>OX465600.1:85435281-90435281 GCA_950022295.1 Bromus sterilis
AAGTTGTAATAATTAACAATGCCTCCGGGTTCACCTCCTCGACATCCCCGCGAGGAAAAAAACCCGGAACCATACAGTTTAATAATAATAGTTTCTAGTGGTAAGATCCAGCTTCAGCATAAAGTGTCCTGTTACCGTGGACACAGCTATTCGAATAGATTAATCTTCCCTGCAGGGGTGCACTTGTGTTACGCTACACGCACGGATCTCCAGGGTGGCGGGAACCTTGTTAGGGAACACTCCACCGAGGCTATCCGACACTTCATAGCCCATCTTTCCAACTCAACAGAGAGGTCATCCGCCGGACTATATCCTATGTACGCGGGGCTTTGGACCCTAACCCCGACGTACTCCTGCACGGTGCGAGGCTGGCCGGTGAAGTTAAATCAAAGCAAATACAAATCACACTGCCGCGGCAAATAAGACAACACCACTTCCCGGCGCAGGTCGCGGTACTGCTGACGTCTGAAGAGTCCTCGGACGACACTACGAAGCAGAGGAGCCCATAACTCGTAATTCCCACGGGTAGGTAGTGCGTACATGGCATATAGCCAACTGAAGACATCCACTGAACCATTTAGCATTTTAATTAACCTGCGTGACAACCGTTATCGTTGCCTCGACTTAATTGACCCGCGGACAACGACAGCAGCCAGGACCACCAGTACATCGGTGCCTGCCCCGTCGTCCCACCAAGTCACTGCGGTTACCAACAAGGTGAACCATCTCCTTACCTTGTCTCGTGTGTGCTCCTGGAGGAGCTCGACTTTCGTGATTTGGTAACTCTCGCGGCCAACGATCAGGGGCCAAGCACACCGGTACACTGTTCGTACCCTCCCTATCGTCCCGTCACAATACCACTCGCGGGCACCGTTGGGTCGCCCGACTTCTTACCTTTAAGGACACCAGTTGGTTCGAGTCCCTACCATTAAGTGAAACCAGGAGGAATCACCCTCGATGGTACACTTGAGCTGGCTCGACTGAGACATCAGCGGAATGAACTAATGAGGTAAACCTCATATCATCCTGGTGATGCTACGCTACTGAGCCGACGAGAGTGAAATACGAGTCCATTCCACTCGTAAGCCAAACTCGAAGCGACTCGGCAAAGTCTTGCCGTTTTAGGTTCCCTAGGGCGTCTGCATTTATCCGTACCTGTTGCAGTTGTAATATATCGTTCCCGCGATCACCCCCAGACTGATCACGGCCCGCTATGTAATCCTAGCTAACAATGCGCAGGGCTCACTGCTGAATAAGGCATAAGTAATAATAGGCAGCATAGGATTAAAGGAAGGTACATCAAGGGGCTACAATGACAGGCTATGCAATTGAATAGGATTGTAATCGTAGCAGCAGCAGTAACAATGCCTAGTGCAAGAAATGTACGGAAAGATAGGCGATATCTGGGGAAGAGAATGGCTCTGCTTGCCTGGAAGCTCGACGGTAGGGGTACGGTCGTCAACGACGTAGTCGTACTCAGCAGTGGTGTAGTCGTTGGCAGCAGCGGGGTCTACTGGAGATTAAGGGGGGAAGAAAACAGTAAATACATAGCAAGCATATACAAACAGATGCATGACATGACGGATGAAATGTTAACGGGGTTCTAACGCAGTGCAATGCACATTGCTCGGAACGGAAATTCATCTGAGGATGAACTACCGGCTCCGGATGATTACCGGACAGGGTGACCGGAGGGGGAATGATCAAGCTGGAGGTGTCGTGGTTACCGTAAAAACATAAGGGGGTGTATCCGTGCTAGTTGATCTATTCTGAGAAACATTCGTGTTCGGAATAAATTCATCCGGGCACTCTAACAGTACCGGACAATTTATCGGACTGTCGGTCCAGAGGGGGACGGTTCGATGTTCGTTGTGTTAGAGGGGTGTGATAGACATGCGGATAGCGTATTCGTATTCGTTATATTTTTCTGATCAATTTTCATGTATAAAGTTTTTGAATCCGAGTTACGGTTTAAAAGTTATTGAATTTCAAAGTTTTAAATCATTTAAATGATTTTCTGAATTTCTTTTATTATTTATTCAACATTATCCAGAACATTATCCAAAACAGTGCCTGGCATGTGGGACCCACATGTCAGCCTATGTTTATTTATAAAACATTTTAATAAATCAAAATAGCCTCGGGGCCCACATGTCAGTGACTAGTGTTTATGATTTTATTTATTTCTAAATGACTTACAGCTGGGGCCCAGTTGTCAGTGTCATAGAGGTAATTATCAAGTTTAATTTAATTAAACAGCCCAGGGGGGCCACTTTCAGTGACTTATCCGAGGGGGATTAGTGCTAAGCACGTATCTGACCAGGGGGTCCCGCATGGCAGCGACTGGGAGGTCCGCCGGAGTCGCGCCGGCGACTGGACTCCGGCGAACTCGAGCTAGCGCTCGATTCCGACGGCCAAACTCAACGCCGTTTGTTGCTATGGGGTCGGGGAGACGCGTCGCTTCGAGCCACGGTGGGGGAGGAGGTCAAGGTGGACACAGTCGAGCACGTGGTCAGCAATGGCGGGAGGCCGAGCTCGGGCGTCCATGGCGTCTTGCGTTCCGAGACGAAATCGAGCGCGCCACGGGGTGGAATTGAACCTACGGAACACTACGAACACGTGAGTGCCAAAATCGTGCACTGGAACGGCTTGGAAGCACGGCTACGACGACGAACCACGGCGGCCGGAGCAAGAGAATTGGGGGGAAAGGCTACGGGCTTATCGAGCACCTACGGATAGTTGGCGATGACAGAGGTGCTCACCACGAACGCGTCGGGGTTGGCAGCGGGCTCGGGGAGGGGCTGAGGCGGCCGGAATCGGTCGCCGATCTCGGCGGCTGGAGCTTGAAGGCGACGAAGATTCCGAGTGCTGTGGTGGCTCCCGGCAGCAACGGGCTGCACTGGAAGACGGGGTCGACGGCGGCGAGTGTGATGGACACGATGGCTCGGGCTAGTTCGTCGAGTGGCCGCGGGTGGCCACGACAGTGAACGGCGGCGGCTCGGGAGGATTTTCCCCGAGGCGTGCGAGGCGAGGAGGAGGGGAATGGGGATGCGGGGTTGTCCAGGGGGTCGACCGGGGTGGCCTTATCCCGTCGGCGTCGGGAGGGAGCAGGTGGAGGCGGGGCCAGCTCGCCAGCGTCGTCGGCGAGCTCGGCCGTACGGGAGCAGGTGGGGGTGGTTGGGGAAGAAGACAAGGGATGGGGGGTGGGCTGGGCTGAGGTGGGCCTCGCCCCAGGCGAGCTTAGAGCGTTTTCCAGTTTCTTTTTATTTTCCATTCTGTTCTTTTCCTTTTGTATTGGTTTTAATTGCTTTAACATTTTTTTTAAATGTAAGACCTGGCCCATAATTAGGTGTGTATATTTCCAGAGTGCCACAAAAAGTTTAGGCTTAAAATAAAACCATTTACTATTTCTTTATAATATTCAATTGTCAAATGGGGTTGTTTTGCTTGGTGTTTGAATTGTTTGAATTTTTCAGTGGCAAAATAAAATACTATAACCACATGGGCATGACCCAATGATTATTAGTGATTTTATAAAAGTGGTCCCATGATTTTTGGGCAAAGTTTAATTGCAACATATTTTTCATAGCAACCAAAAGGCATTTTTGAATATGATCAAAAGGAAGTGGAATCATGGCAAGGTTTGCATAGGGATTAGCAACAGTGATTAGTCCACAGTAAAAGTGATTACTGTTACAGGAAACTGAGGGTGTTACAAGAAGGTGCTGAAGTAGCAGGTGTAGCAATAGGAGTGCAGATAAATTCACTGTTGTTGTGACTAGTGAAGTCACACAACTTGGTGTTCTCAGAGGAACCCATAGCAGTAGCAAGCAAGATAACTATTTTTTAATTTTTGATAAAAGACACTAAAGCAAAAACTGAAAGGTAAACTAACAAGACTAAAAAGCAAAAATAAAAGATAGTGTGCAACTCCCCTATCTTGAAGAGTGGATTCCCCGGCAACGGCGCCAGAAATTTGCTTGATACACGAGATAACTTCTCGCCCCCGTTGGTTACCCCAAGTGGAAGGTGAGATGTAGGTAGCGACAAATTTCCCTTAGCAAAGATTCTTAGGTTTAGAGTGTCTCCCGTAGGACTCCAGCAGATACAAGTAGGTGGTGAAGTGAACAATTGGCGCTGTTGAAAATCTAAGGATTGCTAACTTCACCTGGACCTGCACACACAACAGATAGCTTTGCTCCCAACGAGTACAGAGGATTTGTCAATTCCTCCGGCCTTGTTGTTTACAAAGGATAAAACGCACGGGATAATAGTGATAGTGATAGCTACGGAAAAGTAAATTGATAGTGTAAACAGTGGTGGAAATATGGATCGGGGTCCCATGATGTTCACTAGTGATGTCTCTCTCCCAAAAGACGATAAAATAGCCATGCGAGGTAAACAAATTACAGCTGGGCAATTGACAGGATTATGTGCGTAAACCAATGCTAATTATGAAAAACAGAAAGGAAGAGGCTCAAAAGCACGGGCAGTATGCCAAGACAAGTAGACCGAAATCCATCTGAATCTACCCACTAATCATCCACCTTGAGATATCTATCCAGAACATCTCGCTAGTATTAAGTTGTGAATCCCACCCAAAGTGTAAACTCAAAGCAACGGACAACTGCATTAAAGAACTTTGTGTAAAGTAAACAATCCTTGCACCCGCAAGTACAAGCACCGTTGTTTTCCCCTTGTGGCAACAGCACATCCCCTAGACTCATGTTTTTGTCACTCAAGCTAGTCATCGGGGGGCATGAACCCACAATCATGCATAACGCTCCCTCATGGAGTCACTACCTACTACTTAAGCAAAGCAATAAACAGAAACGGAGAACATGCAAGAGTTACTCAAGAACATAAATATAAAAGAAGAGAATAAAATATATAACTCAATCACAATCTGAACATAATCTCATAATCCATCGGATCCCAGCAAACTCAGCATAGCAACAGCAGAAAAATTACATATGTGCCTCGATCATGTAGGGAAGCTCACCGGGTCTAATCCATGAAGAACAAAGAGGGGAGGAGAACATCACATAGCTACTGATCATGGATCCATAGTCCAAGGTGGACTACTCACGGTTCATCCGGGAAGCATCCGTGGTGGTGGAGAAGCTCCCGGAGGTGATTCCTCCCTCCGGAAGGGTGCCGGCGTTGAGCGTTGCGGCGGCCGGAGCTCGGTCACATGGCAAACGGCGATGTGGTGCAGAAAAAAGAGAGCAGAGAGAGGGGAAAGGTGGTAGAGCTCACCATGAGCACGACTGCGTGGTCTTCGGGGGCAAAGGAGCAACGGAAACGGCGAATTTTGCGGTGAGGACCCGGCGACTGTGGCGGAGATGGAGGTCGCGGGTGTCGCCCATGGAGCTCCCCGGCACGAATTGAAGGGTCAAGGCAATGAAGAGTTGCACGGCGGACGTCCTGGAAAACTTGGCGGAGCTCTCGGTGGCCGGTGGACACGCCTGCATACGGCGGTGAACTCCGGGGCGCACGGGATCGTGCGGGTGTGCGCCAGAGAGAGAGAAGAGGAGGTCCTGAGGAGGGGGAAAAGAAAGGGGGGCTTCCAGGGCCTCCACGGCGCTGGCTAAAGGCGCAGGGGGAAGCCAGGAAGCTGGCTGGCGGCCATGCCGTGGTCGCCGGTGAGCTGCCTGCTTGCCTGGCCTGTGGAGAAGACGGATGTGCCCTTTTGGGCTGGGCCTGTCCTCTGGGCCAGGTGGGCCGGGTAAGTGGGCTCTGCCCTTTTTCTTATTTTCCTTTTTCTGCTTTCTGTTTTATTTGTTTTGTTTTGCATAAAATAGCAAAACATTTTATATAAATTCCAAAGTGGTTTATATGGACTTAGATGACATATACCTAGCCACACCCAGTATTTTGGAATTTTTGAAATTCAATTCATTTGAATTTCAATTCAAATAGCATTTAAATTTAATTTCCAAGCCACTATTTGAATTTTTGAAAATTCCTTGGGCATGTGGTTGGACCCACTGTTGTAGTTATAGACCTAACAATAGATATAGGGGTAGTGATGGAGCTATGAAGATCTATACGCAAAGATGGTGACACAAGGAAAAGTTATACAGGTTAGGCCTCTCCTTGGAGATAACAACCTTAATCCTGTCCCAGACAGACTGGGGTGTTCTTGCTCAAAGTGTCGATATTGTCCCCCCTCCTAGGGTGAAAAGGATGGGCTTATATAGAGTGCGCCATGTCCCTTCACTGCCTAGTAGTGGGTTTTAATTACAGAGTTAATGATGGCTGTTATTACAATGAGAAACGTCCCCCCATTACAGTCATTTAAGTAGGGGTAACGCATATGGTTTTAATGTCTTGTAACTCTAGCTCTTCTTCTTCTTGTCCGAGTATCATGTAGCTCGGCTTCTCTTGATTCCGAGTAACCAGCTTATTCGGATGGTAGTGCTTTGCTCCGAATAACGCCTTACTCGGGAAATGGCCTTGTCCGAATAAGGTTGCCCCCTGTAGTGGTGATGTCGTCCGAGTGATCTAACTACTCGGAGGAATTTAACTTTATCCGAGTAGCTTCTTACTCGGATGAAAATAAAAAGAGGGGAAAGAGGTTTTTTATTTATGTTTTACTTTATAGATGTTTTCCAAGAGGTGGTAACATTAGGGATACCCCTGATATAAGGTACATGGGGGTATACCTTAGGTATTACCACGACAGTAGCCCCCAAGTGCTTCTGGGTGCTCGCGTGAATTCATGAGGTATATGGAGATTAAATTCGATAAGAGGCCCGAAAGGACTTTATCAATGTTTAAACTGTCCCCTCGATTATGTGTAGGGTGAGTTGTTTTTGGAAAGATTGGCGACACTCAAGCGTCTCTCGGAAGAGGTGGACTGAGGCCTCGGAAGGCGTGTCTTGGGGTAAAAGGCCTTAAACCCCATATGTAACCAAATCTATAAAGTTTGATATTTAAAGCATAGCTTTAAATCATATCCCATGGGATATCAATTCTTTACCCCTCACATCGGATCATGCTAATAATCTGGCAATCTACGTCAGAGACGGATTATCAGCGAGTTATTCGTAATTTCCTCTGTAATGCTTACTGAAGCTAGTCCGGGATTTTTCGAAGGTGATGGCCTGTTTTAGTCGTCCCGAATGATGACTTACTCGGTTTGATTTTAATGATCCTTTTCCGAGTGATGACTTATTCGGAGCGGATTAGAATGATGACATCCTTGTCCGAGTTAAGATTTTATTCGGAGAAATCGTTTGAGGGCTTTTTACTTCCGAGTTGTGCCAACTTGGAGAAATCTTTTTGTATGTCTTGCTTCTGAGTTGTTTTTCCATGGGAGCGAATCTTTTTTCTGTCAGGGGATCTTTTCTGTCAGGGAGACAGATATTCTGTCAGAGCGGCTCCTCGATTTTTGCGCCAGTCAGTTATTTTACCCTTAACTGCGCGCCTTTTAAGGAGGCTAGATTTGGGGGACCGCAATAGGCGCGCTCATTAAGTGCCTTGATAACTGCGTGAGCTTCCCTCTCGCATCTATAAATACAACTTCCTCTTTCTTCCTCCTTAGTATAGCGCTTGCTCCTCCCTCTTCTCCTCCGGTGACCTTCTAAGTCGAGAGCTTCTTCTCCCATTGGTGGTCTTCTAGGCGCTCTTCGTACCGGCGGGACCCCCGTCTGCGCATCCCCCCGGCATCATGTCTGCGGGGGAATGGCTTCCTTCCATCGTCTCGACGGAGCTCATCCGGCGCTACCAAGACGAGGGGTTAATCCCTCGCCATGGTTGCCGCCTTCCTGGCCCAGGTGACGTTGAACCTCACCCTAGAGAGGACGAGCGGGTTCTTCTTCTTTCTCATGTGGATAGGGGGTTTTCTCTTCCTCCTCATCCTTTCCTACTTGATTTTCTTGCTTTCACCGGATCTCAACTGCATCACATCGTTCCCACTTCTATCACACTTTTGTCTAGATTTTTCTCTCTGTGTGAGGGTTTTCTTGGTATAGATCCCCATTGGAACCTTTTCCGCACCATCTACACCATAAAGCCTCAAAAGATAAAGAACTCTGGGGAGGCAGAGATAAATCATCTTTGCGGGGGGATGTTCTTGGCCAAGAGACAAGGTATCCAGTATTTTGCCTCCAGTTTACCCGATTCTGTGAAGAACTGGCAGAATAGCTGGTTTTACTGTAAGGTGGATACTGCTCCTGGTACTCGGACGCTGCCTCCTTACTCCGATGTCAGACTATCCGACTCCCGAGGCTGGAATTCTCGGTTGGTTGCTTCCGAGAAATAGCGGGTTTTACCCCTGATGAGGGAAGTGGTGAGGATGAAGAAGGCAGGGCTAGATGCTATGGATCTTATTGCTCTTTTTGTTAGTCGGAGAATTCAACCCCTGCAAGCCCGAGCTAGGAGGATGTGGGAGTACACGGGGATTGATGATAACACCCGCTATAACAACTCGGCAATGTCTCAGAAAGAATTTGAACAACTTATGAAAATCATCACCAGCGTGACTCATGGTGCGCATATGTCTGGCCGAGTCAGGCCTCTTGATATTAACCGTCCTCCAGCTCTGGTAATTTGCTTTGACCTGACTAGTCTTTTGAATGTTGCGATAGATCTTGAATTTTAACTTGATTATTTTGTCTATTTTTCAGACAAACGTTGCTCCATCTCCGATCCCTCTGGCGCCACAGCATCCTGATGAGGAGGACGAGGACAGCAACAACGACGCATGACTCGGGATTGAAGATGACGAAGAGACGGAGTCCGATGTAGTGCTTCCTCGCACAACTGCCGAGCAGCGCTCCAAAAATAATCATGACCCTGAAGCAGCTCGGGAAGGATCCGCTTGGGGAACGAAGCGTCCCATATCTCCGAGTAAAGGGGAGAGTAGCAGCAAAGCCTCCGCCCTTAGTCCAAGTCATGGGAAAGTAGCTCCCATGAAACAGCGGAAAACGCTTTCTACCCTTGGCGGGAGGAAAGTTAGTGCTTCGACGGATGCCGCCGAAGTTCCCAGGAAGTCTTCCGGGTCAGGATCTGCTCAGGCTGCTCCCGCCGCTATTGCTCCCCCAAGACGAGCTCTTAAGACAGCTCGGAAGTAATATCCGACAGCTTTTTATTTTTCCTCATTTAGTGATTTTTGCGAATCTTAACATTCCTCATTGCAGTTTTCGTCTGAGTGGTTCCGAGTCGCTTCCTGGCGTTGAGACTCCTGATGCTGCAGCTTATGAAGATGTTAGTAACTGTGTTGTGACTGATTTCCAGGTGCTGGATTCTATTCCCGAACAAATTCCAGTCGATGGTGAGTACCCATTCTTTGGCTCTAAATTTTATCCTCGCTCAGTGTTTTGCTTATAAGTTTTCTTTTGCTAGATATGGACACTAGCCTTGACGTAGATCCGATCCCAACTGCGAATGTGACGACCTTCCCTACTTCCAGCACACAAACTTCTCCAGAAGCTTCTACCGATCAGGAGGTTATTGCCCCTGCGCCAGTTCAACCTGCCACCTCGGGGGTGAAGAGTGCCGAGAACGCACCCGTTCCTCCTGCCACCTCGGGGGTGAAGAATGCCGAGAAGAGTTCTACTGTTTCTGTTGCAGCCTCAGGGGAAGTTCAACCTCCTCCTACTTCAATCTCGGTTGATGCCTCGATTGAGGATGCTGTTGTGGTCGGATTGAAGGGGTCTTTGGCGAAGGCTTCAGAAATTGAGTTGCGGTAACGTGAGTTAGCTTCCAACGCTGGAATGATGAGGACCAAATTGCATGTAAGTACTTATGCAAGTCTTTTACCCACTGGGTGTGCATGTTCAACTTCCGAGTTGCTTCTGATAGACTTCCCGTGGGGACACTACTTAGTGTACCCAGTGGGTGTAGCCCCCAAGGCTCCGAGTAACTTCTTGAGGTTACTCGGAGTTTTGTTGTAGAGGCTATTGACTTGATGATCTTCCAGTGGGGGAACTTCTTAGTGTACCCACTGGGTGTAGCCCCCAAGGCTCCGAGTAACTTCTTGAAGTTACTCGGAGTCTTATGTTGTAGAGACTATTGATTTGACGTTCTTTCAGTGGGGGCACTTCTTAGTGCACCCACTGGGTGTAGCCCCCAAGGCTCCGAGTAACTTCTTGAAGTTACTCGGAGTCTTATGTTGTAGAGACTATTATCTTGAATGATTTTTCCTGTGCCTGGAGGCTTGCAAACTTGGCACTGATTTTGTGAAACTACAAGGAGAGCATGAGGCTTTGAAGAAGAAACACGATGAGGATAATGGTAAGGCTATGTTCCTTATAGTTAGTGAGGAGTTCCAGATTTTTCACCATGTGACCTTTCTAATAACTGAATCTGCAGAGGCTGCAAAGAAGGCGTTTGATGCAAAGGTGAAAGAAAATGATGAATTTGTCAACAAGATGAAAAAAGAGATTGAACAGGCTGAGAAGCGTGCGAAGGAGAAGAAAACTATGGAGAAACAAATAGCCAGCTAGAAGAAGACTCTTGAGGAAAAAGATGCCACTATCTCCCAACTTCAATCCGACCTGCAAAAACTGTCCGAGCTGCGTTCCAAAGACAAGGAGAACCATGAAGCTGAGCCGGCAGCAACTCGGGAGTCTGCTAAGAATGCTGAAGAATACTGTGCCGGGAGGTTTGATTCATTTAGTGAGATGCTATCCAGTAAGATGTCTTTCTTGTATTGTGCATCCGACCTGTTGCTGTCTTGTCACTTTGTTTGATTTTTTCACCATTGTTGTCTTTACAGTTTATTCCACCAATCCTGAAGCGGAACAAGCTCATATGGCCAAGTTTTCCGAGTTCATGGAGAAGGACAATTACACTCCCAAGACGACGGCATTTGCCTTATCCAGAGGCCTGCTAGCCATGAGGTGCGCGAGTGCGAAAATTTTGCTGAAGAAACCATGGGTGCCACCTTAGGGTTGAAAAATTACATCTCGCCTACTGAGGAAAATCATGTTCATCTAGATACAGTTGTTCCTATGCTTCAAGCGGCTCCGCAGCAAATTGCTCGTTGGAAAAGGTCTTCAACACGAAGTGGTGCAAATTATGCTCTGGCCCTGACTAAAGCTCATTTTTCAGAGAAAATCCACAATCTGGAACGAGTCGGAGAGGGTGATCCAGAGCATGGTCCGAGCTGTACAACCCTTTTGTCCCGATATGCTGAGACTGCGAGTCGGATTGCGAAGTTGCCGGATCTTGATTTCTTCGTGGAATCTACTGGAGTTACCAGTGACTCTGATGAGGCTAGTGATGCCTGATCATGTTGCAGGAGAAACAGTTGAATTTTCCTCGGAATGCCGAGTGGTTTTGTAATAAAATAGTTTATGTCTTATTGATGTGCCCTGGGTGCGCAATTTGTCTCTAAAACTACCTCCTTTTATTAAGAAGGCCTGACTCTGAGGTGTTGATTTGTTTTGCTATAACCAGTTATCTGCAAGGATATAGAACTATGTTTCTAAAATCATTGTTCCTCTTCTTTCTCAGGTTTTTGAAGTGCTTGCTGAGCAATTTAATAAAATGCGGCTTAGGCTCCCATCTGAGCTGCGTGTAGTTCGGACAAAAAACTTGAGCTTTTCGCAACGTTAAGTAGCCCCCAAGTTTCAGAGAAACTTGTTGGGTAACTTAGTGAAAATTGTCTTAAGCTCTCGTCCGAGCTGCGTGCAGCTCGGACGAAAAAACTTGAGTTTTTTCGCAGCGTTAAGTAGCCCCCAAGTTTCAGAGAAACTTGTTGGGTAACTTAGTGAAAATTGTCTTAAGCTCTCGTCCGAGCTGCGTACAGTTCGGACAAAAAACTTGAATTTTCGCGACGTTAAGTAGCCCCCAAGTTTCAGAGAAAAACTTGTTGGGTAACTTAGTGAAAATTGTCTTAAGCTCTCGTCCGAGCTGCGTGCAGCTCGGACGAAAAAACTTGAGTTTTTCGCAACGTTAAGTAGCCCCCAAGTTTCAGAGAAAAACTTGTTGGGTAACTTAGTGAAAATTGTCTTGAGCTCTCGTCCGAGCTGCGTACAGCTCGGACGAAAAAACTTGAATTTTCGCAACGTTAAGTAGCCCCCAAGTTTCAGAGAAACTTGTTGGGTTAACTTAGTAAAAATTGTCTTAAGCTCTCGTCCGAGCTGCGTGCAGCTCGGACGAAAAAATTTGAGTTTTTCGCAACGTTAAGTAGCCCCCAAGTTTCAGAGAAACTTGTTGGGTTAACTTAGTAAAAATTGTCTTAAGCTCTCGTCCGAGCTGCGTGCAGCTCGGACGAAAAAACATGAGTTTTTCGCAACATTAAGTAGCCCCCAAGTTTCAGAGAAAAACTTGTTGGGCTAACTTAGTAAAAATTGTCTTAAGCTCTCGTCCGAGCTGCGTGCAGCTCGGACGAAAAAACTTGAGTTTTTCGCAACATTAAGTAGCCCCCAAGTTTCAGAGAAAAACTTGTTGGGTTAACTTAGTAAAAATTGTCTTAAGCTCTCGTCCGAGCTGCGTACAGCTCGGACGAAAAACTTGAATTTTCGCAACGTTAAGTAGTCCCCAAGTTTCAGGGAAACTTAATGAAAGTTAGCTTAAGCTTTTGTCCGAGCTGCATACAGCTCGGACGAAAACTTGGATTTTTAAATAATACAATTGATGAAGGCAGAATCTCTTTATTGAATCAAATCGAAAGGATCTCATGCATAGAAGTGCCGTAACATTTGGGCATTCCATGCATGTGGCTCTTCTATATTATTCGTTACATCATATAGCCGATAGGCTCCATTACCTAAGACTCGGGTTACAATGTAAGGACCTTCCCAGGGAGGGGCTAGCTTGTGATCAGAGGCTTGTCTAACACGCAGAACCATGTCACCTTCCTGAAAGGAGCGAGCTCGGATATGACGCTCGTGATATCGTCGAAGATCTTGCTGATAGAATGCTGAGCGCATTAGCGCTAAGTTTCTTTCTTCTTCTAAAAGGTCAATACCATCTTGCCGAGTTGTCTCGGCCTCTTCTTCAGTATACTGCGTTATTCGAGGGGCATTGTGCTTCAGATCACTCGGCAGGACAGCTTCTGAACCATACACCAGGAAAAAGGGAGTTGCCCGAGTGGACCGGTTTGGAGTCGTTCTCAATCCCCATAATACTGAGCGTAGCTCTTCAACCCAGGCTCCTGTTGCTTCCTTTAGTTCCCGCATGAGACGTCGCTTGATTCCTTTCAAAATCAACCCATTTGCCTGCTCTACCTGGCCATTGGATTGAGGATGTGCTACTGAGGCGAAGTTTACTCTGGTACCCATGTTCCAGCAAAATTTCTTGAACTCAACTGATTTGAAATTCGACCCGTTTTCGGTGATGTTATCATGGGGAACGCCAAAACGATGTACAATGCCCTGGATGAAGTTAACTGAAGTGGTTGAGTCTAAGCTTTTTATTGGTTTTGCTTCTATCCATTTTGTGAATTTGTCCACCGCTACTAGGATGTGTGTGAACCCTGATGTGCCTGTCCTCAGTGGCCCTATCATGTCCAACCCCCATGTAGCGAAAGGCCATGCTAAGTGTATTGTCTTCAACTCGGAAGCTGGTTTGTGTGGCTGACTCGCGTAAAACTGACATCCTCTACAATGATCAACAATGTTCTTAGCATATTTTAAAGCATTGGGCCAGAAGAAACCTGCTCGGAAGGCCTTGGCTACTAGTGTCCGACTTGACGCATGGTGACCGCATTCACCGGAATGTATGTCTTGTAAGATGAGTCGGCCTTCTTCTTCTGATATGCACCGCTGGGGAAGCTTTGTGACACTGTTTCTATACAACTCGTTATTGATCACCGAGTAGGATTTTGCTTTTCGCACCACTTGCTTGGCTTCTACCTCGTCTTCTGGCAGCTCTTGCTTTTGCAAGTATCTCAAAATGGGCAAGGACCACTCGGGGGGGTTACCTCTATGTCAAAAACAATATCCACAACCGCAGGAATATCTTCTTTGTCTGGAATGTTCTCATCTGGTAACATGCTTGGATCGGCTTCCGAGTAAGGGTCTTCCTTCACAGTTGGGGCGTGTATGTGCTCCAGATAAACCCCTGAGGGAATTTCTCCCCGAGTTGATCCTAGTTTGGCTAAGTCATCCACTGCTTGGTTTTGTGCTCTTGGGATATGATGGAGCTCCAGCCCATCAAAAATTTTCTCCAGTTTTCTGACTGCTACACAGTAGGTTGTCATTGCTGGGCTCCGTATATCCCATTCTTTCATGACCTGATTAATCACCAGGTCGAAGTCTCCAAAAATCATCAACCTTCTGATTCCGAGTGAAATGGCCATTCGTAATCCATACAAAAGGGCCTCATACTCGGCTTTGTTGTTTGTTGCTGGGAAATGGATTTGAAGGACGTATTTCATTTCGCCTTTTCTTGGGGAAACCAGCACTACTCCTGCTCCCGCCCCATTTAACATCTTTGACCCATCAAAAAACATAGTCCAGTGCTCAGGGATTGGTTGTGGGATGCTCTGTGCTTCTGTCCATTCGGCCAAAAAATCTACCAAAGCATGTGACTTGATTGCCTTCTTGGGTTGATAATGGATATCGTATGGTAAGAGGTCTAATCCCCATTTCGCAATTCTGCCCGTAGCGTATCTGTTGTTCATGATCTCGGCCAAAGGAGCTATTGATACTACTGTAACCGAGTGGTCTTGAAAGTAGTGAGCCAGCTTTTGTGATGCCAAGTGAATTCCCATTGCCAGCTTCTGTTAATGAGGATATCGTTGCTTGGATGGTGTGAGGACCTCGGAGATGAAATATACAGGCCTTTGAATCTTCTGTGTTTTTCCTTCCTCTTCTCTTTCCACCACTATAGCTACGCTGACGACTTGGCTTGTGGCTGCAATGTACAATAAGAGTGGCTCCTTTTCTTTCGGTGCTGCGAGAACTGGCCGAGTTGATAACTGCTTTTTCAGTTCTTCAAAGGCCGCCTGGGCTTCTTCGGTCCACTTGAAGTTTGACTTCTTTTTCATTAGCTGATAGAGGGGGAGTGCCTTCTCTCCTAGTCGGGAAATGAATCGACTGAGTGCTGCGAGGCACCCTGTCAGTTTTTGGACATCTCGGAGCTTCTGAGGCGGCTTCATGTTCTGAATTGCTGCTATCTTCTCTGGGTTGGCTTCAATTCCTCTTTCAGAAACCATGAATCCGAGTAGCTTTCCGGCTGGCACACCAAATACACACTTTTCTGGATTTAGTTTGATGTTATAAGATCGAAGACTCTGAAAGGTTTCGGCCAGGTCGGCCAGCAAGTTACTTCCCTCAGCTGTCTTGATCACAATGTCATCAACATATACTTCAACATTTCTGCCAATCTGCCAGATCAAACAATTCTGCATCATCCGTTGATATGTGGCCCCCGCATTTTTAAGTCCAAATGGCATGGTGACATAGCAGAAACAGCCAAAAGGAGTTATAAATGCGGTTAGTATTTCATCTCGTTCATATAATCGGATTTGATGATAACCCAAGTATGCATCGAGGAAACATAGTCTTTCACACCCAGATGTGGAATCCACAATCTGATCAATGCGAGGAAGAGGGAAGTGATATTTTGGACAAACTTTATTGAGATGACGGAAATCAACGCAAGTTCTCCAAGATTTATCTTTCTTTGGAACCATCACAGGATTTGCTAACCACTCTGAGTGGAAGATTTCCCTAATGAATCCAGCTGCTAGCAATCTTGCTATTTCTTGTCCGATGGTTTTTCTCTTTTCTGAAGAAAACGTCTAAGGGACTCTTTTACTGGTCTTGCCTTCGGATCAACCCGCAATTTGTGCTCAGGGCATGTCAGATAGCTTCCATGCAAAGATGTCCCAATTCTCACGGAGGAAGTTGATGAGCTCAAATTCCTATTTAGGACCCAGATCAGTGGTGATGTTGGTGAACTTGTCCTCATCATCGGGATGGATCCGCACCTTTTTGGTTTCTCCTGCCGACTCAAACGAAGATGATTTCTTGGGTTGCAACAACTCGGATGTGTCGACTGTTTTCTTCAACTCGGCCAACTCAACTTCTGCCATTTGCTGGTCGGCTATTAATGATCCTTTTTGCAGCAACTCTTCTGCTTGTTTATAATCTCCGGACACGGTGATCACACCACTAGGACCTGGCATCTTTAACTTCAAATAAACATAGCAAGGAATCGCCATGAATTTTGCATAAGCGGTCCATCCGAGTAGCGCGTGATAAGCACTCGGAAAGTCGACTACTTCGAAGGTAATCTTTTCCTTTAGGAAATTATCAGGTGTACCGAAAACTACATTCAGAGTAATCATTCCTAGCGAGTGTGCTTTCTTTCCCGGATGATCCCGTGAAATTCCAAGTAATTGTTACTGAGTTTAGACATCGGAATGTTCATGCCTTTTAAGGTACTAGCGTACAAAATATTTATGCCACTGCCTCCATCCATCAAGACATTCCTCAGCCTAAAATTGCCATTTCCTGTTTCCACCAACGGGTCAACTATCAGGGCGTGTCTTCCAGGGTGAGGGATATGAGGGGGATGGTCCGATTGATCGAACGTAATCGGAACATTTGTCCACTTCATATAACTCGGAACAGCAGGAGCAGCAGTGTTAACCTCTCTGAACCTCAATTTTTCAATTCTCTTCGATTCCCGGCCTGCAAAAATGACCAATAATCCATCTTCCCGAGGAAAACCTTCACTATCCAGATCTGGACTTCCTTCCTTTTTCTTTCCCTTTTCCTGCTGGGACCCAGTCTTTGCATTTTGTGCAGCTCTCTTGATTAGTCGACGCTGCCTAGCTGTCTGCTTCGGGAGAACCATCTTTCCTTCAGCATCTTGGGTGTCTGAAGAGGGCAAGGCTGATTCAGAATATCATCATCATTTGAAGGCTTTTTCTGACGAGGCTGCCACTCCTTCCTTGGCTGATTTTTGCTGTGGATCCCTGCCGCATTTGCAGCCGCTACCAATTCGGCGTCTGTTGGTGCCCCTTCTGCCTTTCGCTTACCACTCCCGCTTCCATTCTTTTGCTTGGGGTTGGAAGCCGAGTTGTTACCTCCACTTCGATATTGCTGGGACTTCTGCCGAATTTCCTCTTCCCCATTAGCATACTTGTTTGCGATTTCCATCAATCTGCCGAGTGAAGTGACATCAGGGGACCTTGTGAGCTTTAAGCTTAACTCCTTGTATTTGACACCTTGCTTAAAGGCATGGATTTCTTGGAACTCGGAGACTCCTTCTACCGAGTTGTGGAGTGTGATCCATCTCTGGATATATTCTCGAGTAGGCTCATTGTGACCTTGAGTGCATAACTGCAATTCGGTCAGCCCTCCGGGTCTCTTGTATGTTCCTTCAAAATTCTTAACGAAAACTCTGACTAGATCTTCCCATACCCAGATGCTGTTTGGTGGAAGCTGGTTTAGCCATGTCCGAGCTGAACCTTCCATCATCAGGGGAAGGTGCATCATGGCTATCTCGTCTCCACCACCTCCTATCTGGACTGCTATCCTATAGTCATCTAACCACGTATGTGGCTTGGCGTCACCTCGGTACTTCTCCACTCCTTGTGCTATCCTGAAGCGAGGAGGAATTGGGGTTGATCGGATTCTCTCGCTAAAACAGACGGGGCAGGTAGCCATCGGATAACTAACTTGGTCTTGTCGATACATCTTGGCACGATCTACTCGATTTTGTACTAAATGGATTCGAGCATCATCTTCAATATCTCGGTATCTTTCTTCTTGATGATCCACTCGGCGCCGCTCTTGATCCCTTCTCTGAGCTGCAAAGTCTTCGTCTCTCCTCTGAGCTGTATATTCATCACCTCTTCGGAACTCCGGGTTTCGAAACTGCTCATGGCGATATTCATCATGAGGATCCCCCTTGTTCCGAGGTGAATGATTTCTGTTTCTTCGGGGAGTATAAACAGACTGAGAGGTGCCCGTGAGGGGTGGTTGAGAGTGAACTCGTTGTAGTGATTGACTAACTTCAGCGTTCTGCTCCACTGCTTTTTGTAACAGGAATGCTAAATGCTCTATTCCTTCAGCCGCCGAACCACTCCGCTGCAAGGAATTCGCAATGCGAGTAGCTGCTATTAGATTTTCCATCGGGGTATCCAGAGCTCGGAAGGATCGATTCTCGTTGTTTCCCCGTAGTTGCCGACTGGTTCTACTCTGCTTGAGGCGAGCCACTCCCGAGCCTGATGCTCCAATGTATTCTGCAGTTCGGTCAGACGTTGCCGTTCAGCTAAGTTGGTTATCCTAGCTGCCTCTAAGCGTTGCCCTTCCAGAGTCGAGGTATCTATGGGGGTTTGCAACATTCACTCTGTTGCTTCTGCCGTCTCTTGTTCTTCCCGAGTAAGGGGTCGCCGACTTGGACCTCCATGCTCTAGACGCCTGAAAGCAGATGTTCGCCGACGTCCTCCTCCTCCAAGTGGTATCTCTTCATCGCCCCGAGCTGCTTCATTAGTCCGATCTCCGCCCTCTCTGGACGGTGACCCCTGAGGTGGTGGAGTTCCGGCCATACAAACTTCTGCCATGGTGACGGGGGAACCACTGCTCCCTTCTTGTTCGGCTTCTGGCTCCGGGTCAGTCATCAAATGGTCTTCATCGTCGCCAGAGTTGAAGATGTCCAGTAGTGATGTTGTCGGACCTTCCTTCGCGATCAGTTCGCTGATGGCCTGCTGAGATGACTCCACTGAGTCGATAACTGCCACTTGCTGGATCGGGAAGGGCTTGCTTCGGTAAGGAATGCGCGGGAGGCCTGACCTCTTCTTCTTGCGGTGAATAGGCAGCAGAGCCTGGATCTGAGGATGAGCTGGTAACTGGAGGCGAAGGGCCCCCGATTTGTCGGCTTGAAAATGTACGTTGCCTCTTGAAGGCAACAGCTGCGCCTGGAGCGGCGCATCCGCCAGCCAAGCGGAGTCGTCGACCACAAAGGCCAACAAACCAAAAAAAAACATCTCGCCGTGGACGAGTTGGGGACTGCAGGTCGACGAGGAAAACGAAAAGAATTCCATCTCTACGGTTGCTGATCAGCTCAGCCCCAAGGTGGGCGCCAATTGTTGTAGTTATAGACCTAACAATAGATATAGGGGTAGTGATGGAGCTATGAAGATCTGTACGCAAAGATGGTGACACAGGGAAAAGTTATACAGGTTAGGCCTCTCCTTGGAGATAACAACCTTAATCCTGTCCCAGACAGACTGGGGTGTTCTTGCTCAAAGTGTCGATATTTTCCCCCCTCCTAGGGTGAAAAGGATGGGCTTATATAGAGTGCGCCATGTCCCTTCACTGCCTAGTAGTGGGTTTTAATTACAGAGTTAATGATGGTTGTTATTACAATGAGAAACGTCCCCCCATTACAGTCATTTAAGTAGGGGTAACGCATATGGTTTTAATGTCTTGTAACTCTAGCTCTTCTTCTTCTTGTCCGAGTATCATGCAGCTCGGCTTCTCTTGCTTCTGAGTAACCAGCTTATTCGGATGGTAGTGCTTTGCTCCAAATAACGCCTTACTCGGGAAATGGCCTTGTCCGAATAAGGTTGCTCCTGTAGTGGTGATGTCGTCCGAGTGATCTAACTACTCGGAGGAATTTAACTTTATCCGAGTAGCTTCTTACTCGGATGAAAAGAAAAAGAGGGGAAAGAGGTTTTTTATTTATGTTTTACTTTATAGATGTTTTCCAAGAGGTGGTAACATTAGGGATACCCCCTGATATAAGGTACATGGGGGTATACCTTAGGTATTACCACGACACCCACAACACTTGAAATGTGATCATGACCAATTATTGGGATTTTCAAAATCATCAGACGATTTTTGGAAAAAGATTTTTCTCTGGCCTTTTATTTAAATTCATTTTGAGGCTTTTCCAAATCTCCAATTATTAAAAAGGAAATTTAAAACATGATGCCTTATTTCTAGAAATAAAAGCACATACCAAAACTAGGGTTGTGACAATTATGGTGGGGACAATGTCCATTAAAGTGAGAGTGCAATGATCACTTCATAAGAGGCGAGACTTTCTGCGTTATATACCACAGGTTTGTTGGTAAGACTTGATCAACCTTGCTAACTAGCATGTTTTATATCGGTAAAAGTTGAGCTTGTTATGTTTTCATTTCCTTTAGCTTTTATTCTCCTTGCTGTACACAAGTTTTTGTGTTTAAAGCTTCACTTGTTCTAACTTTTGTCTCAAGTTCACGAAAGTTTTTACATATTTTTGAACTTTGAAAAATTCTCTACAGTGAAGTTCCCCGAAAATTCCAGAAAAATAAAAATCAAAATTTCCAGGTAAAAAGCCATCAGGAGGCACCTGTGGCTGACCAAGGGGGTCCACCCCTGGCTCAGGAGGATAGGTGGCGCGGCCAAGCTCCTGGCCGCGCCACCCACCCTCCTGGGGCCCACAGGCACCCCCTGCTGGCATCTCTTCTTCCACTCTCTCTCCTTTCTCCCAAAAGCTCGTGTTCTTTCTCTGGTTTCATGTTCTTGCTGTTCTTCAGCACGGAACTTCGATCTCCCTCTACAACCACTCATTTGAGCTAAAATTTGGAACAAATACTCTCTGGTATGTGACTCCCTCACCCCTCAAATTAGTTTTCTAGTTGGTGGCTTCATTAGTGAGTATTTAGTGGTTCTTGGTGTTGTTTAGTTTAGCTTAAATGTTTGTGTAGAAATTTATTTTTCAAGTTTTGTTGCTAGTTTGAGCCTTGGTAAAGTAAGTAGAATGTTTTGCCCACACTAGTTTTGCTTAAATCTTCATTTTTGTGAATTGTTAAAAATTTCAGAAATGGAGAGGCTAGGAAAGTGGGTTGGGAAGAAGAAACCCGAGCGTTCTAGCCGTGTTACGCGTTCCGCAGCTTCACCTTCGACCACGAGGGTGAGCTACAATGAAGATATCGTACCCATAGAGATGTTGGACGCGTCACCCGCGAGATCCATGGCATTTCCATGCGAAGATTTCATGGAGGATGCCGGTATACGAGAAGAGTTCTATGCTCTGTGTGCCAATGCAGGTTTGACACGGCTTGTTACGAGCCGTGTACCACAGTACGAGACACTCACCGCTATTTTTGTTAAGAGTTTCAGTTTTTATTCTGACAATGATACTGTGGTGTTTCGACTTTATGAAAGATTGCTGACCATGCCTATGAGTACGTTTTGTGAAGCTTTAGGTTTGCCAGGCTTGGTTGAGAAGAAGAAGAGGAAAAATGTCCAAACTGTTGCACTCAACACCCTCCTCGACCCGTTCTGTAACACTGAAGTGACGGCATCCAACCGTCAGAAGATTTCCAACATTATGTTCCCTCACCTCAGGTATTTCGCCTATTATATTGCTAGAGGAGTGTTGGCTCGAGACAACACGAGCAGCACTTCTACGCCTGATATTGCTATCATGGCGAATGCCCTCTCAGGGAAGCACGAGTATCATGTGGGTTCGCTTATTGCGAAACGCCTTGCTACTAATAGTAACAAGGGGGGCCTCTTTGGTGGCGTCTATGCCACACTTCTTTTGCAGTTTCTCCAAGGAGAACCGCGCCCAGATGATACAGTCTTTCCTTTTTTTAGCCTTACTAAGGTCTCTGACAGCTACGCACTTGACTATATTTTGCGGTTTAAAGACGGTGTGGAACGCACTGTCCGTCTACCTGCACTACTTGTGTTTGATTTTTCTCGCAGGAACGGATTTCGTTTTTCAGTGGCCGAGTTTGATGAGATCACGAGGAGATACCAGTTTTACGACCCCACGGAGGGGGTCGAGCCAGACGAGGAGGAGCACGTGGTATATCCACCAGTTCAGGAGGAGACCGTCACCCCCTAGGGTGAAGGGTCTTCCTCTGGATGGGGGGCTGGACCTTCCTCTTCACCGTGGGAGGATCCGAGGACTTCAGTGTACGCACCGGAGGGCTCATACAACCCTTGGGATTACCATTACCGCGGAGTAGGAGGCTCCTCGGGACCGCAGTAGAAGAGCCCAACTTAGGCCAAAAGCCTAAGCTTGGGGGAGTACGTGCTCTCCTCCCCTTTCCATTGTATCTACCGTTGGTTCGCTTTTATCTTTTTGCAAGTTTTTTCCTGTTCTTCTTTGATATTTTTGTTTGCAAAAACCCAAAAAGATTTCTCCTTTCTTTTGCTTTCGTTAAACTTTTAAAAAACCCAAAAATATGTTTCCTTTGCTCTTTAGTTTGCTTTGTTTCAGAGTTCAGCTCGAGTCCGTGATGGCATTTGATTATAATTTCCTACGTTTGATCGCGCAAGTGACAAGGCAGTAATGACGAAGATCGACGGAAGGGATGCAACAAGGAAAGCCGGTATGAACTCTTTTTGTTTCTACTTTTGTACATATGCCTGTACTTATGATTAGAGACCAGCTTGTAGCGACATAATGCTATGTTTACAATGCTTTCCCAGTGGTTCATGCTTTCTTTGTGGTTAGTCTCAAATAACTAGAGTTTATAATGTGTTGCTTGAAATGATTGTCATGCATTGCATTGTTCATAGTATGGCATATTGAAGTGGTATTTCCCTCCGGGGGATTCTTGGATTGACTTGGCACATGTTCACGCATGTTAAGACTAAAAAGTGTGTTATCCCTTGATGATCTTTTTACTTCAGGGTGAGTTATATCACTTTCATGCCCGATTCAATGTTGCTTTGTCGCTCTGCATGATTATGACTATTATGCTCTCTAGTTGGTCGCTTGCCCATCTTTTGCTAGCCTTCCTCCAGCACCAAGCGGAATTCTGCTTGTGCTTCCAAACTCCTTTTCAAACCAGTTGTTCCATTTGATTCCACCATACCTACCTATATGTGGTATTTACCGGCCACTCCTAACTTAGACTTTCTTGTGCCATCTCAAAATTTATTCAAAATCTTCCCCTTTGTAACCGTACAAGCTCATGGTGCGGTGAGGGAAAATCAGTGTCTTTCATGCCAAAATATTTTGACGGAAGTTTTAACTAGTCAATAAAAAAATATGAGTTACACCTCCCCCATGCTTGATGATGGAATTAAATGGACCAAATGTTGCTTATGATAGATGGTACGACATCCTCCTTCCATCCTTGAGGCAAAATAAAAGGTTCCGTAAACCATCAAAGATTCATGGATAAGGGAACATGTGTAAGCAAAAGGCATTAATATAGTTGGCATGGGAGATATTGAGAGATCTTTACCGTTCACCGTTGACTGGAAAGTTGCACCTCTCAAAAGATTTTTATCATTGTTTTCAAAACCAAGAGCTCTGGTACATGTTTAGTCTTTGCTTCCTTTCACGGTTTGTCAACCTTGCCATCAAAAGCCACGGTTCGAGAGTCTCCACCTTCCTTTCTCCAAAGCACCGACTATGAGAGCATAATTTTCATTCTTAGTGTAACATGCATTGTCCCAAAGTATCACATTGTCTTCTACATGCTTGTGATGTTTCTTACTTTGAGTTCTGAGTTCTAGTCTCCTTTAAAAAGCCGGAGGAGTTTCTGCATTTATGTTTTGCTTCACTCATGGAGGCTAGCGAGATACCACTCTGATATGTTCATGCTATGTGCATTGTGATCTTAGATTGATTTTCAGCAGCATATTATTTACTTTTTGTTTGTTTGTGACTGATTACATGAAAGAAGGATTGCTTCGTGCATTGTCCTTGTAGCATGGTGTCAAAACTTGCTAAACTCTTTCGTAGTACATGCTTATATACATCTAATGAAGCAAAAGAGTTTGTCAAAGTTTTCTTTGTCGCGCCCAGTTCGTTCAACTGAATTGCTTGAGGACAAGCAATAGCTAAGCTTGGGGGAGTTGATATGTCTCAAACGTATCTACTTTTCCAAACACTTTTGCTATTGTTTTGGCTTCTCTCTTGCATGATTTGAACGAAACTAACCCGGACTGACGCTGTTTTCAGCAGAGCTACCAGTGTTGTTTTCTTTTGTGCAGGTTTCTAGATATTTACGTACGCTGGAAAAATCCCAAAAATATATATAAAAAATCAGCGTTCCGCAAGCTTCTGCAAGTCCAAAGGGGGGCCATAGGGCAGCCAGGGGGCAGCCAGGAGGGTCCCTGGCGCGGCCCAGCCCCTGGTCGCGCCACCTGCCCTCCTGGCTGGGTCCCACACCCCCTGGTGACCTACCTTGGCCCCTATTTATTCTCCCGACGCAGAAACCCCGAAACAGAAGTCGCTTTTCCAATCTACGTCGCAGAGCCGCCGCAACCCTCTGTTCTTCTCTGGGAGAGCTAATCTGGAGGCTGCTTTGGCCTCCGGTGAGGGTAAATCATCGCCATCGTCATCATCATCGCCTCTCCATCACCCCTCCATGACTTCTTCTCTCATGTGTGAGTAATTCCCTGCTCTAGGCAAAGGGGATGGTAGGGATTGGATGAGTTAGATCATGTAATAGTTCAATCAGATTGTTGGGGGCATGTTGCCTATCATCTACTTGGTGTTTGTCATCTTTGTTACAACTTGTTGCTCTTAATGCTTGCCACTTTGGGCCTGAGTGCCATGATTTCAGATCTGATCACCCCTTTTGTTTCTTGAGTTTGTGGTGTTCTCGATCCTATCTATCAGTTGTATGCACCTATTATAGTCCGGAACCGGCGATCCCAATGGTGACAGCTTGGGACACCAAAGGGCATGGACTATAATTTGAGGATTCCGTGTATCCATGAAGTGTTAATGCTTTGTTCCGGTACTCTTTGACAGGAGTACCTTAATCTCCCTAAGTTCCTTTTGGCCCCGTTTGTAGCGGGAGGGTAGGACAAAAGATGTTGTGAAAAGTTCTTATTGCAAGCACGTACAACTACCTTGGGATACATGCCTGATGTTTGATATTTGCCTAGATGATCCTTTCCTTTCTGTGAGCCTTGCCCGTGTTAGAATCTATTACATGTTTGTTCTCATCCAAGCAGCGCCCGACCATCCATCTCCCTAGCCTACAGTGTTTTATTTCCTGCTGGTTACTAGTTGTTTATTTTTGTTGTTTTACTTTTGCTGTTTCACCACTATTATCACCACCACTACTACCACTGTATCACAGTTGCTACTAATACCTTTGTGCAAGCAAGTGTTTATTTCAGGTGCGGTTGAATTGACAACTCAATTGTCAAAGACTGTACGTATTCTTTGTGTCCCCAACTGTCGAATCAATAAATTGGGTTATCTTGCCCGCGAAGACTATCTTGATCCCCTACAGTTGAGGGTTATCAGCGGTCAAAAAGTTAGGAGGAGAAAATTAGGGAATCTTTCCGGTGTTCTGCTTTCTGTGATGTCTTGTCTTGGGTCAATCTTGTCTGGGATGCTGTGATGCCCAGTTTTGCAAAGATGTTGCCGATGACGCGTTTGATGACGGGGGCTTGCTTGTGAATCGTCACATGCTCTGTGTATTCATAATGACGCTCTGTGGTGCTGCGTCCGTTTGGGTTTCCAATGCGTGTATTGGAAACGCGCGTGGATTTGATGTCTTTAAATATTTGCAAAATACGAAGGGGCATCTTACCTTGGACCCTGTACCGTCACGCGTTCCAGCTTTGAATTAATGACGGTGTCGATTGGATTTCCAACGCGACCTCCTTGCTTGCCCCTGGTTTGGGCTATAAATATCTTTTTGCTCTTGTTGGTTCAGTACTATCTCTCCGTTCTTCTTCCTCCCTTTTCCAGTTTCAGTATTTCTTCAGAGTTCCTGAGCTGGTTCTTCTTGCGATATGGCCCACCGAGGTCGTGGCCGGCGAGGTCGTGGTGGTCGTACGCCTCGCTCGTCTTTTCATGGGCGTGGAGGAACGGCTGTGGCATCATCCTCTTCCTCTAAGAGGGAGGGTGTTTAGAGCTATGGTTTTCCTCTTGGAATTCTTAGTCCATCTACTAGCCGGATCCCTCTTCCTTTTTATTTTGCTTCTATTGTTTCTCACCTCAATCTGAGGGGCCTTTGATCCGTATTAAAGGGTGACCTCGTTCTCCTGTGTGGATAGAGCTTGAAGTTGACAGCTCCTTCTTGGTTTTCTTGGGGCCTGGTTGGAGGTCTTTTTCTCGCCGGCTGAATTTGTGTGCTCGGGATAGCCTTTTTTGTCGGTTTGATGGTGAAGATACTCTCACCGTTTGTGCTTTTGATGCTGGTGGAAATTGCCTGGATCCGTCTGGGAGGAGTCGAGCAGTGGTGGTTCTGGTGGATCCCAAAGTACTTCGTCTTCCACTCCAGTGGCTTCGTCTTCTGCTGACTCCCCGGCTGGTGGTGTTTGCTCTTCTAGTTCTAAGGAGGAGGAGTACGTCAAGCCTCCAAGAAAGCGGGTGCGTCAATAGGCAAGGTCACCAGGATCAGGAAGGCGGCGAGTGGCTCCTTGCAGGCTTAGTGTTACTTTGTCTGTGATGATGCTCATCAAGATGTGGGCCAAAGTACCAATTATCTCAGCATGAGCACACATGTACAAGTCATAATTCCTTGGGATGATTGGTCTTGTAGTCCTTTTGATAGCTGCTCGAGACCCTTATCTTGTAAACTTTGATGTGTAGCGGAAAACTTTGTAGTGATGTATCTCTGATATATAATGAAAACAGCCTTTTGGATGCTAGATTTTGTAGTGAGAAAACTGTCTTCGAGTGCTTGTCCTTGTTATCAATCAATGAAAAAATTTGTCGAGTGCTTGGTCTTGTTATGAATCAAAAAACTGACTTCGAGTGCTTGGCCTTGATGCGAGAATTTGTAATATCGGGTGCGCGAAAGTGCTCCCGATGGGAGTAGCCCCCGAGGCTATGTTCAATTCATAGAGTCGGTCATAGGCTTGAAGTATCATTAAACTGGCCAGCTCTAGGTTTGCTCTGCTATTCTAAGAAACTCATCGGGTGTGCGGCAACACTGTCGATGGGAGTAGCCCCCGAGTCTTTAGGTGATCACTTGTGATCAGGTGAAGACTTAGAGATTATCCTACCTAGTAGTGGATTTGACTTGGAGCTTCTTCATGAGCCTGACTTTGAGTTGCTAAATATGAGGAGCACTCTCTTTCTCATCATCATGAAGGAAAAAAATGTGTCGCGTTTTGGGGTTGTAGCCATGTGTTGCCTTGGGTACTGTACTTGCGTTCTTCCAGATGTGGGTTGCCCCTGGGCGTCTCTCGAGGGGAGTTTGCGCTCGAGCCCCCAAGTGCTTTAAGTCGTAGCATCGCGTAGGAGAAAAAAAGCGTCTCTCGGGGGGATTCTGTGCTTGAGCCCCCGAGTGCTTTAGGTCGTATCGTCGCGTAAGATAAGAAAGCGTCTCTCGGGGGAGTATGTGCTCGAGCTCCCAAGTTCTTTAGGTCGTATCATCGTGTAAGCGAAAAGCGTCTCTCGGGGGAAGTTTGTGCTCAAGCCCCCGAGTCGTTTAGGTCGTATCGTCGCGTAAGCAAAAAATCGTCTCTCTGGGGGGAGTCTGTGCTCAAGCCCCTGAGTGCTTGAGGTCGTATCGTCGCGTAAGCAAAAAAGCGTCTCTCGGGGGGGAGTCTGTGCTCAAGCCCCCGAGTGCTTTAGGTCGTGTTGTCTAAGCAACACATTTTATTGCTTCAAGTTTGTACATAAGTTGCGAGTTGGTGCTGCTGCCGATACTTGTGTTTGTTGAGGAAGAGTGCCAGATGAGTGGCCTATGGGTAGAAAAGGCATAAGTTTGCCACGTTCCACGGATTTCCTAGGTCTTCATTGGTCTTCGGGTTAATTGGTTTGTATGCTCCTCCTCCTATGACCTCAGAGACTATAAATGGTCCTTCCCACTGTGGGGCGAGCTTGTGGACCTTCTCTTGTAGTAGTCGCAGGACGAGGTCACCTTCCTGGAAGGTTCTTGTTCGCGGGCGCATGCTTTGATAACTGCGCAGCTTGTCTTGGTACCCCTCTGATCTTGCGAGAGTTATGTCCCTTGCTTCGTCTGCGACGTCTTTGTCGTCTTCGAGTGCGTCATCTTCTTCTTCCTCTTCATACCCCATGATTCGGGGGGCTCCAAACTTGAGGCCGTGCGGTAATACGGCCTCCGCTCCGTGTACCAAGAAGAATGGCGTGTATTGGGTCGAAGCGTTCGGGGTGGTGCGTAAGCTCTAAAGGACAGCAGGGAGTTCTTCTATCCAATTTCCTGTGGCCTGCTCGAGTGGTGCCAAGAGCCGTTTTCTAATTCCGCTGCATACTAGGCTGTTTGCTTTTTCGACCTTGCCGTTTGATTGCGGGTGCGCGACTGAGGCGTAGTTGATCTTGATGCCCAGCTCTTGGCAGAAGTTCTGGAATTCTGCTGCTATGAAGTTTGTACCATTGTCCGTGATGATGTTGTGTGGTATGCCGAAGCGGAAAATGATTGATTTGATGAAGTTGACCGCTGTGAGGACTATCGAGCTGGTGATTGGCATTGCTTCAATCCACTTGGTGAACTTGTCGACTGCTACCAGGAGGTGCGTCCTACCGCCCTTTGCAGATTTCTTGAGTGGGCCTACCATGTCGAGTGCCCATGTGGCGAAAGGCCAAGATAACGGTATAGTTTTTAGCTCGGATGTTGGGGCGTGCGGTCTGCTGGCAAACTTTTGACAAGCGATGTAGCGTCGCACGATGTCCTCTGTGTTTCGCATTGCGGTTGGCCAGTAAAATCCTGCTTCGAATGCTTTGGCCACGAGTGCGCGTCTTCTCGGGTGCTGTCCGTAGGTGTCTTCGTGGATCTCAAGTAATAGGGCTTTGCCGTCTTCCTCCTTGATGCACTTTTGGAGTACTTGGGATATGTTGCGCTTTTAGAGTTGCCCATTGATTATAGTGAATGCTTTCGAACGTCGGTTGATTCGTCGGGCTTCTGTGACGTCTTGCTGCAGGGTGCCTTGTATCAGTAATCTGCGGAAAGGTCTTGTCCAAACTGGGTTGTCGAGTCCTGCTGGCTCGTTCTCCTCGACTGTGTTATTGGCTTCTTCGTTGGAGTTTGGGTTTGCTGCTGCTACTTGTGTTGGTTTGGTTGTGTTGTCCGTCTCTGTGGCTGCTCCTGGTGCGAGTGCCTTGGTTTTGATCGATCTTTGCCCAATGCTCTCGAGGAAAACTCCTGGAGGGACTGGTCCTCGTGTTGACCTGATGTTGGCGAGCTCTTCTTCTTCTGTGTTGTTTGCTCTGGTGATGTAGTTAAGCTCGCACCCGTCGAATTCTCCTTCTAGGGCATTGTAGAGCCTCTGTTAAGCTGACATGTTGTCTGCGACTGCTTCACAGTCCTTTATTGTTTGTTGCACGACGAGATTGGAGTCGCCGTAGATTACGAGGCGAGTTGAACCGCAGGCTTTCGCCATGCGCATGCCATGTAGTAGCGCTTAGTACTCCGCTTTGTTGTTTGACGCCTTGCTGAAGTCTATCTGGAGTAAGTATTTGAGCTTATCTCCTTTGGGTGAGATTAGCACAACACCTTCCCCAGCCCCTTGGTGCCTTTAAGACCCATCGAAGAACATCTTCCATGAGTTGGAGAGGTCCGGGGGACCAGGTGTTTGTACTTCCATCCACTCGAGCAGAAAGTCTGGGAGTACCTGAGCTTTGATCGTTGTTGGGTGCTTGAATTGTAGGTCGCGAGGGCAGAGTTAGATGTTCCACTCGGCGACTCGACTCGTTGCTCCTGGGTTGTTTAGAATGTCGGCGAGTGGTGCGCTGCTGACGACCGTGATGAGGTGCTCGTCGAAGTAGTGTGTTACTTTCTGTGATGTCATGACGATGGCGTACACGAGCTTCTGGTAGTGTGGGTACCGCTGCTGGGATTTTGTTAGGACCTCGCTGAGGTAGTAGATTGGCCTCGCTGAGCTTCCGAGCGCTCGACGACGAGCGCGGTGCTAACTACGCTGCTGTGTGCTGCTATATAGAGGTACAGAGGTTCCCGCTCCTTTGGTACTGCCAGAATTGGTGGGGTTGAGAGTGTCTTTTTGAGGTTCGCAAATGCGTTCCGGGCCTCTTCGGTCCATTCGAATTTTCCTTCTTTTCCGAGCAGTTGGTAAAATGGCAAGGTTCTTTCTCCCAGTCTACTGATGAAACGGCTCAGGTCTGCGAGTCTTCCGGTGAGTTTCTGGACATCCTTGACGTCGACTGGTTCTTGCATCCTTGCGAGTGCTTGGAACTTTTCTGGGTTGGCTTCGACTCTTCGGGCGGAGACCATGTACTCGAGTAGTTTTCCAGTCGGGACGCCGAACACACATTTCTTTGGGTTGAGTTTGATCATGTATTTTTTGAGCACCACGAAGGTTTCGCGGAGGTCGTCGATTAGTGTGTCTGTGCTGTATGTTTTGACGACGATATCGTCGACGTAGACTTGAACGTTCCTTCCAATTTGCTCCCTTAGGCATGACTGCATCATCCGCTAGTACGTGGCTCTGGCGTTCTTCAGCCTGAATGGCATCGTCCTATAGCGGAATACGTCATAGGGTGTGATGAATGAGGTGTGCTCTTCGTCTTCTTCCTTCATCCTTATTTGGTTGTATCCTAAGTAGGCACCGAGAAAGGACAATAGGTCGCATCCTGTTGTCGAGTCGATAATTTGGTCGATCCTTGGGAGAGGGAAGTGGTCCTTTGGGCAATGCTTGTTGACGGGCCCGTAGTCAACGCACATGCATAGTATGTCGGTGTCCTTTTTGGGCACGAGGACTGGGTTTGCGACCCAGGTGGCTTTCTTCGTCTCCCGGATGAATTGTGCGTCGAGTAGTCAGTTGACTTCTTCTCCAATGGTTCTGCGCCTTGGCTCGGAGAATCTGCGTACCGCCTGCTTTACTGGTTTAGTGTTCGGGTAGATTTGCAGCACGTGCTCTGCGTACTCCCTGGGTATTCCGGGCATGTCGGCCGGTCAGCAGGAAAAAAAATCCACTCCTTGCGGAGGAAAACCATGAGGGCTATTGCTTGATCTTCTGGTAGATGTAGATTTGAACCGTCTTGGCCGGGTCGGTCGGGTGCACCTGATGAGTTTTTGTGTCGCTGTCAACGCTAAAATCGCGAGTGAATTATTTTTTCTCTCTTCTGCTTGCAAGCAGAAAGACGCTCTTGTATACCACCATGGCTATCTCTTCGAGCTGTTGATGTGCTCCAAACGTGTCGGAGACCTGATGGAAGTCTGGGTCACATTGATCTGATTTGATGAAGTTTCCATTAACCGTGATGACTCTTGAGGGCTCGGGCATCTTGAGTTTGAGGTATGCATAGTGCGGGACTGCCATGAATTGTGCGAACGCAGGTCGTCCAACTATGGCGTGATATTATGACTCCCAGTCGAGTATTTCAAACTCGAGGATTTTTCTTGTGAAGTTTCCCTTGATACCAAAGATGGCGTCGAGTTCGATAGATCCCAGGGAGGAGGCTGCTTCCCCTGGTACTACGATGTAGATTGTGACGCCTGAGTTTTTCCAAACAGATCATGGGATTGACATCTTGCGCAAGGTGCTGGTGAAGATGATGTTCAGGTTGCTACCCCCGTCCATGGATACTATGTCCATGTCGTAACCGCCGATCTGAGCTTCGAGAACCAATAGTGTGTGTCCTGGTCTCGGAATTGCAGGCAGATGGTCGTCTTGTCAAAAGGTGATGTTGGTTTCTGAACCGTATGGGTGGTAGGTTTCTTCTGTCAGTAGGTCTTCGTCTACTCGAGCTTGCATGGTGTACGCCTCCTGTTTTACCCTTGATGGTCGTCCTTCTTGGATCATGCTGACTCGTCCGAGGGACGGTGGGTACTGCTCTTCTGAGCTAGACGTTTGTGGTTGCGCTGTTTCTCGAGCCCGTTTGGTTTTGCGTTGCTTCTCTCCTGTGAGTACGCCGGAGAGTTCAGTGAACAGGCGGCAGCTCCTCAAGGTATGGCTTGATCTGATGCGTCCCCAGTCGTCTTTGAAAAAATGGATTGTGCATGGTCTATCCAGTTGTTCTTGAGCTGTGAGTTTGCTGGAGCGAGTGTGCCTTCTTATTCTTGCGATGTGGAACGACTGCGAGTCATCTTCTGAACGAGAGTGGAATCTTGGATTGAGCTCGATTCTGTCGTTGATCGAGTAGTTGAAGATCATCTTGGCTAATTCATCCGGTCTTCGGGCGGGGTCGTAGTACTCGCCGGATTGAGTTTCGGAGCCCTCGTTAGTTTCTCGGGTAGTGGCGGGTGCTTGGGTGGATGTCGGAGCTGCTTCTCTGGGTTGCGGTTCTTTGAGTGAAACTTAAATTTGGACTTCTTGTTTTGGCTTCGTGATTGGTCCTGTGGTTGTGTCTTGTGTTTGCCTTCTGCGTCGTCGGGTTTTCCTTCGACGAGTGCGATTTTGATAGTCGTCAAAGGGTTGATCTTGGCGCAGTTGCCAGCCGAGCGATCTTGGAAGTCCGATGGAGAGGCGTGCGATGAACCTGATTTCTTCGAGTGGATTGGATCTTGCTCCAGTCCTCGAGTTGTTTTTTGATGATGACGTCCGAGATCGTGATTCCAACCAGCGTTTTCCCCACGTTCGGTGCCAATTGACGAGGATTGACCTCGGCAAATCCCATGGTTAGGAACCCTGGGTTAGATCATAGAGGAGATGTGCAGGTTGGCGATACTCGTCGGCTATCACGAGAAAGCACTTCCTGCTCGATTGTATTATAATGGAGGCGATTACAGTGGAGGTCAAAGCGAGATCGCTCAAGACAGTAGGTGTTGCTAAAATATTCGATGCCCTAGACGTCTCTCTCCCAGCCTTTATATACTAGGCTGGGTGGCAAGGAGTCCGCCCAGGGTTACAGAGAGGGTTTCCTAATCTATCTTCAATCTTGGGCGCCAAGTTGCGGTTTCCATGGTCGTCGAGGACTTCCTTATAGTGGTGGCCTCAAGTGGGCCAGGTGTGGGCCGGTCGAGGCTTCCGGCAGGCCCTCTAGATTGATACGCACCAAGTACCCTCATCTATAAGAGTCATGGGGTCACCCTCTCGTCAGGCGGTCGGGGCCGTGCTCCCGATTCCGGCACAGGCTACTGGCGGCCGCCGCACCAGCGGGCAGGTTCGGCATGAGGCGGCTCTAGGAGGTCGGAGGGAAGGTGGATCCGGGTGCGGTGAAGGTCCAGGGCCTGAAGGCGGATCTCGCAGAGGCCGGGGCGGCGGCGCGGCTCCCGGCCGCAGCCATGGCGCTCGGCGCGGTCCTGTTCAGAGGTAGGAGAGGTGGGGCCAGGGGAGAGGGAGGAGGAGGCGCGGCGCGGAGGAGCTCGTCGGGCATCGGGGCGGCGCACGGCGGCCTACCGGTGCTGCGGTGCTCGGCTCGGGCGGGAGGAGGACGCTGGCGGCGGCAGCGGCCTGATGGGCCGAGGCGGGCCACGACAGTGGATCCAGGGCCCTGTGGGATCCGAATCTGGCTGTGCTGCGGTGGAAGCGCTAGGAGGCGACGTGCACAATTTTCGGCCCTCGATCCGGAGATCTGATGGCTCGGATTCAAGGGGACCTAGGGTTTCGGGGTTTGGGGGGTTTGGAAGGCAGATCTGGCAACTTTTGGAGGGGGTCGCTAAAAAAATGGACTAAGGGGAACCCTAAAAAGGGTGGGAGAGAGTGGTGGTTGATGGATTCTCGCCCTTCGTTGGTTACCCCAAGTGGAAGGTTTGAGATGTAGTGCAGCAGCAGTTTTCCCTCGGTGAAGATACCAAGGTTTGTCTCCAGTAGGACTGCAGAGATGATAAGTAGGTGTCAGCGGCGCAACTGACGCGGACCTGCACACAGACACAGATAACTTTGTTCCCAACGAAGTTCAGAGAGGTTTTCAATCTCTCCGGTCTTGTTGTTCACAAAGGATAAAAAGCAAGGGATAATGATAGCAAGTAAAAGCAGTAAAGTAAATATAGCTTGGAAATAATAATGAGGATATGGACCGGGATACGTGATGTTCACTAGTGATGTCTCTCTCCCAAAAGACGATAAAACTGCTATGCGAGGTAAACAAATTACAGAAGGGCAATTGACAGGATTATGAACGCACCGCAATGCTAACTATGCTACAAAAGAAAGGAAGACGCTCAAAAGCACGAGCAGTACGCCAAAATAAGTAGACCGAAATCCATCTGCATCTACTAGTAATCATCCACCTTGAGATGTCTATCTAGAACATCTCGCTGGTATTAAGTTGAGAGCCCCACCCAAAGTGTAAACCCAAAGCAACAGACAACTATATTAAAAAGAACTTTGCATAAAGTAAACAATCCTTGTAACCGCGGTTACAAGCACCGTTGTTTTCCCCCTTGTGGCAACAGCACATCCCCTAGACTCTTGTTTCTGTCACTCAAGCGTGTCATCGGGGGGGCATGAACCCACAATCTAGCACAACGTTCCCTCTTGGAGTCAATACCTACTACTTGGCCAAAGCAATAAACAGCAACGGAGAACATGAAAGAATTACTTAGGAACAAAAATGTAAGAGATAAAAACCAAATATATTACTCTATCACAATCTGAACATAATCTCATAATCCATCAGATCCCTCCAAACTCAGCATAGCAATAGCAGAAATATTACAAAGGTGCCTCGATCGTGTAGGGTATCTCACGAGGTCTAAACAATGAAGATCAAAGAGGGGAGGAGAACATCACATAGCTACTAATCACGGCCCCATGGTCCAAGGAAAACTACTCACGAGACATCCGGGGAGCATCCATGGTGGACAGGAGACTCCCGGAGGTCAATCCTCCCTCCGGCAGGGTGCCGGGAAGAGGTCTTCTGGTGCTCCCAATCTCGGAAGCGCGGCGGCGGCGGAACAGACGCGAGTTTGCGGAATAGGGTTCCTCTTCTGGAGTTTTCCCGTGACGGAGAATAAATAGGCGAAGGGGGGCATCCAGAGGTGGACCAGGGGCCCCAAGCGCCCCCCCTGGCGCGGCCAGGGGTGGGGCCGCGCCGGGTGGCCGCCTGGGCCCCCTGGCTCCCCTCTGGCCCCTCCCGGACTCTTCTCGAAGCTTCCTGTACGCTGATTTTTCCTGTATTTTTCCCGGAATTTTTCTGGCACTTTTTATATGGGGGGAAACTGAAATAGAAAAACTGCAGAAAACAGGAACTGGCACTGGGGTGCACTGAGTTAATAGGTTAGTCCAAATATGACCAAAGGTGTATGAAAGTGTATCTAGATCATAGCAATATCACACAAAACATGCATGGAGCAAGCAGAAATTATAGATACGTTTTGGACGTATCAACATCCCCAAGCTTAATTCCTGCTCGTCCTCGAGTAGGTAAATGATAACAACATAATTTCTGTGGTGACATGCTAGCAACCATAAAAGAACATTGAAAAGTAAAGCAATCAAGGTTAGAGATTCAATTCAAGTCATAACATGCAAGAGTCTATATTAGCATTGAAACAAGTAACAAAAGAACAATAGGTGCAAGAGCTCTCGTTGTCCGTGACGCGAATGTCTCCAAATGGTGTTTGCGTGCAAGAAGGGGGATAGGGAATACGAGAAAAAGTAATTTTTGTGTTGAGAACTCAATCTACTAAAATTTCACACTTGGTCTTCTTTGGAATCTCATCTTGACTCATCCCCAGACCACTAGCCAGGTAAAAGTCAAAATGATCCACTCCTTTTCGACATTTAGAGCACTCATGCAATGGATGAGTGTAAGCAAGAAAGTTGACACTTAGGATGGCAAAGAGAGAATAAGGTGGAGGAGGAAGACAAAAAGGGTGTGAAAGGCTCACATCAATGAGGACAATCATAGGCAAGGGATGCCAAATGATAGATATGATGTGAGGAGTAGGGATTGCCATGCAACGGATGCACATACGAGCTAAGAAGCTCTCCAAAGGAACTAGTGGGGGTGCATCTAACTTGCTCGCTCATGAAGACCTAGAGCTCGTTTGAGGAGGCTCATCCTTGGAATATGCAAGCCAAGTTCTATAGTGTGAAGGTCCGCACATAGCTATATGCATAATGATCATCTCTATGGAGTACAAGGATATAGAGGGAGTACTACTGTGGATCTCTCAAAAGGATAGTAGTGTTGCCCCTTTCTCTCTTTTTATTTCTTTTTCTTTTTTTATATTTTTTTTATTTTTTTGTGGCCTCAATGGCTCTTTCTATTGAACTCTCATTTGTCCTCTTTGGGATCTTTTAATGTGTCCACTTTGGGATCTTTTCTTAACTTAAGGGCAACACTCTATTTTACAAGAAGGTAAAGGAGATCTTTCACACTTTACAAGGTACTCAAAACATAAAGAAGATGTAACTATCATGATGTATGCAATGTATGCCGCTGCCAGTGTAGCAGGAACATGTATGACATGAAGATCAAGTCATGAAGAGGTGGAAGTTGCATGGCAATATAACTCGGAAAGGCAATGGAAATGCCTTGATAGGTAGGTATGGTGGTTGTTTTGAGGGAAGATATAAGGAGGCTTATGATGACAGAGCGTATCATGCCAAGGGTTTGGATGTACCGGCGAAGGTGGACACCAACTCTCGGAATGAGAAGAAGGCAATGCACGGCACGGGAGAGGCTAGCAAAATATGGGAAGGTGGAAGTGTCTACTTTCAATACTTACATTAGTCCGAAGAACTCATGCACTTATTATCGGTAACTCTCAATCTAATAAGGAGGTTCACAAATAGACAAGTACCCCGAGGAGGAGTGTATGGGGGTTTGGTTATCCTTGCGCATCCTCGACTCATGGTACGTGAGTGCTCTCTGATATTCGACCCCTCAGAAGAGTAGTGATCCATCTAGTAGCTAGAGTTCTCAACTAGTTTTGTAGGTTTTGAAAATACACACGGATTGCCCAAAATACGACACCTATCACTAATAGGCAAGAGCTCTTGACACCAAAAGTTCAAACATTACTCACAACAATATCTCAAAACTATTGCAAGTTACTACTAAAATTAAATAGCAACCTCAATTACCTACTCTCAAGACAAGACACAACTCAGTGCAACAACCAACTCTCTTTAACAAGATAAACATTAAAACTAAAAAGAGTTCCAGCAACAAACTAAAAAAAAGCCAAGGCTCTTGCTAAAGACAAACTAAGACTAAAACTAAACGTGACAGTAGCTACGAAAAGATAAAGAACACACAACGGCAAAAAGATGAGCAGGAAAAATCCTATGATGTATTCTAAATTTTGAAAGTGGAGAGTGTTTCTCTCCCACACAAAGTAAGACGGTATCTAACTTGTTATGAACAGCAAGCAAAGCTAAAGAAAACTAAAAACAAAACCTAAGAGCGAGACGCTCCAAGCATAGCACATAACGCATGAAGTGATAAAAATATAGTGAGACGAAGGACGAACTGATGATTGTTGATGGAGAAGGGGATGCACGGGGGCATCCCCAAGCTTAGATGCTTGAGTCTCCTTGAATATTTGTTGGGGATGCATGGGGGCATCCCCAAGCTTGAGCGCTTGACACTCCTGGATCTTCTTTCATCATCTTCCATCACACACTTGAAAACTCCCTTCATACATAACTCATCATAAGTTGATTAGAGAGGTTAGTACCCTTGATAAATATTTTTTCCCACTGGATATAAAGATAATCTTGAAGAGCTACTATTTCTCAAGAGTGCCAAAAAGTTTTTGCAAAGAAAAAGCAAGCTTAAGGTTTGCAAAAGTTAGGAGAGACAAAACGTGGCAGAATCTGTGAAAAACAGAACAGCAGATAGTAAAGAATTTTTTAAGGGCACTTATGCAACTCAAATCAAAAAAACTCAGAACATACGGAAGTTTCTTAATTGTATAGAGCATACTGTGTAAAAATTTCAGCTCAAAAAGATGAACTGGGATTGTTCTGCATTTTTCTGGTCACGAGGACAGAATCTGTTTTCTGGACAGCATGTTACAACTTTTACTTCCCTTGCCGTAAGAGGCTATAACTTGGCACAAAGCAGAAAAATAAAGATACAATGATGTTAGTACAGTAGTAACAATCATCAAGACACAAAAAAAAGCAAAAAGAAACCTAAATTCGTTGCGGGCTGCCTCCCGAAAGCGCTTTCTTGTATGCCTTTAGCTAGGCTTAAAGATTATAGAAGATGCTCTCACAAGAATAAGAATTTTGAAGTAAAAGAGAGCATCAAGAAGCAAATATGAAACACATTTAAGCCTAACCCACTTCCTATGCATAGGCATCCTGTAAGAAAATAAATCAAAGAAGCACAAAGTGACATGCATAGGAAGGTCAAAAAAGAACAACTTCAAAACTTTCAACATGAAGACAGGTGTATTAGTAATATGAAAGTTTCTACAACCAAACTTACCTCTCTCGAAATAATTTTCAGTAGTATCATGAACAACATCAAGAATATAACTATCACATTGTTCATGACCACATTTATAAGATAAATGCAACCCATCACATTGAGCTTTGATAAGAGGAAAATTCTCCGGAATATGAGTTGGAGATTTCAACATGATAATAGGACAATAAATTGTGGGTGCAATAGCAACAATTTCATGCTTAACATAAGGAACTATTGAGAGTTCATTTTTGTCAGCATCATCCATAGTGGCATCTTGGCCATCAATAAAGCAAGTATCAAAATTTTCAGAAAGGGATATTTCAAGTGAGTCCTCGGAATCATAAGATTCCTCTTCATAGCAATCATTAGCCTCTTCTTGGGAAGCAAGCATTCTATTTTTAAAATCCTCAATATAAGCATTGGAAGTATAATTCTCAAAGCAATAAGCAAGAACAACAAAGTTTTCAGACTCGAAAATAGTATCGTGATACTTTTGAATTAAAGAAGCAATCTCATAGGCACCTTTAAAAGCAACAAAATCTTCAATCTTTTCAACATCAAAGTACTCATAAACACCTTTAGCATAAGAAGATAATATCTCATTTTCATTAAACTCACGTTGGAAAGGAAGGTGTTTATGATCTATATTAGAACAGCAAGTAAAATCATAAATGTGGCACAAAAGTTTAGTGTGGCAATAAGAAACATGTATTTGGTCCCATAAGTGTTTCCCTTTCTGAGATAGGCGGTGCAGCGTATAATGAGCATGCTCATCCAATGATTTTCCCTCAACCAAGTCGGTTGGGTTTTTAGCGCGAGCACAAATTGATCGAAGACGATCCAAGTGAAACATGTCCATCCTACCATATTTGGGTGGTTCATCACCCATGGTGAGGATAGCATAAATAGGCAAAGCAAGACAAAGGCAAAAGGTAGCAACTATTTTTGTGGTTTTTCATAAAGGACACTGAGATAAAAACTGAAAGGTAAACTAACAAGAATTAAAAAAAGGTAAAGGGTAGTGTGAAACTCCCCTATCTTAGCACTCGGAGTCCCCGGCAACGGCGCCAGAAAACTTTGCTTGATGGCTTCTCGCCCTTCGTTGGTTACCCCAAGTGGAAGGTTTGAGATGTAGTGCAGCAGCAGTTTTCCCTCGGTGAAGATACCAAGGTTTGTATCCAGTAGGACTCTAGAGATGATAAGTAGGTGTCAGCGGCGCAACTGACGCGGACCTGCACACAGACACAGATAACTTTGTTCCCAACGAAGTTCAGAGAGGTTGTCAATCTCTCCGGTCTTGTTGTTCACAAAGGATAAAACGCAAGCGATAATGATAGCAAGTAAAAGCAGTAAAGTAAATATATCTTGGAAATAATAATGAGGATATGGACCGGGATACGTGATGTTCACTAGTGATGTCTCTCTCCCAAAATACGATAAAACTGCTATGCGAGGTAAACAAATTACAGAAGGGCAATTGACAGGATTATGAACGCACCGCAATGCTAACTATACTACAAAAGAAAGGAAGAGGCTCAAAAGCACGGGCAGTACGCCAAAATAAGTAGACCGAAATCCATCTGCATCTACTACTAATCATCCACCTTGAGATATCTATCCAGAACATCTCGTTGGTATTAAGTTGCAAGCCCCACCCAAAGTGTAAACCCAAAGCAACAGACATCTACATTAAAAAGAACTTTGCGTAAAGTAAACAATCCTTGTAACCGCGGTTACAAGCACCGTTGTTTTCCCCCTTGTGGCAACAGCACATCCCCTAGACTCATGTTTCTGTCACTCAAGAGGGTCATCGGGGGGGCATGAACCCACAATCTAGCACAACGTTCCCTCTTGGAGTCACTACCTACTACTTGGCCAAAGCAATAAACAACAACGGAGAACATGCAAGAATTACATAGGAACAAAAATATAAGAGATAAAAACCAAATATATTACTCTATCACAATCTGAACATAATCTCATAATCCATCAGATCCCTCCAAACTCAGCATAGCAACAGCAGAAATATTACAAAGGTTCCTCGATCATGTAGGGCAGCTCACGAGGTCTAAACAATGAAGATCAAAGAGGGGAGGAGAACATCACATAGCTACTGATCACGGACCCATGGTCCAAGGAAAACTACTCACGAGACATCCGAGGAGCATCCATGGTGGAGAGGAGACTCCCGGAGGTCAATCCTCCCTCCGGCAGGGTGCCGAGAAGAGGTCTTCTGGTGCTCCCGATCTCGGAAGCGCGGCGGCGGCGGAACAGAGGCGAGTTTGCGGAATAGGGTCCCTCTTCTGGAGTTTTCCCGTGACGGAGAATAAATAGGCGAAGGGGGCAGCCAGAGGTGGACCAGGGGCCCCAGGCGCCCCCCTGGCGCGGCCAGGGGTGGGGCCACGCCGGGTGGCCGTCTGGGCCCCCCTGGCTCCCCTCTGCCCCCTCCCGGGCTCTTCTCGAAGCTTCCTGTACGCTGATTTTTCCTGTATTTTTCCAGGAATTTTTCTGGCACTTTTTATATGGGGGAAAACTGAAATAGAAAAACAGCAGAAAACAGGAACTGGCACTGGGGTGCACTGAGTTAATAGGTTAGTCCAAATATGATCAAAAGTGTATGAAAGTGTATCTAGATCATAGCAATATCACACAAAACATGCATGGAGCAAGCAGAGATTATAGATATGTTTTGGGCGTATCAGTGGTCTATTTATAGGCTGACATGGCTGGTAGGTTTACGCAAACGCCCCCGGTTTCTCTCTCGCGCGTCCGACGATTACGTTTCTGACGGCCGGAAGTCCATACGACCTCTGATTCGGACGAAACCTCGAACCACGCGCTCTGCACGGCGAGCCTGTCAATTATACCTCACTTCGATACCGTTCCGAGAACATTATTCCGGCGCCCTATTAAATAATCCGTTTATTAAATAAACAGGGTTTTCGTTCCTATGGCGATGGCTGGACCTGAGCCGGATGTTGCGACGGTGCTCAGGTGAACCCGGTGTCACAAAGGTCGTGTGCCGTGGTGGAAATGGGTCGGTCACGCTTATCGGTATGAGAAAGAGGGGAGAATATTCACCGATTAATAAATCGGCGAAGAAAATACTGCACACAATTACGGGCAAGCGAAAAAAACAATGCTACAAACAAAATTTTTAATTAGGGTGTAATTTCCGGGCTATTACAATACAACACAACCAACAATGGATCTCGTCCTGAGATCCTGGACGATCCAGGGGAGAGGGGGGAAAGAAAACGGAGACGACGATCTTCAACACCACCAACAAGGGGCTCTTCTCCATATCAACGACGAACCTCCATCGAGAAACCTTCCGCAGGGAGATGGCGACGTCGAAGAATGAAACCATCGACAGATCAAGAGGACGAATGATAACGCAAAGTGACGATCAAGGTAAGCATTCTCAATGAAATCATGAGGAAACTGGGAAAAAGGAACGAAGTCAAAGGACGACCAAGATGTTATCCGGATTCGGAGAAGCTTAAGGTACTACAAGAATTCCCAAACCTGAGATCGAAATCGAGACTATACTCCGCAATCAAAGCATTGTAATGATTTCGATACTCCACACACTCGAGATCCTAAAGTTTGAAAGGGATAAGGCGAGAGTAAAACACTTACGACACTTGTCCTGACCAGAGCAAGGATATGGAGTAAAATTATTCCTACTCTCTGATAACTAAATTAGTAGCTATAAAATAGTTTTTTGTTTAGACTTGACTTCAACCAGAAAAGGGATCCTACGGTCGGTAAGGCTCCGATACCAAGTTGTAAGACCCGATATGCGATACTATTTCAGATCTGGACGTTTCCGTCAAAACCAGAGGACGAAGCACATATCGGACCCACCGCGACATATGACAGAGCCATATGTCTCGGATTTCAACATGATATCACAACATTACAGCTACAAGGATACAACATCTCATACAATCGGCATACAACTGCTTTAATACAATACATCAGCGGAAGATATTATCTGAGTACAGACTACAATCAAATGCCTAGTGGCAAAGATAAAATCATCGATCCCCACAACCACACGGGTCCAGGCTCTCCGCCGGGATCAGCCTAACTAGTCGTCATCGAGTCCCCACGTGAAACATCGATCACCATACCTGTTGTCGATCAAGAACCCTGAAAAGAGTTTGGGGGTAGTATCATGAGTATAGAAGTACTCAACATCCAACTGTAGTGGTCAACTGACCCAACAAGGACTTCATCACTCTTCATTCTAGGATAACTAATACTCCCTCCGATCCATAATAAGTGTCGCAGATTTTATACTAAGCTAGTACAAACTTTGTACTAGAGGAGCGACACTTATTATGGATCGGAGGGAGTAGTTCACAGTAAGGATGGCGTAAGTGGTGAGGTTACTACCGCACTAGCATTTATGAAGTGGCTAACGATCTAGAGAGTAAGATAAGAAGCCAAGCAATCGACGACGAATCGCCTCCAACAAGTCTTGCTATCAGCTACTTACGCAAGCGTAAGACATATCCTATCCTTGTCCTACCCTTGGCATCCCGACGAAGAAGAAGCAGTCAAGGCACACACACGTTGATCAATTTTTAATTATGATTCAGTTGATGTTATATATGAACAAGACGTAGGTTCAAAGTTGTACATAACCATGGACACAGCTTCTCGAATAGATTTAACCCTGTAGGGGTGTACCAACTGCCCATTACAAGGATCCGCACGTACGCTAAGCTCTCTCAGTCGGGCCCGTTAAAGACACTCATTGAAGAGTTGTTCCGAGAGATCCGGACGTCATAATCCCTCTAACTAACAACGAACAAATCGAGGTGGCCCCCAGTGAGTCGACATCCAACTCAAAAGCCGTCTGCACTCTCAAATTGTCCTCTACCGTCTGCATGAGGTTGGGTTAGCTACACAAACCATGTGGGCAGCCCCCTAGCTCCCTGGGGTGGACCAACAAGAGAAACCATGTCTCCACTGGCCCGAGTTGTTTAAAATCTGTTGGGAGCTACCCGGCACACACACGGTTTCGCAAATGGTAAATCAGCTTGGGCCATCACTAGAAATGTTTGAAGCTATGTAGGTAAGAAAAGGGGGGCCCATAGAATCCCACACGCGGTTAGTGATACGTCCAAAACGTATCTATAATTTATGCTTGCTCCATGCCTCTTTTGTGTGATATTGCTATGATATTGATGAACTTCCATACACTTTTGATCATATTTTGACTAACCTATTAACTCAGTGCACCCCAGTGCCAGTTCCTGTTTTCTGTTGTTTTTCTATTTCAGGTTTCCCCCTTATTAAAAGTACCAGAAATATTCCGGGAAAAATATAGGAAAAATCAGCGTACCGAAAGCTTCGAGAAAAGCCCGAGAGGGGCCAGAGGGGAGCCAGGGGGCCCAGGCGGCCAGTGGCCGCGCCAGGGGGGCGCCTGTAGCCCCTGGACCACCTCTGGCTGCCCCCTTTCACCTATTTATTCCCCGTGACGAGAAACCCTCGGGGGCGGAACCCTTTTTCGCGATATCTCCTCTGTTCCTCCGCCGCCGCGCTTCCAAGATCGGGAGCACCAGAAGACCTCTTCTCGGCACCCTGCCGGAGGGAGGAATCACCTCCGGGAGCTTCTCCACCACCATGGATGCTTCCCGGATGAACCGTGAGTAGTCCACCTTGGACCATGGGTCCATGATCAGTAGCTATGTGATGTTCTCCTCCCCTCTTTGTTATTCATGGATTAGACCCCGTGCGTTTCCCTACATGATCGAGGCACATATTTAATTTTTCTGCTGTTGCTATGCTTAGTTTGCTAGCATCCGATGGATTATGAGATTATGTTCAGATTGTGATTGAGTTATATATTTGATTCTCTTCTTTTATATTTATGTTCTTGAGTAACTTTTTCATGTTCTCCGTCGCTATTTATTGCTTTGGCCAAGTAGTAGGTAGTGACTCCAAGAGGGAGCGTTATGCATGATTGTGGGTTCATGCCCCCCGATGACTAGCTTGAGTGACAGAAACATGAGTCTAGGGGATGTGTTGTTGCCACAAGGGGGAAAACAACGGTGCTTGTACTTGCGGGTGCAAGGATTGTTTACTTTACGCAAAGTTCTTTAATGCAGTTTTCTGTTGCTTTGAGTTTACACTTTGGGTGGGATTCGAAACTTAATACCAGCGAGATGTTCTGGATAGATATCTCAAGGTGGATGATTAGTGGGTAGATGCAGATGGATTTTGGTCTACTTGTCTTGGCATACTGGTCGTGCTTTTGAGCCTCTTCCTTTCTATTTTGCATAATTAGCATTGGTTTGCGCACATAATCCTGTCAATTGCCCAGCTGTAATTTGTTTACCTCGCATGGCTATTTTATCGTCTTTTGGGAGAGAGACATCACTAGTGAACATCATGGGATCCCGGTCCATACTTCCATCACTGTTTACACTATCAATTTACTTTTTGTATTTACTTTTCAGTTGCTATCACTATCTATCATTATTATCCCGTGCGTTTTATCCTTCGTAAACAACAAGGCCGGAGGAATTGACAACTCCTCTGTACTCGTTGGGAAGCGAAGCTATCTGTGTGTGTGCAGGTCCAGGTAAAGTTAGCAATCCTTAGATTGTAAACGGCGCCAGTTTTTCACTTCACCACCTACTTGTTGACCCAGGAGTCCTACGGGTTCGATACTTTAAACCTTAGCATCTTTGCTAAGGGAAACTTGCTGCTACACTACATCTCACCTTCCACTTGGGGTAACCAACAAGGGACGAGAAGCTATCTCGTGTATCAAGCAAATTTCTGGCGTAATTGCCGGGGGACTCCACTCTTCAAGATAGGGGAGTTGCACACTATCTTTTATCTTTGCTTTTTAGTCTTGTTAGTTTAACTTTCAGTTTTTGATTTAGTGTCTTTTATCAAAAATCAAAAAAATAGTTACCTTGCTAGTAGTTATCAGTATGTTTGGTCCTTTTGGCTTTGGTGAGTCAAAAGTGCTCACCTTTAAACAAAGAGGTGGTGAAAGCCTGAAATATGCCTGGTATAGGATTAATGATTCTCAAAAAAGAGCCACCAAGAAGCAAACCACTACTATCTTGCTTAGAAATTTTTATGTTGGAATTACTTCTTGGAATAGGTATATTCTAGATACTGCTATCAATGGGAATTTCATAGAAGCCCCATTTTGGGAAGCTCTTAGTGTTATCGAAAATCTTGTTGGGAATCTCCCTGTTGATAGTTTTCAAGAGAACATTACCCTAGCTCATATTATGAAAAAACTTGAAAACATGGAGCTAGAGATGCCAAGTATTAATAAGATAAGTGAGTTGGATCGTAAGGTTCAAGGGAATTTGAATAGATTAGATAGCTCCATGCATGAAATTCTTAAAACCTTGGAGACCATCAAATCCCATGACTTGGACCCTTCTAGGATTGATAAGATTGAGGAAATTATTGACACTTTAGGAACTACTTTCTCCTCAATCAAAACCAAAAAGGTGTAAACTCCGGCAAAGAAGGAACCTAGGTTCATTTACGTTCCAAAGGCTCCTCGTTCAAAAAATAATTTATCTATTGTCAAAGGGGTCGAAACTGTGAAAACTTTGGAAGAAATACCTCTCCTCAATGAGAATGAGACTCCAATTGATTTTCCGCATTTTGCTTTTATCCCTAGAAGTATCTTTCTTAGGCCTTTATTTGAAAGACCTCTTAAGATTGGTTGTATTATTGAAGAGCTTTTTGATGATCTTGATGATGGTTCAATTGATACAACTTGATCTATTTGCATTAAGCCTAGCTAATGGCTTTAAAGAAGCGCTTTCGGGAGGCAGCCCGCAACGAATTTAGGTTTTCCTTTTTGTTTTTCTTCTGTTTTTAGTGGTCTTGATGATTTTTACTACTGTAGCAACATCATTGTATCTTTACTTTTCAAGCTTTGTGCCTTTTATAGCCTCATACGACAAGGGAAGTGAAAGTTGTGACATGTTGTCCAGAAAACAGATTCTGTCCTCGTGACTAGAAACTTCAGAGAAAAATCCCAGTTCATATTTTTTAGCTTAATTTTTTACACAGCGTGCTCTATAAAATTACGAAACTTTCGTATGTTCTGAGTTTTTTTATTTGAGTTGCAGAAGTACCCCTAAAAAATTCTTTACTATCTGATGGTCTGTTTTTCACAGATTCTGTCCTGTTTTGCCTTTTCTTCGTTTTGCAAACCTTAAGCTTTCTTTTTATTTGAAAAAACTTTTTGGCACTCTTGAGAAATTGTATATCTTCAATATTATCTTTATTTCCAGTAGAGAAAAATTTATTTTATTATGGGTACTAACCTCGCTAATCAGATTATGATGAGTTATGTATGAAGGGAGTTTTCAAGTGTGCTAGGGAAGATGATGAAAGAAGATTAAGAAGTGTCAAGCGTTCAAGCTTGGGGATGCCCCATGCATCCCCAAGAAATATTAAAGGATACTCAAGCGTCTAAGCTTGGGGATGCCCCCGTGCATCCCCTTCTCCATCGACAATTATAAGTTCGTCTCTCGTTTCACTATATTTTTATCACTTCATGCGTTATGTGCTATTCTTGGAGCGCCTCGCTCTTAGGTTTTGTTTTTAGTTTTATTTAGATTTTCTTGCTTTTCATAACAAGTTAGAACCCAGATTTATTTGTGTGGGAGAGAAACACGCTCCACTTCCAAAATTTAGAACACAACATAGGACTTTTTCCTACTTATCTTTGTTGTGTTTGTTCTTTATCTTTTCGTAGCTGCTGTCATGCTTTGCTCTTAGCTTTCATGATTATCTTTTAAAAGAGCTTTTGTTTAGTTTGTTTCTGGAACTCTCTTGAGTTTTCATGTTTATCTTGTTTAGAGAGTTTGCCTGTTGCACTGAGTTCTGTGTCTTGACTTGAAGTAGGTAATTGAGGTTGCTATTCTTTTTGTAGTAGTAACTTGCAAAAGTTTTGAGGTGTTGTCTTGAGTAATGGTTGGACTTTTGGTGTCAAGAGATTTAGCCTATTAGTGATAGATGTCGTATTTTTGGCAATCCGTGTTTATTTTCAAAAACCTACAAATTAGTTGAGAACTTTAGCTACTAGTTTGATCACTACTCTTCTGAGGGGTCAAATATTAGAGTACACTCACGTACCATGAGTCGAGGATGCGCAAGGATAACCAAACCCCCATACACTCCTCCTCGGGGTACTTGTCTCTTTGTGAACCTCCTTATTAGATTGAGAATTACCGATAATAAGTGCATGAGTTCTTTGGACTAATGTGAGTATTCGAAAGTTGACATTTCCACCTTCCCATATTTTGCTAGCCTCTCCTGTGTCGTGCATTGCTTTCTTCTCACTCCGAGAGTTAGCGTCCACCTTCGCCGGCACATCCAAACCCTTGGCACGATATGCTCTGTCATCATAAGCCTCCTTATATCCTTCCTCAAAACAGCCACCATACCTACCTATCAAGGCATTTCCATATCCTTTCCGAGATATATTTCCATGCAAAGTCCATCTTCTCATGACTTGATTTTCATGTCATACATGCTACTTGCTTGATCGATGAGCCGCATGCTAGTTGGGCCTTGCCCTAATCATTGCTACATGACGCACTAGTATCATTGCATATCCTGCTACACTGGCAGAGGCATACATTTGCATACATCATGATAGTTACATTTTCTTTATGATTCGAGTACTTTGTAAAGTGTGAAAGATCTTCTATACTTTTTGTAATATATAGAGTGTTGCCCCTAAAGTGAGGAAAAGATCCCAAAGTGGACAAAATTAAAAGATCCCAAAGTGGACAAAGTTAAAAGATCCCAAAGAGGACAAATGAGAGTTAAATAGAAAGAGCCATTGAGGCCACCAAAAAATAGAAAAAAATACAAAAAAAGAAAAAAAAGAAGAAATAAAAAGAGAGAAGGGGGCACTCTACTATTCTTTTTGAGAGATCCACACTTGTACTCCATCTTGTATCTTGTACTCCATAGAGATTATCATTCATGCATATAACTATGTGGGGATCTTCACACTATAGAACTTGGCTTGTATATTCCAATGATGAGCCTCCTCAAATGAGCTCTAGGTCTTCTTGAGCAAGCAAGTTGGATGCACCCCCACTAGTTCCATTGGAGAGCTTTTAGCTCATATGTGCATCCGTTGCATGGCAATCCCTACTCCTCACATCATATCTATCATTTGGCTTTCTCTCGCCTATGATTGTCCTCGTTGATGTGAGCCTTTCACACCTTTTTGTCTTCCTCCTCCACCATATTCTCTCTTTGCCATCCTAAGTGTCAACTTTCTTGCTTACGCTCATCCATTGCATGAGTGCTCAAAATATCGAAAAGGAGTGGATCATTTTGACTTGTACCTGGCTAGTGGTCTGGGGATGAGTCAAGATAAGATTCCAAAGAAGACCAAGTGTGACACTTTAGTAGATTGAGTTCTCAACAATAAAAATACTTTTTCTCGTATATCCCTATCCCCTTTCTTGCACGCAAACACCATTTGGAGACATTCGAGTCACGGACAGCGAGAGCTCTTGCACCTTTATGTTCTTATGTTGCTTATTTCAATGCTAAATATAGACTCTTGCCTGTTATGACTTGAACTGAATTACATGCCTTGATTACTTTACTTACAAAGTTCTTATATGGTTGTTAGCATGTCACCACAGAAATTATGCTTGTTATCATTTACCTACTCGAGGACGAGCAGGAATTAAGCTTGGGGATGTTGACACGTCCAAAACGTATCTATAATTTCTACTTGCTCCATGCCTCTTTTGTGTGATATTGCTATGATATTGATGAACTTCCATACACTTTCGATCATATTTGTACTAACCTATTAACTCAGTGCACCCCAGTGCCAGTTCCTGTTTTCTGTTGTTTTTCTATTTCAGGTTTCCCCCTTATTAAAAGTACCAGAAAAAATCCGGGAAAAATATAGGAAAAATCAGTGTACCGGAAGCTTCGAGAAAAACCCGAGAGGGGCCAGAGGGGAGCCAGGGGGCCCCAGGCGGCCAGAGGGCGCGTGGAGCCCTTGGCCCACCTCTGGCTTCCCCTTTCGCCTATTTATTCGCCGTGACGGGAAACCCTCGGGGACGGAACCCTTTTTCGCGATCTCTCCTCAATTCCGCCGCCGCCGCGCTTCCAAGATCGGGAGCACCAGAACACCTCTTCCCGGCACCCGGCCGGAGGGAGGAATCACCTCCGGGAGCTTCTCCACCACCATGGATGCTTCCCGGATGAACGGTGAGTAGTCCACCTTGGACCATGGGTCCATGATCAGTAGCTATGTGATGTTCTCATCCCCTCTTTGTTCTTCCTGGATTAGACCTCGTGAGCTGCCCTACATGATCGAGGCACATATGTAATTTTTCTGCTGTTGCTATGCTGAGTTTGCTGGGATCCGATGGATTATGAGATTATGTTCAGATTGTGATTGAGTTATATATTTGATTCTCTTCTATTATATTTATGTTCTTGAGTAACTTTTGCATGTTCTCCGTTGCTGTTTTTTGCTTTCTCCAAGTAGTAGGTAGTGACTCCAAGAGGGAGCGTTATGCATGATTGTGGGTTCATGCCCCCCGATGACTAGCTTTAGTGACAGAAACATGAGCCTAGGGGATGTGATGTTGCCACAAGGGGGAAAACAACGGTGCTTGTACTTGCGGGTGCAAGGATTGTTTACTTTACGGAAAGTTCTTTAATGCAGTTGTTCGTTGCTTTGAGTTTACACTTTGGGTGGGATTCGCAACTTAATACCAGCGAGATGTTCTGGATAGATATATCAAGGTGTATGATTAGTGGGTAGATGCAGATGGATTTCGGTCTACTTTTCTTGACGTAGTGCCCGTGCTTGTGAGCCTCTTCCTTTCTGTTTTGCATAATTAGCATTGGTTTGCGCACATAATCCTGTCAATTGCCCAGCTGTAATTTGTTTACCTCGCATGGCTATTTTATCATCTTTTGGGAGAGAGACATCACTAGTGAACATCATGGGATCCCGGTCCATACTTCCATCACTGTTTACACTATCAATTTACTTTCTGTATTTTCTTTTCAGTTGCTATCACTATCTATCATTATTATCCCGTGCGTTTTAGCCTTCGTAAACAACAAGGCCGGAGGAATTGACAACTCCTCTGTACTTGTTGGGAAGCGAAGCTATCTGTGTGTGTGCAGGTCCAGGTGAAGTTAGCAATCCTTAGATTGTCAACGGCGCCAGTTGTTCACTTCACCACCTACTTGTTGACCCAGGAGTCCTACGGGTTCGATACTTTAAACCTTAGCATCTTTGCTAAGGGAAACTTGCTGCTACACTACATCTCACCTTCCACTTGGGGTAACCAACGAGGGACGAGAAGCTATCTCGTGTAGCAGTTAGGCACGCTCAGTCTTAGAACCAATACCCGAAACTCGAATCCTAGGTGACTCGCATGGAACAAAGCATAGGGGCGGGATAGCCTGGACCTTCCATCCTTCGTCGAGTATAGTCAACATTATAATAATCATATCATCCAAAACACCGAGTAGACGGCCGACGTCAATCGTCGGGACATGACAACCACTGACCGACGGAACAGGCTGAACGCCTAGAAGGCCAGGCACGCGGCGGCAGAGACGCACGAGGCGGCGGCGATGGCGGCGGTTGAGCAGGAGGAAGCTCGCGCGACGGCCATGACGCACAAGCCGCACTCGACTCTTTCGCCGTTGTTTCGCCCCTCCAGCCAGCAGAGCATCACAGAATCATGTCACCGGCCACCAACTTCTCGCCGTCACCGCCGATGTGGGGGTACTCTCACTCATCGTACTACGCCGACATCACCACGCATGGCGGCTTCGATCCCAACCTCACCTTCACGCATACCGCCAAGCCGCGCGCTGGGCTCAACTTGCAGTACGCCCACGCCTACTCACCGACCTAATCCAGCTCCGCCGCAACGAATCTGCGTTGTGGAGCACTACCCTTCGCAACGACCGGCTCCGCCGCAGCCGCCGCTACATACCCCGAGTTCTACACCGAAGAAGATGTGCCGGACACGGGCGAAATGGATGGCGACGAGTAAGAGGACAGCGAGAAGGAGGGGAAAAAGGAAGAAGTGGTGGTGGAGGAGGCTCCGGACAAGGGGAAAAGGAAGAGAAAGTCTGGCGAGACTCGCGTCGAGTGGACGATGAAGGAAGACGAATGCCTCGCCGAAGCCTCGAAGACCGTGAGCTTGGACCCAATCAAAGGCGCAAATCAGAACGCCGAAACCTACTGGGAAAGAGTCAAGGCGGCGTTCGACGAGCATAGGATGGTCAATCCGGCGTTCAACGACATCTACATAGACCGCGTCGAGAAGCCATGGCGAACCATTGGGCACTCATCCAGGAAGCCAGCAACAAGTGGCATGACTTTGTAGAGGAGGTGACTGATCTGCCGGAGAGTGATGCGAACATCGAGAAAAAGGTATGTCCTCGTCGTCCATATCTCGCCGTGGTGAGCTTCGCTGACAAATGCTTTTTGCCTGTGCAGATGTTGCACATGTTCAACATGTATCGCTAGGACAACAACAATGTCGAGTTCAAATTACTGCACGTGTTCGCCAGGCTCGAGATCTGCAAGAAGTGGACATAGTGTCGGCTCGCGCTCGCCAAGGCCAAGGATTGCATCTACAACGCGGACGCGTCGGCCACGGTGGTGTCGGAAGGGCGTCCTGCCTAGGGCAACAAGAAGGCCAAGACGGTGACGAAGCGGCACCCCTTGCCAAACGGCTTCAGTCCACGATCGAGCAGTGCATCGCCGACGCCCAGAGCCACGCCGTCTTCAAGGAGGAAATGGCGCCCGCTGCCGAACGATTGCGGTCGGCGATCGACCAGTGCATCGCCGACGCCCAGAGCCACGCCGTCGTCAGGGAGGCGGTCAGAGCTCTTGACGAAGCAGTACGTAAAGCTGGAACTGATCAGGACCAACGTCGTCGCGAAGAAGAGAAACTCCGATCTAGCTTTCTTGGTGACCTCCGACGTGTTAGCGATGGACCCGCAGGTGAAGGCGTGGTTCATGGCCGAGGACAACTTGATCTTGAACAAGTTGTTTGGACCGGCAGTGACCACGCCCACGACTACGCCCGAGGAATCACCGACCGCAGCAACAACTATGCCCGAGGCCTCGCCGACCACAGCAACATCGCCCGAGGCCTCGCAGACCACAGCAACAGCACCTGAGGCCACGCCGACCGCAACAACTACTTCCAAAAGCATGCCGCCGACATCTACCACGTCCACAAGGGAAGATACGCCCGTGCCGCCGATCGCCGACCCTATGACAGAGGAGCATGTCGTCTGAGAGCGCGGCGCCGATCGCCGATCCTTTTTTATTCCCCGCATTTGATGGCTGATTGTGGCATGCCGATCTCCGACCTGTGGCATGTTGATCGTCGAACTGTGTTGTTTTTTAAAGTGGGAATAAAGCAGAGTTTTATGTGTTTTGAGGTCGATCTATGCGGGTGACTTCAGGCCACAGCTGGGAAATGGATCGCCCTCAAGGAGATTTTATTGCCGGCAGCCCCCCAAGCGGGGCTATTTTACGATCAAAAATCGCCTTCTGTGGGGGGGAGAACGGGCTGAAGATGCTCTAAGCTAACTCCCTCCCATCGCGTGGAACGGACGCGCCCAAAAACAACCCGGCGGACAGTTAGCCTCCAATTGGGTTGGTGGGCCGGCCTAAGGGGGGTGGGGCCCTCCCTTTGGCGCCATGGCCCAAGGGGGAGACTCTCTCTTCCCCTAATGGGCCTCTTTAGTCCCATACTTTCATTTTTATTATATTTAGTTATATTTTAATATTTAATTCTGCTAATTAAATAATAAAAGATTATTTAAAATTATTTTGAACCCTTCAAAATATCCAGAACTACTTCCGGCACCTCCCGGAACAATTTCGGTGTTCTCTCTTATTTCACCGATGATCCAGAATCTATCCTTAATGCGTCGAATATCCTACGGTTCGGGCAACAACAGACATGATCGAGACACCCTCTGACCAATGACCATCATGTGGGATCTGGTTAAAATCCTTGATGCCCCCTGTTCTTCCATTGAATTAACTTTATCGTTTGAACCGTTAACGTTGAGTCTTGATCCCTTTTTCATACGGTACTTCGTTTGTCTAAGGTTTGATCGTCGGTATCCAATACCTAGTTCATCCTCGTTACTGACAAACATATTTACTCGTCCTGTAATATTACAACCCCGTGACATAGTGATGGCACTGAAGTAGTGCTCCTCGTTGGCTAGCCCAAGTGGAAGATTGAGAAGTAGCGTACCAGTAATTTCCCTTACACGGTGGCTGTAAGGTTTATCGAATCCAGGAGGACTCCAAGATCGACAAGTAGGTGGCAAAGTGAACAATGGCGCCGTTCACAACCGAGGTTGCTTACTTTACCTGTACCTTCACACACAACATATAACTTTGCTCCCAACGAGTTCAGAGGGGTTGTCAATCCCTCCGGCCTTGATGTTTACAAAAGATTAAATGCAAGGGGATAATGATAGTGATAACTGCGACGAAAAGTAAAAACAGGAAACAAAGTGGAGGTGTAAACAATGGTGGAAATATGGACCGGGGTCCAATGATGTTCACTAGTGATGTCTCTCACCCAAAAGACGATAAACAGCTAAGCTGGGTGAAAAAATTACAGTTGGGCATTTGACAGAATTATAAATGCACTGAAATGCTAATTATGCTACTTGAAAGTAAGAGGCTCAAAAGTATGGGCAGTACGCCAAGACAAGTAGAACAAAATCCATCTTCATCTACTCACTAATCATCCACCTTGAGATATCTATCCAGAACATCTCGCTGGTATTTAGTTGCGAGCCCCACCCAAAGTGTAAACTCAAAGCAACAGACAATTGCATTAACAATCTATGCGTAAGGTAAACAATCCTTGCACCGCGATTACAAGCACCGTTGTTTTCTCCCTGGTAGCAACAGCACATCCCCTAGTCTCATGTTTCTGTCACTCAAGCTATACATTGGGGCATGAAGCCACAATCATGCATAACGCTCCCTCTTGGAGTTACTATCTACTACTTGGCCAAAGCAATAAAAATCAACGGAGAACATGCAAGAATTACTCAAGAAGAAAATATAAAAGGTAAACCAAATATATAACCCATCACGATCTGAACATAATCTCATAATCCATTGGATCCCAGCAAACACAACATAGCAACAGCAGGAAAATTACATAAGTGCCTTGATCATGTAGGGAAGCTCACAAGGTCTAAACATTGAAGAACAAGGATGGAGAGAAGACATCACATAGCTACTGGTCATGGACCCATGGTCCAAGGGAGACTACTCACGGCACATCCGGGAGGCGTCCATGGTCGTGGAGAAGCTCCTGGAGGTCAATCCTTCCTCCGGCAGGGTGTCGGGAAGAGGTCTTTTGGTGCTCCCGATCTTGGAAGCGTGACGGCGGCGGAACAGAGAGGTATTTAGCAATGCGGGATTCTCCTCGAGGGTTTCTGCAACGAGGGGTAAAAATAGGCCGACGGGGGCACCAGGAGTGGGACCCACCTCCCAGGCACCCTGGTGGCGCGGCCAGGAGATGGGCCACGCCACCTGGCCGCCTGGGAGGGGGTGGCCCTCCTCCGGCACTTCTTCGGTGGTTCCGGATGCTTCCGTGATGCTGATTTTTATTCTGTTTTTTCTGGATTTTTTTTCTGGCATTTTAAATTGGGGAAAATCACTGCAACTAAAGACATCAGCAGACAGAAACTGGCACTGGGTGCACTGAGTTAGTAGATTAGTCCAAATATGTGTAAAATGATATAAATGTGTAGCAAAACATTTAGCAACGTCACATAAAAGTGCATGGAGCAAGCAGAAATTATAGATACGTTCGGGATGTATCAACATCCCCAAGCTTAATTCCTGCTCGTCCTCGAGTAGGTAAATGATAACACAGATCATTTCTGTGGTGACATGCTAACACACATATAAGAACTTCAAAGTAGAGCAAGTAAGATATTCAATTAAAGTCAAGAGAATAACAAGAAAGAGTCTTAGTATCAATTCTAGGAAAGTATAAACATAAAGGTGCAAGATCTCTCGCTGTCCGTGACTCGAATGTCTCCAAATGGTGTTTGCATGCAAGCAATGGGAGATGGGATTAGAGAATAAAAATATATATAGTTTAATTGAGAACTCAATCTACTAAAATTTCACACTTGGTCTACTTCAGGATCTTATTTTGACTCATCCCCAGACCACTAGTCAGGTACAAGTCAAACTGATCCTCTCCCTTTCGACTTTGAGCACTAATGCAATGGATGAGCGCGACCAAGGTATGTTAGCACTTAGGATGGCAAAGAGAGAAATGATGGGGAAGGAAGACAAAAAGGTGTGAAAGGCTCACATCAATGAGGACAATCATAGGCGAGAGAAAGCCAAATGATAGATATGATGTGAGGAGTAGGGATTGCCATGCAACGGATGCACATGTGAGCTAAAGTCATCTCTCCAATGGAACTAGTGGGGGTGCACACAACTTGATTCCTCATGAAGGGCTAGAGCTCATTTGAGGAGGCTCATCCTTGGAATATGCAAGCCAAGTTCTAAAGTGTAAGGGTCCCCACATAGTTATGCATGAATGACAATCTCTATGGAGCACAAATATAGCAATGGAGTACGAGTGTGGATCTTTCAAAAGGAATAGTAGTGTTGCCCCCTTTCTCTCTTTTTATTCCTTTTTCTCTTTTTTCTATTGTTTTGTATTTTTGTGGCCTCTTTGGCTCTTTCTATTTATCTCTCATTTTTCCTCTTCTGGGTCTTTTAATTTATCCTCTTTGGGATATTTTCCTCACTTAAGGGAAACACTCTATAGTTTACAAGACAATAGAAGATCTTCACACTTTACAAGAAGTACTCAAACGTAAAGAAAGATGAAAACTATCATGATGTATGCAAATGTATGTCGATGTCAGTGTAGCAGGATATGCAATGATACTAGCGCGTCATGTAGCAGTAATAAGGGCAAGGCCCAACTATCATGCGGCTCCTCGGTCAAGCAAAAGCATGTATGACATGAAGATCAAGTCATGAGATGGTGGATGTTGCATGGCAATGTATCTTGGAAAGGCTATTGAAATGCCTTGATAGGTAGGTATGGTGGCTGTTTTGACGAAGATATAAGGAGGTTTGTGATGACAGAGTGTATCGTGCCAAGGGTTTGGATGCACCATCGAAGTATGCGCCAACTCTCAAGGTGAGAAAGGGCAATGCACGGTACCGAAGAGGCTAGAAAAATATGGGAAGGTGGAAGTGCCAACAATCAAATACTCACATTAGTCCATAGAACTCATGCACTTATTATCGGTAACTCTCTATCTAATCAGGAGGTTCACCAAGAGACAAGTACCCCGAGGAGGAGTGTATGGGGGTTTGGTTATCCTTGCGCATCCTCGACCCATGGTACATGAGGGTACTCTATATATTCCAACCCCTATGGAGGTTAGCGGTCCATCTAGTATCTAGAGTTCTCAACTAATTTTTTGTAGTTTTTGAAAATAAGCACGGATTGACCAAAATACATCACCTATCACTAATAGGCTCAAGCTCTTGGCACCTTGATGTCCAAACATTACTCTAATCAATACCTGAAAATGATTGAACGTTACTACTACACTAGTAATAGCAACCTTAATTACCTACTCATGCAAGACACACAACTCAGTGCAACAAGACAACTCTCTGAAAAAGATAAACATGAAGACTCAAGAGAGTTCCTAGAACTTCGTGATGCGGGATTCTCCTTGAGGGTTTCTGCGACGAGGGGTAAAAATAGGCCGAAGAGGGCACCAAGAGTGGGACCCACCTCCCAGGTGCCCTGGTGGCGCGACCAGGAGGTGGGTCGCGCCACCTGGCCGCCTGGAATGGGTGTGGCGCCCTCCGGCACTTCTTCCGTGGTTACGGAAGCTTCCGTTATGCTGATTTTTTTTCTGATTTTTCTTGAATTTTTCTGGTATTTTAAATTGGGGAAAATCACTGCAACTAAAGATATCAGCAGACAGAAACTGGCACTCGATGCACTTAGTTAGTAGGTTAGTGTGAATATGTGTAAAATGATATGAAAGTGTAGCAAAATATGTAGCAATGTCACATAAAAGTGCATGGAACAAGAAAAAATTATAGATAAGTTTGGGACGTATTACCTAGTCACATGATTGCAATTCATATGATGTAATATCACCGAGTGGGCCCAGAGTACCTATCTGTCACTCGTATGGACAAATCTCATTCTGATCTATTTCATACTCCTCAACATATATACTTTGCAAAACTCAAGATGCATCTTTATGGTTACCCTATTCGGTGTAACGGTTGATACACTCAAAGCATCCTGATAGATAGCAATTACGTATGATCATTATGGTCTAAGGATCGGGTCACTACATTATTAAGTTATCGCAATGTTGAACTATGTGACTGGATCACATTGCAACACTTTAGGTGGGTGGGTGTCCATCATATCATTCTCCTAATGAAATGAATTCATTGCAACGAATCTATGTGTCTCCATGATCAGGAATCGTTGATCATCAATTGCCCAATGAACTAGTATACTAGAGTTAACTAGGGACCTAGTTGTTTATATACTACACGTGTATTAATGTTCTCCGCCTAATATAGTTATAGCATAGTATACAACTAATTATGAACTAATTAAATATGCTAATAAACATAATTTATTATTTTCCTCTAGGGCATATTTCCAACACTTTTATCCAGATTGGATTCGATTAACTTGACAGAAGGGCGAGATGCTTTTCGCTGGAACCTCGCTACATCTAGGTCATTCACAGTTGACTCTATGTACCGTGCGCTCACGCATTCCACTAGAAGTTAAAATCTTCATATCTTCAGAGCAGAGTTGTGCTAACTAAAGACAACCTCGCTCGTAGAAATTAGCAAGGAAACAAGAAGTGTAGCTTTTGTACTCAAAATGAGACAATAAACATACCTATTTTTCCAGTGCAAGTTCACGAGTTATATATGGTCAATCATCCAAAATCCAAATAACGTCTAATTTGTTGGGTCATTGGTTGGACGGTATTCCAAATAGGTTTAGAACGCTAATAAGGGTAGGAGCGTAAGCCTTATTATGGTCGCTTTCTCGATGTAGAAATAATTTTGTTTTTAATAACATAAATTTGTCTCCCTTGCTGTTTATTTTTCGTTGTACGCACTTGCTTCGTATGTGGTCTACGCTACACCGAACGAAGTTCCAACCGATGTTCAAAGTGGTGTGTATGCGTTTTGAGCGAGTGGCCAAGGAGGTTTTTACCCAACATGGATGGTAGCATAACCTTTGAATCGGTTCACCATCTCCTTCGACATTGGCATAGTGTTGGTCTTAGATAACTCTACTGTTGCCGACATGTCGGTTCTTATTTACCTTTTATCAGATCTTTGGTTTTTTGGCTGTGTGGATCTTGGCTATGAACATGCTGGGTATCAATCATCGTGTTTTTTATCCGCTTGATGCTACATTTTGAGTTAATAAAAATGCCCTTTATCGAAAAAAAAATATTAAATAGACACTAAAATGGCACAAAAGCTACATAACAACCATAGGTGGCCATGTTGCAATGGCCTCAATTTTTGAAGGGTCAGTTTCCACTCATTGATCAGTAATTGTATGTCACAAATACTCCACTTTACTCTTGCCAAAGGTGCATTTAGATAGTTTAGCACACGGTTTGTTTTGCCTGAGAATTGAGAAGACTATAGATAAATGTGTTAAGTGCTCCTTATGACTTTAACTATATATGAGTATGTCGTCAAAGAACACTAAGACAAATTTCCTTAAGGCTGGGGATAAAACAGTGTTCATAAGTTGTTCAAATGTTGCAAGGGAATTAGTTAAGCCAAATGGCTTGACCCCTGATGAGCGCTAAATGTTGTTTTGGGTATGTCCCCTTCCTGCATTCTTATTTGATGGTACCCACTTCTGAGGTCGATTTTGGAAAAAATAATAGATACATGGAGCTCATCCAATAAGTCCTCAAGCACATGAACTGGATAGTTTCTTAACATCGTTCTATAACCATTATGTAGCCTCCAGGTATTGTCTTTCTTTTTAACTAGTAAAGTCGGGGAGGAGTATGGGCTGCCACTTCCTCTGCTAACTGCATTTTTTAGCAATTCAGTTATTGTAGCTTCCATGACACTCTTTGTGGTGGGCAACCTATAAGCCATCTGGTTTATTATCTTAGCATCAGGCAACAGAAGTATGGCATGGTCACAAGCTCTTTTTAGTGGTAATTCTTGAGGCTCTTGAAATATGTTAGCAAAGTCCTTGAGAGGTGCAATAACTATAGAAGTGGTGTTCTTATTTGTAGAAATTTTAGGTGATTAATGAGGAGAATAATTTCACAGACTGTGTGTTGCAGAAGTCTGTGGGCATGAGTTGTGGCCTTGATGTTGGCTAACAGAGTAAAAAAATATTGAACTAAAAATGTATAAAGATAAGCCAAAATTTTCAATCAGATCTTACTTTCTCCACATTGGTCCTACTCCTACTTCAATAGACTCTACTCCCAACAATTGACATTGATTTTATTTTTTAGGCAGATGAACTAAAATGCCTCCACAGCAAAACACTTGTTCAAGCAACAGAAAAATGAGTGAGACTTTTGTTGGTATCCGTGTGAAGCAATAACTTGATCAGAATACCTAAGTTATCATGTTTATCGTTTTTGTTCTCTTTCCTTATTTTTATTATTATGATATCTCCGTGATCATATCACGTTGTGTCGGATCAGCCGATGATGGATATTGTAATACCTAGAGGGCCCAGAAATTAGCTCTCCATCTTAGGAGGAGCAAATCCCAATCTTAATCTATCGAGTACCTAGACATAATTTTCTGATGTACCCGGAAGCTATCGTTACAATCATTGAATTATGCGTAACATTTGAAACTTCTAAAGTAAACTCCCGACATGAAGATAGACGACATTCTCATGGTCTAAGGACTTGAGTATACGCTATCATTTTTCATCATTATACTTATAACGTTGTGACAATACGATTTTAAACTATATCATCAATTGGGTCTTTCTAGCACAACTGTTCAGCCAACAATGTGCTTCCAGTATTGTCGGCGTCATTTTTACTTTAACAATGCCCTATGATCAGGAAAATATGACCAACATGTAACACATGAGCTAGTTTAAAGGCGACACAAGGGAAGCAGCTGGTGTTTCTCTTTCCACATGTGAAACTGAAGTTTTCTCTAAAACCTGCATTTCAAAAATCATTGCAGTTATAGAACAAAAATCTAAACTTAATTATGAACACATAAATAAATAATAACATTTATTATTGCCTCTGGGGCATATTTCCAACAACCTCATCGCACCCACACCTCCGACCACTCTCTTGTGCTAGAATCAAATTGAAACATGTGTGGCGGTCTTCGAGAAATATATAGGCGAAAGAGGGGCAACAGGGGAGGTCCCACCTGGCCACGCGGTCAGGGGGCGCTGCCCACCCATAGTCGCGCCCTCAGGTCGCCTGGCTAGGGGGTGGCCCCCTCTCTGGTCCTTCTCCGGTGATTTCGGTGCCTTCTGGAACTTTAGAATTTTAGGATTTTTTCTGGAATTTTCTGAGCATATTCATTTTTCACATTTTTCTGCGATGCACACACAGTAATAGACAGAAACTGGTACTGGGCACTGGATTTATAGGTTAGATCCCAAACATGTTATAAAAAGGATATGAAAGTGCATCAAAACATATAGTGATGTCAAAAAAAGCATGGAACAAACAAAAATTAGAGATACGTTTGGGACTTATCAAGTCTATCTAGCACAACTGTTCAGCCAACAATGTGTTTCCATTATTGTTCCTTTTACAATGCCCTATGATCAGAGAAACATGATCAACATGTAACACATGAGCTAGTTTCTGAGGCGAGACAAGGGAAGCAATTAGTGTTTATCTTTCCACATGCGCAACCATTTTCCTCTAAAACTTGTATTTCAAAAATCATTGCAGTTATAGCACAAAAATACAAAATTTAGTCATGATTATATAAATAAATAATAACTTTTATATTACTTCTAGGGCATATTTCCAACAACTACATCGTACCTGCACCTCCCACCGCCCTCATGTGTCAGAATATAGTTGAAACATGTGTGGAGGCCATCGAGAGGGGGAATGGTCGCCCGTCTGGGTGGTAGCTTCCACAAGATGAAGGAGAGGAGTGCCTCACCCACATTCGTGTGAGGATCCAACTCCACTCGATGGATTCCCCATCATCCTTGGTCACTGCACACAACAAGGTATTGACCGTCTTAGAGTTCATACATGCCTATACATATCCCCGTTAAAGGATTGCATATTGCGGAAATCTTTTCAACGAGATCAACGAGATGCCCAAGAACCATGATGCAATGTGTTACCAAAGTTTGGATCCACGACCACCCAAAAATAAGGATTTGGATCCCAGAGGAGGGAAAACTCGTGAGATGCCGAGATTTTTGGTTACTGCATTAACTTAAAAATAACGATCAGTTATCGAATGAACTTTTGTAACAAATTTTGAAATCCAAATAAAATTCAGTCAAGTTTCATTTCAAATTTCAAATTTTGGGTTTCTTTTCTCGGCAAGGCAATTTTTCATGGGATCCAAAAAAATCAATGACCCAAAAAAAGGTTGAATCAAAATTAATTTTCAGGTGACTTATATATAGCGAAAGTCGTACCGGGGGGAAATAAATCTCATGGGACACCGAGATTTTTTTTATTACCGTGATAACCAAAAGATACCAATTTGTTACCGAGTGATTTTTTTAACAAATTTTAAATCCAAATAAAATTCAATCAAGTTTCGTTCCAATTTCACAATTTGGATTTTTTTTGGTAAGGAAATTTCTCGTGGGATACTGCGGTTATTGCCCGATCAATAATCCTGAGCCGAGCTCAGATGATTAAAATTCTTTGTGGTGAAACTAGCCCACCAGGCTTAAGATCTGGTGTACGCATATTTTCTGAATTTATTTTAGAATTTTCGGCGATGTTCATTCAATGAAAGGAGACGTTTTCAGTAACTATAAAGTGCCTCTATGGTGAATTCATCAATCTTAAAATGTTGCGTCGGTTCGGTATCTCGAAGATGCTTAAATCACCCGTAGGTGTAGCATTGATTTTTTAAGCTCGATACCCAAAACCTTGCTACTACTAAATCTTTTACAGGCTCCATTTGGGAGCAGAGGCGGCAGATGAGGAAGAAGAGAGAGGCGAAGTTGCCACGAAGGCTCGGAGAAATCAGCCGTGCTAGTGAGAGCTCGCGGGACGGCCGCCGCGAGGGAAGGCTCCGTGTGCTTGTTTCTGGATGTTTACACTGATCTTCACATTTGAACCAGAGATTAATGAAAGCCAGTTCCATGGGACCATGGCCATGGGAGGAGCTCTCTCTCTGCTCATGCCTGTTTCTGGATGTTTACACTGATCTTCGCATTTGAACCAGAGATCAATGAAATATGAAAGCCATTCCCATGGCCAGGGAGGAGCTCTCTCTCTCTCTGCGTATGCTTGTTTCTGGATGTTTACACTGATCTTCGCATTTGAGCAGTCTGAAAGCTAGCTGCGTGCGTGCATTGCGCGGAACTCCCATCGCGTGGAACGGACGCGCCCAAAAACAACCCAGCGGACAGTCAGCCTCCAATTATACCGGTTTGCAAAGAGAGCTGTGGCGCGCAAGCGTTTCTTCTTCCCACGCACGCGTACGTTCTGAATCCGATTTGCAAACCGTGGCGCCTTCTGAATCCGATTCCTGCCCGAACATGAAACAGAGCCAACTTCGGCTTGGCGCTCGGCTATAACTAACGTAATTCACAAGGATCGCCATACTCGTCCCACACCCTCCTCAAACCCTAGAGCTAGATCGAAGCCGAGAAAGACGAGCGAGCATGGCCATGGCAATGGCTTCTCTGCTGTCTCGCTCTCATCCTATGCGATCGCGCCACTCCAGCGGCGCCGACGACTTCGACTTGTCTCGACTCTTCATGCCAGCGGAGGCGGCCATGGACAGCAACCGCCGACGCCTCCATAATGCGGTAGCGGTGCATCCGGTGTCTCTGCCCAGCAAACGCCGCCGCGACGGTGACTGCGACTTCCGGGCGAGCAAGAGGCCGGCGGACGGGCGCTCCTGTTCTGCTCCTGCTGTAGCACAACCTTCCTGCGCCAGGATCAGGCCGTACGTGCGCGCGTCAAGGCTGAAGGAGGAGAAGGCCAGAACGCCGGACGTCATCATCAAGAAGCAGAACGCGGACCAGAGCATCTCTTGCGCCGGGACCAGGGCGGCGGTGCAGGCGCTGCGCCCCACAACTACAGAGTCGTCGATCCCAGTCAGAGCCGACGCCGACGCTCACGACGTGATCAAGAAGCAGAAGACCGGAGATGCCATTTCATGCACCAGGACCAGGCCGGCGGTGCAGGCGTCTCGCCGGACCGAAGAAATCAAATTCAACAACGGCGACAGTGATCTCCACCACGGCGAGTGCCGCGTGATCAAGAAGCAGCAAGGGTCCGGCGAGCGAGTCCAAGCGACTGCGACGACAAGCATCCCGCCGCTAGCTCACACGGCGCCGCCGTCGAAACCTCGCGGTCCCTTTGCCGCGGAACCTACGATGCGCGCGGCCCTTGCCGCGGCTCGCAAAGCCCTAGTCAAGAGGCAGAGGGAGGAGGCTCGCCGGGAACTGGACAAGGTGGTGCAGACCGTCTTCTTCAACGACCCTGACTTGACTCTGGAGAACGTGCTCAAGGCCTTCGGTTCATGCTGAGATTTTTGTAGTTCTTACTAGAGCTTGAGGTGCTCGAACCCCTCCCTGATCATGGATGTCATGGCAGGCAATTTTGTGACAGTGTCTTAAATCAGTAGTTTGGTTGAGAGGTCATGAATCTATTAAATATTCATGTCTTATGGCCAATCTCGATGTGAATTGTTGTAAACATTATATAAATATCAATGAAGCTGTGAATTCAATCTTTTCCCTTACAAACAGAGGCAGAGGCAGTCTTGTCTTTTAAACAGTGTCATTGATGTTTCTATTGACCAATAGCTTCAGATGCATATTTGCCTATTCTGAACTGGAAAAACAAATGAGATTCCGGAAAAGAAGTATCATTCATGTTTTGTCCATCGTCGATATTGACATTACTTCGCCATAAGTCTCTCGAAAAGTGTTCTCAAGGTTGAGATAAGACTGCATGAGGACAATCATTAGAATTTCACCAAATTCGGTCAGCGCCGAATTCAGTGCATAAACCATGAATGTTATGCTAGGCAAACATGGAAACGGCATGCTACAAAAATGGAAACTGCATGAGAACCCAATCTATTCTAAATGTTTAAAATAATCTTGGTTAGGTTTGCGTTTTGAGTTCTTGTCATGTCCAAAACTTGCAGGAGCTAAGTTTGTGTTGATTGGCTGCGTTTGGTAGACGTTGTTGCTGGCTTACACGCCATGCAATGTATTCAGCTTATGCACTAGATGAGTTCGTTTGTATATGCACAAGGTTGTGGTTATGTAGCGGTGAGAAAAGATAAATTAAGTGTAGGAAAAAAGAGAGGCACTAGATGTTTATATTTTTTTAGAGCAATGATACCTCAAACTGTAATGTAAGATTGTAACACACCCGCGATGCAAAATATTACATATCTGAAACAATAACACAATTTCAGAATATTACACTGAGCTTGTCAATTGTTTGATCAAGGGCATCGTTAAAATGGCAGCTAAATTTAGCTCATGTTTTCAATACTTTCTTTTTAAAAGTGAGTACACATGTAACTGTCCAACTGAATTCACTCGGTTCAAAAAGAAACACAAAATCACAAGGAGAACACATAATTCCCAACTCTGGTAAGGGGCTCAGGAAAGAGTGCCTGCTGTCAGCAACTCCCAGCACAGCGGAAACCAATCAGCTTCATTACAACATCTCCAACGCTGCACAACTGATTGGAATAATGCCGGAGGATGTGACCAGAGCATCAATAGGAACATCTGTTGAGTTAATTGGGATGACGCCTTCCTTGAGAATTTGCACCGAGTATGAAAGTGCAACTTCAAAATAAGCAAACCATTAGCATGAATCATTTAGTAAAGAGAATGATAGATAGACCTCATCATTAAATATAAATATACAATACAGAACAGCAGGTATGTTGTCATTTTGCTTTACACATTTCATGGAAATATGTAATGAAAATATTTTGTTAAGTTAGGTGACTATGGAACTTCTTGTTGGCTCGTTGATTCACCACTCGCTACATGAGCTAAATTGTGGTTTAAAACAGAGAAATACGAGGACTGACACTCATTCGAACACACATCAAATGTGTGTCGGTTGTATTAAAAGGACGCTGAAATGGCACAAAAGCTACGTAACCACCAAAGGTGGCTCACAAAGCAAAAACAATGAACTATAAAAGGCATAAAGATAAGCCAAAATTTTCAATCCAAACTGAGATCTAACTGGTATGACAGAGGTATAACCATTAGAGCTTTGCTATACGCACGGACAGAATACGGAGGGTTATGGGCTTAGTGTTAATTGGATTGCTTTGATTGGGCTAATGGAAAAAAGCAGGGCCCACCCGGTTAAATTCGCGCGTGGGGGGGGGGGGGGGATGAAATTAGTGAAGGTAAGTCCCGTAAAAGCCTGTGATATGCCCGTGTGTTTACCATTTTTTATAACCATTAGGTGCATACAATCCTGAAAAGAGTGAATTGTTGGCAGAGTGGCACCTACCTCTATAGGAATAAACAACCTACCAAAATTTGTTGCTACTAGAATCCTTGAGAACTGATATACTTCCTCCATCACAATTTAGATGGCCCCCTCGAATTTAGTGATTACTTTGACCATCAACTTGACCAATAATATGAGTCATGTCTCAGAAAAATTGTATCACTGGAAACTTTTTATATATACAAGGTAACGCACTGATTTGTGCTCCCTCAATGTCTATTGATTTTCATTCGCAAACCCATTCATATGGGAATTTTGAAGTTCGTAAGAGAGGCGCAAGCCATCGCAGACCAGAAACATGACTATTCAGTTCTATATTTCTACGAACTTGATCTAAGAAGTATCATAATTCGAGCTGAGATATTTGCCTAGCAGTCATACACAAATGAGCATCAACAAAAATGATTCACGACTCCAACATTACCAATTGGACCATGACAAGTAAAACATGGGGGCCTGGTTTTAGTACATGATTATAGGATGTAAAGCAAAAGGATTCAGTACATGGTAAGAGGTCGCCCGTTTGGTTTTAAGTAGCTTAGGGTACATGGTACAGGAATATAATTCCTAAATCTGTTTGGTATAGTTGTGTATTAAATACAAAATACATGCTAGCTTTGAGAAACTAACAACCGTTCCAATCTCTCTATCTATGGTTTCATTTTCCAAAATTGTCCACTTTGGTCCTACTCCTACTCCAACAGAGTCTACTCTCAACAGTTAACATCGATTTTATTTTTGAGGTAGAGGAACTAAAATGTCCCCAAAGCAAAACTCCTGTGCAACCAAAAACTATATTTTACGCAAAATACAATAAACTAAAATGCCAACACTTGTACAAAGTTGTGTGAAAAGTAAATAAAATAAAAGAGTAACTAAACTTCTGAAATATGCATGCCATACCTAGAAGAGGCTGACTCCACCCTTTCTCTTTAGCAAGTTCTTGGTATCTCATTAAGAATGTGTCATAGTACCTGTAAAATTGAGTAAACATGCAAATTTATAATTTAGTAAAAGAACAAAATCAATAAGAAACCAAGTGAACCTTGGCATAAATGATAAATGAAGCACCAAACAAATAAACAGAAGTATGCATCATGGAGTTATACAGAGCTAGAGAATACACAAAGATCGATGCCGAGTGAGGTTTGCACAGATTTTTACTCTTAACTAGAAGGGAGAAAGTAAGGTCAAATACCCAATACCATTAACCCTGGGTTCTACAAGATTCATGTTGATGCACATTAGTTCTAAATCTACAAACCACAGCCTGAACGAAAACCACGAGCTTGACCAAGAGTATTTACGTGTATGGATCACCCTATCCAGGAGTTTCTGCATCTAAAAGATACATATAATTTTCTATGTGGTAACTGTCGTTCCAACAAACAGGCTGCTCTGACACCAGAAATCAGAAGGCATTGAGATCTAAACATTATTGAACTGCATCTTGGAAAATATGCCTGTGAAGCAAAATATAGTAATGGCATATTTAGTGCTAGTAAATCATGATATTATTTGTTTCATAGCAGACTACATGAATCAGTTTTTAGCTGGCACTGAAAGTTAGAACTGGAACAATTTCATAGTCAGGCATTTGGATAGAAGATGTCATTACAGATCAGCAACCCTTTTCCTGGGATAGATGTACATTTCCAACTTCAATACAAGTCATTATGTCAATATCATGATAGGATAACGTGTAGTCCTACCCTCCACCACGTCCTAGTCTTCGGCCAGTTCTGTCAAAAGCTTGTCCTGCATGAATAACAAATATTATCCAATTGAATTTCTAATGTCACAGATGAGCGACCTCAAGAAGATAAATGACAGAAGTTAATATAGCAAAGGATCAAGAGCTTACCAGGCAACAGAAAAAGATCAACAGGGGATGAGGCTGACAACACTGTAAGGATTAAAAGTGGCTCAGTTGTAACACATAAATTGACTTATGTTATTGTCGAAATAGCTTAAATATATTAAACAGGGAAAAGTTTCCACATGGAAATAAACTTCATACCCTCTTCACGAGCATTCCCACTAGCATCCAACGGTGCCGGTTCCAGAATGTTCATTGAATTTTTAACTAAATCGTCCATGGTCGTGATTTTGAGCATCCGCATATTGCGATTTTTATCTTCCACTCGAGGGACATAGATATCCTTTGGTTTTCCACCATGTTCTTAGAAACAAAGAAATTATTAGAGACAGGACATACACAGAGCATATTTGTATATAGAACCCAGTTGACTCACCAGAATCTGGGGATAGAACTTCTGCTATTATTTTTGATGTATCAACTTCTCGCAATTGCGCACAACTTATATAAGCGCACAACCGTTTGCTTGCTTTGAACCAAGAAGAGTTCAAAATATTGTTTTGAATAGCCAAATCTGGAAAATAACAATTTGTCTGCCTATTAATAAATACAATAATAAAACTAACTTAAAGAAAACCAACTATGTTGCAACACAGAAGCATACTGCACTAGCCCTCGTTTCACTTAAGGTCTCCAGAGACAAAAAGGATAATTAACACAGCATAAATCCTCTTTTTTACGGTAAGAGAATCCCAAAGGTAAGTACCATAAATACTTGTCTCTTTGGGCACCATGCTAAGTACTTCTTCTTTTTTGCGGGGGACCATGCTAAGTACTTCAATGCCACCAGAACCATTACTTGCTGACCTTAACACTTGCCATCAGATTGAGATGCCCCTACCTACACGCTCTAAGGGCATGTAGAATGGTTGTTAAGGCAGTTTTACCTTAAGCTCGCCACGTAATCTAGAGACGACAATAAAAATTGGTGTACAATGGGTTATATCTTAGTCTTATCTCTAACAACAAGGCATCCCTACATATGTGGTGAGAGCATTGTTACTAACAGATCGTCTCTCAAATAAGAGAAGGCAGACATTTTCTTAAGATCTCTTTTTCCTCCACTTCATCGTTTATCTTATGTGGTACTCTTAAGATAACACCATTGTACATGCCCTAATGCTAAGTACCCGAGAAATTGACATGCTGCTTATCTATCCTCTACAAAATTCACTGACTCTTTTCTACTTTATCTCGCACTGAAACTGCATGCTCACTGAATCCGCAAAAGAAAAGAAAAAACTAGCGAATGGCAGCATGACACACGCAAGGATCAGTTCTAATAGGCAATCCGACGAGCAGCTTGTGGGCGAGGCTGTTTTCGAGTCAGGTGGGGAGGAATATCATCACCTTCGCTGGCGCGCTGATCGGGGGAGAGGGCCTTGAGCGCCCTGCGCACGTCGGACCGCACCGCGCGCTTCTGGTCCGCCACCGCCTGCTGCGCCGTCGTCGACATGGCGGCGACGGGTACCGAGGCCGACGCGGCCACTCGCAGCCGCGGGGGAGGTAGCGAGAGGAGGGAGCGGTAGGTGAGGGTGGGGGTCGGGGCAGCGCGGGGCAGGTGGAGGAAGCGCACCATCAGCGAGGACACTGCATTTTTTATCATCCCCGCCTCGTGCCGTCGTGTCCCCCAACTCCCAAGCTCACAGCGCGGCCATTCTCTCTGCAGTTTTTTTTAGTCTGCAGCCAGCTGCCGCCACTCGCTGCCGCTGGATTTGACCGGGCCGCCCGCTGCAGGTCTTTTATGTACGTATTTTTTTTGCTGTGCCGGCATGGCCCAGCCCAAGTTGTTATTCTTCCAGGCCCACCCGTTCGAGCTGAGTAGGATCGAAAATGGGAATGGTCAAAGTCAATAATCAACATTGATACCCCAAAAAAATACGGCTTCGATAAAAAAACACAGCATATACATAAAAGAAAAAGGAAAAGAACTGAAGCCAGTCGCAAATAGTGTATTCGTGACATGGTGGGCGTTTGCAGCCTTTTTATTCTTGGCTACAAGGTGGGAGGTAACTTTTGCCGGGTGCAGTTAGATCGGGCTCTATCGTTTTCCCCTAGCGATGATATTCCACCTTACAGTGGGAAGATCTGATCATCACCCATTCCAACTCCAATTAGAGGATGATAAAGGACGATGTGCTCGGTAATCAGGCAGTGAGATCTTTAGGTATGAGACAATGTGGGAGATACATGATTCTTTCAACCCCCCCCCCCCCAATGCTCGACAATGTTTGGCAGGCACGAGGCAAGGCTTCCACGGTTGGCTAGGTACAATAGAAGGTTGAATCCCTTTCAATGGAATCTACAATGTTGGGAGAAGGACGCCTTTGCGAGTATTCGATGGAAAATCATCGAGCTCTCACGTGAGCTCAGTAAACTACATGATGCTCCTAGGCGTGTGGTGGGGTCGAGCCATGAAGAATAAAAAATCTCGAATCAACTAGTGGAATTGTACCACGAGGAGGAGGTAATGTGGCACCAACGCCCTCTAGGGCAATGGCTACCTTAGTGGGACAAGAATAACAAGTTCTTTCATTAGTGTGTGACTCATAGAAAGAAATTGAATATTACCACACACTTGAAGCTAGAAGGTGGACAATCGTTGATTGCCAAGACGAGATGAGCACACTCACGACGACTTTCTTTGCCAAGTTATACAAATTAGAGGCGACTCTAGGCCTTGAGTGTGGGAAAACATGCTACGCAACAAAAAAAATTCATCATGCACGATCAAGCTCAAGACCTCTATGGATGTTATAGCCTTATAGGAAACAATGATCCCACCAACAATCCACGCAGCGGAAGTGGAAGATCTTGCGGCTAGGTTATATATACTCCCAACCGTTAAAATTTCTCTGAAATGATCCACATATCTAGTGTTGAAGTAGAAAATGCTTTCGAGGTATCCGCACATACCGATCTGGCGGTACTGCAACACTCTGTGAAACCAACAAGAAGAACTAGAGGGATAGGGACAACCTAGCGGCGTACCAAACTAGACTAGTTTGGATCAGGGAGAGGGAGGGCACATGGCAGTATGGGTCAACCAATAAAGGGCTTGGTAATCTCTTGGTGTCCCCATCTATATATGGGAAGAGGAGGAAGGGGTCGAGCATCCGACATGGGGAGGGGAAACTCTCTCATGGGTAGCTCCCCCCCCCCCAAGAAACCCCTCACTAACTTGTGGTCCCTTTAGGGTGCCTTGCCAACTAAGACAACGAAGAGTGATCCATTAGGAACATCCTAGAAGGTTCTGAACCCTTTCGTGAGCTTCCATGACCTTTCGGTACATACCAACATCACTTGGGACACTCTCAACTATCGTGGTTATATTCCCAACAATATGTATAGGGGTACTATAGTAGGGGCATCAAATTTGGTGAAAGTGTAGATGAGAGTACGCACAAGGATGTATACATGTTTGGGTTCTCGATGGTGTAGGTAATACCTTAGTCATGTGTGGTGGCACTGCTCTTGAGCGTAAGTGAGTACATGTGAGTCTCTAACCTCATCCTAATGCTCATCCTCGGCTTACATAGAGTACGCTATGGGGTGCCACAGTCGATCCATGACCGAATGTTTCGTAGCTATTAACTACGAATGTTAATGATTGTATTTCACTAGATTAACCATTGAGTAGTGGTTGCCTTGATGACATCGTGGGGTAGTGGTTGATGTGGTCTTCAGTCTATTAGTCGATCCAACTAGAACTTTCCTTTGAATCCTTGTCTTTGGCCGAGTGAAGGATGTTGACCGACTGTCGATGACTTGGTCGTTCAACTGATGCTCCTCCCTTTCTGATCACTCAATGGGTTGTAGCTTCCATGCGCCTGGGGCCTTAGTTGGGTTATTTGTATACATGTGCCTACCCCTTAAGTATTCCTTTACTATCGGTCGAGGATAAGCCCCAAGGCCCACTGAAATCAAACCCTAGATTCCTTAGTGAACACCGAGAGGTCATCACTTTTACACGGGCCACCACCCAAACACCACGATCAATCAGTATAACGCTTGAGCACACCCAAGCCTCGCGCCAATGAAGAGCCCTTATCGTACCTCCTAATCCCGCCGACCCAGATCTGAAAACCCATCGGACCGTCGCACCTGCAGCTCGACCACACGCCCAAAACGAAGCATGGCGCTACTCGATGAGCCCTATCCCACCATTACCCACCCGCCCCACACGCGTGTTGGAGCTCCGTCGTCCGCCCACTGAGAGCAACACCTTGACATATTTGAAGCATCATCACAACCTCTAATAAGCCCACCACCGAACAACCACTATGAATCTGATGCACATCCACGCCATCACCATCATCACGCACAGAACCGTTGCCACGCCATGTACCCAGCATCGTGCACATGGCCGCCCGAAACGTCACTGTGTGGTGTAGGACACTCTAGTGAGTGATGGGTAAAAATAACACCTCCTCATTGGTTACCCCAAGTGGAAGGTTATGATGCAGATAACAGTAAATTTCCCTCAGTGAACATACCAAGGTTATCAATCCAATAGGATTCCAGAGACGACAAGTAGGTGGCAACTGCGTCAAAAATATGGCGCGTAAGTTGACGGCTGTCATGGACCTACACACAAGACACAAGTAACTTTTCTTCCAATGAGTACAGAGAGGTTGTCAATCTCTCTGTCCTTGTTGTTTACAAAGGGTCATAATAATGATGCAACGAAAAGGAAAAGTTAAATAGTAAATTAAAGCGGTGTAAACTTATGATGAGAATATGGACTGGGGTACCATGGTGCTTGATACGTCCAAAACGTATCTATAATTTCCTCTTGCTCCATGCATGTTTTGTGTGATATTGCTATGATCTAGATACACTTTCATACACTTTTGATCATATTTGGACTAACCTATTAACTCAGTGCACCCTAGTGCCAGTTCCTGTTTTCTGCTGTTTTTCTATTTCAGTTTTCCCCCATATAAAAAGTGCCAGAAAAATTCGGGAAAATTCAGACAAAAAATCAGCGTGACGGAAGCTTCGAGAAGATCCCGGGAGGGGCCAGATGGGAGCCAGGGGGGCCCAAGCGGCCACCCGACGCGGCCCCACCCCTGGCCTCGCCAGGGGGGCGCCTGGGGCCCCTGGCCCACCTCTGGCTGCCCCCTTTCGCCTATTTATCCCCCATCACGGGAAAACCCCAGAAGGAGAACCCTATTCCGCTAACTCGCCTCTGTTCCGCCGCCGCCGCGCTTCCAAAGATCGGGAGCACCAGAAGACCTCTTCCCGGCACCCTGCCGGAGGGAGGATTGACCTCCGGGAGTCTCCTCTCCACCATGGATGCTCCCCGGATGTCTCGTGAGTAGTTTTTCTTGGACCATGGGTCCGTGATCAGTAGCTATGTGATGTTCTCCTCCCCTCTTTGATCTTCATTGTTTAGACCTCGTGAGCTTCCCAACATGATCGAGGCACCTTTGTAATATTTATGCTATTGCTATGTTGAGTTTGATAGGATCTGATGGATTATGAGATTATGTTCAGATTATGATAGAGTAATATATTTGGTTTTTATCTCTTATATTTTTGTTCCTAAGTAATCCTTGCATGTTCCTCGTTGTTGTTTATTGCTTTGGCCAAGTAGTAGGTAGTGACTCCAAGAGGGAGCGTTGTGCTAGATTGTGGGTTCATGCCCCCCGATGACACGCTTGAGTGACAGAAACATGAGTCTAGGGGATGTGATGTTGCCACAAGGGGGAAAACAACGGTGCTTGTAACCGCGGTTACAAGGATTGTTTACTTTACGCAGAGTTCTTTTTAATGCAATGTCTGTTGCTTTGGGTTTACACTTTGGGTGGGGCTCGCAACTTAATACCAGCGAGATGTTCTGGATAGATATCTCAAGGTGGATGATTAGTAGTAGATGCATATGGATTTCGGTCTACTTACCTTGGCGTACTGCATGTGCTTTTGAACCTCTTCCTTTCTTTTGTAGCATAGTTAGCATTGCGGTGCGTTCATAATCCTGTCAATTGCCTTTTTGTAATTTGTTTACCTCGCATAGAAATTTTATCGTCTTTTGGGAGAGAGACATCACTAGCGAACATCACGTATCCCGGTCCATATCCTTATCATTGTCTCCACGCTTTGTTTACTTTTCTGCATTTACTTTCAAGTTGCTATTATTATCCCTTGCGTTTTATCCTTTGTAAACAACAAGACCGGAGAGATTGACAACCTCTCTGAACTTCGTTGGGAACAAAGTTATCTGTGTCTGTGTGCAGGTCCGCGTCAGTTGCGCCGCTGACACCTACTTATCATCTCTGGAGTCCTGCTGGAGACAAACCTTGGTATCTTCACCGAGGGAAAACTGCTGCTGCACTACATCTCAACCTTCCACTTGGGGTAACCAACGAAGGGGGCGAGAAGCCGTCAAGCAGTGCTCACTAGTAGTGTATCTCTCCCAAAAGACATTAAACAGTTATGCTGGGGGAAGAAATTATAGCTAGGAAATTGACAGAATTATAAACGCACCGCAATGCTAATTATGCTACAGAAAGTAAAAGGCTCAATCGTATGGGCATTACGCCAAGACAAGTAGATTGTTTATTCATCAACATCTACTTACTAATCATCCACCTTGAGATATCTATCCAGAACATCTCGCTGGTATTAAGTTGCGAGCTACAACTAATGTTGTGAACTCTGCCTTAATACTTTACTAGTAGAGTGCCCGTGTGTTGCAACGGCCTTTCAGTTTTTTTTTATTGCATATACATACTTATGTTGTTGTATAAAACTTATCGATTTTTTACTCCTATCAATGACATCATCTTGGAACCTTTGTCGACGGATTCGTTTTGAATGTCACGTAATCCATCTACATTTCTCTCGTAATCTATAAAAATAGATAAATATATATATATAAACACACCTTTTATATTATCATGTGCAACATATATACAAAGAAGAATTATGTTCATGCATCTGCTTATTGCGTAAAACTTGATGAGTTTTCAATCTGATCCATCATAGTTACTTTGATGACTTTTTAATCAACATTACCAGAGCATCATCTGAAGCCATATCGCTTTCTATCTATGATCTACAAAAGTAAACATGTGAACATATATTAAAAAAAATTCATTGATCAGCTGCTAGATGCAAGAAGGTGACCATTTTTAGTCAAAATGTTTGACATCATGCTTTTTAGTAAAGTGAGTCGCATTCCAGTTTTAATAACATATAGGATTGCATGTAAATTACTTGTGGGTAATTATTCTCCAAAAATGATTTGTTAGGGTTTGTGTTATTTTTTTTACTATAAGAACATATTTGACATTTCTCTCATATCAAACAACAAATTTTCTTTAAAAGAGGCAAACAACCGCTTATTTTCTTCTTATATTGAAAACAAAAGCAATCCGCCCTCTCACCGCACGACACAACGATCGCTCACACCTCATTTCCCCATTTTGTTCTTCTTGCAACGGCTTCCCCTCGATGCTACGACATTGAACCTGCATCTTGCTCTCACCAGTGTCTCCCCTCCCCTCCACGGTGTCGATCGCTCCCTCCTCTCCCCTCTACGACATCCCAGACAGATTCCCGGTGCTAAGGAGTGCACACCGTCGTAGCCAAGGGCAATCACCACGGCGACGCAACCTTCTTTCCACCAAACACCGTTCCTTCTTTGAGTACGGTGGCCAAAGTACCATAAGAAGGATATCTGCAATGCTAAACATCGTCTCATCTCTAAACCTTTTTTATTTTCATCTCTAAACATCTCAACTTTTATTTTCCTATGTGCGCATGCACGAAGGACCAAAAGCATACTTGTTGAATAGATATGACCTTTAAAACATATTTTTATATGCATTTTATACATTTTTGTCTTTCCAAAGAAAATGCACGGCAATGATGATATGCAAGTTACAAAACTAAACAAGGACAATTGAAAATCTGAGCTCGTGACATTCACAAATAGAGTCATTAAAAATCTGAGATTCTTAGTTTATGAGATTTTCAATAGAGCCATTGCCATTTCATAGAGATTCTTAGTTTTTAATTTCATAAAAAGATATATATTGGTTACCTAGAGTCATTGACATTTCATAGAGATTCTTAGTTGTTAATCTCATAAACAGATAGCATATTGCACCTTTGATGGAAATGCTAATTTGAAACATCAAGCAATAGGTACTATTGTAAATAACTTAATCAGATATAGATAAACCTTTGCCAATTTTTGATTTTCCAATTGATGAAGGTATGAAATCAGGAGCAGCAAAACTGATGAGCAGTTAGCTGACAGCAACAACAAAGAGGCAGCATGTTAAGAGGAATACACACGCCAGGTGCTCGTCGTCGATATCGTAGGGTCGATTGCCAACGTACACCTTGTCCTCCACCGAAACCTCCACATACTCCCCTACCCCCTTCACTTCCTCCCCCGTCGTATCTCCTTCCATTGTGACACCTTCCCGTGCCTCCTCATCTCCTCCACCATGTCGCTCGGTTCCTGCTCTAGCCATAGTCCAACACAACCTTAGGCGATCGCTCTATCCGCTTGCACCTGATCTCGCGAACAGTTCTGTCGATTGAACCCACCTCCTTATGTATGGCGCCTTCATTCTTAAGATGAATGTTAATCGAATTCTCATAATGAAAAACCATCTTCAGGTACATTGCTTAAAACTGAAACATGAAGGATGAGAAGTTTAATGCTTGCCAGAATAAGCAAGTGAGGGGAGATGTACATACCATGGGAGGTAGAGGAAAGGCATGATGGTTCGTTACAGATAAATCAAGTGACGCATGAAATTTTATGACATACGAGAATTGCAACAAAATCATAAGTATCCATTCAGCAAAAACATGATACATACAGATCAACATAGTTTTCTGCATGCATCTCAAAACCAACCAAACTAAATCATCACATATTTATGAATAAAAGGGTAGGGAGATAACCTCGATGCTGCACTTTATGGTGATGCTGGCAAGCTTGCTGCCCATCTTGTACGCCTCGTGCTCGTGTGCCGCCACCTCCTCCCACCTTACCCGTCCTCCAGCCTCAATGCGCAGCTCCTGCCATCTCCGCTCGCGCGCCATGCCCCTCATATCCTTCAGCCTCTCCATGAGCTCCTCCGTCCTCATCTCATCTAGGAAGACGCGGGCCGCCACTCCACCTCCCACCTTCCCCTGCCGCTAGCATCGATGCCATAAAGGTGGGAAGGGTGGCGTTGCTGGCGCTCGAGGCTTCCGCGGCTACCACATTGCAATGTATGCGGGACATGGCCTACCGGAGGAGGGCGTAATGGAAGGTTTGGCCGGCAAAATTTTGGAATGATGATTGAATAGAGATTAATGTCAATAACATAATTTTGGAATGGTATTTTGCATCAATTAGCACGGCTAATAAGTTTGGAATGTTAATTAAATAGGTTGATCTCGCATAATTAACTATTAACCAACTTTTCATACCGAAATCATAAGTATGGAATATCAATTGAATGCATTGATATTTCGCATCAATTAGCAGGGCTGATAAGTTTGGAATGTTGATTAAATAGGTTGATCTCGCATAATTAACTATTAACCAACTTTCCATACCGAAATTATAATTATGGAATATCAATTGAATGCGTTGATATTATGGGAATGATTATTAAGTACTAACCAACTGTACAAACAATGTTCTGGCAACTGATTTTAGTGGAAAAACCAGTGTAGGGGTGGTGGTGGGAGAGGTGAAGACGTAAAAAACTGTGGAGGCGAAAAAATCGTGGAGGGCAGCATACCAACTCCCCCTTTAGGAGTACAGATGTGTAATGTAAGCAATCCTTATGATACGCAGTCATAAGAACCACTATTTTATCCCTAATGAAAACATTACATTCCCTAGTCTCATGTTTATGTCACTCAAGCCAGACATCAGGAGGCATGAACCCATTATCTAGCATAACGCTTCCTCCTGGAGTTACAACTTACTACTTGGCCAAAGCAACAAACTGTAACAGAGAATATGCATGACTAGTCAAGAACATAAATATAAAAGAGAACAAATATATTAATTCCATAAACTGAATATAATCTCATAATCCATCGGATCCCAACAAACACAACATAACAACATAGGAATTATCACAAAGATGCCTTGATCATGATAGGAAACTCACAAGGTCTAGACAATTAAGCACAAGATTGGAGAGAAGACATCTACTAGCTTGCAGCCATGGACCCATGGTCCAAGGGAGGACTACTCATGGCGCATCCCGGAGGCAATCATGGTGATGGAGGGGCCTCGAGAGATCAATCCTCCCTTCGGCATGGTGCCGAGACAGGAACTTCTACTGATCCCGATCTTTGAATCGCGCCGACGGCAAAACAATGGTGTATATCATGAAACGGGGTCCTCCACGAGGGTTTCGGGTGGCCCCCCCACCCTCTGGCTACCCTTTGGGCTTCTAGAGTCATCCGAAGAGTTGGAATTTCTGAAGAAAAAAAATGGATTTTTCCGAGCACTTTGATTTTTCAGCTATTTTCTGCATTGCATGGACAAAAACAAATAGAAACTGACACTGGGCACTAAGTTAATAGGTTTGTCCCAAATATTTTGCAAATGATATGAAAGTGCTTCAAAACATGTAACAATGTCACCAAAAGAAGCATGGAACAAGCAAAAATTATAGATACGTTTGGGACGTATCAGTGAGTCATTTTCCAAAACACTTTTTCTTTTCTTTTTCAAATGCTCTTTATCATCGTTTATTTATTTTCCACCAAGGTCTGATCCAGGTTGGTTATACCTAGCAATGATGACGATTTTTTTGCACCATTGTTTTGTTGAAGGCATTGCTTGGATATCTCAGACTGATTTTTCATGGTGAAAACCTAGATTTTAGCCCTGATGGTTGGATTCGAAGACAGTGACACATGAGTGTGATGTCTACGCACGCTTCTATTCTTGTAGACTATGTTGGGCCTCCAAGCGCAGAGGTTTGTAGGACAGCAGCAATTTCCCTCAAGTGGATGACATAAGGTTTATCGAACTCATGGAAGTAGAGGTTGAATATGGTCTCTCTCAAGCAACCCTGCAATTAAGATACAAGAAGTGTCCCCAACACACCTAATACAACTAGGAGTTGTATAGGTGCACTAGTTCTGCGAAGAGATGGTAAAATAGGAGTGATAGGTGTGGCAAAGCAAGGTAATATAAATCTGTAATAAAAAGTGCGGCAAGCAAACATGTGACAAAAGTGAGCACAAACGGTGTAACAATGGTGGAAACAAGGCCTAGGCTTCATACTTTCACTAGTGGCAACTTCCAACAACATTAACATAGTCTAATCACACGATATTTCCCATAAAACATGCAATGGAGACGTACTCGGAGGTCATTCCTTTGTGGTCAAGAGAGGACGATAATTATGTAGGGCTACAAAAGCACACCTCAAAGTTCGTAGTTCTCAATCTATGGATTTCCCAATGTCACCGCGGCCATCCAAAGAGAGTACCACAATCACCACAACATATCTCAAGGATAGTCAAAGACAAGCACCAAGAGACTCTCAATCTTCAATCAACACACAAAAGAGGAAATCACTCATGATAATATTCTTCTAACCCATGTCCAATAGACCGCTGTCACCTTGGTCTCGGGGATTATACTAGATAAGATCAATTGAGTACATCAATACAATACATAGAGGAAGGGTAAATATCATGGGATCACCCTAGATTAACATAGCCTATGATCACAACGAAGATCACATCATGGGAGAGAGAAAAGAACACATAGCTACTGGTAAAAACCTCAGCCCCGAGGGAGAACTACTCCCGCTTCATGGAGGGAGGAAGCAACATCGATGGAGATGAATCCGGGGGCACTTCCCCGTCCCGGCAGGGTGCCGGCACAGGAATTCTGGTCCCCCGAAGCTTGTTGGCGATGGCGACGGAGATCGGAATCGCTTCTGGAAAAAGTACTTCAATATTAGGGGTTTCCACCCCGAGGGCTAAATATAGGCGGAGGGGGGTGTCGAGGGGACCCACCAGGAAGCCAGGAGGCTACCTTGGTGATTCCGGAAGCTTCCGGGTCGCTGATTTTTTATCTGATTTTTCCGGATTTTTTGGAGCACTTTTAATGGCCGAAAAACCTGAAATACAAAAACATCATAAAACAGCAACTGACAGCTGGGTGCACTGGGTTAATAGATTAGTCCAAATATGCTCAAAAGTGTATGAAAGTTCAAGCAAATCATGGCAAAGTCACACAAAACATGCATGGAGCAAGCAGAAATTATAGATACGTTTGGGACGTATCAGAGTGTCGCTTCCTTTCTGAAACCACTGTTGTTGAAGAACTTTGTTGTCTGTGTGATATCATGAGATGGTTGGTGCGGATATGGTTATTGCTACACTTTTTCGACCGCGGGTCTACTCGCTTTTTTCGTGCCTACGCATAGCTTCACTAGTACAGTAAAGCTCTTCTATGGCATGCCAAAAAGTATCTTGCTGGCATGGAGACCCGGCGCTAGTGATAAAAGATAGTGCGGATGTTGGTTGCCCACGCCAGCTATAATTTATATACCTATGATCTGATAGATATTCAAACGCCAACAATGTTATTTTTGTAACAAAAAAAGTAACATACGATTTGCACCCCACAAAAAAAACATATAATGTTCAACAACAAACAAAGATATTGTTTCAGACTTCCAGCACATATGAACATATATATTGTTCTAATGGCATAGTATTATTTAATTATTAACACATAAATACTAATTATTAACACCTGTCCCATGTGCACACCGGTCACCTCATCACTCTTAGAGGGTGTCGATGATGATGATGATCCTCAAGTCGTGGCGCGCCGTGGCATGTCCAATCTGCAAATTCTTCCCAACGAGAAAGTCTCTCCATCTGTCCTTCGCATGTAAGACAATGAGACCGTCCGTATCCACCTTGTAGGCACAGGTGGTGAGGGCATCCCTTGCTCCAAGGAGTACTCTAGCAAGGTCATTCTCCACGATGCCACAGGACTGAGCAAAGCTCCTAGACATTTTCTGAAACCAACATATATCAAAGATGTTAAATAACAAGCTTCGCACCGCAAACACATTACACAAGTATGCACTAAGCATATTAGTCACATTGTCTACACTAATAAGTAAAATCAAATCAAATTCTACACAAGTGTGCAGTAGGCATGCATATACTAGGCCAAGTGTACACTAAGCATATTATATCAATCACATTAATTATATAGTACACAACACAAGGCATATCAAAGATGCATATCAATCACATTAATAACAAGCAGCCAATCTAGGCATCCCATCGAAGTGAGGAATGGCATGGTGGTACCGGCCCCGGTGGCGGCGGCGGCTGATCGAGGGAGATACGGGGAGGGAGGGTCACCTTTGACTCTATGGAGGCAGCCAGAGGGAGTTGTATACAACGGCAGTGATATGGGCAGGACGACGGAGGTTGAGATATGCGCTGGACGGAGGAGGCGAAGATGGACAGGATTCTGGACATCGGACGTCCGACCCAATTCAGACGTCCGACATCAGCGACGAGGACGGCGACCCCCGAGTACAGAACCGATGTCAAAATAGCCGGAAGTCCGACACGATTCGGACGTCCGACACATCGGACGCCCGAAACCCATCGGACGTCCGAAACTGCCTGCGCGCATATTTGACGGGCTACGGCCCATGTATCCCTAGTTTTATCCCCTAGCTTATAAATAGAACACCCCTACGAGTTTTAGGGTTAGCTTAAGTTTAGACAAGAATTTTAGGGTTAAGAGTTGTATCTCTTGGTGAAGCTTCCCTCCGGGGTTGGCGATGCCGTTTATCCAATAAAGATTGCCGCGGAGGTTCTTGTGTTGATCAAGGATTGTTGTGTTTTGGTTTGAGCCGTGGTGATCTCCATCACGTTGCTTGTTGGATTCGTTCCTCTTCTTCAGGTTGCGTTCATCGCGTGATTGGAAGGATTTCTATCCAGGTTGCTCGCTGTGAAAGATCGGGACAAACTCAAGAGGATTTCCCCGGTGATTCGTATCATCAGTGTGTCCTCTCTTTATCATGTGGTATCAGATTTTCGGGTTGATCACGGCGAGGTTGTGTTGATCGATCGCATCTAGATCGGTTTGTTGGGAGGAGTTTTCTTGGAGGATTTTCTCGTTCAGATTGATTTGTTTGGAGGAGATTGTGCATAGGGCTGCAGATTGTTGTTGTGTTTATGCAGATTTGTTTCCGCTAGATTGATTTGCGAGGATATTGCTAGAGGTTGAAGAAAAGAAATCCCGTAATTGGATTTGGCTGTCAGGAGTCCCTAAATTGATATAGGTACAGAATCTGCATCTGTGCTCCAAATAAGGCGTGCAAGCACAAATTGGAAAGGATATCTTGTGTGCTTTACAATTGTATGGCCGCCACTCCCGGTTCGCAGCGGTTTAGCTGCAAACGTACAAACAATACTGCGGTTGGTCATGCTGATGCAGGGTTGGATGCCATGTCAACAATTTTGCAAGTGTTAGCGGAGACTGAGACACAGATAGAAGCTATGTCCAAGACAATCTCCGATCATAAAACTCGCTCTCAAAAGAAGTTGATTCCAAATTCTGTTGAGATTACTCAGGCGGTTGTCCCATTGCAGAAAATTGATAAGGCAGCATCCATGATTTCTCACATGGCGGATGATGTTGGCAAGGGTGTTGTGGATGATGTTGTACCATTGAGTGGACTGAATGTGCAACTCAAGAGAGTACACGGTGATACTTGTATGACGGTGGATAGATGTCAGCGATGGAATTTATTTCAGGTGCAGTGTATGATTAAAGGCAAAGCATGCAAGTTGATGATTGATGGTGGTAGTTGTACCAATGGCATTAGCAAAGCGATGGTGGAAGCATTGAGGTTGTCCACATGGCGTATTCCTGAACCGAAGCATCTCAAGTGATTAAATAACTGGTATGCTAAAGGTTACTCATAAGGTGCGTGTGCCATTTACAGTTGGTGACTATGTTGATGAGGTTGAGTGCGATGTGTTGCCATTGGAGGTGTGTGGACTGTTACTTGGGCGTCCATGGAAGTATGATCGCAATGCTATAGGGTCGAGCAAATACATATTCTTTTCTGCATGATGGCAAACACCGGACTTTGAAGCCTATGGGAGATGATCATATCAAGTCTGATGTGGTGTTGGTGGTTCGCAAGGAGAACTTGTACAAGGCTAAACCACAACCAAGTTTAGCTAAGTTGCAGCCTGAGGAGCATGATGCTAGGAGCGTCAGTACTGAAACTAATTCAGCCAAGCCTGTAGATGACAAGCCAGTTGTACTTGTTGGTGACAAGCCAGTTGAAGTTACGCCTCTTCGTGATGAAAGGAAGGACATTACAGCATGTGATACACCTTCAGTTTGTGTTGACAAAGGTGTTCATACTGATGACAGTGGTGTTGTTCGTGACTCAGTGCATATGGCGACGAGGTTCGATGACCGTAGTTTTGTTCGAACACCTCTGCGATGTTTTGTTGGAGTAGTCGTGCATGTGCACAAAGGCAAGGATGGACGTGTTCGTCAGTTGTGTGGCTCGGGCATTACCACTTTGCAGGGTCGTACAAAGAAGATTCATGTTCAGCAACAAAGGGCTCCAGCAAGAGTTGAGAAGAAGAAGGTGGTGGCGCCAAAGTCCAAACTCACGTGGAGAAGAAAGGAGGCGCTCAGTGTTGCATCAATTCAAGTGGAAAAGACGTGTGATGTTGTTGATAGCACGCCACCCTCTCGATAAGAACCTCACGCGTTGGGGACAACGCTTTTTGAAGGGGGGAGGATGATATGGGCAGGACGACGGAGGTTGAGATATGCGCTGGACGGAGGAGGTGAAGATGCACAGGATTCTGGACATCGGACGTCCGACCCAATTCGGGCGTCCAACATCAGCGACCAGGACGGCGACCCCCGAGTACAGAACCGATGTCAAAATAGCCGGATGTCCGACACGATTCGGACGTCCGAAACCCATCGGACGTCCGAAACTGCCTGCGCGCAGATTTGACGGGCTACGGCCCATGTATCCCTAGTTTTATCCCCTAGCTTATAAATAGAACACCCCTACGAGTTTTATGGTTAGCTTAAGTTTAGACAAGAATTTTAGGGTTAAGAGTTGTATCTCTTGGTGAAGCTTCCCTCCGGGGTTGGCGATGCCGTTTATCCAATAAAGATTGCCGCGGAGGTTCTTGTGTTCATCAAGGATTATCGTGCTTTGGTTTGAGGCGTGGTGATCTCCATCACGTTGCTTGCTGGATTCGTTCCTCTTCTTTAGGTTGCGTTCATCGCGTGATTGGAAGGATTTCTATCCAGGTTGCTCGCTGTGAAAAATCGGGACAAACTCAAGAGGATTCCCCCGGTGATTCGTATCATCAGGTAACACTCTTTATCAGGCAGGGCGTTGGATATGGCGGCGACGACTTGATATCGTGGGAGGGGTGTTAACTGGGGAGTGAGTGAAAGAAGAGAAGTAACTTATGTAATTAGTAAAAATGCGTTCATAGATGGCGTTTAACAATAAACAACGCTCTATGGTGTGTTACCTTTTTTACTATGATAGCAATATTATTTCTCTATCCAACATAGTTGATCCCACGTAGTGATGGTGTGGCTTAAATTTCCAACGGCAACAATGAGCATAGAAAATTGGCGTACCAAAAAACATGACGCTAACACTATTTGAGAAAAATAGCACTGGCTTGGATTTAATTTGACGCGCTCGCAATGAAAGTTGGGGATAAGCTTTTCTCTATTAGTTCTTTCTTAGATCATCTACAGCCTAGTCCACATAATCCGGTTCCTCAAACGCGTTCACGGGCATTGATTGGCCATCCCTCATTTTGCTGCTCCTACAACCATGTGCCTCACATCTGGTATCTCATATCATGCATCATGGAACGTTAAAAGCAACAACGTAGAGGGGCGAATCGCGCGGAGCTGCGCGATGGCCGAGAGGGCCCGAAGACATCGATGGCGTTGCGTCGCCGAGGGGGGGGGGAATGGAACCCGATCTTGCACCGCTTCCGCCTTGGTCGAGCCGCGACCGAGGAAGCGCGATACCAGGGGCAATGTCCTCCACATCGTAGAGCATGCTCTCCCAATCATTAAAGGCGTCGAAGAGGCTACCGGAGCCGGCGCTACTATCGATAGACGCCATTGAATCAAAATGGGAGAGAGATAGAGATAGGGAGAGAGAAGTGGACGGTGATAGTGAGGATTAAGGTTCGTTCAGAGGGGATTTTATGCGGGCCAGCGTCCATTCGTGTGAGTCCATGTGGTGTGCGGCGATGTGGCGGACGCGCCCAGTCACGTCTCGACCTCCCCATATCCGCTCCAGATTTGAACTGGATATGAGGAGTGTGTGTGCCAGCCGAGACGCATAGGGCCATTTTGAGGATCCCGTATGGGTCACGCTTTTGTGACCGGGCACTGATCAAGTCGTCCGCTCGATCAATTTGGGAGCCCAATTGTAGAAGTTTTATATGATTTTGCTAGTTGTCGACGTGTTTTGTATGTGTTAATGCTGACTGTGTGCATCATAACTATACAGAGATCGGAATGTGCTTTTTGTTTTTGTATCAACCATTTTAAATTAATAAAATTAACTTTTTTGATTTATTTTTTCTTTGCCACCTTAATTTGTTTAAGGGCATTCACTTCCTTTTCAGGGTCATGGATTTCCTGCATGGTCTTCCCCTACGACGCCGGACTGTGCTCAACTGTTCCATCGAACCTTTCCTCATCTCGTCTCCGTATGGGTCTTTCGTAGTCAGCTCGGTATCTTTTCACACACTGGCAGGAGTTATTCCGTCCACAAGATAATCTTGCACCATATTCTGAACAACAGAATTTTCGCGTTGAAAGACTTTTCCCCTGGTTCCAATACTGCATCTAGTGAATACTTCCAAGTGTGTGAAAGCACACGCGAAACTTGGTTGCAGACGCCAACATTTTCCCAACACAAAATTCTGAATGACAGAACAAGCAGTTGGCTGTCCTGTCCTTTGCTAAGATAATTGGTGTGTGCACTGTGCAACGTTTGACGACAGATCTGGCGAATCTAAACAAGGATTTCTTCCACATGTACAGGATTCTTTCCTGATTAAAATGCTCTTTGGAATAATTTGTCCAGATCATACTAAGATCTTCAAGCGACACTGCTCTTGCCCCTTGGTCTTTTCTTTATGTTGCAAGTCCATTTCATACCAGCTATTTTGCACCAAGATCTCATAGTTTAAGGATTTACACCTGTCAGGTCTAAAGTTGTGTACATCAGCGGACAAATGTTGATGTTCAGGTTTATTCCAGTGACTGAAATATCTAGGCAACAAGGTTACATCTGTCGCAAAAAATAAGACAATTCAAAGTCTGTATCCCAGTCAAAAGTAAGAAACAAAGGAGGTGATACAAATAAGAAAGATTCCGCAATAATAACCGTCTCAATCCCAGTCAAACGAGTGGAAAACTTGTGGAATTCTTGACGAACAACCCCAAGGTTCTAGTACTTCCAAAAGTGATGCATCATGCAAGGTAGTATGAAAGAACCAGAGCAAGGAGACAGCTGATGATCTAGGAAACCAATTATATCTGCTTCTTCCATGGGAACCAATTCTTTTCTGCACATTTTCTCACTGCACGAAAACGATCAGGATGACAGCGTTTTACTCTTTGGATAGCAACATGGACTGAGAGATGCTCCTCAAAATCATTAGGTGCATGCATATGCTCATGATGCGAGGACATTTTCTACTAGTGCCCTTTTTTCCATAAAGGATTTATATTATTAACTCAAAATATAACATCAAGCAGATACAAAGGATAATGAGAAAACATCGACCTCTGCATAATTAGGATGCACACAGCCAAAATAAAAAAAATTAGCAAAATAAAAAAAATTCATAACAAAAAGGCAAAAGTAGAGTCTTATAGACCAACACTACGCCTATGATGAAGGGTGAGATAGACTAATCCGAAGGTTATGTTGCCACCCATAATGGGTAAAAACCTCCATAGCCACCTGCTTCAACCGCGTAGACGCTGCTTTGAACAACGGTTGGTACTCTGTCCGATGTAGCATAGACAACATACTAAGCAAGTGTGTACAACAAAAAATAGCCTGCAAAGGTTTATGACTAAAAACCAACTCATTTTTACATAGCCATAGCGACCAAAGTAAGGCATACGCTCCCACCTTATTAGCGATTTGAATCTATTTCGGCTACCGTCCAACCAATGACAAAAAAAATTGGCAACATTTTTGGACGGATACAAATTTGACGCTATTTGGATGATTGACCATGTAAAATGTGCAAACTTGCATTGGAAAAACAATGTTTGATTGTCTCATCATGAATACAAAAACAATATTTTCTTCTAGTGACTAACTTTACATACTTTTAGCCTTCTTAAAACTCTTTTTTGTCTATCAACATATGTCATCGTGTGGGGTTCCGATTATGCGGATAATGGTGTGTAAACCAGATAAAAGGAGAAAATTCAAAGTTACATGCTGACATCTACTTCATGACCTCACACAAATTCCAACCACCAGTTAAATGCACGCATCTAGCAATCCATCCCCATCGCTTGCGACAGGAAATGGTACACATCTGGCTAAGCTAGATGTACCTCCTTGATTAATTTTACCACCCTACAATGTTGAATCAGTCAGGAAACACCATTAATTGAGCATGGGGCAGGCCTTGATTAATCAAAGAGAACCACACATATAGTACTGCCTGGAGATCACATACATGCATGTAAGATCGACCCGGAACCTCCAACAGCCACATCATACTTTTGTGTCCTTTAGAAACAATCCACTGGCTAAGTTAGATGTATCAAAAGATCTGCATCAGATCATCATAGCATCTAGGAAAGTGATTGTCACGATTTGCTTCGATATTCTGGATACATACAATAGTCGGGTCACATAAACATGAGCTGCAAGCCGGCCGGTTTCGTATTAAAGAACACAAACTTGGACGCGGTGTATGTGAGCCCGAGCTCACATGCTTTCTGATGAACAGTAATCATTTTTTTTGTGATAAACATTGATTAAAGTTTTACATTCTATAGATTTTCGTGATGAAATAACATTCATGTAGGTCTGATAAAAACAAAATCAATGCTCCAAAATGCTTCTAACATTAGTCTTTTTAAAGCATTTTTTTTGCCCAGACCTACTCGAATGTTATTTCATCACGGAAATTTGCAGGATGTTAAAACTTTCATCAATGTTTATCACAAAAAAAATCAGTTTTTGTTAATTTTTTGATTTTTTCTTACTATTTTTTGGATTTTAATGTTCACGGAGCATGTAAGCTCGTGCTTAAAACAACACATTCGCATAAACTTTAATTTAGCTATTTTTCAAAAAGAAAACAATATAGAATCAGACGCTTACAAATGCGTTTCGGCAGGCCGGCCAATTTCGTATTAAAGAACACAAACTTCGGTTTACCTACACAGGTCACCCCGAAAACTTATCGTCTCTGTAACTGTTGGACGTTGTGCAATAAAGCTTCGCTGGTTTGATTAAAAAAAACCTACACATCTCACAATGTTTCCGGCAGAACTTTCCGAACCGTTTTTATCAGGTTTCCTAGGGGAGAACAAAAAGGATTACGGAACGAAAACAAATGCATTTTCATCTGATTGATGGGTACACATATGAACATCAATCTTGACCATGGACCTCTCCCTTGTCGTATGCAGCCCAGAAGGCCTTTGAACTTTGAGAGATCGATCGCCGTTCACAGAATCGGGCAAACGGAAGAGGAATCTCAAGTGGTGCTATGCACCAAGTTGCGCCGGTGCCATCAAGTTGCCTTCTGTCAGCTGGTGTGTGTGTACATCGTACCCCGGCTCCACGACGCCGTTGACCTACCGCTTTCCGGTGGGAAAGCGCGGGCTCCGACGGAACGCACGAGTTTTCTCCGGTCAAGGGCTCGGCAGACGGAGATCATTGCGTTGCGTATGCCCTCTCACATGGCCGGGCGTCACTGCTGGTTTTTTTTCTTTCTGAGAGGCATCACCACCCTCCCCCTACCTCGGGAGGCCTATAAATGGAGGCCATTGTGCAGGGACACAGTCACACAGAGACAGGAAGACAGACAGAAATACTCCTTTGAGGAGATGAGAGCACTCGAGATGTTCTTGTGGGTTAGGGTCCTGTGATCAGGAGAGATGACACCGACGGCGAGCATCCGTCTGCTTGAAGTTGGTGTCATCTTTCCTGATCATAGGGCAGGCTCACTATCCCTGTCAAAGTACCAGCTCTTCTACGGGAGAGCACAGGTGACAATGCAACTGCGGCTGAGGCTGCCTCCTTCCGTTTGGGGCCCCTCCGTGTTTTCTCTTGCAGGTGCAGCGCAGGTCAGCTGGGGAGATGCGGCCGTTCTGCCATGGCATGAGACGCAGCGGTCCGGCGGATGCTGGAGCTGGGCAGCAGACGGTCACACTCACACACGAGGTTGGTTAGCCATGTATCCATGGAACAAATCCCAGAATGAAGAATCGTCCTTGAACTTGAAGCATGGAGCTCGACTGCGGGTTTTCCTCTTTGGGTTAGTGTTTTATCTCTGAAAACATGCCATGCCCACGACCTTAATTGAGGGAAAGTGTCAGTTTAATGTTGCTATAGTTGCCTGCTGCAGGAGGAGGATGAAGGAAGGCAGCTATTGAGCAAGACCGCCTATTTTGTCTGCTTTTATCCTTCTGTGTAAGATCGATCACTTTTTTCTGATGGCAACGAGGTTGTTGGTCTGTACTCTGTTCTCTGCTGGATGTATGTATCCGTTTTAGGTTGCGACTTTTGACCTGAACCAACTAACAAATTGTTTGCTTCCTAAATTCTGCTTTGCCTTTCCCACTCTACAAATTTCAGTTCAAATTGTGCTTAACTATACTGTAAGATTTCTGGATCGAAAATCCTGTGCAACGTAGCCACATTATTGCTGCGGACTCTGCTGCTTTTCAGCGACATGGTCAAAGTACTGTCGCTCAAGAATGCTTAAGTTAACTCAAGATACCAAATCCAGTTTCCAACAGTTAACATACTCTGACATGCACAGTATCGTGCGCTAGTGCATAGTAAAGATCCGAGGACAGTGCAGAAAAAGGCCCCTTGAGGAGACAGCAAACATTTTAAGAGTTGAGGTAGATCTTGACGGTAGAGCCACCTGACCCCAGGCAGCAAAAATGTTCACTCCTGGACCTGGCACGATGACGTCGGGCAGGTTACGGCAGTGTGACCCGCTGTTTTTCATCCTATCATCCTCTAGGAGCGTTTAGATGCGACTGCTCATTCAAGTTTAATTACTTTCTCGACTGTTCGTTTGCTTTGATTAGTTCCTCAACAACCCCCATGACTTAAGATGTTGATGCACCGGTGTTTTCGGTGCCCTCGTTTTGGCCTGCACTCTCTTAACATGTGTCGTTGATTCGTATGCTAGGCTAGATGTTTATAGTTTTTCGTATGTGATTTATCAGAGCATCTTCAGCCGTTGTGCCCCCCACGACGCGTTTTTTCGTTCTACCGGGGTTGCACCGGTGAAATTATTGCTCTGGGATGGCAAAAATTTCCGGTCGTGCGCCACCCCAACCCGAAGCAGTGAGGAGAACTTCTGCGAGGCCAAAGGTGGGGAGAGAGAACGTGGGGAGAAGAAGGTGGGGAATAGGTGGTGTGTGGCTGCAGCTGAACCAAACCGGGCAAAAAAATAGCGTTGGCGCCCCCAGCTGGCCCCCAGGATCCTGGGTTTGGGTTGGGATCGCGGGGCGATTTTTCCCCCAAATCCAGCGCAAAAGCAAGTCCTGGGGGTGTGGCTGGAGCATTTTGGCACCCTCGGTAGTAAAAAAGGGCCTTGGGGTGTCCTAGGGCGCGCGCGCGCGCGCGGGGGGGGGGGGGGGGGCTGGAGATGCTCTCATGTTAGTAATCTTGTGAAGATGCTAATCCGACTTAAGCTTAAATGAAATCTGCCTAGTTCCCTAACAAATAAAAAACTTTATATATTTCGACAATTTTTGTCGATTGGTTTTGCTAATACTTAATACGTTAAGTTATCTATATTTTTATATGATTAATGCAATGTTTTTGTTTTTTGTTTTTTTAAACCGTCGGGGGCGGGGGGGGGGGGGGAGGGAGGGGGCTCCCCACCTGAATTTGATCTCATTCAAAGATTTTTTTTTAATCCAGTTTATAAAAAACGAATCGAAAACCTGAACAAGTTTACCCCATTTATAAGGAAAACTAGGTCGAAAACTGTACATTTAACAAGGAATAAGATGATGAGATATGAACACCCAGGGCAAGGGACGACCTAGCTAGCAAACAGAGGGATCAACACCATGAAAGACAAGTAGAAAGTGGGGTGTCGTCGAAGAATCACAATACCATAATTTGCAAGCTACCTAGCGCACCAAGCTGGTGTGCATACCAAGTCCACTGGCACTACTCAAGAGCATCCACAGTCATCGAGTGTAACTAACACGAACCTTAACTGAGAGCTCCTCCAAGAAGATTCAGACGATTAGCAAGCTGGGGAGACATCTTGCATCATCATGAGGCAAAGATGAACCGGGACATCATCAGAAGCATGAAGCCACCACAACACATTGGCAGTCATATGATGGTCTTTAGCATGCATAGCAACAAGGCAGACACCTTCACGAGGGAGGAAAGGGATGGCCGTCCTACGGTGCTAGAAGCACCACTGCTGACCCCCAAAGAACTCCACCAAACAACCACCGTCGACCCCAGAACAGTCGCACCACCACCACCATCAGACACCCACTGATCCCTTCGGTTGATGCGTACTCCAAAAATGATGCCTACAAGAGGGGGAATGACGCAGGGAGCCGCCATAATCCGATCCGAAAGAGCACGGATCTAAGGTTTCCCTCGGAGCAAGTGTCGAAGATGAGAAGAGCCGATGACCACATGAGCACCTTCAAGAAGTTAGTGACACCCACGAACGCCACCACTTTTGGCACCGACCAAACCCTGGGACAAGCTTTCGCTTGGCATTGTCTCTTACCCTCCGGCCACACCATCCGGTTCGCCATATCCATCGCACCCTCGTCTCGAGCAGGTTCAGCCCGTCTCCACACCACGCAGACTTGCACCATAGCCGCCGGACGCAGCACCTTTGTCGACATCTTTGTGGGACCTGCTGGGCACCATGCCGACTAGGGGACAAAGGAGCCGCCCGAGGCTCGAAACCACCACGGATCCCAACCACAGCAGCGGAGCAGACTTGCACATCGAAGAGGTCCGCACCACCGAGATCCCCCAGCCAGCGCTGCCGCTGGGCACGGATAAGAAGCCATATTAATCAAGTGTCCAATTTCAATTTCTATTTTTGTTGTTTTTGGAATTTCAGGAAATAACCATAGAAAAAAAAATCAAACATTAACAGCTCCGCTATTTAGCATTTCCAATCAAACACGGAATGGAACAGCCACCGCTATCCTTTGTCTTCTTAGACCATATACAATGCAAGGTGCTTAGAAGAGGTGTTTAGAAAAAAAATCAGATTATTCTCTAAGCACTGGTCCCTAGATGTAAAGGATAGACGCTTAATTAGACACCTTTCCTATAGAAATAAGCACTAGTGCTACAAAAAAGGTCGGTTTATTTTGCTAAGCACTCCCCTAAGCATCTAGCGTTGTACAAGGCCTTATAATCCAAAATAGCATTTCCAATCAAACACGGAATGGAACGGCCACCGCTATCCTTTGTCTTCTTAAAATCCGAACTTGCTTTCTCTCCATCGAGTATACCGCACAAACAATTGCTCAAGTTTTCAATTAGCAATTCAAGTGTGCATATCCCATCATACCGTATGCATCTTTTTGATGCAGAGGCTGGGGCGAGGCTCCCATTTCTAAAAAAAAATATCCCATCATACCAGCAATAGCACATTATAGCAGGCTGGCCTGTTTCAGTTACTTAGACGGATACTAAATATTTCACTTCAACCCTGATCAAATTTAGGATGAAATCGCGGCCATCCAAACCAAAGCCCCAAGTATGCAAAGAAGTAAGTAGCCACAGTGGGTGTTCAGATGGATTAAACTTATGGAATGAATATACGTACAAGCTTTGCATTGTTCTAAACAATGTGACTTGCCTATATTTAGCTATTTACAGTTACAAGGTACTGGAGATCAATTTACAGAGTTAAGTGTGACCATTAGCAGGTTTCCATTTCTGTGCTACTTTTGGTGAGTACTCAACGCCTTGCTGAGTAACCTTCTCTCTTGGTCACTATACAGTATAAGTGGATTAGTCATGTCTGAATTTGTTCCCCACGTGCCATATAAGGTTGTTAGTACCTCCACAGAACATATGCAGGACTGGTGATCAAATTTATATGGTGCAAGTGCTATCAGAAAGAGTTAGGCAAGAAGAGGCTCCACTAGAGGTCTCCGTCGAGCTTCAGGGAGGTCCATGGTATGAGCTACTATGGCTGAAAGCAGCGAAAACACGGCTGGAACTAGCCCCAACCCGAGTCTCGTAACAGAATAGCCAGATGCCAACTCTTGATTCTCACTGATCTTGGTACTTCCTGCCACGCAAAAGATGAAAAAAATCTAATTCTGTATCAAAAGCACATTGTGAATAATTGTCAGCGCGAAGATACCAGTAAGTAACATTACCTTGATATGACTCAAGGATATACAACGCTATGCCACATGACACTTTGTCAATGAAACTTAAAGAGCCATACACAAAAGCACAACCATTTAGATCTTCTCCTACTAAAACACCTTCCATGCTGATACTTGTGACCTGTGATCAATGGGGAAACCGGTAAGATGAGTGATGAAAAAGTAAGCCAGCCTATAACATGATTATGCATCACACACACAAATGCAGACATATTCAATTGCAAATCTTCAAAAGGCTATGAAATGCTCATGGCAAGGCATATACCAAATGGATATATATGTCAGAGTTGTACAAGCCTACATGGCTAACAACTAAATATAGCATATACTTCTAAGCCAAATAAATATGTATATTACTCCCTCTGTTAACTGCCAAAACGTCTTATATTAATGAACAAAGGTATATTAACTGTTTAAATTGAATCAAAGTTAGAAACATACTGTCATAAGTGCATTGGCAGCTCCTATTGTAATTGACAGGGCATACATGAAGTTGCGCATGCTGCTTGGTAAAAGAACAATTCCAATACCGGACAGTATCCAAATCACTGCTCCAGCTGAGAAGTAGTTTTTTAGACGCCAACCCGACCATCTAGTCTCCTATAAATACGATAGAATTCCATTGAGTTGGTTCCTCCAAAGAAATATGCTCCCGATTGAGTAGAGGAAGAAAATAAATAAATTAAACTCTAAGAAGATAAGGGACCTGTAACATGACAGATACTATCAAGCTGCAGACATAGATGATAGCAGGTACCTGAACAACAAAATGAGCAAACATTAATTCATGGAAATTTAATTTTATGAATGTGGCAAGAAATTATCTAAATTAACCAACAGTATGAACGGAATTGCAGTTCTCAATGACTAAAACGAAAATATCACCAAGTAGTATCACTTTCAGCATTCAGATTATACTGAAGACTGAGCATTTAAGTGCCTGAATGGACTACATGCATAGTGTAACTCATGAAAAGCAAGCTTACAAAAATGCAGCAACCTTCAGCTACTCTAGGGTATTCAAATTCTCGCACCTGCATCATAAGTTCCATCGATTTTTTCTTCTTCCAATTTAGGCATTTATTATTGTATAATAGCATATGTATCATATCAGTTCAACTTCCCCAAGGACACAATCAACATAGGACGAAAAAATCATAAGAAAGCTATTCCAAGAGCAAAAGGGGAAAGAAAATCTTACCAGCGCTTTCGAAGATTGGTGCATTCCCAAATCGTTTATCACGTAGAAAGCAAGAAATGCCTGATCATATACATATATATAAACATCATAAATGATCTTCTATCCAGTTGAAGTTCAAACTTTGAATATAAGGGGTCAAATGAAATTACAACGAAAATAAAAGCACTGCAATATAATATATATACAGATAGTGCACACACCATAAAAAAAATTGCCGTTTATGCGGAAAACATATTTGTCTCCAATCTATCGTTGGCTGTGTGATACATATATTAAATTATGAAAATACCTAGGAGGAACTACACATCTTTTGTGTGAAAAAAAATACGAATTCAAGTAGAAAAAAACTAGAATTTGGCAGTGAGATTTTAGATCCATTCCCTCACCCCTTTGAGCTAGGCTCAGTTCCTGTAATATATGAAGCCTATGAAGGTACACTAATATATACTAGTAGTAATATATATTGAGCATTTTCTATCTTAGTATATCAGTATACTTTAATTTTATCTTACATAAATTGAAACAAACATAATCATAAGATAGTTGCAGCACACAAAAAGATAGTAAAAATCAATCAAGGGATACACGTAATGTGTAACACCAGATGTAAGACTGAACTGATAAATATTTCATAGTAAAACATCTAAAACACGATGGGTTTAATAATTAATGAGTGATTTGTTTTTAGTTTTTCCAAGAAATTTAGCCATTTTTCCCCATACCTCAATCCGCAAGAGATTTCTTTTACCATACATGGCATTCATCCAATAATAATCTAAGGCTTGAAAATGAGCAAGTAAAGTACAAGACAGCAAAGTAAATGGAATGAACAAAGTTGTTTGGTCTCATAATCACGTAGCATAAGATTACTAAATACCTGCGAAACATTGGTTACCAATCTAGTGCACATGTAGACTAGAGCAACTTGGTAGTACAATGCTTTCTTGAACCAGTGGGCCCATGAAATTCTGGAGAGACTCTTATTCTGAGAGGATTGATTTAGCCTGCAGAATTCAAAGTTAGTACCAAACTGACAATAAAATGAGAGGAAAACATACTGAAAGTTGAGAACATTTTCAAAAGAATATGGCACTAAAACTTTGTGATCCAGATGTCCAAACAAGGTTTTCATCTTACCCTGGCTCTTTTGTTCCAATCAAGAACGCGACAACAAAACAACATCCGATGGAAATGGCCGTATAAGCAATCCAACGATACTGAGCAAAAGGATTTGATAAATGTAAGAAATATACAAGGAACTCAGATAAATAATAGTATGTATTACTTAACATAAGAAAGTACCTGAACTAATACACTCACTGACTGCATTAGACTAAATATCAACAAAGCGATGCCATACAAGCTAAGATTTGCGACCTGTCATAAGCATGAAAAATGAGCAAGTCAGAGGTAGTTATTTAGATACCTGGACACTGTAAAATCAAGACAGAGTAAGTTGTACCATTGTGAAGGCATTGCGACAGCTCACTAGTGCAACCCGACTTGTTGGGTTTGACGTCATGCAGTTCACCATTGACCTTGAAAATATATAAAAAGATACACACAAATGATATGCTGAAACCACAAGAAAAAAAATGAATATAAGTACTGCAAGGAAGGAGCAATACATGTGAGCGACTTGGGTAACTGCCCAACCAACATTGAAAATAGAGGCAAATATGCTGTATCCAACAGTCTCCAGAGTAGACGAATTAGTCCCCGTGAGTTTGCAAGGCAAACAGCTACCAAAAACAGATGAGAAGGAAATTGCTACTAGAATAGATCCTCCTGCATGCCACAGTTTGAAATGTCCAAAACGATCAATCTGAAACAAAAATGATACATTTATGTATCTACTTTGGAGCAATACACAGTAAATGCAGAGAACATAGCAGTGAATGCCTAAGAGAAGCACTCAAAACAAATATTATATCAGAAACTTATAGAAGTACTGTATAAATACTGTTCATGTTGCCTCGTACCAGCTCACCAACAAAGATTGTTGTGAAGCCATCCGCCAACTGACCAGAAAGCATGACAATAGCAGCATCACTGCAAAGGTGAATATAATGTGAAATATCTAAAAGAATTCTGAAGCAACAAGTAAACATTTCAAGCTTTTTCAACATCTCAGGCAGAATATTTCTCAAAATATTAATGTAATATTCAGATCTAGCAATTCCACATTTAGGCAGACTCCTGCTGCCTGTTTTTCAACACTACTAATCAACATTTTACTAAGGTTCCTTTTCCTAATGTGAAGCTACTAAAATTTACGGCCTTGTTGGTCTCATGGAACATGGTGCAGTGGAGCTACAGAGAAATAGTTATATAAAGAGCAAGGGATAACAGAATAAAGGAATGTGCAATATATTATCACATCTACAGCATCATGTCATCATGAAGTTAAATATGAACTTATATCTGATACATTTATAAAATTCATTGAACAGAGTGTGTAAAGATTTACAACTACAGCTAACCCGGAATGCAGAAAGCCTTCATTCAACATGATTTAGCAACATTTGAAAGAATAGTATTACTCCCTCCGATCCAAATTAATTGACGCATACTTAGTACAACTTTGTATTAAAATTATACTAAGTGTGCGTCAATTAAAATGGATCGGAGGGAGTAACAAAATTTAGAGTACAAACAGATCTAACCATAGCACTTACCTTGGACTAAGCCCGACGTCCGTCAAGAATACCAACAAATATGTAAACCAACAAGATGACGTGATATCATTTAGCATATGCCCAGAGCCATAGGAAAAGATTGGCACTCTTCCTAATGGCTCATCCCATTCTAATTCACTCGATGGGTCATCACCCATCATTTTAACCATTACTTGACGTTGGCACGACTATAAAGTATCACCTGCATTGCAAAGGAAGACACATTTAATTCAGTGCGTAAATAACATGGTACCACACTACCACTCCCTACTTCCAAGAAAAAGAATTGTACTGCAAGTTTTTTTAAGAAGTTTATGGCAAGTCATAATGTCAATGCTGTTTCTCGAGGCTCGAGAAACAGATTGCTTATAACGGAAATTTCAGGTTTGCCAACAACAATATTTGGATGAATAAAGTGACAAAAAATAAAGTTAAATGATCAGATAATTTTGAGATGCCAAAACTCACAAGCAACATAGCAGATGCTGGATGTGGTACTCAGTGCAAGGTCTCAAGCTATATGAAACGAGTATTACAGTAATGTTGTTCCGCCAGCTCCTTCCCCCCACCGTTCCCACTGCTTCGCCGCCGCCCGAGGGCACGCAGGCCAAGCCGCGCGTCTCCCAGGGATGGTGGCGGCGGGGCCTCGTCTTCCTCGCATCCGGCTCTGCATCAGCCCCCTCCGTCTCCCTCGCCTCCAACGCCTCCTCCCGGCATCCTCACCTTGGCCTCCGCCGGTTTCGGACGCGCTGCGCCTCCGCCGCTGCCTGTTCCGGCCGGAACCACCTCCCCTCTCCCCGACCGTCTTCCCCGCCTCCAGCGCCGCCAAATCCGGCCGGTGGACGTCTCCTCCGGCGTCCTCGCCTTGTCCTGCGCCGGATCCGGCCCCTCTTCGCCTTCCCCGGGCCTCCTCGCCTCCGCCGCCGCCGGTTTCGGCAGGCCCCGCCTCCCCTCGCCCCGGCTGTCGTCGCCCGCCACCCCCTGCCCGCCCCGACCCCGACGTGCGCCTCCCTTCCGGGCGCCCCCGAGCGGTGCCCGCCTTGCCTGGCTTGGGGACTGCCCCGTGGTCGCACACTGGATTCGGCAGCTGGGCTCTCCTGGTGGCCGCTCGTGGTGCCTGCTGCGCTTCGAGTGCGGATCCCATGGTCGTGCCTCCATGTCGCCCGTCTCTCCGCCTTCGCTCCTCGTCCGCCCGCCGCTCCTTCGACTCCACTTGGCTGGCTGCTGTCGTTTCGTCAGACCACTACGTGCCGGTGCCGGGGAGAAATCTCTGCTGATCCTTATCAGCTGATCACGGTGGCGCCTTTCGGGCGTGTATGTGCTCCGGGCGAAAGCTTATTGGCGACGTTTTGGATGATTGCTCGTGCTTTGGTGTGCTTGTCCAAGGCTCTCCTTTGGTGTGGTTGTGTGTTGTGGCGCTCTTGGTGTTGCCCTGGTTCACCTTTGCTCAACGACGATGCAATGATGCCTCCCCAGCTTGCTAACCGTTCCGGTTTCGTGTGGCGGAGTTCCCAATCAAGGTTCGTGATAGTTTCACACGTTGATTGTGGAGGCTCAGTAGAGGGTCATAGAGCCGGTACGCACGCCAGTGTGGTGCGTTAGGATAATTGCTTAGTGTTGGTATTGTGTTCTCTAGACGACACACCACTTCTACTAGTATTTCTCATGGTGTTGGTCTTTCGGTCTGCTGCTAGCTCATGCCTTCTCTTGGGCGTTCATCTTGTTTTCCCCTTTGTATTTCTGACGTGTTGTAATTGAGACTTGTCCTCCCCAAACCCTGATGTAACTGAGGCCTTGTCCTCCATGTTTTGATGCAATATATTCAGGTGGGGAATCTCTCCCCTGGTGATCGCTCAAAAAAATAAAAAAAATAAATGCAAGGTATAGACCATATTACAAGCATCAATTTGGATAGCATTCATATTTTCTGGACTGTAGAAGATAGTAAGCGTTTGATTTGTGTCAAGTCAGAAGAGATTAGTGAAATTTCCTGGAAATGCAATGGTACAGAAAGAAGGCCCCTCACGGGACAAAGTGAAAGTTCATTTTCTGCCTTCTTTCTTCTCCCCCTTTCATCTCTAACCTGATCCTAATTCTCGAGCAAATTCCAACATACGCAGCACCTCGGCACCCCGTGACTGTGAGCAGTGACTGACACCAAACAGTAGATTAATAACTGAACTCACGAGAATACCAGATTTTGCGCAGCCTCAGGGCTCAGGTGCAAAGGAACTTCAGACAGACTTAACGAAATCAAGAAAACTGCACAAAGACGTAGGCAAAAGATAGTACTACAGTATGAAGTTGCCTCTGAAATGGACAAACCGCCGTGTTTGCACGAGACGGCACGGCACCCCGAATCCCACGGCGGTCAACAAGAGGCCACGCCGGCCAACCGCCGGCCCACAGAGACGCAAATCAGAAGAGAGAGAAAAGCCCGGAGCCGATCATCAAGCAGACAAAATTGCAGAAGCTCTCACCAGCGTGGTACCGCGCGTCCGGGGTTGCAGAAGGAAGGAGTCGTCCCGGAGAGGGACCGCCGGGGTGAGGCGGCGTATGTTTTTCAATGAGTAGCTATATTTGGGCAAAACGAAAAGGGAGGAAGCGGCGGCTGGCTATTGGGTGCGGTGCGGGGGACGTCGCGTGGACGGCAGGCGGATGGGCGGAGGGACGCGACAGAGACGGGCGATTTCGGTGCCGGAGCAGGACAGGCCACTGAGACAGGACGGAGGACGGAGCCTTGGAGAAGAGAGATAGAGCCTCGGAGAAAAGTATATGAGACTTTGGGAACAAAGCGCTCCGAGGAAAAAGGAAATGGAATCGCGGACGGAGGGGATGGGACGGCGACCGCGGCGTGGGGCCGCTTTGGCGGTTAGGCGGATATTCTCTGCGGAACTGGTGGCGCCGCGCGTCAGCTCGTCCGTTGCCGCAGCGCGGGCGAAGGAAGGAGGGAGAGGGCGAGGCTGCGGGGGAAACGGGCCACAGAGCAGGGAGGGACGGTCACGGATGCGTGCCGTGGACCCGTGGTGTGGATCGTGTGAAGAGGCCCTCCCACGGTGCACGGCTCTCCTCCTCTCGGGGGGGACGGACTGGGGAGTTTGTTGGTCACTGGCCGACTACATCTACGTGAGATGGAAGCGTTGTCCTTGTCCGTGGAAGTAGCTTTCTCTCGGTACGTATCCCTCTATGTTCCTTCGCAGGAAAGAAAGAAGAATTAGTGGAGCTCTGCATTCGGTAGTGAGATTTGTCAAAGAAGACGGAGCTCCTGCTTCCTCTGCTAGGGTGGAGTGCCGGGCCACACAGCTCAGTCGGCGGGTTTGCTTATAGAAATACCAGCTGGCGAGTGTATAGTTTAGAGGTTCGGAGGAATCATCGGTTAGGCTAATGGGAATTCTTATTCTACGCATACGGAATGTCTGTAGATTAGATCTCCCCCCCCCTTGGTCACTACTTCGCCTCAAGTTTTTTAAGCTAGCTCCATTTGGGGCCGGGTCATTTTGTAGTATGCATAATCTACAGCTAAGCCCATCTAAGCTGACTTCTGGAATTTGGAGCTCCGCTGACATTTTGCGAATGAACAGTGCCTCATAAACAGTTTAAAAGGAGAATGACAGCACTCCGCATATATCATAGATAAAAATGTTAGCAACCGGCATGAACAGTACCTCTTCATCACTAATTACGAAGAGCAAAATATGTAGTACATGTTGGATTGTTTTTATTTTATGCAGGGTACATGTCAACTGAAGTAGTGATTCCGATACTTTTTTTTTGTCTCAAGGCCAAATCCCTTTGCTTGAGAGCATCAACAGTTGTGTTCACCTAATTTGGTCCCTCAAACGTTTATTAACTTTTTCGAACGCGTCCGCGGGCACTGATTAGGCATCTTTCATTTTGCTGCTCCTACAACCGTGTACCTTATATCGAATATTTCATATCTATGCATCATACAACGTTAAAGTAACTGTGCAGATCAATAAACATTTGACACAAAAGCATTATTCGTCGGCGATAGTGCTAAAACGTAGATAAAAAACTAAAAAATAACATTTCAAAAGGAAATAAATAAAAAGAACGAAGAAGGGCAGAGGAAATTAGTATTTTCTCACCTAACCCTTCCCTTTGTGATCGCTAGTGCGGTTGTACCCCTCCGCGTACGCGGAGGTGGCCGGAGCATCGTAGTCGTCGAAACCGTCAAAGGAGGAGCTGCAGGGTTGTCCAGTTAGCTTTCAAAGGAGGTGATCCGGATCCTTGGCGTGTTGGGCGGCATTCGCATCGGTTGTCACAACCTCACGCTCTGACTGCTTGATTGCTAGTCGGAGTTCTTTTGTGTGGCTCCAGAGCATCCACTTCCACCTCTCTCTCTCTCGCCCTGCTATCACTCGTGGCGGTCCGGCTGTGTCTCGGATTCGGGCATCCTCATTCGAAGCGGTGTCGACATGGGCACAAGGACCCAGTGGTGGTCGGGGACACCTTACGGACCTAGATCTGTTCAAGGCGGAGCTGCGCAATGGTTGATACGTCCATTTTGCATCATTATTTTCTACTATGATTTATTATGTTTCAATGATGTATTTTATAATATGATGTAATTATAATTCTGTTTCAAGGAATACAAAGAAAGAAAGATTACCAGTAGCAAACATTCTGAGATTAAAGTGTTGTCATCCGTGGAAGTAGCTTTTCGGGGTATGTATGTTCCCTCGCACAACAGAAATATGAGTAAGAATTAATACTAAAAAAAGATATACGGGGTACTCCTATATTGGATCTGCATTTTGTGATAAAATTGTCAAAGAAGACGAAGCCCCTTGCCTGGTTCGAGTGGCGGGATAGACAATTCAGTCGGTGTTGTTTCTTAGAGCAAGTACAATAGCAGGCTTATAGTCCGTTTATATGATTACATCTTGATTGCATTACTTGATGTTGTTGATTATGTTGGTTGCATGTCACCTCAAAAAAAATTGTTACCATTTATCTACTCGAGGACGAGAAGTAATTAAGTTTGGGATGTTGATACGTTCCAAACGTATCTATAATTTGTTATTGTTTCATGACATTATTATATGTTTTTGCTATACTTTCACGACATTTTTTGGGAACTAACCTATTGGCTCAGTGCCAGTGCCATGTTCTGTCTGTTATTGTGTGTGCATTGTAGAAAAAAGTAAAAAAAAAATAATGTGCTCAATAAATTTTAGAAATTCTTATATTCTAGAAGACACCAGAAGCTCGAAGGAGGCCTAGAGGGGACTCATCCCCTGGCCGGGCGAACCGAGGGCGTGGAGGCTTCTTCATCAACCATGCTTGTCTCCCAGATGATGCGTGAGTAGTTCCACCTTGGACCTAGGATCCATGGAAATATGTAGATGATGTCTCTCCAATCTTGTGCTTCACTAATTAGTCCTTGTGATCCATCTATGTTGATAAAGGAATCTTTGATATAATTGCTATGTTGTGTTTGCTGGGATCCGATGTATTATGAGATTATGTTCAGATTGTGCATGTTATATATTATATCTCTTTTATATATTTGTTGAGTGTTCTTGCATGGTTTATGTTATACTTTGTTCTTTGGTTAAGTAGTATTTAATAACTCCAAAAAATAGCGTTGTGCTAGGTAGTAGGTTAATGCCTCCGTGCGTCTGCACTTGAGTGACAGAAACATGCAAGATGGGGGATGTGATGTTGCATAATTAACATTGCCGTGCGTTCATAATTCTACCAATTGCCCAACTATAATTTGTTCACCCAACATGTTTATCGTTCTCTGGAGAGAAGCATCAGTAGTGAAACTATGGTTTCCGTTCCATGTTCCACCATTATTTATAATCATTGCATTTACTTACTTTTCTTTATTTGTTCCAACCATACCATAAGTTTAACCTTTCGCAAAAAGAAAGACGGGAAGATTAACAACCTTCATTTCTCGTTGGGGGAAAAAGTATTTATGTTCTTGTGTTTAGATACACGTTTGGCAAATATCTGACGTCGTACTTATCAAACACCTCTTTAAAGACGTTGAAATTATATTGGTTCGATAAACCCTGGTATCTTCACTGAGAAAATTTTGTCGCTTATTGCATCACCACCTTCGACTTGGGTTCCTCAACGGGTGTGCGTGATCCACACTAATAGTCGATGGCTGCAGCGTGGGGGAGCGGAGGCGACATGCCTGAAATGTCCCTGCCGCCAATGGTTGTGCGCAATATGAAAATCCGCAAAGGAATCGGGAGACATGGTGGGCGTGGGGTGGATTTTACATGTCCCCTAAAAAAATTCGGCAAGGGCCCATATACAGGATCTGGACGAACGGATTTTCATCCCGGTTCGACATACGGGATCGCCAACAGCTGCCCTATAACTTTTTTGGCTATCTTTTTTACATCGCGATGTAAAATAGGGCAATGGTGATGCAAATATACTTGATCAGAGGCCGTGTTCAAAAAGTCAAAACGCCTCACGTGCGTGTCCAATCGCCGCCTTGAAGCTTCGCTCCCTAGATTGGAAGTCCGCCACCGCCCTTCGTCGGCGCCGCCACTGCTTCGTCACCCCATTCCCGACCACCACCGTCTTCGCTGCTGCTCGGACGCTGTCCGGGAGGTCCCGCCGCCGTCTTAGCCGTTGCTCGGACGCCATTCGGAAGGTCCCGCCATCCCGCCGCTACCCTGACCATCATGACACCCACCGGAACCCCTGATCAACCAGCTCTCGCCGGCTGTGGAAAAGGAGCCGTCGATATCGAGATCAACAACGAAGATGAAGTGTGAATACCTATTGAAGATGCTGTTATGTACCCGCAAGAAAAAAAAAGATGCTGTTATGTAGGAGTACTTTGCTGCTGCCGTTGTACAAAGTGAAATGATTCTGCTTGATGTTCTAGCGCTACTATCGTCTCCCGCCCGCCTCGCCGCCCCCCAATTGATTTCAAATCGCGCGCCGTCCGATTGGCGGCGGCGATGGAGGTGGGCGATCTGCACAAGGTGTGGGAGATCCGCGCGCTCAAGAGGAAGCCCGACGAGCCAGCCCGACGAGCCCGCCGCCCGCGTGCTCCTCGACCGCATCGCCAAGCAGGTCCAGCCCATCATGCGCCGCCGCAAGTGGCGGGTCAAGGTCCTCTCGGAGTTCTCGTAAGCAGCCCTAACCCTAACCCTATCCTCTTTCCCAGCCAATGCCCCTACCCCTAGCTTTCGATCCCGTGTACGCCGCCGGTGTGAATTTTTAATCGGTTTGTCAGGCCCAAGAACCCGAGGCTGCTGGGTCTCAACGTCAACCGGGGCGTCGAGGTGAAGCTGCGGCTCCGCCGCGACGGCCGGGACCTCGACTTCATCCCCTACGAGGAGGTGCTTGACACCATGCTCCATGAGCTCGCTCACATCGTGCGCGGGCCCCATGACGCTCAGTTTTACAAGCTCTGGGACGAACTCCGCAAGGTCTGTATGTTCATTTTTGTGCTCTTGAATTGGCGTATGTATATATGCTTTCGTTTTGAATTTGTTGCGTGTGTGCACGAGGCTATATAAATGCAGAAACTGCGTGCATTCCCTTGCACGTTAGCATCTTTCGGTCTTTCCTGAAATCTCGCTTCAATTGATTTTTGAGGTTTAACGGCATTTAACCTGATATTTGCTTTGGATCATCTCATCATGTGGTTATTAACAATTGTGCAGAAGGACCTGATTAACAATTATTCAGTACATCTTGGCTTGTCCTCAACTGAACGAGTAGACAGAAGTATGCAGTTTAGCAGCCTATCTATTTATTCGTTAGGAATATTACAATTTGCCTATCTGCTGACCTGATCATAACCATTGTTCAAAAGGAAGTGATTACATCAATATATCAATTTTAGAATAATCTGATTGCTTATACACGGTTTTTTTTCACAATCAAACACCGGATGCTATAACTGGACTACTGCATGGAATTGTTGCTAATACAATCAACACAACTTTTGTTTATGCACTCTCTTATATTCAGATATTAAGATTCAGTTATTGTATTTTGTGGCAGTTTCTGAGGTGTGAAATTTATTTTTTGTTTTCCTTGTGCAGTTGTAAAGAAACATACCTAGTTATTTCTTTACCATGACAAGCTTTTATGCTGCTTACACATAATGATCCAGGAATGTGAAGACCTTGTTGCAAAGGGTATCACTGGGCCAGGACAAGGGTTTGATGGTACAGGCAGGCGATCAGGTGGATTTTCAATACATCCACCACCAACATCTCTCCGGCAAGCTACGTTAACTGCAGCACAGAAACGGGCAAGGAGTGGGGCTCTATTGCCATCCGGCCCAAGAAAGTTGGGTGGAAATAATGATATCATGAGTGCACTTAGTCCAGTACAAGCTGCTGCCATGGCTGCTGAAAGGAGAATGCAGGACGACTTGTGGTGTGGATCACATAATGATTCTGGTATCGATGATTCAGAAGATGTTGTTATTCTTGAAGAACCACCTAACTTGACAACAAGAGATGGAAAAAATACAATGTGTGATTTGTCTACCAGTTCTGCAGAACCCAGCACTTCATCTGGATTTCAATTTGCAGCATGCCGTGATTCCTCTTCTGGTAGCATGACTGATGCGGACATTAGCTCTATGTGGGAGTGTAGTGCTTGCACTCTTCTTAATCAGGTAAATTGATCAGCCACTTTGTTTTGTAACACTGCACTAAAGTACCTATTACAGAAAAATTCATACCTTTTCACATACAAAACTTGAAGTATACGTGTGCTTGGTGACTAGCACTTCTTCTAGGCACAGTTCTCTTTTATACTCAGTGGTGGTTCTCGTTAGATGTCTTCCATTATGATTTATTGGCATAATTGTTGAAGTCCATTGAACATGGTGGGTATGTAAAGGGTTCACACTAATAGTGAGTACATATCAGAGTGGTACTTTGGGAGCAGATTAGACTTATCCAAACTGAAGATGAATAGTTTTGAGAATTTATTAACTTGGAAAACCTAGGATAAATTGAACTATTGATTTCTTTTTTATTTTCTATGTCTTTGACATATATTTGTTTCTTCACTTTTCATAACTCATTCTTACCCACCTTCGGTCTGATGACTGTAGTTCGCTTTACAAATGATATCCTTACAATATGGAAGCCACACCTATCAAGTTAGTCTTATAGCCACTGGCAATATGTTGCTATTAATTACACTGTATCAACAGTGTAGATTTAACTCCCTTCACTATTATGATAAAAACCACTGGTAATTTAATATATTGTCCATGCAAAGTATTATACTTTTTTCTTTTCTGGATGTATTGGTAGTATGTTAAAGTTTATTTAACTCCTTGTCCTGTTTGTGCACATTATATTGTTAATAATGATCTATATTATCTTCATTTTTTTCAGAGGCATCCGTTTCATTTTTTGTCTTTGAAAAAGAAGGGGGATGGTCTGCCTACTATGTATTTTTATTACTGATGCTTCATTTTCTGTAATATATATATTTGATCGGAACTTTTGTAGCTTCTGGCACCAATCTGTGAAGTTTGTGGGACAGCGAAACCTAAAATTCTAAAAGTCAAGTACGCATCTTGGTCGTGTAAATTCTGTACTCTAGAGAACTGCACTAAGCTTGATAAATGTTCGGCATGCGATCAATGGAGGTACTCATATGGACCACCTGTAGCCACATATGGTCCAAGCTATGACTGACATTCATTGAAGGCTGCAAGAATATAGTAAGTATATATTGTCTCAGGTGTTCTATAAATTTTCCGCTCTTTTCTGGCCCGTATTGGATTGCATCGTGAACAACTCATTCCCTTTCTTCCTTGCTTGCATCTAACTCTTTAGTTTTCTCCTAGGGTAGTTTGGTTTGTGGCTGGTCCAATCCAATGCAATCCATGTAGCTTGGATTCGGTTTCACTTCACTTGAACACATGGAACAGAGGGAAAGAGAGAGAGAAAGAGAGTATTAGGTTCAGAGCGAGACAAATGGATGGTTCAGACAATGTATGCCCTTTTTGTTGTTGTTTCTACTGTAACACATTCATCAACTGCTACAACTCTTTTCTGTACAAACTTCTCAGCATTGCCAAGAACCGGCTCACTACACATGCAATCAATTTTGAATGTGTTGTTATATGGTGAATAGTTCAATCCACATTCTTTCTAACTACACATGTAGTGTGCTATAAGTTGCAAAAGACTCAAATCCTGAGCTATATTGAGTTTCTTCTGGTCATGTATAATGATATGATTCTTCTTATGTACTTTGCTGCTGTTGTACACAATGAAATGGTTCTGCTGAATCCCTGAGAACCTTCTCTAACTGGTCCGGGTTTTTTTGCTAGCTTAATTCTTGTATGCGATGCACCTGAATCTATCCTGTTGTAAATTTGCTAGCATTAGTGTTGTTGCTGCTTTTCAAATCACTCTAATTGATCAAATTAACCCTTTCAGGCAGGAAGGATGCCAATAAAAAACAAGACTTATGCAAATGTTCTTGTTCACTCAGGCACCCCATAGAAGAGATGAAGGTACCAATTCCATGCTGATGATTCTCTCTTCACTTTGTCTTAGCTGATGCTTCTTTATTGATCCATTGTTGTATCGTCCAATCACAATTTTAGGATGCTGCAACTTGCCACACATCCAAAAGTTATTGGGTGTGCCAGCATGGACTTTCCATCCCTCCAATCACAATTCAGATGCTTCTAGTCTTGCCAGAGTACTTGATAGTTTTGACCAGATTGCAAACCTTACATCATGGCCAATGTAGAGCGTCAACCTGCCGAGTATATACAGATTACATAATTTCGTTTCCCTACGTATTTTTAATTAAAAGAATCAAGTAATCCACCGACTTGGCCAATGTCAACTAGTTATGCATGCATGCATATATGTCACAAGTACAGATTACATTTTCAAAATCCATAACTGTATGTAAAGCAAAAATATTTTCAAAATATACATCACAAATGAACAACAATTTCTAACAAGGACGGTGATCAGGGACCGAACAACAAAGAATGTGACCAGTTTTATTCTCTCTTGAGAGAGGCTCTCGCCTCACTTTATAACTTTATAGATAAAGCATGAATCAAAATACACAATTGAACGATACAAAGTACTATCTTCATCCATAAACTAGATGATACCCTGCGCGTTGCTGCGAGAATCAGTTGCAATATATTTTGAATGATTGATTGCATGAAACATGAATAGTTGAATTAATAATATATAAACTAAAGTATAAAAATATATTTTACGTTTGTATTTTATTATTGTGCAGTTAAAAATATTTATTAAATATAAGTAATGTAATGTAATGAAAAAAATTAATGCATGTTGAGTGAGGTCGCATGTGTTATTATATTGATGTATGCATGAGATCAACTAATAACGAAAAACTTGTTCTCATACATATTGTGGTGAGTATTTGATGATGTGACATGTATGCAGGTTAAAAGTGATGTAATATAATGGAAAAAAAATCCATGCATGTTGAGAGAGGTTGCATGTGTCATTAAATGGATGTGTGCATGAGATCAACTAATAATGAATAACTTGTTCTCATGCATATTATGGTGGGCCTTTGATGAGGTGGCATGCTTGCATGTTGAGATAGAAAAGATAGTGGGGATGATCTATTATAGTATTATAGATAAGTGAAATGGTTTTACTTTCACTTTAATTTACATCACTTATTTGTGAACAAAGTAGTGAAGAAGCCCTTCTGCAAAGCGGACCTTGGAATGACCAAACAACATAAATTGTACCAAAAAATGTCAAAGGCGGAAAACAAAAACATTGACATGCCTGAAGACAACACCATAACAAACCCTATCACATGTAAGCTCCATGATAGCACCCTTAGGAAGGAAAACAAAATTATGGTACTCAGAGAAAGAAGGAAATCAAAAGAAAAAAAGAAACAAAAATGTTGCTTATATGGTATTAAAAAGGAGTCAAATATTAAGTTTCTTTAATATCAACAACAAATAATGGTGGCCAATTGGTTATTAGTTTGTCTAATAGACCGAACCGTTAGGGTTCGAATCCCCAACCATGATCTGTGGGTTTAGACTCCCTTTCTTTCTACGGGTTGTATTAAAAGTGCAACACCCCATATTTCACTATGTGAATAACCCACCCTCTCTTTAAAGCAAGGTGCGTTTGTGGTATGGTGCATGTTTCAAACATTGTAAATAAAAATTTCTTTGTTATAAAAGCAGCTAAACCTTATTCGGCCACACAAAAGCAACTATTAATGATTATTATGAAGAAATTATTTACAAGGGAGATAAGTTGGTTGCGTTTTTTATATAAAATATATTTCATTCAAAGTCATACAATAATGGTCCACTTCGAAGTACAAGTTTCACGAGAGCTCGAATCAAAGTTCTTAAAAAATGGAGGATCCAACACTTGTACTTTTCTTGTTTAGGACGATTTCGCCAGTAACACCCGAAAAACAAGTCGTTCACATGGTCAAAATTTCACGGTCGTCTAGGCCCTCAAACGGGCCCGTAAGTTTGTTCGACAAAAAAGGTGCATGAAATTCGGCCCTGGAGTGTCTCCTCTAAATATTCTCGCCAAAACTTGTCCTCTTCCTATTTTGGTTTCACTTTCCACCCTCAAATATTCTCGCCAAAACATGTTTCTTCCCTATTTTGTTTTAATTTTCCACACGATTGTGTTTCACATAGAAATACTTCCATCCCGTTTTAATTTTTTCATCCAAATGATATCATAGGCTTACCAGATCGTTCAAGAAAACTTTGGAAAATCTCAAGAAATTTCCTTTTAGAGCCAACATGATATGGTTTATCAGATCGTTCAAAAAAACTTTGGAAAATCTCAAGAGCTTTTCCTTTTAGAGACAACATGATATCATAGGTCTTTTGGCCTTCTTCATTTAGACCATTGTCATTAACATCATTCAAGTTAATTTCTGCCTCTTGTCATTATCATAGGCTATCAGGATTGGAAGACTTGAGACCTTCCCGGCCAGCATGTTTGACAATAGGAAACCGCAAAAAAAAACATGTTTGACAATAGGAGTATCTACGAAGGGAAATGGAAGTTCAAAGCAAGGAGTTGTAGTATCTAGGAAGGGAAATGGAAGTTCAAAGCAAGGAGATATATTGAAATTAGACGTTCCATTTCTCTGTTTGGCGCATGATATAATTTATGTGTGAGAATGTGTTGAATTTTTTATTTTTTTGTTTAATTCATGAGAATTGGCGAGAGAATACATCAGGGAGATGACTATTGAGAATGAGAATTCATTCAAAAAAATAATGATTTGAGAATGAGAATAAATTGGACATGGGTGGGAAGTTGGAGGGCAGTAGTGGATGAAAGTTGAAAAGGAATTGTCTAAGTGAATGAGTTCATCTTAACCCTCGGATCGTAAGTTGAAAGAAAATGGTGGGCGAAAGTTGAAAGGGAATAGTGGGACTCCTCAAGGGGGCTTTCGAAGGGACAGACTTGCGGATTGTTATAAGATTGGAGATCATGTGTGTAAGGATGGAGTAAGGTGGTGGACTTGCGGGTTGTTACGAGATAGGAGATCATACGTGTAAGGGTGGAGTAAAGTGGGGTGCTCGGCTTCTTATGTGAGAAGGAGCTGAGTGTTGTATTCTTGTGAACTAGGAACTTTTTCTCGGGAAGCGGTGATTCGACGCCCGGATGTATCTGTAATCGTAGAGACTAAAAAAATTAAATAAATATGGAAAATCTCAAAAAATCTATTTTTAGGGGAGAAATGGTTGCGCGCGAGATGTTTTTGTAAATTTTGCATAATTTTGGACATCTAAAGAGCACCTAATTTTTTTTGTAATTTTTTTAAACAACACTGTTTATGCATTATTTCAAGCTTAATTAATCATTTTTGCCGCGAGCTCCTTAGATATTTAAAAAAACTCAAATTTTACACGAACATCTACCTCTAAGCATCTTTTATCATAATAAAATTTCAATTTTTTTTACGCTTTTCTCATATGGCTTTTCATTTTCAAAAATTACTTTTAAAGGAGCATATGAGCCTGAGCACATCTTTGAATATTCCCTTTTCTCGATCTCTCTTTAATATATGATACGCATGCTATTGCTTATTAAAAAAAGGAATAATGTGCGGAAATTGAAAAGTAATTGTTTCAATGAGTTTATATTAACCCTTAAATCATAAGTTGAAAGGAAATAATGGGTGAAAATTGAAAATGATCTGTTCAGTGAGTTCATCTTTAGAGCATCTTCAACCGCGTCCCCAAGAGGCCCCCAAGCCGGCGCTGTTTGCGTCAGACGAACGAATTTCGCCCAGTCGCGCCCCGAAGGCACAAATAGCGCTGAATTGGGCAAAAATTGAGTTCGACGATCCCAAGCCGACCCGACGCGCTGGGGGTCGCTTGGGGGGGGGGGGGGGGTTAAAGAAAACGACGCGAACGCAGGAACCTTTCGCGCGCGCCGCATCCACGACCCCACCTGTCGACGTCTTCGCATGCGGCGCCCTCATCCTCCTCGTCTTCCCCGCTCTCAGGCACTGGGAGGCGTACTTCGAGCAGCGCCGCGCCCAGGCGATTGCCTCCACTAACGGCCTCCATCCGGTGGCGGGCCGGCAGAACCGCGACGACCGACGGCGATGGTGGAGCGCGAAGGGACGCACCCTCCCCGACGTCCTCGACCACATCGAGAACGGCAACGAGATGCGGCTCCAGTACCCGCCACTGGGGCAGAGCTCTGAGCCCCGCCGCTCGTACACTCGCAACACGCCGGTGTGGGCGACCTTGCCGAGGAACATGGACGGGGCGACGTCCTCGTCGTCCAGCGGGCCGGCGTCCCGCTCCACCGGCTCGCACTCCTCCGGGCCGGCGTACTCGCCTTCGGCGTTCCTTCCCGTCAAGACCGAGGTCAAGACCGAGCCAGGGACGACGCCCCTTGGTCGCCGCACGCGTTCCAGCGGCGTCGTCATCGGCGGCTCCGTCAACTCCTCGTCAGCGGCTCCACCTCCACCTCGTCGGGGCCTCCTTTCTTAGCTCAAACCGAAGGAGGTCGTCGAGCCCCCACCACCCCCGCCGGCCGCCTACGACGAGGAGGATGACCCCGGCCACGCCTGGGCGTGGAGTGACTACCTCCTCGGCGAGATGGAGCGCCAGAAGAGGGAGTGGGAGTTCTTCGAGGACCTGAAGCGCTCCGGGGCGGCGATGATCCGGTCGACGGTGCGGGAAGAGGGCAGCAGCAGCCGCAGCAAGCCCACACCGCCGGCGCTGGCTTCTCCGGCGTTGGTGGTGCTCAGGGACGAGGAGGAGGACAAGGAGCCGGCACCGCTGCGGATGATGAGGAGGGGGTCGGCCGGCGGCGACACATGCAGTGCACAGGCCGCCGTGAAGCGCAAGTCCAAGGACGACGACGACGATGACGCCGTTGGCGGGGCCGCCGGGGAGCTCGACATGAAGCATCTCTATTCCTTTTTGCTTTTCAGTAAAAGAAATAGTTGCTACTATGTAAACTAGATGATACCCGAGCGTTGCTGCGGGAATTTTTCAGAGAAAAAATATAAGATTTTTTTTGAAACATGAGAAAAATTATTAAGTGTAATATAATTTGATTATAATTTTTTTTGAAATCAATACTGTTTACAAAAAAAATGTAAGAAAATTTGATGAAAACCCAAAAAAATGAGTATGATTTTTGTTTTGTTAATTTATTAGCTTAATATATGGTGAGACAATATGAGATGAAAATAATGTTGAGTAGATATAGTGGAGACCTCTCCACTATCGGCTAAGCCTAAAGAAATAATATCAATTATTGATGTGCATAGAAAAATAAAATATGAGATAACTCATAATTTAAATTTTTTTATAAAAAAGTCTCTTATAAATTGTGAGGCTAAATGCACAAAAAATATTATTTATTTAGTTTGAATTTGCATGCAATTAATGGAAGCATGTGCATGCATAGTTAATAGATTTTTTTTTTGCATGATGGACCTATTTGATGATGTGAATAGCTTGTATGTCAAGATAGATAGGTCAGTGGAAATAAACTATTTAGGTATTATAGATTAAACCAAATATTATAAATTAGGCCAAAATTTTGTTTATTTTGACTTATTTCAAACAATTTTTCACCGAACCTGAGAGGCTCCTTGAAGGCTGCGGCTGGGTGGCTGGTCGACGCCCGAGCGCCGTTAGCATTTCAGCGCCGGAAAACGAAACGACTTGAGAGACCGTTAGCATTTCAGCGCCGGAAAACGGCTGGAGATGCTCTTAACCCCAAATAATAACTTACATCATCTTTATGATGTACTCCCACGAAGGCACGAACCAAACAAAAAAAATATAGTTTTTCAACAAACTCTCACACATAATTCCTATCAAGCATCAAACAACACGCTGCCACCGGCATCGAGGGGAGAATGTATATTTACAAGCGCTTCTACAGTATGTTTGAAGTGGCATTATTATTGCAGTGTCTACTGATTAAAGCTTAAGCTGCTGCAACTACAGTACCTAGTACTAGTAGCATATCGTTAGGTGGTTGTTGTTTGTTGGATCACGGCCCGGGGGCAACAGCGACGGCGGAGACCATGTTGTCGACGCCGCAGACGTTGCGGCCGCGGCAGAGCTTGTAGTACCCGGCCTCCCCCCACTGCTTCCCCCACGAGTTCTTGATGAGCCAGTAGGGCCGGTACCCGAGCCGCAGCGCCGAGAAGCCGCGCTCGCCGTAGCCGACGAGGAGCACGCCGTGGTTCACCATCGCCCGCGGGCAGATGAGCGGGCAGGACACGCCGCCCACGTAGGTCTGCATGAACGCCGCGTTCAGGCCCACGGCCAAGGGCCCGCCGCGGACGAGCGCCGCCCGCATCTGGTCCTCGTCCAGCGGCACCGTGGTGAAGTTGGCGACGCGGACGGCCACCTTGCTCCGGTCGAACCGGCACGGCCCCTGCGCCCCCGTGTAGGGGTACTCCCCCTGCTCCATCAGCCCGCCGGAGCTCATCAGGTACCTGTACGCGTTCGTCATCAGCCCGCCGGAGCAGCCGTTGTTGCACTCGTTCGTCGTAACCACGTCGCACTTCACATTTTCACAAGCAAACCAGCAACGATCAGATTATGGTTTTCCAACTAGCAGATCATAGAATTGAATTGATGATGCCACACGTACCGTGTGGTCGCAGTCGACCAGCTGCTGCTCGCTGAGGTTGAGGAGCTTCCCCGTGGCGACGAAATTGGCGCCCTCCACCGCGCCCGTCGTGCTGAACGCCCAGCACGACCCGCACACGCCCTAAAACATTTAGTTGTCCATGTAAAGATGTCACAAGCGGAGGCAGGCGGAGTGAAGTGCATCACGCGCAAGCATACCTGCATCTTGACGTCGGTGACGGCGCCCTTGTCGCGCCAGTCGAAGCTGGCGGGCAGCGCGGCGACCTCCTCCTCCGTGGCCGGCGCCGCGGCCGGCATCCCCTGCACACCGCGCAGGACGTCGCCGGCGCCGACGAGGCCGGTGAGGCGCGCCTCGAACTCCTCCCGGGTGAGGTCGGAGAAGGGGGTGACGCCGTGGCGCGCGCCCGGGTCGAGCGCCTGGTGGGCGGCTGCGCGGGCCACGTTGGCCGCGAACACGCGCAGCCGGCGCGCGTACTCTTCAGGGCCCGAGTACTCCTTGCCGTGCCGCCGCACGAACGCCGCGAACTGCGCTTCCGGGAGCAGATCGGGAAGTCCAGCGCCGTAACCGGTGTCCGTCACCTGCCGGATGACGTCCTCGGCGGGCACGTCGGCGTGGCACCGTGGCGGCGCCACGTTGACGAGCGCAAGAAAGAGGACGGCGACGAGCCGGGCGGCCATGGTACGCATACAAACCTTGTTCGGTCCTACACTGGAGGCGTCTTCAGAATGTCAGATATAAGCGATGAGTAGTGTTGCGAGGTGGCAGCCATGCAGGAGGAAGGGGAGGACGCATGTCTCTCTTCCGAACGGCGGTGCGCGGCGCGGCACACGTATGTCAGTCGGTGCCCTTGTTCTTATCTGCCGACCTGCTGTTCTCGACCGCCCAGTGGCCGATCCTTCCACATCGGTTAACTCTACATTTTTCATTTTCATTTAGAAAAGATTTTTCTTGAAAAGATTTCGTTCATCCGACTGATTTTACGCACACCCGTTCGCTGTTTTCGTAGCCGTCGGATGATTCACGCATGTGTTCGTCGTTTTTGTAGTCGTCGAAGGGCCTGATGATTCCATGGTGTTTGTGAACTTTAGGTTGCAAAGAAGGCTTCGCAACATATATCTTTTTACAAGGTGGTGCAACTCTCTTTTATCGATGGTCGGATAAAAATAAAATGTTTATTTAGTGTAATAATTTTTTTGATTTAAATGCTTTGCAATTGAGGTCTTGTTGCAGTGATCAGATGGCAACAGAGCCTCTGTTGCGAAGGAACAATACGGGTGCGCACATGCGAGCGATCGAACGCTTCTACCTTTGCAACAAACCCTCTGATGTTAAGGAGGCTTTGCAACAGATGTTTTGTTTTAAGGCGGCGCAACTCTGTTTTACAGGTGGTCGGTGAAAAAAGAAAACACTGATTTATTATAAAAAAATAGAAGCTTTGCAACAGAGATCCTGTTGCAATGGCTCGATCACAATAAACCTTGTATTGCAAAGGATGGTTGTCTTACAAATGTGAATACACGAACGATCAAACGATTCTACCTATTTTTACTGAACGGTTCAGTAAGCGATGGATAATTCGAAGTCTTTGACCGCGTCGTTCTTTTTCGGGTAAAGGGGGTTTCATTTCTCAATGATGGGGGTGCTAATTCACGCGTGCGCGCCCCAGCGCTCGGTGCCGACCAAATAGTTAGGCCCAAATAGGCAACCGGACGCGTACTCTCCTTTTCTCTTCTTTCTATTTTTCTTCCACTTTACATGCACATGTGGTCCCCACGATCCTTAACTGGACATGCATGCAGCAGAATCCCGGGGCCACCCCCACCCACCCTGTGAAAATCAGGGGGCGCAGAGATTAGACTATCCACAGTGGAAGTAACATCAGTGATAACATCACATATATTTATGCAAAATAGCTAATGTGGCAAGCAATTAATGAAGAAAGAGAGTCATGTGGTAACTTAGATAGTTACTTGTTTTTTGAGTAACATCACACATACCAAAACAATATGAATATATAACGTAATAAATAAATTTACTAGTTGATGTTACTCCTCACTATAGAGCTTGTAACATAGACTAATAACATACCGATGTTACTAGTTGATGTTACTCCCCATTATGGGTAGTCTTATGAAGGATGGAGAGGGATTAGAGGCTAGGCCCCAGAGTCACCCACCCCTTGAAACCAGGGAAGAGGGATTAAGGAGATGAGAGAGGTTAGATGACGGGGATCAACCCCGGCAAATCCCATGGTCAGGGACTCTGGGTTAGTCATAGAGATGGCACAGGCTGAACGATACTCGTCGGCTAACAGGAGAAGCACTTCCTGCTCGATATTATTACTTGAGGGGGCGATTACAGTGGAGGCCAAGGCGAGTTCTCGCAAGGCAAGGATGAGTAGATGCGTATTGAGTTGATCTGGACGTCTCCCCTCCCAGCTTTTATATACTAGGCTAGGTCTCGGGGAGTCCGTACTAGGTTACAGAGAAGGTTTCCTAGTTCTAGTCTTGCCTCGTACGCCAAGTTGTACCTTCCATGTTAGTCGCGGACTCCTACGTCGGTGCCTGGTTGGGCCAATCGCGGGCTTGTCGCAGCTTCCCAGCGGGCCTTCTGTCTTTATACGCACCAAGTAGCCTTCCATGAAGGAGTCGTGGGGTCACCCCCTCGTCAGTAGCCCCCGAGTGCCTGGGGGACTCGAAGAGTCGCGCAGGGCCTCGAATTCATCTGCGCTTTATTGTTTGTAAGCGTGGCATCGCCACGGGTCGCTGGCAGTTTTGGGCCATGAAAATATATGTTTCGAGGGATTGCTAAGCTGAAAGGGCCCAAGAAGTCGACTGGTCGAGCCTTGGTGAATTGTTCTAGTGACAAATACCACAGTAGCCCAATCAAGCCCACGTCCCTCGACATGAACTTGGAACACTGGTGTCAAGCAAAGTCATGCCGCTGCAGGTCTTATAGGATCAATTGCCGCCAGTCTAAGCACATAGCCTGAGCTCGTCCGCTCGGCTCTTTCTATCATGCGAGCGCATGGAAAAGGTCGGGAGTGAAATCGCTCTGCAGCAAGTCCCGCCCCGGCCGTTCTGCGCAGCGGGGTCTTACCTACACGCTAAGCTTGCGTGGCATCTGGGTATAGTGTGTCGTAGCCCAAGCATAATTGATTTTATAGAGGCGCGAAGCCTGGTTAGCGATGCACCCACTTGAAATAAACTATCAAGTGAGCTGTTTAGTCGTCACTCGCGGAGTTTGTGATGGACTCAGGCGAGGAAAGAAAGCACCCACTCGGAAAGTCATCGAGTGCGCGAGTAAGTCATGTTTTGTTTGGATTGCTGGGCCTTTTTTGCGAGTAATCACTCGAATGCTTTACTGTTTCCGGGGTGAGGGAGCACCCGAACTCTGAGAGTATGTTTTTTCTGCTGGTGCGAGTGATCACTCGAGCACATCTTGCCGTCTGGGTGAGGGAGCACCCGAACTCGAATAAAGGTACTCCCAATGGGAGTAAGAGATTTTTCTTTGAAATAATATGAAAAAAGGTTGTAAAGAGTTGAATGCTGACCGAAGATGCGTGCTTGAGACACGTTGCTGAGGTGTGACGTTTGCTGTTTGGCCTGACAGGTTGTGTTGCTATGTCAAGTGAAAATGAAGTGACTTGACGTCTGTTGCCAGAAAATTTCGCGCTGCGTCATGATGGCCCTCATTTTTCCCGCGCGGTGGGCGGTATGGTTAGTGCTCCGGTTGAGTTTTCCATGCTTCTCGGTAATCGTAGGGTCGTGCCACGTCTGCTGGATTCCAAGATGAGCGGCGGCGGTTTGCTTGCTCCGGTTGTTGGTTAAATACCGGGGGGGGGGGGGTCTGGTGTGTTTAGGTTTTTACCCAGCCACTGCCTTCTCCTGCCTCTCTTTCTTCTTCCCTCGTTGTTCTTTGCCTCCCGCCTGTCTTTTCGTGCGGCTTGCTAGTTGAGATCCATGTCCAAGCGCCCCCGTAGTGCAGCACAGGAGTCGGCGAGGATGACCGGCAGATGGGAGCGCTCCGCTTTTGGAGCTTCAAATCTGGATGAGCTGGTGGCCGACGGCGTGGTGGCGCGTGATGCTGCCCGGATTCCTGGGGATGAGGAGGTTCCTGCGCCCCATCCAGATGAGCGGGTATGCTTTCAGAGTTTCTTCCCTCGTGGTTTTGCGCTTCCCATCCATCCTTTCCTCCGGGGATTGCTTTGCGCGTATCAGTTGCAACTGCATGATTTGACTCCCAATGGGATTCTGCACGTTGCCTGTTTCATTACGCTCTGTGAGGGTTTTTTGGGGATCTATCCCCATTGGGGTCTCTGGAAGCGTCTCTTCAATGTGAAGAGGACAAATTCTGAATATGCCATTGGGGGCGTGGGTATATCCATTAAGGAAAAATCTGCTTATTTTGATCTGGAGAAGTTGGACTCCGTCTTTTCGTGGCGGAGGAGTTGGTTTTATCTGAAGGACCAGTGCGTTGAGGGTCAGCGGTTTGGTCTGCCTTCTTTCGATCCTGCTGCGCGGGCGGTTAAGCGTTCTTCATGGGCGCATCCTTTGTCTGCTCGCGAGTCGTCTCTCGTGGAACCGTTTGTGCAAAAGATTATTGCTTTGAAGGATGAATTGACGGGAGGCCAACTTATCTCCGTGTTTGTCAAGAGACGTGTGCAGCCGCTTCAACATCGGGTGCGTTCCATGTGGCAATATACTGGGCCTGATGACTCGACCAGGTGTTCACCCGAGGAGTTTTCCGATGACGACCTTTTGGCCCGGGTTCAGCAAGTCACAAAGTGCACGAGCATTGGGGAGCAGAGTCTTGTTCGTCCTTACTCTGCTGACTTGCCTCTTCCTCAGGTACTTGTCTTTAAATTTTATTTGAACTGCTGACTCGTTCCTATTGATTGTTGATGCTGTTTTGATCTGTAGGGTCACACTCCTTTGTTGAACAATCCGCCGCAGCCTGAAGATGTGGATATACTCGATGAATCTGGTGAGGTTGATGCCGATCCTGTACCAGCGGGTGATGGGGGTGTTTCTGGCGCTGCGGGTGCGGTTGCTGTCGAGTCCACGGGTGCTCCACCGTCAGTTGCAGATGACTCTGGGGATTCGAGTCCTCTTCGTGTCAAACGCACTCGCTGTGCGAGTGGTCGTGATGCGGCGGGTGACGGCGAAGATTTTCCCGCGGTCGTACAACCTGTTGTGCCGTGCCCTCCTCCTGCTGCCTCGAAGAAACGCAGGTTCGGGATATTGCTGCGTCCAGGCGCTGCGCCTGCTGGGTTAGTGTACATTTCCACTTTGACGTTTCTGTTTTCATTGCCTTGGCTGGTGTTTTGAATGTAAACTGTTTTGTAGGACTGCTCCTGCTCCGTCTGCTTCTTCTGCGAGTGCTGGTGCTGTCGCTGCTCCTTCGACTGATTCTGGTGCGGCGTCTGATCGACTGGCTGGTTCCGCTACTCCCGTGGCTTCGGGTGCGGGGACGACCCCTGCGACTGTAGGCGTGGAGGGGACTTCTGCGGCTGCTCCGTCTGGGGGGTCTGCTTCGGCTGTTGCTGTTGCTGCTCCTGAGGATGACTTACCTCCGGATGTCAAACCAGTGATCCCTGAGGAGCACTTTCTGGAGAGGAGGGATCTCTCTGCTAAGGATAAAGCGAAGTTCTTTGATCGCATGGCGGAGCAAGTATGCGATTTCTTTGTCTTTCTGTGCTTTGCTATAGTAGCCCCCGAGGCTGCAAGCGGTCACTTGTGGGTGGTTGTAATCTATGATTTTGGTCTTCCTTCTGTCGGTCTGATACATATTGGGAGCACGGCAGTGCTCCCAATGGGAGTTGCCCCCGAGGCTGCAAGCAATCATTTGTGATTGGTTGTAGTCTTTGGTTTTCTTCTTTCCTATGCTTTTTGACTTTGTGTATCTGCTTGGGTGCAACCTTTATTCCGGATGTGCGAACGTGTGCTGACTGAGACTGATCGGTGGCGACGTGCTCATGACTCGGTCCAGGGGAGCTTAACTGCTATGACACATGAGATCCTGGTTCTTGGTCTTTGTTTCTTTTGCTGATTGGTTTTGTCTGATTGGTGTTTGTTCCGTAGGTCGCAAGAAGGGTGCTGACAGGCGGGCGGAGGCTGTGAAGACGGAACTTGCTGAGCTTCGGGCTGCTCTGGAGTCCAAGGAAAAGGAACTGCAGGCGCAGCAAGGCGAGCTTGAGCGGTTGCGGCGGTTGGAGGAGCAGTTTCTCAAGGTCGAGAGGGTTGAGTGCGAGCGCCTGCAGGAATTGGCGAGCTTGCTAACTGGTTAGTGGACTCTTCCTGTCATCCATTTTTTGCGGTTTGTTTGCCTCTCCGATTGTTGGGATTTTAATCTGTGGCCTTCTTCCAGGTTCTGCGGGTGTTGGAGCGGTGGATGTTGCTGCTGCCGGTTCGGGTGTTCTCCGTTGCTCTGTAGATGCTGTCTCGGGCGCCGCTGTAGCTGTTGGGGATGTCTGTGACCGGGCTACCACTCTCCTGAACCTTGTCCATGAGCACATGTTCCCAGATGCGGAGAAGCGTCCTGAGGGTCTTGATTCTCTAGTTGCTGCCTTCGGTCCGGATGGAGATCAGTTGGAGGGCTTGGTTCGTGAGAACGTGGTGAGTGGGCTTGCCACGTCTATTGTTGTTCTTCTGGGCCATGGTCTCCCGATTGAGGATTCCATGGTGGATACTTTGCCTTCTTACACGGACGAGCCGAGTGCTTGTGCTACTCGGCTGGCCCGCCAGCTGCTGCTGGCCGTAGAGGCAAACAATTCTGCAGCCGAGGAGTAGTGTGGTCCTGTTTATGTTTTGAAAACTTTCAGTTGTAATGTTCCTCCTGCGGGACGGCGGATCTAATTCATGGACTGCTTTGCTTTCTTGTGCTGCTTGTTGCCTTGTTTTTTTTTGACTTGTTTCTCTTTGTGGTAGGCCATCCCGGGCGTTTCTCGGGCTTGGAATTTGCTGAAGGAGGATGCTCGCGAAGGTGCTTACGAGTCCGTTTTCTTGAGGCTAAAAGAGGCCGAACGTGAGATCGTTCGACTGAAAGGTGCTCTTGCGGTCCATCGCTCGAAACACAAGCGTGCTGAGGCTGTCTTGGATGGCTTGGCAACTTGGATGGTGAAGCTGTCTGACCTTCTGAAGGGTGAGTTTGTTTTTTTCCTTCGACCGCTCTGCTGCGCGGGTTCTTTCCTTTGTGCTCTGCGGCTGACCTTTGTTCTTCGTTGCGAAGTGCTTGTTGGGCGTTCTCGTGATGAAGAGGAGGTGGTACAGTCTGAGTTTCTGCGGATGGAGGACCCGGTAGTACAGGCGAACAATCCTTTCTGGATGGACAGGGCGCGTGCTCGGGTGTTTGCCATTTTGCGGATGCGGATTGAGAGGGTACCGCGGGCTCTGGAGTACTGTCGCGGAGTGTTTGGCAGGATTATTGCTGAGTTTTACCCTTTGGATCCTGTCCCTTCATCCCTTGAGAAGCTTTGTCGGATGTTCTCCCAGCCTGCGGATCTTCGGCGCATAGTTAATCACCAGATTTATGCAGGTGCTCGCTGTGCGTTTGCCTTTGTCCATAGTCATTGGCCGGGGGTTGATATTGCGTTGGCGGCTCGAGGTACTCCTGGTGGTCGAACTCAGCCGATGGACGACCATTACGCCGTGGCGGATGAGCCTGCAGGTGAAGTTGTGAAGTGGGTGGTCGAGGATAATGACCGTCGGTTGGGTGCTCTGTGCAAAGTGAAGTCAGAGCTTGGAGATTAGCCTTTGCTTGGCGTTGATTCCTTTGCTGAGCAACGTTTGTTGCTGCTCTATTTTGCATTACTTTGTTCATCTGTTGTAAACCAAATTTGCGTGATATAGGTTTGTCTTGTCGGCTACAAAGTTTTTAGGCGAGGGGTCCCTTCTTCTCTTTTTAGAGTCTCAAAATAGGCGAAAAGTGCCTCGGGGGGTGGCTGCTGCGGCGAGCCCCCGAGTGTTAATTTTTTAGAGTCGCTTTTGCGAAGAACGCCTCGGGGGGTGGCTGCTTCGGTGAGCCCCCGAGTGCCAATTTAGAGTCGCGTTTTGAGAAGAACGCCGCGGGGGGTGGCTGCTTCGGCGAGCCCTCGAGTGCCAATTTTTTAGAGTCGCCTTTGCGAGGAACGCCTCGGGGGGTGGCTGCTTCGGCGAGCCCCCGAGTGCCAATTTTTTAGAGTCGCGTTTGCGAAGAACGCCTCGGGGGGGTGGCTGCTTCGGCGAGCCCCCGAGTGCCAATTTAGAGCCGCGTTTGTGAAGAACGCCTCGGGGGGTGGCTGCTTCGGCGAGCCCCCGAGTGCCAATTTTGTAGAGTCGCGTTTGCGAAGAACGCCTCGGGGGGTGGCTGTTGCGGCGAGCCCCCGAGTGCCAATTTTTTAGAGTCGCGTTTGCAAAGAACGCCTCGGGGGGTGGCTGCTTCGGCGAGCCCCCGAGAGCCAATTTTTTAGAGTCACGTTTGCGAAGAACGCCTCGGGGGGTGGCTGCTTCGGCGAGCCCCCGAGTGCCAATTTTTTAGAGTCGCGTTTGCGAAGAACGCCTCGGGGGGTGGCTACTTCGGCGAGCCCCCGAGTGCCAATTTTTTAGAGTCGCGTTTGCGAAGAACGCCTCGGGGGGTGGCTGCTTCGGCGAGCCCCCGAGTGCCAATGTGTAGAAATAATTTTTGGGACAATATTTTCAATATTTTCCCTTTTGTTTCTTACACGAGGGGGGCTGCTGCTTGAAGGCAGCCCCTTTATTTGGATCGATGGTTTGATAGCCCTAAGGATGGTAGATTGCTGTAACTCCCTTTTGCTTCTACGGTAGGGTCTCTTCCTCTGATGTTGTGGCTCCGCTGACTTGGTGTGCTCCGAAGGTTTCTGATATTTTGTGGAACGCTTTGTCGCACCGGTCGGACCTGACGAAGCTGCCGCTGACTGTGATCGCTCCTCGCGGGCCTAGCATTTTCATCTTGAGGTAGGCGTAGTGTGGCACTGCCATGAAGCGCGCGAAGGCTGGGCGCCCTAGGATGGCGTGGTATTGTGATTTCCAGTTGACCAGCTCAAAGTCCAATGTCTCTTTACGGAAGTTTCTCGTGCTGCCAAAAACCACCTCGAGGCTTATCTTTCCGAGGGGGTATACCGCTTTCCCTGGCACGATTCCATGAAACATTGTGCCTGAGGTTTTCAGTGCTGGGTTTTGGATGAGCATTTCTTCTAGGGTTCTGGTGAATATGATGTTGATTCCGCTGCCGCCGTCCATGAAGACGCGTGACATGTCATAGTTGCCGATTCTTGCTTCGAGTACTAGTGCGGCGTGCCCTGGGCGCGGGATGGCTGGCGGGTGGTCTTCTCGGGAGAAGGTGATTTCAGTCTCGGACCCGCGTAGGTATTCTGGGACGGCAGGGTGCGAGGAGACTGCGAGGAAAACTAGTCTGGTGACCTGCTTCTGCTGCCTGTTTGATGGTCTCCCTTCTTGTATCATGTAGATCCGGCGGTGCGCTTCTGGGTATTTTTCTTCCTCGGGCATCGTGCTTCGTTCTTGGATTACTTCTACTTGCCTTGTTGGTATTGCAGGCGCTGGCGGTGCGTTGTGGGCGATGGTTCCGACTGCTACGCTTGCGAGAGGCTGTGCTACCGTTGTGGTAGATCGACTTTTTTCTTCTGAGAGCTCAATGAATGGCCCGCAGTTCCTGAGGGTGTGCCCTGATCTGAGCTCTCCGCGCTCATTTCTGAACCCGTGTATTGCGCACGGTCCGTCGAGCCGCTCTTTGGCCGAGCGATATGCTCGGGCGTCGTCCCGTGGCTGCCTTGTTCTCCAATCCCGTTTTTGAACTTGCGGTGCTTCTTCTTGGTTGTCCCTGTGCTGTATTCTCCTGCCGTCGCGATGCCTGCCTTCTATGTCATCCGTGAAGCCGTCTGCGACCATATCGGGTCCTCTGTCGTCGTAGAAGTTGCGCCTCGGGCGTTTTCTTCTTCTGTCGAATCCTCTATTGCTGGTGTGGTAGTCGTAGTCGCGTTCTGAGTGCGCTGTCTGGATCTCCGATTCGTTTCATACGGAGTCTTCTCCATCTGCCTAGTTGTTGGCTTGGTCGAGTAGTCGTGCGAGTGTTCGGACTTTCATCTGCCCGAGCTGCTCCTTGAAGTCGATGCGTTGCAAGCCCCTCCTGAATGCGTCGATAGCGCTTTCGTCTGATATGTCCTCGGCTGAGTTTTTGAGTATGGTCCATCGCTGGATGTATGCTCGCAGGGATTCTTTGAATCCTTATTTGCAGGCTCTCAGCTCCTCGAGTGATGTCGGTCGTTTGTAGGTGGACTTGAAGTTCTCGATGAAGGCACTGCAGAACTTCCTCCAGGAGTCGATTGATCCTCGTGGTAGGTTCTTCAGCCAGTGTCGTGCTGAGCTCTCGAGCATGAGTTGTATGTACTGCATTGCTGTGATATTGGTTCCGCGCTGGAATTTTACGGCCGTTAGGTAGTCGTCGAGCCATGCTTTTGGTTCTTCCAGCCCGTCATACTTGTGCATTGTGGAGTTTGGCTTGAAACCTTTCGGCATCCTTATTTTCCGTATGGACCGTGTGAAGCACAGTGCTCCGCATGGTTCTACGTTCTCTTCGGAAGCTTGCTCATTCGAGTACTCTTCGCGGGCTGCTCGCCTTCGTCTTCCATGGTTGACTTTGCTTTGTGTTATGTCATCGTGTGCGTCTCGCAGATTGCTATTGCGTCTGTTGCTGTTGTCGTCGCTGTCGTGGTTTTTGTTTTTGTTTGGGCGCTTGCGCCAGTCGTCGCTGTTGTCGTCGTCGGGTGAACTGAGGTCCCTGTCCGGGGTCTGCTCGCGGGGAGCCCGTCTTGCGCCTACTCTTTTGGGGGCTGAGATGGCGTCTTTCATTATTTTGAGTGCCATCGTCGTGTTGTGATCTAAGCTTCCTTTCTTGCCTTTCTGAGAACGAGATAGGTACTCTTGGGAAGTGAAGAGGGCTTCGGCTGGCGTGAGTTGTTCTTCCTCATCGGCGTCCTCTTCTAGCTTGAAGTCGTCATCTAGCTTGCGAGCCACCTTCTTCTTGTCCGTGCGTTTCAGATTGCTGAATCTGGATCTGGCTCGGATGGGGGAGTCGTAGTCGGAGGAGTCGCTTCTGGGAGGTGATCTGCGATTCCTCCTTGAGTCGATGGCAGTCTTTCCTTGCTTTTCTAGTTCTAAGCGTTGCTGTCTTGCTCTCTTGGTGGTGTCACTCGCCAGCTTGTTGTATGCTTTGAGCTCGTCTCGCGTTGCGTTCTCCGGGAGTAGTTTTCCGCGCTTCACTACGTCCCTTATTCTGGCGATTGCTTCCTTGTATAGGTAGATTTTTTCTACGTGATGGTCCTCTTTCGCCATGCCTGGGGTCTGATGCTTGCTGCTTTCTGGCTCGTCGCTCCTGTGATTGCTATGCTCCACTCCTTTGTATATTTTCTTTGCTATGGTTCCTGGTTCTCCAAGTGTGACGGTGGCCTGGCCGGTGTTGTTAGGATCGCTGTCTTTGCTATTCGAGCGGTTGTCTCGGCGACTTCTCGATTCGTCATCTTGATTTTTGTCATTTGTGGTTGGATCGTGGATGTCTGCCATGAACACCTGGGATAGCGTCTTGACTGCCGCCTTGCTTGTGCGCATGTTGCGCTTCTTCCATGGACCACTCGAGTAGTCGGGCTGGGGGTCGTGGCTGACTCGCGGAGTCGTCACACGGGCGGGTGCTGCTTCTGTTGCTGATGCAGGATCTGCCGTCGCGGGTGCTCGAGCGCGATCCGTGAGACGGAGGACTCCCCAGTTGTTGATGTAGATTTGATATGCTCCGAAGATCAGGTTGACACCAGTGCGTAGGTCGGCGAAAGCCGGTCGAAAGGCCGGGAGGTGGGCCATGAAACCGAGGGATCCGAATAGATCGGAGTCTTCCCGAATCATAGAGTCGATGAGTGCTGATGGAGTCGCTGCTTTGACGAGTGTCAATGATGAGACCGCCGAGATCGCGGTTCCAACCTGTGAAGTTCCCACAGACGGCGCCAATTGACGGGGATCAACCCCGGCAAATCCCATGGTCAGGGACCCTGGGTTAGTCATAGAGATGGCACAGGCTGGACGATACTCGTCGGCTAACAGGAGTAGCACTTCCTGCTCGATATTATTACTTGAGGGGGCGATTACAGTGGAGGCCAAGGCGAGTTCTCGCAAGGCAAGGATGAGTAGATGCGTATTGAGTTGATCTGGACGTCTCCCCTCCCAGCCTTTATATACTAGGCTAGATCTCGGAGAGTCCGTACTAGGTTACAGAGAAGGTTTCCTAGTTCTAGTCTTGCCTTGTACGCCAAGTTGTACCTTCCATGTTAGTCGCGGACTCCTACGTCTGTCTTTATACGCACCAGGTAGCCTTCCATGCAGGAGTCGTGGGGTCACCCCCTCTTCATTAGAGGCTTGGCCCCACAACTTAAATCAGGGGGGAGTCCAGGGGAGAGGGATTAATGATAAGGAGGCCAAGCCCCATCGCGCGTTGCAACGCGCGCACGCGTAAAGTCTTCTCGCTCAATGATAGGGTTACAATTAGTTGACACGAAGTCAACGATACATATAAGGTTTCTTCCAAGTCATACGACCGTATAAGACTCAGTTCAGCTACATTTTCAGGCAATGTGCTACCCCATTTCGGTGTCTATTAAGCTTCCATGAAATAAACTTCTTATCACTCATGAGGTATTTGATCTCCTGTGTGAAGTGTTCATAGATAGATTGAAGAAGCGAGTCTTCCGATAGTATAGATAGAGCTTCAATGAATTCAGATTGTCCAGAATGGAAAGGTCTGAACGTTGATGGGCCAGTGTCATTCCTTGCATCATGGCATGGACATCCTCTTCCGATGTGTCATCGCAATGGAATATGTGAAGCTACAAATATTATCGAACCATCATGTTACCTAAGGATAATTCCTGTTGCTGATCCAGAGACCGGGGAAAATGAGCCATCTACTAATAATTGAAAGGATAGATATGGTCAACTAGATGAGGGTTAATAGGTGACTAACAAATTTAAATTTAATTACCAAATTTTAGGGTTAAGCGGATAAATAAGATTCTCCAACATGAACTAGATGTACAACCCTAAGTGGCAAGCAAGATCAAACTCAAATGATAGGCAACAAATACAATAGCAAGACAACAAGCATAAAAAGCTAGTAAGTAGAGTGCATAAAGGATTAACCACAAGCGACAAGGGAGGCGCGATGATTTTTCTATCGAAGTTCACACTCTTTATAAGAAGTGTTAATCTTCGTTGGAGCGGTGCTCAGTCCAAGGAGTTGAGAGCATTACCACGTGCATAGCTCGTCGTATTGTCCCTTTCGAGTCACCCCCAACAAATGAGCCTCAATTCACTCGGGGTTGGTCTTGAAGGCGACCACCAAACCTTTACAAACTTTCCAGAGCACACCACAAACAAGGAAGTTTCCGGACAGATACCTAGCCGCCTAGGAGCTAAAGCTCCAAGAGTAACAAGTTAACGATGATGAAACTTGTGGGGAAAACAAATCAATTTTCTGGAAGTGTAGATCGGACCTTGCTCTCTCAACTCCCAAAAGATCAACAAGTTTGGGTGGATGAGATGAGAGGAATGAGCAAAAAGGTGTTCTAGCAATGGAAACTCAAGCGACGAGTAAGAAGGGCTACAGTTCGAGGTGGAAGAAATCCAGCCGATGGACCCCGTGTGCACGGGCTAAAGAGCCTCGTGCACATGGGCACACAGTTAAATATCGGCCACTCTCGTGTGCACAGGGCCAGGAGGCCCAGGTGCACGGGCATTCGGTAGCTGAGCACCCTGTGGGCACGGGGCCAAGGACCCCGTGCACACGGGGTATCTGATGACCCTCAACTGCAGGGGGTCGTTTGTAGCGTTTTTGATAAATAAGAGTGTCGAACCCAACGAGGAGCAGAAGGTATTGGTAAGTGACTTTGGTAAAGAAATAGCTGCAGGAACTGAAAGATAACTTTTTAGGGGGTTTTCGATATAAGCGACAAAAAGGTAAAAGCGATTAAAGTGAAAGGCACTGAGGAGTAACAAGTGGCCCAATCCTTTCGAGCAAAGGAGAGGCCTAGAAACTGAACTTATAAAGGCTAAGGCGTTCTTGAGGACACACGGGAGAAATAGTCACGTGCTTTCGCCATATTCCGCATCGGTACTATGTGCTGTGTTGATAAGTGTTTGACTGGGTGGATCTATGCTAGTACATCCTCTAGACTAAGATAAGTGCACTCTTATGATTAAACACCTTGCAAGCATCCGCAAATACAAGATAGTAATTAAGGCAAAAGCCTAACCATAGCAATACGATCGATGATCCATTGTTCCCTTATGAAAAAGCATGTGAATTGGGGTTCAGGTTTCTGTCACTCCGGCAACCCACCATAAGCATTCTTGATACATAATGTATTCCCCTAGGTCCTTAATAAGGCGAAGTGTTGAGTGTTCGACTCACACAACACCACTAGGAAAATAACAACACAACTTAAATATCAAACAACACATATTACTTCAACATCATATGACTACTAACAACTAGACTTCTCTCATGTCCTCAAGAACTAAAGTAACTACTCACAAGACATAAAAGAGATCATGATCGGTGGGGATAAATATATGATAAACAATCTGGACACAATGATATTTCTCCAACAAAACTCAATAGCATTCATCACAAGGTAGCAATCAACACCGGTAGAGTAGAGAGGATAGATAGTACGGATTACAACACAAGTTGGACTTGTGAGGTGAGATTGGATGAAGATGAAGATGGTGCTGATGTTGGGGATGATGTTAATGATTGTAACACCCTCGGTGTCAAGCTACAATGATCACTTTTTATTAATGACTAAGCTCAGTGATTAACCATGACTTGATCATCATTGAATCAAATCTTTTTCAAACCCTTTTGGATGGAATAAAAAACAAAGTGGAAATAAAAGTGAAACCAAAAATGTTGCAAACAATTTTATTAAATGCATAATAATCATTAGGTCATATTAAAATAATAGTGGACATTTATTACAAGGTTTAAATATTTTAAACAAATCAAAACAATAGAAAAACAGTAGCATTTGACCCCTTTTAAATAAAACAAAAATGCAATTGATTTTATATGGGAACCAAACTTTTTGTGGCACTGTTGTAAAGTGCATCAATAATTTTGGTACATGTTTCACATTTTACAAAAATGAAACAATATCCAAATAAATTTAAAGAAAAAGAATAAAGAAAAGAATACAAAAAAAGAAAAAAAAACCTAAACTATGCACTAGGCAACAACCTACTGGCCCGACCCAACCCATGTCGACTTTCCCCTACCTCCGTACAGAGGGGAGGCAGGGGCATGGCGTGGAAGCCATCCGACCGCCATGGCCGTGCCTTGGCCTCGTGTCGGCCATCCTGCGCTTCCCCTCGGCGCATAAGGCCCCCTCTGCACCCCCTGGCCCCTGAACCCTAGCCGCCTCCCTCCTATTTCCCCATCCTCGCGCCTCCCTCTCCCGTGGCTTGCTTGCGCCGCCGTGGGCGCGCCGCCAACACTCACCGCGGCCAACCACCTCCTCGGGTCGAGCCACCACGTCCGGGAGCTCCGCCGTCCTCCTCCTGTTCAGCTTCGCCCTTCGGTTCGGGCAGAGACGCCGTGTGCGCGACAAATCAGACCGCATCCCTCCCCACGACCACCGTCGTCCTCGCCTAAATACGCCACCCTTCGACCTCGTCGGCCCTCACTAATCGCTGCATCGAGCTGCCCGGTAAACTGCGCCCCATTCCCCCCTTCCTCCGTGTGTGTGGGCTGCCGTAGGACCCTCTCTCATCGACGTCGGCCGCTGTGGCCGCCATTGCCGGGGTGCGCACTAGCTGCGCCTTTGCCTCGAGCCCTCGTGCTCTGGCCGCCCAAGGTGGCGCACTGGGGCACCACCACGCGTGGCCGGCCGTCCCTTTGCTGGTCCCTCACGGCGCCAGTCTCCGGCCACCACCGTGCTCCTCATCACGGTCGTGTGCGCCGCGCCCCCGTGCGCGCCCGCATGGCCTTGCATGCGCGCCCGTGCCTCTCCTGCGCGACGCGCCCTCTGCCGCGCATGGCCCTCACTCCTGGCGGGCCTCGCCGCCGTCTCCCCCGTGGCTCGCTGCCGAGCCACTGCTCGGCGTCGTCGAGAGATGGCACTGACGCCATTAGAGGCTAACCTCCTCTCCCTCTCTCTCCCTGACACATGGGCCCAAAGGCCATAAAATTAAGATAAAACTGTTAGAGATAACACCCCCTGTTAGACTTACATGTGGGCCACCCGCTGTTAATCCTCTCTGGTTAGTTAAACAAAAACTTAAACATTGTGCCACTGACATATGGGCCCAGCCCCTTAATTATCTCTCTGGATTTAATTAAAATGATAATTAAAACATGAGGCTATTACAACTAGGCCCCACCTGTCAGTAGATAGATTTAAATAAAAAGGAATAGAAAATAGGCTGACATGTTGTGACGCCCCCAAAATCAATCCGTGTACAGTAATCATACACGCAGGGTACACGGCTGAGATTAGGGTGCCACAGTGAGAATATCACAGCACAACACTAAACACAAAAGGATAAACAAATATGTTACAATAGGGGGGTCACGCGGACCCGAATACATAAGTCATACAAGCCATAATATCTGAGTACAGACATAGTTAGTCAAGTTTTGCCTTAAGAAGGCTAGCACAAATCACATCAGAGATACAGATCGAAAAGGCGAGGCCTCCTTCCTGGGATCCACCGAACTACTCCTGGTCGACGGGGAACTCGACGTCGTAGTAGGCGCCTCCGGGGTACTCCTGCTCTTGGGCTCCAACGTCGGCTGCAGCGGCCGATCAGGAAAAACAGTAAAGGAAATAAAGCAGGTGAGTATCTAGTATACCCGCGAGTCTTACGTCCTCTACTAAGCATTATGCATTGTATCAACGGAAAGAAGAGGCTGTATATAGTGGACTGAAAGACAGAAATCCAGAGCAAGGGTAAGAATCTAGGCCTAAGGAAGACTAGCATCTTCCGACGATGTCTTGCAGCATGAGGTAAGAATCAGCCAACAGTTATATAAAGCATAAAGTAACAATGCAGCAGAAGTTGCTGCAGCATTGTATAATAATAAGTTGTAATAATTAGCAATGCCTCCGAGATCCCCTCCTCGACATCCCCGCGAGGAAGAAAACCTGGAACCATACAGTTTAATAATAATAGTTTCTAGTGGTAAGATCCAGCTTCAGCATAAAGCGTCCTGTTACCGTGGACACGGCTATCCGAATAGATTAATCTTCCCTGCAGGGGTGCACTTGTGTTACGCTACACGCACGGATCTCCAGGGTGGCGGGAACCTTGTTAGGGAACGCTCCAGCGAGGCTATCCGACACTTCATAGCCCATCTTTCAAACTCAACAGAGAGGTCATCCGCCGGACTATATCCTATGTACGCGGGGCTTTGGACCCTAACCCCGACGTACTCCTGCACGGTGCGAGGCTGGCCGGTGAATTTAAACCAAAGCAAATACAAATCACACTGCCGCGGCAAATAAGACAACACCACTTCCCGGCGCAGGCAGCGGTACTGCTGACGTCTGAAGAGTCCTCGGACGACACTACCAAGCAGAGGAGCCCATAACTTGTAATTCCCACGGGTAGGTAGTGCGTACATGGCATATAGCCAACTCAAGACATTCACTGAACCATTTAGCATTTTAATTAACCTGCGTGACAACCGTTATCGTTGCCTCGACTTAATTGACCCGCGGACAACGACAGCAGCCAGGACCACCAGTACATCGGTGCCTGCCATGTCGTCCCACCAAGTCACTGCGGTTACCAACAAGGTGAACCGCCTCCTTACCTTGTCTCGCGTGTGCTCCTGGGGGAGCTCGACTTTCGTAGTTTGGTAACTCTCGCGGCCAACGATCAGGGGCCAAGCACACCGGTACACTGGTCGTACCCTCCCCGTCGTCCCGTCGCAATACCTCTCGCGGGCACCGTTGGGTCGCCCGACTTCTTACCTGAAGGACAACCGTTGTTCAGGACCCTAAGGCGGTAAGACAAAGTCATCCTCGAGTGGAGTACAAGGATTACTCCTTGATAGCTCACACTTGAGGTGACTAGGCATAACCCAGATAGGGGCCTTTGGCGGTGTCTGCTTTGTACCGTACCTGTGCAGTTATAATATTTGTATCCGCGTTCACTCCCCTGAGTGATCACGGCCCTCTATCTAATCCTAGCCAACAATGCGCAGGGCTCACTGCTGAATATCATATATAAATATTTAAAGGCAGCATAGGATAAGGAAGGCACATCAAGGGGCAACAAAAATAGGCTATGCAATTGAATAGGATTGTAACGTAGAAGCAGCAGTAACAATGCCTAGTGCAAGAAATGTTCGGAAAGATAGGCGATATCTGGGGAAGAGAATGGCTCTGCTTGCCTGGAAGCTCGACGGTAGGGGTAGGGTCGTCGACGAAGTAGTCGTACTCCGCAACGGTGTAGTCGACGGCAGCAGCGGGGTCTACCGGAGATTAAGGGGGGGAGGAAACAGTAAATACACAACAATAATATACAAACAGATGCATGACATGACAGAGGAAATGCTAACGGTGTTCTAACGCAGTGCAATGCACGTTTCTCGGAGCGGAAATTCATCTGAGGATGAATTACCGGCTCCGGATGATTACCGGACAGGGTGTCCGGAGGGGGAAGGATCAAGCCGGAGGTGTCGTGGGTACCGGACAAACATAAGGGGGGTGTATCCGTGCTAGTTGATCTATTCCGAGAAACATTCGTGTTCGGAATAAATTCATCCGGGCACTCTAACAGTACCGGACAATTTATCGGACTGCTGGTCCGAAGGGGGAACGGTTCGATGTTCGTTGTGTTAGAGGGGTGTGATAGGCATATGGATAGCGTATTCGTATTCGTTATATTTTTCTGATCAATATTGATATACAAATTATTTTCATCGGAGTTACGGTTTAAAAGATATTGAATTTCTAATATTTAAATCAATTTTCTGAATTTCTTTTATTATTAAAATCCAACCTTATCCAGAACCTTATCCAAAACAGAGCCTGACATGTGGGACCCACATGCCAGCCTCTGTTTATTTGTAAAACATTTTAATAATTCAAAATAGTCGTTGGGCCCACATGTCAGCCTCTATTAATTAACTAAAATCCATTTAAATCAATTAGCAAGTGATGGACCCCACCTGCCATACTCACAGAGACATATATCAATTTTATTTAAATTAACTAAGACCAGGGCCCAACTGTAAGTGACAGAGGGGTTATCTTTATTTAATTCAAACATCAGTTTAATTTAGGGGGGGTTGGGCCCAGTTGTAATAGACTTAGAGGGGGGTTATTTTTGTTTAACTTAGGTTAGGGGCTAATTAACCCGGGCTGGCCCACAGGTTAGTGGGGGGGCTTATTAACGGGTGGGGGATTATCCCCGTTGCTTACCACAGCCATGCCCTCGCCGGCGGCAAGCAGGAGCACGGCGGGAGCACAGCGGGGCGCCTCCGGCGACCAAATTCGAGGCAGAGGGCGGGGATCGAATGCCGGAGTAGTCGCACGTCGACCAGTGACAGAGGAGGCTGCAGGGGAGGCCGGGGTCGTCGGCAATGGAGATCACGGCGGCGGCGGCGTACGGGCCAAATGGAAATAGGAGAAACCAGGCAATAGCAAGAGGGTTTCCTGGCCAAATCGAACATACGGACCACGTGCAGCGTGTTGGTGCTAGTGGCGCGAGCTGAAACACACGGGGGCAAGCACTCGGACGTCCATGGAGGCGCCGAGCTCGGCCCCCAGGGCACGGCCATCTAGAGAGGGAAGGGGGAGCCGCCACAGTTGGAGATGGTAGACCAGCTCACCGAGATCGCGTAGAGGTGGGCAGCATGCGCGATGGAGGTGTGGGGTGGCCGGAATTCGTCGTCGTCGCTCGCAGATGCAATAAAGGGGGAAGTCGATTGCGTCGTTGATGAGGCACCCCGGGTCGAATTCCTCCGCGTGGAGATGATGACGATGGAGGCGAAGCTACTCGACACCTCAGCCGGGGTTGGGAGGGACGGTGGCCGCGTGAGTTCAGTGGGACGGCCATGGAGGCGCTCGGGCTAGAGGAAGAAGAAGGAATGAGCTCGGGATGGGGGAATCGGGGGCTAGGGTTTGAGGGAGGGCGCATGGGGCGACCTTATCCACCGAGGGGAGGGGGGAGCAGGTAGGGGCAGGTGGGGTGGGCGCATGGCCAACAGTGGCCATGGCCATGTCGCCGGGTAGGGTGGGGGGAACAGGGGAGGGAGCAGGTGGGAGATAGAGGGGGGGTGGGCCTAGTGGGCCAGGCGGGCGATCGCCCCCGGCGTAGTATAGGTTTTTCCCTTTTTTTCTTTTAGTTTTTTTTTGTTTCTTTTCTGTTTGTAATTATTTTAATTACTTTATCAAATTGTAAAAAACATGGGAATGACCCCAATATTAGTGTTATGTATTATGTAATATTAATAAGAGTTTTTGTGATTTATAAAAATCATTTGATATCTCGTTTTATTTAAAAGGTATTAAAAGCCACTGTTTTGCTACTGTTTTTATTTATCTATATTATTAAAACATTATAATAAAACCCTAATTCACTTTTATTATGGCCTACTGATTATTAGGCATTTTATAAAATTGTTTCCATAATTTTTAGTGCATTTAAAATTCCCATATGTTTATTAAAATTATCATGGCAACTTAATAATCCCCAAGCAATTATTTTATTTCATAATATTACTAAATCACTTTAATAAAATATCCGGTGATATATTAACCATGGCCTAATAATTGTTAGGCATTTTATAGATAGGTTCCATCATTTTTGGTTGAACTATGATTTCCATTTATTTATTACTTTTTTTAAAACAATTGTGATAACCTCACAACCTTGGTTCCATCATTAGCACTGACTTGTGATTATTCAAATGGCTAGGAGTTGACTTGGTTTAACCATGATCATGTTGATTGACTGGCATCCACAACCCTTGGAGCAAGATTTACAATCCACACTTATTTGCAAATTTTATCAGGGTTGGAATTTCAATGAGCTGTGATCAAAGGTGTTCAAGGCTTGATCATCAACAGTAATGATCACTAACAGTGGAATCACTGTAGTGATTACTGTTACTGATTCTGAGGGTGTTACACATGTGGGCCCTCTCTGCCATAGACACTGTTTTGGATAATGCTGAATATAATTAATAAAAGAAAATCCAATTTTTTTAAATTGAATAAAATTCAGAAATTAATATCTTTTAAACCGTAACTCGGATCGAAAAACTTTATACATGAAAATTGATCAGAAAAATATAACGAATACGGATACGCTACCCGCATACCCACCGCACCCCTCTAACTTACCGAACCCGAGACTTTCCCCCTTCGGATCGTCTGTCCGGTAATTACCCGGTACCGGTAAAACTTTCCGGATGGAAATGTTCTGAACATAAAAGTTGTTCGGAATGCATCAACGATCACGAATACACTATCCACGTGTCTGTCAGATGTCTCTAACACTGCAGACATGGAACCTTCCCCTCCGGATCATACTTTCGGTAATCAACCCATACTGATGAGTCAACACCGGATAAATTCCTGCTCTGAGCATATCACCGAACATTGCGTTAGAGCCCCGTTGCTTTGTATCTGCTATGATATACCTTTGTATTGCTATTATTGTTGTGTATTTACTGTTTCCCCCACTTTTATTCTCCGGTAGACCCCGTTGCTGACGTCGACGACACCGTTGCCGAGTACGACTACTACATCGACGACCCTACCCCTACCGTCGAGCTTCCAGGCAAGCAGAGCCATTTTCCTTCCCCAGATATCGCCTATCTTTTATGTACATTTCTTGCACTAGGCATGGTTACTGCTGCTGCTACGTTATAATCCTATTCAATTGCATAGCCTACTTTTGTCGCCCCTTGTTGTACCTTCCTCTGTCCTATGCTACCTATTATAATTATGCATTATTCAACAGTGAGCCCTGCGCATTGTTAGCTAGGATTAGATAGCGGGCCGTGAACACTCTGGGAGTGAACACGGATACGATATTATAACTGCAACAGGTACGACACAATGCAGACACCGCCTAAGGCCCCCTAGCTCGGCTCTTCTGAGCCACATAGTGTGGAGTTACTGAGGAGTAATCCTCGTACTCCACTCGTTGCTGACACTTTATAGCCGATCTAGGCACCTGAGCAACAGTTGTCCTTAAAGGTAAGATTCGGGCGAGCCAACGGTGCCCGCGAGCGGTATATTGTCGGGAACGACAGGGAGGGTACGACCGACGTTACTGGCGTGCTTGGCCCCTACTCGTATCTCGCGAGAGTTACCAAACCACGAAAGTCGAGCTCTACCAAGAGCACACGCGAGATAAGGTAAGGAGTCGGTTCACCTTGTTGGTAACCGCAGAGACTTTGTAGGACGACAGGGCAGGCACCGATGTACTGGTGGTCCTGACTGCTGTCGTTGTCTGCGTGTCAGTTAAGTCGAGGCAACGATAACGGTTGTCACGTAGGTTAATTAAAATTCTAAATGGTTCGGCGGATGACTTGAGAGGCCCGTTGGTCTGTACGCACTACCTTCACGTGGGATAAGGAGTTATGGGCTCCCCTGCGTCGTAGTTTGTCTGAAAGCTCTTCAGACGTCAGCAGTACCACAGGCTGATTGCCGGGAAGCGGTCTTGTCTTCTTTGCTGCAGCATGGGTTTTTGGATTTTTTTTGCTTCACCGGCCAGTCTCGTACCGTTTAGGGGCGTGCAAGGGTGAGGGACCTAGACCCCTTGGCGCATAGGATATAGTCCGGCGGATGGCCTCTCTGCTGAGCCTAGGATGGGTTGCGATGTGTCGGATAACTTTGGTGGAGAGTTCCCTAACAAGGTTCCCGCCACCCTGGAGTTCCGAGCGTGCAGGCTGAACAATAGTGCACCCCTGCAGGGAGTTTAATCTATTCTAATAGCCGTGTCCACGGTAACAGGACGCTTTATGCTGAAGCTGGACCTTACCACTACAAACTGCTACTATTAATCTGTTGGTTCCGGGTTTTCTTCCTCGCAGGGAAGTCGAGGAGGGGAACTCGGAGGCATATATTATTTATAATTATTACAACTTACTATTATACAATGATGCAACAACTTCTGCTTCATTGTTACTTTATGCTTTATATGAACTGTTGGCTGTTCTCATCTTGTGCTGCAAGACTCGTCAGAAGATGCTAGTCTTCGATAGGCCTAGCTTCTTATCCTTATTCTGATTTCTACCTTGCAGTCCACTATATACAGCCTCCCCTTTCCATTTGATACAAATGCATAAATGCTTAGTAGCGGACATAAGACTCGCGGGTATGCTAGATACTCACCCTTGCTTTATTTTCCCCTTTTATGTTTTGCCTGATCGGCCGCTGCAGTTGATGTTGGAGCCTTGGAGTCCAGGAGTAGGAGGTTCCCAATGCCGACCACAGCAACATGAAGATATCCGGTGCCTTCTATGACGTCGAGTTCCCCGTTGACCAGGAGTAGTTTGGAGGTTCCCAGGCAGGAGGCCTCGCCTTTTCGATCTGTTGTTATTTGTGCTAGCCTTCTTAAGGCATCCTTGTATTCTTGTGTCTGTTCTCAGATACTATTGCTTCCGCTAACTTTGTGCTTTCGAGCTGTTGTATTCGAGCCCTCGTGGCCCCTGGTTTGTATTAAACATCTTGTATTATTTTATTTGTAGAGTTGTGTTGTGATATCTCACTGTGAGTCCCTAATTTCGATCGTGTACCTTGCGTGTATGATTACTGTACACGGTTTGATTTTGGGGGCGTCACAAGTTGGTATCAGAGATGACTGCCTGTAGGAAACCCCCTTCCAACTCCTTGGTCGAAGTCGAGTCTAGTCTTTGCAAAACTAGTTTACTAACAGTGTCGTGTGGCTTATCGGCCCACATCACAAACTGGGTGGTATTAGGATCTTTTACTCCACACCTTTACTCTGGGACTCTGATCTCTCTTCTCTTTTGGGTTAAAGATTTTGCTAACTCTGACATTAGGTTCTCGTCACTGCTTCCTCCCAGAGAGCCCCTCATTACAGGTGATCGCTTGCTTCACTAGAAGATTCCGAAGATGACTCTCCGATAAAATTCCCGAGACCATATGTGCAGATACCTTGACAGTTCCCTGCCACCGATAAGTCCGTATGTATAACCACATACACCTTTCGTTCATCCATTCAATCCCAGTTGCTCTTGTGTTCAGAAGATGCATCATAATACTTTCCGTTGTTTCGGGAATTCTTTGAGCCTACTGCCTTGCAGCTTCTTTTCACCCTGCGGAAAATTCCTCACATTTAACGAGGATCCGTTCATTCTAAGTGGTTGATGTGATGCCCATAATACTTTGAAATACTATCTGATCTCACGCCAATCCTCGGCAGCCTAATGCTTTGGATATTCTTCTTGCCTGCTTGCACTATGATTAATCTCGTTTGTCTTGTATTCTTGGATGGCCTCCGTTGGCATTGCCATTCTGATCTGTTGCGTCATCGTGTGTGCTAATGCACACAATCATCCGTTGATCCCTATGAACTCGTTCTTCCGGCTCAGACGTCATTCCGGACATAAGCTGGATATCGGTAAATCAAACCTTGATTGATTGTCTGACTAATTCCATTAAACTTACTCATCCTTTGATCGGAGCGTGTGCTTCCGATCTTTCATTCAAGAAATCATAATTCCTTTGTTGTAAAGCATCGGAATATCCAGTTGCTTCTGTCATCTGATGCACTTGTATTCTTTCTCCTTATGGTTGAGTACCGATACTCACACCAGACTCCCTGTACGTCGCCTGACCTTTTTGGTGGATTACTACCCGTCGTACCCTCGTGTGTCCTATATCATTGACGAGCTTCCCCTGATACGTAATGCCTTTGGGGAACGGTATCATCTGGTCCGTGTCATAAGCCTTCGGCTTTCAAACTTGACTCTCTTGTTCCTATTGTTTGTCGTATAGATTCGTAAAATATCCCTATGGGTTGTATCTATGCTTCAGCCATCTGTGTGAACCCAACCACTTCTACGGGTCATACTCTACTGGTGTTACGCCAGATAAATTTCCTACTCTACAACTTCCTCGAAAGCGAGAAGTGATTGAAAGGTTATGCATTGAAGAAGTGGGAGTCGACCCTGAACCTTTGTGTTCATGCCCGTGGATACTATGTCGAACTTATCATTAAAGATTTTGGTAAAAGTAATTGTCCCCTTGGTGGAAATTCTGTTGCACCTATGATCCTCCATCCTTCCTTCGAGTATTACCCCCTGGCGTCTCGAGGATATCATGCCTCCGCACTACATCTTATGAATTGTGATGAAACAATGCCTATCCCTGTCGTAGCCATTTCATGGTTCTGGGTTGTCGTCAACCGGGAACACCGAATACTTTTGCTTCACCTTTCCATTTGCTCGATGTCGTCACTATTCGATTGTATTTTCTTGAAAACCTTTTGACATGATGTGTCGTGGTCATCATCGACTTCTTTGCTTCTACCAAGTGTTAATTGAATTCATGGTGAGAAATACCATCCTTGCCCCTTGATGATTTGTGTTATCATCGACAACATCCGTTGACTCCCTGCCAATACAAACTTGGTCATGTATATCTTGCCCTGCTTTCCCTTGGGAAAGATATACACCTAATACTGGTGTATCATCACATTTTCCTTTCCATTGGTCTGTTTAACCTTTATTGTGATATAACTTATCTGAGCAGTGATAATTCCCTGCTTATCTAAACACTTCGGTCCACTACTTTTTCCGTACAACCTGTTACGATTGTTGATGACTATTCGGTGACCACCGATGGACGAGAACTTTGCCAATTGGTCCGCCTCGTCTTAACGAGCAGGAAAATGGTTCTCTTCGTACCTCGCCCCTGGTACCGATGTTGTTGCCGACATAGCTAACGAGATGTTCTCTGGCTTACCTTGCAACTGGATCGCATTGTTTGTCATCACCCTTCTTATTCAATGTGGGCCCATAACCCACAGTTCCACAGGATCGAAACCTGACTCTCTTGTACCTTCCTGTTCTTGAGGTTATTCCTCTTTCTTGACCTCGTATGCAATTCGCGAGTCCTCTACCTTGTGATATTCAGTTCGATATCAGACTCAGTGCTTATGCCTGATGCTCTGAACCCCTTTTCATCCTCCGTTATCATCACCGAATGATTGCATATCCGCGTGAGAACTTCTCATACCTTATTTTGTTTCTCTCGATGTATTCCCCTGGGATTAGAATCGGGAGATACCTTGTACCTACTTCTCGTGGTCAGCCTTGGTTGATTAACCTGGTACCGCTTCGACCCCCTTAAGTTTGCCCTCCTAACCTATCCGTAAGTACGATGAAGACAACGTTGGAAGGATGACCACTCATCGAGATGCACTGATGCATGGAAGTGAAGACGTCAACGAGAAGGATAATCTTCTTCGAGAATGACAACAAGAACCAGAACATTTGTTAGAATACGAAACCAACGCTTTACCCCCTTCCACTACCTTTTAATTCCCGGGACGAGAATTCCTTGTAGTGGGGGAGATTTGTAACACCCTCGGTGTCAAGCTACAGTGATCACTTTTTATTAATGACTAAGCTTAGTGATTAACCATGACTTGATCATCATTGAATCAAATCTTTTTCAAACCCCTTTGGATGGAATAAAAAACAAAGTGGAAATAAAAGTGAAACCAAAAATGTTGCAAACAATTTTATTAAATGCATAATAATCATTAGGTCATATTAAAACAATAGTGGACATTTATTACAAGGTTTAAATATTTTAAACAAATCAAAACAATAGAAAAACAGTAGCATTTGACCCCTTTTAAATAAAACAAAAATGCAATTGATTTTATATGGGCACCAAACTTTTTGTGGAACTGTTGTAAAGTGCATCAATAATTTTGGTACATGTTTCACATTTTACAAAAATGAAACAATAGCCAAATAAATTTAAACAAAAAGAATACAAAAAAGAATACAAAAAAAAGAAAAAAAACCTAAACTACGCACTAGGCAACAACCTACCGGCCCAGCCCAACCCATGCTGGCTTTCCCCTACCTCCGTACAGAGGGGAGGCAGGGGCATGGCGTGGCAGCCATCCGACCGCCATGGCCGTGCCTTGGCCCCACACGGCCATCCTGCGCTTCCCCTCGGTGCATAAGGCCCCCTCTGCACCCCCTGGCCCCTGAACCCAAGCCGCCTCCCTCCCATTTCCCCATCCTCACGCCTCCCTCTCATGTGGCTTGCTTGCGCCGCCGTGGGCGCGCCGCCACCGCTCGCCACGGCCAACCACCTCCTCGGGCCGAGCCACCACGTCCGGGAGCTCCGCCGTCCTCCTCCTGTTCAGCTTCGCCCTTCGGTTCGGGCAGAGACGCCGTGTGCGCGACAAATCGGACCGCGTCCCTCACCACGGCCACCGTCGTCCTCGCCTAAATACGCCGCCCCCCGACCTCGTCGGCCCTCACTAACCGCTGCATCGAGCTGCCCGGTAAGCTGCGCCCCCATTCCCCCCTTCCTCCGCGCGTGTGGGTTGCCGTAGGTCCCTCCCTCGTCGACGTCGGCCGCTGTGGCCGCCATGTCCGGGGTGCGCACTAGCTGCGCCTTTGCCTCGAGCCCTCGTGCTCTAGCCGCCCAAGGTGGCGTACTGGGGCACCACCGCGCGTGGCCGGCTGCCCCTTTGCTGGGCCCTCACGGCGCCAGTCTCCGGCCACCACCGTTCTCCTCATCACGGTCGTGTGCGCCGCGCCCCCGTGCGCGCCCGCATGGCCCCGCCTGCGCGCCCGTGCCTCTGCTGCGCGTCGCGCCCTCTGCCACGCATGCCCCTCACTCCTGGCGGGCCTCGCCGCTGTCTCCCCCGTGGCTCGCTGCCGAGCCACTGCTCGGCGTCATCGAGAGATGGCACTGACGCCATTAGAGGCTAACCTCCTCTCCCTCTCTCTCTCCCTGACACGTGGGCCCAAGGACATAAAATTAAGATAAGGAAACTGTTAGAGATAACCCCCCCGTTAGACTTACATGTGGGCCACCCGCTGTTAATCCTCTCTGGTTAGTTAAACAAAAACTTAAACATTGTGCCACTGACATATGGGCCCAGCCCCTTAATTATCTCTCTGGATTTAATTAAAATGATAATTAAAACATGAGTCTATTACAGCTAGGCCCCACCTGTCAGTAGATAGATTTGAATTAAAATAGGAATAGAAAAGAGGCTGACATGTGGGCCCTCTCTGTCACAGACACTGTTCTGGATAATGATGAATTTAAATAATAAAAGAAAATCCAAAAATTCTTTTAAATTGAATAAAATTCAGAAATTAATATCTTTTAAACCGTAACTCGGATCGAAAAACTTTATACATGAAAATTGATCAGAAAAAGATAACGAATACGAATACGCTACACGCATACCCACCGCACCCCTCTAACTTACCGAACCCGAGACTTTCCCCCTCCGGATCGTTTGTTCGGTAATTACCCGGTACCGGTAAAACTTTCCGGATGGAAATGTTCTGAACATAAAAGTTGTTCGGAATGCATCAACGATCACGAATACACGTCTGTCAGATGTCTCTAACACTGCAGACATGGAACCTTCCCCTCCGGATCATCCTTTCGGTAATCAACCGATACTGACGAGTCAACCCCGGATAAATTCCTGCTCTGAGCAGATCACCGAACACCGCGTTAGAGCCCCGTTGCTTTATATCTGCTATGTCATAACTTTGTATTGCTATTATTTTTGTGTATTTACTGTTTCTCCCCCCTTTTATTCTCCGGTAGACCCCTTTGCTGACGCCGACGACACCGTTGCCGAGTACGACTACTACATCGACGACCCTACCCCTACCGTCGAGCTTCCAGGCAAGCAGAGCCATTTTCCTTCCCCAGATATCGCCTATCTTTTCCGTACATTTCTTGCACTAGGCATGGTTACTGCTGCTGCTACGTTATAATCCTATTCAATTACATAGCCTGCTTTTGTCGCCCCTTGATGTACCTTCCTTTGTCCTATGCTGCCTATTATAATTATGCATTATTCATCAGTGAGCCATGCGCATTGTTAGCTAGGATTAGATAGCGGGACGTGAACACGGATACGATATTATAACTGCAACAGGTACGACACAATGCAGACACCGCCTAAGGCCCCCTAGCTCGGCTCTGCCGAGCCACATCAAGTGGAGTTACCGAGGAGTAATCCTCGTACTCCACTCGTTGCTGACTCTGTATGTCCGATATAGGTACTTGAGCAACGGTTGTCCTTAAAGGTAAGAGTCGGGCGACCCAAAGGTTCCCGCGAGTGGTATATTGTCGGGAACGACAGGGGGGGTACGACCGATGTTGCTGGCGTGCTTGGCCCCTGCTCGTATCTCGCGAGAGTTACCAAACCACGAAAGTCGAGCTCTACCAAGAGCACACGCGAGATAAGGTAAGGAGTCGGTTCACCTTGTTGGTAACCGCAGAGACTTGGTGGGACGACAGGGCAGGCACCGATGTACTGGTGGTCCTGACTGCTGTCGTTGTCCGCGGGTCAGTTAAGTTGAGGCAACGATGACGGTTGTCACGCAGGTTAATTAAAATGCTAAATGGTTCGGCGGATGACTTGAGGGGCACGTTGGTCTATACGCACTACCTTCACGTGGGATAAGGAGTTATGGGCTCCCCTGCGTCGTAGTTTGTCCGAAAGCTCTTCAGACGTCAGCAGTACCACGGGCTGATTGCTGGGAAGCGGTCTTGTCTTCTTTGCTGCAGCAGGTGTTTTTGGATTTGATTTTGCTTCACCGGCCAGTCTCGTACCGTGTAGGAGCGTGCAAGGGTGAGGGACCTAGACCCCTGGGCGCATAGGATATAGTCCGACGGATGGCCTCTCTGCTGAGCCTAGGATGGGCTGCGATGTGTCGGATAGCTTTGGTGGAGCGTTCCCTAACAAGGTTCCCGCCACCCTGGAGATCCGAGCGTGCAGGCTGAACAGTAGTGCACCCCTGCAGGGAGTTTAATCTATTCAAATAGCCGTGTCCACGGTAACAGGACGCTTTATGCCGAAGCTGGACCTTACCACTACAAACTACTACTATTAATCTGTTGGTTCCGGGATTTCTTCCTCGCGGGAAAGTCGAGGAGGGGAACTCGGAGGCATATATTATTATTAATTATTACAACTTACTATTATACAATGCTGCAAAAACTTCTGCTTCATTGTTACTTTATGCTTTATATGAATTGTTAGCTGTTCTCATCTTGTGCTGCAAGACTCGTCAGAAGATGCTAGTCTTCGACAGGCCTAGCTTCTTATCCTTATTATGATTTCTACCTTGCAGTACACTATATATAGCCTCCCCTTTCCATTTGATACAAATGCATAAATGCTTAGTAGCGGACGTAAGACTCGCGGGTATGCTAGATACTCACCCTTACTTTATTTTCCCGTTTTATGTTTTGCCTAATCGGCCGCTGCAGTCGATGTTGGAGCCTTGGAGTCCAGGAGCAGGAGGTTCCCGATGCCGACCACCGCAACATGAAGATCCCCGGTGCCTTCTACGACGCCGAATTCCCCGTTGACCAGGAGTAGTTTGGAGGTTCCCAGGCAGGAGGCCTCGCCTTTTCGACCTTTTGTTATTTGTGCTAGCCTTCTTAAGGCATCCTTGTATTCTTGTGTTTGTACTCAGATACTATTGCTTCCGCTAACTTTGTGCTTTCGAGATGTTGTATTCGAGCCCTTGTGGCCCCTGATTTGTATTAAACAACTTGTATTATTTAATTTGTAGAGTTGTGTTGTGATATCTCACCGTGAGTCCCTAATCTCGATCGTGTACCTTGCGTGTATGATTACTGTACACGGTCTGATTTTGGGGGCGTCACAATGATGATCTCGATGATGCCCGTGACGATGGTGATGACGATGGCGACAATCTCCCCTTCCGGGAGCTGTTCTCCCCGGCGGAATCTGCCTGCCGGAGATGTCTTTTCTCCTTTGTAGGTTTCCGCCACGGAGCGGCGGCGGAACTCGCGAAACTCTCCCCTTTTTAGGGTTTTTGGACGATGTGTAATATATAGGCCAGAGGGGGGGAGCCTGGAGTGGCCCCAGGGGTCCAGGCGCCCTGCTGGCGCGACCAGGGTGGGGGCCGCGCCAGGTGGCCGCCTGGGCACCCTGTGCCCCCCTCTGGCCACTCTTTGGCGTGTCTTCGTCATTCTTCTGAAAAACACCCTCTGTCGATTTTCAGGTAATTTGGAGGTGTTCTTCTTGAGCAACTCGGCGTCCACTTTTTACCGCTGAATCCTGTGTATGTTGCTTCGGCACCGAGAAGTTGCAAACTGTATAAATTAATCCAAAGCAATATAAGAACAGCGTCATATCATGAAATATATCAATGAATAAGAAAGATTACTATATAAAATAGTGATGCATTTTGGACGTATCAACTCCCCCAAGCTTAGACCTCGCTTGTCCCCAAGCGAATACTGAGCTCGGTAAACCTATCCACAAGTTTACAGAGTGAAGTGTCGATAAATAGAATACGGAAAAGAAGCATCAATGTTTCTCCATCAAACTCAAGCATCCTCAACATCAACCTCAACTCATAAGGTCCTTATGAGAAAGTAATAACAATTATAATCAAAAGTAGGGCTGAGAGAACTCATCAAATTATGGAAAACATAACCTTGGTCAAAAGACAACTAACAACTTTTACTCTTGCTCTTCGTAATTATAATGAAACAATTTGAAGATTTGAAAGAACATGTTATTAGTCATGAAGTGCAAATGCTAACACAAAGGAAGATGTTTTCTTGGCAAAAGCTTTCGCAAACAACTTACTTATGGAAAAGATAATGTCAACGATGATGTGGCATGGCAAAACTTAATGCATCATTATATGGATGAATCCTCATCAACATCAAGTGTCTGTTCTCTTTTGGGAAAAGAAAGAAGTAGGAAAACTGAATCAACATAAAAGTAAAGGAAAGGCCTTGTTAAAGGCAAGCAGGGAAAACTCATGTGCTATCCTTAAATCAAACAGAATGAAAATAAATTTTGGGAGGTGCATAGTTTGTCAACGAATGCTAATAGATAGCTCAATTAATTCTCAAGATGGACAAGTTTCGAGGAACGGCTCCCAAGTGGGGACGATCACATCTCCTTAATCTCCTTTATTTATCACTGCCAAAGTTTCTGATTTCTCATAGACCAAGCATGAAGGCGGGTTTGTTTGTTATATTATCTTTCGAGCTGGGCGCACTCATGCCAGTTCCTTCTCGTATTATGGGTTTGCAGATTAGACATGCAATCCCAGGGTAAAACTTGTCCAACTTAAGAAGATCATGAATTACCTACTACTTCCTCATGAGCTAAACAAGAGGCACAAAACAGAAGGTTTTGAACATTTAAGGATAACACATAAATTCTATATTTATAGAAGTGATAGGGAAATACCACGAAATAGGAAGGTATGGTGGACTCATATGGAAGATATTGGTTTCAGGGTATGTATGCACAAGCAAAAATGTGCTAGGCAAAGAGTTTGGCTAGCAAAGGCTTTGAGAGAACAGACAATTGATGCTAACTTAGATGCAAAACATATAAAGCATAAATATTAAGGTAAGCATAACACATCAAGTTGTCTTCCTTGTCAACATAACACTTCAAGCATAATAACATAAAGGTTTTGTCTATGTCGCTATTTGGGAAAACATGCATGTTGTCCAGACCAAAGCTATGTTTGCCAAAATTAAATAAAGTTTTCAAAGCCATACCTGATATAAGGTCAATACTCCCCATAAGAATCATCATATAAGGTCGATTGCGTGAAGAGAATACCGAGTGCAGCGAAGGAACCAATAGACTTCTCATTAATATTCCATCATAGACGACTCCACACTCACGGATACAAACTCTCCACAGAAGGAGTGACAGACCTCAATGCAAACACCTATTTCATATAATAACTTCCCTAGACATGATACGACTCTACTTGACTCTAAAAGACTAAGATAAAGATAAATATACCGGGCACTCCTCATTCTTGTTGTTGTTGATTCTTCAGATCCCTGATGACACAGCGAAGGGTTCGGTTTTACGATTCCAAGACCTCCACTTGTACCTTCAGTACACGGAAATCTTCACAGAGCTGGTTGGTGATGCGGTAAGCCTCGAAGATGGTGGAGGTCGTACGTTGATCTTCAAGTGAAGTGGGAGGCTCTAAAAGGTTAAGAGAAAGATCATATTGAGGTTGGACAAATCCCACCATGATGGGATTGCTTTGACCTCCTTGTTGTTGGGAACTGATAATCTTGACTTCCTCTCTCACGGAGCGCTCTATCTCCGCTTGTCTTGCGGCAATTTCTTCTTCTGTAGCCCAATTGATACGTCCAAAATGTATCTATAATTTTTGCTTGCTCCATGCCTCTTTTGTGTGATATTGCTATGATATTGATGAACTTCCATACACTTTTGATCATATTTGGACTAACCTATTAACTCAGTGCACCCCAGTGCCAGTTCCTGTTTTCTGCTGTTTTTCTATTTCAGGTTTTGTAACAGCCCAGTTTTCACAAAAAATAATTTTTTTTTCGGCGTGAATTGTTTGATTGTCTGATTTGTTTGCGGTGTTTGCATCCCCGATCTATCGATCGGCGATTATTTTTCCCTCTCTTATCTCGTATCGGACGAAGACCGACCCTTTCCACCCTGACACTCGACCGTTGCGACACCGGGTTTCACCTGATCACCGTCGCGAAAACTGCACGAGACCAGCCATCGCCACCGGAACGAAAACCCCGTTTATTTAATAAACAGATTATTTTATGGGGCGCCGAAAAATGTTGTCGGAATGTCACCGCAGTGAGGTACGATCGACGGGCTCGACGCGCTGAGCGTGTGGTTCGAGATTTCGTCAGAATCGGAGTCCGTACGGGGTCTCGGCGGTCACGAACGCGATCACCGGACACGCGAGAGGGGTACCGAGGGCGTTTGTGTCAACTGGTCAGCCAACCCTGCTATATATATAGACCACCACACTCCCCTAGGCCTTCTAGGGTTTCCTCCATGGAAAATTTGCAGCCACCCCCCTGAGTTTTGCTTCAAAATTGCCCTCTAGCCCCCAAATTCCCAAAACCCTAGCCCAAACCCTCGATCTGGACTGTTAGATCCAGATCGGAGGGCTCCCAATGCCCCTCAGCCTTCCCCAACCGCAGCTCCCAGCAACCGGGCCCCGCAGGGCCCCCTCAGCGCCGCCGCGGCCCGCCCCGGGCTGGATCTGGGCCCGAAGCCGTCCCTCCCATGGAGCGCCTCCGGCCGCCGCCAGCCGCCGCCAGCGACCACGGCGTGCTCGCGCCGCCCCGCCAGGTTCCCTCCGCCGCGTCTCCTGCCTCTCCTCCTCCTCTAACCCCTCTTCCCCCCTTCTCCTGCGCAGGACCGAGCCCGGCGCGCCGCCGTGCGGCATGGCCGCCGCTCGTTCGAGCCGAGCTCCTCTACCCGCGTCCCCGTCGGCCGGCCGCCTCGTCACCTGCCGCACCGGATCCGGTCCCGCGCGCCTCCTGGACCCCGTCCTCCCTCGCCTCCAGCCTCGCCGCCGGGAGGTCAACGGCGCGACAGCCCCGCCGCCTGCCTCGTCGGGATCGGGAGGTCCCGACCGGCCTCCACCAACCGGCGCCAGGTGGGCCGCGCCCACTCCAGGCCCACCTCCCTCCAGCAGCTGCGGCCCAGTCCGAAGCCACCCAGCCAGATGGGCTCGGCCCATGGTGAGCCTGAGCCCAGCCCCTCCCCTTTTTTTTATTCATCTGTTTTTTTTATTTATTTCCTCAGTGGTTTTTCTGCTAAGTCTGGAAATAATTGTTGCTGATCTGTTTTTGCCACGTTAATTCCCGTTGATCCGTAGCTCGTATGAACGTGCCCCCAAAACAAAAGTTGCTCAGTTTTGCGTGCTCTAGCGTTCGTATGTAGAATTTTTTTCCGTTTGAGGCCGTCTAGATAGTTTAATTCTGTGTTGAAGTGGGCATCAGGCCGTTAAACTGCTACTATTTCATGTTAACTGCTGCTGTTATAATTTTATTGCAACTTTGCATGATGATTGTGACTCATCCATGAGGCCTATTGCATTGATTCTTTCTCCTATGTGTTAAGCATCATGTGTACTTCATTTCCATGCTTTAACTTGTCATGTTTGGGTGCTTTAGCTATATTAAATCTTGCTCCAAAGTGGTGATCCTGATGTTAATTTGCTGCTGTTGATGAAACTGTTATTTTGTTGCAACTTCGGTCTACGAGTGTGTCGCGACCGTTTATCGGAATTGAGTGATTCCAATTGCATATTGTTAAGCATCATGTCTACTTTCATTACATGTATTGCGTTACCATGATATGCTTGCTGGTCATATAGTTATTGAGCTCCGAAGTTGCTATGCTGCTGTTTTTGACAGCCACCTCAGTTTTTCACTAAGTCTGTTACTTTGCGATGCCATGTTGTTTGCTTAATATCTTTTGATCTGTGATGCCTTTTTGCATGATTCTTTTTGCCATGCCTTCCCTGTCATGTCTACTTTAGTTTCATATCATTTGTGAGCATGTTTGCATTGATTAACCTGTTTATGCATTGCTCTAAAATGTGCTTCGTGATGTTGGCAGTTTGTGCCCGTAACTTGTTTTGCTTGTATCTTTTTAACCGTAACTCCGTTTGGGGTGTTCTTTATATGTAACCTGATTAGTTTTTCGTGTACTTTGTGTTTATGCTATTGTTTTCTTCTGTTAACCAACCTAAAATATGGTTTAGGGCAGAACAGTACCAAATGTTTTAATCATCGTGCGGCACTTAGTGTTATGCCATGTTTAGGTTGTGCCTCACTTAAATTGAGTAGCATAAATAGTTTACTTTGTGCTTCACCTTTTGCCCTGTTTGTGTGCGATGCCATGCTTGCTTGAGTTGCCATGTTAATAACCGTTGGTTGATCACCTGTAGCTAAGCAACTTGAACCACTGTAAACGTGCGGTATCGTCGTGTGTGACGAGTACCCCACTTAAATTGTTAGTAACCGCTCTCGACGGTAGGTGCGATGTATCGTGTTGCTTCTTGTTGATGCTTGCTCGTGTTTGCCCTGTAGTAATAGAGTGCTTGCTCGTTGATTGATTTCCAGTGTTTACCGTCTTGTGTGCTTCTGCGGGTACCTCTCGGAGACGATGCGAGCTTGCGATCAACTACACCTTCGGAACCCGACTTATCAACATGCAAGGACTATGCATTACTTATGATCCATTCTATTTCAACCAGCGGTTTGCATGCTAGTCTAGGTTAGGTTCAATGTTTGATCCTGCCACATGTTTACAACCTCTTTCAAACCGATACAACCATGTCCCTTCCCAGCAAACCTTGTACTGCTATGTTACTTTTGCTCGTTGCTCAGCCCCTGCTTAGTATGCATGCTTAGGATGCTACGATGTTACCCTGTTACTCCTGGGTTTGCGATATCACCTTATTATTTTGTTGTTGATGATATGATTATTATTAACGTTGACTATATTCGACGAAGGATGGAAGGTCTAGGCTATCCCACCCCGACGCTTTGTTCCATTCGAGTCACCTAGGATCCGAGTTCCGGGTATTGGTTTTAAGACTGAGCGTGCCTAACCGCGTGTGGGATTTTATGGGGTCCCCTTTTTCTTACCTACCTAGCTTCAAGCATTTCTAGTGGTGGCCCAAGCTGATTTTACCTTTTGAAACCGTGTGTGTGCTGGTCGTACGCCAGTAGTTTTCCAACCAACCCGGACCAGTGGGGACATGGTTTCCCTGTTGGTCCACCTTTGACCGGCGAGGGCCCGAGGCCTCACATGAGGCGTCTCGGTAACCCAAACCCTGTTGAGATGGAAGACTCCGATCCGAGAGCGTGGCCAGCTTTTGGATTGGTTGTCGACTCCCCGGGGGCCACCCGGATTTGTTCGTTGTTAGTTAGAGGGACCTGTCATTTCGGATCTCTTGGAACTAAATCATAAAATGGTTGCCTGTGATGGGTAGCAACTGAGAGAGATGGGCATGCGTGCGGAGCCTTGTAATGGGCAGTTGGTACACCCCTGCAGGGTTAAATCTTTTCGAGAAGCCGTGTCCACGGTTATGGACGACTTGAGACCTACTCCTTGTTCATAGACAACAACAACTGAGATAATCTTAATAAAACTTGATCAACGTGTGTGTGCCTTGACTGCTTCTTCTTCGTCGGGATGCGAAGAGGAGGACAAGGATAGGATAGGTGTTATGTTTGCGTAGTAGGTGGATAGCAGACTTGTTGGAGGAGATTCCTCATCGAATGCTTGGCTTCTTATCTTACTCTCTAGATCGTTAGCCACTTCATAAATGCTAGTGCGGCAGCAACTTCACCACTTACCCCTTCCTTACCGTAAACTACTAGTTGTCCTAGAATGACGAGTGATGAAGTCCTTGCTGGGTCAGATGACCACTACAGTTGGATGCTGAGTACCTCTGTACTCATGATACTACCCCAAACTATTTTCAGGGTTCTTGATCGACAACAGGTATGGTGATCGACGTTTCACGTGGAGACTCGACGACGACTAGTTAGGCGGATCCCGGCGGAGGGCCTGGACCCGTGTGGTTATGGGATCGATGTTTTCTTTTTGCCAGTAGGCTTTTGATTGTAGTCTGTACTCAGACATATATCTTCCGCTGTTGTATTGTATTTAAGGCAGTTGTATGCCGATTGTATGAGATGTTGTATCCTTGTATCTCTAATGTTGTGATATCATGTTGGAAATCCGGGGCATATGACTTCGTCATATGTCGCGGTGGGACCGATATGTGCTTCGTCCCCGGATCTAGATGGAAACATCTAGATCTGGAATAGTACCGCATATCGGGCCTTACAGGTTTCCCCCTTATTAAAAGTACAAAAAAAATTCTGGGAAAAATATAGGAAAAATCAGCGTACCGGAAGCTTCGCGAAGAGCCCGAGAGGGGCCAGAGGGGAGCCAGGGGGCCCCCAGGCGGCCAGAGGGCGCGGCCCCACCCCTGGCCGCGCCAGGGGGGCGCCTGGAGCCCATGGCCCACCTCTGGCTGCCCCCTTTCGCCTATTTATTCCCCGTGACGAGAATCCCTCGGGGACGGAACCTTTTTTCGCGATCTCTCCTCTGTTCCTCCGCCGCCGCACTTCCAAGATCGGGAGCACCAGGAGCCCTCTTCCCGGCACCCTGCCAGAGGGAGGAACTACCTCCGGGAGCTTCTCGACCACCATGGATGCTTCCCGGATGAACCGTGAGTAGTCCACCTTGGACCATGGGTCCATGATCAGTAGCTATGTGATGTTCTCCTCCCCTCTTTGTTCTTCATGGTTTAGACCTCGTGAGCTGCCCTACATGATCGAGGCACATATGTAATCTCTCTGCTGTTGCTATGCTGAGTTTGCTGGGATATGATGGACTATGAGACTATGTTCAGATTGTGATTGAGTAATATATTTGATTCTCCTCTTTTATATTTATGTTCTTGAGTAATTCTTGCATGTTGTCCGTTTCTGTTTATTGCTTTGGCCTAGTAGGTAGTGACTCCAAGAGGGAGCGTTATGCATGATTGTGGGTTCATGCCCCCTGATGAATAGCTTGAGTGACAGAAACATGAGTCTAGGGGATGTGTTGTTGCCACAAGGGGGAAAACAATGGTGCTTGTACTTGCGGGTGCAAGGATTGTTTACTTTACGCAAAATTCTTTAATGCAGTTGTCTGTTGCTTTGAGTTTACACTTTGGGTGGGATTCACAACTTAATACGAGATAAATTTTCTGGATAGATATCTCAAGGTGGATGATTAGTGGGTAGATGCAGATGGATTTCGGTCTACTTGTCTTGGCGTACCGCCCGTGCGTTTGAGCCTCTTCCTTTCTGTTTCGCATAATTAGCATTGGTTTGCGCACATAATCCTGTCAATTGCCCAGCTGTAATTTGTTTACCTCGTATGGCTATTTTATCGTCTTTTGGGAGAGAGACATCACTAGTGAACATCATAGGACTCCGGACCATATTTCCACCACTGTTTACACTATCAATTTACTTTTAGTAGTTACTTTTCCGTAGCTATCACTATCATTATTATCCCGTGCATTTTATTCTTTGTAAACAACACGGCAGGAGGAATTGACAACTCCTCTATACTCGTTGGGAGCAAAGCTATCTGTTGTGTGTGCAGGTCCAGGAAAAGCAAGTGATTCTCATAAAACGGTGCCTCACTTTCCGAACCACCTACTTGTTGCCGTTGGAGTCCTCCTGGACGATACTCAACCTTAGCATTTTTGCTAAGGGAAATTTGCCGCTATCTACATCTCACCTTCCACTTGGGGTAGCCAACGGGGGCGAGAAGTTATCTCGTGTATCAAGAAAATTTCTGGCGCCGTTGCCGGGGACTCCACTCTTCAAGATAGGCACTATCTTTTATCTTTGCTTTTTAGTCTTGTTAGTTTACCTTCCAGTTTTTTCTTTAGTGTCTTTTATCAAAAATCAAAAAAATAGTTATCTTGCCTGCTGCTACTATTGGTTCCTCTGAGAACACGAAGTTGTGTGACTTCACTAGTCACAACAACAGTGACTTTATCTGCACTCCTATTGCTACACCTGCTACTTTAGCACCTTCTTATGAGATTAGACCTGCTTTGCTGAACCTTGTTATGAAAGATCAATTCTCTGGTGCTAGAGATGATGCTGCTTTGCATTTAAATAATTTTATTGAGCTTTGTGATATGCAAAAGTACAAAGAAGTAGATGGTGATATTGTTAAGCTTAAGCTTTTTCCTTTCTCTTTGAGGGATGAAGCTAAAATCTGGTTTCAATCCTTGCCTAAGAATAGCATAGATTCTTGGGACAAGTGCAAGGATGCTTTTATCGGGAAGTACTACCCCCCTGCTAAGATTATCCAGTTGAGGAGCTTTATTATGAATTTTAAGCAATTGGATAATGAACATGTTGCCCAAGCTTGGGAACGCATGAAATCTCTTGTTAAGAAATTCCCTACGCATGGTTTGACTACTTGGATGGTGACGAGGGGGTGCCCCCACGACTCCTACATATGAGGCTACCTGGTGCGTGTGAAGATAGAAGGCCCACCGGGAAGCTACGACAAGCCCACAATTGGCCTAACCAGGCACCGACGTAGGAGTCCGCGACTAACATGGAAGGTGCAACTTGGCGTACAAGGCAAGGCTAGAACTAGGAAACCATCTACTGTAACCTATCACGGACTGCCCGAGACCTGGCCTAATATATAAAGGCTGGGAGGGGAGACGTCCAGGACATCTCAATACGCATCTACTCATCCTAGCCTTGCGAGAACTCGCCTTGGCCTCCACTGTAATCGCCCCTCACGTAATAATATCGAGCAGGAAGTGCTTCTCCTGTTAGCTGACGAGTATCGTCCGACCTGTGCCATCTCTATGACTAACCCAGGGTCCCTAACCATGGGATTTGCCGGGGTTGATCCCCGTCAATTGGCGCCGTCTGTGGGAACTACACAGGTTGGAATCACGATCTCGGCGGTCCCGACCTCAGCAGACCAAGACTCGAGGACTAGAACCAGATCTAGCCCGCTCGAGGAATTCAAGATCACCACAAGCAACTCCATCATCTCATCAAGGTCATCCAGCCTGCAGCCTAGCCAAGTCCAGCACCTCGACGACTGTCAGATCCATCGACGACGGAAGAAAACTCGACGACCCAGAAGACAAGCACAAGGAGGCTACTCGAGAATCCCACTCGAGGAGTCGCGGCGCGTGGCCGAAGGCTCGCCCATCAGTCGACAACCCGCCGCCACCCGGACTCCCACCACACGCCAAGACAGCGACTCCGAGACCCAGTCCGGAGACTACTACGACCCAGATCGAAGGCCAGAAGAATTCGCCAACTTCATCCGAAGCCAATCACTCATTGACGGGATAGAACTTGACCCAAGAGTCCACAGCCGAGCAGAAGACCGCTCGCATACCTTCCAAGTCTCAAGGAGAAGAAGGCACGCCGGCTCCAGCAAACTCACAGCTAAAGAGCAACTGGAAGGACCCTGCGCGATCCACTGTTTTGAAGACAGCCGAGGACATCTCAGAGCAAGCCACACCCTGGGAGATTGCCGCCTATTCGCCGAACTCTCCAACAGCCTCAAGGAGGAGAAGCAGCGTGAAGCCAAACGCACTCGAAGAAGCATGCAATCACCCGCACCAAGTACAGAGGAGAAATACCCCGCATCCCAGGGACGAATCTGCATGATCCAAGAAGGAAGGCCCTCGAAAGCAAAGCAAGATGCCTACACCCTGCAAGACGAAGAAGCCGAAGGCCTAAAGATAACTAAAACCTACCAACTGAGCGGCGCTGAGACCAGCATCACCTTCTCACAGAGCGACCATCCACCTGCAGTCCCGAGACCTGGGAATTCACCCCTGGTCCTCGATGTCCAGATCGGAGGATACGACATGGACAGAATCTTCATGGACGGAGGCAGCAGTCTAAACATAATCTTCGCCAGCACTCTACGCAAGATGTTCATCCCACGATCAGTGTGGAAGAAGTCAGGAACCACAATATACGACGTAGTCCCGGGCGAAGAAGCCACCTCCATCGGAGCAATACAACTTGATGTGATCTTCGGCAGCAAGCGCAACTTCGCAAAGCAGGCACTCGAGTTCGAAGTGCTCGACTGACAGTCGCAGTATCACGCCATACTCGGGAGACCGGCGTTCGCACAATTCATGGCGGTTCCACACTATGCATATCTCAAGCTCAAGATGCCAGGACCTGCAGGAATCATCACAGTCAAGGGAAGCTTCATCAAATCGGACCAGTGCGACCGCGACTTCCACAAAGTCTCGGACACATTTGGATCCCAACAAAAGCTCCAAGAAATAGCCATGGTGACGGACAAAAGCATATTTCCACTAGCAAACAGAAGCGATACAAAGGAATTTGGTCGCGACTTCAGCGTCGACAGCGACACGATCACACACCAAGTACACCCGACAGACCCAGAGAAGACAGTCCGCGTATATGCCCACCTTCCAGAAGATCAAGCAACCACCCTCATAACTTTCCTTCGTGAAGAATGGAAATTTTTCGCCTGGTGCCCAGCCGACATGGCAGGGATACCACGAGAATTCGCGGAACACACGCTCCACATCAAGACAAACACGAAGCCAGTAAAACAGGCGCTGCGACGGTTCTCAGAACCCAAACATAGAGCAAATGGAGAAGAAGTCAATCGACTACTCGATGCACAGTTCATCAGAGAGACAAAGAAAGCAACATGGATAGCAAACCCAGTCCTAATCCATGAAAAGGACACCGAGGTACTGAGGATGTGCGTCGACTATGGGCCTAGCAACAAGCACTGCCCAAAGGACCACTTCCCCCTGCCAAGAATCGATCAAATAATCGACTCCACAGCAGGATGCGACCTCCTATCTTTCCTCGACGCATATTCAGGGTACAATCAGATCAGGATGAAGGAAGAATACGAAGAGCACACCTCGTTCATCACCCCCTACGGAGTATTCTGTTACCAAACTATGCCCTTCGGACTAAAGAATGTCGGAGCCACGTACCAGCGGATGATGCAAGCATGTCTGAGAGACCAGATCGGAAATAACGTCCAGGTCTATGTAGACGACATTGTCATCAAAACCTACAGCGCAAACACACTACTCGACGACCTCCGCGAGACGTTCGCGGCCCTCAACAAGTACATGATCAAGCTGAACCCCAAAAAATGCGTGTTCGGCGTCCCAGCCGGAAAGTTACTCGGGTACATGGTCTCTGCCCGAGAAATCGAAGCAAACCCTGAAAAGGTTCAAGAAATCGCCAAAATGCAAAGGCCAACCAACATCAGAGGAAAACAGCAGCTCACAGGAAAGCTCGCAGCATTGAGCCGCTTCATCAGCAAGCTAGGCGAAAGAATCCTACCTTTCTACAAACTGCTGAGGAAAGGAGAAAAATTCGAGTGGACCGAGGAAGCCAGCAATGCATTCACAGACTTGAAGAAGACCCTCTCTACCCCACCAATCTTGGCGGTGCCTAAAGAAAGGGAAAAAGTTGTATCTCTACATAGCAGCACGCAGAGCACAGTGCTTGTCGTCGAGCGTGCAGAAGAAGGCAAAATCCAGAGCATCCAAAGACCAATTTATTACCTGAGCACGCTACTCGCGAAGCCACAGCAGCGGTACCCACATTACCAGAAGCTCCTGCTCGCCATCATCATGACCTCCAGGAAAGTATCGCACTACTTCGACGAACACTCCATCACAATCGTGAGCAGTGCACCACTCGCGGACATCCTCAACAATCTCGGCGCGACCGGTCGAGTCGCTGAGTGGAACATGGAGCTTAGCCCGCGAGACCTACAGTTCAAACACCCAACAACAATCAAAGCCCAAGTACTCCCAGACTTCCTGGTCGAGTGGGAAGAAGTCCAAACACCAGGGCCCCCTGACTTGTCCAACTTATGGACAATGTACTTCGACGGATCCAAAAGACAGCAAGGAGCCGGAGCAGGCGTCTTCCTAGTCTCCCCCAAAGGAACGAAGCTCAAATACATCCTCAAGATCAACTTCAGCAACGCCTCCAACAATGAAGGAGAATACGAGGCACTACTCTATGGCATGCGCATGGCAAAAACTTGCGGCGCCTGATACGTCCCAAACATATCTATAATTTCTACTTGCTCCATGCATGTTTTGTGTGACTTTGCCATGATTTGCTTGAACTTTCATACACTTTTGAGCATATTTGGACTAATCTATTAACCCAGTGCACCCAGCTGCCAGTTGTTGTTTTCTTCTGTTTTTGTATTTCAAGTTTTCCGGCCATTAAAAGTGCTCAAAAAATGCGGAAAAATCAGATAAAAAATCAGCGACCCGGAAGCTTCCGGAATCACCAAGGTAGCGTAGGGGGCCACCACAGGGACTCCAGAAGGGTCCCTGGCACGGCCCCACCCTAGGCCGCGCCAGGGGGCCTCCTGGCTGCCCTGTGGGTCCCCTCGACACCCCCCCTTCGCCTATATTTAGCCCTCGGGGTGGAAACCCCTAATATCGATCTCTTTTCCACGAACTCTCCTCTGTACCGCCGCCGCCGCCGTTTTAAGATCGGGGCTGCCTGGAGAAGCTTCCCCGGCACCCTTTCGGGAGGAGGAACCCCCTCCGGGAGACCATCCATAGCCATGGACGCCTCCCGGATGTGTCGTGAGTAGTCCTCCTTGGACCATGGGTTCGTGACCAGTAGCTATGTGATGTACTTCTCTCCTCTTTGTGCTTCCACTTTCGAGACCTCGTGAGCTACCTCACATGATCGAGGCACTTTTGTAATTTCTGTTGTTGCTATGCTGAGTTTGCTGGGATCTGATGGATTATGAGACTATGCTCAGATTGTGATGAGTAATATATTTGGTTCTTCTCTTTTATAGTTTGTTCTTGAGTAAATTCTTGCATGTTCTCCGTTGCAGTATTTTGCTTTGGCCAAGTAGTTTGCTTGCAACTCCAAGAGGGAGCGTTATGCTTGATTGTGGGTTCATCCCCCTGATGTTTAGCTTGAGTGACAGAAACATGAGACTAGGGGATGTGTTGTTGCCACTAGGGATAAAACAACTGTGCTTGTACCCGCGAGGTGCAAGGATTGTTTACTTTACGCAAAGTTCTTTTAATGCAGTTGTCTGTTTCTTTGAGCTTACACTTTGGGTGGGATTCACAACTTAATACCAGCGAGATGTTCTGGATAGATATCTCAAGGTGGATGATTCGTAGTAGATGCAGATGGATTTCGGTCTACTTACCTTGGCGTACTGCCCATTGCTTTTGAGCCCTTCCTTTTTTTGCAGCATAGTTAGCATTGCGGTGCCTTCATAATTCTGTCAATTGCCCAGCTGCGATTTGTATACCCCGCTAGCACTTTTATCGTCTTTTGGGAGAGAGACATCACTAGTGAAAATCACGGGACCCCAGTCCATCTTCACATTATTTTTTACACCCTCAATTTACTTTGAGTCTTTACTTTAAGTTCCACATTTATCTCTTGCGTTGATCCTTTGTAAACAGCAAAACCGGAGGAATTGACAACTCCTCTGTACTCATTGGGAGCAAAGTTATTTGTATTTGTGTGCAGGTCCAGGTGAAGCTAGCAACCTCGGCGCCATTGTTCACTTTACCACCTTCTTGTATCCTTCGAAGTCCTACAGGAGACAAACCTTGGTATCTTTTCCAAGGGAAAACTTGCCGCTGCACTATATCTCACCCTGCACTTGGGGTAACCAACGAGGCTTGAAGAGTATTAATACTCTCTTGCCATCAACAAGTTTTCTGGCGCCGTTGCCAGGGACTCCAGTCTACAAGATTGGGGATTTGCACACTATCTTTTATCTTTGCTTTTTAGTCTTGTTAATTTACCTTTCAGTTTTTACTTTTGTGTCCCTTATCAAAAATACCAGAAATACATGTTACCTTGTCAGTAGTTACCACTATGGTTGGTACTTTTGCCTTTGGTGAGGCAGAAGTACTTACCTTTACTCAAAGAGGTGGTGAAAGTTTGAAAGATGCTTGGTATAGAATTAACGATTCTCAAAAAGAGCCACCAAGAAGCAATCCACTACTATCTTGCTTAGAAATTTTTATGTTGGGATCACTTCTTGGAATAGGTTTCTTTTAGACACTGCTATCAACGGGAACTTCATAGAGGCCCCAGTTTGGGAACCCTTAATGTTATTGAAAATCTTGTTGGAAGTCTCCCAGTTGTTAGTATTAAAGAGGACATTACTTTAGCTCACATTATGAGAAAATTTGAAAAAATAGAGCTAGAGATACCAAGTATCGATAGGGTTAATGAGTTGGATCGTAAGATTCAAGGGAATTTGAATAGGCCCCTGGATGAGAAGTCTTCTAGGATAGAAAAGATTGAGGAAGTTATTGAAACTCTAGGAACTACCTGTTCCTCAATCAAAACCAAAAAGGATGAAACCCCGGCAAATAAGGAACCTAAGTTCGTTTACGTCCCCAAGGTTCCTCGAGCTAAAGCAAACACACCCATTGCCAAGAGAGTTGAAACGGTGAAAACTTTGGAGGAGACACCTATCTTTAACTTTAATGAAACTCCAATTGATTTCCCTCCTTTTGATTTTATTCCAAGAAGCATTTTCATTCGTCCTTTATTTGAGAAACCTATTAAGACTAGTTGTACTATTGAAGAGGTTTTTGATGATCGTGATGATGGTTCAATGGATACAACTTGATCTTCTGCTTTAAGCCTAGCTAATGGCTCTAAAGAAGCGCTTTCGGGAGGCAGACCGCAACGAATTTAGGTTTTTCTTTTTGCTTTTCTTCTGTTCTTAGTGGTCTTGATGATTTTTACTACTGTAGCAACATCATTGTATCTTTATTTTTCAAGCTTTGTGCCTTTTATAGCCTCATACGACAAGGGAAGTGAAAGTTGTGACATGCTGTCCAGAAAACAGATTCTGTCCTCGTGACTAGAAAAATCATGAAAAAATCCCAGTTCATCTTTTGGAGCTGAAGTTTTTACACAGTGTGCTCTATACAATTACGAAACTTTCTTATGTTCTGAGTTTTTTTTATTTGAGTTTCAGAAGTACCGCTAAAAAATTCGTTTCTACCTGCTGGTCTGTTTTTCACAGATTCTGTCCTGTTTTGCCTTTTCTTCACTTTGCAAACCTTAAGATTGCTTTTTCTTTGAAAAAACTTTTCGGCAAACTTGAGAAACAGTATCTCTTCAAGAATATCTTTATTTCCAGTAGAGGAAAAAATATTTTAGTAGGGCACTAACCTCTCTAATCAGTCTACAATGAGTTATGTATGAAGGGAGTTTTCAAGTGCGCGATGGAAGATGATGAAAGAAGATCTTGGAGTGTCAAACGCTCAAGCTTGGGGATGCCCATGTGCACCCCCAATAAATATACAAGGAGACTCAAGCGTCTAAGCTTGGGGATGCCCCCGTGCATCCCCTTCTTCATCAACAATTATAAGTTCGTCCCTCGTTGCACTATATTTTTATCACTTCATGCGTTATGTGCTATGCTTGGAGCGTCTCGCTCTTTACCTTTCTAGGTTTGTTTTTGCTTTGTTTGATGTAGTAACAATTTGTGTGGGAGAGATACACGCTCCGCTTGAACTAGAACTTCTCATAGGATTTGCATGCTTATTCTTTTAGCTGTGATTTTTTCTTTTTCTTTTCTTAGCTGTTGCTATGTTTAGTTGTAGTGCTTTAGTTTTTCTAGAGCTTTTATTTTGTTTTAGGTTGAACTTTCTATAGGTAGCATGTTTTATCTTTTTAGAGAGTTTGCTTGTTGCACTGAGTTTTGTGTCTTGACTAGAAGTAGGTAGTTGAAGTTGTTATTCTCTTTATAGTAGTAACTTGCAATAGTTTTGAGGTATTGACTAGAGTAATGTTTGAACTTTTGGTGTCAAGATCTCGAGCCTATTATTGATAGATGTCGTATTTTGGGAAATCCGTGTGTTTTTCGAAAACCAAAAACCCCTGTTGAGAACTCTAGCTACTAGATGGATCACTAACCTCTGGAGGGTTCGAATATTAGAGTACACTCACGTACCATGAGTCGAGGATGCGCAAGGATAACCAAACCCCCATACACTCCTCCTCGGGGTACTTGTCTCTTTGTGAACCTCCTGATTAGATTGAGAGTTACCAGATAATAAGTGCATGAGTTCTTCGGACTAATGTGAGTATTCGAAAGTTGACACTTCCACCCACCTATACTTTTTCTAGCCTCTTCGGTACCGTGCATTGCTCTTTCTCACCTTGAGAGTTAGCGCATACTTCGCCGGTACATACAAACCCTTGGCACGATACGCTCTGTCATCATAAGCCTCCTTATATTTTTCCTCAAAACAACCACCATACCTACCTACAAGGAATTTCCATAGCCTTTCCGAGATACATTGCCATGCAACATACACCTTCTCATGACTTGATCTTCATGTCATACATGCTAGTTGCTTGATCGATGACCCACATGCTAGTTGGGCCTTTCCCTAATCATTGCTACATGACGTGCTAGTATCATTGCATATCCTGCTATCCTGGCATAGGCATACATTTGCATCATGATAGTTATATTTTATTTATGATTTGAGTACCTTTTGTAAAGTGTGAAAGATCTCCTATATTCTTGTAAAATATAGAGTGTTGCCCCTAAAGTGAGGAAAAGATCCCAAAGAGGACAAAATCAAAAGATCCCAAAGAGGAAAAATGAGAGTTAAATAGAAAGAGCCATTGAGGCCACAAAAAAAACAAATAGAAAAAAGAGAAAAATAAAAAATAAAAAGAGAGAAGGGGGCACACTATTATTCCTTTTGAGAGATCCACACTAGTACTTCATCCTCTATCCCTTGTACTCCATAGAGATCATCATCATGCATATAGCTATGTGGGGACCTTCACACTATAGAACTTGGCTTTTATATTCCAATGATAAGCCTCCTAAAACGAGCTCTAGGTCTTCTTGAGCAAGCAAGTTAGATGCACCCCCACTAGTTTCCTTGGAGAGATTTTTAGCTCACATGTGCATCCGTTGCATGGCAATCCCTACTCCTCACATCATATCTATCATATGGCCTTCTCTCGCCTATGATTGTCCTCATTGATGTGAGTCTTTCACACTTTTTTTGGCTTCCTCCTCCACCTTCTTTCTGTTTCGCCTTTTAGGTGTCAACTTTCTTGCTCACACTCATCCATTGCATGAGTGCTAAAAATATCGAAAGGGAGTGGATCAGTTTGACTTGTACCTGGCTAGTGGTCTGGGGACGAGTCAAGATAAGAATCCAAAGGAGACCAAGTGTGAAACTTTAGTAGATAGTTGTTCTCAACAACCTTTTTTCTCTCTTTTTCCCAGTCCCCTGCTTGCACGCAAACACCATCTGGAGACATTCGAGTCACGGACAGCGAGAGCTCTTGCACCATTTGTTCTTTTGGTGCTTGTGTCAATGCTAATATAGACTCTTGCTTGTTAAGACTTGAATTGAATTGCATTCTTTGATTGCTTTACTTAAAAGTCCTTATATGGTTGGGTGGCATGTCTCCACAGAAATTATGCTTGTTATCATTTACCTACTCGAGGACGAGCAGGAATTAAGCTTGGGGATGTTGATACGTCCCAAACGTATCTATAATTTCTGCTTGCTCCATGCATGTTTTGTGTGACTTTGCCATGATTTGCTTGAACTTTCATACACTTTTGAGAATATTTGGACTAATCTATTAACCCAGTGCACCCATCTGCCAGTTGTTGTTTTCTGCTGTTTTTGTATTTCAGGTTTTCCAGCCATTAATAGTGCTCCAAAAAATCCGGAAAAATCAGATAAAAAATCAGCGAGTCGGAAGCTTCCGGAATCACCAAGGTAGCGGAGGGGGGCCACCACAGGGACTCCAGAAGGGTCCCTGGCGCGGCCCCACCCTAGGCTGCGCTAGGGGGCCTCCTGGCTGCCCTGTGGGTCCCCTCCACACCCCCCCTCCGCCTATATTTAGCCCTCGGGGTGGAAACCCCTAATATCGATCTATTTTCCGCAAACTCGCCTCTGTACCGCCGCCGCCGCCGTTTCAAGATCGGGGCTGCCTGGAGAAGCTGCCCCGGCACCCTGCCGGGAGGAGTAACCCCCTCCGGGAGACCATCCATAGCCATGGATGCCTCCCGGATGTGCCGCCGAGTAGTCCCCCTTGGACCATGGGTCCGTGACTAGTAGCTATGTGATGTACTTCTCTCCTCTTTGTGCTTCCACTTTCGAGACCTCGTGAGCTGCCTCACATGATTGAGGCACTTTTGTAATTTCTGCTGTTGCTATGCTGAGATTGCTGGGATCTGATGGATTATGAGACTATGTTCAGATTGTGATGAGTAATATATTTGGTTCTTCTCTTTTATATTTTGTTCTTGAGTAAATTCTTGCATGTTCTCCGTTGCAGTATTTTTCTTTGGCCAAGTAGTTTCCTTGCAACTCCAAGAGGGAGCGTTATGCTTGATTGTGGGTTCGGCCCCTTGATGTCTAGCTTGAGTGACAGAAACATGAGACTAGGGGATGTGCTGTTGCCACCAGGGATAAAACAACGATGCTTGTACCCGCGGGTGCAAGGATTGTTTACTTTACGCAAAGTTCTTTTAATGCAGTTGTCTGTTGCTTTGAGTTTATACTTTGGGTGGGATTCGCAACTTAATACCAGCGAGATGTTCTGGATAGATATCTCAAGGTGGATGACTCGTAGTAGATTCAGATGGATTTCGGTCTACTTACCTTGGCGTATTGCCCATTGCTTTTGAGCCCTTCCTTTCTTTGCAGCATAGTTAGCATTGCGGTGCCTTCATAATTCTGTCAATTGCCCAGCTGTGATTTGTTTACCTCACTAGCACTTTTATAGTCTTTTGGGAGAGAGACATCACTAGTGAAAATCGCGGGACCCCGGTCCATCTTCACATTATTTTTTACACCCTCAATTTACTTTCAGTCTTTACTTTCAGTTCCACTTTTATCTCTTGCTTTGATCCTTTGTAAACAGCAAGGCCGGAGGAATTGACAACTCCTCTGTACTCGTTGGGAGCAAAGTTATTTGTATCTGTGTGCAAGTACAGGTGAAGCTAGCATTCTCGGCGCCATTGTTCACTTTACCACCTTCTTGTATCCTTCGGAGTCCTACGGGAGACAAACCTTGGTATCTTTGCCAAGGGAAAACTTGCCGCTGCACTATATCTCACCCTGCACTTGGGGTAACTAACGAGACTTGAAGAGTATTAACACTCTCTTGCCATCAGCGCCACTCGCCTAGCGATCTATGGCGACTCCAACCTCGTCGTCCAACAGGCGATGAGAGACTGTAATGCAGTCTCAGACAACATGGCAGCCTACCAGAAGCTCTACAACGCTCTAGAGGGAGGTTTCGACGGCTGTGAACTCAACTACATCCCCAGAGCAAATAACACAGAAGCCGACGAACTCGCAAACATCGGATCGACTCGAGGACCAATACCACCAGGCGTTTTCCTCGAGAGCATCAATCAGAGATCAATAAAATCAAAGCCAGTGGAGCCCAAAAGAGTCGCAGAAGAAGACGACACAAATGAGCCAGCGCAGGTGGAAGCAACGAGCGCAGCTGACGCTACAAACAGCCAAGCAATCGAAGTTGAAGCACCAGCGGCACTCGAAGACCCGGCCTGGGCAAGACCTTTTCTTCGATTCCTAATCGAAGGCACCCTACCACAAGACGTTGCAGAAGCCCAACACATCAGTCGATGATCCAAAACATTCACAGTAATCAACAGGAAGCTCTACAAGAACAGCATCTCCCAGGTCCTACAAAAGTGCATAGACGAGGAAGACGGCAAAGCCCTACTACTAGAGATCCACGAAGGCACATGCGGACATCATGCCAGCAGTCGAGCACTCGTGGCAAAAGCCTTTCTAGCACGATTCTATTGGCCAAACGCCATGAGAAATGCAGAGGATATCGTACGGCGTTGCATCGCCTGCCAAAAGTTCGCCAGCAGGCCGCACGCCCCAGCATCAGAACTCAAAACCATACCATTATCATGGCCATTCGCCACATGGGGACTCGACATGGTAGGCCCACTCAAGAAATCATCAAAAGGAGGAAGAACACACCTTCTGGTCGCAGTCGACAAATTCACCAAATGGATCGAGGCAGTACCAATCACCAGCTCAACAGCCCTCATGGCAGTCAACTTCATCAAATCAATCATCTTCAGATTCGGAGTACCACACAACATCATCACAGACAATGGTACCAACTTCACGGCAGCAGAGTTCCAAAACTTCTGTCAAGAGTTGGGCATCAAAATCAACTACGCATCAGTCGCACACCCGCAGTCTAATGGCCAAGTGGAAAAAGAAAACGGCTTAGTATGCGGAGGATTAAAGAAGCGACTCCTAGCACCACTCGAACAGGCCGCAGGCAACTGGATAGAGGAGCTCCCCGCAGTCCTATGGAACCTACGCACCACCCCAAACATCTCAACCCAATATACGCATTTCTTCTATGTATACGGGGCAGAAGAAGTGCTACCGCACGACCTAAAATTCGGAGCACCCAGAGTCTCAGGGTACGAAGAGGAAGAGGTAGAAGAAGCGTTGCAGAACGACAAAGACGTAGCAGACGAAGCACAAGACACAACCCTCACAAAATCCGAAGGATACCAGGACAAGTTGCGCACCTATCATAGCAGTCGCCTACGGACCAGATCATTCAATAAAGAAGACCTTGTGCTGCGGCTAATACAGGAAAAAGTGCACAAACTTGCCCCACAATGGGAAGGACCATTCATCATCTCAGAAGTCATTGGAGGAGGAGCATACAGACTGCAGAATCCGAAAACTAATGAGGACGTGGGAAATCCATGGAACGTAGCGAACCTACGCCTGTTCTACCCATAGTCCTCTAGAAATTATCAAGATATCGACAGCAACACCGATCGGCAACACATGTAAAATTTGAAGGAATAAAACAATGTTTCCCAAAGCACTCTTACTTACAAAGCGCTCGAGGGCTCGAGCCAAAGAACTCCCCCCTAGAGACGCTATCTTCGCAAATGCGACCTTTAATTACAAAGCGCTCGGGGGCTCGAGCCAAGAACTCCCCCTGAGAGACGCTATCTTCGCAAACGTGACCTTTAATTACAAAGCGCTCGGGGGCTCGAGCCAAGAACTCCCCCCGAGAGACGCTCTCTTCGCAAACGCGGCCTTTAATTACAAAGCGCTTGGGGGCTCGAGCCAAGAACTCCACCCGAGAGACGCTATCTTCGCAAACGCGACCTTTACTTACAAAGCACTCGGGTACTCGAGCCTAGAACTCCCCCCGAGAGACGCTATCTTCGCAAACACGACTTTTTCTTAAAAAGACTCGGGGGCTCGAGCATAAAACTTCCCCCGAAGGACGTTACCTTCGCTAAAAGCGCGACTATCGCGAAACAAAAAAGCAGGCAAGGGAAATTCGCATCTTTAGTCTTCACCCGATCGCAAGAGATCGCCTAAAGCCTCGGGGGCTACTCCCGTCGGGAGCGCTGACGCGCACCCGATCTAAACTTGTAAAGATTCAAAGACAAGCTACAAACTAGTGAGGCAAAAATTCATAAAGCCTACGCTTGATTTTGCAAATCAAACGCAGCCTCGGGGGCTACTCCCATCGGGAGCGCTTGCGCGCACCCGAGAAGACATTACCCATTTACAAAGGAGTCGAAGGAATTTTCATTACAAAGGAGTTGAAGGCATTTTCATTACAAAGGAGTCAAAGACAATCTCATTACAAAGGATTCGAAGACATTCTCATTACAAAGGAGTCGAAGACATTCTCATTACAAAGGAGTCGAAGACATCTCATTACAAAGAAGTCGAAACAACAGTTTGTCGTTACAGAAGGACCTACGGAACTACAAGCTGGGCTACATTTCAACTTCTACATGTGTGCTCATGCTGAGATAATTAGCACTTTCGTACCACAACCATGCGGGCATCATCACAGACAAAGTAGCAGCCTAGCCGGCGAGGGAGAAGCTCGCTGTCCTCCAGTTCTACAAGGTGCCTCGCCTACTGCCGCTGCCGCTTGACGACTGGCTTGACGTCCAATTCTTCCTTAGAACTAGAAGATCAAACACCATCGCTCGAGGGATCAGCCGAAGACGAAGAAACGGGAGAAGCAGGCGAACCACCATTCGATCCATCAGAATCGCTGTTGCTCGTCTCCTCACAGTATGGATCCAGACGGTTGCCCCCAGCATCAAACACGTGGATAATAACAGTATCTTCGCCGTCAAAATGACAGCAAAGGCTATCCCCACCGCGCAAATTCAACTGGCGAGAAAACGTCCTCCAACCAGACCCAAGGAAGATCAAGGACGAACTATCAAATTCCAGCTCCACCCAAGAAGAAGAACGAGAGCATCCATGAAGACGAAGCCAGAAGCCCTCTAAGCCACGCTCAGAAGCAATGGAGGAAAACGAGCCAGGAAGAGGAATCCGGGCAGCATTCCGCCCAAGAACATGCAAAATAAAATCATGGCGCCAAAATCCCTCTTCCATGGAGGAATAAGAAGAAAGCATCAACGCAGTACCATGACGCCCACCACGCGAGGAACGAGGGGTACGGCCACCACGACCACGGCGGCCACGACCTCGCCCTGCAACACCACGGCCTCGTCCAGCTACACCGCTACCACGCTTGGGCGCCATATGAAGAAGAAGAAGCAGAGGGGAAAGATGCGAAGATGGGATGCCAAGGACGGGCAACCAAAGGAAGCATTTATAGCTCAATCCAAGGGAAAATGAGGAAAAAAACACAGAAGCCCAGGCGGCGCCATCCTTGCATCAAAGACCAAACGGGCCGAGCGTTACGAAATCCAAGACGAAGATGCCTTCACACGATCAGCATTATTTACAGGACGCGTCAAATCTCGCATGTTTCCCATACAAATCCTTGGAAATCCAACAGACAATAGGCAGCGCGACGCCCAAATCATCATTATGACAGTACAGAAGACGTGATGGATGAAACAAAAAGGTCAAGCATCATCATACGTCATCAAACAGCATGGCAATGCATATCAGCACGGCATCCCAAAGGGAACGGATCAAGGTAAAAGCAGATGGGAAAAACCAAACGATTCCAAGAACCAGCTATATGTCCAAATTTTCTGACGCTAAAAAATTCTTACTCCCATCGGGAGTACCCTTTCGAGTTTGGGTGCTCCCTCACCTAGAAGACAAAAGGTGCTCGAGTGATCACTCGCACTAGTAAAAAACAACACACTCTCAGAGTTCGGGTGCTCCCTCACCCAGAAGGCAAAGATGTGCTCGAGTGATCACTCGCACCAGCAGACACAAATACTCTTAGAGTTCGGGTGCTCCCTCACCCAAAGAGCAGAAAAGCATTCGAGTGACCACTCGCAGAAAAAGACTCAGCAATTCAGCAAGCATGACTTACTCGCGCACTCGACGGTATTCTGAGTGGGTGCCATCTTATTTTCCTCGCCTGAGATCGCTACAAGCTCCGCGAGTGACGACTAAAACAGCTCACTTGATTGTTTATTCCAAGTGGGTGCATTGCTAAATCAGGCTCCGTGCCTCAAAACAAAAAATATTATACCTGGGCTACGACACACTGTATCCAGATGCCACGCAAGCTTAGCGTGTAGGTAAGACCCCGCTGCGTTGAACGGCCGGGCCGGGACTTGCCGCAGAGTGATTTCACTCCCGACCTTTTCCATGCGCTCGCATGATAGAAAGAGTCGAGCGGACGCGCTCAGGCTATGTGCTTAGACTGGCGGCAATTGATCCTATAAGACCTCCAGCGGCATGAATTTTCTTGACACCAGTGTTCCAAGTTCATGTTGAGGGACATGTGCTTGATTGGGCTACTGTGGTATTTGAAACTAGCACAATTCACCAAGGCTCGACCAGTCGACTCCTTGGGCCCTTTCAGCTTAGCAATCCCTCGAAACAGATATTGTCATGGGTCAAACCTACCAGCGACCCGTGACGATGCCACGCTTACAAACAATAAAGCGCAGAAGAATTCGAGTCCCTGCGCGACTCTCGAGTCCCCCAGGCACTCGGGGGCTACTGACGAGGGGGTGACCCCATGTCTCCTACATATGAGGCTACCTGGTGCGTGTGAAGATAGAAGCTATGACAAGCCCACAATTTGCCTAACCAGGCACTGACGTAGGAGTCCGCAACTAACATGGAAGGTGCAACTTGGCGTACAAGGCAAGACTAGAACTAGGAAACCATCTACAGTAACCTAGCACGGACTCCCCGAGACCTGGCCTAATATATAAAGGTTGGGAGGGGAGATGTCCAGGACATCTCAATACGCATCTACTCATCCTAGCCTTGCGAGAACTCGCCTTGGCCTCCACTGTAATCGCCCCCTCACGTAATAATATCGAGCAGGAAGTGCTTCTCTTGTTAGCCGACGAGTATCGTCCAACCTGTGCCATCTCTATGACTAACCTAGGGTCCCTGACCATGGGATTTGCCGGGGTTGATCCCCGTCAGATGGTTATCCAGAATTTTTATGCAGGCTCGAACTTTACCTCGCGGAACTTGTTAGATTCGGCCGCGGGAGGAACCTTTATGTCAACTACACTTGGTGCTGCCACAAAACTTCTCGATGAGATGATGACCAACTATTCCCAATGGCACACCGAAAGAGCTCCAACAGGTAGGAAGGTAAACTCTGTCGAGGGATCTCCTCCCTAAATGAAAAAGTTGACTTGATTATGTCTCTACTTACCAAGCAATCTCCTATTGATCCTCAAAATGTTCCTTTAAATTCTTTGATTGCTCAGGATCAAGTAGATGTGAAATTTATCTCTAGAAACAACTTCAACAACAATGCTTATAGGAGTAACTTTGGTAGCAATCCTAGACCGTTTCCCTCCAACAACTATGGGAACAACAACACTTATCCTAGCACAAAAAACTCCACTTCTGAATTAGAGAGTATGCTTAAAGACTTTATCACTACCCAAAAAGCCTTCAACAAGAGTGTAGAGGAAAAACTAGACAAACTAGATACCCTCTCATCGAAGGTAGACAATTTAGCCCATGAAGTAGAATTGCTTAAAATTAGAACTTCTCCCCTTGAGGAGAGGAAGGTCACTCCTATGAATGCTATCCAATTGCAAATTAATGAAAACATTAGGATGATGGCTAAACTCAAAGAGAGATGGGAGAAAAGGAGGAAGAAGATAGAATTAAGAGCCGTCCTACACACCATACTATTGCTACTATCCAAGTGGTTGAGGATATCCAAACTCTTAGCACCCAATGCACCCCTAGTCCCATAGGACCTATTAATGGTGATGATATGACCTCAACCGTAGAAGAAGAAATTCCTATGACTATAGAAGCTACCAAACAAGTGAGCCTAAAGGACACCACTACTACTCTACTTGATAGTAGTGACCTTGATTTTGATAATTTCACCCTTTCCGAAGTCATTCGTTTCCTTCACAAGATGTCTAGAGACCCCCACACTAGCACACTTAATCTTGCCTTCACGGAGCATATCACTAATGCTCTCATCAAAGCTAGGGAGGAGAAGCTTAGGGTAGAAGCCTCCATACCTATAAATCTAGAAGACGGTTGGGATCCTATGATTAAAATTAAGTTGAATAACTTTTCTTGCTATGCTTTATGTGATGTTGGAGCTAGTACCTCTGTTATGCCCAAAAGAATGTATGATATATTTGAATTGAAACCTTTTGATACTTGTTATTTTGGTGTTCGTCTCGTCGATTCTTCCGAAAAGAAACCTTTGGGGAAGATAGATGATGTTCTTATCATTGTCAATGACAATTATGTTCCCGTTGATTTTACTATTATGGACATTGAATGTGAACCTTCTTGTCCAATTATTTTGGGACGTCCTTTTATTCGCACCGTAGGTGCTGTTATTGATATGAAAGAAGGGATTATAAAATTCCAATTCCCTCTCAATAAAGGGATGGAACACTTCCCTAGGAAAAATATTAAGTTTCCTTTTGAGTCCGTCACACGGGCTAGTTATTTTCTTGAAAAGACTTTATCTATTTGCATTAAGCCTAGCTAATGGCTTTAAAGAAGCGCTTTCGGGAGGCAGCCCGCAACGAATTTAGGATTTCCTTTTTGTTTTTCTTCTGTTTTTAGTGGTGTTGATGATTGATACTACCGTAGCAGCATCATTGTATCTTTACTTTTCAAGCTTTGTGCCTTTTATAGCCTCATAGACAAGAGAAGTGAAAGTTGTGACATGTTGTCCAGAAAACAGATTTTGTCCTCGTGACTAGAAAAATCAGAGAAAAATACCAGTTCATCTTTTTGAGCTGAAGTTTTTACACAGAGTGATCTATACAATTACGAAACTTTCGTATGTTCTGAGTTTTTTTATTTGAGTTGCAGAAGTATCGCTAACAAATTCTTTACTACCTGCTGGTCTGTTTTTCACAGATTCTGTCCTGTTTTGCCTTTTCTTCGTTTTGCAAACCTTAAGCTTGCTTTTTCTTTTCAAAAACCTTTTGGCACTCTTGAGAAACAGTAGCTATTCAATATTCTATTTATTTCCAGTAGAGAAAAATTATTTTATTATGGGTACTAACCTCGCTAATCAGATTATGATGAGTTATGTATGAAGGGAGTTTTCAAGTGTGCGAGGGAAGATGATGAAAGAAGATTAAGAAGTGTCGAGCGTTCAAGCTTGGGGATGCCCCCATGCATCCCCAAGAAATATTCAAGGAGACTCAAGCGTCTAAGCTTGGGGATGCCCCGTGCATCCGATTCTCCATCGACAATTATCAGTTCGTCTCTCGTTTCACTATATTTTTATCACTTCATGCGTTATGTGCTATTCCTGGAGCGTCTCGCTCTTAGGTTTTGTTTTTAGTTTTAGCTTTGCTTGATGTTCATAACAAGTTAGAACCCATCTTTCTTTGTGTGGGAGAGAAACACGCTCCATTTCCAAAATTTAGAACACAACATAGGACTTTTTCCTGCTTATCTTTGTTGTGTGTGTTCTTTATCTTTTCGTAGCTACTGTCATGTTTTGCTCTTAGCTTTCATGCTTATCTTTTCATAGAGCTTTTGTTTAGTTTGTTGCTGGAACTCTCTTGAGTTCTCATGTTTATCTTGTTTAGAGAGTTTGCATGTTGCACTGAGTTTTGTGTCTTGACTTGAAGTAGGTAATTGAGGTTGCTATTCTTTTTGTAGTAGTAACTTGCAATAGTTTTGAGGTATTGTTTTGAGTAATTTTTGGACTTTTGGTGTCAAGAGCTCGAGCCTATTAGTGATAGATGTCGTATTTTGGGCAATCCGTGTGTTTTTCGAAACCTACAAATTAGTTGAGAACTCTAGCTACTAGATGGATCACTACTCTTTGGAGGGATCGAATATTAGAGTACACTCACATACCATGAGTCGAGGATGCGCAAGGATAACCAAACCCCCATACACTCCTCCTCGGGGTACTTGTCTCTTTGTGAAACCTCCTTATTCGATTGAGAGTTACCGATAATAAGTGCATGAGTTCTTCGGACTAATGTGAGTATTCGAAAGTTGACACTTCCACCTTCCCATATTTTGCTAGCCTTTCCTGTGCCGTGCATTGCTTTCTTCTCACTCCGAGATTTAGCGTCCACCTTCGCCGGTACATCCAAACCCTTGGCACGATACGCTCTGTCATCATAAGCCTCCTTATATCCTTCCTCAAAACAGCCACCATACCTACCTATCAAGGCATTTCCATAGCCTTTCCGAGATATATTGCCATGCAACATCCATCTTCTCATGACTTGATCTTCATGTCATACATGCTACTTGCTTGATCGATGAGCCGCATGCTAGTTGGGCCTTGCCCTAATCATTGCTACATGACGCGCTAGTATCATTGCATATCCTGCTACACTGGTAGAGGCATACATTTGCATACATCATGATAGTTACATTTTCTTTATGATTTGAGTACTTTGTAAAGTGTGAAAGATCTTCTATACTTTTTGTAATATATAGAGAGTTTCCCCTAAAGCGAGGAAAAGATCCCAAAGTGGAAAAAATCAAAAGATCCCAAAGAGAACAAATCAAAAGATCCCAAAGAGGACAAATTAAAAGATCCCAAAGAGGACAAATGAGAGAGAAATAGAAAGAGCCATTGAGGCCACCAAAATATAAAAATACAAAAAAATACAAAAAAGAGAAAAAAGAGAAATAAAAAGAGAGAAGGGGGCACACTACTATTCCTTTTGAGAGATCCACACTCGTACTTCTTCTTATATCTTGTACTCCATAGAGATTATCATTCATGCATATAGCTATGTGGGGACCTTCACACTATAGAACTTGGCTTGTATATTCCAATGATGAGCCTCCTCAAATGAGTTCTAGGTCTTCTTGAGCAAGAAAGTTGGATGCACCCCCACTAGTTCCATTGGAGAGCTTACCTTAGCTCATATGTGCATCCGTTGCATGGCAATCCCTACTCCTCACATCATATCTATCATTTGGCTTTCTCTCGCCTATGATTGTCCTCATTGATGTGATCCTTTCACACCTTTTTGTCTTCCTCCTCCACCATATTCTCTCTTTGCCATCCTAAGTGTCAACTTTCTTGCTTACGCTCATCCATTGCATGAGTGCTCAAAATGTCGAAAAGGAGTGGATCATTTTGACTTGTACGTGGCTAGTGGTCTGGGGATGAGTCAAGATAAGATTCCAAAGAAGACCAAGTGTGACACTTTAGTAGATTGAGTTCTCAACAATAAAAATACTTTTCTCGTATATCCCTATCCCCTTTCTTGCACGCAAACACCATTTGGAGACATTCGAGTCACGGACAGCGAGAGATCTTGCACCTTTATGTTCTTATGTTGCTTGTTTCAATATTAGATATAGACTCTTGCCTGTTATGACTTGAATTGAATTGCATGCCTTGATTGCTTTACTTACAAAGTTCTTATATGTTTGTTAGCATGTCACCACAGAAATTATGCTTGTTATCATTTACCTACTCGAGGACGAGCAGGAATTAAGCTTGGGGATGTTGATACGTCCAAAACGTATCTATAATTTCTGCTTGCTCCATGCCTCTTTTGTGTGATATTTCTATGATATTGATGAACTTCCATACACTTTTGATCATATTTGGACTAACCTATTAACTCAGTGCACCCCAGTGCTAGTTCCTGTTTTCTGCTGTTTTACTATTTCAGGTTTCCCCCTTATTAAAAGTACCAGAAAAATTCCGGGAAAACTATAGGAAAAATCAGCATACCGGAAGCTTCGCGAAGAGCCCGAGAGGGGCCACAGGGGAGCCAGGGGGCCCCAGGCGGCCAGAGGGCGCGGACCCACCCCTGGCCGCGCCAGGGGGGCGCTTGGAGCCCCTGGCCCACCTCTGGCTGCCCCCTTTCGCCTATTTATTCCCAGTGACGAGAAACCCTCAGGGACGGAACTCTTTTTCGCGAGCTCTCCTCTGTTCCGACGCCGCCGCTCTTCCAAGATCGGGAGCACCAGAAGACCTCTTCCCTGCACCCTGCCTGAGGGAGGAATCACCTCCGGAAGCTTCTCCACCACCATGGATGCTTCCCGGATGAACCGTGAGTAGTCCACCTTGGACCATGGGTCCATGATTAGTAGCTATGTGATGTTCTCCTCCCCTCTTTGTTCTTCATGGATTAGACCTCGTGAGCTGCCCTACATGATCGAGGCACATATGTAATCTTTCTGCTGTTGCTATGCTGAGTTTGCTGGGATCCGATGGATTATGAGAATATGTTCAAATTGTGATTGAGTTATATATTTGATTCTCTTCTTTTATATTTATGTTCTTGGGTAACTCTTGCATGTTCTCCGTTGATGTTTATTGCTTTGGCCAAGTAATAGGTAGTGACTCCAAGAGGGAGTGTTATGCATGGTTGTGGGTTCATGCCCCCCGATGACTAGCTTGAGTGACAGAAACATGAGTCTAGGGGATGTGTTGTTTCCACAAGAGGGAAAACAACAGTGCTTGTACTTGCGGGTGCAAGGATTGTTTACTTTACGCAAAGTTCTTTAGTGCAGTTGTCTGTTGCTTTGAGTTTACACTTTGGGTGGGATTCGCAACTTAATACCAGCGAGATGTTCTGGATAGATATCTCAAGGTGGATGATTAGTGGGTAGATGCAGATGGATTTCGGTCTACTTGTCTTGGCGTAACGCCCAAGCTTTTGAGCCTCTTCCTTTCTGTTTCGCATAGTTAGCACTGGTTTGCGCACATAATCATGTCAATTGCCCAGCTGTAATTTGTTTACCTCGCCTGGCTATTTTATCGTCTTTTCGAGAGAGGCATCACTAGTGAAGATCATAGTACTCTGGTCCCTATTTCCACCAGTGTTTACACTATCAATTTACTTTCAGTATTTACTTTTCGGTAGCTATCACTATCATTATTATCCCGTGCATTTTATGTTGGGAATGTGCCCTAGAGGCAAATAAAATATGTTTTATCGAGCATATTCCATTAGTTCATAATACGTTTGATACTATGCTATAACTGTATTAAGCGGAAACATTAATACAGGTGTGGTATACAAACAACCAGGTCCCTAGTAAACCCTAGTATACTAGTCCATTGGGCGATTGATGATCAAGGTTTTCTGATCATGAGACAATGGCGTCTGTTGACAATGGAGTCGTATCATTGGATAATGATATGATGGACATACACCCACCAGAAGTGTTGCGATGTGATCAAGTCACATAGTTCGACATTGCGATAACTATAACGTAGTGACCATATCCTTTGACCGTAATGATCATACGTAATTGTCATCTATGAGGAGACTTTGATTTGTATCCCACCGCCTGACTGAAATATGCTGGCCATAACGGTGCACTTTGGGTATTCCGAAATAGATGGTTGATGAGTATGCAAATAGATCAAAGCGGGATTTGTCCATTCGTGTGACGGATAGGTACTCTGGGCCCACTCGGTGATATTGCATCATAAAGTTTGCAAACGTGTGACTAGGTCACGGAGTTGTAATATCACGGGAACGAGTAAACTTGTTTGTTGAGAACAAGGACGAACTAGGTATAGTGGATACCGATGATCAAACCTCGGACAAGCAAAGTACCCCCGGACAAAGGGAACAGGCACACGGTTAACGGATCCAACAGCGATTGAAGTTCATTCGATGGAAGCGCAGGGGCTATCAAGGATTGTAACCAGGTCCAATTGATTAGTCATTGATCAATGAGAGTTGTCTCGATCATGTCTGTTGTTTCCCGGACCGTAGGGTGTTACACTTAAGGGTACTCGACGCAGTAAGGATTGATTCGGGATCACCGGAGAAATTGGAGAGAACACCGGAATTGTTCCGGTGATGACCGGAATTGTTCCGATGAAGGCCGGAAGTTGTTCTGGGTATTTTGAAAGGTTCAAAATATATTTAATAATGTTTAATATATGTTTTATTATTTAATTATCTGAATTAAATATTAAAATGTATTTAAATATAATTAAAAATGGAAGAAAAGGCATATGGGCCTCATAGGGCCCATTAGGGGGAGAGGGAGTCCTCCCCCATGGGCCATGGCGCCATGAGGGGGGCCCACCCCCCTAGGGCTGCGCCAAAACCCCCCTCCCTTGGGATTAGTCCCACCCCGAAAGTGGAGGGGGGGTGGCACCCCTCCTTGGCCTATATAAGGAGGGGTAGGGTGCCCTTTTTCTTCATACAAATTGATTTGAGACAAGTTTCTCTCATCTCTCTCTCCCTCCTTTCTCCTTCCTTGAGTGGACTCCCCTTGTTTGGAGTCTACACTTGGTTGGGGATTTCTCCACTATACGCACGCCGTCGTGCTGCTGGAATCGGGATCCGAATCCATCTTCTTTCCGCTGCTCTACTGGTTCGGAGCCCGGAGGGACGTCGGGTATACTGTATGTGTATAATCCCGCGAGGCACTACACTTGTGGTGCTACTTCATCGTCGTGGTCGTATCGCGAGGTCTTCATCGACAACGTTCTGACGGGGACGTAATCCCGTCATCGGTCTACAAGGATCGGGTGGCTACAGGAGTCATCATGGATCTGCGCGGCATCGGGGATTGCCGGTACGACTACACCAACCACGTTCATGCGGGAACGTTTCCCGCTTAACGGACTACATACTGGTATGTGATCTATTTCTTTCCGTTACTTGCATCAGCATAGCATAGGTCTTGGGATTGGGTATCGTAGGTTATGAAAAATTTGTGTTTTCTACCCCGAACCCCAACATTTTATCCTTTGTAAACAACAAGGACGGAGGAATTGACAACTCCTCTGTACTCGTTGGGAGCAAAGCTATCTTTTGTGTGTGCAGGTCCAGGCAAAGCAAGTGATTATCATAAAACGGCGCCTCACTTGCCGAACCACCTACTTGTTGCCGTTGGAGTCCTCCTGGACGATACTCAACCTTAGCATTTTTACTAAGGGAAATTTGCCGCTATCTACATCTCACCTTCCACTTGGGGTAACCAACGGGGGCGATAAGTAATCTCGTGTATCACCAATCAACGTGCTTCCCTTGGTTTAGTTCCTGCTGGACTTGGCGTAGACGTCGCCCTAAGAAGTCTTCTCCGCTCGAACCACAAGAAGACATCTCTAAAAATAGTTTTTCCCTGGCAGAAATAGCTCGAGAAGAAAACACACGAAATCGCGAGATACGGTGTCGGGGTTATCCGGGAAAATATATAACAAAAATTTCTGCAACAATAGGAAGGTAACGAGCCAAAGTGGAGTCGGAGACGGGCTCCGGGGTGCCCAGGCGGCCACCCGGCGCGGCCAGGAGGTAGGCCGCGCCAGGGGGCGCCTGGGCCCCCTGGAGCTCCTCTACGGCTCCAATTAGGCTCTGAATTTTCTATATTTTGCAAAAACTCATAATCTGGATCTTTTATGGCGGTTCGCGATGTTTACTTACCGTAGTACATACCTTTTCTTATTCTGCTTCTGCTGGTACCTGAAACGGGGCTGCAACATATTCTTCATGAGTTGTTGTGTGTATTATATTTACATCAACGTTGACGGGGTCTCCTTCCATGTAATGCTTGAGTCTTTGCCAATTCACAACTTGAGGTTTGGTGCCATCAAAATTATTAATCTTGATTGCACCTGACCGGTAAACTTCTTCGATATGAAATGGCCCTTCCCATCTGGAAAGTAATTTACCTGGAGAAAACCTGAAACGAGATCTAAACAAAAAAACTTTATCACCAACATTAAATTCACGTTTCAGAATCCTTCTATCATGCCACTTCTTTACCTTTTCTTTTGAACATTTTAGCACTCTTGTAACCTTCACTTCTCCACTCGTCTAGAGAAGTCAATTTCATGAGGCGCTTTTCACCATCTAAATTTGGGTCATCATTAAGCTCTCTAACAGTCCAAAAAGCTTAATGTTCTAATTTTAATGGCAAATGGCAAGCCTTGCCATAGACCATCTTATACGGGGACATGCCCATGGGGTTTTTGTAAGAAGTTCTATACGCCCACAAAGCTTCTCCTAACTTCTTTGACTAGTCCTTCCTAGAACTGTTAACCGTATTTTGCAAGATCAAATTGATCTCTCTATTGGTCAGCTCAACTTGCCCACTAGTTTGAGGATGGTACGGTGAAGCAATTCTATGATTGACATCGTACTTGTCTAAAGATTTTCTAAAAGCTCCATGCGTGAAGTGTGATCCTCCATCAGTCATAAGATACCTAGGTACACCAAACCTAGGGAAAATTAAATCTTTGAGAATTTTTAAAGATGTCTTGTGATCAGCACTCTCAGTGGGGATTGCTTCGACCAACTTGGTCACACAATCAACAACTACTAAAATGTGAGTGTACTTGTTTGAAGGAGGAAAATGACCCATAAAATCAAAACCCCAGCAATCAAAAGGCTCAATCACTAGTGAGTAATTCATAGACATATCATTCCTCCTACAAGATAAAACATAATTTCTAGCATCTTTAAAGAGAGTAGGACAATAAAAACCTGATTGGAGAACCTCATGTGCGGTCCTCTCACCGGCGTGATGTCCTCCATAGGGACTATCGTGAAATTCCTTGAGAATGTCCTTCTGCTCATGTTCCGGTATACATCTTCTCACGATCCCGTCCAGACCTTCTTTGAAAAGATGAGGGTCAACCCAAAATTAGTGCCTCAAATCATGGAAGAAATTCTTCCTCTGCTGAAATGTTATACCTGGAGGAAAATACTTTGCAAAGATAAAATTAGCATAATTTGCAAACCAAAGATCGAAAAGAGATTGTACTTTTACAATGGCAAGTTGTTCGTCTCGAAAACTTTCGTTGACTGGGATGGGGTCATGTGGTATATCTTCCATCCTTGAAAGATTGTCCGCCACCGGACTGTCTGCTCCTTTTCTATCAACAATCTGTAAATCAAATTCTTGAAGAAGGAGTACCCACCTGATGAGTCTTGGTTTGGCATCCTTCTTTCCCATAAGGTACTTAAGAGCAGCATGGTCAGTATGAATAATAACTGTTGAATCAACAATATAAGGCCTAAATTTATCACAAGAAAATACTACTGCTAAGAATTCCTTCTTAATAGTAGCATAATTCTTTTGAGAACTATCAAGGGTTTTGCTAGCATAATGTATAACATTCAATTTCTTATCAACCCTTTGTCCTAAAACGGCTCCAACAGCAAAATCACTAGCATCACACATAATTTCAAAGGGCAAATTCCAGTCAAGTGGTTGTACTATAGGAGCGGTTATCAAAGCTTTCTTAAGAACTTCGAAAGCCTCCTTACAATCTTCATCAAATACAAAAGGAACATCCTTCTGGAGAAGATTAGTGAGGGGTCTCGAAGTCTTAGAAAAGTCTTTAATAAATCATCTATAGAAACCAGCATGACCGAGAAAACTACGAATACCTTTGATGTCCCTTGGATAGGGCATCCTTTCAATAGCTTCAATATTCGCCTTGTCCACTTCAATTCCCCTCTTGGAAATCTTGTGACCAAGCACGATCCCTTCGTTAACCATGAAGTGGAATTTTCCCCAGTTTAGAACTAAGTCTGTATCCTCGCATCTCTGCAAAACTTTATTAAGATTGTGGAGACAGTGGTCAAAGGAAGTTCCATAGACAGAGAAATCGTCCATGAAGACTTCCACAATCTCCTCACAGAAACCATGAAAAATAGCAGACATACATCTCTGAAAAGTAGCAGATGCATTGCATAAACCAAAAGGCATACGCCTGTAAGCATAAGTACCGTAGGGACACGTGAAAGTGGTCTTCTCTTGATCGGCAGTGTTGACATGAATTTGAGAGAAGCCAGAGTACCCATCAAGATAGCAAAAGTGGGTGTTTTTAGACAACCTCTCTAGCATCTGATCAATAAAGGGCGGCGGGTAGTGGTCCTTCCTGGTTGCCTTGTTCAACTTCCTGTAATCAATACACATTCTATATCCAATAACAACTCTTTGAGGTATTAGTTCATTTTTATTATTAGGAACAACAGTCATACCTCCTTTCTTGGGAACACAATGAACTGGACTTACCCACCTACTAACAAATATAGGATAGATGATACATGCGGCTAGAAGCTTGAGAATTTCTGTCCTAACCACGTCCTTCATCTTTGGGTTCAGCCGTCGTTGATGATCAACAACTGGCTTAGCATCAGGCTCGAGATTGATAGTGTGTTGGCAAATTGATGGACTAATCCCCTTAAGGTCATCAAGGGTATAGCCCAAGGCACCACGGTGTCTGCGAAGTGTCTCCAATAATCACTCTTCTTCAAATCCTCAAAGGTTAGCATTGATAATGACATGATATATTTTCTTTTCATCTAAATAGGCATACTTGAGTGTATCGGGCAATGGTTTGAGGTCAAACACCGAGTCTTCTTTTGGTTGTGCTAGGATCCCCAAAGGCTCAACTGGAAGGTTGTGCTTCAGGATAGCAGTTTGTCTTGTGAATCTTTCATCTAACTCATTTATTTCCTGCATATGCATATCATTCTCGTGGTCTTCCATATATTGCTGCAAAGGTCATTAGGAGGAATAGCAATAGAATTAATATTTTCAAAAAAATTATCATCACTAAGTAAATCGGTACCACGAGGTTGCTTGGAAATTTTAGAAAAGTTAAATTTATATGACTCACCATTGAATTCAACTGAAACTTTACCTTTTTTACAATCTATAATAGCACCACAAGTGCTGAGGAAAGGTGTACCAAAGATAATAGGGCAAAAACTATCTTGCACTGAACCAAGTACGAGAAAGTCGGTAGGATACACCTTTCCACATAGGACTTCAACATCTCTCACAATTCCAATGGGAGAGATAGTTTCTTTGTTTGCTAAATAAATGGTAGCATCGATCTCTTCAAGTTCACAGGGTGAAATCTCACCCATGATCTCCTGATAGAGTGAATAAGGAATAGCGCTAGCACTGGATCCCAGATCGCAAAGCCCGTAATAGTTGTGATCTCCTATTTTGACAGATACAACTGGAGTACCTGAAATTGGGCTCTTATTCTTGGCAGTGACAATGTAAGTTGAAACAACACAAAAATTTATCTTGGAATATGAAAAATCACTAGTAACTAAGTCTTTAACCATCGCAACTTGAGGATCGACCTTGATCAGGTCCTCAGGTTCGTCAGTTCTTCTCCCACTTTTATTTATTATGCCTGTCACAAAAGAGTGCTCCCTCATCCTCGTAGGAAAAGGGGGATTTTCATAAAAAACTGCACGCAGAATAGGGTCAGCAACATGACTATCAACAGGTAAATCTTTAAAGGGTTTATGATAATGATCCTTCTCCTCCTTAGAAGAGTCAATGTGAGGGGCAAAGTTCTTACAAAAATCAATCATAAGCTGGGAATCAAGACCAATCTTAGAACAAAAGGTATTAAAATAATCAGTTTTCACATAGCTCTCAATGTAATCGTGTTCATAATTTATAGCAGGTTCAATACTGTAACAGCCCAGTTTTCACAAAAATTAAAATTTTTGTTTTCGGTGTGAATTGTTTGATTGTCTGATTTGTTTGCGGTGTTTGCATCCCCGATTTATCGATCGGCGATTATTTCCCCCCTCTTATCTCGTATCGGACGAAGACCGGCCCTTGCCACCCTGACATTCGACCTTTGCGATACCGGGTTTCACCCGATCACCGTCGCGAAAACCGCACGAGACCAGCCGCAGCCAACGGAACGAAAAACCTCGTTTAATAATTAAACGGGTTATTTTTATAGTGCGCCGGAAAGTGTTTTCGGAACGGTTCCAGCACGAGGTGAACGCCGCCGGCTCGACGCGCTAATCGCGCAGTTCGAAGTTTTACCCGAATCGGAGGTCCTGCGGACCCCCGGCGGTCAAAAACGTAAACACCGCGCGCGCGAGAGAAAAACCGGGGATGTTTTTGCAAACAGCCAGCCACCTGGGCTATATAAAGACCACCACTCCCCCTAGCCCTTCTAGGGTTTTCCTAAGCCAAAATTGCAGCCACACCCCCAGATCTGCTCCAAATTTACGTCCAAAGCCCCCAAATCCGAAACCCTAGACACCCATCAGATCCAGACCGTCAGATCTGGGATCTGATGGCCCAGATCTGGCCACGTAGCCCCCAGCCAGCCACCAACCGCGTCCGGGCCGCGCCGGGCCCGAGCCGCCGCCGCCAGGGCCCCCCGAGCCCATCTGGCGTCGGATCCGCCGCCGCAGCACCCGTGCCGCTCTGCCGCCTCGCTCCGGTAGGCCGCCGCCGCACGCCGTGCCTCCGGTGAGCTCCTGCCGACTCGTGCGCCTCCTCTCTTCTCTCGTTCCCTCTCCTCACATCCTTTCTCCCGCAGCGCAGCCCGCCGCCGGCGCCATGGACGCTGCCGCGAGCTCCACGGCCAGAGCTCGACCTCGTCGCCGGAAGCCGCAATGGCCTCCCCGCCGCCAGTTCCCACGGCTTCGAGATCCCCGCGCCCCTGGGCCTCCGCCGCCGGCGTCCTCCTCGACCGGAGCCGCCCTCGCAGCCTCCTCGCCTCGCCGCTCGACGCCGGCGCGGTCAGCCGCCGTTGCCGCTGCTCGGCTCGGGAACGGCCGATGTGCCTCCAACCGCCAGGGCAAGGTGGGCCAGCCTGCAGCCGCGGCCCAGCGCCAGCAGGCCCCAGTCAAGCCGCCCCTTCACTACTGGCCTGATGGGCCTCGGCCCATGGTGGGCTTTCCTTTTTTTTCTCCCAGTATTTATCTTTTTCCAAATTTCTGCTAAGTCTGGTTATGCTATGCTGCTGATTCATTTTTGCGAGTCGATTTGCGATCAAACCGTAGCTCGGATCATGTTGCGCCCAAAAGATGAATTGCTCAGTTTTGCGTGCTCTAGTGTTCGTATGTAGAAAGTTTTCCCGTTTGAGGCGTCTAGATAATTTAATTCTGCGTCGAAGTGGGTACCAGATCGTTAGCTGTGCTGTTGTTGCTGAACTGTTATTTTATTGCAACTTCGGGCGACGATTGCTTCACAACAGTTCGTCGAAATTGATTGAATCCTTTTGCATCCTGTTAAGCATTGTTTATACTTCAGTTCCATGCCTTCACATGTCATATTTTCTTGCTTCATGTTAATTTTATCTTGCTCCAAAGTAGCTAGCCTGCTGTTAGTGTGCTGCTGTTTATATGTTGTTGCAACTTCGGTCGACGAGTGTGTCGCGACCGTTTATCGGAATTGAGTGATTCCAATCGCATATTGTTAAGCATCATGTCTACTTCATGCCCATGTATTGTTATGTCATGTTGCTGCACTTAGCATATAATACCCCTGTTTACACAGCATAAAAATAATAGTTTCTTCCATGTTGTTTGCTTAATATCTTTTGATCCGTGATGTCTTTTTGCATGATTCTTTTTGCCATGCCTTCCCTGCCATGTCTACTTTAATTGCATGTCATTTGTGAGCATGTTTGCACTCATTACCCTGTTTATGCAATGCTCTAAAGTGTGCTTCCTGATGTTGGCAGATTGTGCCCGTAACTTGTTTTCCTTGTATCTTTTTAACCGTAACTCCGTTTGGAGTGTGCTTTATATGTAACTTGATTAGTTTTTCGTGTACTCTGTGTTTATGCTGTTGTTGTCTGTTGTTAACCAACCTAAAATATTGTTTAGTAAAAAAACAGTACCAAACATTATAATTATCCTGAGGCACTTAGTGTTATGCCATGTTTAGGGTGTTGCCTCGCTTAACTTGACTAGTATAGGTAGTTTACTTTGTGCTTAACCTTTTTTCATGTTTGTGTGACATGCCATGCTTGGGTGCCTTGCCATGTTAACAACCGTTGGTTGATCACTTGTAGCTAAACAACTTGAACCGATTCTAAATGTGCGGTATCGTCGTGTGTGACGAGTACTCCACTTAAATTGTTAGTAATCGCTCTCGACGGTAGGTGCGATGTCTCGTGTTGCTTCTTGTTGATGCTTGCTTGTGTTTGATAGATGCTTGCTCGTTGATTGCTTTCCAGTGTTTATCCTCTTGTGTGCTTCCGCGGGTACCTCTCGGAGACGATGCGAGTTTGCGATAAACTACACCTTCGGAACCCGACTTATCAACAGGCAAGGACTATACATTACTTATGATCCATTCTATTTCAACCAGCGGTTTGCATGCTAGTCTAGGTTAGGTTCAATGTTTGATCCTACCACATGTTTACAGCCTCTTTCAAACCGATACAGCCATGTCCCCTCCCAGCAAACCTTGTACTGCTATGTTACTATTGCTCGTTGCTCAGCCCCTGCTTAGTATGCATGCTTAGGATGCTACGATGTTACCCTGTTACTCCTTGGTTGGGAATATCACATTATTATTGTTGTTGTTGGTGATATGATTATTATAATGTTGACTATATTCGACGAAGGATGGAAGGTCTAGGCTATCCTGCCCCGACGCTTTGTTCCATTCGAGTCACCTAGGATCCGAGTTCCAGGTATTGATTTTAAGACTGAGCGTGCCTAACCGCGTGTGGGATACTATGGGTCCCCTTTGCTTACCTACCTAGCTTCAAACATTTCTAGAGGTGGCCCAAACTGATTTACCATTTGAAACCGCATGCATAACTGGTCTGCAGCCAGTGGTTTTAAAACAACTCGGGCCAGCAGAGACATAGTTCCTTTGTTGGTCCACACTGGTGAGCTAGGGAAGTCCCCTGTTATATAGGTGAGGCTAACCCCGACCTTAGCCATACGGAAGAGTCCGATCCGAGAGCGTGGCCGGCTTTTGGATTGGGTGTCGACTCCCCGGGGGCCACCCGGATTTGTTCGTTGTTAGTTAGAGGGACCTGTCGTTTCGGATCTCTTGGAACTAAATCATAAAATGGTTGTCTGTGATGGGTAGCAACTGAGAGAGATGGGCGTGCGTGCGGAGCCTTGTAATGGGCAGTTGGTACACCCCTGCAGGATTAAATCTTTTCGAGAAGCCGTGTCCACGGTTATGGACGACTTGAGACCTACTCCTTGTTCATAGACAACAACAACTGAGATAATCTTAATATAACTTGATCAACGTGTGTGTGCCTTGACTGCTTCTTCTTCGTCGGGATGCGAAGAGGAGGACAAGGATAGGATAGGTGTTATGTTTGCGAAGTAGGTGGATAGAAGACTTGTTGGAGGTGATTCCTCATCGAATGCTTGGCTTCTTATCTTACTCTCTAGATCGTTAGCCACTTCATAAATGCTAGTGCGGCAGCAACCTCACCACTTACCCCATCCTTACCGTAAACTACTAGTTGTCCTAGAATGACGAGTGATGAAGTCCTTGCTGGGTCAGATGACCACTACAGTTGGATGCTGAGTACCTCTGTACTCATGATACTACCCCCAAACTCTTTACAGGGTTCTTGATCGACAACAGGTACGGTGATCGACGTTTCACGTGGAGACTCGACGACGACTAGTTAAGCGGATCCCGGCGGAGGGCCTGGACCCGTGTGGTTATGGGGATCGATGATTTTATTTTGCCACTAGGCATTTGATTGTACTCTGTACCCAGACATGTATCTTCCGCTGATGTATTGTATTAAGGCAGTTGTATGTCGATTGTATGAGATGTTGTATCCTTGTATCTGTAATGTTGTGATATCATGTTGGAAATCCGGGGCATATGACTTCGTCATATGTCGCGGTGGGACCGATATGTGCTTCGTCCCTGGATCTAGATGGGAACATCTAGATCTGGAACAGTACCGCATATCGGGCCTTACAAATACCTTTGTCGATTTCCCAATTTTCAGTATTCTTCTGGATCCTCTCAATGAGATCCCACTTTTCTTCGACGCTTCTTTTTTGTAATACCCCGCTAGAGGAGGCATCCAACATCTCCTTATCTTGACGAGAAAGCCTGGCATAAAAATTTGTAATTATAATATCTTTGGGGAGTTCATGGATAGGACATTTGAACATTAGGGATTTGAGTCTCCCCAAGCTTGAGCGATGCTCTCTCCGTCGCGAGACCAAAGTTGTAGATGTAATTCCTGTCTCGATGAATTTCATGAAGAGGGTAAAACTTTGTATAAAAGAGAGATGTAAGCTCTTCCCAAATAAGTAGCTGTGAGTTATCAAGGAGCTTATACCAATCCGAAGCTTTACCTATAAGTGATATGGAGAATAATTTCTTCATGATGAATTCCAGCGAAACACCTGCAAGCTTAAATAATGAACATAGTCGTGTTAGATATATCAAGTGTTCACCTGGATGTCTATCTCCTCCATAACGATTAGATAAGACATAATTGATAATACCAGACGGTATTTTGTAAGGCACAATTTCAGTAGGAGTAGGAGTGACCACCACAGTTGTGAGGCGTTTCCCCATAAATAACGATTCAAGAGTAGAGGTGTCCATAAGGACAAAAGTAGCAACGGTAAAACAAAAACAGAAATATAAAAACTTCCTTACCAGCTTCACTTACTAATAGAGCTACGCTCCCCGGCAATGGCGCCACAAAACAGTACTTGATGTCCCTCAACTATAGGGGATCATTTGTAGCGTTTTGATAAATACAAGGGTCGAACCCAACGAGGAGCAGAAGGTGTTGGTATGTGACTTTGGTAAGGGAATAGCTGCAGGAACTGAAAGATAACTTTTTAGGGGTTTTTTTATATAAGCGACAAAAAGGTAAAAGCGAGTAAAGTGAAAGGCACTAAGGAGTAACAAGTGGCCCAATCCTTTCGAGCAAAGGAGAGGCCTAGCAACTTAACTTATAAAGGCTAAGGTGTTCTTGAGGACACACGGGAGAAATAGTCGCGTGCTTTCGCCATATTCTGCATCGGTACTATGTGATGTGTTGATAAGTGTTTGAATGGGTGGATCTATGCAAGTACACCCTCTAGACTAAGATAAGTGCACTCTTATGATTAAACACCTTGCAAGCATCCGCAAATACAAGATAGTAATTAAGGCAAAAGCCTAACCATAGCAATATGATCGATGATCCATTGTTCCCTTATGCAAAAGCATGTGAACTGGGGTTCAGGTTTCTATCACTCCGGCAACCCACCGTAAGCATTCTTTATACATAATGTATTCCCCTAGGTCCTTAATAAGGCGAAGTGTTGAGTGTTCAACTCACACAACACCACTAGGAAAATAACAACACAACTTAAATTCAAACAACACATATTACTTCAACATCATATGACTACTAACAACTAGACTTCTCCCATGTCCTCAAGAACTAAAGTAACTACTCACAAGACATAAAAGAGATCATGATAAGTGGGGATAAATATATGATAAACAATCTGGACACAATGATATTTCTCCAACAAAACTCAATAGCATTCATCACAAGGTAGCAATCAACACCGGTAGAGTAGAGAGGATAGATAGTACGGATTACAACACAAGTTGGACTTGTGAGGTGAGATTGGATGAAGATGGAGATGGTGCTGATGTTGATGATGATCTCGATGATGCCTGTGACGATGGTGATGACGATGGCGACGATCTCCCCTTCCGAGAGGTGTTCTCCCCGGCGGAATCAGCCCGCCGGAGATGTCTTTTCTCCTCTGTAGGTTTCCGCCACGGAGCGGTGGCGGAACTCACGAAACTCTCCTCCTTTTAGGTTTTTTGGATGATGTGTAATATATAGGCCAGAGGGGGGAGCCGGGAGTGGCCCCAGGGGTCTAGGCGCCCTCCCGGCGCGGCCAGGGTGGGGGTCGCGCCAGGTGGCCGCCTGGGCACCCTTCGGCCCTCCTCTGGCCCCTCTTCGGCGTGTCTTCGTCATTCTTCTGAAAAACACCCTCCATCGATTTTCAGGTAATTTGGAGGTGTTCTTCCTCAGCAACTCGGCGTCCACTTTTTGTCGCTGAATCCTGCGTATGCTGCTTCGGCACCGGAAAGTTGCAAACTGTGTAAATTAAGACAAAGCAACATAAGAACAACGTCATATCATGAAATATATCAATGAATAAGAAAGAATTATTATATAAAATAGTGATGCATTTTGGACGTATCAGTATCTAGAGTATTTACCACAGACACTATAGGCACGGGGCCAGGGAAGCTCATGCGCACGGGGCATATAGGAATTTTCTTGGCATCGCGTGCGCACGGGGGGCGTCGACCCCGTGCACATGGGGTACCCGGAAAATTGATCTGGGGTTCATTCTGAGGATACCCGCACTACACATAACGAAGCTTGACTTCCGGAGGATAAAGCGGATGGCTTGGCCATATGAAAAATGTGCTTACACGTATACTCTAACCTCGTTGACCCCTCTTGATAGTGCAGTTTTCCTATGAATCAAAGCAAACCGAAATAAAATCTTCGAGCCGACGGAGAACCACGTCTTTTCACTTTTTTAAGCGGGCCAATCATCCTCCCAAATAAATAACCCTCCACGAGACCAATGACCTGGGATAGATATTTTAACACCCATCATTACTCCCACTACCACATTATATTAATATCAAAACACCAATTAGGAGTAAATACACTTTCAATAACACCATCCTCCCACCGACACTCCCGCATGTCAGCACCGACATACCGGCGCCTCATGTCAGCAATTTCAATCGATCATCACCACCCTCGACTCCCCTCAAATGGCCAGATAGAACCATTCGGATAATCACCGTCGATGGAAGCGCGGAGCTACCCCAAGCAATCATTTGAATAATCTCCGCCAATTATTTAACACTTCCCATTTCCTCTCAAATATTCTATATCTAAATAGCTAGCCCTTGATACGTCCAAAATGCGTCACTATTTTACATCATAATTTACCTCTATTCATTGATATATTTCATATTATGATGATGTTCTTATAGTGTTTTGGCTTATTTTACATAGTTTGGAACTTTTCGGTGCCAAAACAGCAGACACAGGAATCAGCGGGGAAAAGTGCACGTAGAGTGGCCATATCAACACATCTCCAAATATCCTGAAAATCACGAGGAAGGAGTTTCAGAAGATATAACGAATACTAGCCGATGGGCACCCAGAGGGGGCCCACCAGGGAACCAGGCGCCCTAGTGCCCCCTAGGTCGTGCCACCTATCTGCCTAGGGGGTGGGCCCCACTCCCAGTGCCCCTCTTTGGCCTATATCGTCCTCGTGACCTAAAAATCCTAGAACAGGAAGAGTTTCCGGAGTTCTGCCGCCGCTCCGTGGCGGAAACCTATAGAGAAGAAAAGACCTTTCCGGCGGGAAGATTCCACCGGGGAGATCGCCCTCATTGTCATAACCATCGTCAAGGGCATCATCGAGATCATCATCACCATCATCCCCATCACCAACACCATCTACATCTTCATCCCATCTCATCTCACCATTGCAATCCAAGTTGTAACTTGCACTATCCATGCCTCTACTCTACTGGTGTTGATTACTCTTTTGTGGTGAATGCTATTGAGTTTTGTTGGAGAATTATTGTTATGACTAGATTGTTTATCGTATATTTATCACCTCTGATCATGATCTCTTTTATGTCTTGTGAGTAGTTCCTTTTGTTCTTGAGGACACGGGAAACGTCTAGTTGTTAGTAGTCATATGATGTTGAAGTAATATGTGTTGCTTGATATTTAAGTTGTGGTGTTATTCTTCTAGTGGTGTTGTGTGAACGTCGACTACATGACACTTCGCCTTTTTAAGGATCTAGGGAAATACATTGTGTATAAAGTATGCTTATGGTGGGTTGCCGGAGTGACAGAATCTGAACTCCAGTTCACACACTTTTTCACGAGGGAGTGTTGGATCCTAAAGTTTATTGCTATGGTTAGGCTTTGCTTTAATTTCTCTCTTGTATTTGCGGATTCTTGCAAGATGTTTAATCATAAAAGTGTACTTATCTTAGTCTAGAAAGTGCACTATCATAGGTTCACACACACAACACTTATCAACACAAAATATAGTACTAGACGGAATATGGCGAAAGCACATGACTATCTCTCCCGTGTGTCCTCAAGAAATTTTTAGACTTTATAAGTTTGATCCTTCGGCTTATCCTTTGCACAAAAGGATTGGGCCATTGCTGCACCTTAGCACAATTTACTTTATTTGCTTTTATCTCCTTTTTGCTTATACCAGAAAACGCATAAAAAGTTACGTTTCAGTACTTGCAGTTATTCCTTTCTCAAGATCACTTGTCAATACCTTCTTCTCCTCGTTGGGTTCGACACTCTTACTTGTCAAAAAGGCTATGATAGATCCCCTACACTTGTGGGTCATCAGACCCAATAACATATTTCTCTTAACATGCAAGTATTCCACCTCATCATTCAACATGTATGAGAAAAGGTCCACCTCAACATGCCACTATGAATAATAAATATGAGGCTAATTTTCTCATACATAGTGCCATGTTGGATATATATATATGAGGCTAATTTTTTAAGTCTTAACCTCTGACGTGACTAATTTTTCAGGAATTATCCATTAGCTCCATGAATTTCTTAATCAATGATTAATTCCAGGTAAAGACTAGTCTGAGTCCGAGTCTTACTAGGTGCTTGAGACTCCAATCCACAATCTTCGATTGAGGTACGCTCTAGGGAGGGGTGGTGATACGTCCCAAACGTATTTATAATTTCTGCTTGCTCCATGCATGTTTGGTGTGAAATTGCTATGATCTAGATACACTTTCATACACTTTTGATCATATTTGGACTAACTTATTAACTCAGTGCACCCCAGTGCCAGTTCCTGTTTTCTGTTGTTTTTCTATTTCAGGTTTCCCCCATATTAAAAGTGCTCCAAAAATTCGGGAAAATCAGATAAAAAATCAGCGTACCGGAATCTTCCGGAGGAGCCCGAGAGGGGCCAGAGGGCCACCACCAGGTGCCCAGGTGCCCTCCCGGCGCGCCCTAGGATGAGGCCGCGCCAAGGGGGTTCCTGGACCCCTGCTGGCTGTAACAGCCCAGTTTTCACAAAAATTAAAAAATTTGTTTTCGGTGTGAATTGTTTGATTGCCTGATTTGTTTGCGGTGTTTGCATCCCCGATTTATTGATCGGCGATTATTTTCCCCCTCTTATCTCGTACCGGACGGAGACCGACCCTTGCCACCCTGACACTCGACCTTGCGACACCGGGTTTCACCCGATCACCGTCGCGAAAACCGCACGAGACCAGCCGCAGCCAACGGAGCGAAAAAACCCGTTTAATAATTAAACGGGTTATTTTTATAGCGCCCCGGAAAGTGTTTTCGGAACGGTTCCAGCGCGAGGTGAACGCCTCCGGCTCGACGCACTGATCGCGCAGTTCGAAGTTTTACCCGAATCGGAGGTACTGCGGACCCCCGGCGGTCAGAAACGTGAGCACCGTGCGCGCGAGACAAAAACCGATGATGTTTTTGCAAACTGCCAGCCACCCATGCTATATAAACACCACCACACTCCCACCCATTTTAGGGTTTCCCTAGCCTAAATTTTGCAGCCACCCCCCTGATCTATCTCAGATCTGCCCCAAAAACACCCCCTAGTCTGAAACCCTAGCCAGATCAGATCTGGACCGTCAGATCGCCCGATCTGACGGCCCAGAGAGCTCCCAGCCTCCCACCTCTCTTCTCTCTCTCCTCCCTCCTCCAGCCCCTGCCGTGGAGCACCCGCAGCCGAGGCCGCCGCCGGCGCGCCACCGGCCAGCCGAGCCCCCTCCTCCGCTGCCGCGCCACCTCTCCTCCCCTCCTTCCCTCTCTCCCCTCTCCTTTCTCTCCTCTCCCTCTCATCCTCTCTCTCTGTGCAGCACCAGGACCCGCGCCATGGCCGAGCTCGAAGCTCCGCGCTGCCCAAAGCACGCCGGCGCCGCTCCCTCCAGCCGCCCACGACGCCTGCACACCGCCCCCGCGCCGTTCCTCGCCTACCCCGCCGCCCTCGCCGCCGGTGGCCGGCGCGCCACCGGGAGGCACCGCCGCCATCAAGTCCCGCTCGGGACGAGGCACGGGACGCCCGAGCCGGTTGCTCGATCCAGCGCGCCCACGTGGGCCGGCCCAGCCAGGCCAGGCGGCCCAGCTGCGAGGCCCAGGCCAGATGGGCCACGGCCCAGAGGTCCAGCGCCCCCTTCCTCTTTTTTTTTATTTTTGTTTATTTGTTTCCTGTTGGGCCCAATAGGAGTAGATTTGCCCCGTTTAGGTTTTTTTTTTCTCTGTTAGGGTTTTTTTTATTTAATTAGGCAGTTTTAGTTGTAATTTTTGCGGTGCCCGTAACTTTTTAACCGTAGCTCCGATTGCGACGCGTAAAATATGAAACTTGCTTAGAATTGTGTCTAGTTTAATAATTTGTTGCTTGTTGCCATGTTTGACTTTGTTTACATGCTGTTTGACTGCTAATTACACTGCTTGCCACTGTAACCTGTAACTGCTATAACTTTTTATCCGTTGCTCGGATTAAAATGTTCTTTATATGTAACTTGACTAAAATTGCAAGTAGATTGTGTTTTTGCTGTTCTTGCTTGCTAATAAAAATAATAAAATATTGTTTAGGGCAAAACAATACCAAATGCAATATTTATCGTGGGGTCCGCAATAGTTTGCATGTCTAGGATTTCACCCCACTTAAATTGACTAGATCAGATAGTTTATTTTTGCTTCACCTCTTGCCATGTTTGTGTGCTATGCCATGCTTGCTTGAGTTGTCATGTTAACAACCGTTGTTTGGTCACCTGTAGCTAAACAACTTGAAACACCGTAAACGTGCGGTATCATCGTGTGTGACGAGTACTCCACTTAAATCGTTAGTAACCGCTCTCGACGGTAGGTGCGATGTCTCGTGTTATTTCTTGTTGATGCTTGCTCGTGTTTGCTCCGTAGTAATAGAGTGCGTGCTCATTGATTGCTTTCCAGTGTTTACCGTCTTGTGTGCTTCCGCGGGTACCTCTCGGAGACGATGCGAGCGTGCGATCGACTACACCTTCGGAACCCGACTTATCAACAGGCAAGGACTATACATTACTTATGATCCATTCTATTTCAACCAGCGGTTTGCATGCTAGTATAGGTTAGGTTCGATGTTTGATCCTACCACATGTTTACAGCCTCTTTTAAACTGATACAGCCATGTCCCCTCCCAGCAAACCTTGTACTGCTATGTTACTATTGCTCGTTGCTCAGCCCCTGCTTAGTATGCATGCTTAGGATACTACGATGTTACCCTGTTACTCTTTGGATTGGGATATCACCTGATTATTATATTGTTATTGATGATATGATTATTATAATGTTGATTATATTCGACGAAGGATAGAAGGTCTAGGCTATCCCGCCCCGACGCTTTGTTCCATTCGAGTCACCTAGGATCCGAGTTCCGGGTATTGGTTTTAAGACTGAGCGTGCCTAACCGCGTGTGGGATTTTATGGGGTCCCCTTCTCTTACCTACCTAGCTTCAAACATTTCTAGTGGTGGCCCAAGCTGATTTACCATTTGAAACCGTGTGCGTAACTGGTCTGCAACCAGTGGTTTTAAAACAACTCGGGCCAGCAGAGACAGAGTTCCTTTGTTGGTCCACACTGGTGAGCTAGGGAAGTCCCCTGTTATAGAGGTGAGGCTAACCCTGACCTTAGCCATACGGAAGAGTCCGATCCGAGAGCGTGGCCGGCTTTTGGATTGGGTGTCGACTCCCTGGGGGCCACCCGGATTTGTTCGTTGTTAGTTAGAGGGACCTGTTGTTTCGGATCTCTTGGAACTAAATCATAAAATGGTTGCCTATGATGGGTAGCAACTGAGAGTGATGGACGTACGTCCGGAGCCTTGTAATGGGCAGTTGGTACACCCCTGCAGGGTTAAATCTTTTCGAGAAGCCGTGTCCACAGTTATGGACGACTTGAGACCTACTCCTTGTTCATAGACAACAACAATTGAGATAATCTTAATATAACTTGATCAATGTGTGTGTGTGCCTTGACTGCTTCTTCTTCGTCGGGATGCGAAGAGGAGGACAAGGATAGGATAGGTGTTATGTTTGCGTAAGTAGTTGATAGCAAGACTTGTTGGAGGCGATTCCTCATCGAATGCTTGGCTTCTTATCTTACTCTCTAGATCGTTAGCCACTTCATAAATGCTAGTGCGGCAGCAACCTCACCACTTACCCCTTCCTTACCGTAAACTAATAGTTGTCCTCGAATGACGAGTGATGAAGTCCTTGCTGGGTCAGATGACCACTACAGTTGGATGCTGAGTACCTCTGTACTCATGATACTACCCCCGAACTCTTTTCAGGGTTCTGATCGACAACAGGTATGGTGATCGACGTTTCACGTGGAGACTCGACGACGACTAGTTAGGAGGATCCCGGCGGAGGGCCTGGACCCGTGTGGTTATGGGATCGATGCTTTTCTCTTTGCCAGTAGGCATTTTCTTGTAGTCTGTACTCAGACATGTATCTTCCGCTGTTGTATTGTATTTAAGGAAGTTGTATGCCGATTGTATGAGATGTTGTATCCTCTATCTGTAATGTTGTGATATCATGTTGGAAATCCGGGGCATATGGCTTTGTCATATGTCGCGGTGGGACCGATATGTGCTTCGTCCCCGGATCTGGGTGGAAACACCTAGATCTGGAACAGTACCGCATATCGGGCCTTAAAACTTGGTATCAGAGCCTTACCGACCGTAGGATCCCTTCTCTGGCCGAAGTCGAGTCTAGAAAAAACTATTTTGTAGTTACTAAGTTAGTTATCGGAGAGTAGGAATCTTTTTACTCCTTACCCTTGCTCTGGTCAGGACAAGTGCCGTAAGTGTTTTATTCTCGACTTATCCCCCTTCAAACTTTAGGATCTTGAGTGTGTGGAGTATCGGAACCGTTACAATGCCTTGCTTGCAGCGTATTGTCTCGATTCCGAGCTCAGTTTAGGAATTCCTGTAGTACCTTTAGCTTCTCCGGCTCCGGATAATATCTTGGTCCTTCGTTGACTTCAGTCCTCTTGCCTAGTATCCTCGCTATTTGAGTGAGAATGCTTCTCTTGATCGTCGCTTGGACTATCGTTCTTCCTTTTGATCTCCCGATGGTTTCGTTTTTCTAACGATGTCGTCTCTCTGCGGAAATTTATCTCGACCGAAGTTCGACGTCGACATGGAGCAAAGTCCCTTGTTGGTGGTGTTGAAGATCGTCGACTCTCTTTTCTCTCCCCCCCTCTCCCCCGGATCGTCCTGGATCTCGGGACGAGATCCCTTGTTGGTGGTGTTGCTTGTAACAGCCCAGTTTTCACAAAAATTAAAAATTTTGTTTTCGGTGTGAATTGTTTGATTGCCTGATTTGTTTGCGGTGTTTGCATCCCCGATTTATTGATTGGCGATTATTTTCCCCCCTCTTATCTCGTACCGGACGGAGACCGACCCTTGCCACCCTGACACTCAACCTTGCGACACCGGGTTTCACCCGATCACCGTCGCGAAAACCGCAAGAGACCAGCCGCAGCCAACCGAGCGAAAAACCCCGTTTAATAATTAAACGGGTTATTTTTATAGCGCCCCGGAAAGTGTTTTCGGAACGGTTCCAGCGCGAGGTGAACGCCTCCGGCTCGACGCACTGATCGCGCAGTTCGAAGTTTTACCCGAATCGGAGGTACTGCGGACCCCCGGCGGTCAGAAACGTGAGCACCGTGCGCGCGAGACAAAAACCGATGATGTTTTTGCAAACTGCCAGCCACCCATGCTATATAAACACCACCACACTCCCATCCATTTTAGGGTTTCCCTAGCCTAAATTTTGCAGCCACCCCCCTGATCTATCTCAGATCTGCCCCAAAAACACCCCCTAGTCTGAAACCCTAGCCAGATCAGATCTGGACCGTCAGATCGCCCGATCTGACGGCCCAGAGAGCTCCCAGCCTCCCACCTCTCTTCTCTCTCTCCTCCCTCCTCCAGCCCATGCCGTGGAGCACCCGCAGCCGAGGCCGCCGCCGGCGCGCCACCGGCCAGCCGGGCCCCCTCCTCCGCTGCCGCGCCACCTCTCCTCCCCTCCTTCCCTCTCTCCCCTCTCCTTTCTCTCCTCTCCCTCTCATCCTCTCTCTCTGTGCAGCACCAGGACCCGCGCCATGGCCGAGCTCGAAGCTCCGCGCCGCCCGAAGCACGCCGGCGCCGCTCCCTCCGGCCGCCCACGACGCCTGCACGCCGCCCCCGCGCCGTTCCTCGCCTACCCCGCCGCCCTCGCCGCCGGTGGCCGGCGCGCCACCGGGAGGCACCGCCGCCGTCAAGTCCCGCTCGGGACGAGGCACGGGACGCCCGAGCCGGTTTCTCGATCCAGCGCGCCCACGTGGGCCGGCCCAGCTGCGAGGCCCAGGCCAGGCCGGCCACCCCTCCAGGCCAGATGGGCCACGGCCCAGAGGTCCAGCGCCCCCCTTCCTCTTTTTTTTATTTTTGTTTATTTGTTTCCTGTTGGGCCCAATAGGAGTAGATTTGGCCCGTTTAGGGTTTTTTTTCTCTGTTAGGTTTTTTTTTATTTAATTAGGCAGTTTTAGTTGTAATTTTTGCGGTGCCCGTAACTTTTTAACCGTAGCTCCGACTGCGACGCGTAAAATATGAAACTTGCTTAGAATTGTGTCTAGTTTAATAATTTGTTGCTTGTTGCCATGTTTGACTTTGTTTACATGATGTTTGACTTCTAATTACACTGCTTTCCACTGTAACCTGTAACTGCTATAACTTTTTATCCGTTGCTCGGATTAAAATGTTCTTTATATGTAACTTGACTAAAATTGCAAGTAGATTGTGTTTTTGCTGTTCGTGCTTGCTAATAAAAATAATAAAATATTGTTTAGGGCAAAACAATACCAAATGCAATATTTGTTGTGGGGTCCGCAATAGTTTGCATGTCTAGGATTTCACCCCACTTAAATTGACTAGATCAGATAGTTTATTTTTGCTTCACCTCTTGACATGTTTGTGTGCAATGCCATGCTTGCTTGAGTTGCCATGTTAATAACCATTGTTTGGTCACCTCTTCCCGGCACCCTCCGGGAGGGAGGATTGATCTCCGGGAGCCTCTCCTCCACCATGGACTCTTCCCGGATGATCCGTGAGTAGTCTACCTTGGACCATGGGTCCGTGAGCAGTAGCTATGTGATGTTCTCCTCCCCTCTTTGTTCTTCATGGATTAGACCTTGTGAGCTTCCCTACATGATCAAGGCACATATGTAATTATTTATACTGTTGCTATGTTGAGTTTGCTGGGATTTTATGGATTATGAGACTATGTTCAGTTTGTGATAGAGTAATATATTTGGTTTTATCTTTTATATTTTTTATCTTGAGTAACTCTTGCATGTTCTCCGTTTTTGTTTATTGCTTTGGGCAAGTACTAGGTAGTGACTCCAAGAGGGAATGTTATGCTCGATTGTGGGTTCATGCCCCCTGATGACTATCTTGAGTGACAGAAACATGAGTCTAGGGGATGTGATGTTGCCACAAGGGGGAAAACAACGGTGCTTGTGACCGCGGTTGCAAGGATTGTTTACTTTACGCAAAGTTCTTTTAATGCAGTTGTCTATTGCTTTGGGTTTACACTTTGGGTGGGGCTCGCAACTTAATACCATCGAGATGTTCTGGATAGATATCTCAAGGTGGATGATTAGTAGTAGATTCAGTTGGATTTTGGTCTACTTATTTTGGCGTACTGCCCATGCTTTTGAGCCTCTTCCTTTCTTTGTAGCATAGTTAGCATTGTGGTGCGTTTTTAATCATGTCAATTGCCCAGCTGTGATTTGTTTACCTCCCATAGCAGTTTTATCGTCTTTTGGGAGAGAGACATCACTAGTGAACATCACAGGGACCCCGATCCATATTCTCATCACTGTTTACACGCTCAATTTATTTCCTTCTTTTACTTTCCAGTTGCAATTACCACCACTATTATCTGTTACGTTGATCCTTTGTAAACAACAAGGCCGGAGAGATTGACAACCTCTCTGAACTTCGTTGGGAGAAAAGTTACTTGTGTGTGTGCAGGTCCAGGTTAAGGGAGCAATATCTCAAACGGCGCATTGCTCACTTCACCACCTACTTGTAGTTATCGGAGTCCTACTGGAGACAATCTCAACCTTGGTATCTTTGCCAAGGGAAATTTGCTGCTATTCTAGATCTCACCTTCCACTTGGGGTAACCAACGAAGGGCGAGAAGCCATTATCATCTCTCGCGCATCAAGCAAATTTCTGGCGCCGTTGCCGGGGACTCCAATCTACAAGATAGGGGAGTTGCACACTATCTTTTACCTCTGCTTTTTAGTCTTGTTAGTTTTCCTTTCTGTTTTTATCTGAGTGTCCTTTATCAAAAATCACAAAAAAATGTCTGTCACCCTTGCTGCTACTATGGGTTCCACTGAAAACACCAAGTTGTGTGACTTCACTAGTCACAACAACAATGATTTTATCTACACTCCTATTGCCACACCTGCCACTTCAGCGACCTTTTATGAAATTAAACCTTCTTTTTTAAACCTTGTTATGAGAGATCAGTTCTCTGGTGCTGGAGATGATGCTGCTTTACACTTAAATAATTTTGTTGAGTTATGTGATATGCAAAACTATAAAGATGTAGAAGGTGATATTGTTAAGCTTAAGCTTTTTCCTTTCTCTCTGAGGGAAGGAGCTAAAATCTGGTTTCAATCTTTGCCTAGTAATAGCATAGATTCTTGGGATAAGTGCAAGGATGCTTTTATTGGGAAGTACTACCCACCTGCTAAGATTATCCATTTGAGGAGCAATATTATGAATTTTAAACAATTTAATAATGCACACGTTGCCCAAGATTGGGAAAGAATGGAATCTCTTGTTAAGAAATGTCCTACACATGGTTTGACTACTTGGATGGTTATTCCGACTTTTTATGCAGGCTTGAACTTCACCTCGCGGAACCTGTTAGATTCGGCCACGGGAGGAACCTTTATGTCAACAACACTTGGTGCTGCCACAAAACTTCTAGATGAGATGTTGACCAACTATTCCCAATGGCACACCGAACGCGCTCCAACGGGTAGGAAGGTAAACTCTGTCGAGGAGATTTCCTCCCTAAATGAAAAAGTTGACTTGATTATGTCTCTACTTACCAAGAAATCTCCTATTGATCCTCATGATGTTCCTTTAAATTCTTTGGTTGCTCAAGAACAAGTAGATGTGAACTTTATCTCTAGAAACAACTTCAATAATAATGCTTATAGGGGTAATTTTTCTAGCAATCCTAGACCGTTCCCATCCAACTATGGGAACAACAACACTTATCCTAGCAATAAGAACCCCCACCTCTGAATTAGAAAGCATGCTTAAAGACTTTATCACTACTCAAAAAGCCTTCAACAAGAGTGTAGAGGAAAGATTAGACAAATCAGATAATCTCTCTTTGAAGGTAGACAACTTAGCCCTTGATATTGAGATGCTTAAAATTAGAACCTCTCCCCTCGAGGAGAGGAATGCCACTCCTATTAATGCTATACAGTTACAAATTAATGAAAACATTAGGATGATGGCTAAACTTAAAGAAAGATGGGCTATATAAAAAGAGGAAGAAGATAGAATTAAGAGCCTTCCTACACACCACACCATTGCTACTATCCAAATTATTGAGGATACACAAACTTTTAGCACCCAACATACTTCTAGTCCCATTGGACCTATTAATGGTGATGCTACTGTCTCAACCATAGAAGAAGAAACTCCTATGAACATAGAGGCTTTCAAACAAGTAAGCCTAGATGACACTACTACCACCTTTGATAGTAGTGACATTGATTTTAATAGTTGCACCCTCTCAAAAGTTATTAGCTTGCTACACAAAATGTCTAGAGACCCCCACACTAGCACATTTAATCTTGCCTTCACAGAGCAGATCACTAATGCTCTCATCAAAGCTAGGGAGGAGAAGCTTAGAATAGAAGCCTCCATACCAAGGAAGCTAGAAGATGGTTGGGATCCTATGATAAAAATTAAATTAAATAACTTCTCTTGTTATGCTTTATGTGATGTTGGAGTTAGAACCTCTGTTATGCCCAAAAGAATGTATGATATGTTTGAATTGAAACCTGTTGATCCTTGTTCTTTTGGTGTTCGTCTCGTTGATTCTTCCGTAAAGAAACCTTTGGGGAAGATCGGAAATGTTCTTACAATTGTCAATGACAATTATGTTCTCATTTATTTTACTATTATGGACATAGAGTGTGAACCTTTATGTCCAATTATTTTGGGACGCCCTTTTCTTCGTACCGTTGGTGCTGTTATTGACATGATAGAGGGGAATATAAAATTTAAATTCCCTCTTAAAAAGGGGATGGAGCACTTCCCTAGAAAAGAAGATTAAGTTACCTTTTGATTCCGTTACGCGGGCTAGTTGTTCTCTCTCTCTTGAAAAAACTTGATCTTTTTGCTTTATGCCATGCTTAAAGACGTAAAAGAAAGCGCTTGTTGGGAGGCAACCCAAGATGTTTTTACTTTCGTTTTTAGTGGTCTTGATTATTGTTACTACTGTAGAAACATCATTGTATCTTTATTTTCAAGCTTTGTGCCAAGTTTAGCCTCCGATTGCAAGAAAGGTCAAAAGTTGTGACATGTTGTCCAGAAAACAGATTATGTACTTGGACGGAAAAAATATCCTAAAATCACCAGATGATCTTTTTGATCTGGATTTTTTTGACAGCGTGCTCCATACAATTATTTTTCGAGTGTCTGTTCTGAGTTTTTTATTTGAGTTGCAGAAGTACCCCGAAAAAATTATGTACTACCTGATGTTCTGTTTTTCACAGATTCTGCAACGTTTTGCCTTTTCTTACTTTTGAAAAGCTTAAGCTTGATTTTTCTTTGCAAAAACTTTTTTGCAATATTGAGAAGCAGTAGCTATTCAAGAATATCTTTATTTCCATTAGAAGAAAATTATTTTATTAATGGTACTAACCTCTCTAATCAGCTTATGATGAGTTATGTATGAAGGGAGTTTTCAAGTGTGCGAGGGAAGATGATGAAAGAAGATCCGGGAGTATGAAACGCTTAAGCTTGGGGATGCCCCCATGCATCCCAATAAATATTCAAGGAGACTCAAGCGTCTAAGCTTGGGGATGCCCCTGTGCATCCCCTTCTCCATCGACAATCATCAGTTCGTCCTCCGTCTCACTATATTTTTATCACTTCATGCGTTATGTGGTATGCTTGGAGCGTCTCGCTCTTAGGTTTACTTTTTAGTTTTCTTTAGCTTTTCTTGTTGTTCATAAAAAGTTTGAACCCAGCTTAGTTTGTGTGGGAGAGAAACACGCTCCACTTCAAAACTATAACACACCATAGGATTTTCATGCTTATCTTTGTTCTGTTGTGTGTTCTTTATATTTTCGTAGCTACTGCCATGTTTAGCTCTTAGTTTTCATGTTTATATTTCTCAAGAGCTTTAGCTTTTGTTTAGTTTGTTGCTGGAACTCTCTTTAGTTTTCATGCTTATCTTGTTAAGAGAGTTGATTGTTGCACTCAGTTGTGTCTTGTCTTGAAGTAGGTAATTGAGGCTGCTATTCAATTGTAGTAGTAACTTGCAATAGTTTTGAGGTATTGTTGTGAGTAATGTTTGAACTTTTGGTGTCAAGAGCTCTAGCCTATTAGTGATAGGTGTCGTATTTTGGGAAATCCGTGTTTATTTTCAAAAATTACAAAATCTAGTTGAGAACTCTAGCTACTAGATGGATCACTAATCTTTGGAGGGATCGGATATTAGAGTACACTCACGTACAATGAGTCGAGGATGCGCAAGGATAACCAAACCCCCATACACTCCTCCTCGGGGTACTTGTCTCTTTATGAAACCCCCTTATTAGATTGAGAGTTACCGATAATAAGTGCATGAGTTCTTCGAACTAATGTAAGTATTGAAAGTTGACACTTCCACCTCCTCATATTTGCTAGCCTCTTCGATACTGTGCATTGCCCTCTTCTCACTCCGAGAGTTGGCGTCCACCTCGCTGGTGCATCCAAACCCTTGGCATGATACGCTCTATCATCATAAACCTCCTTATATCTTTCCTCAAAACAGCCACCATACCTACCTATCAAGGCATTTCCATAGCCTTTCCGAGATATATTTCCATGCAGCATCCACCTTCTCATGACTTGATATTTATGTCGTACATGTTGCTGCTACACTGACAGAGGCATACATCATGATAGATACATCTTCATTATGTTGAGTACCTTGTAAAGTGTGAAGATCTTCTATACTTCTTGTAAAATAGAGTGTTGCCCTTATGTGAGGAAAAGATCCCAAAGAGGACAAATTAAAAGTTCCCAAAGAGGACAAATGAGAGTTAAATAGAAAGAGCCATTGAGGCCACCAAAAAAATAGAAAAAATAGAAAAAAAGAGATAAATAAAATAAAAAGAGAGAAAGGGCCAACGCTACAATTCCTTTTGAAAGATCCATACTCGTACTCCCTCTATATCTTGTACTCCATAGAGATGATCATATATGCATATAGTTATGTGGGGACCATCACACTATAGAACATGGCTAGCATATTCCAAGGATGAGCTTCCTCAAACGAGCTCTAGGTCTTCTTGAGAAAGTAAGTTGGATGCACCCCCACTAGTTCCATTGGAGAGATTTTCATAGCTCATATGTGCATCCGTTGCATGGCTATCCCTACTCCTCACATCATATCTATCATTTGGCCTTTTCGCCTATGATTTTCCTCATTGATGTGAGCCTTTTCACCCTTTTTTCTTCCTCCCCCACCATATTTCTCTCTTGGCCATCCTAAGTGTCAACGCTCGTGCATACGCTCACCATTGCATGAGTGCTCAAAATATCGAAAGGGAGTGGATTAAATTGACTTGTACCTGGCTAGTGCTCTAGGGACGAGTCAAGATAAGATTCCAAAGAAGACTAAGTGTGAAACTTTAGTAGATTGAGTTCTCAATAAATATATATTTTTTTATCGTATTCCCATCTCCCCCCTCTTGCACGCAAACACCATCTGGAGACAATCGAGTCACGGACAGCAAGATGTCTTGCACCTTTATGTTCTTATGGTGTTTGTTTCAATGCTAATATAGACTCTTGCCTGTTATGACTTGAATTGAATTACATACCTTGATTGCTTTACTTTCAAAGTTCTTATATGGTTGTTAGCATGTCACCACAGAAATTATGCTTGTTATCATTTACCTACTCGAGGACGAGCAGGAATTAAGCTTGGGGATGTTGATACGTCCCAAACGTATCTGTAATTTATGCTTGCTCCATGCATGTTTTGTGTTATATTGCTATGATCTAGATACACTTTCAGATCATATTTGGACTAACTTATTAACTCAGTGCAGCCCAGTGCCAGTTCCTGTTTTCTGCTGTTTTTCTATTTCAGGTTTCCCCCATATTAAAAGTGCTCAAAAAATTCGGGAAAATCAGATAAACAATTATCGTACCGGAATCTTCCGGGAGAGCCCGAGAGGGTCCATAGGGCCACCACCAGGTGTCCAGGCGCCCTCCCGACGCGCCCTAAAGTGGGGACGCGCCAGGGGGGTGCCTAGACCCCTGGTGGGCCCCTGGCTCCCCCCTTTCGCCTATATATTCTCCGTGACGGGATTCTTCCGAGGAGAGAACCATTTTTCGCGATCTCGCCTCTGTTCCTCCGCCGCCACGCTTCCAAGATCGGGAGCGCCATCAGACCTCTTCTCGGCACCCTGCCGGAAGGAGGATTGACCTCCGAGAGCCTCTCCTCCACCATGGACGCTTCCCAGATGATCCGTGAGTAGTCTACCTTGGACCATGGGTCCGTGATCAGTAGTTATGTGATGTTCTCCTCCCCCTCTTTGTTCTTCATGGATTAGACCTTGTGAGTTTCCCTACATGCTCAAGGCACATATGTAATTCTTTCTACTATTTCTATGCTAAGTTTGCTGGGATCTGGTGGATTATGAGACTATGTTCAGTTTGTGATAGAGTAATATATTTGGTTCTTATCATTTATATTTTTGTTCTTGAGTAATTCTTGCATGTTCTCCATTGTTGTTTATTGCTTTGGCCAAGTAGTAGGTAGTGACTCCAAGAGGGAATGTTATGCTCGATTGTGGGTTCATGCCCCCTGATGACTATCTTGAGTGACAGAAACATGAGTCTAGGGGATGTGATGTTGCCACAAGGGGGAAAACAACGGTGCTTGTGACCGCGGTTGCAAGGGTTGTTTACTTTACGCAAAGTTCTTTTAATGCAGTTGTTTGTTGCTTTGGGTTTACACTTTGGGTGGGGCTCGCAACTTAATACCTGCGAGATGTTCTGGATAGATATCTCAAGGTGGATGATTAGTAGTAGATGCAGTTGGATTTCGGTCTACTTATTTTGGTGTACCGCCCATGCTTTTGAGCCTCTTCCTTTCTTTGTAGCATAGTTAGCATTGTGGTGCGTTTTTAATCCTGTCAATTGCCCAGTTGTTATTTGTTTACCTCGCATAGCAGTTTTATCGTCTTTTGGGAGAGACACATCACTAGTGAACATCACGGGACCCCGGTCCATATTCTCATCATTGTTTACACGCTCAATTTATTTCCTGCTTTACTTTCCAGTTGCAATTACCACCACTATTATCTCTTACGTTGATCCTTTGTAAACAACAAGGCCGGAGAGATTGACAACCTCTCTGAAATTCGTTCGAGCAAAGTTACTTGTGTGTGTGTGCAGGTCCAGGTTAAGGGAGAAATATCTGAAACGGCACTTTGCTCACTTCACCACCTACTTTTAGTTATCGGATTCCTACTGGAGACAATCTCAACCTTGGTATCTTTGCCAAGGGAAATTTGCTGCTATCCTACATCTCACCTTCCACTTGGTGTAACCAACGAAGGGTGAGAAGCCATCATCATCTCTCGCGCATCAGGTGGCTCCTCTTGTTGAGTTTATTCAAATGGGAGTAAATGATTTACATGCCCATGGAGGACCTTATATATCCTAGGAGTCACTAATAAATGACCAAGGATACCTGTCATTGGAAAGTCATGACAGATGTCCTCATAAGAGAACTTAGTGTGGGGCATTTGCTACCGGGTGGATTCGAGGAGAGAGTAAATCAAAGAGAGAGGCAGGGGGATTTACCCAAGTTCGGCCCGTCGATGAGGTAAAGACCTACTCACCAACCGATGTAGCGGAAGTAGAGTTGGTGAAGACCGTCGGTGAAGATCCCCGCAGCTAGGAATTTCAATGACCTCCCAACCGCGAGGATATCGATCCCTCGAACCGTCCCGCGATCTAGTCCCACGGACAAGTCTCACGAACAAGCTTCTCGAAGAAGGGTCGAAGGTACGACACCTCCATTAGTATCCACACATCCCGTAGCAGCAATACAGCAACGCTCCACCGTCCAGAGATGAACGCCACCGAGAAAACTAGAGGGAGAAAACCCTAACGGATTCCGATCTAGAACAGCGTCTAAACCGGGGTCTAATTGTGGAGCAACGGGGTTTAGAGGAGGGAGGGTGGCGCATAGGCATTGGGGTCAAGTTGTGTGTCTCTCCCCCTCCCCCTGGCTCACCTTATATACGTGGCTAGGAGTCCTAGGGCGCAGCCCAAGGAGGATTGGGAGTCCAACTTGGACTCCCAAGCCTTCCAAACCTTCCCACACCTTCCCACCGGAAACCTGCCATAATGGGATTTGGTAATTCCACCTAGAGGAGGATTCCCCTTTCCTTGGTGCGCCCCCACCTCCTGGCCGGCCAGGGCAGCCTAGGTGGCTTTCCCCCCAAGGCCAGGGGCGCAGGGGAGTGGGTGGTACTGCCCGGAACCTTCCATGACCTTCTAGAAGCTTCCAGGACCTACCGAGACATACCGGGACCGTTTCGGGACATTCCGGACACTTCTGGAGCACTGCCAGGACCTTCCGAGACCGTTCTCAGACGTTCCGGAGCCATCCGGATAGTTTCCAAGACCATCCGAGTTACAGTTTAAGCCACCCGATGACCGCGAAGGTTGTCGGGACGCCCAGCGATTATCCGGAAACTATTCTGGTTGATCCAGGACTTCCCCAGTACCATTCTCATATGTTCCGGAACCACCTGGGACTACTCCAGAGTGATCCGTACATATCCTTAAATACCCAAAACTACTTCTGGTGCCCTTATGAACTATTTAATAAATCTCCGAAACTACTTCTGGTACCCGTATGAACTATTCTGCTTTGCTTCCACTAAACCTTCTACCATACTAGTATTCTAACAGACTACTGCTCGTTAAGTGTGTGACCCAATAGGTTCGGTATAATGCGGACATGACTCAGAACATCTTCCGGACATAGGTCAACAGCCTTTTGTCAATAGCCAATAATCAACAGCGGAGCCATGGACCCTCATGTTGACTCCCGCACATACACGAAGAAACTTCGAGTGAACCATTATGTTTAGTCATGTACCATTCCCTTTGCTTCGCGATATATGACAAAGTTAGAGGAGAGAAGTTTGGCACCCATGTGTAACAACTTTTGAACACAAGCCACTCGTTATCCTCTTTGCTCGTTTGTCCCTTTTCTTGTTATCGTATTCCGGTATCCCCGTGACTGAATCACAATGCGTCTGGCCAGACTATAATGGATACCGTCATACCGAGTGGGCCCGAAGTGAATATCTTCTTCATCGTGAAGGAGCAAATCCCATTCTTTAACTATCACAATCACTAGCCACACCATCTGACATACCCAGAACTTATTTTACTACTTCCCATTTACGGGAGGATTCATCTAAGAACCAAAGCATGTCTTCCTGTGTGAAGCAACTCGATACTCTCATGGTCTAAGGAATTACGTATATGATAACATTTCATGATATGACTTATAACGTAGTTACGATGTGATCTCTAAGTATATCATTCAATACTGGGGTCGGTTCAACATCATTGTTCTGCTAACAATATGTTCCCATTGCTACTGACATCCTTGTTACAAGAACAATGTCCATGATTAAGAAAACGTAATCATCAGTTAGCACATGAGCTGGTCTTAGAGGCTAAACCAGGAACTCTTGGTGTTTACATTTCCACACATGCAAGTGAGTTTTCTTCTGAATCTCATAGTCAGGGTCATTGCAATTATAGCACGGAAATATAAACATTAATTACGAACATGGAAATATATATAATAACATTTTATTATTGCCTCTAGGGCATATTTCCAACAGTCTCCCACTTGCACTAGAGTCAATAATATTATCAGTGCTTGAGAACTTTACACCTATGGCATACCTGTGTAATACATGCTTCATTTGTGGTATAGACTTCATCTTCGGATCTGAGGTCTCAGGCCCGTTTGTATCTTGCATATCTTCGCGTTTTCACGCTATCATAAAATTCACTAATTTTATTAGTTTAGCTTTGTATATGTTTGAATCATTTGGTAGGACCTTGGTTCCTCAGAATAAGTCATGACATCATTCATCAATGTTCCATGAGCTTCAAGTATATAAGAAAACCATACCACGTTCATGAATGAACTTATGATTCAAATTACCCTCGTTGTTACTTCTTTAAGTAACTATATACTTAGCCTCTGTTATAGAATTTGCCACAGTATCTAACTTGACAAAGTTCCTCCATACTGCGCCACGCTTACGTGTAAAACACATAATCCCAATTAAAATCGAAAATCGGTCGGAGTAAGTATGAAGACTGAATTGGTGTAACTATTTACATCAAAAATTCAGCTGGTGTAACTCATTACAACGAGCTCTTCATTCTCTCCATTTTCCGAGAAACATATCTTATCTATCATAAGTTTAACTTTTCACTGTTTGTCCAATGATCAACATATTTATCACTTTGGTATCTTGCTCACAACCTTTTAGAGCATTGGACATATCTGGTCGTTTTACATATTATGGTGCACATGATTAATCCAAACACATAGGTGAGTGAATTCAATTCATGTGTTTTGCTTTATCTGATTTCATGAACACTGATTTTTGCAAACAACTTTTCACCATGACCTCGGCAAGAACATCTTTCTTGGCGTATTCATACTAAACTACTTTAGTATCATGTCAACATGTAATATTGGCTTTAGCATGATCAGGCACTTACTATCTACATAGATCATTATGCTCAATACTAATGCTATATTAGCCTAAGTACTTCAGCTGAAAACTATTTCCAATGAGGTCCTTATTCGTGTCAAGAAATTTATATCATTTCTAGTCAACAATATGTCATCTACAAAAGTTTTTAGAAATATCATTCAGCTCCGACTTACTTTCTTGAATATTCAAGCATCTTCGTTTATTCCCGATGAAAACAAACTATTTTGGCAATTTCATCATAACGAAAATTCCAACTCCATTGTGCTAGCTTCAGTCCATCACTGGATATCCAAGGCTTGCATCTATTTTAGCATCCTTTGAATCGACAAAAAACTCCGGTCGTATCACATATACGTCCTTTGTTATATTTCCGTGTAGGAACTTTGTTTTGACGTTCGTTCTACCTATCCTATAAATGAGATATGTAGTAATTGCTAATATAACCCGAACTGAATAAAGCATCTCTACGGTCGAAACTATTTCGCCGTAGTCAACCTTTGAACTTGCTAGAAAACAATTTTCCAACGAGTTGAGATTTATGGATAAAAAAAATTCATCCGAATCAATTATAGATCCATATATATATTCTTCAGACTTTTAGTCTTTCGGAGGGTCTACCAAGTTCAAAACTTGACTTACTTCCATGAATACTATCTCGGATTATTTGGCATTTAGCCAAATCCCGGAGTCAGGGCCCATCAATGCTTCTTTGTATATCACAGGTTTATTATTGTCGAACAACAATATCTCGTTTTACATATCATGAATGTTTGTACGAGTTATGTCTAACTTGTGTGGTTCAGCTGCGCACTTCTCTGAAGATTCAACGATCTTTGACAAGTTGCACTGTCCTCCCACTCACTCTTTTGTAAGAAACTATTTTTTCTTCAAAACACAACGTTCTTAAAAACAAACAGTTTTGCTTTTGTGTAGTGATAGAGGAATACCAAAACTTTTGGCATAACCTTAACAAAGTAGCACTTATCTGATTTGGGGTTTTGAGTATGTCAAGCATATGCCTCATATACCCAACTTTTAAGAAAAGACAACATGGTTTTAACAGTTCATACCACATCTAATATGGTGTCATTTCAACAGATTTGATGGTGCTCTTTTCAGTGTAAAAGCCGTAGTCACTAACGCATAAATTTAATAAGTATAATGGCAAATTGATAAAAGTTGCGCACTTCTCTGAAGATTCAACAATCTTTGACAAGTTGCACTGTCCTCCCACTCACTCTTTTGTAAGAAACTATTTTTTCTTCAAAACACAACGTTCTTAACAACAAACAGTTTTGCTTTTGTGTAGTGATAGAGGAATACCAAAACTTTTGGCATAACCTTAACAAAGTAGCACTTATCTGATTTGGGGTTTTGAGTATGTCAAGCATATGCCTCATATACCCAACTTTTAAGAAAAGACAACATGGTTTTAACAGTTCATACCACATCTAATATGGTGTCATTTCAACAGATTTGATGGTGCTCTTTTCAGTGTAAAAGCCGTAGTCACTAACGCATAACTTTAATAAGTATAATGGCAAATTGATAAACGTCATATTTGATCTTACTGTGTCATACATGGCTTGATTACATCTCTCGAACACTTTACTCATAGAGGTGTTCCGGGAGACGCAAGTTATGACACTTCTTCACAACTCATCAGACGTTTGCTAAACTTGTAACTCAAATATTACTTTCTACAATCTAATTTGCAGAAGCTTTATTTATCTCGTTACAATGAATTTCTATTTCACTCTAAAATACCTTGAAAATTTCAAAGATTTCAGACGTATGTCTCTATTGAACAGATATCCACATATCTACTTCAACCCATGAGTGAAGATAGGAAATCCACTGCACACAACCACACTGATTGGACTACACACATCATCATGTATGATTACTAATGGTTTAGTTGCCCGTTCATGTATGGCCCATCAACGGTGTTTTAGTCACATTACTTCGAGACAAAGATCGCAAGCGTCAAGTGATTCATAATCATATGACTCGAAAGTCCATCACTTATGGAAATTCTTCATGCATGTTATGTCACTTGTGATAAACGGCAGTGCCACATCTATGTGGTATTTCTGACAGTCTTGCGACGTTTAGCGTCAGTGTTATGGATGTTTAGTATTATTATCAAGATTCATAACATACAACCTATTCATAATGGGAGTATGGCCTTTACGTTATTCATAGCTTTGAACAACTCTCTTGCAACAAACATGATTCAAAATGATGTTTTGCAACAAGGCTAAAGTGTAGTAACAATTTACTCAACTCTAAAATGAATTATGAAGAAAATCATAGAGTCAACACACGGTATAGTAAACCTTTTACCGTGTTCCCGAGCATGTCAAAACTCATCATTAGCTAGTCATAAAATCCATAGTATTTCTTGCATCAACTTGCAACGATATGCAATTGAAGTGATATTCTAGTGATCAACAGTTTAATCACAATATACAAGAATTAAGATTAACCGCTTAATCATAATTCCCAAGAATTACATCTTTTGACCAGCAATGAATTCATCTATAACTTCGTATGACTTTCATTTCTGAGCTGGTTATTCCAGTCTTCTTTCGTTTTGCCTTTATACGTATTATAGTTCTATTTCCAATGTCACTCCTACTCACAAAAGCTCACACATGATTAAGGATGGCGCAGGCCATGGAATTTCCGGCGTGTAAGTCTTACTAACATCCTTTGGACTTCCTTTCCCTTAATTCTCATCATCATATGATCGGTGTTCTTCTGGATCCCACACTTATCAGTTTTGTTTAGGGCACAGTGAAACTTTTCACTAATGCTTACAATCATACATTGTACTAGATATCTTATATCCAACATTAATTGTCTTACTACTGAAAACAATTTTTCAGTTCCATGAATATAACATAACTATCCCAAACATTTCGAAGTTCGGGTTTCATGGTGGTGAAGACAATGCACTTAGCTGTGGTGGAATTCTAGCATTTTGGATTATGGACGTAAGTCACATCATCCATAGCATCAGCGGGAGAGCATCAAAAATTTGCGATAGGACATGGTCCTTCTCGGCGCTATTGAGGATAGTCCTCACAATACGGTACCAATCGTAAAGTTTTTACCAGATAATACAGTTAATCAAAATCAATTGGGAAGGTGGTAACGCGAGCCATTATTCTACAACGATAATGCAAATGCTAAGACTTTTTCCATAATTAAGTTGCACTTGTGATTAATCAATTTAATTACTTAGTGCGCTCCCACTCAGATCAATATCTCTCGTAATTGATGCTGGAGTGATTCAAGATCCGACCCAATCGTCCGCCATTGATGTGACATCACTGATGACTTAGACTGGACCGGTAGGCCAACTTTCCTATCACAACGCATGTGATTCTTGTTCATCTTTCGATGGGCGTGTTCCGGTAGCAAACTTTTATCCAAACCGTCAAGACAACCAAGTGTAATTGCAGTGTGTTCTTAACACACCCGCCTTTTATGCGTCACACCGTGTGCACCCATGTGACATGACCTGCTCCGATGTGAAATATAGTATAGACGGTGCTACAGTTGCAAGAACACTATCAACTTGATATTGTTTTGCGAGAGATCACCCTAATAAAATACGACTACCGCGCATCAAACAAGGGTGCATCAAAGGATAAACATCACAGGCAGTTCATAAAATTATGTGATATAGTATAGCCCTTTGCTTCGTGAAGTCTTCATTGTTTTCACGTCGTCGTGGTTGAAGTCACCGTGTCCACCAACTTTGTCCTTGGCGCCGGGAACATCACCACGGCTTCCGGCATGTGCGTCGGGGTCCACCTCCGCATCGTAGATCATCACCTTGCATCTATCTATTGCTTTGCCTCGAGCTAATAAACAGTTCTGGCACGCAGGCCATAATTAAGTGACAATCATATGACTCCAGTCATCATGCCGTACCACGACACGCAGGTCGCGAATAAATATTACATCATATAGCATCTCATACAAACACATTGCAAATCTTGAAGGCTATACCACATCACATGCATACTCTGCAAAAACAAGTTAGATCGCTATCTACACGGGTTGTTGCAAATTTTATCGTGGTTGATTAGCAGGTTACATGCAAACGTTGTTCCCTAAACAAATCAAACACGATACTTCAATGTTGCTAGTTTAACGTTCGGGGTGCGTGTAGCAACTAATGCCACAAGCCAAACTTCGTTCAACGCGTGACCCCCGTGTGGATTTGAGTTCATAAAATCCACAATCCCCTCCATGTTAAATCTTCTATTGCGAGATTAAGATGAGATCCAAGGAGTTTGATGTAGACCATGATCAAGGCAACCAACATACTGAAAGCAGCATAGAGGGATCGATGGAAAACTCAATCCTTGTAGCAAAGCCTCACCTTGCCATCAAGCATAGAAAAAATCACATGACAGGGAAGCAACAAGAAAATCAATGCTTCATATCACACATATGATCTAGACCTAAACATGCATCTAATCAAGGATCGCTCATGATACCACTGTTGGGAAACGTAGTAGAAAACAAAAAAAATTGTCCTACGAATCAAGAACCCAAGATCATCCAAGAAGATTGCATACAAGGTTTTAGGTCATGGCTCACCAACCGATGTAGCGGAAGTAGAGTTGGTGAAGACCGTCGGTGCAGATCCCCGCAGCTAGGAATTTCAATGACCTCCCAACCGCGAGGATATCGATGCCTCGAACCGTCCCGCGATCTAGTCCCACGGACAAGTCCCACGAACAAGCTCCTCGAAGAAGGGTCGAAGGTACGACCCCTCCATTAGTATCCACACATCCCGTAGCAGAAATCCAGCAGAGCTCCGTCGTCCAGAGATGAACGCCACCGAGAAAACTAGAGGGAGAAAACCCTAACGGATTCCGATCTAGAACAGCGTCTAAACCGGGGTCTAATTGTGGAGCAACAGGGTTTAGAGGAGGGAGGGTGGCGCATAGGCCTTGGGGTCAAGTTGTGTGTCTCTCCCCCTCCCCCTGGCTCACCTTATATAGGTGGCCAGGAGTCCTAGGGCGCAGCCCAAGGAGGATTGGGAGTCCAACTTGGACTCCCAAGCCTTCCAAACCTTCCCACACCTTCCCACCGGAAACATGCCATAATGGGATTTGGTAATTCCACCTAGAGGAGGATTCCCCTTTCCTTGGTGCGCCCCCACCTCCTGGCCGGCCAGGTCAGCCTAGGTGGCTTGCCCCCTAAGGCCAGGGGCGCAGGGGAGTGGGTGGTACTGCCCGTAACCTTCCATGACCTTCTAGAAGCTTCCAGGACCTACCGAGACATACCGGGACCGTTTTGGGACATTTCGGACACTTCTGGAGCACTTCCAGGACCTTCCGAGACCGTTCTCGGACGTTTCGGAGCCATCCGGATAGTTTCCAAGACCATCCGAGTTACAGTTTAAGCCACCCGATGACCGCGAAGGTTGTCGGGACGCCCAGCGATTATCCGGAAACTATTCCGGTTGATCCAGGACTTCCCCAGTACCATTCTCATATGTTCCGGAACCACCTGGGACTACTCCAGAGTGATCCGTACATATCCTTAAATACCCAAAACTACTTCTGGTGCCCTTATGAACTATTTCATAAATCTCCGAAACTACTTCTGGTACCCGTATGAACTATTCTGCTTTGCTTCCACTGAACCTTCTACCATACTAGTATTCTAACAGACTACTGCTCGTTAAGTGCGTGACCCAATAGGTTCGGTATAATGCGGACATGACTCAGAACATCTTCCGGACATAGGTCAACAGCCTTTTGTCAATAGCCAATAATCAACAGCGGAGCCATGGACACCCATGTTGACTCCCGCACATACACGAAGAAACTTCGAGTGAACCATTATGTTTAGTCATGTACCATTCCCTTTGCTTCGCGATATATGACAAAGTTAGAGGAGAGAAGTTTGGCACCCATGTGTAACAACTTTTGAACACAAGCCACTCGTTATCCTCTTTGCTCGTTTGTCCCTTTTCTTGTTATCGTATTCTGGTATCCCCGTGACTGAATCACAATGCGTCTGGCCAGACTATAATGGATACCGTCATACCGAGTGGGCCCGAAGTGAATATCTTCTTCATCGTGAAGGAGCAAATCCCATTCTTGAACTATCACAGTCACTAGCCACACCATCTGACATACCCAGAACTTATTTTACTACTTCCCATTTACGGGAGGATTCATCTAAGAACCAAAGCATGTCTTCCTGTGTGAAGCAACTCGATACTCTCATGGTCTAAGGAATTACGTATATGATAACATTTCATGATATGACTTATAACGTAGTTACGATGTGATCTCTAAGTATATCATTCAATACTGGGGTCGGTTCAACATCATTGTTCTGCTAACAATATGTTCCCATTGCTACTGACATCCTTGTTACAAGAACAATGTCCATGATTAAGAAAATGTAATCATCAGTTAGCACACGAGCTGGTCTTAGAGGCTAAACCAGGAACTCTTGGTGTTTACATTTCCACACATGCAAGTGAGTTTTCTTCTGAATCTCATAGTCAGGGTCATTGCAATTATAGCACGGAAATATAAACATTCACTCCCATTTGAATAAACTCAACAAGAGGAGCCACCTGATGCGCGAGAGATGATGATGGCTTCTCACCCTTCGTTGGTTACCCCAAGTGGAAGGTGAGATGTAGGATAGCAGCAAATTTCCCTTGGCAAAGATACCAAGGTTGAGATTGTCTCCAGTAGGAATCCGATAACTACAAGTAGGTGGTGAAGTGAGCAAAGTGTCGTTTCAGATATTTCTCCCTTAACCTGGACCTGCACACACACACAAGTAACTTTGCTCGAACGAATTTCAGAGAGGTTGTCAATCTCTCCGGCCTTGTTGTTTACAAAGGATCAACGTAAGAGATAATAGTGGTGGTAATTGCAACTGGAAAGTAAAGCAGGAAATAAATTGAGCGTGTAAACAATGATGAGAATATGGACCGGGGTCCCGTGATGTTCACTAGTGATGTGTCTCTCCTAAAAGACGATAAAACTGCTATGCGAGGTAAACCAATTACAGCTAGGCAATTGACAGGATTACAAACGCACCGCAATGCTAACTATGCTACAAAGAAAGGACGAGGCTCAAAAGCATGGGCGGTACGCCAAAATAAGTAGACCGAAATCCAACTGCATCTACTATTAATCATCCACCTTGAGATATCTATCCAGAACATCTCGCTCGTATTAAGTTGTGAGCCTCACCCAAAGTGTAAACCCAAAGCAACAGACAAGTGCATTAAAAAGCACTTTTCGTAAAGTAAACAATCCTTGCAACCGCGGTTACAAGCACCGTTGTTTTCCCCCTTGTGGCAACAGCACATCCCCTAGACTCATGTTTATGTCACTCAAGCATGTCATCGGGGGGCATGAACCCATAATCAAGCATAACGTTCCCTCTTGGAGTCACTACCTACTACTTGGCCAAAACAATAAACAGCAACGGAGAACATGCAAGAATTACTTAAGAACAAAAATATAAGAGATAAGAACCAAATATATTACTCAATCACAATCTGAACATAATCTCATAATCGATCAGATCTCAGCAAACTCAGCATAGCAATAGCAGAAAATTACATATGTGCCTCGATCATGTAGGGCAGCTCACGAGGACTACACCATGAAGAACAAAGAGGGGAGTAGAACATCACATAGCTACTGATCACGGACCCATGGTCCAAGGGAAACTACTCACGACACATCCGGGAAGCGTCCATGGTGGAGGGGAAGCTCCCGGAGGTCAATCCTCCCTCCGGTAGGGTGCCGGGAAGGAGTCTGTTGGCGCTCCCGATCTTGGAAGCGCGGCGGCGGCGGAACAAAGGCGAGATCATGAAAAAGAGTTTTGTCTTCGGGGGTTTCGCGTCACGAAGAATATATAGGAGAAGGGGGCAGCCAGGGGGGCCACGAGGGGTTCAGGCCCCCCTTACCCCGGCGCGGCCAGACCCTAGGCCGCGCCAGGTGGCCACATGGGTCCCCGGTGGTGACCCTCTGGCCCCACCCAGGTGATTCCGGAAGGTTCCTTCACACTGATTTTTTTATCTGATTTTTCCCAAATTTTTGAGGCACTTTTAATATGGGGGAAACCTGAAATAGAAAACAGCAGAAAACAGGAACTGGCACTGTGGTGCACTAAGTTAATAAGTTAGTCCAAATATGATCAAAGTGTATAAAAGTGTATCTAGATCATAGCAATATCACACAAAACATGCATGGAGCAAGCAGAAATTATAGATACGTTTGGGACATATCAATGATCCAATGCTAAAGTGTGTCCTTGCAAATGTGGTGATGGTAGTGCCAGAAATACTGGCCGATGGTGCAAACGATCAGTTAATGTTCAACGATATCAACAATTTGTTGCGGGCATAACTGCGTAGTGTAGGCTCATGGTGTATTGTCTCGGACTAGTGATCATGCCCAGATTAGCCACTGACAAACACTTGCACGGGAGGCATGGTATCATTTAAGCGTCCCATGAGATTTTGGTTGTACCGTCTCTTCTCGGCATTCGAGCTGCGTTTGATGTGACTCCAGCATCGATTGTGGTAATGGTTTTGTGGACGTTATTTCGCGTCTAGGTGCTTCTATAGTGTGTGCACACAATTAGTCCGCGTGGTCGTGCCCACGTTCAGATCACGTGTGAAAGGATCGGAATGTCCACTAGAGGGGGGCTGAATAGGCGACTAACAATTTTTAAGCTCTTCTTAATAAATTAGGCTCAATAATAAATATAGGTTGTTTAGATGTGCAACTACGTGTGCAACCTATATGCCAACTAATGCAAGCAACACTATATGAGCAAGCCAGATATAAGCAATGAAAATAACTTGCACAAAGTAAAGGTAAAGGGGAACACTGGAGACAAGGATATGTTCCGAAGTTCCTTCTCTTTCGAGAAGTACGTCTCCGTTTGAAGAGGGTAAGGAGCACAATGCGCACACGAAGCCAACGCGGGCCACCCTATTTCTCCTCACGCTCTTACCAATGCAAGATTCCTTGATCCACTATGAGGCGGCCTTGGAGGTGGCAACAAAACCTTTACAATCAAGGTTGGGGCAATCTCCACAACTTAATTGGAGGCTCCCAACGAAACCACGAAGCTTCACCACAATGGAATATGGCTTCGAGGTGACCTCTTCCGTCTAGGGCACCAATGTAACACCCTCAGTTGCCTGTAACAGTAATCACTTTTACTGTGGACTTATCACTGTTGCTAATCACTATGCAAACCTTGCCATGACCCATTTTGCTTTTTATCATATTCAGAAAAGCCTTTTGGTTGCTATGAAAAATATGTTGCACTTAAACTTTGCCCAAAAATCATGGGACCACTTTTATAAAATCACTAATAATCATTGGGTCATGCCCATGTGGTTATAGTATTTTATTTTGCCACTGAAAAATTCAAACAATTCAAACACCAAGCAAAACAGCCCCATTTGACAATTGAATATTATAAAGAAATAGTAAATGGTTTTATTTTAAGCCTAAACCTTTTGTGGCACTCTGGAAATATACACACCTAATTATGGGCCAGGTCACACATTTTAAAAAAATGTTAAAGCAATTAAAACCAATACAAAAGGAAAAGAACAGATTGGAAAATAAGAAGAAAAGAAAAATTCTAAAAAACTCGCCTGGGGCGAGGCCCACCCCGGCCCATCTCCCTTTCCCCACCTGCCCCCGTCTCCTCCGTCACCTGCCCCGTCGCCGTGGCAAGCTCGTCGTGGATGGGACGTCTGCCGGCCGCCCCCACCTCCCCTGTGCCTCTGACGCGATAAGGGCACCCCCAGCTACCCCCTGGACACGCCCCTCCTCCATTTCCTCTCCTCCTCTCCTCGCAGTCGTCGGGGAAGATCCCACCCGAGCCGCCGTCGCCATGGCCGTGAGCTCACGCGGCCAGTGAGCTCGCGTCGCCACGCCACCTTGTCCAGCGTGTTCCACGTCGTCGTCTTCGTCTCCTAGCACAAGGAATCGAGATCGGAGCCACTACGTCGAGCGCACGGTCAACTTCCCCAACTCCGGCCGCCGCGACGTCGCAGAGGGAATTCGCCGCCGTCGATACGCCATCGAGCCCACTGCCACCACTGCTGCACTCGCGGTGAGCTCCTCTACCTTCCCCAAACCCCGCGTAGCCCCTCGTGCACTAAATCCGCCGACGCCATTGGAGTCGTGGCTCCGTCGACGCCGACGTGTTCTCCCCCGCGGCCTAGGTCATGCTTTTGGCGCGCCGAGCACGTCCTTGTGTTCACCTTGCTCCCAGGAACACCATCCCGTAGCGCACGCTCGAAAGCCCTCTCCGTTGACGCGTTCCCTGTAGGAGATATGCCCTAGAGGCAATAATAAATGTTATTATTTATCCCCATGTTCCTAATTATGTTTATATTCCATGCTATAACTGCTATGGTTCTCGAGTCTGCAATAACCACGAGGCTCGGAGGAAGACTCATATGCACGTGTGGAATAATAAACGGATAAAAAAAATATTCCTAGTCTCGCCTCTAAGACTAGCTCAAGTATTGCATGATGGTTCTGTTTTCCTGATCATGGGCATGACTATGCCGGCAATTTTGAGGGCACAATGTTAGAAGAACATTTATGTTGAATCGACCCAGATTGATGTTATGCTATGAGATACATTCGTCACCAGTTAATGGATTATAACACAGAGAAAGTTGAGCGTTTGCATAATTCCTTAGACCATGAGAGTATCGAGTTCCTTCGTACTTGCTTCGTGAACTTTGGGGTTTGTTAAACGTCATCTGTAAAAGGGTGGCTATTACGGCGGCTTACGGGTTCACGGAAAAGTATGACAAGGAACTAGGTAGCTCAAGATTGGGATTTGCTCCTCCGTCGATGGAGAGATATTCTTCGGGCCCTCTCGGTGTTACGGTATCCACCATCGTCTGGCCAGACACAGTGTGATTTGATCACAGGGATGCCGGAACGCGGGAACGAGAAAAGGCAACAATACCAGTAACGAGGTAACTGGCATAGTGGACAAGTGTTGATCCACGGGGATGCCGATAAGTCTCACCTCGGGTATTTGTAACATATCGCGAAGCAACAGGAATAGCACACGGCAACTGGAGGTTCACTCGAATATTTATTCGTGTGGGTATAGGGGTCAATATGGGTGTCCACGGCTCCGATGTTGATCATTGATCGGAAAGTGTTCCGGGTCATGTCTATACTTCACCGAACCTATAGGGTCACACGCTTAAGGGTCATCTATCTGCTGAATACTAGACAGGGAGTCTGAGAGAAAGTCACCGGAATGGTTTCGGAGAAAACAGAAAAGTTCCGAAAAGAGAACACCGGAATAATTTTGGTAAAACCGAAAAGTTGTTTCGGAATATATCATTAAGTCAAAATGATTTCGGCACACGCCTGGAAATTCTTGGAGGGTGCCAGAATTGTTCTGGGAACTTCTGGGATTTTTCCAGAGAGAAAAAACTGGAAATGTTCCGGAGCTGCCGGAACCGCTTTGGTTGCTTTTCGCAGATGAAAATCACTAATCCGGAATTGTTTCGGAACGCGTCCAAAATCCTTTTAGTGGGTACTGGAATTTTTCTAAGACCTACAGAAAAGTTTTGGATTTTACGGTCGCAGATAAATGTCTTCATGAATAGTGGATACACTATTCATGATGATGCAGGCGATGATGCAGCTTGCATGATGATGCAGGCGATGATGCATCTTGCATGATGATGCAGGCGATGATGCAGCTTGCATGATGATGCGGGCGATGATGCAGCTTGCATGATGATGCGGGCGATGATGCAGCTTGCATGATGATGCAGGCAATGATGCAGTTTGGAGGGCATTTTGGGTTTTTCCCCATAGCCTCTCACCCTATAAATAGGGGTGGAGAGGGGTCTCTCAAATCTGATCCAAGTTCTCACTTGAACTCTCAACAAGTGCCATTGCATGACCTGGCTTTCTTCTCTCCCTCCCACGAAATAGTTTCGTAGAGCCGAAAGGCTGTCTAGGTTCCGGCAGGAACTAGTTCTGGACGGCGAAGCCCTGCCGGATAGACGACACCGTATGTGTGCAACCCCGTAGAGAGGTCGTAGTTTCGATCTTTTGCCCGAGGGACTGTTCGAGGGTCCTCCCGAAGGGCTGTCCGAGTTACCGTTCAAGTTTCGAGGGTCCTCCCGAAGGGCTGTCCGTGACATCGTCTGAGGGACTGTCCGACCGCCTCTCGGAGCGCTATCCGAGGAGCAGATGAGGGAGAACATCCTCGCGGTTGGGAGGTTGTAAATCCTAGCTGCGGGGGTCTGCACCAACGATCTACATCGACTCTACTTCCGCTACGCTACGAGTCGGTAACGATCAGATCAAAACCTTGTATGCAGTCTCCATAGTGGTCCTGGGCTGTTCGTAGTGCGGAAAATTTTTGTTTTCTGCCGCGTTCCCCTACAGTGGTATCAGAGCCGTGCTATGCGTAGATGCATGTTGCGATCTAGAATACATAGAGATGTATGGGTATTGCATAATATAATTTTGGAGTACATCAGATCTATTGCTGAAAATTATTTATGCGGGTGGCAGATGAAATCTGTTACCCGATGTTCTTGTTGCTTCCCTGAATTTGTGTATTTATGATCTCAATAACAGTATGGTGGAGTTTCAAAGTTCTGGCAATCTGCGATCCTGATTGATCAAAGAAGTGCTAATAGTTCGTTGAATTCCACCGTAGTTAGAGAAAGAAGAAATTCTGCAGACTAAAGGGCAATGCAGAAATGATCTGCACGGGGATCACGCGTATGACGAAGTTCAGTATGGGGCTCGAGATTTTATTATCTCGTGTTTCATACACCCCGCAAAGTTAATCTAGCGACTTGAATAATCATGCTTGATGATAAACGTTGGTAGTTGCGGTTTAAGTCAAAACCTTAGAAGCCACGTAAAATAAAATTTTGCATAAACCGATTAGAGGCGTCTAACTTGGTTTTGCAGGATGTGCATGTGATGTGGTATAGAAAAGCTCATATTAATTTGATTATGTATGAGATGACTATATAATGTAAATTTATTAACATGACCTGCGTGTCATGATTCGGCATGATGGCTGGAGCCATATGATGGTCACTTTAATGACCTGCGAGTCAACCTTATGTAATGCACTTATTTTATTAGCTATAGAGATAGCAATATTATTTGGTGCATCGACAAGGTGGTGGCAAACTTCGCGAAGGTGAACTCCGACGCAAATGCCAAAGACGAAGAAATACTTGACTTCTCCGTCAGAAGGGGCTATACCATATCATGCAATTATGAATTACCTGAGATGTTTATCCCTTAAGTTGCACCCTTCTTGATTGCGCGGTAGTCGCTTTTTATTAGGGTGATCTCTCACTTAAAATATCAAGTAGTTAGTGTTCTCCCAAATGTAGCACCGTCACAGCATCGATCCTTTCGGGGTGCGCCATGGATGCATGGGTACGAACGATTGGAGAAATGTAAGGCGGGTGAGGTCAGACCTCGCAGCAAGATCACTTGGTTGTCTTGACGTTCATGGCAGGATCGTCCTGAGCTCGGAACACACGCATCGAAAGATGAACAAGAGTCACATAGAGATGTGATCGGCAAGTTGGCCTACCAAATCAAAATCCTCGTCATGAGATGATAATTCTATGGCGTTGTATTGATATTTGGATCTTGAATCACTCATAATCAATTTTGAGAGATATTGATTTGAGTGGGAGCGCATTTTAGAATTAACTTGTTTAATTCTGAGTGCAATTAATTATGAACACTGTCTAAGTATAATTTGCTAATAGTTGTAGAATAATGGCTCGCGTTTCCACCTTCCCTATTAAAATTGAATAAGCTGTTAAATATTTGGTTAAAACTTTACGATTGGTAACGTAATGCGAGGATTGTCCTCAAGAGTGCCGAGAAGGATTTTGTCCTATCGCATGATTTCGGTGTCCTCCCGCTAATGCTATGGATGATGTGACTCTCGTCCTTCGATCCAAAAGCTAGAATTCCATTGTGGTCAAGTGCAATACGTTTGCTTCCATAAGACCCGAACTTCACAAGTTTGGGATAGTTATGTAATATTCATGGAACTGAAAATTGTTTTCAGATACAGACAAAGGCTAAAAGATATGAGATATCCAAAGCAATATTTGTTTGCAAAGTATTAGTAAAGTGTTTACTGGGCATTTGACTGATAGGAGAGGGATCCAGAAGAACGCCTGTCATATGATGAAGGTGAATAAAACAAACAACTTAAAGAGAAAGGAAATGTCCAAAGGGTGTTAGTGTGACTCACACGCCTAGGAAGTCCGGGGCTAACGCCGCTCTTAAAGTTGGGTGCTTCTTCTGAGAGTAGGAGAAATATTGAAAGTTAAACTGTTAGAAGTATAAAGGCAAAAAGGAAAGAAGACTGGAATATCCAGCTCATGTATGAATGTCATACAAGTTTTTGATGTATAGAAGGCTGGTCGAAAATATAGTTCTTGGGAATTATGGTTAAACATGTTAATCACTAATTCTTGGGTATTGTGAGTTAAATCACAAAGATACCCGCTCGATTGCATTCTGTTGAAACTCGATGTAAGAACTACAACAGCCTAAAAGACTTGCCAGTAATGAGGTTTAGATACGCGCTGGGAACATAGTAAAAGTTACTATACCTTCCATCGGTGTATCACCATCTGTATTTATTATCATAATTCGTTTTAGAGTTTTATACACTCTAGCCCATTGCATAAAGTATGTTGCAAGAAGGTTGTTCATAAAAGAACAATTGTTGTTCAGTATTATGAATAACATAAAGGGCCATGCTTCCATCGGGGATGAGATGTATGTTACGAATATTGATGGTAATATGATACATCCATAACAATGACGCTAAATGTCGAAAGACTAAAAGAATACCACATATGTGTGGCACTGCATTTGGTCACATTGGAGAAACCCGCATGGAGAAATTCCATAATGATGGATTTTAAAGTCATTTGATTATGAATCATCTGACACTTGCAACCTTCGTCCGAAAGGTCAAGTGACTGAAATACCGTTCACAGGCCATAAGGAACGAGCAACAAACTTATTCGTGATCATACATTTTGATGTATGTAGTCCGATAAATGTTGTTACTAGTAGTGGAAGTTATTGTAACAAGAAAATTATGTTTCTACAATTCGATTGCAGAAAGGAATATTTTGAGTTACAAGTTTAGCGAATGTCTGATGAGTTATGAAAAGAGTTTTCATAACTTACACCTCCCGGAACACCACTGCAAGTGGAAAGTCCGTGAAGAATTAATCGAACCATTCATGACATGGTAAGATCAAAGATGACATAAATAAATTTGCCATTATCCCTTTTAATGTAATGCTTTAGAGACTGCGGCTTTTACACTGAAAAGAGCGCCATCAGGTCTGTTGAAATGACGCCATGGTATGGTACGCCCAACCATGTTTTATCTTTTCTTAACATTTGGAATATGGGGCTTGTGTAAACTGTTTACAAACCTATTCCAAATCACACAAGTGCTACTTTGTAGGTTATCCCAAATTATTGGGAATTCCTCCACCACTATACCGAGGCAAAAGGTTTTGCCACAAAGAACGGTATGCTTTTAAAGAGAATGGTTCTTGCAAAAAGGTGAGTGGGAGGACAGTGCAACTCGACGAGATAACAGTATCTTCGTCATCAGATCAAAGGAAAGGAACCTTGGAAGTGATTCTAGAGTTTCCTACTGCGACTGATACGGAAGCTCCTACATGAGACGTACGGACTTCGGTCGAACTTGCAGCTGAACCACGTAGGCAAAACCCATGCAAACCTCTCAGGTGCGCAAACTAGATATTGTTGTTAGACAACAGTATACCTACGATAATCAAGGAAGCGATGATGGGCCCTGACTCCGGAATTGGCTAAATGCCAATACAATCCGAGATAGTTTCCTTATAAATAAGTCAAGATTGTATCTTGATGGACCATTCGGAAGACTTTGAGTCTAACGAATATTAATGGAACTATAAACAGATACGGATAAAAATGTTTTATCCATAAAGCTCGACTTGTTGCCTATAACAAATTCAAGGAATTAACTACAGCGAGATTGTCTCTCCGTAGCGATGCTTAAAGTCGGTTCGGGTTAAACTAGCAATTAATACATATTTCATTCATGAGATATGAAACATGGATGCCAAAAGGATTTCCATAAGATGGAAATACTACCTTGGACTTTCATATGATACAGTCCAAGGTATTTTGTCAGTCCAGAGGATGCTAGTGAGTATGCAAACTTCAGAGTTCCTGCGATGGACAAAAGAGAGCATAATGGAGTTGGAATCTTCGATTTTGATGAAATAGTCAAAAGAGTTTGATTTCATCAATGGATAACGAAGATGCTTGTGGCTACAAGAAAGTAAGTGGGAGCATAATAATATTTCTAAAAACCTTGTGTGCCTGACACATTGTTGATCAGAAATAATATAAACTTCTTGACACGAATTAGGACTTCATTGAAAATAGTCTTTCGATGAAGTGCTTGGGCTAAGTAGCCTTGATATTAGGCATAATTATCTAAGAGATAGAATTGCCTAATAGGGCTAAGCCAAAATACATACTGACAAGATGCCAAAACAATTTAGCATTAAAAACGACAAGGAGTGATTCTTGCCAAAGTCACATGGAAAGAGTTTTTGCAAGACTTAGTGTCCCAAAACACTGATGAGCAAATTACATGATGGAGATTCCACACACCTTCGTGTTGGGATTAATCATGTATTCCATGGTATGTAAAACAACCAGATATGTCCAATACTCCAAAGTTGTTGCGAGTATAGATACCAAAGTGATCAAAGAACTGATCGTGGGACAACAGTGAAAAATGTCATTGAGTACTAAAGTAGCACTGATGACATGATTTCTCGCAAGAAGAGATTATGAAGTACTTGTTGTAAGTAATTACATCGATACGGTCTTCATCAATGCTCCATGCGATTTTCGATTTGAGTTAAAGTTTTTTTTGTGTGTAATACACAATATGGTGGCACAGTAAGTTGGAATTGTTCATAACAGGTTACTGTGGCGAAATTCTATAACAAATGGCTATGTATGTTGCTGCTTTAGAAGCAACCCAGAAAATGTTGAATCATATAGTTCATTCATGAACTTAGTATGGTTCCAATATGGCTTTGGTCAATGGAACACTATTGAAGATAGTTGCTCCATAGCTCAGTCTGAGTAATCAAGGTTCGACCAGTGATTCGCATATATACAAAGCCAAGTCCACACAAAATATGAATTTTGTGAAAGCGTGAAAACGCGAGGATATGCAAAGATACACACGGAGTTGAAGTTCTCAGATCCGTTGGACATCAGGCTATACCACATGTGAAGCATATTTTACACCAGTATGCCGTAGGTGTAAAGTGCATTAGCATTGACTAGATTATTGACTCTAGTGCAAGTGGGAGTCTGTAGGAGATATGCCCTAGAGGAAATAATAAATGTTATTATTTATCCCCATGTTCCTAATTATGTTTATATTCCATGCTATAACTGCTATGGTTCTCGAGTCTGCAATAACCACGAGGCTCGGAGGAAGACTCATATGCACGTGTGGAATAATAAACGGATAAAAAATATATATTCCTAGTCTCGCCTCTAAGACTAGCTCAAGTGTTGCATGATGGTTCTGTTTTCCTGATCATGGGCATGACTATGCCGGCAATTTTGAGGGCACAATGTTAGAAGAACATTTATGTTGAATCGACCCAGATTGATGTTATGCTATGAGATACATTCGTCACCAGTTAATGGATTATAACACAGAGAAAGTTGAGCGTTTGCATAATTCCTTAGACCATGAGAGTATCGAGTTCCTTCGTACTTGCTTCGTGAACTTTGGGGTTTGTTAAACGTCATCTGTAAAAGGGTGGCTATTACGGCGGCTTACGGGTTCACGGAAAAGTATGACAAGGAACTAGGTAGCTCAAGATTGGGATTTGCTCCTCCGTCGATGGAGAGATATTCTTCGGGCCCTCTCGGTGTTACGGTATCCACCATCGTCTGGCCAGACACAGTGTGATTTGATCACAGGGATGCCGGAACGCGGGAACGAGAAAAGGCAACAATACCAGTAACGAGGTAACTGGCATAGTGGACAAGTGTTGATCCACGGGGATGCCGATAAGTCTCACCTCGGGTATTTGTAACATATCGCGAAGCAACAGGAATAGCACACGGCAACTGGAGGTTCACTCGAATATTTATTCGTGTGGGTATAGGGGTCAATATGGGTGTCCACGGCTCCGATGTTGATCATTGATCGGAAAGTGTTCCGGGTCATGTCTATACTTCACCGAACCTATAGGGTCACACGCTTAAGGGTCATCTATCTGCTGAATACTAGACAGGGAGTCTGAGAGAAAGTCACCGGAATGGTTTCGGAGAAAACGGAAAAGTTCCGGAAAGAGAACACCGGAATAATTTTGGTAAAACTGAAAAGTTGTTTCGGAATATATCATTAAGTCAAAATGATTTCGGCACACGCCTGGAAATTCTTGGAGGGTGCCAGAATTGTTCTGGGAACTTCTGGGATTTTTCCAGAGAGAAAAAACTGGAAATGTTCCGGAGCTGCCGGAACCGCTTTGGTTGCTTTTCGCAGATGAAAATCACTAATCCGGAATTGTTTCGGAACGCGTCCAAAATCCTTTTAGTGGGTACTGGAATTTTTCTAAGACCTACAGAAAAGTTTTGGATTTTACGGTCGCAGATAAATGTCTTCATGAATAGTGGATACACTATTCATGATGATGCAGGCGATGATGCAGCTTGCATGATGATGCAGGCGATGATGCAGCTTGCATGATGATGCAGGCGATGATGCAGCTTGCATGATGATGCAGGCAATGATGCAGTTTGGAGGGCATTTTGGGTTTTTCCCCATAGCCTCTCACCCTATAAATAGGGGTGGAGAGGGGTCTCTCAAATCTGATCCAAGTTCTCACTTGAACTCTCAACAAGTGCCATTGCATGACCTGGCTTTCTTCTCTCCCTCCCACGAAATAGTTTCGTAGAGCCGAAAGGCTGTCTGGGTTCCGGCAGGAACTAGTTCTGGACGGCGAAGCCCTGCCGGATAGATGACACCGTATGTGTGCAACCCCGTAGAGAGGTCGTAGTTTCGATCTTTTGCCCGAGGGACTGTTCGAGGGTCCTCCCGAAGGGCTGTCCGAGTTACCGTTCAAGTTTCGAGGGTCCTCCCGAAGGGCTGTCCGTGACATCGTCCGAGGGACTGTCCGACCGCCTCTCGGAGCGCTGTCCGAGGAGCAGACGAGGGAGAACATCCTCGCGGTTGGGAGGTTGTAAATCCTAGCTGCGGGGGTCTGCACCAACGATCTACATCGACTCTACTTCCGCTGCGCTACGAGTCACTAACGATCAGATCAAAACCTTGTATGCAGTCTCCATAGTGGTCCTGGGCTGTTCGTAGTGCGGAAAAATTTTGTTTTCTGCCGCGTTCCCCTACATTCCCGATGAGGTCCGAGCGCAGGCCGCCGTCTACCTCGTCGTCGGCGTCACTCCGGCAACTCCACGCCCGCGCCACCGCTACCAGACGCCTCCCCGCCGCCTCCCCGTTTGATTGGGGATAACTACGCCCCGTCCCGAGCCCTGTGGCGTCGCCACCGTCACCCTCGCCGCCGGCCAGTCGCCGGTGAGCCCCCTGGGTGGCTGCCATGCGGGGGGCCCTCGCCAGAGGAGTGATTAGCGTTAAGCTAATCCCCCCGTGAGCCACTGACAGTGGACCCCCCCCCCCCCCGGTTAATTACTTAGTTAACTTAACAGCAAGATTAACCTAATAATAAAAACCCCCAGACACTGACCTGTGGGCCCCTGGCCATTTAACTTAATTAAACAAGTTTAGTTAACACTGGAGTCACTGACTGCTGGGCCCCAGCTGTAAGTCTTTTTAAAATAAATAGAATTATAAAAACTAGTCATTGACATGTGGGCCCATTTGGATAATTAGATGTAAATTAAACATTTTATTATCACTGCCTATGACATGTGGGACCCACTGGTCAGTAGGTCCCACTTGTCAGTGTTGACCAGTCAAAAATCACTGTTTTGGATAATGTTGTTATAATAATAAAAATAAATTCAGAAATCATTTAAATGATTTAAAACTTTGAAATTCAATAACTTTTAAACCGTAATTCGTATTCAAAAAATTTATACATGAAAATTGATCAGAAAAATATAAAGAATACGAATACGCTACCCGTATGCCTATCACACCCCTCTAACACAACGGACATCGAACCCCCCCCTCCGGACCGGCGGTCCGATAAATTGTCCGGTACTGTTAGAGTGCCCGGATGAATTTATTCCGAACACGAATGTTTCTCCGAATAGATCAACTAGCACGGATACACCCCCCTTATGTTTGTCCGGTAACCACGACACCTCCGGCTTGATCCTTCCCCCTCCGGACACCTTGTCCGCTAATCCCCCGGAGCCGGTAGTTCATCCTCACATGAATTTCCGTTCCGAGCAATGTGCATTGCACTGCGTTAGAATACCGTTAACATTTCATCTGTCATGTCATGCATCTGTTTGTATATGCTTTTTGTGTATTTACTGTTTTCTTCCCCCCCTTAATCTCCGGTAGACCCCGCTGTTGCCGTCGACTACACCGCTGCTGAGTACGACTACTTCGTCGACGACCCTACTACTACCGTCGAGCTTCCAGGCAAGCAGAGCCATTCTCTTCCCCAGATATCGCCTATCTTTCCGTACATTTCTTGCACTAGGCATTGTTACTGCTGCTGCTATGTTGCTTACCTATTCAATTGCATAACCTGTCATTGTCACCCCTTGATGTGCCTTCCTTTATCCTATGCTGCCTATTATTATTATTATGCATTATTCAGCAGTGAGCCCTGCGCATTGTTAGTTAGGATTAGATAGAGGGTCGTGATCACTCAGGGGAGTGAACGCGGGTACAAATATTATAACTGCACAGGTACGGTACAAAGCAGACACCGCCAAAGGCCCATATCTGGGCTATGCCTAGTCACCCCAAGTGTGAGCTATCAAGGAGTAATCTTTGTACTCCACTCGAGGCTGACTTTGTCTTACCGCCTTAGGGTCCTGAACAACGGTTGTCCTTCAGGTAAGAAGTCGGGCGACCCAACGGTGCCTGCGAGAGGTATTGCGACGGGACGACGGGGAGGGTACGACCAGTGTACCGGTGTGCTTGGCCCCTGATCGTTGGCCGCGAGAGTTACCAACCCACGAAAGTCGAGCTCCTCCAGGAGCACACGCAAGACAAGGTAAGGAGACGGTTCACCTTTTTGGTAACCGCAGTGACTTGGTGGGACGACGGGGCAGGCACCGATGTACTGGTGGTCCTGGCTGTTGTCGTTGTCCGCGGGTCGGTTAAGTCGAGGCAACGATAACGGTTGTCACGCAGGTTAATTTAAATGCTAAATGGTTCAGTGAATGTCTTGAGTTGGCTGTATGCCATGTACGCACTACCTACCCGTGGGAATTACGAGTTATGGGCTCCTCTGCTTCGTAGTGTCGTCCGAGGACTCTTCAGACGTCAGCAGTACTGCGGGCTGATTGCCGGGAAGTGGTGTTGTCTTATTTGCTCGCGCGGTGATGTCTTATTTGGATTTGCTTTAACTTCACCGGCCAGTCACGCACCGTGCAGGAGTACGTTCGGGTTGTGGTCCAAGGCCCGGCGTACTTAGGATTTAGACCGGCGGATGGCCTCTCTGTTGAGTTTCAAAGATGGGATATGAAGTGTCGGATAGCCTCGGTGGAGCGTTCCCTAACAAGGTTCCCGCCACCCTGGAGATCCGTGCGTGTAGCGTAACACAAGTGCACCCCTGCAGGGAAGATTAATCTATTCGAATAGCCGTGTCCATGGTAACAGGACGCTTTATGCTGAAGTTGGATCCTACCACTACAACTAATATTATTAAACTGTATGGTTCCGGGTTTTCTTCCTCGCGGGGATGTCGAGGAGGTGAACTCGGAGGCATTGCTAATTATTACAACTTATTATTATACAATGTTGCAGCAACTTCTGCTGCATTTTACTTCATGCTTTATATAAACTGTTGGCTGATTCTTACCTCATGCTGCAAGACATCGTCGGAAGATGCTAGTCTTCGTTAGGCCTAGCTTCTTACCCTTGCTCTGGATTTCTGTCTTTCAGTCCACTATATACAGCCTCTTCTTTCCGTTGATACAATGCATAATGCTTAGTAGCGGACGTAAGACTCGCGGGTATACTAGATACTCACCTGCTTTATTTCCTTTACTGTTTTGCCTGATCGGCCGCTGCAGCCGACGTTGGAGCCCAGGAGCAGGAGTACCCCGGAGGCGCCTACTACGACGTCGAGTTCCCCGTTGACCAGGAGTAGTTCGGTGGATCCCAGGCAGGAGGCCTCGCCTTTTCGATCTGTATCTCTGATGTGCTTTGTGCTAGCCTTCTTAAGGAAAAACTTGACTAACTATGTCTGTACTCAGATATTATGGCTTGTATGACTTATGTATTCGGGTCCGCGTGACCCCCTCTATTGTAACATATTTGTTTATCCTTTTGTGTTTAGTGTTGTGCTGTGATATTATCACCGTGGCACCCTAATCCCAGCCGTGTACCCTGTGTGTATGATTACTGTACACGGATTGATTTTGGGGGCGTCACAAGTTGGTATCAGAGCCGACTGCCTGTAGGAACCCACCCCACCACTAATTGGTCGAAGTTGAGTCTAGACTTTGAAAAACTATTTTGCTAATTTAATATTTGGCTTACGGGCCCACATCGATGTCACTACGTGTGATATCTATGGTATTAGGATCCTTTTCTCCTTACCTATGCTCCGGGAATCTGCTCTCTTATCCTTGCTGGTAAGTTTTACAAAATCTGACATTAGGATCACGTTCTCTTGATTCCACCCAGCGTTTTTTGGTGCTTCCCCCATTGATTGAGTCGTGTCGCAGGAGTCATACCCCAGGTCCCGGACCGCGGATCCCATTCTCATTCTGGGCAGGCCGCGCGTTCTCTGGCATTAACTCCTATGGCCAACAGTTTTCTTGCGGCGTGATTGACATAGTGGAATCTATGTTGCGTCGTGTAATCCTAACCGCGGTCTGCGCGCCGCCTAGTGAGTCTTTTTTCCTTAATTTCTACGACGTTACGCTGCCCGATTTTTGATTGACTCTGTGTGTGAATGTGTATGTCTTATATGACTACTCCTGTATATACCTGCGCCTCCTTTCGTTGTCGTTTTACTTCAGGCTGGATTCCGGTATCTCGTTAAATTTTCATTGCTGAAATACCCCTGGTAAATTCTAGCAGGATGGCTGGTCGTGGTCGTGGTCGTGGTCGTGGTGCCAACGACCCACCTCCACCGCCGGATTACATGGCAGCGATGATGCAGTAGTTCGAGATGAACCGTCAGTTCATGCAGAATATCATGGCTCAGTTCCCCCAGCCGAATCAGAATGGGCACCATCATCAGCATGCCACCGTGACTCTGCACGACTTCACCCGCCTCAACCCCACTATGTTCCGCGACACTGTTCAGCCATTGGATGCTGATGACTCGCTTTGCGACATCACTCACGAGCTGGAGTCTGCTAACGTCGATCCAGCCGACTATGTGAACTTTGCGTCTTATCATCTGAAAGGCGCCGCTGCTCAGTGGTGGAGCACCCACAAGCGTTCTCTGCCAGCTGAAGAAGTCATCACTTGGGATGAATTTCAGTCTGCCTTCCGCGCCCGCTACATTCCTCAGGGGATCATGGATCGTAAGGCGGAAGAATTCCACAACCTCACTCAGGGCAACATGACTGTTGAAGCCTATCAGCGCGAGTTCCTCAACCTCTCTCGCTATGCGGAAGGAGAGATCACCACTGATGCTCGCAGGCGGCAGAAGTTCCGTCGTGGCCTCAACCCAGAACTCAGGCTCGCTCTTGCCGTTCATGATTTCGCCAACTTCGCCACCATGGTGAACAAGGCTATCACCGTCGAGACTGCCCAGATGGAGCACAAGAACTCTCTGAAGCGTTATCGTGACGTTGGCTCATCTTCGGGCGCAACGCAGAAGCGTCGTATCTGGCTCCCTACCAGTGTGACCCATTCAGCTGTCCCTGCTCCAAGGTCGTCTTATGCTGCACCCCGTCTGCCTCCGCCACCGCAGATGCCAAGAGCTCTGCCTGCACCACCCAATGCTACACCCCTTCGTCCTCAGGATGGATTATGCTTCACGTGCCGCCAACCTGGGAATTTTTCCAGGGAGTGCCCCCAGAAACAGAAGCAACTGGTAGTTCACCCCGATGGCCGTGGAAATGGTCGTGGCAACAACAGGACCCCCAACTATAATACTGGGTCTGCTGCTCATGCTCGTGGTCATGCTAACAACATCAATGTTGAAGAAGCTCGGCAACAACCCGCTACCGTGATGGGTACCCTTCTCGTTAATTCCGTACCTGCTACTGTTTTATTCGATACAGGAGCATCACATTCATTCTTGTCGGAAGCATTTGCATTGTCGCATAACTTTACGCTAGAAAAGATGAACCCACCGATGGTTGTCCGCACCCCGATAGGCCATTCCCACACCTCCAAGATAGTGCCCGGAACCATTGTTGAAATTGAAGGGATTGAATTCCTTGCTTCCCCCATCGTTCTGAAGTCTTCCACCATAGACCTTATTCTGGGAATGGATTGGTTGAAATTTCACGATGCCGCACTTTATTGTGGCACCAAGTCTGTCCAACTTTTTCACCCCTCCGGCGAGATTTTTAACCACACCACCCGAGTTACCCGTAATGCTGAAACACAGATATTTATGATGAATGCTTTGAATGCCGCCCCCCTCGAAGGCATCGAGAACGTTCCAGTCGTTCGCGATTTTCCCGACGTCTTCCTAGAAGAACTGCCGGGAATACCCCCGGTCAGAGAAGTTGAATTTGTCATCGACTTGAAGCCCGGCACCACCCCTATTGCCAAGCGTCCTTACACGATGCCGCCACGTGAACTCCTTGAACTGAAGGAGGAAATCTACAAGGCACTTCAGAAAGGATTCATTCGCCCCAGTTCCTCAGCTTGGGGAGCACCTTCGCTTTTTGTCAAGAAGAGCGATGGGACAAACCGATTGGTCCAAGATTATCGGCCCATTAACCAAGCCACCATCCAGAACAAATACCCACTTCCCCGGATCAACGATCTGTATGATCAACTTGCCGGATCCAAGGTGTTTTCCAAACTCGACTTGAGGTTGGGCTATCACCAAATCCGAGTCCGTGATGAGGACATTCCGAAGACTGCCTTCATTACTCGCTATGGTTCATACGAGTACACTGTCATGTCCTTTGGCTTAACCAATGCTCCAGCCACCTTCTCCAGATTGATGAATTATATTTTCATGGAGTACCTCGACCAGTTCGTCGTGGTTTATCTGGATGATATATTGATATATTCCAAGAATGAATAAGAACATGCTGAACATCTTCGTCTTATACTGGAGAAGCTTCGAGAACACAAACTCTATGCTAAGTATTCTAAGTGTGAGTTCTGCCTTCCCGAAGTAACCTACCTTGGGCATGTGATTTCCAAGGATGGCATTGTCGTCACCCCAGAACGTATCCAGGCTATTCTTGACTGGACTCCTCCCAAGACCGTCAAGCAAGTCCACAGTTTCCTCGGGCTCGCTAGCTATTGCCGCCGTTTCGTCGAGAATTTCTCCAAGATTGCCAGGCCTCTGACTAATCTGCTTCACAAAGGTGTCAAGTTTGAGTGGACAGAGAAATGTCAAGAAAGTTTCCAAGCGCTCAAGGACAAGCTAACTTCTCCCCCGGTGCTCGCTCCCCCTGATACTCAGAAGGACTTCGTGGTATATTGCAACGCGTCTCGTCAAGGATTAGGCTGTGTCCTAATGCAAGAGCGCAAAGTGATTGCTTATGGCTCTCGTCAGTTGCGTGCTCACGAGGACAAATATCCAACACATGACCTCGAATTGGCAGCAGTAATTTATGCATTGAAGCTGTGGCGACATTACCTCGTCGGTAATCGTTGCGAGGTCTACACCGATCACCAAAGTCTGAAGTACCTGTTTACTCAGCCAGACCTGAATCTACGTCAACAACGATGGCTCGAGACAATAGCCGACTTCAACATGGATATTTCGTATACCCCTGGCAAGGCTAATGTGATGTCCGATGCCTTGAGCCGCAAAGCTTACTGTTCTGAACTTGAGGTTCAGGTGCAGCAACCACTTCTGTATGAAGAGTTTCGCAAATTGAACCTCGAGATTGTTCCTCAAGGTTACGTCAATAACCTGGTTCTCGAGTCAAAGCTCGACGCCCTCATCAAGAGTAGACAATCTCTGGCCCCTGACATTGTGAAGATCAAGCAGGACATCGCAGAAGGAAAGCCCTCCTCTTTTACCATTGATGCCAATGATGGTGATACTGTGTACTTCAAGGGCCGCTTAGTAGTTCCTGTGAGCCCGGCCCTCATTAACTGTGGTCCGGATATCATGGAAGAAGCCCATAATTCTCCCCTGTCAATCCACCCTGGCAGTACCAAGATGTATAAAGACCTTCGTCAACGGTACTGGTGGCCTTACATGAAGCAAGATATCGCTCGCTTTGTTTCCAAATGTGACGTTTGCAGTCGCGTCAAGGCCGGACATCAAAAACCTGCTGGTTGGTTGCAACCACTCCCTCCTCCTGATTGGAAGTGGGACAAAGTCGAGATGGACTTCGTCACCGGTTTTCCTAAGTCACAGAAAGGTAACGATGCCATCTTTGTCGTCATCGACCGATTCTCCAAGATTGCTCACTTCCTGCCGGTCAAGGAGACGATCACTGCTAGTCAGCTAGCAACCTTGTATATCTCCCGAATTGTGTCACTCCATGGTATTCCGCTGGAGATCAGTTCAGACCGTGGCAGCATTTTCACCTCACGATACTGGACGTGTTTCATGGAAGCCTTCGGGACTCGTCTGAATCTCAGCTCCGCTTATCACCCCCAGTCTCAAGGCCAAGTTGAACGAGTTAATCAAGTGCTGGAAGACATGCTTCGCGCTTGTGTCCTTTCATTCGGCATGAAATGGGAGGATGCCCTACCGTACGCGGAATTCTCGTACAACAATATCTATCAGGCTAGCTTGAAGATGGCCCCCTTCGAAGTTCTATATGGACGTAAATGTCGAACCCCCCTGAATTGGTCAGGAACTGGGGAAGGACCCTACTTCGGACCGGATCTTGTCCAACAAGCTGAAGATCAGGTTCGCATTGTGCAATAAAATCTCAAGGCCGCACAGTCTCATCAGAAGAGAAACTATGACCGCAAACACCGTGAAATGGAGTATCAGCCTGGTGAATACGCGTACCTCCGTGTCACTCCCATGAGGGGCACTCATCGCTTCGGTATCAAGGGCAAGTTGGCTCCTCGCTACATTGGCCCGTTCCGTATCCTTTCCAGGAGTGGACCCATGGCATACCGGTTGGAATTGCCGCCGAACCTCTCCCAAGTCCACGATGTCTTCCACGTGTCGCAACTCCGTCGCTGCTTCAAGGATCCTATCCGCGAAGTGGAGCATGATATGATCGAGCTGCAACAAGACTTGACTTATCGAGAACATCCGAGTCGCACTCTCGACCAGTCTGAACGTTGAACCCGCAACAAGACCGTCAAGTTCCTCAAGGTTCAGTGGTCGAATCATTCTGAAGATGAAGCCACTTGGGAACGCGAAGATCGCCTTCGCGATGAATACCCCAATCTTTTCCTCGCTGCCCCTTAAATTCTCGGGACAAGAATTCTTGTAGTGGGGGAGATTTGTAACACCCTCAGTTGCCTGTAACAGTAATCACTTTTACTGTGGACTTATCACTATTGCTAATCACTATGCAAACCTTGCCATGACCCATTTTGCTTTTTATCATATTCAGAAAAGCCTTTTGGTTGCTATGAAAAATATGTTGCAATTAAACTTTGCCCAAAAATCATGGGACCACTTTTATAAAATCACTAATTATCATTGGGTCATGCCCATGTGGTTATAGTATTTTATTTTGCCACTCAAAAATTCAAACAATTCAAACACCAAGCAAAACAGCCCCATTTGACAATTGAATATTATAAAGAAATAGTAAATGGTTTTATTTTAAGCCTAAACCTTTTGTGGCACTCTGGAAATATACACACCTAATTATGGGCCAGGTCACACATTTTAAAAAAATGTTAAAGCAATTAAAACCAATACAAAAGGAAAAGAACAGATTGGAAAATAAGAAGAAAAGAAAAATGCTAAAAAAACTCGCCTGGGGCGAGGCCCACCCCGGCCCATCTCCCTTTCCCCACCTGCCCCCGTCCCCTCCGTCACCTGCCCCGTCGCCGTGGCAAGCTCGCCGTGGCTGGGACGTCTGCTGGCCGCCCCCACCTCCCCTGTGCCTCTGACGCGATAAGGGCACCCCCAGCTACCCCCTGGACACGCCCCTCCTCCATTTCCTCTCCTCCTCTCCTCGCAGTCGTCGGGGAAGATCCCACCCGAGCCGCCGTCGCCATGGCCGTGAGCTCACGCGGCCAGTGAGCTCGCGTCGCCACGCCACCTTGTCCAGCGTGTTCCATGTCGTCGTCTTCGTCTCCTAGCGCAAGGAATCGAGATCGGAGCCACTACGTCGAGCGCACGGTCAACTTCCCCAACTCCGGCCGCCGCGACGTCGCAGAGGGAATTCGCCGCCGTCGATACGCCATCGAGCCCACTGCCACCACTGCTGCACTCGCGGTGAGCTCCTCTACCTTCCCCAAACCCCCGCGTAGCCCCTCGTGCACTAAATCCGTCGACGCCATTGGAGCCGTGGCTCCGTCGCCGCCGACGTGTTCTCCCCCGCGGCCTAGGTCATGCTTTTGGCGCGCCGAGCACGTCCTCGTGTTCGCCTTGCTCCCAGGAACACCATCCCGTAGCGCACGCTCGAAAGCCCTCTCCGTTGACGCGTTCCCGACGGGGTCCGAGCGCAGGCGGCCGTCTACCTCGTCGTCGGCGTCACTCCGGCAACTCCACGCCCGCGTCACCGCTACCAGACGCCTCCCCGCCGCCTCCCCGTTCGATTGGGGCTAACCGCGCCCCCTCCCGAGCCCTGTGGCGTCGCCACCGTCAACCTCGCCGCCGGCCAGTCGCCGGTGAGCCCCCTGGGTGGCTGCCATGCGGGGCCCCCTCGTCAGAGGAGTGATTAGCGTTAAGCTAATCCCCCCGTGAGCCACTGACAGTGGACCCCCCCCCCCCCCGGTTAATTACTTAGTTAACTTAACAGGAAAGATTAACATAATAATAAAACCCCCCAGACACTGACCTGTGGGCCCCTGGCCATTTAACTTAATTAAACAAGTTTAGTTAACACTGGAGTCACTGACTGCTGGGCCCCAGCTGTAAGTCTTTTTAAAATAAATAGAATTATAAAAACTAGTCATTGACATGTGGGCCCATTTGGATAATTAGATGTAAATTAAACATTTTATTATCACTGCGTATGACATGTGGGACCCACTGGTCAGTAGGTCCCACTTGTCAGTGTTGACCAGTCAAAAATCACTGTTTTGGATAATGTTGTTATAATAATAAAAATAAATTCAGAAATCATTTAAATGATTTAAAACTTTGAAATTCAATAACTTTTAAACCGTAACTCGTATTCAAAAACTTTATACATGAAATTTGATCAGAAAAATATAAAGAATACGAATACGCTATCCGTATGCCTATCACACCCCTCTAACACAACGAACATCGAACCCCTCCCCCCTCCGGACCGGCGGTCCGATAAATTGTCCGGTACTGTTAGAGTGCCCGGATGAATTTATTCCGAACACGAATGTTTCTCGGAATAGATCAACTAGCACGGATACACCCCCCTTATGTTTGTCCGGTAACCACGACACCTCCGGCTTGATCCTTCCCCCTCCGGACACCTTGTCCGCTAATCACCCGGAGCCGGTAGTTCATCCTCATATGAATTTCCGTTCCGAGCAATGTGCATTGCACTGCGTTAGAATACCGTTAACATTTCATCTGTCATGTCATGCATCTGTTTGTATATGCTTGCTGTGTATTTACTGTTTTCTTCCCCCCTTAATCTCCGGTAGACCCCGCTGCTGCCGTCGACTACACCGCTGCTGAGTACGACTACTTCGTCGACGACCCTACTACTACCGTCGAGCTTCCAGGCAAGCAGAGCCATTCTCTTCCCCAGATATCGCCTATCTTTCCGTACATTTCTTGCACTAGGCATTGTTACTGCTGCTGCTACGTTACTTACCTATTCAGTTGCATAACCTGTCAATGTCACCCCTTCATGTGCCTTCCTTTATCCTATGCTGCCTATTATTATTATTATGCATTATTCAGCAGTGAGCCCTGCGCATTGTTAGTTAGGATTAGATAGAGGGCCGTGATCACTCAGGGGAGTGAACGCGGGTACAAATATTATAACTGCACAGGTATGGTACAAAGCAGACACCGCCAAAGGCCCCTATCTGGGTTATGCCTAGTCACCCCAAGTGTGAGCTATCAAGGAGTAATCCTTGTACTCCACTCGAGGCTGACTTTGTCTTACCGCCTTAGGGTCCTGAACAACGGTTTTCCTTCAGGTAAGAAGTCGGGCGACCCAACGGTGCCCGCGAGAGGTATTGCGACGGGACGACAGGGAGGGTACGAGCAGTGTACCGGTGTGCTTAGCCCCTGATCATTGGCCGCGAGAGTTACCAACCCACGAAAGTCGAGCTCCTCCAGGAGCACACGCGAGACAAGGTAAGGAGACGGTTCACCTTGTTGGTAACCGCAGTGACTTGGTGGGACGACGGGGCAGGCACCGATGTACTGGTGGTCCTGGCTGTTGTCGTTGTCCGCGGGTCGGTTAAGTTGAGGCAACGATAACGGTTGTCACGCAGGTTAATTTAAATGCTAAATGGTTCAGTGAATGTCTTGAGTTGGCTATATGCCATGTACGCACTACCTACCCGTGGGAATTACGAGTTATGGGCTCCTCTGCTTCGTAGTGTCGTCCGAGGACTCTTCAGACGTCAGCAGTACTGCGGGCTGATTGCCGGGAAGTGGTGTTGTCTTATTTGCTCGCGCGGTGATGTCTTATTTGGATTTGCTTTAACTTCACCGGCCAGTCACGCACCGTGCAGGAGTACGTTCGGGTTGGGGTCCAAGGCCCGGCGTACTTAGGATTTAGACCGGCGGATGGCCTCTCTGTTGAGTTTGAAAAATGGGCTATGAAGTGTCGGATAGCCTCGGTGGAGCGTTCCCTAACAAGGTTCCCACCACCCTGGAGATCCGTGCGTGTAGCGTAACACAAGTGCACCCCTGCAGGGAAGATTAATCTATTCGAATAGCCGTGTCCACGGTAACAGGACGCTTTATGCTGAAGTTGGATCCTACCACTACAACTAATATTATTAAACTGTATGGTTCCGGGTTTTCTTCCTCGCGGGGATGTCGAGGAGGTGAACTCGGAGGCATTGCTAATTATTACAACTTATTATTATACAATGCTGCAGCAACTTCTGCTGCATTTTACTGCATGCTTTATATAAACTGTTGGCTGATTCTTACCTCATGCTGCAAGACATCGTCGGAAGATGCTAGTCTTCGTTAGGCCTAGCTTCTTACCCTTGCTCTGGATTTCTGTCTTTCAGTCCACTATATACAGCCTCTTCTTTCCGTTGATACAATGCATAATGCTTAGTAGCGGACGTAAGACTCGCGGGTATACTAGATACTCACCTGCTTTATTTCCTTTACTGTTTTGCCTGATCGGCCGCTGCAGCCGACGTTGGAGCCCAGGAGCAGGAGTACCCCGGAGGCGCCTACTACGACGTCGAGTTCCCCGTTGACCAGGAGTAGTTCGGTGGATCCCAGGCAGGAGGCCTCGCCTTTTCGATCTGTATCTCTGATGTGATTTGTGCTAGCCTTCTTAAGGAAAAACTTGACTAACTATGTCTGTACTCAGATATTATGGCTTGTATGACTTATGTATTCGGGTCCGCGTGACCCCCTCTATTGTAACATATTTGTTTATCCTTTTGTGTTTAGTGTTGTGCTGTGATATTATCACCGTGGCACCCTAATCTCAGCCGTGTACCCTGTGTGTATGATTACTGTACACGGATTGATTTTGGGGGCGCACAACCAACGCGCCCAAGAGTAACAAGATCCACAAGGGATTAATGGGGGGAATCAAATATACTTTGGTGGAAGTGTAGATCGGGGCCTCCTCTTCCAAACCCTAGAGAATCAACAAGTTTTGATGGCTAGGAAGGGAGATCGGGAAAGAATGGAGCTTGGGCATCAATGGAGGAGAGAGCAATAAGTGAGGTGAGGTTCAATGGGGAAGAAGACCCCCTTTAATAGGTGGGCATAAATGCAGCCGTTGGACCCCCACCAACCATGGTACTAGCGCTCCAGGAGCGGTACTACCGCAACCGGAGCGGTACTACCGCCCCACGGTAGTACTGCGGCTCAGTACCGTGCCCACTACCGCCGAGTCCAGTGGAATTGCAGTAGTGGATGCGGTACTAGGGCCGCTGTACTACCGTGGCGCGGTACTAACGCCCCGCGGTAGTACTGCGGCTCAGTATCGTGCCCACTACCACCGAGTCTAGAGGGATTGCGGTAGTGGATGCGGTACTAGGGCCGCGGTACACCGCCCCGTGGTAGTACTGCGGCTCTGTACCGTGCCCACTACCGCCGAGTCCAGTGGGATTGCGGTAGTGGATACGGTACTAGGGTCGCGGTACTACCGCCCTGGCAGAGCCAATACCACCATGTCAAACTCCTCCACGACGCTATGGAAAATATGTGGGTGCAAAGAGTGTGTATGTGTGATGATTCCACCCATCATTCCAAAGCGGGTCCCCTCTTGATAGTACGGTTTTCCTACGACTCAATTCACCAAAAAAATCGCAAGGAAAATTCCGTCTTCACGCTTCATCAACCGAGGCGAAAACAACCGTCTTGTGCCATGACTATAATTATCTGAAATGCTCATTGACACACGTTAATCCGCAAATGAATTGTCATCAATCAGTAAAACCAATCAAAGGAAAATATGCCCTATCAACGTGCACTCATATAATCTTAGTGCCCGCTCGGTGTGGATTATCATTGCTTTTTTCTATTTGTTTTTATCCGCATTGGCATAGCTTTGATCTTACATGACTTTGATAGTTGTTGGTGTGATTTATGGATGAGGATTGGCTGACTTTAGAGGGTGTCTTTGAATCACTTACATGTGAGTCCCACCATGTGTGGGGCCTATATGTCAATGACTCAGTCACCACTAAGGCAGCCACCCAAAGTCAATTAATCTTAGTCGGTGATTTATGTGTGTGGTATTCATGATAGTTGTGTGCATCCTAATTATACAAAGTCGGATGTATGCTCTTTGTGTTTATGTTCATTGATGCTCCGTAGTTATAAAATCTACTGTTTGTCGAAAAATGCTTCTCCAAATCCGACGACAATGACAATCACAAAATCAGCTAAGGACTCCAACAATTATTTTCTTTGTTGGGTTTTTTTCTTTTTGCAAATTTCTGCGAACACATGTTTGCTCTTGACCCTCCTTGACGGTTCCCCGTGCGTCCTCTTCAGCCTATTTGTGATTATATCTATAATACTATAATAAATCATTCTCACTATCTTATCTATCTCAACATGCAAGCATGCCACCTCATCAAAGGTCCACCACAATATGCATGAGAACATGTTCTTCATTATTAGTTGATCTCATGCACACATCCATTTAATGACACATGCAACCTCCCTCAAAATGCATGGATTTTTTTTTCTATTATATTACATCACTTTTAACATGCATACATGTCACATCATCAAAGACTCACCACAATATACATGAAAAAAGGTTCTTCATTATTAGTTGATCTCATGCATACATCAATATAATGACACATGTCAACTCACTCAACATGAATGATTTTTTTCATTATATTACATTACTTATATTTAATAAATATTTTAACTATACAATAATAAAATACAATATATAAAATGTATTTTTATACTTTAATTAATATACTATTAATTCAACTATTCATGTTTCATGCAATCAATCATTCAAAATATATTGCAACTGATTCCCGTAGCAAACGCGCGGGGTATTATCTAGTTAACGAAACGCACGATTACCCTAAAACAAGGAATCATTTCTTTTGCACCATCATTTTTTTCTAAATTAGAGGCACAAAAGGTCAATCTTGACCAAACATTAGTTGGTGTCGTTTAGCTTGCAAGTCAAAATATGATACTTGGAAGCTGTGGTGTTTCACAGAAGTTTTCTTAAGCCAAAAAAACTCAGTCCATGCATGAAATATGTCTCCTTAAGTGTTAAGATACTACAAGCCCAGAAATTGTGAAATGGTATCTCTTTCAAGACAGGAAGCTGGATACAGAAATTGTTCTGAAGTCAAATACCATGTAAACAATCCAGCCCCTTTTTCCTATTCGATTTTGTAACTCGCAACACACTTTTTAGACTAAATACAGCACATGGTACATTTCAGTTGATTTGATTTGGCTTCACCTAACAGAACTATCTTCTAGAGAACTTTGACAAAAGATAGACAACAAAGAAGCATAACAGAGCAAATAGGACAACATGGACAATATGATTGGAGCCCTGCTGGATGATGCTTTTGTTCATCCTTCGCATGTTATTCTTCACTCCAGCTTGAGCTTTCGTAAGGGTCAGTTGCTGTTCATAACCAGAGGGTAACAAAAAAAATCAATGCACAACCAAGAATAACATTTGTTTAAGAAAAAATGTTTTCTTTTCAAAGGTAATACGTATTACTCAAATAAAATAATACATATAGTACTCCCTCCGATCCATATTAATGTACTTAATTTTTTCTAGATACACATGCATCTAGTCTAAATACTTAACTAGATACATACGAATCTAGACAAAGTTGAGTACATTAATATGGGTCGGAGGTAATACATGAAAGTAATCCTATCCAGTTTTTGCAAAGGTAATATTAACTATTACAACAATATAGATAGTCCATTCAAACATACGGAGTATAAGGCAATTTGAACTTGCTTGGTATATTCAATTCCAGGCTTAGACATTTTAAACAATCAATTTTGTTAAAAATACTTTTGTTATGACCGGCGCCACATATAGCCAGAGGCGGGCCCAGGGCGCAAGGCCCAATGATGACGCAGGGGCTTAGCCCAATTTATGTTAGGTTTTACTTTTTCGTCAGCTTATGTAAACTCATATAAGGACTCTCTTTGAAGGCAAGCAATAAGTCATTACTATTGCCGGCTCCGTGAGGAGCCGGAACCCTAAAACCCTAGCCGCCCTCTTCCTCCTGCGCCACCGCCTCCCTCCTCCTCGTGCGTGACGGCGCCCTGCCGCCGGCCGCCGCGTTCTCGCCCACGTCCATCCACCACCATCACCTACAATCTACGCCCCAGACCCGGTAGAACCCTAGTTTCTACCAGTTTGGTATCTAGAGACTCGGGTGCGATCATGTCGAGCTCCCCACCATCAACATCGTTGCCACCGCCGCCTTCCACCTCCGCGCCGCTGATCGCCACGACCAGCAGCGCCGCCGTGACGTTGTCGGCGTCCGCCGCCAGGACGTTGCCCGCGGTCGCTGTCGCCACCACCGCCGCAACGCCGTCCATCGGCGGGTTCTCCCCAGATTAGATCGGCGCTACCCTCGGCCACCTCACCGCCGCGGTCCAGAGCCTCAGCCTGTACCTAGCGGGTCCCCAGGTCGCGCCGATCTTCCCCGCCGCCGGGCCTCCGACCGCACCGTTCTTTTCCGCCACCGGGCCGCCGCCGCTCCAGTGGCAGCAGCCGCAGCTGCCCTGGCAGCCGCCACCCCAGGCGCCGTCGAGCGCGTTCGCCGGGCAGCAGCCACTGCAGCTGCCGCCACCTACGGTCGCCGCTGGCCGCGCCCAGCGCCGCCAGGACGGCCGCCGCCCCCGCGCTGGGGGTGCCCCTCCACCAGCTTCGTTTTCCCCCGTCGCCGTCACCAATACCAGCTTGGGCGACGGAGTCGTCCCAGGCCATCTACTCGACAGCATGGACGCTCCCTCACGCCCAGGCGTCGCCGCCCCACCACGGTGGCCATCCCACGAGCGCCTCGCCGCACGACGGTTTCGCTGGCGGACACGAGCGGGCCGAGGCCGCGCCCTACCAGCCGGGCGGGCTGACCCACACGCCGCCGCGTTTCTCCAAACTCGACTTCGCCACCTACAACGGCACCGGCGACCCCCTGAACTGGCTCAACCAGTGCGACCAGTTTTTTCGGGGGCAGCGGACCTTGGCGTCGGACCGCACGTGGCTCGCGTCGTATCACCTCCGCAGCGCCGCTCAGACATGGTACTACGCCCTCGAGCAGGACGAGGGCGGCATGCCCTCCTGGGAGCGCTTCCACGAGCTCTGTCTTCGTCGGTTCGGGCCGCCGATCCGCAGGAGCCGACTGGCGGAGCTTGGCCGCCTTCCCAGCACCTCGACGGTCCAGGACTTCGCCGAGCGCTTCCAGGCCCTGGCGTGTCACGCCCACGGTGTGTCGGCTCGCTAGCGAGCCGAGCTGTTCGTGGGCGGTCTCCCAGACCACATTCGCGTGGAAGTGGAGCTCCAGGCTCCCAAGGACCTCCAGACGGCCATGTATCACGCGCGCGCCTTCGAGCACCGCGCGCAGGCCCTTCAGTATGCGTCTCCAGCTCGGGGCGCCCGCCCGCCCGGCAGGCTGGCCCCGACAGCCCTGGGACACGGGCGCCCACCCCCGGCCCCGTTTCGCCGACTTACCCCAGCCGAGCAGCTCGAGCGTCGTTGCCAGGGCTTATGCTTTAACTGCGATGAGCCCTACGTCCCGGGGCATATCTGCCCTCGGCTTTTCTATCTGGAGACGGCCGACTACATCGAGGAGGAACCACCCCCGGAGGCCCTCGACGCCTTTCCAGTCCCCGCCGCCGAGGACGCCCCAGGGGCCCCCCTGCACGGGCCCTGGTGGTGTCACTTCATGCCCTCGCGGGTATTCGCGATGAGCGGACGATGCTCGTTCCGGTGATGCTCAAGGGCGAGCGCCTCATAGCCCTCCTCGACACGGGCTCCACGCATAATTTCCTGCCATGGTCCACCATGCGCCGCCTAGCGCTACAGTCGACTGGCGGGGAGCACCTCCGCGTTACCGTGGCGAACGGTGACTGCCTTCCGTGCCATGGTTTGGCACGCAATGTCCCCATCTCCATCGGCGACGAGCACTTCACCATCTCCTGCGCCGGCATCGACTTGGGCTGTTTCGACTTCATCCTCGGGGTCGATTTTCTGCGGATGTTGGGCCCTATCCTATGGGACTTCGAGGTCATGACGATGATTTTCTGGCGCATGGGGCGCCGCGTGCGTTGGGAGGGCATTGGCAGCACGGCCCCCGCGACGCCCCGGGCCCAGCTCTCGACCGCCGCACTCGACACTGAGCACCCCCTTTTGGAGCCCCTCCTGCAGCAGCACGGCGACATCTTCGACGAGCCCCAGGGTCTCCCGCCAGCCCGCGTGTACGACCACCGCATTCATCTGCTGCCGGGCACGGCACCGGTGGCGGTGCGCCCATACCGCTACCCCCAGCTTCAGAAAGACAAGCTAGAACGGCAACGAGCTAGAACGGCAGTGCACACTTATGCTGGCAGCCGGTATCATCCGGATCTCCACCTCGCCGTTCTCCGCGCCGGTCCTCCTTGTCCGTAAATGGGACAACACATGGCGTTTCTGCATCGACTATCGCGCCCTCAACGCCAAGACGCTCAAGGACAAGTTTCCCATTCCGGTCGTCGACGAGCTCCATGGCGCCCGCTTCTTCACCAAGCTCGACCTCCGCTCGGGCTACCATCAAGTGCGTATGCACCCGGATGACACCGTGAAGACGGTGTTTCGGACTCACCAGGGCCACTTCGAGTTCTTGGTGATGCCCTTTGGCCTCTCCAACGCGCCGGCAACTTTCCAGGCCCTGATGAATGACGTCCTCCGCCCATACTTGCGCCGGTTTGTGCTTGTGTTCTTTGATGACATTCTTATCTACAGCACATCATGGGCGGAGCACCTTCAGCACATCGCCATCGTCTTCAACGAGCTTCGGGCGCATCACCTTCACCTTAAGCGCTCGAAGTGCTCGTTCGGCACGACGTCCGTCGCCTACCTCGGTAACGTCATCTCGGGCGAGGGTGTGGCCATGGATGCCGACAAGGTGGCGGCCGTCGCGGCATGGCCAACGCCGAACTCCCCGCGGGCTCTCCGCGGCTTCCTGGGCCTCGCCGGGTACTACCGGAAATTCATCCGGGAGTTCGGCCTCATCGCCTCTCCGCTCACCCGACTGCTGCGCCGCGACGCCTTCGCTTGGGACGCGGAGGCCACAACGGCTTTCGAGGCCCTCAAGCAGGCCCTCACGACGGGCCCCGTACTCCAAATGCCCGACTTTGATCGACCATTCATGGTCGACTGCGACGCCTCCCGTGTGGGGTTCGGTGTCGTCCTTCACCAGGGCGATGGGCCGCTCGCGTTCTTCAGCGGGCCCTTCACTGCACGTCATCACAAGCTCGCGGCCTATGAGAGAGAGCTCATCGGGTTAGTCCAAGCCGTGCGCCATTGGCGGCCTTATCTTTGGGGGCGCCATTTCCTGATCCGCACCGACCACTACAGCCTGAAGTTCTTATTGGACCAGAGGCTGTCCACTATCCCGCAGCATCAGTGGATCAGCAAGCTCTTTGGTTTTGACTTCACCGTCGAGTACCGTCCCGACCGCCTTAACACCGTAGCCAACGCCCTGTCCCGCCGCGACACCGACCACGACGCGGCCACCGCCGACACCGCGGGGACGGCCCTATGCGCCCGCTCAGGGCCATCCTTTGCGCTCGTGGACGACATCCGTCGGGCAACCGCCGACGCACCGGACGCTCAGCTACTTCGACAACGCCTCGCGGTCGGAGACTTGGAGGAGCCATGGCGTTTGGTGGACGCTTTGCTCCTCCATGTGCGCCGTCTGTTCGTGCCCGACCACGGCGACCTGCGTCACCAGGTCCTGACGCTGGCCAACTCTGCTGGCCACGAGGGTGTGCAGAAAACCCTTCATCGTCTCCGCGCCGACTTCTACATCCCGGGTGACCGGGCCCTGGTCCGCGACTGAGTGCAGGCCTGTGTTACGTGCCAGCGGAACAAGACGGAGACACTACGCCCTGCGGGACTGCTTCAGCCACTGGAGGTGCCCGCCCAGGTTTGGGCAGATATTTCCATGGACTTCATCGAGGGCCTTCCCAAAGTGGGCGGCAAGTCCGTCATCCTCACGGTGGTCGGCCGCTTCTCCAAGTATGCTCACTTCATCACACTCGGCCACCCATACACGGCCGCATCCGTTGCACGGGCGTTCTTCGACGGCATTGTCCGCCTTCACGGGTTTCCGTCTTCGATCGTCAGCGACCGGGACCCCGTGTTCACTGGGCATGTCTGGCGTGATCTCTTCAGGATGGCGGGCGTCAAGCTCCGCTTCAGTACGGCCTTCCATCCCCAAACGGACGGCCAATCTGAGGTGGTCAACAAGGTGATCGCCATGTACTTACGCTGTGTTACAGGTGATCATCCTCGCGCTTGGGTGGATTGGCTCTCGCGGGCGGAGTACTGCTACAACACCTCCTACCACACCGCCCTGCGCGCCACGCCGTTTGAGGTGGTCTATGGCAGGCCACCCCCGCCCATCCTGTCGGTGGACCCAGACTCGGCTCGGACCGAGGCAGCCGGCGACCTTCTCCGCAGCCGGGACGATATACTCGCGGAAGTTCGACAACGACTTCTCCAGGCCCAGCAGTTGGCCAAGCGGTACTACGACGACCATCACCGTGAGGCGGAGTTTGAGGTGGGGGATTGGGTGTGGCTGCGCCTGCTTCATCGCTCCACCAAATCCCTCGACCCTCGCGCAACGCGCAAGCTTGGCCCTCGTTACGCGGGGCCATTTTCAGTGCAGGAGCGCATTGGCAAGGTGGCGTACCGGCTGAAGCTGCCGGCGACCGCCCGCATCCATGACGTCTTCCACGTGGGGTTGTTGAAGCGCTACCACGGGGACCCGCCCGCAGCCACGCCGGCGCTGCCCCCGACTTCCGAGGGACGTCTCCTTCCAGGCCCTGCCAAGGTGTTGAAGGTCCAGCTGCGTCGTGGCGTGTGGCATCTCTTGATCCAGTGGGAAGGTCTTCCAGAAGCCGAGGCAACGTGGGAGACGCGGGAAGAGTTCCTCCAACATTTTCCAGACTTCCAGCTCGAGGACGAGCTGTTTGCGCAGGCGGGAAGAGATGTTATGACCGGCGCCACATATAGCCGGAGGCGGGCCCAGGGCGCAAGGCCCAATGATGGCGCTGGCGCTTAGCCCAATTTATGTTAGGTTTTACTTTTCCGTCAGCTTATATAAACTCATGTAAGGACTCTCTTTGAAGGCAAGCAATAATTCATTACTATTGCCGGCTCCCTGAGGAGCCAGAACCCTAAAACCCTAGCCGCCCTCTTCCTCCTGCGCCACCGCCTCCCTCCTCCTCGTGCGTGACGGCGCCCTGCCGCCGGCCGCCGCGTTCTCGCCCACGTCCATCCACCACCATCCCCTACAATCTACGCCCCAGACCCGGTAGAACCCTAGTTTCTACCAACTTCATTGGAAAGCAACAAAATCAATAGTTAAATTGTACGTATTAATTAGTGGAGTAGTGTTGATATTAATAGAATGGATCTTCTAGGTCATATAAACACATTAATTGACTCAACGGAGTATTTTCTAGCACACATAGATTGAAAAATGGTATAATGTAGGAATTAGGAAAGCACAAGTGTACATGGAAAACGATAAACATGTTGTGACCATTTAGGAAAAAACATAAATGACCAAGGATTTCACAAAAGAATCATGATGGGAACACATGAAATGACCAACGGAAATACAGCACAATACCAGTTGGTTGAGGAAATCATTCTGGAACTTGGCCTCAGAGTTTATCTCTTGGGCGACCTGGAAAAGCGGCCACATTAAACAACAAATAAGTTTCTGAAAATGTAAAAAAAACATCAACAGCTTAACTATGTAGAACAAATAATAGATAAGAAGATGGCAGTTCTCCATCATCAAATTTTTAAATCCATTGCCTGTTAAAACTTGAAGTTGTATGGAGTAAAAATCTAGATGTAATATCATCTGAATACTTGCAATCCTAATTGTATGAGAACAAACAATTGCAGTAATGAAACCAGTCATCGATAGGCCTAAAACCAGAAAACCGATGGAGTTAATTCCATGCGAAGGTTAACAGGAATCATTACATGCACATGGTAGTATATCGGAGAACGTATCAATCACTGAGCATCCCTCAAGAAGTTAACCATAAACAGTAATAATGGACTAGGGAAGTGACGATGAGAAACAAAGGAGTATATATGGGTCTGTTTGGTTTGCTGCCCATACAAGGCCCGATACAAAAACGGCTGCCTATTACATTTTTGCCAACGGGTGTACACCCCTTCATCTCACAGATTTTTTGCCAAATAATTGGCAAAATGAGGGTGAGGAATTCCTTGGCCAACAAATTGGCAAGCCAACTGTTGCCAACATTTGGTAAGGCTAGTGTGGGAATCAACCAAACACACCGATAATAAGACTGATGGAATGCCACACAGAAAAAGTATGATGCGAATGAAGGCAGTGTCTTAAGATGTACTGAGTCCATGATGATTGAGAAAGGGATTTAAAGTGGGTATGAACTTAATTAAACCAGGTTATAAATTGCATTTCCATACAGCCCAAATCCATTAACATCAAACCAACTATGAAAAGTTTTGCCATGAGACTGATAAACAATATTTGGTACCAATTCTTCGCTAAATAATTAGACTACTTACATATGGTGTTCAATCATATAAGAAATCTCTCATATTAACCTGAGATGGTTCTAATATAATTGATATCCAATCCAAGTTCATCTTGGTTTAAAGACAATAAAACCATTTTCAACAAACTCTTACAGGCCACACAATCACTAATAACTAAATCATGGATGGAATTACGGTAAGAAATAAATTGGAAACCAGAAAATATGTCTTGGACCGCCACATAAAACATCCGCAACGCATGCTTAACTGAGCACACCTAACAGAAATCATGAACCAGCTTAGAACAAATGATACAGGTAAATGGAGGTCTTACGCCTTTCAACATGCGAACCCTCGAGTGCAACCCATCGATCTCCTCGTCAAGATCGCCATGCACCGGGTCGATCCGCAGCTGGATCTCGTCCGAGCTCGACGCGTTCCTGCGATCCGCGAAGGAACCCCACCCAAATTCGTCAAGGGCTCTGAACTAATTTCGCGGGAGAAATTGATCGATTCGAACAGGGTCAAACAACCTCGGGGATCGGACGGGGTGTACCTGGATCGAAGCGGCCCGGAGCCGTAAATCGGATTGGCCATCGCGCGCGTAGGAGAGCAGGAGACGCGGCGGCTCGTTCGCACGTGCGTTTAGTCGGACCTAGTATGAATTCAGGAGGGACAGGGTGGTGGCGCAGGGGAAGTACGGCGGGAAGAGCGGCGGCGGCGGCGAGGGAACGGCGGTGGAGAACGGAGATGAGGGTGGGAGAGATGACGCTGCGGCCTGCGTGGGGAGGGGATGAGACCGAGAACAGGCCGACGGGTTTGGAAAGAAGGAGGTTAATCAATTTTCTTCCGCGACACCTCACTGCGATTGTTTGAGTCGCTTGATCGGCTGCTGGGGAGATCTGGAGCGTCCAATGAGGACATGAACTATGGAGGCACTAGTATAGTGTGGTTTCAAGTGGTCCACATAAATAAATTTGAATGAAACTACACAATCACCCAACGAAAGCTACTTCCTATGATGCCATCACCTTATTTCTCTCTTCCTTGCTTTTTCTATACATGCAATCCTCTTTTCTTTTTTCTGCGAGACTTTTTAAGCTGAAGAAGCAGCCTCCTCTGCAAGATCCCCCTTTGATCTTAAGGCTATGGTCTTTATGCCAACTCATTATCCGAGCTGAGGTGGCACATGGAGCATCACCTTTGGGGCAGTGCATTGGCCATGCCCTGAGTGGCAGTGACTAGGGGTAGGGGTCACGTTGGACATGTGGGGCCAAGGCACCTTGGAACTTTTGGGGTGGAAGGGGGGTGTTATTATTTGTGCCACTAGTTGTGTTTACTATTCAGTTTTACCACTAAGGACATGACCAACGAATTGCTCCATGATGATGCCCCGCAGATCCAACTCGACTCGAAGCAACAGAAGTAGGCTCTGGTGTTGTTCTGCACAAGAGGCAGCCCCCTCCAAAGGAGGTAGGTTCTCCATGAAAAAGGAGGAGAGAGAGGATGATGAACGAATGAAGAAGAAATAGATGAGAGAAAATAATTAGAATAGGGTCCACCAAGATGAGGTCACCTATGGCTACCTTCATTGGGTGAAAGAAAATGTAAATGGTAGTCTCCCTTTTTTTAATATAAACAAAGGCATGGAGCAGCATCAAAGTGATACCTTCATAGTACATGCCCTAAGAGTGTTAGCTTCTTAAAAATGCCATCGCTCAATTAGGTGCATGCTCAAAAATGCCACTAGAAACCATTATTGCCATCTTAAATCTCGTTTACCATGTTATATGATCAAAATAACCATGGACTCACATATCAATTCACCTCTATCTCATTATGGTAAAAGTGTGGGTCCCACTTGATCTCCAAAAATGTTCTTATTTTTCTCTTAAATTATCAGCTTGTTTACTCCTAACAAGTGGGGACCACACTTATTATTGTGATATAGAGAGACCTAACATGTGGACCTAGGGTTATTTTGGCCGTATACCATGGTCGATAAGTTTGACCTAAGAGCAACGATGTATAATGACATTTTTTAGCAAACATCTGAAGGAACAATGGCATTTTTTAGGAGCTTAATGGAATTTTTGAGGAGCTTAATGGCATTTTTCAGCAAGCATCTCATGAAATTATGGCATTTTTGAGCAGTTGTAACTTTTAATGACAAAACTAAGTAGTGAAACGTAACCGGTGACATAAGTGATAAAAAAACCTTTTTTTTAGGGTTGGCACCTTGGAACCCTAATCTATAGGCACTCTCTCGAATTGAAATAGGAGTACTACTTTTAGTCTAAGTGATCATTCCTTTAAAACACTAAACTATGTATACTAGATGATGCCCCGTACGTTGTTGCGGGAAATTCTTGCAAAATATTTCAGTGAAATATTTGGTTAAATAAAACAATTATATTTCAAATAATATTTTTTGAACTTATGTATGAATTTAATATAAATATCATATTAGAATGAAAATTCTCATGCATGCATGTTGCATGAGCGTTTTTATTATGCATAGTGGCATATTGAGGTATGCTTTTCTCATGTATGTTGAATGATGAGGTAGCATACTTGCATGTTGAGAAAAATACATAGTGGCATATTGAGGTGGGTTCTTCTCATGCATGTTGAATGATGAGATGTCATGCTTGCATGTTGAGAGAATTGAAACTAACTTCTTAAGAACTAGTTGACACCCCGCGTGTTGCCGCGGGAATTGGTTGTATTATATTTTAATGAAATTTGCTTGTATGAACATGGATATTGGAACTAATAGTATGTTGCATATGTTTTGTCACATCATATATGCACTAAGTTATGGGTAGAAAGATAAAAATCTCGCAAAAATGTGGAATAATAAATTTGTGTATGAAAGACACATGCACGCATGCAGTTAATTTTTATTGCTTAATGGAGCGATGAGGTGACATAGTTGCATGTCTTCTAAAATAGTTAGTGGGTGCTAGCTAGTTAGATATAGAAGATTGAAAGATGATGTGGCATGCATGGTGAGGTGTATAGTGTGTATGTAGAGATAATATCTACTAATTATTTTTTTAGATGCTTGAGGGATTAAACGCTGATGTGGCATACATAATGAGATGGATAGTGTGCATGTAGAGAAAATTGATGTGGCATGCATGATGAGGTGGATAGTGTGCATGTAAAGAGAATTTATAGTAGTGGGGATCAATTTTTTAAGAACAATAGATGTAAGATTCCCAATGAATTTTAGTTTTTACCCATGTTTCCTTTGATTGGGTTTATAAGTTGGGCGTGAGTTTTACATATTATTAATATATATCATTATATTCGTTGTCAAATATAGTTTTTAACCGCATAGTGTTTGGGTATAGTGTGAATATATTATTGGTCAAGTCTAAGACTTATAACCGAGCCTGACTTATAAATCGAACCAAAAAGCATTACAAAATGTTTGATGCTAATTACTCTCATCGATCCATAAATAAGTATCGCTCATCTAATACTAAGCTAGTATAAACTTTATACTTTCTTCTTCACAGTTTATAGGGTGTGCGTGTGCCCCTAGATCATCAATTTGATCAACATAAAATAAGATATATATTTTTTATAGAAAAAACATATCATCATAAACTTTAGATGTTATATTTTCAAACAGTATAATTTTTATAATAGATATCTTGTGTTATGTTGGTTAAATTAACAACCTAGGGATACGTGCACACCCTATAAACTGCGATGGAGGTAGTACTAGATGCGAGACACTTATTATGAATCAGAGGAAGTAATTCATTTAACCTTTTTCATTTAATTTTCTCTGTTTCATTTAGCGATATTCTTACCTGTTTTACAAATTTTCAGGTTGCAGAAAGCTTATTTAGTGGTTATTTTGTAAAAAAAGGACATTGATTAAGTTATACCAAGTACTATGCAACACTTACTATTACAAGTAAATGTGGTGAAAAATAACAAGGTGGAAGCAATAATTAAGGAGAAGGTTGGCCTTGATAATCGTAAAACTGTAGGGGATCACAACAGTCTTTGAGAGAAGTATCACAATTCAAACTTATTGATTTGACACAAGGGAGTCAAAAAATAAGTATAAGTCTTATCAGTTGAGTTGTCAATTCAACCGCACCTAGAGATAATATCTTCTTGACGAGATTTATTAATAGCAACAACATTGTGCAATGATAATAGGGTAGCGACAATATTAACAAGTCTCAGCAGTTTCCAAGAACAAAAGTGACTTAATGGAAGTAACAAGTATGCAAATCTTAGGCACATGAGTGAATAAAGGATGTTGCATGGATGGAATCTCATGTGTAATAATAATAATTCATACCTGCAAAGAAAAACTCAAGGTGATAGCACTACTAGCTCCAATTCATCAATCACATGTAGACATGTATTTCATAAGTAGTTGTACGTGTTTATAATAAAAACTTGCACAACATATTTTATCCCACCCTTCCGTTTCTACGGGATCCTAATGAAAATTAAGGTTAATTAAGGTACTCATTTCACAAAGTAAAAGTTAACAATCCATGAATACATGTAATCCTTAAATTATGATCATCGACTTCAATTAACCTGATTTATGTCACTTTAGGATCTTTGATTCATAACCATAATAGGCGCATACAACTTCCAAATAGGATCGTTAAATCAATAACAAAAGTATTTAGATCTGAAATCATGAAGTGAAAGGGGCGAAAACGATCGAAACGTCGACAGCCAGGCAGAGCAAAAAAGAAAGGGCAACAAAGACGTTCGTTGCGTGTTCACGCGAATCCAAATCGATCCTAAATTTGGACTAGAAATTGACCGCGGCGGACCACGATCCGTTTGGTTGCTCCGTTGGACCGCAAGGGCATCATCCCTTCAGTGCTCCTCCGATTAGCTCAACACTCGAGGCTATCAAGACTCTAGGCAGTAAGGGAAACGACTCCTACCGGCCGACCGGCCCAGATTCCAGTGATTCACTACAAAGGCCAATCGGCCCATAAACTTCATTTCGTACGATTTTTGTTATATCGAATGTGCGAATATGCTACAACCATAATATTAGAATGCTACCATCTATATAATTATCATACTAAAATGCTACTACGTTGATTTATGTTATTTTTCGCTAAACGAATGTTTTTAGATGTATTTTAGTGCTAAGCACATTCATTTTATAGCATGATATAAAAATGCTACTAATGATTTTTTGCTACAAAAAAAAGATGAAGTGTGATCGATGAAGATGAGTCCTGAATTTTGTTGCAACCGTTATAAAAAAGCTACCACCGGTGATTAAATTTTCTGTCACGAATTGATGGTAAATATGGTACGCAATAATTTTGTCAGATTTTTTGCTACAACAGTAAAAAAACTTTACAAAAATGCATACAATACATTTTTATTGCAGCCATGTATCAAAACAAATTATAATCGTACCATAAATGTTGCAACCGCTCAACAAATATTGCACCATATACAAACGAAGAAATACGCATCGATCTGGGCCGGACGGTTGCACGGCGACCGGCCCAAACTTGGTGGGTCGACCGACGCCTATCATCGCCAGGCAGTAATCAGTCAAAGTCAATCCGAGTGGCTTGTCTTAAAATCATTTTTTCTTAACTTTAACCAAATTTAAGGAAAGGTTTCTTCACAGTCAAGTCATGTTACCGCATGTTAGCAGCGACGGTTCAGCGGCGTACAGATTGGCTGGAGGGGCGCTTTGGGCACTCCAATGCTGAAGCGGACGTGAATGGGTGGCGATCTTTGTGGAGAGTTAAGGTACCCGGGAAGGTCCGCCATTTCCTGTGGAGATTGGGAAGGCAGTCAATCCCTACGGAGGATGTTAGACATAAGAGGAAGATGGCGACCAACGACGCATGCCAGCTCTGTGGCATGCCGGACTCGTGGAGACACTCATTGATTGAGTGCTCCAACTCAAGGTGCGTATGGGCGCTGGTGGACGATAATATTGTGGACCATATGTTAGCCACCCGAGAAAGTAACGCGAAGCAATGGCTGTTTGCTATGATCTCATCTCTGAAACATGAGGATCTGATAGTGGTGGTGGTTACCCTATTGGCACTCTGGCACGCAAGACGAAAGATCATTCACGAGGACATACACCAGAGCCCCATGGCCACTCACATGTTCGTGCGCAATTTTATTGCTGAACTGGAAGTGGTCGGACAGGATCAACATGTTTCGGCTGGGCGGGCTGGTACGACGGGATCACATGCAATACCAATTCAAATGAGTCAAGAGGAGTTGGTCCTGTTTGCTGGAGGAGGAAAGGCGAGGTCGGGAGGAAATGCGGCAACTGCCGCCATCGTGCGAGACAAGGAGGGAAGATACCTGGGGTCTTCGGCGTTGGTACTCAATGGAGTCGAAGATGAACACTGTCTGGCGGCCATTGCTTGTCGGGAGGCACAGGCATAGGCTCAAGACCTGATGCTTCAACACATTGTGATTGCTTCTAACGATCGAAGCTTGATGGAGGACATGAAGACTGGATCTGATGGCCTACACGGGGTGATCATTAAGGAGATCAAACGGAACTCGACGTTTTTTCAATCTTGTCGTTTTATTTTAGCTAAGAGAACTTCTGCTAGTGAGTTTGTTAAAGTAGTTAAGTTTAGTTCCTCGTTAGAGTCGGGCCGGCATGTGTGGCTTCTAAACCCACATGATCCGGTTTGTATCCCTCTGGTTGTGAACTTAGTTAAATAAAGTTTTACTTACGCTAAAAAAAACCAAATTTATATTTAAGTATATCAATATTGACAATACTCTCTCTGTTCCAAAATATCTTAGCCTTAAGTTGATACACTTAGAACGGAGGGAGTACCAAATAAATACAATATGATACTATGAATCTAATATTGACTTTGGTACTATGGATGTTGATATATTTTATCTATAAACTTGGTCAAACCTCGTAAAGTAAAAAATAAAAGGTGACAATTTCACCTACTTAGCAAAGGATAATATCACATACCCCAGTGCACACCCGACATGGTATAGTTGAACAAGCTTAAAGGAAATGCTTAGTGTTCAGTTGAGAGAAAATACGCAGCCAGATTTGAAGATTGCCATTAACAAAAACTTGGAATTGCATTCCAACTCCTAGCAATAGCATGTCGAGAATTTGTCTTATTGAACATTTGAAATGAGCACATGTAAAAGCCACAGACTTCAAGAAGGCAATCTTCACACTTCAGACTGGAAAAGGAAAAGGAAAGGGACTGAGGTAACTCAGCTCAGCGGCCAGCAATGGGGCCCTACCAACCAACGTATTGCTCGCTATTAACCAACGAGCAACAAAAAGAAGTTTCCCAGTGTTTTCTTTTCTACTGTGCCATTCTTCTCTCTACTCTACCATTCCACGCTGCTTGAAAAGTTCAAACATGGTCGAACCAATTTTAGCTGGTGACTCCACAACAGTTACCCCAGCCTCCTTGAGTGCCTTGATCTTGTCTTGGGCGGTACCCTTCCCCCCAGACACAATTGCTGCAACATACAAGAAATATATCCATAAATTAGCACATACTCCCTCTGTCCCAAATCACTTGTCACTCAAATGGATGAGTACAAAATTGTAGTTTAGCACATGTAAAAGCTCACCATTGCAAACAATCACAGAAATGCAACAATTTAGTTTTCAAACCAGATTGTCACCATACATACAGTTTTCTCGACATTGTATATGTGGGTAAAACAGTTCCAAAACACAAAAAATCCATACATAATTGCCAATTATATTACTAGTAAAAGAACAGAGGCAAACATTGCTCAGTGCTCGGCTACCAAGGATTTGGCCCCGATGAAAAGATAGATGGCGAAGGGGGCAACTGGGTCTGATAAAGCTATGAAGTATAAACCAGGTCCAAAATACTGTTTTGCTACTTTACTAATTAAACTGTGCAAGTGTTCATACTCTGTCCTGGTAGGAAGAACCAAGAATAAACTGAACAACCATTAGAATTATGATTCAATACCACACCCACCAAGGTGAAAATTTCATACTCAAATCTGAAAACTTTTTAAGTATTTATCTTCTTATCTATCTATTATTGCGCAATTGAACAATATTAATACATGGCCAGTTCTTCCTGAAGAATCTGAACCACCATTGACATTGGAGAGTATTAGAAAACTACAGATAACTAATGAACAATCTGGTAACGTAAAAACTGCTGGTATCTTGTCTCCAATTACCCAGACAGGAGCATGGTTCAACTTAATACGCCCACAGATTATACAATTGACGAAAAAAATAAATAGTGAACTTGTTGGTATGTCAATACCTCCAGCATGGCCCATGCGACGGCCCGGGGGTGCAGTAAGTCCAGCTATGAATGCAACGACAGGCTTTTGCGTTTTACTCGCCTGAATCATTTGCATGTAAGTTAGATTAGTTGATCAGAAATGATACTTAAGAGAGAAATGGAAGTTCCAGCAAGTAGACACGTACAATATTATATAACATGGAATATAAGCAATGCCTACTTATCATTTGTCAGCTCACAACACTAACAAAGCATCAGCACGCGATTTTAACTTGTAGTAAACCAGGCCAGATACTATCTAAGTTTTTAGATGTCACAAGACCATGATAGCTAATAACAGTAGGGTGCCCTACATGGACTTTACTTGAACTGAATCATCTTCTTTTGCTAGTGATAAAGGGTTGGGGGTCACATGATGCAATGACCTAAAATGAGTATCCCAAAACGGCTTGTTCAGGGAATGTGGGGAATATTTGAACTTTTAAAGATTAGGCTTGTGGCCATATAATTTCAAGCTAGGCCCAGGCAGCGGGGGGGGGGGCTGAAAGCTTAGAAGTCTGCAAGTGCACCAACTATTAAACTCAGACAAATTTTGAGCTTGCACCTTTTATGGAAAGATCATGATCATATAAATGAACATTGATAGTACGGTACATGCTAACAAAGTATGGCTTTCTAATTGCCATCAAGCTTGAACTGCAACACAGGACAAAAAGAAGCATCCTCCTCACCTGGATAAAGGCTGCAGCATCCTCCTCAGCAGTACCTCCAATTTCTCCAATGACAACAATACCTAAAAAGCACATACCAGTTTTACCAATGAGAAAAATGCTTAAGAGGGATATAACAGTGTTAACAGATGAGAACATTAAACTGAAAGACACAGTATTAAAGAATGTAACAGAACATTCATATGTGTTATCAAAGGCACACAGAAGAGTCACAAATCAGGGAGCTTCCTTCTGTTATATGACTAGTTTTCTTTCTCTGATGAGGCCAGAGCAAACAAGGGTACATAACTTCAGCAGGAGTAAAAATAAAGGTTTACTTGCTTGCCCTATCAACACACCGGGCCCATGATGCAATTCAAATAGATTGTAAACTAATCATGCTGGTGACCTAGTACCCAATACACCAAATAAAGGGGAAAATAGGGAAATCTGACAAATAAATGAAAGAATAAAAATAGCCTTTTCTGAATAATGTAGAGGCCCAGCCAGAAATAGTGTACCTTCTGTCTGAGGATCATCAACAAACTTTTCAAGGCAGTCAACAAAGTTAGTGCCGTTAAAGGGGTCACCGCCCATGCCCACACAGGTTGACTGCCCCAAGCCTACAGCTGTTGTTTGAAATACCTATAGGTAAGAAAGAGTTACAGTTAAGGTAAATGCATTCCATGATTAAAAGCAAGTCCAGAATAATGGGTGTACCGCTTCATATGTCAAGGTACCAGAACGAGATACTATTCCAATGCGACCTGGTTTGTGGATGTAACCTGGCATGATTCCAATCTTACATTCACCGGGCTTAATGATACCAGGGCAGTTTGGTCCGATCAATCGGGTTTTTGACTGCCTGTTCAGAGCAGCCTTCACCTTCACCTGGAATTAAGAAAGGAAGCCTTGTCATGACCTCACCAAGGTCTTAACGAAGCAAAACAAAACTGGAAGAAAATATCTAAACTGTGAGAAAACGAAACACATAATTATGGTGCGGTATGAATTGTTAACATTGTGCACTTAGTATCGACAAATTAACTGACAAATGGGTCAGGATAAGATTCAGGACAAAATTACACATGAAGTAAAAGTAAACCTAAACCCGTTCAATGTGTGCCTATCTGCATATAGCTACATATCCATATGCATTGAGTGACACTGATAATACATTACATTTTCTAGTGTTTCTTAATTAAGAAAACTGCAATTTGCATGGACAGCTATAGCTAAAGGAAAACACAAATGACATCACAAAAATTATTATGCTCAGATACACAGAAAACTGGGAGCTTAGTGATGTACTTAAGTGTTACAAATATAATACCATGTCATGCTGAGGAATCCCTTCAGTAATGCAGACAACAAGGTCAAGCTCTGCTTCCAATGCCTCCATTATTGCAGCAGCAGCAAATGGTGGTGGGACATATATAACAGATGCATTGGCCTTTGTCTCGGCCTTAGCTTCTGCTACTGAGTTGAAAACTGGAAGGCCTAGGTGCTCAGTTCCACCTTTCTTGGGAGTAACTCCACCTACCTGTCCAATAATAAGAAGTACTTAAGTTAAAAGGGAAACATTTGATGAAAAAACATAGCAAAGACATGCTAATTAGTCAAAGATACCTTATATTTTAAAAGCCAAAACTACATATCTATATATCTTAAGAAAAGTTGAAACAACCTTACAGAAACATGACACGGGTAGATTCGATGGTGCAAAGGGATCTCTTTGCAGATGCATTCATAAGTCAACTAATAATTCACCATATAAAACCAATCGCATTTGGGAAAATGTCAGTATGTCACTGTTAAAATCCAGTATGCGACAGTTAACCTATGAACTTCTGGTGAAAAATGTAGTAATGGAATTAGAACGTGCAACCTGCAAAGCATCCATACAGGACGAATCTCTTAGAATTCTTACACAATTCTAACCATCCATATGACAGTTTTTTCTCATATGCACGTCGCTTTTATTGTGTGGGAAACCCTGCCCAAATTGCTACTGCCAAAATACAGCAATCAAAAAGTAAAATATCACCCCACTTACTGAAGAACTCAGCATTACAATACATAAGATTCAGTTCGGTTCGATTTTCTAAAGCAGTTTCAAAATTACAGGGCATGCATCATTGAAAGTTTAGATCGACCAGGCCCTAGATTTACACAACGTCCAGGAAACCATAGAAACCTTGTTCTTCATGTTTTGATGTCTGATGAGTCATAGCAAATACAGAAGTGAGAACCGCACACTGAAGAACAACCCTATAACCACACATCGGTGACAGACGAAACCCTAAAAGGAGGGAAATGGAGATCGACAGCCACCCATCCACGAGATCGTGCATTGTCGGCGCTATCTATCCATCCCAAACCCTAAAGCCGCGCTAGAGAGGACGAAATGAACAGATCGCGCAAGACGTCGAGGAGGGAGGCCGCGGCGGACATACCATGTTGGTGCCGTACTCGATGGCCTGCTCGGTGTGGAAGGTGCCGTTCTTCCCGGTGATGCCCTGGCAGATCACGCGGGTGCTCTTGTCGACGAAGACCGCCGGCGAGGGCGCGGCGGCGGCCGCGTAGCCCCGTGGATGGAGGAGGCGGGAGGCGACGGAGCCCAGCAGCTGCGACGCGCGGCGGGAGGAGGCGGCCATGGCGATGTGCTGGCCTGGCGGCGGCGCGTGCTCCTCTCCTTTTTTCTCTCCTCTCGATTCGATTTCGTTTGGGCTCGGTCTACTTTCCTCAGTTTTCTGGGGTCTCGCGATCCATTCTTGCAGGAGAAGTTGGGTGGCCAAAGTTCAGGCTAGGCCCCTGTATTTATGGCTATTTCCGGATGCGAACACATGGGCGTAGATCAAAACATAGAGGAGAGCGATTAAACCGAGAAAGGGTGGCCAATCAGATATGACACATGTCACTTGCTGGGTGGATGGCGAGGATAGTTTTTCCCCAACTAGCTAATACCCCGCGCGTTGGATATTAGTGTGATAAAAAATTTAAATGAGAAATTCATTTTAAGAAGAAAATGAAGTTAGAAAAATAAAGTTGCGCATATAATGTAACTCTGTAATCAACTTTTTCAGTATGATCAATTTGTGGCAAAAAAAATGGAATCTTAGTATTTTAATTGATCATTAAAAGAATTTTGTTCTTCTCTATGACAAGAAAAATAATGCAATCCATGTCCTGCTAATACAAAACTATTACGTAGAAAATATTTTATCTAAATATATATATATTAGTGGGGACATGAAGAATCATATTTTACATGGAGGATGGGGAAGCCTATATGTTACATGTCTCACGGTTGCATGCAGAATGCATGACGTAGTGAAAATTGATGATGTGGCATCATGCTGACGTGGACAATGTGCATGTTGAGAGAATTGATAATAATGGGAAGCAATTTCTTAAGAATGGTAGATTACTTGTTAGCGCAGCTGCGCTCCTCTGCCGTGCCGAGCGCACGCTGTTTCGCGCCATCCGACTCCACCTGGTTGCGATCGACGAACGTGATATTACCTGGTGACGTGGACAGCTTAAGCCGTGGGGACGTGGGAGGAGTGGGGGGGGCCAGGGCGTGTTAAATGCAGGGGAGTTGCTGTCTTCGCCTCTTTTCTCGTCGTCGGTTACTCCATTTTCCCCTGCTTCGAACCCGCGCCGCGATCCTCATCTCCATCGGCGAGCATCGCAACACAGGGGGCGAAGCTGATGTCTCCGGTGCTATTCCGTCGCTGGACGGCGACGAGCGACGGACGCCGGCGACGAGCCACCATCAGGTACCCCTCATCTGTGCCCCGGCTTTAGCCCTTTCCAGTACCTGCCCGCGACGGCGATTTCTCTGATAGTGTTTGGTCGGAGTGGTGTTTATGGCTCGAGGTTAGCAACGACGAAGGGAAATCTGTGGCGGCGAAGAGAAATTGGTGTGGAGATTCACGGCGGAGCAACGGGGAGCAGTCTGCTCCACCGCTCGCATCTGGCAACAGCGCCGAGCAAGGGCAAACGGAGAGGAGAAACAGCTCCGCCATGTGAGCAGAGGAGTGCGGGGGGGGGGGGACGAAATGAGTCTAGCATGAAGCGAGGTGTGCCGAATCTGTCTGCGGCGGGGAGCATTTTTCAGGGCGAACGGCGGTGCGAATTGCAGAGGAGCAGGGTGTGGTGGGTGGGGTGAATCGCTAGAGGAAGAGCAAGGCGCCTGATACGTCTCCAACGTATCTATAATTTCTGCTTGTTCCATGCATGTTTTATGTGACTTTGCCATGTTTTGCTTAAACTTTCATACACTTTTGAACCTATTTGGACTAACCTATTAACTCAGTGCACCCAGTTGCCAGTTTCTGTTTTCTGCTGTTTTTGTATTTCAGGTTTTCCGGCCATTAAAAGTGCTCCAAAAATTCCGGGAAAATATATAAAAAATCAGCGCAACAGAAGCTTCCGGAATCATCAAGAGAGGGAAGGGGGGCCACCACCAGGCAGCCAGGAGGGCAGGTGTCGCGGCCCCACCCTGGGCCGCGCAAGGGACCCTCCTGACTGCCTCGTGGGTCCCCTCGATGCCCCCTTCGCCTATATTTACCCCTCAGGGTGGAAACCCCTAATATCGATATCTTTCTCGCGAACTCCCCTCTGTACCGCCGCCGCCGCCGTTTCAAGATCGGGGCTGCCTGGAGAAGCTGCCCCGGCACCCTGCCGGAAGGAGGAACCCCCTCCGGGAGACCATCCATAGCCATGGACGCCTCCCGGATGTGCCGTGAGTAGTCCCCCTTGGACCATGGGTCCGTGACCAGTAGCTATGTGATGAATCTCTCCCCCCTTTGTGCTTCCACTTTCGAGTCCTCGTGAGCTGCCTCACATGATCGAGGCATCTATGTAATTTCTGTTGTTGCTATGCTGAGTTTGTTGGGATCTGATGGATTATGAGACTATGTTCAGATTGTGATGAGTAATATATTTGGTTCTTCTCTTTTATATTTTGTTCTTGAGTAAATTCTTGCATGTTCTCCGTTGCGGTGTTTGTTTTGGCGAAGTATTTTATTTGCAACTCCAAGAGAGAGCGTTATGCTCGATTGTGGGTTCAGCCCCTTGATGTCTAGCTTGAGTGACAGAAACATGAGACTAGGGGATGTGATGTTGCCACCAGGGATAATACAACGGTGCTTGTACCTGCGGGTGCAAGGATTGTTTACTTTACGCAAAGTTCTTTTAATGCAGTTGTCTGTTGCTTTGAGTTTACACTTTGGGTGGGATTCGCAACTTAATACCAGCGAGATGTTCTGGATAGATATCTCAAGGTGGATGATTCGTAGTAGATGCAGATGGATTTCGGTCTACTTACCTTGGCGTACTGCTCATTGCTTTTGAGCCCTTCCTTTCTTTGCAGCATAGTTAGCATTGTGGTGCCTTCATAATCCTGTCAATTGCCCAACTGTGATTTGTTTACCTCGCTAGCACTTTTATCGTCTTTTGGCAGAGAGACATCACTAGTGAAAATCACGGGACCCCGATCCATCTTCACATTATTGTTCACACCCTCAATTTACTTTCAGCTTTTACTTTTCTTTGCACATTTTATCTCTTGCGTTGATCCTTTGTAAACGACAAGGCCGGAGGAATTGACAACTCCTCTGTACTCGTTGGGAGCAAAGTTATTTGTTGCTGTGTGCAGGTCCACGAAAACACCCTAGTCAGGAAGCAATTTCTGGCGACGTTGCCACCTACTTGTATCTCCTGAGTCCTACTGGTTCGATAACCTTGGTATCTTCACCGAGGGAAACTTGCTGCTGCACTGCATCTCAAACCTTCCACTTGGGGTAACCAACGAGGTGGTGTTGAGAGCAATTGCTTGATTTTGTGTCATTGTTGCTAAATTTTGATGAGTAGTTTCCCAACTGTGAGGAAGAGAGGGAAGGAGGTGGAGGTGGTGGTGGTGTGAGCAGTCGCTCCATATTTGTTAGTCTCTTCCTGAGGCGGGTGGTGATGTGAGCGAGGGGGCGGCTGTAACACCCTCAGATTCCTGTAACAGTAACCATCATTACTGTTGATCATCACTGTTGGATTATCACTGATTGATCTCCCTTGTCCTTGATAAAACTTTGTGATGCTAATGATCAAACCTTGCTGAGGTTGATCAACACCCCATGCACCATGTACTTGAGCCCTTGGGATCAAAACCCAAAGCCAAATGCACCTTGCTCATCTAACAAACCAAACCCTAGTTGAAACTTCTTTGAATAAAAAATAAAACAAAAGTGCTCAAATAAAGTTGTTCCAAAAATCATGAAACTATTTTGTAAATTGCCTAAAATCATTATAATCATGTTGGACCAACTTTGGAATTTTTTGAAGTTATGGAAAATCCCAAACAATTATAACAGTAGCTTATAAGGCCCTTTTTAATCCTAAAATATTTAAAATAAATACCCACTGAGTTTTAAAATGCACCAAATCTTTTATGTAACCTACAGGTGACATACAACTAATTTACAAACCCCCAACACATTTAAATAAAATGCAGAAGTGATTAATTTAATTTCAACAGTAAACAAAAGCAAAGGAAAAGAATAAAACAAATCGAAGACTTACCTGTCGCCCCTGGGCGAAGCCCACACCACGGCCCACCCCGGCCCGTCTTCCACCTCCCACCTGCTCCCGTCACGTCGGCCAACTGCTCGACGCCGTGGCCACGGGCGCCGCTGGAGCCCTCCCCTCCCTCACCTGCTCCCTACGACCGGGGAGGCGATAAGGCCAACCCCAGCAGCACCCCTGGGACACGCCCCCCACCCCATTCCCCTCCTCCTCCTCTCGCCATCGTCGGGGAAAAATTCTCGAGCGCCGCCGTCGCCATGTCCGTGAGTCCACGCGGCCAGTGAGCCCCTCCCGCCTCCTCGCCGTGTCCAGGTGAGGCGCCGTCGTCGTCTTTGTCGACTACACCCGCCAATCGAGCCCGGGGAGACCCACAGCCGTCGCCGCGTCTCCTTCCCCCAACTTCGGTCGCCGTGCGTCGCGGAGGAAATTCACCGCCGTCGAGACGCCGTCGAGCCCACTGCCACCACTGCTACACTCGCGGTGAGCTCAGCTACCTTCCCCTACTCCCCGCGTAGTCCCTCGTGCACCGAATCGGCCGACGCCATTAAAGCCGAGGCGCCTCGCCGCCGGCGAGCCCTCCACCGTAGCCTGGAGCACGCAAATGGCATTTCTTCCGCGTCGTATTCCTCGTAGCGTTCCAAGGTGCTCAATCGTGTACCACATGCTCTAGGCCTCCCTCGGAATCGACGACTCCGACGAGGTCCGTAGCGTAGCCACCGCCTACCTTGTCGCCGGCGACGAATCCGGCGACCCCCGGCCACCGCACCACCCCCAATCTCCTCCCCGGTGTCGTCCTCGTCGGTTGGAGCTAGCCGCAGCCCCAGCCGTGGCCTGTACTAAGCGCTAGCTCCACCTCGCCGCCGTCAAGCTCCGGTGAGCCCACCGGTGAGGCTGACCGGTGGGCCCCCCCGTGTCAGCCAGCTTAATTGGGGGGGTTAATCAAACCCCTGGGCCACTGACAACGGGCCCCACTCGCTAACCCCCCGGCTAATCTCTTCTTAACTTAACAGAAAGGTTAACCCCCCCCCCTTAGGCACTGACTTGTGGGTCCCCTAGCCATTTAGTTTAATTAAACAGGTTTAATCAGCTCTGGAGTCAATGACACCTGGGCCCCACCTGTCTTTTTGTTTATTAAAAAGGTTTATTAAAAATCCAGTCACTGACATGTGGGCCCAGAGGTTTTTCTGTTTTATTAAAATGTTTTATAAATAAACAAAGGCTGACATGTCAGGCACTGTTTTGGATAATGTTCTGGATAATGTTGAATAAATAATAAAAGAAATTCAGAAAATCATTTAAATGATTTAAAACTTTGAAATTCAATAACTTTTAAACCGTAACTCGGATTCAAAAACTTTATACATGAAAATTGATCAAAAAAATATAACAAATACGAATACGCTATCCGTATGTCTATCACACCCCTCTAACACAACGAACATCGAACCATCCCCCTCAGGACCCACTGTCCGATAAATTGTCCGGTACTGTTAGAGTGCCCGGATGAATTTATTCTGAACACGAATGTTTCTCAGAACAGATCAACTAGCACGGATACACCCCCCTTATGTTTTTCCGGTACCCACGACACCTCCGGCTTGATCTTTCCCCCTCCGGACACCTTGTCCGATAATCACCCGGAGCCGGTTGTTCATCCTCAGATGAATTTCCGTTCCGAGCAATGTGCATTGCACTGCGTTAGAATACCGTTAACATTTCATCTGTCATGTCATGCATCTGTTTGTATATGCTTGCTGTGTATTTACTGTTTCTTCCCCCCTTAATCTCCGGTAGACCCCGCTGCTGCCGTCGACTACACCGCTGCTGAGTACGACTACTTCGTCGACGACCCTACTACTACCGTCGAGCTTCCAGGCAAGCAGAGCCATTCTCTTCCCCAGATGTCGCCTATCTTTCCGTACATTTCTTGCACTAGGCATTGTTACTGCTGCTGCTACGTTGCTTACCTATTCAATTGCATAACCTGTCATTGTCGCCCCTTGATGTGCCTCCTTTATCCTATGTTGCCTATTATTATTATTATGCATTATTCAGCAGTGAGCCCTGCGCATTGTTAGCTAGGATTAGATAGAGGGCCGTGACCACTCAGGGGAGTGAACGCGGATACAATTATTATAACTGCACAGGTACGGTACAATGCAGACACCGCCTCAGGCCCCTATCTGGGTTATGCCTAGTCACCTCAAGTGTGAGCTATCAAGGAGTAATCCTTGTACTCCACTCGAGGCTGACTTTGTCTTACCGCCATAGGGTCTTGAAAACGGTTGTCCTTCAGGTAAGGAGTCGGGCGACCCAACGGTGCCCGCGAGTGGTATTGCGACGGGACGACAGGGAGGGTACGACCAGTGTACCGGTGTGCTTGGCCCCTGATCGTTGGCCGCGAGAGTTACCAAACTTCAAAAGTCAAGCTCCCCCAGGAGCACACGCGAGACAAGGTAAGGAGACGGTTCACCTTGTTGGTAACCGCAGTGACTTGGTGGGACGACGGGGCAGGCACCAATGTACTGGTGGTCCTGGCTTCTGTCGTTGTCCGCGGGTCAGTTAAGTCGAGGCAACGATAACGGTTGTCACGCAGGTTAATTTAAATGCTAAATGGTTCAGTGAATGTCTTGAGTTGGCTATATGCCATGTACGCACTACCTACCCGTGGGAATTACGAGTTATGGGCTCCTCTGCTTCGTAGTGTTGTCCGAGGACTCTTCAGACGTCAGCAGTACCGCGGCCTGCGCCGGGAAGTGGTGTTGTCTTATTTGCCGCGGCAGTGTGATTTGTATTTGCTTTGATTTAACTTCACCGGCCAGCGTCGCACCGTGCAGGAGTACGTCGGGGTTAGGGTCCAAAGCCCCGCGTACATAGGATATAGTCCGGTGGATGAGCTCTCTGTTGAGTTTGAAAGATGGGCTATGAAGTGTCGGATTGCCTCGGTGGAGCGTTCCCTAACAAGGTTCCCGCCACCCTGGAGATCCGTGCGTGTAGCGTATCACAAGTGCACCCCTGCAGGGAAGATTAATCTATTCGGATAGCCGTGTCCACGGTAACAGGACGCTTTATGCTGAAGCTGGATCTTACCACTAGCAACTATTATTATTAAACTGTATGGTTCCGGGTTCTCTTCCTCGCGGGGATGTCGAGGAGGTGAACTCGGAGGCATTGCTAATTATTACAACTTATTACTATACAATGCTGCAGCAACTTCTGCTACATTGTTACTTTATGCTTTGTATAACTGTTGGCTGATTCTTACCTCATGCTGCAAGACATCGTCGGAAGATGCTAGTCTTCGCTAGGCCTAGTTTCTTACCCTTGCTCTGGTTTTCTGTCTTTCAGTCCACTATATACAACCTCTTCTTTCCATTGATACAATGCATAATGCTTAGTAGCGGACGTAAGACTCGCGGGTATGCTAGATACTCACCTGCTTTATTTCCTTTACTGTTTTGCCTGATCGGCCGCTGCAGCCGACGTTGGAGCCCAGGAGCAGGAGTACCCCGGAGGCGCCTACTACGACGTCGAGTTCCCCGTTGACCAGGAGTAGTTTGGTGGATCCCAGGCAGGAGGCCTCGCCTTTTCGATCTGTATCTCTGATGTGATTTGTGCTAGCCTTCTTAAGGCAAAACTTGACTAACTATGTCTGTACTCAGATATTATGGCTTGTATGACTTATGTATTCGGGTCCACGTGACCCCTCTATTGTAACATATTTCTTTATCCTTTTGTGTTTAGTGTTGTGCTGTGATATTATCACCGTGGCACCCTAATCTCAGTCGTGTACCCTGTGTGTATGATTACTGTACACGGTCTGATTTTGGGGGCGTCACAACGGCAGTGCTTGATGAGAGGGAAAGTAGAGTAAATTTTTGATCAACCAAATTTTTGGCGGGGGTTGCACCTGTATGGATTCGCAAACGAATGGATCTGCGCGCGGGGGGGGGGGGGGGGTGGCGATGTACAAGTCGGGAGTGAGGAAGAGACGGCAGGAGGAGGAGGTGGCGGTAGTGTTTTGAGAAGTTGCTTGGTTTGCCAATTTCTGTTGCACATTTTCTGATGACTAGTTGCTCAAAACCAAAGGTGCGCCGGGTGAATCTCCACACCAAGGCATGGACGGTGCAGTGAGGGTGAGGGGTCGGTAGTTTGGGTTGTGAGAGAAATACAATAAAATTTATTGAAGCACATTTTTGTACGGGTGCACCCCGTACTAATCCGCGTTGTATGGATCCAGGGAGGGGGGCGACTCATACAGCCTGTAGTGTGCAACAGAGGACAGGGAGAAGGAGTTTCCAGATGATTCACTTATTTTCTTTCTTTTGTGTAGGATGACACGAAAAAAAAGGATTGAAGAAGCAAATGTTTCAAAGGATGGAACAAACGAGCAATAGGTGTTCGCCTTTGCGTAATCATTTTTGTTTGCAGTACCGCACGCATGAATTATGTATTTACTTAGCCCATATGTTTCTTGATTGCATGCGTTCTTTTTTTAAAACAAACACAGGACAAGCTGCCCTCAAGTGTTAATGCACGAAAACACGGTCGTCGAAAGATGAACTCATCAACAGAAGAGCAAGGCGGAGATGAAATTACCCAACTCAACGAAGAAACTGCTGTGAAGAGGAGGAGGAAACAAAAGGAGGTATTTATCTACATAAAACATTTTTTCTCTTTGTACATTTTGTTTTTGTGAATAGCAACTGTTCAGTTGATCATTACTATACTAGCAATCGCTTTTATTTTATATGAATAGTTGCTTACAATAAATAGGCTGTCACCGGATTTTTTGCATGATTTATTTCTGCTTTACATAAGAAGTTGCTCATGTTGTCAAGAGCAATTGCTTATCTTTTTTCTTTTTGCAACCAAAAACTGAGTTGATCATCCCTTTGTATTTTAACAGTTCCTTAATAGTTTGGTTATCTTTTATATGGATGGTCATATCAATAGTTTTTTGTTATATTAATAGTTATTAAATTGAAATTTTCTGGCATAGCGAAAACCAATGGATACAAAAGCAGAAGTGCAATGACACAACCTTATTTAATTATAAATGGTTTGTTTCATAGGCACACAAGCACTAGTTAATGTTTTATTATGTGTTTTCTATGTTCATTCAGCAGGCTGTGCCACCAAGGAGAGGCGGTCATGTGAAGGTGGGGCCTACTACTCGCGAAGCTGCAGGGAAAGAAGTCGCGACACGCAGGAGAGGGGCTTGCCTGAAGCTGGTTTCGACGAGTCGCGCAGATGCATCAGAAGGCACTGATGGAGATGAATTCAGTAGGAAAAACACAGGTGATAGGGCATATTTCCCCTTGATTGGTTTTAATGATTGATGACAATACATTTGCGGTTTAACCGTGTGCCATGAGCATTTCAGATAATTATATTCATGGCACAAGACAGTTATCTTCCCCTCGGAGAATGAAGCGTGAAGACGGAGTTTTCCTTTCGAATTCTTTTTAGTAAATTGAGTCGTATGAAAATCGTACTATTAAGAGGGGATCCGCTATGGAACGGTGGGTGGAATCATCACACACTCTCACTCTCTGCACCCACATATTTCCCTTAGCATCGTGGAGGAGTTGGACTTGGTGGCATTGGCTCCCTGGCTCTGCCAGGGCAGTAGTACCGCTCTAGGAGCGGTAGTACCGTGGCCCAGTACCGCACCCACTACCGGAATCCCACTAGACTCTGCGGTAGTGGGCACGGCACTGGGGCTCGGTAGTACCGCGGGGCGCTAGTACCGCTCCCAGTGCGGTAGTACCACTCCACGGTAGTACTGTGGACCAGTACCGCACCCACTACCGGAATCCCACTGGACTCCTCGATAGTGGGAATGACACTGGCCCTCCGTAGTACCGTGGGGCGGTAGTACTGTCAGAACCCTCTGTTAGGTAATGTGCTAGGATCAAGTAACCTTGCATCATGTCAAATTTGCAAAGGAAATCAACTTCAAAATCCAAATGGGAGAATGAACACCCCCCAGTTGAATTAATTCAAAAGGCCAGATAAAAATCTTCTCCAAAAATTCATGTTAGAATTTTGAAAAGTCTTATAAATGAGTGTGATCACATATCAAGTGATGTGGGACCCACCCCATGCTCATAGAATTTTCAAATATTCAAACAGTGCCTTGGAATTAAAGAAATACCCCTATTTGATTTAAGATTCAAATTATTTGAATTTTAAAAATGTTGAAACTTTATGAGTGGCTAGTCTATATTATTATGAGGCCACATAAAATTTTTCAGCATTTAATAAAATATTTAGCTATTTATGTTAGCTAAACAGAACAAATGTCAGAAAAGAAAAATAGAAAACAAATCAGAAAACCTTACCTGGCGCCCAGGAGAAGCAGGCCCACCCCAGCCCAGCCGGCCCACAGGGGCAGCGGGGCCTTCTTCCCCCTCCCGCGCCTCCAAGCTGCTCGGTGGAATGCCACCGAGCTAGCTGGTGACGACACGTCGTCGTCGAGGAGCTTCCATCCCTCCCCGTGGTCTCTTCTCGCACCTGGACGCGCCTGGAGACGCCGTGAACTCTTTCTCCCCCTCCAGAGCTTCCTCCTCCTCCTCCCGTGCTCGTTTCCGTCGCCACCCGAGAACTCGCCGGAGCACCGCAGCGCTCCCGCCTGGCCATTGACGTCGAGAAGCCAAGCCAAGGTGTCCAGGGAGTTCGTCGTCGTTGTCTTCACCGACTTGCAGAAGGAATCGATCCCGGAGCCCGCGTAGACGCCGATTTCTTCCTCGAGTCCCCGCCGGCCGCCGTGAAGGACTTCGTCGATTCCGCCGCCGTTGAACCACCCCAGCCCTCGCCACCACCTCTACTGAGTTCAGGGTGAGCTTGCAAGCGAAACCCCTCTGTCTCCCCCCTGGATTGCTCACTCTAGCCGGATCCGCCATGGTTGCCGAAGCATGTCGCCGCCATGGATGAGCTCGAGGTCGCCCCTGTGCCCCTTCGTCTCAGCCAGAGCGTGCGTTTGGCTCCTGAGCATGCCAGCGTTCGAACGCACGCGAGATCAACCCGAACCGTGCGCTACAACGTCGACTACGACCTCGCCGTGGTTCTGCTTCCGCCGGAGTCGTCGCCGTCGTCGCTACCGACCTCCCCGCGACCCCCTGTTGCCTCCAGAAGATGCGGAAGACGATGCTGAGCAAGATGCTGTCCTCCCCGTGGCCTCCCGTGGCCCCTAGCTCACTCCGGCGAGTCGCCGCCATGGCTCCAGTCGCCGGCGTCAAGCCGCCGGTGGGTTAGCCACTAATCACCCAGTTAGTGACCCCCTGGGTCACTGACCAGTGGGCCCAGTGGCTTAATTAAGCCACTGGATTAGTTTAACCACGGGTTAATTAACCCAGTCACTGACAAGGTGACCCCACATGTCAGCCCCCCCCTGACGCCAGCTTGACGTCAGCCTGACGCAGTAAATCGACTTAAATGAATTTCCAGAGATTATTTGAATTAAAAGAATTCCAGAAATTCCAGAAAATACCCAAACTTTGGAAATTCATAGAAAATTCATATTAACTCCAAATTGGACAAATAATATATGAAAAATGATCAGGAGAAAATTATCTTTCCAAATATGCAACTTTCAACTCTGTTTGAGTTGAATTTAAAATGTGATCAGTAGCATTTGCTATTTGATTTAAATGGAATTAAATCAAATTCAAATTAAATAATTTTTGCAACTTGAACCATGGCAACATGCTACATTTCAATCCCACATCAGAGGCATATCATACACATTTGAAGTTGTTTCAAAATGATCAAACTATGTCACATGCAACTTGGTTAATTTGAATTCAAATGTGGAGTTTGAATTTGCAATTCAAATTGCAATATACTCCATTTAAATGGAATGCTCAACACATCATTACCATGAACATCACCCTTTCAATCTTATTCATGTGATTGTGCATTGTACTTTCTGTTGATCCTATGATTGTCATGTTGCTGATAGACGTGGAGCCGGAGCCCGAGGTCACCCCCTACGTTGAAGACCCCGAAACCGAACCTCGTCAGCAAGGCAAGCAAACCCCCATTGATCATGTCGATAAAATCCCACTTCCCTCTCATGTCTCGCTTATGCATTGTTTAGGATGATCACCATGTTACGATTCTACCGCATAGATGAACCCATTCCTTTGCATGACCTATCATTTTGTCACAGTAGTAAGCAAACCACAATCCTAGCAAATGTAGGAGTTGTTTGATATCATGTGGCCCCTGCAATGTTACTGCTTATTGCATGCTTAGTATGATACCATGTTGTTACTGTGATGTGAGTCGGTATGGGAATGATCACGTTGATGTTGGTAGAAAAGTGTTGGTGAATCGACCCTATTACAAGGTGAACGATGAGAGGCTGTGTAGGAGTACACAGTGGGTTGTCTCGTTGAACACCGCCCTAGTACGAGTTCTTGTGTGGTGATCCAAGATGAAGAGTACAACCACACATTGGGCTCACTGACCCCTCTCAACTTACTAACTCATCCCTTTCGATGTCCAGATGTCGCAATAGTTCGGAGTTCTGGTAGGTCTGTGGCCTGGATGCTAAGTGAGAGAACGACTCATCCGAGACCGGCTTATGCACCACGCACACATCACTTGGGTCCACTTCGGTAAACCGGCCGGGTTCACGATTGTGGTAACCAACCCAAGTAGGCGACTTTCTCGGACTAGATCGGCTATGAGGTAACAGTTGTGGTGAGCATCCTCGCTGGCACCCCTTGAATGGTGTCGAGATCAAAGGCGGTAAATGATGGTCATGTGTGTGTAGCGGTACACCCTTGCAAGGTTAACAAAACTATTCGAATAGCCGGGTCCGCGGTTATGGACTGCTTGGAAAGCTTAGCTTGATTATTAGATAACTTGAACCGGATACTTCTAAAACACACCAAGATAAGTGTGAGTGCTATGGCGTGCTTCCTCGTGGGGAAGTCGAGGAAGGCACCATAGTGGTGTATTGGTTGGAGAAAGTAGTGGACTCGTGTACGCTTCTTATCTCAAAGTCTGGTACTCGTAGTTCAGGATTAGCCAAGTCAGAGCTGGCATTTCTGCAGGTGAACCCCACCTTCCTTTACCTTGATACATGTGCATGAGTAGTATAGCTCCTATGTAAGTCTTGCTGAGTACGACTTTGTACTCACGTTTGCTTAATCTATGTTTTAGATGATGCCACTGACCCCGAAGGTGGCTTCTTCATCGAGCTGGACGACTGAAGACCAACTAGTCTAGTCCCAGTCAGACGTCTGGTTCCCTCGTGGAGGGCTTTGTGTTTAAATAAGGCTTCTTAAGCCATTTGTTAAACTTGTCTGTACTCAGACATAATTTGCTTCCGCTTGTAATGTAATGTTGGATCACCTGTATGTGATCTCTGTGTGCACTCTATAAGAGTTATCAATAAAATTGTACACTTTGTAGAGAATTGCAATGGTACCTGCTGTTCATACAAGGCATGTGTGCTGTGTGTATGTTTATAACATGCATGTCTTTGTATGGGTTTTCGAGACCTTAGTTGTGTTCTGGCTGGCGGTCTTTCATACACCAAGTGGCCCTTAGATGTGCGCAGCTTGGGGCATCGCGATGCGATTGCTCGAGACTCCGTCTCGTGCACACTTTGTGGTATGATCGAGCCCGCACTAGACCCCGACTGAGTGATCGGGCTGGAGTAAGTCTATGTAAGAGTTTTGAGATAGTCGGTAGTATGGTTGAGGCGACTTGTCTTTGAATATGGGAGTTCACCACCCATATCATTTGACTTGTGTGCGGACGATGAGAACCCATCTCAGTTGATCATCCGGCCTGGATGGGATGCCCCTCACGTACGATGCTTTCCGAGAATGTTCAGTGCTTGGCCTTGTCTGCTTAGACAAGTGGGTGCGGTTCTCGGCTCTCCATATGACTATGTCTTAACTGTACTTGCATACGCTAACCCCGGGTATAATTTGAATCTTAAATCAAATAGGGGTAGTTCTTTAATTCCAAGGCACTGTTTGAATATTTGAAAATTCTATGAGCATGGGGTGGGTCCCACATCACTTGATATGTGATCACACTCATTTATAAGACTTTTCAAAATTCTAACATGAATTTTTGGAGAAGATTTTTATCTGGCCTTTTGAATTAATTCAACTGGGGGGTGTTCATTCTCCCATTTGGATTTTGAAGTTGATTTCCTTTGCAAATTTGACATGATGCAAGGTTACTTGATCCTAGCACATTACCTAACAGAGGGTTCTGACAAGTACTGTGACTGGTACGGTAGTACCGTGGGCCAGTACCGCACCCACTACCGGAATCCTACTGGACTCTGCGGTAGTGGGCATGGTAGTGACCCTCGGCAGTACCGTGGGTACGGTAGTACCGCGCGGCGGTAGTACCGCTCTTGGAGCGGTACTACCGTGGTTGGTGGGCTGCCAACGGCTGCATTTATGCCCACCTATAAAAGGGGTCTTCTTCCCCATTGAGACTCACCTCATTTATTGCTCTCTCCTCCATTGACGCCCAAGCTCCATTCTCGCCCGATCTCCCTCCCTAGCCATCAAAACTTGTTGATTCTCTAGGGTTTGGAAGAGGAGGCCCCGATCTACACTTCCACGAAAGGATATTTGATTCCCCCCATTAATCCCTTGTGGATCTTGTTACTCTTGGGCGCGTTGGTGCCCTAGACAGTAGAGGTCACCTCGAAGCCACATTCCATTGTGGTGAAGCTTCGTGGTTTCGTTGGGAGCCTTCAATTAAGTTATGGAGATTGCCCCACCCTTGTTTGTAAAGGTTTGGTTGCCACCTTCAAGGCCGCCTAGTAGTGGATCACGGCATCTTGCATTGGTAAGAGCGTGAGGAGAAACAGGGTGGCCCTCGTTGGCTTCGTGTGAGCATTGTGCTCCTCACCCTCTCCAAACGGAGACGTACTTCTCGAAAGAGAAGGAACTTCGGCAACATATCCTTGTCTCCCGTGTTCCCCTTTACCTTTACTTTGTGCAAGTTATTTTCATTGCTTATATCTTGCTTGCTCTTATAGTGTTGCATTAGTTGGCATATAGGTTTCTCACATAGTGATGGTGCGGAAGTGATAATGGCTTCTCGCCCTTTGTTGGTTACCCCAAGTGGAAGGTGAGATGTAGGATAGCAGCAAATTTCCCTCAGTGAAGATACTGAGGTTTGTCTCCAGTAGGAATCCGGAGATGATAAGTAGGTGTCAGCGGCGCAACTAACGTGGACATGCACACAGAAACAAATAACTTTTCTCCCAACGAAGTTCAGAGAGGTTGTCAATCTCTCCGGTCTTGTTGTTTACAAAGGATCAAACACAAGGGATAATGATAATGGTGATAGCAGCTAGAAAGTAAAAGCAGGAAAATAAATAAGCGTGTAAACAGTGATGAGAATATGAACCGGGTTCCCGTGATGTTCACTAGTGATGTCTCTCTCTCAAAAGACGATAAAACTGCTATGCGAGGTAAACAAATTACAGTTGGGCAATTGACAAGATTAAAAATGCACCGCAATGCTAACTATGCTACAAAGAAAGGACGCGGCTAAAAAGCATGGGCGGTACGCCAAAATAAGTAGACCGAAATCCAACTGCATCTACTACTAATCATCCACCTTGATATATCTATCTAGAACATCTCGCTGGTATTAAGTTGCGAGCCCCACCCAAAGTGTAAACCCAAAGCAACAGACAACTGCGTTAAAAGCACTTTGCGCAAAGCAAACAATCCTTGCAACCGCGGTTACAAGCACCATTGTTTCCCCCTTGTGGCAACAGTACATCCCCTAGACTCATGTTTCTGTCACTCAAGCGTGTCATCGGGGGGCATGAACCCACAATCGAGCATAAAGTTCCCTCTTGGAATCACTACCTACTACTTGGCCAAAGCAATAAAAAGTAACGGAGAACATGCAAGAATTACTTAAGAACAACAATATAAAAGATAAGAACCAAATATATTACTCAATCACAATCTGAACATAATCTCATAATCCATCAGATCCCAGCAAACTCAGCATAGCAACAACAGAAAGATTACATATGTGCCTCGATCATTTTGGGCAGCTCACGAGGACTAAACCATGAAGAACAAAGAGGGGAGTAGAACATCACATAGCTTCTAATCATGGACCCATGGTACAAACAAAACTACTCACGGTACATCTGGGAAGTGTAACAGCCCAGTTTTCACAAAAATTAAAAAAATTTGTTTTTGGTGTGAATTGTTTGATTGCCTGATTTGTTTGCGGTGTTTGCATCCCTGATTTATCGATCGACGATTATCCCCCCCTCTTATCTCGTATCGGACGGAGACCGACCCTTGCCACCCTGACACTCGACCTTTGCGACACGCTGATCGCGCAGTTCGAAGTTTTACCCGAATCGGAGGTACTGCGGACCCCCGGCGGTCAGAAACGTGAGCACCGCGCGCGCGAGAGAAAAACCGGGGATGTTTTTGCAAACTGCCAGCCACCTGGGCTATATAAAGACCACCACACTCCCACCCATTTCTAGGGTTTCCCTAGCCACAAAATTGCAGCGACCCCCTCTTTTTGCACAAAATTAGCCCCAAAACCCCCAAAATCCTCGAAACCCTAGATCCCAAGCGTCCCTGGTCGTCAGATCCTCAGATGGAGGGCTCTGATCGCGCCACCTTGCCCTCCCGCAGCAGCCAGTGTGCCCGGGCCCCGCAGGGCCGCCGCGGCCCGCTCGGGCCCATCTGGGAGCCGCCGCACCCGAGCTCGACGGCAACAGCAGCCGCGGCCGCCACCCCGGCCGGAGCACCACGCCGCCGGCTGCCCTTCTTCCTCCCACGCCAGCACCTCCCTCGTCTCCTCCCTCGGCTCCCTCCTCCCCGCCTAACCACCTCTGCCTCCTTCCCCGCAGGAGCTTGCCGGAGCTCGAGGCGAGCTCGCCGCGCCGCGCCATGGAGGGAAGCCCGAGCCGCCCTGGATCACGCCGGAGGCAGGTCCGCGCCGCCATGCCTCGGATCCCTGCCGTTCTGGCCCCTGCGCCGCGCCCCTGCGTCCTCCTCGCCATCTCGCCGGCGTGCGCCGCCACCGGCCGGCGGCCGCTGCCTCCCGGTGCCCCGATCCATCGGGAAGGAACCGAGCAGCGCCCCCAACCGCCAGCTGGGCCAGGCGCCTCGCGGCCCACCTCCTCCTCCAGGCCAAGTGGGCTTCGGCCCGATAGGGGTGAGCCAGGCCGCCCCCCTTTTTATTTTTCCGTCTGTTATTTTTTTTCCTAGCACCCTGTTATTTTTCTAAGTCTTTATGTATTTTGCTGCCGATGTCTGTTTGCAACGTAATTTTCTCGTTGATCTGTACGTCCGATGAACGTGCCCCCAAAATGAAAGTTGCTTAGAATTGTGTGTACTTTCATTCATCTTTTGTGAGCATTTGAATTTGAGGTCATATTGGTTGTGTAATTGTGTGCTAAACAGGGCATCAGATCGTTAACTGCAACTGCTGCTGTTAAACTTGCTGAAACTGTTAATTTGTTGAAACTTTGGGCGACGGTTGCTTCGCAACCGTACGTCGGAATTGAGTGATTCCTTTTGCATCCTGTTAAGCATTGTTTCTACTTCAGTTCCATGCATTCACATGTCATAATTGCTTGCTGCATCATGATTGTATCTTGCTCCAAAGTAGCTACCCTGCTGTTAGTGTGCTGCTGTTTATATTTTGTTGCAACTTCGGTCGACGAGTGTGTCGCGACCGTTTATCGGAATTGAGTGATTCCAATTGCATATTGTTAAGCATCATGTCTACTTTCACTACATGTATTGCATCTTCATAATATGCTTACTGGTCATATAGATTTTTAGCTCCAAAGTTGCTATGCTGCTGTTTTTGACAGCCACCTCTGTTTTTCACTAAGTGTGTAACGTCACGATGCCATGTTGTTTGCTTAATATCTTTTGATCTATGATGCCTATTTGCATGATTATTTTTGACATGCATTCCCTATCATGTCTACTTTAATTCCATATCATTTGTGAGCATGTTTTCATTGATTATCCTGTTTATGCATTGCTCTAAAGTGTGCTTCGTGATGTTGGCAGATTGTGCGCGTAACTTGTTTTCCTTGTATCTTTTTAACCGTAACTCCGTTTGGGGTGTTCTTTATATGTAACTTGATTAGTTTTTCGTGTACTTTGTGTTTATGCTATTGTTTGCTGCTGTTAACCAACCTAAAATATGGGTTAGGGCAGAACAGTACCAAATCCTTTAATTTTCGTGCGGCACTTAGTGTATGCCATGTTTAGGTTGTGCCTCACTTAAATTGACTAGCATAGATAGTTTACTTTGTGCTTCACCTCTTGCCATGTGTATGTGCTATGCCATGCTTGCTTGAGTTGCCATGTTAATAACCGTTGCTTGATCACCTGTAGCTAAGCAACTTGAACCACCGTAAACGTGCGGTATTCGTCGTGTGTGACCGATACCCCACTTAAACTGTTAGTAACCGTTCTCGACGATAGATCCGTATCGCGTTGCCATGTCGTGTGATGTCTGCTTGCTCGTGTTTGCCCTGTAGTAATAGAGTGCTTGCTCGTTGATTGCTTTCCAGTGTTTACCCTCTTGTGTGCTTCCGCGGGTACCTCTCGGAGACGATGCAAGCTTGCGATCCACTACACCTTCGGAACCCGACTTATCAACAGGCAAGGACTATACATTACTTATGATCCATTCTATTTCAACCAGCGGTTTGCATGCTAGGCTAGGTTAGGTTCGATGTTTGATCCTACCACATGTTTACAGCCTCCTTCAAACCGATACAGCCATGTCCCTTCCCAGCAAACCTTGTACTGCTATGTTACTATTGCTCGTTGCTCAGCCCCTGCTTTGTTAGGATACGGGGCAGAAAACACAAAATTTTCATACCTACGGTACCCGAACCCAAGATCTATGCTATGGCGATGTAAAGTAACGGAGGGAATCGGTGTTCATACCTTTGAAGACCGAAAGAGGGAAACGTTCTTGCGAACGTGGCCTCCCTGTCGTGTAGAAGACCACCACCGGCGAGGATGACTCCCGGTAAACCTCCAGCGACGAAGTAGCACCACAGGTGTAGTGCCTCGAAGAGATTATACACGTACGGTACAATCGATGTTCCTCCCGGGCCCCGAACCAGGCGAGCAGCGGAAGAAAGACGACTACGGATCCCGACTCCAGCAGAACGACGACCTGCCTTATGGTGGAGAACTCCAACCAGGTGCAGACTCCAAAAAAGGGGAGTCCACTTCCGGGAAGGAGAAGGAGGAAGAAGGAGATATTTGTGTGTTGGAAAAAGGGGGGGCTACCCCTCCTTATATAGGCCAAGGGGGGTGTGTGATCCTCCTCCCCTCCCCCATGTGGGACAAAACTCCCAAGGGGGGGAGTGCGCCGGCCATAGGGGGGGATGGGCCCCACCCTTGGCGCCAAGCCCAAGGGGGGAGACCCCCTCCTCCCTTAATGGGCCCCATGGGCCCATTTAGCCTTTTTCCCATTTTTTAATTTAGTTAATATGTTTTAAATATTTAATTCAGATAATTAAATAATAAAACATTATTAAAACAATTAAACTTTATTTTGAACTATTCAAAATGTCCAGAAACCATTCTGTCCTCCTCCGAAACTATTCCGGTGATTTCTCCTATTTCACCGATTGATCCCGTAACTGTCCTATGCATCGATTGCCCTTAAGTGTAACACCCTAACGGTCCGGGAAACAGCAGACATGGTCGAGACTCTTCTCATTGACCAATGACTAGTCAGTTGGACCTGGTTACAATCCTTGACAGCCCCTGCGCTTCCATCGAATGAACTTCGATCGCTTTTGGAAACCGTTAACGATACGACGTAATCCATTTGTGCCGCGGTACTTTGTTTGTCCAAGGTTTGATCGTCGGTATCCTACATACCGTGTTCACATCTCGTTCACAACAAACAAGTTTACTCGTCCATGATCATTGCATCTTTTGTGACCTAGTCACTTGCTTGCAAGCTATTGATGCAATATCACCGAGTGGGCCCAGAGTACCTGTCCTGTCACAAGGACTGACAAATCCCGCTCTGATCTATTGACATACTCATCAACCATCTATTTCGGAATACCCAAAGTGCACCGTTATAGCCAGCATATTTCAGTTAGGCGGTGGGATACAAATCAAAGTCTTCTCATAGATGACAATTACGTATGATCATTACGGTCTAAGGACTAAGCCATATGTTACAAAGTCATAGCAATGCTGAACTATGTGACTCGATCACATTGCAATACTTTAGGTGGGTGTACGTCCATCACATCATTCCCCTTAACGATATGACCTCATTGTCAATGGACTTAAGTGTCGCCATGATCAGGAAAGCTTGATCAATCAATTGCCCAATGAGATAGTTTACCCGAGTTTAAACTACGGACCATGTTTTATACTACACCTGTATTAGTATTTCCAAGTAATACAGTCATAGCACAGTATAAAACTTATTATGAACAAAACGGATATGTGACAAATATCTTTATTAATTTGTCTCTAGGGCACATATCCAACATGCTTAGTATGCATGCTCAGGATGCTACGATGTTACCCTGTTACTCCTTGGTTTGGGCTATCACATTATTATATTGTTGTTGATGATATGATTAATTATAATGTTGACTATATTCAACGAAGGATGGAAGGTCTAGGCTATCCCGCCCAGACGCTTTGTTCCATTCGAGTCGCCTAGGATCCGAGTTCCGGGTATTGGTTTTAAGACTGAGCGTGCCTAATCGCGTGTGGGATTTTATGGGGTCCCCTCTTCTTACCTACCTAGCTTCAAACATTTCTAGAGGTGGCCCAAGCTGATTTACCATTTGAAACCGTGTGTGTGCTGGTCAGCTGCCATTAGTTTTCAAACAACTCGGGCCAGCGGAGACTTAGTTCCTCTGTTGGTCCACACACTGGTGAGCTAGGGAAGTCCCTTGTTATATAGGTGAGACTAAACCCGACCTTAGCCATATGGATAAGTCCGATCCGAGAGTGTGGCCAGCTTTTGGATTGGGTGTCGACTCCTCGGGGGCCACCCGGATTTGCTCGTTGTTAGTTAGAGGGACCTGTCGTTTCAGATCTCTTGGAACTAAATCATAAAATGGTTGCCTGTGATGGGTAGCAACTGAGAGAGATGGGCGAGCATGCGACTCCTCGTAATGGGCAGTTGGTACACCCCTGCAGGGTTAAATATTTTCGAGAAGCCGTGTCCACGGTTATGGACGACTTGAGACCTACTCCTTGTTCATAGACAACAACAACTGAGATAATTTTAATATAACTTGATCAATGTGTGTGTGCCTTGACTGCTTCTTCTTCGTCGGGATGCGAAGAGGAGGACAAGGATAGGATAGGTGTTATGTTTGCGTAAGTAGTTGATAGCAAGACTTGTTGGAGGCAATTCCTCATCGAATGCTTGGATTCTTATCTTACTCTCTAGATCGTTATCCACTTCATAAATGCTAGTGCGACAACAACCTCACCACTTACCCCCTCCTTACCGTAAACTACTAGTTGTCCTAGAATGACGAGTGATGAAGTCCTTGCTGGGTCAGATGACCACTACAGTTGGATGCCGAGTACCTTTGTACTCATGATACTACCCCCAAACTCTTTTCAGGGTTCTTGATCGACAACAGGTATGGTGATCGACGTTTCACGTGGAGACTTGATGACGACTAGTTAGGCGGATCCCGGCGGAGGGCCTGGACCCGTGTGGTTATGGGGATCAATGTTTTTCTCTTTGCCAGTAGGCTTTTGATTGTAGTCTATACTCAGACATATATCCTCCGCTGTTGTATTGTATTAAGGCAGTTGTATGCCGATTGTATGAGATGTTGTATCCTTGTATCTGTAATGTTGTGATATCATGTTGAAAATCCGGGGCATATGGCTATGTCATATGTCGCGGTGGGATCGATATGTGCTTCGTCCCCGGATCTGGATGGAAACATCTAGATCTGGAACAGTACCGCATATCGGGCCTTACAACTTGGTATCAGAGCCTTACCGACCGTAGGATCCCCTCTCTGGCCGAAGTCGAGCCTAGACAAAAACTATTTTGTAGTTACTATGTTAGTTATCGGAGAGTAGGAATCTTTTTACTCCTTACCCATGCTCTGGTCAGGACAAGTGTCGTAAGTGTTTTTAACTCTCGACTTATCCCCTTCAAACTCTAGGATCTCGAGTGTGTGGAGTTTCGGAACTGTTATAATGCCTTGCTTGCGGCGTATTGTCTCGATTCCGATCTCAGGTTTGGTAAATCTTGTAGTACCTTCAGTTCTTCCGACTCTGGGTAAACATCTTGGTCATCCGTTGACTTCATTCCTCTTGCCCAGTATCCTCATGAATTGAGTGAGAGTACTTCCCTTGAACGTCGCCATGAAGTGTCGCTCTTCCTCTTGACACTGACGGTTTCGTTTTTCCGACGATGTCGTCTCTCTGCGGAAATTTATCTCAACCAAAGTTCGACGTCGACATGGAGCAGAGTCCTTTGTTGGTGGTGTTGAAGATCGCCAACTCTCTTTTCTCTCCCCCCTCCTCCCCTGGATCGTCCTGGATCTCGGGACGAGATCCCTTGTTGGTGTTGTTGTATTGTAACAGCCCAGTTTTCACAAAAATTAAATTTTTTTGTTTTCGGTGTGAATTGTTTGATTGCCTGATTTGTTTGCGGTGTTTGCATCCCCGATTTATCGATCGACGATTATTCCCCCCCCCCTCTTATCTCGTATCGGACGGAGACCAACCCTTGCCACCCTGACACTCGACCTTTGCGACACCGGGTTTCACCCGATCACCATCGCAAAACCGCACGAGACTACCCGCAGCCAACAGAACGAAAAACCCCGTTTAATAATTAAACGGGATATTTTTATAGCGCGCCGGAAAGTGTTCTTGGAACGTTCCAGCGCGAGGTGAACGCCGCCGGCTCGACACGCTGATCGCGCAGTTCGAAGTTTTACCCGAATCGGAGGTACTGCGGACCCCCGGCGGTCAGAAACGTGAGCACCGCGCGCGCGAGAGAAAAACCGGGGATGTTTTTGCAAACTGCCAGCCACCTGGGCTATATAAAGACCACCACACTCCCACCCATTTCGAGGGTTTCCCTAGCCACAAAATTAAAGCCACCCCCTCTTTTTGCACAAAATTAGCCCCAAAACCCCCAAAATCCTCGAAACCCTAGATCCCAAGCGTCCCTGGCCGTCAGATCCTCAGATGGAGGGCTTTGATCGCGCCACCTTGCCCTCCCGCAGCAGCCAGGGCGCCCGGGCCCCGCAGGGCCGCCGCGGCCTGCTCGGCCCCATCTGGGAGCCGCCGCACCCGAGCTCGACGACAACAGCAGCCGCGGCCGCCACCCCGGCCGGAGCACCACGCCGCCGGCTGCCCTTCTTCCTCCCACGCCAGCACCTCCCTCGTCTCCTCCCTCGGCTCCCTCCTCCCCGCCTAATCACCTCTGCCTCCTTCCCTGCAGGAGCTTGCCGTAGCTCGAGGCGAGCTCGCCGCGCCGCGCCATGGAGGGAAGCCCGAGCCGCCCTGGATCACGCCGAAGGCAGGTCCGCGCCGCCATGCCTCGGATCCCCGCCGTTCCGGCCCCTGCGCCGCGCCCTGCGTCCTCCTCGCCATCTCACCGGCGTGCCCCGCCACCGGCCGGCGGCCGCTGCCTCCCGGTGCCCCGATCCATCGGGAAGGAACCGAGCAGTGCCCCCAACCGCCAGCTGGGCCAGGCGCCTCGCGGCCCACCTCCTCCTCCAGGCCAAGTGGGCTTCGGCCCGATAGGGGTGAGCCAGGCCGCCCCCCTTTTTTATTTTTGCGTCTGTTATTTTTTTTTCCTAGCACCCTGTTATTTTTCTAAGTCTTTATGTATTTTGCTGCTGATGTCTGTTTGCAACGTAATTTTCCCGTTGATCTGTAGCTCCGATGAACGTGCCCCCAAAATGAAAATTGCTTAGAATTGTGTGTGTACTTTAATTCATCTTTTGTGAGCATTTGCATTTGAGGTCATCTTGATTGTGTAATTGTGTGCTAAACAGGGCATCAGATCGTTAATTGCAACTGCTGCTGTTAAACTTGCTGAAACTGTTAATTTGTTGAAACTTCGGGCGACGGTTGCTTCGCAACCGTACGTCGGAATTGAGTGATTCCTTTTGCATCCTGGTAAGCATTGTTTCTACTTCAGTTCCATGCATTCACATGTCATAATTGCTTGCTGCATCATGATTGTATCTTGCTCCAAAGTAGCTACCCTGCTGTTAGTGTGCTGCTGTTTATATTTTGTTGCAACTTCGGTCGACGAGTGTGTCGCGACCGTTTATCGGAATTGAGTGATTCCAATTGCATATTGTTAAGCATCGTGTCTACTTTCACTACATGTATTTAATCTTCATAATATGCTTGCTGTTCATATAGATTTTTAGCTCCAAAGTTGCTATGCTGCTGATTTTGACAGCCACCTCTGTTTTTCACTAAGTGTGTAACATCACGATGCCATGTTGTTTGCTTAATATCTTTTGATCTATGATGCCTATTTGCATGATTATTTTTGCCATGCATTCCCTATCATGTCTAATTTAATTCCATATCATTTGTGAGCATGTTTGCATTGATTATCCTGTTTATGCATTGCTCTAAAGTGTGCTTTGTCATGTTGGCAGATTGTGCGCGTAACTTGTTTTCCTTGTATCTTTTTAACCGTAACTTCGTTTGGGGTGTTCTTTATATGTAACTTGATTAGTTTTTTGTGTACTTTGTGTTTATGCTATTGTTTTCTGCTGTTAACCAACCTAAAATATGGGTTAGGGCAGAACAGTACCAAATCCTTTAATTTTCGTGCGACACTTAGTGTATGCCATGTTTAGGTTGTGCCTCACTTAAATTGACTAGCATAGATAGTTTACTTTGTGCTTCACCTCTTGCCATGTGTATGTGCTATGCCATGCTTGCTTGAGTTGCCATGTTAATAACCGTTGGTTGATCACCTGTAGCTAAGCAACTTGAACCACCGTAAACGTGCGGTATTCGTCATGTGTGACCGATACCCCACTTAAACTGTTAGTAACCGTTCTCGACGATAGATCTGTATCGCGTTGCCGTGTCGTGTGATGTCTGCTTGCTCGTGTTTGCCCTGTAGTAATAGAGTGCTTGCTCGTTGATTGCTTTCCAGTGTTTACCCTCTTGTGTGCTTCCGCGGATACCTCTCGGAGATGATGCGAGCTTGCGATCCACTACACCTTCGGAACCCGACTTATCAACAGGCAAGGACTATACATTACTTATGATCCATTCTATTTCAACCAGCGGTTTGCATGCTAGTCTAGGTTAGGTTCGATGTTTGATCCTACCACATGTTTACAACCTCCTTCAAACCGATACAGCCATGTCCCTTCCCAGCAAACCTTGTACTGCTATGTTACTATTGCTCGTTGCTCAGCCCCTGCTTAGTATGCATGCTTAGGATGCTACGATGTTACCCTGTTACTCCTTGGTTTGGGCTATCACATTATTATATTGTTGTTGATGATATGATTAATTATAATGTTGACTATATTCAACGAAGGATGGAAGGTCTAGGCTATCCCGCCCCGACGCTTTGTTCCATTCGAGTCACCTAGGATCCGAGTTCCGGGTATTGGTTTTAAGACTGAGCGTGCCTAATCGCGTGTGGGATTTTATGGGGTCCCCTCTTCTTACCTACCTAGCTTCAAACATTTCTAGAGGTGGCCCAAGCTGATTTACCATTTGAAACCGTGTGTGTGTTGGTCAGCTGCCATTAGTTTTCAAACAACTCGGGCCAGCGGAGACTTAGTTCCTCTGTTGGTCCACACACTGGTGAGCTAGGGAAGTCCCCTGTTATATAGGTGAGACTAAACCCGACCTTAGCCATACGGAAGAGTCCGATCCGAGAGTGTGGCCAGCTTTTGGATTGGGTGTCGACTCCCCGGGGGCCACCCAGATTTGCTTGTTGTTAGTTAGAGGGACATGCCGTTTTCAGATCTCTTGGAACTAAATCATAAAATGGTTGCCTGTGATGGGTAGAAACTGAGAGAGATGGGCGAGCATGCGACGCCTCGTAATGGGCAGTTGGTACACCCCTGCAGGGTTAAATCTTTTCGAGAAGCCGTGTCCACGGTTATGGACGACTTGAGACCTACTCCTTGTTCATAGACAACAACAACTGAGATAATTTTAATATAACTTGATCAATGTGTGTGTGCCTTGACTGCTTCTTCCTCGTCGGGATGCGAAGAGGAGGACAAGGATAGGATAGTTGTTATGTTTGCGTAAGTAGTTGATAGCAAGACTTGTTGGAGGCGATTCCTCATCGAATGCTTGGCTTCTTATCTTACTCTCTAGATCGTTAGCCACTTCATAAATGCTAGTGCGACAGCAACCTCACCACTTACCCCCTCATTACCGTAAACTACTAGTTGTCCTAGAATGACGAGTGATGAAGTCCTTGCTGGGTCAGATGACCACTACAGTTGGATGCTGAGTACCTCTGTACTCATGATACTACCCCAAACTCTTTTCAGGGTTCTTGATCAACAACAGGCATGGTGATCGACATTTCACGTGGAGACTCGACGACGACTAGTTAGGCGGATCCCGGTGGAGGGCCTGGACCCGTGTGGTTATGGGGATCGATGTTTTTCTCTTTGCCAGTAGGCATTTGATTGTAGTCTGTACTCAGACATATATCTTCCGCTGTTGTATTGTATTAAGGCAGTTGTATGCCGATTGTATGAGATGTTGTATCCTTGTATCTGTAATGTTGTGATATCATGTTGAAAATCCGGGGCATATGACTATGTCATATGTCGCGGTGGGACCGATATGTGCTTCGTCCCCGGATCTGGATGGAAACATCTAGATCTGGAACAATACCGCATATCGGGCCTTACAGGAAGCGTCCATGGTGGAGGGGAAGCTCCCGGAGGTCAATCCTCCCTCTGGCGCTCCCGATCTTGGAAGCGCGGCGGCGGCGGAACAGAGGCGAGATCGCGAAAAAGGGTTATGTCTTCGGGGGTTTCGCGTCACGGAGATTAAATAGGCGAAGTGGGGCAGCCAGGGGGCCACCAGGCGCCCTGGTGGCGCGGCCAAGCCCTAGGCCGCGCCACCTGGACGCCTAGGCACCAGGTGGGGGCACTCTGGCCCTCCTTCGGGGTTCCGGAAGCTTTCGTTGCGCTGATTTTTTATTTGATTTTTCCCGAATTTTTGGAACACTTTTAATATGGGGGAAAACTGAAATAGAAAATAGCAGAAAACAGGAACTGGCACTATGGTGCACTTAGTTAATAAGTTAGTCGAAATATGATCAAAAGTGTATGAAAGTGTATCTAGATCATTGCAATATCACACAAAACATGCATGCAGCAAGCAGAAATTATAGATACGTTTGGGACGTATCAACATCCCAAGCTTAATTCCAGCTCGTCCTCGAGTAGGGAAATGATAACAAGCATAATTTCTGTGGTGACATGCTAGCAACCATATAAGAACTTTGAGAAGTAAACCAATCAAGGTATGTGATTCAATTCAAGTCATAACATGCAAGAGTCTATATTAGCATTGAAACAAGCAACGAAAGAACATTAGGTGCAAGAGCTCTCGCTGTCCGTGACTCGAATGTCTCCAAATGGTGTTTGTGTGCAAGAAGGGGGATAGGGAATACGAGAAAAAAGTATTTTTGTTGAGAACTCAATCTACTAAAATTTCACACTTGGTCTTCTTTGGAATCTTATCTTGACTCGTCCCCAGACCACTAGCCAGGTACAAGTCAATTTGATCCACTCCTTTTCGATATTTTGAGCACTCATGCAATGGATGAGCGTAAGCACGAGAGTTAACACTTATGATGGAAAAGAGAGAAGTATGGTGGAGGAGGAAGACAACAAGGGTGAGAAAGGCTCACATCAATGAGGACAATCATAGGCGAGAGAGGGCCAAATGATAGATATGATGTGAGGAGTAGGGATTGCCATGCAACGGATGCACATATGAGCTAAGAAAAAGCTCTCCAATGGAACTAGTGGGGTTGCATCCAACTTGCTCACTCATGAAGACCTAGAGCTCATTTGAGGAGGCTCATCCTTGGAATATGCAAGCCAAGTTCTATAGTGTGAAGGTCCCCACATAGCTATATGCATGTATGATCATCTCTATGGAGTACAAGGATAAGAGGGAGTACGAGTGTGGATCTTTCAAAAGGATAGCAGTGTTGCCCCTTTCTCTCTTTTTATTTCTTTTTCTCTTTTTTCTATTTTTTTGTATTTTTTGGTGGCCTCAATGGCTCTTTCTATGTAACTCTCATTTGTCCTCTTTGGGATCTTTTATTTCGTCCACTTTGGGATCTTTTCGTCAGTTAAGGGCAACACTCTATTTTACAAGAGGGTATAGAAGATCTTCACACTTTACAAGGTACTCAAACATAAAGAAGATGTAGCTATCATGATGTATGCAAGGTATGCCTCTGCCAGTGTAGCAGGAACATGTATGCCATGAAGATCAAGTCACGAAGAGGTGGATGTTGCATGGAAATATATCTCAGAAAGGCTATGGAAATGCCTTGATAGGTAGGTATGGTGGCTGTTTTGAGGAAAGATATAGGGAGGTTTATGATGACAGAGCGTATCATGCCAAGGGTTTGGATGTACCGGCGAAGGTGGATGCCAACTCTCGGAGTGAGAAGAAGGCAATGCACGGTACGGAAGAGCCTAGCAAATATGAGGAGGTGGAAGTGACAACTTTCAATACTTACATTAGTCCGAAGAACTCATGCACTTATTATCAGTAACTCTCAATCTAGTGAGGAGGTTCACAAAGAGACAAGTACCCCGAGGAGGAGTGTATGGTGGTTTGGTTATCCTTGCGCATCCTCGACTCATGGTATGTGAGTGTAATCTAATATCTGATCCCTCAAAAGATTAGTGATCCATCTGGTAGCTAGAGTTCTCAACTAGTTTTGTAGGTTTTGAAAATAAACACGGATTGCCCAAAATACGACACCTATCACTAATAGGCTAGAGTCTTGACACCAAAAGTTCAAACATTACTTACAAAAATACCTCAAAACTACTGCAAGTTACTACTAAAATTAAATAGCAACCTCAATTGCCTACTTTGAAGACATGACACAACTCAGTGCAACAACCAACTCTCTTAACAAGATAAACATGAAAACTAAAGAGAGTTCCAGCAACAAACTAAACAAAAGCCAAGGCTCTTGCCAAAGACAAACTAAGACTAAAACTAAACATGGTAGTAGCTACGAAAAGATAAATAACACACAACTGTAAAGAGATACGCATGAAAAATCCTATGATGTGTTCTAGATTGGAGTGGAGCTGTTTCTCCACCACACAAAGTAAGATGGGGTCTAACTTATTATGAACATCAAGTAAAGCTAAATAAAACTAGAAACTAAACCTAAGAGCGAGACGCTCCAAGCATAGCACATAACACATGAAGTGATAAAAATATAGTGAGACGAAGGACGAACTGATGATTGTTGATTGAGAAGGGGATTGTCACAACCCTAGTTTTGGTATGTGCTTTTCATTTCTAGAAATAAGGCATCATGTTTAAATTTACTTTATTTAATAATTGGGGATTTGGAAAAGCCTCAAAAAGAATTTAAATAAAAGGCCAGACAAAAATATTTTTCCAAAAATGCTTTGACCTTTTTGAAAAGTCTCATAAATGGGCATGATCACATTTCATGTGTTGTGGGTCCCACTGCATGCTCCAAGATTTAAAAAAAATTCAATTAGAGGCTTGGAAATTAAATTTAAATGCTATTTGAGTTGGATTCAAATAATTTGAATTCCAAAAATCCCAAAACAGTGGGAGTGACTAGGTATGTGTCACATAAGCCCATATAAATTGCTCTCGGATTTTTATAAAATGAATTGGTGTTTTAATCAATTCAAAACAAATAAAACAGAAAGAATAAAAAGAAAAAGAAAAGGGGCAAGGCCCTACTTACCTGGCCCAAGTGGGCAGAAGAGGCCCAGCCCAGGAGGGCAGGACCGTCTTCCTCCTCTGCCAGGAGGAGGGACAGACGAGCCGTGCACCTCGCATGGCCGCCACCCCCCTGGCCACGGAGTTGCCTGCTTCCCTCATCCCTATCCTCCCGCCGTGGAGGTCACCTTTTGCCCCTCTTCCTCATCCTTATCCCTCTCTCCCTCGCATGAATTTGCGCACGTCCAAGAGCTCGCCGCCGGCCGCCGTCGCGCGCAGACGTGGCCACCGAGCCCCCCTCGCCGAGACGTCATGTCCAGGAGGTTCGCACCGTCAAGCAGCCCCTCCACACTGAAGATCCCGAGCCCGGACTCCCTGTAGACGACGCCAGCCTCGCCGAAGAGCTCCTGCCGCCGTGGTTTTCCTCCGCAAAATTCGCCGCCGTCCAGCCCCCTCCGGCATCCCCGACCTCACCAACAAGCTCATGGTGAGCTCCTCTCTCGTTTCCCCCTCTCCGTTCTCGTCCTCGTGCCCCAGTGCCATTTTCCCCCCACCAGCCGAGCGGCGCCACCGCGGAGCTCCTCGCCGACGTGGCCTCCGGCCTCCTCCGGTGGGCGCGTGTGCTCCCCTGAATGCGCACGTGCAAGGGGCACGTTTTGGTGCCCTTGGCGTGGCCTCTGTGGCCGGAGCCGCCTGCCGCAGCGGGCGCTGCCGCGTCCAGAGACGCCGGCGTCAAGCCGCCGGCCACCCAGGCCTAACCTCCCTTCTAATTCCCCCCTCTATATGACAGTGGCCCCCACCCAGCTAATTAAACCGGTTTAGTTAAATTAACCCCCTGTTAGTTTAATTTAAACCAGGGAATTACCCTGAGCCACTGACATGTGGGACCCCCATGCCAGTTGGACCAGTCAACCCCCCTGATGTCATGCTGACACAAGCATGACGTAGTAAATCAATTTTCCAGATTTTAAAATATTCCATAAATTCCAGAAAACTATTAAATCTTTGGAAATTCATATCTTTTAATCTATAACTCCAAATTAAAAGTGTAATATATGAAAAATCATTAGAAAAATGCAAGGATTCCAAATATCATGTTTTCATAGATGAAAAACACATCTATGATGATGGACCAGCAGCATTTAGCTATTTGGGTTATTTGGAATAATTCAAAATAAATGTTTAAATCACTTCAATTTAAATCTTTGCAATGCCAACCTTAATACTTGCATATCAGAGGCATTTCATACACATGACAACATGGTTTACCATATCCAAACATTAGCAAATGCAACTTGTGATAATTTGAACAACATTTGGAGTTTGAATTTGAATTCCTTTTTCAAATAAACTTCAATTAACATGTGACAAATTGAACCTAGGTCACATCAGTACCATGCCGTGATTCATTCTTGAATGTGCATTGCAATGTGATGTTTACATTGTTGTTGTCTCGGTGTTTGCCTCTTCTCGATAGATTCATCGCCGGACGTAACTCCTGTTTCTTCGAAGAGTGGCACCCCGAGTCCCGACAATAAGGCAAGCAAACCCCCTTTGATCATATCTATAAAAACCCATTTCCCCTCTTGTTCTCTTATGCATGATTAGGTGATTCACATGTTACCGTTCTATCGCTAGTTGAACCCATCCTTTGCATGACCTATCATTGCTGCCACAGTATTAAGCAAACCTCAACCTAGCAGATACAAGATTTGTTGTGTTCATCATGTGGCCCTTCATCCATGATATGCTATGCCATGCTAGAGTTGTTTGCAATGAAGATGCTCCATCTGGGTTATGTGTCGGGATGGTAGTGAACACATGCAACAAGGTGGTAACGTGTTGATGAAGTCACCCTAATATAAGTGAACAATGAGAGGTTGTGTAGGAGTACACAGTGGGTTGTCTCATTTACACTGCCCTAGGCCCCGAGTTCTTGTGTTGTGATCCAAGACACAGATTACTACAACATGTTGGGCTCATTGACCCCTCTCGACCTATTAACTCACCCCGATTATGGTCCACGATTCGCATGGGTTATTGCTTCTTCGATTTGATTTTGTGCAGGAGTGGGAGGAGATGCACAGTTACTTTGTAGCACGGTTTTAGGCAAGCGCAGTTCCATCCGTCGAGGTGGGCTTGTCAGACCGTCCATACATCGTCTGGGTCCTGAACGGAAATCCCGGCCGGATTCCCGATTGGGGTACATACAAAGATAGGCGATCCCCTGGACTAGAGTTGGAGCCGTGAGGTAAGTGTCGTGGTACGACCCTCGCTGACACCGCTTGAAGGTGACGAGTTCTAGGCGGTAAGTGGTAGCTACGTATGTGAAGAAGTACACCCCTGCAGGGTTAATGAACTATTCGAATAGCCGTGTCCGCGGTTATGGACTACTTGGAGATCTTTACTTGATTATTAGACAACTCAAATGGATACTGTAAAAATCTCAAGATAAGTGTGAGTGCTTTGGGTTGTTTCCTCGTGGGGAAGTCGAGGAAGGATCCATGGTGGTGTATTGATGTGGTGATCAAGATTAGATGGACTCGGGTGCTCCTCTCATCTCAACTCTATGTAGTCGTAGTACAGGATAGCCAAGTCAAAGCTTTCTGCATTACAACCCCACTTGCCTTTACCTTGATACCTGAGCATGAGTTGTATAGTTCTGGCGTAAGTCTTGTTGAGTACGACTTTGTACTCACGTTTGCTTATGCTATGTTTTAGAGACGAGACCACTGACCCTGATGGTGGCCTCTAACTCAAGCTCGACGCCGACTAAGTCGTATAGTTCCAGACAGCAGCCTGGTTCCTTTGGAGGGTCGTTGTATTTTCTTTTAGGCTTCTTAAGCCATTTGTTAACCTTGTCTTTACTAAGATATATTTGCTTCCATTGTTGCTTGATGTAATGTTGGATCACAATCATGTGATCTCTGCTTGTAATACAACTACTATGTCTGCCCAGTTTAGCAGATGCAATAAAGTCTATGAGTTTGTAGAGTTCATGTTGTGTTACCTGCTGTTATACACTTGGCATGCATGCTGCGTGTATGTTTATATCGTGCATGTCATGTGTGGGGTTCGATACCTTAGTTGTGCTCTCGCCGGCGGTCTTTATTACACCAAGTGGCCCTGAGATGCGTGCAGCTTGGGGCATCGTGATGCGATTGCTCGTGACTCCATCACGTGGCACACTTCGTTGTATGATCGAGCCCGCCCGAGACCTCGACTAAGAGATCGGGCTGGAGTCTGTTTATGTAAGTGTTATGATTCAATCGATAATATGGTTGAGGCGACTTGTCTATGAGTATGGGATTTCACCACCCATAATCATTTAGACTTGTGAGCGGGCGATGAGGACCCATCTCAGTTGATCATCCGGCCTGGATGGGATGCCCCTCACGTTCGAGCTTTCCGAGAGTGTCTTGTACTTGGCCTTGTCTGCTTAGAAAAGTGGGTATGGCTCTCGGCTCTCCATATGATTGAATTGTGACTGGAATTACATATGCAAATTCCGGGTCCCGACAGGGATGCTCGGGGGCATCCCCAAGCTTAGACGCTTGAGTCTCCTTGAATATTTATTGGGGATGCATGGGGGCATCCCCAAGCTTGAGCGTTTCACACTCCCGAATCTTCTTTCATCATCTTCCATCACACACTTGAAAACTCCCTTCATACATAACTCATCATAAGCTGATTAGAGAGGTTAGTACCCTTAATAAAATAATTTTCCCCACTGGATATAAAGATATTCTTGAAGAGCTACTGTTTCTCAAGATTGCCATAAAGTTTTTGTAAAGAAAACGCAAGCTTAAGGTTTCCAAAAGTAAGGAAAGGTAAAACGTGACATAATCTGTGAAAAAACCGAACAACAGGTAGTAGAGAATTTTTTTGGGGCACTTCTGCAATTCAAATAAAAAAACTCAGAACATACGAAAGTTTCACAATTGTATAAAGCATGTTGTGTAAAAAGTTCAGCTCAAAAAGATGAATTGGTGATTTGTTCCGATTTTTTCCGTCAAGCAGACAGAATCTATTTTCTGGACATCATGTCACAACTTTTGCTTCCCTTATCATAAGAGGCTATAACTTGGCACAAAGCTTGAAAATAAAGATACAATGATGTTGCTACAGTAGTAACAATCATCAAGACCACTAAAAACATAAGTAAAAACATCTTGGGTTGCCTCCCAACAAGCGCTTTCTGTTACGCCTTTAAGCTAGGGATGAAGATTGCAAAAGATGCTCACAAAGGAATAAGAGTTTAAGCAAACGAGGGCTTCAAGAAGAAAATGTGAAACACATTTAAGTCTAACCCACTTCCTATGCATAAGGATCTTGTAACCAACTAAATCAATGAAGCACATAGTAACAAGCATAAGAAGGTAGAACAAGAACAACTTCAAAAATTTCCTCATGGAGAGAGGGAGTTTAATATCATTGAGATATGTGAAGCCATGTCTCCCTTTCTCATAGTAATTTTTGGTGGCATCATGAATAAACTCAACAATATAAGTATCACATAAAAAATTCTTATCATGATCCACAAGCATAGAAAATTTATTAATCCCCTCATAAGCAAAATCAATAGTAGTGGGAGAAAACTCAACAAAATAGCTATCACATAAGTCATTCTTATCATGATACACTTGTAAAAATTTATTCTTTATAGCATAAGTGTCATCAAAATAATCATCATAGATAGGAGGCAAGGTATCATCAAAATAAATTTCCTCATCAAAATTTGGGGGGCTAAAAAGATCATCATCATCAAACGTAGCATCCCCAAGCTTATAACTTTTGCATATCATTAGCATCAAAATTATTCAAAGAAGACATACTAATGACATTGCTACTAACATGAGTGTTATGCAAATAATAAAGCTCCATAGGCTTTTTGATTTTCTCTTCAAACACTTCATGTCCTAATTCAAGGTAGAGCTCATAAAGCTCTCTCATTTTGTTGTTGTTTTCCATAAAGAAACATAAGCAAAGGAAAAAACTGGAAAGTAAACTAACAAGACTAAAAAGCAAAGGTAAAAGATAGTGTGCAACTCCCCTATCTTAGCACTTGGAGTCCTAGGCAATGGCGCCAGAAATTTGCTTGATGGTGCGGAAGTGATAATGACTTCTCGCCCTTCGTTGGTTACCCCAAGTGGAAGGTGAGATGTAGGATAGCAACAAATTTCCCTCAGTGAAGATACCGAGGTTTGTCTCCAGTAGGACTCCGGAGATGATAAGTAGGTGTCAGCGGCGCAACTGACGTGGACCTGCACAAAGAAACAAATAACTTCGCTCCCAATGAAGTTCAGAGCGGTTGTCAATCTCTCCGGTCTTGTTGTTTACAAAGGATCAAACAGAAGGGATAATGATAATGGTGATAGTAGCTAGAAAGTAAAAGCAGGAAAATAAATAAGTGTCTAAACAATGATGAGAATATGGACCAGGGTCCCGTGATGTTCACCAGTGATGTCTCTCTCCTAAAAGACGATAAAACTGCTATGCAAGGTAAACAAATTACAACTGGGCAATTGACAGGATTAAAAACGCATCGCAATGCTAACTATGCTACAAAGAAAGGACGAGGCTCAAAAGCATGGGCGGTACGCCAAAATAAGTAGACCGAAATCCAACTGCAACTACTACTAATCATCCACCTTGAGATATCTATCCAGAACATCTCGCTGGTATTAAGTTGCGAGCCCCACCCAAAGTGTAAACCCAAAGCAACAGACAACTGCATTAAAAGAACTTTGCGGAAAGTAAACAATCCTTGCAACCGCGGTTACAAGCACCCTTGTTTTCACCCTTGTGGCAAAAGTACATCCCCTAGACTCATGTTTCTGTCACTCAAGCGTGTCATTGGGGGGCATGAACCCACAATCGAGCATAACGTTCCCTCTTGGAGTCACTACCTACTACTTGGCCAAAGTGTAAGAGCAAAGTTATGCCCCCATGAGTTTTGGATATTGTTGGACAAAACAGTAGAGGAACTAACAAGTTTTCTAGTGTAAAACAGATGGTTAGGTTCCTGAAGTTATAGGTTGGTGTTAAAGCTTCAACGAAGATTTACATATTTACTGAAGCATATCCTCTGGAGTGAAGCTCATCACGGATGTCGACCCCCAAATGGATAAGGAATCCTGAAGCATGTCTCATCGAAGGAATTGATCAAGATGATGCAAGACTTAGTAGTTTTTGCGTAGTTCTCTTTCACTTCTTTGAGTCATAGGAAAAACCGCACTATCAAGAGGGGTTTAGTAAATGTACTCCGAAGGTTTTGGTGAAAAGACTCAGATCGAATCCAAACCTGTGAGAAGCCAGAGATGAGAAATCTCATGTGCACTAGGTAATGCTTCACCAGCGAAGACTTTGTTCTTTCGGCTCCTGAAGCATAACCAAGTCCGTGAGTCAGATTTACTTGTTCCGCAATTAAAGTTGCGCATTGATTAGAAATCCGACCGTTGCGGACAGGTGTCAAGCTGTCGCATCGGGTCACTTCAGTCATTTCGCACCTTGGGATCGCCACCTATAAATAGGCCACCCCCGCCCTCATTGGTGGGTGGCTGATTGATACGTCCAAAATGTATCTATAATTTCTGCTTGCTCCATGCATGTTTTGTGTGATATTGCTATGATCTAGATACACTTTCATACACTTTTGATCATATTTGGACTAACCTATTAACTCAGTGCACCACAGTGCCAGTTCCTGTTTTCTGTTGTTTTTTCTATTTCAGTTTTCCCCCATATAAAAAGTGCTCCAAAAATTCGGGAAAAATCAGATAAAAAATCAGCGCAGAAGAACCTTCCGGAAGAACCTGAGTGGGGCCAGAGGGCCACCACCAGGGGCCCAGGCGCCCTGGTGGCGCGCCCCAGGGTCTGGCCGCGCCAGGGGGTCGCCTGGACCCCTGGTGGCCCCCTGGCTGCCCCCATTCGCCTATATATTCTCCGTGACGAGAAACCCTCAGAAGAAGAACCCTTTTTCGCAATCTCGCCTCTGTTCCGCCGCCGCCGCGCTTCTGAGATCGGGAGCACCAGCAGACCTCTTCCCGGCACCCTGCCGGAGGGAGGGACGACCTCCGAGAGTCTCCTCTCCACCATGGATGCTTCCCGGATGTGCCGTGATTAGTTTCCTTTGGACCATGGGTCCCTGATCAGTAGCTATGTGATGTTCTCCTCCTCTCTTTGTTCTTCATGGTTTAGACCTCATGAGCTGCCCTACATGATCGAGGCACTTTTGTAATCTTTCTGCTGTTGCTATGCTGAGTTTGATGGGATCTGATGGATTATGAGATTATGTTCAGATTGTGATAGAGTAATATATTTGGTTCTTATCTTTTATATCTTTGTTCTTAAGTAATTCTTGCATGTTCTCCGTTGCTGTTTATTGCTTTGGCCAAGTAGTAGGTAGTAACCCTAAGAGGGAACGTTATGCTCGATTGTGGGTTCATGCCCCCTGATGACACGCTTGAGTGACAGAAACATGAGTCCAGGGGATGTGCTGTTGCCACAAGGGGGAAACCAACGGTGCTTGTAACCGCGGTTACAAGGATTGTTTACTTTACGCAAAGTGCTTTTTAATGCAGTTGTCTGTTGCTTTGGGTTTACACTTTGGGTGGGGCTCGCAACTTAATACCAGCGAGATGTTCTGGATAGATATCTCAAGGTGGATGATTAGTAGTAGATGCAGTTGGATTTCGGTCAACTTATTTTGGCGTTCTGCCCATGCTTTTGAGCCTCTTCCTTTATTTTGTAGCATAGTTAGCATTGCGGTGCGTTCATAATCCTGTCAATTGCCCTTCTGTAATTTGTTCACCTCGCATAGCAGTTTTATCGTCTTTTGGGAGAGAGACATCACTAGTGAACATCATTTATCCCGGTCCATATCCTCATCACTGTTTCCGCACTCATTGACTTTTCTGCTTTTACTTTCAGTTGCTATCATTATCCCTTGTGTTTGATCCTTTGTGAACAACAAGACCGGGGAGATTGACAACCTCTCTGAACTTCATTGGGAACAAAGTTATTTGCGTCTGTGTGCAGGTCCGCGTTAGTTGCGCCGCTGACACCTACTTATCATCTCCGGATTCCCACTGGAGACAAACCTTGGTATCTTTACTGAGGGAAATTTTCTGTTGTGCTACATCACACCTTCCTCTTGGGGTTTACCAACTAAGGGCGAGAAATCACTATCATCACCTCGCACACCAAGCAAAGAATTTCTGGCGCCGTTGCCGGGGACTCCGAGTGCTAAGATAGGGGAGTTGCACACTACCCTTTACCTTTGTTTTTTAGTCTTGTTAGTTTACCTTTCAGTTTTTATCTTTGTGTCCTATTTCAAAAAAAGGGGTTGTTTATCTTGCTGTTAGTAGTCCTCCTTGTTTAGATGAACATGTTAGGGCTAGGTGCTTTGCGAGAATCGGAAGTTCTCGATTTCCGTCAAAGAGACGGAGAAAATATGAAGAAGGCATGGGACAGAATCTCTGAAGCACATAAAAGAATTATTCCTTGGATACCTATAAAAATTGTGCTTAGAAATTTTTACCATGGTCTTTTTAAATGGTGTAAACACTCTCTTGATATTATAGTTGAAGGAGATTTTCTAGAGTGTGATGAAGTTAGGGCTCTTGATATTTTGCATAGTCTATCTAGTTATTTTGTTTATGATCGTAGTATTGATACTGTCATAGATAGACTTGCCACTATTGAAAAAAGATTGGATGCTCTAGACTTGAGGAAAGTAGAGGAACTTCAGTCCAACAAGAAAGAAATGTTGGAGATAGATGATGATTGGGAGCCCTTTGTTAGGATTAGCATCTGTAACCAAGGCTTCCTTGCTCTTTGTGATATTGGATCCACAGTTTCTACTATGCCAAAAATAGTTTATGATTCTTTAAAGCTAGATATGGATAAATTATCATCTTATCATGAACATTCTAATGGAGATATTTCAGAGATTAAAGGAAAGGTAAAAGAAGTCCAAGTTGCATTCCTTCATAGGACTGCATAAATGGATTTCTTCATCATGGAGCCAAACCAAAGTGACATTGTGCTCGGAAGAGACTTCCTCCGTGCTATGAAAGGCTTCATTTATATTGGTAACAGGCACATACGCTTACGCGGTATGGCGAAAGGTAAGTACCTCTTTCCTAGGAAGAAGAAGAATGATCTTATTGAAAATCAATTTGAAGGTTTTTATGATTCTGATCTTGGAGACCCTTGATTCTTCTTTTGCATCATGCCTAGCTTAAAGGCATAAAAGAAAGCGCTTTTGGGAGGCAGCCCACAACGAATTAGGTTTTTTTTTTGCTTTTGTTGTGTCTTGATGTTTGTTACTACTATAGCAACATCATTGTATCTTTATTTTTCAGCTTTGTGCCAAGTTATAGCCGCTTATGATAAGGGAAGCAAAAGTTGTGACATGCTGTCCAAAAAACAGATTCTGTCCCTGGACAGAAAAATTCGAATAAAATCACCAGATCATCTTTTTGATCTGAATTTATTTGACAGCATGCTCTATACAATTGTGAAACTTTCATATGTTCTGAGTTTTTTGATTTTAGTTGCAGAAGTGCCCCGAAAAAATTCTCTACTACCTGTTGTTCTGTTTTTCACAGATTCTGCCACGTTTTGCCTCTCTTCACTTTTGCAAACCTTAAGCTTGCTTTTTCTTTGCAAAAACTTTTTGGCACTCTTGAGAAACAGTAACTCTTCAAGAATATCTTTATATACAGTGGGGAAAAATTATTTTATTAAGGGTACTAACCTCTCTAATCAGCTTATGGTGAGTTATGTATGAAGGGAGTTTTCAAGTGTGCGATGGAAGATGATGAAAGAAGATCCAGGAGTGTCAAGCGCTCAAGCTTGGGGATGCCCCCATGCATCCCCAATAAATATTCAAGGAGACTCAAGCGTCTAAGCTTGGGGATGCCCCCGTGCATCCCATTCTCCATCAACAATCATCAGTTCGTCCTTCGTCTCACTATATTTTTATCACTTCATGCGTTATGTGCTATGCTTGGAGCGTCTCGCTCTTAGGTTTTATTTTTAGTTTTCTTTAGTTTTGCTTGCTGGTCATAACAAGTTAGACCCCATCTTACTTTGTGTGGGAGAGAAACACGCTCCACTCCAATCTAGAACACACCATAGGATTTTTCCTGCTTATCTTTTTGCTATTGTGTGTTCTTTATCTTTTCGTAGCTGCTGCCATGTTTAGTTTTAGTCTTAGTTTGTCTTTAGCAAGAGCCTTGGCTTTTGTTTAGTTTGTTGCTGGAACTCTCTTTAGTTTTCATGTTTATCTTGTTAAGAGAGTTGCTTGTTGCACTGAGTTGTGTTTTGTCTTGGAAGTAGGTAATTGAGGTTGCTATTTAATTCTAGTAGTAACCTCCAATAGTTTTGAGGTATTGATGTGAGTAATGTCTGAACTTTTGGTGTCAAGAGCTTTAGCCTATTAGTGATAGGTGTCGTATTTTGGGAAATCCGTGTGTATTTTCAAAACCTACAAAAACTAGTTGAGAACTCTAACTACTAGATGGATCACTAATCCTTGGAGGGATCGAATATTAGAGTACACTCACGTACCATGAGTCGAGGATGCGCAAGGATAACCAAACCCGCATACACTCCTCATCGGAGTACTTGTCTCTTTGTGAACCTCCTTATTAGATTGAGAGTTACTGATAATAAGTGCATGAGTTCTTCGGACTAATGTAAGTATTGAAAGTTGACACTTCCACCTTCCCATATTTTGCTAGCCTCTCCTAGGCCGTGCATTGCCTTCTTCTCACTCCGAGAGTTGGTGTCCACCTTCGCCGGTACATCCAAACCCTTGGCATGATACGCTCTGTCATCATAAGCCTCCTTATATCTTTCCTCAAAACAACCACCATACCTACCTATCAAGGCATTTCCATAGCCTTTCCGAGATATATTGCCATGCAACATCCACCTCTTCATGACTTGATCTTCATGTCATACATGTTCCTGCTACACTGGCAGCGACATACATTGCATACATCGTGATAGCTACATCTTCTTTATGATTTTGAGTACCTTGTAAAGTGTGAAAGATTTCCTATACCTTCTTGTAAAATAGAGTGTTGTCCTTAAGTGAGGAAAAGATCCCAAAGTGGACACAATAAAAGATCCCAAAGAGGACAAATGAGAGTTAAATAGAAAGAGCCATTGAGGCCACAAAAAATTAGAAAAAAGAAAAAAAAATATAAAAAGAGAGAAAGGGGCAACACTACTATCCTTTTGAGAGATCCACACTAGTACTCCCTTTATATCCTTGTACTCCATAGAGATGATCATTATGCATATAGCTATGTGGGGACCTTCACACCATAGAACTTGGCTTGCATATTCCAAGGATGAGCCTCCTCAAACGAGCTCTAGGTCTTCATGAGCGAGCAAGTTAGATGTACCCCCACTAGTTTCATTGGAGATCTTCCTAGCTCATATGTGCATCCGTTGCATGGCCATCCCTACTCCTCACATCATATCTATCATTTGACATCTCTTGCCTATGATTGTCCTCATTGATGTGAGCCTTTCTCATCCTTTTTTGTCTTCCTCCTCCTCCTCCGTACTTCTCTCTTTTCCATCCTCAGTGTCAACTCTCGTGCTTACGCTCATCCATTGCATGAGTGCTCAAAATATTGAAAAAGGAGTGGATCAAATTGACTTGTACCTGGCTAGTGGTCTGGGGACGAGTCAAGATAAGATTCCAGAAAAAGACCAAGGGTGAAACTTTAGTAGATTGAGTTCTCAACAAATAAATATTTTTCTCGTATTCCCTATCCCCCTTCTTGCACGCAAACACCATTTGGAGACATTCGAGTCACGGACAGGAGAGCTCTTGCACCTAATGTTCTTTTGTTACTTGTTTCAATGCTAATATAGACTCTTACATGTTATGACTTGAATTGAATCTATAACCTTGCTTGCTTTACTTTTTAAAGTTCTTATATGGTTGCCAGCATGTCACCACAGAAATTATGCTGTTATCATTTACCTACTCGAGTACGAGCATGAATTAAGCTTGGGGATGTTGATACGTCCAAAATGTATCTATAATTTCTGCTTGCTCCATGCATGTTTTGTGTGATATTGCTATGATCTAGATACACTTTCATACACTTTTGATCATATTTGGACTAACCTATTAACTCAGTGCACCACAGTGTCAGTTCCTGTTTTCTGCTGTTTTTCTATTTCAGTTTTCCCCCATATAAAAAGTGCTCCAAAAATTGGGAAAAATCAGATAAAAAATCAGCGCAGAAGAATATTCCGGAAGAACCTGAGTGGGGCCAGAGGGCCACCACCAGGGGCCCAGGCGCCCTGGTGGCGCGCCCCAAGGTCTGGCCGCGCCAGGGGCGCGCCTGGATCCCTGGTGGCCACCTGGATGCCCCCCTTCGCCTATATATTCTCCGTGACGAGAAACCCTCAGAAGAAGAACCCTTTTTCGTGATCTCGCCTCTATTCCGCCGTCGCCGCGCTTCTGAGATCGGGAGCACCAGCAGACCTCTTCCCGGCACCCTGCCTGAGGGAGGGCCGACCTCCGGGAGTCTCCTCTCCACCATGGATGCTTCCCGGATGTGCCGTGAGTAGTTTCCTTTGGACCATGGGTCCGTGATCAGTATCTATGTGATGTTCTCCTCCCCTCTTTGTTCTTCATGGTTTAGACCTCGTGAGCTGCCCTACATGATCGAGGCACTTTTGTAATCTTTCTGCTATTGCTATGCTGAGTTTGATGGGATCTGATGGATTATGAGATTATGTTCAGATTGTGATAGAGTAATATATTTGGTTCTTATCTTTCATATCTTTGTTCTTAAGTAATTCTTGCATGTTCTCCGTTGCTGTTTATTGCTTTGGCCAAGTAGTAGGTAGTAACCCCAAGAGGGAACGTTATGCTCGATTGTGGGTTCATGCCCCCTGATGACACGCTTGAGTGACAGAAACATGAGTCTAGGGGATGTGCTGTTGCCAGAAGGGGGAAAACAATGGTGCTTGTAACCGCGGTTACAAGGATTGTTTACTTTACGCAAAATGCTTTTTAATGCAGTTGTCTGTTGCTTTGGGTTTACACTTTGGGTGGGGCTCGCAACTTAATACCAGCGAGATGTTCTGGATAGATATCTCAAGGTGGATGATTAGTAGTAGATGCAGTTGTATTTCGGTCTACTTATTTTGGCGTTCTGCCCATGCTTTTGAGCCTCTTCCTTTCTTTTGTAGCATAGTTAACATTGCGGTGCGTTCATAATCCTGTCAATTTCCCTTCTGTAATTTGTTCACCTCGCATAGCAGTTTTATCGTCTTTTGGGAGAGAGACATCACTAGTGAACATCATTTATCCCGGTCCATATCCTCATCACTGTTTCCACACTCATTTACTTTTCTGCTTTTACTTTTAGTTGCTATCATTATCCCTTGTGTTTGATCCTTTGTGAACAACAAGACCGGGGAGATTGACAACCTCTCTGAACTTCGTTGGGAACAAAGTTATTTACGTCTGTGTGCAGGTCCGCGTCAGTTACGCCGCTGACACCTACTTATCATCTCCGGATTCCCACTGGAGACAAACCTTGGTATCTTTACTGAGCGAAATTTTCTGTTGTGCTACATCACACCTACCTCTTGGGGTTTACCCACTAAGGGAGAGAAATCACTATCATCACCTCGCACACATAGCAAAGAATTTCTGGCGCCGTTGCCGGGGACTCTGAGTGCTAAGATAGGGGAGTTGCACACTACCCTTTACCTTTGTTTTTTAGTCTTGTTAGTTTACCTTTCAGTTTTTATCTTTGTGTCCTATTTCAAAAAAAAGGGGTTGTTTATTTTGCTGTTAGTAGTCCTCCTTGTTTAGATGAACATGTTAGGGCTAGGTGCTTTGCGAGAATCGTAAGTTCTCGATTTCCGTCAAAGAGACGAAGAAAATATGAAGAAGGCATGGGACAGAATCTCTGAAGCACATAAAAGAATTATGCCTTGGATACCTATAAAAATTGTGCTTAGAAATTTTTACCATGGTCTTTTTAAGTGGTGTAAACACTCTCTTGATATTATAGCTGAAGGAGATTTTCTAGAGTGTGATGAAGTTAGGGCTCTTGATATTTTGCATAGTCTATCTAGTTATTTTGTTTATGATCGTAGTATTGATACTGTCATAGATAGATTTGCCACTATTGAAAAAAGATTGGATGCTCTAGACTTGAGGAAAGTAGAGGAACTTCAGTCCAACAAGAAAGAATGTTGGAGATAGATGATGATTGGGAGCCCTTTGTTAGGATTAGCATCTCTAACCAACGCTTCCTTGCTCTTTGTGATATTGGATCCACAGTTTCTACTATGCCAAAAATAGTTTATGATTCTTTAAAGCTAGATATGGATAAATTATCATCTTATCATGAACATTCTAATGGAGATATTTCAGAGATTAAAGGAAAGGTAAAAAAAGTCCAAGTTGCATTCCTTCATAGGACTGCACCAATGGATTTCTTCATCATGGAGCCAAACCAAAGTGACATTGTGCTCGGAAGAGACTTCCTCCGTGCTATGAAAGGCTTCATTGATATTGGTAACGGGCACATACGCTTACGCGGTATGGCGAAAGGTAAGTACCTCTTTCCTAGGAAGAAGAAGAATGAGCTTATTGAAAATCAATTTGAAGGTTTTTATGATTCTGATCTTGGAGACCCTTGATTCTTCTTTTGCATCATGCCTAGCTTAAAGGCATAAAAGAAAGCGCTTTTGGGAGGCAGCCCACAACGAATTAGGTTTCTTTTTTTTGCTTTTGTTGTGTCTTGATGTTTGTTACTACTGTAGAAACATCATTGTATCTTTATTTTTCAGCTTTGTGCCAAGTTATAGCCTCTTATGATAAGGGAAGCAAAAGTTGTGACATGCTGTCCAAAAAAACAGATTCTGTCCCTGGACAGAAAAATTCGAATAAAATCACCAGATCATATTTTTGATCTGAATTTTTTTGACAGCAATATCTATACAATTGTGAAACTTTCGTATGTTCTGAGTTTTTTGATTTGAGTTGCAGAAGTGCCCCGAAAAAATTCTCTACTACCTGCTTTTCTGTTTTTCACAGATTCTGCCACGTTTTGCCTCTCTTCACTTTTGCAAACCTTAAGCTTGCTTTTTCTTTGAAAAAACTTTTTGGCACTCTTGAGAAACAGTATCTCTTGAAGAATATCTTTACATCCAGTGGGGAAAAATTATTTTATTAAGGGTACTAACCTCTCTAATCAGCTTATGATGAGTTATGTATGAAGGGAGTTTTCAAGTGTGCGATGGAAGATGATGAAAGAAGATCCAGGAGTGTCAAGCGCTCAAGCTTGGGGATGCCCCCATGCATCCCCAATAAATATTCAAGGAGACTCAAGCGTCTAAGCTTGGGGATGCCCCCGTGCATCCCCTTCTCAATCAACAATCATCAGTTCGTCCTTCGTCTCACTATATTTTTATCACTTCATGCGTTATGTGCTATGCTTGGAGCGTCTCGCTCTTAGGTTTTATTTTTAGTTTTCTTTAGTTTTGCTTGCTGGTCATAACAAGTTAGACCCCATCTTACTTTGTGTGGGAGAGAAACACGCTCCACTCCAATCTAGAACACATCATAGGATTTTTCCTGCTTATCTTTTTGCTATTGTGTGTTCTTTATCTTTTCGTAGCTGCTGCCATGTTTAGTTTTAGTCTTAGTTTGTATTTAGCAAGAGACTTGGCTTTTGTTTAGGGTGTTGCTGGAACTCTCTTTAGTTTTCATGTTTATCTTGTTAAGAGAGTTGCTTGTTGCACTGAGTTGTGTTTTGTCTTGGAAGTAGGTAATTGAGGTTGCTATTTAATTCTAGTAGTAACCTGCAATAGTTTTGAGGTATTGATGTGAGTAATGTCTGAACATTTGGTGTCAAGAGCTTTAGCCTATTAGTGATAGGTGTCGTATTTTGTGAAATCCGTGTGTATTTTCAAAACCTACAAAAACTAGTTGAGAACTCTAACTACTAGATGGATTACTAATCTTTGGAGGGATCGAATATTAGAGTACACTCACGTACCATGAGTCGAGGATGCGCAAGGATAACCAAACCCCCATACACTCCTCATCGGGGTACTTGTCTCTTTGTGAACCTCCTTATTAGATTGAGAGTCACCGATAATAAGTGCATGATTTCTTTGGACTAATGTAAGTATTGAAAGTTGATACATCCACCTTCCTATATTTTGCTAGCCTCTCCCGTGCCGTGCATTGCCTTCTTCTCACTCCGAGAGTTGGTGTCCACCTTCGCCGGTACATCCAAACCCTTGGCATGATACGCTCTGTCATCATAAGCCTCCTTATATCTTTTCTCAAAACAGCCACCATACCTACCTATCAAGGCATTTCCATAGCCTTTCCGAGATATATTGCCATGCAACATCCACCTCTTCATGACTTGATCTTCATGTTATACATGTTCCTGCTACACTCGCAGCGACATACATTGCATACATCATGATAGCTACATTTTCTTTATGATTTTGAGTACCTTGTAAAGTGTGAAAGATTTCCTATACCTTGTAAAATAGAGTGTTTCCGTTAAGTGAGGAAAAGATCCCAAAGTGGACACAATAAAAGATCCCAAAGAGGACAAATGAGAGTTAAATAGAAAGAGCCATTGAGGCCACAAAAAAAATAGAAAAAAGAAAAAAAAATATAAAAAGAGAGAAAGGGGCAACACTACTATCCTTTTGAGAGATACACACTAGTACTCCCTTTATATCCTTGTACTCCATAGAGATGATCATTATGCATATAGCTATGTGGGGACCTTCACACTATAGAACTTGGCTTGCATATTCCAAGGATGAGCCTACTCAAACGAGCTCTAGGTCTTCATGAGCGAGCAAGTTAGATGCACCCCCACTAGTTTCATTGGAGAGCTTTCTAGCTCATATGTGCATCCGTTGCATGGCAATCCCTACTCCTCACATCATATCTATCATTTGACATCTCTTGCCAATGATTGTCCTCATTGATGTGAGCCTTTCTCATCCTTTTTTGTCTTCCTCCTCCTCCTCCGTACTTCTCTCTTTGCCATCCTAAGTGTCAACTCTCGTGCTTACGCTCATCCATTGCATGAGTGCTCAAAATATTGAAAAAGGAGTGGATCAAATTGACTTGTACCTGGCTAGTGGTCTGGGGACGAGTCAAGATAAGATTCCAGAAAAAGACCAAGTGTGAAACTTTAGTAGATTGAGTTCTCAACAAATAAATATTTTTCTCGTATTCCCTATCCCCCTTCTTGCACGCAAACACCATTTGGAGACATTCGAGTCACGGACAGCGAGAGCTCTTGCACCTAATGTTCTTTTGTTACTTGTTTCAATGCTAATATAGACTCTTGCATGTTATGACTTGAATTGAATCTCTAACCTTGATTGCTTTACTTTTTAAAGTTCTTATATGGTTGCCAGCGTGTCACCACAGAAATTATGCTGTTATCATTTACCTACTCGAGGACGAGCAGGAATTAAGCTTTGGGATGTTGATACGTCCAAAACGTATCTATAATTTCTGCTTCTCCATGCATGTTTTGTGTGATATTGCTATGATCTAGATACACTTTCATACACTTTTGATCATATTTGGACTAACCTACTAACTCAGTGCACCACAGTACCAGTTCCTGTTTTCTGCTGTTTTTCTATTTCAGTTTTCCCCCATATAAAAAGTGCTCCAAAAATTCGGGAAAAATCAGATAAAAAATCAGCGCAGAAGAACCTTCCGGAAGAACCTGAGTGGGGCGAGAGGGCCACCACCTGGGGCCCAGGCACCCTGGTGGCGCGCCCCAGGGTCTGGCCGCGCTAGGGGGCCGCCTGGACCCCTGGTGGCCCCCCTGGCTGCCCCCTTCGCCTATATATTCTCGGTGAAAAGAAACCCTCAGAAGAAGAACCCTTTTTCGTGATCTCGCCTCTGTTCCGCCGCCGCCGCGCTTCTGAGATCGGGAGCACCAACAGACCTCTTCCCGACACCCTGCTGGGGGGAGGGCCGACCTCCGGGAGTCTCCTCTCCACCATGGATGCTTCCCGGATGTGCCGTGAGTAGTTTCCTTTGGACCATGGGTCCGTGATCAGTAGCTATGTGATGTTCTCCTCCCCTCTTTGTTCTTCATGGTTTAGACCTCGTGAGCTGCCATACATGATCGAGGCACTTTTGTAATCTTTCTGCTGTTGCTATGCTGAGTTTGATGGGATCTGATGGATTATGAGATTATGTTCAGATTGTGATAGAGTAATATATTTGGTTCTTATCTTTTATATCTTTGTTCTTAAGTAATTCTTGCATGTTCTCCATTGCTATTTATTGCTTTGGCCAAGTAGTAGGTAGTAACCCCAAGAGGGAACGTTATGCTCGATTGTGGGTTCATGCCCCCTGATGACACGCTTGAGTGACAGAAACATGAGTCTAGGGGATGTGCTGTTGCCACAAGGGGGAAAACAACGGTGCTTGTAACCACGGTTACAAGGATTGTTTACTTTACGCAAAGTGAATTTTAATGCAGTTGTCTGTTGCTTTGGGTTTACACTTTGGGTGGGGCTCGCAACTTAATACCAGCGAGATGTTCTGGATAGATATCTCAAGGTGGATGATTAGTAGTAGATGCAGTTGGATTTCGGTCTACTTATTTTGGCGTTCTTCCCATGCTTTTGAGCCTCTTCCTTTCTTTTGTAGCATAGTTAGCATTGCGGTGCGGTCATAATCCTGTCAATTGCCCTTCTGTAATTTGTTCACCTCGCATAGCAGTTTTATCGTCTTTTGGGAGAGAGACATCACTAGTGAACATCACGTATCTCGGTCCATATCCTCATCACTGTTTCCATACTCATTTACTTTTCTGCTTTTACTTTCAGTTGCTATCATTATCCCTTGTGTTTGATCCTTTGTGAACAACAAGACTGGGGAGATTGATAACCTCTCTGAACTTCGTTGGGAACAAAGTTATTTGCGTCTGTGTGCAGGTCCGCGTCAGTTGCGCCGCTGACACCTACTTATCGTCTCCGGAGTCCAATTGGAGACAAACCTAGGTATCTTTACTGAGGGAAATTTTCTGCTGTGCTACATCACACCTTCCTCTTGGGGTTTACCAACGAAGGACGAGAAATCACTATCATCACCTCGCACACCAAGCACTGATCCAAGATTATTTTCCGACAGTGAAGATAGAGAGCAAACCCAGCGAAGCAAAACAAAAACCCATCCACCGAAGCATAAGTCCTATTGATCTGAGGTTATTCACTATGACTTAGGAAGAAGTTTGCTAGCCTTGTTATCTTGGAGAACTGCAATTCTCCTAGACGGTTAGAGTGTTGTTATTCAGAGAGCGAAGAGTAATTGTCGCCTCGAAGTCCAGTTTGTCAAAGGTTTCGGTGATTTCCTCAATAATCAACCACGAGTGAAGAACTGACCAAGCTCAAGGAGATTGGTGCAGTGGAGATACGGACGGAGAGAGGTTAGCTCCTGTGGTCAATCACAAGTCCCTCCAACCAGACGTAGCACTTTGCAGAGTGTGAACTGGTCCAACAAACATCGTCGAGTCAAGAGTTCGTTTTACATTCCGCACTTACTTTCCGTATTGCAATTGCTTCTGTGATTTGATTCAATGCAATTGATTTGATGCTTTTGATTTGCTATGTTGTGCTTCACTTCAAAGTTTCATGCGAAAATTTGAAGTGATCATTCACCCCCTCCCCCTATGATCACATACTTGTACTTTCAATTGGTATCAGAGCTAGTCACTCTTTGTTTGGATTAACTTCCTTGAGTGTTTGCAAGTATGTCTTTCGCAGCTATTCGCTCCGGCGAACCCATCCCTGTTTTCAATGGAAAGGACTACCCATACTGGAAGGACAAAATGAAGAGGAATATCATGGCTATCAATTCTGTTGCCTGGCAAGTTGTCTTATATGGAGTCACAGTTGCCGATGAGAATGCCATCACTCCTGAAGAAGCGAAGTTGATTGACCTTGATTCTTAAGTTTGGGTATTCATCACCAATCATCTGACACTAGAGAAGTATCATGAAGTGAAGAATATCCCTACTGCCAAAGGACTCTGGGACTATCTGGAAAAGATTGGTGAAGGTGTTTCTACCCAGAAGGATACCAGAATTGACACACTACGAAGCAAATTCTATCGATTCAAGAGAAATGAGGGTGAAAAAGTCAGCTCCATTTACAGCAGACTCACTGCTCTTGCTAATGAGTTGATTTCCCTCGGTGCTGATGACATTACTCCTCACTCAGTTGTAAGAACTTTTCTTCGCTCATTGGATGATTCGTTTGATCACACTGTGCTGATGATCAAGGAAAGAACTGATTTCAGACGTCTTGTTGCCGCTGATATTCTTGCGAGACTCAATACTTTTGAAATGGAAGAAGATGAGAAATGTGACATTAATGGCTCTCGAAGAAGATCACATGCTTTGAAAGCAAAAGCTTCGCGTCATTCTTCACCCGAAGTCAGTTCTACTTCAGGTGTCGAATCTGATGATCCTACAAGCATTGGGAAAGATTTAGCATTCATCATGAGACGCTTCAACCGCTCCCAAAGAAAAGGTTTTTCTTCACCCAAAAAGAGTTATTCTTCAAGGATCTCAAGTCACTCATCTCACCGCTCATCCTCAAGAAGCTCTCCATCGAAGGACAATTGCTTCTACAAGTGCAAGAAACCAGGTCACTATATTGCTGATTGCCCTCTGTGGGAAGCTGAGAACAGATCGAAGCATTCGCTCAAAGACTCCTCAAAAAAGTCCCACAGATCCTCCAAAAGCTATGAGTCCAAGAGACATGATTCCAGTTCGAGAAGAGAAAAGAAGAAAGATTCTGATGATGACAAGAGGAAGAAGTATCATAAGAAGCGTGAGGGTTCTTCATCGAAGACTCACTCATCTCGTCGAAGCAGCTCTCACCGTGCCAAGGCCTATCTGGGAAAGGAAATGAACTCTGAAGATGAAGCCTCTGGGCCCGAAGCTGAATCAGGCTCAAGGTCTGGGTCCGAATCAGATGGAGTTGCTGGTTTGGCTTTCGCTTCAGCAGATGCTTCAACCAAAGCTTCGAGCTCATTCTTCACCAACAACAGTAGTGAAGATGAAACTCCTGCATATTGCTTCATGGCCACAGCGAAGGTATCTTCATCCAAAAATACCTATGATACTTCTGATTGTTCCTCATATGACAGTGATTCGAAGATAAGCTATGCTAAACTTGCTAAAATTGCTTCAATCCATGAAGATGAACTTGATTCGCTAAGAAAAACTATTAATAAATTAGAAACTCTGTTGATCGATGAGATAGAGAAAGGTCAAACTTTAACTAATGAGCATGCTGCTCTGAAGGAGAAGTTCGAAGAATTATCCTCTCGGCATGATCTTCTTTCAGTTGATTATGAGAAGCTCACCTATGAATTTTTTCAGAGGAAAATGGCTCTCGAAAGACTGAAAGAGGCTCATGAAGAGTTGGAAAATGTCAATCTCTCTCTCGTGGCTCAACAAGGTTCTGAAGCGAATCATAAAACTGATTCACCTTGCTTAACTTGTTTGGAACGAAGCAAAACTGATTCCAAAGGCAAATCTCCTATTGTTATTGATGATACTAATGCCTCAGATGAGGAAAATCCTGCTGTTACCGAGGAACTCCTCAGGTTGAAAAACTTATTTGAAACAGGCATGTTCAAAAGTGTGCAACGTCACCAGTATCTTTGTGATATCCTGAGGAAGGCTCTCCTTCACAGGAATCCTAGGAATGAGGGTGTTGGTTTCGAGAGAAAGATAAACCCTGATGGCACCTATTGGGAACCTGAGCAGTATCCTAAGACTGTTTGGGTCCTAGCGAAGGAGAAACCCATTGATATTGCAAACCTTTCAGGTTTTGACTGCAAAATGAATAAGGCTATTGTGGATGAATCACTTGATTCAGACTACAAACTCATTAAAGATGAACAGGGAAAGGTTACAGCTGAGTACGTTGGTACTCCTCCTAAGAATGGCTTCTACAAGAGGCAGATATGGGTGCAGAAAGCACTTGTGGAAAAACTTCATGCTAACCATACTATGCAGGGAAAGTCTTCGGTACCACCGAATCATTTCTATTCACTAGAGGAGAGAAATGATTCACTGGTGCCCGAGTCAAATGTTCCTCAGAAGCAATACTATCGCACTGGTCGTTATAGTTATCATCCTCATGATAACCAACATAAGATTGCATATGCTCATTCTTATCCTAACCATTCGCAGAGGACTTACATTTATGGTGTACTTGATGGTCCCCCTAGGCAATATAATCCTGTTCGTTTTAATATTGCTTCAACCAGTGCTTCAACCTCTTCTCAGTCACCTGCTCGTTTGTGGGTGGTTAAGAAGAACTAATTCTTCTGCAGGGCTATGTCTCCAGTGGATCCGAATGGGTCATGGATAGTGGTTGTACAAATCATATGACCGGAGACAAGGAATTATTCACCGAAGAAAAATTATCACAATCTTCTCAGAAGTACATTACCTTCGGTGATAACAACAAGGGTAAAGTTTTAGGTTTGGGTAAGGTTTCCATATCGAAAGATAAGCACATTGACAAGGTTATGCTATTCCAATCACTTGGATATAATCTTATGTCTATTCCGAAGTTATGCGATATGGGTATGCTTGTTCTATTTTCTGCTTCGCGTTGTGTTGTCTTTTCACAGGATGACTATACGTTTGTCTTCGAGGGTTACCGAAAAGGAGATTTATACATTGTTGATTTTTCTTCGGGCCCTGCCGTATCCACATGCCTAATGGCAAAAGCTTCATCCGGTTGGTTATGGCATCAAAGACTTGGGCATGCAGGGATGAGAAATCTTCATAATCTAGTGAAGAAGAAGCATGTTATTGGTCTTAGAGAAGTAAAATTCGATTAGGATCGTCTCTGCAGTGCTTGTGAAGCTGGTAAAATTACGAAGAAAGATCATTCAGCGAAGACTATCATGACTACCACTTGTCCTCTTGAATTGCTTCATATGGATCTTTTCGGTCATCAAAATTATGCAAGTCTGGGAGGAAACAAATATGGTCTTGTTATTGTTGATGACTTTTCTCGTTATACTTGGGTTTTCTTTCTGGATGACAAGAGCAAAGTTGTTGAAATCTTCAAGTCATTCGCTAAGAGAGCTCAAACAGAATATGAACTATCTCTGAAGTATATCCGAAGTGATAATGGAACTGAATTAAAAAATACTCATATTGAAGAATTTCTTGATGATCATGGCTTTACTCATGAGTTCTCTGCTGCTTATACACCTCAACATAATGGTGTAGTTGAAAGGAAGAATATAACTCTTATTGAAATGGCCAGAACTATGCTTGCTGAATACAAGACTCCTATTAGGTTCTGGTCCGAAGCAATTAACACAGCATGTCATATCATCAACAAGGTTTACCTTCACAAATTCCTGAAGAAAACTTCACATGAGCTTATCACTGGTAACAAATCAAATGTTTCATATCTTAGGGTATTTGGTGCTCCTTGCTTTATTAGAGATATGAATCATAGCTCCAAATTTGCCCCTAAGGCACATGAAGGTTTTCTTTTAGGTTATGGCTCAAACTCTCACACTTACATAGTGTATAACTCTCACTTTGGGAAAGTTATGGAAACTGTAAATGTGAGGTTTGATGAAACTAATGGCTCTCAAAAAGAGCATTTGCCTCATGATCTAGATGAACCTCCACTTGATGAAGTGATCAGGTCCATGGCTATTGGAGAGATTCGCCCCGTTGAAGCCAATCCTCGTCAAGATAATAGGGATGATGATGATCCAATGTTCCCACACATAGCCCGGGGCGCTGGAGATCAACATCCTGAAGCTAATGGTGAACAGGATGAAGAAGGTCAAGGGAACGAAGATAATGCTAATCCTAAAGGAAATGCTGAAGCTGAAGGTGAAGCAGATCCTGAAGCTGAAGCTGATCCTGGAGCTGAAGCAGATCCTGAAGCAGAAGCTGAGCCTGAAGCAAATGATACTACGTTATCACTAGTTCGAAGAAGAGTTGATGTTGATTCGATCCTCGAAGACATTCATCAACCAGGTCGTCCCACTACTCGATCTCGCACTCGTTTGGCTAACTTCTGTGGAAGTTTTTCTTTTGTTTCCATGCTAGAGCCTTCAAAATTTGATGAAGCCATGAAGGATCCTGACTGGTTATTGGCTATGATGGAAGAACTTCACCATTTTGAAAGAAACAAAGTTTGGTCACTTGTTGACAGGCCTGATCCCACGAAGCACAATATTATTGGCACTAAGTGGATATTTCGCAACAAGCAAGATGAAGATGGTATTGTGGTAAGAAATAAGGCTAGATTGGTAGCACAAGGGTACACCCAAATCGAAGGCATTGATTTTGGTGAAACCTATGCTCCAGTAGCCCGTCTCGAATCCATTCGTGTCATGCTTGCTTTTGCTAACCACAAAAATATATTGCTATATCAAATGGATGTGAAAGTGGTTTTCTTAATGGTGAGATAGAAGAAGAAGTGTATGTTATGCAGCCACCAGGTTTTGAAGACTCGAAGAATCCTGATATGGTATACAGGCGTCACAAAGCTTTGTATGGACTGAAGCAAGCACCTCGTGCTTGGTATGAAAAATTGAAGGATTTCCTCCTGAAGAAAGGCTTCAAACCTGGAACCACTGACCCCACTCTTTTCACTCGATCATATAACAATGATCTATTTGTGTGTCAGATATATGTAGATGATATTATTTTTGGCTGCACTAACACTGAAATCAGCGAAGAATTTGCAAGGATGATGTTGAAGAAATACGAGATGTCCATGATGGGTGAATTGAAGTTTTTCCTTGGACTTCAGATTTGCCAACAGAAGAATGGCACCTTTATTTCACAAGAAAAATATTTGAAGGATTGCCTAAAGAAATTTGATCTTACTGAATGCAAGACTATCATAACTCCCATGCCGACCAATGGTTTTCTTGATGCTGATGAAAAATGGAAACCCTTCAATCAGAACAAGTATCGGTCTATGATAGGTTCACTCTTATACTTATGTGCATCTAGACCTGATATTATGCTATCAGTTTGTATCTGTGCTCGTTTTCAGGCCAATATGAAGGAATCACATCATACTGCTGTAAAGCGAATTCTTCGGTATCTAGCACATACTCCTTCATTGGGACTTTGGTATCCCAAAGGAACTCAGTTTGACTTGATTGGATATTCTGATTTAGACTGGGCTGGTGATAGAGTTGACAGGAAATCTACCTCAGGCACTTGTTATTTTCTTGGTAGATCTCTTGTGTGTTGGGCTTCAAAGAAGCAAAACTGTGTCTCAATATCTAATACTGAAGCCGAATACATTGCTGCTGGCTCATGCTGCACTCAGATACTTTGGCTTAAGCAGACGCTGAAAGATTATGGTATTTATGTGAAGAAAATCCCTTTGCTTTGTGATAATGAGAGTGCTATTAAAATTGCACACAATCCCGTGCAACACTCTCGAATGAAGCATATCGATATTCGCCACCATTTTCTTCGAGATCATGTTTAGCGCGAAGACATTGAGATCAGTCATGTCAGAACTGAAGATCAATTGGCAGATATATTCACGAAGCCTTTGGACGAGAAAAGGTTCTGTGCATTGAGATGTGAGCTAAACATCCTAGACTCACACAATGTTCAGTAAGATCAAAACTTTTCAATTGTACATATTCACCTTCATTGTGTGTTTGTTTATTTAGTTTCGCTCAAGTTTTTCCTTCGTCCATGTTTTTGTGTTTAGTTTCGTTTGCCATTTGCTTCCAGTTTGTGTTGGTTTTTATTCGTTTTGTTTGTCCCCGGTACTTATCACTTTTAGCTTCATTGTTGTTTTTCTTCGAAGTGATAAGTTTCGGACCCTATCCCCTCCATTCTGATTCGCTCCCAATCTATTCTGTCTTGAATGGTTAAGCACATTTGAAATGGAAAGCATATTGCTTTGAACATCATCGAGTTCCGAATCAAATGCTTCCAACTTTATCGAAGTTTTTGCTCTCGGTCAAGAGTTATTCTTCGGCCGTTGAGTCCCCGTCTTTTTCGGTCCGATGAGTTTCGCTCGCGAACCGCCACTTCATCCCCAACGTTGAATCGGAAGAGACACTCGCAGGGAGCCGTCCGATGCGATCTGACAACCGTTTCAGATCGGCCACTATATAAGGCATTCCCCTCCCATGCGAACCGCCCCCGGCTCATTCGTCTCCTCCGCTCCCCTTCTCCCTCCTCGAGCACGCCACAGAGCTCTCGCCTCCGACAACGACCGCGCCGCTTCACTGCCGGACAGTCGTTGCCGTGGACGTTCCCCGTCGACGAAGCGCACTTCACCGCCCTTCATCGCCGTAGCCGCTCCGCGTCACCGAGTTAGGGTACGCTGGGCTCTCCGATCCAACTTCCCTCCCGTGTTCTTCTCCGTTGCAGTTGGATCTGAGTTCTTCAGTTACTTTTTGTTTTCTAGGGTTGTTCTGATCCGTGTTGATCCTTGCTCTTCGGGAAACTTGTGTGTAGCATCAAAGTATCCCATCTATTCAGGTCAGTGTTGAGATTAGATCTGTTTGTGTTTGTACTTAGTTAGAACTTGTTCTTAAATTCGTTCTAGCCTAATCCAATGATAGATATGCATCTGGTCTTAGTTTGCCCTAAATTCTTGTCAAAATTGGTTTTTGGTCGAAGCCTTTGCCTGTGCTCATTCTTTCCTTTCCTATTCCCTCTTTTCTACTATTCTGTTCTCAGGATCTCTGATGAAGAGGCCACCATTGGGAATGAATCACCTATTGTCGAAGGGCTTGAGGATATCCCTGAGCCCCCGAAGCAGAAAGGCAAAGGAGGCAAGACAAAGGAAGTCAATAATGCCCGAGGAATTCCCGAAGCCATTTGTATAAAAATGGGCTATGACACTCCTTCCAAAGAAACTGATCACATGCGATTCGCCGCTACTGGGCGATTCGCTGGTACAAGTACAAGAGCATTCCAGATTGGAAGTGGGCAATGCAGTTTGCCTTCAGTCCACCATACCGATACACTACTGCTCTTTGTGCTCAGTACAATGCTGCAAACCAAAGAAAATACTACCCGAAGCAACCCGCTATCCCTCACCCCAATTCTATCAAGACGCCAGATGATTACCCCGATGAGCAAAAGAGACTCGCTATTCTTGCTGAGAAGAAAAGACTCAGAGAAGAGAAGAAGGACAAAGCACAAGCTGCTGAAGGCCATGCTGAAGCTGGAACATCAAAGCCAAAGAGACGTAGACTGAGAAAATTAAGTGCTTCACCACCTCCTGCTGTCTCAGATGAAGACAGTGAGCAAGCTGATGCTGCTGCATAGCTTGAGGACTCCATTGGTAAAGATCCTGCTGAAGATGCCGATGACGAGTCCGAGCACTCCCCTGTTGCTCCCAGTCCCAAGAGACAAAAGATTCGGAAGCCTCTGAAGAAAAAGGCTAGAGAGAAACCGCCTTCTTCGAAAGAGTGAGAATTCAAGATCCCACTGATCCTCCTGATCCTAGGCTCAGAATTGACTTAACCAACTTGGTGGTAGAGGCTCCATTGGCTTCAAAGCCACCTCGCCGCCTGGTTCCTGCAGAACAGAGAACAAAGGGAAGGCATGACCTGAAGCTGAAGCCTGCTGGTCAACTCGAAGCAACTGCTCTTGAGACTGCCAAAGCTTCAAAGTTGAAATCCACTGTTGCAAAGCCTGGCCAATCTTATGCCCAGGTTGGCACCAAGAAGTTGTCTGAAGCTGAACTGCGCAAGAGAGATCGTGCTGAAGCTGAACGTCTTCACTCTGCAGCACAAGCCCAAGCTAAGGCTGATAAAGAAGCTCAAGCGAAGAAAGAGGTTGGCAGAGATGCTGCCTTGCTTGAGAAGCCAAGGAAAGATCTGGCTGAAGCCAACAAAAGAACTGAAGCGAAGCGCAAGCTCGCTGAAGTAAAAACTCAAGAAGCTAAGGTTGCCGCTGAAGCCAAACAGCTTAGTGAAGCCGAAGCCAAGCGCAAGGCATCACTTGATTTCTTAAGAACGAAGCAAGCAGAGAAGGCTGCTAGAGCTGCACAGAAAGTTGTTGCTGTGGACATGGCTCCAAAAGAAGTTACTCCGAAGCAAGTCACAGCTCCTGCCCCCGAAGCTCATGAAGAAGCTGAGCACAGTCACCACAACTTCCCTGATGCACGAGAAGGTGAACTATGGGATTGTTTGATCCTGCATCAGGCGTTCTGCTCGCTCGCCGAAGCTATTGATGTTGGGAATGTATACATCTCACCAACACTCTCTGCAATGATTAAAACCTTGCACAATCATCTAAGGGACTTGCACGCAAGGTACAGGTCTGAGTCAGCCAAAGTACTGAAGTTTAAAAAGAAAGCTGACGCTGAATCTGATGAAGACTTCAAGGCCGAAGCCGAAGCTGCTTCGAGGAAAATTGCTGATGTCAATGAGAAGACAAAGGAAAATATTCAAGTATTTCAAGGCAAGATCAAATCTGCCATCGAAGAATGTTGCAAGACGCATAATGCTTCTGTCATGGATCTTGATTCCAAGAAGCGTGAAGCTATGCTCAAGCAACTCGCTTCTCCACTTCCCCAGTTGCAGCCAAGGAAGCACCGTCTTATCACTGATGCTGCTGACGAAGCTGATGAAGCTAACTCTCATCCTACCAAGAAGATCCCGAGACACGCTTCACCCCCTCGATGCAAGATTATCACCCTCCCCACTCCAACCGCAAATCCACCTGCTCCCGAAGCCGTTCCACCCCGTGCTCCACCTCCACCTCCACCTCAAGACGCTCCACAACCCTCACACCACGACAACTTTGAGCCACAACCTTCGCCCCAAGCTCAAGACAGGCCAGTTCCATCAAGAGATTACTCTTCGGCTCACTCCGCGGATGAGTCCGAAGAACAAGAAGGCGAAGCCAAAGATCATGCTGTTCCAGAAGAGCCCGAAGCCAATGCAGACGCTGCTGAAGCAAATGAATTGGCTATCATGACTCAACCCCAAGAACGAGCCATAGTTGCTCGAAGGTAGGCGCCCCATTGCACACCTGCCCAGGACACTCAACTGGATTTCATCTACCCACGCGAAACCTTTCCAATTTTTCTGGGAGATGGTTCTTCAACAAGACATGGGCCAGAATTCGATCTCGAAGCTCATCGCCAGAAGCTTCGCTTCTTCGGAACAAGCCCTTATTGATTCGCCCAGGACAGCTGATGACCTTCGTTTCTGGACCGCTGAACAACAGATTCTATACACGAAGCTGTACTGCCAGAAGGGTGTTTTGTTTAGGCACAAGTATTTGTACATGCGAAGCCTATCTTCTGCAACGTGCTTCCAGAACATCATGGAAACAATTGAAGCACAGAATCTAACAATCTTGTTTTCCATGGAGACGCCATTCAACTCTGAATTGATCAAGAAATTCTATGCCACATTATATGTATCTGGAAATCCTGATGATACTGCCACATGGGTACTTGAGTGGATGATTCAAGGCAAAGTTTTTCGTATGCATTCTGTTGAATTCATGGAAATTGTGAATATCCCTCGGCACACTAGCAAACTTGCAAAGGTTCACTTGCTGCCTGATCCTACCGAAGCTGAATTTGCTTCGAAACTGGATCCTGAAGTCACTGGAGATCACATGCCAGAAAATATTCGCCCGAAGCATCTGGTTTTTATTTCAAAGACTTGGTTTTATATCTTGTCTAATTCTTTGATGCCTCTCATCACTGCAAATGATGAGTCCAACATTCACTACCATGTACGTCATGCTCTGCTGAAGCTCACTCATGGCCATGTGTTTGACTTCGAGGATTGCTTTCTTCGCTATATGGTTCAAGCTGCTGAACTGGTCCATCAATTGAAGCCGTATGCTCCCTGGCTCCAAGCCATATGCAATTATGGACGCAGTGAAGACTTTGTTGCCAAGTATCATCCGAAGCTGTTCTGTCCTCCTGTGCGCGATACAATGAATATATTCAGAAGGCCAAATGATCCATTTGCCACTTATGTAGGAGTCAGACAACATGTCAATGAAAGAAACATGTCGAAGTCTTTCCAGAAGGAACTCTATCCCTTTGAAGTTGGCATTCGCATGCAACAAATGCTGGAAAACTTCATTGAAGGCAATCAACGCCAAATGCAACATCTCTCTGATGAAATCAATAGAGTTGGCAACATTACTTTGAACAACAATCAGTACCTGAAGGTTTTGAAGCGCCACTCATGGAAAGGTTTGAGGAAATTCAACTCAGTCAAGAAGCTTGAAGATTCCCGGATTTACAAGGAGTATCCACATCTTCAACGCCACTTTTCAAGAAATGATTCGATAGACCGCCCAACCCGAAGATTCCTTCACTGGAGAATATTGACGAAGTTCTATTTGTCAACCCAGCTGAGCAGATTCTCCCTGACACTATCTCTGACGAAGACTCTCACACGTCGAAGCAAGAAGATGACCCTCTCAACGACAGTGACCTTGACTTGCTGCAGGCGCCACTGGACATTGAAGAAATGGAGTCGCCTGCCTCAGCCGAAGGAGACACTTCTGGAGATGCATCTTCTTCGGGTGAAGAACGTCAGCGGGGTCCCCGGATTGCAGCCGACGAGTAGATACTCTTGATCTACCTCTCAACCTTTTGTCCAATCATTGACAAAAAAGGGGAGAATGTAGCATCGATTGAGTTTAGATTCGCTGCGGGGTTTAAGGGCATTTGATTCGATCTTTTGTGTGTTAAGTTACAACAAACTTTCCATTCGCTTCGATTGGGTTGTAACTTAAGTTTTACTTCATCTGTGAACTGTTGCATGTTATGTGTTAATAACCCCCGTACTTGCAAGTTGTTCTCATATATTTTGTCTTGCAGGTGGTTATTTTCATTAAGTTCACAGGTCATTGGATGATTGCATATTCTTCAAGACTAATATCTTTTAAATGCAATTGATTCGCTAAGATATGTGTCAAGCTCCCCATCAAAGATATCCTCCATCAAGCATTTACTTCGATTATACAAATCTTTGATGCTTGCATTAAGGGGGAGTCAAAAGCTTCATATCTTAGAGTTTGCTCTCAACTCAACTCAAAATTCCATATTTTTATCGATGCCTGTTTTGTCAACAATAGTCCAAAAAGGGGGAGATTGTAAGAGCAAAGTTATGCCCCCATGAGTTTTGGATATTGTTGGACAAAACAGTAGAGGAACTAACAAGTTTTCTAGTGTAAAACAGATGGTTAGGTTCCTGAAGTTATAGGTTGGTGTTAAAGCTTCAACGAAGATTTACATATTTACTGAAGCATATCCTCTAGAGTGAAGCTCATCACGGATGTCGACCCCCAAAAAGATAAGGAATCCTGAAGCACGTCTCATCGAAGGAGTTGATCAAGATGGCGCAAGACTTAGTAGTTTTTGCGTAGTTCTCTTTCACTTCTTTGAGTCATTGGAAAAACCGTACTATCAAGAGGGGTTTAGTAAATGTACCCGAAGGTTTTGGTCAAAAGACTCAGATCGAATCCAAACCTGTGAGAAGCCAGAGATGAGAAATCTCATGTGCACTAGGTAATGCTTCACCAACGAAGACTTTGTTCTTTCGGCTCCTGAAGCATAACCAAGTCCGTGAGTCATCTTTACTTGTTCCGCAAGTAAAGTTGCGCATTGATTAGAAATCCGACCGTTGCGGACAGGTGTCAAGCTGTCGCATCGGGTCACTTCAGTCATTTCACACCTTGGGATCTCCACCTATAAATAGGCCACCCCCGCCCTCATTGGTGGGTGGCTGCTCCAAGATTATTTTCCGACAGTGAAGAGAGAGAGCAACCCCACCGAAGCAAAACAAAAACCCATCCACCGAAGCATAAGTCCTATTGATATGAGTTGATTCACTATGACTTAGGAAGAAGTTTGCTAGCCTTGTTATCTTGGAGAACTGCAATTCTCCTAGACGGTTAGAGTGTTGTTCTTCAGAGAGCGAAGAGTAATTGTCGCCTCGAAGTCCAGTTTGTCAAAGGTTTCGGTGATTTCCTCAATAATCAACCACAAGCGAAAAACTGACCAAGCTCAAGGAGATTGGTGCAGTGGAGATACGGATGGAGAGAGGTTAGCTCCTGTGTTCAATCACAAGTCCCTCCAACCAGACATAGCACTTTGCAGAGTGTGAACTGGTCGAAGAAACATCACCGAGTCAAGAGTTTGTTTTACATTCCGCACTTACTTTCAGTATTGCAATTGCTTCTGTGATTTTATTCAATACAATTGATTTGATGCTTTTGATTTGCTATGTTGTGCTTCACTTCAAAGTTTCATGCAAAATTTTGAAGTGATCATTCACCCCCTCCCCCTCTGATCACATACTTGGACTTTCACAAAGCAATAAACAACAACGGAGAACATGCAAGAATTACTTAAGAACAAAATATAAAAGATAAGAACCAAATATATTACTCAATCACAATATGAACATAATCTCATAATCCATCAGATCCCAACAAACTCAGCATAACAACAGAAAGATTACATATGTGCCTCGATCATGTAGGGCATCTCACGAGGACTAAACCATGAAGAACAAAGAAGAGAGGAGAACATCACATAGCTACTGATCACGGACCCATGGTCCAAAGAAAACTACTCACAGTACATCCGGGAAGCGTCCATGGTGGAGGGGAAGCTCCCGGAGGTCAATCCTCCCTCCAGCAGGGTGCCGAGAAGAAGTCTGCTGGCGCTCCCGATCTTGGAAGCGCGGCGGCGGAGGTATGATGGCGTGGAAGTGGTAATGGATTCTCGCCCTTCTTTGGTTACCCCAAGTGGATGGTGAGATGTAGGATAGCTGCAAATTTCCCCTATGTAGAGGATGGGGTTTCTCTCCCGTAGGACTTCGGCAGATGATAAGTAGGTGTCAGTGGCGCAACTGACGTGGACGTGCACACAACACAATTAACTTTGCTCCTACCAAAGTTCAGAGAGGTTGTCAATCTCTCCGGTCTTGTTGTTTACAAAGGATCAAAACACAAGGGATAATGATAATGATAATAGCAACTGAAAGTAAATACGGAAAAGTAAATGAGTGTGTAAACAATGATGAGAATATGGACCCGGGTCCCGTGATGTTCACTAGTGATGTCTCTCTCCCAAAAGACGATAAGACTGCTATGCGAGGTAAACAAATTACAGACGGGCAATTGACTGGATTATAAACGCACCGCAATGCTAACTATACTACAAAAGAAAGGAAGAGGCTCAAAAGCATGGGCAGTAGGCCAAAATAAGTAGACCGAAATCCATCTGCATCTACTACTAATCATCCACCTTGAGATATCTATCCAGAACATCTCGCTGGTATTAAGTTGCGAGCCCCATCCAAAGTGTAAACCCAAAGCAACAAACAACTGCATTAAAAAGAACTTTGCGTAAAGTAAACAATCCTTGCAACCGCGGTTACAAGCACCGTTGGTTTCCCCCTTGTGGCCACATCACATCCCCTAGACTCATGTTTCTGTCACTCAAGCGTGTCATCGGGGGGCATGAACCCACAATCGAGCAAAACATTCCCTCTTGGAGTCACCACCTACTACTTGGCGAAAGCAATAAACAACAACGGAGAACATGCAAGAATTACTTAGGAACAAAAATACAAAAGATAAGAACCAATTATATTACTCTATCACAATTTGAACATAATCTCATAATCCATCAGATCCCATCAAAGTCAGCATAGCAAAAGCAGAAAGATTACATATGTGCCTCGATTATGTAGGGCAGCTCACGAGGTCTAAACCATGAAGAACAAAGAGGGGAGGAGAACATCACATAGCTACTGATCACGGACCCATGGTCCAAGGTAGACTACTCAAGACACATCCGGGAAGAGTCCATGGTGGAGGAGAAGCTCCTGGAGGTCGATCCTCCCTCCGGCAGGGTGCCGTCTTGGGTCCTAACGGTGCTCTCGATCTTGGCAGCGCGACGGCGGCGGAACATAGGCGAGTTTGCGAAAATAGGGTTCTGTCTTCGGAGGTTTCCAGTGATAGATATTAAATAGGCGAAGGGGGGCAGCCAGGGGGCCCACCAGGGGTCCAGGCGCCCCCCTGGCGCGGCCAGGCCCCTAGCCGTGCCAGGTGGCCGCCTGGGCACCTGGTGGTGGCCCCCCGGCCCTCCTTCGGGGCACCGGAAGCTTCCGGTACGCTGATTTTTTATCTGATTTTCCCGGATTTTTGGAGCACTTTTTATATGTGGGAAAACTGAAATAGGAAAACAGTAGAAAACAGAAAATGGCACTGGGGTGCACTGAGTTAGTAGGTTAGTCCAAATATAATCAAAAGTGTATGATAGTATATCTAGATCATAGCAATATCACACAAAACATGCATGGAGAGAGCAGAAATTATCGATACATTTGAGACGTATCAACATCCCCAAGCTTAATTCCTTCTCGTCCTCGAGTAGGTAAATGATAACAAGCATACTTTCTGTGGTGACATGCTACCAACCATATAAGGACTTTGAAAACTAAAGCCATCAAGGTATGTGATTCAATTCAAGTCATAACAGGCAAGAGTCTATATTAGCATTGAAACAAGCACGAAGGAACATTAGGTGCAAGAGCTCTCGCTGTCCGTGACTCAAATGTCTCCAAATGGTGCTTGCGTGCAAGAAAAGGGGTAGGGAATACGAGAAAAAATATTTTTTGTTGAGAACTCAATCTACTAAAGTTTCACACTTGGTCTTCTTTGGAATCTTATCTTGACTCGTCCGCAGACCACTAGCCAGGTACAAGTCAATTTGATCCACTAATTTTCGATATTTTGAGCACTCATGCAATGGATGAGCATAAGAACGAGAGTTGACACTTAGGATGACAAAAAGAGAAATATGGTGGAGGAGGAAGACAAAAAAGGGTGATAAAGGCTCACATCAATGAGGACAATCATAGGCGAGAAGGCCAAATGATAGATATGATGTGAGGAGTAGGGATTGCCATGCAACGGATGCACATATGAGATGAAAAGCTCTCCAATGGAACAAGTAGGGGTGCATCTAACTTGCTCGCTCATGAAGACTTAGAGCTCTTTTGAGGAGGCTCATCCTTGGAATATGCAAGCCAAGTTCTATAGTGTGAAGGTCCCCACATAGCTATATGCATGAATGATCATCTCTATGGAGTACAAGGATAAAAGGGAGTACTAGTGTGGATCTTTCAAAAGGATAGTAGTGTTTCCCCTTTCTCTCTTTTTTCTTTCTTTTTTCTATTTTTTCTATTTTTTGGTGGCCTCAATGGCTCTTTCTATCAAATTCTCATTTGTCCTCTTTGGGATCTTTTATTTTGTCCACTTTGGGATCTTTTCCATACTTAAGGGCAACACTCTATTTTACAAGAGGGTATAGAAGATCTTTCACACTTTACAAGGTAATCAAATCATAAAGAAGATGTAGCTATCATGATGTATGCCGCTGCCAGTGTAGCAGGAACATGTATGACATGAAGATCAAGTCATGAAGAGGTGGATGTTGCATGGCAATATATCTCGGAAAGGCTATGGAAATGCCTTGATAGGTAGGTATGGTGGTTGTTTTGAGGAAGGATATAAGGAGGTTTATGATGACAGAGCGTATCCTACCAAGGGTTTGGATGTACCGGCGAAGGTGGACGCCAAATATCGGAGTGAGAAGGAGGCAATGCACGGTACATGAGAGGCTAGCAAGTATGAGGAGGTGGAAGTGTTAACTTTCAATACTTACATTAGTCCGAAGAACTCATGCACTTATTATCTGTAACTAACAATCTAATGAGGAGGTTCACAAAGAGACAAGTACCCCGAGGAGGATTGTATGGGGCTTTGGTTATCCTCTCGCATCCTCGACAAATGGTACGTGAGTGTACTCTAATATCCGACCCCTCAGAAGAGTAGTGATCCATCTAGTAGCTAGAGTTCTCAACTAGTTTTGTAGGTTTTGAAAATAAACACGGATTGCGCAAAATACGACACCTATCACTAATAGGCTAGAGCTCTTTACACCAAAAGTTCAAACATTACTCACATCAATACGTCAAAACTGTTGCAAGTTACTACTAAAATTAAATAACAACCTCATTTACCTACTCTCACGATAAGGCTGTTTATACGTCCCAAACGTATCTATAATTTCTGCTTGCTCCATGCATGTTTTGTGTGACTTTTCCATGTTTTGCTTGAACTTTCATACACTTTTGAGCATATTTGGACTAACCTGTTAACTCAGTGCACCCAGTTTCCAGTTCCTGTTTTCTGTTGTTTTTGTATTTCAGGTTTTCCGGCCATTAAAAGTGCTCCAAAATAATTATATAAAGAATCAGCATCTCGGAAGCTTCTGGAATCACCAAGGAAGGAGGGGAGGGCCACCACAAGGACTCCAGAAGGGTCCCTGGCGCGGCTCCACCCTAGGTCGCGCCGGGCACCCTCCTGGCTGCCCTATGGCCCCCCGGTGCCCCCCTTTGGCTCTATTTTTACCCCCGCGGTGGAAACCCTGATTCCGGACCCCCTTTTCTCCAGAAGCAATTCCGATCTCCGCTGCCATCACCATCAAGTTTCGGGGGGACAAAATTCTTGTGCCGGCACCCTGTCGGGACGGGGAAGTGCCCCCGGATTCATCTCCATTGCCGTTGCTTCCCTTCTCCATGAAGCGGGAGTAGTTCCTCCTCTGGGCTGAGGTTTCTACCAGTAGCTATGTGTTCTTCTCTCTCTCTCGCATGATGTGATCTTCGTTGTGATCATAGGCTATGTTAATCTAGGGTGATCCCATGGTATTTCCCCTTCCTCTATGTATTGGATTGATGTACTCAATTGATCTTATCTAGTATAATCCCCGAGACCAAGGTGAAAGCGGTCTATTGGACATGGGTTAGAAGAATATTATCATGAGTGATTTCCTCTTTTGTGTGTGGATTGAAGATTGAGAGTCTCTTGGTGCTTGTCTTTGACTATCCTTGAGACATGTTGTGGTGATTGTGGTACTCTCTTTGGATGGCCACAGTGACATTGGGAAATCCATAGATTGAGAACTACGAACTTTGAGGTGTGCTTTTGTAGCCCTACATAATTCTCATCCTCTCTTGACCACAAAGGAATGACCTCTGAGTGCGTCTCCATTGCATGTTTTATGGGAAATATCATGTGATTAGATTATGTTAATGTTGTTGAGAGTTGCCACTAGTGAAAGTATGAAGCCTAGGCCTTGTTTCCATCATTGTTACACCGTTTGTGCTCACTTTTGTCACATGTTTGCTTGCTTCACTTTTTATTACAGATTTATATTACCTTGCTTTGCCACACCTATCACTCATATTTTACCATCTCTACGCCGAACTAGTGCACCTATACAACTCCTAGTTGTATTAGGTGTGTTGGGGACACAAGAGACTTCTTGTATCTTAATTGCAGGGTTGCTTGAGAGAGACCATCTTCAACCTCTACTTCACTGAGTTCGATAAACCTTAGGTCATCCACTTGAGGGAAATTGCTGCTGTCCTACAAACCTCTGCGCTTGTAGGCCCAACATAGTCTACAAGAACAGAAGCATGCGTAGACATCAAGCTATTTCTGGCGCCGTTGCCGGGGAGGTAAGCGTTGAAGGTATATCTTTAGATCTTGCAATTAAATCTTTTCATTTCTTGTTTATATTTTCACTAGTTATGCTTATGGAAAACTGCACTCTTAGTTTGCTGTTTGGGGAAGGCCGCTTTACCACGCCCGTGGTAGAGAAGTCTCCTCCACCTACTGAATGTATCCCGTTCAAAATACTACTTGGGATAGTTGAAATAATTATTAATGATTGTTATGATGGGACAGTCAATCCTAGTATTCATTTGTTGGAACTTACAGAACTTTTTGAGTTATTTAAGATTTCAGGTTTGACAAGAGGTGAAGTCATGAAGAAATTATTTTCCTTGTCACTGAAAGGAAAAGCATTGGAATGGTATAGGCTACTAGATGATTCTCACCTACGGAATTGGGAAGAGATCCAGTCTCTCTTTTACTCCAAGTTTTATCCTCTTCATGAAGTTCATGAGAATAGGAATTATGTTTATAATTTCTATCCTCATGACAGAGAGAGCGTATCTGAAGCTTGGGGGAGACTGAAAACTTTAATGCTAAAATGTCCTGACCATGGGCTCCCCAAAGATATAATTATTACTAATTTTTTATGTGAGGCTCTCTCGACAGGATAACGACTTGCTCAATGCTTCCTCTATGGGTTCTTTCACAAACGAAAAGATTGATGCTAAATGGGAACTCCTTGAAAGAATTCAACGCAATACTAAAGATTGGGAGATCGACAAAGGTAAAGAGTCAGGTATAAATTATGAGTATGATTGCATTAAGTCCTTTGTTGAAACTGCAAGTTTTAATAAGTTTAGTGCTAAGTTTGGGCTTGATTCTCAACTCCTTGTTGATTTCCTCAATTTTTTTGCTTCACATCTTAATTTTCCTAAGGAGAATTGGATCAAGCATCATGAACCTTTTAAAGAGATTTGCAAGGAAAATGAGATTGTTCATGATGATTGCAACATGCATGATCCAATTCCTGAAAATGAAGTTTTATATAAGCATGTTAATTTTTGTGGAGTCGATAGACCTTGTGAAAGGTCTATTATTGAAGAAGAGAAGTATTGTCAGCAACATAAGCATGAAAGAACAATCACTTGGGTCAAAGATTTAAATGAAATTGCTAGAGAATTGTGTGACCTTTATCCTTTTACTTGTGAACTTTGCTCTATAGAGGGTCACTTTAATTTTCAATGCATGAACTTTACAACATAACCGTTAACCAGTTGTATGATAACATGATCACTTATGATCTTTATGATGAACTTATGTTATTTTTGATGTGTGAAGAGTTATCAGAAAAGACTTCTTGGCTAGATATTAATGCCTTAGGAATTAGCAACACTTTGCAAAATTTCCATCTCTATTGTGTTGTTAATTGCCATGAAAATGATTACATAAGTAAGATTAGAAAGGAGGGAACTTTACCAAAGTATAAAAATGTCTCTTATATCTCTACTAACAAAAAGGAGAGTTTCTCCCAAGTTTCCCCCATTGTTTCTAATGATAAACCAGGATATGTGGAGAAGCTTCATCTCCAACCACTCCCTCCTAAGGTAAATAAGAAGAAAAAGAAGAGGAGGAGGAAGAGGAGCAAGAAGGAAGAAGAATGGGTATCAACCTGGCCTGAGCATATTCCTCGCATCAATTTTTATCCTAACGGACATAAATTTTTGGAGGATGGTGAGCTTGATTGCATTCATTATTATCCTGATGTTAAGTCCGTAGGCACTATTGAAGATGATTTTGATTACGATATGCATGTTACTTTTTGTGATTGGGAAAATGATGATAATGCTACTTATGATGTTGAAAATCTTTTTGGTACTAACTCTGAGAGTGATGATATGGAAAGCTGTAAGCTTGGGGATGATAGGATTGCAAGTCCTTTACCCATTAGTGATGTGGTAATTGATAATTCTTTTGCTCGTAAGAATAAAGACAACATGTTTACGAATATAGTTTCTAGCAATGATAATGCTCTTATCTACTATGATGATGTTATAACTCCTATCTATAGTGATTTTAAAGGTACCTATGACATAAGGAGAAATTATCCTTATGAAACTTGTCATAATCATGGAGGGAATTACTCCCTTGTTGAACACCATCTTCCTAATACACAATTAATCTATCGTGTTCAAGTTTTTTATGATAGTCCTACTCCCACTATTACCAATGAGAAAGATTATGCTTATGTGGAGAGTAAGAGTACCCTTTTGCATGTGGATCATGGTAACAATGCTTTATGTGATACTTATATTGTTGAGTTTATTCATGATCCCACTGAAAATTTGTGACGCCCCCAAAATCAGACCGTGTACAGTAATCATACACGCAAGGTACACGATCGAGATCAGGGACTCACGGTAAGATATCACAACACAACTCTACAAATAAAATAATAAAAGCTGATTAATACAAGCTAGGGGCCACGAGGGCTCGAATACAACAGCTCGAGAGCACAAAGTTAGCGGAAGCAATAGTATCTGAGTACAGAGACAAGGTACACATGATCTGCCTTAAGAAGGCTAGCATAAAATCAACACTCGATCGAAAAGGCGAGGCCTCCTGCCTGGGAACCTCCAAACTACTCCTGGTCAAAGGGGAACTCGACGTCGCAGAAGGCATCGGGGATCTTCATGTTGCGGTGGTCGGCATCAGGGACTCCAAGGATCCAACGTCGACTGCAGCGGCCGATCAGGAAAAACAATAAAAAGGGGAAATAAAGCAGGTGAGTATCTAGCATACCCGCGAGTCTTACGTCCGCTACTAAGCAATTATGCATTGTATCAAATGGAAAGGGGAGGCTATATATAGTGGACTGCAAGATAGAAATCAGAATAAGGGTAAGAGGCTAGGCCTCTCGAAGACTATCATCTTCCAACGAGTCTTGCAGCATGAGGAGAGAATAGCCAACAGTTTATATAAAGCATAAAGTAACAATGCAGCAGAAGTTGCTGCAGCATTGTATAATAGTAAGTTGTAATAATTAGCAATGCCTCCGAGATCACCTCCTCTACATCCCAGCGAGGAAGAAAACCCGGAACCATACAGTTTAATAATAATAGTTCGTAGTGGTAAGATCCAGCTTCAACATAAAGCGTCCTGTTACCGTGGACACGGCTATTCGAATACATTAATCTTCCCTGCAGGGGTGCACTAGTGTTACACTACACGCACGGATCTCCAGGGTGGCGTACACCTTGTTAGGGAATGCCCCACCGAGGCTATCCGACACTCCGTAGCCCATCTTTCAAACTCAACAGAGAGGTCATCCGCCGGACTATATCCTATGCACGCGGGGCTTTGGACCCTAACCCCGACGTACTCCTGCACGGTGCGAGGCTGGCCGGTGAAGTTAAAGCAAATACAAATAAGACACCACCGCGCGAGAAAATAAGACAACACCACTTCCCGGCGCAGGCCGCGGTACTGCTGACGTCTGAAGAGTCCTCGGACGACACTACGAAGCAGGGGAGCCCATAACTCGTAATTCCCACGAGTAGGTAGTGCGTACATGGCATATAGCCAACTCAAGACATCCACCTAACCATTAAGCAATTTATTTATTTTCTGTCGGAACAACCGTTATCGTTGTGCTTATTTAGGTGAGTCGCGGACAACGACAGCAGTCAGGTCCACCAGTAACATCGGTGCCTGCCCTGACGTCCCACCAACTCGTGCGGTTACCAACAAGGTGAACCATCTCCTTACCTTGTCTCGCGTTTGCTCCGAAGAGCTCAACTTTCGTACAGCAGGATATCTGTCGGCCACGAACAGTACCAGGCCCGCCGCACACCGGTGGAATACACCTGACCTGTCGTTCCGCTAAGATACCCTGAGCGGGCACCGTTGGGTCACCCGACTCCTTACCTCTAAGGACACAAGTTGATTCGAGTGCCTACCATCAAGTGAAACTAGGGGGAATCACCCTCGATGGTACACTTGAAGAGGTTCAACAGAGACATCAGCGGAATGAACTAAAGAGAAATATTCTCGTATCACCCCGGTGGTGCCGAGACACCAGTGAAATGAACTAAAGAGAAATATTCTCGTATCACTCCGGTGGTGCCGAGACACCAGCGGAATGAACTAAAGAGGAATAACCTCTTATAATCCCAGTGATGCTACGCTACTGAGCCGACAAGAGTGAAATACGAGTTCGTCCACTCGTTAGTCAAACTCGAAGCGACTCGGCAAAGTCTCGCCGTTGTAGGTTCCCTAGGGCGTCTGCATTGATCCGTACCTGTTGCAGTTATAATAGTTGTAATCCGCGTTCACTCACCAGAGTGATCACGACCCGCTATTCTAAACCTAGCTAACAATGCGCTGGGTTTACTGCTGAATATTATATATATATATATATTTATAAGGCAGCATAGGATAAAAGAAGGTACATCAAGGGGCGACAAAAACAGGCTATGCAATTGAATAGGTAAGCAACGTAGTAGCAGCAGTAACAATGCCTAGTGCAAGAAATGTACGGAAAGATAGGCGATATCTGGGGAAGGAAAATGGCTCTGCTTGCCTGGAAGCTCGCGGTAGGGGTAGGGTCGTCGACGAAGTAGTCGTACTCAGTAGTGGTGCAGTCAACGGCAGCAGCGGGGTCTACCGGAGATTAAAGGGGGGGGGGGGGAGAAACAATAAATACGCAGCAAACATAAACAAACATATGCATGGCATGACATAAGCAAAGGTAACGGTGTTCTAACGCAGGGCAATGTATTATGCTCGGAGCGGGAATTCATCCGGGGATGAACTGCCAGCTCCGGGTGATTATCGGACAGGGTGTCCCGAGCGGGAAGGTACCATGCCAGAGGTGTCATGGACATCTGACAAGCATATGGATGGTGTATCTGTGCTAGTTGATCCATTCCGAACAACTTTCATGTTCAGAATAAATTCATCCGGATAGTTTTACCGGTACCGGGTAATTACCGGACAATGCCATCTGAGGGGGAATGTCTCATGTGCGGTATGTTGTGTGGTGGGGGTATGGGTAGCGTATTCTTATTTGTTGTATTTTTCTGATCAATTTTGATGTATAAAGTTTTTTCATCGGAGTTACGGATTAAAAGATTTTGATTTTTAGAGTTTAAATCAATTTTAAACAATTTTCTAGATTTCTTTTATTCTTGAAACAAAACATTATCCAAAACAGTAGTTTGACCAGGTCAAAACTGACAAGTGGGACGAACTGACTAGTGGGTCCCACATGTCATACACAGTACTAATAAAAAAATGTTTTAATTAAATCTAATATCCAATGGGGCCTACTTGTCATACTCTGTGTTTAATTTTAATTCATTTTAATTAACAAACTGACAGTGGGGCCTAGGTGTCATAGGTACAAAAATATAATTAATTAATCTAATTAACCCAGGGGGTTATCTTAATGGCCTGGACCCACATGTTAGTGAGCCAACACTTAATAACATTTTATTTAGCTTAATAGGGGTCTGGGACCCACTTGTCATTGGGTGATTAGAGGGTTAGTGGCCTAACAGTGGGGGTTAACAGGGGGGGGGGGTTAGTTCACGGGCTGCCACGGCATGCTCGCCGGCGAGCAGGAGCGCGGCGGCGCTACCGTGCGGGCGAGGGAGCGGGGAGAGGTCCGGCCAGCAGGGGCTCGCGAGCTGAGTTGCCGCAACCGCGGGCGAGGCGCACGCGCGCTGGGGTGCGGAGGCCAAGTAGCCCACCGGCGGCAACGGCGTGCAGCAGTGGCCGGTCGTGGGGATAGGTGACCGCGGCCAGAGCCGGCAACACCGCGGCTGCAGGCGCGCGCGTGGCGCGGCCAGAGCGCGGCCAGGTGCCGGCGTGCGCGCGCATAGATACGGCAGAGGGCGTCCGAGACGCGACGAGCAGCAGCGGCAATGGTGTGCACGGAAAAGGCGGGGACGGATACAACGACGATGAATTTTGCGGGGAAAATAAGGGGAATCGAGGGAGAATCTCAAGGCAAGTGCAAGGAGGTGCTCGGGGAGGCGGGGCATGCGTGGTAGGCGAAGAATTTGATGCCGACGGTCAGCGGCCTGAGGTTGAAGACGAAGCCGATCTGCAGGTTGTGGTGGCTCCTGTTCCAGCTCCTAATGCACGTTGGTGAAGACGGTGATGGTGAGGCAGATGGACATCGTGGATGGACTTGAGGTTGACGACGGCCGCGTGTGTCCACTGAGTTGCATCCATGGCGGCTCGGGTGGCGACGGGAACGAAGCTGGGAGGGGGGGGGGGAGAACGGGATCTTGATCTTGGGTTCCATGGGAGGGGGGCGGCTCGGGGGGGATCTTATCTAGAGGGGAGGGGGGAGCAGGTAGGGGGCAGGTGAGGGGAGGGGCCGACGTGCTGCCCATGGCGGCACGGTGCCGTGCGGGGTGGGGGCAGGGGGAACATGGGAGGGGGAGAGAGAAGGGGGGGGGCTGGGCCTGGGTGGGCCTCGCTCCCGGCGTAGTATAGATTTTTTCCTTGTTTTTTTTCTTGTTCTATTTATTTCCTGTTTATATTTTGTTTGTTATTGCATAGGTTTTTGTAATATATGAAAAATGTGCCATTAATAGTGTTGCACCTTATATTAATTCTACAAAATGTTTGAACCCAAAATAAATTCATTTGCACATTTAATTTATTTAAAAAGTAATAAGAGCTATTGTTTTGTTACTGTCTTTATTTATTTTTATTATTTAAACATTGCAATAAATTCCCAGTACTAGTTTATTATAACTTACTAATTTTTAGGCATTTTATAAATTGTTTCCATAATTTTTGGATCAACTATTATTACCACCGTTTATTTTAATTACCATGACAATTTAATAATCCCTAAGTAATTTTTTTTATTTCATAATCTTTCTAAAACACTTTAGTACAACCCTAATCACTTTTAGGTGACCTACTGACTATTTTCCACTTTATAAATATCTCACCCTAATCGTTGTGCAGATTTTATATATCAATTTTATTTTAATTGTAGGGAAATTTTACTATCCCAATATCGTTAGTTTATTTGTTTCAATTTCTTGGGATTACTACCATACTAAGAACAAATTTTATTCAAGCCATTTGAAAAGTTTTCCCTTGACTAGCAGTTGGATTTCAAAAAGGAAGTGGAGTTATTTCCTTATTGGAAATTTTAAGCAATGATGATCATGATGACAAGGCAATTTAATAACCCACCAATATTGGTTTTATAATTATCATTGTATTGGGGATTATGCTAATGACTGAGGTGGATTTGGTTTTACCATGAACAAGTTGATTGACTGGCATCCACAGTTCCTGGAGAGAATTTATAATCCACCTTTATTTGAAAATTTTATCAGGGTTGGAATTTCAATGAGCTATGATCAAAGGTGATCAAGGCTTGATCATCAACAGTAATGATCACTAACAGTGGAATCACTGTAGTGATTACTGTTACTGATTGTGAGGGTGTTACAAATCTCCCCCACTACAAGAATTCTCATCCCGAGAATTTAAAAGGTAGTGGAAGGGGGTAAAGCTTTGGTTTCGTATTCTAACGATTCTTCGGGTGCTTGTTGTCCTTATCGAAGCAGTCAATCCTTCTTGTTGACATCTTCATTTATCTGCATTAGTGCATCTGATGAGTGGTCATGCTTCCTTCGAGGGCTCCATCGTACTAATGAATAAGTTGGGGCGTAAACATAAGGGGGGCGGATCGATACAAGGTCAATCAACCGAGGATGTCCCAGGGATGGGGTACAAAGTATCTCTCGAGTTTAAACTCAGGGGAATACATCGAGAGAAACAAGAGAAGGTATGAGGAGTTTCATGCGGATAGGCATGCATTCGACGTCGAAACTGATGATGAAAAGAAGTCCAGAGTATCAGGCATAAGCGCTGAGTCTGATATCGGACTGAATATCACAAGGTAGAAGACAAGAGTCAGGTTTTGATCCTGTGGAACTGTGGGTTATGGGAACACATTCAATAAGAAGGGCGGTGACATTCCATGCGATCACGATGCAAGGTTTGTCAGGGAACAGTTTGTCAGCGATGTCGGCAACAACATCGGTTCCAAGGGCAAGGGACGAAGAGAACAATTTCTTTGTTCGTTAAGACGAGGTGGACCAAATGGCGAGGTTCCCGCCCAAAGGTGGTAACCATAAGGTTTTCAACGGTAGCAACAGGTCGTACCAACAAAGTAGTACACCGAAGTGTTTATGTAAGCAGGGAATTATCAATGCTCAGATAAGACACAATACAAGAAAGGTTAAACAGACCAATGGGAGGGAAAACGTGATTATCCGATTAAACAGACCAATGGAAAGGAAAATGTGATGATACATAAATATCAGGTTTATGTCCTTCCCAAGGGAAAGCATAGCACAATATACACGACCAAGTTGTATTGGCAGAGAGTCAAGGTATGTTGTCGATGATAACTCAAATCATCGAGGGGCAACGATGGTATTTCTCACCATGAATTCAATTAACACTTGGTAGAAGCCAAGATGTCGATGATGACCACGATACATCATGTCAAAAGGTTTCAAGAAAATATAATCGAACAACGGTGACATCAAGCAAAAGGAATGGTGAAGCAGAAGTATTCGGTGCTCCTGGTTGACGACAACCCAGAACCCATAGAGTGGTTACGACAGGGATAATTATTGGTCCATCAAAATTCATTAGATGTAGTGCAAAGGTATGATATCCTCGAGATACCAGGGGTAATACTCGAAGGTAGAGCGGAGGATCATAGGTGCAACAGAATTTCCACCAAGGGGATAATTATCTTACGAGAAGCTTTCATGATCAGTTCTACATTGTATCCATGGGCATGAACACAAAGGTTCAGGGTCGACTCCCACTTCTTCAATGCATAACATTTCAATCACTTCTAGATGTCGATGAGTTTGCAGTGTTCAAAATTTTTATCCGGTATAACACCAGTAGAGTATGACCCGTATAAAGTTTGGGTTCATACAGATTAGGGGAAGCATAGGGTTAACCCATCAGGGCATTTTGAAACCCATACAACAGACATCATAAGCGAGGGATACAAGTTCGAAAGTAGAAGGCTGACGACACCGAATAGAGGATACCATTTGCCAGAGGCGTCTGATATAAGAGAAACTCATGAATGACTTAGGGCACAAGGGGACGGTAGGTAGTAATCCACCAAAAGGCCAGGTGGGGGGGGGTACAGAGAGTCTGGTGCGAGTATCGGTACTCAACCATAAAAAGAAAGAATGCCAAAGCATTGGAGATAGAAGCATCGGAATAATTTGATGCTTAAGTACAATGGAATTATTACTTCCATATCGGTGTATCAGATTCAGATACATCGATGAGACAAGAATAAGTTGAATACAATCTTGACGGTTAATCAATTAAGGTTTGATTTACCGAGAACCAACTCATGTCCGGAATGACGTCTGAGCCGGAAGAATGAATTAATAGGGTTAATCGATGACTGCGTGCACTAGTACACACAATGATTTAAAAGATCAGAATGGCAATGCCAAGGGAGGTCATCAAAGACTACAAGACAAACGGGATTAATCAAAGTGCAAGCAGGTAAGAAGAATCTCCAAAGCAGTAGGCTGCCGAGGATTGTCGGGATATCGAATAGTATTTCAAAGTATTTTGGGAATCACATGAACCACTTAGGATGAGCAGGTCCTCGATAAATGTGAGGAATTATCCGCAAGGTGAAAAGAAACTGCAAGGCAGTAGGCTCAAAGGATTCCCAAATCAACGGAAAGTATTACGATGCATCTTGTGAACACAAGAGCAACTGGGATTGAATGGATGAACGGAAGGTGTATGTGGTTATACATACGGACTTATCGGTGGCAGGGAAGTGTAAAGGTGATCGGCACATATGGTCTCGGGAATTTTAGTGGAGAGTAGTCTTCAAAATCTTCTCGCGAAGCAAGCGATCATCTGTAGTGAGGGGCTCTCCGGGAGGAAGTAGTCACGAGAACCTAATTTCAGAGTTAGCAAAAATCTTTATCCCGAAAAGAAGAGAGAGCAGATTCCCAGAGTAAAGATACAGAGAAAGGATCCTAATACCACCCAGTTTGCGACGTGGGCCGATAAGCCACACGACACTGTTAGTAAACTAGTTTTGCAAAGACTAGACTCGACTTCGACCAAGGAGTTGGAAGGGGGTGTCCTACAGGCAGTCGGCTCTGATACCAACTTGTGACGCCCCCAAAATCAGACCGTGTACAGTAATCATACACGCAAGGTACACGATCGAGATCAGAGACCAAGGCTCCAACTTCGACTGCAGCGGCCGATCAGGCAAAACAATAAAAGGGGAAAATAAAGCAGGTGAGTATCTAGCGTACCCGCGAGTCTTACGTTCGCTACTAAGAAATTATGCATTGTATCAAATGGAAAGGGGAGGCTATATATAGTGGACTGCAAGATAGAAATCAGAATAAGGGTAAGAGGCTAGGCCTATCGAAGACTATCATCTTCCAACGAGTCTTGCAGCATGAGGAGAGAATAGCCAACAGTTTATATAAAGCATAAAGTAACAATGCAGCAGAAGTTGCTGCAACATTGTATAGTAGTAAGTTGTAATAATTAGCAATGCCTCCGAGATCACCTCCTCGACATCCCAGCGAGGAAGAAAACTTGGAACCATATAGTTTAATAATAATAGTTCGTAGTGGTAAGATCCAGCTTCAGCATAAAGCGTCCTATTACCGTGGACACAACTATTCGAATAGATTAATCTTCCCTGCAGGGGTGCACTTGTGTTACACTACACGCACGGATCTCCAGGGTGGCGTACACCTTGTTAGGGAATGCCCCACCGAGGCTATCCGACACTCCGTAGCCCATCTTTCAAACTCAACAGAGAGGTCATCCGCCAGACTATATCCTATGTACGCGGGGCTTTGGACCCTAACCCCGACGTACTCCTGCACGGTGCGAGGCTGGCCGGTGAAGTTAAAGCAAATACAAATAAGACACCACCGCGCGAGCAAATAAGACAACACCACTTCCCGGCACAGGCCGCAGTACTGTTGACGTCTGAAGAGTCCTCGGACGACACTACGAAGCAGGGGAGCCCATAACTCGTAATTGCCACGGGTAGGTAGTGCGTACATGGCATATAGCCAACTCAAGACATCCACCAAACCATTAAGCAATTTATTTATTTTCTGTCGGAACAACCGTTATCGTTGTCCTTATTGAGGTGAGTCGCGGACAACGACAGCATTCAGGTCCACCAGTAACATCGGTTCCTGCCCTGACGTCCCAACAACTCGTGTGGTTACCAACAAGGTGATCCGTCTCCTTACCGTGTCTCACGTTTGCTCCGAAGAGCTCGACTTTCGTATAACAGGATATCTGTCGGCCACAAACAATACCAGGCCCGCCGCACACCGGTGGAATACACCTGATCTGTCGTTCCGCTAAGATACCCTGCGCGGGCACCGTTGGGTCACCCGACTCCTTACCTTTAAGGACACACGTTGATTCGAGTGCCTACCATCAAGTGAAACCAGGGGGAATCACCCTCGATGGTACACTTGAAGAGGTTCGACAGAGACATCAGCGGAATGAACTAAAGAGAAATATTCTCGTATCACCCCGGTGGTGCCGAGACACCAGCGGAACGAACTAAAGAGAAATATTCTCGTATCACCCCGGTGGTGCCGAGACACCAGAGGAATGAACTAAAGAGGAATACCCTCGTATTATCCCAGTGATGCTACGCTACTGAGCCGACGAGAGTGAAATACGAGTTCGTCCACTCGTAAGTCAAACTCGAAGCGACTCGGCAGAGTCTCGCCGTTGTAGGTTCCCTAGGGCGTCTGCATTGATCCGTACCTGTTGCAGTTATAATAGTTGTAATCCGCGTTCACTCACCAGAGTGATCACGACCCGCTATTCTAAACCTAGCTACCAATGCGCAGGGTTTACTGCTGAATATTATATATATATATTTATAAGGCAGCATAGGATAAAAGAAGGTACATCAAGGGGCGACAAAAACAGGCTATGCAATTGAATAGGTAAGCAACATAGTAGCAGCAGTAACAATGCCTAGTGCAAGAAATGTACGGAAAGATAAGCGATATCTGGGGAAGGAAAATGGCTCTGCTTGCCTGGAAGCTCGCGGTAGGGGTAGGGTCGTCAACGAAGTAGTCGTACTCAGCAGCGGTGTAGTCGACGACAACAGCGGGGTCTACCGGAGATTAAGGGGGGGGGGATAAACAATAAATACACAGAAAACATAAAAAAACATATGCATGGCATGCCATAGGCAAAGGTAATGGTGTTCTAACGCAGGGCAATGTATTATGCTCGGAGCAGGAATTCATCCGGGGATGAACTGCCAGCTCCGGGTGATTATCAGACAGGGTGTCCGGAGGGGGAAGGTACCATGCCAGAGGTATCGTGGACATCTGACAAGCATATGGATGGTGTATCTGTGCTAGTTGATCCATTCCGAACAACTTTCATGTTCAGAATAAATTCATCCGGATAGTTTTACCGGTACCGGGTAATTACCGGACAGTACAATCGGAGGGGGAATGTCTCATGTGCGGTATGTTAGAGGGGTGTGGTGGGGGTATGGGTAGCGTATTCTTATTCGTTGTATTTTTCTGATCAATTTTGATGTATAAAGTTTTTTCATCGGAGTTACGGATTAAAAGATATTGATTTTTAAAGTTTAAATCAATTTTAAACTATTTTCTAGATTTCTTTTATTATTAAAATAGAACATTATCCAAAACAGTAGTTTGACCAGGTCAAAACTGACAAGTGGGACCAACTGACCAGTGGATCCCACATGTCATACAGTACTAATAAAAAGTGTTTTAATTAAATCTAATATCTAGTGGGGCCCACTTGTCATACTCTGTGTTTAATTTTAATTCATTTTAATCAACAAACTGACAGTGGGGCCTAGGTGTCATAGGTACAAAAATATAATTAATTAATCTAATTAACCCAGGGGGTTATCTTAATGGCCTGGACCCACATGTTAGTGAGCCAACACTTAATAACATTTTATTTAGCTTAATAGGGGCCTGGGACCCACTTGTCATTGGTTGATTAGAGGGTTAGTGGCCTAACAGTGGGGGTTAACAGGGGGGGGGGGTTAGTTCACGGGCTGCCACGGCATGCTCGCCGGCGAGCAGGAGCGCGGCGGCGCTACCGTGCGGGCGAGGGAGCGGGGAGAGGTCCGGCCAGCAGGGGCGCGCGAGCGGAGTTGCCGCCGCCGCGGGCGAGGCGCATGCGCGTTGGGGCGCGGAGGTCAAGTAGCCCACCGGCGGCAACGGCGTGCAGCAGTGGCCGGTCGCGGGGATGGGTGACCGCGGCCAGGGCCGTCAACACCGCGGCTGCAGGCAAGCGCGTGGCGCGGCCAGAGCGCGACCAGGCGCCGACGTGCGCGCGCGTGGATACGACAGAGGGCGTCCGAGACGCGACGAGCAGCAGCGGCAATGGTGTGCATGGACAAGGCGGGGACGGCTACCACGACGATGAATTTTGCGGGTAAAATTAAGGGGAATTGAGGGAGAATCTCACGGCAAGTGCAAGGAGGTGCTCGGGGAGGCGGGGCATGCGTGGTAGGCGAAGAATTTGATGCCGACGGTCAGCGGCCTGAGGTTGAAGACGAAGCCGATCTGCAGGTTTTGGTGGCTCATGGTCCAACTCCTAATGCACGTTGGTGAAGACGGTGATGGTGAGGCAGATGGACATCGTGGATGGACTTGAGGTTGACGACGGCCGCGTGTGTCCGCTGAGTTGCATCCATGGCGGCTCGGGTGGCGACGGGAACGAAGCTGGGAGGGGGGGGGGAGAACGGGATCTTGATCTTGGGTTCCATGGGAGGGGGGCGGCTCGGGGGGGGGGATCTTATCTAGAGGGGAGGGGGGAGCAGGTAGGGGCAGGTGAGGGGAGGGGCCGGCGTGCTGCCCATGGCGGCACGGTGCCGTGCGTGGTGGGGGCAGGGGGAACAGGGGAGGGGGAGAGAGAAGGGGGGGGGGCTGGGCCTGGGTGGGCCTCGCCCCCGGCGTAGTATATGTTTTTTCCTTGTTTTTTTTTCTTGTTCTACTTATTTCCTGTTTATATTTTGTTTGTTATTCCATAGGTTTTTGTAATATATGAAAAATGTGCCATTAATAGTGTTGCACCTTATTTTAATTCTACAAAATGTTTGAACCCAAAATAAATTCATTTGCACATTTAATTTATTTAAAAAGTAATAAGAGCTATTGTTTTGTTACTGTCTTTATTTATTTTTATTATTTAAACATTGCAATAAATTCCCAGTACTAGTTTATTATAACTTACTGATTTTTAGGCATTTTATAAATTGTTTCCATAATTTTTGGATCAACTATTATTACCACCGTTTATTTTAATTACCATGACAATTTAATAATCCCTAAGTAATTGTTTTTATTTCATAATCTTTCGAAAACACTTTAGTACAACCCTAATCACTTTTAGGTGACCTACTGACTATTTTCCACTTTATAAATATCTCACGCTAATCTTTGTGCAGATTTTATATATCAATTTTATTTTAATTCTAGGGCAATTTTACTATCCCAATATCATTAGTTTTATTTGTTTCAATTTCTTGGGATTACTACCATACTAAGAACAAATTTTATTCAAGTCATTTGAAAAGTTTTCCTTTGACTAGCAGTTGTATTTCAAAAAGGAAGTGGAGTTATTTCCTTAATGGAAATTTTAAACAAGGATGATCATGATGACAAGGAAATTTAATAACCCACCAATATTGGTTTTATAATTATCATTGACTTGGGGATTATGCTAATGACTGAAGTGGATTTGGTTTTACCATGAGCCAGTTGATTGGCTGGCATCCACAGTTCCTGGAGATAATTTATAATCCACCTTTATTTGAAAATTTTATCAGGGTTCGAATTTCAATGAGCTATGATCAAAGGAGATCAACGCCTGATCATGAACAGTAATGATCACTAACAGTGGAATTACTGTAGTGATTACTGTTACTGATTCTGAGGGTGTTACAAAATTATTATGAGAGGGGAACAAATGCTTATAGATATTTCAATAATATCAAGTTCCCTCTCTTTATGTTGAAGGTTTTGAGGTTGCACTTATTTTGGCTTCCTATGCTAATATCTTTATGCTTCCATGAGTTATTTCTCTACAAGATCCCTTTGCACATGAAGCATGTTAGACTTAAATGTGTTTGTTATTTGCTTCTTGATGATCTCTTTTGTTCTTCAACTCTTATTCCTTATTCCTATGAGAGCATCATTAAAATCCTAAGCCTATCTTTATGGCTATAAAGAAAGAGATCTAGGAAGATAACCCTTGTTATCTTTAGTTTGAGTTTTTTAATTTCAGTTTTTAGTGGTCTTGATGATTGTCACTACTGTAGCAACATCATTGTATCTTTATTTTCAAGCTTTGTGCCAAGTGTAGCCTCTGATTGCAAGAAAGTTCAAAAGTTGTGACATGTTGTGCAGAAAACAGATTCTGTCCTTGGGCGGAACAATTAGCCTAAAATCACCAGATCATATTTTTGATCTGATTTTTTTACAGCGTGCTCCATACAATTGACTTTCGAGCGTCTGTTCTGAGTTTTTTTATTCGAGTTGCAGAAGTACCCCTAAAAAATTATTTACTACCTGGTATTATTTTTTTCAAAGATTCTGCCACGTTTTATCTCTCCTAACTTTTGCAAACCTTAAGCTTTCTTTTTCTTTGCAAAAACTTTTTGGTAATCTTGAGAAACAGTATCTCTTCAAGAATATCTTTATATCCAGTGTAATTTTTTTATTTATTAAGGGTACTAACCTCTCTAATCAGCTTATGATGAGTTATGTATGAAGGGAGTTTTCAAGTGTGCGATGGAAGATGATAAAAGAAGATTCGGGAGTGTCAAGCGCTCAAGCTTGGGGATGCCCCCATGCATCCCCAACAAATATTCAAGGAGACTCAAGCGTCTAAGCTTGGGGATGCCCCCATGCATCCCCTTGTCCATCAACAATCATCAGTTCATCCTTCGTCTCACTATATTTTTATCACTTCATGCGTTATGTGCTATGCTTGGAGCGTCTCGCTCTTAGGTTTTATTTTTAGTTTTCTTTAGCTTTGCTTGCTGTAGTAACAAGTTAGCTCCCGTCTTACTTTGTGTGGGAGAGAAACACGCTCCGTTGGAACTAGAACTCCTCATAGGATTTGCATGATTATTTCCTTAGCTGTGAGTTGTTCTTTTTCTTTTCTTAGCTGTTGCCCTGTTTAGTTGTAGTGCTTTAGTTTTCTTCTAGAGCTTTTCTTTTGTCTCAGGTTGAACTTTCTATAGGTTGCATGTTTTATCTTGTTAGAGAGTTTTCCTGTTGCACTGAGTTTTGTGTCTAGACTAGAAAGTAGGTAGTTGAAGTTGCTATTCTCTTTATAGTAGTAACTTGCAATAGTTTTGAGGTATTGACTAGAGTATTGTTTGAACTTTCGGTGTCAAGAGCTCGAGCCTATTAGTGATAGATGTCGTATTTTGGGAAATCCGTGTGTTTTTCGAAAACCAAAAACCCCTGTTGAGAACTCTAGCTACTAGATGGATCACTAACCTCTGGAGGGTTCGAATGTTAGAGTACACTCACGTACCATGAGTCGAGGATGCGCAAGGATAACCAAACCCCCATACACTCCTCCTCGGGGTACTTTTCTCTTTTTGAACCTCCTGATTAAATTGAGAGTTACCGATAATAAGTGCATGAGTTCTTCGGACTAATGTGAGTATTCGAAAGTTGACACTTCCACCCACCTATACTTTTTCTAGCCTCTTCGGTACCGTGCATTTCCCTTTCTCACCTTGAGAGTTGGCGCATACTTCGCCGGTGCATCCAAACCCTTGGCACAATACGCTCTGTCATCATAAACCCCCTTATATCCTTCCTCAAAACAGCCACCATACCTACCTATCAAGGCATTTCCATAGCCTTTTCGAGATACATTGCCATGCAACATCCACCTTCTCATGAATTGATCCTCATGTCATACATGCTACTTGCTTGATCGATGAGCCGCCTGCTAGTTGGGCCTTGCCCTAATCATTGCTACATGACGCGCTAGTATCATTGCATATCCTGCTATCCTGGCAGAGGCATACATTTGCATCATGATAGTTATATCTTCTTTATGTGAGTACCTTTGTAAAGTGTGAAAGATCTCCTATATTCTTTTAAAATATAGAGTGTTGCCCCTAAAGTGAGGAAAAGATCCCAAAGAGGACAAAATCAAAAGATCCCAAAGAGGACAAATGAGAGTTAAATAGAAAGAGCCATTGAGGCCACCAAAAAAATACAAAAAATAGAAAAATAAAAATAAAAAGAGAGAAGGGGGCACACTACTATTCCTTTTGAGAGATCCACACTAGTACTTCATCCTCTATCCCTTGTACTCCATAGAGATCATCATCATGCATATAGCTATGTGGGGACCTACACACTAAAGAACTTGGGTTGTATATTCCAATGATGAGCCTCCTCAAACGAGCTCTAGGTCTTCTTGAGCAAGCAAGTTGGATGCACCCCCACTAGTTCCCTTGGAGAGCTTTTAGCTCACATGTGCATCCGTTGCATGGCAATCCCTACTCCTCACATCATATCTACCATATGGCCTTCTCTCGCCTATGGTTGTCCTCATTGATGTGAGACTTTCACACCTTTTTTGTCTTCTTCCTCCACCTTCTTTCTGTTTCACCTTTTAGGTGTCAACTTTCTTGATCACGCTCATCCATTGCATGAGTGCTCAAAATATTGAAAGGGAGTGGATCAGTTTGACTTGTACCTGGCTAGTGGTCTGGGGACGAGTCAAGATAAGAATCCAAAGCAGACCAAGTGTGAAACTTTAGTAGATAGTTGTTCTCAACAACCTTTTTTTCTCTCTTTTTCCCAGTCCCATGCTTGCACGCAAACACCATCTGGAGACATTCGAGTCACGGACAACGAGAGCTCTTGAACCTTTTGTTCTTTTGTTGCTTGTGTCAATGCTAATATAGACTCTTGCTTGTTAATACTTGAATTGAATTGCATGCTTTGATTTCTTTACTTAAAAGTCCTTATATGGTTGTGTGGCATGTCACCTCAGAAGTTATGGTTGTTATCATTTACCTACTCGAGGACGAGCAGGAATTAAGCTTGGGGATGTTGATACTTCCCAAACGTATCTATAATTTCTGCTTGCTCCATGCATGTTTTGTGTGACTTTGCCATGTTTTCCTTGAACTTTCATACACTTTTGAGCATATTTGGACTAACCTATTAACTCAGTGCACCCAGTTGCCAGTTCCTGTTTTCTGCTGTTTTTGTATTTCAGGTTTTTCCAATAATTAAAGTGCCCAATAAATCCCGGAAAAATTATATAAAAAATCAGCGCTCCGGAAGCTTCCGCAATAACCAAGACATGGCAGGAGGGCCACCACCAGGGGCCCAGGAGGTTTCTCGGCGCGGGTCCACCCTAGGTCGCGCAACCTGCCGTCATGGCTGCCCTGTGCCCCCCTGGTGCCCCCTTTGGCCCTATTTTTACCCCCGCGGAGGAAACCCTGATTCCGGACCCCTTTTCTCCAGAAGCAATTCCGATCTCCGCCGCCATCGCCATCATGTTTCGGGGGGACAAAATTCCTGTGCCGGCACCTTGCCGGGACGGGGAAGTGCCCTCGGATTCATCTCCATCCACGTTGCTTCCTCCCTCCATGAAGCGGGAGTAGTTCTCCCTAGGGGCTGAGGTTTCTACCAGTAGCTATGTGTTCTTCTCTCTCTCCCATGATGTGATCTTCGTTGTGATCATAGGCTATGTTAATCTAGGGTGATCCCATGATATTTCCGCTTCCTCTATTTATTGGATTGATGTACTCAATTGATCTTATCTAGTATAATCCCTGAGACCAAGGTGACAGCGGTCTATTGGACATGGGTTAGAAGAATATTATCATGACTGATTTCCTCTTTTGTGAGTTGATTGAAGATTGAGAGTCTCTTGGTGCTTGTCTTTGACTATCCTTGAGATATGTTGTGGTGATTGTGGTACTCTCTTTGGATGGCCGCGGTGACATTGGGAAATCCATAGATTGAGAACTACAAACTTTGATGTGTGCTTTTGTAGCCCTACATAATTCTCATCCTCTCTTGACCACAAAGGAATGACCTCCGAGTGCGTATCCATTGCATGTTTTATGGGAAATATCATGTGATTAGATTATGTTAATGTTGTTGAGAGTTGCCACTAGTGAAAGTATGAAGCCTAGGCCTTGTTTCCATCATTGTTACACCGTTTGTGCTCACTTTTGTCACATGTTTGCTTGCTGCACTTTTTATTACAGATTTATATTACCTTGATTTGTCACACCTATCACTCGTATTTTACCATCTCTTCGCCGAACTAGTGCACCTATACAACTCCAAGTTGTATTAGGTGTGTTGGGGACACAAGAGACTTCTTGTATCTTAATTTCAGGGTTGCTTGAGAGAGACCATCTTAAACCTCTACTTCCCTGAGTTCGATAAACCTTAGGTCATCCACTTGAGGGAAATTGCTGCTGTCCTACAAACCTCTGCGCTTGGAGGCCCAACATAGTCTACAAGAATAGAAGCGTGCGTAGACATCAAGCTATTTCTGGCGCCGTTGCCGGGGAGGTAAGCGTTTAAGGTATATCTTTAGATCTTGCAATTAAATCTTTTCGTTTCTTGAAATTAAAGTCACTTTTATTTTTAAGAAACATAAGCATGAAAGAACAATCACTTGGGTCAAAGATTTAAATGAAATTGCTAGATAATTGTGTGACCTTTATCCTTTTACTTGTGAACTTTGCTGCATAGAGGGTCACTTTAATTTTCAATGCATGAACTTTCAAAGCATAACTGTTAATTAGTTGTGTGATAACATGATCACTTCTGATCTTTATGATGAACTTATGTTTTTTTTGATGTGTGAAGAGTTATCAGAAAAGATTTCTTGGCTAGAGGTTAATGCCTTAGGAATTAGCAACACTTTGCAAAATTGCCATCTCTATTGTGTTGTTAATTTCCATGAAAATGATTACATAAGTAAGATTAGAAAGGAGGGAACTTTACCAAAGTATAAAAATGTCTCTTATATCTCTATTAATAAAAAGGAGAGTTTCTCCCAAGTTTCCCCTTTTGTTTCTAATGATAAACCATGATATGTGGAGAAGCTTCATCTCCAACCACCCCCTCCTAAGGTAAATAAGAAGAGAAAGAAGAGGAGGAGGAAGAGGAGCAAGAAGGAAGAAGAATGGGTATCAACCTGGCCTGAGCATATTCCTCGCATCAATTTTTATCCTAACGGACAGAAATTTTTGGAGGACGGTGAGCTTGATTGCATTCATTATTATCCTGATGTTAAGTCCGTAGGCACTATTGAAGATGATTTAGATTATGATATGCATGTTACTTTTTGTGATTGGGAAAATGATGATAATGCTACTTATGATCTTGAAAATCTTTCTGGTACTAACTCTGAGAGTGATGATATGGAAAGCTCTAAACTTGGGGATGATAGGATTGCAAGTCCTTTACCCATTAGTGATGTGGTAATTGATAATTCTTTTGCTAGTAAGAATAAAGACAACATGTTTACAAATATAGTTTCTAGCAATGATAATGCTCTTATCTACTATGATGATGTTATAACTCCTATCTATAGTGATTTTAAAGGTACCTATGACATAAGGAGAAATTATCCTTATGATACTTTTCATAATCATGCAGGTAATTACTCACTTGTTGAACACCATCTTCCTAATACACAATTAATCTATAGTGTTCAGGTTGTTTATGATAGTCCTACTCCCACTATTACCAATGAGAAAGATTATGCTTATGTGGAGAGTAAGAGTACCTTTTTGCATGTGGATCATGGTAACAATGCTTTATGTGATGCTTATATTGTTGAGTTTATTCATGATCCTACTGGAAATTATTATGAGAAGGGAACATATTCTCGTAGATATTTCAATAATATCAAGTTCCCTCTCTTTATGTTGAAGGCTTTGAAGTTGCACTTATTTTGCCTTCCTATGCTAATATCTTTATGCTTCAATGAGTTTTTCCTCTACAAGATCCCTTTGCATAGGAAGCATGTTAGACTTAAATGTGTTTGTTATTTGCTTCTTGATGCTCTCTTTTGTTCTTGAACTCTTATTCCTTATTCCTATGAGAGCATCATTAAAATCCTAAGCCTATCTTTATGGCTATAAAGAAAGAGCTCTAGGGAGACAACCCTTGTTATCTTTAGTTTGAGTTTTTAATTTCAGTTTTTAGTGGTCTTGATGATTGTTACTACTGTAGCAACATCATTGTATCTTTATTGTCAATCTTTGTGTGAAGTCTAGCCTCCGATTGCAAGAAAGTTCAAAAGTTGTGACATGCTGTCCAGAAAACAGATTCTGTCCTTGGACGGAAAAATTAGCCTAAAATCACCAGTTCATCTTTTTGATCTGAATTTTTTTGACAGCGTGCTCCATAAAATTGACTTTCGAGCGTCTGTTCTGAGTTTTTTTGATTCGAGTTGCAGAAGTACCCCTAAAAAATTATTTACTACCTGCCGTTCTGTTTTTCACAGATTCTGCCACGTTTTGTCTCTCCTAACTTTTGCAAACCTTAAGCTTGCTTTTTATTTGCAAAACCTTTTTGGAAATCTTGTGAAACAATAGCTCTTCAAGAATATCTTTATATCCAGTGTAATTTTTTTATTTATTAAGGGTACTAACCTCTCTAATCAGCTTATGATGAGTTATGTATGAAGGGAGTTTTCAAGTGTGCGATGGAAGATGATAAAAGAAGATTCGGGAGTGTCAAGCGCTCAAGCTTGGGGATGCCCCCATGCATCCCCAACAAATATTCAAGGAGACTCAAGCGTCTAAGCTTGGGGATGCCCCCGTGCATCCCCTTCTTCATCAACAAATATCAGTTCGGCCCTCGTTGCACTATATTATTATCACTTCATGCGTTCTGTGCTATGCTTGGAGCGTCTCGCTCTTTACTTTTATAGGTTAGTTTTTGCTTGGTTTGCTGTAGTAACAAGTTAGACCCCAGCTTACTCTTTTGTGTGGGAGAGTTACACGCTCCGCTTGAACTAGAACTCCTCATAGGATTTGCCTGCTTATTCTTTTAGCTGTGAGTTGTTCTTTTTCTTTTCTTAGCTGCTGCTCTGTTTAGTTGTAGTGCTGTAGTTTTTCTAGAGCTTTTCTTTTGTTTTAGGTTGAACTTTCTATAGGTTGCATGTTTTATATTGTTAGAGAGTTTGCCTGTTGCACTGAGTTTTGTGTCTTGACTAGGAAGTAGGTAGTTGAAGTTGCTATTCTCTTTGTAGTAGTAACTTGCAATAGTTTTGAGGTATTGACTAGAGTAATGTTTGAACTTTTGGTGTAAAGAGCTCGAGCCTATTAGTGATAGATGTCGTATTTTGGGAAATCCGTGAGTTTTTCGAAAACCAAAATCCCCTGTTCAGAACCCTAGCTACTAGATGGATCACTAACCTCTGGAGGGTTCGAATATTAGAGTGCACTAACGTACCATGAGTTGAGGATGCGCAAGGATAACCAAACCTCCATACACTCGTCCTCGGGGTACTTGTCTCTTTGTGAACCTCCTGATTAGATTGAGAGTTGCCGATAATAAGTGCATGAGTTCTTCGGACTAATGTGAGTATTCGAAAGTTGACACTTCCACCCACCTATACTTTTTCTAGCCTCTTCGGTACCATGCATTTCCCTTTCTCACGTTGAGAGTTGGCGCATACTTCGCCGGTGCATCCAAACCCTTGGCACGATACGCTTTGTCATCATAAGCCTCCTTATATCTTTCCTCAAAACAGCCACCATACCTACCTACAAGGAATTTCCATAGGCTTTCCGAGATACATTGCGATGCAACATCCACCTTCTCATGACTTGATCTTCATGTCATACATGCTACTTGCTTGATCGATGAGCCGCATGCTAGTTGGGCCTTTCCCTAATCATTGCTACATGACGCGCTAGTATCATTGCATATCCTGCTATCCTGGCAGAGGCATACATTTGCATCATGATAGTTATATCTTCTTTATGTGAGTACCGTTTGTAAAGTGTGAAATATCACCTATATTCTTGTAAAATATAGAGTGTTGCCCCTAAAGTGAGGAAAAGATACCAAAGAGGACAAAATCAAAAGATCCCAAAGAGGACAAATGAAAGTTAAATAGAAAGAGCCATTGAGGCCACCAAAAAATTACAAAAAATAGAAAAAAGAGAAAAAGAAAAATAAAAAGAGAGAAGGGGGCACACTACTATTCCTTTTGAGAGATCCACACTAGTACTTCATCCTCTATCCCTTGTACTCCATAGAGATCATCATCATGCATATAGCTATGTGGGGACCTTCACACTATAGAACTTGGCTTGTATATTCCAATGATGAGCCTCCTCAAACGAGCTCTAGGTCTTCTTGAGCAAGCAAGTTAGATGCACCCCCACTAGTTCCCTTGGAGAGATTTTAGCTCACATGTGCATCCGTTGCATGGCAATCCCTACTCCTCACATCATATCTATCAAATTGCCTTCTCTCGCCTATGATTGTCCTTATTGATGTGAGCCTTTCACACTTTTTTGTCTTCTTTCTCCACCTACTTTCTGTTTCGCCTTTTAGGTGTCAACTTTCTTGCTCACGCTCATCCATTGCATGAGTGCTCAAAATATCGAAAGGGAGTGGATCAGTTTGACTTGTACCTTGCTAGTGGTCTGGGGATGAGTCAAGATAAGAATCCAAAGGAGACCAAGTGTGAAACTTTAGTAGATAGTTGTTCTCAACACTCTTTTTTCTCTCTTTTTCCCAGTCCCCTGCTTGCACGCAAACACCATCTGGAGACATTCGAGTCACGGACAGCGAGAGCTCTTGCACCTTTTGTTCTTTTGTTGCTTGTGTCAATGCTAATATAGACTCTTGCTTGTAAAGACTTGAATTGAATTGCATGCTTTGATTGCTTTACTTAAAAGTCCTTATATGGTTGTGTGGCATGTCACCGCAGAAATTATGCTTTTATCATTTACCTACTCAAGGACGAGCATGAATTAAGCTTGGGGATGTTGATACGTCCCAAACGTATCTATAATTTCTGCTTGCTCCATGCATGTTTTGTGTGACTTTGCCATGTTTTGCTTGAATTTTCATACACTTTTGAGCATATTTGGACTAATATATTAACCCAGTGAACCCAGCTGCCAGTTGTTGTTTTCTGCTGTTTTTGTATTTCAGGTTTTCCGGCCATTAAAAGTTCTCCAAAAAATCCGGAAAAATCAGATAAAAAATCAGCGACCCGGAAGCTTCCGAAATCACCAAGGCAGCGGAGGGGGGGGCCACCAAAGGGACTCCAGAAGGGTCCCTGGCGCGGCCCCACCGTAGGCCGTGCCAGAGGGCCTCCTGGCTGACCTGTGGGTCCCCTCGACACCCCTCCGCCTATATTTAGCCCTCGGGGTGGAAACCCCTAATATCGATCTCTTTTCCGCGAACTCGCCTCTGTACCGCCGCCGCCGCCGTTTCTAGATCGGGGCTGCCTGGAGAAGCTGCCCCGGCACCCTGCCGGGAGGAGGAACCCCCTCCGAGAGAACATCCATAACCATGGACGCCTCCCGGATGTACCATGAGTAGTCCCCCTTGGACCATGGGTCCGTGACCAGTAGCTATGTGATGTTCCTCTCCCTTCTTTGTGCTTCCACTTTCAAGACCTCGTGAGCTTCCTCACATGATCGAGGCACTTTTGTAATTTGTTCTGTTGCTATGCTGAGTTTGCTGGGATCTGATGGATTATGAGACTATGTTCAGATTGTGATAAGTAATATATTTGGTTCTTCTCTTTTATATTTTGTTCTTGAGTAAATTCTTGCATGTTCTCCGTTGCAGTATTTTACTTTGGCCAAGTAGTTTGTTGCAAATCCAAGAGGGAGCGTTATGCTTGATTGTGGGTTCAACCCCTTGATGTCTAGCTTGAGTGACAGAAACATGAGACTAGGGGATGTGCTGTTGCCACCAGGGATAAAACAACGATGCTTGTATCCGCGGGTACAAGGATTGTTTACTTTAGGCAAAGTTCTTTTAATGCAGTTGTCTGTTGCTTTGAGTTTACACTTTGGGTGGGATTCGCAACTTAATACCAGCGAGATGTCCTGGATAGATATCTCAAGGTGGATGATTCGTAGTAGATGCAGTTGGATTTCGGTCTACTTACCTTGGCGTACTGCCCATTGCTTTTGAGCCCTTCCTTTCTTTGCAGCATAGTTAGCATAGCGGTGCCTTCATAATTCAGTCAATTGCCCAGCTGTGATTTTTTTACCTCGCTAGCACTTTTATCGTCTTTTGGGAGAGAGACATCACTAGTGAAAATCACGGGACCCGGTCCATATTCACATCACTGTTTACACTCTTAGTTTACTTTCAGTCTTTACTTTCAGTTGCCACTATTATTATCTCTTGCATTGATCCTTTGTAAACAGCAAGGCTGGAGGAATTGACAACTCCTCTGTACTCGTTGGGAGCAAAGTTATTTGCATCTGTGTGCAGGTCCAGGTGAAGCTAGCAACCTCGGCGCCATTGTTCACTTTACCACCTTCTTGTATTTCTGCGAGTCCTACTGGAGACAAACCTTGGTATCTTCACCGAGGGAAATTTGCTGCTACGCTACATCTCACCTTCCACTTGGGGTAACCAACGAGGAGTGAGAGAACTATCCTCACCGTATCATCTGTCCGGTCAATCCAGGACGATCTGCATCTCACCTCCACAGTCCAGACTCCGAACCTATATATTACTCCGACTATTTATTTTCTATCAGGTTAATATGAATATTGGGTTAAGTATCATCCTTTTCACTCAGATTAATGTGCACGTAGGTGGAGCCATCTTTTGTGTGCCCTTTAGTGTAAATTTTCAGCTGGTGAAAGCCTCATGTGGTTAGTTTAATTACGCTTATCTTGGGTCTGATGTCCAATAGAATATGCCATATCAAGTTTATAAATATGTATGACATAAAGAAGATATCTCGAACTCACACATCACAAACATCCCAATTTTATATTGACTTGAATGGCACTGTCCAAAATGTTTTGTTCGTACTGTTTCCGCAAGCCAACAAGATGGTATGGATGATGACGTTTCAATTTTCATCAACTATACTTCATTTAGAGTTATATTTCAAATTAATCAAGAAGTGTTTCTAAGTTGCTATGTTACTGATTCTTAAGATAGAAGTTATAATTTCCTAAAGATATTTCATGGAAGTCTACATGTGTTGTTCAGTTAAGTTATCAGATATGAATGCTTATAGATCAGAAGAATCCAATTGTGTAATTCAATCTTCGGTGATGGTGTAGCCTTAAGATGATTGCCCTTGGAATAATACCTCAAAATTAGTTTTAGACTTACTTAAGGAGCTGCACCATTGATATTGATAATAATTCTACAGTGAATATAGATTTTCCGAGAGAATGACTCTCTTAGATGCTACTTTTTATGGTTTTTAGTTAAATCACTAGGGTCGGAGTATACACATTCATTGCATATTCTGTGCTATAGAAACTTATATTTAGTCTCATTAATTACTTCATATATTTAGGATACATGTCAAGCATCAAAGAGGACCCTACAGTAGAAGCTCCAATATATGATACAATATGCATTACTCTTCTAATCATGGTCCGCTCGACGCATTATTTTTTGTCCAAAGAGATCTATGATTTATTTTATGTGTACTTCATTTTTTCCCATTTGGTTGCAGGAAATCATCTCAAGTATTTAAGAATTAGTAATACTGATTGTGTTATTTCAAAATTGATGAACTTAAATGTTCGCATATATAACTTGAGAATTTATTATCTTTGTTCAGGAAAAACTTCATTGATCGCGATTAATATAGGCATGTCAGTTACGAACGCCAAGATTAGATTGATATTCATATGATCAAATAATAATGACTATTTCATTCCTGTATAAACCTGAATTGCAAACTACTATTGTTCTTCAAAGTGTCTAAGTATTATTATATTTATAAATGACCATATATTGCATGAAATTCAAATGCCGATAAAACATATGAAAATGATGGCGAAACTAATAGTATTTTTGTTCTGCATTAAATTTGCATTTTAGTATTTCTTTTATGATTATTAATTGCTAGCCCCGTGCAGGTGCACGTGTTAATGACTAGTAAAGGCCTAATTAAGATACTTCTAGGGAGAAAACCAAAAGGCGGAAAATCAATGGAAGTTTCATTTATAAATTTATCAAGGAGAGGTATTTCTTCCAAACTTTTCACGGTTTCAACTTTCTTGGCAATGGGTGGATTATTTTTGGGTCGAGGAACCTTAGGGAAATAATTGAACTTAGGTTCCATTCTTGCAGGAGTTGCTACCTTTTTTGGTTTGATTGAGGAGAAAGTAGTTCTTAGAGTATTAATGATTTCCTCAATGTTATCAATCCTAGAAGGATCCATATCATGGAATTTTATTGTCTCCGAAGTTTTAATAATTTTAAGCATGGAGCTATCAAGCCTATTCAAATTCCCTTGAATCTTGCGATCCAACTCATTTATCCTAGTTATACTTGGTATTTCTAAGTCTATCTTTTCAATAGTTTTCATAATGTGAGATAGAGTTATATCTTCTTGTATGCTAGCAACAGGGAGATTTCCAACAAGATTTTCAATAACATTAAGAGACTCCTAAATTGGGGCTTCTAGGAAATTCCCATTGATAGCAGTATCTAATATGAACCTATTCCAAGGAGTAATCCCAACATAAAAAATTCTAAGCAGGATAGTAGTGGATTGCTTCTTTGTGGCTCTTTTTTGAGAATCATTAATTCTATACCAAGCATCTTTTAAACTTTCACCACATTTCTGTTTAAAGGTGAGAACTTATGTCTCAACAAAGGCAAAAGGACCAAACATAATGACAGCTACTAGCAAGATAATTTTTTTGTTTGTGATTTTTGATATAAGACACAAAGATAGAAACTGAAAGGTAAACTAACAAGACTAAAAAGTAAAGGTAAAAGGTAGTGGGAAACTCCCCTATCTTATCACTCGGAGTCCCCGGCAACGGCGCCGGAAATTTGCTTGATGGCGTGGAAGTGGTAATGGCTTCTCGCCCTACGTTGGTTAACCCAAGTGGAAGGTGAGATGTAGGATAGCAACAAATTTCCCCTATGTAGAGGATAGGGTTTGTCTCCCATAGGACTCTGGCAGATGATAAGCAGGTGTCAGCGGCGCAACTGACGTGGACCTGCACACAACACAATTAACTTTTCTCCCAACGAAGTTCGGAGAGGTTGTCAATCTCTCCGGTCTTTTTGTTTACAAAGGATCAAAACACAAGGGATAATGATAATGATAATAGCAACTGAAAGTAAATACGGAAAAGTAAATAAATGTGTAAACAATGATGAGAATATGGACCGGGGTCCCGTGATGTTCACTAGTGATGTCTCTCTCCCAAAATACGATAAGACTGCTATGCGCGATAAACAAATTACAAACGGGCAATTGACAGGATTATAAACGCACCGCAATGCTAACTATGCTACAAAAGAAAGGAGGAGGCTCAAAAGCATGGGCAGTACGCCAAAATAAGTAGACCGAAATCCATCTGCATCTACTACTAATCATCCACCTTGAGATATCTATCCAGAACATCTCGCTGGTATTAAGTTGCGAGCCCCACCCAAAGTGTAAACCCAACGCAACAGACAATTGCATTAAAAAGAACTTTGTATAAAGTAAACAATCCTTGCAACCGCGATTACAAGCACCTTTGTTTTTCCCCTTGTGGCCACATCACATCCCCTAGACTCATGTTTCTGTCACTCAAGCGTGTCATCAGGGGGCATGTACCCACAATCGAGCATAATGTTCCCTCTTGGAGTCACTACCTACCACTTGGCCAAAGCAATAAATAGCAACGGAGAACATGCAAGAATTACTTCGGAACAAAAATACAAAAGATAAGAACCAATTATATTACCTTATCACAATCTGAACATAATCTCATAATCCATCAGATCCCATCAAACTCAGCATAGCAAAAGCAGAAAGATTACATATGTGCCTCGATCATGTAGGACAGCTCACGAGGTCTAAACCATGAAGAACAAAGAGGGGAGGAGAACATCACATAGCTACTGATCAAGGACCCATGGTCCAAGGTAGACTACTCATGGCACATCCGGGAAGCGTCCATGGTGGAGGAGAAGCTCCCGGAGGTCGATCATCCCTCCGGCAGGGTGCCAGGAAGGGTCCTAACGGTGCTCCCGATCTTGGAAGCGCGGCGGCGGCGGAACAGAGGCGAGTTTGCGAAAATAGGGTTTTGTCTACGGAGGTTTCCCGTGACGGAGATTAAATAGGCGAAGGGGGCAGCCAGGGGGGCCACCAGGGGTCCAGGCGCCCCCTGGCGCGGCCAGGCCTTTGGCCGCGCCAGGTGGCCGCCTGGGCACCTGGTGGTGGCCCCCCGGCCCTCCTTCGGGGCACTGGAAGCTTCCGGTACACTGATTTTTTATCCGACTTTCCCGGATTTTTGGAGCACTTTTTATATGGGGGAAAACTGAAATAGAAAAACAGCAGAAAACAGAAACTGGCACTGGGGTGCACTGAGTTAGTAGGTTAGTCCAAATATGATAAAAAGTGTATGAAAGTGTATCTAGATCATAGCAATATCACACAAAACATGCATGGAGCGAGCAGAGATTATCGATACGTTTTAGACGTATCAAGGAACAGAGGCGATATCGCGAAAAAGGGTTATGTCTTTGGGGGTTTCGCGTCACGGAGATTAAATAGGCGAAGGGGGGCAGCCAGAGGGGCCACCAGGGGTCCAGGTGCCCTGGTTGCGCGACCAAGCCCTAGGCCGCGCCACCTGGCCGCCTGGGCACCAGGTGGGGCCCCTTCTGGCCCTCCTTCGGGGTTTCGGAAGCTTCCATTGCGCTGATTTTTATTTGATTTTTCCCGAATTTTTGGAGCACTTTTAATATGGGGGAAAACTGAAATAGAAAAACAACAAAAAGCAGGAACTGGCACTGTGGTGCACTGAGTTAATAAGTTTGTCCAAATATAATCAAAAGTGTATGAAAGTGTATCTAGATCATAGCAATATCACACTGAGTTAAATACCGCCTTAAGAGGATGTCGCAAGGGGATAAAACAGAAGAGGTTGAGTTACTAGGAGATACTTCGAACCCCTCCATTTGGGAAGAGGTTCCAAGTACCAAGGGATTCACGAATACATTTGCGAAGGATGACTCGTCATATCTCTCTCGACATGAGTACAATGAAAGCATATCTGCCATTAAGGCTCACATGAATCAAGTTACTAATATGCTTAGTAGTCTCATGTCGAGGATATCCGTGGAGGGCAACCCCACCATCACCCCCAACATTCCAAAGTTGGGTGGAGGAGATTTCATCTCCCAATATAGTGATGGTGGTAGGAATGACAACCATTCCATTCCTCTTCAAGGGAATGGATCGGGTATTCATTCCGCGGTTGCTCCCCCATTAGCTATAACTCTTTACCTCTTCCCAAGCCTCATTTCGCGCATGCAGGTCCTCCTCTCATCCTTAACAAAGAAGCTTATCCGGTTTTGTCTTATCACATGAAGATACATTTGAAGGGTTCCTCAGAGGAATAGTGGCGCATCATTGAGGAGGGGTTCCATCCTCATGACCTCCGCAACTTGACCCCAAGAGAACATCAGGACAACTCCATCAACAATCGTGATTTTCTTGTGATAGGTAATGGGTTGAAGGAAGAGCAAGAGAATCTTGTCCGGAAGTGTGAAACGACCAAGGAGTGTTGGGATCTTCTCGAGAAGACTCTCATGGGAAGCTCTAGCATACGGAGCTCCAAGTTTGACAAGATTCAAGACCAAGCCGATCATTTTGTCCGAAATGAAGGGTAATCTTCTGAGGATGTTCATCAAAGGTTGGTAGCTCTTGCAAACTCCATGAAGGATCATGGGAGCATGGACACCGATGATGGATGGATAAAAAGGAAGTTCATCACGGCTATGCTCCTACACAAGAAGCATATCAACAAGGTCATTCATCAAAGGCCCGATTTCCGTGAGTTGACCTCCAACCAAGTCTTGGATGAATTTGTTTCCATGGAGATCTTGGACTCCACGGCTGAGTTGAAATTGGCTCGCCAAAGTGGCACCAAGATGCTGTCTCTCGCATTGAAGGCCAATGAAGTTCAAGTTGAGGAAGATGATGATGAAGAGGATGTTGGACCGGAGGACACTAAGTATGCCTACAATGAGCACATGGCTCTTGCCTCAAGACAATTTTGGGGAAATAAGAAGAACTTCAAGTTCAACACTAGTAGCTTCAAGCCAAAGGGCCAAATGATTAGGACTTGCTTCAATTTTGGCAATGTGAGTCATTTTGTTGCAGATTGTCCATATGAGAAGAGAGAGGATCATGGTGGCAAGCTCATCCGGAAGGACAAGAACAAGTCACCATTGAACAAGAACTTTGTGAAGAAGAAGCTTCAACGTGTGTTGGTGGCACATGAAGAATACTACTCCGATGATGAGGATGAGGAAGAAGGCGGTGAGATTGTGGAAACCGCCACCGTTGCTATCGCCATGAAATCTCCCTCATCAACGTCTCTCTTCAAATCCCCCAACGAGAACCCTCACATCATCCACAAGTGCCTTATGGCCAAGACTACCTCGTTAACTCCTCACACTAAACTCTTTACCCCCACAAACCCATCCTTGTTGGATTGTGTGGAGGAAAATGAGGAGCCCAAGGTACAAGAAGAAAATGAATTTGAGCTATTCATGTCCAAACTCAAAGGTGCAGCCAAGAGACACTTTGTGGCTCTCTTGGACCAATTAGGTGAATCCCATGCTCACATTGAGCAACTTGATGAGACCATCACCGAGTTGAAAGGCCATAGTCGTGATTATGCGGATGGGATCTATCTCATTCTCTTGAAGAGGAGCGTGAGCTTAAGTTGTCTCTTGATGAGACTCATGCTAGTGATATCTCTAAGCTATAACTTGACCTTAAACACTCTAATTCTATTTCTTGTGACCTCAAGACTAAAAATGACGAACTTGTTGAGGCTCATGAAAGACTTCTCGTGGACCATGAGAAAGTCGAAAAGGACCACAAGTCCTTAAAGCACGAACTCATGGTTCTCAAGAAGGCACATGAGGAAAACAATATTCAACTCACTAAAGAGATTAATACCTTTTCTCCTATTATTATGGTAGAGAAACCTAGTTCCTCTAATCCTTGTTGTGAGCATGTTCCTCTCATTGAGGAAAACGCTAGGTTGAAGGCACAACTTGAGAAGGGACTTGTTTCGTGCATTCAAGGAGATAATAACCTTAATGATCTCTTGAGTTCTCAAAAGGAGGTCATTGGCAAGGAAGGCATTGGTTTTGGTGCAAGCTCATCAAAGAAGAATAACAAGAAGAAGAAGAACAAAAATAAGAAGGGCAAGGCCCCTTCTCCCTCAAAGGAAGTCACCTTTGTGAAGGAAGGGGAGAAGCCTCAAGAAAAAGGCGGTAAAGGCCATTGAGGGTGGCGTGACCAAAAGGAGTGGTGTCATCCTGAATGACTTTGCTGGACCAACTAACCCTTCTTACGTTCTTTATTGCACTAATGATGGACATGTTTATGAAAAATTTGTTGGTTCTTTTGATTAATATATTGCATGGTCCATTTGGGTGCCTAAGACCCTTGTTACTAACGCGAGAGGACCCATTCGTGAATGGGTACCTAAATTGAAGCATTGATCTCATGTAGGTGGCGACTTCTAGTGGAGGTTCATGGATACTTGATAGCGGGGACATGTTGGTGGACATTGATTTTGGACCATCTCGAACCACCCATGTCCAATTTGGTGATGCAAACACGTCAAAGGTATTGGGTCTTGGAAAAGTAATAATTTCTCCAGACTCATCCATTGAGAAAGTATTACTAGTTGAGACTTGTGCCTTTAATTTACTATCTGTTCGTAAACTTGCTATGATGTGCCTTTGCACTTTCTTTGATAAACACATGGTCACCTTGATGTGGAGCAAAACTCTTAAAGTAGCCTTTGTTGTACATGTGGAGGACGGTATGTATGTGGTGGACTTTTCTAAAGTCCCCACCAAAACCGCCATGTTTCTAATGGCTAAAGTTGATGTGGAATGGCTTTGGCACCAACGACTAGCCCATGTCAATATGAAATCTTTGCAAACACTTCCCAATGGTGAGCATGTAATTGGACTAACAAATGTTAGCTTTTCCAAAGATCGTGCTTGTAGGGCGTGCATTGAAGGGAAGCTACATGAGAAGAAACATCCCATCAAGAATATCATCTCCACCAAGAGGCCTTTGGAGATCCTTCACATGGATCTTTTTGGTCCTCCCTCATATGATAGTCTTGGCGGAAATAAGTATTGCTTGGTTATTGTGGATGACTACTCAAGATATACATGGGTTTATTTCTTCAAGAAGAAGAGTGAGACCCAACAAACCATCATCGAGTTTGCCAATGAAGCTCAACGTCAACACAACTCAAAGATATTGGCTATTAGAAGTGACAACGACACCGAGTTCAAGAACTAGACCTTGGATGAATTTCTTGGTGATGAGGGGATCAAACATCAATATTCCGCTGCATATACCCCTCAACAAAATGGTGTTGAGGAGAGGAAGAATCACACTTTGATTGAAGCGGAAAGGACAATGATGGCGGAGTTCAAGAGTCCCTACAACTTTTGGGCAGAGGCCATCAACACTGCTTGTCATGCAACCAACCGCCTTTATCTCCGCAAGATCTTGAAAAAAACTTCGTATGAAGTCATCATCGAGAAGAATCCCAACATTAAGTATTTTCGGGTCTTCCGGTGTAAGTGTCTCATTCTTAAAAAGGGTGCTCGTTTGTCTAAGTTTGAGTCTAAGAAAAATGAGGGCATATTTGTTGGTTATGCTTCAATCTGTCACGCCTATAGAGTCTACAACAAGTCATCCGGAATTGTTGAAGAATCTAGCAACGTGGAGTTTGATGAACATAATGGCTCCCAAGTGGGGCAAAGTGATCTTAATGATGTAGGTGATGAAATTCCTCCTCAAGCCATAAGAAGAATGGGTGTGGGTCATTTCCTACCCGTTGAGGAACCACTTGTGGTGGAAGGAGAAGGACAATGCTCTAAGCATGTGGAGCCATCACCTCCTCAAGATCAACAAGCAAACCAAGAACAAGATGAAGGCCCTCCCTCTCCCGAACAAGATCAAGGTCAAGATCAAATCATTGATGATGGTGTTTCACCAAATGATGACCAAGATCAAGTTCTCATTCAAGGGCAAGCTCAAGATGATGAGCAAGTACTTAATGGTGCTCCTTCTTCCGAAGACGACTCTCTCGAGCCACCCCTAGAAGCCTTGGAGGAAGAGAGAGTACGCCGAGCACTCAAGATTGCATCCCGGTTAAAATCACAAGATCTTTCGGTGGATCAAGTGCTCGGAAGCATCCAAAAGGGGGTAACAACCCGTAGTCAATTGAGAAACTTTTGTGCCCATAATGCGTTTGTCTCTTGTGTTGAACCCCAAAAGGTAGGTGAGGCGCTTGAAGATCCCGATTGGCTTGAGGCCATGCATGATGAACTCAATAACTTCAAGCGCAACAAAGTGTGGTCATTAGTGGAGAGACCCAAAGGTGATCATAATATTATTGGGACCAAGTGGATATTCAAGAACAAGCAAGATGCACTTGGTATTGTCATCCGGAACTAGGCAAGGTTGGTGGCACAAGGTTTTTCCCAAGTCGAAGGTATTGACTATGGTGAAACTTTCCCCCCGTGTCTCGTCTTGAGTCCATTCGTATTGCACTTTCTTATGCTTCTCATCATAACTTCAAGTTATATCGAATGGATGTGAAGAGTGCTTTTCTTAATGGTCCCATTAATGAGTTGGTATATGTCAAGCAACCCCCCGGGTTCGAGGATCCCAATTTCCCTAATCATGTCTATAAACTCGACAAGGCGCTCTATGGCCTTAAGCAAGCACCACGCGCTTGGTACGAGCATCTTACCGAGTTCTTAGTTGATTATGGGTTTGAAATTGGGCAAATCGATCCCACTATTTTTACTAAGAGGGTTGGTGGGAAATTGCTCATATACCAATTATATGTTGATGATATTATCTTTGGTTCGGTTAACCAATCTTTTAATGAAGAGTTTGCTAAGCTAATGACCGACAAGTTTGAGATGTCTATGATGGGAGAGTTGGAGTTCTTCCTCGGCTTTGAAGTGAAGCAATTGTCAAGAGGAACCTTCATCAACCAAGCCAAATACACTCCAGACATGCTCAAGAGGTTCAAGTATGATGGTCTTAAAGGAGCCAAGACCCCTATGCCACTCAAGTGCCAACTTGACCTCGACCCGAACGACAAAGAGGTACACCAAAGGGAGTATCGTTCTATGATTGGTTCTTTGTTGTATCTTTGTGCATCTAGGCGGGATATCATGTTGAGTGTGGGCATGTGTGCAAGATTTCAATCCGCACCAAAAGAGATTCACGTAGTGGCTATAAAAAAAATCTTTCGATATTTGTTCCATACCCCAAACTTTGGGTTGTGGTATCCTAAACGCTCAAGCTTCAACCTCGTCGGGTACACGGATTCGGATTGGGAGGGAGACAAGGTGGAGAGGAAGTCCACTTCCGGAGGATGCCAATTCCTTAGTAGGTCTTTGGTGAGTTGGTCATCCAAGAAGCAAAATTGTGTCTCCCTCTCTACGACCGAAGCCGAGTATATTGCCGCCGCAAGTTGCTGTGCACAATTATTATGGATGAGGCAAACTTTAAAGGATTACGGTGTCACTTCTGACAAAGTGCCTTTTTATGTGACAATGAAAGTGCTACCAAGATTGCTTACAACCCTGTTCAACATAGCAAGAAGAAGCATATTGAGTTTCGTCATCATTTTATTCGAGATCATGCGAAGCGGGGTGATATTAATCTTTCATATGTGGGCACCGGAGATCAACTTGCGGATATTTTCACCAAGCCCTTGGATGAAGCAAGGTTCGGAGAGTTAAGGCATGAGCTAAATATCATTGATTCGAGTAATGCGGTTTGAAGACTTGCCCACACACCTGATACGTTCCAAACGTATCTATAATTTCTGCTTGCTCCATGCATGTTTTGTGTGATATTGCTATGATCTAGATACACTTTCATACACTATTGATCATATTTGGACTAACTTATTAACTCAGTGCACCACAGTGCCAATTCTTGTTTTCTGTTGTTTTTCTGTTTCAGGTTTCCCCCATATTAAAAGTGCTCCAAAAATTCGGGAAAAATCAGATAAAAAATCAGCGTGAAGGAACCTTCCGGAATCACCTGGGTGGGGCTAGAGGGCCACCACCAGGGGCCTAGGCGCCCTGGTGGCGCGCACTAGGGGCTGGCCGCGCCAAGGGGGAGCCTGGATCCCTGGTGGCCCCTGGCTGCCCCCCTTCGCCTATATATTTCCCGTGACGTGAAACCTCTGAAGACAAAACCCTTTTTCGCGATCTCGCCTCTGTTCCATCGCCGCCGCGCTTCCAAGATTAGAAGCGCCAGCAGACCTCTTCCCGGCACCCTGACGAAGGGAGGATTGACCTCCTTGAGCTTCCCCTCCACCATGGACGCTTCCCGGATGTGCCATGAGTAGTTTCCCTTGGACCATGGGTCCGTGATTAGTAGCTATGTGATGTTCTCCTCCCCTCTTTGTTCTTCATGGTTTAGACCTCGTGAGCTGCCCTACATGATCGAGGCACATATGTAATTTTCTGCTGTTGCTATGCTGAGTTTGCTGGGATCTGATGGATTATGAGACTATGTTCAGTTTGTGATTGAGTAATATATTTGGTTCTTATCTCTTATATTTTTGTTCCTAAGTAATTCTTGCATTTTCTCCGTTGCTATTTATTGCTTTGGCCAAGTAGTAGGTAGTGAATCCAAGAGGGAACGTTATGCTTGATTGTGGGTTCTCGATGACACGCTTGAGTGACAGAAACATGAGTCTAGGGGATGTGTTGTTGCCATAAGGGGGAAAACAACGGTGCTTCTAACCGTGGTTGCAAGGATTGTTTACTTTACGGAAAGTGCTTTTTAATGCAGTTGTCTGTTGCTTTGGGTTTACACTTTGGGTGGGTCTCGCAACTTAATACCAGCGAGATGTTCTGGATAGATATCTCAAGGTGGATGATTAGTAGTAGATGCAGTTGGATTTCGGTGCGTACCGCCCATGCTTTTGAGCCTCGTCCTTTCTTTGTAGCATAGTTAGTATTGCGATGCATTTTTAATCCTGTCAATTGCCCAACTGTAATTTGTTCACTTCGCATAGCAGTTTTATCGTCTTTTGGGAGAGAGACATCACTAGTGAACATCACGTGACCCCGGTCCATATTCTCATCATTGTTTACACACTCTTTTATTTTCCTGCTTTTACTTTCAGCTGCTATCATTATCATTATTATCTGTTGCGTTGATCCTTTGTGAGCAGCAAGGCCGGAGAGATTGACAACCTCTCTGTACTCGTTGGGAAGCAAATTTACTTGTGTGTGCAGGTCCAGGTTAAGGGAGTAATATCTCAAAACGGCACGTTGCTCGCTTCAGCACCTACTTATCATTGCGGGAGTCCTATGGGAGACAAACCCTATCCACTACATAGGGGAAATTTGCCGCTACGATACATCTAACCTTCCAGTTGGGGTAACCAACGAGGATAGAGTATCAAGCAAATTTCTGGTGCCGTTGCTGGGGACTCCGAGTGCTAAGAAATAGGGGAGTTGCACACTATCTTTTACCTTTGATTTTTAGTCTCGTTAGTTTACCTTTCAGTTTTTATCTTTGTGTCATATATCAAAAATCACAAAAAAATATATTTATCTTTCTAGTAGCTGTCATTATGTCTGGTCCTTTTGCCTTTGTTGAGACAGAGGTTCTCACCTTTAAACAAAAAGGTGGTGAAAGTTTAAAATATGTGTGGTATAGAATCAATGATTCTCAGAAAAGAGCCACCAAAAACCAATCCACTACTATCCTGCTTAGAAATTTTTATGTTGGGATTACTCCTTGGAATAGGTTCATTCTAGATAATGCTATCAATGGGAATTTACTAGAAGCCCCAATTTGGGAGTCTCTTAATGTTATTGAAAATCCTGTTGGAAATCTCCCTGGTTCTAGCATACAAGAAGATATTACTCTAACTCACATTATGAAAAAACTTGAAAAGATAGAGTTAGAAATACCAATTATAACTAGGATAAATGAGTTGGATCGCAAGATTCAAGGGAATTTGAATAGACTTGATAGCTCCATGCTTAAAATTATTATAACTTTGGTGAACATCAAATCCCACGATATGTATCCTTCTAGGATTGATAAGATTGAGGAAATCATTAACACTTTAGGAACTACTTTCCCCTCAATCAAACCAAAAAGGGTATAAACTCCGCCAAGAAAGGAACCTAAGTTCAATTATGTCCCTAAGGTTCCCCGACCTAAAAATAATCCACCTATTGCCAAGGGAGTTGAAACCGTGAAAACTTTAGAAGAAATACCCCTTTTAGATAATTTTATAAATGAAACTCCCATTGATTTACCTCCTTTTGGTTTTCTCCCTAGAAGTATCTTCATTAGGCATTTATTTGAAAGACCTCTTAAAACTAGTTGTACAATTGAAGAGCTTTTTGATGATCTTGGTGATGGTTCAATTAATACAACTTGATTTATCTTTTGCTTTTTGCCGAGATTAAAGGCGTGAAAGAAAGCGCTTGTTGGGAGGCAACCCAAGATGTTTTTACTTATGTTTTTAGTGGTCTTGATGATTGTTACTACTTTATCAACTTCATTGTATATTTATTTTCAAGCTTTGTGCCAAGTTTAACCTCATATGAGAACGGAAGCAAAAGTTGTGACATGCTGTCCAGAAAACAGATTCTGTCTGCTGGACGGAAAAAATCGAAACAAATCATAGTTCATATTTTTGAGATGAATTTTTTACACAACATGCTCCATACAATTGTGAAACTTTCGTATGTTCTGATTTTTTTATTTGAGTTGTAGAAGTACCCCAAAATATTTATTTACTACCTGTTGTTCTTTTTTTCACAGATTCTGTCACGTTTTTCCTTTCCTTACTTTTGCAAACCTTAAGCTTGCTTTTTCTTTGCAAAAACTTTTTGGCAATCTTTAGAAACAGTAGCTATTCAAGAATATCTCTATTTACAGTGGGTAAAAATTATTTTATTAAGGGTACTAACCTCTCTAATCAGCTTATGATGAGTTATGTATGAAGGGAGTTTTCAAGTGTGCGAGGAAAGATGATGAAAGAAGATCCGGGAGTGTCAAACGCTCAAGCTTGGGGATGCCTCCATGCATCCCCAATAAATATTCAAGGAGACTCAAGCGTCTAAGCTTGGGGATGCCCCCGTGCATCCCCTTCTCCATCAACAATCATCAGTTCGTCCTTCGTTTCACTATATTTTTATCACTTCATGCGTTATGTGCTAAACTTGGAGCGTCTTGCTCTTAGGTTTCCTTTTTAGTTTTCTTTAGATTTGCTTGATGTTCATAACAAGTTAGACCCCAGCTTACTATGTGTGGGAGAGAAACACGCTCCACTCCAATCTAGAACACATCATAGGATTTTTCATGCCTATCTTTCTCTGTTGTGTGTTCTTTATCTTTTCGTAGCTACTGCCATATTTAGTTTTAGTTTGTCTTTAGCAAGAGCCTTGGCTTTTGTTTAGTTTGTTTCTGGAACTCTCTTTAGTTTTCATGTTTATCTTGTTAAGAGAGTTGGTTATTGCACTGAGTTGTGTCTTGTCTTGAAAGTAGGTAATTGCGGTTGCTCTTTAATTTTAGTAGTAACCTGCAATAGTTTTGAGGTATTGTTGTGAGTAATGTTTGAACTTTTGGTGTCAAGAGCTCTAGCCTATTAGTGATAGGTGTCGTATTTTGGGCAATCTTTGTTTATTTTCAAAACCTACAAAACTAGTTGAGAATTCTAGCTACTAGATGGATCGCTAATGTTTTGAGGGATCGAATATTAGAGTACACTCACGTACCATGAGTCGAGGATGCGCAAGGATAACCAAACCCCCATATACTCCTCCTCGAGGTACTTGTCTCTTTGTGAAACTCCTCATTAGATTGAGAGTTACCGATAATAAGTGCGTGAGTTCTTCGGACTAATGTAAGTATTGAAAGTTTACACTTCCACTTCCTCATATTTGCTAGCCTCTTCGGTACCGCGCATTGCCCTCTTCTCACTCCGAGAGTGGGCGTCCACCTCGCCGGTGCATCCAAATCCTTGGCATGATACGCTCTTTCATCATAAATATCCTTATATCTTTACTCAAAACAACCACCATACCTACCTAACAAAGCATTTCCGTAGCCATTCCGAGATATATTTCCATGCAACATCCACCTCTTCATGACTTGATCTTCATGCCATACATGTTCCTGCTACACTGGCAGAGGCATACATTTGCATACATCATGATAGCTACATCTTCTTTATGTTGAGTACCTTGTAAAGTGTGAAGAACTTCTATACCTTCTTGTGAAATAGAGTGTTTCCCTTAAGTGAGGAAAAGATCCCAAAGTGGACAACTTAAAAGATCACAAAGAGGACAAATGAGAGTTAAATAGAAAGAGCCATTGAAACCACCAAAAAAATACAAAAAGTAGAAAAAGAGAAAAAGAAAATAAAAAGAGAGAAAGGGGCAACACTACTATTCCTTTTTAAAGATCCACACTAGTACTCCCTCTTATCCTTTTACTCCATAGATATAATCATTTATGCATATAGCAATGTGGGGACCTTCACACTATAGAACTTGGCTTGCATATTCCAAGGACGAGCCTCCTCAAACGAGATCTAGGTCTTCACGAGCGAGCAAGTTGGATGAACCACACTAGTTTCATTGGAGAGCTTTTCTTAGCTCATATGTGCATCCGTTGCATGGCAATCCCTACTCCTCACATCATATCTATCATTTGGCCTTCTCGCCTATGATTGTCCTCATTGATGTGAGCCTTTCTCACCTTTTTGTCTTCCTCCTCCACCATATTTCTCTCTTTGCCATCCTAAGTGTCAACTTTCGTGCTTACGCTCATCCATTGCATGAGTGCTCAGAACATCAAAAAGGAGTGGATCAAATTGACTTGTACCTGGCTAGTGGTCTGGGGACGAGTCAAGATAAGATTCCAAAAAAGACCAACTGTGAAACTTTAGTAGATTGAGTTCTCAACAAAAATACTTTTTTCTCGTATTCCATACCCCCCTTCTTGCACGCAAACACCATTTGGAGACATTCGAGTCACGGACAGCGAGATCTCTTGCACCTAATGTTCTTTTGTTGCTTGTTTCAATGCTAATATAGACTCTTGCCTGTTATGACTTGAATTGAATTACATACTTTGATTGCTTTAGTTTAAAAATTCTTATATGGTTTCTAGCATGTCACCACAGAAATTATACTTGTTATCATTTACCTACTCGAGGACGAGCAGGAATTAAGCTCGGGGATGTTGATATGTCCCAAACGTATCTATAATTTCTGCTTGCTCCATGCATGTTTTGTCTGATATTGCTATGATCTAGATACACTTTCATACACTTTTGATCATACTTGAACTAACTTATTAACTCAGTGCACCACAGTGCCAGTTCCTATTTTCTGCTGTTTTTCTATTTCAGGTTTCCCCCATATTAAAAGTGCGCCAAAAATTCGGGAAAAATCAGATAAAAAATCAGCGTGAAGGAACCTTCCGGAATCACCTGGGTGGGGCCAGAGGGACACCACCAGGGGCCCAGGCGCCTTGGTGACGCGCCCTAGGGGCTGCCGCGCCAGGGGGGCACCTGGACCCATGGTGCCCCCTGGCTTCCCCCTTCGCCTATATATTTCCCGTGACGCGAAACCTCCGAAGACAGAACCCTTTTTCGCGATCTCGCCTCTGTTCCGCCGCCGCCGCGCTTCCAAAGTCGGAAGCACAGACCTCTTCCCGACACCCTGCCGGAGGGAGGATTGACCTCCCGGAGCTTCCCCTCCACCATGGATGCTGCCCGGATGTGCCGTGAGTAGTTTCCCTTGGACCATGGGCCCGTGATCAGTAGCTATGTGATGTTCTCCTCCCCTCTTTGTCCTTCATGGTTTAGACCTCGTGAGCTGCCCTACATGATCGAGGCACATATGTAATTTTCTACTGTTGCTATGCTGAGTTTGCTAGGATCTGATGGATTATGAAACTATGTTCAGTTTGTGATTGGGTAATATATTTGGTTCTTATCTTTTATATTTTTGTTCCTAAGTAATTCTTGCATGTTCTCCGTTGCTGTTTATTGCTTTGGCCAAGTAGTAGGTAGTGACTCCAAGAGGGAATGTTATTCTCGATTGTGGGTTCATGCCCCCTGATGACTAGCTTGAGTGACATAAACATGATTCCAGGGGATGTGCTGTTGCCACAAGGGGGAAAACAACGGTGCTTGTAACCGCGGTTGCAAGGATTGTTTACTTTACGCAAAGTGCTTTTTAATGCAGTTGTGTGTTGCTTTGGGTTTACACATTGGGTGGGGCTCGCAACTTAATACCAGCGAGATGTTCTGGATAGATATCTCAAGGTGGATGATTAGTAGTAGATGCAGTTGGATTTCGGTCTACTTATTTTGGCGTACCGCCCATGCTTTTGAGCCTCGTCCTTTCTTTAGTAGCATAGTTAGCATTGTGGTGTGTTTTTAATCCTGTCAATTGCCCAGCTGTAATTTGTTTACCTCGCATAGCAGTTTTATCGTCTTTTGGGAGAGACACATCACTATTGAACATCACGGGACCCCGGTCCATATTCTCATCATTGTTTACCCGCTCTTTTATTTTCCTGCTTTTACTTTCAGCGGCTATCATTATCATTATTATCTGTTGCGTTGATCCTTTGTGAACAGCAAGGCCGGAGAGATTGCCAAACTCTCTGTACTCGTTGGGAAGCAAAGTTACTTGTGTGTGTGCAGGTCCAGGTTAAGGGAGCAATATCTCAAAACGGCGCGTTGCTCGCTTCATCACCTACTTATCATTGCCAGAGTCCTACGGGAGACAAACCCTATCCTCTACATAGGGGAAATTTTCCGCTATGCTACATCTAACCTTCCACTTGGGGTAACCAAGGAGGATAGAGTATCAACACCCTATCTCAATATGGAGTCTAGCTTGGATGTAGGCATGGACATAGGGGGAGTGTTGCGTAATTCATAGGCAACCACTCGACCTATTATGCGGAAAGAGATAAAATTCTTTCACTATGGTCATTTTCAACGGCTATCATGGTCACCCAAAGTGGCAACGGTGGTTCAAAGAAGAGCATTGGCAATGAACCTAAGATACATCTTTGTGGTGTCATACGAAATAAGCTCAAACATGGTGGCTTCAGCAACCACCCCTCCCCTTGGGAGGGTTGGTTCGTTTTTTGGTGTTTTGTTTTTCATTTGGATTGCATTTTGATCACTCCAAGATTGCTTGTGAATTTCTTTGTTGGTATTGATCTCAGAGTGTTCCCATCCAGTTGCTGGTTTTTGAGTCTCTGACCCAAGCCCTTACCCCTAAGAAGTTGGATGCAACTGCCCACTCCCCTTGGAACTTGGCAGGGCTGCTTTGCTGCCAATGGTACTACCACTCTTGGTCACGTTATACCGCTCCCGCGGTACTACCGTGCCCAGTGCGGTACTACCGCTGTGTCGGGGAGTTGATAACCGAAGGGGTACGGGGAGTTTCCTCCCCATACCCCCATTCGGTTTCTTCTTCTTCTCTGCAGCAGCGGCGCCCACCCCGGCACCCACCCCGGTGTGCCGCCTCCATGCATTCCGTCTTTGTTCTCCTCCGTTGGGATTGTTCCCCACCCTCCCTGAGTGCCATGGATGCCGGTATTGCCCCGTTCCCCTCTCTAGTTGGCTCTTTCTCTTGAACTTTTTGGTTAGGGCAATACTTGTAGATCCACTAGGTTTTTGGCTATGCCTAGGCACTTTGAGAACATAGAAGGATTGCTAGATAGGAATGGAGCAAATGTGTTGGAATCGTTTGAATCTTTGGAACCCCGATAGTACCGGATCTCAGATCCATGCTCACAGGCACCCGTGCGGTACTACCACTGGTGCCCGTGCGGTACTACCACTCGCGCGGTACAATTTTTTTTTTCTGCGGTACTATCGTGATTCCTGAGAATGATACTTCTCAAACAGACTTGTTTCATTCATCTGTGTCCGGGCTGTTGCATCTCATGTGTTTTGTTTTCCTTCTTCTCGTTCTTGGGTGTGGTCAGGTGTTGGCTCCCATCGCAATCCCAAGCGCAAGGCCACCGGTTAGCCCGGTGTTTCCGTGAAGAAGACTGGTCAGAAGAGGAAGGAACCAGTCAAGCCAGTGTCAGAGATTCCTCTCCCCGAGTACAAGGCATACCGTGAAGTCAACCCGTACCGCAGGGATCAAGACCCTGAATTTGTGGGGACTCAGTTCTGGAACAGGGCTTAGCGGGATGTGTACTATTTGATATTGAAGGATAAGAAGAACTTTTTTCTTCCTCATGTGAAGTCCGTCAACCTGAGGCACATGAGGGCCCATCCTGACTACTTTTGAGTGGCCTATGATTTGTGTGAGCAGTTTGGGATTCTTGATGTCATCTCCTTCAACAAGAAGTTCAATGCCGAGTTCCTTGCCCAGTTTTATGATACAGTGTACTTCACCAACCGTGATGATCGGACCATGATATGGATGTGCAAGGATGAGAAGGTGAGCTGCACCTAGGAGGCATTCATGACGGCTCTGCATATTCCTTTCAGCTCTAAGGAGGAACCAGTGGGTATTCGTCCCCACACCGAGGGGACAGCCAAGAGCAATAACTTGTTGGTTCCTTATCAGAAGACTATTCCCTACACTGATGCGAAGGGGAATCAGAAGTATAGGGTGGTTCTCATTCCATTCTTGGACATCATGCACCGTATCTTCAGGAATTCTTTGTTTCCCCCAGTGGGAAATCTGGACATGGTTCACAGTTACCTGGTGAACATGCTTCTCCACTGTATGGAGTACAAGGGCGCCACTCAGACTCTGGACGTATGTGACATTATGTGGGAGGAGCTCTACCTTGCAGTAATGGAATGGAAGGTTCTGATTATGGCCCATATCTTCAGGTTCTCTTCGAGATCACTTGGGTAGCTACCTTTGAGGAGGTTCGTCTTCCAGTTGGGCCTCTGACTTCTCACGAGGAGGTCCAGCTGCGCATCAAGGAAAAACTGGGTTGGAGGCCATGGTCCTGATGAGGTGTCTCCAGCTGACTCAGATGAGGAGCTTGCCGAGGAGCCGACTGCAGGTGGTGTCAGTGTTCCCCGCACTTTCTCTGGCGCGAGTTTTGGTGTTGGTGGCTCGTCCTCTGCACGGGACACTGAGCAGCCTGGGTGGGCTGCTGATGTCTACGCACGCTTCTATTCTTGTAGACTATGTTGGGCCTCCAAGCGCAGTGGTTTGTAGGACAACAACAACTTCGCTCAGTTGGATATCCTAAGGTTTATCGAACTCAGGGAAGTAGAGGTTGAAGATGGTCTCTCTCAAGCAACCCTGCAATTAAGATACAAGAAGTCCCTGAGGTTGAACTAGGAATTGTATAGGTGCACTAGTTCGGCGAAGAGATGGTAAAATACGAGTGATAGGTGTGGCAAAACAAAGTAATATAAATCTATAATAAAAAGTGCAGCAAGCAAACATGTGACAAAAGTGAGCACAAACGGTGTAACAATGGTGGAAACAAGGCCTAGGCTTCATACTTTCACTAGTGGCAACTCCCAACAACATTAACATAGTCTAATCACATGATATTTCCCATAAAACATGCAACGGAGACGCACTCGGAGGTCATTCCTTTGTGGTCAAGAGAGGACGAGAATTATGTAGGGCTACAAAAGAAGACCTCAAAGTTCATAGTTCTCAATCTATGGATTTACCAATGTCACCGCGGCCATCCAAAGAGAGTACCACAATCACCACAACATATCTCAAGGATAGTCAAAGACAAACACCAAGAGACTCTCAATCTTTAATCAACACACAAGAGAGGAAATCACTCATGATAATATTCTTCTAACCCATGTCCAATAGACCGCTGTCACCATGGTCTCGGGGATTATACTAGATAAGATCAAGTGAGTACATCAATCCAATACATAGAGGAAGGGGAAATATCATGGGATCTCCAATTAACATAGCCTATGATCACAACGAAGATCACATCATGGGAGAGAGAGAAGAACACATAGCTACTGGTAGAAACCTCAGCCATGAGGGATAACTACTCCCGCTTCATGGAGGGAGGAAGAAACGTCGATGGAGATAAATCCGGGGGCACTTCCCCGTCCCGGCAGGGTGCCGGCACAGGAATTCTGGTCCCCCGAAGCTTGTTGGCGATGGCGGCGGAGATCGGAATCAATTCTGGAAAAAGTACTTCGATATTAGGGATTTCCTCCGCGGGGGCTAAATATAGGCCAAAGGAGGGGCCCAGGGGGGCCACAGGGCAGCCAGGAGGGAAGGTGGCGCGGCCTAGGGGGGACACGCGCCGGGCACCCTCCTGGGCCCCTGGTGGTGGCCCTCCTGCCATGTCTTGGTTATTCCGGAAGCTTCCGAAGCGCTGATTTTTTATACAATTTTTTCGGGATTTATTGGGCATTTTAATTATTGGAAAAACCTGAAATACAAAAACAGTAGAAAATAGGAACTGGTAACTGGGTGCACTGAGTTAATAGGTTAGTCCAAATATGATCAAAAGTGTATGAAAGTTCAAGCAAAACATGGCAAAGTCACACAAATCATGCCTGGAGCAAGCGGAAATTATTGATACGTTTGGGACGTATCAACATCCCCAAGCTTAATTCCTGCTCTTCCTCGAGTAGGCAAATGATAACAAGCATAATTTATGTGGCGACATGCCACACAACAATATAAGGATTTTTTAAGTAAAGATATCAAAGCATGCAATTCAATTCAAGTCTTAACAAGCAAGAGTCTATATTAGTATTGAAACAAGCAACATAAAAACATTAGGTGCAAGAGCTCTTAGCTGTCCGTGACTCGAATGTCTCCAAATGGTGTTTGCGTACAAGAAGGGGGATATGGGAATATGAGAGAAAAATATATTTTTTGAGAACTCAATCTACTAAAGTTTCACACTTGGTCTTCTTTGGAATCTTATCTTGACTCGTCCCCAGACCACTAGCCAGGTACAAGTCAATTTGATCCACTCCCATTTGATATTTTGAGCACTCATGCAATGGATGAGCGTAAGCACGAGAGATTACACTTAGGATGACAAAGAGAGAAATATGGTGGAGGAGGAAGATAAAAAGGTGAGAAAGGCTCACATCAATGAGGACAATCATAGGCGAGAGAGCCAAATGATAGATATGATGTGCGGAGTAGGGATTGCCATGCAACGGATGCACATATGAGCTGAAAATCTCTCCAATCGAACTAGTGGGGGTGCATCTAACTTGCTCGCTCATGAAGAACTAGAGATCTTTTGAGGAGGCTAATCCTTGGAATATGCAAGCCAAGTTCTATAGTTCGAAGGTCCCCACATAGCTATATGCATGAATGATCATCTCTATGGAGTACAAGGATAAGAGGGAGTACTAGTGTGGATCTTTCAAAAGGATAGTAGTGTTGCCCCTTTCTCTCTTTTTATTTTCTTTTTCTCTTTTTTTTCTATTTTTTCGTATATTTTGGTGGCCTCAATGGCTCTTTCTATTTAACTATCATTTGTCCTTTTTGGGATCTTTTCCTCACTTAAGGGCAACACTCTATTTTACAAGAAGTATAGAAGATCTTTTACACTTTACAAGGTACTCAAATCATAAAGAAGATGTAGCTATCATGATCTATGCAATGTATGCCTCTGCCAGTGTAGCAGGAACATGTATGTCATGAAGATCAAGTCATGAACAGGTGGAAGTTGCATGGCAATATATCTCGGAAAGGCTATGGAAATGCCTTGATAGGTAGGTATGGTGGCTGTTTTGAGGAAAGATATAAGGAGGTTTATGATGACAGAGCGTATCATGCCAAGGGTTTGGATATACCGGCGAAGGTGGACACCAACTCTCGGAGTGAGAAGAAGGCAATACACGGCACGGAAGAGGCTAGCAAATATGAGGAGGTGGAAGTGTCAACTTTCAATACTTACATTAGTTGGTAGAACTCATGCACTTATTATCGGTAACTCTCAATCTAATAAGGAGGTTCACAAAGAGACAAGTAACCCGAGGAGGAGTGTACGGTTTTTTTTATCCTTGCGCATCCTCAACTCATGGTACGTGAGTGTACTCTAATATCCGATCCCTCAAAAGATTAGTGATCCATCTAGTAGCTAGAGTTCTCAACTAGTTTTGTAGGTTTTGAAAATAAACACGGATTTCGCAAAATACGACACCTATCACTAATAGTCTAGAGCTCTTGACACCAAAAGTTCAAACATTACTCACATCAATACCTCAAAACTATTGCAAGTTACTATTAAAATTAAATAGCAACCTCAATTACCTACTCTCAAGACAAGACACAACTCGGTGCAGCAACCAACTCTCTTAACAAGATAAACATGAAAACTAAAAGAGGGCCAGCAACAAACTAAACAAAAGCCAAGGCTCTTGCTACAGATAAACATGAAAACTAAGACTAAACATGGCAGTAGCTACGAATAGATAAAGAACACACAACTGCAGAAAGATAAGCATGAAAATCCTATGATGTGTTCTAGATTGAAGTGGAGCGTGTTTCTCTCCCACACAAAGTAAGCTGGGGTCTAACTTGTTATTAACAGAAAGCAAAGATAAAGAAAACTAAAAAGGAAACTTAAAAGCGAGACGCTCCAAGCATAGCACGTAACGCATGAAGTGATAAAAATATAGTGAGACGGAGGACGAACTGATGATTGTTGATGGAGAAGGGGATGCACGGGGGCATCCCCAAGCTTAGACTCTTGAGTCTCATTGAATATTTATTGGGTATGCATGGGGGCATCCCCAAGCTTGAGAGCTTGACACTCCCGGATCTTCTTTCATCGTCGTCCCTCGCACACTTGAAAACTCTCTTCATACATAACTCATCATAAGCTGATTAGAGAGGTTAGTACCCTTAATAAAATATTTTTTCTCCACTGGAAATAAAGATATTCTTGAAGATATAATGTTTCTCAAGATTTCCAAAAAGTTTTTGAAAAGAAAAAGCAATCTTAAGGTTTGAAAAAGTGAGGAAAGGCAAAACGTGGTAGAATCTGTGAAAAACAGAACACCAGGTAGTAAATAATTTTTTTGGGGTACTTCTGCAACTCAAATAACATAACTCAGAACATACGAAAGTTTCAAAATTGTATAGATCATGCTATGTAAATAATTCAGCTCAAAAAGATGAACTTGTGATTTGTTCCGATTTTTTCCGTCAAGAAGACATAATCTGTTTTCTTGACAGCATGTCACAACTTTTGCTTCCCTTATCATAAGAGCCTATAACTTGGCACAAAGCTTGAAAATAAAGATACAATGATGTTGCTACATTAGTAAAAATCATCAAGGCCACTAGAAATATAAATAGAAACATCTTGGGTTGCCTCCCAACAAGCGCTTTCTTTTATGCCTTTAAGCTAGGCATAAAGCAAAAGAAGAATCAAGTTTTATCAAGAGAAAGAGAATAGCTAGGCCGTGTAACGGACTCAAAAGGTAACTTGATTTTCTTTCTAGGGAAGTGTTCCATCCCCTTTTTGAGAGGGAATTGAAATTTTATGTTCCCCTCTTTCATGTCAATAACAACACCAACGATGTGAAGAAAAGGTCGTCCCAAAATAATTGGACATAAAGGTTCACACTCCATATCCATAATAATAAAATCAACGGGAACATAATTGTCATTGACAATGATTAGAACATCGTCGATCTTCCCCAAAGGTTTCTTTACGGAAGAATCAATGAGACGAACACCAAAAGAACAAGAATCAAAAGGTTTCAATTCAAACATATCATACATTATTTTGGGCATGACGGAGGTACTAGCTCCAACGTCACATAAAGCATAGCAAGAGCAGTTATTTAATTTAATTTTGATCATAGGGTCCCAAACATCATCTAGCTTCCTAGGTATGGAGGCTTCTATTCTAAGCTTCTCCTCCCTAGCTTTGATGAGAGCATTTGTGATATGCTCCGTGAAGGCAAGATTGAGTGTACTAGTGTGGGGGTCTCTAGACATTTTGTGTAGTAAGCTAATAACTTTCGAGAGGGTGCAACTATCAAAATCAATATCACTACTATCAAAGATGGTAGTATTTTCATCTAGGCTCACTTGTTTGAAACCCTCTATGTTCATAGGGGTCTCTTCTTCTATGGTTGAGGTATTAGCATCACCATTAATAGGTCCAATGGTACTAGGAGTGCATTGGGTGCTAATAGTTTGAGTGTCCTCAACAATTTGGATAGTGGAAACTGTGTGGTGTGTAGGAAGGCTCTTAATTCTATCCTCTTCCTCTTTTTCTCTAGCCCATCTTTCTTTAAGTTTAGCCATCATCCTAATATTTTCATTGATTTGTAATTGGATAGCATTAATAGGAGTGACATTCCTATCCTCAAGGGGAGAGGTTCTAATCTTTAGCATCTCAACATCAAGGGCTAAGCTATCTAACTTCAAAGAGAGATTATCTAACTTAGCCAATTTCTCTTCTACATTCTTGTTGAAGGCTTTTTGGGTAGTGATAAAGTCTCTAAGCATATTTTCTAGTTCAAAAGTGGGGTTCTTATTGCTAGGATAAGTGTTGTTGTTCCCATAGTTGGATGGAAACGGTCTAGGATTACTAGCAAAGTTGCCCCTATAAGCATTGTTGTTGAAGTTGTTTCTAGCAATAAAGTTCACATCTACTTGTTCTTGAGCAACCAAAGAATTTAAAGGAACATCATGAGGATCAATAGAGGGTTGGTTGGTAAGTAGAGACATAATTAAGTCAACTTTTTCATTTAGGGAGGTAATCTCCTCGACAGAGTTTACCTTCCTACCTGTTGGAGCGCGTTCGGTGTGCCATTGGGAATAGTTGGTCATCATCTCGCCGAGAAGTTTTGTGGCAGAACCAAGTGTAGTTGACATAAAGGTTCCTCCCGCGGCCGAATCTAACAGGTTCCGCGAGGTAAAGTTCAAGCCTGCATAAAAAGTCTCGATAACCATCCAGGTAGTCAAACCATGTGTAGGGAATTTCTTAACAAGAGATTTCATACATTCCCAAGCTTGGGCGACGTGTTCATTATCCAATTGCTTAAAATTCATAATGTTACTCCTCAATTGGATAATTTTAGCAGGTGGGTAGTACTTCCCAATAAAAGAATCTTTGCACTTATCCCAAGAATCTATGCTATTCCTAGGCAAAGATTGAAACCAGATTTTAGCTCCTTCCCTCAAAGAGAAAGGACAAAGCTTGAGCTTAACAGTATAACCTTCTACTTCTTTATACTTTTGCATATCACATAACTCAATAAAATTATTTAAGTGTAAAGCAGCATCATCTCCAGCACCAGAGAATTGATCTCTCATAACAAGGTTTAGCAAAGCAGTTTAATTTCATAAGAGGTAGCTGAAGTGGAAGGTGTGGCAATAGGAGTGCAGATAAAGTCTTTGTTGTTGTGACGAGTGAAGTCGCACAACTAGGTATTTTCAGTGGAACCCATAGTAGCAGCAAGTGTGGCAGAGTTTTTTTGTAATTTTTGATATAAGACACAAAAATAAAAACTGAAAGGTAAACTAACAAGACTAAAAAGCAAAGGTAAAAGGTAGTGGGCAACTCCCCTATCTTAGCACTCGGTGAAGATACCAAGGTTGAGTTCAATCCATGAATGTATCGATAATTTCTCAAACGTATCGATAATTTCTGCTTGCTCCATGCATGTTTTGTGTGATATTGCTATGATATAGATACACTTTCATACACTTTTGATCATATTTGGACTAACCTATTAACTCAGTGCACCCTAGTGCCAGTTTCTGTTTTCTGCTGTTTTTTCTATTTCAGTTTCCCCTGTCTCAAACGTATCGATAATTTCTGCTTGCTCCATGCATGTTTTGTGTGATATTGCTATGATCTAGATACACTTTCATACACTCTTCATCATATTTGGACTAACCTATTAACTCAGTGCACCCCAGTGCCAGTTTCTGTTTTCTGCTATTTTTCTATTTCAGTTTTCCCCCCTATTAAAAGTGCTCCAAAAATTCGGGAAAAATCAGATAAAAAAATCAGCGTGAAGGAACCTTCCGGATTCCCTAAGGGGGATCAGGTGGGACCCACCAGTCCCCAGGCGCCTAGCTAGCGCGACCTAGGGCTTGGCCGCGCCAGGGGGGGGCGCCTGGACCCCTGGTGGCCCCCTTGTTACCCCCCTTCGCCTATATATCTCCCGTGATGTGAAACTTTCGAAGACAAAAGCCTTTTTCGCGATCTCGCCTCTGTTCCGCCGCCGCCGCGCTTCCAAGATCGGGAGCACCTGCAGGACCCTTCCCGGCACCCTGACGGAGGGAGGACCGACCTCCGGGAGCTTCCCCTCCACCATGGACGCTTCCCGGATGTGCCGTGATTAGTTTCCTTTGGACCATGGGTCCGTGATCAGTAGCTATGTGATGTTCTCCTCCCCTGTTTGTTCTTCATGGTTTAGACCTCGTGAGTTTCCCTACATGATCGAGGCACATATGTAATCTTTCTGCTTTTGCTATGCTAAGTTTGATGGGATCTGATGGATTATGAGACTATGTTCAGATTGTGATAGAGTAATATATTTTGTTTTTATCTTTTATGTTTTTGTTCCTAAGTAATTCTTGCATGTTCTCCGGTGATATTTATTGCTTTGTCCAAGTAGTAGGTAGTGACTCCAAGAGGGAACATTATGCTCGATTGTGGTTTCATGCCCCCTGATGACACGCTTGAGTGACAGAAACATGAGTCTAGGGGATGTGCTGTGGCCACAAGGGGGAAAACAACGGTGCTTGTAACCGCGGTTGCAAGGATTGTTTACTTTACGCAAAGTTCTTTTTAATGCAGTTTTCTCTTGCTTTGGGTTTACACTTTGGGTGGGGCTCGCAACTTAATACGAGAGAGATGTTCTGGATAGATATCTCAAGGTGGATGATTAGTAGTAGATGCAGTTGGATTTCGGTCTACTTATTTTGGCGTACTGCCCATGCTTATGAGCCTCTTCCTTTCTTTTGTAGCATAGTTAGCATGCAGTGCGTTTATAATCCTATCAATTGCCCATCTGTAATTTGTTTACCTCACATAGCAGTTTTATCGTCTTTTGGTAGAGAGACATCACTAGTGAACATCACGGGACCCCGGTCCATATTCTCATCATTGTTTACATGCTTATTTACTTTTTAGTATTTACTTTCAGCTGCTATTATCATTATCATTATCCCTTGTGTTTTGATCCTTTGTAAACAACAAGACCGGAGAGATTGACAACCTCTCTAAACTTCGTTGGGAGCAAAGTTATCTGTCTCGTGTGCAGGTCCAGGTCAAGGAAGCAACGTTTTTCGTAAATGGTGCCATTGTTTTCTTTCCACCTACTTATCATTGCCGTAGTCCTACTGGTCGATACTCAACCTCGGTATCTTCACCGAGGGAAACTTGCCGCTACACTGCATCTCACCTTCCACTTGGGGTAAACCAACGAAGGGCGAGAAGCCATTGTCATCTCTCGCGTATCAAGCAAATTTCTGGCGCCGTTGCCCGGGACTCTGAGTGATAAGATAGGGGAGTTGCCCACTACCTTTTACCTTTATTTTTTAGTCTTGTTAGTTTATCTTTAAGTTTTTATCTTTGTGTCCTTTATCAAAAATTACAAAAAACCCTGCCACTTCAGCTACCTCTTATGAAATTAAAACTGCTTTGCTAAACCTTGTTATGAGAGATCAATTCTCTCGTGCTGGAGATGATGCTTCTTTAAACTTAAGTAATTTTGTTGAGTTATGTGATATGCAAAAGTATAAAGAAGTAGAAGGTGATGTTGTTAAGCTCAAGATTTTTCCTTTATCTTTGAGGGAAGGAGCTAAAATCTGGTTTCAATATTTGCCTAGGAATAGCACAGATTCTTGGGATAAGTGCAAGGATGCTTTTATTGGGAAGTACTACCCACCTGCTAAAATTATCCAATTGAGGAGAAAAATTATGAATTTTAAACAATTGGATAATGAACACGTTGCCCAAGCTTGGGAACGTATGAAATCTCTTGTTAAGAAATGCTTTACACATGGTTTGACTACCTGGATGGTTATCCAGACTTTTTATGCATGCTTGAACTTTACCTCACGGAACCTGTTAAATTCGGCCGCGGGAGGAAACTTTATGTCAACTAAACTTGGTGTTGCCACAAATATTCTCGATGAGATGATGACTAACTATTCCCAATGGCACACCGAACGCGCTCCAACAAGTAGGAAGGGAAACTCTGTCGAGGAGATTACCTCCCTAAATGAAAAAGTTGACTTAATTATGTCTCTACTTACCAAGCAACCTCTATTGATCCTCATGATGTTCCTTTAAATTCTTTGGTTGCTAAGGAACAAGTAGATGTGAACTTTATTTCTAGAAAAAACTTCAACAACAATGCTTATATGGGCAACTTTGCTAGCAATCCTAGACCGTTTCCATCCAACTATGGGAACAACAACACCTACCCTAGCAACAAGAACCCCACTTCTGAACTAGAAAGTATTCTTAGAGACTTTATCACTACCCAAAAAGCCTTCAACAAGAATGTAGAAGAAAAATTAGATAAATTAGATAATCTTTGTTTGAAGGTAGATAGCCTAGCCCTTGATGTTGAGATGCTGAAAATTAGAACCTCTCCCCTTGAAGAGAGGAGTGTCACCCCTATTAATGCTATCCAATTACAAATCAATGAAAATATTAGAATGATGGATAACTTAAAAAAAGATGGGCTAGAGAAAAAGAGGAAGAGGATAAAATTAAGATCCTTCCTACACACCATGCAGTTGCCACTATCCAAATTGTTGAGGATACCGAAACTATTAGCACCCAATGCACTCCTAGTCCCGTTAGACCTATTAATGGTGATGCTAATACCTCAACTGTAGAAGAAGGAACTCCTATGAACATAGAGGGTTTCAAACAAGTGAGCCTAGATGAAACTACTACCACCTTTGATAGTAGTGATATTGATTTTGATAGTTTCACCCTCTCAGAAGTTATCAGCTTGTTACACAAAATGTCTAGAGACCCCCACACTAGCACACTCAATGTTGCCTTCATAGAGCATATCACAAATGCTCTCATCAAAGCTAGGGAGGAGAAGCTTAGGATAGAAGCCTCCATACCTAGGAAGCTAGATGATGGTTGGGTCCCTATGATCAAAATTAAATTAATTAACTTCTCTTGCTATGCTTTATGTGACGTTGGAGCTAGTACCTCTGTCATGCCCAAAAGAATGCATGATATGTTTGAATTGAAACCTTTTGATTCTTGTCCTTTTGGTGTTCGTATCGTTGATTCTTCCGTAAAGAAACCTTTGGGGATGGAACACTTCCCTAGAAAGAACATCAAGTTACCTTTTGAGTCCGTTACACGGGCTAGCTATCCTCTCTCTCTTTATAAAACTCGATTCTTCTTTTGCTTTATGCCTAGCTTAAAGGCGTAGAAGAAAGCGCTTGTTGGGAGGCAACCCAAGATGTTTTTACTTATGTTTTTAGTGGTCTTGATGATTGTTACTAATGTAGCAACATTATTTTATCTTTATTTTCAAGCTTTGTGCCAAGTTATAGCCTCATATGACAAGGGAAGCAAAAGTTGTGACATGCTGTCCCGAAAACAGATTCTGTCTTCGTGACAGAAAAAATTGGATCAAATCACCAGTTCATCTTTTTGAGTTGAACTCTTTACACAACGTGCTCTATACAATTGCGGAACTTTCGTATGTTCTGAGTTTTTTGATTTGAGTTGAAGAAGTACCCCAAAAAAATTCTCTACTACCTTCTGTTTTGTTTTTCACAGATTCTGCCACGTTTTATATCTCCTTACTTTTGCAAACCTTAAGCTTGCTTTTTCTTTGAAAAAACCATTTGGAAATCTTTAGAAATAGTAGATCCTCAAGAATATCTTTATATCCAGTGGGGAAAAATTATTTTATTAAGGGTACTAACCTCTCTAATCAGCTTATGATGAGTTATGTATGAAGGGAGTTTTCAAGTGTGCGAGGGAAGATGATGAAAAAACATCCGGGAGTGTCAAGCGCTCAAGCTTGGGGATGCCCCCATGCATCCCCAATAAATATTCAAGGAGACACAAGCGTCTAAAATTGGGGATGCCCCCGTGCATCCCCTTCTCCATCAACAATCATCAGGTCGTCCTTTGTCTCACTATATTTTTATCACTTCATGCGTTATGTGCTATGCTTGGAGCGTCTCGCTCTTAGGTTTTATTTTTAGTTTTCTTTAGTTTTTCTTGCTGTTCATAACAAGTTAGATCCCGTCTTACTTTGTGTGGGAGAGAAACACGCTCCACTTTTAAAATCTAGAACACATCATAGGATTTTTCATGCCTATCTTTTTGCTGTTGTGTGTTCTTTATCTTTTCGTAGCTACTTCCATGTTTAGTTTTAGTTTTAGTTTGTATTTAGCAAGAGCCTTGGATTTTGGTTAGTTTGTTGCTGGAACTCTGTTTAGTTTTCATGTTTATCTTGTTAAGAGAGTTGGTTGTTGCACTGAGTTGTGTCTTGTCTTGAAAGTAGGTGATTGAGGTTGCTATTTAATTTTAGTAGTAACTTGCAATAGTTTTGAGGTATTGATGTGAGTAATGTTTGAACTTTTGGTGTCAAGAGCTCTAGCCTATTAGTGATAGGTGTCGTATTTTGGGCAATCCGTGTTTATTTTCAAAACCTACAAAAGTAGTTGAGAACTCTAGCTACTAGATGAATCACTACTCTTCTGAAGGGTCGGATATTAGAGTACACTCACGTACCATGAGTCGAGGATGCGAAAGCATAACCAAACCCCAATACACTCCTCCTCGGGGTACTTGTCTCTTTGTGAACCTCCTCATTAGATTGAGAGTTACCGATAATAAGTGCATGAGTTCTTCGGACTAATGTAAGTATTGAAAGTTCACACTTCCACCTCCTCATATTTGCTAGCCTCTCCCGTTCAGTGCATTGCCTCCTTCCACCACCTTCGCCGGTACATCCAAACCCTTGGCATGATACGCTCTGTCATCATAAACCTCCTTATATCCTTCCTCAAAATAGCCACCATACCTACCTACCAAGGCATTTCCATAGCCTTTCCGAGATATATTGCCATGCAACTTCCACCTCTTCATGACTTGATTTTGATGTCATACATGTTCCTGCTACACTGGCAGTGACATACATTGCATACATCATGATAGCTACATCTTCTTTATGATTTGAGTACCTTGTAAAGTGTGAAAGATCTTCTATACCCTCTTGTAAATTAGAGTGTTGCCCTTAAGTGAGGAAAAAATCCCAAAGTGAAAAAAATAAAAGATCCCAAAGAGGACAAATGAGAGTTAAATAGAAAGAGCCATTGAGGCCACCAAAAAAATACAAAAAAAGAAAAAAATAGAAAAATAAATAAAAAGAGAGAAAGGGGCAACACTACTATCCTTTTGAAAGATCCACACTAGTACTCCCTCTTATCCTTGTACTCCATAGAGATGATCATTCATGCATATAGCTATGTGGGGACCTTCACACTATAGAACTTGGATTGCATATTCCAAGGATGAGCCTCCACAAAAGAGCTCCAGGTCTTCATGAGCGAACAAGTTAGATGCACCCCCACTAGTTCCTTTGGAGGGCTTTTCAGCTCATATGTGCATCCGTTGCATGGCAATCCCTACTCCTCACATCATATCTATCATTTGGCCTTCTCGCCTATGATTGTCCTCATTGATGTGAGCCTTTCTCACCCTTTTTTGTCTTCCTCCTCCACCATATTTCTCGCTTTTCCATCCTAAGTGTCAACTCTCGTGCTTACGCTCATCCGTTGCATGAGTGCTCAAAATATCGAAAAGGAGTGGATCAAATTGGCTTGTACCTGGCTAGTGGTCTGGGGACGAGTCAAGATAAGATTCCAAAGAAGACCAAGTGTGAAACTTTAGTAGATTGAGTTCTCAACAAAAATACTTTTTTTCTCGTATTCCCTATCCCCTTTCTTGCATGCAAACACCATTTGGAGACATTCGAGTCACGGACAGCGAGAGCTCTTGCACCTAATGTTCTTTTGTTACTTGTTTCAATGCTACTATAGACTCTTGCATGTTATGACTTGAATTGAATCACATACCTTGATTGCTTTACATTTCAAAGTTCTTATAGTGTTGCTAGCATGTAACCACAGAAAATATGCTTTTTATCATTTACCTACTCGAGGACGAGCAGGAATTAAGCTTGGGGATGTTGATACGTCTCAAACATATCGATAATTTTTGCTTGCTCTATGCATGTTTTGTATGATATTGCTATGATCTAGATACACTTTCATAAACTTTTGATCATATTTGGACTAACCTATTAACTCAGTGCACCCCGGTGTCCTGTTTTCTGCTATTTTTCTATTTCAGTTTTCCCCCATATTAAAAGTGCTCCAAAAATTCAGGAAAATCAGATAAAAAATCAGTGTGAAGGAACCTTCCGGAGTCCCAAAGGGGGACCAGGTGGGACCCACCACGGCCCCAGGCGCCTAGCTGGGGCAACCTTGGGCTTGGCCGCGCCAGGGGGGCGCCTGGAACCTTGGTGCCCCCCTGGCTGCCCCCTTCTCCTATATATCTCCCATGACGTGAAACTTCCGAAGACATAATCCTTTTTCGCGATATCGCCTTTGTTCCGCCGCTGCCGCCCTTCCAAGATCTGGAGCACCTGCAGGACCCTTCCCGTCACCCGGCCGGAGGGAGGACCGACCTCCGGGAGCTTCCCCCCCCCCCCCCCCCCCGCCATGGACGCTTCCCGGATGTGCCGTGAGTACTTTCCTTTGGACCATGGGTCCGTTATCAGTAGCTATGTGATGTTCTCCTCCCCTCTTTGTTCTTCATGGTTTAGACATCGTGAGCTGCCCTACATGATCGAGGCACATATGTGATCTTTCTGCTTTTGCTATGCTGAGTTTGATGGGATCTGATGGATTATGAGACTATGTTCAGATTGTGATAGAGTAATATATTTGGTTTTTATGTCTTATATTTTTGTTCCTAAGTAATTCTTGCATGTTCTCCATTGCTGTTTTTTTATGGAAAGGTTGACTTGGGGAGAAGCTCCCACAATCTTTTTTATTAAATGGGTATGGGGGATAAAAGAGGGTTTTACAAAACAGTCATGCACATATGACTGAGGGGAGGGGTGGGGGAAGGAAAGTCTAAGTTACAACCTATCAAATTGAAGTTACAAAATGGGATACATACTGAGACACCTCAGGTTTTGTTCTATATCTAAGAGCAGAGAAATCTTCTTTGAATCTTCTTAGCCAGGATTCCGCAGTGCATGGTATTTCTCTGAAGATCTCATTCTTTCTTTCCTTAAAGATGGACCATGCTGCTGTGATGAATATTTCCAGAAACATGGGATGGGATGGGTCCACACTTGCTTAGCATGTTCAACAACACCTGCCACATCAGATTTCAGAGGAATGATTATGACAAGCCAAGCCTAGCATGCTGCAGAGAAAGGGCAATTCAAGAACAGGTGGTTCACATCTTCATCCGCATCCAGATCACAAAGAACACACCCATCTTTCTCCACTGTCCTGGGCCCTGTGATGTAGTGCCTCCTCCTCAACATATTTTGGTATTGAGTCTGTTATTAAGCATAAGCCACACAAACACTTTAAGTTTCATGGTATTCTTGGACTTCCACATTTTGCTGAGGGTACCTTTTACTGGGTGATTTGAGAAAGCATGCTTATAGAAACCGGATGACCTGTATCTCCCCCCCATTCATATTTCCAAACATCCGCAATTTCTGGGTGCACGACAATGTTATCCACTTCTCCCTGAATGAGCCGCGCTTCCGACATAACAAGTTCAGACATGGGTGTGAAAAATATATCAAAGGCATCTGTTGAGAGCAGGACAGTCTCAACTGAGTCATCTTCATTGATGGCGTATTACAACGCTCTAGGGAATTGTTCCTCCAGGATTTGGCCGCACCAATCGTCTTTCCAGAACAGCACCAAGTCACCCCTTCCAATGTTCACCGATGATACACCTCTGAAGAGGGGCATCAGAGAGCATATCTCTCTCCACCAGAAGGACCCTTGAGCAGGGGATGCGTGTGGTACCGTGTGAAGGTAGTATGTATTCCCTATCAGGTCGACCCAGGGTAAATCTCTTTTTTTATAAAATTTATCCAAGAACTTCAGCAGAAGTGCTGTGTTCAGTGTTTTGATGTCCAGTATTCCCATGCCACCTTTATCTTTGGGCTTACAAATCATGTGCCTTGCTGCGAGCGCCCCATGAGCCGTTCTTGTCTGGCTGTTTTTCCTCCACAGGCACAATCTACGGATTTTGTCCACTCAACAACTTTTCCTGGCAGTCTAATCGAGCACATGGCGTATACTGCGATAGAAGTCGAAACTGAATTGGCAAGAGTGAGCTTGGCCCCGTAAAATATCATGCTCAGTGTCGAGGAAAATCTTTTTTCGATATGGTTGACCAGAGGCATCAAGTCTGTGACCGTTGGCTTGGTAGTTCGCATTGGCAGACCAAGGTAGGTAAATGGCATACTTCCCAGCTCACATCCAAATTTGGCAGCAAGATCATTTGCCTCCTCGTCCAATATGTTCATCAACACCAGGCTGGACTTCTGAAAGTTTATTTTCAGGCCAACTGTATCACCATACTCAGACATGATCTGCTTCATGTATTGTGCCTGGGGTACCGAAGCTTGCATCACCAAGATCGTATCATCCGCGTATTGGATGATGGGAAAGTCTGGATTCCCAACAGTGGGTATCGATTGAGCCAGATGATCATTGTGCACCGCATCATTAACCGCTGCTTGTAGTAGGTCAGCCTCCAGAACAAAGATTAAGGGTGACAGGGGGTCCCCTTGCCGCACACCTCTTGCACAATTTAAGGGTGACAGGGGGTCCCCTTGCCGCACACCTCTTGCACAATTAAAAGTATTACCAGGAGTGCCATTAAGAAGGATAGAAGATTTTCCACTAGCAAATATGCATTTCATCCATTTTATCCACCTGTCATCAAACCCCATGCTATGCATGATTTGAATCATTGCATCATGACTAATCGTGTCAAACGCCTTGGAGAAATCAAATTTAAGAATGAAGGTTTTAGCCTTTGAACTCTTGCATTGGTGTATGTATTCGAAAGCCCAGGCAAGACAATCCTGTATGGTTCTACCCTTAATAAATCCATATTGATTCATGTGAATAATCTTGAGGATCCACTTCTGTAAACGATCAGCAAGTAGTTTGGTAATCAACTTGAGGCATCAATTAAGCAGTGTAATGGGTCTATAATCGCTTGCAGTGAGAGGGCATTGCACTTTAGGAATAAGTGTGATATAACCATAGTTGATGCTCTCAATGTTTAAGTTACTAGAGTGGAAATGTTCACAAAGAGAGTAAAAGTCCTCTTTTATTATGTGCCAGCAGGATTTAATGAAGTGCCCACAAAATCCATCTGGACCAGGAGCTCGATCGGCTGGCATGGCCTGCACTGCGTGATCTTTTTCTTTTCTGGTAAATGGTGTAGATAGTTCCTCGAGTCCATCAATTTTCTTCATGATAGTATTCAGATCAAAGTTCATGATGGTGTTCATTTTGACCCCCAGTCTATCTTTATACGCATTGAATAAGATACTTTCTTTTCCCGCGTGATCTGTGACGACTGAGCCATCTTCAGTTTGGAGTGAGGATATATTGTTGTTTCGAAATCTCTCTGTCGTCATTCTGTGATTTTTTTTAGTATTCTCATCCCCAAACTTGATAATTCTAATGGTGCATCTTTTCTTCCAATGTTGTTTCTGAATGTCAAGCAGGTGTAGCACATGGTTCTTAAGTATAGTTCGAATTTTTTTCTCAGGCAGAGTAAGAGTGCGCAGATTTTCAATCACATCTAACCCATTGATCTCCCAATTGGTATTTTCAATCCTGGTCTTTAGGAGGGATATGTTTTTACTCCATTTCTTCAAGGTGTATCTGAGCCGTTTGAGCTGGTGGCACATTTTAGTAGCACTGTTGCTGAGATAGCAAGGTCTATTCCAACAATTCTCGACCACTTGGAAGAAGTCTCTCTGTTTGGTCCAATAAGATTCAAATCTGAATATTTTACTGGCCGGGATGGAAGAAGTAATGCTGACAACACAGGGGCAGTGGTATGAAACTGGCTTTGCTGATGCTGTAACAACAGTATTGGGGAATACAGATGACCACGAAGAGGAGGTAAAAAACCAGTCGAGTTGTTCCATTAGAGGGTCTAATCTCATATTACTCTAGGTATATTTACGATCTTTGATAGGGATCTCAGTCAGATTTTGCGTTCTAATGAATTCATTGAAGGTTAACATATCATCCACATCTCCCCCTCGTTAATTACGGTTCTCTGAAGATCGAATATAATTGAAATCCCCGAGTAATAACCACTGTTCATTATCTGGGATATTAGGGTTCATTATCCCCTGAGTATATGTTACACGATCATCCCCTTCACATGGGCCATATGTAATGGAATGTTAATAAATAATATAATATTGATTGACTTGTTTGAATTTTAGAGTAAACGAAAACTTTTCTTTTGAGTTTTTGTTTAAACCTTTACAAATCATTTAATAAAATTTTGATCATCATTTATCCAATAATGAAAATTTTGGTTGTGAACTTTATTCAAAATTCAAAGAATGATTTTCTTTCTTTTGTCTTTTTGAAACTTGGTAGGAACCACAATTAAATATTTTAGAGCGAGAATAAAATGACTTTCTCAAATTTATTGTGGTGTCATACTCATTCTCGAATTTTATTTGAAATTTGAATTTATTTGATCTTGACGTTTAAGAGATATTTAAATATTTCCACTAATTTATTTAATAAAATGAGAGGAGATAATATGACTTCTTCGAAGATAGTATTGATTTTTTTAAAGTGCTCATTTGAACACTTGATTATTTTTGTTGTAATCATTTTGGTATTTATAAAACCCTAAAACTAATTTAGGGAATTTATGAATGCCTTAAATGAATTTTTGCTGACAAAAATGTATTTATAAAATTTATTCGGAGAGAAATATACTCCTATACTCTCTATACTTTATTTAGTCTATATATATATATGTTTTACCATTTGGAGGGATTTGATAATCCAGAATTTTAGTGTTGTTAGATATTAGAAAATATAAATCCTAGATCATCTGAGACGAGCCCATATTTCTCTATTTTTTCTCTATCTTTTTCCTCCTTGGACCTAATTTACCACTAAGGCTCATATCATCTTCTTCTGTCTCACGTTCATGAACGAACGAGTCACTCGTTATAGAAAAAAATGAGGTACATGGCACCTGGACTCCTTCCTCCACTCCTTCTACTTAATTCCTTGACCGATTCAATATGAAGTCTACATTCGTAGAACATTATAAGGAATTCATTCAGGCAATTAAAACCCCACTTTAATACTTTTAATGCCATTATTTCTTCATGAATGGCATTAACTTCATTTCCAAAACCTCGCTTTTAATGTCCATTATTTTTCATGAATGCCATTAACTCTATTTCCAAAATCTCGCTTTTAATGCTCATTATTTCTCCATGAATTCCATTAACTATATTTCCAAAACCTCGCTTTTAATGCCCATCATTTCTCCATGAATGCCAGTAACTTCATTTCCAAAACCTCGCCCTCTCTCCTTCTATGGACCTCCCATGACACTATAAATACCGCCCCGAGGACCCCTTTGAACCACACATCCTCACGCAGAAAGTCCCTCTCCAAAACCCTCTCATTCGTTAGCAATTCATCGTCAGAGTTAGGATACATCCACACTTCCGATGAAGATTGCGTCACCATGGAAGGTACCTATGACATATTTATTCCTCTAGTTTCTTCTCCGTTCCTTTGCGCACCGTTGTGACATATTTTTCCTCTCGATTGCAAGGCCGGAGAACGCCGTCCGTGTCATCGTGCTCTTCATGCGTTCTCCTCTACTCCGACGGAACTTCTCGGCTATCCGAGGGCGAACCTGGAGCTATAACCTTGTCCATCGAGTCGCCCAAATCATCATCTACCCCGTTTTGTTGTTCATTGACGCCCGAGACCTTATTCCAAAATTCCGGCGAGATCTCCGGTGAGATTTTCTCCCCTCTGTTCATCACTTTTTTATCTTTAAAAATGGAATAGGTACGGACCTATCAAAAGTCGCCACGTGGCAGCCTAATTCTTTATCCCGTAATTCATTTTAGGGAAAAACATCCAAACTTCAGAAATTCACATCTTCTAGCCTGTAAGTCGGATTTCGACAAATTTTATATCTACGGATTTCTCGAAACATGTAGTTTATTATTTTCCAGTAATATTACACTTTTTGTTATTCTAAATTTAACTCAAATTTATTATGTGAATTTGAGTATATTTATTATTCCTCCCATTCTATAATTTATTTTGAAATATTTTTCTTCACCAAATTTGATCCTTAGATCCATAACTTTCTATGTTGACATTTGTAACATTCTTTCCATTATGTTAACACCTTATTTTGACCTCAAGCCTTTGTTTCAACTTCCATTTAGTTACATCATTTTCCTTTATGAATTTGGCCATAGAAATGATTCAATCTTTTCAAGATTTCTATCGGATCATTTTTTTATTCAAACATGTAATATATTTTCAAATATCCACAGGCTCAAACCAAGTGAAGTTTGACATACTCTCCATCCAATTGATTTTATAATCAACCTTCAACATACCAATTGATTTTTCAATCCCCGGAGATATGATTTCCATCATATTTCCATCCAATCCAACTTGATCCTATCTCAACCTATCCATGCCATAGTAATTAGTTTATTAATAGTAATAGTTAAATATTTATTTTGTTAATTGTATTTTTGTTTGGATCTTCAATTTGGATTTGTGTTGTGTGTTGAAGTATTTCTCTTTTATCGTTAGATATATTGTAACGAGAAGGAGAGACGACTACGAGTAGCATATTTCATCTTCAGGATCCAGGCAAGTTACTCTTTTGGCCATACTCCCATTATACCTATATTTTTCATATGCATTGTAGTCCAACTTAAATATTATGCATTGGTAGGATTATGTATTATATTATACTATTACACACAGTAGTTCATTGAGGTAGGCCCGAACCTTATATCATTTTCACCACCGTGTAGAATTATACTGCTTTGCTAAGTAGACGTGGATTGGGAAGTGATCCATTATGAGGTATGAGTGACTAAGTAGTAAACATGACCAAGATAATTTTAATGAACCACCTGGGTGGAATGGTTGGGGGCACCCTGGAGGAACCAGTGGATTTGCCTGAGTGACCTGGAGATGACCAGTAATCACCGCGGAATGCCACCCAAGCTTAAAGGGATCAATCATATTTTTCATAAATAGAAGCTTACATGTGCAACCACAAGCTATTATGGGCTCTGGCTTGGTTGATTAGTTGTAGTGACTCTTACTAGGTGGTGCTACGAACGTAGTTATGATTAGGTGGGATGGGCACCGCCAGAGTGAGGGAAACTCTTTTGAAAGACCATGTCTCGACCTTCCGGTTCCCATACAACATGTAGTGTGACGAACTAAAAAGGAGGTGGTCGAGTCTTGTGGGGAAAAGTGCACAAACCTCTGCAGAGTGTACAAACTGATCATGATTAGCCGTGTCCACGGTTACTGACGACTTTGAGCATCTAGAAGTGGGAATGTTGACGGATCTCATCATTTTTAATTAATCAATCGAGCTTAATCAACTTTGGGAATAGATTGACTTGGAGAAACCAACTCAATCATATTATGAGCTTTTTAGTACTGATATGATACTCTTTGAGTAGGAAAAAATAAGCTTTATGCATATTGAAACTTAGAGATTTTCCACCAGCCAAATTGCATGTAGAAGATAGGCTTGTATATATATATATATATATATATATATATATTCTTTTGGGAGTAACTTGCCGTACATTCAAAGTACTGACCCATTTTGGGCTATAACCTTCGGTGTTGCATGATTGTATACGATGAGTAAATGATGCGATGTAGGGTTACGATGTCTACACTCAACTTTGCCGTTGGTGTTGATGGGACTCCACATATGTATTGATTGTTTCTGCTGTGTATTCTAGCCCAATGGCTATAAGGTAATAAATACCGTGTATTTACGTTACATTATGACATGTGATTTTATGGTATTTCATCGAGTACTGTGTGTGCTACCATACTGATCCAGGGATAGCACAGAAGCACAGTAGACTTGGTTCCTTTTCGGGATCGGGTCGTTACACCATAGATGTTCACAAGTGTCCAGCTTTGATTAGATTGGGCGGATCGAAAGGAAAGTTGTTGCGAGAAGAAATTCTGAGTTATGTCAATCCCAGAAAACATTGAACTATTCCAGATCGTAATCAAACCCCCTGAAGCACCTCTGGAAGGGACGAAAGAAAATCTGTGTAGTTTTTTTGGGCAGAAAGTTTTAATATAAGATAAATCAAAATCTTGCCGCGTAGTTTCTTGCAAACATAATATATCACACCCAGTGGAATCAATGCAATTTCTAATAGCCACCAGCTTATTATTAGAATTCATACCACGGATATTCCAACAGACAATATTCCAATTCTTAAACTTCATTACGATGAACTGAAAGTAAACTAAAGATTGATGTCTTCATCCTCCGGCATAGCCTGGAGCTTGGCCTCTGTCAGGTCTTCTGGTGGCACTCCACATAAGTCCACTCCAATCTGCTGCATAGTATGAACGCTTGTGGGCCCAGGGATTTGCATGTTCTGATCTGCCTCAGGATGAGAGATAATTATGGGGCTATCAGCAATAGAGCTATTTTTTCTAAATATGAACTCGAGGAACAACTTTTGATTTGTAAGTGCGGCGTTCATTGTAGTTAGTTACCTTAAAACCATCATACTTATTAGCTCTGGTGCTTCTTCTGATATTATTATCTTGAACTGGAACAGGGAACATTTCTTTATCGGCATGACCTGAACTGCCACCGGGTTGAGAGAACAATGTGTTATAGTGTTACTGACAGTGACTTGATCCTGCTCCACTCTCGCTTTCTTGCGAATTGGTTGATCATCATATTCCAATTCTTCATTCAGGGTTTCAAAAGCCATGTCCCAGAGCCTCTTGGGGATTGTTACATTCAGTTGAGCACCATCAGACCAGAGCCTGGGCCATTGGCTATGCATTACAACAGCGGAGAAGAACTACCAAAGGGCACGGCTAACAACAGTTCCCATGTCATCTCAGGTGCAGTCTGATAAGTAATTGTAGGCAGAGAGGGTTTATAGATAAAAGTTCTCATGAAGTCAAGGAATGCCTCACGAGCAGTAACTTCCATAATAAAATCTGTCCCTCTAGCTCTGACAAAGTTCAGGGAACTATTATGTGTTCCATTAGAGAGATCATCGGCTGCCCTCTCAATTTCAGAAACATGCTCATCCCAAGCATCAGCGGCGTCCTCAGAGATATTCCCCGATGGATCAACTCCATCCATAATTGACGGGCCATCGTATCCAGCAATGGTACGCCAACTAGTTCCTCTAAAAGGTGGAATGGTGGGCGGCCAGAAACCCCAACCATTGCTCTGTACAGGTGCAGGTGATTGAACATCCTGTGCCCACCCTGCATCTGCATTTTGCTGGTTCCAAATATGTTGCTGAAGTTTGTGCTCCCGTGCGGCCGTCAGGTATGACAATTGTTGGGGGTGCGGAGATGCATTCATGGGAGGAGGGGGATCCTCATTGCCTTGGTTAGGGGGGGGGGTTGTGGGGTGATTATGCAAGATATAAATTGGAACCGACCAAGATCTACCTTGACCCCCATATGGATTAGCTCTCTTGACAAGAATGCTGTATGGGACATCTCTGAAACTAGTGACCAACACTCTGACAAGAACACGAGTGACGAGGGGGTAACCCCACGACTCCTGCGTATGAGGATACCTGGGGCGTAGAAAGATGGAAGGCCCGTTGGAAAGCCTCGACAGGCCCACGGCTGGCCCAATCAAGCACCGACATAGGAGTCCACGACTGATATGGAAGGCACGACTTGGCGCACAAGGCAAGTCTAGAACTAGGAAACTATCTCTGTAATCTAGTACGGACTCCCCGAGACCTAGCCTAGTATATAAAGGCTGGGAGGGGAGACGTCTTGATCATCCAATACACAATATACTCTCCTGGTCTTGCGAGAACTCGCCTTGGCCTCCCTTGTAATCGCCCCCTCACGCAATAATATCGAGCAGGAAGTGCTTCTCCTATTAGCCGACGAGTATCGTCCAACCTGTTCCTTCTCTATGACTAACCCAGGGTCCCTGACCATGGGATTTGCCGAGGCTGATTCTCGTCAATTAGCGTCGTCTGTGGGAACCACACATGTTGGAATCACAATCTCGGCGGTCCTGCCTTCAGCAAATCAGGACTCGAGGACTAGAGCCAAATCTAGCCCGCTCGAGGAGTTCAAGTTCGCCACAAGCATCTCCATCGCCCCGTCAAGATCACTTAGCCTGCAGCCGAATCAAGTCCAGCACCTCGACGACCACCAGATCTATAGCCAACGGAAAAGAGCCCGACGACCCAGAAGACAGACGCGAGGACTCTACACGGGATCCCCACTCGTAGAGTCGCGGCGCGTGACAGAAGACTCGCCAACCACTCGATGACCTTTCGCCACCCGGACTCCCGCCGCGCGATAAGACAGCGACTCCGAAACCCAGACCGGCGAGTACTACGACCCAGACCAAAGACCAGACAAATTCTCCAAATTCATCCGGAACCAGGCACTCAACGATGGGATAGAGCTCGACCCAAGATTCCCCAACCGAACAGAAGACCACTCACAGATTTTCCATGTCTCAAGGAGAAGAAGGCACGCTGGCTCCAGTAAGCTCACAGCCAGAGAGGAACTGGAAGGACCTTGCACGATCCACTGTTTCGAAGACAGTTGGGGACACCTCAGAGCAAGCCACACCCTAGGAGATTGTCGCCTATTCACCAAACTCTCCAACATCCTCAAGGAGGAAAAGCAACGTGAAGCCAAGCGCACTCGAAGAAGCGCGCAGTCACCAATACCAAGTACAAAAAGACAATACCCTACGTCCCATGGGCGAATCTGCATGATACAAGAAGGAAGACCCTAAAAAACAAAGCAGGACGCCTACACCCTGCAGGCCCGAGCAGCCGAGGACCAAAAGATAGCAGGAATCTACCAACTGTGCGGCGCCGAGACCAGCATCACCTTCTCTCAGAGCGTCCACCCGCCCACAGTCCCAAGGCCGGGGCACGCACCCCTGGTCCTCGAAGCCTAGATCGGAGGTTACGACATTGATAGAGTCTTCATGGATGGAGGCAACAGCCTAAACATAATCTTCGCCAGCACCCTACACAAGATGCTGGTCCCATGATCAGTTTGGAAGAAGTCAGGCACCACAATATATGGCGTAGTTCCAGGTGAAGCAGCCGCCTCCATCGGAACAATCGAGCTTGATGTCATCTTCGGCAGGAAGCGCAACTTCGCAAAACAAGTGCTCGAGTTCGAAGTGCTCGACTGGCAGTCGCAATACCACACCATACTCGGGAGACCAGCGTTTGCACAATTCATGGCGGTTCCGCACTATGCATATCTCAAGCTCAAGATGCCAGGACCCGCAGGAGTCATCACAGTCAAGGGAAGCTTCACCAAATCGGACCAGTGCGATCGCGACTTCCACAAAGTCTCCGACACGTTTGGAGCCCAACAACAACTCAAAGAAATAGCCATGGTGATGGATAAAATCATCTTTCCACTGGCGAGCCGAAGCGAGTGAAAAGAATTCGGCCGCGATTTCAGCGTCGACGGCGACACAATGAACCACCAAGTCCACCCAACAGACCCAGAGAAGACGGTCCGCGTATACGCCCACCTCCCAGAAGAACAAGAAACCGCCCTAATAACTTTCCTTCGCGAAGAGTGGAATTTTTTTTCCTGGTGCCCAGCCGACATGCCCGGAATACCGCGAGAGTTCGCAGAACAAGCGCTCCACATCAAGCCAAACACCAAGCCAGTAAAGCAGGCGCTGCGACGATTCTCAGAGACCAAGCGCACTGCAATCGGAGAAGAAATCAACCGACTATTCGACGCACAGTTCATCCGAGAGACGAAGAAAGCAACCTGGATCGAAAATCCAGTCCTAGTCCCTAAAAAAGACACTGAGGTATTGAGGATGTGCGTCGACTACGGGCCCGTCAAAAAGAACTGCCCGAAAGACCACTTCCCCCTGCCGAGAATCGATCAGATAATCGACTCCACAGCAGTATGCGACCTCCTATCCTTGCTCGACAGCATACCCAGGATACAATCATATCAGGATGAAGGAAGAAGACGAAGAGCACACCTCATTCATCACCCCCTACGGCGTGTTCTGCTACCAAACAATGCCCTTTGGACTAAAAAACCCCGGAGCCACGTACCAACGAATGATGCAAGAATGCTTGAGAGACCAAATTGGCAGAAACGTCCAGTTCTATGTAGACGCCATTGTCATCAAAACCTACAGTGAAAACACGCTACTCGACGACCTCCGCGAAACATTTGCGGCCCTCAACAAGTACAGAATCAAGCTCAACCCAAAAAAGTGTGTGTTCGGCGTCCCAGCCGGAAAACTACTTGGGTACATGGTCTCCGCCCGAGGAATCGAAGCAAACCCCGAAAAAGTCCAAGCAATCGCCAAGATGCAAAGGCCAACCAATATCAAAGGCGTGCAGCAGCTCACAGGAAGACTTGCAGCACTAAGCCGTTTCATCAGCAGGCTAGGAGAAAGGACCTTACTGTTCTACCAACTGCTCAGAAAGGAGAAAAATTCGAGTGGACCGAGGAAGCCCGCAATGCATTCGCAGATCCACCAATCTTGGCGGTGCCCAAAGAACGGGAGAAACTGTACCTCTACATAGCAGCGCATAGCAGTGTAGTCAGCACGTCAATCGTCGTCGAGCGCGCAGAAGAAGGCAAAATCCAGAGCATACAAAGACCAATCTACTACCTTAGCACACTGCTCACAAAGCCGCATCAACGGTACCCGCACTACCAGAAGCTCCTGCTCGCCATCATCATGACCTCCAGGAAAGTATCACATTAAGTCGACGAACACCCCATCACAATCGTGAGCAGTGCACCACTCGCGGACATCCTCAACAACCCCGGAGCGATGTCAGAACCCCAACTAGCGTAAGTGCTAGGGTTTGAGTGCCCTTTGCATCATGTGAAAAATTTAAAAGAAAAATCAAAAATGGGGAAAAGAAAAGCCCTGAGAAATTAAATCAAATGGCCAGATAAAAATCTTTTTCCAAAAATCATTTGAATGTTTTGGAAAATTCCTAGAATTGTTGCTGATCATTGAAAAAGTGGTTTGGGGATTTTCCCATGCCCATGGAATATTCAAAAATTCAAAAGGTGCATTGAAAATTAAATTAAACTCCAATTTGAATTTAAATTCAAATTGTTTGAATTTCAAAAATGCTCAAAACCTAGGGGTGACTAGCTACTGGTCACCTAGGGTTTATAAAGTTATTTGGGCATTTAACTAAAATGCCTAGCTATTTAAATCTAGGCAAAACAAATAACAGAAAAAGAAAACAGAAAGAAATAACAGAAGAAAAGGAAAAATAAAAACCCAGCCCAACCCCTACGGCCTCGGGCCCAACTAGACTTCCCCGGCCTAGCCCACGACAGCCTTGTCGTCTTCTTCCCCGCGCTGCCAAGCAGCAAGCTGGAGGGGCAGAGCGCGGCGACGACGCCACAGCGACGTCTCGCGTATTTCTGGCCACCTAGGCCCCCTCTCCTCGCCAAGAAGCCGCCCCGCGCGCGCCGCACCTTTCCCCCTTGCCCGTGGTCGCCCTCCCCCTCTCCTTCTTCGTCTTATCCGTGAGCACCCGAGAGCTGCCGGAGCACCGCCGTGCTCAACTCGTAGCCATCATCGACGCTGCGCCAAGTCTTCGTGTCCAGCATGTTCACCGCAGACTGCTTCACCAAGGTGGAGAAGATCGAGAGCCCGGAGACACTGGAGCCGCCGATTTCTTCAACATCGCCTCGCCGGAGCCGCGAGAGCTCGCCGAGAAATACGTCGTCCTCGAGCCATCCCCGCCATAGCCGTCAGCGCCATTGACTCCGGGGTGAGCTCCCCATCTTTTCCCCCTATCCCCAGCCTCTCCCGTGCCTAGAAACCTCACAACCGTCGAGCTTGTCTTCGGCCGCCGCGCGCATGTCGTCGCCGGCGTAGTCTCCGGCAGCGCAGGTGACCCCCTCCTACACCAATCGACGCGGGCGAGCACAAGGAGTCGCCTGGTGCCGTTCGTTGGCCAAATGGAGCCCTGCTCCGCCGTTCCGCACGGGCGCCGCAGTGTCCCGTGGTCACCGGCGGTTAGCTGCCGACCACTTTGGGCCAAATGACCCTTAATCACCCATTAAACCACCCCGCACCCACTGACTGGGGGACCCTGGCCCCCCCTAATGACCCTGTTTAGTTAATTAAACCGGGTTTAAACCCACTGCCACTGACACCCCGACCTCACCTGTCAGCCCCCCCTATGACATCACCCCCACCTCAGCATGACGCAATAAATCAATTCCAGGAAATTAGAAATGGATTAAAGAAATTACAGAAATTCCAGAAATTAGCCAAAACTTCAATAAATCATAGAAAATTCATATTAACTCCAAATTGGACAAATAATATATGAAAAATGATCAGCAGAAAATTCTCTATCCAAATATTCAAATTTCAACCATGTTTGAGTTGATTTTAAAATGGGACCAGAAGCTTTTGCTATTTGGCTTAATTGGAATTATTTCAAATTTAATTCAAATGTTAATTCAACTTGAACCTTTGCAATGCAACCTTGATCACTTGTACATCAGAAGCATATCAAACACATGATCACATTGTTTTAAATAACCAAACATTAGCACATGCAAGATGACCTAATTTGAATAACATTTGGAGTTTGAATTTGAATTAATTTTCAAATCAACTTCAATTAAAATGTGACAATTTGAACCTAGGTCACATCAATACCTTTCACATCATGTGACAACCTAAACATGTGCTTGTGCATTCTATTACATTGTCGCCCCCCTTTGTTGATGATTGTGCCGGTAACAGTGCCTCCAAAACGGTGATCACCCCCGAAGGAGAAGACCACCGTTAAGACCCGTGTATCGTCAGCAAGGCAAGCAAACCCCATTGATCATGTCTATAAAATCCCAATTCCCTCTCAGTCTCGCTTATGCATGTTTAGGAGATCACCTTGTATCGATTCTACCGCATAGTTGAACCCATATCCGATGCATGACCTATCATTCTGTCACCGTATTAAGCAAACCACAATCCTAGCAGAATTAGGAGTTGAATGATGAGCATGTGGCCCCTGCAACTGTTAATGTTTATTGCATGCTTAGTGGTACAATGAGGTTGCTTTTGATGTGAGTCGGGATGATAGTGAACATGGTGTTGATGAAAGTGAAACAGTGTTGGTGAATCCACCCTAATACAAGGTGAACGATGAGAGGCTGTGTAGGAGTACACAGTGGGTTGTCTCATTGAACACCGCCTTAAGCACTGAGTTCTTGTATGGTAATCCAAGACAAAGAGTACAACCACACATTGGGCTCACTGACCCCTCTCGGCCTAGTACCTTGATCCGTGTCGACATCCAGGAGTCACATTAGTTCGGGCCTTCCATCTGACATATACATAGAAAAAGAGTGAGTGGAAATGTTGCATCATCCTAGATATGTGGGTGGATCTGTGAGACAGTGAAACCATCTGTCAGAGGTGGCGTCTCGTTTGCCTACATTGTCTGGGTCCGTTTCGTTGATCCGGCCGGACTCTCGAGCGGTGACAAACTCAGATAGTCGACTCCTGGAATAGACCGGTTGTGAGCGAAGTGTCGTGGTGAACATCCTCGCTGTCATCTCTTGAACGGTGGCGAGACCTGGCGGTAATCGATGGTCATGTGTGTGTAGCTTACACCCTTGCAAGGTTAACAAAACTATTCGAATAGCCGCGTCCGCGGTTATGGACTACTTGGAAACCTCTACTTGATCATAGACAACTTGAATGGATACTTAGAAAACTCGCAAGATAAGCGTGAGTGCTATGGCGTGCCTCCTCGTGGGGAAGTCGAGGAAGTAACCATAGTGGTGTATTGATTGGAGACTTGGTAGTGTACTCGTGTACGCTTCTTACCTCAAGTCTGGTACTCGTAGTACAGGACTAGCCAAGTCAAAGCTGGCACTTCTGCATGTTGAACCCCACCTCCTTTACCTTGATACTTGAGCATGAGTAGTATAGATATTATGTAAGTCTTGCTGAGTACGACTTTGTACTCACGTTTTCTTATTCTATGTTTTAGATGAGAACCCGGACCCCGATGGAGTCACCTTCGTGAAGCTCGACGTTGACTAAGTTAGCATAGTCCCAGACAGCAGTATGGTCCCTCGTGGAAGGGCATGTATGTTTACAAGGCTTCTCTAAGCCATTTGTTAAACTTGTCTGTACTCAGACCTAATTTTCTTCCGTTGTATGATGTAATGTGATCACAGACATGTGATCTTTGTATGATCTATGTGTATATCAATAAAGAAGTACTTTGTAGAGTTATGTGATGATACCTATTGTTCATACTAGGCATGTGTGTTGCGTGTATGTTTATATCATGCATGTCTTAGTATGGGTTTTCGAGATCTTAGTTGTGATCTGGCTGGCGGTCTTTTATACACCAAGTGGCCCTTAGATGTGCGCAGCTTGGGGCATCGCGATGCGATTGCTCGTGACTCTGTCACGTGCACACTTTGTTGTATGATCGAGCCCTCCCTAGACCCCGACTAAGTGATCGGGCTGGAGTAAGTCTATGTAAGAGTTAGGATTCAATCGATAACATGGTTGAGGCGACTTGTCTATGAGTATGGGATTCACCACCCATAAGCATTTAGACTTGTGAGCGGACAATGAGGACCCATCTCAGTTGATCATCCGGCCTGGATGGGATGCCCCTCACGTTCGATGCTTACCGAGAACGTTCTGTGCGTGGCCTTGTCTGCTTAGACAAGTGGGTACGGTTCTCGGCTCTCCATGTGATTGCATCGTGACTGAAATTATATACGCTAACCCCGGGTCCCGACAAGCGACCGGCCGAGTCGTTGAGTGGAACATCAAGCTCAGCCCGCGCGATCTGCAGTTCAAACACCCAATAGCAATCAAAGCCCAAGTACTCCCAGACTTCTTGGTCGAGTGGACAGAGGCCCCTCAGATCTGTCTAACTCATGGACGATGTTCTTCGACGGATCTAAAAGACAGCAAGGAGACAGAGCAGGCGTCGTACTAGTCTCCCCCAAAGGAATGAACCTCAAATACGTCCTCCAGATCAACTTCAGCAATGCCTCAAACAATGAAGCAGAATACGAGGCACTACTCCACGACATGGGCATGGCAAAAACTTGTGGCGCTACTCGCCTCTCGATCTACGACGACTCCAACCTCGTCGTCCAGCAGGCGATGAGAGACTGTAACGCAGTCGCAGACAACATGACGACCTACTAGAAGCTCTACAACACACTAGAGGGAGGATTCGACGGCTGCGAACTCAATTACGTCCCCAGAGCAAATAACACAGAAGCACACGAACTTGCGAACATCGGATCGACTCGAGGACCAATACCACCAGGTGTTTTCCTCGAGAGCATCAACCAGAGATCAATCAAAGTAAAGCCAGCGGCGCCTGAGGATGTCGCAGAGGCAGATGACACAGATGAACCAGCGCAGGTGGCAGCAACAAGCACAGCCGACAACCCAAGCAGCCAAGCAATCGAAGTCACAGAGCCAGCCGCACTCGAAGACCCGGCCTGGACAAAACCATTCCTTCGATTCCTAATCGAAGGCGCCTTACCACAGGACGTTGCAGAAGCTCGACGCATTAGTCGACGAACCAAAGCATTCACAGTAATCAACAGACAGCTATACGAGAGCAGCATCTCTCAGGTCCTCCAAAAGTGTATCGATGAAGAAGACGGAAAAGCCCTACTACTCGAGATTCACGAAGGCACCTGTGGGCATCACGAGAGCAGTCGCGCACTCGTGGCCAAGGCCTTTCGAGCAGGTTTTTACTAGCCGACAACCATGAGAAATGCGGAAGATATCGTGCGACGTTGCATCGCCTGCCAGAAGTTCCCCAGCAGGCCACATGCCCCAGCATCAGAGCTCAAAACTGTACCACTGTCCTGGCCTTCCTCCACATGGGGAATCGACATGGTGGGTCCACTCAAGAAATCCTCAAAAGGAGGATGAACACACCTACTAGTCGCAGTCGACAAGTTCACCAAATGGATCGAAGCAGTACCAATCACTTGCTCAACAGCCCTCACAGCAGTCAACTTCATCAAGTCAATCATCTTCAGATTCGGCGTACCACACAATATCATCATAGACAACGGTAGAAACTTCACAGTAGCAGAGTTCCAAAACTTTTTCCAGGAACTGGGCATCAAAATCAACTACGCATCGGTCGCGCACCCACAATCCAACGGCCAGGTGGAGAAAGCAAACAGCCTAGTATGTGGAGGAATAAAGAAACGACTCCTTGCACCACTGGAACAAGAGGCAGGCAACCGGGTAGAAGAACTTCCAGCGGTACTATGGAGCCTGCGTACCACCCCAAACAGCTCAACCCAGTACACACCTTTCTTCTAGGTATACGGGGCAGAAGAGGTACTGCCGCACGACTTCAAATTTGGAGCACCCCGCATATTAGGTACGAAGAGGAAGAAGCAGAAGAAGCACTACAGAACGATAAAGATACAGCAGACGAAGCACGAGACACAACGATAACAAGATCTGAAGGATACCAGGACAAGTTGCGCACATATCAAAGCAGCCTCCTGCGTACAAGAACCTTCAGCAAAGGATACCTCGTCTTGCGACTGATACAAGAAAAAGTACATAAACTCGCTCCACAATGGGAAGGGCCATTCATAATCTCGGAAGTCATCGGAGGCGGCGCATACAGGTTGAAGAACCCGAAGACCAATGAAGACGTGGGAAACCCATGGAACATAGCGAACCTACGCTTGTTCTACCCATAGCTCTCCAAACACCACAGCGGCATCGGCAGCAGCACCGATCAGCAACCCATGTAACACCCGAAGAAATAAAATAATGTGGCCCAAGCATTATTTTTTAAAAGCACTCGGGGACTCGAGCATAAACTCCCCCCGAGAGACGCTATCCTTACTTAAACGCACTCGGGGGCTCGAGCATAAACTCCCCCCCGAGAGACGCTATCCTCGCTCATGCGACTTTACTTAAAAGCACTCGGGGGCTCGAGCATAAACTCCCCCCGAGAGATGCTATCCTCGCTCATGCGAATTTACTTAAAAGCCCTCGGGGGCTCGAGCATAAACTCCCACCGAGAGACGCTATCCTCGCTCATGCGACTTTACTTAAAAGCACTCGGGGGCTCGAGCATAAACACCCTCCGAGAGACGCTATCCTCTCTAAAATGTGACCTCCTCTGCAGGTACCGGGAAACCAGAACACAAGACCTCCGTCATGCACCAAGAGTTTTCCACAAAGAGAATCACATCGAAAAACGCAAAGTTTCTTAGTCTTCACCTGATCACAAGCGATCACCTAAAGACTTGGGGGCTACTCCCATCGGGAGAGCTGACGCGCACCCGACCAAAAAAAACTTGGAATAACTTAAAAACAGCCACGAGAAGGGACAACCCAGGTAGACAAAAACTTACAGCCTACGCCTGATTCTACAAATCAAACGTAGCCTCGGGGGCTACTCCCATCGGGAGCGCTGCCGCGCACCCCGAAGACAATCTTCCATTACAAGGCAGTCGAAGACATACAAGGCAGTCGAATTCAGTTTTCCATTACAAGGCAGTTGAAGACAATTTTTCATTACAAGGCAGTCGAAGACAGTTTTCCATTACAAGGCAGTCAAAGACAGTTTTCCATTGCAAGGCAGTGGAAGACAGTTTTCCATTACAAAGGAGTCGAGGACAATTTCCATTACAAAGGAGTTGAGGACAATTTCCATTACAACGGAGTGGAGGACAATTTCCATTACAAAGAAGCCGAAGCCAGCCTACATTACCAAGGAGCCGAACAATTTTTTTCCGTTACAAAGGAGTCAAAGGATAGTTACCACTACAAAAGGACTCGAGCAACTACCAGACGGGGTACAATTATCCCAAGGAATTATGACTTCTACATATATGCTCATGCTGAGATAATTGGCACTTTCGTACCACAACTTGACGAGCATCATCATAGACAAAGTAGCAGCTCAGTCTGCGAAGAAGCAGGTCGCGGTCCTCCAGTTCTACAAGGTGCCTCGCCTATTGACGCAACCGCTTGACGACCGACTTGACACAGGCGAGGAATCGACCGAAGACGAAGTCGCGGGAGAAACAGGCGAACAACCACTCGACCCATCGGAATTGTCACTGCTTGTTTCCTCCCAGTATGGACCCAGACGATTTCCACCAGCATCAAATGCACGAACAGTGAGAGTATCTTCGCCATCAAAACGACAACAAAGGCTATCTCCGTCAGGTAGATTCAACCGACGAGAAAACACTCTCCAGCCAGATCCAAGAAAAATCAGGGATGAATTGTCAACCTCCAATTCCACCCAAGAAGAAGGTCGAGAGCATCCTTGAAGATGGAGCCAGAGACCCCTCAAATTAAGATCTGAAGCAATGGAGGAAAAAGAGAACGGAAGAGGAATCCGGGCAGCGGTCCGGCCAAGAACACGCAAAAGGAAATCACAGGGCCAAAAACCCTCCTCCATGGAAGAAGAAGAAGATGCCAACGCAACACCACGACGTCCACCGCGTGAAGAACGAGGCATGCGGCCACAACGGCCATGGAGGCCACGACCTCGCCTAGTCACACCATCACCACGCTTGGTCGCCATATGAAAGAGAAGCAGAAGAGAAAGGCGTGAAGAATGGATGCCAAGGACAGGCAAACCATATGAGGTATTTATAACACAATCCAAGGGAAAACCAGGAAAACACGAAGAAGCCCAGGCGGCGCCATCATTAAATAAAAGACCAAACATACCGGGCGTTACGAATTCCAAGACAAGATGCCTTCACACGGTCAACACTATTTAAAGGACACGTCAAATCTCGCATGTTTCCCATACAAGCCTTGGAAATCCAACAGGCACCAGGCAACACGGCGTCCAAGTCGTCATTATGACTGGCCAGAAGACGCGACGGATTGAAGACTAAGCGTCATCATAGGTCATCAAATAGCATGACAACGCCTATTAACGTGACATCTCAAGAAGGACGGATCAAGATAATTGGAAAAAATAAAAGACTGCAAAGGCTACCTATCTCTTGGTGCCAAAATTTTCTGATTCTAAAAATCTTTTACTCCCATCGGGAGTACCTTTATTCGAGATCGGGTGCTCCCTCACCTGGAAGGAAAATGTGCTTGAGTGATCACTCGCACTAGCAGAAATAAACGTACTTACAGAGTTCGGGTGCTCCCTCACCCTGAAGACAGTAAAACATTCGAGTGACTACTCGCAAAGACTCAAACAAGTATTCGACAATATGATCTACTCGCGCACTCGACGACTTTCTGAGTGGGTGCTTTCCTATTTTCCTCGCCTGAGCTCGCAAAAGGCTCCGCGAGTGAGTACTAACACCTCACTTGATTGTTTATCCAAGTGGGTGCATTGCTAACCAGGCTCTGTGCCTCTACAAAAAACAATTATGCCTGGGCTACGGCACACCGTACCCAGATGCCATGCAAGCTTAGCGTGTAGGTAAGACCCCACTGCGCAGAACGGCCGGGCCGGGACTTTCCACTGAGCGATTTCACTGACGACCTTTTCCATGCGCTCGCATGATAGAGAGAGCCGAGCGGACACGCTCAGGCTATTTGCTTAGACTGGCAGCAATTGATCCTATAAGACCTGCAGCGGCATGACTTTGCTAGACATCGGTCGTTCCAAGTTCATGTCGGGGGACGTGAGCTTGATTGGGCTACTGCGGTATTTTCCACTAGTGAAATTCAGCAAGGCTCGACCAGTCGATTCCTTGGGCCCTTTTCAGCTTAGCAAACCCTCGAAATAGATGTTGTCATGGCTCAAAACTGCCAGCGACCCGCGGCTGTGCCGCGCCTACAAACAATAAAGCACTGAAGAATTTGAGTCCCTGCGCGACTCTTCGAGTCCCCCAGGCACTCGGGGGATACTGACGAGGGGGTGACCCCACGACTCCTGCGTATGAGGATACCTGGGGCGTATAAAGATGGAAGGACCGTTGGAAAGCCTCGATAGGCCCACGGCTGGCCCAATCAAGCACCGACGTAGGAGTCCACGACAGATATGGAAGGCACGACTTGGCGCACAAGGCAAGGCTAGAACTAGGAAACTATCTCTATAATCTAGTACGGACTCCCCGAGACCTAGCCTAGTATATAAAGGCTGGGAGGGGAGACGTCTTGATCATCCAATACACAATCTACTCTCCTGGTCTTGCGAGAACTCGCCTTGGCCTCCCTTGTAATCTCCACCTCAAGCAATAATATCGAGCAGGAAGTGCTTCTCCTGTTAGCCGACGAGTATCGTCCAACCTGTTCCTTCTCTATGACTAACCCAGGGTCCCTGACCATGGGATTTGCCGAGGCTGATCCTCGTCAACGAGCTTTGTTCAATCCAAGACTTTTCCACAACGACAATCTCCCAAAACTGGAAACTTCTTTATTGACATAATAATTGGTCTGATAATCTAAGGGGAAAGCAAGTAAAACAATCCAAGCCTCAGCTTCAAAGACAGAGATCCGCATGTTCAACCCTTCATCATGTCTAATTGTAGAAAAGGTATAATCATTGTCATAAGGATAAGGTCCTCCCAAAATCAGATCATCACGAACAATGGTTGAAGCAAACCCAAACAGACCAGCGCCCAACGGATGCGTGCTATGGTAGATCAATGTGAGGTCAAAGTCTTGCATCAAGATACGACGTACCTCGTTCATCACATTGACTCTTTCATGTTCTAGGATCTCTCTGTTCAGAGTGATGATAGCATAGTTCTCGTGGGTTGCAGGTGGATCTCCCACAACCATGATTCTCCTCTGGAGTCTTCCTTCAGGTCCAGCTTCAATGTGCACCGGCCCAGGGAGGAAAGAGTGGGGTATGACCAGGAAGTTTGCCATGACGGAAAGCTTGGAGATCGGAAGAGATGGCGGCGCGAGGATGTTGGTTAGTGGAGGAGAGGCTGTAGATTGAGAAATGCGTGCTATAGTGGATGGAATTGTGGCGCTTATTCCTGTAACAGCCAGGACAATGATCTTTTCTCTCTGTTTCTGTTTGCTCAGGGATGCCAACGGCCGGCACCGAAAATAAAAATCTGAGAGCTAGGTTTCTTCTGTCTCCAAACCAACGAATGGGCCACCTTTGCTGATCGATTCCTGGCCCACTTTCGCTGAGGCCCAGCATTGGGGATCCTAATGGGCCTAGGTGGAGTTTGCTTACCGACCCAGATCTGTTTAGGACCTTTACGTGATGTGCAAGAAACGATAAAGTGTCCAAGAAAATTGCAAACCTTGCACCGTATACCAATGTTGCAGTTGTTGTTTATTTCTTTGGCCAAGTAGTAGGTAGTGACTCCAAGAGGGAACGTTATGCTTGATTGTGGGTTCATGCCCCCTGATGACACGCTTGAGTGACAGAAACATGAGTCTAGGGGATGTGCTGTGGCCACAAGGGGGAAAACAACGATGCTTGTAACCGCGGTTGCAAGGATTGTTTACTTTACGCAAAGTTCTTTTTAATGCAGTTGCCTGTTGCTTTGGGTTTACACTTTGGGTGGGGCTCGCAACTTAATACCAGCGAGATGTTCTGGATAGATATCTCAAGGTGGATGATTAGTAGTAGTTGCAGTTGGATTTCGGTCTACTTATTTTGGTGTACCGCCCATGCTTATGAGCCTCTTCCTTTCTTTTGTAGCATAGTTAGCATTGCGGTGCGTTTATAATCCTGTCAATTGCCCATCTGTAATTTGTTTACCTCGCATAGCAGTTTTATCGTCTTTTGGGAGAGAGACATCACTAGTGAACATCAAGGGACCCCGGTCCATATTCTCATCATTGTTTACACAATTATTTACTTTTTAGTATTTACTTTCAGCTGCTATTATCATTATCATTATCCCTTGTGTTTTGGTCATTTGTAAACAACAAGACCGGAGAGATTGACATCCTCTCTGAACTTTGTTGGGAGCAAAGTTATCTGTGTCGTGTGCAGGTCCAGTTCAAGGAAGCAACATTTGTCGTAAACGGTGCCATTGTTTTCTTGCCACCTACTTATCATTGCCGGAGTCCTACTGGTCGATACTCAACCTCTGTATCTTCACCGAGGGAAACTTGCCGCTACGCTGCATCTCACCTTCCACTTGGGGTAAACCAACGAAGGGCGAGAAGCCATTATCATCTCTCGCGTATCAGTGTCCTCAACAACTTGGATAGTAGCAACATTGTGGTGTGTAGGAAGGCTCTTAATTCTATCCTCTTCCTCTTTTTCTCTAGCCCATCTTTCTTTAAGTTTAGCCATCATCCTAATATTTTCATTATTTTGTAATTGTATAGCATTAATAGGAGTGGCCTTCCTCTCCTCAAGGGGAGAGGTTCTGATTTTAAGCATCTCTACATCAAGGGCTAAGCTGTCTACCATCAAAGAGAGATTATCTAATTTGTCTAATTTCTCTTCTACACTCTTGTTGAAGGCTTTTTGGGTAGTGATAAAGTCTCTAAGCATGGTTTCTAATTCAGAAGTGGGGTTCTTGTTGCTAGGATAAGTGTTGTTCTTCCCATAATTGGATGGAAACGGTCTAGGATTGCTAGCAAAATTACCCCTATAAATTATTTTTGAAGTTGTTTCTTGCAATAAAGTTCACATCTACTTGTTCCTGAGCAACCAAATAATTTAAAGGAACATCATGAGGATCGATAGTGTGACGCCCTCGATTTACGATCATGTACAATAATCATACACGCAGGGTACATGATCGAGATCAAGGTGCCACGGTGAGAATATCATAGCACAACACTAAACACAAAAGGATAAACCAATATATTACAAAAAGGGAGGGTCGCATGGACCCGAATACATAAGTCATGCAAACATAATATCTGAGTACAGACATAGTTAGTCAAGTTTTGCCTTAAGAAGGCTAGCACAAATAACATCAGAGATACTGATCGAAAAGGCGAGGCCTCCTGCCTGGGATCCACCGAACTACTCCTGATCCTGGTAAAAGGGGGGTCTCGACGTAGTAGTAGACTCCTCCTGGAATCTCCTGCTCCTGGGCTCCAACGTCGACTGCAGCGGCCGATCAGGAAAAACAAAAAGGGGGAAATAAAGCAAGGGTGAGTATCTATCATACCCACGAGTCTTACGTCCGCTACTAAGCATTTATGCATTTGTATTAAATGGAAAGGGGAGGCTGTATATAGTGGACTGCAAGGTAGAAATCAGAATAAGGATGAGAAGCTAGGCCTATCGAAGACTAGCATCTTCCGACGAGTTTTGCAGCATAAGAAGAGAACATCCAACAGTTCAATAGCATGAAAGTAGTAATCAAGCAGCAGAAGTTGCTGCAGCATGGTATAATAGTAAGTTGTAATAATTAATAATTATAAATGCCTCCGAGTTCCCTTCCTCGACTCCCTGCAAGGAAGAGAAACCGGAACCAACAGTTTAATATTAATAGTTTGTAGTAGTAGGGTCTGGCTTCAGCATAAAGCGTCCTGTTACCGTGGACACGACTATTCGAATAGATCATCTTCCCTGCAGGGGTGCATTACTGTTCGTCCTGCATGCTCGGATCTCCAGGGTGGCGTACACCTTGTTAGGGAATGCCCCACCGAGGCTATCCGACACGCCGAGGCCCATCCTACGGCTCGTCAGAGAGGTCCCCGCCGGTCTATAGTCCTAAGGGCAAGGGGGTGTTGGGCCGTCGCCCCTCGCTCTCCGGGTTGGTGTGATGTGGGTGAATTCCAACGCCGCAGCGTGATCCGTCCCTACCACAATGTTGAACTAGACGTCTTTCAGAGATTTCGAACGAGACCACAATGCAGAGGGCCCACCCCGTAATCCCACGTGAAGGTAGTGCGTATAGGCCTTCGCGGCCTCTCAAGTCATCCACCTGAACCATTAGTCATTTTATTATTATCTCGCAGATAAACGTCATCGTTGTCTGACTAACAACACAACGGACAATGAACAACAACCAGGACCACCAGTACGTCGGGGCCTACCCTATCGTCCCGTCAAAGCTCCGCGGTTACCAACAAGGTGAACCGACTCCTTACCTTGTCTCTCGTGTGCTCCTAGAGGAGCTCGACTTTCGTGGTTTGGGAACTCTCGCGGACAATGATGAGGGTCCAAGTCCGCCAGTACATCGGTCGTAACCTCCCTGTCGTCCCGGCGCAATACCTCTCGCGGGCACCGTTGGGTCGCCCGACTCTTACCTTTAAGGACAACCTTCGTTCAGGACCCTAGGGCGGCTATATAGATTCATCAACGAGTGGAGTACAATAATTACTCCTCGATATCTCACACTTGACGTGGCTCAGCAGAGCCGTGGTAGGGGCCTTAGGCGGTGTCTGCATTGTACCGTACCTGTGACAGTTGTAATAAATTGTATCCCTGTCACTCCCAGAGTGATCACGACACGCTATATAATCCTAGTTGACTAGCAATGCGCAGGGTTCACTGCTGGATATAATATATATATATATATATATATATAATAGGCAGCATAGGATAAAGGAAGGTACATCAAGGGGCGACAAAGACAGGCTATGCAATAGAATATGATTGTAACGTAGCAGCAGCAGTAACAATGCCTAGTGCAAGAAATGTACGGAAAAGATAGGCGATATCTGGGGAAGGAAAATGGCTCTTCTTGCCTGGAAGCTCGACGGTAGAGGTACGGTCATCGACGAAGTAGTTGATCACAGGGGCATTGGCAGCGGACGTCGAGACTATCAGACAATAAGAGAGGTGGAAGAAACAATAAATACACGTCAATAATAGCAATACAAATACAAGACATGGCAAACGTTAAGATAGATGTGAACTAACGCGGTGCTATACGTTGCAGACGAAACGGGAATTTAACCGGCTCTGCGTGATTACCGGACAGACGATCTGGGGGGGGGCGTCTCGGGTTCAGTATGCTAGAGGGGGTGGTTGTGGCACCCCGGCTCAGAGCAACCAGTTTACCTTGCATATACCGTCTGCTTTGAGAACTCCTCCAGGGGTTTTGACCACCACAATTGTGTCCAAAAGATCAATAGGAAAATTGTTTTGGGTGGCGAAACTCTGCGATATAAACGAATCGGTTGCCCCGGAATCAAATAATATAGCTGCGGGTATTTTATTAATAGGAAACATACCGATGAACACGTCAGGGGATCCGCGGGCTTCTTCGGCCGAGATGTGGTTGACTCGAGCCTGGCGATAGTTGTTCTGCCCCCGGATATTGTTGACTTGAGGTGATCGGTTCCCCGGCTTGCTCTGGCATTGTCTGGAAAAATGTCCTTGTTTCCCACAATTAAAGCAGGCGCCCCTCCGAAGGTAGTCTGCCGGGGCTTGGGGGTTGATGTTAGACTTCTCTTGAGTGGCCGGCTTGTCGGTTGCGGAGCCGCCGTGGTTCCAGGCGGGCTTGGAATTGGCTTGTGTCGGCTGGGGAACGGGCTGTACCATTCGGGGCTTCTAGGCATGTGGATCATACGGGGTCTTCTTGGGCTCATACTTGCGCTTGCGGTCTTCATAACTTCCCTTGAGTTCGGCGATCGACTTGTATTCGCGTTCTGCTATGAGTGCCTTGTTGACGAGTGTCTGGAAGTCTGGGAAGTCCAGCATGCTGAGCTGACAACGGAGAGTGGGTCTAAGACCACCAAGGAAGCGGTCTACCTTTCTCTCTTCAGTGGCCACATCATGAACCGAGTATCTTGCCAGGTGGTTGAACTTGTTCAAATATTCGGTTACAGTCATGCTACCTTGGACAAGAGCGAGAAATTCCCTCTGCTTGGTCTTCAGAACTCCGGTGGGGATATGGTAAGTGCGGAACTTCTCCTTGAACTTCTCCCAAGTGATATCCTCTCCCGCAGGCCATACTGCCTTGGTATTGTTCCACCAGATTGCGGCATAGCCCTCAAGGTAATGGGTGGCAAATGGAACCTTATCCACCTCATCACAGTGAGCGATCTCTAGCTTCTTTTCCATGGTTCTCAGCCAATCATCAGCCTCAATGGGGTCTGTTGCCTGATCGAAGCTCGGTGGTCGGGTGCGCTGAAAGTCAGATAGCTTGGAACGTGATCCCTGATTCTGATTCTGCCCCACATTTTTCTGCATACCTCGCAATAATTCCATGAGTTCCTGGTTTCTTCTTTACTCAAACATCCTGATGACCTGCTCTGTGGTAGGTGCCTGTGGTGGAGGAGGTGGTGGGCGCTCGGGTGACAGTCCAGCTTGCCTGGCGGATCAACGACGGGGGGTGTCTTCATCACCAGAGTGGCTGCACTCACCTCGCCTCATCCTATATCCGTTCCCAAATAGAGCACCAATATCATGAGAACCCACAAAGAGGGAAATTGGCGAAGTGAAGACAAGGTGGAAGAAACTCGAAACTCCAAGAGGTGGTGGTTGGTGGTCATCCGAATCCCTTGATAAAACGGAAATTAAACCAGCGGCCACCAGAACGGTCTTGACAACTCAGATCTGGGGCGTTGCCGGGGTAACTCACCACTTGCTCAAGACGGCCGCAAAACAACTCAGAGCTTGGAGCAGGGTGATTAAGAAGAAGGCAGAGGTCCCTAAGACGGCCGAGAAAACAGCTCAGAGCATAGGGTCTCCACTGCGAAAAGAAACTCAACGACTGCCTGAGACGGCCGAAAAGATGCTCAGAACACAAGACAGTCGCTGAAAGAGAAGGAAAAAGGAGGCATCCACCCTAGACGGCCGACCAAGAATCAGCACAGAACCTGGCGTGGTGCCTTATGAGAGAAAGCAAGATAGGATCCGTCTGAGTCACCTACACCAAAACAGGGAATATGAGAACATCATCAACAAAATCCAAATGAAAAAGCGAAGCAACCCCATAATTATACATAGCATCATGACCTCATACATAACAACTAGCATGGATGGCATAACGAGTACTGCTCATACGGCAGTTGACAACATGCATATCATAACGGTAGAAGCGACCATACTACTCGACCTCGTCCTAGTCGTGAGGGAGCGGGCACTGGCAGTCAGCGGAACCATCGGAACTATCCTCGGAGTCAGAACTAGCAACATGGATCGCGTTGCGGGTAGGGATGTCAAGGCGGCGACGCTGACGAGAGGGCTCTCCCTCAGGGGGAGGAGTGTGATGTCTAAGCATGGGAGCAGCAGGGGTAGCAGGCAACGCGGCCCACTCCTTTGGGGTCTCGCGCCGAACGGCTATCGGATCAGCTGGGGTAGGTGGGCTGGGTGCAGGTGGAATGGGTGGAGCTGGCACCGGATTATAGGTGGGAGGCGGTGGAGGGGGTGACTGAATACTACTGATAGAAGCGAGTGCCTCCCGAGAACGAGCCAGCTCCTCGGCAAGACTAATGACCAGCTCGTACTGACCGACCATGGAGAGAGTGAGTTGCACGGTCGTCCGGCCGCACTCCGAGTTTGGCGGAAAAAGGATCTGCCCGGAGGGAGACAAAGCGGGGTGATGAGAAAGACCTGGGTGAAGCTGCATCCCGACTTCATGGTGACGCAGGTCAACAAGAGCCTCAAGTGAAGCATAGAGAATAGCCTGCTCTAGGGTGGAAGCGGGTCCTCCCTTCGCGGAACGCGAAAGACTTCCATACGTGGAGCTCGAGAACAGGAACACCTCAGCGCGGTACTTGTGCACGTAGTCACCCAGCTTTTCGTAGTACACCTGGAACATCGGGTCTTCTCCCTGCGTGTACAGACGGAGCCAAACTCGGGGGAGCAGCGAAGGAAAGCCTGTCGGTTACGCCTCGTACTCAAATGGGTATGGAACGGGTGCCATCTACACTCACAGGGTTAGCCATTAGCAAAAATAAATGCATCTACATGCCATGCATCAACCAATGCATCACTCAAGGTGCACAGATCAAGCAAGACTCTAACGTTCCTCTAACGCGCGGCCTAACTAGCATGTCCTACAGTCAGCGCGGCTCTGATACCAATCGTTGTGGCACCCCGGCTCAGAGCAACCGGTTTACCTTACATTGCCAGCCCAGAGATCAAGTCTTCTGGCAATGCACAACATATTGGTACAGAAAACAACCTCTTCATAGTAATTATACAGGTACATAGGTTCGGGATTACAAACTTCTACGAGGCATGGCGGCACATCTCGTGCGGCAATAGTATCAACATTATTTATGTCACATCTCAGGGCCTCAATATGATCGACGAAGGACTCTACGGCAGCGGAATAACGAGGTGACGGAACTCCAATCCACGGGGACACTTGTCAGAACCCTCTGTTAGGTAATGTGCTAGGGTTAGTTAGTACTCTTGCATCATGTCAAAATTTCAAAAGAAATCTTTGAAATCAAATCAAAAGCTAATGGGAGAAGGAACACCCCCAGATGAATTAATTCAAAAGGCCAGATAAAAATATTTTCCAAAAATTCATGTTACAGTTTTGAAAAGTCTTATAAATGAGTGTGATCACATATCAAGTGATGTGGGACCCACCCCATGCTCATAGAATTTTTCAAATATTCAAACAGTGCCTTGGAATTAAAGAAATACCCCTATTTGAGTTAAGATTCAAATTATTTGAATTTTAAAAATGTTCAAACTTTATGAGTGGCTGGTCTATACTATTATGAGGCCACATAAAAATTTTCAGCATTTAAAAAAATGTTTAGCCATTTTATTTAGCTAAGCAGAACCAAGATCAGAAGAGAAAACAGAAAGAAAAAGAAACCAAGAAAGTAGCCCAGCCCGCGGCCTCTCCTTGTCGTCTTCCCCGGCGCGGCAAGCAGCTCGCTGGAGCGCATGCCGACGCCGGCGAGCACCTGCTAGCCTGCCTGGCGCCTCCTGAGTCGTCTAGTCGCGTCTGGAGACTCCCCGCAGCCGCCCTGATCCATTCCCCCCCTCCTCGTCGTCTTCCCTTTCCTCCTGCGCCCGATTTCGTCGCCGCCCGTAAGCATCCGTGGAGCACACCGCCGTCTTCACGCGGCCACCGTCGATGAGAGACCGCTACGCCAAGTCCAACCGCTCCGCCGCCGTCCACTACCTCAACCTGCAGAAGGAATCAGAGCTAGACGCCCCCAAGAACTCGCTAACTTCATCTCCTTCGTCTCCGGCCGCCGTGGATCGACTTCGAATTCCGGCAACACCAGCGCCTCCCCGAGCAAGCCGCCACTCCAGATAGACTCAGGGTGAGCTCGCAAGCAAAACCCTCTCTTCTCCCCCTGGATTACTCCCTCTAGCCGGATCCGCCATGGAAGCCGAGCACGGTTGCCGCCGAGGTTGACCATGCGCTCGCTCCCGTGCGTTTCCGTCTTCACCAGTGCGTCCGTAGTACTCATGGAGTCCCCAGCAACCCAACGCGACCATGCCTGCTTCTCCCCGTGGCCGTTTTGCAAGTTCCACTCCAAGCCGTGGCTCCGGCCGCCGCCAAGGTCGAATCCATCGACGAACGTGACCTCCCCGGCGACGTGCAAGTGGTGCTTTCGACGCGGCTCATCACGGGCTTTCGAACGGTGGTCTCGGCGCAGAGAATGAAGGCCAGAAGAGGGAGAACGCAGAGCGCCGCCGCGGTCCAGTCGCCGGCGTTTAGCCGCCGGCGTGTTAGCCCAACCCCCCCCCCCCCCCTTAATCACCCAGCTATGACCCCCTGGGTCACTGACCAGTGGGCCCAGTGGCTTAATTAGGCCACTGGATTAATTAACCCCACGGTTTAATAAATCCAGCCACTGACAGGTGGGACCCCCTTGTCAGCCCCCCCCTAACGTCAGCCTGACGCATTAAATCATTTAAATGAATTTACAGAGATTATTTGAATTAAATAAATTCCAGAAATTCCAGAAAATACCCCAAACTTTGGAAATTCATAGAAAATTCATATTAACTCCAAATTAGACAAATAATATATGATCATGTCTATAAAATCCTACTTCCCTCTCAGTCTCGCTTATGCATGTTTAGGATATCATCGAGACACGTTCTTTCGCATAGTTGAACCCATTCCGATGCATGACCTATCATTTTGCCACCGTATTAAGCAAACCACAATCCTAGCAGATTTAGGAGTTGGTTGATGAGCATGTGGCCCCTACAACTGTTATTGCTTTTGCTGCTTAGTGGTACAATGAGGATGTTTTGATTGTGAGTCGGGATGGAATGAACACAGTGGTGTTGATGAAAGTGAAACGTGTTGGTTAATCCACCATAAACAAAGGTGAACGATGAGAGGCTGTGTAGGAGTACACAGTGGGTTGTCTCGTTGAACACTGCCCTAGGCCCCGAGTTCCTGTTTTGTGATCCAAGACAAAGAGTATGACCACATGTAGGGTTTTATGGGAGCCCCGTTTGGCCTCTTTACGTACCCGATCCAGTCCAGGAGTCACACTAGATTCGGGCTTTCCATTTGATTTATGTATAGATATGTGGGTGGACCTGTGAGACAGTGAAACCATCTGTCAAAGGTGGCGTCTCGGTCCTTCACATTATATGAGTCCGTTTCGTGGAATCGTTCAGACTCTCGAGCGGTGACAAACTCAGGTAGTCGGCTCCTGGATTAGAGAAGGTGATGTGAGGGTAGTGCCTTGGTTTCATCCACGTCCGACACCCGCTTGAAGGGTGACAAGAATGAGGCGATAAGCGATGACACGCGTGTGAAGATGTACACCCCTGCAGGGTTAATGAACTATTCGAATAGCCGTGTCCGCGGTTATGGACTACTTGGAAGCCTCTACTTAATCATAGACAACTTGAATGGATACTTATTAAACTCGCAAGATAAGCATGAGTGCTATGACGTGCTTCTTCGTGGGGAAGTCGAGGAAGTAACCATAGTGGTGTATTGGTTGGAGATGTAGTGGACTCGTGTACGCTTCTTACCTCAAGTCTGGTACTCGTAGTACAGGATTAGCCAAGTCAAAGCTGGCACTTCTGCATGTTGAACCCCACCTCCTTTACCTTGATACTTGAGCATGAGTAGTATAGTTCTGATGTAAGTCTTGCTGAGTACGACTTTGTACTCACGTTTGCTTATTCTATGTTTTAGATGAGAACCCGGACCCCGATGGAGTCACCTTCGTGAAGCTCGACGTTGACTAAGTTAGCATAGTCCCAGACAGCAGTCTGGTCCCTCGTGGAAGGGCATGTTTGTTTGCAAGGCTTCTCTAAGCCATTTGTTAAACTTGTCTGTACTCAGACCTAATTTTCTTCCGTTGTATGATGTAATGTTGATCACAGACATGTGATCTTTGTATGATCTATGTGTATATCTATAAAGAGTACTTTGTAGAGTTATGTGATGATACCTGCTGTTCATACTAGGCATGTGTGCTGCGTGTATGTTTATAACATGCATGTCTTAGTATGGGTTTTCGAGACCTTAGTTGTGATCTGGCTGGCGGTCTTTTATACACCAAGTGGCCCTTAGATGTGCGCAGATTGGGGCATCGCGATGCGATTGTTCGTGACTCTGTCATGTGCACACTTTGTTGTATGATCGAGCCCGCCCTAGACCCCGACTAAGTGATCGGGCTGGAGTAAGTATATGTAAGAGTTAGGATTCAATCGATAACATGGTTGAGGCGACTTGTCTATGAGTATGGGATTCACCAACCATAAGCATTTAGACTTGTGAGCGGACGATGAGGACCCATCTCAGTTGATCATCCGGCCTGAATGGGATGCCCCTCACGTTCGATGCTTACCGAGAACGTTCTGTGCTTGGCCTTGTCTGCTTAGACAAGTGGGTACGGTTCTCGGCTCTCCATGTGATTGCATCGTGACTGGAATTACATACGCTAACCCCGGCCCCCGACAGGAGCACGCCGCCGTCTTCACGCGGCCACCGTCGACGAGAGACCGCTACGCCAAGTCCAACCGCTCCGCCGTCGTCCACTACCTCAACCTGCAGAAGGAATCGGAGCCAGACGCCCCCAAGAACTCGGTAACTTCATCTCCTTCGTCTCCGGCCGCCGTGGATCGACTTCGAATTCCGGCAACACCAGCGCCTCCCCGAGCAAGCCGCCACTCCAGATAGACTCAGGGTGAGCTCGCAAGCAAAACCCCTCTCTTCTCCCCCTGGATTACTCCCTCTAGCCGGATCCGCCATGGAACCTGAGCACGGTTGCCGCCGAGGTTGACCATGCGCTCGCTCCCGTGCGTTTCCGTCTTCACCAGTGCGTCCGTAGTACTCCTGGAGTCCCCAGAAACCCAACGCGACCATGCCTGCTTCTCCCCGTGGCCGTTTTGCAAGTTCCACTCCAAGCCGTGGCTCCGGCCGCCGCCAAGGTCGAAGCCATCGACGAACGTGACCTCCCCGGCGACGTGCAAGTGGTGCTTTCGACGCGGCTCATCACGGGCTTTCGAACGGTGGTCTCGGCGCAGAGAATGGAGGCCAGAAGAGGGAGAACGGAGAGCGCCGCCGCGGTCCAGTCGCCGGCGTGTTAGCCCAAACCCCCCCCCCCCCCTTAATCACCCAGCTATGACCCCCTGGGTCACTGACCAGTGGGCCCAGTGGCTTAATTAAGCCACTGGATTCATTAACCCCACGGTTTAATAAATCCAGCCACTAACAGGTGGGACCCCCTTGTCAGCCCCCCCCTGACGTCAGCCTGACGCATTAAATCATTTAAATGAATTTCCAAAGATTATTTGAATTAAAGAAATTCCAGAAATTCCAGAAAATACCCCAAACTTTGGAAATTCATAGAAAATTCATATTAACTCCAAATTAGACAAATAATATATGAAAAATGATCAGGAGAAAATTATATTTCCAAATATGCAACTTTCAACTATGTTTGAGTTGAATTAAAATTGGGACCAGTAGCATATGTCATTTGGTTTATTTGAATTTAATTCAAATTCAAATCAAATGATCTTGCAACTTGGACCATGGATTTATGTTATATTTCAACCACACATTAGAGGCTTATCTTATACATTTGAAGATGTTTCAAAATGATCAAACAATGTCACATGCAACTTGGTTAATTTGAATTCAATTGTGGAGTTTGAATTTGCAATTCAATTTGCAATATACTCCATTTAAATGGAATTGTTTCACACATCAAGGCATGTACATCAAGATTCAAACTTCCATCATGTGTTTGTGCATCGTATTTAGTTTGCTACTTTGCTTGTTGTTTGTCGAGTAGAGGTGGAACCGGAGCAGGAGGCTGCCCCCTTCGTTGAAGACCCAGAACCCGAACCTCGTCAGCAAGGCAAGCAAACCCCCATTGATCATGTCGATAAAATCCCACTTCCCTCTCATGTCTCGCTTATGCATTGTTTAGGATGATCACCATGATTCGTTTCTACCGCATAGATGAACCCATTCCTTTGCATGACCTATCATTTTGTCACAGTAGTAAGCAAACCACAATCCTAGCAAATGTAGGAGTTGATTGATATCATGTGGCCCCTGCAATGTTGCTGCTTATTGCATGCTTAGTATGATACCATGTTGTTACTGTGATGTGAGTCGGGATGGGAATGATCATGTTGAGGATGGTAGAAAAGTGTTGGTGAATCAACCCTAATACAAGGTGAACGATGAGAGGCTGTGTAGGAGTACACGGTGGGTTGTCTCGTTGAACACCGCCCTAGTACGAGTTCTTGTGTGGTGATCCAAGATGAAGAGTACAACCACACATTGGGCTCACTGACCCCTCTCAACTTACTAACTCATCCCTTTCGATGTCCAGATGTCGCAATAGTTCGGAGTTCTGGTAGGTTTGTGGCCTGGCTGCTAAGTGAGAGAACGGCTCATCCGAGACCGGCTTATGCACCACGCACACATCACTTGGGTCCACTTCGGTAAACCGGCCGGGTTCACGATTGTGGTAACCAACCCAAGTAGGCGGCTTTCTCGGACTAGATCGGCTATGAGGTAACAGTTGTGGTGAGCATCCTCGCCGACACTTCTTGAACGGTGTCGAGTACAAAGGCGGTAAATGATGATCATGTGTGTGTACCGGTACACCCCTGCAGGGTTAACAAAACTATTCGAATAGCCGCGTCTGCGGTTATGGACTGCTTGGAAAGCTTAGCTTGATTATTAGATAATTTGAACTGGATACTTCTAAAACACACCAAGATAAGTGTGAGTGCTATGGCGTGCTTCCTCGTGGGGAAGTCGAGGAAGGCACCATAGTGGTGTATTGGTTGGAGAATGTAGTGGACTCGTGTACGCTTCTTACCTCAAAGTCTGGTACTCGTAGTTCAGGATTAGCCAAGTCAAGCTGGCATTTCTGCAAGTGAACCCCACCTCGCTTTACCTTGATACATGTGCATGAGTAGTATAGCTCCTATGTAACTCTTGCTGAGTACGACTTTGTACTCACGTTTGCTTAATCTATGTTTTAGATGATGCCACTGACCCCGAAGGTGGCTTCTTCATCGAGCTGGACGACTGAAGACCAACTAGTCTAGTCCCAGTCAGACGACTGGTTCCCTCGTGGAGGGCTTGTGTTTAAATAAGGCTTCTTGAGCCATTTGTTAAACTTGTCTGTAATCAGACATAATTTGCTTCCGTTTGTGTTGTAATGCTGGATCACATGTTTGTGATCTCTGTTTGCACTCTATAAGAGTTATCAATAAAATTGTACACTTTGTAGAGAATTGCAATGGTACCTGCTGTTCATACAATGCATGTGTGCTGCGTGTATGTTTATAACATACATGTCTTTGTATGGGTTTTCGAGACCTTAGTTGTGATCTGGCTGGAGGTCTTTCATACACCAAGTGGCCCTTAGATGTGCGCAGCTTGGGGCATCGCGATGCGATTGTTCGAGACTCTGTCTCGTGCACACTTTGTGGTATGATCGAGCCCGCCCTAGACCCCGACTAAGTGATCGGGCTGGAGTAAGTATATGTAAGAGTTATGAGATAGTCGATAGTATGGTTGAGGCGACTTGTCTTTGAATATGGGAGTTCACCACCCATATCATTAGACTTGTGTGCGGACGATGAGGACCCATCTCAGTTGATCATCCGGCCTGGATGGGATGCCCCTCACGTACGATGTTTTCCGAGAACGTTCTGTGCTTGGCCTTGTCTGCTTAGACAAGTGGGTACGGTTCTCAGCTCTCCATATGACTATGCCTTAACTGGACTTGCATACGCTAACCCCGGGTCCCGAAAGACTTGGTATCAGAGCAGGACTGACTGTAGGACTAGTAGCCTTGGCCGAAGTTGAGTCTAGCTTGCTATAGTTATATAGTTACTCTGGGTATATAAGGGAATAACGTAAGGCTTCTTTTTTCTCCTTACCCCCTTCGTTCTGAGTTCTGAGTCACCCTCGTCTTATTCTACAGGAAGATAGGACTAGGCTCTCCTCTGTCTGATTAGAACATCTCGTTGTTTGCTTCCTTGTAGCCGTAGGAAGGTTGTGATCGGTTTGTTAGAGTGGTTATGCTCCCTGTTTCATTACATCGTATGTAAGTGCTGTTTTTCATGATTGGAAGAAATGGTCATTTCTTACAATTACAGCCGTTATGCTGTCCGAGTCATTCCAGGTTTATCTCATAATCTGATGCATTTGCAAACTCCTTTCTGTTTCAGATGGCAGATCTTCCCCCTCGGCAGATTGTTCGTTTGACCAGGTGCCTCGGTGTGCGTGGCCATCCCGCCACGTTGATCGAGGTGATGTCCTATGTGGGATATCGATGGTACCCTGAGTACACCATCGAGGAGAAGTTCCACGACTTCAACCAGACCCAGTTCCACTGCATTGTCCGGATCTATCCGCACCACGTTGGAGTCACCCAGCCTATCCACTTTGGACATGGCATTGGCGTTACCGAGAACATGGCTGTGCAGGATGCTGCATACTCATGTATGACACTGCTGAGAGAGGAGCACACTATGCTGAGAGAGACTTCTTTCCGCTATATCCCTGCTGCACTTCCAGGAGAAGAGGGATATTACACCGGACTCTACTCAGATCACTCTGCAGAGGATCCCACACTTCAGATGACTGCTTATTAAACATGCGCTCTCCGTTTTGAGCTCCACGCCACCCGTGTTCGTCTGTATCAAGCACCGACACTTTTGGCACCCTTTGTGAGCGTGGGATCAGTTGAGTTTGATGCGATCTACCCAGTGAGGACTCAGATGCCTTCTCGAGTTGCTTGGCCCGAGATTGGAGGCATTTTTCCACCCCGTGGTCCTTTGCTTCCACCCTACGCTGGACCTAGGCCCCATCCTTGCCCAAATGGATATCAGGGTCCACAAGCCTCCGTGTTTTCCGATGGTCACCTCCAGCTACCGGGATACGCGGGTAACTTTTACGAGGACTACTATGGAGATGGAGATGAGTGAGACCGCCTGTGGTCTTACTTAGTGGTGATGTAGTAGTATCTTAGTATATTGTAAGCAAGGTGTCTAAGATTCCAGAGGCTTAGATAAATAATGTATAGGAAGTCAGAGTGCCTCTGAAGGATGTATCATCTTCATCACGTGTGGCTTGTATGCTTTTATCACCATGTTGTCAAGATGATTACTTCCTTTGCTCTGTAATCCTTCCAGTACTTCAATACCTTGTTTAGACTCTCCCAATCAACTCTGTTTGACTTTGGTTTTTTCCTTCAGGATGTCTCAAGGAACCCGTGGCCAGGTTGGTCGTAACCAGGGTCGTGGGAATGAACAGGAGGAAGGCAACCTTCCACCCCCACCCACGATGGCACAGGTTCTGATGGAAGTCGAGAGGAACCGCCGAGACTCTCACCACCTGCTGGAAGTCATTGCTCGCAACACCACTCAGCAGCGCAATGAGTTGGTGTCCCTGAACGACTTCATCCGACTTCATCCCCCAGTTTTTAGTTACTCCACCGAGCCCCTTGACGCCGATGACTGGCTTCGCAGCATTGAGAGGAAGCTCCAAGCAGGCCGTGTTGCAACTGGTGACAAGGTCAGCTATGCCACCTATCACCTCGAAGGTGCAGCTAGCTCTTGGTGGGAGAACTTTCTGAATATGCGTCCCGTTGGACCACCTGCATCTTGGGAGGAATTCTGCACGTCCTTCCGTGAGCACCACATTCCCAAGGGTCTTATGGACCGCAAGCGTGAGGAGTTCTGCAACCTCACTCAAGGCAGGAGGACTGTTGACGAGTTTAGTCGTGAGTTCAACCGACTTGCTCGTTATGCAACCGAAGAAGTCTCCACCGACTCCAAGAAACAAGAGAGGTTCCGTCGCGGACTCAACACTGGACTTCGTCGTGAGCTCAACCTGCATGACTTTGCCACATTCCAGGTCCTTGTCAACAAGGCCATCAAAGCAGAGGACATGAACACCCCCAACGACTTTCGCAAACACCCTAGAGATGATGGCTCATCCAGTTCTGGCTCCCAGAAGCGCAAGATCTGGATCCCAAACAGCATGGTCCGCCAGAACAACCCATCGAGGCCATCCTATGTGGCGCCTCGTCCACCAACCCAGTTCCACCCAGCTCCACCAAACAACCCAGCTCCACGCACTGTTTTCGGAGCCTGTTACAAGTGTGGTCAGGCAGGCCACTACTCTCGCGAGTGTCCCCAGAACCAGATCCAGCACCAGAATGCTCCACCCCGTGCCGGAGGCAACAACAACAACATTGGTTGTGGCAAGCCACCCCAGAAGGTCTACACCGCCAAACCCGCTCCTCCCGCCACTCGTGGACGTGTGAACCAGATCGCCGCCGAAGAGACTGACGACACCACTGACGTAATTCTTGGTACGCTCCCAGTCAATTATGTTCCTACTTCCGTTCTTTTCGACCCAGGAGAATCTCATTCTTTCATGTCGGAAAGTTATGCACTTCGTCATGAGTTATCTTTTGTTGAATTGTGCACTCCAATGATTATTCAAACTCCAGGTTCAAGATGGCAAACTAATAGAGTAAGCCATGATAATCAGATTGCAATTGAGGGTTTAGTATTCCTTGCTTCACTCATAGCCCTCAAGTCTTCAGACATTGATGTCATCCTCGGCATGGATTGGCTATCAAGACAGAATGCCTACCTGGATTGCAAAGGCAAATCCGTGAAACTCACCCACCCTTCAGGCAAAACAGTCAACTATACCTCACCCAGAACAAGAAACCAAGTGCATTCTTTGAATGTACTTCCCCTTCCCGAACTTGAAGATATTCCGGTGGTTCGTGACTTCCCGGATGTCTTTCCTGAAGAGCTGCCGGGCATGCCACCCGACAGATGTGTAGAGTTTATAGTGGATCTTGCCCCAGGAACCGCACCAATTTCTAGACGCCCATACAAAATGGCCCCACGTGAGTTAGCTGAGCTTAAAACCCAACTGGAAGCTTTGTTGGAGAAAGGCTTCATCCGCCCTAGCTCATCGCCATGGGGTTGCCCCTTCTGTTCGTAACGAAGAAAGATGGAACAGAAAGGATGTGCGTAGACTATCGCCCACTAAATTTAGCGACGATAAAGAACAAGTACCCATTGCCCAGGATCAATGATCTTTATGATCAACTTGCAGGATCCTCTGTCTTCTCAAAGATGGATTAGAGATTAGGTTATCATCAAATCAAAATCCGAAACGAGGACACTCCCAAAACGGCTTTTACTACTCGTTATGGTCTTTACGAGTACACCGTCATGTCCTTTGGTTTAACCAATGCCCCCGCCACTTTCTCACGCATGATGAACTCGATCTTCATGGAGTATTTGGACCAGTTCGTCGTGGTTTACCTCGATGACATCCTTATATACTCGAAGAACGAAGAAGAACATGCCGAACACCTAAGGATGGTATTGATGAAACTTAGAGAACATCGCCTGTATGCTAAATTCTCCAAGTGTGAATTCTGGCTACCAGAAGTGACCTACTTAGGCCACGTGATTTCTGCAAAAGGCATTGCTGTGAATCCCGAGAGAGTTCAGGCCATCCTTGACTGGACTCCACCTGAATCGGTTAAGCAAGTTAGGAGTTTTCTTGGCCTAGCCAGCTATTGCCGTCGCTTCGTCGAGAACTTTTCTAAAGTTGCAAAGCCTCTAACTGAACTCCTCAAGAAAGATAAGAAATTCCTATGGACTCCCAAGTGCGAGGAAAGCTTTCAAGAGCTAAAAAGAAGACTGACTTCTTCACCTGTACTTGCACCTCCAGACACTAAAAAGGATTTCGAGATCTATTGTGACGCATCACGGCAAGGGTTAGGATGCATACTTCTGCAAGATCGACATGTGGTAGCTTATGCTTCACGCCAGTTGCGGCCACATGAAGAGAACTATCCTACCCACGATCTTGAACTCGCTGCCGTAGTTCATGCCTTAACCACTTGGCGACATTACCTCCTTGGTAATCATTGTGAGATTTATTCCGACCACCAAAGCCTCAAATACATTTTCACCCAGCCAGATCTTAATCTCAGGCAAAGACGCTGGATTGAGTTGATAAAAGATTACGACGTAGGAATTTCTTACACCCCAGGCAAAGCAAATGTCATGGATGATGCACTAAGTCGTAAGTCGTATTCTAACAACCTCATGTTACAACAGTATCAACCACTTCTTCATGAGGACTTTCGCAAGCTCAACCTTGAAATTGTTCCTCATGGCTATCTTTCTACCTTGGTGGCGAAACCAACTCTTGAGGATCAAATCATAGTTGCCCAAAGGCGTGCATGAGGTGTTCGCCGGATCAAGGAGAACATTGCTAGCGGAGTTGCTAAATGTTCCTCCACAGATAGCAAAGGAACGGTATTCTTTGAAAATCATTTGGTAGTACCTAAGAATAGGGAACTAAGGCAACTCATCCTAAAGGAAGCCCATGACACACCCCTCTCGATTCATCCCGGTAGCACAAAAATGTACCGAGATCTACGCCAGAGATTTTGGTGGACTAGGATGAAGAGAGACATTGCTCAATTTGTTGCCGAATGTGATGTTTGTCATCGCATTAAGGCAGAACATCAAAGACCTGCTGGTACACTTCAACCTTTGTCTATTCCCGAGTGGAAATGGGACAAAGTCGGTATAGACTTCATCACCGGCTTTCCAAGAACCCAGAAAGGAAACAATGCCATATTCGTTGTCATAGATAGGCTTTCCAAAGTTGCTCACTTCCTTCCGGTTCGCGAGTCTATAACTGCTAGCCAGTTAGCGGACTTGTACATCTCTAGAATTGTATCCCTTCATGGTGTTCCTTTGGAAATCAATTCTGATCGCGGTAGCCTTTTCACCTCTAGATTTTGGGGAAGCTTTCAGAATGCTACGGGAACTCATCTCTCCTTTAGTACAGCTTTCCATCCTCAGTCTAGCGGTCAAGTCGAAAGGGTTAACAAAATTCTTGAAGACATGCTCAGAGCTTGTGTTATCTCATTCGGAAAGAATTGGGAGAAGTCTCTTCCATTTGCCGAATTTGCTTATAACAATAGTTTTCAATCTAGTCTAAACATGGCTCCTTTTGAACTCCTTTATGGACGACGATGTCGAACACCACTAAACTGGTCGGAAACCGGTGAAAGACAATTCTTTGGACCGGACATGATCCAGGAAGCAGAAGAGCAAGTTCGCATTGTTCGTGATCAATTGAAAGCAGCCCAGTCTCGTCAGAAAAGCTACTATGATCGTCATCATAGGCAAGAGAGCTACAATCTGGATGAGAAGGCTTACCTTCGGGTTACTCCTCTGAAGGGAACCCAACGTTTCGGTATCAAAGGCAAGTTGGCCCAACGTTACATCGGACCTTTCCGCATTATTGCTAAACGTGGAGAAGTTGCCTACCAACTTGAACTACCCCCGCACCTTTCCCGAGTACACGATGTATTCCATGTGTCCCAACTCAGGCGTTGCTTCAAGGACCCCATCCGCGAAGTCGACCACGAAACGCTTGATCTCCAAGATGACCTTTCTTATCGAGAATACCCCGTTCGTATTCTTGATTCCGCAGAGCGTGTCACTCGTCGTCAGAAGATTAGGTTTCTGAATGTGCAATGGTCACACCACTCTGAAAGAGAAGCTACGTGGGAAAGAGAAGACCGTCTCACTGCCGAGTACCCCACCTTCCTCCCGCAGACTTCTGAATCTCGGGACGAGATTCTGTTGAGTGGGGGCGAGTTGTCAGAACCCTCTGTTAGGTAATGTGCTAGGGTTAGTTAGTACTCTTGCATCATGTCAAAATTTCAAAATAAATCTTTGAAATCAAATCAAAAGCAAATGGGAGAAGGAACACCCCCCAGATAAATTAATTCAAAAGGCTAGATAAAAATATTTTCCAAAAATTGATGTTAGAGTTTTGAAAAGTCTTATAAATGAGTGTGATCACATATCAAGTGATGTGGGACCCACCCCATGCTCATAGAATTTTTCAAATATTCAGACAGTGCCTTGGAATTAAAGAAATACCCCTATTTGAGTTAAGATTCAAATGATTTGAATTTTAAAAATGTTGAAACTTTATGAGTGGCTGGTCTACTATTATGAGGCCACATAAAATTTTTCAGCATTTAAAAAAATGTTTAGCTATTTTATTTAGCTAAGCAGAACCAAGATCAGAAGAGAAAACAGAAAGAAAAAGAAAACAAGAAAGTAGCCCACTTACCTGGGCCTCACGGCCCGACTTACCGTTTCAGCAGCCCAGCCCGCGGCCTCTCCTTGTCGTCTTCCTCGGCGCGGCAAGCAGCTCACTGGAGCGCATGCCGACGCCGGCGAGCACCTGCTAGCCTGCCTGGCGCCTCCCGAGTCGTCTAGTCGCGTCTGGAGACTCCCCGCAGCCGCCCTGATCCATTCCCCCCCTCCCCCTCGTCTTCCCTTTCCTCCTGCGCCCGATTTCGTCGCCGCCCGTAAGCATCCGTGGAGCTGTCAGAACCCCAACTAGGGTAAGTGCTAGGATTGTTTGTGCCCTTTTGCATCATGAAAAATTCAAAAAGAAAATCAAAAATGGGGAAAAGAAAAGCCCTGAGAATTTAAATAAATGGCCAAATAAAAATCTTTTTCCAAAAATCATTTGAATATTTGGAAAATTCCGATAAATGATGTTGATCATTGCAAAAGTGGTTTGGGGATTTTCCCATGCCCATGGAATATTCAAAAATTTAAAAGGTGCTTTGGAAATTAAATTTAACTCCAATTTGAATTTAAATTCAAATTGTTTGAATTTCAAAAGTCACCAAAACTTATGAGTGGCTAACTATTTATGTTATAAGCCCACATAAAAGTTTTGATGATTTTATAAAATGCCTTGCTATTTTATTCAGGGCAAAACATATTTACAGAAAAGGAAAAACAGAAAGAAAAAGAACAAAAGGAAATCCAGCCCACCCCCTGGCCACCTGGCCCAGTAGCCGGCCCAGCCCAGCTCGCCGTGTCGTCTTCCTCCCCTCGCCTCCAAGCAGCTCGGTGGCGAGCCGAGCACCGTGGACGCCACCGAGGCTCGCCTGGAACCCCCCAGGCCTCCTCCTCGCGCCACGCAACTCGCCCAGAATCCCCGCACCCTTTCCCCCTCCTCTGGCTTCCTCCCTGTCTCTCTTCCCCGTGAATCCAGCGCCACCAGTAGCCCTAGCGGAGCACGCCGCCGTAGAGTGCGTGGCCACCTTGCTCCCCTCGCCGCACCGCCGTGTCCGTTGAACTCCCCTTCCACGTCTCCATCAAGCTGCCGTGTCAATTCGAGCCAAGCGCCACTGGAGGAGACGTCCGCTTCAAGAATTCATCGCCGGCCGCCGAGCTCGTCTCCACGAATTCCACCGCCACCTCGCCTCCTCCGGCTACCCCGACCTCACCGTCGCGTTCAGCGTAAGGAGCTCTCCTTTTCCCCCCACTCCGCTGGCCTTTTAGCACCCCGTGGCTGGATTCCGGCGAGGCAGTGTTTCGGCCGCCGCCATGGTCGTTGCTCCCGAGCTCCGGAGCACGCCAGTGACCCCCCAATGGGTCCACTGGACGCGCGGGAGCAAGGGCTCTCCCCTGGTGCTTCGTGCGCGTCAAATGGAGGCCAGGAGCCTCTCCCCCGTCGCAGCAGTACCACGGCCGCCGCGCCACGTTGACGCCGGCGAGGCTCCGGCCACCCCCGAGCCTCCCCGTGGGCACTCGGTGACGCGGGTGACCTCGGGCGTCACTCTGGTGGCCTCGGCAAGCTCTCCAGTGGCCGGAATCGCCACTCCGGCGAGGCGCCGCCGCGTCCAGTGACGCCGGCGTCGAGCCGCCGGCAGCCCAGGCCATTAGTGCCTTAATGACCCTGCTAATTCCCCCCCCCCCCCCGAGTCCATGACAAGTGGGCCCCAGGCCACCCCTAACCCACTGTTAATTAAACTAACAGAGGGGTTAACCCCCTGTGTCACTGACAGGGTGGACCCACTGTCAGCCCCCCCTGTGACATCACCCCCTCATCAGCATGACGCAATAAACCAAATTCCAGAATTTAAAAGAATTAATTAAAACAGAGAAAAATCCAGAAAATGAGTTAAACTTTGGAAATTCATAACTAATTCATATGAACTCCAAATTAAACATATAATATATGAAAAATTATCAGAAAAATACAAGGATTAAGAATATGAAATTTGTTTTTATGTTTCACCATTTTAAAATGGGGCAACAGTAGCAAATGTGCATATGGCTTAATTTGAATTCAAATTTGAAGTTTGAATTTGCATTCCAAATGCAATATACTTCAATTAAATTGAATTTGCCACAAATCAGTACCCGTTACTTCATGCCACAACAATATCATGTGTATGTGCATTTTTACTTTCGGAGTTGTCCCCCCCCCCTTGTTGATGATTGCCTCCGATGACAGACGTTCCGAGACGGTGATCCCCCCCCCCGAAGAAGAAGACCACCGTTAAGACCCGTGTATCGTCAGCAAGGCAAGCAAACCCCATTGATCATGTCTATAAAATCCTACTTCCCTCTCAGTCTCGCTTATGCATGTTTAGGAGATCATCGAGACACGTTCTTTCGCATAGTTGAACCCATTCCGATGCATGACCTATCATTTTGCCACCGTATTAAGCAAACCACAATCCTAGAAGATTTAGGAGTTGGTTGATGAGCATGTGGCCCCTACAACTGTTACTGCTTTTGCTGCTTAGTGGTACAATGAGGATGTTTTGATTGTGAGTCGGGATGGAATGAACACAGTGGTGTTGATGAAAGTGAAACGTGTTGGTGAATCCACCCTAAACAAAGGTGAACAATGAGAGGCTGTGTAGGAGTACACAGTGGGTTGTCTCGTTGAACACTGCCCTAGCCCCCGAGTTCCGGTTTTGTGATCCAAGACAAAGAGTATGACCACATGTAGGGTTTTATGGGAGCCCCGTTTGGCCTCTTTACGTACCTGATCTAGTCTAGGAGTCACACTAGATTCGGGCTTTCCATTTGATTTATGTATAGATATGTGGGTGGACCTGTGAGACAGTGAAACCATCTGTCAAAGGTGGCGTCTCGGTCCTTCACATTATCTGAGTCCGTTTCGTGGAATCGGCCGGACTCTCGAGCGGTGACAAACTCAGGTAGTCGGCTTCTGGATTAGAGAAGGTGATGTGAGGGTAGTGCCTTGGTTTCATCCATGTCTGACACCCGCTTGAAGGGTGACAAGAATGAGGTGATAAGCGATGACACGCGTGTGAAGATGTACACCCCTGCAGGGTTAATGAACTATTCGAATAGCCGTGTCCGCGGTTATGGACTACTTGGAAGCCTCTACTTGATCATAGACAACTTGAATGGATACTTATAAAACTCGCAAGATAAGCGTGAGTGCTATGGCGTGCTTCTTCGTGGGGAAGTCGAGGAAGTAACCATAGTGGTGTATTGGTTGGAGATGTAGTGGACTCGTGTACGCTTCTTACCTCAAGTCTGGTACTCGTAGTACAGGATTAGCCAAGTCAAAGCTGGCACTTCTGCATGTTGAACCCCACCTCCTTTACCTTGAGACTTGAGCATGAGTAGTATAGTTCTGATGTAAGTCTTGCTGAGTACGACTTTGTACTCACGTTTGCTTATTCTATGTTTTAGATGAGAACCCGGACCCCGATGGAGTCACCTTCGTGAAGCTCGACGTGGACTAAGTTAGCATAGTCCCAGACAGCAGTCTGGTCCCTCGTGGAAGGGCATGTTTGTTTGCAAGGCTTCTCTAAGCCATTTGTTAAACTTGTCTGTACTCAGACCTAATTTGCTTTCGTTGTATGATGTAATGTTGATGACAGACATGTGATCTTTGTATGCTCTATGTGTATATCTATAAAGAGTACTTTGTAGAGTTATGTGATGATACCTGCTGTTCATACTAGGCATGTGTGCTACGTGTATGTTTATAACATGCATGTCTTAGTATGGGTTTTCGAGACCTTAGTTGTGATCTGGCTGGCGGTCTTTTATACACCAAGTGGCCCTTAGATGTGTGCAGCTTGGGGCATCGCGATGCGATTGTTCGTGACTCTGTCATGTGCACACTTTGTTGTATGATCGAGCCCGCCCTAGACCCCGACTAAGTGATCGGGCTGGAGTAAGTATATGTAAGAGTTAGGATTCAATCGATAACATGGTTGAGGCGACTTGTCTATGAGTATGGGATTCACCAACCATAAGCATTTAGACTTGTGAGCGGACGATGAGGACCCATCTCAGTTGATCATCCGGCCTGAATGGGATGCCCCTCACGTTCGATGCTTACCGAGAACGTTCTGTGCTTGGCCTTGTCTGCTTAGACAAGTGGGTATGGTTCTCGGCTCTCCATGTGATTGCATCGTGACTGGAATTACATACGCTAACCCGGGTCCCGACAGACTTAGTATCAGATCAGGACTGTCTGTAGGCTTATCAAACCCTTGGTCGAAGTCGAGTCTAGCCTTCTATAATTATATAGTTACTTGGGTATAAAGGGAACAACGTAAGGCTTCTTTTTCTCCTTATCCTCATCGATCTGAGTTCTGAGTCACCCTTATCTTTTCTACGGGATGATAGGACTAGGCTCATCTATGTCTGACTAGAACATCTCGTTGAGTACTTCCTTTTAGCCGTAGGATTGTTGTGGTCGTCCAGAGTCTCCGTGTTTTGGGTTCCTTGAGGAAGTTCTGTCCAATCTCCTCAAGGTTGTTTCATTTTCCATCTCGGTGTAGCCGTTATCCTGCCGGAATTATTCCAAGTTTCTATGAATCATTGCCTTCGCATTATAATCTTTTCCGCCTTCATCATGTCTTGTTATCCTTGAATCCATCATCCAACCTGTTCTGATTGTTGATTTTTATCACACTGGATGTCAGGTGGAACTCGTAGTGCTGTTCGTCGGAATCGAGACCGTGTTCGGAATCGAAATGATGATGAACCTCTACCACCGCCTTCTGCGGCGGAAATAGTGATGGAAGCTGAGAAGAATCAACGCGATCAAACACGTCTTCTGGAGCTCATCGAGAAGAATACCGCCCACCATCGTAATGTGGTGGTCAGCATTCAGGACTTCATCCTCCTCAAGCCACCGGTATTCCGATGTTCTTCCGAGCCCCTTGAAGCTGATGGTTGGCTCCGTTCCATCGAGCGTAAGCTTGATACTGCACATGTTGCTCCCGATGATCGAGTTATATTCGCGGCATACTTTCTGGAAGGTGTTGCTGCTGAATGGTGGGAGAACTATGTTGCTATGCAGCCAGATGGTCACCTAGTGACTTGGCAGGAGTTCTGTGTTGCCTTTCGAGGGTACCACCTTCTAGATGAGTTGATGGAGCGCAAGAAGGAAGAGTTCTGCAATCTGACTCAAGGAGAGATGTCCATTCATGAGTATGTGAGAGAGTTCAACCGTCTTGCACGATATGCCCAAGATGAGATCACCACCGATGCCAGAAAGCAGGCAAGGTTCCGTAAGGGACTTAGCCCCATCCTTCGTCATGATCTCAACCTCATCGAATTTGCCACCTTTCAGGATTTAGTCAACAGATCCTTCAGAGCTGAGCATGGCAATGAAGTGTTCGAAGAGTCTCGCAAGCATGCTCTTGAGCTTGCTGAAGGGTTCGTTGCATAGAAAACAAAATTTTTCCTACGATTGCAACTGCCAAGATCACATCTAGGAGATAACTTGTAACGGTTTGAGAAGGACTCACCCTCGAAGACCAAAAAGCTTTAACGAGAATGATTCTCGTGGGTGATGTAGTCGATCACTTGCCGACCTCAAGGTCGTGATGAAGATGGGCGCCACAAACGGGCAGCGCCTCCGTAATCGGTCACACGTACGGATCAGCGACGACCTCCGCCCCTTGCTCCAGTTGGGCAGCGGAAGTAGTGGATCCTCGGGAACTCCAGCAGCACTACAACATAGTGGTGGTGGTGGTAGAGAAGATCTTGAGCAGGGCTTCGCCTAAGCACCGTACTCGTGAAACTGGATCAGCTAGCAAGGGGAGGAAGATGCCAACCAAAGGGCATATGAGAGATGGAGGAATTGGTGTGTAGAGGGGTCTCCACCCATCTATATATAGGAGGGGGAGGCAGCCCCCAAGGGGTAGCACGCCCCAAGAGGTGCCCCCACCTCTCCCCTCATCATGTGGGTGGACTCCCCACTCACAAAAACAAAGGGTCACACATTATTCCCATAACTTCCATAATTCTCCACTCAAAATTCCAAGAGTTTATCACATTAAAACACTTTTAATTATCTTGTTTAATGTCACTCAAATTAATGAACACTTCATTCAATGAGTACTTCATTGATGAACACTTCATTCAATGAACACATTAACAATTATCCCCTTGCACTATTTTGATATACCGAAACTATTCCAGCAGTTTTATCAAAACAGTCCATGTGCTGTCCAGTATATTCTCTGGCGTTCCGTATCCACTCAAACGCGTCAACGAATCCTTAAGTGTGTCACCCTACGGTTCGTGAATAAAATGGACATGACAGAGACTCTTCTCTGATCAATAATCATCAGCGGGATCTGGAGATCCATGATGACTCCCACTTACTCAACGATGAACTAGTGATCGTGTGAACCAAAACTCCGTAACCAATTCCTTTTGTCTCGCGATATTTTACTTGTCCGAGATCCGATCATTTGGTATCATCCATACCTAGTTCGATCTCGTTACCGACAAGTACTCTTTACTCGTTCCGTGATATAACATCCTCGTGAGCCAGTCACGTGCTTGCAAGCGATGTCAATGTGATATCACCGAGAGGGCCCAGAGTATATCTCTCCGTCATCTGGATGGAAAAATCCCACTCTTGATCCACGAGCCTCAACTAACACTTTCCAAGTACCCAACGACACCTTTATAATCACCCTGTTACGGTGTGACGTTTGATGGAATCAAAGTACTCTTCCGGTGTCAGTGATTAACGTGATCTCATGGTCTAAGGATTAGGGTTACTTCGTGAAAGTTTGATACAGCAATAGAAACTTGATGACATGATCGTATTGCTATAACTACTGTGGGTGTATGTTCATCACATCATTCTCCAATGACATGACCTTGTTATTAACAACATCCAATGTTCATGATCAGGAAACCTTGATCATCCGTTAATCAACAAGCTAGTATAAAGAGAGGCATTACTAGGAACCTTTTCTCTGTTTATTAAACACACATGTATTAACGTTTCCGGTTAACACAATTATAGCATGAAAATAAACATTTATCATAAACATGGAATAAGATAATAACCACTTTATTATTGCCTCTCGGGCATATTCCCTTCAGTCTCCCACTTGCACTAGAGTCAATAATCTAGTTTGGTACTTGCGCATCCAACACCTATGGCATTGAGTTGTTATCCATACGCATTGCTAGTGGTAAACCTAATCTCCAGATCTGACACTTCAGGTCCGTGTGTATTTGCATTTCTTTGCGTCTCTACGCATCACTCATTCACTAATGAGATGGCATTGCATAAATTTGGTCCTCCGGTGAGACCTTAGTCCCTTGAGCTCAAAACATGTTGAATCTATTGTCGTACAATAGATCTTCATAGTATTAGCTCGCTTGGAACTACACCTAGTTTGTCAAACAAACTTCTTGACACAAATGCCCTCCTTTGCTGCTGCTAGAGCAGTCATATACTTAGCCTTTCCTTGTAGTATTCGTTATAATGTCTTAACTTTGGAACTCATCCAAATCCATTTGGAACTATTCCAAATCTATCATGGAACTTTCTTCCATTACATTTTGCCACCTTAACATACCGCCAAAATTGAGATAAATTTAGATTGTATCTTGCGACAAAACTAGTATCAATGTAACACTTTACAATGAACTATTGTCCAACATACATAATATATATTCTTAGTCCTTCCAAAGCACGTAAGGATATCTTTACTATTGTCCAATGATCATCTTATGAATCATTCTGGTATATGCTCATAACATTTAGAGCATAGGACATTCTTGGAATTGTACATATCATGGTGTACATGATTGATCAAATCATTCATGTGATTTTACTCATCAAGTGTCAAAACACTTGAATCTCGCTTCAACCTTTTCCATGCGGCAAGAACTTTTCTCGTCGTTTCCATATTGAACTTATTCAATATTTCATATATGTACTTCGGCCCAACCATATTAGCACCTCAATCTATCTATATAGACCATATTAGCCCAATATACTGGTTTTGCCCAAATGTTCCATTAAAATCAAATTTTCAATGAAACTTCACCCGTGTCAATAAAATATACATCATTTCCAATCAACAATATGTCTTCTACATAATGTATTAGAAATATGTCTCAGCGCTCCCACTTAATTTCTTGCAAAAGCAAGCATCTTCACCGTCTCTGATGAAACTAAACGTTTTAACAATTTCATCATGATGAAGATTCCAACTCCGTGAATTCTTATTTCAACCATTGAAATTTTCATGCTATTTTAGCATCCTTTGAATTAACAGAACCCTTTGGACCGTGTCCTGTACACGTCTTAGGTAACCATTCTATTAGAAGAACGTTGTTCTGTTTGTTCAACTACCATATACCAAAACTAGCATATGTAGTGGTTGCTACAATAATCCGTCCAGACTAAATATCGTTATGAAAGATCAAATATTGTCATAGCCAACTCTTTGAACATAATCGTAAACCATTTTAACGATATGTCGAATATTTCATAGATGTGAGAACATCCACGTCTGTTTCTTTATAGATCCAAACACGGTATCTAGAGGGTCTTCCAAGTTCAGAAACTTGGTTTCTCGTGTATGGAACTATCACGGATTTTATAGCTTCTAGCCATTTTGCCGGAGTCAGGGCCCATCATCGCTTCTTTGCATGTAGTCGGTCCATTATTATCAAATAACAATGATTCAATCTCAAATCTTACTATTTGATCGATTATCCGAACTACGCAGTTCAATAGGAACTTAGATCGCCGTGACCACAACCTTTGGGACACGGGAGCCAAGAGCATTGCGGCCGCTTCCGGGAAACTTTCCGGCGCTGCGCCACTTAGCACATAAAGCTTAGGTTCAACAACCTAATCGAAGTTCTACTGTCCTCCCACTTAACTTTTCGCAAAAATTCCTTCTCAAGAAACTTGATGCTCTTAGCCACAAAAAAAACTTTTGTCTTTAGTGTTCTGGAGGAATACCCAACGGTTACTTTGGGATAACCTACAAAGACGTACTTTATCCGACTTTGGTTGTAAACATTTTACATATGCCTTGCATACCAAAATTTAAGAAAAGACAAATTGGGTTTTATCCCATTCCATAACTTATATTGTGTCATTTCAACGGATCTCGATGGCGCTCTTTTCAGTGAAAAGCGGTAGTCTCTAAAGCTTAATCCTTAAAATATAATGGCAATTTTATAAATAACACCTTTGATCCTTACCATGTCAAACAAGGTTATTACATCTCTCGAACACTCCATACTCCTATGGTGTTTCGGGAAATGCAAATTTTGGAACGATTCCTAAACTCTCAGGCATTTGCTAAACTTTTAACTCAAAAATCTTCTTTTATGATCCAATCATAAACTCTTATTTTCTCGTTACAATGACTTTCACTTCATCTTGAAATTTATTTGAACATTTTCAAACATTTCATACTTCTTCCTTATCAAGTAAATATACACATATATTCACTCAAATCCTCGGTTAAAGTATATGAAGTTATAAGACCCACCACACACGGCTACACATAATGAACTATACACATCAACATGTATAATGTCCAATAAGTTAGTCGTCCGTCCTTCTTTGGCCTATGAACGGAGTTTCAATCATTTCTAGGAAATTCTTACAAGCGTCAGTTGATTCAAAATCAAAAGACTCCAAAATTCCACCAACATGGAGTTTCTTCATGTTATCTTTCCAATATGATTTAAACGGTGTTTCAATCATCTCTAGAAATTTCTCACAACCGTCAATTGATTCAAAATCAAAAGACTCCAAAATTCCATCACCATGGAGTTTCTTCATGTGTTTCTTTCCAATATGATTCAAACGGTGGTGTCACTCATAAGTGATCTTCTAATCATTTGTCTTGCGACATGTTTAGCATCAGTTATTATGGATGTGATTTCTCCAACAAGATTTATAGAGTTCATCCATCTTCTATGAATATGGTGATAATTTGAACAACTATTGTTCGTATAACACCAGAACAGAATAACAATTATTCAAATAAATCTTGAAGGCTAGGTTTAATTCCAACGATAAACACAATAACACTTTATTTTGTTCTTGATGAGAATCATCCCATATTCATTTGCTAGTTACTCAGGCCATTGCAACTCTTGTATTGCGTTGTTCCGTATGACACTTCATACCAACCAATCAGTATCCAATACTCAAGAATCACACTGTTTAACAAGCAATGAATATACCCATAACATGTATATCATCTATATACCCGAGCTGGACATTTCCAGTCTTTTCCTTTTTCTTTTCGCCAAAATATTTTTCAGATCCTCTTTCAGCAATTCCTTTCCTTTTTAGAAGAATTTATCAACATCACTTGTGGCACCATTCATATGACACATAATCCAAAGTGTGTTAGTCAAATACTAACACCCTTTGATTCTCACTTTGATGTAGATCACCGTCATCAAATGTTTGGTGTTCTTCCAAATTCCATTCTTTAGTAATCTTATAGTGTAGTAAACATTTTACCTACATCTTCCATTCATCCTATCATGACAACTTTCATGACAGAACTACCATAGCTCATAGGGACAAACTGTGAGTACAATATTAGTTCCCAAAACCTTTTTGGGAGATTAGGACACATAGTGTCTCCAACCTTCACAAATTCTCATACAATATGAGAACATGTTTCTCACTAAATTTTACTCTATCACATTGCAACTAAACATTGTTTCAGATATCGCTATATCTTCCACACATGATAGTTTCTGAAACAATCATTTCAGCTCCTAGATAACCTTGATAATAACAAACAAAATTTGAATATCAAGGATCATGGAGGCAAGTGTGATACTTAGACACTAACACTGGAATTGTTACTCTCGATTTAATACACATTATTAAACTTCATGGAGCAAGCAAGGTTTGCTAAAGTTTGCAATAAGACTTTAAACTTTAGATTGACACTCAAATAATACGGTACCAGTCCGTAAAGTTAAATATCCAGAATTCTATAGTTCTATTATCTCAATTATAGCTAAGCGCAAAGGTAGTAAACAAATGCCAATGACTACAACGAACTATGCAAATTCACTTTGATTTAGTTCATGATAAAATGAGTTCATCTAACTCCCACTCAAAAACAACATCCCTCGAGTCGTCTTTGGTGATTACACGAACCAAATTCACTACACCACGACCGATCATCACGTGAGGCGGTGTAGCTCCAATGGCGAGCATCTCAATATGGTTCATCATATCATCCATATGACTCGTGCTTAACCTTTCGGTCCATGTTCCGAGGCCATGTCTGTACATGCTAGGCTCGCCAAGTAGAACCTTAGTATTTGCATGTGTTTCAAGGCCGGGTCTGTACATGCTAGGCTTGAAAACACCCGTTGTATGCGAACGTAGAGTCTATCACACCCGATCATCACGTGGTGTCTCGAAACGACGAACTTTCTTAACGGTGCATACTAAGGAAGAACATATAATTATCTTGATATTAAGTGAGAGGGATCATCTTATAATGCTACCGAAGCGATCATGATCGTAACTAAGCAAAATAAGATGCATAAAAGGATAAACATCACATGCATGGATAATGTGATATGATATGGTCCTTCTCGCATTAGATCTCCATCTTGTGCGTCTTGGTATGATCTCCATCATGCCACCGGCGCGGCACCAAGGTCCATGGCGCCACCACCATGGTCGTCCTTCTCCATTACAATATATCTCATGGATATATCTACAGCACGCAGGCCTTAAAAAGGAAAAACACAACCATATGGCTCCTGCCGGTTGTTTACAATAAATCTCATTTCATACAACAATTTTGTAACAATGACCATATCACATCACATGCCCTGCAAAAACAAGTTAGACGCTTCTAAATTATCTTTGCAAATTTTACGTGGTTTTGGGCTTCCTAGGAAAGAACCGATCTTACCTACGGACAAGAACCACAACGTTGATTCGCTAGTTGTTTCTTTTCGTCCCTTTCCAGGGCCCTCCGTTGCAAATGCCATATCACTAATGTTAGAGAAACTGACACCCCCACAGCCACTTTATACGGTACAAGCCGTATGTCAAGCGTGACACGCAATCTGCGCTTAGGGCCGCTTCAATCCAACATTGCCGCAATATGAACAAGTGCACAAAAGAGGGTAACAACTAGAGGATCAAAGCCCACATCTCTATGTGTTCTAACCGTACAAAGCATCTACGCATAGACGAGGCTCTGATACCACTGAAGGGTTCGTTGCATAGAAAACAAAATTTTTCCTACGATTGCAACTGCCAAGATCACATCTAGGAGATAACTTGTAACGGTTTGAGAAGGACTCACCCTCGAAGACCAAAAAGCTTTAACGAGAACGATTCTCGTGGGTGATGTAGTCGATCACTTGCCGACCTCAAGGTCGTGATGAAGATGGGCGCCACAAACGGGCAGCGCCTCCGTAATCGGTCACACGTACGGATCAGCGACGACCTCCGCCCCTTGCTCCAGTTGGGCAGCGGAAGTAGTGGATCCTCGGGAACTCCAGCAGCACTACAACATAGTGGTGGTGGTGGTAGAGAAGATCTTGAGCAGGGCTTCGCCTAAGCACCGTACTCGTGAAACTGGATCAGCTAGCAAGGGGAGGAAGATGCCAACCAAAGGGCATATGAGAGATGGAGGAATTGGTGTGTAGAGGGGTCTCCACCCATCTATATATAGGAGGGGGAGGCAGCCCCCAAGGGGTAGCACGCCCCAAGAGGTGCCCCCACCTCTCCCCTCATCATGTGGGTGGACTCCCCACTCACAAAAACAAAGGGTCACATATTATTCCCATAACTTCCATAATTCTCCACTCAAAATTCCAAGAGTTTATCACATTAAAACACTTTTAATTATCTTGTTTAATGTCACTCAAATTAATGAACACTTCATTCAATGAGTACTTCATTGATGAACACTTCATTCAATGAACACATTAACAATTTTCCCCTTGCACTATTTTGATATACCGAAACTATTCCAGCAGTTTTATCAAAACAGTCCATGTGCTGTCCAGTATATTCTCTGGCGTTCCATATCCACTCAAACGCGTCAACGAATCCTTAAGTGTGTCACCCTACGGTTCGTGAATAAAATGGACATGACAGAGACTCTTCTCTGATCAATAATCATCAGCGGGATCTGGAGATCCATGATGACTCCCACTTACTCAACGATGAACTAGTGATCGTGTGAACCAAAACTCCGTAACCAATTCCTTTTGTCTCGCGATATTTTACTTGTCCGAGATCCGATCATTTGGTATCATCCATACCTAGTTCGATCTCGTTACCGACAAGTACTCTTTACTCGTTCCGTGATATAACATCCTCGTGAGCCAGTCACGTGCTTGCAAGCGATGTCAATGTGATATCACCGAGAGGGCCCAGAGTATATCTCTCCGTCATCTGGATGGACAAATCCCACTCTTGATCCACGAGCCTCAACTAACACTTTCCAAGTACCCAACGACACCTTTATAATCACCCTGTTACGGTGTGACGTTTGATGGAATCAAAGTACTCTTCCGGTGTCAGTGATTGACGTGATCTCATGGTCTAAGGATTAGGGTTACTTCGTGAAAGTTTGATACAGCAATAGAAACTTGATGACATGATCGTATTGCTATAACTACTGTGGGTGTATGTTCATCACATCATTCTCCAATGACATGACCTTGTTATTAACAACATCCAATGTTCATGATCAGGAAACCTTGATCATCCGTTAATCAACAAGCTAGTATAAAGAGAGGCATTACTAGGAACCTTTTCTCTGTTTATTAAACACACATGTATTAACGTTTCCGGTTAACACAATTATAGCATGAAAATAAACATTTATCATAAACATGGAATAAGATAATAACCACTTTATTATTGCCTCTCGGGCATATTCCTTTCACTTGCTCCTTCTTCAAGTCCAGCCCCTCAGAAACGCAGAATTTGGATTCCAACCAGAGCCATACCTCAAAACCTTCTTCAGAGACCACCACCAAATATATGCCATCCACCCCAACACATTATTCCACCCAGGAATGATGGTGTGCAACCAAGTAACCCCACTCCCAGCAATTCAGGCAGGGTATGTTTCACGTGTGGTCTGACAGGCCATTACTTCCGACAGTGCCCTACAGTGTTGGTGGCACCACGTCGACCTAATCACAAGCCTCCAAAGAAATCCACCACCAAGACCATCCCAGCAAAGCTTTCAGTCACAAGTAGTGGTTGTGTGAACCAAATCTCAGTTGAGAAAAGCACTGCTGCTTCTGACGTCATTCTTGGCACACTCCCAGTCAATCATGTTCCCGCCTCCGTTCTTTTCGATCCAGGAGCTTCTCATTCATTCATGTCGGAGAGTTATGCACTTCGTCATGAGTTCCCCTTTGAAGAAATGTTTTCTCCAATGATCATTCAAACTCCTGGTTCAAAGTGGCAAACTAATAGAGTAAGCCATGGTAATCAAATTGCAATTGAGGGTTTAGTATTCCTTGCTTCTCTTATAGCCCTCAAGTCTTTGGACATTGATGTCATCCTAGGAATGGATTGGTTATCAAGGCAGAATGCTTTCCTTGATTGTAAAGCCAAATCAGTCAAACTCACCCATCCTTCAGGACAGATTATCGACTACACATCACCCAGCTCTAAAAACTAGATGCATACTTTGAATGTGCTTCCCCTTCCTGACCTTGAAGATGTTCCGGTGGTTCGTGACTTCCCGGATGTCTTTCCTGAAGAGCTGCCGGGAATGCCACCCGACAGGTGTGCGGAATTCATAGTGGATCTTATACCAGGCACAACCCCAATTTCCAGACGCCCATATAGAATGGCCCCACATGAGTTAGCTGAGCTAAAAACCCAACTTGATGCTTCGTTGGAAAAAGGCTTCATGCGCCCTAGCTCATCGCCATGGGGTTGCCCCGTTCTTTTCGTAACGAAGAAAGATGGAACAGAAAGGATGTGCGTAGACTATCGCCCGCTAAATCTAGCGACGATAAAGAGCAAGTACCCACTGCCCCAGGATCAATGATCTTTATGATCAACTTCCTGGATCCTCTGTCTTCTCCAAAATGGATTTGAGATTAGGTTATCATCAAATCAAGATCCGAAACGACGACATTCCCAAAACTGCCTTCACTACTCGTTATGGTCTTTACGAGTATACCGTCATGTCCTTTGGTTTAACCAATGCCCCCGCCACATTCTCGCTCTTGATGAATTCGATCTTCATGGAGTACTTAGATAAATTTGTTGTGGTTTATCTTGATGACATTCTCATCTACTCGAAGAACGAAGAAGAGCACGCAGAACACCTTAGGTTGGTATTGATGAAACTTAGAGAGCACCGCCTTTATGCCAAGTTCTCCAAGTGTGAATTTTGGCTACCAGAAGTGACCTACTTAGGCCACGTGATTTTTGCGAAAGGTGTTGCAGTCAATCCCGAGAGAGTTCAGGCCGTCCTTGACTGGACTCCACCTGAATCGGTTAAGCAAGTTAGGAGTTTTATTGGCTTAGCAAGCTATTGCCGCCGCTTCGTTGAGAACTTTTCTAAAGTTGCAAAGCCTCTTACTGAACTCCTCAAGAAAGATAAGAAATTCCAATGGACCCCCAAGTGCGAGGAAAGCTTCCAAGAGCTAAAAAGAAGATTGACTTCTGCACCCGTACTTGCACCTCCAGACACCAAAAGGGATTTCGAGATCTATTGTGATGCTTCACGGCAAGGGTTAGGATGCATACTTATGCAAGATCGACATGTGGTAGCTTATGCTTCACGCCAGTTGTGGCCACATGAAGAGAACTATCCTACCCATGATCTTGAACTCGCTGCCGTAGTTCATGCCCTGAAGACTTAACGACATTACCTCCTTGGTAATCGTTGTGAGATATATTCCGATTACCAAAGCCTCAAATACATATTCACCCAGCCAGATCTTAACCTCAGGCAAAGACGCTGGATAGAGTTGATAAAAGATTATGACTTAGGAATTTCTTACACCCCAGGCAAAGCCAATGTCATGGCTGATGCACTAAGTCGTAAGTCGTACTGTAACAACCTCATGTTATAGCAGTATCAACCACTTCTTCATGAGGAATTTCGAAAGCTCAACCTCGAGATTATTCCTCGTGGATCTCTTTTCAACTTGGTGGCGAAACCAACCCTTGAGGATCAAATTATAGCCGCCCAGAAACAAGATAGTAGTATTCAAGAGATCAAGCAGAACATTGTTAGCGGAGTTGCTAAATGTTTTTCTGCAAATGATCAAGGAACGATATTCTTTGAAAATCATTTAGGAGTTCCTAAAAACGAAGACCTAAAGAAGCCGATCCTTAAGGAAGCTCATGACACTCCCCTCTCAATTCATCCCGGTAGCACAAAAATGTACCGAGATCTACGCCAGAGATTTTGGTGGACCCGGATGAAGAGAGACATTGCACAATTTGTTGCCGAATGTGATGTTTGTCGTCGCATTAAGGCAGAACACCAAAGACCTGCTGGTACCCTTCAACCATTGTCTATTCCCGAGTGGAAATGGGACAAGGTCGGTATGGACTTCATCACCGGCTTTCCAAAAACCCAGAAAGGAAATGATGCCATCTTCGTGGTCATAGATAGGCTTTCCAAAGTTGCTCACTTACTTCCTGTTCGCGAGTCTATAACTGCTAGCCAGTTGGCGGACTTGTATGTCTCTAGAATTGTGTCTCTTCACGGTGTTCCTTTGGTGATCAATTCTGATCGTGGTAGCCTTTTCACCTCTAGATTTTCGGAAAGTTTTCAAAATGCTATGGGAACTCATCTATCCTTTAGTACAGCTTTCCACCCTCAGTCTAGCGGTCAAGTTGAAAGGGTTAATCAAATCTTGGAAGACATGCTCAGAGCTTGTGTTATCTCTTTCGGAAAAAATTGGGAGAAATCACTTCCATTCGCCGAATTTGCTTATAACAATAGCTATCAATCTAGTCTGAACATGGCTCCTTTTGAATTCCTCTATGGCTGACGATGTCGAACACCCCTAAACTGGTCAGAAACCGGTGAAAGACAACTCTTTGGACCGGATATGATCAAGGAAGCAGAAGAGCAAGTTCACATTATTCGTGATCGATTGAAAGCCGCTCAGTCTCGTCAAAAGAGCTACTATGATCTTCATCATAGAGAGGAGAGCTACAATATTGATGAGAAGGCTTACCTTCGGGTTACTCCTGTGAAGGGAACCCAAAGATTCGGTATCAAAGGCAAGTTGGCCCCACGTTACATCGGACCCTTCCGCATTCTTGCTAAACGTGGAGAAGTTGCCTACCGACTTGAACTACCCCCTCACCTTTCCCGAGTACATGATGTATTCCATGTGTCACAACTCTGGCGTTGCTTCAAGGACCCCATCCGCGAAGTCGACCATGAAACGCTTGATCTCCAAGATGACCTTTCTTATCGAGAGTACCCTGTTCGTATTCTTGATTCCGCAGAGCGTGTCACTCGTCGTCAGAAGATCAAATTCCTGAAAGTTCAATGGTCACATCACTCCGAGAAAGAAGCAACATGGGAAAGAGAAGACCGCCTCCGTGCCGAGTACCCCACCTTCCTCCCGACGACTTCTGAATCTCGGGACGAGATTCTTTTGAGTGGGGGCGAGTTGTCAGAACCCCAACTAGGGTAAGTGCTAGGATTGTTTGTGCCCTTTTGCATCATGAAAAATTCAAAAAGAAAATCAAAAATGGGGAAAAGAAAAGCCCTGAGAATTTAAACAAATGGCCAGATAAAAATCTTTTTCCAAAAATCATTTGAATATTTGGAAAATTCCTATAAATGATGCTGATCATTGCAAAAGTGGTTTGGGGATTTTCCCATGCCCATGGAATATTCAAAAATTCAAAAGGTGCTTTGGAAATTAAATTTAACTCCAATTTGAATTTAAATTCAGATTGTTTGAATTTCAAAAGTCACCAAAACTTATGAGTGGCTAACTATTTATGTTATAAGCCCACATAAAAGTTTTCATGATTTTATAAAATGCCTTGCTATTTTATTCAGGGCAAAACATATTTACAGAAAAGGAAAAACAGAAAGAAAAAGAACAAAAGGAAATCCAGCCCACCCCCTGGCCACCTGGCCCAGTAGCCGGCCCAGCCCAGCTCGCCGTGTCGTCTTCCTCCCCTTGCCTCCAAGCAGCTCGGTGGCAAGCCGAGCACCGTGGACGCCACCGAGGCTCGCCTGGAACCCCCCAGGCCTCCTCCTCGCGCCACGCAACTCGCCCAAAAGCCCCGCACCCTTTCCCCCTCCTCTGGCTTCCTCCCTGTCTCTCTTCCCAATGAATCCAGCGCCACCAGTAGCCCTAGCGGAGCACACCGCCGTCGAGTGCGTGGCCACCTTGCTCCCCTCGCCGCACTGCCGTGTCCGTTGAACTCCCCGTCCACGTCTCCATCAAGCTGCCGTGTCAATTCGAGCCAAGCGCCACTGGAGGAGACGTCCGCTTCAAGAATTCATCGCCGGCCGCCGAGCTCGTCTCCACAAATTCCACCGCCACCTCGCCTCCTCCGGCTACCCCGACCTCACCGTCGCGTTCAGCGTAAGGAGCTCTCCTTTTCCCCCCACTCCGCTGGCCTTTTAGCACCCCGTGGCTGGATTCCGGCGAGGCAGTGTTTCGGCCGCCGCCATGGTCGTTGCTCCCGAGCTCTGGAGCACGCCAGTGACCCCCCAATGGGTCCACTGGACGCACGGGAGCAAGGGCTCTCTCCTGGTGCTTCGTGCGCGTCAAATGGAGGCCAGGAGCATCTCCCCCGTCGCAGCAGTACCACGGCCGCCGCGCCACGTTGACGCCGGCGAGGCTCCGGCCACCCCCGAGCCTCCCCGTGGGCATTGGGTGACGCGGGTGACCTCGGGCGTCACTCTGGTGGCCTCGGCAAGCTCTCCAGTGGCCGGAATCGCCACTCCGGCGAGGCGCCGCCGCGTCCAGTGACGCCGGCGTCGAGCCGCCGGCAGGCCAGGCCATTAGTGCCTTAATGACCCTGCTAATTCCCCCCCGAGTCCATGACAAGTGGGCCCCAGGCCACCCCTAACCCACTGTTAATTAAACTAACAGAGGGGTTAACCCCCTGTGTCACTGACAGGGTGGACCCACTGTCAGCCCCCCCCTGTGACATCACCCCCTCATTAGCATGACGCAATAAACCAAATTCCAGAATTTAAAAGAATTAATTAAAACAGAGAAAAATCCAGAAAATGAGTTAAACTTTGGAAATTCATAACTAATTCATATGAACTCCAAATTAAACATATAATATATGAAAAATTATCAGAAAAATACAAGGATTAAGAATATGCAATTTGTTTTTATGTTTGACCATTTAAAAATGGGGCAACGGTAGCAAATGTGCATATGGCTTAATTTGAATTCAAATTTGAAGTTTGAATTTGCATTCCAAATGCAATATACTTCAATTAAATTGAATTTGCCACAAATCAGTACCCTTTACTACATGCCACAACAATATCATGTGTATGTGCATTTTTACTTTCGGAGTTGTCCCCCCCCCCCTTGTTAATGATTGCCTCCGATGACAGACGTTCCGAGACGGTGATCCCCCCCCCCCCCGAAGAAGAAGACCACCGTTAAGACCCGTGTATCGTCAGCAAGGCAAGCAAACCCCATTGATCATGTCTATAAAATCCTACTTCCCTCTCAGTCTCGCTTATGCATGTTTAGGAGATCATCGAGACACGTTCTTTCGCATAGTTGAACCCATTCCGATGCATGACCTATCATTTTGCCACCGTATTAAGCAAACCACAATCCTAGCAAATTTAGGAGTTGGTTGATGAGCATGTGGCCCCTGCAACTGTTACTGCTTTTGCTGCTTAGTGGTACAATGAGGATGTTTTGATTGTGAGTCGGGATGGAATGAACACAGTGGTGTTGATGAAAGTGAAACGTGTTGGTTAATCCACCCTAAACAAAGGTGAACGATGAGAGGCTGTGTAGGAGTACACAGTGGGTTGTCTCGTTGAACACTGCCCTAGGCCCCGAGTTCCTGTTTTGTGATCCAAGACAAAGAGTATGAACACATGTAGGGTTTTATGGGAGCCCCGTTTGGCCTCTTTACGTACCCGATCCAGTCCAGGAGTCACACTAGATTCGGGCTTTCCATTTGATTTATGTATAGATATGTGGGTGGACCTGTGAGACAGTGAAACCATCTGTCAAAGGTGGCGTCTCGGTCCTTCACATTATATGAGTCCGTTTCGTGGAATCGGCCGGACTCTCGAGCGGTGACAAACTCAGGTAGTCGGCTCCTGGATTAGAGAAGGTGATGTGAGGGTAGTGCCTTGGTTTCATCCACGTCCGACACCCGCTTGAAGGGTGACAAGAATGAGGCGATAAGCGATGACACGCGTGTGAAGATGTACACCCCTGCAGGGTTAATGAACTATTCGAATAGCCGTGTCCGCGGTTATGGACTACTTGGAAGCCTCTACTTGATCATAGACAACTTGAATGGATACTTATTAAACTCGCAAGATAAGCATGAGTGCTATGGCGTGCTTCTTCGTGGGGAAGTCGAGGAAGTAACCATAGTGGTGTATTGGTTGGAGATGTAGTGGACTCGTGTACGCTTCTTACCTCAAGTCTGGTACTCGTAGTACAGGATTAGCCAAGTCAAAGCTGGCACTTCTGCATGTTGAACCCCACCTCCTTTACCTTGATACTTGAGCATGAGTAGTATAGTTCTGATGTAAGTCTTGCTGAGTACGACTTTGTACTCACGTTTGCTTATTCTATGTTTTAGATGAGAACCCGGACCCCGATGGAGTCACCTTCGTGAAGCTCGACGTTGACTAAGTTAGCATAGTCCCAGACAGCAGTCTGGTCCCTCGTGGAAGGGCATGTTTGTTTGCAAGGCTTCTCTAAGCCATTTGTTAAACTTGTCTGTACTCAGACCTAATTTTCTTCCGTTGTATGATGTAATGTTGATCACAGACATGTGATCTTTGTATGCTCTATGTGTATATCTATAAAGAGTACTTTGTAGAGTTATGTGATGATACCTGCTGTTCATACTAGGCACGTGTGCTGCGTGTATGTTTATAACATGCATGTCTTAGTATGGGTTTTCGAGACCTTAGTTGTGATCTGGCTGGCGGTCTTTTATACACCAAGTGGCCCTTAGATGTGCGCAGATTGGGGCATCGCGATGCGATTGTTCGTGACTCTGTCATGTGCACACTTTGTTGTATGATCGAGCCCGCCCTAGACCCCGACTAAGTGATCGGGCTGGAGTAAGTATATGTAAGAGTTAGGATTCAATCGATAACATGGTTGAGGCGACTTGTCTATGAGTATGGGATTCACCAACCATAAGCATTTAGACTTGTGAGCGGACGATGAGGACCCATCTCAGTTGATCATCCGGCCTGAATGGGATGCCCCTCACGTTCGATGCTTACCGAGAACGTTCTGTGCTTGGCCTTGTCTGCTTAGACAAGTGGGTACGGTTCTCGGCTCTCCATGTGATTGCATCGTGACTGGAATTACATACGCTAACCCCGGGCCCCGACAGGAGCACGCCGCCGTCTTCACGCGGCCACCGTCGACGAGAGACCGCTACGCCAAGTCCAACCGCTCCGCCGTCGTCCACTACCTCAACCTGCAGAAGGAATCGGAGCCAGACGCCCCCAAGAACTCGGTAACTTCATCTCCTTCGTCTGCGGCCGCCGTGGATCGACTTCGAATTCCGGCAACACCAGCGCCTCCCCGAGAAAGCCGCCACTCCAGATAGACTCAGGGTGAGCTCGCAAGCAAAACCCCTCTCTTCTCCCCCTGGATTACTCCCTCTAGCGGGATCCGCCATGGAAGCCGAGCACGGTTGCCGCCGAGGTTGACCATGCGCTCGCTCCAGTGCGGTTCCGTCTTCACCAGTGCGTCCGTAGTACTCCTGGAGTCCCCAGCAACCCAACGCGACCATGCATGCTTCTCCCCGTGGCCGTTTTGCAAGTTCCACTCCAAGCCGTGGCTCCGGCCGCCGCCAAGGTCGAAGCCATCGACGAACGTGACCTCCCCGGCGACGTGCAAGTGGTGCTTTCGACGCGGCTCATCACGGGCTTTCGAACGGTGGTCTCGGCGCAGAGAATGGAGGCCAGAAGAGGGAGAACGGAGAGCGCTGCCGCGGTCCAGTCGCCGGCGTGTTAGCTCAACCCCCCCCCCCCCCCTTAATCACCCAGCTATGACCCCCTGGGTCACTGACCAGTGGGCCCAGTGGCTTAATTAAGCCACTGGATTAATTAACCCCACGGTTTAATAAATCCAGCCACTAACAGGTGGGACCGCCTTGTCAGCCCCCCCTGACGTCAGCCTGACGCATTAAATCATTTAAATGAATTTCCAGAGATTATTTGAATTAAAGAAATTCCAGAAATTCCAGAAAATACCCCAAACTTTGGAAATTCATAGAAAATTCATATTAACTCCAAATTAGACAAATAATATATGAAAAATGATCAGGAGAAAATTATCTTTCCAAATATGCAACTTTCAACTATGTTTGGGTTGAATTTAAATTGGGACCAGTAGCATATGTCATTTGGTTTATTTGAATTTAATTCAAATTCAAATCAAATGATCTTGCAACTTGGACCATGGATTTATGTTATATTTCAACCACACATCAGAGGCTTATCTTATACATTTGAAGATGTTTCAAAATGATCAAACAATGTCACATGCAACTTGGTTAATTTGAATTCAATTGTGGAGTTTGAATTTGCAATTCAATTTGCAATATACTCCATTTAAATGGAATTGCTTCACACATCAAGGCATGTACATCAAGATTCAAACTTCCATCATGTGTTTGTGCATCGTATTTACTTTGCTACTTTGCTTGTTGTTTGTCGAGTAGAGGTGGAACCAGAGCAGGAGGCTGCCCCCTTCGTTGAAGACCCAGAACCCGAAGCTCGTCAGCAAGGCAAGCAAACCCCCATTGATCATGTCGATAAAATCCCACTTCCCTCTCATGTCTCGCTTATGCATTGTTTAGGATGATCACCATGATTCGTTTCTACCGCATAGATGAACCCATTCCTTTGCATGACCTATCATTTTGTCACAGTAGTAAGCAAACCACAATCCTAGCAAATGTAGGAGTTGATTGATATCATGTGGCCCCTGCAATGTTATTGCTTATTGCATGCTTAGTATGATACCATGTTGTTACTGTGATGTGAGTCGGGATGGGAATGATCATGTTGAGGATGGTAGAAAAGTGTTGGTGAATCGACCCTAATACAAGGTGAACGATGAGAGGCTGTGTAGGAGTACACGGTGGGTTGTCTCGTTGAACACCGCCCTAGTATGAGTTCTTGTGTGGTGATCCAAGATGAAGAGTACAACCACACATTGGGCTCACTGGCCCCTCTCAACTTACTAACTCATCCCTTTCGATGTCCAGATGTCGCAATAGTTCGGAGTTCTGGTAGGTTTGTGGCCTGGCTGCTAAGTGAGAGAACGGCTCATCCGAGACCGGCTTATGCACCACGCACACATCACTTGGGTCCACTTCGGTAAACCGGCCGGGTTCACGATTGTGGTAACCAACCCAAGTAGGCGGCTTTCTCGGACTAGATCGGCTATGAGGTAACAGTTGTGGTGAGCATCCTCGCCGACACTTCTTGAACGGTGTCGAGTACAAAGGCGGTAAATGATGATCATGTGTGTGTAGAGGTACACCCCTGCAGGGTTAACAAAACTATTCGAATAGCCGCGTCCGCGGTTATGGACTGCTTGGAAAGCTTAGCTTGATTATTAGATAATTTGAACTGGATACTTCTAAAACACACCAAGATAAGTGTGAGTGCTATGGCATGCTTCCTCGTGGGGAAGTCGAGGAAGGCACCATAGTGGTGTATTGGTTGGAGAATGTAGTGGACTCGTGTACGCTTCTTACCTCAAAGTCTTGTACTCGTAGTTCAGGATTAGCCAAGTCAAGCTGGCATTTCTGCAAGTGAACCCCACCTCCCTTTACCTTGATACATGTGCATGAGTAGTATAGCTCCTATGTAAGTCTTGCTGAGTACGACTTTGTACTCACGTTTGCTTAATCTATGTTTTAGATGATGCCACTGACCCCGAAGGTGGATTCTTCATCGAGCTGGACGACTGAAGACCAACTAGTCTAGTCCCAGTTAGACGACTGGTTCCCTCGTGGAGGGCTTGTGTTTAAATAAGGCTTCTTAAGCCATTTGTTAAACTTGTCTGTACTCAGACATAATTTGCTTCCGTTTGTGTTGTAATGTTGGATCACATGTTTGTGATCTCTGTTTGCACTCTATAAGAGTTATCAATAAAATTGTACACTTTGTAGAGAATTGCAATGGTACCTGCTGTTCATACAATGCATGTGTGCTGCGTGTATGTTTATAACATGCATGTCTTTGTATGGGTTTTCGAGACCTTAGTTGTGATCTGGCTGGCGGTCTTTCATACACCAAGTGGCCCTTAGTTGTGCGCAGCTTGGGGCATCGCGATGCGATTGTTCGAGACTCTGTCTCGTGCACACTTTGTGGTATGATCGAGCCCGCCCTAGACCCCGACTAAGTGATCGGGCTGGAGTAAGTATATGTAAGAGTTATGAGATAGTCGATAGTATGGTTGAGGCGACTTGTCTTTGAATATGGGAGTTCACCACCCATATCATTAGACTTGTGTGCGGACGATGAGGACCCATCTCAGTTGATCATCCGGCCTGGATGGGATGCCCCTCACGTACGATGTTTTCCGAGAACGTTCTGTGCTTGGCCTTGTCTGCTTAGACAAGTGGGTACGGTTCTCGGCTCTCCATATGACTATGCCTTAATTGGACTTGCATACGCTAACCCCGGGTCCCGACAACACTGTTGGGACACGGCCTAGTTCGCGTAGTACAGCTCAGCCAACTCTTCAGGTGCGACACCTCCTGCATCTGGCATGACACGCCAGGTCAGTACATGGAATGTACTTGCAAGCTCATAACAGCCAAGTCATCAGGAGAAACAATAGCATGGCAGGAATGCAAAAAATAACATGGCAAACATGGCAAGAATAGTAATACCACTTGTCTTATGAACACCACATGATTCATTCAGCTGACCTCCGAGTCGTGCGGACTCGGTAACCGGGTCATCTCTTGACCCACCATCATACGGGTCGTAGCTTGACCACTCAACGGGTTAGGTGTCCTCAGTTACCACCCAACCATTCACATGACCAAAGTTTCAGCATTAACATTCATATTCTTAAGCAGATTAGTGTTGACCACTTTGTGACCTAGTACGAACTGTGTCCCATGACCGAGGACGCGGCTATTCGAATAGATTTTGACTCTGCAGAGTTTGTGCACGTTATCCACATTATGGAGTTCCTCCTCCATCCAACACCCCGGTACTTGTCCCACAGGATCCTTCGAACTCGCACCGCGAGAGTGGACTAGGATATCTCCAACGAAACCCGACTACCGCGTTACCTCCCTACGGACTCACCGACACACGATCTTGGGTATCCCTGTGGTTAGGTGTCCACGTTACCACCAGAACCACTCGGTCACCTTGTGGCAAACTGTCCCAACGGGGACTCCCGGGTAAACAACTATGGATCTCGAGATTATCACCACCTACCTGATCAGGGTAGCGTGCGTGCATAACCTTCCCTATTGGGTGATATCCGTAGAAGGCACTACGATAGCACGAGTCAAGGACCGCCCATACAAGCAAATTTGGCTGCACGGATAAGCTCGGTTCGGTGGCACTTGGTCAACAATTTTGTTCATTAGGTTCTGGTGCATAGAAGTATGAAGACATGGCAACATGGCATGAATACGAACTACTATCATGCATATGCAACTACTAGCATGCCATAGAATCAGGAGCATGATCATCACTAGCATGATTCCGGCATAGAAATGGCAACGAAATAAACATGGTGATAACCTGTAATAGAGTGACATGATAAAATCAGTAGGCATAGCATGTATATATCAATCAACTTATTATGGTTATTCATTTTTATTAGCAAGCAATGTGAAGGAAATCAAAATAAACCCAAGTAAATGATTTAAATTATCAAAAGGCAACTTAAGCTCCTCATGACCAGATTGTTATGGCTTGCCTTGGTCAAGTGGAGTATCCTTGAACTCCTGGTCTCCTGCAAGCACTTGATCACCCTCTGAAAAAAATAAAACAAGTGGCACATAGAAATAAGTCCAAAGCACTCCTTCACTGTCTAGTGGACCTAAACAGGGAGCCAAGTTCCCAAACTATTCCAACTTGAAGAGGAGCTCAAGAGGAAAATGTAGCAAAAGAATCAACTCATTTGGCCTTGTGGTTTAGGAGTAATTGATGGTCAAAGTTTGGTCAAAATTCACTTTTTAAATAGATTAAATCAATTTCCAGGAAAAATCCAGAGGAGATCACGTCGAAGGCGTATTCTGCGGAATACGCCTCCACTCATACCGCTTCGGGGCTGAGTGGAGTGGCTGACGGTGGGGTCCCATGGTCAGATTTAACTGGACCAAGAGGGAAACAGAGCTGCGGCTCCGGAGACGGCGGTTCGCCGGTGAGGGGGCCGTGAGGGTGGACGGGAGCTAGGGGAGGAGATGCAGGGGATCATGGCGAGCATCCACATACCCGAAGTCCTACGAATGGTGGTCGGACGACGTTGCTAGGGTCTTCTCCAGCTACGGTGGCGGCGGCGCCGCGATGTGATCTTCGACCAGGGGCCTCCCCGGTCGGCTTCCTCCTTGAGTGCGGCTTCTGTGAGTGGAGTGGAGGTGTGTGGTGGTGTCTGAGAGCATGGGAGGGGTCAATTTATAGCCATGGCGCCGATTCCCCTCCGGGTGTCGCCGGACAGAAGACGACGGGCGCCGTGCTCGCGTGTGAGTGAGCAGTGGAGGCTCGGGTGAGCTCTAGGGGGTTCTAATGGTGGTGTAGCACGTGTCAGTGCGTGCCCAGGGTTTCTGCAGCAGCGGGGTGACGAGACGGTTCAGGCGTGGCCGTGGCAGTGGCTCTGCATCGACGGGCGGCGCGGCTTTGAGGGGGCTCTGGTGCCTCGCGTGCTTGATTGAGGTAGGGGACGCAGGGGAAACGACGCGGGCAACGCGGGAGCGTGCGTGCCACTGTGGCCACTACGCGCAGGATTCAGACAGACAATGGCGATGACGTCGAGGGCTCCGGCGGGTGGCGCGGCTTTGGGAGGGGCCAGGTGGCGTGCGGAGGTGCCACGACCACTACGGACACGGAGGCGCGGCCACTGGCTCGAGGGGCGAGGCGGCCGCTCGACGACGATAGGTCGGTCGTGGCCAGAGCACGCCGATGGCTGCTAGTGCGCGTGCTCACCCTGTGCACGCGTGCACTAGAGGAATCCACTGTGGCTCCAGCATGTCCCTGGCGTGTAGCCAACGTCAGGGAGTGTAGGCAAGGTCATGGGTGGCTTACAGGTCGGCTCCAACACTTGGCAATTCCAAAAATGTGTTTCTTCTATAAAGTTCAAGATTTTCTCCAGGGAGTTTGGCTAAGAATTTTGGGCTGAAAATTGGTGTGCCTGAGTTATCTAGGAAGGTGCCCATGTGGTAAAAATTTCAGAGCAAATGGCCTAGTAGAAATAACACTTGCTTCACACAGTGCCTCCCTGGACAGAAATATAAAATAATTTTTAGAGGAGAAATTTTGTACTAAGCTTTCCCATGTTTTTGCATAGAATCATGAGGCATGTCTCCATTTCTTAGCACAAAAATTTTCAGGCCAAAAGGAGGAGCAGAAGTGAGGCTAGCTTCAAAAAGGAGAGGGAAAAGACCAATTTCCTTAAGTGAAAAGGGGTTTTCATGAGAAATAAAAATAGGGAAAGGGTTAGTATGATCAAAGCTTGACCATAGCCATAGGGGATAAGGGTTTAGGGGTCACTTGGCCTAGGGGAAAAATTAGGCCCAAGTGATCAAGGCCATCTGAGTTGAGAAAATCCAAGCAAATAATTTCAAACCCCAGAAAATCAGCAAAATAAAGTTGCAAATAAAAAGGGGCCAAAACCAGGGTGTCACAGTGGTGGATCTAAAGGGTAGCGTATTCTTAACCGTTATATTTTTCTGATCAATTTTCATGTATAAAGTTTTTCCATCTGATTCACGGTTTAAAATATATTGATTTTAAAAGTTAAATCAATTTTAAATCATTTTCTGGATTTTTCTTTTATTATTAAAATGCAACATTATCCACAACTAGTTGACTGGTCAAACCTGACCAGTGGGTACCACTGGTCAGCCTTACATTTTTAATAATACATTTAGTTTAATTAAACAGTAGGTGGACCCACATGTCATTGACTAATTTTAATAATTGCATTTCATTTTTATTATTCTAAAAGGGGGGGGTCCACTAGTCAGTGACACATGTGCTAATATCCAATTTAAACAACAGTTAAAGGCCTGGGGCCCACTAGTCATAGACACAGATGTTTAACAGTTTTATATTAATCTATTAACTAATTTATCTTTTATCTTTTTTTTTCTAAGGGGGGGGGAGTTACTGTGGCACAAGCTACACGGCCGAGCCGCCCGGGGCACGCCGGCGACGAGACCACGGCGGCGACCGGCAGGGGGGCCGGGGCGCGGCGGGGCACAGTCGCGTGCGGGCGAAGAGTCGAGCCACCGCAACAACAACGGGCCCGAGAGGGGGGGCAGCGCAGAGGACGGCGAGGCCGGCGACAGTGGCCAAGAGACCACGGACGAGGGGGCGTACGAGGAGCGGGGCCTGGCCATGCGCGACCAATCGTGTGGCGACACACGACCTGGCGCTGCAAGGGCGCGCGCGGGGCGCGACCGCGGCTCGCAGGCGCGAAGGTCCAGCCATGGCGGCCGAACACGTGGGCGACGAGGACAAAGGGTCTATGGCGGAGGATTTTGACGGGGGAAGAGGGGAATAGACTCAGCGCTCACAGGGGGCTGGTGGCGAGCTCGGCGACGCCGGGGGTGACCGAGGTTCTCGAATTACAGCGGCGGAGCTCGGGGGATTGGAGGTAGAAGATGACCTCGATCTGGCACAGCAGGGGCTCCCAGCTTGGTCTTGTGGGCGAGGAAGAGGCAGCAGTCGACGACGCCACTCCCTAGCTTGGCCGCCCGGCGTGGGGACAACAGTGGCCACGGCTACGGTGCGTCCATGTCTATGGTGGTGACATCCATGGCGGGAGGAGTAACATGGGAGAGGGAGAGAGACAACGGGGTGGTGGCTAGGGTTTGCGCAGGTGCTCGACAGCGTCTTGTAGGACGCCGGGGAGTAGCGGATGGTCTCCACGGCGACGACGACGGCCACGGCTCCGGGGGATGCTCGACATGCAAGATGAACAGAGGATTGGGAAAGAAGACAAGGGGATGGGGAAGATGGGCTGGGCCAGGGTGGTTTGCCCAGGGCGTCAAATAGGTCTTTTTCATTTTTCTTCTTCAATGTAATTTCTTTTCTGTTTGTATTTATTTTAGTTAGCTTTTGGACTTTTTGTAAAATATGGAACTTGTCCCAGAATTAGTATTGCATATTAATAGAGTGCCACAAAAAGTTTGGGTGCACAATAAATCCATTTAATATTTCTTTTGAATACGCAATGGATATTTGGGTTGTATTGGCAATGTTTAGCATTGTTTGAATTATTTTAAAGTTCAATAAACCTCCACAACCATATGGAAATGATCCACTGATTATTATGCATTTAACAAAATTGGTTGCATAATTTTTCGACAAGGTTTGATTTATCACTTTTTTTAATATCAACCAAAGGCAATTCGAATTTGTTTAGATGCAAAGATGATCAAGGCAATACATGGAACATTAATTTTTCATCAGCAAAAGGATTACTGTTACATGACACCGAGGGTGTTACAGATAGAGGGTTGCTTGGTAAGTAGAGACATAATTACGTCAACTTTTTCATTTAGGGAGGAAATCTCCTCGACAGAGTTTACGTTCCTACCTGTTGGAGCTCGTTCAGTGTGCCATTGGGAATAGTTGGTCATCTTCTCATCTAGATGTTTTGTAGCAGCACCAAGTGTTGTCGACATAAAGGTTCCTCCTGCGGCCGAATCTAACAGGTTCCACGAGGTAAAATTCAAGCCTGCATAAAAAATCTGGATAACCATCCAAGTAGTCAAACCATGTGTATGTCATTTCTTAATAAGATATTTCATTCGTTCCCAAGCTTGGGCAACGTGTTCATTATCCTATTGCTTAAAATTCATAATGTTACTCCTCAATTGGATAATTTTAGCAAGTGGGTAATACTTCCCAATAGAAGCATCTTTGCACTTATCCCAAGAATCTATGCTATTCATAGGCAAATATTGAAACCAGATTTTAGCTCCTTCCCTCAAAGAGAAAGAAAAAAGCTTAAGCTTAACAACATCACCTTCGACTTCTTTATATTGCATATCACATAACTCAACAAAATTAATCAAGTGTAAAGCAACATCATCTCCAACACCAGAGAATTGATCTCTCATAGCAAGGTTTAGCAAAGCAGGCTTAATTTCATAAGAGGTAGCTGAAGTGGCAGGTGTGTGATAATATCACGAATGTATCTATAATTTCTGCTTGCTCCATGCAGGTTTTTTGTGATATTGCTATGATCTATCTACACTTTCATACACTTTTGATCATATTTGGACTAATTTATTAACTCAATGCACCATAGTGCTAGTTCCTGTTTTCTACTGTTTTTCTATTTCATATTCCCCCATATTAAAAGTGCTCCAAAAATTCGGAAAATCAGATAAAAATCAGCGCAGAAGAACCTTCCTAAAACATCTGGGTGGGACCAGAGGGCTTGTCAGCGCGCGCGCGCGCGCGGGGGGGGGTGCGCCTGGACACCTGGTGTCCTACAGGAAGTCGGCTCTGATACCAATTTGTGACGCCCCCAAAATCGGATCTTGTACAGTAATCACACACGCAAGGTACACGGTCGAGATCAGGGACTCACGGTGAGATATCACAACACAACTCTACAAATAAAATAATACAAGTTGTTCAATACAAGCCGGGGGCACGAGGGCTCGAATACAACAGCTCGAAAGAACAAAGTTAGCGGAAGCAATATTATGTGAGTACAAACACAAGGAATACACGGTTGCCTTAAGAAGGCTAGCACAAAATCAACACTCGATCGAAAAGGCAAGGCCTCCTGCCTGGGAACCTCCAAACTACTCCTGGTCGACAGGGAACTCGACGTCGTTGAAGGCATCGGGGATCTTCACGTTGTGGTGGTCAACATCAGGGATCTCCTGCTCCTGGACTCCAAGGCTCCAACGTTGACTGCAGCGGCCGATCAGGCAAAACAAAAAGGGGGAATAAAGCAAAGGTGAGTATCTAGCATACCTGCGAGTCTTACGTCCGCTACTAAACATTTATGCATTTGTATCAAATGGAAAGGGGAGGCTGTATATAGTGGACTCCAAGGTAGAAATCATAACAAGGATAAGAAGCTAGGCCTATCGAAGACTAGCATCTTCCGACGAGTCTTGAAGCATGAGGTAAGAATCAGCCAACAGTTTATACAAGCAATAAGTAACAATGCAGCAGAAGTTGCTGCAGCATTGTATAATAATAAGTTGGAATAATTAGCAATGCCTCCGAGTTCCCTCCCTCGACTTCCCTGCGAGGAAGAAGACCCGGAACCATACAGTTTAATAGTAGTAGTTTGTAGTGGTAAGATCCAGCTTCAGCATAAAGCGTCCTGTTACCGTGGACACGGCTATTTGAATAGATTAAACTCCCTGCACGGGTGCACTACTGTTCAACCCGCACGCTCGGATCTCCAAGGTAGCGGGCACCTTGTTAGGGAACGCTCCACCAAAGCTATCCGACACGACGAAGCCCATCCTAGGATCAACAGAGAGGCCATCCGCCGGACTATATCCTATGCGCCAAGGGGTCTACGTCCCTCACCCTTGCACGCTCCTGCACGGTGCGAGGCTGGCCGGTGAAGTAAAAGCAAATCCAAATCACCGCTTGAGCGAAGAAGACACATCGCTTCCCGGAAATCAGACCGCGATACTGCTGACGTCTGAAGAGCTTTCGGACAAACTACGATGCCGGGGAGCCCATAACTCCTTATCCCACGTGAAGGTAGTGCGTACAGACCAACGGGCCTCTCAAGTCATCCGCCGAACCATTTAGCATTTTATTATAATCTTTCGGGACAACCGTTACCGTTGCCCCTATCCGGGTGAGTCGCGGACAACGACAGCAGCCAGGTCCACCAGTAACATCGGTGCCTGCCCTGACGTCCCACCAACTCGTGCGGTTACCAACAAGGTGAACCGTCTCCTTACGATGTCTCGCGTTTTCTCTTTGAAGAGCTCGAATTTCGTACAACAGGATATCTGTCGGCCACGAACAGTACCAGGCCAGCCGCACACCGGTGGAATACACCTGACCTGTCGTTCCGCTAAGATACCCTGCACGGGCACCGTTGGGTCACCCGACTCCTTACATGTAAGGACACCAGTTGATTCGAGTGCCCACCATCAAGTGAAACCAGGAGGAATCACCCTCGATTGTACACTTGAAGAGGTTCGACAGAGACATCATCGGATTGAACTAAAGAGGTAAACCTTGTATCATCCCAGTGATGCTACGCTACTGAGCCGACGAGAGTGAAATACGAGTTCATTCCACTCGTAAGTCAAACTCGAAGCGACTAGGCAGAGTCTCGCCATTGTAGGTTCCCTGGGGCGTCTGCATTGGACCGTACCTATTGCTGTGTATATATTTTGTATCCGCGTCACTCCCCTGAGTGGTCACGACCCGCAATCTAATCCTAGCTAAAAAAGTGCATGGCTCACTGTTGAATATAATTTATATATATTTATAGCAGGCAGCATAGGATAAAGGAAGGTACAACAGGGGGCGACAAAAACAGGCTATGCAATTGAATAGGATTGTAACGTAGCAGCAGCAGTAACAATGCCTAGTGCAAGAAAAGTATGGAAAGATAGGCGATATCTGGGGAAGAGAATGGCTCTGCTTGCCTGAAAGCTCGGTTGTAGGGGTACGGTCGTCGACGAAGTAGTCGTACTCGATGGTGTCATCAGCGGCAGCAACGGGGTCTACCGGATAATAAGGGGGGGGGGAAGAAACAATAAATACACATCAAGAATAGCAATACAAAAGCAAGACATGGCAATTGAATTGTACACGATGTTCTAACGCAGTGTTAAGTGTTTCAGGCGGAGTGGGAATTTATTCGCGGATGACTCAATAGTACCGGTTGATTACCGGATAGATGATCCAGAGGGGAAGATTCCATGTCTGCACTGTTAGAGACATGTGACAGACGTGTGGATAGTGTATCCATGTTAGTTGATACATTCTGAATAACTTTCGTGTTCAGAACAATTACATCCGAAAAGTTTTACCGGCCCCGGGTGATTACGGGACAGTGCAACTGGAGGGGGAATGTCTCGTGTGTGGTATCTTAGAGGGGTGTGGTGGGGGTATGGGTAGCGTATTCGTATTCTTTGTATTTTTCTGATAAATTTTCATGTATAAAATATTTTCATCAGAGTTACGGTTTAAAAGATATTGATTTTCAAAGTTTTAATCATTTTAAATCAATTTCTGAATTTTCTTTAATTATTAAATAGCAACATTATCCACAACCTTATCCAGAAAAGTGTCTGACAGGTGGGACCTACTGACCAGTGGGTCCCACATGTCATAGACAGTGATTATAAAAAAGATTAATTTATATCTAATATTTTAGTGGCCCCACATGTCATACACCAATTGACCTATTAACCTCTTATTATTAATCAAACATGTTAGTGGGACCTACCTGCCATAGACACATGTTTAATTAAACAGATTATTTAATCTACAAATATCACTAATGGTCTGGGGCCCATCTGTCATAGTCATAGGGGGTTATTTCCATTAATCTAAACCGCAGGTTAATTTGGGGGGCTAGGCCCACATGTAATACACACATAGGGGGTAGTTTATTTTAACACGGGCTGAACTACAATCAAGGGATTAGGATTTAGCGTTAAGCTAATACAGGGGGGTTAATCCCACGGCATGCCGGCGACGAGGGCTACAACGGCAAGGCGTGCCCGGCCAGGGGAGGCGCCGGTCGAGCGAGCCGTTGTGAGGGGGGGGGGGCGTACGCAGTGAGGCACACACATCAGATGATCACGGGGGCGCGGCTGTGGACACAGTGCAGCGGGCGTGGCCATGGCGGCCAACGCCGATGGCCGGGTACAGCAGGGGGAGGTGCGTGTGCGAGAGGGAGGGGAAGGCATGGCCGGGGCACGGAAGGGAGCGCACGAGGCGGCCACGAGGACGCGCTGGGCCCGGCCGTGCGCGAGGCAGAGCACGGTGAGCACGTGCTCCAGCCATGGCGGCCCGACGGCGAACCAAGAAAGGTCACGGCGACCACAGCGTCCAAATCGACAGGGGGAAGGGGGATTCGAGGAGGGGTGCTCACGGAGGGGCTGCAGTGGGTGGCGGCGGGCTCGGGGAGGGGCTGGCCGGACGGAATTTGAAGGACCTCGCCGGCGGACAGGAGGTTGAAGACGGCGACGTAGCACTCCGTGTTGTGGCTCCGGGCTCAATTCCTTCCGCATGCAGACGAGGACGATGATGGCGGGCTCCAGGGCAACCTGGCTGGGGCTGGGGACTCAGTGGGCACGCGAGTTCGAGGTGGCGTCCATGGCGGCGTCCGCGGCGAGAGGCGGACGGCGAGACGAGCAGTGGAGAGAGGGGGGGATATCTGGGATGTCCACGGGGGCACTGAGGCTCGATCTTATCTCCTCCACGAGGTCATGTAGCGACCGAGGTCGATGGGGTTCGACGGCGACGCCGCGCGCGTCGGGCGCACGGTCGACATGGCCTGGGTCGAGGCAACAGTGAGGGGGAGAGGAGGAGAGAGGGAGTGGGCTGGGGTGGGTTAGGCCCTTTGCTAGCTAGGTGGGCCTGTGCCCTAGGCGTAGTATAGGATTTTTGTTTTATTTCCTTTTTATGTTTTTCTTTTCTGTTAGTAATTTCTTTGGATAGCTTTTTGATTTTTTTATTAGTTGAAACTTGCACCAATATTTCTATTACACATTGATATGCTGCTACAAAAAGTTTGGGTCTTTTATAAAATCATTTGATCTTTTATATTATTAATACATGATTAAATGGGTTGCTTTTGACACTGATTTAAATTGTGTATAATATTAAAATGTTATATTAAATATCCTTTACCATAGTATCTTGTTCTACCAAATTTCAGTCATTTAACAAAATAGGTTTCACAACTTATGGTTAATGTTTGTTTTCCACTTATTAATTGAATTTCTAGGGGAATTTATCATTCCTTAAGTATTGCTATTATTGTTGTATTATTGACTTGGCACTAGTCACAATATGGTGAACATGCTTGTTACCAATATGTAGAAGTTTCATCTGGAATGGCATTGACATTTTTAATGAAGTTGAGTAATCACTTTTGTTTTCAATTTCTTCAAATGGGGGATTTGAATGTGACTTGAATCAATGATGATCAAAGCATGATTAAGCACAGTGATTTGACTTTAACCAAAAAGGATTACTGTTGCTTCACAATGAGGGTGTTACAAATCTCCCCAACTACAAAGAATTCTCGTCCCGAGAATTAAAAAGTAGTGGAAGGGGTAAAGCTTTGGTTTCGTATTCTAACGAATCTTTTGGTTCTTGTTGTCCTTCACGAAGAAATTAATCCTTCATTTTGTCTGCATTAGTGTATCTCGACGAGTTGTCATTCTTCCCTCGGGACTTCATCGTACCTACGGATAGGGTAGGAGGGACACTTAAGGGGGGCGAATCGGTACCAGGTTAATCAATCGAGGTCGTCCAAGGGAATGGGGTACAAAGTATCTCACGAGTTCAACTCAGGGAGATACATCGAGGGAAAACAACAGGAGGCATGAGAAGTTTTCAAGCGGATATGCAAGAATCCAAGATGATAACGAAGGATAAAAGCGGTCCAGAGCATCAGGCATAAGCACTGAGTCTGATATCGAACTGAATATCACAAGGTAGAGGACTCGTGAATTGCCTACGAGGTCAAGCAAGAGGAATAACCTCGAGAACAGAAAGGTGTAAGAGAGTCAGGTTTCAATCTTGTGGAACTGTGGGTTATAGTGGTGGCATATTACGCGATCACGATGCAATTATGTTTAGATAACAACTCATGAGCTATGTCGGCAACAACATCGGTACCAGGGGCAGTGGACATTGAGAACCATTTCCTGCTCGTTAATACGAGGCGGACAAATTGGCAAAGTTCTCGTCCCTGTGGTTAACGAAATGTCATCAACAATGGCAAGAAGGTGTTACTGACGAGGTTGCACACCAAGGTGTTTACACAAGCGGGGGAATTACACTGCTTAGATAAGATACATTACAAGAAAGGTTAAATAGACCAATAGAAAGGAACATGTGATGATACACAAGTATCACGTGTATATCTTTCCCAAGGGAAAGCAGAGCACGATATATACGACCAAGTTGTATTGGCAGGGAGTCAAGGGAGGTTGTCGATGATAACAAAAATCATCGAGGGGCAGGGATGGTATTTCACACGATGAATCCAATTGACAAATGGAAGAAGCCATGTAAGATTAGTCGGATAATAACCCACCAAAGGTCGGGTGGTTCACAAAGAATCTGATGTGAGTATCGGCACTCAACCAGAAGGAGAAAGAATGCAAAGGAATCCGGTGATAGAAGCATCGGAATAATTCAATGCTTAAGTACAAGGGAATTATGATTTCCAGATCAGGAGGTGGATGTAATTATCCAAACAGATTTATCGGTGGCAGGGGATTGCAAAGGCGCTGAACACGTAGGTTCTTAGGAATTTATCAAAGAGTATCTTCGGCATCTTCAGGTGAAGCAAGCGATCATCTTGGGTGAAGGGCTCTCCGGGTAGATGCGACCACGAGATCCTAATGTCAGAGTTAGCAAAATTACCCGAAAGAGAAGAGAGATTAGAGTCCAGAGTAAAGGTACGGAGAAAAAGAATCCTAATACCACCCAGTTGGCGACGTGGGCCAATAAGCCACACGACACTGTTAGTAAAGTAGTTCTGCACATACTAGACTCGACTTCGACCAAGGAGTTGGAAGGGGTGTCCTACTGGCAGTCGGCTCTGATACCAACTTGTGACGCCCCCAAAATCAGATCGTGTTCAGTAATCACACACGCAAGGTACACGGTCGAGATCAGGGACTCACGGTGAGATATCACAACACAACTCTACAAATAAAATAATACAAGCTGGTCAATACAAGCCAGGGGCCACGAGGGCTCGAATACAACAGCTCGAAAGCACAAAATTAGCGGAAGCAATAGTATCTGAGTACGGACACAAGGAATACACGGTTGCCTTAAGAAGGCTAGCACAAAATCAACACTCGATCGAAAAGGCAAGGCCTCCTGCCTGGGAACCTCCAAACTACTCCTGGTCGACGGGGAACTCGACGTCGTAGAAGGCATCGGGGATCTTCACGTTGCGGTGGTCAACATCGGGGATCTCCTCCTCCTGGACTCCAAGGCTCCAACGTCGACTGGAGCGGCTGATCAGGCAAAACAAAAAGGGGGAATAAAGCAAAGGTGAGTATCTAGCATACCCGCGAGTCTTACGTCCGCTACTAAGCATTTATGCATTTGTATCAAATGGAAAGGGGAGGCTGTATATAGTGGACTGCAAGGTAGAAAACAAGAACAAGGATAAGAAGCTAGGCCTATCGAAGACTAGCATCTTCCGACGAGTCTTGAAGCATGAGGTAAGAATCAGCCAACAGTTTATATAAGCAATAAGTAACAATGCAGCAGAAGTTGCTGCAACATTGTATAATAATAAGTTGTAATAATTAGTAATGCTTCCGAGTTCCCTCCCTCGACTTCCCTGCGAGGAAGAAGACCCGGAACCATACAGTTTAATAGTAGTAGTTTGTAGTGGTAAGATTCAGCTTCAGCATAAAGCGTCCTGTTACCGTGGACACGGCTATTCGAATAGATTAAACTCCCTACAGGGGTGCACTACTATTCATCCTGCACGCTCAGATCTCCAGGGTGGCGGGCACCTTGTTAGGGAACACTCCACCAAAGATATCCGACACGACGCAGCCCATCCTAGGTTCAACAGAGAGGCCATCCGCCGGACTATATCCTATGCGCCAAGGGGTCTAGGTACCTCACCCTTGCACGCTCCTGCACGGTGCGAGGCTCGCCGGTGAAGTAAAAGCAAATCCAAATACACCGCTTGAGCGAAGAAGACACACCGCTTCCCGGAAATCAGACCGCGATACTGCTGACGTCTGAAGAGATTTCGGACAAACTACGACGCAGGGGAGCCCATAACTCCTTATCCCACGTGAAGGTAGTGCCTACAAACCAACGGGCCTCTCAAGTCATCCGCCAAACCATTTAGCATTTTATTATTATCTATCGGGACAACCATTATCGTTGCCCCTATCTGGGTGAGTCGCGGACAACGACAGCAGCCAGGTCCACCAGTAACATCGGTGCCCGCCCTGATGTCCCACCAACTCGTGCGGTTACCAACAAGGTGAACCGTCTCCTTACCTTGTCTCGCGTTTGCTCTTTGAAGAGCTCGACTTTCGTACAACAGGATATCTGTCGGCCACGAACAGTACCAGTCTCGCCACACACCGGTGGAATACACCTGACCTGTCGTTCCGCTAAGATACCCTGCACGGACATCGTTGGGTCACCCGACTCCTTACCTGTAAGGACACCAGTTGATTCGAGTGCCTACCATCAAGTGAAACCAGGAGGAATCACCCTCGATGGTACACTTGAAGAGGTTCGACAGAGACATCAGCGGAATGAACTAAAGAGGTAAACCTCGTATCATCCCGATGATGCTACGCTACTGAGCCGACGAGAGTGAAATACAAGTCCATTCCACTCGTAAGTCAAACTCGAAGCGACTCGGCAGAGTCTCACCGCTATAGGTTCCCTGGGGCGTCTGCATTGGACCGCACCTGTTGCAGTTGTATATATTTTGTATCCGCGTCACTCCCCTGAGTGGTCACGGCCCGCTATCTAATCCTAGCTAACAAAGCGCATGGCTCACTGCTGAATATAATATATATATTTATAGCAGGCAGCATAGGATAAAGGAAGGTACAACAAGGGGCGACAAAAACAGGCTATGCAATTGAATAGGATTATAACGTAGCAGCAGCAGTAACAATGCATAGTGCAAGAAAAGTACGGAAAGATAGGCGATATCTGGGGAAGAGAATGGCCCTGCTTGCCTGAAAGCTCGGTTTTAGGGGTACGGTCGTCGACGAAGTAGTCGTACTCGATGGTGTCATCAGCGGCAGCAACGGGGTCTACCGGAAATTAAGGAGGGGGGGGGAAGAAACAATAAATACACAGAAATAATAGCAATACAGAAGCAAGACATGGCAATTGAATTGTACACGATGTTCTAACGCAGTGTTAAGTGTTTCAGGCGGAGTGGGAATGAATTCGCGGATGACTCATCAGTACCGGTTGATTACCGAACAAATGATCCGGAGGGGAATATTCCATGTCTACAGTGTTAGAGACATCTGATAGACATGTGGATAGTGTATCCATGTTAGTTGATACATTCTGAATAACTTTCGTGTTCAGAACAATTACATCCGAAAAGTTTTACCGGCCCCGGGTGATTACCGGACAGTGCAACCGGAGGGGAAATGTATCGTGTGTGGTATGTTAGAGGGGTGTGGTGGGGTATGGGTAGCGTATTCGTATTCTTTTTATTTATCTGATCAATTTTCATGTATAAAATATTTTCATTGGAGTTACGGTTTAAAAGATATTGATTTTCAAATTTTTAATCATTTTAAATCAATTTTTGAATTTTCTTTTATTATTAATTAGCAACATTATCCAGAACAGTGTCTGACAGGTGGGACCTACTGACCAGTGGGTCCCACATGTCATAGATAGTGATTATAAAAAAGATTAATTTATATCTTATATTTTAGTGGCCCCACATGTCATACACCAATTAACCTATTAACCTCTTATTATTAATCAAACCTGTCAGTAGGACCTACCTGCCATAGACACATGTTTAATTAAACAGATTATTTAATCTACAGATATCGCTAACGGCCTGGGGCCCATCTGTCATAGTCACAGGGGGTTATTTCCATTAATCTAAACAACATGTTAATTTGGGGGGCTAGGCCCACATGTAATACACACATAGGGGGTAGTTTATTTTAACAGGGGGTTAACTCTAATCAAGGGATTAGTATTTAGCGTTAAGCTAATACAGGGGGTTAATCCCACGGCACGCCGGCGACGAGGGCTACAACGGCGAGGCGTGGCCGGCCAGGGGAGGCGCCGGTCGAGCGAGCCGTTGTGAGGGGGGGGGGGGGCGGCGTACGCAGTGAGGCACGCGCATCAGATGGTCACGGGGGCGCGGCTGCGGACACAGTGCAGCGGGCGTGGCCATGGCGGCCAACGCCGGCAGGCGGGTACAGCAGGGGGAGGCGCGCGTGTGAGGGCGAGGGGAAGGCGTGGACGGGGCTCGCCAGGGAGCGCACGAGGTGGCCACGGGGGAGCGCTGGGCGCGGCCGTGCTCGAGGCAGAGCACGGTGAGCACGTGCTCCAGCCATGGCGGCCCGACGGTGAACCAAGAAAGGTCACGGCGACCACAACGTCCAAATCGACAGGGGGAAGGGGGATTCGAGGAGGGGTGCTCACGGAGGGGCTGTAGTGGGTGGTGGCGGGCTCGGGGAGGGGCTGGCCGGCCGAAATTTGAAGGACCTCGCCGGCGGGCATGAGGTTGAAGACGGCGACGTAGCGCTCCGTGTTGTGGCTGCGGGCTCAATTCCTTCCGCATGCAGACGAGGACGACGATGGCGGGGCTCCAGGGAAACCTGGCTGGGGCTGGGGGACTCAGTGGGCGCGCGAGTTCGAGGCGGCGTCCATGGCGGCGTCCGCGGCGAGATGCGGACGACGAGATGAACAATGGAGAGAGGGGGGAAATATCTGGGATTTCCACGGGGGCACTGAGGCTCGATCTTATCTCCTCCATGAGGTCCTGTAGCGACCGAGGTCGATGGGGTTCGACGGCGACGCCGCGCGCGTCGGGCGTACGGTCGACATGGCCTGGGTCGGGGCAACAGTAAGGGGGAGAGGAGGAGAGAGGGAGTGGGCTGGGGTGGGTTAGGCCCTTGGCTAGCTACGTGGGCCTGTGCCCTAGGCGTAGTATAGGATTTTTGTTTTATTTCTTTATTCTGTTTTTCTTTTCTCTTAGTATTTTGTTTGGATAGCTTCTTGATTTTAGTATTAGTTGAAACTTGCACCAATATTTCTATTACACATTGATATGCTTCTACAAAAAGTTTGGGTCTTTTATAAAATCATTTGATCTTTTATATTATTAATACATGATTAAATGGGCTGCTTTTGACACAGGTTTAGATTGTGTATAATATTAAAATGTTATATTAAATATCCTTTACCATAGTATCTTGTTCTACCAAATTTTAGGCATTTAACAAAATAGGTTTCACAATTTATGGTTAATGTTTATTTTCCATTTATTAATTGAATTTCTAGGGGAATTTATCATTCCTTAAGTATTGCTATTATTGTTGTATTATTGACTCGGCACTAGTCACAATATGGTGAACATGCTTGTTAGCAATATGTAGAAGTTTCATCTAGAATGGCATTGACATTTTTAACGAAGTTGAGTAATCACTTTTGTTTTCAATTTAATCAAATGGGGGATTTGAATGTGACTTGAATCAATGATGATCAAAGCATGATTAAGCACAATGATTTGACTTTAACCAAAAAGGATTACTGTTGCTTGACAATGAGGGTGTTACACTGCCGGAGGGAGGCTTGACCTCCGGGAGCCTCTCCTCCACCATGGACCCTTCCCGGATGATCCGTGAGTAGTCTACCTTGGACCATGGGTCCGTGATCTGTAGCTATGTGATGTCCTCCTCCCCTCTTTGTCCTTCATGGATTAGACCTCGTGAGATGCCCTACATGATCGAGGCACATATGTAATTTTCTGTTGTTGCTATGCTGAGTTTGCTGGGATCTGATGGATTATGATACTATGTTTAGTTTGTGTTTGAGTAATATATTTGGTTCTTATCTTTTATATTTATGTTCTTGAGTAATTCTTGCATGTTCTCCGTTGCTGTTTATTGCTTTGGCCAAGTAGTAGGTAGTGACTCCAAGAGGGAACGTTATGCTAGATTGTGGGTTCATGCCCCTGATGACTAGCTTGAGTGAAAGAAACATGAGTCTAGGGTATGTGCTGTTGCCACAAGGGGGAAAAATGGTGCTTGTAACCGTGGTTGCAAGGATTGTTTACTTTACGCAAAGTTATTTTAATGCAGTTGTCTGTTGCTTTGGGTTTACACTTTAGGTGGGGCTCGCAACTTAATACCAGTGAGATGTTCTGGATATATATCTCAAAGGGATGATTAGTAGTAGATGCGGTTGGATTTCGGTCTACTTATTTTGGCGTACCGCCCATGCTTTTGAGCCTCGTCCTTTCTTTGTAGCATAGTTAGCATTGCGGTGCATTTTTAATCCTGTCAATTGCCCAGTTGTGATTTGTTTACTTCGCATAGAAGTTTTATTGTCTTTTGGGAGAGAGACGTCACTAGTGCACCCCGGTCCATATTCTCATCACTGTTTACATGCTCAATTTATTTCCTGCTTTTACTTTCTAGCTGTTATCACCATTATCATAGTTCCTTGCATTTGATCCTTTGTAAACAACAAGGCTGGAGAGATTGACAACCTCTCTGAACTTTGTTGGGAGCAAAGTTATTTGTGTTGTGTGCAGGTCCAGGTCAAGGAAGCAACTTTTGTCTAAAACGGTGCCGTTGTTTCCTTGCCACCTACTTTTCACTTTCGGAGTCCTAGTGGAGACATAAACCTCGGTATCTTCAATTAGGGAACTTTGCTGATATCCTACATCTCACCTTCCACTTGGGGTAACCAACGAAGGGCGAGAAGCCATTATCATTTCCACGCCATCAAGCAAATTTGTGGCGCCGTTGCCGGGGATTCCGAGTGCCAAGATAGAGGAGTTGCACACTATATTTTACCTTTGCTTTTTGGTCTTGTTAGTTTACTTTTCAGTTTTTATCTTAGTGTCCTTTATAAAAAATCAAAAAAAAATATTTACCTTGCTAGTAGTTGTCATAATGTCTGGTCCTTTTGCCTTTGTTGAGACAGAGGTTCTCACCTTTAAACAAAAAGGTGCTGAAAGTTTAAAAGATGCTTGGTATAGAATTAATGATTATCAAAAAAGATCCACCAAGAAGGATTCCACTACTATCCTGCTTAGAAATTTTTATGTTGGAATTACTCCTTGGAATAGGTTCATTCTGGATACTGCTATCAATGGGAATTTCCTAGAAGCCCCAATTTGGGAGTCTCTCAATGTTATAAAAATCTTGTTGGAAATCTCCCTGTTGCTAGCATACAAGAGGATATCACTCTAGCTCACATAATAAAAAACTTGAAAAGATAGAGTTAAAAATACCAAGTATAAATAGGATAAATGAGTTGGATCGCAAGATTCAAGGGAATTTGAATAGACTTGATAGCTCCATGCATAAAATTATTAAAACTTTGGAGACCATCAAATCCCATGATATGGATCCTTCTAGGATTGATAAGATTGAGGAAATCATTAACACTTTAGGAACTACTTTCTCCTCAATCAAACCAAAAAGGTAGAAACTCCGGCACGAAGGGAACCTAAGTTCAAATATGTCCCTAAGGTTCCCCGACCCAAAACTAATCCACCTAGTGCCAAAGGACTTGAAACCTTCATAACTTTGGAAGAAATACCCCTCTTAGATAAATTTATAAATGACACTCCCATTGATTTTCCGCCCTTTGGTTTTATCCCTAGAAGTATCTTCATTAGACCTTTATTTGGAAGACCTATTACAACTAGTTGTAAAATTGAAGAGCTTTTTGATGATCTTGACGATGGTTCGATTGATACAACTTGATCTTTTGGTTTATGCCTAGCTTAAAGGAGTAAAAGAAAGCGCTTGTTGGGAAGCAACCCAACATGTTTTTATTTCTGTTCTTAGTGGTCTTGATGATTTTTACTACTGTAGCAACATCATTGTATCTTGATTTTCAAGCTTTGTGCCAAGTTCTAGCCTCTTATGATAAGGGAAGCAAAAGTTGTGACATGCCGTCCAGAAAATAGATTCTGTCCGCTTGACAAAAAAATCAAAACAAATCACCAGTTCATATTTTTGAGCTGATTTTTTACACGGCATGCTCTATACAATTGTGAAACTTTCATATGTTCTGAGTTTTTTTATTTGAGTTGCAGAAGTACCCCGAAAAAATTATTTACTACCCGCTGTTCTATTTTTCATAGATTCTGCCACGTTTTGCCTTTCCTCGCTTTTGCAAACCTTAAGCTTGCTTTTTATTTGCAAAAACTTTTTGGCAATCTTGAGAAACAGTATCTCTTCAAGAATATCTTTATTTCCAGTGGAGAAAAATTATTTTATTAAGGGTACTAACCTCTCTAATCAGCTTATGATGAGTTATGTATGAAGGGAGTTTTCAAGTGTGCGAGGGAAGATGATGAAAGAAGATCCGGGAGTGTCAAACGCTCAAGCTTGGGGATGCCCCATGCATCCCCAATAAATATTCAAGGAGACTCAAGCGTCTATGCTTGGGGATTCCCCCGTGCATCCCCTTCTCCATCAACAATCCTCAGTTCGTCCTTCGTCTCACAATATTTTTATCACTTCATGCGTTATGTGCTATGCTTGGAGCGTCTCCCTCTTAGGTTTCCTTTTTAGTTTTCTATAGCCTTGCTTGCTGGTCATAACAAGTTAGAACCCAACTTACTTTGTGTGGGAGAGAAACATGCTCCACTTCAAACTAGAACACATCATACGATTTTCATGCTTATCGCTTCTCTGTTGTGTGTTCTTTATCCTTTCGTAGCTGCTGCCATGTTTAGTTCTTAGTTTTCATTCTTATATTTTTGAAGAGCTTTAGTTTTAGTTTTAGTTTAGTTTTTTGCTGGAACTCTCTTTTGTTTTCATGTTTACCTTGTTAAGAGAGTTGGTTGTTGCACTGAGTTGTGTCTTATCTCGAAAGTAGGTAATTGAGGTTGCTATTTAATTGTAGTAGTAAACTCATGTAGTTTTGAGGTATTGTTTTGAGTAATGTTTGAACTTTTGGTGTCAAGAGCTCTATACTATTAGTGATAGGTGTCGTATTTTGGGAAATCTGTGTTTATTTTAAAAAACTACAAAAACTAGTTGAGAACTCTAGCTACTAGATGGATCACTAATCTTTTGAGGGATCGGATATTAGAGTACACTCACGTACCATGAGTCGAGGATGCGCAAGGATAACCAAACCCCCATACACTCCTCCTCGGGGTACTTGTCTCTTTGTGAACCTCTTCATTAGATTGACAGTTACCGATAATAAGTGCATGAGTTATTTAGACTAATGTAAGTATTGAAAGTTGACACTTCCACCTCCTCATATTTTCTAGCCTCTTCTGTACCGTGCATTGCCCTCTTCTCACTCCGAGAGTTGGCGTCCAACTCGCCGGTGCATCCAAACCCTTTTCATGATACGCTCTGTCATCATAAACCTCCTTATATACCTTGTAAAGTGTGAAGATCTTCTATACCTTCTTGTAAAATAGTGTTGCCCTTAAGTGAGGAAAAGATCCCAAAGATGAAAAATTTAAAAGATCCCAAAGAGGACAAATTTGAGTTAAATAGAAAGAGCCATGGAGGACACAAAAAAAATAAAAAAATAGAAAAAAAAAGAAAAAGAAATAAAAAGAGAGAAAGGGGCAACACTACTATTCTTTTGAAAGATCCACACTCGTACTTCCTCCTATCCTTGTACTCCATAGAGATGATCATTATGCATATAGCTATGTGGGGACCCTTCACACTATAGAACTTGGCTTGCATATTCTAAGGATGAGCCTCCTCAAACGAGCTTTAGGTCTTAATGAGCGAGCAAGTTGGATGCACCCCACTAGTTCCATTGGAGAGCTTTTCTTAGCTCATATGTGCATCCGTTGCATGGCAATCCCTACTCCTCACATCATATCTATCATTTGGCTTTCTCGCCTATGAATTTTCTCATTGATGTGAGCCTTTCTCACCCTTTTTTCCTTCCTCATCCACCATAGCTCTCTCTTTTCCATCCTAAGTGTCAACTATCATGCTTACGCTCATCCATTGCATGAGTGCTCAAAATATCAAAAGGGAGTGGATCAAATTGACTTGTACCTAGCTAGTAGTCTCGGGCACTACTGGAAAAAAGGGCATTAATGGCGCACCTCATTTGCATGCTAATGGCGCACATATGGTGCGCCATTACTACCACGCCACTACTAGCACTTAGTAATGGCGCACATTTGGTGCGCCATTACTAACCCAAACAGTAATGGAGCACCATGAGTGCGCTATTACTAAGGCCCCAAGTGCGCCATTACTAAGAATTATAGGGTTTTTTTCTTTCTGTATTTGCATCACAGATATATACATCTCACAAAACAAAATACATCACACACAGATATAAAAAACATCACCATGACATGACAACTATTGTAATAGCCACATTAGCTAGAATTCAACCAACACCATTATTAACAAGAGAAAATCACAAAGTATATATAGCATGAGAGTACACAAATTCTTAACCAACACATGTTATCAATTACATGCACTACTTCACTCCTCGTCAGAAGATATGACGATGAGCTTGTTCTCTCTTTCGGCCTGAGCTGCTTCCCATACAACTGCTAGGCGCGCCGGGTCTCGTGGAGGGTCATCGAATACGCCCGGGTACCTGCACTCCCAAATGGCATTGAACTCCGCCTCCTCGCTGTGTCCTCCTCTTCTATCTCCCGCCTATTTCGAGACAACTCTGAAGCAGTGGGATGAATATCAGAGCTTGCCGTCGAAAAGTCGGAGACATCTGAGGACGCCGTCGATGCAGAGAGGCGCGAGCCCGTGGAGCAGCCCGACAATGCGGGTGCGGGCGCGAGTGCGGGAGCGGGAGCGGGAGCGCGAGCGCGGGCGAGGGCGCGGGCGCAGGAGCGGGAGCAGTCACGGTCTCCGGCTCGGGGGTGGGGTGGTATACGGATGCCGGTGGTGATGCGGCAGGTTTGGCGAGAGCGAACCATTTCTGCAAGATAAGAAAATCACAACATCAATTAAAGTAGAGTGCTTCACATTCAAAAGACTTTAAAAAACAATGGTTCAGCCTGAATAAAAACAATCGCAGGTTCGACCTGAGTATAGCTGGCTGAATCTGTCTGTTCCTTAACTGTAACAGCAATGTGCATAGCTTAGGATGTTTGGCATTCAGATTGTGACTAGTTTTTCATCTCAACTCATTCCACAGTTCCTGAACCATACTTGATGCTGATATCAAGTTATTGCTGGGAAGAAGCCGGTGTTTATTTCATATGTATTTGTGCTAACTTACTGCAATCAAACTGCTAAATATTTAATAGTGAATTATGATATGCCATGCTTGGAGGAACATATTGTCTTTTTAAGTTAAATTGACTGTAGAAAGCACTATTATTTGGTCCCTTGAGAACAGAGACATATGCCAAGAAATTAGTAACCATGAGCTTTGGTGTAGTATCACAAACATAGGGGGGTGGATAATTAAGCCACTGGGATAGTAGCAGTAATTTATTCTGCGAAATTCCATTTTGGTGTATCTTCTTTAGAGACTGTAATAATATTGACTCCACAACAGCGACTACAGCAACGTGATGGGTGCGCTTCCCTACCTCAAAGTGAACAAGAAAGCAGGCTGAGAGATCTACTGGGTCTCGTAAAATGACTGCCACTGAGTCTCAGTTCACTCACTTGTAATTTTGTGCATCTTTGTCTGGATGTCTTTTTCTTTTCTTTCGGTAATACGTACCAATGCCATACTTCACATCCCAACCAATCATAAAGTTTTATTCATATGGGTAGTCCAGTGGCGTTCCACAACAGAGATGCACTTACCTTGTTGACATGTGTGCAAGAAAAAGGGTGATTTCAGTTTACTCTTTAAGTGCATTCACTTTTTTATTAATTAAAAAAGTTGCAACCCTGCTTGTTTGTTTCAGTATTATTGGGTACAAAAATCAGTGAGGGGAGTTAGGCAGAGTTCAAAGTTATGCCACCATGTTTGTTCCAAAAACGTTGCTGATGGATCTACTTGTGTTGCAATGTCCATAGCATACCGAAGATTTGATAGGTGTTCATCAACATTTTGCAACTCATGGTAATATAGATTCAGATTGACTACCATATTTTTCAATGATGAAGCTTCAGTACAACACTGGACTACCATATTTTGCAATGAAAATCAATAGCTGTGAGCACGCGCATGAACGGAAAGGAAAAAGCCACAACAACAGGTGGACTACTCACCTAGGGGTGGCTTGGAGACGAGCTCGAACACGCCGTAGGGGAAGAAGACGACGTAGCCAAGGAAGAAGACTCCCGCGACGAGCGTCGATAGCTCGGGGATGCGTCGATGGCGGGCGTCATCGTCGTCGATGGACGCGTCGATGGCGAGCGTTGATAGCTCGGGGATGCGTCGATTCGGGCGTAGGTGGTAGCAGACGGGGCGGCGGCACTATCGGGCGGGTCCGCGACGGGGGAGGGGGAGGGGGAGGGAGGGAGAAGCGAGGCCACCGGAGCGGTGGGGAGGGGGTCGCCGGAGACTTGGAGGTTGGGAGGGGGTCGCCGGAGACTGGGACTGGTTGCGGGAGAAGTGGGATTGGATCGGGAGGGGGAGGGGGCGGAGTCGATAGGCTAGGGTTGCGGCGTGGGGGGGGGATGATGTGCTAGCTAGGGTTATGGCGTTGGGCCGGTATACCCAGGCCAGCCCAGAGACATACCAATAGCGCATCCACAAGAAGTGCGCCATTAGCATCCCTGGTTGCTAATGGCGCTTTCCAGAGAGGTGCGCCATAGCTATGTAAGGGGAGGGGGCTGGTCCAGGAGAAATTTAGTAGTAGCGCACTAGATGAGGAGTGCGCCATTAGCAAAGTGGATACTAATGGCGCACTTGATGACTGTGCGCCATTGCTATATAGCAGTGGCGCACCTCATGGGCAGTGCGCCATTAGCTGTCATATTATCTATAGCCTATTTTCCAGTAGTGGGGACGAGTCAAGATAAAATTCCAAAGAAGACCAAGTGTGAAAATTTGGTAGATTGAGTTCTCAACAAAAATATTTTCTCTCTCGTATTCCCATATCCCCCTTCTTGCACGCAAACACCATCTGGAGACATTCGAGTCACGGACAACAAGAGCTCTTGCACCTTAATGTTCTTATGTTGCTTGTTTCAATGCTAATATAGACTCTTGCCTGTTATGACTTGAATTGAATTACATACCTTGATTTCTTTACTTTCAAAGTTCTTATATGGTTGTTGATGTCTACGCACGCTTCTATTCTTGTAGACTATGTTGGGCCTCCAAGCGCAGAGGTTTGTAGGACAGCAGCAATTTCCCTCAAGTGGATGACCTAAGGTTTATCGAACTCAGGGAAGTAGAGGTTGAAGATGGTCTCTCTCAAGCAACCCTGCAATTAAGATACAAGAAGTCTCTTGTGGCCCCAACACACCTAATACAACTAGGAGTCGTATAGGTGCACTAGTTCGGAGAAGAGATTGTAAAATATGTGTGATAGGTGTGATAAAACGAAGTAATATAAATATGTAATAAAAAGTTCGTAGTTCTCAATCTATGGATTTCCCAATGTCACCGCGGCCATCAAAAGAGAGTACCACAATCACCACAACATATCTAAAGGATAGTCAAAGACAAGCACCAAGAGACTCTCAATCTTCAATCCACACACAAAAGAGGAAATCACTTATGATAATATTCTTCTAACCCATGTCCAATAGACCGCTGTAACCATGGTCTCGGAGATTATACTAGATAAGATCAATTGAGTACATCAATCCAATACATGGAGGAAGGGGAAATATCATGGGATCACCCTAGATTAACATAGCCTATGATCACAACAAAGATCACATCATGGGAGAGAAAAAGCACATAGATCAAGATATAAGACTTAGCCCCGAGGGAAACTACTCACACATGGACATGGTGAGAGGGAGACTTGTTGATGGAGAAGTGCAGCCCGGAGGAGATGAAGGAGACGGCGACGGCGGCGCCAGCGCCCACGGCCACGGTGGTGGCCATGGCCCTTGGGGGCAGCGGCCCTTGGCCCCTTCTTCTTCCTTGGAGATGGTTCTACTGTGGAGATTGATCTCCCCCTCAAGACGCCTGCCAAGGGGGAGGAATTTTCGTCGTGCCCTTTGACCTAGATTTCCTCTCTTTATATAGACTCTCGGAATCCCGTCATCCATATTACGTCTTTTGTATTTCGGGGTTTCTGGAAGAATCCGAACTCCGACTGGGCCGAGTTTTATGTCTAAATCCACCGGAAAACAATTCCCTACAACTTTGTAGTTTTAAGTTTTTCCGTTTGAGCCCGTCTTCTTGCATTTCCGAGGCGATCTTTAAAACCTGTCTAGTGGGAACAGATTTCGGGAAAGTTAGAGTCCAACTCTTACAAGACTTCCTTTTATAATCTTTCCTTTATCCAAGTAATTCCTACACATAAAGTAGAAAAATAAGAACGTGTGCACTCTTGCAACCATTAATAGGTTAGTTCCAAAATATGTTATAAAGATATATGAAAGTATATAAAAAACATAGCAATATCACACAAAACATGCATGGAGCAAGCAGAAATTATAGATACGTTTGGACGTATCAACATCCCCAAGCTTAATTTCTGCTCTAAATGATAACAAGCATAATTTCTGTGGTGACATGCTACCAACCATATAAGAACTCTTAAGTCAAGCAATCAAGGCATGTAATTCAATTCAAGTCATAACAGACAAGAGTCTATGTTAGCATTGAAACAAGCAACATAAGAACATAAAGGTGCAAGAGCTCTCGCTGTCCGTGACTCGAATGTCTCCAAATGGTGTTTGCGTGCAAGAAATGGGATAGGGATATATGAGAAAAAATATTTTTGTGTTGAGAATTCAATCTACTAAAGTTTCACACTTGGTCTTCTTTGTAATCTTATCTTGACTCATTCCCAGACCACTAGCCAGGTACAAGTCAAAATGATCCACTCCTGTTCGATATTTTGAGCACTCATGCAATGGATGAGCGTAAGCACGAGAGTTGAAACTTAGGATGGCAAAGAGAGAATATTGTGGAAGAGGAAGACAAAAAGGGTGTGAAAGGCTCACATCAATGAGGACAGTCATAGGCGAGAGAAAGCCAAATGATAGATATGATGTCAGAAGTAGGGATTGCCATGCAACGGATGCACATATGAGCTAAGGTAAGCTCTCCAATGAAACTAGTGGGGGTGCATCCAACTTGCTTGCTCTAGAAGACCTAGAGCTCATTTGAGGAGGCTCATCATTGGAATATACAAGCCAAGTTCTATAGTGTGAAGGTCCCCACATAGCTATATGCATGATCATCTCTATGGTGTACAAGGATAAGAGGGAGTACTAGTGTGGATCTTTCAAAAGGATAGTAGTGTTGCCCCTTTCTCTCTTTTTATTTTCTTTTTCACTTTTTTCTATTTTTTTGTATTTTTTGGTGGCCTCAATGGCTCTTTCTATTTAACTCTCATTTGTCCTCTTTGGGATCTTTTGATTTGTCCACTTTGGGATCTTTTGATTTGTCCACTTTGGGATCTTTTCCTCACTTAAGGGCAACACTCTAATTTACAAGAGGGTATAGAAGATCTTTCACACTTTACAAGGCACTCAAAACATAAAGAAGATGTAGCTATCATGACGTATGCAATGTATGTCACTGCCAGTGTAGCAGGAACGTGTATGACATGAAGATCAAGTCATGAAGAGGTGGATGTTGCATGGCAATATATCTCGGAAAGGCTATGGAAATGCCTTGATAGGTAGGTATGGTGGCTGTTTTGAGGAAAGATATAAGAAGGTTTATGATGACAGAGCGTATCATGCCAAGGGTTTGGATGTACCGGCGAAGGTGGACGCCAACTCTCGGAGTGAGAAGAAAGCAATGCACGGCATAGGAGAGGCTAGCAAATATGAGGAGGTGAAAGTGTCAACTTTCAATAAATACATTAGTTCGAAGAACTCATGCACTTATTATCGGAAACTCTCAATCTAGTAAGGAGGTTCACAAAGAGACAAGTACCCCGAGGAGGAGTGTATGGGGGTTTGGTTATCCTTGCGCATCCTCGACTCATGGTACGTGAGTGTACTCTAATATCCGACCCCTCAGAGGAGTAGTGATCCATCTAGTAGCTAGAGTTCTCAACTAGTTTTGTAGGTTTTTGAAAATAAACACGGATTTCCCAAAATACGAAACCTATCACTAATAGGCTAGAGCTCTTGACACCAAAAGTTCAAACATTACTCACATCGATACCTCAAAACTATTGCAAGTTACTTCTAAAATTAAATAGCAAGCCCAATTACCTACTTTCAAGACAAGACACAACTCAGTGCAACAAACAACTCTCTTAACAAGATAAACATGAAAACTAAAGAGAGTTTCCAACAACAAACTAAACAAAAGCCAAGGCTCTTACTAAAGACAAACTAAGACTAAAACTAGACATGACAGTAGCTACGAAAAGATAAAGAACACACAACAGCAAAAAGATAGGCATGAAGAATCCTATGATGTGTTCTAGATTTTGAAAGTGGAGTATGTTTCTCTCCCACACAAAGTAATATGGGATCTAACTTGTTATGAACAGCAAGCAAAGCTAAAGAAAACCAAAAATAAAACCTAAGAGCGAGACGCTCCAAACATAGAACATAACGCATGAAGTGATAAAAATATAGTGCAACGAGGGACGAACTGATGATTGTTGATGGAGAAGGGGATGCACGGGGGCATCCCCAAGCTTATACGCTTGAGTCTCCTTGAATATTTATTGGGGATGCATGGGTGCATCCCCAAGCTTGAGCGCTTGACACTCCCGGATCTTCTTTCATCATCTTCCATCGCACACTTGAAAACTCCCTTCATGCATAACTCATCATAAGCTGATTAGAGAAGTTAGTACCCTTAATAAATAATTTTTCCCCACTGGATATAAATATATTCTTGAAGAGCTACTGTTTCTAAAGATTTCCAAAAGGTTTTTGCAAAGAAAAAGCAAGCTTAAGGTTTGCAAAAGTTAGGAGAGACAAAACGTGGCAGAATCTGTGAAAACCAGAACAGAAGGTAGTAAAGAATTTTTTAGGGGTACTTCTGCAACTCTAATCAAAAAACTCAGAACATACGAAAGTTACGTGATTGTATAGAGCACGCTGTGTAAAAACATCAGCTCAAAAAGATGAACTGAGATTTTTCTGTGATTTTTCTAGTCACGAGGACAGAATTTGTTTTCGTGACAGCATGTCACAACTTTCACTTCCCTTGTCATATGAGGCTATAAATGGCACAAAGCTTGAAAAGTAAAGATACCATGATGTTGCTACAGTAGTAACAGTCATCAAGACCACTAAAAACAGAAGGAAAAACAAAAAAAAAGAAATCCTAAATTCGTTGCGGGCTGCCTCCCGAAAGCGCTTCTTTAAAGCCATTAGCTAGGCTTAAGATTTTAGTGATGCTCTCGTAGGAATAAGAGTTGAAGCACAAAAGAGAGCATCAAGAAGAAAATAACAAACACATTTAAGTCTAACATGCTTCCTATGCAAAGGGATCTTGTAGAGGAAAAACTCATTGAAGCATAAAGATATTAGCATAGGAAGGAAAAATAATGTAACTTCAAAGCCTTCAACATAAAGAGAGGGAACTTGATATTATTGAAATATCTATAAGAATATGTTCCCCTCTCATAATAATTTTCAGTGGGATCATGAATAAACTCAACAATATAAGTATCACATAAAAAATTATTATCATGATCCACAAGCATAGAAAATTTGTTACTCTCCACATAAGTAAAGTTCTTCTCATTAGTAATAGTGGGAGCAAACTCAAAAAAATAGCTATCACATGAATCATTCTTATCATGATACACTTCCAAAAATTTATTCTTTATAGCATAAGTGTCATCACAATAATCATCATAGATAGGAGGCAAAGTATCATCAAAATAAATTTCCTCATCAAAACTTGGGGGCTAAAAAGATCATCTTCATCAAACGTAGCATCCCCAAGCTTATAGATTTGCATATCATTAGCATCAAAATTATTCAAATAAGACATGCAAATAACATTACTACTATCATGAGTGTTGTGAAAATAATAAAGCTCCATAGGCTTTTTGATCTCCTCCTCAAACACTTCATGTCCTAACTCAAGATAGAGCTCATAAAGCTCTCTCATAATTTTGTTGTTGTTTTCCATAAAGCCTAACTAGTGAAAATAAGAAACAAGAAACAAAAAGAATTAATTGCAAGATCTAAAGATATACCTTCAAGCACTCACCTCCCCGGCAACAGCGCCAGAAATAGCTTGATGTCTACGCACGCTTCTATTCTTGTAGACAATGTTAGGCCTCCAAGCGCAGAGGTTTGTAGGACAGCAGCAGTTTCCCTCAAGTGGATGACCTAAGGTTTATCGAACTCAGGAAAGTAGAGGTTGAAGATGGTCTCTCTCAAGCAACCCTGCAATTAAGATAAAAGAAGTCTCTTGTGTCCCCAACACACCTAATACAACTAGGAGTTGTATAGGTGCACTAGTTCGGCGAAGAGATGATAAAATATGGGTGATAGGTGTAATAAAACGAAGTAATATAAATCTGTAATAAAAAGTGCAGCAAAGAAACAAGTAACAAAACTGAGTGCAAACGGTGTAACAATGATGGAAACAAGGCCTAGGCTTCATACTTTCACTAGTGGCAACTCCCAACAACATTAACATAGTCTAATCACATGATATTTCCCATAAAACATGCAATGGATACGTACTCGGAGGTCATTCCTTTGTGGTCAAGAGAGGATGAGAATTGTGTAGGGCTACAAAAGCACACCTCAGAGTTCGTAGTTCTCTATTTATGGATTTCCCAATTTCACCGCGGCCATCCAAAGAGAGTACCACAATCACCACAACATATCTAAAGGATAGTCAAAGACAAGCACCAAGAGACTCTCAATCTTCAATCCACACACAAAAGAGGAAATCACTCATGATAATATTCTTCTAACCCATTTCGAATAGACCGCTGTCACCATGGTCTCAGAGATTATACTAGATAAGATCAATTGAGTACATCAATCCAATACATAGAGGAAGGGGAAATATCATGGAATCACCCTAGATTAACATAGCCTATGATCACAACAAAGATCACATCATGGGAGATAGAGAAACCACATAGATCAAGATATAAGCCTTAGCCCCGAGGGAAACTACTCACACATTAACATGGTGAGAGGGAGAGTTGTTGATGGAGAGGTGCAGCCCGGAGGAGATGAAGGAGACGGCGACGGCGGCGCCCACGGCCACGGCCACGGTGGTGGCCACAGCCCTTGGGGGCAGCGGCCCTTGGCCCCTTCTTCTTCCTTGGAGAGGGTGCTGCTGTGGAGATTGATCTCCCCCTCAAGATGGCTGCCAAGGGGGAGGAATTTTCGTCGTGCCCTTTGACCTAGGTTTCCTCTCTTTATATAGACTCTCGGATTCCCGTCATCCAGATTACGTCTTCTGTATTTCGGGGTTTCTGGAAGCATCCGAACTCCGATTGGGCCGAATTTTATGTTTAGATCCGCCGAAAAAAAATTCACTACAACTTTGTAGTTTTAATTTTTTCCGTTTGATCCCGTCTTCTAGCGTTTCTGAGGCGATCTTTAAAACCTGTCTGGTGGGGACAGATTTCGGGAAAGTTAGAGTCCAACTCTTACAAGGCTTCCTTTTATAATCTTTCCTTTATCCAAGTAATTCCTACACATAAAGTAGAAAAACAAGAACTTGTGCACTCTTGCAACCATTAATAGGTTAGTTCCAAAATATGTTATAAAGATATATGAAAGTATATAAAAAACATAGCAATATCACACAAAACATTCATGGAGCAAGCAGAAATTATAAATACGTTTGGGACGTATCAGTTGTTAGCATGTCACCACAGAAATTATGCATGTTATCATTTACCTACTCAAGTACGAGCAAGAATTAAGCTTGGGGATGTGGATACGTCCCAAATGTATCTATAATTTCTGCTTGCTCCATGCATGTTTTGTGTGATATTGCTATGATCTAGATACACTTTCATACACGTTTGGTCAAATTTGTACTAACTTATTAACTCTGTGCACCACAATGCCAATTCCTATTTTCTGCTGTTTTTCTATTTCACGTTTGCCCCATATTAAAAGTGCTCCAAAAATTCGGGAAAATATGATAAAAAATCAGCGCAGAAGAACCTTCCGGAAACACCTGGGTGGGGCCAGAGGGCCACCACCAGGGGTCTAGGCGCCCTAGTGGCGCGCCCTAGTGTTGGAATTATCCCCTAGAGGCAATATTAAATTGTATTATTATAATTCCAGGTTCATTATTAAAGTTTATATGTCTGTGCTATAACTGCAAATGGCTTATGCGAAGGTTTGCGAAGTAGCATGTTAACTTCCTCCGGAGGAAAACCCATATGCAGGTGTAGAGTATAAACACCAAGTGTTCTTAGTCTGCCTCTAGGACTAACCCGTGTGTTATGGATGACATGTTTTCCTGTTCATAGGGCATTGGAAATGCCGGTAACACATGGGAGCACATTGTTGCCAGAACAAGGGTGCTGAACCGACCCAATTGTATGATTTACTTTGAGATCACATCGTTTTCATGTTATAAGTAAAATCATCTAAAGTTAATATGCATGTGTCCTTCATGACCATAAGAATGTTTCGTAACTTCATACCGGAGGGTGGGTTTTGACACTGTCCCAACACCACCCGTAACAGGCGTGGCAATAACGGCTTTCATCACTCACACCCAAAAGTGTGTCAAGGGACTTAACGATTCGAGTTGGGAATTTTCTCCTCTAACGATGGAGAGATACTTCTGTGGGCCCTCTCGGTATTACAACATCCAACATCGGCTAGACAGACACTGTGAATTGATCACAAGGGATACCGGAATACTAAACGAGAAAAATGGAACAAAACGAGAAGGAGGATGACTTGGTATAATGATTAATGGTTAATCATGCGGATACCTAATAGATCTCACCTCAGGTTTTGTATAGTATCGTGAAGCAAATAGTACTGGCATGTTAAGCTTGTGATTCACTCGAATTTATATTCGTGTAGGTACGGGAACCGTTATGGGTGTCCATGGCTCCGCTATCGGTTATTGTTCCGCGGGAAAATAAGTTTTCGGTTCATGTCCGTATTCTACCGAACCTATGGGGTCACACACTTAAGGGTGGAAGATTTGTTGAGTAGTAGAGTGATAGGAGCACGAGTATAACACGCCGGAAAAGTTTCGGAGTGATTAAGATTTAATCACAGAGAAAACCGGAATCGTTTCGGGGCACCGGTAAAGTACCGGCAAAAGTTTTGAGAAAACCGGGTAAAACCGGAGGGACGGAAAACTTCCGGGATGGTCTAAATATGTTTAATATTCGTTTATTGTGAATTCCCAAATTATTTTGGAATTAATAAAATAGATTTAATACCAATGGGCCCTCTCTCACTTGGAAGGCCCAAGTGGGGGAGGGAGCACTTGGACCAAAGAGGCCCAAGGGGGGGACGCCCTAGGAGGAAGCTTCCTCCTAGGTGAGGAAGCTTCCTCCCCCCTTCCTTGGCCGGCCCTAAGGGGAGGGAAACCCTAGGGCGCCACCCCTAGGGCTGCCCCCTCCTCCAAGGTGGCCTCCCCTCCCCTCCCACTATAAATAGAGGAGATGGGGGCACCCCTTGAACACACAAGTTGTTCTATTTTGCCGAAGGGCTGCCCCCTCTCTCTTTCTCTTGTAGATCCAATCCCCTCCATAGCCCCGAAGGGCTGATCCTCCCTCCTCTCTACTCCAGAGGCTCCGAGCTCTGGACGACGGAGCCCTGCCGGATCTTCCACACCGTACGTGTGGATCAACCGTAGAGAGATCGTGCGTTCGATCTTTGTTCGAGGGACTCCATGGTGATTAGATCTGTTCGTGGGATTGTTCATCTTCATGCTTCTTCAACTCTCCATCAACATCTTCCGCCGCAAGAGTGAGTGCATCTGTTGAACGGTTGCAATAAGGTAACAAGATCGATATCCTCATCTGCATCTTCCTAGATCCGTTCTTGGGTTTGGTTTTCGTAGTGCCAGAATTTTTTTGTTTTCTACTCCGAATCCCAACACCTAGGGCTTGGACGCGCCAGGGGGGCGCCTAGACACGTGGTGCCCCCTGGTTGCCCCTTCGCCTATTTATTCTCCGCGACGGGATTCTTCCAAAGACAGAACCCCTTTTCGCGATCTCGCCTCTGTTCCGCTGCCGCCGTGCTTCCAAGATTGGGAGAGCCAGCAGACCTCTTCTCAGCACCCTGCCGGAGGGAGGATTTACCTCCGACAGCCTCTCCTCCACCATGGACGCTTCCCGGATGATCCGTGAGTAATCTACCTTGGACCATGGGTCCGTGATCAGTAGAAATGTGATGATCTCCTCCCCTCTTTGTTCTTCATGGATTAGACCTGCTGAGCTACCCTACATGATCGAGGCATATATGTAATTTTCTGCTGTTGCTATGCTGAGTTTGCTGGGATCTGATGGATTATGAGACTATGTTCAGTTTTTTTTAGTAATATATTTGGATCTTATCTTTTATATTTATGTTCTTGAGTAATTCTTGCATGTTCTCCATTGTTGTTTATTGTTTTGGCCAAGTAGTAGGTAGTGACTCCAAGAGGGAACGTTATGCTCGATTGTGGGTTCATGCCTCCTGATGACTAGCTTGAGTGACAGAAACATGATTCTAGGGGATGTGTTGTTGCCACAAGGGGTATAATAACGGTGCTTGTAACCGCGTTGCAAGGATTGTTTACTTTATGAAAAGTTCTTTTAATGCAGTTGCCTGTTGCTTTGGGTTTACACTTTTGGTGAGGCTCGCAATTTAATACCAGCGAGATGTTCTGGATATATATCTCAAGGTGGATGATTAGTAGTAGATGTAGTTGGATATCAGTCTACTTATTTAGGCGTACCGCCCAAGCTTTTGAGCCTCGTCCTTTCTTTGTAGCATAGTTAGCATTGCGGTGCGTTTTTAATCCTGTCAATTGCCCAGCTGTGATTTGTTTACCTCGCATAGTAGTTTTATCGTCTTTTGGGAGAGATACATCACTAGTGAACAGCACGGGACCCCGGTCCATATTCTCATCACTGTTTACACGCTCAATTTATTTCCTGCTTTTACTTTCTAGCTGTTATCACCATTATCATTATCCCTCGCGTTTGATCCTTTGTAAACAACAAGGCCGGAGAGATTGGCAACCTCTCTGAACTTCATTGGGAGCAAAGTTATTTGTGTCGTGTGCAGGTCCAGGTCAAGGAAGCAACTTTTGTCTAGACGGTGCTATTGTTTCCTTGCCACCTACTTATCCCTTTCGGAGTCCTACTGGAGACATAAACCTCGGTATCTTCACTAAGGGAAATTTGATGCTATCCTACATCTCACCTTCCACTTGGGGTAACCAACAAAGTTGAGAAGCCATTATCACTTCCACGCCATCAGTGTGTCAATAGGAGTGCAGATAAAATTATTTTTGTTGTGACTAGTGAAGTTACACAACTTTGTGTTTTCAGTGGAACCCATAGTAGCAGCAAGTGTCACAGGCAATTTTTTTGTGATTTTTGATAAATGACACTACGATAAAAACTGAAAGGTAAACTAACAAGACTAAAAAGCAAATCTAAAAGATAGTGTGCAACTCCCCTATCTTGACGATTGGAGTCCTCGGCAACAGCGCCAGAAATTTGCTTGATGTGGGAGAGATGATAATGGCTTCTCGCCCTTTGTTGGTTACCCCAAGTGGAAGGTGAGATGTAGGATAGCAGCAAATTTCCCCTATGTGGAGGATCGAGTTTTTCTCCCGTAGGACTCCGAAAGCGGCAAGTAGGTGACAATGGTGCTAGAAATTAGCGGTTGACGTGGACGTGCACACATACACAAATAACTTTGCTCCCAACGAAGTTCAGAGAGGTTGTCAATCTCTCTGGTCTTGTTGTTTACAAAGGATCAAACACAAGGGATAATGATAATGGTGATAGCAACTTCAAAGTAAAAGCAGGAAACAAAATGAGCGTGTAAAAAGTGATGAGAATATGGACCAGGGTCCCGTGAAGTTCACTAGTGATGTCTCTCTCCCAAAAGACGATAAAAATGATATGCGAGGTAAAAAATCACAGCTAGGCAATTGACATGATTAAAAATGCACCGCAAAGCTAACTATGCTACAAAGAAAGGAAGAGGCTCAAAAGCATGGGCAGTACGCCAAAATCAGTAGACCGAAATCCAACTACATCTACTACTAATCATCGACCTTGAGATATCTATCCAGAACATCTCGCTGGTATTAAGTTGCGAGCCCCACCCAAAGTGTAAACCCAAAGCAATAGACAACTGCATTAAAAGAACTTTGCGTAAAGTATACAATCCTTGCAACCGCAGTTACAAGCACCGTTTTCCCCCTTGTGGCAACAACACATCCCCTAGACTCATGATTCTGTCACTCAAGCGTGTCATCAGGGGGCATGAACCCACAATCGAGCATAACGTTCCCTCTTGGAGTCACTACCTACTACTTGGCCAAAGCAATAAACAGCAACGGAGAACATGCAAGAATTACTTAGGAACAAAAATATAAAAGATAAGAACCAAATATATTACTCTATCACAATCTGAACATAATCTCATAATCCATCAGATCCCATCAAACTCAGCATAGCAAAAGCAGAAAGAATTACATATGTGCCTCGATCATGTAGGCAGCTCAAGAGGTCTAAACCATGAAGAACAAAGAGGGGATGAGAACATCACATAGCTACTGATCACGGACCCATGGTCCAAAGGAAACTACTCACGACACATCCGGGAAGCGTCCATGGTGGAGGGGAAGATCCCGGAGGTCGATCCTCCCTCCGGCAGGGTGCCAGAAAGAGGTCTGCTGGCGCTCCCGATCTTGGAAGCGCGGCGGCGGCGGAACAGAGGCAAGATCGCGGAAAAGGGTTTTCTCTCGGGAAGTTTCATGTCACAGGAAATATATATGCGAAGGGGGGGGGCATCCAGGGGGCCTGTAACAGCCCAGTTTTCACAAAAATTAAAATTTTTTGTTTTCGGTGTGAATTGTTTGATTTTATGATTTTTTGCGGTGTTTGCATCCCCGATTTATCGATCGGCGATTATTTTCCCCCTCTTAGCTCGTATCGGACAGAGACCGACCCTTGCCACCCTGACACTCGACCTTTGCGACACCGGGTTTCACCGATCACCGTCGTGAAAACCGCACGAAACCATCTGCAGCCATCGGAACGAAAACCCCGTTTAATAATTAAACGGTTTATTTTTATAGCGCGCCGGAAAGTGTTCTCGGAACGGTTCTAGCGCGAGGTGAACGCCGCCGGCTTGACGCGCTGATCGCGCAGTTCGAAGTTTTACCTGAACCGGAGGTCCTGCGGACCCCCGGCGGTCAGAAACGTAAACACCACGCGCGCGAGAGAAAAACCGGGGATGTTTTTGCAAACTTCCAGCCACCTGGGCTATATAAAGACCACCACACTCCCACCTCTTTCTAGGGTTTCCCTAGCCACAAAATTGCAGCCACCCCCTTAAACATATACCCAAAATTACCCCCAAATACCCCATTTTCGCATCCCTAGCTCCCTGGCAATTTTCGACCCTTGGATTTGCGAATCGGACGGATCAGAGTGCGCCACGTCAGCCCCAGCCTCACCACTCTCTCCCTCCTCCAACCTCCACCCGTGGGCAACCACGTCGCCGCCGCCTCGCCTCCCGTCAACTCCGACAGCCGCCTCGCCGCGCCTGCAGCCGCCACGACGCCGGCCTCCCTCTTCTCCATCTTCTCCTCCTTTCCCTCTTCCCCCTTGCCCCTAACCTCCTCCTTCCCCTGCAGATGCACGTCGCCCGCCGCCATGGCCTCAAGGCCGAGACCGAGCTCACGTCGCGGCCATGGAGAGGCCCGACCGCCTCCCGAAACCAGCACCACCGCGCCTCACTCCGATCGGCCCCGTGCCCTCCTCCGCCTCGTCCCCGCACCTCCCGGCCTCCCCTGCTCGCCTCGGCCGCCGCCCTTCGCTGGAATTTGTCAAGCGCCGCTGCCGTCGTTGCCTGGATCGGGAGGATCCAGCGACCGGTGCGCCCAGAGGCCGGCCTTCAACCGCCATGGGCCCGACGCCCCTCCTGCGGCCCAGCCAGGCCACCGAGCCCAGGACGCCCCCTCCTCTTGGGTCGGCTCGAAGGGTAAGGCGCCCTCTTTCTTTTTTTTCTCTTTTCTTTCTATTTTCTGTTGGGCCCATTAGATTTCGGCCCGTATATTTTTTTTCTGCTAGGTTTTTTTTATTAATTGGCAGATTGTAATAGATTTTGCGATGCTTATATCTTTTCACCGGTAGCTCCGATGGAGACGCGGTCTACATGAAAGTTTCTCCATTTTGCGCGTAGATTAATAAAATGTTGCTTGTTGCCATGTTTGACTTTGTTTACATGTTGTTTACCTGCTAATTACAACTGCTTGCCACTGTAAGCTGTAACTGCCACAACTTTTTAACCGTTGCTCTGTTTAAAATGTTCTTTATATGTAACTTGACTAGAATTGCATGTAGATTGTGTTTATGCTGTTCTTGCTTGCTAAATAAAATAATAAAATATTGTTTAGTTGAAAACAGTACCAAATTCCATTTTTATCGTGGGGTCCGCAATAGTTTGCCACGTCTAGGATTTCACCCCACTTAAATTGACTAGCTTAGGTAGTTTATTTATGCTTCACCTTTTGCTATGATTGTGTGCTATGCCATGCTTGAGTGAGATGCCATGTTAACAACCTTTGCTCACCTTGTGTAGCTAAACAACTTGAACCACCGTAAATGTGCGGTATCGTCATGTGTGACGAGTACTCCACTTAACCTGTTAGTAACCGCTCTCGACGGTAGGTGCGATGTCTCGTGTTTCCTTCTTGTTGATGCTTGCTCATGTTTTCCTCGTAGTAATAGAGTGCTTGCTCGTTGATTGCTTTCCAGTGTTTACTTCTTGTGTGCTCCCGCGGGTACCTCTCGGAGACGATGCGATCTTGCGATCAACTACACCTTCGGAACCCGACTTATCAACAGGAAAAGGACTATACATTACTTATGATCCATTCTGTTTCAACCAGCGGTTTGCATGCTAGTCTAGGATAGGTTCGATTTTCGATCCTACCACATGTTTACAGCCTCTTTCAAACTGATACAACCATGTCCCCTCCCAGCAAACCTTGTACTTCTATGTTACTATTGCTCGTTGCTCAGCCCCTGCTTAGTATGCATGCTTAGAATGCTACGATGTTACCCTGTTACTCCTTGGTTTGGGCTATCACATTATTATATTGTTATCGATGATATGAATATTATTAATGTTGACCATACTAGACGAAGGATGGAAGGTCTAGGCTATCATGCCCCGACTCTTTTTTCCATTCGAGTCACCTAGGTTCCGAGTTCCGGGTATTGGTTTTAAGAATGAGCGTGCCTAACCGCGTGTGGGATTTTATGGGGTCCACTTTTCTTACCTACCTAGCTTCAAACATTTCTAGTCGTGGCCCAAGCTGATTTACCATTTGAAACCGTGTGTGTGCTGGTCGGCCGCCAGTTGTTTACAAACCAACTCGGAGTAGTGAGGACATAGTTCCCTTGCTGGCCCACTTTGTCCGGCTGAGGACCCGATTTCCCATGTGTGATTAACCGGCTATCCAAACCTGCGACAGACAGTAGAGACCAGATCGAGAGCGCGGCCGGCTCCTGAGATGGATGTCGACTCACCGGGGGCCACCCGGATTTGTTCGTTGTTAGTTAGAGGAACCTGTCGTTTCGGATCTCTTGGAACTAAATCATAAAGTGGTTGCATGTGATGGGTAGCAACTGAGAGAGATGGACGTGCGTGCGGAGCCTTGTAATGGGCAGTTGGTACACCCCTGCAGGGTTAAATCTTTTCGAGAAGCCGTGTCCACGATTATGGACGACTTGAGACCTACTCCTTGTTCATAGACAACAACAACTGAGATAATCTTAATATAACTTGATCAATGTGTGTGTGTGCCTTGACTGCTTCTTCTTCTTCGGGATGCGAAGAGGAGGACAAGGATAGGATAGGTGTTATGTTTGCATAAGTAGTTGACAACAAGAATTGTTGGAGGCGATTCCTCATCGAATGCTTGGCTTCTTATCTTACTCTCTAGATCGTTAGCCACTTCATAAATGCTAGTGCGGCAGCAACCTCACCACTTACCCCATCCTTACCGTAAACTACTAGTTGTCCTAGAATGAAGAGTGATGAAGTCCTTGTTGGGTCAGATGACCACTACAGTTGGATGCTGAGTACCTCTGTACTCATGATACTACCCCCAAAATCTTTTCAGGGTTCTTGATCGACAACAGGTACGGTGATCGACGTTTCACGTGGAGACTCGACGACGACTAGTTAGGCGGATCCCGGCGGAGGGCCTGGACCCGTGTGGTTATGGGGATCGATGTTTTCCTCTTTGCCAGTAGGCATTTGATTGTAGTCTGTAACCAGACATGTTACTTCCGCTGTTGTATTGTATCTGAGGCAGTTGTATGCCGATTGTATGAGATGTTGTATCCTTATATCTGTAATGTTGTGATATCTTGTTGGAAATCCGGGGCATATGACTTCGTCATATGTCGCGGTGGGACCGATATGTGCTTCGTCCCTGGATCTGGATGGAAACATCTAGATCTGAAACAGTACCGCATATCGGGCCTTACAACTTGGTATCAGAGCCTTACCGACCGTAGGATCCCTTTTCTGGCCGAAGTCCAGTCTAGACAAAAATTATTTTGTAGTTACTAAGTTAGTTATCGGAGAGTAGGAATCTTTTTACTCCTTACCCTTGCTCTGTTCAGGACAAGTGTAGTAAGTGTTTTATTCTCGACTTATCCCCCTTCAAACTCTAGGATCTCGAGTGTGTGGAGTATCGGAACCGTTACAATGCCTTGCTTGCAGTGTATTATCTCGATTACGATCTCAGGTTTGGGAAATCCTATAGTACCTTTAGTTTTTCCGACTCTGGGTAAACATCTTGGTCTTCTGTTGACTTCAGTTCCCTTGCCGAGTATCCTCACGATTTCAGTGAGAATGCTTCCCTTTATCATCTCTTTGAATTGTCTTTCTCCCTCTTGACAATGACGGTCTCGTATTTTCGACGATGACGTCTCTCTGCGGAAACTTATCTCCACAGAAGTTCGACGTCGACATGGAGCAGAGTCCCTTGTTGGTGGTGTTGAAGATCGTCGACTCTCTTTTTCTCTCCCCCTCTCCCCCGGATCGTCTTGGATCTCGGGACGAGATCCATTGTTGGTGGTGTTGTATTGTAACATCCCAGTTTTCACAAAAAATAAAAAAATTTGTTTTCGGTGTGAATTGTTTGATTGTCTGATTTGTTTGCGGTGTTTGCATCCCCGATTTATCGATCGGCGATTATTTTCCCCCCTCTTATCTCGTATCGGATGGAGACTGACCCTTGCCACCCTGACACTCGACCTTTGCGACAGCGGCTTTCACCCGATCACCATCGTGAAAACCGCACGAGACCAGCCGCAGCCAACGAAACAAAAAACCCCGTTTAATAATTAAACGGGTTATTTTTATAGCGCACCGGAAAGTGTTCTCGGAATGGTTCTAGCGCAAGGTGAACCACCGGCTCGACGCGCTGATCGCGCAGTTTGAAGTTTTACCCGAATCGGAGGTCCTGCGGACCCCCGACGGTTAGAAACGTAAAGACCGCGCGCGCGAGAGAAAAACCGGGGATGTGTTTGCAAACTGCCAGCCACCTGGGCTATATAAAGACCACAACACTCCCACCTCTTTCTAGGGTTTCCCTAGCCACAAAATTGCATCCACCCCCTTAAACATAGCCCCAAAATTACCCCCAAATACCCCATTTTCGCATCCCTAGTTCCCTTGCAATTTTCGACCCTTGGATCTGCGAATCGGACGGATCGGAGTGCGCCACGTCAGCCCCAGCCTCACCACTCTCTCCCTCCTCCAACCTCCACCCGTGGGAAACCACGTCACCGCCGCCTTGTGTAACAACCCAGTTTTCACAAAAATAAAATAAAATTGTTTTCGGTGTGAATTGTTTGATTGTCTGATTTTTTTGCAGTGTTTGCATCCCCGATTTATCGATCGGCGATTATTTTTCCCCCTCTTATCTCGTACCGGACAGTGACTGACCCTTGCCACCCTGACACTCGACCTTTGCGACACCGGATTTCACCCGATCACCGTCGCGAAAACCGCACGAGACCAGCCGAAGCAAACGGAACAAAAACCCCGTTTAATAATTAAACGGGATATTTTTATAGCGCGCCGGAAATTGTTCTCGGAACGGTTCCAACACGAGGTGAACGCCTCCGGCTCAACGCGCTGATCGCGCAGCTCGAAGTTTTACCCGAATCGGAGGTCCTGCGGACCCCCGGCGGTCAGAAATGTGAACACCGCGCGCGCGAGAGAAAAACCGGGGATGTTTTTGCAAACTGCCACCCACCTCGGCTATATAAAGACCACCACACTCCCACCCATTTCTAGGGTTTCCCTAGCCACAATTTGCAGCCACCCCCCTCCACTTTGCCCAGTTTTTCCTCCCAGATCCCCAGATCCCAAAATTTTTGCCCCCAGGCGCTCTGGACCGTCAGATCCGGCGATCCGACGGCCCAGAGCCCGCCACGTCAGCGCCTCCAGCCTCCTCTCTCACCTCCTCCCCTCCAGCGCGCGTGGACGGCCAGCTGCGCCAGCCCAGCCAGCCGAGGCCCACCTTGGCCGCAAGCCAGGCCCAAGCCAGCCAGACCGCCTCCTCTCTCAGGCCGGTGGGCCAAGTCCCTGTGCATTTTGATGCTGATTCTGTTTCGCGGAGTAGATTGCGTGCAAACGGTAGCTCGGATGAACGTGCCCCCAAAACGAATATTTCTTAGAATTGTGTGCACTTCAATTCATATTTTGTGAGCATCTTGATTTCAGGTCATCTTGATTGTGTAATTGTGTGCTAAACAGGGCATCAGATCGTTAATTGCAACTGCTGCTATTAAACTTGCTGAAACTGTTGCTTGATTGAAACTTCGGGCGACGGTTGCTTCGCAACCGTGCGTCGGAATTGAGTGATTCCTTTTGCGTTGCGTTAAGCATTGTTTCTACTTCAGTTTCATGCATTCACATGCCATAATTGCTTCCTGCATCATGATTGTATCTTGCTCCAAAGTAGCTACCCTGCTGCTAGTGTGCTGCTGTTTATATTTTGTTGCAACTTCGGTCGACGAGTGTGTCGCGACCGTTTATCGGAATTGAGTGATTCCAATTGCATATCGTTAAGCATCATGTCTACTTTCATTACATGTATTGCATCTTCATGTTAGCATTACTGGTCATATAGATATTCTGCTCTAAAGTTGCTATGCTGCTGTTGTTGACAGCCACCTCTGTTTTTCACTAAGTCTGTTACTTTGCGATGCCATGTTGCATGCTTAATATATTTTGATCTATGATGCCTATTTGCATGATTCTTTTTGCCATGCCTTCCCTTTCATGTCTACTTTAGTTCCATATCATTTGTGAGCATGTTTGAATTGATTATCCTGTTTATGCATTGCTCTAAAGTGTGCTTCGTGATGTTGGCAGATTGTGCCCGTAACTTGTTTTGCTTGTATCTTTTTAACCGTAACTCCATTTGGGGTGTTCTTTATATGTAACTTGATTAGTTTTTCGTGTACTTTGTGTTTATGCTATTGTTTGCAGCGGTTAACCAACCTAAAATATGGTTTAGGACAGAACGGTACCAAATGTTTTAATCATCGTGCGGCACTTAGTGTTATGCCATGTTTAGGTTGTGCCTCACTTAAATTGACTAGCATAGATAGTTTACTTTGTGCTACACCTCTTGACATGTTTGTGTGCTATGCCATGCTTATGTGCTTTGCCATGTTAATAACCGTTGGTTGATCACCTGTAGCTAAGCAACTTGAACCACCGTAAATGTGCGGTATTCGTCGTGTGTGACCGATACCCCACTTAAACTGTTAGTAACCGTTCTCGACGATAGATCCGTATCGCGTTGCCGTATCGGGTGCTGTCTTCTTGATCTTGTGTTGCCTAATAGAGTGCTTGCTCGTTGATTGCTTTCCAGTGTTTATCGTCTTGTCTGCTTCCGCGGGTACCTCTCGGAGACGATGCGAGCTTGCGATCAACTACACCTTCGGAACCCGACTTATCAACAGGCAAGGACTATACATTACTTATAATACATTCTATTTCAACCAGCGGTTTGCATGCTAGTCTAGGTTAGGTTCGATGTTTGATCCTACCACATGTTTACAGCCTCTTTTAAACCGATACAGCCATGTCCCTTCCCAGCAAACCTTGTACTGCTATGTTACTATTGCTCGTTGCTCAGCCCCTGCTTAGTATGCATGCTTAGGATGCTACGATATTACCCTGTTACTCCTTGGTTTGGGATATCACATTATTATATTGTTGTTGATGATATGATTATTATAAATGTTGACTTTATTCGACGAAGGATGGAAGGTCTAGGCTATCCCGCCCCGACGCTTTGTTCCATTCGAGTCACCTAGGATCTGAGTTCCGGGTATTGGTTTTAAGACTGAGCGTGCCTAACCGCGTGTGGGATTTTATGGGGTCCCCTTTTCTTACCTACCTAGCTTCAAGCATTTCTAGTGGTGGCCCAAGCTGATTTTACCTTTTGAAACCGTGTGTGTGCTGGTCGTACTCCAGTAGTTTTTAAACAACCCGGGCCAGTGGAGACATGGTTTCTCTTGTTGGTCCACCCCAGGGAGCTAGGGGGTTGTCCACATCTGTTTGGGAAACTAAACCGACCTCATCCAGACGGTAGAGGCCGATTCGAGAGCGCGACCGACTTTTGAGTTGGGTGTCGACTCACCGGGGGCCACCCGGATTTGTTCGTTGTTAGCTAGAGGGACTTGTCGTTTCGGATCTCTTGGAACTAAATCATAAAATTGTTGCCTGTGATGGGTAGCAACTGAGAGAGATGGGCGTGCGTGCGGAGCCTTGTAATGGGCAGTTGGTACACCCCTGCAGGGTTAAACCTTTTCGAGAAGCCGTGTCCACGGTTATGGACGACTTGAGACCTACTCCTTGTTCATAGACAACAACAACTGAGATAATCTTAATATAACTTGATCAACGTGTGTGTGTGCCTTGACTGTTTCTTCTTCATCGGGGTGAGAAGAGGAGGACAAGGATAGGATAGGTGTTATGATTGTGTAAGTAGTTGATAGCAAGACTTGTTGGAGGCGATTCCTCATCGAATGCTTGGCTTCTTACCTTACTCTCTAGATCGTTAGCCACTTCATAAATGCTAGTGCGGCAGCAACCTCACCACTTACCACATCCTTACCGTAAACTACTAGTTGTCCTAGAATGAAGAGTGATGAAGTCCTTGCTGGGTCAGATGACCACTACAGTTGGATGCTGAGTACTTCTGTACTCATGATACTACCCCCAAACTCTTTTCAGGGTTCTTGATCGACAACAGGTATGGTGATCGACGTTTCACGTGGAGACTCGACGACGACTAGTTAGGAGGATCCCGGCGGAGGGCCTGGACCCGTGTGGTTATGGGATCGATTTTATTCTCTTTGCCACTAGGCATTTGGTTGTAGTCCGTACTCAGACATGTATCTTCCGCTGTTGTATTGTATTTAAGGCAGTTGTATGCCGATTGTATGAGATGTTGTATCCTTGTATCTGTAATGTTGTGATATCATGTTGGAAATCCGGGGCATATGACTTCGTCATATGTCGCGGTGGGACCGATATATGCTTCGTCCCCGGATCTGGATGGAAACATCTAGATCTGGAACAGTACCGCATATCGGGCCTGACACCTCGCGTCCGACCAACTCCGTCAGCCGCCTCGCCGCGCCTGCAGCCGCCGCGACGCCGGCCTCCCTCTCCTCCATCTTCTCCTCCTTTCCCTCTTCCCCCTTTCCCCTGACCTCCTCCTTCCCCTTCAGATGCACGTCGCCTGCCGCCATGGCCTCAAGGCCGAGCCCGAGCTCACGTCGCGGCCATGGAGAGGCCCGGCCGCCTCCCGAAACCAGCACCACCGCGCCTCACTCCGATCGGCCCCGTGCCCTCCTTCGCCTCGTCCCCGCGCCTCCCGGCCTCCCCTGCTCGCCTCGGCCGCCGCCCCTCGCCGGACTTCGTCAAGCGCTGTCGCCTTCGTTGCCTGGATCGGGAGGATCCAGCGACCGGTGCGCCCAACGGCCGGCCTCCAACCGCCATGGGCCCGACGCTCCTCCTGCGGCCCAGCCAGGCCACCGAGCCTAGGCCGCCCCCTCCTCTTGGCCCGGCCCGAAGGGTAAGGCGCCCTTTTTCTTTTTTTTTCTATTTTCTGTTGGGCCTAGTAGATTTCGGCCCGTTTAGTTTTTTTCTGTTAGGTTTTTTTATTAATTGGCAGATTGTAATAGATTTTGCGATGCTTATATCTTTTCACCGGTAGCTTCGATGGAGACGCTTTCTACATGAAAGTTGCTCCGTTTAGCGCGTAGATTAATAAAATGTTTCTTGTTGCCATGTTTGACTTTGTTTACATGTTGTTTACCTGCTAATTACAACTGCTTGCCACTGTAAGCTGTAACTGCCACAACTTTTTAACCGTTGCTCTGTTTAAAATGTTCTTTATATGTAACTTGACTAGAATTGCATGTAGATTGTGTTTATGCTGTTCTTGATTGCTAAATAAAATAATAAAATATTGTTTAGTTGAAAACAGTACCAAATTCCATTTTTATCGTGGGGTCCGCAATAGTTTGCCACGTCTAGGATTTCACCCCACTTAAATTGACTAGCTTAGGTAGTTTATTTATGCTTCACCTTTTGCTATGATTGTGTGCTATGCCATGCTTGAGTGGGATGCCATGTTAACAACCTTTGCTCACCTTGTGTAGCTATTCAACTTGAACCACCGTAAATGTGCGGTATCGTCATGTGTGACGAGTACTCCACTTGACCTGTTAGTAACCGCTCTCGACGGTAGGTGCGATGTCTCGTGTTGCCTTCTTGTCGATGCTTGCTCATGTTTGCCTCGTAGTAATAGAGTGCTTGCTCGTTGATTGCTTTCCAGTGTTTACTTATTGTGTGATCCCGCGGGTACCTCTCGGAGACGATGCGAGCTTGCGATCAACTACACCTTCGGAACCCAACTTATCAACAGGCAAGGACTATACATTACTTATGATCCATTCTATTTCAACACCGGGTTTGGATGCTAGTCAAGGATAGGTTCGATGTTTGATCCTACCACATGTTTACAGCCTCTTTCAAACTGATACAACCATGTCCATCCCAGCAAACCTTGTATTGCTATGTTACTATTGCTCGTTGCTCAGCCCCTGCTTAGTATGCATGCTTAGGATGCTACGATGTTACCCTGTTACTCCTTGGTTTGGGCTATCACATTATTATATTGTTATTGATGATATGAATATTATTAATGTTGACCATACTCGACGAAGGATGGAAGGTCTAGGCTATCCCGCCCCGACGCTTCGTTCCATTCGAGTCACCTAGGATCCGAGTTCCAGGTATTGGTTTTAAGACTGAGCGTGCCTAACCGCGTGTGGGATTTTATGGGGTCCCCTTTTCTTACATACCTAGCTTCAAACATTTCTAGTGGTGGCTCAAGCTGATTTACCATTTGAAACCGTGTGTGTGCTGGTCGGCCGCAAGTTGTTTACAAACCAACTCGGACCAGTGAGGACATAGTTACCTTCCTGGCCCACTTTGTCCGGCTGAGGACCCAGTTTCCCATGTGTGATTAACCGGCTATCCAAACCTGTGACCGATGGTAGAGACCAGATCGAGAGCGTGACCGGCTCCTGAGATAGATGTCGACTCACCGGGGGCCACCCGGATTTGTTCGTTGTTAGTTAGAGGGACCTGTCGTTTCGGATCTCTTGGAACTAAATCATAAAATGGTTTCCTGTGATGGGTAGCAACTGAGAGAGATGGACGTGCGTGCGGAGCCTTGTAATGGGCAGTTGGTACACCCCTGCAGGGTTAAATCTTTTCGAGAAGTCGTGTCCACGGTTATGGACGACTTGAGACCTACTCCTTGTTCATAGACAACAACAACTGAGATAATCTTAATATAACTTGATCAACGTGTGTGTGTGTGCCTTGATTGCTTCTTCTTCGTCGGGATGCGAAGAGGAGGACAAGGATAGGATAGGTGTTATGTTTGCGTAAGTAGTTGATAGCAAGACTTGTTGGAGGCGATTCCTCATCGAATGCTTGGCTTCTTACCTTACTCTCTAGATGGTTAGCCACTTCTTAAATGCTAGTGCGGCAGAAACCTCACCACTTACCCCATCCTTACCGTAAACTACTATTTGTCCTAGAATGACGAGTGATGAAGTCCTTGCTGGGTCAGATGACCACTACAGTTGGATGCTGAGTACCTCTGTACTCATGATACTACCCCCAAACTCTTTTCAGGGTTCTTGATCGACAACAGGTACGGTGATCGACGTTTCACGTGGAGAATCGACGACGACTAGTTAGGCGGAACCCGGCGGAGGGCCTGGACCCGTGTGGTTATGGGGATCGATGTTTTTCTCTTTGCCAATAGGCATTTGATTGTAGTCTATACCCAGACATGTATCTTCCGCTGTTGTATTGTATCTGAGGCAGTTGTATGCCGATAGTATGAGATGTTGTATCCTTATATCTGTAATGTTGTGATATCTTGTTGCAAATCCGGGGCATATGACTTCGTCATATGTCGCGGTGGGACCGATATGTGCTTCGTCCCCGGATCTGGATGGAAACATCTAGATCTGGAACAGTACCGCATATCGGGCCTTACAGGGCCCACCAGGGGTCCAGGCGCCCACCTGGAGCGGCCAAGCCCTAGGCCGCGCCAGGTGGCCGCCTGGGGCCATGGTGGGTCCCACCTGGTCCCCCTTCAGGACTCCGGAAGGTTCCTTCATGATGATTTTTATCTGATTTTTCCCGAATTTTTTGAGCACTTTTAATACGGGGGAGAACTGAAATAGAAAACAGAAGAAAACAGAAACTGGCACTGGGGTGCACTGAGTTAGTAGGTTAGTCCAATTATGATCAAAAGTGTATGAAAGTGTATCTTGATCATAGCAATATCACACAAAACATGCATGGAGCAAGCATAAATTATCGATACGTTTGGGACGTATCAACATCCCCAACCTTAATTCCTGCTCGTCCTCGAGTATGTAAATGATAACAAGCATTATTTCTGTGGTGATATGCTAGCAACCATATAAGAACTTTGAAAAGGAAAGCAATCAAGGTATGTGATTCATTTCAAGTCATAACATGCAAGATTCTATATTAGCATTGAAACAAGTAACAAAAGAACATTAGGTGCAAGAGCTCTAGCTGTCCGTGACTCGAATGTCTCCAAATGGTGTTTGCATGCAAGAAGAGGGATAGGGAATTTGATAAAAAAGTATTTTTTGTTGAGATCTCAATCTACTAAAGTTTCACACTTGGTCTTCTTTGGAATCTTATCTTGACTCGTCCCCAGACCACTAGCCAGGTACAAGTCAATTTGATCCACTCCTTTTCGATATTTTGAGCACTCATGCAATGGATGAGCGTAAGCACGAAAGTTGGCACTTAGGATGGCAAAGAGAGAAATATGGTGGAGGGGGAAGACAAAAAGGGTGATGATAAGGAGTGATGCACACACCTGATGAAACGATCACCAGGGTGAGATCCTCTTGAGTTTGTCCCGATCTTTCACATCGAGCAGCCCAGATATAAATCCTTCCAATCACGCGATGAACGCAACCTGAAGAAGAGGAACGAATCCAGCAAGAAACATGATGGACATCACCACGCCTCAAACCAAAACACGACAATCCTTTATGAACACAAGAACCTCCGCGGCAATCTTTATTGGATAAACAACATCGCCAACCCCGGAGGGAAGCTTCACCAAGAGATACAACTCAATAGTTCTCAAACTCTAATTCTGACCTAATCTAACCCTAAAACTCGTAGGGGTGTTCTATTTATAAGCTAGGGAATAAAACTAGGGATACATGGGCCGCAGCCCTAACTCTGCGCGCAGGCAGTCGTGCAAGTCGGACATTTGGCCCATAAGTCGGATGGTCCGGGATGAGGTCGGACGGACCAGCTTGGGGTCGGACGGTCCGACTGCCGTCAGGTCTACGGGTCTTCGGGACGCAATTATCCGGACGTCCGACGTCCTGTCCGGACGGTCCGGGGTCAGGTTGGACGATCCAGGAGCTGGTCCGGACGTCCGACTCCTTGAGTTGTTCATCTTCTGGTGCCTCCGCTCTTCGTGTAGCTTGCCCTTGTCCCATGGCTTCATGTTGGATGTCTCCTCCGTCGTGCCCATATCATCCTCACCCCCCCTTCAAGAAGCATTTTCCCCAACGCGTGAGGTTCGACTTGGAAGGGTGGCGTGATATCAACAGCATCACACGTCTTCGCCACTGGACTTGATACAACACTGAGAGCGTCATTTTTTCTCCACATGAGTTTAGACTTAGGCGCCACCACCTTGTTCTTCTCGACTCTTGATGGGGCCCTTTTTTGTTGAACATGAACCTTCTTTGTACGAGCCTGCAAATTGGTAATGCCCGGGCCACACAACTAACGACACGTCCATCCTTGCCTTTGTGCACACGCACGGCTACTCCAACAAAACGTCGTAGAGGTGTTCGAACAAAACTGCGGTCATCGAACCTCGTCGCCATATGCACCGAGTCACGAACATCACCACTATCATCAGTCTAAACACCTTTGTCAACACAAACTGAAGGTGTATCACATGCTGCAATTTCCTTCCTTTCATCACGAAGAGGCGTAAGTTCAACCGGCTTGTCACCAACAAGTACAACTGGCTTGTCATTTGCACGCATGGCTGAATTAGTTTCAGTACTGACGCTCCTAGCATCATGCTCCTCAGACTGCAACTTAGCTAAACTTGGTTGTGGTTTAGCCTTGTGCAACTTCTCCTTGCGAACCACCAGCACCACATCGGACTTGATATGATCATCTCCCATAGGATTCAAAGTCCGCTATTTGCAATCATGCATAAAAGAATATGTATTTGCTCGGCCCGCATGTATAGCATTGCGATCATACTGCCATGGACGTCCAAGTAACAACACACACACCTCCAATGGAAACACATCGCACTCAATCTCATCAACATAGTCACCAACTGTAAATGGCACACACACCTTATGAGTAACCTTCAGCATACCGCAGCTATTAAACCACTCGAGATGCTTCGGTTCAGGAATACGCCATGTGGACAACCCCAATGCTTCCACCATCGCCTTGCTAATGCCATTTGTACAACTACCACCATCAATCATCAACTTGCATGCTTTTCCTTTGATCATACACCGTGCCTGAAATAAATTCCATCGCTGGCATCTATCCAGTGTCATACAGGTATCACCATGTACTCTCTTGAGTTGCACATTCATCCCACTCAATGGTACAACATCATCCACAACATCCTTGCCAACATCATCCGCCATGTCAGAAATCATGTCTGCTGCCTTATCAATTTTCTGCAGTGGGACAACGGTCTGATTAATCTCAACAGAATTTGGAATCAACTTATTTTGAGAGCAAGTTTTATGATCTAAAATTTTCTTGGACATAGCTTCTATCTGTGTCTCAGTGAATCCCTAATCTGCATATGGCGACGAGGTTCGATGACCGCAGTTTTGTTCGAACACCTCTGCGACGTTTTGTTGGAGTAGCCGTGCGTGTGCGCAAAGGCAAGGATGGACGTGTTCGTCAGTTGTGTGGCCCGGACATTACCACTTTGAAGGGTCGTACAAAGAAGGTTCATGTTCAACAAAAAATGGCTCCATCAAGAGTTGAGAAGAAGAAGGTGGTGGCGCCAAAGTCCAAACTAACGTGGAGAAAAAAGGACGCGTTCAGTGTTGTATCAAGTCCAGTGGCGAAGACGTGTGATGCTGTTGATATCACTCCACCCTTCCGAGTCGAACCTCACGCGTTGGGGACAACGCTTCTTGAAGGGGGGGAAGATGATATGGGCACGACATCCAACATGAAGCCATGGGACAAGGGCAAGCTATACGAAGAGCGGAAGCGCCAGAAGATGAACATCTCCAGGAGTCAGAGTTCCGGACCAGCTCCCGGATCATCCGACCTGACCCCGGACCGTCCGGACGGAACGTCGGACGTCCGGATAATTGTGTCCCGAAGACCCAAAGACCTGATGGCAGTCGGACCGTCCGAACCCAAGCCGGATCGTTCGACCTCATCCCGGGCCGTCCGACTTATGGGTCGGACGTCCGACTTGCACGACTGCCTGCGCGCAGAGTTAGGGCTGCGGCCCATGTATCCCTAGTTTTATTCCCTAGCTTATAAATAGAACACCCCTACGAGTTTTAGGGTTAGATTAGGTCAGAATTAGAGTTTGAGAGCTATTGAGGCTCATATTAATGAGGAAAATCATGGGCTAGAAGGCAAAATGGTAGATATGATGTGAGGAGTACGGATTGCCATGCAACGGATGCACATATGAGCTCAGAAAAGCTCTCCAATGGAACTAGTGGGGGTGCATCTAACTTGCTCGCACATGAAGACCTAGAGCTCGTTTGAGGAGGCTCATCCTTGCAATATGCAAGCCAAGTTCTATAGTGTGAAGGTCCCCACATAGTTATATGCATGAATGATCATCTCTATGGAGTACAAGGATAAGAGGGAGTACTAGTGTGGATCTTTCAAAAGGATAGCAGTGTTTCCCCTTTCTCTCTTTTTATTTCTTTTTCTCTTTTTTTCTCTTTTTGTATTTTTTGGTGGCCTCAATGGCTCTTTCTATTTAACTCTCATTTTTCCTCTTTGGGATCTTTTATTTTGTCCACTTTGCGATCTTTTCCTCACTTAAGGGCAACACTCTAATTTACAAGAGGGTATAGAAGATCTTTCACACTTTATAAGGTACTCAAAACATAAAGAAGATGTAGCTATCATGATGTAGCAATGTATGCCTCTGCCAGTGTAGCAGGAACATATATGACCTGAAGATCAAGTCATGAAGAGGTGGATGTTGCATGGCAATATATCTCGGAAAGGCTATGGAAATGCCTTGGTAGGTAGGTATGGTGGCTGTTTTGAGGAAAGATATACGGAGGTTTATGATGACAGAGCATATTATTCCAAGGGTTTGGATGAACCGGTGAAGGTGGACGCCAATTCTCGGAGTGAGAAGGAGGAAATGCACGACACGTGAGAGGCTAGGAAATATGAGGAGGTGGAAGTGTCAATCAATACTTACATTAGGCCGAAGAACTCGTGCACTTATTATCGATAACTCTCAATCTAATAAGAGGTTCACAAAGAGACAAGTACCCCGAGGAGGACTGTATGGGGGTTTGGTTATCCTTGCGCATCCTCGACTCATGGTACGTGAGTGTACTCTAATATCCGACCCCTCCATAGATTAGTGATCCATCTAGTATCTAGAGTTCTCAACGAGTTTTTGTAGGTTTTGAAAATAAACACGGATTGCCCAAAATATGACACCTATCACTAATAGGCTAGAGCTCTTGACACCAAAAGTTCAAACATTACTCAGATCAATACCTCAAAACTATTGCAAGTTACTACTAAAATTAAATAGTAACCTCAATTACCTACTTTCAAGACAAGACACAACTCAGTGCAACAACCAACTCACTTAACAAAATAAACATGAAAACTAAAGAGAGTTACAGCAACAAACTAAAAAAAATCCAAGGCTCTTGCTAAAGACAAACTAAGACTAAAACTAAACATGGCAGTAGCTACGATAAGATAAAGAACACACAACAACAAAAACATAAGCATGAAAAATCATATGATGTGTTCTAGATTGGAGTGGAGCGTGTTTCTCTCAGACACAAAGTAAGCTGGGGTCAAACTTGTTACGAACAACAAGCAAATCTAAATAAAACCTAAGAGCGAGACGATACAAGCATAGCACATAACGCATGAAGTGATAAAAATACAGCGAGACGAAGGACGAACTGATGATTGTTGATGGAGAAGAGGATGCACGGGGGCATCCCCAAGATTATACGCTTGAGTCTCCTTGAATATTTATTAGGGATGCATGGGGGCATTCCCATGCTTGAGCGCTTGACACTCCCGGATCTTTTTTCATCATCTTCCATCGCACACTTGAAAACTCCCTTCATACATAACTCATCATAAGCTGATTAGAGAGGTTAGTACCCTTAATAAAATAATTTTCCCCACTGCATATAAATATATTCTTTAAGAGATACTGTTTATCAAGATTTCCAAAAAGTTATTGCAAATAAAAAGCAAGCTTAAGGTTTGCAAAAGTAAGGAGAGTCAAAACGTGGCAAAATCTGTGAAAAACAGAACAACAGGTAGTAGAGAATTTTTTCGGGCACTTATGCAACTCAAATCAAAAAACTCAGAACATACTAAAGTTTCAAAATTGTATATAGCATTCTGTGTAAAAATTTCAGCTAAAAAAGATGAACAGGTGATTTGTTCCGATTTTCTCTGTCAAGAAGACAGAATCTGTTTTCTGGACAACATGTCACTACTTTTGCTTCCCTTATCATAAGAGGCTATAACTTGGCACAAAACTTGAAAATAAAGATACAATGATGTTGATACAGTAGTAAAAATCATCAAGACCACTGAAAACAGAAATAAAAACATCTTGGGTTGCCTCCCGTCTATCTTTTACGCCTTTAAGCTAGGCATAAAGTTTATAGAAGATGCTCTCACAAGGATAAGAATTTAGAAGCAAAAGAGAGCTTCAAGAAGAAAATATGAAATACATTTAATCATAACCCACTTCCTATGCATAGTCATCTTGTAAGAAAATAAATCAAAGAAGCACAAAGTGACATGAATAGGAAGGTGGAACAAAAACAACTTCAAAACTTTCATCATAAAGAGAGGTGTTTTTGTAACATGAAAGTTTCGACAACTAAATTTTCCTCTCTCAAAGTAATTTTCAGTAGCATCATGAACAAAATCAAGAATATAACTATCACATAAATCATATTGTTCATGACCTACAAGAACACGTGTATTATTTTTAACACGGTCTTTAGGAACATAAGATAAATGCAACCCATCACATTGAGCCTTGATAAGAGCAACATTCTCCGGAATATGAGTTGGAGATTTCAAAAGGATAATAGTACAATCAAGTGTGGGTGCAATAGCAACAATTTCATTCTTAACATAAGAAACTATAGCAAGTTCATCTTCGCAAGCATAATCCATATTGGCATCATGGCCAGCAACAAAGCAAGTATCAAGATCTTCAGAAAGGGAAGTATCAAGTGAGTCCTCGGAATCAAGGGACTCCTCGTCAAAGCAATCATTAGCCTCTTCTTGGGCAGCAAACATTTGATTTTTGAAATCCTCAATATAAGCATTCGAAGTGTAATTTTCGAAGCAATAAGCAAGAACTGCAAAGTTTTCAGACTTGTAAATAGTATCGTAATACTTTTCAATAAAAGAAGCAATCTCATAGGCACCCTGAAAAGCAACAAACTCTTCAATCTTTTCAACATCAAAGTAATCATAAACACCTTTAGCATAAGAAGATAAGTCTCATTTTCATTAAACTCACATCGGAAAGGAAGGTGTTTACGATCTATATTAGAGAAGCAAATAAAATCATAAATGTGGCATAGACACTTAGCATAGAAATAAGAAGTTTGTATTTGGTCCCATAAGTTTTCCCTTTCTCAGATAAGAGGTGCCGCGTATAATGAGCACGCTCATCCAATGATCTTCCCTCAACCAAGTCGGTTGGGTTTTTAGCGCGAGCACAAATTGATCGAAGACGATCCAAGTGAAACATGTCCATCCTACCATATTTGGGTGGTTCCACACCCATGGTAAGCATAGCATCAGTAGGCAGAAAAAGACAGAAACAAAAGGTAGAAACTATTTTTTTGTTTTTTCATATAAGACACAAAAGCAAAATAAAAAACTAAACGGTAAACTAACAAGACTAAAAAGCAAGGGTAAAAGGTAGTGGGTAACTTCCCTATCTTAGCACTCGGAGTCCCTGGCAACGGCACCAGAAATTTGCTTGATACGCGAGAGATGATAATTGCTTCTCGCCCTTCGTTGGTTACCACAAGTGGAAGGTGAGATGCAGCGTAGCGACAAGTTTCCCTTGGTGAAGATACCAAGGTTGAGATCGAACAGTAGGACTCCGATAATGATAAGTAGGTGGTGAAGCGAACAATGGCGCCGTTCACAGTCTTCAAGATTGTTTACTTCACCTGGACCTGCACACGACACAAATAACTTTGCTCCCAACGAAGTTTAGAGAGGTTGTCAATCTCTCCGGTCTTTTTGTTTACAAAGGATCAAAACACAAGGGTTAATGATAATGATCATAGCAACTGAAAGTAAAAGCAGAAAAGTAAATAAGCGTGTAAACAATGATGAGAGTATGGACCGGGGTCCCGTGATGTTCGCTAGTGATGTCTCTCTCCCAAAAGACGATAAAACTGCTATGCAAGGTGAACAAATTACAGATGGGCAATTGACAGGATTATAAACGCCCCGCAATGCTAACTATGCTACAAAGAAAGGAAGAGGCTTAAAAGCATGGGCAGTACGCCAAAATAAGTAGACCTAAATCCAACTGCATCTACTACTAATCATCCACCTTGAGATATCTATCCAGAACATCTCGCTGGTATTAAGTTGCGAGCCCCACCCAAAGTTTGAACCCAAAGCAACAGACAACTGCATTTATAAGAAATTTGGGTAAAGTAAACAATCCTTGCAACCGCGGTTACAAGCACCGTTGTTTTCCACCTTGTGGCAACAACACATCCCCTAGACTCATATTTCGTCCCACCTGACCCCCCCTTCGAGACTCCGTTACAAGTCATGGAGGAAGGATGGAGTGGTGATGGTGATGGCGATGGTGAACGTCTCCCCTCTCCGGAGGCCAAATCAGCCTCCAGATTAGCCTCTCGAGGAAGAACAGAGGTTGGCGGCGGCTCCGTGACGGGTTCTGGAAAAGTGACTTCTGTTTCGGAGTTTTCCCGTCACAGGAATAAATAGGAGTCAAAGTAGGGCACCAGGGGAGGGGGGAGTCTCCCAGGCGGCCTCCTGGCGCGGCCCCACCCCTGGACGCGCCCACAGGGCGCCTAGGGCCCCCCTGGCTGCCCTCTGGCCCATCTTCTGGCTCCGGGCTCCTTCGGGTGCGTGGATTTTTTGGTAATTTTCTGGGAATTTTCTTGGATGTCCAAAAATCCATTTTCCTGCGCACAATAAAACCATACAGGCAGCTCTTCTGAAAACAGCGTTATTCCGGGTTAGTTTAGCTCAAATCATGCAAGAATGATAGAAAAACAATAGAAAAAGTGTTTGGAAAAGTAGATACGTTTGAGACGTATCAACTCCCCCAAGCTTAGCCTATTGCTTGTCCTCAAGCAATTCAGTTCAACAAATTGGACTCAACAAAGAAAACTTTGACAAACTCTTTTGCTTCATAAGATGTATATAAGCCGGTACTACAAAAAGAGTTTAGCAAGTATCAAAACAATGCTATGAGGACAATGCATGAAGCAATGATTCTTTCAAGTGACCAATCACAAACAAAATAAAGCAAATAATATGCAGCTGAAAGTCAAAACAAGATCACAATGCACATAGCCTGAACATATCATAGTGGTATCTCGCTAGCCTCCATGAGTGAAGCAAAACATAAATGCAGAAACTCCTCCGGAGTTTTAAAGGAGACTAGAACTAAGAATTTCAGACTAGCAATATCATAAGCATCCAGAAGACAATGTAATACTTTGGGACAATGCATGTTACACTAAGAATGACAATTATGCTCTCAATAGTTGGTGCTTTGAAGAAAGAAGGTGACACTCTCGAACCGTGGATTTTTTATGGCAAGATTGAATACTCGTGAAAGGAAGCAAAGACTAAACATGTGCCAGAGCTCTTGGTTTTTCAAATAGAGATAAAATTCTTTTGAGAAGTGCAACTTTCCAGTCAACGGTAAACGGTAAAGGTCTCTCAATATCTCCCATGCCAATCATATTAATGCCTTTTGCTTACACATGTTCCCTTATCCATAAATCCTTTGATGGTTGATACGTCCCAAACATATCTATAATTTCTGCTTGCTCCATGCATGTTTTGTGTGACTTTGCCATGTTTTCCTTGAACTTTCATACACTTTTGAGCATATTTGGACTAAACTATTAACCCAGTGCACCCAACTTCCAGTTGTTGTTTTCTGCTGTTTTTGTATTTCAGGTTTTCCGGCATTAAAAGTGCTCCAAAAATCCGGAAAAATCAGATAAAAAATCAGCGACCCGGAAGCTTCCGGAATCACCAAGGTAGCGGAGGGGGGCCACCACAGGGACTCCAGAAGGGTCCCTGGCACGGCCCCACCCTAGGCCGCGCCAGGGGGGCTCCTGGCTGCCCTGTGGGACCCCTCGACACCCCCGTCCGCCTATATTTAGCCCTCGGGGTGGAAACCCCTAATATCGATCTCTTTTCCGCGAACTCGCCTTTGTACCGCCGCCGCCGTTTCAAGATCGGGGCTGCCTGGAGAAGCTGCCCCGGCACCCTGCCGGGAGGAGGAATCCCCTCTGGGAGACCATCCATAGCCATGGACGCCTCCCAGATGTACCGTGAGTAGTCCCCCTTGGACCATGGGTCCGTGACCAGTAGCTATGTGATGTACCTCTCCCCTCTTTGTGCTTCCACTTTCGAGAACTCGTGAGCTGCCTCACATGATCGAGGCACTTTTGTAATTTCTGTTGTTGCTATGCTGAGTTTCTTGGGATCTGATGGATTATGAGACTATGTTCAGATTGTGATGAGTAATATATTTGGTTCTTCTCTTTTATATTTTGTTCTTGAGTAAATTCTTGCATGTTCTCCGTTGCAGTATTTTACTTTGGCCAAGTAGTTTTCTTGCAACTCCAAGAGGGAGCGTTATGCTTGATTGTGGGTTCAGCCCCCTGATGTCTAGCTTGAGTGACAGAAACATGCGACTAGGGGATTTGTTGTTTCCAACAGGGATAAAACAATGGTGCTTGTACCCGCGGGTGCAAGGATTGTTTACTTTACGCAAATTTCTTTTAATGCAGTTGTCTGTTGCTTTGAGTTTACACTTTGGGTGGGATTCGCAACTTAATACCAGCGAGATGTTCTGGATAGATATCTCAAGATGGATGATTCGTAGTAGAAGTAGTTGGATTTCGGTCTACTTACCTTGGCGTACTGCCCATTGCTTTTGAGCCCTTCCTTTCTTTGCAGCATAGTTAGCATTGCGGTGCCTTCATAATTCTGTCAATTTCCCAGCTGTGATTTGTTTACCTCGCTAGCACTTTTATCGTCTTTTGGGAGAGAGACATCACTAGTGAAAATCACGGGACCCCGGTCCATCTTCACATCATTTTTTACACCCTTAGTTTACTTTCAGTCTTTACTTTCAGTTCCGCTTTTATCTCTTGCGTTGATCCTTTGTAAACAGCAAGGCTGGAGGAATTGACAACTCCTCTGTACTCGTTGGGAGAAAAGTTATTTGTATCTGTGTGCAGGCCCAGGTGAAGCTAGCAACCTCGGCGCCATTGTTCACTTTACCACGTTCTTGTATCCTTACGAGTCCTACGGGAGACAAACCTTGGTATCTTTGCCAAGGGAAAACTTTCCGCTGCACTATATCTCACCATGCACTTGGGGTAACCAACGAGGCTTGAAGAGTATTAACACTCTCTTGCCATCAGCAAGTTTTCTGGCACCGTTGCCGGGGACTCCAGTCTACAAGATACGGGAGTTGCACACTATCTTTTATCTTTGCTTTTTAGTCTTGTTAGTTTACCTTTCAGTTTTTACTTTTGTGTCCCTTATAAAAAATACTAAGAATACCTGCTGCTACTATGGGTTCCAATGAAAACACCAAGTTGTGTGACTTCACTAGTCACAACAAAAGTGACTTTATCTGCACTCCTATTGCTCCACCTTCCACTTCAACACCTTCTTATGAAATTAAACCTGTTCTGCTTAATCTTGTTATGAAAAATCAATTCGCTGGTGCTAGAGAGGACGCTGCCTTGCACTTGAACAATTTTATCGAGCTCTGTGATATGCAAAAGTACAAGGAAGTGGATGGAGACATCGTCAAGATGAAGCTTTTTCCTTTCTTTTTGAGAGGAAGAGCCAAGGAGTGGCTGCAATCCTTACCCAAGAACAGTATCGATTCTTGGAGTAAATGCAAAGATGCTTTTATAGGGAAGTACTATCCCCCTGCTAAAATTATTCAATTGAGGAGTAACATTATGAATTTCAGGCAATTGGATAATGAACACGTTGCCCAGGCATGGGAACGTATGAAGACGCTTGTCAAGAACTGCCCCACACATGGACTGACTACCTGGATGGCTATCCAGACTTTTTATGCAGGCTTGAACTTTACCTCGCGGAACCTGTTAGATTCGGCCGCGGGAGGAACTTTTATGTCAACCACACTTAGTGCTGCCACAAAGCTACTTGATGAGATGATGTTGAACTACTCTCAGTGGCACACCGAAAGATCTCCAACTGGTAAGAAGGTAAATTCTGTCGAGGAGATCTCCTCTCTAAATGAAAAGGTTGACCTTATCATGTCTCTACTTTACCAAGCCAGCTCCTATTGATCCTCAGGATGTTCCTTTAAATTCTTTGGTTGCTCAAGAACAAGTAGATGTGAATTTTGTCTCTAGAAACAACTTCAACAATAATTCTTATAGGAGTAATTTTGTTAGCAACAATCCTAGGCCTCTCCCATCAAACAACTATGGGAACGGTAATAGCAACTCCTACAGCCAGAATTATAAGGAAAGAGACCTACCCAGCTATGAGAAACTTATAGAAATAGAAAAAGCCCCCAAAAGCTATATGCACACACATTTTGAACAAAACAAGGCCTTTTCCAGACAGTTAGATGAGCACTCCTGTATCCTGCAAAACATTAGCAAACAACTTGAGAGCCTGAATAGTGACATTTCCAGCCTCCAAACTAGACTCACTGCCATTGAGACCTATGTTTCAAACATGTCTCACACCCAATCTACCTTGATAAACCATATGGCAGTCAAACCAGAAGTCATTCCCAAGGAAGAAGAAAGAATTAAGAGCCTTCCTACCTACTCCCTCCGTCCCATAATATAGTAACGTTTTTTGAGCTAACGTTACTATATTATGGGACGGAGGGAGTACCACACAGTAGCCACTATCCGAGTAGTTGAGGATGTCCAAACTGTTAGCACCCATCACACCCCTAGTCCCACTGGACCTACCAATGGTGATGCTATGACCTCAACCGTAGAAGAAGAAATTCCTATGACTATAGAAGCTTTCAAACAAGTGATCCTAAAGGACACCACTACCACTTTACTTGATAGTAGTGACCTTGATTTTGATAACTGCACCCTTTCTGAAGTTATTCATTTCCTTCACAAGATGTCTAGAGACCCCCACACTAGCACACTTAATCTTGCCTTCACAGAGCATATCACCAATGCTCTAATCAAAGTTAGGGAGGAGAAGCTTATACTAGAAGCCTCCATACCTAGGAAGCTATAAGATGGTTGGGATCCTATGATAAAAATCAAATTGAATAACTTCTCTTGTTATGCTCTTTGTGATGTTGGAGCAAGTACCTCTGTTATTCCCAAAAGAATGTATGATATGCTTGAATTGAAACCTTTTGATCCCGGTTCTTTTGGTGTTCGTCTTGTTGATTCTTCCGTAAAGAAGCCTTTCGGGAAGATCGACGATGTTCTTATCATTTTCAATGACAATTATGTTCCCGTTGATTTCACTATTATGAACATAGTGTGAGCCCTCTTGTCCAATTATTTTGGGACGTCCTTTTCTTCGCACAGTTGGTGATGTTATTGACATGAAGGAGGGGAATATCAAATTCCAATTCCCTCTCAAGAAAGGTATGGAACATTTCCCTAGGAAAAAGATTAAGTTACCTTTTGAGTCTGTCACACGGGCTAGTTATTCTCTTGAAAAGACTTGATCTTCTGCTTTAAGCCTAGCTAATGGCTCTAAAGAAGCGCTTTCGGGAGGCAGCCCGCAACGAATTTAGGTTTTTCTTTTTTGTTTTCTTCTGTTCTTAGTGGTCTTGATAATTGTTACTACTGTAGCAACATTATTGTATCTTTAATTTTCAAGCTTTGTGCCAAGTTTAGCCTCATACGATAAGGGAAGTGCAAGTTGTGACATGCTGTCCAGAAAACAGATTCTGTCCTCGTGACTAGAAAAATCACAGAAAAAACCCAGTTCATCTTTTTGAGCTGAATAGTTTTTACAGCGTGCTCTATACAATTACAAAACTTTCATATGTTCTGAGTTTCTTTATTTGAGTTGCAGAAGTACCACTAAAAAAATTCGTTTTTACCTGCTGCTCTGTTTTTCACAGATTCTGTCGTGTTTTGCCTTTTCTTCTTTTTGCAAACCTTAAGCTTGCTTTTTATTTGCAAAAACTTGTTGGCATTCTTGAGAAACAGTAGCTCTTCAAGGTTATATTTATTTGCAGTAGAGAAAAAATTATTTTATTATGGGTACTAACCTATGAGATTACAATGAGTTATGTATGAAGGAAGTTTTCAAGTGCGCGATGGAAGATGATGAAAGAAGATCTTGGAGTGTCAAACGCTCAAGCTTGCGGATGCCCATGTGCACCCCCAATAAATATTCAAGGAGACTCAAGCGTCTAAGCTTGGGTATGCCCCCGTGCATCCCCTTCTTCATCAACAATTATCAGTTTGTCCCTCGTTACACTATATTTTTATCACTTTATGCTTTGTGTGCTATGCTTGGAGCGTCTCGCTCTTTACTTTTCTAGGTTTGTTTTTGCTTTGTTTTCTGTAGTAACAAGTTAGACCCCAGCTTACTCTTTTGTGTGGGAGAGATACACGCTCCGCTTGAACTATAACTCCTCATAGGATTTGCATGCTTATTATTTTAGCTGTGAGTTGTTCTTTTTCTTTTCTTAGCTGATGCTCTGTTTAGTTGTAGTGCTTTAGTTTTTCTAGAGCTTTTATTTTGTTTTAGGTTGAACTTTCTATAGGTTGCATGTTTTATCTTGTTAGAGAGTTTTCCTGTTGCACTGAGTTTTGTGTCTTGACTAGAAGTAGGTAGTTGAAGTTGTTATTCTCTTTGTAGTAGTAACTTGCAATAGTTTTGAGGTATTGACTAGAGTAATGTTTGAACTTTTGGTGTCAAGAGCTCGAGCCTATTAGTGATAGATGTCGTATTTTGGGCAATCTGTGTGTTTTTTGAAAACCAAAAACCCCTGTTGAAAACTCTAGCTACTAGATGGATCACTAACCTCTGGAGGGTTCGAATATTAGAGTACACTCACGTACCATGAGTCGAGGATGCGCAAGGATAACCAAACCCCCATACACCCTCCTCGGGGTACTTGTCTCTTTGTGAACCTCCTGATTAGATTGAGAGTTACCAATAATAAGTGCATGAGTTCTTCGGACTAATGTGAGTATTCGAAAGTTGACACTTCCATCCACCTATACTTTTTCTAGCCTCTTCGGTACCATGCATTGCCCTTTCTCACCTTGAGAGTTGGCGCATACTTCGCCGGTGCATCCAAACCCTTAGCACGATACGCTCTGTCATCATAAGCCTCCTTATATCTTTCCTCAAAATAGCCACCATACCTACCTACAAGGCATTTCCATAGCCTTTCCGAGATACATTGCCATGCAACATCCACCTTCTCAATGTTTGATCTTCATGTCATACATGCTACTTGCTTGATCGATGAGCCGCATGCTAGTTAGGCCTTTCCCTAATCATTGCTACATGATGCGCTAGTATCATTGCATATCCTGCTATCTTGACAAAGGCATACATTTGCATCATGATAGTTCTATCTTCTTTATGTGAGTACCTTTGTAAAGTGTGAAAGATCTCCTATATTCTTGTAAAATATAGAGTGTTGCCCCTAAAGTGAGGAAAATATCCCAAAGAGGAAAAAATCAAAAGATCCCAAAGAGGACAAATGAGAGTTAAATAGAAAGAGCCATTGAGGCCACCAAAAAAAATAGAAAAAAATAGAAAAAAAGAGAAAAAGAAAAATAAATAGAGAGAAGGCGGCACACTACTATTCCTTTTGAGAGATCCACACTAGTACTTCATCCTCTATCCCTTATACTCCATAGAGATCATCATCATGCATATAGCTATGTGGGAACCTTCACACTATAGAACTTGGCTTGTATATTCCAATGATGAGCCTCCTCAAACGAGCTCTAGGTCTTCTTGAGAAAGCAAGTTAGATGCACCCCCACTAGTTTCCTTGGAGAGATTTTAGCTCACATGTGCATCCGTTGCATGGAAATCCCTACTCCTCACATCATATCTATCATATGGCCTTGTCTCGCCTATGATTGTCCTCATTGATGTGAGCCTTTCACACCTTTTTGTCTTCCTCCTCCACCTTCTTTCTGTTTCGCCTTTTAGGTGTCAACTTTCTTGCTCACGCTCATCCATTGCATGAGTGCTCAAAATATTGAAAGGGAGTGGATCAGTTTGACTTGTACCTAGCTAGTGGTCTGGGGACGATTCAAGATAAGAATCCAAAGGAGACTAAGTGTGAAACTTTAGTAGATAGTTGTTCTCAACAACCTTTTTTCTCTCTTTTTCCCAGTCCCCTGCTTGCACAACACCATCTGGAGACATTCAAGTCACGGACAACGAGAGCTCTTGCACCTTTTGTTCTTTTGTTGCTTGTGTCAATGCTAATATAGACTCTTGCTTGTTAAGACTTGAATTGAATTGCATGCTTTGATTGCTTTACTTAAAAGTCCTTATATGGTTGTGTGGCATGTCACCACATAAATTATGCTTGTTATCATTTACCTACTCGAGGACGAGTAGGAATTTAGCTTGGGGATGTTGATACGTCCCAAACGTACCTATAATTTCTGCTTGCTCCATGCATGTTTTGTCTGACTTTACCATGTTTTGCTCGAACTTTCATACACTTTTGAGCATATTTGGACTAATCTATTAACCGAGTGCACCCAACTGTCACTTGCTGTTTTCTGCTATTTCTGTATTTCAGGTTTTCTAGCCATTAAAAGTGCTCCAAAAAATCCAGAAAAATAAGATAAATCAGCGAACCAGAAGCTTCCGGAATCACCAGGGTAGCGGAGGGGGGCCACCACAGGGACTCCAGAAGGGTCCCTGGCGCGGCCCCACCCTAGGTCACGCCAGGGGGCCTCCTGGCTGCCCTTTGGGTCCCCTCGACACCCCCCTCCGCCTATATTTAGCCCTCGGGGTGGAAACCCCTAATATCGATCTCTTTTCCGCGAACTCGCCTCTGTACCGCCGCCGCCGCCATTTCAAGATCGGGGCTGCCTGGAGAAGCTGCCCCGGCACCCTGCCGGGAGGAGGAACCCCCTCAGGGAGACCATCCATAGCCATGGACGCCTCCCGGATGTACCGTGAGCAGTCCCCCTTGGACCATGGGTCCGTGACCGGTAGCTATGTGATGTACCTCTCCCCTCTTTGTGCTTCCACTTTCGAGACCTCATGAGCTGCCTCACATGATCGAGGCAGTTTTGTAATTTCTGTTGTTGCTATGCTGAGTTTGCTCGGATCTGATGGATTATGAGACTATGTTCAGATTGTGATGAGTAATGTATTTGGTTCTTCTCTTTTATATTTTGTTCTTGAGTAAATTCTTGCATGTTCTCCGTTGCAGTATTTTACTTTGGCCAAGTAGTTTGCTTGCAACTCCAAGAGGGAGCGTTATGCTTGATTGTGGGTTCAGCCCCCTGATGTCTAGCTTGAGTGACAGAAACATGAGACTAGGGGTTGTGTTGTTGCCACCAAGAATAAAACAACGGTGCTTGTACCCGCGGGTGCAAGGATTGTTTACTTTACGCAAAGTTCTTTTAATGCAGTTGTCTGTTGCTTTGGGTTTACACTTTGGGTGGGATTCGCAACTTAATACCAGCGAGATGTTCTGGATAGATATCTCAAGGTGGATGATTCGTAGTAGATGCAGTTGGATTTCGGTCTACTTACCTTGGCGTACTTCCCATTGCTTTTGAGCCCTTCCTTTCTTTGCAGCATAGTTAGCATAGCGGTGCCTTCATAATTCTGTCAATTGCCCAGCTGTGATTTGTTTACCTCGCTAGCACTTTTATCGTCTTTTGGGAGAGAGACATCACTAGTGAAAATCACGGGAGCCCGGTCCATCTTCACATCATTGTTTACACCCTTAGTTTACTTTCAATCTTTACTTTCAGTTCCACTTTTATCTCTTGCGTTGATCCTTTGTAAACAGCAAGGCCGGAGGAATTGAGAACTCCTCTATACTCGTTGGGAGCAAAGTTATTTGTATCTGTGTGCAGGTCCAGGTGAAGCTAGCAACCTCGGCTCCATTGTTCACTTTACCACGTTCTTGTATCCTTCAGAGTCCTACGGGAGACAAACCTTGGTATCTTTGCCAAGGGAAAACTTGCCGCTGCACTATATCTCACCCTGCACTTGGGGTAACCAACGAGGCTTGAAGAGTATTAACACTCTCTTGCCATCAATGGTCAACGGAACCTTTTATTTTGCCTCAAGTATGGAAGGAGGGTATCGTTCCATCTATCATAAGCAACATTTGGTCCATTTCATTCCATCATCAAGTATGGGGGAGGTGTAACTCTCATTTCTTCACCAAACTCAAGCATCCTCAACAGCAACCTCAACTGATAAGGCCCTTATGAGAAAGTAATAACAATTATAATCAAAAGTAGGGCTGAGAAAACTCATCAAATTATGGAAAAAATATCCTTGTTCAAAGGACAACTAATAACTTTTACTCTTGCTCTTTATCTTAATAGTGAAACAATTTGAAGCTTTTGAAAGAACATGTTATTAGTCAAGAAGTGAAAATGTTAACACTAAGGAAGATGCTTGCTTAGCAAATGCTTTCACAAGCAACTTACTTATCAAAAGATAATGTCAACAATGATGTAGCATGGAAAAACTTAATGCAACATTATAAGAATGAATCCTCATCAACATCATGTCACAACCCCAAGTTAGGTATGTGCTAGGACCAAGTGCTACTTTGCATCATGTCAAAATTTCAAAAAGAAATTCAAAAATGGGGAACAAAAAAGCCCTGAGGAATTTAAATAAATGGCCAGATAAAAATCTTTTTCCAAAAATCATTTGAACATTTGGAAAATTCCTATAAATGGTGCTGATCATTTTAAAAGTGGTTTGGGTATTTTTCCCATGCCCATGGAATATTCTAAAATTCAAAAGGTGCCCTGGAAATTAAACTTGACCCCTATTTGATTTGAAATTCAAATGTTTTGAATTTAAAAAATGCTCAAATTCCACAAGTGACTAGCTACTGGTCACCTAGGAATTATAAAATTAGTTGGGCATTTAATAAAAATGCTTTGCTATTTTATTTCAAAGCAAAACATAAAGCAGAAAAATAAAAAGAAAAGAAAAACAACAGAGCTTACCTTGCGCCTCAAGCGAGGCCCACTTACCTTGGCCTGGCCCAGCCCGCCCGAAGTGCTGTCGTCTTCCTCCCCGCGGCTCCAAGCAGCTCGCTGGAGCTGGGAGCGCGGCGACGACGACACGGCGACGCCCTGGCCCTTCTAGGCCTCCCCTTCCCTCTCTCTTGCGCCACGCATCGCGCAGAACCCCCCCCCCCCCCCCGCACCTCCAGCTCACCCCAGCCCCTCTCCTTCCCCTCCGGCGACGACCACCCGAGCACCCCGCAGAGCACGCCGCCGCCCAGTCGTGGCCAGAAGCCCCCTCCGTCCTCGCCGCCTTGTCCATCGCCACCGGCGTCGTCGACTTCCTCTCTTCCCCGCGCCAATTGAGCCCGAGCCGCACCAAAGACGTCGCGAGCACCAAGACTTCGCCGCCGGCCGCCGAGGAGGAGAACTTCGAATTCGACGGCACCGAGCTCCCTCCGGCTTCCCCGAGCCCGTCTTCGCGTTCACGGTGAGCAGAGCTCCATTTCCCCCCTAGCCGCGCCTCTTCCCGTGCCCTCCCGCCTAATTCCGGCGAGGTCCGAGCTCGGCCTGCCGCCGCGGTTGAAGTAGCCAACGCCACAGGCCATGCCTTTGACCCCTGCCTGCTCCATCCGTCGCGGACGACCAAGAGCTGCACGCCCGTGCCCTCAGATCTTCTCCCCGTGACCTCTATCGCCGTCTCCACCTGAGCCCGAGCCCGGCCGCCGCACTCCTCGTCGCCGGCATGGCTCCAGGCCTCCCCGAGGTCCCCGATGAGCTCCACTCGAAGCGCACGAGCGAGAGGCACCCCCTGGTGCCCTCCTCTTTCCTCCCCGTGGCCTTTTTGGCCGAGTCCGGCGAGCGCCGCCGTGCCCGTGCCACCGGCGGCTAACCGCCGGGAACTTAAACCTAAACCCCCCCTAATCACACCCCTAACCCCACTGACCCCTGGGCCCTAGTGCCCCTAATCTAATCCAGGGGGTTAATTTAAACGGGATTAACCCCTGTGACACTCACACCCTGGACCCACTTGTCAGCCCCCCCTGACGCCAGCTTGACGTCAGCCTGACGCAATAAACCGATTTAAATGAATTTCCAGAAAATCAAATAGAATTAAAGAAATTCCAGAAAATACCCCAAACTTTGGAAATTCATAGAAAATTCATATTAACTCCAATTTGGACAAATAATATATGAAAAATGATCAGGCGAAAATTATATTTCCAAATATGCAACTTTAAACTATGTTGGAGTTGATTTTAAAATGGGACCAGTAGCATATGTCATTTGGTTTATTTGATATTAATTCAAATTCAAATCAAATGCTTTGGCAACTTGGACCATGGAATTATACTATATTTCAACCACACTTCAGAGGCATATCATACACATTTCCAAAAGGTTCAAAATGATCAAACAATGTCACATGTAACTTGATCAAGTTTGAATTCAAATTGGAGTTTGAATTTGCAATTCAATTTGCAATATACTCCTTTTAAATGGAATGCTCAACACATCAGTACCTTGAACATCACCATTGCAATATTATTCATGTGATTGTGCATTGTACATTATATTGATCCTATGATTGTCATGTTGCTGATAGAAGTGGATTCGGAGCTCGAGATCACCCCCTTCGTTGAAGAATCCGTTATCGAAACCTCGTCAGCAAGGCAAGCAAACCCCCATTGATCATGTCGATAAAATCCCACTTCCCTCTCATGTCTCGCTTATGCATTGTTTAGGATGATCACCATGATAACGTTTCTATCGCATAGTTGAACCCATATCCTTTGCATGACCTATCATCTTGTCACAGTAGTAAGCAAACCACAATCCTAGAAGATGTAGGAGTTGGTTGATATCATGTGGCCCCTGCAACTGTTACTGCTTATTGCATGCTTAGTGGTACAATGAGGTTGCTTATGATGTGAGTCGGGATGATAAACATCGTGTTGATGAAAGTGAAACGTGTTGGTGAATCTACCCTAATACAAGGTGAACGATGAGAGGCTGTGTAGGAGTACATAGTGGGTTGTCTCGTTGAACACCGCCCTAAGCCCGAGTTCTTGTGTAGTGATCCAAGAAGAAGAGTACAACCACACATTGGGCTCACTGACCCCTCTCATCCTAGTACCTCACCCCGTTCGAACCCCAAGAGTCGCAGTAGTTCGGAGTTCTGGTAGGGCTGTGGCACGGTCTGCGAAGTGGATGAACGGCTTTTCAAGACCGGCTTGGGACCCTGCACACATCGTTTGAGGCTGTACTGGAACCTCGGCCGGACTTCCATACGGATCCACCTCAGATAGGCGACTCTCTGGACTAGAACGGAGCGGTGGGCGAAGTGTTGTGGTGGCATCCTCGCTGTCACCTCTTGAACGGTGACATGCAAAAGGCGGTAACTGATGACACGTGTGTGTAGCGGTACACCCCTGCAGGGTTAACAAAACTATTCGAATAGCCGCGTCCGCGGTTAAGGACTTCTTGGAGAGTTGTGCTCGATTATTAGACAACTTGAACTGGATACTTCTAAAACTCGCAAGATAAGCGTGAGTGCTATGGTGTGCTTCTCGTGGGGAAGTCGAGGAAGTAACCATAGTGGTGTAATTGGTTGAAGAGTTGTAGTGGACTCGTGTACCCTTCTTATCTCAAGTCTGGTACTCGTAGTTCAGGATTAGCCAAGTCAAAGCTGGCACTTCTGCAAGTGAAACCCCACCTCCCTTTACCTTGATACATATGCATGAGTAGTATAGCTCCTATGTAAGTCTTGCTGAGTACGATTTTGTACTCACGTTTGCTTAATCTATGTTTTAGATGAACCCAACGACCCCGATGGTAACTTTTACCCGAAGCTTGAAGAATGAAGACTCGGACCAAGACCAAGCTAGTGTAGTCCCAGTCAGATGACTGGCTCCCTCGTGGAGGGCTTGTTTTTAGATAAGGCTTCTCTAAGCCATTTGTTAAACTTGTCTGTACTCAGACCTACTTTGCTTCCGCTTGTCTGTTGTAATGTTGGATCACATGCATTGTGATCTCTGTGTGCACTCTGTAAGAGTTATTAATAAAGATGTATACTTTGTAGAGAATTGCAATGATACCTGCTGTTCATACGAGGCATGTGTGCTGCGTGTATGTTTATAACATGCATGTCTTTGTATGGGTTTTCGAGACCTTAGTCGTGATCTGGCTGGCGGTCTTTTATACACCAAGTGGCCCTTAGATGTGCGCAGCTTGGGGCATTGCGATGCGATTGTTCGAGACTCTGTCTCGTGCACACTTTGATGTATGATCGAGCCCGCCCTAGACCCCGACTAAGTGATCGGGCTGGAGTAAGTCTATGTAAGGGTTATAATACAATCGATAGTATGGTTGAGGCGACTTGTCTATGAGTATGGGAGTTCATCACCCATATCATTTAGACTTGTGTGCGGATGATGAGGACCCATTTCAGTTGATCATCCGGCCTGGATGGGATGCCCCTCACGTTTGATGCTTTCCGAGAACGTTCTGTGCTTGGCCTTGTCTGCTTAGACAAGTGGGTACGGTTCTCGGCTCTCCATATGATTGTGTTGTAGCGAGGCTTGCATACGCTAACCCCGGGTCCCGACACATCAAGTGTCTGATCTCTTTAAGGAAGGAAGGAAGTGGGAAAAATGACTCAACATAAAAGTAAAGGATATGCCTTGTTAAAGGCAAGTAGGGAAAACTCATGTGCTATCCTTAAATCAAACAGAATGAAAACAAATTTTGGGAGTTGCATAGTTTGTCAACGCATGCTAATAGATAGCTCAATTACTTCTCAAGATGGAAAAGTTTCGAGGAACGACTCCCAAGTGGGGACGATCACATCCCCTTAATCTCCTTTGTTTATCACTGCCAAAGTTTCTAATTTCTCATAGAACAAGCGTGAAGGAGGGTTTGTTTGTTATATTATCTTTCGAGCTGGGCGCACTCATGACAGTTTCTCCTCGTATTATGGGTTTGCAGATTAGACATGCAATCCCGGGGTAAAACTTGTCCAACTTAAGAAGATCATGAATTACCTACTACTTCCTCATGAGCTAAACAAGAGGCACAAAACAGAAGATTTTGAACATTTAAGGATAACACATAAATTCTATACTTATAGGAGTGGTAGGGGAATACCACAAATAGGAAGGTATGGTGGACTCATATGGAAGATATTGTCTTCAGGGCATGGATGCACAAGCAGAAATTTGCTAGGAAAAGAGTTTGGCAGGCAAAGGCTTTGAGAGAATAGACAATTGATGCTAACTTAGATGCAAAACATATAAAGCATAAACATTAAGGTAAGCATGGCACATCAAGTTGTCTTCCTTGTCAACATAACACTTCAAGCATAACAACATAAAGGTTTTGGCTATGTCTCTACTTGAGAAAACATGCATGTTGTCAAGCCCAAATCTATGTTTGCAAAAATTAAATAAAGTTTTCAAATCCATACCTGATATAAGGTTAATACTCCCCATAAGAATCATCATATAAGGCCGATTGCATGAAGAGAATACTGAGTGCAGCGAAGGAACCAATAGACTTCTCATTAATATTCCATCATAGACGACTCCACACTCACTGATACAAACTCTCCACAGAAGGAGTGATAGACCTCGATGCAAACACCTATTTCATATAATAACTTTCCTAGACCTGATACGACTCTACATGACTCTAAAAGACTAAGATAAAGATAAAAATACCGAGCACTCCTCCAAGCTTGGAACAAGCTGAGGGGGTGCCATTACCCGAGGAGATTTACTCCTCCTTCCTGGTCATGTTGATCACATAGTCCTCGGCGAAGCGCTTCCATGGAAGGGGTTCTCCAGTCTCATAAGATAAGTCGTTCTCCAGAATCCTGCATGCAGCACCCATACCCATACACATAAACTTTAGTACATACTCACAGTTCTGGTGGTGCAGATCATAAATCTGCCCTTGGAGCTCCTGAATTCTTTCTTCCGATGCGGTGATGCTTGCCCACATCTTCTTCATCTCCTTTAGGAAGTAAGTCTTCAGCTCATTGATGATGTCAAAGTTAGCTTCAACACCATGCTCGACCATCTTCTTGTACTTGAAGACTTCTTGCTCCACTTCTTCTAGCCTGGCCTTGATGCTCCCCTCCTTGACAGGTTCTTTCAGATATTCTTGGTGAAGAACACCATCCTCCAACCGGACGGTTTGAGGGTTCTTCTTCACCTCAGCGAGGTAAGGGTTGATGGCGTTGACGACGAACTTGTCCTTGGGGGCACTTGGGGAAGCCATGTCACCTAGGTCTAGCTAAAGGATTTCCTGGAAGAAACAGCTCGAAAAGAAAACACACAAAATCACAAGATACGGTGCTGGGACTATCCGAGCAAATATATAGCAAAAAAATTTGCAACAGTAGGAAGGTAACGAGCCAAAGTGGAGTCGGAGACGGGCTCCGGGGTGCCCAGGTGGCCACCCGGCGCGGCGAGGAGGTAGGCCGCGCCAGGGGGGCGCCTGGGCCCCCTGGAGCTCCTCTCCGGCTCCAATTAGGCTCTGAATTTTCTATATTTTGCAAAAACTCGTAATATGGAACTTTTATGGCGGTTCGCAATGTTTCCTTACCGTAATACATACCTTTTCTTATTATGCTTCTTCTGGTGTCTGAAATCGGGCTACAACATTTTCTTCATGAGTAGTTGTGTGTATTAAATTTAGATCAACATTGACGGGGTCTCCTGCCATGTAGTGCTTGAGTCTTTGCCCATTCACAACTTGGGGTTTGGTGCCATCAAAACTGATAATCTTGATTGCACCGGAGCGATATACTTCTTCGATATGAAATGACCCTTCCCATCTAGAAAGTAGTTTACCTGGAGAAAACCTGAAACGAGATCTAAACAACAAAACTTTATCACCAACATTAAATTCGTATTTCAAAATCTTTCTATCATGCCATTTATTTACCTTTTCCTTAAACATTTTAGGACTTTCTTAATCTTCACTTCTCCACTCATCTAGAGGATTCAAGTTCATGAGACGCTTTTCACCAGCTAACTTTGGGTCAGCATTAAGCTCTCTAATGGCCCAGAAAGCTTTGTGTCCTAACTCTAATGGAAAATGGCAAGCCTTGCCTTATAGGGAGACATGCCCATGGGGTTTTTGTAAGCAGTTCTATACGCCCACAAAGCATCTCCTAACTTCTTTGACCAGTCCTTCCTAGAACTGTTAATTGTATTTTGTAAGATCAACTTGATCTCTCTATTGGTGAGCTCAACTTGCCCACTAGTTTGAGGGTGGTACGGTGAAGCAATTCTATGATTCACGTCGTACTTAGCTAGAGCTCTTCTAAAATCTCCGTGTGTGAAGTGTGATCCTCCATCAGTCATAAGATACCTTGGTACACCAAACCTAGGAAAAAATACATCTTTGAGCATTTTCAAAGATGTCTTGTGATCAACACTCTCAGTGGGGATTGCTTCAACCCACTTGGTTACGTAATCAACAGCCACTAAAATGTGAGTGTACTTGTGTGAGGGAGGAAAAGGACCCATAAAATCAAAACCCCAGCAATCGAAAGGCTCAATCACTAGAGAGTAATTCATATGCATCTCATTCCTCCTACTAATATTACAAACTCTCTGACACTTATCACAAGATAAAACATAATTTCTAGCATCTTTAAAGAGAGTAGGCCAATAAAAACCATATTGGAGAACCTTATGTGCGCCCTCTCACCGGCGTGATGTCCTCCACAGGGAGTGTCGTGACATTGCATAAGAATTTCCTTCTGTTCGTGTTCCGGTATGCATCTTCTCACGATCCCATCCGGACCTTCTTTGAAAAGATGAGAGTCATCCCAAAAGTAGTGCCTCAAATCATGGAAGAAATTCTTCCTTTGCTGAAATGTTAAACCTGGAGGCAAATACTTTGCAACGATAAAATTAGCATAATCTGCAAATCAAGGATCAGAAAGAGATTGTACTTTTACAATGGCAAGTTGTTCGTCTGGAAAACTGTCATTGACTGGGATGGGGTCATGCGGTATATCTTCCATTCTTGAAAGATTGGCCGCCACTGGATTGTCTGCTCCTTTCCTATCAACAATCTGTAAATCAAATTCTTGAAGAAGGAGTACCCACCTGATGGGTCTTGGTTTGGCGTCCTTCTTCGCCATAAGGTACTTAAGAGCAGCATGGTCAGTATGAATAATGGCTTTAGAATCAACAATATAAGGTCTAAACTTATCACAAGCAAACACTACTGCTAAGAATTCTTTCTTAGTAGTGGCATAATTCTTTTGAGCACTATCAAGGGTTTTTCTAGCATAATGTATAACATTCAATTTCTTATCAACCCTTTGTCCTAAAACAGCTCCAACAGCAAAATCACTAGCATCACACATAATTTCAAAGAGAAATTTCCAATCAGGTGGTTGTACTATAGGAGCGGTTATCAAAGATTTCTTAAGAAATTCGGAAGCCTCCTTACAATCTTCATCAAATACAAAAGGAACATCCTTCTGGAGAAGATTAGTGAGGGGTCTCGAGGTCTTAGAAAAGTGTTTGATAAATCTTCTGTAGAAACCAGCATGACCGAGAAAACTACGAATACCTTTAATTTCCCTTGGATAGAGAATCCTTTCAATAGCTTCAATCTTCGCCTTGTCCACTTCAATACCCCTCTCAGAAATATTGTGACCAAGCATGATCCCTTCGTTAACCATGAAGTGGCACTTTTCCCAGTTTAGAACTAAGTTTGTATACTCGCATCTCTGCAAAACTTTATTAAGATCGTGGAGATAGTGGTCAAAGGAAGTTCCATAGACGGAGAAATCGTCCATGATGACTTCCACAATCTCCTCACAGAAACCATGAAAAATAGCAGACATACATCTCTAAAAGGTAGCAGGTGCATTGCATAAACCAAAAGGCATACGCTGATACGCAAGAGAGGATTGCTTCTCGCCCTTCGTTGGTTACCCCAAGTGGAAGGTAAGATGCAGCGTAGCAGCAAGTTTCCCTCGGTGAAGATACCGAGGTTGAGTATCGACTAGTAGGACTCCGACGATGATAAGTAGGTGTCAGCAGTGCACCTGACGCGGACCTGCACACAACACAATTAACTCTGCTCCCAGTGAAGTTCGGATAGGTTGTCAATCTCTCCGGTCTTGTTGTTTACAAAGGATAAAAAACACAGGATAATGATAATGATAGCAACTGAAAGTAGAAAGCAAGAAAATAAACGAGCGTGTAAACAGTGATGAGAATATGTACTGGGGTCCCGTGATGTTCACTAGGGATGTCTCTCTCCCAAAATACGATAAGACTGCTATGCGAGGTAAACAAATTACAGAAGAGAAATTGACAGGATTATAAACGCACCGCAATGCTAACTATGCTATGAAAGAAAGGAAGAGGCTCAAAAGCATGGGCAGTACGCCAAAATAAGTAGACTGAAATCCATCTACATCTACTACTAATCATCCACCTTGAGATATCTATCCAGAACATCTCGCTGGTATTAAGTTGCGAGCCCCACCCAAAGTGTAAACCCAAAGCAATAGACAACTGCATTAAAAAAACTTTGCGTAAAGTAAACAATCCTTGTAACCGCGGTTGCAAGCACCGTTGTTTTCCCCCTTGTGGCCACAACACATCCCCTAGACTCATGTTTCTGTCACTCAAGCTTGTCATCAGGGGGCATGTACCCACAATCGAGCATAACATTCCCTCTTGGAGTCACTACCTACCACTTGGCCAAAGCAATAAATAGAAACGGAGAACATGTAAGAATTACTTCAGAACAAAAATACAAAAGATAAGAACCAATTATATTACTCTATCACAATCTGAATATAATCTCATAATCCATCAGATCCCATCAAACTCAGCATATCAAAAGAAGAAAGATTACATATGTGCCTCGATCATGTAGGGCAGCTCACGAGGTCTAAACCATGAAGAACAAAGAGGGGAGGAGACCATCACATAGCTACTGATCACGGACCCATGGTCAAAGGTAGACTACTCACGGCACATCTGGGAAGCGTCCATGATGGAGGAGAAGCTCCCGGAGGTCGATCCTCCCTCCGACAGGGTGCCGGGAAGGGTCCTGACGGTGCTCCCGATCTTGGAAGCGCGGCGGCGGCGGAACAAAGGAGATTTTGCGAAATAGGGTTCTGTCTTCGGAGTTTCCCCGTGATGGAGAATAAATAGGCGAAGGGGGGCAACCAAGGGGCCCACCAAGGGCCCAGGCGCCCCCTGGCGCGGCTAGGCCCCTGGCCGCACCAGGTGGCCACCTGGGTGCCTGGTGGTGGACCCCTGGCCCTCCTTCGGGCTTCTGGAGTCTTCCGACACGCTGATTTTTTATATGATTTTTCCTGGATTTTTGGAGCATTTTTATATGGGGAAAAACTGAAATAGAAAAACAGCAGAAAACAGAAACTGGCGCTGTGGTGCACTGAGTTAGTAGGTTAGTCCAATATGATCAAAAGTGTATGAAAGTGTATCTAGATCATAGAAATATCACACAAAACATGCATGGAGCGAGAAGAAATTATCGATAAGTTTGAGACGTATCAACATCCCCAAGCTTAATTCCTGCTCGTCCTCGAGTAGGTAAATGATAACAGGCATAATTTCTGTGGTGACATGCTAGCCACCATATAAGGACTTTGAAAAGTAAAGAAATCAAGGTATGTAATTCAATTCAAGTAATAACATTCAGGAGTCTATATTATCATTGAAACAAGCAACGAAAGAACATTAGGTGCAAGAGCTCTCGCTGTCCGTGACTCGAATGTCTCCAAATGGTGTTTGCGTGCAAGAAGGGGGATAGGGAATACAAGAAAAAAATATTTTTAGTTGAGAACTCAATCTACTAAAGTTTCACACTTGGTCTTATTTGGAATCTTATCTTGACTCGTCCCCAGACCACTAGCCAGGTACAAGTCAATTTGATCCACTCCCTTTCGATATTTTGAGCACTCATGCAATGGATGAGCGTAAGCACGATAGTTGATACTTAGGATGTCAAAGAGAGAATATGGTCGAGAAGGAAGTCAAAAAGGTGAGAAAGGCTCACATCAATGAGGACAATCAGAGGCGAGAAGGCCAAATGATAAATATGATGTGAGGAGTAGGGATTTCCATGCAACGGATGCACATATGGGCTGAAAATCTCTCCAATGGAACTAGTGAGGGTGCATATAACTTGCTCGCTAATGACTTCCTAGAGCTCTTTTCAGGAGGCTCATCCTTGGAATATGCAAGCCAAGTTCTATAGTGTGAAGGTCCCCACATAGCTATATGCATGAATGATCATCTCTATGGAGTACAAGGATAAGAGGGAGTACTAGTGTGGATCTTTCAAAAGGATAGTACTGTTGCCCCTTTCTCTCTCTCTTTTGTTTCTATTTTTTTTTCTCTTTTTTCTATTTTTTTGTATTTTTTGGTGGCCTCAAGGGCTCTTTCTATTTAACTCTCATTTGTCCTCTTTGGGATCTTTTGATTTGTCTACTTTGGGATATTTTCTCACTTAAGGGCAACACTCTAATTTGCAAGAAGGTATAGAAGATATTTCACACTTTACAAGGTACTCAAATCATAAAGAAGATGTAGCTAATATGATGTATGCAATGTGTAACACCCCGGGTGTCAAGCTACAGTAATCACCTACAGTAATCAGGATTACTGTTGCTAATCATTGCTGATAATCTTTGTTGCTCAAAATGGCCTTGATCAAAATTTTGCTTTGATCAACTTGGGTCAGTTCACATTCAAATTCCCCCTTGATATTGTTGAAAGCAATGAGGTCATGGACCTTGATCATCATGAATCAAATACAGTCCAAGCTCAAATCAAATGCCCTTTGATTTGAGATCAATCAAAGCTCCAATGCTTTTGGTTGAATATTAAAAATATGTGAAAAATAAATCTTTATCCAAAAATTGTGAAACCAATTTTGTTAAATCAGTAATAATCATTGGACCAGGGAAAACCAACTTGGAGTATTTATTAAGCCCCTGGAAATATTCAAACAATTCAAAACAGTGACAAATCAGTGGCATTTAATCCCATTTAAATAAAGCAAAATGCAAATGATTTAATATGAATCCCAAACCTTGTATATCAGTATATTAAAGGGTAATAGAAATATTGGAACCAGTCCTATATTTTACAAAATTATAATGCTAGCTAAAAGAATTAAATAAAAGTAACTAATACATAATTAAGTAGAAAAAAAACGAAGAAAGCGGCCCAAGCCAACTGGTCCTAGTGCCCAGCCGGCCCAGGCCGACCTAACTACTAGCCCCCCAATGCCCCTCCTAGCGCCCTGGACAGAGAGACAACCCAAGCCGACCCTCTCTCCCGATCGTCTCCTCTTCGATCCCCTTCCAGCCTTCCTCGTGCCGTGACCTCCTCCTAGCCACACGGTCGCGCTCAGTTAATCCCGGCGGTCGCCGGCTGCACCGGCTGGCGTCCCACACATCCCGCCCCCTGGACTGCGCAACTCCTCCTCTCCCACCACGACGCCTCCTGGCAACCCTCCATCATCCCCGCGATCCCCTCCCCGATCCACTTATGTACGCCCCGGCCGCCGCCGATTCTGGTCGCTGGCGGCTGCTTGGGCCGCCTTGCTCGCCCCGTGGCTTCAACTGGTGGCGTTGCACCCCTCTGCCTCGGCAATTCACCGGCCGCCCCTCCTATCGCGCGACTCGAAAAACCCTAGCCATGGCCTCCGGTGCTCGCCGCCGCCACGGCTGCCCGTGCAGCTCCGGTGAGTCTTGGTGGCCTTCCCCGACGCCGGCCACGCTCACCTGTGTGGCCACACCTCCTGCGCCCCTGCTTCCCACGGCCTCGGCCGCCCCCTGGTGACCACGGCTGTCGGCGGGATGGCCCCGTGGTGCAACCCCGGCTGGTGTGACACCGGCGTGGTCCCCTGATCCTCCTATTCGTGTTGCGCCTGCTCCACACCGTCGCCCAGCCGCGACGACCCCCTCCCCTGTGAGCTTCCATGGCCACGGCCATGGCCAAGGCCATGCACGTGCTATACTATGTGATGCGCGTGTGTATTGTGTGTGCGTGCTCTTCTATGTACCTGCAAAGTGTGTGTGGCCACCCCCTGATACGGTGTAGTTCATTGTTCCTTTGCTTGCTGAAGGTGTGATGCTGCTGCTACTGTTAATTGCTGCTGCTATATGCCTCTTTGGACAGCCGAAATCAAATAGCAAAAAAAACTTAATATGGATGCAAATAATATGAGTAAAAACTATATGTAACTAGGTCCATTTTGTTCCAATGGACCAACTCCTTTTGAGGCAAGGATTAAATCATGCTAAAATTACAAAAGTCAGATTTTTGGTTAACCGAAAAACAAATAAGTCACCATTGCTACTTTAGATCAAGTTCTGGACATGATACAAAAACCTATCATGGTATCTAATGGCATGACATTATAGGACACTTCTGGTATATCAAAATACCTTTAGGATTCGTCCTCAAAAGAACTAAAGATTTGCAATCATCAGTCAAAGTTTGCTAAACTTAACCATTTCCGTAGTTAACATTTTGTGGCACTTTCTATCAAGGTTTTGATCAAGTATATGAACTCTACTAAGTTTAGCATCTATACTAGATTGTAGGTCTCAGAAAATAGCTCGACTTTGATATAAGGCACTAATTCGCCGGTTGAGGAGAACAAGAACCGTAGCCTTACGAAAATAGCTAATTGATGTTTAATACATAAATTCTCAGACTTAGCCAAATTCCAGAAAAATCCAAAATGGGGCAATGACTTGTGGCCCCCACATTGACCTTGTTGACCAGTCAACCTTGACTGGTCAACTTTTGACTGTACCCACCGGCCCCACATGTCATTAGCTGTGGCTGGCTCAGTCTGGGTATAAAAGTATTTATCCATTTATTTTTGAATTAATGTAAATTCAGAAACTGCTTTTAAATGATTTAAATAATAGAAATTAATATCTTTTAAAGCGTAAGTCAGATGAATATAATTTATATATCAAAGTTGATCAGAAAAATACAATGAATACGGATACATCACCCGTATGTCCACCCCCCCCCCCTCTAACATACCGAACGTGGAACATTTCCCCCTCCGATGAACCCGGTCGGTAATTCCCGGTACCGGTAAAACTTTCCGGATGAAAATGTTCTGAACATAAAACTTGTTCGGAATGCATCAACGAGTACAAATACACTATCCACATGTCTGTCGGATGTCTCTAACACTACAGACATGGAACCTTCCCCCTCAGGATCATCTGTCCGGTAATCAACCGGTACTGATGAGTCATCCCCGGATAAATTCCTGCTCCGAGCAAATCACCGAACACTGCGTTAGAGCCCCGTTGCTTTATATCTGCTATGTCATACAACTGTGTGTTTATTGTTTCTTCCCCCTTTATTCTCCGATAGACCTCGTTGCTGCCGCCGACTACATCGTTGCCGAGTACGACTACTTCGTCGACGACCGTACCTCTACCGTCGGGCTTCCAGGCAAGCAGAGCAATTTCCTTCCCCAAATATCGCCTATCTTTTCCGTACTTTTCTTGCACTAGGCATGGTTACTGCTGCTGCTACGTTACAATCCTATTCAATTGCATAGCATGTTTTTGTCGCCCCTTGATGTACCTTCCTTTATCCTATGCTGCCTTGTAAATATATATATTATTCAGAAGTGAACCCTGCGCATTGTTAGCTAGGATTAGATAGCGGGCTGTGATCACTCTGGTGAGTGAACGAGGATTACAAAATATTATAACTGCAACAGGTACGGATAAATGCAGACGCCCTAGGGAACCTACAACGGCGAGACTCTGCCGAGTCGCTTCGAGTTTGATTTACGAGTGGATGGACTCGTATTTGACTCTCGTCGGCTCAGTAGCGTAGCATCACTGGGATGATACGAGGGTATTCCTCTTTAGTTCGTTCCGCTGGTGTCTCGGCACCACTGGGATGATACGAGAATATTTCCTCTTTAGTTCATTCCGCTGATGTCTCGGTCGAACATCTTCAAGTGTACCATCGAGGGTGATTCCTCCTGGTTTCACTTGATGGTAGGCACTCGAATCAACTGGTGTCCTTACAGGTAAGGAGTCGGGTGACCCAACGGTGCCCGCGCAGGGTATCTTAGAGGAACGACAGGTCAGGTGTATTCCACCGGTGTGCGGCGGGCCTGGTACTGTTCGTGGCCGAAGGATTTCCTGTTGTACGAAAGTCGAGCTCTTCGGAGAAAACGCGAGACAAGGTAAGGAGACGGTTCACCTTGTTGGTAACCGCACGAGTTGGTCGGACGACAGGGCAGGCACCGACGTTACTGGTGGTCCTGACTGCTGTCGTTGTCCGCGACTCATTCAATAAGGGGCAACGATAACGGTTGTCTCGACAGAAAATTAATAAAATGTTTAACGGGTTCGGCGGATGACTTGAGTAGCCTTTTGGCTTGTACGCACTACCTATACATGGGATTACGCGTTTGGGCGCCTCCGCAATGTAGCCTCGTTCGAAAGCTCTGAAAGACGTCCAGTTCAGCATTGCGGCAGGGACGGATCGCACTGCGGAGTTGGAATTCACCCTCCTCGCAACGACCCGGAGAGCGAGGGGTGATAGGCCCATGACCCCCTTGCACTTAGGGCTGTAGACCGGCGGGGACCTCTCTGATGAGTCGTAGGATGGACTGCGTTGTGTCGGATAGCCTCGGTGGGGTGCTCCCTAACCAGGTGTACGCCACCCTGGAGATCCGAGCATGTAGTGTCACACTAGTGCACCCCTGCAGGGAAGATTAATCTATCGATAGCCGTGTCCACGGTAACAGGACGCTTTATGCTGAAGCCAGATCCTACCACTACAAACTACTACTATTAAACTGTTGGTTCCGGGTTTTCTCCCTCGCGGGGATGTCGAGGGAGGGAACTCGGAGGCATTGTTAATTATGATTACAACTTATTGTTATACAATGCTGCAGCAACTTCTGCTGCATTGTTACTTTCATTACTGTTATATTAAATTGTTGGCTGATTCTTACCTCATGCTGCAAGACTCGTCGGAAGATGCTAGTCTTCGATAGGCCTAGCTTCTTATCCTTATTCTGAATTTCTACCTTGCAGTCCACTATATACAACCTCCCTTTTCCGTTTGATAGAATGCATAAATGCTTAGTAGCGGACGTAAGACTCGCGGGTATGCTAGATACTCACCTGCTTTATTTTCCCCCCTTTTTTGTTTTGCCTGATCGGCCGCTGCAGTCGACGTTGAAGCCTTGGAGTCCAGGAGCAGGAGATCCCCGATGTCGACCACCGCAACGTGAAGATCCCCGATGCCTTCTACGACGTCGAGTTCCCCTTTGACCAGGAGTAGTTTGGAGGTTCCCAGGCAGGAGGCCTCGCCTTTTCGATCGTTGGTTTTTGTGCTAGCCTTCTTAAGGCAATCTTGTATCCTTGTGTCTGTACTCAGATAATTTTTGCTTCCGCTGACTTTGTGCTCTTGAGCTGTTGTATTCGAGCCCTCGTGGCCCCTGGCTTGTATTAAACAGCTTGTATTATTTTATTTGTAGAGTTGTGTTGTGATATCTCACCGTGAGTCCCTGATCTCGATCGTGTACCTTGCGTGTATGATTAATGTACACGGTCTGATTTTGGGGGCGTCACACAATGTATGCCGCTGCCAGTGTAGCAGGAACATGTATGACATGAAGATCATGTCATGAAAACGTGGAAGTTGCACGACAATATATCTCGGAAAGGCTATGGAAATGCCTTGATAGGTAGGTATGGTCGCTGTTTTGAGGAAGGATATAAGGAGGTTTATGATGACAGAGCGTATAATGCCAAGGGTTTGGATGTACCGGCAAAGGTGGACGCCAACTCTCGGAGTGACAAGGAGGCAATGCACGGCACAGGAGAAGCTAGAAAATATGAGGAGGTGGAAGTGTCAACTTTCAATACTTACATTAGTCCGAAGAACTCATGCACTTATTATCGGTAACTCTCAAGCTAATGAGGAGGTTCACAAAGAGACAAGTACCCCGAGGAGGAGTGTATTGGGATTTGGTTATCCTTGCGCATCCTCGACTCATGGTACGTGAGTGTACTCTAATATCCGACCCCTCAGAAGATCAGTGATCCATCTAGTAGCTAGAGTTCTCAACTAGTTTTGTAGGTTTTTGAAAATACACACGGATTGCCCAAAATACGACACCTATCACTAATAGGCTAGAGCTCTTGACACCAAAATTTCAAACATTACTCACATCAATGCCTCAAAACCATTGCAAGTTACTACTAAAATTAAATAGCAACCTCAATTACCTACTTTCAAGACAAGACACAACTCAGTGCAACAACCAACTTGTAAGTCCAAGTATGTGATCAGAGGGGGAGGGGGTGAATGATCACTTCAAATTTTTGCATGAAACTATGAAGTGAAGCATAACTTAGCAGCAGAAGAGTTGCAACAGAAAGGTAAGCATTGAAACGGAACAGGATCGAAGCATAACATAGGGAATCAAAAGCATCGAATCAATTGCATTGAAGCAAATCGCTGAAGCAATTGATAAACTGAATGTAAGTGCGGAAAGTAAAACGAACTCTTGACTCGGCGATGTTTGATCGACCAGTTCACACTCTGCAAAGTGCTACGTCTGGTTGGAGGGACTTGTGATTGAACACAGGAGCTAACCTCTCTCCGTCCGTATCTCCACTGCACCAATCTCCTTGATCTTGGTCAGTTCTTCACTCGTGGTTGATTATTGAGGAAATCACCGAAACCTTTGACAAACTGGACTTCGAGGCGACAATAACTCGTCGCTCTTCTGAAGAACAACTCTCTAACCATCTAGGAGAATTGCAGTTCTCCAAGATAAAAAGGCTAGCAAACTTCTTCCTAAGTCATAATGAATCAACTCAGATCAATAGGACTTATGCTTCGGTGGATGGGTTTTCGGTTTGCTTCAGTGGGGTTGCTCTCTCTCTTCACTGTAAGAGGAAATATTCTTGGAGCAGCCACCGGCCAATGAGGGCGGGGGTGGCGTATTTATAGGTGGAAATCCCTAGGTGCAAAATGACTGAAGTGACCCGATGTGACAGCTGGACACCTGTCCGCAATGGTCATATTTCCAATCAAAGCGCAACTTTACTTGCGGTCCAAGTAAAGCTGACTCACGGACTTGGTTCTGCTTCAGGAGCCGAAAGAACTAAGTCTTCGCTGGTGAAGCATTACCTAGCGCACATGAGATTTCTCAACTCTGGCTTCTCACTGGTTTGGATTCAATGTGAGTCTTTTGACCAAAACCGTCGGAGTACATTTACTAACCCCCTCTTGATAGTACGGTTTTTCCTACGATTCAAAGAAGTGAAAAAGAACTACGCAAAAACTACTAAGTCTTGCGCCATCTTGGTCATCTCCTTCGATGAGACGAGCTTCAGGATTCCTTATCTTTTTAGGGGTCAACATCCGTGATGAGCTTCACTCCAGAAGATATGCTTCAGTAAATATGTAAATCTTCGTTGAAGCTTTATCACCAACCTATAACTTCAGGAACCTAACCATCTGTTTTACACTAGAAAACTTGTTAGCTCCTCTACTGTTTTTCCCAACAATATCCAAAACTCATGGGGGTATAACTTTGCTCTTACAATCTCCCCCTTTTTGGACTATTGTTGACAAAACAGGCATCGATAAAAGATATGGTATTTTTGAGTTGAGTTGAGAGCAAACTCTAAGATATGAAGCTTTTTACTCCCCCTGAATGCAAGCATCGAAGATTTATATAATCGAAGTGAATGCTTGATGAAGAATATCATTGATGGGAAGCCTAACACATATCTTAGTGAATCAATTGCATATAGAAAATATTTTTCTTGAAGAATATGCAATCATCCAATGACCTGTGAACTTAAAGGAGAACAACCACCTGCAAGATAAAAGATACGAAAGCAACTTGCAAGCACGGGGGTTATTAACACATAAGGTGTAGAAGTTCAAAACCGAAGTAAACTTAAGTTACAACCCAATCAAAGTGAATGGAAAGTTTGTCGTAACTTAACACGCAAAAGATCGAATCAAATCCCTAAACCCCGCAGTGAAACTAAACTCAATCGATGCTACTTTCTCCCCCTTTTTGTCAATAATTGGACAAAAGGTTTAGAGGTAGATAAAGAGTATCTATGCGTTAGCTGCAACCCAGGGACCCTATTGATTGTCTTCGCCTGAAGAAGATGCATCTCCAGAAGTGTCTCCTTCGGTCAAAGAAGGTGACTCCAGCTCGTCGATGTCCATCGGCGCTTGAAGAAAATCAAGATCGATGTCGTTGAGAGGATCATCTTCTTGCTTCGAGGTGTGGGATTCTTCATCAGAGAAGGTATCTGGGCTAATCTGTTCAGCTGGATTAACAAAGAGGACTTCATCAATCTTATCCAGCGGCGGGATCTTTGGGTTGGGGCGGTCGATCGAATCATTTCGGGAGAAGTGACTTTGAAGATTTGGATACTCCTTGAAAATCCGGTCAGCTTCAAGCTTCTTCACAGAGTTGAACTTCCTTAATCCTTTCCAAGAGTGGCGCTTCAAAACCTTCAAGTACTGGTTGTTGTTTAAAGCAATGTTGCCAACTCTATTGATCTCATCTGACAGATGTTGCATTTGACGTTGATTTCCTTCAATGAAGTTTTCAAGCATTTGTTGAGTTCGAATGCCAACTTCAAAGTGATAAACTTCTTTCTGGAATTTCTTCGACATGTTGCGTTCATATACATGTTGTCTGACTCCGACATAAGTGGCAAATGGATCATTAGGCCTTCTGAAGATATTCATAGTATCGCGCACAGGAGGACAGAACAACTTCGGGTGATGTTTCGCAACGAAATCTTCTCTGCGTCCATGATTGAAAATGGCTTGCAGCCAGGGAGCATATGGCTTCAGTTGATGTACAAGTTCAGCAGCTTGGACCATATACCGAAGGAAACAATCCTCGAAGTCAAACACATGACCATGGGTAAGCTTCAGCAAAGCATGACGTGTATGATAATGAATGTTGGATTCTTCATGAGCAGTGCTAAGAGACATCAGTGGGTTGGACAAGATATAAAACCAAGTCTTCGATATAAATACCAGATACTTCGGGCGAATATTTTCAGGCATGTGATCTCCAGTGACTTCGGGATCCAACAATGAAGCAAATTCAGCTTCCGTAGGATCAGGCAGCAAATGCACCTTAGCAAGTTTTCCAGTGTGCCTTGGGATGTTCACAATATCCATGAATTCATCAGAATGCATCTTGAACACCTTTCCTTGAATCATCCACTCAAGAATCCATGAACTTGAATCATCAGGATTTCCAGAGACATAGAGAGTGGCATAGAATTGCTTCACTAGCTCGGAATTGAATGGGGTTTCCGTGGCAAACATGCCGGTCAGATTCTGTGCTTCGATGGTTTCCATGATATTCTGGAAGCACGTTGCAGAAGATAGACTGTGCATATCCAAATACTTGTGTCTGAAAAGAACACCCTTCTGACAATAGAGCTTCGTGTAGAGAATTTGTTGCTCAGTTGTCCAGAAGCGAAGGTCATCTGCAGTCCGAGGTGAATCATATGGACTTGCGCCAAAGAAGCGAAGCTTCTGGCGATGAACTTCGAGATTGAATTCAGGGCCATGTCTTGAAGAAGATTCATCTCCCAGGAATATAGGAAAAGACTCTCGTGGGTAGATGGAGTCCAGTTGAGTATCTTGAGCAGGGGTGCAGTGAGGAGTGTGCCTTCGAGAAACTATGGATTTATCTTGCGGTTGATTGATGATTGCCAATTCGTTGGCTTCGGCATCAGCGTTTGCATCGGCTTCAGCATGGGCTTCAGCAGCACGTTCTTTGGCTTCGCCTTCTTGTTCTTCAGACTCCTCAGCAGAGTGAGCCGAAGAATAATCCTTTGCAGGAATGTCTTGAGGAGGAGGAGAAGGCTCTGGCTCAAAGTTGTCGTGGGCGGACGGTTGAGGAGCGGCTTGAGGAGGAGGTGGAGGTCGAACACGGGGTGGAACGAATTCGGGAGCAGTTGGCTTCGCAGTGGGTTTGGGAAGAGTGATGATCTTGCATCGAGGGGGCGATGCTTGCCTTGGGGCCTTCTTGACCGGATGAGAGCTCACCTCATCGGCTTTGTCTGTATCTGCGATAAGACGTCTCTTTCTCTGTTGCAGCTGGGGAAGGGGTGAAGCTAATTTCTTGAGCATGGCTTCGCGCTTCTTGGAGTCAAGAGCCATGACTGAAGCATTATGAGTTTTGCAACATTCTTCAACTGCAGAATTGATCTTGCCTTGATACACTTGAATGTTGTGCTTCGTCTTCTCATTTACATCAGAAATTTTCTTCGAAGCAGCTTCGGCTTCGTTCTTGAAATCCTCATCAGATTCAGCATCTGCTTTCTTCTTAAATTTCAGAATTTTAGCAGTTTCTGATCTGTCCCTTGCATGCAAATTCCCCAGCTGATTGTATAAAGTTTCAATCATAGCAGAAAGAGTTGGTGAAATATAGACATTCCTAACATCCACAGCTTTGGGATCAACAACTTCAGCAAGCTGGCAGAATGCCTGATTCAGGCTCAAGCAGTCCCAAAGATCTCCTGCTCTTGCATCAGGGAAGTTATGTTCAATGTGCTCAGCTTCTTCATGAGCTTCGGGGACAGGGGCTGCGACTGGCTTCGGAGGGATATCTTTTGGTGCCATGTCAACAGCAGCTTCCTTCTGAGAGGCTCTAGAAGCTTTGTCTGCTTTCTTAGTGCGAAGAATGTCAAGTTGAGCTTGGCGCTTGGCTTCAGCTTCACTAAGCTGTTTGGCTTCGGCAGCAGCCTTAGCCTCTTGAGCTTTTGCTTCAGCAAGCTTGCGCTTCGCTTCAGCTTTCTGATTCGATTCAGCCAGCTCTTTCCTCTGCTTCTCCAATAGAGTTGCATTCTTATCAGCAATCTCTTTTTCTTTAGCTTCTTTATCAGCCTTAGCTTGGGCTTGTGCTTCAGCATGAAGGCGTTCAGCTTCAGCACGGTCACGCTTGCGCAGTTCAGCTTCAGACAGCTTCTTAGTGCCGACCTGGGAAAAAGTCTGGCCAGGCTTGGCAACAGATGCCTTCAGCTTCGAAGCTTTGGCTTGTTCAGGAGCTTTGGCTTCGGGCTTAGCGGCAGGCTTTGCCTTCGGGTCATGCCTTTCCTTGGTTCTTTGCTCAGCAGGAACAAGGCGGCGAGGTGGCTTAGTAGCCAGGGGAGCCACAACCACCAAGTTCGTCAAGTCAATGTTTTTCTTGGGAACAGGAGGGTTAGTTGGATCTTGAATCCTAATGCCCTTTGGAGCAGACGGTTTCTCTCCAGCCTTCTTTATCAGTGGCTTCCAAATCTGTTTTCTCTTAGGACTTTGGGGAATGGGAGTGTGTTCAGATTCATCATCTGCTTCGTTAGCAGGATCTTCATCAATAGAATCTTCGAGCTGTGCAGCAGCATCAGCTTCATCATCTGCTTCATTATCAGCTTCATTATCACCCTCTTCTTCAGAAGCAGGAGGGGGTGAATCACTCAGTTTACGAAGCTTTCGCCTCTTCTTAGGCTTCGATGCTTCGGCTTCATCTAGCCCTGCAGCAGCAAGAGCTTTGGCCTTCTTCTCTTCTCTTATTCTTTTCTTCTCAGCTAAAATTGCAAGTCTCTCTTGCTCTTCTGGATAGTCATCTGGAGTCTTGAGAGTATTCGGGTGAGGAACAGCAGGAGGCTTCGGGTAGTACTTCTTCCTGTTTGCAGCATTGTATTGGGCACACATGGCAGTGGTGTACCGATAGGGAGAGCTGAAAGCAAATTGCATTGCCCACTTCCAATTTGGGATGCTCTTGTACTTGTACCACCTAATGGCCCAGTAGCGTCGAATCCTTTGCAAACGAATCTTTCTGTCATGATCAGTTTCTTCAGGCGGTGTGTCATAGCCCATCTTGAGACGAATGGCTTCGGGTATGCCTCGGGCATTCTTGACTTCCTTTGTCTTTCCACCTTTGCCTTTCTTCTTCGATGGCTCTGGATAGTTTTCGAGCCCTTCAACGATAGGTGACTCATTCCCCATGGCAGCCTCTTCGTCAGACATCCTGTGACCAGAAATATAGACGAGAGGGAACAAGAAAAAGGGAATGAATAAGCACAGGAAAAAGTTTCGACCAAAACCAAATTTTGACAAGAACCCAGAGCAATCTAAGATTAGATGCACGTCTGTTAATGGATTGGGCTAGAACTAGTTCAAGAACAAGACCTAACTCAGTCCAAACACAGAAAAGATCGAATCTCAAAACTGACCTGAGAAGATGGGATCACTTTGATGCTAAGAACAGATTTCCCAAGGATCAATGATCAGCACGGATCAAAACAGTCCTATAAATAGAAAACAAAAACCTAACAAAACTTAGATCCAAGCCCTAGATGAAGAACTCGCAGATAAGATTGGATCCAAGGAGCTTAGCGTACCCTAACTTGGTGACGCGACGCAGCTACGGCGACGGAGCGCGGAGACTTGCTCTTCGTCGACGAGGAACGTCCACGACGGCGGCGGTCCGACAGTGAAGCGGCGCAGTCGTCGTCGGGAACGGGAGCTCTGCGGCGTGCTCGAGGAGGAAGACCGGGAATCTGGGAGAGAATGAATCGTGGGGAAACGGTTCGCTGGGGGGAACGCCTTAAATAGGCCCGATTAGAAACGGTTGCCAGATCGTATCGGACGGTTCCCAGCGAGTGTCCCTTTCGATTCAATGGCTCAGATGAAGTGGCGTATCGCGAGCGAAACTCAACGACCCGAAAAAGATGGGGACTCAACGGCCGAAGAATGAGTCTTGACCGAGAGCAAAAACTTCGATAAAGTTGGAAGCATTTGATTCGGAACTCAATGACGTTCGAAGCAATATGCTTTCCGTTTCAATTGTGCTTAACATTCAAGACAGATTAGATTGGGAGTGAAACAGAATGGAGGGGTAGGGTCCGAAACTTATCACTTCGAAGAACAACAACGAAGCTAAAAGTGATAAGTATAGGGGACAAAAGAAACGAATAAATATGAAAACAAACACACAGCTGAAGGCAAATGGCGAACGAAGTTTAACACAGAAACTTGGACGAAGGAAAACTCAAACGAAACTAAACAAACAAACACACAGCGAAGGTGAATATATACAATGAAAAGTTTCGATCTTACTGAACATTTTGTGAATCTAAGATGTTTAGCTCACATCTCAATGCACAAAACCTTTTCTCGTCCAATGGCTTCGTGAAAATATCTGCCAATTGATCTTCAGTTCTTACATGGCTAATCTCAATGTCTTCGCGCTGAACATGATCTCGAAGAAAATGGTGACGAATATCGATATGCTTCGTTCGAGAGTGTTGCATAGGATTATGTGCAATTTTGATAGCACTCTCATTATCACAAAGCAGAGGGATTTTCTTCACAAATATACCATAATCTTTCAGCGTCTGCTTAAGCCAAAGTATTTGAGTGCAGCATGAGCCAGCAGCAATGTATTCAGCTTCAGCAGTAGATATTGAGACACAGTTCTGTTTCTTTGAAGCCCAACACACAAGAGATCTACCAAGAAAATGACAAGTGCCTGAGGTAGATTTCCTGTCAACCCTATCACCAGCCCAGTCTGAATCAGAATAACCAATCAAATCAAACTGAGTTCCTTTAGGATACCAAAGTCCCAATGAAGGAGTATGTGCTAGATATCGAAGAATTCGCTTCACAGCTATATGATGCGATTCCTTCGGATTTGCCTGAAAACGAGCACAAATACAAACTGATAGCATAATGTCAGGTCTAGATGCACATAAGTATAAGAGTGAACCTATCATAGACCGATACTTCTTCTGATCAAAGGGTTTCCCTTTCTCATCTGCATCAAGAAAACCATTTGTAGGCATGGGAGTTCTAATGGTCTTGCATTCAGCAAGATCAAATTTCTTCAGGTAGTCCTTCAAGTATTTTTCCTGTGAAATAAAAGTGCCATTCTTCTGTTGGCGAATCTGAAGTCCAAGGAAAAACTTCAATTCACCCATCATAGACATCTCATATTTCTTCGACATCATCCTTGCAAATTCTTCGCTGATTTCAGTGTTAGTACAGCAAAAAATGATATCATCTACATATATCTGACACACAAATAGATCATTGTTATATGATCGAGTGAAAAGTGTGGGGTCAGTGGTTCCTGGTTTGAAGCCTTTCTTCAGGAGGAAATCCGTCAATGTTTCATACCAAGCACGAGGTGCTTGCTTCAGTCCATACAAAGCTTTGTGAAGCCTGTACACCATATCAGGATTCTTCGAGTCTTCAAAACCTGGAGGCTGCATGACATACACTTCTTCTTCTATCTCACCATTAAGAAAAGCACTCTTGACATCCATTTGATATAGCAATATGTTCTTGTGGTTAGAAAAAGCAAGCATGACACGAATGGATTTGAGACGGGCTACTGGAGCATAGGTTTCACCAAAATCAATGCCTTTGATTTGGGTGTAACCTTGTGCTACCAATCTAGCCTTGTTTCTTACCACAATACCATCTTCATCTTGCTTGTTGCGAAATATCCACTTTGTGCCAATTACATTGTGCTTCGTGGGATCTGGCCTGTCAACTAGTGACCAGACTTTGTTCCTTTCAAATTGGTGAAGTTCTTCCATCATAGCTAATAACCAATCCGGGTCCTTCATGGCTTCATCATACTTTGAAGGCTCTAGCATGGAAACAAAAGAAAAACTTCCACAGAAGTTAGCCAAGCGAGTACGAGAACGAGTAGTGGGACGACCTGGTTGATTGATATCTTCGAGGATCGAATCCACATCAACTCTTCTTCGAACTCGTGATAACGTAGCATCATTTGCTTCAGGCTCAGCTTCTGCTTCAGGATCTGCTTCAGCTTCAGCTTCGGCATTTCCTTCAGGATTTGCATTTCCTTCGTTCCCTTGACCTTCTTCGTCCTGTTCATCATTAGCTTCAGGATGTTGGTCTCCAGCGCCCAGGGCTATGTGTGGGAACATTGGACCATCATCATCCCTAACAGCTTGACGTGGATTGGCTTCAACAGGGCGAATCTCTCCAATAGCCATGGACCTGATTACTTCATCAAGTGGAGGTTCATCTAGATCATGAGGTAAATGCTCTTATTGAGAGCCATTAGTTTCATCAAACCTCACATTTACAGTTTCCATAACTTTCCCAAAGTGAGAGTTATAAACTCTCTAAGTGTGAGAGTTTGAGCCATAACCTAAAATAAAACCTTCATGTGCCTTAGGGGCAAATTTGGAGCTATGATTCATATCTCTAATAAAGCATGGAGCATCAAATACCCTAAGATAAGAAACATTTGGTTTGTTACCAGTGATAAGTTCATATGAAGTTTTCTTCAGAAACTTGTGAAGGAAAACCTTGTTGATGATGTGACAAGCAGTGTTAATTGCTTCGGCCCAGAACCTAATAGGAGTCTTGTATTCAGCAAGCATAGTTCTGGCCATTTCAATGAGACTTCTATTCTTCCTTTCAACTACACCATTCTATTGAGGTGTATATGCAGCAGAGAATTCATGAGTAAAACCATGATCATCAAGAAAATCTTCAATATGAGTATTTTTGAATTCGGTTCCATTATCACTTCGGATATGCTTCAGAGATAGTTCATATTCTGTTTGAGCTCTCTTAGCGAATGACTTGAAGATTTCAACAACTTTGCTCTTGTCATCCAAAAAGAAAACCCAAGTATAACGAGAGAAATCATCTACAATAACAAGACCATATTTGTTTCCTCCCAGGCTTGCATAGTTTTGAGGACCAAATAGATCCATATGAAGCAATTCAAGAGGACGAGTGGTAGTCATGATAGTCTTCGCTGAATGATGTTTCTTCGTGATTTTACCAGCTTCACAAGCACTGCAGAGACGATCCTTATCGAATTTTACTTCGCTAAGACCAATAACATGATTCTTCTTCACTAAATTATGAAGATTTCTCATCCCTGCATGACCAAGTCTTCGATGCCATAACCAACCAGATGAAGCTTTTTCCATTAAGCAAGTGGATACAGCAGGGCCCGAAGAAAAATCAACGATGTATAAATCTCCCTTTCGGTAACCCTCGAAGACAAACGTATAGTCATCCTGTGAAAATACAACACAACGCGAAGCAGAAAATAGAACAAGCATACCCATATCGCATAACTTCGAAATAGACATAAGATTATATCCAAGAGATTTGACTAGCATAACCTTGTCAATGTGCTTATACTTCGATATGGCAACCTTACCTAAACCTAACACTTTACCTTTGTTGTTATCACCGAAGGTAATGTACTTCTAAGAAGATTGAGATAGTTTTTCTTCGGTGAATAACTCCTTGTCTCCGGTCATATGATTTGTACAACAACTATCCATGACCCATTCGGATCCACCGGAGACATAGCCCTGCAGAAGAATTAGTTCTTCTTAACCACCCACAAACGACCAGGTGACTGAGAAGATGTTGAAGCACTGGTTGAAGCAATATTAAATCGAACAGGAGTGTATTGCTTCGGTGTACCATCAAGCACACCATAAATGTAAGTCCTCTGCGAATGGTTAGCATAAGAGTGAGCATATGCAATCTTAGTATGATTATTATGAGGACGATACGTATGGCGACCAGTACGATAGTATTGCTTCGGCGGAACATTTTATTCGGGCACCAATGGATCATTTCTCGTCTCAAGAGAATAGAAATGATTCGGTGGTACTGAAGACTTTCCCTGCATAGTATGGTTAGCAGGCAGTTTTTCCACAAGTGCTTTCTGCACCCAAATCTGCCTCTTATAGAAGCCATTCTTCGGTGGAGTACCTACATACTCAGCTGTAACTTTTCCCTGTTCATCTTTCATGAGTTTGTAGTCTGAATCAAGTGATTCATCCACAATGGCTTTGTTCATTTTGCAGTCAAAACCTAAAAGGTTAGCAATATCAATGGGTTTCTCCTTCGCTAGAACCCAAACAGTCTTAGGATACTGCTCAGGCTCCCAATAGGTGTCATCAGGGTTTATCTTTCTCTCGAAACCAACACCCTCATTCCTGGGATTCCTGTGAAGGAGAGCCTTCCTCAGGATATCACAGAGATATTGGTGTCCTTGCACACTTTTGAACATGCCTGTTTCAAAAAAGTTTTTCAACCTGAGGAGTTCCTCGGTAACAGCAGGATTTTCCTCATCAGAGGCATTAGTATCATCAATAACAATAGGAGCTTTCCCTTTAGAACAGTTTTGCTTCGTTCCAAACAATCCAAACAAGGTGATTCAGTTTTATGATTTGCTTCAGAACCTTGTTGAGCCATGAGAGAGAGATTGACATTTTCCAATTCTTCATGAGCCTCTTTCAGTTTTTCGAGAGCCATTTTCCTCTGAAGAAATTCATAGGTGAGCTTCTCATAATCAACTGAAAGAAGATCATGCCGAGAGGATAACTCTTCAAACTTCTCCTTCAGAGCAGCATGCTCATTAGTTAAAGTTTGACCTCTCTCAATCTCATCGATCAACAAAGTTTCTGATTTCTTAATAGTTTTGCTTAGTGAATAAAGTTCATCTTGTTGGATTGAAGCAATTTTAGCAAGTTTAGCATAGCTTATCTTTGAGTCACTTTCATATGAGGAACAATCGGAAGTGTCATAGTTTGATTTGGATGAAGATACCTTTGCCTTGGCCATGAAGCAATATGCAGGAGTTTCATCTTCACTACTGTTGTTGGTGAAGAATGAGCTCGAAGCATTGGTTGAAGCATCTGCCGAAGCGAAAGCCAAACCAGCAACACCATCTGATTCGGACCCAGACGCAGACCTTGAATCTTGTTCAGCTTCGGAACCAGAGGCTTCGTCTTCAGAGTTCATCTCCTTTCCCAGATAGGCCTTGGCACGGTGTGAGCTGCTTCGACGAGACGAGTAAGTCTTCGATGAAGAACCCTCACACTTCTTATGATACTTCTTCCTCTTATCATCATCAGAATCTTTCTTCTTTTCTCTTCTTGAACTTGAATCATGTCTCTTTGACTCATGACTTCTGGAGGATCTGTGAGACTTCGATGAAGAGTCTCTGAGAGAATGCTTTGATTTGTTCCCAGCTTCCCACAGAGGGCAATCAGCAATGTAGTGACCTGGTTTCTTTCACTTATAGCAGCAATTGTCCTTTGATGGAGAGCTTCTTGAGGATGAACGGTGAGAAGAATGACTTGATCTTCTTGAAGGATAACTCTTCTTCGGTGAAGAAAAACCTTTTCTCTGAAAGCGATTGAAGCGTCTCATGATCAGTGCTAGATCTTTTCCAATGCTTGCAGGATCATCTGATTCGACACCTGAAGCAGAACTGACTTCGGGTGAAGAATGACGCGAAGCTTTTGCTTTCAAGGCATGAGATCTCCTTCGAGAACCATTTATGTCACATTTCTCTTCTTCTTCCATCTCAAAGGTATTGAGTCTCTCAAGAATATCAGCGGCGACAAGATGTCTGAAATCAGTCCTTTCCTTGATCATCAGCACAATGTGATCAAAGGAATCATCCAATGAGCGAAGCAGAGTTCTAACAACTGAGTGAGGAGTAATGTCATTAGCACCAAGTGAGATCAACTCATTTGCAAGAGCAGTGAGTCTGCTGTAAATGGAGCTGACTTTTTCACCCTCATTTCTCTTGAATCGATAGAATTTGCTTCGAAGTGTGTCAATTCTGGCATCCTTCTGGGTAGAAACACCTTCACCAATCTTCTCAAGATAGTCCCAGACACCTTTGGCCGAAAGAATATTCTTCACTTCATGATACTTCTCTGGTGTCAAATGATTGGTGATGAAAACCCAAACTTCAGAATCAAGATCAATCAGCTTCGCTTCTTCAGGAGTGATGGCGTTCTCATCAGCAACTATAACTCCATACAAGACAACTTGCCTGGCAGTTGATTTGATAGCCATAATATTTCTCTTCATCTTGTCCTTCAGTATGAATATTCCTTTCCATTGAACACGGGTATGGGTTCGCCGGAGCGAATGGCTGCGAAAGACATACTTGCAAAACACTCTAGGAGGTTAATCCAAATAAAGAGTGACTAGCTCTGATACCAATTGTAAGTCCAAGTATGTGATCAGAGGGGGAGGGGGTGAATGATCACTTCAAATTTTTGCATGAAACTATGTAGTGAAGCATAACTTAGCAGCAGAAGAGTTGCAACAGAAAGGTAAGCATTGAAACGGAACAGGATCGAAGCATAACATAGCGAATCAAAAGCATCGAATCAATTGCATTGAAGCAAATCGCTGAAGCAATTGATAAACTGAATGTAAGTGCGGAAAGTAAAACGAACTCTTGACTCGGCGATGTTTGATCGACCAGTTCACACTCTGCAAAGTGCTACGTCTGGTTGGAGGGACTTGTGATTGAACACAGGAGCTAACCTCTCTCCGTCTGTATCTCCACTGCACTAATCTCCTTGAGCTTGGTCAGTTCTTCACTCGTGGTTGATTATTGAGGAAAGCACCGAAACCTTTGACAAACTGGACTTCGAGGCAACAATAGCTCTTCGCTCTTCTGAAGAACAACTCTCTAACCGTCTAGGAGAATTGCAGTTCTCCAAGATAAAAAAGGCTAGCAAACTTCTTCCTAAGTCATAATGAATCAACTCAGATCAATAGGACTTATGCTTCGGTGGATGGGTTTTTTGGTTTGCTTCAGTGGAGTTGATCTCTCTCTTCACTGTAAGAGGAAATATTCTTGGAGCAGCCATCGGCCAATGAGGGCGGGGGTCGCGTATTTATAGGTGGCAATCGCTAGGTGCGAAATGATTGAAGTGACCCAATGTGACAGCTTGACACCTGTCCGCAACGGTCATATTTCCAATCAAAGCGCAACTTTACTTTCGGTCCAAGTAAAGATGACTCACGGACTTGGTTCTGCTTCAGGAGCCGAAAGAACTAAGTCTTCGCTGGTGAAGCATTACCTAGCGCACATGAGATTTCTCAACTCTGGCTTCTCACTGGTTTGGATTTGATCTGAGTCTTTTCACCAAAACCTTCGGAGTACATTTACTAAACCCCTCTTGATAGTACGGTTTTTCCTACGACTTAAAGAAGTGAAAAAGAACTATGCAAAAACTACTAAGTCTTGCGCCATCTTGGTCATCTCCTTCGATGAGACGATCTTCAGGATTCCTTATCTTTTTAGGGGTCAACATCCGTGATGAGCTTCACTCCAGAGGATATGTTTCAGTAAATATGTAAATCTTCGTTGAAGCTTTATCACCAACCTATAACTTCAGGAAACATCTGTTTTACACTAGAAAACTTGTTAGTTCCTCTACTGTTTTTCCCAACAATATCCAAAACTCATGGGGGTATAACTTTGCTCTTACACAACTCTCTTAACAAAAAATAAACATGAAAACGAAAGAGAGTTCCAGAAACAAACGAAACAAAATCCAAGGCTCTTGCTAAAGACAAACCAAAACTAAAACTGAACATGGCAGTAGCTACGAAAAGATAAAGAACACACAACATAAAAAGATAGGCATGAAGAATCCTATGATGTGTTCTAGATTTTGAAAGTGGAGCGTGTTTCTCTCCCACACGAAGTATGACGGGATCTAACTTGTTATGAACAGAAAGCAAATATAAATAAAACTAAAAATAAAACCTAAGAGCGAGACACTCCAAGCACAGCACATAATGCATGAAGTAATAAAAATATAGTGAGACGAAGGACGAACTGATGATTATTGATGGAGAAGGGGATGCTCGGGGGCATCCCCAAGCTTAAACGCTTGAGAATCCTTGAATATTTATTGGGGATGCATGGGGGCATCCCCAAGATTGAGCGCTTGACACTCTCGAATCTTCTTTCATCATCTTCCATCGCACGCTTGAAAATTCCCTTCATACACAACTCATCATAAGCTGATTAGAGAGGTTAGTACCCTTAATAAATAATTTTTCCCCACTCTATATAAAGATATTTTTGAAGAGCTACTGTTTCTCAAGATTGCAAAAAGGTATTTGCAAAGAAAAACCAAGCTTAAGGTTTGCAAAAGTTAGGAGAGACAAAACGTGGCAGAATCTGTGAAAAAAAACAGCATGTAGTAAAGAATTTTTTAGAGGTACTTCTGCAACTCAAATCAAAAAACTCAGAACATACGAAAGTTCTATGAATGTATAGATAACGCTGTGTGAAAAATTCAGCTCAAAAATATGAACTGGTGATTTAGTCGTATTTTTCCCGTCACGAGGACAAAATCTGTTTTCTAGACAGCATGTCACAACTTTCACTTCCCTTGTCATATGAGGCTATAACTTGGCAGAAAGCTTGAAAATAAAGATACAATGATGTTGCTACAGTAGTAACAATCATCAATACCACTAAAAACAGAAGTAAAAAATCAATCATCAGATGGGAATCAAGACCAATCTTAGAGAAAAAGGTATTAAAGTAATCATTTTTCATATAGCTCTCTATATAATCATGCTCATAATTTATAGTGGTTTCGATACCTTTATCTATTTCCCAATCTTCGGTATTCTTCTGGATCCTTTCAAGGAGATCCTATCTTTCTTCAACGCTTTTTGTCTGAAATACCCCACTAGAGGAGGCATCCAACATCTCCTTATCCTGTCGAGAAAGTCTAGCATAAAAATTTGTAAGTATAGTTTTCTTGGGGAGATCATGAATAGGACATTTGAGCATTAGGGATTTCAATCTCCCCCAATCTTGAGCGATTCTTTCTCCGTCACGAGACCTAAAGTTATAGATATAATTTCTGTCTCGATGAATTTCATGAAGAGGATTAAACTTGGTATAAAAGAGAGACATAAGCTATTGCCAATCAAGCAAATGAGAGTTATCGAGAACCTTATACCAATCTGAAGCTTTCTCTATAAGCGATACGGAGAACAATTTCCTCATGAAAAACTCCATTGATACACCTGCAAGCTTAAATAGTGAACATAGTTGTGACAAATATAGCAAGTGTTCACTGGGATGTCTGTCTCCTGCATAACGATTAGCCAAAACACAATCGATAATACCAGCTGGTATTTTATAAGGCACAATTTCAGTAGGAGGAGGAACCACCACCACAGATGTGGGGTGTTTCCCCGCAAGCAACGATCCAATAGCTAGGTTGTCCATACGGACAAAGAGCAGCAAGAACAAAATAAAAACAATGATATAAAAATTTCCTTACCAGCTTCACTTACCAATAGCGCTATGCTCCCCGGCAACGGCGCCAGAAAACGGTACGTGATGACCCACAACCGTAAGGGATCTATTGCAGCGTTTTCGATAAGTAAGAGTGTCGAACCCAACGAGGAGCGAAATGTATTGATAGGTGATTTTGGACAAGGAATAACTGCAAGCACTGAAAGATAACTTTTTAGGGGTTTTCGGTATAAGAAACAATAAGATAAAAGCAAGTAAGTAAATAGTGCTGAGGAGCAGCAAGTGGCCCAATCCTTCTGAGCAAAGGATAAGCCTAGCAACTTAACTTATAAAGACTAAAGCGTTCTTGAGGACACGTGGAGAGGTAGTCACGTGCTTTCGCCATACTACGTATTGATAACAAGTGTTGTGATGATAAGTGTTGAGTGGGTGGATCTATGCTAGTACACCTTCTAGACTAAGATAAGTGCACTCTTATGATTAAACAACTTGAAAGCATCCGCAAATACAAGATAGAAATTAAGGCAAAGCCTAACCACAACAATAAGATCAAGGATCCATTATTCCCTTGTGCAAAAGTGTGCAAACTAGGGTTCAGGTTTCTGTCACTCGGCAAACCACCGTAAGCATTCTTTGTACACAATGTATTCCCCTAGGTCCTTAATAAGGCGAAGTGTTGAGTGTTCGAAAAATCCGGGAAAAATCAGCGTGCCGGAAGCTTCCCGACCCCCGAAGGAGGGTCGAGGGTCCACCACCATGTGCCCAGGCGGCCACCTGGCGCCGGTTGGCCCCCTGGATGCCCCCCTTCGCCTATTTAATCTTCGCCATGGGGAAAATCCGAAGAAAGAACCCTATTTCTCAAAGTCGCCTCTGTTCCGCCGCCGCCGTGCATCCAAGATAGGGAGCACCGTCAGGACCTTTCCCGGCACCCTGCCGGAGGGAGGATCGACCTTCGGGAGCTTTTCCTCCACCATGGACGTTTCCAAGATGTGTCGTGAGTAGTCTACCTTGGACCATGGGTCCGCAATCAGTAGCTATGTGATGTTGTCCTCCCCTCTTTGTTCTTCATGGTTTAGACCTCGTGAGCTGTCCTACATGATCGAGGCACATATGTAATCTTTCTGCTTTTGCTATGCTGAGTTTGATGGGATCTGATGGATTATGAGATTATGTTCATATTGTGATAGAGTAATATAATTGGTTCTTATCTTTTGTAATTTTGTTCCGAAGTAATTCTTGCATGTTCTCAGTTGCTATTTATTGCTTTGGCCAAGTGGTAGGTAGTGACTCCAAGAGGGAACGTTATGCTCGATTGTGGGTACATGCCCCCTGAGGACACGCTTGAGTGACAGAAACATGAGTCTAGGGGATGTGCTTTGGCCACAAGGGGGAAAACAATGGTGCTTGTAACCACGGTTGCAAGGACTGTTTACTTTGCGCAAAGTTCTTTTTAATGCAGTTGTCTGTTGCTTTGGGTTTACACTTTGGGAGGGACTCGCAACTTAATACCAGCAAGATGTTCTGGATAGATATGTCAAGGTGGATGATTAGTAGTAGATGCAGATGGATTTCGGTCTACTTATTTTGGCGTACTGCCCATGCTTTTGCGCCTCTTCATTTATTTTGTAGCATAATCAGGATTGCGGTGCATTTATAATCCTGTCAATTCCCCTTCTGTAATTTGTTTACCTCGCATAGCAGTCTTATCGTCTTTTGGGAGAGAGACATCACTAGTGAACATTACGGGACCCCGGTCAATATTCTCATTTTTTTTACAAGCTATTTCCTTTTTCAGTAATTACTTTCAGTTGCTATCATTATCATTATCCTGTGTTTTTTATCTTTTGTAAAAAAACAAGACCGGAGAGATTGACAACCTCTCTGAACTTCGTTGGGAGCAAATTTAATTGTGTTGTGTGCAGGTCCGCGTCAGGTGCGCCGCGGACACCTACTTATCATCGCCGGAGTCCTCCTGGTCGATACTCAACCTTGGTATCTTCACCGACGAAATCTTGCTGCTACGCTGCATCTCACCTTCCACTTGGGGTAACCAATGAAGGGCGAGAAGCAATCCTCTCTCGCGTATCAAGCAAATTTCTGGCGCCATTGCCGGGGACTCCGAGTGATAAGATAGGGGAATTTCCCACTACCTTTTACCTTTACTTTTTAGTCTTGTTAATTTACCTTTCTGTTTTTATCTTTGTGTCTTATATCAAAAACTACAAAAAAAACCTGCCACACTTGCTGCTACTATGGGTTCCTCTGAAAACACCAAGCTGTGTGACTTCACCAGTCACAACAACAAATACATTATCTTCACTCCTATTGCCACATCTGCCACTTCAGCTACCTCTTATGAAATTAAACCTGCTTTGCTAAACCTTGTTATGAGAGATCAATTCTCTGGTGCTGGAGATGATTCTGCTTTACACTTGAATAATTTTGTTGAATTATGTGATATGCAAAAGTATAAAGAAGTAGAAGGTGATGTTGTTAAGCTGAAGATTTTTCCTTTCTCTTTGAGAGGAGAAGCTAAAATCTGGTTTCAATCTTTTCCTAGGAATAGCATAGATTCTTGGGATAAGTGCAAAGATGCTTTTATTGGGAAGTACTACCCATCTGCTAAAATTATCCAATTGAGGAGTAACATTATGAATTTTAGGCAATTGGATAATGAACACGTTGACCAACCTTGGGAACGTATGAAAACTCTTGTTAAGAAATGCCACACATGGTTTGACTACCTGGATGGTTATCCAGAATTTTTATGCAGGCTTGAACTTTACCTCGCGGAACCTGTTAGATTCGGCCGCGGGAGGAACCTTTATGCCAACCACACTTGGTGCTGCCACAAAACTTCTCGATGAGATGACGACCAACTATTCCCAGTGGCACACCGAACGCGCTCCAACAGGTAGGAAGGTAAATTCTGTCGAGGAAATTACCTCCCTAAATGATAAAGTTGATTTAATTATGTCTCTACTTACCAAGCAACCCACTATTGATCCTCATGATGTTCCTTTAAATTCTTTGGTTGCTCAGGAACAAGTAGATGTGAAATTCATTGCTAGAAACAACTTTAATAATAATGCTTATAGGGGCAACTTTGCTAGTAATCCTAGACCGTTTCCATCCACTTATGGGAACAACAACACCTACCCTAGCAACAAGAACCCCACTTCTGAATTAGAAAGTATGCTTAGAGACTTTATCACTACCCAAAAAGCCGTCAACAAAAATGTGAAAGAAAAGTTAGCTAAATTAGATAATCTTTGTTTGAAGGTAGACAGCTTAGCCCTTGATGTTAAAAATTAGAACCTCTCCCCTTGAGGAGAGCAAGGTGATACATCCAAAACGTATCTATAATTTCTGCTTGCTCCATGCTTCTTTTGTGTGATATTGCTATGATATTGATGAACATCCATACAATTTTGATCATATTTGGACTAACCTATTAACTCAGTGCACCCCAGTGTCAGTTCCTGTTTTCTGCTGTTTTTGTATTTCAAGTTTTCCCATTATTTAAAGTGCAAGAAAAATTCCGGAAAATATAGGAAAAATCAGCGTATAGGAAGCTTCGAGAAAAGCCCAGGTGGGGCCAGAGGGGGCCAGGGGTGGCCCAGGCGGCCACCTGGCGCAGCCACCCCCTAGGCCGCGCCAGGGGGGCGCTGGGGCCCCTGGTCCACCTCTGGCTGCCCCCTTCTCCTATTTATTCCCCGTGACAAGAAACCCTCGGGGACAGAACCCTTTTTCGCGATCTCTCCTCTGTTCCGCCGCCGCCGCGCTTCCAAGATCGGGAGCACCAGGAGCCCTCTTGCCGGCACCCTGCCAGAGGGAGGAACCACTTCCGGGAGCTTCACCACCACCATGGATGCTTCCCGGATGAACCGTGAGTATTCCACCTTGGACCATGGGTCTATGATCAGTAGCTATGTGATGTTCTCCTCCCCTCTTTGTTCTTCATGGTTTGGACCTCGTGAGCTGCCCTACATGATCGAGGCACATATGCAATCTTTTTGTTGTTGCTATACTGAGTTTGCTGGGATTCGATGGATTATGAGACCATGTTCAGATTGTGTTTGTGTAATATATTTGATTCTCCTCTTTTATATTTATGTTCTTGAGTAATTCTTGCATGTTCTCCATTGCTGTTTATTGATTTGGCCAAGTAGTAGGTAGTGACTCCAAGAGGGAGCGTTATGCATGATTGTGGGTTCATGCCCCCTGATGACTAGCTTGAGTGACAGAAACATGAGTCTAGGGGATGTGATGTTGCCACAAGGGAGAAAACAATGGTGCTTGTACTTGCGGGTGTAAGGATTGTTTACTTTACGCAAAGTTCTTTAATGCAGTTGTCTGTTTCTTTGAGTTTACACTTTGGGTGGGATTCACAAATTAATACTAGTGAGATGTTCTGGATAGATATCTCAAGGTGGATGATTAGTAGGTAGATGCAGATGGATTTAGGTCTACTTGTCTTGGCGTACCGCCCAAGCTTTTGAGCCTCTTCCTTTCTTTATAGCATAGTTAGCATTGTTTTGCGCACATAATCCTGTCAATTGCCCAGCTGTAATTTGTTTACCTCGCATGGCTATTTTATCGTCTTTTGGGAGAGAGACATCACTAGTGAACATCATGGGATCATGGTCCATATTTCCAATACTGTTTACACCCACTATTTATTTCCTGCTTTATTTACCTTTCCGTTGCTATAGCTATCATTATTATCCCGTGCGTTTGATCCTTTGTGAACAACAAGGCCGGAGGGATTGACAACCTCTCTGAACTCGTTGGGAGCAAAGTTATCTGTTGTGTGTGCAGGTCCACGTCAACCGCCTAATTGCATGCGCCGTTGTCACCTTCCTGTCATTGTTGGAGTCCTACTAGAGACAAACCTTGGTATCTTCACCGAAGGAAATTTGCTGTTGTCTACATCTCAACCTTCCACTTTGGGTAACCAACGAGGGGCGAGAAGCCATCACAAGGGCACTCCTATTAATGTTATCCAATTACAAATTAATAAAAATATTAGGATGATGGCTAAACTTAAAGAAATATGGGCTAGAGAAAAAGAGGAAGAGGATAGAATTAAGAGCCTTCCTACACACCACACAGTTGCCACTATCCAGATTGTTGAGTATACCGAAACTATTAGCACCCAATGCACTCCTAGTCCCATTGGACCTATTAATGGTGATGCTAATACCTCAACCATAGAAGAAGAAACTCCTATGAACATAGAGAGTTTCAAACAAGTGAGCCTAGATGACACTACTACCACCTTTGATAGTAGTGATATTGATTTTGATAGCTGCACCCTCTCAGAAGTTATCAGCTTGTTACACAAAATGTTTAGAGACCCCCACACTAGCACACTTAATCTTGCCTTCACGGAGCATATCACAAATGCTCTTGTCAAAGCTAGGGAGGAGAAGCTCATGATAGAAGCCTCCATACCTAGGAAGCTAGTGAATGGTTGGGACCCTATGATCAAAATTAAATTAAATAACTTCTCTTGCTATGCTTTATGTGACGTTGGAGCTAGTACCTCCGTCATGCCCAAAAGAATGTATGATATGTTTGAATTGAAACCTTTTGATTCTTGTTCTTTTGGTGTTCGTCTTGTTGAATCTTCCGAAATAAACCTTTGGGGAAGATCGACAATGTTCTTATCATTGTCAATGACAACTATGTTCCCGTTGATTTTATTATCATGGATATAGAGTGTGAACCTTTATGTCCAATTATTTTGGGACGTCCTTTTCTTCGCACCGTTGGTGCTGCTATTGACATAAAAGAGGGGAATATAAAATTTCAATTCCCTCTCAAAAATGGGATGGAACACTTCCCTAGAAAGAAAATCAAGTTACCATTTGAGTACGTTACACGGGCTAGCTATTCTCTTTCTCTTGATAAAACTTGATTCTTGTTTTGCCTTATTCCTAGCTTAAAGGCGTAAAAGAAAGCACTTGTTGGGAGGCAACCCAAGATGTGTTTACTTCTTTTTTTAGTGTTCTTGATGATTTTTACTACTTAGCAACATCATTGTATCTTTAATTTCAAGCTTTGTGCCAAATATAGCCTCATATGACAAGGGAAGCGAAAGTTATGAAATGATGTCGAGAAAACAGATTCTGTCCTTGTGACGGGGAAAATCATATTAAATCACCACTTCATCTTCTTGAGCTGAATTATTTACACAGCGTTCTCTATACAATCGCGGAACTTTCGTATGTTCTGAGTTTTTTGATTTGAGTTGAAGAAGTACCCCTAAAAAATTCTTTACTACATGTTGTTCTGTTTTTCACAGATTCTGCCACGTTTTGTCTCTCCTAACTTTTGCAAACCTTAAGCTTTCTTTTTATTTGCAAAAACCTTTTGGCAATCTTGAGAAACAGTAGCTCTTCAAAAATATCTTTATATCCAGTGGGTATAAATTATTTATTAAGGGTACTAACCTCTCTAATCAGCTTATGATGAGTTGTGTATGAAGGGAATTTTCATGCGTGCGATGGAAGATGATGAAAGAAGATTCGAGAGTGTCAAGCGCTCAAGCTTGGGGATGCCCCCATGCATCACCAATAAATATTCAAGGAGCCTCAAGCGTCTAAGCTTGGGGATGCCCCCGTGCATCCCCTTCTCCATCAACAATCATCAGTTCGTCCTTCATCTCACTATATTTTTATCACTTCATGCGTTATGTGCTATGCTTGGAGCGTCCCGCTCTTAGGTTTTGATTTTAGTTTTAATTATCTTTGCTTGCTTTTCATAACAAGTTAGACCCCGTCTTACTTTGTGTGGGAGAGAAACACGGTCCACTTTCGAAAATCTAGAACACATCATAGGATTCTTCATGCCTATCTTTTTGCTGTTGTGTGTTCTTTATCTTTTCGTAGCTACTGCCATGTTTAGTTTTAGTTTTAGTTTGTCTTTAGAAAGAGCCTTGGATTTTGTTTAGTTTGTTGCTGGAACTCTCTTTAGTTTTCATGTTTATGTTTTGTTAAGAGAGTTGGTTGTTGCACTAAGTTGTGTCTTGTCTTAAAAAGTAGGTAATTGAGGTTGCTATTTAATTTTAGTAGTAACTTGCAATAGTTTTGAGGCATTGATGTGAGTAATATTTGAACTTTTGGTGTCAAGAGCTCTAGCCTATTAGTGATAGGTGTCGTATTTTTGGCAATCTGTGTTTATTTTCAAAAACCTATGAAACTTGTTGAGAACTCTAGCTAGTAGATGGATCACTACTCTTCTGAGGGGTCGGATATTAGAGTACACTCACGTACCATGAGTCGAGGATGCGCAATGTAACATCCAAATTTTCTAAATTCGGATGTTAATAGATCATCATATGCATCTCATGCTGCTTCCGCATTTTTCTGGAGTTTTTAAATATTTTTAAACATTTTTCAACACATGGCGGTTCGCTGGAGAGGATATAAAAGGACTTATCCCCATTTTTAATTTGTTGGAAAATAGTTTAAAATATTTTTGGGAGACTTTTAATTTTACTTTGGAGTTATAAATATTTTCTAAAAATATTTTGGGAATTTATTTATGCTCCGGAAAAGTTTTTAAATCAATTTTCGAAGTTTTTGGTATTTTTAAAATGCCAGAAAAGTATTTTAAAATATTTAAAAATAAGTTGCAAAGTTTTTATTTTTATTTAATATTTTGGTAAAGCCAAAAACTGATTTTTATTATTTTAAAAATATTGGCAAAGACGGAATTTAAAAATAAATTTCCGTGATTTTTCTAATATTGTTTTGGGCCTAATGGGCCTGTTTCGTTTTTTTTTTCCGCAGACCGATTTTGTATTTATCTCGGATTTAAAAAAAAAGGGGATTAGATTCTGTCTATAAATAGCCCCGTTTAGGGCTAGATTATTTTCTTTTAACTTTTTTAGGTTAGCCCTAAACTAATCCGCGGGACCCGCCGCCGCCAACATCATCGACGACGTCATCGCCGGAACCTCGCGGATTTCGCCGGAATTTTCGCCGGAGTGCGTTTTTTACGCCGTTTCGAGGTGATCCCGTAGCCTAGCCGTGCCCCGCGCCACCCCACCGCACCAAGCCGCCGCCCCGTGCCCTAGCGCCGCCGCCGCCGCCGCCGCGAGCAGCACGGCCGCCGCTCCATGGCGCCCGCGCCCCGCGCCCGCACCCCGCGCCCCACGGCCGCCACCCCGCCGCCCACCGCCGCCCCCGCCGCCGGCCTCAGCCGGAGTTGGCCGCCGGCCGGAGTGCCCCAGGCCGAGCCGAGCTCGTGTTGGCCAGCCATGGCCACTGGCCTTCGTGCCGGCGTGCGTGAGGAGAGAGACTAGAAAAAAAAGGAGTTAGATTCGTTTTCAGAAAAAAAAATCCAGATCTGGATCCAAACCGCCCGAGGACCTGATCGTGTTTTTCGGAAAAAATGTATTAACGTCCGGGTCCTTTTTACAGTAGAGGAGCCCGGTACCCCCCGGTGTCACCCCGATACCATTTTTGCGACTACTTTTTAACCATAACTCGGAATTGGGCGATTCCAGTTGCGTGGCAACCATGTAGAAATTATCTAGCCAGTAGACCAAGTGTTATAGAAGTTGAAGTTTTCAAATTTGAATCCCAAGCTGATCCAAATTTGAACTTCCGGCAGCCGTAACTTTTTAACGGTGTGCCCGTTTGCGCCGTTTCTTTTTGCGTTGGTTTTATTTTGACAACTACTTTAAGTTTAGCTACTGTTAGACAAGTTTTTCTACTGTTCTTTGAATGTTTATTACGGTTTGAGCATATTTGTATTGAACATATGATTGATTGGTGCTATGTTTGCTCGTATAGATTGTCCGGAGTGTTCCGCCTTGTATTGTGAGGATTGTGACCGTCAGGACCAGCAAGAAGGCAAGTGATGCTTTGAACATACTCATACCTATATTTTCTATATTCATTATGTTAAGTAATATCACCCTATTGCATGATAGGTAGTTTATTTTATTGTTGCTGCAAAACCAGTTAGGTTAGCCACATGCCTTGACTGTCTACCGTAGATCAACCTAGCCGTGTTGTTGCTTTTATTGCTATGCTTTGTAGACGTGGTTTGGGTTGTGTAAATTCATGGAGTGCATGTGAGCTATTTAATAATTTGTGTAGCAACTTTAACATAAATAGAAATCACCTCTGGACGGGCAGGGAGTGCTTCCTGGAGGCTCGTGCCTTATCTAAGGGCGAGACCAGGTTGTACCCCTAATGGTTCGTTTGGTGGTTGACAGTACGTCATGGTGCTACCCATTGAACGTAAGTGGGTGACGTCCAGGCTCAAAAAGATCAGACTTACTTGGTGACTAGGAGCTTCCATGTACAGCCGCTGGCCATATGGGCTCTCCCATGCAAAGCTAGCAGATGTAGATGTGATAGGTGGTACCGTCTTGCCGTTGGGTGTAGGTGACCTCTTCTGAAAGACTTCGTCTCAATCTTCGGGTTGAGTCCAGCGGGGAAAGTGTACTAATCTCTGCAGAGTAAAAACTAATCATGATTAGCCGTGTCCCCGGTTATGGACAACCTTGAGCTACTAGAAATTACTGTTACTGGAGGATCTTGACATATGAATCACCATAATAGTTTGAGTGGGCAAGATTAAATAAAGGGTGTGGTGTTGGAACTGGTGTGCCCAGTTCGTTCTTAAGTAGTAAGTTCAACTTAAAATTTGGACCAGTTTAGTTCAGGAGAAAATTGGCTTTCTGCAAAACAAAACCATAAGCCTTTCCTTTGACTTACCTTGCATGTAGTTGTAGGTCCTTTATATAACCTTTTCCGTGTCACTTGCCGTACAAATCAGATGTACTGACCCGTTGTCTGGCTGTAACCTTCGGTGTTGCAGGTTTTTCAGACGATCAGTAAGGTGCGTTTAGGGGTTGCGAGTCTACACTCAGCATGTTCGCATGTGGCTGTTGATGGGACTCCATGTTACTTGCTTTTGCTTCCGCTATATTTATATTGAATAAGTTAGCCTTGAGCTATGCAACTTGTTATTTATTTAATCTGGATCATACGTTGTAATAATGATGCACTTGTACTTTGATATACCTCTATAATACTATGTGTGCCAGCGAGTTCGATCCAGGGACTGGCACTTGAGCACAGAGACTTCAATTCTGTGTGAATTGGATCGGTACAGATGGTATTAGAGCAGTGTGTTGACTGTAGGACGTGACCCTAGAAAATGGACTAGAAAAGCCATAGGAATAAAAATATTACTTTATATCACTTTGTCTTGTACTTACTTACCTTCTCTATCTCGTATTCATACCTATTCTAATCTTGCCTTACCTCTCTTTGATTATAGATGACCACTATATCATACCGCGCTATGGCGTTTTGACCTGAGCTCAGGGGGATTTTCCACTTCCTGAACATCTACGCGCCAGTCTTTCAGCCGGACATCGTGGAGACAAGGGGAGCTGATGACTACTGTCAAGTGGAGACTTTCATCCTTGTAAGTATGGAGAATGAGGAAAGGGTGATCACGGAGTCATTCGAGGTGCATGCCCAGGAGAAGGAGTGGTGTGTGTGCATGGCCGCTCACATAGCTCTTGGACGCATTGTGGAGACGTATTCCGCCCGACTAAAGGGTACGGTGTACGCGGAGATGGCCAAGGTTCTCCCATCGGGGAACATTATACCAAAGAGGTTCAGGTATGTGCCTGGGGCCATTTGGCCAAGTACAACTAGCTACATCATCCAAAGCCTGGAGAAGCACATCCATTGCCTGGAGAAGTGCACTCAGTCAGACCTCTACACCATTACTGAGTTGTAGCAGAAGAACACCAGGCTCAAGAGGGACAACAACAAGCCGAGGAAGGAGAAGTTGGATATGCAAGCAGAGATGACAAGGATGAAGGAGAAGATGAAGGCCAATGGAATTGAAGAACCAGAAGAGGAGCCAGAAGTAAAGACCTCGGCAGAAGAAGAGGAGCCGAGTCCCAAAAGGCGCAACCGCATTATCGGGCGCGAATACCGCATGCTGTTTAGCAAAGACAGCATTAAGAATTACTTCACCGGCTATTAGTTTACTACCGTTATCGTGTTAGCGTATTTGACCATGTCGACTTATTCGGTGTGGAAATACTAGGTTGCTTGATATACTCTTATGTTATTCGTGGTATTGTTGAGGATCTTATATTACCCGTGGTTGTTATGAGGATCTTATATCAGCTATAAAATATATTTTAAACTATATGGTGTGATATGTGATGGTTTTCCGTATGAGTGCATTGGTTGATGATTGTTATATGTTTGATGCTATGGTGATATTGTTTGGTGAAGTTGATTGGTGATATATGTATTGTATATATAATGGTTGCCATGATCATAATAAGCATATGGGTAGGAGTATATTTCCCTAGCTACTTTCTGTCTAAAACTTACCTATTCTTACCCAACAGATGCCGCCGAGACGTGATCCCACTGGGAATGAGAACAACAACAATGGAGTGCCAGCTTATATGCAGCAGGTACTTCAAGGACAAGCTCAGCTGATCCAGTTGCTCACTCAGAACATGGGCAACAACAACAATGCACCACCACCACCACCTGTGGACACACTTGCAAGGTTCCTGAGGTTGAATCCTCAGAGGTTCTCTAGAACTCCTGAGCCCATAGTGGTGGATGACTGGCTTCGTTCAGTGGGCCGGAATATGGATACTGTTGGATGCACTGAGGCAGAGAGAGTGAGGTTTGCCTCACATTTGCTGGAGGGTCCTGCCGCTGCTTGGTGGGACAACTATCTGCTGACTTACCCCATCGACACCATCACTTGGGCGCAGTTCCAATCTACTTTTCGCGCCGCATATGTTTCAGCAGGCGCCATGAGCTTGAAGAAGAAGGAGTTTCCCAGTTTGCGTCAGGGAGGCCGTTCAGTGGCCGAGTATGTTGAGGTGTTCAACAAGCTTGCCAGATATGCTCCAGATGATGTCAGTAATGATGCTGCAAGGCAGGAGAAGTTATTGGAGGGGCTGAATGATGAGTTGGGAGTCCAGTTGACAGTGGCTACTTTTGCTAACTGCCAGGCGCTCATAGACAAAGCTATTGTGTTGGAAGGCAAGCAGCAGGCCATTGAGAACCGCAAGAGGAAGTACAACAACAACAACAACAACAACAATGGTGGCAAGTATAACTCTGGACCACATCAGAAGTCACGCAATTCGTATGCTTGCAATGGAGGACATAACCATGGACATAACCACAATGGTGGGAATGGCCATGTCAACGTGGAGGACACCATCATAATGGAGGTAATGGTCACAACCATAATGGCCACAACCACCACAATGGTAACAAGAATGGCAATGGAAATGGCAATGGGAAAGGAAATAGAAATGGAGAGAACTACAACCAGAACCGTCAAGTGGTGAATGCTCAGAAGGACCTTAGTCGAGTTCAGTGTTTCAAGTGCAGGAAGATGGGACACTACTCCAACATGTGCCCGGAGAACAAGGACAACAATGGGAATTCTGGAGTCAGCAAGCCCAATCCTTTCAACAAGGGGCATGTGAACCATGTCAACGTGGAGGAGATCTATGATGAACCTGATGCTGTGATTGGTAAGTTCTTTCTCAATTCAGTACCCGCACTTGTTCTTTTTTATTCTGGTGCATCGCATTCTTTCATATCGAGGGTATTTGTGGATAAGCATGAGTTACCTACCGTAGTTCTTAAGTCATATATGCTCATAAGTTCACCGGGAGTGGAGATGTCAGCTAGTTTGGGATGCTATCAGTTGAGCCTAGCCATAGGGAAGCATGTTTTTCCTACAGATTTGATTGTGTTGAAGTCACAAGGTTTGGATATTATATTGGGCATGGATTGGTTAGTCAAGTACCAAGGTGTTATTGATTGTGCCAGTCGGTCTATCACTCTCAGTACACCGAATGGACAGAAGATCAGATATGTGTCCAAGTATAAGCATCAACACGCTCAGGTGAATTCTCTTAAGGGGGGTAGCCTGGATGATGTGCGTGTTGTGAGAGATTATCCGGATGTTTTCCGGAGGAGTTGCCAGGTATGCCACCGGATAGAGAGATTGAGTTCCTTATTGATTTAACACCAGGCACTGGGCCTATTGCTAATAGACCATATAGGATGCCCGCTAATGAACTTGCAGAGTTGAAGGAACAGATCAGAGAGTTGCAGGAAAAGGGCTTCATTCGCCCAAGCTCGTCACCTTGGGGATCTCCAGTGTTGTTTGTTGAGAAGAAGGATGGAACCCAGAGGATGTGTGTTGATTACCGTTCTCTGAATGATGTTACTATCAAGAAAAAATATCCTCTACCTATGATTAATGATCTATTTGACCAGTTGGAGGGAGCTTGTGTATTCTCTAAGATTGATCTTCGTTCTAGTTATCATCAAGTGAAGATTCGGGAGAAGGATATTCCGAAGACTGCTTTTACTACAAGGTATGGGTTGTATGAGTATACTGTTATGTCATTTGGATTGACTAATGCTCCTGCATACTTCATGAATATGATGAACAAGGTGTTTATGGAGTTCTTGGATAAATTCGTGGTGGTGTTCATTGATGATATACTGGTATATTCCAAGAATGAGCAAGAGCATGAGGCACATTTGCGTTTGGTATTGGAGAAGCTCAGAGAGCACAAGCTGTATGCCAAGTTCAGCAAGTGTGATTTTTGGTTGAAGGAGGTAGGATTCCTTGGACATGTTTTGTCAGGAGAAGGAGTAGCTGTGGACCCATCCAAGGTTTCAACAGTTAGAGAATGGGAGACACCCGCGACAGTTGGGGACATTCGCAGTTTCTTGGGTCTTGTAGGATATTATAGGAGGTTCATTGAGAATTTCTCCAAGCTTGCAAAACCAATGACTGAGCTGTTGAAGAAAGAGAACAAGTTTGTTTGGAGCGAAGCATGTGAAACCAGCTTTCAGGAGTTGAAGAAACGGTTAGTAACTGCACCTATTTTATGTATGCCTGATATACATAATGATTTCCAAGTATATTGTGATGCATCTCGTCGAGGACTTGGTTGTGTTTTGATGAAAGGAGGTAGAGTTGTTGCTTATGCTTCACGTCAGATTAAGAACCATGAGCAGAACTATCCTACACGTGATTTGGAGTTAGCTGCAGTTGTTCACGCATTGAAAACATGGGGGCAATATCTTGTTGGTAATCATTGTGATGTTTTTACTGATCATAAGAGTTGGAAGTATATCTTTACTCAGAAGGATTTGAATCTCAGGCAGAGTAGATGGCTGGAGCTTATTAAGGATTATGATTTGAATGTGTAGTATCATCCTGGTAAAGCGAATGTGGTTGCTGATGCATTGAGTCGTAAGAGTCATATTAATGTTGCTAATGTTGAGGATATGCCACGTGAGTTATGTGAGAAGTTCAAGAATCTCAGGTTGGAGATAGTTCCTAAGGGATATGTGGCAGCATTGGAAGTGAAGCCAAATCTGTTGAAAAGAATCAGAGAGGCTCAGAAGGGTGATGCAGAAATTGATGAGATAAAAGTGAATATGACCAAGGGAAAAGCAGAGGGTTTCCGTGAGGATGAGCATAGAGCCATTTGGTTTGAGAAGCGCATTTGTGTACCGCAGGATGCAGAGATCAGGAAGTTGATTCTTCAGGAGGCACATGATTCACCTTATTCTATTCATCCCGAGAATACCAAGATGCATTTGGACTTGAGGGAGAGATTTTGGTGGCCTAGCCTGAAGCGAGAGATAGCTCAGTATATTGCGTTGTGTGATGTTTGCCAGAGAGTCAAAGCTGAGCATCAGAAGCCAGCAGGATTGTTGCAGCCTTTGCCTATACTAGATTGGAAGTGGCATCAGATAGGTATGGACTTTATTACTGGTTTACCCAGGACTCGGTCAGGATATGATTCTATTTGGGTGATTGTTGATCGTTTGACCAAGGTTGCTCACTTCATTCCAGTGAAGACAACTTACAACAGTGCCAAGCTAGCCAAGATTTATATGTCCAGGATCGTGTGTTTGCATGGAGTTCCAAGCAAAGTTGTGTCTGATAGAGGTACTCAGTTTACTTCGAAGTTTTGGCGTCAGTTGCATGAGACCTTGGGAACTAGGCTGGAGTTTAGTACAGCGTTCCATCCTCAGACAGATGGGCAGACCGAGAGAGTCAATCAGATCTTGGAGGATAGTTGAGGGCTTGTGCGTTGGATTATGGTTCGAGTTGGGATGACAACTTACCGTATGCTGAGTTCTCATACAACAACAGTTACCAGGCTAGTCTTCAGATGGCACCATTCGAGTTACTGTATGGTAGGAAGTGCAGGACTCCGTTGATGTGGGATGAGGTAGGAGAACGTCAGTTGTTTGGACAAGACCTGATCAGAGATGCTGAGGAGAAAGTCAAGTTGATCCGTGATAGACTGAAGATAGCACAGTCCAGGAAGAAGAGTTATGCAGATGCCAAGCGCAAGGATGTAACATATGAGGTTGGAGACCGTGCATATCTCAGAGTTTCACCAATCCGCAGAATCAAGGGAAAGTTAGCACCACGTTTTGTGGGGCCTTACAAGATCTTGGAGCGCAGAGGAGAGGTAGCTTATCAGTTGGAGTTGCCAGAAGCTTTGTCAGGAGTTCATGATGTGTTTCACGTATCCCAGCTGAAGAAGTGTCATGCAGAGATGGCAGATATTCCTTTGAGAGATACAGTGCCACTTGAGGCAATTCAGTTGGAGAGTAACCTGACTTATGAGGAGAAGCCTGTGAAGATTCTGGAGACTGCAGAAAGAGTTACCCGCACCAAGACGATCAGGCTATGCAAGGTTCAGTGGGATCATCATACCAAAGAGGAAGCAACTTGGGAGCGTGAAGAAGATCTGAAGCAAGACCACCCGCATCTCTTTTCTAGCCAGCCCGAATCTCGAGGACGAGATTCATCTTAAGGGGGGGTAGGTTTGTAACATCCCAATTTTCTAATTTCGGATGTTAATAGATCATCATATGCATCTCATGCTGCTTCCGCATTTTTCTGGAGTTTTAAAATATTTTTAAACATTTTTCAACACATGGCAGTTCGCTGGAGAGGATATAAAAGGACTTATCCCCATTTTTAATTTGTTGGAAAATAGTTTAAAATATTTTTGGGAGACTTTTAATTTTACTTTGGAGTTATAAATATTTTCTAAAAATATTTTGGGAATTAATTTATGCTCCGGAAAAGTTTTTAAATCAATTTTCTGAGTTTTTGGTATTTTTAAAATGCCAGAAAAGTATTTTAAAATATTTAAAAATAGTTTGCAAAGTTTTTCTTTTTATATAATATTTTGGTAAAGCCAAAAATTCATTTTCATTATTTTAAAAATATTGGCGAAGACGAAATTTAAAAATAAATTTCCCAGATTTTTCTAATATTGTTTTGGGCCTAATGGGCCTGTTCTGTTTTTTTTTCCCGTAGACCGATTTTGTATTTATCTCGGATTTAAAAAAAGGGGGATTAGAGGCTGTCTATAAATAGCCCCGTTTAGGGCTAGATTATTTTCTTTTAGCGTTTTAGGTTAGCCCTAAACAAATCCGCGGGACTCGCCGCCGCCGACATCATCGACGACGTCATCGCCGGAATCTCGCCGGAACCTCGACGGAGTTCGCCGGAATTTTCGCCGGAGTGCGTTTTTGACGCCGTTTCGAGGTGAGCCCGTAGCCTAGCCGTGCCCCGCGCAACCCCACCGCACCTAGCCGCCGCCTCGTGCCCTAGTGCCGCCGCCGCCGCTCCATGGCGCCCGCGCCCTGTACCCGCACCCCGCGCCCCCCGGCCGCCACCCGGCCGCCCACCGCCGCCGGCCTCGGCCGGAGTTGGCCGCCGGCCGGAGTGCCCCAGGCCGAGCCGAGCTCGTGCTGGCCAGCCATAGCCGCTGGCCTTCGTGCCCGCGTGCGTGAGGAGAGAGACTAGAAAAAAAAGGAGTTAGATTCGTTTTCAGAAGAAAAAAAATCCAGATCTGGATCCAAACCGCCCGAGGACCTGATCGTGTTTTTCGGAAAAAAATTATTTACGTCCGAGTCTTTTTTACAATAGAGGACCCCGGTACCCCCCGGTGTCACCCCGATACCGTTTTTGCGACTACTTTTTAACCATAACTCGGAATTGGGCGATTCCAGTTGCGTGGCAACCGTGTAGAAATTCTCTAGCCAGTAGACCAAGTGTTACAGAAGTTTGAAGTTTGAAAATTTGAATCCCAAGCTGATCCAAATTTGAACTTTCGGCAGCCGTAACTTTTTAACGGTGCGCCCGTTTGCACCGTTTATTTTTGCGTTGGTTTTATTTTGACAACTACTTTAAGTTTAGCTACTGTTAGACAAGTTTTTCTACTGTTCTTTGAATATTTATTACTGTTTGAGCATATTTGTATTGAACATATGATTGATTGGTGCTATGTTTGCTCGTATAGATTGTCCGGAGTGTGCCGCCTCGTATTGTGAGGATTGTGACGGTCAGGACCAGCAAGAAGGCAAGTGATGCTTTGACCATACTCATACCTATATTTTCTATATGCATTATGTTAAGTAATATCACCCTATTGCATGATAGGTAGTTTATTTTATTGTTGCTGCGAAACCAGTTAGGATAGCCACATGCCTTGACTGTCTACCGTAGATCAACCTAGCCGTGTTGTTGCTTTTATTTCTATGCTTTGTAGACGTGGTTTGGGTTGTGTAAATTCATGGAGTGCATGTGAGCTATTTAATAATTTGTGTAGCAACTTTAACATAAATAGAAATCACCTCTGGACGGGCAGGGAGTGCTTCCTGGAGGCTCGTGCCTTATCTAAGGGCGAGACCAGGTTGTACCCCTAATGGTTGGTTTGGTGGTTGACAGTACGTCATGCTGCTACCCTCTGAACGTAAGTGGGCGCCGTCCAGGCTCAAAAAGATCAGACTTACTTGGTGACTAGGAGCTTCCATGTACAGCCGCTGGCCATATGGGCTCTGGCTTAGTTGAGTATGATGTAGGAAGCCTCTCCCATGCAAACCTAGCAGATGTAGATGTGATAGGTGGTACCGGCTTTCCGTTGGGTGTAGGTGACCTCTTCTGAAAGACTTCGTCTCAATCTTCGGGTTGAGTCCAGCGGGGAAAGTGTACTAATCTCTGCAGAGTAAAAACTAATCATGATTAGCCGTGTCCCCGGTTATGGACAACCTTGAGCTACTAGACATTACTGTTACTGGAGGATCTTGACATATGAATCACCATAATAGTTTGAGTGGGAAAGATTAAATAAAGGGTGTGGTGTTGGAACTGGTGTGCCCAGTTCGTTCTTAAGTAGTAAGTTCAACTTAAAATTTGGACCAGTTTAGTTCAGGAGAAAATTTTCTTTCTGCAAAACAAAACCATAAGCCTTTCCTTTGACTTACCTTGCATGTAGTTGTAGGTCCTTTATATAACCTTTTCCGTGTCACTTGCCGTACAAATCAGATGTACTGACCCGTTGTCGGGCTGTAACCTTTGGTGTTGCAGGTTTTTCAGACGATCAGTAAGGTGCGTTTAGGGGTTGCGAGTCTACACTCATCATGTTCGCATGTGGCTGTTGATGGGACTCCACGTTACTTGCTTTTTCTTCCGCTATATTTATATTGAATAAGCTAGCCTTGAGCTATGCAACTTGTTATTTATTTAATTTGGATCATACGTTGTAATAATGATGCACTTGTACTTTGATATACCTCTATAATACTATGTGTGCTAGCGAGTTCGATCCAGGGACTGGCACTTGAGCACGGAGACTTCAATTCTGTGTGAATTGGGTCGCTACACGCAAGGATAACCAAACCCCCATACACTCCTCCTCGGGGTACTAGTCTCTTTGTGAACCTCCTCATTAGATTGAGAGTTACCGATAATAAGTGCATGCGTTCTTCGGACTAATGTAAGTATTGAAAGTGGACACTTCCACCTCCTCATATTTGCTAGCCTTTCCCGTGCCGTGCATTGCCTCCTTCTCACTCTGAAAGTTGGCGTCCACCTTTCCCGGTACATCCAAACCCTCGGCATGAGACGCTCTTTCATCATAAACCTCCTTATATCCTTCCTCAAAACAACCACCATACCTACCTATCAAGGCATTTCCATAGCCTTTCCGAGATATATTGCCATGCAACATCCACCTCTTCATGACTTGATCTTCATGTCATACATGTTCCTGTTACACTGGCAGCGGCATACATTGCATACATCATGATAGCTACATCTTCTTTATGATTTGAGTACCTTGTAAAGTGTGAAATATCTTCTATACCCTCTTATAAATTAGAGTGTTCCCCTTAAGTGAGGAAAAGATCCCAAAGTGGAAAAAATAAAAGATCCCAAAGAGGAAAAATGAGAGTTAAATAGAAAGAGCCATTGAGGCCACCAAAAAAATAGAAAAAAGAGAAAAAGAAAAAAAAGAGAGAAAGGGGCAACAGTACTATCCTTTTGAAAGAAACATTAGTAGATTGAGTTCTCAACAAAAATACTTTTTTCTCGTATTCCCTATCCCCTTTCTTGCACGCAAACACCATTTGGAGACATTCGATTCACAGACAGCAAGAGTTCTTGCACCTAATGTTCTTTTGTTGCTTGTTTCAATGCTAATATAGACTCTTGCCTGTTATGACTTGAATTGAATCGCATACCTTGATTGCTTTACTTTTCAAAGTCCTTATATGGTTGCTAGCATGTCACCACAAAAATTATGCTTGTTATCATTTAACTACTCGAGGACGAGCAGGAATTAAGCTTGGGGATGTTGATACGACTCAAACGTATCGATAATTTCTGCTCGGTCCATGCATATTTTGTGTGATATTGCTATGATCTAGATACACTTTCATACACTTTTGATCATATTTGGACTAACCTACTAACTCAGTGCACCCCAGTGCCAGTTTCTGTTTTCTGCTGTTTTTCTATTTCAGTTTTTCCCCATATAAAAAGTGCTACAAAAATCTGGGAAAATCAGATAAAAAATCAGCGTGCCGGAAGCTTCCCGAACCCCGAAGGAGGGTCGGGGGGCCACCACCAGGTGCCCATGCGGCCACCTGGCGCGGCCAAAGGCCTGGCCGCGCCAGGGGGCGCCTGGACTCCTGGTGGCCCCCCTGGCTACCCCCCTTCGCCTATTTAATCTCCTTCACGGGGAAACTCCGAAGACAGAACCCTATTTCGCAAACTCGCCTCTGTTTCGCCGCCGCCGCGCTTCCAAGATTGGGAGCACCGTCAGGACCCTTCTCGGCACCCTACCGGAGGGAGGATCGACCTCTGGGAGATTCTCCTCCACCATGGATGCTTCCCGGATGTGCCGTGAGTAGTCTACCTTGGACCACGAGTCCGTGATTAGTAGCTATGTGATGTTCTCCTCCCCTCTTTGTTCTTCATGGTTTAGACCTCGTGAGCTTCCCTACATGATCGAGGCACATATGTAATCTTTCTACTTTTTCTATGCTGAGTTTGATGGGATCTGATGGATTATGAGATTATGTTCAGATTGTGATAGAGTAATATAAATGGTTCTTATCTTTTGTATTTCTGTTCCGAAGTAATTGTTGCATGTTCTCAGTTGCTATTTATTGCTTTGGCCAAGTGGTAGGTAGTGACTCCAAGAGGGAACGTTATGCTCGATTGTGGGTACATGCCCCCTGATGACACGCTTGAGTGACAAAAACATGAGTCTATGGGATGTGCTGTGGCCACAAGGGGAAAACAACGGTTCTCGTAACCGCGGTTGGAAGGATTGTTTACTTTACGCAAAGTTCTTTTTAATGCAGTTTTCTGTTGCTTTGGGTTTACAGTTTGGGTGGGACTCGCAACTTAATACCAGCGAGATGTTCTGGATAGATATCTCAAGGTGGATGATTAGTAGTAGATGCAGATGGATTTCGGTCTACTTATTTTGGCGTACTTCCCATGCTTTTGAGCCTCTTCCTTTCTTTTGTAGCATAGTTAGCATTGCGGTGCGTTTATAATCCAGTCAATTGCCCTTCTGTAATTTGTTTACCTCGCATAGCAGTCTTATTGTCTTTTGGGAGAGAGACATCACTAGTGAACATCACGGGACCCCGGTCCATATTCTCATTATTGTTTACAAGCTATTTCCTTTTTCAGTATTTACTTTCAATTGCTATCATTGTCATTATCCTGTGTTTTTGATCCTTTGTAAACAACAAGATCGGAGAGATTGACAACCTCTCTGAACTTCGTTGGGAGAAAAGTTAATTGTGTTGTGTGCAGGTCCGCGTCAGGTGCGCCCCTGACACCTACTTATCATCGCCGGAGTCCTACTGGTCGATACTCAACCTCGGTATCTTCACCGAGGGAAACTTGCGTCTATGTTGCATCTCACCTTCCACTTGGGGTAACCAACGAAGGGAGAGAAGCAATCCTCTTTTGCGTATCACGAGGTTGCTTGGAGAATTTAGAAAAGTTAATTTCATATGGCTCACCAATGAATTCAACAGAAACTTTACCTTTTTTGCAATCTATAATAGCACCACAAGTGCTGAGGAAAGGTCTACCAAAGATAATACGGCAAAAACTATCTTGCACTGAACCAAGTACAAGAAAGTCGGTAGGATACTTTACCTTTCCGTATAGGACTTCAACATCTCTCACAATTCCAATCGGAGAGATAGTTTCTTTGTTTGCTAGATAAATAGTAACATCGACTTCTTCAAGTTCACAGGGTGAAATCTCACCCATGATCTCCTGATAGAGTGAGTAAGGAATAGCGCTAGCACTTGATCCCAAATCGCATAGCCCGTAATAATTATTATCTCCTATTTGACAGATACAACTGGTGTACCTGAAATTGGGCTCTTATTCTTGGTTGTGACGATGTTAGTTAAAACAGCACAAAAATTTATCTTGGAATCTGTTCGTCTCTCACTTTTATTTATTATGCCTGTCACAAAAGAGTGCCCCCTCATCCTTGTAGGAAAAGGGGGCTTTTCATAAAAAACTACAGGAAAAATAGGGTCAACAACATTTATATCAATAGGTAATTCTTTAAAGGGTTTATGATACTGATCCTTCTCCTCCTTAGAAGAGTCAATGTGAGAGGCAAAGTTCTTACAAAAATCAATCATGAGCTGGGAATCCAGACCAATCTTAGAACAAAAGGTATTAAAATAATCAGTTTTCACATAGCTCTCAATGTAATCATGCGCATAATTTATAGTGGGTTCAATACCTTTATCGATTTCCCAGTCTTCAGTATTCTTCTGGATCCTCTCAATGAGATCCATTTTTCTTCAACGCTTCTTGTTTGGAATACCCCGCTAGAGGAGGCATTCAACATCTCTTATCCGGACGAGAAAGCCTGGCATAAAAATTTGTAATTATAATATCTTTGGGGAGTTCATGGATAGGACATTTGAACATTAGGGATTTAAGTCTCCCCCAAGCTTGAGCGATGCTCTCTTCATCACGAGGCGAAAAGTTATAGATGTAGTTCCTGTCTCGATGAATTTCATGAAGAGGATAAAACTTTGTATAAAAGAGAGACATAAGCTCTTCCCAATTAAGTAGATGTGAGTTATCGAGGAGCTTATAGCAATCTGAAGCTTTATCTATAAGCGATATGGAGAATAATTTCTTCATGACGAACTCCATTGACACACCTGCAACCTTAAATAATGAACATAGTTGTGATAAATATAGCAAGTGTTCACCTGGATGTCTATCTCCTGCGTAACGATTAGCTAAGACATAATTGATAATACCAGATGGTATTTTGTAAGGCACAATTTCAGTAGGGGTGGGACTGACCACCACAGTTGTGGGGTGTTTCCCCATAAACAACGAACCAAGAGTAGAGGTGTCCATAAGGACAAAAGTAGCAACAGCAAAATAAAAACAGAAATATATAAAAAAAAACTTCCTTACTAGCTTCACTTACTAATAGCGCTATGTTCCCTGACAACGGCGCCAGAAAACAGTACTTGATGACCCTCAACTGTAGGGGATTCGTAAGTGACTTTGGTAAAGAAATAGCTGCAGGAACTAAAAGATTGCTTTTTAGGGGTTTTCGGTATAAGCAACAAAAAGGTAAAATCGAGCAAAGTGAAAGGCACTGAGGAGTAACAAGTGGACCGATCCTTTTGAGGAAAGGATATACCTAGCAACTGAACTTATAAAGGCTAAAGCGTTCTTCAGGACACACGGGAGAAATAGTCACGTGCTTTCGCCATATTCCGCGTCGGTACTATGTGTTGTGTTGATAAGTGTTGAGTGGGTGGATCTATGCTAGTGCACACTCTAGAAAAAGATAAGTGCACTCTTATGATTAAACATCTTGCAAGCATCCGCAAATACAAGATAGTAATTAAGGAAAAGGCCTAACCATAGCAATACGATTAATGATCCATTGTTCGCTTGTGCAAAAGTGTGTGAACTGTGGTTCAGGTTTCTGTCACTCCGGCAACCCACCGTACGCATTCTTTATACACAATGCATTCCCATAGGTCCTTAATAAGGCGAAGTGTTGAGTGTTCGACTCACACAACACCACTAGGAAAATAACAACACAACTTAAATATCAAACAACACATATTACTTCAACATCATATGACTACTAACAACTAGACTTCTCCCATGTCCTCAAGAACTAAAGTAACTACTCACAAGACATAAAAGAGATCATGATCAGTGGGGATAAATAGATAATTAAAAATCTGGACACAATGATATTTCTCCTACAAAACTCAATAGCATTCATCACAAGGTAGCAATCAACACCGGTAGAGTAGAGAGGATAGATAGTACGGATTACAACACAAGTTGGACTTGTGAGGTGAGATTGGATGAAGATGGAGATGGTGCTGATGTTGGGGATGATGTTGATGATGATCTCGATGATGCCCGTGACGATGGCGATGATCTCCCCTTCCGGGTGGTGTTCTCCCCGGTGGAATCTTCCTGCCGGAGATGTCTTTTCTCCTCTGTTGGTTTCCGGCACGGAGTAGCGGCGGAACTCGCGAAACTCCTCTCTTTTTAGGGTTTTCGTATAACGAGTGATATATAGGCCAGAGGGGGGATCCGGGAGTAGCCCCAGGGGTCCAGGCGCCCTCCCGGCGCGGCCAAGGGGGGCCGCACCAGGTGGCCGCCTGGGCACGCTGTGTCCCCCCCCCCTCCGGTTCCTCTTTTGCGTGTCCTCGTCATCCTTCTCAGAAATAGCCTCCGTTGATTTTCAGGTAATTTGGAGGTCTTCTGCTTCAGCAACTCAGCGTCCACTTTTTATCGCTGAATCCTGCATCTGTTGCTTCGGCATCGGAAAGTTGCAAACTGTGTAAAACAAGCCAAAACAACATAAGAATGGCATCATAACATGGAATATATCAATGAATAGGAAGGAATTACTATATAAAATAGTGATGCATTTTGGACGTATCAGTTTCTCAACTTCATCTTTAGTTGCCGTTTTTTACATCACTAGTTGCTTCTTTTAAATATGTTAGTTGCTACATTTTCATTCCTTTTTCATACTAAACCACATGTCATAGTTGCTTGTATTATTTAGTTTTTACCAGAGTATTTTTTTCTTTAGTGATACCATGAACAATAGCTCTTCTAACTTATAATTATAGTTTTTTCTATCGAAACTTTTGTGTGAGTCGATCAATTTTTCACTATTCAAGTTGATTTTTTTAATTCTAATGAACAACACAGATGCCCAAAATTTCAGTTCCTATTTACAAGAGCATAGTTGCTTATGTTTTTTTTGGTAGAAGCTGCTAAACTAACTTGCAACTTTTTTCCTTTTCAGCAGAGCAAGAAAGATGACCTCGAAGGCAAGGAGGCGCAGAGCGGCTAGAGAAATAGAGATAATTCCGAAGAAGAGGTTGACGCAAAAGGGGAGCAAGAAGCTACAGCGGAAAAGTTGGAAGTGGATAAATGTAAGACTGTCGATGGTGAGGTACTTGATGCAGGCGGACATATGGACAACGACGACGACGAAGTGCCATTGAGTGACCTTTTGCGCAAGAAGCAGATATTCAGTGTTAGCCAGAGCAACACAAAGGTCAGCACACAGAATAGAGTACAGAGCACCGACAGTTTTTTCAGGAGCGAGTTTGTGAGATCCGAGGTTGTGAAATTTCCCATTGATGATTCATACAAAGGAGAACCTTTGACAGCTGCAGATGTAGTTAATATGGGGGATCCTAAGGTTGTACCCACGATCCAAAGAATACAATCGCAGCAGCAGAGGGTAGCGAGGAAAACAAGGAGGGGCTTTTTCAGAAGAAACAATATGCAAGGAAGAAAACTGGGAAGAAACCATGCCAGGGTCCATTGCTGGAAAAACAAGCTGCAACCCAAATTGCTCAGGATAATGACCCAAAGACCGGGAATAAGTCCAACATCACAGTCAACAAGGAGAAACCAGGGGCAGATTCAACGGTTGTTTCCGAAGCACAAGGAAAGGTTGTTTGTGAAAAAACCAGGCAAGGAGGCAAGGTTATGGCTGATGAATACCAAGCGACTGACTCATGGGAGGCAGTAATGAAATCTAGTGAAATATCGAAGATAGCAATCAGATCCCCAATTGTAGAAACTCCACCTCAAAAAGGGGCAACTTCAGCAGAAAAGCAGGCAACTACCCCCCAGAAGCCACCTACTGTTCCAAGTAAGAAGGACATATCTATAGAAGAGAACAGGGGCATAGAAGAACTTCTAAAGAGGTGCGCGACACCACCGTCAAAGGAGATTCCACCACTTGCGAGAAGCAGATCAGCCGACGCCATCCCCTTGATAGCAGTGTCACCTGCTTTCGACTCGCGAACAAGTGTTCAGCGCGGGCAAGAAGTCTTTCATAGATGTAAATCAGGAAGCCGATTGTTTGATGACTATTGTCCAGCACTGATATGTCCCAAACGTATCTATAATTTCTGCTAGTCCCATGCATGTTTTGTGTGATATTGCTATGATCTAGATACACTTTCATAAACTTTTGATCATATTTGGACTAACTTATTAACTCAGTGCACCACAGTGCCAGTTCCTAGTTTCTGCTGTTTTTTATTCCAAGTTTCCCCCATAATAAAAGTGCTCCAAAAATTCTGGAAAAATCGGATAAAAAATCAGCGCAAAGGAACCTTCCAGAGCCCCGAAGGAGGGCCAGAAGGCCCCCACCTGGTGCCCAGCCGGCCAGGTTGCGCGGCCTCGGGTGGGGTCGCACCGGGTGGCTTCCTGGACACTTGGTGACCCACTGGCTGCCCCCCTTCGCCTATTTAATCTCCATGACGCGAAACCCCCGAAGAGAGAACCCTTTTTCGCGAACTCGCCTCTGTTCCGCTGCCGCCACGCTTCCAAGATCGGGAGCGCTAGCAGACTTCTTCCCGGCACCCTACCGGAGGGAAGATTGACCTCTGGGAGCTTCCCCTCCACCATGGACGCTTCCCGGATGTGTCGTGAGTAGTTTTCTTTGGACCATGGGTCCGTGATCAGTAGCTATGTGTTTTTCTCCTCCCCTCTTTGTTCTTCAAGGTTCAGTCCTCCTAAGCTGCCCTACATGATCGAGGCACATATGTAATCTTTCTGCTGATGCTATGGTGGGTTTGCTGGGATCTAATGGATTATGAGATGATGTTCAGATTGTGATTGATTAATATATTTGGTTCTTATCTTCTATATTGTTGTTCTTTAGTAATTCTTGCATGTTCTCCGTTGCTGTTTATTGCTTTGGCCACGTACTAGTTAGTGACTCCAAGAGGGAATGTTATGCTCGATTGTGGGTTCATGCCCCCCGATGACACGCTTGAGTGACAGAAACATGAGTCTAGGGGATGTGCTGTTGCCACAAGGGGGGAAACAACGGTGCTTGTAACGACGGTTGCAAGGATTTTTTACTTTACGCAAAGTGCTTTTCATGCAGTTGTGTGTTGCTTTGGGTTTACACTTTGGGTAGGGCTCGCAACTTAATACCAGCGAGATGTTCTGGATAGATATCTCAAGGTGGATGATTAATAGTAGATGCAGTTGGATTTCAATCTACTTGTTTTGGCGTAATGCCCATGCTTTTGAGCCTCGTCCTTTCTTTGTAGCATAGTTAGCATTGCGGTTCGTTTATACTCCTGTCAATTGCCCAGCTGTAATTTTTTTACCTCGCATAACAGTTTTATCGTCTTTTGGGAGAGATACATCACTAGTGAACATCACGGGACCCCGGTCCATATTCTCATCACTGTTTACACGTTTATTTACTTTCCTGCTTTTACTTTCTAGTTGCTATCATCATTATCATTATCCCTTGCGTTTGATCCTTTGTAAACAACAAGACCGGAGAGATTGACAACCTCTCTGAACTTCGTTGGGAGCAAAGTTATTTGTTTCTGTGTGTAGGTACAGGAGAAGCAAGTGATTATCTTCGGACGGCGCATCACTTGCCGAACCACCTACTTATCATTATCGGAGTCCTACTGGTCGATACTATGAACCTTGGTATCTTCACCAAGGGAACTTGCCGCTAAGCTGCATCTCACCTTCCACTTGGGGTAACCAACGAAGGGCGAGAAATAATTATCATCTCTCGCGTATCAAGCAAATTTCTGGCGCCGTTGCCGGGGACTCCGAGTGCTAAGATAGGGGAGTTTCCCACTACCTTCTACCTTTGCTTTTTATCTTTGTGTCTTATATCAAAAATTACACAAAAAATCCGCCACACTTGCTGCTACTATGGGTTCCACTGAAAACACCAAGTTGTGTGACTTCACTAGTCACAACAACAAAGACTTTATCTACACTCCTATTGCCACACCTGCCACTTCAGCTACCTCTTATGAAATTAAACCTGCTTTGCAAAACCTTGTTATGAGAGATCAATTCTCTGGTTATGGAGATGATGCTGTTTTACACTTAAATAATTTTATTGAGTTATGTGATATGCAAAAGTATAAATAAGTAGAAGGTGATATTGTTAAGCTCAAGCTTTTCCTTTCTCTTTGAGGGAAGAAGCTAAAATCTGGTTTCAATCTTTGCCTAGGAATAGCATAGATTCGTGTGATAAGTGCAAAGATGCTTTTATTGGGAAGTACTACCCACCTGCTAAAATTATCCAGTTGAGGAGTAACATTATAAATTTTAAGCAATTGGATAGTGAACAGTTTGCCCAATCTTGGGAACGTATGAAATATCTTGTTAAGAAATGCCCTACACATGGTTTGACTACCTGGATGGTTATCCAGACTTTTTATGAAGGCTTGAACTTTACCTCGCGGAACCTGTTAGATTCGGCCGCGGGAGGAACCTTTATGTCAACTACACTCGGTGCTTCCACAAAACTTCTCGATGAGATGATGACCAACTATTCCCAATGGCACACCGAACGCGCTCCAACAGGTAGGAAGGTAAACTTTGTCGAGGAGATTACCTCCCTAAATGAAAAAGTGGACTTAATTATGTCTCTACTTACCAAGCAACCCTCTATTGATCCTCATGATGTTCCTTTAAATTCTTTGGTTACTCAGGAACAAGTAGATGTGAACTTTATTGCTAGAAACAACTTCAACAACAATTCTTATAGGGGCAACTTTGCTAGTAACCCTAGACCATTTCCACCAACTATGGGAACACCAACACTTATCCTAGCAACAAGAACCCCACTTCTGAACTAGAAAATATGCTTAGAGACTTTATCACTGCCCAAAAAGCCTTCAACAAGAATATATAAGAGAAATTAGCTAAGTTAGATAATCTCTCTTTGAAAGTAGATAGATTAGCCCTTGATGTTGAGATGCTAAAAATTAGAACCTCTCCCCTTGAGGAGAGGAAGGCCAATCCTATTAATTCTATGCAATTACAAATCAATGAAAATATTAGGATGATGGATAAACTTAAAGAAAGATGGGCTAGAGAAAAAGAGGAAGAGGATAGAATTAAGAGCCTTCCTACACACCACAAAGTTGCCACTATCCAAATTGTTGAGGACACTCAAACTATTAGCACCCAATGCACTCCTAGTCCCATTGGACCTATTAATGGTGATGCTAATACCTCAACCGTAGAAGAAGAAACTTCTATGAACATAGAGGGTTTCAAACAAGTGAGCTTAGATGACACTACTACCACCTTTGATAGTAGTAATATTGATTTTGATAGTTGCACCCTCTCGGAAGTTATTAGCTTGCTACACAAAATGTCTAGAGACCCCCACACTAGCACACTTAATCTTTCTTGCATGGAGCATATCACTATTGCTCTCATCAAAGCTAGGGAGGAGAAGCTTAGAGTAGAAGCCTCCATACCTAGGAAGCTAGATGATGGTTGGGACCTGATGGCTTCTCGCCCCTCGTTGGCTACCCAAAGTGGAAGGTTGAGATGTAGACAACATCAAATTTCCCTCGGTGAAGATACCAAGGTTTGTCTCCAGTAGGACTTCAACAACGACAGGAAGGTGACAACGGCGCCAGAAATTACTTTCGTGGCGCGAGAGTTGACGTGGACCTGCACACGCAACAAATAACTTTGCTCCCAACGAGTTCAGAGAGGTTGTCAATCCCTCCGGCCTTGTTGTTCACAAAGGATCAAACGCACGGGATAATAACGATAGTGATAGCAACGGAAAGGTAAATAAAGCAGGAAATACATAGCGGGTGTAAACAGTATTGAAAATATGGACCGGGATCCCATGATGTTCACTAGTGATGTCTCTCTCCCAAATGAGGATAAAATAGCCATGCGAGGTAAACAAATTACAGCTGGGCAATTGACAGAATTATGTGCGCAAACCAATGCTAACTATGCTATAAAAAAAGGCAGAGGCTCAAAAGCATGGGCGGTACGCCAAGACAAGTAGACCAAAATCCATCTGCATCTACCTACTAATCATCCACCTTGAGATATCTATCGAGAACATCTCGCTGGTATTAAGCTGTGAATCACACCCAAAGTGTAAACTCAAAGCAACAGACAACTGCATTAAAGAACTTTGCATAAAGTAAACAATCCTTGCACCCGCAAGTACAAGCACCGTTGTTTTCCCCCTTGTGGCAATAGCACATCCCATAGGCTCATGTTTTTGTCACTCAAGCTAGTCATCGGGGGGCATGAACCCACAATCATGCATAACACTTCCTCTTGGATTCACTACCTACTACTTGGCCAAAGCAATAAACAACAACGGAGAACATGCAAGAATTACTCAAGAACATAAATAGAAAAGAGGAGAATCAAATACATTACTCAAACACAATCTGAACATAGTCTCATAATCCATCGGATCCCAGGAAACTCAGCATAGAAATAGCAGAAAGATTAAATATGTGCCTCGATCATGTAGGGCAGCTCACCAGTTCTAATCCATTAAGAACAAAAAGGGGAGGAGAACATCACATAGATACTGATCATAGACCCATGGGCCAAGGTGTACTACTCACGGTTCATCCGGGAAGCATCCATGGTGGTGGAGAAGCTCCCGGAGGTGGTTCCTCCCTCCGGCAGGGTGCCGGGAAGAGGTCTCCTGGTGCTCCCGATTTTGGGAGCGCGGCGGCGGCGGAACAGAGGAGAGATCGCGAAAAAGGGTTCTGTCCCTGAGGGTTTCTCGTAACGGGGAATAAATAGGAGAAGGGGGGCAACCAGGGGCCCATGCGGCCTCCCGGCGCGGCCCCACCCTAGGCCGCGCCACCTGGCCGCCTGGAGCCCAGGTGGGTCCCCTCTTTCCCCCCTTCGGGACTCCGGAAGCTTCATGTACGCTGATTTTTTCTATATTTTTCCCAGATTTTTTTGGCACTTTAGATAATGGGAAAACCTGAAATACAAAAAAAGCAGAAAACAGGAACTGGCACTGGGGTGCACTGAGTTAATAGGTTAGTCCAAATATGATGAAAAGTGTATGGAAGTTCATCAATATCATAGCAATATCACACAAAAGAGGCATGGAGCAAGCAGAAATTATAGATACGTTTTGGACGTATCAACATCCCCAAGCTTAATTCCTGCTCGTCCTCGAGTAGGTAAATGATAACAAACATAATTTCTGTGGTGACATGCTACCAACCATATAAGAACTTTTAAGTAAAGCAATCAAGGCATGCAATTCAATTCAAGTCATAACAGGCAAGAGTCTATATTAGCATTGAAACAAGAAACATAAGAACATAAAGGTGCAAGAGCTCTCGCTGTCTGTGACTCGAATGTCTCCAAATGGTGTTTGCGTGCAAGAAAGGGGATAGGGATATACGAGAGAAAAGTATTTTTGTGTTGAGAACTCAATCTACTAAAGTTTCACACTTGGTCTTCTTTGGAATCTTATCTTGACTCATCCCCAGACCACTAGCCAGGTACAAGTCAAAATGATCCACTCCTTTTCGATATTTTGAGCACTCATTCAATGGATGAGCGTAAGCAAGAAAGTTGATACTTAGGATGGAAAAGAGAAAATATGGTGGAGGAGGAAGACAAAAAGGTGAGAAAGGCTCACATCAATGAGGACAATCATAGGCGAGAGAAAGCCAAATGATAGATATGATGTGAGGAGTAGGGATTGCCATGCAACGGATGCACATATGAGCTAAGGTAAGCTCTCCAATGGAACTAGTGGGGGTGCATCCAACTTGCTTGCTCAAGAAGACCTAGAGCTCATTTGAGGAGGCTCATCATTGGAATATACAAGCCAAGTTCTATAGTGTGAAGGTCCCCACATAGCTATATGCATGAATGATAATCTCGATGGAGTACAAGATATAAGAGGGAGTATGAGTGTGGATCTCTCAAAAGGAATAGTAGTGTGCCCCCTTATCTCTTTTTATTTCTTTTTCTCTTTCTTGTATTTTTTTGGTGGCCTCAATGGCTCTTTCTATTTCTCTCATTTGTCCTCTTTGGGATCTTTTGATTTTGTCCTCTTTGGGATCTTTTCCTCACTTTAGGGGCAACACTCTATATATTACAAGAAGTATAGAAGATCTTTCACCCTTTACAAAAGTACTCAAATCATAAAGAAGATGTAACTATCATGAAGTATGCAAATGTATGCCTCTGCCAGTGTAGCAGGATATGCAATGATACTAGCGCGTCATGTAGCAATGATTAGGGCAAGGCCCAACTAGCATGCGGCTCATCGATCAAGAAAGTAGCATGTATGACATGAAGATCAAGTCATGAGAAGGTGATGTTGCATGGCATTGTATCTCGGAAAGGCTATGGAAATGCCTTGATAGGTAGGTATGGTGGCTGCTTTGAGGAAGGATATAAGGAGGTTTATGATGACAGAGCGTATCATGCCAAGGATTTGGATGTACCGGCGAAGGTGGACGCTAACTATCGGAGTGAGAAGAAAGCAATGCACGGCACAAGAGAGGCTAGAAAAATATGGGTAGGTGGAAGTGTCAACTTTCGAATACTCCCATTAGTCCGAAGAACTCATGCACTTATTATCGGTAACTCTCAATCTAATATGGAGGTTCACAAAGAGACAAGTACCCCGAGGAGGAGTGTATGGGGGTTTGGTTATCCTTGCGCATCCTCGACTCATGGTACGTGAGTGTACTCTAATATTCGACCCCTCCAAAGAGTAGTGATCCATCTAGTATCTAAAGTTCTCAACTAATTTTGTAAGTTTTGAAAATAAACACGGATTGCCCAAAATACGACATCTATCACTAATAGGCTAAAGTTCTTGACACCAAAAGTCCAAACATTACTCATAGCAATACCTCAAAACTATTTCAAATTTCTTCTGCAATTGAATAGCAACCTCAACTACCTACTTCAAGTCAAGACACAAAACTCAGTGCAATAGGCAAACTCTCTAAACAAGCTAACATGAAAACTCAAGAGAGTTCCAGCAACAAACTAAACAAAAGCTCTTTAAAAAGATAAGCATAAAAACTACTCCCTCCGATCCATAATAAATGTCGCTTATCCAGTACAAAGTTTGTACTAGATTTATACAAAATGTGCGACACTTATTATGGATCGGAGGGAGTAAGAGCTAAACATGACAACAGCTATGAAAAAGATAAAGAACACACACAGCAAAGATAAGCATGAAGAATCCTATGATGTGTTCTAGATTTGGAAAGTGGAGCGTGTTTCTCTCCCACACAAAGAAATCTGGGTTATAACTTGTTATGAACAGCAAGCAAAGCTAAAAAAACTAAAAAGGAAATAAAGAGCGAGATGCTCCAAGCATAGCACATAACGCATGAAGTGATAAGAATATACTGGAACAAAAGACGAACTGATAATTGTTGATGGAGAAGGGGATGCATGGGGGCATACCCAAGCTTAGACGCTTGAGTCTCCTTTAATATTTCTTTGGGATGCACGGGGTCATCCCCAAGCTTGAGCGTTTGACACTCCTGAATCTTCTTTCATCATCTTCCCTCACACACTTGAAAACTCCCTTCATACATAACTCATCATAATATGATTAGCGAGGTTAGTACCCACAATAAACTAATTTTGTCTCTACGGGAAATAAGGATATTCTTGAAGAGCTACTGTTTCTCAAGATTTCCCAAAAGTTTTTGCAAATAAAAAGCAAGCTTAAGGTTTGAAAAATGAAGAAAAGGCAAAACAGGACAGAATCTGTGAAAAACAGACCAGCAGGTATATAAAGAATTTTTAAGGGGAACTTCTGCAACTCAAATAAAAAAACTCAGAACATACGAAAGTTCCGTGATTGTATAGAGCATGCTGTGTAAAAATTTCAGCTCAAAAAGATCAACTGGGAATTTTCTGTGATTTTTACCGTCACGAGGACAGAATCTGTTTTCTGGACAACATGTCACAACTTTAACTTCCCTTGTCATATGAGGCTATAAATGGCACAAAGCTTGAAAAGTAAAGATACAATGATGTTTCTACAGTAGTAACAATCATCAAGACCACTAAAAACAGAAGGAAAACAAAAATGAAAACCTAAATTCGTTGCGGGCTGCCTCCCGAAAGCGCTTCTTTAAAGCCATTAGCTAGGCTTAATGCAAAAAAGATCAAGTTGTATCAATTGAACCATCATCAAGATCATCACAAAGCTCTTCAATAGTACAACCACTCTTAAGAGGTCTTTCAAATAAAGTCCTGATAAAGATACTTCTAGGGATAAAAGCAAAAGGCGGAAGATCAATTGGAGTTTCATTTATTCTATTAAAGAGAGGTATCTCTTCCAAAGTCTTCACAGTTTCAACCCCTTTGGCGATAGATGGATTATTTTTGAAATGAGGAGCCTTTGGAACGTAAACGAACCTAGGTTCCTTCTTTGCCGGAGTTTCTACCTTTTTGGTTTTGATTGAGGAGAAAGTAGTTCCTAGAGTGTCAATGATTTCCTCAATCTTATCTATCCTAGAAGGATGCAAGTCATGGGATTTGATGGTCTCCAAAGTTTTGTAAATTTTATGCATGGAGCTATCGAGTCTATTCAAATTCCCTTGAATCTTACGATCCAACTCACTTATCTTATTAATGCTTGGCATCTCTAGCTCTATCTTCTCAAGTTTTTTCATAATGTGAGCTAGGGTAATGTCTTCTTGAATGCTAGCAACAGGGGGGTTTCCAACAAGATTTTCCATAATACTAAGAGCTTCCCAAACTGGGACTTCTAGGAAATTCCCATTGATAGCAGTATCTAGAATAAACCTATTCCAAGAAGTAATTCCAACATAAAAGTTTCTAAGCAGGATAGTAGTGGATTGCTTCTTGGTGGCTCTTTTTTAAGAATCATTAATTCTATACCAGGCATCTTTCAGACTTTCACCACCTCTTTGTTTAAAGGTCAACACTTCTGCTTCACCATAGGAAAAAGGACCAGACATAATGACAACTACTAGCAAGGTAACTATTTTTTTGATTTTTGATAAAACACACTAAAGCAAAAACTGAAAGGTAAACTAACAAGACTAAAAAGCAAAGATAAAAGATAGTGTGCAACTCCCCTATCTTCAAGAGTGGAGTCCCCGGCAACGGCGCCAGAAATTAGCTTTGATGGCTTCTCGCCCCTCGTTGGTTACCCAAAGTGGAAGGTTGAAATGTAGACAGCAGCAAATTTCCCTCGGTGAAGATACAAAGGTTTGTCTCCAGTTGGACTCCAACAACGACAGGAAGGTGACAACGGCGCCATAAATTACTTTGGTGCCGCGAGAGTTGACGTGGACCTGCACACACAACAGATAACTTTGCTCCCAACGAGTTCAGAGAGGGTGTCAATCCCTCCGGCCTTGTTGTTCACAAAGGATCAAAGACACGGGATAATAATGATAGTGATAGCAACGGCAAGGTAAATAAAGCAGGAAATAAATAGCGGGTGTAAACAGTATTGGGAATATGGACCGGGATCCCATGATGTTCACTAGTGATGTCTCTCTCCCAAAAGACGATAAACTAGCCATGCGAGGTAAACAAATTACAGCTGGGCAATTGACACAATTATGTGCGCAAACCAATGCTAACTATGCTATAAAGAAAGGCAAAGGCTCAAAAGCATGGGCGGTACGCCAAGACAAGTAGAACAAAATCCATCTGTATCTACCTACTAATCATCCACCTTGAGATATCTATCCAGAACATCTCGCTGGTATTAAGCTGTGAATCCCACCCATAGTGTAAACTCAAAGCAACAAACAACTGCATTAAAGAACATTGCGTAAAGTAAACAATCCTTGACCCGCAAGTACAAGCACCATTGTTTTCCCCCTTGTGGCAACAACACATCCCCTAGACTCATGTTTCTGTCACTCAAGCTAGTCATCGGGGGGCATGAACCCACAATCATGCATAACGCTCCTTCTTGGAGTCACTACCTACTACTTGGCCAAAGCAATAAACAGCAACGGAGAACATGCAAGAATTACTCAAGAACATAAATATAAAAGAGGAGAATCAAATACATTACTCAAACACAATCTGAACATAGTCTCATAATCCATCGGATCCCAGCAAACTCAGCATAGCAACAACAGAAAGATTACATATGTGCCTCAACCATGTAGGGCATCTCACGAGGTCTAATCCATGAAGAACAAAGAGGGGAGGAGAACATCACATAGCTACTGATCATAGTCCCATGGTCCAAGGTGGACTACTCACGGTTCATCCGGGAAGTATCCATGGTGGTGGAGAAGCTCCCGGAGGTGGTTGCTCCCTCCGGCAGGGTGCCGGGAAGAGGTCTCCTGGTGCTCCCGATCTTGGAAGCGCGGAGGCGGCGGAACAGAGGAGAGATCGCGAAAAAGGGTTCTGTCCCCGAGGGTTTCTCGTCACGGGGAATAAATAGGTGAAGGGGCGCAGCCAGGGGGCCCACCAGGGGTCCAGGCGGCCTCTCGGCGCGGCCCCACCCTAGGCGGCGCCACCTGGCCGCCTGGAGCCAAGGTGGGTCTCCTATGGCCCCCCTTCAGGACTCCGGAAGCTTCCTGTACGCTGATTTTTCCTATATTTTTCCCGGAATTTTTCTGGCACTTTAAATAATGGGAAAACCTGAAATACAAAAACATGATCAAAAGCTTCCTGTACGCTGATTTGCTATGATCTAGATACACTTTCATACACTTTTGATCATATTTGGACTAACTTATTAACTTAGTGCACCACAGTGCCAGTTCCTGTTTTCTGCTGTTTTTTATTCCAGGTTTCCCCCATATTAAAAGTGCTCCAAAAATTCAGGAAAAATCGGATAAAAAATCAGCGCAACAGAACCTTCCAAAGCCCCGAAGGAGGGCCAGAGGGGCCCCACCTGGTGCCTAGGCGGCCTGGTGGCGCGACCTAGGGTGGGGCCACGCTGGGTGGCCGCCTCGACACCTGGTGGCCCCCCTGGCTGCCCCCCTTCGCATATTTAATCTCGATGACGCGAAACCCCCGAAGAGAGAACCCTGTTTCGCGACCTCTCCTCTGTTTCTTCGTCGTCGTGCTTCCAAGATCGGGAGCGCCAGCAGACTTATTACCGGCACCCTGCCGGAGGGAAGATTGACCTCCGAGAGCTTCCCCTCCACCATGGACGCTTCCCGAATGTGTCGTGAGTAGTTTTTCTTGGACCATGGGTCCGTGATTAGTAGCTATGTGATGTTCCCCTCCCCTCTTTCTTCTTCATGGTTTAGTCCTCGTGAGCTGCCCTACATGATCGAGGCACATATGTAATCTTTCTGCTGTTGCTATGCTGAGTTTGCTGGGATCTGATGGATTATGAGATTATGTTCAGATTGTGATTGAGTAATATATTTGTTTCTTATATTTTATATTGTTTTTCTTAAGTAATTCTTGCATGTTCTCCTTTGCTGTTTATTGCTTTGGCCAAGTAGTAGGTAGTGACTCCAAGAGGGAACGTTATGCTCGATTGTGGGTTCATGCCCCCCGATGACACACTTGAGTGACAGAAACATGAGTCTAGGGGATGTGTTGTTTCCACAAGGGGGAAAACAACGGTGCTTGTAACAGCGGTTGCAAGGATTGTTTACTTTACACAAAGTTCTTTTAATGCAGTTGTCTGTTGCTTTGGGTTTACACTTTGGCTGGGGCTCGCAACTTAATACCAGCGAGATGTTCTGGATGGATATCTCAAGGTGGATGATTAGTAGTAGATGTAGTTGTACTTCGGTCTACTTGTTTTGGCGTACTGCCTATGCTTTTGAGCCTCGTCCTTTCGTTGTAGCATAGTTAGCATTGCGGTGCGTTTATACTCCTGTGAATAGCCCAACTATAATTTGTTTACCTCGCATAACAATTTTATCGTCTTTTGGGAGAGAGACATCACTAGTGAACATCACGGGACCCCGGTCCATATTCTCATCACTGTTTACACGTTTATTTACTTTCCTGCTTTTACTTTCTAGTTGCTATCATCATTATCATTATCCCTTGTGTTTTATCCTTTTTAAACAACAAGACCGGAGAGATTGACAACCTCTCTAAACTTCGTTGGGAGCAAAGTTTTTTGTTTCTGTGTGCAGGTCCAGGAGAAGCAAGTGATTATCTTAAGACGACGCATCACTTGTCGAACCACCTACTTATCATTATCGGAGTCCTACTGGTCGATACTCTCAATCTTGGTATCTTCACCAAGGGAAACTTGCCGCTACGCTGCATCTCATCTTCCACTTGGGGTACCCAACGAAGGGCGAGAAGAAATTATCATCTCTCGTGTATCAAGCACCTAGTTTCGACTTGGGTATAGATGACATCGTTGGAGAAACCGGGGCCAAGCAGGAGGACACGAAGCAATGCGGCAACAAGTATTACATTAAGTGGGAGGTTGATTGGGCAAAGATTGATTTTGATAGAGTAGTGGAAGGTGAAGCTGTCAAATTAATCCAGGGAGATGCAGCTGGTAACACGCCCGCTGCAGAATTCACTACACCAAAGCAAACCCACAAGTACTTTGCTGAAGGCGGTCCAAGCAAGGGTGGTGCAAGCACCTCGGTCGAGATAGAAACTGAGCAGCGGGAGAGAAGAGTACTGAAGATACCTCCGTCCCAAAGGTCGCCATATGTTAATGTGAAACGCAAGAGAGATTTTAGCTGCTCAGTGGATGTGAACAAGATGTATGCGCAGATCCTTTTGCATGGTGGGACATGAACTACAAGGACGTTGTCAATGGAAGAAGATAAGACGTATTTTTTTATAATTGTCAAGTTATTTTTTTGTGTTTTTCACCTACGCATAAAAGGTCAATATCACTTTGCGTCAAAGCTGTGGTGGAGGATAAGTATACATTTGTTTACTTTTTTGAATCATAGAGCTTGATCACAATCAGCACTATATTTTTTGGCTCAACACTTATTCATGAAATGCTTTCTAATATTTTGACCCCTCTTGCTCAACAATGAACACACCAATCGCTCAACAGTTATAATTAAATTGGTTTTTTTTCATAGTTGCTAAGCACTGAACACAATTTTTTTGGTCAACATTGAATATTTATTTTTTATAACACAAAGTTGCTCATACTGAACACAATAGTCGCTCAACGTTTATAATTCTAACTACTCTAATATACAGTTTCTTAATACTTAACCTCTTTTAATAGCTGATGCTTTCTCTCCCAATTAGTGCTCTTCTATTTTTGGAGCATAACAATTTGCTACCCTTTGTTTTCCACAGCCCTGAAATCATTAATTACGGGACATTTTGCACGTTGAAGGAGCTTGCTCACTCAATGAAGAAAACAAGATGGTTATATACTAATGTCTTTGAGTTAGGAGCCGAAGCAATTATGAAGAATAGAAAGGAAGGGTCAAAGAAAGTGATTATGCCACTAAGGTTTTCGGTAAGAGAAACACGGTGCCTTTTCTTTTTGATCACCCACACGGTTTTGCGCTTTTTTTATACGGGGTGTTTTTTAATTCCTTATAATGTTTGTTGTAACACAACACGCGCTTCTAAAGCTGGACATAACCAAAGCTGAGTTACGAAAGAGGTTCAACAAAGTAAACCGTCTCGACGAGCAAGAAAACGTAAGCACCTGGAAAGTTGTAGTTATTATAGGGAGCAGTTGTTTTCATAAAGAGGTTGTTATGATAGGGGGCAGTTGCTCATAAATAGGTCTGTAGTTACCTGGAAAGCTTTTCTTGTTCTAAACTAGATTCTTATCTTTTTTTTGGAAACCAGGTTACGATCCCTGTTGCTGAAAACCTAATACCAGAGGATAAGAACGGCCCTCGGCATTACTGGTTGTTTAACATAAACTTGAGGGACCAAAGATTTGAGGTTTTCGACTCAAGTAGGAAGCTGAAAAACAACAAGACCCTGGATAATGCTGCAAGGACAATTGTTGCCGCAATCCGAATGAAATAGGATGAACAGTATCCAAAGAAAGCCAAGACCTTGGATAAATTCAAGCTCGTTGACATTGACTCTCCGAAGCAGATCACAACGTAAGATTTTCTTTTGCACATAAAAAACATTAGTTTCCCAAAATTAATGATAGAGTTGCTGGAACTTATTGTTGCAGTTGCCTAAGATGCAGTAGGTTAATATTATTTTCTGGTTTTGGCAACTGAAATTGTGTATGATGTTGGTTCAATATTATTAGTTGACTAAAACGCAGTACATAAAAGCTAACAAGTTGCACGTTGCCTAAAAAATACTCATGTAGGTGCGATTGCGGTGATACGTCCCAAACGTATCTATAACTTCTGCTTGCTCCATTCATGTTTTGTGTGATATTGCTATGATCTAGATACACTTTCATACATTTTTTATCATATTTGGACTAACTTATTAACTCGGTGCACCCCAATGCCAGCTCCTATTTTCCGTTGTTTTTCTATTTCAGATTTCCCCCATATTAAAAGTGCTCCAAAAATTCGGGAAAAATCCAATAAAAAATCAGCGTACCGAAAGCTTCCGCAAACACCAAGGTGGGGCCATAGGGCCACCACCAGGGCCCTAGGCGCCCTCACGGTGCGCCCTAGGGTGGGGCCGCGCTAGGGGGGCGCCTGGACCCCTGGTGGCCCCCCTGGCTGCTCCCTTTGCCTATATATTCTCTGTTACGGGATTCTTCCGAAGACATAACCCATTTTCACAATCTCTCCTCTGTTCCACCGCCGCCGTGCTTCCAAGATCGAGAGCGCCTGCAGACCTCTTCCAGGCACCCTGCCGAAGGGAGGATTGACCTCCGGGAGCCTCTCCGCCACCATGGACTTCCCAGATGATCCGTGAGTAGTCTACCCTGGACCATGGGTCCGTGATCAGTAGCTATGTGATGTTCTCCTCCCCTCTTTGTTCTTCATGGATTAGACCTTGTGAGCTTCCCTACATGATCAAGGCACATATGTAATTCTTTCTGCTGTTGCTATGCTGAGTTTGCTGGGATCTGATGGATTATGAGACTATGTTCAATTTGTGATAGAGTAAAATATTTGGTTCTTATCTTTTATATTTTTGTTCTTGAGTAATTCTTGCATGTTCTCCGTTGTTGTTTATTGCTTTGGCCAAGTAGTAGGTAGTGACTCCAAGAGGGAACGTTATGCTCGATTATGGGTTCATGCCCCCTGATGACTAGCTTGAGTGACAGAAATATGAGTCTAGGGGATGTGCTATTGCCACAAGGGGGAAAATAACGGTGCTTGTAACCGTGGTTGCAAGGATTGTTTACTTTACGCAAAGTTCTTTTATTGCAGTTGTCTGTTGCTTTGGGTTTACACTTTGGGTAGGGCTCGCAATTTAATACCAGCGAGATGTTCTGGATAGATATCTCAAGGTAGATGATCAGTAGTAGATGCAGTTGGATTTCAGTCTACTTATTTTGGCGTACCGCCCATTCTTTTGAGCCTCTTCCTTTATTTTTAGCATAATTAGCATTGCGGTGCATTTTTAATCCTGTCAATAGCACAGTTGTAATTTGTTTACCTCGCATAGCATTTTTATCGTCTTTTGGGAGAGAGACATCACTAGTGAACATCATGGGACCCCGGTCCATATTCTCATCACTGTTTACATGCTCAATTTATTTCCTGTTTTTACTTTCTAGTTGCAATCATTATTATGCTTTATCCCTTGCGTTTGATCCTTTGTAAATAACAAGGTCGGAGAAATTGACAATGTAACACCCTCAGTGTCTGTAACAATAATCACTTGTACTGTTGACTAATATTTGCTGCTGATCATGCCATGATCATCTTTGCTCTTGATCACATCCCAAAATTCCTTTTGGTTAACATCAAAATTCTTGTGACAATTAAACTTTGTCCTAAAATTATAAAACCACTTTTGTTAAATGCACAATATTCATTGGACCATTGTAAACAAACTTTGAGTATTTATCATGCCACTGAAAAATTCAAACAATTCAAACTAGTGGCTAAACAGCAACAATTCTCAGTTGAATATTAAAAAGAAATAATAAATAATTTTCTTTTGCCACCAAACTTTTTTTGGCATCTCAATATGGTGTTGCACTAATTATGCAACAAGCAACTTATTTTACAAAACTCATTTTCTTGTTTGATTAAAACAAACAGAACAACAACACTAATTGCAGTAACTGGAAATTGCGAAAAGCTTATTTAACGCCCAGTGCAAATACCCCTGGCCCAGCCCACCTTGAGCCCACTCCCACTTATCTGTTTTCTTCTACCTCCGTACACAGGGGAGCTCATGGCGGCCATGCCATGGCCATGGCCACGTGCCAGCCATCCGCCGCTTCCTCGTCGCCCTACAAAACGCCGACGAGTCCCTGCCCGAACCCTAGCCTCCGCCAGTTTCCCCTCTCCCGCTCGTCACCTCCCTGGCTCCTCCCCGAGCTCACCGGGCGTCTGCCGTGGGCACGCCGCCGTCGTCCTCGCGGCCACCGGCCCCCATTCACCACGCCAAGATGTCCAGGAGCTTCAGCACCTTTGACTCCGTCCCCCTCGTGCGCTAATTTGGTCGGAGCCGCTCCACAGCACCGCCTCGCCGCGCTCCGGCAGCCGCTAGGGCTGCTCACCGCCGTGGTCTCGGGCCTCCACGTTGAACGTTTAGTGCCCCAGGCGACGCGCGGCAGCTCGCACGTTCGATTCCGCCCAGCCCCGCATCGATTTGGCCACCAGAGCCCACACCCCGCTCACCGCCGCCGTCGTCGGCCTCGCAAGAGAGGACGCCCGTGGGCATGGCCTATGTTAACTAGACCTAACCCCCCCCCCCCTCACTGACATGTGGGACCGACCCTTTTTTAATTGGAGCTAATCACCTATTTAGCATAACCCCCCGTTTAAAATAAAACTCAGATTAAAATACCCATGTGACTTACATGTGGGTCCCAGCAGCAGATAACTCCTGGTTAATTTAAACCAATTGATTAAGTGATGAGTCTATGATAGACTAGCCCCACTGTCAGTTTTATTTAATTAAATGAATTTGGTTAAATGTCAGTCAATGACATGTGGGCCACCCACTGTTTTAATTAATAAAAATGAGTTAATAAAACCTTAGAAGCTGACTTGTGGGACCCTCATGTCCGGTTTGACCATTCAACCACTTGTGGATAAGGTTATTGTTTATATTAATAAAAATAATTCAGAAAATGATTTAAATTGATTTAAACTTTGAATTTGAATATCTTTTAAACCGTAAGTCAGATTCAAAAACTTTATACATGAAAATTGATCAGAAAAATATAAAGAATACAAATACGCTATCTGTATGTTAACCACACCCCTCTAACACAACGAACATCGACATTCCCCCCTCCGGGCCGTCTGTCGATAATCACCCGGAGCCGGTATTTCATCCCCGGATGAATTTCTGCTCCGAGCAATGTGCATTGCACTACGTTAGAACACCGTTATCAATGCAAATGTCTTGCCACTCATATGTTTTCTATGATTGCTTTATATTTACTGTTTCTCCCAACCCCTTTATTCTCTGGTAGACCCCACTGCTACCGCCGACTACACCGCCGACGGGTACGACTACTTCGTCGACGACCCTACCCCTACGGTCGAGCTTCCAGGCAAGAAAAGCCATTCGCTTCCCCAGATATCGCCTATCTTTCCGTACATTTCTTGCACTAGGAATTGTTACTGCTGCTGCTACGTTGCTTACCTATTCAATTGCATAGCCTATTATTGTCGCCCCTCGATGTACCTTCCTTTATCCTATGCTGCCTATTATAATTATGCATTATTCAGCAGTGAGCCCTGGGCTTTGTTAGCTAGGATTAGATAGCGGGTCGTGACTCATAACCCTCAGCTGTAGGGGATCGAGATAGTCTTCGCGGGCAAGATAACTCAATTTGTTGATTCGACACTTGGGGAGCCAAAGAAAACGTACAGACTTTAACAATTGAGTTGTCAATACAACCGCACCTGAAATAAACACTTGCTTGCACAAAGGTATTAGTAGCAACGGTAGAATGGAAGTGGTAGTGGTGATGAAACAACAAAAGTAAAACAGCAAAAGTAAACAACTAGTAACCAGCAGGATTGAAACACTGTAGGCTAGGGAGATGGATGGTTGGGCGCTGCTTGGATGAGATCGAACATGTAATAGATTCTACCACGGGCAAGGCTCACAGAAAATAAAGGATCATCTAGGCAAATATCAAACATCAGGCATGTATCCCAACGTAGTTGTACGTTCTTGCAATAAGAACTTTGCACAACATCATTTGTCCTACCCTCCTGCTACGAACGGGGCCAAAAGGAACTAAGGGAGATTAAGGTACTCTTGTCAAAGAGCACCGGAACAAAGCATTAACACTTCATGGATACACGGAATCCTCAAATTATAGTCCATCCCCTTTGGTGTCCCAAGCTGTCACCATTGGGATCGCCGGTTCCGGACTATAATAGGTGCATACAACTCATAGATAGGTTCAAGAACACCAACAAACTCAATAAAACAAAGGGTGATCAGATCTGAAATCATGGCACTCGGGCCCAAAGTGACAAGCATTAAGAGCAACAAGTTGTAACAGAGATGATAAACACCGAGTAGATGATAGGCAACATGCCCCCAACAATCTGATAAACTATTACATGATCTAACTCATCCAATCCCTACCATCCCCTTTGCCTACAGCAGGGAATTACTCACACATGAGAGGAGAAGTCATGGAGGGGTGATGGAGAGGCGATGATGATGACGATGGCGATGATTTCCCCTCACCGGAGGCCAAAGCAGCCTCCAGATTAGCTCTCCCGAAGAAGAACAGAGGGTGGCGGCGGCTCGGCGACGTAGATCGGAAAAATGACTTCCTTTATGGAGTTTCCTCACTGAGGTAATAAATAGGGCCAAGGTAAGGCACCGGGGGGTGTGGGACCCACCCAGGAGGGAAGGTGGCGCGGCCGGGGGCTGGGCCGCGCCACACACCCTTCTGGGTGCCCCTGGATGTCCTGTGGCCCCCCTTTGGCATCATCGAAGCTTTGGGAACGCTGATTTTTTTTGTGGATTTTTTCATCGTACCTAAATATCCAGAAGCCTGCACAATATAAAACAGCACTGGCAGCTCGGCTGAAAACAACGTCAGTACGGGTTAGTTTCGTCCAAATCATGCAAGAATGAAGCCAAAACAATAGCAAAAGTGTTTGGAAAAGTAGATACGTTTGAGACGTATCAACTCCCCCGAGCTTAGTTATTGCTTGTCCTCAAGAAATTCAGTTCATCGAACTGAACGCGACAAAGAAAACTTTGACAAACTCTTTTTCTTCATTAGATGTATATAAGCATGCACTATGTAAGAATTTAGCATGTTTTGACACCGTGCTACAAAGACAATGCACCAAGAAAACCTTCTGTCATGTGATCAGTCACAAACAAACAAAAGTAAATAATATGATGCTGAAAATCAATTCAAGATTACAATGCACATAGCATGAACATATTAGAGTGGTATCTCGCTAGCCTCCATGAGTGAAGCAAAACATAAATGCAGAAACTCCTCCGGAGTTTTAAAGGAGACTAGAACTAAGAATATTAGACTAGCAATATAACAAGCATGCAGAAGAAAATGTAGTACTTTGGGACAATGCATGTTACACTAAGAATGACAATTATACTCTCAATAGTTGGTGCTTTGAAGAAAGAAGGTGAGACTCTCGAACCGTGGATTTTTTATGGCAAGATTGAAAACCCGTGAAAGGAAGCAAAGACTAAACATGTGCCAGAGCTCTTGTTTTTGAAAACAGAGATAAAACTCTTTTGACAAGTGCAACTTTCCAGTCAACGGTGAATGGTAAAGGTCTCTCAATATCTCCCATGCCAACCATATTAATATCTTTTGCTTACACATGTTCCCTTATCCATAAATCCGTTGATGGTCTACGGAACCTTTTATTTTCCCTCAAGTATGGAAGGAGGGTATCGTTCCATCTATCATAAGCAGCATTTGGTCCATTTCATTCCATCATCAAGTATGGGGGAGGTGTAACTCTCTCTTTTTTTATATAAATTTGACTAGTTAAAACTTCCGTCAAAATATTTTTGGCATGGTAGATACTGATTTTCCCTCACCGCACCATGAGCTTGTACGGTTGCAAAAGGGAAGCTTTTGAATAAATTTCGAGATGGCACAAGAAAGTCTAAGTTAGGAGTGGCCGGTAAATACCACATATAGGTAGGTATGGTGGACTCAAGTGGAATAACTGGTTTGAAAAGGAGTTTGGATGCACAAGCAGAATTCCGCTGAGTGCGAGTGAAGGCTAGCAAAGGACTGGGAAGCGACCAACTAGAGAGCAATAATTGTCATAATCATGCAGAGCGACAAAGTAACATTGAATCGGTCATGAAAGTGATATAACTATTCTGAAATAAAAAGTTCATCAAGGCATGATAGACATATCAGTCATAAACATGTGTGAACAAGTGCCAAGTCAATCCAAGAATTCTCCGAAGGGAAATACCACGTCAATATGCCAAACCATGAACAACGCAATGCATGTCAATCATTTCAAGGAACACATTATGAACTCTAGCTATTTGAGACTAACCACAAAGAAAGCATGAACCACTGGGAAAGCATTGTAAACATAACACTATGTCGCTACAAGCTGGTCTCTAATCATAAGTACAGGGATATGTACAAAAGTAGAAACATAAAGAGTTCACACAGGCTTTCCTTGTTGCATCCCTTCCGTCGATCTTCGTCATCACTGTCTTTTCACTTGCACAATCGAACGTAGGAAAATATAATCATCACGGACTCGATCTGAACTCTGAAACAAAGCAAACTAAAGAGCAAAGGAAACACATTTTTTTGGGGTTTTTCAAGGCTTAACAAAAACAAAAGAAAAGGAGAAATCTTTTTGGTTTTTTCACTTTTTTCAAACTAAAAGAACAAAGAAGAACAGGCAAAGACTTCAAAAAGATCAAAGGGAACAAAAAGGAAGATACAATGGAAGGGGAGGAGAGTACATACTCCCTCAAGCTTAGGCTTTTGGCCTAAGTTGGGCTCATCTACTGTGGTCCTGAGGAGCCTCCTCCTCCGGGGTAATGTTAAGTCCAAGTGTCATATGAGCCCTCCGGTGCGTACACCAAAGACCTCGGGTCCTCCCACGTAGAAGAGGAAGGTCCCGCCTCCCAACCAGAGGAAGACCCTCTGTCCCATGGGGCGACGGTCTCCTCCTGGACGGGTGGATACACCACGCGCTCCTCCTCATCTGGCACAACCCCCTCCGTGGGGTCGTGAAACTGGTATCTCCCCATGATCTCATCAAACTGGGTATCTGAAAAGCGGTATCCGTTCCTGCGAGAAAAATCAAACACAAGTGGTGCAGGTAGACGGATGATGCATTCCACATCGCCCTCAAACCGCAAAATATAATCAAGTGCATATCGGTCAGAGGCCCTCGTAACAAAGAAGGGCCTCTTCATGGCAACCAAATCAAGACTAACAAAAGGAAAAATTGTATCATCTGGGCGCGGTTCTCCTTGGAGAAACTGCAAAAGAAGTGTGGCATAGACGCCACCAAAGAGATCCCCCTTGTTGCTATTAGTAGAAAGGCGTCTAGCAATTAGCGTGCCAAAATGATACTCGTTATTCCTTGAGAGGGCTTTCGCCATGATAGCAGTATTAGGCGAAGAAATGCTGCTCGTGTTGTCTCGAGCCAACACCCCTCTAGCAATATAATACGCGAAATACCTGAGATGAGGGAACAAAATATATTAGATCTTCTGACGGTTAGTGTCCCTCACTTCAGTGTTGCAAAACGAGTCGAGAAAGGTCTTGAGTGCAGTAGTTTGAGAATTTTTCCTCCTCTTCTCTCCTCTGTCGGGAAAACCTAAAGCTTCACAAAAGGTACTCATAGGCATGGTTAGTAACCTATCATAAATCTGAAATACAACAGCATCACTTTCAGGATAGAATCTAAAACTGTTAATAAAGATAGCAGTGAGCTTCTCATACTGTGGCACACGGCTCGTCACAAGCCGTGTCAAACCTGCTCTGGCACACAGGGCGTCGAACTCCTCCTGTATGCCGGCATCCGCCATGAAATATCTTCATGGAAATGTCATGGCCTTTGCGGGTGATGCGTCCAACAGCTCCAAGGGTACGATTTCTTCGTTGTAGCTCTCCTTCGTAGCCGAAGGTGAAGTTGTGGACCGTGTAACACGGCTAGAGCGCTCGGCTTTATTCTTCCCAACCCATCTTCGTAGCCTATCCATTTCTAAATTTTTTGACAAATCACAAAAATGGAGGTTTAAGCAATACTAGTTTGAGCAAAACATTCTACTTACTTTACCAACGCTCAAACTAGCAACAAAACTTGGAAAATAAATTTCTACACATACATTTAAGCTCAACTAAACAGCACCAAGAAATACTAAATACTCACTAATGAAGCCACCAACAAGAAAATTAATTGGAGGGGTGAGGGAGTCACATACCAAGGAGTATTTGTTCCAAATTTCAGCTCAAACGAGTGGCTGTAGAGGGAGATTGAAGTTTCGTGCTCAAGAACAGCAAGAACACGAAACTAGAGCAAGAACACGAGTTTTTGGGGAGAAAGAGAGAGAGTGGAAGAAGAGATGCCAGCACGGGGTTCCTGTGGGCCCCAGGACGGTGTGTGGCGCGGCCAGGGGCTGGGCCGCACCACCTGGCCTCCTGGGCCAGGGGTGGACCCCCTGGTCAGCCTCAGGTGCCCCCCGATGGCTTTTTACCTGGAAATTTTTATTTTGAATTTTTTGGAATTTTCCGAACAACTTCACTGTGGAGAATTTTTCAAAGTTCAAAAAGCTGCAAAAACTTTCGTGAACTTGGGGAAAAAGTTAGAACAAGTGAAGCTTTAAACACAAAAACTTAGGTACAGCAAGGAGAATAAAAGCTAAGGGAAATGAAAACATAACAAGCTCAGCCTTTTACCTATATAAAACATGCTAGTTAGCAAGGTTGATCAAGTCTTACCAACAAACCGGTGATATATAGAGCAGAAAGTCTCGCCTCTTAGGAAGTGATCATTGCATTCTCACTTTGATGGACATTGTCCCCACCATAATTGTTTTGTATTTTTGGTATACAGGTAGTGGACAATCCCATTCTCCAATCTTCACGGTCTCGATATTCTCAATGGAGTTAAGGCCATGCCTTTTGTCGATCTTCTTTGGAAAATACACCGTGTGTTCTTTGTCATTAACGTTGAAGGTAACCTTCCCTTTATTGCACTCAATAATGGCACATGCGGTGTTAAGAAAAGGTCTACCAAGAATAATGGACATGCTCCCATCCTCGGGCATGTCAAGCACAACAAAATCAATAAGTATTAAGCAATTGGCAACTTCAACAGGAATATCCTCACAAATACCGATCGGGACGGCCGTTGACTTGTCAGCCATCTGAAAGGAGATATCTGTAGGAATTAGTTTCTCTAAACAAAGCCTTTTGTAGAGAGAAAAGGGCATAACACTCACTCTCGCACCAAGATCACATAAAGCAGTTCTAACATAATTATTCTTTATGGAGCAAGGAATGGTGGGTATACCTGGATCACCGAGCTTCTCAGGAATCTTGCCACTGAAAGAGTAGTTACCATGCATAGTTGATATTGCCTCATTAGGAACTTTTCTTTTATTAGTAACAATATCTTTCATATATTTAGAGTAAGGCGGTAACTTAATAGCATCAGTCAAAGTAATCTAAAGAAAAATGGGTTTCATCCACTCACAAAACTTGTTGTAGTGCTCTTCTTCTTTGGTCTTGACAGACTTACTTGGAAAGGGCATGGATTTCTGTACCCACGGTTCTCGTTCCTTCCCATGTATTCTTTCGATGAAGTCTTCTCTAGTGTACTTCTTGCTCTTATCAGGTGCTTCTTCTTCTCGTACCTCAGGTGGATCATTCTTTTCAGCATCTTTTTCAGGTTCAGCACTGTCTTCAGTCTCAGCATCGGAGGTAGATATGCTGTTTGGATCAACAGCATGTTCTTCTTCTATAGGATCATTGGAATTGTCATCTTCCTTATGTTTCTTTTTCTTTTTCTTCTTCTTTGGAGAGCTAACAATCTCTTCTTCCTGCACTTGAGAATCTTGCTCGATCCTCTTCGGATGCCCCTCTGGATAGAGAGGGTCCTGGGTGTGTGTTCCACCCCGGGTCTTTATACCATAGGCCTGTAAATTGTCTTGTTTAGCATTATTAGAAAGCAAATATTTTTTCACATTAGAAATTTGTTCAAGCTGAGTTTGAACCATATGAAAATGGTTCGCAAGACATTTAACATCCTTAACTGTTCTTCCTAGAACATCAAGAAAACTTTTGATAGCAAGAGTATTATCATGCAACCGACCTTGTATCTTCTCATTGAAGTGACTTTGCTTCATAATAAAATTATCAAGCTCATCTAAACATTGGTCAGGAGGCTTAACTTTAGGGATGTCACTTGCATTGAAATCTAAAAGAGAGTGTACCTCTACCATAGTTGGTTGAGTGGTAGGCTCACACAGCTTTTCAATTGGAGGTAGATTCTTCACGTCTTTAGCTTTAATACCTTTCTCTTTTATAGACTTCTTTGCTTCTTGCATATCCTAAAGTCTTAGGACAAGCATGCCCCTCTTCTTTAGTGGTGGAGGTGGTTCAGGGATGGACCAATATTTGTGGTTCTTGGCAATCTTGCCCATCAATTCTTCTGCGTCGTCCGGTGTTCTTTCCCTGAAAACACAACCAACACAACTATCTATATAGGATCTAGATTCATCGGTTAGACCAGCATAAAATATATCAAGTAATTCATTCTTAGGGATCTCATGTCCCAGTCTAGCCTTGAGAAAACTGCAAAACCTCCCCCAAGCTTTAGGGAGATGCTCATCCTGCAACTGTTTAAAGCTATAAATTCTTTGTAAAGCAGCATGTTGCATATGAGCAGGAAAATACTTATCAACGAAAGATATAGCCATATCTTGAGGAATTTGAATGGAACCACATGGTAGTGCATCATACCATGCTCTAGCATCTCCTTTCAAAGAAAAAGGAAGAAGCTTGGTCACATAAAAGTTCCGGATCCTTTCATCAGGGGTAAACAAGCTACCCAACTCAGTGAGTTTGGTCAGGTGCTCGATAGCATCATCATTTTCTCTGCCATAAAAGGGATCAGCTTCAACTGTGGATATAAGTGAAAGGTCAACAAAGAAATCATAATCAGGATCAGTGATGCGTATAGGATACGTAGCAAAAGTAGGATCAGGAGTAAACTTGTTCTTCAAGGAGTGCTTTGCAAGAAACTTCTTTATAGCGACAGGGTCAGAATCAGCACATTCATTAAGCTCCCTGCATAAATCATCATCAAGTATAATATAATCGTCCTCAAGGAGTTTCTTCTTAAGGCCAGTAAGATCATGAGTTTTCCAATAGGGGTTTTGGTAACAGGAATTTCAAATCCCGAGAATCGGGCAGCAGCAATCTGTTCTTCAATAAAAGAACCAAGTGAACCAGTAGTCTCAAAGGTAGCAGAAGCATCATCAAAAGTGTCTGAAATATTGCCAGACTCAGCAGAAGTAGCATGTAACTGAGGTGAATCAAACTTACTCATAACTGAAGGTGAATCAAGTTTAGCACTAGTGCTAAGAGTGGTACCTCGTCTTGTACGGGATGGTAAGATCGGAACCTTGGGGTCTCCTTTCTTACCCATATTAGATAACGTGCAGCAGGTAGGATACTTCAAGTGGACCTGTAAATAAAGCTATGCTCCCCGGCAACGGCGCCAGAAAACAGTACTTGGTAACCCTCAACTGTAGGGGATCGAGATAGTCTTCGCGGGCAAGATAACCCAATTTATTGATTTGACACTTGGGGAGCCAAAGAATACGTACCGGATTTAACAATTGAGTTGTCAATTCAACTGCACTTGAAATAAACACTTTCTTGCACAAAGGTATTAGTAGCAACGGTAGTATGGAAGTGGTAGTGGTGATGAAACATCAAAAGTAAAACAGAAAAAGTAAACAACTAGTAACCAGCAGGATTGAAACACTGTAGGCTAGGGAGATGGATGGTTGGGCGCTTCTTGGATGAGATCGAACATGTAATAGATTCTAACACGGGCAAGGCTCACAGAAAATAAAGGATCATCTAGGAAAATATCAGACTTCAGGCATGTATCCCAAGGTAGTTGTACGTGCTTGCAATAAGAACTTTGCACAACATCTTTTGTCCTATCCTCCTTCTACGAACGGGGACAAAAGGAACTTAGGGAGATTAAGGTACTCCTGTCAAAGAGCACCGTAACAAAGCATTAAGAATTCATGGATACACGGAATCCTCAAATTATAGTCCATCCCCTTTGGTGTCCCAAGCTGTCACCATTGGGATCGCCGGTTCCAGACTATAATAGGTGCATACAACTCATAGATAGGATCAAGAACACCAACAAACTCAATAAAACAAAGGGTGATCAGATCTGAAATCATGGCACTCAGGTCCAAAGTGAGAAGCATTAAGAGAAACAAGTTGTAACAGAGATGATAAACACCGAGTAGATGATAGGCAACATGCCCCCAACAATCTGATAAACTATTACATGATCTAACTCATCCAATGTAACACCCTCAGAATCAGTAACAGTAACCACTATAGTGATTCCATTGTTAGTGATCATTACTGTTGATGATCAAGCCATGATCACCTCTGATCATAGCTCTCCCAAATTCCAACCGTGATAAGATTTTCGAATTAGGTGGATTATAAATCTTGCTCCAAGAATTGTGGATGCATGTCAATCAACTTGATCATGGTTAAACCAAATCCACCTCAGTCATCAACAAGAATCACAAGTCCGTGATGATTATGAAACCAAGGATGCCGGATTGTTGTATTGCCAAGTGAATTAAATTGGGAATGGAAATCATAGTTAAACCAACACTGTAAAAACTATTAATAGTATTGCCTAGCAGTCTTGGGCCATGTTAAAATAGCAATGGGTATTCTAATAAAGTGTTTAGAAAGTATTATGAAATAAAAACAATAGCTTTGGGAATTATTAAATTTCCATGGAATAGAATAAACAAATGCAAATTGAAATGAACTAAAAATTATGAAACCAATTTTATAAAATGCCTAAATAACAGTAAGCTATATTAAAAGTGAAATGGGATTTTATTACCATGATTAAAAATGATAAACAAATAATAACAGCGGTCAAACAGTGACATTTAATGTCTTTTAAATAAAACAAAATACTAAATGATTTTTATTAATGCCCAAACTTTTTGTGGCACTTAACTATGATGCAACCATAATTTGGGAACAAATTTTCTGTTGTAGAAAAATATAAAAGGCATTAAACTAATTACAAACAGAACAAACAGAAAACAAAAATAACAAAAAAGGGGAAAAACAAAATCCCTATCCAACGCCCTCGGCGAGGCCCACCACCCCGGCCCAGCCGCCCACTCCTCTCTTCTCTCTCCCCCACCCCAACCACCCTCACCTGCTCCCCCTTCTGAGGCAGCATGGCCATGGCCAGAGCACGCCATGCCGCCCCCTCTCCCGATAGGATAAGGCCCCCCCTTGCCCCTCCCTTGCACCCACACCCTAGCATGCCCCTCCCCTCCTTTCCTCGCGCCCCTTTGCTCGGGCCCGAGCGCCGCCATGGTCGTGCTGCCGCCGTGGGCGCGGCCAACGGCCACCGCCGGCCGCCCCTCCGTGTCTAGGGGCCCCGCCACGATCCTCCACGTCACCCCGTGGGGGGAATTGAGCCGGGAGGCCGCACCGACGACGCACTCGTCCTCGACCTCGCCTGCGGCTGTCGCCGCCGCGCAGCTCGATTCGTCACCTGCGAGGCTCCCTCAAGCCCGCTGCCCCCGCTAATCGCTCCAATGTGAGCTCTCCCTCCTTCCTTGCCCTTTCGTGTTCCATTTCGCTGCCCCAGTCGTCGCTCCCACGAGCACACGCTCCGGCCGCCGCCGGCCTCCTCATCGCTGTCGTATTTTGCCATTCTGGCCCGTGCTCATGCCCTCTGTGTGTGCGTCGTGCTCGTCCCGTTGGAGTACGACCCACGGTGGTAGATTTGGTCCCCGGAGGCGCGATCCCGAGCCCCTCCGCCGTGTCCAGTGGACACCGGCGTCACGCTGCCGGCTGCCGACGTGGCTGTCGTTAGCCACTGGCTAATCTCCCTCTCTCACTGCTATATGGGCCCAAGGCCATTAAGCTAAAGCCAAAAAATTATTAGATTAAGATAACCCCCTGTTAGTGCTATGTGTCTATTACAAGTGGCCCCGGGGCCAATAAGTTTTGTTTAAATAAAAAAACTGTTAGGATAAGTTGTCTCTGTGGCTGACATGTCGGCCATCCCTGTTAAAAATTAATAAAACTGTTAATTGAACATGTGTCCCTAACATGTGGGCCCACTGATATTTTTGATTAAACAAAATGATTTAAATGCCTCTGTGAATGACATGTGGGTCCCGCTGTCAGCACTGTTCTGGATAGACTTGTGGATAATGTTTCTATTTTAATAATATAAGAAATTCCAGAAATCATTTAAATTTATTTAAAACTTTAAAATTCAATATCTTTTAAACCGTAATTCAGATTCAAAAAATTTATACATCAAGATTGATCAGAAAAATATAACGAATAAGAATACACTATCCGTATGTCTACCACACCCCTCTAACACAACAAACATCAAACCGTCCCCCTCCGGCAGCGTTTGTCCGATGATTGCCCTATACCAAATAAGTATCCGGATGAATTTATTCTGAACACGAAAGTTGTTCAGAATAGATCAACTATCTCGGATACACCACCCATACGTTTGTCGGATGTCCACAACACCTCCGGCATGGTACCTTCCCCCTCCGGACACCCTGTCTGATAATTACCCGGACCTGGTATTTCATCCCTGGATGAATTCCCGCTCCGAGCAACGTGCATTGCACTGCGTTAGAACACCGTTAACATTGCATACGTCATCTTATTCATTTGTTTGTTTATGCTTGCTTTGTATTTACTGTTTCTTCCCCCCTTTATTCTCCGGTAGACCCCGCTGCTACCACCGAATACACTGTTGCCGAGTACGACTACTTCATCGACGACCGTACCCCTACCGCGAGCTTCCAGGCAAGCAGAGCCATTCTCTTCCCCAGATATCGCCTATCTTTTCCGTACTTTCTTGCACTATGCATTGTTACTGCTGCTGCTACGTTGCTTACCTATTCAATTGCATAACCTGTCATTGTCGCCCCTTGATGTGCCTTCCTTATCCTATGCTGCCTATAAATATATATATATATATATATATATGAATTATTCAGCAGTGAGCCCTGCGCATTGTTAGCTAGGATTAGATAGCGGGTCGTGATCACTCAGGGGAGTGAACGCGGATACAAATATTATAACTGCACAGGTATGGTACAATGCAGACACCGCCTCAGGCCCCCTACCTCGGCTCTGCCGAGCCACATCAGATGGAGCTATCGAGGAGTAATTCTCGTACTCCACTCGTTGCTGACTCTGTATAGCCGCTCTAGGTACCTGAGCAACGATTGTCCTTCAGGTAAGAAGTCGGGCGACCCAACGGTGCCCGCGAGAGGTATTGCGACGGGACGACAGGGAGGGTACGACCAGTGTACCGGTGTGCTTGGCCCCTGATCGTTGGCCGCGAGAGTTACCAAACCACGAAAGTCGATCTCCTCCAGGAGCACACGCGAGACAAGGTAAGGAGACGGTTCACCTTGTTGGTAACCGCAGAGACTTGGTCGGACGACAAGGCAGGCACCGATGTACTGGTGGTCCTGGCTGCTGTCGTTGTCCGCGGGTCAGTTAAGTCGAGGCAACGATAACGGTTGTACCGCAAGTTAATAAAATGACTAATGGTTCAGTGGATGTCTTGAGTTGGCTATATGCCATGTACGCACTACCTACCCGTGGGAATTACGAATTATGGGAACCTCTGCTTCGTAGTGTCGTCCGAGGACTCTTCAGACGTCAGCAGTACTGCGGGCTGATTTCCGGGAAGTGGTGTTGTCTTATTTGCTCACGCGGGGGTGTCTTATTTGGATTTGCTTTAACTTCACCGGCCAGCCACGCACCGTGCAGGAGTACGTTCGGGTTGGGGTCCAAGCCCCGGCGTACTTAGGATTTAGACCGGCGGATGGCCTCTATGTTGAGTTTGAAAGATGGGCTACGGAGTGTCGGATATCCTCGTTGGAGCGTTCCCTAACAAGGTGCCCGCCACCCTGGAGATCCGTGCGTGTAGTGTAACACAAGTGCACCCCTGTAGGGAAGATTAATCTATTCGAATAGCCGTGTCCACGATAACAGGACGCTTTATGCTGAAGCTGGATCTTACCACTACAAACTATTATTATTAAATTGTATGGTTCCGAGTTTTCTTCCTCCCGGGGATGTCGAGGAGGTGAACTCGGAGGCATTGTTAATTATTACAACTTACTATTATACAATGCTGCAGCAACTTCTGCTACATTGTTAGTTTATGCTTTATATTGAACTGTTGGCTATTCTCTCCTCATGCTGCAAGACTTGTCGGAAGATGCTAGTCTTCGATAGGCCTATCTTCTTACCCTTATTATGATTTCTATCTTGCAGTCCACTTTATATTGCCTCCCCTTCCATTTGATACAATGCATAAATGCTTAGTAGCGGACGTAAGACTTGCGGGTATGCTAGATACTCACCTTTGCTTTATTTCCCCTTTTTCATTTTGCCTGATCGGCCGCTGCAGTCGACGTTGTAGCACAGGAGCAGGAGAACCCCGGAGGTGACTACTACGACGTCGAGTTCCCCGTTGACCAGGAGTAGTTCGGTGGATCCCAGGTAGGAGGCCTCGCCTTTTCAATCTGTATCTCTGATGTCATTTGTGCTAGCCTTCTTAAGGCAAAACTTGACTAACTATGTCTGTACTTAGATATTATGAATTGTATGACTTATGTATTCGGATCCTCGTGATCCCTCGTATTGTAACATATTGGTTTATCCTTTTGTGTTTAGTGTTGTGTTGTGATATTCTCACCGTGGCACCCTAATCTCAGTCGTGTACCCTGCGTGTATGATTACTGTACACGGATTGATTTTGGGGGCGTCACAAGTTGGTATCAGAGCCGACTGCCTGTAGGACACCCCTTCCAACTCCTTGGTCGAAGTCGAGTCTAGTCGTTGCAAAACTACTTTACTAACAGTGTCGTGTGGCTTATCGGCCCACGTCGCAAAATTGGGTGGTATTAGGATCCTATTTCTCCGTACCTTTACTCTGGGACTCTGATCTCTCTTCTCTTTCGGGTTTAAGATTTTGCTAACTCTGATATTAGGTTCTGGTGACTACTTCCTCCCGGAGAGCCCCTCATTACATATGATCGCTTGCTTCACGAGAAGATTCTGAAGATTACTCTCCGATAAAATTCCCGAGACCATATGTGCCGATACCTTGAAAATTCCCTGCCACCGATAAGGCCGTATGTATAACCACATACACCTTCCGTTCATCCATTTATTCCCAGTTGCTCTTGTGTTCACAAGATGCATCGAATAACTTTCCTTTGTTTCGGGAATCCTTTGAGCCTACTACCTTGTCACTTCTTTTCACCCTGCAGATAATTCCTCATATTTATCGAGGATCCGACATTCTAAGCGGTTCCTGTGATTCCCAAAATACTTTGAAATACTATTATGATCTCGCGACAATCCCCGGCAGTCTACTGCTTTGGAGATTCTTCTTACCTGCTTGCACCATGATTAACCCTGTTTGTCTTGTAGTCTTTGATGACCTCCCTTGGCATGGCCATTCTGATCTTTTGAATCATCGTGTGAGAGAATGCACGCAGTCATCGGTTAACCCTCAGAATTCATTCTTCTGGCTCAGACGTCATTCCGAACCTGAGCTGGACCTCGGTGAGTCAAACCTTCCTTCATTGTCCGTCTTTTGGACATCATACTCCTTTGTGCTCCAGCATCAAAATGTTCAGCTGCTTCTGTCATCTAGTGCCTTTGTATTCTTTCTTCTTATGGTTGAGTACCAGTACTCCCGCCAGACTCTCTGTAGACCACCTGACCTTTTGGTGGATTACTACCTACCGTACCCTTGTGCCCTAAGTCATTCATGAGTTTTCCCTGATATCAGACGCCTCTGGCAAATGGTATCCTCTATTCAGTGTCGTCAGCCTTCTGCTTTCGAACTTGTATCCCTCGCTTATGATGTGTGTTGTATGGGTTTCAAAATGCCCCGATGGGTTAACCCTATGCTTCCCCTAATCTGTATGAACCCAAAATTTATGCGGGTTATACTCTACTGGCCTCCCGCAAGATGATCTTGCAATCCTACCACCTCCCTGAAAGCGAGAAGTGAATGAGGGGTTATGCATTGATGAAGTGGGAGTCGACCCTGAACCTTTGTGTTCATGCCCATGGATACTATGTAGAACTTATCATGAAAGCTTCTCGTAAAGATAATTATCCCCTTGGTATGAATTCTGCTGCACCTATGATCCTCCATTCTACCTTCGAGTATTACCTCCTGGTACCTCGAGGATATCATACCTTTGCACTACATCTAATGAATTTTGATGAAACAATACCTTTCCCTGTCGTAACCACTCCATGGGTTCTGGGTTGTCGTCAACCGAGAACACCTCTTACCTTTTGCTCCACCACCCCTTTTGTTTGGTGATGTTTCTATTCGATTTCTTTCTCTCGGAACCTCTCGACATAATGTGTCGTGATCATCATCAACATTTTGACTTCTCCTAAGTGTTAACTTAATTCATGGTGGGAAATACCATCCTTACCCCTCGATGATTTGTGTTATCATCAACAACCTCCTTTAGCTCCTTGCCAATACAAATTTGGTCATGTATATCTTGCTCTGCTTTCCCTTGGGAAAGATATACTCTGGATACTGGTGTATCATCACATTTTCTTTTTCATCGGTCTGTTTAACCTTTCTTGTAATGTGTCTTGTCTGAGCATTGATAATTCCCTGCTTATGTAAACACTTCGGTGTAAGAATTTGTTCGTACAACCTGTTACTATTGTTGACGACTTTTCGGTCACCACCGATGGACCAGAACCTTGCCAATTGGTCCGCCTCGTCTTAACGAGCAGGAAAATGGTTCTCTTCGTCCCTCACCCTTGGCATTGATGTTGTTGCCGACATAGTTGACAAGTTGTTCTCTGACTTACCTTTCAACTTGATCGCATGGAATGTCACCACCCTCCTTATTCAATGTGGGCCCATAACCCACAGTTCCACAGGATCGAAACCTGACTCTCTTGTACCCTTCTGTTCTCAAGGTTATTACTCCTTCTTGGCATCATATGCGATTCACGAGTGATCTACCTTGTGATATTCAGTCCGATATCTGACTCAGTGCTTATGCTTGATGCTCTGGACCTCTTCTCATCGTCTGTCATCGGCATCGAATGCATGCCTATCCGCTTGAAACCCCTCTTACCTTTCTTTGTTTTCTCTTGATGTATTTCTTTGAGTTAAATCTCGAGAAATACTATGTACCCCATTCCTTTGGACCATCTCGGTTGATTAACCTTGTACCGATCCGACCCCCCTTAAGTTTCCCCTCCTACCCTATCTGTAGGTACGATGCAGCCCCCGAAAGAAGAATGACAACTCGTCGATATGCACCGATACAGAGAGGTGAAGGCAACAACATTAAGGATCAACTCATTTGATAAGGATGAATAGCACCAGAAGAAACGTTAGAACGCGAAACCGAAACTTTACCCCTTACACTACCTTTAATTCTCAGGACGAGAATTCTTTGTAGTGGTGGAGATTTGCAACACCCTCAGAATCAGTAACAGTAACCACTATAGTGATTCCACTGTTAGTGATCATTACTGTTGATGATCAAGCCATGATCACCTCTGATCATAGCTCTCCCAAATTCCAACCCTCATAAAATTTTCGAATTAGGTGGATTATAAATCTTGCTCCAAGAATTGTGGATGCATGTCAATCAACTTGATCATGGTTAAACCAAATCCACCTCAGTCATCAACAAGAATCACAAGTCAGTGATGATTATGAAACCAAGGATGCCGGATTGTTTTTTTTTGAACCGTTTATGAAAGTGGGGAGAACCCCCCACTGCCTTCTATATTAGTATGTCAAACACCCAGGATTTACATGAGGGGGGAGGGGAGGGTCAGATATACAGGGGGGGAGGAGGGGAAGAGAAGTTAGATGTACAAGTGGGGGAAGGGGGGAGGAGTGAAGAGTAAATAAAGGAAACGGTTACAAAAGAGAGTTTAGTATGGCAGATATCAGGGGCCCCGTCCCCTCCTTAGATCTATGTCTCAGCATGTCGAAATCCTTTTCAAACCTTTGTTTCCAGGAGCTAATCGAGGGCCGCAGGCCTCTAAAGTAGGTGTTATTCCTCACCTTCCAAAGACTCCAGGAGGACACGACGAACACCTCCATGAATAGGCCCCTGGACCAGAGGGATTTTTCAGCATGCAACCACTCCAGTCGACCACCAGTGTTCATCCAGGAAATCCCCAGCTCAGCCCAACAAACCCTACTAAAAGGGCATTGAAAAAAATAGGTGCTCCACTATTTCCTCCTCACCGGTATCGCAGAGCATGCAAGTGTAATCATCATTCTGCAGGACGCAATGTCTACGACGCAGCATATTTCAGGTGTTAAGACGATCAGCAAGGAGAAGCCACGCAAAAACCTTCCACTTATTGGTGCATTTAGTGGTCCAGATCCACTGGAAGGCTGTATCGACATGAACCTCCCTGAAGCAGTGGGCATAGAATTTGCGAGAGCTAAAGCCGTCACCCCATACGCAGGTCCAGACATCTTCATGATCCAGAGACAGACTAACATCCACAGCTCGCCCCTGTAACATCCCCAGTTCCTGTCTAGCCAGCTCAGAGATCGGTAGGTCAAAATTAGCACTTAGAGTTTCCACCGTCAGCATCCCCCGTACCGAGATGTCCGGGGTTTTAGCGAAGGAGAATAATCTTGCGAAACTGTTCTCCAACACCTCACCCAACCAAGCATCCTTCTAGAATAGAGTGCTAGCTCCATTTCCTACAGACACCGAGGTCACCGCCCTGTAGATAGGGGAGAGCTGGAGAACATCCCGCCACCAGAACGAGCCACACGGCTCCACTGCATGCGGGATACGATTAACATAATGCGTTCTCCACACCAGTTGGACCCAAGGGACATCAAGCTTGTTGAAGAACTTGTGTAGTTGCTTGAGCAGCAAGCCTTGGTTTTGAAGTTTCAGATCCAGAACTCCTAATCCACCCTTGGCTTTAGGCCTGCAGACCAGCGACCAAGCAGCCAGTGAGCTACTTTTGGTCTCATCTCCCACTTTCCTAGTCCAGAGACATTGACGCCGCAGCTTATCCAAATGTTCAATCACTTTAGGCGGTAATTTAATGGAGCACATGGCGTAGATAGCAATCGAAGTGGCGACCGAATTGACTAAGGTGAGCTTTGAGCCGTAATCAAGCAGAGAGGAAGCAGTGGAGAGACGACACTCTACCGAGCAAACCAAAGGCATTAGATCAGTCACACTCGGTCTGGTAGTGCCCATGGGAAATCCAAGGTAGGTGAAAGGCATAGTCCCAACCACACAGCCCAAGCAATGGGATAGAGCCGCCGACACCTCATCCGTAATATTTATAGGGATGAGAGTAGACTTCTGAAAATTAATCTTCAGTCCAATGGACACCGCATAATCCTGAAGGATGTGTTTCATATGTAGCACTTGATTTTGATCAGCCGGCATAATCACTATGGTTTCATCCGCATACTGGATCACGGGATAGTCACCATGCTCCATAGGAATAGGGAGATGAAGGTTGCCTCTCCTAAATTCTTCATTAATGGAGGCTTGCAACAGGTCTGCAGCAAGTACAAAGATCAGAGGTGATAGTGGGTCACCTTGCCTGACGCCCCTCTTACAGAAGAACTGTCTCCCAGGAGTGCCGTTGAGAAGAACCGCAGATTTGGCAGAAGAGAAAAGGATACGGATCCAGCCCAGCCAAACATCATTAAATCCCATGTGCTTCATAATCTCAATCATCGGACAATGTTCTATAGTATCAAACGCTTTAGCAAAGTCCAGCTTGAGTATCACACATTGGTTTCCAGAGGCTTGGAATTGATGAATAAACTCAAACGCCCAGGCGAGGAAGTCCTGAATGGATCTACCGCGTAGGAAACCATATTGGTTACGATGTATGATCTTTAAGATGAGCTTTTGTAGACGGTTAGCCAGGACTTTTGTGATCAACTTCAGGCAACAATTCAGCAAAGTGATGGGGCGATAATCATTTACCGTTTCAGGGGATTGCACCTTGGGGATCAAGGTAATGAGTCCCTCATTGACACTTTCTAGATCGAGGTTACCTGCATGGAAATCATCAAAGAATTTATAGAACTCCTCCTTGATCAAGTGCCAACAAGTTTTGAGGAAATTGCCATTAAATCCATTCGGACCAGGAGCCCTATCTCCCGGCATGTGTTGAACCACACTATCAATTTCCTCTCTGGAAAAAGGAGCAGTAAGTACCTCCAGGCCATCAATCCTTTTAATTATGCTGGGCAGGTCAAATTTCATATTCGCCGGGTTGGACTGCCCGAGTCTCTCTTTGTAAGCTTGGTACAGCAGCGCTTCTTTCCCTACGTGATCAGTGACAAGTATATCATCAACATTCTTAAGAGTAGTGATCGAGTTCCGCCTGAAGCATTCGGTTGCTACTCGATGAAAATTTTTGGTGTTGCCATCACCAAATTTGAAGTATCTGATCGTGCATCGACGTTTCCAGTAGAGTTTTTTGCAGTCCAGCAGCTTAAGGAGATGTTTTTTCAGTATTGATCTGAAGTTACTCTCCAGGAACGATAGAGGCTGCAAATTTTCCAGCTCATCCAAATCATTGAGAATTTGGTTAGAGTTGTTGATGAGAAAAGAGAGTCTCGAAGCTTGCTTACTCCAATGTTTAAGGTCTCGTCGGAGGATTTTCAGTTTTTTGCATAGAGTAGCAGCAGAGTTAGGAGCATAACAGTGCTTGTTCCACGAGTGCTGCACTGTCTCTAAAAACCCCGGAAGGGAGATCCAATAATCTTCGAAACGGAAGAGATTGGATTTCGGGATCCTCGTCTGAATACTGACATAACAGGGCGCGTGATCAGAAACAGGTTTACCCAGCGGTAATACTAGAGTATTAGGGTATTTGACAGCCAAGTTTATCGAGGAAAAGTGCCAGTCTAGCTGTTCAAGTAAAGGGTCAGACTGCATGTTACTCCAGGTATATGACCTACCCTTGATCGGTAATTCCACCAACGAATGGAACCGAATAAAGTCATTGAAGAGCATCATATCATTAGCATCTCCACCCCCTCTGTTGCGGTTATCAGGTGCTCTAATGAAATTAAAGTCACCTAAAAGAAGCCAATCTTCCCCAGTCGGGATGTCAAAGTCAAAAAACCAATCTGACAAGATCGCGCGATTTGGACCCGAGCAAGGCCCATAAACGTTCAAAAGAGTCCATACATCGTCTGATTGCGTCGAGGAAAATTTAACACCTAACGCAAACTTTTCAGACAGCACAACTGATCCAGAAAACATAGAGCTCATCCAAATCGTACAGATACCACCAGAATTACCAATGGATGGGACAAAAGCAAACATATCAAACTTTTTAGGGCATAATAGTTTAATATAGCTAAGATCAAAAGATTCTCGTTTGGTTTCTTGGAGACAAACTATCGAGCATCCACTGGTTTCAACTGCATTCCGTACAGCGAGGTGTTTTTCATCAGAGTTTATACCCCTAATGTTCCAACAAAGCACGTTCCAGGATTTATTATTACGCATCTAGAAAGATTACTACTTAGGCTTGCGGTTAGCCGCCAAGAGCTTGCCCACACTGAGCTCGTCCATAGGGATTCCACAGAGACTAGAACCCATCTTCTGCAGAGTCTTGATCGGAATGAGAGGTGGTGGCGCATCATCAGTCGCAGCATCAATCACCAAACGTAGACCATTGGAGGAGGCTTGCAACTCAGTAGCAGAGGCCACCGTGGGGACGGCTCTAGGTTTAACCTTGGACACTGCAGTCTTGGTATCAGCCATGGAAGGAGGTCTGAAACCATCATAACGAGTGGTACGGGTACTCCTTCTAAGCTGGGTGGTGACAATCGGCAGGGTATCCTTGGCGATCTGCATCCCAATCACATCCTGAACCGGCACACTAAATTGTTGTATTGCCAAGTGAATTAAATTGGGAATGGAAATCATAGTTAAACCAACACTGTAAAAACTATTAATAGTATTGCCTAGCAATCTTGGGACATGTTAAAATAGCAATGGGTGTTCTATTAAAGTGTTTAGAAAGTATTATGAAATAAAAACAATAGCTTTGGGAATTATTAAACTGTCATGGAATAGAATAAACAAGTGAAAATTGTAAATGAACTAAAAATTGTGAAACCAATTTTATAAAATGCCTAAATAACAGTAAGCTATATTAAAAGTGAAATGGGATTTTATTACCATGATTAAATATGATAAACAAATAATAACAGCGGTCAAACAGTGACATTTAATGTCTTTTAAATAAAACAAAATACTAAATGATTTTTATTAATGACCAAACTTTTTGTGGCACTTAACTATGATGCAACCATAATTTTGGAAAAAAAATTATGTTGTCGAAAAATATAAAAGACAATAAACTAATTACAAACAGAACAAACAGAAAACAAAAATAACAAAAAAGGGGAAAAACAAAATCCCTATTCACCGCCCTGGGCGAGGCCCACCACCCCGGCCCAGCCGCCCACTCCTCTCTTCTCTCTGCCCCACCCCAACCACCCTCACCTGCTCCCCCTCCCGTGGCAGCATGGCCATGGCCAGAGCACGCCATGCCGGCCCCCCCCTCCACCTGCCACCCCCTCTCCCGATAGGATAAGGCCGCCCCCTCTTGCCCCTCCCTCGCACCCACACCCTAGCGTGCCCATCCCCTCCTTTCCTCGCGCCCCCTTGCTCGGGCCCGAGCGCCGCCATGGTCGTGCTGCCGCCGTGGGCGCGGCCAACGGCCACCGCCGGCCGCCCCTCCGTGTCTAGGGGCCCCGCCACGATCCTCCACGTCACCCTGTGGGGGGGAATTGAACCGGGAGGCCGCACCGACGACGCACTCGTCCTCGACCTCGCCTGCGGCTCTCGCCGCCGCGAGGCTCCCTCAAGCCCGCTGCCCCCGCTAATCGCTCCAATGTGAGCTCTCCCTCCTTCCTTGCCCTTTCGTGCTCCATTTCGTTGCCCCAGTCGTCATTCCCGCGAGCACACGCTCCGGCCGCCGCCGGCCTCCTCGCCGCCATCGTATTTGGCCATTTTAGCCCGTGCTCATGACCTCTGTGTGTGCGTCGTGCGCGTCCCGTTCGAGTACGACCCAAGGTCGTCGATTTGGTCGCCGGACGCGCGATCCCGAGCCCCTCCGCCGTGTCTAGTGGACACCGGCGTCACGCCGCCGGCTGCCGACGTGGCTGTCGTTAGCCACTGGCTAATCTCCCTCTCTCACTGCTATATGGGCCCAAGGCCATTAAGCTAAATCCAACAAATTATTAGATTAAGATAACCCCCCCCCCTGTTAGTGCTATGTGTCTATTACAAGTGGGCCCGGGGCCAATATGTTTTGTTTAAATAAAAAGAATTGTTAGGATAAGTTGTCTCTGTGGCTGACATGTGGGCCCATCCCTGTTAAAAATTAATAAAACTGTTAATTGAACATGTGTCCCTAACATGTGGGCCCACTGATATTTTTGATTAAACAAAATGATTTAAATGCCTTTGTGAATGACATGTGTGTCCCGCTGTCAGCAGTGTTCTGGATAGACTTGTGGATAATGTTTCTATTTTAATAATAAAAGAAATTCCAGAAATCATTTAAATTGATTTAAAACTTTAAAAATCAATATCTTTTAAACCGTAATTCAGATTCAAAAACTTTATACATCAAGATTGATCAGAAAAATATGACAAATAAGAATACACTATCCGTATGTCTACCACACCCCTCTAACACAACGAACATCGAACCGTCCCCCTCCGGCAGCGTCTGTCCGATGATTGCCCGATACCGACTAAGTATCCTGATGAATTTATTCTGAACACGAAAGTTGTTCAGAATAGATCAACTAACTCGGATACACCACCCATACGTTTGTCGGATGTCCACAACACCTCCGGCATGGTACCTTCACCCTCCGGACACCCTGTCCGATAATTACCCGGACCTGGTATTTCATCCCTGGATGAATTCCCGCTCCGAGCAATGTGCATTGCACTGCGTTAGAACACCGTTAACATTGCATACGTGATGTTATTCATCTGTTTGTTTATGCTTGCTTTGTATCTACTGTTTCTTCCCCCCCTTTATTCTCCGGTAGACCCCGCTGCTACCACTGACTACACTATTGCCGAGTACGACTACTTCGTCAACGACCGTACCCCTACCGCGAGCTTCCAGGCAAGCAGAGCCATTCTCTTCCCCAGATATCGCCTATCTTTTCCGTACTTTCTTGCACTAGGCATTGTTACTGCTGCTGCTACGTTGCTTACCTATTCAATTGCATAACCTGTCATTGTCGCCCCTTGATGTGCCTTCCTTATCCTATGCTGCCTATAAATATATATATGCATTATTCAGCAGTGAGCCCTGCGCATTGTTAGCTAGGATTAGATAGCGGGCCGTGATCACTCAGGGGAGTGAACGCGGATACAAATATTATAACTGCACAGGTACGGTACAATGCAGACACCGCCTTAGGCCCCCTACCTCGGCTCTGCCGAGCCACATCAGGTGGATCTATCGAGGAGTAATCCTCGTACTCCACTCGTTGCTGACTCTGTATAGCCGCTCTAGGTACCTGAGCAACGGTTGTCCTTCAGGTAAGAAGTCGGGCGACCCAACGGTGCCCGCGAGAGGTATTGCGACGGGACGACAGGGAGGGTACGACCAGTGTACCGGTGTGCTTGGCCCCTGATCGTTGGCCGCGAGAGTTACCAAACCTTGAAAGTCGAGCTCCTCCTGGAGCAAACGCGAGATAAGGTAAGGAGACGGTTCACCTTGTTGGTAACCGCAGAGACGTGGTGGGACGACAGGGCAGGCTCCGATGTACTGGTGGTCCTGGCTGTTGTCGTTGTCCGCGGGTCAGTTAAGTCGAGGCAACGATAACGGTTGTCCCGCAAGTTAATAAAATGACTAATGGTTCATTGGATGTCTTGATTTGGCTATATGCCATGTACGCACTACCTACCCATGGGAATTACGAGTTATGGGCTCCTCTGCTTCTTAGTGTCGTCCGAGGATTCTTCAGACGTCAGCAGTACTGCGGGCTGATTGCCGGGAAGTGGTGTTGTCTTATTTGCTCGCGCGGTGGTGTCTTATTTGGATTTGCTCTAACTTCACCGGCCAGCCACGCACCGTGCAGGAGTACGTTCGGGTTGGGTTCCAAGCCCCGGCGTACTTAGGATTTAGACCGGCGGATGGCCTCTATGTTGAGTTTGAAAGATGGGCTACGGAGTGTCGGATATCCTCGTTGGAGCGTTCCCTAACAAGGTGCCCGCCACCCTGGAGATCCGTGCATGTAGTGTAACACAAGTGCACCCCTGCAGGGAAGATTAATCTATTCGAATAGCCGTGTCCACGGTAATAGGACGCTTTATGCTGAAGCTGGATCTTACCACTACAAACTATTATTATTAAACTGTATGGTTCCGAGTTTTCTTCCTCGCGGAGATGTCGAGGAGGTGAACTCGCAGGCATTGTTAATTATTACAACTTACTATTATACAATGCTGCAGCAACTTCTGCTGCATTGTTATTTTATGCTTTATATTGAACTGTTGGCTATTCTCTCCTCATGCTGCAAGACTCGTCGGAAGATGCTAGTCATCGATAGGCCTAGCTTCTTACCCTTATTATGATTTCTATCTTGCAGTCCACTTTACATAGCCTCCCCTTCCATTTGATACAATGCATAAATGCTTAGTAGCGGACGTAAGACTCGCGGGTATGCTAGATACTCACCTTTGCTTTATTTCCCCTTTTTCGTTTTGCCTGATCGGCCGCTGCAGTCGACGTTGGAGCCCAGGAGCAGGAGTACCCCGGAGGCGACTACTACGACGTCGAGTTCCCCATTGACCAGGAGTAGTTCGGTGGATCCCAGGCAGGAGGCCTCGCCTTTTCGATCTGTATCTCTGATGTCATTTGTGCTAGCCTTCTTAAGGCAAAACTTGACTAACTATGTCTGTACTCAGATATTATGAATTGTTCGAATTATGTATTCGGATCCTCGTGATCCCAGGTATTGTTTAGTGTTGTGCTATGATATTCTCACCGTGGCACCCTAATCTCAGCCATGTACCCTGCGTGTATGATTACTGTACACAGATTGATTTTGGGGGCGTCACATCCAATCCCTATCATCCCCTATGCCTAAAGCAGGGAATTACTCACACATGAGAGGAGAAGTCATGGAGGGGTGATGGAGAGGCGATGATGATGACGATGGCGATGATTTCCCCTCACCGGAGGCCAAAGCACCCTCCAGATTAGCCCTCCCGGAGAAGAACAGAGGGTGGCAGCAGCTCCGCGACGTAGATCAGAAAAACGACTTCTTTTCTGGAGTTTCCTCACCGAGGGAATAAATAGGGCCAAGGTAGGGCATCGGGGGGTGTGGGACCCACCCAGGAGGGCACGTGGCGCGGCCAGGGGATGGGTCGCGCCACACACCCTTCTGGGTGCCCCCTGGCTGCCCTTTGGCCCCCTTTTAGCATCATCGAAGCTTCGGGAACGCTGATTTTTAATTTTATTTTTGTGGATTTTTCCAGGGTACCTAAATATCCAAAAACCTGCACAATATAAAACAGCATTGGCAGCTCTGCTGAAAACCGCGTCAGTCCGGGTTAGTTTCGTCCAAATCATGCAAGAATGAAGCGAAAACAATATAAAAAGTTTTTGGAAAAGTAGATACGTTTAAGACGTATCAGTGACCACTCAGGGAATTGACACGGGTACAATACTATAACTGTAACAGGTATGGTACAATGCAGACACCGCCTAAGGCCCCCCTAGTTCGGCTCTGCCGAGCCACCATCAAGTGTGAGCTATCAAGGAGCAATCCTTGTACTCCACTCGTTGCTGACTCTGTATAGACGCTCTAGGTACCTGAGAAACGGTTGTCTTAAAGGTAAGAAGTTGGGAGACCCAACGGAGCCCGCGAGCGGTATTGCGTCGGGAACGACAGGGAGGGTATGCCCGACGTTACTGGCATGCTTGGCCCCTACTCGTAAGTCGCGAGAGTTACCAAACCACGAAAAGTCAAGCTCTACCAAGAGCACACGCGAGACAAGGTAAGGTGAAGGTTCATCTTGTTGGTAGCCGCGTGCTTTGACGGGACGACAGCGCAGGCCCCGACGTTACTGGTGGTCCTTGTTGCTGTTCGTTGTCTGTTGTGTTGTTAGTCACACAGCGATAGCTGTTGTCTGCGAGATAATATTAAAATGCTAAATGGTTCGGCGGATGACTTGAGAGACCCGTTGTTCTGTACGCACTACCTACATGTGGGATTATAGTGTGGGCCCTCCGCGCCGTAGTTTCTTCCGAAAGCTCTTCAGACGTCAGCATACTGCGGCCTGATCACCGGGAAGCGGTGTTGTCTTCTTTGATGCAGTAGGTGTGTTTGGATTTTCTTTTGCTTCACTGGCCACACTCGCACCGTGCAGGAGCGTGGAAGGGTGAGGGACCTAGACCCCTGAGAGCATAGGATATAGTCCGGCGGATGGCCTCTCTGCTAAGCCTAGGATGGGTTGCGATGTGTCGGATAGCCTCGGTGGGGTATTCCCTAACAAGGTGTACGCCACCCTGGAGATCCTAGCGTGCAGGATGAACAGTAGTGCACCCCTGCAGGGAGTTTAATCTATTTGAGTAGCCGTGTCCATGGTAACAGGACGCTTTATGCTGAAGCCGGATGTTATCACTACAAACTACTACTATTAATTTGTTGGTTCCGGGTTTTCTTCCTCGCCGGGAAGTCGAGGAGGGGAACTCGGAGGCATATATTATTATTACTTATTACAACTTACTATTATACAATGCTGCAGCAACTTCTGCTTCATTGTTACTTTATGCTTTATATAAACTGTTGGTTGTTCTCTTCTTGTGCTGCAAGACTCGTCAGAAGATGCTAGTCTTCGATAGGCCTAGCTTCTTACCCTTATTCTGATTTCTATCTTGCAGTCCACTATATACAGCATCCCCTTTCCTTTTGATACAATGCATAAATGCTTAGTAGAGGACGTAAGACTCGCGGATATGCTAGATACTCGCCCTTGCTTTATTTTCCTCCTTTTTGTTTTGCCTGATCGGCCGCTGCAGTCGACGTTGGAGCCCAGGAGCAGGAGTACCCTCGAGGCGGATACTACTACGTCGAGACCCCCGCTGACCAGGACCAGGAGTAGTTTCGGATGCTCCCAGGCAGGAGGCCTTGCCTTTTCGATCTGTATCTCTGATGTTATTTGTGGTAGCCTTCTTAAGGAAAAACTTGACTAACTATGTCTGTACCCAGATATTATGGCTTGTATAACTTATGTATTCGGATCCTTGTGATCCCTAGTATTGTAACTTATTGGTTTATCCTTTTGTGTTTAGTGTTGTGCTGTGATATTCTCACCGTGGCACCCTAATCTCAGCCGTGTATCCTGCGTGTATGATTACTGTACACGGATTGATTTTGGGGGCGTCACAAGTTGGTATCAGAGCCGACTGTCTGTAGGAAGCCACCCAATCACTACCTGGTCGAAGTTGAGTCTAGACTTTGAAAAACTATTTTGCTAACTTAATGTTTGGTTTACGGGCCCACATCGATGTCACTATGTGTGATATCTATGGTATTCGGATCCTTTTGTCCTTACCTATGCTCTGGGAATCTGCTCTTGTATCCATGCTGGTAAGTTTTACTAACTCTGACATTAGGATCACGTTCTCTTGATTCCACCCGGCGTTCTGGTGCGTACCCCTTAGATTGAGTCGTGTCGCAGGAGTTCTGACCCAGGTCCCGGATCACGGATCCCCTTCTCATTCTGGGCAGGCCGCGCGTTCTCTGGCACAAACTCCCGTGGACAACAGTTTTCTTGCGGCGTGATTGACATAGTGGAATCTATGTCGCGTCATGTATTCCTTACCGCGGTCTGCGCGCCGCCTAGTGTGTCCTTTTTCCTTAATTTCTACGACGTTACGCTGACCGATTTTCGATTGATTCCGTGTGTGGATGTGTATGTCTTGTATGACTACTCCTATATATTCGCGCCTCCTCTTCATTGCCTCATGCTTGTTTTCGGTATCTCGATAAAGGTTCATCGCTGAAATACCCCTGTTAAATTTTAGCAGGATGGCTGGTCGTGGTGGTCGTGGTGCGAACAATCCACCTGCGCCAGGTGTTTCATATGAACCAGGTGTTTATGCAATGAGTCGTAGATCAGCTCCAGAACCAGAACCAGCACCAGAACCAACCGCCTGTGGTTACTCTCCGGGATTTCATGTGTCTCAATTCCCCTACCTTCCACCAACCTGAACAGCCGCTGGATGCCGATGATTGGCTTCGTGACATCACTCGTCATCTGGAGTTCGTTGGGGTGCACGCTGCTGATTATGTCAACTTCGCGTCCTATTTCCTGCGTGGTCCCGCTGCGAAGTGGTGGGACACCCACAAGGGCTCACTAGCTGAAGGGACTGTCGTCACCTGGAATGACTTCAAGACTACCTTCCGTGCTCGTTATGTCCCCCAGGCGATTATGAACCGTATGAAGGTTGAGTTCCGCAACCTCGTTCAGGGCAACAAAACTGTCGAGGCATATCAGAGGGAATTCCTCCGCCTCTCCCACTATGCTGCAAGTGACCTCCCAAATGATGCAAGTAGGCAAGAGAAGTTCTGTGATGGACTCAACCCAGATCTCTAGCTTGCACTGGCTTTGCACGTCTTCCCCGACTTCGCCACCATGGTGAACCAGACTATCACTCTTGAGACCGCTTAGCTTAGGTTCGGGGGTTCGCCGAAGCGCCCCCGTGATGCTAGCTCATCTTCGGGCACAACACAGAAGTAATGCATCTGGATTCCGCATGGTGTTATGCGTCCAACTGCCCCTGTGTAGGGGAACGCGGCAGAAAACAAAAAATTTCCGCACTACGAACAGCCCAGGACCACTATGGAGACTGCATACAAGGTTTTGATCTGATCGTTACCGACTCGTAGCGCAGCGGAAGTAGAGTCGATGTAGATCGTTGGTGCAGACCCCCGCAGCTAGGATTTACAACCTCCCAACCGCGAGGATGTCCTCCCTCGTCTGCTCCTCGGACAGCGCTCCGAGAGGCGGTCGGACAGTCCCTCGGACGATGTCACGGACAGCCCTTCGGGAGGCCCCTCGAAACTCGATCGGTAACTCGGACAGCCCTTCGGGAGGACCCTTGAAACTCGAACGATAATTTGGACAGCCCTTCGGGAGGACCCTCGAACAGCCCCTCGGGCAAAAGATCGAAACTACGACCTCTCTACGGGGTTGCACACATACGGTGTCATCTATCCGGCAGGGCTTCGCCGTCCAGAACTAGTTCCTACCGGAACCCAGACAGCCTTTCGGCTCTACGAAACTATTTCGTGGGAGGGAGAGAAGAAAGCCAGATCATGCAATGGCACTTGTTGAGAGTTCAAGTGAGAACTTGGATCCGATTTGAGAGACCCCTCTCCACCCCTATTTATAGGGTGAGAGGCTATGGGGAAAAACCCAAAATGCCCTCCAAACTGCATCATTGCCTGCATCATCATGCAAGCTGCATCATCGCCTGCATCATCATGCAAGCTGCATCATCGCCTGCATCATCATGCAAGCTGCATCATCGCCTGCATCATCATGCAAGCTGCATCATCGCCTGCATCATCATGCAAGCTGCATCATCGCCTGCATCATCATGCAAGCTGCATCATCGCCTGCATCATCATGAATAGTGTATCCACTATTCATGAAGACATTTATCTGCGACCGTAAAATCCGAAACTTTTCTGTAGGTCTTAGAAAAATTCCAGTACCCACTAAAAGGATTTTGGACGCGTTCCGAAACAATTCCGGATTAGTGATTTTCATCTGCGAAAAGCAACCAAAGCGGTTCCGGCAGCTCCGGAACATTTCCGGTTTTTTCTCTCTGGAAAAATCCCAGAAGTTCCCAGAACAATTCTGGCACCCTCCAAGAATTTCCAGGCGTGTGCCAAAACCATTTTGACTTAATGATATATTCCGAAACAACTTTTCGGTTTTACCGAAATTATTCCGGTGTTCTCTTTCCGGAACTTTTCCGTTTTCTCCGAAACCTTTCCGGTGACTTTCTCTCAGACTCCCTGTCTAGTATTCAGCAGATAGATGACCCTTAAGCGTGTGACCCTATAGGTTCGGTGAAGTATAGACATGACCCGGAACACTTTCCGATCAATGATCAACATCGGAGCCGTGGACACCCATATTGACCCCTATACCCACACGAATAAATATTCGAGTGAACCTCCAGTTGCCGTGTGCTATTCCTGTTGCTTCGTGATATGTTACAAATACCCGAGGTGAGACTTATCGGCATCCCCGTGGATCAACACTTGTCCACTATGCCAGTTACCTCGTTACTAGTATTGTTCTCTTTTCTCGTTCCCGCGTTCCGGCATCCCTGTGATCAAATCACACTGTGTCTGGCCAGACGATGGTGGATACCGTAACACCGAGAGGGCCCGAAGAATATCTCTCCATCGACGGAGGAGCAAATCCCAATCTTGAGCTACCTAGTTCCTTGTCATACTTTTCCGTGAACCCGTAAGCCGCCGTAATAGCCACCCTTTTACAGATGACGTTTAACAAACCCCAAAGTTCACGAAGCAAGTACGAAGGAACTCGATACTCTCATGGTCTAAGGAATTATGCAAACGCTCAACTTTCTCTGTGTTATAATCCATTAACTGGTGACGAATGTATCTCATAGCATAACATCAATCTGGGTCGATTCAACACAAATGTTCTTCTAACATTGTGCCCTCAAAATTGCCGGCATAGTCATGCCCATGATCAGGAAAACAGAACCATCATGCAACACTTGAGCTAGTCTTAGAGGCGAGACTAGGAATATATATTTTTTATCCGTTTATTATTCCACACGTGCATATGAGTCTTCCTCCGAGCCTCGTGGTTATTGCAGACTCGAGAACCATAGCAGTTATAGCATGGAATATAAACATAATTAGGAACATGGGGATAAATAATAACATTTATTATTGCCTCTAGGGCATATCTCCTACAGACTCCCACTTGCACTAGAGTCAATAATCTAGTCAATGCTAATGCACTTTACACCTACGGCATACTGGTGTAAAATATGCTTCACATGTGGTATAGCCTGATGTCCAACGGATCTGACAACTTCAACTCCGTGTGTATCTTTGCATATCCTCGCGTTTTCACGCTTTCACAAAATTCATATTTTGTGTGGACTTGGCTTTGTATATATGCGAATCACTGGTCGAACCTTGATTCCTCAGACTGAGCTATGGAGCAACTATCTTCAATAGTGTTCCATTGACCAAAGCCATATTGGAACCATACTAAGTTCATGAATGAACTATATGATTCAACATTTTCTTTGTTGCTTCTAAAGCAGCAACATACATAGCCATTTGTTATAGAATTTCGCCACAGTAACCTGTTATGAACAATTCCAACTTACTGTGCCACCATATTGTGTATTACACACACAAAAACTTTAACTCAAATCGAAAATCGCATGGAGCATTGATGAAAACCGTATCGATGTAATTACTTACAACAAGTTCTTCATAATCTCTTCTTGCGAGAAAACATGTCATCAGTGCTACTTTAGTACTCAATGACATTTTTCACTGTTGTCCCACGATCAGTTCTTTGATCACTTTGGTATCTATACTCGCAACAACTTTGGAGTATTGGACATATCTGGTTGTTTTACATACCATGGAATACATGATTAATCCCAACACGAAGGTGTGTGGAATCTCCATTATGTAATTTGCTCATCAGTGTTTTGGGACACTGAGTCTTGCAAAAACTCTTTCCATGTGACTTTGGCAAGAATCACTCCTTGTCGTTTTTAACGCTAAACTGTTTTAGCACCTTGTCAATATGTATTTTGGCTTAGCCCTATTAGGCAATTATATCTCGTAGATAATTATGCCTAATATCAAGACAACTTAGCCCAAGCACTTCGTTGAAAAACTATTTTCAATGAAGTCTTAATTTGTGTCAAGAAATTTATATTATTTCCAATTAACAATGTGTTAGGCACACAAGGTTTTTAGAAATATTATTATGCTCCCACTTACTTTCTTGTAGCCACAAGCATCTTCGTTATCCATCGATGAAATCAAACTCTTTTGATTATTTCATCAAAAACGAAGATTCCAACTCCATTATGCTCTCTTTTGTCCATCGCAGGAACTCTGAAGTTTGCATACTTACTAGCATCCTCTGGACTGACAAAATACCTTGGACTGTATCTCCAAGGCAGTATTTCCATCTCATGGAAATCCTTTTGGCATCCATGTTTCATATCTCATGAATGAAATACGTATTAATTGCTAGTTTAACCCGAACCGACTTTAAGCATCGCTACGGAGAGACAATCTCGCCGTAGTTAATTCCTTGAAATTGTTATAAGCAACAAGTCGAGCTTTATGGATAAAACATTTTTATCCGTATCAGTTTATAGTTCCATTAATATTCGTTAGACTCTAAGTCTTCCGAATGGTCCATCAAGATACAATCTTGAATTACGTATATGGAAACTATCTCGGATTTGTATTGGCATTTAGCCAATTCCGGAGTCAGGGCCCATCATCGCTTCCTTGATTATCGTAGGTATGCTGTTGTCTAACAACAATATCTCGTTTGCGCACCTGAGAGGTTTGCACGAGTTTTGCCTACGTGGCTCAGTTGCAAGTTTGACCGAAGTCCATACATCTTATGTAGAGGCTTCCGTATCAGTTGCAGTAGGAAACTCTGGAATCACTTCCAAGGTTCCTTTCCTTTGATCTGATGACGAAGATACTGTTATCTCGTCGAGTTGCACTGTCCTCCCACTCACCTTTTTTCAAGAACCATTCTCTTTAAAAGCATACCGTTCTTTGTGGCAAAACCTTTTGCCTCGGTATAGTGGTGGAGGAATTCCCAATAATTTGGGATAACCTACAAAGTAGCACTTGTCTGATTTGGAATAGGTTTGTAAACAGTTTACACAATCCCCATATTCCAAATGTTAAGAAAAGATAAAACATGGTTGGGCGTACCATACCATGGCGTCATTTCAACAGACCTGATGGCGCTCCTTTAAGTGTAAAAGCCGTAGTCTCTAAAGCATTACATTAAAAGGGATAATGGCAAATTGATTTATGTCATCTTTGATCTTACCATGTCATAAATGGTTTGATTACATCTTCAAGGACATTCCACTTGCAGTGGTGTTCCGGGAGGTGCAAGTTATGAAAACTCTTTTCACAACTCATCAGACATTGGCTAAACTTGTAACTCAAAAATTCCTTTCTGCAATCAAATTGTAGAAACATAATTTTCTTGTCACAATAACTTTCACTTCATTTTTTAAAACCTTTCGAATGATTTCAAAAGATCCAGACTTACGTCTCATCAAGTAAATATCCATATATCTACTTGAGTCTTTTGTGAAGATAGATAAATCCACTACTAACAACATTTATCGGACTACACACATCAAATGTATGATCACCAATAAGTTTGTTGTTCGTTCCTCATGGCCTGTGAACGGTATTTCAGTCACTTAACTTTTCGGACGAAAGTTGCAAGTGTGAGATGATTCATAATCAAATGACTTCAAAATCCATCATTATGGAATTTCTCCATGCGGGTTTCTCCAATGTGACCAAATGCAGTGCCACACATATGTGGTATTCTTTTAGTCTTTCGACATTTAGCGTCATTGTTATGGATGTATCATATTACCATCAATATTCGTAACATACATCCCATCCCCGATGGAAGCATGGCCCTTTATGTTATTCATAATACTGAACAACAATTGTTCTTTTATGAACAACCTTCTTGCAACATACTTTATGCAATGGGCTAGAGTGTATAAAACTCTAAAACGAATTATGAAAATAAATACAGATGGTGATACACCGATGGAAGGTATAGTAACTTTTACTATGTTCCCAGCGCGTATCTAAAACTCATTACTGGCAAGTCTTTTAGGCCGTAGTGGTTCTTGCATCGAGTTGCAACAGAATGCAATCGAGCGGGTATTCCTGTGATCAACTTTTAATCATAATACCCAAGAATTATGGACTAACTGTTTAATCACAATCCCAAGAACTATTTATTTTTGACCAGCCTTCCATACATCAATAACTTTCATGACTTTTATACATGAGCTGGACATTCCAGTCTTCTTTCTTTTTGCCCTTATACTTTTAACAGTTTAACTTTCAATATATTTCTCCTACTCTCAGAAGAAGCACCCAACTTTAAGAGTGGCGTTAGCCCCGGACTTCCTAGGCGTGTGAGTCATACTAACACCCTTTGGACATTTCCTTTCTCTTTAAGTTGTTTGTTTTATTCACCTTCATCATATGACAGGCGTTCTTCTGGATCCCTCTCTTATCAGTCAAATGCCCAGTAAACACTGTACTAATACTTTGCAAACAGATATTGCTTTGGATATCTCATATCTTTTAGCCTTTGTCTGTATCTGAAAACAATTTTCAGTTCCATGAATATTACATAACTATCCCAAACTTGTGAAGTTCGGGTCTTATGGAAGCAAACGTATTGCACTTGACCACAATGGAATTCTAGCTTTTGGATCGAAGGACGAGAGTCACATCATCCATAGCATTAGCGGGAGGACACCGAAAGCATGCGATAGGACAAAATCCTTCTCGGCACTCTTGAGGACAATCCTCGCATTACGTTACCAACCGTAAAGTTTTAACCAGATATTTAACAGCTTATTCAATTTTAATAGGGAAGGTGGAAACGCGAGCCATTATTCTACAACTATTAGCAAATTATACTTAGACAGTGTTCATAATTAATTGCACTCAGAATTAAACAAGTTAATTCTAAAATGCGCTCCCACTCAAATCAATATCTCTCAAAATTGATTATGAGTGATTCAAGATCCAAATATCAATACAACGCCATAGAATCATCATCTCATGACGAGGATTTTGATTTGGTAGGCCAACTTGCCGATCACATCTCTATGTGACTCTTGTTCATCTTTCGATGCATGTGTTCCGAGCTCAGGACGATCCTGCCATGAACGTCAAGACAACCAAGTGATCTTGCTGCGAGGTCTGACCTCACCCGCCTTACATTTCTCCAATCGTTCGTACCCATGCATCCATGGCGCACCCCGAAAGGATAGATGCTGTGACGGTGCTACATTTGGGAGAACACTAACTACTTGATATTTTAAGTGAGAGATCACCCTAATAAAAAGCGACTACCGCGCAATCAAGAAGGGTGCAACTTAAGGGATAAACATCTCAGGTAATTTATAATTGCATGATATGGTATAGCCCCTTCTGACGGAGAAGTCAAGTATTTCTTCGTCTTTGGCATTTGCGTCGGAGTTCACCTTCGCGAAGTTTGCCACCACCTTGTCGATGCACCAAATAATATTGCTATCTCTATAGCTAATAAAATAAGTGCATTACATAAGGTTGACTCGCAGGTCATTAAAGTGACAATCATATGGCTCCAGCCATCATGCCAAATCATGACACGCAGGTCATGTTAATAAATTTACATTATATAGTCATCTCATACATAATCAAATTAATATGAGCTTTGCTATACCACATCACATGCACATCCTGCAAAACCAAGTTAGATGCCTCTAATCGGTTTATGCAAAATTTTATTTTACGTGGCTTCTAAGGTTTTGACTTAAACCGCAGCTACCAACGTTTATCATCAAGCATGATTATTCAAGTCGCTAGATTAACTTTGCGGGGTGTATGAAACACGAGATAATAAAATCTCGAGCCCCATACTGAACTTCGTCATACGCGTGATCCCCGTGCAGATCATATCTGCATTGCCCTTTAGTCTGCAGAATTTCTTCTTTCTCTAACTATGGTGGAATTCAACGAACTGTTAGCACTTCTTTGATCAATCAGGATCGCAGATTGCCAGAACTTTGAAACTCCACCATACTGTTATTGAGATCAGAAATACACAAATTCCAGGGAAGCAACAAGAACATCGGGTAACAGATTTCATCTGCCACCCGCATAAATAATTTTCAGCAATAGATCTGATCTACTCTAAAATTATATTATGCAATACCCATACATCTCTATGTATTCTAGATCGCAACATGCATCTACGCATAGCACGGCTCTGATACCACTGTAGGGGAACGCGGCAGAAAACAAAAAATTTCCGCACTACGAACAGCCCAGGACCACTATGGAGACTGCATACAAGGTTTTGATCTGATCGTTACCGACTCGTAGCGCAGCGGAAGTAGAGTCGATGTAGATCGTTGGTGCAGACCCCCGCAGCTAGGATTTACAACCTCCCAACCGCGAGGATGTCCTCCCTCGTCTGCTCCTCGGACAGCGCTCCGAGAGGCGGTCGGACAGTCCCTCGGACGATGTCACGGACAGCCCTTCGGGAGGCCCCTCGAAACTCGATCGGTAACTCGGACAGCCCTTCGGGAGGACCCTTGAAACTCGAACGATAATTTGGACAGCCCTTCGGGAGGACCCTCGAACAGCCCCTCGGGCAAAAGATCGAAACTACGACCTCTCTACGGGGTTGCACACATACGGTGTCATCTATCCGGCAGGGCTTCGCCGTCCAGAACTAGTTCCTACCGGAACCCAGACAGCCTTTCGGCTCTACGAAACTATTTCGTGGGAGGGAGAGAAGAAAGCCAGATCATGCAATGGCACTTGTTGAGAGTTCAAGTGAGAACTTGGATCCGATTTGAGAGACCCCTCTCCACCCCTATTTATAGGGTGAGAGGCTATGGGGAAAAACCCAAAATGCCCTCCAAACTGCATCATTGCCTGCATCATCATGCAAGCTGCATCATCGCCTGCATCATCATGCAAGCTGCATCATCGCCTGCATCATCATGCAAGCTGCATCATCGCCTGCATCATCATGCAAGCTGCATCATCGCCTGCATCATCATGCAAGCTGCATCATCGCCTGCATCATCATGCAAGCTGCATCATCGCCTGCATCATCATGAATAGTGTATCCACTATTCATGAAGACATTTATCTGCGACCGTAAAATCCGAAACTTTTCTGTAGGTCTTAGAAAAATTCCAGTACCCACTAAAAGGATTTTGGACGCGTTCCGAAACAATTCCGGATTAGTGATTTTCATCTGCGAAAAGCAACCAAAGCGGTTCCGGCAGCTCCGGAACATTTCCGGTTTTTTCTCTCTGGAAAAATCCCAGAAGTTCCCAGAACAATTCTGGCACCCTCCAAGAATTTCCAGGCGTGTGCCAAAACCATTTTGACTTAATGATATATTCCGAAACAACTTTTCGGTTTTACCGAAATTATTCCGGTGTTCTCTTTCCGGAACTTTTCCGTTTTCTCCGAAACCTTTCCGGTGACTTTCTCTCAGACTCCCTGTCTAGTATTCAGCAGATAGATGACCCTTAAGCGTGTGACCCTATAGGTTCGGTGAAGTATAGACATGACCCGGAACACTTTCCGATCAATGATCAACATCGGAGCCGTGGACACCCATATTGACCCCTATACCCACACGAATAAATATTCGAGTGAACCTCCAGTTGCCGTGTGCTATTCCTGTTGCTTCGTGATATGTTACAAATACCCGAGGTGAGACTTATCGGCATCCCCGTGGATCAACACTTGTCCACTATGCCAGTTACCTCGTTACTAGTATTGTTCTCTTTTCTCGTTCCCGCGTTCCGGCATCCCTGTGATCAAATCACACTGTGTCTGGCCAGACGATGGTGGATACCGTAACACCGAGAGGGCCCGAAGAATATCTCTCCATCGACGGAGGAGCAAATCCCAATCTTGAGCTACCTAGTTCCTTGTCATACTTTTCCGTGAACCCGTAAGCCGCCGTAATAGCCACCCTTTTACAGATGACGTTTAACAAACCCCAAAGTTCACGAAGCAAGTACGAAGGAACTCGATACTCTCATGGTCTAAGGAATTATGCAAACGCTCAACTTTCTCTGTGTTATAATCCATTAACTGGTGACGAATGTATCTCATAGCATAACATCAATCTGGGTCGATTCAACACAAATGTTCTTCTAACATTGTGCCCTCAAAATTGCCGGCATAGTCATGCCCATGATCAGGAAAACAGAACCATCATGCAACACTTGAGCTAGTCTTAGAGGCGAGACTAGGAATATATATTTTTTATCCGTTTATTATTCCACACGTGCATATGAGTCTTCCTCCGAGCCTCGTGGTTATTGCAGACTCGAGAACCATAGCAGTTATAGCATGGAATATAAACATAATTAGGAACATGGGGATAAATAATAACATTTATTATTGCCTCTAGGGCATATCTCCTACACCCTGCACCAAGGTCGTCGTATGTTGCACCCCGTGTGCCTCCGCCCCCACCGAGACAACCAAAGACTGAGATTGCACCCCTCCGTCCTCAAGATGGCATGTGTTTCAAGTGCCGACAGCCAGGCCTTATTTCCAGAGACTGCCCCCAGCGACAGAATCAACTGGTAGTTCACCCTGCTGGCCGCGGAAATGGCTGTGGCAACAATGGGACCCTCAACTATAATACTGGGTCAAATACTCATGCTCGTGGTCATGCTTACAACATTGATGTTGTACCAGCTCATGAACAGCCCGCTACTATGATGGGTACTCTCCTCGTTAACTCAATACTTGCTACTGTTTTATTTGATACAGGAGCATCGCATTCATTTATGTCTGGAGCATTTGCATCTAAGAATGGCATATTCCACGAAAAGATGCATACCCCCTTAATAGTCAGGACTCCCGGTACCCAGTGTCGTGTTGACATGGTTGCACCGAACCGTCGAGATGGAAGGATTCGAATTCATTGTTTCTCCACACATTCTGAAACCTCCACCATCGACCTTATCCTTGGCATGGATTGGTTGAAAGCCCATGATGCCGCACTTTATTGTGGCACCAAGGTCATCCAACTCTTTCATCCTTCTGGCGCGATTGCGAGTCATACTGCCATAGTGTCGATGAATGTCGGAGCTTGTATATATGCTCTGAATGCCTTGAATGTCGCACCTCTCGAAGGGATTGAGAAGGTTCCAATCATTTGTGATTTTACCGATGTATTCCCAGAAGAACTGCCGGGGATATCCCCGATTAGAGAAGTTGAATTCGCCATCGACTTGAAGCCCGACACCGTCCCTATTGCCAAGCGCCCGTATAAGATGCCACCTCACCACCTCCTTGAACTGAAGAAGGAGATCGACACGGCCCTCGAGAAAGGCTTCATCCGTCCAAGTTCCTCTGCTTGGGGAGCACCTTCGCTCTTTGTCAAGAACAGTGATGGAACGAACCGTTTGGTCCAAGATTACCGACCTATCAACCAGGACACGATACAGAACAAGTACCCCCTCCCTCGGATCAATGATCTTTATGATCAACTTGCTGGATCCACGGTGTTTTCAAAACTCGACTTAAGGTTGGGTTACCATCAGTTCCGGGTCCGTGAAGAGGACATCCCAAAGACCGCATTCATTACTCGCTATGGCTCATACGAGTACACTGTCATGTCATTTGGCTTGACCAATGCACCAGCCACCTTCTCCCGATTGATGAACTATATATTCATGGAATACCTCGACAAGTTTTTTGCGGTTTATCTGGATGATATATTGATTTACTCCCAGACCGACACAAAACATGCTGAACACCTTCATCTTATACTGGAAAAGCTTCGAGAACACAAACTCTATGCTAAGTATTCTAAGTGTGAATTCTGGCTTCCCCAAGTAACCTACCTTGGTCATGTGATTTCCATGGATGGCGCTGCCATCAAACCAGAACGTATTCAGGCTATTCTTCGTTGGACTCCTCCCAGGACTGTCAAGAAAGTCAGAAGTTTCCTCGGCCTTGCCAGCTATTGCCGCCGTTTTGTTGAGAATTTCTCCAAGATTGCCAAGCCGCTAACTAATCTGCTTCACAAGGGCGTCAAGTTTGAGTGGACTGATAAATGTCAAGAAAGTTTTCAAGCTCTCAACGACAAGCTCACTTCACCCCCAATAATGGCTCCCCTGATACTCAGAAGGACTTCGTTATATATTGCGACAGGTCTCGTCCGGGATTAGGCTGTGTCCTAATGCAAGAGCGCAAAGTTATTTCTTATGGATCTCGTCAGTTGCGTTCTCACGAAGAAAACTATCCAACTCATGATCTCGAATTGGCAGCGGTAATTTATGCATTGAAGCTCTGGCGACATTACCTCGTACGTAATCGTTGCGAGATCTACACCGACCACCAAAGCCTGAAGTACCTGTTTACTCAGCCCGACCTGAATCTCCGCCAGCAAAGATGGCTCGAGACAATAGCCGACTACAGCATGGGAATATCTTACACCCCTGGCAAAGCTAATGTGGTGGCCGATGCCTTAAGCTGCAAAGCCTACTGTAGTGAACTGTAAGTTCAATTACAACAACCACTTCTCCCTGGTTATCGAACAAAACCTTGACACCAAGATAAAGATAAGACAAGGTTATGACTCTGACGTCGAGAAGATTAAGCGCTATCTCGCTAGAGGAAAGCCCTCCTTCTTCACTGTTGCTGATGATGGTACGTTGTACTTCAAGGGTCGTCTAGTGGTCCCTGTAAACAGGCCCAACCTGAACTCAGCCCCGGATGTCCTGAAGGAAGCTCATGATACACCTTTGTCGATCCACCCTGGTAGTACCAAGATGTACCAAGACATTCGTCGGCGGTACTGGTGGTCTAACATGAAACAAGACATTGCTCGTTATGTTGATGAGTGTGACGTTTGCCGTCACGTGAAAGCCGGACATCAAAGACCTGCTGGAACTCTACAACCACTCTCTATTCCTGAATGGAAATGGGACAAGATTGAAATGGACTTCGTCACCGGTTTTCCGCGATCACAAAAGGGTCATGATGCTATCTTTGTCGTCATTGACCGATTCTCCAAGGTTGCCCACTTTCTGCCAGTCAAGGAGACGATCTCTGCTAGTCAGTTAACATACTTGTATGTTTCCAGAATTGTTTCTCTCCACGGTATTCCATTGGAGATCAGTTCAGACCGCGACAGCATTTTCACCTCGAAGTTCTGGGATAGTTTCCAAGAAGCTATGGGTACTCACCTGAATTTCAGCACCGCTTATCACCCCCAGTCGCAAGGACAAGTCGAACAAGTCAACCAAGTGATTGCAGATATGCTTCGAGCTTGTATCATCTCATTCGGTAAGAAATGGGAGGAATATCTTCCATTTGCTGAATTCTCGTACAACAATAGCTATCAAGCTAGTCTGAAGATGGGACCCTTTCAAGTTCTTTATGGACGTAAGTGTCGAACCCCTCTGAATTGGTCAGAGACTGGAGAACGAACCCTCATTGGTCCGGACATTATCCAGCATCCGAAGATCAGTTTTGCGTTATCCGTGAACACATGAAGTCTGCCCAGTCCCACCAGAAGAGAAACTATGACCGCAAACACAAGGAAATGGTCTATCAACCCGGTGAACAAGCTTACCTTCATGACACTCCCATGAGGGGCACTCATCGTTTCAGGATCAAAGGCAAGTTAGCTCCTCCCTACATTGGCCCGTTACGTATCCTTTCCAGAAGTGGACCAGTGGCATACCGTTTAGAATTGCCGTCAAACCTCTCCCAAGTCCACAATGTATTCCACGTGTCGCAACTCCATCGCTGCTTCAAAGACCCTATTCGTGAAGTGGAACATGATCTGATTGAATTGCAACAGGACTTGACTTATCAAGAACATCCGAACCGCATTATCGATCAGTCTGAACGCAAAACCGCAACAAGACAACCAAGTTCCTCAAGGTTCAGTGGTCGAATCATTCTAAAGATGAAGCCACTTGGGAACGCGAAGACCGTCTTCGTGAAGAATACCCCGATCTTTTCCCCTATACCGCTTAGATTCTCGCGACGAGAATTTCTGTAGTGGGGAGATTTGTAACACCCTCAGTGTCTGTAACAGTAATCACTTGTACTGTTGACTAATCACTGTTGCTAATCACTGTTGTTGATCATGCCATGATCATCTTTGGTTTTGATCACATCCCAAAATGCCTTTTGGTTAACATAAAAATTCTTGTGACAATTAAACTTTGTCCTAAAATTATAAAACCACTTTTTTAAAATGCACAATATTCATTGGACCATTGTAAACCAACTTTGAGTATTTATCATGCCACTGAAAATTTCAAACAATTCAAACCAGTGGCTGAACAACAATAATTCTCAGTTGAATATTAAAAAGAAATAATAAATAATTTTCTTTTGCCACCAAACTTTTTGTGGCATCTCAATATGATGTTACACTAATTATGCAACAAGCAACTTATTTAGCAAAACTCATTTGCTTGTTTGATTAAATCAAACAGAACAACAACACTAATTGCAGTAACTAGAAATTGCGAAAAAACTTATTTAACGCCCAGCGCGAATACCCCTGGCCCGGCCCACCTTGAGCCCACTCCCACTTCTCTGTTTTCTTCTACCTCTGTACACCAGGGAGCTTGTGGCGGAAATTTCATGGACATGGCCACATGCCGGCCATCCGCCGCCTCCTTGGCGCCCTACAATACGCCGACGAGTCCCTGCCCGAACCCTAGCCGCCGCCAGTTTCCCCTCTCCCGCTCGTCACCTCCCTGGCTCCTCCTCGAGCTCGCCGGGTGTCTGCCGTGGGCACGCCGCCGTCGTCCTCGTGGCCACCGGCCCCCTTTCACCACGCCAAGATGTCCAGGAGCTTCAGCACCTTCGACTCCGTCCCCCTCGCGCGCTGATTTGGACGGAGGCGCTCCACAGCCGCCGCCATCTTCGTCGTCTCCCTCCACATCCATCGCGCCGCCGCCGTCGATTCGCACGCCCTGAGCTTCCCTAGCCTACCCAGAGACCCCTACAAGCCCCGCTGTGAGCTGCTCTTTGTTTCCCCCCAACCTGCGCCTTTTTTTTGGCCCGCTGTCGCCGCCTTCACCTCGCCGCGCTCCGGCAGCCGCTAGGGATGCTCGCCGCCGTGGCCTCGGGCCACCACGTTGAACGAGGAGATCCCCAGGCGACGCGCGGCAGCTCGCACGTTCGATTCCGCCCAGCCCCGCGTCGATTTGGCCACTGGATCCCACACCCCGCTCACCGCCGCCGTCGTCGGCCTCGCCGGCGAGGACGCCCGTGGGCATGGCCTGGGTTAACTAGTCCTAACCCCCCCCCCTTCACTGACATGTGGGACCGGCCCTATTTTAATTGGAGCTAATCACCTATTTAGCATAACCCCCATTTAAAATAAAAATCAGAATAAAAATACCCCTGTGACTTACATGTGGGTCCTAGCAGCAGATAACCCCTGGTTAATTTAAACCATTTGATTAAGTGATGAGTCTATGAAAGACTGGCCCCACTCTCAGTTTTATTTAATTAAATGAATTTGGTTAAATGTCAGTCAATGACATGTGGGCCACCCCACTGTTTTAATTAATAAAAATGAGTTAATAAAACCTTAGAGGCTGACATGTGGGACCCTCATGTCAGGTTTGACCAGTCAACCACTTGTGGATAAGGTTACTGTTTATATTAATAAAAATAATTCAGAAAATGATTTAAATTGATTTAAACTTTGAATTTGAATATCTTTTAAACCGTAAGTCAGATTCAAAAACTTTATACATGAAAATTGATCAAAAAATATAACGAATACGAATACGCTATCCGTATATCAACCACACCCCTCTAACACAACGAACATCGATATTCCCCCCTCTGGGGCGTCTGTCGATAATCTCCCGGAGCCGGTATTTCATCCCCAGATGAATTCCCGCTCCGAGCAATGTGCATTGCACTGCGTTTGAACACCGTTATCAATGCATATGTCTTGCCATTCATCTGTTTTCTATGATTGCTTTATATTTACTGTTTCTCCCCCCCTTTATTCTCCGGTAGACCCCGCTGCTACCACCGACTACACCGCTGCCGGGTACGACTACTTCGTCGACGACCCTACCCCTACCGTCGAGCTTCCAGGCAAGTAGAGACATTCTCTTCCCCAGATATCGCATATCTTTCCATACATTTCTTGCACTAGGCATTGTTACTGCTGCTGCTACGTTGCTTACCTATTCAATTGCATAGCATGTCATTGTCGCCCCTTGATGTACCTTCATTTATCCTATGTTGCCTATCATAATTATGCATTATTTAGAAGTGAGCCCTGCGCTTTGTTAGCTAGGATTAGATAGCAGGTCGTGACCACTCAGGGGTGTGACACGGGTACAATACTATACCTGTAATAGGTACGGTACAATGCAGACACCGCCTAAGGCCCCCCTAGTTCGGCTCTGCCGAGCCACCATCAAGTGTGAGATATCAAGGAACAATCCTTGTACTCCACTTGTTGCTTACTCTATATAGACGCTCTAGGTACCTGAGCAACGGTTGTCTTAAAGGTAAGAAGTCGGGCGACCAAACGGTGCCCGCGAGCGGTATTGTGTCGGAAACGACAAGGAGGGTATGACCGACGTTACTGGCGTGCTTGGCCACTGCTCGTATCTCGCGAGAGTTACCAAACCACGAAAAGTCGAGCTCTACCAAGAGCACGCGCGAGACAAGGTAAGGAGACGTTTCACCTTGTTGGTAACCGCGTTCTTTGACGAGACGAAAGGGCAGGCCCCGACGTTACTGATGGTCCTTCGTATTGTTCGTTGTCCGTTGTATTGTTAGTCAGACAGCGATAACGGTTGTCTGTGAGATAATATTAAAATGCTAAATGGTTCGGCGGATGACTTGAGAGACACGTTGGTCTGTACGCACTACCTACACATGGGATTACGGTGTGGGCCCTCCGCTTCGTAGTTTCGTCCGAAAGCTCTTCAAACATCAGCAGTACTGCGGCCTGATCGCCGGGAAGCGGTGTTGTCTTCTTGGCTGCAGCAGGTGTGTTTGGATTTGATTTTGCTTCACCGGCCAGACTTGCACAGTGCAGGAGCGTGGAAGGGTGAGGGACCTAGACCCCTGAGCCTAGGATGGGCTGTGATGTGTGGGATAGCCTCGATGGGGCATTCCCTAACAAGGTGTACGCCACCCTGGAGATCCGAGCGTGCAGGCTGAATAGTAGTGCACCCCTGCAAGGAGTTTAATATATTCGAATAGCCGTGTCCATGGTAACAGGACGCTTTATGCTGAAGCCGGATCTTATCACTGCAAACTACTACTCCCTCCGATCCATAATAAGTGTCGCTCATCTAGTATAAAGTTTGTACTAGCTTAGCACAAAATGGGCGACACTTATTATGGATCGGAGGGAGTACAATTAATCTGTTGGTTCTGGGTTTTCTTCCTCGCCGGGAAGTCGAGGAGGGGAACTCGGAGGCATATATTATTATTAATTATTACAACTTACTATTATACAATGCTACAACAACTTCTGCTTCATTGTTATTTTATGCTTTACATAAACTGTTGGTTGTTCTCTTCTTGTGCTGCATGACTCGTCAGAAGATGCTAGTCTTCGATAGGCCTAGCTTCTTACCCTTATTCTGATTTCTATCTTGCAGTCCACTATATACAGCCTCCCCTTTCCTTTTGATACAATGCATAAATGCTTAGTAGCGGACGTAAGACTCGCGGGTATGCTAGATACTCACCCTTGCTTTATTTTCCTCCTTTATGTTTTTCCTGATCGGCCGCTCCAGTCGACGTTGGAGCCCAGGAGCAGGAGTACCCCGGAGGCGGATACTACTACGTCGAGGCCCGCGCTGACCAGGACCAGGAGTAGTTTTAGAGGCTCCCAGGCAGGAGGCCTTGCCTTTTCGATCTGTATCTCTGATGTTATTTGTGCTAGCCTTCTTAAGGCAAAACTTGACTAACTATGTCTGTACCCAGATATTATGGCTTGTATAACTTATGTATTCAGATCCTCGTGAACCCTAGTATTGTAACTTATTGGTTTATCCTTTTATGTTTAGTGTTGTGTTGTGATATTCTCACCGTGGCACCCTAATCTTAGCCGTGTACCCTGATGGATATGTGCCCTAGAGACAAATTAATAACGATATTTGTCACATATCCATTTTGTTCATAATACGTTTTATACTGTGCTATAACTGTATTACTTGGAAATACTAATATAGGTGTAGTATAAAACATAGGTCCGTAGTTTAACTCGGGTAAACTATCTCATTGGGCAATTGATTGATCAAGCTTTCCTGATCATGATGACACTTAAGTGCATTGACAATGAGGTCATGTCATTATGGGAATGATGTGATGGACATACACCCACCTAAAGTATTGTAATGTGATCGAGTCACATAGTTCAGCGTTGCGATGACTTTGTAACATATGGCTTAGTCCTTAGACCGTAATGATCATACGTAATTGTCATCTATGAGGAGACTTTGATTTGTATCCCACCGCCTGACTGAAATATGCTGGCTATAACGGTGCACTTTGGGTATTCCGAAATAGATGGTTGATGAGTACGTTAATAGATCAGAGCGGGATTTGTCAGTCCTTGTAACAGGACAGGTATTCTGGGCCCACTCGATGATATTGCATCAATAGCTTGCAAGCAGGTGACTAGGTCACGAGAGATGCAATAGGCATGGACGAGTAAACTTGTTTGTTGTGAACGAGATGTGAACACGGTATGTGGGATACCGACGATCGAACCTCGGACAAACAAAGTATCGCAGCACAAAGGGATTACGCCGTATCGTTAACGGTTTCCAATAGCGATTGAAGTTCATTCGATGGAAGCGCAGGGGCTGTCAAGGATTGTAACCAGGTCCAACTAACTAGTCATTGGTCAATGAGAAGAGTCTCGACCATGTCTGCTGTTTCCCGGACCGTTAGGGTGTTACACTTATGGGCAATCGATGCATAGGACAGTTTCGGGATCAATCGGTGAAATAGGAGAAATCACCGGAATAGTTCCGGAGGAGGACGGAAGTTGTTCCGGACATTTTGAATGGTTCAAAATAATGTTTTATTATTTAATTATCTGAATTAAATATTTAAACATATTAAAATAATTATTTTTTTGGAAAAAGGCTATATGGGCCTGTGGGGCCCATTAGGGGAGGAGGGGGTTTCCCCCCTTGGGCTTGGCGCCAAGGGTGGGGCCCATCCCCCCCCCCTTGGGAGTTTAGTCCCACATGGGGGAGGGGAGGAGGATGGCACCCCCCCCCTTGGCCTATATAAGGAGGGGTACGCCCCCTTTTTCCAACACACAATTATTCCTCACTCTCTCCTTCTCCTTCCTAGAAGTGGACTACCCTTGTTTGGATTCTGCACTAGGACTGGAGTTCTCCACCATAAGGCAGGTCGTCCCTCTGCTGGAGTCGGGATCCGAATCCGTCGTTCTTCCGCTGCTCGCCTGGTTCGGGGCCCGGGAGGAACATTGATTGTACCGTACGTGTATAATATCTTTGAGGCACTACACCTGTGGTGCTACTTCATCGCTGGAGGTCAACCGGCAGTCATACTCGCCGGTGGTATACTACACGATAGGGAGGTCGTAGTTCCGAGTCTACGCCAGCCACGTTCGCAAGAACGTTTCCCTCTTTCGGTCTTCAAAGGTATGAACACCGATTCCCTCGGTTACTTTACATCGTCATAGCATAGATCTTGGGTTCGGGTACCGTAGGTATGAACAAATTGTGTTTTCTGCCCCGTATCCCAACATACCCTGCGTGTATGATTACTGTACACGGATTAATTTTGGGGGCGTCATAGACAACCTCTCTGAACTTCGTTGGGAGCAAAGTTACTTGTGTGTGCAGGTCCAGGTTAAGGGAGCAATATCTCAAACGACGTGTTGCTCTCTTCACCACCTACTTGTAGTTATCGGAGTCCTACTGGTTCGATATCAACCTTAGTATCTTTGCCAAGGGAAATTTGCTGCTATCCTACATCTCACCTTCCACTTGGGGTAACCAACGAAGGGCGAGAAGCCATTATCATCTCTCGCGCATCATGCAGCATATTCACATTGATGAACGCAGTTCTATGGGATGGAAAGTTCCTACCTAACTACGGCCAGTCTGACATCGCAAACATAAGGATGCTTATAACTCACTCAATGGTGACAAGCGGGCTAAACAAGGTGATGTGGGAAGACGTTTTAGCCGTGAAGCAGTATTGATTAGGTGCATTTTTTTATCATGTAGCTAACTATTATCTATTTTTGAAGCTACTCCAATCCCACACAAAATGTCAATAAAGTAAAAGACATTTGCACATAGTTGCTCACTTTTTACACATAAAGTTGCTCAAAATTAACACCGTAGTTGCTGCAAAACAAATGTGTACTTTTTTCCCAATCCCTACATCAAACCATGGTTGTAGGTAGGGTGGTGTGAGGTAGTGTTCAATGTTGTCATGCCATACAAGGGGGAAAAGAAAAAGACACTAGCACACAGTTTCTCAGTTTTTACACATAAAGTTGCTCAAAATTAATACAGTAGTTGCTCAGAAAGAAAATAAAGGAACTGCAGTGATGGGACATAGGATGGGTGGATCTTCCATTTGGTGTCCTTTTTGCATCAAGCCAGCTTGACCTTGCATGAAGCGCCATTGTGCTCAATAGAGATGCAAATGTTTCACTTGTTCTTCTTATTTGGTTGAAGTTCCAGCGCTGATTTATAACGTTTTGTGCAGGATCGGCCTTTTGTGACTGGCCTTGGTGGGTCCCTCGGTGCTGGAGAGTTAGGAGGTGGTCCATAACCACCACGGCCCAAAGGATTTGACGCCTCCGCAGCTCAAGCTTCTTTCATCTTCTTGTTCCTTGTCTTGTGTAGTTGGGACACCTCAGTTTTAACAGTTCCAATATGCCTCTATACTATAGCAGTTGCCTCATTGATACGTCTCAAACGTATCTACTTTTACAAACAGTTTTGCTATTGTTTTGGCTTCATTCTTGCATGATTTGAACGAAACTAACCCGGACTGACGTTGTTTTCAGCAGAGCTACCAGTGCAGTTTTCTTTTGTGCAGATTTCTGGATATTTAGGTACGCTGGAAAAATCCCAAAAAATATTAAAAAAATCAGCGTTCTGGAAGCTTCCGCCAGTCAAGGGGGCCAAAGGGCAGCCACCTGCCCTCCTGGCCTGGTCCCACGTCCCCCGGTGCCCTACTTTGGCCCTATTTATTATCCCGACGCATAAACCCCAGAACAGAAGTCGCTTTTCCAATCTACGTCGCGGAGCCGCCGCAACCCTCTGTTCTTCTCCGGGAGAGCTAATCTGGAGGCTGCTTTTGCCTCCGGTGCGGGGAAATCATCGCCATCGTCATCATCATCGCCTCTCCATCACCCCTCCATGACTTCCTCTCTCATGTGTGAGTAATTCCCTGCTATAGGCAAAGGGGGTGGTTGTAACACCCTCACTGTCGTGCAACAGTAATCACTACAGTAATCATTTTGAAAATGATTATCACTGTTGTTAATCACTGTGCTAATCATGCCATGATCATCTTTGAACTCAAAGATGATTGCAGATGCCTTTTGGTGGGTATAAAAAAAATGTTGCTGATTGAAACTTACCCAAAAATTATGCAACCACTTTTGTAAAATCTCTAATAATCACTGGACCATGCTATTATGGTTGTGGTTATTTATCAAGCTATGGAAAATTGCAAACAATTCTTACCAGCAGCAAAACTACACCATTTTCTAATTGCAAATTCCAAACAAATAGAAAATGACTTTATAAAAGTCCAAATCTTTTTGCGGGCCTCTGGTATGGTGACATACTAATTATGGTGCAAGGATTGTATTTTACAAAAATGCCCAAGGCATTAAATAATTACAAACAGAAACAACATAAAAAAAGAAAGAAAAAGAAAACTAAACTAAAAATTGCACTGGCAAACCTTCCCCCCAGGCCCAGCCCACCTCCCTCCCTCCCTCTCTCTTTTTCCCCACCGACACCCTCCCCTCCCTAACTCCCTCACGCCCGTGCCCCCTCCCCCAGCCCGATCCAGAGCGAGGAGACCGGCGACCCTGGCCCCGCCCCGACCTCCCTCCACCCCGGTGGACCGCCACGGCCCCGCGACGCGCCGCCGCAACCCTGGCTCCGGCGCCGCCCCCCCACGCCCTTGCGACCCCGGTGCTCACCGCCAAGAACCACCACTAACCGCCCTCGCCATCCTCTAGCTCCAAACCGGCGAGGGCCCCCCTCCCTGCAGCACATCCTCCTCGACCACCTCGCCCCCCTTCGACTCCCTCGGCCCCCTGGCCGCCCTGCTACCTCCGCCGCGACGCCCCCTCTCCCACCGTGAGCTCCTCCCTCCCGGTTTCTTTTCCTCTGTTCCAAATCCCGGCCGTGCCCTGCCTCCCTTGGTCGCGCGCCGCCGCTGCTAACTACCCTGCCCCGCCTCGCTTCAGCCCCCTCGCCGGAACGGCCTGGCACCGCCGTGCCCCCTGGTCGGGTTGGCCTTGCCGGCGTGCTCCCCGTCTCAGCCGTGGGGCCAGCTTCCTAACCCCCCCTAATTTCCTGTTAGACAAACAGAGAATACCCCCTCCCCCCTTGATTAGAACATAATAGAAATAACCCCCTAAGTGCCTTACAGGTGGGCCCTAGGCCATTAGCAACTTTACTGTGTAATTAAACTACTAACAAAAACCTATCACTATGACACATGGGCCCCATTGTTAATTGAATTAATTAAATAGTTTTATAAAATTCTAGTGACTATGACATGTGGCCCCTGGGTTTTTTTAGTTAAATTAAATAACATGTGGTTGTCTCTGTCTCAATGACAGTGGGGACCCACTTCTCAGTTTGACTGGTCAACCCCACTATTCTGGATAATGTTGTTTAATGAATTAAATAAATTTCAGAAATTATTTAGAAGTGATTTAAACTGCTAAATTCAATAACTTTAAAACCGTATATCAGATGAAAATAATTTGTATATCAAAGTTGCCCAGAAAAATACAACGATCATGGATACGCTATCCGTATGTCTACCCCACCCCCCTAACACACCGATCATCGACATTCCCCCCCTCCGGGCCATTTGTCCGATAATTGCCCGATACCGTAAAACTCCCCGGATGAATTTATTCCGAACACGAAAGTTGTCCGTATTGGATCAACTGGCACGGTTACACCATCCACACGTTTGTCGTATGTCCACGACACCTCCGGCATGAACCCTTCCCCCTTCGGACACCCTGTCCGGTAATCACCCGGAACTGGCAGTTCATCCCCGGATGAATTTTCGTTCCGAGAAATGTGTATCATACAATGTTAGAGCATCACTAACATTTCATATGCCGTGTCTTGTATTTGTATTGCTATCATTGCTGTGTATTTATTGTTTCTCCCCCCTCTTTTATTGTCCCGTAGTCTCGACGTCCGCTGCTGATGCCCCTGTGATCGACTACTTCGTCGACGACCGTACCTCTACCGTCGAGTTTACAGGCAAGCAGAGCCATTCTCTTCCCCAGATATCGCCTACCTTTCCGTACTTTCTTGAACTAGGCATGGTTACTGCTGCTGCTACGTTACAATCCTATTCAATTGCATAGCATGCTTTTGTCGCCCCTCGATGTACCTTTCCTTTGTCCTATGCTGCCTTATAAATATATATATAATATTCAGCAGTAAACCCTGCGCATTGTTAAATAGGTTTAGAATAGCGGGCCGTGATCACTCTGGTGAGTGAACGCGGATTACAAAATATTATAACTGCAACAGGTACGGATCAATGCAGACGCCCTAGGGAACCTACAACGGCGAGACCCTACCGAGTCGCTTCGAGTTTGACTTATGAGTGGACGGACTCGTATTTCACCCTCGTCGGCTCAGTAGCGTAGCATCACTCGGATGATACGAGAATATTCCTCTTTAGTTCATTCCGCTGATGTCTCTGTCGGACCTCTTCAAGTGTACCATCGAGGGTGATTCCTCCTGGTTTCACTTGATGGTAGGCACTCGAATCAACTAGTGTCCTTACAGGTAAGGAGTTGGGTGACCCAACGGTGCCCGCGCAGGGTATCTTAGCGGAACGACAGGTCAGGTGTATTCCACCGGTGTGCGGCGGGCCTGGTACTGTTCGTGGCTGAAGGATTTCCTATTGTACGAAAGTCGAGCTCTTCGGAGCAAACGCGAGACAAGGTAAGGAGACGGTTCACCTTGTTGGTAACCGCACGAGTTGGTGGGACGACAGGGCAGGCACCGACGTTACTGGTGGTTCTGACTGCTGTCGTTGTCCGCGACTCATTCAATAAGGGGCAACGATAACGGTTGTCTCGACAGAAAATTAATAAAATGCTTAACGGGTTCGGCGGATGACTTGAGTAGCCTGTTGGCTTGTACGCACTACCTATGCGTGGGATTACGCGTATGGGCGCATCCGCAATGTAGCCTCGTTCGAAAGCTCTGAAAGACGTCCAGTTCAGCTTTGCGGCAGGGACGGATCGCGCTGCGGCGTTGGAATTCACCCTCCTCGCAACGACCCGGAGAGCGAGGGGTGATAGGCCCATGACCCCCTTGCACTTAGGGTTGTAGACCGACGGGGACCTCTCTGATGAGTCGTAGGACGGACTGCGTTGTGTCGGATAGCCTCGGTGGGGTGCTCCCTAACCAGGTGTACGCCACCCTGGAGATCCGAGCGTGTAGTGGCACACTAGTGCACCCCTGCAGGGAAGATTAATCTATCGATAGCCGTGTCCACGGTAACAGGACGCTTTATGCTGAAGCCAGATCCTATCACTACAAACTATTACTATTAAACTGTTGGTTCCGGGTTTTCTTCCTCGCGGGGATGTCGAGGAAGGGAACTCGGACGCATTGTTAATTATGATTACAACTTATTATTATACAATGCTGCAGCAACTTCTGCTGCATTGTTACTTTCATTACTGTTATATTAAACTGTTGGCTGATTCTTACCTCATGCTGCAAGACTCGTCGGAAGATGCTAGTCTTCGATAGGCCTAGCTTCTCTTCCTTGCTCTGAACTTTCTACCTTGCAGTCCAATATATACAGCCTCCCCTTTCCATTTGATACAAATGCATAATGCTTAGTAGAGGACGTAAGACTCGCGGGTATGCTAGATACTCGCCCTTGCTTTATTTTCCCCCTTTTTGTTTTGCCTGATCGGCCGCTGCAGTCGACGTTGGAGCCCAGGAGCAGGATATCCCCGATGCCGACCACCGCAACGTGAAGATCCCCACTGCCTTCTACGACGTCGAGTTCCCCTTTGACCAGGAGTAGTTTGGAGGTTCCCAGGCAGGAGGCCTCGCCTTTTCGATCGTGTTGATTTTGTGCTAGGCTTCTTAAGGCAACCTTGTACCCTTGTGTCTGTACTCAGATACTATTGCTTCCGCTGACTTTGTGCTCTCGAGCTGTTATATTCGAGCCCTCGTGGCCCCTGGCTTGTATTAAACAGCTTGTATTATTTTATTTGTAGAGTTGTGTTGTGATATCTCACCGTGAGTCCCTGATCTCGATCGTGTACCTTGCGTGTATGATTACTGTACACGGTCTGATTTTGGGGGCGTCACAAGTTGGTATCAGAGCCAACTGCCTGTAAGAAGCCCCTAACCACTCCTTGGTCGAAGTCGAGTCTAGTATTTGCACAACTACTTTGCTAACTTAATGTTTGGCTTACGGGCCCACATCGATGTCACTACGTGTGATATCTATGGTATTAGGATCTTTTTCTCCGTACCTTTACTCTGGGATTCTACTCTCTTATCCTTTCGGGTAAATTTTGCTAACTCTGACATTAGGATCTCGTGGTCGCATCTTCCCGGAGATCCCTTCACCCAAGATGATCGCTTGCATCACCTGAAGATTCCGAAGGTTACTCTTCGATAAATTCCCTAGAACCTACGTGTTCGTCGCCTTGCAATCCCCTGTCATCGATAAGTCCGTATGGATAATTACATCCACCTCCCGATCTGGAAATCATAATTCCCTCGTACTTAAGCATTGAATTATTCTGATGCTTCTATCACCGGATTCCTTTGCATTCTTTCTACTTCTGGTTGAGTACCGATACTCACTAGATTCTCTGTGGGCCCATAACCCATAGTTCCACAGGATCGAAACCTGAATCTTGTCACCTTCTTTGTGATGTTCATTCGGTATCAGACTCAATGCTTATGCCTGATGCTCTGGACCCCTTTTCATCATTCGTTATCGACATCGAATGCATGCCTATCCGCCTGAGACTTCTCATGCGTTCTTTTATTCTCTCGATGTGCTACGCATACCCCGATAATCCGTCGTAACCCTCGGATGACAGTGTCATGTTGGCATGATGGCTCCTAACATCACCGTCGAAGTTGAAGGAGTTGGGCTCCTTGCTACCCCCATTCACACATTCTCAAGCTTGTCACCATCAACCTTGTTTTGGTGATGGTTTGGTTGAAAACCCCCGCGGCTGCAATCTATTGTCGCACTAAAGTTGTTCAACTTTTCACCCTTCGGTGAGATGGTGAAATGCACCATAACCTCTGAAACGCCGTCGAGTTCGTTAAGGTTCGGTGGTCAAATCATGTTAAGCATGAAGCCACTCCTGAACGTGAAGTTCGCCTTCGCGAAAAATACAGATTTTTTTCTTCTACCACTCAAATTCTCGGGACGAGAATTCTTGTAGTGGGGGAGATTTGTAACACCCTCACTGTCGTGCAACAGTAATCACTACAGTAATCATTTTGAAAATGATTATCACTGTTGTTAATCACTGTGCTAATCATGCCATGATCATCTTTGAACTCAAAGATGATTGTAGATGCCTTTTGGTGGGTATAAAAAAAATGTTGCTGATTGAAACTTACCCAAAAATTATGCAACCACTTTTGTAAAATCGCTAATAATCACTGGACCATGCTATTATGGTTGTGGTTATTTATCAAGCTATGGAAAATTGCAAACAATTCTTACCAGCAGCAAAACTACACCATTTTCTAATTGCAAATTCCAAACAAATAGCAAATGACTTTATAAAAGTCCAAATCTTTTTGTGGGCCTCTGGTATGGTGACATACTAATTATGGTGCAAGGATTGTATTTTACAAAAATGCCCAAGGCATTAAATAATTACAAACAGAAACAATATAAAAAAAGAAAGAAAAAGAAAACTAAACTAAAAATTGCACTGGCAAACCTTCCCCCCAGGCCCAGCCCACCTCCCTCCCTCCCTCTCTCTTTTTCCCCACCGACACCCTCCCCTCCCTAAATCCCTCACGCCCGTGCCCCCTCCCCCAGCCCGATCCAGAGTGAGGAGACCGGCGACCCTGGCCCCGCCCCGACCTCCCTCCACCCCGGCGGACCGCCACCCCCCCCGCGACGCGCCGCCGCAACCCTGGCTCCGGCGCCCCCCCCCCCCCCCACGCCCTTGCGACCCTGGTGCTCACCGCCAAGAACCACCACTAACCGCCCTCGCCATCCTCTAGCTCCAAACCGGCGAGGCCCCCCCTCCCTGCAGCACATCCTCCTCGACCACCTCGCCCCCCTTCGACTCCCTCGGCACCCTGGCCGCCCTGCTACCTCCGCCGCGACGCCCCCTCTCCCACCGTGAGCTCCTCCCCCCGGTTTCTTTTCCTCTGTTCCAAATCCCGGCCGTGCCCTGCCTCCCTTGGTCGCGCGCCGCCGCTGCTAACTACCCTGCCCCGCCTCGCTTCAGCCCCCTCGCCGGAACGGCCTGGCACCGCCGTGCCCCCTGGTCGGGTTGGCCTTGCCGGCGTGCTCCCCGTCTCAGCCGTGGGGCCAGCTTCCTAACCCCCCCTAATTGCCTGTTAGACAAACAGAGAATACCCCCTCCCCCCTTGATTAGAACATAATAGAAATAACCCCCTAAGTGCCTTACAGGTGGGCCCTAGGCCATTAGCAACTTTACTGTGTAATTAAACTACTAACAAAAACCTATCACTATGACACATGGGCCCCATTGTTAATTGAATTAATTAAATAGTTTTATAAAATTCTAGTGGCTATGACATGTGGCCCCTTGGGTTTTTTAGTTAAATTAAATAACATGTGGTTGTCTCTGTCTCAATGACAGTGGGGACCCACTTCTCAGTTTGACTGGTCAACCCCACTGTTCTGGATCATGTTGTTTAATGAATTAAATAAATTTCAGAAATTATTTAGAAGTGATTTAATATGCTAAATTCAATAACTTTAAAACCGTATATCAGATGAAAATAATTTGTATATCAAAGTTGCCCAGAAAAATACAGCGATCATGGATACGCTATCCGTATGTCTACCCCACCCCCCTAACACACCGATCATCGACATTCCCCCCCTCTGGGCCATCTGTCCGATAATTGCCCGATACCGTAAAACTCCCCGGATGAATTTATTCCGAACACGAAAGTTGTCCGTATTGGATCAACTGGCACGGTTACACCATCCACACGTTTGTCGGATGTCCACGACACCTCCGGCATGAACCCTTCCCCCTCCGGACACCCTGTCCGTTAATCACCCGGAACTGGCAGTTCATCCCCGGATGAATTTTCGTTCCGAGAAATGTGTATCGTACAACGTTAGAGCATCGCTAACATTTCATATGCCGTGTCTTGTATTTGTATTGCTATCATTGCTGTGTATTTATTGTTTCTCCCCCCTCTTTTATTGTCCGGTAGTCTCGACGTCCGCTGCTGATGCCCCTGTGATCGACTACTTCGTTGACGACCGTACCTCTACCGTCGAGCTTACAGGCAAGCAGAGTCATTCTCTTCCCCAGATATCGCCTACCTTTCCGTACTTTCTTGCACTAGGCATGGTTACTGCTGCTGCTACGTTACAATCCTATTCAATTGCATAGCATGCTTTTGTCGCCCCTTGATGTACCTTTCCTTTGTCCTATGCTGCCTTATAAATATATATATAATATTCAGCAGTAAACCCTGCGCATTGTTAGCTAGGTTTAGAATAGCGGGCCGTGATCACTCTGGTGAGTGAACGCGGATTACAAAATATTATAACTGCAACAGGTACGGATCAATGCAGACGCCCTAGGGAACCTACAACGGCGAGACCCAGCCGAGTCGCTTCGAGTTTGACTTATGAGTGGACGGACTCGTATTTCACCCTCGTCGGCTCAGTAGCGTAGCATCACTGGGATGATACGAGAATATTCCTCTTTAGTTCATTCCGCTGATGTCTCTGTCGGACCTCTTCAAGTGTACCATCGAGGGTGATTCCTCCTGGTTTCACTTGATGGTAGGCACTCGAATCAACTAGTGTCCTTACAGGTAAGGAGTTGGGTGACCCAACGGTGCCCGCGCAGGGTATCTTAGCGGAATGACAGGTCAGGTGTATTCCACCGGTGTGCGGCGGGCCTGGTACTGTTCGTGGCCGAAGGATTTCCTGTTGTACGAAAGTCGAGCTCTTCGGAGCAAACGCGAGACAAGGTAAGGAGACGGTTCACCTTGTTGGTAACCGCACGAGTTGGTGGGACGACAGGGCAGGCACCGACGTTACAGGTGGTCCTGACTGCTGTCGTTGTCCGCGACTCATTCAATAAGGGGCAACGATAACGGTTGTCTCGACAGAAAATTAATAAAATGCTTAACGGGTTCGGCGGATGACTTGAGTAGCCTTTTGGCTTGTACGCACTACCTATGCGTGGGATTACGCGTATGGGCGCCTCCGCAATGTAGCCTCGTTCTAAATCTCTGAAAGACGTCCAGTTCAGCTTTGCGGCAGGGACGGATCGCGCTGCGGCGTTGGAATTCACCCTCCTCGCAACGACCCGGAGAGCGAGGGGTGATAGGCCCATGACCCCCTTGCACTTAGGGCTGTAGACCGACGGGGACCTCTCTGATGAGTCGTAGGATGGACTGCGTTGTGTCGGATAGCCTCGGTGGGGTGCTCCCTAACCAGGTGTACGCCACCCTGGAGATCCGAGCGTGTATTGTCACACTAGTGCACCCCTGCAGGGAAGATTAATCTATCGATAGCCGTGTCCACGGTAACAGGACGCTTTATGCTGAAGCCAGATCCTATCACTACAAACTATTACTATTAAACTGTTGGTTCCGGGTTTTCTTCCTCGCGGGGATGTCGAGGAAGGGAACTCGGAGGCATTGTTAATTATGATTACAACTTATTATTATACAATGCTGCAGCAACTTCTGCTGCATTGTTACTTTCATTACTGTTATATTAAACTGTTGGCTGATTCTTACCTCATGCTGCAAGACTCGTCGGAAGATGCTAGTCTTCGATAGGCCTAGCTTCTCTTCCTTGCTCTGAACTTTCTACCTTGAAGTCCACTATATACAGTCTCCCCTTTCCATTTGATACAAATGCATAATGCTTAGTAGCGGACGTAAGACTCACGGGTATGCTAGATACTCACCCTTGCTTTATTTCCCCCCTTTTTGTTTTGCCTGATCGGCCGCTGCAGTCGACGTTGGAGCCCAGGAGCAGGAGATCCCCGATGCCGACCACCACAATGTGAAGATCCCCACTGCCTTCTACGACGTCGAGTTCCCCTTTGACCAGGAGTAGTTTGGAGGTTCCCAGGCAGGAGGCCTCGCCTTTTCGATCGTGTTGATTTTATGCTAGCCTTCTTAAGGCAACCTTGTACCCTTGTGTCTGTACTCAGATACTATTGCTTCCGCTGACTTTGTGCTCTCGAGCTATTATATTCGAGCCCTCGTGGCCCCTGGCTTGTATTAAACAGCTTGTATTATTTTATTTGTAGAGTTGTGTTGTGATATCTCACCGTGAGTCCCTGATCTCGATCGTGTACCTTGCGTGTATGATTACTGTACACGGTCTGATTTTGGGGGCGTCACAGTGGTAGGGATTGGATGAGTTAGATCATGTAATAGTTCAATCATATTGTTGGGGGCATGTTGCCTATCATCTACTTGGTGTTTATCATCTCTGTTACAACTTGTTGCTCTTAATGCTTGTCACTTTGGGCCCGAGTGCCATGATTTCAGATCTGATCACCCTTTTGTTTCTTGAGTTTATGGTGTTCTTGATCCTATCTATGAGTTGTATGCACCTATTATAGTCCGGAACCGGCAATCCCAATGGTGACAGCTTGGGACACCAAAGGGGATGGACTATAATTTGAGGATTCCGTGTATCCATGAAGTGTTAATGCTTTGTTCCGGTGCTCTTTGACAGGAGTACCTTAATCTCCCTAAGTTCCTTTTGGCCCCGTTTGTAGTGGGAGGGTAGGACAAAATATGTTGTGCAAATTTCTTATTGCAAGCACGTACAACTACCTTGGGATACACGCTTGATGTTTGATATTTTCCTAGATGATCCTTTCTTTTCTGTGAACCTAGCCCGTGTTAGAATCTATTACATGTTCATTCTCATCCAAGCAGCGCCCAACCATCCATCTCCCTAGCCTACAGTGCTTTCTTTCCTGCTAGTTACTAGTTGTTTACTTTTGCTGTTTTACTTTTGCTGTTTCACCACCACCATCACCACTATTATCACCACCACTACTACCACCGTATCACAGTTGCTATTAATACCTTTGTGCAAGCAAGTGTTTATTTCAGGTGCAGTTGAATTGACAACTCAATTGTCAAAGCCTGTATGTATTCTTTGTGTCCCCAGGTGTCGAATCAATAAATTGGGTTATCTTGCCCGCGAAGACTATCTCGATCCCCTACAGTTGAGGGTTATCACTCATCCAAAGTAATAGCCATGTTAGCTAGCTTTGCAAAATCCATGTTCATGTTAACCTGCCTCACCTGATTTTGCGATTCAGCAGGCATGGTTGGAGCAACAGCTATGTTATGCCGCACCGGCGCGTCGACAATAGCATTCTGCGTCCATCGACGCTTTATGTAATGCTCCGGTATCTCATCAACCCCAATGTGTGTCAGAACTTTTAGAATGTGGCAGCAAAGCAACCCATCCCGGTACCACTTGCAACATTCACAATCATACTTTCCTGCAACCAGCATTATAGTGACCAGATATTTCCTTCTCCCGTACTTCCAAATGCACTCCGTGTTGGGCACTAGGTCAAACATGTTTTCACCAACAGGTCGAACATTGTACATACCAATCATCTCAAACTCTTCCTTGAACCTCAAGTAGATGACCCTGGTGTACACGTTGTATGCGTGCCTCTCAACGGGGAACCGTGACCACGTTTGCGTTTCCAAGTGATCTGTACGGTAGTCATTCCCCCCTTCCTTGACAAGTATGTGAATTTCGATCTTCTCATACTGCTTCACAAAGTTGAGGAGCGACTTGTGAGGGTTCACGCAGCGTTTCAAGACAGCATTGAACCCCTCGCTGCGATGCGTTGACTGGAGGAACGGGAAGAATCTGAACTTGAAGTAGCATGGCACCCATGTAGCCCGGTCTTCAAAGAGCTTATCAAAGTGGGTATTGGCAAGCCCAAGAGCCTCATACTTGAGCATAACTGCAGCCCATTTCCTTTCAAACTAAGCGGGGGTGAAGCTGAAGTCAATACACTCATTAAAGTCCTCGGCCAGACCCGGGTTCCTTGCCAACATGGAGCCAAGTTTCTCTTGCGCCTTCTTCATGATATGCCACCGACAACACCGGTGAGTTGTCGTGGGAAACATTCTTCCTATTGAAACAGCCATAGCCCCATCCTGATCCGTGATGATATTATCCGGTGCCTTTCCATCCATTGCCTATTGAAACAACCAATCATAGCTAGTCGCCAACTCTTGACGCACAAATCCACAACCAAGCATGAATGATTGCTCATGCCTATTGATGTCGATGAAAGGCGCAAAAGGCATGTTGTACATGTTGGTGAGGTACGGGCATCAAACGAGACGCAGTCATGGTAAGCCTGCGCATAAGCTTTGCGCGCTGCACCATCAATCCAGAATAAGTTTTCGCATATGCCCTCCTAATACGGTGAGGATAGTTCTCTCACTTCTCGTTGGTTACCCCAAGTGGAAGGTGAGATATAGCGTAGCAGCAAATTTCCCTCGGTGAAGATACCAAGGTTTGTCTCCAGTAGGACTTGCAGAAATACAAGAAGGTGACAATGGCGCCAGAAATTACTTGGCCAAAGTAAAATATGGCAACGGAGAACATGCAAGAATTTAATAAAGAACACAAATATAAAAGAGAACCAAATATATTACTCATCACAATCTGAACATAATCTCATAATCCATCAGATCCCAGCAAACTCAGCATAGCAACACAGGAAATTACAAAAGTGCCTCGATCATGTGAGGCAAGTCACAAGGTCTCGAAAGTGAAAGCACAAAGAGGGCAGGAGAACATCACATAGCTGCTGGTCACGGACCCATGGTCCAAGGAGGACTACTCACGGCACATCCGGGAGGCGTCCATGGCTATGGATGGTCTCCCAGAGGGGATTCCTCCTTCCGGCAGGGTGCCGAGGCACCTTCTCCTGGCAGCCCCGATCTTGAAACGGCGGCAGCGACGGAACAGAGAGGAGAACGGGAATAACAGATCGGTCTTAGGGGTTTCCGTCACGGGAGGTAAATATAGGCCAAACGGGGCACCGAGAGGGGCCACAAGGCAGCCAGGAGGCCTCCTGGCGCAGCCTAGGGTGGGGCCGTGCCAGGGACCCTCCTGGGGCCCTGGTGGGTCCACCCCCTTCCTTCCTTGGTGATTCAGGAAGCTTCCGGGTCGCTCATTTTTTATATAATTTTTTCGGGATTTATTTGGCACTTTTAATGGCCGGAAAACCTGAAATACAAAAACAGCAGAAAACAGGAACTGGCAACTGGGTGCACTGAGTTAATAGGTTAGTCCAAATATTCTCAAAAGTGTATGAAAGTTCAAGCAAAACATGGCCAAGTCACACAAAACATGCATGGAGCAAGAAGAAATTATAGATACGTTTGGGACGTATCACCTCCACATCCATCTTGCATCTAAAGAAGAAGTTTGTATCCACGTCTTTCAGCTTCCAAAAGTAGTGCAAGGTCTCGTCCATATCACAATCTTTAAAATATGCATTCAGTGTTGCACAGTGGTTGTTAGGATCTTCGCTGTGTACGGACAACCAACTTCGTACCGTAGTATGACGACATCACCATCATCATTTGACCTACAAAACATAATGGAACACATCAATTTCTGCAGGTCGCAGTTGGGCGGTAGTTCTTTTTTTGTTATGAAACACTGGTGGAGTTGCACATGAGTATGTGTGGTAGCTGCCTACAAATTATATCCCAGTTGCCAGTTTTCTATTGAAGCAGTTGCTTTATTTTTTCCAGTAAAAACAAATCAGAGTTGCCAGTTTCTCATGCAGAAGTTGCCAATGAACACAACAGAGTTGCCAGTTTTTATACAGTAGATGCCCAGAAAACACAACCAGAAAACTTAACATTAGGTGCGGTGGTGGGAGGGAGTGTATGCTTAGGCGCATGCGTACCTGCTGTTAAGTTGCAATCGTATAGGTGAGTCAAGAACTTCTTCTCCTCAGCAGGGATACCTTGGTGTGAACGAAGGTACTTTGTGAGCGATGGTTTCTGAACCAACGGATGATTGTGCTCCGCATTAAAGTGAATCACCTCCCATCTATCATCTATTAGTTTCACCACCATCTTAGCTTGACAATTTTTTTGTATGAGAGCCTCTCGCATGTGTTTCTTCTTCTTACAAACAAGTTCATCCTCATCTTGATCTGATGAGATTGGAGGAGCAGGTTTCTTGCCTTTGCCCGAGACCACAACTTCTGAACTTCCCGCATCTCCTTTTAGTTTGCGGAACTTGTTGCAACAAAATTGTTGCTTCTCAAGCTTTGCAGTGAAGGCAGACTTACGCGACGCATTTGACTTCGTTGAAAATACTTTCCTTAAAGCGTACGCATTGTAGTGTTGTTTTGCAATTAACAAAGTGTCAAATCTCATTCCAACACAAGGCTCATCCGGCTGTGACAAAGCTTCCTCATCTTGAACGTCTTCCGCCTCAACAACCATGGCAATTGCTGGAGTAGCTGAGACAATAGTAGGAGGAGGAACATCTTAGAGGGAATGACTTTCATTGTTGTTAGAAAACCTAGGATGATTAGATTCACCAACACATTCATCCAGATTGACACGCTGCGGCAAATTGATTGTATTTAAAAATTGTCCACCCAACTCAGCAGAAATGTTGATGGATTCCACATCGAGCGGTTCTTCGTTCAAGTCTAGCATATCCATCCCTCTATTTTCAGATTGTGCAAGTTTGCTAGATGTGTACAACTGATGACCCTCAACTGTAGGGGGTCGTTTGTAGAGTTTTCGATAAATAAGAGTGTTGAACCCAACGAGGATCAGAAGGTATTGGTAAGTGACTTTGGTAAAGAAATAGCTGCAGGAACTGAAAGATAACTTTTTAGGGGTTTTCGATATAGGCGACAAGAAGGTAAAAGCAAGCAAAGTAAAGAGAACTGAGGAGTAACAAGTGGCCCGATCCTTTTGAGCAAAGGAAAGGCATAGCAACTGAGCTTATAAAGACTCAAGCGTTCTTGAGGACACACGGGAGGAATAGTCATGTGCTTTCGCCATATTCCGCATCGGTACTATGTGCCGTGTTTAAAAGTGTTGAGTGGGTGGATCTATGCTAGTGCACCCTCTAGACTATAATAATTGCACTCTTATGATTAAACACCTTGCAAGCATCTGCAAATACAAGATAGTAATTAAGGCAAAAGCCTAACCACAACAATACGATCGATGATCCATTGTTCCCTTGTGCAAAAGAGTGCGAACTGGGGTTTAGGTTTCTGTCACTCCGGCAACCCACCGTAAGCATCCTTTGTACACAATGTATTCCACTAGGTCCTTAATAAGGCGAAGTGTTGAGTGTTCGACTCACAAAACACCACTAGGAAAAAAACAACACAACTTAAATACCAAACAACACATATTACTTCAACATCATATGACTACTAAAAACTAGACTTCTCCCATGTCCTCAAGAACTAAAGTAACTACTCACAAGACATAAAAGAGATCATGATCAGTGGGGATAAATATATGATAAACAATCTGGACACAATAATAATTGTCCAACAAAACTAAATAGCATTCATCACACGGTAGTAATCAACACCGGTAGAGTAGAGAGGACAAATAGTACGGATTACAACACAAGATGGACTTGTGAGGTGAGATTGGATGGTGGTGGAGATGGTGCTGATGTTGGGGATGATGTTGATAATGATTTCGATGATGCCTGTGACGATGGTGATGACGATGGCGACAATCTCCCCTTCCGGGAGGTGTTCTCCCCTGCGAAATCTGCCCGCCGGAGATGTCTTTTCTTCTCTGTAGGTTTCCTCCACGGAGCGGTGGCGGAACTCCGGAAACTCTCTCCTATTTTAGGGTTTTTGATATATGAGCGATATATACGCCAAACGGGGGAGCCGGGAGTGGCCCCAGCGGTCCAGGCGCCCTCCCGGCGCGGCCAAGGGTGGGGCCGCGCCGGGTGGCTGCCTGGGCACCCTGTGGCCCCCCTCTGGACCCTCTTCGGCGTGTCTCCGTTAATCTTCTGAAAAATTCCCTCCGTCGATTTTCAGGTAATTTGGAGGTATTCTTCTTCAACAACTCAGCGTCCACCTTTTACCGCTGAATCATGCGTCTGCTGCTTCGGCATCGAAAAGTTGCAAACTGTGTAAAACAAGCCAAAACAACATAAGAACAGCATCATAACATGAAATATATCAATGAATAATAAAGAATTACTATATAAAATAGTGATGCATTTTGGACGTATCAACTCCCCCAAGCTTAGACCTCGCTTGTCCCCAAGCGAATGCTGAGCTCGGTAAACCTGTCCACGAGTTTAGAGAGTGAAGTGTCGATAAATATAAAAAACACCTCGGGCGTGAGTGTTTTTTTTCTTTTCAAGATGGGTGTGAAGGCCATGTGTTACCCGCTGATTGATTGAGGTGAGAAAATTCTCCTTTTTTTCTTTGAGACGGAGAAACAAACGAATACCTACAACAATTACATTTCAATGGAACAGAGTGTATCTAGTTGCACACAATAACACCTCGGGCGTTGTTCATGGGCACACCTTGTTGCTTCCTATTTTATTATTTTTTGCACCGAGCCCTGAAGAACCCAGAAGTTGCATTAGATATCGATAATAATAGTACAAATTATAAAGAGACCCACAAAAACAGAAAATTATAGAGCATGCCTAAAGATTAGCGAAAAGAACCTTAACTAAATATAGGAAAAGTAATTAGGCCCTTCACCACAGATGTAGCACTGAAGATGCAAGACACGGATGTCCTCACCGCCGCCAGGGACGCGACCACTTGGGACGGAGAAAAAATTTTGTGTCGGTCCTAAGACGATTGAAAGCCTCTCTTTTTGTCTCAACGACCTGGAGGTAGAAGAAATTGTAGCACCGAAGGTCCACTAGCGCCATCGCTTGGAGCAACCGCCTTTCGGCCATGAAGATCGGCGGCAGAGAAGCACAAAGACAATGATGAACCAACCGCTGGGAGAAAACTCCAAATAACAGTTTGAAGGAGCATCCCCTAGATTCTCACAATCAGAATACCAACAAGATCCAAGCTGATCCATCCTTTCCCGCCTCCATGACGGCAAAAAAGAATCTAACAGGGGCCTTGCTGAACTCGATTGGGGAATCCCACGAGCTTATTTGAGATACTTCGGTCAGATCCACCCTTCTCCTCCACCATCCACCATGAATACCGACGAGATCGATGGTTCTGCATGTTGTCGTCGCAGCTCAAGTACACCGACCAGAAACCTCGCTTCAACGACGGCCTAAAGCCAAACCGAAAGGCCAACGAAACTAACCTGCGTACAAAGGGGAGACCCGGGAAACTCTCCTCGGACATCCTCGATCGGCATCGCCCGCAAACGAGGCGTCCGATCGAGCCAGGAAGCCCTGGAAAACACTCAAGGAAAAGTGGGCGGTGAAGAGAAGAAAGGAAAGGAGGAGGAGAGGAGAGAGTTCTTGCTTCCTATATGGGTAGCGATGCTGAGCTCCTAAGAATGTGTTTGGTTGCCATCTTTATTTTTGTCTGCATTGCATACACTTCTCTGCAGAGCCTGGTTGACCATATCCAGGCCAAACATAAACATATGCACTTCGTTTGGTTTCCCGCATCAAGGTTGCCTGCATTACGTGATTGCTTTTGGCACTGTGTTTGGTTGCTCGCATTATCTCGGCTCATGCAAATACATGGTGTTTGGTGTTGGGTCTCGCAGTAGAAAACAATAATTTTTCTAACTAACGTCACCCTTAACCCAAGATCTATCTAACTGTAATGCCGTAGCGGAAAGACTTGCGGAAACATACCTCGGGGTGTAGTCCGTTGCGCGGGAAACGTTCCCGCAAACGTGGTTGATGAAGCCGTAAACCTTTCACAGCCCCCTGGATGTGTTAGCACCCTGATGGGGTGATAGTGCCGCACGTGCAGCACCTCGTAGTACTCGCACACGTACGGACTCGATGACGACCTCCGTTCTCTGATCCAGCGAAGGTGGCGGAAGTAGACCTCCCGGAACCGGAGTTTCGGCAGCACGACGGTGTCCGCGTAGCAGAGAACCCTCAATCCTAGCACAGGATCCAGACAAGGGGACCCCGACTTGAGAGAGATGAGAGAGGGGAGAAGACCGGTGAAAACCGATCTCAATCCGGAGTAATCTTGAATTCTCTGCGAATTTTTCTGTGTTCAAGAAGTGCACCCCTGCCCATCTTTATATAGGTAGACGGAAGGAGTCAACCCCCCTTCCCTTGGCAATGTGGGACTAATCCCTTGCCAAGGGGGGAGGGTGCGGCTAGGAGGAGGGGGGAAGTGGGGCGCCACCCACATGGGCCCCAAGGCCCATGGCGCCCCCCCCCCCATTTTTCTTTTCCTTTTCCCTTTTTTTTCCTTCTTCCCCTAATGGGCTTCTTTCACAAATAAGTCCCATTGCACTTTTTAATCTGAAATAAATTATTATTATTTATTAATTCACTTAATTAATAAATAATACATATTATTTCATCTCCCGATGATCCGGAACTCCTTCCAGCTCACTCCGAACTTCCTTCGGACCAACACGGAACTTTTCCGGTACGTCTTTCTCTCTTCTCCGGTAACTCCGATAGTTCCGAAAAGGTCTCCGATATTCATCGAGCCCTTAAGTGTGTTACCCTACGGTCCGAGAACACTCCAGTCATGACCGAGACAAAGGCTACGGCCAATGATCAATAGCGGGACCTGGATGCCCATAATGACCCCTGTGCATTCCGGAAGTAACCGATTGAACCGTACACGTTGTACACCATTCCCTTTGTCATGCGATACTAGATTAGTCCAAGATTCGATCAACTGCATCCAATGCATTAGTTCTATCTTGTTACCGACAAATCTTATTCACTCGTTCTGTGATATTCATCCTTGTGACCTAGTCACACGCTGCGCAGCTTTATGGATGCAATCTCACCGAGTTGGCCATGAAGTATCTTTCCATTATATGGATTGACAAATCCCTCTCTTGAATCAACACTCCTCAACATATCCCACCGGATAGTCCAAGATACACCTTTATGGTCACCATGTTTCAGTGTGACGGTTAATGCACTCAAAGCATCCTCAGAAGATATCAATTATGTGTGATCTCACGGTCAAAGGAACAGGCTACTACGTTCTGTAATTACAACACTGAACTTTTACGATTTGATCATGTTGCAATGCTTGCATTGGGTAATGTTCATCACGTCATTCATTCAATGAGGTGGCCTTACCGTCAATTGACTTGATTGTCCATGATCGTGAAATCTCAATCATCAGTTGATGATAAACCAGTCATCATGAGAGGCTGACTAGGAACTCTGGTTGTTTCTAAACCACACATGTATCAGTGTTTCACTGATACAGTTCCAGCACAGTATGAAACTGGTCATGAACTTACTTAGATACATTGGAATAATCATATATTATTTGCCTCTAGAGCATATATCCAACAGTCTCCCACTTGCACTAGATAGCAAATAATCTAGCTGCATATTTTCTCGATCATAATCATCTTATCATATAAGTGTTTATTGATCATGCTTGCTCATGGAAGAGGTTTCGTCAACGATCTGTACCCGTTCAGATTCGTATGTTCCTTTGCAACAGGTATTGGTCAACTTGCTTGATATAACCTTCATTATCTAATAATGCTTGAATTATAAGTTTGGCGGGAGAGTGAGACTTCTTATTTTACAGTATTCTCTAATGACAAAATGGTTTTAGTCCCTAGGACTCCCATAGTCATGTATACTGAAAAATACACTCAACCAGAAGTCTAAACTTCTTACGCTAAACTTTATTCAACCTTCTACTTCCTTAAGTAGATATTTATATTTTGTAGAGTTTTGGTTCGTGAAATTATAGCTCACATTTCCTTTCTATTCCTTTTGGTGATATCTCTAATTCATATAGACCCATAATAAGGCTTGCAATCGTAATCCAGTATTACATTCAAGTATATTATCTTTTCTATCATTTAGAGTATTGTCCTCAGTTTCTCTTCAGATACTGAATGCTTGGACTTTGCTCAGGTTCTGTGTTTTGCCAACCAAGCACATCGGAACATGTTCTTCTTCTAAGAACCTTTGAGTCATTCTGTTATTGGATTCACAACTTCCGTTTTATGGTAGAATCACATGTCAAAGGTCATATAGGATCACATGTCTTGAAACAAAGTGCATCCCTATTCTTCCATTAAAACATTATTTTGTGATATTAAGGTTTTACATCCTTTATATAATTCCTAGCCACAAGAACCTTTTCTTGTTTAGGATATCATTCCAATCCTTTTGATGTTCATTACACGTGTCCTAATCTATCCTTATAGATTTTAGTGTGTGACACATCTGTATTTCGTTCATATAAGATTCTCGTAATCCTTTCATCTTATTAGCCTTAATCTCCATGTATATCAACGTATATATATGAGATTATTTTCACATATATCATCGTATATATATGAAATTGACATTGTGCTCCCACTCAAATATATCCGGCATATATCTGTAAGTAAGCTTTTATTAAGTTTCTATTCTAATTATGTCAGACATAATAATATTGCTCCCAAAGCTCCCACTCAGAAAATGGTCTCTGCATTCCAAGTTTTCAGGAAGTCTCCAAAGCTCCCACTCAGTTTCATGAAATTGCAGTCCATCTCAATATTTTGATTACTTCAAAATCACTTGATCAAATCAAGGTTGAGAGTTTCTGCCTTGAGGTACTATGGTCCATCTTATTGAAACATTCTTTCGTTATGCCAATTGCTACTTCTCTTCAAATTCCACAACTTGAATGTGATGCAATTTCAAGCTATGGTCCCTTCATAATGTTCGTGAATGAAATACCCATATTGATTTAGCATTACTACGCTTCCGTAGTCAATCATTATTGAATTTAGCCATAACATCTTTTATGTGCCAAATCATGCCTTTATGTGTTGGATCATTCTTAATAACTTCCTGGTTATTCGGAATGTGAAATAACTACTTTATTTCATAGGATGTGAGCCATCCCATATGCAACTCAATATGATTTCATTTCTCCTCGTTTCCTAGGTAACCATCAATCCTTCGTAATTTATGTGCAGTGTCCCTTTTGTTTCACTTAAGAAGACTCATGATTACTATTCTGTATAGAACGTATTCATGCCAATCTTCTTATTTTTAAACTAAGGCTTTAACGTATATACCATGATCATCATCAATAGCATATTTCCTCTTTTCATGGAGTCATTGCAGCGGAACATTTTCCGTTGCGTTACTCTGTTATCTGGAGGCAGGGTCAATCACCCTTGTCAAAGAATTCACTTTTCTCCCATTGGTTTATGCCTTGAGAACCATATTCTCATTCACCAATTCAATCAATACAAGTTTTGCTATTTGGGAAGGTGTGTTTTACAATTGCTCACAAGTCTAATACAAAGAAAGTTATATCATATAAAACTTCTAGAAACTTTCTAACACCATCATCATATGGAGTCATCAGCTTCATTAAATTCAGAATGGTTTCCTTATTTCATGAAGTGGGTGTTTTAACTTAATAAATTACAACAACTTTGTTCATTCAAAATAGCATTAGCGTAAGGGGGATGTATTTAGACCATATTACATTTTAGTATGACTACGAATGGTTCAGGTGCTTGAGCACTTTAAACTTCCATCGTAATTTGTGGCATTATTTCCACAAGTCTCCCATTTATGTCAACTATAATACTCATCACTTTGATCACATCGTGGTGATTTGTATTCTTATATCCAACTTTACTGTGATTCCGTAATCTCAGATTTATGATCTTAATTGAATGCCTTGTTCAATTAATCATGCGAAGCATCTTTAATGATTATTCATGCGCTTGGTTAATACATCATTTATGTACAATGTTTGGCGCAAGTTCTACTTTGCTAGAACTCCGTCATTAGTCATCTTGGTTGATAATAAATTCATGAGTTAATAGATCGAGTATCTAACGACTTCATCATTTATGAATTCATCTCATGCATTTAGTATAGTTATGACTTTTGACCTTATTGTTATTCATAATAACTTAATCATTAAACATTGAATATCACTTGACAATTATGGTGTTTTATAAATGCTTCTATCATATTATAAACTCAATTGCGATCATAGTATAAGCACACTTTATTCATCAAACTGGAACAACTGACTTCTCTCAAAACATGAATAACTTTGTCTCGCGAGATGCAAGACATACCACTAAGTGTTCATATTCGATTGATTACAAAAGATTTATCTAATACTCTAAGTATAATCCTATGACAGATGTCTTGGTGAAATCTTGGTGGCCATCAATTGTCTTGGTTGCCATCAATCCTGGATCGCACCTCTTCCCGTCCCTGCAACGGCAGACCCTGTTTTCATAAAACAGAACAAGTATCAAATACTTATTAAACTGCAAATGTTGTATAAGGGAACAAACATTTATAATGAGTATATCAAATATATACCTTCTCCATCAACAATTTCTCCTTCAATGGGTTCAACCTCTAAATCTCGGAGGTTGACCATGAACTCAAAGAACTGAAGGCTTTCACCCCTTCCGACATAGTCATGGACAAAGTCTGTGTAACTCGGTGGAAGAGAGTGTGACACCATGTTTATAGCAGACTCCTCTGTGGTCCAATAGTCAAAGTCCTCCACGAGTTTCAGATGTATCCCATGCATCTTGGCTGCGTGAGTTTTCAGACAAGTGTTCTCTTCCATCTTTGTAGTAAGAAACTCATTTTCTAACTCAAATCTGGCCACTCTGAACTGATGTATAAACAATGACTTCATCATGTCGATTGTGTCAAACGTGTCCATATCCGCATATTGTTCACGTAAATCTTGCGGAAAGCTAGTTTCTATGACACTTTTAACCATGGCGTAAGTCCTTCGACGATTATGGTAATCAAGCATTACTTTTTCATCCATGTTGTCTACTGGAGGGTCTCCCATACGCTCTTGTATTATGAACAAGAGGTTAGCTCTCTTGAACACAGTCCTAAGGTATACGTACCAATCAACGAAATTTGACCCATCATCTTTAAGTCTTTCACCACGTAAGAAAGTAACCAATCCATGATATTGATTCACGTCCATTTTAATTTTCTACAAAATATTTGCAAGGAAAACAATTAAGACTAGTTCATAACAATGAGTTCATAATAATCATATTATAGATGAGCTCACACTAAAACAATCATCCCTAAGAAGTTTTAGTGATTACATGATCCAGATTCACTATCCGTCCTCGAATATCAAAACGGCCGACGGATTAGTTTCAAAGGTAGACAACTAGTTTGTGCGATCACATCCTATATGTGACTCATGCTCGATCTTTCGATCTCTAGTATCCCGAGGCCATATCTACATATGCTAGGCTCGCCAAATTGACCTTAGTGTTATATGCTGCTTATTAAGACCATATCGACATATGCTAGGCTTGCCAGGCCCAACCTCATGCGAACTCTAATGTATGTATGACACCCGATCGTCACGGCCTGCCTATCATAAAGAGAACCTTCCAGGTGGTGCACACTTCGGCAGAATACTTATGTTTGGCATTATATAAGGGATCATCTTATTTAATGCTACCGTCGTGTATCCTATACTAGCAATTTTTAAGATGTATGATCATGGTGGCACTAAGTCTACAGTGTCTCCATTTAAGTTTGTTTCATCATGATGAACGTTTACTACTTTCTAGTAACACATAGTAAAGCTATCACTACATCAAGATTAAGCAAACAACAATAGCCCCCTCTACAATATAAAGTTAGACGCCTCTATATTTGTATATTGCATGTTTTACGTGGCTCCTAGGGCTTTTCATAGATCAACCGTTTCTACGAACATTGAACCACAACGCTGATTATAGATTGTCTCTATTACACCCCGTACGGGGCCCTCCGTTGCAAATGCCATATCCGCTAAAGTAAGAGAGACAGACACCCCCCAGAGCCACTTTATACGGTATAAGCCGTATGTCAAGCGTGGAACCAGTCTCGCGTAAGCGTACACGTAAGGTCGGTCGAGGGCCGCTTCATCAAACAATGCCACAGATATAACAAGTACACGTGAGAGGGTAACAATCGTAGAATCAACGCCCACATCCCCGATGTGTTCTAACCGTACAGCAATACGAAGCATAGATCTGGCTCATGATACCACTGTTGGGTCTCACAGCAGAAAACAATAATTTTTCTAACTAGCGTCGCCCTTAACGCAAGATCTATCTAGCTGTAATGCCGTAACGGAAAGACTTGCGGAAACATACCTCGGGGTGTAGTCCGTTGCTCGGGAAACATTCCCGCAAATGTGGTTGATGAAGCCATAAACCTTTCACAGCCCCCTGGCTGTCTTAGCACCCTGATGGGGTGATAGTGCCGCACGTGCAGCACCTCGTAGTACTCGCACACGTACGGACTCGATGACGACCTCCGTTCTCCGATCCAGCGAAGGTGGCGGAAGTAGACCTCCCGGAACCGGAGTTTCGGCAGCACGACGGCGTCCGCGTAGCAGAGAAGCCTCAATCCCAGCACAGGTTCTAGACAAGGGGACCCCGGCTTGAGAGAGACGAGAGAGGGGAGAAGACCGGTGAAAACCGATCTCAATTCGGAGTAATATTGAATTCTCTGCGAATTTTTCTGTGTTCAAGAAGTGCACCCCTGCCCATCTTTATATAGGCAGACGGAAGGAGTCAACCCCCCTTCCCTTGGCAATGTGGGACTAATCCCTTGCCAAGGGGGGAGGGTGCGGATAGGAGGAGGGGGGAAGTGGGGCGCCACCCACATGGGCCTCAAGGCCCATGGCGCCCCCCCCTTTTTTTCTTTTCCTTTTCCCTTTTATCTTCCTCCTTCCCCTAATGGGCTTCTTTCACAAATAAGGCCCATTGCACTTTTTAATCTGAAATAAATTATTATTAATTATTAATTCACTTAATTAATAAATAATACATATTATTTCATCTCCCGATGATCCGGAACTCCTTCCAGCTCCGAACGTCCTTCGGACCAACACGGAACTTTTCCGGTACGTCTTTCTCTCTTCTCCGGTAACTCCGATAGTTTCAAAAAGGTCTCCGATATTCATCGAGCACTTAATTGTGTTACCCTACGGTCCGAGAACACTCCAGTCATGACCGATACAAAGGCTACGACCAATGATCAATAGCGGGACCTGGATACCCATAATGACCCATGTGCATTACAGAAGTAACCGATTGAACCGTACACGTTGTATACCATACCCTTTGTCATGCGACACTAGATTAGTCCAAGATTCGATCAACTGCATCCAATGCATTAGTTCTATCTTGTTACATACAAATCTTATTCACTCGTTCCGTGATATTAATCCTTGTGACCTAGTCACACGCTGCGCAGCTTTATGGATGCAATCTCACCGAGTTGGCCATGAAGTATCTTTCCATTATATGGATTGAAAAATCCCGCTCTTGTATCAACACTCCTCAACATATCCCATCGGATAGCCCAAGATACACCTTTATGGTCACCATGTTTCAGTGTGACGGTTAATGCACTCAAAGCATCCTCAGAAGATAGCAATTATGTGTGATCTCAAAGTCAAAGGAACAGGCTACTACATTTTGTAATTACAACACTGAACTTTTACGATTTGATCATGTTGCAATGCTTGCATTGGGTAATGTTCATCACGTCATTCATTCAATGAGGTGGCCTTACCGTCAATTGACTTGATTGTCCATGATCGTGAAACCACAATCATCAGTTGACGATAAACCAGTCATCATGAGAGGCTGACTAGGAACTCTGGTTGTTTCTATACCACACCTGTATCATTGTTTCACTGATACAGTTCCAGCACGGTATGAAACTGGTCATGAACTTATTTAGATATATTGGAATAATCATATATTATTTGCCTCTAGAGCATATATCCAAGAGTCTCCCACTTGCACTAGATAGCAAATAATCTAGTTGCATATTTTCTCGATCATAATCATCTTATCATATAAGTGTTTATTGATCATGCTTGCTCATGGAAGAGGTTTCTTCAACGATCTTTACCCGTGCAGATTCGTATGTTCCTTTGCAACAGGTATTGGTCAACTTGCTTGATATACCCTTCATTATCTAATAATGCTTGAATTATAAGTTTGGCGGGAGAGTGAGACTTCTTATTTTACAGTATTCTCTAATGACAAAATGGTTTTAGTCCCTAGGACTCCCATAGTCATGTATACTGAAAAATACACTCAGCCAGAAGTCTAAACTTCTTACGCTAAACTTTATTCAACCTTCTACTTCCTTAAGTAGATATTTATATTTTGTAGAGTTTTGTTTAGTGAAATTATAGCTCAAATTTCCTTTCTATTCCTTTTGGTGATATCTCTAATTCATATAGACCCATAATAAGGTTTGCAATCATAATCCAGTATTACATTCAAGTATATTATCTTTTCTATCATTTAGAGTATTGTCCTCAGTTTCTCTTCAGATACTGAATGCTTGGACTTTGCTCAGGTTCTGTGTTTTTCCAACCAAGCACATCGGAACCTGTTCTTCTTCTAAGAACCTTTGAGTCATTCTGTTATTGGATTCACAACTTCCGTTTTATGGTAGAATCATATGTCAAAGGTCATATAGGATCACATGTCTTGAGACAAAGTCCATCCCTATTCTTCCATTAAAACATTATTTTGTGATATTAAGGTTTTACATCCTTTATATAATTCCTACCCACAAGAATCTTTTCTTGTTTAGGATATCATTCCAATCCTTTTGATGTTCATTACACGTGTCCTAATCTATCCTTATAGATTTTAGTGTGTGACACATCTGTATTTCGTTCATATAAGATTCTCGTAATCGTTCAAATATAGCATAAATCATGTAAACGGATAAAAACATATGCATAATGAAGACTAACTGATAGTTGTTGATGAAGAAATATTAAATGCCTTGTGGGTCATCCCCAAGCTTAGATGTTGGAGTCTCCTTTGTATGTTACCTTAAAGTTGTATGGGCATTGCCAAGATTGAGCTCTTGTGACTCCTCAATTCCTTGCATATTACAGTGCTCCCTAAGTCTTAAAAACTTCATTCACAAAAAAACTTCATGGGAATTGCTGAAATGGATTAGTCGAAATAACACAAAAACTTTAACATGATCCATTGTAGCAAAATTGAAAAATATATTACTAAACATTAGCTATTGTTTGGCTACATATTTGAATACCTTTATCTTCAAATATGGTAATTAAAGGTGCAAGCATAATCAAGCAATGTAGTTATTACAACAATTTGTTAAAATAGGACAGTCTGTAAACACATAATTATTTCAGGTACTTTTATAACTCCATTTTTGAAAATTACCGCCCAACAATAGGTTTATATATGTTTGCCGTTAAAAATAGTTTTTTAATATGTTCTGGAAGACCGTGAATATTCGGTACATTAGAGAAAATGTGTTATTTCAGCGCACCTTATAAATATGCAAACTGAGGAAGGTAAATGCTAAAATTGGCATACAACAAAATAATATATACATAACACTATTTGTACTATAGCATTAACCATATAAACTCACAAAAACAAAATAAATAAAATATTAGGTTGCTTTCCAAGAAGTGATTTCCTTAATGCTTTTGAGCTAGGCATGATAATCTATTTTAAGTTTTTTCGCGTTACTTTCATATTCATTGGGTGATTTTTTTTCAATTTCCTCATAAATACAATGAACTTATTCTAATAAATGTCTAACTTTATTACCATTACTTCCCAGGGCTTTACTCCCTTCCTCAAATAGATTCTCATGTCTTAACCATCCATAGGTTTTATCTACTTCCTCGAGTATTCCTAATAGCTAGAGAGGAGGGGATAAATGAACTTCTTCTTCTACTCTATTTTTCAAAATATTTCATCACATTAAAATATCTCTCTTTTAGGACACTGCAAATATGAGAGGTTGCAGGATAAATCTTATAATGAGAAAAAAAATATTTCTAGCCTCATAAATTAGACCTCCAAATTCATATATCGGAGCATTTAGCACAGAATTCCTATCCTCCCCTCTTTCATATCATTTAATTGAAAGAACATTTATTAAATGATGGGATTTAGATGGACAAACCTTATTTCTAATTTCCTTACTAACATAATTATAGTTCTTTCATAAGTGTCGGTTTGATCAACTATTAGTTTATAAGGAAAGCCTTTTAAGCCACTAACATGACTAAACAACATCTCCAAATTTTTGCCTCCTATAAGATATCAGTCTCCTATCTTGATATTTTTTCACACCCATCCTAGAAGGAAACATAATTTTAGCACTAGTAAACAAGATTACTATTTGTTGTAATAACATTGTTTTTGTTGTTTCTAAAGGTTTTTAGTAACAGGAAAGCACTATACTAATCAGGAAAAATTAACTAAGCAAGATAAATAACAAGATATTAAGATAAATTTGTTTTGGGGCTATGTTTCTTTTAGGCTCCTCGGCAACAGCCTTAGGAAAAGGCTTTGGCCTTGATGGAAATGTTGAGACGAATAGCTTCACTTTAGACTCCTCGATAACAACGCTAGAGAAAGGCTTGCTACCTCTCAACCAGGTAGTTGTTGGACCCAAGTGGAAGGGTTTATAGGATACCAACAATTTTCCCTTAAAGTAAGTGACTTGTAAGGTTTATCGAACCAACAAAAGCCTAATGTTGAAGAAACAACCACGGGTACCTGTGCACACAGATATATAACTACCTTGGTCCCTAAGAAAACTAACGAGGTTGTCCATCTCACTATCATTTCTAGTTACAAAAGTAATTGATGATCTGTGGTAGATAGGAAAGTTTGATAACTGAAAGTAAATACAGGGAAGTAAATATTTTTGTAAATTTATATGCTGGAAATGGAATGGGATCCATGGTTTCACTGGTGGCTCTTTCTCATTAAGATAACAATGATGAGGTAAAAAAATTACAATAATTTATCGATTGAATTATAATATTCATGATAGTCTATGCATGGCAAAATTCAACATACGAGCATCACACTCATAGATCTATAGACCGTTATCCAACTACATCTATAGATAATACTCCATTCAGATCATTGTTTAGCATGCACCTTAAAGTATTAAGAATAAATAGAGTATTGCAATAAGTATGATGTCATGAAGTATATGGTTTATTATCTCAACTGTGCTTTCAAAGGGCAACTACTCGACCATCTTTTTATTTCTAGTGGCAACAACAATGCAATCCTTTTTCGCTTTCTGTCAGTGCGAGTAGATTACTTTCAAGATTGAACCCAACTATCATACACGATCCCTTTTGGAGATCATCCCTCAAACTTGGTCAAATAAAGATAAATCAGAGAGCATATATGAATAAGAATTATGCAGCAAAGAAAACAAATAGATTTCAAATTGAATCAAGTATAGATCTGAGTATGAAGTGACAATTAATCACATCACCATAAACACACCAAAATATTACACCAATAGATCACAATTATGTAGGGCAACTGATGTGATCATTGTATTGAAGAATGAGAGAGAAACCATCTACCTATCTCCATGAATTCATAGTCCAAAAAAAACTACTCACAAGCGGGCATGATGACCTCCAAAGTGATGTTGATGGCCACAGAGAACTACACCCCCCTAAATATACGCGGCCACAATCGCGAGGTGGATAATTTTTTCGCTCCAAACTATTGTTAGGGGGCAGGGAAGCCCGCCAGGTCAGACTTGTCGGGCCACCCGAGGTCACCATGATGGACATTGGACACCCGCGACCGCCTTTGGCGCGCACCTACAACTGCTGGTTAAGGCCTGGTCTACGGGGATGCGTTCTACGTCTAGTGCAAGTCCGATGGAGGCGTGACGGTTAGAGCAAGCCCACAACCATGACACCCTCTCCCATAGCGGAGGGAAGAGCGCGTGGACGCGCTTCCACGAGCTGGGCAATCTCCTTTGGCCCTTCACACATCGCCTCCGCATGGCGAAAAGAGAGCTGCTCGCCGCTCGCGATGCGGTGGCCGTCGGCGAGGAAGGCACGACCAAGCGCCTCGAGGCGGCTAAGGACTAGCACAAGCTCGCGGAGGCGCTCCTCCTTCCACTACTACCTCACCTACAAAAAGTGAGGTAGCGTGCTCGGGCGACTCCCGGCTATGAGCCAGCCAAATAGTTGGTTTTTCTTTCGTGTTTCTATCGCCGGTGATGTTTCGGTGAACTATGTATCGCGGAAATTTTTAAGTTTCAGATGTAATATATGTCGTTCGTTTTAGAACATCGCGGTTTGGTATTGCATTTTGCATTTACAGTGATCCGCATATTGATTTTGATGGCTCAACATTTAGCAATATGCTAGAAATGCTCTAAGGTTCAAAAGCGTATTCATTCATTCTTTACATCGGTGATACCAGAGTACAAGTACACATCCAACAAGCATGCATTGCTCCACAATTACATACCATCATCCACGGCGCCTTCCCACGAAAAACAAAGCAAGTTTCACCAGCGATCTTCTTCCCCGTGGTACGTAGCACACTCCTCGGATTAGTTGCTAACTCCCAACGTGTTCCTCACTTGGGGGCGAAAGCCTGAAACGAAGCACCAAAAGGGGTCATACATCACTAGCCAAATCATATACTCCCTCCGATCCATATTAATGGACTTAATTTTGTCTAAATACACATGCATCTAGTCTAAATACTTAATTAGATACATACGAATTTAGACAAAATTGAGTCCATTAATATGGATCGGAGGTAATACCATTATAATGCTAGTACAAAGATGGATTTGAACGTACCCGGAAGATGGTGGCGTGGCCGGGGTCGGCGAGGTGGGCGAAGAGGTTGTCGATGGGGCCGGTGCCGGTGTACTCGGCCTGGAACCACGCGCCCATGACGGCGAGCATGGCAAGGCGGCCGTTCTTGATCTCCTTGGTGCGCAGCTCCTTGAGCTTCTCGGGCGAGCCGGTGCCGTAGCCGAGCGGGTCAAACCACAGACCACCGGGGTACCTATCATTTCCAACACCCGCAGGCATCGCTTGATTAGCCCTAATAGCACAAGGAGATACATGTACTACGTATCAAGTTCGCCGCGCATGCATACCCGACGTCGGTGCCGGTGAGCTTGTTGTTGGGGAAGATGGGGTCGGTGTTGACGGAGCCGGGTTTGATGATGTCTGCCCAGCGGCGGCCCTCGGCCCAGCCGATGAGGATGAGCTCCACCACGAAGAGGGTGGTGGTGTCGGTGAAGTACTCCTGCTCTCCGGCGGTGTACCACGAAGGAGTGTTGAGGATGCCGATCTTGGTCAGGAGCTCCGGGATGAAGATGCCCGCGGCGCCCAGCATCGCCCACCGGCAGTGCACCAGCTCCGCCTGCACGTTCCACCGCAAGCTCTCCGGGTCGGATCCTACAACAAACGCGTGACGAACTCGATCAAGGATTGTTCACACGTCTATGTTACCAAAAAGGGATCACCGGCATGGATCGATCAGGGCTTACCAAGACCCCAGGGGTCAAAGCCGAAGTCTCCAGGGAGGCTGCATCAAGAACAAGGAGATGCACACACTGTCAGAGCTCAGAGTAGATAGATCATTGCATATCTTGGCATGGGCGAACGCAATGTGTGTGTGTCTGTCCAAGAACCAACCTGCCGTCGAGCCACGGCGGAGGGGTGCTCCCGGGGAACCAGATGGGCCTCTCGGGCGCCGCGGCGCGCACGGTGAACGACGGTCGCGACGCCGCCGCCTTGCCGCCGGCACCGAGGAAGGAGCTGCGGGCGCCGGCCAGCCCATTGCTGGGGAGCGCCGCGACGGCGGTGGCGGACGAGGAGGAGACCAACGCCATCGTACCCAGTACGCTCGCTAGCTTGTGCCCGTAGTTTGTGCGTGCGTGGTGTGAGTGGAGTTGAGCGTGTGGTGTGCGCGGCAGTTTATGGGGATCTAGGCGCGCGGCGCTGGGTGGCCCTGGCTTATCCGAGAGGAGATAGCGAGCGCGGCCGTGGCGTGCCACGCGGCAGGGAGAATCCGATCCCCTGGCTACGAAGACCCGGGGCCTTGCTGACGTGGAGGCCATCCTGGTCGCGGCCTGATGAAAATCGGGGCCGAGCCACGCCATTGGATGCCATGCTCCGGTATTTGGCACGCGAGTTGCAGCCTTGAAGGTGCTACTATCGGCATGATGATATGTGCCTATATCCACGCAGATTTTCTCATTAGATTAGACAGTGTATGTATCCAGAGAGAAAAAATATATCCAATGGAGAAATGATGATGATTATTGGATGATATTTGGTTATCGGATTAACCCGTGATTTCTGGTTATCTAGGTGGACTGGTCTTGAAATTTCGAGAACCCAAGGCTAGATTAAAATATATGGTCCTTAATATAAGCATTAAAATAAGAATTTTTTTACGGTGCATCAAGTGATATATATCGTTCATCGGATCAGATTGGACGGTTCAGATCTGAATATGATACATTGATGTCACCTCTATCATAAGGAGGCTCGTGGAGCATTTTCGATACAAAAATTATTTTGAACATATTCAATTTTTTTGGATGATATTACCCTTTGAACTGGGTTTTTTTAACCATTATGCCTTTGGGCTTAAGTAAAACCCATGTAATTCGAATCGTTGGATCATCTAAATGATACACCTCCCCTCCTGTATCACTAGTAGAAAATGGCTCATTTGTCCCGGTTCCAGAGGCCCATTTGTCCCGGTTTCGAAACCGGGACTAAAGGGTCGTTACTAATGCCGAAAACCTTTAGTACTGGTTTGCCCACGAACTGAGACAGATGGGCCATCACCTGGCTGCTGCTGCTTGCCCAGGCGGGAGGGCCTTTTGTCCCGGTTTGTGCCACCAACCGGGACCAAAGGACATCCACGAGGCAGCATTTCAGCGGCTGGGTTTTTGTTTTTTTAAAGGGGGGGTTAGGGGTTTTTTCCAGGGTTAATTTAGAGGTTTGATATATTGTTTTAGCTAGCTAATAAAGAGAGGTGTGTACTCTCTTATCTTAGTGCATGGTCGACGCTACGCTACGTACTATACGTATAGAGAGGACTCGACACGCTAGCTAGCTTGTAAGCAAATGAAGAAACCATTAATATAAGTACAGAAGATCGTCATTAATATATATATATATATATATATATATATATATACAGAGAGAAGATCGATCTCTCCTTGCCCGTCCGAGAGATTAGTCGATACAACAAGTTTTCGTATATCTATCCCTAACATCTGAACTCAATTTCCACATCTCATCTCAAGTTCCATATGAAATTCTCCTTTCTTATCGATGACGTGGTCAAGAAAGAATCCCGTCAATTCCTCTTGAATTGCACTTATGCGATCTTTCGGTAGGAGTTCTTCCTGCAGCTCCCAAAGCTAATTTGAAGAAGGGGTCAATACATGCATATATATGAATGAAACTCCAACACAAAATTGTGAATATTGTTGCTTACGCACATCAAACTCTCTTTTAGAGTAGCCGGCCTGCTTAGAGATCGTCGCGTTGTAGATGTACTCGCAAATGTAGTATCCACATAGATTAGTCCCTTCTGGCTGCCACAACCACTTTACGAGAAATAGAGGTCAATCAAACTGATAATTAAGCATTATAAATGGTATCGATGAAACGACTAGCTAGGATCAATGGGAGATGCGCGGAACTAGCTAGTAGTACTTACTTTCGGGTATGAAAACTTTAGTTCCTTCGGAAGTCCCAGAGCTTTTTTGGTGAACTATTTCCAAACCCTGCCATAAATACAAAGAAAATAATTGTTACCTGATATCAGGATATGAAAAAAGTTGTCGATATATGATCGATTGAACTTACTTCGCGAGCATTTCAATGATCTCCGCATACTGCGTGCGATCTTTTCGTCTTGAGTCTAAGACGGTTATTACTCCCTTCTCAAGATGAATCTCTAGGAGAATAAAGTGGAAGCTGCGCACGCATGCATAACTCATCAATTACATTACTATAACCTCGAATATTAAGGAAAACCGAATATGCACAAGACAGTATAACACTCACTCGAAGTTGTAAGGAAAGATTATTTTTTCTTTGTTTTGAATTTTAAGCAACGATTTAAGCAAGTTGGCCTCGGCTCGTTTGGCATCATTTTTAACCTCCCATGGATCAAAGATATTTAGGTTAATGAACCCAATATTGTAGATTTTTTTTCTTGCATTCGACGATCTTGAATCTGCATATATATAGAGGATAAATTATATGTACATGCAATGAAAGAGCCGAGCTATATATATATATATATATTAAAGAAGTAGTACTTACAGATAGTAGCAAGTGACGATTACTTTATCGATGGCCATTTGATTGTAAAGCTGGAATAATTCCTCAAATGGAACATATGTTGGGATAAGGGGCAGAAAACACAAATTTTTCATACCTACGGTACCCGAACCCAAAATCTATGCTATGGCGATGTAAAGTAACGGAGGGAATCGGTGTTCATACCTTTGAAGACTGAAAGAGGGAAACGTTCTTGCGAACGTGGCTGGCGTAGACTCGGAACTACGACCTCCCTGTCGTGTATAAGACCACCACCGGCGAGGATGACTCCCGGTAAACCTCCAGCGACGAAGTAGCACCACAGGTGTAGTGCCTCGAAGAGATTATACACGTACGGTACAATCGATGTTCCTCCCGGGCCCCGAACCAGGCGAGCAGCGGAAGAAAGACGGCTACGGATCCCGACTCCAGCAGAACGACGGCCTGCCTTATGGTGGAGAACTCCAATCCAGGTGCAGACTCCAAACAAGGGGAGTCCACTTCCGGGAAGGAGAAGGAGGAAGAAGGAGATATTGGTGTGTTGGAAAAAGGGGGGTCTACCCCTCCTTATATAGGCCAAGGGGGGTGCCATCCTCCTCCCCTCCCCATGTGGGACTAAACTCCCAAGGGGGGGAGTGCGCCGGCCAAGGGGGGTGGTGGGCCCCACCCTTGGCGCCAAGCCCAAGGGGGGAGACCCCCTCATCCCTTAATGGGCCCCATGGGCCCATTTAGCCTTTTCCCATTTTTTTAGTTTTTTAATATGTTTTAAAAATGTAATTCAGATAATTAAATAATAAAACATTATTAAAACAATTAAACTTTATTTTGAACTATTCAAAATGTCCGGAAACCATTCCGTCCTCCTCCGGAACTATTCCGGTGATTCCTCCTATTTCACCGATTGATCCCGTAATTGTCCTATGCATCGATTGCCCTTAAGTGTAACACCCTAACGGTCCGGGAAACAGCAGACATGGTCGAGACTCTTTTCATTGACCAATGACTAGTCAGTTGGACCTGGTTACAATCCTTGACAGCCCCTGCGCTTCCATTGAATGAACTTCGATCGCTTTTGGAAACCGTTAACGATACGACGTAATCCCTTTGTGTTGCGGTACTTTGTTTGTCCGAGGTTTGATCGTCGGTATCCTACATACCGTGTTCACATCTCGTTCACAACAAACAACTTCTCTAGTCCATGATCATTGCATCTCTTGTGACCTAGTCACGTCCTTGCAAGGTGTTGATGCAATATCACCGAGTGGGCCCAGAGTACCTGTCCTGTCACAAGGACTGACAAATCCCGCTCTGATCTATTAACATACTCATCAACCATCTATTTCGGAATACCCAAAGTGCACCGTTATAGCCAGCATATTTCTGTCAGGCGGTGGCATACAAATCAAAGTCTCCTCATAGATGACAATTACGTATGATCGTTACGGTCTAAGGACTAAGCCATACGTTACAAAGTCATAGCAACGCTTAACTATGTGACTCGATCATATTGCAATACTTTAGGTGGGTGTACGTCCATCACATCATTCCCCTTAACGATATGACCTCATTGTCAATGGACTTAAGTGTTGGGATATGGGGCAGAAACCACAAATTTTTCATACCTACGGTACCCGAACCCAAGATCTATGCTATGGCGATGTAAAGTAACGGAGGGAATCGGTGTTCATACCTTTGAAGACCGAAAAAGGGAAAATGTTCTTGCGAATGTGGCTGGCGTAGACTCTGATCTACGACCTCCCTGTCGTGTAGAAGACCACCACCGGCGAGGATGACTCCCGATAAACCTCCAGCGACGAAGTAGCACCACAGGTGTAGTGCCTCGAAGAGATTATACACGTACGGTACAATCGATGTTCCTCCCGGGCCCCGAACCAGGCGAGCAGCGGAAGAAAGACGGCTACGGATCCCGACTCCAGCAGAGCGACGACCTGCCTTATGGTGGAGAACTCCAATCCTGGTGCAGACTCCAAACAAGGGGAGTCCACTTCCGGGAAGGAGAAAGAGGAAGAAGGAGATATTGGTGTGTTGGAAAAAAGGGGGTCTACCCCTCCTTATATAGGCCAAGGGGGGGTGTGATCCTCCTCCCCTCCCCCATGTGGGACTAAACCCCCAAGGGGGGGAGGTGCGCCGGCCATAGGGGGGATGGGCCCCGCCCTTGGCGCCAAGCCCAAGGGGGGAAACCCCTTCCTCCCCTAATGGGCCCCATGGGCCCATATAGCCTTTTTCCCATTTTTTTAATTTATTTAATATGTTTTAAATATTTAATTCAGATAATTAAATAATAAAATATTATTAAAACAATTAAAGTTTATTTTGAACTATTCAAAATGTCCGGAAACCATTCCGTCCTCCTCCGGAACTATTCCGGTGATTCCTCCTATTTCACCGATTGATCCCGTAACTGTCCTATGCATCGATTTCGCTTAAGTGTAACACCCTAACGGTCCGGGAAACAGCAGACATGGTCAAGACTCTTCTCATTGACCCATGACTAGTCAGTTGGACCTGGTTACAATCCTTGATAGCCCATGCGCTTCCATCGAATGAACTTCGATCACTTTTGGAAACCGTTAACGATACGACGTAATCCCTTTGTGTTGCGGTACTTTGTTTGTCCGAGGTTTGATCGTCGGTATCCTAGATACCGTGTTCACATCTCGTTCACAACAAACAAGTTTACTCGTCCATGATCATTGCATCTCTTGTGACCTAGTCACTTGCTTGCAAGCTATTGATGCAATATCATCGAGTGGGCCCATAGCACATGTCATGTCACAAGGACTGACAAATCCCGCTCTGATCTATTAACATACTCATCAACCATCTATTTCGGAATACCCAAAGTGCACCGTTATAGCCAGCATATTTCAGTCAGGCGGTGGGATACAAATCAAAGTCTCCTCATAGATGACAATTACGTATGATCATTACGGCATAAGGACTAAGCCATATGTTACAAAGTCATAGCAACGCTGAACTATGTGACTCGATCACATTGCAATACTTTATGTGGGTGTACGTCCATCACATCATTCCCCTTAACGATATGACCTCATTGTCAATGGACTTAAGTGTCGCCATGATCATGAAAGCTTGATCAATCAATTGCCCAATGAGATAGTTTAACCCGAGTTAAACTACGGACCATGTTTTATACTACACCTGTATTAGTATTTCCAAGTAATACAGTTATAGCACAGTATAAAACGTATTATGAACAAAACGGATATGTGACAAATATCTTTATTAATTTGTCTCTTGGGCACATATCCAACAGTCTCCCACTTTCACTAGAGTACAAATTACACTAGTTTACATCAGGTACGTATCTAACACCAATGGTCTCTCGGTGTTCTTCAAACTTGCCCTGTGGAAGAGGTTTAGTCATCGGGTCTGCTGCGTTCAGATCCGTATGTATCTTGTGAATCCTAGTGTGTCCATCCCTGACGTAGTCTCGCGTCACATGGAACTTTCGGAGGATGTGCTAGGTTGTAGAGTGAGTTCTTGGCTCCTTCGCGTTAGCAATGGCACCTGTGTTATCGCAGAAGATTCCCACGGGGTCAATGCAGCTGGGAAAGACGCCAAGCTCGATCACAAACTTCTTCAACCACAGCGCCTCATTTGACGCTTCGCAAGCGGAAATATACTCCGAATCCATTGTAGATTGGGCGACGACTGACTGTTTGCCGCTCCCCCAGCTAATAGCGCCACCGTTCAACATGAAAACATATCCCGTCTGGGATTTCGAGTCATCTAGATCTGAGCCGAGGCTTGCGTCAACGTAACCCTTTACGGTGAGCTCCTCATCAACTCCTCCATAAACGAGAAAGAGATCCTTTGTTCTTCTTAAGTACTTAAGGATGTTCTTTACTGCTGTCCAGTGAGCCATTCCCGGGTTACTTTTGTAGCGATTAGTCATACTAATGGCCAGCGCTAAATCCGGTCTGGTACATAACATAGCATACATGAGAGAACCTATGGCTGAGGCATAGGGCTTTGAGGACATTTCCTCCTTCTCTTTTGCTGTGGTTGGGCATTGAGTCACGCTTAATTTGACACCTTTTATAACTGGCAAGAGGCCTCTCTTGGAGTTATCCATGCTGAACCTTTTCAATATCTTGTCAATATAAGTGTTCTGACTCAAGGCTAACCGTCGATTAGGTCTATCTCTATAGATCTTAATCCCCAATATGTATGCAGCTTCACCTAGGTCCTTCATGGAAAATTGTCCATTCAGATATTCCTTTACTTATTCTAAGAATTTCTTATCGTTCCCTATTAGTAATATGTCATCTACATATAACACAAGGAATGCTACAGAGCTCCCACTCAGTTTCTTATAGACGCAGAACTCTTCGACGTTTTGGACAAATCCAAAAGCTTTAATGACCTCATCAAATCGAAGATTCCAGCTCCGAGATGCTTGCTTCAACCCATAGATGGACCGTTGAAGCTTGCACACCTTACCAGCATTCCTTGGATCGATAAACCCCTCTGGTTGCATCATATACAACTCTTCCTCAATGTTGCCATTAAGGAACGCAGTTTTCACATCCATCTGCCGTATCTCGTAATCATGATAGGCAGATATTGCTAGTAGGATCCGAATAGACTTGATCATCGCTACAGGAGAGAATGTCTCCTCGTAGTCAACTCCTTGAATTTGTCGGAACCCCTTCGCGACAAGTCGAGCTTTGTAGACAGATACGTTTCCATCTGCGTCAGTCTTTTTTTTGAAAATCCATTTATTCTCGACGGCCTTGCGGTCCTCGGGAATATCCACCAAAGTCCAAACTTTGTTGGTGTACATGGAGTCTATTTCGGATTTCATGGCTTCTAGCCATTTCTCGGACTCGGGTCCCTCCATTGCTTCTTTGTAACTCGTAGGTTCATCCGACTCATCAGCCGAGATTGCATTCACAAGCTGTCCGTAAAACTCGGTAGGTTGACGGACTCTTGATGACCTACGGGGCAAAATAGGTTCCTCTTCATTCTCATCATGATCATCATGTATGTCATGATCGTTATGAATGTCTTCCTGGCCATTCTCTTCAGCTCCCACTGTGGAAGAAGGTTCCAGAACAATTTCTATTGCCGGTTCTTCCATTTGGAGTGATTGGTCAGTCACTTCATCGAGGTCTATTTTCCTCCCACTCATTTCTTTCGAGAGAAACTCCTTCTCAAGAAAGTGTCCAGTCTTAGCGACAAACGTTTTGCCCTCAGATTGGTTGTAGAAGGTGTATCCAACAGTTTCCTTTGGATATCCTACAAAGATGCATTTCTCCGCCTTAGATTCGAGTTTGTCAGGCTGAAGTTTCCTAACATAAGCCTCACAACCCCAAATCTTTAGGTAAGACAACATTGGTTTCTTGCCAAACCATTCTTCAAACGGTGTTGTCTTCACGGATTTGGATGGTACCCTATTAAGAACGTAAGCGGCAGTTTCTAATGCATACCCCCAGAATGATGTAGGTAAGTCGGTATGAGACATCATTGACCGTACACTATCCAATAGTGTTCGATTACGTCGCTCGGACACACCGTTTCGCTGAGGTGTTCCAGCTGGCATAAGTTGTGGTACAATACCACAAGTCTTCAGATGAGTGTCAAACTCGTGGCTTAAATACTCGCCTCCTCGATCAGATCGAAGGTGCTTGATTTTCTTCCCGAGTTGATTCTCGACCTCACTCTGAAATTCCTTGAAATTTTCAAAGGTTTCAGACTTGTGTTTCATTAAATAGATATACTCGTATCTACTTAAGTCATCCGTGAAGGTCACGAAGTAACGAAAACCATTGCGTGCGGTGACATTCATTGGTCCGCATACATCAGTATGTATGATCCCTAATAAGTCCACCGCACGCTCCATTGTCCCATTGAATGGAGTCCTTGTCATTTTGCCCATTAGGCATGGTTCACATGTGTCAAGGGATCCAAAATCCAATGACTCCTGAAGTCCATCTTTATGGAGTTCCTCCATGCGCTTTATACCAATATGACCAAGTCGACAATGCCACATCGTCATGTGTTCTTCGTTACTAGGCTTTAATCTTTTGGCCTCTACGTTATTGATGTGGGAGTCATGATATTCGAGATCCATTAAGAATAAACCATTACGCACCGGTGCATGAACATAGAAGACATTATTCTTATAAATCGAACAACCAGTTGTTTCGGATTTAAAAGAATACTGGTCTCGCATCAAGCAAGAGCCACTCACAATGTTCATACTCAACGCGGGTACATGATAGCAATTATTCAAGACAAGAATCAATCCCGAAGGGAGACTAAGACGAAGGTGCCAATTGACATTACTTCAACCTTGGCACCGTTCCCAACGCGCATCGTCACTTCATCCTTCCGCAAGAGTCGTTTATTCTGCATCCCCTCCTGGGAGTTACAGATGTGAGCAACTGATCCGGTATCAAATATCCAGACGTTGCTCCGAGCACTTGTCAGGAAAACATCAATAACATGTATATCACATATATCCATGTCTCTTCCGGCAACCTTGCCGGCCTTCTTATCTTCTATGTACTTGGTGCAGCTGTGCTCCTTCTTGATTTCCATCTCAGCAATTTTGAGTATTGTGAACAATTCAGAAAGGGTCTCAACCATTCCTTTCATGTTGTACTTCAACACAAAACTCTCATAGCTAGGGGGCAGCGACCGCAACACCCTATCAATCGCCACTTCATCTGGAATCTTAAATTCTAGATCATTTAGGCGTTGAACGTAGTCAGACATTTTGACTACGTGCTCAGTCATGCTGGTGTGCTCTTCCATCTTTCCAGAGAAGAAAGCTTCACAAACTTCATTTCTCTCAACCTTGGCTTGAGGTGCAAAGACGGTCTTGAGGTCAGTGATTATCTCATAAGCACTGAAGCTCTCGAACCGTTTCTGCAGTTCAGCCTCCATGGCATGGAGCATACCCTTCTTGACAAGGGAGGAATCATCCGACTTAATGAGATAGACTTTCTTCTCAGCCGGGGTAGCGGTAGTTGCTGGTGCATCTCCTAATGCAGTCTCAAGTACATAGGACATTTTGAGGGGGAACGAGGAGAATCCTCAGGGTGTGGAACCAGGAGGTGAAGTTTGACCCATTAGTTTTCAGTTTATCTTTCTCTGGGAATGATCCTAAGTTGAACGAGGGGCGTGGTGCTGTCATCTACAAGGTTGATTCACAAAGATACATATTTAGACTTTTGTTCATAATGTGGAGTTCAATTACAATTAATTCTAAAACTCCCACTTAGGAAAACATCTCTCAATTTTTCTAAGTGAGTACACGATCCTAGAACACCATTCCTCCCCCGTGTGACACGACCATCAGTATGTTGTTCAAGGTAGGCCATCATGCCAATCACATCATCCATGTGACTCATGCTCGACCTTTCGGTCTCTTGTGTCCCGAGGCCATGTCTGCACATGCCAGGCTCGCCACCACACCCTATGTGATTTGTTGCTGTGTCATACAAGGCCATGCTTCTGGGCATGCTAGGCTTGCTACACCCACCTCTTGTGAACGAAAAAATGTTTGACATCCGTGTGACACGTGATGCCTCCATAATATAGAACTTTCCAGGTGGTGCTCACTAGGGTAAGGACACTATGTTGGTTTTAGCGAGAGATGGTCCTGTTTCGTGCTACCGTCGATATATCTAGCATACTAGCATAAAACAGGAAGTAAAACTGTAAATCATACAACCTATGATCCCCCTTCATGCAAAGAAAAGTTAAAACGCCTTTCTACTTTAGCTTGTGCAAGTTTTACGTGGCTGCTAGGGGTTTCGAGAGAGAGAACCGATTTCTATCCTGCGAAAACATGCCACAACACCGATCCCCAATCGTCTCTATTACACCCCTGTCGGGGCCCTCCGTTGCAAACATCTTCGCATCGCTAATGCAGAGAGACAGACACCCCCCAGCCACTTTATATGGTACAAGCCATATTTCAAGCGTGGAACCAGTCTCGCGTAAACGCGTAAGGTCGGTCGGGGGCCGCTTCATCAAACATTGCCGCAATGCTAAATGAGTACACGTGGGAGGGTAACGAATGAAGATTCGATTCCCACATCCAAGATGTGTTCTACCCGTACAATACATCTACGCATAGCTAGCTCTGATACCACTGTTGGGATACGGGGCAAAAAAACACAAATTTTTCAAACCTACGGTACCCGAACCCAAGATCTATGCTATGGCGATGTAAAGTAACGGCGGGAATCGGTGTTCATACCTTTGAAGACCGAAAGAGGGAAATGTTCTTGCGAACGTGGCTGGCGTAGACTCTGATCTACGACCTCCCTGTCGTGTAGAAGACCACCACCGGCGAGGATGACTCCCGGTAAACCTCCAGCAACGAAGTAGCACCACAGGTGTAGTGCCTCGAAGAGATTATACACGTACGGTACAATCGATGTTCCTCCCGGGCCCCGAACCAGGCGAGCAGCGGAAGAAAGACGGCTACGGATCCCGACTCCAGCAGAGCGACGGCCTGCCTTATGGTGGAGAACTCCAATCCTGGTGCAGACTCCAAACAAGGGGAGTCAACTTCCGGGAAGGAGAAGGAGGAAGAAGGAGATATTGGTGTGTTGGAAAAAGGGGGGTCTACCCCTCCTTATATAGGCCAAGGGGGGGTGTGATCCTCCTCCCCTCCCCCATGTGGGACTAAACCCCCAAGGGGGGGGGAGGTGCGCCGGCCATAGGGGGGGATGGGCCCCACCCTTGGCGCCAAGCCCAAGGGGGGAAACCCCTTCCTCCCCTAATGGGCCCCATGGGCCCATATAGCCTTTTCCCATTTTTTTAATTTATTTAATATGTTTTAAATATTTAATTCAGATAATTAAATAATAAAACATTATTAAAACAAGTAAACTTTATTTTGAACTATTCAAAATGTCCGGAAACCATTCCGTCCTCCTCCGGAACTATTCCGGTGATTCCTCCTATTTCACCGATTGATCCCGTAACTGTCCTATGCATCGATTGCCCTTAAGTGTAACACCCTAACGGTCCGGGAAACAGCAGACATGGTCGAGACTCTTCTTATTGACCAATGACTAGTCAGTTGGACCTGGTTACAATCCTTGACAGCCCCTGCGCTTCCATCGAATGAACTTCGATCACTTTTGGAAACCGTTAACGATACGACGTAATCCCTTTGTGCTGCGGTACTTTGTTTGTCCGAGGGTTGATCGTCGGTATCCTACATACCGTGTTCACATCTCGTTCACAACAAACAAGTTTACTCATCCATGATCATTGCATCTCTTGTGACCTAGTCACTTGCTTGCAAGCTATTGATGCAATATCACCGAGTGGGCCCAGAGCACCTGTCCTGTCACAAGGACTGACAAATCCCGCTCTGATCTATTAACATACTCATCAACCATCTATTTCGGAATACCCAAAGTGCACCGTTATAGCCAGCATATTTCATTCAGGCGGTGGGATACAAATCAAAGTCTCCTCATAGATGACAATTACGTATGATCATTACGGTCTAAGGACTAAGCCATATGTTACAAAGTCATAGCAACGCTGAACTATGTGACTCGATCACATTGCAATACTTTAGGTGGGTGTACGTCCATCACATCATTCCCCTTAATGATATGACCTCATTGTCAATGGACTTAAGTGTCGCCATGATCAGGAAAGCTTGATCAATCAATTGCCCAATGAGATAGTTTACCTGAGTTAAACGACGGACCATGTTTTATACTACACCTGTATTAGTATTTCCAAGTAATACAGTTATAGCACAGTATAAAACGTATTATGAACAAAACGGATATGTGACAAATATCTTTATTAATTTGTCTCTAGGGCACATATCCAACATTAAGCGTCGCCATGATCAGGAAAGCTTGATCAATCAATTGCCCAATGAGATAGTTTACCCGAGTTAAACTACGGACCATGTTTTATACTACACCTGTATTAGTATTTCCAAGTAATACAGTTATAGCACAGTATAAAACGTATTATGAACAAAACGAATATGTGACAAATATCTTTGTTAATTTGTCTCTAGGGCACATATCCAACAGTCTCCCACTTGCACTAGAGTACAAATTACACTAGTTTACATCAGGTATGTATCTAACACCAATAGTCTCTCGGTGTTCTTCAAACTTGCCCTGTGGAAGAGGTTTAGTCATCGGGTCTGCTGCGTTCATATCCGTATGTATCTTGTGAATCCTAGTGTGTCCATCCCTGACGTAGTCTCGCGTCACATGGAACTTTCAGAGGATGTGCTTGGCTGTAGAGTGAGTTCTTGGCTCCTTCTCGTTAGAAATGGCACCCGTGTTGTCGCAGAAGATTCCCACGGGGTCAGTGCATCTGGGAAAGACGCCAAGCTCGATCACGAACTTCTTCAGCCATAGCGCCTTGTTAGACGCTTCGCAAGCGACAATATACTCCGACTCCATTATAGATTGGGCGACGACTGACTGTTTGCCGCTCCTCCAGCTAATTGCGCCACCGTTCAACATGAAAACATATCCCGTCTGGGATTTCGAGTCATCTAGATCTGAGCCGAGGCTTGCGTCAACGTAACCCATTACGGTGAGCTCCTCTTCAACTCCTCCATAAACGAGAAAGAGATCCTTTGGTTCTTCTCAAGTACTTAAGGATGTTCTTTACTGCTGTCCAGTGAGCCATTCCCGGGTTACTCTGGTAGAGATTAGTCATACTAATGGCCAGCGCTAAATCTGGTCTGGTACATAACATAGCATACATGAGAGAACCTATGGCTGAGGCATAGGGCTTTGAGGACATCTCCTCCTTCTCTTTTTCTGTGGTTGGGCATTGAGTCACGCTTAATTTGACACCTTTTATAATTAACTGGCAAGAGGCCTCTCTTGGAGTTACCCATACTGAACCTTTTCAATATCTTGTCAATATAAGTGCTCTGACTCAAGGCCAACCGTCGATTAGGTCTATCTCTATAGATCTTAATCCCCAATATGTACGCAGCTTCACCTAGGTCCTTCATGGAAAATTGTCCATTCAGATATTCCTTCACTTCCTCTAAGAATTTCTTATCGTTCCCTATTAGTAATATGTCATCTACATATAACACAAGGAATGCTACAAAGCTCCCACTCCGTTTCTTATAGACGCAGAACTCTTCGACGTTTTGGACAAATCCAAAATCTTTAATGACCTTATCAAATCGAAGATTCCAACTCCGAGATGCTTGCTTCAACCCATAGATGGACCGTTGAAGCTTGCACACCTTACCAGCGTTCCTTGGATCGACAAACCCCTCTGGTTGCATCATATACAACTCTTCCTCAATGTTGCCATTTAGGAATGCAGTTTTCACATCCATCAGCCATATCTCATAATCATGATATGCAGCTATTTCTAGTAGGATCCGAATAGACTTTATCATCGCTACAGGAGAGAACGTCTCCTCGTAGTCAACTCCTTGAATTTGTCGGAACCCCTTCGCGACAAGTCGAGCTTTGTAGACAGATATGTTTCCGTCTGCGTCAGTCTTTTTCTTGAAAATCCATTTATTCTCGATGGCCTTGCGGTCCTCGGGAATATCTACCAAAGTCCATACTTTGTTGGTGTACATGGAGTCTATTTCGGATTTCATGTCTTCAAGCCATTTCTCGGACTCGGGTCCCTCCATTGCTTCTTTGTAACTTGTAGGTTCATCCGACTCATCAGCCGAGATTGCATTCACAAGCTGTTCGTAAAACTCAGTAGGTTGACGGACTCTTGATGACCTACGGGGCATAAAAGGTTCCTCTTCATTCTCACCATGATCATCATCAATGTCATGATCGTTGTGAATGTCGTTCTGGCCATTCTCTTCAGCTCCCACTTTGGAAGATGGTTCTAGAACAATTTCCGTAGCCGTTTCTTCCAATTGGAGTGATTGGTCAGTCACTTCATCAAGGTCTATTTTCCTCCCACTCAACTCTTTCGCGAGAAACTCCTTCTCAAGAAAGTGTCCCGTCTTGGCAACAAACGTTTTGCTGTCAGACTTGTTGTAGAAGGTGTATCCACAAGTTTCCTTGGGATAGCCCACAAAGATGCACTTATCCGCCTTGGATTCAAGTTTGTCAGGCTGTAGTTTCCTAACATAAGCCTCACAACCCCAAATCTTCAGGTGAGACAACTTAGTTTTCGTGCCATGCCATTCTTCAAATGGTGTTATCTTTACGGATTTGGATGGTGCCCTATTAAGAATATGAGCGGCAGTTTCTAATGCATACCCCCAGAATGACAGAGGCAAATCAGTATGAGACATCATCGATCGTACGCTATCCAATAGGGTTCGATTACGTCGCTCAGCCACACCGTTTCTCTGAGGTGTGTCTGCCGGCGTAAGCTGTGGTACTATGTCACAAGACTTCATATGATTGCCAAACTCGTCACTCAAATAATCGCCACCTCGATCCGATCGAAGGTGTTTGATTTTCTTTCCGAGTTGATTTTCTACCTCATTCTGAAATTCCTTGAACTTTTCAAAGGTTTCAGACTTGTGCTTCATCAAGTTAATATACCCATATCTACTCAAGTCATCAGTAAAGGTCACGAAGTAACGAAGACCATTGCGAGTGGGGACATTCATGGGTCCACATACATCTGTGTGTATGATCCCCAACAGGTCATCTGCACGCTCCATTATCCCATTGAATGGAGTCCTTGTCATTTTTCCCATGAGGCATGGTTCACATGTATCAAGGGATCCAAAATCCAATGACTCAAGAAGTCCATCCTTATGGAGCTTCTCCATGCGTTTTATACCAATATGACCAAGTCGGCAATGCCACGTCTTCATGTGATCTTCATCATTCTTCAATCTTTTGGCCTCAATATTGTTAATGTGACACACTTCACCATCGAGATCAAGTACGAATAAACCATGAAACTCCGGTGCATGAACATAAAACATTTCATCCTTATAAATCGAACAACCAATTGTATCAGACTTAAAAGAATAGCGGTCTCGCTTCAAGCAAGAGCCACTAACGATGTTCACACTCAACGCGGGTACATAGTAGCAATTATTCAGAACTAAAACCAATCCCGAAGGGAGACTAAGATGCTTCGTGCCGACCGCCAAGACTTCAATTTGACAGCCATTCCCCACGCGCATCGTCACTTCATCCTTCATCTCCTATTCCTTAGTCCCTGAATGGAATTAGAAATATGAGCGACAGATCCTGTATCAAGTATCCAGGATGTGTTCCCGGCGCTTGTCAAGAGAAGATCAACAATATGTATATCAAATATACCTTCGTCTCTCTTTGCGACCTTGCCAGCCTTCTTGTCCTTTAGGTACTTGGGGAAGTTGCGTTTCTAGTGACCTTCACCCTTGCAGTAGAAGCAATCCACTCCGGGTTTAGGCTTGGGTGCCTTGGGAGGAGCGGCAACTGACTTGCCATCCCTCTTGGGGCCACCTCTCTTGGCCTTCTCCCGCCTGCTTGACTTCTTGAAGTCAGTGGTCTTGTTGACCATGAAGACGGCGTGCTCCTTCTTGATCTCAACCTCGGCGCTCTTCAGCATGGAGAACAACTCAGAAGGGGTTTTGGTCATCCCATGCATGTTGTAGTTCAGCACAAAACCTTTGTAGCTAGGGGGAAGCGACTGCAAGACCCTATCAACAGCAAGTTCATCTGGAATCTGGCATTCCAGAGCATTCAAGCGCTGAACGTAGCCAGACATTTTGACTACGTGCTCACTCACGCTGCCGTGCTCGTCCATCTTTGCTGAGAAGAAGGCTTCAGAAGCCTCGTACCGTTCAGCTCTGGCTTGAGGTGCGAAGACCGCCTTGAGGTCGGTGATAATCTCATATGCACCCATCCTCTCAAAGCGTTTCTGCAGATCAGTCTCCATGGAGTAGAGCATGCCACTCTGGACAAGGTTGTAATCATCTGTCCTGGAGAGATAGACATTCTTCTCGTCCTGACTGGCATCATCTGCTGGTGCGTCACCTAACGCGCCCTCTAGTACGTATGCCATTTTGAGGGGAACGAGGAGAATCCTCAGGGTGCGGAACCAGTTGGTGAAGTTTTTCCCATCTGTTTTTAGCTTTATCTTTCTCTAGGAATGATCCTAAGTTGAACGAGGGGCGAGGTGCTTCCATCTACAAGGTTGATTCACAAGGATACATATTTAGACTTTTGTTCATAATGTGGAGTTTCAATTTAATCTCAAAATTCTAGAAAGCTCCCACTTAGATAAACACCTCTCAATTTAACTAAGTGATTACACAATCCCAGCCCCCATACCTCCCCCGATCGTCACGGCCATCAGTATGCGAACCAGGTAGGCCTCTAAGCCAATCACATCAGGCATGTGACTCGTGCTCGACCTTTCGGTCTCCTGTGTTCCAGGCCCGCATCTACATACGTCAAGCCTGCCAATCGAACCTTGATGTTAGCTGTTCAGCAAGGCCATATCTGCATATGTCAGGCTTGCCGAACCCAACCTCATGCGAACTCCGTTGAATATGTAGGACAACTCCGGTATGTACGGAGCATCAAGCCATATGGGAGAACCTTCCAGGCGGTGCCCACCAAGGGAGAACACAATGTTGGTATTGTGAGAGATGGTCCTGTTTCGTGCTACCGTCGATATATCTAGCATGCTAGCATAAAACAGGAAGTAAAACTGTAAATCATACAACCTATGACCCCCCTTCATGCAAAGCAAACTTAAACGCCTTTCTACTTTAGCTTGTGCAAGTTTTACATGGCTGCTAGGGGTTTCGAGAGAGAGAACCGTTTCTATCCTGAGAAAAACATGCCACAACACTGTCTCCCATCCGTCTCTATTACACCCCTGTCGGGGCCCTCCGTTGCAAACATCTTATCATCGCTAATGCAGAGAGACAGACACCCCCCCCAGCCACTTTATATGGTACAAGCCATATGTCAAGCGTGGAACCCGTCTCGCGTAAACGCGTAAGGTCAGTCGGGGGCCGCTTCATCAAACATTGCCGCAACGCTAAATGAGTACACGTGGGAGGGTACCGAATGAAGATTCGATGCCCACATCCTAGATGTGTTCTACCCGTACAATACATCTACGCATAGCTAGCTCATGATACCACTGTTGGGATACGGGGCAGAAAACACAAAGTTTTCATACCTACGGTACCCGAACCCAAGATCTATGCTATGGCGATGTAAAGTAACGGAGGGAATCGGTGTTCATACCTTTGAAGACCGAAAGAGGGAAACGTTCTTGCGAACGTGGCTGGCGTAGACTCAGAACTACGACCTCCCTGTCGTGTAGAAGACCACCACCGGCGAGGATGACTCCCGGTAAACCTCCAGCGACGAAGTAGCACCACAGGTGTAGTGCCTCGAAGAGATTATACACGTACGGTACAATCGATGTTCCTCCCGGGCCCCGAACCAGGCGAGCAGCGGAAGAAAGACGGCTACGGATCCCGACTCCAGCAGAACGACGGCCTGCCTTATGGTGGAGAACTCCAATCCAGGTCCAGACTCCAAACAAGGGGAGTCCACTTCCGGGAAGGAGAAGGAGGAAGAAGGAGATATTGGTGTGTTGGAAAAAGGGGGGTCTACCCCTCCTTATATAGGCCAAGGGGGGGTGCCATCATCCTCCCCTCACTACTGGAATTCACCTATTTGCCGTCTGCCTCGGCGGACGGCAAACACCTATACGGCGGACGGCAAAGTCCTTTGCCGTCTGCCCCCGCACGGCAAAGCACCCGTCAGCTATTTCTTCGTCAAAGAGGTGCTTTGCCGTCTGCGGGAAATCGACGGACGGCAAACCACCTTTGCCGTGCGCATTTGTGCAAGCAGACGGCAGAGCGGGCCTAACGGCGAAACTTTACCAGCCGGCTCCGTCAGGCCGTTAACGGCGGGGTTGCCGTCTACTGACAGACGGCAAACTTTGCCGTCTACCTCAAAACTAGCCGGCCGTCCGGCCGGCTCCGTCAGGCCGTTAATGCCGTCTACTGACAGACGACATAATGACAAACTTTGCCGTCTGCCTTGCCGGAGGCAGACGGCATAATGACCAAATGGTCACCCAGCTGTTGCCAGATTGCACAGCTAGGTGCCACGTGTCCACTTTGCCAACTGCAAGCAGACGGCAAAGGCCTTTGCCGACATCTTGCAGACGGCAAAGTGGATGCATTCCTTCTGTTTTATCTGTTTTCTTTTAAATCCCTGCATTTTGACAAATATATATATATATAATCTCAATATATAGTATCCAACAAACATTATAGTGACCAACAAACAATATATAGTCTCCAACAAGGTTTGCATACAAGATTCACATGTGAACAAGGTTCCAACAAGCATTTCATAGTTTCACATATATACAGGGCAAATACAAAGCACATAGTGACCAAAACAGTTATGAAACTAAACTACAAGTCCAAATGCATCACTCCATCATAGCATGACTCCCCTTGAAGCAAATCTGCAAAATGAAGCTAAGAAAGTTATAAGAAGAATAAGGAGAAGAAGAAGAAGAAGGAGAAGAGAAGAAAAAGAAGAAGAAGAAGAAAGAGAAGAAGAAGAGAAGAAGAATAAGAAGAAGAGAAGAAGAACTTATTCTTCTTCTCTTCTTCTCTTTCTTCTTCTTTTCTTATTGAGGAAATAAAGAAGCATAAGCAATTGTAATCAAATTGAGATAACTTTAGCATATTTTGAGGAAATGAAGCTAACTTAGCATTTTTTGAGCCAATTAAGCTAACTTTAGCAATTTTGATCAAATGAAGCCAACTTTATCATGTTTTCAGTAAATTAAGCTCACTTTAGCATTTCTTTAGGTAATTAAGCTAACTTTACCATTTTTGAGCAATTTATGCTAACTTTAGCAATTTTGATGAAAGGAAGCCAACTTTTTCATGTTTTCAGTAAATTAAGCTAACTTTACCATTTTTTGAGCCAATTAAGCTAACTTAGCATTTTTTTAGGGAATCGAACTAACTTTACCATTTTGTGAGCATATCAAGCTAACTAAGCATAAGCAAAATAGAAGACAACTTACCGGAGTGTAGCCCTCAAGGCTGAGGTGGCTGAGAAGCATCCGTCGGGTTGGCCGATGTTGACGGTGGAGAAGGGTCATGGGACGCAGCCCGAGAGTTATGCTGCACGAAAAGATCAACTAGAGGTTAGCACGACGCCACTCAATATGGTATTGATGATCATCGAAAGATACTCACCGTCCCCACAGGAGAAATGATCGGCATCGGTGGAGCGGCCTGACCAGTCTTCTCGCACATAGTCTGCACATTTGTTTTTCATGAGTCAATCATATTAGTTAGTAATATAAACAAAAATTATAACATGCATTCTTTGGGTGAATATGAACAAGTGACTTACCACGAAGAGCTCATACAAGGCCCGGTTCGATGCATCGTGTCGTGCCGCGGCCTCCTCAAGAGCCTTCGCCGTCCTCTCCTCCGCCAGCCGCTCTCTCTCCGCTGCCTTCTCCTCTGCCAACCGCTCCTTCTCCTCCAATAGCCGCTGGGTGTTCTGTCGCTCTTTCTCAAGAGCTTCCTGCAACCCCACTCCTCTAGTTAGCATTGTAATATTCGATGAGATAAAACAAGAATGCAAGAGTCCTTATGGATAACCTGGATAGCGAGGTCGACTGGCCGTGGACGAGTCCTTATAGCAGGAGAACAACTCATTTGGCGCGCCTTGATCTCAGGAAGAGTCTTATCACACCTAATCAACTTATCTCCAATGGTCATGGCGCCATGGCGCCTTCCGCCACCAGAGATCATCACCAGCTCCGGGTCAATAGGCTTCCCAATCGGGGTGTAAGCCTCCCCGTGCTTCTCCTTCGCCACCTTAGTATAAGCCTTGAGCTTACTATAGGCGGCAATGTTGGTGAAAGTCGAAGGAGTGGCGAGATCCGACTCTGAGAGCGCCTTGGCCTTCTTGTACGACGCTGTATGGGACATGCCATACATGTCGAACACCTGAGGCACCTCCGTTTTATTATGCTCCGCCTAAAAGACAAAGCAAAGCATGATATTAGTAAGTGCCTAAAAGACAAAGCAAAGAAGAATTTGCACATACCCATTTATGCCCGTAACCAGCTAAGTTACGGCTGCCTTGATGGTGTGGCACACCAACCATTTGGGCGCGCCGGTCCTTGACATTGTTGTGGACGGCCAACCAGGCATCTGAGCACCAGTGGTCCACAATGACCACCCAACAATCCATCTTGTCCGCACACCATCTCGGCGGCGCCTAAGTTAGTAAACAAGGAAACTAATAAGTAGCCTAGATAGGAATCAAATCAAGCAAACTATTCAAGACTTAAGAAGGGTTACCGTCATGTACTGGCCCCTGGTCAGAAACTTCTTGCGGCGGTCCTTCTTGCTACGCTTGCGCCCTTGCTTGGCGTAGTAGTCACGGACCGCCTGCACTCGCATCTCGTGCCTTGTGTTCTGCAAGAGGCGCGTGGCCTCTGCAACTATCACGTCCTCCGCCTCCTGCTCCTTGGACTCATCGACCTTGTAGTAGACCTGCAATAGCACGAGACAACACTGATGAGTGCACCAACTAGCTATTGTTGTAGGGGAACGCGGCAGAAAACAAAAAATTTCCGCACTACGAACAGCCCAGGACCACTATGGAGACTGTATACAAGGTTTTGATCTGATCGTTACCGACTCGTAGCGCAGAGGAAGTAGAGTCGATGTAGATCGTTGGTGCAGACCCCCGCAGCTTGGATTTACAACCTCCCAACCGCGAGGATGTTCTCCCTCGTATGCTCCTCGGACAGCGCTCCGAGAGGCGGTCGGACAGTCCCTCGGACGATGTCACGGACAGCCCTTCGGGAGGACCCTCGAAACTTGAACGGTAACTCGGACAACCCTTCGGGAGGACCCTCGAACAGTCCCTCGGGCAAAAGATCGAAACTACGACCTCTCTACGGGGTTGCACACATACGGTGTCATCTATCCGGCAGGGCTTCGCCGTCCAGAACTAGTTCCTGCCGGAACCAAGACAGCCTTTCGGCTCTACGAAACTATTTCGCTGGGAGGGAGAGAGAAAGCCAGATCATGCAATGGCACTTGTTGAGAGTTCAAGTGAGAACTTGGATCAGATTTGAGAGACCCCTCTCCACCCCTATTTATAGGGTGAGAGGCTATGGGGAAAAACCCAAAATGCCCTCCAAACTGCATCATCGCCTGCATCATCATGCAAGCTGCATCATCGCCTGCATCATCATGCAAGCTGCATCATCGCCTGCATCATCATGCAAGCTGCATCATCGCCTGCATCATCATGCAAGCTGCATCATCGCCTGCATCATCATGCAAGCTGCATCATCGCCTGCATCATCATGAATAGTGTATCCACTATTCATGAAGACATTTATCTGCGACCGTAAAATCCGAAACTTTTCTGTAGGTCTTAGAAAAATTCCAGTACCCACTAAAAGGATTTTGGAAGCGTTCCGAAACAATTCCGGATTAGTGATTTTCATCTGCGAAAAGCAACCAAAGCGGTTCCGGCAGCTCCGGAACATTTCCGGTTTTTTTCTCTCTGGAAAAATCCCAGAAGTTCCCAGAACAATTCTGGCACCCTCCAAGAATTTCCAGGCGTGTGCCGAAACCATTTTGACTTAATGATATATTCCGAAACAACTTTTCGGTTTTACCGAAATTATTCCGGTGTTCTCTTTCCGGAACTTTTCCGTTTTCTCTGAAACCTTTCCAGTGACTTTCTCTCAGACTCCCTGTCTAGTATTCAGCAGATAGATGACCCTTAAGCGTGTGACCCTATAGGTTCGGTGAAGTATAGACATGACCCAAAACGCTTTCCGATCAATGATCAACATCGGAGCCGTGGACACCCATATTGACCCCTATACCCACACGAATAAATATTCGAGTGAACCTCCAGTTGCCGTGTGCTATTCCTGTTGCTTCGCGATATGTTACAAACACCCGAGGTGAGACTTATCGGCATCCCCGTGAATCAACAACTTGTCCACTATGCCAGTTACCTCGTTTCCGGTATTGTTCTCTTTTCTCGTTCCCGTGTTCCGGCATCCCTGTGATCAAATCACACTGTGTCTGGCCAGACGATGGTGGATACTGTAACACCGAGAGGGCCCGAAGAATATCTCTCCATCGACGGAGGAGCAAATCCCAATCTTGAGCTACCTAGTTCCTGGTCATACTTTTCCGTGAACCCGTAAGCCGCCGTAATAGCCACCCTTTTACAGATGATGTTTAACAAACCCCAAAGTTCACGAAGCAAGTACGAAGGAACTCGATACTCTCATGGTCTAAGGAATTATGCAAACGCTCAACTTTCTCTGTGTTATAATCCATTAACTGGTGACGAATGTATCTCATAGCATAACATCAATCTGGGTCGATTCAACACAAATGTTCTTCTAACATTGTGCCCTCAAAGTTGCCGGCATAGTAATGCCCATGATCAGGAAAACAGAACCATCATGCAACACTTGAGCTAGTCTTAGAGGCGAGACTAGGAATATATATTTTATCCGTTTATTATTCCACACGTGCATATGAGTCTTCCTCCGAGCCTCGTGGTTATTGCAGACTCGAGAACCATTGCAGTTATAGCATGGAATATAAACATAATTACAAACATGGAGATAAATAATAACATTTATTATTGCCTCTAGGGCATATCTCCTACAGACTCCCACTTGCACTAGAGTCAATAATCTAGTCAATGCTAATGCACTTTACACCTATGGCGTACTGGTGTAAAATATGCTCCGCTTGTGGTATAGCCTGATGTCCAACGGATCTGACAACTTCAGCTCCGTGTGTATCTTTGCATATCCTCGCGTTTTCACGCTTTCACAAAATTCATATTTTGTGTGGACTCGGCTTTGTATATATGTGAATCACTGGTCGAACCTTGATTCCTCAAACTGAGCTATGGAGCAACTATCTTCAATAGTGTTCCATTGACCAAAGCCATCTTGGAACCATACTAAGTTCATGAATGAACTATATGATTCAACATCTTCTTTGTCGCTTCTAAAGCGTCATCATACTCAGCCTTTTTTATAGAATTTGCCACAGTAACCTGTTTGGAACAATTCCAACTTACTGTGCCACCATATCGTGTATCACACAAAAACCCTTAACTTAGATCGAAAATCGCATGGAGCATTGATGAAGACTATATTGATGTAATTAATTACAACAAGCACTTCATAATCTCTTCTTGCGAGAAAACGTGTCATCAGTGCTACTTTAGTACTCAATGACATTTTTCACTTTTGTCCCATGATCAGTACTTTGATCACTTTGGTATCTATACTCGCAACAACTTGGGAGTACTGGACATATCTGGTTGTTTTATATACCATGGAATACATGATTAATCCAAACACAAAGGTGTATGGAATATCCATCATGTATTTTGCTCATCAGTGTTTTAGGACACCGAGTCTTGCAAAAACTCTTTCCATGTGACTTCGGCAAGTATCACTCCTTGGCGTTTTTAACGCTAAACTGTTTTAGCATCTTGTCAATATGTATTTTGGCTTAGCCCTATTAGGCAATTATATCTCGTAGATAATTATGCCTAATATCAAGACTACTTAGCCCAAGCACTTCGTCGAAAAACTATTTTCAATGAAGTCTTAATTTGTGTCAAGAAATTTATATTATTTCCAATTAACAATGTGTTAGGCACACAAGGTTTTTAGAAATATTATTATGCTCCCACTTACTTTCTTGTAGCCACAAGCATCTTCGTTATCCATCGATGAAATCAAACTCTTTTGATTATTTCATCAAAAATGAAGATTCCAACTCCATTATGCTCTCTTTTGTCCATCGCAGGAACTCTGAAGTTTGCATACTCACTAGCATCCTCTGGACTGATAAAATACCTTGGACTGTATCATATGCAAGTCCAAGGCAGTATTTCCATCTCATGGAAATCCTTTTGGCATCCATGTTTCATATCTCATGAATGAAATACGTATTAATTGCTAGTTTAACCCGAACCGACTTTAAGCATCGCTACGGAGAGACAATCTCGCCATAGTTAATTCCTTGAAATTGTTATAAGCAACAAGTCGAGCTTTATGGATAAAACATTTTTATCCGTATCAGTTTATAGTTCCATTAATATTCGTTAGACTCAAAGTCTTCCGAATGGTCCATCAAGATACAATCTTGATTTATTTATATGGAAACTATCTCGGATTGTATTGGCATTTAGCCAATTCCGGAGTCAGGGCCCATCATCGCTTCCTTGATTATCGTAGGTATGCTGTTGTCTAACAACAATATCTCGTTTGCGCACCTGAGAGGTTTGCACGAGTTTTGCCTACGTGGCTCAGTTGCAAGTTTGACCGAAGTCCATACATCTCATGTAGAGGCTTCCGTATCAGTTGAAGTAGGAAACTCTGGAATCACTTCCAAGGTTCTTTTCCTTTGATCTGATGACGAAGATACTATTATCTCGTCGAGTTGCACTGTCCTCCCACTCACCTTTTTGCAAGAACCATTCTCTTTAAAAGCATACCGTTCTTTGTGGCAAAACCTTTTGCCTCGGTATAGTGGTGGAGGAATTCCCAATAATTTGGGATAACCTACAAAGTAGCACTTGTCTGATTTGGAATAGGTTTGTAAACCGTTTACACAAGCCCCATATTCCAAATCTTAAGAAAAGATAAAACATGGTTGGGCGTACCATACCATGGCGTCATTTCAACAGACCTGATGGCGCTCTTTTCAGTGTAAAAGCCGCAGTCTCTAAAGCATTACATTAAAAGGGATAATGGCAAATTTATTTATGTCATCTTTGATCTTACCATGTCATGAATGGTTCGATTAATTCTTCACGGACTTTCCACTTGCAGTGGTGTTCCGGGAGGTGTAAGTTATGAAAACTCTTTTCATAACTCATCAGACATTCGCTAAACTTGTAACTCAAAATATTCCTTTCTGCAATCGAATTGTAGAAACATAATTTTCTTGTTACAATAACTTCCACTACTAGTAACAACATTTATCGGACTACATACATCAAAATGTATGATCACGAATAAGTTTGTTGCTCGTTCCTTATGGCCTGTGAACGGTATTTCAGTCACTTGACCTTTCGGACGAAGGTTGCAAGTGTCAGATGATTCATAATCAAATGACTTTAAAATCCATCATTATGGAATTTCTCCATGCGGGTTTCTCCAATGTGACCAAATGCAGTGCCACACATATGTGGTATTCTTTTAGTCTTTCGACATTTAGCGTCATTGTTATGGATGTATCATATTACCATCAATATTCGTAACATACATCCCATCCCCGATGGAAGCATGGCCCTTTATGTTATTCATAATACTGAACAACAATTGTTCTTTTATGAACAACCTTCTTGCAACATACTTTATGCAATGGGCTAGAGTGTATAAAACTCTAAAACGAATTATGAAAATAAATACAGATGGTGATACACCGATGGAAGGTATAGTAACTTTTACTATGTTCCCAGCGTGTATCTAAACCTCATTACTGGCAAGTCTTTTAGGCCGTAGTGGTTCTTGCATCGAGTTGTAACAGAATGCAATCGAGCGGGTATTCCTGTGATCAACTTTTAATCATAATACCCAAGAATTATGGACTAACTGTTTAATCACAATTCCCAAGAACTATTTATTTTTGACCAGCCTTCCATACATCAATAACTTTCATGACTTTTATACATGAGCTGGATATTCCAGTCTTCTTTCTTTTTGCCCTTATACTTTTAACAGTTTAACTTTCAATATATTTCTCCTACTCGCAGAAGAAGCACCCAACTTTAAGAGTGGCGTTAGCCCCGGACTTCCTAGGCGTGTGAGTCATACTAACACCCTTTGGACATTTCCTTTCTCTTTAAGTTGTTTGTTTTATTCACCTTCATCATATGACAGGCGTTCTTCTGGATCCCTCTCTTATCAGTCAAATGCCCAATAAACACTTTACTAATACTTTGCAAAAAAATATTGCTTTGGATATCTCATATCTTTTAGCCTTTGTCTGTATCTGAAAACAATTTTCAGTTCCATGAATATTACATAACTATCCCAAACTTGTGAAGTTCGGGTCTTATAGAAGCAAACGTATTGCACTTGACCACAATGGAATTCTAGCTTTTGGATCGAAGGACGAGAGTCACATCATCCATAGCATTAGCGGGAGGACACCGAAAGCATGCGATAGGACAAAATCTTTCTCGGCACTCTTGAGGACAATCCTCGCATTACGTTACCAACCGTAAAGTTTTAACCAGATATTTAACAGCTTATTCAATTTTAATAGGGAAGGTGGAAACGCGAGCCATTATTCTACAACTATTAGCAAATTATACTTAGACAGTGTTCATAATTAATTGCACTCAGAATTAAACAAGTTAATTCTAAAATGCGCTCCCACTCAAATCAATATCTCTCAAAATTGATTATGAGTGATTCAAGATCCAAATATCAATACAACGCCATAGAATCATCATCTCATGACGAGGATTTTGATTTGGTAGGCCAACTTGCCGATCACATCTCTATGTGACTCTTGTTCATCTTTCGATGCGTGTGTTCCGAGCTCAGGACGATCCTGCCATGAACGTCAAGAAAACCAAGTGATCTTGCTGCGAGGTCTGACCTCACCCGCCTTACATTTCTCCAATCGTTCGTACCCATGCATCCATGGCGCACCCCGAAAGGATAGATGCTGTGACGGTGCTACATTTGGGAGAACACTAACTACTTGATATTTTAAGTGAGAGATCACCCTAATAAAAAGCGACTACCGCGCAATCAAGAAGGGTGGAACTTAAGGGATAAACATCTCAGGTAATTCATAATTGCATGATATGGTATAGCCCCTTCTGACGGAGAAGTCAAGTATTTCTTCGTCTTTGGCATTTGCGTTGGAGTTCACCTTCGCGAAGTTTGCCACCACCTTGTCGATGCACCAAATAATATTGCTATCTCTATAGCTAATAAAATAAGTGCATTACATAAGGTTGACTCGCAGGTCATTAAAGTGACAATCATATGGCTCCAGCCATCATGCCGAATCATGACACGCAGGTCATGTTAATAAATTTACATTATATAGTCATCTCATACATAATCAAATTAATATGAGCTTTGCTATACCACATCACATGCACATCCTGCAAAACCAAGTTAGACGCCTCTAATCGGTTTATGCAAAATTTTATTTTACATGGCTTCTAAGGTTTTGACTTAAACCGCAGCTACCAACGTTTATCATCAAGCATGATTATTCAAGTCGCTAGATTAACTTTGCGGGGTCTATGAAACACGAGATAATAAAATCTCGAGCCCCATACTGAACTTCGTCATACGCGTGATCCCCGTGCAGATCATATCTGCATTGCCCTTTAGTCTGTAGAATTTCTTATTTCTCTAACTACGGTGGAATTCAACGAACTGTTAGCACTTCTTTGATCAATCAGGATCGCAGATTGCCAGAACTTTGAAACTCCACCATACTGTTATTGAGATCAGAAATACACAAATTCGAGGGAAGCAACAAGAACATCGGGTAACAGATTTCATCTGCCACCCGCATAAATAATTTTCAGCAATAGATCTGATCTACTCCAAAATTATATTATGCAATACCCATACATCTCTATGTATTCTAGATCGCAACATGCATCTACGCATAGCACGGCTCTGATACCACTGTAGGGGAACGCGGCAGAAAACAAAAAATTTCCGCACTACGAACAGCCCAGGACCACTATGGAGACTGCATACAAGGTTTTGATCTGATCGTTACCGACTCGTAGCGCAGCGGAAGTAGAGTCGATGTAGATCGTTGGTGCAGACCCCCGCAGCTAGGATTTACAACCTCCCAACCGCGAGGATGTTCTCCCTCGTCTGCTCCTCGGACAGCGCTCCGAGAGGCGGTCGGACAGTCCCTCGGACGATGTCACGGACAGCCCTTCGGGAGGACCCTCGAAACTTGAACGGTAACTCGGACAACCCTTCGGGAGGACCCTCGAACAGTCCCTCGGGCAAAAGATCGAAACTACGACCTCTCTACGGGGTTGCACACATACGGTGTCATCTATCCGGCAGGGCTTCGCCGTCCAGAACTAGTTCCTGCCGGAACCAAGACAGCCTTTCGGCTCTACGAAACTATTTCGCTGGGAGGGAGAGAGAAAGCCAGATCATGCAATGGCACTTGTTGAGAGTTCAAGTGAGAACTTGGATCAGATTTGAGAGACCCCTCTCCACCCCTATTTATAGGGTGAGAGGCTATGGGGAAAAACCCAAAATGCCCTCCAAACTGCATCATCGCCTGCATCATCATGCAAGCTGCATCATCGCCTGCATCATCATGCAAGATGCATCATCGCCTGCATCATCATGCAAGCTGCATCATCGCCTGCATCATCATGCAAGCTGCATCATCGCCTGCATCATCATGCAAGCTGCATCATCGCCTGCATCATCATGAATAGTGTATCCACTATTCATGAAGACATTTATCTGCGACCGTAAAATCCGAAACTTTTCTGTAGGTCTTAGAAAAATTCCAGTACCCACTAAAAGGATTTTGGACGCGTTTCGAAACAATTCCGGATTAGTGATTTTCATCTGCGAAAAGCAACCAAAGCGGTTCCGGCAGCTCCGGAACATTTCCGGTTTTTTTCTCTCTGGAAAAATCCCAGAAGTTCCCAGAACAATTCTGGCACCCTCCAAGAATTTCCAGGCGTGTGCCGAAACCATTTTGACTTAATGATATATTCCGAAACAACTTTTTGGTTTTACCGAAATTATTCCGGTGTTCTCTTTCCGGAACTTTTCCGTTTTCTCCGAAACCTTTCCGGTGACTTTCTCTCAGACTCCCTGTCTAGTATTCAGCAGATAGATGACCCTTAAGCGTGTGACCCTATAGGTTCGGTGAAGTATAGACATGACCCAAAACGCTTTCCGATCAATGATCAACATCGGAGCCGTGGACACCCATATTGACCCCTATACCCACACGAATAAATATTCGAGTGAACCTCCAGTTGCCGTGTGCTATTCCTGTTGCTTCGCGATATGTTACAAACACCCGAGGTGAGACTTATCGGCATCCCCGTGAATCAACAACTTGTCCACTATGCCAGTTACCTCGTTTCCGGTATTGTTCTCTTTTCTCGTTCCCGTGTTCCGGCATCCTTGTGATCAAATCACACTGTGTCTGGCCAGACGATGGTGGATACTGTAACACCGAGAGGGCCCGAAGAATATCTCTCCATCGACGGAGGAGCAAATCCCAATCTTGAGCTACCTAGTTCCTGGTCATACTTTTCCGTGAACCCGTAAGCCGCCGTAATAGCCACCCTTTTACAGATGATGTTTAACAAACCCCAAAGTTCACGAAGCAAGTACGAAGGAACTCGATACTCTCATGGTCTAAGGAATTATGCAAACGCTCAACTTTCTCTGTGTTATAATCCATTAACTGGTGACGAATGTATCTCATAGCATAACATCAATCTGGGTCGAGTCAACACAAATGTTCTTCTAACATTGTGCCCTCAAAGTTGCCGGCATAGTAATGCCCATGATCAGGAAAACAGAACCATCATGCAACACTTGAGCTAGTCTTAGAGGCGAGACTAGGAATATATATTTTATCCGTTTATTATTCCACACGTGCATATGAGTCTTCCTCCGAGCCTCGTGGTTATTGCAGACTCGAGAACCATTGCAGTTATAGCATGGAATATAAACATAATTACAAACATGGAGATAAATAATAACATTTATTATTGCCTCTGGAGCAGTAACCTCTTCTTCTTCAGGCTCTTCAACATCGTCGTTAGCGGGTTCACTCTCATTGTCTTCTTCCATGTTCTGGGTTGCGTAGAGCGGTTTCGGAAACGTTTTTTTATCACGCGTGTTTCTTGGAAGAATTCTCCTTCATATGTCTCTGGGTCAATGTGGGGTACATAATCCTCTTCATTGGGGGAGGTGGTCTAATATGAGGTGGCACATCATAAACGACATCCCAACCTTTCAGGTTTTCAACCGTTTGGCAGGGGTAGGATAGATAGAAAACCTGGGTGGCCTGTTGAGCCGTAATATAGACATCGGGGACATTAAAATGGGTGTCTTGTCGAATTTCGACTAGACCTACATGTTCATGAGTTCGTCTAGTCCTCGACGGGAGAAACCAATGACATTTGAAGACAACGACGTTGGGAGGATTTTCACCATAGAATAGAAGTTCGTATATTGCTTCAACTCTTCCATAATACTCAATACCTCCGTCGCCGACAGCAGAGACACCCGAATTTGTACTTTTTCGATCGGCCATTTTTCGCTCTTTATCAACGGTACAAAAGCGATACCCGTTGATGTCGTATTTCTCAAATACACGGACCTTATTGTCAAAACCATTAACGACTTGTCTCAATTCGGCGTCCATAGGCTCCTCATTTGCCTATAAGTTTTATAGGAAAGGATTGGTATATTAGTGAAAAATAGGTCGAACCAACAAATGAAACCCTATATATGAATGATAGTTACCGTTCGTTTGAACCAAGAGATGAAACCAGGATTGTCGTCTCCTTGATTGGCAAGAAGCTCATACTCAGCGATGGAATCACTTTCAATAACCACTCCATTCGAGAATTTGGCGACGTATCGACTATATGAATTCAGGGGAATTAATAAGAAACAAGAATTATTAGAAGTTGCGAAACAATGTACGTACCGAGCACTTACTCGATGTACGGCCGCACTTCTGTTAGGTTGGTGAAGATATACAGTGTAAGAGTCCGCCATTCTTTGATATCCAAAATCTTATTTCTCGAAGCACCAACAGGTCCGAGCTTCCCTTTGAATAGGCTGAGGTTGGATTGACGCCGTTGGGGGTCGCCAGTATTGTATCGAGGCTTTGGATTATGCAAATGGCGATTTTTGGCTTCATAATGTGCTGTCACGAAGTTTGCCGCCTCCTCGGTAATGAAAGCCTCGGCCATCGATGCTTCAATTCTACGTTTATTTTTACATTTTGCTCTAAGCGTCTTCTGCATTCTCTCCGTTGAATAGCACCAACGATTTTGCACAGGGCCCCCTAATCTTGCCTCGGTCGGGAGATGCAATATCAAATGCTGCATCGGATTAAAAAAAACCGGTGGAAAGATCTTCTCTAACTTGCAGAGCAACTCCGGCGCCATATCTTCCATGTCTTCTAGCACGCCATCGGCTAGTTCTTTAGCACAAAGAAAACGAAAGAAATAGCTCAGTTCTGCCAGTACTAGCCACTCTTCCTCGGGGATATAGCCACGCAACATCACCGGCATTACCCGCTCAAGCCATATGTGCCAATCATGACTCTTCAGCCCAAATATTTTATGTTTTTCAGGACTCGCTCCCCTCCTCAGATTCGCTGCATACCCATCGGGGAACATCAAACTGTTTTGCACCCACAAGAGAATTTCCCTGATATGCCCCCTTTCAAGATTGAACCAGGCCCTTGGCTTGGACCAATTCTTCTTTCCTTTCGGCTGTCGCATGTTCTGTGAGGGTCTATCACATAGAGTCTCCTGGTCGACTCTAGCTTTAGGATTATCCTTTGACTTCCCATCTATGCCGAAAAATGTACCAAACAGGGCCTCGCCGATATTTTTTTCAGTGTGCATCACGTCAATATTGTGTGGAAGTTCGAGGTCTTGGAAGTAGGGGAGATCCCAAAAGCATGTCTTGTGAGTCCAGGCGTGTTCCGAATTATATCCCTTAAAATACCCGGGACGTTCTGGATCAGGCTCAAGAGAGTTCAACTGTGCCAAGACATGTTCGCCCGTCATCATAGGTGCTGCCAGGTTTTTGACAACTTTGCCTTTGATGAAGTTCTTCTTGTCTTTTCTAAAAGGATGCTTAGGAGGCAGATGAAGGGAATATGCCCGAGAGGCAATAATAAAGTGGTTATTATCTTATTCCATGTTTATGATAAATGTTTATTTTCATGCTATAATTGTGTTAACCGGAAACGTTAATACATGTGTGTTTAATAAACAGAGAAAGGGTTCCTAGTAATGCCTCTCTTTATACTAGCTTGTTGATTAACGGATGATCAAGGTTTCCTGGTCATGAACATTGGATGTAGTTAATAACAAGGTCATGTCATTGGAGAATGATGTGATGAACATACACCCACAGTAGTTATAGCAATACGATCATGTCATCAAAGTTTCTATTGCTGTATCAAACTTTCACGAAGTAACCCTAATCCTTAGACCATGAGATCACGTCAATCACTGACACCGGAAGAGTACTTTGATTCCATCAAACGTCACACCGTAACAGGGTGATTATAAAGGTGTCGTTGGGTACTTGGAAAGTGTTAGTTGAGGCTCGTGGATCAAGAGTGGGATTTGTCCATCCAGATGACGGAGAGATATACTCTGGGCCCTCTCGGTGATATCACATTGACATCGCTTGCAAGCACGTGACTGGCTCACGAGGATGTTATATCACGGAACGAGTAAAGAGTACTTGTCGGTAACGAGATCGAACTAGGTATGGATGATACCAAATGATCGGATCTCGGACAAGTAAAATATCGCGAGACAAAAGGAATTGGTTACGGAGTAATGGTTCACACGATCACTAGTTCATCGTTGAGTAAGTGGGAGTCATCATGGATCTCCAGATCCCGCTGATGATTATTGATCAGAGAAGAGTCTCTGGCATGTCCATTTTATTCACGAACCGTAGGGTGACACACTTAAGGATTCGTCGACGCGTTTGAGTGGATACGGAACGCCGGAGAATATACTGGACAGCACATGGACTGTTTTGATAAAACTGCTGGAATAGTTTCGGTATATCAAAATAGTGCAAGGGGATAATTGTTAATGTGTTCATTGAATGAAGTGTTCATCAATGAAGTACTCATTGAATGAAGTGTTCATTAATTTGAGTGACATTAAACAAGATAATTAAAAGTGTTTTAATGTGATAAAACTCTTGGAATTTTGAGTGGAGATTTATGGAAATTATGGGAATAATGTGTGACCCTTTGTTTTTGTGAGTGGAGAGTCCACCCACATGATGAGGGGAGAGGTGGGGGCACCTCTTGGGGCGTGCTACCCCTTGGGGGCTGCCTCCCCCTCCTCCTATATATAGATGGGTGGAGGTCCTCACACATCCAACTCATTCATCCATCTCTCATATGCCCTTTGGTTGGCATCTTCCTCCCCTTGCTAGCTGATCCAGTTTCACGAGTATGGTGCTTAGGCGAAGCCCTGCTCAAGATCTTCTCTACCACCACCACCACTATGTTGTAGTGCTGCTGGAGTTCCCGAGGATCCACTACTTCCGCTGCCCAACTGGAGCAAGGGGCGGAGGTCGTCGCTGATCCGTACGTGTGACCGATTACGGAGGCGCTGCCCGTTTGTGGCGCCCATCTTCATCACGACCTTGAGGTCGGCAAGTGATCGACTACATCACCCACGAGAATCGTTCTCGTTAAAGCTTTTTGGTCTTCGAGGGTGAGTCCTTCTCAAACCGTTACAAGTTATCTCCTAGATGTGATCTTGGCAGTTGCAATCGTAGGAAAAAATTTGTTTTCTATGCAACGAACCCATCAGTGGTATCAGAGCCTCGTCTATGCGTAGATGCTTTGTACGGTTAGAACACATAGAGATGTGGGCGTTGATCCTCTAGTTGTTACCCTCTTTTGTGCACTTGTTCATATTGCGGCAATGTTGGATTGAAGCGGCCCTAAGCGCAGATTGCGTGTCACGCTTGACATACGGCTTGTACCGTATAAAGTGGCTTTGGGGGTGTCAGTTTCTCTGACATTAGTGATATGGCATTTGCAATGGAGGGCCCTGGAAAGGGACGAAAAGAAACAACTAGCGAATCAACGTTGTGGTTCTTGTCCGTAGGTAAGATCGGTTCTTTCCTAGGAAGCCCAAAACCACGTAAAATTTGCAAAGATAATTTAGAAGCGTCTAACTTGTTTTTGCAGGGCATGTGATGTGATATGGTCATTGTTACAAAATTGTTGTATGAAATGAGATTTATTGTAAACAACCGGCAGGAGCCATATGGTTGTGTTTTTCCTTTTTAAGGCCTGCGTGCTGTAGATATATCCATGAGATATATTGTAATGGAGAAGGACGACCATGGTGGTGGCGCCATGGACCTTGGTGCCGCGCCGGTGGCATGATGGAGATCATACCAAGACGCACAAGATGGAGATCTAATGCGAGAAGGACCATATCATATCACATTATCCATGCATGTGATGTTTATCCTTTTATGCATCTTATTTTGCTTAGTTACGATCATGATCGCTTCGGTAGCATTATAAGATGATCCCTCTCACTTAATATCAAGATAATTATATGTTCTTCCTTACTATGCACCGTTAAGAAAGTTCGTCGTTTCGAGACACCACGTGATGATCGGGTGTGATAGACTCTACGTTCGCATACAACGGGTGTTTTCAAGCCTAGCATGTACAGACATGGCCTTGAAACACATGCAAATACTAAGGTTCTACTTGGCGAGCCTAGCATGTACAGACATGGCCTCGGAACATGGACCGAAAGGTTAAGCACGAGTCATATGGATGATATGATGAACCATATTGAGATGCTCGCCATTGCAGCTACACCGCCTCACGTGATGATCGGTCGTGGTGTAGTGAATTTGGTTCGTGTAATCACCAAAGACGACTCGAGGGATGTTGTTTTTGAGTGGGAGTTAGATGAACTCATTTTATCATGAACTAAATCAAAGTGAATTTGCATAGTTCGTTGTAGTCATTGGCATTTGTTTACTACCTTTGCGCTTAGCTATAATTGAGATAATAGAACTATAGAATTCTGGATATTTAACTTTACGGACTGGTACCGTATTGTTTGAGTGTCAATCTAAAGTTTAAAGTCTTATTGCAAACTTTAGCAAACCTTGCTTGCTCCATGAAGTTTAATAATGTGTATTAAATCGAGAGTAACAATTCCAGTGTTAGTGTCTAAGTATCACACTTGCCTCCATGATCCTTGATATTCAAATGTTGTTTGTTATTATCAAGGTTATCTAGGAGCTGAAATGATTGTTTCAGAAACTATCATGTGTGGAAGATATAGCGATATCTGAAACAATGTTTAGTTGCAATGTGATAGAGTAAAATTTAGTGAGAAACATGTTCTCATATTGTATGATAATTTGTGAAGGTTGGAGACACTATGTGTCCTAATCTCCCAAAAAGGTTTTGGGAACTAATATTGTACTCACAGTTTGTCCCTATGAGCTATGGTAGCTTTGTCATGAAAGTTGTCATGATAGGATGAATGGAAGATGCTGGTAAAAAAAAGTTTACTGCACTAAAAGATTGCTAAAGAATGGAATTTGGAAGAACACCAAACATTTGATGACGGTGATCTACATCAAAGTGAGAATCAAAGGGTGTTAGTATTTGACTAACACACTTTGGATTATGTGTCATTTGAATGGTACCACAAGTGATGTTGGTAAATTCTTCTAAAAAGGAAAGGAATTGCTGAAAGAGGATCTGAAAAATATATTGGCGAAAAAGAAAAAGGAAAAGACTGGAAATGTCCAGCTCGGGTATATAGATGATATACATGTTATGGGTATATTCATTGCTTGTTAAACAATGTGATTCTTGAGTATTGGATACTGATTGGTTGGTATGAAGTGTCATACAGAACAACGCAATACAAGAGTTGCAATGGCCTGAGTAACTAGCAAATGAATATGGGATGATTCTCATCAAGAACAAAATAAAGTGTTATTGTGTTTATCGTTGGAATTAAACCTAGCCTTCAAGATTTATTTGAATAATTGTTATTCTGTTCTGGTGTTATACGAACAATAGTTGTTCAAATTATCACCATATTCATAGAAGATGGATGAACTCTATAAATCTTGTTGGAGAAATCACATCCATAATAACTGATGCTAAACATGTCGCAAGACAAATGTTTAGAAGATCACTTATGAGTGACACCACCGTTTGAATCATATTGGAAAGAAACACATGAAGAAACTCCATGGTGATGGAATTTTGGAGTCTTTTGATTTTGAATCAATTGACGGTTGTGAGAAATTTCTAGAGATGATTGAAACACCGTTTAAATCATATTGGAAAGATAACATGAAGAAACTCCATGTTGGTGGAATTTTGGAGTCTTTTGATTTTGAATCAACTGACGCTTGTAAGAATTTCCTAGAAATGATTGAAACTCCGTTCATAGGCCAAAGAAGGACGGACGACTAACTTATTGGACATTATACATGTTGATGTGTATAGTTCATTATGTGTAGCCGTGTGTGGTGGGTCTTATAACTTCATATACTTTAACCGAGGATTTGAGTGGATATATGTGTATATTTACTTGATAAGGAAGAAGTATGAAATGTTTGAAAATGTTCAAATAAATTTCAAGATGAAGTGAAAATCATTGTAACGAGAAAATAAGAGTTTATGATTGGATCATAAAGGAAGATTTTTGAGTTAAAAGTTTAGCAAACACCTGAGAGTTTAGGAATCGTTCCAAAACTTGCATTTCCCGAAACACCATAGGAGTATGGAGTGTTCGAGAGATGTAATCAAACCTTGTTTGACATGGTAAGGATCAAAGGTGTTATTTATAAAATTGCCATTATATTTTAAGGATTAAGCTTTAAAGACTACCGCTTTTCACTGAAAAGAGCGCCATCGAGATCCGTTGAAATGACACCATATAAGTTATGGAATGGGATAAAACCCAATTTGTCTTTTCTTAAATTTTGGTATGCAAGGCATATGTAAAATGTTTACAACCAAAGTCGGATAAAGTACGTCTTTGTAGGTTATCCCAAAGTAACCGTTGGGTATTCCTCCATAACACTAAAGACAAAAGTTTTTTGTGGCTAAGAGCATCAAGTTTCTTGAGAAGGAATTTTTTGCAAAAAGTTAAGTGGGAGGACAGTAGAACTTCGATTAGGTTGTTGAACCTAAGCTTTATGTGCTAAGTGGCGCAGCGCCGGAAAGTGTCCCGGAAGCGGCCGCAATGCTCTTGGCTCCCGTGTTCCAAAGGTTGTGGTCACGGCGATCTAAGTTCCTATTGAACTGCGTAGTTCGGATAATCGATCAAATAGTAAGATTTGAGATTGAATCATTGTTATTTGATAATAATGGACCGACTACATGCAAAGAAGCGATGATGGGCCCTGACTCCGTCAAAATGGCTAGAAGCTATAAAATCCGTGATAGTTCCATACACGAGAAACCAAGTTTCTGAACTTGGAAGACCCTCTAGATACCGTGTTTGGATCTATAAAGAAACAGACGTGGATGTTCTCACATCTATGAAATATTCGACATATCGTTAAAATGGTTTACGATTATGTTCAACGAGTTGGCTATGACAAGATTTGATCTTTCATAACGATATTTAGTCTGGACGGATTATTGTAGCAACCACTACATATGCTAGTTTTGGTATATGGTAGTTGAACAAACGGAACAACGTTCTTCTAATAGAATGGTTACCTAGGACGTGTAAAGGACACGGTCCAAAGGGTTCTGTTAATTCAAAGGATGCTAAAATAGCATGCAAATTTCAATGGTTGAAATAAGCATTCGCGGAGTTGGAATCTTCATCATGATGAAATTGTTAAAACGTTTAGTTTCATCAGAGATGGTGAAGATGCTTGCTTTTGCAAGAAATTAAGTGGGAGCGCTGAGACATATTTCTAATACATTATGTAGAAGACATATTGTTGATTGGAAATGATGTATATTTTATTGACACGGGTGAAGTTTCATTGAAAATTTGATTTTAATGGAAGATTTGGGCAAAACCAGTATATTGGGCTAATATGGTCTATATAGATAGATTGAGGTGCTAATATGGTTGGGCCGAAGTACATATATGAAATATTGAATAAGTTCAATATGGAAACGACGAGAAAAGTTCTTGCCGCATGGAAAAGGTTGAACCGAGATTCACTTTTTATTGCTTTTATCATACATAGCTATGGCATATGCAATTAACCTACACACTAATAGGTAAAGATAGGTCATAATCCCACCCGAGTATGTGTAGATTGGGTCGGTTTCCCATGCTTTGGTCCCGATCCGACGCGGTATTTCGGCAGCACCTCCCCGCTGTTCTCCTAATACACGTCTCGACAACAAGCCGAGAGGTTGTGTATCCGGAGAACAACAGGGAGGCGCTGACGAAATACCGCGTCGGATCGGGACCAAAGCATGGGAGACCGACTCAATCTACACATAATCGGGCTGTCCATGGATAACGTTGGACAATTCGAAAGAATCACTATTATAAATATGCAAATGAATGCATATTTATAACTGTAACCCTTTCGAACGGGAGACGCATACTGGTTACGCGACTGCATATTGAAACTATATAGCTAGCTAGTGTCATCGGCACAAAGGACGGAACAGAGCAAAGGAAGGGGGGTCAGGAGGATAGGACGTGTTTTGCATACCCTCTAGTGCAGGGGAGATCGTCGAACACAGGGAGAGGTCGTCGAACACCAGACTTGTGATGGCTCGAGGTGAAGGGGGAACAACTGCACATTAAAAATCAATAAGCTATTATGCGGTGTGCTAGAGATATTTTTTGGTTTCAGGTTATGCTAGAGATGCTCTTCGGTCAAGATTCATTTGTACTCCTCCTTCTTCTACTTTCTACTCTTCTCCTCCTCCAGACTCATCCTTCTCCATTTCTCATCCTCCTTCTTCTACTTTCTACTCTTCTCCTCCTCTGACCTCCACCTTCTCTCCTCCCGGCCTCCTCCTCCGACCTTCACCTTCTCTCCTCCCAGCCTCCTCCTCCGGCCTCCACCTTCTCTTCTCCCGGCCTCCTCCTCCGGCCTCCACCTTCTCTCCTCCTCTTTCTTCTTATTTTACATATTATTTATTTTTTCCTTTGCACTTCTTCTTTTATTTACATTTACTCTTTATTATCATTTAAATTTTCTGCATATTGTAATTATGCATCTTATCATTTAAATTTTCTGCATATTGCAATTAACAGAAAAAATAAAAATAAATCGTACTAAAATCTAGAACCTAAAACCAAATATCTACAATTACTAATTAAATCCTAACACTAATTAATTACTAACTAAAATCCTAACACTAACTAATTACTAACTAAAATCCTACAACTATAGAAATTACAGAGAAAAAATAAAAAAATAGAGGAAGAGCGGGCTCACTGGAGTAGGGGGCCAGAGGAGGAGGCCGGGAGGTGGGCGGCTGCGCAGCGGCGAGTGGCGGAGGAGGGAAGCGGCGTCGGGATCCGGCGAGATGCGGCCGCAGGCAGCGGAGGGCGGGGCGGAGGAGGGTGGGGGCGGGTGCGGGATCCCGCGGGCGGCGGAGGGCAGGGAGGTGGAGGACGGGGAGGGATCCGGCGGGGGCGGGACGGAGAGGCGGCGACGATGTTTAGGGCTCGGCGGCGGCGTGGGGGAGAGAGCACGGTTGCGAGGAGGAGTGGGAGTGAGAGGGGCCGTGCGGGGGGTTAACGGCCCACCGCTTTGCCGTCTGCCGACAGACGGCAACGACACATATGCAGTCCGTAGGCAGACAGCAAAGCGGTGGGCCGTTAGCCAGGCCGTGTGCCTCGCTTGGGTGGGCCCCAGCTGGGGGTTTGCCGTCTGTCGACGGACGGCATAGGTGTCGTTGCCGTCTTCCTGCGTCCACGCAGACGGCAAACATGTGGTTTGCCGTATGTCTACGTTTTACCGTCTGTACTTAGGGCAGCGGACGGCATATCGCTGCTTTGCCGTCCGCCCCGACGAAATGCAGACGGCAAAGCCACTGGCCCATGGCAAACTGGTGAATTCCAGTAGTGCCTCCCCATGTGGGACTAAACTCCCAAGGGGGGGGGAGTGCGCCGTCCAAGGGGGGTGCTCGGCCCCACCCTTGGCGCCAAGCCCAAGGGGGGAGACCCCATCCTCCCTTAAGGGCCCCATGGGCCCATTTAGCCTTTTTCCCTTTTTTTAATTTATTTAATATGTTTTAAATATTTAATTCAGATAATTAAATAATAAAACATTATTAAAACAATTAAACTTTATTTTGAACTATTCAAAATGTCCGGATACCATTCCGTACTCCTCCGGAACTATTCCGGTGATTCCTCCTATTTCACCGATTGATCCCGTAACTATCGTATGCATCGATTGCCCTTAAGTGTAACACCCTAACGGTCCGGGAAACAGCAGACATGGTCAAGACTCTTCTCATTGACCAATGACTAGTCAGCTGGACCTGGTTACAATCCTTGACAGCCCCTGCTCTTCCATCGAATGAACTTCGATCGCTTTTGGAAACCGTTAACGATACGACGTAATCCCTTTGTGCTGCGGTACTTTGTTTGTCCGAGGTTTGATCGTCGGTATCCTACATACCGTGTTCACATCTCGTTCACAACAAACAACTTCTCTCGTCCATGATCATTGCATCTCTTGTGACCTAGTCACGTCCTTACAAGGTGTTGATGCAATATCACCGAGTGGGCCCAGAGTACCTGTCCTGTCACAAGGACTGACAAATCCCGCTCTGATCTATTAACATACTCATCAACCATCTATTTCCGAATTCCCAAAGTGCACCGTTATAGCCAGCATATTTCAGTCAGGCGATGGGATACAAATCAAAGTCTTCTCATAGATGACAATTACGTATGATCGTTACGGTCTAAGGACTAAGCCATACGTTACAAAGTCATAGCAACGCTGAACTATGTGACTCGATCACATTGCAATACTTTAGGTGGGTGTACGTCCATCACATCATTCCCCTTAACGATATGACCTCATTGTCAATGGACTTAAGCGTCGCCATGATCAGGAAAGCTTGATCAATCAATTGCCCAATGAGATAGTTTACCCGAGTTAAACTACGGACCATGTTTTATACTACACCTCTATTAGTATTTCCAAGTCATACAGTTATAGCACGGTATAAAACATATTATGAACAAAACGGATATGTGACAAATATCTTTGTTAATTTGTCTCTAGGGCACATATCCAACAACATACAACTCGGTAATTCCAACGAGGTCGTGCTCATCCTCTTTAACTTTAAGCATCAAATTATCAAGACCAGACGACTTGCAGAAATCCATGTACCACTCATGGAGTCTTCGCATCATCGTTGTTAGAGGAGGATGATCAGGTTTGACGAGAGGATACCCGTACCGGTATTTGTCATCCACCTCAAATGAATCAAAATGTACATCATCGGGCATGTAATCACCAATATTAGTACCGAGCACCATCCCCGGCGGATTTGAGTCAACGACGATATCGCTAGACACGTTCAACGGGGGGCACGATTGGTTCGCCTGTTCGCCGAGCTGGGGAACTTGTTTCCCTTGTGTAATTTTTTGTGCTCTCCTTTTGTCAGCTGCAGTGGTTCCAGACCGGCGCGCTGCTTGCGCTGTCTTTTTAAGAGTGCGGACACGGTTGTCATACAGCGGAGCCGGTGGTGCTCGCATCAGGGCATCCACAGTGCGCTTCAATTTCTCCGGATCTATCTTCTTCTTTGGAGTTGGATTTTTTTTTCTTTGTTAAAAAGGCAGCTACTTCTTATTTAACGATCTTCTCGGTTTCCTTCGCGCTCTTCTCGTATGGTAACTTCTCAAGAGGCTTGAGAGATGATGGACCGTATTTGTATGGCCTTCCGATGGCGCTGGATGTATCGCTGACGTCGGAGCAGACGGAGCGGCTGCGACTGTCTTCCTTTGTTTCTTAGGCGCCGGAGCAGCCGGAGCGACGGGGGAAGCTCTCTTCTGCCCTTGCTGGCGAGGAGGAGGTGGGCTGATCGAACGCGCCGGCGCAGGCGGAGAAGGAGACGGAGGAGGAGGTGTACGAGGAGGCGGGCTGGTCGGACGCACCGGCGCAGGCGAAGAAGGAGACGGAGGAGGAGGTGTATGAGGAGGCGGGCTGATCGGACGCGCCGGCGCAGGCGGAGAAGGAGGCGTAGGAGGAGGCAAAGAAGGAGGCGTTCCCTGATCATGCGCCGGAGGAGGAGGCGTCGTACAGTTCGGAAGCTTGATTAATTCCTTCCGCCATAGAAATGAAGTCCTCAGAGCGTGAAGCAGCTGAGTTTCCCCTTCACCGGTAAGGTAGTCAAGCTCGAGCCCCTCATATCCCTCAACTATTTCATCGACCATCACAATTGCATAGCCTTGTGGAATAGGACCGCAGTGAAAAGTTTCGTCGGGTCGAGGAGGTGCAACATGGCCGATAGCCGCCTTGGGTGTGAGGTGCTGAAATTTTGCCAAAAGGTGGCAATCTTGAGACTCCGTGATAGCATCCGGGGTAGCTGGGAGCCGTCAACTCAGGTAGCTTGGTGGAAGCCACGCTGCTTCTCCGCTGAGATGGCGGGGTAGCTTCTCGAGTAGCTTTGTCAACTTTATGTCTCTCCTCTAGCGCTTTTACTCTTGCATTCAGCTTCTGCATTTCGTTGAGCTCCTGTTTCCTCTTCCTCTCCCTGCTTCTGTAACCGTCTGAGTCGGGAAACCCATGCTTCCACGGAACGGAGCCTGTCGTGCCTCGTGTTCGTCCAGGGTGCTCAGGATTCCCGAACGTCCCTTCCCGCGATGCGATGAATAATTTCCTAAGCTTTTCTACCGGTACGGTCAATTGTTCGTTCGTCCAAACGCACTTCCCTGTTTCGGGGTTCAATGTCCCCCCATCCCCGAAGAACCAAGTCCTTGCACGGTCTAACCAGTTCCATGTCTCTGGTATGATCCCTCTGTCAAGCAGGTCCTTCTCAGTCTTCTCCCACGACGGACGGACTTTGAGGTAGCCACCGGACCCCGTGCGATGGTGTAGCTTCTTCTTTGCAGCATTTAGCTTGTTTGTCTCTAACATCTTCTTACTCTTCTCCGATGTCTTGTGGGCCACAAATGCAGGACAATCATGTTCTATCTTCTCATATCGACCCGTGAATATTGGAGTCTTCTTTTTGTCGACAAAGTTTCTTTTCAAGTCATTCTTCCACCTCCTGAATAGTTCTGCCATCTTCTTAAGAGCATGAGTCTTGATCAATGGCTCTATAATTGGCTTTTCCGGATCCTCCTCTGACGGTAGGGTGAAATTTTCCTTCAGCGAGGTCCAAAGATCATCTTTCTGTCTATCGTTGACAAAAGACACTTGAGGGTCTCCGCTCTTCGGATTATTCCATTGCTGGATACTGATCGGGCTCTCCCTAACGAGGACCCCGCACTGAGCAGAAAAGGCGTCCTTGGTCCGGATGGGTTTAATCGGTTGGCCATTCCGGGTGATCTCGGTGATCGTGAACTTTTCATCCAGGAGCAACTTTTTTTTCGGGCCTTGTCTCGTTACCGAAGTTTGGCTCGATCCGGATCCAAAGGGCTAGAAAATAAGAAAGAAGAGAGTTAATATATATGTCTACATACCAATACAATTAATGCATCAATTCAATTAGCTAGTCTCATCAGCACAGACTATATTAATATATATACCTCGCCGGACTTTGCAACAGCTCCTTCCTACGTTCGCTCATCGTAGTCGTCATCACGGTCTACTTCTTCATCCTCGGAGCCTGCTTCCAGACCATCGGTGTCGTTCAGATACGACATGACATCACCTCCTTCCTGGAGGATGTCGCCCACCAACGGTCCCGGTCCTCCTTCCTGGATGTCGTCGCCCACCAACGTTGGTCCTCCTTCGTGGATGATTTCACCCATAAAGTCTTCTTCTTCTAAGTTTCTTTCACCACCTTCCATAGTTTCTGCAAAATATTACAACATGCCCCGGTTACTTCCGGCTAATGATGAAGCCATGGATTTCTTCAATACTTTGACACAATGCAACCTCTATCGAGCTCAACCAGCCTTGGAGTTCCTCGACCCTCGACCCCTCGACGACCCTCAACCTCTCTCGGTGACCCTCGACCCTCGGCCGGCCTAGATATATCCCGACCCTCGAACCCTCGACCCTCGAGCTCGACGACCCTCGAACCCTCGACAACCCTCGACCCTCGACCTCTCTCTCGGTGACCCTCGACCCTCGATCGGCCTAGATATATCCCGACCCTCGACCCTCGAGCTCGACCTCACTCGGTGACCCTCGACCCTATATCTTCCCGACCCTCGATCGCACGGCGATCCTCGACACCCTCTCCTCTTCTTCTCCTCCTTTTTCCTCTTCTTATTTTTTATTTTCCCTCTCATTCTTTTTCTTTTTCCTTCTCTTCCTCTTTTCTTATTATCCCCCAACACTAGAACATTTTAACTTATTAAATTGAGACTAATTATAAAACAGAAAAATAACATGAAAAAAAAGATTTTCTATTTTCTTTTCTTTGTTCTCTTTTAATTTTACTTTTTTTCTTTTTTCTTTTTTTTCTCCCCCACTATAGCTAGAACACATTTTAACATGCACTTAGAAAAAATAAGAGGAGAGTTAAGAAGAAGTAATAGAGGAGAAGAAGAAAAAATAGGGTTCTATTTTTTCTTCCTCCTCTATTCCTTCTTCTTCTCCTCTTATTTTTTTCTTCTTCATCTCCTCTTCTTCTCCTCATTTTTCCTCTTCTTCTTTTTCTTTTTCCCTCTCCTTCTTTTTCTTTTTCCTTCTCTTCCTCTTTTCTTATCCCCCAACACTAGAACATTTTGACTTATTAAATTGAGACTAATTATAAAACAGAAAAAAATAACGTGTAAAAAAATTTCTTTTTCTATTTTCTTTTCTCTGTTCTCTTTTAATTTTACTTTTTTTCTTTTATTTTTTTTTCTCCCCCACTATAGCTAGAAAACATTTTAACTTAGATTTTTTTTGCCATGGCCGTGGCCGGCCGGCGGCGAGAGCACGGGAGGAGCTCCCCCCGGCCATGGCGGCGCACGGGAGGAGCTCTCCCCTCCCGGCCATGGCGGCGCGCACGGGAGAGGAGCTAGATCCCCCTCCCGGCCATGGCGGTCGGCGTGCAGGCGGGCGCGCGCGGCAAGAGAGCTAGAGATCGAGACCGAGATGGAGGCGCTCACAGAGGGGAGGTCGTCGGCGACGGCGGGGGTGGTGCGGCGCCGGCGAGGTCTTCAGGAATAGCGGTGCGGTGCGGCGCAGCGAGGAAATCGGGCAGCCTGACGGCGTCTGTGTCATCTCCGGCGTCGTCTTGAGCAAATGGCGAGATGGGAACGACGGTTTCAAGGCGGGGGCTTATATACCCCGAGCACTGGTTCCGGTTGGTTGCACCAACCGGTACCAACGGGGGCTTTGGTACCGGTTCGTGGCACCAACCGATACCAAAGGTCTTTTTCAGCAGCCGATAGGGCGGGAAAAAGAGACCATTGGTACCGGTTTGTGGCACGAACCGGTACCGATGCCACCCTTTGGTACCGGTTGGAGACACCAACCGGAACCAATGCCACCCTTTGGTACCGGTTGGTGCCACCAACCTGGCGCTGGCTCGGTGCGGTGGAATGTTTAGTCCCACCTTGCTAACCGAGGGCGCTCCAGAGCAGTTTATAAACGCTGCTGCGCCAACCCTCTCGAGCTCCTCTAAAATGCAGGCTTTGCGGCCTATCCACTGTCACCCTTTGCCTGATAGCCTACTAGGCCTATTCGGGCCTGGATCTTGGCCCATGATAGGGTTACTAGTCGCATCCAGGCCGCTTTGTCCCAGTAGGTGGCATTTTTGTATTATTCTTTCAGTAATAAAATTGTAACAAGGACCTTTGGTCCCGGTTGGAGCCATCAACCGGGACGAATAGTCTATAATTAGTCCTTTGCAGTAATACAAAATGGAAAAAAGGACCTTTAGTCCCGGTTGGAGCCACCAACCGGGACCAATGGTCTATAATTAGTCCCACCTCGCTAACCGAAGGTGGGTTAGAGTTGTTTATAAGCACGGGTTGTCCGGCACTTACTTTAGCATATCAAGCTTATTAAAAGGTGTATACCGAGGAATTCAACCCGAGGGGGTGTTGTATCTCTTTAAGCAGGCGGAAGGCTGACCTTTCGCCTCTATCAGCTTGAACAGGCATAGGCCCTTCTGGTTCAGAAGGACCTGTGTCTGTTGAAGCCGATAGAGGCAGATGTCACCCTTTCGCATGCTGAAAGAGATATATATCACCCTCCTTGGGAGGATTCCTCTGTCTACCTCTTATAATAAATTTTCTATACTTTTTGTTTTTGTATAATTTAAGTTTTAATAATTTTAGTTGACCGAATGATTTGTATAAGATCAACAAAACACACGATTTCGCCTGCACACAGCCCGACGGTGGCTCATGAGTGCAAGCATATCAAATGCACCATCGAACGTATGTGTAACGCCCCGGTCACACACCGGTTCATGGCCGTTACGCCTGGTGGGATCTAGACTGTCCCCACAGACCAACACCAGTCTTTCCTACGCACTTTGTCCTCACTCGTGCGCACCCGGGGGAAACTTCCCGGTCGGTCACCCATCCTCAAATTGCTCCAAGCCAAGCACGCTTAACTTTGGAGTTCTTTGCATCTGGGCTACCGGAAAAGAAGGTGCACCTTGTTGATATGAGTAGTCTTTCATTCCTACTAAGCCAGGATGTCACATTATGCAGGAGAATCTGAATGGTTTGTATTCGGCCAATGAACTGAGTGTCGAATACGAGGGTTTCAGACGAAAACTCATGTGTTACAAAGGCATTTCATTTTTCTAAACTTATTTCAACTCAAGACTTTTTGTGCATTTAATATGCACCATTCAAAGCCACATACTAAAATTTCAACCCTTTCTGACTTCATTTGCTATTTTTCATGCATTTAATGATTTATTTTGAGCTAAATGACCCTGAAATTGGAAAGCACTACAACTGAACTCAGAAAAGGTTGAAACTTGGCATGGTATCATCATTTGACCCACATAACATGTGTGCAAAAGTTGAGAGGATTACGACAAAAACTGGATGCACTTCATGTACAAACTGGACCATCTCTTTCAAAGTACGAGGGTTTCAGACGAAAACTCATGTGTTACAAAGTCATTTCATTTTTCTAAACTTATTTCAACTCAAGAATTTTTTCTTCATTCAATATGAACCATTCAAAGCCACATACTAAAATTTCAAACTTTTCTGACTTCATTTGCTATTTTTTATGCATTTAATGATTTATTTTGAGCTAAATGACCCTGAAATTGGAAAGCACTACAACTGAACTCAGAAAAGGTTGAAACTTGGGATGGTATCATAATTTGACCCACATAACATGTGTGCAAAAGTTGAGAGGATTACGGCAAAAACTGGATGCACTTTGTATACAAACTGGACCATCTCTTTCAAAGTACGAGGGTTTCATACGAAAACTCATGTGTTACAAAGGCATTTCATTTTTCTACACTTATTTGAACTCAAGACTTTTTGTGCATTCAATATGCACCATTCAAAGCCACATACTAAAATTTCAACCCTTTGTGACTTCATTTGCTATTTTTCATGCATTTAATGATTTATTTTGAGCTAAATGACCCTAAAATTGGAAAGCACTACAACTGAACTCAGAAAAGGTTGAAACTTGGCATGGTATCATCATTTGACCCACATAACATGTGTGCAAAAGTTGAGAGTATTACGGAAAAAACTGGATGCACTTCGTGTACAAACTGGACCATCTCTTTCAAAGTACGAGGGTTTCAGATGAAAACTCATGTGTTACAAAGGCATTTAATTTTTCTAAACTTATTTCAACTCAAGACTTTTTGTGCATTCAATGTGCACCATTCAAAGCCACATACTAAAATTTCAACCCTTTCTGACTTCATTTGCTATTTTTCATGCATTTAATGATTTATTTTGAGTTGAATGACCCTGAAATTGGAAAGCACTACAACAGAACTCAGAAAAGGTTGAAACTTGGCATGGTATCATCATTTGACCCACATAACATGTGTCGAAAAGTTGAGGGGATTACGTCAAAAACTGGATGCACTTGTGTCCTTCACTTTTTCTGTCTTCACTTTTTCTTCACTTGTGTCCTTTTCTTATTGCACCGTAACCATGGATAGTCTTCATCGTTTAACAAGGTGCTTGGATCAGCCTTGACTTTGAAGGGAGGAATTTCATGAAACTTTTCATAATCATCAGATATGTCTGTCTTGCCCTCCAATCCCACGATGTCTCTTTTTCCTGAAAGAACTATGTGGCGCTTTGGCTCATCGTATGACGTATTCGCTTCCTTATATTTTCCTTTTCTCGGTTTGGTAGACATGTCCTTCACATAGAAAATCTGTGTCACATCATTGGCTAGGACGAATGGTTCGTCTGGGTACTCAAGATTGTTCAGATCCACTGTTGTCATTCCGTATTGTGGGTCTACCTGTACCCCGCCTCCTGACAGATTGACCCATTTGCACTTGAACAAAGGGACCTTAAAATCATGTCTATAGTCAAGTTCCCATATGTCCACTATGTAACCAGAATATGTGTCCTTTCCGCTCTTGGTTGCTGCATCAAAGCGGACACCACTGTTTTGGTTGGTGCTCTTTTGATCTTGGGCGATCGTGTAAAATGTATTCCCGTTTATCTCGTATCCTTTGTAAGTCAATACAGTCGAAGATGGTTTCCTGGACAACGAGTACAGCTCATCAGAAATAGTGGTGTCACCTCTGAGATGTGTTTCCAACCAACTTCCGAAAGTCCTGATGTGTTCATGTGTAATCCAGTCGTCATCACACTGCTCCGGGTGTTTGGAGCGCAGACTATTCTTGTGTTCATTAACATACGGGGCCACCAAGCTAGAATTATGTAGAACTATGTAGTGTGCTTGAGACCAAGAATACTCGTCCCTGCATATTATTGAGTTCTTTCCAAGCGTGCCTTTTCCAGTCAGTCTCCCCTCATACCGCGATTGAGGGAGACCAATGTTCTTAAGGCCAGGAATGAAGTCGGCACAAAACCCAATGACATCCTCTGTTTGATGGCCCATGGAGATGCTTCCTTCTGGCCTAGCGCGGTTACGGACATATTTCTTTAGGACTCCCATGAACCTTTCAAAGGGAAACATGTTGTGTAGAAATATGGGGCCCATAATGAAAATCTCTTCGACTAGATGAACTAGGACGTGCGTCATGATATTGAAGAAGGATGGTGGGAAAATCAGATCAAAACTGACAAGACATTGTGCCACATCACTCCTTAGCCTTGGTAGGATTTCTGGATCGATCACCTTCTGAGAGATTGCATTGAGGAATGCACATAGCTTCACAATGGCTAATTGAACGTTTTCCGGTAGAAGCCCCCTCAATGCAACCGGAAGCAGTTGTGTCATAATCACATGTCAGTCATGAGACTTTAGGTTTTCAAACTTTTTCTCGGCCATATTTATTATTCCCTTTATATTCGATGAGAAGCCAGAAGGGACCTTCATACTGAACAGGCATTCAAAGAAGATTTCCTTCTCTTCTTTGGTAAGAGCGTAGCTGGCAGGACCTTCATACTGCTTTGGAGGCATGCCGTCTTTGTCGTGCAAACGTTGCAGGTCCTCCCGTGCCTCTGGTGTATCTTTTGTCTTTCCATACACGCCCAAGAAGCCTAGCAGGTTCACGCAAAGGTTCTTCGTCACGTGCATCACGTCGATCGAAGAGCGGACCTCTAGGAATTTCCAATAGGGTAGGTCCCAAAATATAGATTTCTTCTTCCACATGGGTGCGCATCCCTCAGCGTCATTCGAAACAGATACTCCGCCGGGACCCTTTCCAAATATTACGTGTAAATCATTGACCATAGCAAGTACGTGATCACCGGTACGCATGGTGGGCTTCTTCTGGTGATCTGCCTCGCCTTTGAAATGCTTGCCTTTCTTACGACATTGATGGTTGCTCGGAAGAAATCGACGATGCCCCAGGTACACATTCTTCCTGCTGTTGTCCAGGTATATACTTTTGGAGTCAGCTAAACGGTGCGCGCATGTGTGGTATCCCTTGTTTGTCTGTCCTGAAAGGTTACTAAGAGCAGGACAATCATTGATGGTTACAAACAGCAAGGCATGCAGGTCAAATTCCTCCTGTTTGTGCTCATCCCACACACGTACACCGTTTCCACTCCACAATTGTAAAAGTTCTTCAACTAGTGGCCTCAGGTACACATCAATGTCGTTGCCGGGTTGCTTAGGGACTTGGATGAGAATTGGCATCATAATGAACTTCCGCTTCATGCACATCCAAGGAGGAAGGTTATAGATACATAGAGTCACGGGCCATGTGCTGTGATTGCTCCTATGCTCCCCGAAAGGATTAATGTCGTCCGCGCTAAAACCAAACCATACGTTCCTTGGGTCACTTCCAAACTCATCCCGGTACTTTCTCTCAATTTTTCTCCATTATGACCCATCAGCGGGGTGTCTCAAATTCCCGTCTTTCTTACGGTCCTCTCTATGCCATCGCATCAGCATGGCATGCTCTTTGTTTCTGAACAGACGCTTCAACCGTGGTATTATAGGAGCATACCACATCACCTTGGAAGGAACCCACTTCTTGGGGGGCTCGTTGTCAACATCACCAGGGTCATCTCGTCTGATCTTATATTGCAATGCACCGCATACCGGGCAAGCATTCAAATCCTCGTACGCACCACGGTAGAGGATGCAGTCATTAGGGCATGCATGTATCTTCTGCACCTCCAATCCTAGAGGGCATACGACCTTCTTTGCTGCGTACGTAGTGTCGGGAAATTTGTTATCCTTTGGAAGATTCTTCTTAAATATTTTCAGTAGCTGCTCAAATCCTTTGTCAGGCACATCATTGTCTGCCTTCCACTGCAGCAAGTCCAGTATGGTACCGAGCTTTGTGGTGCCCTTATCGCAATTGGGGTACAGCCCTTTTTGTGATCCTCTAACATGCGATCGAACTTCAGCTTCTCCTTTTCACTTTCACACCGTCTCCTTGCATCAACAATGACCCGGCGGAGATCATCATCGGGCACATCATCCGGTTACTCATGATCTTCATCGGGCACATCGTCCGCTTCCCCCGTTGCAGCATCACCGTATTCAGGGGGCACATAGTTGTCATCGTACTCTTCTTCTTCGCCGTCTTTCATCATAACCCCTATTTCTCCGTGCTTGGTCCAAACATTATAGTGTGGCATGAATCCCTTATAAATCAGGTGGGCGTGAATGGTTTGTCGGTCAGAGTAAGACTTCGTATTCCCACATGTAGGGCATGGAAAACACATAAAACCATTCTTCTTTTTTGCCTCAGCTAGTTCGAGAAACTCATGCACGCCTTTAATGTACTGGGAGGTGTGTCTGTCACCGTACATCCATTGTCGGTTCATCTGCGTGCATTATATATAATTAAGTGTGTCAAAAACCATTACAGAACATCATGAATAGATAAGTGACCAAATTAATAGAAGTTCATCATCACAGTAAAACCAAAGTACATACATAGTTCTCATTGAACAACATACAGCTCTCCAGAGCATCTAACTAGGCCATACATTGAAACTATATAAAACATTTCAATGCAACAACAAATGCGATCATAATCGCAACGAAGGTAACAATTGAACCAACGGCATAATGATACCAAGCCTCGGTATCAATTGCATATTTTCTAATCTTTCTAATCTTCAAGCGCATTGCATCCATCTTGATCTTGTTATCATTGATGACATCCGCAACATGCAACTCCAATAGCATCTTCTCCTCCTCAATTCTTTTTATTTTTTCCTTCAAGTAATTGTTTTCTTCTTCAACTAAATTTAACCTCTCGACAATAGGGTCGGTAGGAATTTTCGGTTCAACTACCTCCTAGATAAATAAAATCTATGTCACGTTGGTCGGCATAATTGTCATAAACAATAAATGAACCAAATAGTTATAAAATATAATATATACCACATCCAAATCATAGACAGGACGAGGGCCGACATGTGCGGATACCATAACCATCGCACTATATAATAACAAGCAATAATAAAAGTAAGAAAATTAGACAAGTATTTATCTAATCATAAAAGTAAGAATTATTTTATTTTAGTAAGAAAATAAGAACAAGCTAGAGGCTCACCACGGTGGTGCCGGTGACGAGATTGGCGTGGGCGATCGACGGCGGTGAAGACGGGGATGGGACGTGACGGACCGCTAAACCTAGAATAATCTTGAGGAAAATGGAGCTTGGAGGTCGAATTTGGAGAGGAGAAAGATTAAATAGTGTGGCTCGGGCATTTCATTGATCTAGAGCACCAGAAATCCCTACCGTTTCCCTCCTCGAAAAAATAGAACACCAGTGGAATGCTCTGCTCGCCGGCGAGGGGTATATATAGTCAAATCAGTGGTCCCGGTTTGTGGCTGGAACCGGTACTAATGGCCAGCCTTTAGTCCCGGGTTGAGCCACAAACCGAGACTAATGATTGTGGGCCAGGAGCGAGGTGCTTTGGTCCCGGTTCTTGTCTGGAACCGGGACATATGCCCCTAGACGAACCGGGACCAATGCCCCACGAGGCCCGGCCATCCCCCTGGGTGCACGAACCGGGACATATGCCCCATGGGTCCCCATTCGTGGCTGAACCGATGCTAATGGGCTGGTCAGGCCTGAACCAAAGCCATGTTTTCTACTATCATGATGCACCGTAAAATCTCTCTAAAATAAATGTATATATTCAAATAAGAAAATGTTAATAAACGCTCAGCGGACATCTCAATTATAGATTGGTGTGCTCAGCCCGGGCCACTCGGCCAAGAATGTTCGGGCCATATGCCTGCTTACCATGTGGGAGATTTTGAAGCATCAAAATGTCATCATCTTCGGTAGGGCAACGTCGTGTCTCAATTAGGTACCGCGACAGGTATCGAAGGAATGCCATGTATGGCGGCAGGCAGAGATTCTTAGAGGGGACCTGGATGGCTTGAGTAGGTTAGAAGAGGTGAGGTAGGAGAGTGGAGTGTGGCATTGATCTATCACACCACGCATTGTAAACATGTGGAGGCGAAATTCCCCCCTTTCTTCTACTCCCTCTGTTCCTTGATATAAGGTGCCTAAGCTTTTTGCACGAATATTAACGCGTACGTATAATACTACAATTGGATCGATCTTTCCCTAGAAAAAATCATGAGAAAACAGTTCAAGTCGGTCAATAATAGAAAAGAGACCCTCCGCTATATGTCCTTCCGTAGGTATATTTGCTTAGACGGGTGGTATAATACCAATATGCCATGTGTTTTGGAATTTTTCTCAAAACTTTAGGCACCTTATATCAAGGAACGGAGCGAGTATAATATATGATACGCACCCTCTTGCGTATTCGAGGAAAAAAGTAATATTACTCTTAAATTATCTTCAGAAAATGATAGTTTAGGCGTAAATGAAACAGTACCGACTAGTTTAGACTTATTAAATGAATCAGAGTATGTGCCATTCTCAATTCTGTCTAAATTGATCACCTGCATCTGCAAATTGTGTGAAGTTCATTGAATTATTCTCTCACGTGGTGGCTAGTGCAACATCAACTCTTCTGGTGCTATTTATGTCAAAGCATTTTGAATTGAAAAACTTTGTCATATGGGGTTACAAATTTGGAGCACCTAAAGCAATTACCATGAGATCTAGAAAGAGACATACCTTGTAAAAACATTTTGAATTGATAAATTTTGTCATATGGGGTGACAAATCAGGATCCCCTGAAGTTGCTAGACATCCCTAGATTTAGTAGCATCCATGAGATCTAGATAAAAACATGCCTTCTGTTTTTTTTAGAAAAAAGGCTGAGGCCCGACTTTAAATTAATAAATCTACGAAGGGTAAATCACATAGTTCACCACACAGTATCGAACTTAGAGTTGCTAGAGCAACGACCAATAAGAGGCATGGAGGGCAAGAACCAAACGACCAATAAAAATTGAAAACCATAATCTAGAGTAGGGGCACACATGCCAACAAAAGAACAGATCAAAAAATGGGTTGATAAGGGGTGGCCCGATCTTCTCAGTAAGCGGACGGTGAATATGGGGGCGATGATAGATAACTTGTATGTAGCCGATGAACTCTCCTCGCTAGATCCTGTTGCCAATGCGACAGCTCTCTACCCTTTGGATATTCACAACTTCACACACTTGCGCAACGTAGCCGTCGACCACGAGACGGTAATTTGCAATCTACTAATTCCCAGTGGAACAACAGATCACACAAAACTTGCAGTAGCAACACTTCAGATCGATAAGAATTGAAGTATATGATTCAAGATGAAAGCTTGGAGCTATTCTCAAGAACTAGGGTTTATCTAAACGTGGTCTAACCCTAAAACTCGTGGGAGCTGGGTATTTATAAGTTAGGGGGATACAAGAGCTGTAGCCCGTCTGATCTGCGCGCAGGCAGTTTCGGACGTCCGATGGGTTTCGGACGTCCGTCACGTCGGACGTCCGAAACGTGTCGGAAATCCGACTCTGCCGGTGAGGTGTCCTGGATTGGGAGTTCTTCTCGAGGACCTTCATGTCGGACGTCCGTCATATGTCGGACGTCCGAATCCTGTCGGAAGTCCGTCTTCGGTTTTGGAGGTCTTCTGGATACGGAGGTCGCCATCCTTCTCGCTCATGTCGGACGTCCGTCCACTATCGGATGTCCGTCGTGTCGGATGTCCGAACTTCAACGGATATCCTTCTTCGTTTTGGAGGCGTTCTGTATAGACGGAAGCATCGTCTTCATCCAATGTCGGACGTCCGAATTGGGTCGGACGTCCGAAGTCCTTCTGCCTGGTTTCTTCTCTTGGAAACCGAACTTCGCCTCCTTGAGCCTTGCCTTCGTCATGGTACCTGATCATGCAAACAGACAAAGACTTAGGTAGTATAAAGTTCTCATTACATAACATATCAGAATCTATTAAGAGCGAGTTCACCTGTTGCTCTATCAACTTTGCACGAGCTCTTGTAATAGGTCCAATTCTGATTTCATCATTAGGTTGTGCTTCATGAAGAGTTGGGGATGGCTTGTTAGTAGGGATGTCCTTATCATCTCCCCCCACCCTTCAAAAGGCGTCGACCTCGACGCTCCAAGGTCATCTCCCATGTATGGTGATAAATCAGCAACGTTGAAACTGTTGCTAGCGCCACCAAACTCGGCAATGCGAATATCAATCGAGTAGGCATTGTCATTGATCTTGGCTAACACCTTGTAAGGACCAGCACCACGTGGCTTCAACTTGGAATTTCTCATCCCTGGAAATCTATCCTTGCGCAAATGCACCCAAACCATATCTCCAGGCTGAAATAGAACTTGCTTCCGTGACTGTTTCCTTGCAGCAGCAACGTTCTTGCCTTGCTTCTCAATCGCCTCTCGAGTCTTCTCATGAATCTTCTTTACATAATCTGCTCTTTTTGATGCCTCCATATTAACTCGTTCCTGCAATGGAAGAGGCAGCAAATTAAATGGCGTAATAGGCTTAAAACCATACACCACCTCAAAAGGACAAAGCTGGGTAGTAGTGTGTACTGCCCTGTTATAAGCAAACTCCACATGTGGCAAACACTCCTCCCATTCGCGCAGATTTTTCTTGATCATAGCTCGCAGCAATTGTGACAATGTTCTATTGACCACCTCCGTTTGACCATCAGTTTGGGGATGACATGTAGTGCTGAACATCAACTTTCTCCCCAACTTTCCCCAAAGTGTCTTCCAGAAGTAGCTCACAAACTTCACATCACGGTCAGAAACAATTGTCTTGGGCACTCCATGCAAGCGTACAATCTCCCTAAAAAATAGGTTAGAAACATGCGATGCATCGTCGCTCTTATGGCATGCAATAAAATGTGCCATCTCAGAAAATCTATCCACTACCACAAATATACTATCATGACCATATTTAGTGCGTGGCAATCCTAACACAAAGTCCATACTAATATCTTCCCAAGGTGTGGTAGGAGCCGATAGTGGAGTATACAAACCGTGAGGCTTCAGCTTGGACTTGGATGTGTTGCATGCAATGCAGCGTCGAACAAACCTGTCCACATCACGCCTCATCCTGGGCCAATAAAAATTATCAGCAAGCATGAGTAATGTCTTCTCACGCCCAAAGTGACCCATCAATCCTCCTGCATGTGATTCCTGCAACAATAGCAAACGCACAGAAGATTCTGGAACACAAAGTTTGTTAGCTCGAAACAAAAATCTATCATGGATGTGGAACTTATCCCATGCATTCCGAAGCAAACACAAACGATATGGTTCAGCAAAATCATGATCAGTTGCATATAAATCACACAAACTCTCTAATCCAGGAATTTTAACATCAAGATGTGTCAATAACATGTTCTTCCTAGAGAGAGCATCAGCAACAACATTATCTTTCCCTTTCTTATATTTGATGATGTAAGGAAAAGACTCAATGAACTCAACCCATTTAGCTAAGCGCCTATGTAAGTTAGATTGCGCCTTTAAGTATTTCAAAGCTTCATGATCAGAATTTATGATAAATTCTTTTGGCCACAAGTAATGTTGCCAAACTTCAAGAACTCTAACAAGTGCATACAATTCTTTATCATAAACAAGATAATTTAATCTAGCACCAGAAAGTTTCTCACTGAAACAAGCAATAGGTCTACCTTCTTGCATCAACACACCACCAATGCCTATACCACTAGCATCACATTCAACTTCAAATTGCTTAGTAAAATCTGGTAATGCAAGTAATGGTGCAGAAGTAAGCAAACATTTCAACTCATCAAATGCAAGATCTTGGGCAACACCCCAAACAAAAGGCACACCTTTCTTAGTCAATTCATTCAATGGTGCACCAATAGTACTAAAGTCTTTCACAAAACGTCGATAAAAACCAGCTAATCCGTGAAAACTTCGTACTTGACTAACATTCATGGGAGTAGGCCAATTTTGAATTGCTTCAATTTTAGAAAAATCTACTTCTACCCCATGCTTAGATACAACATATCCCAAAAATATGACCTTATCTTTTGCAAATGTGCACTTCTCAAGATTAGCATATAATTTAGCATCACGCAACACTTGCAAAACTTGTCTAATATGATCAGCATGTTCAAATTCATTGCGGCTGTAAATAAGTATATCATCAAAATACACAACCACAAAATGTCCAATAAACTCTCTCAAAACATGGTTCATTAATCTCATGAAAGTACTAGGAGCATTAGTAAGACCAAAAGGCATAACTAACCACTCATATAATCCGAACTTAGTTTTGAAAGCAGTTTTCCATTCATCCCCTTCTTTCATCCTAATTTGATGGTATCCACTACGCAAATCAATTTTAGAGAAAATAGCAGCACCACTCAATTCATCAAGCATATCCTCTAAACGTGGAATAGGATGGCGATATCTAATAGTAATATTATTTATAGCTCTACAATCTACGCACATACGCCATGTACCATCTTTCTTAGGAACCAAAATAACAGGAACAACACAAGGGCTAAGACTGACACGAATATACCCTTTATCCAGAAGCGCTTGTACTTGTTGCTGAATTTCCTTCGTCTCTTGGGGATTGGTCCTATATGGTGCCCGGTTGGGAAGTGTAGCACCGGGAATAAGATCAATTTGGTGCTCAATACCACGCAAGGGTGGTAACCCTGCTGGAACCTCCACCGGAAACACATCATCATAATCCTGCAAAACATTAGACCCACCAGGAGAAATAGGATGGTGATCATTAGAAACCAAAACCTCGCCTTTATACATGAGGACAAGAGGTATGGCTGTAGAATCCGCACTAAATTCTCTCATGTCTTCTTTGGTGGCTAATGTAAGCAAACTAGGCTCTCTCGCACTTTTCGTTATAGCATCTCTCACAGCGATTACATTGTTCTCTCGTGTAGGTTCTAAATTCACCTCTACCTTCTGACGAGACTCATTCACAATTTGTTGTGGGGACATAGGATGGAGATTAAATTTCTTTCCCTTGAACTCCAAATGATATGTATTGGCTCGGCCATTCTGTTGCACATGGCAATCATATAACCACGGCCGACCCAATAAAAGAAGGCAAACTGTCATAGGCACCACATCAAAATCGATGGAATCCTTGTATGGGCCTATCTCAAAATTTACGCGCACCATGTGATTCACCTTCATCTCACCACTGTCACTCAACCATTGGACATAATAAGAATTTGGGTGAGGTAAATATTTCAGATTTAGCTTGGCGCATAATTCCTTGCTTGCGAGGTTGCGGCAGCTACCTCCATCAATGATCACTTTGCAAGCTTTGTTGGGGCCAACGAGTGCCTTGGTTTGGAACAAATTACATCGCTGAGAATCAGCATGTGGCTGTACTGTAAGAGCACGTTGTGACACAACAATGGTAGGAGCATGTGACGGAAAAGCATCCATGCCTTCTTCACTATGGTATCCCTCGTCATCGAATGCGGAAGGATCTTCATCATCACCAGTTTCATACTCGCCGGTTTCGTCATTCACAAACATGACCTTTCTGTTCGGGCAATCTCTCTTGAAGTGACCCAGATTACCGCAAGCATGACAAGTGATCTCGCGATTGCGAGCTGTAGACATGTTGGAGCCTGCACTAGTGGCAGGATCAGCTGGCTTCTTGGCCATAGAACCATTGGAGGCTGGTTTGGAAACTGAAGAAGAAGCTCGAGTGTTGGCACCATAATTCTCCATAGGCGCGGAAGACGGTGTCCTTGGAGAAAATCTGCTAGATGTGGAGTATCTTGACTTCAGTTGTGCCTCTTCTGCAAGCTGGGATTCAGCCTCCCTTGCAAGATTCGATAAATCATTCATATTATAATATTGGTGATGCCGCACAATACTCTTGATGTTAAATTTCAGCCCATGGAGAAAACGTTGCATAGTCATCTCAACTTCTTCACGGACTCGTGCACGTTGCAGCAACATCTCCATCTCCATATAATATGCATCAACGGACATAGTACCTTGCTTCAATTGTTGCAATTTATCAAAAACTGTCCTTAAGTAATTAGTGGGAACAAACCGAGCTTTCATGGTCGCCTTCATGTCACGCCATGTACGAATAGGCTGCCCATCGGTTTCTTGTATCTCGGTCAACACACTCTCCCACCAACGCAAGGCATAACCGTCAAACTCGGAAGAAGCAATCTTGATCTTCTTGTCCTCCGAATAATCGTGCAAACGCCATAATTTTTCCATCTTAAGCTCCCATGTGAGGTACTCTTCCACATCCGTGGAACCTTCAAATTTGGGGATGTTAAACTTGGGCTTGCTCAAGATATCTTCTTCCTGAATGGGTAGACGGCGCGCACCAAAACCAAGTGGAGATTGGCGAACCGGCCCTGGAACACCACGCCCGCGGCCCTGATTGCCCCTCAAATCAGCATTGTCGCCATGTACACTACCATCATCTTCCTGAGCGTTAGGTTGGCGTTGCACAATTGCTGCTTGTATGCCCGTGACCGATGTTGTCATTTGTTGTAGGCTCTACTGTATAGCAGCAAGTTGTTGTTGCATAGTGGTGACTGCAGCTTCAGTCGCATCCACTTTTAGTTGGACCGCTTGAACATTTGTATCAATCGCATCAGCGGATTTAGTAAACATCCCAGACAAGTGATCACGGAGACCATCATATGCCTCCCATGTAACTGGCGCATCCTTGTCCTGTTCCTGCATCACATCAAAACCACTTTGAGACATGATTAGTAGATAGTGCACTAAATCAAAATCTTTTGGTGGACACTCACAACTCACTCAAAACTGACAAGAAAAGGTGAATCTTACCGTTCCAAAGTGAATAGTAATGCGTACCCGTTCGGATGGAGGACTAGTGCACGGATGTGATGAAGTGAATACCCGAGTAAAAGAGGGAACGCACGACAAAGAAGGATATATGTGGTGGAGCTATAGGTACGGTACCCTAACTACACCGAAGTCAAGTCCTAGTGCTGATCGTGTGATACAAACCCAAGGAAAAACTCGCACAGTGGAGACAAACGGAAGACAGGCCTCTCAACAGACCACCACTATGATATGTCCTCTCTAGCACTTGTATATCTCTTTGCACTCTTGGATAACTCTTTTTGATCACACTTCTTTCTCTTTTTTTTTGAATATTTTCTCTTTTTCTCTTTTTTTGATTTTTCTAACACTATTCCAAACTGGACGAAATTGCTACAGTACTGCTACAGCAGAGAAATTTTCGGGAAGAACACACGAAACAGCAAACTAAAACAGTGACTACGATGCAATCTAAGTTATGGCAAAAACTAGAAACCCTAATATTTTTGTATGGCTTTTTCTGGATAGGACGAAAACAAAAACGATCTAATAGATGGATTTGGTGGATGCTTACCGAGGAAACACTGGAAATCTGATACCAAGATGATAAGGGGTGGCCCGATCTTCTCAGTAAGCGGACGGAGAATATGGGGGCGATGATAGATAACTTGTATGTAGCCGATGAACTCTCCTCGCTAGATCCCAGTTGCCAATGCGACAGCTCTCTACCCTTTGGATATTCACAACTTCACACACTTGCGCAACGTAGCCGTCGACCACGAGACGGTAATTTGCAATCTACTAATTCCCAGTGGAAGAACAGATCACACAAAACTTGCAGTAGCAACACTTCAGATCGATACGAATTGAAGTATATGATTCAAGATGAAAGCTTGGAGCTATTCTCAAGAACTAGGGTTTATCTAAACGTGGTCTAACCCTAAAACTCGTGGGAGCTTGGTATTTATAAGCTAGGGGGATACAAGGGCTGCAACCCGTCTGATCTGCGCGCAGGCAGTTTCGGACGTCCGATGGGTTTCGGACGTCCGTCACGTCGGACGTCCGAAACGTGTCGGAAATACGACTCTGGCGGTGAGGTGTCCTGGATTGGGAGTTCTTCTCGAGGACCTTCATGTCGGACGTCCTTCATATGTCGGACGTCCGATGCGTCGGACGTCCGAATCCTGTCGGAAGTCCGTCTTCGGTTTTGGAGGTCTTCTGGATACGGAGGTCGCCATCCTTCTCGCTGATGTCGGATGTCCGTCCACTTTCGGACGTCCGTCGTGTCGGATGTCCGAACTTCAACGGATATCCTTCTTCGTTTTGGAGGCGTTCTGTATAGACGGAAGCATCGTCTTCATCCAATGTCGGACGTCTGAATTGGGTCGGACGTCCGAAGTCCTTCTGCCTGGTTTCTTCTCTTGGAAACCGAACTTCGCCTCCTTGAGCCTTGCCTTCGTCATGGTACCTGATCATGCAAACATACAAAGACTTAGGTAGTATAAAGTTCTCATTACATAACATATCAGAATCTATTAAGAGCGAGTTCACCTGTTGCTCTATCAACTTTGCACGAGCTCTTGTAATAGGTCCAATTCTGATTTCATCATTAGGTTGTGCTTCATGAAAAGTTGGGGATGGCTTGTTAGTAGGGATCTCCTCATCATGGACCGTGAGCGCTAAGGTAGAAGAATCACGTAGTCAGCAGCGTAGGGTGAACCAGACTATTCGTCGTCGCATGCAGTTTGGCAATCAGCTGCTCCGCAGCATCAGAGTCCTCCGGCTTAACGAGTGGCTTCCACTGCTGCAAGAAGATAATCAATTTAAATAGAACATCAGAAGGCTTAGAGGGAAATGCTCGTTCAGCAGCGAACTTGTTCCGCATATTCCAAAGAGTCCATCGCATAGCCGCAAAGTCAAATCAGAAGAGCCGTCGTGATTGGCCCGTGAGGGATTTGGCCAAAGGAAGCATGTTAACACAAGATCTCGGATGCCAACTCACTCCAAGCCACGATCGAGTGCAAGACCACAACAGATTCACAAGATTGCATGTAAAGATGATATGGTTTGCGTCGTTCGACTTTGCATGGAGAGCACAAAACTTGGAAGCTGGGCCATTGCGTTTTTTGATCTAATCTGATCCGCCACCGAAGGCAACCACGAGTGGCCTTCCATAAGAAAATCTTAATTTTAAGGGGGGCACGAGCATTCCAAACACCGAAGAACCTACATGAGATAATCCTAGAGATGATTCTGGAGTACAACGACTTAACAGGGAACCTAGCAGACACACAATGCAACCCCGTTACTGAATCCGATGCATCCGAGAGCACAAGGATAAGGGTAATGAGCCAGGGATAATGCTAACGTAGACCGAACTATACGTAGCCCTTTAGTTTAAACAAGTCATAAAATGTATTTTATATTATTCAAAAATCATTGAATTTTTTTATGAATATATATACACATGTATATGACACATGTGCAAATTTTCATACCATTATACTTTCACATGTGGTGGCGTATGAAAAAAAGACAAATATTTGATTTTAAACGGGCCTTTTTGTTGTTGGTTTTGGGCTGAAATTTTTTTTTTATGCAGATTTCATATTACAATATTTTCAAGCCAAATTTGACATGTTCATACGGAATACATATAAGTTTTCATAGATTTTTTTTCGAATTTTTTCAGAACTTCTAAATATATTTTACGATTTTTTCAAAATAAAGGGCGACGTGTAGCTCGGCCTCCAGAAATTCGCACTCTAACGAGCCAATGCTAGTTGTCCAGCTCTTCGGTACAGAAAGGACGTAGAAAATCGTGGTCCTAGTTATTAAGGGATAACTCAAAGATAGAAATGTAAGGAGAAGGACAATTAGAAAATAGCACGGAAAAATCATCGCAACGAGGACGAGTACCAGACCACTCGTCCTTCCAGAAGTGTGTCACTCCCCCATCGTTAACCACTAACTTAACATGTGCACGAAACTCATCACGAAGCTTAAATAAATACCTCCAAAACTGGGATCCTTGAGAGGAGGAGGCAAGCATAGGACGTGTTACGTAAAACATTGTCGACTTCTTTTTCCTCACCAACAGGTTCCCTTCTTCCTTCTACATACTCCTCATATTTCTCTTCTATCTCCTTTTTTTTGAGGGAACACAATACAACACAGACACTCACATACACGAGTATACACTCACCCCTATGAACGCACACACGCACACCCTACCCCTATGAGCATCTTCGCAATACTGAGCCGGCACATCATCTTGAGATTAACGAAGTCATCACCTCGTCTTCGACGGGAACGTCTCCTCCCACTAAAAGCACATCATCGGAAAGCCTGAAATATATTCAGGAAAATGCGAGCATCAATGTCAAATCTGGGATTTGAACTCTGGTGGGCTGGGGATACAACCATCCACCTAGCCAACTCAACCACAGGTTGATTCGCTCTCTTCTATCTCCTTGCCACGTACTATTTCAACTCGGCCCCCCATAAACCCTCTTACGAGATACATGCACATCTCTGTTAAGATTTATTTATTAGATCAAATGGGGTATATCTTCCCTTGCCCAAACCGCTGCGTCGGTTATCTCCTTGTGTGGACGCCTCTCCCCGGACGGACGCGCTTCTTCTCCAACCGGTGTCCCGTCCCTGGCAAAGTCGAAGGAGCACTAGAAGGAGAAGGTTATCACGCACGTAGTTTCTACCGAAGAAAAGAGCACTAGAAGGAGAAGGGAGAAGCAAACTCGCCGCCGGTGAGATGACTCCCCTCGTCTCCTTCTTCTTTCGCCTCATCCACGAGGACGGCCGTCGGAGCCGCCTCCATGCCCGTCGCCGACGCGCTGCGCTGGACGCGGTCTTGGAGCGGTTGGACGCGGCACGGCCACCGCTGGACGCGGCCATGGAGCCGCTGGACGCGCACTGGGCGTCGCAGGACGCGGTCCGAGCGTCGTAGGAGACGTTGGACACGGCCAGAGCGCCGCCGCACACGCCCCCGTGGACCCAGATGCAGTCGACGCGCCCGCCGGCCTCGACCCGTGGCTGCTCGCCGGCCTGGCGGCGCCGATGCTACGCGCACCCGCAACCGGGGCCCCGCCCCCGCCTCCGCCGCCTCCTCCACCGGCGCGCTGGGTGCCGCCACACACGCCGACGCCCGCCCCCGACGACGCCGGCCCGAGCCGTTTCCCTCCCGGCTTCGAGCCCGTGGGAGGCAACGCCGCCAACGCCCCGAGCCCGGTGGCGAACCAGGGCTCCAGCAGCTCTGCGCCGAGGCGCGTCGGCCGCCTCTTCGGCCGCGCCGTGGCCGCCATCGACCGGCGCCCGAGCCGCCGCGCCGGGACTTGGTCCCCGGTGAGCCTTGGCTTCTCCAACGCCGACGAGGGAGCCCGCCACCACCCTGTGGACGTGGCCTCGTCCACCTCCTCCTCCGAGGAGGGCTCCTCCGCGCCGCGCCGTGGCCGCCGGTGAAGCGCTGGCGTCGAGGGAAGCTTCCCAGCCGTGGTGGCGGCGCCGTACGGGAGAGACGGAGTGGTCGGGGCGGATTCCTTATCCGTAACCGCCCCAGCCCCCCTCTCTTATGCGGTTGCCTCTACTGGGCTGCCCAAAGGCCACTGTGGCCAAGGCCCATAGAGCCATGCGCGCCAGGCCGCTTCCCTCTGCCGGCCAGTGGGCCGAAAGGCCGCCCGGGCCAAATTTATCGGTTTTTTTTTCTTTTTTCTTTTTTCTCTCTCTGTTAATTTCTAGTCTAACCTAGTAATAGTTATTGTATTAATTCAGTAATTTATTTCTGTTTTAGTACTGTATATAACTACATGTATTTATATTATGTACTTTGTAATATAAATAAATTACCGGTTTTACACCGGAGATGATATGTTATATGTGTTTACCACATTGTGATTTTTCTCATAAACATGTCATCACGATCGAGATTAATTTCTCTCGCACAACAAACTTGCAAATTTTTTTGACAATTACATCTTCCCTCACTATATTAGGAAACACTAGATAAGGAGTTCGATCTACTGCCCATGTGCAGATTATCAACTCTTACGGAGAGGCCTACGTTTTGTCAATCTCGACAAAACGATTACCTCCTATGTGTTTCCTTACATTCAAATTGTGACATACATAAGGTAATAAAACCATGCGCATCTACTCACATTGTCAGATTATGCAGCCTATTACTGAGAGATCTATACGATCTTCAATATGTTATGTTCCCACAATTGAGGTCGAGCATTTTTCAAGTTATACACTTGAGTCAAAATTTGCATTCTTATTACAAACCACGATGGGTTTTAATTTACTACTAGTAAATTAATTATCGCTGGTTCTCCATGTAGGTCGAAATGACTGCCAAAGAGTTTGAGGAGCTAGCCCTCAATGGCCAGAATTACCCTACATGGGCCATGGACATCAAGATCAGTCTTGCATCTCGCGGGATAGCACGTGCAATCCAGGACCCGGAGACTCCTCTCCCGGATGGAGCCGTGCCGCTGACAGAACAACAAAACTATGCTGCCTTATTCATCATAAGGCACCATATTCATCCAGATCTCAAGTCTGAGTATTTACAGGAGGAATCTCCTAGTACTCTGTTTCTGTCCCTCAAAACGAGATATGAACAGCAGAAGGCAGTAGTCCTTCCCGAAGCACTCCATGATTGGACTCACCTACGCCTTCAAGATTTCAAATCTATTGGTGAATACAATCACGAGGTTCATAAGATATGTTCCAAACTACGTTTTTGTGAGAAGGAACCTAGTGAAGCGGAGAAGATAGAAAAGACTTTGTCTACTATGCTCCCTTCCGATCGGATCCTTCAACAGCAATACCGTGCTCGCAACTATGATGTTTATTCCGAGCTTATTCACATGTTACTTCAGGCTGAAAAATATGATGAGCTACTCGCTAAGAATGGCTCTCAGCGCCCAGTTGGGGCACAACCCTTACCTGAAGTTCATTTGAATGTCGCGAATAGGAAGAGGTTTAATGATACCCCTAGGGGAAATCAACTAAACTTCCAGCATAGGCGAAAGGGCAACAGGAACAAAAAGTTCAGAAACCCAGGCAAGGGAAAAGGCACTGCAAAGCACAAGTTTGATAAAACTAAGCTTTGCCACAAGTGTGGATGCTACTCGCACCCTACTGAAAAGTGCACCATGCCTAAGCATCTGGTTATGTTGTACCAGCAGTCCCAGGGACGCAAAGCACCTCAGAAGAAAAGGTTTGAAGCCAACTTCAACCTTCATCCACGTAGCGATGATGGAGCTGGTTCTTCGCATGATGTTCCTCCTGGAGTCATGATTCCATACCCTTTTGAGGATCCTGCTGAAATGGAGGACATGTTAATTGAGTATACCTCAAAGGACACATTTGGCGACTTCGACTAGTCCCATGTTCTCCATAGTGATCTACCTATTAATGTCCATTTGTAATGATTGTAATAAGAACATAAGTGTGTTGTTGTTGTATTTATATTGTATCAAACATATTTGATATAATAAGGTTGTAATTGTATCAACATATTTGATATAAATAAGATTGTATTATATATATTAACATGAGTTTTTCTTATTGAAAATTCTTTGTTTTATATAGTTCTCTACGGGAACAATCTGATGGAAGAGGAATTATGCCTTGTGGACAGTGGCACCACGAACTCAATACTGAGGGAGATAAAATATTTCCAAACTCTGAAAAAGACAAATGGAGATATCTTAACTATCGCTGGACACGATACGGTGATTGTTGGCACAGGACGTGCCATATTTACCCTCCCAAACGGTACACAAGTGACAATTGAGGATGCTTTATTGTATCCCGATTCGTCCCGTACCCTAATCAGTTACCGAGATATCCGTAATAATGGTTTTCACATTGAAACCCATGAAGACAACAAAGAGGAGTATCTACTCTTCACCAAAAATCACAGTACTTCCCCTCTGCAAATGGTACGTGGGAATCCTCCAAGCATTTCCCATCTGCGCAAGTTCGAATGTGCTACATACACCCCGATCTCACCACCACAGCGGACATCTATGGGCCCACACAGGAAACTGGGGATCTATGTGGGGTACAAATCGCCGTCGATTATCAAGTACCTGGAACCCCTTACTAGGGATCTATTCACAGCCTGTTACGCTGATTGCATATTTAATGAGGAACATTTTCCGGCATTAGGGGGAGATTTCAAGTACCAGAAAGAATGCCCGGAAATTGATTGGAATGCTCAAGCCATTTCACACTCTGATCCACGTACTCATGAGACCGAACTCCAAGTTCGGAAAATCATAAATTTGCAACATCTTGCAAATAATCTGCCAGATTCAGTTACTGATCTAAAAGGGTTACAAAATCCTTGAATCCAGCCAGAAATGCGCCCGAAAGAGTGGAGGTACCAATAAAAACCACTCAACTCCCTGTTCCTAAAAAGAGGGGGAGTAGTGCGGGCTCTAACTTGGATCCTGCTTCTAGCAAGCAGCACAGGAAATCGAGGAGAAAAACCTCCGTGACAGTAAATGCAAGTCAACTCAACGTTGACAAACACCTGATGGTTAGTATACACCCAGTGGATGGGCAACCTCCACAACCCAGCTCCAGCGTGCACATACTGGCTGGGAGATCGGAACACCCAGACTCACACATATTGGGAAATCATGAAGAGTCATCAAGGGTGCAGGAGATATCCACCAACTATATCGATTCTGGAGAATCATTTGATCGTAAGTCTACGATTGTCGACACTTACTTTTCTGCTAAAATTGCAAATACCCTTCTCAATGATCATGATCCAAGGACCATCGTCGAGTGTGAAAAACGCTCCGACTGGCCTCAATGGAAGGATGCAATACAAGCAGAATTAGCCTCGCTTAACAAAAGAAAGGTATTCACAGAAGCAATACCTACACCTCCGAATGTTTTCTCTGTGGGATTCAAATGGGTGTTCATCCGGAAACGGAATGAGAACAATGAGGTGGTGAGATACAAAGCAAGGCTCGTAGCACAAGGTTTCACGCAGAGACCTGGCATTGATTTCAATGAAACATATTCTCCAGTTATGAGTGGTATCACATTCCGATATCTTATTTCTTTGGCAGTACAAAAACATATATCTATGCAGTTGATGGATGTCGTGACCGCATATCTTTACGGGTCACTAGATTCGGACATTTACATGAAGGTTCCCGACGGAATCTTTGTCCCGAATGCAAGTGCTAAACGCAACATGTATTGTGTTAAACTGAACAAGTCTATTTACGGCTTGAAACAGTCGGGGCGGATGTGGTACAACCGACTAAGTGAGTTCCTTCTTCAGAAAGGCTACTCCAACAGTGATGATTGCCCATGTGTCTTCATCAAGAAGTCCTCTACAGGATTTTGCATCATTTCTGTGTATGTTGATGATCTCAATATCATTGGCAACGCACATGACATTGATGAAGCACGCAGTCACCTCAAGATAGAATTTGAGATGAAAGATTTGGGTAAAACCAAATTTTGCTTAGGTATTCAACTTGAGCATCTTCCATCAGGAATCATGGTACACCAAGCTGCCTATATCCAGAAAATATTGGAGAAATTCAATATGGACAAATCCTATCCATCTAAAACTCCTATGGTGGTTCGCTCTCTAGACGTAGAGAAAGATCCGTTCAGACCGAGGGATGATGGAGAAGAGATTTTGAAACCTGAAGTTCCATATCTCAGTGCTATTGGAGCGCTTATGTATCTTGCAAATTGCACAAGACCAGATCTTGCTTTTGCAGTGAATCTACTTGCTAGACACAGCGCAGCACCTACCAAGCGCCATTGGTCAGGTGTGAAGAATGTCTTTCGATATCTCCAAGGCACTAAGGATCTTGCGTTGTTCTTCCAGTTCCAGAGAAATATGGACTTCAATATGATTGGATACACTGATGTTGGCTATCTATCGGACCCCCATAATGCCAGATCACAAACCGGCTTTGTGTTTCTACATGGTGGGACTGCTATATCATGGAAGTCTTCAAAACAGGCTTTGGTAGCAACGTCCACAAATCATTCTGAGATAATTGCATTATATGAAGCATCACGTGAATGTGTTTGGCTTCGCAGAATGATAAACCACATACAACAGTCATGTGGAATTGGTTCTATCAAATCACCGACTATTATCTATGAAGATAATACAGCTTGTGTTGCTCAAATGCAAACAGGATACATCAAGAGCAATATCACTAAGCATATTGCCCCTAAGTTGTTTTTCCCCCATGAACTTCAGAAAAGCGGGGAAATAAACATCTTGCAAGTTAAATCATGCGAGAATCTTGCTGATTTATTTACCAAGTCTCTACCAAATTCTACATTCCAGAAATATCTTCATGGAATTGGTATGCGACGACTTCGGGACTTGCAAGTATCAGGGGGAGTCTCATCTTGAGACACCTCTGCTCATAACATCACATTATGCCGTCTATTTGTGCTTTTGTGTCCCAGGTTCTCTTGAAGATCTTATGAAGAACTATTTAAAGGAGAATACTCTAAGATGATGGCACTACCCGGATGATCGTGGGATGACTCTTCATGGTCAAGCGTAGATTAGGGGGGGTGTTAAGATTTATTTATTAGATCAAATGGGGTATATCTCCCCTTGCCCAAACCGATGCGCCGGTTATCTCCTTGTGCGGACGCCTCTCCCCGGACGGACGCGCTTCTTCTCCAACCGGCGTCCCGTCCCTGGCAAAGAAGGTGCATCCATGTATAAATTGTGCATACTTCTCAGATCAATGCAAGAGATCCATTTTCAATCTCAAACAATCTCCATACAATAAAAACTCCTCACTGTCCATGCTCACATTCTCAAAGATTTTTGAAAAATCACTACTAGTAGGATGGACAAAACTAGTAGAATATCTCTTTTCACCTACACATGTGACGGAGCAGTCCCATTGTAAGGCCCGATATGCGGTACTGTTCCAGATCTAGATGTTTCCATCCAGATCCGGGGACGAAGCACATATCGGTCCCACCGCGACATATGACGAAGGTTCGTCATATGCCCCGGATTTCCAACATGATATCACAACATTACAGATACAGGATACAACATCTCATACAATCGGCATACAACTGCCTTAATACAATACAACAGCGGAAGATATATGTCTGAGTACAGACTACAATCAAGTACCTAGTGGCAAAGAGAAAAACATCGATCCCATAACCACACGGGTCCAGGCCCTCCGCCGGGATCCGCCTAACTAGTCGTCGTCGAGTCTCCACGTGAAACGTCGATCACCATACCTGTTGTCGATCAGAACCCTGAAAAGAGTTTGGGGGTAGTATCATGAGTACAGAGGTACTCAGCATCCAACTGTAGTGGTCATCTGACCCAGCAAGGACTTCATCACTCGTCATTCTAGGACAACTAGTAGTTTACGGTAAGGAAAGGGTAAGTGGTGAGGTTGCTGCCGCACTAGCATTTATGAAGTGGCTACCGATCTAGAGAGTAAGATAAGAAGCCAAGCATTCGATGAGGAAATCGCCTCCAACAAGTCTTGCTATCAACTACTTACGCAAGCATAACACCTATCCTATCCTTGTCCTCCTCTTCGCATCCCGACGAAGAAGAAGAAGTCAAGGCACACACACACATTGATCAAGTTATAATAAGATTATCTCAGTTGTTGTTGTCTATGAACAAGGAGTAGGTCTCAAGTCGTCCATAACCGTGGACACGGCTTCTCGAAAAGATTTAACCCTGCAGGGGTATACCAACTGCCCATTACAAGGCTCCGCACGCACGCCCATCTCTCTCAGTTGCTACCCATGATAGGCAACCATTTTATGATTTAGTCCCAAGAGATCCGGAACGACAGGTCCCTCTAACTAACAACGCACAAATCCGGGTGGCCCCCGGTGAGTCGACATCCAACTCAAAAGCCGGCCGCGCTCTCGAATCGGCCTCTACCGTCTGGACGAGGTCGGATAGGTTGCCCAAACAGATGTGGACAACCCCCTAGCTCCCTGGGGTGGACCAACAAGAGAAACCATGTCTCCGCTGGCCCAAGTTATTTGAAATCTGCCGGCCGCGGACCAGTCACACACACGTTTCAAATAGTAAATCATCTTGGGCCACCACTAGAAATTTTTGAAGCTAGGTAGGTAAGAAAAGGGGACCCCATAAAATCCCACACGCGGTTAGGCACGCTCAGTCTTAAAACCAATACCCGGAACTCGAATACTAGGTGACTCGAATGGAACAAAGCGTCAGGGCGGGATAGCCTAGACCTTCCATCCTTCGTCGAATATAGTCAACATTTATAATAATCATATGATCAACAACAATAATAATAATGTGATATCCCAAACCAAGGAGTAACAGGGTAACATCGTAGCATCCTAAGCATGCATACTAAGCAGGAGCTGAGCAACGAGCAATAGTAACATAGAAGTACAAGGTTTGCTGGGAGGGGACATGGCTGTATCGGTTTGAAAGAGGCTGTAAACATGTGGTAGGATCAAACATCGAACCTAACCTAGACTAGCATGCAAACCGCTGGTTGAAATACAATGGATCATAAGTAATGTATAGTCCTTGCCTGTTGATAAGTCGGGTTCCGAAGGTATAGCCGAACGCAAGCTCGCATCGTCTCCGGGAGGTACCCGCGGAAGCACACAAGAAGTAAACACTGGAAAGCAAGCAACGGAGATACCACTATCACTACGGAGCAATCACGAGCAAGCAATAAATAAGCAAGCAAGATCAAGTATGATGTATGTCATTTTAATATCATGGCATGAACATAATAACGAGCGAGTTTAAATGAAGCCTCGGGAAGCAAGGGTGCAATGCTACCGACAACCTTCATATGCATTAGGTAGGTGATTAACGAATCCGAAGGATTCCTTATATTAAAGTTGGTATGATGCATGATCATGGCATATGCAAAAGACTAGAACATAATATCAGCAAGAACTGCCCACACATGAAAATAAACCTCGAGGCGGGATTCCTTGAATTTAAATGGTTGCAGATGACATGGCATAACATGATGCACCTAATGCAATCTATTGCAAACAATTAAATAAGGAGCGAGACTATGCTACCGGAAGCGACGGTCAACGAGGGAAAACGGTGCTCGGAACACGAGAAAACAATGGAGGAAATGCACCATGTGCATCATCGTGAGGGGTTATATGCAAAAATGCACCATCACCAAATAATTCTAGCTCATACGAACAAACGAACAGCACCACTCTTTTCCTCATGTTTTTCTACCCCAAAATCATGTATGACATGACTTATTTGGAGCAAGGATACACACGGAACAAACAATGCAAAAACAGGACAGATTTGAATGAAATTTTGAATAAATCACCAAAATAAAAAGAGGAAAAATCTCTTCGGCCAAAGCAGGCCCAAACCCTCGGGGGCTTGCTCTCTAATGAGAGCTTCCCTCGGGCGAGATTAACAGATGGGCCGAGTCCAACTACTGCGCTGCAAAAGAAGAGAAAAAAAAGGGCGGTTATATGCAGCAAGGGGGACTAGAACCCCAGACCTAACGGCTGGAAGCTGATAGCCCTGACCACTGCGCTGGGCTGCTGTTCTGAACAAAGATCAAAACTGAAGCTAAAAGACCTACAGGTTGCGAAACTGAACTGAAAACGAAACTGAAGAAAAAAAAACAGGAAAAATGATGGGTTTTATTCGTCCCAGGGGGAGTCGAACCAAGGACCTCCCGGATGCAACCAGGTCACCCACACCACTGGGCTAATGCACTGGATCATGACATTGAACAAATCGGGATCTCTATGAAGCACAACTCCACGGATAACTGAAACCAAATCTGAACTTGAAGAACAAAGGCTTCGGGCAGCAAAACTGAAATAAAAAGGGCGTCTTAGGCAAGGTGGGGATTCGATCCCATGATCCCTTTCAGGTGGACCACTGCGCTACCGCTGCTGGACTTGCTACAAAACGAAACTGACAGAAGATAAAACATACGGGGCGCTATCTCTGAATCTGACGAAACTGAAGATTCAATCTTCAGTGCGCCGGCGACAGGAACGAACTGGAGCGAGGAGGATAAGCTCGGGCACGCAGAGGACGAGGCCAGGGTGGCCACAGGCGAGCACAAGGTACACTAGGCGAGCTCCCGGTTGGACTGGATGACTCAAGGTCTCTCCTTGGACATGCACGCACGTGTCCAGTGCACGTACGGGACATGGCCACATCATCCACGAGAGCGGACGGGGGCACGGCGGCTACAGAGCACGGACGAAAGCGGCGACCTACGCGAACATGGGAGGCTACAACTACGCGAGGAATACATGGGGTTGAGGTGGTTGCGCTCACAGCGGGAACTCGACGGAGACGATCACGGCTCGAAGCAGGAGGGCGTCGGGCTGCAGACGAGGAAGACGACGGCGCAACATCTCCGGGACGCGCAGACAATCGCAGAGAGGCGCCGGTGACGCTGGGCTTGACGACGACGACGATCGGCGGCAGGAGCTCGAAGAAAATCGAACCATGTACCTCCTGTCCATGGCCACAGAGAAACAGGGGAGGAAGGAGAAGAAGAGATGAGAGGAGATGGTGGCGGCGGCTTGGGGAATGGGGCTAGGGGCTGCTAGGGTTCCTGGAGGGGGAGAGGTGCTAGATAAAGGGGAGGGGAGAGAGAGGCTGCAGGAGGGGCTCCACCCCATCCTCCATGGCCACGGCGTGAGAGAGAGAGAGGGGGGACCTCCACGTGAGAGAAAAGAAGAGAGGAGGAAAAAAACGGTTGGGCTGAGAGGGAGAGAGGAGTTGGGCTGGGTGGATGGGTTTGGCTGGAGAGAAGAGGCCCATTGGCACTCTGTGATTTATCTGCATTTAATCATTTTATAAAAAAATGAGAGCAAGAAATAGGCAAAAAGCAAATAGGAAAAGGGATCCAATATCACATAAAAATATGATTATGAATCCTTAGCAAATATAGGTTTTTTAGAAAATGATTTGGGACAATATTATTTAAGTAATAAAAATGGCTATTAAACTAATTTAAAAGCCATTTAAATTACAACCCCATTTTCTGAAAAGGCAAAAATCCTGAAAGTTGGGCAAGGGATAAATCATGGCAAAACATGATTATTTGAAGAAGATTTCAATGAGGGGATCAACAGGATGGCTTGGAGAAAAATGGCAAGGAACCAAAGAAAGAAATGAAAGGAAAGAAAAGAAAAATGGGAAATCCTTTTACATGATCAGAAAAATGCTTGGCCATTTTTCTGTCACATGGATTATTGCAAGAATAAATGTGCAAAATTTTATCCCCAATGGGAAAAAATAAAGTGCAAATTTTTCTGGATTTTGTCAGTTTTGGGCTGTTACAACTCGCCACCACCAACAGAGGATCTCGTCCCGAGATCCGGCATAACCCGGGGGGAAGGACCGAGATGTTGCAAAAGGAAGATCGAACGAGAGGTGAAACTTCCCGACACCACCAACATGGGCTTTGCTCATCGTGACAACGATGTTTGCCTCCGTCAGGATCCAACCTGACTGGAGTTGCCGATATCGATGAAGAAAACTTTCGAAGGTGCGGGAAACTGATCGAGTGCAAGCTCGGATTCAACGAGGGGATATCACAACAAAACTGATTCCACTCGGGGTAAGAAACTCAAGGTTTCCGTAAAAGATTACCTAGGTACTACTGGATGCCACGAAAATGAGAATCCGAATCGAAACAATACCATACCAGCATTTCTACAATAACATCACTCAGGAAGGTGCGAAAACCTGGACAACGAGACGGGACAGAGGAGGATCCACACACAGTGCCGACTACAGCGGACAAAGGGGGAAAGTCGAAGCGGGAGGTTCAGAATCCATTAGTTGGATAATAACCAGGCAACCCGGTTCGCTGTTTCACGCGGGCCGCACATTTGTCGATGTAGAGTGACAAGCCCACGAGCCATGCTCAGCCAGTTCGAAGTACGCCGACCAACCTGCTGCTGATAGAGTATTGGTCCAACTGAAATCTCCTAAACGAGAACCTAAATTTGGTTTTGAAGAGGATAAGTTGAAGGAGAAAACATTACATCGCACTTCCTTACCAGAGTGAGGGGATAAGGAGTAAAAAGAATCCTACTCTCCGATAACTAATTTAGTAACTACAAAATATTTTTTGTCTAGACTCGACTTCGGTTAGTAAAGGGATCCTACGGACGGTAAGGCTCTGATACCAAGTTGTAAGGCCCGATATGCGGTACTGTTCCATATCTAGATGTTTCCATCCAGATCCGGGGACGAAGCACATATCGGTCCCACCGCGACATATGACGAAGTCATATGCCCCGGATTTCCAACATGATATCACAACATTACAGATACAGGATACAACATCTCATACAATCGGCATACAACTGCCTTAATACAATACAACAGCGGAAGATATATGTCTGAGTACAGACTACAATCAAGTGCCTAGTGGCAAAGGGAAAAACATCGATCCCATAACCACACGGGTCTAGGCCCTCCGTCGGGATCCGCCTAACTAGTCGTCGTCGAGTCTCCACGTGAAACGTCGATCACCATACCTGTTGTCGATCAGAACCCTGAAAAGAGTTTGGGGGTAGTATCATGAGTACAGAGGTACTCAGCATCCAACTGTAGTGGTCATCTGACCCAGCAAGGACTTCATCACTCGTCATTTTAGGACAACTAGTAGTTTACGGTAAGGAAAGGGTAAGTGGTGAGGTTGCTGCCGCACTAGCATTTATGAAGTGGCTAACGATCTAGAGAGTAAGATAAGAAGCCAAGCATTCGATGAGGAAATCGCCTCCAACAAGTCTTGCTATCAACTACTTACATAAGCATAACACCTATCCTATCCTTGTCCTCCTCTTCGCATCCCGACGAAGAAGAAGCAGTCAAGGCACACACACATGTTGATCAAGTTATAATAAGATTATCTCAGTTGTTTTTTTCGATGAACAAGGAGTAGGTCTCAAGTCGTCCATAACCGTGGACACGGTTTCTCGAAAAGATTTAACCCTGCAGGGGTGTACCAACTTCCCATTACAAGGCTCCGCACGCACGCCCATCTCTCTCAGTTGCTACCCATGATAGGCAACCATTTTATGATTTAGTCCCAAGAGATCCGGAACGACAGGTCCCTCTAACTAACAACGCACAAATCCGGGTGGCCCCCAGTGAGTCGACATCCAACTCAAAAGCCGGCCACGCTCTCGAATCGGCCTCTACCGTCTGGAAGAGGTCGGATAGGTTGCCCAAACAGATGTGGACAACCCCCTAGCTCCCTGGGGTGGACCAACAAGAGAAACCATGTCTCCGCTGGCCCAAGTTATTTGAAATCTGCCGGCCGCGGACCAGTCACACACACGTTTCAAATAGTAAATCAGCTTGGGCCACCACTAGAAATGTTTGAAGCTAGGTAGGTAAGAAAAGGAGACCCCATAAAATCCCACACGCGGTTAGGCACGCTCAGTCTTAAAACCAATACCCGGAACTCGGGTCCTAGGTGACTCGAATGGAACAAAGCGTCAGGGCGGGATAGCCTAGACCTTCCATCCTTCGTCGAATATAGTCAACATTTATAATAATCATATGATCAACAACAATAATAATAATGTGATATCCCAAACCAAGGAGTAACAGGGTAACATCGTAGCATCCTAAGCATGCATACTAAGCAGGAGCTGAGCAACGAGCAATAGTAACATAGAAGTACAAGGTTTGCTGGGAGGGGACATGGCTGTATCGGTTTGAAAGAGGCTGTAAACATGTGGTAGGATCAAACATCGAACCTAACCTAGACTAGCATGCAAACCGCTGGTTGAAATACAATGGATCATAAGTAATGTATAGTCCTTGCATGTTGATAAGTCGGGTTCCGAAGGTGTAGCCGAACGCAAGCTCGCATCGTCTCCGGGAGGTACCCGCGGAAGCACACAAGAAGTAAACACTGGAAAGCAAGCAACGGATATACCACTATCACTACGGAGAAATCACGAGCAAGCAATAAATAAGGAAGCAAGATCAAGTATGATGTATGTCATTTTAATATCATGGCATGAACATAATAACGAGTGAGTTTAAATGAAGCATCGGGAAGCAAGGGTGCAATGCTACCGACAACCTTCATATGCATTAGGTAGGTGATTAACGAATCCGAAGGATTCCTTATATTAAAGTTGGTATGATGCATGATCATGGCATATGCAAAAGACTAGAACATAATATCAGCAAGAACTGCCCACACATGAAAATAAACCTCGAGGCGGGATTCCTTGAATTTAAATGGATGCAGATGACATGGCATTACATGATGCACCTAATGCAATCTATTGCAAGCAATTAAATAAGGAGCGAGACTATGCTACCGGAAGCGACGGTCAACGAGGGAAAACGGTGCTCGGAACACGAGAAAAAAATGGAGGAAATGCACCATGTGCATCATCGTGAGGGGTTATATGCAAAAATGCACCGTCACCAAATAATTCTAGCTCATACGAACAAACGAACAGCACCACTCTTTTCCTCATGTTTTTCTACCCCAAAATCATGTATGACATGACTTATTTGGAGCAAGGATACACACGGAACAAACAATGCAAAAACAGGACAGATTTGAATGAAATTTTGAATAAATCACCAAAAAAAAAAGAGGAAAAATCTCTTCGGCCAAAGCAGGCCCAAACCCTCGGGGGCTTGCTCTCTAATGAGAGCTTCCCTCGGGCGAGATTAACAGATGGGCCGAGTCCAACTACTGCGCTTCAAAAGAAGAGAAAAAAAAGGGGGGTTATATGCAGCAAGGGGGACTAGAACCCCAGACCTCACGGTTGGAAGCTGATAGCCCTGACCACTGCGCTGGGCTGCTGTTCTGAACAAAGATCAAAACTGAAGCTATAAGACCTACAGGCTGCGAAACTGAACTGAAAACGAAGCTGAAGAAAACAAAACAGGAAAAATGATGGGTTTAATTCGTCCCAGGGGGAGTCGAACCAGGGACCTCCCAAATGCAACCAGGTCGCCCACACCACTGGGCTAATGCACTAGATCATGACATTGAACAAATTGGGATCTCTATGAAGTATAACTCCACGGATAACTGAAACCAAATCTGAACTTGAAGAACAAAGGCTTCGGGCAGCAAAACTGAAACAAAAAGGGCATCTTAGGCAAGGTGGGGATTCGATCCCATGATCTCTCAGGTGCAACCTGAAAGCACAGACCACTACACTACCTTTGCTGGACTTGCTACAGAACGAAACTGACAGAAGATAAAACATACGGGGCGCTATCTCTAAATCTGACGAAACTGAAGATTCAATCTTCAGTGCGCCGGCGAAAGGAACGAACTGGAGCGAGGAGGATAAGCTCGGGCACGCAGAGGACGAGGCCAGGGTGGCCACAGGCGAGCACAAGGTGCACTAGGCGAGCTCCCGGTTGGACTGGATGACTCAAGGTCTCTCCTTGGACATGTACGCACGTGTCCAGTGCACGTACGGGACATGGCCACATCATCCACGAGAGCGGACGGGAGCACGGCGGCTACAGAGCACGGACGAAAGCGTCGACCTACGCGAACACGGGAGGCTACAACTACGCGAGGAAAACATGGGGTTGAGGTGGTTGCGCTCACAGCGGGAACTCGACGGAGACGATCACGGCTCGAAGCAGGAGGGCGCCGGGCTGCAGACGAGGAAGACGACGTCGCAACATCTCCGGGACGCGCAAACGATCGCAGAAAGGCGCCGGTGACGCTGGGCTTGACGACGACGACGATCGGCGGCAGGAGCTCGAAGAAAAACGAACCATGGACCTCCTGTCCATGGCAGCAGAGAAACAGGGGAGGAAGGAGAAGAAGAGATGAGAGGAGATGGTGGCGGCGGCTTGGGGGAATGGGGCTAGGGGCTGCTAGGGTTCCTGGAGGGGGAGAGGTGCTAGATAAAGGGGAGGGGAGAGAGAGGCTGCAGGAGGGGCTCCACCCCATCCTCCATGGCCACGGCGTGAGAGAGAGAGGGGGGACCTCCACGTGAGAGAAAAGAAGAGAGGAGGAAAAAAAACGGTTGGGCTGAGAGGGAGAGAGGAGTTGGGCTGGGTGGATGGGTTTGGCTGGAGAGAAGAGGCCCAATGGCACTCTGTGATTTATCTGCATTTAATCATTTTATAAAAAAATGAGAGCAAGAAATAGGCAAAAAGCAAATAGGAAAAGGGATCCAATATCACATAAAAATATGATTATGAATCCTTAGCAAATATAGGATTTTTAGAAAATGATTTGGGACGATATTATTTAAGTAATAAAAATGGCTATTAAACTAATTTAAAATCCATTTAAATTACAACCCCATTTTCTGAAAAGGCAAAAATCCTGAAAGTTGGGCAAGGGATAAATCATGGCAAAACATGATTATTTGAAGAAGATTTCAATGAGGGGATCAACATGATGGCTTGGAGAAAAATGGCAAGGAACCAAAGAAAGAAATGAAAGGAAAGAAAAGAAAAAGGGGAAATCCTTTTACATGATCAGAAAAATGCTTGGCCATTTTTCTGTCACATGGATTATTGCAAGAATAAATGTGCAAAATTTTATCCCCAATGGGAAAAAATAAAGTGCAAATTTTTCTGAATTTTGTCAGTTTTGGGCTGTTACACCCATATCCCCTAAAATGTTCTCTTCATGAAGCTGATCTCCTATTTCCCCTTCTCTGGGCACTTCTTCCATGTACCTTTTACATTTCCATGTGCAGCCAACTTAATTAAAATATCTTTGTGTTGTTTATTATTAAACTCATGCTTCCAACTTATCTTCTTGAAACCTCAAACTTTATAGATTAGGTAATATGGTTGTCAAATACAATCATATAAAACTAGGGAGGTGATGACAAGCAAGTCTAAAGCGATATTTGTTGCAACAGTCATAAGTCACAATTAATGTTCCTGGCTGTAAATTGTAATAATGTTTCAATCAATGTTCCAATATATAATTTTTTGTTCCATGACAATACATGAGCATTTAACTAGTATCTTAAAAGGTGTAGATTAGTTTATGGAATAGTGTAATTAGTTCATAATCTAGGAGAGCAAATTAGATATAAAATGTAAAATCTTGGTTGCACTTTACAGAAGTAGGTAATTGCACATTTCTAGAAAAATTGAAACTTGAATTTAAAAGTGTGAGTAGTCCATAATGAGTTAGGGAAAATACATATGGCATTTGAAGAAACTGGTTGTTGGGTAGTTGCACATTTTCAGAAAAAAAAAATGTAAATATTGAAAAGTGGTGCAACTTGAATTTATTATAACTGTGAGTAGTGCATAATTAGGGAGGGAAAAATACATATGGCATTTGAAGAAACTGGTTGCCAGGTAGTTGCACATTTTTAGAAAAAAAAATGTAAATATTGAAAAGTCGTGCAACTTGAATTTATTATAACTGTGAATAGTGCATAATTAGGGAAGGAAAAAAACATATGGCATGTGAAGAAACTTATTACTAGGTAGTAACAATTTTTTAGAAAACAATAAATATTGAAAAGTGACATAATCCAAAAAGATAAATATATATACCATGGAAAAGTGGGACTTGATTATACTAAAAAGTGCATCAAAAAGTGCAATGCAAGAAAAAAATAACTAAATAATTCACGCATATTGTTTTGTGCAATTGTTATACCAAAATATAATAAACAATATTTTTAGAAATAAAATATTAAGAAAATACTTCATCACTTTAGAGAGAATAAATAGTAAATTTATTTACTATTATTTTTTAATTTTTTTGATAAGTTTGTTTATTTTATTTTATTTTCATTGTCGATAAGATCATTGTTAGAACTAAAATAATTAATTAGTAAATGTACAGAATAGAAAACAAACAAAAAGGAAAAAGTACAAAAAAGATGCGTACATGATATGAAATGCTCCAGTTATAAATTTTGACCTGTAAGTAAGCTTTCTTCAAGAAGGAAAAACAATAAAAGTGACCCTTTCTTAAGCACGTACCTGAAACTCTGGCTCAAATTGAATAATAAAAATCAGAGCACACACTCAGCCCAAAACAGATAAATAAAAAAATTCAAGAATAGGTTAGTAGAGAGTGATCTTTCAGAGCCCACATAAGGATCATCCTTATAGCGCGCCATGTGTCGCATTTTGAGGGCTTTCCTCAGGTTTCATTTTTTAAAATTTTATGTACGTATTTTTGGTGTTTAGATAAAAAATTTAGTTATTCAGTTTTTACGTGGGTTTTCTTTACTTTTGGTAAAAAAAATCAATCTCTTTTAGATAAAGTAATTTTCAAAAAGAAAAAAGAAAAAGAAGAACGATCGTGTTCATTGAATTGCGAATCTACTTCCATGAGAGGCACGCCGTGTACCTGTAAGAAGAGGCACTCCGCGTGCCCCTATAAAAAGGCATGATCGTGCCTCCCGTCAGAGGCATACCGCGTGCCTCTATGATCGTACCTTCACGGGAGACACAAATTTACTTCTACGAAAAGCACACCACGTATTCAAATATTTATTATGCATACTCAAATCTCATTAATACATATATACTATTCTTAAGTAGTTGATCCCCACTACTACCAATTCTCTCTACATGCACACTATCCACCTCATCATGCATGACACGTCAATTCTCTCTACATGCACACTATCACCTCATCATGCATGCCACATCAGCATTTAATTCCTCAAGCATCTAAAAATAATAATTACTAGCTATTATCTCTACATGCACACTATCCATCTCATCATGCATGCCACATCAGTTTTTAATCTTTTATATCTAAATAGCTAGCACCCACAAACTGTTTTAGAAGACAACAACTATGCCACCTATCACTCTATTAAGCTTTAGAAATCAATTGCATGTGTGCATGTGTTTTTCATACACAATTTTATTATTCCACACTTTTGCAAGTTTTGTATCTTACTACCCATAACTTAGTGCACATATGATATGATGAAACATATGCAACATACCATTAGTTTCAATATTTATGTTCATACAAACAAATTTTATCAAAATATAATACAATCAATTCCCGCGGCAACGCGCGGGGTGTCAACTAGTTACAATAGATTCTTGCAATGTGTGAGGTATCGTCTACTGTATATTTGTTCAAAGAAGACTTCTATTAACGAGCTAATTTGGTTATGTCGATCTTGCAATCTTATAGATGCATTATAAGAGGACGATATGTGGCAAGATCAAAATATTTGTCGGTTGGACATGAGTTTTAGAAAGTTGAGGCTCCCTTAATGAGAGAAAATATTTGTTTCTTTGTGGGTTTTGATGGTTAATTACAAGCGATTAGAAGAATAAGAGCATCTATAACCGAAAGATCTAAACCTGTTTTAAAAGCTTTGGTCAGACAGTGATGAGTGCTCATGCCTACGCTAGATGTCGGAGTCTGAGATGAAAGTCAACCGGTGAGAGAGGCAGCGGGTGGCGCTAGTGGTCCCTTCCGACGACCGCGTTAGATCCGAGTATGCGTCACCCGCCAAACCAAAGGAGTAGCTCCTTCATGCCACTGACCACGTCGGAGATGGACGCGAGGCAGCTCTGCCGGAAGAACGTGAAGGCGCTCCTGCTCGGCCTTGAGGAGTCTGGGCCCATCCACGGCTTCTCCGACGTCTCTCCAGGAGATGCTCCTCCTCGTCAAACAACGGGTCGACGATAGACAACGATGACATGCCTCCCTCCATGGACGATGACATGCCTCCCGCCGTGGACGCCTACACGGAGGATGCCAACTATCGTTGCTCTCGTGATTGCAAGGGAAAGGAACTAAAATGGTGATTTTTTTGCCTTTATCGTTTTTTTAGTTAATTCGTTTTTAGATGAACTATTTGATGAACTATGATGCTTCTAACTGCATTTTGGATCTAAAATTATGTAAAATTAATATACTTTTACGAAATTTATCCATGTTAATTTGTTTATATTTTATGTGATCGATGTAGTGTAATGTACGCGCATGACTAATATGAATTTGATGTTGGACGTTTGTGAACGGCGGCTGTAGGTGAGTACGAAAACAAGTTGTCGGTCACCTCGGATGGGCGCGACCACAAACATATAGGTGTGAAATATCCCAGTTCAATTATAGATGTTCTAAGGGCTTGTTTGGTAGACCAGGATCCACACGTGATCCCCTTCATTTCCCGGGGTAGAAAATCCAGGTATCGAAACACCAGGAAAAAATTTCCTGTCTCTACACTTATTTCCGGTGGGGTTTGCTGCCCTCGAAAAAATTCCCATTCTACCAAACAAGTCCTAAAGGTCTTCATGAGTCATATGAGCATGCCCTAGTCTTGACAACCTCCCCCTGCCCCTCCCCCACCAACCAAAGTAAAAAGAGCAGAGTTAAAATAAAAGGTAAAAAGAGTACAAAAGCCTTAAAAGAAGACAGCATATTTAAATTATGCATCCACTTTGTATGATTGAGGCATAATAAAAAGCTGTATTATACCACTATTGATAGGATGACTCTGTGCAGCAATTTCTTTTTTCAAAGTTCCACAAATCTGCAAAACCGAGGGATCCTCTAGATTCTGTGCATATTGGCCCTACATTTCTGTCGGTGTGGTAACAACCCTGTTCCTTTGAAAACAACACCTTCTCTGGCAATGGTATACAACATCAAATCCTGTGATAGATCACAAAAAGAGCAGAGCTATGGGATGTGTTGCATCATCAAATAGACCGCGTCACAGATTTTCCTCTTTCTCCTCACCTTTTCCTCCACTAACTTGCAATCCCAACATTCATCATACACCAAAAAAATAAGAAAAGGCATGTGACTCAGAAAAGAACGAAAGGGAGTGCGCAACAGCACACCTATGCCGATCTGGGAGAAACTGTCGGTAGAACTGAACTCCTTCGTGTCCATAATTCTATACAGTAAAAGTTTGCAGAATATCTAGATAGAGTGATAGGCTCACTGATGTTTCATCTGGTACATCATTTGGGCAAGTACATGACTGATCAGATGCCATAAAACTACATCTCTGATAACAGATTTGTTCTAGGTAGACGCGGGGTTCGCTGTGGAGTTCTTCGGCGGAATTTGCACGCCTTGCATCATGCCCAAAATCTAGTTTTTGCACAATCGCGCATTATTCTGAGATGTCCAGAGTATAGTAAGAAACCGTTTACCTGTGTTCATAGTTTATACCTCCTTGAAAGGTGCGGTCTTCTTGGACCCATGCTTGGCCTTGATCATCTGGTTCAAGGCCTTCACGCACCGGCGGATCATTCCCGGCGACTTCTTCCCTCCATCAGGCCGCCTTATCACCATAGCCAATGTTGTGCCGCCAGCTGCTGCTCCGGACGCTTTATGGTCATCAATGGTATTCTCCCCGTAGCTGAAGTTCCTGTCAACTTTTGCTTCTCCAGTGCCAAGCTGCTTCTCTCTTATCAGCTCCAGAAGGGAAAGCCGTGGCACGTCGCCGACAGGTGGTGGCGTGATCGGCTTTTTTATGCTTAGACGCTGCGCCAGGGTCTGCTCCGTGCCTTGGCATCCCTTCTGTGCCTTCTGTTCTTCGTCTTGATATTGCTCTGATGTCTTCTCATCTTCTTGATATTGTTCTGATGTCTTCTCATCATCATCTTGGCATTGTTTATCTGTCTTCTCCTCCTCATCTTGGCATTTCTCTGGTGTCGTTTGCTCCTTATCATGGCATCCTTCTAGTGCCTTGTCATCTTGGTATTGTTGTGCTATCTTTTGCTCTTCACCAAGATATTGCTCTGGTGTGTTTTGCTCCTCCTCCTCCTTATCTTGGTATTGCTCTGGTATGTTTTGCTCCTCCACCTCATCTTGGTATTGCTCTGGTATGTTTTGCTCCTCCAACTCCTTACCTTGGTATTGCTCTGGTGTCTTTTGATCCTCATTATCATCTTGGTGTTGCTGTCCTGTCTTCTCATCTTGATATTGCTTTGGTATGTTCTGCTCCCCATCTTGGTGCAGTTGTGCTTTCTTCCCCTGTTCTTCAACTTCAAATTTCTGTGGTTTCTTCTCCTGCTCTTCATCTTCATATTGTTGTGGTTTCTTCTCTTGCTCATCTTGATATTGCTCTGGTACCTTCTTCTCAACACCTTCACACTCCTGTGGTGTCTGTGGAATCCCCATCTGCTGCTCTACATCCTCACATTGGAGAGGTGCCTGCAGGTCTGCATCTTCGCACCGGAGCAATCTCTTCAGCTTGGCCTCTTGGAGTAGCTGTCGTGCCAGGGGCGGCACATACCGATCTTCATAACAAGCGACGAGGCTCGTTGGTCTTCGTGTTCGCCTCGACATGCCACGATCGAACCGGCGAGATTTGTTCACATCGCACTCGGTGGCCATTGTTTGTGGTATGTGGAGAAGATCACCAGAGAAAGGTGTTTGCTCCTTCTGTGGGATGGAGGAGTTATAGGTCGACTGATCTGTTGAGATGTGCAGTCCACACAGTGAATAAGTGAACTGGTGGAATGTCCCTCTCAAAGGTTTAGTCTGATTCGTTCATTTAGAAGATCAGTACCTGTCGTTAGTATCCTTTCATTCCTCCATGAAGTGGGATTGAAGTTAGCATCCGTAAGCAAGGGGCCAATATTCTGCCTCAAACATTTGAAATCTCTGTCCAGCTTTCAGTGCACTGCGATCGTACTAAGGGGATGACAGGACACCATGAATTGCTGTACAGGGAATGCAAAAAAGTAGGCAAAGTTTTAGAAATAAACATCGTTATGTATGACTGAAGCCATACCCAACAACCTATGAATCATAGCCAGCGAAAAATTTGGTTTCAAGTGAAAGATTTGACTGGTAGGCCTTTCCGTAGTTTGACTAATATGTGACAGTTTCTTGGTCACCGAAATTTCGGTACTATCATGAGATTTTTTTTCCTTCGAACAAATCAAGAGGGCACACTGAAATTCATATATGTGTGCTAATGGCACGACCTGAGTCCAAGTTCCAATAAATAACATTTCAGAATCTGACTCACGAAATGGAAGAACCGACCCTGAAGAATTGCTAGTGTTAGTAGCTATGTTAAAGCCAATTCTGCACCTAAACATCAAAATAATGATCGAGCATAAAGCACATCATTATGTCACAAACTCATATTATATATCTCAGGCTACATAAAGATTATTCAGTTACAGAGTCAACCATCTTGTTTAGTTACACAAAGGACGCCCTATCTTGCAAACCTCAATGTCCATTCAGCAGCTATTTCATCATGCTTAGTTCTATCCATCAGGTACAAACGTGCGATGCTCTCCACAAGTGGGTTGTCTGCGCAGACAAAACATCATAATTTAAGGCTTTCCAGTAGAAATGAGGCAACAACTATGTAGACACTACACAGTAATATTATAGTATTCCCTTTTCTAAGTTCACAAAATGACTGGTAATTTGGAACATACATGGATCTGGATTTGTGATGATGGCCTTGATCGCTAGTAGAACCTTTGAAATAGTTAAAGCTGGGCTCCAGCCATCGTTCAAAATTTGCAAACTCACTGTCCCAGTGGAATCAACATTGCAGTGGTAAATCCTTGTTTTGAAAGTCACCTCAAAGACAAAGAGTCACAGCACAATTGTCAGTTTGTCACCGCAAGTTAAGGCCTCCCAGTGCTAAACTATACTACTGGGTTCCAGCAATGAATCTAAGACATTAGACTAAATATAAAATAATTTAAGGATACTTATAAAATATATATGTCAAATATAAAATCATGAAAACCATTGCTTGTAAAATCACAACATCAGAGCCATACAACATATATGCTGGTATGCTACAGTATAACAGACATATCTTTTCTTTTACAAAACCTTGAGGAAATTCACATGCTCCTGCCTTATTATTTGGCCTATAATTGTTGTGGTGACCTACATTTAGTTAATGGATGGTGCTATATGCTTGTCTTGGTAAATGTAGCACACTGTACAGCTGTGGGGTAGGTGAAAGTAGTGTTAGCATTGCTCCATTGCTGAGATCTGGAAATGAAGGTTGGCTGTTTCTGACCCCTCCCATCTCAACCTACCACCAAATCATCTGTCAAAGGTAATAAGTGGACCCCCAAACAGTGTTGTCGATTATGGCCAGCAGATGGATACTAATAAATCGGTACGGACAGTAAATTAACAGATATGTGTATGTGGCTTTTTATTTACTACAAAATTATCACATAGACTTGTACTCTAAGCCAACGTATGCCGATTGCCGATACAAAACAATATGTCATTAAAGGATAAAGGTGATCTCAAGCACCCAGTAAGGCTTCCCGAGTACAAAATCTTTTTCTGGGAAATCTTTTTCGCCATAGCATTAGCTAAAAGCTCAACATGACATAGGTCGGGAGGACACCTAAGAAAACAACATCTTAGCAACCACACACAGTTATTTTTCCTGAATAACGACTTAAAATAAAAACTTCAGATATGTTTTCTTTACACATAACTGACATTACAATGGAAAGAGCATAATGTCTTATTACACTGAAGATGTCGGCAAACATACGTCATTTCAAAAGAAACAAAAACAACATTAATTAGCAGCAAAGTAAACTCAGTTCTACGTAATACTTTTCTTTTCATCTATATTCTTTAGAGTGTTCCAATCCTTGCTGGTTTTTCCATGCTTCCCCCAAATTTCCTATTGAGGTGTTATTTCTGGATGAAACTTGATTCTTTGACGGACAGCTCAATACAGCTTCCTCTTCCTAGGCCTTCTTTACCGAATTACAGTAGTAGACTCGAAGTTTGGGGACAACAGATTTTTATGATGCATTTCTTTCTTAATTTACTTATGCACTTATGCATATTAAATTTCACCCCTTTGGTAATACACTATATTAGTCTGTTTACATTGTTTCCATGGAATTATTTCGATGTTAATGAGAACAAATCAGATTATGATTACACAATAAGTATAATAACACTCTTATATCTACATGATTTTATGTTTCAGTAGTTGTATATTCATAGCCACCACAACTGAATATGATAATATCACATTCCTTCAACAGAACTTATGTTTGCAACATCTAACGATTTGTTTTTTTCTAGAACCAGAGGGGTATTGCTGCACTCCTAACTCGTCTAACTTGCACATCACATAAGGAAATACTAGCAAAACAAAGAAGATTACTTATTGGTTCTTACCATAGGAGGTTTGAACGGATAATCGAGTGGGAAAATGATATCAAGGAAAAATATCCCTCCTTCATATGGTGATCCTACAAGAAAAACACTGCATCAAACCAATTACGGGTGCCTTTTGACATTAAGTTAAACCAAATCATGGTGCCTACTTTATTCTCTATCCCATGTGTGGCACAATTTGAACAAGTAAACTTAAAGTTCCTAAGAGCTTCTCCTGTATTTGACGGGCTAGCGGCGAGGAAACGAAAAGGACAATCTTATACCTTGAGGTCCAATGATGGTGGAGAGCCAGTGGTAGAGGTTGTCGCCCTTGGGACCGGCCGAGCAGTCGGAAGCGTTGAGGTCCAGCAGCTCCTTCTGTATCCGCTTCCCGGACGACGAGACCGACGTCCCTCCGGTCGATCCCCACGGCCGCACGCTGCTCCCGCTCCCGCTGCCGCCACCCCCGCCTCCGCCAGGGGCTCCAACACCGGCGGCACCGGCGGCGAAGGGGCGGAAGCCGTGGAAAGATGACGAAGAGGACATGACTACGGCCAGTGAGAGAGAAAAAACGAATAATTCGCCAGTTCACTAGGAATAAGGTGAAATCTGTAGGACTTTCACTGAGACAACCGCATCATCAGTTCATAATTCACGAAGCACAAGCTCTGAAAATTCCGAGCAAACCTTGATCTAAGTGCTGCTCGGACGTCGGCCTATGCTTGGCTTCAGCTTCGGCGCCGTCCCTCCTGATCCGTGCCTGCCGCGCGGCTGCAGCACACCACGGCGACGCCCTTCCGCTGGCACGCTGCTCGCTTGACCTTGACGCCGGGACGCTGCACGCCCGCGCAGGCCGCCGTCCGCCGTCGCCGCGCTAGGTTGCCGGGGAAGAATGGGTCAACGGGGAGTTGGGGATTTTTCTCTCCTAAATACTTAAAAGCGCAGCTGTGCTTGTTAGCCTGAGCGAGCGCATATGTATCTCATGCGGCATGCAGTAACAGACAAAGCAGAAGACGGCAAACCAAAAAACATTGTTAATAGTATTAGTTGTGCGACTGTGCATGCACGTATGGATAAAAGTAACTATACGTGGGTACATGTCCTGACATCACTCATTTATTTCATTTCATTTGTTTTAAAAAGCTATAACTTTTGAACCAAGCGTCAAAACGAAGATCCGTTTTCACCGTTAGGTTTTTCGCGACGAGATCTTCAAAACTAGATCACATATAAACATATTTCAACGATTTTTATAAAAAAAGCAACTTTAGTGTTAAATACGAGCAACTTTCGCACATTATACGTACTAATGAATTTATCAAGCAACTATATCATAGGTCACTTATAGATCATGGCAAATAATGTTTCATCATATATAGGCAATTAAGCATGATATGTAGGTAACTTTGGTGATGACAATGTATTTTGTTGGCACCATTTTGCATTGTCAGGACAGTTGCTTGGTTTTGCTAGAATAGTTGTCTGGTTTTTGCAAGGACAGTTGCTTGATTTGCTATGACAGTTGCTTAGTTTTATTAGGATAGTTGCTTGGTTTTATTAGGACAATTTCTTAGTTTGCTAGGATTATTTTTCATCGTCTTTTTTTGATATTTTAGTTGTTTGAATTTACTAAAACAATTGCTTGATTTTGCTAGGACAGTTGCTTGGTTTTGATAGGATACTTGCTTAGTTTTGTGTGTCCATGTTCTACTCTATCACGCCAGTGATCGGACCTTCACTCTTAGACAATTTTTGCATTGTGGCTTGGTAATACAGTTGCTTGATTTTGCTAAGACAATTTTGTATTATGTTTTATATAATGAAGTTGCTTGAATTTTGCTAGGACGGTTGCTTGATTTTAATACGAGTGTTGCTTAGTTTTGCTAGGACAATTTTGTATCGTGTTTCTTATAATACAGTTGCTTGAATTTGCTAGGATAGTTGCTTGGTTTTGATAGGGAAGTTCCTTAGTTTTGATAGGAAATTTGGTATTTTTTTATAATATAGTTGCTTGCATTTGATATGGCGGTTGCTTAGTTTTGATAAGAGAGTTGCTCAGTTTTTGCTAGGACATGTTTTTTTTGCTATGATAGTTGCTTGTTTCTGCTACAATATTTTTGCATTATGTTTTTGGTAATAGTGTTGCTTGGATCTTATAAGATTATTTTTTGCTAGGGATAGTTGTTTTGGATCTTGCTCGAACATTTATAGGCATCTGATCATCAATGTTAGGCAATTAGACATCCATGATAGGCAAATTGAGGTAATGTTGATAAAATCATTGATGCACGTAACACAATAAAGTTGTTTGTATTTAGCAGTAAAGATGCATCATATTTTGTGTCATTTTCTTAATGTTACACAAACCAATCTGATAGGAAGTCATACTAGACAAACAAAAGGAGTTGCTTACTTATAGTACTGAAGTTGCTCAAAAAACAAAATTCGTCGAAACCTATCCATATGGGGTCTATTTTTGAAGAACTCGCCGCGAGAAACCCAACGGTGAAAACGGAACTGAATTTTTTTACTTCGTTCAAAAGTTACAGCTTTTTAAAGTTTATGAAATCCAAAATAAATGCACGTGCAGGTTCTAGCGCAAAGTAGTATGTGGAAACAGTAATGGCCAAAAAAATTCCTTTTTAAGCGGAGAAAACAGCGCATTAATGTTTCTTTCTTTGTTGGGAAGGACCGCTCACTCAAACGTCTAGGCGCGCGTGCGCCAGGTAGCTGCGTCCTCTTTTTCTCTGGTTCCTTTGGCAGCTTGAGTAGTGGGTTTCAGTGGTTTCTTTGTGGCTCAATTTTTTTGCCTTGCCAAACTTTATTAAACTCGGGAATATTTAAAGGTATTACCTCCGATCCATATTAATGGACTCAACTTTGTCTAGATTCGTATGTATCTAGTTAAGTATTTAGACTAGATGCATGTGTATCTAGACAAACTTAAGTCCATTAATATGGATCGAAGGGAGTACAAATATAACATGTGGAGCAGTAAGCCACAAATGACGATTCTCATTCCGCGAGGAAGAAAAATTGGTAAAATTATGTGCGTCAACAATCCTTAAAAAAATACAGGAAGCAAGCTAGACAATCTACATGTAATTTCTCTGACGATTAACACCCTTTGTTCCTTTATTGATGTCGTGGACCATGGATTTTCTGTCACATGAAATGATGAGTCGCTGAAGTGTTAAATCCGCTGCCAAGGAGAGGGCTTCTTGGGTGTGAGTTGTTGCCGACTTCGAGCCATGGCTTGCGACTGTTCGAGGTGAGTTTCCTCACTACGGTGGCGAGGTTCTGCCTTATGTGGAGATCTTCCTCGACCCCCTCTTCAATAAGCTCGACGCTCCACTTATTCTGTTAGATCTTGTGGCTTCCCCTCTTCTCGGATGCCATCTTGGAGACGGAGATGAGATGCGGGAGGTTGTTGGGGATTCAGGAGGTGGCCGGATCTAGTGCGTACTCGTCGTTTCTGAGCTTTAGGCGTGGTGCCATCCCACCGATGCTAGCAGTGCAGTATCCTATGAGAGTGTTGTAGCTCATTGCGGTGGTCCATGGCAGGCTTCCTCAACTCGGTTTCGATGTCTTCTGGCTGAACGGAAGCCTGCTATTCCTCCTCTGCGAGGCCGTTCTTCTCCTCAGTGGATTTCGCCGGACCAAATGGTTCGTCACCGGCACCGGCGACGATGCTGTCTGTCCATTGGGAAGAAGCTGGATCCGATTGCTTTTCTGTTTTCCCTCTTGGGGTCTTTTTTGTAAGTTATGGGGTTGTATCGGTAGTTTTTAATCTTGTCAGGGTCCTACGTGTAATCTGTACTATCTTATGTTAATCTATAAATCTTTTATCTCGTTCAAAAAAAGGAGGGGGCTTCTTTGCATGTGATGGTCTTCATTGTAGCAGCGTCGCCGATTCCTCTACGAGAGACGAGGACTCCATGTATTCATCATAATGACCCTATAAACAGTAGCTGCAACTGTCTTTTCGGCGTTCCGGGAGAAAGCTTCATCAACATTAATCTTCACACACCTCTACTGGAAGATGAATCCATCTTTTCTGCCGAGCCCGAGGAATATTTGTATTAAGATCTGAGACGACAAACACTTTGTGACTTAGCTACGCTTTGGTGACTCTATGGACACCCTAGAAAAAAAAATACATTCCCTAAAAAAACATATACACTTGGTTTTCTTTCCCTAAAGAAAAATCCCGAATTTCTTTTCTAAAAAGTAAAAATGTTAAAAATCTAACGTCAAATTCTTGGCCACTAGCCTCTGAATTCATGAACAATTACACGAGGAGTTAATGGAGACCATAAAATTTGATGTTATAATTATATGTTATCTTAATTATCCATTCGTATTTATGAATGCTTGCAAATAGGGTATAATCATAAATATGTACTAGAGGATACCCCGCGCGTTGATGCGGAAAACAACTGCAATATATTTTGAATGTATGAAGCATGAATAGTTGAATTAATAATATATAAACTAAAACAAAAAATAATATTATATATTGTATTTGATTATTATGTAGTCGAAATTATTTATTTAATATAAGTGATATGATACAATGGAAAAAATCCCATACATAGTCACTGAGCCTTGATGTGGTGAGAAGTGTGGTGAGATGGATTTGCGCATAAAATTAACTATTAATGAAAAACTTTATCTTATGCATATTATGGTGGGCCTTTGATGAGGTGTTATGTGTGCATGTTAAGATAATAGAGATAGTGGCTTAGTGGGGATGTTGAGGTGGATATTTTGCATGTTGAAATAATTCGGACCAGTTTCTTAAAAATGTAAGACGTGTGACATTATATCTTAATAGAAATAATAGATTATTCATATAAGCAGCAAGTTTTTTCTTTTTGAGCCCTCATCCACAATGACCCTCAAAGTTAAGCGTGTTGGTTTAGAGCAATTTTAGGATGGGTAATCGACTAGATATTTGATCCCAGGTACGCATGAGTTCATATGAAGTGCATAAAAAACTAATGTTGATTAGTGGGGGTTAGTTTAGATCTCGCGAGGCATAATGGTCAGGACCAGTGGTTATGACTGGGGCGTTACAATTGATATCAAAACCAACCCTCGCGGTTACACAAACGTGTGCGGATCAGGAGCACATGCATGTGGCATGTCATGGCACACATCATGACACTTGTGTTGGCACTGTATGCACAAACATGTGCTAAAAAGGAATGTTCATGCTGGGTTGAGCCATTACTGTCAGAACCCAAGTTTAGGTATGTGCTAGGGTTAGTTTGCCCCTTTGCATCATGAAGAAAATTTCAAACAGAAATTCAAAATTGGGAAAAGAAAGCCCTGAGAATTTAATTCAAATGGCCAGATAAAAATCCTTTTCCAAAAATCATTTGAATATTTGGAAAATTCCTATAAATGATGGTGATCATTTTAAAAGTGGTTTGGATTCATTCCCATGCCCATGGATTATTCAAAAATTCAAAATGTGCCCTGGAAATTAAATTTGACCCCTATTTGATTTGAAATTCAAATGTTTTGAATTTAAAAAATGCTCAAATTCTACAAGTGACTTGCTACTGGTCACCTAGGATTTATAAAAATGTTTGGGCTTTTTACAAAATTGCCTAGCTATTTATTTCTAGGCACAACAGAATTACAGAAAAGAAAAAGAAAGAAGAAATAAAGAAAAGAGGAGACCCTGGCCTTTTGGCCCAACTGATCCCCCCCAGCCTACCAGGCAGCCCAGGCCCACCACAGAGCCTTGTCGTCTTGCCCGACGACGGCAAGCAGCTCTGTGGCGCGCATGCGACGCCGGCGAGGTGGCCTGTAACACCCTCACTGTCAGTGAACAGTAATCACTGTTACTGTTCATTACTACTGTTCAAATTTTTTGTTTGATCAACTGGTTCAGTTCAAATTCAAATTCTCCTTTGATATTGTTGAATGCAATGTGATCATGTACCTTGGTCATGGTGGAATCAAAACTAAGTCCAAGCTCAAATCATACCCCCTTGAATTGAAATCAAATCCTAGTTCAAAAATGCCTTTGGTGATATATTAAAAACAAAGTGGAACATAAAACTTCTCCAAAAATTGTGAAACTACTTTTATAAATTCACAAATATTCAGTGTGTCACTTCCATGTGTGTTTTGGAATTTATTGTGCTATTAAATAAATGGAACAAATATAAACAGAGGCCAAAAACCCCAAACAAATCATTTAATATTTATTGCAAATATTAATTGACTTTTAAAAGTGCCCAAATCTTTTGTGGCACTAGCCCAGGGTATAACAATAATTATGGGTCACATGCAACATTTTATAGAAATGCCAAGGTGTATAAAATAAATACAAAAAGGAAATTACAGAAAAGAAAAAGGAAATATATATATGAAAAAGAAAAAAACCCTAAACTACCCCGGTGGGCGAGGTCCACCTCCTCTCCCTTTCCCCCTGGACCGAATCCAACCGGCCCACCTCAGCCCACCCCGCCCCTTCTTCCTCCTACCGTACAGGGGGGGCGTGGCATACATCCGCCGGCTCCACGGCGTTTGCCGTCGGCGTGGAGGCCATCCGGCGGCCGGCGCGCGCGTATAAGGTCCCCCGTGACCCCGCCGCCCCATGGGAAACCCTAGAACCTCCCTCGCGCTCCCTCGTGCTCTCCTGGGTCTTCTCCCTCGCGAATCCCGAGCCGCCATGGGCGCCTGCTCGTGAACGCCGCGGCCACTCGCCGAGTTATCCGCCGCCGTCGTGTCCGGGAGCTCCGGCGTCGTCCTCCCCATCACTCCGCGCACTGAATCGAGCGGGGAGGCCTCGCGCGCTCGCCTGCGACGACATCGCCTCCGCCACGGTAGCCACGTTCCGGCGACGAATACGTCGTCCTCACCGCGCCCCGGACTCCGTGTGCGCGCTCCCGAGCTCCAATGTGAGCCCCTCCCCGTTTTGCCTCTCTCCAGGCTTGATTCCGTGCACTAGTTCGTCGTTCCCGTCGGCGCCATTGCCACCGGCCGCCATTGCCGTGAGTTCGGCCGAGCCCGCGGCGTGCTCATGTTCGCCTCGGCCTGTCGCGCCCATCCGCCCCTCTCCGCCATGCGGGTCTCGCCGCACCCGACCGCGCCCGTCCCACCACAGCTCCACTGTCCTAGCTCGCCGGAGATGGCCGCTAGGGCCTCGCCGTCGGCATCTGTGCGTGCACACGCACGTAGCAGTTTAACGTGGGCTAACCCCACTGACGTGTGGGCCCGGCCCACCCCTTAATTAAGTTATCAAATTAAGTTAAACTAGATAACCCCCCCTCTTTTGAGACTTACATGTGGACCCAGTCCATTTAAATAACCTATAGATTAATTAATCTGTTAATAATAAACATGTGTCTATGACACATGGGCCCCACCAGTTAGTTTAATTATTTAAAAGAATTAATAGAAATTCCAGTCTATGACATGTGGGTCCACTAGATTAATAGATTAAATTAAATCATTTTATAAATAACAGAGGCTGACCAGTGGGACCCACTGGTCAGGTTTGACCAGTCAAACTGTTTTGGATAATGTTTCTGTTAATAAATAAAATAATTTAAAAATGATTTAGAAAATGATTTAAATTGCTTAAAACTTATAAAATCAATATCTTTTAATCCGTATATCGGATCGAAAAACTTTATACATGAAAATTGATCAGAAAAATACAACGAATAAGAATACGCTATCCATACCCTCACCACACCCCCCTAACACACCGATCATCGACATTCCCCCCTCCGGGCTGTCTGTCGGTAATTTCCGGTACCGATAAAAAGTACCCGGATGAATTTATTCCGAACACGAAAGTTGTTCGGAATAGTTCAACTAACACGGATACACCCCCCTTATCTTTGTCGGATGTCCACGACACCTCCGGCATGAACCATTCCCCCTCCGGACACCCTGTCCGGTAATCACCCGGAGCTGGCAGTTCATCCCCGGATGAATTCCCGCTCCGAGCAACGTACTTTGCACTGCGTTAGAACAGCGTTAACATTTCATCTGTCATGTCATGCATATGTTTGTATATTATTGCCGTGTATTTACTGTTTTGCTCCCCCCCTTAACCTTCGGTAGACCCTGCTGCTACCGTCGACTACACCGTTGCCGGGTACGACTACTTCGCCGACGACCCGACCCCTACCGTCGAGCTTCCAGGCAAGCAGAGCCATTCTCTTCCCCAGATATCGCCTACCTTTCCGTACTTTCTTGCACTAGGCATCGTTACTGCTGCTGCTATGTTACAATCCTATTCAATTGCATATCTTGATTTTGTCGCCCCTTGATGTACCTTTCTTATCCTATGCTGCCTATTATAATTATGCATATATTTAGCAGTGAACCCTGCGCATTGTTAGCTAGGACTAGATAGCGGGACGTGATCACTCAGGGGAGTGAATACGGATACAATATATATAACTGCACAGGTACGGTACAAAGCAGACACCGCTAAAGGCCCCTATCTGGGTTATGCCTAGTCACCTCAAGTGTGAGCTATCCAGGAGTAATCCTTGTACTCCACTCGAGGCTGACTTTGTCTTGCCGCCATAGGGTCCTTAACAACGGTTGTCCTTAAAGGTAAGAAGTCGGGCGACCCAACGGTGCCCGCGAGCGGTATATTGTCGGGAACGACAGGGAAGGTACGACCGACGTTACTGGCGTGCTTGGCCCCTGCTCGTATCTCGCGAGAGTTACCAAACCACGCAAAAGTCGAGCTCTACCAAGAGCACACGCGAGACAAGGTAAGGAGACGGTTCACCTTGTCGGTAACGACGCGCTTTGACGGGACGACAGGGCAGGCCCCGACGTTACCGGTGGGCCTTGTTGCTGTCCGTTGTCCATTGTGTTGTTAGTCAGACAGCGATAACGGTTGTCTGCGAGATAATATTAAAATGCTAAATGGTTCGGCGGATGACTTGAGAGACCCGTTGGTCTGTACGCACTACCTACACGTGGGATTACGGTGTGGGCCCTCCGCGTCGTAGTTCGTCCGAAAGCTCTTCAGACGTCAGCAGTACTGCGGCCTGATCGCCGGGAAGTGGTCTTGTCTTTTGCTGCAGCAGGTATGTTTGGATTTGCTTTTGCTTCACCGGCCAGACTCGCAACGTGCAAGGGTGAGGGACGTAGACCCCTTGGCGCATAGCATATAGTCCGGCGGATGGCCTCTCTGCTGAGCCTAGGATGGGCTCCGTCGTGTCGGATAGCTTCGGTGGGGCGTTTCCTAACAAGGTTCACGCCACCCTGGAGATCCGAGCGTGCAGGCTGAACAGTAGTGCACCCCTGCATTGAGTTTAATCTATTCGAATAGCCGTGTCCACGGTAACAGGACGCTTTATGCTAAAGCTGGATCTTACCACTACAAACTATTACTATTAAACTGTATGGTTCCGGGTTTTCTTCCTCGCATGGGAGTCGAGGAGGGGAACTCAGAGGCATTATTATTATTAATCATTACAACTTATATTATACAATGTTGCAGCAAATTCTGCTTCATTGTTACTTTATTGCTTTATATGAACTGTTGGTTGTTTCTCTTCTCATGCTGCAAGACAACATCGGAAGATGCTAGTCTTCGATAGCCTAGCTTCTTATCCTTATTCTGATTTCTATCTTGCAGTCCACTATATATACAGCCTCCCCTTTCCGTTGATACAAATGCATAATGCTTAGTAGCGGACGTAAGACTCGCGGGTATGCTAGATACTCACCTTTGCTTTATTTCCCCTTTTATGTTTTGCCTGATCGGCCGCTGCAGTCGACGTTGGAGCCCAGGAGCAGGAGTACCCCGGAGGCGGATACTACTACGTCGAGACCCCCGCTGACCAGGACCAGGAGTAGTTTCGGAGGCTCCCGGGCAGGAGGCCTTGCCTTTTTGATCTGTATCTCTGATGTTATTTGTGCTAGCCTTCTTAAGGAAAAACTTGACTAACTATGTCTGTACTCAGATATTATGGTTTGTATAACTTATGTATTCGGGTCCGCGTGACCCCCTTTATTGTAACATATTGGTTTATCCTTTTGTGTTTAGTGTTGTGCTGTCATATTCTCACCGTGGCACCCTAATCTCAGCCGTGTACCCTGCGTGTATGGTTACTGTACACGGATTGATTTTGGGGGCGTCACAAGTTGGTATCAGAGCCGACTGCCTGTAGGAAGCCACCCAACCACTACCTGGTCGAAGTTGAGTCTAGACTTTGAAAAACTATTTTGCTAACTTAATATTTGGCTTACGGGCCCACATCGATGTCACTACGTGTGATATCTATGGTATTAGGATCCTTTTCTCCTTACCTATGCTCTGGGAATCTTCTCTCTTATCCTTGCTGGTAAATTTTACAAACTCTGACATTAGGATCACGTTCTCTTGATTCCATCCGGCGTTTTGGTGCTTCCCCCATTGATTGAGTCGTGTCGCAGGAGTCATACCCAAGGTCCCGGACCGCGGATCCCATTCTCATTCTGGGAAGGCCGCGCGTCCTCTGGCATTAACTCCTGTGGCCAACAGTTTTCTTGCGGCGTGATTGACATAGTGGAATCTATGTCGCGTCGTGTAATCCTTACCGCGGTCTGCGCGCCGCCTAGTGTGTCCTTTTTCCTTAATTTCTACGACGTTACGCTGCCCGATTTTCGATTGATTCTATGTGTGGATGTGTATGTCTTATATGACTACTCCTATATATCCGCACCTCCTCTTTGTTGTCGCTTTACCTATTACTCGTTTCCGGCATCTCGTTAAAATGTTCATCGCTGAAATACCCCTGTTAAATTCTAGCAGGATGGTTGGTCGTGGTGGTCGTGGTCGTGGTCGTGGTGCCAACGATCCACCTCCGCGGCCGGACTACATGGCCGCGATGATGCAGCAGTTTCAGATGAACCAAGTGTTTATGCAAGGAGTCATAGATCAGCTCCAGAACCAGAATTAGAACCAGAACCAGCACCAGAACCAACCGCCTGTGGTTACTCTGCGGGATTTCATGCGTCTCAATCCCTCTCTCTTCCACCAGCCTGAAAAGCCGCTGGATGCTGATGATTGGCTTCGTGACATCACTCGTCAGCTGGAGTTCGCTAATGTGAGCGCTGCTGATTATGTCAACTTTGCGTCCTATTTCCTGCGTGGCCCTGCTGCTCAATGGTGGGACACCTACAAGGGCTCGCTAGTTGAAGGGACTATCATCACCTGGAATGAGTTCAAGACTGCCTTCCGCGCTCGTTATGTCCCCCAGGCGATTATGAACCGTATGAAGGCCGAGTTCCGCAACCTTGTTCAGGGCAACAAAACTGTCGAGGCATACCAGAGGGAATTCCTCCGCCTCTCCCGCTATGCTGCAAGTGACCTTCCGAATGATGCAAGTAGGCAAGAGAAGTTCCGTGATGGGCTCAACCCAGATCTCCAGCTTGCACTGGCTTTGCACGTCTTCCCCGACTTCGCCACCATGGTGAACCAGACTATCACTCTTGAGACAGCTCAGCTTAAGTTCGGTGGTTCGCCGAAGCGCCCCCATGATGCTGGCTCATCTTCGGGCACAGCACAAAAGCAACGCGTTTGGCTTCCACACAATCTTATGCGTCCAACTGCCCCTGCACCAAGGCCGTCGTATATTGCACCTCGTCTGCCTCCGCCCCCGCCGAGACAGCCGAAGACTGAGACTGCACCTCTCCGTCCTCAAGATGGCCTGTGTTTCAAGTGCCGTCAGCCAGGCCATATTTCCAGAGACTGCCCTCAGCGACAGAATCAACTGGTAGTTCACCCTGCTGGCCGCGGAAATGGTCGTGGCAACAATGGGACCCTCAACTATAATACTGGGTCAAATCCTCATGCTCGTGGTCATGCTTACAACATTGATGTTGAAGCATCTCAGGAACAGCCCGCTACTGTGATGGGTACACTCCTCGTTAACTCAATACCTGCTACTGTTTTATTTGATACAGGAGCATCGCATTCATTTATGTCTGGAGCATTTGCTTCTAAGCATGACATTTACCACGAAAAGATGCATACCCCCTTAATAGTCCGGACTCCCGGTACCCAGTGTCGTGTCGACATGGTTGCACCTAACCTCACTGTCGAGATCGAGAGATTTGAGTTCATGGTTTCTCCACACATTCTGAAAACATCCACTATTGACCTTATCTTGGGTATGGATTGGCTGAAAGACCACAATGTCGCACTTTATTGTGGCACCAAGGTCATCCAACTTTTTCATCCTTCTGGCGCGATTGTGAGTCACACTGCCATTGTGTCGATGAATGCCGAAGCTCGTATATATGCTCTGAATGCCTTGAATGTCGCAACTCTCGAAGGGATTGAGAAAGTCCCAATCGTTTGTGATTTTACCGACGTATTCCCAGAAGAACTGCCGGGGATACCCCCGATTAGAGAAGTTGAATTTGTCATCGACTTGAAACCTGGCACCGTCCCTATTGCCAAGCGCCCATATAAGATGCCACCTCACCACCTCCTTGAATTGAAGAAGGAGATAGACACGGCCCTCGAGAAAGGCTTCATCTGTCCAAGTTCCTCTGCTTGGGGAGCACCTTCGCTCTTTGTCAAGAAGAGTGATGGCACGAACCGTTTGGTCCAAGATTACCGACCCATCAACCAGGCCACGATACAGAACACGTACCCCCTCCCTCGGATCAATGCTCTTTATGATCAACTTGCTGGATCCACGGTGTTTTCAAAACTCGACTTAAGGTTGGGTTACCATCAGATCCGGGTCCGTGATGAGGACATCCCGAAGACCGCATTCATTACTCGCTATGGTTCATATGAGTACACTGTCATGTCATTTGGCTTGACCAATGCACCAGCCACCTTCTCCAGATTGATGAACTATATATTCATGGAATACCTCGACAAGTTTGTCGTGGTTTATCTGGATGATATATTGATTTACTCCAAGACCGATGCAGAACATGCTAACCATCTTCGTATTATACTGGAAAAGCTTCGAGAACACAAACTCTATGCTAAGTATTCTAAGTGTGAGTTCTGGCTTCCCGAAGTAACCTACCTTGGTCATGTGATTTCCAAGGATGGCGTTGCCGTCAACCCCGAACGTATTCAGGCTATTCTTGACTAGACCCCACCCAGGACTGTCAAGCAAGTCCGAAGTTTCCTCGGCCTTGCCAGCTATTGCCGCCGTTTTGTTGAGAATTTCTCCAAGATTGCCAAGCCTCTGACTAATCTGCTTCACAAAGGCGTCAAGTTTGAGTGGACTGATAAATTTCAAGAAATTTTTCAAGCTCTGAAGGACAACCTCACTTCACCCCCGGTGCTTGCTCCTCCTGATACTCAGAAGGACTTCGTGATTTATTGCGACGCGTCTCGTCAAGGATTAAGCTGTGTCCTAATGCAAGAGCGCAAAGTGATTGCTTATGGCTCTCGTCAGTTGCGTGCTCACGAAGAAAACTATCCAACTCATGATCTCTAATTGGCAGCAGTAATTTATGCATTGAAGCTGTGGCGACATTACCTTGTCGGTAATCGTTGCGAGATCTTCACCGACCACCAAAGCCTGAAGTACCTGTTTACGCAACCAGACCTGAATCTCCGCCAACAGAGATGGCTCGAGACAATAGCCGACTACAACATGGGAATTTCTTACACCCCTGGCAAAGCTAATGTGGTGGCCGATGCCTTAAGCCGCAAAGCCTATTGTAGTGAACTTGAAGTTCAGGTGCAACAGCCACGTCTGTATGCAGAACTCCGCAAGCTGAACATCGAAATTGTTCCGCAGGGATATGTGAACTCCTTGGTGGTCCAACCAGACCTCGACACCCTCATCAAGACGGTACAACATTATGACTCTGACATTTGGAAGATTAAGCGTCGTGTCGCCAGCGGAGAACCCTCATTCTTCACTATTGATGCAAATGATGATAATGCGGTGTACTTCAAGGGTCGTTTAGTGGTTCCGGTAGCCAAGGCGAACCTGAATTACGCCTCTGATGTCATGAAAGAAGCTCATGATACACCTTTGTCGATTCACCCTGGTAGTACCAAGATGTACCAAGACATTCGTCAGCGGTACTGGTGGTCCAACATGAAACAAGACATTGCTCGTTATGTTGATAAGTGTGACGTTTGCCGTCGCGTGAAAGCCGAACATCAAAGACCTGCCGGAACTCTGCAACCACTCTCTATTCCTGAATGGAAATGGGACAAGATTGAAATGGACTTTCATCACCGGATTTCCCCGATCATAGAAAGGTCATGACGCCATCTTTGTCGTCATCGACCGATTCTCCAAGGTTGCTCATTTTTTGCCTGTCAAGGAGACGATCTCTGCTAGTCAGTTAGCAGACTTATATGTTTCCAGAATTTTTTCCCTCCACGGTATTCCGTTGGAGATCAGTTTAGACCGTGGCAGCATTTTCACCTCTAAGTTCTGGGATAGTTTCCAAGAAGCTATGGGCACTCACCTAAATTTCAGCACCGCTTATCACCCCCAGTCGCAAGGACAAGTCGAACGAGTCAATCAAGTGCTTGAAGACATGCTTCGAGCTTGTGTCATTTCATTCGGTAAGAAATGGGAGGAATCTCTTCCATTTGCTGAATTCTCGTACAACAATAGCTATCAGGCTAGTCTGAGGATGGCACCCTTTGAAGTTCTCTATGGACGTAAGTGTCGAACCCCTCTGAATTGGTCAGAAACTGGAGAAAGAACTCTCATTGGTCCGGACATTATTCAGCACGCCGAAGATCAGGTTCGCGTTATTCGTGAACACCTGAAAGCTGCTCAGTCCCGCCAGAAGAGCAACTATGATCGCAAGCACAAAGAAATGGTCTATCAACCTGGTGAATACGCGTACCTCCGTGTCACTCCCATGAGAGGCACTCACCGCTTCGGAATCAAAGGCAAATTAGCTCCTCGCTACATTGGTCCGTTCCGTATTCTTGCTCGAAGTGGACCAGTGGCATACCGATTGGAATTGCCGCTGAACCTCTCTCAAGTCCATGATGTATTCCACGTGTCGCAACTCCGACGCTACTTCAAGGACCCTATTCGTGAAGTGGAACATGATATGATTGAATTGCAGCAGGACTTGACTTATCAAGAACATCCGAGCCGCATTCTCGATCAGTCTGAACGCAAAACCCGCAACAAGACAACAAAGTTTCTCAAAGTTCAGTGGTCGAATCATTCTGAAGATGAAGCCACTTGGGAACGCGAAGATCGTCTCCGCGATGAATACCCCGATCTTTTCCCCTCTACCACCTAAATTCTCGGGACGAGAATTCTTGTAGTGGGGGAGACTTGTAACACCCTCACTGTCAGTGAACAGTAATCACTGTTACTGTTCATTACTACTGTTCAAATTTTTTGTTTGATCAACTGGTTCAGTTCAAATTCAAATTCTCCTTTGATATTGTTGAATGCAATGTGATCATGTACCTTGGTCATGGTGGAATCAAAACTAAGTCCAAGCTCAAATCATACCCCCTTGAATTGAAATCAAATCCTAGTTCAAAAATGCCTTTGGTGATATATTAAAAACAAAGTGGAATATAAACCTTCTCCAAAAATTGTGAAACTACTTTTATAAATTCACAAATATTCACTGGGTCACTTCCATGTGTGTTTTGGAATTTATTGTGCTATTAAATAAATGGAACAAATATAAACAGAGGCCAAAAACCCCAAACAAATCATTTAATATTTATTGCAAATATTAATTGACTTTTAAAAGTGCCCAAATCTTTTGTGGCACTAGCCCAGGGTATAACAATAATTATGGGTCACATGCAACATTTTATAGAAATGCTAAGGTGTATAAAATAAATACAAAAAGGAAATTACAGAAAAGAAAAAGGAAATATATAAGAAAAAGAACAAAAACCTAAACTACCCCGGTGGGCGAGGCCCACCTCCTCTCCCTTTCCCCCTGGACCGAATCCAACCGGCCCACCTCAGCCCACCCCGCCCCTTCTTCTTCCTACCGTACAAGGGGGGGGGGGGCGTGGCATACATCCGCCGGCTCCACGGCGTTTGCCGTCGGCGTGGAGGCCATCCGGCGGCCGGCACGCGCGTATAAGGTCCCCCGTGACCCCGCCGCCCCCTGGGAAACCCTAGAACCTCCCTCGCGCTCCCTCGTGCTCTCCTGGGTCTTCTCCCTTGCGAATCCCGAGCCGCCATGGGCGCCTGCTCGTGAACGCCGCGGCCACTCGCCGAGTTATCAGCCGTCGTCGTGTCCGGGAGCTCCGGCGTCGTCCTCCCCATCACTCCGCGCACTGAATCGAGCGGGGAGGCCTCGCCCGCTCGCCTGCTATGACATCGCCTCCGCCACGGTAGCCGCGTTCCGGCGACGAATACGTCGTCCTCACCGCGCCCCGGACTCCGTGTGCGCGCTCCCGAGCTCCAATGTGAGCCCCTCTCCGTTTTGCCTCTCTCCAGGCTTGATTCCGTGCACTAGTTCATCGTTCCCGTCGGCTCCATTGCCACCGGCCGCCATTGCCGTGAGTTCGGCCGAGCCCGCGGCGTGCTCATGTTCGCCTCGGCCTGTCGCGCCCATCCGCCCCTCTCCGCCATGCGGGTCTCGCCGCACCCGACCGCGCCCGTCCCGCCACAGCTCCACTGTCCTAGCTCGCCGGAGATGGCCGCTAGGGCCTCGCCGCCGGCATCCGTGCGTGCACACGCACGTAGCAGTTTAACGTGGGCTAACCCCACTGACGTGTGGGCCCGGCCCACCCCTTAATTAAGTTATCAAATTAAGTTAAACTAGATAACCCCCCCTCTTTTGAGACTTACACGTGGACCCAGTCCATTTAAATAACCTATAGATTAATTAATCTGTTAATAATAAACATGTGTCTATGACACATGGGCCCCACCAGTCAGTTTAATTATTTAAAAGAATTAATAGAAATTCCAGTCTATGACATGTGGGTCCACTAGATTAATAGATTAAATTAAATCATTTTATAAATAACAGAGGCTGACCAGTGGGACCCATTGGTCAGGTTTGACCAGTCAAACTGTTGTGAATAATGTTTCTATTAATAAATAAAATAATTTAAAAATGATTTAGAAAATTATTTAAATTGCTTGAAACTTATAAAATCAATATCTTTTAATCCGTATATCGGATCGAAAAACTTTATACATGAAAATTGATCAGAAAAATACAACGAATAAGAATACGCTATCCATACCCTCACCACACCCCCCTAACACACCGATCATCGACATTCCCCCCTCCGGGCTGTCTGTCGGTAATTCCCGGTACCGATAAAAAGTACCCGGATGAATTTATTCCGAACACGAAAGTTGTTCGGAATAGTTCAACTAACACGGATACACCCCCCTTATCTTTGTCGGATGTCCACGACACCTCCGGCATGAACCATTCCCCCTCCGGACACCCTGTCCGGTAATCACCCGGAGCTGGCAGTTCATCCCCGGATGAATTCCCGCTCCGAGCAACGTACTTTGCACTGCGTTAGAACAGCGTTAACATTTCATCTGTCATGTCATGCATATGTTTGTATATTATTGCCGTGTATTTACTGTTTTCCTCCCCCCCTTAACCTTCGGTAGACCCTGCTGCTACCGTCGACTACACCGTTGCCGGGTACGACTACTTTGCCGGCGACCCGACCCCTACCGTCGAGCTTCCAGGCAAGCAGAGCCATTCTCTTCCCCAGATATCGCCTACCTTTCCGTACTTTCTTGCACTAGGCATCGTTACTGCTGCTGCTACTTTACAATACTATTCAATTGCATAGCCTGATTTTGCCGCCCCTTGATGTACCTTTCTTATCCTATGCTGCCTATTATAATTATGCATATATTTAGCAGTGAACCCTGCGCATTGTTAGCTAGGACTAGATAGCGGGACGTGATCACTCAGGGGAGTGAATACGGATACAATATATACAACTGCACAGGTACGGTACAAAGCAGACACCGCTAAAGGCCCCTATCTGGGTTATGCCTAGTCACCTCAAGTGTGAGCTATCCAGGAGTAATCATTGTACTCCACTCGATGCTGACTTTGTCTTGCCGCCATAGGGTCCTTAACAGCGGTTGTCCTTAAAGGTAAGAAGTCGGGCGACCCAACGGTGCCCGCGAGCGGTATATCGTCGGGAACGACAGGGAAGGTACGCCCGACGTTACTGGCATGCTTGGCCCCTGCTCGTATCTCGCGAGAGTTACCAAACCACGCAAAAGTCGAGCTCTACCAAGAGCACACGCGAGACAAGGTAAGGAGATGGTTCACCTTGTCGGTAACGGCGCGCTTTGACGGGACGACAGGGAAGGCCCCGACGTTACCGGTGGGCCTTGTTGCTGTCCGTTGTCCGTTGTGTTGTTAGTCAGACAGCGATAACGGTTGTCTGCGAGATAATATTAAAATGCTAAATGGTTCGGCGGATGACTTGAGAGACCCGTTGGTCTGTACGCACTACCTACACGTGGGATTATGGTGTGGGCCCTCCGCGTCGTAGTTCGTCCGAAAGCTCTTCAGACGTCAGCAGTACTGCGGCCTGATCGCCGGGAAGTGGTCTTGTCTTTTGCTGCAGCAGGTATGTTTGGATTTGCTTTTGCTTCACCGGCCAGACTCGCAACGTGCAGGAGCGTGCAAGGGTGAGGGACCTAGACCCCTTGGCGTATAGGATGTAGTCCGGCGGATGGCCTCTCTGCTGAGCCTAGGATGGGCTGCGTCGTGTCGGATAGCTTCGGTGGGGCGTTACCTAACAAGGTTCACGCCACCCTGGAGATCCGAGCGTGCAGGCTGAACAGTAGTGCACCCCTGCAGGGAGTTTAATCTATTCGAATAGCCGTGTCCACGGTAACAGGACGCTTTATGTTGAAGCTGGATCTTACCACTACAAACTATTACTATTAAACTGTATGGTTCCGGGTTTTCTTCCTCGCATGGGAGTCGAGGAGGGGAACTCAGAGGCATTATTATTATTAATCATTACAACTTATATTATACAATGTTGCAGCAACTTCTGCTTCATTGTTACTTTATTGCTTTATATGAACTGTTGGCTGTTTCTCTTCTCATGCTGCAAGACAACGTCGGAAGATGCTAGTCTTCGATAGGCCTAGCTTCTTATCCTTATTCTGATTTCTATCTTGCAGTCCACTATATATACAGCCTCCCCTTTCCGTTGATACAAATGCATAATGCTTAGTAACGGACGTAAGACTCGCGGGTATGCTAGATACTCACCTTTGCTTTATTTCCCCTTTTATGTTTTGCCTGATCGGCCGCTGCAGTCGACATTGGAGCCCAGGAGCAGGAGTACCCCGGAGGCGGATACTACTACGTCGAGACCTCCGCTGACCAGGACCAGGAGTAGTTTCGGAGGCTCCCAGGCAGGAGGCCTTGCCTTTTTGATCTGTATCTCTGATGTTATTTGTGCTAGCCTTCTTAAGGCAAAACTTGACTAACTATGTCTGTACTCAGATATTATGGTTTGTATAACTTATGTATTCGGGTCCGCGTGACCCCCTTTATTGTAACATATTGGTTTATCCTTTTGTGTTTAGTGTTGTGCTGTGATATTCTCACCGTGGCACCCTAATCTCAGCCGTGTACCCTGCGTGTATGATTACTGTACACGGATTGATTTTGGGGGCGTCACAAGTTGGTATCAGAGCCGACTGCCTGTAGGAAGCCACCCAACCACTACCTAGTCGAAGTTGAGTCTAGACTTTGAAAAACTATTTTGCTAACTTAATATTTGGCTTACGGGCCCACATCGATGTCACTACGTGTGATATCTATGGTATTAGGATCCTTTTCTCCTTACCTATGCTCTGGGAATCTTCTCTCTTATCCTTGCTGGTAAGTTTTACAAACTCTGACATTAGGATCACGTTCTCTTGATTCCATCCGGCGTTTTGGTGCTTCCCCCATTGATTGAGTCGTGTCGCAGGAGTCATACCCCAGGTCCCGGACCGCGGATCCCATTCTCATTCTGGGCAGGCCGCGCGTCCTTTGGCATTAACTCCTGTGGCCAACAGTTTTCTTGCGGCGTGATTGACATAGTGGAATCTATGTCGCGTCGTGTAATCCTTACCGCGGTCTGCGCGCCGCCTAGTGTGTCCTTTTTCCTTAATTTCTACGACGTTATGCTGCCCGATTTTCGATTGATTCTATGTGTGGATGTGTATGTCTTATATGACTACTCCTATATATCCGCACCTCCTCTTTGTTGTCGCTTTACCTATTACTCGTTTCCGGCATCTCGTTAAAATGTTCATCGCTGAAATACCCCTGTTAAATTCTAGCAGGATGGTTGGTCGTGGTGGTCGTGGTCGTGGTCGTGGTGCCAACGATCCACCTCCGTGGCCGGACTACATGGCCGCGATGATGCAGCAGTTTCAGATGAACCAAGTGTTTATGCAAGGAGTCATAGATCAGCTCCAGAACCAGAATTAGAACCAGAACCAGCACCAGAACCAACCGCCTGTGGTTACTCAACGGGATTTCATGCGTCTCAATCCCCCTCTCTTCCACCAGCCTGAACAGCCGCTGGATGCTGATGATTGGCTTCGTGACATCACTCGTCAGCTGGAGTTCGCTAATGTGAGCGCTGCTGATTATGTCAACTTTGCGTCCTATTTCCTGCGTGGCCCTGCTGCTCAATGGTGGGGCACCTACAAGGGCTCGCTAGTTGAAGGGACTGTCGTCACCTGGAATGAGTTCAAGACCGCCTTCCACGCTCGTTATGTCCCCCAGGCGATTATGAACCGTATGAAGGCCGAGTTCCGCAACCTTGTTCAGGGGAACAAAACTGTCGAGGCATACCAGAGGGAATTCCTCCGCCTCTCCCGCTATGCTGCAAGTGACCTTCCGAATGATGCAAGTAGGCAAGAGAATTTCTGTGATGGGCTCAACCGAGATCTCCAGCTTGCACTGGCTTTGCACGTCTTCCCCGACTTCGCCACCATGGTGAACCAGACTATCACTCTTGAGACAGCTCAGCTTAAGTTCGGTGGTTCGCCGAAGCGCCCCCGTGATGCTGGCTCATCTTCGGGAACAGCACAGAAGCAACGCGTTTGGCTTCCACACAGTCTTATGCGTCCAACTGCCCCTGCACCAAGGCCGTCGTATGTTGCACCTCGTCTGCCTCCGCCCCCGCCGAGACAGCCGAAGACTGAGACTGCACCTCTCCGTCCTCAAGATGGCCTGTGTTTCAAGTGCCGTCAGCCAGGCCATATTTCCAGAGACTGCCCTCAGCAACAGAATCAACTGGTAGTTCACCCTGCTGGCCGCGGAAATGGTCGTGGCAACAATGGGACCCTCAACTATAATACTGGGTCAAATCCTCATGCTCGTGGTCATGCTTACAACATTGATGTTGAAGCATCTCAGGAACAGCCCGCTACTGTGATGGGTACACTCCTCGTTAACTCAATACCTGCTACTGTTTTATTTGATACAGGAGCATCGCATTCATTTATGTCTAGAGCATTTGCTTCTAAGCATGACATTTACCACGAAAAGATGCATACCCCCTTAATAGTCCGGACTCCCGGTACCCAGTGTCGTGTCGACATGGTTGCACCTAACCTCACTATCGAGATCGAGAGATTTGAGTTCATGGTTTCTCCACACATTCTGAAAACATCCACTATTGACCTTATCTTGGGTATGGATTGGCTGAAAGCCCACAATGCCGCACTTTATTCTCACCGTGGCACCCTAATCTCAGCCGTGTACCCTGCGTGTATGATTACTGTACACGGATTGATTTTGGGGGCGTCACATGGCCCGAGGCCACCTAGGCTCCCCTTCCCCTCTCCTCGCGCCACGCAACGCCTAGAAGCCGCCCACACCTTTCCCCCTCCGCTACTTCCTCCCCGTCGCTCTCCGGCGAGATCCCAACCGCACCCGAGCAACCGAACTCGCCGCCGTCGACTGTTTGCGTGGCCAACGTCCCCCTCACAACGAACCGAGGTTTCCATCGAAGCCCCCACCGCCGTCTTTACCAAGCTCGGCCTTCAATTTTGGTCAAGATCCACCGGAGACGTCGCCGTCTTCAACGTTCCGTCGCCGGAGCCAGAGAAGGTCGCCGTCAAATTGTGTCGTCTCCGCGCGCCCCAGCCTTCACCGTCGCCTCCGTGAGCTCCAGGGTGAGCATCCGCGTCGCTCTTCCCTATCCAAGCCTCCTCCCGAGCCCCTATCTCATCTTCGTCAGAGGCAGTGGCCGGCCGCCGCGCCCGTCGTCGTAGCCGTGCTCTGGAGCATCCCCATGACCCCCAGATCGCACTAGACGACGCGGACGAACGCGGGCTACGCCCCAGTGCCCCCAGCTCCCTCTCCCGTGCCCTAAATCCAACTCCGGCGAAGCTCCAGTGGCCCTTCGGCGACCCCTCCATTAGAGGCCTAAGCCCGAGCCCTATTCGCACTAATCACCCCCTAATCCCCCCCATAGAGTCACTGACAGTGGGCCCTAGCCCCTAACTAACCCCTGTTAGTTTTAATTAATAGGGAATTAACCACACTGAGACTGACAGGCCGAACCCACAGGTCAGACCCCCCCCACGCCAGCCATGCGTCAGCATGACGCATTAAAGAGAAAACAATTTAAAAGAATTAAAGAAAATTCAGGAAATTCCAGAAAATTGAATAAACTTTAGAAATTCATAGTTAATTCATATGAACTCCAAATTTAACATATAATATATGAAAAATTATCAAAAAAATGCAAGGATTAAGAATATGCAATTTGTTTTCATGTTTGACCATTTTAAAATGGGGGAACAGTAGCAAATGTGCATATGGCTTAATTTGAATTCAAATTTGAAGTTGGAATTTGCAAATCCATTGCAATACACTTCAATTAAATTGAATTTTCCACAAACCAGTAACATTCACATCATGGACAACTATATCATGTGCTTGTGCATTCTATTTCAATGTTGCCCCCCTTTGATGATGTTTGTGCTGATAACATCTTTTCCGAGACGGTGATCACCCCCGAAGAAGAAGACCACCGTTAAGACCTGTGTATCGTCAGCAAGGCAAGCAAACCCCATTGATCATGTCTATAAAATCCTACTTCCCTCTCAGTCTCGCTTATGCACGTTTAGGAGATCACCGAGACACGTTCTTTCACATAGTTGAACCCATTCCGATGCATGACCTATCATTTTGTCACCGTATTAGGCAAGCCACAATCCTAGCAGATATAGGAGTTGAATGATGAGCATGTGTCCCCTGCAACTGTTACTTCTTATTGCTGCTTAGTGATACAATGAGGATGTTATGATTGTGAGTCGGGATAGAATGAACACAGTGATGCTGATGATACGTGTTGGTGAATCCACCCTAAGCAAAGGTGAACGATGAGAGGCTGTGTAGGAGTACACAGTGGGTTGTCTTGTTGAACACTGCCCTAGGCCCCGAGTTCCTGTTTTGTGATCCAAGACAAAGAGTATGACCACATGTAGGGTTTATGGGAGCCCCGTTTGGCCTCTTTACGTACCCGATCCGGTCCAGGAGTCACACTAGATTCGGGCTTTCCATTTGACTTATGCATAGATATGTGGGTGGACCTGTCAGGCAGTGAAACCATCTGTCAAAGGTGGCGTCTCGGTCCCTTGCATTATCTGAATCCGTTTCGTGGAACCGGCCGGACTCTCGAGCGGTGACAAACTCAGGTAGTCGACTCCTGGATTAGAGAAGGTGATGTGAGGGTAGTGCCTTGGTTTCATCCACGTCCGACACCCGCTTGAAGGGTGACAAGAATGAGGCGATAAGTGATGACACGCGTGTGAAGATGTACACCCCTGTAGGGTTAATAAACTATTCGAATAGCCGTGTCAGCGGTTATGGACTACTTGGAGACCTCTACTTGATCATTGACAAACTTGAATGGATACTTATAAAACTCGCAAGATAAGCGTGAGTGCTATGGTGTGCTTCCTCGTGGGGAAGTCGAGGAAGTATCCATAGTGGTGTATTGGTTGGAGACTTGGTAGTGGACTCGTGTACGCTTCTTACCTCAAGTCTGGTACTCGTAGTACAGGACTAGCCAAGTCAAAGCTAGCACTTCTGCATGTTGAACCCCACCTCCTTTACCTTGAAACTTGAGCATGAGTAGTGTAGTTCTGATGTAAGTCTTGCTGAGTACGACTTTGTACTCACGTTTTCTTATTCTATGTTTTAGATGAGAACCCGGACCCCGATGGAGTCACCTTCATGAAGCTCGACGTTGACCTTGGTAGCATAGTTCCAGACAGCAGTCTGGTCCCTCGTGGAAGGGCATGTATGTTTACAAGGCTTCTCTAAGCCATTTGTTAAACTTGCCTGTACTCAGACCTAATTTGCTTCCGTTGTATGATGTAATGTTGATCACAGACATGTGATCTTTGTATTCTCTATGTGTAAGTCATTAAAGAAGTACTTTGTAGAGTTATGTGATGATACATGTTGTTCATACTAGACATGTGTGTTGCGTGTATGATTATAACATGCATGTCTTAGTATGGGTTTTCGAGACCTTAGTTGTGATCTGGCTGGCGGTCTTTTACAAGTGGCCCTTAGATGTGTGCAGGTTGGGGCATCGCGATGCGATTGCTCGTGACTCTGTCACGTGCACACTTTGTTGTATGATCGAGCCCGCCCTAGACCCCGACTAAGTGATCGGGCTGGAGTAAGTCTATGTAAGAGTTAGGATTCAATCGATAACATGGTTGAGGCGACTTGTCTATGAGTATGGGATTCACCACCCATAAGCATTTAGACTTGTGAGCAGACGATGAGGACCCATATCAGTTGATCATCTGGCCTGGATGGGATGCCCCTCATGTTCGATGCTTTCCGAGAGTGTTCCGTGCTTGGCCTTGTCTACTTAGACAAGTGGGTACGGCTCTCGGCTCTCCATGTGATTGCACCGTGACTGGAATTACATACGCATATTCCGGGTCCCGACAGACTTGGTATCAGAGCAGGACTGTCTGTAGGATTATTCAAACCCTTGGTCGAAGTCGAGTCTAGCACTCTATAGTTATATAGTTACTCTGGGTATAAGGGAATAATGTAAGGCTTCTTTTTCTCCTTACCCTCATCGATCTGAGTTCTGAGTCACCCTTATCTTTTCTACGGGATGATAGGACTAGGCTCATCTATGTCTTACTAGAACATCTCGTTGATTGCTTCCTTTTAGCCGTAGGATTGTTGTGGTTGTCCAGAGTCTCCGTGTTTTGAGTTCCTTGAGGAAGTTCTGTCCAATCTCCTCGAGGTTGTCTTGTTTTCCATTCCGGTGTAGCCGTTATGCTGCCCGATTTGTCCCGTGTTTCTATGAATCTTTGACTTTGCATTACAATCTTTTCCGACTTCATCATGTCCTTCTTGTCTTTGATTCCATCATACAACCTATTCTGATTGTTGATTTTAATCACACAGGATGTCAGGTGGAACTCGTAGTGCTGTTCGTCGGAATCGAGACCGTGTTCGGAATCGAAATGATGATGAACCTCCACCACCGCCTTCTGCGGCGGAAATCATGATGGAAGCTGAGAAGAATAGACGTGATCAAACACGCCTTCTGGAGCTCATCGAGCAGAATACCTCACGTCATTGCAATGTGGTTGTGAGCATTCAGGACTTCATCCTCCTCAAACCACCGGTATTCCGATGTTCTTCTGAGCCCCTTGAAGCTGATGATTGGCTCCGTTCCATCGAGCGTAAGCTTGATACTGCACATGTTGCTCCCGATGACCGAGTTATTTTTGCGGCATACTTTCTGGAAGATGCTGCTGCTGAATGGTGGGAGAACTATGTTGCGATGCAGCCTGATGGTCACCTAGTGACTTGGCAGGAGTTCCGTGATGCCCTTCAAGGGTACCACCTTCTAGATGAGTTAATGGAGCGCAAGAAGGAAGAGTTCTGCAATCTGACTCAAGGAGAGATGTCCATTCATGAGTATGTGAGAGAGTTCAACTGTCTTGCTCGATATGCCCAAGATGAGATCACCACCGATGCCAGAAAGCAGGCAAGGTTCCGTAAGGGACTTAAACCCATCCTTCGCCATGATCTCAACCTCCTTGAATTTGCCACCTTTGAGGATTTAGTCAACAGATCCTTCAGAGCTGAGCATGGCAATGAAGTGTTCGAAGAGTCCCGCAAGCATGCTCTTGAGCTTGCTCCTTCTTCAAGTTCAGCCCCTCAGAAACGCCGACTATGGATTCCAACTCGTGCCATACCTCAAAACTTTCTTCAGAGACCACCATCCAATATATGCCATCCACCTCAACACATTGTTCCTCCCAGGAATGATGGTGTGCAATCAAGTAACCCTGCTCCCAGCAATTCAGGCAGGATGTGTTTCACGTGTGGTCTGACAGGCCATTACTTCCGACAATGCCCTACAGTGTTGGTGGCACCACGTCGACCTAGTCACAAGCCTCCAAAGAAAGCAACCACCAAAACCATCCCAGCAAAGCTTTCAGTCACAAGTAGTGGATATGTGAACCAAATCTCAGTTGAGGAAACCATTGCTACTTCTGACGTCATTCTTGGCACACTCCCAGTCAATCATGTTTCCGCCTCCGTTCTTTTCGATCCAGGAGCTTCTCATTCATTCATGTCGGAGAGTTATGCACTTCGGCATGAATTTCCTTTTGAAGAAATGTTTTCTCCAATGATCATCCAAACTCCTGGTTCAAAGTGGCAAACTAATAGAGTAAGCCATGGAAATCAAATTGCAATTGAGGGTTTAGTATTCCTTGCCTCTCTTATAGCCCTCAAGTCTTCGGACATTGATGTCATCCTAGGAATGGATTGGTTATCAAGGCAGAATGCTTTCCTTGATTGTAAAGCCAAGTCAGTTAAACTCAACCATCCTTCAGGCCAGATCATTGACTACACATCACCTAGCTCTAGAATCCAGATGCATACTTTGAATGTGCTTCCACTTCCAGACCTTGAAGATATTCCGGTGGTTCGTGACTTCCCGGATGTCTTTCCTGAAGAGCTGCCGGGAATGCCACCCGACAGGTGTGTAGAATTCATAGTGGATCTTATACCAGGCACAACCCCAATTTCCAGACGCCCATATAGAATGGCCCCACATGAGTTAGCTGAGCTAAAAACCCAACTTGATGCTTCGTTGGCAAAAGGCTTCATCCGCCCTAGCTCATCGCCATGGGGTTGCCCCGTTCTGTTCGTAACGAAGAAAGATGGAACAGAAAGGATGTGCGTATACTATCTCCCGCTAAATCTAGTGACGATAAAGAACAAGTACCCACTGCCCAGGATCAATGATCTTTATGATCAACTTGCTGGATCCGCTGTCTTCTCCAAGATGGATTTGAGATTAGGCTATCATCAAATCAAAATCCGAAACGAGGACATTCCCAAGACGGCTTTCACTACTCGATATGGTCACGAGTACACCGTCATGTCCTTCGGTTTAACCAATGCCCCCGCCACATTCTTGCGCTTGATGAATTCGATCTTCATGGAGTACCTAGATAAATTTGTTGTGGTTTATCTTGATGACATTCTCATCTACTCGAAGAACGAAGAAGAGCACGCAGAACATCTTAGGTTGGTATTGATGAAACTTCGAGAGCATCGCCTTTATGCCAAGTTCTCCAAGTGTGAATTTTGGCTACCAGAAGTGACCTACTTAGGCCACCTGATTTCTGCGAAAGGTGTTGCAGTCAATCCCGAGAGACTTCAGGCCGTCCTTGAATGGACTCCACCTGAATCGGTTAAGCAAGTTAGGAGTTTTCTCGGCCTAGCAAGCTATTGTCGCCGCTTCGTTGAGAACTTGTCCAAAGTTGCAAAGCCTCTGACTGAACTCCTCAAGAAAGATAAGAAATTACAATGGACCCCCAAGTGCGAGGAAAGATTTCAAGAGCTAAAAAGAAGATTGACTTCTGCACCCGTACTTGCACCTCCAGACACCAAAAGGGATTTCGAGATCTATTGTGATGCTTCACGACAAGGGTTAGGATGCATACTTATGCAAGATAGACATGTGGTAGCTTATGCTTCACGCCAGTTGCGTCCACATGAAGAGAACTATCCTACCCATGATGTTGAACTCGCTACCGTAGTTCATGCCCTGAAGACTTGGCTACATTACCTCCTTGGTAATCATTGTGAGATCTATTCCGACCACCAAAGCCTCAAATATATTTTCACCCAGCCAGATCTTAATCTCAGGCAAAGACGCTGGATAGAGTTGATAAAAGATTATGACTTAGGAATTTCTTACACCCCAGGCAAAGCCAATGTCATGGCTGATGAACTAAGTCGTAAGTCGTATTGTAACAACCTAATGTTACAACAGTATCAACCACTTCTGCATGAGGAATTTCGCAAGCTCAATCTTGAGATTGTTCCTCATGGCTTTATTTCTAGCTTGGTGGCGAAACCAACCCTTGAGGATCAAATCATAGCCGCCCAGAAACAAGATAGTAGTATTCAAGAGATCAAGCAGAACATTGCTAGCGGAGTTGCTAAATGTTTCTCTGCAAATGATCAAGGAACGATATTCTTTGAAAATCGTTTAGTAGTTCCTGAGAATGAAGACCTAAGGCAGCTGACCCTTAAGGAAGCTCATGACACTCCCCTCTCCATTCATCCCGGTAGCACAAAAATGTACCGAGATCTACCCCAGAGATTTTGGTGGACCCGGATGAAGAGAGACATTGCACAATTTGTTGCCAAATGTGATGTTTGTCGTCGCATTAAGGCAGAACACCAAAGACCTGCTAGTACTCTTCAACCATTGTCTATTCCCGAGTGGAAATGGGACAAGGTCGGTATGGACTTCATCACCGGCTTTCCAAAAACCCAGAAAGGAAATGATGCCATCTTCGTTGTCATTGATCGACTTTCCAAAGTTGCTCACTTCCTTCCAGTTCGTGAGTCTATAACTGCTAGTCAGTTGGCAGACTTGTATGTCTCTAGAATTGTGTCTCTTCACGGTGTTCCTTTGGAAATCAATTCTGATCGTGGTAGCCTTTTCACCTCTAGATTCTGGGAAAGTTTTCAAAATGCTATGGGAACTCATCTCTCCTTTAGTACAGCTTTCCATCCTCAATCTAGAGGTCAAGTTGAAAGGGTTAACCAAATCCTGGAAGACATGCTCAGAGCTTGTGTTATATCTTTCAAAAAGAATTGGGAGAAGTCTCTTCCATTTGCCGAATTTTCTTATAACAATAGTTTCCAATCTAGTCTGAACATGGCTCCCTTTGAATTCCTCTATGGCCGACGATGTCGAACACCCCTAAACTAGTCAGAAACCGGTGAAAGACAACTTTTTGGACCGGATATGATCAAGGAAGCAGAAGAGCAAGTTCGCATTGTTCGTGATCGATTGAAAGCCGCCCAGTCTCGTCAGAAAAGCTACTATGATCGTCATCATAGGGAAGAGAGCTACAATCTTGATGAGAAGGCTTACCTTCCGGTTACTCCTCTGAAAGGAACCCAACGATTCGGTATCAAAGGCAAGTTGGCCCCACGTTACATCGGACCTTTCTGCATTCTTGCTAAACGTGGAGAAGTTGCCTACCAACTTGAACTACCCCCGCACCTTTCCCGAGTACATGATGTATTCCATGTGTCACAACTCAGGCGTTGCTTCAAGGACCCCATCCGCGAAGTCGACCATGAAACGCTTGATCTCCAAGATGACCTTTCTTATCGAGAGTACCCTGTTCGTATTCTTGATTCCGCAGAGCGTGTCACTCGCCGTCAGAAGATCAAGTTCCTCAAAGTGCAATGGTCACGCCACTCCGAGAAAGAAGCTACGTGGGAAAGAGAAGACCGCCTCCGTGCCGAGTACCCCACCTTCCTCCCGACGACTTCTGAATCTCGGGACGAGATTCTTTTGAGAGGGGGTGAGTTGTCAGAACCCAAGTTTAGGTATGTTCTAGGGTTAGTTTGCCCCTTTGCATCATGAAGAAAATTTCAAACAGAAATTCAAAATTGGGAAAAGAAAGCCCTGAGAATTTAATTCAAATGGCCAGATAAAAATCTTTTTCCAAAAATCATTTGAATATTTGGAAAATTCCTATAAATGATGGTGATCATTTTAAAAGTGGTTTGGGTTCATTCCCATGCCCATGGATTATTCAAAAATTCAAAATGTGCCTTGGAAATTAAATTTGACCCCTATTTGATTTGAAATTCAAATGTTTTGAATTTCAAAAATGCTCAAAGTCTACAAGTGACTTGCTACTGGTCACCTAGGATTTATAAAAATGTTTGGGCTTTTTACAAAATTGCCTAGCTATTTATTTCTAGGCACAACAGAATTACAGAAAAGAAAAAGAAAGAAGAAATAAAGAAAAGAGGAGACCCTGGCCTTTTGGCCCAACTGATCCCCCCAGCCCACCACGCAGCCCAGGCCCACCCCAAAGCCTTGTCGTCTTGCCCGACGACGGCAAGAAGCTCTGTGGCGCGCATGCGACGCCGGCGAGGTGGCCCGAGGCCACCTAGGCTCCCCTGCCCCTCTCCTCGCGCCACGCAACGCCTAGAAGCCGCCCACACCTTTCCCCCCTCCGCTACTTCCTCCCCGTCGCTCTCCGGCGAGATCCCACCCGCACCCGAGCAACCAAAGTCGCCGCCATCGACCGTTTGCGTGGCCAACGTCCCCCTCACAACGAACCGAGGTGTCCATCGAATCCCCCACGGCCGTCTTCACCAAGCTCGTCCTTCAATTTTGGTCAAGATCCACCGGAGACGTCGCCGTCTTCAACGTTCTGTCGCCGGAGTCAGAGAAGGTCGCCGTCATATTGCGTCGTCTCCGCGCGCCCCAGCCTCCGCCGTCGCCTCCGTGAGCTCCAGGGTGAGCATCCGCGTCGCTCTTCCCTCTCCAAGCCTCCTCCCGATCCCCCTAGCTCGTCTTCGTCAGAGGCAGTGGCCGGCCGCCGCGCCCGTCGTCGTAGCCGTGCTCTGGAGCATCCCCATGACCCCCAGATCGCATTGGACGACGCAAACGAATGCTGGCTACGCCCCAGTGCCCCCAGGTCCCTCTCCCGTGCCCTAAATCCAACTCTGGCAAAGCTCCAGTGGCCCTCCGGTGACCCCGCCATTAGAGGCCTAAGCCCGAGCCCTATTCGCACTAATCACCCCCTAATCCCCCCATAGAGTCACTGACAGTGGGCCCTAGCCCCTAACTAACCCCTGTTAGTTTTAATTAACAGGGATTTAACCCCACTGAGACTGACAGGCCGACCCCATAGGTCAGACCCCCCCACGTCAGCCATGCGTCAGCATGACGCATTAAAGAGAAAACAATTTAAAAGAATTAAAGAAAATTCAGGAAATTCCAGAAAATTGAATAAACTTTAGAAATTCATAGTTAATTCATATGAACTCCAAATTTAACATATAATATATGAAAATTACCAGAAAAATGCAAGGATTAAGAATATGCAATTTGTTTTCATGTTTGACCATTTTAAAATGGGGGAACAGTAGCAAATGTGCATATGGCTAAATTTGAATTCAAATTTGAAGTTTGAATTTGCAAATCCATTGCAATACACTTCAATTAAATTGAATTTTCCACAAACCAGTAACATTCACATCATGGACAACTATATCATGTGCTTGTGCATTCTATTTCAATGTTGCCCCCCTTTGTTGATGTTTGTGCCGGTAACAGCTTTGCCGAGACGGTGATCACCCCCGAAGAAGAAGACCACCGTTTAGACCCGTGTATCGTAAGCAAGGCAAGCAAACCCCATTGATCATGTCTATAAAATCCTACTTCCCTCTCAGTCTCTCTTATGCACGTTTAGGAGATCACCGAGACACGTTCTTTCGCATAGTTGAACCCATTCCGATGCATGACCTATCATTTTGTCACCGTATTAGGCAAACCACAATCTTAGCAGATATAGGAGTTGAATGATGAGCATGTGGCCCCTGCAACTGTTACTGCTTATTGCTGCTTAGTGATACAATGAGGATGTTATGATTGTGAGTCGGGATGGAATGAACACAGTGATGTTGATGATAACGTGTTGGTGAATCCACCCTAAGCAAAGGTGAACGATGAGAGGCTGTGTAGGAGTACACAGTGGGTTGTCTCGTTGAACACTGCCCTAGGCCCCGAGTTTCTGTTTTGTGATCCAAGACAAAGAGTATGACCACATGTAGGGTTTATGGGAGCCCCGTTTGGCCTCTTTACGTAGACGATCCGGTCCAGGAGTCACACTAGGTTCGGGCTTTCCATTTGACTTATGCATAGATATGTGGGTGGACCTGTCAGGCAGTGAAACCATCTGTCAAAGGTGGCGTCTCGGTCCCTTGCATTATCTGAGTCCGTTTCGTGGAACCGACCGGACTCTCGAGCGGTGACAAACTCAGGTAGTCGACTCCTGGATTAGAGAAGGTGATGTGAGGGTAGTGCCTTGGTTTCATCCACGTCCGACACCCGCTTGAAGGGTGACAAGAATGAGGCCCATAAGTGATGACATGCGTGTGAAGATGTACACCCCTGCAGGGTTAATAAACTATTCGAATAGCCGTGTCAGCGGTTATGGACTACTTGGAGACCTCTACTTGATCATAGACAAACTTGAATGGATACTTATAAAACTCGCAAGATAAGCGTGAGTGCTATGGTGTGCTTCCTCGTGGGGAAGTCGAGGAAGTATCCATAGTGGTGTATTGGTTGGAGACTTGGTAGTGGACTCGTGTACGCTTCTTACCTCAAGTCTGGTACTCGTAGTACAGGACTAGCCAAGTCAAAGCTGGCACTTCTGCATGTTGAACCCCACCTCCTTTACCTTGAAACTTGAGCATGAGTAGTGTAGTTCTGATGTAAGTCTTGCTGAGTACGACTTTGTACTCACGTTTGCTTATTCTATGTTTTAGATGAGAACCCGGACCTCGATGGAGTCACCTTCGTGAAGCTCGACGTTGACCTTGGTAGCATATTTCCAGACAGCAGTCTGGTCCCTCGTGGAAGGGCATGTATGTTTACAAGGCTTCTCTAAGCCATTTGTTAAACTTGTCTGTACTCAGACCTAATTTGCTTCCGTTGTATGATGTAATGTTGATCACAGACATGTGATCTTTGTATGCTCTATGTGTAAGTCATTAAAGAAGTACTTTGGAGAGTTATGTGATGATACCTGCTGTTCATACTAGACATGTGTGCTGCGTGTATGATTATAACATGCATGTATTAGTATGGGTTTTCGAGACCTTAGTTGTGATCTGGATGGCGGTCTTTTATACACCAAGTGGCCCTTAGATGTGCGCAGCTTGGGGCATCGCGATGCGATTGCTCGTGACTTTGTCACGTGCACACTTTGTTGTATGATCGAGCCCGCCCTAGACCCCGACTAAGTGATCGGGCTGGAGTAAGTCTATGTAAGAGTTAGGATTCAATCGATAACATGGTTGAGGCGACTTGTCTATGAGTATGGGATTCACCACCCATAAGCATTTAGACTTGTGAGCGGACGATGAGGACCCATCTCAGTTGATCATCCGGCCTGGATGGGATGCCCCTCACGTTCGATGCTTTCCGAGAGTGTTCTGTGCTTGGCCTTGTCTACTTAGACAAGTGGGTACGGCTCTCGGCTCTCCATGTGATTGCACCGTGACTGGAATTACATACGCATATTCCGGGTCCCGACAATTACATTGTGAGTCCCAGTAAGGATTGTACATAAACATAAGCTCCACCACACAACAATTATCAAATAAACAAAAGTTACAATCAATAAAACTAGGTGAAACAACATTTTAAAATACATGTTGTCCTCAAGAACGATTTGATCCATCTAAGAAACAGTATTGGATGAGAATGACTTGTGGGCCCTAGGACATTTGATTAAATAAGAAACTGTTAGATTAAGCCCCTATGACTTATATATGGATCCCACCCTAGCTTATTAGTTGTTTAAAACAAATAATGAAATCTGTGACCATGACAGATGGGGCCCATGTACTGTTTAGAAAATGAATTTATGTAAATACCAGTCAATGACATGTGGGACACACCCCTGACAAATCCCTGTTTAAATTAGATTAATCTATGTTTAATTAATGTTGCTATGACATGTGGGTCGCCAAGCCAGTGCACTATTCTAGATAAGGATTTGGATAATGATTGATTAAATGATTAAAATAATTCTAAAAATGTTTATAAAATGATTTAATCTTAGAAGATTAATATCTTTAAACCTTTGTCTGATGAAAATACTTTGTACATGAAAGTTGCTCAGAAAAATACAACGAATACAAATATGTTACCTACATACCCCCCTCTAAGATACCGAACATGAGACTTTCCCCCTATAGATTGTTTATCCGGTAATCACCTGGAGCCGATAACTCATCCACGGATGATTTCCCGCTCCGAGCAAAGCACCTAGCACTGCCTTAGAACACCATTAACACTGTATTTTGCCAGGTCATGCATCCCTATTGTATTATTGTCGTGTATTTACTGTTTATCCCGCTTCTTCTCCGGTAGACCTGATTCCTCTGTCGACAAAACCGTCATGTACAAATACTACGTCGATGACCAGGCCCCTACTGTTGAGCTTCCAGGCAAGCAGAGACCCTTCCCCTCTCCCATATATTGCCTATCTTTTTGTATTATTCTTGCATTAGGCATTGTTTTTTACTGTTATTATGTTAAGTTCCTACTCTGCGACATATCCTCTCTTTGTCGCCTATTATTGTACCCTGCCTTATTGTAAGAGCAAGTTTTTCCCCCGAAGGTTTTGGACATTGTTGGACAAAGCAGAAGTGGAACTAATATTGTTTTCGAGTATAAACAGATACTTAGGTTCCAAAAGAATGGAGTTTGCAAGTAGAAGGTCGAAGGACAACTCACTGCAGCAAAGCTGAAGTCATCTACCGAAACCGTTGAAGGAAGACGACCCCTAAAAATGTAGTCGAAGAAAAAGTCTCTCTCGAGTAAAAGCGCAACAAGGAGAAAGTTGAAGCTGGTCGAAGACTTAGTCTTTTTACTAGTTTCTCTTTATTTTCTTGAGTCATAGGAAAAACCGTACTATCAAGAGGGGTTTGCTAGTTGAGATCTTAGTCGAAGTGAATTTGCTCTGCTCAACCTAAACCCACAAAAGCCTACCGAGATAAATCTTACTGAGTCGAGTGAATAGCTCGAAGGTAAAGTCATCGCACTTCGTGCCTTCGAGAGAGAACTCGTTCGGTAAGTCAGCTTACTTGTTCCTCAAGTAAAGTTGCGCAGTGATTGGAATCCGACCGTTGTGGACACGCGTCAAGCGGTCGCATCGGGTCACTTCAGTCATTTTACCCATCGGGATCGCCAAATATAAATACCCCGCACCTACCCGCCATTTCGGGTTGGCTGTTCCACTGAAGATTCTAAGACAGAAGTCCGTGAGCATCCCAAGAGAGATTCATCGAGAGAAAACGAAAACCCAAGTCTGAACTGAGTTGAGCAATACACAAAGACTTAGGTCGAGATTAGCCGATCTTTTTATCTTGGAGAACTGCAAGTCTCCTAGACGGTTAGGCGTCGCCTGTCAAGCAGTTGAAGAGTAATTGTCACTGCTGAAGGAAGTTTGTAAAGGTCTCGGAGATGTCCTGAATCATCTACCACGAGTGAAAACTGGACAAGCTCGAGGAGTTTGTTGCAGTGGAGAATAGGAAGGAGAGAGTTTTGCTCCAGGTGTTCAATCACCAGTCCCTCCAACCAGACGTAGCACTTTGCAGAGTGTGAACTAGTTTACCAAACATCGTTGTGTCAGGCTCGTTTTCCTTCTAGCATTTAAATTAAGTAGTTACTCGTTGCCTGTTTGCCTTCGATGTTTTCCTTCGCTTCCAATCCTTTCGAGCCATGCATTACTTTCGATACTGCATTTCCTTCGAGATGCCTTTAGTCCTTCACAGTTTGCATGAATTCCTTCTAAGTTCTTTATAATTTTTAGAAATGATCATTCACCCCCTCCCCCTCTGATCATTCTTGAGCTTTCACTTATCCTATGTTTCTTAGTATAAATATTCATCAGTTGGCCCTACGCCCTTGTATGTCTTCTATGCTTAGTATTGGGTCGTGATCACTCTAGGGAGTGAGCGCGAAAATATTTACTTTACTGTAACTTCAAACAATTGCTGGGCAAGGTAGAGAGTCGGGTGACCCAACGGTGCCCGCGAGAGGTATTGCGACATGATGATAGGGTAGGTGGATGCTACCGGTGAGCGGTGTGTCTGGACCCTAATCGTTGTCCGCGAGAGTTACCCCTTAACTACGAAAGTCGTGCACCTCCAAGAGCGCACACTAGATATGGTAAGGAGACGAGACACCTTGTTAGTATCCGCGAGAAGTGACGGGACAACAGGGCAGGAGGATACCGCCTAGTGAGAGGTGGGCATGGATCCTGTTCGTTGTCCGCGAGCTACCCAGTCGGAGCGACGACAATGGTCGTCTCCGCGAGATATTAATAATGCACTTAACGAATCAGGTGTGAGTGAACTGAGTTGGCCACTGGCCTATACGCACTACCTCCACGTGGGATAATGGGTATGGGCCCCTCGGCGATGTACATTCTCCTGAAATCTCTGAAAGTCTCGTCCAGTTCAGCATTGTGGCCGTGTCGAATCGTACCACCTAGTTGAGGGGTGGTGCTGGTATCCACATTGCGCACAACGACCCGGAGTGCGAAGGGCGATGGCTCATGACCCCTTTGCTCTTAGGATTTAGACCAGCGGATACCTCTCTGATGATCCTAGGTAGGACTACGTCGTGTCGGATGGCCTCGGTCGGGCATTCCCTAGAAAGGTGTGCGCGACCCGGGATATCCGAGCGTGTAGGATAACAGTAGTGCAACCCCTGTAGGGAAGTAATCTATTCAAATAGATGTGTCCACGGTAACAGGACGCTCGGTGTTGTATCCAGATCTGCAACTACAACTACGAACTATTACTTCTATAATATAAACTGTTGTTATTGTTCCAGGGATTGCTTTCTCGCAGGGTTGTCGAGAAACGATCTCGAAGCTTGTTGTTATTACTATTATACACTATTATCAAGTATCAACACAATATTATATACTATTAGGCTATTCTCTTCTGATGCTGCAAGAACAATTCAAGATGCTAGTCTTCGATAGGCCTAGCTTCCCCCTTACTCTGGCATTATGAAGTTTAGTCCACTATATAGCCTCCCCTTTCCATTTGATACAAATGCATAGCTTCTTAGAATGCCTGGACATAAGTCCTGCGAGTATGCTAGATACTCACCCTTGCCTCTTTATTTTTTTCCCTATATACCCGGATGTTGCGATCAGACATCGGAGTTCAGGAGCAGGAGATCCCCAGTGCTTACTATGTCGTCGAGATCCTCGATGGCCAGGAGTAGTTAAGAGGCTCCCAGCCAGGAGGCCAGCACCTTTTCGATCGATGTTTTTATTTGTGATAGCCTTCTTAAGGCAAACATGTTTCTTTGTGTCTGTACTCAGATACTGTTGCTTCCGCTAACTATTTTGTTTTCCGACCTATTGAATTTGAGCCCCCGTGGCCCCTGACTTCTAATATAAAGCTTGTATTATTTCTTTTAGATTTGTGCTGTGATATCCTTCCGTGGGTCCCCGCTCTGAATCGGGGGCGCCACACTTAGTGGGTATGTTGAGGTGGACACTTTGCATGTTGAGAGAATTGGGACCAACTTCTTAAGAGACATCATATCTGAATAGGAATGATAGATAACTCATATAAGCAACAAGTTCCTTCTTTTTGAGCCCTCACCCACAATGAACCTCAAAGTTAAGCGTGTTGGCTTAGAGCAATTTTTGGATGGGTAACTAATGATGGGAATAGACTTCTCGCCCCTCGTTGGTTACCCAAAGTGGAAGGTTTAAGAAGTAGTTAGCAGCAAGTTTCCCTTACATGTGGACTGTAAGGTTTATCGAATCCAGGAGGACTCCGAGGATCAACAAGAAGGTGTTTGTTTCTCTAGCGCTGACAGAAGACGTGGACCTGCACACAAAAGAAAATAACTTTGCTCCCAATGAGTCAGAGAGGTCGTCAATCTCTCTGGTCTTGTTGTTTACAAAGGATAAAAAACAAGCGGGAAATAGTAGTGGTGATTGCAACGGAAATGAAATATAAGCAGTAAATAGCGGAGGTTTAAACAATTGTGGAAATATGGACCGGGGTCCCATGATGTTCACTAGTGATGTCTCTCTCCCAAAAGACGATAAAAACAACTATGTTGGATGAACAAATTACAGCTGGGCAATTGACAGAATTATAAACACAGCGCAATGCTAAATATGCTACAAGAAAGTTAGAGGCACAATCGTATGGGCAGTACGCCAAGACAAGTAGACCGTTTATTCATCAGTATCTACTCACTAATCATCCACCTTGAGATATCTATCCAAAACATCTCGTTGGTATTAAGTTGCGAGCCCCACCCAAAGTATAAACCCAAAGCAACAGACAACTGCATTAACAACTATGCATAAGGTAAACAATCCTTGCAACCGCGGTTACAAGCACCGTTGTTTTCTCCCTGGTGGCAACAACGCATCCCCTAGTCTCATTTTTCTGTCACTCAAGCTAGACATCGGGGGGCATGAACCCACAATCATGGATAACGCTCCCTCTTGGAGTTCCAATCTACTACTTGGCAAAAGCAATAAAAAGCAACGGAGAACATGCAAGAATTAATCAAGAACAAATATATAAAAGAAGAACCAAATATATAACTCATCACAATCTGAACATAATTTCATAATCCATTGGATCCCAGCAACTACAGCATAGCAACAACAAAAATATTGCATAGATCCCTTGATCATGTAGGGCGGCTCACAAGGGCTAAGAATTGAAGCACAAGATTGGAGAGAAGACATCACATAGCTACAAGTCATGGACCCATGGTCCAAGGGGGAGTACTCACGGCACATCCGGGAAGCACTCATGGTGATCGAGAAGCTCCCGGAGATCGATCCTCCCTCCGGCAGGGTGCCGGGAATGGGTCTTCTGGCGATCCCGATCTCGGGATCGCGGCGACAGCGGAATAGTGGTGAAATTTATGATATGGAGTGCCTCTCAAGTTTTTTCGTGATGGGGGCTAAATATAGGCCAAAGGAGGGCAAAAGGGGAGGCCCCACCCCTCCAGGCAGCCTCCTGGCACGGCCTGGGGTGGGGCCGCGCCACCTGGCCGCCTAGGAGGGGGAGGTCCCCCTCCGGCTCTTCTTCGGGCCTCCAGAGTCTTCTGGTACGCTGATTTTTTATATAATTTTCTTCGAATTTTTTGGGCATTGTAAATATGGGTATAGACCTGCAATTCACAGACATCAGCAGACAGAAACTGGCACTGGGTGCGCTGAGTTAGTAGGTTAATAGAAATATGTTGAAAAAAGTATGAAAGTTTAGCAAAACACATAGCAATATCACCAAAATAAGCATGAAGCAAGCAGAAATTATAGACACATTTGGGACATATCAGTAACCGACTAGACATTTGATCCCAAGTACGCATGAGTTCGTATGAAGTGCACAAAAAACTAGTGATGATCAATGGGGGCTAGTTTAGATCCCGCGAGGCATAATGGCCAGGAACCAGTGGTTGTGACTAGGGTGTTACAATTTATATCAAAGGCAACCCTCGCGGTTACACAAACGTGTGTGGATCAAGAGCACATGCATGTGGCATGTCGTGGCACACGGCATGACACTTGTGTTGGCATTGTATGCACAAACGTGTGCCAAACAAGAATGTTCCAGCTGGGCTGAGGAATTACATTGTGAGTCCCAGTAAGGGTTGCACATAAACATAAGCTCCACCACAAATTTTTTTATCAAATAAACAAAAGTTAAAATCAATGAAAATAGGTGAAAACAACATTGTAAAATACATGTTGTCCTCAAGATCGATTTGATCCATCTAAGAAATAACCGTTTTGTCCTTAGAAAAAATAATGATTGGGTCACTTGCTGCACTATTTTATTTTTATTGTATTTTACGCTTGGACTTATTCTCTTTCTCAATATTTGTAGGTTTTATGGTGGTACTTCATCAATTTACATTAGCCAATTCCTTTTTCTTCTCTTTGGGGTTGACACTTTACTTATCAAAAAGAAATTCAATTAATTCCATACACTTTTAACTCATTAAATGCTTTCATAACTACATAATCCATGAAATAATGGCCCTATCTTTATCTGTTTCGAGTGTCTATTTGCGCGTAGTGGGGCATGGAACTCAGGGTTCCTAGGCACGCATGCTAGTGATATGTTCCGCGTTCGATTGTAAGGAATCCCTTGCTCACGTACAATTATCACCATGAAGCTCTTCAACCATAACTTTTTTGTGAGTACCATGAACTTTGCTTGAAATCCAGCAAGGGTAGCGAGGTTCCGTGCAATCTGGAAGTATGGATCCATGGTTCATTTCTCATGCTTAGATGGTTGTAGATGCACGATGGAGGATGTCTCTTAGATCTTCTAATTTTATCATGCGCTCCTCATGAAATTTTATGGGTTTGAGGAGAATGTATCTGACATTACAAACATGGGTGCCAATGTGATAATCATGAAGTTACCAAGTGGGCTCATGCTACCTATCAACTAGATAAGTGTTTCCCCCCCAAGTGCGAGGATTTATAGGATAACAACACGCGTCGAAGAGGATAATTATAGGTACCTCAACACAGATATAACACTATACTTGACCCCTAACACTACTAATGAGGTTGTCAATCTCACTATCCTTGCTAGTTACAAAGGTAATTAATGACAAGTGTGGTAGATAGGTAAATAAATAACTGAAAGCAAATACAATGTTTTTCTATTTATATGACGGAGATGGACTTTGATTCATGGTTTCACTAGTGTCTCTGTCTCTCTTTAAGATAGCAAGGTTTGGTGAAGAGGATTGGCCTCGGCAAATCCCATGGTTAGGAACCCTGAGTTTGATCGTAAGAGAAGGAGTGCAAGGTCCGCGATCTCGTCGGCTAACAGGAGACATGGATTACCCAGGTTCAGGCCCCTTGATCGATAAAACCCCCACTTCCTACTCGATGTATTATATGGTGGATGCGATTACAGTGGAGGCTATGACGAGATTGATCTAGCCAGAGGTATTGCGATGAATATTGGAGTGCCCTAAACGTCCCCTCTCCCAGGCTTTATATACTAGGCTAGGTCTCGAGGAGTCCGTCTAGGTTTACATAGGGAGTTTCCTAATCTATCTAGTTTTGATGGCCACATTTTGGACTCCATGTCGGTGCAGTTGCCAGTGCTTCAGGTGGGCTAATCTTGGGCCTTTAGAAGCTTCTAGTGGGCCACCAGTCTTGACACACACCAGATACCCACATGGTGAGGAGTCGTGGGGGTATCCCCTCGTCACTAGCCCCCGAGTGCCTGGGGGACTCGAAGAGTCGCGTAGGGAATCCAATCTGCACGAGCTGCTGCAATGCGTGTTGCTTTTATGAATTGCATGATATTTGTAAGAAGTATTTTGTAAGTTTTGAGAGGGCTGTTAAACTAAAGGGCTTGAGCCTCTCGATGGATCGAGCCTTAGTGAAGTGCGCTAGCAGCAAATACCACATTAGTCCATTCAAGCTCGAGTCCCCCGACACGAACTTGGCAAGACTGGTGTCAAGTAAGGTCCAGGCCGCTGAGGGCTTACAGGATCAATATCGCCAGTTATACTGCTCATTTGACCCAAGGCGTCCGTCAGGATTTTCCTATCATACACTTGGGCGTGGAAACAACAGAGTAATGTCATGCGGTGGCAAGTCCCGGCCCGGCCGACGGATCAGCGGGGTCTTACCTACATGTTTAGCTTACGTGGCTTCCAGGGTGCAGTGTATCGCGACCTAGGTATAAGTAGGGCGAGTGCCTTTATAGAATTAATTCACTTGTAAAACGATCGAGTGAACTTTTAGTATGAATAAGCACCTGGTAAAGGTTTGGGTGATCACTTGTCGCGTTTGTTGATTGCTTCTCATATCTTGTTTTCTTGTGTCATCTCACGAGTAAGTACTCAAGCGCTTGTTTTAGAGGCGAGTAAGTACTCAAGCCTTAATGAGGTGTTTGCTTTCTTGATACGCCAAGGCGTGCGAACACTCGAGCCTTCGTAGATTGCTTTAGGTTTTTCCTTTGAACCTTCAGGAAAAGTAACACGCTTCGGATGGGAGTTTATTTGATGAAATCAAATAAAAAAGAATATGTTGTTAGTAAAAAGATAAAACAGACTCAGCTGGGTGGAAAGTGGTCCCCCAACATTGGTCAATGTGGTTGTCATCTGTAAAGCGTGTGAGCGATGCCTTCATATGGATGGGATGTCACGGGAACTTTGACAGCTCTGGGCAGTTGCATGCTGCAGTCGGAGGTGATGGGATGTGCCATACCGCGGTAATTTCGTGAGACGATATGATGGTTTCTTGTTTTTTGTGCATAATGGGCGGCGTGGTTACCGCGCCGATTGATATTTCCATGCCGTGTGAAAGGCGGAGGATCGTGCCCCGTCGATTCGGTACCAATATTAACGGCGGATAGATGGTCTTGCCCTGCTGAGTATATAAAGGAGGCCAACGGTAAATTGGGATTTTAACCTGCTCTTGCCTTCTCTCTCCCGTTGCTTCCTCTATTCTTGCGTCTTTGCCCCTCCGTTCTTCTCATCTTCTCGTGCGAGATACGCCATGTCCAAGCACGAAGCGAGCGCGAAGCTTGCGAGGGTTGCACAAAAGGAGGCGGCAGGAAGGCCACTTGACAATGGGAGTCGTTGAACTTCCGGGCCTCGGATTTGGCTGCTCTCAGGGGGGATAGACTCGTTGCGGAGGACGCTGTCTGGATTCTAGGGGAGGAAGAGATACTTGCACTCTATCAGGATGAACGGGTATGCTTCCAAATCTTCGTCCAGTGCGGTTTTTCTCCTCCTATCCATCTGTTTGTTCGCGGGTTGCTGTTTTCCTATCAGGTGCAACTCCATGATCTTACCCCTAATGGGGTGCTGTACATAGCGTGTTTCATCATGCTATGTGAATGTTTCTTGGGGGTTTATCCTCATTGGGGGATTTGGAGGTATCTCTTCAATGTGAAGAAGACCTGCGAAGAGTAGTTGTTGGGGCATTACCATCTCCATCAAGGACAAGGATACATACTTTGATCTGGAGAAACTGGATTCCGTCCAAGGGTGGCGGAAGAAGTGGTTTTATGTGAAAGACCAGACTGTCCCTGGCCAACAATATTGTTTGGCACGGTTTGATTCTGCAACGCGGGAGGCGGTCTTCTTGGGAGAATGAGCTGTCGCCGGCTGAATTGGAGGCAGTGGAGCCGATGGCTCAATCAGTTGCAGAGCTGAAGGGAAAAAATGTCCGGTATTCAACTTATTGCTATTTTTGTGAAGAGATGTGTGTAGCAGCTGCAATACCGGGGGCGCAATATGTGGCAGTATTCTAGGGTCGAGGACTCAACTAGATGCCTGCATGAGGATTTCCCGAGTGGTGAACTTTTGTCCCGGGTGCAGCGGATCACCAAGTGCTCGAGTGGTGTTCTGGTGAGTCATGTTGTTCCTTTTTCCTTTGAACAATTTCTTCCACAGGTATAGGGCTCTGTATGATCACTTATGCCGCTTTGCTAAATTGTGCCTTTTGTTTCGATTGTGTATTTTGCTCATGTGCTGCTGTAAGACCATGAATCTTTGCTTGATAATCCTCCGTAGCCCAAGGCTGCTGATATGCGGGAGGAAAATGATGATGTGCCAGTTCCGCAAGCACATGTGGTTGAAGAAGGTGATGAACATTCTGCGGGTGGGGAGGCTGCTGGCCATCCTATGGAAGGGGACGATGACAACCGAGTCCCTTTGAGCGAACGGTACAAACGGCCCCGATCATCGACACTAGAAGTTGTCGCAGATTCATCGTCTCCTAGTACCGGGGAGAAATTTTTGGGCGCTTCTGCTGTTGCTACTCGTCTTCCTCGGGGTGGCCAAAAAGGCTGACGAGGGGTCTTACGCTTCGGCCGATGATTGTTGGCGTCGGGTTAGTATTGTGGATGCGATGTTTTCTGTGCCGCTTGCTTGATTTTCTTTATTTGTTATTTACATGAGTCTTTCTAGAAAAGATCTTGCTGTGGCGCCTGATCGTTCGGCGACTTCTTTGATCCCTTGGGCTAGAGTTGTGACGAGTCCTTCACCGACTACTCCAAAACCGAGTGCAGGTGTTTTCCCTGTGGGTGGCCCTTCTGCGGGTTCAGGGCAGGCGGCTGCTGATGTTGCACCATCTTCAAGTGCTCCGTCCATGTCCGTTTCTCCTTCTCCTCAAGAGGAGTGCACTTTTGAGAAGAAGCTCTCGATGGAAGACAAGGCGGCCTACTTCGACCGCATGTCCGAGCAGGTATGTTGTCTAGTCTCTGCCGTGCTGTTGTGATACTTGTCTTTGCAACTATCAGGTGCGCGACAAGTCTCCTGCTAGGAGTAGCCCTCGAGGCTGCGTGCAATCACTTGTGATTGGTCCTAGGCTTGTTCTGTTCTGTGTGCCAGTTGATTCTTCCTTTGTTGTCTTCTTTCTGTTGTAGCCACTTTTCAAGGCGGTCGACCGAGTTCCGACTAAGGTCGAGCGGTACCGGGCTGGGCGTGACGAGGCTGCTGCTAAGCTGAGTCAAACTACTGGTGAGCATTGGTTTATCTTGTGAGTGTTTATTTTTTATTGGCATAAATTTACTGGATGTGATTTCCTTTTCAGTTGATAAGAATACCGCTGAAAAGTGGGTCGTCGATCTAGAAAAAGAGCTTGCACTTCTTTGCAGTGACTTGGAGGCGAAGGAGAAAGACCTCGAGTTGCAGCATGGTGAAGCAGAACGTCTTCGTCGAGTGGGGGGGGGGGCAACTGGGGAAACTGGAGCCGACCAAAGCATCTGACGCTGGTCATCTTCGCACTCTTGCGAGTGCTTTGTCATGTAGTTGTGTCGTGCTTCCCTTTGTGGTTTCTTCTGTTTGTAAATTTCTCTTGTTGATGAGTGCTATGATGCTGGTGACGTTGGAGTTGAGATTTCTGCCGCTGAGTCTGAAGGGTCCGACGTCCTTCGCGGAGCTGGGAATGTTGTGGAAGGCGTCGTGGATGCTACAAAGGCTGCCGTTGGCGAGGCCTCGATGATTCTCGAGCTCCTGCATGAGGGCATGTTCCCGGATAAGAATGTTCCCCAGGGTTTCGGCCCTTTGGCGGCTGCTTTTGACAAGAACGATGACTTCTTGGAGGGCTTCATCCGGGACAATGTGGTGAGTGGTCTTGAGACAACGTTTATGGTTCTCTATTGGGCCATGGCGTGTCGATTGACTATGATGCTATGGTGTCATTTGTGCCTGAGCATACCGACGAGCAAGGGCTCCGGGCCACTGACCTTGTGCATCGTTTGTAGAGGGTTGTGGAGGAGCATGCATGCTCGCACTCTTAAGGACGTCAAGTAGTTGATAGGGTCCCTTGTATTTGCAGAGTGTTGTATCCGCTGGGATGCTATGTTGTAATGAACTTCCTTTGCTTGAGATAATGTTTGGAGCTTGTTTGATTGCTAGCCCCTGGGCATTTTGAATTTTTGGTCTTGACTCTTGATTTCTCTTGCGCTAGGCTGCAACAAGTGTTTCTCGTACGTGGAAGTCTTTGAGGGAAGATGCCCATGAAGATGCGTACAAGTCGCTTCGTGTTCGCCTCAAAGACACTAAACTTGAGAATAGCCGACTCAAAGATGTTGTTGTGGTTCAGCGCTCGAAACGAGAGCGAGTGGAGGCTATGTTGGATGGTTTGGTGGCTTTGATGTCCAAGTTGTCTGATGCAATGGCAGGTGAGTTTTCAGGTTCTTTGTCGCGTAGACTTGTTGGTGTTGCACTTTCTTTGCTAAGCTCGCTGCTTCTATCCATCCTTGTAGTTGTGTCCGGCAATACTCGCGTGGAATTTTAGGTGGTGCAGTCTGAGCTATCTCGCCTGGAGGACCCTGCTGGTCAGGTGAGTAATCCTCTGTGGGAAGATAGAGAAAAGGCTCGCGTCTTTGCTATCCTTCGCGAGCATGCTAACAAGGTTCCAAAGGCCGTCGAGTACTGCTGTAAACTGCTTCACAATGTCTTCAATGAGATGTTTCCCTTGGAGTCATCTCCGCAGACACTTGAGAAATTTTTCCATGTATTTTCTCATCCTTTGGAGGTTCGTCGTATGGTGAAGCTGCAAATTCAGGTGGGCACTCGTTGTGCCCTGGCGCTGGTTCGCTCGCATTGGCCGGGGATGGATCTTATGCAGGCGGCGCGCGACCCTCGTCGCGGCCGGGATGACCGATGCCCGAGCATTACGATGTTGCGACTGATCCATCAAGACTTATAATGGAGAAGGTGTACAAGGAGACTGACCGCATACTTGGCATCTGTTATAAGGTGAAGGAGGAGCCTGATGTGTAGGAGTTGTTTCTGTTGTATATATTGCAGTCCAAAGTCTAGCTGGTGTCTTGTGAATATAAGGTGCAGCCCCTGAGTGTTTTGTCGTGTCTTAGAGTCTTCGATGGCGTCTAACGTTTGCTGATTTCTGTTGCGCCAGTCTTTGTATCTCGATTTTATGCCATGAGTTTTGCTCGCAAACCTTTTGGGTGCGGCCGAGCCCATGAGAGCTTTTGTTGTGGATTGATGATGCCCCTCAACTATAGGGGATCGTTTGTAGCGTTTTTGGTTAATAAGAGTGTCGAACCCAACGAGGAGAAGAAGGTATTGGTAAGTGACTTTGGTAAGAAATAGCTGCGGGAACTGAAAGATAGATTCTTAGGGGTTTTCGATATAAGCAACAAAAAGGTAAAAGCGAGTAAAGTGAATAGTGCTGAGGACTAACGAGTGGCCCAATCCTTTTAAGAAAAGGAGAGGCCTAGCAACTGAACTTATAAAGGCTGAAGCGTTCTTGTGGACACACGGGAGAAATAGTCATGTGCTTTCGCCATATTCCGTATCGGTACTATGTGCTGTGTTGATAAGTGTTGAGTGGGTGGATCTATTCTAGTGCACCCTCTAGACTAAGATAAGTGCACCCTTATGATTAAACATCTTGCAAGCATCCGCAACTACAAGATATTAATTAAGGCAAAAGCCTAACCATAGCATTACGATCGATGATCCATTGTTCCCTTGTGCAAAAGCGTGCGAACTGGGGTTCAGGTTTCTGTCACTCCGACAACCCACCGTAAGCAATCTTTGTACACAATGCATTCCCCTAGGTCCTTAATAAGGCAAGTGTTGAGTGTTCGACTCACACAACACCACTAGGAAAATAACAACACAACTTAAATATCAAACAACACATATTACTTCAACATCATATGACTACTAACAACTAGACTTCTCCCATGTCCTCAAGAACTAAAGTAACTACTCACAAGACATAAAAGAGATCATGATCAGAGGGGATAAATATATGATAACCAATCCGGACACAATGATATTCTCCAACAAAACTCAATAGCATTCATCACACGGTAGTAATCAACACCGGTAGAGTAGAGGGGATAGATAGTACGGATTACAATACAAGTTGAACTTGTGAGGTGAGATTGGATGAATATGAAGATGGTGCTGATGTTGGGGATGATGTTGATGATGATCTTGATGATGCCCGTGATGATGGTGATGACGATGGCGACGATATCCCCTTCCGGGAGGTGTTCTCCCCGGCGGAATCTGCCCGTCGGAGATGTCTTTTCTCCTCTGTAGGTTTCTGTTGGATATATGCTCTAGAGGAAAATAATATATGATTATGACAATATATCTAAGCAAGTTCATAACCAGTTTCATACAGTGCTAGAACTGTATCAGTGAAACAATGATACATGTGTGGTATAGAAACCCCCAGTGTTCCTAGTTAGCCTCTATTTCAATAACTAGTTCATGGTCAACATGATGGTCGTGGTTTCGCGATCATGGACAATTAAGTCTCTTGACTGTGAGGTCACCTCACTGGATGAGTGACGTGATGAACATTACCCAACGTAAGCATTACAGCATGATCAAACTTATGAAGGTTCAGTGTTGTAATTACAGAACGTAGTAGAGTGTTCCTTTGACCGTGAGTACGTGCATAATTGCTATCTTCCCGGATGGTTTGACTTACATCCTACCACCTACCTAAAATATGCGGGTCATAACGGTTGTATCTTGGGTATTCCGTGGAGATATGTTGAGGAGTATTGTTATAAGAGCGGGATTTGTCAATCCATGTGATGGGTAGATACTCAGGGCCCACTCGGTGAGATTCCATCCATAAAGCTGCAGCGTGTGACTAGGTCACGGGGATGAATATTACGGGAACGAGTGAATAAGTATTTGTTCAGAACGAGGTTGAACTAGACATAGGATGTAATTGATCGAATCTCGGAAACAATCCAGTATCGCTGACAAAGGGAAAGCTATACGACGTAAGGTCCAATCGGTATTGATATCCAGAATGCACAGGGGTCATTATGGGCATCTAGGTCCCGCTGATGATAATTGACCGTAGCCTCATCTCGGCCATGACTGGAGTGTTCTCGGACCGTAGGGTAACACACTTAAGGGCCCGATTAAATCAGATACCTTTTTGGAACTATCGGAGTTACCAGAGAATAAAGGAAGCAGCACCGGAAAAGTTCCGTATTGACCCGAAGGAGTTTCGGAGTGAGCCGGAAGGTGTTCCGGAGCATCGAGAGAAGGAATAATATGTTCTAGTTTTTAATTAATTGAATTAATAATTAAAAACATTTTATTTAATATTAAGAAGTGATATGGGCCTTATTTATGAAAGAGGCCCATTAGGGGAATAAAGGGAAAAAGAAAAAGGAAAAAAAGGAAAGGAGGGGGGAGGCGCCATGGGCCCTAGGGCCCATGAGGGGTGCGCCCCCTCCCCTTTGGCCGGCCACCTCCCCTTAGAAAAGGGAGTTTAGTCCCACATTGCTAAGGGAGAGGGGTTGACTCCCTCCCCTCCCCCTATATAAAGGCATGTAGGGTGGAGTTTTTAAAGACACAGAAATTCGTGAGAAAATAAATATTATTCTGAATTGAGATCGGTTTTCTCCGGTCTTCTCCCCTTCCCCGTCTCTTCCACGATGGGCCCCCCTTGTTTGGGGCCTATAGTGGGATTGAGGCATCTCTGCTACACGGAGGTCGTCGTGCTGCCGAAACTCCGATTCCGGAGGTCTAATTCCGCCACCTTCGCTGGATCGGAGATCGGAGGTCGTCATCGAGTCTCGTACGTGTGTGAGTACTACGAGGTGCTACACGTGTGGCACTACACCCATCCGGGTGCTAACACAGCCAGGGGGTTGTGAACCTTGATCGACTACGTCAACCACGTTTGCGGGAATGTTTCCCGCGCAACGGACTACACCCCGAGGTATGTTATTACGCACTCCTTTCCGTTACGGTAATACGGCTAGCTAGATCTTGGGTTATGGGAAACGCTAGTTAGGAAAAAATTGTGTTTTCCGCTGCGCACCCCAACAAGTTTCCTGGAAACTATGGGCACTCATCTAAACTTCAGCATCGCTTATCACCCCCAGTCGCAAGGACAAGTTGAACGATTCAATCAAGTGCTTGAAGACATGCTTCGAGCTTGTGTCATCGAATTCGGTAAGAAATTGGAGGAATCTCTCCCATTTGCTGCATTCTCGTACACCAATAGCTATCAAGCTAGTCTGAAGATAGCACCCTTTGAAGTTCTGTATGGACGTAAGTGTTGAACCCCTCTGAATTGGTCAGAAACTTGGGAACGAGCACTTTGGTCCGAATATTATCCAACATGCTGAAGATCAAGTTCGTGTTATCCGTGAACATTTGAAGACTGCTCAGTCCCGCCAGAAGAGAAACTATGACCGCAAGCACAAGGAAATGGTCTATCAACCTAGCGAACAAGCTTACCTTTGTGTCACTCCAATGAGGGGCACTCATCGTTTCGGGATCAAGGTCAAGTTAGCTCCTCGCTACATCGGTTCGTTCCGTATCCTCTCCAGACGTGAACCAGTGGCATACATATTGGAGTTGCCGTCAAACCTCTCCCAAGTCCACGATGTCTTTCACGTGCCGCAACTCCGTCGCTGCTTCAAGGATCCTATACGAGCAGTGGATCATGAAATGATGGAATTGCAACAGGACTTGTCTTATCGGGAGCATTCGAGCCGCATTCTTTATCAGTCTGAATGTCGAACCCGCAACAAGGCAATCAAGTTCCTCAAAGTTTAGTGGTCCAATCATTCTGTAGATGAGGCCACTTGGGAACGCGAAGATCGTCTTCGTGAATAATACCCCGATCTTTTCCCCTCTACCGCTTAAATTCTCGGGGCGAGAATTCTTCTAGTGGGGGAGATTTGTAACACGCTCAGTATCATGTAACAGTAATCACTTTTTCTAATGACAATTACTGTTGCTACACCCATCCGGGTGCTCAACACAGCCAGGGGGCTGTGAAACTTGTTCGACTACACCAGCCACGTTTACGAGAACGTTTCCCGCTCAACGGACTACACCCCGAGGTATGTTATTCCGCACTCCTTTCCGTTACGATAATATGGCTAGCTAGATCTTGGGTTATGGGAAACGCTAGTTAGGGAAAATTTGTGTTTTCCGCTGCGCACCCTAACAGTGGTATCATGAGCTAGGTCTATGCTTAGTATTACTCTATGGATAGAACACATCGGGGATGTGGGCGTTGATTGTATGATTTTTACCCTCCCACGTGTACTTGTTCACATTTGCGGCATCGTTTGATGAAGCGTCCCCCGTCCGACCTTACGCGTACTCTTACGCGAGACTGGTTCCACGCTTTCATGCGGCTTGTACCGGGGGTGTCTGTCTCTCTACTTTAGCGGATGTGGAATTTGCAACGGAGGGCCCCGTGCGGGGTGTAATAGAGACAATCGTATGGTTGACGTTGTGGTTGACTCATAGGTTAAAACCTATTTAACTATGAAAGCCCCAGCAGCCACGTAAAACTTGCAATATACAACTAGATCGTCTAAACTTTGTATTGCTAAGTGGGGGCTATCGTTTTTTTGATTGTGATGTAGTGATAGCTTTGCTATGTGTTACTAGTAAGTAGTAAACGTCATCATGATAAAACATACTCAAATGGAGACACTGTAGACTTAGTGTTGCCATAGTTCAAACATCTTAAAACTTGCTAGTATAGGATACACGACGGTAGCATGTGATAAGATGATCCCTTAAAAAAGCCAAACACAAGTATTCTACCAAAGTTTGCACCACCTGGAAGGTTCACCCATATGGCCGACATTCCGTACATATCGGGTGTCACACATATTAAATGGCGTTCGCATGAGGTTGGGTTCGGCAAGCCTAGCATATGCAGGTATGGCCTTGCTGAGCAGCATATAACACTGAGGTTAATTTGGCGAGCCTAGCATATGAAGATATGGCCTCAGAATACTAGAGATCGAAAGATCGAGCATGAGTCACATACCTAATGTGACCGCACAAGTTGTTGTCTAACTTTGAAACTGACCCGTCGGCCGTGTGATATTCGAGGGCGGGCAGTGAATCTGGACATGTAATCACTAAAACTTCTTAGGGATGATTGTTTTAGTGCGAGCTCATTCATAATGTGATTATATAAACTCATTGTTGTGAACTAGTCTTAATTGTGTTCCTTGCAAATTATGTTTATAGAAAATAAATGAAATAGAGCAACATGAATTATCTTTCTTCATGTGAAGGGTGAAAGACTTAGAGTAGATGGGTCAAACTTTGCTGACTGGTACTCACAACTTAGGACTTCGCTCAAAAGAGAAAACATCTTGTTCACAACAGAAATGCATGTGGAAGAACATTCGGACAACGATGTTGGCGATCAGGAGATACTTGATCATTATGCTCGTCGACAGAAGTGCTCCATAGTCAGGACTGTCATGATTTTCATCATGTCAGAGGATTTGAGTATTCAGTTCCAGGACACTGACTCATATGACATGATGGACACGCTAAAGACAATGTTCAAACGCGAGTTCAGAGTTTCCATATTTGAGTTAGGAAGAAAGTTTCTAGCTACAAATATGGAAGAACGCACAAGCCTTGGTGATCACTTAGACAGGATGCATGAGATGTACCTGACTCTGGTGGAGGATTATGAATATTGGACAATGAATGAAACCACCACAGAAGAGTTTGCGATAAACACGTTATTGCACTCGCTTCCCCGAGTTATGGTGATTATGTTCATAGATATGTCGGGAGTGGAGCTAATATGAGTCTCCAGACATCATGACTGATCTCTTGGCCGTAGAAATTGCTCCTATCGAGGATGCAGAAGTCGTGGATGGAGAAGGTATATACTTGATATACTTTATAAATGTTTGTTACCCTTTATACAACACTTGCAGTAAATGAGTATCTGATACTTATTCTGTTTTATGAAAACAGGACCTGCCGTTGCATGGACGGGAAGAGGTGAAATGAAGGATTGATGGAAATCAAGTCAGTTGATGGCCAGCATAGATTTCGCCAAGACATCTATCATAGGAGATACTTTTAGAATTAGATAAATCTTATGTAATCATTATAGTATGAACACTTAGTTGAGTGTCTTGCATCTCGCGAGACAAAGTTATTCATGTAATGAGACAAGTCAGTTGTTCTGGTTAAATGAATAAAGTGTGATTATACTTTGATTACGTCTTGATTTATAATATGATAGAAAACATTTATAATACTACTATTACTGTCAAGTGATATTCAATGTTTAATGATAAAGTTGTCTTGATTACAACAAGTCAAAGATTTGATTGCATAAAGTGATTTCATAACTGATGAATTCATTAAATGTATGATCTATTAGCTTGTGTATTCATTACCGAATGAAAGTCATAACTTGACTGCGTGAGATGGATTAGATACACGATCTATGAACCTCTGCAATAAATATGACCAAGCCAAGGTTCTAGCAAGTAGAACTTGTGCCAATCATTGTACATAAATGATGTACTAAATGGGCACATGAGTTATCATTAAATACTTCATATGATTAATTGAAAGCTTGTATTCAATTGAGATCATAAAACTGAAATTCAGGAATCACAGTGTGTAGTTGAATATAAGGATACAAATCACTACGCTATGATCTAAGTGATAAGTATTAAAATTGACATAATGGGAGACTTGTGGAAATTGTACCACAAATTACGATGGAAGTTGAAAGTGCTAAACTACTTAAACCATTCATAGTCATACTAAACTGTAGTATGGTCTAAACGTTCTTTCCCCTGCACTAAAATTATTAACGAACAAGGTTGTTTAATTCATTAAGTTAAAACACCTACTTCATGAATTAGGAAACCATCCCGAATCTAATGAGACAAGATAGATCCATAAATGATGGTGTTAGAAAGTTTCTAAAGAAAGAATTTCTTTGTACCAAAATAGCAAGCAATTGAAATTACATATTCTCCCCGAATAGCAAAACTTGTATTGCTTAATTGGTAGTGTGAGAAGTAGTTTCTCTACACGGATCCAATGGGAGACAATGGAACCTTTGACCGAGGTACTAGACCTTGCCTTCAGAATATCAGAGTATTGCAACGAAAGCGTGTTCCGCTGTAACAACACTGTAAAAAGAAGGATATGACATAGATGATTGATCTTGGTATATGATTTGAAGCCATTGTTGAATCTAGAAGGTTATCATGAATACGTTCTGTACAGAACAATAATCATGAGTCTTCTTAATGAAACAAAAGGAATAACATTGCTTCAAATACAAAGGAATGATGGTAGCCTAGAACACGAGGAGAAATGAAATAATATTGAGTTGCATATAGGATGGCTCACGTCCTGTGAAATAAATCGGTTATTTCATATTCTCGATAAACTAGAGAGTTATTGAGAATAAAGTAACATGGATAAGGAATTATTTGGCTCATAAAACTGTTATGACCAAATTTCAATATTGATTGACTACAGAAACGTAGGAATGCTTTAATCAATAAAATATTTCATTTACACTATAGTGGACCATAGCCTTGAATTCCGTCTCATTCAAACTTAGGATTTGAAAGTGAATTGCAATAGGCATCACAAAATTTTATTTTGTTAAAATGATGGACTATAGTACCTCAAGACAGGAACCCTCAACCTTGATTTGATCAGGTGATTTTGTAATGAACAAATTATTGAGTGGGCCTGTAGTTTCATGAAACTGAGTGGGAGCTTCGGAGACTTCCAAGAGACATGGAATGCAGAGGGCATTTTCCGAGTGGGAGATTTGAGAGAATTATTGTTATGTAAGACATAAGAATAAAGATGTTAACTTGATGAAAGCTAAACCACAAATATATGAGTATATGATAGATATATTTGAGTGGGAGCATGATCACTGTCTCAAACATATATGCATTGATATGTGTGAAGAATGATCTCATATATATATATATATATATATATATATATATATGGACATGCATTGATTTGTGTATATAGAGAATCGTTGTCGGGACCCGGGGTTAGCGTATGCAAGCCTCGCTACAACACAATCATATGGAGAGCCGAGAACCGTACCCACTTGTCTAAGCAGACAAGGCCAAGCACAGAACGTTCTCGGAAAGCATCGAACGTGAGGGGCATCCCATCCAGGCCGGATGATCAACTGAAATGGGTCCTCATCGTCCGCACACAAGTCTAAATGATATGGGTGGTGAACTCCCATACTCATAGACAAGTCGCCTCAACCATACTATCGATTGTATTATAACCCTTACATAGACTTACTCCAGCCCGATCACTTAGTCGGGGTCTAGGGCGGGCTCAATCATACATCAAAGTGTGCACGAGACAGAGTCTCGAGCAATCGCATCGCGATGCCCCAAGCTGCGCACATCTAAGGGCCACTTGGTATATAAAAGACCGCCAGCCAGATCACAACTAAGGTCTCGAAAACCCATACTAAGACATGCATGTTATAAACATACACGCAGCACACATGCCTTGTATGAACAGCAGGTATCATTGCAATTCTCTACAAAGTATATACTTTATTGATAACTCTTACAGAGTGCACACAGAGATCACAAGCATGTGATCCAACATTACAACGGACAAGCGGAAGCAAAGTAGGTCTGAGTACAGACAAGTTTAACAAATGGCTTAGAGAAGCCTTATCTAAAAACAAGCCCTCCACGAGGGAACCAGTCGTCTGACTGGGACTACACTAGCTTGGTCTTGGTCTGAGTCTTCATTCTTCGAGCTTCGGGTAGAAGTCACCATCGGGGTCGGTGGGTTCATCTAAAACATAGATTAAGCAAACGTGAGTACAAAATCGTACTCAGCAAGACTTACATGGGAGCTATACTACTCATGCACATGTATCAAGGTAAAGGGAGGTGGGGTTTCACTTGCAGAAGTGCCAGCTTTGACTTGGCTAGTCCTAAACTACGAGTACCAGACTTGAGGTAAGAAGCGTACACGAGTCCACTAAATCTCTTCAACCAATTATACCACTATGGTTACTTCCTCGACTTCCCCACGAGAAGCACCCCATAGCACTCACGCTTATCTTGGTGTGTTTTAGAAGTATCCAGTTCAAGTTGTCTAATAATCAAGCTAAGCTTTCCAAGTAGTCCTTAACCGCGGACGCGGCTATTCGAATAGTTTTGTTAACCCTGCAGGGGTGTACCGCTACACACACGTGTCATCATTTACCGCCTTTTGCATGTCACCGTTCAAGAGGTGACAGCGAGGATGCCACCACAACACTTCGCCCACAGCTCCGTTCTAGTCCAGAGAGTCGCCTATCTGAGGGGGATCCGTATGGAAGTCCGGCCGAGGTTCCAGTACAGCCTCAAACGATGTGTGCAGGGTCCCAAGCCGGTCTTGAAAAGCCGTTCATCCACTTCGCAGACCGTGCCACAGCCCTACCAAAACTCCGAACTACTGCGACTCTTGGGGTTCGAACGGGGTGAGGTACTAGGATGAGAGGGGTCAGTGAGCCCAATGTGTTGTTGTACTCTTCTTCTTGGATCACCACACAAGAACTCGGACTTAAGGCGGTGTTCAACGAGACAACCCACTGTGTACTCCTACACAACCTCTCATCGTTCACCTTGTATTAGGGTAGATTCACCAACACATTTCACTTTCATCAACACCATGTTCACCATCATCCCGACTCACATCAAAAGCAACCTCATTGTACCACTAAGCATGCAATAAGCAGTAACAGTTGCAGGGGCCACATGATATCAACCAACTCCTACATCTGCTAGGATTGTGGTTTGCTTACTACTGTGACAAGATGATAAGTCATGCAAAGGATATGGGTTCAACTATGCGGTAGAAACGTTATCATGGTGATCATCCTAAACAATGCATAAGCGAGACATGAGAGGGAAGTGGGATTTTATCGACATGATCAATGGGGGTTTGCTTGCCTTGCTGACGAGGTTCGGGTTCGGGGTCTTCAACGAAGGGGGCAGCCTCCTGTTCCGGTTCCACCTCTACTCGACAGACAACAAACAAGGTAGCAAAGTAAATACAATGCACAAACACGTGGTTGAAGTTTGAAACTTGATGTATATGTTTTGATGTGTGAAGCAATTCCATTTAAATGGAGTATATTGCAAATTGAATTGCAAATTCAAACTCCAATTTGAATTCAAAAATTAGTTAAGTTGCATATGACATTGTTTGATCAAGTTAAACCTTTTTGAAAAGTGTAAGATATGCCTCTGATGTGTAATTGAAATGTAGCATGTTGCCATGGTTCAAGTTGCAAAAGTATTTGAAATGAATTTGAATTAATTCCATTTAAATCAAATAGAAAATGCTACTGATAACATTTTAAATTCAACTCAAACAAAGTTGAAAGTTGAATATTTGGATAGCTTATTTTCTCCTGATCATTTTTCATATATTATTTGTTAAATTTGGAGTTAATATGAAAAAGTTATTGCATTTCAAAGTTTAAAGAATTTTCTGGAATTTTCTCTCTTTCTTATTTCTCTTAATCTCTGGAAAAGATTTATTGCATCACTGTGACACCAGGTTGACGTCAGGGGGCCACTGACAGAAGGGCCCCACTGGTCAGTGACCTGGGACTTAATTCCCTCTCTGTTTAAATTAAACAGGGGTTAATTAAGCCCTGGGCCCACTGGTCAGCCTCTGGTGGGGGGTTAATTAAGCTCGGGTTAACGGCACTAATGGCCTCGCCGGCTCGGGCTCGCCGGAGTTCTCGCCGGAGCGGCTGTTTTGGCACGGGAGTGGGTTAAGGAGGCACTGGGAGGTGGCTACGGGCCGTCCGCGTCTAGTGGCGTGAGCTGGAGCTCAAGGAGAGGCTCGGGGCCACGGCTACTTCAAGCTCGCGGCGGCCGGAGCTTCGGTGCTCGACGAGCACGACGATAGCGGCCACGGGATGGAGCTCGGCTAGAGGAAAAAGAAGCGCGCGCTCACCCTGAAGACGAAGACGAGCGCGACGTCATCGGGGAGGGACCGGAGAGGGCTCGATTTGTCGCCGGAGATGCGGCGGCCGGCGGTGAAGACTCGAGGCTCGCGTCGTCTGCGAAGGCTCCCGGCTCGAATCAACAGTGCAGGGTGACGAAGTCGAAGGAGGGGAGGACGTTGGACAAGGCGGCGGAGCTTGAATGGCACGGTGGCCACGGGATCTCCTCGTCGGCGCTCCGGCAGGCTCTCGGGTCTCCGCGGAATTTCGCCGTGGGAGGGAGAGAGAGATCAAGGGAGAGGGGAAACTGCTTCGGGAGCCTTCCAGGGCGTCCACAGCGAGAGGAGAAAGGGGAGGGAGTAGCTGCGTGGCTAGGAGGAGGTAGAGGTGGCCACGACCACGGGCATGCCGGGCACGCAGCTGCCTGGCTGCCTGGAGAAGAAGACAACGGCTCCAGCTGGGCTGGGCCTCGCCTAGGGCGAGAGGTAAGCTCTCTCCTTTCTGTTTTCTCTTTTCTTTTTATATTTTCTGTAAATTGATTGACCTAGCTATTTAAAATAGCTTAGGCATTTTATTAAATGCCAATATTTTTTATATGGCCTCATTAAAGCTAGAGCTAGCCACTTATAAAATTTGAGCATTTTTAAAATTCAAATAATTTGAATTTTAATTCAAATAGGGTTTTATTTCATTTTCCAAGGCATTGTTTGAAAATTAGAAAATTCCATGAGCATGGGATTGATCCCAAACCATTTTTAAAATGATCAGCATCATTTATAGGAATTTTCCAACTGTTCAAATGATTTTTGGAAAAAGATTTTTATCTGGCCATTTGATTTAAATTCTCAGGGCTTTTCTTTTCCCCATTTTTGAATTTTCTTTTGAATTTTTGCATGATGCAAAGGCCTAAGATTACCCTAGCACATACCTAACTTGGGGTTGTGACAACTCGCCCCCACTCAAAAGAATCTCGTCCCGAGATTCAGATGTCCGCGGGAGGAAGGAGGGGTACTCGGCACTGAGACGGTCTTCTCTTTCCCGCGTGGCTTGTTTCTCTGAGTGATGAGACCACTGAACTTTCAGAAACTTGATCTTCTTTCAGCGAGTGACATGCTCTGCTGAATCAAGAATACGAATAGGGTATTCTCGATAAGAAAGGTCATCTTGGAGATTAAGCGTTTCATGGTCGACTTCGCGGATGGGGTCCTTGAAGCAACGCCTGAGTTGTGACACATGGAATACATCATGTACTCGGGAAAGGTGCGGGGGTAGTTCAAGTTGGTAGGCAAATTCTCCACGTTTAGCAAGAATGCGGAAAGGTCCGATGTAACGTGGGGCCAACTTGCCTTTGATACCGAAACGTTGGGTTCCCTTCAGAGGAGTAACCCGAAGGTAAGCCTTCTCATCCACATTGTAGCTTTCTTGCCTATGATGACGATCATAGTAGCTTTTCTGACGAGACTGGGCTGCTTTCAATTGATCACGAACAATGCGAACTTGCTCTTCTGCTTCCTTGATCATGTCCGGTCCAAAGAATTGTCTGTCACCGGTTTCTGACCAGTTTAGTGGTGTTCGACATCGTCGTCCATAAAGGAGTTCAAAAGGATCCATGTTCAGACTAGATTGAAAACTATTGTTATAAGCAAATTCGGCGAATGGAAGAGACTTCTCCCAATTCTTTCTGAATGAGATAACACAAGCTCTGAGCATGTCTTCAAGAATTTGGTTAACCCTTTCGACTTGACCGCTAGACTGAGGATGGAAAGCTGTACTAAAGGAGAGATGAGTTCCCATAGCATTCTGAAAGCTTCCCCAGAATCTAGAGGTGAAAAGGCTACTGCAATCAGAATTGATTTCCAAAGGAACACCGTGAAGGGATACAATTCTAGAGACGTACAAGTCCGCTAACTGGCTAGCAGTTATAGACTCGCGAACCGGAAGGAAGTGAGCAACTTTGGAAAGCCTATCTATGACAACGAAGATGGCATTGTTTCCTTTCTGGGTTTTTGGAAAGCCAGTGATGAAGTCCATACCGACTTTGTCCCATTTCCACTCGGGAATAGACAAAGTTTGAAGTGTACCAGCAGGTCTTTGATGTGTTCCCTTAATGCGACGACAAACATCACATTCGGCAACAAATTGAGCAATGTCTCTCTTCATCCTAGTCCACTAAAATCTTTGGCGTAGATCTCGGTACATTTTTGTGCTACCGGGATGAATAGAGAGGGGTGTGTCATGGGCTTCCTTGAGGATGAGTTGCCTTAGTTCCCTATTCTTAGGTACTACCAAACGATTTTCAAAGAATACCGTTCCCTTGCTATCTGTGGAGAAACATTTAGCAACTCCGCTAACAATGTTCTCCTTGATCCGGCGAACACCTCGTGCACGCCTTTGGGCAACTATTATATGATCCTCAAGAGTTGGTTTCGCCACCAAGGTAGAAAGATAGCCATGAGGAACAATCTCAAGATTAAGCTTGCGAAATTCCTCATGAAGAAGTGGTTGATACTGTTGCAACATGAGGTTGTTACAATACGAATTACGACTTAGTGCATCAGCCATGACATTGGCTTTGCCTGGGGTGTAAGAAATTCCTACGTCGTAATCTTTTATCAACTCAATCCAGCGTCTTTGCCTGAGATTAAGATCTGGCTGGGTGAAAATGTATTTGAGGCTTTGGTGGTTGGAATAGATCTCGCAACGATTACCAAGGAGGTAATGTCGCCAAGTTGTTAGGGCATGAACTACGGCAGCGAGTTCAAGGTCATGGGTAGGATAGTTTTCTTCATGTGGCCGCAACTGGCGTGAAGCATAAGCTACCACATGTCGATCTTGCAGAAGTATGCATCCTAACCCTTGCCATGATGCGTCACAATAGATCTCGAAATCCTTTTTGGTGTCTGGAGGTGCAAGTACGGGTGCAGAAGTCAACCTTCTTTTTAGCTCTTGAAAGCTTTCCTCGCACTTGGGAGTCCATAAGAATTTCTTATCTTTCTTGAGGAGTTCAGTTAGAGGCTTTGCTACTTTAGAAAAGTTCTCGACGAAGCGACGGCAATAGCTGGCTAGGCCAAGAATACTCCTAACTTGCTTAACCGATTCAGGTGGAGTCCAGTCAGGGACGGCCTGAACTCTCTCGGGATTCACAGCAATGCCTTTTGCAGAAATCACGTTGCCTAAGTAGGTCACTTCTGGTAGCCAAAATTCACACTTGGAGAATTTAGCATACAGGCGATGCTCTCTAAGTTTCATCAATACCAGCCTTAGGTGTTCGGCATGTTCTTCTTCGTTCTTCGAGTAGATGAGAATGTCATCAAGATAAACTACAACAAATTTATCTAGGTACTCCATGAAGATCGAATTCATCATGCGTGAGAAAGTGGTGGGGGCATTGGTTAAACCAAAGGACATGACGGTGTACTCGTAAAGACCATAACGAGTAGTAAAAGCCGTTTTGGGAATGTCCTCATTTTGGATCTTGATTTGATGATACCCTAATCTCAAATCCATCTTGGAGAAGACAGAGGATCCTGCAAGTTGATCATAAAGATCATTGATCCTGGGCAGTGGGTACTTGTTCTTTATCGTCGCTAGATTTAGCGGGCGATAGTCTACGCACATCCTTTCTGTTCCATCTTTCTTCGTTACGAACAGAACGGGGCAACCCCATGGCGATGAGCTAGGAAGGATGAAGCCTTTTTCCAACAAAGCTTCCAGTTGGGTTTTAAGCTCAGCTAACTCACATGGGGCCATTTTGTATGGGCGTCTAGAAATTGGTGCGGTTCCTGGGGCAAGATCTACAATGAATTCTACACATCTGTCGGGTGGCATGCCCGGCAGCTCTTCAGGAAAGACATCCGGGAAGTCACGAACCACCGGAACATCTTCGAGGTCGGGAAGGGGAAGCACATTCAAAGAATGCACCTGGGTTCTTGTTCTTGGTGAGGAGTAAACTATTGTCTGGCCTGAAGGATGTGTAAGTCTAACTGACTTGGCTTTACAATCAAGAAAAGCATTCTTCCTTGATAACCAATCCATACCAAGGATGACATCAATGTCGGAAGACTTGAGGGCTATGAGTGAAGCAAGGAATACTAAACCCTCAATTGCAATTTGATTACCATGGCTTACTTTATTAGTTTGCCACTTGGAACCAGGAGTTTGAATGATCATAGGGGTGAACATTTCTTCAAAGGATACATCATGTCGAAGTGCATAACTCTCCGACATGAATGAGTGAGATGCTCCTGGGTCGAAAAGAACAGAAGTGGGAACAAAATTGACTGGGAGCGTACCAAGAATGACGTCAGAAGTACTATCAGTTTCCTCAGCTGAGATTTGGTTCACACGTCCAAGATTTTCTGAGGTGGATGGCTTAGCGGTGGAAACCTTCGAGGGTGGCTTGGCACGAACAGTGGGGTTTCCTTTGGCATGGGGTGGAGCATTTTGGTTGAAGGGGCACTCACGAGAATAGTGACCAGGCTGGCCACATCTAAAGCAGGCTCCAAAGATAGTGCGGGGAGCTGGGTTATTTGGTGGAGCTGGTGGACGAGGCGGTACAAGGGATGGCCTTGGTGGGTTGTTTTGGGGAAACAAACTATTAGGAATCCAGATCATACGCTTCTGAGGGCGTGAACTGGAAGAAGGGGAAAGCTCAAGAGCATGCTTGCGAGACTTCTCGAAAACTTCATTGCCATGCTCAGCTCTGAAGGATCTGTTGACTAAATCCTCAAAGGTGGCAAATTCGATGAGGTTGAGATCATGATGGAGGATGGGGCTAAGTCCCTTGCGGAATCTTGCCTGCTTTCTGGCATCGGTGGTGATCTCATCTTGGGCATATCGAGCAAGACGGTTGAACTCTCTCACATACTCATGAATGGACATCTCTCCTTGATTCAGATTGCAAAACTCTTCCTTCTTGCGCTCCATCAACTCATCTAGAATGTGGTACCCTCGAAAGGCAACACAGAACTCCTGCCAAGTCACTACGTGACCATCTGGCTGCATTGCAACATAGTTCTCCCACCACTGAAGAGCAACACCTTCCAAGAAGTATACCGCGAAAATAACTCGGTCATCGGGAGCAACATGTGTTGTATCAAGCTTACGCTCGATGGAACGGAGCCAATCATCAGCTTCAAGGGGCTCAGAAGAACATCGGAATACCGGTGGCTTGAGGAGGATGAAGTCCTGAATGCTGACCACCACATTACGATGGTGGGAGGTATTCTGCTCGATGAGCTCCAGAAGGCGTGTTTGATCACGTCTATGTAACACCCTCAGAATCAGTAACAGTAATCACTACAGTGATTCCACTGTTAGTGATCATTACTGTTGATGATCAAGCCATGCTCACCTTTGATCATAGCTCTGTCAATTTCCAACCCGGACAAAATTTTCAAATTGGGTAAATTATAAATCCTCTCCAAGACTTGTGGATTCTTGTCCATCATTTGATCATGGTTAAACCAAAACCACCTTAGTCATTTGCATAATCCCAAGTCAATGATAATCATGAAACCCATAAGGTTGGATTATCCAAATTGTCTTGGAATTTTAAAAATGGAAATGGAAATCTTAGTTAAACCAACACTGTGGAAGCTATTTATAAAATGCCTAGCAATCATTAGGCCATGGTTATATATAGCAATGGTTATTTTATTAAAATGATATAGTAATATTAGGGAATACTAAATGGAATAAAATAATAGCTTGGACCATTTATTAAATTTCCATGATAAATTTAATAAACATGTGGTAATTTTAAATGCACTGAAAATTGTGAGAACAATTTTATAAAATGTGAAATAATCAGTAGGTCATTTTGTGATGGTTTGGGAATTTAATAATTTGTTTATGTAATATAAACAAATTAAAAATAGTAGCAAAGTAGCAAATTTTAATTATTAAATAATTATAAAAATACCAATGATTTTATAAAAGGTCAAAACATTTTGTATTAAGGTATTACAGTGTCATTGAATTATTGAAGAAAGTTTCATAATTTTATAAAACCTAATGATGCCTAAATAAAATAGAAACATATAGAAACAAAAAAAGGCAAAGACCTATTCTACGCCTGTGGGCGAGGCCCACCCCGACCCGGCCGCCCCCTTCCTCTCTCCTTCCCCTCCTCCCCTCCCCCACCACGACGACAGTGCCATGGCAGGGGAGCACTGTCGCCAGCCCCCACCCCACCTGCCCCCGTACCTGCTCCCCCCTCCATGAGGATAAGGAGGAGGCCGAGGCCACCACCTCCTCCTCCCCGCCCAGTTCCCCCCGCCTCCTCTCTGCTCGCCGCGGAGACCGCTCCCCGTGGCCGCGTCGCCGACGCCGCCGGAGCCACGGACCTCGCCCCACCGGCCCGTCGCATCTAGGAGTCGCGCCGCCCTCACCTCCGTCCTCGCCGCGAGCTGAATCGTGCAGGGAGGCCACGCCGACGACACCCTCGCCCCGGCCTCGCCTGCGTACAGGACGTCGCCGCCACCATCGATTGTTTCTCACCGGAGCGTCCCCGAGCCCACTGCCCACTCCCTACCGAACCACAGTGAGTTGCGCCATCGATTTCCCCCCCTCCCCTCCCCTCAACTTCTGCTGCATTGTTACTTTATGCTTTATATAACTGTTGGCTGATTCTTACCTCATGCTGCAAGACATCGTCGGAAGATGCTAGTCTTCGATAGGCCTAGCTTCTTACCCTTGCTCTGGATTTCTGTCTTTCAGTCCACTATATACAGCCTCTTCTTTCCGTTGATACAATACATAATGCTTAGTAGCGGACGTAAGACTCGCGGGTATGCTAGATACTCACCTTTGCTTTATTTCCCCCTTTTCTCTTTGCCTGATCGGCCGCTGCAGCCGACGTTGGAGCCCAGGAGCAGGAGTACCCCGGAGGCGCCTACTACGACGTCGAGTTCCCCGTCGACCAGGAGTAGTTCGGTGGATCCCAGGCAGGAGGCCTCGCCTTTTCGATCTGTATCTCTGATGTGATTTGTGCTAGCCTTCTTAAGGCAAAACTTGACTAACTATGTCTGTACTCAGATATTATGGCTTGTATGACTTATGTATCCGGGTCCGCGTGACCCCCTCTATTGTAACATATTTGTTTATCCTATTGTGTTTAGTGTTGTGCTGTGATATTTTCACCGTGGCACCTTAATCTCAGCCGTGTACCCTGTGTGTATGATTACTGTACACGGATTGATTTTGGGGGCGTCACAAGTTGGTATCAGAGCCGATTGCCTGTAGGAAGCCACCCCACCACTACTTGGTCGTTGTTGAGTCTAGACTTTGAAAAACTATTTTGCTAACTTAATATTTGGCTTACGGGCCCACATCGATGTCACTACGAGTGATATCTATGGTATTAGGATCCTTTTCTCCTTACCTATGCTCTGGGACTCTGCTCTCTTATCCTTGCTGGTAAAGTTTTATTAACGCTGACTTTAGGTTCTCGTACCTCCTTCCTTCCGGAGAGCTCTGCATTCTCGATGATCGCCTGATTCACCTGAAGATCCCGACGATTACTCTCTGATAAATTCCCGAGAACCTGCGTGTTCATCGCCTTTGCATTCCCCTGCCACTGATAAGTCCGTGTGGATAATTGCATCCACCTCCCGATCTGAAAGTCATAATTCCCTTGTACTTAAGCATCAAATTATTCCGATGCTTCTATCACTCGATGCCTTTGCATTATTTCTCCTCCCGATTGAGTGCCGATACTCACATCGGATCCTTTGCGAACCATCCGACCTTTTTGTGGATTATCTATCCGACTATTCTTAAATGGCTTATTCCATGCGTCAATTGGATTCACCGTGTGAAATACCATCCCTGACCCTCGATGATTTTTGTTATCGTCGACAACCTCCCTCGACTCCGTGCCAATACAACTTGGTCGTGTATATCGTGTTGTTCTTTCCCTTGGGAAAGATATACACCTGATACTTGTGTATCATCACCTTTTCCTTTCCATTGGTCTGTTTAACCTTTCTTGTAATGTATCTTATCTAAGCAGTGAAATTCCCTGCTTATGTAAACACTTTGGTGTGCTACCTTGTCTGTACAACCAGTTACGATTGTTGATGACTTTTCGGTGACCACCGATGGACGAGAACTTTGCCAATTGGTCCGCCTTGTCTTAACGAGCAGGAAAATGGTTCTCTTCGTCCCTCGCCCTTGGCACTGATGTTGTTGCCGACATAGTTATCAAGTTGTTCTCCGTCATACCTTCCAACTTGATCGCATTGAATGTCACCACCCTGGTTCTATGTGGGCCCATACCCACAGTTCCATAGGACCGAAACCTAACTCTTGTCATCAACCTTGTGATATTCCGTCCGATATCAGACTCAGTGATTGTGTCTGATGATCGGGGCCCCTTTTCCCATCTTCCGTCTTCGGCATCGAATACATGCCTATCCACTTAAAACTTCTGACGATGTACTTCCCTAAGATTGATCTCGGAAGGACTTTGTACCCCATAACCTTGAGCAACCCCATTCGATTGACCTTGTGTTGATCCGACCCCCTTAAGCTTTATCTCTTAACCGGTTCGTAAGTACGATGAAGCCCTCGAAGAAAGGATAAAAAACTCATCGAGATGCCCGACGCAGTGCAATGAAGACATCAACGTGAAGGATTAATTTCTTCGGGTAGGGCAACAAGAACCAGAAGATTTGTTAGAAGGCGAAACCGGAACCTTGCCCCTCACACTACTTTTAATTCTCGGGACGAGAATTCTGTGTAGTGGTGGAGATTTGTAACACCCTCAGAATCAGTAACAGTAATCACTACAGTGATTCCACTATTAGTGATCATTACTGTTGATGATCAAGCCATGCTCACCTTTGATAATAGCTCTGTCAATTTCCAACCCGGACAAAATTTTCAAATTGGGTAAATTATAAATCCTCTCCAAGACTTGTGGATTCTTGTCCATCATTTGATCATGGTTAAACCAAAACCACCTTAGTCATTTGCATAATCCCAAGTCAATGATAATCATGAAACCCATAAGGTTGGATTATCCAAATTGTCTTGGAATTTTAAAAATGGAAATGGAAATCTTAGTTAAACCAACACTGTGGAAGCTATTTATAAAATGCCTAGAAATCATTAGGCCATGGTTATATATAGCAATGGTTATTTTATTAAAATGGTATAGTAATATTAGGGAATACTAAATGGAATAAAATAATAGCTTGGACCATTTATTAAATTTCCATGATAAATTTAATAAACATGTGGTAATTTTAAATGCACTGAAAATTGTGAGAACAATTTTATAAAATGTGAAATAATCAGTAGGTCATTTTGTGATGGTTTGGGAATTTAATAATTTGTTTATGTAATATAAACAAATTAAAAATAGTAGCAAAGTAGAAAATTTTAATTATTAAATAATTATAAAAATACCAATGATTTCATAAAAGGTCAAAACATTTTGTATTAAGGTATTACAGTGTCATGAATTATTGAAGAAAGTTTCATAATTTTATAAAACCTAATGATGCCTAAATAAAATAGAAACATATAGAAAAAAAAGAAAAAAAAGGCAAAGACCTATTCTACGCCTGTGGGCGAGGCCCACCCCGGCCCGGCCGCCCCCTTCCTCTCTCCTTCCCCTGCTCCCCTCCCCCACCACGACGACAGTGCCATGGCAGGGGAGCACTGTCGCCAGCCCCCACCCCACCTGCCACCGTACCTGCTCCCCCCCTCCATGAGGATAAGGAGGAGGCCGAGGCCACCTCCTCCTCCTCCTCGCCCAGTTCCCCCCGCCTTCTCTCTGCTCGCCGCGGAGACCGCTCCCCGTGGCCGCGTCGCCGACGCCGCCGGAGCCACGGACCTCGCCCCACCGGCCCGTCGCATCTAGGAGTCGCGCCGCCCTCACCTCCGTCCTCGTCGCGCGCTGAATCGTGCAGGGAGGCCACGCCGACGACACCCTCACCCCGGCCTCGCCTGCGTACATGACGTCGCCGCCACCATCGATTGTTGCTCACCGGAGCGTCCCCGAGCCCACTGCCAACTCCCTACCGAACCACAGTGAGTTGCGCCATCGATTTCCCCCCCTCCCCTCCTCTAATTCGTCGCCGTTTGGCCCCATTGCTGCCGTCTCCGAGCTCGCCCGCCATGGCCGGGAGCACGGGCCTCCCCGGGCGCTCACTGTCGCCGTTGCCGGGCGGCTTGCCGGGGCCGCGCGCTGGCTGCGCTCTGGCCACGCCCCTGGCTTGCCCCGCGAGCCCGCTGTCCCCCTTCCCAGCCCCGGCGTGGCTTCGCCGTGCCCACGGCCTCGCCGTCGGCCTCTGCTCACCGCCGGCGCAGGCTATTTAACCAGGGGCTAACCCCACTGGCAAAGGGGCCCCACCCCCCCTAAGCCCCTTGGTTAACTTAACCCCCCATTTTAATTAAGTTAACAGCAGATACCCCCCTAAGTCACTTACAAGTGGGCCTAGGGCCAGTGATTAAATTATTGCTGCTAATAAAATGTCCCTGTGATTTACATGTGGCCCTACCCAGTTAATTAACCATTTAATCAGATATTTAGAAAATATACTGACTATGACATGTGGGCCCTCTGATATTTTTGATTTAAATAAAATGAGTTAAATGCCTCTGTGTATGACATGTGGGTCCACCCTGTCAGCACTGTTGAGGATAATGTTTTGGATAAGGTTGGATTTTAATAATAAAAGAAATTCGGAAAATTGATTTAAATTATTTAAATATTATAAATTCAATATCTTTTAAACCGTAACTCCGATGAAAATAATTTGTATATCAAAATTGATCAGAAAAATATAACGAATACGGATACGATATCCATATGTCTACCACCCCCCTCTAACATAACGAACATCGACATTCCCCCCTCCGGGCCATCTGTCCGATAAATTGTCCGGTACTGCTAAAGTACCCGGATGAATTTATTCCGAACACGAATGTTGTTCGGAATAGATCAACTAGCTCGGATACACCTCCCTTATGTTTGAACGGTACCCACGACACCTCCGGCTTGATCCTTCCCCCTCCGGTCACCCTGCCCGGTAATCATCCGGAGCCGGTTGTTCATCCTCAGATGTATTTCCGTTCCGAGCAATGTGCATTGCACTGCGTTAGAATACCGTTAACATTTCATCTGTCATGTCATGCATCAGTTTGTATATGATTGTTGTGTATTTACTGTTTTCTTCCCCCCCATAATCTCCGGTAGACCCCGCTGCTGCCGTCGACTACACCGCTGCTGAGTACGACTACTTCGTCGATGACCCTACCCCTACCGTCGTGCTTCCAGGCAAGCAGAGCCATTCTCTTCCCCAGATATCGCCTATCTTTCTGTACATTTCTTGCACTAGGCATTGTTACTGCTGCTGCTACGATTACAATCCTATTCAATTGCATAGCCTCATTTTGTCGCCCCTTGATGTGCCTTCCTTTATCCTATGCTGCCTATTATTATTATTATTATATATTATTCAGCAGTGAGCCCTGCGCATTGTTAGCTAGGATTAGATAGAGGGCCGTGATCACTCAGGGGAGTGAACGCGGATACAAATATTATAACTGCACAGGTACGGTACAAAGCAGACACCGCCAAAGGCCCCTATCTGGGTTATGCCTAGTCACCTCAAGTGTGAGCTATCAAGGAGTAATCCTTGTACTCCACTCGAGGCTGACTTTGTCTTACCGCCATAGGGTCCTGAACAACGGTTGTCCTTCAGGTAAGAAGTCGGGCGACCAAACGGTGCCCGCGAGAGGTATTGTGACGGGACGACAGGGAGGGTACGACCAGTGTACCGGTGTGCTTGGCCCCTGATCGTTGGCCGCAAGAGTTACCATCCCACGAAATTCGAGCTCCTCCAGGAGCACACGCGAGACAAGGTAAGGAGACGGTTCACCTTGTTGGTAACCGCAGTGACTTGGTGGGACGACAGGGCAGGCACCGATGTACTGGTGGTCCTGGCTGCTGTCGTTGTCCGCGGGTCAGTTAAGTCGAGGCAACGATAACGGTTGTCACGCAGGTTAATTAAGATGCTAAATGGTTCAGTGAATGTCTTGAGTTGGCTATATGCCATGTACGCACTACCTACCCGTGGGAATTACGAGTTATGGGCTCCTCTGCTTCGTAGTGTCGTCCGAGGACTCTTCAGACGTCAGCAGTACCGCGGCCTGCGCCGGGAAGTGGTGTTGTCTTATTTGCCGCGGCAGTGTGATTTGTATTTGCTTTGATTTAACTTCACCGGCCAGCCTCGCACCGTGCAGGAGTACGTCGGGGTTAGGGTCCAAAGCCCCGCGTACATAGGATATAGTCCGGCGGATGACCTCTCTGTTGAGTTTGAAAGATGGGCTATGAAGTGTCGGATAGCCTCGGTGGAGCGTTCCCTGATAAGGTTCCCGCCACCCTGGAGATCCGTGTGTGTAGCGTAACACAAGTGCACCCCTGCAGGGAAGATCAATCTATTCGAATAGCCGTGTCCACGGTAACAGGACGCTTTATGCTGAAGCTGGATCTTACCACTAGAAACTAATATTATTAAACTATATGGTTCCGGGTTTTCGTCCTCGCGGGGATGTCGAGGAAGGGATCTCGGAGGCATTGCTAATTATTACAACTTATTATTATACAATGCTGCAGCAACTTCTGCTGCATTGTTACTTTATGCTTTATATAACTGTTGGCTGATTCTTACCTCATGCTGCAAGACATCGTCGGAAGATGCTAGTCTTCGATAGGCCTAGCTTCTTACCCTTGCTCTGGATTTCTGTCTTTCATTCCACTATATACAGCCTCGTCTTTCCGTTGATACAATGCATAATGCTTAGTAGCGGACGTAAGACTCGCGGGTATGCTAGATACTCACATTTGCTTTATTTCCCCCTTTTCGCTTTGCCTGATCGGCCGCTGCAGCCGACATTGGAGCCCAGGAGCAGGAGTACCCCGGAGGCGCCTACTACGACGTCGAGTTCCCCGTCGACCAGGAGTAGTTCGGTGGATCCCAGGCAGGAGGCCTCGCCTTTTCGATCTGTATCTCTGATGTGATTTGTGCTAGTCTTCTTAAGGAAAAACTTGACTAACTATGTCTGTACTCAGATATTATGGCTTGTATGACCTATGTATCCGGGTCCGCGTGACCCCCTCTATTGTAACATATTTGTTTATCCTTTTGTGTTTAGTGTTGTGCTGTGATATTATCACCGTGGCACCCTAATCTCAGCCGTGTACCATGCGTGTATGATTACGGTACACGGATTGATTTTGGGGGCGTCACAGTCTATTCCGCTCGGCTTCCATCATGATTTCCGCCACAGAATGCGGGGTTGGAGGTTCATCATCATTTTGATTCCGATCACGGTCTCGATTCCGAAGAACAGCACTACGAGTTCCACCTGACATCCTGTGTGATAAAAATCAACAATCAGAACAGGTTGTACGATGGAGTCAAGGATAAAAGGATATGATTTCAGAAGGAGAAGACTATAATGCAAAGGCAGTGATTCAAAGAAACACGGGATAATTCCGGCAGCATAATGGCTACACCGGGATAGAAAACAAGACAACCTCGAGGAGATTGGACAGAACTTCCTCAAGGAACTCAAAATACGGAGACTCTGGACAACCACAACAATCCTACGGCTATAAGGAGGCAATCAGCGAGATGTTCTATTCAGACATAGATGAGCCTAGTCCTATCTTCCCGTAGAATAAGATGAGGGTGACTCAGAACTCAGATCGATGAGGGTAAGGAGAAAAAGAAGCCTTACGTTGTTCCCTTATATACCCATAGTAATTATATAACTATAGAAGGATAGACTCGACTTCGGCCAAGGCTGATAATCCTACAGTCAGTCCTGCTCTGATACCAAGTCTGTCGGGACCCGGGGTTAGCGTATGCAAGCCTCGCTACAACACAATCATATGGAGAGCCGAGAACCGTACCCACTTGTCTAAGCAGACAAGGCCAAGCACAGAACGTTCTCGGAAAGCATCGAACGTGAGGGGCATCCCATCCAGGCCGGATGATCAACTGAAATGGGTCCTCATCATCCGCACACAAGTCTAAATGATATGGGTGGTGAACTCCCATACTCACAGACAAGTCGCCTCAACCATACTATCGATTGTATTATAACCCTTACATAGACTTACTCCATCCCGATCACTTAGTCGGGGTCTAGGGCGGGCTCGATCATACATCAAAGTGTGCACGAGACAGAGTCTCGAGCAATCGCATCACGATGCCCCAAGCTGCGCACATCTAAGGGCCACTTGGTGTATAAAAGACCGCCAGCCAGATCACAACTAAGGTCTCGAAAACCTATACTAAGACATGCATGTTATAAACATACACGCAACACACATGCCTTGTATGAACAGCTGGTATCATTGCAATTCTCTACAAAGTATATACTTTATTGATAACTCTTACAGAGTGCACACAGAGATCACAAGCATGTGATCCAACATTACAACAGACAAGCGGAAGCAAAGTAGGTCTGAGTACAGACAAGTTTAACACATGGCTTAGAGAAGCCTTATCTAAAAACAAGCCCTCCACGAGGGAACCAGTCGTCTGACTGGGACTACACTAGCTTGGTCTTGGTCTGAGTCTTCATTCTTCGAGCTTCGGGTAGAAGTCACCATCGGGGTCGGTGGGTTCATCTAAAACATAGATTAAGCAAACGTGAGTACAAAATCGTACTTAGCAAGACTTACATAGGATCTATACTACTCATGCACATGTATCAAGGTAAAGGGAGGTGGGGTTTCACTTGCAGAAGTGCCAGCTTTGACTTGGCTAGTCCTGAACTACGAGTACCAGACTTGAGGTAAGAAGCGTACACGAGTCCACTACATCTATTCAACCAATTACACCACTATGGTTACTTCCTCGACTTCCCCACGAGAAGCACCCCATAGCACTCACGCTTATCTTGGTGTGTTTTAGAAGTATCCAGTTCAAGTTGTCTAATAATCAAGCTAAGCTTTCCAAGCAGTCCTTAACCGCGGACGCGGCTATTCGAATAGTTTTGTTAACCCTGCAGGGGTGTACCGCTACACACACGTGTCATCATTTACCGCCTTTTGCATGTCGCCGTTCAAGAGGTGACAACGAGGATGCCACCACAACACTTCGCCCACATCCTCGTTCTAGTCCAGAGAGTCGCCTATCTGAGGGGGATCCGTATGGAAGTCCGACCGAGGTTCCAGTACAGCCTCAAACGATGTGTGCACGGTCCCAAGCCGGTCTTGAAAAGCCGTTCATCCACTTCGCAGACCGTGCCACAGCCCTACCAGAACTCCGAACTACTGTGACTCTTGGGGTTCGAACGGGGTGAGGTACTAGGATGAGAGGGGTCAGTGAGCCCAATGTGTGGTTGTACTCTTCTTCTTGGATCACCACACAAGAACTCGGACTTAAGGAGGTGTTCAACGAGACAACCCACTGTGTACTCCTACACAGCCTCTCATCGTTCACCTTGTATTAGGGTAGATTCACCAACACATGTCACTTTCATCAACACCATGTTCACCATCATCCCGACTCACATCAAAAGCAACCTCATTGTACCACTAAGCATGCCATAAGCAGTAACAGTTGCAGGGGCCACATGATATCAACCAACTCCTACATCTGCTAGGATTGTGGTTTGCTTACTACTGTGACAAGATGATAGGTCATGCAAAGGATATGGGTTCAACTATGCGGTAGAAACATTATCATGGTGATCATCCTAAACAATGCATAAGCGAGACATGAGAGGGAAGTGGGATTTTATCGACATGATCAATGGGGGTTTGCTTGCCTTGCTGACGAGGTTCGGGTTCAGGGTCTTCAACGAAGGGGGCAGCCTCCTGTTCCGGTTCCACCTCTACTCGACAGACAACAAACAAGGTAGCAAAGTAAATACAATGCACAAACACGTGGTTGAAGTTTGAAACTTGATGTATATGTTTTGATGTGTGAAGCAATTCCATTTAAATGGAGTATATTGCAAATTGAATTGCAAATTCAAACTCCAATTTGAATTAAAAAATTAGTTAAGTTGCATATGACATTGTTTGATCAAGTTAAACCTTTTTGAAAAGTGTAAGATATGCCTCTGATGTGTAATTGAAGTGTAGTATGTTGCCATGGTTCAAGTTGCAAAAGTATTTGAAATGAATTTGAATTAATTCCATTTAAATCAAATAGCAAATGCTACTGATCACGTTTTAAATTCAACTCAAACAAAGTTGAAAGTTGAATATTTGGATAGCTTATTTTCTCCTGATCATTTTTCATATATTATTTGTTAAATTTGGAGTTAATATGAAAAATTTATTGAATTTCAAAGTTTAAAGCATTTTCTGGAATTTTCTCTCTTTTCTTTATTTCTTTTAATCTCTGGAAAAGATTTATTGCATCACTGTGACACCAGGATGACGTCAGGGGGCCACTGACAGAAGGGCCCCACTTGTCAGTGACCTGGGTCTTAATTCCCTCTCTGTTTAAATTAAACAGGGGCTAATTAAGCCCTGGGCCCACTGGTCAGCCTCTGGTGGGGGGTTAATTAAGCTCGGGTTAACGGCGCTAATGGCCTCGCCGGCCCGGGCTCGCCGGAGTGCTCGCCGGAGCGGCTATTTTGGCACGGGAGTGGGTTAAGGAGGCACTGGGAGGTGGCTACGGGCCGTCCGCGTCTAGTGGCGTGAGCTGGAGCTCAAGGAGAGGCTCGGGGCCACGACTACTTCAAGCTCGCGGCGGCCGAAGCTTCGGTGCTCGACGAGCACGGCGATAGAGGCCACGGGATGGAGCTCGGCTAGAGGAAAAAGAAGCGCGCGCTCACCCTGAAGACGAAGACGAGCGCGACGTCATCGGGGAGGGACCGGAGAGGGATCGATTTGTCGCCGGAGCTGCGGCGGCCGGCAGTGAAGACTCGAGGCTCGCGTCGTCTGCGAAGGCTCCCGGCTCGAATCAACAGTGCAGGGTGGGAAGTCGAAGGAGGGGAGGACGTTGGACAAGGCGGCGGAGCTTGAATGGCACGGTGGCCACGGGATCTCCTCGTCGGCGCTCCGGCAGGCTCTCGGGTCTCCGCGGAATTTCGCCGTGGGAGGGAGAGAGAGATCAAGGGAGAGGGGGGAACTGCTTCGGGAGCCTTCCAGGGCGTCCACAGCGAGAGGAGAAAGGGGAGGGAGTAGCAGCGTGGCTAGGAGGAGGTGGAGGTGGCCACGGCCGCGGGCATGCCCGGCACGCAGCTGTCTGGCTGCCTGGAGAAGAAGGCAACGGCTCCAGCTGGGCTGGGCCGGCTGGGCCTCGCCTAGGGCGAGAGGTAAGCTCTCTCCTTTCTGTTTTCTCTTTTCTTTTTATATTTTCTGTAAATTGATTGACCTAGCTATTTAAAATAGCTAGGCATTTTATTAAATGCCAATATTTTTTTATATGGCCTCATTAAAGCTAGAGCTAGCCACTTATAAAATTTGAGCATTTTTAAAATTCAAATAATTTGAATTTTAATTCAAATAGGGTTTTATTTCATTTTCCAAGGCATTGTTTGAAAATTAGAAAATTCCATGAGCATGGGATTGATCCCAAACCATTTTTAAAATGATCAGCATCATTTATTGGAACTTTCCAACTGTTCAAATGATTTTTGGAAAAAGATTTTTATCTGGCCATTTGATTTAAATTCTCAGGCTTTTCTTTTCCCCATTTTTGAATTTTCTTTTGAATTTTTGCATGATGCAAAGGCCTAATATTACCCTAGCACATACCTAACTTGGGGTTGTGACAATCGTCTCATATACACTTATGCATTATGATATATATAGGGCTTAAGGCAAATAAAACACAAGATTACAAGAATCTTCTTTTATGTGAAGTACTAACACGTTACACATTGAAATCTATAAGAATAGATTAAGAAACGTCTAATGAACTAAAGTGAAGGTTGGAATAATCTTCTAGACAAGAAGCAGGTTCTTGTGGCTAGAAATTATATAACGGATGAAAATCCAAATATCACAAGCAATGTCTTGATGGAAGAATAGAGATGCACCATGTACTTGGACATGTGATCTTATATGTTCTTGACATATGATTCTACCATAAAACATGTGTTGTGAATCCAACAAAAGAATGAATCAAAAGTTCTTGAAAAAAGAACATATTCCGACGTGCTTTAGGAGTAAAACACAGAATCTGAATAAGGTCCATGCATTCAGTATATGAGGAATACTGATGACTATGCTCTAAAATATAGAAAGGATAATATACTTGAATGTAATGCAAGATTACAATTGCAAGCCTTATTATGAGTCTATATGGAATTAGAGACATCACCGAAGATATGAAAGAAATGTGAGCAAGATTCACGACACTACAGACATAATACTACTTAAAGAAAATAGACGTATGGATAAAAGTTTAGCGTAAGAAGTTTGGACTTCTGGCTGAGTGTATTTCCCAGTATATATGACTATGGATAACTCTTCTGAAGACTGAACCAAAGGATCACTAATGGATACTGTGAAATATTAGTCTCACTCTCCCGCGAAACTTATATCCAGCCATTATATGATAATGAGTGGCATGTCAAACTAGTTGACCTATACCAGTTGCAAAGGAAACATACGAATCTGAATTGGTGCAGTTAGTTGACGAACCCTCTTCCATGAGCAAGCATGATCAATGAACACTTATGCGATAAGAGGATTATGATCGGGAAAATGCGGCTAGATTATTAGCACTCTAGTGCAAGTGGGAGACTGTTGGATATATGCTCTAGAGGAAAATAATATATGATTATTCCAATATGCCTAAGAAAGTTCATAACCAGTTTCATACCATGCTAGAACTGTATCAGTGAAACAATGATACATGTGTGGTATAGAAACCCCCAGTGTTCCTAGTTACCTCTATTTCAATAACTAGTTCATGGTCAACATGATGGTCGTGGTTTCGCGATCATGGACAATTAAGTCTATTGACTGTGAGGTCACCTCACTGGATGAGTGACGTGATGAACATTACCCAAAGTAAGAATTACAACATGATCAAACTTATGAAGGTTCAGTGTTGTAATTACAGAACATAGTAGACCGTTCCTTTGACCGTGAGTACGTGAATAATTGCAACTTCCCGGATGCTTTAACTTACATCCCACCACCTGACTGAAATATGCGGGTCATAACGGTTGTATCTTGGGTATTCCGTGGAGATATGTTGAGGAGTATTGTTACAAGAGCGGGATTTGTCAATCTATGTGATGGATAGATACTCAGGGCCCACTCGGTGAGATTCCATCCATAAAGCTGCAGCGTGTGACTAAGTCACGGGAATGAATATCAAGGGAACAAGTGAATGAGTATTTGTTCAGAACGAGGTTGAACCAGACATAGGATGTCATTGATCGAATCTCGGAAACAATCTAGTATCGCTGACAAAGGGAATGCTATACAACGTAAGGTCCAATCGGTATTGATATCCGGAATGCACAGGGGTCATTATGGGCATCCATGTCCCGCTGATGATCATTGACCGTAGCCTCATCTCGGTCATGACTGGAGTGTTCTCGGACCGTAGGGTAACACACTTAAGGGCTCGATGAAAGGTTCCGTGTTGACACGAAGGAGTTTCGGAGTGAGCCGGAAGGTGTCCCGGAGCACCGGGAGAAGGAATAATATGTTTTAGTTATTAATTAATTGAATTAATAATTAAAAACATTTTATTTAATATTAAAAAGTTCTATGGGCCTTATTTATGAAAGAGGCCCATTAGGGGAATAAAGGGAAAAAGAAAACAAAAGGAAAGGAGGGGGAGGCGCCATGGTACCTAGGGCCCATGAGGGGTGCGCCCCCCTCCCCCTTGGACGGACACCCCCCCTTAGCGACTTTAGTCCCACATTGCTAAGGGAGAGGGGTTGACTCCCTCCCCTCCCCCTATATAAAGACATGGAGGGTGGACTTTTTAAAGACACAGAAATTCATGAGAAAATAATATTACTCCGAATTGAGATCGGTTTTCTCCGGTCTTCTCCCTTCCTCGTCTCTTCCACGGTGGGCCCCCCTTGTTTGGGGCCTATAGTGGGATTGATGCATCTCTGCTACATGCATGTCGTTGTGCTGCCGAAACTCTGGTTCCGGAGGTCTGCTTCCGCCACCTACACGTGTGTCACTACACCCATCCGGGTGCTCAACACAGCCAGGGGGCTGTGGAACTTGTTCGACTACACCAACCACGATTGCGGGAACGTTTCCTGCGCGACGGACTACACTTCGAGGTATGTTATTCCGCACTCCTTTCTGTTACGGTAATACGGCTAGCTAGATCTTGGGTTATGGGAAACGCTAGTTAGGAAAAAATTGTGTTTTCCGCTGCGCACCCTAACAGTTTCCGCCACGGAGCGGCGGCGGAACTCGCGAAAACTCTCCCCTTTTAGGCTTTTTGAATGATGTGCGATTTATAGGCCAAAGGAGGGAGGCGGGAGTGGCCCCAGGGGTCCACGCCAGGTGGCCGCCTGGGCACCCTGTGGCCCCCTTTGGCCCTTTTCGGCGTGCCTTCGTCATTCGTCTGAAAAATACCCTTCGTCGATTTTCAGGTAAGTTGGAGGTATTCTTCTTCAGCAACTCAGCGTCCACTTTTTACCGCTGAATCCTGCGCCTGCTTCTTCGGCATCGGAAAGTTGCAAACTGTGTAAATTAAGCCAAGACAACATAAGAACAACATCATATCATGAAATATATAAATGAATAAGAAAGAATTACTATATAAAATAGTGATGCATTTTGGCCGTATCAATTGATAAGTGGCTCTCCGGTTTGTTTTGTTTCTCTGTAGTTAACGCCTCGGGGGAGGTTTCATTGGCGCGAGCCTCCGGGTGCCAAATTGAGTGGGTCTTTTGTAAGTCGCGATTGTGAAAAACACCTCGGTGATGGCTTAGCTTGCGCAAGCCCCCGAGTGCCAGGTGGAGATGTTGTCGAGTTGCGAGTGCGAAAAAACGGCTTGGTGGTTGCTTAGTTTCACAAGCCCCGAGTGCGATATGGAGCCTTTGTCGAGTCGCGAGTGCGAAAAAACGCCTCGGGGTGGCTTAGTTTCACAAGCCCCCGAGTGCCAGATGAGGTGTAAGGTACTTGGAAAAAGCTTTTCTCTTTATTATTTTTCCCCTGGAGTGCTTACACTAGCTAATGGCCGATTAGCCTTATTTTTTACCGATGGCTGAATAGCCGTAGGAATTAATAAGTGCGACTAAGATAGTAAATAGAAGAAGCGTGAAGCACTAATTGCTATCGTGTTGCTGGTGCTCTGGTGGTTCTGCAGGTTCTTCAAGGCTTGGTGTAGTGCTGATGGCGGAGAAGTTAATAGGTTTAGTTGGGTTGCGTCCCCCGTTAACCGCGCCAATAAACGATTCTTTATAACCCACAAGTCTAGGGGATCATTTGTAGCTTTTTGATAAATAAGGATGTCGATCCCACGAGGAGCAGAAGGTGCTGATAAGTGACACTGGATAAGGAAAGGCTGCACACACTCAAAGGTAAATATTTAGGGGTTTTTGGTTTAAGCAACAGAAAAGTAAAAGACAAGCAAAGTAAACAGGGTAACCGAGGAGTAGCAAGTGGCCCAATCCTTTCACAAGGATAAGCCTAGGAACTAAACTTATAAAAGCTAAAGCGTTCTCGAGAACACACGGGAGAGATAGCCAAGTTACTTTCACCATACTCCGCCAAGTAATATGTATTGTGTTGATAAGTGTTGGTGGGTGGATCAATGCTAGTACGCCTTCTAGACTAAGATAAGTGGACTCTTATGATTACACACCTTGCAAGCATCCGAAAATACAAGGTAGTAATTAAGGCATAAGCCTAACCACAACAGTACGATCAACGATCCATAACTCCCTTGTGCAAAAGTGTGCGAACTGGGGTTCAGGTTTCTGTCACTCCGGCAACCCACCATAAGCATCCTTTATGCACAATGTATTCCTCTAGGCCCATGAAAGGTGAAGTGTTAAGTGTTCGACTCACATAACACCACTAGAGAAATAACAACACAACTTAAGTATCAAACAACACATAATACTTCAACATCATATGACTACTAACAACTAGACTTCTCTCATGTTCTCAAGAACTAAAGTAACTACTCACAATACATAAAAGAGATCATGATCAGAGGTGATAGATGGGTGGCAAACAATCTGGACACAATGATATTTCTCCAACAAAACTCAATAGCATTCACCACAAAGTAGTAATCAACACCAACAGAGTAGAGAGGATAGATAGTACGGATTACAACACAAGTTGCAATTGTGAGATGAGATGGGATGGAGATGGAGATGGTGCTGATGTTGAGGATGATGTTGATGATGATCTCGATGATGCCCGTGATGATGATGATGATTTTGGCGACGATCTCCCCTTTCGGGAGGTGATCTCCCCGGCGGAATCTGCCCGCCGGAGATGGCTTTTCTCCTCTGTAGGTTTCCGCCCCGTGGAGGCGGCGAAACACGGAAACTCTTCTCTTTTTAGGGTTTTCACCCCAGGGGGTCTTATAGGTGAGAGGTGTCGTGGTAATACCTAAGGTATACCCTCATGTACCTTATATCAAGGGGTATCCTTAGTCTTACCATCACTTAAGAAACACTCATAAAACAAAAAACACGAAACTCCTTCCCCTCTTCTACTTCCGAATAAGAAACTGCTCGGACGAACTCAAGCCCTTCCGAGTGGTTAGCTTACTCGGAAGACATCACCACTACGGAAGAAACCTTACTCGGACAAGGTTACTTCCGAGTAGAACATCACTCGGAGCAAGGTGTTACTATCCGAGTAAAGGCGCTACTCGGAAGCAGAAAAGACCGAGCTGCATGGCATTCGGACAGCAAGAAGAGAAGCTGGAGTTACAAGTCATTAAACCCACAGGCGTTACCCCTACTTGAATGGCAATAATGGGGAGGCGTTTCTCATTGTAATAATAGCTACTATTAACCCTGTAATCAAAACCCACTACTAGACAGTGAAGGGACGGGGCGTACTCTATATAAGCCCATCCCTTCACCCCAGGAAGGGGGGGTACGTTAGAACATATACCAAGAAAAATACCCCAAGACACTTGGGACAGGAGTAAGGTTGTTATCTCTAAGGAGAGGCCTAACCTGTATAATTTCTCCCCGTGTCACCATCTTTGTGTACAGATCCTCATAGCTCCATTACTACCCCTATATCTATTGTTGAACATATCACCACAACAATTGGCGCCCACCGTGGGGCTGAGCTGATCAGCAACCGCAAAGATGGGATTCTTTTCGTCTTCCTCGTCATCCTGCGGCCCTCAACTCATCCGCGGCGAGAATTTCTCTTTTGGATCGTTAGCCTTTGTGGCTGACGATTCTGCTTGGCTGGCGGATGCGCCGCTCCAAGCACAGTTGTTGCCTTTAAGAGGCAGTGTGCACTTTCGAGCCGATGAATCGGGAACCCTTCGCCTCCAGTTACCAGGTCTTCCTCAAGCCCAAGCCATATTTCCTGTTCATCGCAAGAAGAAGAGGTCGGGCCTCCCGCATGTTCCCTATCGAAACAAATCCCGCCCAATCCAGCAGGTGGCAGTCATTGACTCAGTGGAGTCGGCGCAGCAGGCCATCAGTGAGTTAATTGCGAAGGAGGGACCGACGGCGTCTCTGATGCACATCTTCAACTCTGAAGACGACGAAGACCTTCTGATGTCAGATTCGGAACCAGTAGGCGAACAAGAAGGGAGCAATGGTACTCCCGTCACTATGGCTGAAGTTTGTATGGCCGGAACTCCCCCACCTCAGGCGTCGCCGGCTAGAGAGGGGGGAGATAGGAGCAATGAAGCAGCTCGGGGCAATGATGAGATTCCACTCGGAGAACGTCGGCGAACATCCGCTTTCAGACGTCTAGAACTCGGAGGTTCGAGTCGGCGACCCCTTACTCGGGAAGAACAAGGGACGGCCGAGATAGCAGAGAGAGTGTTGCAAACCCCTATAGATACATCAACTCCGGAAGGGCAGCATTTGGAAGCGGCCAGGTTAACCAATTTAGCTGAGCGACAACGACTATCCGAGTTACAGAATACATTGGAGCACCAGGCTCGTGAAGTAGCCCGTCTTAAGCAGAGTAGAACCAGTCGGCAATTACGGGGGATTGGTGAAAATCAACCCTTCCGAGCTCTGGATACCCCAATGGAGAATCTAATAGCAGCCACTCGGATGGCAAACTCCTTGCAGCCGAGCGGTTCAGCAGCCGAAGGAATAGAACATTTAGCATTCTTGCTGCAAAAGGCAGTAGAGCAGAACGCTGATGTCAGTCAATCACTACAGCGAGTCCACTCTCAGCCACCCCTCACAGGCACCTCTCAATCCGTTTATACCCCTCGGAAAAACAGAAATCATTCACCTCACAACCGGGAAAATCCTCATGATGAATATCGCCATGAGCAGTTTCGTAATCCGGAGTTCCGAAGAGGTGATGAGTTCACAGCTCGGGGAAGAGACCAAGAGTTCGCAGCTCGGAGACGAGGTGATGAGTTGACAGCTCGGAGGAGAGACCAAGAGTTCGTAGCTCGGAGAAGGGGTGATGACTACACGGCTCGGAGGAGAGACCAAGAGCAGCTCCGAATGGATCATCGAGAGGAAAGATATCGAGACATTGATGACGACGCCCGAAGCTATCTGGTTCAAAATCGAGTAGATCGCGCGAGGATGTATCGCCAAGACCAAGCTAGTTATCCGATGGCTACGGGTCCTGTCTGTTTCAGCGAAAGGATCAGATCAACCTCAATCCCTCCTCGTTTCAGGATAGCGCAAGGGGTAGAAAAATACCGGGGTGATGCCAAGCCACAAACATGGTTGGATGACTACAGAATAGCAGTCCAGATAGGAGGTGGTGGAGACGAGATAGCCATGATGCACCTTCCTCTGATGCTGGAAGGCTCGGCTCGGACATGGCTAAACCAGCTCCCACCAAACAGCATTTGGACATGGGAAGACTTGGTCAGGGTTTTTGTCAAGAATTTTGAAGGAACCTACAAGAGACCAGGAGGGTTGACCGAGTTACAGTTATGCATCCAAGGTCATAATGAGCCTACTCGAGAATACATTCAGAGATGGATCACTCTCCATAATTCAGTGGAAGGAGTTTCCGAGTTCCAGGCTATTCATGCCTTTAAGCAAGGTGTTAAGTACAAAGAGTTAAGCTTGAAGCTGGCAAGATCTCCTGATGTCACTTCACTGGGCAGATTGATGGAAATCGCAAACAAGTATGCTAATGGGGAAGAGGAAATTCGGCAAAAAACCCAGCAATATCGAAATACTAGCTCAGCATCCAACCCTAAGCAAAAGAATGGAGGTGGAACCGGTAAGCGAAAAGCAGAAGGGGCTCCTACAGATGCCGAATTGGTGGCAGCTGCAAATACAGTAGGCATCCACAGCAAAAATCAGTCAAGAAAGGAGTGGCAACCTCGCCAAAAGAAGCCTTCTAATGATGACGACATCCTGAATCACCCTTGTCCTCTTCACACCACCCAAGAAGCGGAAGGAAAGACAGTTTTCCCAAAGCACACGGCTAGGCAATGATGACTAATCAAGAGAGCCGCACAAAATGCAAAAGTAGGGTCCCAGCAGGACAAGGGAAAGAAAAAGGAAAGAAGCCCAGATCTAGATAGTGAAGGTTTTCCTCGGGAAGACGGGGTATTGGTAATTTTTGCAGGACGAGAATAAAAAAGAATTGAAAAATTAAGGTTCAGAGAGGTTAACGCAATGGCTCCCGCTGTTCCGAGTTATATGAAATGGGCGAATACTCCGATTACGTTTGATCAGTCAGACCACCCTCCTCATATCCCTCATCCTGGAAGACATGCTTTGATAGTGGACCCCTTGGTGGAAACAGGAAAGGGCAATTTTAGGTTAAGGAATGTCTTGATGGACGGAGGCAATGGCATAAATCTTTTATATGCTAGTACCTTAAGGGATATGAACATTCCGATGTCCAAACTCAGTAACAGTTACTTGGAATTCTATGGGATCATCCCAGGAAAGAAGGCGTTTTCGCTAGGCATGATTTCTCTATATGTTGTTTTCGGTACACCTGATAATTTTCGGAAAGAGAGGATTACCTTTGAAGTAGTTGACTTTCCGAGTGCTTATCATGCGCTACTCAGACGTCCCGCTTATGCAAAATTCATGGCGATTCCTTGTTATATCTATTTGAAGCTGAAGATGCCCGGTCCTAAAGGTGTGATCACTATATCTGGAAACTATAAACAAGCAGAAGAATTGTTGCAGAAAGGATCACTCATAGCCGACCAACAAATGGCAGAAGTCGAGTTTGCCGAGTTGAAGAAAACAGTTGATGCATCCGAGCTGATGCAACCAAAGAAGTCATCTTCATTTGAGTCAGCAGGGGAGAAAAAAAAAGTGCGGATACATCCTTTAGATGACAGCAATACACCAACATCGCCGCCGATTTGGACCCTAATTAGGAACTCGAGCTCATCAACTTCCTCCGTGAGAATTGGGACATTTTTGCGTGGAAGCCATCTGACATGCCTGGAGTCCCAAGGGAGTTGGCTGAGCACAAATTACGAGTTGATCCAAAAGCAAGACCAGTAAAAGAGTCCCTTAGGCGTTTTTCATCGGAAAAAAGAAAAGCTATCGGACAAGAGATAGCAAGATTGCTAGCAGCTGGATTCATCAGGGAAGTGTTTCACTCCGAGTGGTTAGCAAATCCCGTGATGGTTCCAAAGAAAGATAAAACTTGGAGAACTTGTGTTGATTTCCGTCATCTCAACAAAGTTTGCCCGAAGGATCACTTTCCTCTTCCTCGCATTGATCAGATTGTGGATTCCACATCTGGATGCGAAAGACTATGTTTCCTCGATGCATACTCGGGCTATCATCAAATCCGATTATATGAACGGGATGAAATACTAACCGCATTTATAACTCCTTTTGGATGTTTTTGCTATATCACCATGCCATTCGGACTTAAAAATGCAGGAGCTACATATCAACGCATGATGCAGAATTGTTTGATTTGGCAAATTGGCAAAAATGTTGAAGTATATGTTGATGACATTGTAATCAAATCAGCTGAAGGAAATAGCTTGTTGGCCGACCTGGTCGAAACCTTTCAGAGTCTGCGATCTTATAGCATCAAATTGAATCCTGAAAAGTGTGTATTTGGTGTACCAGCAGGAAAACTACTCGGATTCATGGTCTCTGAGAGAGGGATCGAAGCTAATCCTGAAAAGATAGCAGCAATTCAAAATATGAAACCTCCTCAGAAACTCCGAGATGTCCAAAAATTAACAGGGTGTCTCGCAGCACTCAGTCGATTCATTTCCCGACTTGGAGAGAAAGCACTCCCCCTCTATCAGCTAATGAAAAAATCGCCAAACTTCAAGTGGACTGAAGAAGCTCAAGTGGCCTTCGAAGAATTGAAAAAACAATTGTCAACTCGGCCAGTTCTCGCAGCACCAAAGGATAAGGAGCCACTCTTGTTATACATCGCCGCCACAAGCCAAGTCGTTAGCATAGCTATAGTGGTGGAAAGAGAGGAGGAAGGAAAAACACAGAAGGTTCAAAGACCTGTGTATTTCATCTCCGAAGTCCTCACACCATCCAAGCAACGATATCCTCATTACCAAAAGTTGGCAATGGGAATTCACTTGGCATCTCAAAAGCTGGCTCATTACATCGAGGACCACTTGGTCACAGTAGTCTCAGAAGCTCCTCTAGCCGAGATAATGAACAATAGATATGCCACAGGCAGAATTGCAAAATGGGGATTAGACCTCTTACCTTATGATATCCAGTACCAGCCCAAAAAAGCCATTAAATCAAAGACTCTGGTAGATTTCTTGGCCGAATGGACAGAAGCACAAAGCATCCCACAACCAATCCCTGAGCACTGGACTATATTTTTTGATGGATCAAAGATGTTAAATGGGGCAGGAGGAGGAGTAGTATTGGTATCCCCAAGAAAGGATGAAATGAGATTTGTCCTCCAAATCCATTTCCCCGCAACAAACAACGAAGCCGAGTATGAGGCCCTTCTGTATGGATTACGGATGTCCATTTCACTCGGAATCAGAAGGTTGATGATTTTTGGAGATTCCGATCTAGTGATTAACCAGGTCATGAAAGAATGGGACATACGAAGCGCAACAATGACAACCTACTGCGTAGCAGTCAGGAAACTGGAGAAATTTTTTGATGGGCTAGAGCTCCATCATATCCCGAGGTCCCAAAACCAAGCAGCAGATGATCTAGCCAAGTTAGGATCCACTCGGGGTCAAATCCCCTCAGGAATCTATCTAGAATGCATACACGCACCAACCATAAAGGAAGACCCTTACTCGGAAGCTGATCCAAGCATGCTACCAGATGGGAACATTCCAAACAAAGAAGATATTCCTGCAGTGGTAGATATTGTTTTTGACATAGAAATGATTCCTCCCGAATGGTCCTTGCCCATTTTGAAATACTTACAAAAGCAGGAGTTGCCCGAGGATGAAGTGCAAGCCAAACAAGTAATACGAAAAGCAAAATCCTACTAAGTGATAAACAACGAGCTAGACAGAAATAGTGTCACAAAGCTCCCCCAACGATGCATCTCGGAAGAAGAAGGCCGACTCATCTTACAAGACATACACTCCGGTGAATGCGGTCACCATGCGTCAAGTCGGACACTTGTGGCCAAAGCCTTCCGAGCTGGACTCTTCTGGCCGAGTTCTTTAAGAGATGCCAAGAACATTGTTGATCACTGCAGGGGGTGCCAGTTCTATGCCAACCAGCCGCACAAGCCAGCTTCCGAATTGAAAACAATACCCTTAGCTTGGCCTTTTGCTACATGGGGGTTGGACATGATAGGGCCCTTGAAAACAGGCACATCCGGGTTCACGCACATCCTAGTAGCCGTGGACAAGTTTACAAAATGGATAGAGGCAAAACCAATAAAAAGTTTGAAATCAGCCACAGCAGTCAACTTCATTCGAGGTATTGTGCATCGTTTTGGCGTCCCTCATGACATCATAACTGACAACGGAACGAATTTTAATTCCGCCGAATTCAAACAGTTTTGATGGAACATGGGCACTAGAGTAAACTTCGCCTCAGTAGCACACCCTCAATCCAATGGTCAGGTGGAACGAGCAAATGGTTTAATCTTGAAAGGAATCAAACGACGTCTCATGCGGGAGTTGAAGGAAGCAGCCGGAGCATGGGTCCAAGAGCTCCCCTCAGTATTATGGGGACTAAGAACAACTCCGAACCGATCAACTCGAGCAACTCCTTTTTTTCTGGTGTACGGGTCAGAGGCTGTCCTCCCAAGTGACCTCAAGCACAACGCCCCTCGAATAACCCAGTATACTGAAGAAGAAGCAGAAACAGCCCGGCAGGACGGTGTTGATCTCCTAGAAGAAGAAAGAAACTTGGCCCTAACACGCTCAGCATTTTATCAGCAAGATCTTCGGCGATATCACGAGCGGCATATTCGAGCTCGCTCCTTTCAGGAAGGAGACATGGTTTTGCGTGTCAAACAAACCTCTGATCACAAACTAGCCCCCCCCTGGGAGGGTCCTTATATTGTAACCCAAGTTTTAGGCAATGGGGCTTATCGGTTATATGATGTAACGAATAATATAGAAGAGCCACATGCCTGGAATGCCCAAATGTTGCGGCGCTTTTACGCATGAGATTCTTACAAGATTATTTCAATAAAGAATTTTCGCCTTCACCATTTACATTTTCAACATTTTTCATTCCGAAAAATCAAGTTCTTCATCCGAGCTGCACGCAGCTCGGACGGGAGCTTAAGCTAAATTTTCAACTAAGTGATCCACCAAGTTTCCTCGAAACTTGAAGGCTACTTAACGTCGTCATAAAATCAAGTTCTTCATCCGAGCTGCACGCAGCTCGGACGGGAGCTTAAGCTAAATTTTCAACTAAGTGATCCACCAAGTTTCCTCGAAAACTTGGGGGCTACTTAACGCTGTTATAAAATCAAGTTCTTCATCCGAGCTGCACGCAGCTCGGACGAAATCTTAAGCTAAATTTTCAACTAAGTGATCCACCAAGTTTCCTCGAAACTTGGGGGCTACTTAACGTCGTCATAAAATCAAGTTCTTCATCCGAGCTGCACGCAGCTCGGACGGGAGCTTAAGCTAAATTTTCAACTAAGTGATCCACCAAGTTTCCTCGAAACTTGGGGGCTACTTAACGTCGTCATAAAATCAAGTTCTTCATCCGAGCTGCACGCAGCTCGGACGAAGCTTAAGCTAAATTTTCAACTAAGTGATCCACCAAGTTTCCTCGAAAACTTGGGGGCTACTTAACGCTGTTATAAAATCAAGTTCTTCATCCGAGCTGCACGCAGCTCGGACGAAAGCTTAAGCTAAATTTTCAACTAAGTGATCCTCCAAGTTTCCTCGAAACTTGGGGGCTACTTAACGTCGTCATAAAATCAAGTTCTACATCCGAGCTTCACGCAGCTCGGACGAGAGCTTAAGTTAAATTTTCAACTAAGTGATCCACCAAGTTTCCTCGAAAACTTGGGGGCTACTTAACGCTGTTATAAAATCAAGTTCTTCATCCGAGCTGCATGCAGCTCGGACGAAAGCTTAAGCTAAATTTTCAACTAATTCATTCACCAAGTTTCCTCGAAACTTGGGGGCTACTTAACGTTGTGATAAATCAAGTATTCCATCCGAGCTGCACGCAGCTCGGACGAGAACTTAAGTTAATTTTTTCACCAAGTGACCCGCCGAACTCTTTAGCAGCGTGAGGGCTATTTAAGGTTACGAAAAATTCAAGTCTTTTCTCAAGCTGCACGAAAGCTTAAATGGCTCACCAAGACGACAAACGATGATGACAGAAACATAGGTCTATACCCTTGCAAATAACTAGCTGAAGCAAACAAATTCACGCAGATGAGTTAGGCATCTTTAATAAAAAGCAGCAGTTTTAAGATAGACTGCGCACCCCGGACACAGCAACAACACAAACTGTTTATTACAAAATCACTCGGCATCCCGAGGCAAATTTAAAATGTTTCTCCCTTAAACTAGATCAGGCATCACTCGCCTCATCAGACTCACTGGTAACTCCAGCAGATTCCACAAAGAAATCAAGATCTGGGATCTTTGCAATCCGACTTGCAGTCTCAGCATACCGGGATAACAAAGTTGTACAGCTCGGACCATGCTCAGGATCTCCTTCTCCAACTCGTTCCAGATTATGAACCTTTTCTGAAAAATGAGCCTTGGTCAGAGCCAGAGCATAATTTGCACCACTCCGTGCTGAAGACCTCTTCCAACGAGCAATTTGTTGAGGAGCACCCTGAAGCACGGGAACAACTGTATCCAGATGCATTCGATTTTCTTCAGCAGGCGAGATGTAATCCTTCAACCCTAAGGTAGCACCCAGGGTCTCTTCAGCATATTTCTTTGCTTTGGCGCACCTCATGGTCAGTAGACCTCTGGATAAGGCAAATTCCGTCGTCTTGGGCGTATAATTATCCTTCTGCATCAACTCGGCAAACTGGTCCATACGCGTCTTTTCCGCTTCAGGATCGGTAGAATAAACTGCAAAGACAACAACGGTGCACAGATTGAATTAAACTCACAAGGCAGAAACAAGTCAGATTCATAGAAAAGAGCAGCATCTTACTGGACAACATCTCGCAAAACACAGCAAACCTCCCAGTACAATATTCCTCAGTACTTCTTACGGCCTCCCGAGCTGCAGCCAGCGCAGCTTCATGTTCCTCCTTATCCTTGGCACGCAGCTCAGAAAGTTTCTGCAGATCGGACTGAAGCTTGGAGATGGCACTCTCCTTTTCCTCAAGAGCCTTCTTGTGGCTAGCCATTTGCCTTGCACGCTTCTCGGTTTGTTCAATCTCCTTCTTCATCTTGTTCACAAACTCTTCATTTTCTTTTACCTTCGCATCAAATGCTTTCTTTGCAGCTTCTGTAAATTCAACAATCAGAAATAATCATATGATGAAGAATCTTGATTTTCTTCCCAAAATCCAAGAAGTGGAGCCTTACCGTTATCCTCAACATGTTTTTTCTTCAATGCTTCATGTTCTCCCTGCAGTTTCACAAGTGCAGCGCCTAGCTCGCAAGCCTCCTGACACAAGAAAAGTTATTTAAGACCAAGCCCTTACAGCATAAGACTCCGAGTAACTCCAAGAAGTTACTCGGAGCCTTGGGGGCTACACCCAGTGGGTGCACTAAGAAGTGCCCCCACTGGAAGATTTCCAAATTCATAGTCCCTACAGCATAAGACTCCGAGTAACTCCAAAAAGTTACTCGGAGCCTTGGGGGCTACACCCAGTGGGTGCACTAAGAAGTGCCCCCACTGGAAGATTTCCAAATTCATAATGCCTATAACACAAGACTCCGAGCAACTCCAAAAAGTTACTCGGAGCCTTTGAGGGCTACAACTCGGAAACTCACCCACCCAGTGGGTAGAAAAACTCGTGCATTTGCTTACATGCATTTTGGACTTTATCATGGCAGCATCAGAAGTCATCTCACGTAACCGCAGCTCGATTTCTGAAGCTTTCACCAAAGACCCCTTCAATCCATCCAGAACGGTATCCTCAAGCAAGGTATCAACCGTGAATGAAGGAGGAGGGGCCCGAGCTGCTCCGGGATCAGCAACAGAGACGGTGGAACTCGTCCCAGCTTGCTTCGCTCCCGAGGCAGCAGGAGGAATCGTCGCTGCAGGAATAATAACCTCCGGATCGGTCAAGCCTTCCGGAGCAGTCTGCGTGCCCGGAGCAGTCTGAGTGTCGGGAGCAGAAAGAACCGTCTCATCCACAGCTGGACTCGGATCCGCGCCACGATCAACGTCCATATCTAACAAAGGAAAATCTGTAAGAAAAGCCTCGAGCAAAAATGAAAGTTAAAACCAAGAAGACATATACTCACCATCGATTGGGGTTTGCTCAGGAATAGAATCCAACACCGGAAAATCAGTTACAACACAGTTGCTGACATCTTCATAGGCCGCAGCATCAGGAACCTCAACACCAGGAAGTGACTCGGAACCACTCGGACGGACGCTGTAACATAAAGGATATTAAATCAGTATAAATTACTAAGGAATAGAGAAAAGTTATCGGATCTCACTTCCGAGCCATCTTAAGAGTTCGTCTTGGGGGTGCAACAGCAGGGGCAGCCTGAGAGGATCCTGACTCGGAAGCCTTCTTGGGGGTTTTGGCAGCATCTGTTGAAATACTAACTTTCCTCCCGCCAAGAGTCGAAAGCACCTTCCGCTGCTTCATGGGAGCTACCCTCCCCTGGCCTGGGCTAAGTGCGGCAGCCTTGCTGCTATTCTCCCCTTTACTCGGAGACACGGGACGCTTCGTCCCCCGCACGGACCCTTCCCGAGCTGCCTCACGATCCTGATTGTTCTTGGAGCGCTGCTCAGCAGTAGTACGGGGCAGCACTATGTCAGATTCAATTTCTTCGCCATCTTCGATCCCAAGTCCTGCGTCATTGTTGCTGTCCTCGTCCTCGTCTTCAGGATTTCGCGGCGCCAAAGGAATCGGGGATGGAGCGACGTTTGTCTGAAGAATAGACAACAGAATAACCAAGTTAAAAATCAGGACCTAGTACAACATTCAATAGACCGGTCAAATAAAAGCAAATCACCAGAGTTGAAGGACGGTTAATATCAAGGGGTCTGACTCGGCCAGCCATCTGCGCGCCATGATTCACGCTAGTAATGATCTTCATGAGTTTCTCAAATTCCTGCTGGCACATCGCCGAGTTGTTATAGCGGGTCCTATCATCATCTCCCGTGTACTCCCACATCCTCCTAGCTCGGGCTTGCAGGGGCTGAATTCTCCGAGTGAAAAAAAGGGCAATAAGATCCATGGCGTCTAATCCCGCCTTCTTCATCCTCACTACTTCCCTCATCAGTGGCAGAACCCGCTGTTTCTCGGAAGCAAGCAAACGGGGATTCCAACCCCGGGAATCGGACAACCGGACATCCGAGTAAGGGGGTAATGTCCGAGTACCAGGAGCAGTCTCTACCTTACAGTAAAACCAACTATTTTTCCAATTCTTCACAGAATGCGGCAAGCTAGAAGCAAAATACTGAACGCCCTGCCTTCTGGCCAAAAACAACCCCCCGCAAAGATGATTTATTTCTGCCTCCCCAGAATTCTTTATTTTTTGGGGCTTTATGGTGTAAATGGTGCGGAAAAGATTCCAATGAGGATCAATACCAAGGAAACCCTCACACAAAGAAAAAAAGCTAGACAGAAGCGTGATGGAATTAGGAACGATGTGATGCAATTGAGATCCCGTGAAGGAAAGAAAATCAAGCAAGAAAGGATGAGGAGGAAGAGAAAACCCCCTATCCACATGGGAAAGGAGTAGAACCCACTCGTCATCCCTAGGGTGAGGTTCGACCTCACCTGGGCCTGGAAGACGACAGCCATGGCGAGGAAGTAACCCCTCGTCTTGGTAGCGCCGGAGATTCTCCGCCGTGACGACAGAGGGTAACCATTCCCCTGCAGACATGAGGCCCAGAGGATGAATGGAGAGGAAGCTCGCAGGCACAAAGAACACCCCGAAGATCACCAATGGGAGAAGGGATCTGCAATCTGGAGAGACGCTGGCGGAGAAGAGGAAGGAGCAAACGCTGTGCTTAAAGGAAAAGAAGAAGGGGAAGCTATACTTATAGGCACAGGGGAACGGGTCCCACGGATACCGAGGAAATTAATGAGGGCGTCCGTTACGGTCCCCCAAATCCAACCTCCTTAAAAGGCGCGCAGTTAATGATAAAGTAACTGACTGTCGCGAGAATCGAGGGGCCACTCTGACAGAAAAGATCCCCTGACAAGAAAAAGATTTGCTCCCTTAAAAGAGCACGCAAAATTTCCCAAGTTACTACAACTCGGAGGTAAAAATGCCCTGAACAGTTTCTCCGAGTGAAACCCTAACTCGGAAGACAATTCAAACAAACAATTCCTCCGAGTAAGCCATAACTCGGACGAGATCATCGTGTTTTCTAACTCGTTTGGCAAGCACTATGGATAAAAGTTCCCAATAACTGATACGCTGATAATCCGTCTCTGACGTAGATTGCCAGGTTATCCGCACGATCTGGTGTGAGGGGTAAAGAATTGATATCCTATGGGACACGGTTTAAAGCTTGCCAGAATAATGCTTTAAATATCAGACTTTACGGGTTCGGTTACATATGGGTTTTAAGGCCTTTTACCCCAAGACACGCCTTCCGAGGCCTCAGTCCACCTCTTCCGAGAGACGCTTGAGTGTCGCCGAATCCTTCCAAAAAACAACTCACCCTACGTATAGTCGAGGGGATAGTGCAAACATCGATAAAGTCCTTCCGGGCCTCTCATCGAATTTGATCTCCGCATACCTCATGAATTCACGCGAGTACCCAGAAGCACTTGGGGGCTACTGTCGTGGTAATACCTAAGGTATACCCTCATGTACCTTATATCAAGGGGTATCCTTAGTCTTACCATCACTTAAGAAACACTCATAAAACAAAAAACACGAAACTCCTTCCCCTCTTCTACTTCCGAATAAGAAACTTCTCGGACGAACTCAAGCCCTTCCGAGTGGTTAGCTTACTCGGAAGACATCACCACTACAGAAGAAACCTTACTCGGACAAGGTTACTTCCGAGTAGAACATCACTCGGAGCAAGGTGTTACTATCCGAGTAAAGGCGCTACTCGGAAGCAGAAAAGACCGAGCTGCATGGCATTCGGACAGCAAGAAGAGAAGCTGGAGTTACAAGTCATTAAACCCACAGGCGTTACCCCTACTTGAATGACAATAATGGGGAGGCGTTTCTCATTGTAATAATAGCTACTATTAACCCTGTAATCAAAACCCTCTACTGGACAGTGAAGGGACGGGACGTACTCTATATAAGCCCATCCCTTCACCCCAGAAGGGGGGTACGTTAGAACATATACCAAGAAAAATACCCCAAGACACTTGGGACAGGAGTAAGGTTGTTATCTCTGAGGAGAGGCCTAACCTGTATAATTTCTCCCCGTGTCACCATCTTTGTGTACAGATCCTCATAGCTCCGTTACTACCCCTATATCTATTGTTGAACATATCACCACAACAAGAGGGGTGAAAGTGCAATCATGCCCTTAATCATATTTTGATGTTGATGAAAATATACATATAGGGGACTAATAATATTTGTCAAGTATATCTCAGGTATTAGCCCTCGGATCATTGTTGCGGTGGATCATGGACCATTGATATTGTTTATATCTCGGGATATAGAACCAACAAAGTTGAAGCGTAAGCCTTTCCGGTTTATCTTGAGTATAGGGATCCCCGCACTATTAAGAGGGGATCAGTGGGGTTGTGTTTAAGATTTGCTCAAATCACTTTAAAACAACACAACTCAGTATAGATCTCAAAGTTCACTCTGTCCTGACTTTCGGACGTCCGACACTGCACGGTTCGGACGTCCGACATCCCTCTCGCGGAGTATATTTGGTTAGGTCAGGAGACCTGCAAATCATGTCCGGACTTCCGACGTGTTTCGGACGTCCGACACATCGGACGTCCAAAACCTGTCGGACGTCCGAAACTTCGTGTTACACATATGCCTCACAAGGTCAGTAGACCTCTCCAAAGTTGGACGGACTTCCGACGGCCTTCGAACGTCCGAACCCCGCCGGACGTCCGGTACCTGTATCACTGTCTACTGCCTGGCATTGCCCACTGTGCTCATCGAAGACATTTCGAACGTCCGATATATTTCGGAAGCCCGACATTTGGGATTCGGACGTTCGAACTCCAACGGACATCCGACATCTGCACAGCACAAGTGCTCCAACGGCCATTTCAGCCTTTGGACTATAAATACTCCCTCTCACCCACTTGAGAGGGTTGACCACTTCATTTATTTCACTCAAGAACACAAAGTGCTCCCTCTCTCTCATCTCCTACACTCAAACCAAGATCCCGGAGAGATTCGTGAGAGTTCTTGTCGGATCTGTCACCCCGTGTTAGATCCGTCCCTTCCCCATATTCCGACCAAAGAAAATCGTGATTTGAGCAAGTCTTGAGCTTTTCCCATTGATCTTGTTACTCTTGGAGGTTGGAGACTCCTAGGCGGGTAGGAGTTCTTCGGAGAGGAATCGACCATTGTGATTACCCCCGTTGAGTTTGTGAGGGTTTGGTGACCACCTTTAAGGTCAACCGGTAGTGGTTGGGAATCGCCTTCGTGGTGATATCTCAAGGGGAATAGAGTGAGCCTTCGTGGCTTTGGTGTGCCTTCGTGGTTTCACCCACTCTCTCCGAACGGTGAGTAGCTTCCCTCCAAGGAAGTGAACATCGGGATACATCGTTGTCTCCGCGTCATTCGGTTATCCCTACTCTTTTCCCTTACTACTTGTACTACCGTATTATTTGCCCCCTCACTTGCTTGTGTTTATTGTGCTTATTGTTTATCTTGTCTTTGCTAAATAGACCTTGCAATTATTAGGCACACCTTTGTTTTCGCATTATTGCTTAAAAATTGCTAAGTGGTGATAAATTTTTAAATAAGACCTATTCACCCCCCCCTCTAGGTCTATCTCGATCCTTTCAATTGGTATCAGAGCCTCGTTCTCTATTCTAGTGGCTTAACCTCCCTAGAGCGAGATGACCAAGAACGGCATCCCCGAAAGCCCGGGTGCCAATGTGGAGGAGGTTGCAATTGCTGCGGATGTCGCGAGTTCGGAAGCCGAGAGATTGGCTACCGAACAAAGGGCCGCCGCACAAGCTGCGTTGCCTCCCTCCACGGGGCATGTTAGTTATGAGATTGCGGACCCCAAGTTATTCACCTCCGGAGATATGGAAAAAGCCTTGCAAAAGGCTTTGGACAATCAAAGGAAGGAAATGGAAGCCTCCTTTGCTAGATTGAAGGCTTCGGCGTCGGAGTCACAAACGTCAAGTGGTGCGGCCCCTAGGTCCCCACAAGCGACCTTTGTGCACCCTGGCTCCGAGGCTCCCTTGCAAAGAGGTGGTCCCTACCAATGGGACTATCCTGCTCCTAAGCTTGTGGAACCTAAGTATAATTTCAACGGCAATCCGCTGGTACTAACCGAGAATACTAACTTTTTGGATTGGAAAAGTCTTATGGCAGATTATCTTAGGTTTGTGTGCGAACCCATGTGGAACCTCATCGACTCCGGAAAAGGCTATTATCCCGTTGATCCGAACAACCTTACTCCAAGTGAAGTGTTTGATCGACATCTCAACCTTGCGGCTATTGGGTTCTTGAAGAGAGGAATGGATGAGTTGACACGTGCACCATTTCTTCATATCACCAATGCCAAGGAAATGTGGGATACTCTTCTCATTGCCAAATCCGGCACCGGGTCGCTTCAAATGACAAGATACGAGACCGCAAAGAATGCATTGCACAACCTTCACATGAAGAAAGATGAGACGCCCCAATAACTTCATATGCGTCTCAAGGTTCTCTCTGCTCATGTCCAGTCCTTCACATGTGAAAAATCTTTGGATGGATATCAAATCACCAACCGTTACCTTGTGGACAAAATGTTGAATGCTCTCATGGTGTATTCTCATCAAATGGTGTGGGAATTGAGGCGTATGCCCGACTTCTTCAAGATGACACCGGATGATGTGATTGCCACCTTCTTGCAATATGAAGAGCACCTAAAGGAGTCCAAGAGGCTTCTTGCCACATACGGTGGTCCGTCCTCAAACCTTGCTCTCAAGGCTAGGCTCGAGGAGTTTGATGATGATGAGGAAGAACATGAGTATGAAGACGATGATAACTCCGATGATACTCCCTCATATGATGATATTTCTCTCTTTGTGAAGAAGTTCACCAAAGGGACTTCAAGGGAAGATTCCAAAAAAGAAGACAAGAAACTGCTACAACTGTGAGAGATCGGGACATTTTGCGGAGGAGTGTCCATATGAGAAAAGAGAGGAAAAACCTCGATTTCCTCGGAAGGATGTCGCCAAGAAGCTCCCAAACCCTCTCAACAACAAGTTCAAGAAGAAAGCACTGTTGGCTCTTGAAGGGTCCGATCCCGAGGATGTTGGTGGTGTGGCCGGAGTTGCTCAAGATACACAAAAAACATTGAAGCTCCTCAACAAGGAAGGTGAAGTTGTGAACTACAACTACATGAGTGACTACGCCGGCAATGCACACAAGTGTCTTATGGCCAAGTTGGTTGACGATGACACTCCCTCCTCCTCGGCTAAGATCAAGGTAACTCCTATTGATGAGTCCTTCATGTTCTCTTCCGAACCTCATGATGAATTTCATGATGCGGAAAGTGATGATGCTCATGCTATATGTGAAGATTTGTTGTTTGCCAAAGTGAACAAAATGATGAGCTCTCTCAAAGGCAACAAGCTCAAAATGTTTCAATTACTTATGGATGTGGTGGGTAAGCACTCCACAACCATTCAGGATCTTGAAATCCTCCTCACCGAGGAAAAGGAGAACTATACTCTCCTTGAGCGAAAAATTGACTTTGAGGAAGCTCGAAATGACAACTTATGCAAAGTTGTTCACGCATCAAACGACTTAAATGACATGCATGTTGCCTCCTTGAAAAAGGCTAATGAAATATGTAAAGAGCTTGCGAATGATATGAGCAAACTTGTGGAGCTAAACACCTCCCTTTCTAAGGATGTTGAGGTACTCACCTTGTCCCTCAAGACAAAAGATGAGGAACTCGCCACCCTTAAGAAAAATCTCGAGGCCCACAAACTTTCTCATATAAAAACACTTACGAAGATGTCTCCTCCAACTATTGTGCATATTGATGCTTGTGCTACTAACTCTACCATTGATCAAGCATCACTAATTGAGGAGAACATAGCTCTTCATGCTCAACTAAATAAGGGCCTCTTGACTTTTGCCCAAGGCGATAAAAACCTAAATGATGTATTAAGTCATCACAAGGAATCCTTTGCTAAGGAAGGACTTGGATTTGATCCAAGTACGAGTGTGACAAAGGATGTCACCCTTAGCAAGGAAACAACTCCCCAAAAGGTGACCTTTGTTCGTGAAGGCCAAAAGGACAAAGGTAAGAAAATTGTTGATAAGGTTGGTGTTGGGAATGGGAAGGCCACTAGAGGCAAGCCCACTCCTACCAAGAAGAAGGAGAAAATGCCTCCATCCTATGTGCTCCGTAAGGCAAAGGATGGAGAGGTGTTTGCAAAATTCATTGGGGCCCGTAATACTTTTCGTTTCTATACCATTTGGGTTCCAAAGACCCTTGTTATTAACCTTAGAGGTCCCATTGCAAAATGGGCACCTCTAACCAAAGCCTAAATCCATGTGTAGGATGCTATCTCCGGTGGAGTCAAATGGGTGATTGATAGTGGATGCACCAATCATATGACCGGAGAAAGCCGTTTTCTCAAAGACTTCATGGATGCAATTCAATCATACATGAGCATTGTCTTTGGTGGTGGTTCCAAGGGAAAGGTACTTGGGTTGGGCAAAGTGGCTATTACTAATGACATGTCTCTTGAAAATGTCATGCTTGTCCAATCCCTTCAATACAATTAGCTTTCCGTTCGTCAATTAGCTTCCGTTGGTTATGATACACTATTTGGTCTAACAAGTGTGAAAGTCTTTAGGAGAGATACTCTCGAAGTGGCCTTTTTGGTGAGTTGGATGGCAACCTTTATACGGCTGATTTCTCGAAAGAGAGTACTTACCATGCAACTTGTCTAATTGCCAAGGCCGACAAGGGGTGTCTATGGCATCGCCGGCTAGCCCATGTCGGTATGAGAATCTAAAAGATCTCCTAAAGGGTGAACACATCCTCAGACTAACAAATGTGTCTTTTGAGAAAGATCGTGTGTGTAGTGCATGCATAGCCGGGAAGCAACATCAAGCAAAGCATACCCCCAAGAATATCATGTCAACGTCAAGGCCTTTAGAGCTCCTTCATGTGGATCTCTTTGGTCCTCCATCATGGGATAGTCTTGGTGGGAAGAAATATGGTCTCGTCATTGTTGATGATTATTGAAGATAGACATGGGTGTTCTTTCTCAAGTCCAAGGACGAGACGAAGGCCACCTTCATTGATTTTGCCAAGCAAGCACAAAGAAAATACAACATGGCTATCTTGGCAATACGTAGTGACAATGGCTCCGAATTCAAGAACTACACCTTGGAAGAATTCTTGAATGATGAGGGAATTGAGAACCAATATTCCGCACCTTACACCCCTCAACAAAATGGTGTAGCCGAGAGGAAGAACCGTACTCTTGTGGAGATGGCCCGGTCCATGTTGGATGAGTACAAGTCACCATATAGCTTTTGGGCCGAAGCCATCAACACTGCATGTCGTGCATCAAACCGGCTCTTTCTTCGCAAGATCTTGATGAAGACCCCTTATGAGCTTCTAACCGGTCACAAGCCAAACGTTAAATACTTCCGATTATTCGGTTGTAAGTGTTTCTTTCTCAATAAGAAAGACCGGTTAGCTAAGTTTCAATCCAAAACAATTGAGGGTATATTTGTTGGGTATGCTTCGAATTCTCACGCCTATAGGGTCTACAACAAATCCACCGGATGTGTTGTGGAAACTTGTGACGTGGAGTTTGATGAATTTAATGGCTCCCATGGGGAGCAAGTTGATCTAAGTGATGTAGGAAATAATGAAGATTCTTCTCAAGACATCTTGACTATGGGAATTGGAGATCTTGTGCCCATTGCTCAAGTTCCTAGAGATGATGAAGTGAGTGATGGGCCAAGTGTTCCACCTCCACAAGCACCTCCTCCAACCACTCAAGATCCGATTGCTCAAGATGAGCCAACTATCCAAGAACAAGAACAAGACCCTTCACAACCCGAGGTTGTTGCTAAACCACAAGTTGAGGGTGCGGTTGATCCATGTAATCGACTTGACCGCATTTGCTTTGGAGAAAATGATGAAATTGATGATGGCTCCGCCCTTGATGATGAACCAAATGTTGCCCATGAGCCCGAATGGGTAGAGCCTATTGAAACTCCAACTTCCATCATGCCATTGGTGGCTAGACGTGTTGATGTTGACAAGATCCTCACGGGATTGGGGCAAGGTATAGTTACTCGTCGCCAACTTATGAACTTTTGCGCTCACTTCTCGTTTGTGTCTTGTATTGAACCACTTAGGGTTGAACAAGCACTTGTGGATGCGGATTGGCTCATTGCAATGCAAGATGAGCTCACTAGCTTCACCCGGAATGAAGTTTGGTTTCTCGTGGAGAGGCCTTCCGGTCATGATCATAACATCATTGGAACCAAGTGGATCTTCAAAAACAAGCAAGATGAATATGGTAATATCATTCGAAACAAGGCAAGGCTAGTGGCTCAAGGGTACTCCACAGTTGAGGGCTTGGATTTTGATGAGACCTTGCTCCCGTGGCTCGCCTTGAATCTATACGCATGTTTCTTGCTTATGCCGCATTCAATGGATTTCCATTATTTCAAATGGATGTAAAAAGTGATTTCCTTAATGGTCCTCTACAAGAGGATGTATATGTAGCTCAACCACCCGGCTTTTGTGACCCTCATCACAAGGACCACGTGTAAAACTTCATAAGGCATTATATGGTCTTAAGCAAGCCCCTAGGGCTTGGTATGACCATCTTAGGAAGTTTCTACTCGAGGAAGGATTTGTGAGGGGTGTCATTGATGCCACTCTTTTTACCAAGAGAACAAATGGTGTGTTGCTCGTATGCCAAATCTATGTAGATGGCATAATATTTGGTTCTCCTAATCCATCTTTGTGCAAGTGGTTCTCGGAAACTATGACCAAGAATTTTGAGATGTCTATGATGGGGAGCTTGAAGTATTTCCTTGGCTTTAAAATCGAGCAATTTGACGAAGGAACCTTCATCTCCCAAACAAAGTACATTCAAGACATGCTCGTGAAGTTTGGCATGAAGGATGCCAAGCCATGCAAGACACCCATGCCAACCAAGGGTTATCTAGATCAAGACCTTTCCAGTATTCCATTTGATGATACTCTTTACCGTTCTATGATAGGGTCATTGCTTTACCTTTGTGAATCTAGACCGGATATTATGCTTAGCGTAGGAATGTGTGCAAGATATCAAGCCTCTCCTATGGAGAGTCATCATTTGGCGGTTAAGCGCATTCTTAGATACCTTGTTCATACTCCTTTGTTGGGCCTTTGGTACCCCAAGGAAGCTAAGTTTGATCTCTTGGGGTACACGGATGCGGATTGGGCCGGAGACAAAGTGGATCGGAAGTCAACCTCCGGTTCATGCCAATTTCTTGGGCGCTCATTGGTAAGTTGGCACTCGAATAAGCAAAATTGCGTCTCCCTCTCCACCGCCGAAGCCGAGTATGTTGCCGCCGCAAGTTGTGCCACTCAAATCCTATGGATGAGGCAAACTTTGAAGGATTATGGACTCATCTATAAGAAGGTACCCATCTTATGTGACAATGAAAGTGCTATCAAGATTGCCAACAACCCTTGTCAACATCCTCGCACCAAGCATATTGACATACGTCATCACTTCATACGGGATCATATTCAAAAGGGTGATATTGTTCTTGCACATGTGGGCACCGACAAGCACCTTGCCGATATCTTCACCAAGCCATTGGATGAAGCGAGGTTTTGCCAACTAAGAGGTGAACTTGGTATCTTGGAACGTTATAGCTTTACGGCTTAGGGGTATCTTGCTCTCATTCATACACATAGAAAATAACTTGTCTAGATGTAGGCATGTATGTGTCGGGACCCGGAATATGCGTATGTAATTCCAGTCACAACTCAATCACATGGAGAGCCGAGAGCCGTACCCACTTGTCTAAGCAGACAAGGCCAAGCACAGAACACTCTCAGAAAGCATCGTACGTGAGGGGCATCCCATCCAGACCGGATGATCAACTGAGATGGGTCCTCATCACCCGCTCACAAGTCTAAATGATTATGGGTGGTGAAATCCCATACTCATAGACAACTCGCCTCAACCATGTTATCGATTGAACCATAACCCTTACATAAACAGACTCCAGCCCGATCACTTAGTCGGGGTCTAGGGCGGGCTCAATCATACAACAAAGTGTGCACGTGACAGAGTCACGAGCAATCGCATCACGATGCCCCAAGCTGCGCACATCTAAGGGACACTTGGTGTATAAAAGACGGCCAGCCAGATACAAACTAAGGTCTCGAAAACCCATACTAAGACATGCATGTTATAAACATACACGCAGCACACATGCCTAGTATGAACAGCAGGTATCATCACATAACTCTACAAAGTACTTCTTTATTGACTTACACATAGAGTATACAAAGATCACATGTCTGTGATCAACATTACATCATACAACGGAAGCAAATTAGGTCTGAGTACAGACAAGTTTAACAAATGGCTTAGAGAAGCCTTGTAAACATACATGCCCTTCCACGAGGGACCAGACTTCTGTCTGGAACTATACTACCAAGGTCAACGTCGAGCTTCAGGAAGGTGACTCCATCGGGGGTTGGGTTCTCATCTGAAACATAGAATAAGCAAACGTGAGTACAAAGTCGTACTCAGCAAGACTTACATCAGAACTATACTACTCATGCTCAAGTTTCAAGGTAAAGGGAGGTGGGGTTCAACAATGCAGAAGTGCCATCTTTGACTTGGCTAGTCCTGTACTACGAGTACCAGACTTGAGGTAAGAAGCGTACACGAGTCCACTATCCAAATCTCCAACCAATACACCACTATGGTTACTTCCTCGACTTCCCCACGAGGAGCACACCATAGCACTCACGCTTATCTTGCGAGTTTTAGAGTATCCATTCAAGTTGTCTAATAATCAGGTACAGGTTCCAAGTAGTCCTTAACCACGGACGCGGCTATTCGAATAGTTTTGTTAACCTTGCAAGGGTGTAAACTACACACACATGACCATCAGTTACCGCCAGGTCTCTCGACCGTTCAAGAGGTGATAGCGAGGTGTTCACCACGACACTTTACTCACAACCGGTCTATTCCAGGAGTCGACTATCTGAGTTTGTCACCGCTCGAGAGTCCGGCCGGATCAACGAAACGGACCCAGACAATGTAGGAAACCGAGACGCCATCTCTGACAAATGGTTTCACTGTCTCACAGATCCGGCCACATATCTAGGATGATGCAACATTTCCACTCACTCTTTTTCTATGCATATGTCAAATGGAAGGCCCGAACTAATGTGAATCCTAGATGTCAACACGGATCAAGGTACTAGGCCGAGACGGGTCAGTGATCCCAATGTGTGGTTGTACTCTTTGTCTTGGATTACCATACAAGAACTCGGTGCTTAAGGCGGTGTTCGACGAGACAAGCCACTGTGTACTCCTACACAGCCTCTCATCGTTCACCTTGTATTAGGGTGGATTCACCAACACGTTATCATTAGCATCACTGTGATCATCCATCCCGAATCACAAATCAATGTAACCTCAATGTAACCTCTAAGCATGCAATAAGAAGTAATAGTTGCAGGGGCCACATGATATCAATCAACTCCTATGTCAGCTAGGATTGTGGTTTTCTTACTACCGTGACAAGATGATGGGTCATGCATCGGATATGGGTTCAACTATGCGGTAGAATCGATACCAAGGTGATCTCCTAAACATGGATAAGCGAGACTAAGAGGGAAGTGGAATTTTATAGACATGATCAATGGGGTTTTGCTTGCCTTGCTGACGATACACGGGGTTTACCGAACTTCTTGTCCTTCGGGGGTGATCAACGTCTCGGATCGTCTGTCACCGGAATAATCAATCAACAAAGGGGGGCAATATTGTAATAGAATGTACAAGCACATGATTATGTTGTCCATGATGTGAATGGTGTTGGTTTGTAGCAAATTCAATTTAAATGAAGTGTATTGCATTTGGAATGCAAATTCAAACTCCACATATGAAGTTCAAATTAACCAATTTGCATTTGATATTGTTTGATCATTTGAAACCATGTGATCATGTGTGTGATATGCTTCTGAAGTTCAGGTGATCATGTTTGCATTGTAATGGTTAAAATTTGAATTGCATTTGAATTAAATTTGAATTAATTCCATTTAATCCAAATAGCAAAAGCTACTGGTCCCATTTTAAAATCAACTCAAACATAGTTGAAAGTGGGAAATTTGGATAGCTTATTTTCTGCTGATCATTTTTCATATATTATATGTTATATTTGGAGTTCATATGAATTTATTATGAATTTCCAAAGTTTGGCTATTTTTCTGAATTTTCTGGATTTATTTTAATTCTATTCTAATTATTGCGTCATCGTGACGTAGGGGTGACGTCACAGGGGCTCTGGCCAGTGGGGCCGTGTTGTCAGCCTCAGTGGGGTTAAACCTGTGGTTAAATAACTTAACCAGACAGTTAAGGGGGAAGGGTCCACCTGTCAGTGGGGTGGGGGTTAGTTTAGGGGGTGGTTAAGGGGGGATTAAGCCTAAGTGGCCGGCGGCTAGCCGCCGGTGCCACTGGGCACGGCGGAGTCCACTCGGGGTGGCGTTCCCGAGCATCGTTCGCAGCGCTGAGACCACGAGCATGAAGCCCGTGCCCGCGTGCAGCTACTGGAGGGGTCGGGCGACCACGGGGAGGCCCAACGTGACGGAGGGCGGAGCACGGCACAGGCGGCTCGGCGATTAGGGCACGGGAGGAGGCGCGGAAAGTCTAGGGAAAACGGGAAGCTCACCCTGAGGACGAAGAGCAGCACGGAGTGGCCGGAGAGGGGCTGGAGGCGCCGAATTTAACGACGCCGTCCACGGCGGCCGGCGGCGAGGAGGCAAAGGGGGTGGCGTACTCGGGGCTTCCGGGCTCGATTGCTCGCTCGTGAAGAAGTAGTCGACGCTGGGGAGTCTCCTGGACAAGGTGGTTCGTCGGGAGGGGCACGGTGGCCACGCTTGTGCGGAGGCGCGGCGAGGTCGAGCTCTCGGGTGCTGCGGGATCCGGCGAGAGGAGGCAGTGGAGACTGATCAGAGAGAGGGGAATGAAGTGGGCGTGCTACAGATGCTTCCAGGCGCGAGGACGTGGGCGGGGAGGCAGCTGCGTGGCCTCGGTGGCCACGGCGACGGCGTGCATGCCGGCCACCGAGCTGCTTCCGGCTGCGGGAGGAAGACGCCAAGAGGAGGGGGTGGGCTGGGTCGGCCTGGTGGCTGGGTAGGCTTGAGTTGGGCCAGAAGCACAGGTATGCCTCCTTTCCCTTTTCTTTCTATTTTAATTTTCTGACATTTGTTCTATTTTGATATAAAAAAATACCAAAACATTTTATGAAATCCCCAAATTATTTATATGGACTTACATGGCATAACACTAGCCAATCCCAAGATTTGAAGATTTTTGAAATTCAACTTATTTGAATTTCAATTCAAATAGGGGTTTTATTTAATTTCCAAGCCCTGTTTGGAATATTTGAAAAATCTTGGTGCATGCAGTGGGACCCACTTCACTTTATATGTGATCATGCATATTTATAAGACTTTTCAAAAATACCAGAGGAAAATTTTGGAAGAAATTTTTGTCTGGCCATTTAATTAAATTCTTTAGGGCTTTTCTTTTCCCCAATTATGAATTTCTTTTGAAATTTTCACATGATGCAAAGGGAACTCAAACCCTAGCACTTACCCTAGTTGGGGTTCTGACAGTATGTAGGGGGGGAAACTCAATCAATGAGTTCTCAACTCTCTACGTGATGCATAAACGGATTCACACATCAACAATCCGCATGCTCCCTACGGTGAGACCATGTGTAGCGGTTAACGATGGAGTAGTGTCTTTGGACCCAAGGTACATCTTCGCGGTGTCAAAGCACAATACACTCAAACATGGTGACTTCGGTCACCACCCTTCTCATGGAAGGCTTGCTTGATCATCGCTGTGTGTCTATACTTCTCATTAATATATATTTATGCATATCTGATATACACTATTGTTGCCCCTATCATAGTCATATCCTACAAAAATAAAATTTTATTTCAAACTTCGGACGTCCGAATTTTTTTCGGACTTCCGAATCTCCTTTGGTGTCCTAGTCAGTGGACCTCACTTCCGTTATTGGGTGGCCGACCGCTTTCGGATGTCCGACACGTCGGACTTCCGAAACGCGTCGGACTTCCGAATCTTCCTGTCTGTCTGTCTGTCTGTCTTCGGTCACAGCCAACGTCCCAGCCAAAATCGGAAATCCGATACTGTTCGGACGTCCGACACACCGGACGTCCGAAACACGACGGACGTCCGAAATTCCCAGACCTATATAAACTGGCCGTCCGGCCGAGGGGAGCAGTTATCTCCCTCTCGGCCACCCTCGTCCCAAACATGTCCGCCGCCGCCTTCGCCTTTCATCGCCGCCGGCCGCCCCGGCCTTCTCTGGCCTTCTTTCCTCCGGATCCGCGCACCCCGGGTACTTCTCCGCCTGATCTATCTTTCTACCCAATTCGTTTTGCAGTTGGTGCCCGAATTTGTGCCTCATTTTGCATCTCCCCGTCTAGGGTTTCATGATGGTGCGGACGAAACGGACCGCTCACAAGGATGTCGGTGCCTCTTTCTCTCGTGGTGGATCTGAGGACTCCGATGAGCTTGCCCGTCCTCGTCGCCAGGCTCGTCATGGGAAGCAACCCCACTATGCCGAGCCTTCGTCTGAGAGTGACCGCACCCCAAGTGGGGATGACCTAAACTTTGATGATGAAGTTGCTGCTGATAGTGATGATGCGATTGATGAGGAGTTTGAAGACGAGTTTGTTGCCGATGATCCTCCTGCGGTTGTGGTTCGCCGGGCTGCTCCCTCCTCCAAGGTTAAGCTTGGTGTTCTTCGCAAGCCTAGGGGCTCCTCCTCAGCATCTCGGGCTCATGATGATGCGACCCCAGATGATGCACCTCCTGAGGCCAGGGTTCACATCTCTTGTGACCCTGTCGTCTTATTTGGTCGCATCATGATTAACTACTCCAAGATGCCGCTTGATGACTACCGGAGACTTCGGCGTGTGAACCAGTTTGCGGAACTTCGGGATTGTGAGGACAACCGGTTCCAGACAAATGTGCAGGAAGATATTTTCACCTCTGTGGCCCTCCGCCAAGGTCTGGCCAACTCCCATGCTTGCATTCCTGTTGGCTTCATCCGGTCTCACTCGTCATAGTTTCCGGGTGTGCTGGACATTCCTGATTCCATGGGTCTCGGCCATGTATTTGGTTTTCGGCGTGATTGGAACCAAACTGCTATCCTTCAGTTCTATGCCACGAACTTCTTCCAGAACCAGGAGGTCACCTGGATGACGGGTGAGCATCAGTACACTGCCACTTTCACTCAGTTTGCAGGCTCTCGGTCTTCGCTCATCTGGCCACCGGATTCACGGCGACAAGGAGAAGCCGAAGGGTATCGATGACTGCCTCTGTTTTGTCAAGTCTGGTCTCAAGGGTGATGACTGCAAGAGGAAGCTGAATGATGTCTCCATTTGGCGGCAGCCCATTCACTTTCTGTATCAGTGTGTGCTCCGGACCTTGTATCCAAAGTCTGGATATAAGACTCACTGCAGCAGCACTGCCATCTCCCTGATGTGCCTCTTGGCGGCGTCTCCTCGCCCGCGCCTGGATGTTCCACATTACCTCTGGCATGAGATTCGCCAGGCCAGTTTGCAGGTTCTCCGACACTTCCCACATGCTCCCTTCATCATGGCCTTCATTGAGTCTGTGGTGCAATCCCGACTGGAGATCACTCACGCTCACACCATGTGGACCATTCCGGAGCATATGTACTTCACCGCACCGGCTGTACAGATGTCTCGTCCTATCCCTGTCCACTCCACTGTTGGTGGTGCTATGCACCGTCAGTTGTCCGAGCAGGCTCCTATGCGCCGCATTTCACAGTTTTTGGGCAAGGCCCAAGCTGCTATGATGAGGGCCATCTCGTTCAACTGCCACTCCAACCACACCGTGGTCACTCGCCTTGTTCAATCCAAGAACTCTCTGAAGGCCCGTCTACGCGCTACTGGTGAGGCCAATGTCAGTGATGATGAGCCTCTCCCCGATGCCCCTCCTGCTGATCTTGGCTTCGACTTCCCCACAGGCCTGGAGTGGGCTGACTTCTTCCCTGATGCACCCGGGGCTAGCGGCAGTGGCACTCACTAGTCGGTCTTTGCTCGTCTTGCCCATTTTGTGGAACTTGTTGCCAAAGGGGGAGAGACATATGTTATCAGTTTTATTTATGATGTTTAGGCGAATGATTATGAGTCGAGTCCGTGAGATTGTTTGGTATGTTAAAACTTTATGGGTACTATGTGTGATGATCATTCTACCTTGTTAGGTCGTTTATGTGAACCTTGTGTTTGGTGTTATGCATGATATCGTTTATGTGTCTTCGCATGAATCTTATTGGCTTATGATGTTGTGGTCATATATGGGCTATCTTGTGCTTGCAATTCACATTGCCATCTTCATATATTGCGAGCTTCAAATGATATGATTTATGATTGTAATCTTGCCTCATAATCATGGTGATTGGACTTCTCTCAATTTTTGCATCTTGCTTAAAGTCAAGGATCTTTTATGCACACATTGAGGGGAAGTTCGTAATAAAACTTGCTCCCACTAAATCTAAAAGTGTATATCTTTGGGAGCTATATGTATGTTGTCATCAACTACCAAAAAGGGGGAGATTGAAAGTGCAATCATGCCCTTAATCATATTTTGATGTTGATGACAATATACATATAGGGGACTAATAATATTTGTCAAGTATATCTCAGGTATTAGCCCTCGGATCATTGTTGCGGTGGATCATGGACCATTGATATTGTCTATATCTCGGGATATAGGACCAACAAAGTTGAAGCGTAAGCATTTCCGGTTTATCTTGAGTATAGGGATCCCCGCACTATTAAGAGGGGATCAGTGGGGTTGTGTTTAAGATTTGCTAAAATCACTTTAAAACAACACAACTCAATATAAATCTCAAAGTTAACTCTGTCCTGACTTTCGGACGTCCGACTTGTTTCGGACGTCCGACACTGCACGGTTCGGACGTCCGACATCCCTCTCGCGGAGTATATTTGGCTAGGTCAGGAGACCTGAAAATCATGTCCGGACTTCCGACGTGTTTCAGACGTCCGACACATCGGACGTCCGAAACCTGTCGGATGTCCGAAACTTCGTGTTACACATATGCCTCACAAGGTCAGTAGACCTCTCCAAATTTGGACGGACTTCCGACGGCCTTCGGACGTCCGACATGTCGGACGTCCGAACCCCGCCGGACGTCCGGTACCTGTATCACTGTCTACTGCCTGGCATTTCCCACTGTGCTCATCGAAGACATTTCGGACGTCCGATATATTTCGGAAGTCCGACATTTGGGCTTCGGACGTCCGAACTCCAACGGACGTCCGACATCTGCACATCACAAGTGCTCCAACGGCCATTTCAGCCTTTGGACTATAAATAATCCCTCTCACCCACTTGAGAGGGTTGACCACTTCATTTATTTCACTCAAGAACACAAAGTGCTCCCTCTCTCTCATCTCCTACACTCAAACCAAGATCCCGGAGAGATTCGTGAGAGTTCTTGTCGGATCTTTCACCCCGTGTTAGATCCGTCCCTTCCCCATCTTCCGACCAAAGAAAATCGTGATTTGAGCAAGTCTTGAGCTTTTCCCATTGATCTTGTTACTCTTGGAGGTTGGAGACTCCTAGGCGGGTAGGAGTTCTTCGGAGAGGAATCGACCATTGTGATTACCCCCGTTGAGTTTGTGAGGGTTTGGTGACCACCTTTAAGGTCAACCGGTAGTGGTTGGGAATCGCCTTCGTGGTGATATCTCAACGGGAATAGAGTGAGCCTTCGTGGCGTTGGTGTGCCTTCGTGGTTTCACCCACTCTCTCCGAACGGTGAGTGGCTTCCCTCCAAGGAAGTGAACATCGGGATACATTGTTGTCTCCGCGTCATTCGGTTATCCCTACTCTTTTTCCCTTACTACTTGTACTACCGTATTATTTGCCCCCTCACTTGCTTGTGTTTATTGTGCTTATTATTTATCTTGTCTTTGCTAAATAGACCTTGGAATTATTAGGCACACCTTTGTTTTCGCATTATTGCTTAAAAATTGCTAAGTAGTGATAAAATTTGTAATAAGATCTATTCACCCCCCTCTAGGTCTATCTCGATCCTTTCAAGGGGGCACCTAGGGGGGCCACCAGGCATCTAGGAGGGTGCCTGGCGCGGCCAGGAGGGGGGGGGGCCGCGCCAGGCACCCTTTTGGCTGCCTGGTGGGTACCCTCACCTCCATCCTCGGTGATCCCCGGTCAATCTTCGTAAAAATACTCCCCGTAAATTTTCATCGCATTTGGACTTGATCTGATTTAGCAACTTGGTGTCCACTTTTCACCGCTAAACCCTGGTTCTGCTGCTTTGGCATCGGAAAGTTATAAACTGTGTAAAACAAGCCAAAACAACATAAGAACAATACTTTAAAGTGGAATATATCAATGAATAGGATGAAATTACGATATAAAATAGTGATGCTTTTTGGACGTATCAACTCCCCCAAGCTTAGACCTCGCTTGTCCCCAAGCGATTACTGAGCTCGGTAAACCTGTCCACAAGTTTAGAGAGTGAAGTGTCGATAAAAGAATACGAACAAGAAGCATCAAGATTTCTCACCAAACTGAAGCATCCTCAACAACCTCAACTCATAAGGTCCTTATGAGAAAGTAGTAACAATTATAACAAAGTAGGACCTGGAAAACTCATCAAATCATGCAAACATAGCCTTGGTCAAGGAACAACTAATGAATTTTACTTTTTCTCTTTCACTTATAAAGTAACCAGTTGAAGCTTTGGAAAGAACATGTTATCAGTCAAGAAGTGCACATGTTAACACAATGGAAAATGTTTACTAAGCAAGCTTTTGTAAACAACTCACTTATCAAAAGATAATGTCAACAAAGATGTAACAGACTAACTTTCAATGCAGCTTTGTATGCAAGAATCTTTATTAACATCAAATGTCTGTTCTCTCTCAAGAAGGAAGGAAGTAGGAAGGACTGACTCAGCACAAAATAAAGGATAAACCCCGTGCAAAAGGGTAAGCAGGGAAAACTCATGTGCCATCTCTAGATCAAACAGAATAAAAACAGGCTTTTGGGAGGTGCATGATCCGTCAACGAATGCTGATAGATAACTCACTTACTTCATGATTTGGACAAGTTTCGAGGAACGGCTCCCATGTGGGGACGATCACATCCCCTTAAATTCCTTTGTTTATCACTCATAAATGGGCGAAGGAACTTGTGCGTTAGTATTTATCTTTTACGAGCTGGGCACTCATGCCAGTCCCTTCTCGTATTATGGGTTTGCAGATTAGACATGCAATCCCAAGATAAAACTTGTCCAAATTGAGAAGACCATGGGTTAACCACCACTTCCTCATGAGCTGAATCAGCGGCACAAAACAGAAGATTTTGAACATCTAGATATAGCACACAAATTGTATACTTTAGGAGTGGTAGTGGAATACCACAAATAGGAAGGTATGGTGGACTCAAGTGGAAGATGTTGGTTTCAGGGTATGGAAGTACAAGCAGAATTCCGCTTAGTACAGAGTTTTTGCTAGCAAGGCTTTGAGAGACCAGACAATTGATGACAACTTAGATGCAAGCAATACAAAGCATAAGCATTAAAACTAGCATGAAACATCAAGTTGTCTTCCTTGTCAACATAATAATTCAAGCATAATAACACAAAGGTTTTGGCTATGTCGCTACTTTCAGAAAAACATGCTTGTTGTTATGACCAAAGCTATACTTGCCAAGATTTAAATAAGGTTTTCGAAGCCATACCTGATATAAGGTCAATACTCCCCATAAGAATCAGCTCATAATGTCAATTGCGTGAAGAGAATACCGAGTGCAGCGAAGAAACCAATAGACTTCTCATTAATATTCCTTCATAGACGACCCCACACTCACGGATACAAAGCTCTCCACAAAAGGAGTGATAGACCTCAAAGCAACACCTATTTCATAAAGTAACTTCCCTAGACATGATAGGACTCTACTTGACTCCTAAAGACAAAGATAAAGATAAAGATACCCGGCACTCCCCCAAGCTTGGAACAAGCTGAGGGGATGCCATTACCCGAGGAGATTAACTCCTCATTCTTGTTGTGGTTGTTTCTTCAGATCCCCGATGACACGGCGAAGGGTTTGGTTCTCTAACTCCAAGACTTCCACTTGTATTTCTAGTACACGGAAATCTTCAATGAGTTGGTTGGTGATGCGGTAGGCCTCGGAGATGGTGGAAAGCATGCGTTGATCTTCAAGTGAAGTGGAGGGCCCTGTGTAACAGCCCAGATTTCACAAAAATTAAAAAAATTGTTTTCGGTGTGAATTGTTTGATTGTCTCATTTGTTTGCAGTGTTTGCATCCCCGATTTATCGATCAGAAATTATTTTCCCCCCTCTTATCTCGTATCGGACGGAGACCGACCCTTGCCACCCTGACACTCGACCTTTGCGACACCGGGTTTCACCCGATCACGTCGCAAAAACCGCACAAGACCAACCGAAGCCAACGGAACGAAAACCCCGTTTAATAATTAAATGGGATATTTTTATAGCGCGCCGGAAAGTGTTCTCGGAACGGTTCCAATGCGAGGTGAACGCCGCTGGCTCGACGCGCTGATCGCGCAGTTTGAAGTTTTACCCGAATCGGAGGTCCTGCGGATCCCCGGCGGTCAGAAACGTGAGCACCGCGCGCGCGAGAGAAAAACCGGGGATGTTTTTGCAAACTGCCAGCCACCTGGGCTATATAAAGACCACCACACTCCCACCCATTTCTATGGTTTCGCTAGCCAAAATTTGCAGCCACCCCCCTGAAAATTCACAGATCTGCCCAATCTGCCTCAAAAATCCCGAAATCCTAGCCCAGACCCTCGATCTGGACCGTCAGATCCAGATCGGAGGGCTCCCAGCCGTCCACGTGGCCTCCACAGCAAGCCCGTGCTCCAACCACCCGAGGCGCCTTGTCCGTGCCGCCGCCGTCTTCCTCCGGCCATCGGCCCGCCTCGCCGCCGGCAGCAGCCACCCCAGGTCTCGCCGCGCCCCCCCTTCCCTCTCACTTCCTTCCTCCTCCCTTCCCTCTCCTTCTCCTCCCTTCTAATTCCCTCTCTTCTCTCTCTGCGTGCAACTCAGCCCGCCATGGCTGCAGGTCCGAGCCGGCCGCCCCATGCTCCTGGCCTCCCCGCCCGAGAAGCCACTGGATCCGGACCGCCGACGCCCTCCCCGCCTAGATCCGCACCGCCGACGCCCAGATCGGGCCGCGCCGCGTCGACCGGACCTCCCCGACGCCGGGTCTCCTCCCCGGCTTGCCGCGCTTGAAGCCGCCGTCGGCCGCCTGTGCTCGCCCGTAGGGACGAGCGACCTGTTCGCTCGGCTGGGCTGACGCGCCCCCAAGGCCCAGCAACGACGCCCCTCTGCTGGCCCACCAGCGCGCGGCCCAGCAACGGCGGCCCAGGCGCCTCCAGCCCGAGCCAGAGCCAGGCCGGTAGCTCCGATGGAGATGCTTTCTACATGAAAGTTGCTCCGTTTTGCGCGTAGATTAATAAAATGTTGCTTGTTGCCATGGTTGACTTTGTTTACATGCTGTTTGACTGCTAATTACACTGCCTGCCACTGTAAATTGTTTATTTAATAACTTTTTAACCGTTGCTCTGTTTAAAATGTTTCTTATATGTAACTTGACTAGAATTGCATGTAGATTGTGTTTATGCTTCTCTTGCTTGCTAATAAAAATAATAAAATATTGTTTAGGGCAAAACAGTACCAAATGATTTAAATATCGTGGGGTCCGTAATAGGTGCCATGTATAGCTTTTACCCCCACTTAAATTGACTAGATTAGGTAGTTTACTTTATGCTTCACCTCTTGTCATGTTTGTGTGCTATGCCATGCTTGAGTGATATGCCATGTTAACAACCTTTTGCTCACCTGTAGCTAAACAACTTGAATCAATATAAACGTGTGGTATCTTCGTGTGCGACGAGTACTCCACTTAACCTATTAGTAACCGCTCTCGACGGTAGGTGCGATGTCTCGTATTGCTTCTTGTTGATGCTTGCTCGTGTTTGCATCGTATTAATAGATGCTGCTCATTGATTGCTTTCCAGTGTTTACCCTCTTGTGTGCTTCCGCGGGTACCTTTCGGAGACGATGCGAGCTTGCGATCCACTACACCTTCGGAACCCGACTTATCAAAAGGCAAGGATTATGCATTACTTATGATCCATTCTATTTCAACCAGCGGTTTGCATGCTAGTCTAGGTTAGGTTCGATGTTTGATCCTACCACATGTTTACAGCCTCTATCAAACCGATACAGCCATGTCCCCTCCCAGCAAACCATGTACTGCTATGTTACTATTGCTCGTTGCTCCGCCCCTGCTTAGTATGCATGCTTAGGATGCTACGATGTTACCCTGCTACTCCTGGGTTTGGGTTATCACATTATTATATTGTTGTTGATGATATGTTTATTTATAAATGTTGACTATAATAGACGAAGGATGGAAGGTCTAGGCTATCCCGCCCCAGCGCTTTGTTCCATTCGAGTCACCTAGGATCCGAGTTCCGTGTATTGGTTTTAAGACTGAGCGTGCCTAACCGCGTGTGGGATTTTATGGGGTCCCCTCTTCTTACCTACCTAGCTTCAAACATTTCTACAGGTGGCCCAAGCTGATTTACCATTTGAAACCGTGTGCGTAACTGGTCTGCAACCAGTGGTTTTAAAACAACTCGGGCCAGCAGAGACAGAGTTCCTTTGTTGGTCCACACTGGTGAGCTAGGGAAGTCCCCTGTTATAGAGGTGAGGCTAACCCTGACCTTAGCCATACGGAAGAGTCCGATCCGAGAGCGTGGCCGGCTTTTGGATTGGGTGTCGACTCCCTGGGGGCCACCCGGATTTGTTCGTTGTTAGTTAGAGGGACCTGTCGTTTCGGATCTCTTGGAACTAAATCATAAAATGGTTGCCTATCATGGGTAGCAACTGAGAGAGATGGGCGTGCGTGCGGAGCCTTGTAATGGGCAGTTGGTACACCCCTGCAGGGTTAAATCTTTTCGAGAAGCCGTGTCCACGGTTATGGACGACTTGAGACCTACTCCTTGTTCATAGACAACAACAACTGAGATAATCTTAATATAAATTGATCAACGTGTGTGTGCCTTGACTGCTTATTCTTCGTCGGGATGCGAAGAGGAGGACAAGGACAGGATAGGTGTTATGTTTGCGTAGTAGTTGATAGCAAGACTTGTTGGAGGCGATTCCTCATCGAATGCTTGGCTTCTTATCTTACTCTCTAGTTCGTTAGCCACTTCATAAATGCTATATGAAAGGTGTGTGAATTAAATTCCCCAAAAGCATTATTAATTCAAGATGAACATCATGCCAATATGAAAGGTGTTGGATATGGCCGATAGGATGTTTCAAATGATCCAATATGCAAAAAGAATCACGTGAAACGGAATAATACAACACGAGTCATAGCAGGTTGAAGTTTGAATTAAATTTAAATTCAAACAGATCAAAAATTATTTGAATATGGTGGATAAATGATATGGACAAAAATTATATGATATGAGTGATACAACGCAAAAAGAACTAATCGAATTGGATCAACATTATAAAAGATACGACCTCCGGAAGTTTGAATTTGTGCAAATGTGTAAAAAGTTTAATATATGATAAAGTACAGATCACTACGAGCGCGTAGGAAAAAGATTCACCTAAAACCGACTTACGGTTTAAGAGATACGGCTAAAACGGTTTTAGGGTGCAATCTGTGAAAAAAGGCCCAACCATGAATAAAATAACTTCTTCATCACAGCTAGGTCCCTGGACGCTATGGGATGAACACCGTTCGCTCCGGTGGAATTTCGGCGAATGTTCGCTATATAATAAAACCGGAATCGGCGGTTAAACGGAGATAAACCGAATCAACTCCGGTTAATCGAAAAAAAAACCTTAGATCTGGATCTAGATCAAACGGATCTAGTCCGTTGGATCTCGATCTGACGTACGAGGACGGGGAGAGGCTCATCGGCGGCGGCAGCGGTTTGCTCCGGCGAGGTGCTCGAGGTGGCGGCGTCGCTCGGAGTGGGCGGCGCAGCCCGGGGAGGGGAGGTGGCGGCGCGGCCCGGTGAGGCAAGGCGGCGTCGCGTGCAGGCGTGGGCGCGGCACTCCGGTGAAGCCCACCGGCGGCGAGGTGGCGGATGGCCGGGCCGAGGGCAGAGGCGAGACGCGGAAGGTGCCGCGATGGTGGCCGGCGGCGCTCCGGCGCGGGGTGGCCCGGGAGGCAGCCGGTGGCGGGGTTGCCGGCGGCGGCGCTCCGGTGATGGCGGGATCCGGCGGCTGCGAAGCAGGTCCCGCTAGGGTTTTATTAAAAAAGAAAAAAAAAGAAAAGGGAATTTCTAAATTGCGCCCGGGCGAGAAAAGGCTACTGGGCCGGCTTGGTACATTTTTTTTTTCTTTAAACACGAAACTTCGGACAATTCTATAATATCAACCATAAGTCAGAAAAATGTGAAATAAAATCCTAAATTCATAAAATAATCCAAAGAAAATTATGCAATGACAATATGGACCAAAATGCTAAATAAATATAATGACATTTTTCCAATGACTTTGTGTCACAACCCTAGTTTTGGTATGTGCTTTTATTACTAGAAATAATTGCATCATGTTTAAATTTCTTGGTTTAAGAATTGGGGATTTGGAAAAGCCTCAAAAATAATTTAAATAAAAGGCCAGATAAAAAGTTTTTCCAAAATTCCTCCAAACAATTTTGAAAAGTCCTATAAATGAGTATGATCATTTTAAAAATGATTTGGAGTCAAACCCATACTCCTGGATTTTTCAAATATTCAAAAAGAGGCTTGGAAATTAAATTTAAATGCTATTTGAATTGGCTTCAAATAATTTGAATTCAAAAATCTCCAAAACTTGGGAGTGACTAGTGCTATGTCACATATGTCCAAGATAAAAATTTGGGGGTTTTTTAAAATGCTTTGATATTTTTTTCAGAGCAAAACATATATAACAGAAAGCATAAAAAGAAATTTAAACAAAGGGGAAAAGCCCCACTTACCTGGCCCAAGTGGGCAGAAGCGGCCCAGCCCACCAGGGGCACGCCCGTCTTCATCCTGGCGCCAGAAGGACATCGCCGTGGAGGGCATGCCCAGGCCGGCTGCCACCTCCTGCTTGCCACGCAGCTGTTCCCCCCCGTCCTCATCATCGCCGTGGATTCCCCCCGCGCAACCCTCTACCTTTTCCCCCCTCTCCCATGGTCTTTCCCCTCTTCCTTCTTCCGAATCCGCGCGCCCCGTGAAGCTCCGTGGAGCGCCGCCGTGCTCCGACGCGCCCACCGGACGATCCAGCCGGAACCATCGTGTCCAGGAGCACAACCTACGTCGGCTTCATCATCTCCCGCGAAGAATCGATCCGCGGACGCCCCGCAACGACGCCCGCAACCTCCCTTCCTCGCAACAGCCGCCGGATCGCGCCGCAAAATTCGCCGCTGTCCTTCCCCCTACGACATCCCCGACCTCACCAGCGAGTTCACGGTGAGCTCCCCTCTAGTTTCCCCCTCTCCATTCTCGTTCTCGTGCCCCGGTGCCTTTTCCCCCAACCAGCCGAGCGGCGCCGCCGCGGGATTGCTCGCCGCCATGGTCTCCGGCCTCCCCGAGGTCCATGGCATGCCCCAGTGGTTGCGCGAGGCCATGGGCTGCCTAACGGTGCCCTTGGCGTGGCCTCCCGTGGCCGGAGTCGACGGCTCCAGTGGACACCGCCGCGGCCAGAGGCCACCGGCGGCTAACCGCCGGCCGGCCTGGCTAATCCCCCTCTAATTGACCCCAGGGGTCAATGACAAGTGGGTCCCAGCCCCCCTTAATCCCCTGTCAATATTAATTAAAACGGGTTAAATCCCAGAGTGATTGACAGGTGGGTCCCAGGCGTCAGTTTGACCAGTCAGCGCCCAGTGATGTCATCATGATGTCATGCTTGCGCAATAAATCCCTTTTCTTTTAACAGAATTTCCAGAAAATTCTTAAATCTTTGAAATTCAATAACTTTTAATCCATAACTCCAAATCAAATAATTTATATATGAAAAATCATCAGAAAAATTCAAGGATTCCAAATATCATACTTTCATGGATGAAAAACACATCTATGATGATGAGCCAGTAGCATTTAGCTATATGGCTTATTTGGAATAATTCAAAATAAATGTTTAAATCATTTCAAATTGAATCTTTGCAATGCCAACCTTATCACATGAACATCAAAGGCATATCATGCACATGACCACATGATTTACCATATCCAAACATTAGCAAATGAAAATTTGGCTAAATTGAACCACATTTGGAGTTTGAATTTGAATTTCTTATTCAAATCAACTTCAATTAAATTATTACAAATTAAACATAGATCACATCAGTACCATGCCATGTTTCATTCTTGAATGTGCATTGCAATGTGATGTTTATACTTTGTTGTCTCGGTGTTTGCTTCTTCTCGATAGATCCATCGCCGGACGTAGTCCCTGTTTTCTCCGAAGAGTGGCACCCCCGAGTCTCGACAATAAGGCAAGCAAACCCCCTTTGATCATATCTATAAAAACCCAGTTTCCCTCTTGTTCTCTTATGCATGATTAGGTGATTCACATATTATCGTTCTACCGCTAGTTGAACCCATCCTTTGCATGACCTATCTTTGCTACCACAGTATTAAGCAAACCTCAACCTAGCAGATACAAGATTGTTTGTGTTCATCATGTGGCCCTTCATCCATGATATGCTATGCCATGCTAGAGTTGTTTGCAATGAAGTTGATCCATCTGGGTGATGTATCGGGATGGTAGTGAACACATGCAACAAGGTGGTAACGTGTTGTTGAAGTCACCCTAAAATAAGTGAACAATGAGAGGCTGTGTAGGAGTACACAGTGGGTTGTCTCATTTACACTGCCCTAGGCCCCGAGTTCTTGTGTTGTGATCCAAGACACAGATTACTACCACATGTTGGGCTCATTGACCCCTCTCGATCTATTAACTCACCCCGACTAGGGTCCAGGATTCGCATGGGTTAACTTTATTCGATTTGCTTTCATAACGTAGCACGGTTTTAGGCAAGCGCAGCACCATCCATCGAGGTGGGCTTGTCGGACCGTCCATACATCGCCTGGGTCCTGAACGGAAACCCCGGTCGGATTCCCGATTGGGGTACAACTCAGATAGGCGATTCCCTGGACTAGAGTTGGAGCCGTGAGGTAAGTGTCGTGGTACTATCCTCGCCGACACCGCTTGAAGGTGACGAGTTCTAGGCGATAAGTGGTAGCTACGTATGTGAAGAAGTACACCCCTGCAGGGTTAATGAACTATTCGAATAGCCGTGTCCACGGTTATGGACTACTTGGAGATCTTTACTTGATTATTAGACAACTCAAATGGATACTCTAAAAATCACAAGATAAGTGTGAGTGCTTTGGGTTGCTTCCTCGTGGGGAAGTCGAGGAAGGATCCATGGTTGTGTATTGATGTGGTGATCAAGATTAGATGGACTCGTGTGCGCCTCTCATCTCAACTCTATGTAGTCGTAGTACAGGATAGCCAAGTCAAAGCTTTCTGTATTACAACCCCACTTGCCTTTACCTTGATACCTGAGCATGAGTAGTATAGTTCTGATGTAAGTCTTGCTGAGTACGACTTTGTACTCACGTTTTCTTATTCTATGTTTTAGAGACGAGACCACTGACCCTGATGGTGGCCTGCCCCTTCAAGCTCGACATTGACGAAGTTATGTAGTCCCAGACAGCAGCCTGGTCCCTCTGGAGGGTCGTTATGTTTTCTTAAAGGCTTCTTAAGCCATTTGTTAACCTTGTCTTTACTAAGACATAATTTGCTTCCGTTGTTGTATGATGTAATGTTGGATCACAGTGATGTGATCTCTGCTTGTAACACTACTATATCTGCTCTGTTTAGCAGATGCAATAAAGTTATGAGTTTGTAGAGTTCATGTTATGTTACCTGCTGTTATGCACTTGGCATGCATGTTGCGTGTATGTTTATATCGTGCATGTCATGTGTGGGGTTCGATACCTTAGTTGTGTTCTCGCCGGCGGTCTTTTATACACCAAGTGGCCCTTAGATGTGCGCAGCTTGGGGCATCGCGATGCGATTGCTCGTGACTCTGTCACGTGGCACACTTTGTTGTATGATTGAGCCCGCCCGAGACCCCGACTAAGAGATCGGGCTGGAGTCTGTTTATGTAAGTGTTATGATTCAATCGATAATATGGTTGAGGCGACTTGTCTATGAGTATGGGATTTCACCACCCATAATCATTTAGACTTGTGAGCGGACGATGAGGACCCATCTCAGTTGATCATCCGGGCCTGGATGGGATGCCCCTCACGTTCGAGCTTTCCGAGAGTGTCTTGTACTTGGCCTTGTCTGCTTAGACAAGTGGGTATGGCTCTCGGCTCTCTATATGATTGAATTGTGACTGGAATTACATACGCAAACCCCGGGTCCCGACACTTTGTTTAGTTATAAAGTATTTGAAAAATCAACAAAAATGTCAAATAATTATTTAAATATTTTCCACTCAATTTTTCTGAAGAAGTCATTTTATCTTCTCTCAATTTATTATTATTTTTGAATGGAAAAATTATTTAAATAACTCCAATTAAATCAAATCCTCTTTAAAACATTTCCAACTTCCTTTTATATTTTGAAGGAGTCATTTTAACTTCCCTCTTTTGGTTTTAGTTGGGTTTGTTTTAAATATTAAATTCCAAAACCCAACAATGAATATTGGGGAAAGTCCTTTTATTTCCTTCTCATTTTTATATTCAGTTAAACTCCAAAAGTTTTAATTTTTGCGAAAAATCAAGCAAAGGCAATCAATATTATTTAATTTATTAACATTCCAAAATTTGGAAAATTTTGGATGTTATAGACTACCACCCTTTAAAGGAATCTCGTCCTCGAGATCCGAAAAGGCTAGAAAGAAAAGGTTTATGGTTTGGGTCTTTATGGAAATCCACTGATCCTCTGATGAGCTAGGGTGCTACCACCCTTAAAATGAATGTGATGTGGTCTTCAAGAATCTTAATCCATTGATGACATCCTTCATAAATTCCTCATACTCCTTGGAGATCTTGAATCGTTAGCAAAAGAGTGGTCTCCCAAATACATTGGTATTCAAGGATGTTACACCTTCGATTGCGTCCTTCGAATTCATCATATACTCCTTTGTTGTCTAGAACCCTATATCCAAAAGATGAGTCCTGCAAGTACTGAACCTTCATGGCTGACAAGTCAGGCGCCAATACTAAGAAACTATCGATTCCCTCATGGTGGTCATCAAGAGTATTTTTTACAGGATACCTGCAGAAAATGGTCTTGGCCTATACTCACCGTATAACTTACGAACATTAACGATAATCTTATGTAGGGGTCAAACATCGTACTATTCTATGGTCCAGGCTTAACATCGTCGTCTCTCTGCTAGAGGTAAGTCACTCAAGATTTACTATCATGCGTAGCAAGAGCGAATAATAAGAGTAGTCGGCATGGTGATCAATCCATTCCGCACCCAAAACATTACCTTGTATATGGTTTAGCGAATCTCGCAATCTAACACTCGGTCATCCTCACATGCATTGTAGAAAGTTCCTCTTGATCTTGAACTGTTTTCAGATATATCCATGGTTCTCCAAGCCAAATAAAACATCTATCGTTTCCACAACACTTAGGTTTGCGCAAACTACAATAAAATGTGCACTTATGAACTACAAATTCCTCCAGGGTTCTTCCTTCAGCAAGATTGTGCCTACTTGTTGTAAGATCCTGGGACATGAGGTTAACTTTGAACTCATCATTATTTGCATCCATATTTATTCTAGTCTTGACATTAGCAGCCATTGTAGTACATCCTTCAGTGTAGGGATTGGATTGAGGGGGAATAGAATGTAGAGAGAGGTAGAGATAGAGAGATATAGCCATACAAACATCAACGAAGTTTTGAAAATAAGTTTTGATGTGTAGCTGTCAGTAAAACAAGAAATGACAGCTCACAGAAACGATCTAACGGTAGAAACTTGAATCTTCCAAGTCTTCAAGTCTTGAATGTTGATAGCTTCAGCTTTGCGTTGTCGTAGAAATCTTCGTATCGTCAAGTCACTTTTCAACTTGTTCTTCTCGTAGTTGTGTCTTCTTCAGTCTTGAAGCATACTAAATAGATGGGGGTCTAATGAAACGTAAACTTATTCTACCCACATAGAAGAAACACAAGGCACACCACACAACATCAATCAAAGACACAAGAAAAACCTAACAAGACAAAACATGACATAAAACATCTAGTTTTTCCGCAGCAAAAACATGCATCGATCCTCATCTCCAGGGAACATGAGCAGGTACCATCGTACACTTAGTGCACACCTACGGATGTCTATCTTCCAGTTGCCAAAAATAAGCTTCAATATGTCGACGTCTTTGTTCCCATGTTCACATCTTCTTCTTTCTCTGCAATCCTGGACACATGTTAGCATAGTGTCCCTTGTTCCTGCACCGGTAACACTGAAGTTCGCTAAGATCTTTCTTTTTCTTCTTTACGTGTACTTATCTTAGCTCCTGGATAATTTTCTTCATTCCTTCCTTTTATTGCTGAATCACTTGTTGTGTCATGGTGTAAAGGTGACACTGAACGGGGTAATGATCAGTTCCTTCACACACAAGACATGTGACTTGAGCAGTCGGACATTCTTCACCCAATGAATTTCCTCACAATAAGGACATCCATCTTGGTGTCCTTCATAGGAGTGTCCTACTTCATACTCCATCCATTGAGCCCAAACGACAAGGGTTAGGGGAAACTAGGATACAACCAAGAAAACAATATAAAGATAGCACCAAGAAAATGCACACAGACAAGAATAAGGCAAAACACCTAAATGCAAACATCACATAACATCAATCAATAAAGTCACACCACACAAACAACACCTAGAGTAAGGTCATATGTGCAAGAAATACAATCTCATCATACTACGCGCACATCGTTTATCTAACTTCACCTAAAAGTGGTGGTCTGAATCTAAACTTCATCCTTCTCAGCTAAGCTGATCTTGAAAATCCTCAGTGTCAAAACTTATTGAACCCCATAGGATACTCCAGTTCTGGTAGTGGTAACTTCAATTGATCCACAAGGTTGACAAAGTACTTCTCAAAAGTCATATCTTCAGGGGCATAAGCAACTAGGATGGTCATTTACATTAAAACAAGACAAAGAGTTTAGAAAATTGAATAATAGATGAGAATACTAGTGGAGAGAGAGTAAGTAACCAAAGAGTGATAAAAATAATTTTGTTTCTATGGCTTTTCCTATCCATTTTCTAGGGTCACGACCTACAGTCAACATGGGCTCTGATACCATCTGTAACGACCTGATTCACTAAAGAATCAAAGTCTCTGTGCATTCTGTGCTAGTCCCTGTATCAATAGCTAGCACACACAGTACATGATGTAATATCAAGGATAAACCACATGTCATATATATTACATCGAAGATCCAGTATTACAATAAAGCATACATGCATAGCTCAAGTCTAGCTTACAAATAGAATACAGCGGAAAACAATAAAAGCTTCGTGGCGTCCATCAACTCCACCGACATAGTTGAGTATAGACATTGTAACCCTACATCGCATCACTTCCTCGTCGTATACAATCCTGCAACACCGAAGGTTACAGCCCGACAACGGGTCAGTACATCTGATTTGGACGACAAGTCACACGAAAAATGATATAACAGACCTACAGCTACATGCAAGGTAAGTCAAAGGAAGGCTTATGGTTTTATTTTGCAGAAAGCTGATTTTTCCCTCAATCTACCTAAATCAAAATTTTAGTTTATCTTGCTACTTAAGGTTGAACTGGGCTACACCAGTTCCAACCCATACCCTTTATTAAATATTTCCCACTCAAGTTTTATTAAGGTGTTTCATCTGCCAAGATCTTCCAATAACAGTAATGCCTAGTTGCTCATAGTTGTCCATAACCGGGGACACGGCTAATCATGATTAGTTTTTACTCTGCAGAGGTTATTACACTTTCCCCGCCGGACTCAACCCGAAGATTGCGACGAAGTCTTTCAGAAGAGGTCACCAACACCCAACGGCAAGCCGGTACACCTATCATAATCTACATCTGCTAGCTTTGCACGGGAGAGGCTTCCTACAACGTACTCGACTAAGACAGAGCCCATATGGCCAGCGGCTGTACATGGAAGCTACTGGTCACCAAGTATGTCTGATCTTTTTGAGCCTGGATGACGCCTACTTACGTTCAGAGGGTAGATACCATGACGTTCTTTATACCACCAATACCATCCATTAGGGGTACAACCTGGTATCGCCTTAGATAAGGTACGAGCCCCCAGGAAGCACTCCCTGCCCGTCTAGAGGTTAATTCTATTTAAGGTTGCTAGTCAAGTCATTAAATCCTCACACAACTCAATGTATTCTCAGCCAATCCCCGTCTACAAGCATAGCAATATTTAACAAACACGAACTAGGGCGACAAAGAATACAGGATCATATCATATCGCTATCCTACCAGGTTTGCAGCATAATACATAGTATAGTATTTCCTACACATACATAGAGTGATAGATTGCTAAATGCATAATGAAAAAATATAGGATGAGGTATGGTCAAAGTGTAACTTGCCTTATACATTCGATGAAGTTCTTCGCTCTCACGATCCAGATAAGTCTACTCATCACACTCCGAGCAATCTATCGTAAAGGAAAGATACCACATAAGCAATCGCGCCAAAAGAAACCATAAGTTCAACAAATCAAACACAATAAGGTTTAGCAACAAAAACAACTAGGCTCGATACAGTATAGGTGTCGATGTGCTCGATGGTGGTAGGTGAAAGATAAACTCGAGAGAGTCAACGGATAAATAATTATTGATATAAAATGTGATTCCCCAAAATAATTATGAATTCAAGGTGAACATCATGCCAATATGAAAGGTGTGTGGATATGGCCGATATGATGTTTCAAATGATCGAATATGCAAAAAGAATCATGTGAAACGGAATACTACAACACGATTCATAGCAGGTTGAAGTTTGAATTAAATTGAAATTCAAACAGATCAAAAATTATTTTAATATGGTGGATAAATGATATGGAGAAAAAGTATATGATATGAGTGATCCAACACAAAAAGAACTAATCGAATTGGATCCACGGTATAAAAGATACGACCTCCGGAAGTTTGAATTGAATAAATTCAAATTCAAAAGTGTGCAAATGTGTGAAAAGTTTACTTTATGATAAAGTACAGATCACTACGAGCGTGTAGGAAAAAGATTCACCTAAAACCGACTTACGGTTTAAGAGATACGGATAAAACGGTTTTAGGGTGCAATCTGTGAAAAAGGGCCCAACCGTGAATAAAATAACTTCTTCATCACAGCTAGTTCCCTGGACGCTACGGGACGAACAGCGTTCGCTCCGATGGAATTCCGGCAAACGTTCGCTATATAAAAAAACGACATCGACGGTTAACCGGAGATAAACCGAATCAACTCCGGTTAACCGGAAAAAAACCCTAGATCTGGATCTAGATCAAACGGATCTAGTCCGTTGCATCTCGGTCTGACGACGAGGACGGGGAGAGGCTCACCGGCGGCGGCGGCGGTTTGCTCCGGCGAGGTGCTCGCGGTGGCGGCGGTCCGGCGGCTGCGGCGTTGCTCGGCGTGGGCGGCGCGGCCCGGGGAGGCGAGGTGGCGGCGCGACCCGGTGAGGCAAGGCGGCGTCGCGTGGAGCCACGGGAGCGACACTCCGGTGAAGGCCGCCGACGGCAAGGTGGCGGGTGGCCGGGCCGAGGGCAGGGGCGGCGCGCGGAAGGTGCCGCAACGGCGGCCGGCGCGAGCGGCGGCGTGGCCGCGTGGGCGGCTCAGGGAGGCCAGCGGCACTTCGGCGCGGGGTGGTCCGGGAGGCGGACGGTGGCGGGGTTGCCGGAGGCGGCGAGGCGGCGACGCTCCGGTGACGGCGGGATCCAGCGGCGGCGAAGCGGGTCCCGCTAGGGTTTGATTAAAAGAAAAGGAAAAAAAGAAAAGGGAATTTCCGAATTTCTATTTAAGGCAGAGGAAAAAACCAAAACCGGATCCTTCTTCGATTCAAATTGCGCCCGGGCGAGAAAAGGCTATTGGGCCGGCTGGGTACGGTTTTTCTTTTCTTTTTCTTTAAACACGAAACTTCAGACAATTCTATAAAATCAACCATAAATTAGAAAAATGTGAAATACAATCCTAAACTCATAAAAAAATCCAAACAAAATTATGCAATGACAATTTTGATCAAAATGCTAAATAAAAATAATGAAATTTTTCCAATGACTTTATTTAGTTATAAAGTATTTGAAAAATCAACAAAAATGTCAAATAATTATTTAGATAATTTCCACTTAATTTTTCCTGAAGAAGTCATTTTATCTTCTCTCAATTTATTATTATTTTTGAATGGAAAAATTATTTAAATAACTCCAATTAAATAAAATCCTATTTAAAACATTTCGAACTTCCTTTTATATTTTGAAGGAGTCATTTTACCTTCCCTCTTTTTCTTTTAGTTGGGTTTGTTTTAAATGTTAAATTCCAAAACCCAACAATGAATATTGGGGAAAGTCCTTTTATTCCCTTCTCATTTTAATATTCAGTTAAACTCCAAAAGTTTTAAGTCTTAGCGAAAAATCAAGCAAACGCAATCAATATTATTTAATTTATTAACATTCCAAAATTTGGAAAATTTTGGGATGTTACATCCAAATATGTGTAAAATTTATGAAAGTGTAGCAAAACTCATAGTAAAGTCACCTAAAAGAGCATGAAACAAGCAGAAAGTATAGATATGTTTGGTACGTATCAACATCCCCAAGCTTAATTTCTGCTCGTCCTCAAGTAGGTAAATGATAACACAAATATTTTATATGGTGACATGCTAACACACATATAAGAACTTCAAAGTAAAGCAAGTAACATATGCAATTGAAGTCGAGACAATAACAAGCAAGAGTTTATATCTTGTATTGAAACTAGCAAAGTATGAACATAAAGGTGCAAGAGCTCTCGCTGTCCGTGACTTAAATGTCTCCAAATGGTGTTTGCGTGCAAGAAGTGGGAGATGGGTTCAAAGCATAAAAACACTACATAGTTTAATTGAGAACTCAATCTACTAAAATTTCACACTTGGTCTCCTTTGTAATCTTATTTTGACTAGTCCCCAGACCACTAGTCAGGCACAAGTCAAACTGATCCTCTTCCTTTCGACTTTGAGCACTCATGCAATGGATGAGCGCGAGCAAGATATGTTGACACTTAGGATGGCAAAGAGAAAAATAATGGGGAAGGAAGACAAAGAGGTGTGAAAGGCTCACATCAATGAGGAAAATCATAGGAGAGAGAAAACCAAATGATAGATATGATGTGAGGAGTAGGGATTGCCATGCAACGGATGCACATAGAGCTAAGGTATGCTCTCCAATGGAACTAGTGGGGGTGCATCCAACTAGCTTGCTCATGAAGACCGACAGCTCTTTTGAGGAGGCTCATCCTTGGAATATGCAAGCCAAGTTTTATAGTGTAAGGATCCCCTCATAGTTATGCATGAATGATAATCTCTATGGAGTACATATATGACTATGGAGTACGAGTGTGAATCTTTCAAATAGAATAGTAGTGTTGCCCCCTTCTCTCTTTTTATTTATTTTTCTATTTTTGTATTTTTGTGGCCTCTTTGGCTCTTTCTATTTATCTCTCATTTGTCCTCTTTGGATCTTTTAGTTTGTCCTATTTGGGATCTTTTCCTCACTAGGGCAACACTCTATATTTTACAAGAGTATAACGAAGATCTTCACACTTTACAAGAAGTACTCAACATAAAGAAAATTGAAAACTATCATGACATAAGCAAATGTATGCCTCTGCCAGTGTAGCAGGATATGCAATGATACTAGCGCGTCATGTAGAAATGATAAGGGCAAGGCCCAACTAGCATGCGGCTCCTCGATCAAGAAAAAGCATGTATGACATGAAGATCAAGTCATTAGATGATGGATGTTGCATGACAATGTATCTCAGAAAGGCTATGGAAATGCCTTCATAGATAGGTATGGTGGCTGTTTTGAGGAAGATATAAGGAGGTTTATGATGACAGAGCATATCTTGCCAAGGGTTTGGATGCACTGGCGAATTTTGCACAAACTCTCAAGATGAGAAAGGGGAATGCACAGTGCCGAAGAGGCTAGAAAAATATGGAAGGTGGAAGTGCCAACAATCGAATACTCGCATTAGTCAGAAGAACTCATGCACTTATCATCGATAAATCTCTATCTAATCAGGAGGTTCACAAAGAGACAAGTACCCCGAGGAGTTGTGTATGGGGTTTTGGTTATCCTTGCGCATCCTCGACCCATGGTACGTGAGGGTACTCTATATATTCCAACCCCTCTAGAGGTTAGCGATCCATCTATTAGCTAGAGTTCTCAACTAATTTTTGTAGTTTTCGAAAATAAGAACGGATTTCCCAAAATACGAGACCGATCACTAATAGGCTCAAGTTCTTGGCACCAAAAGTCCAAACATTACCCAAATCAGTAACTCAAAACTATTACAAGTTACTACTACACTTGTAATACCAACCTCAATTACCTACTCATGCAAGACACACAACTCAGTGCAACAAGCCAACTCTCTAAACAAGATAAGCATGAAAACTCAAGAGAGTTCCTAAATCAATCCTTAAAAAAAGATCTTAAAAATATAAGCATGACAGCCGCTATGAAAAGATAAAGAACACACAAAAAAAGAAAGATATGCATGCAAGCATATGTTGTGTTCTAGGGTGGAGTGGAGCGTGTTTATCTCTCAATCAATTAAGGCTAGGGTCTCACTTGTTATGAACAGAAATCAAAACTAAAACAAACTAAAAAGTAAAGAAAGAGACGCTCCAAGTTTAGCACATAACACATGAAGAGATAAAAATATATCATGGAGAAGGGACGAATTGATGATTGTTGATGGAGAAGGGGATGCACGGGGACATCCCCAAGCTTAGATGCTTGAGTCTCCTAGGATATTTCTTGGGGGTGCATGGGGGTATCCCCAAGCTTGAGCGCTTGACAGTCTTGAATCTTCTTTCATCATCTTTCGTCGCATACTTGAAAACTCCCTTCATCCGAAACTCATCATAATATGATTAGAGTGGTTAGTACCATAGCAAAATAACTTTCCTCTACTAGAAATAAAGATTTTCATGAAGTGCTACTGTTCCTCAAGATTACCAAAAAGTTTTTGCAAAGAAAAATCAATCTTAAGATTTGCAAAACAATGAAAGCACAAAACGTGGCAGAATCTGTGAAAAACAGACCAGCAGGTAGTAAATAATTTTTTGGGGGTACTTCTGCAACTCAAATAAAAAAACTCAGAACAGTCCCGAAAGCTAATTGTATGGAGCATACTGTCAAAAAATCAGATAAAAATATGATCTGGTGATTTATCATGAATTTTTTCCGTCAAGTAGACAAAATCGGTTTTTGGAAAGCATGTGACAACTTTTGAACTTTCTTGCAATCGGAGTCTAAAACTTGGCACAAAGTTTGAAAATAAATATAGAACGATGTTGCTACAGTAGTAACAAGCATCAAGACCGCTAAAACTGAAAGTAAAAACATTTTTGGTTGCCTCCCAATAAGCGCTTTCTTTTATGCCTTTTAGCTAGGCATGATGCAAAAAGATCAAGTTATAACGATTGAACCATCATCAAGATCATCAAAAAGCGCTTCAATAGTACAACTAGTATTAAGAGGACTCTCAAAGAAAGACCTAGTGGTAACACTTCTAGGAATAAAATAAAAGGTAGTAAGACAAATAGGAATTTCATTTCTGATTCTATTCAAGAGAGGTATCTCTTCCAAGGTCTTCACAGTTCAACTCCCCTGGCGATAGGTATGCTTGTTTTGGGTTGAGGAACCTTGGGTACATAAACAAACCTAGGTCCCTTCTTTGCGGGGTTTCTTTCTTTTTATTCTTGATGGAGGAGAGTGTGGTTCGTTAAGTTTCAATAATATCCTCAATCTTGTCAATCCTAGAAGGGTCTATATCATCGGATTTAAGGGTCTCCAAATTTTTGTAGATTTTGTGCATGGATCTATCAAGTCTATTTAAATTCCCTTGAATCCTAAGATCTACTTCATTTATTTTATCCATGCTTGGAATTTCTAGCTCTATCTTATCAAGTTTACTCATAATGTGAGCTAAAGTAATGTTCTGTTGTGTACTAGCAATAAGGGGATTTCCAAAAAGATTTTCCATAACATTAAGAGCTTCCCAAACTTGACGGGGATCAGCCCCGGAAAATCCCATGGCCAGGGACCCTGGGTTAGTCATAGAGAAGGCACAGGCTGGATGATACTCGTCGGCTAACAGGAGAAGCACTCCCTGCTCGATATTATTGCGTGAGGGGGCGATTACAGTGGAGGCAAAGGTGAGTTCTCGCAAGGCTAGATGAGTAGATGTGTATTGGATTAATCTGGACATCTCCCCTCCTAGCCTTTATATACTAGGCTAGGTCTCGGGGAGTCTGTACTAGGTTACAAAGATGGTTTCCTAGTTCTAGTCTTGCCTTGTACGCCAAGTTGTGCCTTCCATACTAGTCGCGGACTCCTACATCGGTGCCTGGTTGGGCCAATCGTGGGCTTGTCATAGCTTCCCAGCGGGCCTTCTGTCTTCATACGCACCAGGTAGCCTTACATGCAGGAGTCGTGGGGTCACCCCCTCGTCAGCCCCCCCCCCTTGTGCCCAGGCGACCAGGGGGCGCGGCACTACTAGGGTGTAACCCGTTGAACATTTTTAGAATCCTCAAAAACCTAACAGAAAAAAAGTTACGGGCGTTTGAAGATCTGGAGGCCCAAAAAAAGAAAAAAATTGAAAAAAAAATTGAACTTAGTAGTGGCGCATTTTGTATGAAATGCGCCACTAGTAACAGAATTTTTTTTTTATTTTTTAAAAAATATTTTTTTTATTTTTATTTTAAAATTCAAAATAGGCTAGAGGACAAATCGAGAAGTTAAAAAAAGTTGAAAATTTTAGATACTAACATTAAAAAAAAATCAATTTTTTAAAAAATATTTTTTTTTAAAAAAAGTTCAAAATATGCTAATGGTCCCATTGAGAAAGTTTCAAAAAAATGTTGAAAATTTTAGCACACCCATGAACATTAACAAGGTCCTAGACATCAACATGGTTTAATAGGATTTATATGTTAGATATATCAACAAGTGCCTGCTAGGTGAGCTGGAGTGAGTGTTGAATGGAACCAAGAAGTTAAGGGTGTTGGGGCTGGAGTAGTGCTAGGATGGGTCACCCTCAGGGAAATTTGACCACGAAGGTTAGTTTGACCTGAGATTAAGCATAGTGGCCGGGCATTAAGCATACTAACCTGAGATTAAGAAAAATTAAAAAAATTAAAAATAATTTTTTTCCCAGATCTAGATTCAAAATTCAAAATTTAAAAAATTTAATAGTGGCGCATTTTTAGAATGCGCCACCCCTAAGAGCTTATAGGTGGCGCATTCTGAGATGCGCCACGCCTAAGGGTCTTAGGGGTGGCGCATCCAGAATGCGCCACCTATAAGCCCTTATTAGTGCCTTGTAGTTAGTGGCGCATCCATAATGCGCCACTAAACAAAAAAAAAGGACGGCACTAAAAGGGCATTCCCTAGTAGTGCGGCATAGGGTGGGGCCGCGCCGGAAGGCCTCCTGGACTCCTGGTGCCCCCCCTGGCTGCCCCCTTCGCCTATATATTTCCCTCATCCCGAAACCCCCGAGGACAGAACCATTTTTCGCGATCTCGCCTCTGTTCTGCCGCCGCCGCGCTTCCAAGATCGGGATCCCAAGAAGACCTCTTCCCGATAATACGTCCCAAACGTATCTATAATTTCTGGTTGCTCCATGCATGTTTTGTGTGATATTGCTATGATCTAGATACACTTTCATACACTTTTGATCATATTTGGACTAACTTATTAACTCAGTGCACCATAGTGCCAGTTCATGTTTTCTGCTGTTTTTTTATTCCAGGTTTCCCCCATATGAAAAGTGCTCCAAAAATTCGGGAAAAATCGGATAAAAAATCAGCATAAGGGAACCTTCCAGAGCCCCGAAGGAGGGCCAGAGGGTCCCCACCTGGTGCCCAGACGGCCCGGTGGCGCGGCCTAGGGTGGGGCCGCGCCGGGTGGCCGCCTGGACACCTGGTGGCCCCCCTGGCCGCCCCCTTCCCGTATTTAATCTCCGTGATGCGATACCCCTGAGGACAGAACCCTTTTTCGCAATCTCGCCTCTGTTCCTCCGCCGCCGTGCTTCCAAGATCGGGAGCGTTAGCAGACTTCTTCCCGGCACCCTGCCGGAAGAAGGATTGACCTCCGGGAGCTTCCCCTTCACCATGGACGCTTCCTGGATGTCCTGTGAGTAGTTTTCTTTGGAACATGAGTCCGTGATCAGTAGCTATGTGATGTTCTCCTCCCCTCTTTGTTCTTCATGGTTTAGTCCTCGTGATCTGCCCTACATGAGCGAGGCACATATGTGATCTTTCTGCTGTTGCTATGCTGAGTTTGCTGGGATCTGATGGATTATGAGATTATGTTCAGATTGTGATTGAGTAATATATTTGGTTCTCATCTTTTATAGTGTTGTTCTTAAGTAATTCTTGCATGTTCTCCGTTGCTGTTTATTGCTTTGGCCAAGTAGTAGGTAGTGACTCCAAGAGGGAACGTTATGCTCGATTGTGGGTTCGTGCCCCCCGATGACACGCTTGAGTGACAGAAACATGAGTCTAGGGGATGTGATGTTGCCACAAGGGGGAAAACAACGGTGCTTGCAACCGTGGTTGCAAGGATTGTTTACTTTACGCAAAGTTCTTTTAATGCAGTTGTCTGTTGCTTTCGGTTTACACTTTGGGCTGGGCTCACAACTTAATACCAGCGAGATGTTTTGGATAGATATCTCAAGGTGGATAATTAGTAGTAGATGAAGTTGGATTTCGGTCTACTTATTTTTGCGTACCGCCCATTCTTTTGAGCCTCGTCCTTTCTTTGTAGCATAGTTAGCATTGCGGTGTGTTTATAATCCTGTCAATTGCCCAGCTGTAATTTGTTTACCTCGCATAGCAGTTTTATCGTCTTTTGGGAGAGAGACATCACTAGTGAACATCATGGGACCCCGGTCAATATTATTATCACTGTTTACATGCTTACTTACTTTCCTTCTTTTACTTTCTATCTTCTATCATTATCATTATCCCTTGTGTTTGATCCTGTGTAAACAACAAGACCGGAGAGATTGACAACCTCTCTGAACTTCATTGGGAGAAAAGTTATTTGTTATTGTGTGCAGGTCCACGTCTGTTGCGCCGCTGACACCTACTTATCATTGCCGGAGTCCTACGGGAGACAAACCCTATCCTCCACATAGGGGAAATTTGCTGCTATCCTACATCTCACATTCCACTTGGGGTAACCAACAAAGGGCGAGAAACCATTATCATCATCTCGCACATCACCCGACACCCTGCTGGAGGGAGGATTGACCTCCGGGAGCTTCTCCACCACCATGGACGCTTCCCCGATGAGCCGTGAGTAGTCCACCTTGGACCATGGGTCCATGATCAGTAGCTATGTGATGTCCTCTCCCCCTCTTTGTTCTTCATGGATTAGTCCTTGTGAGCTTCCCTACATGATCAAGGCACATATGTAATTCTTTCTGCTGTTGCTATGTTGAGTTTGCTGGGATCTGATGGATTATTGGATTATGTTCAGACTGTGAAGAGTAATATATTTGGTTCTTCTCCTTTTATATTTTTTTCTTGAGTAATTCTTTCATGTTCTCCGTTGCTGTTTATTGCTTTGACCAAGTAGTAGGTAGTAACTCCTAGAGGGAGCGTTATGCTTGATTGTGGGTTCATGCCCCCTGATGACTAGCTTGGGTGAAAGAAACATGAGTCTAGGGGATGTGTTGTTGCCACAAGGGGGGAAAACAACGGTGCTTGTAACCGCGGTTGCAAGGCTTCTTTACTTTACGCAAAGTTCTTTTAATGCAGTTGTCTGTTGCTTTGGGTTTACACTTTGGGTGGGGCTCACAACTTAATACCAGCAAGATGTTCCGTATAGATATCTCAAGGTGGATGATTAGTGAGTAGATGCAGATGGATTTCGGTCTATTTGTTTTGGCATACTGCACATTCTTTTGATCCTCTTCCTTTCTTTTGTAGCATAGTTAGCATTGCGGTGCATTTTTAATCCTGTCAATTGCCGAGCTATAATTTGTTCACCTTGCATAGCTGTTTATCGTCTTTTTGGAGAGATACATCACTAGTGAACTTCATGGGACCCCGGTCCATATTTCCACCACTATTTACACCCTCAATTAACTTCATGTTATACTTTCTAGTTGCAGTTGTCATTACCTTTTATCTCTTGCGTTTGACCCTTTGTAAACAGCAAGGCCGGAGAGATTGACAACCTTTTTGTACTCGTTGGGAGCAAAGTTATTTGTATCTGTGTGCAGGTTCACGTCAACTCTTGTGCTAGTAATTTCTAGCATCGTTGTCACCTACTTGTCGTAGTTGGAGTCCTACTGGAGATAAACATTGGTATCTTCACCGAGGGAAATTACGCTACGCTACATCTCAACCTTCCACTTGGGGTAGCGAACGAGGAGCACTACTTCAATGCCATCAGTTCGTCTTGGTTGTTGCGGGTGCTATGGAAGATTGGACTAAGGCGGGTGGCGTGGATGACTCTGGGAGTCGTCGTGCTGGCGGGTGCCTTTGATTGGGACAATTTAGCTTTGATCTTGGTTGTTGCGGATGTCGTGGTTGATGCTGATGGTGATCGGGCTCGACCCATGAGGTAGAGAGTGCCCCATCCGTTGGCGTTGATCCGATATCCACCAAAAGTTAGATCCGCGTCTGTGCGCAGATGTGCGAAGATCGATTTCAAGATCGGAAGGTGTGTGGTGAAGACGAGGGACCTAAACAGAACCGATTCTTCCTGAGCCATGGACGCATCGAGTGCTGATGAAGTCGCCGAGTTGTTGATTGCTGGTGAGGGAGCCGCCGAGATCGTGAATCCAACCTGCCCCTTCCCCACGGTCGGCGCCAATTGACAAGGATCACCCACGGCAAATCCCATGGTTAGGAACCCTAGGTTTGATCGTAAGAGAAGGAGTGCAAGGTTGGCGATCTCGTCAGCTAACAGGAGACAGGGATTACCCAGGTTCAGGGCTCTCGATTGGTAAAACCCCTACTTCCTGCTCGATGTATTATATGGTGGATGCGATTATAGTGGATGCTCCGGCGATATTGATCTAGCCAGAGGTATTGAGATGAATATTGGAGTGCCCTAGACGTCCCCTCTCCGGGACTTTATATACTAGGCTAGGTCTTGAGGAGTCCATCTAGGTTTACATAGGTAGTTGCCTAATCTATCTAGTCTTGATGGCCACGTCTTGGAATCCATGTCGGTTTGGACTCCATGTCGGTGTGGTCGTCGGTGCTTCGGGTGGGCTGATCTTGGGCCTTCCGAAGCTTATAGTGGGCCACCAATCTTGACACACACCAGGTACCCTCACGGTGAGGATTCATGGGGGTATCCCCTCGTCAGTTGGTATACAAATTAAAGCAGTGCATATATCGATCCAGATTGCAATATTTATGATAGCACATGCATGGCATAATCAACATGCTATCCAACATGCATGTTTAAGTATACAGTACAAATATGATTTTGCGTTAAGTATGATGGCATGAAGTAGATGTTATATATATTGTCTTCATCCTGCTTTCAAAGGATAATTACTCAACCATCCTCTTATCCTAGTGGAAATAAGACAATACAAGGCTTTTTGTTTTCTATTACTATGGTAGATTACTTGCAAGATTGAATCCAACTACCATACAAAACTCCCTCTTGAAGATCACCCCTTAGACTTTGTCAAAGTAAGAAATATAGATAAAGAGATCGTATATGAATGAGAATTATGAATATCCAAATAGATCTCAAATTGAATCATGAATAAATATGATCATAAAATGACAATCTAATCACACCACCACAAACACACCAGAATTACATCAGATAGATCACAGTCATGTAAGGCAACTCCTATGATCATTGTATTGAAGATTGAAAGAGAGAGAGAGAAAGAGGAAGGCGTCAACTATTGTCACGGACCATAGGTCCAAAAGGAACTACCCATGATCGGGAGTTGCGACCTTGATGATGATGAAGATGGCCATCAGGGACTCCCCCTCCCCCTCCGACAGAGCTCTAGAACAACCCCCAAATTGGATTGCGAAGGTACAGAAAGGTGTAGCCGTGCAAGACCTGTGACAAATATGTATCACAAAAGTATGTTACAAAAGATAAATATAGGCGTCAAGAGGTGGTAAAGAGGAGGTCCAGGGGTGTCAGAGCACATGGGATCTAGGATTGGCCCCTCTGCGCATTGCTAATTCCCCCGAAAGCTTCCTGAAGATATAGTTTTTTGTGAAATTTTCTAGGATTTCTTAGGTTCTATAAATTGGGATTTTCTAAAATGTCCAAAACATGGAAATAAAGTGGTTTGGCCACTGGGTTAATAGGTTAGTCTAGAAAATTGATGAAAATGGTACCAAGAGTATGCCAACTTGGGATAAAGATGATATAATCATTGCATGATCAATAAAAATTTATAGATACGTTTGAGATGTATTAGCTTGTCAAGAAAACAATAGGATAGTTGCTAAGAAAAGGGTCAAATAATTTGTGAGGAATGATCAAGGAAAATTTGTCAACGATGTTACAAGGCTTAGGCTAATGCTTGGTACACGTCTAGGCCCTTAATAGGTAACCCTTCAACTAGACGTTTGATCCCTTACACTAGTGAGTAAACACATATCTTCCATAACTACATAATACATGAATGTACATCATTATCCTTTTTGAATGTATACCTGTGCGCAACATGGCACGTAACTCAGGGGTCCAAGACAATCGGGTTAGTGATATGGTCCAGGTTTTCCCGTAAGGCATCCCTTTCTCACGGAAAAACCTTATTTCTGAATACCATGAACTTTGCTTGGAATCCATCAAGAGAAGTGAGGTTTTGTGCAATCTGGAATTATGTATTCATGGTTACATTATCATTCTTAGGTGATTGGAGACACGATCTGGAGGACGTCCCTTGGATCTTTCGAGGTTATCCTGTGCTCCTCAAGGAATATGATAGGTTCAAGGAGACACATGTGCCATACATGACAAAGATGGATGCCCATGTGATAATTGTGAAGTCCCCAAGTAGGCTCATCAACAAAACACTAGGAAAATTTCTAGGAAAAGGGTGGGGGGATTTGTGATGATCAATGAAAATTTGTCGGTAATGATTTGAAGCTTCATCTATTTAGGCACTTAATACGCTACCCTTCAAATGCGTAAGTATCACAAAACATACAACATAATGTATTAAAATATACCAGTTTTTATGTTTTTTTGGAAAACGGCGATGATACGCTTTTGGGAGGAGTAGGACTACAATTGAGTGGATTGGATACTGATACGTCCAAAACGTATCTATAATTTCTTCTTGCTCCATGCCTCTTTTGTGTGATATTGCTATGATATTGATGAACTTCCAAACATTTTTGATCATATTTGGACTAACCTATTAACTCAGTGCACCCCAGTACTAGTTCATGTTTTTTGCTGTTTTTGTATTTCAGGTTTTCCCATTATTTAAAGTGCCAGAAAAACTCCGGGAAAAAAATAGGAAAAATAAGCATACGGGAACCTTCTAGAAGAGCCAAAGTGGAACTCGAGGGGGCCCAGGGGTGGCCCAGGCGGCCACCTGGCGCGGCCACCCCCTAGATCGCGCCAGTGGGGCGCCTGGAGCCCCTGGCCCACCTCTGGCTGCCCCCCTTCGCCTATTTATTCCCCATGACGAGAAACTGTCACGAAAAAAACCCTTTTTCGCGATATCTTCTCTGTTCCTCCGCCGCCGCGCTTCCAAGATTGGGAGCACCAGGAGACCTCTTCCCGGCACCCTGCCAGAGGGAGGAACCACCTCCGGGAGCTTCTCCACTACCATGGATGCTTCCCGGATGAACCGTGAGTAGTCCACCTTGGACCATGGGTCTATGATCAGTAGCTATGTGATGTTCTCCTCCCCTCTTTGTTTTTCATGGATTAGACCTCGTGAGCTGCCCTACATGATCGAGGCACATATGTAATCTTTCTGCTGTTGTTATGCTGAGTTTGTTGGGATCTGATGGATTATGAGACTATGTTCAGATTGTGTTTGAGTAATATATTTGATTCTCCTCTTTTATATTTATGTTCTTGAGTAATTCTTGAATGTTCTCCGTTGCTGTTTATTGCTTTGGCCAAGTAGTAGGTAGTGACTCCAAGAGGAAGCGTTATGCATGATTGTGGGTTCATGCCCCCCGATGACTAGCTTGAGTGATAGAAACATGAGTCTAGGGGATGTGTTGTTGCCACAAGGGAGAAAACGACGGTGCTTGTACTTGCGGGTGCAAGGATTGTTTACTTTACTCAAAGTTCTTTAATGCAGTTGTCTGTTGCTTTGAGTTTACACTTTGGGTGGGATTCGCAACTTAATACCAGCGAGATGTTCTGGATAGATATCTCAAGGTGGATGATTAGTAGGTAGATGCAGATGGATTTCCGCCTCTTCCTTTCTTTATAGCATAGTTAGCATTGGTTTGCGCACATAATCCTGTCAATCGCCCAGCTGTAATTTGTTTACCTCGCATGGCTATTTTATCGTCTTTTGGGAGAGAGACATCACTAGTGAACATCATAGGACCCCGGTTCATATTTCCAACACTGTTTACACCCGCTATTTATTTCCTGCTTTATTTACTTTTCCGTTGCTATCACTATCATTATTATCTCTTGTGTTGATCCTTTGTAAACAGCAAGGCCGGAGGAATTGACAACTCCTCTGTACTCCTTGGGAGAAAAGTTATTTGCTGTGTGTGCAGGTCCAGGTCAAGGAAGCAACTTTTGTCTTAAAAACGGTGAATTTTTTTTCCTTTCCACCTACTTGTCGATCTTGGAGTCCTACTGGTCGATCCTCAACCTTAGCATCTTCGCTAAGGGAAATTTGCTGCTATCTACATCTCAACCTTCCACTTTGGGTAACCAACGAGGGGGCGAGAAATCGTACCAACAAAAGCAATTTCTGGCGTCGTTGGCGGGGACTCCACTCTTCAAGATAGGGTAGTTTCACATTATCTTTTATCTTTGCTTTTTAGTCTTGTTAGTTTACCTTTCAGTTTTTGCTTTAGTGTCCTTTATCAAAAATCAAAAAAATAGTTACATTGCTAGTAGTTGTCATTATGGCTGGTCCTTTTGCCTTTGGTGAAGCAAAAGTGCTCACCTTTAAACAAAGAGGTGGCGAAAGTCTGAAAGATGCCTAGTATAGAATTAATGATTCTCAAAAAAGAGCCACCAAGAAGCAATCCACTACTATCCTGCTTAGAAACTTTTATGTTGGAATTACTTCTTGGAATAGGTTTATTGTAGATATTGCTATCAATGGGAATTTCCTATAAGTCCCAGTTTGGGAAGCTCTTAGTGTTATGAAAAATCTTGTTGGAAATCTCCATGTTACTAGCATTCAAGAGGACATTACCCTAGCTCACATTATGAAAAAACTTGAAAAGATAGAGCTAGAGATGCCAAGCATTAATAAGATAAGTGAGTTGGATCGTAAGGTTCAAGGGAATTTGAATAGACTCGATAGCTCCATGCATAAAAATTTCAAAACCTTGGAGACCATCAAATCCCATGACTTGGACCCTTCTAGGATTGATAAGATTGAGGAAATCATTGACACTCTAGGAACTACTTTCTCCTCAATCAAAACTAAAAAGGTGGAAACTCCGACAAAGAAGGAACCTAGGTTCGTTTACGTTCCAAAGGCTCCTCGTTTCAAAAATAATCCATCTATTGCCAAAGGGGTTGAAACTGTGAAGACTTTGGAAGAGATACCTCTCTTTAATAGAATAAATGAAACTTCCATTGATCTTCCGCCTTTTGCTTTTATTCCTAGAAGTATATTTATTAGGCCTTTATTTGAAATACCTCTTAAGAGTGGTTGTACTATCTAAGAGCTTTTTGATGATCTTGATGATGGTTCAATTGATACATCTTGATCTTTTTTGCATTAAGCCTAGCTAATGGCTTTAAAGAAGCGCTTTCGGGAGGCAGCCCGCAACGAATTTAGGTTTTCCTTTTAGTTTTTCTTATGTTTTTAGTGTTCTTGATGATTGTTACTACTGTAGCAACATCATTGTATCTTTACTTTTCAAGCTTTGTGCCAATTATAGCCTCATATGACAAGGGAAATGAAAGTTGTGACATGCTCTCCAGAAAACAGATTCTGTCCTCGTGACGGAAAAAATCACAGAAAAATCCCAGTTCATCATTTTGATCTGAAATTTTTACACAGCGTGCCCTATACAATTACAGAACTTTCGTATGTTCTGAGTTTTTTTATTTGAGTTGCAGAAGTATCCGTAAAAAATTCTTTACTATCTGCTGGTCTGTTTTTCACAGTTTTTGACCTGTTTTGCCTTTTTCTTCATTTTGTAAACCTTAAGATTGCTTTTTCTTTGCAAAGACTTTTTGGCAATCTTGAGAAACAGTATCTCTTCAAGAATATCCTTATTTCCAGTAGAGAAAAAATTATTTTATTTTGGATACTAACCTCGCTAATCAGATTATGACGAATTATGTATGAAGGGAGTTTTCAAGTGTGCGAGGGAAGATGATGGAATAAGATTCAGGAGTTTCAAACGCTCAAGCTTGGGGATGCCCCCGTGCACCCCCAAGAAATATTCAAGGAGACTCAAGCGTCTAAGCTTGGGGATGCCCCCGTGCATCCCCTTCTCCATCAACAATTATCAGTTCGTCTTTCATTTCACTATATTTTTTCACTTCATGCGTTATATGCTATGCTTGGAGTGTCTTGCTCTTTATTTCCTTTTTTTAGTTTTCTTTAGCTTTGCTTGCTGTTCATAACAAGTTAGAACCCATCTTTCTTTGTGTGGGAGAGAAACACGCTCCACTTTCAAAATCTAGAACACAACATAGGATTCTTCATGCTTATCTTGGTTGTGTGTGTTCTTTATCTTTTTCATAGCTACTGCCATGTTTAGCTGTTAGTTTTCTTGCTTATATTTTTAAAGATCTTTTATTTAGTTTGTTGCTATAACTCTCTTGAGTTTTCATGTTTATATTGTTTAGAGAGTTTGCCTGTTGCACTAAGTTTTGTGTCTTGACTTGAAGTAGGTAATTGAGGTTGCTATTCTTTTGTAGTAGTAACTTGCAATAGTTTTGAGGTATTGATTTGAGTAATGCTTGGACTTTTGGTGTCAAGAGCTTTAGCCTATTAGTGATAGATTTCGTATTTTGGGAAATCCATGTTTATTTTCAAAACTTACAAAATTAGTTGAGAACTTTAGCTACTAGATGGATCACTACTCTTTGGAGGGATCGAATATTAGAGTACGCTGACGTACCATGAGTTGAGGATGCGCAAGGATAACCAAACCCCCATACACTCCTCCTCGGGGTACTTATCTCTGTGTGAACCTCCTTATTAGATTGAGAGTTACCGATAATAAGTGCATGAGTTCTTCGGACTAATGTGAGTATTCGAAAGTTGACACTTCCACCTTCCCATATTTTTCTAGCCTTTCCTGTGTCGTGCATTGCCTTCTTCTCACTCCGAGAGTTGGCGTCCACCTTCGCCGGTACATCCAAACCCTTGGCATGATACGCTCTGTCATCATAAACCTCCTTATATCCTTCCTCAAAACAGACACCATACCTTCCTATCAAGGCATTTTCATAAACTTTCTGAGATACATTGCCATGCAACATCCACCTTCTCATGACTTGATCTTCATGTCATACATGCCACTTGCTTGATCGATGAGCCGCATGCTAGTTGGGCCTTGCCCTAATCATTGCTACATGACGCGCTAGTATCATTGCATATCCTGCTACACTGGCAGAGGCATACATTTGCATACTTCATGATAGTTACATATTCTTTATGATTTGAGTACTTTTGTAAAGTGTGAAAGATCTTCTATACTTCTTGTAATATATAGAGTGTTTCCCCTAAAGTGAGGAAAAGATCCCAAAGAGGAAAAAATCAAAAGATCCCAAAGAGGACAAATGAGAGAAATAGAAAGAGCCATTGAGGCCACCAAAAAAATAGAAAAAAGAGAAAAAGAAATAAAAAGAGAGAAGGGGGCACACTACTATTCCTTTTGAGAGATCCACACTCGTACTCCCCCTTATATATTGTACTCCATAGAGATTATCATTCATGCATATAGCTATGTGGGGACCTTCACACTATAGAACTTGGCTTGTATATTCCAATGATGAGCCTCCTGAAATGAGCTCTAGGTCTTCTTGAGCAAGAAAGTTGGATGCACCCCCACTGGTTCCATTGGAGAGCTTACCTTAGCTCATAAGTGCATCCGTTGCATGGCAATCCCTACTCCTCACATCATATCTATCATTTGGCTTTCTCTCGCCTATGATTGTCCTCATTGATGTGAGCCTTTCCCACCTTTTTGACTTCCTCCTCCACCATATTCTCTCTTTGCCATCCTAAGTGTCAACTTTCTTGCTTACACTCATCCATTGCATGAGTGCACAAAATGTCGAAAAGGAGTGGATCATTTTGACTTGTACCTGGCTAGTGGTCTGGGGATGAGTCAAGATAAGATTCCGAAGAAGACCAAGTGTGAAACTTTAGTAGTTTGAGTTCTCAACACAAAACTTCTTTTTTCTCGTATATCCCTATCACCTTTCTTGCACGCAAACACCATTTGGAGACATTCGAGTCACGGACAGCGAGAGCTCTTGCGCCTTTATGTTCTTATGTTGCTTGTTTCAATGCTAAATATAGACTCTTGTCTGTTATGACTTGAATTGAATTGCATGCCTTGATTGCTTTACTTAAAAGTTCTTATATGGTTGTTAGCATGTCACCACAGAAATTATGCTTGTTATCATCTACCTACTCGAGGACAAGCGGGAATTAAGCTTGGGGATGTTGATACGTCCAAAACGTATCTATAATTTCTGCTTGCTCCATGCCTATTTTGTGTGATATTGCTATGATATTGATGAACTTCCATAAACTTTTGATCATATTTGGACTAACCTATTAACTCAGTGCACCCCAGTGCCAGTTCCTGTTTTCTGCTATTTTTGTATTTCAGGTTTTCCCATTATTTAAAGTGCCAGAAAAATTCCGGGAAAAATATAGGAAAATCAGCGTACGGGAACCTTCCAGAAGATCCAAAGTGGGACCTGAGGGGGGCCAGGGGTGGCCCAGACGGCCACCTTGCGCGGCCACCCCCTAGGCCGTGCCAGGGGGGCGCCTGGACCCCCTGGCCCACCTCTGGCTGCCCCCCTTCGCCTATTTACTCCCCGTGACGAGAAACCCTCGGGGACAGAACCCTTTTTCGCAATCTCTCCTCTGTTCCGCCGCTGCCGCGCTTCCAAGATCGGGAGCACCAGGAGACCTCTTCCCGGCACCCTGCCGGAGGGAGGAACCACCTCCGGGAGCTTCTCCACCACCATGGATGCTTCCCGGATGAACCGTGAGTAGTCCACCTTGGACCATGGGTCTATGATCTGTAGCTATGTGATGTTCTCCTCCTCTCTTTGTTCTTCATGGATTAGACCTCGTGAGCTGCCCTACATGATCGAGGCACATATGTAATCTTTCTGCTGTTGCTATTCTGAGTTTGCTGGGATCTGATGGATTATGAGACTATGTTCAGATTATGTTTGAGTAATATATTTCATTCTCCTCTTTTATATTTATGTTCTTGAGTAATTCTTGCATGTTCTCCGTTGCTGTTTATTGCTTTGGCCAAGTAGTAGTTAGTGACTCCAAGAGGGAGCGTTATGCATGATTGTGGGTTCATGCCCCCTGATGACTAGCTTGAGTGACAGAAACATGAGTCTAGGGGATGTTTTGTTGCCACAAGGGAGAAAACAATGGTGCTTGTACTTGCGGGTGCAAGGATTGTTTACTTTACGCAAAGTTCTTTAATGCAGTTGTCTGTTGCTTTGAGTTTACACTTCGGGTGGGATTCGCAACTTAATACCAGCGAGATGTTCTGGATAGATATCTCAAGGTGGATGATTAGTAGGTAGATGCAGATGGATTTCGGTCTACTTGTCTTGCCGTACCGCCCATGCTTTTGAGCCTCTTCCTTTCTTTATAGCATAGTTAGCATTGGTTTGCGCACATAATCATGTCAATTGCCCAGCTGTCATTTGTTTACCTCGCATGGCTATTTTATCGTCTTTTGGGAGAGAGACATCACTAGTGAATATCATAGGACCCCGGTCCATATTTCCAACACTGTTTACACCCGCTATTTATTTCCTGCTTTATTTCCTTTTCCGTTGCTATCACTATCATTATTATCTCTTGCGTTGATCCTTTGTAAACAGCAAGGCCGGAGGAATTGACAACTCCTCTATACTCGTTGGGAGCAAAGTTATTTGCTATGTGTGCAGTTCCAGGTCAAGGAAGCAACTTTTGTCTTAAAAACGGTGTCGTTGTTTCCTTGCCACCTACTTGTCGATCTTGGAGTCCTACTGGTCGATCCTCAACCTTAGTATCTTCGCTAAGGGAAAGTTGCTGCTATGTACATCTCAACCTTCCACTTTGGGTAACCAACGAGGGGGCGAGAAATCGTACCATCAGATACTAATAAAAGAAATTTTAGTTGGCATGTCCACTTTCCCACTTACCCGTGCCCTACATTGCAACACATCCTTTTCTCCCTATAAGAAAAACAAGGTGGATTAAAACTAACCATCTTCATGTCAAAATAAACAATGTGATTGACATATAGTAATATTACAGTTAACCGAGAGACTTGTAACCACGCATGAGTTTTCTTCATCGTAGAAAAAAGCTAGACATACACGTACACGATACTCTTTGATCCATAGCACGGGAAGAACTCTAGCATGAGATCCACTCGCCGCATGTTCCTCTGTGGTACAGAAGGAAAATAATTCAAGTATCATTTAACACCCTGATAATTTTTGTTTTTTGTCAAATGGTTCGATATATCCAATGGCTCGCATTGCTTAGGATTCCCTATAAATTGCTCTGAACCACACTCGCCACCATACCTAAACCTAGATTCCCCAACTTTCCCACATGTCGCCACCTCCTCCTCGACGGCTCCTCACCAAGCCCCTTTCACACATGGCCCCTACTCCTCACAAGCCCATTCCATGTCGTTGTCTTCCTCAACACATCGTCCAAGTAGGGATCCACCCACTTCCATGCCTTCTACCCCCCCCCCTTGTTTCTCCGCCAAACCTGAGGCCACCTCCCCATTATTTCACAGATCTGATGGTCATAGGGGAGATTCGTCGGTGACATGGTCCAGATCTGGTAAGTTTCATCTACATCCTTACCCAAACATGGATCGTCCTCACCGGTGAATCTCACCTTTTCCCTCAATCAACCTCACGATTAAGGCGATGACACCACCTCCCTAGTGTTTCTTGGATCCGATGGCCATATGGGGATACAACGGTGAGCAAGGTCTAGATCTGGTAAGGATGAGTCGTACCCTACACAAACATGGACTTCCTCACAATGGAATCTCACATTTCCCCTCAATTGATCACACAATTAAGGCGACAACGCCACTTCCCATTTTTTCTTAGATTTGATGGCCATTGGGTAGATTTATCAGTGAGAAAGATCCAGATCTGATAAGGGTGATCCATATCGACGCCACACAATTAAGGTAGTGTCTCCACCTCCCCATTATTTCTCAATTTTGATGGTCACATGAAAGATTCACTAGTGAGCAAGGTCCAGATCTGGCAAGGATGATTCATATCCCTACCCAAACATGAACCTTCCTCACCATCGAGTCTCACATATGCCCTCAGTCAGCCACATAGTAAAGGCGGATACACCACTTCCCCATTATTTCTTATATCTCATGGCCATAGGGGATTTATGTTGGTGAAAAAGGTTTAGATCGGGCAAGGATGAGCCATATCAACACCACACAATTAATTCATCGTCTCCACCTCCTCATTATTTCTCAAATCTGATGGTCATAGGTGAGATTCACCGGTGAGCAAGGTACAGATTTGGCAAGATGATCCATATCCCTACCCAAACATGGACCTTTCTCACCATCGAGTCTCACGTATTCCTTCAGTCGGCCACACAGTTATGGCGAAGACACCACCTTCCCATTATTTCTTAGAGCGAAGGGCCTTAGGGGAGATACACTGGTGAACAAGGTCTAGATCTTGTAAGGACGAGCCATATACCTACCCAAACATGGACCTTCCTCGCCATAGAATCTCACCTATGACCTTAACAGACCACACAATTAAGGCAATGGCACTATCTCCCCATTATTTATTAGATTTGATGGCCATAGGGAAAGTACCTCGGTGAGCAAGACACAGATCTGGCAATGATGATCCATATTCATACCCAAACATTGACATTTCTCATCACAAAATATCACTTATGCACTTAGTCAACCACATCATTAAGTGACGACACCATCTCTCCATTATTTATTTTATTTCATGGCCATACGGAAAATATGTCGGTGAGCAAGATCTAGATCTAGCAAGGATGAGCCATATCCCTACCCAAACATGGACCTTCCTCACCGCATAATCTCACACATGCACTGAACTGACCGCACAATTAAGGGAGCTTCAAGCCGCACGCACGAGGGGGCGAGGGGACTGGGGTGGGCTCAGGGCAAGACTTCAGTACGACGGTGCAGAGTAGAGGGGGGCACGTTTGATGTTGGCTAAGTATGTGATCGGTTGCAGGTCCACAACACACGACCGCAGGTCGGAAAAAAATTGGAGGGGATCAAAGGGCTCTTACACGTTGAGCTCAATGTCGTTGTCGCAAATGAAACTGAAGTAGGTGTTTTGGAGGTTGGTCCTCCCTGGTCAGCCCCCACATTTTCATGCTGCCATGGTAACCCTTGCTCACTCTCCTCCTTGCCGAGGTACCACGATCACCGCTGCTCACCCCTCACCCCCATGGACGTCCAGATGATCCTATCCTCCGCCTCCCCCGACATGGGATCTTCGAACCACGGGCGTGAGGGGATTAGGAGACCGAGGGTGGACTTAGAGGATACGACTTAAGGTTGGCGTCACAGAGCAAAGGGGATGGACGCACGTGGCTTTGGGTACACGGGACATGGGAAGAGGTGCGGAGATCGAGGGCATAAAGAGGAAGAAACAAAAATGACAAGGGACAGAGCCGCAGTGGCATGGTTCACGTGCAAAGATTTCTTTGCAAATAGGCCGATGACGCGGGGGGCTTATCCGAAGCACCATGGTTTTCTCAATCGGGTTAGCATCATCGTTTCCATCTCTATACAATGAATCACAAGACATGTCACATCAACTGTTGATTTTGGTTCCACGGACTTGTTCGGTCTAAAATTGGGAAATGAAAGGAGATAGATGGACGGAGAAGAGCTCTCGACGACCACACTAGTCGATATGGATGGAAACATGTGATGCAAGGAGTCGAGTTTGCATCCTTTCATTTGAGGTATTGCTCAAAGTTTTTTCAGAAAAACAGTTTGTAACTCCTCAGACGGAAAGAAACTAAGCAGGCCCCATCACACCCGTGTTCACATCCATACTCAGCTAGACACGGCGATGCAGAGCTCCTCCATCCCATCCATCCACCCCCTCTCCTTTCCAGTTTAAACCCAACAACCCTTGGACCTCGAAGTAAAAACCAACGGCTGACGACAGATGCAGACGGAAACGGCGACGTCGTACCGAGTCGAAAAGACGCTTTGCTCCGGGAAAAACCCCTACGCGTCGTTGTCTTGCCCGCGACTAAGGGTGTGTTAGGTTGAGCGTTCGACCTGCACTGCTTCGAGCGAGCGAACGAGGCGGATTATTTGGTTTGGTGGGCTGAGCGAGCGGAGCGAAACGGGGCCACGCGGGCCAAGCCAAATACGCGAGCGGGACGACACGCCAGATTCCACCGAACCACGCGGCCGCGAGCGAAGCGGAGCGACCCAGGCTGACTCAGCCATCCAAACACACCCTAAATCTCTCCATGTGAGCTGTGCCACCGCGTCTCCGTGTCACTTTTCGTTTGTGTGTCTTCTCGTTCATGCCCTTGGATATCCACATCACTCCCTCCCCTGACCTGAACGCTAAGCCATGTGCGAGCCCTCTACTCTGTGTCGTCATCCTTAAGCCATCACACGCCCATCCACCCTCGTCTTCTTATCCCTCGCACCGACCGCTCGATCTTCATCCCCTCGCGACTGCGGGTCGAGCTCTCATGTTGGGTGGCGGAGGCGGCGGCGATAATCTAGGCGGCGATGTAGGTGAGGATCGAGCAGGCGCGATCGTGGTACTTGAGCAAGGAGGAGATCGAGCGCAGATCACCGTCGCGGCAGGACGACGTGGCGGTGGCAAGGGAGGCCACATTCCCGAGCACCTACTCCAGCCTCATCCGCGACGTCGGCATCAATCTCAAGATGTAAGTGCGATCCTTACCTTCCATATTCCTCCAACCCGCAGGCGAATTCCCTCGGGATCGCCCGATCCATGACCTAAGTTTCAAGAATTTACGGAGCGCTGGTTGCTGCAGGCATATATCACAATCGCGGAGGAAATCGTGCCCTACTACCGCTTCTACCTTCACCGGTCCCATGCAAGTTACGAGTGGAAGGTATTACCCCCTCTTCATGGTACCAAACAATGGGAAATTGTTTTGGGCCCGGCTAGACAGCTGCGCTCGTTAGCTCGTTTGAGCAGACTTACCGCAATAAAAAAATTAAGACATGTTTTATTTTTATACTACCAAAAAAGGATAGTATATGGTCCTCACGTTAGCATGGAAACATAATCTTCTTTCACGTGCATTTATTTGAGTTTTCATAAATTAAAAAAGCCATAACTTTTGATTTGTTTGTCAAAATTCAAATCTGTTTTCACTGTTGAGTTTCTCGTGAAGAGTCCTTCAAAACTAGATCCCACATGTATAGGTTTCGACAAATATATTTTTTGAGCAACTATGTGTCATATTTAGGCAACTTTAATGCTATAAAATAAGAAATTTCTTAGTTTTTTTAGTATAATTACTCCGTCTTAGTTGTCATTGTCGATTCTCACTCAACCTCGCCTACCCTCCCTCGTTGTCTCCAGAGGGCGTGAACGGGCAAAGCCCAACTATTGTCGGCGGCAAGGCAACAGCGACGGCGTGGGCTAGACCGTCTCTAGAGGCTTCGAGCGCTAGTTGTGGAGTGCCTTGGTACGTTATCGCCATCTTCCATGCCCTACTCTTCCTCGTCGAAGCACATAGACTGCATGTCGCTGGTCGAATGAGATCGATGATGCATCCATTGTTGTTAGAACCCGACACCTCCATCACAATGCAGTTGCGGCCCAAGGGTTTTCGATCACCTGTGAAGGCACCGCGACATCCAACTCCCCCTAGCCAGCGTCTACTGCGAGGGCGATCGCACCCTCTGGCTCACACGCCGAGCACGTCGCACCGTCACATCCCCATCGACCAGGTTATAAGTGAGGTCTTATTACAAAATGAACTGCAGTTTCCCTCCTAAGAAAATCCACACCTCTGTCCTATCAAGTTCCAGAGAAACGGTCCCTAGCAAAAAAATCCAAGAAACTATATTAACAAAACACAATGAAAAACTATTCTAGCAAAATTAAGCTACTATCATGTTAAAACTAAGCTACTGTCCAAGCAAATTGAAGCAACTGCATTATAAAAGTTGCTTTGAGTATGTTTTGAGCAACGGAAGTGAGCGCTATTTATGCAGCTCTCTATCGAATGAAAAACTTATATCTGAATAAATAGCGAATACGATCGTTGTTTTGAGAAACTCCATCAAACAGAAACCTCATACCTGAACAAACAGCAATTGCGTACATTCGTTTTGAGCAACTCCTATGTGAAATTTATGCAACTCTCCATTGAATAAAAAACTTTTATCTGAGTAAATAGCAACTTCGAATGTGTATTTTGACCAACTTTCTGTCAAACGAAAAATTCATATAAAAAAAAGCAATTGCGAGAGTATGTTTTTGAGTAACTCCTAAATAAAATTTATGCAACTCCCCGTTGCACGAAAACCACATATCCGAACAAATAGAAACTACAGTCATGTGTTTTGAGCAAATTTTCGTCAAATGAAAAATTTATATGCAGGCAAAGAATGCGTGCGGACATGCGTTTTGAGCAACTCCTAGTCGGCATCTATGCAACTTCCCATCGAACGAAAAAACTTTTATCTAAATAAATATCAACTTTGAATGTGCGTTTTGAGCAACTCTTCGTCGAACGGAAAGCTCATATCCGAAAAAGAGCAATTGCAAGAGTGCGTTTTGAGCAACTCCCAAATAAAATTTATGCATCTCTCTGTCGGACAAAAACTTCTATCCAAACTAATAACAACTACGATCGTGTGTTTTGAACGACTCTTCGTCAAACCAAAAACTCATATCCGAACAAAAAACATCTGCGGACATGCGTTTTGAGCGTGTTTTGAGCAACTCCTAAATAAAATTTATGCAACTATCCATCAAAAAGAAAAATCCTATCCAAACTAATAGCAACTGCGGACATATGTTTTGAGCAAACTCCTAGTCGGTATCTATGCTACTACCCATCAAACAAAAAACTTCTATCAGGAAAAATAGCAACTTTGAATGTTCGTTTTGAGCAACTCTTCATCGAGCCAAAAACTTATATCCAAAAAAAGCACAAATAATACTTAGATAGCAATTTTTTAAACATCTTTAAGTTGAACTAGTATTAACATAATAATACTAATATTCAATGTAGACATAAGAGCAGTAACACAAAAAAATTGCACTATGCTACCAAATTCAAGCAATAGCGTGGTAAAAAAAGACAATGCAAGTTGTCCTAGCAAAAACCAAGCAACTGTCCTATCAAAGCCAAGAAACTGTCGTGATAAAACTAAGCAACTGTCCCATGACACGATGCAACTAAGAGTTTATGCACGCCTCATCTACGAGGAAGGAGGAGGCAAGTCGTCCCAACACCAAATCAGACCTTAATTTTTTTATTTGACAACCGAATAACTCAATTATTAAAAATCAAATTCAAGCTACCATTATTAAAAAATAAAAAATTGTTCTGTTAAAAACTAAACAACTATCCTTAAAAAACAAATGTAACTGACCTAACTAAACCAAGCAACTGCCCAATGACACGACGCAACTAAGGTGATGCCCGCCTCTTCTTTGTTAGCAATATCGAAAGCAAACTACCCCTAGAAAAAAAATCAAAGCAACTTTCCTAGAAAATCTAAGCAACTGCATTATTAAAACACGTATTACCAAAACACAATGCAAAACTATTTTGGCAAAACTAAGCAACTCTGCTATCAAAACCAAGCAATTGTCCTGAAAAAAATCAAGCAACTGCATTATAAAAACACAACAGAAAATTGTCATGGCAAAACCAAAAGACGGTCCTAACAAAATAAAACAACTATTCTAACGAAACCAAGTTTCCAAGTTCTCCCGTGTCGTTCCTAAGCAATTTGGCTACAAGGATCTTCATATCCTCGAAGCTTTGACCTCTCTTCTCCTACAGTCGCACCTACACGAACATGCATGCCGTCGCTGCCATGCCGCCAAACATGTTGTGGGTGCTGACACAACCACATCACCAACACTGGCCAACAGGAGCGGGCGCCGACAGATGTCGTCGAATAAGAGCATCACGTCGAATATGTGCGAACACGACACTCGGAGGCCACGACATGGGCACGTGGGAGCTGCAACAACGTTGGCATAGTGGGTGTAACCACACACGCGGCATAGCGGGCAAGTGTTGCGGATGGCGAGCCACGACATGATGCAGGCGTCGTGGTAGAGGTGCGCGCATGGCAGCCTCCGCGCGCCATCCCCTGCCTCGATGTCGTCGTGCACCGTGCACTGCGCGCCGCCGCCCTCGGCAACCACCACCGTCGGCAGGCCCTCCACGTCGGCCTTGGCCGCCGCGCACCCGCACTTGGCCGGGGGCTCGTGCTCCTCCTCCGTGGCAAGCTTCCCGAACAGCACGTTGGCGTTGTCGAGGATGTCCTCGTCGATCATGAGGATCCCCAGGCTGTTGGCGGCGAGGAGCACCGCCCACTCGAGGGCCCGCGCTGCGGCGGGGGGCTCCACCTCGTCGTTCCCCCTGGTGGCGACCTGCTCCCACTCATTGGCGTCGCTCAGCCCGAGGTCCCAGCGCTGGTGCGCGTCGTCGTGCTCCTCCAGCTGCAGGCAGTCCCAGCAGAGCGGCAGGTCCTCCGCAGCCAGTCTTCGTCTTCATTGTCGTCGTCGTGGAAATCGAGGATGAGGAACGCCGCAGCGGCGGCGACGCGTCGGTCCATGGCGGGCAGGGAAGGGTGCGTCGAAGTCAGAGTCCGAGAGGAGAGAGGGGAAGGGCAACCAGAAGGAGGGAAAGGTGAAGGCGTCAGAGGAGGAGGTGGCGGCAGGGTTGTCAGGAGCTCGACGGGAGCACCATCCCCACGGAGAGGATCAGAGATGGGGGCGATGGTGCGGGGGATTCACTCGTCCTTCTTTTTTTATAGAAACGTGGGGTCGCTCGTTCTATAGCGGGTGCGCTCCCTGAAACGAACGAGCGCAGCTGCGCCCTTTAGTTTTTGGGTTTCATAAATAGCAAAAAGCTTCCTACCTCGTACTATAATATGTTACGTGCATTTATTTGAGATTTTAAAAAGTTTTAAATGTTATAACTTTTGATTCGAAGATCAAAATCCAGATCCGCTTTCAACGTTGGGTTTCTCGCGATGAGTTCTTCAAAATTAGATCCCACATTGATAGGTTTCGATGAATTATTAGTTTTGAGCACCTTTGTGTGATATTGAGGCAACTTCCATGCTATAAGAAAGCAACTTTTAAGTTTGCTTACATTGAAAACCCCATCCCTGTAGCGGCACCACGACGCGTGTGCGGTGCCATGAGTTGCCATTCACCTGTAGCGGCACCACAACTCGTGACTTCGCCTTGTCAACGTCCTCTGTGAGGGCGTCCGCGACCTCATGTGCCCTTGTCTCACCATGCCGCGCCATCATTACCCCATCGACCGGGTCATAAGTGCGGATTTATTATAATATCAACTACAACTATCCCATAGGAAAATCTACACAACTGTTCTAGAAGGATCTAAGAGATTTTCTCTCAAAAAAATCCAACCAACTTTTCTAGAAAATCCAAGCAACTGTATTACCAAATAAATAGTGCAAAGCTATTATAGCAAAACTAAGAAACTATCCTATAAAAACCAAGCAACTACTTAAGCTAGTTCAAAGGAACTGATTCATAAAATAACATAATGCAAAATTGTTCTAGAAAAATCAATCAACTGTCCTAACCAAAGCAAGCAATTGCCCTACCAAAATCAAGCAACTACATTATAACAAGATTTAACTATGACTGATGCACGCCTCATTCAAGCTCTACAACCACCACACACGCATGAATCATGAAGATACAAACCAAGCTAAACTAAGACATTGACCTTATAAAAAACAAGCAATTTTCCTAGCAAATTCAAGCAACTGATTTATAAAAAACAAAATGCAAGATAGTCCTAGCAAACCAAGCAACTGTCCTAATAAAGCCAAGCAACTATCCACACAAATTCAAGCAATTGTCCTAGCAAAATCAAGCAACTTCCCTAACAAAACCAAGCAACTACGCTATGACACGATGCAACTAGGGCTGACGAGGCCTACCGCGCCCTCTACCTCGCATGACGGGCACTCCGCACCATCACCTCCCCAACAGTCGGGTCATAAGTGCGGCCTCATTGCAAATTCAACTACAACTGCCCCTAGGAAAATCCACACAACTTTCTAGAAAGATCCAAAATAACAGTCCTAGAAAAATACTCAAGCAACTTCCCTAGCAAATCCAAGAAACTATATTACCAAAACACAATGCAAAACTATTCTAGCAAAACTAAACAACTGTCCCAGCAAAATCAGGCAACTACCCTAGCAAGTTCAAGCAACTGCATTATAAAAAACATAATGCCAAATTGTCCTAGCAAAACCAAGCAACTTTCCTCAAAAAACAAGGAGACTACCCTAACAAAACAAGCAACTTCACTATGACATGATGCAACTAGGCCTGATGCACACCTCATTCAATCTCTACAACTGCCGCGCACACACGAATTATGAGGATGCATATTGATTCGTGAAAACATGGCCACGAGGTTAATGGATAAGTGAGATACACTACACCCCTGCCCGGACAACCATGTCGCAGGTCGATGAACAGGAGGAATGAGGGGGCGAGGAGCCCAACACCAAATCCGCCCCTCAACTGTCCACACGAACGCGCCTGGTGCCCTAATCTTCCTCATCGGATCCCATATATGGATTGCACGTCACTAATCAATGTGAGGTTGACGATGGATCCATCATGGTCGAAGCCCAGCATCTCCACCATGACAAGGTTGCAGTGCCAGGGGTTACCGATCACCTGTAGTGGGGACGCTACGTGGGACTCTATCTCGCCAGCGTCTGTTGCGAGGGCGACCGCGATATCCCGTGCCCTATGCCTCTCACGGTAGGTCGCCACCATCACCTTCCCGTCAGCGGGGTTATGAGTGTGGGTTTATTAAAAAATCCACTGCAGTTGTCCCTCGTTGGAACATCTACACAACTGTTTGAACAAGATACACAATGCAAAACTATTACAACAAAACTAAGCAACTCTACTATCAAAATCAAGCAACTATCCTAAAAAATTCAAGCAACTGGATTATAAAAAATACAACAAAAAAATCTTAGCGCAAATAATTAACTGTCCTAATAATTAGCACAAATGTTCTAGAAGGATCCAAGAAATTTTCTCTAACAATAAAATCCAAGCAACTTTCCTAGAAAATCCAATCAACTGCCCTAACCAAAGCAAAACTAAGCAACTATCCTATGAAACCAAGCAACTACTCAAGCTAATTCAAATGAACTAATTTATAAAAAAACATAATGCAAAATTGTTCTAGAAAAATCAATCAACTTCCCTAACCAAAGCAAGCAATTGCCCTAACAAAATCAAGCAATTGCATTATAACAAGGTTTAACTATGATTGATGCACGCCTCATTCAAGCTCTACAACCACCACACACGCATGAATCATCAAGATACAAACCAAGAAAAACTAAGACATTGACCTTATAAAAACCAGGCAACCATCTTAGCAAATTCAAGCAACTGATTTATAAAAAACAAAATGCAAGATAGTCCTAGCAAACCAAGCAATTGCCCTAATAGAGCCAAGCAACTGTCCTAAAAATCAATTAATTGTCCTAGCAAAATAACTTTCCTAACAAAACTAAGCAAGTACGCTATAACACGATGCAACTAGGGCTGATGGGGGCCTCCCGTGCCCTCTACCTCGCACGACAGGCACTCTGCAGCATCACCTCCCCAAAAGTTGGGTCATAAGTGCGGCCTCATTGCAAATTCCACTACAACTGCCCCTAGGAAAATCCACACAACTGTACTAGAAATATCCAAAATAACAGTCCTAGAAAAAAAATTCAAGCAACTTCCCTAGCAAATTCAAGAAACTATATTACCGAAACACAATGCAAAACTATTCTAGCAAAACTAAACAACTCTCACAGCAAAATCAGGTAACTACCCTAGCAAGTTCAAGCAACTTCATTATAAAAAAGATAATGCAAAATTGTCCTAGCAAAACCAAACAACTTTCCTAACAAAACAAGGAGACTATCCTAACAAAACAAGCAACTTCATTATGACATGATGCAACTAGGCCTGATGCACACCTCATTCAATCTCTACAACCGCCGCGCACACACGAATTACGAGGATGCATATTGATTCGTGAAAACATGGCCATGAGGTTGATGGATAAGTGAGACACACTACACCCCCTGCCCGGACAACCATGTCGTAGGTTGTGACGCCCCCAAAATCAAGCCATGTACAGTAATCATACACGCAAGGTACACGATCGAGATTAGGGACTCACGGTGGGATATCACAACACAACTCTACAAATAAAATAATACAAGATGTTTAATACAAGCCAGGGGCCACGAGGGCTCGAATACAACAACTCGAGAGCACAAAGTCAGCGGAAGCAATAGTATCTGAGTACAGACACAAGGATACAAGGTTGTCTTAAGAAGGCTAGCACAAATAACAACAGATCGAAAAGGCGAGGCCTCCTGCCTGGGAACCTCCAAGCTACTCCTGGTCAACGGGGAACTCGACGTCGTAGAAGGCATCGGGGGTCTCCTGCCCCTGGGCTCCAACGTCGACTGCAGCGGCCGATCAGGCAAAACAGTAAAGGAAATAAAGCAGGTGAGTATCTAGTATACCCGGGAGTCTTACGTCCGCTACTAAGCATTATGCATTGTATCAACGGAAAGAAGAGGCTGTATATAGTGGACTGAAAGACAGAAATCCAGAGCAAGGGTAAGAAGCTAGGCCTAACGAAGACTAGCATCTTCCGACGATGTCTTGCAGCATGAGGTAAGGATCAGCCAACAGTTTATATAACAGTAATGAAAGTAACAATGCAGCAGAAGTTGCTGCAGCATTGTATAATAATAAGTTGTAATAATTAACAATGCCTCCGAGTTCACCTCCTCGACATCCCCGCGAGGAAGAAAACCCGGAACCATACAGTTTAATAATAATAGTTTCTAGTGGTAAGATCCAGCTTCAGCATAAAGCGTCCTGTTACCGTGGACACGGCTATTCGAATAGATTAATCTTCCCTGCAGGGGTGCACTTCTGTTACGCTACACGCACGGATCTCCAGGGTGGCGGGAACCTTGTTAGGGAACGCTCCACCAAGGCTATCCGACACTTCATAGCCCATCTTTCAAACTCAACAGAGAGGTCATCCTCCGGTCTAAATCCTAAGTACGCCGGGCCATGGACCCCAAACCGAACGTACTCCTGCACGGTGCGTGACTGTCCGATGAAGTTGAAGCAAATCCAAATAAGACATCACCGCGCGAGCAAATAAGACAACACCACTTCCCGGCAATCAGCCCGCAGTACTGCTGACGTCTGAAGAGTCCTCGGACGACACTAAGAAGCGGAGGAGCCCATAACTCGTAGTTCCCACGGGTAGGTAGTGCGTACATGGCATATAGCCAACTCAAGACATTCACTGAACCATTTAGCATTTTAATTAACCTGCGTGACAACCGTTATCGTTGCCTCGACTTAACCGACCCGCGGACAACGACAGCAGCCAGGACCACCAGTACATCGGTGCCTGCCCTGTCGTCCCACCAAGTCACTGCGGTTACCAACAAGGTGAACCGTCTCCTTACCTTGTCTCGCGTGTGCTCCTGGGGGAGCTCGACTTTCGTAGTTTGGTAACTCTCGCGGCCAACGAGCAGGGGCCAAGCACACTGGTACACTGGTCGTACCCTCCCTCTCGTCCCGTCGCAATACCTCTCGCGGGCACCGTTGGGTCGCCCGACTTCTTACCTTTAAGGACACCAGTTGGTTCGAGTCCCTACCGTTAAGTGAAACCAGGAGGAATCACCCTCTATGGTACACTTGAGCTGGTTCGACTGAGACATCAGCGGAATGAACTAAAGAGGTAAACCTCATATCATCCCGGTGATACTACGCTACGGAGCCGACGAGAGAGAAATACGAGTCCATTCCACTCGTAAGCCAAACTCGAAGCGACTCGGCAGAGTCTCGCCGTTGTAGGTTCCCTAGGGTGTTTGTATTGATCCGTACCTGTTGCAGTTGTAATATATCGTTTCCGCGATCACTCCCAAAGTGATCACGGCCCGCCATCTAATCCTAGCTAACAATGCGCAGGGCTCACTGCTGAATAATGCATAAGTAATAATAGGCAGCATAGGATTAAAGGAAGGTACATCAAGGGGCTACAAAAACAGGCTATGCAATTGAATAGGATTGTAATCGTAGCAGCAGCAGTAACAATGCCTAGTGCAAGAAATGTACGGAAAGATAGGCGATATCTGGGGAAGAGAATGGCTCTGCTTGCCTGCAAGCTCGACGGTAGTAGTAGGGTCGTCGACGAAGTAGTTGTACTCAGCAGCGGTGTAGTCAACGGCAGCAGTGGGGTCTACCGGAGATTAAGGGGGGGAGGAAACAGTAAATACACAGCAAGCATATACAAACAGATGCATGACAAGACGGATGAAATGTTAACGGTGTTCTAACGCAGTGCAATGCACTTTGCTCGGAACGCAAATTCATCTGAGGATGAACTACCGGCTCCGGGTGATTACCGGACAGAGTGTCCGGAGGGGAAAAGGATCAAGCCGGAGGTGTCGTGGGTACCGGACAAACATAAGGGGGGTGTATCCGTGCTAGTTGATCTATTCCGAACAATCTTTCGTGTTCGAAATAAATTCATTCGGGCACTCTAACAGTACCGGGCAATTTATCGGACTAACGGTACCGGAGGGGGGCGGTTCGATGTTCGGCATGTTAGAGGGGTGTGGTGGGGGTATGGGTATCGTATCCGAACTCGGTGATCCGTTCTGAGCAACTTTCGTATACAAAAGTTTTTCATCCGGACAACTTTTATCGGTACCGGGAATTATCGACAGACGGTCCGGAGGGGGGAATGTCGATGTTCGGTACGTTAGAGGGGGGGTGGTACACATACAGATAGCGTATTCGCATTCGTTATATTTTTCTGATCAATTTTCATGTATAAAGTTTTTGAATCTGAGTTACGGATAAAAGTTATTCAAATTCAAAGTTTAAATCATTTTAAAAGATTTTATGAATTTATTTAATTCATTTATTCAAACATTATTCAGAACAGTGGTTGACCTAGTCAAACCTGACAGAGGGGACCCACCTGTAAGGTTGAATGGTCAACTGACCAGTGGGTCCCACATGTCAGCCTCTAGTCATTTTACTAAATCTTTAATTTTATTCTAAAATCCACAGGACCCACATGTCATACACTGCAATTCTATTAATTCTTTAATTATATCAAACTGACAGTGGGGCCCATGTGTCATACTAACAGAGATAACTAATCAGTTTATTTAATTTAGTTAATGGCCAGGGCCCACCTGTAAGTCTCAAGGGGAGGTTTAACTCTGTTTAATTAGCAGGGGGTTATTGTTAATCTAAAACAAGGGGGGTCCCACCTGTCCGTGCGTATTAGCTCACTAGCTAACCCAGTACGTGCCCACGCCGGCGACGAACGCCACGGCGGAGGCCGTTCCGACGAGGCTGGCTAGCCGGGGGGCGGGGCCGCGGCGGCCGGCGGCCGGTGAGGCGAGTTCTCGCCCGCGCACGGGAGCAGCAACAGGGGCGCGTGGACGCGGCGAGCAGAGGAACAAGGGGGACTCCGGTGAGGAGGTCGTGGCGGGAGGGGGGGTGCGGGGCGCGACGAGGCGAGGGCGTGGCGAGCGCGCCCGCGTGCCTGCGCAGGCCATGGGGCACGCGGCAGGAGCGCGGACAGAGGCGCTGCGGCCGGAGCGGCCATGGGTTCAGGGGGTGGAGCTCGGCGAGGAGCGTAGCGCCCGGCAGCGCAGCGGTGAGCAAGGCGTGGCACGCAACCAGCGGGGGGAGAGGGGAATTCACAGAGGGGGAGCTCACGGCGAGGTGCAGGGGTGGCAGCGGGCTTGGGGAGGCCAGACGCGTCCGGGGCGGCGCCAATTCTGGCGAGGTGCGCTGACGGTTGTGGAGACGGGATCGACGCGATTCGCCACCAGCAGGGCGTCTCCCCTCCAATTGAAGCTTGGGATAGACGCAGACGAGGCAGAGGAAGAGCCCGGGCACGGTGGCGCGGCTCGGCGTGGCCGTTGGCCACGGCGGAGCGGCGACGGCGCCCACGGCTGGGAATGGCCCTCGCGTAGAACAGAGAGCACGAAAAAGGGGATCGAGCACGGGGAGAGTGGGAAAATATCTAGGGTTTGAGAGGGGGCAGGGGGCGTTCTTATCTTCATGGGGAGCAGGTGGAGGAGTGGAGGGAGCAGGTGAGGGGGGCCATGGCGTCCTGCTCCCCTGCCATGGCGCGTCGGGGTGGGGGAGGGGGTTAGGTGGGGAAACAGACAGGGCAGGGGAGAGGAGAGAAGGGGGTTGGGCCTGGTGGGCTGTTGCCCCAGGCGTTAGATTAGTTTTTCCATTTTATTTTATTTACCTTATTTTTATTCTTTTATGTTTCTATTTTATTTGTTCAACAAATGGTTTTTGTTACATATGAGACTTGCTCCATAATTTCATTTGCAATTTAATATACTTCTATAAAGAGTTTGGAACTCATATAAAATCATTTGCATTTTTGTTATATTTAAAATGGATTAAATGCCACTGATTTGACACTGTTTTTATTTGTTTAACATTTTTAAACATGGTAATAAAATCCCATTCCACTTTAATAAAGCCTACTGATTTTTAGGCATTTTATAAAATTGGTTCACCAATTTTTAGTACATTTAAAATTCCCACATTTTTATTATAATTTCCCTGACAATTTAATAATCTCTAAGCAATTGTTTTTATTTCATAATACTTTCTAAAACACTTTAATAGAATATCCATGGTTATTTCAATCATGGCCTAATGATTGCTAGGCATTTTATTTAATATGTTCCACAAATTTTGGTTTGACAAAGATTTTCATTTCCATTTTAAATTTTATGGCAATTTGGATAATCCAACCTTATGGGTTTCATGATTATCATTGACTTGAGATTATGCAAATGACTAAGGTGATTTTGGTTTAACCATGATCAAATGATGGACAGTAATCCACAAGTCTTGGAGAGAATTTATAATTTACCCAATTTGAAAATTTTATCTGGGTTGGAAAGTGACAGAGCTATGATCAAAGGTGATCATGGCTTGATCATCAACAGTAATGATCACTAACAGTGGAATCACTGTAGGGATTACTGTTACTGATTCTGAGGGTGTTACATAGGTCGATGAACATGCGGAAAGAGGGGGTGAGGGGGGCAAACACCAAATCAGCCCCTCAACTGTCCACACGAACGCGCCTGGTGCCCTACTCTTCCTCGTCGGATCCCATGGATTGCACGTCACTGATCAATGTGAGGTTGACGATGGATCCATCATGGTCGTAGCCCATCATCTCCACCATGAGACGGTTGCAGCGCCAGGGGTTACCGATCACCTCTAGTGGGCCCGCTACGTGCGACTCTGTCTTGCTGGCTTCTGCTGCGAGGGCGACCGCGACATCCCGTGCCCTATGTCTCACACGACAGGCCGCCACCATCACCTTCCCGCCGGGGGGGGGGGGGGGGGTTATCAGTGTGGGTTTATTAGAAAATCAACTGCAACTGTCCCTCGTTGGAACATCTACACAACTGTTTTAACAAGATACACAATGCAAAACTATTACAACAAAACTAAGCAACTCTCCTATCAAAATCAAGCAACTGGATTATAAAAAATACAACAAAAAAAATTCTTGTTGCAAATAATTAATTGTCCTAATAATTAGCACAACTGTTCTAGAGGGATCTTCTCTAGCAAAAAAATCCAAGCAACTTTCCTAGAAATCCAAAAAACTGTATTACAAAAAAATATTGCAAAACTATTATAGCAAAACTAAGCAACTATCCTATAAAAACCAATCAACTACTCAAGCTAATTCAAAGGTACGGATTTATATAAAAACATAATGCAAAATTTTTCTAGAAAAATCTATCAACTGTCCTAACCAAAGCAAGCAATTGCCCTAACAAAATCAAGCAACTGCATTATAACAATATTTAACTATGATTTATGCATGCCTCATTCAAGCTCTACAACCACCACACACGCATGAATCATGAGGATACAAACCAAGAAAAACTAAGTCATTTACCTTATAAAAACCAGGCAACTGTCCTAGCAAATTCAAGGAACTGATTTATAAAAAACAAAATGCAAGATAGTCCTAGCAAACTAAGCAACTGTACGAACAAAATCAAGCAATTTTCCTAGCAAAATCAACCAATTGTCCTAACAAAACCAAGAAACTACGCTATGACACGATGCAACTAGGGCTGATGGGGCCTCCCGCACCATCACCTCCCCAACATTCGACGACGGGCACTCCGCACCATCACCTCCCCAACATTCGAGTCATAAGTGCGGCCTCATTGCATATTCAAATACAACTGCCCCTAGGAAAATCCACACAACTGTTCTAGAAAGATCCAAAATAACATTCCTAAAAAAATTTCAAGCAACTTCCCTAGCAAATCCAAGCAACTATATTACCAAAACACAATGCAAAACTATTCTAGCAAAACTAAACAACTCTCCCAGCAAAATCAGGCAACTACCCTAGCAAGTTCAAGAAACTGCATTATAAAAAACATAATGCAAAAATTGTCCTAGCAAAACCAAGCTACTTTCCTAACAAAACAAGGAGACTATCCTAACAAAACAAGTAACTTCATTATGACATGATGCAACTAGGCCTGATGCACACCTCATTCAATCTCTACAACCGCCGCGCACACACGAATTACGAGGATGCATATTGATTCGTGAAAACATGGCCATGAGGTTGATGGATAAGTGAGACACACTACACCCCTGCCCTGATAACCATGTCGCGCAGGTCGATGAACAGGCGGAAAGAGGGGGCGAGGGGGCCCAACACCAAATCTGCCCCTCAATTGTCCACACGAACGTGCCTGGTGCCATACTCTTCCTCGTCGGATCCCATGGATTGCACGTCACTGATCAATGTGAAGTTAACGATGGATCCATCATGGTCGGAGCCCAACATCTCCACCATGACACGGTTGCAGCACCGGAGGTTACCGATCACCTGTAGTGGGGCCGCTACGTGCGACTCTATCTCGCTGGCATCTAATGCGAGGGCGACCACGACATCTCGTGCCCTATTCCTTGCACAACGGGCCACCGCCATCACCTTCCCGTCAGCGGTGTTATAAGTGTGGGTTTATTACAAAATCAACTGCAACTGTCCCTCGTTGGAACATCTACACAACTGTTTTAACAAAGATACACAATGCAAAACTATTACAACAAAACTAAGCCACTCTCCTATCAAAATCAAGCAACTATCCTAGAAAATTCAAGCAACTGGATTATAAAAAATACAGGAAAAAATTTTCTTAGCGCAAATAATTAACTGTCCTAATTCTTAGCTAGTATAAAAGATGAAATTGTGACTAAAATTATCCTAGAATAAGCCAACTGGATTTGATAGACTATGTAGTTCTAAATTTTAGTAGAACTATATTAGGAGGTGTATCAGCCGGATAGTGCTAACGTTGACCGAGCTACACGTAGCCCTTTAGTTTGAACAAGTCATAAAATGTATTTTATATTATTTAAAAAATATTGAATTTTTTTATGAATATAGATACACATGTATATGACATATGTGCAAATTTTCATACCATTATACTTTCACATGTGGCGTATGAAAAAAAGACAAATATTTGATTTTAAATGGGCCTTTTTGTTGTTGGTTTTGGGCTGAAATTTTGTTTTTTTTGTGCAGACTTCATATACAATATTTTCAAGCCAAATTTGACATGTTCATACGGAATACATATAAATTTTCATAGATTTTTTTCGGAGTTTTTCAGAACTTTTAAATATGTTTTACGATTTTTTCAAAATAAAGGGCTACGTGTAGCTCGGCCTTTAGAAATTCGCACTCGTGTATCAGCGCAATCTCTAGCATTTGTTGAGGAAGAAGTTCTTTAGTTGTACAGAAGAAGAACAAATAATGACCTAGAAAGCGTAAATAATTTTATTGCACTGAACAAGCTAATTAGGAAGTGTAGCAACCAACAGTAGTTTTAGAGTTGAATTGATGTCCAGCTACGTATACTACAAGCCAAACTACTAAGCTAGCAAGTTCGTATACGTTGCATTTCACATCACTGGAACAGAATTGCATATGTGCTCATCTGACCAAGAACAATATGCCGTTAGCAAAGCTAAAAATCAGGCGTAAACTGAACGCAGTACAGATAGAACGAGCCAGCGACCAGCAGAGCAGCGAGCCGGGGGAGCAAGCCCTGCCAAGCGCGGCGTCCGTCGCCAAGAGGAGGCAGGAGGAAAAGGATGGCTGGGTTTGACGCGCATCCCCTCGAGTAGGCAAGAAGACGAGGCGGCCGGGAGTGTGCTTGGCGCAGCACACGTGGAAGTTGCTGGAACAGCACAACGGCAGAGCACGTAGCCGGCGGAAGGATCGGGGCAGCGGCCGCGTCGCCGGGAAGACAAGCGCGACAGATAGGTGCGTAGCCCAAAGGAGGAGCGAGACGGCCGCAACATCACAGGGAGGAAGCGCAGGGCAGCATATGCGGATAAGATGCAGAAGGTGGAACGATGGGAAGGAAAACACCTAGTGAATAGACACTGGTGGAGAGACCCCCTTTCGTCCAGCCCAAAAAAGGCATCGGCCCCGGTTCATTTTAGAACCGGGACCGATGTCGGACAACGGTTCCGGTTCGTCTGAATATGGCAACGGTTCCGGTTCAACTGGGGCAACGGTCCCGGTTTTTGCCAACAACCGGGATCAATGCTCTGACGATCAACACGTGGCGCACTGCGAGGCATTGGTCCCGGTTTTTGGCAAAAACCGTTGCCCCTCATATAAGCGCAGCCGGTTCCTCTACCGTGCCTGTGCCTGTGAGCACTGCAGGCTGCCGTGCCTTCTTCCTTGGAGACGCAAGCACTAGCTGGTTAGTATGGGCCAGAAAATTATCAAATGTTAATCTTTTCAGCCTAGCTATTAAATGCATCACATGCCTTAAACTGATTAACTATTTAATTTTGCCTAAGAAAAAACTGATTAACTATTTAACAGTTTGTCTAAAAAAACTACTTCCTTCGATCTAAATTATTTGTTTCATATTTTTTAGATATAAATATATCTAGATCTAAAACTAAATCTAGACACATCTATATCTATAAAATTTTAAGATAAATAATTTGGGACGGAAAAAATAATTAACTATAAAAATATTAATTATTATTAATACATGAGCAACATTGTACGGAAATGTAAAGAGCTTCGGTACAACTCCCATGAAAACGTATAAAGGATATAATTATATATTTAATCCTAAACCCGCCGCGTAAATCTGTCTGTATCCCATACGTCCTACGTGGCGCCACTACGTCGATTAAAAAAAATAGCCGCCATGCGTTGCCTGTCGCCTCCCACGTCTCTAAAAAGAGAAAAGGTGCTCGCATGCGTCATTTTTCGGTGCGGCCGAAGCTGATATAGGGTATTAATTATAATTGTATTTTATAAGTATTTAGTTTTTTTAGATGTAATAATTTATTAGTTAATCAGTTCAAATATATGATGCACTTAATGATTGGACTGAGCAAGTTAACTTTTAACATGTTTTGACCCATATATTAGCACGTAAGTGGGCGTACAAAGGAGGCACGGCAGCGTACCGTGCCACTAGGCACGGTAGAGGAGCCGGTTCCCATATAAGCCCTAAGACATAAATTAGGATGCAACGCGAATGTTTTACAATTTTTTTATTTTTTTTGAATTATTTTTGTCGATTTAAAAAAGTGGTCAAAACGGAGGGCATGACCGGTAATAGATAGGAGTGGAATCTTACAAAAGTCTTGGTGGATCCCTGATGAAATGACTACTTGTGTATTTAGAAATGATTTTTTCAAAAAATAAAGAGCAAACTATCAAGCACATGTAGTTCAAATTTGACCCCGTTCCAGTTGAATCTGCGGAAATTTGTCTTTTTCAGAAGAGGTATATAAAAACCATATTACATGGAAACTTTGGTCAATTGTAAATACCACATGGTCTAATATTTTCCAAAAATAAAGTGGTTCAAGTTGACATCAAATATTTGGTACATCCTTCACAAAAAACCCCTACTTTTGTCACTCGGAAAATGGAAAATGGATTTTTCGTTCAAAGAAAATAAAAACTTCCTTTGGAAAACTTGTTGGCTAGTATAATATACACACATGTGCAAAATATGAGATCATTTGGGAAAACTATCCTTTCAAACTAGCTGTAACATCGGTCATTTGGCTTGAAAGTCATGAATCTTCATACTCGATAACTCATTTTAAAAAGACTTTTATAAGATATTTTCCTTATTCCAAGTTTGTTGTTTTGTATGGTTACTAATACATAAATTAGGATGCAACGCGAAGGTTTTACAAATTTTTTATTTTTTTTAATTATTCTTGTCGATTTCAAAAAGTGGTCAAAACGGAGGGCATGACCGGTAATAGATAGGAGTGGAATCTTACAAAAGTCTGGTCGATCCCTGATGAAATGACTACTTGTGTATCTAGAAATGATTTTTTCAAAAAATAAAGAGCAAACGATCAAGCACATGTAGTTCAAATTTGACCCCGTTCCAGCTGAATCTGCGGAAATTTGTCTTTTTCAGAAGAGGTATATAAAAATCATATTACATGGAAACTTTGGTCAATTGTAAATAACACATGGTCTAATATTTTACAAAAATAAAGTGGTTCAAGTTGACATCAAATATTTGGTAGATCCTTCACAAAAAACCCCTACTTTTGTCACTCGGAAAATGGAAAATGGATTTTTTGTGCAAAGAAAATAAAAACTTCCTTTGGCAAACTTGTTGGCTAGTATAATATACACACATGTGCAAAATATGAGATCATTTGGGAAAACTATCCTTTCAAACTAGCTGTAACATCGGTCATTTGGTTTGAAAGTCATGAATCTTCATACTTGATAGCTCATTTTAAAAAGACTTTTATAAGATATTTGCCTTATTCCAAGTTTGTTGTTTTGTATGGTTACTAATACATAAGTTAGGATGCAACGCGAAGGTTTTACAAATTTTTTATTTTTTTTAATTATTCTTGTCGATTTCAAAAAGTGGTCAAAACGGAGGGCATGACCGGTAATAGATAGGAGTGGAATCTTACAAAAGTCTTGGTGGATCCCTGATGAAATGACTACTTGTGTATCTAGAAATGATTTTTTCAAAAAATAAAGAGCAAACTATCAAGCACATGTAGTTCAAATTTGACCCCGTTCCAGCTGAATCTGCGGAAATTTGTCTTTTTCAGAAGAGGTATATAAAAATCATATTACATGGAAACTTTGGTCAATTGTAAATAACACATGGTCTAATATTTTCCGAAAATAAAGTGGTTCAAGTTGACATCAAATATTTGGTAGATCCTTCACAAAAAACCCCTACTTTTGTCACTCGGAAAATGGAAAATGGATTTTTTGTGCAAAGAAAATAAAATCTTCCTTTGGCAAACTTGTTGGCTAGTATAATATACACACATGTGCAAAATATGAGATCATTTGGGAAAACTATCCTTTCAAACTAGCTGTAACATCGGTCATTTGGCTTGAAAGTCATGAATCTTCATACTCGATGGCTCATTTTAAAAAGACTTTTATAAGATATTTGCCTTATTCCAAGTTTGTTGTTTTGTATGGTTACTAATACATAAATTAGGATGCAACGCGAAGGTTGTACAATTTTTTTATTTTTTTTAATTATTCTTGTCGATTTCAAAAAGTGGTCAAAACGGAGGGCATGGCTGGTAATAGATAGGGGTGGAATCTTACAAAAGTCTTGGTGGATCCTGATGAAATGACTACTTGTGTATCTAGAAATGATTTTTTCAAAAAATTAAGAGCAAACTATCAAGCACATGTAGTTCAAATTTGACCCCGTTCCAGCTGAATCTGCGGAAAATTGTTTTTTTCAGAAGAGGTATATAAAAACCATATTACATGGAAACTTTGGTCAATTGTAAATAACACTTGGTCTAATATTTTACAATAATAAAGTGGTTCAAGTTTACATCAAATATTTGGTAGACCCTTCACAAAAAACCCCTACTTTTGTCACTCGGAAAATGGAAAATGGATTTTTTGGGCAAAGAAAATAAAAACTTCCTTTGGCAAACTTGTTGGCTAGTATAATATACACACATGTGCAAAATATGAGATCATTTGGGAAAACTATCCTTTCAAACTAGCTGTAACATCGGTCATTTGGCTTGAAAGTCATGAATCTTTATACTCGATAGCTCATTTTAAAAAGACTTTTATAAGATATTTGCCTTATTACAAGTTTGTTGTTTTGTATGGTTACTAAGAAATAAATTAGGATGCAACACGAAGGTTTTACAATTTTTTTATTTTTTTTAATTATTCTTGTCGATTTCAAAAAGTGGTCAAAACGGAGGGCATGACCGGTAATAGATAGGGGTGGAATCTTACAAAAGTCTTGGTGGATCCCTGATGAAATGACTACTTGTGTATCTAGAAATGATTTTTTCAAAAAATAAAGAGCAAACTATCAAGCACATGTAGTTCAAATTTGACCCCGTTCCATCTGAATCTTCGGAAAATTGCCTTTTTCAGAAGAGGTATATAAAAATCGTATTACATGGAAACTTTGGTCAATTGTAAATAACACATGGTCTAATATTTTACAAAAATAAAGTGGTTCAAGTTGACATCAAATATTTGGTAGATCCTTCACAAAAAACCCCTACTTTTGTCACTCGGAAAATGGAAAATGGATTTTTTGTGCAAAGAAAATAAAAACTTCCTTTGGCAAACTTGTTGGCTAGTATAATATACACACATGTGCAAAATATGAGATCATTTGGGAAAACTATCCTTTCAAACTAGCTGTAACATCGGTCATTTGGTTTGAAAGTCATGAATCTTCATACTTGATAGCTCATTTTAAAAAGACTTTTATAAGATATTTGCCTTATTCCAAGTTTGTTGTTTTGTATGGTTACTAATACATAAGTTAGGATGCAACGCGAAGGTTTTACAAATTTTTTATTTTTTTTAATTATTCTTGTCGATTTCAAAAAGTGGTCAAAACGGAGGGCATGACCGGTAATAGATAGGAGTGGAATCTTACAAAAGTCTTGGTGGATCCCTGATGAAATGACTACTTGTGTATCTAGAAATGATTTTTTCAAAAAATAAAGAGCAAACTATCAAGCACATGTAGTTCAAATTTGACCCCGTTCCAGCTGAATCTGCGGAAATTTGTCTTTTTCAGAAGAGGTATATAAAAATCATATTACATGGAAACTTTGGTCAATTGTAAATAACACATGGTCTAATATTTTCCGAAAATAAAGTGGTTCAAGTTGACATCAAATATTTGGTAGATCCTTCACAAAAAACCCCTACTTTTGTCACTCGGAAAATGGAAAATGGATTTTTTGTGCAAAGAAAATAAAATCTTCCTTTGGCAAACTTGTTGGCTAGTATAATATACACACATGTGCAAAATATGAGATCATTTGGGAAAACTATCCTTTCAAACTAGCTGTAACATCGGTCATTTGGCTTGAAAGTCATGAATCTTCATACTCGATGGCTCATTTTAAAAAGACTTTTATAAGATATTTGCCTTATTCCAAGTTTGTTGTTTTGTATGGTTACTAATACATAAATTAGGATGCAACGCGAAGGTTGTACAATTTTTTTATTTTTTTTAATTATTCTTGTCGATTTCAAAAAGTGGTCAAAACGGAGGGCATGGCTGGTAATAGATAGGGGTGGAATCTTACAAAAGTCTTGGTGGATCCTGATGAAATGACTACTTGTGTATCTAGAAATGATTTTTTCAAAAAATTAAGAGCAAACTATCAAGCACATGTAGTTCAAATTTGACCCCGTTCCAGCTGAATCTGCGGAAAATTGTTTTTTTCAGAAGAGGTATATAAAAACCATATTACATGGAAACTTTGGTCAATTGTAAATAACACTTGGTCTAATATTTTACAATAATAAAGTGGTTCAAGTTTACATCAAATATTTGGTAGACCCTTCACAAAAAACCCCTACTTTTGTCACTCGGAAAATGGAAAATGGATTTTTTGGGCAAAGAAAATAAAAACTTCCTTTGGCAAACTTGTTGGCTAGTATAATATACACACATGTGCAAAATATGAGATCATTTGGGAAAACTATCCTTTCAAACTAGCTGTAACATCGGTCATTTGGCTTGAAAGTCATGAATCTTTATACTCGATAGCTCATTTTAAAAAGACTTTTATAAGATATTTGCCTTATTACAAGTTTGTTGTTTTGTATGGTTACTAAGAAATAAATTAGGATGCAACACGAAGGTTTTACAATTTTTTATTTTTTTTAATTATTCTTGTCGATTTCAAAAAGTGGTCAAAACGGAGGGCATGACCGGTAATAGATAGGGGTGGAATCTTACAAAAGTCTTGGTGGATCCCTGATGAAATGACTACTTGTGTATCTAGAAATGATTTTTTCAAAAAATAAAGAGCAAACTATCAAGCACATGTAGTTCAAATTTGACCCCGTTCCATCTGAATCTTCGGAAAATTGCCTTTTTCAGAAGAGGTATATAAAAATCGTATTACATGGAAACTTTGGTCAATTGTAAATAACACATGGTCTAATATTTTACAAAAATAAAGTGGTTCAAGTTGACATCAAATATTTGGTAGATCCTTCACAAAAAACCCCTACTTTTGTCACTCGGAAAATGGAAAATGGATTTTTCGTGCAAAGAAAATAAAAACTTCCTTTGGCAAACTTGTTTGCTATTATAATATACACACATGTGCAAAATATGAGATCATTTGGGAAAACTATCCTTTCATACTAGCTGTAACATCGGTCATTTGGCTTGAAAGTCATGAATCTTCATACTCGATAGCTCATTTTAAAAAGACTTTTATAAGATATTTGCCTTATTCCAAGTTTGTTGTTTTGTATGGTTACTAAGACATAAATTAGGATGCAACGCAAAGGTTTTACAATTTTTTTATTTTTTTTGAATTATTCTTGTCGATTTCAGAAAGTGGTCAAAACGGAGGGCATGACCGGTAATAGATAGGGGTGGAATCTTACAAAAGTCTTGGTGGATCCCTGATGAAATGACTACTTTTGTATTTAGAAATGATTTTTTCAAAAAATAAAGAGCAAACTATCAAGCACATGTAGTTCAAGTTTGACCCCGTTCCAGCTGAATCTGCGGAAAATTGTCTTTTTCAGAAGAGGTATATAAAAACCATATTACATGGAAACTTTGGTCAATTGTAAATAATACATGGTCTAATATTTTACAAAAATAAAGTGGTTCAAGTTGACATCAAATATTTGGTAGATCCTTCACAAAAAACCCTACTTTTGTCACTCGGAAAATGGAAAATGGATTTTTCGTGCAAAGAAAATAAAAACTTCCTTTGGCAAACTTGTTGGCTAGTATAATATACACACATGTGCAAAATATGAGATCATTTGGGAAAACTATCCTTTCAAACTAGCTGTAACATCGGTCATTTGGCTTGAAAGTCATGAATCTTCATACTCGATAACTCATTTTAAAAAGACTTTTATAAGATATTTTCCTTATTCCAAGTTTGTTGTTTTGTATGGTTACTAATACATAAATTAGGATGCAACGCGAAGGTTTTACAATTTTTTTATTTTTTTGAATTATTCTTGTCGATTTCAAAAAGTGGTCAAAACGGAGGGCATGACCGGTAATAGATAGGGGTGGAATCTTACAAAAGTCTTGGTGGATCCTGATGAAATGACTACTTGTGTATCTAGAAATGATTTTTAAAAAAATTAAGAGCAAACTATGAAGCACATGTAGTTCAAATTTGACCCCGTTCCAGCTGAATCTGCGGAAAATTGTTTTTTTTCAGAAGAGGTATATAAAAACCATATTACATGGAAACTTTGGTCAATTGTAAATAACACTTGGTCTAATATTTTACAATAATAAAGTGGTTCAAGTTTACATTAAATATTTGGTAGCCCTTCACAAAAAACCCCTACTTTTGTCACTCGGAAAATGGAAAATGGATTTTTTGTGCAAAGAAAATAAAAACTTCCTTTGGCAAACTTGTTGGCTAGTATAATATACACACATGTGCAAAATATGAGATCATTTGGGAAAACTATCCTTTCAAACTAGCTGTAACATCGGTCATTTGGCTTGAAAGTCATGAATCTTTATACTCGATAACTCATTTTAAAAAGACTTTTATAAGATATTTGCCTTATTACAAGTTTGTTGTTTTGTATGGTTACTAAGAAATAAATTAGGATGCAACACGAAGGTTTTACAATTTTTTTATTTTTTTTAATTATTCTTGTCGATTTCGAAAAGTGGTCAAAACGGAGGGCATGACCGGTAATAGATAGGGGTGGAATCTTACAAAAGTCTTGGTGGATCCCTGATGAAATGACTACTTGTGTATCTAGAAATGATTTTTTCAAAAAATAAAGAGCAAACTATCAAGCACATGTAGTTCAAATTTGACCCCGTTCCAGCTGAATCTTCGGAAAATTGCCTTTTTCAGAAGAGGTATATAAAAATCGTATTACATGGAAACTTTGGTCAATTGTAAATAACACATGGTCTAATATTTTACAAAAATAAAGTGGTTCAAGTTGACATCAAATATTTGGTAGATCCTTCACAAAAAACCCCTACTTTTGTCACTCGGAAAATGGAAAATGGATTTTTTGTGCAAAGAAAATAAAAACTTCCTTTGGCAAACTTGTTGGCTAGTATAATATACACACATTTGCAAAATATGAGATCATTTGGGAAAACTATACTTTCAAACTAGCTGTAACATCGGTCATTTGGCTTGAAAGTCATGAATCTTCATACTCGATAGCTAATTTTAAAAAGACTTTGATAAGATATTTGCCTTATTCCAAATTTGTTGTTTTGTATGGTTACTAAGACATAAATTAGGATGCAACGCGAATGTTTTACAATTTTTTTTAATTTTTTTGAAATATTTTTGTCGATTTCAAAAAGTGGTCAAAGCGGAGGGCATGACCGGTAATAGATAGGGGTGGAATCTTACAAAAGTCTTGGTCGATCCCTGATGAAATCACTACTTGTGTATCTAGAAATAATTTTTTCAAAAAATAAAGAGCAAACTATCAAGCACATGTAGTTCGAATTTGACCCCAATCCAGCTGAATCTGCGGAAATTTGTATTTTTCAGAAGAGGTATATAAAAACCATATTACATGGAAAATTTGGTCAATTGTAAATAAAATATGGTCTAGTATTTTACAAAAATAAAGTGGTTCAAGTTTACATCAAATATTTGGTAGAATCTTCAGAAAAACCCCATTTTTGTCACTCGGAAAATGAAAAATGTGTTTTCTAAATTAAAAAGAAATATATTTTTTCAAAAAAATAATTTAAAAACCTTTAAAATATAATAGGTAACCGATCGGGAAGTTTCAATTTTTTTTTAAATTTCATCAGAACATAGACATCAACAAGGTCCTAGACATCAACAAGGTTTAATAGGAATGATATGATACATATATCAACAAGTGTGTGTTAAGCGAGTTGGGGTAGGTGTTGAATGGAACTGAGAAGTTAAGCGTGCTGGGGCTGGAGTAGTGTGAGGATGGGTGACCCTTGGGGAAGTTTGACCACGAAAGTCAATTTGATCTGAGATTAACCATAATGATCTTAGATTAAGAAAAATAGTAAGTAGTAAATAGTAAATAATAAATAATAAATAATAAATATGGAGGCCCGATCCCGGTTCTTTCTATCAACCGGGGCCAATGACCCCTCCCCCCTCTTCGGTCCCGGTTCGTGGGCCAACCGGGACCAGCATTGGTCCCGAGTTATTGGTCCCGGGTGTTGAACCGGGACCGAAGGCCCCTTTGAACCGGGATAATATGGGGGTCTGTCCACTAGTGAGAACGGTTGGGTAAGGATGGGATTGTTAATCAGCACAGCTGCGCCAAGAAGTCTTTGGGAATTGTTTTATTATCCACGACCTTGAACTCTTCTGTTGTAATTCGGTTGGCACTGTTGAGTATATATGTGCTATGTATTTCTGTGTACTGGATCCACCTCCTAGTTCTCTATAGTTGAGATTGTTTCCCACCATTGTATGTATATACGTGTGTGTATGCACCTGAGCAACACACATATACGTGTGTGTATGCACCTCAGTAATACATCGTGCAATTCCCCCAACCTACATGGTATCAGTTTTTAGGTTTTCTCCCTAGCTTCCGCCGTGCGCCGCCGCCGCCGCGCCACCCTCCGTGCGCCACCGCCGCCGCCACCTTTCCCACTGCCCCCGCGCCCTCCCGGTCGCCGCCGCTGCACCCCGGCCCTCTCCCGTCGCTGCACCCCGGCCCTCTCCCGTCGCTGATTTGCCGTCGTCGCCACCGCCCCACGCGTCGCCGCCGCCCCCTCCCTTTGCCCCACATCGTCGCGACCCCCTGTCCCACCAGACGCCGCCGCCGCCACCCGACACCCCGACGCCGCCGCCGTCCAACACCATCGCCCCCGATGCCTCCACCCGCCGCCACCGTCGCCCCCGACGTCGCCGCCGTCGCCATGTCCTCCGTCACCTCGGGCGCCTCGTCCAACTCGTTTGGTGATGCCAACCTGTCCGACGTCAACACCATCCGCAACCTCAACATCCACGAGCGGGTCCCGGTTCGTCTCTCCCAGTCGGATTCTTCCTACTACACGTTGAAGATGTACTTTTCCCTCGTGCTTCGGGAGTACCACCTCATCGACCACGTGGACGGCTCCGTCGACTCCAGCCTCGTCCCCGACTTCCACGATTGGTCCACCATCGACACCACAATCATCCAGTGGTTTTTTCTCACCATCTCACCGGACTTGTTTCAGACAGTCGTGCAGGATGGTGATGACGCTCACGCCGTGTGGTCCAAGCTGAACGGTCTCTTCACCGACAATCGCCTCCAGCGTCGCGTTTTCTTGCAGCAAGAGTTCTTTGGGTGCCACTAGGACACCTCCTCCGTCGACGACTACTGTCGGCGCCTCAAGACTCTCGCTGACGAGCTCCGCGATATTGGCGCGAAGATCGATGATGACACCCTCCTCAGCACACTCACCGACGGGCTCAACGAGGACTTCAGAAACGCCACGACGAACCTCTCCCTCATCCCCGAGCCGTCCTTCACCAAGTTCGTCGCGTACCTTTGGCTCGAGGAACGACGGATGAAGCAGGTGAAGGCGCGGGCCATCGACACCGCCCTCGCCGCCGGCACCACTCGCGGCGCGCCTCATGCTTCCCCGACCGCGCCCCCCAGCCGTGCCACCACCAGCAGTAGCCGGTCCTGCTACCCCTGCCGTACGGGCCTCCCGCCCCTCCCGCGCCCCCTGCCACCGGCGCCGCGAAGGCCGGCGCGGCGGCCAGCAACAGCAGCCGCAGGGCGCCGGTGCGCCGCGTCCACCCCAGCAGCAGCAGGCACCTCCATCGTGGGCCGCCACCTACAACCCGTGGACCGGTATCGTCCGCGCATAGACCATGCCGGTGCCATGGGCTCCGGCGCCGACTCTCCCAATGTCGCGTCCTCCGGCCCATCAGGCGTACTAGGCGGCTCCGCAGCCGTACGGCGGTTACCCACCGCCGCAGATGCGTGGTGCCTTCTCGGCGGCGCCCCCAGCGCCCTGGGATCCGGCGCTCCTCGCCGCGCTTCACACCGCTCCGACGCCGAGGACGTACACTGGAGGAGGTGACTGGTACATGGACACCGGGGCCACGGCTCACATGTTTGCTCATCCTGGTAATCTTGCCGCTTTCACTCCTGTCACCATCGATCGCCGCATCATTGTCGGTGACGGTTCCACACTTCTCATCACACATGTCGGGCACACTTCATTTCCTTCTAATTCCATGCCTATATCCATGTCTAACATACTTGTGTCTCCTCATCTTGTTAACAACCTTGTTTCTGTTAAATCTCTTACTCAAGAAAATCCTGTTACTGTTGAGTTTGACGGTCTTGGTTTTTGTGTCAAGGACGCCCAGACCAGGATGGTGCTCTACCGATGTGACAGTCTCGACAAGCTCTATCCGGTGCATTCGTCTTCCTCCACCACCACCGCACCGGTCGCCCTCTCCGTTGGCGTCGATCTCTGGCATGCTCGCTTGGGTCATCCCAACCCCGTCACACTTCGCCACATTCTCGGGAGTTTCAGTTTCAGTTGCAATAAGATAGAGGATCACACTTGTCATGCCTGTCGTGTCGGTAAACATGTTCGTCTTTCGTTTAATGACTCCACCACTATAGCTATTTTTCCCTTTCAGTTAATTCATAGCGATGTGTGGAACTCTCCAGTTCCTAGTAATACGTGCTATTTATATTATCTGGTCATTCTTGATGATTATTCTCATTATGTGTGGACTTTTCCTTTGCGACGCAAGTCGGATGCACTCTCCACCTTGATGGCCTTCTACTCGTATGTCCGCTCACAGTTTGGGCGTCCCATTCTTGTTCTTCAGACGGATAACGGTAAAGAGTTGGACAATCTTGCATTCCGCACCTTCTTGTCGTATCACGGCACAATTTTTCATCTCACATGCCCGTATACTTCCCAGTAGAACGGTCGTGTCGAGCGTGTCCTTTGCACTCTGAACAACTGTGTTCGCACGCTCCTGTTTCACGCCCATGTACCGCCTCGATTCTGGCTGGATGCACTCGCCACCGCCTCGCTGCTCCCTAACATCCGTCCATGTCGCCCACGTTGGAACTTCGCACCTCACCACCTCCTCTTTTGTAACGCCCTCAGATCTTGAAACAGTAATCACTGTTAGTGAAACAGTAATCACCCTGTTTTAATTAAATCACTGTGTTTGAACATCACCTTGATCATCTTTGAATTCCTAAGTCAGATTCAAATGCTCCTTTGTTTGAAATTAAAACCAATTTGCCATCTATGCCTTGATCATCATGGTTCGAATGAAAATCCAGAAATCCTTTTCTTGATATTAAAAGCAATGGGCAAAATAAATCTTGTCCAAAAATCTTACAACCACTTTTATAAATTGGATAATAATTTGTAGTTCATGGGAATGTGTGCTTGGAAAATTATTGGACCCCCAAAATAATTCAAACAATAGAAGCCGAAGACTAGATGGTCCAATTTGGTAGTTTAATATTTAAATAAAATATTAAATGAGTTTATTATACCCCAAAAGTTTTTGTGGCTCTAATACCAAATGAAGCACTAATATATAAAACATTAGTACATTTTATAATTTTTTTTAAGCAATTAAAATAAATACTAAAAGGAAAATACAGAAAATAAAAAAAAAGAAAAAGAAAAAAGAATCTATCTAGCGCCCGGGGCGCAACCCCCAGGGCCAAGTCCACCTAAAGCCCCCCCTGACGGGGTCAACTACCCTTCCCCCCCCCCCCCACGCTCTCTCTCTCCCCACGCCAGAGCACTCCGCTCCCGATTCTAGATCGAGATCCAACTCCCCCCCGTTCTCCCGATCCAGCGCCGCCCCTCCCTCCAAGAACTCGCCGCCCCCCCTCGAGGACAACGCCGACGCGCCGGCCCGGCGGACTCCGGCGTGCTCCTCGGCCGCCCCCTGACATCCTCGCGCGCACCCCCTCCGCCCCCGAGCTCTGCGCCCCACGGCGCGCCCTCCTCCCCGACGAGACCACCCCGACGCCGCGCCCACCCTCTGCTGCCACCGGGCTCCACCGACTCCGGCCTCCCCCGGCCACCTCCTCCGCCGCGACGGCCCCCCTCCCCTGTGAGCTTCTGGCCATGGCCATGCGCCCCCTCACCTCTCCCCCCCCCATGCTCCGCCGGCTGGACCCCCCCTCCTTCCGCCGCCGCTCGCCTAGCCCCGGTAGCCCCCCAGCCGTGACCTCTGCGCCACATCCCCCTCCCCACTGCCGAGCCACGGTCCCCGCCGGTGGCCTCCCGTGCGGGCGCGCCATGGGCAGCGGGGCACTCCCCGGTTAACAGTGGGATTACCCACTGACAAGGGGGCCCCACCCCCAATTAGCCCCCTAATTGCTGTTAAAAAAAGGGAAAGTGTTAGGTAAAATAAATACACTGACATGTGGGGTCACCCCCTTAATTACCTCTGTTGATTAATTAAATTGTTAATTAAAACTTGTATGTATGACATGTGGGCCACCCCTGTTTTTATTAATAAAAATGTTTTATTAGAATTTGGGCCACTGACATGTGGGACCCCAATGTCAGTTTGACCCGTCAACTGGTTGTGGATAATGTTGGGATTTTAGTAATAAAAATAATTCAGAAAAAGGTTTTAAAATTGATTAAACTTATAAAATCAATATCTTTTAATCCGTATATCGGATTGAAAAACTTTATACATCAAAATTGATCAGAATAATACAACGAGTAAGAATACGCTATCCGTTGGTCTACCACCCCCCTCTAACATACCGAACGTCGAACCGTCCCCCTCCGGACCGTCTGTCCGATGAATTGTCCGGTACTGTTAAAGTATCCGGATGAATTTATTCTGAACACGAAAGTTGTTTGGATTGTTTCAACTAACCCGGATACACCACCCATATGTTTGTCGGATGTCCACGACACCTCCGGCATGATCCCTTCCCCCTCCGGACACCCTGTCCGGTAATCACCCGGAGCCGGTAGTTCATCCTCAGATGAATTTCAGTTCCGAGCAACGTGCATTGCACTGCGTTAGAACACCGTTAACATTCCATCTGTCATGTCATGCATCTGTTTGTGTATGCTTGCTGTATATTTACTGTTTCTTCCCCCCTTTAATCTCCGGTAGACCCTGCTGCTGCCGTCGACTACACCGCTGCTGGGTACGACTACTTCGTCGACGACCCTACTTCTACCATCGAGCTTCCAGGCAAGAAGAGCCATTCTCTTCCCCAGATATCGCCTATCTTTCCGTACATTTCTTGCACGAGGCATTATTACTGCTGCTGCTACGTTACAATCCTATTCAATTGCATAGCCTATTTTTTTTGCCCCTTGATGTACCTTCCTTATCCTATGCTGCCTGCTATATCTATATATTATATTCAGCAGTGAGCCCTGCACATTGTTAGCTAGGATTAGATAGAGGGCCGCGATCACTCAGGGGAGTGAACGCGGATACGATAATTATAAACTGCACAGGTACGGTACATGCAGACACTGTCTAAGGCCCCTAACTGGGTTATGCCTAGTCACCTCAAGTGTGAGCTATCAAGGAGTAATCCTTGTACTCCACTCGAGGCTGACTTTGTCTTACCGCCATAGGGTCCTGAACAGCGATTGTCCTTCAGGTAAGAAGTCGGGCGACCCAACGGTACCCGCGAGAGGTATTGCGACGGGACGACAGGGAGGGTACGACCAGTGTACCGGTGTGCTTGGCCCCTGATCTTTGGCCGTGAGAGTTACCAAACCACGAAAAGTCGAGCTCTACCAAGAGCACACGCAAGACAAGGTAAGGAGACGGTTCACCTTGTCGGTAACCGCATAGCTTTGACGGGACGACAGGGCAGGCACCGATGTACTGGTGGTCCTGGCCGCTGATCGTTGTCCGTTGTGTTGTTAGCCAGACAGCGATCACGGTTGTCTGCGAGATAATAATAAAAAAATACTAAATGGTTCGGTGGATGACTTGAGAGGCCGAAATGGCTTGTACGCGCTGCCTACACGTGGGACAATGAGTGTGAGCTCCTCCGCTTCATGGTGTCGTCCGAGGACTCTTCAGACGTCAGCAGTACCGCGGGCTGATTGCCGGGAAGTGCGCTGTCTTCTTTGCTCGAGCTGTGTTGTTTTTGTTACGGCTTCCCGGCCACCCACGCACCGTGCAGGAGTACGTCAGGGTTGGGGTCCAAGGCCCTGCGTACTTAGGATTTAGACCGGCGGATGGCCTCTCTGTTGAGTTTGAAAGATGGGTTGTGGAGTGTCGGATAGCCTCGGTGGAGCGTTCCCTAACAAGGTGCCCGCCACCCTGGAGATCCGTGTGTTGTAGTGTAACAGAAGTGCACCCATGCAGGGAAGATTAATCTATTCGAATAGCCGTGTCCACGGTAACAGGACGCTTTATGCTGAAGCTGGATCTTACCACTAGAAACTATTATTATTAAAATGTATGGTTCCGGGTTTTCTTCCTCGCGGGGATGTCGAGGAGGTGAACTCGGAGGCGTTGTTAATTATTACAACTTATTATTATACAATGCTGCAGCAACTTCTGCTGCATTGTTACTTTATGCTTTATATAAACTATTGGTTGATTCTTACCTCATGCTGCAAGACATCGTCGGAAGATGGTAGTCTTCGTTAGGCCTAGCTTCTTACCCTTACTCTGATTTCTGTCTTTCAGTCCACTATATACAGCCTCTTCTTTCCGTTGATACAATGCATAATGCTTAGTAGCGGACGTAAGACTCGCGGGTATGCTAGATACCCACCTTTGCTTTATTTTCCCTTTTTCGCTTTGCCTGATCGGCCGCTGCAGCCGACGTTGGAGCCCAGGAGCAGGAGTACCCCGGAGGCGACTACTACGATGTCGAGTTCCCCGTTGACCAGGAGTAGTTCGGTGGATCCCAGGCAGGAGGCCTCGCCTTTTCGATCTGTATATCTGATGTGATTTGTGCTAGCCTTCTTAAGGCAAAACTTAACTAACTATGTCTGTACTCAGATATTATGACTTGTATGACTTATGTATTCGGATCCTCGTGATCCCTGGTATTGTAATATATTTGTTTATCCTTTTGTGTTTAGTGTTGTGCTGTGATATTCTCACCGTGGCACCCTAATCTCAGCTGTGTACCCTGCGTGTATGATTACTGTACACGGAATGATTTTGGGGGCGTCACATCTTTGGTACGCCACCATCCTATGATGGTTTGCGTATCTTTGGGTGCCATCGTTATCCTAGCACTGCCGACACTGCTCCCCACAAACTTGCACCTCATTTCGTTGCATGTATCTTTCTCGGCTATCCCTCTAACTCCAAAGGTTACCGGTGCTACGATCCCTTCTCCCACCATGTGTTCACTTCACGGCATGTTTACTTTGATGAGCACCTGTTTCCGTTTCAGCAGGTACCCACGGTTGCTCCCATGGATGTCACCACCGCGCCGCCTTCTCCAGGGCGCTCCCCCTCTACTCTCGGCCCGCCCGCTGGCTTTGAGGCGCGCCACTCGGTTGCGCCCCCCGTGCCCCCCCCCCCCGCCGGCCGCGCGCCCCCGACACCCGTGACCCCCTCCCCCGCCGGCCGCGCCTGGGCGCCCCTTGTCGGGCCTCCTGTGCCGGCCACACCCTCGGCGCCCACGGTGCCTCCTCCACCGGATGCATCCTCGGCGCCCCGGCTGGTCCAGTCACTCGCGCTCGTACGGGCGTTTTTCGCCTGAACTCACGCTATGACCCGGACGAGTACGTCCACGCTACATCCACCTCGTCGCCCTCGCCACTGTCGTCCTCCGTCCGAGCAGCTCTTCGTTCCCCGCTCTGGATGGCTGCGATGCGAGACGAGTTTGATGCCCTGCTTTGCAACTAGCCGTGGCAGCTTGTTCCTCGTCCCCGGCATGCCAATGTCATCACCGGCAAGTGGGTCTTCAAGCACAAGCTCCATCTCGATGGTACTCTCGACCGCTACAAAGCACGCTTGGTTGTTCGTGGCTTCCGGCAACGAGCCGGCGTCGACTTCATGGACACCTTCACTCCGGTGGTCAAACCCGGTTCTATACGCATGGTTCTCCACCTTGCGGTATCCCGAGCTTGGCCCGTGCACCAGATGGACGTCTCCAACGCCTTTCTTCATGGTCACCACGAGGAGCAGGTCTTCAGTCAGCAACCTACGGGGTTAGTTGATCCAGCACATCCCGACCACGTCTGCCTGCTCTCGCGGTCCCTATACGGACTCAAGCAGGATCCTCGTGCTTGGTATCAACGCATTGTGGAGTTCCTCCATCAGCTCGGATTTCGCCCCACCCGCTCGGATGCCTCGCTCTGTGTCTATCTTGGACCCTCGCTCATCTCGTGGTCGTCCAAGCGGCAGCCTACGGTGTCTCGTTCCAGTGTTGAGGCTGAGTATCGCGCGGTGGCTAACGTCGTCGCGGAGTGTTCGTCGCTTCGCCAACTGCTTCAAGAGCTCTCTTGTCCTGTTGACCGCGCCACGGTGGTCTACTGTGACAACGTCTCGGCGGTATACCTCTCCGCTAATCCGGTTCATCATCGTCGGACCAAGCATATTGAGTTAGATATCCATTTTGTTTGGGAACAGGTGGCCCTTGGTCACATTCGTGTTTTACATGTTCCTACTTCCCAACAATTTGCTGATATTATGACCAAAGTCTTGCCTACGACGTCATTTGAAGAGTTCCGTTCCAGTCTTTGCGTCCGCAGTGGTGCCGCTTCGACTGCGGGGGGGGGGGGGGGGGGGGGTGGTGTTGAGTATATATGTGCTATGTATTTATTGGGCCCACCTCCTAGTTGTGTATAGTGGAGGTCGTGGCCCACCGTTGTACTCCATATATACGTGTGTGTATGCACCTGAGTAATACATCGTGCAATTCCCCCAACCTACAGGAAGGCGCAACAGTGTGTGTGATTCACAAAAGAAATTGGTAAACTAGTGTATTGTAACAAGTTTTCGGGCTTCGTGTGAGACTATCCATGCTATTAGGGATAAAATGTTAACACTTAACATTTCTATTGTCACTATGTCTGGACTGACTGTTTCTCTTACCTGTGTAGAATTGTATTTTGGATTGATTGTTCTTCTTACCTGCGGAGAAACTAACGGTTTCTCTTACTTGTGTTGTAGTATTTGGAAATGTTTCTCTGACCTATGTAGCAATTGTGTACAAACTAACTATTTCTCTTACCTATGAAGGATTTTGAAAACATTACAAAATGTAAGTTTAGCACACATTTTGGGATAATCGAGGGTTGTGTAAGAGCATCTCCAACAAGTGATGTATAATAGCAGTTAATCGCTTTTGATGTAAAAAGGGCAAATACAAGCTCCAACAATAGCCCTATATTGGTTTTAGGCCAAAATATTTTTACATCGTGATGTAATATAGGGCATCGGTGATGTAAATATACTTCACCACACCTCGTGCACAAAAACGTGAAGTGCCACGCGCGAACACCCAACCGCCACATGAAACTTCCGATACTTCGTTTGCGCTCCGCTGCCGCCTGCGATCGGCCGAGCCGGCGCTTCCGCTTCCATGATGAGTTGATGACCTCCTTGACTGACTCCACCGCACCCCTGCAAACCACCGAACCCATTCCCGCTGGTGGTGCAACCCCTCCCGTCACTTTTTCCACCACCACCATGGGCGCCGACAAACGTGGCAGATTCATATCTCCTCGGCCGAACTCCACCGCCGTTGTCCAGAAGCAGAAGAAGATCCCCACCGTGAGTAAGCCACGCGGCAGCGCCGTCCCTAAGCGGGCCCGCACCATTGCCAACACTGGCTAACCGAGTCTGAAGAAAACCAAAGATGCGCTTGCTGCCACGGCTGCTGCTATTAGTGGCCGGCGACCAAGACGCCTCCCAAGGGTACATCTAAAGCAACCCCTCCTCCGGCTGCGTCGCCGGCCATGGAAGATGATCGATTTTTCACACATAAATGATCTAGGGCTAAGGTATATTTTTTATCTTTTCATTGTATGATTAATTTAAGGAAATTGATAGTATGCTTGCATATATGTAGTGCGGACAATGATACACTTTTTCAATACACAAATTTGGTAAATACTAAATTTCCTTCTCAAGAGTATGAAATAACATATGATAAACTAGCATGGTGACCCGCGCAATTGCGCGGCTAGAATTCCTATTTTTTATGTTAGTGACTTTTTTCTGTATTTTTTCTTTACACTACATAAGTGTTTGGATTAAAAATATGGCTAAATGTGTTTTCAAAACATTATTAAACGGTATAACATATATATAATTTTATATTTTTTGATAATTATTTTATTGTGTACGTTATTTTGTTTAGTACATTGTTATATAGGGTTCACTCACAATAGTTATATTTCCTATTGTCTTCTCCATCCGTATCACTCATTTGGTCAAATATTATTAAATTTACTTTTTTTGTCGCATTTTAGTATTGAAATGACATTTAGATTCCATGAAAAAATAACATCCAAAACACGCGCCTCTAGTAAAAAAAAAATACTCAAAAATCTGTGTTTTATTGTTTCATTTTTGAAAACATTCATAAAGATGGGAATCCGATCAAGCCAAGGCATATCATTCCATCCTAATATTAATGTATCTCTCTTTTACTACTTTTTGACAATCGCTATTTTCCCACAACAAAATATTAGTTGAACTTCCGTGCCACCATTTATGTATCATTTGGATACAAAAATATTGTACTTGGAATGTTCATCTTGAGAAAACATGATCAAACTCCACCTAAAATCTTTTTGTTAAATGTATTATTGTTGTTCAAGTTATTGCCGTGTTATAGAAGAGGACTAATGGCACCAAGATTAGTATCGTACTATTGTACCACTTGCCATTTCATCAATAATTAACTTCCTAAAAGTCATGCCCTCTTTCCATATCTGCATTCCCATGATATTTCCTGCAATTGGGTTTCCATATACCACAATATCATGTAGTATGTCGATCATTCATGCATCCTTCTAGATTTTCGCAAAATTGTATTTTACTAAGTCCGACTAAATGTTAGTGTATATTCATTTAAGATGACAATTTAGAGCGAACGTTCGTTACAGGACATGGCAAGTGCCAACGTTTTTATAGCAAATCGCAGTACAAACGCATGGCAACTCGTTCCATTTTTTAGTTTTTATGGTAATCGCGTGCTCTAAATTGCCACGCATTTGTACTGCACTTGCCATGCAAATCATTCGGAATTGCCATGCCCTGGAGCGAACGTTCGCTCCCTATACTTACCGTTCATTTAAAATAGTATTGCGGTTAGTCTTGCCTAAACTTATCATGGATTTTTTTGCTATCCTTGTTGTTGGGCCCAATTTATATTTTATTCAGACCAAAATCAGACTATATTTTTTTTGACTTTAACTTATTGTTCAACTTCGCTGGTTAAAATTTTATATTTAAGCCGTATAGCTGAATTTTATATAAAGGAAATACATTAAATATTTATTTTATTTTTATTTTTTATCTAGTAACTTATAAACCAAATAAGTAGCATTATTATTCCATCTAGTCAATTATATTTATTTAAGTATTATGATTTTAAACAACTCAAAATCTTCTTTTTGTGCGACAAACAACTCAAAATCTTGATCAATCCAACTTACAAAAAAATTGAAACCTTGTTTATATCAGGGTTGGACGTGCAAATATCACTCCTGCACATACATTTCTTTGTAGAAAAACAGATTTATGTTTGTTTGTTTTGTATTGTGCACGTGACCTAGTCTTGTATGAGTCTGCTAAATTGGACTCGGCTAACATGTTGTATGTTCAACTTTTATATATTTTGGATAAGCTTTTGTCCATAAAGGATTGCTTTCTTGTATTCGTGGGCATGGATTTTGTCAGCCCATTTTATTCCAATTAACCTTCGGTGGTTTGCTTTCTTTCTATTGTACATGTGTACGTGTTGGACACTTCATAGATGTGTTCTCAATAGAAAAAATGACTCTTCATAGACGTGAAAATGATAGACTGTGTACCTGCTTTATATTTTACATAAACATTTCATCTTTTAATCTTAATTGTTATTTTAAAAATAAATAGAGTATACATTTTCTTCCATTTGTTAGAGGGCGGATCATGTTAAGCAAATCATGTGTCCATGTTAGCAGGCAAAACTGAGGAGCAAGATGTGTTCGCAACTTTGCATCTCACGTGGCACAACGATGCCCTAGGTCTCCCACAAAAAATATGGCACGTTTCCCATTAAAAATAAGATATATCAGGTTCTTTTGCATAACATGGTTGGTTCTGGAAATTATTTTATCTCTTCATCAAATTCAAGAAGGAATTGATTACCTGGCCGCACTTCAGACGTCTAACAAACGTGACATTGGCTCCATGAAATCCAAAGAAACTTTTTCATGTACGTGATCCATGTTGCACTTTCCTTTTATTGGTACTTGTACGTGATAGGTTGCATATGCCAAATAATGTGTGTGAACAATATTTGTATGTAACGTATATATAGTTAAATCTTAACCGCTTATATATAAAATCAATGGCTGGTATAATTTAATCTATGTGGATGAATGTGATGCTTTGTTTGTCTCTTGTTTTAATTATATAATAGATATGAAAGACATTTCTTGTAGAGGATGACAAATAGGAAAAGCTCATGTTCATGGATACAAGTAATTTTGATGCAAAGCATAAGGCATTCATTGATCTTTGTCTTTATGTAGTGTTGGCCAAGAAATCCATGAGCTTGATGGGAGGAGGTGTGGGAAGAGTATGGGTATCGTTATGGGAGGAGCCCCTATTGGTAGATACTTGGCTGGGATGGTGAACATGATGGGAAGAGGTATGAGTGCCCCTTATAGGAGGCTATGATGGTGCGATGGGTTGTATGGGAGGAGGTATGAGTGGCCATGGTGGACAGACAGGGAACAATAGAATTGCTACAATGGATGGTTCAAAGAGTTTGGAACAAGAGAAGGAAGCCAACAACACTGCCAATGTTGCCAATGAGATCAATGGTGACAAGTGCCCCGATGAAGTTTGAGTGACTATATTTTATCTACTATCTACTATCGTTTTTAGTAGGCACTTGAGTTTTATGTTCGTTTATGCAGTGTTTGAGATGCACTCAATTCGTGATGAACTATGTTTTTGGTTTGAACCTAAAGTTTACTTGTGGATTATTTTGCTTCTTATATGTTTGTTTTAAAATTTTGTAATATGCTAGTATGCAAACCAAACATTCAAGTGGTGAGCAACCAACAAGTGTAGTCATCGTGCATATCAAGTAGTCTAAGAAAGGATTGCATGGCAATACATATGAAACGAGCACATCCAAAGGTAATAGGCATATTGGCAACAAGAATAACCAAACTATTAGGCCAAACATGCAAAGGTGAGGTATTAGAGCTAAGATGTGTGACAAGTGCAAATTCATCTACCTCAAAGTCATAACAAGCATGCATAAAGCAAAATAAACTATGGTTCCTAAACACATGATTCATCAAGTGCATGATAGTATGGTGTGTAAGAGGCAAACTTATCAATAAGTCATGAATGAAATCGCGCCTTATGAGATGGAAGACGTAGATGTGACCATCCATCTTGCGGACAAGAAAGCCATATCCCCTATAGGACTTGTATACGATGTTAAGGTTTTACGTGGGAAGGTAAAATACCCCACTGACTTTTTAATACTTGGTTCAGTGCAAGATGATTTTTGCCCCATCATATTTGGAAGACCCTTTCTTAACACTTGTGGAGCTATTATAGATTTTAAGAAAGAGAAAGTTTATGTTGAATTTGTTGGTGAACCTTATGAGTTAAAATTTTCTAAGTTCTGTAAGAAGTTTCGTGGTAAGGATTTACCCAAAAATGACAAAATTATTGAGGAAATTGCTTCTATTGTTGTCTCTCCTAATGATCATTTGCAGCAATTCATAGAGGACCACAAGAATGACATTCATATGCAGGAAAGAAATGAATGAGAGGATATCTTCCTCAGGCATACAACTATCCTGAAGCATAACTTGCCGGTGGAGCCTTTGGGGAACCCCATACCACCGAAAGGAGACCCTGTATTTGATCTGAAAGTTCTAGCAGATACACACAAGTATGCTTATTTAGATGAAAATAAAATATATCATGTTATTATCAATGCTAACCTTTCAGGACATGAAGAAGCGTGCTTGTTGGAAACACTTTGCAAGCACCATGGTGCCATTGTCTACACGTTGGATGATCTCAAAGGAATTTCTCCCACTCTTTGTCAACATACTATTAATCTTGAGCCTGACGCTATACTAGTTGTTGGCTAATGATAATAATGAGCTTATTCCTCAGAGGACTATTGTTGGGTATAAAATGTGCATTGACTATAGGAAATTAAACAAAGCCACCAGGAAGGATCATTATCCCTTGCCTTCTATTGATCAAATTCTTGAGAGATTATCTAAAAATACTCATTTTTATTATCTTGATGGATATTTTGGATTCTCTCAAATTCCTGTCAGCACTCCAGACCAAGAGAAGACTACTTTCACTTGCCCCTACGGTACTTATGCTTATAGACGTATGCCTTTTGGTTTATGTAATGCTCCTGCTACTTTTCAGAGATGTATGTCTACTATTTTTTATGGTTTTTGTGAGGAGATTGTAGAGGTCTTCATGGACGATTTTCATCTATGGCACTTCTTTTGATAATTGCCTCCACGATCTTAACAAAGTTTTGCAGAGATGTGGGGAAGCTAATCTTGTGCTGAATTGGGAGAAGTGCCACTTCATGGTTAACGAAGAAATTGTTTTTGGTCATAAGATCTCGAAGAGGGGCATTGAGGTGGATAGAGAAAAAATTGAATCCATTGAAAGGATGCCATATCCAAGGGACATAAAAGGTATACGTAGCTTTCTCGGTCATGCTGGTTTTTATAGGAGATTTATTAAGATTTTTTTAAACCTCGAGGCCCCTTATTAATCTTCTTCAAAAGGATGTTCCATTCTCTTTTGGTGAAGATTGCAAGGAATTCTTCGAGATCCTTAAGAAGGCCTTAATAACTGCTCCCATAGTCAACCCACCTGATTGGAATTTATATTTTGAAATCATGTGTGATTGTAGTAATTTTTCTATTGGATTTGTTTTAGGACAAAGAGTTGATAAGAAATTAAATGTTATTTACTATGCTAGCAAAACTCTTGATAGTTCTCAAAGGAATTATGCTACCACATAAAAAAATCCTAGCAATTGTGTTGGTTGTGATAAGTTTAGACAACATATTGTTGATTCTAAAGTCATTATTCACACTGACCATGATGCTATTAAGTATCTTATGGAGAAGATGGATGCTAAACTGAGGCTCATCCGATGGGTAATTTACTCCAAGAATTTGATTTGCAGATTGTTGATAGAAAAGGTGCTGACAACCGAGTTGCAAATAATCTTTCCAGAATTGAGAACATACCACATGTTCCTATTCCAATCAACGATAACTTTCCTAATGAGCAATTAGCCGCCGTGAAGGTCCTTTACAGATCCTTGGTATGCAGATTATGCTAATTTTATTGTTGCCAAATTTCTTCCTCGTAGCTTTACATTCCAACAAAGGAAGAAATTATTCCATGACTTGAGGCATTACTTTTGGGATGACCCACACCTCTATAAGGACGGTGTACCTAGAATCTTAAGAAGGTGTGTCCCCGAACATGAACAAGATGATATTTTGAGGAAGTGCCATAATAGTCCATATGGTGGACATCATGTCGGTGATAGAACCACACATAAGGTACTCCAATTCGGTTTCTACTGGCCCACTGTAAGGCCCGATACGCGGTACTGTTCCAGATCTAGATGTGTCCATCCAGATCCGGGGATGAAGCACGTATCGGTCCCACCGCGACATATGACACTGCCGTATGCCCCAGATTTCCAACATAATATCACAACATTACAGCTACAAGGATACAACATCTCATACAATCGGCATACGATTGCCTTAAATACAATACACCAGCGGAAGATACATGTCTGAGTACAGGCTACGATCAAATGCCTAAGGGCAAAGGTAAAACACACCATTCCTGTAACCACACGGGTCCAGCCTCTCCACCGGGATCCACCTATCTAGTCGTCGTCGAGTCTCCACGAAGGCGTCCAGAAGAAGGGTCGTCGAGCTCCTCTGTAGTCCAAGATTGTTTGCATAACGTCCGTAAAAGAGAAAAGAAGGGGTGAGCTATATCAACAAGTCTTGTAACTAACTTTCACGGTAAGATGGGGGTAGTGGTGAGGTTGCAGTCGCACTAGCAATATATGAGTGGCTAACGATCTATGTAGGGTAAGATGAGAACCAAGCATTCAATGAGGAACCGCCTCCAACAAGTCTGCTATCCACCTACCTACGCAAGCATAACACCTATCCTATCCTTGTCCTCATCTTTCATCACCCGATGAAGAAGAAGTAGTCAAGGCACACACACATTGATCAAGTTATTAAGATTATCTCAGTTGTTGTTGTCTATGAACAAGGAGTAGGTCTCAAATCGTCCATAACCCTGGACACGACTTCTCGAAAAGATTTAACCATGCAGGGGTGTACCAACTACCCATTACAAGGCTCCGCACGTACGCCCATCTCTCTCAGTCGGGCCCGTTAAATACACTCATTGAAGAGTTGTTCTGAGAGATTTAGACGTCAGGTCCCTCTAATTAACAACGCACAAATCCGGGTGGCCCCCGGTGAGTCGACATCCAACTCAAAAGCCGGCCGCGCTCTCGAATTGGACTCTACCGTCTGGATGAGGTCTGGTTAGCTACCCAAACCATGTGGGCAGCCTCCTAGCTCCCTTGGGTGGACCAACAAGAGAAATCATGTCTCCGCTAGCCCAAGTTTTTTTAAATCTACTGGGTGCTCAACAGTCACACACACATTTTCAAATGGTAAATCAGCTTGGGCCACCACTAGAAATGTTTGAAGCTTGGTAGGTAAGAAAAGGGGACCCCATAGCATCCCACACGCGGTTAGGCACGCTCAGTCATAAAACCAATACCCGGAACTCGGATCCTAGGTGACTCGAATGGAACAAAGCGTCGGGTCGGGATAGCCTAGACCTTCCATCCTTCGTCGAGTTTAGTCAACATTAAAATAATCATATCATACACAACAATATAATAATGTCATAGCCCAATCCAAGGAGTAACAGGATAACAGTTGATAGCATCCTAGCATGCATAATAAGCAGTGGCTGAGCAGCGAGCAATAGTAACATAGCCGAACAAGGTTTGCTGGGATGTGGAGGACATGGATATTTGGGTTTATGTGAGAGGCATGAATATGAAGTGGTAGGATCAAGTAATCGTTCTATCCTACTGATATCTACGCACGCTTCTATTCTTGTAGACTATGTTGGGCCTCCAAGCGTAGAGGTTTGTAGGACAGCAGCAGTTTCCCTCAAGTGGATGACCTAAGGTTTATCGAACTCAGGGAAGTAGAGGTTGAAGATGGTCTCTCTCAAGCAACCCTGCAATTAAGATACAAGAAGTCTCTTGTGTCCCCAACACACCTAATACAACTAGGAGTTGTATAGGTGCACTAGTTCGGTGAAGAGATGGTAAAATACGAGTGATAGGTGTGGAAAAGCAAGGTAATATAAATCTGTAATAAAAAGTGCAGCAAGCAAACATGTACTAAACGTGAGCACAAATGGTATTGCAATGGTGGAAACAAGGCCTAGGCTTCATACTTTCACTAGTGGCAACTCTCAACAACATTAACATAGTCTAATCACATGATATTTCCCATAAAACATGCAATGGAGACGCACTCGGAGGTCATTCCTTTGTGGTCAAGAGAGGATGAGAATTATGTAGGGCTACAAAAGCACACCTCAAAGTTCGTAGTTCTCAATCTATGGATTTCCCAATGTCACCGCGGCCATCCAAAGAGAGTACCACAATCACCTCAACATATCTCAAGGATAGTCAAAGACAAGCACCAAGAGACTCTCAATCTTCAATCAACACACAAAAGAGGAAATCACTCATGATAATATTCTTCTAACCCATGTCCAATAGACCGCTGTCACCTTGGTCTTGGGGATTATACTAGATAAGATCAATTGAGTACATCGATCGAATACATAGAGGAAGGGGAAATATCATGGGATCACCCTAGATTAACATAGCCTATGATCACAACGAAGATCACATCATGGGAGAGAGAGAAGAACACATAGCTACTGGTAGAAACCTCAGCCCCGAGGGAGAACTACTCCCGCTTCATGGAGGGAGGAAGCAACATTGATGGAGATGAATCCGGGGGCACTTCCCCGTCCCGGCAGGGTGCCGGCACAGGAATTCTGTCCCCCCCAAAACTTGATGGCGATGGCGGCGGAGATCGGAATTGCTTCTGGAGAAAAGGGGTCGATCTTAGGGGTTTCTACCCGAGGGCTAAATATAGGCGGAGGGGGGTGTCGAGGGGACCCACCAAGCAGCCAGGAGGCCTCCTGGCGCGGCCTAGGGTGGGGCCACGCCAGGGACCCTCCTGGTCTCCTGGTGGTGGCCCCCCTCCGCTACCTTGGTGATTCCGGAAGCTTCCGGGTCGCTGATTTTTTATCTGATTTTTCTAGATTTTTTGGAGCACTTTTAATGGCCGGAAAACCTGAAATACAAAAACAGCAGAAAACAACAACTGGCAGCTGGGTGCACTGGGTTAATAGATTAATCCAAATATGCTCAAAAGTGTATGAAAGTTCAAGCAAATCATGGCAAAGTCACACAAAACATGCATGGAGCAAGCAGAAATTATAGATACGTTTGGGACGTATCAACATCCCCAAGCTTAATTCCTGCTCGTCCTCGAGTAGGTAAATGATAACAAGCATAATTTCTGTGGTGACATGCCACACAACCATATAAGGACTTTTAAGTAAATCAATTAAAGCATGAAATTCAATTCAAGTCTTAACAAGCAAGAGTCTATATTAGCATTAACACAAGCAACAAAAGAACAAAAGGTGCAAGAGCTCTCGCTGTCCGTGACTCGAATGTCTCCAGATGGTGTTTGCGTGCAATCAGGGGACTGGGAAAAAGAGAGAAAAAAGGTTGTTGAGAACAACTATCTACTAAAGTTTCACACTTGGTCTCCTTTGGATTCTTATCTTGACTCGTCCCCAGACTACTAGCCAGGTACAAGTCAAACTGATCCACTCCCTTTCGATATTTTGAGCACTCATGCAATGGATGAGCGTGAGCAAGAAAGTTGACACCTAAAAGGCGAAACAGAAAGAAGGTGGAGGAGGAAGACAAAAAGGTGTGAAAGGCTCACATCAATGAGGACAATCATATGCGAGAGAAGGCCATATGATAGATATGATGTGAGGAGTAGGTATTGCCATGCAACGGATGCACATGTGAGCTAAAAGCTCTCCAAGGAAACTAGTGGGGGTGCATCTAACTTTCTTGCTCAAGAAGACCTAGAGATCGTTTGAGGAGGCTCATCATTGGAATATACAAGCCAAGTTCTATAGTGTGAAGGTCCCCACATAGCTATATGCATGATGATGATCTCTATGGAGTACAAGGAATAGAGGATGAAGTACTAGTGTGGATCTCTCAAAAGGAATAGTAGTGTGCCCCCTTCGCTCTTTTTATTTTTCTTTTTCTCCTTTTTCTTTTTTTGTATCTTTTGGTGGCCTCAATGGCTCTTTCTATTTAACTCTCATTTGTCCTCTTTGGGATCTTTTGATTTTTTACTCTTTGGGATCTTTTCCTCACTTTAGGGGCAACACTCTATATTTTACAAGAATATAGGAGATCTTTCACACTTTACAAAAGTACTCACATAAAGAAGATATAACTATCATGATGCAAATGTATGCCTCTGCCAGGATAACAGGATATGCAATGATACTAGCGCGTCATGTAGAAATGATTAGGGCAAGGCCCAACTAGCATGCGGCTCATCGATCAAGAAAGTAGCATGTATGACATGAGGATCAAGTCATGAGAAGGTGGATGTTGCATGGCAATGTATCTCGGAAAGGCTATGGAAATGCCTTGTAGGTAGGTATGGTGGCTGTTTTGAGGAAAGATATAAGGAGGCTTATGATGACAGAGCGTATCATGCCAAGGGTTTGGATGCACCGGCGAAGTATGTGCCAACTCTCGAGGTGAGAAAGGGCAATGCACGGTACCGAAGAGGCTAGAAAAAGTATAGGTGGGTGGAAGTGTCAACTTTTGAATACTCACATTAGTCCGAAGAACTCATGCACTTATTATCGGTAACTCTCAATCTAATCAGGAGGTTCACAAAGAGACAAGTACCTCGAGGAGGAGTGTATGGGGGTTTGGTTATCCTTGCGCATCCTCGACTCATAGTACGTGAGTGTACTCTAATATTCGAACCCTCCAGAGGTTAGTGATCCATCTAGTAGCTAGAGTTCTCAACAGGGGTTTTTGGTTTTTGAAAATCACACGGATTGCCCAAAATATGACATCTATCACTAATAGGCTCGAGCTCTTGACACCAAAAGTTCAAACATTACTCTAGTCAATACCTCAAAACTATTGCAAGTTACTACTACAAAGAGAATAGCAACTTTAACTACCTACTTTCTAGCCAAGACACAAAACTCAGTGCAACAGGCAAACTCTCTAACAAGATAAAACATGAAACCTATAGAAAGTTCAACCTAAAACAAAAGAAAAGCTCTAGAAAAAACTAAATCACTACAATTAAACAGAGCAGCAGCTAAGAAAAGAAAAAGAACAACTCACAGCTAAAAGAATAAGCATGCAAATCCTATGAGGAGTTCTAGTTCAAGTGAAGCGTGTATCTCTCCCACTGTGGCACCCCGGCTCAGAGGACCGGAACGCCCCGTGCACCAGCCCAGAGATCAAGTCTTCTGGAACACGGCACTGATTGATATAGAACTGAACATCTTTCTATTACCGAAGATAGGGGTACACGAGGTCTATTACAATGCTAGCGGAGACACAACTTGCTCCTCCGGCTAGCCTCAGCTCTATACCAAGAAGCAATAACTCTCTAGCAGCGGAATAACGACGGCAGCGGAACAATAACGGCAGTGATGAACTCCACTCCACAGGGACACTGGCTGGGACACCTCCTAGCTCGCAAACACCGGGAACGTCGTCCTACGCATCCAAAGCACGGCCTGCAAATCTGGCATAACACGCCAGGTCAGTACATCGAATGTACTTGCAAGCTCACAACAACCATGCAACAATGCAAAACAATAACATGGCAACAGGTTAAAGTATATTAGTGAATTAAACAGGTGAGCAAAAATAGCATGCATGCAGATACTCATCAAGCATATTATCAGCATTAAGATTAATGCACACACAATGGACCCCACATGATCGCCGCATGATCACGTGGCTTACCTCGGAGTCCTTACAGACTCAAGCACTGGGTCACTCCGTGACCAATCACTTCCACGGGTCGTCGCACGACCAAACGGGTCATCGCATGACCATTCAACGGGTTAGGTGTCCCTCGTTACCACCCAACCAATCCACTCATCGCACAACCATCCACTTACCACAAACTTACCACCGAACTCATGTTGATCATAAGGTGTGACCTAGTACGAACTGTGTCCCATGACCGAGGACGCGGCTATTCGAATAGATTGTGACTCTGCAGAGTTTGTGCACGTTCCCCACATTATGGAGTTATTCCTCCATCCAGCACCTCGGTACTTGTCCCACATGATCCTTGGAACTCGTACCACAGGAGTGGACTAGGACTTCTCCAACGAGACCGATGCTACCGTGTGTCCCTCTTAACGTATCACCGACATCCCGTCTTGGGTAGCCCCCATGGTTAGGTGTCCTTCGTTACCACCAGAACCACCTGTGGTTAGGTGTCCTTCGTTACCACCAGAACCACTCTGACCATCACTTGGTCCTTAAACTTTGTCCCCCGTCAGGGACCGCGCGCAAAACATACTCGGGCTGTCAAGACTATCGCCGTTTACCCGGCCAAAGGCAACTGCCGCGCATAGCCTCCCCTTTTTGGTGATACAAATAAGAGACGCCCACCGGTAGACCGAATCAAGGCCTGCCCATACAAGCAAATGTGGCTGCACGGATAAGTCCGGTTCGGTGGCACCTGATCAACTTGTCACGAAGCATATCTCCAACAGCGAACACAAGTATCAGGTGCAACATGAGTATCAGATCATAACAATGCATAGCATATTAACATGACAGTTTCATATATGATCAAACACATTTTAGATGGTGAACTTATCCGTGTTACAATGATCAAGATTATTAACATGTCAACATTATGAATGCAGTTAATCATGACTTAGGCATAACATGAGCAGACGTAACATGAGCAACTTAACATGGTGTTGGTATGTGGTGGTTACGATGATGCAGAGCATAACATGGCAATGATATAATCAAAGTATGGCATGGATGTAACATGGCAGAGCATAGCATAGCAATAGCATATTCACATAGAGCATGGCAAGGATAACATCAATCATAGCATAGCAACATGATCATGATCACTGATATAAACATATCACTATAAAGCAAAGTTTTAGAAGCACGTCAAAGCTTTGCAAAGGTGCAAAGGGTATTGTGGCTTGCCATTCACCAGAGGAGTCTGAAATACTCCCGGATCTTCGACACAGCGAAACCCTGCGAAACATTTTATAAAAAGCAACGGCGAAACAGTCAAACCTCATCTTTTGCTTGACCAGCAAAGAACAGCATAAAAACATGGCATGAAACATATTCCGAACTGATGAGGAGGTCGATACGAAAGCAACGCAAAAAGAATCACCTCAATCGGAGTTATGGGTGCGGAGATATTCGCGAAACAATGTAGGGGGGGCTGATTTTTGTGGAAATGCGCTTTCCAGAAGCTGAAAGCGTATTTTGGGACCGAAGCAGAAGGGAATACGCTTTCCAGCAGTGGAAATGTCTTTCGGGACGAAGAAGATGAAAACACGCCTTCCTACAGAGGAAACGTAGTTTAGCCCGAAGGAAATGAAAATACGCCTTCCCGTAGGGAAGGTGCATTTTCAGAAAACCATCTCCACTCAAAAAGGGCCGGGCCCAGTGTCAGAGACGCACGCGGCTTACAGGAGGGCCCCGCCTGTCTGATCTCCTCTCTCTCCCCTGCTCCTTCTTCCTCCCGACGAAGAACCATGGGAGGGCCGCAGCCCGTGTGACGTCGGCGAGGGGAGGCCGCGGCGGCCTGCCCGCGGCCACCCGGTGCCCACCCGGACGACGGCGGCGCCGCTCCCGGCCGCTCCCGCGAGCTGGGGTGGCCAAGGCGAGTGTGTCTGCGGCAGAGGGTCGCCACAGGCGTCGTCGGGGTGCGGCGCGGTCACGGGGAAGGGAGCTCCGGGGCTTCTGGGGCGCGCGGCGGTGAGAGGAGGGGCCGGGGCTGGCAGAGGGAGAGGGAGAGGGTCCGGGCCGCCGGAATTTGACCGGAGGGAAGGCGGCGGACGTGGGCACGAAGAGCAACGCCGACGAGAAATTGGAGATAGGATGGGGGCCAGGAGTGGTCTAGGCTGGAGGGGAGGGTTGCTGGTGCTGCTGGAGGGTGCTCGGGCAAGGCTACTTATAAGGGGGAGGGCAATTTCGAGCTCGGGCTGTGACAAGTGGGTGCGGCCGAGGCGTGCACGGAGAGCAGGGCCACGATGGCGACTCGACGGGGTGGCGTGCTGCATGGGGAGGCGGGAAAGCCGTGCGGCGCGGATTGCCAACCAGAAGAGGACGGGGTGCACAGTGGCGAGACGGGGACGCGTCGGGCATGCGGGCAGAGCACGCGCGTGCGCACAGTGCGCATACAGAGCACGCCAATGGCATGGCCACCAAGCTATGGATGGAATTCTTCGTGGCCAAGTCTGTCTAACATGGAGTCCTTCGAGTGCTGATCACTGTGGTAGGATTGACTGGTCATATGGGACACTGTAGTGATCTCTATCTCATCACAAAGTTGGATACAACAATCTTGGGGCTTAAGTTGTGCTCACATGGTGGGGCTCTGGATAGGACCAAGCTATCTTTTAGGATGAGGATAGGAAGGACTACGTTTCTGGAAAGTTTGGGCTCAAAATAATCAATGTACATGGTACATCCTTTGTAAATGGCACAATGCTGCAGAAGGTGTTTGTGCTGTGGCATGGCTTGTACATAGCTAGCTCCCCTAGGCATGATATTTTGCATAGCTCAATCATACACTAGGATGATTATGTACACCAAGTTTCATCTCATATGGATCAAGCTAGCTAGCACTTCCTTTGTAAATGTCCAATTGACCAGAAATGCAATGTTGAAGCTAGCATCTCATAGGATTGGTGGAATTGGCTGAAAATTGGTGTACTGGGGTTATTTGGCATGGTTCTCATGTGTATAAAATTTCATAGCCATTGGACACACATAGCTAGCACCTGCTTCACAATGTGGCCCACTGACCAGAAACTTAAACATGATGGTGCACACACATGGGTGATTGGATTTGGCTCAAATATGGTTTGGTGGAGTCATTTGGTGATAGGATCATGATAAAAAAATTCAAGTTAAATGGGATCCCCTATCATGAACTTGCTTCACAATTCCCCCTTGCTGCATCCAAACTTTGGGAATTTATTGTGGGAGTTTGGCTAAGAAAATGGTGGTGGAATTTGGTGGAGATCAATGATATGATCATATGAGATGGCACAAAAAGTTTCACCAGCAATGGATTCAGAGAAATGGCACTCCCTTCACAAAGCTCAATTCTGCCCCCACAGACAAATGAATTTTCCTAGAGGAAAAATCCACTTGGGCTATGAAATGTTTTTGAATAATTTGGCAAGATATGATGTCAATGACATGTGGGAATTATTTGGGGATTTATGGAGCAATATAAATAGGGGTTGCTTCACAAACCTCAAATAATAGGAATATCCCTTTTATTGGAAAAGGAGTATATGGTTTGAATAAAATGGTGGCTTGGATGAGGTGGATCAATGTAATGGCATTGGAAAGGCTTGAAATCAAGGGTCACTTGAGCATGGAAAGAAAATATGCTCAAGTTTCAAGTCCAACGAGGTGATCAAAATCAAATCCAATCGCAAATCCAGAAATAAATCCGAAAAGTTTTTGGAAAAAGAAAGTTCCAAAATCCAGGGTGTCACACCCACACAAAAGAGTAATCTGGGGTCTAACTTGTTACCACATCAAACAAAGAAAAAACAAACCTAGAAAAGTAAAGAGCGTGACGCTCCAAGCATAGCACACAACGCATGAAGTGATAAAAATATAGTGCAACGAGGGACGAACTGATAATTGTTGATGAAGAAGGGGATGCACAAGGTCATCCCCAAGCTTAGACGCTTGAGTCTCCTTGAATATTTATTCAGGGTGCACATGGGCATCCCCAAGCTTGAGCGTTTGACACTCCAAGATCTTCTTTCATCATCTTCCATCGCGCACTTGAAAACTCCCTTCATACACAACTCATTGTAGACTGATTAGAGAGGTTAGTGCCCAGAATAAAATAATTTTTTCTCTACTGGAAATAAAGATAATCTTGAAGAGCTACTGTTTCTCAAGAGTGCCAAAAGGTTTTTGCAAAGAAAAAGCAAGCTTAAGGTTTGCAAAACGAAGAAAAGAAAAAACAAGACAAAATCTGTGAAAACAGACCAGCAGGTAGTAAAGAATTTTTTAGGGGTACTTCTGCAACTCAAATCAAAAAACTCAGAACATACAAAGTTTCGTAATTGTATAGAGAACGCTGTGTAAAAAATTCAGCTCAAAAAGATGAACTGGGATTTTTCTATGATTTTTCTAGTTACGAGGACAGAATCTGTTTTCTGGACAGCATGTCACAACTTTCACTTCCCTTGTCGTATGAGGCTATAAAAGGCACAAAGATTGAAAATTAAAGATACAATTATGTTGCTACAATAGTAACAATCATCAAGACCACTAAAAACAGAAGAAAAACAAAAAGGAAAACCTAAATTCGTTGCGGGCTGCCTCCCGAAAGCGCTTCTTTAAAGCCATTAGCTAGGCTTAAGATTTTAATGATGCTCTCGCAGGAATAAGAGTTGAAGAACGAAAGAGAGCATCAAGAAGCAAATATGAAACACATTTAAGCCTAAAATGCTTCCTATGCATAGGAATATTGCAATAGAATAATTCATTGAAGCACAAAGCAATAAGCATAGGAAGGCAAAACAAGTGCAACTTCAAAACCTTCAACGTAAAGAGAGGGAACTTGATATTATTGAAATATCTATAAGAATATGTTCCCCTCTCATAATAATTTCCAGTGGGATCATGAATAAACTCAACAATATAAGTATCACATAAAAAAATCTTATCATGATCCACAAGCATAGAAAATTTGTTACTCTCCACATAAGCAAAATCCTTCTCATTAGTAGTAGTGGGAGCAAAGTCAAGAAAATAGCTATCACATGAATCATTCTTATCATGATACACTTCCAAACATTTATTCTTTATAGAATAAGTGTCATCAAAATAATCATCATAGATAGGAGGCAAAATATCATCAAAATAAATTTCCTCAACAAAACTTGGGGGGGCTAAAAATATCATCTTCATAAAACGTAGCATCCCCAAGCATATAACTTTGCATATCATTAGCATCAAAGGTATTCAAAGAAGACATACTCGTAACATTGCTACTAACATGAGTGTTGTGAAAATAATGAAGCTCCATAGGCTTTTTGATTTTCTCTTCAAACACTTCATGTCCCAACTCAAGGTAGAGCTCATAAAGCTCTCTCATAATATTTTTGTTCTTTCCCATAAGGCCTAACTAGTGAAAATCAAAAACAAGAAACGAAAAGATTTAATTGCAAGATCTAAAGATATACCTTCAACGCTTACCTCCCCGGCAACGGCGCCAGAAATAGCTTGATGTCTACGCACGCTTCTATTCTTGTAGACTATGTTGGGCCTCCAAGCGCAGAGGTTTTTAGGACTGCAGCAATTTCCCTCAAGTGGATGACCTAAGGTTTATCGAACTCAGGGAAGTAGAGGTTGAAGATGGTCTCTCTCAAGAAACCCTACAATTAAGATACAAGAAGTCTCTTGTGTCCCCAACACACCTAATACAACTAGGAGTTGTATAGGTGTACTAGTTCGGCGAAGAGATGGTAAAATACGAGTGATAGGTGTGGAAAAGCAAGGTAATATAAATCTGTAATAAAAAGTGCAGCAAGAAAACATGTAGTAAACATGAGCACAAACGGTATTGCAATGGTGGAAACAAGGCCTAGGCTTCATACTTTCACTAGTGGCAACTCTCAACAACATTAACATAGTCTAATCACATGATATTTCCCATAAAACATGCAATGGAGACGCACTCGGAGGTCATTCCTTTGTGGTCAAGAAAGGATGAGGATTATGTAGGGCTACAAAAGCACACCTCAATGTTCGTAGTTCTCAATCTATGGATTTCCCAATGTCACCACGGCCATCCAAAGAGAGTACCACAATCACCACAACATATCTCAAGGATAGTCAAAGAAAAGCACCAAGAGACTCTCAATCTTCAATCAACACACAAAAGAGGAAATCACTCATGATAATATTCTTCTAACCCATGTCCCATAGACCGCTGTCACCTTGGTCTCGGGAATTATACTAGATAAGATCAATTGAGTACATCAATCCAATACATAGAGGAAGGGGAAATATCATGGGATCACCCTAGATTAACATAGCCTATGATCACAACAAAGATCACATCATGGGAGAGAGAGAAGAACACATAGCTACTGGTAGAAACCTCAGCCCCGAGGGAGAACTACTCCCGCTTCATGGAGGGAGGAAGCAACGTCGATGGAGATGAATCCGGGGACACTTCCTCGTCCCGGTAGGGTGCCGGCACAGGAATTTTGTCTCCCCGAAACTTGATGGAGATGGCGGCGGAGATCGGAATTGCTTCTGGAGAAAAGGGGTCGATCTTAGGGGTTTCCACCCCGAGGGATAAATATAGGCGGAGGGGGGTGTCGAGGTGACCCACCAGGCAGCCAGGAGGCCTCCTGGCGCGGCCTAGGGTGGGGCCGCGCCAGGGACCCTCATGGTCTCCTTGTGGTGGCCCCCCTCCGCTACCTTGGTGATTCTGGAAGCTTCCGGGTCGCTGATTTTTTATCTTATTTTTCTGGATTTTTGGAACACTTTTAATGGCCGGAAAACCTGAAATACAAAAACAGAAGAAAACAACAACTGGCAGCTGGGTGCACTGGGTTAATAGATTAGTCCAAATATGCTCAAAGTGTATGAAAGTTCAAGAAAATAATGGCAAAGTCACACAAAACATGCATGGAGCAAGCAGAAATTATAGATACGTTTGGGATGTATCACCTACACCTAGGCGCGAGTGAGCTGAAAGTTATAAGCATGGTATATGCTCTCCCTTACCTGATGAGAAGACGAAACCGAAGGTGTCGTCGATCGCAAGCTCGCATCGTCTCCGAGAGGTACCCGCGGAAGCACACAAGAAGGAAACACTAGAAAAGGCAATCGACGAGCAAGCATCTATTACTACAAAGCAATCACGATCAAGCATCATCAATTAGGAAACACGAGACAACGCACTACGGCATCACATCTATCGTCGAGAGCGGTTACTAACAGGTTGAGTGAGGTACTCGTCACACACGACGACAATACCGCACATTTAGAAAGGTTCACGTTGTTTAGATACACAACATGAGCAAAGGTTATTAACATGGCATCTCACTCAAGCATGGCATATCACACAATCATGACAAGAGTTGAATCATAAGATAAATTATCTATGCTAGTCAATTTAAGTGAGGCAGAACCTAAACATGGCATTCCACTAAGTGCCCCACGATGATTAAAGCATTTGGTACTGTTCTGCCCTAAACCATATTTTAGGTTGGTTAACAACAGCAAATAATGGCATAAACACAAAGTACATGAAATTCTAGTCAAGTTACATGTAAAGAACACTCCAAACGGAGTTATGGTTAAAAAGATACAAGCATCACAATTTACGGGTACATGCTGTTAACATTAGGGAGCATACTTTAGAGCAATGAAACAATTTGCTACTGAAAGAAAACATGCATCAAAATGACATGGAATTGCAGTAGGCATGACAAGGAAGGCATGGCAACAAAGTTTCATGTATATGAGAATCAGGAACAAGTAATTGTAACTCATGCAAAAAGCAAGAAAATACTACTGGTCTAGGGACTTTGTGAAAAACAGGGCATGTGACAGCAAACAACAGGATTGCCAATTTAGGAGCTTGGTAACTATATGATCAGCAAACATATCATGGAAAACAAAGGCATGTCATCAAAGTACACATAAAAAGGATCCATAAGTTACATTGGAGCTAAAGCATATGAAGCATGTATCGCTAACTATAAGGCATCAAAGTAGCAACTTTATACAAACAGCAGCACATGTTATCAGAGTCACCACTTTGGAGCAAGAATTAATATAGCTACAGCAGGCAAAAATGACAAAGGAAAGCATAGAATTGAAGTACACATGATTCTTAACACATACAAGAAATAATCAATAGCATAAGCCTCTTGGATGTGACACAATCATTAACCAAAGTTGCAAGAAAATAACAGCAGGAACAATTAACAAAAAGTAGCAGCAGTTAACGATCTGGCCCACTTCAACAGTGATTTACAACATATTGATGGCGTCAAATCAATTAAATCACTAAAGCAAAATAGTTAGAGCACATCAAGGATCACACTTTTCATTTTCGGCGCAAGGTCATCTGGGCTACGGTTTACTCACAAATCTACTCGCAAAACAGATACAGCAGCATATAAACAAAAAAGACTTGGCAGAAATTCATCAGACAAAACTGAGCGTTGGACACTATACTACACCTACGGGCAATAAATCGTATTGGGCCGAGCCCAATAGGATCATCAACATTGACAAGAAAAAAACAAAAAGAAAAGGGAGGGGAATCTCACCATGGGCCTTGGCCCAGGCTGGCAGTGGCGGCTGGGCCACGTGGGCGGCTGGGCCGGCCCATGCGGCGGCGGTGGTTGGATCGGGACCCTCCCGATCCCGACCGGACGGGTGGCGGCGCCGGCGGCCAACTTCGGCGAGGAGGGACAAGGCGGCGCGATGAGGAGGCTGGAGGGCGGAACGAGCGCGGCGAGGGACGAGGAGACCGTGGCGGATCCGGAACCGGCGGGAAGTGGCTGGCGGCGAGATCCCATGGCGTGCCGTGGAGCTTGGGTCGCCGGCAGAGGAGCTCGTCCCAATGGCGCGGCGGCGGAGGCTTTTCTGTGGGAGGAGGAGAAAGGGGGTGAGGGGAGGAGATGGAGGAAAGGAGGAGGCCGACGGGGAGACCTGGCGGGGAGGCGCGAGCTCGCCGTGGTCCCCGCCGGCGGCTATCCGGTGGCCGAAGGCGGCGTCCACGGGAAGGGCGCGACAGGCGGCGGCTTGGCCCGTTTCGGGCCCGAAGCAGGCTGCGGCAGCGGTGGGGAGGGCCCTGCGGGGCCCGGGCGGCTGGGGGAGAGGCTGTGGGCGACGTGGCTGCACTGGAGCCCTCGGATCTCAGATCCGACGGCTCCGGAGGTGGCTAGGGCTAGGGTTTTGAAACCATAGAAGGGATAGGATCATAGGAGTGAGGTGGTATTTATATAGGGTGGCCTGGATGGCAGGTTTACGCAAACGCCCTCGTGTTTTCTCTCTCGCGTCCAGTACTCCACGTTTCTGACCGCCGGGAGTCTATACGACCTCCGATTCGGATGAAATCTCGAACCACGCGCTCAGCGTGGTGAGCCTGTCAGTTCTACCTCACTTTGATAATGTTCCGAGAACATTTTCCGGTGTCCAATAAAATAATCCATTTAATTATTAAATGGGGTTTTTCGTTCCGACGGCGATGGCTGGTCTTGTGCCGGACGTTGCGACGGTGCTCGGGTGCACCCGTGTCGCAACGGTCGTGTGCAGTGGTGGAAATGGTTTGGTCACACATACCGATACGAGAAAAGAGGGGGAGAATATTCACTGATTAATAAATTGGTGAAACAAATACTGCAAACAATTCTAGCAATCAACAAAATAAAGCAACGAACAATTTTTTTAATTCGGGTGAAAATCCCGGGCTGTTACACCCACTCTTTTTAAAGATGCTAGAAAGTTTATTCTATCTTGTGGTGAATGTCAAAGGGTTGGGAACATTAGTAGATGCAATGAGATGCTTATGAGTTATTCTCTTGTTATTGAACCTTTTGATTATTGGGGATTTAATTTTATGGGTCATTTCCTCCACATAGTTACACGCACATTCTTGTGGCTGTTGATTATATAACTAAGTGGGTTTAAGCTATTACCACTAAAAGTGATGATCATAAAACATCTTTGAAAATCCTCAAGTATGTGATCTTTCCTAGATTTGGTGTGCCTAGGCACCTCATGACTCATGGTGGTTCTCACTTTCCTCATGTTACTTTCAGAAAAGCTTTAGCTAAATACGATGTTCACAATAGAATATCTTCACGCTATCACCCTCAGTCTAGTGGGTAGGTTGAGTTGACTAACAGGGAGATCAAGTTGATATTGCAGAAGAAAGTTAATAACTCTAGAAAAGATTGGTCTAAGAAACTTGGGGATGCCATGTTGGTTGATACGTCCCAAACATATCTATAAGTTTTGTTGTTTCATGCTTCTTCTGGTGATATTGCTACATTTTTATGCACTTTTATTTCTTTAACATCATATTTGAGAACTAACCTATTAACGCAGTGCCCAATGCCAGTTTTTTTCTATTTTGTCCGTGCATTGTAGAAAAATGTGAAAAATCAAAGTGCTCCGAAAATTCCCAAAAAAAAATACCAAAATTCTAGTTCATCGGAAGAGTACTCCAGACGGAGGATGAGGTCAAGGGGTGGCGCAAAGCCCCCTTGCGGTCTCCTGGCACGGCCAGGAGGGACCCGCGCCCAGGACCCGCTTGGAGGGGTGGGACCTCCCTCGGTGCCCTCCTTCGGCCTATATTTACCCTCCGACGCAAAAACCTTGAGTCCTCAACTCCTTTTTCCAAAAGCGATTCCGATCTCTGCTGCCATCGCCAACAAGCTTTGGGGGACCAGAATTCCTGTGCACCCTGCCAGGACGGGTAAGTGCCCTCAGATTCATATCCATCGACGTTGCTTCCTCCTCATGATGATGCGGGAGTAGTTTCTCCTCGGGGCTGAGGTTTCTACAGTAGCTATGTGGTTAATTCCCTCTCACATGATGTGATCTTGATTGTGATCATAGGCTATGTTAATCTAGGGTGATCCCATGATGTTTCCCCTTCTTCTATGTATTGGATTTGATGTACTCACTTGTCTTTATCTAGTATAATCTCTGAAACCATGGTGATAGCGGTCTATTGGACATATATTAGAAGAATATTTTCATGAATGATTTCCTCTTTTGTGAATTGATTGAAGATTGAGAGTCTCTTGGTGCTTGTCTTTGACTATCCTTGAGATATATTGTGGTGATTGTCGTACTATCTTTGGATGGCCGCGGTGACATTGGGAAATCAATAGATGAGAACTACGAACTCTGAGGTGTGCTTTTGTAGTCCTACATAATTCTCGTCCACTCTTGGTCACAAAGGAATGACCTCTGAGTACGTATCCATTGCATGTTCTAGTGGAAATACCATGTGATTATACTATGTTATTGTTGTTGGGAGTTACCACTAGTGAAAGTGTGAAGCCTAGGCCTTGTTTCTCACCATTGTTACACTATTTGTGTTCACTTTTGTCACTTGCTACCTTGCTGTAATTTTTATTACAGATTTACATTACCTTGCTATGCCACACCTATCACCCATATTTTACCATCTCTTCACCGAACTAGTGCACCTATACAACTCCTAGTTGTATTAGGTGTGTTGGGGACACAAGAGACTTCTTGTTTCTTAATTGCAGGATTGCTTGAGAGAGACCATATTCAACCTCTAATTACCCGAGTTCGATAAACCTTAGGTCATCCACTTGAGGAAAATTGCTCCTGTCCTAAAAACCTCTGCGCTTGGAGGCCCAACATAGTCAACAAGAATAGAAACGCGTAGTAGACATCATTGGATTATAGGATAGCCTACAAGAACCCCATGTGTATGTCCCCTTACAAAATAGTTTATGGTAAGGCTTGCCATTTACCTCTTGAGTTAGAACACAAAGCCTATTGGGCTATTAGAGAGCTAAATGATGATGCCAAACTTGCTGGCGAGAAAATATTACTTGACTTGACTTATCTAGATGAGTGGAGAAGTGAAGTCTACAAAAATGTGAAGTTGTTCAAGGAAAAGGTAAAAAAGTGGCATGATAAGAGAATTTTGAAACGGTAGTTGAACATAGGTGATAAAGTTTTGTTGTACAAGTCATGTTTCGAGTGTTCCGAACATATGCTTCTCTCCAAATGGGAGGGTCCATACCTTATCGAGGAGGTTTACCGATCCGTGACATAAAGATCAACAAATTTGAAGGACTAAACCACATGTTATAAATGGGAAAATACTCAAGCACTAAATATCATGTGACCCCATCAATGTGGATACAAATATCATATGAGTAACCACACCAGAACAACATATCGAAGCCACATATCAGACAACGCCAGAACCAGAGAAGGAATAGGTATGTACTGCAGTAAGGAAAACTCCGCAAAAATTTATAAAAAGTTAATATTAGTAGTCTATGGAAAATAATATAAATTTGGAACTGAAGAAGAGTCGAAGAAGACATCCAGGTGGGATAGGCGCCCTGGTGGTGCGGCTAGGCCCCTAGTCTCCTAGGCCACCCAGAGCTCGTCTCTAACTCTGCTTTGTCCTGGTATTTTCCTTCTGACGCGCAAATTTTTGCTATATATTTTCCCGGATCGTCCCGGTTTTGTATCTTGTGATTTCGTGGTGTCTTTTTTTCGAGCTGTTTCTGCCAGGAGATTTTCACCAAACCCTAGGCACCATGGCCTCTCTGAGTTCACCCAAGTAAAAGTTCCTCCGCAACATCATCAACCCTTATCTTGCGGAGGTGAGGAGGAATCCTCAAACTCTTTGGGTGGAAGACGACATCCTTCACAAAGAAGATCTTAAGGGACCGAAGAAGGAGGTAAGCAATAGGGCAAGGCTAGAAGAAGTGGAATAAGAAGTTTTTAAGTACAAGAAGATGATAGAGAGCGTAGTTGAAGAAAATATTGGCGTCGTCTCCGAGCTCAGGGCTGAATATGAAAGAGAGGTCAAGGAGCTGTGGAGTTGGCTCTTTGATCTTGAAATGAAGACTTCAGAACTCCAAATACAGATCTATGATCTGCATAACAAAAATTGTGACTATGAACTAAGGTTTAAGTGCATGAGCACTGCCACAAGTAAGTTACAGAATTTTGGAAACAGAGGAGTCTTGTGTCGAGGGGAAGCCTATGCCATGGAACCTTGTTACTGACGCTGACGGAGACAATCTCCGAAGGACCGATAATAAATCTTCATTGGGTAATGGCACTCCTCTAGCTTATTCCAAGCTTGGGGGAGTAGCCCGGTATCTTTACCTTTATCTTTTATCCTTTTATATTTGAGTCTTGTGTCACATAATGATTAGGGAAGATATCATATAAATAGTTGTTTGCAATGAGGTATTTCACTCCTTCATGAGTGAGTCTTGTATCCGTAGGGTGTGAAGCCCTCTATGATGAAATATTAATGAGAAGTCTTCTATTTACTTTACTACACTTCTTATTCGTCCCATGCAATCAACCTTATATGTTGATCTTATGGGAAGTATTGATCTTACACCAGGTATGGCTTTGAAATTCTTATTGAATCTTGGAAAACATAGCATTGGTCTTAGCAACAATTCTGTATTTGGAACAAACAAGATAATTTCACATGCCAATATGTTATCTTTGTGTTTGTTAGCTTTCTGGATTTTTGTATGTTCTTGTGCTTAAATGTTATGTTGACAAGGAAGACATCCTGATACTGCATGACAAATCCTAGTGCTTAGGTCTTATATGGGTTTGCATCTCTCAACCCTGTATATTTTCTTTCAAACCTTTGCTATCCAAACTTTGTACTGAGCGGGAATACTTCTCGTGCATCCGCCATTCCTAAAGTATATCATTCATGTGCCATCTTTCAACCATGAAAATAGTATTACTTCTCGATTTGTGCCTCTTTTGAGCTCATGGGGAAGTAGTAGATGATTAGTGATCTTCTCATGTCAGACAAGCTTTATATTTTGACTTGCATGTATAATGTGCATCTCTATAACACGTTGAGGAACTAGCATGAGTGCGCCCAACTCACAAAAGATAATAGCAACAAATTAACTCCTTCACACTTTGTTCCTGAGAAATCAGTTAAACTTTTGTAGTGATAAACAAAGGAGCTAAGAGGGATGTGAGCGTTCCTCTATGGGAGCCATTCTTCGATGCTTTGCCCAGCATGAGAAGTAGCGAGTTATCTATTAGCACTCGTTGATGAAACATGCATCGCCCAAAGCTTATTTTCACATTCTTAAGATTCTTAAAGATTAAAAGCTCTGGCACATGAGTTTTCCGCTTCCCTCTGCATAGGTACTATCCTTTATATTCCATGTTGGGTCAGTATTTCCTATTTACTTATATCCTCCACAAGAAAATATTTTGTGTTGATTGAGATGCACTCTTATATATTTCAGTAATGAGTTTGATCATGTCTTATCATTATTAACATTACCATTAATAGGAACAAGTTGGAAGTTGAGATTTGTTAAACTAAACATCTTTATTTGTGTTAGTGTTTTGACTTTCATCCTAAGAATGTTCTACTGAAAGCCTTCAAACCATTTTGAAAGATCTGTTTTAAATTCTAATGGAACACTAAGATTAATTTGATAGTTGTTTATTGACCAAGAACATGTTTTCCATGATTAAATGATCTTCCACCTTGCCTTACCTTTGCGTGTGATTGAATCATTACTTGTTCATGAGAATCCTTTTAAGAGAAGGTTATTGTTTTGAATACTTTAGTGTAGCTGACTAAATATTGATGCTTCATGTTCGTATTTTCATTATCGACACTTCACTCCTTAAACGTATGACCATGTTTACTGAGCTCAGTTTCTCTTGGGGACAAGCGGAGTCTAAGCTTGGTGGAGCTGATACGTCCATTTTGCATCACTATTTTGTATCATAATTTACCTTTATTCAGTGATATATTTCACATTATGATGCATCTCTTATGATGTTTTTGTTGGAATTAGGCCCTAGAGGCAATAATAAATTGTATTATTATAATTCCAGGTTCATTATTAATGTTTATATGTATGTGCTATAACTGCAATGGCTTATGCGGAGGTTTGCCAAGTAGCATGTTAACTGCCTCCGGAGGAAAACCAATATGCAGGTGTGGAGTATAAACACCAAGTGTTCTTAGTCTGCCTCTAGGACTAACCCGTGTGTTATGGATGACATGTTTTCCTGTTCATAGGGCATTGGAAATGCCGGTAACACATGGGAGCACGTTGTTGCCAGAACAAGGGTGCTGAACAGACCCAATTGTATGATTTACTTTGAGATCACATCGTTCCCATGTTATAAGTAAAATCATCTAAAGTTAATATGCATGTGTCCTTCAAGACCATAAGAATGTTTCGTAACTTCATACCGGAGGGTGGTTTTTGACACTGTCCCAACACCACCCGTAACAGGCGTGGCAATAACGGTTTTGATCGCTCACACCCGAAAGTGTGTCAAGGGACTTAACAATTTGAGTTGGGAATTTGCTCCTCTAACGATGGAGAGATACTTCTGTGGGACCTCTCGGTATTACGGCATCCAACATCGTCTGGCCAGACACTGTGAATTGATCACAAGGGATACCGGAATACTAAACGAGAAAACTGGAACAAAACAGGAAGGAGGATGACTTGGTATAATGGTTAATGGTTAATCATGAGGATACTGTCGGGACCCGGGGTTAGCGTATGTAATTCCAGTCATGATGCAATCACATGGAGAGCCGAGAGCCGTACCACTTGTCTAAGCAGACAAGGCCAAGCACAGAACACTCTCGGAAAGCATCGTACGTGAGGGGCATCCCATCCAGGCCGGATGATCAACTGAGATGGGTCCTCATCGCCCGCTCACAAGTCTAATTATGGGTGGTGAAATCTGATACTCATAGACAAGTCGCCTCAACCATGTTATCGATTGAATCATAACCCTTACATAAACAAACTCCAGCCCGATCACTTAGTCGGGGTCTAGGGCGGGCTCGATCATACAACAAAGTGTGCACATGACAGAGTCACGAGCAATCGCATCGCGATGCCCCAAGCTGCGCACATCTAAGGGCCACTTGGTGTATAAAAGACCGCCAGCCAGATCACAACTAAGGTCTCGAAAACCCATACTAAGACATGCATGTTATAAACATACACGCAACACACATGCCTAGTATGAACAGCAGGTATCATCACATAACTCTACAAAGTACTTCTTTATTGACTTACACATAGAGCATACAAAGATCACATGTCTGTGATCATCATTACATCATACAACGGAAGCAAATTAGGTCTGAGTACAGACAAGTTTAACAAATGGCTTAGAGAAGCCTTGTAAACATGCATGCCCTTCCACGAGGGACCAGACTGTTGTCTGGAACTATACTACCAAGGTCAACGTCAAGCTTCACGAAGGCGACTCCATCGGCGTCCGGATTCTCATCTAAAACATAGAATAAGCAAACATGAGTACAAAATCGTACTCAGAAAAACTTACATCATAACTACACTACTCATGCTCAAGTTTCAAGGTAAAGGAGGTGGGGTTCAACATGCAGAAGTGCCAGCTTTGACTTGGCTAGTCCTATACTACGAGTACCAGACTTGAGGTAAGAAGTGTACACGAGTCCACTACCAAGTCTCCAACCAATACACCACTATGGATACTTCCTCGACTTCCCCACAAGGGAGCACGCCATAGCACTCACGCTTATCTTGCGAGTTTTATAAGTATCCATTCAAGTTGTCTATGATCAAGTAAAGGTCTCCAAGTAGTCCATAACCGCGGACACGGCTATTCGAATAGTTTATTAACCCTGCAGGGGTGTACATCTTCACACGCGTGTCATCACTTATCGCCTCGTTCTTGTCACCCTTCAAGCGGGTGTCGGACGTGGATGAAACCAAGGCACTACCCTCACATCACCTTCTCTAATCCAGGAGTCGACTACTTGAGTTTGTCACCGCTCGAGAGTCCGGCCGGTTCTACGAAACGGACTCAGATAATGCAAGGGACCGAGACGCCACCTTTGACAGATGGTTTCGCTGCCTCACAGGTCCACCCACATATCTATGCATAAGTCAAATGGAAAGCCCGAAACTAGTGTGACTCCTGGACCGGATCGGGTACGTAAAGAAGCCAAACGGGGCTCCCATAAACCCTACATGTGGTCATACTCGTTGTCTTGGATCACAAAACAGGAACTCGGGGCCTAGGGCAGTGTTCAACGAGACAACCCACTGTGTACTCCTACACAGCCTCTCATTGTTCACCTTTGTTTAGGGTGGATTCACCAACACGTTATCATCAGCATCACTGTGTTCATTCCATCCCGACTCACAATCATAACATCCTCATTGTATCACTAGGCAGAAATAAGCAGTAACAGTTGCAGGGGCCACATGCTCATCATTCAACTCCTAAATCTTCTAGGATTGTGGTTTGCTTAATACGGTGACAAAATGATAGGTCATGCATCGGAATGGGTTCAACTATGCGAAGGAACGTGTCTCGGTGATCTCCTAAACATGCATAAGCGAGACTGAGAGGGAAGTAGGATTTTTTAGACATGATCAATGGGGTTTCTTGCCTTGCTGACGATACACGGGTCTTAACGGTGGTCTTCTTCTTCGGGGGTGATCACCGTCTCGAAACGTCTGTCATCGGAGGCAATCATCAACAAGGAGGGACAACTTCGGAAGTAAAATGCACATACACATGATAAGGTTGTCCATGATGTGAATGGTACTGGTTTGTAGCATATTCATCTTAATTGAAGTATATTGCATTTGAAATGCAAATTCAAACTTCAAATTCAAATTCAAAATATGCCATATGCATGTTTGCTACTGTTCACCCATTTTAAAATGGTCAAACATAGAAACAAAGTGCATATTCTTAATCCTTGCATTTTTCTGATAATTTTTCATATATTATATATTAAATTTGGAGTTAATATGAATTAGTTATGATTTTCTAAAGTTTAATTGATTTTTTGGAATTTTCTCTGTTTTCTTTAATTCTTTTAATTTCTGGAAAATTGTTTATTGCGTCAGCATGATGCAATGCTGATGTCACAGGGGGGGCTGACATGTGGGGCCAGGGTGTCAGCCTCGGGGGGGTTATTCCCTCTGTTTAATTAAAATTTGATTTGATTTGGGGGGGCTGGCCCCACTTGTCATTGACCCATGGGGTCAATTAGGAGGGGGTTAGCCCCCTAAGTGCACTGGCAGGTGGGCCTGCCGGATTTATCGCCGGCGACGACCACTGAATGCGGCGGCGTCCACTGGAGAGGCCCTCTCCGGCCACGGGAGGCGGCGAGAGTACCACCAAATTGCTCCCCGCACACGTGCGCTTCGAGGGGAGCACATGCGCTCGCCGGAGGAGGCCGAAGGCCATGGCGGGGAGGAACTCCCGCGGCGGCCGGAGCACGGTCTCCGTTGAACCGGCGCTTGGGGCCTCGAGGGGAAGTACGGGAGGGCAAGGGTGAACAGGTAGCTCACCCTGGTTACGCCGGGCACGTTGGGGAGGTCGGAGAGGCGGCGAGGGTGCGAAAATTGCTCGTCGGAGCTCGCGGTTGCCGGCTGTCAAATCTTGAGATGGGCGTCGTCCTTGGTGGATCTCGGCGCGATCTGATGAGGGGAATCAACGAGGACGTCGTCCCCGGTCCTTCTGGGCACGGTGGAGCAGCGGGGGATCGCCGGTGGCCGCGTTGGAGCTCGCCTGTTGCTCCGGCTGGCGCTCGGGGTTTCTCTGGCGGCAAGAAATTGGCGAGGGGAGAGACGGAGAGACGTCTCCAGGGGAGGGGAAAGGATGAGGAGGGCGTTGGGGAGCTTCCAGGAACGAAGACGTGGCCTGGGGAAGCATGAGGTTGCGTCAGCGGCCGTCGAGCACCCTCCACCGAGCTGCTTGGCTCGGCGGGGAGGAAGACGACAGGGAGGAGAGGTGGGCTAGGCCGGCCAGGTAAGTTGGGCCCGAGGCCTGAGTAGGTGGGCTTGGTTTTCTTTTTTTTTTCCTCTTAGTTTTGTTCTGTTTTCTTTTTCTATAAATTGTTTTGCTCTGGATAAAATACCAAGGCATTTTATAAAAATTCCCAAATAATTTTAAAATACTTGGGTGACCAGTAGCAAACCACATCCAAGTTATGGACATTTTTGAAATTCAACACATTTGAATTTCAAATCAAATAGGGGTCAAATTTAATTTCCAGGGTACATTTTGAATTTTAGAAGATTCCATGGGCATGGGAATGAACCCAAACCACTTTTGAAATGATCACCATCATTTATTGGAATTTTCCAAATGTTCAAATGATTTTTGGAAAAATATTTTTATCTGGCCATTTGATTTAATTTCTCAGGGCTTTTCTTTTCCCCATTTTTTAATTTCTTTTTGAATTTTTCACATGATGCAAAGGGGCACTTGATCCCTAGCACATACCTAAACTTGGGTTGTGACAACTCGCCCCCACTCAAAAGAATCTCGTCCCGAGATTCAGAAGTCGTCGGGAGGAAGGAGGGGTACTCGACACGGAGGCGGTCTTCTCTTTCCCACGTAGCTTATTTCTCGGAGTGATGTGACCATTTCACTTTCAGAAACCCGATCTTCTGACGACGAGTTACACGCTCTGCTGAATCAAGAATACGAACAGGGTACTCTCGATAAGAAAGGTCATCTTGGAGATCAAGCGTTTCATGGTCGACTTCGCGGATGGGGTCCTTGAAGCAACGCCTGAGTTGTGACACATGGAATACATCGTGTACTCGGGAAAGGTGCGGGGGTAGTTCAAGTTGGTAGGCAACTTCTCCACGTTTAGCAAGAATGCGGAAAGGTCTGATGTAACGTGGGGCCAACTTGCCTTTGATACCGAATCTTTGGGTTCCCTTAAGAGGAGTAACCCGAAGGTAAGCCTTCTCATCAAGATTGTAGCTTTCTTGGCTATGATGACGATCATAGTAGCTTTTCTGACGAGTGTGAGCGGCTTTCAATCGATCTCGAACAATCCGGACTTGCTCTTCTGCTTCCTTGATCATATCCGGTCCAAAGAATTGTCTTTCACCGGTTTCTGACCAGTTAAGGGGTGTTCGACATCGTCGGCCGTAGAGGAATTAAAAGGGAGCCATGTTCAGACTAGATTGATAGCTATTGTTATAAAAAAATTCGGCAAATGGAAGAGATTTCTCCCAATTCTTTCCGAAAGAGATAACACAAGCTCTGAGCATGTCTTCCAAGATTTGATTAACCCTTTCAACTTGACCGCTAGATTGAGGGTGGAAAGCTGTACTAAAGGAGAGATGAGTTCCCATAGCATTTTGAAAACTTTCCAAGAATCTAGAGGTGAAAAGGCTACCACGATCAGAATTTATTTCCAAAGGAACACCGTGCAGAGACACAATTCTAGAGACATACAAGTCCGCCAACTGACTAGCAGTTTTAGACTCACAAACAGGAAGGAAGTGAGCAACTTTTGAGAGTCGGTCAATGACAACGAAGATGGCATCATTTCCTTTCTGGGTTTTTGGAAAGCCGGTGATGAAGTCCATACCGACCTTGTCCCATTTCCACTCGGGAATAGACAATGGTTGAAGAGTACCAGCAGGTCTTTGGTGTTCTGCCTTAATGCGACGACAAACATCACATTCGGAAACAAATTGTGCAATGTCTCTCTTCATCCGGGTCCACAAAAATCTCTGGCGTAGATCTCGATACATTTTTGTGCTACCGGGATGAATGGAGAGGGGAGTGTCATGAGCTTCCTTAAGGATCAGCTGCTTTAGGTCTTCATTCTCAGGAACTACTAAACGATTTTCAAAGAATATCGTTCCTTGATCATTTGCAGAGAAACATTTAGCAACTCCGCTAACAATGTTCTGCTTGATCTCTTGAATACTACTATCTTGTTTCTGGGCGGCTATGATTTGATCCTCAAGGGTTGGTTTCTCCACCAAGGTAGAAAGGAATCCATGAGGAACTATCTCAAGATTGAGCTTGCGAAACTCCTTATGCAGAAGTGGTTGATACTGTTGTAACATGAGGTTGTTACAATACGACTTACGACTTAGTGCATCAGCCATGACATTGGCTTTGCCTGGGGTGTAAGAAATTCCTAAGTCATAATCTTTTATCAACTCTATCCAGCGTCTTTGCCTGAGATTAAGATCTGGCTAGGTGAAAATATATTTAAGGCTTTGGTGATAATATAGAACTCACAACGATTACCAAGGAGGTAATGTCGCCAAGTCTTTAGGGCATGAACTACGGCAAGGAGTTCAAGATCATGGGTAGGATAGTTCTCTTCATGTGGACGCAACTGGCGTGAAGCATAAGCTACCACATGTCTATCTTGCATAAGTATGCATCCTAACCCTTGCCGTGAAGCATCACAATAGATCTCGAAATCCTTTTTGGTGTTTGGAGGTGCAAGTACGGGTGCAGAAGTCAATCTTATTTTTAGCTCTTGAAAGCTTTCCTTGCACTTGGGAGTCCATTGGAATTTCTTATCTTTCTTGAGGAGTTCAGTAAGAGGCTTTGCAACTTTGGAGAAGTTCTCAACGAAGCGGCGACAATACTTTGCTAAGCCAAGAAAAATCCTAACTTGCTTAACCGATTCAGGTGGAGTCCAATCAAGGACGGCCTGAACTCTCTCGGGATTGACAGCAATGCCTTTTGCAGAAATCACGTGGCCTAAGTAGGTCACTTCTGGTAGCCAAAATTCACACTTCGAGAACTTGGCATAAAGGCGGTGCTCTCGAAGTTTCATCAATACCAACCTAAGATGTTCTGCGTGCTCTTCTTCGTTTTTCGAGTAGATGATAATGTCATCAAGTTAAACCACAACAAATTTATCTAGGTACTCCATGAAGATCGAATTCATCAAGGACGAGAATGTGGCAGGGGCATTTGTTAAACCGAAGGACATGACGGTGTACTCGTAAAGACCATATCGAGTAGTGAAAGTCATCTTGGGAATTTCCTCGTTTCGGATTTTGATTTGATGATAACCTAATCTCAAATCCATCTTGGAGAAGACAGAGGATCCAACAAGTTGATCATAAAGATCATTGATCCTGGGAAGTAGGTACTTGTTCTTTATCGTCGCTAGATTTAGCGGGCGATAGTCTACGCACATCCTTTCTGTTCCATCTTTCTCCGTTACGAACAGAACGGGGCAACCCCATGGCGATGAGCTAGGGCGGATGAAGCCTTTTGCCAACGAAGCATCAAGTTGGGTTTTTAGCTCAGCTAACTCATGTGGGGCCATTCTATATGGACGTCTCGAAATTGGGGTTGTCCCTGGTATAAGATGAACTATGAATTCTACACACCTGTCGGGTGGTATAGTTTAAGGGGTTGGATCTCTGGATAGCTTCGTAGAGGATGACCAAGGTTTACTAGGGGCTACAACAAATATGTCAGAGTAGCAAAGTACCCCAACACGATGGTTAGTGTGGTTCTCCTGGCTAGAAGACATCTAAACTTGGAGGAAGAACTGCAAATGCATCAATATAGGTTTCTAGAATAAAACCTACAACAAAGTCTATGGAACTGTCAGGAATGCCACCTAACAAATCTTCTGGAAAGAAAACAAAAATAGAGAGAAGGATTTTGCAAATGCATCAGATTATGAAGAAAACCTGGAATGACTCGGACAGCATAACGACTGTACCGGGATGGAAAACAAGACAACCTCGAGGAGATTGGACAGAACTTCCTCAAGGAACTCAAAACACGGAGACTCTGGACGACCACAACAATCCTACGGCTACAAGGAAGCACTCAACGAGATGTTCTAGTAATATATAGATGAGCCTAGTCCTATCATCCCGTAGAAAAGATAAGGGTGACTCAGAACTCAGATCGATGAGGGTAAGGAGAAAAAGAAGCCTTACGTTGTTCCCTTATATACCCAAGTAACTATATAACTATAGAGTGCTAAACTCGACTTTGGCCAAGGGTTGAATAATCCTACAGACAATCCTGCTCTGATACCAAGTCTGTCGGGACCCGGGGTTAGCGTATGTAATTCCAGTCACGATGCAATCACATGGAGAGCCGAGAGCCGTACCCACTTGTCTAAGCAGACAAGGCCAAGGACAGAACACTCTCGGAAAGCATCGTATGTGAGGGGCATCCCATCCAGGCCAGATGATCAACTGAGATGGGTCCTCATCGCCCGCTCACAAGTCTAAATGATTATGGGTGCTGAAATCCCATACTCATAGACAAGTCGCCTCAACCATGTTATCGATTGAATCATAACCCTTACATAAACACACTCCAGCCCGATCACTTAGTCCGGGTCTAGGGCGGGCTCGATCATACAACAAAGTGTGCACGTGACAGAGTCACGAGCAATCGCATCACGATGCCCCAAGCTGCGCACATCTAAGGGCCACTTGGTGTATAAAAGACCGCCAGCCAGATCACAACTAAGGTCTCGAAAACCCATACTAAGACATGCATGTTATAAACATACACGCAGCACACATGCCTAGTATGAACAGCAGGTATCGTCACATAACTCTACAAAGTACTTCCTTATTGACTTACACATAGAGCATACAAAGATCACATGTCTGTGATCATCATTACATCATACAACGGAAGCAAATTAGGTCTGAGTACAGACAAGTTTAACAAATGGCTTAGAGAAGCCTTGTAAACATACATGCCCTTCCACGAGGGACCAGACTGCTGTCTGGAACTATACTACCAAGGTCAACATCAAGCTTCATGAAGGCGACTCCATCGGGGTCCGGGTTCTCATCTAAAACATAGAATAAGCAAACGTGAGTACAAAATCGTACTCAGCAAGACTTACATCAGAACTACACTACTCATGCTCAAGTTTCAAGGTAAAGGAGGTGAGGTTCAACATGCAGAAGTGCCAACTTTGACTTGGCTAGTCCTATACTACGAGTACCAGACTTGAGGTAAGAAGCGTACACAAGCCCAATACCAAGTCTCCAACCAATACACCACTATGGATACTTCCTCGACTTCCCCACGAGGGAGCACGCCATAGCACTCACGCTTATCTTGCGAGTTTTATAAGTATCCATTCAAGTTGTCTATGATCAAGTAAAGGTCTCCAAGTAGTCCATAACCGCGGGCACGGCTATTCGAATAGTTTATTAACCCTGCAGGGGTGTACATCTTCACACGCGTGTCATCACTTATCGCCTCGTTCTTGTCACCCTTCAAGCGGGTGTCGGACGTGGATGAAACCAAGGCACTACCCTCACATCACCTTCTCTAATCCAGGAGTCGACTACCTGAGTTTTTCACCGCTCGCGAGTCCGGCCGGTTCTACGAAACGGACTCAGATAATGCAAGGGACCGAGACGCCACCTTTGACAGATGATTTCGCTGCCTCACAGGTCCACCCACATATCTATGCATAAGTCAAATGGAAATCCCGAATCTAGTGTGACTCCTGGACCGGATCGGGTACGTAAAGAGGCCAAACGAGGCTCCCATAAACCCTACATGTGGTCATACTCTTTGTCTTGGATCACAAAAAAGGAACTCGGGGCCTAGGGCAGTGTTCAACGAGACAACCCACTGTGTACTCCTACACAGCCTCTCATTGTTCAGCTTTGTTTAGGTTGCATTCACCAACACGTTATCATCAGCATCACTGTGTTCATTCCATCCCGACTCACAATCATAACATCCTCATTGTATAAGTAAGCAGCAATAAGCAGTAACAGTTGCAGGGGCCACATGCTCATCATTCAACTCCTAAATCTGCTAGGATTGTGGTTTGCTTAATACAGTGACAAAATGATAGGTCATGCATCGGAATGGGTTCAACTATGCGAAAGAACGTGTCTCGGTGATCTCCTAAACATGCATAAGCGAGACTGAGAGGGAAGTAGGATTTTATAGACATGATCAATGGGGTTTGCTTGCCTTGCTGACGATACACGGGTCTTAACGGTGGTCTTCTTCTTCGGAGGTGATCACCGTCTCGGAACGTCTGTCATCGGAGGCAATCATCAACAAGGAGGGACAACTTCGGAAGTAAAATGCACATACACATGATAAGGTTTTCCATGATGTGAATGGTACTGATTTCACAGGGGAAGCTGACATGTGGGGCCAGGGTGTCAGCCTCAGGGGGGGTTATTCCCTCTGTTTAATTAAAATTTGATTTGATTTGGGGGTCAATTAGGAGGGGGTTAGCCCCCTAAGTGCACTGGCAGGTGGGCCTGCCGGAGTTCTCGCCGGCAACGACCAATGGATGCGGCGGCGTCCACTGGAGATGCTCTCTCCGGCCACGGGAGGCGGCGGGAGTACCACCAAATTGCTCCCCGCACACGTGTGCTTCGAGGGGAGCACACGCAATCGCCGAAGGAGGCCGGAGGCCACGGCGGGGAGGAACTCCCGCGGCGGCCGTAGCACGATCTCCGTTGAACCGGCGCTTGGGGCCTCGAGGGGAAGTACGGGAGGGCAAGGGTGAACGGGTAGCTCACCCTGGTTACGCCGGGCACGTCGGGGAGGTCGGAGAGGCGGCGAGGGTGCAACAATTGCTCGCCGGAGCTCGCCGTTGCCGGCGGTCAAATCTTGAGACGGGCGTCGTCCTTGGTGGATCTTGGCGCGATCTGATGAGGGGAATCGACAAGGACTTCGTCCCCGGTCCTTCTGGGCGCGGTGGAGCAGCGGGGGATCGCCGAGGGCCGCGTTGGAGCTCGCCTGTTGCTCCGGCTGGAAAGTCAGTTTCCGGTTCATGTCCATATCCTACCAAAGCTACGGGGTCACACACTTAAAGGTAGATGATCTGTAGAGTATTAGAGTGATAGGAGCATGTATTTATCACACCGCGAAGTCTCGGAGTGATCGGGTGATGATCGATGAGAAAACCGGAACCGTTTCGAGGACCCGGTAAAGTACCGGGAAGAGTTTTGAGAAAACCGGATAAAACTGGAGGGCCGGAAAAGTTCTGAGTTGGTCTAGATATATTTAATATTCATTTATTAAGTATTTTGAAAAGGTTTTGGAATTAAATTAATAAACTAAATATATATGGGCTCCCTCTCACTTGGAAGGCCCATGTGGGGAGGGAGCACTTGGGCCAAAGGTGGCCCAAGGGGGGAGGCGCCTTGGGGGGAGCTTCCAGGAAGCTCCCCCCCTCCTAGGGGAGGGGAAACCCTAGGGCACAGCCCCTAGGGCTGCCCCCTCCTCCAAGTTGGCTCCCCTCCCCCTCCCCCTATAAATAGAGGAGGTGGGGCACCCCTTGAGACACAATTCAGATTGCTTCTCCGCCGAAGGGTTGCCCCCTCTCTCTCCCTCTCATTAGATCCAATCTCCACACCCCGAAGGGCTCCTCCTCCCTCCTCTCTACTCCGGTGGTGCCGAGCTCTGGACGGTGGAGCCCTGCCGGATCATCTGCACTGTACGTGTGGATCAACCGTAGAGAGGTCGTACGTTCGACCTTTTGTTCGAGGGACTCCACGGTGATTAGATCGGTTCGTGGGAGTGTTCATCTTCACGCATCACCAACTCTCCATCAAGTCTTCCGCTGAGAGAGTGCATCCGTTGAACGGTTGCAAAGGTAACTAGATCGATCCCCTTGTCTGCATCTTCCTAGATTCGTTCTTGGGTTTGATTCGCAGTGCCAAATTTTTTTTCTCTCCGAATCCCAACAGTTTTCCTTGTATTGCATAGTTTACAGTCTTCCGAAGTACAGCTATCCGAGTCAGGAAATAGCCAAAAAACTCACACATCAAGAGGGCATACTTCCACAAATCAAGATGAAATTTTGGGAATCAGATTTTTTGTAGAAAAGATGCCAGAAGCCAGAAGAGCCTCGGAGGGAGGAAGTCAGGCGACCTGGTGGCGCGTCCCGCCTCTTGGCGGCACCCCTGGCCGCCTAGGTTGCAGGTACCACATCCGGTGTCCTCTTTCTCGTATATACTCCCCCTGATCTAAAACCATCGGTGGAAAGATTATATCATACTTTCATCGCCGCTCTGAGGCAAAAACCAGCAGAGAGAAGAAGACCACTTTGGTAGCCAGATCCTATCGGGGAAATCCCCTCTCGAAGCGGGAGATCGTCAGCGTCATCATCATCATCACGAGCATCATCGAGATCATCATCAACATCTTCCCTAACATCAGCACCATCTCCACCCCATCTTACCCTACCATTGCAATTAGGGTTGTATCTTGTGCAATTCATCCCCGTTACTTTTCAAGTGTTAATTACTACGTTGTGGTTGATGCTATTAAGTTTGTTGGTGAATCCTTGGTATGATAATATCGTAGATCATATATTTATCATCTCTGGTCATGATCTCCTTTATGTCTTGTGAGTAGTTCCCTTAGTTCTTGAGGATATGGGAGGATTCTTGTTGCAAGTAGTCATATAATGTAGTAGTAATATTTGTGGATTTGATATTTAAGTTGTGGTGCTATTCTTCTAGTGCTATGTGAACGTCGACTACATAGCACTTCACCTCTTGAGGGCCTAGGGGAATGAATTGTGTATTAAGGATGTTTATGGTGGGTTGCCGTAGTGACAGAAACCTGAACCCCAGTTTAGTACTTTTGCACAAGGAACTGTAGGATCATAGAGTTTATCGCCATATTTAGGTTTACCTCAATTACTTTCTTGTATTTGCGGATGCTTGCAAGGGTTTAATTGTAAATGTGCACTTTTACTAGTTAAGATGGTGTAGTAGTATAGGTTCACCCACACAACACTTATCAAAACAAAGAATGTTATTCGGAAGACTATGGCAAAAGTGGCGTGACTAAACTTCCTGTGTGTCCTCAAGAATGTTTTAGTCTCTATAAGTAAACATTTGGTGTGTCCTTTGTGTTTAGAAGGATTGGGCCACCTGCTACACTTTATTATCTTTTGCCTTATTTACCTTTTTACTGTTTACCTATCATCATGAAAAAAAACCCTACAAAGTTGCCTTGCTGTATTTAGAACAAAACCTTGCCCAAGTTCACTTTTCAACATCTTCTGCTCCTAGTTGGGTTCGACGCTCTTACTTATCGAAAGAACTATGATAGATCCCCTACACTTGTGGGTCATCAATCATCGTTGATGATGAATCTCGTTGGTTGATGTCATTGGTGATGATTCCGATAGTTCAAACCGAAAAAATGCACGATTTTGATCCTTCGTGCTCAATGGACTAGGCAAAGTTGCCAAATATCCAAAAAATTAATGGAAGGCAATGGTTATGGTACCTATCTATATGGATGGGGAATGTAAATAGCTACAAATGAGCTAAAGAACGTCAAAAACGGACTCTGGATGAAGAAGTTATGACCAAAAGAATATTTCCTAGCTTGCCCAAGCATCGGACTTCCGGTGACGACCGAACATCTGGCCCCGAATGGAGTCGTTCTCTTGAAAATGGCAAGACATCCTGCGGGGTTTGGGTCGCGATTTTGAGCGCGAATCTCAAATTTTGGCGGAAAAAGGGACTTTGGGGGTAAAATTCGAAGGGAAAGAAGAAAATTTGTGGCTAGCGGAATGTAAAGGAGGTTAGGTCCACTTGCTAAACACTAGATACACGGATTGAAATCACCAAAAAAAACAAAAAAATGGTGTGGCTAGTTTTTGGTGGGGATTTTCAAAATAGGTCAAGAACAAGAAAAATGTGGCTAGAAATGTGGGGGAGGGGCTCCAAATCATGGAAACCTTGCTCATGATACCAAATGATATGGGACATGGCCCTCTTTAGGACCTAATACTTAGGGTTTGCCCGATCTTCACGAATTAGTGGTGGATTTGACGAAGAACACAAGGGAAATCCACACGAAATCAACACATACAGGAAGGGAAAAAGATCCACTAGCACAAATACTCAATCATCCCCATAGATACAGACACACAAGATTCAACAACAACAAGTGGAAAGATACAAGGTAGTTCATCCAAATCTATAGGAGAGATGGAGCTTGAGAGAGAGAGAGATAGATCTAGTCTTCCTCCAAGTGCTATAACATGGAGGTCAGAGGCTCAACTGCAGAAGTAGCCTCTCTCTCGCATGATTAGTAGATCCCCGAAGGGGGGAGATCCCCATGGGGGAGGTTGTCAGAACCCCAACTAGGGTAAGTGCTAGGGCTTGTTTGACCCTTTTGCTTCATGAAAAATTCAAAAAGAAATTCAAAAATGGGGAAGCAGAAAGCCTTGAGAAATTATTTGAAATGGCCAGATAAACATATTTTTCCAAAAATCTTTTGAATGTTTGGAAAATTCCTATAAATGATGCTGACCATTTTAAAAGTGGTTTGGGTATTTTCCCATACTCATGGAATTTTCTAATATTCAAATAGTGCTCTGGAAATTAAAGTTTACCCTTATTTGAATTGAAATTCAAATTTATTGAATTTCAAAAATGTCCAAATTATTTATGTGACTAGCTACTGGTCACCTAGTAGTTATAAAAGTATTTGGACATTTATTAAAAATGCCTAGCTATTTTAAATCTAGGCAAAACAAATGAAACAGAAAAACTAAAAAGAAAAAGAAAGGGGTAGGCTTACCTTGCGCCTAGGGGCGAAGGCCCACCTCTCCACTGGCCTGGCCCAGCCCAGCCTCCTCCTCCTGTCGTCTTCCTCCCCGGCGCCCGAAGCAGCTCGGTGGCGAGCCGAGCGCCGTGGGCGCCACCGAGGCTCGCCTAGAACCCCCCAGGCCTCCTCCTCACGCCACGGAGCTGCTCTTTCACCCTCGCACCCCCTTCCTCCCTCCCAGGTTCCTCTCCCCGCTCCTCAGCTCGTAATTTTGGCCGCCGCAGAGAGCACGCCGGAGCACCACCGTGGAGAACCGTGGCCACTCGCCTCCTCAGCCGCTGCGACCATGTCCAGGCGAAGCGCCGCTGTCCTCTCCGTCGAAGCCCTCGACTAATCGAACCGCGCAAGCCCTGGAGTCGTCGTCCCCTTCACCGGATTGCCGCCGGCCGCCGCGGAGTTCCTCGCCGATTACCTCGTCGTCCGGCGTCCCCAGCACCCCTGGCTAGCACCAGAGAGCTTCTGGTGAGCCCCTCTATCTCCCTGTGCCCTCCGTTGCTCTTGCCGTAGCCGGAATCACCAAGCCCGCCGGTACAAAGCCACGGCCTCCGCCGTTCCTCGTCGCCGGTGAGCCCCTGGTCCCCCCCACACTCCCCCGAGCCCTCCCTTTGAACCGCGGCTCACTGGTGATCAGTTTGGTGCAAGCCCCGCACCAAATGGACACCGGGAGCACCACCCCCGTGCTGCGCCGCCGTGGCTAGGTCGCCGCCAGTTAGCCGCCGACCATTAAGGCTAATGACCCTTCTAAACCCCCCTTAGCCCAATGACATGTGGGCCCCAGGCCACCCCTAACCACTGTTAGTTTAAACTAACAGACGGGATTAACCCCCTGAGGCTGACAGAGGGGTCCCACCAGTCAGAAGCCCCCCCACGTCACCCTGACCTCAGCATGACGCATTAAACCAATTTTCCAGTTTTTAAAAGAATTAATATAATTCAGAAAATTCCAGAAAATCATTTAAACTTGGGAAATTCATAACTAATTCATTTTAACTCCAAATATAACAAATAATATGTCTAAAAATATCAGAAAAATCCAAGGATTATGAATATGGGCTCTATTTTCATGTTTGACCAATTAAAATTGGGTGAACAGTGCAAAACATCCATATGGCTTTATTTCAAATTCAAAATTGAAGCACATTTGCAAATGACTTTGCATTTGACTTTTTTTAAATGGAATTGTACCCACATTGTGACCAAGAACATCACCATTTCAATATTGATCATGTGTTTGATGCATTGCAATTAAATTTATATTTATTCTTTGTTTGGTTGTTTGCTCGATAGACGTGCAACCGGAACCGGAGGCCACCTCCTTCGTTGAAGACCCCAATATCAAACCTCGCCAGCAAGGCAAGCAAACCCCATTGATCATGTCTATAAAATCCCAATTCCCTCTGTCTCGCTTATGCATGTTTAGGAGATCACCGAGACACGTTCTTTCGCATAGTTGAACCCATTCCGATGCATGACCTATCATTTTGTCACCGTATTAAGCAAACCACAACCCTAGCAGATTTAGGAGTTGAATGATGAGCATGTGGCCCCTACAACTGTTACTGCTTTTGCTGCTTAGTGATACAATGAGGATGTTTTGATTGTGAGTCGGGATGGAATGAACACAGTGGTGTTGATGAAAGTGAAACGTGTTGGTGAATCCACCTAAGCAAAGGTGAACGATGAGAGGCTATGTAGGAGTACACAGTGGGTTGTCTCGTTGAACACTGCCCTAGGCCCCGAGTTCCTGTTTTGTGATCCAAGACAAAGAGTATGACCACATGTAGGGTTTTATGGGAGCCCCGTTTGGCCTCTTTACATACCCGATCCGGTCCAGGAGTCACAATAGATTCGGGCTTTCCATTTGGCATATGCATAGAAAAAAATATGAAGAAAAGGTTGCATCATCATAGATATGTGGGTGGACTTGTGAGGCAGTGAAACCATCTGGCAGAGGTGGCGTCTCGGTCCCTTACATTATCTGAGTCCGTTTCGTGGAACCGGCCGGACTCTCGAGCGGTGCCAAACTCAGGTAGTCGACTCCTGGATTAGAGAAGGTGATGTGAGGTTAGTGCCTTGGTTTCATCCACGTCCGACATCCGCTTGAAGGATGCCAAGAACGAGGTGATAAGTGATGACACGCGTGTGAAGATGTACACCCTTGCAGGGTTAATGAACTATTCGAATAGCCGTGTCCGCGGTTATGGACTACTTGGAAACCTCTACTTGATCATAGATAACTTGAATGGATACTTATAAAACTCGCAAGATAAGCGTGAGTGCTATGGTGTGCCTCCTCATGGGGAAGTCGAGGAAGTAACCATAGTGGTGTATTGGTTGGAGATGTAGTGGACTCGTGTACGCTTCTTACCTCAAAGTCTGGTACTCGTAGTACAGGATTAGCCAAGTCAAAGCTGGCACTTCTGCATGATGAAACCCCACCTCCTTTACCTTGGCACTTGAGCATGAGTAGTGTAGTTCTGATGTAAGTCTTGCTGAGTACGACTTTGTACTCACGTTTGCTTATTCTATGTTTTAGATAAGAAACCGGACCCTGATGGAGTCACCTTCGTGAAGCTCGACGTTGACTAAGTTAGCATAGTCCCAGACAGCAGTCTGGTCCCTCGTGGAAGGGCATGTTTGTTTACAAGGCTTCTCTAAGCCATTTGTTAAACTTGTCTGTACTCAGACCTAAATTGCTTCCGTTGTATGATGTAATGTTGATCACAGACATGTGATCTTTGTATACTCTATGTGTATATCAATAAAGAGTACTTTGTAGAGTTATGTGATGATACCTGCTGTTCATACTAGGCATGTGTGCTGTGTGTATGTTTATAACATGCATGTCTTAGTATGGGTTTTCGAGACCTTAGTTGTGATCTGGCTGGCGGTCTTTTATACACCAAGTGGCCCTTAGATGTGCGCAGCTTGGGGCATCGCGATGCGATTGTTCGTGACGCTGTCACGTGCACACTTTGTTGTATGATCGAGCCCGCCCTAGACCCCGACTAAGTGATCGGGCTGGAGTAAGTTTATGTAAGAGTTAGGATCCAATCGATAACATGGTTGAGGCGACTTGTCTATGAGTATGGGATTCACCACCCATAAGCATTTAGACTTGTGAGCAGACGTTGAGGACCCATCTCAGTTGATCATCCGGCCTGAATGGGATGCCCCTCACGTTCGATGCTTACCGAGAACGTTCTGTGCTTGGCCTTGTCTGCTTAGACAAGTGGGTACGGTTCTCGGCTCTCCATGTGATTGTATCGTGACTGGAATTACATACGCTAACCCCGGGTCCCGAAAGACTTGGTATCAGAGCAGGACTGTCTGTAGGCTTATCGAACCCTTGGTCGAAGTCGAGTCTAGCATTCTATAGTTATATAGCTACTTGGGTATATATGGGAACAACGTAAGGCTTCTTTTTCTCCTTACCCTCATCGATCTAAGTTCTGGGTCACCCTTATCTTTTCTACGGGATGATAGGACTAGGCTCTCCTCTGTCTGATTAGAACATCTCGTTGTTTTTTTCCTTATAGCCGTAGGAAAGTTGTGTCCGTTTTCCTAGCATTTTTGTAATGCTGATTTCTTACATCGTATTATGGAAGTGCTGTATCTACATTGAAAGAAAATTGTTTTCTTGCAATTACAGCCGTTATGCTGTCCGAGTCATTCCAGGTTTATTCAAAATCTGATGCATTTGCAAAATTCTTCCCCCCTTTTCGGCTTTCCTTTTAGAAGAACTTCTAGGTGGCATTCCCGACAGTTCCATAGAGTTTGATGTTGGTTTTCTTCTAGAAACCTATATTGATTCAATTGCAGCTCTTGCTCCCACTTTAGATGTCTTCTAGCCAGAAGAACCACACTAACCATCTTGTTGGGGTACTTCGCTACTCTGACATATCTGTTGTAGCCCCTAGTAAACCTTGGTCATCCTCTAGGAAGCTATCCAGAGATCCAACCCCTTAAACCTAGCCACCCGACAGGTGTGTAGAATTCATAGTGGATCTTATACCAGGCATAGCCCCAATCTCGAGACGCCCATATAGAATGGCTCCACATGAGTTAGCTGAGCTAAAAACCCAACTTGATGCTTCATTGGCAAAAGGCTTCATCCGCCCTAGCTCATCGCCATGGGGTTGCCCCGTTCTGTTCGTAACGAAGAAAAATGGAACAGAAAGGATGTGCGTAGACTATCGCCCGCTAAATCTAGCGACGATAAAGAACAAGTACCCACTGCCCAGGATCAATGATCTTTATGATCAACTTGCAGGATCCTCTGTCTTCTCCAAGATGGATTTGAGATTAGGCTATCATCAAATCAAAATCCGAAACGAGGACATTCCAAAAACGGCTTTTACTACTCGTTATGGTCTTTACGAGTACACCGTCATGTCCTTTGGTTTAACCAATGCCCCCGCCACATTCTCGCGCTTAATGAATTCGATCTTCATGGAGTACCTAGATAAATTTGTTGTGGTTTATCTTGATGACATTCTCATCTACTCGAAGAACGAAGAAGAGCACGCAGAACATCTTAGGTTGGTATTGATGAAACTTAGAGAGCATCGCCTTTATGCCAAGTTCTCCAAGTGTGAATTTTGGCTACCAGAAGTGACCTACTTAGGCCACGTGATTTCTGCGAAAGGTGTTGCAGTCAATCCCGAGAGAGTTCAGGCCGTCCTTGAATGGACTCCACCTGAATCGGTTAAGCAAGTTAGGAGTTTTCTTGGCCTAGCAAACTATTGTCGCCGCTTCGTCGAGAACTTTTCTAAAGTTGCAAAGCCTCTTACTGAACTCCTCAAGAAAGATAAGAAATTCCAATGGACTCCCAAGTGCGAGGAAAGCTTTCAAGAGCTAAAAAGAAGATTGACTTCTGCACCCGTACTTGCACCTCCAGACACAAAAAGGGATTTCGAGATCTATTGTGATGCTTCACGGCAAGGGTTAGGATGCATACTTATGCAAGATCGACATGTGGTAGCTTATGCTTCACGCCAGTTGCGGCCACATGAAGAGAACTATCCTACCCATGATCTTGAACTCGGTGCCGTAGTTCATGCCCTGAAGACTTGGCGACATTACCTCCTTGGTAATCGTTGTGAGATCTATTCCGATCACCAAAGCCTCAAATACATGTTCACCCAGCCAGATCTTAATCTTAGGCAAAGACGCTGGATAGAGTTGATAAAAGATTATGACTTAGGAATTTCTTACACCCCAGGCAAAGCCAATGTCATGACTGATGCACTAAGTCATAAGTCGTACTGTAACAACCTCATGTTACAGCAGTATCAACCACTTCTTCATGAGGAATTTCGAAAGCTCAATCTCGAGATAGTTCCTCATGGATCTCTTTTCAACTTGGTGGCGAAACCAACCCTTGAGGATCAAATCATAGCCGCCCAGAAACAAGATAGTAGTATTCAAGAGATCAAGCAGAACATTGTTAGCGGAGTTGCTAAATGTTTTTCTGCAAATGATCAAGGAACGATATTCTTTGAAAATCGTTTAGTAGTTCCTAAAAACGAAGACCTAAAGCAACTGATCCTTAAGGAAGCTCATGACACTCCCCTCTCAATTCATCCCGGTAGCACAAAAATGTACCGAGATCTACGCCAGAGATTTTGGTGGACCCGGATGAAGAGAGACATTGCACAATTTGTTGCTGAATGTGATGTTTGTCGTCGCATTAAGGCAGAACACCAAAGACCTGCTGGTACTCTTCAACCATTGTCTATTCCCGAGTGGAAATGGGACAAAGTAGGTATGGAATTCATCACCGGCTTTCCAAAAACCCAGAAAGGGAATGATGCCATCTTCGTTGTCATTGATAGACTTTCCAAAGTTGCTCACTTTCTTCCTGTTCGCGAGTCTATAACTGCTAGTCAGTTGGCGGACTTGTATGTCTCTAGAATCGTGTCTCTTCACGGTGTTCCTTTGGTGATCAATTCTGATCGTGGTAGCCTTTTCACCTCTAGATTTTGGGAAAGTTTTCAGAATGCTATGGGAACTCATCTATCTTTTAGTACAGCTTTCCACCCTCAATCTAGCGGTCAAGTTGAAAGGGTTAATCAAATCTTGGAAGACATGCTCAGAGCTTGTGTTATCTCTTTCAGAAAGAATTGGGAGAAATCTCTTCCATTTGCCGAATTTGCTTATAACAATAGCTATCAATCTAGTCTGAACATGGCTCCCTTTGAATTCCTCTATGGCCGACGATGTCGAACACCCCTAAACTGGTCAGAAACCGGTGAAAGACAACTCTTTGGACCGGATATGATCAAGGAAGCAGAAGAGCAAGTTCGCATTGTTCGTGATCGTTTGAAAGCCGCTCAGTCTCGTCAAAAGAGCTACTATGATCGTCATCATAGAGAGGAGAGCTACAATATTGATGAGAAGGCTTACCTCCGGGTTACTCCTCTGAAGGGAACCCAAAGATTTGGTATCAAAGGCAAGTTGGCCCCACGTTACATCGGACCTTTCCGCATTATTGCTAAACGTGGAGAAGTTGCCTACCAATTTGAACTACCCCCTCACCTTTCCCGAGTACATGATGTATTCCATGTGTCCCAACTCAGGCGTTGCTTCAAGGACCCCATCCGCGAAGTCGACCATGAAGCGCTTGATCTCCAAGATGACCTTTCTTATCGAGAGTACCCTGTTCGTATTCTTGATTCTGTAGAGCGTGTCACTCGTCGTCAGAAGATCAGGTTCCTTAAAGTGCAATGGTCACATCACTCCGAGAAAGAAGCAACATGGGAAAGAGAAGACCGCCTCCGTGCCGAGTACCCCACCTTCCTCCCGACGACTTCTGAATCTCGGGACGAGATTCTTTTGAGTGGGGGCGAGTTGTCAGAACCCCAACTAGGGTAAGTGCTAGGGCTTGTTTGACCCTTTTTCTTCATGAAAAATTCAAAAAGAAATTCAAAAATGGGGAAGCAGAAAGCCCTGAGAAATAATTTGAAATGGCCAGATAAAAATATTTTTCCAAAAATCTTTTGAATGTTTGGAAAATTCCTATAAATGATGCTGATCATTTTAAAAGTGGTTTGGGTATTTTCCCATACTCATGGAATTTTCTAATATTCAAATAGTGCTCTGGAAATTAAAGTTTACCCCTATTTGAATTGAAATTCAAATTTATTGAATTTAAAAAATGACCAAATTATTTATTTGACTAGCTACTGGTCACCTAGTAGTTATAAAAGTATTTGCACATTTATTAAAAATGCCTAGCTATTTTAAATCTAGGCAAAACAAATGAAACAGAAAAACTAAAAAGAAAAAGAAAGGGGTAGGCTTACCTTGCGCCCAGGGGCGAAGGCCCACCTCTCCACTGGCCTGGCCCAGCCCAGCCGCCTCCTCCTGTCGTCTTCCTACCCGGCGCCCGAAGCAGCTCGGTGGCGAGCCGAGCGCCATGGACGCCACCGAGGCTCGCCTAGAACCCCCCATGCCTCCTCCTCAAGCCACGGAGCTGCTCTTTCACCCCCGCACCCCCTTCCTCCCTCCCAGGTTCCTCTCCCCGCTCCTCAGCTCGTAATTTTGGCCGCCGCAGAGAGCACGCCGGAGCACCACCGTGGAGAACCGTGGCCACTCGCCTCCTCACCCGCTGCGACCATGTCCAAGCGAAGCGCCTCTGTCCTCTCCGTCGAAGCCCTCGACTAATAGAACCGCGCAAGCCCTGGAGTCGTCGTCCCCTTCACCGGATTGCCGCCGGCCGCCGCGGAGTTCCTCGCCGATTACCTCGTCGTTCGGCGTCCCCAGCACCCCTGGCTAGCACCAGAGAGCTCCTGGTGAGCCCCTCTATCTCCCTGTGCCCTCCGTTGCTCTTGCCGTAGCCGGAATCACCAAGCCCGCCGGTACAGTGCCACGGCCTCCGCCGTTCCTCGTCGCCGGTGAGCCCCTGGTCCCCCCCACACTCCCCCGAGCCCTCCCTTTGAACCGCGGCTCACTGGTGATCAGTTTGGTGCAAGCCCCGCACCAAATGGCCACCGGGAGCACCACCCCCGTGCTACGCCGCCGTGGCTAGGTCGCCGCCGGTTAGCCGCCGACCATTAAGGCTAATGACCCTTCTAAACCCCCCTTAGCCCAATGACATGTGGGCCCCAGGCCACCCCTAACCACTGTTAGTTTAAACTAACAGAAGGGATTAACCCCCTGAGGCTGACAGAGGGGCCCCACCAGTCAGAAGCCCCCCCACGTCACCCTGACCTCAGCATGACGCATTAAACCAACTTTCCAGTTTTTAAAAGAATTAATATAATCCAAAAAATTCCAGAAAATCATTTAAACTTGGGAAATTCATAACTGATTCATTTTAACTCCAAATATAACAAATAATATGTCTAAAAATATCAGAAAAAATCCAAGGATTATGAATATGGGCTCTGTTTTCATGTTTGACCAATTAAATTTGGGTGAACAGTGCAAAACATCCATATGGATTTATTTCAAATTCAAAATTGAAGCACATTTGCAAATGACTTTGCATTTGACTTCTTTTAAATGGAATTGTACCCACATTGTGACCAAGAACATCACCATTTCAATATTGATCATGTGTTTGATGCATTGCAATTAAATTTATATTTATTCTTTGTTTGGTTGTTTGCTCGATAGACGTGCAACCGGAACCGGAGGCCACCTCCTTCGTTGAAGACCCCGATATCGAACCTCGTCAGCAAGGCAAGCAAACCCCATTGATCATGTCTATAAAATCCAAATTCCCTCTCAGTCTCGCTTATGCATGTTTAGGAGATCACCGAGACACGTTCTTTTGCATAGTTGAACCCATTCCGATGCATGACCTATCATTTTGTCACCGTATTAAGCAAACCACAACCCTAGCAGATTTAGGAGTTGAATGATGAGCATGTCGCCCCTACAACTGTTACTGCTTTTGCTGCTTAGTGATACAATGAGGATGTTTTGATTGTGAGTCGGGATGGAATGAACACAGTGGTGTTGATGAAAGTGAAACGTGTTGGTGAATCCACCTAAGCAAAGGTGAACGATGAGAGGCTGTGTAGGAGTACACAGTGGGTTGTCTCATTGAACACTGCCCTAGGCCCCGAGTTCCTGTTTTGTGATCCAAGACAAAGAGTATGACCACATTTAGGGTTTTATGGGAGCCCCGTTTGGCCTCTTTACATACCCGATCCGGTCCAGGAGTCACAATAGATTCGGGCTTTCCATTTGGCATATGCATAGAAAAAAATATGAAGAAAAGGTTGCATCATCCTAGATATGTGGGTGGACTTGTGAGGCAGTGAAACCATCTGGCAGAGGTGGCGTCTCGGTCCCTTACATTATCTAAGTCCGTTTCGTGGAACCGGCCGGACTCTCGAGCGGTGCCAAACTCAGGTAGTCGACTCCTGGATTAGAGAAGGTGATGTGAGGTTAGTGCCTTGGTTTCATCCACGTCCGACATCCGCTTGAAGGATGCCAAGAACGAGGCAATAAGTGATGACACGCGTGTGAAGATGTACACCCCTGCAGGGTTAATGAACTATTCGAATAGCCGTGTCCGCGGTTATGGACTACTTGGAAACCTCTACTTGATCATAGATAACTTGAATGGATACTTATAAAACTCGCAAGATAAGCGTGAGTGCTATGGTGTGCCTCCTCATGGGGAAGTCGAGGAAGTAACCATAGTGGTGTATTGGTTGGAGATGTAGTGGACTCGTGTACGCTTCTTACCTCAAAGTCTGGTACTCGTAGTACAGGATTAGCCAAGTCAAAGCTGGCACTTCTGCATGATGAAACCCCACCTCCTTTACCTTGGCACTTGAGCATGAGTAGTGTAGTTCTGATGTAAGTCTTGCTGAGTACGACTTTGTACTCACGTTTGCTTATTCTATGTTTTAGATAAGAAACCGGACCCTGATGGAGTCACCTTCGTGAAGCTCGACGTTGACTAAGTTAGCATAGTCCCAGACAGCAGTCTGGTCCCTCGTGGAAGGGCATGTTTGTTTACAAGGCTTCTCTAAGCCATTTGTTAAACTTGTCTGTACTCAGACCTAAATTGCTTCCGTTGTATGATGTAATGTTGATCACAGACATGTGATCTTTGTATACTCTATGTGTATATCAATAAAGAGTACTTTGTAGAGTTATGTGATGATACCTGCTGTTCATACTAGGCATGTGTGCTGTGTGTATGTTTATAACATGCATGTCTTAGTATGGGTTTTCGAGACCTTAGTTGTGATCTGGCTGGCGATCTTTTATACACCAAGTGGCCCTTAGATGTGCGCAGCTTGGGGCATCGCGATGCGATTGTTCGTGACGCTGTCACGTGCACACTTTGTTGTATGATCGAGCCCGCCCTAGACCCCGACTAAGTGATCGGGCTGGAGTAAGTTTATGTAAGAGTTAGGATCCAATCGATAACATGGTTGAGGCGACTTGTCTATGAGTATGGGATTCACCACCCATAAGCATTTAGACTTGTGAGCGGACGTTGAGGACCCATCTCAGTTGATCATCCAGCCTGAATGGGATGCCCCTCACGTTCGATGCTTACCGAGAACGTTCTGTGCTTGGCCTTGTCTGCTTAGACAAGTGGGTACGGTTCTCGGCTCTCCATGTGATTGTATCGTGACTGGAATTACATACGCTAACCCCGGGTCCCGACAGAGGTAGATGAGCAAAGCTCTCTCAAGTTTAGTCTAATCTTTGATAACCCTAGCTAGGAGGAACGGAAGGGGGATATATGTATATATAGGGCAAGGGGGAAAGGGAGAGGGATACATGGCCCAAGGCCCGAGCTGCACACATGCAGGTACCGATAAGAGATTCCCCAAGGCCAGCAGAAGGGGTGTTGGGTTGAGCCGCTTTGCAGTCCCGAGGGCTCGTCTTCACATGAGAACTATAGCTGCGGATTGACGCATAAGACGTCAACAATGGGCAATGACGGGTTGGCGCTGCGAGAGGTGGAGGAGCCAGAGGACGCAACAAGAAGGCTGGTTCAGGTCAAGGAGGCGGCAGCAGAGGCTACATAGGAGAGGTTCGGGCGGTCGCGCGCACCCACCTGTCGCGTGTGAGGTCATGATAGGCTCATCCTAGCGCGACATACTCGGACGAGGTGTCGGGGTCTGCGGACTACATGGGGTGTAACACCCTCACTGTCAGTGAACAGTAATCACTGTTACTGTTCATCTGTACTGTTCAAAACTTTTGTTGATCAACTTGGAACAGTTCAAATTTCAAATTTCACTTTGATGTTCTGGAATGCATGGTGATCATGGACCTTGATCATCTGGAACCAAAACAAGTACAAGCCATTTGAATTGAAATTCAAGCAAACCCTAAAATGCCTTTTGATGAATATTAAAAAAATAGGGTGAAAATAAAATCTTTTCCAAAAATTGTGAAACTACTTTTATAAAAACACAAATATTCCGTGGACCAAATACATATGGGTTTGAGTAGTTATTAAGTTATATAAAATTCTAAACAAATCAAAACTGTAGCTAAAAACCCCAATTTAATCATTTAATATTATAATAAAATATTAAATGACTTTTATAAGTGCCCAATCTTTTTGTGGCAGTAATATATGGTGTAACAATAAATATGGGACACATCCCATATTTTACAAAATTTCCTAGGTATATAAAATAATTACAAAAAAGTAATATCAGAACAGAAAAAGGAAAAATAACAGAAAAGCAAAAGAGGCCCACCCCTACCCCCTGTTTCCCCCTAGCCCGACTAAACCCAGCCCAGCCCACCACCCCTGTCATCCCCTCCTCCCGTACGGGCGCCATGGCGTGGCGTCCATCCGCCATTGCCACGGCGACGAGCCCCTCCCCCGTGGAGGCCATCCGGCAACCCCCCGGCGGCCTACAAGGCCAAGCCCCCTCTCTCTGCGCAGCAACCCTAACCCTAGAACCCGCCCTCCCCATCTCCTCGCCCCCTGTTCTTCTCGCCCGCCCCGCTCGAGCCCCGCCATGGCCGTCCCCCACTGAGTTCGCGTGGCCAACGACCACCCTGGCGCGCGCCGCCGTGTCCAAACTCCCCGCCGTCGTCGTCCTCGCCACCCTGCAAAAGTGGAGCAGCCCGGAGCGACCGTGGAGGGCGAATTGCGCCATCTTCTTCCTTTGCACCGGCGGACCCCTTCACCGAATTCGTCGCCACCGCGCCTCCTCGAGCCTCGCCGTCGCCTTCGTCGTGCTCCACTGTGAGCCCCGAGTCGAACGCCCCCCCTTCCCCCTCGTTTAGCCTCCCGGAGCGCCGCCTCGCCTAGCTCCACCTCCGGCCGCCGCCACGGTCGACGTGGCCGTTGCTGGGGGCCGTCCCAACGCGCGTTTTTGGCCTGTGGCGACGCGCGACGTTTCCCCCGTTCGATTCCGCCCAGCGCCGCTCAATTTGGTCGCCGGAGTGCTCTCCCGGGCGGCGCCACCGTGCTCCGGTCGCCGGCACGGCCCAGGCACGGGCACGGGCACGGTTAAACCGGGGGCAACCCCCTAATAGCCCCCCCTAACCACTGACAGCTAGGCCCCACCTAGTTGATTAGGTTAATAAAAATTGATTTAGTTAATTAACCCACTGACTGCTGGGTCCCACATGTCAGTTTAATTATTTAAAGAATTATGGTTAGTTACTGAGTATGACATGTGGGCCCTGGCTCTATTTTAATTAATAAAATAAATAAATAAAACATGTGAGGCTGACCAGTGGGACCCACTGGTCAGGTTTGACCAGTCAACTCTGTTATGGATAATGTTCTGTTTAATAAATAAAAGAAATGCAAAAATGATTATAAATTGATTTAAAATTGATTTAAACTTATAAAATCAATATCTTTTAATCCGTATATCGGATCGAAAAACTTTATACATGAAAGTTCATCAAAAATATATAACGAATACAGATACGCTATCCGTATGTCTACCCCACCCCCCTAACACACCGATTATCGACATTCCCCCCTCCGGGCTATTTGTCGATAATTTCCGGTACCGATAAAAAGTACTCGGATGAATTTATTCCGAACACGAAAGTTGTCCGGAATGGTTCAACTAACACGGATACACCCCCCTTATGTTTGTCGGATGTCCACGACACCTCCGGCATGAACCCTTCCCCCTCCGGACACCCTGTCCGGTAATCACCCGGAGCCGGAAGTTCATCCCCGGATGAATTCCCGTTCCGAGCAACGTGCATTGCACTGTGTTAGAACACCGTTAACATTTCATCTGTCATGTCATGCATATGTTTGTTTATTATTGCCGTGTATTTACTGTTTCCTCCCCCCTTAATCTTCGGTAGACCCCGCTGCTACCGCCGACTACACTGCTGCCGGGTACGACTACTTCGTCGACGACCCTGCCCCTACCGTCGAGCTTCCAGGCAAGAAGAGCCATTCTCTTCCCCAGATATCGCCTATCTTTCCGTACATTTCTTGCACTAGGCATTGTTACTGCTGCTGCTACGATTACAATCCTATTCAATTGCATAGCCTGATTTCGTCGCCCCTTGATGTACCCCCTTTATCCTATGCTTCCTATTATATTTATGCATTATTCAGCAGTGAACCCTGCGCATTGTTAGTTAGGACTAGATAGCGGGCCGTGATCACTCAGGGGGTGAACACGGATACAATATATACAACTGCACAGGTACGGTACAAAGCAGACACCGCCAAAGGCCCCTATCTGGGTTATGCCTAGTCACCTCAAGTGTGAGCTATCCAGGAGTAATCCTTGTACTCCACCCGAGGCTGACTTTGTCTTGCCGCCATAGGGTCCTGGACAGCGGTTTTCCTTAAAGGTAAGAAGTCGGGCGACCCAACGGTGCTCGCGAGAGGTATATCGTCAGGAACGACAGGGAGGGTACGACCGACGTTACTGGCGTGCTTGGCCCCTGCTCGTATCTCGCGAGAGTTACCAAACCACGAAAGTCGAGCTCTACCAAGAGCACAGGCGAGACAAGGTAAGGAGACGGTTCACCTTGTTGGTAACCGCAGTGACTTGGTGGTACGACAGGGCAGGCACCGATGTACTGGTGGACCTGACTGCTGTCGTTGACCGCGGGTCGTTTAAGTCGAGGCAACGATAACGGTTGTCCCGCAGGTTAATTAAAATGCTAAATGGTTCGGCGGATGTCTTGAGTAGCCTTTTGGCTTGTACGCACTACCTACACGTGGGACGAGGAGTGTGGGCTCCCCTGCATCGTAGTCTCGTTCGAGGGTCTTCAGATGTCAGCAGTACCGCGGGCTGATTGCCGGGAAGTGGTGTTGTATTCTCTTGCTCGAGCGGTGTATTTGTATTTGCTTTGATTTTGCTTCACCGGCCAGTCACGCACCGTGCAGGAGTACGTTCGGGTTAAGGTCCAAAGCCCGGCGTACATAGGATATAGTCCGGCGGATGACCCCTCTGTTGATTGCCGAAGGATGGGCTACTTTGTGTCGGATAGCTTTGGTGGAGCGTTCCCTAACAAGGTTCCCGCCACCCTGGAGATCCGAGCGTCGTAGAGTCACGCCAGTGCACCCCTGCAGGGAAGATTAATCTATCGATAGCCGTGTCCACGGTAACAGGACGCTTTATGCTGAAGCTGGATCTTACCACTAGAAACTATTATTATTAAACTGTATGGTTCCGGGTTTTCTTCCTCGCGGGGATGTCGAGGAGGTGAACTCGGAGGCATTATTATTATTGTTAATCATTAAAACTTATATTATACAATGTTGCAGCAACTTCTGCTTCGTTGTTACTTTACGCTTTATATGAACTGTTGGCTGATTCTTACCTCATGCTGCAAGACATCGTCGGAAGATGCTAGTCGTCGATAGGCCTAGCTTCTTACCCTTGCTCTGGATTTCTGTCTTTCAGTCCACTATATACAGCCTCTTCTTTCCGTTGATACAATGCATAATGCTTAGTAGCGGACGTAAGACTCACGGGTATACTAGATACTCACCTGCTTTATTTCCTTTACCGTTTTGCCTGATCGGCCGCTGCAGTCGACGTTGGAGCCCAGGAGCAGGAGTACCCCGGAGGCGGATACTACTACGTCGAGACCCCCGCTGACCAGGACTACGAGTAGTTTCGGAGGCTCCCAGGCAGGAGGCCTTGCCTTTTCGATCTGTATCTCTGATGTTATTTGTGCTAGCCTTCTTAAGGCAAAACTTGACTAACTATGTCTGTACTCAGATATTATGGCTTGTATAACTTATGTATTCGGGTCCACGCAACCCCCTTTATTGTAACATATTGGTTTATCCTTTTGTGTTTAGGTATGTGCTTATATATTCTCACCGTGGCACCCTAATCTCAGCCGTGTACCCTGCGTGTATGATTACTGTACACGGATTGATTTTGGGGGCGTCACAAGTTGGTATCAGAGCCGACCGCCTGTAGGAAGCCACCCCACCACTACCTGGTCGAAGTTGAGTCTAGACTTTGAAAAACTATTTTGCTAACTTATTGTTTGGCTTACGGGCCCACATCGATGTCACTATGTGTGATATCTATGGTATTAGGATCCTTTTCTCCTTACCTATGCTCTGGGACTCTGCTCTCTTATCCTTGCTGGTAAGTTTTACAAACGCTGACCTTAGGATCACGTTCTCTTGATTCCACCCGGCGTTTTGGTGCGTTCCCCGTTGATTGAGTCGTGTTGCAGGAGTTCTACCCCAGGTCCCAGACCGCGGATCCCATTCTCATTCTGGGCAGGCCGCGCGTCCTCTGGCATTAAGTCCTGTGGCCAACAGTTTTCTTGCGGCGTGATTGACATAGTGGAATCTATGTCGTGTCGTGTAATCCTTACCGCGGTCCGCGCGCCGCCTAGTGTGTCCTTTTTCCTTAATTTCTACGACGTTACGCTGCCCGATTTTCGATTGATTCTATGTGTGGATGTGTTTGTCTTATATGACTACTCCTATATATCCGCGCCTCCTCTTTGTTGTCGCATTACCTCTTACTCGTTTCCGGCATCTCGTTAAAATTTCTCTTCGCTGAAATACCCCTGTTAAATTCTAGTAGGATGGCTGGTCGTGGTGGTCGTGGTCGTGGTCGTGGTGCCAACGATCCACCTCCGCCGCCGGACTACATGGCCGCGATGATGCAGCAGTTTCAGATGAACCAAGTGTTTATGCAAGGAGTCATAGATCAGCTCCAGAATCAGAACCAGAACCAGAACCAGCACCAGCATCAGCCGCCTATGGTTACTCTGCGGGATTTCATGCGTCTCAATCCCCCTCTCTTCCACCAGCCTGAACAGCCTCTCGATGCGGATGATTGGCTTCGTGACATCACTCGACAGCTGGAGTTCGCTAATGTGAGCGTTGCTGATTACGTCAACTTTGCATCCTATTTCCTGCGTGGCCCCGCTGCTCAGTGGTGGGACACTCACAAGGGCTCGCTAGTTGAAGGGACTGTCGTCACCTGGAATGACTTCAGGACTGCCTTCCGTGCTCGTTATGTCCCCCAGGCGATTATGAACCGTATGAAGGCCGAGTTCCGCAACCTCGCTCAGGGCAACAAAACTGTCGAGGCATACCAGAGGGAATTCCTCCGCCTCTCCCGCTATGCTGCAAGTGACCTCCCCAATGATGCAAGTAGGCAAGAGAAGTTCCGTGATGGACTCAACGCAGATCTCCAGCTTGCACTGGCTTTGCACGTCTTCCCCGACTTCGCCACCATGGTGAATCAGACTATCACCCTTGAGACCGCTCAGCTTAAGTTCGGTGGTTCGGCGAAGCGCCCCCGTGATGCTGGCTCATCTTCGGGCACAGCACAGAAGCAACGCGTTTGGCTTCCACACAGTGTGTATCGTCCAAATGCCCCTGTACCAAGGCCGTCGTATGTTGCACCTCGTCTGCCTCCGCCCCCGCCGAGACAGCCGAAGACTGAGACTGCACCCCTCCGTCCTCAGGATGGCCTGTGCTTCAAGTGCCATCAGCCAGGTCACTTTTCCAGAGACTGGCCCCAGCGACAGAATCAACTGGTAGTTCACCCTGCTGGCCGTGGAAATGGCCGTGGCAACAACAAGACCCCCAACTATAACACTGGGTCTTCTTCTCACACTCGCGGACATGCTTACAACATTAATGTCGAAGAAGCTCAGGAGCAACCTGCTACCGTGATGGGTACCCTTCTTGTTAATTCAATACCTGCTGCCGTTTTATTTGATACAGGAGCATCGCATTCATTCATGTCGGAAGCATTTGCATTGTCGCATAACTTCATGGTAGAAAAGATGGATCCACCGATGGTTGTCCGCACTCCGATAGGTCATTGCCACACCTCCAAGATAGTGCCCAAAACCATCGTCGAAATTGAAGGAATTGAGTTCCTTGCTTCCCCCATCCTCCTGAAGTCTTCCACCATAGACCTCATTCTGGGCATGGATTGGTTGAAAGTCCACGATTCCGCACTTTATTGTGGCACCAGTTCTGTCCAACTTTTTCACCCCTCCGGAGAGATTGTTAACCACACCACACGGATTACCCGTGATGCTGAAACGCATATCTATATGATGAATGCTCTGAATGTCTCACCTCTCGACGGGATTGAGAACGTTCCAGTCGTTCGTGATTTTCCCGACGTCTTCCCAGAAGAACTCCCGGGAATACCCCCGATCCGAGAGGTGGAATTTGTCATCGACCTGAAGCCTGGCACCGTCCCTATTGCCAAGCGTCCCTATAAGATGCCACCTCACCACCTCCTTGAACTGAAGAAGGAGATTGACGAAGCACTTCACAAAGGATTCATTCGGCCAAGTTCCTCTTCTTGGGGAGCACCTTCGCTCTTTGTCAAGAAGAGCGATGGAACAAATCGTTTGGTCCAAGATTACCGACCCATCAACCAGGCCAAGATCCAGAACAAATATCCGCTTCCCCGGATCAACGATCTGTATGATCAACTTGCTGGATCCACGGTGTTTTCGAAACTCGACTTGAGGTTGGGTTACCATCAGATCCGAGTCCGTGAAGAGGACATTCCGAAGACCACTTTCATTACTCGCTATGGTAAATACGAGTACACTGTCATGTCCTTTGGCTTGACGAATGCTCCAGCCACTTTCTCCCGATTGATGAACTATATATTCATGGAATACCTCGACAAGTTTGTCGTGGTTTATCTGGATGATATCTTAATATACTCCAAGAATAAAGAAGAACATGCTGAACATCTTTGCCTTATACTTGAAAAGCTTCGAGAACACAAACTCTACGCTAAGTATTCTAAGTGTGAGTTCTGGCTTCCTGAAGTGACCTACCTTGGTCACGTGATTTCCAAGGATGGCATTGCCGTCAACCCAGAATGTATCCAGGCTATTCTTGATTGGACTCCTCCCAAGACTGTCAAGCAAGTCCGAAGTTTCTCCAAGATTGCCAAGCCACTGACTAATCTGCTTCACAAAGGCGTCAAGTTTGAGTGGACTGATAAATGTCAAGAAAGTTTTCAAGCTCTCAAGGACAAGCTCACTTCTCCCCCAGTGCTTGCTCCTCCTAATACTCAGAAGGACTTCGTGATTTATTGCGACGCGTCTCGTCAAGGATTAGGCTGTGTCCTATTGCAAGAGCGCAAAGTGATTGCTTATGGCTCTCGTCAGTTGCGTGCTCACGAAGACAAATATCCAACACACGATCTCGAATTGGCAGCAGTAATTTATGTATTGAAGCTGTGGCGACATTACCTCGTTGGTAACCGTTGCGAGATCTACACCGACCACCAAAGCCTGAAATACTTGTTTACTCAGCCCGACCTGAATCTCCGCCAACAAAGATGGCTCGAGACAATAGCCGATTTCAACATGGATATTCATTACACCCCTGGCAAGGCTAATGTGATGGCCGATGCTTTGAGCCGTAAATCTTACTGTAGTGAACTTGAAGTTCAAGTACAACAACCACTTCTGTATGAAGATTTTCAAAAATTAAACCTCGAGATTGTTCCTCAGGGTTATGCAAATAACCTGGTTATCGAACCGGATCTCGTCAAGTCCGTCAAGGGTATACAGTTTTATGATGATTTCGTACACAAGATTAAGCGCGATATCGCCAATGGGAGACCCTCACCCTTCACCGTTGATAGCAAAGGTGCGGCGTTCTACCAGAACCATTTAGTGGTTACTCACAGCAAGGGCAGGCATGAGAACCTGGATATGACCCCGAAGGTCATGAGAGCGGCTCACGATACCCCGTTGTCCATTCATCCTGGAAGCACCAAGATGTACCAAGACATTCGTCAGCAATTCTGGTGGCCTAACATGAAGCAAGACATTGCTAGATATGTTTCTGAATGTGACGTTTGCCGTCGCGTCAAGGCAAAACATCAAAGACCTGCTGGAACTCTACAACCACTCTCTATTCCTGAATGGAAGTGGGACAAGATCGAGATGGACTTCGTCACTGGTTTTCCCAGATCGCAGAAAGGCCACGATGCTATCTTTGTCGTCATCGACCGCTTCTCCAAGTTTGCCCATTGTCTGCCAGTCAAGGAGACGATCTCTGCTAGTCAGTTAGCAGACTTGTATGTTTCCAGAATTGTGTCCCTCCATGGCATTCCGTTGGAGATCAGTTCAGATCGTGGCAGCATTTTCACCTCAAGATTTTGGGATAGTTTCCAAGAAGCTATGGGCACTCACCTGAATTTCAGCACCGCTTATCACCCCCAGTCGCAAGGACAAGTCGAACGAGTTAATCAAGTGCTTGAAGATATGCTTCGAGCTTGTGTCATCTCATTCGGTAAGAAGTGGGAGGAATCTCTTCCATTTGCTGAATTCTCGTACAACAATAGCTATCAGGCTAGTTTGCAGATGGCTCCCTTCGAAGTTCTCTATGGACGTAAGTGTCGAACCCCTCTGAATTGGTCAGAAACTAGAGAACGAACTCTCATTGGTCCGGACATCATACAGCACGCTGAAGATCAGGTTCACGTTATTCGTGAACACTTGAAAGCTGCTCAGTCCCGTCAGAAGAGCAACTATGATCGCAAGCACAAAGAAATGGTCTATCAACCTGGCGAATACGCGTACCTTCGTGTCACCCCGATGCGAGGCACTCACCGCTTCGGAATCAAAGGCAAGTTAGCTCCTCGCTACATTGGCCCGTTCCGTATCCTTTCCAGGAGTGGACCAGTGGCATACCGATTGGAATTGCCGCCAAACCTCTCTCAAGTCCACGATGTCTTCCACGTGTCGCAACTCCGACGCTGCTTCAAGGACCCTATTCGCGAAGTGGAACATGATATGATTGAATTGCAACAGGACTTGACTTATCAAGAACATCCAAGCCGCATTCTTGATCAGTCTGAACGCAAAACCCGCAACAAGACAACCAAGTTCCTCAAAGTTCAGTGGTCGAATCATTCTGAAGATGAAGCCACTTGGGAACGCGAAGATCGCCTTCGTGAAGAATACCCCGATCTTTTCCCCTCTACCACATAAATTCTCGGGACGAGAATTCTTGTAGTGGGGGAGATTTGTAACACCCTCACTGTCAGTGAACAGTAATCACTGTTACTGTTCATCTGTACTGTTCAAAACTTTTGTTGATCAACTTGGAACAGTTCAAATTTCAAATTTCACTTTGATGTTCTTGAATGCATGGTGATCATGGACCTTGATCATCTGGAACCAAAACAAGTACAAGCCATTTGAATTGAAATTCAAGCAAACCCTAAAATGCCTTTTGATGAATATTAAAAAAATAGGGTGACAATAAAATCTTTTCCAAAAATTGTGAAACTACTTTTATAAAAACACAAATATTCCGTGGACCAAATACATATGGGTTTGAGTAGTTATTAAGTTATAGAAAATTCCAAACAAACCAAAACAGTAACTAAAAACCCCAATTTAATCATTTAATATTATAATAAAATATTAAATGACTTTTATAAGTGCCCAATCTTTTTGTGGCAGTAATATATGGTGTAACAATAAATATGGGACACATCCCATATTTTACAAAATTTCCTAGGTATATAAAATAATTACAAAAAAGTAATATCAGAACAGAAAAAGGAAAAATAACAGAAAAGCAAAAGAGGCCCACCCCTACCCCCTGTTTCCCCCTAGCCCGACTAAACCCAGCCCAGCCCACCACCCCTGTCATCCCCTCCTCCCGTACGGGCGCCATGGCGTGGCGTCCATCCTCCATGGCCACGGCGACGAGCCCCTCCCCCGTGGAGGCCATCCGGCAACCCCCCGGTGGCCTACAAGGCCAAGCCCCCTCTCTCTGCGCAGCAACCCTAACCCTAGAACCCGCCCTCCCCATCTCCTCGCCCCCTGTTCTTCTCGCCCGCCCCGCTCGAGCCCCGCCATGGCCGTCCCCCACTGAGTTCGCGTGGCCAACGACCACCCTGGCGCGCGCCGCCGTGTCCAAACTCCCCGCCGTCGTCGTCCTCGCCACCCTGCAGAAGTGGAGCAGCCCGGAGCCACCGTGGAGGGCGAATTGCGCCATCTTCTTCCTCTGCACCGGCGGACCCCTTCACCGAATTCGTCGCCACTGCGCCTCCTCGAGCCTCGCCGTCGCCTTCGTCCTACTCCACTGTGAGCCCCGAGTCGAACGCCCCCCCTTCCCCCTCGTTTAGCCTCCCGGAGCGCCGCCTTGCCTAGCTCCACCTCCGGCCGCCGCCACGGTCGATGTGGCCATTGCTGGGGGCCGTCCCAACGCGCGTTTTTGGCCTGTGGCGACGTGCGACGTTTCCCCCGTTCGATTCCGCCCAGCGCCGCTCAATTTGGTCGCCGGAGTGCTCTCCCGGGCGGCGCCACCGTGCTCCGGTCGCCGGCATGGCCCAGGCACGGGCACGGGCACGGTTAAACCGGGGGCAACCCCCTAATAGCCCCCCCTAACCACTGACAGCTAGGCCCCACCTAGTTGATTAGGTTAATAAAAATTGATTTAGTTAATTAACCCACTGACTGCTGGGTCCCACATGTCAGTTTAATTATTTAAAGAATTATGATTAGTTACTGAGTATGACATGTGGGCCTTGGCTCTATTTTAATTAATAAAATAAATAAATAAAACATGTGAGGCTGACCAGTGGGACCCACTGGTCAGGTCTGACCAGTCAACTCTGTTATGGATAATGTTCTGTTTAATAAATAAAAGAAATGCAAAAATGATTATAAATTGATTAAAAATTGATTTAAACTTATAAAATCAATATCTTTTAATCCGTATATCGGATCGAAAAACTTTATACATGAAAGTTGATCAGAAAAATATAACGAATACAGGTACGCTATCCGTATGTCTACCCCACCCCCCTAACACACCGATCATCGACATTCCCCCCTCCGGGCTGTTTGTCGATAATTTCCGGTACCGATAAAAAGTACCCGGATGAATTTATTCCGAACACGAAAGTTGTCCGGAATGGTTCAACTAACACGGATAGACTCCCCTTATGTTTTTCGGATGTCCATGACACCTCCGGCATGAACCCTTCCCCCTCCGGACACCCTGTCCGGTAATCACCCGGAGCCGGAAGTTCATCCCCGGATGAATTCCCGCTCCGAGCAACGTGCATTGCACTGCGTTAGAACACCGTTAACATTTCATCTGTCATGTCATGCATATGTTTGTTTATTATTTCCGTGTATTTACTGTTTCCTCCCCCCTTAATCTTCGGTAGACCCCGCTGCTACCGCCGACTACACTGCTGCCGGGTACGACTACTTCGTCGACGACCCTGCCCCTACCGTCGAGCTTCCAGGCAAGCAGAGCCATTCTCTTCCCCAGATATCGCCTATCTTTCCGTACATTTCTTGCACTAGGCATTGTTACTGCTGCTGCTACGATTACAATCCTATTCAATTGCATAGCCTGATTTCGTCGCCCCTTGATGTACCCCCTTTATCCTATGCTGCCTATTATATTTATGCATTATTCAGCAGTGAACCCTGCGCATTGTTAGTTAGGACTAGATAGCGGGCCGTGATCACTCAGGGGGTGAACACGGATACAATATATACAACTGCACAGGTACGGTACAAAGCAGACACCGCCAAAGGCCCCTATCTGGGTTATGCCTAGTCACCTCAAGTGTGAGCTATCCAGGAGTAATCCTTGTACTCCACCCGAGGCTGACTTTGTCTTGCCGCCATAGGGTCCTGGACAGCAGTTGTCCTTAAAGGTAAGAAGTCGGGCGACCCAACGGTGCCCGCGAGAGGTATATCGTCGGGAACGACAGGGAGGGTACGACCGACGTTACTGGTGTGCTTGGCCCCTGCTCGTATCTCGCGAGAGTTACCAAACCACGAAAGTCGAGCTCTACCAAGAGCACACGCGAGACAAGGTAAGGAGACGGTTCACCTTGTTGGTAACCGCAGTGACTTGGTGGGACGACAGGGAAGGCACCGATGTACTGGTGGACCTGACTGCTGTCGTTGACCGCGGGTCGGTTAAGTCGAGGCAACGATAACGGTTGTCCCGCAGGTTAATTAAAATGCTAAATGGTTCGGCGGATATCTTGAGTAGCCTTTTGGCTTGTACGCACTACCTACACGTGGGACGAGGAGTGTGAGCTCCCCTGCATCGTAGTCTCGTTCGAGGGTCTTCAGACGTCAGCAGTACCGCGGGCTGATTGCCGGGAAGTGGTGTTGTCTTCTCTTGCTCGAGCGGTGTATTTGTATTTGCTTGATTTTGCTTCACCGGCCAGTCATGCACCGTGCAGGAGTACGTTCGGGTTAAGGTTCAAAGCCCGGCGTACATAGGATATAGTCTGGCGGATGACCTCTCTGTTGATTGCCGAAGGATGGGCTACTTTGTGTCGGATAGCTTTGGTGGAGCGTTCCCTAACAAGGTTCCCGCCACCCTGGAGATCCGAGCGTCGTAGAGTCACGCCAGTGCACCCCTGCAGGGAAGATTAATCTATCGATAGCCGTGTCCACGGTAACAGGACGCTTTATGCTGAAGCTGGATCTTACCACTAGAAACTATTATTATTAAACTGTATGGTTCCGGGTTTTCTTCCTCGCGGGGATGTCGAGGAGGTGAACTCGGAGGCATTATTATTATTGTTAATCATTAAAACTTATATTATACAATGTTGCAGCAACTTCTGCTTCGTTGTTACTTTACGCTTTATATGAACTGTTGGCTGATTCTTACCTCATGCTGCAAGACATCGTCGGAAGATGCTAGTCGTCGATAGGCCTAGCTTCTTACCCTTTCTCTAGATTTCTGTCTTTTAGTCCACTATATACAGACTCTTCTTTCCGTTGATACAATGCATAATGCTTAGTAGCGGACGTAAGACTCGCGGGTATACTAGATACTCACCTGCTTTATTTCCTTTACTGTTTTTCCTGATCGGCCGTTGCAGTCGACGTTGGAGCCCAGGAGCAGGAGTACCCCGGAGGCGGATACTACTACGTCGAGACCCCCGCTGACCAGGACCAGGAGTAGTTTCGGAGGCTCCCAGGCAGGAGGCCTTGCCTTTTCGATCTGTATCTCTGATGTTATTTGTGCTAGCCTTCTTAAGGCAAAACTTGACTAACTATGTCTGTACTCAGATATTATGACTTGTATAACTTATGTATTCGGGTCCGCGCGACCCCCTTTATTGTAACATATTGGTTTATCCTTTTGTGTTTAGTGTTGTGCTGTGATATTCTCACCGTGGCACCCTAATCTCAGCCGTGTACCCTGCGTGTATGATTACTGTACACGGATTGATTTTGGGGGCGTCACATGGGGGCTGAGAGATCACGATACATAGATATCAGGTCTGGTCTCGCCGGACGGACGAGTAGACCTGGGCATGGACCGGGCTTCGGGCCAGCCTGAACAAAGCCCAACTCGTAAATTCTAGGCCCATGCCCGCCATGACCCGGTAAAAAGCCCAAAAATCCCAACGGGCCTTCGGGCCATGGACTCGGGCCTTCCTTAAACAAACCAAATAAGAGGTCTTAGCCCGACCCGAACTGGCTGGCGGGCCTGTTTTCGTGGCCCAAGCCCAAGATTTTTGGGCCAAGATGGGCCAGGTTTTGTATGCCTAGGTCTATGAGGGAGTCGTTGGAGCTGATATATTAGGATGGCAGTCGTGCGCCTACACCGCCATGATGCGGTCATGAGAGCTCTCTTTCGGTGTTGTGATAAGGCCTTTTTTCAGGGGCTTTCTTCCACCAAACAGAGGGTTTTACCCCACGAGAAAATGTTGTCCTAGTCAAAATCAAGGTCTAGTCAAATCAATCGCTTAAATTGACTCCCGTGGCTTTCATCCCTAGGAGCTTAGAGCATCTCAAGTACAACCCTTATATCCCGCAAAGCTATAAAATAACCATCAATATACAGTTTTGGACGAAAAAACGGTTCGAACAGAACCCTTATTTGATCCATAGCTACAAAAATTTTAAGGGGCGTAGAAAAAAGCTCGCTGGACCTAGAAAATAAGGTTTTCGAGGCTGCTCCGATGGTGCACCGGATCTGCAAAAAACCGTTGGCGAGAGCCCAACTTCCACCAGAACCTTCATGACCCGCTTACCGCCACCTGCGCCACGCGCTTGTTCCCGGACCGCGTCGCCCACGTCGCCCGCGGCGACCCCCGCCCCCCATCACAGGCCCAGCCCCCGCACCGCCCGCTCGCTCCCGCCTGAATCCATCTCGAGCGCATCGTAGCCTCTCGTCGCCGGGCTCGCTCCTAGCCTCAGAGTGCCCTGGTGACGAGGGGGTGACCCCGCGACTCCTATGGATGAGCCTACCCGGTGTACCCAAAGACAGGAGGCCCACAGAGATGCCGCCTAGGCCCAGCCTTGGCCCACTAGTGGCACCGACGTAGGAGTCCGCGACTCATAAGGAAGGTGCAAACTTGTCGTACGGTACAGGATTAGAGTTAGGAAACCTTATCTGTAATCCCAGACGGACTCCCCGAGACCTAGCCTAGTATATAAAGGCTAGGAGGGGAGACGTCGAGATCAAGCAATAAGCAATCTGTAAACCCTAGCCTTGTGCGCACTAGCCTTGGCTCCCCTGTAATTGCCATCTCCAATCAATAATATCGAGTAGGAACGTTGATGGCGCGAGAGTTGACGGGTGTAGTCTTCTCGCCCTTCGTTGGTGAGCCCCAAGTGGAAGGCGTGATGTAGCAAAGCAGCAAATTTCCCTCGGTAAATATACCAAGGTTTGTCTCCTGTAGGACTCTAGAGATGATAAGTAGGTGTCAGCGGCGCAACTGACGCGGACCTGCACACAGACACAAATAACTTTGTTCCCAACGAAGTTCAGAGAGGTTGTCAATCTCTCCGGTCTTGTTGTTCACAAAGGATCAAAGTCAAGGGATAATGATAGCAACTGAAAGTAAAAGCAGAAAAGTAAATGAGCGTGGAAACAGTAATGAGGATATGGACCGGGATACGTGATGTTCATTAGTGATGTCTCTCTCCCAAAAGAGGATAAAACTGCTATGCGAGGTAAACAAATTACAGAAGGGAAATTGACAGGATTATGAACGCACCGCAATGCTAACTATGCTACAAAAGAAAGGAAGAGGCTCAAAAGCACGGGTAGTACGCCAAAATAAGTAGACCGAAATCCAACTGCATCTACTACTAATCATCCACCTTGAGATATCTATCCAGAACATCTCGCTGGTATTAAGTTGCGAGCCCCACTCAAAGTGTAAACCCAAAGCAACAGACAACTGCATTAAAAATCACTTTGCGTAAAGTAAACAATCCTTGCAACCACGGTTACAAGCACCGTTGTTTTCCCCTTGTGGCAACAGCACATCCCCTAGACTCATGTTTCTGTCACTCAAGCGTGTCATCGGGGGGCATGAACCCGCAATCGATCATAACGTTCCCTCTTGGGGTTACTACCTACTACTTGGCCAAAGCAATAAACAACAACGGAGAACATGCAAGAATTACTTAGGAACAAACATATAAGAGATAAAAACCAAATATATTACTCAATCACAATCTGAACATAATCTCATAATCCATCAGATCCCATCAAACTCAGCATAGCAACAGCAGAAAGATTACAAAAGTGCCTCGATCATGTAGGGAAGCTCACGAGGTCTAAACCATGAAGATCAAAGAGGGGAGGAGAACATCACATAGCTACTGATCACGGACCCATGGTCCAAGGAAAACTACTCACGAGACATCCGGGGAGCATCCATGGTGGAGAGGAGACTCCCGGAGGTCGGCCCTCCCTCCGGCAGGGTGCCGGGAAGAGGTCTTCTGGTGCTCCCGATCTCGGAAGCGCGGCGACGGCGGAACAAAGGGGAGATCGCGAAAAAGGGTTCTCTCTTCTGAAGTTTCCCGTGAAGGAGAATATATAGGAGAAGGGGGGCAGCCAGAGGTGGACTAGGGGCCCCAGGCGCCCCCCTGGCGCGGCCAGGGGTGGGTCCGCGCTGGGTGGCCGCCTGGGCCACCCCTGGCTCCCCTCTGGCCCCACTCGGGCTCTTCATGAAGCTTTCTGCAAGCTGATTTTTCCTATATTTTTCCCGGAATTTTTCTGGCACTTTTTATATGGGAGAAAACTGAAATAGAAAAACAGCAGAAAACAGGAACTGGCACTGTGGTGCACTGAGTTAATAGGTTAGTCCAAATATGATCAAAAGTGTATGAAAGTGTACCTAGATCATAGCAATATCACACAAAACATGCATGGAGCAAGCAGAAATTATAGATACGTTTTGGACGTATCAACATCCCCAAGCTTAATTCCTGCTCGTCCTCGAGTTGGTAAATGATAATGGCATAATTTCTGTGGTGACATGCTAGCAACCATATAAGAACTTTGAAAAGTAAAGAAATCAAGGTTAGAAACTCAATTCAAGTCATAACAAGCAAGAGTCTATATTAGTATTGAAACAAGTAACAAAAGAACATTAGGTGCAAGAGCTCTCGCTATCCGTGACTCGAATGTCTCCAAATGGTGTTTGCGTGCAAGAAGGGGGATAGGGAATACGAGAAAAACAATTTATTTGTTGAGAACTCAATCTACTAATGTTTCACACTCGGTCTTTTTCTGGAATCTTATCTTGACTCGTGCCCAGACCACTAGCCAGGTACAAGTCAATTTGATCCACTCCTTTTTCAATATTTTGAGCACTCATGCAATGGATGAGCGTAAACACGAGAGTTGACACTTAGGATGGCAAAGAGAGAAGTGCGGAGGAGGAAGACAAAAAGGATGAGAAAGGCTCACATCAATGAGGACAATCATAGGCAAGAGATGCCAAATGATAGATATGATGTGAGGAGTAGGGATTGCCATGCAACGGATGCACCTACGAGCTAGGAAGCTCTCCAATGGAACTAGTGGGGGTGGATCTTGTTGTATATATGCTCTAGAGGCAAATAATATATGATTATTCCAATATATCTAAGCAAGTTCATAACCAGTTTCATACCGTGCTAGAACTGTGTCAGTGAAACAATGATGCAGGTGTGGTATAGAAACCCCCAGAGTTCCTAGTTAGCCTCTACATCGATAACTAGTTCATGGTCAACATGATGATCGTGGTTTCGCGATCATGGACAATTAAGTCTCTTGACTATGAGGTCACCTCACTGGTTAAGTGACGTGGTGAACATTACCCAAAGTAAGCATTACAGCATGATCAAATCTTATGAAGGTTCAGTGTTGTAATTACAAAACGTGGTAGACCGTTCCTTTGACTGTGAGTACGTGCATAATCACTATCTTCCCGGATGCTTTGACTTACATCCCACCACCTGACTGAAATATGCGGGTCATAACGGTTGTAACTTAGGTATTCCGTGGAGATGTGTTGAGGAGTATTGTTACAAGAGCGGGATTTGTCAATCCATATAATGGATAGATACTCGGGGCCCACTCGGTGAGATTCCATCCATAAAGCTGCGCAGCGTGTGACTAGGTCACGGGGATGAATATCACGGGAACGAGTGAATAAGGTTTTGTTCGGAACGAGGTTGAACCAGACATAGGATGTCATTGATCGAATCTCGGAACAATCCAGTATCGCTGACAAAGGGAATGCTATACGGCGTAAGGTCAAATCGGTGTTGATATCCGGAATGCACAGGGGTCATTATGGGCATCCAGGTCCCGCTGATGATCATTGACCATAGCCTCTGCGAGGTCATGACTGGAGTGTTCTCGGACCGTAGGGTAGCACACTTAAGGGCTCGATGGAATCGGAGACCTTTTCGGAACCATCGGAGCAACCAGAGAATAAAGGAAACAATATCGGAGAAGTACCGTGTTGAACCGAAACAAGTTCGGAGTGAACCGGAAGGTGTTCCGGAGCACCGGGAGATGGAATATTATGTTTTAGTTATTAATTAATTGAATTAATAATTAAAATCATTTTATTTCTAATTAATATGTGCTATGGGCCTTAGTGGAGAAAAAGGCCCATTAGGGGAATTAAAAGGGAAAAAGAAAAAGAAAAAGAGGGGGGAGGCGCCATGGGCCCTAGGGCCCATGAGGGGTGCGCCCCCTCCCCCCCTTTGGCCGGCCACCCCCCTTAGCAAGGGACTTTAGTCCCACATTGCTAAGGGAGGGGGGTTGACTCCCTCCCCTCTGCCTATATATAGATAGCCAGGGTGCACATATTTAATACACAGAAATTCGTGAGAAAATAAATATTACTCCGAATTGAGATCGGTTTTCTCCGGTCTTCTCCCCTCCCTTGTCTCTTTCACGGTGGACTCCCTAGTGTGAGTCTATAGTGGAATCGAGGCTTCTCTGCTAGAATCGGAGGCCGTCGTGCTGCCGAAGCTCCGTCCGGAGGTCTCCTTCCGCCACCTCCGCTGGATCGGAGAACGGAGGTCGTCATCGAGTCTCGTACGTGTGCGAGTACTACGAGGTGCTGCACGTGTGGCACCACACCCATCCGGGTGCTCAACACAGCCAGGGGGCTGTGAAACTTGATCGGCTACATCAACCACGTTTGCGGGAACGTTTCCCGCGCAACGGACTACACCCCGAGGTATGTTATTTCCGCACTACTTTCCGTTACGGTAATACGGCTAGCTAGATCTTGGGTTATGGGAACGCTAGTTAGAAAAATTTGTGTTTTCTTCTGCGAACCCCAATAGATCTAACTTGCTCGCTCATGAAGACCTAGAGCTCGTTTGAGGAGGCTCATCCTTGGAATATGCAAGCCAAGTTCTATAGTGTGAAGGTCCCCACATAGCTATATGCATAATGATCATCTCTATGGAGTACAACGATATAAAGGGAGTACTAGTGTGGATCTCTCAAAAGGATAGTAGTGTTGCCCCTTTCTCTCTTTTTATTTCTTTTTCTCTTTTTTCTATTTTTTGTATTTTTTTGTGGCCTCAATGGCTCTTTCTATTTAACTCTCATTTGTCCTCTTTGGGATCTTTTATTGTGTCCACTTTGGGATATTTTCCTCACTTAAGGGAAACACTCTATTTTACAAGAAGGTAAAGGAGATCTTTCACACTTTACAAGGTACTCAAAAGCATAAAGAAGATGTAACTATCATGATGTATGCAATGTATGTCGCTGCCAGTGTAGGAGGAACATGTATGACATGAAGATCAAGTCATGAAGAGGTGGATGTTGCATGGCAATATATCTCGGAAAGGCTATGGAAATGCCATGATAGGTAGGTAAAACTTGCAATATACAACTAGAACGTCTAAACCTTGTATTGCTAAGTGGGGGCTATCGTTTGTTTGTTTGTGATGTAGTGATAGCTTTGCTATGTGTTACTAGTAAGTAGTAATCGTCATCATAAAACAAACTAAAATGGAGACACTGTAGACTTAGTGTTGCCATATCCCAGACATCTTAAAACTTGCTAGTATAGGATACACGACGGTAGCATGTGATAAGATGATCCCTTAACAAAGCCAAACACAAGTATTCTACCGAAGTGTGCACCGCCTGGAAGGTTCTCCCATATGGCTTGATGATCCGTACATACCGGAGTTGTCCTACATATTAAATGGAGTTCGCATGAGGTTGGGTTCATCAAGCCTGGCATATGCAGTTATGGCCTTGCTGAGCAGCATATAACATGGAGGTTAATTTGGCGAGCCTAGCATATGAAGATATGGCCTCGGAATACTAGAGATCAAAAGATCGAGCATGAGTCACAGTACATATAAGATAATGTGATCGCACAAGTTGTTGTCTACCTTTGAAACTGACCCGTCGGCCGTGTGATATTCGAGGTCGGGTAGTGAATCTGGATCATGTAATCACTAAAACTTCCTAGGGATGAATTGTTTTAGTGCGAGCTCATTTATAATATGATTATATGAACTCATTTGTTGTGAACTAGTCTTGATTGTGTTCCTTGCAATTATGTTTGTAGAATATGGATAATACCCAGTACCTTGAAATGGTTTCCTTCTTACATGGTGAAAGACTTAAAGAAAATGGGTCAAACTTCGTTAGTTGGTACTTACGCCTTAGAGCCGTGCTCAAGAGAATCAACCTTTCATTCTTAACTAAAAGGCACGTGGGAAACCCTCCAGAAAACGACATGGATGCACGAGCGGCGATTGATTATCAATATCGTCGAAGGACATATGCCATGGCTAAGGGTATCATAGAAACCAGCATTCCGCAACCTTTGCGTGAGGAGTATGCTGATTTGGATACATACGATATGATCGATGAGCTGAAGTCATCAAACTTGCATCAGTTTAGAGTTGCCAGATTTGAGTTAGAAAGTGAGTTTCTCTCTACAAAGATGGAAGAAGGCTCTGGCCTGAAGGCACACTTGGCCAAGATGCATGAGATACATCTGAGCCTCGTAGATGACTTTGACTATGAGACCACACATGAGTCTGCGATATACACGGTGTTACACTCGCTTCCACCGAGCTATACAGACCATGTCCATGGCTATGTCGGCAGAGGTGAAAGCCTCGAGTTCTCTGACTTCATGGATAGACTTCAGTATCTGGAAGTTGAACCCATTGAAGGAGAAGTTGTCGATGGAGAAGGTATATATTTGATATACTTTATAAATGTTTACTCCCTTATACAACACTTGCAGTAAATGAGTATCTGATACTTATTCTGTTTTATGAAAACAGGACCTGCCGTTGCATGGACGGGAAGAGGTGAAATCAAGGATTGATGAATATCAAGTCAGTTGATGGCCAGCATGGATTCCGCCGAGACATCTATCATAGGAGATACTTAGAGTATTAGATAAATCTTATGTAATCATTATAGTATGAACACTTAGTTGTGTGTCTTGCATCTCGCGAGACAAAGTTATTCATGTAATGAGACAAGTCAGTTGTTCCATCTTTATGAATAAAAGTGTGCTTATACTTTGATTACGTCTTGATTTATGATATGATAGAAAGCATTTATAATACTACTATTATTGTCAAGAAATATTCAATGTTTAATGATAAAGTTGTCTTGATTATAGCGAGTCAAAGATTTGATTACATGAGGTGACTTCATAACTGATGAATTCATTAAATGTATGATCTATTAACTTGTGAGTTCATTATCGAATGAAAATCATAACTTGATTGCATGAGATGGATTAGATACACGATCTATGAACCTCTGCAATAAATATAATCATGACAAGGTTCTAGCAAGTAGAACTTGTGCCAATCATTATACATAAATGATGTAGAATGGGCATGTGAGTTATCATTAAAGACTTCATATGATTAATTGAAAGTTGTATTCAATTGAGATCATAAAACTGAGATTCAGGAATCACAGTGAGAAGTGAGAATACAAGGATACATATCACTACGCTACGATCCGAAGTGATAAGTATTGATATTGACATAATGGGAGACTTGTGGAAGTTGTACCACAAACTATGATGGAAGTTGAAAGTGCTAGACTACTTAAACCATTCGTAGTCATACTAAACCATAGTATGGTCTAAACGTTCTTTCCCCTAGCACTATAGTTATTGTCGAATAAGTTGTTTAATTCATTAAGTTAAAACACCCACTTCATGAATAGGAAACCGTCCTAATTCTAATGAGACATGATAGCTCCATAACTGATGGTGTTATAAGGTTTCTTAAAAGAAAGAATTTCTTTGTAATAAAACTACGAGCAATTGAAATTACATATTCTCCCCGAATAGCAAAATTTGTGTTGCTTAATTGGTAATACGAGAAAAGTCTCTCGACACGGATCCAATGGGAGATAATGGAAAGTTTGACCGAGGTATTGGACCTTGCCTTCAGAATATCAGAGTATTGCAACGGAAGCATGTTCCGCTGCAATGACACTGCATAAGGAAGGATATGCCAAAGATGATTGATCTTGGTATATGAGTTGAAGCCATTGTTGAATTTAGAAGGTTGTCATGAATACGTTCTGTACAGAACAATAATCATGAGTCTTCTTAATAAAACAATAGGGAATAATATTGCTTGAAGACACAAAGGAATGATGGTAGCCTAGAACACGAGGAGAAATGAAATAATATTGAGTTACATATAGGATGGCTCACGTCCCGTGAAATAAATCGGTTATTTCATATTCTCGAAAAACTGGAGAGTTATTGAGAATAATGTAATGGGCATAAGGCATTTTTTGGTTATGACCAAAGTTCAATGGTGATTGACTACGGAAACGTAGGAATGCTTTAATCAATAAAATATTTCATTTACACTATGATGGACCATAGCCTGAAATTGCATCTCAGTCAAATTTGGGATTTGAAAGAGAATTGTAATGGGCATGACGAAGGTTACTTCGTTAAAAGGATGGACTATAGTACCTCAAGACAGGAACCCTCAACCTTGATTTGATCAAGTGATTTTGTGATGACCAAAATATTGAGTGGGCCTGCAGTTTCATGAAACTGAGTGGGACTTTGAAGACTTCCCAGAAACTTGGAATGCAGAGGGAATTTTCTGAGTGGGAGCTTTGGAAGCATCGTCATTATGTGAGACATAGTGAACAATAAAATGACTTGATGAAAGCTGAACCACAAATATATGAGTATAAGATGGATATATTTGAGTGGGAGCATGATCATTATTTCAAACATATATATACATTGATATGTGTGAAGAATGATCTCATATGTATATATATGGATATGCATTGATTGTGTATATAGAGAATTGTCTTATATACATATGTGCATTATGATATATATAGAGCATAAGGCAAATAAAATAAAAGATTGCAAGAATCTTCTTTTATGTGAAATACCAACACATTACACGTTGAAATCTATATGAGTAGATTAAGATACGGATAATGAAACGAAGTGAAGGTTGGAATAATCTTCTAGACAAGAAACAGGTTCTTGTGGCTAGAAATTATATAATGGATGAAATCCAAATATCACAAGCAATGTCTTGATGGAAGAATAAAGATGCACCATGTACTGGACATGTGATCTTATATGTTCTTGACATATGATTCTACCATATAACATGCGTTGTGAATCCAACAACAGAATGACTCAAAAGTTCTTGGAAGAAGAACAGATTCCGATGTGCTTTAGGAGTAAAACACAGAATCTGAATAAAGTCCATGCATTCAGTATATGAGGAATACTGAGGACTATTCTCTAAAATATAGAAAGGATAATAGACTTGAATGTAATGCAAGATTACAATTGCAAGCCATATTATGGGTCTATATGGAATTAGAGACATCACCAAAGACATGAAAGAAACGTGAGCAAAATTCACGGCACTACAAACATAATACTACTTAAGAAAGTAGATGTATGGATAAAAGTTTAGTGTTAGAAGTATTGGACTTCTGGCTGAGTGTATTTCCCAGTATATATGACTAAGGATGAGTCTTCTAAAGACTGAACCAAGAGATCATTGGAGGATATTGTGAAATAATAGTCTCACTCTCCCGCGAAACTTATATCCAACCATTATATGATAATGAGTGGTATGTCAAAAGAGTTTTTTGACCTGTACCAGTTGCAAAGGAAACATACGAATCTGAATTGGTGCTTTTAAATGCGGCTTGCTTGGCCTTCCATGATCAATGAAACACTTATGTGATAAGATGATTATGATCGGAAGATAGTAATGGCGCACCTTGGGCTGGTGCGCCATTACTAACTTTTTTTTAATTTTTTGACATATTTTGAATTTTGAAGGAGGGAAGATAGTAATGGCACACCTTCCCAAGGTGCGCCATTACTAAGCATGATTTTTTTTCAAATTTTTTTGCCTCCAGATCTTGAAAGCCCCGTAACTTTTTTTCAGTTAGATTTTTCAGGATTCTAAAAATATTCAACGAGTTTCCCCGGTTGAATTTGGATGTAACTTTTCGAGTAGATGATTTTTCATATAAAAAACTTTTTCATCGGAGTTTGTATGCAAAAGTTGTGTCCATTTTACAAATCATCGGGAGATTTTGCAAAAAAAAGTCGAAATTCATGTTTGTAAATTTTTCTAACAACTAGACCACATATCACATGGGAATCTTATTTCATTTCATTGTTTTGACATTTCTATCATTTTATTTTATTTTATTTAAACTGAAAAGGCGGTCCTCAAGGGGGGGTGCATTTGGTGAATTTTTTGGCCACCTCAAAAAGTTAGTAATGACGCATCTTTACAAAGTGCGCAATTACTATGGCTGTGACTGGGTCAAACCTTGGTCAAATATAGTAATGGCGCACCTTGTGCGCCATTACTATGTCAACTTACTAATGGCGCACATGTACAAAGTGTGCCATTACTATGTCCAGGAATGGGTCAAACCTTGGTCAAACATAGTAATGGCGCACTTTTCACCTGGTGCGCCATTACTGTTTAGGTTACTAATGGCGCACCTGCACATGGTGCGCCATTACTAAATAGTAATGGTGCACCACATGTATAGTGCGCCATTAGTGTCAATATTATCTATAGCCGTTTTTTCAGTAGTGTATGCCCACCGACATTTCCTCAAGACATAGTGGATGGTCCCCTAGATTACGAACAACTTTCGAGGTCTAGGTACACCAAGTTGGTTAGAGAAGGAAGACGAACCGAGTTTGCTCCTCTCATCACCTTCATGGTAAGTTATGCATATGCATGTTCTTCATTCTACTAGTCCAATTAGAAGTTGACATGTTTGTTTTCATAGCGTGATTCAATCACACGTGAAGCGCAGTTAGCAGAGGTTGCACTTACATGTGCTCCAGGACCAACTAGGGAGAAAGTGCTTGAGGGCTTTGTGAAGGTATAAAGTACCCTTTTTGTGTATAGTTCATTTGAGTAATGTTTGACGGCTTTATGAATGATGCAGAGGAGCGCCGCTTGGCTACGTCACCTAGGGAACTTCTTTGGCTGCCGTGAAATCAAAGTTGCCACACCGTCCCACAATACATCGTCCTCATGCCATGGCCATGGGCATCAAGAAGAGACATCTGTAGAGGTAAGAAGATACATCGTCCTCATACCATGTAGCCATTTTTCATCATATTGACGAATCTTATATGTTTTGAAGGTTGAGGATATCCCCGATGACATGACATTGTCGCAGTACCGAAGTAGTCTGCGGTACACTCTGCACCAAAGGAAGACCCCGCTACGTTGTAGTCCTAATCAAGAGGAACAATGGTCTCAGAGGCTAAACAAGAAGAAGAGAGTTGTGGGGAGAGTGAAGGGGAAGGGGAAGGTGACAATCTCCATTGATGATGATGATGTTGAAGACCCGCCGAGGAGGAGGAGTTCAAGGAATGTGGGTCGAAAGTAGCTCATATTTATTTGGTGTTGTGTTCTTTAAATATGGAACTTTGAACTTGAACTGTGGTGTGGTCTAGCTATGCCTCTTTGAACTATCTATGCCACTTTGAACTTGAACTATGGTGTAGCTCATCTTTATTTTGGTATGTTTGATGGTGGTACTTTGGTATATTTTATGGTGGTAGAGGCAGATTGGGCATCCACCTGCGGCTGTCATTTTTGTTGTTCTTTAAATTTTCTATTATTGTTGCTGCTATCAAAAATCTGAGTAGGGTAGTCCACTGTCCTGGCCAGACAGTGTCTGGTTGGATGCGCCAGAGGGTTACGCCACCAGTTGCGGCGCTGCACCAGAGAGGGTAGTGCCGTCGCCAGTGGCGCTACTCTCCGCTATTTTTATTGAACCCCTCTTTTAAGCCACTGGACCGGAGGGAATTTTTTTAGGAGGGTAGCTCCGCCGGTTGTGGCGCTACACCAGAGAAGGTAGCGCCGCCGCCAGTGGCGCTACTCTCAGCTATTTTTTTGAATCCTTCTGTTAAACCACTGGACTCGGTGGACAATTATTTGAGGAGGGTAGCACCGCCGTCTGTGGCGCTGCACTGGAGTGGGTAGCGCCGTCGACAGTGGCGCTATCCTCCACTATTTTGTTGAATCCTTATGTTAAGCTACTGGACTCGGGGGACTCAAATGCTAACATCAGTTGTGGAGCTAACTTCGCTGTAGAGGGTGTATTCTTAAACATATCAAAGTCCTCAAATGCTAACATCACATATGCTAACAAATACGATCGCATATAATTGCAACACAAGTTCATCACATAGTTCATGCCATAGTTCACGACATAGTCCATCACATAGTTCATGCCATAGTTCATCACATAGTTCATCACTTAGTTCATTCCATAGTTCACGACATAGTGTGCAACGAAACGATTACAACTTAAATGGACCTATGACGATGGTTCTTTTCGTTCAACTCAAGAAGTTTATCAACTCCTCGTTCTCCCCATCGTATGTATTAGCCTTCATGGCATAGATATCTGCGAGTACGTGCATAATCACTATCTTCCCGGATGCTTTGACTTACATCCCACCACCTGACTGAAATATGCGGGTCATAACGGTTGTATCTTAGGTATTCCGTGGAGATATGTTGAGGAGTATTGTTACAAGAGCGGGATTTGTCAATCCATATAATGGATAGATACTCGGGGCCCACTCGGTGAGATTCCATCCATAAAGCTGCGCAGCGTGTGACTAGGTCACGGGGATGAATATCACGGGAACGAGTGAATAAGGTTTTGTTCGGAACGAGGTTGAACCAGACATAGGATGTCATTGATCGAATCTCGGAACAATCCAGTATCGCTGACAAAGGGAATGCTATACGGCGTAAGGTCCAATCGGTGTTGATATCCGGAATGCACAGGGGTCATTATGGGCATCCAGGTCCCGCTGATGATCATTGACCATAGCCTCTGCGAGGTCATGACTGGAATGTTCTCGGACCGTAGGGTAACACACTTAAGGGCTCGATGGAATCGGAGACCTTTTCGGAACCATCGGAGCAACCAGAGAATAAAGGAAACAATATCGGAGAAGTACCGTGTTGAACCGAAACAAGTTCGGAGTGAACCGGAAGGTGTTCCGGAGCACCGGGAGATGGAATATTATGTTTTAGTTATTAATTAATTGAATTAATAATTAAAATCATTTTATGTCTAATTAATATGTGCTACGGGCCTTAGTGGAGAAAAAGGCCCATTAGGGGAATTAAAAGGGAAAAAGAAAAAGAAAAAGAGGGGGGAGGCGCCATGGGCCCTAGGGCCCATGAGGGATGCGCCCCCTCCCCCCCTTGGCCGGCCACCCCCCTTAGCAAGGGACTTTAGTCCCACATTGCTAAGGGAGGGGGGTTGACTCCCTCCCCTCTGCCTATATATAGATAGCCAGGGTGCACATATTTAATACACAGAAATTCGTGAGAAAATAAATATTACTCCGAATTGAGATCGGTTTTCTCCGGTCTTCTCCCCTCCCTTGTCTCTTTCACGGTGGACTACCTAGTGTGAGTATATAGTGGAATCGAGGCTTCTCTACTAGAATCGGAGGCCGTCGTGCTGCCGAAGCTCCGTCCGGAGGTCTGCTTCCGCCACCTCCGCTGGATCGGAGAACGGAGGTCGTCATCGAGTCTCGTACGTGTGCGAGTACTACGAGGTGATGCACGTGTGGAACTACACCCATCCGGGTGCTCAACACAGCCAGGGGGCTGTGAAACTTGGTCGGCTACATCAACCACGTTTGCGGGAACGTTTCCCGCGCAACGGACTACACCCCGAGGTATGTTATTTCCGCACTACTTTCCGTTACGGTAATACGGCTAGCTAGATCTTGGGTTATGGGAACGCTAGTTAGAAAAATTTGTGTTTTCTGCTGCGAACCCCAATAGATCTAACTTGCTCGCTCATGAAGACCTAGAGCTCGTTTGAGGAGGCTCATCCTTGGAATATGCAAGCCAAGTTCTATAGTGTGAAGGTCCCCACATAGCTATATGCATAATGATCATCTCTATGGAGTACAACGATATAAAGGGAGTACTAGTGTGGATCTCTCAAAAGGATAGTAGTGTTGCCCCTTTCTCTCTTTTATTTCTTTTTCTCTTTTTTCTATTTTTTGTATTTTTTTGTGGCCTCAATGGCTCTTTCTATTTAACTCTCATTTGTCCTCTTTGGGATCTTTTATTGTGTCCACTTTGGGATATTTTCCTCACTTAAGGGAAACACTCTATTTTACAAGAAGGTAAAGGAGATCTTTCACACTTTACAAGGTACTCAAAAGCATAAAGAAGATGTAACTATCATGATGTATGCAATGTATGTCGCTGCCAGTGTAGGAGGAACATGTATGACATGAAGATCAAGTCATGAAGAGGTGGATGTTGCATGGCAATATATCTCGGAAAGGCTATGGAAATGCCATGATAGGTAGGTATGGTGGCTGTTTTGAGGAAAGATATAAGGAGGTTTATGATGACAGAGCGTATCATGCCAAGGGTTTGGATGTACCGGCGAAGGTGGACACCAACTCTCGGACTGAGAAGAAGGCAATGCACGGCACGGGAGAGGCTAGCAAAATATGGGAAGGTGGAAGTGTCAACTTTCAATACTTACATTAGTCCGAAGAACTCATGCACTTATTATCGGTAACTCTCAATCTAATAAGGAGGTTCACAAAGAGACAAGTACCCCGAAGAGGAGTGTATGGAGGTTTGGTTATCCTTGCGCATCCTCGACTCATGGTACGTGAGTGTTCTCTAATATTCGATCCCTCCAAAGATTAGTGATCCATCTAGTAGCTAGAGTTCTCAACTAGTTTTGTAGGTTTTGAAAATACACACGGATTGCCCAAAATACGACACCTATCACTAATAGGCTAGAGCTCTTGACACCCAAAGTTCAGACATTACTCACAACAATACCTCAAAACTATTGCAAGTTACTACTAGAATTAAATAGCAACCTCAATAACCTACTTTCAAGACAAGAAAAAACTCAGTGCAACAACCAACTCTCTTTAACAAGATAAACATGAAAACTAAAAAGAGTTCCAGCAACAAACTAAACAAAAGCCAAGGCTCTTGCTAAAAAGAAACTAAGACTAAGACTAAATATAGCAGCAGCTATGAAAAGATAAAGAACACACAACAACAAAAAGATAAGCAGGAAAAATCCTATGATGTGTTCTAGATTTTGAAAGTGGAGCGTGTTTCTCTCCCACACAAAGTAAGACGGGATCTAACTTGTTATGAACAGCAAGCAAAGCTAAAGAAAACTAAAAATAAAACCTAAGAGCGAGACGCTCCAAGCATAGCACATAACGCATGAAGTGATAAAAATATAGTGAGACGAAGGACGAACTGATGATTGTTGATGGAGAAGGGGATGCACGGGGGCATCCCCAAGCTTAGAAGCTTGAGTCTCCTTGAATATTTATTGGGGATGCATGGGGGCATCCCCAAGCTTGAGCGCTTCACACTCCTGGATCTTCTTTCATCATCTTCCATCGCACACTTGAAAACTCCCTTCATACATAACTCATCATAAGCTGATTAGAGAGGTTAGTACCCTTAATAAAATAAATTTCCCCAATGGATATAAATATATTATTGAAGAGCTACTGTTTCTCAACAGTGCCAAAAAGTTTTTGCAAAGAAAAAGCAAGCTTAAGGTTTGCAAAAGTTAGGAGAGACAAAACGTGGCAGAATCTGTGAAAAACAGAACAGCAGGTAGTAAAGAATTTTTTAGGGGCACTTCTGCACCTCAAATCAAAAAACTCAGAACATATGGAAGTTTCACAATTGTTTAGAGCACGCTGTCAAAAAAATTCAGATCAAAAAGATGATCCGGTGATTTGATTCGAATTTTTCTGTCAAGGGACAGAATCTGTTTTCTGGACAGCACGTCACAACTTTTGCTTCTCTTATCGTAAGAGGCTATAACTTGGCACAAAGCTGAAAAATAAATATACAATGATGTTGCTACAGCAGTAACAAACATCAAGACACAACAAAAAGAAAAAATAAACCTAAATTCGTTGTGGGCTGCCTCCCGAAAGCGCTTTCTTTTATGCCTTTAAGCTAGGCATAATGCAAAATATCAAGTTGTATCAATCGAATCATTATCAAGATCATCAAAAAGCTCTTCAATTGTACAACTAGTCTTGAGAGGTCTTTCAAATAAAGGACTAATGAAGATACTTCTAAGGAGAGAACCAAAAGGCGGAAAATCAATGGAAGATTCATTTATAAAATCATCAGAGAGAGGTATTTCTTCCAAAGTTTTCACGGTTTCAACTTCTTTAGCAATGGTTGGTTTATTTTTAGGTCGGGGAACTCTAGGGACATAATTGAACTTAGGTTCCCTTCTTGCTGAAGTCTCTACCTTTTTTGTTTTGATTGAGGTAAAATTAGTTCCTAGGGTATTAATGATTTCCTCAATCTTATCAATCCTAGAAAGATCTGTATCACGGGATTTGATGACCTCCAAAGTTTTAATAATTTTAAGCATGGAGCTATCAAGCCTATTTAAATTCCCTTGAATCTTCCGATCCAACTCATTTATCTTAGTTATACTTGGTATTTCTAACTCTATCTTTTCAAGTTTCTTCATAATGTGAGCTAGAGTTATATCTTCTTGTATGCTAGCAATAGGGAGATTTCCACCAAGATTTTCAATAACATTAAGAGACTCCAAAATCGGGGCTTCTAGGAAATTCCCATTGATAGCAGTATCTAATATGAACATATTCCAAGGAGTAACCCCGACATAAAAATTTCTAAGCAGGATAGTAGTGGATTGCTTCTTGGTGGCTCTTTTTTGAGAATCATTAATTCTATACCAAGCATCTTTTAAACTTTCACCACCTTTTTATTTAAAGGTGAGAACCTCTGTCTCAACAAAGGCAAAAGGGACAGACATAATGACAACCACTAGCAAGATAAATAATTTTTTGTGATTTTTGAAATAAGACACAAAGATAAAAACTGAAAGGTAAACTAACAAGACTAAAAAACAAAGGTAAAGGGTAGTGTGCAACTCCCCTATCTTAGCACTCGGAGTCCCCGGCAACGGCGCCAGAAATTTTGCTTGATGGCGCGAGAGTTGACGGGTGCAGTCTTCTCGCCCTTCGTTGGTGAGCCCCAAGTGGAAGGAGTGATGTAGCACAACAGCCAATTTCCCTCGGTAAAGATACCAAGGTTTGTCTCCAGTAGGACTCCAGAGATGATAAGTAGGTGTCAGCGGCGCAACTGACGCGGACCTGCACACAGACACAAATAACTTTGTTCCCAACAAGTTCAGAGAGGTTGTCAATCTCTCCGGTCTTGTTGTTCACAAAGGATCAAACACAAGGGATAATGATAGCAACTGAAAGTAAAAGCAGAAAAGTAAATGAGCGTGGAAACAGTAATGAGGATATGGACCGGGATACGTGATGTTCATTAGTGATGTCTCTCTCCCAAAAGACGATCAAACTGCTATGCGAGGTAAACAAATTACAGAAGGGCAATTGACAGGATTATGAACGCACCGCAATGCTAACTATGCTACAAAAGAAAGGAAGAGGCTCAAAAGCACGGGCAGTACGCCAAAATAAGTAGACCGAAATCCAACTGCATCTACTACTAATCATCCACCTTGAGGTATATATCCAGAACATCTCGCTGGTATTAAGTTGCGAGCCCCACCCAAAGTGTAAACCCAAAGCAACAGACAACTGCATTAAAAAGTACTTTGCGTAAAGTAAACAATCCTTGCAACCGCGGTTACAAGAACCGTTGTTTTCCCCCTTGTGGCAACAGCACATCCCCTAGACTCAAGTTTCTGCCACTCAAGCGTGTCATCGGGGGGCATGAACCCACAATCGAGCATAACGTTCCCTCTTGGGGTTACTACCTACTACTTGGCCAAAGCAATAAACAGCAACGGAGAACATGCAAGAATTACTTAGGAACAAAAATATAAGAGATAAAAACCAAATATATTACTCAATCACAATCTGAACATAATCTCATAATCCATCAGATCCCACCAAACTCAGCATAGCAACAGCAGAAATATTACAAAAGTGCCTCGATCATGTAGGGCAGCTCACGAGGTCTAAACCATGAAGATCAAAGAGGGGAGGAGAACATCACACAGCTACTGATCACGGACCCATGGTCCAAGGAAAACTACTCACGAGACATCCGGGGAGCATCCATGGTGGAGAGGAGACTCCCGGAGGTCGGCCCTCCCTCCGGCAGGGTGCCGGGAAGAGGTCTTCTGGTGCTCCCGATCTCGAAAGCACGGCGGCGGCGGAACAGAGGGGAGATCGCAAAAAAGGGTTCTCTCTTCTGAAGTTTCCCATGACGGAGAATATATAGGCGAAGGGGGGCAGCCAGAGGTGGACCATGGGCCCCAGGCGCCCCCCTGGCGCGGCCAGGGGTGGGGCCGCGCCGGGTGGCCGCCTGGGCCACCCCTGGCTCCCGTCTGGCCCCACTCGGGCTCTTCGCGAAGCTTTCTGCACGCTGATTTTTCCCGGAAATTTCTGGCACTTTTTATATGGGGGAAAACTGAAATAGAAAAACAGCAGAAAACAGGAACTGGCACTGTGGTGCACTGAGTTAATAGGTTAGTCCAAATATGATCAAAAGTGTATGAAAGTTTATCTAGATCATAGCAATATCACACAAAACATGCATGGAGGAAGCAGAAATTATATATATGTTTTGGACGTATCAAACGTATCCTCCTGTTAGCCGACGAGCTATCGTCCAACCTGTGCCTCTCATGACTAACCCAGGGTCCCTGGCCATGGGATTTTCCGGGTTACATCCCCGTCAATTGGCGCCGTCTGTGGGAACTACACAGGTTGGAATTACGATCTCGGAGGTTCCGTCCTCAGCAAGCCGCAACTCAAGAGCAAGAACCAGATGCAATCCACCCGAGGAATTCAAGATCACGACGAATATCTCTGTCGCCCCGGCGAGATCGCTCAGCCTGCAGCCGTGTCAAGACCAATACTACGGCGGCAACCGAGCACACCGCAAGCGAAGGAGAACTCGACGACCCAAAATAAAGGCGCGAGGGCTCCACACAGAGATCCCGATCAGCGAACTACAGCACGAAGAAGAGGACTTGCCGGCCACTCGACGACCCACCGCCACCCAGGCACCCGCCGCACAACAAGACACCAACTCCGAGCTCAAGATCAGCGATCGCCAAGACCATCGCCAACGAGGAAGAAGTCATCGACCCAGAAGACAGGCGCAAGGACTCTACGAAGAGACTCCACTCGACGAGTCGAACTATACAGCCACACGATTGCCAACCACTCGACGACCCACCGATGTGCGGACAGCTGTCGCCCGCCAGGACAGCGACTCCAAGACCCAGACCGGCGAATACTACGACCCAGACCGACGACCAGACGAATTCACCAATCTCATAAGGAACCAGAACCTAGGCGAGGGGATCAAAATCGACACGCGATTTCACGAGCACCCAGCGGATCACACGTTGTTCTTCTAAATCTCAAGGAAGAAGCAACACGCCGGGTCCAGCAAGCTCACGATCAGGGAACAGCTAGAAGGACCCTGCACGATCCACTGCTTCGAAGAAAATTGGGGAAACATTAGATCGAGCCATACCCTGGGAGACTGTCGCCTGTTCAACGAACTCGCCGACAGCCTCAAGGAAGAAAAACAGCGAGAAGCCAAGCGCACCCGACGAACCGAGCAGTAGCCGACTCAAGGACAGGTGTACACGATCCATGAGGGCAGGGTATCGCAAGCCCAACAGGACGCCTACACCCTGCAAGCCAGAGCAGCCGAGAACCTAAACGCAGTCGAAGTCTACCAGCTACACAACGCAGAAACCAGCATCACGTTCTCCCAGAGCGATCACCCGCCCGTAGTCCCAAGGCCGGGACACGCGCCCCTGGTACTCGACGCTCAAATTTGAGGCTATGACATGGACAAAATCTTCATGGACGGAGCCAGCAGCATGAACATAATCTTCGTCAGCACTCTATGTAAGATGCTGATCCCACGATCGGTATGGAAGAAATCAAGCACCGTGCTATACGGAGTAGTACCAGGAGAGCCGGCCACTTCCCTTGGAGTAATCGCGCTCTAAGTTGTCTTTGGCAGCAGACGCAATTTTGCAAGACACACCCTCGAGTTCGAAGTACTCGATTGGCAGTCGCAATACCACGCCATATTGGTGTTGGAAATATTCCCTAGAGGCAATAATAAAAAATTTATTATCATATTTCCGTGTTCATGATATATGTTTATTTTCCATGCTATAATTGTATTAACTGGAAACATAATGCATATGTGGTTGCATAAACAACACCGCGTCCCTAGTAAGCCTCTACTATACTAGCTCGTTAATTAATGATTGTTATGGTTTCCTAACCATGAATATGAGTTGTGTATTAATTAATGGGATCATGTCATTAGAAGAATGACGTGATGGACAGACCCAACTAAGCATAACAATATTGATCGTTTCATTAAGTTTATATTGTCATGCCTTTTATTGTCAAGTATCATGTTTCTTAGACCATGAGATTATGTTATTCCCGGGTACCGGAAGAATACTTTGGGACATCAACCATCACATCGTGACAGGGTGCTCATAAAAATGCCTTACGGGTATCTCCGAAAGTACTTGTTGAATTACATGAATCAAGACTGGGATTTGTCCCTCCATGTGACGGTGAGATATACTCTGGGCCCACTCGGTAATGCACATTCGGTAACGCTTGCAAGCACGTGACTAATGAGTTAGTCACAGAGAATGTTGTATTACAGAACGAGTAAAGAGTACTTACCGGTAACGAGATTGAACTAGGTATAGCGATACCGACGATCGAATCACGGGTAAGTAAAATATCGTGTGACAAATGAAATTGTGTACGGATTATAGTAGTCCACGACATAGTGGTTCAATCGATAAAGATCTTCGTTGAATGTGTGGGGGTCATTACGGATATCCTGGTCCCTCTAATGGTTATTGATCAGAGAGATGTCTCGATCATGTCTGTACGTTCTCGAACCCGTAGGGTCACACACTTAACGCTCGGTAACGCTAGAATAGCTCTGGGATAATTTTATTAATGGTGTTCGAATATTGTTCGGAGTCTCGGATGAGATCCTAGACATCACGAGGAGCTCCGGAAGAGTCCGGAGGTAAAGATTTATATAAGGCAAGTTGATTTCAGGGTTCCAGAAAAGTTCGGGATTTTTTTGGCAGTGTCGGAATGTTCTAGAAGGTTCCGGAGGGTCCCACTATGGCCCCCACCTGTTTTGGACGACCAAGGGTGGTCCAATAGTCCATGTGACCAGCCCTCCTTGGTTTATTATGCCAATAAATGGGAAGCCCTTCAATGGGAGGGTTACCACTCTTAAAAGAAAGGTGTAACCATCTTTTTGATGACAGAGGGGTTTTCACTTGGGAATTGAAGTGGCTACAACCTCCTTGCCTATATAAGAGAGGGGAGAGGCTCACCAACAACACCCAAGTCCTTCCACACCTCCTCCTCCCTCACGTGCATCGCTTGGCGAAGCCCTGCCCTCGGGAAACTCTTCACCATATCCACCACCACGCCGTTGTGCTGCTGGAATCGATCCCATTTATTTCTCCCTCTTGCTTGTTGGATCAAGAAGAAGGAGACGTCATTGAGCTGTACGTGTGCAAGCCTCCGGAGGTACTGCTCGTTTGCAGTGCTGATCGGATCGAACTTCACCAACAACTTCACCAAGCTGCGTTGAAATAAACGTTCAACGCACGTGTTCTTCGAGGGTATGATGACCTACCCTCCCCGTTACTAGCATCTTCTAGATTGGATCTTGGATGTTGCTTCCGCATGTGAGAGAAAAATTTTGTTTTCTATCGCGCAATCTCCTACAGTGGTATCAGAGCTAGTTCTATGCGTAGATGCTTTGTACGGTTAGAAAACAATGAGTTGTGGGTGTTGATCTTCTTGTTGATACCCTTCCATGTGTATTTTGGTTTTGCGGTATGGTTTGATGCAGCGGCCCGGACCAACTTTACAATCTTCGGATTGAGACCGGTTCCGCACTTGACGTGCAACTTGTATTGCACATGCGGCCTGCGGGTGTCAGTCGCTCTTACCATAGTATTAACCACATTTACAAAGGAGGGCTCTTATGAGATTAAGAAGCAATTGGTTATATCAACGTTGTGTTTTTTTTCGAGGGTAAGAACGGTTCTTATGCAAAACCCTAGAATCCACGTAAAATTGAAAATAATAAGGGAGAGGCGTCTAACTTGTTTTTGCAGGGGTGCTTGTGATGTGGTATAGCCCAAACTGTTCATATGATATATTTGTAATGTATGAGATGATCATGTTTTGTAATGTTTCACGACTTGCATGTCGATGAGTACGGCAACTGGCAGGAGCCATATGGTTGTCTTAATTATTTATTGTATGGCCTGCGTGTCAACTTCAAACGCCATGTAATTGCATTACTTTATCGCTCTGAGTTAGCAATAGTTGTAGATGCAACGTGGTGTAGACAACCAAGATGCCATAAGGTGGAGACCAAGATGGTGCCATAATGGAGATCTTGTCGGTGCGTTCAAGATGGAGATCAAGGCGCAATAAAAGGGCTATACCATGTCACATATTTTATGCATGTGATGTTTATCCTTTTATGCATCTTATTTTGCGTGTGCACAACGGTAGCATTATAAGATGATCCCTCACACTAAATATCAAGATAAACATGTTCTCCCTAAGTATGCACCGTCGCAAAAGTTCGTCGTTTTGAAGCATCTCGTGATGATCGGATGTGGTAAACTATACGTTCACATACGACGGGTGTAAGCCAGTTTTACACATGCAAAAATACTTTGGTTAACTTGACGAGCCTAGCATGTACATACATGGCTTCGGAACGCAACGAACCGAAAGGTTAAACACGAGTCATATGAATGATATGATCAACATTTTGATGTTCACCATTGAAACTACAACTTCTCTCGTGAAGATCGGACTTGGTGTAGTGGATTTGGATCGTGTACCACTAGACAACTATGAGGGATGTTGATTTAAGTGGGAGTTCGTTAGTAATTTGATTAAACTAAACTCATTATCATGAACATAGTCTAAAATTTTATTTTGCTAAAATGGTGTAGATCATGGCCCGCATAGCTCAGTTCAACTTCAGCACATTCCTTGAGAAAGAAAAACTAAAATCATCTGGTTCCAACTTCACTGACTGGCACCGCAACCTGAGGATTATCCTCACTGGGTGTAAGAAGCAATATGTGCTCGATGCTGCGCTAGGTGATCCACCTGCAGACGATGCTCCAGAAGCAGAACATAACGTCTTTGAGACATGCAAAGATGACCAAATTATAGTTTCTTGTGCAATCCTTACATCTCTGGATACTGATCTCCAGAAACGTTTTGAACATCATGGCACCTATGAGATGGTTGAAGAGCTGAAAACCATGTTTCAGACTCAGGACCGCGCTGAGAGATATGAGATCTCTGATAAGTTCTATAAATGTAAGAAGGAGGAGCACAACCCTGTCAGTGAACATGTTGTAACAATGGGAGGCTATATCCAACGCCTAATTCAGCTGGGATGTGTGATCCCAGATGAGTTAATCACTGACAGGGTGCTGCAGTCGCTCCATCCGAGCTACAAAGGATTTGTGCTGAACTATAACATGCAAGGCATGAATAAGACTCTCAATGAGCTTTTCGCGATGTTGAAATCTGCGGAAGTGGACATCAAGAAAGAACATCAAGTGTTGATGGTCAATAAGACCACAAGTTTCAAGAAGGCTAAAGACAAAAAGGGACACTTCAAGAAGAGTGGCAAGTCAGCTGCCGCTCGGGGCGGCAAGCCTGTTGTCGCTCCTGTGAAGCCCAAGGCTGGTCCTAAGCCGGACACTGTGTGTTTCTACTGCAAGGGAGAAGGTCATTGGAAGCGCAACTGCCCCAAGTACTTGGCGGATAAGAAGGCTGGCAATGTCAAAGGTATATTTGATATACATGTTATTGATGTCTACCTTACTAGTTCTCGTAGTACTGCCTGGGTATTTGATACTGGTTCGGTTGCTCATATTTGCAATTCGAAACAGGAGCTTCAGAATAAACGGAGACTGGCGAGGGATGAGGTGACGATGCGCGTCGGGAATGGATCGAAGGTCGATGTCATCGCCGTCGGGATGTTACCTCTTCATCTACCTTCGGGATTAGTTTTAAACCTTAATAATTGTTATTTGGTGCCTGCGTTAAGCATGGACATTATATCTGGATCTTGTTTATTGCGAGACGGTTACTCGTTTAAATCACAGAATAAAGGTTGTTCTATTTTTATGAGTAATATCTTTTATGTTCATGCACCCGACGTAAATGGTTTATTCTTGTTGGATCTCAATAGTAGTACTTCACACATCCATAACATTGATGCTAAAAGATGCAAAATGAATAATGATAATTCCACATACTTGTGGCACTGCCGTTTAGGTCATATTGGTGTAAAACGCATGAAGAAACTCCATTCTGATGGACTTTTCCAGTCACTTGACTTTCAATCATTTGACACATGTGAACCATGCCTCATGGGTAAGATGACTAAGACCCCATTTTCTAGTACGATGGAACGGGCGAGTGACTTGTTGGAAATCATACATACTGATGTGTGTGGACCAATGAGCATTTCGACACGTGGTGGATATCGTTACTTCATAACTTTCACTGATGATTTAAGTAGATATGGGTATATTTACTTAATTAAACACAAGTCTGAAACATTTGAAAAGTTCAAAGAATTTCAGAGTGAAGTAGAAAATCATCGTAACAAGAAGATCAAATTTCTACGATCTGATCGCGGAGGGGAATATCTGAGTTACGAGTTTGGCATTCACTTGAAAAACTGTGGAATTGTTTCCCAACTCACGCCACCTGGAACACCACAACGTAATGGTGTGTCTGAGCGTCGTAATCGTACTTTATTAGATATGGTGCGCTCTATGATGTCTCTATCCGATCTACCAATGTCATTTTGGGGCTATGCATTAGAGACCGCTGTATTCACTTTAAATAGGGCACCATCTCAATCCGTTGATACGACACCATATGAGTTGTGGTTTGGCAAGAAGCCTAAATTATCGTTTCTTAAAATTTGGGGGTGTCAGGCTTATGTCAAACGGTTACAACCTGATAAGCTCAAACCCAAAGCGGAAAAATGCGTCTTCATAGGATACCCTAAGGAAACTATAGGGTATACCTTCTATCACAGATCCGAAGGCAAAGTCTTTGTTGCTAAGAACGGATCCTTTCTTGAGAAGGAGTTTCTTTCGAAACGAGTGAGTGGGAGGAAAATAGAACTAGACGAGGTTGTTAAACCTTCTCCCGAATTGGAGAGTAGCGCAGCGCAAGAAGATTTGGATCTTTTGGTGCCGCCTTCACCAGCTAGAGTGGAAGAAGCTGATGATAATGATCATGAAGCTTCGGTCGAAGTTCCCGTTCGTAGGTCGACTAGGTTACGTACTACTCCTGAGTGGTACGGTAATCCTGTCATGAATGTTTTATTGTTAGAAAATTATGAACCTACGAACTATGAGGAAGCGATGATGAGCCGAGACTCTGGAAAATGGCAAGACGCCATGAACTCTGAAATAAAATCCATGAAAGAAAACCAAGTATGGACTTTGGTTGACCTTCCTGATAGCCGCAAGGCTGTTGAATCTAAATGGATTTTCAAGAAGAAAACAGACGCTGACGGTAATGTTACTGTACATAAAGCTCGACTTGTCGCAAAAGGTTTTCGACAAATTCAAGGAGTTGACTACGATGAGACCTTCTCACCCGTAGCGATGCTTAAGTCTGTTAGGGTTCTGCTAGCAATTGCTGCTTATTTCGAATATGAAATTTGGCAGATGGATGTCAAAACTGCATTCCTCAATGGAAACATTGAAGAAGAGTTGTACATGGTACAAACCCAAGGTTTTGTCAATCCTAAGGATGCTGGTAAAGTGTGCAAGCTTCAGCGTTCCATCTATGGACTAAAGCAAGCATCCCGGAGTTGGAATCTTCGATTTGATGAGGTTATCAAAGGTTTTGGATTTGTCCAAAATTATAAAGAAGCTTGTGTTTACAAGAAAGTGAGTGGGAGCTCGGTTGCGTTTCTGATTTTATATGTAGATGACATATTACAAATTGGGAATGACGTGGAGCTGCTTAACAGTGTGAAAGATTATTTGAATAATAGTTTTTCAATGAAAGATCTTGGTGAAGCTGCATACATATTAGGCATTAAGATCTATAGAGATAGATCGAGATGCTTAATACAACTTACTCAAAGTACATACCTTGAGAAGATAGTGAATAAATTCAATATGCAAGATGCAAAGAAAGGTTCTTTGCCCATGTTACAAGGTAAGCCATTGAGTAAGACTCAGTGTCCAACTACGGCAAGAGAAAGGGAAAGGATGAATAAAATCCCCTATGCCTCAGCCATAGGTTCTGTTATGTATGCCATGTTTTGTACTAGACCAAATGTGTCCCATGCTCTTAGTTTAACGAGAAGGTACCAGAGTGATCCTGGAGAGGCTCACTGGACAGCAGTTAAAAATATCCTTAAGTACCTAAAGAGGACTAAGGACATGTTTCTTGTCTATGGTGGTGATGAAGAGCTCTTCGTAAAAGGTTACGTCGATGATAGCTTCAATACTGATCCAGATGACTCAAAATCTCAAACAGGGTATGTCTTTATTTTGAACGGAGTCGCGGTTAGCTGGAGGAGTTGCAAGCAGAGCGTCATTGCAAGATCTACATTAGAGGTGGAGTATATGGCCGCTTCTGAAGCAGCGATAGAAGGGATATGGCTGAAGGAATTTGTCACTGAACTCGGCGTTGTTCCGAGTGCACTGGATCCCATTGAGATCTTTTGTGACAATACTGGTGCCATTGCTCTAGACATGGAACCATGATGTCACAAGAGCTCCAAGCATATCAAACGCCGGTTTCATCAAATTCGTGAGCATGTCATTGAAGGAGATATTACCATTAACAAAGTACATACGGATCAGAATATCGCGGATCCATTGACTAAAGTTCTTCCACAAAAAAAACATGATCAACACCAGAATGCCATGGGTGTTAGATTTCTGCCAATTTAAACTAGATTATTGACTCTAGTGCAAGTGGGAGACTGTTGGAAATATGCCCTATAGACAATAATAAAATTGTTATTATCATATTTCCGTGTTCATGATATATGTTTATTTTCCATGCTATAATTGTATTAACCGGAAACATAATGCATGTGTGGTTGCATAAACAACACCGCGTCCCTAGTAAGCCTCTACTATACTAGCTCGTTAATTAATGATGGTTATGGTTTCCTAACCACGAACATGAGTTGTGTATTAATTAATGGGATAATGTCATTAGAAGAATGACGTGATGGACAGACCCAACTAAGCATAACAATATTGATCGTTTCATTAAGTTTATATTGTCATGCCTTTTATTGTCAAGTATCATGTTTCTTAGACCATGAGATTATGTTATTCCCGGGTATCGGAAGAATACTTTGGGGACATCAACCATCACATCGTGACAGGGTGATCATAAAAATGTCTTACGGGTATCTCCGAAAGTACTTGTTGAATTACATGAATCAAGACTGGGATTTGTCCCTCCGTGTGACGGTGAGATATACTCTGGGCCCACTCGGTAATGCACATTCGGTAACGCTTGCAAGCACGTGACTAATGAGTTAGTCACAGAGAATGTTGTATTACAGAACGAGTAAAGAGTACTTACCGGTAACGAGATTGAACTAGGTATAGCGATACCGACGATCGAATCACGGGTAAGTAAAATATCGTGTGACAAAGGAAATTGTGTACGGATTATAGTAGTCCACGACATAGTGGTTCAATCGATAAAGATCTTCGTTGAATGTGTGGGGTCATTACAGATATCCTGGTCCCTCTAATGTTTATTGATCAAAGAGATGTCTCGATCGTGGCTGCACGTTCTCGAACCCGTAGGGTCACACACTTAACGCTCGGTAACGCTAGAATAGCTCTGGGATAATTTTATTAATGGTGTTCAAATATTGTTCGGAGTCTCGGATGAGATCCTAGACATCACGAGGAGCTCCGGAAGAGTCCGGAGGTAAAGATTTATATAAGGCAAGTTGATTTCAGGGTTCCGGAAAAGTTCGGGATTTTTTCGGCAGTGTCGGAATGTTCTAGAAGGTTCCGGAGGGTCCCACTATGGGCCCCACCTATTTTGGACGACCAAGGGTGGTCCAATAGTCCATGTGACCAGCCCTCCTTGGTTTATTATGCCAATAAATGGGAAGGCCTTCAATGGGAGGGTTACCACTCTTAAAAGAAAGGTGTTACCATCTTTTTAATGAGAGAGGGGTTTTCACTTGGGAATTGAAGTGGCTACAACCTCCTTGCCTATATAAGAGAGGGGAGAGGCTCACAAACAACACCCAAGTCCTTCCACACCTCCTCCTCCCTCACGTGCATCGCTTGGCGAAGCCCTGCCCTCGGGAAACTCTTCACCATATCCACCACCACGCCGTTGTGCTGCTGGAATCGATCCCATCTATTTCTCCCTCTTGCTTGCTGGATCAAGAAGGAGACGTCATCGAGCTATACGTGTGCAAGCCTCCAGAGGTACTGCTCGTTTGCAGTGTTGATCGGATCGAACTTCACCAAGGTGCCACATACCAGAGGATGATGCAAGCTTGCTTAAAAGATCAAATAGGAAGAAACGTGCAGGTCTACGTGGACGACATCGTCATCAAAACCTACAGTGCAAACACGCTGCTCGACGACCTGCGCGAGACCTTCGCAGCACTCAACAAGTACAGAATCAAGCTCAACCCGAAGAAGTGCGCATTCGGCGTCCCAGCCGGAAAGCTTCTCGGGTACATGGTCTCCGCTCGAGGAATCGAAGCGAACCTCGAGAAAGTTCAAGCAATCGCCAGGATGCAGGAACCAACCGACATCACAGGCGTGCAGCAGCTCACCGGAAGACTCGCAGCCCTGGGTCGTTTCATCAGCAGATTAGGAGAGCGCACATTGCCATTCTACCAGTTGATGAGGAAAGGAAAGAAATTCGAGTGGACCGAAGAAGCCCTCAAAGCATTCGCGGACCTGAAGAAGACACTCTCGACGCCACCGATCTTGTCGGTACCCAAAGAAAAATAAAAGCTATACCTCTACGTGGCAGCACGCAACAGCGTGGTAAGCACAGCACTCGTCGTCGAGCGCACGGAAGAGGCAAGGTCCAGAGCATACAAAGTCTGATCTACTACCTCAACATGCTCTTGACAAAACCCCAGCAGCGGTACCCACACTACCATAAGCTACTACTGGCCATCATCACGACCTCAAGAAAGGTGTCGCACTGCTTCGACGAACACCCCATCACAATCGTGAGCAGCGCGCCACTCGCGGACATCCTCAACAATCCCGGAGCGACTGGACTAGTCTCCGAGTGGAACATTGAGCTCAGCCCGCGGGACCTGCAATTCAAGCACCCAACAGCAATCAAAGCCCAAGTACTCCCGGACTTTCTGGTCGAGTGGACGGAGGTCCAGACACCAGGCCCCCCGGACCTATCGAACTCATGGAAAATGTTCTTCGACGGGTCAAAAAGACAGCAAGCAGCCGGAGCAGGAGTCGTTCTGGTCTCCCCCAAAGGAACCAAGCTCAAATACGTCCTCCAGATCAACTTCAGCCACGCCTCCAACAACGAAGCCGAATACGAGGCACTGCTCTACGGCATGCGCATGGCCAAAACATGCGGCGCCACTCGCCTCGTAATCTACGGAGACTCCAACTTCGTCGTCCAGCAGGCGATGAAAGACTGTAATGCAGTAGTCGACAACATTGCGGCCTACCAGAAGCTCTACAACACGCTCGAAGGAAGTTTAGATGGCTGCGAGCTCAACTATATCCCGAGAACAAACAACACAGAAGCCGACGAACTTGAAAACATTGGCTCGACTCGAGGACCAGTACCACCAGGCGTCTTCCTCGAGAGCATCAGCCAGAGATCCATCAAGGGAAAAACAGCAGCACCAGAGGCAGCTATAGATGACGACACCACAGAGCCAGCACAGGTGGCATCAGAAAGCCCATCTGAAGGCAGCAGCAATCAAGCGGCCGAACCTGCGGATGCAACAACACTCGAAGGACCAGCGTGGAAAAAACCGTTCCTCCGATTCCTAATCGAAGGCACGCTACCGCAAGACGTCTCAGAAGCTCGGCGCATCAGTCGTCGATCCAAGGCATTCACAGTGATCAACAGACAGTTATACAAGCGCAACATCACCCTGATACTCCAGAAGTGCATCGACGAAGAAGACAGCAAAGCCCCACTGCTCGAAATCCATGAGGGCACCTGCGGGCACCACGCGAGAAGTCGAGTGCTCGTGTCCAAAGCGTTCCGAGACGGGTTTTATTGGCCCACCGTGATGAAAAACGCAGAGGACATCGTGCGGCGTTGCATTGCCTGTCAAAAATTCGCCAGCAGACCACACGCTCCAGCCTCAGAACTCAAGACCATACCACTATCATGGCCGTTTGCCACCTGGGGACTCTACATGGTAGGCCCACTCAAGAAGTCATCAAAAGGAGGAAGAACACACCTGCTGGTAGCAGTCGACAAGTTCACCAAGTGGATTGAAGAAGTGCCCATCACCAGCTCCACATCCCTCACGGCAGTGAATTTTATCAAATCAATCATCTTCAAGTTCGGGGTGCCACACAACATCATCACGGACAATGGCACGAACTTCACAGCGGCAGAATTTTAGAACTTCTGTGAAGAACATGGCATCAAAATCAACTAAGCATCAGTCGCGCACCCGCAGTCTAAAGGCCAGGTGGAAAAAGCAAATGGCCTAGTATGCGGAGGACTCAAAAAGTGGCTCCTTGCACCACTCGAGCAAGCCGCAGGCAACTGGATAGAAGAACTCCCTGCAGTACTTTGGAGCCTGCGTACTACCCCAAATACCGCAACCCAGTCCACACCTTTATTCATGGTGTACGTGTTGGAGGCAGTACTACCACACGACCTCAAATTCGGGGCACCAAGGATCTCGGGATATGAAGAAGAAGACGCAGAAGAAGCACTGCAAGATGACAAGGACACAACAGATGAAGCAAGGGACACAACCCTAGCAAGGTCAGAGGGATATCAAGACAAATTGTGCACTTACCAAAGCAGCCGCCTGCGCACCAGAACCTTCAACAAAGGCGACCTTACGGCTCATACAAGAGAAAGTCCACAAGCTTGTTCCCCAATGGGAAGGACCGTTCATAATCTCGTAGGTCATACGAGGAGGCGCCTATAGACTGAAGAACCCAAAGACTGACGAGGACGTGGGAAATCCATGGAACGTGGAGAACCTACGCCTGTTCTACCCATAGCATCCACCAATCAGGCTCCACTAGCAGCTAATGTAACCCTTCGGCGGAGTAGAATTATGTTTCCCAAATACTAAAAACCTCAAAGCACTCGGGGGCTCGAGTACAAAACTCCCCCCGAGAGACGCTATCGTCGCTCTCGCGATCTTTACATCAAAGCGCTCGGGGGCTCGAGTACAAAACTCGCCCCGAGAGATGTTATCGTCGCTCACGCGATCTTTACATCAAAGCACTCGGGGGCTCGAGTACAAAACTCCCCCCGAGAGACGCTATTGTCGCTCACGCGATCTTTACATGAAAGCACTCGGGGGCTCGAGTACAAACTCCCCCCGAGAGACGCTATCGTCGCCCACGCGATCTTTACATCAAAGCACTCGGGGGCTCGAGTACAAACTCCCCCCGAGAGACGCTATCGTCAACCACGCGATCTTTACATCAAAGCACTCGGTGGCTCGAGCACCACCTCCCCCCGAGAAACGCTCACGAAGTCCAAAATTTAAGGGGCCCAAGCAAGAAACCCCCGATAGGCCCCACCTGCTGAAAAACGGTTCGGAAGATATGGCCACAATTAGATGGAACACAAAGCACTCTGAAGAAATATAGACGGAACGTAGGGCAAATACAATTCTTTAGTCTTCACCTGATCGCCAAAGATCACCCAAAGACTCGGGGGCTACTCCCATCGGGAGCGCTGCCGCGCACCCGATAAAAGACAGAAAATAATGGAAGAACTACAAAGGAAACAGATCTCATCCTACGTTCGATTCTCCGACCCAAACGTAGCCTCGGGGGCTACTCCCATCGGGAGTGCTGTCGCGCACCCGATAGAACCCACAGTGCAAATTTTTGATGGACTCGAAGACATCTCTCGATCGCAAAGGACTCGAAGACAACTCTCGACCGCAAAAGACTCGAACATAGCTACCAGTTGCAAAGGGCTCAAAGACAATTGCCATTGCAAAGGCTCAAGCACAGTTCACATCACAAGGATCATTTTCAGTACAAAAAGATTCAAAGTGCATTGGATAGAAGGCAGCTCTGATGACTCGAAGGCAATCCTCATTACATGAAGAACTAACCTAGTTACAAAGACACAGGCAAGATGATAAGCCTACAACACCAATCACCCAAAGAATTATGACTTCTACATGTGTGCCCATGCTGGGATGATTTGCACTAAGACAGCGAGCATCATCAAAGACAAAGGAAGAGTCGAAGCAGCAGGCTCATGATGTCAATGACATAACTGTTGGAATATGCCCTAGAGGAAATAATAAAATGTTATTATATATATTTCCACGTTCTTAATTAATGTTTATATTTCTGTGCTATAATTGCAATGACCCTGACTATGAGATTCTAAAGAAAACTCACTTGTATGTGTGGAAATGTAAACACCAAGAGTTCCTGGTTTAGCCTCTAAGGCCAGCTCATGTGCTAACTGATGATTACGTTTTCTTAATCATGGACATTGTTCTTGTAACAAGGATGTCAGTAGCAATGGGAACATATTGTTAGCAGAACAATGATGTTGAACCGACCCCAGTATTGAATGATATACTTAGAGATCACATCGTTACAACTTTATAAGTCATATTATGAAATGTTATCATATACGTAATTCCTTAGACCATGAGAGTATTAAGTTGCTTCACACAGGAAGATGTGCTTTGGTTCTTAGATGAATCTTCCCGTTACTTGGAAGTAGTAAAATAAGTTCTGGGTACATTGGATAGTGTGTCTAGAAATTGTGATAGTTCAAGATTGGGATTTGCTCCTTCACGATGAAGAAGATATTCACTTCGGTCCCACTCGGTATGACGGTATACATTATAGTCTGGCCAGACGCATTGTGATTCAGTCACGGGGATACCGGAATACGATAACGAGGAAAAGGGACAAACGAGCAAAGAGGATAACGAGTGGCTTGTGTTCAAGAAGTTGTTACACATGGGTGCCAAACTTCTCTCCTCTGACTTTGTCATATATCGCGAAGCAAAGGGAATGGTACATGACTAAACATAATGGTTCACTCGAAGTTTCTTCGTGTATGTGCGGGAGTCAACATGGGTGTCCATGGCTCCGCTGTTGATTATAGACTATTGAAATAAGGTTGTTGACCTATGTCCGGAAGATGTTCTGAGCCATGTCCGCATTATGCCGAACCTATTGGGTCACACACTTAACGAGTAGTAGTCTGTTAGAATACTGGAATGGTAGAAGGTTTAGTGGAAGCAAAACGGAATAGTTCATACGGGCACCAGAAGTAGTTCCGGGTATTTATGGTATTTTCCATAAGGGCACCAGAAGAAGTACTGGGTATTTAAAGATATGTCCGGATCACTCTGGAATAGTCCCAGGCGGTTCTATAACATATGAGAATGGTACTGGGGAAGTCCTGGATCAACCGGAATAGTTTCCGGTTAATCGGTGGACGTCCCGAAAACGACCGACGAACCGACGCAGGGCATCGGGCAGGCTAGACCGTAACCCGGGTCGTCCCGGAACCTATCCAGATAGTTCCAGAACGTCCGAAAACGGTCCCGAAAGGTCTTGGAAGTGTTCCAGAAGGTTCCGGAATGTCCCGAACCATCCCGAAAGGTCCCGGAATGGTCGAGAATGGTCCCAGCGGGTCCTGGAAGGTTATGGAAGCTTCCGGAAGGTTCCACAAGGTTCCGGACAGTACCATATGCGCCCCACCACCCTTAGACTTGGGGGGCAAGGCTCGCCATAAGGGCTGGCCGAAATTTGGCCCTAGTCCTATTAGGACTAGGCTTTCCAAATTGGGAAGGACTCCTCACAAGGAAGGAGTCCTAGGGGAAAGTTTTCCCACCAAGGGAGGAGTCCTGGAAGGACTCCACCCCCCTTATTTCGGCCAAGGGCCCTCCTGGCCACCTATATAATGAGGGGAGGGGGTGGGGGCGCAGCACACTTGATCCCCAAGGCCTATGCGCCACCCTTCCTCCCTCTAAACCCCGTTGCTCCACAGTTAGACCCCGGTTTAGACGCTGTTCTAGATCGGAATCCGTTAGGGTTTTCTCCCTCTAGTTTTCTCGGTGGCGTTCTTCTCTGGACGGTGGAGCGCTACTGGATTGCTGCTACGGGATGTGTGGATACCGGTAGAGGGATCATAACTTTGATCCTTCTTCGAGGAGCATCTTCTTCTTCTTCCTCGGAGATCTGTTCGAGGGAATTGATCGAGGGATTCGTTCGTGGGATAGATCGTGGGACGGATCGTGAGATGCATCACGAGATCTACTTCCACCCGCTTCATCAACTCTTCTTCCGCTGCAATCGTTGGTGAGCAATGGCATATATCTTGTATGCCATCTTTCTTGGATGATCTTGGGATCTTGATTCGTAGGCACGAATTTTTTTTGTTTTCTAGTACGTTTCACAACAGTGGTACCAGAGCGATCCTTGATTAGATGCATGTTTAGGTCTAGATCATATGTGTGATATGAGGCATTGATTTTCTTGTTGCTTCCCTGTCATGTGATTTTTTCTATGCTTGATGGCAAGTTGAGGTTTTGCTACAAGGATTGAGTTTTCCATCGATCCCTCTATGCTGCTTTCAGTATGCTGGTTGCCTTGATCATGGTCTACATCAAACTCCTTGGATCTCATCTTAATCTCGCAATAGAAGATTTAACATGGAGGGGCTTGTGGATTTTATGAACTCAAATCCACACGGGGGTCACGCGTTGAACGAAGTTTGGCTTGTGGCATTAGTTGCTGCACGCACCACGAACGTTAAACTAGCAACAATGAAGTATTGTGTTTGGTTTGTATACGGCACAATGTTTGCATGTAACCTGCTAATCAACCACGATAAAATTTGCAACAACCCGTGTATATAGCGATCTAACTTGTTTTTGCAGAGTATGCATGTGATGTGGTATAGCCTTCAAGATTTGCAATGTGTTTGTATGAGATGCTATATGATGTAATATTTATTCGCGACCTGCGTGTCATGGTACGGCATGATGACTGGAATCATATGATTGTCACTTAATTATGGCCTGCGTGCCAGAACTGTTTATTAGCTCGAGGCAAAGCAATAGATAGATGCAAGGTGATGATCTACGATGGGGAGGTGGAACCCGACGCACATGCCGGAAGCCGTGGTGTTGGTCCCGGCGCCAAGGAGAAAGTTGGTGGACACGGTGACTTCTACCACGACGATGTGAAGACAACAAAGACTTCACGAAGCAAAGGGCTATACTATATCACATAATTTTATGAACTTCTTGTGATGTTTATCCCTTTGATGCACCCTTGTTTGATGCGCGGTAGTCAATTTTATTAGGGTGATCTCTCGCAAAACAATATCAAGTTGATAGTGTTCTTCCAACTGTAGCACCGTCTATATTATGTTTCACATCGGAGCAGGTCATGTCACATGGGTGCACACGGTGTGACGCATAAAAGGCGGGTGTGTTAAGAACACACTGACATTACACTTGGTTGGCTTGACGGTTTGGATAAAAGTTTTCTACCGGAACACGCCCATCGAAAGATGAACACGAATCACATGCGTTGTGATTGGCAAGTTGGCCTACCGGTCCAGTCTAAGTCATCAGTGATGTCACATCAATGGCGGACGATTGGGTCGGATCTTGAATCACTCCAGCATCAATTATGAGAGATATTGATCTGAGTGGGAGCGCACTTAATAATTAAATTGATTAATCACAAGTGCAACTTAATTATGAACAAAGTCTTGGTATTTGCATTATCGTTGTAGAATAATGGCTCGCGTTACCACCTTCCCAATTGATTTTTATTAACTGTATTATCTGTTAAAAACTTTACGATTGGTACCGTATTGTGAGGACTATCCTCAATAGTGTCGAGAAGGAGCTTGTCCTATCGCAAATTTTTGATGCTCTCCCGCTGATGCTATGGATGATGTGACTTACGTCCATAATCCAAAATGCTAAAATTCCACCACAGCTAAATGCATTATCTTCACCACCATTAAACCCGAACTTCGAAACGTTTGGGATAGTTATGTTATATTCATGGAACTGAAAAATTATTTTCAGTAGTAAGACAATTAATGTTGGATATAAGATATCTAGTACAATGTATGATTGTAAGCATTAGTGAAAATGTTCACTGTTCTCTAAACAAAACTGATAAGTGTGGGATCCAGAAGAATACTGATCATATGATGATGAGGATTAAGGGAAAGGAAGTTCCATAGGGTGTTAGTAAGACTTACACGCCGGAAAGTCCATGGCATGCTCCACCCTTGATCATGTCTGATCTTCTGTGAGTAGGAGTGACATTGGAAATAGAACTATGATACGTATAAAGGCAAAGCGAAAGAAGACTGGAATAACCAGCTCAGAAATGAAAGTCATACGGAGTTATAGATGAATTCATTGCTGGTCAAGAGATGTAATTCTTGGGAATCATGATTAAGAAGTTAATTGTGGATTCTGTATATTGTGATTAAACTGTTGATCACCGGAATACCACATCGATTGCATATTGTTGCAACTCGATGCAATAAATACTATGGCCTTTATGCCTAGCTAATGATGAGTTTTGACACGCTCGGGAACACGGTAAAAGGTTTACTATACCGTGTGTTGACTCTATGATTATCTTCATAATTCATTTTAGAGTTGAGTAAATTGTTACTACACTTTAGCCTTCTTGCAAAACATCATTTTGAATCATGTTTGTTGCAAGAGAGTCGTTCAAAGCTATGAATAACGTAAAGGCCATACTTCCATTATGAATAGGTTGTATGTTATGAATCTTGATAATAATACTAAACATCCATAACACTGACGCTAAACGTCGCAAGACTGACAGAAATACCACATAGATGTGGCACTGCCGTTTATCACAAGTGACATAACATGCATGAAGAATTTTCATAAGTGATGGACTTTCGAGTCATATGATTATGAATCACTTGACGCTTGCGATCTTTGTCTCGAAGTAATGTGACTAAAACACCGTTGATAGGCAATACATGAACGGGCAACTAAACCATTGGTAATCATACATGATGATGTGTGTAGTCCAATAAGTGTAGTTGTGTGCAGTGGATTCCCTATCTTCACTCATGAGTTGAAGTAAATATGTAGATATCTGTTCAATAGAGACATACGTCTGAAATCTTTGAAATGTTCAAGGAATTTTAGAGTGAAATAGAAATTCATTGTAACAAGAAAATAAAGCTTCTGCAAATTAGATTGTAGAAAGTAATATTTGAGTTACAAGTTTAGCGAACGTCTGATGAGTTGTGAAGAAGTGTCATAACTTGCGTCTCCCGGAAAACCACTATGAGTAAAGTGTTCGAGAGATGTAATCAAGCCATGTATGACACGGTAAGATCAAATATGACGTTTATCAATTTTCCATTATACTTATTAAAGTTATGTGTTAGTGACTACGGCTTTTACACTGAAAAGAGCACCATCAAATCTGTTGAAATTACACCATATTAGATGTGGTATGGACTGTTAAAACCACGTTGTATTTTCTTAAAATTTGGGTATATGAGACGTATGTTTGACATGTTCAAAACACCAAATCAGATAAGTGCTATTTTGTTAAGGTTATGCCAAAAGTTTTGGTATTCCTCTATCACTACACAAAAGCAAAACTGTTTGTTGTTAAGAACAGTGTGTTTTGAAGAAAAATAGTTTCTTACAAAAGAGTGAGTGGGAGGACAGTGCAACTTGTCAAAAATTGTTGAATCTTCAGAAAAGTGCGTAGCTGAACCACACAGGTTAGACAAAACTCGTAGAAACATTTTTATGTAAACGAGATATTGTTGTTGGACAACGATAAACCTGTGATATACAAAGAAGCGTTGATGGGCCCTGACTCCGGGATTTGGCTAAATGCCAAATAATCCGAGATAGTATCCATGGAATTAAGTCAAGTTTTGAACTTGGTAGACCCTCTGAAAGACTAAAAGTCTGAAGAATATATATATGGATCTATAATTGATTCGAATGAAATTGTTTTATTCATAAAGCTCAACTCGTTGGAAAATTGTTTTCTAGCAAGTTCAAACGTTGACTATGGCGAAATAGTGTCGACCGTAGAGATGCTTTAGTCAATTCGGGTTATACTAGCAATTACTACATATCTCATTTATATGATATGGTAGAATGAACTTCAAAACAAAGTTCCTACCCGGAAATATAACAAAGGACGTATACGTGATACGACCGGAATGTTTTGTCGATTCAAAGGATGCTAAAATAGATGCAAGCCTTGGATATCCAGTGATGGACTGAAGCTGGCATAATGGAGTTGGAATTTTCGTTGTGATGAAATTGCCAAAAGAGTTTGTTTTCATCAGGAATAACGAAGATGCTTGAATGTTCAAGAAAGTAAGTGGGAGCTGAATGATATTTCTAAAACCTTATGTAGATGACATATTGTTGATTAGAAATGATGTAAATTTCTTGACACGAATAAGGACTTCATTGGAAATAGTTTTTAGTTGAAGAACTTGGGCTAATATAGCATTTGTATTGAGCACAGTGATCTATGCAGATAGTAAGTGCTTGATCATGCTAAAGCCAACGTTACATGTTGACATGATACTAAAGTAGTTTAGTATGAAAACGCTAGGAAGGATGTTCTTGCCGAGGTCACGGTGAAAAGTTGTTTGCGGAAATCGGTGTTCATGAACACAGATAAGCAAAACACATGAATTGAATTTCACTCACATGTGTGTTTGGATTAATCATGTACACCATAATATGTAAAACGACCAGATATGTCCAGTGCTCCAAAAGTTTGTGAGCAAGATTCCAAAGTGATCAAGATGTTGATCATTGGACAAACAGTGAAAAGTTAAACTTATGAAAGATAAGATATGTTTCTCGGAAAAAATGGAGAGAATGAAGATCTCGTTGTAATGAGTTACACCAGCTGAATTTTTGATGTAAATAGTTACACCAATTGTCTTCATACTTACTCCGACCGATTTTCGATTTTAATTGGGATTATGTGTTTCACACGTAAGGGTGGCACAGTATGAAGGAACTGTGTTAAGTTAGATACTGTGGTGAATTCTATAACAGATGCTAAGTATATTGTTGCTTAAAGAAGTAACAAGGGAGGGTATTTTGAATCATAAGTTCATTTATGAACGTGGTATGGTTTCCTAGATGTTTGAAGCTCATGGAACATTGATGAATGATTTCATGACTTATTCTAAGGAACCAAGGTCCTACCAAATGATCCAAAACATATACAAAGCTAAACTGATAAAATTAGTGAATTTTATGATAGCGTGAAAAATGTGAAGATGTGCAAGATACAAACGGGCCTGAAACGTCAGATCCGTAGATGAAGTCAATACCAGATTGAAGCATGCATTACACCGGTATGCCATAGGTGTAAAGTGCTCAAGCACTAACAATATTATTGACTCTAGTGCAAGTGGGAGACTGTTGGAAATATGCCCTAGAGGCAATAATAAAATGTTATTTTATATATTTCCACGTTCGTAATTAATGTTTATATTTCTGTGCTATAATTGCAATGACCCTGACTATGAGATTCAGAAGAAAACTCACTTGCATGTGTGGAAATGTAAACACCAAGAGTTCCTGGTTTAGCCTCTAAGACCAGCTCATGTGCTAACTGATGATTACGTTTTCTTAATCATGGACATTGTTTTAACAAGGATGTCAGTAGCAATGGGAACATATTGTTAGAAGAACAATGACATTGAACCGACCCCAGTATTGAATGATATACTTAGAGATCACATCGTAACAACGTTATAAGTCATATTATGAAATGTTATCATATACGTAATTCCTTAGACCATGAGAGTATCAAGTTGCTTCACACAGGAAGATGTGCTTTGGTTCTTAGATGAATCTTCCCATTACTGGGAAGTAGTAAAATAAGTTCTGAGTACATTGGATAGTGTGTCTAGTAATTGTGATTGTTCAAGATTGGGATTTTCTCCTTCACGATGAAGAAGATATTCACTTCGGGCCCACTCGGTATGACGGTATCCATTATAGTCTGGCCAGACGCATTGTGATTCAGTCACGGGGATACCGGAATACGATAACGAGGAAAAGGGACAAACGAGCAAAGAGGATAACGAGTGGCTTGTGTTCAAGAAGTTGTTACACATGGGTGCCAAGCTTCTCTCCTCTGACTTTGTCATATATCGCGAAGCAAAGGGAATGGTACATGACTAAACATAATGGTTCACTCAAAGTTTCTTCGTATATGTGCGGGAGTCAACATGGGTGTCCATGGCTCCGCTGTTGATTATTGGCTATTGACAAAAGGCTGTTGACCTATGTCCGGAAGATGTTCTGAGTCATGTCCGCATTATACCGAACCTATTGGGTCACACACTTAACGAGTAGTAGTCTGTTAGAATACTGGAATGGTAGAAGGTTTAGTGGAAGCAAAACGGAATAGTTCATACGGGCACCGGAAGTAGTTCCGGGTATTTATGGAATTTTTCATAAGGGCACCAGAAGAAGTACTGGGTATTTAAAGATATGTCTGGATCACTCTGGAATATTCCCAGGCAGTTCTAGAACATAGGAGAATGGTACTGGGGAAGTTCTGGATCAACCGGAATAGTTTCCGGTTAATCGGTGGACGTCCCGAAAACGACCGACGAACCGACGCAGGGCATCGGGCAGGCTAGACCGTAACCCGGATCGTCCCGGAACCTATCCAGATAGTTCCGGAACGTCCGAAAACGGTCCTGGAAGGTCTTGGAGGTGTTCCAGAAGGTTCCGGAATGTCCCGAACCATCCCGGAAGGTCCCGGAATGGTCGAGAATGGTCCCAGCGGGTCCTGGAAGCTTCCGGAAGGTTCCACAAGGTTCCGGACAGTACCATATGCGCCCCACCACCCTTAGACTTGGGGGGCAAGGCTCCCCATAGGGTCTGGCCAAAATTTGGCCCTAGTCCTATTAGGACTAGGCTTTCCAAATTGGGAAGGACTCCTCACAAGGAAGGAGTCCTAGGGGAAAGTTTTCCCACCAAGGGAGGAGTCCTGGAAGGACTCCACCCCCCTTATTTCGGCCAAGGGCCCTCCTGGCCACCTATATAATGAGGGGAGGGGGTGGGGACACAGCACACTTGATCCCCAAGGCCTATGCGCCACCCTTCCTCCCTCTAAACCCCGTTGCTCCACAGTTAGACCCCGGTTTAGACGCTGTTCTAGATCGGAATCCGTTAGGGTTTTCTCCCTCTAGTTTTCTCGGTGGCGTTCTTCTCTGGACGGTGGAGCGCTACTGGATTGCTGCTACGGGATGTGTGAATACCGGTACAGGGATCATAACTTTGATCCTTCTTCGAGGAGCATATTCTTATTCTTCTTCCTCGGAGATCTGTTCGAGGAAATTGATCGAGGGATTCGTTCGTGGGATAGATCGTGGGACGGATCGCGAGACGCATCACGAGATCTACTTCCACCCGCTTCATCAACTCTTCTTCCGCTGCAACCGTTGGTGATCAATGGCCTAAATCTTGTATGCCATCTTTCTTGGATGATCTTGGGATCTTGATTCGTAGGCACGAATTTTTTTTGTTTTCTACTACGTTTCCCAACAATAACAAAAGGTGAAGCTCGACTTATTTGCGGAGCAGTTGAAGACGATGCTCCACCAGCTTCTTCTCCTGCTCCACCTGCTTCTTCTACAGCTCCACTCGAGCTGCCGGCAAAGATGACGCTGCCGCCTCCAGTTCTACAAGGTCGCCTACCGCGCCCGCTTGACCGGTGGCTTGACGTCGAGGTCCTCTTCAGAGCCGGAGGGGGGAGCAGTTGAAGATGGCTCAGCATCAGCACCCGAAGAGTCGCCGGAGGAGGAAGCGGTTGAAAACGCAGGCGAAGGACTCCTCGACCTGTCAGACCCATCGCTGCTTGTGTCCGGCCAGTAGGGATCCATGCGGTTGCCGCTCGGGTCAAAGGCGCGGACGACAAGAGTGTCTTCGCCATCAAAACGGAAAAAAGAGTGTCGCCATCACGCAAGTTCAAGCGTCGAGCAAACGACTTCCAGCCAAAACCAAGAAAAATCAAGCGGGAACTATCGATCTCCAACTTAACATAAGAAGGAGATCGAGCGCACCCCTGAAGACGAAGCAGCAAGCCATCAAGACCGCGCTCAGAAACAAGGGCAGAAAACGCAGAAGGCAGCAGAATGCGAGCAACGTTCCGGCCACGGACGTGCAGAAGGAAATCATAGCTCCAAAAACCCTCCTCCGAGGAAGAGGAAGAAGGCGTCGATGGGGCACCACGACGGCCACCGCGAGAAGAGCGCGAAGTACGACCACCACGACCACGGCGAACCCGGCTGCGGCAAGTCATACCTGCACCTCGTTTTGGTCCCATGAGAAAGTGAAGAAGAGAAGCAAGAGGAGCAGAGGATGAACACTACCGCCAGATGAAGAAAAGGGGTCTATTTATAGCAGAACCCCAAGGGCACGCAGAAGCCCGGACGACGGCAACAATTAATTCAAAGATCCAGCATGTCGGGCGATTCGAATTCCGAGACAAAGATGCCTTCACACGGGTGGCACTGTGCGCTGGACGCGTCAAATCTCGCGCATTTCCAATACGAGCATCGATAACTCAACAGGAGGATGCAGCACGCCACCAACAGTCATCATTATGACAGGTCATGAAGACATGACGGTTCGCAAATAGAGCATCTTTGACGGTCCTCCATGCAAAGAGATCATTATCCTTACCAAGAAGAGGTAAATTAAAACGGAAGCGCAAAAATGCAGCCTGCAAGCACCGTTTTTACTAACTCAAATACATTTTTCAAATATATTTAACTCCCATCGGGAGCGTCTCCACGAGAGTCTCGGGTGCTCCCTCACCTAGAAAGAAAAATACATGCTCGAGTGATTACTCGCACCCATGAGAGTCTCGGGTGCTCCCTCACCTAAAATAAAAGACGTGCTCGAGTGATTACTCGCACACATGAAGAGTTTCGGGTGCTCCCTCACCACGACAGAAGATAACAGACTTGCACTCGCCAGATCGAGCGATCCCAGAGTATCGGGTGCTCCCTCACCTCGAGAATGAAAGTGATACTCGAGTAATTACTCGCAAACTCTACGTACTCGAACACTCGACGACCTCCCGAGCAAATATTCCTCTACATTTACTCCTCGCCCGAGCACTCAGCAAAGCTCCGCGAAGGACTGCTAAAACAGCTTACTTGCTTGTTTATTCCAAGTGGGTGCATTATCAACTAGGATCCGCGCCTCAATAAAAAATACATATTCCTGGAACATGATACATTGTGCCCAGATGCCACGCAAGCTTAGCGTGTAGGTAAGACCCCGCTGCGCAGATCGGCCGGGCTGGGACTTGCCGCAGAGCGATTTCACTCCCAATCTTTCCCATGCGCTTGCATGATAGAAAAAGCCGGGCGGACGCGCCTAGGCTACGAACTTTAATGGCGGCAACTAGTCACTGTAAGACCTGCAGCGGCTTGACTTTTGCTCGACACCAGTGTTCCAAGCTCATGTCGAGGGACATGGGTTTGATTGGGCTACTGCAGTTTTTTCCACTAGTGCAATTCACCAAGGCTCGACCAGTCGACTCCTTGGGCCCTTTCAGCTTAGCATCCCTCGAAACAGGTTTTGTCATGGCCCCAGACTGCCAGCGACCCGCGGTTGAACCGTGCACACATCAAAACAACGTAAGAATGGACTCGAGTCCCTGCGCGCCTCTTCGAGTCCCCCAGGCACTCGGGGGCTACTGACGAGGGGGTGACCCCACGACTCCTATGGATGAGCCTACCCGGTGTACACGAAGACAGGAGGCCCACAGAGATGTCGCCTAGGCCCAGCCTTGGCCCACTAGTGGCACTGACGTAGGAGTCCGCGACTCATAAGGAAGGTGCAAACTTGCCGTACGGTACAGGATTAGAGTTAGGAAACCTCATATGTAATCCCAGACGGACTCCCCGAGACCTAGCCTAGTATATAAAGGCTAGGAGGGGAGATGTCGAGATCAAGCAATACGCGATCTGTAAACCCTAGCATTGTGCGCACTAGCCTTGGCTCCCCTGTAATCTCCATCTCCAATCAATAATATCGAGCAGGAACGTATCCTCCTGTTAGCCGACGAGCTATCATCCAACCTGTGCCTCTCATGACTAACCCAGGGTCCCTGACCATGGGATTTGTCGGGGTACATCCCCGTCACCTGGCTGCGGTGGCTTGAGGAACCTGTGGGAGAAAAATTGCTAAAATAATATTCGGTTTTATAGTTTAATTTTACGGTAAACATAGCTGCCGAACGTTTGGTAGTGGGCTGCTAGCCCGAACGCTACATCGGCCATTTGATTAACACACACAAATTTTGATGCAAGTTAATCACCACATCAGCAAAACGACGTCGTTCGGTGGAACTGCTGTCGACTGCACGCGCGCCCTCTCCACTGCCCACTCACGTTATGTATTAAGGGGATCTTCTAGCCTTTTCAAACTTTAAAAAGTTTAATCTCTTAAACAAAAAATCCGTTCAAAATTCTGTTCGTACCATTAAATCCGTCGCGACGAGATCTTCGAAACTAGACCCCATATCGACATGTTTCGACAAGTTTTTTTTGGAACAAAAATTGACATGCTATTCACACTAAAATTGCCATGGTGTTTGCACTAAACTTGCCATGATTTTGTTTCATCTTTTTTTCGCTAGATTTAAAGCTACCATTGTTTTTCAGATATTTTTTACTCATCGGCGAGCACCCTGGAGAGCTGCGTAGAGTAGATATCCGCCTGTCGGGAGGGGGTGTGTGGGGGGGGGGGGTTATGACGAACGGCATGGAGGGTTTCCATTGTATTTTCAACTATTTTTTACTCATCGGCTAGGACCTCGGAGAGTTGCATCAACGACCAGTGTACCCCGGGCAGATATCCGGCGGTCAAGAGGGGGGGTGACGGTGCGCGGTATGAAGGGTTCTTGGGATACATATGCGCCAGGGAGATTCTCCGGCGCACCTCAACTACGACGGCGAGGGATGGGGATGTGGTTCGGGGTGGAATGGTTGTTGGTGTTGTGGTGTTGTGGTGGCGACGAATCTACTATACGACCACGACAAATTGTAGTAATACATCGAGGATCCTAGAGAGTTGCGACGACAATTCGTGAATCCCGAGAAGATATCCGACGTTGGGGGGGGTACGATGGACGGCACGGCGGGTTCCCATTGTATTTTCAACTATTTTTTACTCATCGGCTAGGACCTCGGAGAGTTTCGTCAACGACCAGTGTACCCCGGGAAGATATCCGGCGGTCAAGAGGGGGGTGACGGTGCGCGGTTTGTCGGGTTCTTGGGATACATATGCGTCGGGGAGATCCTCAACGGCGACGGCGAGGGATGGGGATGTGGTTCGGGGTGGAGCGGTTGTCGGTGTTGTGGTGTTGCGGTGGCGACGAATCTACTATACGACCAATTTGTAGTAATACATCGAGGATCCTGGAGAGTTGCGACGACGATTCGTGAATCCCGAGAATATATCCGATGTTGGGGGGTGATGCGCGGTAACTCTTATTTATAGGACATGGCAATTCTTATTTTGTTGGACATGGCAATTTTTAGTAGAACATGGCAATTCTTATTCATCAGACATGGCGATTCTTATTGGTAGGACATAGAAATTCTTATTCATAGGACATGGCAATTCTTATTCATCAGACATGGCAATTCTTATTCATAGGACATGGCAATTCTTATTATTAAAACATGGCAATTCTTATTGGTAGGACATGGCAATTTTTGTTTGTACGACATGGCAATTCTTGTTCGTAGGACATGGCAATTTCTTACTGACAGGACATGGCAATCCTTACATGTGGGTCATGATACTTTTTGCGAAACATGGCAATTTTTGTTCAAAATTGTTGAACATGGCTATTTTTTAAGTAAAACATGGTAAATTTTCGACGGTTACTAGTAGGACATGACAATTCTTACTATTAGAACATGACAATTTTTATTGATAGGACATGACAATTTTTGTTTGTCTGATATGACAATTCTTGTTCATAGGACATGACAATTTTTTACTGACAGGACATGGCAAATTATTTTTTCGTGTGAAAATGTAATTCTTTTTTTGTGTGAGATGACAATTCTTGTTTGTCGATTATGGCAACAACAAAATTGTGTGATATGATATTCCTTATATATGGGACCGCATGACAATTCTTATATGCGGGGACATGATATTATGTGTACCATGGCATTCATTATATATGTGACATGACAATTCTTATTCGTAGTGGGACATGACAATTCTTATACGCGGGATATGATATTTTGAATTTTTTGAACACGGTTATTTTTAGTAAAACATGAAAAAATTTCCATTGACGATGGAGGCGGCAACGGCAGCGAGCTACGATGATGGATGCGACGACGGTGGTGAGCAGCGGCGAGCTACGACGAAAACGGCAAGTTTTCGGCGATAGCGGCGAGCTACGGTGATGACGTAGGCTAGAAGCTACGGCGACAGTGTCGAGCTACGACATTGACAACGACGATGGTGCCAACGATGGCGGCGAGCTGTGGAGACAACGACGAAAGCGGCAAGTTACGCGAGCTATGCCAATGGCGTTGAGCTGCGGAGACAATGACGAGAGCGGCAAGTTAATCGAGCTACGGCAATGACGACAACGACGAGATGCAGCGAGCGACGACGGGGGCGAGCTACATCGATGACGACGATGGAGGTGGCGAGCGACAACGGCGGCAAGCTTCGGCGAGAGCGACGACGGCGAGCTGCATCGAGCGACGACGACCGTCGTGGTAAGCTATTGTAACGGCAGCGAGCAGCAAAGCTACGGCTAGCGTGCATGGCGAACTGCATGTGTATGGCAAGCTGTACGTGCATAGATATTCGGGCTGCAGGTGATTCCCATCGAACGATTTTGTTCGGTAACTGGATCAATTGTACCGAACAAAAAATGTTCGGTGCACTAAGATAGCTCCTGACGTTCGGTATCTATCGACGTCCTAATTTTAAGGGATCTGTTTTACCCATTGCCCGAGCAGTTTTCAACCTTTAAAAACGAAAAGAAACTGTAGAAGCGTTTTTAAGAGTTTCGCGATATAAGGGATCTCTGCTAAAGATGCTCTTAGTGATATAAGAAATTTCGAGCAAATGCCAGGCACGTAGAATCCAGCATGCGAATCCGAAATCGTTAACTTCCGCTCACCCCTCTCAGCAAACTACAAGCTGGCGGCAATACATGGTTCGCTCACGATGGCTCTACGCTATGCTATGCTCTGAATATGCCAGAAGCAGAGCGAATTCGGAACTCCAACAAGTTGAATGTCAGCTCTCACCAAAAAGGAGGAAGAAGCTATAGTGCAGCTACACATCTGAAAACGCTAAACACTGAACGAATTAATCATTTTGATTCACAACAGAATATTGTCTGACTCAAGTCATCTATAATTACATTTCATTTATAAAGATACATTTCAGTGCATTTTACACAGAATTCGGAACTTCCAATATTCCAGAAAAGTAGCCTTCCAGAATTAAAGTTTTCCAACTTCATTCAAAATAAGTGACATTGCCATTCATTTCTTAACAATTGTTTTTACAGATACATGTCATCTACCTCAATGAGACCAATATGGCTCCCTATTCTAAATAAGGACAAGAGGCGCAACAAATTTCACGCTTCTCATCTAAAATACACCATACATCAATGTTTTACATGAGAAGTACAACGGGCAGCAGCACGGCGGCTAGGCATGTCAACCAGCAAGACTGAGATTGTGAGGCAAAACTGTCTTGGCTCACAGGACCAGAAGCCGCATCACTGCTGCTGCCATTGGCACCGGTGCTGCAGGTACAAGCAAACCTCATCGTCAGTATAGAGCAACAAATGAAGTTTGAACTTACAAGAAGACAAGAGGAAATACGACTCACCTTCCTGCGAAAATACATGAACCATGGCCTGCAAGTTTTAATTCAAGGGGAATTTTGTTTAGGCTCATGTCACAAAATAAAGTGGTAATAACAAAGATCGTCACAACAAACACTTGAATAACAAGATAAAAGCTCATACATACTAGAATGTGAGTAACTACATGATGACACGATTTTCTAACCACTTAATGATATATGGTTTGTGTTATATTGGCATGGCCAGATTAGATTTGTGTTATATTGGCATGGCCAGATGAGATGTACAACCATACGCACTCATACTAGTGCGGTTGGCTTCGGACTCATACACATGGTTTATCACATGCCTCATTCGATATGTTGTTTCGAATGATAGGTAAATTTTGTCTTATTACTAACATGTTTGATCATTCTTCATGACTAAAAACAGGTAGATATAGGTTGCACATATCTTACAACAGTAAAATTTACCACTCAGGCCAACATTCCACATAGAAGTTTTTGTGTGGGCGTGAATTGACAGAATCTTAGACACAAACCAGCAAAAGGTTGAGCTACTTAGGTAAACCTACCAGACTGACTAACCGACACAAGGTCTTCTGTTAAAGTAATATCTTGTATAGATGATCTCCTACCTTGTATAGCTGATCTCCACTATATGTTGCCATTCTTTGGTTGTATAGATTGATACGTGATTGATACGTAGAGATTGTCGTCTTGATTCCCAAGACAATTGGCATATAAATATACATGAGCAGGACGCCCAGATTGTGGCTGATTCCCTCAAACACTTCTCTTGTTTTACAAGTTCACATGGTATCAGATTAACACATCTCTCGATCCAATCTCGCTTCCGCATCCACCATGAGCTCCGCGGCCATGACCTCGTCGACCCTCAGCGCCATGACGTCCGGCGCCCTGACGACCGCCTCCTCCGCGGCCCTCACCGGCGCCATCGTTCCCGCTGTTTCACCGGCCTCCCTTGCCGTCAACGTCGCCAGCGTCAAGACACATGTTCCCGTCGTCCTCGACCTTAAGGCGTCGAACTTCTCCAAGTGGCGCATGCTCATCGGCGTCCTCCTCGGCCGCTACGAGCTCACTGATCACGTCGCCATCAACACCCCGGCGGCCGAGCGCACTCCCGAGTGGAGCCGTCAAGACTTCGTCGTGCGCTCATGGCTGTACGGCTCCATCAGCGACGAGATCCTCGACATCATCATGTCAGAGAACCAGACGGCCTTCGAAGCCTACGCGCTCATCCGCAACCTCTTCCTCGACAACCAGATGACTCGCGCCGTCTATCTCGAGGCGGAGTTCCGCGCCCTCACCCAGGGTGATCTCTCCATCACGGCGTACTGCCACCGGCTCAAGTCGCTCTCGCTCAAGCCGATGACTGACCATATGCTCGTCCTCAACTACCTGCGTGGCCTGAATCCTCGCTTTGCCGACATCACGACAATGGTCACCATGCAGTCCCCTCTACCCACGTTCCTGCATACTCGGTCCCTCCTGCTGCTGCGAGAGACCCAGCTCGGCCACCCCGCGCCCTCGCCCCAGGTCGCCCTCTACGGCCACAACTCCGGTCCCTCCTCTGGCGGCGGAGGAGGCGGCCACTCCGGCGGCGGCAATGGGCACGGGCGCTGGAAGAAGAACAAGGGCGCCGGCTCGAACGAACGCAGCGGTTCGGCTGACGCTCGCGGCCACTCGCCCGCTTCCCCTGGTCCGTGGATATGCTTCAATCCCTATACGGGCTAGGCGCAGCAGATGCAATCCAACTGGCGGCCTGCAAGCGGACCACTCCTCCCACCTGGTGGCCACGGTCTCCTTGGGCCTCGTCCCAGCGGACCGCCACCGCGCCAGCCTACCTGGGTTCCTCCCGGCCAGCAGGCGTACGTTACCCAGCTAGCGCCCTTGCATGGCCAGGCATTTGGCACCCAGCCGCCACCACCTGCGACGCCCTACGCTCCTTCCGGCTTCGGCGACCACGGCACCGACGCACCGGCATGGGACTGCTCTGCCCTCATCGCGGCTCTGAACAACACCACCAGCCCGTCTAACGCAGGAGGATGGGTCATGGATTCCGGCGCCACCTCGCATATGGTTTCGGACCCCGGTATCATCTCTTTTCCTACACCTCTACCTTCTTCTTCTCATGTTACTGTTGGCAACGGTCTCACTTTACCTATTTCTTCCGCCGGTCATACTACTCTTTCTACTCCACATCGTAATTTTTCTCTAAACAATGTTCTAGTCGTTCCTGACATCATCAAAAATCTTCTTTCTACCCGTCAATTTACTATTGATAATTCTGTTTCTGTGGAGTATGACCCCTTTGGTTTTTCTATCGAGGATCTTCACACTCGGCGAGAGATCATACGCTGCAGTAGCCCCGGTCCCCTCTACGAGTTCTCCGCAAGCCACGGCTCTCCATCCACCTTCGGTCTCGTCGCCTCCACCGAGCTATGGCATCGCCGCTTAGGACATCCAGGTCGTGACGCTATGTCACATTTATCTAGACAATTTGCTATTCCATGTACCAATGCTACTATGGTTTGTCATGCCTGTCAACTTGGCAAGCACGTCCGTCTACCTTTTTCTAGGTCCCAAACTATTTGCGTTGTCCCGTTTCAATTAATCCATTGTGATTTATGGACATCCCCTATTGCGAGTAATTCTGGTTTTAAATACTACCTTGTCATAGTAGATGATTTCTCTCATTTTATGTGGACATTTCCTCTTTGGCGAAAATTCGACACTCCCGATGTTCTTATTAATTTTATTGCCTATGCTCGTACACAGTTTAACCTTCCAGTCATCTCCGTTCAAACCGATAATGGTACCGAGTTCGTTAACTCTACCCTCGTAGAATTCCTCACTCGCCACGGCATCCATCTCCACATGTCATGCCCCTACACCTCCGCTCAAAATGGTAAGGCTGAGCGCGCCTTGCGCACCCTCAACGACATCACTCGTACCCTTCTTTTCCAAGCACACATGCCCCCTCCCTACTGGGCCGAGGCCCTCGCCGCCGCAACCTACCTTGTCAACCGTCGCCCGTGTCAGCCGCTAGGTTTCCGCATTCCGTACACCCTACTCTACCAACGACCAGCCTCTTATTCCGATCTCCGTGTATTTTGCTGCCTTTGCTACCCAAACCAATCTGCCACGGCTCCTCACAAACTTGCGCCTCGCTCTACTGTGTGTGTCTTCCTAGGGTATCCTTCCTCTCATCGTGGTTATCGGTGCCTAGACGTCTCCTCACGTCGAGTCATCACCTCGAGACACGTTGTCTTTGATGAGAACACTTTCCCCTTTGCTCATATTCAGCCTATTCCGCAGGACGATTCTCTTGACTTCCTCCTTGATCTTGCAAACATCCAGCCTAGCAATGTCATACTCCCCACAGCCCAACCCTGCATACCTGCTCCAGGACCCACAACTCCTCCTCCCGCTGGCTCACCTCTCGCTGGGTCGCCAACTCCTCCTTCTCCAGTCGACGGCCCACCCCCCTCACCAGCCGCGGCCACACCGCCTACACCTCCTCCCCCTCCACGTGGCCGTACACTTCCCGTTGCCAACACACACACGATGCTCACTCGTACCAAACATGGTGTTCCCATTCAGCCCAAGGAGTCAGCCAAAAGGTTGAGCTACTTAGGTAAACCTACCAGACTGACTAACCGACACAAGGTCTTCAAGAAAACTTAAATTAACATGCAATACATTCTGATGACAGATGAAGGACTTACAGAACAATAAAATAGAAGGCGAGGAGCCCAATTTCCAATGGATACAAAAAGCTTTTCTGTTTCACCCTAGTACTAGAGGATGAGTGAAGAATAAAGATTGCTAAAGGTCGCACAAAGTGTTACTACATGCAAGTACTAAATTAGGTCAGGTGTCATTCTTAGTGCTGAGATAGTGAGACCAACAATAATATCATTGCATGAAGTGCCAACCATAAGGGAGCACTCAAACCTGAATCTTCTAATTTATTGATTCTGTTGTTAGTTCTACTACAGTACTAGTACTACCTACTAGCTAAGAAATGGATACTCAAGAGAAAATTCAGCTTACTTGGATCCGTAGATGATACAGTTGCTGTGCCATTAAAGTTGCATGTGCCTCCACTTGCTTGTGTTTTATGATAATAATCGTTGAAAGCATACGAAGCAACAGCTACAATGTCGTCTGATTTATAGCAGGACTTCCCAGGTTGAATTGCACTGCAATTTGCGGAGCCAGGGCCGCATGCCCAATCCAAGCTTTGCTTCAATGCACTATGGGGTGCATTTGAATTTGCCACACAAAACATGCCACGCAAAGCCGGTGAGTCAGTATTATTTGTAGCCACATCTTCAAATGTCAGGGAGTACACTGCACTTGCATTGGTAAACATAACCCCCCAATTTTGCTCCGAAACAGGTCCTTTCCGAAGATCCTCGTTGAACAACTCAAATAAGTACGTGCTTACTTGGTTATTTGGCTGGCTAGGGGTACCAGAATTATTTAGCACATGGCGTATGAGATTTGTATTGTAGGCCAAAGCATTATCAACATCAGCAGCCGGCTCATTTCGTCCTCCATGCCATGGCCAACCAGAAGCAGTGACCATGACAGGAATATCGGTGAAATTCATTGCTTTCATTGAGTTGTATGCAGCATCAACCATAGCATCAAACATATTGGTATAGAACAAATTAGAGTTAGGATCTGCAATCTGACTGTTGGGATTAAGTGACCGAAACAGGGCATACTCTAAAGGGAATACACCTTGCCCTCCCACATAGCTATAGTACGGTTGAGCATTCAGCATGAAGGAAGATCCTGTACTCTTCAGAAACTGAAGGTGCTGGAGCATTATCGAACTCCATGTCGAGTTGAAAGTGGCAGTGGAGGGAGGAAATGCCTTGGAGATCACATCCATCGAATGAGGGCTTGATAGTTTCACCTGGGTATTGAGGTTTGCAGCCAACAGTGCTGACTGGAGGAACTGCAATGCAGGTACTAGAACAAGAGCTGCATTTGGGAGATTAGTAAGAATCTCATCGCCCACGGCGATATACGTGATGTTTGTTGCCGGAATGTAGGCAGCAACATTCTTGTTCACCCAGTCAGCAGCCGTGGGACGAGACTGCCCCACACGGAGCAGCTGATCATTTGGCACCCCGACCATCACTTCGATACCGGTGTTCGCGAGGGCAACTAGCATCTGATGGTCTGAATCAACCAGGCGAACATGCTGAATTTTCTTTGCTTTAAGGATGGATACTATGTCTGTTGCTGATGGCAGGTCTGACAGCCCAGTGCCAATGTTGATACCAACAAATGCTCCTACAGTTGAACAGAAAACAGCAATAAATTTTATGCAAAAAAATAAAACAAAGTAAGTACCAAAAACAGATATACAATTGTACACATCAAGCATCCATTTTCTTCAGTTTTCTTTATCATTTTTTTCTCCAGTTCAGGACAAACAAATAATTATTTTTCCTCGAACTAGCCACTGGCACACTCGGGAATCAAAATGCAAGATGCATCCATACAGTGAAGTATACTAAAATCATGTGCAAAGCACCACCGGGTAGTTTAAAACGGCATCCATGTGCTGTGCTAGTACCTGAAGCATTGGAAACCATGAGCATGAACAGCGTCAACACAGCCTCCAGTTTCCTAGGCGACATTGTTTATGATCTAGTAGGGGCTTCTTGCAAGCTCTTGATCAAAGCTGAAATGTCAAGACCACACACATGCTTCAGTCATTCTACAAGAACAGAAAGAAACCTTTAATCATAAAACTGCGGACATGCAAAATGGATCTCGGGAGGGAACACTAATGACGCGGAAAGCTCTTGCAGAAAAATAACGCGAAATGACAACAATGCATTCACAAAATTGTGTACAATAAGCTACTCTCGCACCTTGGCATGAACTCAGTCAGATCGATCTTGCGCGCTCGAAGAGAAGAACCGTCGGACCACGGACGGATGGGTTATGCTGGAGCAGTGGGCCGCCAGGGAGCAAACAAATCGGCTAATTAACTGGACTGGGCGAAAGATTGGTATTCGGATTTCGATTGCTCCTCACTCCCTGGACGAACTGGAGGGAGAAGAGCAACAAGTGAGACGAATTCGGGGGTGGAAATCAGAGAAGGCAAACAGGCGCAAGGCTCCAAGAAACGTAGCAAATGCGGCGGCATCGCAATCGGAGGAAGAGGACAGCAGCAAAAGGAGCAAACAAACCACCTGATATCCCGCTGGCCCCCACCCCGGGAGTCCTCCCTGCTTCTTCCTCCTCCTCCTCCCCTCCCTCTCCGCAAGCACAGCACAGAGAAGAGCTCGCCGCAAGCCAAGATGGCACGGAGGAAGAAGCTCTTGTCCTCCTCCGGAGTGAGCAAGAACAGGACCGCGGCGAGCTCTGGACTCACTCACGCGACACACGGAGAATGCGATGAGCTGTGCGGAACCCACTGTGACTGTGAGCTGTCTCTTGTTCTTGATTTCGGTCCTGGTTGGTTCCATGGGTTAGAGTTAGAGTTGGTTAGATTGTAGCAAACTAATCCCAAAACATCCAAACAGGAGGGTTAGAGTTGGTTAGATGCATCTAACCCACCCAAAAAATCTAACCCACCCAAGAGGTGCTTATTTGGGTTAGAGTTAGGTGGGCCCCAAAAAAAATGAAGTTTCCCTCTACCTCCACCAATCAAATTCTTAATAAAGTAGTCAAATGATTGGAAAAGGTACATTTATTGCCAATTTAACCCCACCATCCAAACATCTCTTTGGTTAGAGTTAGTTTAGGGTTAGTTTAGAGTTAGAATCTAACTCTAACCTATAACCGGGTTAGAGTATCCAAACAGCGCCTTCGTGGGCTCTTTCCCTGGTTTCTGTGTCTTGGGAGATTAACTTAGCAGCTCGTAATTAAGCGTACTCTACTTGAGAGTGGCGACGGGAGTAAAGAAATGCAGGGATTTGACTGAGAGCTCCGTGTGTCGCAGATCCAAACTTGGGAGGCGATGCACGGAAGGATTAGGTAAGGAAAAGGAAGGGTGGAAAGGTAGAGGAGATGAATATAAAGGACCAGCATTTTGTTAATCTTTATATGTATGGGTAAGCTACTTTTTCAAAAGAGGTATCTCGGTAAGGAGGAGGCTAGGCGTCGGCACGCCGGTCTAATTTAGATCGATATAATCTACCTCTTTGTAAAAAAAGATCATATCATTGCAGGTTGTAGTTTTTGTGATACATATATGCAATAAAAGCTTATTATGTGTATTATCATTGATTGGTGACAGCAAATTTGATCATTGGTGATAGTTTTTCTATCGATTGCAAAAAAAATCGCACTTCGTCATCACTAATCATACTTCATCTTTTTTGGTTGTACCAAAAATAGAGGATTAGTGGTAACCTTTTCTCATAACCCATTGCAACAAAAAAACATAACACCGTCGTTATCACTGGTCGTACACTCCAAAATGAATGTATATATAACTAAAATACATTTAGATAAATATGTTTAAACAACAAGTAAATGGATGAGCATAGTAGTATTTTATGTCTCATTTCAAATGAATGTTCTTAGCACTAAAATATATTTAAATACATCTGATTAGAGAAAAGTAATATAGATTAATGTAGTAGCATTTTAGTACCATAGTTATACAACTAGTAGCATTCTAGTATTAGTTGTATCATCACGCGCGAGTCAATTGCAACATGCTAGATCTGTTAAATATATGTGTCGAATATTAGGTGTACTAGTTGTGTTACAATTGACCTTGTAATAGCGGTGGGTTAGGTGTTTGAGTCGGACATATATATAATCCTGGTCTAATATATAAATGCACCGCGGGGTAGCAAAATAGACTAGACACAAGTTGATAGGCTAGACAGAGATCGCAAGATGAACGGTCCGGCGCCTGTGGCGGGGGAGACCGAACCGACTGTGGCGGGGTGGTCGAACCGCTGTCGAATAGCCTCGGTGGGCTTGTAGTCGATGTATCATATTGATTTGGTACATGAGGAGGATCGCCCATAGTCATGCCCCGAGATGTAACTGTGATGGTGACCTCGCTAACAAATCTTGGTGTTGTGCTTGTTGTTATGGTGATCGTTTGATCTCTGATGGATCAATATGTAATCTCGAATTATTATAACAATTGGTGTCATGAGCAAGGTTTATAGTAGGTCATCAGATTGATTAAGAGGAAGATTCGAAGCGAAATGAGTTCTGGTTGTGACGTGGTATATCTCGGCGAGATCGGCAGGGATCAGAATCCTTTTTGGAAAATCAATCCGATCATAAGCGCAGGTGCGGAGCAGCACACATCAACGAAGTCGGTGTCGTACAAGACACGGGCGCAGATAGCGTACGCGCGCATGAACCGGGCAGGAGTGCAGTGCATGCAGGCTGCTGGGAGACACGTCCGGCGTGGGCCCAGCTGGGTGTTGTGCAAAGGCGGACGAGTTAATTGCAAATTGGTACCACAATTTAGACCGTATTCACAACATTGATGAAGAGATACCCCACAACTCCTCACTGTGAAGGTATCTGGTGTGTGTCATAGCCGGCGGCCCACAAAAGGCTTTGGGAGGCCCAAGATCGACCCACCTGAAGCACCGACGACCACGCCGACATGGAGTCCAAGATTTGGCGGCTAAGAATAGATAGAATAGGAACTCTCCTTGTAAACCTAGATGAATTCCTTGAGACCTAGCCTAGTATATAAAGGCTAGGAGAGGGGAAGTCTAGGAGAATTCAATACTCATCGCAACATCTTTGTGTAAAGAAATCTCGCCGAATCCTTCATTGTAATCGCCTCCACCATATAATACATCGAGCAGCAAGTAGGGGTTTACCGATCGAGGGCCCTGAACCTGGGTAAATCCCTGTCTCATGTTAGCCAACGAGATCGCCAACCTCGCACTCCTTCCTTTACGATCAATCTAGGGTTCCTAACCATGGGATTTGCCGAGGCCAATCCTCATCAATTGGCGCCGACCGTGGGGAAGACACGGGTTGCATTCACGATCTCGGCGGTACCATCATCAGCAACCGACAACTCGACGACTCCATCGATGATCCAAGCGAGAGCCAATCTGCTCGGAACCCTAAACCCCACCGCACACTTTCCTCGCGCTCAAGTGTGCCCAATCGGTGTGCGAGTCCGATCCAATCTTTCGGAAGCTTTCAGAACTACATCAAGCGACGGGCCACTCTCCAATCCATGGACCAAGTTCAACCGGCACCCGCGAAATCCAAGCCAACATCGATCACAACACCAGAATTCAACATCAAAATTTCTCTAGCTCAAGCACTTGACGACACGGTGACTCCTAACACCAGTCATACCACTCACCGCGAAGCAACCGGTCATTATGACCTCACCAACAGTCCCCACGAACTCGCCAAGTAACCGCTCTCCCAAGAAGCACGGCTCACGCACCCGCTCGACCCAGCACCATGACGCCAACAACCAACCCACGAGGCGAAGACGGAAGAAGATAGAAGTCTCGAACACGCTCACACCCGAAGAACAGCTAGATGGGATCTGCACAATCCACTCCTATGTGGACGAAGAAGGCGAGCTCAGAGTGACCTATAGCCTCAGAAACTGTCGACTGTTCGGCGAACTCTCCAAGGCACACAAGAAAGACGTACATCACAGAACGAAGCGCACTCGAGGAGCAACCCAGACATTAGCACTCGATGAAGAAGATATTCGAAATGTGCCCTAGAGGCAAATAAAATATGTTTATTGACATATTCTATTAGTTCATAATAAGTTTTATACTGTGTTATAACTGTATTAAGCGGAAACCTTAATACACGTGTGGTATACAAACAACTAGGTCCCTAGTTAACTCTAGTATACTATTCCATTGGAGAATCAGATGATCAAGGTTTCCTGATCATGAGGACATAATCGCCTATTGACAATGGAGTCGTATCATTGGAAGAATGATATGATGGACACACACCCACAAGAAGTGTTGCAATGTGATCGAGTCACATAAGCTCAACATTGCGATAACTATAACGTAGTGACCAGATCCTTAGACCGTAATGATCATACGTAATTACTGTCTATTAGGATGCCTTGATTTGCTAACCACCGTCTGACTTAAATATGCTGGCCATAAAGGTGTACTTCAGGTATTCTGAAATAGATACGTTAATGTAAGGTCCGATATGCGGTACTGTTCCAGATCTAGATGTTTCCATCCAGATCCGGGGACGAAGCACATATCGGTCTGACGAAGTCATATGGCCCGGATTTCCAACATGATATCACAACATTACAGATACAAGGATACAACATCTCATACAATCGGCATACAACTGCCTTAATACAATACAACAGCGGAAGATATATGTCTGAGTACAGACTACAACAAATGCCTAGTGGCAAAGAGAAAAACATCGATCCCCATAACCACACGGGTCTAGGCCCATCCGCCGGGATCCGCCTAAGTAGTCGTCGTCGAGTCTCCGCGTGAAACGTCGATCACCATACCTGTTGTCGATCAAGAACCCTGAAAAGAGTTTGGGGGTACTATCATGAGTACAGAAGTACTCAGCATCCAACTGTAGTGGTCAACTGGCCCAGCAAGGACTTCATCACTCGTCATTCTAGGACAACTAGTAGTTTACGGTAAGGATGGGGTAAGTGGTGAGTTTGCTGCCGCACTAGCATTTATGAAGTGGCTAACGATCTAGAGAGTAAGATAAGAAGCCAAGCATTCGATGAGGAATCGCCTCCAACAAGTCTTGCTATCAACTACTTACACAAACATAACACCTATCCTATCCTTGTCCTCCTCTTCGCGTCCCGACGAAGAAGAAGCAGTCAAGGCACACACACACGTTGATCAAGTTATATTTAAGATAATCTCGGTTGTTGTTGTATATGAACAGGATGTAGGTCTCAAGTCGTCCATAACCGTGGACACGGCTTCTCGAAAAGATTTAACCCTACAGGGGTGTACCAACTGCCCATTACAAGGCTCCGCACGCACGACCATCTCTCTCAGTTTCTACCCATCACAGGCAACCATTTTATGATTTAGTTCCAAGAGATCCGAAACGACAGGTCCCTCTAGCTAACAACGAACAAATCCGGGTGGCCCCCGGTGAGTCGACATCCAGCTCAGGAGCCGGCCGCGCTCTCGATCTGGTCTCTACCGTCTGTCGCAGGTTTGGATAGCCGGTTAATCACACATGGGAAACCGGGTCCTCAGCCGGACAAGTTTGACGCCCCAAAAATCAGACAGTGTACAGTAATCATACACGCAAGGTACACGATCGAGATTAGGGACTCACAATGAGATATCACAACACAACTCTACAAAATAAAATAATACAAGTTGTTTAATACAAGGCAGGGGCCACGAGGGCTCGAATACAATAGCTCGAGAGCACAAAGTTAGCGGAAGAAAAAGTATCTGAGTACAGTCACAAGAATACAAGCTTGCCTTAAGAAGGCTAGCACAAATAACAACTACGATCGAAAAGGCGAGGCCTCCTGCCTGGGAACCTCCAAACTACTCCTGGTCAACGGGGAACTCGACGTCGTAGAAGGCATCGGGGATCTTCATGTTGCGGTGGTCAACATCGGGGATCTTCATGTTGCGGTGATCTCCTGCTCCTGGACTCCAAGGCTCCAACGTCGACTGCAGCGGCCGATCAGGCAAAACATAAAGGGGGAAAAAGCAAGGGTGAGTATCTAGCATACCCGCGAGTCTTACGTCCGCTACTAAGCATTTATGCATTTGTATCAAATGGAAAGGGGAGGCTGTATATAGTGGACTTCAAGGTATAAATCAGAATAAGGGTGATAAGCTAGGCCTATCGAAGACTAGCATCTTCTGATGTGTCTTGCAGCACAAGGAGAGAATCAGCCAACAGTTTATATAAAGCAATAAAGTAACAATGAAGCAGAAGTTGCTGCAGCATTGTATAATAGTAAGTTGTAATGATTAATAATAATAATGCCTCTGAGTTCCCCTCCTCGACTTCCCTGCGAGGAAGAAGACCCGGAACCATACAATTTAATAGTAGTAGTTCGTAGTGGTAAGATCCAGCTTCAGCATAAAGCGTCCTGTTACCGTGGACACGGCTATTCGAATAGATTAAACTCTCTGCAGGGGTGCACTACTGTTCAGCCTGCACGCTCGAACCTCCAGGGTGGCATGAACCTTGTTAGGGAACGCCCCACCGAGGCTATCCGACACGACGCAACCCATCCTAGGCTCAACAGAGAGGCCATCCACCGGACTATATCCTATGCGCCAAGGGGTCTAGGACCCTCACCCTTGCACGCTCCTGCACGGTGCATGGCTGGCCAGTGAAGCAAAAGCAAATCCAAATACACACCGTACGGACGAAGAAGACACCACTTCCCGGCACAGGCTGCGGTACTGCTGACGTCTGAAGAGCTTTCGGACAAACTACGACGCAGGGGAGCCCATAACTCCTTATACCACATGAAGGTAGTGCGTACAGGCCTTTGCGGCCTCTCAAGTCATCTGTCGAACCATTTAGCATTTTAATTAACCTGTGTGACAACCGTTATCGTTGCCTCGACTTAACTGACCCGCGGTCAACGACAGCAGTCAGGACCACCAGTACATCGGTGCCTGCCTCGTCGTCCCACCAAGTCTCTGCGGTTACCAACAAGGTGAACCGTCTCCTTACCTTGTCTCGCGTGTGCTCTTGGTAGAGCTCGACTTTTCGTGGTTTGGTAACTCTCGCGAGATACGAGCAGGGGCCAAGCACGCCAGTAACGTCGGTCGTACCCTCCCTGTCGCTCCCGACAATATACCGCTCGCGGGCACCGTTGGGTCGCCCGAATCTTACCTTTAAGTACACCAGTTGATTCGAGCGCCTACCATTAAGTGAAACCAAGAGGAATCACCCTCGATGGCACACTTAAAGGGGTTCGACAGAGGCATCAGCGGAATGAACTAAAGAGGTAAACCTCGTATCATACCGGTGATGCTACGCTACTGAGCCGACGAGAGTGAAATACGAGTTCGTCCACTCGTAAGTCAAACTCGAAGCGACTCGGCAGAGTCTCGCCGTTGTAGGTTCCCTAGGGCGTCTGCATTGATCCGTACCTGTTGCAGTTGTATATATTTTGTATCCGCGTCACACCCCTGAGTGGCCACGGCCCGCTATCTAATCCTAGCTAACAATGCGTAGGGCTCACTGGTGAATATAATGTATAGATATAGCAGGCAGCATAGGATAAGGAAGGTACAACAAGGGGCGACAAAATCAGGCTATGCAATTGAATAGGATTGTAACGTAGCAGCAGTAGTAACAATGCCTAGTGCAAGAAAGTACGGAAAGGTAGGTGATATCTGGGGAAGAGAATGGCTCTGTTTGCTTGGAAGCTCGACGGTAGAGGCAGGGGCGTCGATGAAGTAGTCGATCACACGGGCGTCGACAGCGGTCGCCGGGTCTATCGGACCATAAGAGGGGGGAGAAACAATAAATACACAGCAATAATAGCAATATAAATACAAGACATGGCAAACGCAATGTTAACGGTGTTCTAACGCAGTGCAACGTGTTACGCTCGGAGCGGGAATTCATCGGGAAATGAAATACCGGCTCCGGGTGATTATCGACAGACGGCCCGGAGGGGGAAGGTTCCATGCCGGAGGTGTCGTGGACATCCGAAAAACGTATGGGTGGTGTATCTGTGTTAGATGAACCATTCTGAAAAACTTTCATGTTCAGAATAAATTCATCCGGATAGTTATACGGTATCGGGCAATAACCGGACAGATGATCCGAAGGGGGAAAGTCTCAGGTTCGGTATGTTAGAGGGGTGCGGTGGACATCCGAAAAACGTATGGGTGGTGTATCTGTGTTAGATGAACCATTCTGAAAAACTTTCATGTTCAGAATAAATTCATCCGGATAGTTATACGGTATCGGGCAATAACCGGACAGATGATCCGAAGGGGGAAAGTCTCAGGTTCGGTATGTTAGAGGGGTGCGGTGGGTATGCGGGTAGCGTATCCGGGTTCTTTATATTTTTCTGATCAATTTTCATGTATAAAGTTTTTCTATCAGAGCTACGGTTTAAAAGATATTGAATTTCTAATATTTAATCATTTTATAAATAATTCTAGAATTGTTTTATTTAATAAATCAAACATTATCCAGAATAGTATTTTGACTTGGTCAAACTGACTGGTAGGACCTACTGACCAGTGGGCCCCACATGTCATACACAGTATTTATAAAAATGGTTTAATTAAATCTAATTAATCCAGTGGGGCCTACATGTCATACTCTAATAATAAATTAAATTCATTTTATTTATTTAACTGATAGGTGGGGCCCAGGTGTCATTGGCACAGGTCTAATTTAATCAGTTAATTAACAGGAGGGCCCACATGTCATGAAACATATAATTTAACAGGGAGAATCAACTTTGTTAATTATGGATTAGGGTCTAATTCCCCGGGCTGGCCCACCAGTCAGTGGAACAAGTCCATTGGCTTAGCCAGCACGTGCCCTCCCCTGGGCACGGCGGCGGCGGCCGGGATGGTGCTCCGACGAGGGGGCTGTGGCCACGGGGCGGCAGGCGCGTGCGCTAGGCACGGCCAGAGCACGGCCTGGGCGGCGTACAGAAGGAGGGGGTGGTGGTGCTCGTCGGGTTCAAGCCCGCGGAGGTGGCCGGAGCCAGGGGCGCGCGGGATGGGTGGTCGTGGGGCAGCAACAGCAACACGGCTAGTGGGAGGGGGGGAGTGCGGGGTGTGGTCATGCGTGGCAGGCGCACTCGGGCACGCGGCCATGGGGGCGGGCGACGCGGTGACACTGCGCGTCGGCTGGAGCAAGGCATCCATGGCCACGATGGCTAGGAGAAGAAATCGAAGGGGGAAAAGAGAGGGAAGGTGCGTGAGCTCACAGGGAACTTGATGAAGGTCTCAGGGAATCCGGAGATGCAGCGGCGGCGGCGAATTTCGAGACGCCGACCGGCAGCCGTGGTGGAGGGGCGAGCTCGATTCCGATGATGGGGTGGCCGGCAGCTCGAGCGCGATGCTGGGGGAGACGAGGACGTGCACGAGCAAGCTTCCGGGCACTGTGGCGTGGTCAGTCTTCGCAGTTGGCTGCGTCGGCGCCGGAGCCGTGGCCGCGGGAGCGCGGTCCTCACCGGAAGCAGAGAGAGAGAGAGAGAGCGAGGATGAAGAAGGGGGCGGCTAGGGTTAGTGCCGGCGCGGGGTGCAGGGTCTTTATTGCGGCGGCGACGGTGGGATAGCGCCACGGCACGGCCGGCCGGCGTGGCCGTGCTGGATTGCCTCCACGCATGGGGGTGAACAGGGGAAGGGGAGCCCAGGCGGGCCAGGTGGGCTAGGCCACCGTGAGGAGGGGAGGGGCCTGGTGTCCCTAGCGTCGTTTATATATTTTCTCTTTCTTTATTTTGTTTTCTTTCTTTACTGTTTTATTTATTTCATACACTTTAGCATTTTTGTAAAACTTGTAACCTGTTCCAATATTAACATTGCACAAAACTAGAGTGCCACAAAAATATTGGGCCTTTTATAAAATCTTTTAATAATTCTTTTTAATATGCAATTGACCAATGGGGTTGTTTTGCTACTGGTTTGAATTGTTAGCAATATCTATTTATTGGAATAAATGCCCAAAGTTGGTTTAACATGGTCCACTGATTTTTAGGGATTTAACAAAATTGGTTGCACAATTTTTGGACAAAGTTTTATTTTGCACTTTGTTTTTATTGCCAATTCAAATGGGTTTTGAATTTTGATTTGATTCATGATGATCAAGGAATGCTTTAACAACAGTAATTGACATTAGCAAAACGATTACTGCTCCCTGACACTAAGGGTGTTACAACAAGGTGGGCCAGCAAGGGAACTATGTCCTCACTGATCCAGGGTGGTTTGTAAACAACTGGCGGCCAACCAGCACACACACGGTTTCAAATGGTAAATCAGCTTGGGCCACCACTAGAAATGTTTGAAGCTAGGTAGGTAAGAAAAGGAGACCCCATAAAATCCCGCACGCGGTTAGGCACGCTCAGTCTTAAAACCAATACTCGGAACTCGGGTCCTAGGTGACTCGAATGGAACAAAGCGTCGGGGCGGGATAGCCTAGACCTTCCATCCTTCATCGAATATAGTCAACATTATAATAATCATATCATCAACAACAATATAATAATGTGATAGCCCAAACCATGGAGTAACAGGGTAACATCGTAGCATCCTAAACATGCATACTAAGCTGGGGCTGAGCAACGAGCAATAGTAACATAGCAGTACATGGTTTACTGGGAGGGGACATGGCTGTATCGGTTTGAAAGAGGCTGTAAACATGTGGTAGGATCAAACATCGAACCTATCGTATACTAGCATGCAAACCGCTGGTTGAAATAGAATGGATCATAAGTAATGCATAGTCCTTGCCTGTTGATAAGTCGGGTTCCGAAGGTGTAGCTGATTGCAAGCTCGCATCGTCTCCGAGAGGTACCCGCGGAAGCACACAAGAGGGTAAACACTGGAAAGCAATCAACGAGCAAGCATCTATTACTACGAGGAAAACACGAGCAAGCATCAACAAGAAGTCAACACGAGACATCGCACCTACCGTCGAGAGCGGTTACTAACAGGTTAAGTGGAGTACTCGTCACACACGACGATACCGCACATTTACAAGGGTTCAAGTTGTTTAGCTACACAAGGTGAGCAAGGTTGTTAACATGGCATCTCACTCAAGCATGGAATAGCACACAAACATGTCAAGAGGTGAAGCATAAGATAAACTATCTATGCTAGTCAATTTAAGTGAGGCACAACCTAAACATAGCATCCACTAAGTTCCCCACGACAATTTGAAACATTTGGTACTGTTCTGTCCTAAACCATATTTTAGGTTGGTTAACAACAGCAAAAAATAGCATAAACACAAAGTACACGAAAAACTAATCAAGTTACATATAAAGAACACTCCAAACGGAGTTACGGTTAAAAAGATACAAACAAAACAAGTTTGGAACACAATCTGCCAACATCAGGAAGCACACTTTAGAGCAATGCATAAACAGGGTAATGAATGCAAACATGCTCACAAATGATATGCAACTAAAGTAGACATGACAGGGAAGGCATGGCAAAAAGAATCATGCAAAAAGGCATCATGAACAACTAGTTATAGCTCATGCAAAATGCAATAAAACATTACTGGTCTAGAACTTAGTGAAAATAATGAAAACATGGCAGAAGCTGTTATTTTCATTCTGTACAAACAGGAGCAAAACTATATGCAAAAGTGTAGCAACATGACATAGCAATATATGAGCATGAACTAGACATGATGGTGATCAGGTACAAACAAGAATCAAGGTCATAGGCATAACAGATCAAAAGATATTAAGCAAACAACATGGCATCGGAACGTTACACACTTAGAGAAAAACAGAGGTGGCTGTCAAAAACAGTGGCATAGCAACTTTGGAGCTAAAGAACTATATGACCAGCAAGCATATCATGACAATGCAATAATTATAATGGAAGTAGACATGATGCTTAACAGTATGCAAAAAGAATCAATGCAATAGGCCTCATGGATGTGTCACAATCATCATGCAAACTTGCAATAAAAATAACAGCAGCAACACAATAAGAAAAATTAGTAGCAATTAACGGCGTGATGCCCACTTCAACACAGATTAACAACATCAAGATGGCCTCAAATCAAAATGCTCACAAAAGATGAATTAAAGTACACGCAATTCTAAGCAATTTCCTTTTGGGGCGCAACGTCATATGGGCTACGGATTATTCGCAAATATCGTCGCAAAACAGTACCAGCAACAATATTTAACAGACTTAGCAAAATAGATAAAAAGAAAAAAAATCAGACAGGGAAAAAAAGGGCCTCACCCCAAATGGGCTCGGCCCAGCTGGCGGCTGGAGAGGCTGGCTCGGCCTGGTCCGCGCGGGATGGGCTGTGGCGGCCTGGATCTTGGGTGGGCCGGCCCATGTGGAGGAGGAGGCCCACCTGGGCGCGCTGGGGTGGCCGGTTCGGGATCCTCCCGATCCCGTGCAGTTCCAGCCACCGGCGGCAGCGACGGCTTCGTTGCAGGCGACGGCGAGCGGCCGAGGCGGCGCAGGCGGGGGTCCGCCGAGGGCCACGGCAGGCGGCTCCTACAGCAGAGGGCGGCGACGAGGCTCCCGGGGCGGCGGGGCAAGGAAGGCGGCGGCGTCGAGCTTGGCCCGGCTCGGGTCAGCTCCAATGGCGGCGGCGGCCTTTGCTGGCTGCGGCCGGTTCCTGCAGGCGAGAGATGAGGGTGAGAGGGGGAGAACAGGCGCGGGAGAAAGGAGAGGAGGCCGGGCGCGACAGCTGGCTGACGCGGCGGCCGGCCGGAGGAAGCGGCGGCGGCGCATGCGGGTCTCCACGGGCGGCGAGGAGGGGAGCAAGGAGGTGAGAGGAGAGACAGAGAGAGGTGGGAGGACCCGGGCGCTGACATGGTACGCCAGGAGCCACTGATCTCCAGATCCAATGGCTGAGATTAGCTGGGATCTAGGGTTTCGGGAAATGGGGGCTTTTGGACGAAAATTTGGACCAGATCTGGGGGTGTGGCTGCAATTTTGTGGCTAGGGAAGCCCTAGAAAGGGGTGGGAGTGTGGTGGTCTTTATATAGCCCAGGTGGCTGGCAGTTTGCAAAGTCATCCCCGGTTTTTCTCTCTCGCGCGCGGTGTTTACGTTTCTGACCGCCGGGGGTCCGCAGTACCTCCGATTCGGGTAAAACTTCGAACTGCGCGATCAGCGCGTCGAGCCGGTGGCGTTCACCTAGCGCTGGAACTGTTCCGAGAACACTTTCCGACGCGCTATAAAAATAACCCGTTTAATTATTAAACAGGGTTTTTCGTTCCGTTGTCTGCGGCTGGTCTCGTGCGGTTTTCGCGACGGTGATCTGGCGTAACCCGGTGTCGCAAAGGTCGAGTGTCAGGGTGGCAAGGGTCGGTTTCCGTCCGATACGAGATAAGAGGGGGAAAAATAATTTCCGATCGATAAATCGGGGATGCAAACACCGCAAACAAATTAGACAATCAAATAATTCACACCGAAAACAAATTTTTTAATTTTTTGTGAAATCTGGGCTGTTACAGTTAATGAGTATGCAAATAGATCAAAGTGGGATTTGTCCATCCGAATGACAGATAGGTACTCTGGGCCCACTCGGTGATATTACATCATAAAGATTGCAATCATGTGACTAGGTCACGGGGTTGTAATATCATGGGAACGAGTAAACATGTTTGTCGGTAACGAGGGTGAACTAGGTATATTGGATACCGACGATCAAAACTTGGACAAACAAAGTACCATAGGACAAAGGGAACATGACTCAACGTTAACGGATGCAACAACGATGAAGTTCATTCGATGGAAGCGCAGGGTCTATCATGGATTGTAACCAGGTCCAATTGATTAGTCATTGGTCAAAGAGTGTCTGATCATGTCTGCTATTTCCCGGATCGTAGGGTGTTACACTTAAGGGTATTCGACGCATTAAGGATAGAATCGGGATCACCGGAGAAATAAGAGAGAACACCAAAATTGTTTCCGGTGAAGGCCAGAAATGGTTCTAGAGATTTTGAATTGTTCAAAATATTATTTAAATATGTTTTAGTATTTAATTAATGAATTAAATATTAAAATATGATTTAAGTAATTAAATAATGAATTAAAAGGCACATGGGCCTCATAGGGCCCATTAAGCGAGGAGGAAGTCTTCCCCCATGGGCCATGGCGCCAAGAAGGGTCCCACCCCCGTTTAATATGGCGCACCCCCTCCCCTTGGGTTTAGTCCCACCTCGGGAAGGGAGGGAGGTTGGCTCCCCTCCTCAGCCTATATAAGGAGGGGTATGGGTGCCCTTTTAATCATCCAATTAATTCTCTCTCTCTCTATTTTCTCCTTCCTCGAGTGGACTCCCCTTATTTGGAGTCTGCACTTGGTTGGGGTTTTCTCCACCATACGCACGCCGCCGTGCTGATGGAATCAGGATCCGAATTCATCTTCTTTCCGCTGCTCTTCTGGTTCGAAGACCGAAGGACGTCGGGTATACTGTATGTGTATAATCCCACGAGGCACTACACTTATGGTGCTACTTCATCGTCGTGGCCGCATCGCGACGTCTTCATCGACAAAGTTCCGACGGGGACGCAATCCTGTCATTGGTCTACGAGGACCGGGTGGCTATTTGAGTCATCGTGGATCTGCGCGGCATCGGGGATTGCCGGTAAGACTACATCAACCACGTTCATGCGGGAACGTTTCCCGCTTAATGGACTACATACTGGTATGTGACCTATTTCCATCTGTTACTTGCATCAGCATAGCATAGGTCTTGGGCTTTGGTATCGTAGGTTATGAAAAATTATTGTTTTCTGCCCCGAACCCCAAAAGTGGTATCAGAGCAAGGCTATGGGTAGATGTATGGTACGGATTGAACACATCTAGTATGTGACATCAATTCTCCAATTGTTACCCTGCCACGTGTACTCGTTTAGCATTGCGGCAATGTCCTGATGAAGCGACCCTGACCGACCTTACGCGTTTATGCGAGACTGATTCCACGCTTGACATATGGATTGTACCATATAAGTGGATGGGTAGTGTCTGTCTCTCTAACATTAACTTTGCGAATACATTTGAAACGGAGGGCCCCGACAAGGGTGTAATAGCGACAATTGATGAGTTGTTGTGGTTGTATGTTCGTAGGCATAGAAACATTTCTATCTCGAAATCCCTAGCAGCCACGTAAAACTTGCAAAAGATAAAGTAGAGGCGTCTAAACTTTAATTTGCAGGGGGCATCATAGTTAGTATGATTTATATTGTTGCATCATGTTTTGCTAATATGTTAGATATACGACGGTAGCATTATAGGATGATCCCCCACTGATCCAACAAAGTGTGCTTACTTAGTGAAGCACCATCTGGAAAGTTCTTCATTATGGAGGCATAACGTGTCACACGGGTGTCAAACATTTTTACGTTCACAAGAGATGGGTGGAGCAAGCCTAGCATGTCCAGAAACATGGCCTTGCATACGTGGCATATAATCACTAAGGTTATTGTGGCGAGAATGGCATATGCATACATGCCCTCGGGGCACAAGATCGAAAGATCAAGCATGAGTGACATAGATGATGTGATTGGCATGATGGCCTACCTTGAACAACATACCGATGGTCGTGACGATCAGGGGAGGTATGTTCTTCAAGGATCGTGTAATCACTTAGAATAAACTATGAGGGGCGTTTTTCTTAGTGAGAGTTCCAGAATTATTTTAAAACATGAACTCCATATTATGAACTTAATCTTCATGTCTTAGAAAATATCATTGTAGATAATGTCATGCCCAAATGTTTATAACTATGGCTCTTTTAGTGTGATGTAGAACTTAAGGTAGATGGGTCTTACTTCATTGATTGTTACCAACACCGTTAGAGATATACTCATTAGTAATGACTTTCTAAACATAAAACGAGAACTACTAGGAGATACACCTAATAACTCTGTTATTAAGGAAGATGATGATGAGTATCGTACTCACCGTCACTTATGAATCATTGTCCAATACACCATACTTCATTCTATGGAATCTGAATTGTGGATGCATGTTAACTAACACATATGACGTGCTAGGAGAACTTGAAAGCAGTAGGTCACAAATCATAGTAATGGAATATGAGTATATGGACGGGGTTTCTTTCAACCATGGTGGAAGGAACAACCTGCTGAGAAAGTCACATGAAAAATGTATAAGATACATGAACACCTTGTGTATAACTTGGACTACTGAATGGCTGGTTACTTTGCGATAACTAGGGAGCTGCGGCCGCTTCCTCCAAACTACAAAGACTGTGTCTAGACTATGTCATGAAGGAGAATCTTTCACCTGCCATGAGGTCATGGTTAAAGTTGCAAACCTTAAAGGTAGAACCAATGCAGGAATAGTCATTGACGAAGAAAGTATATTTGATATACGAGTTATAAATGTCTTTCCCCACAAAATACTAATTGCGGTTGATTAAGTATTTTGATGCTTGAACTTAATACATATAGAGTGCCTTGGAAGGGATGAGGTGACAATGTGTGATGACGGTAATCAAGATAGTTGATGGTCGACAACACTCTCCCTTTACATCTATCATTTGATTAATATATGAATAAATTTATGATCATTTGAAAGTGAACTTTATTAGTGTGTCTTGCATATCACGAAGACAATTATTCATATTAGTGAGAAACAAGTCAGTTGTTCTCCTTTTATGAATGATATATTTTATGGTCACATTACGGTTATGAATGAGTTATTCTTATATTGATGATAGTAGTTTGATCATTTATAAGAAATATTGTAATGACAAGAATTATCCGAACTTAATAATGACACTACAGTTTAAGTCATGAATGGTATGATGGAGTCTTGAGATACTTGATCTATTGACACATGCAAACCATGCCTTTTAGGTGACATGACTGAAACCTCGCGTTCTGGTAAAACAGAGTGTATACTGATTGTTGATATCATACATACTGATGTATCGTATTTCAGCATGTAGTGAATTTCATTATTTCGTGAACTTCATATGTGGATTCACTAATGAAACATGCGTCTGAAATAATTTGATGTGATCAAAGGGATTTCAGAATGAAGACAAACATGAGTCTTAAATAGTTTGATTTGATCAAAAGGGATATTAGAATAAAGATGGATATTAAATTAACAAGAAAGACAAGCCTCTATGATCTGATCAAAGTGACAAATGTTTTGAGTTAGTCTTGGGCATACAGACTTGTGAAAGTTGTTCCACAAATTACAATGCTTGGCCCACTCCAAAATTGTCGATGTCCCTGAACATTATAATCATACTCTATTGAATAGTGTATGGTCTAAGTTATCTCTTACCGAGTTACGTTATTGTTGTTTAGAGTTATTAGTTTAATATGTAAACACTCACTACAGTATAGGGAACCATCTGTGTCCATGGAAACCAACACTATATATGTTATGGGGTGTCTTGGTTTCCAGGAAACTTGATTTATATGATAAATTATCTTTGTAGTGTATCCTTAGACAACTATGGATGCATCTTCAACAACTAGAACCAAAACAACAAAACTTATGTTGTTAAGTGTTTTGGTGTTTGTCAAGAAATGTTCTTGATGAATGTGTTAATGGAAGAAAAGTGAAAGTTCAACCAAGGTAATTGACCTTGCCACCAGATGTCAGAGTAGCGCAATGGAATATGTTCCAGAAGCAAAGCTCTATAATTAAAGGAGAAACTAACGATAATGATCATGATGTTTCGGTTAAAGCTTTTACTAAACAAAGTAGGATTCAAGAATACATATTTTCCCTTATGCAAAAGAATATTCATTATTCACTTGTCAAGTTAATGGAACAAGACATACCTAGGAACTACGAAGAAACTGTTGACACCCGTTTTTTGGCACGGCAATGAACCTATATAAGATGACCTCAAATGAATAAGTGCTCTACATGAAAAAGTTGGGTATTGTCGATATGAACAACTTTGTAGTTCGAGCCATGATCATCCGATTCCATCTCAAGGGCCGAAACTATGTTTGAAGCAATAAGACCCTGGCATTTGGAGTACTATTCTGCCAATTATGGCATCAAGAAATCCTCAAATGGGAAAATGTTATACATAGGCCGGCTTCTTCTCGTCGAACCGGTCGATTTTAATATTTCAAACGTCCAAATCCGAGTTCGTATGAAAAAGTTATTGCCAAAACAGTGCAGCACTGGAAAACCAGGTCGGACCGTCCGAAGTGGAAACCGGATCGTCCGAGCTAAGGTCGGACCGTCCGACTTTGAAGTCGGACCGTCCGACTTGAGGACCCCGATTACAGAAAGAATTTGACCTCAGCTCAGACCGTCCGACCTAGAAGCCGGACCGTCCGACCCTATGGTCCGGACCGTCCGGGATAAAGTCCGGACGTCCGAACCCCCGATCCGGGTCCGAATTTGATCGGGTTTTTTTGCAGTTTTGACGCGAATCTGAGGCCTTTTCTTGCACGTAAAGTCCAACCCCCTCATAAATAGATGAGGTGACGGCCGATTGAAACAACACATAATCGAACAAACATATCTACACTTCCAAACCCTAATTTTATCTCTCTCCCTTGTATCTTTCTTCTCGTTCTTCGTTCGTTCTTGTTCTTGCAGGGCAACGATCCACGAGGCCCTAGGGGCGATCGGGTCGACCTAGGGCAGCCCATAGACGCCGTGCTCCCTGACGGGGTCCCTCCCGGGAGTGTGGGGTTTCGGGCCTACAAAAGCGCCCGCCGGATTGCTTGCGTACCGCGCTTCCGGTCGGGTCTCCTTCGGCGTGAGCTGCGGTGCATCACCCCCAGCGTCGAGGGTACACGTGACGTGTTCGTGAGTCAACACACTTTTTGGCGACTCCGCTGGGGACGAAGCTTTGAACGGTCTTCGGCCCGTTCTTGCTATGAAAAGATCGTCATCAAGGATTTGTTATCTACAAAGGTAATATGAATACTCAATCCACTCATGTAGATGCAAATAACTCATATGGTGCTACTATATCGTTCAATGAATATACTATATCGGCTAACCCTAGTTTGGTCAATTATACATCTAATTATATGCAAGGGCCGATTGAAAGTAATTTTCATGTTTCGACTTCTTATGATACTAGTAACATGCACCATATGTATTCCAATTCTCATGCATCGGCAATCCTAGAAATCCATATGCCGATGAATAACGTGATGAGCTCGGTTAGTGGAGTTGAAACACCCCATGTAGGAAATTTCAATAACATGCAACAAAGTGTTTCACCTTTTTATTCATCGGCACCTAACTTGCAATATGTTAATCCAAATATGCCGATGAATAGGGGAATTGGCCACGCTAGCACTAGTTATTCGGCCAATTACCATCAACCATTATATGATACACCTCATGCTACTAATCCGCCAGTATCATATGCAATTGTAGATATTCATAATTCGGCTCCGCACCTTCATGCTTATAGTCGAATAAGTGGAAATCCTGCAGGAGCACATCTTCCTTTACATAACAGTGTAGCATATAATCTTGCCCATACACAATTTCATAATTTCGGCGACGTCCCATTGTCGAAAGAGCCTAAAAGCATTGGTGGGAAACTATATCCAGATTGGGTAACTGAGAACAAGCTTACATTCTCTCGGGATTGGTGCAATTCTATTCGTCAGAAGTTGATAGAAAGCGGGGAACCTCATGATTTTGCTGCTGTAAAAGCTAGAGTTCTGCAAATGATGCAGTTACCCAGCACTATAGCATCCATTACACCTTCTAAACCAGTGAAAACTTTCGGCACTACTCAAGTTTCAATGCCGAAAGAGTCTAAAAGCATTGGGGGACAATATCAGCAAGTAATGGCTGACACCGGTGACTTCACTACGCCTTCCTGGGAAGAATTATCAAACAAACAACATCAAGGCTATGAAGTTTTAGGGAGGAAGCGCAAAGAGGATTATGAAGCATTCAAGAAGAAGCGTGAGGAGGAGTTTGAAAGGCTCAAAAAACAGCATGAAGAGGAGGATTTTCAAGAATACATCAAGCTCTTTCCTCCGAGTGGTAATCATGTTGGCCCTTCTATGATGTTGCGGCAAGATAAAAAAGAAACTTTGCAAGCAAATCAGCAAGAGAAGATCAACTCGGCTAATACTGTTGAATCAGTTGAAGCTAATACAAATATGACTACATCTTCTACAGTCGAGTCATGCAATACGGGTGGCGATTCCAATAAGAAAAAGGACGACCCGGGTGACGCAATCGATTCTATAGAAGCCGAACCAAACAGTTCAGGCGATAGCAAGTCGGGCGTGCACACCGAGTCCATCAAGCCAACAGAGGGAAACTTTGTCAACAAAGAGTATGACAAAGGACGCGAGTCAGCTGCGCTCAATTTTTCTGGATGCAAAGGAGTTTATGTACCACCCGATGAGTTCCATGTCAAACATGATGAGCATCAAAATCAAAAGGACACAACCGAGCAAGATTCGGTCAATGATGAGCATCAAGAGCTAGAAAGCGGTGACACGGAACGAAATCCAGAAAAGGAAGACGAGACGTTGGAGAGTCATCAAAAACTGGAGCACGTTATTATAAAATTCATACAACCATCATGCTCTTCCAACGTGAATAAGGAGGTATGTCTAGCAAGTAACTTATCTATTTTCAGATTTGGTCATAACTTTATTGTTGATGCAACTATTAGCAAAATTCTTATAAAAAATCTTGAGAGACCAATGAAGAAGGATAATTTACTTGTTAGCAATAAAATTATAACACAGCATATCGGTCAACACATTGTGTCACTTAGAGAGACCGGTACTGAATTATTATTACAGCAAAAGCTTTTCCCATTGTTTCATTTAAAGTTTATATATACATGGATAGCTTTGCTAGTTTCCTACTTGGCTTACCTTTTGTATCAAGTGAGACATATATGTCATAACAGTTTTGATTTCAGAAAAGTAAAGCCAAGATTTGAATCTTTTGAGAAAACCGATGATAGTATAATTTCTTATTCAAAGTCATCGGAGATAGAGTGCGAAACAAAATGCATAGCCGAATGGAGTGATGCGAAATCTGAACCATTCGTTGGCTTACTTCCAAAGCCGTTCTCGCACCAAGATCGGTTAAATAACAAAATGTTTACCATCAATTCAAACATGTGTGATCAGATTTTTGATTTGTTGCTGAAAAATGATTATATTAGAATTCTTGATCACCATGTCAAGCCATCAATCCAAGGACGAGTCTATTGTAAGTTGCATGATTCGTTCAAGCATAATTTTGAGGACTGCAATATATTTCGTCAAATAGTTAAATCGGCCATTGATAGCGGATGATTGAAACTTGTTAAAACACCAAAGGATGATCATGCCATTCCTATTTGTCTTGATGGCAAAAAGTTGTTGCATCGGCTGCTTCAAGCCGATCCATTCGAAGACAAGAAGGTAAAAAATGCATGTGATGGGATCATGCTTTCAAGTAAACAGGTTATTCATGAGCACAATGATGATATTCTTGAAGGCGGAAGTTCTATCAAAGTTCCGATGAAGACGCCAAACACTGGGGGGCAACAAGCAAACCCTAAGATCGATGCAAGGAAAACCAAAGAGAGCAAAGGCCGAGGTAAATGCAAAGGTAAAAGGCCGAAAGTCACTTTCGCGCAGCTATTGGAAAAATATCAGAAGACAAGTGAAGAGAAGAATGCTTATTGGCCGAGTAATTCAAAAGCATCAAGATCACCCCCTAGGCGCAAAACTGAGGACCGGTATTGGCAAAGCGATAAGTTCAATACATCATACTCATATCCTTATTTTGGGCCGCCAATACCAGCGTCATGGATATTTCCCTATGCTTATATGAGTCAATATCCATCACGGGACATGAATAATTCTAGGGCACATTATCCATCTTATTTTGAACCATCTCATAAAGATTATGCAGCTCCAAGAAGATCCACGTTTGATGAACAGTTTCATAACAAAGACCGTTTCAATCAAAAGGAATCGGTTCGGAGCTCAAGGAAGAAGAAAGAGGTGGTCAAGCAAGTTTATCGTGTCAAAAGGGATGGTCGTAGGTGTGCCGCTTCAGATTTTATTTCAAATGATAAAGAGCCAATGAAAGTGTTGACATTGGCTACTAAAGGCAAAGAAGAGGAGCGAACAACTCTTCAAAATACCGATGCCAAACCTGAACAAAGGGAGTTGAGAGTGCACAAGGTCAAAAAGGAATTGCCACTGCTTGAAAAAGAATCACAATCGAGACGTACACTCGGTTTATCGTATTGGCAGAAGAAGAAATTGAAAAGGCTTAGTGCACAAGAACTTGAAAAGAAGAATATGGCATGGATTCCCAAGAAGAACAGTCAAACCAAAAATGATGTGCAAGCTTCTATTTTAAAGAATACAACAAAGAGAAGAAGGAGAAATCATCTCATAAAAGATTGAGCCGAAGGTTTCCATCATCCAACCGGAATCTTCGATTAGCACATCATTCATATTCTTCAAACATGTCATTGATGCCTGTATCATGGAATTCATCCTCAGGTATGATTGGTTACCCTCCATGGACTTATTTTGATCCATGGATGCAATACAATTTCTTACATCATGATAGGGGATTACCAAGTCACTATACATTTGACTAGTTACATTCTTGTTGCTGATTCAAGGGGCCGAAATATTTGATTTGTTATTTCATTTGCTTCTTTCAGCTATATAGGCTTTGGTGGATGAATTCTACATGTCGTTTATATTAATGGCCGATATTTGTTTTATCGTCCTACGAATACATCCAAACATGGCCGGTGTGGTTTTCTAAACATCGTCCTTAGTTTTGTTGGAGATTGAGACAAGGTGTACATTCGCTAAAAATATGTTGCATGGACCAATTCATAAGTTGCATAATTGGTGAGTGGGATTATGCTTTGGCTAGGTATGATATAGCTAAAATCTATGAGAAGCCAAATCATTTTTGTTTTTATTATTGAGTATAATATTGTTATGAACCTTGTCTCATTATTGCCGTGGAGATTATATTTTGGTGGTTTAGTTGGTAGCAACAGCCAAGGTTTTGGTATTGTTTTTATATCTCCTCATGGTGCTGTGTTTGAAGCCTCGTGTCGCTTAAATGTTGTTGCATGAACAATGAAAGCTGAATATGTTATTATTCGGTTCAGAACTTTTTCTTCATATAGGTGCTACACATATTGAGGCTTTTGGTGATTCATTATTAGTTGTGCAACAAGTATATATGGATTTCATATATTTTGACGAATCACTTCGTATTTATCTTGATAAGTGTCTAGATATAATTTCTTTATCCAATTACTTTATTGTTTCTCATATAATTAGACATGACATTGAAGAGAAAATGAGTTGGCACAGTAAGCATCCGGCTATTATGTTAATCATGGTGTATTTCTCAAGAGCCGATGCCGAGTTTGCCAACATGGGTAAGGCCAAATCGGAGCATACCCTTTTCGGCCACTAATGGAAATTTATATGCAGGCAAAGGCAAGATTGCGAGAAGTTCAATATTTTTTATTTACAAGATTCTTGCAAGAGGGTGGACAATATGATTTAGTGGATACCTTTGAGATGGATCTAGATATATGGAATTATTGACGAATTTCTTATGGTGTTATTCTCAAGTTCAGAAGGTTGCACCCAAGTCCGCATAAAAGGGATCAAAAAAGCAATGGATGATACATGATTAATCGTGCTAACAAATAGCCGATATATGATTATCGTCTCAAGGATAAGCATGGCCGATATACAATTATCGCCCTTAGAAAACACATGGCCGATGGAGTGTTGACATCGTCCTTAGAACAAGCCTGGGCAAGATATTTTTCGGCACACAAGTTTTGCCGAAAAACAGGGGGGCATGTGTTGACGCCCGTTTTTGGCACGATAATGAACCTATATAAGATGACCTCAAATGAAGAAGTGGTCTACATGAAAAAGTTTGGTATTGTCTATATGAACAACTTTGTAGTTCGAGCCATGATCATCCGATTCCATCTCAAGGGCCGAAACTATGTTTGAAGCAATAAGACCCTGGCATTCGGAGTACTATTCTGCCAATTAGGGCATCAAGAAATCCTCAAATGGGAAAATGTTCTACATAGGCTGGCTTCGTCTCGTCGAACCGGTCGATTTTGATATTTCAAACGTCCAAATCCGAGTTCGCATGATGAAGTTATTGCCAAAACAGTGCAGCACTGGAAAACCAGGTCGGACCGTCCGAAGTGGAAACCGGACCGTCCGAGCTAAGGTCGGACCGTCCGACTTTGAAGTCAGACCGTCCGACTTGAGGACCCCGATTACAGAAAGATTTTGACCTCAGCTCAGACAATCCAACCTAGAAGCCGGACCGTCCAGGATAAAGTCCGGACGTCCGAACCCCCGATCCGGGTCCGAATTTGATCGGGTTTTTTGCAGCTTTGACGCGAATCTGAGCCCTTTTCTTGCACGGAAAGTCCAACCCCCTCATAAATAGATGAGGTGACGGCCGATTGAAACAACACATAATCGAACAAACATATCTACACTTCCAAACCCTAATTTTATCTCTCTCCCTTGTATCTTTCTTCTCGTTCTTTGTTCGTTCTTGTTCTTGCAGGGCAATGATCCACGAGGCCCTAGGGACGATCAGGTCGACCTAGGGAAGCCCATAGCCGCCGTGCTCCCTGACGGGGTCCCTCCCGGGAGTGTGGGGTTTCGGGCCTAAAAAAGCGCCCACCGGATTGCTTGCATACCGCGCTTCCGGTCGGGTCTCCTTCGGCGTGAGCTGCGGTGCATCACCCCCGGCGTCGAGGGTACACGTGACGTGTTCGTGTGTTAACAGAAACGATGTTGTAGCTAAGTACGAGATATGACTATGAGTCATGAAGTCCTATGTTGAGTTACATTTAAGATTACTTGAATCTTATCGAGTAAAGAGGTTACTTGATATTCCCAATAACTTCATGGTTATAAGGAATAAATGTGAACATCGAAGAAGACATAAAGATCGACTTGTCTCAAAGAATGTTTCTGACAAATTCAAATAGGTTGACTACAATATGTAACGATGCTTGAGTAAATGGAATATTCACTACGATTGATCAAAATTGTTATCAATACCGTGACTTCCTCAAATCTCGCATTTTGAAGAAGTGTTGTAATTGGTACAACAAGAAGGTTTTGGAAAACATATGGATACTAGTGTCTCGTAACCTGAATTCTCGTTTTGATGGATGATCAAAGGATTTTGTACTTGGCCAAAATATTTAGAAACATGCATTTGCATGAAAATGAGTGGGAGATGAATAGTTTCCTAAACTTAATATGTAGACGACATATTTTGAGTGGGAGCTATGGGAGTATTATATCCTGAACTTAATATGTGGATGAAATATTTGAGTGGGAGCTATGTGGATGTTATCCTAGTCTATATGTGACGGACATATTTGAGTGGGAGCTATGAGAGTGTCATCCTAATCTTATATGTGGCTGACATATTTTGAGTGGGAGCATGACAACATTCTCATATATGGATAACATATATTGAATGGTGTAGTTGGTACTAAATGATTGTTTGAATCTTTCATAAATGAAGATGAATAAGTATTAAGCATTGAAAATCTATTAAGATAGATTAATGTTTTTAATAACATTGAGTCGGAATACTTTCCTGGATAAGATTCTGAAGGAGTTCAAAATGGGACAAGTCAAGAAGGTAGTTCTTACTTGTATATCCAAGAAAAGTATCGAAGTTAATCTTATTACAAGAAAAATGGTTAAATAAATGAAAGAATTGGATGTGCTACATCCTCTATGCCTCTGTCATAGGTTCTTTCATATAAAACCAAAGTCTTGTACTCGACGTAATGTGACCCAAGTTCTTAGCAAGAAGAACATGTTGTGATATGATTTATAAGTAAATCATTGAGCAAAGAGTTAAGTTTATCCTTCAGTGTCTGGAGAGAACTGAGGATACATCTATAATTTGTAAAGGATAGTGAACTTGACCATAAATGTTATGTTGGTTCAAGTTCTGTCACTAACCTAGAAAATTGAGATATCATACTAAGAAATGCCTAAGTTGAAAGAGACATGGTTAGACATCAAGATTGCATACAATGCACTAAGGATTAAATCTACATTGATGTGACTGCTTTATAAGTGGCAAAGAGTTATATTTTGGCTTAAGAAGTTTGACTTCTGACTCAGTCAGTTTCAGTGTGCATGACTATGGGAAAGTCCGTGTGACCCACCGGATGTCATTACTGAAACACAACAAACGAAGTCTCACTCTATCGCCAAATATAGATACATACGTCATCATTATAATGGATAATGAAGTAATGTCAAACTAGGTGACATTAATGATTTGCAAAAGACATACGGTACCTAGAACGTTGATACAACCTTTTCCACAAGAAAGCATGATCAATAACCATATAGATGATATGGAGTTATGATCCACATGAAAATGCAACAAAATTATTTGCACTCTAGTGCAAGTCGGAGATTGTTGGGAATGTGCCCTAGAGGCAAATAAAATATGTTTATTGGCATATTCTATTACTTCATAATAAGTTTTATACTGTGTTATAACTGTATTAAGCGGAAACCTTAATACACGTGTGGTATACAAACAACTAGGTCCCTAGTTAACTCTAGTATAGTATTCCATTGGAGAATCAGATGATCAAGGTTTCCTGACCATGAGGACATAATCGCCTATTGACAATGGAGTCATATAATTGGGAGAATGATATGATGGACACACACCTAGCAGAAGTGTTGCAATGTGATCGAGTCACATAAGTTCAACATTGCGATAACTATAACGTAGTGACCAGATCCTTAGACCGTAATGATCGTACGTAATTACTGTCTATTAGGATGCCTTGATTTGCTAACCACCGCCTGACTTAAATATGCTAGCCATAAATGTGTACTTCAGGTATCCCGAAATAGATACGTTAATGAGTATGCAAATAGATCAAAGCGGGATTTGTCCATCCGAGTGACGGATATGTACTCTGGGCCCACTCGGTGATATTACTTTTGACACCAGTTTTTGGCACGACAATATTCATATACAAGATGGCCTCAAATGAAAAAATGTTCTACATGAGAAAGTTTGTTATCGTCGATATGAACATCATTGTAGTTCAAGCCATCGTCATCTGATTCCATCTTGGAGGACGAAACTATGTTGGAAGCGATAAGATCCTGGCATTCGAAATATTATTCTGACAATTAGGCCTTCAAGACATCATCAATGGGAAAAATGTTCTACATGGTGCGGCTTGGTCTCGTCGAACCGGTCGATTTTTGTTTTTGAATCATCTCAATTCGAGTTCGTATGCGAAAGTTACAGCCTCGGAGTACAACCCTCTCATAGGCCATAGAGTGGCGCGACCCACCAGACACTTATATAACTCATGTCTAGTGGGTAGCGCCAGTTCTTACCTATTTTGCTCGAGGATTTCGGCCCAGAAGACGGACTCGAATCAATAAACGTTCAACATGAAAGTTCTTGGAAATTTCAAGGGCTACAACTTTGATGTTTTATGTTTTGTCATCTGAGGTCGTTTCCAGCCTCAAAACTTCCAAAAATCGAACTACTGTTTCAGGCCCACCTATAATCCGATTTCGGTTAATTTTGGAAAGATTTGGACGGGATTTGGAGTCCTTTTATTGTACGGGAAGCCTAGCCTCCTCATATATATATGGGGTGATGGACGATTGAAACAACACACAATTGCAAAACACAACAAACCCTACCTTTACATCTAATCTACTGTGTTCTTTCTTCACGTTCTTCGTCTACTCTTGTTCTTGCAGGAAGACGAACCGCGAAGCTTCAGGGGCGTCCAGGACGACCTAGGGCAGATAATTGTCGCCGAGTTCTCTGACAGGTTCCCTCCCGAGGGCTTGGGCGTCTGGTTCAAAAAGAGCTACCCGCATTGTCTTGTGTATTGCGCTTCCGGTTGGCCTCCCACGGTGCGAGCTGCGGAGTATCTCCCTCGGCGCCATGGGTATACACATGACGTGTTCGTGTAGGGCGTAATTCAACATCAACACACTTTTTGGCGACTCCACTGGGGACAAGTTTCAAGAAATCATCATCAACTATGTCCAAATCAGCAGAGATCAACGCCGATAACATCATCAGACCCAGTCTTGATGAACTATCAGAGGAACATCGTCAAGCATATGAAGCCATCAAGAAGCAGCGCCAGGAGCAACGCATGGAGGCTTATGAGGCGCTCATGAAGCAGCGCGAGGAGGAGGATTTGCAAGTCTTACTTATGAATTTCGACAAGACTCGCCAAGCAACATCACTCCGACTGGAGAAATCATGCTCCCTCCTCTCGATGGCAACATGGATGAAATCACTATGAGTAAAGTTTTTTCTAAAGATCAACTTGCTGTGATTGAGAGTTTGGTTACCAAGGGCAATGGTATGATCAATAATGCGTTATTAGCAAATAGCAATGTCGGGGGAATGATACCCGGGTAGGGTCACCCAGACGAAAGCAATATTTCAAGACAAGGATGAGGCCGATTGGGCTGCTGCTGGGCCGAGCTAGGCAGTCGCATGGCCGATTGCTCTCAAGCAATCAACCATGCCGAATGCGAGCAGTCGGCCCAGGAGGAATCGGCTCACCCTTCAATCGGCTCAAGAGTTGACCTTGTCCAGATTGGATGCCTCTGGTACAAGGTCATAAATGCATGATCCCGAGAGATCCGGGTGGCAGTAAGCTAAGTCACTTCGCCGATCTGTCAGAGGAGTGTTGTCACCCTTTTCCTCTGAATCCGGAGACAGGATGACAAGACCAGAGATCATAGCTCCACTGTTCACTCATCATTACCTAGAAGCTACAGCATGGGCAACCGCTTGACAAGTCCGGATCAACCGGCGATTTGCAGTCGGTGGACCCCAGCCGACGAGAGGATGACAGCTGGGGCCAACACCTGACTGAAATGACCGTAGTACCCCGAGCTCACACTATAAGATCCCGGGGTAACCCTCCTATGGGAGGGACGCCCCATTCGCATTTACTTCCCACAGTAGTTCCCGTAGAGAAGCAGAAGAGCCCTGCCAAGAGAACCATGCCCATGGCAGGTCTCTTCTTCATCTGAACAGCACCAGGAGCATTGATTGTAGTTCGTGATATCATTTATAGCAAGGAGACAAGCAGGAGTAGGGGTGTTATCTCTCCGGAGAGCCCCGAACCTGGGTACATCGTGGTGTCCTTCACCGTTCTTGTGCCCAACCCGTTTCCGGCACCATCGACATAGTTCTCCCTCGAGTCTTCCCCTCTCTTTAGCCATCCCTATGGCATCTGTTGTTACTAAACGAAAACAGTTGGCGCCCACTATGGGGCAGACCGAGGCGTCGACTGGAGTTCTGATCCGGACGGGATCTTCCTCGTCGTCGAGTATGAGCCACGCCTCCGACCTGATCTTTAGGCGTGGGGCAGTGGACTTTGTGGTGGACTACGCTGCGCAGTTCGGGGTCGGCGCACCCCTGCCGCCCAGTGTATCGCTGCAGATCGGCAGACATCGCCTCTTCATCAGCTGCTTCCCCGAGGCGTATCCCAGGGAGGTGCGCGTCTTCTCCAGTGCCACGGATCCGCTCCCGACCAGGGGCTGCACGGCTGCTCCCGGTGGAGTAGAGCCGCGTGTGCACGCAGCCGTCATGATGGCGGGGACGACTGCGTCAAGCAATCAAGGTGCGGCGAGTGCAGCCAGGAAGGCCAAGGAAGCGGCGGACGCCGCGGAAAGAATCGGCACCAATGCGTTGCAGGATGTGTTGTACACGCCCGTGAACAGGAATGGTGATCCCGATCAAGTTCATACCGATCTAGAGACAACATGGCTTGCTCTTGCTCGCAGGGCCGAGCACGTGCTGGCAGAAGAGCATAGGTTGGGAGCCATTACCGGAGAGTACAATGCAGCACACACCAACCAGCGGCGGCCGATTGCACCTGCGGTCCTAGAAGATCTCTGGAGTAGAGGCCGTGCTGTCGGCAGAGAGCTGTCAGGGGCCGAGCAACCGGCAGCATCGGCATTTGTCCAGCGCCCAATGTATAGCACGCCCGACAAGAATTTTTGAGCTGCCGAGCAGATTGCGAACGAGTTGGAGGATTTGGAAGGCGAAGAGCGGCGTCAGCAAACTCGCCGAATGCGCGAACTGCTGGCGTCGGCAAAACAGCAGCAGCAAGCGGCGTTGGATGATCCGGGTGCAGGCCCTGAAGCATCAAGAAGGACTCCGAGGCCGGCTCCAGAGGCCAGTCAGCGGCCGAATGTGTCGCGGAAAAACAGGCGGCAAGGCCAATCTCGACGTGAGAGCAGGGTCAGGAGCAACCGGGGTCCCCCGGTCATGAACAGAAGAGAAGAGGAGCCAGCTGTGAGCAGCAAGCGCAATGACCCACCTCGTCAGCTAGAAGCAAGGCCAGCAATCAGCAATCGGCTCGGCGCTCGTCAGATCGGCGAGAACGATGCCAAGCATCGCATTGAGCTGTTGGAAAGAGATGCACAACAGGAAGAGGAGGGACCAGCCGGCCCGGCGTGTTCCAAACACCGCATTCGGACTGAGCAGTTCCCCAAAGGGTTTACCTTGCCCAGACACACCCCCAAGTACAATGGCTCCGTTAAGCCAGAGGATTGGCTGGAAGATTACATGACCGCAGTCGGCATCGCCGGCGGCAGTCGGCGTGTAGCTGTACGCTACGCTCCTCTGATGCTGCAGGGGTCAGCTCGGACTTGGTTGAACAGTTTGCCCGGCAACAACATCAGCTGCTGGGAAGATTTCTCGGAAGCTTTCATTCGCAATTTCACTGGCACGTATGATCATCCGTATCTTCCTTGGAAGCTTGCCCTTTGCGTGCAAGGCAAGGACGAGCCACTCCGAGAGTATCTAGCTCAGTGGATCAAGTTAAAGAATTCATGTGAAGGAGTCCATGAGATACAGGCCATCCAATATTTCACTGATGGATGTTTGGCGGGATCAATGCTGAAGCACAAGCTGCTCCGCAAAGAATTTTCATCACTGGCCGAGCTCATGAAGGTTGCCAATGCGTTTGCTGTCTCTGACTCGGCAATGCGCGAGCCCATTCAGCTCGGCGTCGGCAGTGTGGTTCAGATACAAGGGGATGCGCAAGCAGCAGAGGCAGGGAACCAGGGGCTCAGTCGGTGACGGGGATCAACCCCGGAAAATCCCATGGTCAGGGACCCTGGGTTAGTCATGAGAGGCACAGGTTGGACAATAGCTTGTCGGCAAATAAGTAGGCACGCTCCTGCTCGATATTATTAATGGGGGAGATGCGATTACAGGGGATGCCAAGGCTGGAGCGCTCAAGGCTAGGGTTACAGATGATATTGGTTGTCCTTGGTGTCGCCCCTCCTAGCCCTTATCTACTGGGCTAGGTCTCGGGGAGTTCCTCTACGTTTACAGGTAAGCTTTCCTAACCCTAGCTTGCTCCGTACGACAGGTCTTCGCACCTTCCTTGTGAGTCGTAGGCTCCTACGTCGGTGCCAATTAGTGGGCCGAGGCTGTATCTTCATGGGCCTTCTGTCTTCATTGACACCAGGTAGGCTAATCCGTAGGAGTCGTGGGGTCACCCCCTCGTCAGTAGCCCCCGAGTGCCTGGGGGACTCGAAGAGTCGCGCAGGGACTCGAGTAGATTCATTTGTCGGTTATTGGTATGCGCGGTACATCCACGGGTCGCTGGCAGTCTGGTGGCCATGACAAAACCTGTTTCGAGGGATGCTAAGCTGAAAGGGCCCAAGGAGTCGACTGGTCGAGCCTTGGTGAATTTCACTAGGGCAAATACCACAGTAGCCCAATCAAACCCACGTCCCTCGACATGAGCTTGGAACACTGGTGTCGAGAAAAAGTCCGGCCTCTTCAGGTCTTACGGTGTTCATTTGCCGCTAGTAATGTGCATAGCCTAAGGCGCGTCCGCCCGACTTGTTCTATCATGCGTAGCGCATGGAAAAGGTTGGGAGTGAAATCGCTCTTCGGCAAGTCCCAGCCCGGCGAACTTCGCAGTGGGGTCTTACCTACACGCTAATCTTGCGTGGCATCTGGGCACATTGTATCATGTTCCAGGAATGTGTGTTTTTGAGGCGCAGAGCCTTATAGCATTGCACCCGCTTGGAACAAAACATCAAGCGAGCTGTTCACTCATTCACCCATGGAGCTTGTTTCGAGTGCTCAGACGGGAGGTTTTTCGTGAGTAGTCACTCGGATGCCATTTCGGCTCTTGAGGTGAGGGAGCACATGAGACTCTTAGCGCCGTATGATCTTGGAAAATGCATGTTTGTCTTGCATCGGGTTGAGGGAGCACCCGAGACTCTCGTGAGTGCGAGTGGTCACTCGAGCACATGGCTGACCTTTAGGTGAGGGAGCACCCGGGACTCTTATGATGTACTCTCCGATGGGAGTAAGGTTTTTTCTTTTGTCGGGAAAAAGATCTGAAAGATAAAATCTCAGAGCCTTGATGGCGTACACAGTACGCCTTACTGTGATGTGACGTTGGCGTGGTCTTCTGGAAGTTTTTGACTGCTGTGGCCTGCCGGGGGAAATGACTTGGCGCTGTCCCGCCGAAATTTTCGCGTTGCGCGATCATGGTCCCCTTTTTGCGCGCGTAGTGGGCGGTGTTGTTATTGCGCCGGTTGTATTTTCCATACTTTTCGCCTCTGTATGGTGTCGTGCCATGTTTTACCGGGTGAAAATGTTGGACGATGGCCCTTCTTGCTAGGCTCTTGAGTTAAATACCATGCGGCTGGGTAAATTGTAGGTTTTACCCAGCCGTTGCCTTCCTCCTCTTTCTCTGTTTCCTTCTTGTTCCTGAGGCTACATCTTTTCTCCTCTGCGGGCTACTGCGAGATCTATGACCAAGCGCCCCCGTGCTGCTGTAGAGTCGGCCAAGATGTCCGGCAAGTGGGAGCGGTCCACGTTCGGGCTGGAGATCTGGATGCGTTGGTTGCTGATGGCGTGGTGGTGGAGGGCGATGTGCGTCTTCCTGGTGATGAGTCGATTCCGGCGCCGGCAGCGGACGAGCGGGTATGCTTCCAGGATTTCTTCCACCGCGGGTTTGCTCTTCCGCTGCATCCTTTCGTTCGGGGCTTGCTGTATTCCTATCATCTCCAGTTGCATGACCTGACTCCCAACGGGATTTGTCACATTGCGTGTTTCATCACTCTTTGTGAGGCCTTCCTGGGGATTTACCCCCATTGGGCACTTTGGAGGCGCCTTTTTAGTATAAAAAGGACGAACTCTGAGTACGCCGTGGGTCGAGTGGGCATCTCCATTGGGGATAAACATTCATATTTTGACTTGGAGAAGATCGATTCTGTTAGTGGCTGGCGAAGAGGCTGGTTTATGAAGGATCGCTTCGTTGTTGGTCAGCAATTTGGTCTTGCTTCTTTCAATCCGGGAACGCGGGTGGTCAGACAACCTTCGTGGTCTCATTCTTTGACCGAGGTGGAGTCATCCGAGCTAACTCAGTTTTTGGAGAGGATTGCTGTGTTGAAGGATAACTTGACTGGTGGTCAGCTCATCTCTGTTTTTGTGGGGAGGCGAGTTCAACCCTTACAGCATCGAACTCGCCCTATGTGGCAGTACAAGGGACTCGGTGACTCGACGAGATGCTCGCCTGAAGAGATAGAACCTGATGCCTTGCTGGCTCGTATCCAACATGTGACCAAGTGCTCGAATATTTCCGAAATGCGCCTTGTCCTTCCATATGCTTCTGATCATTCTCCGCCGCCGGTTGGTGCCCGTGTTCATTCATTTGTTTGGACGAGTACTTAGTTTTGCTTTGTTGTTGACATTGCTTGCCTTGCAGGGCCATGCTCCGGTGCCGTGTAATCCTCCGCAGCCGGAGGATGCCAATATTCTTGAAGAACCTGGTGCTTCCGCAGCTGATGATGCTGCGCCGGCTGTTGATGCTGAAATTGTGCTGGTGGAGACTGCAGATAGTGAGGATTCGAGTCCCTTCCGTGTGAAGCGGTCGCGCCCCTTGAGCGCTGAAGATCATGCTGCGTTGGATGATGATGTCCCGCCTGCTGCTCCTTTTGCTGGGCCTTCCCCTTCGGCTGCTGCTCCGGCCGCTCCTCCCAAGAGGGTCTGGCTTGGGAGGCTGGGGCGCCCTCGTGCTGCGCGTGTTGGGTAAGAGTCTGCTGGATTTGTGCCCGTTCCCTTTTCCTTGTTCTTGCGTCTGATAATGCTTATTTTGTAGTGCTGCGCCTGCTCCGGCTGCTTCGTGCACCAGCGCAGCTACAACTAATCTGAAGTCGAAGAGTTCTGGAGCGGCGGCCAAGCATCTTGAGGACCTCTCGGCTGCCGCTGGTCAATCTGGGCCGACGGTGACTCCTGCTGTTTCGACTGCGGTTGTGATTCCTGGTGCGCCTTCTTCTGAGGCGCCTGGTGCTGTTGCTCCTGAGCCCAAGCCAACTGAACTTGGTCTTTCGTATTTTGGACGGCTTGATCTGGCGATTGAGGACAAGGCTCGTGCTTTCGACCATGTCTCCAAGCTGGTAAGTTGATTCGTTTCTGTGCGATTTTATCATCGGGGGCACGGCAGTGCTCCCGATGGGAGTAGCCCCCGAGGCTAGAAGTAACTGTTTGCAGTTGCTTGTAGTCTTGTCTTTCCTTAACACCTGGTTGCCTGGTTTTTGCAGCCTATTTTCCAACACTGCGAGCGTTTGATGATTGCTGCTGAGCGTTGGCAGCGGGCCCATGATTCTGCCCAGAATGCTTTGTCTGCTATGGATGGTGAGATTTCGTTCTTGCGCTGCTGAGCTTTGGCCACTGTGTCTGAGTACTGTCTGGCTTTGCAGGCCGTCGCCAGGCTGCCGAGAAGCACGCCGAGAAGGCGGAGAGGACGGTTTCCATTCTCAAGGCTACCTTGGCTTCCAAGGAGGCGGAGTTGCACGGTCAACACGAGGAGCTGGTTTGCCTTCGCCAGGCTAAGGACGCGCGTGCGCGGGTGGAAGCAGTCGAGGGCAAACGTCTTTGCGCCTTGGCGGACTCGGTTGTGTGTAAGTTTGGTATTCAACTGTTGGTCTTGCTGTTCCTACTATCTTCCCGTGATGATGTTTCTTTGCTTGGTGCAGCTGCTATAGGTGCGAAGCCGATGGAGACTGCTGCGTCGGGGTCTGGAATTCTCCAAGGTGCTGTGAATGTTGTTGCAGAGGCTGTTTCGGTGGTCGGGGACGTCTGCGCCTGGGCTTCCAATCTTGTGGGGCTTGCGCACGAGCACCTTATGCCGGAGGGTTCAAAGGTGCCTGATGTCCTGGGCACTCGGGTGGCTGCGTTCAGCCCAGATGGGAAACGCATGGTGGAGCTAGTTGCGGAGAGCGTGGTGAGTGGTTCTTCCACGACCCTTGTCGTCCTTATGGGGCATGGGATTTACTTTGATGACTCCTTGGTTGAGACCATCCCGGACTATTCTGATGAGCAGGACGACTGAGCTGATAAGCTGGCTTGTCGCCTGCAACAGGTTGTAGATGCTCAGTATCCCCGTGTCGTAGGTGAGGGGGAGGCACAGTAATGTTGCGTCGCTTTGAAACTTTGTCTGTAATTTGTGACTCCTGTTGTGATGGTTGATCTTTTGCTACCTTTATCTGAGTGACTGCTTGGCTGTTCCTCTTGCCGTTTTTGATTTTCTTGTTTTGTTCATCCTGCGATAGGCCACTCCGGGCGTTCTTCGTCCATGGAGTTCGCTGAGGGATGACGCTCGCGAGGGTGCGTACGAGTCCGTTTTCTTGCCTCTGAAGGATGCTGAGCGGGAGATTGTTCGTCTGAAGGGATCCGTAGCCGTTCAGCGTACTCGGCGCGAGCGTGCCGAGGCCGTGGTTGAGAGCCTTGCTTCGTGGGTGGTAAAGTTGTCCGACCTCCTGCGGGGTGAGTCTTGCATCTGCTTGGTTGCTTGATTCCGCTTAGTAGGTTTTGCCGTCTCTGTCTTGATCATAGTTTTTGTTTTTCGAAGTGCTGGCAGGGCGAACTCGGGATGAAGAGAGGGCCGTTCAGTCGAAGATGTCGCGGCTGGATGATCCCAGAGTGCAGGCGAGCAATCCTTTTTGGGCGGATGGGGCTCGTGCTCGAGCATTTGCTTTGCTTCGTCTCCGAGTTGAGCGGGTACCGGATGCTCTCAAATACTGCCAGCGGGTGTTGGGTGGTATCCATGCTGAGTTCTATCCGTTGGAGGTGGTTCCTTCATCCCTTGAGAGGCTCCGTCGCATATTTTCTCAGCCTGCCGAGTTACGTCGAGTGATGGATCATCAGATTCGTGCTGGAGCCCGAGCTTCTTTGGGTTTGGTCCATAGTCATTGGCCGGGGGTGGATTTTGCTCAGGTGGTGGCGGGTCCTCCAGGCGGTAGGGACCATTCGATGAATGAGCACTACATGGCTGTAGATAAACCTGCGTGGCACGTTGTGAGGTGGGTTTGCGAAGAGAACGACCGCCATCTGGGTGCACTTATTAAGGCGAAGTTGGAGCCTAAAGATTAGGTTCTTCCCTTCGTTGTATATGCTTCTTCATGGTTGTATATATTCCATGCTGTCTTTGGGGGGTCATCTGCGTTGTAGTTGCGGGGGACGTTCCAGCGGGTTTCCACGGCAAGCCCCCGGGTGTAAAAGTTTTTATGTGTCGCGGTTGCGAAGAGCGCCTCGGGGGGTGGCAGTTTCGTCGAGCCTCCGAGTGCCAAGTTAATGTGCCGCGATTGCGGAAGAAGACTCGGGGGGTGGCTGCTTCGGCGAGCCCCTGAGTGCCAAGTTAATGTGCCGCGATTGCGGAGGACGACTCGGGGGGTGGCTGCTTCGGCGAGCCCCCGAGTGACAAGTTTAATGTGCCGCGATTGCGGAGGACGACTCGGGGGGTGGCTGCTTCGGCGAGCCCCCGAGTGCCAAGTTTAATGTGCCGCGATTGCGGAGGACGACTCGGGGGGTGGCTGCTTCGGCGAGCCTCCGAGTGCCAAGTTAATGTGCCGCGATTGCGGAGGAAGACTCGGGGGGTGGCTGCTTCGGCGAGCCCCCGAGTGCCAAGTTAATGTGTCGCGATTGCGGAGGACGACTCGGGGGGTGGCTGCTTCGGCGAGCCCCCGAGTGCCAAGTTAATGTGCCGCGATTGCGGAGGACGACTCGGGGGGTGGCTGCTTCGGCGAGCCCCCGAGTGCCAACAGATTGTGGGGAAAAATATTTGTGTAATACTTTTCCTGCTGTCTCTTACAAAGAGTAGGGGTGTTCTGTTGAAGACAGATCCCTTTTACTTAGAATGATGATATAGTGGCCTTAAAGGCCTGGTAGTTTTATCTCCGAGTGCCTGGGTTCTTCGGGCTATTTTCCTTTCCTTCTATGGGAGCGCTTCTTCTGTGAGTCCCGTGGTCCTGCTGCCTTGGTGGGCTACGAAGGCTTCTGCTATCTTGTGGAATTCCTTGTCGCAGCGGTCGGATCTGACGAAACTGCCGCTGATTGTGATGACCCCGTGCGGGCCTGGCATCTTCAGCTTGAGGTAGGCGTAATGGGATACGGCCATGAAGCGAGCGAAAGCTGGTCGCCCGAGGATTGCGTGGTATTGTGACTTCCAGTCGACCACTTCAAAGTCAAGCGTTTCCTTGCGGAAGTTTGTCGCGTTCCCAAAGACTACCTCCAGGCTTATCCTTCTGAGGGGGTAGACTTCCTTTCCTGGTACGATCCCGTGGAAGGTTGTGCCTGAGGACTTGAGTGCGTTGTTTTGGATGAGCATGTCGTCGAGTGTTCGGGTGAAGATGATGTTGATCCCACTGCCGCCGTCCATGAATACTTGCGACATGTCGTAATTTCCGATTCTGGCCTAGAGTGCTAGCGCGGCGTGTCCTGGTTGGGGAACGACTGGCGGGTGGTCGCCCCGGGAGAAGGCGATTTCTGTCTCCGACCCGCGCAGGTATTCTGGGACGGCCGGGTGTGCGGAGGTTGCCTGGAAGACTTGTCTGGTGACTTGTTTCTGCTGCCTGTTGGAAGGTCTACCTTCTTGTATCATGTAGATCCCCCCGTGGGCTTCTGGGTACTGGTTTTCATCTTATGGTGTCCTTTGCCGTTCCTGGATGGCGGCCACCTGCCTTGTTGGCAGAGGGGGGGCTGGTGGCGCATCGTGGGCGACTGGCCCAATTGCTATGCTTGCGAGTGGTCGTGCTGTTGCGGCCGCGGAGCGGCTTTTCTCCTCGGCCAACTCGTTGAAGCTTCTGCAATTCCTGAGGGTGTGGGATGATCTGAGCTCTCCTCGCTCGTTTCTGAATCCGTGTATAGAACACGGTCCGTCGAGTTGTTCTTTGGCGGAGCGGAATGCGCGAGTGCCGTCGCTTGGCTGCCTTGTCCTCCATTCTCGTCTCTGAGCCACGGGCTCATCTTCTGGGTTGTCTCGTCGCTGTGGTCTGTTGTCATCGCGGTGCCTACCGTTCCGATCGTCCGAGAAACCGGCGGCGACAATGTTGGGTACTCTGTCGTCGTAGAAGTTCCGTCTGGGTCGCTTCCTTCTTCTGTCGGCTCCTCTATCTCCGTTGTAGTCGTAGTCGTACTCTGATCGCGCAATGTGGGTTTCTATTTCATTACGAACAGAATCTTCTCCGTCCGCCCAGCTGTTGGCTAGTTCTAACAGCCGTGCGAGTGTTCAGACTTTCATCTGTCCGAGCTGCTCCTTGAATATCACGCGTTGAAGGCCCCGCCTGAACGCGTCGATCGCTCTTTCGTCCGAGATGTCTTTCTCTGAATTCTTGAGTATTGTCCATCGCTGGATGTATGCTCGCAGGGCCTCCCTCGTTCCTTGTTTGCATGCCCGCAGTTCCTCGAGTGAGGCTGGTCGTTTGTATGTGGATTTGAAGTTTTCTATGAAGGCTCCTCGGAACTGGCTCCAGGAGCTGATGGATCCACGCCGAAGATTCTTCAGCCAATGTCGAGCGGAGCTCTCGAGCATGAGCTGCACGTACTGCATTGCCGTGACGTTGGTTCCTCTTTGAAACTTGACTGCTGTTAGGTAGTCATCGAGCCATGCCTCCGGCTCCCCGAGTCCGTTGTACTTTAATGTCGTGGAGTTCAGTTTGAACCCGTTTGGCATACGCGTCTCACGTATGGCACGTGTGAAGCATAGTGCTCCACATGGCTCGATTTCCTCGTCGGAAGCCTCTTCGTCCGAGTACTCCTCGCGTGCCGCGCGTCTTCGCCTGCTGCGGTTGACTCTGTTCTGCGTGATGTTTTCTCGCGCATCTCGCCGAGTTCTGCGGCGCCTGTTGTTGTCGTCGCTGTCATGTTTCTTGTACCTGTCGGGACGCCTGCGCCTATCGTCATTACTTTCTTCGTCGTCGTCATCGTATGGTGAACTGGGGTCCCTGTCTGGTGTCCGCTCGCGAGTCTGCCGTTTTGCGCTGGATTTCTTAGGTACCGAGGCATCGATGGCGTCCTTCATTATCTGCAAAGCAATGGAAGTGTAACGATCCGTCTTGCCCTTTCTGCTTTTCTGGGCACGGGATAGGTAGTCCTGGGCGCTTATGAGTGCTTATGCCAGAGTGAGGGGCTCTTCTTCATCGTCGTCTTCCTCTAATCTGAAGTCGTCTTCCAGTTTCCGCACCACTCTCGCCCTTTCTGTCTTCCGCAGGTTGTTGATTTTCGATCTGTTGCGGATGGGGGAGTCGTGGCCTGGTGAGTCACTTCTGGGAGGTTGTCTGCGACTGCTTTTCTCTTCGAGTTCCGCCTTTTCTTGCTTCTCCATGGCTAGGCGCCATTGTCTCGTCTGCTGGGTTAGCTCGCCCGCTAGCTTGTTGTATGCTCTTAACTCGTCCCTTGAGGCATCTGATGGTAGTAACCTGCTGCGGACGACTGCTTACTTTACCATTGCCATTGATTCCTTGGACAAGTATATTTTTCTTTGGGTGGTCCGTCTGCCGCTGCAGCCGGGGTTTTCTGCCTGCTACGTGATGGCTGGCTGCCCTGGCCGGGTGCTTGCTGCTTGTTGCTTGGCAGCTGACTGCTTTTTTGATTGCCAGGTCCTTGTTCCACCTGGACTTTCCTTGGTATGGTCCCCGGTTCTCCTAGCTGTACGACCATCTGACTGGTGTTGCCGGGACCTGCCTCCCTGTTGGTGGTTGGGGTGTCTTGACGAGTGCCCGGGTCTTCGACTCGTCCGTTATTACCTGACGCTGGTGCGCCAACTTATGCCATGAACACCTGCGATGGTGTCCTTGCTGCCTCCTTGCTGATACGTGTGATGTTGCTTCTCCATGTTGGGGCTCCACTCGGGCGGTCGCGAGTGACGTGGAGCCTTGAGTTGGATGGGTAGCTGCGGCTGCCAGGTAGGCTGGCCGTGCGGGCGGCGTTCGCTCCAGTCACTGTTGCAGGCGTTTCCATTGGTGCGCGGGTGCCGTCGGTGAGGCGAAGAGTCCCCCAATGGTTGATGTAGATCTGATACACTCCGAAAATCAGATTGACGCCGGAGTGTAGATCGGTGAAGACTGGCTGGAGGGCCGGGAGGTGGGCCGTGAATCCGAGGGACTCGAACAGATTGGATCTTGCCGGAGCTGTTGAGTCGATGAGTGCTGATGATGATGAGGCCGCCGAGATCGCGTTCCCAACCTGCGCGGTTCCCACAGACGGCGCCAATTGACGGGGATCAACCCCGGAAAATCCCATGGTTAGGGACCCTGGGTTAGTCATGAGAGGCACAGGTTGGACGATAGCTCGTCGGCAAACAGGGAGGCACACTCTTGCTCGATATTATTAATGGGGGAGATGCGATTACATGGGATGCCAAGGCTGGAGCGCTCAAGGCTAGGGTTACAGATGATATTGGTTGTCCTTGGTGTCGCCCGTCTTAGCCCTTATATACTGGGCTAGGTCTCGGGGAGTTCCTCTACGTTTATAGGTAAGCTTTCCTAACCCTAGCTTGCTCTGTACGGCAGGTCTTCGCACCTTCCTTGTGAGTCGTAGGCTCCTACGTCAGTGCCAATTAGTGGGCCGAGGTTGTATATTCATGGTCCTTCTGTCTTCATGGACACCAGGTAGGCTAATCCGTAGGAGTCGTGGGGTCACCCCCTCGTCAGTCGGCGAGAGCGCAGAGATATCAATCGGAACAACAACAACAACCAAAAAAATAGTGGAAAGAGGAAAGATGAGCAGCCAGACGCTCAGTATGGTAGTCGGTAGGTGGCCGCTGTCCAAGATCAAGAGGAACAAGGGGCTGCAGGAGGCAGTCGGAAGATGAAGCCGAATGCGAAGCCGCAGTGGCCAATGAAGCCCAAGTACACATTCGAGGACATGTTGGACCAGTCGTGCAAAATGCACAGCAGCCCAGGCAAGCCAGCGCGGCGCATACCACTCAGCAGTGTGATTTTGTCAAGCGCATAGCGAAGGGAGAAGCATTACCACCTCCACCCCCACCACCACCTCAGGCGCATAACCAGTTTCCGTGACAAGATGCCGCATATATGATTTTCACCAGTGATTCAAGCGACACGGGCAGTCGGAGAGCCCGAGCTCAGGAGGTCAATGCCACCATGCCCCCGATTCCCCAGTACATGCATTGGTCCGATTGCAAGATTACATGGGGTAGGGAGGATCACCCAAGCATCATGCCGAATCCGGGCACCTGTCCGCTCGTGGTGGATGCCCTGTTCGCGGCCCCCAAGTTTTCATGTCTGTTTTCCCGAGTGCTCATTGATCCAGGGAGCACAATCAAAATTCTGTACAGGGACACGATGATCAAGTTGGGACTCACAGAGAGGGATTTGGAGCGCAGTCGGACGAATTTCCATGGGATTGTCCCTGGTTTGTCATGCACCCCCATGGGTCACATTCGGCTGGATGTGATCTTTCGGACAGAGGAGAACTTCAGGACAGAGCCGATCTGGTTCGAGGTCGCCGACCTCAGCAGTCCATACCATGCCCTCTTGGGATTGCCTGCAATCGCCAAGTTCATGCTTAATTCGTATGAGCCCTACCTGAAGATGAAGCTTCCAGGGCCGAACGGCATCATCACTGTTGCCGGGGACTTCAGGAAGTCCCTCGAGTGCTCATCAGTCGGTGCAAATTTGGTTGATTCCTTAGGGGTGGTCGAAGAGAAGCGTCAACTCGACAAGGTGGTTGGAATGGCCCAGGCTCAAAGCAAGGTTCCCCTTCCAGTCGGCCCAGCCAAGAGAGCAGACGAGGAAACCACTTTCTAGGCGGCCAAGGACATCAAGAAGGTTGCTCTAGATCCCTCCGACCCAGCCAAGTTTGTTGTGGTCGGAGCAGGACTTAGGGAAAATAGGAAGGCGAGCTCGTCGAGTTCCTCCGTGAGAACCGGACATTTTTGCATGGTCTCCACAAGACATGCCTGGAGTGCCGAGGGAACTCGCCGAGCACAAGCTCCTCATTCGGCCAGGTTCTAAACCGGTCAAGCAACCCCTTCGACGTTTTTCTAAAGACAAGAGAAGAGCAATCGGCGAGGAGGTCGCCAAGCTCAAGGTTGCAGGCTTCATTATGGAGGTGTTCTACCCCGAGTGGCTGGCAAACCCAGTCCTCTTGATGAAGAAGAACAAGACTTGGCGCATGTGAATCGATTACACCTGCCTGAACAGGGCATGCCCCAAGGATCTGTTTGCTCTGCCTCGTATAGATCAAGTCATTGACTCTACGGCCGGCTGCGAGCTTTTGTCATTTCTGGATGCCACTTCTGGCTATCACCAGATCAAACTTGCTGTGGAAGATCAAATAAAAACTGCCTTTATAACCCCCTTTGGGGATTATTGCTATATCACCATGCCTTTCGGTCTGAAGAATGGAGGTGCTACCTATCAGCGCACCATCCAGCGATGCACACATTCTCAGCTCGAGTCTGAGTCCATCTTCATATTAGAAACCGACCTGGAGGCATTAAGGCAAGCAAAGCTGGTTCAACCAATAAATATTTCGACTCTGAAGAAGCAGTCGAACGCCCAGGGAGCTGTGGCCTCGGCAAGTCCAGCAGAACCAGGGGCTGCCGATTGCGGTTCAGGGGTTGTTGATCTCGGCAAAAAGAAGAAATCCAAGGCAAAAGAAGCAGCAGCACCAGGTGTTGGGAGCTCGTCCGAGCTGTCAACACCAGGGCCTGCTGATTGCGATCCCAATAAGCCGAGTCCAAGAGAAGAGCCAGGGGATCCTGAGGCTCCAGTCTCAGCAGAGCAAGCAACACCAGGGGCTGCCGATGACAAGCCAGATGTTGAAATTGTTAGCTCGAAGATTGAGTCTGAGATGACAAATGCACAAGAGGCGGAGCCAGAAGAAGCAATCACACCACAACAGGCAATGGTCATGGTGGTCGTCACCGCGCCGACATGGGCTCAGCCGATCAGAGATTTCATGGTCGACGGGACTCTTCCCCTAGATGAAGTTGAAGCTAGGAAGATCCAGCGCCGATCTGGTGCATACACCATCATCAACAATGAGCTGATGCACAGAAGTGCAACTGGAGTTCTCCAGCGATGTGTAGAGGAGGACAGGGGGCTCGAGCTGGTCCGGGACATTCATCAAGGCGAATGCAGTCACCACGCATCAGCAACAACAATCGTAGCCAAGGCATTTCTCCATGGGTTCTATTGGCAGACGGCGCGAGCAGCGGCAGAGCATCTGGTGAAACACTGCAATGGTTGTCAGCGATTCAGAGCCAAGAGTCATCTCCCGGCGTCGGCACTCAAAACAATCACAATAACATGGTCGTTTGCAGTTTGGGGACTGGACATGGTTGGGTCGTTCAAGCGAGAAAGGGGGGGGGGGGGGTTAACTCACCTACTAGTCGCAGTCGACAAATTCACAAAGTGGATTGAGGCACGTCCGATCAAGAAGCTGGACGGTCCGACAACAGTCAGATTCATCGCCGACGTCGCAAGTAGATATGGAGTTCCAAACAACATCATCACCGACAACGGCACAAATTTTGCAAAGGGAGCATTGGATCGGTATGCATCCGAGTACGACATTCAGCTCGATGTGGCATCCGTGGCCCACCCCCAGTCAAATGGCCAAGCAGAAAGAGCAAACGACCTCATCCTGGCGGGCATCAAACCCAGAATGATTGAGCCACTTGAAAGAGCACCTGGAGCATGGATTGATGAGCTTCTGGCAGTTTTGTGGAGCCTAAGAACCACACCCAACCGATCAACCGGATTCACCCCATACTTCCTGGTGTACGTCTCAGAAGCAGTCATCCCAGCCGACATTGAGTTTGACTCACCTCGGCACGCCCTATACACTGAAGCAGAAGCCAAGGAAGCGCGAGAAGACGGTGTTGATCTGAAGGAAGAAGCCTGCTTGCTGGCTCTGTCCAGGTCGGCAATTTACCAGCAGAGGATGCGGCACTACCACAGCAAGAAGATCCGCCCCCTCGCTTTCCGTGAGGGCGATTTAGTGCTCCGCCGAATCCAGAAGTCAGATGGCCAACACAAGTTATCCTCGCCTTGGGAGGGTCCTTTCATCGTCAGCCGGGCACTCAAGAACAATGCATATTACCTCATCGATTGCACACAAGGCACTCGGCGCAAGGACACTTCAGGAGTTGAGACGCAGCGTCCCTGGAACGCCGAGCTATTATGCCGGTTTTATAGTTGAGTCCTACGAATGTATTCATGCTATCAAGCAACCAATCAGTAAAGTTGTCATGCATCTGAGAGATAGCATTCGATTGTCTTTATATGGTTATTTCATTTTCGGGCAAGCCTCATTTGGCAACGCCTTGTCATTTTCGAGATGCGCGAAAATCTCACTCGGGGACTGGCCGACCATGCGGTCACAAACTATAAGGGGAAAGACCATGAGAACTGCAGGTTCGGAACCAAGCTAGCATGCGACACGAGCACAGATCACAAGTTGACTGTGGCATCTATGAAGCGACGGCTCGTCGGACCTGCAGTGTCACATCACGAACGTAAAAACACTCTAGAAAGAGGATCATGGCCGACGGCGCCATTCGACGATTGCGTCCCCGATCGATGCACCGAGCAATCGGCAAGGAGCAATCGGTTGACTAATTCTATGCAGAATCCTTCCGCGCTAGCAATAGAGCAGCTCAGCCTCAATGACCAGACCCAGAGTGGTGCGTGGTCCTGTGAGCCGACACCAGACTGCACGTCGGTTGTCGGTGAAGATGGAATCATGTCCCCAAGGGAAAATGGCAAAGAGCAAAAGCGAAAAAGCGAAAAGCAGGAAGTCGATCACATAAGAAAGTTATGCAATTATGAAAGATAAGAGGCTCAAGGCCGAATAGGTTCATTACATCAAACCACCCCCAGTGGGTGTCCTCGGAATCTCGCAAGTCTTGTGAAAGTTGCAGTAAAGGAAATAAAGCGAACTAGCTATGCATCGGGAGCAGTAGAGGTCGGAGATGTCGGCGGCGCAGTCGAGGCAGTCGGAGCTGCGGATGGCTATTGTGTAACGGTCGGAACTGTTTGCTTCGGCGCAGTCGGACTCTCTTGTACAACAGCGTACTCCGGTTGCTTCGGCCCCATCAAATATCCTTCGCCTTGGAAGGCTCGGCATCGGTTATCTTGGCACTCGTCCGTCCTGAGGTGGCTTTGGGCGAAGTATGAGACGAGGTGCTATCGGATAGGTCATTATGATACAGGTGGGAACTTGAAGAGCGCGCTGGTTGACTGCCTTGACCTCCTCGGGCGCGGCTGCCAGCAGAAGGGCTGTCGTCGGCCAGAGCAGCGATTGACCAGGGTCAGTTTGGGATACCAGCTCAGCACAGTCTGAAGCGTCATCTCGACGCCAGTCCGAGCAGCTGAGTCAAGCAAAGCCTCGACTCGGCGGGGAGCGGCCTACAGTAGCGTTAGCACCTGCTCGTGGGTGGCATTAGGGGCATCTCCTTGCTCCGAGTCCTCTTAGTCGGATTTGATGGTGCCTGCTGAGGATCCTTCACCATGGCGCAGCCGCCAAAGTGCTAGCTTCAGTTCGTAAGGCCCCCAAAGCAGCTCGGAGAGCTTCTGGACGCCCAGTTTGAATGCGAAGACACTGCCAAGAATCACCAGCCAGCCCTCTTCGGCTCGGATTCGCCGAGGACTCCAACCTTCGGCTTCGGTCCTCACCAGCCAGCCCTCTTAACCTTCAGTTCGGTGGCAATGATGAATTGGGGGCCTTACGAACCTTCAATTCGCAGAGGATTCGCCGAGGACTCCAACCTTCGGCTTCGGTCCTCCAACCTTCGATTTCCTCTCTTTTGCATCTTTTCACCCTTAACCTTAAGTTCGGTGGCAATGATGAATTCCCGAGGACTCCAACCTTCGGCTTCGGTCCTCACCGGCCAGCCCTCTTCGGCTCAGATTCGCCGTTCTTCAGTAAGCGCATGCTGAGCGGCGGGCTCGGAGGCAGGACAGTGCTCTGTATCAGAAGGTTAAGGGTGAAAAGATGCAAAAGAGAGGAAATCGGTAGGAAAGCCGAGACAAGAAAGATAGCTCACCAGAAAGAAGAGAATCCATCTCGCCCAGTCCCTCGAGGTTAGCTCGAGCCTCGCGTCGGGCCTTGTTCAGCTCGTCGTTGTGGCGCAGTGTCATGGCTTCCAGCTTGGCCACTGCGTCATCTCGTTCTTCTTGCAGAGCGGTCCGAGCAGTCACCACAGCATCGCGCTCTGAGCGCAAGACCTCAGCAGTCGTGGCGTGGGCCGAGGTCACAGCCTCCAGCTCTGCTTTGTGGCAGGTCCTAAGCGTAGTCACTTCTCCCCGCAACCGCTCGACAGTGCGGGACAAATCGTTTTCGGCAGCTCGTAGACGCTCAAGCTCCTGCTGAGCAGCGGCAAGCTCGGGGCCTTGACGGTCGAGCTGCTCCACCAGATCGGCTACCCGGCCTTGAAGAGCAATGATAGTGGGAAAGGATGCGGCAACAGCTGCAGTGTGGTTCAGAAGAAAAAGTCAGAGTCGGAGCTGAGCAGAGGCTGCCAGCTCAGCAGTTGTGGCGTGGGACGAGATTACCTGTCAGCTCGGCGACCTTTGCGGTCTGTTGGTTCACTTGGAGCTGAGCAGAGGCAAGGAGTCGCAGGATGGTAGAGTAGGACTCGAGCAATGCCTCAAAGACTTTGCGGTTCTCTTTGGAGGCAGCCTGTGAATGAAAAGAAAGTAAGTAAAAAAAAGAGAGCAAAAGTCGAGAGAAGATCCGAGCTGATTACAAAGCAATCGACCCGAATATCGGGGACTACACCCAGTGGGTGCGCTTGCGCGCACCCACTCGAGGGCAGATCCACCGATCTGAGGACGGCCCGAGAAAACATGAGTCAGAAGAAGATCCAAGCTGATTGCAAGAAATCGGCCCGAATCTCGGGGACTACACCCAGTGGGTGCGCTTGCGCGCCCCCACTTAGAGAAGAGGACTTACAGTGTGATTGCGGTCGACGAGCTCCAGCTTCTGAAGCACGCCGGCGGGGAGTGCATTCACTCGGTCATAGGCTGAAGCCATAGTGCCATGAGAGTGAAAGTGCAATCTTGCCCTTAATCATATTTTGATGTTGATGACAATGTACATATAGGGGACTAATAATATTTGTCAAGTATATCTCAGGTATTAGCCCTCGGATCATTGTTGCGGTGGATCATGGACCATTGATATTATCAATATCTCGGGATATAGAACCAACGAAGTTGAAGCGTAAGCGTTTCTGGTTTATCTTGAGTATAGGGATCCCCGCACTATTAAGAGGGGATCAGTGGGGCTGTGGTTAAGATTTTCTCAAATCACTTTAAAACATCACACCACATACTAAATCTGAAAGTTAACTGTGTCCTAACTTTCGGACGTCCGACGGATTTCGGACGTCCGACATTTCACGATTTTGGACGTCCGTCTTGTTTCGGACGTCCGACATCCCACTCGCGAGTACTTGTGCCGAGGTCAGTAGACCTGCAAAAACATGCCCGGACTTCCGACGTGATTCGGACGTCCGACATATCGGACGTTCGAAACCTGTCGGACGTCCGAAACTTCGCATTACACACTATGCCCCACATGGTCAGTAGGCCTCCCAAAGTTGGACGGATTTCCGACGGCCTTCATACGTCCGACATGTCGGACGTCCGAACCCCGCCGGACGTCCGGTACCTGTGTCACTGGCTACTACCTGGCATTCATCAAGAACATTTCGGACGTCCGATATATTTCGGACGTCCGACATTTGAATTTTCAGACGTCCGAAGTCTAACGGACGTCCGACATTTTCACTGCCAAATGCTCCACGGCCATTTCGGCCTTTGGACTATAAGTACTCCCTCTCCCCCTCTAGAGAGGGTTGACCACTTCACTTTACACTCACCCAAGAACACAAGTGCTCCCTCTCACTCTCTCCTCCACCAAATCTCAGATCCCGGAGAGATTCTTGAGAGTTCTTGTCGGATCTTCCAACCCGTGATAGATCCGGCCCTTCCCCATCTTTCAACCAAAGCAAATCGCGTTTTGAGCAAGTCTTGAGCTTTCCCCATTGATCTTGTTACTCTTGGAGGTTGGAGACTCCTAGGCGGGCAGGAGTTCTTCGGAGAGGAATCGACCATTGTGATTACCCCCGTTGAGTTTGTGAGGGTTTGGTGACCACCTTTAAGGTCAACCGGTAGTGGTTGGGAATCATCTTCGTGGTGATATCTCAAGGGGAATAGAGTGAGCCTTCGTGGCGTTGGTGTGCCTTCGTGGTTTCACCCACTCTCTCCAAACGGTGAGTAGCTTCCCTCCAAGGAAGTGAACATCGGGATACATCGTTGTCTTCGCGTCATTCGGTTATCCCTACTCTTTTCCCTTTTACTTGCACTACCTTATTGGTACCTTGTAGTTTATCACTCACTTGCTTTATTATATTGTGCTTGTTGTTTACCTTATCTTATATAGGTCACCCTTGCAATTGTTAGGCACATCTTTATCTTCCGCATTATTGCCTAAAATTGATAAGTAGTGTTAAAATTTATAATATAACCTATTCACCCCCCCTCTAGGTCTATCTCGATCCTTTCAATTGGTATCAGAGCCTCGTGCTCTAATATTGTGGCTTAACCGCCCTAGAGCGAGATGACCAAGGACGGCAACCCCGAAGGTTCGGGTGCCGACGCGGTGGAGGTAATCGCAGTTGCTGCGGATGCCGCTCGTTTGGAAGCCGAGAGATTGACTGCCGAACGAATAGCATCCGCAACACTTACGATTCCCCCCTCCACGGGGAATGTTTCCGTTGACCTTGAGGATCCTAAGTTGTTCACTTCAAGTGATCTAGTACAAGCTCTAGAAAAACAAAAACGGGATATGGAAGCCGAATTTGCAAAGATGAAGGCTTCGGCATCGGAGACACAAACGTCAAGTGGTGCGGCTCCAAGGCCCCCACAAGCGGCCTTTGTGTACCCCGGTTCCGAACTTCCTTTGCAAAGAGGTGGTCCCTACCAATGGGACTATCCTACCCCAAGCTTGTGGAACCTAAGTATAATTTCAATGGCAATCCGCCGGTACTAACCGAGACTACTAACTTTTTGGATTGGAAAAGTCTTATGGCAGATTATCTTAGGTTCGTGTGGGAACCAATGTGGAATCTCATCGACTCTGGGAAAGGTTACTATCCTGTTGATCCAAACAACCTTACACCCAGTGAAGTGTTTGACCGACACCTCAACCTTGCGGCCATTGGGTTCTTGAAAAGAGGAATGGATGAGTTGACTCGAGCACCATTTCTTCATATCACCAATGCCAAGGAACTTTGGGATACTCTTCTCATCGCCAAGTCCGGCACCGGATCTCTTCAAATGACAAGATATGAGACCGCCAAGAATGCATTGCACAACCTTCACATGAAGAAAGATGAGACGCCCCAACGACTCCATATGCGTCTCAAGGTTCTTGCCGCTCATGTCCATTCCTTCACTTGTGAGAAGTCCAAGGATGGATATCAAATCACCAACCGCTACCTTGTGGACAAGATGTTGAATGCTCTCATGGTATACTCACATCAAATGGTGTGGGAATTGAGGCGTATGCCTGACTTCTTCACAATGACACCGGATGATGTGATTGCCACTTTCTTGCAATATGAAGAACACCTGAAGGAGTCCAAGAGACTACTTGCCACATATGGTGGTCCATCCTCAAACCTTGCTCTGAAGGCCAAGCTTACCCAAGAAGATGTTGATGATGAAGAATATGAGTATGTGTATGAAGATGATGAGGACTCCGATGGATTCCCCTCATATGATGATATGGCTCTCTTTGTTAAGAGATTCACTAAAGGGGAGTTCAAAGGAAGGTTTCAAAAGAAGAATAAAAGGCCATGCTATAACTGTGATGAGGTGGGACACTTTGCGGAGGCTTGCCCCTATGAGAAGAGAGAAGACAAGCCTCGTTTCCCTAGGAAGGAAGTTGCCAAGAAGCTACCTAACCCCGTCAACAACAAGTTCAAGAAGAAGTTGGGGCGAGCTATGGTGGCTCAAGAGGAGTCCGACCCCGATGATGTCGGTGGTGTTGCCGGAGTTGCTCAAGATACTCAAAAAACATTGAAGGTCCTCAACAAGGATGGTGATGTTGTTCACTACAACTATATGAGCGACTACACCGGCAATGCCCACAAGTGCCTCATGGCCAAGTTGGTTGATGATGCTCCCTCCTCTTCGGGCAAGATCAAGGTAACGCCTTATGATGAGTCTTTCATGCTCTCTTCCGAAACACCCAATGATGAATTTCATGATGCGGAAGGAGATGATGCAAATAATGCATGTAATGATGTGTTGTTTGATAAAGTGAACAAAATGATGGGCACCCTCAATGGCAAGAAGCTCATGATGTTTCAATTGCTTATGGATGTGGTGGGTAAGCACACCACAACCATCGATGAGCTTGAAACCCTCCTTACAGAGGAAAGGGAGAACTATACTCTCCTTGAGCGGAAGATTGACTTTGAGGAGGCTCATAATGATAACTTGTGCAAAGTTGTTCAAACATGAAATGACTTAAATGACAAACATGTTGCCTCCTTGAAAAAGGCTAATGAAATTTGTAAGGAACTTTCTAATGATATGAGCAAGCTTGTCGAGCTAAACACATCTCTTTCTAAGGATGTTGAGGTACTCACCTTGTCTCTCAAGACCAAAGATGATGAACTCACCACCCTTAAGAAGAATCTTGAGACTCACAAACTTGCTCACATAAAAACACTTACTAAGATGTCTCCTCCTACCATTGTACATGTTGATGCTTGTGCTACTAACTCTACTCTTGATCAAGCATCTCTCATTGAGGAGAACTTAGCTCTTCATGCTCAACTAAAGAAGGGTCTCTTGACTTGTGCCCAATGTGAGAAAAACCTAAATGATGTACTAAGTCATCACAAGGAATCCTTTGCTAAGGAAGGACTTGGCTTTGATCCAAGTACTAGTGTGACAAAGGATGTCACCCTTAGCAAGGGAACAACTCCTCAAAAGGTGATCTTTATTCGTGAAGGGCACAAGGACAAGGGAAAGAAGAAGGTTGATGAGGTTGGTGTTGTGAGTGGGAAGATCACTAGGGGCAAGCCCACTCCCAACAAGAAAAAGGAGAAGATGCCTCCATCCTATGTGCTCCGTAAGGCAAAGGATGGAGATGTGTATGCCAAATTTATTGGACCCCGTAATGCTTTTCGTTTCTATGCTATTTGGGTTCCAAAGACCCTTGTTACTAACCTTAGAGGTCCCATTGCGAAATGGGCACCTCTAACCAAAGCCTAAACATGTGTGTAGGGTGCTTTCTCCGGTGGAGTCAAATGGGTGATGGATAGTGGATGTACAAATCATATGACCGGAGAAAGTCGTTTGCTCAAGGATTTCATGGATGCAATACAACCTTATACGAGCATTGTCTTTGGTGGTGGTTCCAAGGGAAAGGTACTTGGGTTGGGCAAGGTGGCTATCACTAATGACATGTCACTTGCCAATGTCATGCTTGTCCAATCCCTTCAATATAATTTGCTTTCCGTTCGTCAATTAGCTTCCGTTGGTTATGATACACTATTTGGTCTAACAAGTGTGAAAGTCTTTAGGAGAGATACTCTCGAAGTGGCCTTTGTTGGAGAGTTGGATGGCAACCTTTATACGGTTGATTTCTCGAAAGAGAGCACTTACCATGCAACTTGTCTAATGGCCAAGGCCGACAAGGGGTGGCTATGGCATCGCCGGCTAGCCCATGTCGGCATGAGAAACTTAAAAGATCTCCTAAAGGGTGAACACGTCCTCGGACTAACGAACGTATCTTTTGAGAAAGATCGTGTGTGTAGTGCATGCATAGCCGGGAAGCAACATCAAGCAAAGCACACCCCCAAGAATGTTGTGTCAACTTCAAGGCCCTTGGAGCTCCTTCATGTGGATCTCTTCGGGCCTCCATCATGGGATAGTCTTGGTGGCAAGAAATATGGTCTTGTCATTGTCGACGATTACTCAAGATACACGTGGGTGTTCTTCCTCAAGTCCAAGGACGAGACGAAGGCCACCTTCATCGACTTTGCCAAGCAAGCCCAAAGAAAATACAACATGGCTATCTTGGCAATAAGAAGTGACAATGGCTCCGAGTTCAAGAACTACACCTTGGAAGAATTCTTGAGTGATGAGGGGATTGAGCACCAATATTCCGCACCATATACCCCTCAACAAAATGGTGTAGCCGAGAGGAAGAACCGCACTCTTGTGGAGATGGCCCGGTCCATGTTGGATGAGTACAATTCTCCTTATAGCTTTTGGGCCGAAGCCATCAACACCGCATGTCATGCGTCAAACCGGCTCTTCCTTCGCAAGATATTGATGAAGACTCCATATGAACTTCTAACCAGACACAAGCCAAACGTCAAATACTTCCGTGTATTCGGTTGTAAGTGTTTCTTTCTCAATAAGAAAGATCGGTTAGCTAAGTTTCAATCCAAAACAATTGAGGGTATATTTGTTGGGTATGCTTCAAACTCTCACGCCTATAGAGTCTACAAAACATCCACCGGGTGTGTTGTGGAAACTTGTGACGTGGAGTTTGATGAATTTAACGGCTCCCATGGGGAGTAAGTTGATCTAAGTGATGTAGGTAATAATGAAGATTCCTCTCAAGATATTTTGGCTATGGGCATTGGAGATCTTGTGCCCATTGCTCAAGTGCCTAGAGATGATGAGGTTGGTGATGGGCCAAGTGTTCCCCCAACACAAGCACCTCCTCCTACCACTCAAGATTCAATTGCTCATGATGAGCCCATTATCCAAGAACAAGAACAAGACCCTCCACAACCCGATGTGGCCACACAACCACATGTTGATGATGCGGTTGAACCACAAGAAGATCATCGTGACCGCATTCACTTTGGAGAAAATGATGATAGTGATGATGGTTCCTACCTTGATGATGAACCTAATGTATATCATGAACCGGAATGGGTGGAACCTCTTGAAACTCCAACATCCATCATGCCCGTGGTGGCAAGACGTGTTGAAGTGGACAAGACTCTCACGGGTTTGGGGCAAGGTATAGTTACTCGTAGTCAATTAATGAACTTTTGCGCTCACTTCTCGTTTGTGTCTAGCATTGAACCACTTAGGGTTGAACATGCCCTTGCGGATGCGGATTGGCTCATTCCAATGCAAGATGAGCTCACTAGTTTCACCCGGAATGAAGTGTGGTCTCTCGTGGAGAGGCCCTCCGTTCAAGATCATAACATCATTGGAACTAAGTGGATCTTCAAGAACAAACAAGATGAACATGGTACTATCATCCGCAACAAGGCAAGGTTAGTGGCTCAAGGGTACTCCCAAGTTGAAGGCTTGGATTTTGATGAGACCTTTGCACCCGTTGCCCGTCTTGAATCTATACGCATGTTTCTTGCTTATGCCGCATTCAATGGATTTCCATTATTTCAAATGGATGTGAAGAGTGCTTTTCTTAACGGTCCGCTACAAGAGGATGTATATGTAGCACAACCACCCGGCTTTCTTGATCCTCATCACAAGGACCACGTGTATAAACTTCATAAGGCATTATATGGTCTTAAGCAAGCCCCTCGGGCTTGGTATGACCATCTTAGGAAGTTTCTACTCGAGGAAGGATTTGAGAGGGGGATCATTGATGCCACTCTTTTTACCAAGAGAACAAATGGTGAGTTGCTCATATGCCAAATCTATGTAGATGACATAATATTTGGTTCTCCTAATCCATCTTTGTGCAAGTGGTTCTCGGAAACTATGACCAAGAATTTTGAGATGTCAATGATGGGGAGCTTGAAGTATTTCCTTGGCTTTCAAATCGAGCAATTTGCCGAAGGAACCTTCATCTCCCAAACAAAGTACATTCAAGACATGCTCGTGAAGTTCGGTATGAAAGATGCCAAGCCATGCAAGACACCCATGCCAACCAAGTGTTATCTAGATCAAGACCTTTCCGGTATTCCATTTGATGCTACTCTTTACCGTTCTATGATAGGGTCGTTGCTTTACCTTTGTGCATCTAGACCGGATATTATGCTTAGCGTAGGAATGTGTGCAAGATATCAAGCCTCTCCTATGGAGAGTCATCATTTGGCGGTTAAGCGCATTCTTAGATACCTTGTTCATACTCCGTTGTTGGGCCTTTGGTACCCCAAGGAAGCTAAGTTTGATCTCTTGGGGTACACGGATGCGGATTGGGCCGGAGACAAAGTGGATCGGAAGTCAACCTCTGGTTCATGCCAATTTCTTGGGCGCTCATTGGTAAGTTGGCACTCGAAGAAGCAAAATTGCGTCTCCCTCTCCACCGCCGAAGCCGAGTATGTTGCCGCCGCAAGTTGTGCCACTCAAATCCTATGGATGAGGCAAACTTTGAAGGATTATGGACTTATCTATAAGAAGGTACCCATCTTATGTGACAATGAAAGTGCTATCAAGATTGCCAACAACCCTTGTCAACATCCTCGCACCAAGCATATTGACATTCGTCATCACTTCATACGGGATCATATTCAAAAGGGTGGTATTGTTCTTGCACATGTGGGCACCGACAAGCAACTTGCCGATATCTTCACCAAGCCATTGGATGAAGCAAGGTTTTGCCAACTAAGAGGTGAACTTGGTATCTTGGAACGTTATAGCTTTACGGCTTAGGGGTATCTTGCTCTCATTCATACACATAGCTAGTAACTTGTCTAGATGTAGGCATGTATGTAGGGGGAGAAACTCAATCAATGTGTTCTCAACTCTCTACGTGATGCATAAATGAATTCACACATCAACAATCCGCATGCTCACTACAGTGAGACCATGTGTAGCGGTTAACGATGGAGTAGTGTCTTTGGACCCAAGGTACATCTTCGCGGTGTCAAAGCACAATATACTCAAACATGGTGACTTCGGTCACCGCCCTTCTCATGGAAGGCTTGCTTGATCATCGCTGTGTGTCTATGCCTTTATTGGATCTATATTTATGCATATGTGATATACACTATTGTAGTCCCTGTCATAGTCATATCTTGCCAAAATAAAAATTTATTTCAAACTTCGGACGTTCGAATTTTTTTTCGGACTTCCGAATCTCCTCTGGTATCCTAGTCAGTGGACCTCACTTCCGATGTCGGACTTCCGTCCGCTTTCGGACGTCCGACACGTCGGGCTTCCGAAGTACGTCGGATTTCCGACCATTCCTGTAGGTCTGCCCGCTCCCAATCACAGCCCACCTGGTCACAGCCAACATCGGACATCCGACGCTTTTCGGACGTCCGCCACAACGGACGTCCGAAACTCGACGGACGTCCGAAATTCCCAATCCTATATAACCTGGCCGTCAGGCCGAGGGGGGCAGTTATCTCCCACTCGGCCACCCTCGTCCCAGCCCTGTCCGCCGCCGCCTTCACTCCGCGTCGCCGCCGGCCGCCCCGGCCTTCTCTGGCCTTCTTTCCTCCGGATCCGCGCACCCCGGGTACTTCTCCGCCTGATCTATCTTTCTGTCCAATTCGTTTCGCGGTTGGTGCCCGGATATGAGTCGAGTCCGAGAGATTGTTTGGTGTGTTAAAACTTTATGGATTCTATGTCTGTTGATCATTCTACCATGTTATGTCGTTTATGTGAACCTTGTGTTTGGTGTTATGCATGATATCGTCTTATGTGTCTTGGCATAAATCTTATTGGCTTATGATGTTGTGGTCATATATGGGTTATCTTGTGCTTGCAATTCACATTGTCATCTAAATATATTGCGAGCGTCAAACGATATGATTTATGGTTGTAATCTTGCCACATAATCATGGTGATTGGACTTCTCTCAATTTGTGCATCTTGCTTAAAGACAAGAATCCTTTATGCACACATTGAGGGGGAGTTCGTAATAAAACTTGCTCCCACTAAAGCTAAAAGTGTATATCTTTGGGAGCTATATGTATGTTGTCATCAACTACCAAAAAGGGGGAGATTGAAAGTGCAATCTTGCCCTTAATCATATTTTGATGTTGATGACAATGTACATATAGGGGACTAATAATATTTGTCAAGTATATCTCAGGTATTAGCCCTCGGATCATTGTTGCGGTGGATCATGGACCATTGATATTATCAATATCTCGGGATATAGATGAAGGGAATATGCCCGAGAGGCAATAATAAAGTGGTTATTATCTTATTCCATGTTTATGATAAATGTTTATTTTCATGCTATAATTGTGTTAACCGGAAACGTTAATACATGTGTGTTTAATAAACAGAGAAAAGGTTCCTAGTAATGCCTCTCTTTATACTAGCTTGTTGATTAACGGATGATCAAGGTTTCCTGATCATGAACATTGGATGTTGTTAATAACAAGGTCATGTCATTGGAGAATGATGTGATGAACATACACCCACAGTAGTTATAGCAATACGATCATGTCATCAAGTTTCTATTGCTGTATCAAACTTTCACGAAGTAACCCTAATCCTTAGACCATGAGATCACGTCAATCACTGACACCGGAAGAGTACTTTGATTCCATCAAACGTCACACCGTAACAGGGTGATTATAAAGGTGTCGTTGGGTACTTGGAAAGTGTTAGTTGAGGCTCGTGGATCAAGAGTGGGATTTGTCCATCCAGATGACGGAGAGATATACTCTGGGCCCTCTCGGTGATATCACATTGACATCGCTTGCAAGCACGTGACTGGCTCACGAGGATGTTATATCACGGAACGAGTAAAGAGTACTTGTCGGTAACGAGATCGAACTAGGTATGGATGATACCAAATGATCGGATCTCAGACAAGTAAAATATCGCGAGACAAAAGGAATTGGTTACGGAGTTTTGGTTCACACGATCACTAGTTCATCGTTGAGTAAGTGGGAGTCATCATGGATCTCCAGATCCCGCTGATGATTATTGATCAGAGAAGAGTCTCTGTCATGTCCATTTTATTCACGAACCGTAGGGTGACACACTTAAGGATTCGTTGACGCGTTTGAGTGGATACGGAACGCCAGAGAATATACTGGACAGCACATGGACTGTTTTGATAAAACTGCTGGAATAGTTTCGGTATATCAAAATAGTGCAAGGGGATAATTGTTAATGTGTTCATTGAATGAAGTGTTCATCAATGAAGTACTCATTGAATGAAGTGTTCATTAATTTGAGTGACATTAAACAAGATAATTAAAAGTGTTTTAATGTGATAAACTCTTGGAATTTTGAGTGGAGAATTATGGAAGTTATGGGAATAATGTGTGACCCTTTGTTTTTGTGAGTGGGGAGTCCACCCACATGATGAGGGGAGAGGTGGGGGCACCTCTTGGGGCGTGCTACCCCTTGGGGGCTGCCTCCCCCTCCTATATATAGATGGGTGGAGACCCCTCTACACACCAATTCCTCCATCTCTCATATGCCCTTTGGTTGGCATCTTCCTCCCCTTGCTAGCTGATCCAGTTTCACGAGTACGGTGCTTAGGCGAAGCCCTGCTCAAGATCTTCTCTACCACCACCACCACTATGTTGTAGTGCTGCTGGAGTTCCCGAGGATCCACTACTTCCGCTGCCCAACTGGAGCAAGGGGCGGAGGTCGTCACTGATCTGTACGTGTGACCGACTACGGAGACGCTGCCCGTTCGTGGCGTCAAGTCTTCATCACGACCTTGAGGTCGGCGAGTGTTCGACTACATCACCCACGAGAATAGTTCTCGTTAAAGCTTTTGGTCTTCGAGGGTGAGTCCTTCTCAAACCGTTACAAGTTATCTCCTAGATGTGATCTTGGCAGTTGCAATCGTAGGAAAAATTTTGTTTTCTATGCAACGAACCCTTCAGTGGTATCAGAGCCTCGTCTATGCGTAGATGCTTTGTACGGTTAGAACACATAGAGATGTGGGCGTTGATCCTCTAGTTGTTACCCTCTTTTGTGCACTTGTTCATATTGCGGCAATGTTGGATTGAAGCGGCCCTAAGCGCAGATTGCGTGTCACGCTTGACATACGGCTTGTACCGTATAAAGTGGCTTTGGGGGTGTTTGTTTCTCTAACATTAGTGATATGGCATTTGCATCGGAGGGCCCTGGAAAGGGATAAAAAGAAACAACTAGCGAATCAACGTTGTGGTTCTTGTCCGTAGGTAAGATCGGTTCTTTCCTAGGAAGCCCAAAACCACGTAAAATTTGCAAAGATAATTTAGAAGCGTCTAACTTGTTTTTGCAGGGCATGTGATGTGATATGGTCATTGTTACAAAATTGTTGTATGAAATGAGATTTATTGTAAACAACCGGCAGGAGCCATATGGTTGTGGTTTTTCCTTTTTAAGGCCTACGTGCTGTAGATATATCCATGAGATATATTGTAATGGAGAAGGACGACCATGGTGGTGGCGCCATGGACCTTGGTGCCGCGCTGGTGGCATGATGGAGATCATACCAAGACGCACAAAGATGGAGATCTATTGCGAGAAGGACCATATCATATCACATTATCCATGCATGTGATGTTTATCCTTTTATGCATCTTATTTTGCTTAGTTACGATCATGATCGCTTCGGTAGCATTATAAGATGATCCCTCTCACTTAATATCAAGATAATTATATGTTCTTCCTTAGTATGCACCGTTAAGAAAGTTCGTCGTTTCGAGACACCACGTGATGATCGGGTGTGATAGACTCTACGTTCGCATACAACGGGTGTTTTCAAGCCTAGCATGTACAGACATGGCCTTGAAACACATGTAAATACTAAGGTTCTACTTGGCGAGCCTAGCATGTACAGACATGGCCTCGGAACATGGACCGAAAGGTTAAGCACGAGTCATATGGATGATATGATGAACCATATTGAGATGCTCACCATTGCAGCTACACCGCCTCACGTGATGATCGGTCGTGGTGTAGTGAATTTGGTTCGTGTAATCACCAAAGAGGACTCGAGGGATGTTGTTTTTGAGTGGGAGTTAGATGAACTCATTTTATCATGAACTAAATCAAAGTGAATTTGCATAGTTCGTTGTAGTCATTGGCATTTGTTTACTACCTTTGCGCTTAGCTATAATTGAGATAATAGAACTATAGAATTCTGGATATTTAACTTTACGGACTGGTACCGTATTGTTTGAGTTTCAATCTAAAGTTTAAAGTCTTATTGCAAACTTTAGCAAACCTTGCTTGCTCCATGAAGTTTAATAATGTGTATTAAATCGAGAGTAACAATTCCAGTGTTAGTGTCTAAGTATCACACTTGCCTCCATGATCCTTGATATTCAAATGTTGTTTGTTATTATCAAGGTTATCTAGGAGCTGAAATGATTGTTTCAGAAACTATCATGTGTGGAAGATATAGCGATATCTGAAACAATGTTTAGTTGCAATGTGATAGAGTAAAATTTAGTGAGAAACATGTTCTCATATTGTATGAGAATTTGTGAAGGTTGGAGACACTATGTGTCCTAATCTCCCAAAAAGGTTTTGGGAACTAATATTGTACTCACAGTTTGTCCCTATGAGCTATGGTAGTTCTGTCATGAAAGTTGTCATGATAGGATGAATGGAAGATGTAGGTAAAATGTTTACTACACTATAAGATTACTAAAGAATGGAATTTGGAAGAACACCAAACATTTGATGACGGTGATCTACATCAAAGTGAGAATCAAAGGGTGTTAGTATTTGACTAACACACTTTGGATTATGTGTCATATGAATGGTGCCACAAGTGATGTTGATAAATTCTTCTAAAAAGGAAAGGAATTGCTGAAAGAGGATCTGAAAAATATTTTGGCGAAAAGAAAAAGGAAAAGACTGGAAATGTCCAGCTCGGGTATATAGATGATATACATGTTATGGGTATATTCATTGCTTGTTAAACAGTGTGATTCTTGAGTATTGGATACTGATTGGTTGGTATGAAGTGTCATACGGAACAACGCAATACAAGAGTTGCAATGGCCTGAGTAACTAGCAAATGAATATGGGATAATTCTCATCAAGAACAAAATAAAGTGTTTATCGTTGGAATTAAACCTAGCCTTCAAGATTTATTTGAATAATTGTTATTCTGTTCTGGTGTTATACGAACAATAGTTGTTCAAATTATCACCATATTCATAGAAGATGGATGAACTCTATAAATCTTGTTGGAGAAATCACATCCATAATAACTGATGCTAAACATGTCGCAAGACAAATGATTAGAAGATCACTTATGAGTGACACCACCGTTTGAATCATATTGGAAAGAAACACAAGAAGAAACTCCATGGTGATGGAATTTTGGAGTCTTTTGATTTTGAATCAATTGACGGTTGTGAGAAATTTCTAGAGATGATTGAAACACCGTTTAAATCATATTGGAAAGATAACATGAAGAAACTCCATGTTGGTGGAATTTTGGAGTCTTTTGATTTTGAATCAACTGACGCTTGTAAGAATCTCCTAGAAATGATTGAAACTCCGTTCATAGGCCAAAGAAGGACGGACGACTAACTTATTGGACATTATACATGTTGATGTGTATAGTTCATTATGTGTAGCCGTGTGTGGTGGGTCTTATAACTTCATATACTTTAACCGAGGATTTGAGTGAATATATGTGTATATTTACTTGATAAGGAAGAAGTATGAAATGTTTGAAAATGTTCAAATAAATTTCAAGATGAAGTGAAAATCATTGTAACGAGAAAATAAGAGTTTATGATTGGATCATAAAAGAAGATTTTTGAGTTAAAAGTTTAGCAAATGCCTGAGAGTTTAGGAATCGTTCCAAAACTTGCATTTCCCGAAACACCATAGGAGTATGGAGTGTTCGAGAGATGTAATCAAACCTTGTTTGACATGGTAAGGATCAAAGGTGTTATTTATAAAATTGCCATTATATTTTAAGGATTAAGCTTTAGAGACTACCGCTTTTCACTGAAAAGAGCGTCATCGAGATCCGTAGAAATGACACCATATAAGTTATGGAATGGGATAAAACCCAATTTGTCTTTTCTTAAATTTTGGTATGCAAGGCATATGTAAAATGTTTACAACCAAAGTCGGATAAAGTACGTCTTTGTAGGTTATCCCAAAGTAACCGTTGGGTATTCCTCCAGAACACTAAAGACAAAAGTTTTTTTGTGGCTAAGAGCATCAAGTTTCTTGAGAAGGAATTTTTGCGAAAAGTTAAGTGGGAGGACAGTAGAACTTCGATTAGGTTGTTGAACCTAAGCTTTATGTGCTAAGTGGCGCAGCGCCGGAAAGTGTCCCGGAAGCGGCCGCAATGCTCTTGGCTCCCGTGTCCCAAAGGTTGTGGTCACGGCGATCTAAGTTCCTATTGAACTGCTTAGTTCGGGTAATCGATCAAATAGAAAGATTTGAGATTGAACCATTGTTATTTGATAATAATGGACCGACTACATGCAAAGAAGCAATGATGGGCCCTGACTCCGTCAAAATGGCTAGAAGCTATAAAATCCGTGATAGTTCCATACATGAGAAACCAAGTTTCTGAACTTGGAAGACCCTCTAGATACCGTGTTTGGATCTATAAAGAAACAGACGTGGATGTTCTCACATCTATGAAATATTCGACATATCGTTAAAATGGTTTACGATTATGTTCAAAGAGTTGGCTATGACAAGATTTGATCTTTCATAACGATATTTAGTCTAGACGGATTATTGTAGCAACCACTACATATGCTAGTTTTTGTATATGGTAGTTGAACAAACAGAACAACGTTCTTCTAATAGAATGGTTACCTAGGACGTGTACAGGACACGGTCCAAAGGGTTCTGTTAATTCAAAGGATGCTAAAATAGCATGCAAATTTCAATGGTTGAAATAAGCATTCGCGGAGTTGGAATCTTCATCATGATGAAATTGTTAAAACGTTTAGTTTCATCAGAGACGGTGAAGATGCTTGCTTTTGCAGGAAATTAAGTGGGAGCGCTGAGACATATTTCTAATACATTATGTAGAAGACATATTGTTGATTGGAAATGATGTATCTTTTATTGACACGGGTGAAGTTTCATTGAAAATTTGATTTTAATGGAAGATTTGGGCAAAACCATTATATTGGGCTAATATGATCTATATAGATAGATTGAGGTGCTAATATGGTTGGGCCGAAGTACATATATGAAATATTGAATAAGTTCAATATGGAAACGACGAGAAAGGTTCTTGCCGCATGGAAAAGGTTGAAGCGAGATTCAAGTGTTTTGACACTTGGTGAGTAAAATCACATGAATGATTTGATCAATCATGTACACCATGATATGTACAATTCCAGAATGTCCTATGCTCTAAATGTTATGAGCATATACTAGAATGATTCATAAGATGATCATTGGACAATAGTAAGATATCCTTACGTGCTTTGGAAGGACTAAGAATATATATTATGTATGTTGGACAATAGTTCATTGTAAAGTGTTACATTGATACTAGTTTTGTCGCAAGATACAATCTAATTTTATCTCAATTTTGGCGGTATGTTAAGGTGGAAAAATGTAATGGAAGAAAGTTCCATGATAGATTTGGAATAGTTCCAAATGGATTTGGATGAGTTCCAAAGTTAAGACATTATAACGAATACTACAAGGAAAGGCTAAGTATATGACTTCTCTAGCAGAAGCAAAGGAGGGCATTTGTTTCAAGAAGTTTGTTTGACAAACTAGGTGTAGTTCCAAGCGAGCTAATACTATGAAGATCTATTGTACGACAATAGATTCAACATGTTTTGAGCTCAAGGGACTAAGGTCTCACCGGAGGACCAAATTTATTCAATGCCATCTCATTAGTGAATGAGTGATGCGTAGAGACGCAAAGAAATGCAAATACACACGGACCTGAAGTGTCAGATCTGGAGATTAGGTTTACCACTAGCAATGCGTATGGATAACAACTGAATGCCATAGGTGTTGGATGCGCAAGTACCAAACTAGATTATTGACTCTAGTGCAAGTGGGAGACTGAAGGGAATATGCCCGAGAGGCAATAATAAAGTGGTTATTATCTTATTCCATGTTTATGATAAATGTTTATTTTCATGCTATAATTGTGTTAACCGGAAACGTTAATACATGTGTGTTTAATAAACAGAGAAAAGGTTCCTAGTAATGCCTCTCTTTATACTAGCTTGTTGATTAACGGATGATCAAGGTTTCCTGATCATGAACATTGGATGTTGTTAATAACAAGGTCATGTCATTGGAGAATGATGTGATGAACATACACCCACAGTAGTTATAGCAATACGATCATGTCATCAAGTTTCTATTGCTGTATCAAACTTTCACGAAGTAACCCTAATCCTTAGACCATGAGATCACGTCAATCACTGACACCGGAAGAGTACTTTGATTCCATCAAACGTCACACCGTAACAGGGTGATTATAAAGGTGTCGTTGGGTACTTGGAAAGTGTTAGTTGAGGCTCGTGGATCAAGAGTGGGATTTGTCCATCCAGATGACGGAGAGATATACTCTGGGCCCTCTCGGTGATATCACATTGACATCGCTTGCAAGCACGTGACTGGCTCACGAGGATGTTATATCACGGAACGAGTAAAGAGTACTTGTCGGTAACGAGATCGAACTAGGTATGGATGATACCAAATGATCGGATCTCAGACAAGTAAAATATCGCGAGACAAAAGGAATTGGTTACGGAGTTTTGGTTCACACGATCACTAGTTCATCGTTGAGTAAGTGGGAGTCATCATGGATCTCCAGATCCCGCTGATGATTATTGATCAGAGAAGAGTCTCTGTCATGTCCATTTTATTCACGAACCGTAGGGTGACACACTTAAGGATTCGTTGACGCGTTTGAGTGGATACGGAACGCCAGAGAATATACTGGACAGCACATGGACTGTTTTGATAAAACTGCTGGAATAGTTTTGGTATATCAAAATAGTGCAAGGGGATAATTGTTAATGTGTTCATTGAATGAAGTGTTCATCAATGAAGTACTCATTGAATGAAGTGTTCATTAATTTGAGTGACATTAAACAAGATAATTAAAAGTGTTTTAATGTGATAAACTCTTGGAATTTTGAGTGGAGAATTATGGAAGTTATGGGAATAATGTGTGACCCTTTGTTTTTGTGAGTGGGGAGTCCACCCACATGATGAGGGGAGAGGTGGGGGCACCTCTTGGGGCGTGCTACCCCTTGGGGGCTGCCTCCCCCTCCTATATATAGATGGGTGGAGACCCCTCTACACACCAATTCCTCCATCTCTCATATGCCCTTTGGTTGGCATCTTCCTCCCCTTGCTAGCTGATCCAGTTTCACGAGTACGGTGCTTAGGCGAAGCCCTGCTCAAGATCTTCTCTACCACCACCACCACTATGTTGTAGTGCTGCTGGAGTTCCCGAGGATCCACTACTTCCGCTGCCCAACTGGAGCAAGGGGCGGAGGTCGTCACTGATCTGTACGTGTGACCGACTACGGAGACGCTGCCCGTTCGTGGCGTCAAGTCTTCATCACGACCTTGAGGTCGGCGAGTGTTCGACTACATCACCCACGAGAATAGTTCTCGTTAAAGCTTTTGGTCTTCGAGGGTGAGTCCTTCTCAAACCGTTACAAGTTATCTCCTAGATGTGATCTTGGCAGTTGCAATCGTAGGAAAAATTTTGTTTTCTATGCAACGAACCCTTCAATAGAACCAACGAAGTTGAAGCGTAAGCGTTTCCGGTTTATCTTGAGTATAGGGATCCCCGCACTATTAAGAAGGGATCAGTGGGGCTGTGGTTAAGATTTGCTCAAATCACTTTAAAACATCACACCACATACTAAATCTGAAAGTTAACTGTGTCCTAACTTTCGGACGTCCGACGGATTTCGGACGTCCGACATTTCACGATTTCGGACGTCCGTCTTGTTTCGGACGTCCGACATCCCACTCGCGAGTACTTGTGCCGAGGTCAGTAGACCTGCAAAAACATGCCCGGACTTCCGACGTGATTCGGACGTCCGACATATCGGACGTCCGAAACCTGTCGGACGTCCGAAACTTCGCATTACACACTATGCCCCACATGGTCAGTAGGCCTCCCAAAGTTGGACGGATTTCCGACGGCCTTCGGACGTCCGACATGTCGGACGTCCGAACCCCGCCGGACGTCCGGTACCTGTGTCACTGGCTACTACCTGGCATTCATCAAGAACATTTCGGACGTCCGATATATTTCGGACGTCCGACAGTTGAATTTTCAGACGTCCGAAGTCTAACGGATGTCCGACATTTTCACTGCCAAATGCTCCACGGCCATTTCGGCCTTTGGACTATAAGTACTCCCTCTCCCCCTCTAGAGAGGGTTGAGCACTTCACTTTACACTCACCCAAGAACACAAGTGCTCCCTCTCACTCTCTCCTCCACCAAATCTCAGATCCCGGAGAGATTCTTGAGAGTTCTTGTCAGATCTTCCAACCCGTGATAGATCCGGCCCTTCCCCATCTTTCAACCAAAGAAAATCGCGTTTTGAGCAAGTCTTGAGCTTTCCCCATTGATCTTGTTACTCTTGGAGGTTGGAGACTCCTAGGCGGGTAGGAGTTCTTCGGAGAGGAATCGACCATTGTGATTACCCACGTTGAGTTTGTGAGGGTTTGGTGACCACCTTTAAGGTCAACCGGTAGTGGTTGGGAATCACCTTCGTGGTGATATCTCAAGGGGAATAGAGTGAGCCTTCGTGGCGTTGGTGTGCCTTCGTGGTTTCACCCACTCTCTCCAAACGGTGAGTAGCTTCCCTCCAAGGAAGTGAACATCGGGATACATCGTTGTCTTCGCGTCATTCGGTTATCCCTACTCTTTTCCCTTTTACTTGCACTACCTTGTTGGTACCTTGTAGTTTATCCCTCACTTGCTTTATTATATTGTGCTTGTTGTTTACCTTATCTTATATAGGTCACCCTTGCAATTGTTAGGCACATCTTTATCTTCCGCATTATTGCCTAAAATTGATAAGTAGTGTTAAAATTTATAATATAACCTATTCACCCCCCCTCTAGGTCTATCTCGATCCTTTCAGAGAGGCCAAAGGAAAACGGCACGAGGCGTTGGGCTCGGGGCCAGCAGGACCGGTGCGGGAGTAGGCCACATAGAAGTGCTCCACCGAATGCATCTGCGATTCAGGAGAGGCAGAGGAGGTCTTCGTCGATGTCGGCTGAAGGATCAGAGCCTTGGAAGCAGCAGCAGTCGAGGGTGGCGCCGAGGCGGCTATCGGAGAAGTAGCACTTGGCGTCGGTGTAGTAGTTGGAGGAAGAGACACCGTAACAATGGGTGGAGTGGTTGTGACGATGGAAGTCGGGACCTGATCGGAGGACCGCGGCGGGGAAGGAGCAATCGGAGGATCCGACTGAAATCCCACGGTTTCGGCGGCCTCCAGGTCGACGACGTCCTTGGGGGCCACAGAGGCCTTGGGCAAAGGCTTGCTCGGAGGTTTGGTGAGGTCGGCACGGGCTTTCTTGGCCTTGCGCTCGGCGTCCTTCGTCGAGAGAGGAGCAATCGGCGGCCTTTTTATGGTGCTGTCGGCATGGATGGAGGTTGCAGAAGGAGCTGGGCCAGTGAAGGCAGTAATTTCCTGGTCAATATCGTCCAGGTCAATAGCAGCCCTGAGGAGAAAAGAGAGATAAGCAACAAAGAAAAGAAAAATGTCAAGGAATAGCAGGAAGGATAGATAATTACCCAGCAGACATCGGCGCTCCTCGGGGCATCCAGAAGCGCAGGGGTGGGATATCCAGAGGAGCATCCTACAGAACGGGGCCGACCTTGGGCTTCACACCGGAAGCTTTCCCAGTCTGCTGAGCCCGAGTGCGCCCAGTCTGAGGGGCTTTCCCTTTCGGAACAGCCACCGCGGTCTTCGCACCCTTGCTCGGTGCAGCACCAGATGTCGAGCCATCAGCTCGGGGTCGTTCGAGCGGCGCCTTCTTGAGTTCGGGATGCGAATCTGCACCAGAACCTCCAACTTTTGAGGCGCTGTCATCATCACTCCACTCATCCAGAAAGCGTTCCAAGGAGGAGTCATGCATACCCCCTTGGTCTGCCGCATCGGTGTCGGCGGGGTCGTCCTCGGCGTCAGAGTCGGAGGTGGGGGAGTCATCGTACTCGAGGTCGGTTGGGTCCTCCTCCTCGCGATCAGGGGTGAAGGAGCCGGCAACCTGGCCATCTTGCATCACGGCAGTCGCAACGAAGTACTGGAAGATAAACAAGGTATCAGAAAAGCAAATGAGCAACCGAGCAATCGGGAAAAGTGAGAAAGCAATCGGAGCATACCTCTGGAGGATGAACCCCTCGGTGAAGGCACTTCAGGCCGAATCGGAATGGTTTCGGCGTCGGAGTGGTGGTGAGTGCTTTCACTCGAAGGCGCAGCGCTCTATTTCTCAGCTTCTTGGTGCAAATCCAAGTGGGATCCCTCCAAGTAGCCATGTCGTAGACACGGTGCACTCGGCGCTGAAGCGGGAGCACTCGGACCTGAAGCCAGGTGGCCACGAGGTCGTATGACTGCAGGCCATCTTTCTCCAGCTGAGCAGTACGAGCTACCTAGGAATCGATGTCGCAGTCGCTGACTCCGAGCTTGGTCGACCACTGGTATCTCTCTACCTGTGGAGCGAGCTGGAATTCGGGCAGGATGATGAGGTCGTGGCCCTTGTCGGGAGATCGGACATAGAAGAAGGTGGTCTGCCAGTCCTTGACCGATTGGATGATGGCAGGGGACTCATAGCCCTGTTTGCTGGAGTAGAGAATGCAGCCGCCGCAATCGGTCATGGCGGTCTCATGGATCGGTGGTTTGTCTTCTCCATCTGGATTCGGCAGCAGGTTCCCGGTCCGAGCCATTTGACCTTGGAGGTGGAAGAGGCGCTTCCACAACCTGATGCTCGGCCGGATGCCGAGATAGCCCTCGCAGAGAGTGACGAATCCCGACATCCTCATAATAAAGTTGGCGGCGAGGTGGTGCGGTTGCAATCGGTGGAAATCGTGGAATTCCCGAAAGAACGTGCTCACCGGCAGCCCGAAGACGCGCTCGAAGTGCGCAGCGAAGACCACACGGTCGCCGACGCGCGGCTCTGGCCTGATCTCGTCGCCGGGGGCACGCCAATCGATGTCGGTCGGCATCTTGCGCGCGGGAAGCAGTTGGCGGATCTCGCCGTCGTTGACGGTGGAGCCTTTCCACCGGCCAAGGCTGGCGGCGGATTTCTCATCCGCGGCGGCCATGGTGTCCTCCAGAGCGGCGGAGGAAGAAATCGAAGAGAAGTGTAAGGAGAGGCCGGCAACAAGTGCTAGCAAGTGGAGGCGCAGCGGCGGCGGAGCTCGCAAACAGGAAGCAGAGAGGCGGTGCGGTGGCGCCACGAGAAGGCGAAACAGAGGTCGCCAGAGCGAATGAACTGCGGCGGCGCAAGGAGAAGATTCAGGACGAGGAAGAAGAAGTAGGAGAGATGAGCTCGAGGATCCCCTTCCCCTGTGGCTTATATGGGCGGCGGGGGTGAGTGGGATCGCGGGTGCGGCTCGTGTGGCCCGGTGTGGCCGCGTGTATCAAGAGACAAATCGGCGGTTTCGGCACAGAGGATCGTGGCGAGGAAGGCGAGGCGTGCACAGTAACGTCCCGTCGCGCGTAGGTCGTGGGGCCCGGAGCATTAACTGCCCCGGGGTATCGGAAACGACGTGCGACGTGGGTTGGTCAAACTTTGGTCAAAAGTAACCGTTGGAAAGGCAATCGGTTGAGCCGGATCTCAGCTCGGCCAAAGTGTTGCAAGAAAAGTTTTTTCAGACAAGCACGAGACCAGTCGGCAAGGCTGTGATCGAGGTCGGAGAAAGGATATCGAACCAATACTGATCTGGTTGGCCGGGCTGTTGGGATACGGGGCAGAAAACACAAATTTTTCATACCTACGGTACCCGAACCCAAGATCTATGCTATGGCGATGTAAAGTAACGGAGGGAATCGGTGTTCATACCTTTGAAGACCGAAAGAGGGAAACGTTCTTGCGAACGTGGTTGGCGTAGACTCGGAACTACGACCTCCCTGTCGTGTAGAAGACCACCACCGGCGAGGATGACTCCCGGTAAACCTCCAGCGACGAAGTAGCACCACAGGTGTAGTGCCTCGAAGAGATTATACACGTACGATACAATCGATGTTCCTCCCGGGCCCCAAACCAGGCGAGCAGCGGAAGAAAGACAGCTACGGATCCCGAATCCAGCAGAACGATGGCCTGCCTAATGGTGGAGAACTCCAATCCAGGTGCAGACTCCAAACAAGGGGAGTCCACTTCCGGGAAGGAGGAGGACGAAGGAGATATTGGTGTGTTGGAAAAAGGGGGGTCTACCCCTCCTTATATAGGCCAAGGGGGGGTGCCATCCTCCTCCCCTCCCCCATGTGGGACTAAACTCCCAATGGGGGGGAGTGCGCTGGCAAAGGGGGGTGGTGGGCTCCACCCTTGGCGCCAAGCCCAAGGGGGGAGACCCCCTCCTCCCTTAATGGGCCTAATGGGCCCCATGGCCCCATTTAGCCTTTTTCCCATTTTTTTTAATTTATTTAATATGTTTTAAATATTTAATTCAGATAATTAAATAATAAAACATTATTAAAACAATTAAACTTTATTTTGAACTATTCAAAATGTCCGGAAACCATTCCTTCCTCCTTCGGAACTATTCCGGTGATTCCTCCTATTTCACCGATTGATCCCATAACTGTCCTATGCATCGATTGCCCTTAAGTGTAACACCCTAACGGTTCGGGAAACAGCAGACATGGTCGAGACTCTTCTCATTGACCAATGACTAGTCAGTTGGACCTGGTTACAATCCTTGACAGCCCCTGCGCTTCCATCGAATGAACTTCGATCGCTTTTGGAAACCGTTAACGATACGACGTAATCCCTTTGTGCTGCGGTACTTTGTTTGTCCGAGGTTTGATCGTCGGTATCCTACATACCGTGTTCACATCTCGTTCACAACAAACAACTTCTCTCATCCATGATCATTGCATCTCTTGTGACCTAGTCACGTCCTTGCAAGGTGTTGATGCAATATCACCGAGTGGGCCCAGAGTACCTGTCTGTCACAATGACTGACAAATCCCGCTTTGATCGATTAACATACTCATCAACCATCTATTTCAGAATACCCAAAGTGCACCATTATAGCCAGCATATTTCAGTCAGGCGGTGGGATACAAATCAAAGTCTCCTCATAGATGACAATTACGTATGATCGTTACGGTCTAAGGACTAAGCCATACGTTACAAAGTCATAGCAACGCTGAACTATGTGACTCGATCACATTGCAATACTTTAGGTGGGTGTACATCCATCACATCATTCCCCTTAAAGATATGAACTCATTGTCAATGTACTTAAGTCTCGCCATGATCAGGAAAGCTTGATCAATCAATTGCCCAATGAGATAGTTTACCCGAGTTAAACTACGGACCATGTTTTATACTACACCTGTATTAGTATTTCCAAGGAATACAGTTATAGCACAGTATAAAACGTATTATGAACAAAACGGATATGTGACAAATATCTTTATTAATTTGTCTCTAGGGCACATATCCAACAGTCTCCCACTTGCACTAGAGTACAAATTACACTAGTTTACATCAGGTATGTATCTAACACCAATGGTCTCTCGGTGTTCTTCAAACTTGGCCTATGGAAGAGGTTTAGTCATCAGGTCTGCTGCGTTCAGATTCGTATGTATCTTGTGAATCCTAGTGTGTCCATCCGTGACGTAGTCTCGCGTCACATGGAACTTTCGGAGGATGTGCTTGGCTGTAGAGTGAGTTCTTGGCTCCTTCGCGTTAGCAATGGCACCCGTGTTGTCGCAGAAGATTCCCACGGGGTCAGTGCAGCTGGGAAAGATGCCAAGCTCGATCACGAACTTCTTCAGCCACAACGCCTCGTTAGACACTTCGCAAGTGGCAATATACTCCGACTCCATTGTAGATTGGGCGACGACTGACTGTTTGCCGCTCCTCCAGCTAATTGCGCCACCGTTCAACATGAAAACATATCCCGTCTGGGATTTCGAGTCATCTAGATCTGAGCCGAGGCTTTCGTCAACGTAACCCTTTACGGTGAGCTCCTCATCAACTCCTCCATAAACGAGAAAGAGATCCTTGGTTCTTCTCAAGTACTTAAGGATGTTCTTTAATGATGTCCAGTGAGCCATTCCCGGGTTACTCTGGTAGCGATTAGTCATACTAATGGCCAGCGCTAAATCCGGTCTGGTACATAACATAGCATACATGAGAGAACCTATGGCTGAGGCATAGGGCTTTGAGGACATCTCCTCCTTCTCTTTTGCTGTGGTTGGGCATTGAGTCACGCTTAATTTGACACCTTTTATAACTGGCAAGAGGCCTCTCTTGGAGTTTCCCATACTGAACCTTTTCAATATCTTGTCAATATAAGTGCTCTGACTCAAGGCCAACCGTCGATTAGGTCTATCTCTATAGATCTTAATCCCCAATATGTACGCAACTTCACCTAGGTCTTTCATGGAAAATTGTCCATTCAGATATTCCTTCACTTCCTCTAAGAATTTCTTATCGTTCCCTATTAGTAATATGTCATCTACATATAACACAAGGAATGCTACAGAGCTCCCACTCAGTTTCTTATAGACGCAGAACTCTTCGACGTTTTGGAAAAATCCAAAATCTTTAATGACCTCATCAAATCGAAGATTCCAGCTCCGAGATGCTTGCTTCAACCCATAGATGGACCGTTGAAGCTTGCACACCTTACCAGCGTTCGTTGGATCGACAAACCCCTCTGGTTGCATCATATACAACTCTTCCTCAATGTTGCCATTTAGGAATGCAGTTTTCACATCCATCTGCCATATCTCGTAATCATGATATGCAGCTATTGCTAGTAGGATCCGAATAGACTTTATCATCGCTACAGGAGAGAACGTCTCCTCGTAGTCAACTCCTTGAATTTGTCGGAACCCCTTCGCGACAAGTCGAGCTTTGTAGACAGATACGTTTCCGTCTGCGTCAGTCTTTTTCTTGAAAATCCATTTAGTCTCGACGGCCTTGCGGTCCTCGGGAATATCCACCAAAGTCCATACTTTGTTGGTGTACATGGAGTCTATTTCGGATTTCATGTCTTCAAGCCATTTCTCGGACTCGGATCCCTCCATTGCTTCTTTGTAACTTGTAGGTTCATCCGACTCATCAGCCGAGATTGCATTCACAAGCTGTCCGTAAAACTCAGTAGGTTGACGGACTCTTGATGACCTACGGGGCATAAAAGGTTCCTCTTCATTCTCACCATGATCATCATCAATGTCATGATCGTTGTGAATGTCGTTCTGGCCATTCTCTTCAGCTCCCACTGTGGAAGATGGTTCCAGAACAATTTCCGTAGCCGTTTCTTCCAATTGGAGTGATTGGTCAGTCACTTCATCGAGGTCTATTTTCCTCCCACTCAACTCTTTCGCGAGAAACTCCTTCTCAAGAAAGTGTCCCGTCTTGGCAACAAACGTTTTGCTGTCAGACTTGTTGTAGAAGGTGTATCCACAAGTTTCCTTGGTATAGCCCACAAAGATGCACTTATCCGCCTCGGATTCAAGTTTGTCAGGTTGTAGTTTCCTAACATAAGCCTCACAACCCCAAATCTTCAGGTGAGACAACTTAGGTTTCGTGCCATGCCATTCTTCAAATGGTGTTGTCTTTACGGATTTGGATGGTGCCCTATTAAGAATATGAGCGACAGTTTCTAATGCATACCCCCAGAATGACACAGGCAAATCAGTATGAGACATCATCGATCGTACGCTATCCAATAGGGTTCGATTACGTCGCTCAGCCACACCATTTCTCTGAGGTGTGCCTGCCGGCGTAAGCTGTGGTACTATGCCACAAGACTTCAGATGATTGCCAAACTCATGACTCAGATACTCGCCACCTCATTCTGAAATTCCTTGAACTTTTCAAAGGTTTCAGACTTGTGCTTCATCAAGTAAATATACCCATATCTGCTCAAGTCATCAGTAAAGGTCACGGAGTAACGGAGACCATTGTGAGTGGGGACGTTCATGGGTCCACATACATCCGTGTGTATGATCCCCAATAAGTCATCCGCACGCTCCATTATCCCATTGAATGGAGTTCTTTTCATTTTTCCCATGAGGCATGGTTCACATGTATCAAGGGATCCAAAATCCAATGACTCAAGAAGTCCATCCTTATGGAGCTTCTCCATGCGCTTTATACCAATATGACCAAGTTGGCAATGCCACATCTTCATGTGATCTTCATCATTCTTCAATCTTTTGCCCTCAATATTGTTAATGTGACACACGTCACCATCGAGATCAAGTACGAATAAACCATGCAACTCCGGTGCGTGAAGATAAAACATTTCATCCTTATAAATCGAACAACCAATTGTATCAGACTTAAAAGAATAGCGGTCTCGCTTCAAGCAAGAGCCACTAACGATGTTCACACTCAACGCGGGTACATAGTAGCAATTATTCAGAACTAAAACCAATCCCGAAGGGAGACTAAGATGCTTCGTGCCGACCGCCAAGACTTCAATTTGACAGCCATTCCCCACGCGCATCGTCACTTCATCCTTGAGCAAGCGTCTCCTATTCCTTAGTCCCTGAATGGAATTATAAATATGAGCGACAGATCCTGTATCAAGTATCCAGGATGTGTTCCCGGCGCTTGTCAAGAGAAGATGAACAATATGTATATCAAATATACCTTCGTCTCTCTTGGCGACCTTGCGAGCCTTCTTGTCCTTTAGGTACTTGGGGCAGTTGCGTTTCTAGTGACCTTCACCCTTGTAGTAGAAGCACTCCACTCGGGGTTTAGGCTTGGGTGCCTTGGGAGGAGTGGCAACTGACTTGCCATCCCTCTTGGGGCCACCTCTCTTGGCCTTCTCCCGCCTGCTTGACTTCTTGAAGTCAGTGGTCTTGTTGACCATGAAGACGGCGTGCTCCTTCTTGATCTCAACCTCGGCGCTCTTCAGCATGGCGAACAACTCAGAAGGGGTTTTGGTCATCCCCTGCATGTTGTAGTTCAACACAAAGCCTTTGTAGCTAGGGGGAAGCGACTGCAACACCCTAGCAATAGCACGTTCATCTGGAATCTGGCATTCCAGAGCATTCAAGCGCTGAACGTAGCCAGACATTTTGACTATGTGCTCACTCACGCTGCCGTGCTCGTCCATCTTTGCTGAGAAGAAGGCTTCAGAAGCCTCGTACCGTTCAGACCTGGCTTGAGGTGCGAAGACCGCCTTGAGGTCGGTGATAATCTCATATGCACCCATCCTCTCAAAGCGTTTCTGCAGCTCAGCCTCCATGGAGTAGAGCATGCCACTATGGACAAGGTTGTAATCATCAGTCCTGGAGAGATAGACATTCTTCTCGTCCTGACTGGCATCATCTGTTGGTGCGTCACCTAACGCACCCTCTAGTACGTATGCCATCTTGAGGGGAACGAGGAGAATCCTCAGGGTGCGGAACCAGTTGGTGAAGTTTGTCCCATCTGTTTTTAGCTTATTTTTCTCTAGGAATGAGCCTAAGTTGAACAAGGGGCAAGGTGCTGCCATCTACAAGGTTGATTCACAAGGATACATATTTAGACTTTTGTTCATAATGTGGAGTTTCAATTTAATCTCAAAATTCTAGAAAGCTCCCACTTAGATAAACACCTCTCAATTTAACTAAGTGATTACACAATCCCAGCCCCCATACCTCCCTCGATCGTCACGGCCATCAGTATGAAAACCAGGTAGGCCTCTAAGACAATCACATCAGGCATGTGACTTGTGCTCGACCTTTAGGTCTCCTGTGTTCCAGGCACGCATCTACATACGTCAAGCCTGCCAATCGAACCTTGATGTTAGCTGTTCAGCAAGGCCATATCTGCATATGCCAGGCTTGCCGAACCCAACCTCATGCGAACTCTGTTGAATATGTAGGACAACTCCGGTATGTACGGAGCATCAAGCCATATGGGAGAACCTTCCAGGCGGTGCCCACCAAGGGAGAACACAATGTTGGTATTGTGAGAGATGGTCCTGTTTCGTGCTACCGTCGATATATCTAGCATACTAGCATAAAACAGGAAGTAAAACTGTAAATCCTACAACCTATGACCCCCTTCAAGCAAAGCAAAGTTAAACGCCTTTCTACTTTAGCTTGTGCAAGTTTTACGTGGCTGCTAGGGGTTTCGAGAAAGAGAACCATTTCTATCCTGCGAAAAACATGCCACAACACCGTCTCCCATCCGTCTCTATTACACCCCTGTCGGGGCCGTCCGTTGCAAACATCTTCGCATCGCTAATGCAGAGAGACAGACACCCCCCAGCCACTTTATATGGTACAAGCCATATGTCAAGCGTGGAACCAGTCTCGCGTAAACGCGTAAGGTCGGTCGGGGGCCGCTTCATCAAACATTGTCGCAACGCTAAATGAGTACACGTGGGAGGGTAACGAATGAAGATTCGATGCCCACATCCTAGATGTGTTCTACCCGTACAATACATCTACGCATAGCTAGCTCTGATACCACTGTTGGGATACGGGGCAGAAAACACAAATTTTTCATACCTACGGTACCCGAACCCAAGATCTATGCTATGGCGATGTAAAGTAACGGAGGGAATCGGTGTTCATACCTTTGAAGACCGAAAGAGGGAAACGTTCTTGCGAACGTGGCTGGCATAGACTCGGAACTATGACCTCCCTGTCGTGTAGAAGACCACCACCAGCGAGGATGACTCCCGGTAAAACTCCAGCGACGAAGTAGCACCACAGGTGTAGTGCCTCGAAGAGATTATACACGTACGATACAATCGATGTTCCTCCCGGGCCCCGAACCAGGCGAGCAGCGGAAGAAAGACAGCTACGGATCCCGAATCCAGCAGAACGATGGCCTGCCTTATGGTGGAGAACTCCAATCCAGGTGCAGACTCCAAACAAGGGGAGTCCACTTCCGGGAAGGAGAAGGAGGAAGAAGGAGATATTGGTGTGTTGGAAAAAGGGGGGGTCTACCCCTCCTTATATAGGCCAAGGGGGGGGATGCCATCCTCCTCCCCTCCCCCATGTGGGACTAAACTCCGAAGGGGAGGAGTGCGCCGGCCAAGGGGGGTGGTGGGCCCCACCCTTGGCGCCAAGCCCAAGGGGGGAGACCCCCTCCTCCCTTAATGGGTCCCATGGGCCCATTTAGCCTTTTCCCATTTTTTAATTTATTTAATATGTTTTAAATATTTAATTCAGATAATTAAATAATAAAACATTATTAAAACAATTAAACTTTATTTTGAACTATTCAAAATGTCCGGAAACTATTCCGTCCTCCTCCGGAACTATTCCAGTGATTCCTCCTATTTCACCAATTGATCCCGTAACTGTCCTATGCATCGATTTCCCTTAAGTGTAACACCCTAACGGTCCGGGAAACAGCAGACATGGTAGAGACTCTTCTCATTGACCAATGACTAGTCAATTGGACCTGGTTACAATCCTTGACAGACTCTGCGCTTCCATCGAATGAACTTCGATCGCTTTTGGAAACCGTTAACGATAGACGTAATCCCTTTGTGCTGCAGTACTTTGTTTGTCCGAGGTTTGATCATCGGTATCCTACATACCGTGTTCACATCTAGTTCACAACAAACAACTTCTCTCGTCCATGATCATTGTATCTCTTGTGACCTAGTCACGTCCTTGCAAGGTGTTGATGCAATATCACCGAGTGGGCCCAGAGTACCTGTCCTGTCACAAGGACTGACAAATCCCGCTCTGATCTATTAACATACTCATCAACCATCTATTTCGGAATACCCAAAGTGCACCATTATAGCCAGCATATTTCAGTCAGGCGGTGGGATACAAATCAAAGTCTCCTCATAGATGACAATTACGTATGATCGTTACGGTCTAAGGACTAAGCCATACGTTACAAAGTCATAGCAACGCTGAACTATGTGACTCGATCACATTGCAATACTTTAGGTGGGTGTACATCCATCACATCATTCCCCTTAACGATATGACCTCATTGTCAATGGAATTAAGTGTCGCCATGATCAGGAAAGCTTGATCAATCAATTTCCCAATGAGATAGTTTACCCGAGTTAAACTACGGACCATGTTTTATACTACACCTGTATTAGTATTTCCAAGTAATACAGTTATAGCACAGTAAACGTATTATTAACAAAACGGATATGTGACAAATATCTTTATTAATTTGTCTCTAGGGCACATATCCAACACGGGCATGATCTCTGAGCTGAGCGTTCAGCTAGGATTGAGCAACCCGATGAGGCCAGAGCAGTCAAAGCGCGAAGAGAAGAAAAGAAAAACTGCAAAGGCCACGCAGTCAAGCAACCGTGGGACCTTTACAGCTTTAGGGGCTAGTTTCAGGGGAATGATACCCGGGTAGGGTCACCCAGACGAAATCAATATTTCAAGACAAGGATGAGGCCGATTGGGCTGCTGCTGGGCAGAGCTAGGAAGTCACATGGCCGATTGCTCTCAAGCAATCAACCATGCCGAATGCGAGCAGTCGGCCCAGGCGAAATCGACTCACCCTTCAATCGGATCAAGAGTTGACCTTGTCCAGATCGGATGCCTCTGGTACAAGGTCATAAATGCATGATCCCGAGAGATCCGGGTGGCAGTAAGCTAAGTCACTTCGCCGATCTGTCAGAAGAGTGTTGTCACCCTTTTCCTATGAATCCCGATACAAGACGACAAGACCAGAGATCATAGCTCCACTGTTCACTCATCATTACCTAGAAGCTACAACATGGGAAGCCGCTTGACAAGTCCGGATCAACCGGAGATTTGCAGTCGGTGGACCCTAGCCAACGAGAGGATGACAGCTGGGGCCAGCACCCGACTGAAATGACCGTATTACCCCGAGCTCACACTATAAGAGCCCGGGGTACCCCTCCTGTGAGAGGGGCGCCCCATTCACATTTACTTCCCACAGTAGTTCCCGTAGAGAAGCAGAAGAGAACCATGCCCAGGGCAGGTCTCTTCTTCCTCTGAAAAGCTCCAGGAGCATTGATTGTAGTTCCTGAGATCATTTATAGCAAGGAGACAAGCAGAAGTAGGGGTGTTATCTCTCCGGAGAGCCCCGAACCTGGGTACATCGTGGTGTCCTTCACCGTCCTTGTGCCCAACCCGTTTCCGGCACCATCGACATAGTTCTCCCTCGAGTCTTCCCCTCTCTTTAGCCATCCCTATGGCATCTGTTGTTGCTAAACGACAACAAGAAGTGCACAGAAATATATGCCCCCATCATCTAGTGGTACTGTTGTTAGCCCAGAAAAAATTAATCCAACCTTGCCTATTTCATCGGCACCTCCTATGCAACAGTATTATAATATGCCGATGAATTATTATCCTAGCCAAACCAAACAACTTGTGACTGAACCTACCTACCCTAACTCTATTCCGAGTGCAACCAATTCGGTGCCAACGCAGAATTACTTTGCCACATCACATATAGGGGCAAACACGTTTTGCCTACCGCCGTATTATAGTTCGGCGCCTGATACGTCCTAAACGTATCAATAATTTCTGCTTGCTCCTTTCATGTTTTGTGTGATATTGCTATGCTTTTGATAAACTTTCAAACACTTTTGATCATATTTGGACTAACCTATTAACTCAGTGCACCCCAGTGCCAGTTGTTGTTTTCTGCTGTCTTTTTATTTCAGGTTTCCCCCGTATTAAAAGGCTCCAAAAACTCCAGAAAAATCCGATAAAAATCATCACACGGGAACCTTCCAGAGCACCAAAGGAGAGCCTGGGGGGCATCCTGTGCCTAGGCGTCCAGGGGGCGCGACCCCACCCTAGTCCGCGCCAGGGGGGCGCCTGGACCCCTGGTAGCCCACCTGGCTACCCCTTCGCCTATATTTACCTCGCCCTCCGATACCCTCGAGGACAAAACTCTTTTTCGCGATCTCGCCTCAGTTCCGCCGCCTCCGCACTTCCAAGATCGAGAGCACCAGAAGACCTCTTCCCGTTACCCTGCCGGAGGGACGGTTGACCTCCGGGAGCTTCTCCACCACCATGGACGCTTCCCGGATGATCCGTGAGTAGTCCACCTTGGACCATGGGTCCATGATCAGTAGCTATGTGATGTTTTCCTCCCCTCTTTGGTCTTCATGGATTAGACCTTTTGAGCTTCCTTACACGATCAAGGCACATATGTAATTCTTTATGCTATTGCTATGTTGACTTTGCTGGGATATGATGGATTATGAGACTATGTTCAGATTGTTATGAGTAATATATTTGGTTCTTCTCTTTTATATTTGAGTTCTTGTGTAATCCATGTTCTTCGTTGCTGTTTATTGCTTTGGCCAAGTAGTAGGTAGTGACTCCAAAAGGGAGCGTTATGCTTGATTGTGGGTTCATGCCCCGTGATGACTAGCTTGAGTGATAGAAACATGAGTCTATGGGATGTGCTGTTGCCACAAGGGGGAAAACAACGGTGCCTGTAAGCGCGGTTGCAAGGATTGTTTACTTTACGCAAAGTTCTTTCAATGCAGTTGTCTGTTTCTTTGGGTTTACACTTTGGGTGGGGCTTGCAACTTAATACCAACGAGATGTTCTGGATAGATGTCTCAAGGTGTATGATTAGTAGTAGATGTAGATGGATTTTGGTCTACTTATTTTGGCGTACTGCCCATGCTTTTGAGCCTCTTCCTTTCTTTTGTAGCATAGTTAGCATTGGTTTGCGCCCGTAATCCTGTCAATTTCCCAGCTATGATTTGTTTACCTCGCATAGCAGTTTTATCGTCTTTTGGGGGAGAGACATCACTAGTGAACATCATGGGACGCCGGTCCATATTTCCACCACTGTTTACACCCTCAATTTACTTCTGATTTTACTTTCTAGTTGTAGTTATAACTACCACTATCATTATCTGTTGTGTTGATCCTTTGTAAAATGCAAGGCCGGAGATATTGACAACCTCTCTGTACTCGTTGGGAGCAAAGTTATTTGTTGTGTGTGCAGGTCACGGCTAAGCAAGTGATTCTTTTCAGATGGCGCATCACTTGCCGAACCACCTACTTGTCGTCATTGGAGTCCTACGAGAGACGATCTTTAAACCTTGGTATCTTTGCCAAGGGAAATTTGCTGTTGTGCTACATCTCAACCTTCCACTTGGGGTAGCCAACGAGGAGCAATACTTCAGTGCCATCAAGCCAATTTATGGCGCCGTTGCCGGGGACTCCAATCTTGAAGATAGGGGAGTTGCACACTATCTTTTATCTTTGCTTTTTAGTCTTGTTATTTTACCTTTCAGTTCTTGCTTTAGTGTCCTTGACGAGGATTGACCTCGGCAAATCCCATGGTTGGGAACACTGGGTTAGATCGTAGAGTTGATGTGCAGGTTGGCGAGACTCGTCGACTAATAGGAGAAAGCACTTCCTGCTCCATTGTATTATAATGGAGATGATTACAGTGGAGATCCAAGCGAGATCGCTCAGGGCCAGAGGTCTAGCTATAAGATTCGATGCCCTAGACGTCCCCTCTCCAAGCCTTTATATACTAGGTTGGGTCGCAAGGAGTCCGTCTAGGTTTACAGAGAGGGTTTCCTAATCTAGCTTCAGTCTTGGACGCCAAGTCACTGTTCCCATGTTCGTCGAGGACTCCTTATGGTGGTTGCCTCGAGTGGGCCATGTGTGGGCCGGTCGAGGCTTTCTGTGGGCCCTCTAGCTTGATACGCACAAGGTACCCTCATTTGTAAGAGTCGTGGGGTCACCCCCTCGTCAATAGCCCCCGAGTGCCTGGGGGACTCGAAGAGTCGCGTAGGGACTCGAATCCATAATTGCCTTCAAGCGTGTAGCGCAGCTGCAAGTCGTCGGCTGTTAGCCATAAGAGATAGTTTATTCGAGGGAGGATAAGATAGCGAGGCCCAAGGTATTCGACTGGTCGAGCTCTGGTGACACTACTGGAAAAAAGGTCTTTAATGGCGCACTATGTTTTTACATCAATGGTGCACTTTGGGTGCGCCATTACTAGCACGCCATTAGTAAGTGATAGTAATGTCGCACATTAAGTGCGCCATTACTATCCTGTATGCTAATGGCGCACCAGAAGTGTGCCATTACTATGGCCTGAAATGCGCCACTGATGTTATTGGTCCCACCACATGTGTGTCTTCTGCTCTGGGTTACTAATGGCGCACTTTCAGGAAGTGCGCCATTGGTGTGTTTCTCCACATGCGCCACTGAAGCACAATATTTGCGCCATTACTATGAATATCAGGTTTTTTTCTTTTGCTTTTCTGTATTTGCACAGATATAAATAACAGATTTATAATCAACACAGATATAAACAGCAAATTTATAAACAACACAGTAGAAGATTAGTCTCCAATTACAAATCATCATATTAGTCTCCGAATTCAAAATACCGAACAAAGTTAGAACATTACAAGTCTCGAGTAGCGAGTTTGATCACATTACAAGTCAATATATCTAAACTACCATGACATTGAAGAAGAGGGTGGCGGTCACGATGAGCATCATCGTGACCAAAGTGATCTTCATCCAGTTCCTCCTCCGCTCCCTCCTCTCCCCCGCTAGATAGCTCGCGTATCTAGCTTCCGCCTCCGCCCTTGTGGGGTACCCTTTGTAACTGTTACCGCAAAAACGGTGAACCTATCTCCGACAATCCTCCCAGTTGTTGTAGACTCCGGGAATCCTACCAATGTACACGACATACGACGGCATCTGCTTTATGCACTGGACAAACAAAACATTAAGACAAACCTACAGATAATATTTAAGCAGTACATACGTATACAACAAAATTAAGGACCAAAGGAAGAGAAAAGCAACACACATTAATAGCACACGGTTCATGGTCCTAGTAATAAATAGCATCGATTACATATAAGTTGAATGATGACTGTTTAAACTAAGGAGACATATGTACAGACAAGTTCATAAAAGTTTATACAACACACATGAGCTCTCGTCGATAGTCCAGAACTACATAGCTAGGCGCATGGGCATCAAGACTTTTGACTCCGCTCACGGGCCGGAGCGTGGGTGAAGCCGCCGTCTTTCGTGATGGTCATGAATGAGAGATCGCCGTCAGCCTGCAATCTTAGCATTGTATCTATTTCACGGTTGGACAGTTGATTGTTGAGGTAGAACTCCCCCGTGTTACGAAGGACATCTTCAGAGATGATTCCTGCCAACTCCGACTGGATGCGAAAGAATTCTTGTCTGAGGTCGGCGTCTTGGATTACCGACAAGCGTTCGGCCCAGTGCTTGAGATGAGCTGGGAGCGTAAGCTACTGCTGGTCCCGTACGAATGCCCGCATGTGATGGATGGCGTAGTAGGCATCCTTTTGACCACCAGGCGGCTGCTTGACGCAGGCGAACTTTGTTACGTGAGTGAAGACATGCGCGTCATACCTAACAACTTCCTTCTTGAAGGTGACTCCAGATTTGGAGTAGCGCGAGAGAGCCTCATCGAGAACTTTCTTGATATTTGTGTAGTCTTTGTTCGACTCACGGTCCGGGTCCAAATACGTGTCCATGGACCATTTCGGGTTTAGAGCGATGAGTTTGCACTTTGTTTCATCACTGCAAACAACACGGATGTTAGGAGGAAAAGAACGACCGAAATCTAAGCAACCTAATGTACGTTATGGGGACGTGAGGGGATGACTTACTTGGGAAAGTAAGGCAGGAGGAAGTTGTCCTTATCCTTGTTCGCCAGAATGATGCCTTCGAGGTAATCACTAGCGAGTCGCCGGTCCCCGGGGCTGGTCAAGAGCTTGGCACGCATGTAGAAGGGGTCGACTATAACGATGTGCGGGGTCTTGTCTCTAATGATCCACATCTTCATACTGAGCGCAAATAGCCGAACGAATGTGTAGTGCAGCGGAAAAAGGTGAAACATAGCGAAGATGTCATCAAACCGTAGGAAGATCACACGTCCGATGTCGCAAGCAACAAAGCCCTTTCCCTCTGGCACCTTGGCGGTAAAAACCGGGTATGCCACATGATTCTCTCTGAGACGCCGCGTCTCTGTATTCAGAACAATGTCATGCAGACTCTTCATAGCACCAGTTGCAGCATCGAGCATTGCAGCAGATAGCATCGGCCTACCCGACACATGCACCCTCGACATGATTCCGTCGGGTCTTGGTGGCCCGTCTTGAGCACGGATCGTCGGTGCCGGCTGGCTCGCAGTAGTGGCACCCTTCCTCCTTCTTGTCCGTCCCTTCTTCTTCGGCTTCTCATGTAATGGGACCTTTACCTGCTCGGAGACCGCCTTCCTAAGTGTGTTGGGTCTGATAACATTTCGCGCCTCGGCCGTCTCAGCCTCGGTGAAGGCGGCAGCTGGAGGCGTCTCCTGAGAACTGAACAGTCGACGCTTATTGTTGGAATTCATCTCCGCGCTACGAGATGGGTGGGAGGAGTCTTTTGCACCAAGGTTTGGTTCTTGAGAAGCAGGCGGGAAAAGGTCGTCCATGTCGCACCCACCGTGTTCCTCGTAGAAGTCATCGACACGGGAAAGTAGTGTGTTGGTGTTGGTGTTGCTCCGATCTTGTGCCACATCGATGTCCGTGGGGTGGTGGCCCGGATCAGCCGACGGCGTTGCAGCGGTCTTGGCATGGCTTGGCGCCGGCACGACTGGCGATGGGGTGGAGTAGTTCCCCACCCCCAAACGAATCTGGCACTTCGGCCAAAGCATGCTCTAGTTCAAGCAGCCGTGGAGGTCCATCACACCTTCTTCCTCGGCTCTAGGGGGTCGATAGGGAGGTAACAATTCGCCGTAGCCATCCAACACCCGAATCAGTTGAACCTTATACACGTTGGCTGGCATCGGATTACCATGGAACACGCGGATGCCCGGTTGAACGATTCTGCCCACGGCAACATCGACCAACTCCTCGTCCACGAAGTGCAGGAGAGTGCATGGAACGTTGACGGTGCCCTGCAAAAACATGTCGGGCGTCAAGGATGCCCAGTCAAAGGCAAAAGGATATGAAGTCATCGGCCGAGGCTTAGTTACCGTGATGGCGTCGAGCTCGGCTAATGTCGATGGACCGCAAACGGCGGGCGGGCATGTGACGGAGGGGGCGCTTGCTCCTGAGGTGCCGGGCATTGGTGTTTTACGCTCCAATACTTGCGCCGCCGCCGGGGTCACAAACGCATCCGCCGTCGGGGACACCGTTGCGGCCGCAGCCGAGGGCACCGTCCTGGACGCCGCCGGGGTCACAAACGCATCCGCCGCCGGGGACACCAACGGGGCCGCCGCCGCTGCCGTCGCGTTGTGAGAGTTGCTGCCCATGAAGCTGGGAATCGGGGGCAACCCCTCTTGACTGCTCGCAAGCCAGTCTCGCATGAACACAAACAAGGAAGGCATCATGTTGTTGAGCGCATGTCCAACTTGTTCTTCCACAATGCGTGGAATCTGCTCCATTTTTTCCTGGAGTTGTGCCTCCGAGCCGCTAGTGCTTTTCTCCTTTCGCCTAGTATAGTAGTTCGACCATTTTGTGGAACGGCCTTTGCTGGACACACGACCAGCTGACGACGGCTTACTAAGCTTATCCTTTTTCTTGAGTGTGTTGATCCCCCTATTTAAAGAGTTGTTCCAAGGGGCGATAGGCGGGGACCCCACGCTGCTGCCTTCAGTTTCCTGCACAAGGAACGCGGGGACCATTCAGAAATTTGGCTTCGCTAATTTTAAAATGAAACCATATGGAGCTGATTTAACAGGGGGGTGTATTCTTTACCAGAAGACGCTCAAGCTCCTCCACCTTCGGATCCGTCGTAAGCTCCCCTGTTATCGGGTTCCTCTTGTACCGGGCCCTGACATAGTTATCTGTAGGCTTATCTCCGTATTTTTTGAAGAGGGGAGGTAGGCCTTGCGCGGCACGCTCCGCGTCCTCCTTATCCCATTTCGGTTCCGCCACTCTGTAACCGCCGGGACCGAGTCTGTGAACCCCTAAAATCAATTCCCTCATACTTTTCCCCCACTGACTCGATTCACTGGTTGAGGTGTCCTTGCACTTGAGCTTGAACTCCTCGTAGTCAGTTTCGCTGATCGAAGGATTTGACTCCTTGATCTTCTCGTAAATAACACCTTTACTAATCATTTTCTTCACCGTGCTTCTCCAAGTAGCCAGGGATGTGCTCATCTTCGTGAGGGCGACACTGTTAACTTTATTCCCGTGGAGTCGTGTGTTTGAGAATTGAGCACGGAACTTGTATCTGTTGTGCAGCTTCGTGAAGAGGAGGTTGCGCAAATTCGCTCGATCAGGATGCCTTAGGTTCTCGGTGTTGATCGAGACGGTGCCCCGGAGAATGCACCCGAGTTGTCCGGCGTACCCACCGACTAATTCTTTGGGCGCCGTTGGAAGCCCATTTTTGTCCACTTCGGTAAATTCCTCCTTGACGGTGCCTAGCTTTCTCGGGCACCTCTCCTATTTTTGCCTCTTCGATTGGCTTCCATCTGTGGGTTGGCTACCATCATCAGTGGCGGGATCGGCCTCCGCGGCACCACAATCATCCCCGCTAGCGGTTGTGTACTCGGGATCGGTAGAGTCATCCCCGATGCCCTCGTAGAGGGGTTGAGGTTGTGGATCATCGTCTAAGCTCATCTCCCAATATTGCTTCTGGTGGTGCGAACCGGAGGCCACATCATTGTCGGCCATCTACACCCACTACATAGGATAAGAAAAAATGCTACTAGAGTGATTAGATGATATCAGGGTAGCTAGTATAGCTAGGATAAGAAAAAAATTCTTGATGTTTCTATTATGATGTGTGTAGCTTTCATCCTGCCAGTGATCAAATCTGTAAGTGCCTAACACTATATGCTACTGTGGAAATTCTTGAGCTATGTAGTTGGACAATTACATGCAAAGCACCTTCTAGGTCAAGAAAATTAACAAAGGTCATGCACGAATTCACGGAAAAATTCGGCATGACCTTTGCTAATTTTCTTGAGCTAGGACCCCATTCTCAACCGAAACGGAAATTAATCGACATTTCGGGAGAATGGGGTCATTATTTGTACCTGCACAAAAATGGCACAACAAGCATATAGGCAGGACTACATATATAAACAGGAATGCATATATATAAACATAACCGTTTCTTGCATATATATCAACATAAGTTAAATGCATGAGACTGCATATGAAAATCAGTACAGGAGCACATAATAAATAATCTCCTCCCTCGTAGCATTTTCTTTAGTTTGAATAATCAGTACTGGAGCACATGAAAATCAGACATACAAAAGACCACTTATGTTATGTCAACAGTATAGCATCAAAGTCAGAAACAAGAAATACTAGTGATTATATAAGTTAAGACATGCTTATGTGAAGCAATGTGGTGTTGTATCTAAGCACAACAGATTATGCAGAAAGAATGAAATATCAATGTTTTTGGGGTGATTTGCAGGAACAAACAAGAAACAAAAAATAAACTGGCATAGTAGTAGAACAAAAAATCCACAGCTTGTCAACAAAATGAGTACTACTTCTATAGAATTATGCACAATTTGGCTAGAAGGAGCACCCCATCTTCTTCTTCTTCTCCCCACCCATATCCTAGGTACTACCAAGTTTCAGTTCAATTTTTAGGTATCATAACTTGGACAGAATGTACACCACAATGGAATTACCCAAGCCCTTTCTCAATTCATAGAGCTTCTAGAATCTCCTACTCCACATGAGGTCTCTGTGATGTGGTATCTACTAGAGTACTACCATATTCATTAGCGTCTGAAGTCACTTCTCCGGAGTGGATGGTGTCTGAACTGATGCGTGTGTTGCAGCAGCAGCCGAAGCTCACAAGTGATCTATATATGAGACATTTTGGACACCAATGCCACCAAAAGATATCACCATCATTTTTCATTTCCCTACCTTATTTTTCCAGGCAAATAGAAAAAAGAGTAGAAACCTTTATGAGTTTGGGTTGACCAATTATAGGAATCCTTAAAAGGGAAACACAGTTGTGGTGGTCATGGTGGGTGTATCCAGGCCAGTACTGGGCTGCACATGTGCATCATTGTTGGCTTGCATTTGCAGAAAATGTCTGTCAGGATCATGCATGCTTTTCAGCAGGATCATCAATCCTCAAAGCACTGTGGAGTGCAGTACTACCACCTAGATACTACAGTGCACAGTGGCTTGATTATGATGCTAGAGAGGATTACTATTAGGCATGAGGATTATTATTCTATCATATCATTGGTAACATCCATCTCTTCCACTAGTTGCTGCTGCCTGCCACCTTAGGAGATGTCTCATGAACATGATGATCATGCATTACACTTTGTTTTATCAAATCCAAAACTATACTATTAGTGGTAATAGATAGCAAACAAACAACTTGATGATGGAGTTAATGGATGCATCTGCATGCATTAGTTAGCACGCTTTCCTCTTTTGCCTTTCTTGCTCTCTCTTGTTTGAGATGGACATGTCTGCAGGCCAGGCAGCAGCAACTGGATTTCATGTTGGTGTACCCTAAATCTACTGCAAATCTACTGCAAATCTAGTGCAAATTAACTCGCTAGAACAAGCATCCACGACGACCTCTCATGCCCGGCAACATCAGAATTCAGAACACACAAGAAGAGCCGCACAGCGGTTGGACGGAAATCCGAACGCGCACATAAAAATTCAGAACACACAAGAAGATACCTCGAAGCCCACCTTGCAGGACTTCCTCGGCGGCGTCATGCAATCTCGGTCGCCACGGGATAGGGCTTCGGTGGCGCGACGGAGGGGTGGCGGCGAAGGGGGATCGCCGGAGTGGGGGTCGCCGGAAGGGGGGTCGCCGGAGTGGGGCACCGGGGCGCGGGGGCGCGGGGTCGCCGGAGGGGGGCGGCGGCGAGATGGGGTTCGAGAGAGAGAGAGAGAGAGAGAGAGAGAGAGTACTGTGAGATGAATCGATGGGATCGAGCCCAATCGAAATATAACCCTAACTACTTGGCATAACAATGGCGCACTTTCTGGAAGTGCGCCATTAGCATAGGCATAGCAATGGCGCACTAGTGCGTCATTAGCATAGGCATAGCAATAGCGCACTTTCCATGGGTGCGCCATTAACGCTTTTAATATTTTGTTATTTATAATTATAATTATAATTATGTGTTAGTTTTATATTGTGTAGTAATTATAAACACATGGCAATTTTAATACTCCCTCATTCCTAAATATAACAAAAACTATCAACATCTACAATACTCCCTCCGTTCCTTTATATAAGGTGTATTTGTTTTTTAAGAAAAACATTGACCAAGTTTTAAGAAAAATATTTCAATATCCATAAAAGCAAATTTATATCATTTAGTTCATCATGGCAAGTAGTTTCATATTTTATGTACTAAAATAATATAATGCTCATAATATAAAATAATATAATGTTTAAAAGATCACTAAAAATAATCATTCACATGCTCATAAATGAGGTTGAAATTAAGTGACATGAAATAACAATCGTCGTGATTGGATCTTAGCTATCATCTTTTCACAATCCTTTTGCCCTTCTTTTTCACGTTTGCATAATTTAGCCCCGGAACCCCTTGATGTAAGGCCCCTGATGCGGTACTAACTCTAACTAATCGCTTTCGCGTCCGGTCGGAGTTAGAAGCGCATCAAACGCCACCGGCGCACGACACTCGCACTCGTGTCGCTGCCGGATTCTCGACAATAGGTATATAAGCATAACTCTATAAGAAAGGGAAATACATATAGATAGACAAATAGAGAAGGGCATACAACGCCACTGTCTAATAATACAACATCATCATCAGTACATCTTATCAATACATCAAAACATCAAGCGGAAGCATAGTAGGGACCGAGTACGGTCAAGATCCAAATTTCCCTAGAGAGGGCTACACATAAATATCCACCCACGGGAACGTCTGAGCCCAACTATAGGATCCTACTGGTCGGGGTACTCGTACTCGTCGTCATCCTCCGGGGGCACCTCCACGAAGTAACCTCCGGTGCTGGGGTCGAGGTAGTAATCCACTGCAGCGGCCGATCAGGCAAAGCGGTAAAGACAGAAATGTAAACGGGGGTGAGAACATGACATTACGGAAAACTAACGCTACAGGTAAGATAAAGACATAGACAGGTTGTAGCCGTACTAGCATATATGGTGGCTACTCGTTCTATCAGAATAGAGATGAGATCCAAGGAGTTACGTTGACAACGTGTCATAAGTCAGCTATCCACCTACTTACGCAAACACAACACAACCTCGTTTCTCTCTCGGTCCCCCTGGACGAAGAAAGACAACCAAGGCACGCACACGGTTTGTCAAATTTTATAGCATGATTACAATTGATGTTATTCTATGAACAAGGAGTAGGTCTCAAGTAGTCCATAACCGCGGACACGGCTTTTCGAAAAGATTTACCCTGCAGGGGTGTACCAACTGTCCATTATAGACGTCGCTTGTACGCCCGGTTTCCACTTGGCTAGGTAAGCGCCTGAAACTCCGGAACGTCAGAGTCCCTCTAACTAACAACACACATATCCGGGTGGCCCCCGGGGAGTCGACATCCAATCTGGGAGCTGTCCACGCTCTCGGATCGGCCTCTTCCATATCAACAGGGTTTGGGTTGTCGGTGAAGCCTCACATGGGGACCGGGCCCTTGCCGGTCAGTTTTGGGCCAGCCAAGAAACTATGTCCTCCTGGCCCTAGTTTGGTTTGGAAACAACTGGGGATCCAACCAGCACACACACGTTGCAAATGTAAATCAGCTTGGGCCACCACTAGAATGTATGAAACTAGGTAGGTAAGACAAGGGGGCCCCATAAAACCCCACACACGATTAGGCACGCTCGTCAAGAAACACAATACCCGGAACTCGGGTCCTAGGTGACTCAGATGGAACAAAGCACCAGACGGGAATAGTCCAGCCTTCCACCTTTCGTCGAATATAAATTAACATCATTTAACGGTAATAAATATCAACCAACTTATTTTATAGCATGATATCCCAACCATAATTTATATATAAGGTAAGCAACAAGTTTTCTATCCATACTAAGCAATGGCTGAGCAGCAGTAACTTAGCAGCACAATGGTTTGCTGGGGTGTGGGGATCATGGATGTATGGGTTTAAACATGGCATATAAGGTGGATAGGATCAAGCAACAACGTTCTAGTTCTACAGCTAGGGATGAGCAGAAAGTTATAAAGTAATGACACAGATCTCCCCCTTGCCTGGTAAGGTAGTCGAAGCAGCACTCACGGTACCCTCGTGCTCGGTGTCGGATAGCTCCACGTAAGTCTCCTCGTCAGTCTCGGGTGCTAACGTAAGATACTGGCAAGGAAAACACACAAGTAAGAAACGGATGCAAACTCAAACAAGGATGGCATGTTCAAGTTTTATTTACATGATGTGACCCTGTCTAGTCAACTTTAAATGAAGGTGGTGACGACAAGTCATCAACTTCATGTGCATTTATTTACATTGTAATGGCTTTGGTCTAAGCCTTAATTTAGGTGCAAGTAGCATGATAGCATGACATGATCAACAAAGCATTGCAAGTATTTAAATAACATGAAAGTAAATCAATGATTCCGAAGACGGAGCAGTGTCGGTGAAATTGACACTTGGAAGGTGCAACAGTTGATGGAGGCCAGCCACTAGGCATATGACAATATGCTAGGGGTTGACTTGGAGAAGAAGATGACATGGAACAAGATTGAAAAGGTCAGATGAACAACATTTCAAATGCACTGAAGTTGAAATGCTGTAGGCAGAAAATCTGAAAGCTTCTGAACCAGGTGATCACACCTTGTCTCAAGAGTTGCACAAAACATCATGTAAACATCACTGCTGAACTCCTTACAGAAAAGCACCCCAAAAACATATATGGCATGTCCCACTTGAATTTGAAAGGGCAGTTGCAAATTCAGCTGAGATTCAGGGGGCTGAGTGCAAAATTGCACCTCATGAATTTTGCAAAAAGGCTCCGATGAACAAGTCATCATCACCAGGAAATTCCTTATGCAAAATTACCCCAATTTCATATATGGCATGAGCAACTTTGAACTTTGAACAACTTGGCAAAACAAGAATTTTGCAGGGGGGCATTTTGCAAAATTGACCATGCTTCCAAATCATAGGGGTTCAAATGCAAGAATGCTCCCCACTATGTTGACCAACAGCTCAAGCTACCCTGATAAGATATAAGGCATGCTTCAAAAGGAATAGGAGGTGGAACTCTAATCTGATTTTGAATTCAAACCTATTTGAAACAAAAACAGAAAAGAAAAAGAATAAATAAAAAAAGAAAAACGAAGGGGAGGAGCCCAGCCAGCTTGGGCTGGTTTCGGCCAGCAGCCCAGCTGCTGCTCCCCGCCGCTGGCGCGCTAGCACTAATGGGCCAAGCCCAGCTTAATCCACGGCCATGCTCTAAAGGAGCAAAAACTCAGGGTTAATTCGACCCCAGGGGGATTCGAACCCCGCACCCCGCGGCTACGACTCCAAGCGCTCTACCACTCGGCTACTGCTCGAATGCTGACAGAAGGCAACTCGCTATGAAGATAAACCAACTACGAGGCGACTTCTGAAACTGAAGTGCGAACTGAACTCAAGTTCAGTCGACTGCAAGATGGAAGAAAAGAGGGAACTTGGCGTTGCTACGACTCGATCCAGGCCTCCAGCACATGGATGCAGCGCTGCCTCGCTTCGTTCTTGCTACGGTGATCGCATTCACGCGGAAATTGAAGCGGATCAAGATGCAACCTGAAGAAACTGGCGCTTGCTCTGCTGTCTGAAGAAGTTCAGACATCGTAGTGTCACGCGCGTGGACTCCGGCGTCGACCACATCTCGCCTAGATCACCAGGGACTCGACGCCCGCGTTAAGTCGCAGTCGGAGGTGCCCTGAACCCGTTTTACAAAACACCTAGCCTCGCCGTGCTACGAACAGGAGCTACCACGCAACGGAAAAGGACGGCGGCACATCTGCTTGCGGAAACAGGGGAGGGGATCGGCGAGCTCACAGCGGGGCGACAGCTCGGGCGGCTCGGGAGGAAGGTCGCCGGCGTGCCAGACGACGACGTAGACGAGGACGAAGATCAATTCGAGCAGTGCAGGAACCTCAGGCCATGGACCTCCTGTCCATGGCGAACTCGAACAGGATGCAGAGGAAGGAGGAGATGGAGGCGGTGGCGCCCGAGGGGAATTGGAGCTAGGGTTCCCGGAAGGGGGCAGAGCCCTGGCTTTAAAGGGAAAAGGAGGAGAGGCTGGCGGGAGGGCTCCACGCCGAGCTCCTCTCGTCCTGGTCTGACGACGGGAAAAAGGAGGGGGAAAGGTGAGGAGGACGACGCTGACGAGCGGGCCCGGGCGGTCAGCGGGAGAGAGGGAGAGAAGAAAGGAAAAAGAAAAAAAAGAAGCAGCGCGCCTCCCTGCTGGGATGGATTCGGGCGACCCAATTGGCTGGCGAAGAGAGAGGGAGAGGGCAAGGCCCTTTTCCAAAAGAAAATGAGCAGCAGAGAAAGAAAAGGAAAAGAAAAGGATAGGGGAAGAGGAAAAATATTCCAAATATTTTTTAAAATCTCGTAAAAAGATGCTTGATCACCCAAAATTGATTTGATCAATTTTGCATGCAGTGAAAAATTCCCCAAAAGTAAAACAGCACCCTTTTCTATTTAAAAATAAATAGAAAAAGCCTTTGGAGAGTTTTTGAGAGAAAAACAGAAGGTTCAAAATTCCATGAGCTTGAAATTCTTAATCCTTGCATTTTTATAGATTTTTCAAAATTGGTTGACCAATTTTTTTGCAACAACAAAAATGTGGCCCCCTTTTGAATTCAAAAACACTTTGAACTAGGGCTACTATTTTTGGTGGTGGCAAAAATGCTTTGAGGATTTTAAAACCCTTGCAATAGCAAATGAAATGGCTAGGCCAAGTTTGGGGTCAAGTGGAGTGAGCATGTGACAAGGGAAAATCAGACAATATCCTTCTTGAGCCACTTTGGATGCAAAGGAAAACAACTCAACATGACTCCAATCCCAATGCCAATTAAAATCACCACATGAAATGACATACACATCCACCATGCCAAGTTACAAGTCCAACAGAGAAAGTAATTTACATGGTGTTTGCTAGCTTGTTACATGTGGGCTGTTACACTTGATTTCTTCTCTTGAACGGGCGACCGCATTTAGGTAGGGTGGTCGTGCTTCTTCTTATTTTGTATGCTACTGCATCATCATCGTCGCCATCTTCAATCTTCGGGTCGCCGTACTTGTCGAAGTTTTGCTCGTTGGCAGCTCCATCCATTCCGATGATGTTCCTTTTGCCTCTCCTCACGACAACACGGCTGGGCTTTTACGGGTCGTGTCGGGACCCGGGGTTAGTGTATGCAAGCCACGCTACAACACAATCATATGGAGAGCCGAGAACCGTACCCACTTGTCTAAGCAGACAAGGCCAAGCACAGAACGTTCTCGGAAAGCATCGAACGTGAGGGGCATCCCATCCAGGCCGGATGATCAACTGAAATGGGTCCTCATCGTCCGCACACAAGTCTAAATGATATGGGTGGTGAACTCCCATACTCATAGACAAGTCGCCTCAACCATACTATCAATTGTATTATAACCCTTACATAGACTTACTCCAGCCCGATCACTTAGTCGGGGTCTAAGGCGGGCTCGATCATACATCAAAGTGTGTGTAACAACCCAGTTTTTGCAAAAATTAAAAATTTTGTTTTCGGTGTGATTTGTTTGATTGTCTGATTTGTTTGCGGTGTTTGCATCCCCGATTTATCGATCGGCGATTATTTTCCCCCTCTTGTCTCGTATCGGACGGAGACCGACCCTTGCCACCCTGACACTCGACCTTTGCGACACCGGGTTTCACCCCATCACCGTCGCGAGAACCGCACGAGACCAGCCGAAGCCAACGGAACGAAAAACCCCGTTTAATAATTAAACGGGATATTTTATAGCGCGCCAAAAAAATGTTGTCGGAACGTCCCCGCAGTGAGGTACGATCGAAGAGCTCGACGCGCTGAGCGCGTGGTTCGAGATTTCGTCGGAATCGGAGTCCGTATGCACCTTCGGCGATCACGAACGCGATCACCGGACACGCGAGAGGGGTACCGAGGGCGTTTGCGTCAACTGGCCAGCCAACCTGCCTATATAAAGACCACCAGCCTCCCACACCCAATTAGGGTTTCCCCCATGTAAAATTGCAGCCACCCCCTCACAAAATCCCCAAATCTGCCCCAAATCCCTCTCAGCCCCGAAACCCTAGATCCCAGCGCTCCCAGGCCATCGGATCGCGAGATCAACGCTCCTGGTGCCTCCACGTAGCTCCCAACAGCCTCCCCCAGCAGAACCGGGCCCCGCAGGGCCCGAGATCCGTCTCCCCCGCCGCCGCGGGCCCGCTAGGGCCCGGATCACGCCGCCTCCCGAGCTCCATGCCATGGAGCCGCCGCTCCTCTCCGGCCACGGCGAGCCACCGCGCCGGCGACCCCTTCTCCTCACCGCGTCGCCTCCCTCTCTCCTCCCGCGCCCCCTCTCTTACCTCTCCTCCTCCCCCCGCAGGTCAGCAGGCAGGACGCGGCCGCCGCGCCATGGTTCCGGCGAGCCCGAGCTCAAGCCGGACGCGCCCCCATGGCTCCCCGTCGCCGCCGGCCAGATCCGTGCGGGATCCAGCCGGATCCGCCTCCTGCCGGCCTCCCCTCGCCCGCGCCTCGCCGCCTCCTCGACGCCGGTGGCCGGCGTGCCACCGGGCAACGGCGGCGCCGCCGCCTGCTGCCCACGTCGGGGCCAGCCAGGGAGCCGGTCGGCCTGCCTTCCCTCCAACCAGCCACGTGGGCCTCGGCCCAGATCCGCAGGCGGCCCACTGCCAAGCCACAGCCAGGCCGCCCCCCCCCCCTCCAGTTTCTTGGGCCGGCCCGTTTGGGGTGAGGTCCTTTTTTTTCTTTTTTTTGTTGTTTATTTTTTTCCCTGTCTAACCCCTCCGAATTTCTGCTAAGTCCTAATAATTTACTGCTGTGATCTGTTTTGCGATTAGATTTGCGGTAAATCCGTAGCTCGGATCGCGTTGCGCCCAAAAGACGAACTTCTTAGAATTGCGTGTACTTTAATCCGTCTTTTGTGAGTTAATTGTTTTGAGGTTGTTTAGATATAGTTTTTGCTGTTCAAAGTGGGCATCAGGCCGTTAAATTGCTACAATTCCTGTTATTGTGCTGTTGTTGTTATTTTGTTGCTACTTTGCATGATGATTGTGAGTAATCCATGAGGCCTATTGCATTAATTCCTTTTGCATTGCGTTAAGCAATGTTTCTACTTCAGTTTCATGCATTCACATGCCATATGTGCTTGCTGCATCATGTTTATATCTTGCTCCAAAGTAGCTATCATGATGTTGTTGTGCTGCTATTGCTGAAAACTGTTATTTTGTTGCAACTTCGGATGACGATTGCTTCGCAACCGTTCATCGGAATTGAGTGATTCCAATTGCATATTGTTAAGCATCATGTCTACTTTCATCCCATGTATTGCTATGTCATGTTGCTGCACTTTTGCATATAGATTTACCCTTGTTTTTACAGCATGTGTGCATAAATTGTTTTGCTTGTATCTTTTTAACCGTAACTCCGTTTGGGGTGTTCTTTATATGTAACTTGATTAGTTTTTTGTGTTCTTTGTGTTTATGCTGTTGTTTGCTGTTGTTAACCAACCTAAAATATGGTTTAGGACAGAACAGTACCAAATCTTTTAATCATCGTGCGGCACTTAGTGTTATGCATGTTTAGGTTGTGCCTCACTTAAATTGTCTAGCATAGATAGTTTACTTTGTGCTTCACCTCTTGTAATGTTTTTGTGTTATGCCATGCTTGCTTGATTTGCCATGTTAATAACCGTTGTTTGGTCACCTGTAGCTAAACAACTTGAACCACCGTAAACGTGCGGTATCGTCGTGTGTGACGAGTACTCCACTTAAATCGTTAGTACCCGCTCTCGACGGTAGGTGCGATGTCTCGTGTTACTTTTTGCTGATGCTTGCTCTTGTATTGCTCCGTAGTAATAGTGGTGCACCGTTGATTGCTTTCCAGTGTTTACTTCTTGTGTGCTCCCGCGGGTACCTCTCGGAGACGATGCGAGCTTGTGATCGACTACACCTTCGGAACCCGACTTTTCAACAGGCAAGGACTTGCATTACTTATGATCCATTCTATTTCAACCAGCGGTTTGCATGCTAGTATATGTTAGGTTCGATGTTTGATCCTACCACATGTTTACAGCCTCTTTTAAACCGATACAGCCATGTCCCTTCCCAGCAAACCTTGTACTGCTATGTTACTTTTGCTCGTTGCTCAGCCCCTGCTTAGTATGCATGCTTAGGATGCTACGTTGTTACTCTGTTACTCTTTGGGTTGGGATATCACCTGATTATTATTATATTATTGTTGATGATATGATCATTATTATAATGTTGACTATATTCGACGAAGGATGGAAGGTCTAGGCTATCCCGCCTCGACGCTTTGTTCCATTCGAGTCACCTAGGATCCGAGTTCCGGGTATTGGTTTTAAGACTGAGCGTGCCTAACCGCGTGTGGGATTTTATGGGGTCCCCTTCTCTTACCTACCTAGCTTCAAACATTTCTAGTGGTGGCCCAAGCTGATTTACCATTTGAAAATGTGTGTGTGTGTCTGTTGGGTCGCTCCTGGCAGATATTATTTAAAACAACCAGGGCCAGGAGGACATAGTTTCTTGGCTGGCCCACTTTGTCCGGCTGAGGACCCGGTTATCCCAATGTGTGATGAACCGGGTATCCAAACCTGCGACAGACGGTAGAGACCAGATCGAGAGAGCGGCCGGCTCCTGAGATGGATGTCGACTCACCGGGGGCCACCCGGATTTGTTCGTTGTTAGTTAGAGGGACCTGTCGTTTCGGATCTCTTGGAACTAAATCATAAAATGGTTGCCTATGATGGGGAGCAACTGAGAGTGATGGACGTGCGTGCGGAGCCTCGTAATGGGCAGTTGGTACACCCCTGCAGGGTTAAATCTTTTCGAGAAGCCGTGTCCACGGTTATGGACGACTTGAGACCTACTCCTTGTTCATAGACAACAACAACTGAGATAATCTTATTATAACTTGATCAACGTGTGAGTGTGCCTTGACTGCTTCTTCTTCGTCGGGATGCGAAGAGGAGGACAAGGATAGGATAGGTGTTATGTTTGCGTAAGTAGTTGATAGCAAGACTTGTTGGAGGCGATTCCTCATCGAATGCTTGGCTTCTTATCTTACTCTCTAGATCGTTAGCCACTTTATAAATGCTAGTGCGGCAGCAACCTCACCACTTACCCCTTCCTTACCGTAAACTACTAGTTGTCCTAGAATGACGAGTGATGAAGTCCTTGCTGGGTCAGATGACCACTACAGTTGGATGCTGAGTACCTCTGTACTCATGATACTACCCCCAAACTCTTTTCAGGGTTCTTGATCGACAACAGGTATGGTGATCGACGTTTCACGTGGAGACTCGACGACGACTAGTTAGGCGGATCCCGGCGGAGGGCCTGGACCCGTGTGGTTATGGGATCGATGCTTTTCTCTTTGCCACAAGGCATTTGCTTGTAGTCTGTACCCAGACATGTATCTTCCGCTGTTGTATTATATTTGAGGCAGTTGTATGCCGATTGTATGAGATGTTGTATCCTTGTATCTGTAATGTTGTGATATCATGTTGGAAATCCAGGGCATATGGCTTTATCATATGTCGCGGTGGGTCCGATATGTGCTTCGTCCTCGGGTTCGGGCGGAAACGTCCGAATCTGAAACAGTACCGCATATTGGGCCTTACAGTGTGCACGAGACGGAGTCTCGAGCAATCGCATCGCGATGCCCCAAGCTGCGCACATCTAAGGGCCACTTGGTGTATGAAAGACCGCCAGCCAGATCACAACTAAGGTCTCGAAAACCCATACAAAGACATGCATGTTATAAACATACACGCAACACACATGCCTTGTATGAATAGTAGGTATCATTGCAATTCTCTACAAAGTATACATTTTTATTGATAACTCTTATAAAGTGCACACAGAGATCACAAACATGTGATCCAACATTACAACACAAGCGGAAGCAAATTATGTCTGAGTACAGACAAGTTTAACAAATGGATTAAGAAGCCTTATTTAAACACAAGCCCTCCACGAGGGAACCGGTCGTCTGACTGGGACTAGACTAGCTTGATCTTCAGTCGTCCAGCTCGATGAAGAAGCCACCTTCGGGGTCAGTGGTTTCATCTAAAACATAGAATAAGCATACGTGAGTACAAATTCGTACTCAGCAAGACTTACATAGGAGCTATACTACTCATGCACATGTATCAAGGTAAAGGGAGGTGGAGTTTCACTTGCAGAAATGCCAGCTTTGACTTGGCTAATCCTGAACTACGAGTACCAGACTTTGAGATAAGAAGCGTACACGAGTCCACTACTTTCTCCAACAAATTACACCACTATGGTGCCTTCCTCGACTTCCCCACGAGAAAGCACGCCATAACACTGACACTTATCTTGGTGTGTTTTAGAAGTATCCGGTTCAAGTTATCTAATAATCAAGCTAAGCTTTCCAAGCAGTCCATAACCGCGGACGCGGCTATTCGGATAGTTTTATTAAGCCTGCAGGGGTGTACCTCTACACACACATGATCATCATTTACCGCCTTTGATCTGGACATCATTCAAGGGGTGCCAGCGAGGATGTTCACCACAACTGTTACCTCATAGCCGATCTAGTCCGAGAAAGCCGCCTACGTGGGTTGGCTACCACAATCGTGAACCCGACCGGTTTACCAAAGTGGACCCAAGTGATGTGTGCGTGGTGCATAAGCCGGTCTCGGGTGAGCCGTTCTCTCACTTAGCAGCCAGGCCACAGACCTACCAGAACTCCGAACTATCGCGACATCTGGACATCGAAAGGGATGAGTTAATAGGTTGAGAGGGGTCAGTGAGCCCAATGTGTGGTTGTACTCTTCATCTTGGATCACCACACAAGAACTCGGACTTAGGGCGGTGTTCAACGAGACAACCCACTGTGTACTCCTACACAGCCTCTCATCGTTCACCTTGTATTACGGTAGATTCACCAACACTTTTCTACCATCATCATCATGATCACTACCATCCCGACTCACATAACAGTATCAACATGGTATCACTCTAAGCATGCAATAAGCAGTAACAATTGCATGAGCCACATGATATCAATCAACTCCTACATTTGCTAGGATTGTGGTTTGCTTACTACTGTGACAAAATGATAGGTCATGCAACGGAATGGGTTCATCTATGCGGTAGAAACGTTATCATGGTGATCATCCTATACAATGCATAAGAGAGACATGAGAGCGAAGTGGGATTTTATCGACATGATCAATGGGGGTTTGCTTGCCTTGCTGACGAGGTTCGGGTTCGGGGTCTTCAACGAAGGGGGCAGCCTCCTGTTCCGGTTCCACCTCTACTCGACAAACAACAAACATGGTAGCAAAGTAAATACAATGCACAATCACATGATGGAAGGTTGAATCTTGATGTATATGCTTTGATGTGTGAAGCAATTCCATTTAAATGGAGTATATTGCAAATTGAATTGCAAATTCAAACTCCAATTTGAATTCAAACTTAGCCAAGTTACATGTGACATTGTTTGATCAATTTGAAACATTTTGAAATGTGTCTGATATGCCTCTAAAGTGTGGTTGAAAAGTAGCATAATTCCATGGTCCAAGTTGCAAAATCATTTGAATTGAATTTGAATAAATTCCAAATAAATCAAATGACATATGCTACTGGTCCCATTTTAAAATCAACTCAAACATAGTTGAAAGTTGGATTTTTGGATAGCTTATTTTCTCCTGATCATTTTTCATATATTATTTGTCCAATTTGGAGTTAATATGAATTTTCTATGAATTTCCAAAGTTTGAGCTATTTTCTGGAATTTCTGGAATTTCTTTAATTCAATTTAATTTCTGGAAATTCATTATTGCGTCACTGTTGCGTCAGGCTGACGTGGGGGGGGGGCTGACATGTGGGCCAGGGTTGTCAGCCTCTGGGTTAATTAACCCGGCTGGGTTAACTTAACCAGTGGCTTAATTAAGCCACTGGGCCCACTTGTCATCGGCTCTGGGGGGTCATTAGGGGGTGGATTAGCGAGGGGGTTAGGCTAACCCACCGGCGGCTAAACGCCGGCGGCCTGGCCACGGCGGCGCTGCACGGAAGGACGAATCGGACGTCCAATTGAAGCGCTGCGACCTCCAACTTGAAGCCCTTGCCGTTCCGCGTCGAAAGAGACCAACTCCAAGTGCTGGGGTGCCCTGTACGCTCGCCGGCGTCAAGTTTTGCGGCGACGGAGCTACGGCTGCGAGCTGGAATTCGCTACAAGGCGCGAATGGAAGCGGGGCTAGGCTGGTTTGAAGCAGTGGAGCACGGGGAACGCGATGGAAAACAAGGCGAGCTCGATTGCGTAACAGGTGGTCGTCGCCATGGATCCCGGCGGCGAGGAGTTTTTCAACTCTCATGGCGGCCATGGCTAGAGGAAGCAATCGAGGGGGATAAGATAGGGGTTTTGATCCCGCGCTCACTAGGAACTCAGCAGAGCAGGCGGTGAGGTAAACAGCGACGTGATGATGACAAATTCGACGATGAGTTCTTGCGGGTCCGGCGGCGGCTCGAGCTCGATTCCGGTGACTAGGAGGGCTTCGGGCTCGCCTTCTTCTCCAGATCGATGAAGAGCTTGAAGGGGAACACGGGGGACAGCTCGGTGAAAGTCTTCGTCGTCGTTGGCTGCGTGTGCTCGGCGTCGTGCTCCGGCGATCCTCTCGATCTTCTCCAAATCCGGCGAAAACGGAGGGGGCAAGTGCACTGGAGGGAGGGGAATGGAGCTGGGCGTCTCCAGGACGTCTCCAGACAGGATAAGGACGCCTGGGGGGCCTCTAGGCAGGCAGGTGGCGTGGCGGCCGCGGCATGCCGGCCACCGAGCTGCTTGCCGCCGCGCTGGAAGAAGACAAGGTTCCAGGTGGGCTTGGGCTGCTGGAACGGTAAGTTGGGCCGAGGTGGCCCAGGTAAGTGGGCTACTTTCTGTTTTCTATTTTCCTCTCTGTTTTGCTTTCTGCTATTTGTTTAGGCTAGCTAAAAAAATAGCAAGCCATTTTATTAAATGCTCAAAATTTTTATATGGCCTCATAATAATATAGACTAGCCACTTATAAAGTTTGAACATTTTTAAAATTCAAATGATTTGAACTTTAAATCAAATAGGGGTTTTTGATTAATTCCAAGGCACTGTTTGAATATTTGAAAAATCTATGAGCATGGGGTGGGTCCCACATCACTTGATATGTGATCACACTCATTTATAAGACTTTTCAAAAATCTAACATGAATTTTTGGAGAAGATTTTTATCTGGCCTTTTGAATTAATTCATCTGGGGGGGTTCCTTCTCCCATTTTGCTTTTGAATTTGATTTCAAAGATTTCTTTTGAAATTTTAACATGATGCAAGTGACTTATTAACCCTAGCACATTACCTAGCAGAGGGTTCTGACAACTCGCCCCCACTCAACAGAATCTCGTCCCGAGATTCGGAAGTCTGCGGGAGGAAGGAGGGATACTCGGCACTGAGACGGTCTTCTCTTTCCCACGTAGCTTCTCTCTCAGAGTGGTGTGACCATTGCACTTTCAGAAAACTAATCTTCTGACGACGAGTGACACGCTCTGCGGAATCAAGAATACGAACGGGGTATTCTCGATAAGAAAGGTCATCTTGGAGATCAAGCGTTTCATGGTCGACTTCGCGGATGGGGTCCTTGAAGCAACGCCTGAGTTGGGACACATGGAATACATCATGTACTCGGGAAAGGTGCGGGGGTAGTTCAAGTTGGTAGGCAACTTCTCCACGTTTAGGAAGAATGCGGAAAGGTCCGATGTAACATGGGGCCAACTTGCCTTTGATACCTAATCTTTGGGTTCCCTTCAGAGGAGTAACCCGAAGGTAAGCCTTCTCATCCAGATTGTAGCTCTCTTTCCTATGATGACGATCATAGTAGCTTTTCTGACGAGACTGGGCTGTTTTCAATTGATCACGAACAATGCGAACTTGCTCTTCTGCTTCCTTGATCATATCCGGTCCAAAGAATTGTCTTTCACCGGTTTCTGACCAGTTTAGGGGTGTTCGACATCGTCGTCCATATAGGAGTTCAAAAGGAGCCATGTTCAGACTAGATTGAAAACTATTGTTATAAGCAAATTTGGTGAATGGAAGAGACTTCTCCCAATTCTTTCCGAATGAGATAACACAAGCTCTGAGCATGTCTTCAAGAATTTGGTTAACCCTTTCGACTTGACCACTAGACTGAGGATGGAAAGCTGTACTAAAGGAGAGATGAGTTCCCATAGCATTCTGAAAGCTTCCCCAGAATCTAGAGTGAAAAGGCTACCGCGATCAGAATTGATTTCCAAAGGAACACCGTGAAGGGATACAATTCTGGAGACGTACAAGTCCGCTAACTGGCTTGCAGTTATAGACTCGCGAACCAGAAGGAAGTGAGTAACTTTGCAAAGCCTATCTATGACAACGAAGATGGCATTGTTTCCTTTCTGGGTTTTTGGAAAGCCGGTGATGAAGTCCATACCGACTTTGTCCCATTTCCACTCGGGAATAGACAAAGGTTGAAGTGTACCAGCAGGTCTTTGATGTTCTGCCTTAATGCGACGACAAACATCACATTCGGCAACAAATTGAGCAATGTCTCTCTTCATCCTAGTCCACCAAAATCTCTGGCGTAGATCTCGGTACATTTTTGTGCTACCGGGATGAATCGAGAGGGGTGTGTCATGGGCTTCCTTGAGGATGAGTTGCCTTAGTTCCCTATTCTTAGGTACTACCAAACGATTTCCAAAGAATACCGTTCCCTTGTTATCTGTGGAGAAACATTTAGCAACTCCACTAGCAATGTTCTCCTTGATCCGGCGAACACCTCGTGCACGTCTTTGGGCAACTATGATTTGATCCTCAAGAGTTGGTTTCGCCACCAAGGTAGAAAGATAGCCATGAGGAACAATCTCAAGATTAAGCTTGCGAAATTCCTCATGAGGAAGTGGTTGATACTGTTGTAACATGAGGTTGTTACAATACGACTTACGACTTAATGCATCGGCCATGAGATTGGCTTTGCTTGGAGTGTAAGAAATTCCTAAGTCATAATATTTTATCAACTCAATCCAGCGTCTTTGCCTGAGATTAAGATCTGGCTGGGTGAAAATGTATTTGAGGCTTTGGTGGTTGGAATAGATCTCACAACGATTACCAAGGAGGTAATGTCGCCAAGTTGTTAGGGCATGAACTACGACAGCGAGTTCAAGGTCATGGGTAGGATAGTTCTCTTCATGTGGCCGCAACTGGCGTGAAGCATAAGCTACCACATGTCGATCTTGCAGAAGTATGCATCCTAACCCTTGCCGTGATGCGTCACAATAGATCTCGAAATCCTTTTTGGTGTCTGGAGGTGCAAGTACGGGTGCAGAAGTCAACCTTCTTTTTAGCTCTTGAAAGCTTTCCTCACACTTGGGAATCCATAGGAATTTCTTATCTTTCTTGAGGAGTTCAGTTAGAGGCTTTGCAACTTTAGAAAAGTTCTCGACGAAGCGACGACAATAGCTGGCTAGGCCAAGAAAACTCCTAACTTGCTTAACCGATTCAGGTGGAGTCCAGTCAGGGACGGCCTGAACTCCCTCGGGATTCACAGCAATGCCTTTTGCAGAAATCACGTGGCCTAAGTAGGTCACTTCTGGTAGCCAAAATTCACACTTGGAAAATTTAGCATACAGGCGATGCTCTCTAAGTTTCATCAATACCAGCCTTAGGTGATCGGCATGTTCTTCTTCGTTCTTCGAGTAGATGAGAATGTCATCAAGATAAACTACAACAAATTTATCTAGATACTCCATGAAGATCGAATTCATCATACGTGAGAAAGTGGCGGGGGCATTGGTTAAACCAAAGGACATGACGGTGTACTCATAAAGACCATAACGAGTAGTAAAAGCCATTTTGGGAATGTCCGCGTTTCGGATTTTGATTTGATGATAACCTAATCTCAAATCCATCTTGGAGAAGATAGAGGATCCTGCAAGTTGATCATAAAGATCATTGATCCTGGGCAGTGGGTACTTGTTCTTTATCGTCGCTAGATTTAGCGGGCGATAGTCTACGCACATCCTTTCTGTTCCATCTTTCTTCGTTATGAACAGAACGGGGCAACCCCATGGCGATGAGCTAGGGCGGATGAAGCCTTTTTCCAACAAAGCTTCCAGTTGGGTTTTAATCTCAGCTAACTCACGTGGGGCAATTTTGTATGGGCGTCTGGAGATTGGTGCGGTTCCTGGGGCAAGATCTACAATGAATTCTACACATGTGTCGGGTGGCTAGGTTTAAGGGGTTGGATCTCTGGATAGCTTCCTAGAGGATGACCAAGGTTTACTAGGGGCTACAACAGATATGTCAGAGTAACAAAGTACCCCAACACGATGTTTAGTGTGGTTCTTCCGGCTAGAAGACATCTAAAGTGGGAGCAAGAGCTGCAATTGAATCACTATAGGTTTCTAGAGCAAAACCTACATCAAACACTATGGAACTGTCGGGCATGCCACCTAGAAGTTCTTCTAAAAGGACAACCGAAAAGGAGGGAAGAATTTTGCAAATGCATCAGATTTTGAAGAAACCTGGAATGACTCGGACAGCATAACGGATGTAATTGCAAGAAAACAATTTTCTTTCAATGTAGATACAGCACTTACATAATACGATGTAAGAAATCAGCATTACAACATTGCTAGGAAACCGGACACAACTTTCTTACGGTTACAAGGAAGCAAACAACGAGATGTTCTAATCAGACAGAGGTGAGCCTAGTCCTATCTTCCCGTAGAATAAGATGAGGGTGACTCAGAACTCAGAACGAAGGGGGTAAGGAGAAAAAAGAAGCCTTACGTTGTTCCCTTATATACCCAGAGTAACTATATAACTATAGCAAGCTAGACTCGACTTCAGCCAAGGCTGATAATCCTACAGTCAGTCCTGCTCTGATACCAAGTCTGTCGGGACCCGGGGTTAGCGTATGCAAGCCTCGCTACAACACAATCAAATGGAGAGCCGAGAACCGTACCCACTTGTCTAAGAAGACAAGGCCAAGCACAGAACGTTCTCGGAAAGCATCGAACGTGAGGGGCATCCCATCCAGGCCGGATGATCAACTGAAATGGGTCCTCATCGTCCGCACACAAGTCTAAATGATATGGGTGGTGAACTCCCATACTCATAGACAAGTCGCCTCAACCATACTATCGATTGTATTATAACCCTTACATAGACTTACTCCAGCCCGATCACTTAGTCGGGGTCTAAGGCGGGCTCGATCATACATCAAAGTGTGCACGAGATGGAGTCTCGAGCAATCGCATCGCGATGCCCCAAGCTGCGCACATCTAAGGGCCACTTGGTGTATGAAAGACCGCCAGCCAGATCACAACTAACGTCTCGAAAACCCATACAAAGACATGCATGTTATAAACATACACGCAGCACACATGCCTTGTATGAACAGTAGGTATCATTGCAATTCTCTACAAAGTATACATTTTTATTGATAACTCTTATAGAGTGCACACAGAGATCACAAACATGTGATCCAACATTACAACACAAGCGGAAGCAAATTATGTCTGAGTACAGACAAGTTTAACAAATGGCTTAAGAAGCCTTATTTAAACACAAGCCCTCCACAAGGGAACCAGTCGTCTGACTGGGACTAGACTAGCTTGATCTTCAGTCTTCCAGCTCGATGAAGAAGCCACCTTCGGGGTCAGTGGTTTCATCTAAAACATAGATTAAGCAAACGTGAGTACATTCGTACTCAGCAAGACTTACATAGGAGCTATACTACTCATGCACATGTATCAAGGTAAAGGGAGGTGGAGTTTCACTTGCAGAAATGCCAGCTTTGACTTGGCTAATCCTGAACTACGAGTACCAGACTTTGAGATAAGAAGCGTACACGAGTCCACTACTTTATCCAACCAATTACACCACTATGGTGCCTTCCTCGACTTCCCCACGAGAAAGCACGCCATAGCACTCACACTTATCTTGGTGTGTTTTAGAAGTATCCGGTTCAAGTTATCTAATAATCAAGCTAAGCTTTCCAAGCAGTCTATAACCGCGGACGCGGCTATTCGAATAGTTTTATTAACCCTGCAGGGGTGTATCGCTACACACACATGATCATCATTTACCGCCTTTGATCTCGACACCATTCAAGGGGTGCCAGCGAGGATGCTCACCACAACTGTTACCTCATAGCCGATCTAGTCCGAGAAAGCCGCCTACCTGGGTTGGCTACCCCAATCGTGAACCCGTCCGGTTTACCGAAGTGGACCCAAGTGATGTGTGCGTGGTGCATAAGCCGGTCTCGGGTGAGCCGTTCTCTCACTTAGCAGCCAGGCCACAGACCTACCAGAACTCCGAACTATTGCGACATCTGGACATCGAAAGGGATGAGTTAATAGGTTGAGAGGGGTCAGTGAGCCCAATGTGTGGTTGTACTCTTCATCTTGGATCACCACACAAGAACTCGGACTTAGGGCGGTGTTCAACGAGACAACCCACCGTGTACTCCTACACAGCCTCTCATCGTTCACCTTGTATTAGGGTAGATTCACCAACACTTTTCTACCATCATCATCATGATCACTACCATCCCGACTCACATAACAGTATCAACATGGTATCACTCTAAGCATGCAATAAGCAGTAACAATTGCAAGGGCCACATGATATCAATCAATTCCTACATTTGCTAGGATTGTGGTTTGCTTACTACTGTGACAAAATGATAGGTCATGCAACGGAATGGGTTCATCTATGCGGTAGAAACGTTATCATGGTGATCATCCTATACAATGCATAAGCGAGACATGAGAGGGAAGTGGGATTTTATCGACATGATCAATGGGGGTTTGCTTGCCTTGCTGACGAGGTTCGGGTTCGGGGTCTTCAACGAAGGGGGCAGCCTCCTGTTCCGGTTCCACCTCTACTCGACAAACAACAAACAAGGTAGCAAAGTAAATACAATGCACAATCACATGATGGAAGGTTGAATCTTGATGTATATGCTTTGATGTGTGAAGCAATTCCATTTAAATGGAGTATATTGCAAATTGAATTGCAAATTCAAACTCCAATTTGAATTCAAACTTAGCCAAGTTACATGTGACATTGTTTCATCAATTTGAAACATTTTGAAATGTGTATGATATGCCTCTGAAGTGTGGTTGAAAAGTAGCATAATTCCATGGTCCAAGTTGCAAAATCATTTGAATTGAATTTGAATAAATTCCAAATAAATCAAATGACATATGCTACTGGTCCCATTTTAAAATCAGCTCAAACATAGTTCAAAGTTGGATTTTTGGATAGCTTATTTTCTCCTGATCATTTTTCATATATTATTTGTGCAATTTGGAGTTAATATGAATTTTCTATGAATTTCCAAAGTTTGAGCTATTTTTTGGAATTTCTTGAATTTCTTTAATTCAATTTAATTTCTGGAAATTCATTATTGCGTCACTGTTGCGTCAGGCTGACGTGGGGGAGGGGCTGACATGTGGGCCAGGGTTGTCAGCCTCTGGGTTAATTAACCCGGCTGGGTTAACTTAACCAGTGGCTTAATTAAGCCACTGGGCCCACTTGTCATCGGCTCTGGGGGGTCATTAGGGGGTGGATTAGCGAGGGGGTTAGGCTAACCCACCGGCGGCTAAACGCCGGCGGCCTGGCCACGGCGGCGCTGCACGGAAGGACGAATCGGACGTCCATTTGAAGCGCTGCGACCTCCAACTTGAAGCCCTTGCCGTTCCGCGTCGAAAGAGACCAACTCCAAGTGCTGGGGTGCCCTGTACGCTCGCCGGCGTCAAGTTTTGCGGCGATGGAGCTACGGTTGCGAGCTGGAATTCGCTACAAGGCGCGAATGGAAGCGGGGCTAGGCTGGTTTGAAGCAGTGGAGCACGGGGAACGCGATGGACAACAAGGCGAGCTCGATTGCGTAACAGGTGGTCGTCGCCATGGATCCCGGCGGCGAGGAGTTTTTCAACTCTCATGGCGGCCATGGCTAGAGGAAGCAATCGAGGGGGATAAGATAGGGGTTTTGATCCCGCGCTCACTAGGAACTCAGCAGAGCAGGCGGTGAGGTAAACATCGACGTAATGATGACAAATTCGACGATGAGTTCTTGCGGGTCCGGCGGCGGCTCGAGCTCGATTCCGGTGACTAGGAGGGCTTCGGGCTCGCCTTCTTCTCCAGATCGATGAAGAGCTTGAAGGGGAACACGGGGGACAGCTCGGTGAAAGTCTTCGTCGTCGTTGGCTGCGTGTGCTCGGCGTCGTGCTCCGGCGATCCTCTCGATCTTCTCCAAATCCGGAGAAAACGGAGGGGGCAAGTGCACTGGAGGGAGGGGAATGGAGCTGGGCGTCTCCAGGACGTCTCCAGACGGGATAAGGACGCCTGGGGGGCCTCGGCATGCCGGCCACCGAGCTGCTTGCCGCCGCGCTGGAAGAAGACAAGGTTCCAGGTGGGCTTGGGCTGCTGGAACGGTAAGTTGGGCCGAGGTGGCCCAGGTAAGTGGGCTACTTTCTGTTTTCTATTTTCCTCTCTGTTTTGCTTTCTGCTATTTGTTTAGGCTAGCTAAAAAAAATAGCAAGCCATTTTATTAAATGCTCAAATTTTTTATATGGCCTCATAATAATATAGACTAGCCACTTATAAAGTTTGAACATTTTTAAAATTCAAATGATTTGAACTTTAAATCAAATAGGGGTTTTTGATTAATTCCAAGGCACTGTTTGAATATTTGAAAAATCTATGAGCATGGGGGTGGGTCCCACATCACTTGAGATGTGATCACACTCATTTATAAGACTTTTCAAAAATCTAACATGAATTTTTGGAGAAGATTTTTATTTGGCCTTTTGAATTAATTCATCTGGGGGGGTTCCTTCTCCCATTTTGCTTTTGAATTTGATTTCAAAGATTTCTTTTGAAATTTTAACATGATGCAAGTGACTTTTTAACCCTAGCACATTACCTAGAAGAGGGTTCTGACAGGTCGGTAATAAAGAATCATTGGTCCACTTGGCTAGCTAGTACCCATGGCTCATTTTGCGCGGTGACGTTTGCGCCCGCGGTCTTGGATTTGGCTTCGGGTATAACCATGGTGGTGAAATACCGACTTTCTTTTATGATGCTCTTGGCCCACCTGACGCGGAACATCGGCACCTTCTCTCCAGCGTAGCTGAGCTCCCAGATCTCCTCGATCCTTCCGTAGTATCTTTTCTTGACGTTACCGGTGTAGGCTTCCATCGTTACCCCGGAGTTCTGATAATCGCTCTTCATGTCCTTTTCCTCGGTGTAGAATGTGTAGCCGTTGATATCGTATGCTTGATATGTCATCAGGTTGTGCTCGGCGCCCTGTGACAAGGCGAATACGAGTTTTTCTTCCTCGAAAGAGTCCTTATGCAAAGGGTACGATAGAAGCTTGTCCTTGAACCAACGCGTGAAGCATGAGTTGTGCTCTTTGAGTACATCTCCGTCCGTCCACTGTTGGCCTCGGTCATTGTACGTCTTCTCAATTGAGGTTTTGTGCTCTACCACCCAAAGATCGACCAAGTCAATGTGTTGCAGCGCGACTAGGTTTGCTCTTTCAAAGTCGGCGATTCGATCCTGGAAGTCGACATGCATTTCGCGGAGACCCTCACGGTGACCACATCCAGCGAGCCTGCCGAGGTGCTTGTTGATAGGCATACCAATGGGGTTATCGATGCCTAGATAATTCGTGCAAAAGGAGATGCACTCTTCGGTCAGAAAGCCCTGGGCTATGCTTCCATCTGGACGTTCCCTGTTGCGAACGTATCCTTTGATCACACCATTCATACTTTCGAACGACATCATGTTGTGCAGGAACATCGGCCTGAGTTGGATGATATCATCCACGATATGGACGAGGAGATGCACCATGACATCGAAGAATGCGGGTGGGAAGTATATCTCGAGCTCGCATAGTATCACCACGATCTCTTCTTGTAGCCTTCTGAGTTGCCTCACGCCAACCGACTTCCGAGAGATGACATCGAAAAAGTTGCATAGGACAAATAGCGTTTCACGGACGTGGTCGTCCATGATCCCGTGCATTGCAACCGGAAGTAGCTGCGTCATCAGCAAGTGACAGTCGTGAGACTTCATCCCGCTGAACCTCTGCTTCGCTGAGCCTAGGTATCTGCTGATCTTCCCTGCGAAACCGTAAGGAAGTTTTATTCCTAGGAGGCAGTTGATAAACTGCTGGATCTCCTTCTGACTTAGAGTGAAGCACGCGGGGGGGGGGGGGCAGTAATAATGTTCGCTCTGCTTCTTGGCCTTTTTTCCTTTGCGACGACTTTCCGTGTCCTCCGGTGGCTCACCATCATCATCATCGTCGTCGTCATCATCATCACCGTCATTAGGGCGGTTTGCGTGAAGCTCCTCCCTGATGCCCATTGATAGCATGTCTGCCCTTGCATTCGGCCCATCTTTGTTCTTTTCTGGCATGTTGATCAGGGTAGCAAGCAGACTCTCGCACACATTCTTCGTGATATGCATGACATCAAGGCTGTTTGGCACACCGAGGATGTTCCAGTACGGCAAGTCCCAAAAAACAGACATCGTTTTCCAGACCTTCAACAACGGCTCTGGCGCCTTTCGCTTAGAATTGATCTTTCCTTGCGGTGGGCACTCTTTCCAATTTGTCAACAGCATGTCTATTTTGGTGCCACTCCTCCTACGTGGGGCCTTTCGGGGTTCGGTTGTTCCATCAAACAGATCCTTGTGTTTTCTCCATGGGTCATTGTGAGGAAGCCATCTTCGATGTCCCATGAACACGGTTTTTGAAGACCCGGGATCCTTAGGTAGCTGGTGATACGTTGTGTCGTCCATGCACCTAGCGCATCCGCAGTGTCTGTGGACCACCTTCCCCGCGACATACCCTAAATTGAGATAGTTGTGCACCGTCGTGAGCAGTGCGGCTTTCATAGGGAAATATTTTTCTTCTAGAGTGTCCCACGTATTGACTGGCGTTCTCCATAGCGTATCTAGATCCTCTTTTAGGAGCCCTAGATACAGATTGAGGTCGTTTCCTGGTTGTTTCGGCCCTTCAATTAGCACACTCATGTGCATGTACTTCCTCTTCATGCACTCCCAGGGGGGGGATGTTATACATGCACACAAACACTGGACAGGTGCTATGTGTGCTGCTCTGGTTGCCGAAAGGATTGACTCCATCGGTGCTCGCGACCAACACTACGTTCCTTGGATCCTTCCCAAAGTCCTCCTCGAAGTTCAATGCCTCCCACTGGTCCCATCAGAAGGGTGACGCAACATCCTATCTTTTTCTGGATCATTTTTTTTCAGCTTCTTCCTTTTGCTTCTTCCTTTCCTCATGCCAGCGCATGAGCTTAGATTGCTTAGGGTCCGCGAAATAACGCTGTAGATGAGGAATGATCGGAAAGTACCACACCATTTATTGAGGAGCTTTCTTCTTCTTCTTCTTCTTGTATCGACTGGCGCCGCACTTCGGACATACGGTAGACTCTGCGTACTCATGCCGATAAATGATGCAATCGTTAACGCAGACATGGTATCTAACATGCGGTAAATCCAGAGGACACACCATTTTATTCGCCTCATTGAAACTGGTCGGGCACATGTTCCCCTTGGGAAGACGGTCTTGCCAGAATGACATGTTTTCGTCGAAGCATGTGTCGGTCATTTTATGTTTTACTTTCATCTCCAGAGCCATGAGCGCTACTTTCAAGCGGGTATCCTCAGGATTGCATCCTTCATACAATGGAGTAACTGCGTCCATCTCAAGTTGATTCATCTTGGCTTTCTCTCGGGCGGCAGCTCTTGCGTTATTACTCGCCTAGTTCAGAAGCAACTCTTGAAGATGAGGGTCCTGCACCTAGTCCATCGACGATGGTCCATCATCGCCGTCTTCTCCGGCATCTTCATCTTCATGATGATCATGCCCTTCGTCTTGATCTTCCTCATGATCATGTCCGGCATCTTCTACATGATGATTGTGTCCTGCATCATGATCATGTCCGGGAGATTCTTCGTCTTCTCGCCCGACCTCGGCGCTATTTCTGCTTAATGTTGCCCGACCACCCTGGACGAATTCATAATCTTCTTCATCACCTTGCCACCGATAGCCATCCATGAAACCACGCGTGAGCAGGTGCCCCTTTATTGTTTTTGAATCCGGGTCCAAAAGTCACTTCAGATTGCATCTTCGACACGGATATCTTATCTCCTTCTCGTTCTTTTGAATCATCTCGGCCTTCGCGGAGCTCAAAAACCTATCCACGATGCCTCTGGTCATCTTGCAAACCATGGTCGCCTGCGGGGCATAGAGCAAAACGATATTTTAGAACCATAATTTTTTTTGGCATGACCTTGCCTAATTATTAGGACAAAAAAGAATGCAAAGTGTGCCAAATTTTCGCCGAAACGGAAATGAATCAACATTCCGGCAAAATATTGGCAACTATCGCATATGTGAGGTACCTGCAAACACACATGTACATACATATCCCATGATCATCACACATCCAATATCACAACACGCATACATATATACCCCATGATCATCACATCACACCACACATATACACCAACAAAAAGTGTGTTCGAGAGAGAACAAACTAGATCTACACAACAATAAAGAGAGATACCTTACTTACCAATGAAAAAAATAAGATACAACTACTTATTTTGGGTAGATCTATGGTGAAAATAAGGTGAGGAGAAGGAAAGAACCGAGAGAAGCTTGTTGGAGGTGGGGAAAGTGAGTGTGGTGTGCTGCAAAAATATCTAGCTGCTCCCAGAGTTAGCAATGACGCACCTCAGCAAATATGCGCCATTACTAACTCTGGGACAGGTGGTCCCAGTTGGCTAGAGGGGGGACCAGGATAGCAATGACGCACATCCAAGAAGTGCACCATTAGCGTTATACACTTAGTAATGGCGCACTTCGGGGAAGTGCGCTATTGCTACGTCATCAAGCCTTGGCCCACGCCTCCCCTGACATAACAATGGCGCACTTCACAGAAGTGCGCCATTAGCATCCCTCGTGCCTTATGGCGCACTTCCAAATAGTGCACCATTGCTAAGTCTGGGGAGGGGGGCTTGTCCAGGAGTCACTGGGCGGTGGCGCACCTTCTGGTCCATGCGCCATTAGTAACAGGAGAACTAATGGCGCACCATGTCCTGGTGCGCCATTGCTATTTAGTAATGGCGCACTGCACACATGGTGCGCCATTAGTGTCCATGTAATCTATAGCTATTTTTCCAGTAGTGTGAATTGGTGCAGAAACCTCCAAAGCCCAAAATCAAGCCGCGTCCCTCGACACAAACTTCGAAAACCACCGGTGCCTAGCAGGATCATGCCGCTGCAGATCTTATAGGATCAATGCCGCCGGATTCAGATAATAGCCTTGACGCGTCCGTCATTGGCTCAACTTACTCATGCGTTGCATGGAAAACATTGGGAGTGAAGTCGCAGCTGTGGCAAGTCCCGGCCCGGCCGTCTGCGCAGCGAGGTCTTACCTACGCGCTAAGCTTGCGCGACATCTGGGGTGCAGTGTATCGCCGCCCAGGCATCATTTTTCTGAGGGTGGAGCCTAATTTAGACAAGCATCCACTTGGAAAACAAATCAAGTGGACGAATAGTGGTCACTCACGGAGTACTGATGATCTCAGGCGAGGAGTTGATAAGAGTCGTTCCCACCCGGATGGTCATCGAGTGGGCTGGTTACGTAGGCACCCATGTGGCACTTTGTTCTTTTGGATGTTTTGACCCAGTCCTGCCTTCTTGTGCGAGTAATTACTCGAGCACTCTATCATCCTCTGGGTGAGGGAGCACCCAAACTCTATAGATGTATTAGTCCTCGGTGGGGAGAGTGAACACTCGAGCACGTTTCGGCCTGTGGGGTGAGGGAGCACCCGAGCTCTATAGACATGTTTGTTCTCGATGGAGGATAGTGGCCCCTTGTTCCCTCAGGGATTGATCCTTGCTCTGTTGTTGCAAAGACGGGGCGCTCCCGATGGGAGTAATTTTTTGAAAAAATGCGGTCAAAAAGTTAGAGGCTCAAGTTTAGGGAATCTTTCCAGTGCTGTGCCTTGTCTTGAATCAATCTTGTATGTGCTACTGCAATGCCCAGTTTTCAATGATGCTACTGATGACGTGTTTGATGATGGGGGCTTGCTTGTGAATCGTCACGTCTTCTGTGCAGTCATAATGACGCCCTGTGGCGCTGCGGCCGTTTGGGATTCCAATGCGTGTATTGGAAACGCGCGAGGGTTTGATGTCTTTAAATATTTGAAAATGCGAAGGGCATCTTGCCTTTGAACCTATACCACCGTGCGTTTCAGCTTGGACTTAATTATGGCGACGATTGGATTTCCAATGCAGCCGCCTTGCTTGCCCTAGTCTGGGCTATAAGTATCTGTTTGCTTTTGCTTGTTTGGCACAATCACCTCGCTCCTCTTTGCTCCTTCTTCCAGTTTCCTTAGTTCTTCAGTGTTCTTGAGCTGGTGCTACTTGCGACATGGCTCGCTGTTCCGGCGAGCCCATGGTGTTCGCACGCCTCGCTCGTCCTGTCGTGGGCGTGGTGGAATGAACGCGGTGCCCTCCTCTTCTTCTGAGAGGGAGGTTGTTTGGCATTATAATCTTCTGCTTGGCATTCTTAGTCCATCTGCTGGACGGATCCCTCTTCCTTTTTCTTTTGCCTCTATTGTTTCTGAGCTCAATCTGAGGGGCCTTTTGATCCGTCTTCAAGGGTGCCCTCGTTCTCCTGTGTGGATAGACCTCGAGTTTGACATCTCCTTCTTAGTTTTCTTGGGGCCTAGTTGGAGGTCTTTTTCTCGCCGGGTAAACTTGCGCGCTTGGGATAACCTTTGCTGTCGGTTTGACGGCGAAGATACTCTCATCATTCGTGATTTTGATGCTGGTGGTAATCGCCTAGATCCATACTGGGAGGAAACGAGCAGCGACAACTCTGCTGGGTCGAGGGGCGCTTGGACATCTTCTCCCGCGGCTTCGTCTTCTGCCGACTCCTCGGCTGGTGGTGCTTGCTCTTCTAGTTCTAAGGAGGAGTTGGACGTCAAGCCGCCGAGCAAGCAGGGGCGTCGACCGACAAGGTCGCCAGGCTGAGAAAGGAACCGAGTGGCTCTTTGCAGGCTTGGGCTTACTTTTTCTGTGATGATGCCCGTAAAGATGTGGACCAAACTTCCAATTATCTCAGCATCGGCACACATGTATAAGTCATAATTCCTTGGGATGAATGGTCTTGTAGTCCTTTAGATAGCTGCTCGAGTCCTTGTCTTGTAACCTTTGATGTGTGGCGGAAGACTTTGTACTGATGTATCTTTGATATGAAAAAACGTCCTTCGAATGATTGATTTTGTAATGAGTCTGCATTTGTAATAGAACTGTCTTCGAGTGCTCGGCCTTGTAATAAATCTGCTTTCATAGGATCGGGTGTGCGACAGCGCTCCCGATGGGAGTATCCCCCGAGGCTATGTTTGATTCATAGAGTCGGACATAGGCTTGAACTGTCCCCCCTTTTGTTCTTAGAAAAACTCATCGGGTGCGCAACAGCGCTCCCGATGGGAGTAGCCCTCGGGTCTTTAGGCGATCACTTGTGATCGGGTGAAGACTTAAGAAATATTTCCAATGCTGTCTTCGGCTTCTCCTTATGATCTTGAATTTTGTCTACTGAAATTGGAGGGTTGCTTCACTTGTCCTCATCGCGATGAGAAAATGACGTGGCTTTGGTAGAGCGGCCATGGGGTTCCTTGGGAATTGTCCTTGCGTCCTTCGCATGTTTCTGGGTGTGCGTTGTGAAGAAGTTTTGATTTAGATCCCAACGTCTTGAGTTTTACTTCGCTGCGTAGGCAAGAAAAAGTCTCTGAGGGGGGGCGTCTGTGTGCGAGCCCCCGAGTGCTTTGAGTTTGGCCATCGCATGAGAGAAAAAAGCGTCTTTCGGGGGGGGGGAGTCAATGCTCCAGCCCCCGAGTGCTTTGAGTTAGGTCGTCGCGCAAGAGAAAAAAGCGCCTCTAGGGGGGAGTCCGTGCTCGAGCCCCCGAGTGCTTTAGGTTAAGTTGTTGCGTGATCGAAAATGCGTCACTCTGGGGGAGTCCATGCTCGATCCCCCGAGTGCTTTAGGTTAGGTCGTCGCGTAAGCGAAATAGCATCTCTCGGGAGGGGGGGGAGTCCGTGATCAGGCCCCCGAGTGCTTTAGGTTAAGTTGTCGCGTGAGCGCAAAAGCGTCTCTCGAGGGAGGGGGTAGTCCGTGCTCGAGCCCCCGAGTGCTCTAGATGGTGTCGTTTGGGCTACACATTTTTTATTACTTCAAGTTTTATATGAGTTGCCCGTCGGTGCTACTGGCGATCCTTGCGTTGTTGAGGGATGTTGCTGAATGAGTGGGCTATGGTGAGAAAAGGCGCAAGTTTGCACCTTCCACGAGTTTCCCACGTCTTCATTGGTCTTCGGGTTCTTTAGTCTGTAGGCTCCTCCTCCTATGACTTCAGAGACTATAAATGGTCCTTCCCATTATGGGGCGAGCTTGTGGACCTTTTCTTGTATTAGTCGCAAGACGAGGCCGCCCTCTTGGAAAGTTCTTGTTCGCAGGAATATACTTTGATACCTGCGCGGCTTGTCCTGGTATCCTTCTGAGCTTGCGAGAGCTTTGTCTCTTGCCTCATCCGTGACGTCCTTATCGTCTTCGAGTGCGTCATTTGCCCCTTCCTCTTCATATCCTGTTATTTTGGGAGGTCCGAATTTGAGTTCGTGCGGCAGTACTGCCTCTACTCCGTACACCAAGAAGAATGGCGTGTACTGGGTTGAAGCATTGGGAGTAGTGCGCAGGCTCCATAGGACTGCGGGGAGTTCTTCTATCCAGTTTCTTGCGGCTTGCTCGAGTGGCACGTGGAGCCGTTTTTTTGATTTCCACATACTAAGCCATTTTCTTTTTCTACTTGACCCTTGGACTGCGGGTGCGTTACTGAGGCATAGTTGATTTTGATGCCCAGTTCCTGGAAAAAGTTCTGGAATTCAGCTGTTGTGAAGTTTGTTCCGTTGTCTGTGATGATGTTGTGCGGTACGCCGAATCGAAAAATGATCGACTTTATGAAGTTTATTTCTATGAGGGCCGTCGAGCTGGTGATTGGCATCGCTTCAATCCACTTGGTGAACATGTCGACTGCTACTAAGAGGTGTGTTTTTCCGCCCTTTGCAGATTTCTTGAGTGGTCCTACCATGTCGAGTCCCCATGTGGAGAAGGGCCATGAGAGTGGTATCGTCTTGAGCTCGGATGCTGAGGCGTGGGGCCGACTGGCGAATTTTTGACATGCGATGCAGCGTCGCACTATGTCTTTCGTGTTTCGCATTGTGGTTGGCCAGTAGAAACTTGCTGGAAAAGCTTTGGCCACGAGTGCGCGGCTGCTCGCGTGGTGCCCGCATGTGCCTTCGTGGATCTCGAGCAGTAGGGCTTTGCCGTCTTCTTCTTCGATGCACTTTTGGAGTACTTGGGAGATGTTGCGCTTGTAGAGTTGTCCATTGATTATGGTGAACTCCTTTGATTGTCGGCTGATTCGTCGGGATTCTACAACATCTTGTGACAGGGTGCCTTGTATCAGGAATCTGAGGAAGGGTTTTGTCCAAACTGGGCTTTCGAGTCCTGCTGGCTCACCCTCCTCGGCTGCATTATTGGCCGCGTCGTCAGCGACTAGGTCTGCTACTGCTACCTGTGCGGGCTCGGTTGTGTTGTCATCTTCTGCAGCTGCCTCTGGTACTGGTGCCTTGACTTTGATCAATCTCTGGCCGATGATTTCGAGGAAGACTCTTGGAGGGACTGTTCGTCGGGTGGACCCAATGTTGGCGAGCTCGTCTGCTTCTTGTTTGCTCTGGAGACATAGAGCTTGCATCCATCGAATTCACCCTCTAAGATGCTGTAGCGCTTTTGGTAGGCATACATGTTGTTCGTGACTGCTTCAAAATCCTTCATTGTTTGCTGGACGACGAGGTTGGACTCGCCGTAGATGACGAGGCGAGTGGCACCGCATGCTTTTACCATGCGCATGTCGTGCAGTAGTGCCTCGTACTCTGCTTCGTTGTTTGATGCCTTGCTGAAGTTGATCTGGAGTACGTATTTGAGCTTATATCCTTTGGGTGATATTAGCACAACGCCAGCTCAAGCCCCTTGGAGAGGTCAGGAGGACCGGGTGTTTGTACTTCCATCAAGTCGGCCAGAAAGTCTGGGAGTACTTGAGCTTTGATCGCCGTTCGGTGCTTGAATTGAAGGTCGCGAGGGCTGAGCTCTATGTTCCACTCGGCGACTCGACCCGTTGCTCCTGGGTTGTTTTGGATGTCGGCGAGTGGTGCACTGCTGACTAGTGTGATGAGGCGCTCGTCGAAGTAGTGTGTCACTTTTCGTGATGTCATGACGATGGCATACACGAGCTTCTGGTAGTGCGGGTATCGCTGCTGTGATTTTGTTAGCACTTCGATGAGGTAGTAGATTGGCCTCTGTATGCCTTGCACCTTTCCTTCCTCCGAGCGGTCGATGATAAGCGTGGTGCTGACCACGCTGCTGCGTGCTGCTATGTAAAGGTACAGAGGTTCCCGCTCCTTTGGTACTGCCAAAATTGGCGGGGTTGATAGAGTTTTCTTGAGGTCTGCAAATGCATTCCGGGCTTCTTCGGTCCATTCAAAATTTCCTCCTTTTCTGAGTAGTTGGTAGAATGGCAGGGTTCGTTCCCTCAGTCTGCTGATGAAACGGCTCAGGGCTGCGAGGCGCCCGGTAAGTTGTTGGACGCCCTTGACGTCGACAGGTTCGTGCATCCTTGCGAGTGCTTGGACTTTTTCTGGGTTTGCTTCGACTGCGCGAGCGGAGACCATGTACCCGAGCAGTTTCCTAGCCGATACGCCGAACACACATTTCTTTGGGTTGAGTTTAATCCTGAACTTGTTGAGCGCTGCAAAGGTTTCTCGGAGGTCGTCGAGAAGTGTGTCTGCGCTGTATGTCTTGATGACGATGTCGTCGACGTAAACTTGGACATTCCTGCGGATTTTGTCCCTTAGGAATGATTGCATCATCCGCTGATACGTGGCTCCCGCGTTCTTCAGACCAAAAGGCATCGTCCTGTAGCAAAATATGCCATAGGGTGTTGTGACGCCCCCAAAATCAATCCGTGTATAGTAATCATACACGCAGGGTACACGAATGAGATTAGGGTGCCACAGTGAGAATATCACAGCACAAAACTAAACACAAAAGGATAAATCAATATGTTACAAGATAAGGGGGTCACACGGACCTGAATACATAAGTTATACAAACCATAATATCTGAGTACAGACATAGTTAGTCAAGTTTTGCCTTAAGAAGGCTAGCACAAATAACATCAGAGATACAGATCGAAAAGGCAAGGCCTCCTGCCTGGGAGCCTCCGAAACTACTCCTGGTCCTGGTCAGCGGGGTTCTCGACGTAGTAGTATCCGCCTCCGGGGTACTCCTGCTCCTGGGCTCCATCGTCGACTGCAGCGGCCGATCATGCAAAACATAAAGGGGGAAATAAAGCAAAGGTGAATATCTAGCATACCCGCGAGTCTTACGTCCGCTACTAAGCATTTATACATTCGTATCAAATAGAAAGGGGAGGCTGTATATAGTGGACTGCAAGGTAGAAATCAGAATAAGGATAAGAAGCTAGGCCTATCGAAGACTAGCATCTTCCGACGAGGTCTTGCAACACAAGAAGAGAACAACCAACAGTTCATATAAAGCATAAAGTAACAATGAAGCAGAAGTTGATGCATCATTGTATAATAATAAGTTGTAATAATTAATAATAATATATGCCTCCGAGTTCCCCTCCTCGACTTCCCTGCAAGGAAGAAAACCCGGAACCAACAGATTAATAGTAGTAGTTTGTAGTGATAAGATCCGACTTCAGCATAAAGCGTCCTGTTACCGTGGAAACGGCTATTCGAATAGATTAAACTCCCTGCAGGGGTGCACTACTGTTCATCCTGCACGCTCGGATCTCCAGGGTGGCGGGAACCTTGTTAGGGAACGCTCCACCAAGGCTATCCGACACATCGAAGCCCATCCTAGGCTCAGCAGAGAGGCCATCCGCCGGACTATATCCTATGCGCTCAGGGGTCTAGGTCCCTCACCCTTCCACGCTCCTGCACGGTACGAGACTGTCCGGTGAAGAAAAAACAAATCCAAATACACCTGCTGTAGCAAAGAAGACAACACCGCTTCCCGGCTATCCACCCGTGGTACTACTGACGTCTGAAGAGCTTTCGGACAAAACTACGACGCGGAGGGCCCACACCGTAATCCCACGTGTAGGTAGTGCATACAGACCAACGGGTCTCTCAAGTCATCCGCCGAACCATTTAGCATTTTAATATTATCTCACAGACAACCGTTATCGCTGTCTGACTAACAACACAACGGACAATGCACAACAACAAGGACCACCAGTAACGTCGGGGCCTGCCCTGTCGTCCCGTCAAAGCACGCGGTTACCAACAAGGTGAACCGTCTCCTTACATTGTCTCGCATGTGCTCTTGGTAGAGCTCGACTTTTTCGTGGTTTGATAACTCTCGCGAGATACAAGCAGGGGCCAAGCACGCCAGTAACGTCGGTCGTACCCTCCCTGTCGTTCCCGACGCAATACCGCTCGCGGGCACCGTTGGGTCGCCCGACTTCTTACCTTTAAGGACAACCGTTGCTTGGGTAACTAGAGCGGCTATACAGAGTTAGCAACGTGTGGAGTACAAGGATAACTCCTTGATAGCTCAGACTTGATGGTGGCTCGGCAGAGGCGAGCTAGGGGCCTTAGGCGGTGTCTGCATTTTACTGTAACTGCGTAGTTATATTTATATATATATATATATATATATTGTTTCCTCGTTCACTCCCCAGAGTGATCACGACCCGCTATCTAATCCTAGCTAACAAAGCGCAGGGCTCACTGCTGAATAATGCATAATTATAATAGGCAACATAGGATAAAGGAAGGTACATCATGGGGCGACAAAAACAGGCTATGCAATTGAATAGGATTGTAATCGTAGCAGCAGCAGTAGTAATGCCTAGTGCAAGAAATGTACGGAAGATAGGCGATATCTGGGGAAGAGAATGGCTCTGCTTGCCTGGAAGCTCGACCGTAGGGGTAAGGTTATCGACGAAGTAGTCGTACCCGGCAGCGGTGTAGTCGGCGGTAGCAGCGGGGTCTACCAGAGAATAAAGGGGGGAAGAAACAGTAAATATAAAGCATTCATAGCAAACAGATGAATGGCATGACATATGCAATGTTAAAGGTGTCCTAACGCAGTGCAATGCACGTTGCTCGGAGCAGGAATTCATTCGAGAATGAAATTCCGGCTCCGGGTGATTATCGACAGACGGCCCGGAGGGGGGATGTCGATGTTCGTTTTGTTAGAGGGGTGTGGTTGGTATACGGATAGCGTATCCGTATTCGTTATATTTTTCTGATCAATTTTCATGTATAAAGGTTTTGAATCTGACTTACGGTTTAAAAAGATATTTAAATTCAAAGTTTTAATCAATTATAAATCATTTTATGGATTAATTTTATTATTAAAACCTAACATTATCCACAACAATGGAGTTGACTGGTCAAACCTGACCAGTGGGTCCCACTAGTCAGCCTCACACTGCTAATAAAATTTTTAATTGATTTAATTAACCACTTGACTCACATGTCAGCCATGTGACTAATATTAATTTATTTAAATAAATTTGTGACAGGTGGGACCCAGGTGTCATAGAGTCATTTTAAATTAACAGATATATAAACTTATCAGTGAATTAAGTTGGGCTGGCCCACATGTCATACACACATTATATTTACTATTTCAATTAAACTGATTGATTTACACGTGGGCCCTAGGTGTAAGTGACACAGGGGTTTAATTAATAGGTTTTATTTAATTAAAAGGGCATGGGCCGATATGTCATAGGTCCAGGGGGTTTTCTTTTAATTTTCTTTTAACAGTGCTACTAACAGGGGGTTAACTATAATAGTTTTTAATTAGGGGGGCAGGGCCCACTAGTAATTGAGGGAGGGATTAGCCAGTGGGTCAAACCACTGGTTTAGACCACGGGTGTGCAAGGCACGCCGGCGGCGAGCCCACACGACGGCGAGCACAGGGGGTACGCCGGCAACCAAACGAGGCGTGGGGGCGAGGAATCGAATGGGTCCAGTGCCCCGCATCCATTTGTGCAACAAGTTCGAGCGGAGGGGACCCATGACGACATCTACGACGGGACCAAGCGGCGGCCGGAACGGGAGCACGGCGGGCACGGCGCTCTGGTGCACCAAATCGAGCATGTGGTTGGGGGAATCGAAGAGCAGATCACAACGGAGCTCGTAGGGGTCTCGTGGTAGGCTGGGGAAGCTCGGGGCGTGTGAATCGATGGCGGTGGCGCGGTGGCCGTGGCGGGAGATGACGAAGATGGCGGCGGCTGTGGAGAAGCTCTGACCAAATTAGCGCGCGAGGGTGACGGAGTCCAAGGTGCTGAAGCTCCTTGACATGGTGGCTGGCCGGAGGTGGCCAGTGGCCTCGACGACGATGAGGCGCGACGGCGGCCTTCCTTCGGGTGCGAGAAGAACAGAGGGCAGGAGGGGAATAGAGAGAAGTTGAGGGGGTTAGGGTTCATGGGGGGTCTTGGCGGGGGCACAAGGGACTTTATACGCGCGTGCCGGCCGCCGGATGGCCTCCACGCCGAGGGAAATGGCCGTGCAGCCGTGGGATGCCCTCCACGCAAGGGGGAGGAAGAAGACAACGGCAGGGGATGGGTCGGCAGATTGGGCTGGGCTCGGCCCAGTGGGTGATGCCTTGCCCAGGGCGAGGTTTAGTTGAATTTTTATTTTTCCTTTTCTTTTCTTTCTATTCTTTCTCTATTTAATTTGTTTTATTGTCTTGTGAAATTTTGTAAAATATAAAAGGTGTTCCATAATCAGTAACAAACATTACCAGAGGCCCACCAAATTTTTGGGTTTTTTATAAACTACTTTAATATTGTATTAAATTATCACATGGATAAAAGTGGACTTGTAGCTACTGTTTTGGATTGTTTGCATTTTTATATGGAACAACAAATACCCAAGGTTAGCCTAACATGGTTCTATTACTTTTAGGCATTTAACAAAATTAGTTTCATAATTTTTGGATGAACTTTAATTTTGCACTTTGTTTTTAATATCAATTTCAAAAGGGTTTGGACTTTGGTTTGATTCCAAATGTTCAAGGTTCACTTGGAACATAGATTTTAACAACAACCACCATGTTTTGAATATGATAAAGTGCAAAGTTTTGATCAAGGAAAGATGAGTAACAGTGATGAGCAAACAGTGAGAGTGATTACTGTTACAGACACTGAGGGTGTTACAAATGTCCCCCACTACAGGAATTCTCATACCGAGAATCTAAGCGGTAGAGGAGAATAGATCGGGGTATTCTTCACGAAGACAATCTTCGCGTTCCCAAGTGGCCTCATCCTCAGAATGATTTGACCACTGAACTTTGAGGAACTTGGTTGTCCTGTTGCGGTTTTTGAGTTCAGACTGATCGAGAATGCGGCTCGGATGTTCTTGATAAGTCAAGTCTTGTTGCAATTCAATCATATCATGTTCCACTTCACGAATAGGGTCCTTGAAGCAGCAACGGAGTTGCGACACATGGAAGACATCGGGGACCTTAGAGAGGCTTGACGGCAATTCCAAACGGTATGTGATACGTCCCAAACGTATCTATAATTTCTGCTTGTTCCATGCATGTTTTGTGTGACTTTGCCATGATTTGCTTGAACTTTCATACACTTTTGAGCATATTTGGACTAATCTATTAACCCAGTGCACCCAACTGCCAGTTGCTGTTTTCTGCTGTTTTTGTATTTCAGGTTTTCCGGCCATTAAAAGAGCTCCAAAAAATCTGGAAAAATCAGATAAAAAAAATCAGCGACACAGAAGCTTCCGGGAACACCAAAGGAGGGAAGGGGAGCCACCACATGGACTTCAGAAGGGTCCCTGGTGCGGCCCCACCCTAGGCCGCGCCAGGGAGCCTCCTGGCTGCCCTATGGCCCCTCTCGGTGCCCCCCTTTGCCTATATTTAGCCCTCGGGGTAGAAACCCCTAGGACGGACCTCTTTTTTGCGATCTCGCCTCTGTACCGCCGCCGACGCCGTTTCTAGATCGGGGCTGCCTGGAGAAGCTTCCCCGGCACCCTGTCGGGAGGAGGAACCACGTTCGGGAGACCATCCATAGCGATTGACGCTTCCCGTATGTACCGTGAGTAGTTCCCCTTGGACCATGGGTCCGTGACCAGTAGCCATGTGATCTATCTCTCCCCTCTTTGTGCTTACACTTTCGAGACCTCGTGAGATGCCTCACATGATCGATACACCTTTGTAATCATCTGCCGTTGCTATGCTGAGTTTGTTGGGATCTGATGGATTATGAGACTATGTTCAGATTGTGATGAGTAATATATTTGGTTCTTATCTTTTATATTTTGTTCTTGAGTAAATTCTTGCATGTTCTCCGTTGCCGTATTTTACTTTCGCCAAGTGATTTGTTGCAACTCCAAGAGGGAGCGTTATGCTTGATTGTGGGTTCAGCCCCTTGATGTCTATCTTGAGTGATAGAAACATGAGACTAGGGGATGTGATGTTGCCACCAGGGATAAAACAACGGTGCTTGTATTCGCGGATGCAAGGATTGTTTACTTTACGCAAAGTTCTTTTAATGCAGTTGTCTGTTGCTTTGAATTTACACTTTGGGTGGGATTCGCAACTTAATACCAGCGAGATGTTCTGGATAGATATCTCAAGGTGGATGATTCGTAGTAGATGCAGTTGGATTTCAGTCTACTTACCTTGGCGTACTGCCCATTGCTTTTGAGCCCTTCCTTTCTTTGCAGCATAGTTAGCATTGCGGTGTCTTCATAATTCTGTCAATTGCCCAGCTGTGATTTGTTTACCTCGCTAGCACTTTTATCGTCTTTTGGGAGAGAGACATCACTAGTGAAAATCATGGGACCCCGGTCCATCTTCACATTATTGTTTACACTCTTAGCTTACTTTCAGTCTTTACTTTCAGTTCCACTTTTATCTCTTGCGTTGATCCTTTGTAAATAGCAAGGCCGGACGATTTGACAACTCCTCTGTACTCGTTGGGAGAAAAATTATTTGTATCTGTGTGCAGGTCCAGGTGAAGCTAGCAACCTCGGCACCATTGTTCACTTTACGACCTTCTTGTATCCTTCAGAGTCCTACGGGAGACAGACCTTGGTATCTTTGCCAAGGGAAAACTTGCCGTTGCACTATATCTCACTCTGCACTTGGGGTAACCAACGAGGCTTCAAGAGTATTAACACTCTCTTGCCATCAGCAAGTTTTCTGGCGCCGTTGCCAGGGACTCCAGCCTACAAGATAAGGGAGTTGCACACTATCTTTTATCTTTTCTTTTTAGTCTTGTTAGTTTACCTTTCAGTTTTTACTTTTTTCCCTTATCAAAAATACCAAAAATACCTGCTGCTACTATGGGTTCCAATGAAAACACCAAGTTGTGTGACTTCACTAGTCACAACAACAGTGACTTTATCTGCACTCCTATTGCTACACCTGCTACTTCAGCACCTTCTTATGAGATTAAACCTGCTTTGCTGAACCTTGTTATGAAAGATCAATTCTCTGGTGCTAGAGATGATGCTGCTTTGCATTTACATAATTTTATTGAGCTTTGCGATATGCAAAAGTACAAAGAAGTAGATGGTGATATTGTTAAGCTTAAGCTTTTTCCTTTCTCCTTGAGGGATGAAGCTAAAATCTGGTTTCAATCCTTGCCTAAGAATAGCATAGATTCTTGGGATAAGTGCAAGGATGCTTTTATTGGGAAGTAATACCCCCCTGCTAAGATTATCTAGTTGAGGAGCTTTATTATGAATTTTAAACAATTGGATAATGAACATGTTGCCCAAACTTGGGAACGCATGAAATCTCTTGTTAAGAACTACCCCACACATGGACTGACTACCTGGATGGTTATCCAGACTTTTTATGCAGGCTTGAACTTTACCTCGCGAAACCTGTTAGATTCGGCTGCGGGAGGAACTTTTATGTCAACCACACTTGGTGCTGCCACAAAGCTACTTGATGATATGATGCTGAACTACTCTCAGTGGCACACCGAAAGATCTCCAACTGGTAAGAAGGTAAATTCTATCGAGGAGATCTCTTCTCTAAATGAAAAGGTTGACCTTATCATGTCTCTACTTACCAAGCAATCTCCTATTGATCCTCAAAATGTTCCTTTAAATTCTTTGATTTCTCAGGATCAAGTAGATGTGAAATTTATCTCTAGAAACAACTTCAACAACAATCTCTAGAAACAACTTACCAAGCCCCACCCTAGGCCGCGCCAGGGAGCCTCCTGGCTGCCCTGTGGCCCCTCTCGCTGCCCCCATTCGCCTATATTTAGCCCTCGGGGTGGAAACCCCTAGGACGGACCTCTTTTTCGTGATCTCGCCTATCTACCTCCGCCGCCGCCGTTTCTAGATCGGGGCTGCCTGGAGAAGCTGCCCCGGCACCGTGCCGGGAGGAGGAACCACCTCCGGGAGACCATCCATAGCCATGGACGCCTCCCGTATGTACCATGAGTAGTTCCCCTTGGACCAAGGGTCCGTGACCAGTAGCTATGTGATCTATCTCTCCCCTCTTTGTGCATCAACTTTCGAGACCTCGTGAGCTGCCTCACATGATCGAGGCACCTTTGTAATCTTCTGCCGTTGCTATGCTGAGTTTGTTGGGATCTGATGGATTATGAGACTATGTTCAGATTGTGATGAGTAATATATTTGGTTCTTCTCTTTTATATTTTGTTCTTGAGTAAATTCTTGCATGTTCTCCTTTGCCGTATCTTACTTTGGCCAAGTGATTTGTTGCAACTCCAAGAGGGAGCGTTATGCTTGATTGTGGGTTCAGCCCCTTGATGTCTAGCTCGAGGGAAAGAAACATGAGACTAGGGGATGTGCTGTTGCCACCAGGGATAACACAACGGTGCTTGTATCCGCGGGTACAAGGATTTTTTACTGTACGCAAAGTTATTTTAATGCAGTTGTCTGTTGCTTTGAGTTTACACTTTGGGTGGGATTCGCAACTTAATACCAGCGAGATGTTCTGGATAGATATCTCAAGGTGGATGATTTGTAGTAGATGCAGTTTGATTTCGGTCTACTTACCTTGGCGTACTGCCCATTGCTTTTGAGCCCTTCCTTTCTTTGCAGCATACTTAGCATTGTGGTGCCTTCATAATTCTGTCAATTTCCCAGCTGTGATTTGTTTACCTCGCTAGCACTTTTATCGTCTTTTGGGAGAGAGACATCACTAGTGAAAATCACGGGACCCCGGTCCATCTTCACATTATTGTTTACACTCTTAGCTTACTTTCAGATCCACTCTTATCTCTTGCGTTGATCCTTTGTAAACAGCAAGGCCGGAGGAATTGACAACTCCTCTGTACTCGTTGGGAGCAAAGTTATTTGTATCTGTGTGCAGGTCCAGGTGAAGCTAGCAACCTCGGAGCCATTGTTCACTTTACCACCTTCTTGTATCCTTCGGATTCCTACGGGAGACAAACCTTGGTATCTTTGCCAAGGGAAAACTTGCCGCTGCACTATATCTCACTCTACACTTGGGGTAACCAACGAGGCTTGAAGAGTATTAACACTCTCTTGCCATCAGTATGCCACCGGTCCACTTCTGGAGATGATACGGAACGGGCCAATGTAGAGAGGAGCTAACTTGCCTTTAACCCCGAAACGATGAGTGCCCATCATGGGAGTGACACGGAGGTAAGCTTGGTCACCGGGTTGATAGACCATTTCCTTGTGTTTGCGGTCATAGTTTCTCTTCTGGCGGGACTGAGCAGCTTTCAAATGTTCATGGATAACGCGAACCTGATCTTCGGCATGCTGAATAATGTCCGAACCAATGAGAGTTCGTTCTCCAGTTTCTGACCAATTCAGAGGGGTTCGACACTTACGTCCATACAGAACTTCAAAGGTGCCATCTTCAGGCTAGCTTGGTAGCTGTTGTTGTACGAGAATTCAGCAAATGGAAGAGATTCCTCCAATTTCTTACCGAATGAAATGACACAAGCTCAAAGCATATCTTCAAGCACTTGGTTGACTCGTTCGACTTGTCCTTGCGACTGGGGGTGATAAGTGGTGCTGAAATTCAGGTGAGTGCCCATAGCTTCTTGGAAACTATCCCAGAACTTCGAGGTGAAAATGCTGCCACGGTCTAAACTGATCTCCAACGGAATACTGTGGAGGGAAACAATTCTGGAAACATACAAGTCTGCTAGGTGACTAGCAAAGATCATCTCCTTGACTGGCAGAAAGTGGGCAACCTTGGAGAACCGGTCGATGATGACAAAGATCGCATCATGACCCTTCTGCGATCGGGGAAATCCGGTGAAGAAGTACATTTCAATCTTGTCCCATTTCCATTCGGGAATAGAGAATGGTTGCAGAGTTCCAGCAGGTCTTTGATGTTCTGCTTTCACGCGACGGCAAACGTCACATTCATCAACATAATGAGCAATGTCTTGTTTCATGTAAGACCACCAGTACCGCTGACGAATGTCTTGGTACATCTTGGTACTACCAGGGTGGATCGACAACGGTGTATCGTGAGCTTCCTTCATGACATCCGGGGGTGAGTTTAGGTTGGCCCTGTTTACAGGGACCACTAGATGACCCTTGAAGTACAAAGTACCATCATCAGCAACAGTGAAGAATGAAGGCTTTCCTCTAGCGAGATAGCGCTTAATCTTCTCGACGTCAGAGTCATAACCTTTTCTTATCTTGATCTTGGAGTCAAGGTCTTGTACGATAACCAGGGAATTCAGATATCCCTGCGGAACAATCTCGATGTTCAGCTTGCGAAGCTCTTCATATAGAAGTGGTTGTTGTACTTTAACTTCCAGTTCACTACAATAGGCTTTGCGGCTTAAGGCATCGTCCACCACATTAGCTTTGACAGGGGTGTAAGAAATTCCCATGTTGTAATCGGCTATTTTCTCGAGCCATCTTTGCTGGAGGAGATTCAGGTCGGGCTGAGAAAACAGGTACTTCAGGCTTTGGTGGTCGGTGTAGATTTGCAACGATTACCAACGAGGTAATGTCGCCACAGCTTCAATGCATAAATCACTGATGCCAATTCAAGATCATGGGTTGGATACTTATCTTCCTGAGCACGCAATTGACGAGAGCCATAAGCAATCACTTAGCTCTCTTGCATTAGAACACAACCTAATCCTTGACGAGACGCGTCGCAATAAATCGCGAAGTCCTTCAGAGCATCAGGAGGGGAAAGCACCGCGGGTGAAGTGAGCTTGTCCTTGAGGGCTTGAAAACTTTCTTGACATTTATCAGTCCACTCCAACTTGACGCCTTTGTGAAGCAGATTAGTCAGAGGCTTGGCAATCTTGGAGAAGTTCTCGACGAAACTACGATAATAGCTGGCAAGGCCGAGGAAACTTCTGACTTTCTTGACAGTCCTGGGCGGAGTCCAGTCAAGAATAGCCTGGATATGTTCTGGGTTGACGGCAACGCCATCCATGGAAATCACATGACCAAGGTAGCTTACTTCGGGAAGGCGGAATTCACAATTAGACTACTTAGCATAGAGTTTGTGTTCTCGAAGCTTTTCCAGCACAAGACGAAGATGTACTGCATGTTCTGCTTCGGTCTTGGAGTAAATCAATATATCATACAGATAAACCACGACAAACTTGTCGAGGTATTCCATGAATATATAGTTCATCAATTGGGAGAAGGTGGCTGGTGCATTGGTCAAGCCAAATGACATGATAGTGTACTCGTATGAACCATAGAGAGTAATGAATGCAGTCTTCGGGATGTCCTCATCACGGACCCAGATCTGATGGTAACCCAATCTTAAGTCGAGTTTTGAGAACACCATGGATCCAGCAAGTTGATCATAAAGATCATTGATCCGAGGAAGCGGGTACTTGTTCTGTATCGTGGCCTGGTTGATCGGTCGATAATATTGGACCAAACGGTTCGTGCCATCCCTCTTCTTGACAAAGAGCGAAGGTGCTCCCCAAGCAGAGGAACTTGGACGGCTGAAGTCTTTCTCGAGGGCCGTGTCGATCTCCTTCTTCAGTTCAAGGAGGTGGTGAGGTGGCATCTTATATGGGCGCTTGGCAATAGGGACGGTGCCGGGCTTCAAGTCGATGACGAATTCAACTTCTTTAATCGGGGGTATCCCCGGCAGTTCATCTGGTAATACGTCGGTAAAATCACAGACGATTGGGAATTTCTCATTACCTTCGAGAGGTGCGACATTCAAGGCATTCAGAGCATAAATACGAGCTTCGACATTCATCGACACAATGGCAATATGGCTCACAATCGCGCCAGAAGGATGAAAGAGTGGGATGACCTTGGTGCCACAATAAAGTGCGGCATTGTGGGCTTTCAGCCAATCCATACCCAAGATAAGGTCAATAGTGGATGTTTTCAGAATATGTGGGGAGACAAGCAACTCAATCCCTTCGATCTCGACAGTAATGTTAGGTGCCAGCATGTCAACGTGACACATGCCGCCGGGTGTTTTAACGGCCATGGGGGTACGCATCTTTTCCTGATATAGGTCATGCTTAGATGCAAATGCTCTAGACATAAATAAATGCGATGCTCCTGTATCAAATAAAACAGTAGAAGGAATTGAGTTAACGAGGAGGGTACCCATCACAGTAGCGGGCTGTTCCTGAGCTGCTTCAACATCAATGTTGTAAGCATGACCACGAGCATGAGTATTGGACCCGGTATTATAGTTGAGGGTCCCATTGTTGCCACGGCCATTTCCGCGGTCAGCAGGGTGAACTACCAGTTGATTCTGTCGCTGGGGGTAGTATCTGGAAATGTGACCTGGTTGACGGCATTTGAAGCACAAGCCATCTTGAGGACAGAGGGGTGCAGTCTCAGTCTTCGGCTATCTCGGCGGGGGTGGAGGCAGACGGGGTGCAACATACGACGGCCTTGGTACATGGGAAGTTGGACGCATAACACCGTGCGGAATCCAGATGCGTTGCTTCTGTGTTGTGCTCGAAGATGAGCCAACATCACGAGGGCGCTTCGGCGAAATCCCGAACCTAAGCTGAGCGGTCTCAAGAGTGATAGTATGGTTCACCATGGTGGCGAAGTCGGGGAAGACGTGAAAAGCCAGTGCAAGCTGGAGATCTGGGTTGAGTCCATCACGGAACTTCTCTTGTCTACTTGCGTCATTTTGGAGCTCACTTGCAGCATAGCGGGAGAGGCGGAGGAATTCCCTCTGATATCCCTTGACAGTTTTGTTGCCCTGAACGAGGTTGCGGAACTCGGCCTTCATACGGTTCATAATCTTCTGGGGGACATAATGAGCACGGAAAGCAGTCTTGAAATCATTACAGGTTATGACGGTCCCTTCATCTAGCGAGCCCTTGTGGGTGTCCCACCACTGAGCAGCGGGGCCACGCAGGAAATAGGACGCGAAGTTGAAGTAATCAGCAGCGTGCACCCCAGCGAACTCCAGCTGGCGAGTGATGTCACGAAGCCAATCATCGGTATCCAGCGGCTGTTCAGGTTGGTGGAAGGTAGGGGGATTGAGACGCATGAAATCCCGCAGGGTAACCACAGGCGGTTGGTTCTGGTTCTGGAGCTGATCTATGACTCCTTGCATAAACACTTGGTTCATCTGAAACTGCTGCATCATCGCAGCCATGTAGTCTGGCGGCGTAGGTGGATCGTTGGCGCCACGACCACCACGACCAGCCATCCTGCTAAAATTTAACAGGGGTATTTCAGCGATGAACATTTAGCGAGATACCAGAGACAAGCATGATGCAATGCGACAACGAAGAGGAGGCACGGATATATAGGATTAGTCATACAAGACATACACATCCACACATAGAGTCAACCAAAAATCGGGCAACGTAATGTCGTAGAAATTAAGGAAAAAGGACACACTAGGCGGCGCGCAGACCACAGTAAGGAATTCACGACACGACATAGCTTCCACTTTGTCAATCACGCCGCAAGAAAACTGTTGGCCACAGGAGTTTGTGCCAGAGAACGCGCGGCCTGCCCCGAATGAGAAAGGGGATCCGCGGTCCGGGACCTGGGTCAGAACTCCTGCGACACGACTCAATCAAAGGGGTACGCACCAGAACGCTGGGTGGAATCAAGAGAACGTGATCCTAATGTCAGAGTTAGAAAAACTTACCAACAAGGATAAGAGAGAAGATTACCAGAACATAGGTAAGGAGAAAAGGATCCTAATACCATAGATATCGCAGGTAGTGACATCGATGTGGGCCCGTAAGCCAAACATTAAGTTAGCGAAATAGTTTTTTCAAAGTCTAGACTCAACATCGACCAAGTAGTGGTTGGGTGGTTTCCTACAGGCAATCGTCTCTGATACCAACTTGTGACGCAACCAAAATCAATCCGTGTATAGTAATCATACACGCAGGGTACATGGCTGAGATTAGGGTGCCACAATGAGAATATCACAGCACAACACTAAACACAAAAGGATAAATCAATATGTTACAAGATAAGGGGGTCACACGGATCCGAATACATAAGTTATACAAACCATAATATCTAAGTACAAACATAGTTAGTCAAGTTTTTCCTTAAGAAGGCTAGCACAAATAACATCAGAGATACAGATCGAAAAGGCAAGGCGTCCTGCCTGGGAGCCTCCGAAACTACTCCTGGTCCTGGTTAGCGGGGGTCTCAACGTAGTAGTATCTGCCTCCGGGGTACTCCTGCTCCTGGGCTCCATCGTCGACTGCAGCGGTTGATCAGGCAAAACATAAAGGGGGAAATAAAGCAAAGGTGAGTATCTAGCATACCCGCGAGTCTTACGTCCGCTACTAAGCATTTATACAGTTGTATCAAATGGAAAGGGGAGCTGTATATAGTGGATTGCAAGGTAGAAATCATAATAAGGATAAGAAACTAGGCCTATCAAAGACTTGCATCTTCCAGCGAGGTCTTGCAGCACGAGAAAAGAACAACCAACAGTTCATATAAAGCATAAAGTAACAATGAAGCAGAAGTTGCTGCAGCATTGTATAATAGTAAGTTGTAATAATTAATAATAATATATGCTTCCGAGTTACCCTCCTCGACTTCTCTGCGAGGAAGAAAACCCAGAACTAACAGATTAATAGTAGTAGTTTGTAGTGATAAGATCCGACTTCAGCATTAAGCATCCTGTTACCATGCACACGGCTATTCGAATAGATTAAACTCCCTGCAGGGTGCACTACTGTTCATCCTGCACGCTCGGATCTCCAGGGTGGCGGGAACCTTGTTAGGGACCGCTCCACCAAGGCTATCCGACACATCGCAGCCCATCCTAGGCTCAGCAGAGAGGCCATCCGCCGGACTATATCCTATGCGCTCAGGGGTTTAGGTCCCTCACCCTTCCACGCTCCTGCACGTTACGAGACTGGCCGGTGAAGCAAAACCAAATCCAAATACACCTGCTGCAGCAAAGAAGACAACACTGCTTCCCGGCTATCAGCCCGTGGTACTGCTGACGTTTGAAGACCTTTCGGACGAAACTACGACACAGAGGGCCCACACCGTAATCCCACGTGTAGGTAGTGCCTACAGACCAACGGGTCTCTCAAGTCATCCGCCGAACCATTTAGCATTTTAATATTATCTCGCAGACAACCGTTATCGCCGTCTGACTAACAACACAATGGACAACGCACAGCAACAAGGACCACCAGTAACGTCGGGGCCTGCCCTGTCGTCCCATCAAAGCACGCGGTTACCAACGAGGTGAATTGTCTCCTTACCTTGTCTCGTGTGTGCTCTTGGTAGAGCTCGACTTTTTCGTGGTTTGGTAACTCTCGTAAGATACGATCAGGGGCCAAGCATGCCAGTAATGTCGGTCGTACCGTCCCTGTCGTTCCCGACGCAATACCGCTCGCGGGCACCGTTGGGTCGCCCTACTTCTTACCTTTAAGGGCAACCGTTGCTCAGGTAACTGGAGAGGCTATACAGAGTCAGCAAAGAGTGGAGTACAAGGATTACTCCTTGAGAGCTCACACTTGATGGTGGCTTAGCAGAGCCGAGCTAGGGGCCTTAGGTGGTGTCTGCATTGTACCGTACCTGTGCAGTTATATATATATTGTTTCCTTGTTCACTCCCCAGAGTGATCACGACCCGCTATCTAATCATAGCTCACAAAGCGTTGGGCTCACTGCTGAATAATGCATAATTATAATAGGCAGCATAGGATAAAGGAAGGTACATCAAGGGGCGACGAAAACAGGTTATGCTATTGAATAGGATTGTAATCGTAGCAGCATCAATAACAATGCCTAGTGCAAGAAATGTACGGAAAGATAGGCGATGTCCAGGGAAGAGAATGGCTCTGCTTTCCTGGAAGCTCGACGGTAGGGGTAAGGTCGTCGACGAAGTAGTCGTACCCGGCAGCGGTGTAGTCGGAGGTAGCAGTGGGGTCTATCGGAGAATAAAGGGGGGGGGGAGAAACAGTAAATATAAAGCAATCATAGCAAACAGCTGAATGGCATGACGTATGCAATGTTAACGGTGTTCTAACGCAGTGCAATGCACGTTGCTCGGAGCGGGAATTCATACGGGGATGAAATTCCGGCTTCGGGTGATTATCGACAAACGGCCCGGAGGGGGGATGTCGATGTTTGTTGTGTTAGAGGGGTGTAGTTGGTATACAGATAGCGTATCCGTATTCGTAATATTTTACTGATCAATTTTCATGGAGAAAGTTTTTGAATCTGACTTACGGTTTAAAAGATATTTAAATTTAAAGTTTTAATCAATTTAAAATCATTTTCTGGATTTCTTTTATTATTAAAACCTAACATTATCCACAACAGTGGAGTTGACTGGTCAAACCTGACCAGTGGGTCCCACTGGTCGCCTCACACTTCTAATAAAACATTTAATTAATTTAATTAACCACTCGACTCACATGTCAGCCACTGTGACTAATATTAATTTATTTAAATAAATTTGCTGATAGGTGGGACCCAGGTGTCATAGAGTCATGTTAATTTAACAGATATATAAACTTATCAGTGAATTAAGTGGGGCTGGCCCACATGTCATACACACATTATATTTACTATTTTAATTAAACTAATAAATTTACAGGTCGGCCCTAGGTGTAAGTGACACAAGGGTTTAATTAACATTTTTTATTTAATTAAAAGGGCATGGGCCCATATGTCATAGGTCCAGGGGGTTTTCTTTTAGTTTTCTTTTAACAGTGCTACTAACAGGGGGGTTTACTCTAACAGTTTTTAAGTAAGGGGGCAGGGCCCACTAGTCATTGAGGGGGGATTTGCCAGTGGGTCAAACCACTTTGGTTTAGACCACGGGCGTGCAAGGAACGCCGGCGGTGAGCACTGGGGGTACTCCGGCGACCATACGAGGCGTGGGCGCGAGGAATCAAATGGGTCCAGTGCCCCGCATCCATTTGTGCAACAAGTTCGAGCGGAGGTGACCCATGGAGACGTCTACGACGGGACCTAGCGGCTGCCGGAACGGGAGCACCGCGGGCACGGCACTCCGGTGCACCCAATCGAGCATGGGGTTGGGAGAATCGAAGAGCATCTCACAGCGGAGCTTGTACGGGTCTCGGGGTAGGCTGGGGAAGCTTGGGGCGTGCGAATCGACGGCGGCGGCACGGTGGCCGTGGCGGGAGACGACGAAGATGGCGGCGACCGTGGAGCAGCTCCGGCCAAATTAGCGCGCGAGGGTGACAGCGTCCAAGGTGTTGAAGCTCCTGGACATGGTGGTTGGGCCGGAGGTGGCCAGTGGCCGCGACGACGACAAGGCGCGGTAGAGGCCTCCCTTCGGACGCGAGCAGAACAGAGGGCAGGAGGGGAACGACGAGAAGTGAAGGGGCTAGTGTTCGTGGGGGGTCTCGGCGGGGGCACATGGGACCTTATACGCGCGCGCCGGCCGCCGGATTGCCTCCGCGCCGATGAAAATGGTCGTGCAGCCGTGGGATTCCTTCCACGCAAGGGGGAGGAAGAAGAAAACGGGACGGGATGAGCCGGGAGATTGGGCTAGGCTCGGCCCAGTGGGTGAGGCCTCCCCCAGGGTGAGGTTTTTTTTTTAATTTTAATTTTTCCTTTTCTTTTCTTTCTGTTCTTTCTCTGTTTAATTTGTTTTATTGTCTTTTGCAATTTTGTAAAATATAAAAGGTGTTCAAAAATCAGTAACAAACATTACCAGAGGCCCACAAAAAGTTTTGGGTTTTTATAAACTACTTTAATATTGTATTAAATTATCACATGGATAAAAGTGGACTTGTAGCTACTGTTTTGGATTGTTTTCATTTTTCGATGGACCAACAAATACCCATGGTTAGAATAACATGGTTCTATTACTTTTAGGTATTTAACAAAATTAGTTTCATAATTTTTGGATGAACTTTAATTTTGCACTTTGTTTCTAATATCAATTTCAAAAGGGTTTGGACTTTGGTTTGATTCCAAATGTTCAAGGTTCACTTGGCACATAGCTTTTAACAACAACCACCATGGTTTGAATATGTTCAAGTGCAAAGTTTTGATCAAGGCAATATGAGTAACATTGATGAGCAACAGGGATTAGCAAACAGTGAGAGTGATTATTGTTACAGACACTGAGGGTGTTACAGGTGTGATGAATGAGGTGTGCTCTTCGTCTTCTTCCTTCATCCTGATTTGGTTGTATCCTGAGTAGGCTTCGAGGAAGGTAATTGCTGCTCGTCCTCGAATAGGTAAATGATAACAAGCACATGCCACACAACCATATAAGGACTTTTAAGTAAAGCAATCAAAGCATGCAATTCAATTCAAGTCTTAACAAGCAAGAGTCTATATTAGCATTGACATAACCAACAAAAGAACAAAAGGTGCAAGAGCTCTCGCTGTCCATGACTCGAATGTCTCCAGATGGTGTGTGGGTGCAAGCAGGGTACTGGGAAAAAGAGAGAAAAAATGTTGTTGAGAAAAACTATATACTAAAGTTTCACACTTGGTCTCCTTTTGATTCTTATCTTGACTCGTCCCCAGACCACTAGCCAGGTACAAGTCAAACTGATCCACTCCCTTTCGATATTTTGAGCACTCATGCAATGGTTGAGCGTGAGCAAGGAAGTTGACACCTAAAAGGCGAAACAAAAAGAAGGTGGAGGAGGAAGACAAAAAAGGTGTGAAAGGCTCACATCAATGAGGACAATCATAGGCGAGAGAAGGCCATATGATAGATATGATGTGAGGAGTAAGGATTTCCATGCAACGGATGCACATGTGAGCTAAAAGCTCTCCAAGGGAACTAGTGGGGGTGCATCTAACTTGCTTGCTCAAGAAGACCTAGAGATCGTTTGAGGAGGCTCATCATTGGAATATACAAGCCAAGTTCTATAGTGTGAAGGTCCCCACATAGCTATATGCATGATGATGATCTCTATGGAGTACAAGGGATAGAGGATGAAGTACTAGTGTGGATCTCTCAAAAGGAATAGTAGTGTGCCCCCTTCTCTTTTTTTATTTTCCTTTTTCTCCTTTTTCTATTTTTTGGGTGGCCTCAATGGCTCTTTCTATTTAACTCTCATTTTTCCTCTTTGGGATCTTTTGATTTTGTCCTCTTTGGGATCTTTTCCTCACTTTAGGGGCAACACTCTACATTTTACAAGAATATATGAGATCTTTCACAATTTACAAAGGTACTCACATAAAGAAGATATAACTATCATGATGCAAATGTATGCCTCTGCCAGGATAGCAGGATATGCAATGATACTAGCGCATCATGTGGCAATGATTAGGGCAATGCCCAACTAGCGTGCGGCTCATCGATCAAGCAAGTAGCATGTATGACATGAAGATCAAGTCATGAGAAGGTGGATGTTGCATGGCAATGTATCTCGGAAAGGCTATGGAAATGCCTTATAGGTAGGTATGGTGGCTGTATTGAGGAAGGATATAAGGAGGCTTATGATGACAGAGCGTATCGTGCCAAGGGTTTGGATGCACCGGCGAAGTATGCGCCAACTCTCAAGGTGAGAAAGGGCAATGCACGGTACCGAAGAGGCTAGAAAAAGTATAGGTGGGTGGAAGTGTCAAATTTAGAATACTCACATTAGTCCGAAGAACTCATGCACTTATTATCGGTAACTCTCAATCTAATCAGGAGGTTCAAAAAGAGACAAGTACCCCGAGGAGAAGTGTATGGGGGTTTGGTTTTCCTTGCGCATCCTCGACTCATGGTACGTGAGTGTACTCTAATATTCAAACCCTCCAGAGGTTAGTGATCCATCTAGTAGCTAGAGTTCTCAACATGGGTTTTTGGTTTTCGAAAAACACACGGATTTCCCAAAATATGACATCTATCACTAATAGCCTCGAGCTCTTGACACCAAAAGTTCAAACATTACTCTTGTCAATACCTCAAAACTATTGCAAGTTACTACTACAAAGAGAAAAGCAACTTCAACTACCTACTTCTAGTCAAGACACAAAACTCAGTGCAACAGGCAAACTCTCTAACAAGATAAAACATGCAACCTATATAAGTTCAACCAAAAACAAAAGAAAAGCTCTAGAAAAACTAAATCACTACAACTAAACAGAGCAGCAGCTTAGAAAAGAAAAAGAACAACTCACAGCTAAAAGAATAAGCATGCAAATCCTATGAGGAGTTCTAGTTCAAGTGGAGCGTGTATCTCTCCCACACAAAAGAGTAAGCTTGGGTCTAACTTGTTACTACAACAAACAAAACAAAAACAAACCTAGAAAGGTAAAGAGCGAGACGCTCCAAGCATAGCACACAACGCATGAAGTGATAAAAATCTAGTGAGACGAAGGACGAACTGATAATTGTTGATGGAGAAGGGGATGCACGGGGGCATCCCCAAGCTTAGACTCTTGACTCTCCTTGAATATTTCTTGGGTATGCACATGGGCATCCCCAAGCTTGAGCGTTTGACACTCCAAGATCTTCTTTCATCATCTTCCATCGCGCGCTTGAAAACTCCCTTCATACATAACTCATTGTAGACTGATTAGAGAGGTTAGTACCCAACTAAAATAAAAAAAATTCTCTACTGGAAATAAAGATAACCTTGAAGAGATACTGTTTCTCAAGATTGCCAATAAGTTTTTACAAATAAAAAGCAAGCTTAAGATTTGCAAAACGAAGAAAAGGCAAAACAGGACAGAATCTGTGAAAAACAGATCAGCAGGTAGAAACAAATTTTTTTAGGGGTACTTCTGCAACTCAAATCATAAAACTCAGAACATACGCAAGTTTTTTAATTGTATAGAGCACGCTGTGTAAAAATTTCATCTCAAAAAGATGAACTGGGATTTTTCCATGATTTTTCTAGTCACGAGGACAGAATCTGTTTTCTAGACAGCATGTCACAACTTTCACTTCCCTTGTCGTATGAGGCTATAAAAGGCACAAAGCTTGAAAAATAAAGATACAATTATGTTGCTACAGTAGTAACAATCATCAAGACCACTAAAAACAGAAGAAAATCAAAAAGAAAAACCTAAATTCGTTGCGGGCTGCCTCCCGAAAGCGCTTCTTTAGAGCCATTAGCTAGGCTTAAAGCAGAAGATCAAGTCTTTTCAAGAGAATAACTAGCCCGTGTGACGGACTCAAAAGGTAACTTAATCTTTTTCCTAGGGAAATGTTCCATCCCTTTCTTGAGAGGGAATTTTAATTTGATATTCCCCTCTTTCATGTCAATAACAGCACCAACTGTGCGAAGAAAAGGACGTCCCAAAATAATTGGACAAGAGGGCTCACACTCAATGTCCATAATAGTGAAATCAACGGGAACATAATTGTCATTGAAAATGATAAGAACATCGTCGATCTTCCCCAAAGGTTTATTTACGGAAGAATCAACAAGGCGAACACCAAAAGAACAGGGATCAAAAGGTTTCAATTCAAGCATATCATACATTCTTTTGGGCATAACTGAGGTACTTGCTCCAACATCACAAAGAGCATAACAAGAGAAGTTATTCAATTTGATTTCTATCATAGGATCCCAACCATCTTATAGCTTCCTAGGTATGGAGGCTTCTAGTCTAAGATTCTCCTCCCTAACTTTGATTAGAGCATTGGTGATATGCTCTGTGAAGGCAAGATTAAGTGTGCTAGTGTGGGGGTCTCTAGACATCTTGTGTAGGAAACCAATAACTTCAGGTAAAGTGCAATTGTCAAAGTCTGGGTCACTACTATCTATCAAGGAGGTAGTGATATCATTTAGGCTCACTTGTTTGAAAGACTCTATGTTCATAGAGGTTTCTTCATCTATGGTTGAGGTGGTAGCATCACCATTGATAGGTCCAGTGGGACTAGGGGTGTGATGGGTGCTAACAGTTTGGACATACTCAACTACTTGGATAGTGGCTACTGTGTGGTAGGTAGGAAGGCTCTTAATTCTTTCCTCTTCCTCTTTTTCTATATCCCATCTTTCTTTGAGTTTAGCCATCATCCTAATATTTTCATTGATTTTTAACTCATAGCATTAATAGGAGTGACCTTACTCTCCTCAAGGGGAGAGGTTCTAATTTTTAACATCTCAACATCAAGGGCTAAGTTGTCTACCTTCAAACAAAGATTATCTAATTTAGCTATTTTTTCTTCCACATTCTTGTTCAAGGCTTTTTGGGTAGTGATAAAGCCTCTAAGCATACTCTCGAGTTCAGAGGTGGGGTTCTTGTTGCTAGGGTAGGTGTTGTTGTTCCCATAAGTGGATGGAAACGGCCTAGGATTACTAGCAAAGTGGCCCCTATAAGCATTATTATTAAAGTTGTTTCTAGCAATGAAGTTCACATCTACTTGTTCCCGAGCAATCAAAGAATTTAAAGGAACATTATGAGGATCAATAGGAGATTGCTTGGTAAGTAGAGACATGATAAGGTCAATCTTTTCATTTAAAGAGGAGATCTCCTCGACAGAATTTACCTTCTTACCAGTTGGAGATCTTTCGGTGTGCCACTGAGAGTAGTTCAGCATCATCTCATCAAGTAGCTTTTTGGCAGCACCAAGTGTGGTTGACATAAAAGTTCCTCCCGCGGCCGAATCTAACAGGTTCCGCGAGGTAAAGTTCAAGCCTGCATAAAAAGTCTGGATAACCATCCAGGTAGTCAGTCCATGTGTGGGACAGTTCTGGACAAGAGATTTCATGCGTTCCCAAGCTTGGGCAACGTGTTCATTATCCAATTGCCTGAAATTCATAATGTTACTCCTCCATTGGATAATCTTAGCAGGTGGGTAGTACTTCCCAATAAAAGCATCTTTGCACTTATCCCAAGAATCTATGCTATTCCTAGGCAAAGATTGAAACCAGATTTTTTCTCTGTCCCTCAAAGAGAAAGGAAAAAGCTTGAGCTTAACAACATCACCTTCTACTTCTTTATACTTTTGCATATCACATAATTCAACAAAATTATTCAAGTGTAAAGCAGCATCATCTCCAACACTAGAGAATTGATCTCTCATAACATGGTTTAGCAAAGCAGGTTTAATTTCATAAGAGGTAGCTGAAGTGGCAGGTGTGGCAATAGGAGTGCAGATAAAGTCACTGTTGTTGTGACTGGTGAAGTCACACAACTTGGTGTTTTCATTGGAACCCATAGTAGCAGCAGGTATTTTTGGTATTTTTTATAAGGGACACAAAAGTAAAAACTGAAAGTTAAACTAACAAGACTAAAAAGCAAAGATAAAAAATAGTGTGCAACTCCCCTATCTTGTAGACTGGAGTCCCCGGCGACGGCGCCAGAAATTGGCTTGATATGGTGAGGATCTCTCACTCCTCGTTGCTTACCCCAAGTGGAAGGTGAGATGTAGCGTAGCAGAAAATTTCCCTCGGTAAAGATACCAAGGTTATCGAACCAGTAGGACTCCAAGAGATACAAGAAGGTGTCACGACGCTTGACGTGGACCTGCACACAGATACAGATAACTTTTCTCCCAACGAGTACCGAGGAGTTTTCAATTCCTCCGGCCTTGCTGTTTACAAAGGATTAACGCAAGAGATAATAATAGTGGTAACTGAAAGTAAACTAAAGATGTAAACAGTAATGTGAAGATGGACCGAGGTCCCGTGATTTTCACTAATGATGTCTCTCTCCCGAAAGACGATAAAAGTGCTAGCGAGGTAAACAAATCACAGTTGGGCAATTGACAGAATTATGAAGGCACCACAATGCTAGGTATGCTGCAAAGAAAGGAAGGGCTCAAAAGCAATGGGCAGTACGCCAAGGTAAGTAGACCGAAATCCAACTGCATCTACTACGAATCATCCACCTTGAGATATCTATCCAGAACATCTCGCTGGTATTAAGTTGCGAATCCCACCCAAAGTGTAAACTCAAAGCAACAAACAACTGCATTAAAATAACTTTGCGTAAAGTAAAAAATCCTTGTACCCACGGATACAAGCACCGTTGTTTTATCCCTGGTGGCAACAGCACATCCCCTAGTCTCATGTTTCTTTCCCTCGAGCTAGCCATCAAGGGGCTGAACCCACAATCAAGCATAATGCTCCCTCTTGGAGTTGCAACAAATCACTTGGCCAAAGTAAGATACGGCAAAGGAGAACATGCAAGAATTTACTCAAGAACAAAATATAAAAGAGAAGAACCAAATATATTACTCATCACAATCTGAACATAGTCTCATAATCCATCAGATCCCAAGAAACTCAGCATAGCAACATCCGAAATTAAGAAAGTGCCTCGATCATGTGAGACAGCTCACGAGGTCTCGAAAGTGGAAGCACAAAGATGGGAGAGAAGTACATCACATATCTATTGGTCACGGACCCATGGTTCAAGGGAAACTACTCACGGTACATACGGGAGGCGTCCATGACTATGGATGATCTCCTGGAGGGGGTTCCTCCTCCCGGCAGGATACCGGGGCAGCTTCTCCAGGCAACCCCGATCTAGAAATGGCGGCGGAGGCGGTACAGAGGCGAGATCGCGTAAAAGAGATTGATATTAGGGGTTTCCACCCCGAGGGCTAAATATAGGCGGAGGGGTGTGTCGAGGGGTCCCACCAGGCAGCCAGGAGGCCTCCTGGCGCGGCCTAGGGTGGGGCCGCGTCAGGGACCCTCCTGGTCTCCTGGTGGTGGCCCCCTCCGCTACCTTGGTGCTTCCGGAAGTTTCCGGGTCGCTGCTTTTTATCTGATTTTTCTGGATTTTTTGGAGCACTTTTAATGGCCGGAAAACCTGAAATACAAAAAAAGCAGAAAACGACAACTGGCAGCTGGGTGCACTGGGTTAATAGATTAGTCCAAATATGCTCAAAAGTGTATGAAAGTTCAAGCAAAACATGGCAAAGTCACACAAAACATGCATGGAGCAAGAAGAAAGTATAGATACGTTTGGGACGTATCAGAAGGACAGCAGGTCACATCCTGCGCTTGAGTCGATGATCTAGTTGATCCTTGGGAGAGGGAAGTGGTCCTTTGGGCAATGCTTGTTGACGGCCCCGTAGTCGACGCACATGCATAGTACATCGGTGTCCTTTTTGGGCACGAGAACTAGTTTTGTAACCCAAGTGGCTTTCTTTGTCTCTCGGATGAATTGTGCGTCGCGTAGTCGGTTGACTTCTTCTCCAATTTCTCTGCACTTTGTCTCGGAGAATCTGCGTAGCGCCTGCTTTACTGGTTTGGTGTTCGGGTAGATTTGCAGTGCGTGCACTGCGTACTCTCGGGGTATTCCGGGCATGTCGGCCGGACACCAGGCGAAGATTTTCCACTCTTCACGGAGAAACGCCATGAGGGCCTTTGCTTGGCCTTCTGGTAGGTGGGCGTAGATTTGAGCTGTCTTGGTCGGGTCAGTTGGGTGCACTTGATGAGTTGTTGTGTCACTGTCGATGCTAAAATCGCGAGTGAATTCTTTTTTGTCGCTTCTGCATGCTATAGGATTTTTTTTTCTACCACCATTGCTATCTCTTCGATCTGCTGACGTGATCCAAACGTGTCGCAGACTTTATGGAAGTCTCGGTCACATTGGTCTGATTTGACGAAGTTTCCATTAACCGTGATGACTCCAGAAGGTCAGGGCATCTTAAGCTTGAGGTATGCGTAGTGCGGAACTTCCATAAATTGTTTGAGCATGGGTCGCCCAAGTATAGCATGGTATTGGGACTCCCAGTCAAGTACTTCAAACTCGAGGATTTTTCTCACAAAGTTTCCCTTGCTGCCGAAGATGACGTCGAGCTCGATTGATCCCAGGGAGGATGTTGCTTCCCCTTGTACTACGCTGTAGATTGTGACGCCGGAGTTTTTCCAGACAGATCGTGGGATTGACATCTTGGGCAAGGTGCTGGTGAAGATGATGTTGAGGTTGCTGCCCCCGTCCATGAATACTCTCTCCATGTCGTAGCCACTGATCTGCGCCTCGAGAACCAATAGTGTGTGCCCTGGTCTCGGAATTGCAGTCGGATGGTCGTCTTGCGAGAAGGTGATTTTGGTTTCTGAACCGTATAGGTGGTAGGTTTCTTCTGTCAACAAGTCTTCGGCTGTTCGAGCTTGAAGGGTGTATGCCTCCTGTTTTGCCTTTGGTGGTCATCCTTCCTGGATCATGAAGACTCGTCCGTGGGATGGCGGGTACTGCTCTTCTGAGCTGGGCGCTGGTGGCTGCGCTGTCACTCGAGCCCGTTTGGCTTTGTGTTGCTTCTCTTTCTTGAGTCTGCCGTAGAGCTCGGTGAACAAGAGGCAACTCTTCAAGGTGTGGCTTGATCTGATGCGTCCCCAATCGTCCTCGAAGCAGTGGATTGTGCACGGCCCTTCCAGCTACTCCTGGGCTGTGAGTTTGCTGGAGCCATCGTGTCTTCTTCTTGTGATGCAAAACGACTACGAGTAGTCTTCTGAGCGGGAGTGGAATCTTGGATCAAGTTCGATTCCGTCGTCGATCTGGGCTTCTTGTTCTGGCTCCGCGATTGTTCTTGCAGCTGCGATTCGCGTTTTCCCTCTGCGTCTTCAAGTCTTTCTTTGCTGGGCGCGGCTTTGATAGTCGCCGAAGGACTGATCTTGGCGCAGTCGTCGGCCAAGTGATCCTGGAGGTGTGATGGAGAGGCTTGCGATGAACCTGAGTTCTTCGAGTGGATTGATCTTTCTCGGATCCTCGAGTTGCGTTTTGCTGGGACCGCCGAGATCGTGATTCCAACCTGCGTAGTCCCCACGGTCGACGCCAATTGACGAGGATTGACCTCGGCAAATCCCATGGTTGGGAACCCTGGGTTAGATCATAGAGAAGATGTGCATGTTGACGATACTTGAAAGGCCCGGTATGCGTGTCAATACCCTGACCTAGGTTTGTGCTTAGCCTAAGTTGAATTTTTGCATCTTGAAAAAAAAAATTGCAAAAGAAAAGGGGAGCAGAAAAGCCTCAAAATAATTTTAATAAAAGGCCAGACAAAAATATTTTTTCCAAAAATGATTTGAACTTTTTGAAAAGTCTCATAAATGGGCATGATCACATTTCAAGTGAAGTGGGTCCCACTTCAAGCTCTCTGATTTTTCTAAAATTCCAAAATGCCCTTGGAAATTAAATAAATAATGTATTTGCAATTGAAATTATTTAAATATAATTTCAATAATTCTGAAACTTTATGTGTGGAGTTATATATGTCTCATTAGCTCACATAAAAGTTTTTGGGATTTTATTAAATGATTTGATTGGGAAATCAAATCAAAACAAACAGAACAGAAAACAAATAAAAAGAAAAGAAAAGTAAAGAGAGAGGCTTACCTTCTGGCCCAACTCACCGAAGCCAGCCCAGGCCCAGCCCCACTTCTTGTCTTCTACCTCGCCGGCAAGCACACAACTCGGTGGCGAGCATGCGCCGGCCGCCACGCCACCTCCCTGCTTGCTCCCCCTCTTCCTTATCCGGTACCTGGAGACGTCTCTACGCCGCCCTCATCCTTTCCCCCTCCTAGAGCCGTCTTCCCCTTCTTCCCTCTCTCGATTTTGCGCAATCCCGAGCGCCGCCCGAGCTCGCCGTCGGGCGCAGACGTGGCCAACGACGACGAGGGGCTCCGCCTTCGTGTCCAGGACGCTCCTTGACGACTACTTCATCGCGCCGCGCTTCCAATTCGAGCAAAGGAGCCACTCCAGCGACGCCAGCCCCAAGTCCTCGCCGTCGGCCGCCGTGGAGATCGAGCTCAAATCCGCCGCCTCCCCTTCACCCCCGGCCTCGCCGCGCATTCCATCGTCTTCAGGTGAGCACGACGCTCATTCCCCCCCCCTATCCGTTGCTCTCCCCGACCTCTCGTCGCCATTCCCCGCCGTGGACACCACCCAGCCGCCGCGGGCTTCGTCGCCGCCGTGGCCCGAGGCCTCCCTGAGGACCCCGGCGTGCTCCACGCGACGCGCGCGAGTGAGAGGCACCCCCTGGTGCCCTCCTCCGCCCCTCCCGTGCCCGGAACGCCTTCTCCGGCGAGGCGCCGCCGTGGCCAGAGCCACCGGCGTCAAGCCGCCTCCATTAGCCACTAATCCCCCAGCCTAATCACCCCCCTCCTCTCACTAACACTGGGCCCAGTGCCCTTAAGCTAATCACAAATTAAAATAAACAGAGCTAATTAACCCCAGTGAGACTGTCCAGTGGACCCCCCTTGTCAGGCCAGCCCCTGCGTCATCATGACGTCATGCTGAAGCAATAAAGAGAAATCAATTTAATTTTAATCAAAAAATTCCAGAAAGTAAGCAAAACTTTGAATTTGAGTAACCTATAAACTGTAACTCATATTGAAATGATTTTTATATGAAAAATGAGCAGGAGAAAATCCTCTTTACAAATTTCCAACTTTCAGCTATGTTGGAGTTGATCTTAAAATAGGACCAGTAGCTTTTTCTATTTGGTTTAATTGGAATTATTCCAAATTGAATTCAAATGTTTTACCCACTTCAACCAAAGCAATGCTAATATGATCACCTACACTTCAGAAGCATTTCACATACATGGTCACATGGTTTACAATGTACAAACATTAGAAAATGCAACTTGGACCAATTTGAATACATTTCGAGTTTGAATTTGAATTTACTTTTCAAATCAACTTCAATTAACATGTTGCAATTTAAACATAGGTCACCTCAGCACCTTGCCATACTATGTTTTGCATATTGATTGTGCATTGTACTATATTGAATGTGCATTACTTTCAGTGCTTCGGTGATTGCTTCTTCTCGGTAGAGTTGATCTCGGAGATGGGTTATCCTCACGTTAGTACACTAGTACCTCGTGATCGTCAGCAAGGCAAGCACCCCCTCCTTGATCATGTCGATAAAATCCCAGTTCCCTCTCATTCTCGCTTATGCATGTTTAGGATATCACCATGATACGTTCTACCGCTAGTTGAACCCATTCCTTTGCATGACCTATCATTTTGTCACAGTAGTAAGCAAACCACAATCCTAGCAGATGTAGGAGTTGGTTGATATCTTGTGGCCCCTGAAAATGTTACAGCTTATTGCATGCTTAGAGTTTACAGTGAGGCAACTTTGATGTGAGTCGGGATGGTAGTGATCATGTAAATGATGGTGGTAACGTGTTGGTGAATTTGACCTAAACAAGGTGAACGATGAGAGGTTTTGTAGGAGTACACAGTGGGTTGTCTCGTTGAACACTGCCTTAAGCCCGAGTTCTTGTGTTGTTATCCAAGACTAAGAGTACGACCACACATTGGGCTCACTGACCCCTCTCGGCCTAGTACCTCACCCCGGACCTGTCCAGGAGTCGCAAGTAGTTCGCCCTTTCACGATCTCAAGCAGGTGGAACCAAGTTAAGTGGTTGGCGTAGGTTGTGGGCACGTTGAATCAAGTGATCATGATCAAGTTGAGCTTGATGGCGGTCACACAACGTTTGAGTCCGCATCGGAAAAATCGGCCGGATTCCGATCGTGGTCCCAACTCAAATAGGCGACTCCCTAGGACTAGAGATGGTGCCATGAGTGAAGTGTCGTGGCAGCATCCTCGCCGGTACTCACTTGAAGGGTCCATCCCCAGGCGGTAATTGATAAGGCGTGTGTGTAGCAGTACACCCCTGCAGGGTTAATGAACTATTCGAATAGCCGTGTCCGCGGTTATGGACTACTTGGAGACCCTTACTTGATCATAGACAACTTCAATGGTTACTCTAAAATTTCCAAGATAAGTGTGAGTGCTATGGCGTGCTTTCTCGTGGGGAAGTCGAGGAAGTATCCATAGTGGTGTATTGGTTGGATACTTGATACTTGGACTCGTGTACGCTCCTTACCTCTTTCTGGTAATCGTAGTACAGGACTAGCCAAGTCAAAGCTGGCACTTCTGCAATGAAACCCCACCTCCCTTTGCCTTGATACATGTGCATGAGTAGTATAGTTCCTATGTAAGTCTTGCTGAGTACGACTTTTTACTCATGTTTGCTTATTCTATGTTTTAGAGACGAGACCACTGACCCTGATGGTGGCCTCTACCTCGAGCTCGACGTGGACCGGGTCGTATAGTTCCAGACAGCAGCCTGTGCCCTTTGGAGGGTCGTTGTATTTTCTTTTAGGCTTCTTAAGCCATTTGTTAACCTTGTCTTTACTAAGACATAATTTTCTTACGTTGATGTTTGATGTAATGTTGGATCAAAACCATGTGATCTCTGCTTGTAATACAACTACTATGTCTGCTCTATTTAGCAGAAGTTATAAAGACTATGAGTTTGTTGAGTTCATGTTGGGATTACCTGCTGTTTACACTGTACATGTATGCTGCGTGTATGATTATAACGTGCATGTCTTAGTGTGGGGTTCGATAGCTTAGTTGTGTTCTTGTCGGCGGTCTTTTATACACCAAGTGGCCCTTAGATGTGCCCAGCTTGGGGCATCGCGATGCGATTGCTCGTGACTCTGTCACGTGGCACACTTTGTTGCATGATTGAGCCCGCCCGAGATCCCGACTAGGTGATCGGGCTGGAGTCTGTTTATGTAAGTGTTATAATTCAATCGAGAATATGGTTGAGGCGACTTGTCTATGAGTATGGGATTTCACCACCCATAATCATTTAGACTTGTGAGCGGCCGATGAGGACCCATCTCAGTTGATCATCCGGCCTGGATGGGATGCCCCTCACGTACGATGCTTTCCGAGAGTGTTCTGTGCTTGTCCTTGTCTGCTTAGACAAGTGGGTACGACTCTCGGCTCTCCATATGGTTGAGTTGTGACTGGAATTACATACGCAAACCCCGGGTCCCGACAATGCGGTACTGTTCCAGATCTAGATGTTTCCATCCAGATCCGGGGACGAAGCACATATCGGTCCCACCGCGACATATGACAATGCCATATGCCCCGGATTTCCAACATGATATCACAACATTACAGCTACATGGATACACCATCTCATACAATCGGCATACAACTGCCTTAATACAATACATCAACGGAAGTTACATGTCTGAGTACAGACTACAATCAAATGCCTATTGGCAAAGGTAAGACACACCATTCCCGAAACCACACAGGTCCAGGCTCTCCGCCGGGATCCGCCTAACTAGATGTCGTCGAGTCTCCATGAAGGCGTCTAGAAGAAGGGTCGTCGAGCTCCTCTGAAGTCCAATTTCGTTTGCATAACGTGCGTAAAAGAGAAAAGAAAGAGGTGAGCTATATCAAAGTCTTGTAAATAACTTCTCACGGGTAAGATGGGGGTAGTGGTGAGGTTGCAGACGCACTAGCAATATATGAGTGGCTAACGATCTATTTTTAGAGTAAGATGAGAACCAAGCATTCGATGAGGTATCGCCTCCAACAAGTCTGGCTATCAACTACTTACGCAAGCATAAAACCTAACCTATCCTTGTCCTCCTCTTCGCATCCCGACGAAGAAGAAGCAGTCAAGGCACACACACGTTGATCAAATTTATTAAGATTATCTCAATTGTTGTTGTCTATGAACAAGGAGTAGGTCTCAAGTCGTCCATAACTGCGGACATGGCTTTTCGAATAGATTTAACCCTGCAGGGGTGTACCAACTGCCCATTACAAGGCTCTGCATGCACGCCCATCTCTCTCAGTTGCTACCCATCGCAGGAAACCATTTTATGATTTAGTTCCGAGAGATCCGAAACGACAAGTCCCTCTAGCTAACAACGAACAAATCCGGGTGGCCCCCAGGGAGTCGACACCCAATCCAAAAGCCGGCACGCTCTCGGATCAGACTCTTCCGTCTGGCCAAGGTTGAGGTAACTGATCCCCTCACATGTGGGTAGACCCCTAGCTCACCAGTGTGGACCAATAGAGAAACCATGTCTCCGCTGGCCCGGGTTATTTTTAAGATTATCTGCTAGGAGCGACCCGACAGACACACACACGGTTTTCAAATAGTAAATCAGCGTGGGCCACCACTAGAAATGATTGAAGCTAGATAGGTAAGAAAAGGGGACCCCATAAAATCCCACACGCGGTTAGGCATGCTCAGTATTAAAACCAATACCCAGAACTCAGATCCTAGGTGACTCAAATGGAACAAAGCGTCGGGGCGGGATAGCCTAGACCCTCCATCCTTCATCGAATATAGTCAACATTATAATAATCATATCATCCACAATAATATAATAATGTGATAGCCCAATCCAAGGAGTAACAGGATAACAATTCATAACATCCTAGCATGCATACTAAGCAGTGGCTGAGCAGCGAGCAATAGTAACATAGCCGAACAAGGTTTGCTGGGATGTGGAGGACATGGTTGTTTGGGTTTATTGGAGAGGCATGAATATAAAGTGGCAGGATCAAGCAATCGATCTATCCTACACCTAGGCGCGGGTAAGCTGAGATTTATAAGCATGATATATGCTCCCCCTTACCTGACGAGAAGACGATCCGAAGGTGAATTCGATCGCAAGCTCAGAACGTCTCCGAGAGGTACCCTCGGAAGCACACAAGAAGGAAACACTAGAAAAGGCAATCGACGAGCAAGAATCTATTACTACGAAGAAATCACGAGCAAGCATCAACAAGGAGACAACACGAGACAACGCACCACGGTATCGCATCTATCGTCGAGAGCGGTTACTAGTAGGTTAAGTGGAGTACTCGTCACACACGACGATACCGCACATTTAGAATGGTTCAAGTTATTTAGCTACACAACATGAGCAAAGCTTATTAACATGGCATCTCGCTCAAGCATGGAATAGCACACAAACATGACAAGAGGGGAAGCATAAAGTAAACTATCTATGCTAGTCAATTTAAGTGAGGCACAACCTAAACATGGCATTCCACTAAGTACCACACGACAATTTAAGCATTTGGTACTGTTCTGCCCTAAACCATATTTTAGGTTGGTTAAAAACAGCAAACGATAGCATAAACACGAAGTACATGAAATTCTAATCAAGATACATATAAATAACACCCCAAGCGGAGTTACGGTTAAAAAGATACAAGCAATACAAATTACGGGCACAATCTGCCAACATCAGGTAGCACACTTTAGAGTAACAAATAAACAAGCCAAAGGTTGTAAACACGCACAAAAATGATATGCAACTAAAGTAGACATGGCAGTCATGGCATGGAAAAAGGAATCATGCAAAAAGGCATCATGGTTCACTAGTTATAAGCAACACAAAAAGCTCTAAAACATTACTGGTCAAGGACTTAGTGAAAATCAGGAAAACATGGCAGAAACTATTATTTTCATGCTGTATAAAAAGGAGCAAAACTATATGCAAAGGTGCAGAAACATGACATAGCAATATATGGGCATGAAGTAGCCATGATGGTAATCAGGTACAAACAAGAATCAAGGTCATAGGCATCACAGATCAAAAGATATTAAGAGAGCAACATGGCATCGGAAAGTTAAAGCCTTAGTGAAAAACAGATGTGGTTGTCAACAACAGGAGGATAGCAACTTTGGAGCTGAACATAACTATGACCAGGAATGTAAACATGAAAATGCAATACATATAATGGAAGTAGACATGGCATAGATCAAAATGACATATTGTAATGCTCAATAGGATGCACGGTTAAAAAGATATAGGGAAGCAAAGTAGCAACATTATATAAACAGCAGCTGGTGTCTACGCACGCTTCTATTCTTGTAGACTATGTTGGGCCCCCAAGCGCAGAGGTTTGTAGGACAGCAGCAATTTCCCTCAAGTGGATGACCTAAGGTTTATCGAACTCAGGGAAGTAGAGGTTGAAGATGTTCTCTCTCAAGCAACCCTGCAATTAAGATACAAGAAGTCTCTTGTGTCCCCAACACAACTAATACAACTAGGAGTTGTATAGGTGCACTAGTTCGGCGAAGAGATGGTAAAATATGGGTGATAGGTGTGGCAAAACAAAGTAATATAAATCTGTAATAAAAAGTGCAGAAAGCAAACATGTAACAAAATTGAGTGCAAACGGTGTAACAATGTTGGAAACAAGGTCTAGGCTTCATACTTTCACTAGTGGAAACTCCCAACAACATTAACATAGTCTAATCACATGATACTTCCCATAAAACATGCAATGGAGACGTACTCGGAGGTCATTCCTTTGTGGTCAAGAGAGGACGAGAATTGTGTAGGGCTACAAAAGCACACCTCAGAGTTCGTAGTTCCCATCTATGGATTTCCCAATGTCACCGCGGCCATCCAAAGAGAGTACCACAATCACCACAACATATCTAAAGGATAGTCAAAGACAAGCACCAAGAGACTCTCAATCGTCAATCCACACACAAAAGAGGAAATCACTCATGAAAATATTCTTCTAACCCATGTCCAATAAACCGCTTTCACCATGGTCTCGGGGATTATACTAGATAAGATCAAGTGAGTACACCAATCCAATACATAAAGGAAGGGGAAATATAATGGGATCATCCTAGATTAACATAGCCTATGATCACAACGAAGATCACATCATGGGATAGAGAATTGACCACATAGCTACTGTTAGAAACCTTAGCCCCGAGGGGAACTACTCACACATGGACATGGTGAGAGAGAGAGTTGTTGATGGAGAGGTGCGGCCCGGAGGAGGTGAAGGAGACGGCGGCTGTCACATCCCAACTTTTACTCTTCTTGTTAATCTAGTTAACCAAAAATTAGAGCCAACAAAAAAAAAACCTTGCATGAAATGTTAGGTCGTGTTTCAATGCTTGAACTTGTGTGCTTAGGGTTAGTCATGTTGTTGCTTGATGATGCACTTATGATGATGATCATTTTGTGTTGCATGTGCCTAATGTCTTCCATGCATGCAACTCCTCTTGAGATTATCTTAAAAATGGTAACTTGTCAAATTCTAAAAACCCTTGGTGCTAACACCTAGTAAATTTTCTATATAGTATTAATACTAAAAGTTTTAGCCACTACAAAAATCCCTAGGCATCAACCTTTTGGTTGTTTCTAATAACTAAAATATTTATCAATAAAAACTCCTAGCTACATAAAATCATAAGGAAATGCATGCATGATCTTTATATCTAACCTAATAATAATAACAACAATAACAATAATACCAATAATAAAAGAGTTTTGTATTATTTTTATTATTTTATCTCTTAAAAAAATAGGTGTTTGGTGCTAAAAAAAGAAAGAGAAAACACCCTAACTACCCCCCCACTAATCTCTCTCCCCTGATCTCTCTCTCCCGTAACCCCCCCCCTCTCTCTCTCTCACGTATCTCTCTCTCCCTCTCCCTGGTATTCTCTCTTCTCTCTCAAACTCCCCACCTGTCAGCCCCATGGCCTTCACGTGCCCAACCAGGGGCCATCTCAAGGATCGCCCCCGTGGCCTGGCACCCCGAGTGTACCCCCAACCCTTGGCTGCGATGTGACCAGAGGTCTCCCCCGTGGAATCGACCCGCTCCCTCTCTCTCACGAGCTCGCCCACCTCCTGTCTTCTCCAATGGCGCCCGAGGCCACGGATCGCTAGCTTGGCTCTCCCTCCTGTTGCAGCCCCGCTCCTCTCGGCTATAAAAGGAGGCCACCCCGGCTCTCCTCTCCCCACTCGCCACACATCACCACACCACCCCGCTCGTCCGTTTGACAGCCCGAGCAGAAGGAAGAGGAGAAGAAGAGGTTGGAGGAGAAGAGGAGGAGGGAAGCCAGAGGAGGAGGAGGAGGGGAGGCCGGAGCTCCGCCTCTCTGCCTCACGCCGGAGCCGCCGGCGAGGGACCAGAGGAGCCGCCCCAAGCACCCCACTGCCCCAACGTCTACCCCGAGCCGACGCCGCTTCCGACGACCGCAGCCGCCTCCGAGCCCCAAAAACGGGACCCCTGCCCCAAACCGCACCCCCGACGCCCCTCGCCGTCACCTGCAGCCGCCCGGAACGGCTCCCCCGGTGAGCTCCCGTTTCCTGCTGTACACATGGCGCCGTTTTTTTTTCCGCGATGCATGCCATGTTTTAGGGCAAAAATGGAACCCCCTCGACCCCCCCTACCTCCGCCGCCCCCTGCCTCCGGCCTCCGGCCACCGGAGGTCCGCCCCCTCCTCTGTCCGCCATGGGAGCCACTCCCGTTCCTGCCCTAGCGGGAGGAAGAAGAAGCCCCCTGGCCGTTCGATCACACTTGATCCAACGGCCAGGAAAGCCCCATACCCCCTCGTTAAAAAAAAAAAAATTCTGTCGCGCTACGCTAAGCTCCGCCCGCGAAAAAAAAGGGAACTTTGCCCGTGGGCGCCAGATAGCCGGGCCAGCCTGCGTTTTCCTTTTCCTTTTTCTTTTACCAGCAACACCATTTTATTTCTAGAAGATTAAATAAAACTCCAAATTCAGTGAAACAAATTTTTTTGTGTGCATAAAATTAATATCTATAATTCTGCATGTTTAGAATAATTTTTGTGCAGTGCCAAATTAATTGCTTTAGTTTTTATTAGTTTATTGTGCTTTTTAGAAGCTAAGAATAGTTTTAGTTAAATCCTTGTTGACTCTAAAAATGTGTTGTTGACTTGTTTATACTCCTATGATTATACTTTATTTTTCTGTATGATTAGAATTGTTGTTTGTTTAAATAAAATTAATGATCATATTACTATTATTGCTAGCATTCCATGTTAGGATAATTTTAGTTTATTCTTTGTTAATCAATCAAATAGGTTAAAAATTTATTATGCTTGTGTTTGGACAGTAGCTAATTATGGTTGTTATTGAAATAAATTTAAGCATCATCTAAAGTTATACAAAAGTAACTTGTGTAAAATCCCTTGTGGTGTATGGCATAAATTTTGCTTAGCCCTATGAACTTGTTACATCACCACTAAAATTTTTGCTCACCTGTGTTAATCCTAATATGATTGCTTGGTATGCCTCATTTGTTGTTTGATTGGGTGCCAAGTGATTGTTATGTTGGTTGAGTGTTGCTTGGAATTAAAGTGATTGTAATGAGTGTTATTTTTCCGCAACGTGTAGACGAGACGCCTGACGTTGCATGTGAAGACTCCTTCCAAGCCGAAGAAGCCATACCGGGAGACATCGCCGAGGAAGGCAAGCCATCTGCAAAAACTTAACCTTCTCCTACATTTTTACTTCCTTTGTACCATATTATATATCATGATCTTGTTATATCATTTTTGGGTTGGGATTTGTACTAGTTTATTAGGTGAACCCCACATACCTTGTAAGCCTTCCTATTTGGGAGAAATAAACTAGACACCGATAATCTTGGTACTATTACAAGCCTTGCTAATGAACTAGTGACAACATAATAATTTGGTTAATCTTGCTCCCCCCTAATGTATTGGCATACATCTAAGCAGATGTGATGGCCAAGGTTGTGGTTGTTGGAAACATCGTTGAACATATTCAAAGTCTAGAGGGACTCTCTATAAGTGCCGCCAAAACCTAGTATTACAGTACAACCACAATACTCTGGTATGGGACAGGGCTAGTTGGAAGCTTGCTTATCTTAGTACGGGGATCTCATAACTACATGAGTGAGGTACACGATGGTACCCAGAAGCCGGAATCCTGCCGATGCGTCGGGGGTGTAATACGCTGGACTATACCAGTGTCGGTACGGAACGTTGCCGCACCTCTACTACGGTGAAGGCTTGCGTCCACGAGGAGCATGACCATGCACGCGGACAGTTCAGGATGTGGGCATCGGGTAGATCACCTGTACTAGGGTAGGCAAGGGGAAGACTACGGTCGATTATCCGAAAACCGCATACTGAGGTATGACGAACCGTGGGAACTCCCGGCGGATGTATCGAATGTTGTGGGTAAAGTGTACCACCTCTGCAGAGTAAAAACTATTCGAGTAGCCGGAGTCCACGGTCATGGACAGCTAGTGAGGCCACACTTTGTGGGGAATAGATGAGAAATTCTAGTACTGAGATTATGGTTCACGATGATGATGTTGGTATTATGAAAAGGGTTGGACATGATTCAATCGAATATAAATTGTGGGATTAAAATTTGTCAATAGTAAAATATTGCCAACTTAACTAATATTGAGTAGTTAGGTTCCCCATGTTAAACCCCACCATATAGCCATCCCATTATTTTCTTGTACAAAAATCTTTGTTCCTTTCTTTAGGTGGTTTGCGAGTACTTTGTATGTACTCACGGCTTGTCCCTGGTTATTCAATCGGCCAGGCTTGGAGGAGCAGGTATTTGACGATGACGCGACTGACGAGTACTAGGATGTGCTACGCTCTGAGCTTTGCCTGTGGATTGTGATGCTGCTATCTATCTTGCTTTTGCTTATTCCGCTGCCATTTGAGCCCGATGAGGCCGTGTAAGACTATGTTTATGTATGACTTTGTATTCGGTACTGTATGAACTTGTGACTGTGATATCCATTGTCGAGTTGTGCGTCATGCGACACTGATCATGGGAGCATGACGGTATGCACAGCTGGCCGCTTCGGACATATAGTCCGGGGTGCCCACAGACTTGGTATCAGACTTAAACCAGTTATAACTATTTTTTTATGTTTAAAATATTGCACACTTGTCATCTAACTTAAACTTATAAAAATTGTAGATGGCTGGAGTTCCGGTGCACCACCTGCAGCTGACTCAGGCTGGGGATACGCTCTTTTCTCAGGATCTGATCGAGCTGCTTCAGCTTGTTCGCCGCCCCGTTGCAGAGTTCTGGGCCTACGAGATCTTCGGGAGGAAGGATGTGGAGGCTCGCCTGGTTGTGCGGTGTGCGCTCCGAGGATCGGAGGTTACTCCGCGGTCGGACACCATCGCCTTTGTGTTATACGACCATACTTGGGAGGAGGGTCTGCGTCGAGCTTGTCAGGAGGCGATTGCTCGCCTTGTGAGTTTCCACCAGTACGAGCTGAGATCCACGCGGTTCCGTCACTACGGGATGCGCGATGGCGAGGGAGATCCCACTCCCGGCGTTCCTCACCCGATCATGGGGGATCACCTGATTGCTATGGAGAAGCACTTGGCTTTGACTGAGGCTCAGCTGGATGAAGCCCGGTTTAAGCACGACTACAACCTCCAGACAGGGGGTCACGCCCCCATCGACCCTATCGACCTAGAGTCCCGGGACTGGATTATAGAGGAGCTGCAGGGCCAGGTCGTCCGTCTGGAGGGGAGTAATGAGATGCTGAGGAAGAGGACCAGGAGCCTGAAGCGCAAGTGCGCAGATTTGGAGGACGAGATTGCCGCTCTGGATGATGGCGAGGACATCCGGAAGGAGGATGATGCCTACCTTAGTGTTGACGAGGACCACGACGAGGAGGAGGACGTCTCGAACTCCGAGGATCGTGCTTTCATCGACGATGAGGAGGAGAGTGACGCGTAGGAGGTGTCCCATTGAGGTGTTTCCACTTTTGGGTTTAGTCGTGGCTCGGTTTGATGATTGTGTGGTTGGTTATCTGTAAGACTTGGTTATGTATGAGACTTATGCTATCGTTATGCTATCATGTGCTGATTTGCTAGTTACAAGTTTATTGTCTATCTTATATGTCTTGCTTGTGTATGATAACTAAATTGTTAGGGACTTACCCCCCCCCCCCCTTGTAGACTAAATTCCCTCTTATCTTACACCATAACCTCAGGATGTCGAGGCACACCCGCAGCAACCCGAGTGGATCCGGTGATGTGCCACCGCCACCACCCGACCCGAACATGGCGCAACTTCTGCGACTACTGATGGAGGAGCGCCAGGCTGCTCGTGACGAGCGCCAGGCAAACATGGCTGCACTCCAGCAGCTAGTCCAGGCCGCCACCAATGCCAATCAAGGAGGCGGAGGAGTTGGTGGGAATGAGGAGCCCAGGTCTCGGCTCCGAGATTTTTAGAACACCAACCCGCCCGTGTTCTCGCAGACGAAGGAGCCTCTGGATGCTGAGGATTGGCTCCGCACCATGGAGAACAACCTTACTGTCGCCGCTGTTGGCAACAACGAGAAGGTCCTGTATGCCACCCACTACCTCTCCGGCACCGCTAGGAGCTGGTGGGAAGGAGTGCGTGCCCGTCTTCCTGAAGGGCAAGTACTCTCCTGGGCAGAGTTCTCCACCAAGTTCAAGAAGGCGCACATCCCCACCGCACTGATCAGGCGGATGAAGGATGAGTTTCGCCACCTCAAGCAAGGGGGTATGACTGTGGTCGGTTATCTTGACCGATTCACTCAGCTGTCGAGGTATGCCCCGGAGGAGGTGGACACCGAGGAGAAGCGGAAGGACCGTTTCTTGGATGGACTTCACGATGAGTTGAAGGTTGTTCTGGTGGCCATGCAGTTCCCCGATCTTGAGTCTCTCGCTGATGCTGCTATTATGATGGAGGGAAAACTCAAGATGGCCGCTGAAAACCGCAAGCGCCGCATGATGCAGCAGGGTGGATCCAGCAACCCCCGACTGCGTCCGACACAGCCGCCTAGACCAGCACCACAACCTCAGAGGAGCCCTTACCCAGCGCCACGCCCCAATGCTCCTACCCGCCCTGTTGGAGTTCCTCGTCCAGCAGGCGGAGTTCCCCGCAACCCTGGAGTGATCTGTTTTGGATGTGGTCAGAAGGGCCACTACTCGACAGAGTGTCCCAACAAGAAGAATGCTGCTCCACGCCCCAATGCACCAGCGCCAGCTAGAGGGAACCCCGACCGCAGCAATGCCCCACGCGGTGCGTCTAACGCCGCGAAGGGACGTCTGAATCATGTGCAAGCCGAGGAAGCCCAGGAGGCCGCATACGTCATCTTGGGTACGTTCTCAGTTAATTCAGTACCTGCCCAAGTATTGTTTGATTCTGGTGCATCCCACTCGTTTGTTACGACGTCATTTGTGAATAGAAGTGGGATGAGGTCCGAGCCTATGAGGAGGTCCATGAGCGTGCAAATTCCAGGGTCTAGAGTCAAGGAATTTCGCACATGTTATGGTGTGCCCGTAGAGATCCAAGGAGTCATGTTTCTGGCAGAATTGATTGTGCTGGGAACAGAAGGGATAGAAGTGATACTTGGCATGAACTGGTTGTCCAGGTACCGAGGTCGGATAGATTGCGCAGAGAGGATAGTCACCCTCACCAGTGCTAAAGGACGTAGGATAGAGTACTCAGACCTGACCGACAAGACCCGAGCTTGCTGTCATCAGAGTGTCTCGGTGCCATCCCTTGAAGAAGTGAAGGTGGTATGTGAATTCCAGGATATCTTTCCGGAGGAATTACCCGGTATGCCGCCTGATCGGGATATCAAGTTTATCATCGAGTTAGTGCCTGGCACAGCCCCAATAGCACAGAGACCCTACCGGATGAATGCCGAAGAGCTGGTTGAATTGAAGAAGCAGCTGAATGACATGCTCTAGAAGGGACTGATTCGACCCAGTGCTTCACCCTGGGGTTCGCCAGTTCTCTTCGTGGACAAGAGAGACGGCACCATACGCATGTGTGTGGACTACCGTAAGCTGAATGAAGTAACCATCAAGAACAAGTATCCGCTCCCCAAGATCGAGGATCTGTTCGACCAGTTGAACGGAGCCCGAATCTTCTCCAAGATCGATCTGAGGACCGGATACCACCAGCTGAAGGTCCGTGAGTCAGACATCCCCAAGACCGCCTTCACGACCCGCTATGGTTTGTTCGAGTACACTGTGATGTCCTTCGGACTTACCAATGCCCCGGCCTATTTCATGAATCTCATGAACAAGATCTTCATGAAGTACCTTGACAAGTTTGTAGTGGTGTTCATTGATGATATCCTGATATATTCCAAGACGGAGGAAGAGCATGCCGAGCATCTACGCTTAGTTCTCGAGACATTGCGAGAGCACCAGCTGTACGCCAAGTTCAGCAAGTGCGAGTTCTGGCTCAAGGAAGTTGGATTTTTGGGACATGTATTGTCAGAAGGAGGAATATCCGTCGACCCCGCCAAGATTCAGTCTGTCATGGACTGGACAGCTCCGACAACTCAGACCGAAGTGAGAGGATTCCTCGGACTAGCGGGATACTACCGCAAGTTCGTGGAAGGTTTCTCCAGCATTGCCCGTCCCCTGACCCAGTTGTTGAAGAAGGACCAGAAGTTTGTGTGGACAGAAAAGTGTGAAGCCAGTTTCCAGGAGTTGAAGAGGAGATTGGTATCTGCCCCAGTGTTGACTATGCCTGACCTGACCAAGAGCTTTGATGTGTACTGTGATGCATCAAAGATTGGTTTGGGTTGTGTCCTTATGCAAGTGGGCAAGGTGATTGAGTACCTGTCTCGACAGTTGAAGCCGCACGAGTTGAACTACCCCACCCATGATTTGGAGCTAGCCGCAGTTGTGCTTGCTCTCAAAAGGTGGAGACATTACCTGATGGGTCACCGTTGCGACATATACACAGACCATAAGAGCCTGAAGTACATTTTCTCACAGAAGGAGTTGAACATGAGGCAGAGGAGGTGGATCGAGCTGATCAAAGACTATGATCTCGAAATCCATTACCACCCTGGTAAGGCCAACGTGGTAGCAGATGCCCTCAGCCGCAAGCCGTGCACACTTAATGCAATAATCAGAGAGACGCAGCCAGCTCTGCACGAGGAGTTCGAGAAGCTGGGTTTGGATCTTGTTACACCCGGTTTTCTGGCTCACCTCGAGCTGACTCCGACTCTATTTGATCAGATCAAGGAGGCACAGAAGGGACACGATAGTATCGAGGGAATCAAGAGAAGATGCCCCTCGGCAAGGCCCCAAAGTTCACGACGGATGATGAAGGAGTTCTTTGGTTTGATGGCCGATTGTGTGTGCCTGATGTGGAGGAGTTGAACCTCACTATCCTGAAGGAAGCTCACGATACACCTTACTCCATCCACCCCGGAGGGACTAAGATGCATCAAGACCTGAAGGACTTGTTTTGGTGGCACGGTATGAAGCGTGAGATTGCCTTGTATGTTGCCAAGTGCGACATCTGCCAAAGGGTGAAGGCAGAACATCAGAGACCTGCAGGATTGCTGCAACCACTCCGAGTTCCTGAATGGAAGTGGGAACAGATAGGCATGGACTTCATCACAGGACTACCGAGGTCGAGCAAGGGTCATGACTCTATCTGGGTCATCGTCGACCGACTCACCAAGGTAGCGCACTTTATTCCAGTTCGAACCACCTATCGAGGAGACCAGCTGGCAGACTTGTACATGTCAAGGATAGTCTGTCTGCATGGAGTTCCGAAGGAGATTGTGTCTGACCGAGGCACCCAGTTTACCTCGAGATTCTGGAAGCGAGTCCAGGAGGCACTCGGCACTAAGCTCAGTATCAGCACAGCCTATCACCCGCAGACTGGAGGCCAGACCGAGCGAGTGAACCAGATATTAGAGGATATGCTCCGCGCATGTGCTCTAGCATATGGTTCCAAGTGGGAGGATTGCTTGCCGTATGCAGAATTCTCCTACAACAACAGCTATCAGTCAAGTCTGCAGATGGCCCCCTTTGAAGCATTGTATGGACGGAAGTGCCGCACGCCCCTAAACTGGTCTCAGACTGGGGAAGGGAAGATCTTTGGACCCGATGTTTTGAAGGAAGCTGAGGAACAGGTTCAGTTGATTCGTGAGCGCCTCAAGACCGCTCAGTCCCGTCAGAAGAGTTATGCCGACCCCAAGCGTCGAGAGGTGACTTTTGCAGTTGGAGACTTTGTGTATCTACGATTCACCCCATTGAAGGGAATGCAGAGATTCCATGTGAAGGGGAAGTTAGCACCACGATACATCGGACCATTTGAGGTGATAGCCAGACGAGGTCAAGTTGCCTATCAGTTGAGACTGCCAGCAGAACTATCCGATGTGCACGATGTATTCCATGTCTCCCAGCTCCGGAAGTGTCTGGAGGTACCAGACAAGCCCGATGTTTTCAAAAACATCGATCACCGCACGGTGGATATCAACCAGGATCTCACATACCGCGAGACACCCCTTCGTATCCTGGAAGAAGCCTCCCGAGTCACCCGAAAACGCGCGATCAAGTTCCACAAGGTCCAGTGGACCAACCACACTGAGGAGGAAGCCACCTGGGAACGGGAGGACTACCTCAAGCGCGAGTTCCCGCATCTCTTCACTATCCTTTGAATCTCGGGGACGAGATTCTTTTTAAGGGGGGAAGGTCTGTCACATCCCAACTTTTACTCTTCTTGTTAATCTAGTTAACCAAAAATTAGAGCCAACAAAAAAAAACCTTGCATGAAATGTTAGGTCGTGTTTCAATGCTTGAACTTGTGTGCTTAGGGTTAGTCATGTTTTTGCTTGATGATGCACTTATGATGATGATCATTTTGTGTTGCATGTGCCTAATGTCTGCCATGCATGCAACTCCTCTTGAGATTATCTTAAAAATGGTAACTTGTCAAATTCTAAAAACCCTTGGTGCTAACACCTAGTAAATTTTCTATATAGTATTAATACTAAAAGTTTTAGCCACTACAAAAATCCCTAGGCATCAACCTTTTGGTTGTTTCTAATAACTAAAATATTTATCAATAAAAACTCCTAGCTACATAAAATCATAAGGAAATGCATGCATGATCTTTATATCTAACCTAATAATAATAACAACAATAACAATAATACCAATAATAAAAGAGTTTTGTATTATTTTTATTATTTTATCTCTTAAAAAAATAGGTGTTTGGTGCTAAAAAAAAAGAAGAGAAAACACCCTAACTACCCCCCCCACTAATCTCTCTCCCCTGATCTCTCTCTCCCGTAACCCCCCCCCCCCTCTCTCTCTCACGTATCTCTCTCTCCCTCTCCCTGGTATTCTCTCTTCTCTCTCAAACTCCCCACCTGTTAGCCCCATGGCCTTCACGTGCCCAACCAGGGGCCATCTCAAGGATCGCCCCCGTGGCCTGGCACCCCGAGTGTACCCCCAACCCTTGGCTGCGATGTGACCGGAGGTCTCCCCCGTGGAATCGACCCGCTCCCTCTCTCTCACGAGCTCGCCCACCTCCTGTCTTCTCCAATGGCGCCCGAGGCCACGGATCGCCAGCTTGGCTCTCCCTCCCGTTGCAGCCCCGCTCCTCTCGGCTATAAAAGGAGGCCACCCCGGCTCTCCTCTCCCCACTCGCCACACATCACCACACCACCCCGCTCGTCCGTTTGACAGCCCGAGCAGAAGGAAGAGGAGAAGAAGAGGTTGGAGGAGAAGAGGAGGAGGGAAGCCAGAGGAGGAGGAGGAGGGGAGGCCGGAGCTCCGCCTCTCTGCCTCACGCCGGAGCCGCCGGCGAGGGACCAGAGGAGCCGCCCCAAGCACCCCACTGCCCCAACGTCTACCCCGAGCCGACGCCGCTTCCGACGACCGCAGCCGCCTCCGAGCCCCAAAAACGGGACCCCTGCCCCAAACCGCACCCCCGACGCCCCTCGCCGTCACCTGCAGCCGCCCGGAACGGCTCCCCCGGTGAGCTCCCGTTTCCTGCTGTACACATGGCGCCGTTTTTTTTTCCGCGATGCATGCCATGTTTTAGGGCAAAAATGGAACCCCCTCGACCCCCCCTACCTCCGCCGCCCCCTGCCTCCGGCCTCCGGCCACCGGAGGTCCGCCCCCTCCTCTGTCCGCCATGGGAGCCACTCCCGTTCCTGCCCTAGCGGGAGGAAGAAGAAGCCCCCTGGCCGTTCGATCACACTTGATCCAATGGCCAGGAAAGCCCCATACCCCCTCGTTAAAAAAAAAAAAACGCTGTCGCGCTACGCTGGGCTCTGCCCGCGAAAAAAAAGGGAACTTTGCCCGTGGGCGCCAGATAGCCGGGCCAGCCTGCGTTTTCCTTTTCCTTTTTCTTTTACCAGCAACACCATTTTATTTCTAGAAGATTAAATACAACTCCAAATTCAGTGAAACAAATTTTGTTGTGTGCATAAAATTAATATCTATAATTCTGCATGTTTAGAATAATTTTTGTGCAGTGCCAAATTAATTGCTTTAGTTTTTATTAGTTTATTGTGCTTTTTAGCAGCTAAGAATAGTTTTAGTTAAATCCTTGTTGACTCTAAAAATGTGTTGTTGACTTGTTTATACTCCTATGATTATACTTTATTTTTCTGTATGATTAGAATTTTTGTTTGTTTAAATAAAATTAATGATCATATTACCATTATTGCTAGCATTCCATGTTAGGATAATTTTAGTTTATTCTTTGTTAATCAATCAAATAGGTTAAAAATTTATTATGCTTGTGTTTGGACAGTAGCTAATTATGGTTGTTATTGAAATAAATTTAAGCATGATCTAAAGTTATAAAAAATTAACTTGTGTAAAATCCCTTGTGGTGTATGGCATAAATTTTGCTTAGCCCTATGAACTTGTTACATCACCACTAAAATTTTTGCTCACCTGTGTTAATCCTAATATGATTGCTTGGTATGCCTCCTTTGTTGTTTGATTGGGTGCCAAGTGATTGTTATGTTGGTTGAGTGTTGCTTGGAATTAAAGTGATTGTAATGAGTGTTATTTTTCCGCAACGTGTAGACGAGACGCCTGACGTTGCAGGTGAAGACTCCTTCCAAGCCGAAGAAGCCGTACCGGGAGACATCGCCGAGGAAGGCAAGCCATCTGCAAAAACTTAACCTTCTCCTACATTTTTACTTCCTTTGTACCATATTATATATCATGATCTTGTTATATCATTTTTGGGTTGGGATTTGTACTAGTTTATTAGGTGAACCCCACATACCTTGTAAGCCTTCCTATTTGGGAGAAATAAACTAGACACCGATAATCTTGGTACTATTACAAGCCTTGCTAATGAACTAGTGACAACATAATAATTTGGTTAATCTTGCTCCCCCCTAATGTATTGGCATACATCTAAGCAGATGTGATGGCCAAGGTTGTGGTTGTTGGAAACATCGTTGAACATATTCAAAGTCTAGAGGGACTCTCTATAAGTGCCGCCAAAACCTAGTATTACAGTACAACCACAATACTCTGGTATGGGACAGGGCTAGTTGGAAGCTTGCTTATCTTAGTACGGGGATCTCATAACTACATGAGTGAGGTACACGATGGTACCCAGAAGCCGGAATCCTGCCGATGCGTCGGGGGTGTAATACGCTGGACTATATCAGTGTCGGTACGGAACGTTGCCGCACCTCTACTACGGTGAAGGCTTGCGTCCACGAGGAGCATGACCATGCACGCGGACAGTTCAGGATGTGGGCATCGGGTAGATCACCTGTACTAGGGTAGGCAAGGGGAAGACTACGGTCGATTATCCGAAAACCGCATACTGAGGTATGACGAACCGTGGGAACTCCCGGCGGATGTATCGAATGTTGTGGGTAAAGTGTACCACCTCTGCAGAGTAAAAACTATTCGAGTAGCCGGAGTCCACGGTCATGGACAGCTAGTGAGGCCACACTTTGTGGGGAATAGATGAGAAATTCTAGTACTGAGATTATGGTTCACGATGATGATGTTGGTATTATGAAAAGGGTTGGACATGATTCAATCGAATATAAATTGTGGGATTAAAATTTGTCAAGAGTAAAATATTGCCAACTTAACTAATATTGAGTAGTTAGGTTCCCCATGTTAAACCCCACCATATAGCCATCCCATTATTTTCTTGTACAAAAATCTTTGTTCCTTTCTTTAGGTGGTTTGCGAGTACTTTGTATGTACTCACGGCTTGTCCCTGGTTATTCAATCGGCCAGGCTTGGAGGAGCAGGTATTTGACGATGACGCGACTGACGAGTACTAGGATGTGCTACGCTCTGAGCTTTGCCTGTGGATTGTGATGCTGCTATCTATCTTGCTTTTTCTTATTCCGCTGCCATTTGAGCCCGATGAGGCCGTGTAAGACTATGTTTATGTATGACTTTGTATTCGGTACTGTATGAACTTGTGACTATGATATCCATTGTCGAGTTGTGCGTCATGCGACACTGATCATGGGAGCATGACGGTATGCACAGCTGGCCGCTTCGGACATATAGTCCGGGGTGCCCACAGCGGCGGCAGCGGCCACGGCCCTTGGCCCCTTGTTCTTCCTTGGATATGGTGATGCTGTGGAGATTGATCTCCCCCTCAAGACGGCTTCCAAGGGGTAGGAAATTTCGTGGTGCCCTTTTGACCTAGGTTTCCTCCCTTTATATAGACTCTCGGATTCCCATCATCCATATTAGGTCTTCGGTATTTCGGGCTTCTAGGGAGCATCCGAACTCTGATTGGGCCGAATTTTATGTGTAGATCCACCGGAAAAAAAATTTCCTACAACTTTTTAGTTTAAGTTTTTCCGTTTGAGGCCGTCCTCTAGCGTTTTCGAGGCGATCATTAAAACCTTCCTGGTGGGGAAATATTTTGGGAAAGTTAGAGTCCAACTCTTACAAGGCTTCTTTTTGTGATCTTTCCTTTATCCAAGTAATTCCTACACATAAAGTAGAAAAACAAGAACATATGCACTCTTGCAACCATTAATAGGTTAGTTCCAAAATATGTTATAAAAATATATGAAAGTGTATCAAAAGCATAGCAATATCAAACAAAACATGCATGGAGCAAGCAGAAATTATAGATATGTTTGGGACGTATCAGCAGCACATGTCATTAGGGTCACCACTTGGAAGCAAGGATTGAAGTAGACATGATGCTTAACACATACAAGAAATAATCAATGCAATAGGCCTCATGGATGTGACACAATCTTCACCCAAAGATGCAATAAAATAACAGCAACAGCAATTTCCAGAAATTAGCAGCAATTAACAGTCTGGTGCCCACTTCAATAGTGATTAACAACATCACGATGGCCTCAAATTAATTAACTCATTAAAGATGAAAGTTAGAGCACACAATTCTGAGCAATAAACATTTTGGGCGCACCTTGATCCGAGCTACGGTTTGATCGCAATCTACGTCACAAAAATGATTACAGCAGCAATATTAAAAGACTTAGCAGAAATTTCACAGGCAAAACTGAGCGCGGGATAACTAAAAGTCGCACTAGGCGCTGCGCAGTACTGGGCGGAGCCCAATAGGAGCAACAACAAAAAAAAAAGAGGGGGCCTCACCTTGCTGGCCAAGGCCCAACTGGCGGGTGGGCTGCTGGCGCCTGGTGGGTTGCGGTGGGGCGCGCAGGCCAGGACGGTCCACCTGGCGAGGCAAGCGGCTCGGCTCCGCTGGATCGGCCGCCTGAGCGGGCACGACGCGACGACGGCGGCGCTGCAGGTCCGGCGAGCCTGACCAGGCGGCAACGGGCGTGGGGGCCACGGGCGAGGTGGATCTGGCCGCGAGAGGGGTCGCCGGCGCAGGATCTAGGCAGAGAGGAGGGCGGCGCGGAAAGGACGACGGCGGCAGCGAGCTCCGCGGCTCAGGAGGCCACTTCCACGGCGTGCGGCGGCCCCGATCGCCGGCTGCTTTAGAGGAGGAGGAGGGAGGAGGTCAGGGAGGCGAGGGGTGGAGAGGACAGGGAGGCAGAGCGACCTGGGTGCGGCGGCGCTCGCCGGTGATACGTCCAAAACGTATCTATAATTTCTGCTTGCTCCATGCCTCTTTTGTGTGATATTGCTATGATATTGATGAACTTCCATACACTTTTGATCATATTTGGACTAACCTATTAACTCAGTGCACCCCAGTGCCAGTTCCTGTTTTCTGCTGTTTTTCTATTTCAGGTTTCCCCCTTATTAAAAGTACCAGAAAAATTCAGGGAAAAATATAGGAAAAATCAACGTACCGGAAGCTTCGTGAAGAGCCCAGGAGGGGCCAGAGGGGAGCCAGGGGGGCCCAGGCAGCCATAGGGTACGGCCAGGCCCCTGGCCGCGCGAGGGGGGGCACCTGGATTCCCTGGCCCACCTCTGGCTGCCCCCTTTCGCCTATTTATTCCCCGTGACGAGAAACCCTCGGGGACAGAACCCTTTTTCGCAATCTCTCCTCTGTTCCGCCGCCGCCGCGCTTCCAAGATCGGGAGCACCAGGAGACCTCTTCCCGGCACCCTACCGGAGGGAGGAATCACCTCCGGGAGCTTCTCCACCACCATGGATGCCTCCCGGATGAACCGTGAGTAGTCCACCTTGGACCATGGGTCCATGATCAGTAGCTATGTGATGTTCTCCTCCCCTCTTTGTTCTTCATGGATTAGACCTCGTGAGCTGCCCTACATGATCGAGGCACATATGTAATCTTTCTGCTATTGCTATGCTGAGTTTGCTGGGATCCGATGGATTATGAGATTATGTTCAGATTGTGATTGAGTTATATATTTGATTCTCTTCTTTTATATTTCTTTTCTTGAGTAACTCTTGCATGTTCTCCATTGCTGTTTATTGCTTTGGCCAAGTAGTAGGTAGTGACTCCAAGAGGGAGCGTTATGCATGATTGTGGGTTCATGCCCCCCCGATGACTAGCTTGAGTGACAGAAACATGAGTCTAGGGGATGTGTTGTTGCCACAAGGGGGAAAACAACGGTGCTTGTACTTGCGGGTGCAAGGATTGTTTACTTTACGCAAAGTTCTTTAATGCAGTTGTCCGTTGCTTTGAGTTTACACTTTCGGTGGGATTCACAACTTAATACCAGCGAGATGTTCTGGATAGATATCTCAAGGTGGATGATTAGTGGGTAGATGCAGATGGATTTTGGTCTACTTGTTTTGGCGTACCGCCCGTGCTTTTGAGCCTCTTCCTTTCTGTTTTGCATAATTAGCATTGGTTTGCGCACATAATCCTGTCAATTGCCCAGCTGTAATTTTTTTACCTGGCATGGCTGTTTTATCGTCTTTTGGGAGAGAGACATCACTAGTGAACATCATGAGATCCAGGTGCATACCTCCACCACAGTTTACACTATCAATTTACTTTCAATATTTACTTTTCAGTAGCTATCACTATCATTATTATCCAGTGCGTTTTATCCTTTGTAAATAACAAGGCCGGAGGAATTGACAACTCCTCTGAACTCGTTGGGAGCAAAGTTATCTGTGTGTGTGCAGGTCCAGGAGAAGCAAGTGATTATCTTCAAAAGGCGCCTCACTTGCCGAACCATCTACTTGTCGACCCAGGAGTCCTACGGGTTCGATACTTTAAACCTTAGCATCTTCGCTAAGGGAAACTTGCTGCTACGCTACATCTCACCTTCCACTTGGGGTAACCAACGAGGTACGAGAAGTTATCTCGTGTATCAGCCGGCGGCGACGGCGCCGGGGCGGAGTGCGGCGGCGCGGGTCTCCATGGGAGGCAGCGGCGCGAGACGGGCCAGGCGGGCCCGAGGCGGCGGCGGTTGGGCCCTGCGGAGCCCAAACAGCCGGAGGTTGGGGAAGGCCACGGTGGGGGCGACGTGGCGCCTCTGGAGCCCTCCGATCTGCGATTCGACGGCTCCGGAGGTGGCCAGGGCTAGGGTTTCGGAAATTGGGGCTATTTTGGGCAGATTTGGGGCAATTGTGAGGGGGTGGATGCAATTTTTCCTAGGGGGAAACCCTAGAAAGGGGTGGGAGAGTGGTGGTCTTTATATAGGTGGTCTGGCTGGAAATTTTGCGCAAAAACCCTCGGGTTTTCTCCCTCGCGTCCGATACTTCATGTTTCTGACCGCCGGGAGTGCATATGACCTCCGATTCGGACGAAATCTCAAACCACGCGCTCAGCGCGTCGAGCCCGTCAGTCCTACCTCACTTTGATAGCGTTCTGAGAAAATTTTCCGGCGCTCAATAAAATAACACATTTAATTATTAAATGGGGTTTTTTCATTCTGATGGCGATGGCTGGTCTCGTGCCGGTTGCGATGGTGATCGGGTGAAACCCGGTGTCGCAAAGGTCGAGTGTCAGGGTGGCAAAGGTCGGTCTCCGTCCGGTACGAGACAAGAGGGGGAAAATAATCGTCGATCGATAAATCGGGGATGCAAACACCACAAAAAAAGCAGGCAATCAACTAATTCACACCGAAAACAAAAATTTTAATTTTTGTGAAATCTGGGCTGTTACAATACTCGTCGGCTAACAGGAGAAAGCACTTCTTGCTCGATTGTATTATAATGGAGATGATTACAGTGGAGGTCCAGGCGAGACCGCTCAGGGCCAGAGGTGTAGCTATAAAATTCGATGCCCTAGACATCCCCTCTCCCAGCCTTTATATACTAGGCTGGGTTGCAAGGAGTTCGTCTAGGTTTACAAAGAGGGTTTCCTAATCTAGCTTCAGTGTTGGATTCCAAGTCACGGTTCCCATGATCGTCGAGGACTCCTTATGGCGGTTGCCTCGAGTGGGCCATGTGTGGTCCGGTCGAGGCTTTCTGTGGACCCTCTAGCTTGATACGCACCAGGTACCCTCATCTGTAAGAGTCGTGGGGTCACCCCCTTGTCAGTCCTTTATCAAAAATCACAAAAAAATACTTACCTTTCTTTTAGTAGTCCTTCTTGTTTAGTCAAGCATGTTAGGACTTGGTGCTTTGAGGGAATCGGAAGTTCTAGATTTCCATCAAGTGGATGGAGATAATATGAAGAAGGAATGGGATAGAATTTCTGAAGCACATAGTAGAATTATGCCTTGGATACCTATAAAAATTGTGCATAGAAATTTTTACTATGGTCTTTTTAAGTGGTGTAAACACTCTCTTGATATTATAGCTGCGGAAGATTTCTTAGAGTGTGATGAAGCTAGAGCTCTTGATATTATACATGGTACATCTAGATATTTTGTTTATGATCATAGTTTTGATACTGTTATAGATAGACTTGCTACTATTGAAAGGAGAATGGATGCTCTAGACTTGAGGAAGGTAGAGAGACCTAATCCCAATAAGAAAGATATGTTGGAGATAGATGATGATTGGGAGCCTTTTGTTAGAATTAGCATCTCTAACCAAGACTTCCTTGCTTTTTGTGATATTGGATCCATGGTTTCTACAATGGAGAAAATAATTTATGATTCTTTGAAACTAAACATGGACAATTTGGCATCTTATCATGAAAATGCTAATGGAGATATTTCTGAGATCCAGGGAAAGTTAAAATATGTCCAAGTTGCATTCCTCAAGAGGATTGCAACGATGGATTTCTTCAACATGGAGCCAAACCAAAGTAACATCGTGCTTGGAAGGGACTTTCTCCGAGCCATTGATATAGATAAGGGAAAAATAGGCTTACGTGGAAAAGTGAAAGGTATGTACCTCTTCCTAGGAAAAATAAGAATGAACTTGTTGAAAATCAATTTGAAGGTTTTTATTATTCCGATGATCCCGGTGACCTTTGATTCTTCTTTTTTGCTTCTTGCCTAACTTAAAGGCGTAAAAGAAAGTGCTTGTTGGGAGGCAAACAAATATGTTTTTACTTCTGGTTTAGTGGTCTTGATGATTGTTACTACTGTAGCAACATCATTGTATCTTTATTTTCAAGCTTTGTGCCAAGTTTAGCCGCCGATTGCAAGAAAGTTCAAGAGTTGTGACATGCTGTCCAGAAAATAGATTCTGTCCTTGGACGGAAATATTCACGATGAGTTATGTATGAAGGGAGTTTTCAAGTGTGCGAGGGAAGATGATGAAAGAAGATCCGGGAGTTTCAAGCGCTCAAGCTTGGGGATGCCCCCATGCATCCCCAATAAATATCTAAGGATACTCAAGCATATAAGCTTGGGGTTGCCCCCGTGCATCCCATTCTCCATCAACAATTATCAGTTCGTCCTTCGTTACACTATATTTTTATCACTTCATGCGTTATGTGCTATGCTTGGAGCGTCTTGCTCTTTACTTTCTTTTTAGTTTTCTTTAGCTTTGCTTGTTGTTCATAACAAGTTATAACCCAGCTTTCTTTGTGTGGGAGAGAAACATGCTCCACTTCAAATTAGAACACATCATAGGATTTTCATGCTTATCTTTCTCTTTGTTGTGTGTTCTTTATCTTTTCGTAGCTGCTGTCATGCTCAGCTCTCAGTTTTCATGCTTATCTTTTTAAAGAGATTTTGCTTAGGTTGTTGCTGGAACTCTCTTGAGTTTTCATGTTTATCTTGTTTAGAGAGTTGGCTTGTTGCACTGAGTTGTGTATTGACTTAAAGTAGGTAATTGAGGTTGCTATTCAATTGTAGTAATAACTTGCAATTGTTTTGAGGTATTTTTGTGAGTAATGTTTGAACTTTTTGTGTCAAGAGCTCTAGCCTATTATTGATAGGTGCCGTATTTTGGGAAATCCGTGTTTATTTTCAAAAAAAACTACAAAAACTACTTGAGCACTGTAGCTACTAGATGGATCACTAGTCTTTGGAGGGATCGGATATCATAGTACACTCACGTACTATGAGTCGAGGATGCGGAAGGATAACCAAACCCCCATACACTCCTCCTCGGGGTACTTGTCTCTTTGTGAACCTCCTGGTTAGATTGAGAGTTACCGATAATAAGTGCACGAGTTCTTAGGACTAATGTAAGTATTGAAAGTTGACACTTCCACCTCCTCATATTTGCTAGCCTCTTCGGTACCGTGCATTGCCCTTTTCTCACTCCGAGAGTTGGCGCCTACCTCGCCGGTGCATCCAAACCCTTGGCATGATACGCTCTATCATCATAAACCTCCTTATATCTTTCCTCAAAACAACCACGATACCTACCTATCAAGGCATTTCCATAGCCTTTCCGAGATATATTGCCATGCAACATCCACCTTCTCATGACTTGATCTTCATGTCATACATGTTCCTGCTACACTGGAAGAGCCATACATTTGCATACATCATGATAGCTACATCTTCTTTATGCTGAGTACATTTGTAAAGTGTGAAAGATCACCTATACTCCTTGTAAAATAGAGTGTTGCCCCTAAGTGAGGAAAAGATCCCAAAGAGGACAAATTTAAAAGATCCCAAAGAGGACAAATGAGAGTTAAATAGAAAGAGCCATTGAGGCTACCAAAAAATAGAAAAAAAGAAAAAAAAGAGAAAAATAAAATAAAAAGAGAGAAGGGGGAAACACTACTATTCCTTTTGAGAGATCCACACTCGCACTCCCTCTTATACCTTGTAATCCATAGAGATGATCATATATGCATTAAGATAGGTGGGGACCTTCACACTATAGAACTTGTCTTGTATATTCCAATGATGAGCCTCCTCAACTGAGATCTAGGTCTTCTTGAGCAAGCAAGTTGGATGCACCCCCACTAGTTCCATTGGAGAGATTTCCTTAGCTCATATGTGCATCCATTGCATGGCAATCCCTACTCCTCACATCATATCTATCATTTGCCCTTCTCTCGCCTATGATTGTCCTCATTGATGTGAGCCTTTCACACCTTTTTTGTCTTCCTTCTCCACCATCTCTCTCTTTGCCATCCTAAGTGTCAACTCTCTTGCTTACGCTCATCCATTGCATGAGTGCTCAAAATATCGAAAGGAGTGGATCAATTTAACTTGTACCTGGCTAGTTGTCTGGGGACGAGTCAAGATAAGATTCCAAAGAAGATTAAGTGTGAAACTTTAGTAGTTTGAGTTCTCAACAAATAAATATTTTCTCTCGCATTCCCATCCCCCACTTCTTGCACGCAAACACCATCTGGAGACATTTGAGTCACGGACAGTAAGAGATCTTTTACCTTTATGTTCTAATGTTGCTTTTTTCAATGCTAATATAGACTCTTGCCTGTTATGACTTTAATTGAATTACATGGCTTGATTGCTTTACTTAAAAGTTCTTATATGGTTGGTAGCATGTCACCACAGAAATTATGCTTGTTATCATTTACCTACTCGAGGACGAGCAGGAATTAAGCTTGGGGATGTTGATACGTCCCAAATGTATCTATAATTTCTGCTTGCTCCTTGCATGTTTTGTGTGATATTGCTATGATTTTGATACACTTTCATACACTTTTAATCATATTTGGACTAACCTATTAACTCAGTGCAGCCAGTGCCAGTTCCTCTTTTCTGCTGTCTTTTTATTTCAGGTTTCCGTCGTATTAAAAGTGCTCCAAAAATTCCAGAAAAATCCGATAAAAAATCAGCGCACGCGAACCTTCCAGAGCCCCGAAGGAGTGCCGTGGGGGGCCACCCTGTGCCTAGGCAGCCAGGGGGCGCGGCCCCACCCTAGGCCACACCAGGGGGCGCCTGGATCCCTGATGGGCCCCCTGGCTGCCCCCTTCGCCTATATTTACCTTATCCTCCAAAACACTCGAGGACAGAACCCTTTTTCGTGATGTTGCCTCTGTTCCGCCGCCGCGCTTCCAAGATCGGGAGCGCCAGAAGACCTCTTTCCGGCACCCTGCCGGAGGGAGGGTTGACCTCCGGGAGCTTTTCCACCACCGTGGACGCTTCCCGGATGATCCGTGAGTAGTCCACCTTGGACCATGGGTCCATAATCAATAGCTATGTGATGTTCTCCTCCCCTCTTTGATCTTCATGGATTAGACCTTGTGAGCAGCCCTACATGATCAAGGCACATATGTAATTCTTTCTGCTGTTGCTATGTTGAGTTTGCTGGGATGTGATGGATTATGAGACTATGTTCAGATTGTGATGAGTAATATATTTGGTTCTTCTCTTTTATATTTGAGTTCTTGAGTAATTCTTGCATGTTCTCCGTTGCTGTTTATTGCTTTGTCCAAGTAGTAGGTTGTGACTCCAAGAGGGAGCGTTATGCTTGGTTGTGGGTTCATGCCCCCTGATGACTAGCTTGAGTGACAGAAACATGAGTCTAGGGGATGTGATTTTGCCACAAGGGGGAAAACAACGGTGCTTGTAACCGCGGTTGCAAGGATTGTTTACTTTACGCAAAGTTCTTTCAATGCAGTTGTCTGTTGCTTTGGGTTTACACTTTGGGTGGGGCTTGCAACTTAATACCAATGAGATGTTCTAGATAGATATCTCAAGGTGGATGATTAGTAGTAGATGCAGATGGATTTCGGTCTACTTATTTTGGCTTACTGCCCATGCTTTTGAGCCTCGTCCTTTCTTTTGTAGCATAGTTAGCATTGGTTTGCGCCCGTAATCCTGTCAATTGCCCAACTGTGATTTGTTTACCTCGCATAGCAGTTTTATCGTCTTTTGGAGAGAGACATCACTAGTAAACATCATGGGACCCCAGTCCATATTTCCACCACTGTTTGCACCCTCAAATTACTTCTTGATTTTACTTTCTAGTCGTAGTTATCACTATCACTATCATTATCTATTGCATTGATCCTTTGTAAATGGCAAGGCCGGAGAGATTGACAACCTATCTGTACTTGTTGGCAGCAAAGTTATTTGTTGTTTGTGCAGGTCCCGGCTAAGCAAGTGATTCTTTTTAGACGACGCATCACTTGCCGAACCATCTACTTGTCGTCGTTGGAGTCCTACGGGAGACGATCTTTAAACCTTGGTATCTTTGCCAAGGGAAATTTGCTGTTGTGCTACATGTCAACCTTCTAGTTGGGGTAGCCAACGAGGAGCACTACTTCAGTGCCATCAATGTAGCACAAGTTGCACCAATATCTAGTACTCAAGTTGCTCCTATACCACAAGCATCGACACCTACTCCTAATCCATTTTAGCCAAGCGAAGGGAGGATTTGCATAAGATGTTTCAAGATACTTTTGGAATCGAGCCGAAAGTAAAAAGTAGTGTCTATCAAAAGCCTTATCCCGCACACTTCGATGCAGTGTTGTACCCTCAAGGTTACAAGGTTCCTGAATTTGTGAAATTTAGTGGAGAGGGCACAAAAACAACCCGGGAGCATGTTTGTCAGTACTTAGCACAGTTGGGTGAGGCCGGTTCCATAGAAGAATTGAAAGTGCGTCTATTTTCCCTATCTCTACCCGGCACCGCCTTTTCATGGTTTTCTACTTTGCCACATGGCTCCATTCTTTTGTGGTCACAATTAGAACAGAAATTTCATGATCACTTTTATAGTGGCGACAGTGAGCTTAAGTTGTGAAATCTTACATCGGTTAGGCAAAAACATGATGAATCGGTCACCGATTATGTCAAAAGATTTAGAGATATAAAAAACCGATGCTATAGCCTAGTGATAATTGAGAGAGATTTGTTTCTTAATGGTTTGAAAGCCCATATTAAAGAAAGGCTAGAAAGTTATGAGTTTCTAAATATTAACCAAGTTTTGCATAAAGCTTTGTCCCAAGAGAGCCGAGTTAAAGAGGCTCATAAGTCATCAACCGATCGTCCTAGAATGCATATGGTTGACTACAATGATGGTGACAAGGACGACGAGGTTGATGTATATACCACTGAGTTTGTTTGGTCCTCAACGACCAAACCTTACTCGTGCAATGTTGTTAAGCCGATTCGCAAGAATCGTGACGAGCGGATGAAGTTTACCTTTGACATAGCCAAGTGTGATAGGATATTTGATGCTTTTTTACAAGATAAAATGATTAGAATATCTCACACTTTACCGCCGTTTAAAGAGCTAAAGCGGCGTGCTTATTGCAAATATCACAATTCTTTCTCACATGCTACTAAAGCGGCGTGCTTATTGAAGGACGATTGAGTTTTTCTGAGATGCAGGTTGACAAGAAACCCTTCCCGATGAACACCATAGACATGGAAAGAAAAAAGGTGTTGATTCGGCCGGACAGAGCCAAATTAGCTAACAAAGAAAATGTGGTCATTGGTGAGTCCAGAGAGAAGAAGGATGGCGGCAAGAGCTCGGGGAGGCAAGTGACAATTGACAAGCAACTTGGTGGAGAAGAAATAATCAAGATCACCATCCAGAATTCTACTGGTACAAGCATCGCGCAACAATCAAGGACGGAGTCATCTGTTACTCGGTCAGGAGGCATCCCCGAGTTACACACCACTCTTTTGGGCAGCCCCGAGTCGCGAGTCACTCGGCCAAGATCCTCTGAGTCACTCGGGGGGCAAACTAAAGACAATGCTCGCACTAAATTCATCAAGCCCAAAAGTCCAGAGGTCGGCAAGTGGAATAAGGACAAGGTGCAACGTCAAAAAATAAAGCCAACATTTGATATGCTACTTGCCAACTATGTTGACAAAGCAGCCGGTTTTAGCTCTAATTGGCCATCAAATTCAAAGCACTCAAGATCACCTCACGAGCAGGAGTCTCAGCATAATGCAAGGCCATATAGAGCCTGAGCGCCAGCTCCATGGATGGCGCCAGCTCCCTATCATCCATACCACTGGGGCGGATCAAACAAGAGGTGGGGGCGACCCCTAATGGCTCTCTACGCTTCTCATCGAGGTTGTTCAACGCCTAGGAGGTCCTCTCATGATAGGTTCCATTGCTCTACACAAGGCCGCTTGAACAATGGTGGCAACCGGCCAGCGCAATATTATTCAAAGGATACCAACAAGCAAATATGGCGCGCCAAGAAACCAAGTGCCGAAGAGCCGAATCATGATATCTCGGCTATTCCGAGTAGTGGTGCAGCTACTGTTCCGAGTGGTATTGCTGCTCCGAGTACAGATGTGATTGCTCTTCCGCAGGATCCCATGGACAATGATCATGAAGTTAGTACGAACAATAACAAGCCAAGGGATTCTAAATATACCAAACCTCCATGGTGCCCTCATGGTTTGACCAAGACACAAAAAAGGAGATTGCAGCACTTAAGAAACCATGATAAGGGGGATCAGGAGGCAGAGAAGCAAAGGGACGAATTAGTTGAGAAAATTTGTACTATGGCACCCACCGCAAAGGTATGAAGGCCCAAACAGAAGGAAGGCGCATGTGCCTTTACTACAGCAACATCCACACCACCAGGAAAGGAAGATGCAATTGCCATTGTATCGTCCACATCACTCACCGCTTCCCCTTCAGTCGGAGATGTATCAGAGCCGGTGGACATGAATGAGGAGGAAGACAAGATGGAGGATAATGAACATACGCCAATTCAGGGAGGTATGGATATGAATGTGGTATATTACTTACCCGCTGAATTTCGTGTTGTAGATGAAAAAGATGTGGCTACTAGATCTCAGCCCTAAGAATGGTATATTTGAGAAGCCAAAAGAGCCGGTGAAACAATTGAAGCCGTTATACCTTAAAGGTCACATTAATGGGTCATCGGTTGCAAAGATGCTAGTTGATGGTTGTGCTGTGATAAATATTATGCCCTACATGGTCTTCGAAAGGCTGGGATTACATGATGACGCATTGATGAAGACCAACATGGTGCTTAATGGATTTGAGGGTAAAGAAAATACAGAGGCCAAAGGCGTAATGTGTATGGAACTCACTGTGGGAAGCAAGACTTTGGCCACCACATTCTTTGTCGCCGATGTGCAAGGTAACTATAATGTCATATTAGGCCGTGATTGGGTTCATGATAATCAATGTGTGCCGTCCACCATGCACCAATTCTTGATACAATTGGTTGAAGACGAAGTGGAAGTTATTCATGCGGAAAACTCGGCTTGTGTTGCTTTGGCCGATGCGTCTATATATTGAAATCATCCCGATGTTACTTGCTTATCAGGACGTGATCTATCGGAGTTTGTTTTCCTTAGTGCTACAAGTAACGGATTGATACCCATATCTCTAAAACTGATTTGTGGTAAACGGCTTCAGAGTCCATACTCATCACCCTAAGCATGCACATGGCCGATAACTAATTATCGCCCTTTGACAATTCATGGCCGATGGAGTGTTGACATCATCCTAAGAATAAACATGGTGCAAATTATTTTTCGGGACAGAAGTTTTGTTGAAAAACAAGGGGGCATGTGTTGACACCAGTTTTTGGCAAAACAATATTCATATACAAGATGGCCTCAAATGAAAAAGTTTGGTATCGTCGATATAAACATCTTTGTAATTCAAGCCATCATCATCCGATTACATCTTGGAGACCGAAACTATGTTGAAAGCGATAAGATCCTCGCTTTTGAAGTATTATTCTGCCAATTAGGCCGTCAAGACATCATCAAATGGAAAAGTGTTCTACATGGTGCGGCTTGGTCTCGTCGTACCGTTCGATTTATGTTTTTAATCATCTCAATCCGAGTTCGTATGAAAAGTTACAGCCCTCGGAGTACAGCCCTGTCATAGGCCATAGAGTGGCGCGGCCCACCAGACACGTATATAACTGATGTCTGGTGGGTAGCGCCAGTTCTGACCTGTTTTGCGCGAAGATTTCTGCCCAGAAGACGGACTCGAATCACAAAACGTTCAACATGAAAGTTGTTGGAAATTTCAAGGGCTATAACTTTGATGTTTTGAGTTTTTTCATCCGAGGTCGTTTGTAGCCTCAAAACTTACAAAAACCAAACTAATGTCTCAGGCCCACTTGTAATCTGAGTTCAGTTAAGTTTGGAAAGATTTGGACGGGATTTGGAGTCATTTTCTTGTACAGAAATCCCAGCCTCCTCATATATAGATGGGGTGACAGACGATTGAAACAACTCACAATCGCAAAACACAACAAACCCTACCTTTACATCTAATCTACCGTGTTCTTTCTTCACATTCTTTGTCTACTCTTGTTCTTGAAGAAAGACGAATCGCGAAGCTCCAAGGGCTTCCAGGACGACCTAGGGCAGCCAATCGTTGCCGAGTTCTCTGATGGGGTCCCTCCCGAGGGCTTGGGGCGCATGGTTCAAAAAGAGCTAACTGGATTGTCTTGCGTATCGCGCTTCTGGTTGGCCTCCCACGGTGCGAGCCGCGGAGTATCTCCCTCGGCGCCGTGGGTACACGTGACGTATTCGTGTAGGGCGTAATTCAATGTCAATAATTACATCATAAAGATTGCAATCATGTGACTAGGTCACGGGGTTGTAATATCACAGGAATGAGTAAACATGTTTGTCAGTAACGAGGGTGAACTAGGTATATTGGATACCGACGATCAAACCTTGGAAAAACAAAGTACCATAGGACAAAGGGAACAGGACTCAATGTTAACGGATCCAACAACGATGAAGTTCATTCGATGGAAGCGCAGGGGCTATCAAGGATTGTAACCAGGTCCAATTGATTAGTCATTGGTCAGAGAGTGTCTGATCATGTCTGTTGCTTCTCGGGCCGTAGGGTGTTTCACTTAATGGTATTCGACGCATTAAGGATAGAATCGGGATCACCGGAGAAATAATAGAGAACACCAGAATTATTTCCGGTGGAGGCCAAAAATGGTTCTGGAGATTTTGAATTGTTCAAAATATTATTTAAATATGTTTTAGAATATAATTAATGAATTAAATATTAAAATATGATTTAAATAATTAAATAATGAATTAAAAGGATCATGGGCATCATAGGGCCCAGTAGGGGAAGAGGGAGTCTTCCACCATGGGCCATGGCGCCAAGAAGGGGCCCACCCCCCTTTAATATGGCGCAAAACCTCCCCTTGGGTTTAGTCCCACCTCGGAAAGGGAGGGAGGTTGGCTCCCCTCCTCAGCCTATATAAGGAGGGGTAGGGGTGCCCTTTTATTCATCCAATTAATTCTCTCTCTCTCTCTTTATTTTCTCCTTCCTCGAGTGGACTCCCCTTGTTTGGAGTATGCACTTGGTTGGGGTTTTCTCCATCATACGCACATCGTCGTGCTGCTGAAATCGGGATCGGAATCCATCTTCTTTCCGCTGCTCTTATGGTTTGGAGCCCGGAGGGACGTCGGGTATAATGTATGTGTATAATCCCGCGAGGCACTACACTTATGGTGCTACTTCATCGTCGTGGCCGCATCGCGATGTCTTCACCGAAAATATTCCGACGGGGACGCAATCCCGTCATCGGTCTACGAGGACCGGGTGGCTATTGGAGTCATCATGGATCTGCACGGCATCGGGGATTGCTGGTACGACTACATCAACCACGTTCACGTGGGAACCTTTCCCACTTAACGGACTACATACTGGTATGTGACCTATTTCCATCTGTTACTTGCATCAGCATAACATAGGTCTTGGGCTTGGGTATTGTAGGTTATGAAAAATTACTGTTTTCTGCCCGAACCCCAATAGAAGAAACCTACCCATTAGCATACGGAAGGGTACACATGATTCAAGAAGGGATCTCATCAAAAAAGAAAGAAGAAGAAAGCACCTTCCAAATCTACATGGCAACGGAACTCAAAATAGAAGCACCATACTACTTATATGACTCGGAGGTCAACATCACCTTCTCGCAAAGGGACCAACCGCCAGTCATCCCCAGACGAGGACACGCCTCGCTGGTCCTAGAAGCTCATATAGGAGGCTACGACATGTCACGCATATTCCTGGATGGCGGCAGCAGCATGAACATCATCTTCTCCAACACCCTACATAAGATTATAATTCCACAATCCGCGCTAAAGGCCTCAGGCATCACTTTCCAAGGTGTCGTAACAGGCAAAGCAGTCCACCCAATCGGGAGAATCGGTCTTGACGTCATCTTCGGAAATAGGAAAAACTTCAGAAGATAAATCCTCGACTTTGAAGTAGTCGACTGGCAATCAATACCACGTCATACTGGGTTGACCAGCGTTCACCCAATTCATGGCATCCCACACTACGCTTATCTCAAGCTCAAAATGCCAGGGCTTGCAGGGGTCATCACAGTCAGCGGATGTTTCCTCAAGTCAGATAAATGTGATCGAGATTTCCATCAAGTCTCCGACACCTTCGGAGCGCAATAGGAACTCGCGGAGATAGCCATGGTAGTAGACAGAAGCGTTTTTCCACTCGCTGGTTGCAATGAGCTTAAAGAAATCACTCGAGATTTCAGTGTCGACAGCGATACGGTAACTCACCAGGTGCACCAACCTGACCCAGACAAGACGGTACGTATCTACGCCCATCTAGCCGAGGAATAAGCGACTGTTCTCTTAAAGTTTCTCCGCGAAGAATGGAAAATCTTCGTATGGTGCCCAGCCGACATGCCAGGAATCCTGCGGGAATTCATATCTACCCAAACGCCAAACCAGTGAAACAAGCCCTATGACTATTCTTGGATCCAAAACGCAGAGCCATAGAGGAAGAACTCAATAGGCTACTCGACACCAAGTTCATCCGTGAAACAAAGAAGGCCACGTGGGTCGCAAACCCTGTATTGGTACCCAAGAAGGACACTGAAGTATTACTCATGTGTGTTGACTATGGGCCAGTCAACAAGCACTTCCCAAAAGATCACTTTCCTTTGCCCAGGATCGACCAGATAATCGACTCCACCGCGGTATGGGATACATCCCAAACGTATCTATAATTTCTGCTTGTTCCATGCTTATATGGGTGACTTTGCTACATGTTTTGATACACTTTCATACATTTTTCCACATATTTGTACTAACCTACTAACTCAGTGCCCCAGTGCCAGTTTTTGTCTGCTGTTGTCCGTGCATTGCAGGTATTTCCCAATATTTAAAATGCTCGAAAAAATCCAGAATATATATATACAGAATCAACAGTCCAAAAGCATCTAGAAGACTGAAGGAGAGCCGAAGGGGGGTGGCCTTCCTCATGGCTGCCACCTGGCGCGGGCCAGAGGGAGGTCGCGCCAGGGACCCGCCTGGTGGGGCCAGGCCTCTCCCGATGCCCTCCTTCCGCCTATATTTACCCCTCGACCTAGACACACCCGAGAGGTCCTCCGTTACGCGATTTTTCCCGCTGTTCCGTCGCTGCCGCAATCCCGGGATCGGGATCACCAGAAGACCATATCTCGACACCTTGTCGGAGGGAGGATTGATCTCCGGGAGCTTCTCCACCACCATGAGCGCTTCCCAGATATGTCGTGAGTAGTCCACCTTGGACCATAGGTCCATGACCAGTAGCTATGTGATTTTTTTTCTCCAATCTTGTGCCTCAATTATTAGCCCTTATGAGTTGCGCTATATGATCAAGGCATATTTCTTTAGTTCTGTTGTTCCTATGCTGTGTTTGTTGGTATCCGATGGATTATGAGATTATGTTCAGATTGTGATGAGTAATATATTTGGTTTACCTTCTATGTTTTAGTTCTTGAGTATTCTTGCATGTTCTCCATTGTTATTTATTACTTTGGCCAAGTAGTAGATTGTAACTCCAAGAGGGAGCGTTATGCATGATTGTGGGTTCATGTCCCCCGATGTCTAGCTTGAGTGACAGAAACATGAGACTAGGGGATGTGTTTACCTTACGCATAGTTTGTTTATGAATTTGTCTGTTACTTTGAGTTTAAACTTTGGTGGGGCTCGCAACTTAATAACAGTGAGATGTTCTGGATATATATCTCAACGTGGATGATTAGTGAGTAGATGGTGATGAATAAACGATCTACTTGTCCTGGCATACTGCCCATACGATTGAGAATATAGCTTTCTTGTGGCATAATTAGCATTGCGGCGCGTTTATAATTCTGTCAATTGCCCAGCTGTAATTTGTTCACCCATCATAGTTATTTATCGTCTTTTCTAAGAGAGACATCACTAGTGAACATCATGGGAACCCGGTCCATATTTCCACCATAGTTTACGCCGTTAATATTTACTGCTTATCTTTCCTTTCCGTTGCAATCACAATTATTATTCCCCCTTATACTTTGATCCTTTGTAAACGACAAGGCCAGAGAGATTGAGAACCTATCTGAATTCGTTGGGAGAAAAGTTATTTGCTTTTGTGTGTAGGTCCAGGTCGAGTGAGTAATTTCTATTAAGATGACATGTTGCTCGTTTGACCACCTTCTTGCTGCTCTTGGAGTTCTACGGTAACCAACGAGGAGGTGTTATCTACACCCATCAAGCAAATTTCTGGCGCCGTTGCCAGGGACTCCAGTCTACAAGATAGGGGAGTTGCACACTGTCTTTTACCTATGCTTTTTAGTCTTATTAGATTACTTTTTAGTCTTAGCTTTAGAGTCTTATATCGAAAACCACAAAAAATTAGTTATGCTTCCTTTGGTTTGGAGGAATTATGTAGGAATTTCATAGGATAGGAATCTTGTAGGAAAAATTCCTTTAGAGCCCTTTGGTTTGTAGGAATAGAATCCTATTCCTATGGAGGAACTCTTCCTATCCTCCACATTCCATAGGAAAATAAACATTAGCCTAGACTCGATGGAAAAATTCCTATGATGTGAACCAAAGAGTGTCTCCTTTCCTATTCCTATGCATAGGATTTGAGATACATGTCATCCCATCTCCTATGGTTTTCCTATTCCTATGATTTTCATATCCTATGAACCAAAGGAGGCCTTAGTTTGTTCGTGCTTGTCGCTGTCACTATGGGTACTTATAAAAGTAACAGACCTTGTGACTACACTAGTTATGATGGGGAGTTATGCCCATGGCATGCTCTCCCGGGGAAGAAACCGGATCTTTGGTTTGAAGCTGCTCTGAAACATCCTCACACTTGGGAGGATGCCAAAATTGTTATAATAGAAAGAAAGTCAAGTGTAGAGGATGACACTGTTGCTTTGATTAATAGCAGAGAACTTGATTTTTATAATTGCACTCTTTCTGATGTTATTGAATTTTTCCAAAGAATGGCCAAAGACCCCCACACTAGTTCACTCAACATTGCCTTCACCGAGCATATTACCAATGCTCTTATCAAAGCTAGGGAGGACAAGCTTAAATTAAAGGTTTATATTCCTAGAAAACTAGAAGATGGTTGGGATCCTATGGTCAAGATCAAATTGAATATTTTTTCTTGCTTTGCTTTGTGTGATATTGCAGCTAATGCCTCCATTCTAATGATACGTCCCAAATGTAGCTATAATTTCTCCTTGCTCCATTCATATTTTGGGTGATATTTCTATGCTTTTGATACACTTTCATACACTTTTGATCATATTTGGACTAACCTATTAATTCAGTGCACCCCAGTGCCAGTTTCTGTTTTCTGCTGTCTTTTTATTTCAGGTTTTCTCATTACGTAAAATGCCAGAAAAATTCCGGGGAAAATATAGAAAAAAACAGCGTAACGGAAGCTTCAAGAATATCGAAGGGGGCCCAGAGGGGCCCCACCTGGTGCCTGATACGTCCAAAACGTATCTATAATTTCTGCATGCTCCATGCCTCTTTTCTGTGATATTGCTATGATATTGATGAACTTCCATACACTTTTGATCATATTTGGACTAACCTATTAACTCAGTGCACCCCAGTGCCAGTTCATGTTTTCTGCTGTTTTTCTATTTCAGGTTTCCCCCATATTAAAAGTGCTCCAAAAATTCAGGAAAAATCCAATAAAAAATCAGCGTAGAAGAAGCTTCAGGAATCACCGAGGGGGGGGGGACAGAGGGGACCCACCAGGGCCCAAGGCGCCCTCCCCGCGCGCCCTAGGGTGGGGCCGCGCCAGGGGGCCGCCTGGACCCCTCGTGGGCCCCCTGGCAGCCCCCCTTCGCCCATATAACCCCCGTGACGAGAAACCCCCGTGACGGGAACCCTTTTTCGCGATCTCTCCTCTGTTCCACCGCCGCCGCGCTTCCAAGATCGGGAGCACCAGAAGACCTCTTCCCGGCACCCTGCCGGAGGGAGGAACCACCTCTGGCAGCTTCTCCACCACCATGGATGCTTCCCGGATGAACCGTGAGTAGTCCAACTTGGACCATGGGTCTATGATCAGTAGCTATGGGATGTTCTCCTCCCCTCTTTGTTCTTCATTGATTAGACCTCGTGAGCTGCCCTACATGATCGAGGCACATATGTAATATTTCTGCTGTTGCTATGTTGAGTTTGCTGGGATCCGATGGATTATGAGATTATGTTCAGATTGTGTTTGAGTAAAATATTGTATTCTCCTCTTTTATATTTATGTTCTAGAGTAATTCTTGCATGTTCTTCGTTGCTGTTTATTGCTTTGGCCAAGTAGTAGTGACCCCACGACTCCTATGGATGGGCCTACCCGGTGTACCCGAAGACAGAAGGCCCACAAGGATGCCGCCTGGGCTCATCCTTGCCCCACTGGTGGCACCGACGTAGGAGTCTGCAACTCGTAAGGAAGGTGCAAACCTGCCGTGCGGTACAAGATTAGGGTTAGGAAACCTCACCTGTAATCCAAGACGGATTCCCCGAGACCTAGCCTAGTATATAAGGACTAGGAGGGGAGACGTCAAGATCAACCAATACACAATCTGTAAACCTAGCCTTGTGCGCACTAGCCTTGGCCTTCCATGTAATCGCATCTCCAAGCAATAATATCGAGCAGGAACGTCTCCTCCTGTTAGCCGACGAGCTATCGTCCAACCTGTGCCTCTCATGACTAACCCAGGGTCCCTGACCATGGGATTTGCCGGGGTTGATCCCCGTCAATTGGCGCCGTCTGTGGGAACTACACAGGATGGAATCACGATCTCAGCAGTTCCGTCTTCAGCAAGCCACAACTCAAGAGCAAGAACCAGAACCAATCCACCCGAAGAATTCAAGATCACGGCAAACATCTCTGCCGCCCCATCGAGATCGCTCGGCCTGCAGCTGTACCAAGACCAATACTATGGCGGAAACCGAGTCCACCGCCAGCGAAGGAGAATTAGACGACCCAAAACAAAGGCGCGAGGGTTCTACGCAGAAATACCGATCGACGAACTACAACACGAAGCAGAGGACCTGCCGACCACTCGACGACCCGCCGCCACCCAAGCACCCGCCGCACAAAAAGACGCCGACTCCGATCTCGAGATCGGCGATCGTCAAGATCATCTCCAACAAAGAAGAAATCAACGACCTAGAATACATGCGTGAGGATTCTACAAAGAGACCCCACTCGACGAGTCGAACTATACAGCCACGCGCTCGCCGACCACTCGACGACACGCCGCCGTGCAGACAGCTGTCGCCCGTCAGGACAGCGACTCTGAGACTCAGACCGGTGAATACTACGACCCAGATCGGTGAATACTACTATCATGTTCTCCCAGAGCGATCACCCGCCGGTAGTCCCAAGGCCGGGGCACGCGCCCCTGGTACTCGATGCTCAAATCGGAGGGTACGACATGGACAAAATCTTCATGGACGGAGGCAGCAGCATGAACATAATCTTCGTCAGCACCCTACACAAGATGCTGATCCCACGATCAGAATGGAAGAAATCAAGCATCGTGTTATACGGAGTAGTCCCAGGAGAAGCATCGTGTTATACGAATAATCGAGCTCGAAGTTGTCTTTGGCAGCAGACACAATTTCGCAAGACACACCCTCGAGTTCGAAGTACTCGATTGGCAGTCACCGTACCACGCCATACTGGGACGTGCAGCATTCGTGCAATTCATGGCCATTCCGCACTACAACTACCTCAAACTCAAGATGCCAGGATCCGCGGGCGTCATTACAGTCAACGGAAGCTTCACCAAATCAGACCAATGTGATCGCGACTTCCACAAAGTTTCCGACACCTTTGGAGCTGAGCAAGAACTCACAGAAATAGCCATGGCGATAGACAAAAGTATCTTTCCTCTAGCAAGCCTAAGCGAGTCAAAAGAGTACGGGCGAGACTTCAGGATCGACAGCGACACGGTCACCCACCAGGTGCACCCGACGGACCCAGAAAAAATAGTCCGCGTGTACGCCCACCTCCCGGAAGAGCAAGCGTCTGCCCACATCGCTATCCTCCGTGAAGAATGGAAAATCTTTGCGTGGTGCCCAGCCGACATGCCAGGAGTACCGCGTGAATTCGCGGAACACTCGCTGCGCATCAAGCCAAACACCAAGCCAGTGAAGCAGGCACTACGAAGATTCTCAGAACCCAAGCGCATAGCAATCGAGCAGGACGTCAACCGATTACTCGACGCCCAATTCATCCGAGAGACAAAGAAAGCCACTTGGATCGCCAACCCCGTGTTGGTCCTTAAGAAAGACACAGACGTGCTGCGGATGTGCGTCGACTACGGGCCAGTCAACAAATACTGCCCAAAGGATCACTTTCCCCTGCCAAGAATCGATCATATAATCGACTCGAAAGTAGGATGCGATCTACCATCGTTCCTCGACGCCTACTCAGGATACAATATAATCAGGATGAAGGAAGAAGACGAAGGGCACACCTCGTTCACCTCACCCTTCGGCACATCCCGCCGCCCAAAAATTCCCTTCGGTCTAAACAATGCAGGAAAAATATACCAGCAAATGACGCAAGCACGCGTCAGAAACCAGATTGGCGGAAACGTCCAGGCTTATGACCACGAGATCATCCTCACAATCAAGGAACTCGGACCAGAAGCAGATATCGAAGACGGCAACACAAACGATCAAGTGCAAGAAGCAGCAGCGGACCCTACCGCCAACGAAGAAGGCAACAACGCAGTCGAGGAGCCAGAGCAAGCCGCACCCGAAGACCTAGCTTGGAGAGAACCGCTCCTCAGATTCCTAATACAAGGCACCCTGCCACAAGACGTTGCAGAAGCCCGACGCATCAGTCGGCGATCCAAAGCGTTCACGGTAATCAACAGGAAGCTCTACAAACGCAGCATCTCCCAGGTCCTCCAAAAGTGCATACAAGAGGAAGACGACAAAGAAATACTGCTGGAGATCCACGAAGGCACCTGTGGGTACCATGCCAGCAGTCGAGCACTCGTGGACAAAGCCTTTCGAGCAGGATTCTATTGGCCAACAGCCATGAGAAACGCAGAAGATATCGTGCAGCGTTGCATTGCCTGTCAAAAATTCGCCAGCAGACCGGACACTCCAGCCTCAGAACTCAAGACCATACCACTATCATGGTCGTTCGCCACCTGGGGCCTCGACATGGTGGGCCCGCTCAAGAAATCATCAAAGGGAGGAAGAACTCACCTGCTAGTAGTAGTCGACAAGTTCACCAAGTGGATCGAAGCAGTGCCCATCACCAGCTCCACAACCCTCACGGCAGTGAATTTGATCAAATCAATAATCTTCAGGTTTGGAGTACCACACAACATCATCACGGACAACGGTACGAACTTCACAGCGGCAGAATTCCAGAACTTCTGCGAAGAACTGGGCATCAAAATCAACTACGCATCAGTCGCGCACCCGCAGTCCAACGGCTAGGTGGAAAAAGCAAATGGCCTAGTATGCGGAGGAATAAAAAAATGGCTCCTTGCACCACTCCAGCAGGCCGCGGGCAACTGGGTAGAAGAACTCCCTGCAGTACTATTGAGCCTGCGCACTACCCCAAACACCGCAACCAAGTACACACCTTTCTTCATGGTGTACGGGTCGGAGGCAGTGCTACCACATGACCTCAAATTCGGGGCACCCCGGATCTCGGGGTACGAGGAAGAGGAAGAAGAAGGAGAACTGCAAGATGACAAGGACACAGCAGACGAAGCAAGAGACACAGCCCGAGCAAGGTCAAAGGGGTACATGGACAAGCTGCGCACTTACCAAAGCAGCCGCCTACGCACCAGAACCTTCAACAAAGGCGACCTTGTCCTACGGCTCATACAAGAGAAAGTCCACAAGCTTGCCCCCAATGGGAAGGACCGTTCATAATTTCAGAAGTCATATGAGGAGGCGCCTATAGACTGAAGAACCCGAAGACTAACGAGGACGTGGGAAATACATGGAACGTAGCGAACCTACGCCTGTTCTACCCATAGTCTCCATCAGGCATGCTCAATTGGCAGCTCATGTAACCCTTCGACGCAGTAAAATGATGTTGCCCAAAATACTACCACCTCAAAGCACTCAGGGGCTCGAGTACAAACTCCCCCCGAGAGACGCTATCGTCGCTCACGCGATCTTTCACCAAAGCACTCGGGGGCTCGAGTACAAACTCCCCCTAAGAGACGCTATCATCGCTCACGCGATCTTTCACCAAAGCACTCGGGGGCTCGAGTACAAGCTCCCCCCAAGACACGCTATCGTCGCTCACGCGATCTTTCACAAAAGCACTCGGGGGCTCGTGTACAAACTCCCCCCAAGAGACGCTATCGTCGCTCATGCGATCTTTCACCAAAGCACTCGAGGGCTCGAGTACAAACTCCCCCCGAGAGACGCTATCGTCGCTCATGCGATCTTTCACCAAAGCAATCGGAAGCTCGAGTACAAACTCCCCTCGAGAGACGCTATCGTCGGTAACGCGATCTTTACCCAAAGCACTCGGGGGCTCGAGTACAAAATCCCCCCGAGAGACACTATCGCCGCTCACGCGATATTTACCCAAAGCAGTCGGGGGCTCGAGTACAAACTCCCCCCGAGAGACACTATCGTCGCTCACGCAATCTTTCACCCAAGCACTCGGGGGTTCGAGCACAAACTCCCCCCGAGTGACGCTATCGCCGATCACACGACCTTTCACCAAAGCACTCGGGGGCTAGAGTACAAACTCCGCCGAGAGACGCTATCGTCGCTCACGCGATCTTTACTTAAAATCACTCGGGGGCTCGAGCACCATCTCCCCCCGAGAGACGCTATCGTCGCTCACGCAACCCGAAACTTAAGGGGTCCAAGCAAAAACCACTGATAGGCGCCACCTGCTGAAAACAATTTGGAACCAAAGGGAAGACACGGCTACAACCAGATGGAACACCAAGTACTCTGGAGAAATATGGATGGAGCGCAGGACACAGACAATCCTTTAGGCTTCACCTTATCGCCAACGATCACCTAAAGACTCGGGGGCTACTCCCATCGGGAGCGCTGTCGCGCACCCGATAAAAACGGCAATTAACAGAAGAAACGACAAAGGAAACAAATCTCAACCTACGTTAGACTCTACAACTCGAACTTAGCCTCGAGGGCTACTCCCATCGGGAGCGCTGTCACGCACCCGATAGAATCCACAGTAAAAGGACTTGATGGACTCGACGACAACTCTCGTTGAAATACCTAAAGACAGATAACATTGCAAAGGGCTCGAACACAGATCACATCGCAAAGGACTCGAAGACAGATCACCTTGACAAGGACTCAAACACAGTTCGCATTACAAGGACCCGAAGATCATTCTCAGTACAAAAGACTCGAGTACATTGGATAGAAGGCAGCTCTGATTACTCGAAGGCAATCCTCATTACATGGAGTACTAACCTAGTTACAAAAGACACAAGCAGCCGATAAGCCTACAACACAAATCACCCAAGGAATTACGACTTTTACATGTGTGCCCATGTTGGGATGATTGGCACTAATACGACGAGCATTATCACAGACAAAGGAGGAGTCGAAGCAGCCAGCTCATGATGTCAATGACATAACAAAAGATGAAGCTCGACTTATTTGCGGAGCACCGAAGCCGATGCTCCACCAGTTTCTTCTCCAGCCCCACCAGCTTCTTCTCCAGCTCCACCCGAGCTGCCGGCGAAGATGACGGCGCTGCCTCCAGTTCTACAAGGTCGCCTGGCGTGCCCGCTTGATCGGTGGCTTGACGTTGAGGACCTCTCTAGAGTTGGAGGGCACAGCACCACCACCCGAGGAGTTGCCAGAAGATGAAGCCGTTGAAGACATGGGCATACGACTCCCCGACCTGCCAGAATTGTCACTGCTTGTATCCTGCCAGTACGGATCCATGCGACTGTCGCTCGGGTCAAAAGGGCGGATGGTGAGAGTATTTTCGCCATCAAAGCGGCAATAGAGGGTATCACCATCATGCAAGTGCAAACGCAGAGCAAACGACTTCCAGCCAAAGCCAAGAAAAATCAAACGGGAACTATCGATCTCCAACTCAACATAAGAAGGAGATCGAGTGCACCCCTGAAGACGAAGCAGCAAGCCATCAAGACTACGCTCAGAAACAAGGGCAGAAAATGCAGGAGGAAGAAGAATGTGCGCGACGTTCCGGCCACGGACGCGTAGGAGGAAATCGTAGCGCCAAAAACCCTCCTCCGAGGAAGAGGAGGAAGGCGTCGACGACGCACCACGACGGCCTCCGCGAGAGGAGCGCGGAGTACGACTACCGCGTCCACGGCAAACACGGCCGCGGCTAGTCATACCTGCACCCCGCTTGGGCCCCATGAGAAGATGAAGAGAAAGAGGAGCAAGATTAGCAGAGGTCGAACACTGCTGCTAGACGAAGAAGAGGGGTCTATTTATAGCACAAAACCAAGAGCACGCAGAAGCCCAGACGACGGGAGCAATTAATTCAAAGACCGAGCGTGCTGGGCGATTCGAATTCCAAGACAAAAGATGCTTTCACACGGGCGGCACTGTGCGCTGGACGCGTCAAATCTCGCGCGTTTTCAATACATGCATCGGTAACTCAACAGGCGGCTGCAGCACGCCACAAAGACCATCATTATGACCGGTCATGAAGACATGACGGTTCACAGACAGAGCATCTTTGACAGTCCACCAGCAAGGAGATCGTTATCGTTACCAAGAAAAGGTAAATTAAAATGGCAGCGCAAAAAGAAAAATGCAGCCTACAAGCACCGTTTTTACTGACTCAAATACATTTTTCAAATATATTTAACTCCCATCGGGAGCGTATCCACCCATGAGAGTTTCAGGTGCTCCCTCACCTAGAAGAAAAGACGTGCTCGAGTGATTACTCGCACCCATGAGAGTTTCTGGTGCTCCCTCACCTAAAGAAAAGACGTGCTCGAGTGATTACTCGCACCCATGAGAGATTCGGGTGCTCCCTCACCTAGAAGAAAAGACGTGCTCGAGTGATTACTCGCACCCATGAGAGTTTCGGGTGCTCCCTCACCTAAAGGAAAGACGTGCTCGGGTGATTACTCGCACCAATGAGAGTCTCTGGTGCTCCCTCACCCCGACACAAGATAAGCAGACTTGCACTCGCCAGATCGTATGGTCCCAGAGTATCGGGTGCTCCCTCACCCCGAGAGAGAAGGCGATACTCGAGTGATTACTAGCAGAACTCTGATACCCAAGCACTCGAAAACCTCCCGAGCAAGTACTCCTCCACATTACTCCTCGCCGAGCACTCGACAAAGCTCCGCGAGTGACCGCTAAACCAGCTCACTTGATTGTTTATTCCAAGTGGGTGCATTGCTAACTCGGCTCCGTGCCTTGATAAAAAATACATATTCCTGGAACACGATACACTGTGCCCAGATGCCACGCAAGCTTAGGTGTAGGTAAGACCCCGCTGCGCAGATCAACCGGGCTGGGACTTGACGCAGAGCAATTTCACTCCCAATCTTTTCCATGCGCTTGCATGATAGAAAAAGCCGGGCGGACGCGCCTAGGCTACGAACTTTACTGGTGGCAATTGATCACTGTAAGACCTGCAGCGGCATGACTTTTTCTCGACACCAGTGTTCCAAGCTCATGTCGAGGGACGTGAGTTTGAGTGGGCTACTGCGGTATTTGCCACTAGTGCAATTCACCAAGGATCGACCAGTCGACTCCTTGGGCCCTTTCAGCTTAGCATTCCCTCGAAACAGGTTTTTTCATGGCCCTAGACAGCCAGCGACCCGCGGTTGAACCATGCATACATAGAAACGACGCAAGAATGGACTCGTGTCCCTGCGCGACTCTTCGACCCCCCAGGCACTCGGGGGTTACTGACGAGGGGGTGACCCCACGACTCCTATGGATGGGCCTACCCGGTGTACCAGAAGACAGAAGGCCCAGAAGGATGCCGCCTGGGCCCAGCCTTGGCCCACTAGTGGCACCGACGTAGGAGTCTGCGACTCGTAAGGAAGGTTCAAACCTGCCGTGCGGTACAAGATTAGGGTTAGGAAACCTCACCTGTAATCCAAGACGGATTCCCCGAGACCTAGCCTAGTATATAAGGACTAGGATGGGAGACGTCAAGATCAACCAATACACAATCTATAACCCTAGCCTTGTGCGCACTAGCCTTGGCCTTCCCTGTAATCGCATCTCCAAGCAATAATATCGAGTAGGAACGTCTCCTCCTGTTAGACGACGAGCTATTGTCCAACCTGTGCCTCTCATGAGTAACCCAGGGTCCCTGACTGTGGGATTTGCCGGGGTTGATCCCCGTCAATTGGCGCCGTCTGTGGGAACTACACAGGTTGGAATCACGATCTCGGCGGTTCCGTCTTCAGCAAGCCACAACTCAAGAGCAAGAACCAGATCCAATCCACCCGAAGAATTCAAGATCATTGCAAACATCTCTACCGCCCCATCGAGATCGCTCGGCCTATAGCTGTGCCAAGACCAATACTATGGCGGCAACCGAGTCCACTGCCAGCGAAGGAGAAATCGACGACCCAAAAGAAAGGCGCGAGGGTTCAACGCAGAAATCCCGATCGACGAACTACAGCACGAAGTAGAGGACCTGCCGACCACTCGATGACCCACCGCCACCCAAGCACCCGCCGCACAACATGACGCCGACTCCGAGCTCGAGATCAGCGATCGTCAAGATCATCGCCAACGAAGAAGAAATCAACAACCTAGAAGATAGACGCGAGGATTCTACGAAGAGACCCCACTTGACGAGTCGAAATATACAGCCACGCGCTCGTCGACAACTCGATGACCCGCCGCCGTGCAGACAGCTGTCGCCCGTCAGGACAGCGACTCTGAGACTCAGACCGGTGAATACTACGACCCAGATCGAAGACTAGACGAATTCGCCAACCTCATAAAGAACCAGAATCTGAGCGAGGGGATCGAAATCGACCCGCGAGTCCACGAGCACCCGGCGGATCATGCGCAGATCTTTCGAATCTCAAGGAGGAAACGGCACGCCGGATCCAGCAAACTCACGGTCAGGGAGCAGCTAGAAGGACCCTGCACGATCCACTGCTTCGAAGACGACCGGGGATACATCAGATCGGGTCACACTCTAGGAGACTGCCACCTGTTCAACGAACTCGCCGACAGTCTCAAGAAGGAAAAATAACGAGAAGCCAAGCGCACTCGACGAACCGAGCAGTCGCCGACTCCAAGTCCTGAAAGACGCTACAACCCGCCTCAAGGACAGGTGTGTACGATCCAAGAACGCAGGGTATCGCAAGCTCAACAGGACGCCTACACCCTGCAAGCCAGAGCAGCCGAGAACCTAAACACAGTCGAAGTCTACCAGCTACACAACGCAGAAACTACTATCACGTTCTCCCAGAGCGATCACCCGCCGGCAGTCCCAAGGCCGGGGCACGTGCCCTTGGTACTCGATGCTCAAATCGGAGGGTACGACATGTACAAAATCTTCTTGGACGGAGGCAGCAGCATGAACATAATCTTCGTCAGCACCCTACACAAGATGTTGATCCCATGATCAGTATGGAAGAAATGAAGCACCGTGTTATACGGAGTAGTCCCAGGAGAAGCGGCTACTTCCCTTGGAATAATCGTGCTCGAAGTTGTCTTTGGCAGCAGACGCAATTTCGCAAGACACACCCTCGAGTTCGAAGTACTCGATTGGCAGTCACAGTACCACGCCATACTGGGACGTCCAGCATTCGCGCAATTCATGGCGATTCCGCACTACGCCTACCTCAATCTCAAGATGCTAGGATCCGCGGGCGTCATTACAGTCAACGTAAGCTTCACCAAATCAGACCAATGTGATCGCGACTTCCACAAAGTTTCCGACACCTTTGGAGCCGAGCAAGAACTCACAGAAATAGCCATGGCGACAGACAAAAGTATCTTTCCGCTAGCAAGCCGAAGCGAGTCAAAAGAGTACGGGCGAGACTTCAGGATCGACAGCGACACAGTAACCCACCAGGTGCACCGGACGAACCCAGAAAAAACAGTCCGCTTGTACGCCCACCTCCCGGAAGAGCAAGCGACTGCCCACATCGCTCTCCTCCTTGAAGAATGGAAAATCTTTGCCTCGTGCCCAGCCGACATGCCAGGAGTACCGCGCGAGTTCGCGGAACACGCGCTGCGCATCAAGCCAAACACCAAGCCGGTGAAGCAGGCACTACGAAGATTCTCAGAACCCAAGCGCAGAGCAATCGGGGAGGAGTTCAACCGATTACTCGACGCCCAATTCATCCGAGAGACGAAGAAAGCCACTTGGATCGCCAACCCCGTGCTGGTCCCCAAGAAAGACACAGACGTGCTGCGGATGTGCGTCGACTACGGGCCAGTCCACAAATACTGCCCAAAGGATCACTTTCCCCTGCCAAGAATCAATCAGATAATCGACTCGACAGCAGGATGCGATCTACCATCGTTCCTCGACGCCTACTCAGGATACAATCAGATCAGGATGAAGGAATAAGACGAAGGGCACACCTCGTTCACCTCACCCTGCGGCACATCCCGCCGCCCAAAAATGCCCTTCGGTCTAAACAATGCAGGAACAATATACCAGCAAATGACGCAAGCACTCATTAGAAAGCAGATTGGCGGAAACGTCCAGGCTTATGTACACGAGATCATCCTCACAATCAAGGAACTCAGACCAGAAGCAGATACAGAAGACGGCAACACAAACGAAAAAGTGCAAGCAGCAGTGGACCCAACCGCTAATGAAGAAGGCAACAACGCAGTCGAAGAGCCAGAGCAAGCCGCACCCGAAGACCCAGCTTGGAGAGAACCGCTCCTCAGATTCCTAATACAAGGCACCCTGCCACAAGACGTTGCAGAAGCCCGATGCATTAGTCGGCGATCCAAAGCGTTCATGGTAATCAACAGGAAGCTATACAAACGCAGCATCTCCCAGGTCCTCCAAAAGTGCATAGAAGAGGAAGACGGCAAAGCAATACTGCTGGATATCCACGAAGGCACCTGCGGGTACCATGCCAGCAGTCGAGCACTCGTGGACAAAGCCTTTCGAGCAGGATTCTATTGGCCAACAGCCATGAGAAACGTAGAAGATATCGTGCGGCGTTGCATTGCCTGTCAAAAATTTGCTAGCTGACCGCACGCTCCAGCCTCAGAACTCAAGACCATACCACTATCATGGTCGTTCGCCACCTGGGGCCTCGACATGGTGGGCCCGCTCAAGAAATCATCAAAGGGAGGAAGAACTCACCTGCTAGTAGCAGTCGACAAGTTCACCAAGTGGATCGAAGCAGTGCCCATCACCAGCTCCACAGCCCTCACGGCAGTGAATTTTATCAAATCAATAATCTTCAGGTTTGGAGTACCACAAAACATCATCAAGGACAGTGGTACGAACTTCACAGCGGCAGAATTCCAGAACTTCGTCGAAGAACTGGGCATCAAAATCAAATACGCATCAGTCGCGCACCCGCAGTCCAACGGCCAGGTGGAAAAAGCAAATGGCCTAGTATGCGGAGGAATAAAAAAAACGGCTCCTTGCAGCACTCGAGCAAGCTGCGGGCAACTGGGTAGAAGAACTGTCTGCAGTACTATGGAGCCTGCGCACTACCCCAAATACCGCAACCCAGTACACACCTTTCTTCATGGTGTACGGGTCGGAGGCAGTGCTACCACATGACCTCAAATTCGGGGCACCCCGGATCTCGGGGTACGAGGAAGAGGAAGAAGAAGGAGAACTGCAAGATGACAAGGACACAGCAGACGAAGCAAGAGACACAGCCCGAGCAAGGTCAAAGGGGTACCAGGACAAGCTGCGCACTTACCAAAGCAGCCGCCTACGCACCAGAACCTTCAACAAAGGCGACCTTGTCCTACGGCTCATACAAGAGAAAGTCCACAAGCTTGCCCCCAATGGGAAGGACCGTTCATAATTTCAGAAGTCATACAGGATGAAGCGCCTATAGACTGAAGAACCCGAAGACTTATGAGGATGTGGGAAATCCATGGAACGTAGCGAACCTACGCCTGTTCTACCCATAGTCTCCATCAGTCATGCTCAACTGGAAGCTCATGTAACCCTTCGACGCAATAAAATGATGCTGCCCAAAATACTACCACCTCAAAGCACTCAGGGGCTCGAGTACAAACTCCCCCCGAGAGACGCTATCATCGCTCACGCGATCTTTCATCAAAGCACTCGGGGGCTCGAGTACAAACTCCCCCTAAGAGACGCTATCATCGCTCACGCGATCTTTCACCAAAGAACTCGGGGGATCGAGTACAAACTCCCCCCAAGAGAAGCTATCGTCGCTCACGCGATCTTTCACCAAAGCACTCGGGGGCTCGAGTACAAACTCCCCCTGAGAGACGCCATCGTCGCTCATGCGATATTTCACCAAAGCACTCGGGGGCTCGAGTACAAACTCCCCCCAAGAGACGCTATCATCGCTCAGGAGATCTTTCACCAAAGCACTCGGGGGGTCGAGTACAAACTCCCCCCGAGAGACGCTATCGTCGCTCACGCGATCTTTACCCAAAGCACTCGGGGGCTCGAGTACAAACTCCCCCCGAGAGACGCTATTGTCGCTCACGCGATATTTACCCAATTCACTCGGGGGCTCGAGTACAAACTCCCCCCGAGAGACGCTATCTTCGCTCACGCGATCTTTCACCAAAGCACTCGGGGGCTCGAGCACAAACTCCCGCCAAGTGATGCTATCGCCGATCACACGATCTTACACCAAAGCACTCGGGGGCTGGAGTAAAACACCCCCGAGAGACGCTATCGTCGCTCACACGATCTTTACTTAAAATCACTCGGGGGCTCGAGCACCATCTCCACCCGAGAGACGCTATCGTCGCTCACGCAGCCCGAAACTTAAGGGGTCCAAGCAAAAACCCCTGACAGGCGCCACCTGCTGAAAACAGTTTGGAATCAAAGGGAAGACACGGCTACAACCAGATGGAACACCAAGTACTCTGGAGAAATATGGATGGAGCGCAGGATACAGACAATCCTTTAGTCTTCACCTTATCGCCAACGATCACCTAAAGACTCGGGGGCTACTCCCATCGGAAGCGTTGTTGCGCACCCGATAAAAAATGGCAGTTAACAGAAGAAACGACAAAGGAATCAAATCTCAACCTACGTTCGACTCTACAACTCGAACTTAGCCTCGGGGGCTACTCCCATCGGGAGCGCTGTCACGCACCCGATAGAATCCACAGTATAAGGACTTGATGGACTCGAAGACAACTCTCGTTGAAAGACCTGAAGACAGATCACATTGCAAAGGGCTCGAACACAGATCACATTGCAAAGGACTCGAAGACAGATCACATTGACAAGGACTCAAACACAGTTCATATTAAAAGGACCCGAAGATCATTCTCAGTACAAAAGACTATCGTACATTGGATAGAAGGCAGCTCTGATTACTCGAAGGCAATCGTCATTACATGGAGAACTAACCTAGTTAAAAAATACACAAGCAGCCGATAAGCCTACAGCACAAATCATCCAAGGAATTACGACTTTTACATGTGTGCCCATGCTGGGATGATTGGCACTAATATGACGAGCATCATCACAGACAAAGGAGGAGTCGAAGCAACCAGCTCATGATGTCAATGACATAACAAAAGGTGAAGCTCGACTTATTTGCGGAGCACCGAAGCCGATGCTCCACCAGCTTCTTCTCCAGCCCCACCAGCTTCTTTTCCAACTCCACCCGAGCTGCCGGCGAAGATGACGCTGCTGCCTCCAGTTCTACAAGGTCGCCTGGCGTGCCCGCTTGATCGGTGGCTTGACGTTGAGGCCCTGTCCAGAGCTGGAGGGCACAGCACCACCACCCGAGCAGTCGCCAGAAGATGAAGCCGTTGAAGACATGGGCGTACGACTCCCCGACCTGCCGGAATTGTCACTGCTTGTCTCCTACCAGTACGGATCCATGCGACTGCCGCTCGGGTCAAAAGCGCGGATGGTGAGAGTATTTTCGCCATCAAAGCGGCAACAGAGGGTATCACCATCACGCAAGTTCAAACGCCGAGCAAACGACTTCCAGCCAAAGCCAAGAAAAATCAAATGGGAACTATCGATCTCCAAATCAACATAAGAAAGAGATCGAGTGCACCCCTGAAGACGAAGCAGCAAGCCATCAAGACTACGCTCAGAAACAAGGGCAGAAAATGCAAGAGGAAGAATAATGCGCGCGGTGTTCCGGCCACGGACGCGTAGGAGGAAATCGTAGCGCCAAAAACCCTCCTCCGAGGAAGAGGAGGAAGGCGTCGACGACGCACCACGACGGGCCGCTGCGAGAGAAGCGCGGAGTACGATTACTGTGGCCACGGCAAACATGGCCGCGGCCAGTCATACCTGCACCCCACTTGGGCCCCATGAGAAGAGGAAGAGAAAGAGGAGCAAGATTAGCAGAGGTCGAACACTGCTGCTAGACAAAGAAGAGGGGTCTATTTATAGCACAAAACCAAGAGCACGCAGAAGCCCAGACGACGGGAGCAATTAATTCAAAGACTGAGCGTGCTGGGCGATTCGAATTCCAAGACAAAAGATGCTTTCACACGGGCGGCACTGTGCGCTGGACGCGTCAAATCTCGCGCGTTTTCAATACATGCATCGGTAACTCAACAGGCGGCTGCAGCACGCCACAAAGACCATCATTATGACCGGTCATGAAGACATGACGGTTCGCAGACAGAGCTTCTTTGACGGTCCGCCAGCAAGGAGATCGTTATCGTTTCCAAGAAAAGGTAAATTAAAATGACAGCGCAAAAAGAAAAATGCAGCCTGCAAACACCGTTTTTACTGACTCAAATACATTTTTCAAATATATTTAACTCCCATCGGGAGCGTATCCACCCATGAGAGTTTCGGGTACTCCCTCACCTAGAAGAAAAGACGTGCTCGAGTGATTACTCGCACCCATGATAGTTTCCGGTGCTCCCTCACCTAAAGAAAAGACGTGCTCGAGTGATTACTGGCACCCATGAGAGTTTAGGGTGCTCCCTCACCTAGAAGGAAAGACGTGCTCGAGTGATTACTCGCACGCATGAGAGTTTCGGGTGCTCCCTCACCTAAAGGAAAGACGTGCTCGGGTGATTACTCGCACCCATGAGAGTCTCGGGTGCTCCCTCACCGCGACACAAGATAAGCAGACTTGCACTCGCCAGATCGTACGGTCCCAGAGTATCAGCTGCTCCCTCACCCCGAGAGCGAAGGCGATACTCGAGTGATTACTCGAAGAACTCTGATACCCAAGCACTCGAAAACCTCCCGAGCAAGTACTCCTCCACATTACTCATCGCCCGAGCACTCGACAAAGCTCCGCGAGTGAACGCTAAAACAACTCACTTGATTGTTTATTCCAAGTGGGTGCATTGCTAACTAGGCTCCGTGCCTCGATAAAAAATACATATTCCTGGAACACGATACACTGTGCCCAGATGCCACGCAAGCTTAGCGTGTAGGTAAGACCCCGCTGCGCAGATCGGCCGGGCTGGGACTTGCCCCAGAGCGATTTCACTCCCAATCTTTTCCATGCCCTTGCATGATAGAAAAAGACGGGCGGACGCGCCTAGGCTACGAACTTTACTGGCGGCAATTGATCACTGTAAGACCTGCAGCAGCATGAATTTTGCTCGACACCAGTGTTCCAAGCTCATGTCGAGGGACGTGAGTTTGATTGGGCTACTGCGGTATTTTCCACTAGTGCAATTCACCAAGGCTCGACCAGTCTACTCCTTGGGCCCTTTCAGCTTAGCATTCCCTCGAAACAGGTTTTGTCATGGCCCTAGACTGCCAGCGACCCGCGGTTGAACCGTGCATATGTCGGGACCCGGGGTTAGCGTATGCAAGTCCAGTTAAGACATAGTCATATGGAGAGCCGAGAACCGTACCCACTTGTCTAAGCAGACAAGGCCAAGCACAGAACGTTCTCGGAAAGCATCGTTCGTGAGGGGCATCCCATCCAGGCCGGATGATCAACTGAGATGGGTCCTCATCGTCCGCACACAAGTCTAATGATATGGGTGGTGAACTCCCATATTCAAACACAAGTCGCCTCAACCATACTATCGACTATCTCATAACTCTTACATAGACTTACTCCAGCCCGATCACTTAGTCGGGGTCTAGGGCGGGCTCGATCATACCACAAAGTGTGCACGAGACGGAGTCTCCAGCAATCGCATCACGATGCCCCAAGCTGCGCACATCTAAGGGCCACTTGGTGTATGAAATACCGCCAGCCAGATCACAACTAAGGTCTCGAAAACCCATACAAAGACATGCATGTTATAAACATACACGCAGCACACATGCCTTGTATGAACAGCAGGTACCATTGCAATTCTCTACAAAGTGTACATTTTTATTGATAACTCTTATAGAGTGCACACAGAGATCACAAACATGTGATCCAACATTACAACACAAACGGAAGAAAATTATGTCTGAGTACAGACAAGTTTAACAAATGGCTTAAGAAGCCTTATTAAAACATAAGCCCTCCACGAGGGAACCAGTCGTCTGACTGGGACTAGACTAGTTGATCTTCAGTCGTCCAGCTCGATGAAGAAGCCACCTTCGGGGTCGGTGGTATCATCTAAAACATAGATTAAGAAAACATGAGTACAAAGTCGTACTCAGCAAGACTTACATAGGAGCTATACTACTCATGCAGATGTATCAAGGTAAAGGGAGGTGGAGTTTCACTTGCAGAAATGCCAGCTTTGACTTGGCTAGTCCTGAACTACGAGTACCAGACTTTGAGGTAAGAAGCGTACACGAGTCCACTACTTTCTCCAACCAATTACACCACTATGGTGCCTTCCTCGACTTCCCCACGAGAAAACACGCCATAGCACTCACACTTATCTTGGTGTGTTTTAGAAGTATCCAGTTCAAGTTGTCTAATAATCAAGCTAAGCTTTCCAAGCAGTCCATAACCGTGGAGGCGGCTATTCGAATAATTTTGTTAACCCTGCAAGGGTGTACCGCTAGACACACATGATCATCATTTACCGCCTTTGTACTCGACACCGTTCAGGAAGTGTCGGCGAGGATGCTCACCACAACTGTTACCTCATAGCCGATCTAGTCCGAGAAAGCCGCCTACTTGGGTTGGCTACCACTATCGTGAACCCGGCCGGTTTACCGTGATGTGTGCGTGGTGCATAAGACGGTCTCGGGTGAGCCGTTCTCTCACTTAGCATCCAGGCCACAGACCTACCAGAACTCCGAACTATTGCGACATCTGGACATCGAAAGGGATGAGTTAATAAGTTGAGAGGGGTCAGTGAGCCCAATGTGTGGTTGTACTCTTCATCTTGGATCACCACACAAGAACTCGGACTTAGGGCGGTGTTCAACGAGACAACCCACCGTGTACTCCTACACAGCCTCTCATCGTTCACCTTGTATTAGGGTCGATTCACCAACACTTTTCTACCATCATGAACATGATCACTACCATCCCGACTCACATCACAGTAACATCATGGTATCATTCTAAGCATGCAATAAGCAATAACAATTGCAGGGGCCACATGATATCAAACAACTCCTACATTTGCTAGGATTGTGGTTTGCTTACTACTATGACAAAATGATAGGTCATGCAAAGGAATGGGTTCCTCTAGGCGATAGAATCGTTATCATGGTGATCATCCTATACAATGCATAAGCGAGACATGAGAGGGAAGTGGGATTTTATCGACATGATCAATGGGGGTTTGCTTGCCTTGCTGACGAGGTTCAGGTTCTGGGTCTTCAGCGAAGGGGGCAACCTCCTGCTCCGGTTCCACCTCTACTCGACAAACAACAAGCAAAGTAGCAAAGTAAATACAATGCACAATCACATGATGGAAGGTTTAAACTTGATGTAAATGCTTTGATGTGTGAAGCAATTCCATTTAAATGGAGTATATTGCAAATTGAATTGCAAATTCCAACTCCAATTTGAATTCAAACTTGACCAAGTTACATGTGACATTGTTTGATCATTTTGAACATTTCGGAAATATGTATGATATGCCTCTGAAGTGTGGTTGAAATATAGCATAATTCCATGGTCCAAGTTGCAAAAGCATTTGATTTGAATTTGAATTAATTCCAAATAATTCAAATGACATATGCTACTGGTCCCATTTTAAAATCAACTCAAACATAGTTGAAAGTTGCATTTTTGGATAGCTTATTTTCTCCGGATCATTTTTCATATATTATTTGTCCAATTTGGAGTTAATATGAATTTTCTATGAATTTCCAAAGTTTCGGGTATTTTCTGGAATTTCTGGAATTTCTTTAATTCAAATTACTCTGGAAATTCAGTTAATCGATTTATTGCGCCAGGCTGACGTCAGCGGGGGGGGGGGGGGGGGCTGACATGTGGGGTCACTCTGTCAGTGACTGGGTTAATTAACCCGGCTGGTTAATTTAACCAGTGGCTTAATTAAGCCACTGGGCCCACTGGTCAGTGACCCAGGGTGGGGTTAGGAGGTGGATTAGCGAGGGGGTTAGACTAACCCACCGGCGGCTAAACGCCGGCTGCCTGGCCACGGCAGCGCACTTGCCGGAATGGGCTAGGGGCCACGAGAGGCTAAGGGGAGGACACCATCGGGTGCAGCATCGTCGTCCGCGTCGTCTGGAAGCAACAGGGGGTCACGGGGAGCTCGGAATCGACGGCGGCAACGTCTTCGGCGGCAACAGAACGGCGGCAAGATCGTAGTTGTCGCTGCAGTGCATGGATTGAGCTGATTTGTGGCGCGTTCGAACGCTAGTACACGAAGGAGTCAAACGCGTGCACTGGAGCTTCACGACGGGCACTGGAGCGAGGAGGGCGACGACCATGGCGTCGAGGAGCTCGGGTTCTCATGGCCGATCCGTCTAGAGGAAGCAATCAAGGGGGAAAAGTTAGGGGTTTTGATCCCGAGCTCACCCTGAGTCTAACTGAAGAGACGGCTTGCTCGGGGAGGCTCTGGTGCTGCCGGAATTCAAGGTCGATCCGCGGCGGCCGGAGACGAAGACGATGAAGCTAGCGAGCTCGTGGAGGCGTCTGGCTCCGAGTCCTTCTGCACGGTGGGGTTGTAGACGACGGCGGAGCGGTTGGACTTGGCGTAGCGTCCTCTCGTCGACGGTGGCCGCATGAAGACGGCGGCGTGCTCCACGGATGCTCACGGGCGGCAATGAAATCGGGCGCAGGAGGAGGGGGAAGACGATAAGGAGGGGGGAATGGATTGGGACGTCTCCCAGACGTCTGCAGGCGAGGAGATAGGGCTCGGGGCAGGCAGGCAGCTGCCTGTCATGCCCATGGCGCTCGCCGGCGAGGTGCTTGCCTGCCTGGAGGGGAAGAAGACGCATGTACCCCCTCCAGGTGGGCTGGGCCGGCTGAGGTGAGTGGGCCTCGCCCCTGGGCGAGAGGTAAGCTTCTGTTTTCCTTTTCTATTTTTCTTTTCTGTAGTTTGTTTTGTTTATCTAAATATAATAGCTAAACATTTTAATAAATGCTGAAAATTTTTATATGGCTTCATAATAATATAGACTAGCCACTTATAAAGTTTCAACATTTTTAAAATTCAAATAATTTGAATCTTAACTCAAATAGGGTTTTTTTCATTAAATCCAAGGCACTGTTTGAATATTTGAAAAATCCATGAGCATGGGATGGGTCCCACATCACTTGATATGTGATCACACTCATTTATAAGACTTTTCAAAAATCTAACGTGAATTTTTGGAGAAGATTTTTATCTGGCCTTTTGAATTAATTCATCTAGGGGGGTTCCTTCTCCCATTTTTCTTTTGATTTTGATTTCAAAGATTTCTTTTGAAATTTTAACATGATGCAAGTGACTTGCTAACCCTAGCACATTACCTAATAGAGGGTTCTGACAACTCGCCCCCACTCAACAGAATCTCGTCCCGAGATTCAGAAGTCTGCGGGAGGAAGGAGGGATACTCGGCACTGAGACGGTCTTCTCTTTCCCACGTAGCTTCTCTCTCAGAGTGGTGTGACCACTACACTTTCAGAAACCTAATCTTCTGACGACGAGTGACACGCTCTACGGAATCAAGAATACGAACGGGGTATTCTCGATAAGAAAGGTCATCTTGGAGATCAAGCGTTTCATGGTCGACTTCGCGGATGGGGTCCTTGAAGCAACGCCTGAGTTGGGACACATGGAATACATCATGTACTCGGGAAAGGTGCGGGGGTAGTTCAAGTTGGTAGGCAACTTTTCCACGTTTATCAAGAATGCGGAAAGGTCCGATGTAACGTGGGGCCAACTTGCCTTTGATACCGAAACGTTGGGTTCCCTTCAGAGGAGTAACCCGAAGGTAAGCCTTCTCATCCAGATTGTAGCTCTCTTGTCTATGATGACGATCATAGTAGCTTTTCTGACGAGACTGGGCTGCTTTCAATTGATCACGAACAATGAGAACTTGCTCTTCTGCTTCCTTGATCATGTCTGGTCCAAAGAATTGTCTTTCACCGGTTTCTGACCAGTTTAAAGGTGTTTGACATCGTCGTCCATAAAGGAGTTCAAAAGGAGCCATGTTCAGACTAGATTGAAAACTATTGTTATAAGCAAATTCGGCAAATGGAAGAGACTTCTCCCAATTCTTTCCGAATGAGATAACACAAGCTCCGAGCTTGTCTTCAAGAATTTGGTTAACCCTTTCGACTTGACCGCTAGACTGATGATGGAAAGCTGTACTAAAGGAGAGATGAGTTCCCATAGCATTCTGAAAGCTTCCCCAAAATCTAGAGGTGAAAAGGCTACCGCGATCAGAATTGATTTTCAAAGGAACACCGTGAAGGGATACAATTCTAGAGACGTACAAGTCCGCTAACTGGCTAGCAGTTATAGACTCGCGAACCGGAAGGAAGTGAGCAACTTTGGAAAGCCTATCTATGACAACGAAGATGGCATTGTTTCCTTTCTGGGTTTTTGGAAAGCCGGTGATGAAGTCCATACCGACTTTGTCCCATTTCCACTCGGGAATAGACAAAGGTTGAAGTGTACCAGCAGGTCTTTGATGTTCTGCCTTAATGCGACGACAAATATCACATTCGGCAACAAATTGAGCAATGTCTCTCTTCATCCTAGTCCACCAAAATCTCTGGCGTAGATCTCGGTACATTTTTGTGCTACCGGGATGAATTGAGAGGGGTGTGTCATGGGCTTCTTTAAGGATGAGTTGCCTTAGTTCCCTATTCTTAGGTACTATCAAACGATTTCCAAAGAATACCGTTCCCTTGTTATGTGTGGAGAAACATTTAGCAACTCCGCTAGCAATGTTCTCCTTGATCCGACGAACACCTCGTGCACGCCTTTGGACAACTATGATTTGATCCTCAAGAGTTGGTTTCGCCACCAAGGTAGAAAGATAGCCATGAGGAACAATCTCAAGGTTGAGCTTGCAAAAGTCCTCATGAAGAAGTGGATGATACTGTTGTAACATGAGGTTGTTACAATACGACTTATGACTTAGTGCATCAGCCGTGACATTGGCTTTGCCTGGGGTGTAAGAAATTCCTACGTCGTAATCTTTTATCAACTCAATCCAGCGTCTTTGCCTGAGGTTAAGATCTGGCTGGGTGAAAATATATTTGAGGCTTTGGTGGTCGGAATTGATCTCACAACGATTACCAAGGAGGTAATGTCGCCAAGTTGTTAGGGCATGAACTACGGCAGCGAGTTCAAGGTCATGGGTAGGATAGTTCTCTTCATGTGGCCGCAAATGGCGTGAAGCATAAGCTACCACATGTCGATCTTGCAGAAGTATGCATCCTAACCCTTGCCGTGATGCGTCACAATAGATTTCGAAATCCTTTTTTGTGTCTGGAGGTGCAAGTACAGGTGCAGAAGTCAATCTTCTTGTTAGCTCTTGAAAGCTTTCCTCGCACTTGGGAGTCCATAAGAATTTCTTATCTTTCTTGAGGAGTTCAGTTAGAGGCTTTGCAACTTTAGAAAAGTTCTCGACGAAGCGACGGCAATAGCTGGCTAGGCCAAGAAAACTCCTAACTTGCTTAACCGATTCAGGTGGAGTCCAGTCAAGGACGGCCTGAACTCTCTCGGGATTCAAAGCAATGCCTTTTGCAGAAATCACGTGGCCTAAGTAGGTCACTTCTGGTAGCCAAAATTCACACTTGGAGAATTTAGCATACAGGCGATGCTCTCTAAGCTTCATCAATACCAGCCTTAGGTGTTCTGCGTGCTCTTCTTCGTTCTTCGAGTAGATGAGAATGTCATCAAGATAAACTACTACAAATTTATCTAGATACTCCATGAAGATCGAATTCATCAAGCGTGATAATGTGGCGGGGGCATTGGTTAAACCAAAGGACATGACGGTGTACTCGTAAAGACCATAACGAGTAGTAAAAGCCGTTTTGGGAATGTCCTCGGTTCGGATTTTGATTTGATGATAACCTAATCTCAAATCCATCTTGGAGAAGACAGAGGATCCTGCAAGTTGATCATAAAGATCATTGATCCTAGGCAATGGGTATTTGTTCTTTATCGTCGCTAGATTTAGCGGGCGATAGTCTACGCACATCCTTTCTGTTCCATCTTTCATCTTTACGAACAGAACGGGGCAACCCCATGGCGATGAGCTAGGGCGGATGAAGCCTTTTTCCAACGAAGCATCAAGTTGGATTTTTAGCTCAGCTAACTCATGTGAGGCCATTTTATATGGGCGTTTATAAATTGGTGCGGTTCCTGGCACAAGATCCACTATAAACTCTACACATCTGTCGGGTGGCATGCCCGGCAGCTCTTCAGGAAAGACATCCGGGAAGTCACGAACCACCAAAGTATCTTCAAGTTCGGGAAGGGGAAGTGCATTCAAGGAATGCACTTGGGTTCTTGTTCTGGGTGAGGTATAGATGACGGTTTTGCCTGAAGGGTGGGTGAGTTTCACGGATTTGCCTTTGCAATCCAGGTAGGCATTCTGTCTTGATAGCCAATCCATGCCAAGGATGACATCAATATCTGAAGACTTGAGGGCTATGAGTGAAGCAAGGAATACTAAACCCTCAATTGCAATCTGATTACCATGGCTTACTCTATTAGTTTGCCATCTTGACCCTGGAGTTTGAATAATCATTGGGGTGGACAATTCAACAAAAGATAACTCATGACGAAGTGCCTAACTTTCCGACATGAATGAATGAGATGCTCCTGGGTCGAAAAGAACGGAAGTAGGAACATAATTGACTGGGAGCGTACTAAGAATGACGTCAGAAGTGTCGTCAGTCTCTTCGGTGGCGATCTGGTTCACACGTCCACGAGTGGCAGGAGGAGCGGGTTTGGAGGTGTAGACCTTCTGGGGTGGCTTGCCACGACCATTGTTGTTGCCTCCGGCACGGGGTGGAGCATTCTGATTCTGGATCTGGTTCTGGGGACACTCACGAGAATAGTGGCCTGCCTGGCCACACTTGTAGCAGGCTCCAAAAACAGTGCGTGGAGCTGGGTTGTTTGGTGGAGCTGGGTGGAACTGGGTTGGTGGACGAGGCGCCACATAGGATGGCCTCGGTGGGTTGTTCTGGCGGAACATACTGTTTGGGATCCATATCTTGCGCTTCTGGGAGCCAGAACTGGATGAACCATCATCTCTAGGGTGTTTGCGAAAGTCGTTGGGGGTGTTCATGTCCTCTGCCTTGATGGCCTTGTTGACAAGGACCTGGAATGTGGCAAAGTCATGTAGGTTGAGCTCACGACGGAGTCCAGAGTTGAGGCCACGACGGAACATCTCTTGTTTCTTGGAGTCGGTGGAGACTTCTTCGGTAGCATAACGAGCAAGTCGGTTGACCTCACGACTAAACTCGTCAACAATCCTTCTGCCTTGAGTGAGGTTGCAGAACTCCTCACGCTTGCGGTCCATAAGACCCTTGGGAATGTGGTGCTCATGGAAGGAAGTGCATAATTCATCCCAAGATGCAGGCGGTCCAACGGGACGCATATTCAGGAAGTTCTCCCACCAAGAGCTAGCTGCACCTTCAAGGTGATAGGTGGCATAGCTGACCTTGTCGCCATCTGCAACATGGCCTGCCTGGAGCTTCCTCTCGATGCTGCGAAGCAAGTCATCGGCGTCAAGGGGCTCGGTGGAGTAACTGAAAAACGGGGGATGAAGCCGGATGAAGTCGTTCAGGGACACCAACTCGTTGCGCTGTTGAGTGGTGTTGCGAGCAATGACTTCCAACAGGTGGTGAGAGTCTCGGCGGTTCCTCTCAACCTCCATCAGAACCTGAGCCATCGTGGGTGGGGGTGGAAGGTTGCCTTCCTCCTGGTCATTCCCACGACCCTGGTTACGACCAAGCTGGCCACGGGTTCCTTGAGACATCCTGAAGGTAAAACCAAAGTCAACCAGAGTTGATTTGAAGAGTCTAATCAAGGCATTGAAGTACTGGAAGGATTACAGAGAAAAGGAAGTAATCATCTTGACAACATGGTGATAAAAGCATACAAGCCATATATTCACAAGCTGTCATACAAACCATACATCGTTTTAGTACAAGCACTAAGCTAATACAAACGTGATGAAGATGATACATCCTTCAGAGGCACTCTGACTTCCTATACATTATTTATCTAAGCCTCTGGAACTTAGCCACCTTGCATACAATATACTAAGATACTACTACATCACCACTAACTAAGACCACAGGTGGTCTCACTCATCTCCATCTCCATAGTAGTCTTCGTAAAAGTTACCCGCGTATCCCGGTAGCTGGAGGTGACCATCGGAAAACACGGAGGCCTGTGGACCCTGATATCCATTTGGGCAAGGATGGGGCCTAGGTCCAGCGTAGGGTGGAAGCAAAGGAGCACGGGGTGGAAAAATTCCTCCAATCTCGGGCCAAGCAACTCGAGAAGGCATCTGAGTCCTCACTGGATAGATAGCATCATGCTCAACTGATCCAACGCTCACAAAGGGTGCCAAGAGTGTCAGTGCTCGATACAGACGAACACGAGTGGCGTGAAGCTCGAAACAGAGAGCGCGTGCATCACGATCTCGATCACTAGAAAACCTAGCAGTCATCTGAAGTGCTGGGTCTTCTGCAGAGTGATCTGAGTAGAGTCCGGTGTAATATCCCTCTTCTCCTGGAAGTGCAGCAGGGATATAGCGGAATGAGGTCTCTCTCATCATAGTGTGCTCCTCTCTCAGCAGGGTAATACATGAGTATGCAGCATCCTGCACAGCCATGTTCTCGGTAATGCCAATGCCATGTCCAAAATGGATAGGCTGAGTGACTCCAACGTGGTGCGGGTAGATCCTGACGATGCAGTGGAACTGGGTTTGGTTGAAGTCGTGGAACTGCTCCTCGACGGTGTACTCAGGATACCATCTATATCCCACATAGGACATCATCTTGATCAACGTGGTGGGATGGCCACGCACACCGAGGCACCTGGTCAAATGAACAATCTGCCGAGGGGGAAGATCTTCCATCTGAAACAGAAGAAGGAGTTTAAAAATGCATCAGATTATGAGATAAACTTGGAATGACTCGGACAGCATAACGGTTGTAATTGTAAGAAATGACAATTTCTTACAACATGGAAAACAACGCTTACATAATACGATGTAAGAAATCAGCATTACAACAATGCTAGGAAACCAGACACAACTTTCCTACGGCTATAAGGAAGCAAACAACGAGATGTTCTAATCAGACAGAGGAGAGCCTAGTCCTATCTTCCCGTAGAACAAGATGAGGGTGACTCATAACTCAGAACGAAGGGGGTAAGGATAAAGAAGAAGCCTTACGTTGTTCCCTTATATACCCAGAGTAACTATATAACTATAGCAAGCTAGACTCGACTTCGGCCAAGGCTACTAGTCCTACAGTCAGTCCTTCTCTGATACCAAGTCTGTCGGGACCCGGGGTTAGCGTATGCAAGTCCAGTTAAGACATAGTCATATGGAGAGCCGAGAACCGTACCCACTTGTCTAAGCAGACAAGGCCAAGCACAGAACGTTCTCGGAAAGCACCGTACGTGAGGGGCATCCCATCCAGGCCGGATGATCAACTGAGATGGGTCCTCATCGTCCGCACACAAGTCTAATGATATGGGTGGTGAACTCCCATATTCAAAGACAAGTCGCCACAACCATACTATCGACTATCTCATAACTCTTACATAGACTTACTCCAGCCCGATCACTTAGTCGGGGTCTAGGGCGGGCTCGATCATACCACAAAGTGTGCACGAGACGGAGTCTCCAGCAATCGCATCGCGATGCCCCAAGCTGCGCACATCTAAGGGCCACTTGGTGTATGAAAGACCGCCAGCCAGATCACAACTAAGGTCTCGAAAACCCATACAAAGACATGCATGTTATAAACATACACGCAGCACACATGCCTTGTATGAACAGCAGGTACCATTGCAATTCTCTACAAAGTGTACATTTTTATTGATAACTCTTATAGAGTGCACACAGAGATCACAAACATGTGATCCAACATTACAACACAAACGGAAGCAAATTATGTCTGAGTACAGACAAGTTTAACAAATGGCTTAAGAAGCCTTATTAAAACATAAGCCCTCCACGAGGGAACCAGTCGTCTGACTGGGACTAGACTAGTTGATCTTCAGTCGTCCAGCTCGATGAAGAAGCCACCTTCGGGGTCGGTGGTATCATCTAAAACATAGATTAAGCAAACGTGAGTACAAAGTCGTACTCAGCAAGACTTACATAGGAGCTATACTACTCATGCAGATGTATCAAGGTAAAGGGAGGTGGAGTTTCACTTGCAGAAATGCCAGCTTTGACTTGGCTAGTCCTGAACTACGAGTACCAGACTTTGAGGTAAGAAGCATACACGAGTCCACTACTTTCTCCAACCAATTACACCACTATGGTGCCTTCCTCGACTTCCCCACGAGAAAACACGCCATAGCACTCACACTTATCTTGGTGTGTTTTAGAAGTATCCAGTTCAAGTTGTCTGATAATCAAGCTAAGCTTTCCAAGCAGTCCATAACCGCGGACGCGGCTATTCGAATAGTTTTGTTAACCCTGCAGGGGTGTACCGCTACACACACATGATCATCATTTACTGCCTTTGTACTCGACACCGTTCAAGAAGTGTCGGCGAGGATGCTCACCACAACTGTTACCTCATAGCCGATCTAGTCCGAGAAAGCCGCCTACTTGGGTTGGCTACCACTATCGTGAACCCGGCCGGTTTACCGAAGTGGACCCAAGTGATGTGTGTGTGGTGCATAAGCCGGTCTCGGGTGAGCCGTTCTCTCACTTAGCATCCAGGCCACAGATCTACCAGAACTCCGAACTATTGCGACATCTGGACATCGAAAGGGATGAGTTAATAAGTTGAGAGGGGTCAGTGAGCCCAATGTGTGGTTGTACTCTTCATCTTGGATCACCACACAAGAACTCGGACTTAGGGCGGTGTTCAACGAGACAACCCACCGTGTACTCCTACACAGCCTCTCATCGTTCACCTTGTATTAGGGTCGATTCACCAACACTTTTCTACCATCATCAACATGATCACTACCATCCCGACTCACATCACAGTAACATCATGGTATCATTCTAAGCATGCAATAAGCAATAGCAATTGCAGGGGCCACATGATATCAAACAACTCCTACATTTGCTAGGAATGTGGTTTGCTTACTACTGTGACAAAATGATAGGTCATGCAAAGGAATGGGTTCATCTAGGCGATAGAATCGTTATCATGGTGATCATCCTATACAATGCATAAGCGAGACATGAGAGGGAAGTGGGATTTTATCGACATGATCAATGGGGGTTTGCTTGCCTTGCTGACGAGGTTCGGGTTCTGGGTCTTCAGCGAAGGGGGCAGCCTCCTGCTCCGGTTCCACCTCTACTCGACAAACAACAAGCAAAGTAGCAAAGTAAATACAATGCACAATCACATGATGGAAGGTTGAAACTTGATGTAAATGCTTTGATGTGTGAAGCAATTCCATTTAAATGGAGTATATTGCAAATTGAATTGCAAATTCCAACTCCAATTTGAATTCAAACTTGACCAAGTTACATGTGACATTGTTTGATCATTTTGAACATTTTGGAAATATGTATGATATGCCTCTGAAGTGTGGTTGAAATATAGCATAATTCCATGGTCCAAGTTGCAAAAGCATTTGATTTGAATTTGAATTAATTCCAAATAATTCAAATGACATATGCTACTGGTCCAATTTTAAAATCAACTCAAACATAGTTGAAAGTTGCATTTTTAGATAGCTTATTTTCTCCTGATCATTTTTCATATATTATTTGTCCAATTTGGAGTTAATATGAATTTTCTATGAATTTCCAAAGTTTGGGGTATTTTCTGGAATTTCTGGAATTTCTTTAATTCAAATTACTCTGGAAATTCAGTTAATCGATTTATTGCGCCAGGCTGACGTCAGCGGGGGGGGGGGGGGGGGGCTGACATGTGGGGTCACTCTGTCAGTGACTGGGTTAATTAACCCGGCTGGTTAATTTAACCAGTGGCTTAATTAAGCCACTAGGCCCACTGGTAAGTGACCCAGGGTGGGGTTAGGAGGTGGATTAGCGAGGGGATTAGACTAACCCACCGACGGCTAAACGCCGGCGGCCTAGCCACAGCGGCGCACTCGCCGGAATGGGCTAGGGGCCACGAGAGGCTACGGGGAGGACACCATCGGGTGCAACATCGTCGTCCGCGTCGTCTGGAAGCAACAGGGGGTCACGGGGAGCTCGGAATCGACGGCGGCGACGTATTCGGCGGAAACAGAACGGCGGCAAGATCGTAGTTGTCGCTGCAGTGCACGGATTGAGCTGATTTGTGGCGCGTTCGAACGCTAGTACACGCAGGAGTCAAACGCGTGCACTGGAGCTTCACGACGGGCACTGGAGCGAGGAGGGCGACGACCATGGCGTCGAGGAGCTCGGGTTCTCATGGCGGATCCGGCTAGAGGAAGCAATCAAGGGGGAAAAGTTAGGGGTTTTGATCCCGAGCTCACCCTGAGTCTAACTGAAGCGACGGCTTGCTCGAGGAGGCTCTAGTGCTGCCGGAATTCAAGGTCGATCCGCGGCGGCCGGAGACGATGACGACGAAGCTAGCGAGCTCGTGGAGGCGTCTGGCTCCGATTCCTTCTGCACGGTGGGGTTTTAGACGACGGCGGAGCGGTTGGACTTGGCGTAGCGGCCTCTCGTCGATGGTGGCCGCGTGAAGACGGCGGCGTGCTCCACGGATGCTCACGGGCGGCGATGAAATCGGGCGCAGGAGGAGGGGGAAGACGATAAGGAGGGGGGAATGGATTGGGACTGCCGGCGAGGTGCTTTCCTACCTGGAGGGGAAGAAGACGCATGTACCCCCTCCAGGTGGGCTGGGCCGGCTGAGGTGAGTGGGCCTCGCCCCTGGGCGAGAGGTAAGCTTCCGTTTTACTTTTCTATTTTTCTTTTCTGTAGTTTGTTTTGTTTAGCTAAATAAAATAGCTAAACATTTTAATAAATGCTGAAAAATTTTATATGGCTTCATAATAATATAGACTAGCCACTTATAAAGTTTCAACATTTTTAAAATTCAAATAATTTCAATCTTAACTCAAATAGGGTTTTTTCATTAAATCCAAGGCACTGTTTGAATATTTGAAAAATCCATGAGCATGGGATGGGTCCCACATCACTTGATATGTGATCACACTCATTTATAAGACTTTTCAAAAATCTAACGTGAATTTTTGGAGAAGATTTTTATCTGGCCTTTTGAATTAATTCATCTGGGGGGGGGGTCCTTCTCCCATTTTGCTTTTGATTTTGATTTCAAAGATTTCTTTTGAAATTTTAACATGATGCAAGTGACTTGCTAACCCTAGCACATTACCTAACAGAGGGTTCTGACAACTCGCCCCCACTCAACAGAATCTCGTCCCGAGATTCAGAAGTCTGCGGGAGGAAGGAGGGATACTCGGCACTGAGACGGTCTTCTCTTTCCCACGTAGCTTCTCTCTCAGAGTGGTGTGACCACTGCACTTTCAGAAACCTAATCTTCTGACGACGAATGACACGCTCTGCGGAATCAAGAATACGAACGGGGTATTCTCAATAAGAAAGGTCATCTTGGAGATCAAGCGTTTTATGGTCGACTTCGCGGATGGGGTCCTTGAAGCAACACCTGAGTTGGGACACATGGAATACATCATGTACTCGGGAAAGGTGCGGGGGTAGTTCAAGTTGGTAGGCAACTTCTCCACGTTTAGCAAGAATGCGGAAAGGTCCGATGTAACGTGGGGCCAACTTGCCTTTGATACCGAAACGTTGGGTTCCCTTCAGAGGAGTAACCCGAAGGTAAGCCTTCTCATCCAGATTGTAGCTCTCTTGTCTATGATGACGATCATAGTAGCTTTTCTGACGAGACTGGGCTGCTTTCATGAGCATGGGATGGGTCCCACATCACTTGATATGTGATCACACTCATTTATAAGACTTTTCAAAAATCTAACATGAATTTTCGGAGAAGATTTTTATCTGGCCTTTTTAATTAATTCATCTGGGGGGGTTCCTTCTCCCATTTTGCTTTTGATTTTGATTTCAAATATTTCTTTTGAAATTTTAACATGATGCAAGTGACTTGCTAAACCTAGCATATTACCTAACAGAGGGTTCTGACAGCATACATAGAAACGACGCAAGAATGGACTCAAGTCCCTGCACAACTCTTCGAGCCCCCCAGGCACTCGGGGGCTACTGACAAGGGGGTGACCTTATGACTCCTATGGATGGGCCTACCCGGTGTACCCGAAGACAGAAGGCCCACAAGGATGCCGCCTGGGCCCAGCCTTGGCCCACTAGTGGCACCGACGTAGGACTCTGCGACTCGTAAGGAAGGTGCAAACCTGCCGTGCGGTACACGATTAGGGTTAGGAAACCTCACCTGTAATCCAAGACGGATTCCACGATACCTAGCCTAGTATATAAGGACTAGGAGGGGAGACGTCAAGATCAACCAATACACAATCTATAACCCTAGCCTTGTGCGCACTAGCCTTGGCCTTCCGTGTAATCGCATATCCAAGCAATAATATCGAGCAGGAACGTCTCCTCCTGTTAGACAACGAGCTATCGTCCAACCTATGCCTCTCATGACTAACCCAGGGTCCCTGACCATGGGATTTGCCGGGGTTGATCCCCGTCAATTGGCCCCGTCTGTGGGAACTACACAGGTTGGAATCACGATCTCGGCGGTTCCGTCTTCAGCAAGCCACAACTCAAGAGAAAGAACCAGATCCAATCCACCCGGAGAATCCAAGATCACGGCAAACATCTCTGCCGCCCCATCGAGGTCGCTCGACCTGTAGTTGTGCCAAGACTAATACTATGGCGGCAACCGAGTCCACTGCCAGCGAAGGAGAAACCGACGTCCCAAAAGAAAGGCGCGAGGGTTCTACGTAGAAATCCCGATCGACGAACTACAGCACGAAGTAGAGGACCTGCCGACCACTCAACGACCCACCACCACCCAAGCACCCGCCGCACAACAAGACGCCGACTCCGAGCTCGAGATCAGCGATTGTCAAGATCATCGCCAACGAAGAACAAATCAATGACCTAGAAGACAGGCGCGAGGATTCTACGAAGAGACCCCACTCGACGAGTCGAACTATACAGCCACCCGCTCGCCGACCACTCGACGACCCGCCGCCGTGCAGACAGCTGTCGCCCGTCAGGACAACGACTCTGAGACTCAAACCGGTGAATACTACGACCCAGATCAAAGACTAGACGAATTCGCCAACCTCATAAAGAACGAGAATCTGAGCGAACTAATCGAAATTGACCCGCGAGTCCACGAGCACCCGGCGGATCACGCGCAGATCTTCCGAATCTCAAGGAGGAAACGGCACGCCAGATCCAGCAAACTCACGGTCAGGGAGCAGCTAGAAGGACCCTGCACCATCCACTGTTTCGAAGACGACCGGGGATACATCAGATTGGGTCACACTCTAGGAGACTCCCGTCTGTTCAACGAACTCGCCGATAGTCTCAAGAAGGAAAAACAACGAGAATCCAAGCGCACTCGACGAACCGAGCAGTCGCCGACTCCAAGTCCTGAATGACGCTACAACCCGCCTCAAGGACAGGTGTGCACGATCCAAGAAGGCAGGGTATCGCAAGCTCAACAGGACGCCTACACCCTGCAAGCCAGAGCAGCCGAGAACCTAAAGACAATCGAAGTCTACCAGCTACACAACGCAGAAACTACTATCACGTTCTCCCAGAGCGATCACCCGCCGGCAGTCCCAAGGCCGGGGCACGCGTCCCTGGTACTCGATGCTCAAATCGGAGGGTACGACATGGACAGAATCTTCATGGACGGAGGAAGCAGCATGAACATAATCTTCGTCAGCACCCTACACAAGATGCTGATCCCACGATCAGTATAGAAGAAATGAAGCACCGTGTTATACGGACTAGTCCCAGGAGAAGCAGCTACTTCCCTTGGAATAATCGAGCTCGAAGTTGTCTTTGGCAGCAGACGCAATTTCGCAAGACACACCCTCGAGTTTGAAGTACTCGATTGGTAGTCGCAGTACCACGCCATACTGGGACGTCCAACATTCGCGCAATTCATGGCGATTCCGCACTATGCCTACCTCAAACTCAAGATGCCAGGATCCGCGGGCGTCATTACAGTCAACAGAAGCTTCACCAAATCAGACCAATGTGATCGCGACTTCCACAAAGTTTCCGACACCTTTGGAGCCGAACAAGAACTCACAGAAATAGCCATGGCGACAGACAAAAGTATCTTTCCGCTAGCCAGCCGAAGCGAGTCAAAAGAGTACGGGCAACTTCAGGATCGACAGCGGCACGTTCACCCACCAGCTGCACTCGACGGACCCAGAAAAAACAGTTCGCTTGTACGCCCACCTCTCGGAAGAGCAAGCGACTGCCCACATCACTCTCCTCCATGAAGAATGGAAAATATTTGCCTGGTGCCCAGCCGACATGTCAGGAGTACCGCGCGAGTTCGCGGAACACGCGCTGCGCATCAAGCCAAACACCAAGCCAGTGAAGCAGGCACTACGAAGATTCTCAGAACCCAAGCGCGGAGCAATCAGGGAGGAGGTCAACCGATTACTCGACGCCCACATCATCCGAGAGACGAAGAAATCCACTTGGATCGTCAACCCCGGGCTGGTCCCCAAGAAAGACACAGACGTGCTGCGGATGTGCGTCGACTATGGGCCAGTCAACAAATACTGCCCAAAGGATCACTTTCCCCTTCCAAGAATCGATCACATAATCGACTCGACAGCAGGATGCGATCTACCATCGTTCCTCGACGCCTACTCAGGATACAATCAGATCAGGATGAAGCAAGAAGACGAAGGGAACACCTCGTTCACCTCACCCTGCGGCACATCCCGCCACCCAATAATGCCCTTCGGTCTAAACAATGCAGGAACAATATACCAGCAAATGACGCAAGCATGCTTCAGAAACCATATTGGTGGAAATGTCCAGGCTTATGTACACGAGATCATCCTCACAATCAAGGAACTCGGACTAGAAGCAGATACAGAAGACGGTAACACAAACGAACAAGTGAAAGCAGCAGTAGCGGACCCAACCGCTAATGAAGAAGGCAACAACGCAGTCGAGGAGCCAAAGCAAGCCGCACCCGAAGACCCATCTTGGAGAGAACCGCTCCTCAGATTCCTAATACAAGGCACCCTGCCACAAGACGTAGCAGAAGCCCGACGCATCAGTCGGCGATCCAAAGCGGTCACGGTAATCAACAAGAAGCTCTACAAACGCAGCATCTCACAGGTCCTCCAAAAGTGCATAGAAGAGGAAGAAAGCACAGCAATACTGCTGGAGATCCACGAAGGCACCTGCGGGCACCATGCCAGCAATCGAACACTCGTGGCCAAAGCCTTTCGAGCAGGATTCTATTGGCCACAAGCCATGAGAAACGCAGAAGATATCGTGCGGTGTTGCATCGCCTGTCAAAAATTCGCCAGCAGACCGCACGCTACAGCTTCAGAACTCAAGACCATACCACTATCATGGTCGTTCGCCACCTGGGGCCTCGACATGGTGGGCCCTCTCAAGAAATCATAAAAGGGAGGAAGTACTCACCTGCTAGTAGCAGTCGACAAGTTCACCAAGTGGATCGAAGCAGTGCCAATCACCAGCTCTACATCCCTCACGGCAGTGAATTTTATCAAATCAATAATCTTCAGGTTCGGAGTACCACACAACATCATCACGGACAACGGTACGAACTTCACAGCGGCAGAATTCCAGAACTTCTGCGAAGAACTGGGCATCAAAATCAACTAAACATCAGTCGCGCACCCGCAGTCCAACGGCCAGGTGGAAAAAGAAATGGCCTAGTATGCCGAGGAATCAAAAAATGTATCCTTGCAACACTCGAGCAGGCCGCGGTCAACTGGGTAGAAGAACTCCCTGCAGTACTATGGATCATGCGCACTACCCCAAATACAGCAACCCAGTACACACCTTTCTTCATGGTGTACGGGTCGGAGGCAGTGCTACCACATGACCTCAAATTCGGGGCACCCCGGATCTCGGGGTACGAGTAAGAGGAAGCAAAAGAAGCACTGCAAGATGACAAGGACACAACAGACGAAGCAAGAGACACAACCCTAGCAAGGTCAGAGGGGTACCAGGACAAGCTGCGCACTTACCAAAGCAGCCGCCTGCGCACCAGAACCTTCAACAAAGGCGACCTTGTCCTACGGCTCATACAAGAGAAAGTCCACAAGCTTTCCCCCCAATGGGAAGCATCGTTCATAATTTCAGAAGTCATAGGAGGAGGCGCCTATAGACTGAAGAACCCGAAGACTGACGAGGACGTTTGAAATCCATGGAACGTAGCGAACCTACGCCTGTTCTACCCATAGTCTCCATCAGTCATGCTCAACTGGCAGCTCATGTAACCCTTCGACGCAATAAAATGATGTTGCCCAAAATACAACCACCTCAAAGCACTCGGGAGATCGAGTACAAACTCCACCTGAGAGACGCTATCGTCGCTCACGCGATCTTTCACCAAAGCACTCGGGGGCTCGAGTACAAACTCCCCCCGAGAGACGCTATCATTGCTCACGCGATCTTTCACCAAAGCACTCGGGGGATTGAGTACAAACTCTCCCCGAGAGACGCTATCGTCGCTCACGTGATCTTTCACCAAAGCACTCAGGGGCTCGAGTACAAACTCCCCCCGAGAGACGCTATCGTCACTCACGCGATCTTTCACCAAAGCACTCGGGGGCTCGAGTACAAACTCCCCCCGAGAGACGCTATCGTCGCTCACGCGATCTTTCACCAAAGCACTCGGGGGCTCGAGTACAAACTCCCCCCGAGAGATGCTATCGTCTCTCACGCGATCTTTACCCAAAGCACTCGGGGGCTCGAGTACAAACTCCCCCCGAGAGACGCTATCGTCGCTCACGCGATCTTTACCGAAAGCACTCGGGGGCTCGAGTACAAACTCCCCCCGAGAGACGCTATCGTCGCTCATGCGATCTTTCACCAAAGCACTCGGGGGCTCGAGCACAAACTCCCCCGAGTGACGCTATCGCCGATCACACGAACTTTCATCAAAGCACTTGGGGGCTCGAGTACAAACTCCCCCGAGAGACGCTAGCGTCGCTCACGCGATCTTTACTTAAAACCACTCAGGGGCTCGAGCACCATCTCCCCCTGAGAGACGCTATCGTCGCTCACGCAGCCCGAAACTTAAGGGGTCCAAGAAAAAACCCCTGACAGGCGCCACTTGCTGAAAACAGTTCGGAATCAAAGGGAAGACACGGCTACAACCAGATGGAACACCAAGTACTCTGGAGAAATATGGATGGAGCGCAGGACAGAGAAAATCCTTTAGTCTTCACCTGATCTCCAACGTCCAATCACCTAAAGACTCGGGGGCTACTCCCATCGGGAGCGCTGTCGCGCACCCGATAAAAAACGGCAGTTAACAGAAGAAACGACAAAGGAAAAAAATCTCAACCGACGTTCGACTCTACAACTCGAACTTAGCCTCGGGGGCTACTCCCATAGGGAGCGCTGCCACGCACCCGATAGAATCCACAGTTCAAGGACTTGATGGACTCGAAGACAACTCTCGTTGAAAGACCTAAAGACAGATCACATTGCAAAGGGCTCGAACACAGATCACATCGCAAAGGACTCGAAGACAGATCACATTTACAAGGACTCAAACATAGTTCGCATTCCAAGGACCCGAAGATCATTCTCAGTACAAAAGACTCGAGTACATTGGATAGAAGGCAACTCTGATTACTTGAAGGCAATCCTCATTACATGAAGAACTAACCTAGTTACAAAAGACACAAGAAGCCAATAAGCCTACAGCACAAATCACCCAAGGAATTATGACTTTTACATGTGTGCCCATGCTAGAATGATTGGCACTAATACGAAGAGCATCATCACAGACAAAGGAGGAGTCGAAGCAACCAGCTCATGATGTCAATGACATAACAAAAGGTGAAGCTCAACTTATTTGCGGAGCACAGAAGCCGATGCTCCACCAGCTTCTTCTCCATCCCCACCAGCTTCTTCTCCAGCACCACCCGAGCTGCCGGCGAAGATGATGCCGCTGCCTCCAATTCTACAAGGTCGCCTGGCGTGCCCGCTTGATCGGTGGCTTGACGTTGAGGCCCTCTCCAGAGCTGGAGGGCATAGCACCACCACCCGAGGAGTCGCCAGAAGATGAAGCCGTTGAAGACATGGGCGTACGACTCCCGGACCTGCCGAAATTGTCACTGCTTGTCTCCTGCCAGTACGGATCCATGCGACTGCCGCTCGGGTCAAAGCGCGGATGGTGAGAGTATTTTCGCCATCAAAGCGGCAACAGAGGGTATCACCATCACACAAGTTCAAACGCCGAGCAAACGACTTCCAGCCAAAGCCAAGAAAAATCAAACGGGAACTATCGATCTCCAACTCCACATAAGAAGGAGATCGAGTGCACCCCTGAAGACGATGCAACAAGCCATCAAGACTACGCTTAGAAACAAGGGAAGAAAATGCAGGAGGAAGAAGAATGCGCGCGGAGTTCCGGCCACGGACGCGTAGGAGGAAATCATAGCGCCAAAAACCCTCCTCCGAGGAAGAGGAGGAACGCGTCGACGACGCACCACGACGACCGCCGCGAGAAGAGCGCGGAGTACGGCTACCGCGGCCACGGCAAACACTGCCGTGGCCAGTCATACCTGCACCCCGCTTGGGCCCCATGAGAAGAGGAAGAGAAAGAGGAGAAAGATGAGCAGAGTTCGAACACTGCTGCTAGACGAAGAAGAGGGGTCTATTTATAGCACAAACCCAAGAGCACGCAGAAGCCCAGATGACGGGAGTAATTAATTCAAAGACCGAGCGTGCTGGGCGATTCGAATTCCAAGACAAAAGATGCTTTCACAAGGCCGGCACTGTGCGTTGTATGCGTCAAATCTCGCGCACTTTCAATACATTCATCGGTAACTCAACAGGCGGCTGCAGCACGCCACAAAGACCATCATTATGACCGGTCATGAAGACATGACGGTTCGCAGACAGAGCATCTTTGACGGTCCGCCAGCAAGGAGATCGTTATCCTTACCAAGAAAAGGTAAATTAAAATGGCAGCGCAAAAAAAATGCAGCCTGCAATAACCATTTTTACTGACTCAAATACATTTTTCAAATATATTTAACTCCCATCGGGAGCGTATCCACCCATGAGAGTTTCGGGTGCTCCCTCACCTAGAAGAAAAGACGTGCTCAAGTTATTACTCGCACCCATGAGAGTTTCGGGTGCTCCCTCACCTAAAGAAAAGACGTGCTCGAGTGATTACTCGCACCCATGAGAGTTTCGGGTGCTCCCTCACCTAGAAGAAAAGACGTGCTCGAGTGATTACTCGCACCCATGAGAGTTTCGGGTGCTCCCTCACCTAAAGGAAAGACGTGATCGGGTGATTACTCGCACCCATTAGAGTCTCGGGTGCTCCCTCACCCCGACACAAGATAAGCAGACTTGCACTCGCTAGATTGTACGGTCCCAGAGTATCGGGTGCTCCCTCACTCCGAGAGCGAAGGCGATACTCGAGTGATTACTCGCATAACTATGATACCCAAGCACTCGAGTGCATTGCTAACTAGGCTCCGTGCCTCGATAAAAAATACATATTCCTGGAACACGATACACTGTGCTTAGATGCCACGCAAGCTTAGCGTGTAGGTAAGACCCCGCTGCGCAGATCGGTCGGGCTGGGACTTGCCGCAGATCGATTTCACTCCCAATATTTTCCATGCGCTTGCATGATAGAAAAATCCGGGCGGACGCACCTAGGCTACGAACTTTACTGGCGGCAATTGATCACTGTAAGAACTGCAGCGGCATGACTTTTGCTCGACATCAGTGTTCCAAGCTCATGTCGAGGGACGTGAGTTTGATTGGGCTACTGCGGTATTTTCCACTAGTGCAATTCAACAAGGCTCGACCAGTCAACTACTTGGGCCCTTTCAGCTTAGCATTCCCTCGAAACAGGTTTTGTCATGGACCTAGACTGCCAGCGACCCGCGGTTGAACCGTGCATACATAGAAAGGACGCAAGAATGGACTCGAGTCCCTGTGCGACTCTTCGAGCCCCCCAGGCACTCGCAGGCTACTGACGAGGGGGTGACCCCACGACTCCTATGGATGGACCTACCCGGTGTACCCGAAGACAAAAGGCCCACAAGGATGCCACCTGGGCCCAGCCTTGGCCCACTTGTGGCACCGACGTAGGAGTCTGCGACTCGTAAGGAAGGTGCAAACCTGCCGTGTTGTTAGAACCCTCTGTTAGGTAATGTGCTAGGGTTAGCAAGTCACTTGCATCATATTAAAAATTTCAAAGAAATCATTTGAAATCAAATTCAAAAGCAAAAATGGGAGAAGGAACCCCCCCAGATGAATTAATTCAAAAGGCCAGATAAAAATCTTCTCCAAAATTTCATGTTAGAATTTTGAAAAGTCTTATAAATGAGTGTGATCACATATCAAGTGATGTGGGACCCACCCCATGCTCATGGATTTTTCAAATATTCAAATAGTGCCTTGGAATTAATCAAAAACTCCTATTTGAGTTAAGATTCAAATTAATTGAATTTTAAAAAGTGCCAAACTTTATAAGTGGCTAGTCTATATTATTATGAGGCCATATAAAAAGTTTCAGCATTTTATAAAATGGTTTGATATTTTTATCAGAGCCAAAACAAATATGCAGAAAAAGAAAGGAAAGTTCAAACAGAAAAGAAAAGAGAAGACTTACCTCTCACCAGGGCCGAAGCCCACTCACCTCAGCCGGCCCAGCCCACCTAGAGGGGGTACATGCGTCTTCCTCCCCCTCCAGGAAGGCAAGCAGGTCGCCGGCGAGAGGCGAGGGCGCGCCAGGCAGCTCCCTGCTTCCCTGGCCCTTATCCCCTTGTCTGGAGACGTCCTGGAGGCGCCCATCTTCGTTCCCCTTCGTCCAGAGACACCTCCCCCTCCTCCCTCGCCGTATTCGTCGTCGACAGAAGGAGCCGCCGGAACGCGCTGCCGCATCCGCGTGGCCACCGGCCTCATCGAGCTGCCGCAAGATGTCCAGGACGCACGCCGTGCTCGTCTTCGTCGCTGTGCAGAAGTAATCGGGCTCGGAGCCTCTGTAGCCGCCGCAATCGTCGTCGGCTTCTCGTCAGAGCCGCCGCTAGCCATCGACGAATTCGTCACCGTCAAGGCACCCCCGACCTCGCCGTCGCATCCTACGCATCCGTGTTGAGCAGGCGCTTAGTTTCCCCCTGTTTCCCCCTTCCATTTCGTCCTCTAGATCGATCTTCCATGAGAGCCGAGCAAGGTGGCCGCCAAGGTTGAACCTGCGGTCGCTCCCGTGCTCCCAAGTCCTGCCCAGCACGCGCGTTTGGCTCCTGGAGTTCGTAGCATTCGAACGCAACCCTCCCGGCTTCAAAACGTGCCCTCTAGCTCCACTTCCGACCTCGCCGTTGTTCTGCTTCCGCCGGGGAAGACGCCGCCGTCCCTCTGCACCTCCCCTCGAGCCCCAGGTTCCACCATCCGACGCGGGAGACGACCAGGAATCCATCCGTGCCCTTACTTTGGCTCCCCGTGCTCTAAATCGCCATCCCGATGAACTCCGGCGAGCAACAGTGCTGCCGCCGCCGACCCCCCCCCCTCCCCGCCATTAGCCATAACCCCAGCTTAGTTAACCCTTGGACCCACCCCCAGTGACCATGACATGTGGGCCCAGCCCCCTGGCTAATCCCTGGGTTAAGTTTAAATCAGTTTAAATAGTTTAATTAAACAACAGTCACTTACAGGTGGGACCCACTGGTCAGAGACCCCCTGATGTCATGCTGACTCAGTGCTGACGCAATAAAAGAATTTCCAGAATAAAAGAAATCAGAGAAATTACAGAAATTCCAGAAAAAGGCTGAAACTTTGGAAATTCATAGAAAATTCATATTAACTCCAAATTGGACAAATAATATATGAAAAATGATCAGGAGAAAATAAGCTATCCAAATTTCCAACTTTCAACCATGTTTGAGTTGATTTTAAAATGTGATCAGTAGCATTTGCTATTTGATTTAAATGGAATTAAATCAAATTCATTTCAAATACTTTTGTAACTTGAACCATGGCAACATGCTACATTTCATTTACACATCAGAGGCATATCATACACATTTCAAAATGGTTTAACTTGATCAAACAATGTCAAATATAACTTGGCTAAAATGATTTCAAATTGGAGTTTGAATTTGCAATTCAATTTGCAATATACTCCATTTAAATGGAATTGCTTCACACATCAAAGCATATACATCAAGTTTCAACCTTCAATCATGTGATTGTGCATTGTATTTACTTTGCTACCTTGTTTGTTGTTTGTCAAGTAGAGGTGGAACCGGAACAGGAGGCTGCCCCCTTCGTTGAGGACCCCGAACCCGAACCTCGTCAGCAAGGCAAGCAAACCCCCATTGATCATGTCGATAAAATCCCACTTCCCTCTCATGTCTCGCTTATGCATTGTATAGGATGATTACCATGCTACGTTTCTACCGCATAGATGAACCCATTCCTTTGCATGACCTATCATTTGTCACAGTAGTAGGCAAACCACAATCCTAGCAACTGTAGGAGTTGATTGATATCATGTGGCCCCTGAAATTGTTACTGCTTATTGCATGCTTAGAATGATACCATGTTGATATTGTTATGTGAGTCGGGATGGTAGTGATCATGTTGATGTTGGTGGAAAGGTGTTGGTGAATCTACCCTAATACAAGGTGAATCTCATTCATTCATGTCAGAAAGTTATGCACTTCGTCATGAATTATCTTTTGTTGAATTATCCACCCCCATGAAAATTCAAACTCCAGGGTCAAGATGGCAAACTAATAGAGTAAGCCATGGTAATCAAATTGGAATTGAGGGTTTAGTATTCCTTGCTTCACTCATAGCCCTCAAGTCTTCAGACATTGATGTCATCCTTGGCATGCATTGGCTATCAAGACAAAATGCCTACCTAGATTGCAAAGGAAAATCAGTGAAACTCACCCACCCTTCAGGCAAGACCGTCAACTACACCTCACCCAGAACAAGAACCCAGGTGCATTCTTTGAATGTGCTTCCCCTTCCCGACCTTGAAGATGTTCCGGTGGTTCGTGACTTCCCGGATGTCTTTCCTGAAGAGCTGCCGGGAATGCCACCCGACAGATGTGTAGAGTTTATAGTGGATCTTGTGCCAGGAACCGCACCCATTTCTAGACGCCCATACAAAATGGCCCCACGTGAGTTAGCTGAGCTTAAAACCCAACTGGAAGCTTTGTTTGAAAAAGGCTTCATCCGCCCTAGCTCATCGCCATGGGGTTGCACCGTTCTGTTCGTAACGAAGAAAGATGGAACAGAAAGGATGTGCGTAGACTATCGCCCGCTAAATTTAGCGACGATAAAGAACAAGTACCCATTGCCCAGGATCAATGATCTTTATGATCAACTTGCAGGATCCTCTGTCTTCTCCAAGATGGATTTGAGATTAGGTTATCATCAAATCAAAATCCGAAACGAGGAGATTCCCAAAACGGCTTTTACTACTCGTTATGGTCTTTACGAGTACACCGTCATGTCCTTTGGTTTACCACCAAGAAATATTCAAGGAGACTCAAGCGTGTAAGCTTGGGGATGCCCCCGTGTATCCCCTGCTTCAGCAATAATTATCAGTCCGTCCTTTGTTCCACTATATTTGTATCACTTCATGAGTTATGTGCTATGCTTGGAGTGTCTTGCTCTTTACTTTTTAGTTTTCTTTAGCTTTGTTTGATGTTCATAACAAGTTCGAACCCAACTTTATTTGTGTTGGAGAGAAACACGATCCACTTTAAACTAGAACACATCATACGATTTTCATGCTTATCTTTCTTTTGTTGTGTGTTCTTTATCTTTTCTCAGTTGTTGTCATGTTTAGCTCTTAGTTTTCATGCTTATCTTTTTAAGAGCTTTTGTTTAGTTTTTTGCTGGAACTATCTTGAGTTTTCATGTTTATCTTGTTTAGAGAGTTGGCTTGTTGCACTGAGTTGTGTCTTGACTTGAAGTAGGTAATTAAGGTTGCTATTCAAATTTAGTAGTAACTTGCAATAGTTTTGAGGTATTGTTGTGAGTAATGTTTGAACTTTTGGTGTCAAGAGATCTAGCCGATTAGTGATAGATGTCGTATTTTGGGAAATCCGTGTTTATTTTGAAAAACTAATAAAACTAGTTGAGAACTCTAGCTACTAGATGAATCACTAATCTTTGGAGGGATCGGATATTAGAGTTCACTCACGTACCATGAGTCGAGGATGCGCAAGGATAAGCAAACCCCCATACACTCCTCCCCGGGGTACTTGTCTCTTTGTGAACCTCCTGATTAGATTGAGAGTTACCGATAATAAGTGCATAAGTTCTCCAGAATAATGTAAGCATTCGAAAGTTGACACTTCCACCTCCTCATATTTGCTAGCATCTTCGGTACCGTGCATTGCCTTTTCTCACTCCGAGAGTTGGCGCCTACCTCGCCGGTGCATCCAAACCCTTGGCATGATATGCTCTATCATCATAAACCTCCTTATATCTTTCCTCAAAACAGCCACCATACCTACCTATCAAGGCATTTCCATAACCTTTCCGAGATATATTGCCATGCAACATCCACCTTCTCATGACTTGATCTTCATGTCATACGTGTTCCTGCTACACTGGCAGAGGCATACATTTGCATACATCATGATAACTACATCTTCTTTATGCTGAGTACTTTTGTAAAGTGTGAAAGATATTCTATACTTCTTGTAAAATTGAGTGTTTCCCCTAGTGAGGAAAAGATCCCAAAGAGGACAAATTTAAAAGATCCCAAAGAGGAAAAATGAGAGTTAAATAGAAAGAGCCATTGAGGCCACCAAAAAATACAAAAAAAAGAAAAAAGAAAAAGAAAATAAAAAGAAAGAAGGGGGCAACACTACTATTCCTTTAGAGAGATCCACACTCGTACTCCCTCTTGTATCTTGTACTCCATAGAGATGATCATATATGCATATAGCTATGTGGGGACCTTCACACTATAGAACTTGGCTTGTATATTCCAATGATGAGCCTCCTCAAATGAGCTCTAGGTCTTCTTGAGCAAGCAAGTTGGATGCACCCCCACTAGTTCCATTAGAGAGCTTACCTTAGGTCATATGTGCATCCTTTGCATGGCAATCGCTACTCCTCACATCATATCTATCATTTGGCTTCTCTCGCCTATGATTGTCCTCATTGATGTGAGCCTTTCACACCTTTTTGTCTTACTCCTCCCCCATCTCTCTTTCTCTTTGCCATCCTAAGTGCCAATTTTCTTGCTTACGCTCATCCATTGCATGCGTGCTCAAAATATCAAAAGGGAGTGGATCAGTTTGACTTGCACCTGGCTAGTGGTCTGGGGACGAGTCAAGATAAGATTCCAAAGAAGACAAAGTGTGAAATTTTAGTAGATTGAGTTCTCAACCAAAAATATTATTATATTTTTCTGTCTTAATCCCATCCCCCACTTCTTGCACGCAAACACCATTTGGAGACATTCGAGTCACGGACAGCAAGAACTCTTGCACCTTTATGTTCTTATGTTGCTTGTTTCAATGCTAATATAGACTCTTGCTTGTTATGACTTGATTTGAACTGCATGCCTCGATTGCTTTACTTAAAAGTTCTTATATGGTTGGTAGCATGTCACCACAGAAATTATGCTTGTTATCATTTACCTACTCGAGGACGAGCAGGAATTAAGCTTGCGGATGTTGATACGTCCCAAACGTATCTATAATTTCTGCTTGCTCCATGCATGTTTTGATCATATTTGGACTAACCTATTAACTCACTGCACCCCAGTGCCAGTTTCTGTTTTCTGCTGTCTTTTTATTCCAGGTTTTCCCATTACGTAAAATGCCAGAAAAATTCTGGGAAAATACATAAAAAAACAGCATAACGAAAGCTTCCAGAGTTCCGAAGGGGGGCCAAAGGTGCCCCACCTGGTGCCCAGGCGGCCAGTGGGGCCGTGTCGGGAGGCCGCCTGGACACCTGGTGGCCCCCCTGGCTACCCCCCTTCGCCTATATATTTCCTTCGTCCCGAAACCCCTGAGTACATAAATCTTTTTCATGATCTCTCCTCTATTCCGCCACCTCCGCGCTTCCACTACCGGGAGCACCAGAAGACCTCTTCACGGCACCCTGCTGGAGGGAGGATTGACCTCTGGGATCTTCTCCACCACCATGGACGCTTCCCGGATGATCCGTGAGTAGTCCACCTTGGACCATGGGTCCATGATCAGTAACTATGTGATGTCCTCTCCCCCTCTTTGTTCTTCATGGATTAGACCTTGTGAGCTACCCTACATGATCAAGGAACATATGTAATTCTTTCTGCTGTTGCTATGTTGAGTTTGCTGGGATCTGATGGATTATGAGACTATGTTTAGATTGTGATGAGTAATATATTTTGTTCTTCTCCTTTTATATTTGTGTTCTTGAGTAATTCTTGCATGTTCTTCGTTGTTGTTTATTGCTTTGGCCAAGTAGTAGGTAGTGACTCCCAAGAGGGAGCGTTATGCATGATTTTGGGTTCATGCCCCTGATGACTAGCTTGAGTGACAAAAACATGAGTCTAGGGGATGTGATGTGGCCACAAGGGGGAAAACAGCGGTGCGTGTAACCACGGTTGTAAGGATTGTTTACTTTACGCAAAGTTCTTTTAATGCAATTGTCTGTTACTTTGGGTTTACACTTTTGGTGGGGCTCGCAACTTAATACGAGCGAGATATTCTGGATAGATATCTCAAGGTGGATGATTAGTGAGTAGATGCAGATGGATTTTGGTCTACTTGTTTTGGCATACTGCCCATGCTTTTGAGCCTCTTCCTTTCTTTTGTAGCATACTTAGGATTGGTTTGCGCCCGTAATCCTGTCAATTTACCGGCTGTAATTTGTTTACCTCGCATAGTTTTTTATCGTCTTTTGGGAGAGAGACATCACTAGTGAACATCATGGGACCCCGGTCCATATTTCCACCATGGTTTACACCCTCAATTTACTTCTTTTTTTACTTTCTAGCTGCAGTTATCATTACCTTTTATCTCTTGCGTTTGACCCTTTGTAAACATCAAGGCTGGAGAGATTGACAACCTCTCTGTACTCGTTGGGAGCAAAGTTATTTTTATCTGTGTGCAGGTCCACGTCAACTCTCGTGCTAGTAATTTCTAGCATTGTAGTCACCTACTTGTCTTTGCTGGAGTCCTACTGGAGACAAACCTTGGTATCTTCACTGAGGGAAATTACGTTGCGCTACATCTCAACCTTCCACTTGGGGTAGCCAACGAGGAGCACTACTTCAGTGCCATCATCTACCCAAAAGAATGTACGATATGATTGAATTGAAACCTTTTGATCCTTGTTCTTTTGGTTTTCGCCTCGTTGATTCTTCCGTAAAGAAACCTTTAGGAAGGATTGATGATGTTCTTATAGTTGTGAATAATAATTATGTTCCCATTGATTTTCTTGTCATGGACATTGATTGTAATCCCCCATGTCCAATTATTTTGGGACGTCCTTTTCTCCACAACGTTGGTGCTATCATTGGTATGAAAGAAGGGACTATTAGATTCCAATTTCCCCTCAAGTAGGGCATGGAACATTTCCCTAGAAAGAAGATGAAGTTACCATTTGAGTCTGTTACAAGGGAAAGCTATGCTTTCGAAATTGATAAAACTTGATCTTCTTGCATCATGCCTAGCTCAAAGGCATAAAAGAAAGCGCTTATTCGGAGGCAACCAAAAATGTTTTTACTTTGAGTTTAAGTGGACTTGATACTTGTTAGTACTGTAGCAACATCATTGTATCTTTATTTTCAAGCTTTGTGCCAAGTTTTAGCCTCCGACAGATAGAAAAATCAAAAGGTGTGACATGTTGTCCAGAAAACAGATTATGTCTTCTTGACAGAAAAGAAGATCTGGGAGTGTCGAAATCATTTATTTATGGGTACTAACCACTCTAATCAGCTTATGATGACTTTCGTATGAAGGGAGTTTCCAAGTATGCGAAGGAAGATGATGAAAGAAGATCTGGGAGTGTCAAAATCTCAAGCTTGGGGATGCCCCCATGCACCCCCAAGGAATATCCAAGGAGACTCAAGCGTCTAAGCTTGGGGATGCCCACGTGCATCCCCTTCTCCATCAACAATCATCAGTTTGTCCCTATCCATGCTATATTTTTATCACTTCATATGTTATGTGCTATGCTTGGAGCGTCTCACTCATTACTTTTTAGTTTGTTTAGTTTTTCTTGTTGTTCATAACAAGTTGGACCCTAGCCTTCATTGTGGGAGAGAAACACGCTCCACTCCACCCTAGAACACAACATAGGTTTGCATGCTTATCTTTGTTTGTGTGTTCTTTATCTTTTCGTAGTTGTTGTCATACTTAGCTCTTAGTTTTCATGTTTATCTTTTTAAGAGATTTTATTTAGTTTGTTTCTTTTGGAACTCTCTTGAGTTATCATGCTTATCTTGTTAAGAGAATTGGTATGTTGCACTGATTTGTGTATCTTGCATGAGTAGGTAATTAAGGTTTCTATTATAAGTATATTATTAACCTGAAATAGTTTTGAGGTATTGATTTGAATAATATTTGGACTTTTTTTGCCAACAGCTTGAGCCTATTAGTGACAGGTGTCGTGTTTTGAGAAATCCGTGCTTCTTTTCGAAAACTACAAAAGAAATAGTTGAGAACTCTAGCTACTAGATGGATGACTAATCTCTGGAGGGGTTGGAATATATAGAGTACCCTGATAGCCCAGAGCTGTAGGGGATCGAGATAGTCTTCGCGGGTAAGGATAACCCAATTTATTGATTCGGCACAAGGGGAGCCAAATAATATTTATAAGCTTTAACAGTTGAGGTGTCAATTCAACCGCACCTGGAATACACTGCTTGCAACGAAGTATTAATAGAAACGGTTATATGGAAGTGATGGTGGCAACGGAAATAGTGGCAGTGAAACAGCGAAAGTAAACAACTAGTAACCCGCAGGATTAAAACACTGTAGGCTAGGGAGATGGATGGTTGGGCGCTGCTTGGATGAGAGTGAACATGTAATAGATTCTAACACGGGGCAAGGCACACAAAAAAGCAAGGATCATCTAGGAAATATCAAACATTAGTCATGCATCCCAAGGTAGTTGTACGTGCTTGCGATAATAACTTGCACGCCATCTTTTGTCCTACCATCCCACTACAAACGGGGCCAAAAGGAACTTTTGGAGATTAAGGTGCTCTTGTCAAAGAGCACCGGAACAAAGCATTAACACTCAATGGATACATGAAATCCTCAAATTATAGTCTATACCCTTTGGTGTCCCAAGCTTTCACCTTTGGGATCGCCGGTTCCGGACCATAATAGGTGCATACAACTCATAGATAGGATCAACAACACAAATAAACTCATGAAAACACAAGTGGTTCAGATCTGAAAACATGGCACTCGGGCCAAAGTGACAAGCATTAAGAGCAACAAGTTGTAGCAAAGATGATAAACACCAAGGTAGATGATAGGCAACATGCCCCCAACAATCTGAGAAACAATTACATGATCTAACTCATCCAATCCCTTCCATCACCTTTGCCTACAGTATGGAATTACTCACACATGAAAGGAGAAGTCATGGAGGGATGATGGAGTAGCGATGGTGATGACGATGGCGATGATCTCCCCTCACCGGAGGCCAAAACAACCTCCAGATTAGCCCTCCGGAGAAGAACAGAGGGTGGCGTCGGCTCCGCGACGAGAATTGGAAAGCGACTTCTGTTCTAGGGTTTTCTCGCGATGGGTAACAATAGGGGCCAAGGTAGGTCACCAGAGGGCGTGGGGCCCACCCAAGCGGCCTCCCGGTGCGTCCAGGGGAGTGGCCGCGCCAACAGGGTGCCTGGGGGCGCCCTGGCTGCCCTCTGGTCCACTTTTTGGTCCTGGGTCCCTCCAGGTGCGTGGATTTTCCGTGATTTTTCTGGAAATTTTCTGAAGTACCTAAAAATCCATATTCCTGCGCACAAGAAAACCATACAAGTAGCTCTACGGAAAACAGCGTCAGTCCGGGTTAGTTTCATTCAAATCATGCAAGAATGAGGCAAAAATAATAGCAAAAGTGTTTGGAAAAGTAGATACGGTTGAGACATATCAACTCCCCCAAGATTAGCATATTGCTTGTCCTCAAGAAATTCAGTTCAACGAACTGGACGCGACAAAGAAAACCTTGACAAACTCTTTTGCTTCATTAGTTGTATATAAGCATGCACTACGAAAAGAGTTTAGAAAGTATTGGAACAATGCTACAAGGACATTGCACGAAGCAATCCTTCTTTAATGTGATGAATCACAAACGACCAAAATTAAATACTATGCTACTGAAAATCAAGACAGGACCACAATGCACATAGCTTGAACATACTAGAGTGGTATCTCGCTAGCCTCCATGAGTGAAGAAAAACATAAATGCAGAAACACATCCGGAGTTTTAAAGGATACTAGAACTAAGAATTTTAGAACAAGTAATATCACAATCATGCAGAAGACAATGTGATACTTTGGGACAATGCACATTACACTCAGAATGACAATTATGCTCTCAATAGTTGGTGCTTTGAAGAAAGAGGGTGGAGACTCTCGAACCTTGGCTTTTGATGGCAAGGTTGAAGACCCGCGGCTGGAAGCAAAGACTAAACATGTACCAGAGCTCGTGGTTTTTGAAAATAGAGATAAAATTCTTTTGGGAAGTGCAACTTTCCAGTCAACGGTAGATGGTAAAGGTTTCTCAATATCTCCCATACCAACCACATTAATGGCGATTCCCATGCTTTTTTTCTTACACTTATGTTCCCTTATCCATCTATCATTTGACGGTCTATGGTTCCTTTTATTTTGCCTCAAGTATGGAAGGAAAGTTCTCGTTCCATCTATCATTAGCAGCGTTTGACACATTTCATTCCATCATCAAGTATGGGGGAAGTGTATATTTTAATAAATTGTGAAACAAGTGAGAACTGGGCATTCTCCAGACCGGCCTTTGCCTCATAAATTTGACTAGTTAAAACTTTGTCAAGGAGTAAAACATTTTGGGCATGGAAGATACTGATTTTCCCCCACCGCACCATGAGCTTGTACAGTTACAAAAAGGAAACTTTTGAATGATTTTTGAGATGGTACAAGAAAGTCTTCGTTAGGGATGGCAGGTAAATACCATATATAGGAAGTTATGGTGGACTCAAGTGGAATAACTGGTTTGAAAGGATTTTGGATGCACAAGCAGAATTCCGCTTAGTGCAAGTGAAGGCTAGCAAAAGACTGGGAAGCGACCAACTAGAGAGCAATAACGGTCATAATCATGCAGAGCGACAAAGGAACATTGAATCGTGCATGAAAGTGATATAACTATTCTGAAATAAAAAGATCATCAAGGCATGATAGACTTTTTAGTCATAAACATGTGTGAACATGTGCCAAGTCAATCCAAGAACTCTCCGAAGGGAAATACCACTTCAATATGCCAAACCATGAACAATGCAATGCATGTAAATCATTTCAACAACACATTATCCACTCTAGCTATTTGATATTAGCCACAAAGAAAGCATGAACCACTGGGAAAGCATTGTAAATATAGCACTATGTCACTACAAGCTGGTATCTAGATCATAAGTAAAGGCATATGTACAAAAGTAGAAACAAAAAGAGTTCATACCGGCTTTCCTTGTTACATCCCTTCCATCAATCTTCGTCATTACTGCCTTGTCACTTGCACGATCGAATGTAGGAAAATATAATCAAGTGCAAATGCCACCACGGACTCGAGCTGAACTCCGTAAACAAAGCAAACTAAAGAGAGAAAGGAAGTCTTTTGGGGTTTTTAGAAGGTTAAACGAAAGCAAAAGAAAGGATAAATATTTTTGTTGTTTTTGCAAATGAAAAGAGAACAAAGAAGAACAAGAAAAAACTTTGAAAAAGATAAAAGAGAACAACATAAAACGGAAAATACAATGGAGAGGGGAGAAGGGCACGTACTCCCCAAGCTTAGGATTTTGGCCTAAGTTGGTATCGGCTACTGCGGTCCCCAGGAGCCTCCAGCTCCGGGGTAGTACTGGTGCGTCCATGGGTCGTACGGGGCTTCAGGTGCGTACACCGAAGTCCTGGGATCCTCCCACGAAGAAGGCTCTGCGCTCCAAGCAGAAGAAGACCCTTCACCCCACTGGGTGATGGGCTCCTCCTCATCGGGCACAACCCCCTCCATGGGGTTATGAAACTGCTCCTGGTCCATGAACTCATCAAACAAGATAACGTTGAAGGACCATCCGTTCCTGTGAGTATAATCAAACAAAAGAGGTGCAGGTAGACGAATCTCCCGAATAGTGGTCAGTCCAAGCCTGAAAATATAATTAAGGTTACCAAACTCAGAAGTCCTGGTAACAAACTCATGCCTCTTCATGGCAGCAAGGTCAAAGCTTATAAAAGGAAAAGGCTCATCATCGGGATGTGCGGTGCGCTCAAGAGACTCAAGAATTAAGTGTGGCATAAACACCACCAAAGAGATCTCCCTTGTTGCCATTAGCAGAAAGGCGGCGAGCAATCAAGGCACCCACATTATACTTACTCTCCCCTGAGAGGGCGTTCGCCAGGATAGAAGCATACGGCGCAGAACTGTTGCTCGTGTTGTCACAAGCTAACACCCCTCTAGCAATAAAATATGCAAAATAATTGAGATGGGGAAACAAGATGCTGGAAATCTTCGAACGTTGGATATCCTTCGTGTCCTGGCTGCAAAGAGAGTTGAAGAGAGTCCTCGGCTCGGTGGGCTGAGAGTTCATCTTTGCCGTCTTTCCAGCGTTCGGCACACCTATTATTGCACAAAATCTTGACAAAGTCGTGGTCAAAAGATCATCATAAATTCTAAACTCAACAATACCAGCATCATGATTATATCTGAAACTATTAATAAAATAGGAGGTGAGTTTGAGATACTAAGTAACACAGCATGTTGCAAGCCGTGTCAAACCTGCATTAGCACAAAGGTTGTAAAAGTCCTCAATTCATGCAGCTTCGAGGAAAACTTGGCACGAATACGTCATTGCACACGCCGGACTTGTCTCTACTAACAACTCTAGGGGCACATTATCTTCATTGTAGCTCTCCCTAGCAGTTGAGGATGAAGTTGCAGCTCTAGTAACTCAGTTGGTACGCTAGGGCTTCTTCTTCCCAAGCCATCCCTTTGCTTTTCCTAGCAAACTCATTTCTAAAACTTTTGCAAAATTACAAAAACAAGGATTTAAGAAAAATGAGTTGAGGCAAACTACTCTACTCACTTCCCCAAGGAATAAACTTGCATCAAAACTTGGAAAATAAATTTCTACACATGCATACAAGCTCATATGAACAGCACCAAGAACTATTAAATACTCACTAATGAAGCCACCAATCAAAAATCTAATTAGAGGGGTGGAGGAGTCACATACCAGGGAGTATTTGCTCAAAATTTCAGCTCAAACAATGGGTTGTAGAGAGAGATCAAAATTCTGGGTGGAGAGAAGCAAGAACCTGAGTTCCAGCTAAAGAACTCGTGTTTTTTGGGAGAAAGAAGGAGAGAGGAGGAAGACTTACCTGGGTGGCTGGCCTGGGGGGCCCAGGCTTCCTGTGGGAGCAGACAGGGCCCAGGCCGCGGCAGCTGGCCGCCTGGACCAGGGGTGCACCCCCTGGTCAGCCCAAATGCCTCTGGGTCACTTTTTCTGTGGAAAATTTGCTTTTTATTTTTGCGGAATTTTTCTGACAACTTCACCGTAGAAAAAAAATTGAAGTTCCAAAAGCTGCAAAACTTCCTGAAAACTTGAAACATTGGTTAGACATGTGAAGCTTCAAAAACGTTAAACTTTGGTATAGCAAGGAGAACAAAAGATAAAGAAAATAAAAACATAACAAGCTCCACTTTTTACCTATATAAAACATGCTAGCTAGCAAGGTTGATCAAGTCTTACCAACAAACCGGCGATATGTAGAGCAGAAAGTATCACCTCTCATAAAGTGATCATTGTACCTTTACTTTAATGGACATTGTCCCCACCATAATGATTTTGTATGTGTGGTGCACATGTAGAGGGCAATCCCAATCTCCAATCTTCACGGTCTCGATATTCTCTATAGAGTTAAGGCCATGCCTTTTGTCGATCTTCTTCGAAAAATACACCGTGTGTTCCTTATCATCCACGTTGAACGTAACCGTTCCATTATTGCAATCAATGATAGCACCTGCGGTGTTAATAAAAGGTCTACCAAGAATAATAGACATGCTCCCATCCTCGGGCATGTCAAGCACAACGAAATCAGTAAGGATTAAGCAATTAGCAACTTCAACAGGAACATCTTCACAAATACCAATCGGGACGGTTGTGGACTTGTCAACCATCTAAAGAGAAATATCTATAGGGATTAGTTTATCTAAACAAAACCTCTTGTAAAGAGAGAAAGGCATAACACTCACTCCTGCACCAAGATCACATAAAGTAGTTCTGATATAGTTATTCTTTATGGAGCAAGGAATGGTGGGTATACCTGGACCACCAAGCTTCTCAGGAATCTTGCCACTGAAAGAGTAGTTAGCAAGCATAGTAGATATTGCCTCATTAGGGACTTTTCTTTTGTTAGTACAATATCTTTCATATATCTCGAGTAAGGAGGTAACTTAATAGCATCAGTCAAAGGAATTTGAAGAAAAAGAGGTTTCATCCACTCAGAAAATTTATTATAGTGCTCTTCTTCATTGGTTTTGAGAGACTTACCTGGAAAGGGCATGGGTTTCTGTACCCAGGGTTCTCTTTCCTTCCCATGTCTTCTTGCGATGAAACCTTCTCTAGTGTATTTCTTATGTTTATCGGGTGCTTCTTCTTCTTCTCGCACCTCGGGGGGGTCATTCTTCTCTTTATCTTTATTGGGCTCAGCACCATCTTCAGTCTCAGCATCGAAGGTAGATATATTTTTTGGATCAACAACACGCTCTTCTTCAATTATGGGATCATTTGAATTGTCAGCTTCCTTTTGTTTCTTCTTCTTCTTATTCGGAGAGCTAAGAATTTCTTCTTCCTGCATTTGAGAATCTTGTTCGATCCTCTTCGGATAACCCTCTGGATAAAGAGGGTCCTGGGTGTGTGTTCCACCCCGAGTCTTTATACCATAAGCATATAAATCATCTTGTTTGGCATTGTTAGCAAGCAAATATTTTTGCACATCAGAAATCTGTTCAAGTTGAGTTTGAACCATGTGAAAATGCTTAACAAGGCCTTTACCATCATTAACAGTTCTACCTAGAACATCAAGAAAACTTTTGATAGCAAGGGTATTATCATGCAACTGACTTTGAATCCTCATATTAAAGTGATTTTGCTTCATAATAAAATTATCAAGCTCATCTAAACATTGATTAGGAGGCTTACCTCGAGGGATGTCACTTGCATTGAAACCTAAAATAGAGTGTACCTCTACCATAGGAGGGTGAGTAGTGGGCTTACACAACTTCTCAATAGGAGGTAGATTCTTCACGTATTCATCTTTAATACCTTTCTCTTTTATAGACTTATTCGCTTCTTGCATATCTTCGAGGCTTAGGACAAGCATGCCCCTCTTCTTTGGTGGTGGAGGTGGTTCAGGGACGGACCAATCTTCGTGGTTCTTGGCAATCTTGCCCGTTAGTTCTTCAGCATCGTCCGGTGTTCTTTCCTAGAAAACACAACCAGCACAACTATCCAGATAGGACCTAGATTCATCGGTTAGACCAACATAAAATATATCAAGTAATTCATTCTTAGGAACTCCATGTCCCGGTCTAGCCTTTATAAACTGCAATACCTCCTCCAAGCTTTAGGGAGGTGCTCATCCTACAACTGTTTAAAGTTATAAATTCTTTGTAAAGCAGCATGTTGCATGTGAGCAGGAAAGTACTTATCAATAAAATATTGAGCCAAATCTTGAGGACTTTTAATGGAACCACATGGTAGTGCATCGTTGCTAAGGAACCACATCGGTAGTAAACAAGCCACCCAACTCAGTGAGTTTGGTCAGGTATGCAATAGCATCATCATTTTCTCTGCCATAAAAGGGGTCAGCTTCAGCTGTAGATATAAGTGAAAGGTCAACACAAAAATCAAAATCAGGATCATTGATGCATATAGGAGATGTAGAAAATTTAGGATCATGAGTAATCTTAGTCTTCATGTAGTGTTTTTCAAGCAGCTTCTTAATAGCACCAGGGTCAGATTCGGCACACTCTGTAAGTTCCTACATAAATCATCATCAAGCACAATATAATTATCCTCAAGGATTCTCTCCTTGAGTTCGTTCAAGTCTGGTTAACCAAAGGATTTGCAAGTGGGGTAATGTGTAGTAGGAGTTTCAGTCTCGGACTATTTTGCAACCTTAGCAATTTGAGATTCAAGATAGCAACCAAGAAAACCAATATCACCAAGATTAGTGGAAGAATCATCAAAAGTATCGGACATAGTAACAGACTCAGTAGAAGCAGCATGTGGTGGTGGTGAAGAAAGTTTACTTATAACTGAAGGTGAATCAAGTGTAGCACTAGTGCTCAGAACAGTACCTTTTCTTGTAGTGGATGGTAAGATTGGAACCTTGGGGTCTCCTTTCTTACCCATAGTGGATAAAGTGCAGCAGGCAGAATACTTCAAGTAGACTTGTAAATAAGGCTAGGCTCCCTGGCAACGGCGCCAGAAAACAGTATTTGATAACCCACAACTGTAGGGGATCGAGATAGTCTTCACGGGTAAGAATAACCCAATTTATTGATTCGACACAAGGGGATTCAAAGAATATTTATAAGCTTTAACAGTTGAGTTGTCAATTCAACCGCACCTGAAATACACTGCTTGCAATGAAGTATTAATAGAAACGGTGATATGGAAGTGACAGTGGCAACGGAAATAGTGGCACTGAAAAAGAGAAAGTAAATAACTAGTAACCAGAAGGATTAAAACACTTTAGGATAGGGAGATGGATGGTTGGGTGCTACTTGGATGAGAGTGAACATGTAATATATTCAAGCACGGGGAAAGGCACATAGAAAAGCAAGGATCATCTAGGCAATATCAAACATTAGGCATGCATCCCAAGGTAGTTGTACGTGCTTGCAATAAGAACTTGCACGACATCTTTTGTCCTACCATCCCGCTACAAACGGGGACAAAAGGAACTTATGGAGATTAAGGTGCTCATGTCAAAGAGCACCGGAACAAAGCATTAACACTCAATGGATACATGAAATCCTCAAATTATAGTCCATCCCCTTTGGTGTCCCAAGTTTTCACCTTTGGGATCGCCGGTTCCGGACCATAATAGGTGCATACAACTCATAGATAGGATCAACAACACAAATAAACTCATGAAAACACAAGTGGTTCAGATCTGAAAACATGGCACTCGGGCCCAAAGTGACAAGCATTAAGAGCAACAAGTTGTAGCAAAGAAGATAAACACCAAGGTAGATAATAGGCAACATGCCCCCAACAATCTGACGAACTATTACATGATCTAACTCATCCAATCCCTACCATCCCATTTGCCTACAGCAGGGAATTACTCACACATGAAAGGAGAAGTCATGGAGGGATGATGGAGTAGCGATGGTGATGACGATGGCCTCCCCTCATCGGAGGCCGAAACAACCTCCAGATTAGCCCTCCGGGAGAAGAACAGAGGGTGGCGGCCACTCCGCAACGAGAATTGGAAAAGCGACTTCTGTTCTAGGGTTTTCTCGCGACGGGTAAAAATAGGGGCCAAGGTAGGTCATCAGAGGGGGTGGGACCCACCCAGGCGGCCTCCCGGCGCGGCCAGGTGGGTGGCTGTGCCACCAACGATGCACTTCCACCTTCCATATTTTACTATGTTTCCAGCAGAAGTACATAAAAATCCATATTCCTGTGCACAAGAAAACCATACAAGCAGCTCTGCTGAAAACAGCGTCAGTCCGTATTAGTTTCGTTCAAATCATGCAAGAATGAGGCCAAAACAATATCAAAAGTGTTTGGAAAAGTAGATACGTTTGAGACGTATCATACCCTCACGAACCATGGCTCGAGGATGCGCAAGGGTAACCAAACCCCCATACACTCCTCCTAGGGGTACTTGTCTCTTTGTGAACCTCCTGATTAGATAGAGATTTACCGGTAATAAGTGCATGAGTTCTTCGGACTAATGCGAGTATTCGATTTTTGGCACTTCCACCTTCCACCTGACCAAACTCACCGAGTTGGGTGGCTTGTTTCCATGTCCCGGTCTGTCCCTCCACTTGTGTTTTCATGAAGTAATATGTGTTGTTTGATATTTAAGTTATGGTGTTATTCTTCTAGTGGTGTTACGTGAACATCGACTACATAATAATTTGCCTTTTTAAGGACTTAGGGGAATGCATTGTGTATAAAGGGTGCTTACTGTGGGTTGCCGGAGTGACAAAACCTGAACCCTAGTTCGCACACTTTTGCACGAGGGAGTGTTGGATCCTAAAGTTTATTGTCAGAACCCTCTGTTAGGTAATGTGCTAGGGTCTTTTTCACTTTGCATTCATGAAAGAATTCAAAGGAAATTCAACTTCAAAATCCAAATGGGAGAAGGAACACCCCACAGATGAATTAATTCAAAAGGCCAGATAAAAATCTTCTCCAAAAATTCATGTTAGATTTTTGAAAAGTCTTACAAATGAGTGTGATCACATATCAAGTGATGTGGGACCCATCCCATGCTCATAGATTTTTCAAATATTCAAACAGTGCCTTGGAATTAAAGAAATACCCCTATTTGATTTAAGATTCAAATTATTTGAATTTTAAAAATGTTGAAAGTTTATGAGTGCCTAGTCTATATTATTATGAGGCCACATAAAAGTTTTCAACATTTAATAAAATGTTTAGCTATTTTATTTAGCTAAACAGAACAAATGTCAGAAGAGAAAACAGAAAAGAAAAATAGAAAAGGAAGCAGAAACCTTACCAGACGCCCAGGCGAAGCCGGCCCACCCCAGCCCAGCCGGCCCACAGGGGCAGCGGCGTCTTCTTCCCCGTCCCGCGCCTCCAAGCTGCTCGGTGGAATGCCACCGAGCTAGCCGGGGACGCCACGTCGCCGCCGAGAGCTTCCAGGCCTCCCCGTGGCCTCTTCTCGCACCTGGAGACTCCCCGCAACCTCCCTGATCCATTCCCCCCTTCCACGAGCTCCCTCCCCTCCTCTCTCGTCCGTTTTGTCGCCGCCCGAGAAGGACGCCGGAGCACCGTTGATCCCCCGCGTAGCCATTGACGACTAGAAGCCCCAAGACCGTGTCCAAGCTCTTCGTCGCCGTCGTCTTCATCGACCTGCAGAAGGAATCGGAGCCGGACGCCTCCCCGAGCTCGCTAACTTCGTCGTCTTCATCGCCGGCCGCCGTGGATCGAATTCGAATTCCGAAAACTCCAGCGCCTCCCCGAGCAAGCCACCACTCTAGTTAGATTCAGGGTGAGCTCGCAAGCGAAACCCCTCTTTCTCCCCCCTCGATTGCTTCCTCTAGCCGGATCCGCCATGGGAACCCGAGCACCTCGCCGCCATGGTCGTCGCCCTCCTCGCTCCAGTGCCCGGCGTGAACCCCCAGTGCACGCGTTTGACTCCCGCGTGTGCCAGCGCTCGAACGCACCAAAAACCAGCCCGATCTGTGCACTGCTACGTCATCTACGACCTCGCCGCCGTTCTGTTGCCGCCGGAGTCGTCGCCGCCGTCGCTCCCGACCACCCCGTGACCCCCTGTTGCCTCCAGAATACGCGGACGAAGCTGCTGCATCCATTGGTGCCCTCCCCGTGGCCTCCCGTGGCCCCTAGGCCATTCCGGTGAGTCGTCGCCGCAGCTCCAGTTGCCGGCGGTTAGCCGCCGGTGGTTTAGCCCTTAAGCACCTGGCTAATGACCCCCTGGGTCACTGACCAGTGGGCCCAGTGGCATAATTAAGCCACTGTTTAATTTAACCCACGGGTTAATTAACCCAGTCACTGACAAGGTGACCCCACATGTCAGCCCCCCCCCCCCTGACGTCAGCACTTGCGCAATAAATCAGTTAAATGAATTTCCAGAGAATATTTGAATTAAAGAAATTCCAGAAATTCTAGCAAATACCCCAAACTTTGGAAATTCATAGAAAATTCATACTAAATCCAAATTGGACAAATAATATATGAAAAATGATCAGGAGAAAATTATCGTTCCAAATATGCAACTTTCAACTCTGTTTGAGTTGAATTTAAAATGGGACCAGTAGCATATGTCATTTGGTTTATTTGAATTTAATTCAAATTCAAATCAAATGATCTTACTACTTGGACCATGGAATTAAGCTACAATTCAACCACACTTCAGAGGCATATCATACACATTTGAAAATGATTCAAAATGATCAAACCATGTCACATGTAACTTGGTAAATGTTGAATTCAAATGTGGAGTTTGAATTTGCAATTCAATTTGCAATATACTCCATTTAAATGGAATGCTCAACACATCAGTACCATGAACATCACGCTTTCAATCTTATTCATGTGATTGTGCATTGTACATTCTGTTGATCCTATGATTGTCTTGTTGCTGATAGACGTGGAGCCGGAACCCGAGGTCACCCCCTACGTTGAAGACCCCGAACCCGAACCTCGTCAGCAAGGCAAGCAAACCCCCTTTGATCATGTCGATAAAATCCCACTTCCCTCTCATGTCTCGCTTATGCATTGTATAGGATGATCACCATGTTACGATTCTACCGCATAGATGAACCCATTCCTTTGCATGACCTATCATTTTGTCACAGTAGTAAGCAAACCACAATCCTAGCAAATGTAGGAGTTGGTTGATATCATGTAACCCCTGCAATGTTACTGCTTATTGCATGCTTAGTATGTTACCGTGTTGTTACTGTGATGTGAGTCGGGATGGGAATGATCATGTTGATGTTGGTAGAAAAGTGTTGGTGAATCGACCCTAATACAAGGTGAACGATGAGAGGCTGTGTAGGAGTACACGGTGGGTTGTCTCGTTGAACACCGCCCTAGTACGAGTTCTTGTGTGGTGATCCAAGATGAAGAGTACAACCACACATTGGGCTCACTGACCCCTCTCAACTTACTAACTCATCCCTTTCGATGTCCAGATGTCGCAATAGTTCGGAGTTCTGGTAGGCTTGTGGCCTGGATGCTAAGTGAGAGAACGGCTCATCCGAGACCGGCTTATGCACCACGCACACATCACTTGGGTCCACTTCGGTAAACCGGCCGGGTTCACGATTGTGGTAACCAACCCAAGTAGGCGGCTTTCTCGGACTAGATCGGCTATGAGGTAAACGTTGTGGTGAGCATCCTCGCTGGCACCCCTTGAATGGTGTCGAGATCAAAGGCGGTAAATGATGGTCATGTGTGTGTAGCGGTACACCCTTGCAAGGTTAAATAAACTATTCGAATAGCCGCGTCCGCGGTTATGGACTGCTTGGAAAGCTTAGCTTGATTATTAGATAACTTGAACCGGATACTTCTAAAACACACCAAGATAAGTGTGAGTGCTATGGCGTGCTTCCTCGTGGGGAAGTCGAGGAAGGCACCATAGTGGTGTATTGGTTGGAGAAAGTAGTGGACTCGTGTACGCTTCTTACCTCAAAGTCTGGTACTCGTAGTTCAGGATTAGCCAAGTCAAAGCTGGCACTTCTGCAAGTGAACCCCACCTCCCTTTACCTTGATACATGTGCATGAGTAGTATAGCTCCTATGTAAGTCTTGCTGAGTACGACTTTGTACTCACGTTTGCTTAATCTATGTTTTAGATGATGGCACTGACCCCGAAGGTGGCTTCTTCATCGAGCTGGACGACTGAAGACCAACTACTCTAGTCCCAGTCAGACGACTGGTTCCCTCGTGGAGGGCTTGTGTTTAAATAAGGCTTCTTAAGCCATTTGTTAAACTTGTCTGTACTCAGACATAATTTGCTTCCGCTTTGTGTTGTAATGTTGGATCACATGTTTGTGATCTCTGTGTGTACTCTATAAGAGTTATAAATAAAATGTACACTTTGTAGAGAATTGCAATGGTACCTACTGTTCATACAAGGCATGTGTGCTGCGTGTATGTATATAACATACATGTCTTTGTATGGGTTTTCGAGACCTTAGTTGTGTTCTGGCTGGCGGTCTTTCATACACCAAGTGGCCCTTAGATGTGCGCAGCTTGGGGCATCGCGATGCGATTGCTCGAGACTCCGTCTCGTGCACACTTTGTGGTATGATCGAGCCCGCCCTAGACCCCGACTAAGTGATCGGGCTGGAGTAAGTCTATGTAATAGTTTTGAGATAGTCGATAATATGGTTGAGGCGACTTGTCTTTGAATATGGGAGTTCACCACCCATATCATTAGACTTGTGTGCGGACGATGAGGACCCATCTCAGTCGATCATCCGGCCTGGATGGGATGCCCCTCACGTACGATGCTTTCCGAGAATGTTCAGTGCTTGGCCTTGTCTTCTTAGACAAGTGGGTGCGGTTCTCGGCTCTCCATATGACTATGTCTTAGTTGTACTTGCATACGCTAACCCCGGGTCCCGACATTTATTGATATGGTTAGGCTTTTCATTAATTTCTCTCTTGTATTTGTGGATGCTTGCAAGAGGTTTAATCGTAGGAGCGCACTTGTCTAAGTCTAGGCGGTGTGCTAGCGTAGGTCCACCCACACAAGATTTATCAACACAAAACATACTAGATGGAATATGGTGAAAGTAACTTGACTACCTCTCCCGTGTGTCCTCGGGAACGCTTTAGTATTTATAAGTTTAATCCTTCGGCTTATCCTTTGTTCAAAATGGTCGGGCCACTTGCTGCACCTTGCCACCAATTACTTTACTTGCTTTTATTTACTTGTTTCTTATACCAGAAAACCTATGAAAAGTCACCTTTCAGTACTTGCAGTTATTCGTTTCTCAAGATCACTTGTCATTACCTTCTACTCCTCGTTGGGTTCGACACTCTTACTTATCGAAAAGGCTACGATATATCCCCTACACTTGTGGGTCATCAAGACCATTTTCTAGCGTCGTTGCCGGGGAGCGTAGAGCTATTGGTAAGTGAAATTGGTAAGGAAACCTTCACACTGCACGTGTTTTTTTTGTTACTACTTTTCATCCTTATGGATAATTCTGACCTTGGTTCTTTCCTTGTGGGGAACCGTCCCACCAAGGTTGTGGTGGAGAAGGCTCCTCCACCTACGGAAATTGTGCCTTTTAAAATACCTACTCATATTGTCGATTATGTCATAGTTAATCATTATGCAGGAGACAGACACCCAGGCAATCACTTGCTCTATCTTTCAGAATTATGTTCCCTATTTAAGCTTGTAGGTGTATCCAGGGATTTTTTTTCATGAGAAAATTATTCTCTCTATCATTGAAAGATAAGGCTTTGGATTGGTATAAGATTCTCGATAACTCTCAGTTATTAAATTTGCAAGAGCTTATGCCTCTATTTTATGCAAAGTTTTATCCTCTTCATGAAATTCATCGAGACAGGAACTATATTTATAACTTTTGGTCTCGTGATGGAGAAAGTATCGCCAAAGCTTGGGGGAGATTGAAATACCTAATGCTCAAATGTCCCAATCATGAGCTCCCCAAGGAAATTATTCTTACAAAATTTTATGCAAGACTTTCTCGTCAAGATAGAGATATGTTTGATGCCTCCTCTAGTGGGGTATTTCCAAACAAAAGTGTTGAAGATAAATGTGATATAATTGAAAGGATCCAGAAGAAAACTGAAGACTGGGAAAATGACAAAGGTATTGAACCCATTATAAATTATGAGCATGATTACATTGAGAGCTATGTTAAAACCGATTACTTCAATACCTTTTGTGCTAAGATTGGTCTTGATTCCCATATATTAGATGATTTTTGCAAAGACTTTGCTTCTCATGTTGATTATCTCAAGAAGCAGGAGGGTCAACATCATGAACATTTTAAGGAATTACCTGTTGATATTAATGTTGCTGACCCTCTGTTACCTGCAGTTTTATATGAGAAGCCCACTTTTCCCGGAAGAATAAGGGAGCATTCTTTTGTCAGAGGGATAGTGAATAAAAGTGAAAGAACGACTAGTGAGCATGAGGACCTGATTAAGGTTGATCCTCAGGTTGCAATGGTTAAGGATCTTGTTACTAGTAATGTGGAAGATTCCACTATATATTTTTGTGCTATCTCCACTAACCTTGTCACGGCCAAGAATAAAGGCCCAATTTTAGGTACTCCAGTTGTATCTGTTATAATAGGAGATCATAATTATTATGGACTATGCGATTTGGGATCCAGTGCTAGTGTTATTCCTTTTTCACGCTATCAAGAGAATATGAGTGAGATTTTACCATGCGAAATTGAAGACGTTGATGTTACTATCCATCTTGCAAATAAAGAAACTATCTCCCCTATTGGAATTGTGCGAGATGTTGAAGTCTTATGTGGAAAGGTAAAGTATCCTACCGACTTTCTAGTACTTGGTTCAGTACAAGATAGTTTTTTCCCTATTATCTTTGGTAGACCTTTTCTCAAGACTTGTGGAGCTATTATAGATTGAAGGAAAGGTAAAGTATCCGTTGAATTCAATGGTGAGCCATATGAATTTAACTTTTCTAAATTTTCCAAGAAAACTCATGGTACTTATTTGCCTAGTAATGATAAAATTATTGAATAAGTTGCTTCTATTTCTATACCTCCTAACGGTCCTTTGCTGCAATATATGGAGGACCACGAGAATGACATTCATATGCAGGAAAGGAATGAACTAGATTACATCTTATTGAGATAACCTACAATACTGAAGCACAACCAGTCGGTTGAACCTATAGGAATCCTATCACAACCAAAATAAGACCCGGTGTTTGATCTAAAACCACTTCCCGATACGCTCCTGTTATTATCAATGCTAACCTTTTAGGATATGAAGAAGAGCGATTATTGGAAACCCTTCGTAAATACCGGGGCACTATTGGCTATACCCTTGATGATCTTAAGGGGATTAGTCCATTTATTTGTCAACATACTATCAATCTTGAGACTGATGCTAAACTGGTTGTTGATCATCAACGACGGTTGAAACAAAAGATGAAATATGTGGTTAAGACCAAAGTACTCAAGCTTCTAGCCGCAAGCCTCATCTATCACGTAGCTGATAGTAGGTGGGTAAGTCCAGTACATTGTGTTCCTAAGAAATGAGGTATGACGGTGGTTCCTAATGATAAGAATGAACTAATACCTCAGAGAATTGTTATTGGATATAGAATGTATATCGATTACAGGAAGTTGAACAAGGCAACCAGGAAGGACCACTACCCGTTGCCTTTCATCGACCAAATGCTTGAAAGTTTATCAAAAAACACTCACTTTTGTTATCTGAATTCATGTTAACACTGCTGATCAAGAGAAGACTACTTTTACTTATCCTTATGGTACTTATGCTTATAGACGTATGCCTTTTTGTTTATGCAATGCTCCTGCTGCTTTTCAAAGGTGTATGTCTGCTATCTTTCATGGTTTTTGTGAGGAGATTGAGGAGGTATTCATGGACGATTTCTCCGTCTATGGAACATCTTTTGACCACTGTCTCCACAATCTTAATAAAGTTTTGCAGAGATGTGAGGAGACGAGCTTGGTACTCAATTGGGAAAAATACCACTTCATGGTTAACGAGGGAATTGTTCTTGGCCACAAGATTTCAGAGAGGGGAATCGAAGTGGACAAGGTGAAGATTGAAGCAATTGAGAGGATGTCTTATCCAAAGGACATCAAAGTTATTCGTAGTTTGCTCCGTCATGCTAGTTTCTATAGAAGATTTATTAAGGACTTTTCTAAGACTTCGAGGCCCCTAACTAATATTCTCTAGAAGGATATTCCTTTTGTTTTTATGAAGATTGTTCTGACGCCCCCAAAATCAGACCGTGTACAGTAATCATACACGCAAGGTACACGATCGAGATCAGGGACTCACGGTGAGATATCACAACACAACTCTACAAATAAAATAATACAACCTGTTTAATACAAGCCATGGGCCACGAGGGCTCTAATACAACAGCTCGAAAGAACAAAGTTGGCGGAAGCAATAGTATCTGATTACAGACACAAGGGTACAAGGTTGCCTTAATAAGGCTAGCACAAAATCAACACTCGATCGAAAAGGCAAGGCCTCTTGACTGGGAACCTCCAAACTACTCCTGGTCAAAGGGGAACTCGACGTCGTAGAAGGCATCGGGGATCTTCATGTTGCGGTGGTCGACATCGGGGATCTCCAGCTCCTAGACTCCAAGGCTCCAACGTCGACTGCAGCGGCCGATCAGGCAAAACAATAAAAGGGGAAAATAAAGCAGGTGAGTATCTAGCATACCCGCGAGTCTTACGTCCACTACTAAGCATTTATGCATTTGTATCAAAAGGAAAGGGGAGGCTATATATAGTGGACTGCAAGGAATAAATCAGAATAAGTGTAAGAAGCTAGGCCTATCAAAGACTAGCATCTTCCAACGAGTCTTGCAGCATGAGGAGAGAATAGCCAACAGTTTATATAAAGCAAAAAGTAACAATGCAGCAGAAGTTGCTGCAGCATTGTATAATAGTAAGTTGTAATATATAACAATTAGCAATGCCTCCGAGTTCCCTTCCTCGACTTCCCTGCGAGGAAGAAGACCCGAAACCATACAGTTTAATAGTAGTAGTTTGTAGTGGTAAGATCCAGCTTCAGCATAAAGCGTCCTGTTACCGTGGACACGGCTATTCGAATAGATTAAACTCCCTGCAGGGGTGCACTACTGTTCATCCTACACGCTCGGATCTCCAGGGTGGCGGGCACCTTGTTAGGGAACGCTCCACCAAATCTATCCGACACGACGCAGCCCATCCTAGGCTCAACAGAGAGGCCATCCGCTGGACTAAATCCTCTTCGCCAAGGGGTCTAGGTCCCTCACCCTTGCACGCTCCTGCACGGTGCGAGGCTGGCCGGTGAAGCAAAAGCAAATCCAAATACACCGCTCGAGCGAAGAAGACACACCGCTTCCTGGCAATCAGACCGCGATACTGCTGACGTCTGAAGAGCTTTCGGACAAACTATGATGCAGGGGAGCCCATAACTCCTTATCCCACGTGAAGGTAGTGCGTACAGACCAACGGGCCTCTCAAGTCATCCGCCGAACCATTTAGCATTTTAATAATTTTCTGTTGGAACAACCGTTATCGTTGTCCTTATTTAGGTGAGTCGTGGACAACGACAGCAGCCAGATCCACCAGTAACATCGGTTCCTTCCCTGACGTCCCACCAACTCGTGCGGTTACCAACAAGGTGAACCGTCTCCTTACCTTGTCTCGCGTTTGCTCTTTGAAGATCTCGACTTTCGTACAACAGGATACCTCTCGGCCACGAACAGTACCAGGCCCGCCGCACACCGGTGGAATACACCTGACTTATCGTTCCGCTAAGATACCCTGCGCGGGCACCGTTGGGTCACCCGACTCCTTACCTTTAAGGACACCAGTTGATTCGAGTGCCTACCATCAAGTGAAACCAGGAGGAATCACCCTCGATGGTACACTTGAAGAGGTTCGACCGAGAAATCAGCGGAATGAACTAAAGAGGAATATTCTCATATCACCCCGGTGGTTCCGAGACACCAGCGGAATGAACTAAAGAGGTAAACCTCGTATCATCCCGGTGATGCTACGCTACTGAGCAGACGAGAGTGAAATACGAGTCTGTCCACGCGTAAGTCAAACTCGAAGCGACTCGACAGAGTCTCACCGTTGTAGGTTCCCTAGGGCGTCTGCATTGATCCGTACCTGGTGCAGTTATAATATTTGTAATCCGTTTTCACTCACCAGAGTGATCACGGCCCTCTATTCTAAACCTAGCTAACAATGCGCAGGATTCACTGCTGAATAAAGTATATATATTTAACGGCAACATAGGATAAAGGAAGGTACATCAAGGGGCGACAATGATAGGCTATGCAATTGAATAAGATTGTAATTGTAGCAGCAGCAGTAAAAATGCCTAGTGCAAGAAAGTACGGAAAGATAGGCGATATCTGGGGAAGGAAAATGGCTCTGCTTGCCTGGAAGCTCGACGGTAGGGGTACGGTCGTCGACGAAGTAGTCGTACTCGGCAACGGTGTAGTCGACAACAGCGGGGTCTATCGGAGATAAGGGGGGAACAGTAAATACACAGCAATCATAAACAAACATATGCATGGCATGACATAATCAAAGGTAACGGTGTTCTAACGCAGGGCAATGTATTATGCTCGGAGCGTGAATTCATCCGGGGATGAACTGCAAGCTTCGGGTGATTATCAGACAGGGTATCCGGAGGGGGAAGGTATCATGCCGGAGGTGTCGTGGTCATCCGACAAACGTATGGGTGGTGTATCCGAGTTAGTTGATCTATTTTGAACAACTTTCGTGTTCAGAATAAATTCATCCGGATAGTCTATCGGTATCAGGCAATCATCGGACAGACGGTCCGGAGGGGGACGGTTCGATGTTCGGTATGTTAGAGAGGGGTGGTAGACCAACGGATAGCGTTTTCATATTCTACATATTTTTCTGATCAACTTTCATATACAATTTATTTTAATCTGACTTACGGTTTAAAAGATATTAAATTCCGAAGCTTTAGTCACTTTAATTCATTTTAAATCATGTATTGAATTATTTTTAATATTATTACAACATTATCCAGAACAGTGTCTATGACAGAGAGGGCCCACATGGCAGTGTCTATTTCTATTTATTTCAATTTAAATAAATTCCTGACAGGTGGGGCCTAGGTGTCATAGACAGCAACTAATATTACCACTTATTTAATTTAAACATGCAGTGGGGCCTACCTGACATAGAGACTGCTAATACTAATCATTAATTAGCCAGTGTATTGGGTTGGGCCCACATGTCATACTCAAAGGGGTGTTAATTATTATTTTTAACAATAATTAGGGGCTAATTCCCCTGGCGGTTAAGCCCGTTGGCTAGGCCACGGCGTGCCCACGGCAAGCCTGTCGGCGATGAGGCCGGCCCGGCCAGGGGGCGGGGGGGGGGGGGGGGGCAAGGCGGCCGTTCAAGTGGCGAGCGGAGGGGGCGCGGGCGTGCGCGTGCACGCAGGAGGGCCAGGGCAAGCAGCAGCGACACGGCGGGCAGTGAAGAGCTCGGGAGCTCAAGCTCGCCATTAATGGAAGACCAACGAGGGGCGCGGCTCTACGGAGCCGATTCTGCGGCGGAAAGACAGGGGAACGGACGGGAGAGCTCACCCCAAGCTCGTGGGCGTTGTCCGGTAGAGCGAGGCGGCCGGAGCACGGCGAATTTGACGCCGGGGTGCCGCGGCCGTGGCGGGGGAACTCGCCCGATTCGGCGAGCTCGAGGCGGTCCGGCGGCGATTGATGTGGTGGGGTGGCGTAGAGGAGGCACACGAAGCGTCAGGACATGTTCTCCCGCGCCGGGGTGGTCACTGGCCACGCGGCTCGTCGGCGCGGCGACAACAGCCGTGGCGTCTTCAGGCGGGGAAGGAGACTGGGAGTGAAGGAGGAGGCGGCGCGAGGGGGCAGGTGTTGGGGTTCGCAGCAGAAAACACAAATTTTTCTAACTAGCGTTCCCATAACCCAAGATCTAGCTAGCCGTATTACCGTAACGGAAAGTAGTGCGGAAATAACATACCTCGGGGTGTAGTCCGTTGCGCGGGAAACGTTCCCGCAAACGTGGTTGATGTAGCCGATCAAGTTTCACAGCCCCCTGGCTGTGTTGAGCACCCGGATGGGTGTAGTGCCACACGTGCAGCACCTCTTAGTACTCGCACACGTACGAGACTCGATGACGACCTCCGTTCTCCGATCCAGCGGAGGTGGCGGAACCAGACCTCCGGACGGAGCTTCGGCAGCACGACGGCCTCCGATTCTAGCAGAGAAGCCTCGATTCCACTATAGAATCACACTAGGGAGTCCACCGTGAAAGAGACAAGGGAGGGGAGAAGACCGGAGAAAACCTATCTCAATTCGGAGTAATATTTATTTTCTCACGAATTTCTGTGTATTAAATATGTGCACCCTGGCTATCTATATATAGGCAAAGGGGAGGGAGTCAACCCCCCTCCCTTAGCAATGTGGGATTAAAGTCCCTTGCTAAGGGGGGTGGCCGGCCAAGGGGGGGGAGGGGGCGCACCCCTCATGGGCCCTAGGGCCCATGACGCCTCCCCCCTCTTTTTCTTTTTCTTTTTCCCTTTTAATTCCCCTAATGGGCCTTTTTCTCCACTAAGGCCCATAACACATATTAATTAGAAATAAAATGATTTTAATTATTAATTCAATTAATTAATAACTAAAACATAATATTCCATCTCCCGGTGCTCCGGAACACCTTCCGGTTCACTCCGAACTTGTTTCGGTTCAACACGGTACTTCTCCGATATTGTTTCCTTTATTCTCTGGTTGCTCCGATGGTTCCGAAAAGGTCTCCGATTTCATCGAGCCCTTAAGTGTGTTACCCTACGGTCCGAGAACACTCCAGTCATGACCTCGCAGAGGCTATGGTCAATGATCATCAGCGGGACCTGGATGCCCATAATGACCCCTGTGCATTCCGGATATCAACACCGATTGGACCTTACGCCGTATAGCATTCCCTTTGTCAGCGATACTGGATTGTTCCGAGATTCGATCAATGACATCCTATGTCTGGTTCAACCTCGTTCCGAACAAATCCTTATTCACTCGTTCCCGTGATATTCATCCCCGTGACCTAGTCACATGCTGCGCAGCTTTATGGATGGAATCTCACCGAGTGGGCCCCGAGTATCTATCCATTATATGGATTGACAAATCCCGCTCTTGTAACAATACTCCTCAACATATCTCCACGGAATACCTAAGATACAACCGTTATGACCCGCATATTTCAGTCAGGTGGTGGGATGTAAGTCAAAGCATCCGGGAAGATAGTGATTATGCACGTACTCACAGTCAAAGGAATGGTCTACCACGTTCTGTAATTACAACACTGAACCTTCATAAGATTTGATCATGTTGTAATGCTTACTTTGGGTAATGTTCACCACGTCACTTAACCAGTGAGGTGACCTCATAGTCAAGAGACTTAATTGTCCATGATCGCGAAACCACGACCATCATGTTGACCATGAACTAGTTATCGATGTAGAGGCTAACTAGGAACTCTGGGGGTTTCTATACCACACCTGCATCATTGTTTCACTGACACAGTTCTAGCACGGTATGAAACTGGTTATGAACTTGCTTAGATATATTGGAATAATCATATATTATTTGCCTCTAGAGCATATATCCAACAGTCTCCCACTTGCACTAGAGTGCTAATAATCTAGCCGCATTTTTCCGATCATAATCATCTTATCACATAAGTGTTTCATTGATCATGCATGCTCATGGAAGAGGGTTCGTCAACGAACTGCACCAATTCAGATTCGTATGTTTCCTTTGCAACTGGTACAGGTCAAAAAAACTCTTTTGACATACCACTCATTATCATATAATGGTTGGATATAAGTTTCGCGGGAGAGTGAGACTATTATTTCACAATATCCTCCAATGATCTCTTGGTTCAGTCTTTAGAAGACTCATCCTTAGTCATATATACTGGGAAATACACTCAGCCAGAAGTCCAATACTTCTAACGCTAAAATTTTATCCATACATCTACTTTCTTAAGTAGTATTATGTTTGTAGTGCCGTGAATTTTGCTCACGTTTATTTCATGTCTTTGGTGATATCTCTAATTCCATATAGACCCATAATATGGCTTGCAATTGTAATCTTGCATTACATTCAAGTCTATTATCCTTTCTATATTTTAGAGAATAGTCCTCAGTATTCCTCATATACTGAATGCATGGACTTTATTCAGATTATGTGTTTTACTCCTAAAGCACATCGGAATCTGTTCTTCTTCCAAGAACTTTTGAGTCATTCTGTTGTTGGATTCACAACGCATGTTATATGGTAGAATCATATGTCAAGAACATATAAGATCACATGTCCAGTACATGGTGCATCTTTATTCTTCCATCAAGACATTGCTTGTGATATTTGGATTTCATCCATTATATAATTTCTAGCCACAAAAACCTGTTTCTTGTCTAGAAGATTATTCCAACCTTCACTTCGTTTCATTATCCGTATCTTAATCTACTCATATAGATTTCAACGTGTAATGTGTTGGTATTTCACATAAAAGAAGATTCTTGCAATCTTGTATTTTATTTGCCTTATTCTCTATATATATCATAATGCACATATGTATATAAGACGATTCTCTATATACACAATCAATGCATATCCATATATATACATACGAGATCATTCTTCACACATATCAATGTATATATATGTTTGAAATAATGATCATGCTCCCACTCAAATATATCCATCTTATACTCATATATTTGTGGTTCATCTTTCATCAAGTCATTTTATTGTTCACTATGTCTCACATAATGACGATGCTTCCAAAGCTCCCACTCAGAAAATGCCCTCTGCATTCCAACTTTCCGGGAAGTCTTCAAAGCTCCCACTCAGTTTCATGAAACTGCAGGCCCACTCAATATTTTGTTCATCACAAAATCACTTGATCAGATCAAGGTTGAGGGTTCCTGTCTTGAGGTATTATAGTCCATCCTTTTAATGAAGTAACCTTCGTCATGCCCATTACAATTCTCTTTCAAATCCCAACTTTGACTGAGATGCAATTTCGGGCTATGGTCCATCGTAGTGTAAATGAAATATTTTATTGATTAAAGCATTCCTACGTTTTGTAGTCAATCACCATTGAACGTTTGTCATAACCAAATAATGCCTTATGCCCATTACATTATTCTCAATAACTCTCTAGTTTGTCGAGAATATGAAATAACCGATTTATTTCACGGAACGTGAGCCATCCTATATGTAACTCAATATTATTTCATTTCTCCTCGTGTTCTAGGCTACCATCATTCCTTTGTGTCTTCAAGCAATATTATTCCCTATTGTTTTATTAAGAAGACTCATGATTATTGTTCTGTACAGAACGTATTCATGACAACCTTCTAAATTCAACAATGGCTTCAACTCATATACCAAGATCAATCATCTTTGGCATATCCTTGCTTCTGCAGTGTCATTACAGCGGAACATGCTTCCGTTGCAATACTCTGATATTCTGAAGGCAAGGTCCAATACCTCGGTCAAAGTTTCCATTATCTCCCATTGGATCCGTGTCGAGAGACTTTTCTTGTATTACCAATTAAGCAACACAAATTTTGCTATTCGGGGAGAATATGTAATTTCAATTGCTCGTAGTTTTATTACAAAGAAATTCTTTCTTTTAAGAAACCTTATAACACCATCAGTTATGGAGCTATCATGTCTCATTAGAATTAGGATGGTTTCCTATTCATGAAGTGGGTGTTTTAACTTAATGAATTAAACAACTTATTCGACAATAACTATAGTGCTAGGGGAAAGAACGTTTAGACCATACTATGGTTTAGTATGACTACGAAGGGTTTAAGTAGTCTAGCACTTTCAACTTCCATCGTAGTTTGTGGTACAACTTCCACAAGTCTCCCATTATGTCAATATCAATACTTATCACTTCGGATCGTAGCGTAGTGATATGTATCCTTGTATTCTCACTTCTCACTGTGATTCCTGAATCTCAGTTTTATGATCTCAATTGAATACAACTTTCAATTAATCATATGAATTCTTTAATGATAACTCACGTGCCCATTTAGTACATCATTTATGTATAATGATTGGCACAAGTTCTACTTGCTAGAACCTTGTCATGATTATATTTATTGCAGAGGTTCATAGATCGTGTATCTAATCCATCTCATGCAATCAAGTTATGATTTTCATTCGATAATGAACTCACAAGTTAATAGATCATACATTTAATGAATTCATCAGTTATGAAGTCACCTCATGTAATCAAATCTTTGACTTGCTATAATGAAGACAACTTTATCATTAAACATTGAATATTTCTTGACAATAATAGTAGTATTATAAATGCTTTCTATCATATCATAAATCAAGACGTAATCAAAGTATAAGCACACTTTTATTCATAAAGATGGAACAACTGACTTGTCTCATTACATGAATAACTTTGTCTCGTGAGATGCAAGACACACAACTAAGTGTTCATACTATAATGATTACATAAGATTTATCTAATACTCTAAGTATCTCCTATGATAGATGTCTCAGCGGAATCTATGCTGGCCATCAACTGACTTGATATCCATCAATCCTTGATTTCACCTCTTCCCGTCCATGCAACGGCAGGTCCTGTTTTCATAAAACAGAATAAGTATCAGATACTCATTTAATGCAAGTGTTGTATAAGGGAGTAAACATTTATAAAGTATATCAAATATATACCCTCTCCATCGACAACTTCTCCTTCAATGGGTTCAACCTCCAGATACTGAAGTCTATCCATGAAGTCAGAGAACTCGACGCCTTCACCTCTGCCGACATAACCATGGACATGGTCTGTATAGCTCGGTGGAAGCGAGCGTAACACCGTGTATATCGCAGACTCATGTGTGGTCTCATAGTCAAAGTCATCTACGAGGCTCAGATGTATCTCATGCATCTTGGCCAAGTGTGCCTTCAGGCAAGAGCCTTCTTCCATCTTTGTAGAGAGAAACTCACTTTCTAACTCAAATCTGGCAACTCTAAACTGATGCAAGTTTGATGACTTCAGCTCATCGATCATACCGTATGTATCCAAATCAGCATACTCCTCACGCAAAGGTTGCGGAATGCTGGTTTCTATGGTACCCTTAGCCATGGCATATGTCCTTCGACGATATTGATAATCAATCGCCGCTCATGCATCCATGTCGTTTTCTGGAGGGTTTCCCACGTACCTTTTAGTTAAGAATGAAAGGTTAATTATCTTGAGCACGGCTCTAAGGCGTAAGTACCAACTAACGAAGTTTGACCCATTTTTTTTAAGTCTTTCACCATGTAAGAAGGAAACCATTTCAAGGTACTGGGTATTACCCATTTTCTACAAACATAATTGCAAGGAACACAATTAAGACTAGTTCACAACAAATGAGTTCATATAATCATATTATAAATGAGCTCGCACTAAAACAATTCATCCCTAGGAAGTTTTAGTGATTACATGATCCAGATTCACTGCCCGACCTCGAATATCACACGGTCGACGGGTCAGTTTCAAAGGTAGACAACAACTTGTGCGATCACATTATCTTATATGTACTGTGACTCATGCTCGATCTTTCGATCTCTAGTATTCCGAGGCCATATCTGCATATGCTAGGCTCGCCAAATTAACCTCCATGTTATATGCTGCTCAGCAAGGCCATATCTGCATATGCCAAGCTTGCCGAACCCAACCTCATGCGAACTCCATTTAATATGTAGGACAACTCCGGTATGTACGGAGCATCAAGCCATATGGGAGAACCTTCCAGGCGGTGCACACTTCGGTAGAATACTTGTGTTTGTCTTTGTTAAGGGATCATCTTATCACATGCTACCGTCGTGTATCCTATACTAGCAAGTTTTAAGATGTCTGGGCTATGGCAACACTAAGTCTACAGTGTCTCCATTTTAGTTTGTTTTATGATGACGATTACTACTTACTAGTAACACATAGCAAATCTATCACTACATCACAAACAAACAAACGATAGCCCCCACTTAGCAATACAAGGTTTAGACGTTCTAGTTGTATATTGCAAGTTTTACGTGGCTGCTAGGGCTTTCATAGTTAAACAGGTTTTAACCTACGAGTCAACCAGAACGTCAACCATACGATTGTCTCTATTACACCCCGCACGGGGCCCTCCGTTGCAAATGCCACATCCGCTAAAGTAGAGAGACAGACACCCCCCCAGCCACTTTATACGGTACAAGCCGCATGTCAAGCGTGGAACCAGTCTCGCGTAAGAGTACGCGTAAAGTCGGTCGGGGGCCGCTTCATCAAACGATGCGGCAGATGTGAACAAGTACACGTGGGAGGGTAACAATCATACAATCAACGCCCACATCCCCGATGTGTTCTATCCGTACAGTAATACTAAGCATAGACCTATCTCTGATACCACTGTTGGGGTTCGCAGCAGAAAACACAAATTTTTCTAACTAGCGTTCCCATAACCCAAGATCTAGCTAGCCGTATTACCGTAACGGAAAGTAGTGCGGAAATAACATACCTTGGGGTGTAGTCCGTTGCGCGGGAAACGTTCCCGCAAACGTGGTTGATGTAGCCGATCAAGTTTCACAGCCCCCTGGCTGTGTTGAGCACCCGGATGGGTGTAGTGCCACACGTGCAGCACCTCGTAGTACTCGCACACGTACGAGACTCGATGACGACCTCCGTTCTCCGATCCAGCGGAGGTGGCGGAACCAGACCTCCGGACGGAGCTTCGGCAGCACGACGGCCTCCGATTCTAGCAGAGAAGCCTCGATTCCACTATAGAATCACACTAGGGAGTCCACCGTGAAAGAGACAAGGGAGGGGAGAAGACCGGAGAAAACCTATCTCAATTCGGAGTAATATTTATTTTCTCACGAATTTCTGTGTATTAAATATGTGCACCCTGGCTATCTATATATAGGCAAAGGGGAGGGAGTCAACCCCCCTCCCTTAGCAATGTGGGACTAAAGTCCCTTGCTAAGGGGGGTGGCCGGCCAAGGGGGGGGAGGGGGCGCACCCCTCATGGGCCCTAGGGCCCATGACGCCTCCCCCCTCTTTTTCTTTTTCTTTTTCCCTTTTAATTCCCCTAATGGGCCTTTTTCTCCACTAAGGCCCATAACACATATTAATTAGAAATAAAATGATTTTAATTATTAATTCAATTAATTAATAACTAAAACATAATATTCCATCTCCCGGTGCTCCGGAACACCTTCAGGTTCACTCCGAACTTGTTTCGGTTCAACACGGTACTTCTCCGATATTGTTTCCTTTATTCTCTGGTTGCTCCGATGGTTCCGAAAAGGTCTCCGATTTCATCGAGCCCTTAAGTGTGTTACCCTACGGTCCGAGAACACTCCAGTCATGACCTCCCAGAGGCTATGGTCAATGATCATCAGCGGGACCTGGATGCCCATAATGACCCCTGTGCATTCCGGATATCAACACCGATTGGACCTTACGCCGTATAGCATTCCCTTTGTCAGCGATACTGGATTGTTCCGAGATTCGATCAATGACATCCTATGTCTGGTTCAACCTCGTTCCGAACAAATCCTTATTCACTCGTTCCTGTGATATTCATCCCCGTGACCTAGTCACACGCTGCGCAGCTTTATGGATGAAATCTCACCGAGTGGGCCCCGAGTATCTATCCATTATATGGATTGACAAATACCTCTCTTGTAACAATACTCCTCAACATATCTCCACGGAATACCTAAGATACAACCGTTATGACCCGCATATTTCAGTCAGGTGGTGGGATGTAAGTCAAAGCATCCGGGAAGATAGTGATTATGCACGTACTTACAGTCAAAGGAACGGTCTACCACGTTCTGTAATTACAACACTGAACCTTCATAAGATTTGATCATGCTGTAATGGTTACTTTGGGTAATGTGCACCACGTCACTTAACCAGTGGGGTGACTTCATAGTCAAGAGACTTAATTGTCCATGATCGCGAAACCACGACCATCATGTTGACCATGAACTAGTTATCGATGTAGAGGCTAACTAGGAACTCTGGGAGTTTCTATACCACACCTGCATCATTGTTTCACTGACACAGTTCTAGCACGGTATGAAACTGGTTATGAACTTGCTTAGATATATTGGAATAATCATATATTATTTACCTCTAGAGCATATATCCAACAGCAGGAAGAGGGCGCGGCTAGGGTTCACGCAGGGGGGCGGCCTCGGCCTTATATTCCGCCGGCGACTCGCCGGATGGGCGCCACGGCGACAGCCGTGGCGTGGCCGGCCTGGATGATGGCCACGGCGTGGCTGTGAACAGGGGAGGGAGATGGTGGGAGTGGGCCGGGGTGGGCTGGCTGGGTGGGCCTCGCCCTATGCGAGGTTTAGGTTCTTTTCCTTTTTTTATTCTTTCTGGTCTTTCTTTTCTGTTTGCATTGGTTTTAGTTGCCATTGTATTTTTGTAAAATGGGAAACATGTAACACAATTTGAGTCGCACTTTACCATGATGCCACAAAAAGTTTGGGGCAGAACAAAATTCATTTGGAAATTCTTTTTAATGTGCAAAGGGTAAATGGTGTTGTTATACCACTGGTTTGAATTGTTTACAATATTTAATTATTTCAATAAATATCCAATGTTGGTTTAACATGGTCCAATGATTTTTAGGCATTGAACAAAATTGGTTGCACAATTTTTGGACAAAGTTTTATTCTGCACTTTGTTTTTATTATCAGATCAAAGGGGTTTTGGATTTTGGTTTGGTTCATGATGATCAAGGAAAGCTTTATCAACAGTTATTATCATTAACAAAATGATTACTGTTACATGACAGTGAGGGTGTTACAAATCTCCCCCACTACAAGAATTCTCGTCCCGAGAATTTAAAAGGCAGTGGAAGGGGTAAAGCTTTGGTTTCATATCTTAACGAATCTTCGGTTGCCTGTTATCCTACTCGAAGAAGTTAATCCTTCTCGTTGATGTCTTCATTTCTCTGTATTGGTGCATCTCGACGTGTTGACATCCTTCCATCGGGGCTCATCGTACTTACGAATAGGGTAGGAGGGGATACTTAGGGGGTCGGAACGGTACCAGTTTAATCAACCGGGGTGGTCCAAGGGAATGGGGTACAAAGTATCTCTCGAGTTTAATCTCATGGAAATTCATCGAGATAAACAAAGTAAGGCATGAGAAGTTTCAAGATGATATGCAAGCATTCGACGTCGATAACGGATGATGAACGGGGGTCCAGAGCATCAGCCATAAGCATTGCGTCTGATATCGGACATAATATCACAAGGTAGGTGACTCGTGAATGGCATACGAGGTCAATCACGAGGAATAATCCTTGGGAACGGGAATGTACAAAAGAGTTAGGTTTCGATCCTGTGGAACTGTGGCTTATGGGCCCACCTTCAATAAGAAGGGTCGCTACATTCCATGCGATCGCGATGCAAGGTTTGTGTCAGAACCCCAACTAGGGTAAGTGCAAGGGTTGCTTGATCCCTTTGCATCATGTGGAAATTCAAAAGGAAAATTCAAAAATGGGGAAAAGAAAAGCCCTGAGAAATTAAATCAAATGGCCAGATAAAAAAATATTTTCCCAAAAATCATTTGAACCTTTGGAAAATTCCTAGAATTGTTGTTGATCATTGCAAAAGTGGTTTGGGATCATCCTCATGCCCATGGAATTTTCTAAAATTCAAAATGTGCCTTGGAAATTAAATTTGACCCTTATTTGAATTGAAATTCAAATGTATTGAATTTCAAAAATGCCCAAATCCTAAAAGTGACTAGCTACTGGTCACCTAGGATTTATAAAAATAATTGGGCATTTAATAAAAATGCTCTGCTGATATTTTAGAGCAAAACAAATAGAAGAAAAAGAAAACAGAAAACTAAATAGAAAGAAAAGGAAAAAGGCCAAACGAGCCCACCCAACCGGCCCCCCCCGGCCCAACTTACCCTTCCCCAGCCCAACCCACCTCCACCCGCTTGTCGTCTTCTTCAGGCGCGGCAAGCAGCTGGGTGGCATGCATGCCGACGCCGGCGAGGTGGCCCGAGCCACCTAGGCCCCCCAGGATCCCCCGCACCTTTTCCCAACGCCCCTGGTCACCATCCCCCTCTCCCTCTCGCGATTTCGCCGCCACCGACGGGAACCGGAGTTCACCGCCGTCGAAAGCACGCGCCCACCGAGCCCCTCTGCCTCGCCGGCCTTGTCCTTCGAGCTCGCAGACGATGACTACGTCTCCCCGGAGCGTATCGAGAGCCCGGGCGCCTTCAACACCGTGCAATCGTCGTTGTTTCCATCGCCGGCAGCCGCGGACCTCACCCCCAAATTCGTCACCGTCCGAGCGTCTTTGGCCCCCTCAACTGCTCCTTGAGCTGCTAGTGAGCTCATGGTTTTTTTGCCCCAAACCCCGCTCCGTCCCGTAGCCTCCATCATCGTCGTCAATCTTCCAGAGCTCTGGCCGCCGCGCCTTTTGAAGCTGGCGTCGCTCTCGTGCTCCTGGCGACCCCCTGCATGCTCTGCTAGACGCGGGCGAGCACGGGCTACGCCCCAGTGCTCCCCCTTCCCACTCCCGTGCCCTCTAGCCCATTCTGGAGAGGTTCCGGCGACTCGCCGGTGAGCCCTAGCCATTAGGGCTAATGACCTTCTTAACCCCCCCCCTAACAGTGGCTGACCAGTGGGCCCAGCCACTAACTAAACTGGGTTTAGTTTTAACAGAGAGTTAATTAAACAGAAATCAAACATTGGGCCACTGACAGGGCTAGCCCACTGGCCAGAGCCCCCTGACGTCAGCCATACGTCATGATGACGCAGTAAATAGAAAAGAATTAAAAAGAATTCAGAAATTGGCAGAAAATTGAATAAACTTTACAAAATCATAACTAATTCATTATAACTCCAAATTAAACATATAATATATGAAAAATTATCAGAAAAATGCAAGGATTAAGAATATGCAATTTGTTTTCATGTTTGACCATTTTAAAATGGGGGAACAGTAGCAAATGTGCATATGGCTTAATTTGAATTCAAATTTGAAGTTTGAATTTGCAAATCCTTTGCAATACACTTCAATTAAATTGAATTGTCAACAAACCAGTACCATATACATCATGGACAACTATATCATGTGCTTGTGCATTTTATTTTGATGTTGCCCCCCTTTTTTGATGATTGCTTCGGTAACAGTGCCTCCGAGACGGTGATCACACCCGAAGGAGAAGACCACCGTTAAGACCCGTGTATCGTCAGCAAGGCAAGCAAACCCCATTGATCATGTCTATAAAATCCCACTTCCCTCTCAGTCTCGCTTATGCATGTTTAGGAGATCACCTTGTTATCGATTCTACCGCATAGTTGAACCCATATCCGATGCATGACCTATCATCTTGTCATAGTAGTAAGCAAACCACAATCCTAGCTGACATAGGAGTTGATTGACATCATGTGGCCCCTGCAACTGTTACTGCTTATTGCATGCTTAGATTTTACAATGAGGTTACTTTTGATGTGAGTCGGGATGGTAGGGAACATGGTGTTGATGAAGGTGAAACTGTGTTGGTGAATCCACCCTAATACAAGGTGAACGATGAGAGGCTGTGTAGGAGTACACAGTGGGTTGTCTCGATGAACACCGCCTTAAGCCTGAGTTCTTGTGTGGTGATCCAAGACGAAGAGTACTACCACATCTTGGGCACATGGACCCCCGCTCAACCTACTAACTCACCCCAGTTCAAGTACAGGAGTCACTAGTTCGGGCTTTCCATTTGGCATATGCATAGAAAAATACTTAATGAAACTTTGCATCATTTAGATATGTGGGTGGACCTGTGAGACAGTAAAACCATCTGCTAAGGTGGCGTCTCGGTTGCCTGCATCGTTTGAGTTCGTATCTTGACCCGACCGGACTCTTGAGCGGTGAGCAACTCAGATGGTTGATTCCTGGATTAGGATTGGCTATGAGGTAAAAGTTGTGGAAATTATCCTCGCTGACACCCGCTTGAAGGGTGACGAGATCACGGCGGTAACTGATGGTTTCATGTGTGTAGCAGTACACCCCTGCAGGGTTAACAAAACTATTCGAATAGTCGCGTCCGCGGTAAGGGACTACTTGAAAACTTGTGCTTGATTATTAGACAACTTGAATGGATACTTCTAAAACTCGCAAGATAAGCGTGAGTGCTATGGCGTGCTTCCTCGTGGGGAAGTCGAGGAAGTATCCATAGTGGTGTATTGGTTGGAGACTTGGTAGTGGACTCGTGTACGCTTCTTACCTCAAGTCAAGTACTCGTAGTACAGGACTAGCCAACTCAAAGCTGGCATTCCTGCATGATGAAACCCCACCTCCCTTTACCTTGAAACTTGAGCATGAGTAGTGTATTTCTGATGTATGTCTTGCTGAGTACGACTTTATACTCACGTTTGCTTATTCTATGTTTTAGATGAGAACCCAGCCCCCGATGGAGTCACCTTCCTGAAGCTCGACGTTGACTAAGCTAGTCTAGTTCCAGACAGCAGTCTGGTCCCTCGTGGAAGGGCATGTATGTTGAACAAGGCTTCTCTAAGCCATTTGTTAATCTTGTCTGTACTCAGACCTAATTTGCTTCCGTTGTTTGATGTAATGATGGATCATAGTCATATGATCTTTGTGTACTCTATGTGTAAGTCAATAAAGATATACTTTGTAGAGTTCATGCAATGTGTACCTGCTGTTTACACTGGACATGTATGTTGCGTGTATGTTTATAACATGCATGTCTTAGAGCCCTAGCCGCCACCTCGTCACCGGCGATCTCTACGTCCAATCGTGAGATTTGAAATCGGCTCGCACCCTTCTCTTCACTACGTTGTTTTGCATCGTCTGATCTCCATTTCTATGGCGGTCCATGCGTCAATCTCCTTGGGGCTTGACTTTGCCCTGGGGATCAAGATGGCTGATCATGTTCACCAGATCTTCAAACGCACGGTACACCCTGATGAATCTGGCCATTTTACCCTGGTATTTTCTTTTGTGCGACCTTCCTTTCGTTTGAATGAAGATAATGCCAGTCTGGCGTTGGAAGCTGCCATTGGAGGGTTTTGTTATAGGCTCAAGCTTTTCCATTTGCAAGATCGGGTTTATGGTTTTCATGTATCTTGCAAGGATGTGGGTTTCTTCATATACCATCAGAAGACTTTTGTTTGCCCTCAGTTTTGTTGTTTGTTTTATCTTTGGGGTAATGGTGGTCCTGATTGGAAGAAGGAATTTCGTTGTTGGCAAGTGGAATTTGATGAAAAATGGACTCTGGTTAGTCCCTCTAAACGTCGAGCTAAATTAGGTTTAGCTGCGATGGAGAAATCTCCATCCAAGTCGGCGTTCAAGTCCCCGATCCCCAAGCACAAAAAAGTTAAATTTGCGAATTTTATGAACTATGAAGCTTGTAAGGGTTATCGTTTTCTCCCTACTGGTAGGGACACCCAACTTGTTCTTGAAGCTGGTTACTCTTTTTCACGTCATGAAATTTCCCATCTTCATGTCAATACTGATGTTCATGATCGCCCTCCATTGCCACATACGTCTCCAGTGACTTCTGCACGGACGGTGATTCATTTTGGTAGTTTTTCCGCCACCCTTATCGCTTCAGAAACTAATGATTCTAGCCCGGATCAGTCGGGATCACCTTCCGTGCAAAATTTGGTAGTATCTCCTACCAATGCGGAACTTGAAGATAGGGTTGCTTCGGCTGAGATTTTTTCGGAGGAGATCATGACTCCCTTCTCGTCTAGGTTGGTGGACTATGATTCTGATCGGGATTCCCCGGTTAAAATTTCGTCACCTAAAGAGGCAGTTAAGCAATTACAAAGTTTTGACGAGATGATTGAGGAGATGGCTGCTAGTTTCTGGGATTGCCAAAACTGCATCAGCATGGGCCATGCAACAAACGCGTGTACTAACCGGGTGCGTTGTAGACTGTGCTTCCGGTCAGGTCACGTAAAAAATAATGCCCAGGCCTCATTAATGTAGCTCCTATCTGGGTGCCTAAAGTCCCATCAAAACCTCTGGGAGTTGAGTCCCAGCTTTGTCCTCTCCCGACGATTCGGTTTCACCTCAGATACGCACGAGCTCTCCCGCAAAAAACCCCAATCTTAGCAGCGGCGGCTCCCCTGCTTCATCCTCATCGCCGCTTTGCTCCCCTGCTCTACCTCATAGTGCTCCGCCGCTTGCATCGCCGCAGAGTTCCTCTGCATCCATGGCTAACTTCGAGCTATATCCTCGCCGTTTCCTTCCTGTGGGTCATGACATTGTGGATGGCGGCCCTGAGAGATTTCCTCGGACTTTCTACTCTGCATCGCAACCTCCGCCTCGAATGCATGAGCACTACATGGTGGCGGTTGTTGAGCCACCACCGCCGGCGCACTTGGTTGGCTTCCGACGCGAGCAAGTGATGCACTTCCTCACCCAGGAGCTTCAGGTGATTGTTCCCTCCGCACAGACCTGGTTCCAAGGGGTAGGATTGTTTGAAGTTGAGAGTACTGTGCTTCGGGCATCTTTTGTTGGGCATGCACCTTTTGCGCTGGGATTTGATGAAGAAGGTGATGAGTTTTTCGTTAGATTCATTCCTCACAATGAAGGAGAAGGTTTTCGGGATATTCATGGTCATCGCACTGGATGGCTCATGCTTATTGGTGTGCCTCTGGATTATAGGAATACTCGCTATCTTTCTGAGGTTATTGGAACTATTGGGCAGGTCATCGAGTGGGATCACACTGACAGGTGCATGGTCCGCTCGCTGGTTCATGCCTTTTTCCCTGAAAATGCTCTGGTGCCGAGGAATGTGGTCTTCAGGGAATTTGCTCCATGGGGGGGCACAGTGGTTTCTTGGACTGCAGCAATCTATATTCTCACTGCCAATTTTGTGGATGTTGTCCTACCTGCGGATGAGGACTTTATTCCACTGGATGGAAATCCACATCCCATGCCAGGTCATATTCCTTCCCCTTTTCCTGCCTGGGGTGCCCCACCGTACCCTGCATTGGGTTGGAATGAAGCTGTATTGCAGCATCAACCACAACATGAACAAGGTAACAATGATGCTACACCTGATGCCGATGCTGGATGGCCTGTTTGGGAGGATGAGGTGGCAGCTGAGAATGAGCCAGTTTATGTTATGCCCCCACAGGACCAGATTTCTATAGAGAACAATTCTTCTGCGGACTCCAGTTCCTCTTTTGACTCTGAGGTGATTGAAGTACAGGCTCCAATTGTGGAGGATCATGAGCCAGTTTATAATGTGCAGGACTGGGCCATTGTGCCATATCAGCCACAGACCATTGTTCTGGATCCAATTGAGGAAATGGTCAATCGTGTTCAGTTTGGTCCAGTTCTCCCTCCTCAGATGATCCTGGAACGAACAATGATGGATTTACTCCCCACTATCTCTGCATGGTTCATCCCTAAGAGTATCAATATCCTTCCCTCAACACTTCCTCCTTCTGGAGACTGGTCCTTATTTCTTCAGGTTGCTGATGAGGGCCCAGTGTTGGTTTCTGAACCATTGAGAATTGAACCTCCCCCTGTGGACAGTTCTTCAGTGCCTGTTGTACTGCTTGCTGCTATGGAACCCACTGTTGGTAACAAGCGTCGCAATCGGCCCCCACTGGTGCGTGATGATGTTGATTTCTCCACACGAAGAATTACCAAAAGCTGCGAAAAAAGTCTGGCTTCAAGCCTACCTCTGTTGTTCAGATGAAGCCCATCCCTTTGAGGAAGCCACGTGCAAAAAAGGCAAGACTGCAAGCTCCTCCTGCTGCACATTCTGAAGATGAAGTTCAAATCCCTCTGCCCACCCCAATCCGTGCAATGCAGGATCTGGGCATCGCCCTGGGCATCGCTCCAGAAGAACTTACTACGTCCAAGCTTATGGCGGTACCGTCTGCTCCAGCCTCTCCTGATGTTTAATCATGTTTAATACAACTTTTATCTTCTATAGGGGTGTGGAGTGTAGTAATTGTGGTCTTTTGCTTAGTCTGAACTATGGTTTCTATGCCTCGGTCTTTTGGTACGACTGCACTGGATATTATCATGTCTGTTATGCAAACATGAGCTCTGTTTTATTCAACTTCGTTCAGTATGAATAGTTCCCATTATCGTAATTGGCGTGTTATGTGCTGGAATGTGCGTGGTCTGAATTCTGCTGAGAGGCAGCGTGATGTACGCGCGAAGATTGATGAAAGTGGTTGTTCTATTCTTTGTCTGCAAGAAACCAAATGTGAAGATTTTGATCTTTGTCTGGTCAGAAAGTTTTGTCCTCATAGATTTGATAATTTTGCTTTCTCCCCTTCAGTGGGAGCTTCTGGTGGTCTTATTGTGGTCTGGTGTTCATCCATGTTCCATGGAACCCAGGTGGAGTCTAATCGTTTTGGTATTACAATATCCTTCACCTCTGTCCATAATGCTGAAGTGTGGACTTTGGTCTCTGTCTATGGACCTTGTCAGGGTCCAATGAGGGATGAATTTGTGCAATTGTTATATGATCTTAACATTCCTGATGGTGATAACTGGTTATTGTTAGGTGATTTCAATTTCATCAGATCTCTAGAGAACAGAAACAGGCCTAGTGGTTTTCTTAATGACATCTTTCTGTTCAATGAGATAATTGGAAACCTTGGGATTCTTGAGTTGCCACTTAAAGGTAGAGCTTTTACCTGGTCTAACATGCAGGACGAGCCATTGCAGGAACAATTAGATTGGTTTTTTACTTCTAGTTCTTGGATCTCTGTTTATCCAAACACAGTTGTTCTTCCCATGGCCAAGACCTCATTTGATCATGTGCCTTGTATTGTGTCCATTGACACAGATATCCCAAAGAGTAATCTTTCCAGGTTTGAGAACTTTTGGGCTGAACTACCAGGGTTCTTGGAATGTGTGCAGAACTCTTGGAATGCTCCTATTGATGCTGATTCTGCTGCTTCCATTCTGTCTAAGAAATTTAAAAGGCTCAGATATGTTCTCAAGAAGTGGTCCTTCAATATGGCATCTCTTAAGAAAGTCATTCTCAAGTGCTCACAGGTGGTGTTAGTTTTTGATTCTTTGGAGGAATTAAGACCCCTAACTAGACCTGAGTTCAATTTCAGACAAATTGTGTAATCTCACCATGAACATCTTCTCAAATTACAATTTTTATATTGGAGACAAAGGTGTACTATCAGGGACATTTAAGTAGGAGAGGAAAATTCAAAATTCTTTCATGCTATGGCTTCTGAAAGAATGAGGAAGAATTCCATTTCCTCTTTACATGCTCCTGATGGGGCTATTCTCTCTGATCATGAGCAGATGGCCAACTTGTTGTGGAGTTCTTACAGAGAGAGAATGGGGGTTTCCCAAGGTATCCAAATGGAGTTCAATCTCCCTGAATTAATCCACCCAGTGGAGGGTTTACAGGATTTTACCACTCCCTTCTCTCAGTCTGAGATTAATGAGGTTCTCAAAGATCTCCCTGTAGACAGAGCTCCTGGGCCAGATGGTTTCAATGGTTTATTCCTTAAGAAATGTTGGCCCATCATTCAATCTGATTTTATGAACCTGATTTCTCAGTTTGCTGATGGCTCTCTCAAGTTGGACTGTCTAAATGGTTCTTTAATCACCTTGATTCCAAAAATGCTAGCTCCTGTTTGCCCTAATGATTTTAGGCCGATATCACTGACTAACACCTGCCTAAAATTTCTCACAAAGTTGCTTGCTAATAGACTTCAGAAGGTTATACTTCAATGTATTCACTTGAATCAATATGGCTTTTTTCAGTCTAGATCTATTCAAGATTGCTTAGCATGGGCTTTTGAGTACATCCACCAATGCAAACAGTCTAAAAAGCCTCTACTTATTCTGAAGTTATACTTTGCAAAAGCTTTCGACACCATTGAGCATGAGGTTGTCCTTCAGGTTTTGGAACACAAGGGGTTTTGTCAGAAATGGATCAGTTGGATTAGAGAGATTTTAGGCTCTGGATCTTCATCCATCCTGTTGAATGGAGTGCCTGGTAAACAGTTCTCTTGCAAGAGAGGGGTTAGACAAGGAGATCCTTTGTCTCCTCTGTTGTTTGTATTGGCTGCTGATCTATTACAAACAGTAGTTAATAAAATGCTCCATGATCAAATCCTGACACTGCCTATTGATTCCCATGATCCAAATTACCCCATCATTCAGTATGCTGATGACACTATAATGGTAATTCATGCTGATGAAACTCAGCTGTTGGCTATCAAGGATATGCTTATCAGGTTCCATGCTTCCACTGGTCTCAAAGTCAATTTCAATAAATCCTTTTTAATCCCCCTGAATGTTGATGAGGATATGAATGCTCACCTTGCTGAAGTTTTTGAGTGCTCCATTGGACAAATGCCCTTCACTTACCTTGGTTTACCTCTGGGTACTACCAGGCCTAAAATTCAGGATTTAATGCATTTGGTAGATAGGGTGGAAAGAAGACTCTCTTCTAGTTCTGCTATGCTGAACCAAGGGGCCAGGCTACAGTGATCTATATAGACCTGTGGCCTCTGTCATGATTAATGTTGGGGATTCTGCTCTTTTTTGGTCAGATGGGTGGCGCATCAATGGCTCATGTAGACCTCTGCGAGATAGGCTACCTCATCTCTCCTCTTTTGTGAGAGATGACAAACTATCTGTTAATGACTTTTTGAGCTTGGAGGATGAAGATCTTTTGTTTTACTTGCCACTCACACAACAAGTTGCTGATGAATTCTTCTGTCTTAAGGACTGGCTTCTTGATCTTCAGAGAGATCCTCAAGCTGCTGATTCTTGGCACTGGCCTGGTAAGTATGGTTATACTGCCAAAGGGTTCTACAATCTTATGCATTCTCACATGCCATCTGATCAATCTTGTGCCTGGATATGGAGGAGTAAGTGTACCATGAAGATCAAAGTTTTTGGTTGGCTCCTGATGTTTGACAGATTAAACACTAAAGATCTACTTGTTAGGAGACATTGGAGATCACCCACTGAGGACAACTCATGTGTGATGTGTCACTCAAATGCTCTGGAAGACAGATTGCATCTGTTCTTCTCTTGCAACTAAAGTTGCAAAGTTTGGAACTATCTGCAAATTACATGGGGGGCCACTGGATCCTTGCATTCCTGTTTACAACAGGGCAAAGATTTATTTGGCCAGTCCTTCTCCATGGAAGTCATGCTTACTGCCTCTTGGTGTATCTGGATAGTCAGAAATGGGAAGACCTTCAGGAATGAGAGACCTTCTTTTCATTCCTGGAGAAGGCACTTTGTGCATGATATCACCTTGCTTTCACATAGATTGCAGGGAGATCCTAAAGCCAGATTGATTTCTTGGATCAATTCCCTGCAATAGTATAGGTAGGATTAGAGTACTTCCTTTACTTTCCTGTTTTTGCTTTATTATTTCCTTGTATTATTCTTTGAGAACCTTTGGTTCTCCCATGCAATAAATTACTGTGGAGCTCATGCTTCACAGTCTTAAAATTCAAAAAAAAACATGCATGTCTTAGTGTGGGGTTCGATAGCTTAGTTGTGTTCTTGTCGGCGGTCTTTTATACACCAAGTGGCCCTTAGATGTGCGCAGCTTGGGGCATCGCAATGCGATTGCTCGTGACTCTATCACGTGGCACACTTTGTTGTATGATTGAGCCCGCCCGAGACCCCGACTAAGTGATCGGGCTGGAGTTTGTTTATGTAAGTGTTATAATTCAGTCGATAATATGGTTGAGGCGACTTGTCTATGAGTATGGGATTTCACCACCCATAACCATTTAGACTTGTGAGCGGGCGATGAGGACCCATCTCAGTTGATCATCCGTCCTGGATGGGATGCCCTACGATGCTTTCCGAGAGTGTTTTGTGCTTGGCCTTGTCTGCTTAGACAAGTGGGTACGGCTCTTGGCTCTCCATATGATTGAGTTGTGACTGGAATTACATACGCATATTCCGGGTCCCGACAGACTTGGTATCAGAGCAGGACTATCTGTAGGATTATCAAACCCTTGGTCGAAGTCGAGTCTAGCATTCTATAGTTATATAGTTACTTGGGTATAAAGGGAACAACGTAAGGCTTCTTTTTCTCCTTACCCTCATCGATCTGAGTTCTGAGTCACCCTTATCTTTTCTACGGGATGATAGGACTAGGCTCATATATGTCTTACTAGAACATCTCGTTGAGTGCTTCCTTGTAGCCGTAGGATTGTTGTGGTCGTCCAGAGTCTCCGTGTTTTGAGTTCCTTGAAGAATTTATGTCCAATTTCTTCGAGGTTGTTTCATTTTCCATCCCGGTACAGCTGTTATGATGTCCGATTCATTCCAGGTTTCTTCATAATCTGATGCAATTGCAAAATCCTTTTCTCCATTTCGGTTGTCTTTCCATAAGAATTATTAGGTGGCATGCCCGACAGTTCTCTAGAGTTTGTTGTAGGTTTTGTTCTAGAAACCTATAGTAATTCAATTGCAGCTCTTCCTCCCACTTTAGATGTCTTCTAGCAAGAAGAACCACACTAACCATCGTGTTGGGGTACTTTGCTACTCTGACATATCTGTTGTAGCCCGTAGTAAACCTTGGTCATCCTCTAGGAAGCTATCCAGAGATCCAACCCCTTAAACTATGCCACCCAACAGATGTGTAGAGTTCATAGTGGATCTTATACCAGGCACAGCCCCAATTTCCAGACGCCCATATAGAATGTCCCCACATGAGTTAGCTGAGCTAAAAACCCAACTTGATGCTTCGTTGGCAAAAGGATTCATCCGCCCTAGCTCATCGCCATGGGGTTGCCCCGTTCTATTCGTAACGAAGAAATATGGAACATAAAGGATGTGCGTAGACTATCGCCCGCTAAATCTAGCGACGATAAAGAACAAGTACACACTGCCCAGGATCAATGATCTTTATGATCAACTTGCTGGATCCTCTGTCTTATCCAAGATGGATTTGAGATTAGGATATCATCAAATCAAAATCCGAAACGAGGACATTCCCAAGACGGCTTTCACTACTCTATATGGTCTTTACGAGTACACCGTCATGTCCTTCGGTTTAACCAATGCCCCCGCCACATTCTCGCGCTTGATGAATTCGATCTTCATGGAGTACCTAGGTAAATTTGTTGTAGTTTATCTTGATGATATTCTAATCTACTCGAAGAAAGAAGAAGAGCACGCAGAACATCTTAGGTTGGTATTGATGAAACTTCGAGAGTATCGCCTATATGCCAAGTTCTCTAAGTGCGAATTTTGGCTACCAGAAGTGACCTACTTAGGCCACGTGATTTCTGCCAAAGGCATTGCTGTCAATCCTGAGAGAGTTCAGGGCGTCCTTGACTGGACTCCACCTGAATCGGTTAAGCAAGTTAGGAGTTTTCTTGGCTTAGCAAGCTATTGCCGCCGCTTCATTGAGAACTTCTCCAAAGTTGCAAAGCCTCTAACTGAACTCCTCAAGAAAGATAAGAAATTCAAATGGACCCCCAAGTGCGAGGCAAGCTTTCAAGAGCTGAAAAGAAGATTGACTTCTCCACCCGTACTTGCACCTCCAGACACCAAAGAGGATTTCGAGATCTATTGTGATGCTTCACGGCAAGGGTTAGGATGCATACTTATGCAAGATAGACATGTGGTAGCTTATGCTTCACGCCAGTTGCGGCCACATGAAGAGAACTACCCTACCCATGATCTTGAACTCGCTGTCGTAGTTCATGCCCTGACAACTTGGCGACATTACCTCCTTGGTAATCGTTGTGAGATCTATTCCGACCACCAAAGCCTCAAATACATATTCACCCAGCCATATCTTAATCTCAGGCAAAGACGCTCGATTGAGTTGATAAAAGATTATGACTTAGGAATTTCTTACACCCCAGGAAAATCCAATGTCATGGCTGATGCACTAGGTCGTAAGTTGTATTGTAACAACCTCATGTTACAACAGTGTCAACCACTTCTTCATGAGGAATTTCGTAAGCTCAATCTTGAGATTGTTCCTCATGGCTATCTTTCTACCTTGGTGGCGAAACCAACCCTTGAGGATAAAATCATAGCCGCCCAGAAACGTGATAGTGGTATTCGAGAGATCAAGAAGAACATTGCTAGCGGAGTTGCTAAACGTTTCTCCATAAATGATCAAGGTGTCGTTTTCTTTGGCACTCGATTAGTTGTACCACGAAAACACAATCTTAGGAGGCTAATTCTTAAGTAGGCTCATGACACTCCCCTTTCAATTCAACCTGGTAGCACAAAAGTTGTACCGAGACCTACGCCAGAGATTTTGGTGGACTAGGATGAAGAGAGGAATCGCACAGTTCATCGCCGAATGTGATGTTTGTCGTCGCATTAAGGCCGAACACCAAAGACCTGCTAGCACTCTTCAACCTTTTCCTATTCCCGAGTGGAAATGGGACAAAGTCAGTATGGATTTCATTACTGGATTTCCAAAAACCCAAAAAGGAAATGATGCCATCTTCGTTGTCGTTGATAGGCTTTCCAAAGTTGCTCACTTCCTTCCAGTTCGCGAGTCTATAACTGCTAGTCAGTTAGCGGACTTGTATGTCTCTAGAATTGTGTCTCTTCATGGTGTTCCTTTGGAAATCAATTCTGATCGTGGTAGCCTTTTCACCTCTAGATTTTGGGGAAGCTTTCAGAATGCTATGGGAACTCATCTCTCATTTAGTACAGCTTTCCATCCTCAGTCTAGTGGTCAAGTCGAAAGGGTTAACCAAATTCTCGAAGACATGATTAGAGCTTGTGTTATCTCATTCAGAAAGAATTGGGAGAAGTCTCTTCCATTCGCCAAATTTTCTTATAACAATAGTTTCCAATCTAGTCTGAACATGGCTCCTTTTGAACTCCTCTATGGACGAAGATGTCGAACACCCTTAAACTGGTCAGAAACCGGTGAAAGACAATTCTTTGGACCGGATATGATCATGGAAGCAGAAGAGAAAGTTCGCATTGTTCATGATCAATTGAAAGCAGCCCAGTCTCGTCAGAAAAGCTACTATGATCGTCATCATAGGCAAGAAAGCTACAATCTGGATGAGAAGGTTTACCTTCGGGTTACTCCTCTGAAGGGAACCCAACGATTCGGTATCAAAGGCAAGTTGGCCCCTCGTTACATCGGACCTTTCCGCATTCTTGCTAAACGTGGAGAAGTTGCTTACCAACTTGAACTACCTCTGCACCTTTCCCGAGTACATGATGTATTCCATGTGTCAAAACTCAGGCGTTGCTTCAAGGACCCCATCCGCAAAGTCGACCATGAAATGCTTGATCTCCAAGACGACCTTTCTTATCGAGAGTACCCTGTTCGTATTCGCGATTCGGCAGAGCGTGTCACTCGTCGTCAGAAGATCAAGTTTCTCAAAGTGCAATGGTCACATCACTCCGAGAAAGAAGCAACATGGAAAAGAGAAGATCGCCTCCGTGCCGAGTACCCCCTCCTTCCTCCTGACGACTTCTGAATCTCGGGAAGAGATTCTTTTGAGTGGGGCGAGTTGTCAGAACCCCAACTAGGGTAAGTGCAAGGGTTGCTTGATCCCTTTGCATCATGTGGAAATTCAAAAGGAAAATTCAAAAATGGAGAAAAGAAAAGCCCTGAGAAATTAAATCAAATGGCCAGATAAAAAAATCTTTTTCCAAAAATCATTTGAACCATTAGAAAATTCCTAGAATTGTTGTTGATCATTGCAAAAGTGGTTTGGGATCATCCTCATGCCCATGAAATTTTCTAAAATTCAAAATGTGCCTTGGAAATTAAATTTGACCCTTATTTGAATTGAAATTCAAATGTATTGAATTTCAAAAATGCCCAAATCCTAAAAGTGACTAGCTACTGGTCACCTAGGATTTATAAAAATAATTGGGCATTTAATAAAAATTCTCTGCTAATTATTTTAGAGCAAAACAAATAGAAGAAAAAGAAAACAGAAAACAAAATAGAAAGAAAAGGAAAAAAGGGGCAAAGGAGCCCACCCAACCGGGCCCCCCGGCCCAACTTACCCTTCCCCAGCCCAACCCACCTCCACCCGCTTGTCGTCTTCTTCAGGCGCGGCAAGCAGCTGGGTGGCATGCATGCCAACGTCGGCGAGGTGGCCCGAGCCACCTAGGCCCCCCAGGACCCCTCTGTGCGCCACGACGCACACCAGGAGCCCCCGCACCTTTCCCCATGCCCCTGGTCACCATCCCCCTCTCCCTCTCGCGATTTTGCCGCCACCGACGGGAACCGGAGTTCACCGCCGTGGAAAGCACGCGTCCACCGAGCCCCTCCGCCTCGCCGGCCGTGTCCTTCGAGCTCGCAGACGACGACTACGTCTCCCCAGAGCGGATCGAGAGCCCGGGCGCCTTCAACACCACGCAATCGTCGTCGTTTTCATCGTCGGCCGCCGCGGACCTCACCCCCAAATTTGTCGTCATACGAGCGTCTTCGGCCCCCTCGACTTCTCCATTGAGCTGCTGGTGAGCTCACAGTTTTTTTGACCCCAAACCCCGCTCCGTCCCGTAACCTCCATCACCGTCGCCGATCTTCCAGAGCTTCGGCCGCCGCGCCTTTTGAAGATGGCGTCGCTCCCGTGCTACTGGCGACCCCCTGCATGCTCTCCTAGACGCGGGCGAGCACGGGCTACGCCCCAGTGCTCCCCCTTCCCACTTCTGTGCCCTCTAGCCCATTCCGGCGAGGTTCCGACGACTCGTCGGTGAGCCCTAGCCATTAGGGCTAATGACCCTCTTAACCCCCCCCCCCCTAACAGTGGCTGACCAGTGGGCCCAGCCACTAACTAAACTGGGTTTAGCTTTAACAGAGAGTTCATTAAACAAATATCAAACAGTGGGCCACTGACATGGCTGGCCCACTGGCCAGAGCCCCCTGACGTCAGCCATACGTCATGATGACGCAGTAAATAGAAAAGAATTAAAAAGAATTCAGAAATTGGCAGAAAATTGAATAAACTTTAGAAAATCATAACTAATTCATTATAACTCCAAATTAAACATATAATATATGAAAAATTATCAAAAAATGCAAGGATTAAGAATATGCAATTTGTTTTCATGTTTGACCATTTTAAAATGGGGGAACAGTAGCAAATGTGCATATGGCTTAATTTGAATTCAAATTTGAAGTTTGAATTTGCAAATCCTTTGCAATACACTTCAATTAAATTGAATTGTCAACAAACCAGTACCATATACATCATGGACAACTATATCATGTGCTTGTGCATTTTACTTTGATGTTGCCCCCCTTTGTTGATGATTGCTTCGGTAACAGTGCCTCTGAGACGGTGATCACCCCCGAAGGAGAAGACCACCATTAAGACCCGTGTATCGTCAACAAGGCAAGCAAATCCCATTGATCATGTCTATAAAATCCCACTTCCCTCTCAGTCTCGCTTATGCATGTTTAGGAGATCACCTTGTTATCGATTCTACCGCATAGTTGAACCCATATCCGATGCATGACCTATCATCTTGTCACAGTAGTAAGCAAACCACAATCCTAGCTGACATAGGAGTTGATTGATATCATGTGGCCCCTGCAACTGTTACTGCTTATTGCATGCTTAGACTTTGAAATGAGGTTACTTTTGATGTGAGTCGGGATGGTAGTGAACATGGTGTTGATGAAGGTGAAACTGTGTTGGTGAATCCACCCTAATACAAGGTGAACGATGAGAGTTTGTGTAGGAGTACACAGTGGGTTGTCTCGTTGAACACCGCCTTAAGCCCGAGTTCTTGTGTGGTGATCCAAGACGAAGAGTACTACCACATGTTGGGCACATGGACCCCCGCTCAACCTACTAACTCACCCCAGTTCAAGTCCAGGAGTCACTAGTTCGGGCTTTCCATTTGGCATATGCATAGAAAAAGAATGAATGAAAGTTTGCATCATTTAGATATGTGGGTGGAACTGTGAGACAGTAAAACCATCTGCTAAGGTGGCGCCTCGGTCGCCTGCATTGTCTGAGTCCGTATCGTTGACCCGGCTGGACTCTTGAGCGGTGATCAACTCAGATGGTTGATTCCTGGATTAGGATTGGCTGTGAGGTAAAAGTTGTGGAATTATCCTCGCCGACACCCGCTTGAAGGGTGACGAGATCTCGGCGGTAACTGATGGTTTCATGTGTGTAGCAGTACACCCCTGCAGGGTTAACAAACCAATTCGAATAGCCGCGTCTGAGGTAAGGGACTACTTGGAAAGCTGTGCTTGATTATTAGACAACTTGAATGGATACTTCTAAAACTCGCAAGATAAGCGTGAGTGCAATGGTGTGCTTCCTCGTGGGGAAGTCGAGGAAGTATCCATAGTGGTGTATTGGTTGGAGACTTGGTAGTGGACTCGTGCACGCTTCTTACCTCAAGTCTGGTACTCGTAGTACAGGACTAGCCAAGTCAAAGCTGGCATTTCTGCATGATGAAACCCCACCTCCCTTTACCTTGAAACTTGAGCATGAGTAGTGTAGTTCTGATGTAAGTCTTGCTGAGTACGACTTTGTACTCACGTTTGCTTATTCTATGTTTTAGATGAGAACCCAGCCCCCGATGGAGTCACCTTCCTGAAGATCGACGTTGACTAAGCTAGTATAATTCCAGACAGCAGTATTGTCCCTCGTGGAAGGGCATGTATGTTGAACAAGGCTTCTCTAAGCCATTTGTTAATATTGTCTGTACTCAGACCTAATTTGCTTCCGTTGTTTGATGTAATGATGGATCATAGTCATATGATCTTTGTGTACTCTATGTGTAAGTCAATACAGATATACTTTGTAGAGTTCATGCAATGTGTACCTGCTGTTTATACTGGACATGTATGTTGCGTGTATGTTTATAACATGCAGGTCTTAGTGTGGGATTCGATAGCTTAGTTGTGTTCTTGCCGGCGGTCTTTTATACACCAAGTGGCCCTTAGATGTGTGCATCTTGGGGCATCGCGATGCGATTGCTCGTGACTCTGTCACGTGGCACACTTTGATGTATGATCGAGCCTGCCCGAGACCCCGACTAAGTGATTGGGCTGGAGTCTGTTTATGTAAGTGTTATAATTCAGTCGATAATATGGTTGAGGCGACTTGTCTATGAGTATGGGATTTCACCACCCATAACCATTTAGACTTGTGAGCGGGTGATGAGGACCCATCTCAGTTGATCATCCGGCCTGGATGGGATGCCCCTCACGTACGATGCTTTCCGAGAGTGTTCTGTGCTTGGCCTTGTCTGCTGAGACAAGTGGGTACGGCTATCGGCTCTCCATATGATTGAGTTGTGACTGGAATTACATACGCATATTCCGGGTCCCGACAGTTTGTCAGTGAACAGTTTGTCACCTTTGGCGGTAACAAGGTCGGTACCAAGGGCGAGGAACGAAGAGAATCATTTTCCTGCTCGTTAAAACGAGGCAGACCAATCAGGCCGTGTACAGTAATCATACACGCAAGGTACACGATCGAGATCAGGTTCTCACGGTGAGATATCACAACACAACTCTACAAATAAAATAATACAAGTTGTTTAATACAAGCCATGGGCCACGAGGGCTCGAATACAATAGCTCGAAAGCACAAAGTTAGCGGAACCAATAGTATCTGAGTACAGACACAAGGGTACAAGGTTGCCTTAAGAAGGCTAGCACAAAATCAACACTCGATTGAAAAGGCAAGGCCTCCTGCCTGGGAACCTCCAAACTACTCCTGGTCAAAGGGGAACTCGACGTCGTAGAAGGCATCGGGGATCTTCATGTTGCGGTGGTCGACATCGGGGATCTCCTGCTCCTAGACTCCAAGGCTCCAACATCGACTGCAGCGGCCGATCAGGCAAAACAATAAAAGGGGAAAATAAAGCAGGTGAGTATCTAGCATACCCGCGAGTCTTACGTCCGCTACTAAGCATTTATGCATTTGTATCAAAAGGAAAGGGGAGGCTATATATAGTGGACTGCAAGGAAGAAATCAGAATAAGGGTAAGAAGCTAGGCCTATCGAAGACTAGCATCTTCCAACGAGTCTTGCAGCATGAGGAGAGAATAGCCAACAGTTTATATAAAGCAAAAAGTAACAATGCAGCAGAAGTTGCTGCAGCATTGTATAATAGTAAGTTGTAAAATTTAACAATTAGCAATGCCTCCGAGTTCCCTTCCTCGATTTCCCTGCGAGGAAGAAGACCCGGAACCATACAGTTTAATAGTAGTAGTTTGTAGTGGTAAGATCCAGCTTCAGTATAAAGCGTCCTGTTACCGTGGACACGGCTATTCGAATAGATTAAACTCCCTTCAGGGGTGCACTACTGTTCAGCCTAGACGCTCGGATCTCCAGGGTGGCGGGCACCTTGTTAGGGAACGCTCCACCAAAGCTATCCGACACGATGCAGCCCATCCTAGGCTCAACAGAGAGGCCATCCGTCAGACTAAATCCTATGCGCCAAGGGGTTTAGGTCCCTCACCCTTGCACGCTCCTGCACGGTGCGAGGCTGGCCGGTGAAGCAAAAGCAAATCCAAATACACCGATCGAGCGAAGAAGACACACCGCTTCCCGGTAATCAGACTGCGATACTGCTGACGTCTGAAGAGCTTCCGGACAAACTACGACGCAGGGGAGCCCATAACTCCTTATCCCACGTGAAGGTAGTGCGTATAGACCAACGGGCCTCACAAGTCATCAGCCGAACCATTTAGCATTTTATTAATTTTCTGTCGGAACAACCGTTATCGTTGTCCTTATTTAGGTGAGTCGCGGACAACGACAACATCCAGGTCCACCAGTAACATCGGTGCCTGCCCTGACATCCCACCAACTCGTGCGGTTACCAACAAGGTGAACTGTCTCCTTACCTTGTCTCGCGTTTGCTCTTTGAAGAGCTCGACTTTCGTACAACAGGATACCTCTCGGCCACGAACAGTACCAGGACCGCCGCACACCGGTGGAATACACCTGACCTATCGTTCCGCTAAGATACCCTGCGCGGGCACCGTTGGGTCACCCGACTCCTTACCTTTAAGGACACCAGATGATTCGAGTGCCTACCATCAAGTGACGCCAGGAGGAATCACCCTCGATGGTACACTTGAAGAGGTTCGACCGAGACATCAGCGGAATGAACTAAAGAGGAATATTCTCATATCACCCCGGTGGTTCCGAGACACCAGCGGAATGAACTAAAGAGGTAAACCTCGTATCATCCCGGTGATGCTACGCTACTGAGCCGACGAGAGTGAAATACGAGTCCGTCCACGCGTAAGTCAAACTCGAAGCGACTCGGCAGAGTCTCGCCGTTGTAGGTTCCCTAGGGCGTCTGCATTGATCCGTACCTGGTGTAGTTATAATATTTGTAATCCGTTTTCACTCAACAGAGTGATCACGGCCCGCTATTCTAAACCTAGATAACAATGCGCAGGGTTCACTCCTGAATAGAATATATATATTTAACGACAGCATAGGATAAAGGAAGGTACATCAAGGGGCGACAATGACAGGCTATGCAATTGAATAGGATTGTAATCGTAGTAGCAGCATGTCACAACCCCAAGTTAGGTATGTGCTAGGGTAAGCTTAGGCCTTTGCAACATGATAAAAATTTCAAAAGAAATCAAAATGGGAGAGAGAACACCCCCCAGATGAATTAATTCAAAAGGCCAGAAATAAATCTTCTCCAAAAATTCATGTTTGATTTTTGAAAAGTCTTTTAAATGAGATCACATATCAAGTGATGTGGGACCCACCCCATGCTCATGGATTTTTCAAATATTCAAACCGGACCTTGGAATTAATTAAAAACCCCTATTTGATTTAAAGTTCAAATAATTTGAATTTTAAAAATGTTCAACCTTTACAAGTGGCTAGCCTAGTATATGGTGAAGCCACATAAAAATTTTCAGCATTTATAAAAATGCCTAGCTATTTTATTTGCTAAGCTAAACAAAATTGCAGAAAAGTAATTTTGAAAGAAAACAAAAAGGGGTTTACTGGGCATCTGGCCCAACTTAAGCCCCCGCGGCCCAGCTGGCCAAGCCCACCACCCAGCCCCCTTGTCGTCTTCCTCAACCAGCTCGGTGGCGAGCTGGGAGGGAGCCGGCGACGCCGCCGTGGCAGCCGAGTGACTTCTAGGCCTCCCCTGCCCCTCTCCTGGCGCCACGCAGCAGCTAGAGCCTCCCCACCTCCTTTCCCTCTCCTCCGGATCTCTCTCCGCGCTCTACCTCGCTGAATTTTTTGCCTCACCCGAGCGCCTCGCCGGAGCACGGCCGTGTGCACGCGCGGCCAGAGAGCTCCCTGAACCCAGCCGACGTGTCCAACGCACTCCTCGACGTCGTCTTCATCTCCGTGCCAGAGGAATCGGCCCCGGGAGCCCGGAGCACGCTATCCCCTTAGTCTTTGTCTCGCCGGACCCGCAAGTCGCCGTCATAGAATACTCCGGCCACCGACCCTCTCCGACCTCGCCACCGCCTCCACTGCATCCGCGGTGAGCTCCTGCTTCGTCCCACCTAGCTTGCGGTCGCCCCCTTCGCCTGTACCGTATTCCGCCATGGGATCCGAGGCATGCCGCCGCCATGGATGAAGCTGCGCTCACTCCCGTGCACCTAAGCCCCTGCCTTGTTGTCCTTTGTGTTGCTGCACGCTCCAGGAACCCAACGCCTCTCGCCGTTCTCTTTTTTGCGCACGCTTGCGACCTCCTCGTCGAAACAGCACCATGGCCTCCGCCGTCTTCAACGCCGGCGACGACTCCGGACACCCCCGAGACGCTGGCCTACCTCCGTCGACGCGCGGGAGCACGGGGGTCCCAACGGTGCAATCAGCGCACCCGATAACCCCCTGGAACGCCGTCCCCGTGCAGCGCCGCCGCATCCCGTGGCCACCGGCGGCTCAACGCTGGCGAGGCCAACGTGGCCACGGTCTTTAGACCTTAACCACCCCCCCTAATAACCTCCTAGCCTATGACAGTGGGCCCCCAGGCCCACTAACTAATCCCTGGTTAGTTTAAACTAACCGGGTTAGTTAATTAACCCACTGACATGCAGGCCCCACCTGTCAGCAGCCCCCCACGTCATCCCTGCATCAGCATGACGCCATAATTGGTTAAATCAATTTAATTAATTCAGAAAAATCCAGAAAATGCTTTAAACTTTGAAATTCAATAACTAATTCATTTTAACTCCAAATTGGACAAATAATATGTCTAAAATTATCAGAAAAATACAAGGATTCTGAATATGGACTTAGTTTGTATGTTTGACCAATTTAAATTGGGTGAACAGTGGCAAACATCCATATGGCTTTAATTTGAATTCAATTTTGGAGTGAATTTGCAAATGATTTTGCAACACACTTCTATTAGATGGATTCATCCACACATCAGAGGCTTTACCTCACCTTTACAACATCACTTCATGATAAACCTTTTCAAATGAACTTTCATGCATTCAAATGCATTCAAAATTCATCGATAAATCAAATGGAGTTTGAATTTGCATTTCAAATGCAATATACTCCTTTTAAATGGAATGCTCAACACATCAGTACCTTGAACATCACCATTACAATATTATACATGTGATTATGCATTGTACATTATGTTGATCCTATGATTGTCATGTTGCTGATAGACGTGCAACCGGAATCGGAGGCCACCCCCCTTCGTTGAAGACACCGTTATCGAAACCTCGTCAGCAAGGCAAGCAAACCCCCATTGATCATGTCAATAAAATCCCACTTCCCTCTCATGTCTCGCTTATGCATTGTATAGGATGATTACCATGCTACGTTTCTACCGCATAGATGAACCCATTCCTTTGCATGACCTATCATTTGTCACAGTAGTAAGCAAACCACAATCCTAGCAAATGTAGGAGTTGAATGATATCATGTGGCCCCTGCAATTGTTACTGCTTATTGCATGCTTAGAGTGATACAATGTTGTTACTGTTATGTGAGTCGGGATGGTAGTGATCATGTTGATGATGGTGGAAATGTGTTGGTGAATCTACCCTAATACAAGGTGAACGATGAGAGGCTGTGTAGGAGTACACAGTGGGTTGTCTCGTTGAACACCGCCCTAAGTCCGAGTTCTTGTGTGGTGATCCAAGATGAAGAGTACAACCACACATTGGGCTCACTGACCCCTCTCAACCTATTAACTCATCCCTTTCGATGTCCAGATGTCGCAATAGTTCGGAGTTCTGGTAGGTTTGTGGCCTGGCTTCTAAGTGAGAGAACGGCTCAGCCGAGACCGGCTTATGCACCACGCACACATCATCTGGGTCCACTTCGGTAAACCGGACGGGTTCACGATAGTGGTAGGCCACCCAGGTAGGCGACTTTCTTGGACTAGATCGGCTATGAGGTAACAGTTGTGGTGGCATCCTCGCTGTCATCTCTTGAACGGTGACACGCAAAAGGCGGTAACTGATGACACGTGTGTGTAGCGGTACACCCCTGCAGGGTTAACAAAACTATTCGAATAGCCGCGTCCGCGGTTAAGGACTGCTTGGAAAGCTTAGCTTGGTTATTAGACAACTTGAACTGGATACTTCTAAAATACACCAAGATAAGTGTGAGTGCTATGGCGTGCTTTCTCGTGGGGAAGTCGAGGAAGGCACCATAGTGGTGTAATTGGTTGAAGAGATGTAGTGGACTCGTGTACGTTTCTTACCTCAAATCTGGTACTCGTAGTTCAGGACTAGCCAAGTCAAAGCTGGCACTTCTGCAATTGAACCCCACCTCCCTTTACCTTGATACATGTGCATGAGTAGTATAGTTCCTACGTAAGTCTTGCTAAGTACGAATTTGTACTCACGTTTTCTTATTCTATGTTATAGATGAACCCACTGACCCCGATGGTGGCTTCTACCTGAAGCTCGAAGAATGAAGACTCAGACCAAGACCAAGCTAGTGTAGTCCCAGTCAGACGACTGGTTCCCTCGTGGAGGGCTTGTTTTTAGATAAGGCTTCTCTAAGCCATTTGTTAAACTTGTCTGTACTCAGACCTACTTTGTTTCCGCATGTTTGATGTAATGTTCGATCACAGACTTGTGATCTCTGTGTGCACTCTGTAAGAGTTATCAATAAAGTTGTATACTTTGTAGAGAATTGCAATGATACCTGTTGTTCATACTGGACATGTGTGTTGCGTGTATGATTATAACATGCATGTCTTAGTATGGATTTTCGAGACCTTAGTTGTGATCTGGCTGGCGGTCTTTTATACACCAAGTGGCCCTTAGATGTGCGCAGCTTGGGGCATCGCGAGGCGATTGTCCGTGACTCCGTCACGTGCACACTTTGTTGTATGATCGAGCCCGCCCTAGACCCCGACTAAGTGATCGGGCTGGAGTAAGTCTATGTAAGGGTTATAATACAATCGATAGTATGGTTGAGGCGACTTGTCTATGAGTATGGGAGGTCACCACCCATATCATTTAGACTTGTGTGCGGATGATGAGGACCCATTTCAGTTGATCATCCGGCCTAGATGGGATGCCCCTCATGCTCGATGCTTTCCGAGAATGTTCTGTGCTTGAACTTGTCTGCTTAGACAAGTGGGTACGGATCTCGGCTCTCCATATGATTGTGTTGTAGCGAGGCTTGCATACGCTAACCCCAGGTCCCGACACAGCAGTAACAATGCCTAGTGCAAGAAAGTACGGAAAGATAGGCGATATCTGGGGAAGTAAAATGGCACTGCTTGCCTGGAAGCTCGACGGTAGGGGTACGGTCGTCGACGAAGTAGTCGTACTCGGCAACGGTGTAGTCGACAACAGCGGGGTCTATCGGAGATAAGGGGGGAACAGTAAATACACAGCAATCATAAAAAAACATATGCATGGCATGACATAAGCAAAGGTAACGGTGTTCTAACGCAGGGCAATGTATTATGCTCGGAGCGGGAATTCATCCGGGGATGAACTACCAGCTCCGGGTGATTATCGGACAGGGTGTACGGAGGGGGAAGTTATCATGCCGGAGGTGTCTTGGACATCCGACAAACTTATGGGTGGTCTATCCGAGTTAGTTGATCTATTCTAAACAACTTTTGTGTTCAGAATAAATTCATCCGGATAGTCTATCGGTACCGGGCAATCATCGGACAGACGGTCCGGAGGGGGACGGTTCGATGTTCGGTATGTTAGAGAGGGGTGGTAGACCAACGAATAGCGTTTTCGTATTCTACATATTTTTTTGATCAACTTTGATATACAATTTATTTTAATCTGACTTACGGTTTAAAAGATATTAAATTCCTAAGCTTTAATCACTTTAATTCATTTTAAATCATTTATTGAATTCTTTTTAATATTATTACAACATTATCTAGAACAGTGTCTATGACAGAGAGGGCCCACATGGCAGTGTCTATTTCTATTTATTTCAATTTAAATAAATTCCTGACAGGTGGGGCCTAGGTGTCATAGACAGCAAGTAATATTACCACTTATTTAATTTAAACATGCAGTGGGGCCTACCTGTCATAGAGACTGCTAATATTAATCATTTTAATTAGCCAGTGGATTAATTAAAGGGGGTTGGGGCCACATGTCATACTCAAAGAGGTGTTAATTATTATTTTTAACAATAATTAGGGGCTAATTCCCCTGGTGGTTAAGCCCGTTTGCTAGGCCACGGCGTGCCCACGGCAAGCCTGCCGGCGACGAGGCAGGCCCGGCCAGGGGGCAGGGGGGCATGGCGGCCGGTCAAGTGGCGAGCGGCGGGGGCGCGGGCGTGCCCGTGCACGCAGGAGGACTAGGGCAAGCAGCAGCGGCGCGGCGGACAGTGAAGAGCTCGGGAGCTCAAGCTCGCCATTAATGGCGGACCGACGAGGGGCGCGGCTCTACGGAGCCGATTCGGCGGCGGAAATACAGGGGAACGGATGGGAGAACTCACCCCCAAGCTCGTGGGCGTTGTCCGATAGAGCGAGGCGGCCAGAGCACGGCGAATTTGACGCCGGGGTGCCGCGGCCGTGGCGGGGAACTCGCCCGATTCGACGAGCTCGAGGCGGTCCGGCGGCGATTGATGCGGTGGGGTGGCGTAGAGGAGGCAGGCGGAGCCTCAGGACATGTTCTCCCGTGCCGGGGTGGTCACTGGCCACGCGGCTCGTCGACGCGGCGACGACAGCCGTGGCAGCTTCAGGCGGGGAAGGAGACTGGGATTGAAGGAGGAGGCGGCGCGAGGGGGCAGGAAGAGGGTGCGGCTAGGGTTCACGCAGGGGGGTCCTCGACCTTATATTCCGCCGGCGACTCGCCAGATGGGCGCCACGGCGACGGCCGTGGCGTGGCCGGCCTGGATGATGGCCACGGCGTGGCTGTGAACAGGGGAGGGAGATGGTGGGAGTGGGCCGGGGTGGGCTGGCTGGGTGGGCCTCGCCCTATGCGAGGTTTAGGTTATTTTCCTTTTTTTATTCTTTCTGGTCTTTCTTTTCTGTTTGCATTTGTTTTAGTTGCCATTGTATTTTTGTAAAATGGGAAACATGTAACACAATTTGAGTTGCACTTTACCATGATGCCACAAAAAGTTTGGGGCAGAACAAAATTCATTTGGAAATTCTTTTTAATGTGCAAAGGGTAAATGGTGTTGTTATACCACTGGTTTGAATTGTTTACAATATTTAATTATTGCAATAAATAACCAATGTTGGTTTAACATGGTCCACTGGTTTTTAGGCATTTAAAAAAATTGGTTGCACTATTTTTGGACAAAGTTTTATTCTGCACTTTGTTTTTATTATCAATTCAAAGGGGTTTTGGATTTTGGTTTGGTTCATGATGATCAAGGAAAGCTTTATCAACAGTTATTATCGTTAACAAAATGATTATTGTTCCATGACAGTTAGGGTGTTACAATTGTAAGGAAGCCTTTGAAGTTCTTAAGAAAGACTTAATAACCGCTCCTATAGTCCAACCGCCTGATTGGAGTTTGCCTTTTGAAATTATGTGTGATGCTAGTGATTTTGTTGTTGGAGATGTTTTAGGACAAAGGGTTGATAAGAAACTGAATGTTATACATTATGCTAGCAAGACCCTTGATAGTGCTCAAAAGAAGTATGCTACTATAGAGAGAAAAAAATTGGCAGTAGTGTTTGCTTGTGATAAGTTTAGACCCTATATTGTTGATTCAAAATTCATTATTCTTATTGACCATGCTGCCATTAAGTATCTCATGGAGAAGAAGGATGTGAAACCAAGTCTTATCAGATGGGTTATTCTTCTTCAAGAATTTGATTTGCAGATTGTTGATAGGAAGGGAGAAGACAATCATGTGGCAAACAACCTCTCCAGGATGGAGAACATACCACATGATCCTATTCCGGTCAATGATAGCTTTCCTAATGAATAGCTAGCTGTTTTAAGGGTACAATCTATTTCTGATCCATGGTTTGCAGATTATGCTAACTTTATTGTTGCAAAAAATTTGCCCCGAGGTTTAACATTTCAGCAAAGGAAGAAATTCTTCCACGACTTGAGGCATTACTTTTGGGATGACCCACATCTTTTTAGAGAAGGTGCGGATGGGATCGTGAGAAGATGCATACCGGAGCACGAGCATAAGGATATCTTGAGGGAATGCCATGATAGTCCTTATGGAGGACATCATGCCGGTGAGAGGACCGCACACAAGGTTCTTCAATCAGGTTTTTATTGGCCTACTCTTTTTAAAGATGCTAGAAATTATGTCTTATCTTGTGATAAGTGTCAGAGAGTTGGTAACATATTTAGGAGAAATGAGATTCCTATGAATTATTCTCTAGTCAGTGAGCCTTTTGATTGATGGGGTTTTGGTTTTATGGACCCCTTTCCTCCTTCACATAAGTACACTTACATTTCAGTAGTTGTTGATTATGTGACCAAGTGGGTTGAAGAAATCCCCACAGAAAGTGTCGATCACAAGAAATTTTTAAAAATGCTTTAAAATTTAATCTTCCCTAGGTTTGGTGTACCCAAGTACCTCATGACTGACGGGGGATCACATTTTACACATGGCTCTTTTCGAAAAGCTTTAGCCCCGTATGATGTTAATCATAGAATTGATTCACCTTACCACCCTCAAAAAAGTGGGAAAGTTGATCTCACAAATAGAGAGATCAAGTTGATCTTGCAAAAGGCAGTGAACAGTTCTAGAAAGGACTGGTCCAAAAATTTAGGAGATGCCTTGTGGGCGTACAGAACTGCTTACAAAAACCCCATGGCCATGTCTCCTTATAAGATGGTCTATGGAAAGGCTTGTCATTTACCTTTAGAGTTAGAGCACAAGGCTTTCTGGGTTGTTAGAGAGTTTAATGCTGACCCTATGCTTGCTGGGGAAAATGGTCTCATGAACCTGACTTCTCTAGATGAGTGGAGAAGTGAAACTTATGAGAGCACAGAAATGTTCAAGGAAAAGGTAAAGAAGTGGCATGACAAGAGAATTTTGAAACGGGGATTTAATGTCGATGATAAAGTTTTGTTGTATAGATCTCGTTTCAGGTTTTCTCCAGGTAAACTACTTTCCAAATGGGAAGGACCATATCATATTGAAGAAGTCTACCACTCTGGTGCGATCAAGATTAACAATTTTGAAGGCACCAAACCACAAGTCGTGAATGGGCAAAGACTCAAGCATTACATGGCAGGAGACCCTATCAATGTTGATGTGGATGTGATACAGATAGCTACTCATGAAGAACATATTGCAACATTGTGTCAGACACCAGCAGGAACAGAAAACAAATAGGTATGTAATACGGTAAGAAAATTTCGTAAAAATCCATAAAAGTTTCGTATTATCAGTTCCTCGAAAATAAGAAAATTTCCAAGCCGAAGTAGAGCCAGAGAGGAGCTCCCGGTGGCCCAGGCGGCCTAGTGGCGCGGGCCACCTCCTGGCCGCGCCAGGTGGCCGCCTGGTCCACCAGGAGTTCGTCTCCGACCCCCTTTGGCTCCTTACTTTCCTTTCGGTGCAGAAATTTTGGCTATATATTTTCCCGGATCGTCCCGGCTTTGTATCTTGCGATTATGTGTGTTTTCTTTTTCGATCTGTTGTTGCCAGGAAAAACTTTCGGAAAAACCTAGGTGACATGGCTTCCCCAAGCTCTCCCAAGGACAAGTTCCTCCTCAACGTCATCAACCCTCACCTCGCAGAGGTGAGGAGGTATCCTCAAGCTCTTTGGGTGGATGACAGTGTCCTCCACAAAATAAAATCTGAAGGGACCCATCAAGGAGGGGAGCACCAAAGCAAGATTGGAGGAAGTGGAGCAAGAAGTCTTCAAGTACAAGAAGATCATCGAGCATGGTGTTGAAGCAAACATCGACATCATCGCCGAGCTGAAGGCGCAACATGAGAAGGAGATGAAGGAAGTGTGGTCAAGCATGGCCGCAGTGGAGACCAAAGTGTTCGAGCTTCGAGGGAAGATCTATGATTTGCACAACCAGAACTGTGAGTATGAACTAAGGTTTCTACGCATGAGCGTGGGTGTTAGCTGCAGGATCCTGGAGACAGAGGAATCATGTGTAGATGGAGGACATATGCCATGGAAGATTTTTGCTAATCATCACATGAAGAACACCAAGAAGAATCAAGATTAAAATCTTCATGGGTAATGGCACCCCCTTAGCTTGTTCCAAGCTTGGGGGAGTGCCCGGTATCTTTATCTTTATCTTTTATCTTTTGTGGTCAAAGTTTAGTGTCATATGATGTCTAGGGAAGTTATCTTATGAAATAGGTGTTTTGCATTGAGGTGTATCACTCCTTTGTGTGAGAGTCTCGTATCCGTGAGCGTGCAGTTGTCTAGGATGGAATATTAATGAGAAGTATATTGGTTTCTTCGCTACACTTGGTATTCTCTTCATGCAATCGACCTTATATGTTGATTATTATGGGAGTATTGATCTTATATATCAGGTATGGCTTCGAAAACTTTATTTAATCTTGGAAAACATAGCATTGGTCATAAGAACAAGCATGAGTTTTATATTATCAACTTAGTCAAAACCTTTATGTTCTTATGCTTGAAGTGTTATGCTGACAAGGAAGACAACTTGTTGTTTCATGGCAATCCTTAATGTTAAACTTTATATTGTTTTGCATCAGAGTCAACATCAGTTGTCTGCTTTCAAAGCCCTTGCTAGCCAAACCTTGTACTAAGCGGGAATGTTGCTTGTGTACCCATACCTTGAAACCTCAACCTTCCAAAGAGTCCACCTTACCTTTCCTATTTGTGGTATTTCACCGCCACTCCTAAAGTATATTACTCATGTGCTATCTTTGAACCTTTAAAATAGTATTACCCCTGTTTTAGCTCATGAGGAAGTAGTAGATAATTCATGATCTTTTCATACTAGACAAGCTTTATCTTGGGTTTGCATGTCTAATATGTGAACACCTAATACAAGGAGGGACTGGCATGAGTGCGCCCAGCTCGTAAGAGATAATAGCAACAAACAAAACCTCCTTCATGCTTTGTTCATGAGAAATCAGAAAACTTTGGTAGTTATAAACAAAGGAGATTAATGGGATGTGGTCATCCCTCCTTGGGAGCCGTTACTCAAAACTTGTCCAGTTTGAGAAGTATTGAGCTATCTGCTAGCATTCATTGACGCATTATGCACCTCCCAAAAGCTTATGTTACAATCTTATTTCTTTCCAAATCCTTAAAAGCTCTCGCACATGAGTTTTCCCTACTTCCCTCTGCGAAGGGTCTAGCCTTTACTTTTATGTTGAGTCAGTAAACCTACTTCCTCCTATCCTATAAAAGAGCAGACACCTTATGTTGACAAATATGCATACATATATATTGTTTCATTGAGAATTTCCATATCACATCTTTGTTGGCATTATCAAGTAGGATAAATAAGTTGTTTGTTGAGCTTGGCCTCATCAAACATCTTCCTTTGTGTCAGTATTTTCACTTCTTGACTAATAACATGTTCTTCCAAAAGGTTCAACTGACCTCAACATAATTATAAGTGGAAGATCAAGTTTAAAATTATTAGTTGTTCTTTGACCAAGAACATGTTTGCCATGATTTAGTGATTTTCCTTAGCCCTACTTTTGATTATAACTGATATAACTCTTTCATAAGGGCCTTATGAATTGAGATTGATGTTAAGGATGCTTGAGTTTAGTAGGGAAATTATGATGCTTCTTGTCCGTATTCTTATTTATCGACACTTCACTCTCTAAACTTGTGGAAAGGTTTACCGACCTCAGTATCCGCTTGGGGACAAGTGAGGTCTAAGCTTGGGGAGTTGATACGTCCAAAATGCATCACTATTTTGTATCATAATTTACCTCTATTCTTTGATATATTTCACATTATGATGATGTTCTTATGATGTTTTGTCTTGTTTTACATAGTTTACAACTTTCCGGTGCCGAAACAGCAGACGCAGGAATCAACGGGGATAAGTGCACGCAGAGTGGGCATATCAGCACATCTCCAAATGACCTGAAAAGTTCACGGAAACATTTTACGGAAGATTAACGAAGGCACACAAAAGGGGACCCGGAGGGGGGGCACTAGGACACTAGGCGGCCTGGTGGAGCGCCCACCCCCTAGGCCGCGCCAGGTGCCCGCCTGATGGGGGGCACCCCCGGGGCTCTCCTTCGGCACATATAGCCCAAGTGACCTAATTCTTCCAGAACGGAACTTGTATTGGGAGTTCCGCCGCCGCTCTGTGGCGAAACCTATAGAGAAGAAAAGACCTTTCTGGCGGGAAAATTCCGCCGGGGAGAACTCCTCCCGGAGGGGGAAATCGTCCAAATCGTCATCACCATTGTCATGGGCATCATCGAGATCATCATCACCATCATCCTCATCACCAGCACCATCTCCATCTTCATCCCATCGCACTTTACCATTTCAATCTGAGTTGTGCCTCAAACTATTCATCCCCTCTACTCTACCGGTGTTGATTACTCTTTTGTGGTGAATGATATTGAGTTTTGTTGGAGAATTATTGTTATGACCAGATTGTTCATCATATATTCATCATCTCTGACCATGATCTCTTTTATGTCTTGTGATTAGTTCCTTTAGTTCTTGAGGACATGGGAGAAGTTTTGCTGTTAGTAGTCATATGATTATGAAGTAATATGTGGTATTTGATATTTAAGTTGTGGTGTTATTCTTCTAGTGATGTTATGTGAACGTCGACTACATAATACTTCGCCTTTTTAAGGACCTAGGGGAATGCATTGTGTATAAAGGGTGCTTACGGTGGGTTGCCGGAGTGACAGAAACCTGAACCCCAGTTCGCACACTTTTGCATGAGGGAGTGTTGGATCCTAAAAGTTTATTGCTATGGTTAGGCTTTGCCTTAATTTCTCTCTTGTATTTGCAGATGCTTGCAAGAGGTTTAATCATAAGAGTGCACTTGTCTTAGTCTAGGCGGTGTGCTAGCATAGGCCCACCCACACAACACTTACCAACACAAAACATAGTACAAGATAGAATATGGCGAAAGTAACTTGACTACCTCTCCCGTGTGTCCTCAGGAACACTTTAGTCTTTATAAGTTTAATCCTTCGGCTTATCCTTTGTTCAAAGGATCGGGCCACTTGTTGCACCTTGCCACCATTTACCTTACTTGCTTTTATTTACTTGTTGCTTATACCGAAAAACCTATAAAAAATTACCTTTCATTACTTGCAGTTATTTCTTTCTCAAGATCACTTGTCATTACCTTCTGCTCATCGTTGGGTTCGACACTCTTACTTATTGAAAAGGCTCTGATTCCCATACACTTGTGGGTCATCGGCGTCTTTGGATGTAATCCCATCGAGTGGGCCCTGAGTATCTATCCCTCATGTGTATTGAAAAATCCCACTCTTGATCCAACACTCCTCAACATATCCCATTGGATTACCCAAGATACACATTTATGGCCACCATATTTCAGTGTGACGTTTAATGCACTCAAAGCATCATCCGGAGATAGAAATTATATGTGTAAGAGCAAGTTTTGCCCCCGAAGGTTTTGGAGATTGTTGGAGAAAGCAGTAGAGGAACTAATATTGTTTTCGAGTATAAACAGATACTTAGGTTCCTGAAGAATGGAGTTTGCAAGTAGAAGGTTGAAGGACAACTCACTGCAGCGAAAATCTGCAGTCCTATACCGAAGCCTTTCAAGGAAGACGACCCCTAAAAATGTCGTCGAGAAAGAAGATGTTGATACGTCCCAAATGTATCGATAATTTCTGCTTGCTCCATGCATGTTTTGTGTGATATTGCTATGATCTAGATACACTTTCATACACTTTTGATCATATTTGGACTAACCTATTAACTCAGTGCACCCCAGTGCTAGTTTCTGTTTTCTGTTGTTTTCTATTTCAGTTTTCCCCCATATTAAAAGTGATCCAAAAATTCGGGAAAAATCAGATAAAAAATCAGCATGAAGGAACCTTCCAGAGTCCCGAAGGAGGGCCAGGTGGGACCCACCAGGGCCCCAGGCGGCCACCTGGCGCGGCCTAGGGCTTGGCTGCGCCAGGTGGGCGCCTGGACCACTGGTGCCCCCTGGATGCCCCCCTTCACCTATATATCTCCTGTGACATGAAACTTCCGAAGACAGAACCCTTTTTCGCGATCTCGCCTCTGTTCCGCCGCCGCCGCGCTTCCAAGATCGGGAGCACCAACAGACCTCTTCCCAGTACCCTGCCGGAGGGTGGATCGACCTCCGGGAGCTTCCCCTCCACCATGGACGCTTCCCGGATGTGTCGTTAGTAGTTTCCTTTGGACCATGAGTCCGTGATCATTAGCTATGTGATGTTCTCCTCCCCACTTTGTTCTTCATGGTTTAGACCTCGTGAGCTGCCCTACATGATTGAGGCACATATGTAATGTTTCTGCTTTTGCTATGCTGAGTTTGATGGGATCTGATGGATTGTGAGATTATGTTCAGCTTGTCATAGAGTAATATATTTGGTTCTTATCTTTTATATTTTTGTTCCTAAGTAATTCTTGCATGTTCTCCGTTGTTATTTATTGCTTTGGCCAAGTAGTAGGTAGTAACTCCAAGAGGTAATGGTATGATCGATTGTGGGTTCATGCCCCCTAATGACACGCTTGAGTGACAGAAACATGAGTCTAGGGGATGTGTTGTTGCCACAAGGGGGAAAACAATGGTGCTTGTAACCGAGGTTGCAAGGATAGTTTACTTTACGCAAAGTTCTTTTTAATGCAGTTGTCTGTTGCTTTGGGTTTACACTTTGGGTAGGGCTCGCAACTTAATACCGGCGAGATGTTCTGGATAGATATCTCAAGGTGGATGATTGATGTCGCGAGATTTTACTTCTCGCCCCTCGTTGATTACCCAAAGTTGAAGGTTGAGATGTAGACATCAGCAAATTTCCCTCGGTGAAGATACCAAGGTTTGTCTCCGGTAGGACTCCAGCAACGATAAGTAGGTGGTTCGGCAAATGAGGCGCCGTCTTAAAAGAATCACTTGCTTCTCCTGGACCTGCACACACAACAGATAACTTTGCTCCCAACGAGATCAGAGAGGTTGTCAATCTCTCTAGCCTTGTTGTTTACAAAGGATAAAACGCACGGGATAATAATGATAGTGATAGCAACGGAAAAGTAAATAAAGCAGTAAATTGATAGCGGGTGTAAACAGTGTTGGAAATATGGACCGGGGTCCCATGATGTTCACTAGTGATGTCTCTCTCCCAAAAGACGATAAAATAGCCATGCGAGGTAAATAAATTACAGCTGGGCAATTGACAGGATTATGTGCGCAAACCAATGCTAACTATGTTATAAAGAAAGAGGCTCAAAAGCTTGGGCGGTACGCCAAAACAAGTAGACCAAAATCCATCTGCATCTACCTACTAATAATCCACCTTGAGATATCTATCCAGACCATCTCGCCGGTATTAAGTTCGGAATCCCACCCAAAGTGTAAACTCAAAGCAATAGACAACTGCATTAAAGAACTTTGCGTAAAGTAAACAACCCTTGCACCCGCAAGTACAAGCACCGTTGTTTTCTCCCTTGTGGAAACAGCACATCCCCTAGACTCATGTTTGTGTCACTCAAGCTAGTCATCAGGGGACATGAACCCACAATCATGCATAACGCTCCCTCTTGGAGTCACTACCTACTACTTGGCCAAAGAAATAAACAGCAACGGAGAACATGCAATAATTACTCAAGAACATAAATATAAAAGAGGAGAATCAAATATATTACTCAAAAACAATCTGAACATAGTCTCATAATCCATCGGATCCCAGCAAACTCAGCATAGCAACAGCAGAAAGATTACATATGTGCCTCGATCATGTAGGGCAACTCACGAGATCTAAACCATGAAGAACAAAGAGGGGAGGAGAATATCACATAGCTACTTATCATAGACCCATGGTCCAAGGTGGAATACTCATGGTTCATCCGGGAAGCATCCATGGTGGTGGAGAAGTTCCCGGAGGTGGTTCCTCCCTCCGGCAGGGTGCCGGGAAGAGGTCTCCTGGTGCTCCCGATCTTGGAAGCGCGGCGGCGGCGGAACAGAGGAGAGATTGCGAAAAAGGGTTCCTTCTTCGGGGGTTTCGAGTCACGGAGAATATATGGGCGAAGGGGGCATCCAGGGGGGCCACCAGGGGTCCAGGTATCCCCCTGGCGCGGCCCCACCCTAGGGCGCGCCAGGAGGGCGCCTGGGGCCCTGGTGGGTCCCCTCTGCCACCCCCCCCCCCCCCCGCGCCCCCTCAGTGATTCCCGAAGCTTCCGAAGCGCTGATTTTTTATTAGATTTTTCCAGAATTTTTGGAGCACTTTTAATATGGGGGAAACCTGAAATAGAAAAACAGTAGAAAACAGGAACTGGCACTGGGGGGCACTGAGTTAATAGGTTAGTCCAAATATGATCAAAACTGTATGGAAGTGTATCAATATCATAGCAATATCACACAAAAGAAGCATGGATCAAGAAGAAATTATAGATACGTTTTGAATGTATCAATGATTAGTTGTAGATGCAGATGGATTTCGGTCTACTTATTTTGGCGTACTGCCCATACTTTTGAGCCTCTTCCTTTCATTTGTAGCATAGTTAGCATTGCGGTGCGTTTATAATCCTGTCAATTGCCCATATGTAATTTGTTTACCTCGCATAGCAGTTTTATCGTCTTTTGGGAGAGAGACATCACTAGTGAACATCACGGGACCCCGATCCATATTCTCATCATTGTTTACACGCTTATTTACTTTCTAGCTTTTACTTTCAGTTGCTATCATTATCATTATCCCTTGTGTTTTGATCCTTTGTAAACAACAAGACCGGAGAGATTGACAACCTCTCTGAACTTCGTTGGGAGCAAAGTTATTTGTGTTTGTGTGCAGGTCCAGGTGAAGTAAGCAACCGAGGGTTGTGAACGGCGCCATTGTTCGCTTCACCACCTACTTATCATCTCTGGAGTCCTACTGGTCGATCTGAACCTCGGTATCTTCACCGAGGGAAACTTGCCGCTACGCTTCATCTCACCTTCCACTTGGGGTAACCAACGAAGGGCGAGAAGCAATTATCCTCTCTCACGTATCAAGAAAATTTTTGGCGCCGTTGCCGGGGACTCCAAGTGCTAAGATAGGGGAGTTTCCCACTACCTTTTACCTTTGCTTTTTAGTCTTGTTAGTTTACCTTTCATTTTTTACCTTTGTGTCTTTTACCAAAAACCCAAAAAATAGTATGTCTAGTTACTTGCTTGCCACCAATGCCTAACTTCTTTGAAACCAAATCCTATTGGCATGGAGGATTCACTAAGGATCAACAATATTATTACAAGGAACACCGTTTGTCTCAAAAAGGGATACACTTATGGAAACAAATACATCAGTTGTATGAGTATGCTAGAAACTTGTGCTCAATATATAATATATCTTTCTGCACGGATGAATCTTATTGCTTTATGAGGCACAAACACCTTGCTTTCCAATGTGAGTACAATGATGATGAAACCTTAGCTTCTTATGCTAAAGGAAACTATGATTTTTATGATGCAGAGCCAATAGAAGAATTTGTTGCTTATAAGGGTGCCTATGAAATTACTTCTCTTCTTAAAAATATTAATGACTCCCCTTACAAATCTGAGAGTCTTGCTATACTTAACTATTGTTTGGAAAATTATGATGCAAATTATTATATTACTGATCATCTTGAGAGAATCTCTCCCCCAAAGGAAGAGGCTAATGATTTGCAGGACTCTATGGAAGAAGAAATTGCTGAACCTGAAAGCTCCTTGGATGAAAAAGAGGAGGAGAGTGATGAACAAAAGGAGGAAGAATGGATTTATCCATGTTTACCTTCTAATGAGAGTAACTCTTTGAATCTTACCTTATATAAGTATAATGATCCTATGGATTCTTTTGAAATATACCTTTTTGATGAAGTTGATGCCTTCTATGCTTATGGTCGTGATGCCACTATGAATGATGCTTACGGAGATGAACTTGCTATAGTTCCTCATGTTAAGCATGAAAGTTTTTCTATTGCACCCACACTTGATTTTCCTATTAGCCTTTTGAAATCTCCAAATCATATTCCGGAGAATTATGCTCTTATTGAGGCTCAATGTGATGGGTTGCATTTATCTTATGTTCCTAAAGACCGTGTTGAAAACTACACACGTGTGCTTGTAGATCATGAACAACATGCTTTATGTGATAGTTATATTCTTGATGTTGTTCATGATGCTACTGAAAATTATTTTGAGAGAGGAAAGTTCGGTTGTAGAAACTTCCATGTTACAAAAACACCTCTCTTTTTGTTTAAAGTTTTTAAGTTGTTCTTGTTCCACCTTCCTATGCATGTCACTTTGTGCTTCTTTGATTTATTTTCTTATGAGATGCATATGCATAGGAAGTGGGTTAGGCTTAAATGTGTTTCATATTTTCTTCTTGATGCTCTCTTTTGCTTCAATTCGTATTCTCTTGTGAGAGCATCTTCTATAATCTTTATGCCTAGCTTAAAGGCGTAAAAGAAAGCGCTTGTTGGGAGGCAACCCAAGATGTTTTTACTTCTGTTTTTAGTGGTCTTGATGATTGTTAATACTGTAGAAACATCATTCTATCTTTATTTTCAAGCTTTGTGCCAAGTTATAGCCTCTTATGATAAGGGAAGCAAAAGTTGTGACATGTTGTCCAGAAAACAGATTATGTCTTCTCGACGGAAAATAATCGGATCAAATCACCAGTTCATCTTTTTGAGCTGAATTTTTTTACACGTCATGCTCTATACAATTGTTAAACTTTCGTATGTTCTGACTTTTTTTATTTGAGTTGCAGAAGTACCCCAAAAAAATTCTCTACTACCTACTGTTCTGTTTTTCACAGATTCTGCCACGTTTTTCCTCTCCTTACTTTTGAAAACCTTAAGCTTGCTTTTTCCTTGCAAAAACCCTTTGGCAATCTTGATAAACAATAGTTCTTCAAGAATATCTTTATATCCAGTGGGGGAAAATTATTCTATTAAGGGTACTAACCTCTCTAATCAGCTTATGATGAGTTACGTATGAAGGGAGTTTTCAAGTGTGCGATGGAAGATGATGAAAGAAGATCCAGGAGTGTCAAGCGCTAAAGCTTGGGATTCCCCCATGCATCCCCAATAAATATTCAAGGAGACTCAAGCGTCTAAGCTTGGGGATGCCCCCGTGCATCCCCTTCTCCATCAACAATCATCAGTTCATCCTTCGTCTCACTATATTTTTATCACTTCATGCATTATGTGCTATGCTTGGAGCGTCTCGCTCTTAGGTTTTATTTTTAGTTTTATTTAGCTTTGCTTGCTGTTCATAACTAGTTAGACCCCGTCTTACTTTGTGTGGGAGAGAAATACGCTCCACTCCAATCTATAACACATCATAGGATTTTTCATGCTTATCTTTCTGTTGTTGTGTGTTCTTTATCTTTTCGTAGCTACTGCCATGATTAGTTTTTATTTTATTTTGTCTTTAGAAAGAGCCTTGGCTTTTGATTAGTTTGTTGTTGGAACTCTCTTTAGTTTTCATGTTTATCTTGTTAAGAGAGTTGGTTGTCGCACTGAGTTGTGTCTTGTCTTGAAAGTAGGTAATTGAGGTTGCTATTTAATTTTAGTAGTAACTTGGAATAGTTTTGAGGTATTGATGTGAGTAATGTTTGAATTTTTGGTGTCAAGAGCTCTAGCCTATTAGTGATAGGTGTTGTATTTTGGGAAATCCGTGTGTATTTTCAAAACCTACAAAACTAGTTAAGAACTCTAGCTACTAGATGGATCGCTAATCTTTGGAGGGATCGGATATTAGAGTACACTCACGTACCATGAGTAGAGGATGCGGAAGGATAACCAAACCCCCATACACTCCTCCTCGGGGTACTTGTCTCTTCGTGAACCTCCTTATTAGATTGAGAGTTACCGATAATAAGTCCATGAGTTCTTCGGATTAATGTAAGTGAAAGTTGACACTTCCACCTCCTCATATTTGCTAGCCTCTCCCGTGCCGTGCATTGCCTTCTTCTCACTCCGAGAGTTGGCGTCCACCTTCGCCGGTACATCCAAACCCTTGGCATGATACGCTCTGTCATCATAAACCTCCTTATATCTTTCCTCAAAACATCCACCATACCTACCTATCAAGGAATTTCCATAGCCTTCCCGAGATATATTGACATGCAACTTCCACCTCTTCATGACTTGATCTTCATGTCATACATGTTCCTGCTACACTGGTGGCGGCATACATTGCATACATCATGATAGCTACATCTTCTTTATGATTTGAGTACCTTGTAAAGTGTGAAAGATCTTCTATACCCTCTTGTAAATTAGAGTGTTGCCCTTAAGTGAGGAAAAGTTCCCAAAGTGGACAAAATAAAAGATCCCAAAGAGGACAAATGAGAGTTAAATAGAAAGAGCCATTGAGGCCACCAAAAAAATACAAAAAATAGAAAAAAAGAGAAAAAGAAAAATAAAAAGAGAGAAAGGGAAACACTACTATCCTTTTGAAAGATCCACACTAGTACTCCCTCTTATCCTTGTGCTCCATAGAGATGATCATTCATGCATATAGCTATGTGGGGACCTTCACACTATAGAACTTGACTTGCATATTGCAAGGATGAGCCTCCTCAAAAGAGCTCTAGATCTTCATGAGCGAGCAAGTTGGATGCACCCCATCTAGTTCCATTGGAGATCATTTTAGCTCATATGTGCATCCGTTGCATGGCAATCCCTACTCCTCACATCATATCTATCATTTGGCCTTCTCGCCTATGATTGTCCTCATTGATGTGATCCTTTCTCACCTTTTTTTCTTCCTCCTCCACCCTATTTCTCTCTTTGCCATCCTAAGTGTCAACTCTCGTGCTTACGCTCATCCATTGCATGAGTGCTCAAAATATCGAAAAGGAGTGGATCAAATTGACTTGTACCTGGCTAGTGGTCTGGGGACGAGTCAAGATAAGATTCCAAAAAAGACCAAGTGTGAAACATTAGTAGATTGAGTTCTCAACACTAAAAGATATTTTTTTCTCGTATTCCATATCCCCTTTCTTGCACGCAAACACCATTTGGAGACATTCGAGTCAAGGACAGCGAGAGCTCTTGCGCCTAATGTTCTTTTGTTACTTGTTTCAATGCTAATATAGACTCTTGCATGTTATGAATTGAATTGAATCGCATACCTTGATTGCTTTACTTTTCAAAGTTCTTATATGGTTATTAGCATGTCACCACAGAAATTATGCTTGTTATCATTTACCTACTCGAGGACGAGCATGAATTAAGCTTGGGGATGTTGATAAGTCCCAAATGTATCGATAATTTCTGCATGCTCCATGCATGTTTTGTGTGGTATTGCTATGATCTAGATACACTTTCATACACTTTTGATCATATTTTGACTAACCTATTAACTCAGTGCACCCCAGTGCCAGTTTCTGTTTTCTGCTGTTTTTCTATTTCAGTTTTCCCCCATATTAAAAGTGCTCCAAAAATTCGAGAAAAATCAGATAAAAATCAGCGTGAAGGAACCTTCCGGAGTCCCGAAGGGGGACCAGGTGGGACCCACCAGGGGCCCAGGCGGCCACCTGGCGCGTCCTAGGGCTTGGCCGCGCCAGGTGGGCGCCTGGACCCCTGGTGGCCCCCTGGCTGCCCCCCTTCGCCTATATATCTCCCATGACATGAAACTTCCGAAGACAGAACCCTTTTTCGCGATCTCGCCTCTGTTCCGCCGCCGTCGCGCTTCCAAGATCGGGAGCACCGGCAGACCTCTTCCCGGCACCCTGCTGGAGGGAGGATCGACCTCCGGGAGCTACCCCTCCACCATGGACGCTTCCCGGATGTGTCGTGAGTAGTTTCCTTTGGACCATGGGTCCGTGATCAATAGCTATGTGATGTTCTCCTCCCCTCTTTGTTCTTCATGGTTTAGACCTCGTGAGTTACCCTACATGATTGAGGCACATATGTAATCTTTCTGCTTTTGCTATGCTGAGTTTGATGGGATCTGATGGATTATGAGATTATGTTCAGATTGTGATAGAGTAATATATTTGGTTCTTATCTTTTATATTTTTGTACCTAAGTAATTCTTGCATGTTCTCCGTTGTTGTTTATTGCTTTGTCCAAGTAGTAGATGATACGTCCCAAACATATCGATAATTTCTGCTTACTCCATGCATGTTTTGTGTGATATTTGGACTAACCTATTAACTGAGTGCACCCCAGTGCCAGTTTCTATTTTCTGTTGTTTTTCTATTTCAGTTTTCCCCCATATTAAAAGTGCTCAAAAAATTCAGGAAAAATCAGATAAAAATCAGCGTGAAGGAACCTTCCGGAGTCCCGAAGGGGGGCCAGGTGGGACCCACCAGGGCCCTAGGCGCCTAGCTGGCACGGCCTAGGGATTGGACGCGCCAGGGGGCGCCTGAACCCCTGGTGGACCCCCTGGCTGCCCCCTTCGGCTATATATCTCCCGTGACGTGAAACTTCCGAAGATAGAACCCTTTTTCGCGATCTCGCCTTTGTTCCGCCGCCGCCGCGCTTCCAAGATTGGAAGCACCATCAGGACCCTTCCCGGCACCCTGCTGGAGGGAGGATCGACCTCCGGGAGCTTCCCCTCCACCATGGACACTTCCCGGATGTGCCGTGAGTAGTTTCCTTTGGACCATGGGTCCGTGATCAGTAGCTATGTGATGTTCTCCTCCCCTCTTTGTTCTTCATGGTTTAGACCTCGTGAGCTGCCCTACATGATCGAGGCACACATGTAATCTTTCTCCTTTTGCTATGTTGAGTTTGATGGGATATGATGGATTATGAGGTTATGTTCAGACTGTGATAGAGTATTATATTAGGTTTTTATCTCTTATATTTTTGTTCCTAAGTAATTCTTGCATGTTCTCCGTTGTTGTTTATTGCTTTGGCCAATTAGTAGGTAGTAACTTCACGAGGGAACGTTATGCTCGATTGTGGGTACATGCCCCCTGATGACACGCTTGAGTGACAGAAACATGAGTCTAGGGGATGTGCTGTGGCCACAAGGGGGAAAACAATGGTGCTTGTAACCGCGGTTGCAAGGATTGTTTACTTTACGCAAAGTTCTTTTTAATGCAGTTGTCTGTTGCTTTGGGTTTACACTTTGGGTGGGGCTCGCAACTTAATACCAGCGCGATGTCCTGGATAGATATCTCAAGGTGTATGATTAGTAGTAGATGCAGATGGATTTCGGTTTACTTATTTTGGCGTACTGCCCATGCTTATGAGCCTCTTCCATTCTTTTTAGCATATTTAGCGTTGCGGTGCGTTTATAATACTGTCAACTTCCCATCTGTAATTTGTTTACCTCGCATAGCAGTTTTATCGTCTTTTGGGAGAAAGACATTACTAGTGAACATCACGGGACCCCGGTCTATATTCTCATCACTGTTTACACGCTCATTTACTTTTCAGTATTTACTTTCAGTTGCTATCATTATCATTATCCCTTGTGTTTTGATCCTTTGTAAACAACAGGACCGGAGAGATTGACAACCTCTCTGAACTTCGTTGGGAGCAAAATTATTTGTGTTGTGTGCAGGTCCTCGTCAGTTGCGCCGCTGACACCTACTTATCATCGCCAGAGTCCTACGGGAGACAAACCCTATCCTCTACATAGGGGAAATTTGCTACTATCCTACATCTCACCTTCCACTTTGGGTAACCAACGAAGGGCGAGAAACTATTATCATCATCTCGCACATCAGGCAAATTTCTGGCGCCGTTGCTGGGGATTCCGAGTGATAAGATAGGGGAGTTGCCCGCTACCTTTTACCTTTACTTTTTAGTCTTGTTAGTTTACCTTTCAGTTTCTATCTTTGTGTCCTTTATCAAAAATTACAAAAAAATCTGCCACACTTGCTGCTACTGTGGGTTCCACTGAAAACACCAAGTTGTGTGACTTCACTAGTCACAAAAACAAAGACTTTATCTGCACTCATGTTGCCACACCTGCCACTTCAGCTACCTCTTATGAAATTAAACCTGCTTTGCTAAACCTTGTTATGAGAGATCAATTCTCTGGTGCTGGAGATGATGTTGCTTTACACTTGAATAATTTTGTTGAATTATGTGATATGCAAAAGTATAAAGAATTAGAAGGTGATGTTGTTAAGCTCAAGATTTTTCCTTTCTATTTGAGGGAAGGAACTAAAATTTGGTTTCAATCTTTGCCTAGGAATAGCATAGATTCTTGGGATAAGTGCAAAGATGCTTTTATTGGGAAGTACTACCCACCTGCTAAAATTATCCAATTGAGGAGTAACATTATGTATTTTAAGCAATTGGATAATGAACACAATGCCCAAGCTTGGGAACGTATGAAATCTCTTGTTAAGAAATGCCCTACACATGGTTTGACTACCTGGATGGTTATCCAGACTTTTTATGCAGGCTTGAACTTTACCTCGCGGAACTTGTTAGATTCGGCCGCGGGAGGAACCTTTATGTCAACTACACTTGGTGCTGCCACAAAGCTTCTCGATGAGATGATGACCAACTATTCCCAATGGCACACCGAACGCGCTCCAACAGGTAGGAAGGTAAACTATGCCGAGGAGATTACCTCCCTAATGAAAAAGTTGAATTAATTATGTCTCTACTTACCAAGCAACCCTCTTGATCCTCATGATGTTCCTTTAAATTCTTTGGTTGCTCAGGAACAAGTAGATGTGAACTTTATTTCTAGAAACAACTTCAACAACAATGCTTATAGGGGCAATTTTGCTAGCAATCCTAGACCGTTTCCATCCAACTATGGGAACAACAACACCTACCCTAGCAACAAGAACCCCACTTCTGAACTAGAAAGCATGCTTAGAGACTATATCACTACCCAAAAATCCTTCAACAAGAATATAGAAAAAATATCTAAATTAGATAATCTTTGTTTGAAGGTAGACAGCTTAGCCCTTGATGTTGAGATGCTAAAAATTAGAACCTCTCCCGTTGAGGAGAGCACTGCCACTCCTATTAATGCTATCCAATTACAAATTAATGAAAATATTAGGATGATGGATAAACTTAAAGAAATGTGGGCTAGAGAAAAAGAGGAAGATGATAGAATTAAGAGCCTTCCTACACACCACACAGTAGCCACTATCAAAATTGTTGAGGATACCGAAACTATTAGCACCCAATGCACTCCTGGTCCCATTGGACCTATTAATGGTGATGCTAATACCTCAACCGTAGAAGAAGATACTCCTATGAACATAGAGGGTTTCAAACAAGTGAACCTAGATGACACTACTACCACCTTTGATAGTAGTGATGTTGATTTTGATAGTTGCACCCTCTCAGAAGTTATTAGCTTGCTACACAAAATGTCTAGAGACCCCCACACTAGCACACTTAATCTGGCCTTCACGGAGCATATCACAGATGCTCTCATCAAAGCTAGGGAGGAGAATCTTAGAATAGAAGCCTCCATACCTAGGAAGCTAGATGATGGTTGGGACCCTATGATCAAAATTAAATTAAATAACTTCTCTTGCTATTCTTTATGTGTCGTTGGAGCTAGTACCTCCGTCATGCCCAAAAGAGTGTATGATATGTTTGAATTGAAACCTTTTGATTCTTGTTCTGTTGGTGTTCGTCTTGTCAATTCTTCCGTAAATAAACCTTTGGGGAAGATCGACGATGTTCTTATCATTGTCAATGACAACTTTGTTCCCGTTGATTTTATTATCATGGATATAGAGTGTGAACCTTTATGTACAATTATTTTTGGACGTCCTTTTCTTCGCACCGTTGCTGCTATCATTGACATGAAAGAGGGGAATATAAAATTTCAATTCCCTCTCAAAAAGGGGATGGAACACTTCCCTAGAAAGAAAATCAAGTTACCTTTTGAGTCCGTTACACAGGCTAGCTATTCTCTTTCTCTTAATAAAAACTTGATTCTTCTTTTGCCTTATTTCTAGCTTAAAGGCGTAAAAGAAAGCGCTTGTTGGGAGGCAACCCAAGATGTTTTTACTTATGTTTTTAGTGATCTTGATGATTGTCACTACTTTAGCAACATCATTGTATCTTTATTTTCAAGCTTTGTGCCAAGTTATAGCCCAATATGACAAGGGAAGCAAAAGTTGTGACATGTTGTCCAGAAAACAGATTCTGTCTTAGTGACGGGGGAAATTGGATCAAATCACCAGTTCATCTTTTTGAGCTGAATTTCTTACACAGTGTGCTCTATACAATTTCGGAACTTTCGTATGTTCTGAATTTTTTGATTTGAGTTGCATAAGTACCCCGAAAAAATTCTCTACTACCTTATGTTCTGTTTTTCACAAATTATGCCACGTTCTGTCTCTCCTTACTTTTGCAAACCTTAAGCTTGCTTTTTATTTAAAAAAACCTTTTGGCAATCTTGAGAAACAGTAGCTCTTCAAGAATATCTCTAAATCCAGTGGGGAAAAAATATTTTATTAAGGGTACTAACTTCTCTAATCAGCTTATGATTTGTTATGTATGAAGGGAGTTTTTAAGTGTGCGATGGAAGATGATGAAAGAAGATTCGGGAGTGTCAACAATCAAGATTGGGGATGCCCCCATGCATCCCCAATAAATATTCAAGGAGACTCAAGCGTCTAAGCTTGGGGATGCCCCCATGCATCCCCTTCTCCATCAACAATCATCAGTTTGTCCTTCGTCTCACTATATTTTTATCACTTCATGCGTTATGTGCTATGCTTGGAGCGTCCCGCTCTTAGGTTTTATTTTTATTTTTCTTTAGCTTTGCTTTCTGTTCATAACAAATTCGACCCCGTCTTACTTTGTGTGGGAGAGAAACACGCTCCACTTTCAAAATATAGAACACATCATAGGATTTTTCATGCCTATCTTTTTGTTGTTGTGTGTTCTTTATCTTTTCATAGCTACTGCCATGTTTAGTTTTAGTTTTAGTTTTTATTTAGCAAGAGCCTTGGCTTTTGTTTAGTTTGTTGCTGGAACTCTCTTTAGTTTTCATGTTTATCTTGTTAAGAGAGATGGTTGTTGCACTGAGTTGTGTCTTGTCTTGAAAGTAGGTAATTGAGGTTGCTATTTAATTTTAGTAGTAACTTGCAATAGTTTTGAGGCATTGATGTGAGTAATGTTTGAACTTTTGGTGTCAAGAGCTCTAGCCTATTAGTGATTGGTGTCGTATTTTGGGCAATCCGTGTCTATTTTCAAAACCTACAAACTAGTTGAGAACTCTAGCTACTAGATGGATCGCTAATCTTTGGAGGTATCGAATATTAGAGTACACTCACGTACCATGAGTTGAGGATGCGCAAGGATAACCAAACCCCCATACACTCCTCCTCAGGGTACTTGTCACTTTGTGAACCTCCTTATTAGATTGAGAGTTACTGATAATAAGTGCATGAGTTCTTCGGACTAATTTAAGTATTGAAAGTTGAAACTTCCACCTCCTCATATTTGCTAGCCTCTCCCGTGTCGTGCATTGCCTTCTTCTCACTCTGAGAGTTGGCGTCCACCTTCGCCGGTACATCCAAACCCTTGGCATGATACGCTCTATCATCATAAACCTCCTTATATCTTTCCTCATTACAGCCACCATACCTACCTATCAAGGCATTTCCATAGCCTTTCCGAGATATATTGCCATGCAACATCAACCTCTTCATGACTTGATCTTCATGCCATACATGTTCCTGCTACACTGGCAGTGGCATACATTGCATACATCATGATAGCTACATATTCTTTATGATTTGAGTACCTTGTAAAGTGTGAAAGATCTTCTATACCCTCTTGTAAATTAGAGTGTTGCCCTTAAGTGAGGAAAAGATCCCAAAGTGGACAAAATAAAAGATCCCAAAGAGGACAAATGTGAGTTAAATAGAAAGAGCCATTGAGGCCACCAAAAAATACAAAAAAATAGAAAAAGGAGAAAAAGAAAATAAAAAGAGAGAAAGGGGCAACACTACTATCCTTTTGAAAGATCCACACTAATACTCCCTCTTATCCTTGTACTCCATAGATATGATCATTCATGCATATAGCTATGTGGGGACCTTCACACTATAGAACTTGGCTTGCATATTCCAAGGATGAGCCTCCTCAAAAGAGCTCTAGGTCTTCATGAGAGAGAAACTTAGATGTGCCCCTACTAGTTCCATTGGAGAGCTTTCTAGCTCATATGTGCATTCGTTGCATGGCAATCCCTACTCCTCACATCATATCTATCATTTGGCCTTCTCGCCTATGATTGTCCTCATTGATGTGAGCCTTTCTCATCCTTTTTGTCTTCCTCCTCCACCATATTTCTCTATTTGCCATCCTAAGTGTCAACTTTCGTGCTTACGCTCATCCATTGCATGAGTGCTCAAAATATCGAAATGGAGTGGATCAAATTGACTTGTACCTGGCCAGTGGTCTGGGCACGAGTCAAGATAAGATTCCAAAGAAGACCAAGTGTGAAACTTTAGTAGATTGAGTTCTCAATACAAAAATACTTTTTTCTCATATTCCCTATCCCTCTTCTTTCATGTAAGCACCATTTGGAGACATTCGAGTCACGGACATCAAGAGCTCTTGCACCTAATGTTCATTTGTTACTTGTTTCAATGCTAATATAGACTCTTGCACGTTATGACTTGAATTGAATCACATACCTTGATTTCTTTACTTTTCAAAGTTCTTATATGGTTGCTAGCATGTCACCACATAAATTATGCTTATTTTTTTGAATTTAAAGGAGTGTGAAGCATGAGCTCCATGGTGTTTTATTACAAATAAAATAAGGAGGAGAACCAAAAGTTCTCAGAGGGAGTATATGAGGGGATACAGAAAGGGAGGCCTACCTGTACAAACTAGTGCAAGCTATTAATCCAAAAAAGCAACTGGTCTCTAGTATCTCCCTGAAATCTATGTGAAAGCAGGGTGATGTCATGCACAAAGTGCCTTCTCCAGGAGGTGAAAGAGGAGCTCTCCCCCTGAAGTTCTTGCCATTCCTTTGCATCCAAATGCACCAAGCAGAAGTGAGAACAACTTCTAAGAAGAAAGGTCTAGAAAATATGTTCCTTGCCTGAGAAAACAGGACACCATGTCTGGAGCATTGGGCCATTCAATTTGATGGTAATTCCAAATTCTTGCACTGAAGTTGCATTTGAAGAACAAGTGTAGCATGTCCTCATGAGCATGTATAGGACACAGAATGCAAGAATTGTGATCCTGGGGAGACCTCCACTTCCTTCTAACTAGAAGATCTTTACTATTCAGTCTGTCAAACAATAAGAGCCAACCAAAAACTTTTATCTTCATGGGGCACTTACTCCTCCAAATCCACTTGCAAGCAGAATCATCAGGGTGGTGAGAATGCATCAAGGTATAAAACTGTTTTGCAGAATACCCATGCTTTCCAGGCCAAGTCCATATGTCAGGGATGGAAGTGTCTCTGTAAATTTGCTAGCCAATCACTCAGGATTTTTAGCTCTAAAGATGCTTGTTGAGACAGAGGCAGGTGAAATAAAGTGGCCACTCCAGTATGTGTAATGAACTCATGGACAGATTGTTTGTCATCTCTAACATAAGAGAAAAGATGAGGCAACCTATTTCATACACTTTTGATCATATTTGGACTAAATTATTAACTCAGTGCACCACAGTGCCAGTTTCTTTTTTTTTCTATTTTTCTATTTCAGGTTTCCCCAATATTAAAAGTGTTCCAAAAATTTTGGAAAATCAGATAAAAAATCAGCGTATCGAAAGCTTCCGGAAACACCTAGGAGGGGTCGAAGGGGAACCACCAGGGCCCCAGGCGCCCTCCCGGCGCGCCCTAGTGTGGGGCCGCGCCAGGGGGCCACCTGGACCACTGGTGACCCCCTGGCTCCCCCCTTTCGCCTATATATTCTCCCTGGCGCGCAGCCTCCGAAAAAAGAACCTTTTTCGCGATCTCGCCTCCGTTCCGTCGCCGTCGTGCTTCCAAGATCGGGAGAGCCATCAGACCTCTTCTGGCACCCTTCTGGAGGGAGGATTGACCTCTGGGAGCCTCTCCTCCACCATGGACGCCTCCCGGATGATCCGTGAGTAGTCTACCTTGGACCATGGGTCCGTGATCAGTACCTATGTGATGTTCTCCTCCCCTCTTTGTTCTTCATGGACTAGACCTCGTGAGCTTCCCTACATGATCGAGGCACATATGTAATTTTCTGTTGTTGATATGCTGAGTTTGCTCGAATCTGATACGTCCAAAACGTATCTATAATTTCTGCTTGCTCCATACTTCTTTTGTGTGATATTGCTATGATATTGATACACTTCCATACACTTTTGATCATATTTGGACTAACTTATTAACTCAGTGCACCCCAGTGCCAGTTCCTGTTTTCTGTTGTTTTTCTATTTCAGGTTTCCCCCATATTAAAAGTGCTCCAAAAATTCGAGAAAAATCCAATAAAAAATCAGCGCTTCGGAATCTTCGGGAATCATCGATGGGGGCCAGAGGGGACCCACCAGGGTCCCAGGCGCCCTAGGGTGGGGCTGCGCCAGGGGGCCGCCTGGACCCCTGGTGGCCCCCCTGGCTGCCCCTCCTTCGCCCATATATTCTCCGTGACGCAAAACCCCTGAAGAAGGAACCCTTTTCACGATCTCTCCTCTGTTCCGCCGCCGCCGCGCTTCCAAGATCGGGAGCACCAGGAGACCTCTTCCCGGCACCCTGCCGGAGGGAGGAACCACCTCCGGGAGCTTCTCCACCACCATGGATGCTTCCCGGATGAACCGTGAGTATTCCACCTTGGGCCATGGGTCTATGATCAGTAGCTATGTGATTTTCTCCTCCCCTCTTTGTTCTTCATGGTTTAGACCTCGTGAGCTGCCCTACATGATCGAGGCACATATGTAATCTTTCTGCTGTTGCTATGCTGAGTTTGCTGGGATCCGATGGATTATGAGACTATGTTCACATTGTGTTTGAGTAATATATTTGATTCTCCTCTTTTATATTTATGTTCTTGAGTAATTCTTGCATGTTCTCTGTTGTTGTTTATTGCTTTTGCCAAGTAGTAGGTAGTGACTCCAAGAGGGAGCATTATGCATTATTGTGGGTTCATGCCCCCTGATGACTAGCTTGAGTGACAGAAACATGAGTCTAGGGGATGTGATGTTGCCACAAGGGAGAAAACAACGGTGCTTGTACTTGCGGGTGCAAGGATTGTTTACTTTACGCAAAGTTCTTTAATGCAGTTGTCTGTTGCTTTGAGTTTACACTTTGGGTGGGCTTCGCAACTTAATAACAACGAGATGTTCTGGATAGATATCTCAAGGTGGATGATTAGTAGGTAGATACAGATGGATTTTGGTCTACTTGTTTTGGCGTACCGCCAAGCTTTTGAGCCTCTTCCTTTCTTTATAGCATAGTTAGCATTGGTTTGCGCACATAATCCTGTCAATTGCCCAGCTATAATTTGTTTACCTCGCATGGCTATTTTATCGTCTTTTGGGAGAGAGACATCACTAGTGAACATCATGGGACCCCGGTCCATATTTCCAACACTCTTTGCACCCGCTATCAATTTACTGCCTTAGTTACTTTCCGTTGCTATCACTATCATTATTATCCCGTGCGTTTTATCCTTTGTAAACAACAAGGCCGGAAAGATTGACAACCTCTCTGAACTCGTTGAGAGCAAATTTATCTGTTGTGTGTGCAGGTCCAGGAGAAGCAAGTGATTCTTTTCAGATGACGCCTCATTTGCCGAACCACCTACTTATCGTTGCTGGAGTCCTACCGGAGACAAACCTTGGTTTCTTCACCGAGGGAAACTTGTTGCTATCTACATCTCAACCTTCCACTTTGGGTAACCATCTGATACGATGAGGATAGTTCTCTCACTCCTCGTTGGTTACCCCAAGTGGACGGTGAGATGTAGCGTAGCAGCAAATTTCCCTCGATGAAGATACCAAGGTTATCGAACCAGTAGGACTCCAAGAGATACAAGAAGGTGTCACGGCGCTTGACGTGGGCCTGCACACAGATACAAATAACTTTGCTCCCAACGAGTACAGAGGAGTTGTCAATTCCTCCGGCCTTGTTGTTTACAAAGGATCAATGCAAGAGATAATAATGATAGTGATAGCAACTGAAAAGTAAACTAAGGATGTAAACAGTAATGTGAAGATGGACCGGGGTCCCGTGATTTTCACTAGTGATGTCTCTCCCAAAAGACGATAAAAGTGCTAGCGAGGTAAACAAATCACAGCTGGGAAATTGACAGAATTATGAAGGCACCGCAATGCTAACTATGTTGCAAAGAAAGGAAGGGCTCAAAAGAAATGGGCAGTACGCCAAGGTAAGTAGACCGAAATCCAACTGCATCTACTACGAATCATCCACCTTGAGATATCTATCCAGAACATCTCGCTGGTATTAAGTTGCGAATCCCACCCAAAGTGTAAACTCAAAGCAACAGACAACTGCATTAAAAGAACTTTGCGTAAAGTAAACAATCCTTACACCCGCGGATACAAGCATCGTTGTTTTATCCCTGGTGGCAACAGCACATCCCCTAGTCTCATGTTTCCGTCACTCAAGCTAGACATCAAGGGGCTGAACCCACAATCAAGCATAACGCTCCCTCTTGGAGTTGCAACAAATCACTTGGCCAAAGTAAAATACGGCAACGGAGAACATGAAAGAATTTACTTAAGAACAAAATATAAAAGAGAAGAACCAAATATATTACTCATCACAATCTGAACATAGTCTCATAATCCATCAGATACCAACAAACTCAACATAGCAACAGCAGAAATTACATAAGTGCCTCGATCATGTGAGGCAGCTCACGAGGTCTCGAAAGTGGAAGCACAAAGAGGGGAGAGAAGTACATCACATAGCTACTGGTCACGGACCCATGGTCCAAGGGAAACTACTCACGGTACATACGGGAGGCGTCCATGGCTATGGATGGTCTCTCGGAGGGGGTTCCTCCTCCCGGCAGGGTGCCGGGGCAGCTTCTCCAGGCAGCCCCGATCTAGAAACGGCGGCGGCGGCGGTACAGAGGCGAGATCGCGGAAAAGAGATCGATATTAGGGGTTTCCACCCCGAGGGCTAAATATAGGCGAAGGGGGGCACCGATAGGGGCCACAGGGCAGCCAGGAGGCTCCCTGGCATGGCCTAGAGTGGGGCCGCGCCAGGGACCCTTCTGAAGTCCCTGTGGTGGCCCTCCTTCCCTCCTTTGGTGTTTCCGGAAGCTTCCGGGTCGCTGATTTTTTATCTGATTTTTCCGGATTTTTTGGAGCACTTTTAATTGCCGGAAAACCTGAAATACAAAAACAACAGAAAAAAAAACAACTGGCAGCTGGGTGCACTGGGTTAATAGATTAGTCCAAATATGCTCAAAAGTGTATGAAAGTTCAAGCAAAACATGGCAAAGTCACACAAAACATGCATGGAGCAAGCAGAAATTATAGATACGTTTGGGACGTATCACCAACGAGGGGCGAGAAGTAAACTCTCGCGACATCAGGATCTGATGGATTATGAGACTATGTTCAGTTTGTGATTGAGTAATATATTTGGTTCTTATCTTTTATATTTATGTTCTTGAGTAATTCTTGCATGTTCTCCGTTGTTGTTTATTGCTTTGGCCAAGTAGTAGGTAGTGACTCCAAGAGGGAACGTTATGCTCGATTGTGGGTTCATGCCCCCTGATGACTAGCTTGAGTGACAGAAACATGAGTCTAGGGGATGTGCTTTTGCCACAAGGGGGAAAACAACGGTGCTTGTAACCGTGGTTGCAAGGATTGTTTACTTTACGCAAAGTTCTTTTAATGCAGTTGTCTGTTGCTTTGGGTTTACACTTTGGGTGGGGCTCGCAACTTAATATCAGCGAGATGTTTTGGATAGATATTTCAAGGTGGATGATTAGTAGTAGATGCAGTTGGATTTCGGTCTACTTATTTTGGCGTACCGCCCATGCTTTTGAGCCTCGTCCTTTCTTTGTAGCATAGTTAGCATTGCGGTGCGTTTTTAATCCTGTCAATTTCCCAGCTATGATTTGTTTACGTCGCATAGCAGTTTTATCGTCTTTTGGGAGAGAGACATCACTAGTGAACATCACGGGACCCCGGTCCATATTCTCATCACTGTTTACACGCTCAATTTATTTTCTGATTTTATTTTCTAGATGCTATCACCATTATCATTATCCCTTGCATTTGATCCTTTGTGAACAACAAGGCCGGAGAGATTGGCAACCTCTCTGAACTTCGTTGGGAGCAAAGTTATTTGTATTGTGTGCAGGTACACGTCAATTGCACCGTTGACACATACTTCTCACTTCCGGAGTCCTACTGGAGACATAAACCTCGGTATCTTCACTGAGGGAAACTTGCCGCTACGCTGCATCTCACCTTCCACTTGGGGTAACCAACGAAGGGTGAGAAGCCACTATCCTCTCTCGCGTATCAGTAACCAAGTGGGTTGAAGCAATCCCCACTGAGAGTGCTGATCACAAGACATCTTTGAAAATGCTCTAGGATGTATTTTTTCCTAGTTTTGGTGTACCAAGGTACCTCATGACTGATGGAGGATCACACTTCACGCATGGAGCTTTTAGAAAAGTTGTAGCCAAGTACGATGTCAATCATAGAATTGCTTCATCGTACCATCCTCAAACTAGTGGGCAAGTTGAGCTCACCAATAGAGAGATCAAGTTGATCTTGCAAAAGACAGTTAACAGTTATAGGAAGGACTGGTCAAAGAAGTTAGGAGATGCTTTGTGGGCGTATAGAACTGCTTAAAAAACCATGGGGATGTCTCCCTATAAAATGGTCTATGGCAAGGCTTGCCATTTTCCATTAGAATTAGAACACAAAGCTTTCTGGGTTGTTAGAAAGCTTAATGCCGACCCAAAGTTGGCTGGTGAAAAGCGTCTCATGAACTTGACTTCTCTAGATGAGTGGAGAAGTGAAGCTTACGAGAGTGCTAAAATTTTTAAGGAAAAGGTAAAGAAGTGCCATGATAGAAGGATTTTGAAACGTGAATTTCATGTTGGTGATAAAGTTTTGTTGTTTAGATCTTGTTTCAGGTTTTCTCCAGGTAAATTAATTTCCAGATGGGAAGGATCATTTCATATAAAAGAAGTGTACCGCTCCGGTGCAATCAAGATTAACAATTTTGATGGCACCAAACCTCAAGTTGTGAATGGGCAAAGACTCAAGCATTACATGGCAGGAGACCCTGTCAATTTTGATGTAAATTTAATACACACAACAACTCATGAAGAACATGTTGCAGCCCTGTTTCAGACAGCAGCAGGAAAAGAATAAGAAAAGGTATGTATTACGGTAAGGAAACATCATGAACCTCCATAAAAGTTCCATATTACGAGTTTTTGCAAAATTAGGAAAATTCGAGGCCTAAGTGGAGCCGGAGAGGAGCTCCCCGGGGCCCAAGTGTTGGGAATGTGCCCTAGAGGCAAATAAAATATGTTTATTAGCATATTCCATAAGTTCATAATAAGTTTTATACTGTGCTATAACTGTATTAAGCGGAAACATTAATACACGTGTGGTATAAAACAACCGTAGGGTGTCACACTTAAGGGTATTCGATGCATTAAGGATTGCTTCGGGATCACCGGAGAAATAAGAGAGAACACCGGAATTGTTTCCGGTGGAGGCCAGAAATGTTTCTGGAGATTTTGAATTGTTCAAAATATTATTTAAATATGTTTTAGTATTTAATGAATGAATTAAATATTAAAAATCTGATTTAAATAATTAAATAATGAATTAAAAGGCACATGGGCCTCATAGGGCCCATTAGGGGAAGAGGGAGTCTCCCACATGGGCCATGGCGCCATGAAGGGGCCCATGCCCCCCTAGGCGCATATGCCCCCCCCCCCTCCCCTTGGGATTAGTCCCACATGGGAAGTTGAGGGAGGTGTGCCCCCCCTCCTTGGCCTATATAAGGAGGGGTAGGGGTGCTCTTTTCTTCGTAACTTTGATTTGAGACAAGTTTCTCTAATCTCTCTCTTCCTCCTCTCTCCCTCCCGTGAGCGGACTCCCCTTGTTTGGAGTCTGCACTGGTTTGAGGATTTCTCCACCATACGCACGCCGTCGTGCTGCTGGAATCGGGATCTGAATCCATCTTCTTTCCGCTGCTCTTCTGGTTCGGAGCCCGGAGGGACGTCAGGTACACCGTATGTGTGTAATCCCGCGAGGTTCTACACTTGTGCTGCTACTTCATCGTCCTGGCCTTATCGCGGCGTCTTCACCGACAACGTTCCGACGGGGACGTAATCCCATCATCGGTCTCAAGGATCGGGTGGCTATCGTAGTCATCGTGGAGCTGCACGGCATCGGGGATTGCCGGTACGACTACACCAACCACGTTCACGCGGGAACGTTTCCCGCTTAAACGGCTACATACTGGTACGTGACCTATTTCCATCCGTTACTTGCATCGACATAGCATAGGTCTTGGGTTTGGGTATCGTAGGTTATGAAAAATTTGTATTTTCTGCCCCAAACCCCAACAGCAAGCGCCCCCCTGACGCGGCCTACCTCCTGGCCGCGCCAGGAGGCCGCCTGGGCACCCCGGAGTCCGTCTCCGGCCCCACTTTGGCTTGTTACTTTCCTTCTATTGCAGAAATTTTTTATATATATTGCACGGATAGTTCCGGCACCGTATCTCGCGATCTCGTGTGTTTTCTTATCGAGTTGTTTCTGCCAGGACAAAAAGTCATTGTTAGTGATGTCTTCTTGTGGGTCGGGCGGAGGAGACTACATGGGCCAGTGTTTACGTGAAGTTCAGAAAGATCTCAACCAAGGGAAGTACGTTGATTGGGTTATGGAAGAAGAAATTGCTGCAAGAAAAGCGGAGATGGAGCGCTCCGTGAGGAAAGAAGTTAAGATTATCACCGCCCAGCAACAGGGAGGTCCATCGATGCAAGGAGGACGTTCAATCAAACCCATCATGGTGGGGTATGTCCAAGCTCATTATGACCTTTCTCTTAACCTTTCAGGAACAACCCCTCCGCTTAATGATCCCCATACTACTTCCATGATCTCCGAAGCTTACTGCATCACCAACCAACTCTGTGAAGATTTCTGTGTGCTGAAAGTACAAGTGGAATCTTAGAGGATGAAAACCAAACCCTTCGACGTATCATCACAGATCTGAAGAATCAGCAAGAACAGGAATGAGTAGTGAAATCTCCTCGGGTAATGGCATCCCCTTTAGCTTTTTCTAAGCTTGGGGGAGTGCCCGGTATCTTTATCTTAGTCTTTTAGAGTCAAGTAGAGTCGTATCATGTCTAGGGAAGTTATTACATGAAATAGGTGTTTGCATTGAGGTCTATCACTCCTTCGTGGGGAGTCTTGTATCCGTGAGTGTGGAGTCGTCTATGATGCAATATTAATGAGAAGTTTATTGGTTCTTCGCTGCACTCGGTATTCTCTTCACGCAATCGATCTTATATGATGATTCTTATGGGGAGTATTGACCTTATATCAGGTATGGCTTTGAAAACTCTATTTAAATTTTGGCAAACATAGCTTTGGTCAAGACAATATGCATGTTTTCTCTAGGAGCGACATAGCCAAAACCTTTATGTTATTATGCTTGAAGTGTTATGTTGACAAGGAACACAACTTGATGTGTTATGCTCACCTTAATGTTTATGCTTTATGTGTTTTGCATCTAAGTCGCCATCAATTGACTGCTCTCTCAAATCCTTTGCTAGCCAAACTCTTTGCCAAGTAGATTTCTGCTTGTGCATCCATGCCCTGAAACCAATATCTTCCATATGAGTCCACCATATCTTCCTATTCGTGGTATTTCCCTATCACTCCTAAAAGTATAGAAGTTATGTGTTATCCTTAAATGTTCAAAATCTTCTGTTTCGTGCCTCTTGTTTAGCTCATGAGGAAGTAGTAGGTAATTCATGATCTTCTTAAGTTGGACAAGTTTTACCACGGGATTGCATGTCTAATCTGCAAACCCATAATACGAGGAGGAACCGGCATGAGTGCGCCTAGCTCGTAAGATAATACAACAAACAAACCCTCATTCACGCTTGGTCTATGAGAAATCAGAAACTTTGGCAGTGATAAACAAAGGATACTAAGGGGATGTGATCGTCCCCACTTGGGAGCCGTTCCTCGAAATTTGTCCGGCTTGAGAAGTAATTGAGCTATCTATTAGCATTCATTGACAAACTATGCACCTCCCGAAATTTGTTTTCATTCTGTTTGATTTAAGGGTAGCACATGAGTTTTCCCTGCTTGCCTATAACAAGGCCTATCCTTTACTTTTATGTTGAGTCAATTTTTTCCACTTCCTTCTTTGCCCAAAGAGAATAGACATTTCATGGTGATGAGGATTCATTCATATAATGATGCATTAAGTTTTGTCATGCCACATCCTTGTTGACATTATCATTTGATAAGTAAGTTGTTTGCGAAAGCTGATGCCAAGCAAACATCTTACTTTGTGTTAGCATTTTCACTTCATGACTAATAACATGTTCTTCCAAAATCTTCAAATTGTTCCATTATAAAGTGAAAGAGCAAAAGTAAAAATTATTAGTTGTCCTTTGACCAAGGATATGTTTGCCATAATTTGATGAGTTTCCTTAGCCCTCCTTATATTATAATTGTTATTACTTTCTCATAAGGGCCTTATGAGTTGAGGTTGCTGTTGAGGATGCTTGAGTTTGGTGAAGAAATCATGATCCTTCTTATTCGTATTCTATTTATCGACACTTCACTCTCTAAACTTGTGGACAAGTTTACCGATCTCAGTATTCGCTTGGGGACAAGCGAGGTCTAAGCTTGGGGGAGTTGATATGTCCAAAATGCATCACTATTTTATATCATAATTCACCCCGATTCATTGATATATTTCACCTTATGATGCTATTCTTATGATGTTTTGGCTGTTTTACACAGTTTGCAACTTTCCGGTGCCGAAACAGCAGATGCAGGATTCAGCGCAGCAAAATGGACATTGAGTTGCTGAAACGGAACATCTCCAAATGTGCTAAAAATTGATGGATGATATTTTCCAGTAAAATGACGGAGGGACGCAAAACGAGAGCCAGAGGGGGCCATCAGGTGCCCAGACGCCCCCCCGGCGCGCCCCCCACCAGGGGCGCGCCGGGAGGCCGCCTGGACCCCTAGGTCCACTCCCGGCTCCCCCCCTTTGGCCTATATATTCCCCGTCATCCGAAAACCATAAAAATAGAGGAGTTTCGCGAGTTCCGCCGCCGCTCCATGGCAGAAACCTACAGAGAAGAAAAGACATCTCTAGCGGGCAGATTCCGCCGGGGAGAACACCTCCCGGAAGGGGAGATCGTCTCCATCGTCATCACCATCGTCACGGGCATCATCGAGATCATCATCAACATCTTCCCCAACATCAGCACCATCTCCACCACCATGCTATCTCGTCCCACAATTGCAACTCGTGTTGTAATCCGTACTATCTATCCTCTATACTCTACCGGTGTTGATTACTCCTTTGTGGTGAATGCTATTGAGTTTCGTTGGAGAAATATTGTTATGTCCTGATTGTTTATCATCTATTTATCACCACTGATCATGATCTATTTTATGTCTTGTGAGTAGTTACTTTAGTTCTTGAGGACATGGCAGAAGTATAGCTGTTAGTAGGCATATGATGTTGAAGTAATATGTGTTGTTTGATATTTAAGTTGTGTTGTTATTTTCCTAGTGGTGTTGTGTGAGTCGAACACTCAACACTTCGCATTTCTAAGGACCTAGGGGAATACATTGTGTATAAAGAATGCTTACGGTGGGTATCTGGAGTGACAGAAACCTGAACCCCAGTTTGCATGCTTTTGCACAAGGGAATAATGGATCCTTGATCGTATTACTGTGGTTAGGCGTTTGCCTTAATTTCTACCTTGTATTTGCGGATTCTTGCAAGGTATTTAATCATAAGAGTGCACTTATCTTAGTCTAGAAGGTGTACTAGCGTAGATCCACCCACTGAACACTTATCAACACAAAACATAGTACCGATACAGAATGGCGAAAGCATGTGACTATCTCTCCCGTGTGTCCTCAAGAATGCTTTAGCCTCTATAAGTTCAGTTGTCAGGCTTATCCTTTGCACAAAAGGATTGGGCCACTTGTTGCTCCTCAGCACTATTTACCTTGTTTGTTTTTACCTTCTCGTTGCTTATACCGAAAACCCCTAAAAAGTTATCTTTCTGTGCCTGCAGTTATTTCTTTACCAAAGTCACTTACCAATACCTTATGCTCCTCGTTGGGTTCGACACTCTTATTTATCGGAAACGCTACAATCGATCCCCTACCGTTGAACGTCATCAGCAAGACGCTCCAAGCATAGCACATAACGCATGAAGTGATAAAAATATAGTGGAACGAAGGACGAACTGATAATTGTTGATGAAGAAGGGGATGCATGGGGGGCATCCCCAAGCTTAGACACCTTAGTCTCCTTGAATATTTCTTGGGGGTGCATGGGGGCATCCCGAAGCTTGAGCGTTTGACACTCCCGGATCTTCTTCATCATCTTCCCTCGCACACTTGAAAACTCCCTTCATACATAACTCGTCATAAGCTGATTAGAGAGGTTAGTACCCACAATAAAACAATTTTCCTCTACTGGAAATAAAGATTTTCTTGAAGGGCTATTGTTTCTCAAGATTGCAAAGAAGTTTTTGCAAAGAAAAATCTAGCGCAAAACTTGCAAAATTGACGAAAGGCAAAACGTGGCAGATGTAAGGCCCGATATGCGGTATTGTTCCAGATCTAGATGTTTTCATCCAGATCCGGGGACGAAGCACATATCGGTCCCACCGCGACATATGACAATGTCATATGCCCCGGATTTCCAACATGATATCACAACATTACAACTAAAAGGATACAACATCTCATACAATTGGCATACAACTGCCTTAAATACATTACATCAGCGGAAGATACATGTCTGAGTACAGACTACAATCAAATGCCTAGTGACAAAGGTAAAATACACCATTCCCATAACCACACGGGTCCAGGCTCTCCGCCGGGATCCGCCTAACTAGTCGTCGTCGAGTCTTCGTGAATGCATCCAGAAGAAGGGTCGTCGAGCTCCTCTGAAGTCCAAGATCGTTGCATAACGTGCTTAAACGAGAAAAGAAGGAGGTGAGCTATATCAAAAGTCTTGTAACTAACTTCTCACGGGTAAGATGGGGTAGTGGTGAGGTTGCAGACGCACAAGCAATATATGAGTGGCTAACGGTCTATTTTAGAGTAAGATGAGAACCAAGCATTCGATGAGGAATCGCCTCCAACAAGTATTTCTATCAACTACTTACGCAAGCATAACACCTATCCTATCCTTGTCCTCCTCTTCACATCCCGACAAAGAACAAGCAGTCAAGGCACTCACACGTTGATCAAGTTATTAAGATTATCTCAGTTGTTGTTGTCTATGAACAAGGAGTAGGTATCAAGTCGTCCATAAACGTGGACACGGCTTCTCGAAAATATTTAACCCTGCAGGGGTGTACCAACTGCCCATTACAAGGCTCCGCACGCACGCCCATCTCTCTTAGTTGTTACCCATCACAGGCAACCATTCTATGATTTAGTTCCGAGAGATCTGAAACGACAGGTCCCTCTAGCTAACAACGAACAAATCCGGGTGGCCCCCGGTGAGTCGACATCCAACTCAAAAGCCGGTCGCGCTCTCGAATCGGCCTCTACCGTCTAGACGAGGTCGGGGTAACTAACCCAAACCATGTGGGAAACCCCCTAGCTTCCAGGTGTGGACCAATAGAGAAACCATGTCTCCGCTGGCCCAAGTTGTTTTAAAGAATATCTGCCAGGAGCTACCCGACAGACACACACACGGTTTTCAAATGGTAAATCAGCTTGGGCCACCACTATAAATGTTTGAAGCTAGGTAGGTAAGAAAAGGGGACCCCATAAAATCCCACACGCGGTTAGACACGCTGAGTCTTAGAACCAATACCCGGAACTCGGATCCTAGGTGACTCGAATGGAACAAAGCGTCGGGGCGGGATAGCCTAGACCTTCCATCCTTCGTTGAATATAGTCAACATTATAATAATCATATCATCCACAACAATATAATAATGTGATAGCCCAATCCAAGAAGAAAAAGGATAACAGTTGAGAGCATCCTAGCATGTATACTAAGCAGTGGCTGAGCAGCGAGCAATAGTAACATAGCCGAACAAGGTTTGCTGGGATGTGGAGGACATGGTTGTTTGGGCTTATTTGAGAGGCATGAATATGAAGTGGTAGGATCAAGATATCATTCTATCCTACACCTAGGCGCGAGTGAGCTGAAAGTTATAAGCATGATATATGCTCCCCCTTACCTGATGAGTAGACGAAGTCGAAGGTGTAGTCGATCGCAAGCTCACATCGTCTCCGAGAGGTACCCGTGGAAGCACACAAGAAGGAAACACTGGAAAAGGCAATCGACGAGCAAGCATCTATTACTACGAAGCAATCACGAGCAAGCATAAGAAGACAACACGAGACAACGCACTATGACATCGCATCTACCGTCGAGAGCGATTACTAACAGGTTAAGTGGAGTACCCGTCACACACAACGATCTCGCACATTTAGAAAGGTTCAAGTTGTTTAGCTACACAACATGATCAAAGGTTGTTTAACATGGCATCTCACTCAAGCATGGCTTATCACACAATCATAGCAAGAGGTGAAGCATAAGTAAACTATCTATGCTAGTCAATTTAAGTGGGGCAAATTCCTAAACATGGCATATCACTAGTTACCCCAGGAGAATTATAGTTTTATTAATGTTATGCCCTAAACCATATTTTATTATTTTTCTTAGCAAGCAAGAGCATCATAAACACAATCTACACGCAATTCTAGTCAAGTTACATGCAAGAAACATTTTATTTGGAGCAACGGTTAAAAAGTTATTAAATAAACAGTTTACAGTGGCAAGGGTTATAATTAGCAGGTAAACAACATGTAAACAAAGTCAAACATGGCAAAAGAGCACATTTGATAAATCTACACAAAATTCTAAGCAAGTTTCATGTTTAAAGCGTTGTGATCCGAGCTACCGTTAAAAAGATACGGGCCTCTCCAAATCGTATATTAATCTGCCAAATTAAAAACCTAGAAAAGGAAAAAAAATCTAACGGGCCGAATCTGCTCTGAACTGGGCCTAAACAAGCGAGCATCGAATAATTAATCTGCGCACAGGGCGCTACATAGAGGAAACAGATCTGGGCCGGCCCAACTACCGCAACACAGCAACAAATAAAAAAAGGAAAAAAACAGGGGCGCCTCACCTCATGGGCCAGGCCCATCTGTCAGAGGCGTGCGCCTGGGTCGGGATCCTCCCGATCCCGATCTGGGCAGGGCTGGCGGCGCGGTGCCCCGACGTGGCGCTCCGGAGAGGAGGCAGGGATTACGGTGAGGCACGAGGGCGGCCATGGGGCTGCGGATCCGGATGCTGGTGTGGACAAGGAGCGGCTGAGGTCCCAGGCGGCGCGACGGAGATCCCGCGGTGGCGCAGCGACCTCGCCGGAATTCATAGCGGCGGTGATACGTCCCAAACGTATCTATAATTTATGCTTGCTCCATGCATGTTTTGTGTGACTTTGCCATGTTTTGCTTGAACTTTCATACACTTTTGAGCATATTTGGGCAAATCTATTAACCCGGTGCACCCAGCTGCCAGTTGCTGTTTTCTGCTGTTTTTGTATTTCAGGTTTTCCGGCCATTAAAAGTGCTCCAAAAAATCCGGAAAAATCAGATAAATAATCAGCGACCCGGAAGCTTCCGGAATCACCAAGGTAGCGGAGGGGGGCCACCACCAGGAGACCAGGAGGGTCCCTAGCGCGGCCCCACCCTAGGCCACTCCAGGAGGCCTCCTCGCTGCCTAGTGGGTCCCCTCGACACCCCCCTCCGCCTATATTTAGCCCTCGGGGTGGAAACCCCTAATGTCGATCTCTTTTCCGCGATCTCACCTCTGTACCGCCGCCGCCGCCGTTTCTAGATCGGGGCTGCCTGAAGAAGCTGCCCCGGCACCCTGCCGGGAGGAGGAACCCCCTCCAGGAGACCGTCCATAGCCATGGACGCCTTCCGTATATACCGTGAGTAGTTTCCCTTGGACCATGGGTCCGTGACCAGTAGCTATGTGATGTACTTCTCTCCCCTCATTGTGCTTCCATTTTCGAGACCTCGTGAGCTGTCTCACATGATCGAGGCACTTCTGTAATTTCTGTTGTTGCTATGCTGAGTTTGTTGGGATCTGATGGATTATGAGACTATGTTCAGATTGTGATGAGTAATATATTTGGTTCTTCTCTTTTATATTTTGTTCTTGAGTAAATTCTTGCATGTTCTCCGTTGCCGTATCTTACTTTGGCCAATTGATTTGTTGCAAATCCAAGAGGGAGCGTTATGCTTGATTGTGGGTTCAGCCCCTTGATGTCTAGCTTGAGTGACAGAAACATGAGACTAGGGGATGTGATGTTGCCACCAGGGATAAAACAACGGTGCTTGTATCCGCGGGTACAAGGATTGTTTACTTTAAGCAAAGTTCTTTTAATGCAGTTGTCTCTTGCTTTGAGTTTACACTTTGGGTGGGATTCGCAACTTAATACCAGCAAGATGTTCTGGATAGATATCTCAAGGTGGATGATTCATAGTAGATGCAGTTGGATTTCGGTCTACGTACCTAGGCGTACTGACCATTGCTTTTGAGCCCTTCCTTTCTTTGCAGCATAGTTAGCATTGCGGTGCCTTCATAATCCTGTCAATTGCCCAGCTGTGATTTTTTTACCTCGCTAGCACTTTTATCGTCTTTTGGGAGAGAGACATCACTAGTGAAAATCACGGGACCTCGGTCCATCTTCACATTACTGTTTACATCTTTAGTTTACTTTTAGTTGCCACTATTATTATCTCTTGCGTTAATCCTTTGTAAACAGCAAGGCCATAGGAATTGTCAACTCCTCTGTACTCGTTGGGAGCAAACTTATATGTATCTGTGTGCAGGTCCACGTCAAGCGTCGTGACACCTTGTTGTATCTCTTGGAGTCCTACTGGTTCGATAACCTTGGTATCTTTACCGAGGGAAATTTGCTGCTACGCTACATCTCACCTTCCACTTGGGGTAACCAACGAGGAGTGAGAGATCCTCACCGTATCAAGCCAATTTCTGGCGCCGTTGCCGGGGACTCCGGTCTACAAGATAGGGGAGTTGCACACTATCTTTTATCTTTGCTTTTTAGTCTTGTTAGTTTACTTTCAGTTTTTACTTTAGTGTCCCTTGTCAAAAATACCAAAAATACCTGCTGCTACTATGGGTTCCAATGAAAACACCAAGTTGTGTGACTTCACCAGTCACAACAACAGTGACTTTATCTGCACTCCTATTGCCACACCTGCCACTTCAGCTACCTCTTATGAAATTAAACCTGCTTTGCTAAACCTTGTTATGAGAGATCAATTCTCTGGTGTTGTAGATGATGCTGCTTTACACTTGAATAATTTTGTTGAATTATGTGATATGCAAAAGTATAAAGAAGTAGAAGGTGATGTTGTTAAGCTCAAGCTTTTTCCTTTCTCTTTGAGGGACGGAGCTAAAATACTATTTCAATCTTTGCCTAGGAATAGCATAGATTCTTGGGATAAGTGCAAAGAAGCTTTTATTGGGAAGTACTACCCACCTGCTAATATTATCCAATTGAGGAGTAACATTATGAATTTCAGGCAATTGGATAATGAACACGTTGCCCAAGCTTGGGAACGCATGAAATCTCTTGTCAAGAACTGCCCCACGCATGGACTGACTACTTGGATGGTTATCCAGACTTTTTATGCAGGCTTGAACTTTACCTCGCGGAACCTGTTAGATTCGGCCGCGGGAGGAACTTTTATGTCAACCACACTTGGTGCTGCCACAAATTTACTTGATGAGATGATGTTGAACTACTCTCAGTGGCACACCGAAAGATCTCCAACTGGTAAGAAGGTAAATTCTGTCGAGGAGATCTCCTCTTTAAATGAAAAGGTTGACCTTATCATGTCTGTACTTACCAAGAAATCTCCTATTGATCCTCAGAATGTTCCTTTAAATTCTTTGATTGCTCAGGAACAAGTAGATGTGAACTTCATTGCTAGAAACAACTTTAATAATAATGCTTATAGGGGCAACTTTGCTAGTAGTCCTAGGCCGTTTCCATCCACTTATGGGAACAACAACACCTACCCTAGCAACAAGAACCCCACCTCTGAACTAGAGAGTATGCTTAGAGACTTTATCACTACCCAAAAAGCCTGCTTTTTCTTTGCAAAAACTTGTGGGAAATCTTGAGAAACAGTAGCCCTTCAAAGTTATCTTTATTTCCAGTAGAGGAAAAATTATTTTAGTTGGGTACTAACCTCTCTAATCAGTCTACAATGAGTTATGTATGAAGGGAGTTTTCAAGTGCGCGATGGAAGATGATGAAAGAAGATCTTGGAGCGTCAAACGCTCAAGCTTGGGGATGCCCATGTGCACCCCAAGGAATATTCAAGGAGACTCAAGCGTCTAAGCTTGGGGATGCCCCCGTGCATCCCCTTCTCCATCAACAATTATCAGTTCGTCATTCGTCTCACTATATTTTTATCACTTCATGCGTTGTGTGCTATGCTTGGAGCGTCTCGCTCTTTACTTTTCTAGGTTTTTTTTGTTTGCTGTAGTAACAAGTTAGACCCCAGCTTACTCTTTTGTGTGGGAGAGATACACGCTCCGCTTGAACTAGAACTCCTCATAGGATTTGCATGCTTATTCTTTTAGCTGTGAGTTGTTCTTTTTCTTTTCTTAGCTGCTGCTCTGTTTAGTTGTAGTGCTTTAGTTTTTCTAGAGCTTTTCTTTTGTTTTAGGTTGAACTTTCTATAGGTTGCATGTTTTATCTTGTTAGAGAGTTTGCCTGTTGCACCGAGTTTTGTGTCTTGACTAGAAGTAGGTAGTTGAAGTTGCTTTTCTCTTTGTAGTAGTAACTTGCAATAGTTTTGAGGTATTAACTAGAGTAATGTTTGAACTTTTGGTGTCAAGAGCTCGATCCTATTAGTGACAGATGTCGTATTTTGGGCAATCCGTGTGTTTTTCGAAAACAAAAAACCCCTGTTGTGAACTCTAACTACTAGATGGATCACTAACCTCTGGAGGGTTCGTATATTAGAGTACACTCACGTACCATGAGTCGAGGATGCGCAAGGATAACCAAACCCCCATACACTCCTCCTCGGGGTACTTGTCTCTTTGTGAACCTCCTGATTAGATTGAGAGTTACCGATAATAAGTGCATGAGTTCGTCGGACTAATGTGAGTATTCGAAAGTTGACACTTCCACTCACCTATACCTTTTCTAGCCTCTTCGGTACCGTGCATTGCCCTTTCTCACCTTGAGAGTTGGCGCATACTTCGCCGGTGCATCCAAACCCTTGGCACGATACGCTCTGTCATCATAAGCCTCCTTATATCCTTCCTCAAAACAGCCACCATACCTAACTATCAAGGCATTTCCATAGCCTTTCCGAGATACATTGCCATGCAACATCCACCTTCTCATGACTTGATCTTCATGTCATAAATGCTACTTTCTTGATCTATGAGCCGCATGCTAGTTGGGCCTTGCCCTAATCATTGCTACATGACGCGCTAGTATCATTGCATATCCTGCTATCCTGGCAGAGGCATACATTTGCATCATGATATTTATATCTTCTTTATGTGAGTACCTTTGTAAAGTGTGAAATATCTCCTATATTCTTGTAAAATGTAGAGTGTTGCCCCTAAAGTGAGGAAAATATCCCAAAGAGGACAAATGAGAGTTAAATAGAAAGAGCCATTGAGGCCACCAAAAAAATAGAAAAAATAGAAAAAATAGAAAAATAAAAATAAAAAGAGAGAAGGGGGCACACTACTATTCCTTTTGAGAGATCCACACTAGTACTTCATCCTCTATCCCTTGTACTCCATAGAGATCATCATCATGCATATAGCTATGTGGGGACCTTCACATTATAGAATTGGCTTGTATATTCCAATGATGAGCCTCCTCAAATGATCTCTAGGTCTTCTTGAGCAAGCAAGTTAGATACACTTTGGGTGGGATTCGCAACTTAATACCAGCGAGATGTTCTGGATAGATATCTCAAGGTGGATGATTCGTAGTAGATGCAATTGGATTTCGGTCTACTTACCTTGGCGTACTTCCCATTTCTTTTGAGCCCTTCCTTTCTTTGCAATATAGTTAGCATTGTGGTGCCTTCATAATCCTGTCAATTGCCCAGCTGTGATTTGTTTACCTCGCTAGCACTTTTATCGTCTTTTGGGAGAGAGACATCACTAGAGAAAATCACGGGACATCGGTCCATCTTCACATTACTGTTTACATCTTTAGTTTACTTTAAGTTGCCACTATTATTATCTCTTGCGTTAATCCTTTGTAAACAGCAAGGCCGGAGGAATTGACAAATCCTCTGTACTCGTTGGGAGAAAAGTTATCTGTATCTGTGTGAAGGTCCAAGTCAAGCGCCGTGACACCTTCTTGTATCTCTTGGAGTCCTACTGGTTCGATAACCTTGGTATCTTTACCGAGGGAAATTTGCTGCTACGCTACATCTCACCTTCCACTTGGGGTAACCAACGAGGAGTGAGAGATCCTCACCGTATCAGGCGGCTGCTCGCGCGGTATGTGAGAGAGAGGGGTGAGGGACGGGAGAGGAAGAGGAAGGGGAGAGGAGAGGGGCGGAGAGGAGCTCACCGGGGCGCGGGGTGGCGACCGGAGGCAAGGCGGCGGCGGTCGGCGGCGGCGGCGCGGGTTTACACGACGAGGAGGTTGGCTCGGGTGCGGGGAGCTCGTTCGATGGGCTTCGGCGGGCCGGCCGTTGTGCTCTAGGGCCCAGCGGGGCTCGGACGGCTGATGGGAGGCAGTGGGGGCGACGTGGAGCACTCTGAGCCCTCGATCTCGCGATCGGACGGCCGGGAGAGGTTGGGAGCTAGGGTTCGGTGGGGAGAGGGGGGTTGGAGCAGATCTGAGAGAGATTAGGGGGGTGGCTGCAATTTTCCAGGGGGAAAACCTGATGCTATGGGGGAAGTTGAGGGGTCTTTATTTAGGGTAGGTGGTCCGACGGAAGACGAAAATACCCCTGTTATATCCCGCATCCTACGTCGCACGTTTATGACCGCCGAGAATCCGTACAGACTCCGATTCAGACGAAATCTTGAACCACGCGCTCAGCGCGGCGAGCCTATCGACTCTACCTCACTTCGATAACGTTCTGAGAATATTTTATGGTGACCAATAAAATAATCCATTTAATTATTAAATTGGGTTTTTCGGTCCGATGACGATGGCTGGTCCTGTACCGGACATTGCGACGGTGCTCGGGTGAACCCGGTGTTGCAAAGGTCGTGTGCTGTTTGGGAAAAAGGTTTGGTCCCGCATCCGATACAAGAAATAGGGGGGAATATTCACCGATTAATAATTCAGTGAAGCAAACACTGCAAACAATACAGGCAAACATCACAGCAACGCAACAAACAAAATTTTTAATTAGGGTGGAATTTCCGGGCTGTTACAGCAGAATTTGTGAAAAACAGACCAGCAGGTAGTAAATAATTTTTTGGGGGTACTTCGGCAACTCAAATCAAAAATCAGAACAGACTCCCGAAAGTTAATTATATAGAGCATGCTGTCAAAAACATTCACATCAAAAAGATGGTCTGGTGATTTATCGTGAATTTTTCCATCCAAAGACAGAATCTGTTTTCTAGAAAGTATGTCACAACTTTTGAACTTTCTCGCAATCGGAGGCTAAACTTGGCACAAAGCTTGAAAATAAAGATAAAATGATGTTGCTACAGTAGCAACAATCATCAAGACCACTAAAAACAGAAGTAAAAACATCTTAGGTTGCCTCCCAACAAGCGCTTTCTTTTTACGTCTTTAAGCTAGGCAAGAAGCAAAAAGAAGAATCAAGTTGTATCAATTGAACCATCATCAAGATCATCAAAAAGCTCTTCAATTGTACAACTAGTTTTAAGAGGTCTTTCAAATAAAGGTCTAATGAAGATACTTCTAGGGATAAAAGCAAAAGGAGAAAAATCAATTGGGGTTTCATTTATAAATCTATCCAAGAGAGGTATTTCTTCCAAAGTATTCACAGTTTCAACTCCCTTGGCAATAGGTGGATTGTTTTTGGGTCGAAGAACCTTAGGGACATAAGTGAACTTAGGTTCCTTCTTTGCCGGAGTTTCTACCTTTTTGGTTTTGATTGAGGAGAAAGTAGTTCCTAAAGTGTCAATGATTTCCTCAATCTTATCTATCCTAGAAGGATAAAATCATGGGATTTTATGGTCTCCAAAGTTTTGATAATTTTATGCATGGAGCTATCAAGTCTATACAAATTACCTTGAATCTTACGATCCAACTCATTTATTGTATTGATGCTTGGTATTTCTAGCTCTATCTTTTCAAGTTTTTTCATAATGTGAACTAGAGTGATATCCTCTTGAATGCTAGCAACAGGGAGATTTCCAACAAGATTTTCAATAACATTAAGAGATTCCCAAATTTGGGCCTCTAGGAAATTCCCATTGATTGCAGTATCTAGAACGAACCTATTCCAAGGAGTAATTCCAACATAAAAGTTTCTAAGCAGGATAGTAGTGGATTGCTTCTTGGTGTCTCTTTTCTGAGAATCCTTAATTCTAAACCAAGCATCTTTTAAACTTTCACCACCTCTTTGTTTAAAGGTGAGCACTTTTGCCTCAACAAAGGCAAAAGGACTAGACATAATGACAACTACTAGCAAGGTAAATAATTTTTTTGTGTTTTTTGATAAAGGACACAAAGATAAAAACTGAAAGGTAAACTAACAAGAATAAAAAGCAAAGATAAAAGATAGCGTGCAACTCCCCTATCTTGACAAGCGGAGTCCCCGGAAACGGCACCAGAAATTAGCTTGATGGCACTGATGTAGTGCTCCTCGTTGGCTACCCCAAGTGGAAGGTTGAGATGTAGCGTAGCGTAATTTCCCTCAGTGAAGATACCAAGGTTTGTCTCCAGTAGGACTCCAGCAACGACAAGTAGGTAACAACAGCGCAAGAAATTACTAGAACGAGTTGACGTGGACCTACACACAGATACAGATAACTTTTCTCACAACGAGTACAAAGAGGTTGTCAATCTTTCCGGCCTTGCTGTTTACAAAGGGTCAAACGCAAGAGATAAAAGGTAATGATAACTGCAACTAGAAAGTAAAACATAAATTAAATTGAGGGTGTAAACAGTGGTGGAAATATGGACCGGGGTCCCATGATGTTCACTAGTGATGTCTCTCTCGCAAAAGACGATAAACAACTATGCGAGTTAAACAAATTACAGCTAGGCAATTGACAGGATTACGGGCGCAAACCAATGCTAATTATGCTACAAAAGAAAGGAAGAGGCTCAAAAGCATGGGCAGTACGCAAAAACAAGTAGACCGAAATCCATCTGCATCTACTCACTAATCATCCACCTTGAGATATCTATCCAGAACATCTCGCTGGTATTAAGTTGCGAGCCCCACCCAAAGTGTAAACCCAAAGCAACATACAACTGCATTAAAATAACCTTGCGTAAAGTAAACAATCCTTGCAACCATGGTTACAAGCACTGTTGTTTCCCCCTTGTGGCAACAACACATCCCCTAGACTCATGTTTTTGTCACTCAAGCTAGTCATCACGGGGCATGAACCCACAATCATGCATAACGCTCCCTCTTGGAGTTACTACCTACTACGTGGGCAAAGCAATAAACAACAACGGAGAACATGCAAGAATTACTCAAGAACACAAATATAAAAGGATAAGAACAAAATATATTACTCATCACAATCTGAACATAGTCTCATAATCCATCAGATCCCAGCAAACTCAACATAGCAACATTAGAAAGAATTACATATGTGCCTTGATCATGTACGGCAACTCACAAGGTATAATCCATGAAGAACAAAGAGGGGGAGAGGATATCACATAGCTACTGATCATGGACCCATGGTCCAAGGCGAACTACTCATGGATCATTCGGAAAGCGTCCATGGTGGTCGAGAAGCTCCCGGAGGTCAATCCTCCCTTCGGCAGGGTGCCGGGAAGAGGTCTCCTGGTGCTCCTGATCTTGGAAGAGGCGCGGCGGCAGAACAGAGGTGAGATCGTGAAAAACGGTTATGTCCTCGGGGGTTTCGGGACGAAGGAAATATATAGGCGAAGGGGGCAGCGAAGGGGACCACTAGGTGTCCAGGCGGCCTCCCGGCGCAGCCCCACCCTAGGGCGCGCCTACTAGCCGCCTGGGCACCAGGTGGGGCCCCTTTGGGCCCCCCTTCGGGACTCTGGAAGCTTCCGTTACGCTGATTTTTTATATATATTTTCCCGGTTTTTTGGCATTTTATGTAATGGGAAACCTGAAATAAAAAGACAGCAGAAAACAGAAACTCGCACTAGGGTGCACTGAGTTAATAGGTTAGTCCAAATATGATCAAAAGTGTATGAAAGTGTATCAAAAGCATAGCAATATCACCCAAAACATGCATGGAGCAAGCAGAAAGTATAGATACATTTGGGACATATCAGGTCCAGTGGTGAGGTCTACAATAATGTCGAGACCCCCGGGCCCTACCACTGGTAAGATCGAGCCGCGCTTCTCCCTCATTTTTTTACTTTGAAATGTTTTTCTCACTATGCTTCGTTGTCTAATGGGAGACACGTGCTGGAGAACCTGAACTAGGAGGACACGTGGAGAGGCTTGGAGAAGGTAGCTTTTCCCGAAGGAGGAACTTCTAACCAGAATAAACATCTAAGCCTAAAGGTAGGAGCTCCATCCCTTTTAGATATCATACGGAGAGTTAAAACAAACCATGTAAGATAACCCATTCCCTGTGTGCAAGGTAGTTTAGAAAGGTAAGATATACTTCCTCTTTGATTGATCTATAAATTCTAAGACTGGTGGCTATTGTTCATGAAATGTTTCAGCCACATAGTCGTGTCCAGTTTCTTGGTTCGGAGCTGCAACAAGTTGCTTCCTTCGCTCGGGCGTGGTCCTAACTTCAACAGTTCCTTCGATTGCTTCAGGTAGTCTTTTGGTATGATATGTTTGTGAAGAGGTAATGTTTAGTTTTGTCCACACATATGATCCGCTCTCATGTGCTAAATGTTTAGTCATTATGCAGGCAAATCTCAATTCTTGATTCGTAGAGGAAATGGAGGCTCCTAGGAACCATTGGACTTGTGGCCGTTAGGTTAATTATTCTCGCTCAGTGTCTTGACCTTGGCCCTTCGATCTCCACATCTCGATGCTATAAAGCACCGGTGAAACCTAGGAGATCATGCACTCGCTCTCATCAGCCTCCTCTCACGCGCCCGTTCCCCTACCTCTCATGTCGTTCCTACCGCCACCCCATCTCCTCCCGCACATATCGCCATCAAGCTGCTGGCCTCCTCGCGCGCCCTCGCCTGACGAACTTTCGCCGCTGCAACTCCTTCCCCTTCTCCTCACACAGCCTCTCCTTGTCGCAAGGATGCATCGCCGCTGGCAAAGCACATCTAGGGCGCCGCCACAGGGACCAGCGAGAGGAGCTGAGTTGATCCCCCCTTCCCTTGCCTCCTCTCCTCATATGCCGACATATGGGAGAGCAGGGAGGAAGAGGTCGAGGCAGCGAGAGCTCCTTCCCTTTACTTCTTCCTCTTCCGCTGTTGCTGCTCCTTCTTGATTTCTGCCATACTGTTGCTTGCATGTTGTCTTAGCTTGATGGACGTCTGGTTAAGGTAGTTTCTGTAAGATCAAGTTTTGCCCCAGAAGGTTTTGGAGATTGTTGGACAAAGTAGTAGAGGAACTAACATTGTTTTCGAGTATAAACAGATGCTTAGGTTCCTGAAGAATGGAGTTTGCAAGTAGAAGGTCGAAGGAAAACTCACTGCAGCGAAGCTGTAGTCAAATACCGAAGCCTTTGATGGAGGACGACCCCTAAAAATGTCGTCGAAAAAGAAGATGCTCTCAAGAAGAATCGCAACGAGGAGAAAGCTGAAGTTGGACGAAAACTTAGTCTTTTTGATAGTTTCTCTTTTACTTTCTTGAGTCGTAGGAAAAACCGTACTATCAAGAGGGGTTTGCTAGTTGGAATCTTAATCAAAGTGAATTTTCTCTACTCAACTTAAAACCCAAAGATAGCCTACCGAGAGAAATCTTACTGAGTCGAGCAATAGCTCGAAGGCAAAGTCATCGCACTTTGTGCATTCGAGAGAGAACTCGTTTGGTAAGTCAGCTTACTTGCTCCGCAAGAAAAGTTGCGCGTTGATTGAAAATCCGACCGTTGTGGACACGCGTCAAGCGGTTGCATCGGGTCACTTAGTCATTTCACCATCGGGATCGCCAACTATAAATACCCCACACCCACCCGCCATTTGCGGTCGGCTGCTCCACTGAATATTCTGAGTCAGAAGAGTTGTGAGCATCCCAAGAAAGATCTCGAGAGAAAACCAACCCCAAGTCCCAAACTGAGTTGAGAAATTCACAGAGACTTAGGTTGATATTAGCCGGCCTTTTTATCTTGGAGATTTTCAAGTCTCCTAGACGGTTAGGAGTCGCATGTCAAGCAGTTGAAGAGAAATTGTCGCTGCTGAAGGAAGTTTGTAAAGGTTTCGGAGATATCCTAAATCATCTACCCCGAGTAAGAACTGGACAAGCTCGAGGAGTTTTTTGCGATGGAGAATAGGACGGAGAGATTTTTGCTCCAGGTGTTCAATCACCAGTTGAAAGGACGTGGATGTCGCCTAGAGGGGGGTGAATAGGCGCTTAAAAACAATTACGGTTTCGGCTTGAACAAATGCGGAATAAAACTTAACGTTTAATTTGCCAAGCAAGAAACCTAAATAAGCTAGGCTCAACTATGTGCACCAACAACTTATACTAAGCAAGATAAACAACTATGTGATAGAAAGATATATAACAAGAGCACTAAGGCTATCACAAAGTAGCTGCACAAGTAAATAGGTTGACTAGAAGAACAACCTATGGGACAAGCAATGTACAATAATATGAGCAAGCACAAGATAAACAAAGTAATAAGCTTACTCAAAGTAAAGGTAGAGATAACTGCAAGTGGAGCCGATGGAGACAAGGATTTGTTACCGAAGTTCCTTCTCTTGCGAGAAGTACGTCTCCGTTTGGAGAGGGTGAGGAGCACAATGCTCACACGAAGCCAACGAGGCCCACCCTATTTCTCCTCACGCTCTTACCAATGCAAGATGCCGTGATTCCACTATTAGGACACTTGAGGGCGGTCACCGAACCCGTACAAATGGCAACCCTTGGGGGCGGTCACCGAACTCGTACAAATGCTCGGGGCAATCTCCACAACCGAATTGGAGGCTCCCGTAGCGTCCCGAAGCTTTCCACCACAATGATTGAGCTCCGTAACAACAAGCCTCTAGGTGCCAACGCACCCACGAGGTACAAGCTCTAGAGTGCCAAAGCACTCAAGAGTAGCTATCTTCTCAACTTCACTCACTACAAAGAACCCTCGGAGAGAACTCAAACCGATGCATCAAATGCGATGTCAAGAGCACACGAAGTGCTCAAGTCCCCAACTCTCAAATCCCACCAAAGCAACAAAAGCTATGGAGGAATATGAGAGGAAGAACAAGGAGAACACAAAGAACTCCAAGATCTAGATCCACAAGGTTCCCCTCACAAAGAGGAGAGTTGACTTGGTGGAGAATGTGGATCTAGACCTCCTATCTTTTCCCTCAAAAAGGAGCAAGAATCATAGGAGGAGAAGAGAGTAAGCAAGCTCAAAGAGGTCAACAATGGGGGGAAGAACTTGCAAAGAACCGGTGGGGACAAAGGAAGAAGAAGACCCCCTTTTATAGTCCCCCAAGAATCCAGCCGTTGGGAACCGTTGGCAGCCCACCAACCACGGTACTACCGCTCGGAGAGCGGTACTACCATGGTGCGGTACTACCGCACCGGGAGCGGTACTACCGCCCCACGGTACTACCGAAGCCCAGCACCGTGCCCACTACCGCAGAGTCCAGTGGACTTACGGTAGTGAGTGCGGTACTTGCCCACGGTACTACCGTGGCACGGTACTACCGCGCTGGGAGCGGTACTACCGCCCCACGGTACAACCGGGGGCCAGTACCGTGCCCACTACCGCAAAGTCCAGTGGACTTACGGTAGTGAGTGCGGTACTCGCCCACGGTACTACCGCTCCAAGAGCGGTACTACCGCCCTGGCAGAACCAGGGAGCCCAGGCCACACAACAGATGAACTCCAAAGAAACAGGCAAACCCTGAATTGCCACAACTTCTGGAAATGAACTCCGATTAAGGCAAACTCAAGCTTGATGGAAAGCTAACGAACAGAGCTGCCTGGAAATATTTAGAAGTGGCAAGGGAGAAATGTCAAACAAATAGAGGTGTGAAACCTCTAACCGAGACGACCCGGCAAATCTCCCACATCGAAAAACATACGAGAAGACGCATATGAAATCCGTTTTTGATGAACAAGAGCTTGTCATGAAGAAGACCACAAGCTCCAAAACTCACACGGAGAAAAGCCAAACAAGAACCAATAAAGATGATGCCAAGGATGCAAAAGGTTTGATCTCTCCACGAACGACTCGGCTTAGCCTATAACACGGTCTCCTAACTACTTCCAAGAGACCGGTAAACTAGACACCTATCTAGTCAAACATTTGTCTTGCGCATAATCCACTTGAGCTTGATGATGAAGATCATGCCCGCCTCAAGTTGGAACATCTTCCTTGATTCCTCCGGCTCGATGAAGACTTGTAGATAGCTCCCCCATACTCCATTATGGGTGAGCCTCTTTTAGGCACATCTTCACACGACCATTATCACCAAATGGTCGGCAAGCTCCAAGCATACGATATCTTCGTGATGCTCCTCTTGACCTTGCACACATCTACTTGACCAATCTTTGGATAGCTCCATGAAGAACACCTTGGTCAACACGTAATCTTCATTTTACAACCTTGAAGCCACCATATGATCTTCAAGCGTTGCCTATGGACAAACCTTAAAGTATAACTCAAGGAAACCATTAGTCCATAAATATTGTCATCAATTACCAAAACCAAACATAAGGGCACATGCCCTTTCACCAGTCCCTCCAACCAGACATCGTTTGCAGAGCGTGAACTGGTTCACAAAACATCGTTGTTTCAGGCTCGTTTTCTTACTCGTATTTACTTTAAGTATTTACTCTATTGCCTGTTTGCCTTCGATGTTTCCCCTCGTCCCCATTATTTTCGACTTAAGCATGTCTTTCGATACCGCAATTCCTTCGAGTCGCACTTAGTCTTTCCTTGTTTCTGTGTTTTCCTTCTAAGTTCCATAGAATTTTTAGAAGTGATCATTCACCCCCTCCCCCTCTGATAATTCTTGAGATTTCAATTTCAATCTTCGGTTTGTTCTCGTTCCCATAGTTGTTTTTCTCCGATTTGGGATCTCTGGGTGCAAATCCGTTGTTCGTAGGTGGTTCTTTCTTTTCTCCGTCTCAATGTTGGTTACGTGAGGATGGTAATCCCTGATTTTACTCCATTTTCCCTTGCAGGTTGGTCAGCTGTCTGGGTCCTTGCTCTGTCTAAATCGTCCTGCTGCACTTTCGGTTTGTATTCTACCTTGTCATTTAGGTGTTCTTGCATGTCTAGGCTTATGCAGGAGCCATTTTTTATTTTTATGTCAGCAAAATTATATGATATAGCTGGGTTGCTCTTAGATCGTTGGGTAGTAAATTCTTCAAAGTTGTAGAGTGTTTCCTCTTAGATGGTCGAATCATGGCAAAATCATTGCAAGATGGAAGGCTTCTTGATTTTCCTTTGTCAATAGTATTTTATAAGCTTCTATTTAGACAAGTAAGCATGAGAACCCACTTGCAGATCCATTCCAATATTCCCTTACACCTTCTTGTACCTGTCTCTGTATATTTCGATTTCTCCACTTTTTACTGTATTGACGGCAACATATTTTGCTTTACTAGGAACTTAATTTGTACGACATGCCATCTTTTGATGCTGAGTTCAAAAAAATATTACAAGATTTTCAAGTTCTTGTTGAACGTAATCGAAAAAACTAATAGGCAAGGTGATGCCTCTTTATCTTGAAAGCCTTTTCGCAGGCAGGAAGAGGTGGCCCACGTCTTACTAGTCTTGTTCAGAGTGGTGTTTTAGGTCATGTTCCTAATCTAAGTTTGTCTCCTTGTGAAGCTTGTGTTTTCGTTCTAGTAACGAAAGGTCTATGTCACCTTTTTACTTAGTACACTCTGAGGGGACCTGCACCTTAGATTTTTCGCAAGGAAATACCGACGGTGTCTGCTTGTCCTTTTCTAAGCGGGGACAGAAAGCCAAGCTCACGCACAGGCGCATAGGCAATCCATAGATATATGTACATAAAGGGGATCTTTGGATAATAATGCTATTCGGACCTAAAGTTGTTCACTGGAGGAAAGACAAGAAAGTAAACAATTCTTCAAAGGAATTGGCTCTACCGGAACAGAGGAATTGGCTCGCTGCTTCGCTCGCTGGGTAAGCGTAGAATGCACACCAGTCTGGTATCAAAGTGTATCTACTTGAAAAGGAGACTACTTGAACAGATGAAATGGAAGGAAGAAATGAAAGTTCGATCTACCAACGTAGAGTCCGCCCCTCCCAGGAAGAATAAATTTGCTACTTTGGCTCATCAGTTGGTAAGTCTGTCTATGAAGTTCAGTGCCCAGAAAAGATAAAAAGGAATCACACCCTTAGCGTGAGGGGAATAGCCGGTTTCCTTTCCTTAACTAGACTACCTTACGGTAGCTCGACTGGGCACGTCAACGTATGTATTCCGTCTTCCTTTTTCTTTGTTTCGGAGCGGGGCGCGTACTATTACCACTACGTACCACACCACCGGGCGACTGGCCTTCATGCCGAGTCTTCCTCCGCCGCCAACCCCGAAGAGAAGAACCCCAGTTTATTACAGGACGATTGAACATCACTTTTATATCCAGATTGGAACTGGATGAGGGATCTGTCCACAACTGGTACTTCACATGCCTTAGAAGTAGATTTGAATGAGAATGAATGAAATGAGCAAACGTTACTAGGAAGGTGAACTCGCTATCAAACTACTGCCTGCGCTAGGGGAGTTTCGCGCATTTCAGATGGTGGTAAAGTGATACCACATAAGGAGCTCTTCCTCATTCAGTCATACTCAACAAAAGTAAGAAAATTTTGACCCTGATCCCCTGCGATAGTTGGTAACTTTGCATTTCCAGATGATTTTGTTGTCTTGGAGATGTAGGATAAGAGCTTTCCTATTATTTGGGGAGACCTTTTCTAGCTACTGCAGGGGCTATCATCGATGTCAAAGATGAGAGTCTTGCTCTAATCATAATCAACAAATAGTATATTTGAGTTTTCGTGGTGCTCCTATTGAAGACATATGATTAGATTTCCTTTCGGGCTATCTGGATTTTGTTCTGAAGGAAGGTGACGAAAATATAGCGGTAAGTTGGAGTAGGTTAGGTTCTTTAGTTGTCATTACTTCAAATTTTTCCTCTTATTATGTTGATGACTACTCATTGTTATACCTTCCTATAGGTCGATGCTATAGTTAAGACTATAATAATGCGTCAAGTAGAAGCATTCAAAGCAAGATTTAGTCAGGTCTTCCCATTTTTCCTAAGACATCCTATTTGATGGCAATTATTCTTAATTATCGATTGCATTTTTCATAAGGATTTTTCCTTTTTCTAATTCAGGTATTTGACATATCATCCCTCCAAATATTTTCTCCTCAAGAGCTTCACTATCTCATTTGTGGTCAACGGGAACTTTGGGAGCTGGAGACACTGGTTGAACATATAAAGTTTGATCATGGTTGCACCTCAAAGAGTCCACCGATTTTCAATGTGAGTACATCCTTTTATTTTTTGAAAGAGTACTTATCTTCCTCCGGATCTATTTTAGAAATTTGGAACACTCTAATATAATGTTTCTACTTTTGGTTTGTAGCTACTTGAGATCATGACATAATTTACTCCGGAGCAATAACATGTTTTTTGCTAGTTTGTGACTAATGCTCCTTGGCTTCCACCTGGTGGCTTGGCCTCCCTAAATCCTAAGCCGACTATTGTTAGAAAGGTAAGTCTGTTGTAGCATCTGTTGGGTTTCGGGGAAGAAAACACAATTTTTTCTTAACCTACGATACCCAATCCCAAGACCTATGCTATGTTGATGCAAGTAACGGATGGAATAGGTCACATACCAGTATGTAGTCCGTTAAGCGGGTAACGTTCCCGCGTGAACATGGTTGGTGTAGTCGTACCGGCAATCCCCGATGCCGCGCAGCTCCACGATGACTCCAGTAGCCACCCGATCCTTGAGACCGATGACGGGATTACGTCCCCGTCGGAACGTTGTCGGTGAAGACGCCGCGATACGACCACGACGATGAAGTAGCACCACAAGTGTAGTGCCTCGCGGGATTATACACTTACAGTATACCCGACGTCCCTCCGGGCTCCGAACCAGTAGAGCAGCGGAAAGAAGATGGATTCGGATCCCGATTCCAGCAGCACGACGACGTGCGTATGGTGGAGAAATCCCCAACCTAGCGCAGACTCCATACAAGGGGAGTCCTCTCATAGGAGGGAGAGAGGAGGAAGAGAGAATTTATTGGATGATTCAAAAGGGCACCCCGACCCCTCCTTATATAGGTTGAGGGGGGGAACCTTCATCCCTCCCCGAGGTGGGACTAATCCCACCAAGGGGGGGGGGGGGGTGCGCCGGCCAGGAGGGAGTGGGGCCCTCCCTTGGCGCAAGGCCCAAGGGGGGAGGTCCTTCCCCTAATGGGCCCTATGAGGCCCGTGTACCTTTTAATTCATTTTTAATTATATTTTAATATTTAATTCAGATAGTTGAATAATAAAACATTAATTAAACATTATTAAATATATTTTGAACCTTTCAAAATACCGAGAACAACTTCTGACCTTCACCGGAACAATTCCAGTGTTCTCTCCTATTTCTCCGGTGATCCCGAATCTATCCTTACCGCGTCAAATACCATTAAGTGTAACACCCTACGGTCCGGGAAACAACAGACATGATCGAGACAATCTCATTGATCAATGACTAATCAATTGGACCTGGTTACAATCCTTGATAGCCCCTGCGCTTCCATCGAATGAACTTCAATCGTTGTTGGATCCGTTAACCGTGTGCCTGTTCCCTTTGTCCTACGGTACTTTGCTTGTCCGAGGTTTGATCATCGGTATCCAATATACCTAGTTCATCCTCGTTCTCAACAAACAAGTTTACTCGTTTCCGTGATATTACAACTCCATGACCTAGTCACATGTTTGCGCAAACCTTATGATGCAATATCACCGAGTGGGCCCAGAGTACCTATCAGTCACTCAGATGGACAAATCCCGCTTTGATCTATTTGCATACTCATCAACCATCTATTTCGGAATACCCAAAGTGCACCATTATGGACAGCATATTTCAGTCAGGTGGTGGGATACAAATCAAAGTCTCCTCATAGATGACAATTACGTATGAGCATTACGGTCAAAGGATCTGGTCACTACGTTATAGTTATCGCAATGTCGAACTATGTGACTTGATCACATCGCAACACTTCTGGTGGGTGTATGTCCATCATATCATTATCCCAATGATACGACTCCATTGCTAACAGACTTATTTGTCTCATGATCAGGAAACCTTGATCATCAATCGCCCAATGGACTAGTATACTAGAGTTAACTAGGGACCTGGTTGTTTGTATACCACACCTATATTAAGGTTTCCGCTTAATACAGTTATAGCATAGTATAAAACGTATTATGAACTAATGGAATATGCTCAATAAAACATATTTTATTTGCCTCTAGGGCACATTCCCAACAACATCGATGTTGTTTTCGTGTTTCACTTGTTGATGATGCACTGCTTCACATATTTGCAGGTTGAATCTTCAATTATTTTGTCAATTGGATGATGTGCTTTCCCTGACGTACCGTATCTATGCATTTCTATTTTTTCAGTAACAGTTATAGTGTTAAATATAGGTGATAGTTAAAGGGATAAATTAATGACATGACATATGCTTCGTGCAACTATATAAGCAGATTACGACATTAAACATCGGGGCATGACATATATAATCATTGATGGCCTTCATTAGGTTTTGTAGGATGCTTTTCTTGATGAAATGGCTCTAAGAACAGAAAAAATCCCAACTATATGTGATATTATGATAGAAAATTATGATAGATTCTTAGACTAAATTTATTAAGGGTTGTAGAAAAATTCACTTTTACACTAATCATTATGATAGATTCTTAGACTACATGTAGTTAAACATTTATTTTAAACTTACCTTCCTTTGTTTTCTGACATGATCTTTAAACTTATTTTTTGGATAGAGGTTTGCTAATGTGAACGATTTTTACAAGGATTAAGGTGGATAGAAACCCTAGACACTATAAAGGGTTGTTTGGATGCCAAGAATATAGAAAACTAAATCTCGTAAAACTCATTTTCTGTTGTAAGAACCTAAAATCACATTTGGATTGTCTAACGAAATCCTGGATATCTAGTTTTGCAAAAGCTCAAAAAGTGAGTTTATAGAAAAACGACTAATTGACGGTTTTCTATAAATTGATTATGTGCAGACTACGACCACGAAGCGATCCAACACCAAACTCACTGCCACGTTATCTGCCGGCATCGAAGGATATCAATGAAGCGTCCGCACCATCGTGGAGCATGCCGGTTGGGGCCTTGAATTGGCCGTCCCCGTGTGGGATGGCGAGGCGGGAGCTGTCGCCGCGTGCAGGGTGCCGGTCGTAATGTATATGGAAAATTCGTGCCTGACAACCTATGCTCTCTCATGGGGACTCGATTCTTCCATGAGACCTCAACGGAATAAATGCATCACCGACCGCGAATTGAATGTCACCGAGACAAGAAACAGCTAGTCTTACGCCATGGAGGGGCAAGCGAACGATGATTTGTAGAGTGTTCGATCGGCGTCATCGTTGACAACAACGATACTCTGGACGAGGCACTTGAGCGCGGCGGCAAGCCGACAATGCAGGGCCGATGCCAACTCGGGTTGGAGCGGGCTACAGAGCCCATCTATCGATGCACCGTGCTTTCAAGGGATGATGTATACACTGCTGGAAGTGAAGATTTGATCTTGGTGAAGTACCCTTGGAGCAGCTGTCACCATATTGTTCGGATCGGTTCGAGATGAACGTCGTACATGCATGCTACCAGCAGCGACGTCGTACATGCATACACATGCCACGCGACCGACATCGACGTGGTTCAACGGTAGTTAATAGTCATGGTTTTTTCTACTTCAGAGCCACAACCTAATATGTGAAATAGAAATAAGTTTTGTGGAAAAACTTGCATGCGAGCTCAAGGAGGAAGAGAAGGAGCAGCGTTAAGCGTTGAACCCAAACAGAGAATTGCTTAAACTCATCTTAACACAATAACAAGCTAAAAGCCGTTTTCCTAAAATTTATCATAAAACCTGTTTTAGGATAAACCAGTTTTAATTCTTCCAATCCAAACATCCACTAAACGATGAAAGAAACCCAAGCATCCTCAGGCCATCCACGCGGCTTCCCTTTGGATCTGACGTTTGTTTTTACCTGACCTTCCGAGTAGCCTCGGTCTCTGACGGGTGACCCTTGTTGACGTGGGTCCGTCAATTTGAGAGATAAATGTACGATGGGTGAAGAAAAACGTTTATTCTACATCGATTGATTTATCTCTTGCGTAAACCTCCTCCTACGCTTGCCACATGCCCCACAAACCCACTTGCCCACATGTCGTCCTTATCTCTTCCACTAGAAGAACCTTATCTCCCCCAAAACGCCCCTCTTCCTCACATCTCTCTTCTCTTTCACCCCTCCTGGATCCCATCCATCCCACCATCGAGACGCAGCTTCGTCGAAGCTGCAGGCGTTGCCTTTGGATTCAACGATGGATATCGATGCATTATCGATCCTAAGAATGTTTCCTTCAGATGTTGCCTTTGGAAATGTGTTGCTTCCGGTTTCTCATCGGTGATTTCCTGTACGATGGACCAATGACCCTAAGAATGTCACCTTCGGAAAATCGTTGCACCCGTAAAGTATACGGTTTCGTTCATAATTTCAATGATGGGGTATCGATGCATCACCGACCCTAAGAATGTTGCCTTTGGAAATGTGTTGCTTTTGGTACCCAGTCGATGATTTTGTGCACGATACACCATTGACCCTAATATTGTTGCCTTCAGAAAATCGTTCCACCGTAAATTATTCGGTTTCGTTCATGATTTCAATAATGGCGTATCGATGCATCACCGACCCTAAGAATGTTGCCTTCGGATGTTGCCTTTGGAAATGCGTTACTTTTGGTACCCAATCGATGATTTCGTGTACGATACACCAATGACCCTAAGAATGTTACCTTCAGAAAATTGTTGCACCCGTGAAGTAATCGGTTTCGTTCATGATTTCAACGATGGGTATCGATGCATCATCGACCCTAAGAATATTGCCTTTAGATGTTGCCTTTGGAAATGCGTTGCTTCCGATGCCTAATCATAGATTTCGTGTATGATGCACCGGTGACCCTAAGAATTATGCCTCAGGAAATTCGTTTGCACCCGTAAAATAACCGGTTTCGTTCTTGAATTGAACGATGGGTATCGATGCATCACCGACCCTAAGAAGTTCCCTTCGGATGTTGCCTTTGGATATGTGTTGTTTCCGGTGCCCAATCGATGATTTCGTGTACGATGCACCAATGACCCTAAGAATGTTGCCTTCGGAAATTCGTTGCACCCGTAAAGTAATTGGTTTTGTCATGAATTCAATGATGGGAATCAATCCTTCACCGATCCTAAGAAGTTGCCTTCGAATGTTGCCTTTGGAAATTCGTTGCACCTATAAAGTAATTAGTTTCGTTCATGAATTAAACGATGGGTATCGATGCCTCATCGACACTAAGAATGTTGCCTTCAGATGTTGCCTTTGGAAATGCGTTGCTTCCAATGCCCCATCGATGATTTCTTGTACGATGCACCAATGACTCTAAGAATGCTGCCTTCGGAAAATCGTTGCACCCGCAAAGTATTCGGTTTCGTTCATGATTTGAATGATGAGGTATCGATGCATGAACGACCCTAAGAATGTTGCTTCAGATGTTGCCCGTGGAAATGCGTTGCTTTTGGTACCCAATCGATGATTTTGTGTACGATACACAAATGACCCTAAGAATGTTGTCTTCAGAAAATCGTTGCACCGTGAAATAATCGATTTCGTTCATGATTTCAACGATGGGCATCGATGCATCATCGACCCTTCGGATGTTGACATTGGAAATACGTTGCTTTTGGTACCCAATCGATGATTTCGTGTACGATACACCAATGACCCTAACAATGTTGACTTCAGAAAATTGTTACACCGTAAAGTAATCGGTTTCGTTCATAATTTCAACGATGGGTATCGATGCATCATCGAACCTAAGAATGTTGCCTTCGGATGTTGCCTTTGGAAGTGCGTTCCTTCCGGTGCCCAATCGATGATTTCGTGTATGAAGCAATAATGACCCTAAGAATGTTGCCTTCGGAAAATTGTTGCAAAATAATCGGTTTCGTTCATTATTTCAACGATGGGTATCGATGCATTACCGACCCTAAGAATGTTGCCTTCGGAAAATCATTGCACCCTTAAAGTAATCGGTTTCATTCATGATTTCAACAATGGGTATCGATGCATCGCCGACCCTAAAAATATTGCCTTCGGATGCTGCCTTTGAAATGCGTTGCTTCCGGTGCCTACTCGATGATTTTTTGTATGATGCACCGGTGACCCTAAAAATATTGCCTTCGGATGCTGCCTTTGACATGCGTTGCTTCCGGTGCCTAATCGATGATTTCGTGTATGATGCACCGGTGACCCTAAGAATGTTGCCTTCAGATGTTGCCTTTGGAAATGCGTTGCTTCCGGTGCCCCATCGATGATTTCTTGTACGATGAACCAATGACCCTAAGAATGCTGCCTTCAGAAAATCGTTGCACCCGTAAAGTATTCGGTTTCTTTCATGATTTCAATGATGCGGTATCGATGCATCACCGACACTAAGAATGTTGCTTCGGATGTTGCCTTTGGAAATGCGTTGCTTTTGGTACCTAATCGATGATTTTGTGTACGATACACCAATGACCCTAAGAATTTTCCCTTCAGAAAATCGTTGCACCGTGAAGTAATCGGTTTCGTTCATGATTTCAACGATGGGTATCGATGCATCATCGACCCTAATTATGTTGCCTTCGGATGTAGACTCTGGAAATACATTGCTTTTGGTACCCAATCGATGATTTCGTGTACGATACACCAATGACCCTAAGAATGTTGACTTTAGAAAATTGTTCCACCCGTAAAGTAACCGGTTTCGTTCATGATTTCAACGATGGGGTATCGATGCATCACCGACCCTAATAATGTTGCTTCAGATGTTGCCTTTGGAAATCCGGTTCTTTTGGTACCCAATCGATGATTTTGTTTACGATACACCAATGACCCTAAAAATGTTGCCTTCGGAAAATCGTTGCACCGTGAAGTAATCGGTTTCGTTCATGATTTGAACGATGGGTATCGATGCATCATCGACCCGAAAAATGTTTCCTTCGGATGTTGCCTTTGAAATGCGTTGCTTCCTATGCCTAATCGATGATTTCGTGTATGATGCACCGGTGATCCTAGGAATGTTGCCTTCGGAAATTCGTTGCACCTATAAAGTAATTGGTTTCGTTCATGAATTCAACGATGGGTATCGATGCATCATCGACCCTAAGAATGTTGACTTTAGATGTTGCCTTTGGAAATGCGTTGCTTCCGGTGCATATCGATTATTTCTTGTACGAATGATGGGGTATCGATGCATCACCGACCCTAAGAATGTTTCCTTTGGAAATATGTTGCTTTTGGTACCCAATAGATGATTTCGTGTATGATGCACCGGTGATCCTAAGAATGTTGCCTTCAGAAATTCGTTGCACCCGTAAAGTAATTAGTTTCGTTCATGATTTCAACGATGGGTATCGATGCATCACCGACCCTAAAAAATGTTGCCTTCGCATGCTGCCTTTCAAATGCGTTGCTTCCGGTGCCTAATCGATGATTTCGTGTATGATGCACCGGTGATCCTAAGAATGTTGCCTTCAGAAATTCGTTGCACCGTAAAGTAATCGGTTTCGTTCATGAATTCAACGATGGATATCGATGCATTATCGACCCTAAGAATGTTGCCTTCAGATGTTGCCTTTGGAAATGTGTTGCTTTCGGTTCCTAATCGATGATTTCCTGTACGATGGACCAATGACCCTAAGAATGCCTTCGGAAAATCGTTGCACCCGTAAAGTATTCGGTTTCATTCATCATTTCAATGATGGGGTATCGATGCATCACCGACCCTAAGAATGTTGTCTTCGGATGTTGCCTTTGGAAATGTGTTGCTTTTGGTACCCAATCGATGATTTTGTGCACGATACACCATTGACCCTAAGAATGTTGCCTTCAGAAAATCGTTCCACCGTAAAGTATTCGGTTTCGTTCATGATTTCAATGATGGCGTATCGATGCATCACCTACCTTAAGAATGTTGCCTTTGGATGTTGCCTTTGGAAATGCGTTGATTTTGGTACCCAATCGATGAATTCGTGTACGATACACCAATGACCCTAAGAATGTTGCCTTCAGAAAATTGTTGGACCCGTGAAGTAATCGGTTTCTTTCATGATTTCAACGATGGGTATCGATGCATCATCGACCCTAAGAATATTGCCTTCAGATGTTGCCTTTGCAATGCGTTGCTTCCGTTGCGCCATCGATGATTTCTTGTACGATGCATCAACGACCCTAAGAATGTTCCTTCGGATGTTGCCTTTGGAAATGCGTTGCTTTTGATACCCAGTCGATGATTTTGTGTACGATACACCAATGACCCTAAGAATTTTGCCTTCAGAAAATCGTTCCACCGTAAAGTATTCGGTTTCGTTCATGATTTCAGTGATGGGGTATCGATGCATCACCGACCCTAAGAGTGTTGCCTTCGGAAGTTGCCTTTGTAAATGTGTTGCTTTTGGTACCCAATCGATGATTTTGTGCACGATACACCATTGACCCTAAGAATGTTGCCTTCAGAAAATCGTTCCACCGTAAAGTATTCGATTTTGTTCATGATTTCGTATGATGCACCGGTGACCCTAAGAATGTTGCCTTCGGAAAATCGTTGCATCTATAAAGTAAATGTTTTAGTTCATGAATTCAACGATGGGTATCGATGCATCATTGACCCTAAGAATGTTGCCTTAAGATGTTGCCATTGGAAATGCGTTGCTTCCGGTGCCCCATCAATGATTTCTTGTACGATGCACCAATGACCCTGAGAATGCTGCCTTCGGAAAATCATTGCACCCGTAAAGTATTCGGTTTCGTTCATGATTTCAATGATGGGGTATCGATGCATCACCGATCCTAAGAATGTTGCCTTCAGATGTTTCCTTTGGAAATGTGTTGCTTTTGGTACCCAATCGATGATTTCGTGTATGATGCACCGGTGATCCTAAGAGTGTTGCCTTCGGAAATTCATTGCACCCGTAAAGTATAGGTTTCGTTCATGATTTCAACGATGGGTATCGATGCATCACCGATCCTAAAAAATGTTGCCTTCGGATGCTGCCTTTGAAATGCGTTGCTTCCAGTGCCTAATCGATGATTTCGTGTATGATGCACCGGTGATCCTAAGAATGTTGCCTTCGGAAATTCGTTGCATCGTAAAGTAATCGGTTTCGTTCATGAATTCAACGATGGATATCGATGCAATATCGACCCTAAGAATGTTGCCTTCAGATGTTGCCTTTGGAAATGTGTTACTTCCGGTTCCTTATCGATGATTTCCTGTACGATGGACCAATGACCCTAAATATGTTGCCTTCGGAAAATCGTTGCACCCGTAAAGTATTCGGTTTCGTTCATGATTTCAATGATGGGGTATCGTTACATCACCGACCCTAAGAATTTTGCCTTCGGATGTTGCCTTTGGAAATGTGTTGCTTTTGGTACCCAATCGATGATTTTGTGCACGATACACCATTGACCCTAAGAATGTTGCCTTCAGAAAATTGTTCCACCGTAAAGTATTCGGTTTCGTTCATGATTTCAATGATGGCGTATCGATGCATCACCGACCCTAAGAATGTTGCCTTTGGAAATGCGTTGCTTTTTGTACCCAATCGATGGTTTCGTGTACGATACACCAATGACCCTAAGAATGTTGCCTTCAGAAAATTGTTGCACCCGTGAAGTAATCGGTTTCGTTCATGATTTCAACGGTGGGTATCGATGCATCACCGACCCTAAGAATATTGTCTTCAGATGTTGCCTTTGGAAATGCGTTGCTTCTGATGGCTAATCATAGATTTCGTGTGCGATGCACCGGTGACCCTAAGAATGTTTCCTTCGGAAATTCGTTCGCACCCGTAAAATAACCGGTTTCGTTCTTGAATTGAACGATGGGTATCGATGCATCAACGACCCTAAGAAGTTGCCTTCGGATGTTGCCTTTGGAAATGTGTTACTTCCGGTGCCCAATCGATGATTTCGTGTACGATGCACCAATGACCCTAAGAATGTTGCCTTCGGAAATTCGTTGCACCCGGAAAATAATTGGTTTCGTCATGAATTCAATGATGGGTATCAATGCTTCACTGAGCGTAAGAAGTTGCCTTCGGATGTTGCCTTTGGAAATGCGTGGCTTCCGGTGCCCAATCGGTGATTTCGTGTACGATGCAGCAATGATTCTAAGAATGTTGCCTTCGGAAAATTGTTGCACCCGTAAATTATCGGTTTCGTTCATGATTTCAACGATGGGTATCGATGCATCACCGACCCAAAGAATGTTGCCTTCGGAAAATCGTTGCACCCTTAATGTAATCGGTTTCGTTCAAGATTTCAACGATGGGTATCGATGCATCATCGACCCTAAAAATATTGCCTTTGAAATGCGTTGCTTCCGGTGCCTAATCGATGATTTCGTGTATGATGCACCGGTGACCCTAAGAATGTTGCCTTCTGAAATTCGTTGCATCTATAAAGTAATTGGTTTCGTTCATGAATTCAACGATGGGTATCGATACATCATCGACCCTAAGAATGTTGCCTTCGGATATAGACTTTGGAAATGCGTTGCTTTTGGTACCAGATCGATGATTTCGTGTACGATACACCAATGACCCTAAGAATGTTGACTTTAGAAAATGGTTCCACCCGTAAAGTAACCGGTTTCGTTCGTGATTTCAACGATGGGGTATCGATGCATCACCGAACCTAAGAATGTTGCTTCAGATGTTGACTTTGGAAATGCGTTGCTTTTGGTACCCAATCGATGATTTTGTTTACAATACACCAATGACCCTAAGAATGTTGCCTTCAGAAAATCGTTGCACCGTGAAGTGATCGGTTTCGTTCATGATTTTAACGATGGGTATCGATGCATCATCGACCCTAAAAATGTGTCCTTCGGATGCTGCCTTCGAAATGCGTTGCTTCCTATGCCTAATCGATGATTTCGTGTATGATGCACCGGTGACCCTAGGAATGTTGCCTTCGGAAATTCGTTGCACCTATAAAGTAATTGGTTTCTTTCATGAATTCAACGATGTTGCCTTCAGATGTTGCCTTTGGAAATGCGTTGCTTCCGGTGCCCCATCGATGATTTCTTGTACGATACACCAATGACCTCAAGAATGCTGCCTTCGGAAAATCGTTGCACCCGTAAAGTATTCGGTTTCGTTCATGATTTCAATGATGGGGTATCGATGCATCACCGACTCTAAGAATGTTGCCTTTGGAAATGTGTTGCTTTTGGTACCCAATAGATGATTTCGTGCATGATGCACCGGTGATCCGAAGAATGTTGCCTTCGGAAATCCGTTGCACCCGTAAAGTAATTGGTTTTGTTCATGATTTCTACGATGGGTATCGATGCATCACCGACCCTAAAAAATGTTGCCTTCGGATGCTGCCTTTGAAATGCGTTGCTTCCGGTGCCTAATCGATGATTTCGTGTATGATGCACCGGTGATCCTAAAAATGTTGCCTTCGGAAATTCGTTGCACCGTAAAGTAATCGGTTTCGTTCATGAATTCAACGATGGATATCGATGCATTATCGACCCTAAGAATGTTGCCTTCAGATGTTGCCTTTGGAATTGTGTTGATTTCAGTTCCTCATCGATGATTTCCTGTACGATGGACCAATGACCCTAAGAATGTTGCCTTCGGAAAATCGTTGCACCCGTAAAGTATTCGGTTTCGTTCATCATTTCAATGATGAGGTATCGATGCATCACCGACCCTAAGAATGTTGCCTCCGGATGTTGCCTTTTGAAATGTGTTGCTTTTGGTACCCAATCGATGATTTTGTGCACGATACACCATTGACCCTAAGAATGTTGCCTTCAGAAAATAGTTCCACCGTAAAGTATTCGGTTTCGTTCATCATTTCAATGATGGCGTATCGATGCATCACCGACCTTAAGAATGTTGCCTTTGGAAATGCGTTGCTTTTGGTACCCAATCGATGATTTCGTGTACGATACACCAATGACCCTAAGAATGTTGCCTTCAGAAAATTGTTGCACCCGTGAAGTAATCGGTTTCGTTCATGATTTCAACGATGGGTATCGATGCATCACCGATCCTATGAATATTGCCTTCAGATGTTGCCTTTGGAAATGCGTTGCTTCCGGTGCCCCATCGATGATTTCTTGTACGATGCACCAATGACCCTAAGAATGTTGCCTTCGGAAAATCGTTGCACCCGTAAAGTATTCGGTTTCGTTCATGATTTCAATGATGGGGTATCGATGCATCATCGATCCTAAGAATGTTGCTTCGGATGTTGCCTTTGGAAATGCGTTGCTTTTGGTACCCAATCGATGATTTTGTGTACGATACCCAATGACCCTAAGAATGTTGCCTTCAGAAAATCGTTCCACCGTAAAGTATTCGGTTTCTTTCATGATTTCAATGATGGGGTACCGATGCATCACCGACCCTAAGAATGTTGCCTTTGGAAATGTGTTGCTTTTGGTACCCAATCGATGATTTTGTGCACGATACACCATTGACCCTAAGAATGTTGCTTTCAGAAAATCGTTCCACCGTAAAGTATTCGGTTTCGTTCATGATTTCGTGTATGATGCACCAGTGACCCTAAGAATGTTGCCTTCGGAAAATCGTTGCACCTATAAAGTAATTGGTTTCGTTCATGAATTCAACGATGGGTATCGATGCATCATCGACCCTAAGAATGTTGCCTTCAGATGTTGCCTTTGGAAATGCGTTGCTTTCGGTGCCCCATCGATGATTTCTTGTACGATGCACCAATGACCCTAAGAATGCTGCCTTCGGAAAATCGTTGCACCCGTAAAGTATTCGATTTCGTTCATGATTTCAATGATGGGGTATCGATGCATCACCGATCCTAAGAATGTTGCCTTTGGATGTTGCCTTTGGAAATGTGTTGCTTTTGGTACCCAATCGATGATTTCGTGTATGATGCACCGGTGATCCTAAGAATGTTGTCTTCGGAAATTGGTTGCACCCGTAAAGTAATTGATTTCGTTCATGATTTCAACGATGGGTATCGATGCGTCACCGACCCTAAAAAATGTTGCCTTCGGATGCTGCCTTTGAAATGCGTTGCTTCCGGTGCCTAAACTATGATTTCTTGTATGATGCACCGGTGATCCTAAGAATGTTGCCTTCGGAAATTCGTTGCACTGTAAAGTAATCGGTTTCGTTCATGAATTCAACGATGGATATCGATGCATTATCGACCCTAAGAATGTTGCCTTCAGATGTGGCCTTTGGAAATGTGTTGCTTTCGGTTCCTCATCGATGATTTCATGTACGATGGACCAATGACCCTAAGAATGTTGCCTTCGGAAAATCATTGCACCCGTAAAGTATTCGGTTTCGTTCATCATTTCAATGATGGGGTATCGATGCATCACCGACCGTAAGAATGTTGCATTCGGATGTTGCCTTTGGAAATGTGTTGCTTTTTGTACTCAATCGATGATTTTGTGCACGACACACCATTCACCCTAAGAATGTTGCCTTCAGAAATTCGTTCCACCGTAAAGTATTCGGTTTCGTTCATGATTTCAATGATGGCGTATCGATGCATCACCGACCTTAATAATGTTGCCTTCGGATGTTTCCTTTCAAAATGCGTTGCTTTTGGTACCCAATCGATGATTTCGTGTACGATACACCAATGACCCTAAGAATGTTGCCTTCAGAAAATTGTTGCACCCGTGAAGTAATCGGTTTCGTTCATGATTTCAACGATGGTATCGATGCATCACCGACCCTAAGAATATTGCCTTCAGATGTTGCCTTTGGAAATGCGTTGCTTCCGGTGCCCCATCGATGATTTTTGTAGGATGCACCAATGACCCTAAGAATGCTGCCTTCGGAAAATCGTTGCACCCGTAAAGTATTTGGTTTCGTTCATGATTTCAATGATGGGGTATCGATGCATCATCGACCCTAAGAATGTTGCTTCGGATGTTGCCTTTGGAAATGCGTTGCTTTTGGTACCCAATCGATGATTTTTTGTACGATACACCAATGACCCTGTGAATGTTGCCTTCAGAAAATCGTTGCACCGTGAAGTAATTGGTTTCGTTGAGGATTTCAACGATGGGTATCGATGCATCATCGACCCTAAGAATGTTGCCTTAGGATGTTGACTTTGGAAATGCGTTGCTTTTGGTACCGAATCGATGATTTCGTGTACGGTACAACAATGACCCTAAGAATGTTGACTTTAGAAAATTGTTGCACCCGTAAAGTAACCGGTTTCGTTCATGATTTCAACGATGGGTATCGATGCATCATCGACCCTAAGAATGTTGCCTTCGGATGTTGCCTTTGGAAATGCGTTGCATCCGGTGCCTAATCGTTGATTTCGTGTACGATGCACCGGTGACCCTAAGAATGTTGCCTTTGGAAATTCGTTACACCCGTAAAGTAACCGATTTCGTTCATGAATTGAACAATGGGTATCGATGCATCATCGACCCAAAAAAGTTTCCTTTGTGTAATGCGTTACTTCCGGTGCCCAATCGATGGTTCGGTGTACGATGCAACAATGACCCTAAGAATGTTGCCTTCGGAAAATTGTTGCACCCGTAAAATAACCGGTTTCGTTCATGATGTCAACGATGGGTATCGATCCATCATCGACCCTAAGAATGTTTCCTTCGGAAAATCGTTGCACCCTTAAAGTAATTGGTTTCGTTCATGATTTCGATGATGGGTATCGATGCATCACCGACCCTAAAAATATTGCCTTCGGATGCTGCCTTTGAAATGCGTTGCTTCCGGTGCCTAATCGATGATTTCGTGTATGATGCACCGGTGACCCTAAGAATGTTGCCTTTGGAAATTTGTTGCACCTATAAAGTAATCGGTTTCGTTCATGAATTCAACGATGGGTATCGATGCATCATCGACCCTAAGAATGTTGCCTTCAGATGCGTTGCTTCCGGTGCCCCATCGATGATTTCGTGTACGATACACCAATGACCCTAAGAATGTTGCCTTCGGAAAATCGTTGCATCCATAAAGTATCAATGACCCTAAGAATGTTGCCTTCAGAAAGCTAGCGTTCGTCATCATGGAATCCGACACCTGAACATGAATAGGAGAGACAATTCTGACAGGGGTAAAATGATACAACACCATTGTAGGTCAAATAAATAAACAGATGTCTGCTTCTGGATGGTTTGGCAAATAAAAGAAAGCATACATGTGGATTAGCATGGTCCTTCAATCCATCAATCCAACTGTACCCAACACCATCGCTGAATTGTTCCTTTTGCCTGTAAAGAATGTGTTGTTCACAGAAAATATATTTTCCTTATGAGCATACAAGCAAGCTTGTGCAAGTCATACAACCGATATACCACAATAAAAATATGAACTTCCCCAACCTTGGGTAAATAGGGCTTCTCCTCATCATCAAATGCATTACGCAGAACCAATTTGTCGATCAGGCCAAGATCAGGTCTTATCTAATGTTTTCCATAATGAAGATAAGAAGATGATAATTCCACGCAAAAAAAGATGATAATGCTAGTAGTTATAATAAATGAATAGATCTAGAGTGAGATTAGCATATTATCGCAAGAAACAATATACCATCTTGCATTCAGGATCCAGGTTCATTGCTACATTGATAAAGTTTTTTGTCAAGGAATGGAAAACGAGCCTCAAGGCCCCAGGAAGAAGTTGCTTTGTTCGCTCTCAAAAAATCATATAAATGAAGAGCTTTTATCTAAATGTCAAGCAAAACAACTCTCTTAAGTTCGTCTACTGACAAATGTTGTGCATATACACCATGATAAACCAAAAGAGCAATTCTGTCTTTAATTAGCTTCCTACAAGTCTCATCATGGAGTTCCTTCTTATTTGGTGCCTTATGAAAATAAAGATAACCACTAAATATTTCATCAGAACCTGAAAGAACCATCTTGACACCCAATGATTTGATCTTCCGAGACATTAGAAACATTGGGGTACTTGCTCTAATGGTCGTCACGTCATATGTCTCGATGTGGTAAATAACTTCTTCCAATGCATCAATGCCCTCCTGAGATTTTGTCAGATGAATTAATAACTTCAGAATGTCACTTCCTCTATGCAAAGGATGAATACAACCAACGAACCTGCACTGTGAAGTATAATTCATGATGGACAATGCCAAGGTAGTCAGTGACTTCCTATATTTGTGAATAGCTTGAACACTGGTTGTTGATATACTATAGAAAAAGGATGGCTTACATATATAAGGACCAATATAAAAACTGGGAAGAAAGATCATCACGTGTTCACCTCCTATGGTAGTTAACTTTCAAGTGTTTGGATATCAATTTGGTTCCAACTCTTGGTATAGTACCACATTTTCATTTTTAAGGGGATGCCAAGTTTCCAACAACCGCTGAAATCTTAATGTACCATACAGATTAGAATAACTAGTCGTCAACCCGTGCATTCGCACGGACATATTTATTGCGATGGATAATCATAAATTTCCATATAAGATAATATATTTTTACTCGTGTTCATATCTGTACCAGTACCCATAGTAATGGATTTCGATCATTTGTAAAGTACATATCAATGTTTGAGTAGCTGAAATTGAATATAAAGAACACTAATTTTTTTGTTTGAAAAACAGTAATATTTTATTTATTGAAATTAGAATTATATTCTTAACTTACTGCTTTTCTCGATAGCGATCGATTGTACAACTCCTTCAAAAACTCTTGGGGACAATTGGATACTCAACAATTATATTTTGCTATGATTTCTAGTGTTATTTCTATTAGGCCATTGTATGTGTACTATTGAGATTGATTTTTCTTGTATAAACTGTAAAAACGTCTTATGGTACTATACTAGCAAATGTGCCCCACTTTTATACATCCACGGTACAATAACTTATTCGGAATTAATAGATTTATACATAAACTTAAAAACCCCACAAAATTCATACTTTGTGACTAACAAAAATTAACTTGCACACATTTTTAATGTGATAATCTTGTTCAAGACCCTTCTGCTTTTTTATTATAATATGTCGAACAATGAATTGATTGAGGATACCATTTATCGGCACTTTTATGAGTAGTTTATCCTTGCCTTCTCACAAGGCAGTCTCCAGCCGTTTATATTTTGCCATTTTTTATCGGACTGTAAATGCACACATATTTGGGCATTTTTCTGCAAGAGACTATGTCATGATAGCCCGCAATCAATTCCGGTAATTAGCGCCATAATCCTTCCTCATATAGCCCACAAACGATAATTAGCCCCATAGTCCTTCCTTTCTTAATCTAGCCCACAATCAATTTACATCCCATAATTGATATTTATTGTTGCTTGTTGATAGACAGTTTAGAAACGTATTTAAATTGGTGGGATTTAATCTAAAAACTCGAGGTGGGACTATTCATACGTTATACTTAATGGTGTGAACCTGTGCGTCTTCTCCTTCTTAATATGAGAAGTCTACTGCATTCTAACCGTAGAAGCTTCCTAGTTCAGTTGGTTGGTATGTGATACTTGGGTTTGGTAGGTCGTGAGGTCGAGATAAAAAAAAACTTAGCAGTGGCAATGCCCTGTAAATACCTTAGTTTGTAAAGTGTTATATTAGTTTACATAGATACTCAACAATTGTAAGCAAGATAAATAATGATCTCGATTATTCATGCTTATTTTTTTGTACATAGTAAATTTAAATTGTACACATATAATTTTATTACACAAACAAAATTTAATTGGCTACCGTATTTAAATTGATCCCTTATTATATTTCTTTGTAAATTCATTTGTGCATTTTTATTAGTGTATCATCGGCGGGTTCGGTGGCCGCGGTCGGCGCTGCTGTCCAGTCTGGTTCGCTCGCCTCGCCGGCCCCATGAGAGAGGACGCGCCGGTGGCTCTCGTTGACAGTGCCTGCTTGAGTAACCTCGTAAAGTCGCTCCTTGCGAACCGCATCGCAGCACCGGCCAGAGCGACGGCCATCCGGCCGTTCCCCTTTGCTGTGTGCTAGGCCGTGTCTGTTGAATCTGTAATCTTCTTCGATGCCCACGTTGTTGAGCTGAGTTTCCACATCCAGCAGCAGCTCCAGCGATTCTTATCAATCTCCTCTGATGCCCACGTTGTTGAGCTGAGATTCCACATCCAGCAGCAGCTCCAGCGACTCTTATCCATCCATCCATCAAAGAAAGCAGAGTATCTTTTTCGGGAATTGATATGCAGCTCCGCCGCATCAATGCATCCTTATGCGGCGGCTCAATCTATCCACTGCATGTGTTTAGCTTTTTAAAATCTAATTTTCTTAAAAGATTTATCTCGTAAACCGTTAATTCGATTGATGATCCGTTTTCATCATTAGATTTGTCGCGACGAGATCTTCAAAACAAGATCCCATATTGATATGTTTCGATGATTTTTTTTGTCGCTGTCAGTTGCCACATTAGGTCACTCTAGTTGCCATTTTTACTGTGAACTATTGCCACAAATTTTATACATAGTTGCCGGAAGAATATTTTCGTATACTTAAGCTTAGGATATAACTCGATGAAATAAAATGGCAACTCAAACTGATAAAAATGGCAAGAACAATAAATCATCATGTCAATTAGATGTAAAGAATACGACAACCAAACATAAGTAATCGGTAACCAATCGTTCAAGCACAACAAGTTGAACGCGAACATATTAACAACCAAGTTGGTATAATCTGACAACTATATAAATAATTATCAGGTAAGTAGAACAGTAATATGGCAAGTACTGATGAAAATAAGTATTAACAATCAAGTTACTATAATCTGGCAACTGTATAAATAATTATCAGGTAAGTAGAACAGTAATGTGGCAAGTATTGATGAACAAAAAAGTTTTTCAAAACATATTGACATGGGATCTAGTTTTGAAGATCTCGTCGCGAGAAAGCTAATGGTGAAAACGGATCATCAATCGGGTTAACGGTTCGGGAGATAAATCTTTTAAAAATTTTAAAGATGAGAAAGATAGCACACATTGCTTGGATGGATGGCTAGCTAATAGCCGCCGCACGGAGAAAGTTTATGTGCATCGCTGCTGTGTAGTGCATTCCATTTTTTTCATTTACTATGCATCATTTTCCTCTGACCCTGTATTTGTATGAACAGGTGCATATCTTTCCTTTGTTTTGCATTACTATGGGTACCAAATTACTTGTTGTAATATTTTATATAGCAATTGTTTTTTTGGAATTTTCTATTATTTGTGAAACCGTAACAGAATTGATAGGTAACAAAGAAAGGTTATAGTAATTGATAAAATGATCCTATCTCGGGCTCGCCTCCCTCGAGAGGTCGATTGCGAGGCAGCGGGCCAAGATTGCCGGCCTGCGGGAAGGAGACACGAGTACGGCCTTCTTCAGGATCCATGCTGCTCATCAGAGGCAGCGCAACCACATCCACAGCCTTATGGCTGAGGGCACGACGATCTCGGACGATGAGGGAATGTCTCGCGCCGCTTTTGATCATTTCTCCGGCATCCTGGGCACTGCCGCCCTTAGACAGTTCTCCCTGCACCTTCCGGATTTCGACCCCAGAGTCTTCGACCTATCGGAACTGGAAGTCCCGTTCTCTGAGGAGGAAATTTGGGCCGCTATTAAGAAGATGCCCTCTGGCAAAGCACCTAGCCCGGACGGCTTCTCTGTGGAGTTCTTGAAATCCTCCTGGCCGATCGTCAAGGCCGACATTTGCGCGGTCTTTGACAAACTCTTCGCCCTCAACGACATGGGTTTCCAGCGGCTCAACGAGGCTCTCATCACGCTCCTGCCCAAACGGCCTGACGACGCCTCCCTCTTCGACTTTTAGACCAATCAGCCTCATCCATCTGATTGCGAAGCTGTTCGCCAAAGTTCTCTCCCTACGCCTGGCGCCCCGGCTTGGTCAGATTGTATCCTCCAACCAGAGCGCCTTCATTGCCGGTCGGAGTGTGCATGACAACTTTCTCCTGGTGCAACAGACTGCACGCCAACTACACAATCTTCGTGCCCAGCGAGTTCTCCTCAAGCTCGACATTGCGCGCGCGTTCGACTCCGTGTCATGGCCCTTCCTCCTTCAGGTCCTGCAGCATCTCGGCTTCGGCCGGCGCTGGTGCGAGTGGATTTCTATCCTCACGTCTACTGCCTCCACCCGTGTGCTCGTCAATGGTAACCAAGGCCCCCCTATCCCCCATGCTCGTGGGCTGCGGCAGGGTGACCCGCTCTCTCCCATGCTATTCACCATCGTCATCGACACGCTTAACAACCTCCTCCAACATGCTGTGAGGATGGGCGCGCTTCAGAGGCTGACCACTCGCCACGCGTAGTCTAGTGTCTCCCTCTTTGCTGATGATGTCGTCGTCTTCTGCCATGCGGATCCGGAGGAGATTATTGCGGTGCGGGAGATCCTCCGGGCGTTTGGAAGTGCATCGGGCCTTCACACTAACTTCGTGAAGTGCTCGATCACCCCGATCCAATGCCCGCATGATATCGCGGAGGATGCTAGCTCTCGCCTCGCTTGCCCGATCGCCCAATTCCCGATCTCCTACCTGGGCCTGCCGCTCTCGATTCGCAAGCCGTCGACATCTGCCCTGGAGCCTATTGTGGATCGCATTGCCAGGAAGCTGGCCGCCTGGAAGGCTGCCTTCCTGACGCGTGGTGAGCGCCCGGCCCTGGTCAAGCAGGTGCTCTCGGCTATGCCGACCCACACCCTCATGGCCATGTCCCTCAACTCCGCTATCCTCCGGCGAGTCAACCGCTTGATTTGAGACTTCTTCTGGCATGGCAGCAAAGAGGCCAGCGCCGAGGCTTGCCTTGTCAACTGGCGGCGGGTCTGCCGGCCCGTGGAACTTGGAGGCCTTGGCGTTCGCGACCTCAAGAATGTTAGTACTGCCCTGCGGGCTCGTTGGCTTTGGTTCCAAGCCACAGATAGCTCGCGGTCTTGGCGCCACCTGCAGCTCCCTATCGACAATGATGTCAGTGCTATCTTCCGCGCGTCTACCTCCTGGGCCCTAGGTGATGGTCGTACATGCAAGTTTTGGTCTGACCACTGGCTTGACGGTCGATCTATCCTCGAGATCGCACCCACCCTGACATCTCTGGTGCCCAAGAAGATCTGCCGTTCGCGATTGGTAAGCGAGGCAATCCCCGACTGCGCCTGGGTCCGTGACATTCGGGGGGCCTTGGGCGCCAGAGCGCTCGTGGAATACATCGATATCTGGCGGCGCACGCACACTGTCGCCCTCTCTGGGTCTCCCGATTCAATCTCTTGGCGCTGGACGAAATGTGGCATTTACTCCGCCGAATCCTGCTACCTGGCCCTCTTCCAAGGTTCCACCGTCGCACCGCACTGGCGCTTGTTATGGCAGAACAACGCGCCCCTCAACATGAGGGGCGTTCCTCTGGCTCGCGGAACTGGATCGTTGTTGGACCGCTGAGCGCCTCTCTCGGCATGGTCTTCCCCACGAGTCGTCATGTCTCCTTTGTGCCCAAGAGGGAGAGACTACGCAACACCTCCTCGCGGTGTGTGTGTTTTCCCGCGTAACATGGCATGAAATTCTCTCCTGGTGCCGTTGCACGTTTGCACCGCCCAATAGGGCCGTGAATTTCTTTGACTGGAGGCGGTCGGCCATTGAGGGTTCCCCTCCCTCTCTCCGCATGGGCCTCGGATCTCTCATTGCCCTGACAGCTTGGAGCATATGGAAGCACCGCAACGCCAGCATCTTCGATGCCGCGCAGCCCTCAACAACCTCTCTGGTCAACTCCATCAAGGACGAGGCGAGACTTTGGGTGAAGGCGAACAAGCGTGGGATGGTGAATATTGTTCCAACGATGTAAACTCTGTAGCTTGGGGCTGAGCACCCCTTCGTATGCTCGCCGGCACCTGTGTTAGCGCCCTTTCAGCGCACGCTAACCATGGTCGCCGTCTTGTACTCTTTCTCTACCTATCAATGAAATGATACGCCTAGGCGTATTCGCGAGAAAAAAATGATCTTGTTTCCTCTATGGTTCTCTAACTTTAGAAGCACGTCCCTGATGCATACATAATTGTTATTGATTTTGCCAAATCAGTTGTGAGCCCTTACTCCAATATTGTTGTTTATCTGTAAATGTAGAAAGAAGTACCTTTTTGACAAATAAAACATTTCAGAGATAAAAATTGAAATAGATAAGGCCGCTATGTCTATAGCATATTATATTTAGTCAGATAAGAATGCTTGCAATCTACTACCTCTGATCCATAATAAGTGTCGCTCATTTTGTACTAAGTTAGTACAAACTTTGTACTAGATGAGCGACACTTATTATGAATCGGAGGGAGTATTATATAATTAAAACAAGAGACAAACAAGCCATCACATTCGTTCATATATACTAATATTTTTTACACCGTTCGATTAAAAAAGCAATGGTTCTGATTTACAAATTACTACGTAACATCTTAATATAGACTAGGATATCAATAGTCGGTCAAGGAGATAAAGCAATAGTACAGATCTTACAAGGAATTTTTTTGTTTACAGCCACAAGGAAGTTAATTAGAACAGGAAACTACGATCGCTTCAGAGGGAAGCTGCCGAGACCTCACATTTAAAAAAAAACAAGGTGGAAAGGATTGCGTGCGATGATGCCAAGATGGCATCATCAATGACACCAGCAGAAAAATCTTTGACGTTTTGCTTCTATCTTATTGTAAGGGCTAACTACATACAAAAAATAAGATGTGCACATGTATATGTGTATAGGAGGAACCAGAGTTGGACTCAAGCCACCCAAAATTGTCTGACCGTACACATTTATATTGTTGCATGACATGACATCTGCAATATTGATGTCATCAACTTTATGTGTTCTAAAAAAATGTCTTCAACTTTATGTGAGTAATTAATCAACATGAATTAGGAAACTTTATTTTCCATATACGAGACTAAATTGATTTTTATGTGAAGTTGATAAATGTACAAGTATGTTTTGAAGCTAAAGTTTATATTTATTTAAAGTCATACTATATATATTTTCTTTTGAGCTGGAGAACATGTATTTTTTATTAGACATATAAAGCATACAAATGAGCCAAGGCCGGGCCCAAGCCCGGGTAAAGGAGGAGGGTTGTGTTAGGCTTGGCGAGCCAACGTGAAAACCCAACCACTCTTATGGATATGAAACCCAAAAGAACATCGTTGGGGCGTAACCCTCTTAGCGACGCGCCACATCGGAACCCGGGTGTGGTGACAAATGATCAAGGGCCGGGCCGTCACCCCCCTGGTGGCGCGCCGTATCTTGATCTGGATACGGTGACAAGTGAGCAAGGATCGGGTCGTCGCAGCCTTAGTGGCGCGCTACATCGTCGCCCGGGTGTAGTGAAAAATAAGCAAGAGTCTTCGCATTTGACTCGACGAGTGCGAAGGGTAAGGAAGCTAGCCGAGCCTAAGAGGATTCGCATAGGTAGTTGGAACGTAGGGTCCCTGACAGGTAAGTTGCGGGAGTTAGTGGATGCAGCAGTGAGGAGAGGTGTTGATATCCTATGCATCCAAGAAACCAAGTGGAAGGGACAGAAGGCGAAGGAGGTAGAGGAGACCGGTTTCAAGCTGTGGTACACGGGGACCACTGCGAACAGAAACGGAGTGGGTATCTTGATCAACAAGATCCTCAAGGATGGAGTGGTAGACGTCAAGAGGCAAGGTGATCGGATTATCCTGGTCAAGCTGGTCGTTGGGGACCTAGTTCTCAATGTTATCAGCGCCTATGCCCCGCAAGTAGGCCACAGTGAGAGCACCAAGTTGGAGTTCTGGGAAGGCCTGGAGGACTTGGTTAGGAGTGTTCCTATTGGCGAGCGGCTCTTCATAGGAGGAGACCTTAATGGCCATGTGGGCACATCTAACACATGTTTTGAAGGGGTGCATGGGGGCTTTGGATATGGCTGCAGGAATCAAGAGGGAGATGATGTCTTAAGCTTCGCTTTAACCTACGACATGATCGTAGCTAACACCCTCTTTAGAAAGAGAGAATCTCATCTAGTGACTTTTACTAGCGGACAACACTCTAGCCAGATTGATTTCATCCTCTCAAGAAGAGAAGATAGGCGTGCTTGCCTAGATTGTAAGGTGATACCTGGGGAGAGTGTTGTCGCTCAACATAAGCTTGTGGTGGCTGACTTCCGCTTTCGGATTCGTGTCCAGCGGGATAAGCGCACCAAAGTCGCTAGAACGAAGTGGTGGAAGCTGAAGGGGGAGGCGGCTCAGGCTTTCAAGGAGAGGGTCATGAAGGAGGGCCCTTGGGAGGAAGGAGGTGATGCAAACAATATGTGGATGAAGATGGCGACCTGCGTCCGAAGGATAGCTTCAGAGGAGTTTGGGGTAACCAAGGGTAGTAGAGTCGAAGCTAAAGATACCTGGTGGTGGAACGAGGATGTCCAGAAGGCTATTAAGGAGAAGAAAGTCTGTTTCCGACGCCTATACCTCGATAGGAGTGCGGACAACATAGAGAAGTACAAGGTGGCGAAGAAGACAGCGAAGCGAGCTGTGAGCGAAGCTAGGGGGCGGGCGTATGAGGACCTCTACCAGCGTTTAAACACGAATCAAGGTGAAAGGGACATCTATAAGATGGCCAAGATCCGAGAGAGGAAGACGAGGGATGTCGATCAGGTGAGATGCATCAAGGACGAAGCAGATCAACTTTTGGTGAAGGACGAAGACATCAGGCATAGATGGAGGCAATACTTCGACAAGTTGTCCAATGAGGAGAATGGGAGCTCTACCATTGAGCTGGATGACTCCTTTGATGAGATGAACAGATGTTTTGTGCGGTGAATCCAGGAGGCCGAGGTCAAGGAGGCTTTAAAAAGGATGAAAGGAGGCAAGGCGATGGGCCCCGACTGTATCCCCATCGAGGTGTGGAGAGGCCTTGGAGACAAAGCGATAGTATGGCTTCAACCTCATTTTTCGGTCAAACAAGATGCCTGAAGAATGGAGGCGGAGTATATTAGTACCAATCTTCAAGAACAAAGGGGATGTTCAGAGTTGTACTAATTACCGCGGGATTAAGTTAATGAGCCATACAATGAAGCTATGGGAGAGAGTCATTGAGCACCGTGTAAGACGAATGACACGCGTGAACAAAAATCAATTTGGTTTCATGCCTGGGAGGTCGACCATGGAAGCCATTTTCTTGGTACGACAACTTATGGAGAGATACAAGGAGCAAAAGAAGGACCTGCATATGGTGTTCATTGACTTGGAGAAGGCCTACGATAAGATACCGCGGAATGTCATGTGGTGGGCGTTGGAAAAACACAAAGTCCCGACAAAGTACATTACCCTCATCAAGGATATGTACGACAATGTTGTGACAAGTGTGCGAACAAGCGATGGCGACACTGATGACTTCCCAATCAAAATAGGACTGCACCAGGGGTCAGCTTTGAGCCCTTATCTTTTCACATTGTTGATGGATGAGGTCACACGGGATATACAAGGGGACATCCCATGGTGTATGCTCTTTGCAGACGATGTGGTGCTAGTCGACGATAGTCGGGCGGGGGTTAATAGGAAGATGGAGCTGTGGAGACAGACTTTGGAATCGAAAGGTTTTAGGCTTAGTAGAACTAAAACTGAGTACATGAGGTGCGGTTTTAGTACTACTAACCATGAGGAAGAGGACGAAGTTAGCCTTGAGGGGCAAGTGGTACCTCAGAAGGACACCTTTCGATATTTGGGGTCAATGTTGCAGAAGGATGGTGATATTGATGAAGACGTTAGCCATCGAATCAAAGTTGGATGGCTAAAGTGGCGCCAAGCTTCTGGTGTTCTCTGTGATAAGAGAGTGCCACAAAAGCTAAAAGGCAAGTTCTATAGAATGGCGATTCGACCTGCGATGTTGTATGGTGCTGAATGTTGGCCAACTAAAAGACGACATGTCCAACAACTAGGTGTGGCAGAGATGCGCATGTTGAGATGGGCATGTGGCCACACAAGGAAGGATCGGATTCGGAATGATGTTATACGGGAGAGATTTGGGGTGGCACCAATTGAAGAGAAGCTTGTCCAACATCGCCTGAGATGGTTTGGGCATATCCAACGTAGGCCTTCTGAAGCGCCTGTGCATATCGGGCGGTTAAGGCGTGCTGATAATGTCAGGAGAGGTCGGGGGAGGCCAAACTTGACTTGGGAGGAGTCTGTGAAGAGAGACCTGAAGGACTGGGCTATCAACAAAGATCTAGCTCTGGACAGGGGTGCGTGGAAGTTAGCTATCCACGTGCCAGAACCGTGATTTGGTTACGATATCTTTTGGGTTTCAGCTCTAGCCTACCCCAACTTGTTTGGGACTGACAGGCTTTGTTGTTGTTGTATATAAAGCATACAAATAACTACACATATATATGGCATATAGAATGGAGGGTTTTCTTTTTGCTAAGTGGTCAACTGTACATGTTAGTTAAATACATTATAACAATATGTAATAAATAAATAAATCAGAATACATGAAGCTAAGAAGAAAGTGAACTAGAGAGAAGGTTTTGGAAAGAATGTTATAAGCAACAAAGCAAAAGAAAACTGAAAGAAGAAGCATTCTTGAATTAGTTACCATTAGCGGATCAAGTAGATGGTGATTGTAATTGATTGAGAAGTGGTAGATAGTTCAACAATCAGTTTTTGCATCATATATGGAGGACAAATAAAATAGGAAAACCAAACAAGAATATAAGAAAAGAACAAATGAACACATAATTGTTATGATGATTCAAAAAAACTAATAATATCCAAAAAAATGCTGATTGAGAATGATTCACAAAGAATCTAAGGTTCACAAATAAAATAGATAGTGTACCAAAGTATTTTAGAAAAAAAAAGTTGTAAAAAAATCCGTGTCAACAATGTTATAAGACATTTTAGTAATCCAAGAAAAAATACCAACCCAAAAATTGTAGAGTTAACCAAAATGAAAACTATGACGGGTCTAAGTAATATAGGGAATGATTCTTGCCACATGTCCGTGGACAAGAAATACTAGGAATTGAAGTAAGATGAGTCATTGTCGAAGCACCTAAAAAAGACATTGCACCTATGGGATACACCATAAATATGGAAGTATGGAAAGAAAATATAGCAAGATGGTTAGAAAAATAACACAATGATTATGTATGAGTCATTAATGTAATGATAAGATTATAAAGCAATTGATTGAAAGGTGAATAATCTCGGACAAGGTGAAGTAAGAAGGAGGAGAATAGGAAATTCATATGATTCACGCACCAAAAACCTTTAAAACATCTCCACACACTTTCTTAGATATAGATATCTAACATAAGATCTCATATAATGGTTTTGCCGGACATGTTGGTGCTATGTTGTGGTTAATTAAGTTATAGAACACTTGAATTATATATACACCAACAAATTGTAAATCTAGCCGCACATTCATCGCTAGTTCTTTTAACTATAGCTGTTAAAAAACAAATATCTATAATATATCCTTGTAAACAATGTTTTTTGCATCCTTGTAAGATGGACACTCTTCATCTGATATGAGTATCTTCAATCCATTTCTGCTGGCCACCCTTGACATTGCAACATAGAGTTGGCCATGTGTGAACACTTGCCTTTCTAAGTAGAGTCCATCTTTTTTGAGAGATTGCCCCTGACTTTTGTTTATAGTCATAGCAAAGCACACTAATATTGGGTATTGTCTCCTTTTCAACACTAATATTGGGTATTGTCTCCTTTTCAGAATGAAAGGCCATTTTGAATCACTTGGTGGAATGTTAATTCGTGGGATGTAAACTTTGTCACCAATGTTAGGACCTGTTATGACCTAGCCTTCGATGAAACTCTTTTCTAGCTGTGTTATTGTTAGTCTTGTCCCATTGCAAAGTCCTGCACTTTGATTGATGTTCCTCATAAGCATTATTGGCAATCCTACTTTCAGCCTCAGTTCATATCTGGTATTCCAGAAAATGTTAGAATATTCAGAAACTCGGTTGGGTACAAAATAACTTCATTTTCCATTGTAGACACTGCCTTGCATGTTTTATTCTGAACTGAGATAGGTTACCTCTTTTCCAGGAATTTGGCTCATGATGTGGGCGTTAATCTGGTCAACAGTCTTGGTTCTTGGGCATAAGATCACTCCTTCCTCTAGGTATGTTCTATTAGTGTACTTGCTGTGTAAGTCAGGGTAAGTGCTATTAACAATAGACGCTTTCGGGTCATCTCATTCATGTAAAATAAGGTCCTCGGATGCTAACCCAATCATCTTCAACTATTATTGATGTTGTGCCATCGACCCATCACGATGTTTAGTATCCAGTTTGCGAATTCAGCTATCTTTGCTTTCTTTTCTGGACTACCTTCGAATGAATTCATGCAATTTGCAAGCATTATGAAGTGCATAGGCAGAACACATAATCTATCTAAGAACTAGGAAATGGGAAAGAAAGCAATAGAAAATAATTTGAATTATACGCAAACACAATTTGGTCGATAAGTACTTTCTTTGTCTCTGCCAAATCCAAGGCCTCATTTGGGGAGAAAGATTTTCTCTTCCCATCATGAAGTTTGGAAGCAGTATGAACTGAATAGTCTAACAATTTATGTAAGCAACGAAACAAATAATGTTTGAAAACTGGGCAACGATGGAGCTTTCTTACCAAACAGGAGAAGATTCGCCAATGTTCACAACCATGTGAGCCTCCTTGATGTTGATATTGTGTATGTTAAATATTTAGTTTAAATTATAAGCTAGCGTTATGAGCTTGGTTGTGCTCTGTCCGATCTCCACGAAGTGTCCAAAGAGCCGAGATATCCGTGTTTTTACAAATCCGCTATGGGCACATAGCGCCCGCAATAGCACTCGCTATCTGCATTTCGCTACATCAACCCCAATCCGCTATCGGCCCGCTATCCGCTATTTATAACCATGCTTTCAGCGCACCAATGCCGGAACTACTGAAGGCACAGGTGCCCGGTGCCATGGCCGCACGTCGGGCTTCCGTGCGACTGACGCCTGAGCCGCGACCATGTCCCCGTGCCGCCCAACCTAGCGTTGACGCTGCGCCACGAGAATGTGGCGCGGCCGCAACCGGCGGACGCACTGCGTGGGGGAAGGCATGCCCGCGTGCCCCCGCCGATCGACGTCAATCCCGAAGAGGCCGAAGAGGCGGACTTCCAACTCGCTGTGGCGGAAGAGGAGGCGGCGATCCAGCGCACCATTGAGATCTCCGCACATAAGGAGAAGGCCATGTGGCCAGGGCTGGACTACGCCATCCAATAGAGCGTGGCTCCCCCGTCTTCGCCTCCTCGACGCGCCGCCGGATCGCTCCTCATCTGCGAGGTGCAGGCGCCGCCGCCGCCACCTCCCTACGTGCAAGCGTCGCCGCCCTACCATGAGGCGCCACATGCAGCCTTGGGATTGGTGGACGCCACAGTTCGCCCACCGTACCCGCCACCGCTAGCCTACGGGCCTGGCGTGGACTCGCCGCCGCACCACCACCTGTTGGAGCCGGAGCCGTTTCGGAATGGCTGCCAGTGGTAGGAGGTCACCAATGGCAGCCGTGGCAATGGACGCCACCGACTCGGAGGAGCGCCTCAAGGAGAAGGCGTACATGCGCCATATGGCGGCCGAGCGCGTGGAGGCCGATCGGCAGATGAACGCGGAGTACGCACAAATTTAACAGAATCCGGACAAATTCGGGGTCGGTTTGCGTTAGCGTTGGAGTTGCCCTGCATGTCATCCGTCGATGGTAGCACGTGTTGTGTCCGGAGCAGGACCTGCGGCACGCGTTAAATGGGCAGTTTAATAACGATCAGCGGGCTGGGTTCCACTTACTCCTATGCGCAAGTGTGGTGGGAATAAAAAAGGAAAAAGTCTAACATAAACCCTGAACTTGTACATCAAAGCTAAATCAAACCCTAAACTTTGAATTTCGGTCGTTTGCACACAAAACAATTAAATCCCGGTCTAAATTAAATCGTATATCTGTTTGGCAAATCGGGAATTGGAGTATCCTATTAGAATTGCTTACTGGACATCGAAATGAGTTGGGCCGGCCCATTAGCGCAGAAACTTGCGCTAGTTTTTTCTTTTTTTTGTTTCTATTATTTGGTTTTGTTTTTTGTTTTATTGTATTAAATTTGAAATTTTATTTGCGGTCCAATTTTTAAAAAGTTTTTAAAATAATCTCATTCAATTTTTTAAAATTTTAAAAAATTTTACCAATTTAAAATGTTTGTTCTGCTCGATTTGTTTTCTCAATAACCAAAACACATTTTCTGCGCACATATGAAATATTTTTTGAAACACTAATGATAATTTTAAATGCATTATATACATTTTTAAAAATATATGTTTTCAAACAAAAATTTAATACATGTTCTCGATGCCCAACAAACATTCAATTAAATTCGCTACTCGTATATACAATTTATTTATATTTTATAGGCAATACATCTCTCTAAAACTTGATCTTTAACATAAAAGATTCCCACATAGAGGTTATTAGTTCGATCCCCTGCTGCCCACATTTCTAATTCATTTTTGCTGATATCTTTACTTACAGTGGGACCCTTCCATTATTATAGAAAATGATGTCAGACTCTTGGTTTATTTTAATAAATTTTAAAAATTATCATACTTAAAAAATGTATAAAAATCCGTTAACGCATTTATTAAATTATCCACATTTTTTAAATGTGTTAAAGGGTCGCACACTTATTTATTTTTTGGCACATAAATATTATTTTGATTGTGTTTCTTTTGTTTTTAAATTATTATTAAGTGAACAATTTTAAAAATTAGAGCGGGGTGATTGCACGAGTGATCAGGCTAACATTCTTTTACACTTTAATGCAATTTTAAGTGTAATATGCATTAATCCATTTTCAAGTGTTATCAATATTGAAATACACAAACATTTTTAAATTTTGATGTTTTTTTAGTGCGAACATTTTTTACATATAATGCAAAAGTGAATAAATGATAAAAAGAAAAAGAAGAAACAAGTGCGAGAGTTACTGTGCTAATGGGCCAGCCCAGTTCATCCTCATATCCAGTGATCCCACTCAAGGTTTAAATTAGACCGGGATTGTAAGTTTGAGGTGCTGATTTCCGAGATTGTAAGTTTAATGTTCGGTTTAGTTTTCGTCTACAAGTTTAGGGTTTATTTTAGACTTTTTTCTATGAAAAATGACTCGCCGAAAATTGTTTTTCAGGCGAGTGATGTAGACCTTGTCCCACTTTCAAAAATAATAATTCTGCATCCGTGATTGTTTGGTGCTCTGCCATCGGTCGGGAATTCGATCTCAATGGCGCACCGCGCATGACTGTGATGGCCACAAGACGCAGGTGATCAGAGCCGGCTACACGAAACTACTGCCATGAGTCCGAGATACTCGGCGGTGACTGGCTTCAGGATGCACTCCTTGTCAGAGTCGAGCGCGGCGGCGAGCCTCGGCCACACCACCATGCTGACGACCCACGAGCCGTCGCCTCCGGGGCGCGCGATGATCTTCACGAAGCCGGCGCACAGCCTCCCCGTCCCGGCGAGCATCATCGGCATCGCCAGGGCCGCATGCCCGAACCCGAAGTCCGTCTCAAGACGGAACGACGCGAACGAGGTCACGGCCAACGCCGGGCTGCCCAGCCCCACGGTCGCCGCCTCCACGAACCTGCCGCCCTTGTGCTCCTCCACCCAGTCCACCAGCTCCTGGAAATGCTCCTTGTTCGCCCTCGCCGCGATCGCCTCCCGCACCATCGACGCCACGTCCGGGAGCGGCCGCCGCCGGACCTCCTCCGCGGTCGCCTCCGAGAGCGCAAACGTCCCGACGTTGCCCACGTAGTTGCGCATCGCGGCCTCGTTCCCCGGCGCGCTCAGCCTCCGCCGCCCGTCCACCCACCAGCCCATGCGGCAGCTCTCGTCGGCGTCGGACGCGGCCACGACGCCGGCCAAGGCCTTCCACAGGTACGCCGACACCGCCTCGAGCCGCGTCGCGGGTCGCTCGCCGGCAGCCTCCCTGCTCGCCCGCGCGCGCAACATGGCGATGTCACGCTCCTCGATGTAGTACAGGCGCGTGACGCAGTAGCTCCCCGCCGTGAGGGAGTTCACCAGATGCTTCCCTTCGAACGGCGTGAACGCCTCGCTAAGCGAGGGGCTGTACGACGGCGCGGCGCGGGGGCGCGGCACCACGGAGCGGTCGAAGTTGGGTTGCCCGCCGGCGGTGTCGACCTTCCCGGACCGCGCGAGCTCAGACCACATGGTGGCGAGCATGCACAGCCCGTACCCGTCCATGAACACGTGGTTGGAGCACCACGCGACGGTGAAGCCGCCGCAGGCGAACGACACGAGCTGCACCGAGAGCACGACGTCGGCGCCGTACTGGACGAGCGCGCCGATCCTCGCCAGCGACGCGCCTAGCGCGCCGTAGTCCAGGCTCGCCAGATCCACGCCGGCCTCACCGACGACGAGCTCGGCGCCTTGGTTGTCACAGTGCACCTCCGGAACCCCGGAGCGCGTGCTGGACATGATCAGGCGACCGGCGAGCGGGAAGAAGTGCTCGAGCAGGGACGAGAGCCGGGCTTTGAAGACGGCGACGACGTCGCCGAAGCAGCCGGCCGAGGGCTTGCGGTAGGCGCTGAAGATTAAGGACGGTATGGGCCGAGGGAGCAGGTCGAGGTTGGAGACGGCGAGGATGCGCGGCGCGGTGGTGCCGGCCGGCGCCTTGACGAGGCTCCGGCTGATCACCCTAACGTGCGACATTTCCTTTCGTCGCTAGACTAGAGTGTCACCAATTGAAGCGCCACTTGTAGTTGGATAACTACGTAGTGCTGCTAAAAAGCGACTCTCTCTTTAGTTCTATGGAATGGAATGCGGAAATTGATCTCTTTAAGGTTCTGAAATGAAATGAAAGCTGCGAGTGGGCAGAGTCCTTTGTGGTAGCCGGTAGCGCGACACTTTGAATACAACTCCGATTGATTCCTGGTGGATGGTGGCAGACAATCAGTAGAATACGGGACCATTGATTTGCTCCTTTCATGATGTAATCAACTTTTAAAGCAGAAAATTGCCATGACAAACATCTACTTTGCTATAAAAATATATTTATTTATGCAAAAAATGCTGTCAAATCATGATAAAAGTGTCATGAAAAAAAACTAAAGTGGATCACAAATTGTGTGATAAAAACTTAGTTTTTCATGATCCATATACTGAATTTGCCATGATAAAAATAAAACTAAATTTGCCATGGAAGTAAAAATATAAAATTTTCATGGGCGTAAATAAAAAATTGCCATGTCAAATTTATATTGAAAATTTTCTGCTAAATTTGAACAATTTGACATACTTCCTCCAATTTTTCATGGAGTAGAATTTTTTTGAACGAATTTGACATGGAAAAAAAAACATATGATAAAACATATAAAAATAATCGCCATGTCACACATATAAGAAATGCCATGACATACAAAAAAAACAATTTTCCATGTCCTACAAATATTAATTGCCATGTCCAACAAAATAATAATTGTCGTGTCGAACAAAATAAGAATTACCATGGTCAACAAATAAAAAGAATAATGATAACCACCGAACGATTCGGTCCGCCTCCCCACGCCCGAACGCGCTATCCGGCTCATATGCTTCGCGCACCAATTTTAAAGCAATCCTATTAAAGCACATCCATTCACACACAGCTTTTACTTTTTTTGGATTTTAAAAAGATTTATCTCTTAAATTAAAATTTCGATTAAAATTTCGTTTTCACCATTAAATCCGTCTCGATAAGATCTTCAAAACTAGATGTCATATTGATATGTTTCGAGAACTTTTTTTTGGACCAAAAGTTGCCATCCTGTTTATACTAAAGTTGCCATGATTTCTTTCTTCTATTTTTTTCTTCTAGATTTAAAGTCACCATTGTATTTTAACGCCTTTTGACTCATCGCCGAGGCCTGGGAGAGTTGCGGTGATGCTCAGTGGACCCCGAGCAGATATCTGGCGTGGGGGGAGGGGTGCGCGACATGAAGGTCTCCTAGGTTACGAATGCGTCGAGGAGATCCTCCGGCGCATCTCAACGCGTGACGGTGAGGCGAGGGGACATGGATTGGGGGGGGGGGGGAGAGTTTGTCGACGATGAGGTGCTGCTCTTGGCGGTGACTCTGTTTTGTGCCCATGGAAAATCTCTACTCCTATAAAAATGTGAGTTGGTGATGATGGTGTGCTTGCCTTCCTGCCTTCTGAACCGTCCGATCTGGAATGTAAGGTCAAGAGTTGTCCCTGAGCCACTCTACTCGCTCTCCCCAAAAACACCCTGCGCATCTCACCACCCCGCGTAGTCTCGTTCTCTCCAGAAAGACATCGAGTCTTCCAGAGCCGCTAAACAATTCTTCGTCGCCGACTCCTACCCTCATTTCTCCAGCAATGTTCGAGTTGATCTGGTCGAGGGAACCTCCCCTCGTATTACAATTGTCCTAAAACTTTGGATTTGGCTTCGAGCTTACCCCGATTTCTCCCGTTCTAGATGTGGACATGTAGGTCTACGCAGTCGCCATGCTTCTTCCCTGAAGGGCGCTGCTCTCCGGAAGGGTCAATGCCTCTGGTTCTTGTGCCGACTGCGTTGACTCCATTTTGCTTGTGTCTTGCCCTATTTGACCCGCGCCTTCTTCGGTTCCAACATTAGTGCTCCAACTTGTTGCTGTCCCCGCTGACCCGCTGCTGCTGACCTGCGCTGCCGTCGCCTGGTCTCCCGTCCTACTGGCTCGCGCTGCCGCCGCTAGGCCGCTGGTTGCAGATCCCCGCCGCCGGCCGCCCGTACGCCTTGTCTCTTCTGATTCTCAAACATGAGGCCATTCTTCCGTGGTTCCCATGGAGGCTACAGCCGCACAACATGAGTAGGCACATGTGTTGGACACTGGGATAATTTCTTCCGGTGGCAAGGTAATTGTTCCAGTGACGCTGCTGCTAACTACTTCCAGCCATTGTGTCCGTTCCCAACCGTGGTCATTCCTCTGTAAGTTCTTTGTCTCTCCTTTTAGATCCCATATTTTGGATGAGAGATGCGTATGTGATTCATGCATTTGTGTGATTGAAACCACAGTCTCTCCCAAACGTATGAATTCGTGAAATGTTTAGAAACGAATAGGTTGTTCATCCGCAAAGTACCTCATTAGTACGGATTTTGCCTTTCTAATTGATTCTTTAATATAACTCTGAACTGGCAGATGGTGGACTAACTTTGTCCCACCAGCGTGGAAGGGTTTCTATCCCCCCTCCTTCTTTAATACTTCGTATATAATACACACCCTCGTGTGTATTCGAGGAAAAAATGATTATTTACATAAATGTGTGGCTCATCCTTGGTGAAATTCCTTGTATTCCAACCCCTCGGGTTGTTACCAGATTTGCTATTCGATATTCAGATTGTTTTTCTCATTGTGATATGTGTCATTTTTTTTGTACATTACATGATTTGGTGCAAGGTAAGTAGAGCAATAGGGCTAAATGTTTTCGTAAGTAGAGAAGTTCTGAACTCTGAAGTTCCACCATCAATGAATAAAGATGCGCTTTTGCTCCTTTATATATAAAAATCAAAGGCATCAATTCTGCTATATTGTAATATTGTTAGCTTGGTAATTCAATCCAGTTCATTTTCTGTTACTCAATGTGCCAACTTTGTGCTTTACTTAAACAAATCACCAGCTCACTTCAGTTAATTGGATTAGGTATAGCCCTCGAAAACATTTCAATAAAAGGTTACGTGGACTTGCGTATTTAGAGTAAACAATGGGATTCAATTTTGCTTCAGATGTATGCTTTTCTGAAAGATAGCGCATTTTGGTGGATGAACACATATTTAAGGAATCTTATCAGGAGGTGGTTTTTTGGTTCTATCTTTCCTCATTGGAGAGATAAAAGGAGCAGAGGAGAAGACAGAGGATGGTCCATGAAGTTGAATTTCAGTTCAGGGGCCCTAATACAGGTTTAGTTGCAGAGCATTGAAGAGTGCCACTCTACCCAGCGTGACGACTAAACACTGCAATCTTTGAGTTGTACAAAAAGGCTGAATAGGGATTTGATTAATCTTGCTTGTGAATAAAATTAAACAAGATCCTCATGGCGATGATAGAAGTTGTTCACGTTAATAAAAATGCTACTGGAATTTATTAAGCAACCAACCTTTATTGATTCATCCAAGAACAGGGGAGGGCATCAAAACCAACATTTGGTGTGAGACTGTTGTACATGATTGACTACAATATGGTTAAGTTTTATAAGTGACGGATGTAAGAAAATGTATGTATGGTCTAATTTTTTCATTAATGTATGGTACTGTCAGAATCTTCAATTTTCCCTTTTTAAATCCTCAATTATTTACGAAGCTTATCTTGATAAGTAACTATATTGCATGGGCTTAACATTTTCTAAGCATGATCTTATTGTCAATTGACTCCTATCTTCTGTAAATGTTGGATTTCATAAACTTGAAAAGTACATAATTCAGTTATTTCACTTCCCATCTATAGATGCATGTAGTGTTCATCACACAACAAGACTTTAGTTTTTTCAGGTAACAAGACTTAGTTGATCTAACATGTCTATTTCCATTAAGAAATGCCAATAATATTTTGTAACTCACACAATGGTTGTGTTATGCGGCGTGAAAAGAAAATTATCAAAATTCCTAGGAACAATTGTGTTTTCATTTTAACTTATGTCACACATCGTATGCATGAACAAAATTTAAACTTCCACTCTTTCAACAATTTTCCACCATTTTTCAATATTTTGTTAAGCTTAATCTTCCCCTTGGTTACCACTTTTAAAATAAAGCAATATATCCCGTTGCAACGCACGGGCTACTTACTAGTCATTTTAAGAATGCGAAAATGACAATTTTCAGTAAAACAGATAACTTGCCACCCGCGCACGATAAATTTTGCCATAAAAACGTTCCCCACATGTGGGTGAAAAGATGGCAAGCCCACATGTTTTCTTATTTATAGAACATGGCAATTCTTATTCATAGGATATGGCAATTTCTATTCGCGGGTCATGACAATTCTTATTCGCAGGACTAACGTCTACAATTTGAATTTGTCACTCTCATATAACTAAACTTACCATTAAAAACATAAGGGATTGCCATGTACTTGTGTCACACATGTGGTAGTTACCAGCATTGCCAAAAAAACGTGTCACACATGTAGGTGGAAAGATGGCAAGCCCACACGCTTTGGTGGCAACTTTAGCACATGTGAGATGACAATTTCTGCTAATACATAGCAACTTCACTAAATATATGACAACTTTGGCTAATAATTGCCATTTATGTACAACTAAAATTAGCATCTAAAAAATATGTGGGCGGAAGTGCCTCTTATATATGGCAATTTTATTCATAGGACATGTCAATTTTTATTCATAGGACATGGCAATTTTTATTCACGGTGACAATTCTTATTCGCAGGACTAGTGTCTACAACTTGAAGTTGCCACCCTCACAAAATTAAACTTGTCATAAGAAACATCAGGGATTGCCATGTACTCGTGTCACACATGTGGTAGTTATCAGCACCCAAGTTTTTAATATCTACCAATGGCAAACTATTTCCTTTTTGTGTTCATGGAAAATTTAGCATATCTTTCACATGGCAATTTAAGATGTGTTTTTGCCATGGCAAAACAACATGTGTTTATCCTAGGTAAGTTTTTAAAGTTATTTTATGAATTACGACAAATTTACTTAGAATGTTGAAGAAAACGTGCAAAAACGTAGTTGAAGCAAATGACGGTAATTTTAGTGCAAACAACATGGAAATTTACGTGCAATAGACATGATAATTTTTTACTCGAGAAAAAAGTTGTCGAAACATATCGATATGAGATCTAGTTTCGAAGATCTCGTCGCGACGGATTTAATAGTGAAAACGAAAATTTATTTGGAATTTTCATTTGAAAGATAAAACATTCTAAAAACAAAAAAACTGAAAAGATTTCTGCTGACATCATCTATTTCGTTCCTTTTGTATGCATGCATGATGTGGCGCTGGGCCAAACACTTCCCGCCGAATGTTCGGCAGTTATCACGATCCAATAAGAATTAACTAAAAATTGTCATGTTCTACAAATAAGAGTTATCATATCGTACTAATATAAATTGACATATCCAACAAAATAAGAATTAGCATATCCAACAAATAATAATTACCATGTTCCATGTGCTATATGCAAACAAGAATTGTCATCTTTCATAAATAAGAATTAGCCATGCATGATTTGACAACGAAAAATGCTATGAGGTTGCCACGTGCAGAGATTCATATCAACCTGTATAAAACAATCTAAAAAAATTATATGTGCAAAGATCCATCTCAACCTGTATAATACAATCTAAACAATTCCGAGATCCATCTCAACTTGTATAAAATAATCTAAACAATTCAACAAAAAATTATCATGTTCCACACAGTATCAAGTCCGATATATAAACATTGTCATGTCCTATGAATAATAATTGTCATGTTCCTTCAAATAAAAATCGCCATGTCCTACAAATAAGAATCGACATGTCCTATGAATAAGAATTGCCATATGCTACAAATATGAATTGTCATGTCATACGAATAAGAACTGTCATGTACTAAAAATAAGATTTTCCATTCTATAAATAAGAATGTTCATGTCAAACAAAAATACGAATTTGCCATGGATGATTTAACAAAAAAATGCTATGATTTTGAAATTTGTACAAATAGTAATTTTCCCTGTGCAAATGATCCATCACAATCTATATTATAAATAATCCAAAAAATAAAAACAAGATAAAATTACCATGGGTTGAAAACCTATTGCACCATTGAAACTATGGCAAGTTTGCCATGTTGTTCTCCAAAATCCATGTCCAACAGAAAATTCTCATGTTCCACATAGTAACATATTTGTTCTTACAAAAAGTCATGTCTTACAATAGAAAAATTGTCGTGTTTTAGTAAAATGTGTACCCCATGACAACATATAATAATTATCGTGACACACAAATAAGAAAGACCATGCCACATGCATTAAAAATTGCCATGTACAATAAATAAATAATTGCCATGTACAAATAATAATAATTGATGTGTTTTAATAAATGTGTGCCCCCATGATAACATATAATAATCGTTATGTCTCACAAAATAAGAATTGACATGTCCTAAAAATAATAATTACCATGACTCATAAGCTACATACAAAAAGAATTGTCATATCCCACAAAATAAGAAATTCTCATGAGTTAAGGTTAATTAGTTATCAAAAATTCATTTACAAAACCGCATGATTTGTAATTAACATGAAAAAAGCATGTTAACAATTGCAAAATAAAAAAAAGGAAAATTTTATGAAACTAAGTAAAATTCTAAGCAAGTTACATGTAAAATAAGTTTCAGTCCAATCTACTGTTTACAAGTTATAAGCATCGCAAAAAATGTAACTAATATTGATTCAACTATGAATAAATTATGCACTGGGCCGAATCTGTAGCAACTGGTCCTAAACAGGGCGTGAAAGGATAACAAAACGTCGTCTGGTGCAAGAGAAGCTGCAGAAAAAACGTCAGGTCAAAAATCTCACAGCCCATACATATTTGAAACGCCAACCCGGCGCTTTGAGATTTGAACTGTCAACTAATGGTGGATAAGGCGTCAGGTCGCACCCTCTACCCGCCCGACGTGTGGGCGTTATATTTTCCCTTTTTTACGTTACAAAATGCATAAAAAACTGTAAACTATGAAGGGGAGTACTTTTTTTCAGCGAATAAATTATTAACTAGCGAACCATTGTTTTTTTAGGACAATTACATTTAACTTCTTATTTGGGTCACACCCGTTTGATTTTCCCATAAACTTGAAAAATCCTCAGTTTTGTTCAAGCTAACTTGCTCCTTGTATGCTTTTACCCTTTGATCGTAACTTCAAAAATTTCATAATATATCCATACTAATTTAGAAATATGCAAATAAGATCTCGAAATGTTTAGAAAAACATCACTTATATGTCCATGTTATTTGCGTTGATGACAAAAGTGTTGAAAAGTCCCCATCCAAGTTCGAGATCATATGTTCTTAGCATGAATAGTAAAATCTCAATCTTACAAAATTTTAAAAATAAACCAAAACTTAAAATTCTTTATTATTTTTTCCATAAACATTGAAAAATGTTTTGAGTGCTTGCAAAGTTTCGTCATGGAATAATATTCATGGAAGTCGTGTCAAAAAAGACAAGTTTAGCAATCCAATACAAAAAATTGGATTGTTAATTTTTTTGCCATGACTTCCATGAATGTTATTCCTTAGTGGAATTTTTTTAGCACTCAAGATATTTGTCAATGTTTACAAGAAAAATTAATAATTATTTTGATTGGTTTTGAAATTTTTAAGATTTTTTTTATTAATTCTAAGATCATCTGAGCTCGAACTGATATGGAGACTTTTCAACACTTTGGTCATGAATACAAATGATATGGACTTATAGGTGATGTTTTTTCTGAACATTTTGATATCTTATTTGAATTTTCCGAGTTAGTATGGATCTATTCTGAGTTAGTATGAAGTTCATTCACATATAGTATGAATTATGTGCAGTTTTTTCCATTTTTGTTCTTCTTAAAATGTAATAGCAGTGCCACTACTTCATTATTTTTTAGAAAAATTCATTATTTTTATTTTACCTAGTTTGTATTACATATTTATAAGGGGTTTCAAACTTTGAATCCTCCCTAGAATATCTTCCTTTTTCATGATTTTTTTATTTTCTTTCTTCTTAATGGGTTTCATTCTTTCCTAGAAAACTTCATGATTTTGATTTTTTTTTACTTTATTTATTTAAGGACAATATCATTGCATTATTATATAATTATTCTTAGATATTATGAAATTTTGTTTGTAAACTGTATGCAATTTTCTCACTTTCTTCATTTTTCTTCTTAAAGGATAATGCCAATAGCACTAATTCATTTTCCTAAGACAACTTTATTTCTTACTTTCTAGTGTGTAAGTATACACAAAAAGGTTATACGATATTTGTGTAAATTATACTAGACTATGAAATTGGCATTATTATATACTTATTTTTTAAACCTACAAAATTGCTTATTCTTTGAGTATTACAAAAAGTGCAATTTCATTGTAATATTGTGTGCAAGTGTTCTTAAGTTTTTTAATTCTTTCATCTTAAATGGCAATAGTATCATTATTTTATTCGGTTTTTTACGTCATATACAATTACTGAAGACTTGTACAAATGTGTGGGTATTTATGTCTCGTGCATGTACTAATATATTCCCTATATTCCTAAATAAAAACCCTTTTATAGATTCTAATATGAACTATACAAAAAAATAAGTGAATAGAGGGTCTATATACATCCGTGTATAGTTTGTATTGAAATCTGTAAAAAATAATTAAGAAATGAAAGGAGTACATGAATGTTTATGCATGATGGTTTTGAAGATGAGCGACGATCGACTCGTGGTTTTGCGGTCTTTTTTTGACCGAACCTCATTTAATGGAGTGCTCGTAAGAAGTCGACTTTGTCACGTTCATCTACCGAGGCAGAATACAAGGCCCTAGCAAACAGTATAGTAGAGGCAACCTGGTTGCAGTCTTTTCTGAAGGAGCTACGAGTTCCTCGACCACGTGCACACCTATTCTATAGTGTGACAATCTAGGTGCCACATATCTCACCACCAATCCAGTTTTTCATGCTCGCACAAAGCACATCAAAGATGATTTTCACTTCGTCATAGAAAAGGTAGCTATGGGGGCTCTAGAAGGGCGGCATGTTTCTTCGGCGGATCAAGTGGCGGATGCATTCACGAAGCATCTCACAAAGTTGATGATGACAAGATTATGTTCCAATATCAATCTTAGTATGAGTTGACATTGAGGGGGAATGTTAAGAAATGTAATCTTGTCATATCATATGTAATTAAGGCTAACAATATTTGTTGTAAGCATAGATTGATTCAGTTAGGATTGAATGTATCTCTGTAATCATTAGGACCAAGATATGTCCAGTATATATACAAGGCAAGGCCCAAACGGCAAATTATCTTTTCTAACCTTTTCACCAGGATTGAAGGGGATTTGAATGAATTTTAACTTGTACATGAATTGATACCCCTCAATCCTGACTAAACATCTCCAAATTCCTGCCAACCGAACAGAGCTTTAGGAGGAACCCTAAAAATAGGGTTGCAGCGAGAGAGCGCCCTATGGCATACCAAGGCCCATGTGTGTCTTTGGGCTTTCAATCTTTTTTGGTGAGCAAAGACATGAGTTAGGCCATGTGAGAAAAATTGAATGAATCAAATGAATCAGCAGAGGGCCTTTCGTGCCTCTTAAAACATGGTTTTCAGTCTTCTCAAAGTGTGGGTATGCATGTGGCCAACTTGGCGCCGCCTATTAACCATCTTCTCTTTGCAGACGACAGCCTGCTGTTCTTCAAGGCTAGCAATGAAGGGGCGACTCGGGTGTCACACCTATTGAATGTTCATAGTCAAGCTTCAGGACAACGGATAAATTCCTCCAAATCTTCCATATATTTTAGCAAAGGGTGTCCGGAATTGTTGAGAGAAGAAATAAAAAATATGCTTAATGTGCCCAATGAAACCCTCAACGAGAAGTACTTGGGCCTCCCTTCTGATGTGGGCTCGTCCAAGAATGATTCTTTTAAATATGTGAAGGAGAGACTCTGGGGCAAGGTCAAAGGTTGGATCGATAGGTTGTTCTCTTCGGCAGGAAAAGAGATCCTGATTAAGTCAGTGGCACAATCTGTTCCAGTCTACTCCATGTCGGTTTTTAAGATTTCGAGGGGTCTCCTTGAACAGCTTAACAAAATCGTGCGGCAGTTTTGGTGGGGTAGCAAGGAAGGGAAACGGAAAGCGGCTTGGGTTTCTTGGAGGGATATGACGCAACCTAAATATATGGGTGGCTTGGGCTTCAAGGATTTTGAACTTTTCAACCTCTCCCTTCTAACTCGTCAAGCCTGGAGAATCTTGAAGAACCCAGAGGCGCTTTGCTCTCGGCTTCTTAAAGCTGTGTACTTCCCGCAAGGCGACTTTCTATCAGCAGAGATTGGCAGCCACCCTTCCTTGGTGTGGCGTTCTTTATGTGAGGGAAGAGATGTCCTATCCCATGGCATCATCAGGCGCATTGGAAACGGGCGAGACACCTTGGTCTGGGAACAGAATTGGATCCCTAGGGAGTTCAACATGCGCCCCACTGTTCGGTTGAATCAACATGCTCCTGTTTTAGTGTCTGATCTCATTGACAGTACCTCATCATGCTGGAAAAGAGATATTCTGAACCAACACTTTATTGCTGCGGATGTAGCCCTGATTGAGGGCATTCCCTTATGCACCAACCAGGAAAATGATATTTGGGCATGGAGTGGAGAAACAAATGGGAAGTTCTCTGTTCGGAGTTGCTATCGTATGATGCTGTCCATCAGCCAAGGTCGTGAGAACCTGAGGAATGGGAGACCCTCCAACTCGGACCCTTCGTCTGAAGCAAGAGGATGGAAGAGTCTATGGAATGTTCAAGTCCCTGGAAAGATTAAGCATTTTTTGTGGCGTCTTGGAAAGCAGTCAATTCCTTCTGAGGATGTCCGCCAAAGAAGAAATATGGCAACCTCTGACGCGTGCCAGCTGTGTGGGATGCCGGACTCCTGGAAGCACAGTCTGGTTGAGTGCAGCGAGCCAAGGTGTGTTTGGGCCCTTGCGGGGGATGATGTTCTTGATAACCTCATTGAAAATACAGAACCGAATGCGAAGAAATGGATCTTCAAGATGATTTAGTCCCTTCCAAAGGTTGAGCTGATCCAGGTCACGGTCACCCTTTGGGCCATTTGGTATGCCCGGAGAAAACGTATTCATGAAGGAATCCGCCAAAGCCCCTATGCTACGAATTCTTTTGTTAAGGGCTATATAAAGGAGCTTGACGATCTTGGCATTCCCCAGCCACCAACACATCAGAGGGGGGCTCGTAGCAGAAATGTGTGGCGCCCTCCGGCGGAGGGTTTCTGCAAGCTTCATGTGGATGGAGGCATGGACAGGGGAATGAACAAAGGAGCTGCTGCAGTTGTTTGCAGAAATCACGAGGGAGTGTATGGTGGATCGTGTGCGACTGTCTTTGCAGGGATCAATGATCCTCCAAGTTTGGAAGCCTTAGCATGCCGGGAGGCGCTGAATTTGGCACAAGATCTTATGCTTCAAGATATTGTGATCGCATGTGACTCCAAGGGGGTTGTCGGAGATATCGAAAATGGTTCGGAAGGGAAACATGGTATGATCATAAGGGAGATCCAAGCTAGAAGGCATAATTTTCATAGTTGCAATTTTATTTTTGAAAGTAGAGATTGTAATAGAGAGGCTCATAGTTTAGTTAAGTTTGCTACTTTCTTAAGTTTGGGGAGGCATGTGTGGCTTCTTCAACCACATGACCTTGCCACCATCCCTGTAAACGTTCCTGTTGAGGTTTAAAGTTACTTTTCCTGCTAAAAAAAGAAAAAAAAGAATTGTCAATCGATTTCTGAAGTGAACGACGGATGAAAAATTGGACTTATTCAAATTCCGAATTCAATCAACTGTTCCATAACTAGTCCCATGTTTTAAATGATATAATTTTTATTTCTTATTACCCATATAATATTGGTCCAATGATAATCAAAGTGAAATCTCAAAACGCGTGTGTGTCTAGGGGGAGTAATATGAACAAGGGATTATCTAGGGCACATCTACATGTGCTCTAGTTATTGCACATCTAAGTGGTTCAATAAAACTAAAACTAAAAACAAAAAAATTACTCCCTCCGATCCATAATAAGTGTCGCTCATCTAGTACAAAGTTTGTACTAGCTTAGTGCAAAATGAGCGACACTTATTATGAATCGGAGGAAGTAGTAAATATATCAATAGTATAAAACTTAGATGTACTAAAACCTCTATGAAGAAACAGAGAATACAGACAGGAGATAACTGCACAACACACATAGAACAGCTTTAACCAAAGAAGAAGAAAACACATCTACCAGGAACAAATTATGCAGCGGATTTTCTTCTGCCCATAATCATTTTTTACAGTCCTTGAGCGAGGGCATGAGGCATTTTTTCAGCACGTTTCAGGGATCCCTTTCGTCATTTCTCCAGCTGCCCTTCATTTTGGGCCCCGTGGGGCCTTCCCCGACCAACAGCTTGTTCACCAGCTGAGCCAGCCGCTCCCTCGTCGAACGCGGCAGGATCCTCGCCGCACGGTTGATCTCGCGGCCAATGTCGTACTCCTCCCTCGGCCCCCACCCCCTCTCGAACCCGAGCCACGCCGGCTCCGCCACCTTCCCACCACCGAGGTACTCCGCCGACACCACCTCGCACCGCCCGGCGGCGCCGGTGTCCATCCTGCTCCCCTTGGCGCAGTCGTTCCTTATCCCGACGCCCAGCTTGGAGTCCCCCTGCAGCACCAGCCCCTCCCTGGGGTAGAACGCGTGCCCGTTCCGCGACGCGTACGCCACCGGCCTGCCGCCGTCGCCGAGGTACTCCAGCTGCGACGCGTGCACCCAGGCGCCCGTGCTGTGCTGCGAGAAGTACATCCGGAGGAGCTCGCCGGAGAAGTTGCTCACGCGCAGCGTCAGGTGCTCCCAGTCGCCGACGTGCTCCCCGATCGCGCCCAGCGGGATGGTGAGCGGCCCGACCTTGGCCCGCGCCGGGCCGTTGAACGGGTAGAAGAACCACAGGGCCAGGTCCGTCGCCGTGCCCCCCAGCATCGGCTTCGCCTGCACGTACGCCTTGGCGCCGGCGAGGTCGCCCTTCTTCACCCGCTCCTTCTGGCCGTTGTCCGCCGGCAGGTCCAGCCAGTAGGCGTCGTCGTTGCCGCCGCCTTGCGGGAGGTTCGACCCGTCGGCGGCCACGGGGGTCGGCGTCGGGTTGCCCTTCTGGTACAGCAGCGCGCCGTTCTCGAAGAACCACGTCACCGACGAAGGCAGATACTGGTCGTTGGGGTGGAGGTAGACGTGCGGCGAGTAGGCCGCGAGGACGGCGTTCACCTGAGCCAGGTCGGGCATGCACGACGTGTACGCCGCGCTGTTGTTCTTGAGACACGCCAGGGCCGAGACGCTCGCCGGCGTGGTGCCGCTCTGCGCGAGGAACGTGCCGGTGTGCACGCCCCGCGCGTCGACGCCGCGAACCGCCGGCCGGAGGGCGGTGGCGCTGAAGCCGTCCTTGTCGCTACTCCACACGGACTCCTCGGCCTCGCACGCGTCGGTGAAGTCGGCGCGGACGCACATGACCTCATCGGGCCGGGGCTTGGCCTGGGTGGCCGTGACGGCCACGCCGACGGCCTTGTAGCCGTCGGGCGGCGTCGGGAGCCAGAAGAAGCCAGCGCCATCGTCCTGGCCGCTGGACCAGACAAGCGTGTAGTCGAGCGGCGGAGCAAGGATCGCGCCAGCGCCGGAAGCGGCTCGGGCGACGAGAATGTGGCCGAAGAGCGGCCGGTTGTTGGGCTGCGCGTAGTGGCCGAGCGCGTGGAAGCCGGCGGGGAGCGGCGACGGCTTGAAGAAGGTGGCGCCGAGGCCGTCCTGGCCGCCCTGGGTGGTGGACCAGACCTTGGCGAACGTGGTGACCTGGCGCACCTCGAGGCCTCCGAGGTCGATGCTGCCCTTGGCGAACCCTCCGTCTGATCAAACCGGAACAGCAGTAACAGGGGTCAAACCAAATGATTCAGAGCTGATAAAAACCAGGCCAATGAAAGCTCGGACTAGCTAAAATTACAGCCATCGTCAGTGCAACAATGGTACGTGTCACTAGTGTGCACGAAGTCAACATGCCGCAGGATTAATTTTCTAGACGATTTATATGAATACGAAAGTGTAACCATAAACAGATAAGAGAGATTATCACACGCAAATGTTATTCCGAATGAGGACAAAGCAAAACGTCCAAAGCATGTTGGTTTGATCGACGAGTTAGGAATATGCTGGTTTATGCGGGCTTAGAGCGTGGTTAATAGTAGAGTCAAGTGCTGGCTATAAGCCATTTTATAGTCATGTACAATAGTTAATTATAAAAGTGTACTACTTTTATTATATATGGCCCACATTTCACTCTTACAAACTGTAGGCTATTAGCTAAGAACCCGCTTAAAGCATGGTTAATACTGCTGGCTATAAGGAGATGCCATGTCATCTATAGCAAACTTTATAGTCAACAAATACAATAGGAAGACTACAAAGAGTACTACTTTAGCAATATATGACCCACATGTCTATCTCAAGGTGCCTAGGAACACGTGTTGCAGCTGACTACTAATTAGTAGCCCGCTTCTCTTCTCTCTCCTCTTCTCTCTTTTCCAACTAAGCACAAATATACTATTTAATTTTTTATAGCCAGCTGACTAGGCACTATTGTACTTGCTCTTACCTTCTCTCTCCTCTTCTCTCTCATCCATCTAATCAAAAATATATTATTTTATCTCTTATAGCCTGACTCTTATTGTACTTGCTCTTATTATCCATATTCTCGCCAACAAAACATGCTAGGCTGTCGAAGTTTGATCGTTTCAGGCAAGCTAGCTGAAAGCTTGCTCGACATGCCTAAAGCCGCCTTGATCATTTCATCATCGGAAGAAGGAAAAATACATGGCGTGAACATGTATGAACTCGTACGTACCTGACGACGGCCACGAGGACATCACGGCAGGAAGATCGAACGACCTCTCCACGGGCAGCGCCGCCGTGCTCATGGGCACGCAACCCAAGCACGACCTGCTCTTCTGCATTGCAGGCCGGCGAGGCGGCGGCGACGACGACGGACGGCGGGAGAAGATGGAGAAACCTTGGCTAGGCCGAGCGAGGCTTTGCTTGCTCAAGTAGTGCACGGCTCGTTTGATCTCCCTAGCTCGATCGTGAAGAGGAAGCGAATGCCTATGGTGTTCTTTTAAATGGGTGGCGCTTGACAGGGAGTCTGCCTACCTGTCTCTTTCGGCGCCCAAAAATCACACTCAGAGGCAAGGATATATGATATCTTATTGGCCACTTCTGCTACCCCTTTCAAGGAACGATGCACACACACAGTGGGCTGTGGTTACTTGCAAGAAAGCACAGAGCTTTTATTGCCGATGACTTCACTTCAAGCTACTAGCTATGCATTGCAGGCCTTAAGTATGGCTTGGCTTGACGGCTCTTCCATCCCCGGGAGAACAACACAAGTCTGGTCCGATCTGATCCATCCATCCATCCATCCATCCATTTTTCATCATCTGTATCACGACAGCGTGAGCACTTTCCATGCGGAGCACAGGTACAAGAAGATGTGTTGTTTAGTGTTTCGTGCGCGTTTGGACTACCGAGCGTGTGTTAGTTGGGGGCCAGCCAGCGTATAAGGGATCGCTGGGCATGGAGAGATTGTTATAAAACGTGCGTTTAGGTACGTAGTAGGAGAGGTGAGCTGCATTGTCTTTTTTAGAGGTGAGGTAGTAAAACAATTGTTGTAGAGCTGGTTCTAAATATTTCTACGGACTTATCATTGCCGATAATACCGGATTATTGCAGCATCCGCGGCCGATAATACCAGACTATTGCAGCATCCGCGTGGTGGTTAGCACGACGACAAGAAGGCGGACCTCGAGGGATGGTTTGAAATAACGAATGCGTCCAAGCTCTGCGTCTTGGTTTGGTTAGTTTAGTTCACACACCAATCACAAATTCACAATTCACACGAGGTAGGTGACCAATTGCCAGCCGGGAGACTCATTCGGGGAGGATGCATGATGTGGTTTTAGGGCGTGTTGCGCGTGTGGGTTGCGAGAACGAGCCTTGTCTCCCAATGGGCCTGGGACTGGGCAAGCGTTCACATTCATGGCAGCAACATCAGCAGCCAGCAGCAGTTTACTTGGCACTACCTCCGTCCCATAGGTTCTAAAAAAAAAAAAACTCCGTCCCATAACATAAAACCCTTTTGTAGTTCAATTTATAAACTATAAAAACGGGTTACATTATAAAACGGACTAGGAAGGAGTTTTTGAACTTGGACAACTAACGAACAACTCTGCGAGAATATGCGTTTAGCACATCCCATTTCCGAGAGCAAGACTTCCATCTGGTAACAGTCACGTCAGCTTTGGCATTAGTTTCAATGGATTGCCTGTTATGTGTTCCTGTCGGGGATGAAGAAATTCACAAGGGACGGGCCAGGAAGCATTCTATCATGGGGACCACCTATATCTAAGTCATTTGAAAAAATAGTTTGGGTAGATCAATTTTCCGAATTATTAGAATAATATTCAAAGGCCGTCCTTTTTTCTTCTTCCTCCACCTTAAACATTGGTGTTCTCCAGGCAGGGTCAGGTTTGGGTCGGACTTTACAAAGCGTTATCAAGAAATATCAAGCCGGGACCTAACCCGGCTGACACGTAGCCCAAAAAGGGCAGTTTTCTCTTTTCAAAATAATAAATGCTTAATTCTAGGGTCAAATAATAGTACATTATACTGTTTTTCTTAAAATATGAAAAAAATCATGTTCTTCTAGGCTTTGGGCCAGAAAGTGGGGCTCAAGACCAACCCGAATATCAGGCTTCATGTCAGGCTTTATGTGTGGCTACTTCAACCCCAAGAATTTTTTGGAAAAGAAGAATATATTAATATCAAAAAGATACAATTACACCCGGCCTCTGCAACTACGCAATGCCCAAAATGGCCCGAAATCATTATCGCTCATGGAGACAAGGGCGGAAATTATATACGGTACATATGAACTTGCGTTCACTTTCGTTATATCTCCAACAGTTCAACCAGAATAAAACACCTGTGCTGCTGCTACTGACCTCTGTTCTAAAGAGGGTTTACCTGTGTGTTCTGAAGAGACAGTCAGACAGATTCTTGTACTGTAATAGGGTAAGGTCAGATAGTTCCTCATGTCCCCTACCTGAACCATAATGTGTTGAATGTGTTCGCCACCACTGCCTAAATGGAAGTTCTGCAGACAGAAATAGCAAATTTTATTCCCCAGGAAATAAGCAAGGCAGTATTTCCTACAATCAATTTCACATTAAGTATTTGTGGTAAAGATTCTTACCAAGGCCTACAAAACAATGACCCATTTGTGATCGTGCAATAAAATTGACATCCCCATCTTGCAGCAACTCTTCGATCCAGTTGACCAAGGGCTTTAATATTGAGAAAATAATCTACACATGTGCTAACTATGGAGCTTAACAAATGATTCAACAAGTGGGTTTACAAGCTCAGGTGCTTCATCCTGCAAGGACAAATATGAAGTGGGACTGATGTTACTGATGCATACATATTGGTACTAAAATATTTCATGTTTCATGCAGAAGCCGGGTGTAATGCTTAAAATATTCTAAGTAATAAAGCCTTTTATTAAAAATATTGGTACTAAAATAGGCTACAGTACAAAATATTCGACTAAATCCAGCTGTCAGTAGAGCACCTGCGGGCAGTGTCCAACGTTCGGAAGGACAACAAAATCTTCAACAGCGTCAAAAGATCCATAGGCTCTTCCAAGTTCGACAGGTTCCCATGGATCCTTCTCCCCCCAAGCTACCAAAACTGGACACTGCACAATCCAAAATAAAACCTTATGTTACTTATAAAATCGAAAGAAATGGTCAATCATACAGCTAATGGAATCCTTACCTTCACCATGGGAAGTAAGTCTTCAGGTAGAGGACCTCCAGAATAGCAGATGAACTCAAGGAATACATCCACTGCACCAGGAGCAAGCCCTGGCTGCAAAATCATCTGAACCAATTCATCTGTGACAGCGGATGTGTCATGGTAGCACTGGAATTTCAGCAGAATTAGAGAAGGCAAAGGTTGAGAAAATAAGTTCCAATGGAAGTAAAAATATCCAAGTAATCTTTAAATAAGTAATACGGAAAATCAAATTCTGTACTACAGAGACAAATTAAACAAAAGCATCTCCATGGTTCATGAAAAAGGTGTAATTCAGTATTCTTGCATTTGCATGAAACTGTTTATATTGCAACTTTTGGGGGGAAAATCCTATTAGGTGTAAGACAAATGAAACTGTCATCTGGAATGCAGGGTATTACACCTCACATGCTTGATATAACATTTTTTCAGAAAGGGGATTACCATGCTTGATATAACATGCATGCATATTATATCTGTTCCCGTTTCAGATTCAAAATAATGCGCCATCAGGCATCACACTTTTCAAAACTGAATGAAAAAACATTAATGTGATAGAAATTATCTTATAGAAACTTCTACATAAGAGAAAATAAATACATAAGCTATACTTCCACTTCAACAGGAGCAAACATACATGTGCTGGGAAGAATACACTTTGCCACTCTTCTTATGGAGAATGAATGAGTTGTAACTTTTGAATCTTCCTCCCAGACGGAGAAAGGCAAGCTTATACGCATATTACGGTTTAGGGCTTAAGCTTATACTCCCTCCGTTCCAAAATAACTGTCTTAACCTTAGTACAACTTTGTACTAAAGCTAGTACAAAGTTGAGACGGTTATTTTGGAATGGAGGGAGTAGTAGTTTTCAGGTCAAGCTTATAGGCCTTAGCTCCATTATTATTAATGTTTGTGGCTTATTCTATTTAGCGAAGGATTTGTTTTCTCCACATTTGATTGGCGCAATCCAGATCTTTCTCTTTACCTATTCAAGATGTTCATCGTCTGAACAAATGTGGTATAGATTATTTTTTACATCCCACTTATTTTGTTTACATAATTTTCAGTATCTTGATAAAGATGATAGGTTAAAATAATTACCTGACACAGAATATTTTTCACGGATTCTGGTGTTGCAACAGCATTAAAGAAGAGCTTTCCAACAACAGTGTTCCTGACAACCAGAAAAAGGTATTATAGCGTACAACTATTTGCACCGACACAATGAGAAAGCAAAAAAAAAATGTGAGTTACCTTAGGAGATTTTGAAATGATCTGATGAAAGGCCTTCCAAACCATGGCTGCTTGTTGATATGAAGCATCCTTAGTGAAATGTCTAATAAAACAATACCCTTGCACGTTTGGGGTTCCATAACAGCTGCCTGCAGACCAACAAGCCCTGCAGAATAATGAAACAACGCTAAGGGTTCAGAAAGTTCTTTCTACAAAAATAAATCGTCTCTAGTTCATATATGAAAAACTAAAGACGAGATATATGATCAATCTAATTTTAATCAGCATCACTCATTTGCTCATCATGGTAAAAAACTAAAAATATGAACACTTCTAAAGTCTAAGCCAGGGTAGCCAGGATCTCGCTATAAATTCACTATCTATATAAAAATGGACTGTTCCATTACTCTCCATTAACATCCAACATACCTCCAATTGAATTGCATATGAAGAAAGCATCACTCTTGACAACTTCGGCACAAAATGTATTCAACTGTTCTCCCCAAGTCTCAAAGGTATAAAAGCTCTCTTCAAACTGGCGTGGATTTGGCTTATCAGAATAGCCATAGCCAATTAGATCAATTGCATAAACTCTATTTGCCATGGCAAGAACAGGAATATTTTTCCGCCAATGGTCACTGAGAAGAGTAGAGAAATAAGCACATGGTTCTTAAGAAAAGGAAAAGCAGCTAACTTACAGGGGAGAGAAAACATAAAGGTTCTAACAAAAGAAAATGAAACCAAGTCCAACAGGGAGGGGCCTCGTGCAATTTTAATTAAAGTAGAGCCCACATCTGGGTAAGATACCAGATATTCTGCTCAAGACTGGAGTTGAACCTTGGTCAGCAGAGATATACCACTGCGACCCTACCACTAGCCAGTTCTAAAGATTCAAATAGAAGAACTAATATAGCTTAAGACCAAATAGTTCCATTATTTTTGCCAGATTAAGCTTTCATCATAAATGAAGTACTACTTTCCAAATAGGAAAGACAAAAAGGAAACTAACAAACCGAGATGAACAGTTATATATAGATTGGCATTCCAAATAGTAGCCCCGACAATTTTACTGGTAAAGCCTTTTATTTACTTTACTCATTAGATGACCAGAAGTCTATTGTAGTGCACTATTCACAACAGGTTTTGAATTAGCCACTATTCTAGATTTTAAAATAGCTACTATATTCACATTGGATATGTGTATTTTTTTTTTGTTCCTCGATGATTGAATTTTCATTTGAAATTTTGTGGTATCGTATATGCATAGTGTGTCGTTCTCAATTCTTTTGTAGATTTTTTTAGTGATTGCTTACTAGTTTAATCTTGCATTAATTGCACAGTAGCACATAAGTGGGTGGTCGCACTACTCCCTCCGTACCGGCGCATTAGCCATCTTAGACTATTCATAGTGGGAGTAACATAGGTAGTAACATAAATGCCACATAAGCAAAAATGATGATGTGGAGAGTAATTAATGAAGAGAGAAGCAAATAGAGTAACATAATATGTTACAATCACATAACGCTTCCCAATGCTAAATGAGTCTACAAAGATAATAAATGATGTCTCTATGTTATTACCTCTATGACACTACCCACTATGAAGGTAGTAACATAGACTAGTAACATAAGTTACTCCCCACTATGAGCACCGTGACCAAGGTGGAGGGGAAAATGAGAGAACTTAAAGTTTATTTGTTAATTAATACCATTTCATGCAATGAATTGACCATTGCATGTTGTGCTAGGTAGTCTCAAGTCATTGAAAACATACATACCTCATGCTTTTTATTGGTTGATTCCTTAGTTCAAGTCAAGAAACAAAGAACGAGGTGGAAGTTAATGCACCGTGCCTAAGTGTTTCGGATTATTTGGTTTAGGCACCGGTACAGGGGGGGGGGGGTAAATAGTTCTCAAAGAGAGGCTTCCCTCCCCTCCTATGTCGCCCCCGTGTAGCAATCAAGGGAAACCCTAAAAGCCGTCGCCGCCAGTCCCCCTTCCCGGCTCCCCCACCTCCCTCGCCGCCGCCACAGGACTCGGTCGGGCAAAGCCCGATTGGAGCCGGCGGCGGGGAGGTTCCTCTTCCCCCGGTGCGCAGGAGACGGTGAGGGAAGGCTCCTTCGGGCCGGGGCGCGGCAAGAATGCCCGGCATGGCGGGCGAGCTGGCGCGGTGGTGGGCACCGGCGCTGCGGCCGTGCGTTGGGCAGCGAGGCTGGTGGTGGTGCGCACAGAGGGGATCGTGGGGGCGGTGGGGCATCGGCCAATCTGGCGGCAGCGCAAGACTCTTCTGCGGCGCGGGCTACTGGCGGTTTGGACCACGGTCGTCCCCTCTACGATGATGGGTGGAGGTGGCAGCACGGCGGCGGTGGTGGCATCCTCTTTCCTCGACCAGCCAGATCTAGGAAGGTGGTCACCGGCTGCGGTGGTGGGCGTGCTTGCCGAGATCCGGCCAGATCTTTCGGCTTCGGCCTGGATACGGCGGCGGCGCGGAGTTCCCCCCGTCTTGGCAGTGGCTGGCGGTCTTCGGGGTCCCCTGACCGGTGGATGGGCCGACGTTGGTGGCCTTGCGTGGATCTGTTATGACCGCCGCGGTGGGGCGGTGGGGAGCTTGGTGGGAGGGATGGGCTGTCCGTTGCCAGCATGGGGTGTGTCGGTCATGGATGTGCCCGATCCCCCTCTCACCATTCCCCGTTCGTTTGTGTGCGGCGACATCTCCGGCAAAGTTCAAGGCGGGATATGGGCTGCGGTTTCATTGGTTGTGGGCGTCCTCTCGGACCAAAGCCAGTCACTTTGGCCGGCCTAGGAGTGGTCTGGATGCAGGGCGGCAGCCTTGGCGGCGGGAGGCATGGTGTTCGTGGGTGGAGCGCATGTCTCGGGTGCAAGCAGGCAATCTTGGCCATGCGTGTGGTATGGTTGTTGGTGATCAGCACAGTGTGGTGGTGGAGGGGTGTGATCGCCGTTGTGCATAACCTGCTCGGTCTCTGCCAGGCCGACGGTGGAGGCGTTCGCGGACGTCATAACCTTCTTGAAGGCTCCATCGTGGTTGCTCCCTCTTCTTTGTGTACTTAGGGTGAAAACTCAATCCCCTGGATCTGGCGGTGGCGGCACTACGGTGTTATGCCCTTCTTGGAGGCATAGTCTTGGAGTCCATGCTCTGTCGTGTTCGACTTCACTTCTTCGCAGTTTACGGGAGTCGTTTGAGTAGTGTGGCGGTGCCCGACACCTTTGTATCTAGCCTTGGGTTTATATCGGTGTGCTCAGCTGTAATGCGGTGATGGTTGCTTGATAATATAAAGCGGGTGAAAGCCTTTTTCGGTAAAATAGTTTTCAAAGAACAACGTGCTAACCGGATACTTTAGCAAATTGATATCAAGGTTTAGGGACCCTATTTAGTGCCACCACTCCCTTATTGTTTACATGAAGTGTACGTGGCAGTTGATAAACTGTATTTATGACATGAATCGATGATCACTGAAGAAATACTGTTGGCTGCAAATAGTAAACTGTAAACAAGTGTGTGCGTGTCTGATGCACACCTGTTAGCCCCGAAACCATGAATTAGAACCAGCGCAGGGCCAGACGTTCCGGCGCACTGATAGCGAATGTTGTAGCCCTTCCAATTCCATGTGCTGCACAGAGCGAACAAGGGAAAAATCGACAATACCATTCATGATTCATCAACTAGAAGTAGGGGAAATGCAGAAATGGCATGTGAAATCTAGTTCAGTAATCGGCTTCGACCTGGTACGTGCTTGGGGCAGGGGCTCCAATGGGACGGACGGGGCCGGCGCGTCGGGCAGGGGCTCCGAGACAGGCTCGGCGTTGGAGGCCTCAGCCCGCAGCCGAGCGAGGGGCGGGTTTCTAGAGGAGAGGAACAAACGCCTTGAGAGCCGGGAAGACGGGGCGTAGTAGCAGGCGGCCGCGGCGGCGGACGTGCTCGTGCTGCGGCGGCGCGCGGACAGGGAGAGCACGGGGAGGGGGCTTGGTGGGGCGGCGCACGGCATGTCGACGCGAGAGGGAAGCGAGGACACAGGGAGGGAGCTGCTGAGGGAGAAGTTGATTTTTAGGGGAGAGTGTGGCGCGAGTAATCCATGCCGCGTGGGCGAAACGGGACGGCGGGAGGCGAGCGACGGCGGACGAGGCAGCAGTTTCTTGTGAACCGTGGCCCATGGAACCGATCAATTGACGGTGGTGATCGTGTTCAGCACCCGTCGTCGTGGATGATCCACAGATCAGGCTTGGCCCGCCCCATATACTGATCCCTGTTCGAGAAATTGATGATCGTGTTCGGGTGTAATCCAATAAAATCACTGATTTGCCACTACTCATTGCAACAAACATGCCTACTCTCTCCGCGTTTGATAAGAGCAAGTCTAATAGAGCATACTCAGCAGGCTATAGCAGATGCCATGTCATCAAAACCCTAGCTGACAGACAGATAAATGAAAAGAGATAGCGCAGCGGGCGCTAGATTAGTCGTCCAGTTGTAGCACACCTTACAAGATAAAAGTTACTTTTGCTGCATTGGAGCCTGTGCTTTCTTCTTCCTTTCCAATTGTGTGTACTTCCTCTTGCTACTTTGCATGCAAGTATTAAATGTTGTAGCCAATTTAACAGCTAGTCTAAGCTAGTCTAGTATATGAGTGAGCTTTTACAATGGCTGTAAGTGACATGTCACTTGGATAGAGCCAGCAGCCGGCTTTCTTATTAACCATGCTCTAAATGGTGTTCTGCACGTGTGCCAAGTGGCGTAATCCGGCGATTTCATTTTTTTAGCATGTGGTGTATTTTTCGCGTAAGTACATTCATGTCTCCGATCATACCTTTTAAAAAATGGTTTTTTCACCAAAACGTAAAGAAAAAGTGTGTGAAAATAAAAAAAACTATTTTAAACACCGAAAATACATACTCAAAAATAAAAAAATGAAATCCCAAGAGAACGTTGAGGATGCGACACATGGCGCGTTGTGAGCCCAGAAAATTGTTTGCTGAGCGTGCCACGAATGATACTCGCTAACTAGGTGTCCTCGTAATCTTGTGAGGGTCGTTGAATCCAGTGTGCTCCTCTATTATTGTTGGCAAAGTGAGATCCAGGGTACCCTGAGCCGTGCCTTGGGCCCAGGACTCCCAGAAGAAGATCTGCTTCAAGCAACCTCCCTCGAGAGAAGTCCGCCACCAGAGCTGGCTCCCAAAGACGATCACCTCGCGAAGGCACCGCTCCCGAAGCTCATCCCCAACAAGCGCTTCACGAGTCTCCCAAAGGGCCTACCTGCTCGGGAGATACTTAGCTCCAAGGCGGAGCCAAGTCCAAGATCAACAACTACCCCGCATGCCTTGCTTTACCAAAGGCATGCCGCTTTAGCCAGGATAAGGATAGAGTCTGACGAGGGAATACCCCCACAACTCCCCTCCGTGATGGTACCCGGTGGGTGTCAAGACCGGTGGCCCACTAGAAGCCTCGGAAGGCCCAACGTTAACCTACTAAGCCCACCCGAGGCACCGACGGCTGAACCGACTTGGAGTCCAAGACCGACATGGAGTCCAAGACTTGGCGTACAAGATTACGTAGAATAGGAAATCTCATGTAACCCTAGACTAATTCCTCGATACCTAGCCTAGTATATAAAGGCTGGGAGAGGAACGTCTGGGGACATCACAATACATCTAGCATCAGCTCCTGGCTTGAGAAATCTCATCGGATCCACCATTGTAATCGCCTCCTTCATATAAAGATCGAGCAGGAACTAGGGGTTTTACCGATCGAGGGCCCTAAACCTGGGTAAATCTCTATCTCCTATTAGCCGACGAGATCACCAACTACACACTCCTTCCCCTTCAATCAACCCAAGGTACCTAACCATGGGATTTGCCGAGGTCCACCCTCGTCAGAGTTTGTCCCATAACAGTTGGCCTCATGTGGCATCCCTTCCCACCGAGGTGTGGGGGAAGAGGACCAAGGCATACATAGGTGCTAATAGGGCACGCTAGATCGAGATAGGAAACTCCAGACCCGAAAGCATGTAGTTTTCCATGTTCATCTCCACCGAAGCAATCTTAGAAATGTAGGAGTAGGGCTTTACACCACGATGGTGGCCCGAACCTGGCTAGCTCCTTGTGTCCCCCCTGTGTTGCATGACTAACTTGTTCGCAGATCTTACCACCTTCATCGTTGTCGCTGTCGAGACCGTGAAGCTAAGTCCCCCATGTTCAAACTAAGATTGTGGGTGGGGGGGGGGGTTCCTTCAAACAAATCTCTTTGACATTTGGCGTGCCATGTAGGGGGCTTCGTCTTCGCATCTCCGACCTCGACATCTACATGGTCACGACACGCTCCAACCTAGCTCGCGCTGGCCGCGATGGAGGCCATGTGGGGCCGCCTGCGCCCGTGCTCAGGAGGATCCCACCATCAAGAACGATGCCGCGGAGGAGGAAGGGGTTACCTCCAACTAGCCTCACGTGCGGTGATACGTCCAAAAAGCATCACTATTTTATATCGTAATTTCATCCTATTCATTGATATATTCCACTTTAAAGTATTGTTCTTATGTTGTTTTGGCTTGTTTTACACAGTTTACAACCTTCCGGTGCCGAAGCAGCAGAACCAGGATTCAGCGGTGAAAAGTGGACATCAAGTTGCCGAATCAGATCAAGTCCAAATGCGATGAAAATTTACGGGGATCGTTTTTATGGGAATTGACTGGGGATCACCGAAGATGGAGGTGAGGGGACCCACCAGGCAGCCAGAAGGGTGCCTGGCGTGGCCCCCCTCCTGGCCGCGCCAGGCACCCTCCTGGATGCCTGGTGGCCCCCCTCGGTGCACCCTCTCGCCTATAAGACCCCCCTGGGGTGAAAACCCTAAAAAGAGAAGAGTTTCCGTGTTTCGCCGCCGCCACGGGGCGGAAACCTACAGAGGAGAAAAGCCATCTCCGGCGGGCAGATTCTGCCGGGGAGATCACCTCTCGAAAGGGGAGATCGTCGCCATCATCATCATCATCGTCACGTGCATCATCGAGATCATCATCAACATCAGCACCATCTCCATCTCCATCCCATCTCATCTCACATTTGCAACTTGTGTTGTAATCCATACTATCCATCCTCTCTACTCTGTTGGTGTTGATTACTACTTTGTGGTGAATGCTATTAAGTTTTGTTGGAGAAATATCATTGTGTACAGATTGTTTGCCACCCATCTATCACCTCTGATCATGATCTCTTTTATGTCTTGTGAGTAGTTACTTTAGTACTTGAGAACATGGGAGAAGTCTAGTTGTTAGTAGTCATATGATGTTGAAGTGTTATGTGTTGTTTGATACTTAAGTTGTGTTGTTATTTCTCTAGTGGTGTTATGTGAGTCGAACACTTAACACTTCACCTTTCATGGGCCTAGAGGAATACATTGTGCACAAAGGATGCTTATGGTGGGTTGCCGGAGTGACAAAAACCTGAACCCCAGTTCGCACACTTTTGCACAAGGGAGTTATGGATCCTTGATCGTAATGCTGTGGTTAGGATTATGCCTTAATTACTACCTTGTATTTGCGGATGCTTGCAAGGTGTGTAATCATAAGAGTACACTTATCTTAGTCTAGAAGGTGTACTTGCATTGATCCACCCACCAACACTTATCAACACAATACATATTACTTGGCGGAGTATGGTGAAAGTAACTTGGCTATCTCTCCCGTGTGTTCTCGAGAACGCTTTAGCTTTTATAAGTTTAGTTCCTAGGCTTATCCTTGTGAAAGGATTGGGCCACTTGCTACTCCTCAGTTACCCTGTTTACTTTGCTTGTCTTTTACTTTTCTGTTGCTTAAACCAAAACCCCCTAAATATTTACCTTTGAGTGTGTGCAACCTTTCCTTATCCAGAGTCACTTATCAATACCTTCTGCACCTCGCTGGGATCGACATTCTTATTTATCGAAAAGCTACAATTGATCCCCTAGACTTGTGGGTTATCAAGAATCGTTTATTGGCGCGGTTAACAGGGGAGGCAACCCAACTAAACCTATTAACTTCTCCGCCATCAACGAGCTTTTCTGACGTCGTTGCCGGGGAGTGTAGCGCTATTGGTAAGTGAAGCCGGTAAGGAAACCTTTATTTTATTTTGTTACCTTCAGTCCTTATGGACTCTGCTACTGTTGGTTCGTTGCTGGTAAGGAGCCGCCCCACGACTGTGGTGGTCACTCCTACCCCTACTGAAATTGTGCCCTATAAAATACCATCTGGTATTATTGATTATGTCTTGGCTAATCGTTATACAGGAGAAGGACATCCGGGAGAACACCTGCTATATTTATCACAATTATGTTCTTTATTTAAGCTTGCAGGTGTAACAATGGAGTTCGTCATGAAGAAATTATTCTCCGTATCACTCATAGATAAAGCTTCAGATTGGTATAAGCTACTCGATAACTATGATCTTCTTGAATGGCCAGAGCTTATGTCTCTCTTTTATGCAAATTTTTATCCTCTTCGTGAAATTCACCAAGACAGGAACTACATCTACAACTTTTGGTCTCGCAACGGAGAGAGCATCGCTCAAGCTTGGGGGAGACTGAAGTCCCTGATGCTCAAATGCCCAAACCATGAGCTCCCCAAGGAAATTATACTTACAAATTTTTATGCCAGGCTTTCTCGTCGGGACAAGGAGATGTTGGATGCCTCCTCTAGCGGGGTATTCCAGACTAGAAGTATGGAAGAAAAATGGGACCTTATATAAAGGATCCAGAAGAACACTAAAGACTGGGAAATTGATAAAGGTATTGAACCCGCTATAAACTATGAGCATGATTACATTGAGAGTTATGTGAAGACTGATTACTTTAATACCTTTTGCTCTAAAATTGGTCTTGATTCCTAGATAATGGTTGACTTTTGCAAGGACTTTGCTTCTCATATTGATTCTTCTAAGAAGAAGGAGAGTCAACATCATAAACCTTTCAAGGAGTCACCTATTGAAATTAATGTTACTGATCATGTTTTACCTGCAGTTGTGTATGGACAACGTCCTTATCCCTCAAGGATAAAGGAGCACTCTTTTGTTACAGGTATTCTAAACAAAAACGGAAGGACCACTGACGAACCTGAGGACATGATCAAGGTCAAGCCTCAAGTTGCAATGGTCAAGGATCTGGTAACCAGTGATATTAAAGAATCCACTATTAGTTTTTGTGTTGTTTCCACTAACATTGTCACAGCCAAGAACAAAGGCCCAATTTCAGGTACACCAGTTGTATCTGTCAAAATAGGAGATCATAATTACTATGGGCTATGTGATTTGGGATCTAGCGTCCAGTTGGGATTGTGAGAGATGTTGAAGTACTCTGCGGGAAGGTAAAATATCCTACTGACTTTCTTGTACTTGGTTCAGTGCAAGATAGTTTTTGCCCTATTATCTTCGGTAGGCCCTTCCTCGGCACTTGTGGAGCTATAATAGATTGCAAGAAAGGAAAAGTTTCTGTTGAATTCAACGATGAGCCGTATGAGTTTAATTTTTCTAAGTTTTCTAAGCAGCCTCGTGGTACTGACTTGTCAAGTAATGACAAAATTATTGAAGAAATTGCTTCTATTGCTATTCCTCCTAATGATACTTTGCAGCAATTTATGGAAGACCACGAGAATGACATACATATGCAGGAGAGGGATGAACTAGAAGACATATTTTTAAGACAAACTCCTATCCTGAAGCACAACCTCCCGGTTGAACCTTTAGGAATCCTCTCGCAACCAAAAGAAGACCCGGTGTTTAATCTAAAACCACTACCCAATACGCTCAAGTATGCTTATTTAGATGAAAAGAAAGTGTATCCTGTTATTATCAATTCTAACCTTTCAGGGTATGAAGAAGAGCGATTATTGGAGACACTCCACAGACATCGAGGTGCTATTGGCTATACTGTTGATGATCTCAAGGGTATTAGTCCATCCATTTGCCAACATACTATCAATCTTGAGCCCGATGCTAAACCAGTTGTTGATCATCAACGACGGTTGAACCCAAGGATGAAGGATGTGGTTAGGACTGAGGCTCTCAAACTTCTAGCCGCATGTATCATCTATCCTATAGCTGATAGTAAGTGGGTAAGCCCCGTTCATTGTGTTCCTAAGAAAGGAGGTATGACTGTTGTTCCTAATGATAAAAATGAACTAATACCTCAGAGGACTATTATTGGATACATAATGTGTATTGATTTCAGGAAGTTGAACAAGGCCACCAGGAAGGACCATTATCCTCTGCCCTTTATTGATCAGATGCTCGAGCGGCTGTCTAAAAACATCCACTTCTGCTATCTTGATGGGTATTCTGGCTTCTCCCAGATTCACGTTAACACCGCGGATCAAGAGAAGACCACCTTTACGTGTCCTTACGGTACTTATGCTTATAGGCATATGCCTTTTGGTTTGTGTAATGCACCTGCTACTTTTCAGAGGTGTATGTTTGCAATATTTCATGGTTTCTGTGAGGAGATTGTAGAATTTTTCATGGACTACTTTTCCGTCTATGGAAACTCCTTTGACCACTGTCTCCACAATCTTAATAAAGTTTTGCAGAGATGTGAAGAAACGAATTTGGTGCTCAATTGGGAGAAGTGCCATTTCATGGTTAACGAAGGGATAGTTCTTGAACACAAGATTTCCGAAAGGGGAATTGAAGTGGACAAGGCAAAAATTGAAGCTATTGAAAGGATGCCCTATCCAAGGGACATCAAAGGTATTCGTAGTTTTCTAGGTCATGCTGGTTTCTATAGAATATTTATCAAGGACTTTTCTAAGACCTCGAGACCCCTTACTAATCTTCTCCAGAAGGATTCTCCTTTTGTATTTGATGAAGATTGTAAGGAAGCTTTCGAAGTTCTTAAGAAAGCCTTGATAACCTCTCCTATAGTACAACCACCTGACTGGAATTTTCCCTTTGAAATTATGTGTGATGCTAGTCATTTTGTTGTTGAAGCTGTTTTAGGACAAAGGGTTGACAAGAAGTTGAATGTCATCCACTATGCCAGCAACACACTTGATAGTGCTCAAAAGAATTATTCTACTACCGAGAAGGAATTCTTGGCAGTGGTGTTTGCTTGTGATAAGTTTAGACCGTATATTGTTGATTCTAAAGTTATTATTCATACTGACCATGCTGCCATTAAGTATCTTATGCAGAAAAAGGACGCCAAACCAAGACTCATTAGATGGGTACACCTTCTTCAAGAATTTGATTTGCAGATTGTCGATAGAAAAGGAGAAGACAATCCGGTGGCGGATAATCTTTCAAGGATGGAAGATATTTCGCACGATCCTATTCCAGTCAACGACAGTTTCCCAGATGAACAGCTTGCTGTTGTAAAAGTACAATCTCATTCCGACCCTTGGTTTGCAGATTATGCTAATTTTATCATTGCAAATTTTTTGCCTCCAGGTTTTACATTTCAGCAGAGGAAGAAATTCTTCACGGATTTGAGGCACTACTTTTGGGATGATCGACATCTTTTCAAGGAAGGTCCAGATGGGATCGTGAGAAGATGTATACCGAAGCATGAGCAGCAAGACATTCTTCGACAATGTCATGATAGTCCCTATGAAGGACATCATGCCGGTGAAAGGACCGCACATAAAGTTTTACAATCAGGTTTTTATTGGCCTACTCTTTTTAAGGACGCCCGAAGGTACGATCTATCTTGTGATAAGTGTCAGAGAGTTGGTAACATTAGCAGGAGAAATGAGATGCCTATGAATTACTCACTAGTGATCGAACCTTTCGATTGCTGGGGTTTTGATTTTATGGGTCCTTTTCCTCCTTCACACAAGTACACACACATCTTAGTTGCTGTTGATTATGTAACCAAGTGGGTTGAAGCAATCCCCACTGAGAGTGATGACCACAAGACATCTTTGAAAATGATCAAGGATGTAATTTTTCCTAGGTTTGGAGTACCAAGGTACCTCATGACAGATGGAGGGTCACACTTCACGCATGGAGCTTTTAGGAAAACTCTAGCCAAGTACGATGTCAATCATAGGATTGCATCACCGTACCACCCTCAAACTAGTGGGAAAGTTGAGCTCACCAATAGGGAGATCAAGTTGATCTTACTAAAGACAGTAAACAGTTCTAGAAAGGACTGGTCAATGAACTTAGGAGATGCTTTGTGGGCGTATAGAACTGCTTACAAAAAACCCATGGGCATGTCTCCGTATAAAATGGTCTATGGCAAGGCTTTCCATTTACCATTAGAGTTAGAGCACAAGGCTTTCTGGGCTGTCAGAGAGCTAAATGCTGACCCAAAGTTAGCTGGTGAAAAGCGTCTCATGAACTTGAATTCTCTAGATGAGTGGAGGAGTGAAGCTTACGAGAGCGCTAAAATGTTCAAGGAAAAGGTAAAGAAGTGGAACGATAAAAGAATTCTGAAACGTGAATTTAATGTTGGTGATAAAGTTTTGTTGTTTAGATCTCGTGTCAGGTTTTCTCCAGGAAAACTACTTTCCAGATGGGAAGGACCTTTTCATATCGAAGAAGTATATCGGTCTGGTGCAATCAAGATTAATAATTTCGAAGGCACCAAACCTCAAGTTGTGAATGGACAAAGACTCAAACATTATATGGCAGGTGATCCAATCAATGTGGATGTAAACATGATATATACAAGAACTCATGAAGAACATGTTGCAGCCCAGTTTTAGACTCCGGCAGGAGGAAAATAAGAAAAGGTATGTATTAAGGTAAGGAAACATCGCGAACGTCAATAAAAGTTTACTTTTCAAAGTTTTTGCAAAATAGGAAAATTCCAAGCCCGAGTGGAGCCGGAGAAGAGTTCCAGGGGGCCCAGGAGGCCTCCTGGCGCCCCCCTCATGGCCGCGCCAGGCACCCTCCTGGGTGCCCTGGACTCCGACTCCGACTCCACCTAGGCTTGAAACCTTCCTTCTGTTGCGGAAATTTTTGCTATATATTTGCCCGGATCGTCCCGGCACCGTATCTCTCGATTTCGCATGTTTTCTTTCTCGGTCTGTTTCTGCCAGGGTGAAAAGCTGTTAGTAGAGATGTCTTCTTGTGGCTCGAGCGGAGAGGACTTCTTGGGATGGCGTCTACGTCAAGTCCAGAAGGATCTTAATCAAGGGAAGCACGCTGATTGGGCTACCGAAGAAGAGATTGCCGCAAGACAAGCGGAGATGGAGGGCTTCATGAGAGAGGAAGTGAAGACTATCACTGCCCAACAACAAGGAGGTCCAAGCAATCCCATCATGGTGGGATCTGTCCAACCTCAATATGATCTTTCTCTTAACCTTTCAGGGCCCTCCACTTCACTTGAAGATCAACACATGTTTTCCACCATCTCCGAGGCCTACCGCATCACCAACCAACTCTGCGAAGATTTCCGTGTACTAAAAGTACAAGTGGAAGTCTTGGAGTTAGAGAACCAAACCCTTCGCCGTGTCATCAGGGATCTGAAGAAACAACCACAACAAGAATGAGGAGTAAAACTCCTCGGGTAATGGCATCCCCTTAGCTTGTTCCAAGCTTGGGGGAGTGCCGGGTATCTTTATCTTTATCTTTGTCTTTAGGAGTCAAGTAGAGTCGTATCATGTCTAGGGAAGTTACTTTATGAAATAGGTGTTTCATTGAGGTCTATCACTCCTTTTGTGGAGAGCTTTGTATCCGTGAGTGTGGAGTCGTCTATGAAGGAATATTAATGATAAGTCTATTGGTTTCTTCGCTGCACTCGATATTCTCTTCACGCAATCGACATTATGAGCTGATTCTTATGGGGAGTATTGACCTTATATCAGGTATGGCTTAGAAAACTTTATTTAAATCTTGGCAAGTATAGCTTTGGTCATAACAACAAGCATGTTTTTATCAAAGTAGCGACATAGCCAAAACCTTTGTGTTATTATGCTTGAAGTGTTATGTTGACAAGGAAGACAACTTGATGTTTCATGCTAGTTTTAATGTTTATGCTTTGTATATCTTGCATCTAAGTTGTCATCAATTGTCTGGTCTCTCAAAGCCTTGCTAGCCAAAACTCTGTACTAAGCGGAATTCTGCTTGTACTTCCATACCCTGAAACCAACATCTTCCACTTGAGTCCACCATACCTTCCTATTTGTGGTATTCCACTACCACTCCTAAAGTATATAATTTGTGTGCTATCTCTAGATGTTCAAAATCTTCTGTTTTGTGCCACTGATTCAGCTCGTGAGGAAGTGGTGGGTAATCCATGATCTTCTTAATTTGGACAAGTTTTATCTTGGGATTGCATGCCTAATCTGCAAAGCCCTAATACAAGAAGGGACTGGCATGAGTGCCCAGCTCGTAAAAGATAAATACTAACACACAAGTTCCTTCGCCCATTTATGAGTGATAAACAAAGGAATTTAAGGGGATGTGATCGTCCCCACATGGGAGCCGTTCCTCGAAACTTGTCGAAATCATGAAGTGAGTGAGTTATCTATTAGCAGTCGTTGACGGATCATGCACCTCCCAAAAGTCTGTTTTTATTCTGTTTGATCTAGAGATGGCACATGAGTTTTCCCTACTTACCCTTTTGCACGGGGTTTATCCTTTATTTTTTGCTGAGTCAGTCCTTGCTACTTCCTTCCTTCTTGAGAGAGAACAGACACTTGATGTTAATAAAGATTCTTGCATACAAAGCTGCATTGAAAGTTAGCATGTTACATCTTTGTTGACATTATCTTTTGATAAGTGAGTTGTTTGCAAAAGCTTATGCTGAGTAAACATCTTCCTTTGTGTTAATATGTGCACTTCTTGACTAATAACATGTTCTTTCCAAAGCTTGAACTGGTTCCATTATAAGTGAAAGAGCAAAAGTAAAAGTTATTAGTTGTTCCTTGACCAAGGCTATGTTTGCCATGATTTGATGAGTTTTCCAGGTCCTACTTTGTTATAATTGTTACTACTTTCTCATAAGGACCTTATGAGTTGAGGTTGCTGTTGAGGATGCTTCAGTTTGGTGAGAAATCTTGATGCTTCTTGTCCGTATTCTTTTATCGACGCTTCACTCTCTAAACTTGTGGACAGGGTTACCGAGCTCAGTAATCGCTTGGGGACAAGCGAGGTCTAAGCTTGGGGGAGTTGATACGTCCAAAAAGCATCACTATTTTATATCGTAATTTCATCCTATTCATTGATATATTCCACTTTAAAGTATTGTTCTTATGTTGTTTTGGCTTGTTTTACACAGTTTACAACTTTCCGGTGCCGAAGCAGCAGAACCAGGATTCATCGCTGAAAAGTGGACATCAAGTTGCTGAATCAGATCAAGTCCAAATGCGATGAAAATTTATGGGGATCGTTTTTATGGGAATTGACTGGGGATGACCGAAGATGGAGGTGAGGGGACCCACCAGGCAGCCAGAAGGGTGCCTGGCGCGGCCCCCCTCCTGGACGCGCTAGGCACCCTCCTGGATGCCTGGTGGCCCCCCTCGGTGCCCCCTCTCGCCTATAAGACCTCCCTGGGGTGAAAACCCTAAAAAGAGAAGAGTTTCCCTGTTTTGCCGCCGCCACGGGGCAGAAAACTACAGAGGAGAAAAGCCATCTCCGGCGGGCAGATTCCGCCGGGGAGATCACCTCCCAGAAGAGGAGATCGTCGCCATCATCATCATCATCATCGTCACGGGCATCATCGAGATCATCATCAACATCATCCCCAACATCAACACCATCTCCATCTCCATCCCATCTCATCTCACAATTGCAACTTGTATTGTAATCCGTACTATCTATCTTCTCTACTCTGTTGGTGTTGATTACTACTTTGTGGTGAATGCTATTGAGTTTTGTTGGAGAAATATCATTGTGTCCAGATTGTTTGCCACCCATCTATCACCTCTAATCATGATCTCTTTTATGTCTTGTGAGTAGTTACTTTAGTTCTTGAGAACATGGGAGAAGTCTAGTTGTTAGTAGTCATATGATGTTGAAGTGTTATGTGTTGTTTGATACTTAAGTTGTGTTGTTATTTCTCTAGTGGTGTTATGTGAGTCGAACACTTAACACTTCACCTTTCATGGGCCTAGAGGAATACATTGTGCACAAAGGATGCTTATGGTGGGTTGCCGGAGTGAAAAAAACCTGAACCCCAGTTCGCACACTTTTGCACAAGGGAGTTATGGATCCTTGATCGTAATGATGTGGTTAGGCTTATGCCTTAATTACTACCTTGTATTTGCGGATGCTTGCAAGGTGTGTAATCATAAAAGTACACTTATCTTAGTCTAGAAGGTGTACTAGCATTGATCCACCCACCAACACTTATCAACACAATACATATTACTTGGCGGAGTATGGTGAAAGTAACTTAGCTATTGCTTAGCGGCTTCCCGCCCTTCGTTGGTGAGCCCCAAGTGGAAGGTGTGATGCAGTTTAGCAGTGAGTTTCCCTCGGTGAGGATACCAAGGTTTGTCTCCCGTAGGACTCCGGATATGATAAGTAGGTGTCAGCGGCGTGACTGACGTGGACCTGCACACAGACATAGATAACTTTGTTCCCAACGAAGTTCAGAGAGGTTGTCAATCTCTCCGGTCTTGTTGTTCACAAAGGGTAAAACACAAGTGATAATGATAGCAAGTAAAAGCAGAAAAGTAAAGTTAGCTTGAAACAGTAATAAGGATATGGACCGGGATACGTGATGTTCGCTAGTGATGTCTCTCTCCCAAAAGATGATAAAACTGCTATGCGAGGTAAACAAATTACAGAAAGGCAATTGACAGGATTATGAACGCACCGCAATGCTAACTATGCTACAAAAGAAAGGAAGAGGTTCAAAAGCACGGGCAGTACGCCAAAATAAGTAGACCGAAATCCATCTGTATCTACTACTAATCATCCACCTTGAGATATCTATCCAGAACATCTCGCTGGTATTAAGTTGCGAGCCCCACCCAAAGTGTAAACCCAAAGCAACAGACAACTGCAATAAAAGAACTTTGCGTAAAGTAAACAATCCTTGTGACCGCGGTCACAAGCACCGTTGTTTTCCCCTTGTGGCAACAGCACATCCCCTAGACTCATGTTTCTGTCACTCAAGCGTGTCATCAGGGAGGCATGAACCCACAATCTAGCACAACGCTCCCTCTTGGAGTCACTACCTACTACTTGGCCAAAGTAATAAACAGCAACGGAGAACATGCAAGAATTACTTAGGAACAAAAATATAAAAGATCAAGACCAAATATATTACTCTATCACAATCTGAACATAATCTCATAATCCATCAGATCCGATCAAACTCAACATAACAATTGCAGAAATATTACAAAGGTGCCTCGATCATGTAGGGCAGCTCACGAGGTCTAAACAATGAAGATCAAAGAGGGGAGGAGAACATCACATAGCTACTGATCACGGACCCATGGTCCGAGAAGAACTACTCACGGGACATCCGGGGAGCATCCATGGTGGAGAGGAGACTCCCGGAGGTCAATCCTCCCTCCGGCAGGGTGCCGGGAAGAGGTCTTCTGGTGCTCCCGATCTTGGAAGCGTGGTGGCGGCGGAACAGAGGCGAGCTCGCGGAATAGGGTTCCTCTTCTGGAGTTTTCCCGTGACGGGGGATATATAGGTGAAAGGGGGCAGCCAGAGGTGGGCCAGGGGCCCCAGGCGCCCCCCCTGGCGTGGCCAGGGGTGGGGCCGCGCCGGGTGGCCGCCTGGCCCCCCCTTGGCCCCCCTCTGGCCCCTCCCAGGCTTTTCTCTAAGCTTCCGTCACGTTGATTTTTTATCTGAATTTTCCTGAATTTTCCTGGCACTTTTTATATGGGGGAAAACTGAAATAGAAAAGCAGCAGAAAACAGGAACTGGCACTGGGGTGCACTGAGTTAATAGGTTAGTCCAAATATGATAAAAAATGTATGAAAGTGTATCTAGATCATAGCAATATCACACAAAACATGCATGGAATGAGCAGAAATTATAGATACGTTTTGGACGTATCAACATCCCCAAGCTTAATTCCTGCTCGTCCTCGAGTTGGTAAATGATAACAAGCATAATTTCTGTGGTGACATGCTAGCAACCATATAAGAACTTTTAAAAGTAAAGCAATCAAGGTTAGAGATTCAATTCAAGTCATAACATGCAAGAGTCTATATTAGCATTGAAACAAGTAACAAAAGAACATTAGGTGCAAGAGCTCTTGCTGTCCGTGACTCGAATGTCTCCAAATGGTGTTTGCGTGCAAGAAAGGGGATATGGAATACGAGAAAAAGTATTTTTGTGTTGAGAACTCAATCTACTAAAGTGTCACACTTGGTCTTCTTTGGAATCTTATCTTGACTCGTCCCCCGACCACTAGCCAGGTACAAGTCAATTTGATCCATTCCTTTTCGATATTTTGAGCACTCATGCAATGGATGAGCGTAAGCACGAAAGTTGACACTTAGGATGGAAAAGAGAGAATATGGTGGAGGAGGAAGACAAAAAGGATGAGAAAGGCTCACATCAATGAGGACAATCATAGGCAAGAGATGCCAAATGATAGATATGATGTGAGGAGTAGGGATTGCCATGCAACGGATGCACATATGAGCTAGAAAGCTCTCCAATGGAACTAGTGGGGGTGCATCTAACTTGCTCGCTCATGAAGACCTAGAGCTCGTTTGAGGAGGCTCATCCTTGGAATATGCAAGCCAAGTTCTATAGTGTGAAGGTCCCCACATAGCTATATGCATAATGATAATCTCTATGGAGTACAAGGATATAAAGGGAGTACTAGTGTGGATCTCTCAAAAGGCCTAGGGTTTCCCCTGGTGCTTGATCAGGGAATGAACATCGCCGTGACAACGCCTCCAAGGTGGAGACGACACCCGCAGGCGTCGACGTTGCCCGCAACCGCAGCCGTGCTCGGATTTCTCCTCGTCCATGTTCATCAAGTCTCTGGAGCAAAGCAAACTGAGAAGGGGGAAGCAAATTTGTCACCTTGGATCATCACCATGGGGAGGGAAGTCGCGTGCTGCTGCTGTCGATCCACAGATCTGCCGGGAACATGCATGTATCACGGTTTTCATGATTGGCGATGATTACTGCTCTGGTGCGTAGCACGAAGACTTCCCGCATGTGTACTATAACAAGCTCTACTAGCCAGCTCCGGTGAGGGAGATTTGACAGCGCGCCTCACCTCAATTTAGTGTTAATAGTCGTCGCTAAGCGGTTTAAAGATCTATTTGTAATTTTATTAATTTTAGAATTCTTACTGTTGTTGTTGATGATCAAAAGATTAGTTGTCCTTTAAAGAAAACTGCTATATCCATGGGTGGATGATGCAACTATTGACTGTTTGGAGCTTTTCCATGAAATAGCTCCTCCAGCGAGAGTAAAGTCATATCCTGACGTGGATTTTCTATCATCTTTATCCCCCGCAAAATCTGCGTCTGAATACCCTTTTATCTCTAGGGAATCAGAAGATTTGTATGTTAGCATGAGGTCTTTTGTGCACAAAGTTTTCTTTGCCATCTTCTAGTGCTCTATGCCTGGATTTTCTTGATATCTACCGAGTACCCCAGTGACAAAAGCTAAGTCAGGGCGAGTGCACACTTGTGCATACTGTAAGCTTCCAACAGCCGAAGCATATGGTTTTCCTTTCATTTGATCGATCTCGTACTGGTTCTTGGGAGATTGAAATTTCCCAAAACTATCGCCCTTGACTATAGGAGCAGGTGTGGCGTTACTCGTATGCATATTATACTTTTAAAGAACCTTTTCTAAATATGCCTTCTGTGAGAGTCCAAGAACTCCATTTTTCCTATCTCGGTGAATTTCTATGCCCAAAACATATGATGCTTCACCAAGATCTTTAATATCAAAGTTTGAGGATAAGAACTTCTTTTTTTCTTGTAGTAGACTAACATCACTGCTAGCAAGCAAGATATCATCCACATACAAGATTAGGAAAATATATTTTCCATTCTTAAACTTTGCATAAATGTAGTTATCCTCAACATTCTCTTTAAATCCAAATCTTTTAATGGTCTCATTAGACTTTAGATACCACTATCGAGAGGCTTGTTTTAATCCATAAATGGATTTCTTTAGGCGGCATCCCATACCTTCCTTGCCTTTCATGATAAAACCCTTGGGTTGTTTCATGTAAACATTCTCCTCTAAATCTCCGTTTAGAAATGACGTCTTTACATCCATTTTATGTAGATCTAAATCAAAATGCGCAACTAATGCCATTATAATTCTGAAGGAATCCTTACATGAGACTGGAGAAAATGTCTCATTGTAATCTATCCCTTCCCTTTGTGTAAATCCTTTTTCCACAAGTCGTGCTTTATACTTTTCTATGTTCCCATTAGAGTCATATTTAGTTTTGTAGACCCATTTACAGCCTACTGTTTTGGCTCCTTTAGGAATCTTTTCTAAGTCCCAAACATCGTTGGAACTCATCGATTTCATCTTGTCTTCCATTGCCTCCTGCCACTGTGATGAGTGAGGGCTTCTCATGGCTTCTTCATATGAAGTGGGATCATTGTCCATATGAACTATTTCTGTATTATAAACTTTATAATCGGAGGAAATAGCTGACTTTTTAGGTCTTTTAGACCTTCTAAGAGCCTCATTCTCTGGCACATCTTCTAAAGGTGGACGCTGCACCTCCCTTTCATGCTCAACAATGGGTTCAGTCGGCTCCTGACGGACAGGTTCCGAATCTTCACCCATAGTTGGCACGGGTGGAGTTACAACAGGTGCGTGCACCACAACCTCAGGGATTGTCGATCCAGGTACAACAGGTAGTGAGAAAAATGACTCCTGAATCATCGGATTAGGTGCTTGCACCCTCTGCTCCTCAAGATCAATTTTCCAAGCTACCATGCTCCCCCTCATCATTTCGTCCTCTAAGAAGATTGCATGTCTCGTTTCTATAAACTTTGTGTATTGGTCTGGACAGTAGAAACGAAAACCTTTTGATCTATCAGGATAGCCAATGAAATGGCAACTCACTATTTTTGGATCTAACTTTGCAATATTTGGATTAAAAACTTTGGCCTCAGCTGGGCTCCCCCACACCCTGAAGTGTTGTAGGGAGGGTATTCTTCCTGTCCATAACTCGTACGGTGTTTTGGGCACCGACTTGCTTGGTACTCTATTGAGAATATGAATGGCAGTTTTAAGCGCCTCCATCCATAATCCCAATGGTAAGCTAGAGTATCTCATCATGCTGCGCACCATATCCATAAGTGTACGGTTGCGCCTTTCAGCTACTCCATTTTGCCGTGGCTCGCCCGGCATGGAATACTGGGCTACTATGCCAGTCTTCTGTAAGAACCTTGCAAAAGGTCCAGGGACTTGGCCATATGGAGTGTGCCGACCGTAGTACTCCCCCCCCACGGTTAGATCTGACTATCTTTATTCTTTTATTGTGTTGATTTTCTACTTCAACTTTGAATATCTTAAATTTATCCAACGCTTCATTTCTTTCTTTGATTGGATAAATATAACCATATCGGGAGTAGTCATCTGTGGATGTTATGAATGAGTCATAACCATCCACACTTTTCACAGGAAATTGTCCACAAATATCAGTGTGAATGATTTCTAGTGCTGTTGTGCTTCGATTTGCACCCTTTTTGATTTGTTTCACATACTTTCCTTTAATGCAGTCTATGCATTTTTCTAAGTCCGAGAACTCTAATGGAGGAAGAATTTCATTTTTAAATAGTCTTTCTATTCTCCCCCTCGAAATATGGCCCAAACGACAGTGCCATAATTTCGATGAGTCGTGAGCTCTCTTTCTTTTCTTTTGTTCTTTGTTCGACGCGGAAACATGCTCATTCACATTACACACATAATGCACTTTTTCCCGTAGGGATAACAAATAAAGCTCATTGTGAAGGAAAGCAACACCCACATGAGAATTATTAAACCATATGGCACATTTTCCATGTCCAAAATAACATTCATAATGGTATTTGTCCAATCGCGAGACACTAATCAAGTTTCTATGCAAAGAAGGAACGTATAATACATCTTTAAGCACAAGCTTGAAGCCATTAGCTAATTCTAGGGAGATGTCGCCGACAGCTTCAATGTCTTCTTGAACTTCATTCGCAACTTCAATGCGTCTTTCTCTTCTTTGAATAGTCCGCGTCGAATGAAATCCTTGTAATGAATTTGCAACATGAAAAGTTGCACCTGATTCAATCCACCAAGTAGATTTCGAAAACTGTGCATACAATGATTCATTTACAAAGGAAACAATGTTGTTACCTTTCATGGCCATTATTGACTTTAGCCAATTAGGGCAATCTTTCTTGTAATTCCCGGACTTCTTACAGTGGAGACGTGTGTCTTTGTCCACTGGGAAGGACTTCTGTTGATCCTGATAGGGAGCTTTTCCATGTGGCTTTGAGGGAGAACCATAATTATTGTTCTTTTTCTTGTTTTCCCTCACATAGTTCAAAGAACCACCATATGACGATTTAATTCTTTCCTCCACTTTCACACACATGGCTATGGTCTTTTCTATATCCCACCGCTCTGGCTGCAAGTTGTAGTTGAGAACGAAGGTTTCAAATTCTTTTGGCAGTGAAGCCATGACCAGATGGAAAATAAGTGCTGGCTTAAGTTCCAGGTCAGCGCCTGATGTCTACGCACACTTCTATTCTTGTAGACTATGTTGGGCCTCCAAGCGCAGAGGTCTGTAGGACAGCAGCAATTTCCCTCAAGTGGATGACCTAAGGTTTATCGAACTCAGGGAAGTAGAGGTTGAAGATGGTCTCTCTCAAGCAACCCTGCAATTAAGATACAAGAAGTCTCTTGTGTCCCCAACACACCTAATACAACTAGAAGTTGTATAGGTGCACTAGTTCGGCGAAGAGATGGTAAAATACGAGTGATAGGTGCGGCAAAACAAAGTAATATAAATCTGTAATAAAAAGTGCAGCAAGCAAACAAGTGGTAAACGTGAGCACAAACGGTATTGCAATGGTGGAAACAAGGCCTAGGCTTCATACTTTCACTAGTGGCAACTCCCAACAACATTAACATAGTCTAATCACATGATATTTCCACTAAAACATGCATTGGAGACGTACTCGGAGGTCATTCCTTTGTGGTCAAGAGAGGACGAGAATTATGTAGGGCTACAAAAGCACACCTCAGAGTTCGTAGTTCTCAATCTATGGATTTCCCAATGTCACCGTGGCCATCCAAAGAGAGTACCACAATCACCACAACATATCTCAAGGATAGTCAAAGACAAGCACTAAGAGACTCTCAATCTTCAATCAACACACAAAAGAGGAAATCACTCATGAAAATATTCTTCTAACCCATGTCCAATAGACCGCTATCACCTTGGTCTCGGGGATTATACTAGATAAGATCAATTGAGTACATCAATCCAATACAGAGGAAGGGGAAATATCATGGGATCACCCTAGATTAACATATCCTATGATCACAACGAAGATCACATCATGGGAGAGAGAGAGAGAAGAACACATAGCTACGGGTAGAAACCTCAGCCCCGAGGAGGGACTACTCCCGCTTCATGGAGGGAGGAAGCAACGTCGATGGAGACGAATCCGGGGGTACTTCCCCGTCCCGGCAGGGTGCCGGCACAGAAATTCTGGTCCCTCGAAGCTTGTCGGTGATGGCGGCGAAAATCGGAGTTGCTTCTGGAGAAAAGGGGTCTGGAATCAGGGTTTTTGCGACGGGTGTATAAATAAGAGCCAAGGGGGGCACCGAGGGGGGCCACAGGGCAGCCAGGAGGGTCTATGGCGCGGCCTAGGGGAGACCCGCGCCGGGCACCCTCCTGGGCCCCTGGTGGTGGCCCTCCTGCCATGTCTTGGTTATTCCGGAAGCTTCCGGAGCGCTGATTTTTTATATAATTTTTTCCGGGATTTATTGGGCACTTTTATTATTGGAAAACGTAAAATACAAAAACAACAGAAAACATGAACTCGCAACTGGAGTGCACTAAGTTAATAGGTTAGTCCAAATATGATCAAAAGTATATGAAAGTTCAAGCCAAACATGGCAAAGTCACACAAATCATGCATGGAGCAAGAAGGAATTATAGATACGTTTGGGACGTATCAACATCCCCAAGCTTAATTCCTGCTCGTCCTCGAGTAGGGAAATGATGACAAGCATAATTTATGTGGCGACATGCCACACAACCATATAAGGACTTTTAAGTAAAGCAATCAAAGCATGCAATTCAATTCAAGTCTTAACAAGCAAGAGTCTATATTAGCATTGAAACTAGTAACAAAATAACATTAGGTGCAAGAGCTCCTGCTGTCCGTGACTCGAATGTCTCCAAATGGTGTTTGCGTGCAAGAAAGGGGATAGGGAATACGAGAAAAAATATTTTTTTGTTGAGAACTCAATCTATTAAAGTTTCACACTTGGTCTTCTTTGGAATTTTATCTTCACTCGTCCCCAGACCACTAGCCAGGTACAAGTCAATTTGATCCACTCCTTTTCGATATTTTGAGCACTCATGCAATGGATGAGCGTAAGCACGAAAGTTGGCACTTAGGATGGCAAAGATAGATATATGGTGGAGGAGGAAGAAAAAAGGGTGAAAGGCTCACATCAATGAGGACAACCATAGGCGAGAGAAGGCCATATGATAGATATGATGTGAGGAGTAGGGATTGCCATGCAACATATGCACATGTGAGCTAAAAGCTCTCCAAGGGAACTAGTGGGGGTGAATCCAACTTGCTTGCTCAAGAAGACCTAGAGCTTGTTTGAGGAGGCTGATCAATGGAATATACAAGCCAAGTTCTATAGTGTGAAGGGTCCCCACATAGCTATATGCATGATCATCTCTATGGAGTACAAGGATAAGAGGGAGTACTAGTGTGGATCTTTCAAAAGGATAGTAGTGTTGCCCCTTTCTCTCTTTTTATTTCTTTTTCTCTTTTTTATCTTTTATTTATTTATTGGTGGCCTCAGTGGATCTTTCTATTTAACTCTCATTTGTCCTCTTTGGGATCTTTTATTTTGTCCACTTTGGGATCTTTTCCTCACTTAAGGGCAACACTCTAATTTACAAGAGGGTATAGAAGATCTTCACACTTTACAAGGTACTCAAACATAAAGAAGATGTAGCTATCATGATGTATGCAATGTATGCCTCTGCCAGTGTAGCAGGAACATGTATGACATGAAAATCAAGTCACGAAGAGGTGGATGTTGCATCACAATATATCTCGGAAAGGCTATGGAAATGCCTTGATAGGTAGGTATGGTGGTTGTTTTGAGGAAAGATATAGGGAGGTTTATGATGACAGAGCGTATCATGCCAAGGGTTTGGATGTACCGGCGAAGGTGGACGCCAACTCTCGGAGTGAGAAGAAGGCAATGCACGTCACAGGAGAGGCTAGAAAATATGAGGAGGTGGAAGTGTCAACTTTCAATACTTACATTAGTCTGAAGAACTCATGCACTTATTATTGGTAACTCTCAATCTAATGAGGAGGTTCACAAAGAGACAAGTACCCCGAGGAGGAGTGTATGGGGGTTTGGTTATCCTTGCGCATCCTCGACTCATGGTACGTGAGTGTACTCTAATATCCAATCCCTCCAAAGATTAGCGATCCATCTAGTAGCTAGAGTTCTCAACTAGTTTTGTAGGTTTTGAAAATAAACACGGATTTCCCAAAATGCGACACCTATCACTAATAGGCTAGAGCTCTTGACACCAAAACTTCAAACATTACTCACATCAATACCTCATAACTATTGCAAGTTACTACTAAAATTAAATAGCAACCTCAATTACCTACTTTCAAGACAAGACGCAACTCAGTGCAGCAACCAACTTCCTTAACAAGATAAACATGAAAACTAAAGAGAGTTCCAGCAAAAACTAAAAAAGGCCAAGGATATTGCTAAAGACAAACTATGACTAAAACTAAACATGGCAGTAGCTACGAAAAGATAAAGAACACACAACAGCAAAAAGATAAGCATGAAAAATCCTATGATATGTTCTAGATTTTGAAAGTGGAGCGTGTTTCTCTCCCACACAAAGCAAGACGGGGTCTAACTTGTTATGAACAGAAAAAAAAGATAAAGAAAACTAAAAACAAAACCTAAGAGCGAGATGCTCCAAGCATAGCACATAACGCATGAAGTGATAAAAATATAGTGAGATGAAGGACGAATTGATGATTGTTGATGGAGAAGGGGATGCACGGGGGCATCCCCAAGCTTAGACGCTTGAGTCTCCTTGAATATTTATTGGGGATGCATGGGGGCATCCCCAAGCTTGAGCGCTTGACACTCCCGAATCTTCTTTCATCATCTTCCATCGCACACTTGAAAACTCCCTTCATACATAACTCATCATAAGCTGATTAGAGAGGTTAGTACCACTAATAAATAATTTTCCCCCACCGGATATAGAGATATTCTTGAATAGCGACTGTTTCTCAAGATTGCCAAAAGGTTTTTGCAAAGAAAAAGCAAGCTTAAGGTTTGCAAAAGTTAGGAGAGACAAAACGTGGCAGAATCTGTGAAAAACAGAACAGCAGGTAGTAAAGAATTTTTTAGGGGTACTTCTGCAACTCAAATAAAAAAACTCAGAAAATAAGAAAGTTCCTTGATTGTATAGAGCACGCTGTGTAAAAAATTCAGCTCAAAAAGACAAACTGGTGATTTGATCTGATATTTCCCGTCACGAGGACAGAATCTGTTTTTTGGACAGCATGTCACAACTTTCACTTCCCTTGTCATATGAGGCTATACCTTGGCACAAAGCTTGAAAATAAAGATACAATGATGTTTATACAGTAGTAACAATCATCAAGACCACTAAAAATAGAAAGTAAAAACTCAAAGTAAAGAAAACAAGGGTTGTCTCCCTAGAGCTCTTTCTTTATAGCCATAAAGATAGGCTTAAGATTTTAATGATGCTCTCATAGGAATAAGGAATAAGGGTTGAAGAACAAAAGAGAGCATCAAGAAGCAAATAACAAACACATTTAAGTCTAACATGCTTCCTATGCAAAGGGATCTTTTAGAGGAATAACTCATTGAAGCATACATATATTATCATAGGAAGGCAAAATAAGTGCAACTTCAAAACCTTCAACATAAAGAGAGGGAACTTGATATTATTGAAATATCTATAAGAATATGTTCTCTTCTCATAATAATTTCCAGTAGGATCATGAATAAACTCAAAAATATAAGCATCACATAAATCATTGTTACCATGATCCACATGCAAAAGGGTACTCTTACTCTCCACATAAGCATAATCTTTGTCATTGGTAATAGTGGGAGTAGGACTATCATAAACAACTTGAACACTATAGATTAATTGTGTATTAGGAAGATGGTGTTCAACAAGGGAGTAATTCCCTCCATGATTATGACAAGTTTCATCAGGATAATTTCTCCTTATGTCATAGGTACCTTTATAATCACTATAGATAGGAGTTATAACATCATCATAGTGGAGAAGAGCATTATCATTGCTAGCAACTATATTTGTAAACATGTTGTCTTTATTCTTACTAGCAAAATAATTATCAATTACCACATCACTAATGGGTAAAGGACTTGCAATCCTGTCATCCCCAAGCTTAGAGCTTTCCATATCATCACTCTTAGAGTTGGTACCAAAAAGATTTTCAAGATCATAAGTAGCATTATCATCGTTTTCCCAATCACAAAAAGTAACATGCATATCATAATCAAAATCATCTTCAATAGTGCCTACGGACTTAACATCAGGATAATAATGAATGCAATCAAGCTCACCGTCCTCCAAAATTTTCTGTCCGTTAGGATAAAAATTGATGCGAGGGATATGCTCAGGCCAGGTTGATACCCATTCTTCTTCCTTCTTGCTCCTCTTCCTCCTCCGCTTCTTTTTATTCTTATTCACCTTAGGAGGGAGTGGTTGGAGATGATGTTTCTCCACATATCCTGGTTTATCATTAGAAACAATAGGGGAAACTTGGGAGAAACTCTCCTTTTTATTAGTAGATATATAAGAGACATTTTTATACTTTGGTAAAGTTCTCTCCTTTCTAATCTTACTTATGTAATCATTTTCATGGCAATTAACAACACAATAGAGATGGAAATTTTCCAAAGTGTTGCTAATTCCTAAGGCATTAACATCTAGCAAAGAAGTCTTTTCTGATAACTCTTCACACATCAAAAATAACATAAGTTCATCATAAAGATCAGAAGTGATCATGTTATCACACAACTGATTAACAGTTATGCTTTGAAAGTTCATGCATTGAAAATTAAAGTGACCCTCTATACAACAAAGTTCAAAAGTAAAAGGATAAAGGTCACGCAATTCTCTAGCAATTTCATTTAAATCTTTGACCCAAGTGATTGTTCTTTCATGCTTATGTTGCTTACAATACTTCTCTTCTTCAATCATAGGCCTTTCACAAGGTCTATCCACTCCACAAAAATTAACATGCTTATATAAAACTTTTTCAGGTATTGCATCATGCATGTTGCAATCATCATGAACAATTTCATTTTATTTGCAAATCTCTTTAAAAGGTTCATGATGCTTGATCCAATTCTCCTTGGGCATATTAAGATGTGAAGCAAAAGATTTGAGGTAATCAACAAGGAGTTGAAAATCAAGCCCAAACTTAGCACTAAACTTATTAAAACTTGCAGTTTCAACGAAGGACTTAATGCACTCATACTCATAATTTATACCTGACTCTTTACCTTTGTCGATTTCCCAATCTTTAGTATTGCGTTGAATTCTTTCAAGGAGTTCCCATTTAGTATCAATCTTTTCGTTTGTGAAAGAACCCATAGAGGAAGCATCGAGCAAGTCTCTATCCTGTCGAGAGAGCCTTGCATAAAAATTAGTAATAATTATATCTTTCGGGAGCCCATGGTTAGGACATTTTAGCATTAAAGTTTTCAGTCTCTCCCAACCTTGACCTATGCTCTCTCCGTCGTGAGGATAGAAATTATAAATATATTTCCTATTCTCATGAACTTCATGAAGAGGATAAAACTTCGAGTAAAAGAGAGACTGGATCTCTTCCCAATCCCGTAGGTGAGAATCATCTAGTAGCCCATACCATTCCAGTTCTTTTCCTTTCAGTGACAAGGCAAACAATTTCTTCATGACTTCACCTCTTGTCAAACCTGGAATCTTAAATAACTCACAAAGTTCTGTAAGTTTCAACAAATGAATACTAGGATTGACTGTACCATCATAACAATCATTAATAATTATTTCAACTATCCCAAGTGGTATTTTGAACGGGATACATTCAGTAGGTGGAGGAGACTCCTCTACCACGGGCGTGGTAAAGCGGCCTTCCCCAAACATCGAACTAAGAGTGTAGTTTTCCATAAGCATAACTAGTGAAAATAAAAACAAGAAACGAAAAGATTTAATTGCAAGATCTAAAGATATACCTTCAAACCTTACTTCCCCGACAACGGCGCCAGAAATAGCTTGATGTCTACGCACGATTCTATTCTTGTAGACTATGTTGGGCCTCCAAGCCCAGAGGTTTGTAGGACAACAACAATTTCCCTCAAGTGGATGACCGAAGGTTTATCGAACTCAGAGAAGTAGAGGTTGAAGATGGTCTCTCTCAAGCAACCCTGCAATTAAGATACAAGAAGTCTCTTGTGTCCCCAACACACCTAATACAACTAGAAGTTGTATAGGTGCACTAGTTCGGCGAAGAGATGGTAAAATACGAGTGATAGGTGTGGCAAAACAAAGTAATATAAATCTGTAATAAAAAGTGCAGCAAGCAAACAAGTGGTAAACGTGAGCACAAACGGTATTGCAATGGTGGAAACAAGGCCTAGGCTTCATACATTCACTAGTGGAAACTCCCAACAAAATTAACATAGTCTAATCACATGATATTTCCACTAAAGCATGCATTGGAGACATACTCAGAGGTCATTCCTTTGTGGTCAAGAGAGGACGAGAATTATGTAGGGCTACAAAAGCACAGCTCAGAGTTCATAGTTCTCAATCTATGGATTTCCCAATGTCACCGCGGCCATCCAAAGAGAGTACCACAATCACCACAACATATCTCAAGTATAGTCAAAGACAAGCACCAAGAGACTCTCAATCTTCAATCAACACACAAAAGAGGAAATCACTCAGGAAAATGTTCTTCTAACCCATGTCCAATAGACCGTTGTCACCTTGGTCGCAAGGATTATACTAGATAAGATCAAGTGAGTACATCAATCCAATACATAGAGGAAGGGGAAATATCATGGGATCACCCTACATTAACATAGACTATGATCGCAACGAAGATCACATCATGGGAGAGAGAGCAGAACACATAGCTACTGGTAGAAACCTAAGCCACGAGGAGGGACTACTCCCGCTTCATGGAGGGAGGAAGCAACGTCGATGGAGATGAATCCGGGGGCACTTCCCCGTCCCGGCAGGGTGCCGACACAGGAATACTGGTCCCCCGAAGCTTGTCGGCGATGACGGCGGAGATCGGAATTGCTTCTGGAGAAAAGGGGTCTGGAATCAGGGTTTTTGCGACGGGTGTATAAATAAGATCCAAGGGGGGCACCGAGGGGGGCATAAGGTAGTCAGGAGGGTCTATGGCGCGGCCTAGGGGGGACCCGCGCCGGACACCCTCCTGGGCCCCTGGTGGTGGCCCTCCTGCCATGTCTTGGTTATTTCGGAAGCTTCCGGAGCGCTGATTTTTTTATATAATTTTCCGGGATTTATTGGGCACTTTAACTATTGGAAAAACCTGAAATACAAAAACAACAGAAATCAGGAACTGACAACTGGGGTGCACTGAGTTAATATGTTAGTCCAAATATGATCAAAAGTGTATAAAAGTTCAAGCAAAACATGGCAAAGTCACACAAATCATGCATGGAGAAAGCATAAATTATAGACACATTTGGGACATATCAGCGTCCATTGGCTTCAACTTTCCAGCCATATTGCTCATCCGAAGGATGTGCTCTCTTATTCCATGTCCACCCCCGGTGTACTTTTCAGACACCAGTTGCTTGACCAGCTGGGTGTCATAGATCTTTGAAGAGCCAGTGAACTGGCTCTTAATCTTTTCAAGGAGCTCCCCTGCGGAAGCACATTTTGCAATTGAACACACAATGTGTGAGTCAATTGTATTCTTTATAAATGCCATGCATTTTTTTATTGGCGGTGAGCCACTTTGTGTTCTCGAGGGTATATGACATCTCCAACGGAGCATAGTCCCTCTGCTTTTCCCCCATGTCGCATCAGTGTCCTTAGCATCTCTGACTGGCTTTGTAGGTTTGACCGGCTGTGGGGTGTCCACAACCCTGTCAACCTCAGCACAGACAGATGCAAAGTCCACCTTCTTTCTCCACTTGGTGTAGTCATCACCACGGAGGGTTGGAACCTCTTTGATACAACTCATCAAGTAGTACCCTCCTGAAAACCACAATTAAGTGAGAACATAACAACAATTGCTTGGAATAATCCAACAACTGTTGGTGCAATTAAAACTATATCTCCGTTGGGAAAAAAATAGAAATAAATGCACATTTTAACAATAATAAATTATGATTATGTTATTAACAACGTTGGTCATAAAATAACAGAATCATAATTATTTTCTATAAACACTTTAACATGCTCTTTTAAATTTAATTACAACTTTGGTTCACTTTTTACTCTTAAAGAAAAAAGATCAATTTTATCTATTTGCAGCGGAAACATGAATAAAAAATTCATAAACTTTATACATTTCAGAAGCTTTTCTTTTACTGTTCTATTTTCTAAACAAAATTTCGTTGGATAATTTGAATAGAAAAAAACTGTATGAAATCTGCCCAAAAAATGGACTAAACTGATAAAACACATGTTTCTATTAAAAAATAATATGAAATGGGCGGCATATCTAGCCTCGGCCCATGGCCAGTGCGGCCTGCTCGGCCCGCCCACGCTAGGAGCCTGCATCGGCATCCCCTTCCATTTTTTTCTGGCTTGGTCTCTTTCGGCCCAAAGGCCCGCGTGGGGGGGGGGGGGCTGGAGGGGATCCAGGCCGTCCATCTGATCGGACGGACGCCCAGGCTCCTCGCTGGAGTAAAACCAGCGGGCGCCGCACCCCCAACCCTAGCGTCAGTTCCCCCCGCGCGCGTCTCGCTCGCTCGCCCCCGCACGCCTCTGTGCATTGACGACGGAGCACCCCAGCGCGGCGAGCCGGCAGCCGGCCCTCCCCTTCGGCGCGGTGGTGCCTGCCTCCCCCCACCACCTCTCTTTCTCCTCATCACCATGGAGACGCTGCTCGCCCCGGTAGCCCTTTGCGTGTCTTGCAGCGGAGACGAAGATAGCGTCGCCCCCTCTGTCCCCTTGCCGGCGTGCCCGAGCTCCTGAAGGAGAGCGCGCCGCCGTCAAGCGGCATAGCGGCGGTGCCCTTTTCCGTCGTTCACTGGTGGCTGAGGACGGCTAGGTGAGACGCCTCCCTTTTATTTTATTTTTCCTCTCGAATTCGAGGGATTGATCCTTCTTCTTGATGCCTCGGCTTGCCGATGCGCATCAAGATCGAGAGGGACGACGCGGCACAAGCGGTGGCGCTCTTTGCCCCTTTGGGGTTTCTTTCTTTTTGGGGTTGGAGTAATCTTTTATTTGTATCCGTGAAGATCTTCAACCTAGTGGCCCTTAATACCATTGTTAGACCATAAAGATAATCTATGATAGATCAATCCGGGTATAGTCCGTGTATATGCAAATCCAGATCGAGATTGGAGAGAGACCAGAGAGAGATATGGGAGAGTTTACCTTCTCCCTTGATGCTTGAGGAGCTTGAGGTGTCGGCCATGGTAAGGACGACGATGACGGTGATGTGGGCAGTCGTGGTGGCGGCAGAGCTTCCCATCACTGCTTCGTAAAACCTAGATCGGGTTTTGGGGTTGTCGGTGGGGTGTGCGACGCGGGTGAACCTCGTACCTCGTGCAGCCGGCCCCCATCTCTTTATATAAGCAGCGTGACAGGGGCCCACCAACCATATGGGGTTGGGTGCCCCCGATCAGGGCGCGAGTCAAGGGGGCCGTCGGGTCATCGGACTGGAACGAGAGAGATGAATCTAACACTAGCAAGTTGAAGAAGGAAATTAATAGAGAAGTACTCCGCACCTTCAAACACCGACATAGCATAACTCGTCTTGGTAGCAGCGTTACTAGTTCCTGTAACAGATTCTTCAGCGGCGTCTTGTGTCACCTCGGAGGCGTCGTCGTCTGTCGCCTGGACCGCCCGCCTCTCGGTCACCGTGTTCATCTTATTTTTCGGCTGGAGACTGATGCGATCTTCTCTTGGGGTCGGGGCAGGGTCGTTTAAATAGCACCAGCCGGAGCGATAACTGTAGTTGGAATCGGAATCACAATCTATCACATATGGTACTGTAATTGCCTAACTCAAACGCGCCGCGCCCCACGCTCGTCCGCCAGGCCACGCGCCCTCGTGTGCCAATACCTTCCCCGCGTTCCTGGCGCAGCCTTGATCAGCATCCAATGCCGGCTTCCTCCCATCGCGGAGGCGGCACCCAGTGACGCGGCCCGAAGCAACGACCTTCGGCCGGCCTAGGCAGTACGCCCAGGAACGTACACGGCCGGGCCATGCCCATCAGCCTCGGAGACGGTGGCGCTCTCTGGCATGGCTACCCGTAGGATCGCCTGCCGTGGCCGTGGTTGGCACACATGCCCTTGCGGCCACGGTGGTGGTTAAGGGAGAAATCCCAATTAGTAAAATTGGCTAAAACAGTGGTCACTATTACGAAATATCTGATCATTATCTTAGGAGGCCAAAGATTAAACTTGCTAGCTTCCTTCCATGGGAAGGAACCATGCTCCTTGCTAGGCAAGCCAAACTAGTTCCTTCCATGGCAAGCCAAACTAGTTCCTTCCATGGCAAGCTTTCTTCCATGGCAAGCCAAACTAGTTCCTTCCATGGCAAGCCAAGGTGATCAGATTTTTGTGGGATATATACCTAAAATGCCCTCCCTAGTGAGGCTATAAATAGAAGGCATGAGAGGAGAGCTAGAGACACATGACATGATCAGATTTGTATTACAAGATACAATAATAAAGAGCTCTCAACTTTCTCTCTATATCTGGTGTCTCTCTTGTGCTCTTGTGATTGTGCCCCTTGTGTATGTGGTGATTGGAAGCAAGTGTTGAACAACGTAGTTTCACAACATGTTATCAGCACGAGTGCTCTCGAGCAAAGGTATGTTGTTCAAAACTACTTGTTAATCACTCGGTGGACAATACAAGATGCTTATTTGTTCCGCTGTTTCGAGTACCCTCGATCTTGTTAGCATGCATGCTATAGATTTGTACATGAGTGATACTACGTAGCAATGCATACTGTATACGCTCATGTGGATAGGCCAGAAAGATAAGCTCAAGGCCAACGATCCTTGCTAATATCACATGTATATCTTCCAGTCTGTTTGTGGACATGGAACAAAAAAATCATGTGTATTATGCTCACCTGAATCCCATGTGCCAGACGTTCTTGTGTCGGCACGAGTGAGCAACTCAACGTCCGGAGCTAGCAGCTCCGTGTATGTCACCCGCGTGTGCCCAGACAGACTCGTTCGTTGCTATATGCGCTATGGCCAGAACCTGAAGCTCTGCGCCATCGTATCATCTTGGCTAGTGTCGTGCGCTTGCCGGTGGCACGAGAAGCTTATGTCAATCTTACACCGCCACTTTCTTGCAAATTAAATCCTGAAGCATTTGATTAATGCATAAACATCTGGAACTGTTTACATACCAGTATTTACACTATAAGAACTCATGACATGCACTTATTTACCTGAAGTAAATTGTTGCAAGATCTAAATATATAGGAAATGTCGGGCATCAACTCCAAGGAATTTGCCGAGCTCTCCCTGGATGGCAGCAACTACCTCACGTGGGCTATGGATGCTAAGTTAAGCCTCACATCCAATGTCTCTCAGTCATACCATTAACCGGCCGGCAGCTGGCACAATGGTGCTTCTGCCGCTGAAAAGGCAAAAGCATTGATCTTTCTGAGGCATCACCTCAATTCAGCGCTGAAGCTTGACTATCTGGCTGAAGAGGATCCACTCACTCTTTGGAAATCCCTGAAGGATCGCTATGCCCAGCAAAGGTCAGTGGTTCTTCCTCAAGCACGGAGTGACTGGTTCAACCGTTTCCAATACTTCAAGTCTGTGACATCATATAACTCTGCCTTGCACCGCATTGTTTCCCTACTCAAAATGTGTGGCCAGAAAGTCACCGATGCTGAGATAATTGACAAAACTTTGTCAACATTCCATCCCACCAACATGGTATTGCAAGAGCAATATAGGCATGCTAAATATGCCAACTACTCTGAGTTGATCTCTGTCCTGTTAGTGGCAGAAAAAAAATGAACTTCTTATGAAGAATCATAGCGCCCGCTCAACTGGGACTATGGCTGTCCCTGAATCACATGCGATCATTCAAGGTGTTGGGAGTTCTCATGGCCACAGAAAGGACAAAGGGAACCAAGGATGGAAGGGGAAGAAGAGCAATGCATTCAAGGGCAAGGGTAGAGGAAGAGGGAGAGGCAAAGAAAAATTCAGAACTGATCCAGATGCTCAGACTAGGGGAAAGCAAGGAAAATGCTTTAGATGTGGATGCGGGGATCATTGGTCTCGCAACTGGCGCACCCCCAAGCACCTGGTTGAGTTATATCATCAATCCATAAAAGGTAGCAACAAGCAGAATAATCACGAGTCCCATTTTGTAGAGCCTGCTCCTCCGCCGGACTCTAAGAAGCTTGAAAACCTTCTTCTTGAGGAAAATCCTGGTAGTGGTGAATTCAACCTGGATGGTATCGATCTTCCTGAAGAAGATATGAATGTTGATGTATATGGAGACCTAGTGTAATCTCCTAGCCTAATATATATTTCCGTCATGAGTCGTAATTCCAGTGTTATATAGTTCCTTCTGAACTTGATCATGTAATAAGCTCCTGAAGAGCATAGTATTGTATTTTGCATTAGTGTAACTCTTTCTCAATATAAATTCCAGTATGTTATATGGTTATGCTCTTTCCAGTGGAGACGTAAATATGTCTTTTTACACTGTAAGGTGTGTCGATCCAATGGAGGAAGAGGAGATATGTCTTATAGACAGTGCCACCACAAATACAGTTTTTCGGGAGACTAAATATTTCCAAACTCTAACTAAGAAACCTGGAAATATTATGACCATTGCCGGAACCAATACTCATATTGTCGGTACCGGAAGTACCACAATAGTTCTGCCCATGGGTACCCAACTTGTAAGCTTTAAAGATATTTGTGCAAATGGTTTCCATGTGGAAACTAAAGTCGAGAATGGTACTGAATACCTGATCATGACTAAATTTGACGGACCCAAGAATAAAGTGGTTGAGAAACTCCCTTCCTTAGCATCAGGATTGTACTACACATACATAAATCCCATAAAGGAATTTGTTGTGCTAAAAACAATTTTCAGGAACCCAGAGTCATACAGGGTATGGCATGATAGACTGGGTCATCATGGGTTGGGCATGATGAGGAGAATCATCAAAGGCTCTGTTGGCCATAACATAGCAACAAAAGACTTCCCAAATCCTGAATATTTTATGTGCACTGCACGTGCCAAAGGGAAGTTAATCCTTAGACCCTCCACCTGGAATGTGAAGGATGAATCGCCAATTTTCCTGCAGAGAATTCAAGGAGATATTTGTGGACAAATACAACCCTTGTCGGGCCCTTTCAAATATTTTATGGTCCTGATTGATGCCTCCACTAGGTGGAGTCACATATGCCTATTATCTACAAGGAACCATGCCTTTGCAAATCTGGTTGCCCAGATAATAAAACTAAGAGCAAATTTTCCGGATAGCCGGATCAAATCCCTAAGAATGGATAATGCTGGAGAATTTACCTCCAAATCATTTGATGACTATTGTCTAGCTCTAGGCATACAAGTGGAACATCCAGTCCCACATGTCCACACTCAGAATGGCCTTGTAGAGTCATTGATCAAAAGGATTAAATTGATTGCTAGGCCACTTTTGTAGAACTGCAAGGTCCCAACATGGATAAATCTCACCCTCTAAGAACCCCCATGGTCGTAAGATCCCTTGAAGCGGATAAAGACCCATTCAGACCTTGTGAAGAAAATGAGGAAGTTTTGGGACCTGAAGTTCCCTACTTGAGCGCCATTGGAGCACTGATGTACCTTGCGAATTGCACCAGGCCTGATATTGCATTCGCAGTAAACCTCCTAGTGAGGTATAGTGCTGCCCCAACCAGAAGACATTGGGTTGGCGTCAAAACAATCCTTAGATATCTTCAAGGTACCCAAGATCTTGGATTATTCTATACAAAAAACCAAGACTTGTCCATGGTGGGATATACAGATGCTGGCTATATGTCCGATCCCCATAATTCCAGATCACAGACTGGATTCATATTTCTCTGTGGTGGTACAACTATTTCTTGGCGGTTGATAACCCTCAACTGTAGGGGATCGAGATAGTCTTCGCGGGCAAGATAACCCAATTTATTGATTCGACACTTGGGGACACAAAGAATACGTACAGGCTTTGACAATTGAGTTGTCAATTCAACCGCACCTGAAATAAACACTTGCTTGCACAAAGGTATTAGTAGCGACTGTGATATGGTGGTGGTAGTGGTGATGATAATAGTGGTAATAGTGATAATGGAACAACAAAGGTAAAACAACAAAAGTAAGCAACTAGTAACCAGTAGAAGGAAAACACTGTAGGCTAGGGAGATGGATGGTCGGGCGCTGATTGGATGAGAACGAACATGTAACAGATTCTAACTTGGGCAAGGCTCACAGAAAACAAAGGATCATCTAGGCAAATATCAAACATCAGGCATGTATCCCAAGGTAGTTGTACGTGCTTGCAATAAGAACTTTGCACAACATCTTTTGTCCTACCCTCCCGCTACAAACGGGGCCAAAAGGAACTTAGGGAGATTAAGGTACTCCTGTCAAAGAGCACCGGAACAAAGAATTAACACTTCATGGATACACGGAATCCTCAAATTATAGTCCATCCCCTTTGGTGTCCCAAGCTGTCACCATTGCACTACTGGAAAAACAGCTATAGATAATATGGACACTAATGGCGCACCAAGGGTCTAGTGCGCCATTACTAAATAGCAATGGCGCACCATGTCCTGGTGCGCCATTAGTGCCCTTGCTACTAATGGCGCACTTGTACAGAAGTGCGCCACCGACCATTCGCTCCTGGACCAGCCCACCTCCCCTGACTTAGCAATGGCGCACTTCTCCCAAGTGCGCCATAAGACACCAGGGATGCTAATGGCGCACTTCTGGGATGTGCGCCATTGCTAAGTCAGGGGAGGGGTGGGCCCAGGCCTGATGACACAGGAATAGCGCATGGCTTGGAAGTGCGCCATTACTAAGTATGGAACAGCAATGGCGCATTTATGCATGGTGCGCCATTACTGTTCTGGTCCCCCCTCTCTGGCACCTGGTCCCCTCTCCCAGAGTTAGTAATGGCGCACCTCTAGTTGGTGCGCCATTAGCTCCCATACTTAGTAATGGCGCATATTGGTGAAGGTGTGCCATTACTAAGTCTGGGAGCAGCTAGATATTTTGAAGCCACCCACCACACTCACTTTCTCCACCTCCACCTCCAACTAGCTTCTCTCGGTTCCTTTCTTCTCCTCACCTTATTTACACCATAGATCTACCCAAAATAAGTAGTTGTATCTCCTTTTTTCATTGGTATGTAAGGTATATCTCTTTATTGTTGTGTAGATCTAGTTTTTCTCTCTCGAACACACTTTTTGTCGGTGTATATGTGCGGTGTGATGTGATGATCATGGGGTATATATGTGTGGTGTGATGTGATGATGATGGGGTATATATGTATGTGTGTGTGATGATTTTTTGCAGGTACCTCACATATGTGATAGTTGCCAATATTTTTCCGGAATGTTGATTCATTTCCGTTTCGGCAAAAATTTGGCACACTTTGCATTCTTTTTTGTCCTAATAATTAGGCAAGGTCATGCCAAAAAAAAGTTTGGTTCTAAAATATCGTTTTGCTCTATGCCCCGCAGGCGACCATGGTTCGCAAGATGACCGAAGGCATCGTGGATAGTTTTTGAGCTCCGCGAAGGCCGAGATGATTGAAAAGAAAGAGACGGAGATAAGATGTCCGTGTCGAAGATGCAAGCTGAAGTGCCTTTTGGACCCGGATTCAGAAACAATAAAGGGGCACCTACTCACGCGTGGTTTCATGGATGGCTATCGGTGGCAAGGTGATGAAGAAGATTATGAATTCGTCCAGGGTGGCCGGGCAACAGTAAGCAGAAATAGCGACGAAGAATCTCCCGGACATGATCATGATGCAGGACACAATCATCATGTAGAAGATGCTGGACATGATCATGAGGAAGATCAAGACGAATGGCATGATCATCATGAAGATGAAGATGCCGGAGAAGACGGCGATGATGGACCATCGTCGATGGACTGGGTGCAGGAACCTCATCTTCAAGAGTTGCTTCTGAACTAGGCGAGTAATAACGCAAGAGCTGCCGTCCGAGAGAAAGCCAAGCTGAATCAACTTGAGATGGACGCAGTTACTCCATTGTATGAAGGATGCAATCCTGAGGATACCCGCCTGAAAGTAGCGCTCATGGCTCTGGAGATGAAAGTAAAACATAAAATGACCGACACATGCTTCGACGAAAACATGTCATTTTGGCAAGACCGTCTTCCCAAGGGGAACACGTGCCCGACCAGTTTCAATGAGGCGAAGAAAATCGTGTGTCCTCTGGATTTATCGCATGTTAGATACCATGTCTGCGTTAACGATTGCATCATTTATCGGCATGAGTACGCGGAGTCTACCGTATGTCCGAAGTGCGGCGCCAGTCGATACAAGAAGAAGAAAGCTCCTCAAAAAATGGTGTGGTACTTTCCGATCATTCCTCGTCCGCAGCGTTATTTCGCGGACCCTAAGCAAGCTAAGCTCATGCGCTGGCATGCGGAAAGGAAGCAGCAAAAAGAAGAAGCTGAAAAAAATGATCCAGAAAAAGATAGGATGTTGAGTCACCCTTCTGATGGGACCCAGTGGGAGGCATTGAACTTTGAGGAGGACTTTGGGAAGGATCCAAGGAACGTAGTGTTGGTCGCGAGCACCGATGGAGTCAATCCTTTCGGCAACCAGAGCAGCACACATAGCACCTGGCCAGTGTTTGTGTGCATGTACAACATCCCCCCCCCTGGGAGTGCATGAAGAGAAAGTACATGAACATGAGTGTGCTAATTGAAGGGCCGAAACAACCAGGAAACTACCTCAATCTGTATCTGGGGCTCCTAAAAGAGGAGCTAGATACGCTATGGAGAACGCCAGTCAATACGTGGGACGCTCTAGAAGAAACATATTTCCCTATGAAAGCCGCACTGCTCACGACGGTGCACGACTATCTCGGTTTAAGGTATGTCGCGGGGCAGGTGGTCCACGGACACTGTGGATGCGCTAGGTGCATGGACGACACAACGTATCACCAGCTACCTAAGGATCCCGGGTCTTCAAAAACCGTGTTCATGGGACATCGAAGATAGCTTCCTCACAATGACCCATGGAGAAAACGCAAGGATCTGTTCGATGGAACAGCCGAACCCCGAAAGGCCCCACGTAGGAGGAGCGACACCGAAATAGACATGCTGTTGATAAATTGGAAAGAGTGCCCACCGCCAGGAAACATCAATTCTAAGCGAAAGGCGCCAGAGCCGCTGTTGATCGTCTGGAAAACGAGGTCTGTTTTTTGGGACTTGCCGTACTGGAACATCCTCGGTGTGCAAAACAGCCTTGATGTCATGCATATCACGAAGAATGTGTGCGAGAGTCTGCTTGGTACCCTGCTCAACATGCCAGAAAAGACCAAAGATGGGCCGAAAGCAAGGGCAGACTTGCTATCAATGGGCATCAGGGAGGAGCTTCACGCAAACCGCCCTAATGATGATGATGATGATGACGACGACGACGATGATGATGAGCCATCGGAGGACACGGAAAGTCGTCGCAAAGGCAAAAAGGCCAAGAAGCAGAGCGAACATTATTGCTGCCCCCCCGCGTGCTTCACTCTAAGTCAGAAGGAGATCCAACAGTTTATCAACTGCCTCCTAGGAATAAAACTTCCTTACGGTTTTGCTGGGAAGATCAGCAGATACCTAGACTCAGCGAAGCAGAGGTTCAGCGGGATGAAGTCTCACGACTGTCACGTGCTGATGACGAAGCTACTTCCAGTTGCAATGCGCGGGATCATGGATGACCACGTCCGTGAAACGCTATTTGGCCTATGCAACTTTTTTGATGTCATCTATCGGAAGTCAGTTGGCGTGAGGCAACTCAGAAGGCTACAAGAAGAGATCGTGGTGATATTATGCGAGCTCGAGATATACTTCCCGCCTGCATTCTTCGATGTCATGGTGCATCTCCTCGTCCATATCGTGGATGATATCATCCAACTCGGGCCGGCGTTCCTGCACAGCATGATGCCGTTCGAAAGGATGAATGGTGTGATCAAAGGATACGTTCGCAACAGGGCACGTCCAGATGGAAGCATAGCCCAAGGCTTTTTGACCGAAGAGTGCATCTCCTTTTGCACGAATTATCTAGGCATCGATAACCCCGTTGGTCTGCCCGTCAACAGGCACCTCGGCAGGCTCGCTGGATGTGGTCACCGCGAGGGTCGCCGCGGAATGCATGTCGACTTCCAGGATCGACTCGCCGACTTTGAAAGAGCAAACCTAGTCGCGCTGCAACACATTGACTTGGTAGATCTTTGGGTGGTAGAGCACAAAACATCAATTGAGAAGACGTACAATGACCGAGGCCAACAGTGGACGGACGGAGATGTACTCAAAGAGCACAACTCATGCTTCACGCATTGGTTCAAGGACAAGCTTCTATCGTACCCTTTACATGAGGACTCTTCCGAGGAAGAAAAGCTCGTATTCGCCTTGTCACAGGGCGCCGAGCACAACCTGATGACATATCAAGCGTACGATATCAACGGCTACACATTCTACACCGAGGAAAAGGACATGAAGAGCGATTATCAGAACTCCGGGGTAACGATGGAAGCCTACACCGGTAACGTCAAGAAAAGATACTACGGAAGGATCGAGGAGATCTGGGAGCTCAACTACGCTGGAGAGAAAGTGCCGATGTTCCGTGTCAGGTGGGCCAAGAGCATCGTAAAAGAAAGCCGGTATTTCACCACCATGGTTATACCCGAAGCCAAATCCAAGACCGCGGGCGCAAACGTCACCGCGCAAAATGAGCCATGGGTACTGGCTAGCCAGGTGGACCAATGCTTCTTCATTACCGACCCGTCAAAGCCCAGCCGTGTTGTCGTGAGGAGAGGCAAAAGGAACATCATCGGAATGGATGGAGCCGCCAACGAGCAAGACTTCGACAAGTACGGCGACCCAAAGATTGAAGATGACGACGACGCTGATGCAGTAGCATACAAAACAAGAAGAAGCAGGACCACCCTACCTAAATGCGGTCGCCCGTTCAAGAGAAGAAATCAAGGGGTTCCGGGGCTCAATTATGCAAACGCGAAAAAGAAGGGCAAAAATTGTGAAAAGATGATAGCTAAGATCAAATCACGACGATTGTTATTTCATGATTGTTATTTCATGTCACTTGATTTCAACCTCATTTATGAGCATGTGAATGATTATTTTTAGAGATCTTTTAAACATTATATTATTTTATATTATGAGCATTATATTATTTTAGTACATAAAATATGAAACTACTTGCCATGATGAACTAAATGATATAAATTGGCTTTTATGGATATTGATATATTTTTCTTAAAACTTGGTCAATGTTTTTCTTAAAAAACAAATACACCTTATATAAAGGAACGGAGGGAGTATTGTAGATGTTGATAGTTTTTGTTATATTTAGGAATGAGGGAGTATTAAAATTGCCATGTGTTTATAATTACTACACAATATAAAACTAACACATAATTATAATTATAATTATAAATAACAAAATATTAAAAGCGTTAATGGCGCACCTACGGAAAGTGCGCCATTGCTATGCCTATGTTAATGGCGCACCTTGCCGAAAGTGCGCCATTGTTATCGGTGTAGGTTTATGGCGCACGCACCAAATGTGCGCCATTGCTAACCCGTACCCCCTAATCCCCACCTCCCCTCTCCCGAAACCCTAACCCCCACACTTCTCCCCGCGCCCCTCCTCTGCGTCCGGCGACCCCGCGTCCCCGCAACCCTCTGGCGACCCCGCGCCCCTCCTCCCACGCCCTCTCTCTCTCTCTCTCTCACCGCCCCCTCCACCTCTCTCTACAAGACTCGCCGCCGCCTGTCGTCGTCGTCCAGACCGCCGTCCACACCATCTCCCAGCCGCGCCACCGCCGACCGCCTCGACCTCGTCGACCCCGGCCAGCCGGCTCCTAGTCTACGACTACTTCCCCAACGGTAGCCTCTTCTCTCTCGTCCACGGTCAGTCCCAGTCTCCCAGATCCATTGCCGTGCTCTGTGACACCGCCATTTCCATGCTCTGCTCCGTTCGCTGAAACAATTGATCTGTTGCTGCATTTCATCATGTTTTTGTGTATGATGATCCTTTACTAATGGATGCGGCTGTGGACTTGTACTACTTGCGTAGATTCGTGGCATAGTTCATCCTGTCCATGCTCATACTTGGTTGAATCTCTCAACAGTTTTTGAATTAGAGCGAGTGTTTCATCTGTTTTGTGGTATGTCTCTACTAGTTTGACTCTAGGATTTGGTATGATGTACATAAGGGTTGATTGATAGTTTTCTAATTGATTAAAAATTGCCTACTAGTTAGCTGCTAGTACATAATTATCTGATTGATTAAAGATTTCAGTTTAGCTCAAGAACAGTGTGAATTTCTTAAGGTCCAGAGTTAGTCTCTGGGTTGTGATGCCAACTGCCTGTACTAAAAATTGAACTGAAACTTGGTACCTAGGAGATGGGTGGGGGAGAAGAAGATGGGCATATACTGTAGAAGTAGTGGCAATTATCATATGTTCAGAAATTGGGTGCTCCTGCCAGCCAAATTAGCACCTGTTAGTGAATCTGTTAGTGAATCTGTTAGTATCTGTTGTGCCTATATTTTTAGGACAAGAGTAAAGAGTTTTTTAGATGAGCTAGACCGTCGTTAGAGCACTAGTGCTAATCTGAGTGAGTCGTTCTAGGGGAGGCGTGGCACTAGTAGCAGGCAGGTTTCAGCAACAGTGAAAGCCATGGAGCCGGCCACACTGCTTTCCCTGCTGATCCAGTGTGAACCGTGCTCATAAATTACACCCTGTTTCTAAGCACCACAGGAGGAATAATTGTGAAAGCAAATAATTAAGCAGCTACATCTAGGATAGGAGGAATGATGACAGGGAGCAGAGAAGGATGTGTCAAGCAGGCTTCTTATTTGAGGAGGTTTAGGGGTTTGGTGATCAGGAGGGGCACCCCAAAAATGGCAAGTCCCAGCATGTACACAATTAGGTGAATCTAGTGACGATGTCCCTCCTCAATTGCATCATGGAATCTAACATGAGCCCCATTATAGGGCCATCGATCACACACAAGATGTGTGTGTATTACTTAAATCCTCCCTGCCTTAATCACCCCTACCCCACGCCACCCCACCCAGATCGCACCCTAACACCAGAGTTACTGATGCAAGTTCAGTTTAGTGGTTTGGAATCAGCAGTAGAACTGTCTATTTGCAAACCTGTGGGCTGTGGGTAAAACAATCTAGTAACAGAATTTTAGGGGATTCTTGTACCAAATCAAGTCTCTTTTAGACAGTAACTAGCTAGCACTTACTTCGGATGTAAAATGTTTTGCCATGTCTAGTGAATCTTTCTTCTTGCAAGCAACTTTATGCCTAATCAGTAGTGACAGTGAATCTTTTGTATTATTAATTTAACAATCTTTGCCCAGTGGTATTCTACTATAATGTTCTTGGAAGCTGCTTAATGCCATGCCTTGCCCAGTGGTATTCTATTTTTATTCCCAAACAGGTGCAACCTGGTTGTTCCTATATGTATGCTTGTTGTGCCTATATGTAGGCATTTTTTGTGCAGGTACAAATAATGACCCCATTCTCCCGAAATGTAGATTAATTTCCGTTTCGGTTGAGAATGGGGTCCTAGCTCAAGAAAATTAGCAAAGGTCATGCCGAATTTTTCCGTGAATTCGTGCATGACCTTTGTTAATTTTCTTGACCTAGAAGGTGCTTTTGCATGTAATTGTCCAACTACATAGCTCAACAATCTCGATAGTAGCATATAGTGTTAGGCCCTTGCAGATTTGATCATTGGCAGGATGAAAGCTACACACATCATAATAGAAACATCAAGAACTTTTTTCTTATCCTAGCTATACTAGCTACCCTGATATCATCCAATCACTCTAGTAGCATTTTTTCTTATCCTATGTAGTGGGTGTAGATGGCCGACAACGAAGAGGCCTCCGGTTCGCACCACCAGAAGCAATATTGGGAGATGAGCATAGACGATGATCCACAACCTCAACCCCGCTACGAGGGCATCGGGGATGACTCTACAGATCCCGAGTACACAACCGCTAGCGGGGATGATTGTGGTGCCGCGGAGGCCGATCCCGCCACTGATGATGGCAGCCAACCCACAGATGGAAGCCAACCGAAGAGGCAAAAAAAGGAGAGGCGCCCGAGCAAGCTAGGCACCGTCAAGGAGAAATTTACCGAAGTGGACAAAAATGAGCTTCCAACGGTGCCCAAAGAATTAGTCGGTGGGTACGCCGGACAACTCGGGTGCGTTCTCCGGGGCACCGTCTCGATCAACACCGAGAACCTAAGGCATCCTGACCGAGCGAATTTGCGCAACCTCCTCTTCACGAAGCTGCACAACCGATACAAGTTCCCCTCTCAATTCGCAAACACACGACTCCACGGGAATAAAGTGAACAGTGCCGCCCTCACGAAGATGAGCACATCCCTGGCTACTTGGAGAAGCACGGTGAAGAAAATGATTAGTAAAGGTGTTAGTTACGAGAAGATCAAGGAGTCAAATCCTTCGATCAGCGAAACTGACTACGAGGAGTTCAAGCTCAAGTGCGAGGACACCTCAACCAGTGAATCGAGTCAGTGGGGGAAAAGTATGCGGGAATTGAACTTAGGGGTTCACAGACTCGGTCCCGGCGGTTACAGAGTGGCGGAACCGAAATGGGACAAGGAGGATGCGGAGCGTGCCGCGGAAGGCCTACCGCCCCTCTTCAAAAAATATGGAGATAAGCCTACAGATAACTATGTCAGGGCTCGATACAAGAGGAACCCGATAACAGGGGAGCTTACGACGGATCCGAAGGTGGAGGAGCTTGAGCGTCTTCTGGTAAAGAATACCTCCCCCTGTTAAATTAGCTCCATATGGTTGCATTTTAAAATTAGCGAAGCCAAATTTCTGAATGGTCCCCACGTTCCTTGTGCAGGAAACTGAAGGCAGCAGTGCGGGGTCCCCGCCTATCGCCCCTTGGGACAACTCTTTAAATAGGGCGATCAACACACTCAAGAAAAAGGATAAGCTTAGTAAGCCGTCGTCGGCTGGTCGTGTGTCCGGCAAAGGCTGTTCCACAAAATGGTCGAACTACTATAGCACTAGGTGAAAGGAGAAAAGCACTAGCGGCTCGAAGGCACAACTCCAGGAAAAAATGGAGCAGATTCCACGCATTGTGGAAGAACAAGTTGGACATGCGCTCAACAACTTGATGCCTTCCTTGTTTGCGTTCATGCGAGACTGGCTTGCGAGCGGTCAAGAGGGGTTGCCCCCGATTCCCAGCTTCATGGGCAGCAACTCTCATAACGCGACGGCAGCGGCGGTGGCCCCGTTGGTGTCCCCGGCGGTGGATGCGTTTGTGACCCCGGTGGCGGCCAGGACGGTGCCCCCGGCTGCGGCCGCGATGGTGACCCCGATGACGGATGCGTTTGTGACCCCGGCGGCGGCGCAAGTATTGGAGCGTAAAACACCAACGCCCGACACCTCAGGAGCAAGCGCCCCTCCGCCACATGCCCGCCCGCCGTTGGCGGTCCATCGACATTAGTCGAGCTCGACGCCATCACGGTAACTAAGCCTCGGCCGTTGACTTCATCTACTTTTGCCTTTGACTGGGCATCCTTGAGGCCCTACATGTTTTCGCAGGGCACCGTCAACGTTCCATGCACTCTCCTGCACTTCGTCGACGAGGAGTTGGTCGATGCTGCCGTGGGCAGAATCGTTCAACCAGGCATCTGCGTGTTCCATGGTAATCTGATGCCAGCCAACGTGTATAAGGTTCAATTGATTCGGGTGCTGGATGGCTACGGCGAATTGTTACCTCCCTATCGACCCCCTGGAGCCGAGGATGAAGATGTGATGGACATCCACGGCTGCTTGAACTGGAGCATGCTTTGGCCGAAGAGCCAGATTTGTTTGGGGGTGGGGAACTACTCCACCCTACCGCCAGTCATGCCGGCGCCAAGCCATGCCAAGACCGCTACAACGCCGTCGGCTGATCCGGGCCACCACCCCACGGACATCGATGTGGCACAAGATCGGAGCAACACCAACACCAACACACTACTTTCCCGTGTCGATGACTTCTACGAGGAACTCAGTGGGTGCCACATGGACGACCTTTTCCCGCCTGCTTCTCAAGAACCAAACCTTGGTGCAAAAGACTCCTCCCACCCATCTCATAGTGCGGAGATGAATTCCAACAATAAGCGTCGACTGTTCAGTTCTCAGGAGACGCCTCCAGCTGCCGCCTTCACCGAGGCTGAGATGGCCGAGGCGCGAAATGTTATCAGCCCCAACACACTCAGGAAGGCGGTCTCCGAGCAGGTAAAGGTCCCATTACATGAGAAGCCGAAGAAGAAGGGACGGACAAGAAGGAGGAAGGGTCCCACTACTGCGAGCCAGCCGACACCGACGATCCGTGCTCAAGACGGGCCACCAAGACCCGACGGAATCATGTCGATGCTGCAACCGGCGCTATGAAGATTCTGCATGACGTTGTTCTGAATACAGAGACGCGGCGTCTCAGAGAGAATGATGTGGCATACCCGGTTTTCACCGCCAAGGTGCCAGAGGGAAAGGGCTTTGTTGCTTGCGACATCGGACGTGTGATCCTCCTGCGGTTTGATGACATCTTCGCTATGTTTCACCTTTTTCCGCTGCACTACACATTCGTTCGGCTATTTGCGCTCAGTATGGAGATGCGGATCATTAGAGACAAGACCCCGGACATCGTTATAGTCGACCCCTTCTACATGCGTGCCAAGCTCTTGACCAGCCCCGGGGACCGGTGACTCGCTAGTGATTACCTCGAAGGAGTCATTATGGTGAACAAGGATAAGGACAACTTCCTCCTTCCTTACTTTCCCGAGTAAGTCATCCCCTCACGTCACCGTAATGTACATTAGGTTTTGCTTAGATTTCGGTCGTTCTTTTCCTCCTAACATTCGTGTTGTGTGCAGTGATGAAACAAAGTGCACACTCATCGCTCTAAACCCGAAATGGTCCATAGCCACGTATTTGGACCCGGACCGTGAGTCGAACAAAGACTACACAAATATCAAGAAAGTTCTCGATGAGGCTCTCTCGCGCTACTCCAAATCTGGAGTCACCTTCAAGAAGGAAGTTGTTAGGTACGGCGCGCATGTGTTCACTCACGTAACAAAGTTCGCCTACTTCAAGCAGCCGCTTGGCGGTCAGAAGGATGCCTACTACGCCATCCATCACATGCGGGCGTTCGTACGGGACCAGCAGCAGCTTACGCTCCCAGCTCATCTCAAGCACTGGGCCGAACGCTTGTCGGTAATCCAAGACGCCGACCTCAGACAAGAATTCTTTCGCATCCAGTCGGAGTTGGCAGGAATCATCTCTGAAGATGTCCTTCGTAACACGGGGGATTTCTACCTCAACAATCAACTGTCCAACCGTGAAATAGACACAATGCTAAGATTGCAGGCTGACAGCGATCACTCATTCACCCACGCTCCGGCCCGTGAGCGGAGTCAAAAGTCTTGATGCCCATGCACCTAACTATGTAGTTCTGGACTATTGACGAGATCTCGTGTGTGTTGTATAAACTTTTATGAACTTGTCTATACATATGTCTCCTTAGTTTAAACAATCATCATTCAACTTATATGTAATCGATGCTATTTATTACTAGGACCATGAACCGTGTGCTATTAATGTGTGTTGCTTTTCTCTTCCTTTGGTCCTTAATTTTGTTGTATACGTATGCACCACTTAAATAATATATGTAAGTTTCTCTTAATGTTTTGTTTGTCCAGTGCATAAAGCAGATGCCGTCGTATGTTGTGTACATTGGTAGGATTCCCGGAGTCTACGACGACTGGGAGGATTGTCGGAGACAGGTTCACCGTTTTAGCGGTAACAGTTACAAAGGGTACCCCACAAGGGCGGAGGCGGAAGCTAGATACGCGCGCTATCTAGCGGGGGAGAGGAGGGAGCGGAGGAGGAACCGGATGAAGATCACTTTGGTCACGATGATGCTTATCGTGATCGCCACCCTCTTCTTCAATGTCATGGTAGTTTAGATATATCGACTTGTAATGTGATCAAACTCGCTACTCGAGACTTGTAATGTTCTAACTTTGTTCGGTATTTTGAATTTTGAGACTAATATGATGATTTGTAATCGGAGACTAATCTTCTATTGTATTCGATTAATTTGTTGTTTATATCTGCGCTGTTTATAAATCTGCTGTTTATATCTGTTTGTAACCTGTGCAAATACAGAAAAGAAAAAGAAAAAAACCTAATATTCGTAGTAATGGCGCACATAGTGTGCCTCAGTGGCGCATGTGGAGAAACAAAGCAATGCCGCACTTCCTAAAAGTGCGCCATTAGTAACCCAGAGCACAAGATACACATATGATGGGACCAGTAACGTCAGTGGCGCATTTGTGGACTTAGTAATGGCGCACTTCCGGTGCGCCATTAGTATACAAGATAGTAATGGCGCACCAGATGTGCGCCATTACTATCACTTACTAATGGCGTTCTCGTAATGGCGCACCTAAAGTGAGCCATTAATGTCAAAATCCAGTGCGCCATTAAAGAACTTTTTTTCCAGTAGTGTTGGGATCGCCGGTTCCGGACTATAATAGGTGCATACAACTCATAGATAGGATCAAGAACACCACAAACTCAAGAAACAAAAGAGTGATCAGATCTGAAATCATGGCACTCGGGCCCAAAGTGACAAGCATTAAGAGCAACAAGTTGTAACAGAGATGATAAACACCAAGTAGATGATAGGCAACATGCCCCAACAATCTGATTGAACTATTACATGATCTAACTCATCCAATCCCTACCATCCCCTTTGCCTACAGCAGGGAATTACTCACACATGAGAGGAGAAGTCATGGAGGGGTGATGGAGAGGCGATGATGATGACGATGGCGATGATTTCCCCCTCACCGGAGGCCAATTCAGCCTCCAGATTAGCTCTCCGAGGAAGAACAGAGGGTTGCGGCGGCTCCGTGACGTAGACTGGAAAAGCGACTTCTGTTTCGAGGTTTCTGCGTCGGGAGAATAAATAAGGGCCAAGGTAGGTCACCAGGGGGTGTGGGACCCAGCCAGGAGGGCAGGTGGCACGGCCAGGGGTTGGGCCGCGCCAGGCACCCTCCTGGCTGCCCCCTGGCTGCCCTGTGGCCCCCCTTTGGATCTTCGGAAGCTTCCGGAACGCTGATGTTTTATATATTTTCTTGGGATTTTTCCAGCGTACCTAAATATCCAAAAACCTGCACAAAAGAAAACAGCACTGGTAGCTCTGCTGAAAACAGCGACAGTCCGGGTTAGTTTCTTTCAAATCATGCAAGAATGAAGGAAAAACAATAGCAAAAGTGTTTGGACAAGTCACATCCTGAAGTCATGTGGACTTAATGTCATCAGTACCCCAACCATTATCTATGAAGATAATGCTGCTTGTGTTGCACAAATGCAGATGGGCTATGTTAAGAGCAATCCCACTAAGCATATTGCTCCTAAATTCTTCTACCCTCATGAGCTCCAGAAGAGCGGGGAAGTAAAGATCTTATATACTAAGTCATGTGAAAATCTTGCTGATTTATTCACAAAGTCTTTACCTCCACCTAGTTTTCTTTGATCTGTTCACGACATTGGAATGAGGCGACTTAGGGAGATGCAAGGTTTAGGGGGAGCCCTGAACCATAGACCATAATATGAGATCTTTAAACTCATATTGATCCCGGAGATCAAAACTAATCCTAAAGATAACTTGTTGTACTCTTTTTCCCTTAGTGACTTTTTCCCACTAGGTTTAGTCACGCAAGGTTTTTAACGAGGCAACAAGTGCAACATAGCTTGCGTGTGCCATGTAATCTTTCTCCGATCCCTTTTTTTCCCACTGGGTTTTTGGGAGGAGTTTTAACGAGGCATGTGCATTCCGCGGTATAAGCCCAAGGGGGAGTGTTACGAAATATCTGATCATTATCTTTGAAGGCCAAAGATTAAGCTTTTTAGCTTCCTTCCATGGGAAGGAACCATGTTCCTTGCTAGGCAAGCCAAACTAGTTCCTTCCATGGCAAGCTTCCTTCCATGGCAAGCCAAACTAGTTCCTTCCATGGCAAGCCAAGGTGATCAGATTTTTGTGGGCTATATACCTAAAATTCCCTCCCTAGTGAGGCTATAAATAGAAGGCATGAGAGGAGAGCTAGAGACACATGACATGATCAGATTTGTATTACAAGATACAATAATAAAGAGCTCTCAACTTTCTCTCTATATCTGTTGTCTCTCTTGTGCTCTTGTGATTGCGCCCCTTGTGTATGTGGTGATTGGAAGCAAGTGTTGAACAACGTAGTTTCACAACAGTCACATCCGATTTTTACAACAATACAATTCCATTTCTGAAAATTTTGAGAATCGGTTCCGATAAGAATACTATTTACTACTCCCTTTGTTTTAAATTATTTGACATGACTTTAGTTCAAGTTTGATTTAAACTTGAACTAAGACATGTCAAGTAATTTGGAACGTTGCCTATTTTGACCATGTTGTTTTTATATTTTTTTGTTAAGGATTGTATTTCAGAATAAAATTATGATATAATTAATTCCCATGCTCACATATGTTGAGATTATTTATACCTATTATTTGCAATTGATATTTTCAATCTCTTGCAAAGATAAATTAAGTACTTCTAGTACTGTTTCTCCGTTGAGTACGATATATTCCGAAATATTTTTATGTATCTATTTTCATGTTAAACACATGTCGAGCTTAATACGTCTATTTGCAATTGAGATTTTCAATTTCTTGCAAAAACAAATGCAAAATTTAAAATGAATTCTTCAAATTGATGCTTGGGATCACAAGGTAGTCATATACTCATATGGATCTACTGCCTACGATGAGTATCAACGACTACTGATAAAGCCTACATTTTGAGGACCGGGCTGTAGCCTGATGGTGGGGGTCACGGTGGTGAATCCCTGCAACCGGAGTTTGATTCCTATCAGGAACGAATTTCTGGTTTCTCACTAGGATGAGCTTCTTCTATATCAATAAAACCATGGGTGCTAGTGCCCATGGAGTTTCATTTTTGATAAAGCCTACATTTTGTCATCTCGATATTATGATTTCTTTATAAAGTGTTCTCTCATACATTTTACTAAGTCATGACATAAGGTATTAGGAGATAGTATCTACCGATTTCATCAGATTATACTTTCTAGTGCTATGAGATCTACTCCATTTTGGAGATTATCTTCAAGGTATTATCCTTAGCAATCTGAGATTCACACTTATAATTTCAAGCCACCATCCTGAAATCTATTAATATTTCAACATTAAGATGTATTTATATTACGTAATCTGTAATATAAATAAATTTTTGCCGTTTTTTCACCGGTATGATATGTTCTATGTGTTTACCACATTGTCATTCTTCATGAACATGTCATTACGTTCGAGATTGATTTCTCCCGCACAACAGACTTGAATTTTTTTGACAATATAATATCCCTCATTATATTAGGAAAATACAAGGTAATGTGTTGGATCTACTGCTCATGTGCAGACTATCTCTCTTACTGTGAGGTCTACGTTATGTAAATCTTGACAAGCAAATTACCTTAAACGTGTTATTCCTTATATTTAAATTGTAACATAAAAAAGGTAATAGAAACATGCACATCTACTCACATTGTTAGACTATGCAGCCTATTACTGTGAGATATATATGATCTTCAATGTGTTCTGTTCCCACAATTGAAGTTGAGCATTTTCAAGTTATACACTTGAGTCAAAATTTTGCATTCTTATTACAGAACCCTGATGGTTTTTAATTTATATTTGGTAAACTAATTATCTCTGGTTTTCCCCTATAAGTAATCGATGGCTAACCATTTGAGACTCTTGCCCTCCATGGCCACAACTTACTTAAGTGGGTCATGGACATCAGGATCATTCTTGCATCCCATGGGTTAGCGCGTGCAATCCAAGCCACGCCACCGGGACGCAAAGGACCTCAAGGCTAATGGTCCGACACTCACTTCAAACCTTCAACCTGACACCATCAAGCTGTCACAGGACCCTATGAGCATGGAGAGCATAATGGTTGAATATGCATCAACCGACATGTTTGGAGACTATAGATTTAGTCTCTTAGTCTCCATAGTGATCTATTTACTTATGTCCATTTATGATGTTTTAATAAGAATATGATTATTATTGTCATCATATTGTATATCACTATCACAACCCTCTGTTACGTATGTGCCAGGATCAAGTTTAGCTTTGCATCATGTCAAAAATTTCAAAAGAAATCCAAATGGGGAAGCAAAAAGCCCCAAATGAATTTAATTCAAATGGCTAGACAAAAAGTTCTTCCAAAAATCGTTCTGAACTTCTTGAAAAGTTCCATAAATAGGTGTGATCACATATCAAGTGAAGTGGATTCAACCCCATGCTCTATGATTTTTCAAAAATTCCAAACAGGCCTTGGAAATTAACAAATACCCCTATTTGAATTTGAATACAAATATTTTGAATTTCAAAAAATGTTCAAAACTTGGGAGTGGCTAGCTATCTGTCACATAAGACCAGGTAAATGTTTTGGGGATTTTATTAAATGCTTAGATATTTTCAATCAAAGCAAAACAAATAACAGAAATAAATAAAAGGAAACAAAAGAGAGAGAGAGAGAGAGATCTCACCTGGCTGGCCCATCTAGCTGAGGCGGCCAAGCCCAGGGGTAAGGTTGTCTTCTTTCCCGTGCCATAAGGAAGGCACCCACGGCCGACATCGATGCGCGCGCCGTGCCACCTCCTACTTCGCGCTGGAGGCCTCCCCTTCATCCTTATCTCGCGTCTGGAGATGTCCACACGCTGCCCTCGTCCTTTCCCCCCGGGAGACGTCTCTCCCTTTTCTTCCTCGCAATTTTCGTTGTCACCCGAGCGCACCGGAGAGCGCCGCCGTGAGCACGTGTGCCCCCAGCCACCCCGAGCTCAAGCCTCCGTGTCCTTCCTCCTCGTCGACGGCCACTTACTCATCGTGCAACGGATCGGGAGCTGATTCTCCTTCGAGTCATCGGAATTGTCGTTGAGCCGTCGTCGGAACCCGAAGCTCGCCGTCGCCGATTTTTTTGATAGAAGGACTGTAAGGGAACGCCCCACATTTTAATAGGTGCAAAAAACCCCAAATTGCAAGTACCATGCCTTGAACATGGGTGGGAAGGCATCAACCCCTTCCCACCACTAGGCTATGCCTTAGTCTGCTATTAAACCCGAATCTCGCCGCCGCCGATTCGCCACCTTGAATCCCCCTTCTGACAGTTCGTCCTCATCCTCCGGCTATCATTTTGTCATAGTAGTAAGCAAACCACAATCCTAGCAGATGTAGGAGTTGATTGAGATCATGTGGCCTCTGCAACTGTTACAGCTTATTGCATGCTTAGAGTGATACAATGTTGTTACTGTTTTGTGAGTCGGGATGGTAGTGATCATGATTATGATGGTGGAAATGTGTTGGTGAATATGACGTAATCAAGGTGGAGGATGAGAGGTTGTGTAGGAGTACATAGTGGGTTGTCTCATTGAACACTGCTAGAATATGATGGTTTCGCACCCCCGACCTTGACTGGTGTAGCGGGCATTGATGGTACCTAGATTTGGAGAGAGGCATAGCGGCCATGGCGTGCTAACACTCTTCCTTGTAGATTATACACATGGATAGCTGATGGCAAGAGCGTGTTAATACTCTTCAAGCCTTGTTGGTTACCCCAAGTGCAGAGTGAGATATAGTGCTGCAGCAAGTTTTCCCTTGGCAAAGATACCAAGGTTTGTCTCCCGTAGGACTCCGAAGGAAGAAGGTGGTAAAGTGAGCAATGGCGCCGAGGTTGCTAGCTTCACCTGGACCTGCACACAGATACAAATAACTTTGCTCCCAACGAGTACAGAGGATCTTTCAATTCCTCTGGCCTTGGCGTTTACAAAGGATCAACACAAGAGATAAAAGTGGAACAGAAAGTAAAGACTGAAAGTAAGTTAACGGCGTAAACAGTAATGTGAAGATGGACCGGGGTCCCGTGATTTTCACTAGTGATGTCTCTCTCCCAAAAGACGATAAAAGTGCTAGCGAGGTAAACAAATCACAGCTGGGCAATTGAAAGAATTATGAAGGCACCGCAATGCTAACTATGCTGCAAATAAAGGAAGGGCTCAAAAGCGATAGGCAGTACGCCAAGGTAAGTAGACCGAAATCCATCTGCATCTACTACGAATCATCCACCTTGAGATATCTATCCAGAACATCTCGCTGGTATTAAGTTGCGAATCCCACCCAAAGTATAAACTCAAAGCAACTGACAACTACATTAAAAGAACTTTGCGTAAAGTAAACAATCCTTGGAACCGCAGGTACAAGCACCCTTGTTTTATCCCTGGTGGCAACAGCACATCCCCTAGTCTCATGTTTCTATCACTCAAGCTAGACATCAAGGGGCTGAACCCACAATCAAGCATAACGCTCCCTCTTGGAGTTGCAATAAGGGCCAGTTCTTTTGGATTGCAGCTTATGCATAAGCCGCAGTGGAGATAAGCCCTAGATAAGCTGCCATGGAGATAAGCCCATGAAAATAAGCTGCCCAGTTCTTTTGCCTGATGTCCCCGTGCTGCACGCCTGAACCGGAGGAAGGGGACGCGAGCTCAGCGCGGGAGATGGCCGGCGGCGGCTGGAGACCGGGGAGAGGAGGAGAGGCGGCGGCTGGAGACCGCGGAGAGGAGGAGAGGAGGAGACCGGGGAGAGGAGGAGAGGAGGAGGAGAGGCGGCTGGAGACCAGCACTACAGGCGCCGCCGGCGGTGACTGGCGCTTGGGGAGCTTGGAGGCTGGCTTGGCCGGCGTTGGACTAGAGCGAGGCCGCCGGATTTGAGTGGGTCAGGGGAGACGCGTGCGCCGGACCTGGGATCCGGCGGCCTCGAGCTCAGGGAGGCGTCCGCGGTGAGGGAGGTGGGGACCGAGGCGGTTACGGCGACGGAGGGAGGCGTCGGTGGGAGGCCCAGTTGGTGCGAGGGAGGCGGCGGTGGGAGGCCCAGCTGGAGACCGGGGAGAGGAGAGGATGGGGGCGTCGGGGGCGAGGGGCGCTTGGCCACTTTGTGGGAAGCTGCTCGAAGCTGGTCGCCCCCAGCTTATTTTCATTGTGAAGGGAAGCCCGGTGGAGATAAGTTAAGCCCATCTGCGAAAATGAGTTCTTTTGGGCTTCTAGCTTATTTTCACAATAAGCTGCTAGAAGCCTCAAAAGAACTGGCCCTAAATCACTTGGCCAAAGTAAAATACGACAACGGAGAACATGCAAGAATTTACTCAAGAACAAAATATAAAAGATAAGAACCAAATATATTACTCATCACAATCTGAACATAGTCTCATAATCCATCAGATCCCAGCAAACTCAGCATAGCAACATCAGAAAATTACAAAGGTGCCTCGATCATGTGAGGAAGCTCATGAGGTCTCGAAAGTGGAAGCACAAAGAGGGGAGAGGAACATCACATAGCTACTGGTCACGGACCCATGGTCCAAGGGGAACTACTCATGGTACATACGGGAGGCGTCCATGGCTATGGATGGTCTCCCGGAGGGGGTTCCTCCTCCCGGCAGGGTGCCGGGGCAGCTTCTCCAGGCAGCCCCGATCTAGAAACGGCGGCGGCGGCGGTACAGAGGCGAGTTCGCGAAAAAGAGATCCGTCCTAGGGGTTTCCACCCGGGAGGGGGGGGGGGTAAATATAGGCGAAGAAGGGCACCGAGAGGGGCCACAGGGCAGCCAGGGTGGGGCCGCGCCAGGGACCCTTCTGGATTCCCAGTGGTGGCCCCCCTTCCCTCCTTTGGTGTTTCTGGAAGATTCCGTGTCGCTTATTTTTTATCCGACTTTTCCTGATTTTTTGGAGCACTTTTAATGGCCGTAAAACCTGAAATACAAAAACAGCAGAAAACAACAACTGGCAGCTGGGTGCACTGGGTCAATAGATTAGTCCAAATATGCTCAAAAGTGTATGAAAGTTCAAGCAAAACATGGCAAAGTCACACAAAACATGCATGGAGCAAGCAGAAATTATAGATACGTTTGGGACGTATCAACATCCCCAAGCTTAATTCCTGCTCGTCCTCGAGTAGGTAAACGATAACAAGCATAATTTCTGTGGTGACATGCCACACAACCATATAAGGACTTTTAAGTAAAGCAATCAAAGCATGCAATTAAATTCAAGTCTTAACAAGCAAGAGTCTATATTAGCATTGACACAAGTAACAAAAGAACAAAAGGTGCAAGAGCTCTCGCTGTACGTGACTCGAATGTCTCCAGATGGTGTTTGTGTGCAAGCAGGGGACTGGGAAAAAGAGAGAAAAAGGTTGTTGAGAACAACTATCTACTAAAGTTTCACACTTAGTCTCCTTTGGATTCTTATCTTGACTCGTCCCCAGACCACTAGCCAGGTACAAGTCAAACTGATCCACTCCCTTTCGATATTTTGAGCATTCATGCAATGGATGAGCGTGAGAAAGAAAGTTGACACCTAAAAGGCGAAACAGAAAGAAGGTGGAGGAGGAAGACAAAAAGGTGTGAAAGGCTCACATCAATGAGGACAATCATAGGCGAGAGAAGGCCATATGATAGATATGATGTGAGGAGTTGGGATTGCCATGCAACGGATGCACATGTGAGCTAAAAGCTCTCCAAGGGAACTAGTGGGGGTGCATCTAACTTGCTTGCTCAAGAAGACCTAGAGCTCGTTTGAGGAGGCTCATCATTGGAATATACAAGCCAAGTTCTATAGTGTGAAGGTCCCCACATAGCTATATGCATGATGATGATCTCTATGGAGTACAAGGGATAGAGGATGAAATACTAGTGTGGATCTCTCAAAAGGAATAGTAGTGTACCCCCTTCTCTCTTTTTATTTTTCTCTTTTTCTATTTTTTTGTATTTTTTGGTGGCCTCAATGGCTCTTTCTATCTAACTCTCATTTGTCCTCTTTGGGATCTTTTGATTTTGTCCTCTTTGGGATCTTTTCCTCACTTTAGGGGCAATACTCTATATTTTACAATAATATAGGAGATCTTTCACACTTTACAAAGGTACTCACATAAAGAAGATATAACTATCATGATGCAAATGTATGACATGAAGATCAAGTCATGAGAAGGTGGATGTTGCATGGCAATGTATCTCGGAAAGGCAATGGAAATTCCTTGTAGATAGGTATGGTGGATGTTTTGAGGAAAGATATAAGGAGGCTTATGATGACAGAGCGTATCGTGCCAAGGGTTTGGATGCACCGGCGAAATATGCGCCAACTCTCAAGGTGAGAAAGGGCAATGCACGGTACCGAAGAGGCTAGAAAAAGTATAGGTGAGTGGAAGTGTCAACTTTCGAATACTCACATTAGTCCGAAGAACTCATGCACTTATTATCGGTAACTCTCAATCTAATCAGGAGGTTCACAAAGAGACAAGTACCCCGAGGAGGAGTGTATGGGGGTTTGGTTATCCTTGCGCATCCTCGACTCATGGTACGTGAGTGTTCTCTAATATTCGAATCCTCCAGAGGTTAGTGATCCATCTAGTAGCTAGAGTTCTCAACAGGGGTTTTTGGTTTTCAAAAACCACATGGATTTCCCAAAATACGACATCTATCACTAATAGCCTCGAGCTCTTGACACCAAAAGTTCAAACAATACTCTAGTCAATACCTCAAAACTATTGCAAGTTACTACTACAAAGAGAATATCAACTTCAACTACCTACTTCTAGTCAAGACACAAAACTCAGTGCAACAGGCAAACTCTATAACAAGATAAAACATGCAACCTATAGAAAGTTCAACCTAAAACAAAATAAAGCTCTAGAAAAACTAAAGCACTACAACTAAACAGAGCAGCAGCTAGGAAAAAGAAAAAGAACAACTCACAGCTAAAAGAATAAGCATGGAAATCCTATGAGGAGTTCTAGTTCAAGCGGAGCGTGTAACTCTCCCACACAAAAGAGTAAGATGGGGTCTAACTTGTTACTACAACAAACAAAGCAAAAACAAACCTAGAAAAGTAAAGAGCGAGACACTCCAAGTATAGCACATAACGCATGAAGTGATAAAAATATAGTGCAACGAGAGACGAACTGATAATTGTTGATGAAGAAGGGCATGGACGGGGGCATCCCCAGGCTTAGATGCTTGAGTCTCCTTGAATATTTATTGGGGGTGCACATGGGCATCCCCAAGCTTGAGCGTTTGACACTTCAAGATCTTCTTTCATCATCTTCCATCGCGCACTTGAAAACTCCCTTCATACATAACTCATTGTAGACTGATTAGAGAGGTTAGTACCCAACTAAAATAATTTTTTTCTCTACTGGAAATAAAGATAAACTTGAAGAGATACTATTTCTCAAGATCGCCAAAAAGTTTTTGCAGAGAAAAAGCAAGCTTAAGGTTTGCAAAAGTAAAGAGAGACAAAACGTGGCAGAATCTATGAAAAACAGATCAACAGGTAAAAACGAATTTTTTAGGGGTACTTATGCAACTCAAATAAAAAAACTCAGAAAAGACGAAAGTTTCTTAATTGTATAGAGCATGTTGTGTAAACAATTCAGCTCAAAAAGATGAACTGAGATTTTTCTATGATTTTTCTAGTCACAAGGACAGAATCTGTTTTCTGGACAGCATGTCACAACTTTCACTTCCCTTGTCGTATGAGGCTATAAAAGGCACAAAGCTTGAAAAGTAAAGATACAATGATGTTCCTACAGTAGTAACAATCATCAAGACCACTAAAAACATAAGAAAAGCAAAAAGAAAAACCTAAATTCGTTGCTGGCTGCCTCCCGAAAGCGCTTCTTTAGAGCCATTAGCTAGGCTTAAAGCAGAAGATCAAGTTGTATCCATTGAACCATCATCACAATCATCAAAAAGCTCTTCAATAGTACAACTAGTCTTAATAGGTTTCTCAAATAAAGAACGAATGAAAAATGCTTCTTGGAAAAAATCAAAAGGAGGGAAATCAATTGGAGTTTCATTAAAGTTAAAGATAGGTGTCTCCTCCAAAGTTTTCACCGTTTCAACTCTCTTGGCAATGGGTGTGTTTGCTTTAGCTTGAGGAACCTTGGGGACGTAAACGAACTTAGGTTCCTTCTTTGCCGGAGTTTCATCCTTTTCGTTTTTGATTGAGGAAAAGGTAGTTCCTAGAGTTTCAATAACTTCCTCAATCTTTTCTATCCTAGAAGACTTTTCATCAAGGGATTTGATAGTCTCCAAAGTTTTGACAATTTTCTGCATGGAGTTATCTAGCCTATTCAAATTCCCTTGAATCTTACGATCCAACTCATTCACCCTATCGATACTTGGCATCTCTAGCTCTATTTTTTCAAGTTTTCTCATAATGTGAGCTAAAGTAATGTCCTCCTTAATACTAACAACTGGGAGACTTCCAACAAGATTTTCAATAACATTAAGGGCTTCCCAAACTGGGGCCTCTATGAAGTTCCCATTGATAGCAGTGTCTAAAAGAAACCTATTCCTAGAAGTGATCCCAACATAAAAATTTCTAAGCAAGATAGATGTGGATTGCTTCTTGGCGGCTCTTTTTTTGAGAATCATTAATTCTATACCAAGCATATTTCAAACTTTCACCACCTCTTTGAGTAAAGGTAAGTACTTCTGCCTCTCCAAAGGCAAAAGGACCAGCCATAGTGGTAACTACTGACAAGGTAACAATTATTTTTGGTATTTTTGATAAGGGACACAAAAGTAAAAACTGAATGGTAAACTAACAAGACTAAAAAACAAAGATAAAAGATAGTGTGCAACTCCCCTATCTTGTAGGCTGGAGTCCCCGGCAACGGCGCCAGAAAAATTTCTGATGCCAAGAGAGTGTTAATAATCTTCAAGCCTCGTTGGTTACCCCAAGTGCAGAGTGAGATATAGTGCTGCGGCAAGTTTTCCCTTGGCAAAGATACCAAGGTTTGTCTCCCTTAGGACTCCGAAGGATACAAGAAGGTGGTAAAGTGAGCAATGGCGCCGAGGTTGCTAGCTTCACCTGGACCTGCACACAGATACAAATAACTTTGCTCCCAACGAGTACAGAGGAGTTGTCAATTCCTCCGGCCTTGCCGTTTACAAAGGATCAACGCAAGAGATAAAAGTGGGACTGAAAGTAAAGACTGAAAGTAAGCTAAGGGCGTAAATAGTAATGTGAAGATGGACCGGGGTCCCGTGATTTTCACTAGTGATGTCTCTCTCCCAAAAGACGATAAAAGTGCTAGCAAGGTAAACAAATCACAGTTGGGCAATTGACAGAATTATGAAGGCACCGCAATGCTAACTATGCTGCAAAGAAAGGAAGGGCTCAAAAGCAATGGGCAGTACGCCAAGGTAAGTAGACCGAAATCCATCTGCATCTACTACGAATCAACCACCTTGAGATATCTATCCAAAACATCTCGCTGGTATTAAGTTGCGAATCCCACCCAAAGTGTATACTCAAAGCAACAGACAACTGCATTAAAAGAACTTTGCGTAAAGTAAACAATCCTTGCACCCTCAGGTACAAGCACCCTTGTTTTATCCCTGGTGGCCACATCACATCCCCTAGTCTCATGTTTCTGTCACTCAAGCTAGACATCAAGGGGCTGAACCCACAATCAAGCATAACGCTCCCTCTTGGAGTTGCAATAAATCACTTGGCTAAAGTAAAATACGACAACGGAGAACATGCAAGAATTTACTCAAGAACAAAATATAAAAGATAAGAACCAAATATATTACTCATCACAATCTGAACATAGTCTCATAATCCATCAGATCCCAGCAAACTCAGCATAGCAACAGTAGAAAATTACAAAGGCGCCTCGATCATGTGAGGCAGCTCAGGAGGTCTCGAAAGTGGAAGCACAAAGAGGGGAGAGGAACATCACATAGCTACAGGTCACGGACCCATGGGGCAAGGGGAACTACTCACGGTACATACGGGAGGCGTCCATGGCTATGGATGGTCTCCCGGCAGGGTGCCGGGGCAGCTTCTCCAGGCAGCCACAATCTAGAAACGGCAGCGGCGGCGGTACAGAGGCGAGTTCGCGAAAAAGAGATCCGTCCTAGGGGTTTCCACCCCGAGGGGTAAATATAGGCGAAGGGGGGCACCGAGAGGGGCCACAGGGCAGCCAGGAGGCTCCCTGGCGCGGCCAAGGGTGGGGTCGCGCCAGGGACCCTTCTGGAGTCCCTGTGGTGGCCCCCTTCCCTCCTTTGGTGTTTCCGGAAGCTTCCGTGTCGCTGATTTTTTATCCGATTTTTCCATATTTTTGGAGCACTTTTAATGGCCGTAAAACCTGAAATACAAAAACAGCAGAAAACAACAACTGACAGCTGGGTGCACTGGGTTAATAGATTAGTCCAAATATGCTCAAAAGTGTATGAAAGTTCAAGCAAAAGATGGCAAAGTCACACAAAACATGCATGGAGCAAGCAGAAATTATAGATACGTTGGGACGTATCAATAGCCTCCAAGCTAGATGGATGATGTTGCGTCCCCGACCTTGACCAATATAGAGGGCGTTGATGGTGTCCAGATCTTGAGGGAGGCACCATGTCCATGGCATGCTGGTCGCCTTTCTTGTAGATCTTACCCACGACCACCCTCCACGTTAGAAGGATGGTGTAGTGCCCCATACCTTGATCGATGTAGAGTGCATTGATGGCGTCTAGATCTAGAGGGAGGCACCACGCCCATGGCGTGCTGGTACTCTTCCTCGTAGATCCTACCAACAACCACCCTCCATCCTAGAAGGATGGTGTGCCCCCAACCTTTATCGATGTAGACGACATTGACGGTGTACATATCTGGAGGGAGGCGCCACGGCCTGCTCGTATTCCTTGTAGATCCTACCCACAGCCACCCTTGACGCTAGAAGTATGGTGTTGCACCCATACCTTGACCGATGGAGAGGATGTTGATGGTGTCCAGATCTGGAAGGAGGCATCACGCCCATGGCGTGCTGCTCCTCTTCCTCATAGATCCTACCAACGGCCAACCTCCATCCTAGAAGGATGGTGCCGCGTCCTCGACCTTTACTGATATAGAGGGCGTTGATGGTGTCCAGATCTGGAGGGAAGAGTCACAACCATGGCGTGCTGCTCCTCTTTCTTGTTGATCCTACCAACGACCACCCTCCATGTTAGAAGGATGGTACCACGTCCCCGACCTTGACCGATATAGAGGGTGTTGATGGTGTCAAGATCTGGAAGGAGGCGCTACAAACATGGTGTGCTCCTCCTCTTCCTTGTCAATATTACCAACGGCCACCCTCCACGCTAGAAGGATGGCGCTGCGCTCCCGACCACGACCAATGTAGTGGGTGTTGATTGTGTATAGATCTGGAGGAAGGAGGCACATAGAGGGAGATGTTGATGGTGTCCAGATCTGGAGGGCGTTGATGGTGTCCAGACCTAGAGGGAGGTGGCACATGGAGGGAGGCGGGACATGGAAAGAGGCGTTATGGTGTCCAGATCTGTAAGGCATTTATGGTTTCCAGATTTTGAGGGAGGCATCACATGGAGGGAGGCATGGATGGTGAGGAGATTTGGAGGGAGGCGACACATGTCGTTCAACATCATGGGGTAGTGGCAACTTAAGGCAGTCGACGATGGCCACGGTGGTGGATGAGGTGAAGGTGTGCAATGGAGCGGCAACATCATGACCCTCACCTCAGGAGAGGTGCATGAATTTGAAAGGGGGGGAAGGAGTGGCGGTCGCGAACTCTAGCTAAGAGCAAGAGAAGATTAAGGGGGAAATAAAGAGAGAATGCCGCTATTTTTTTACTAGGGTAAACTGATGAGGTCTTTGGTGCGAGGTGGACGACCTAAAAAAAGGGTAGCGACGGTGGAACAAAGATCGTCAAAATAAATAGCAGAATGCAACTTATGTCCTTAAGGAATCCTAACTTTTCTTTAGATACAGTAGAGATATGACCATTTTTATAGTATTATTTTAAGGCTTTTATATTATTATTACTAGACTACTCATGTAGATGCTAAGCTAATTATACCAGTAATGTTAGTCCGATATAGATGCTAGCTAGCTAGCCAGCTTTAATGTGTACATGCAAGATGCACGCTGCATAAATTGTTTTGTCAAAAAAGATGGTAATTACAAAGATATCAGATCAAATTAACTACACTTGAATGTATTGTTATGGATTTACTAATCCAAGCATAGTTGTTAATTATATATACGTGAAATTACATAGTATAGTTAAATCTTTGTTAGCCCAACTGCATGCTAGACTTGACCAAACATACACTACTAGGAGAAATTTAATAGGTGGAGGCTTAACATTAGCCTAGATCGTTAGTTGGCGCTACTGATAAGTAACAGTAGCGCAGACGTCCAGCATGCACTGCTGCTATAACAGTATCAGCAGTGCGTGGCAACATAAGGCACTCCTACTATGGTGGGCCCCAACCGAACCCACCAGAGTGTTGTTAGGGTTCCGGTGCAAAAAACAATAATTTTTCTAGCTACGAGACCCAAACCCAAGGATCTATCAATGTTGACTAAATACCATATTTTGTAGCTTTGATGGGAAGAACTTTAGAAATATTGCAAAAGCAAGGCAATATAAAACAAGTTGGCATCACAATCTAGAGGGGGGCTTTACGATTGCATGAAAAACTAATAGATGATGCAAAAAATGCTAATTCACTGTTAGACCAAGAGAAAGTGCACAAGATTACTACATTCTATTGTTGTGTAGTCTATATTGGGCCTACAAATATATCTACTATCGAAAAGGAACATAACGATTCTTCACAGTCCTAGGTTGCACTCCGATATTCCACACCCCCGCTATGTTTTTTCGAGGTAGGCCTCCTCACACCCTCGACCTTACCATTTTACCCTATTAAAAAACAACGACACTCTCTCTATGTTTCCCCTTTAATCTTCTCTTTTTGTCACCAAAGGTTTGCTATCGCCGCTCCGTCTACCCCTTTTAAATCATCGCACCTCTCATGTGGAGAGGGAATGACGTCGTTGCTCCTTCGCACAACTTATCCTTACCCACCACCAAGGTTGTCTTCGTCACCTGCCTTGCGTTGATGCTGCCTCGTGATGCACAATGACGGAACACGACCTTCCTAAACGTCAAGGTCGGGTCGTCACCTGCCTTGCGTTGATGCTGCCTCCAGATCTAGACACCATCAACACCCTCTACATTGGTCAAGGTCGGGTGTGCAATGCCATCCTTCTAGCATGGAGGGTGGCCATGCGTATGATCGACAAGGAAGCATGCCATGTTGGGAAGCCTCCTATCTCTTGTTCGATTGTTGAGAAATTCCAACCCCTTGACAGCTATTGCTTGCTTTCGAGAGGGGCATGGTTTTGAACAGCAGGTGGCGGCTACCTACATGGCGACTAAGGGGTATGAAAGGTACACCCTCAACTCCAGCCATGGTTTTTCCTACTTACAACAAGAGGGAAGCTCTTAGAACAGATTTTCCGACATGGGAATGCTTGTTTCGGCCTTCGTCATTTCTCCCCCACCTTCGTCATACCGGAGAGAGGCCCCACTCTTGATGATTATACACTTCTCACATCCCAGTGGAGATCCCCGTGGTCCGGCGATGGGGACCTGTCGCTAGGAACGACACAATGGTGACACCGTTCCGAGGGCCGTGGACGAAGGAAGAGGATGAGTATGTGAAACGTCTGAATTTGATTTGTCTTTTTTGCAACTTGATCTTAATGCATGGATGTTGTTCCGCTTAATTGATCTATTTTCTTTCTTGTTTGCAGAAATCTCAAGAGTTGGTGGAGTAGAAGGGAGAACACAAATGGGTGGGGACTGCAGATCATCTCCCTGGACGAATCGGCAAGCAATACCTTGAGGGACGGAAAAATCACCTCCTCCCCTACATCAAGGTGATGCATCATAGCTACTCTTGATTTTAATCAGGGGAAATCGCCATGGATATGTGTGATTATTTAAAGTCTAAATCATTTGGTTTAGGTTTTATTATGCTTGAAGCATGCTGAACTTTTTGGCCGTACAATTTTGAAATGGGTATTAAGTCGGGAATGAATAATTCGTCATGATGCATGCATTTTTTAATCATTAAGGGTGCCAATTTGTGCATCATGGAAATTAATTGATCACATGAGTAATTTTGTTTGTTTCACTTGGGAATAAATTAGTGGGATAATATGGCCAACATTCATTCTACAAGAATAATGGTAGAACGAATATTGACCAAATTATCCCCCTAATCTCTTCCCAAGGGCCATGAACAAAATATCTCATGCGGTCAGTTAATGGCCATGTTGTAGAAATTGGCACATTTAATGATTAAAATAAAATTATGCAACATGATGAACTATTTATTCTTGACTTAATACCATTTCGAAATTTATGGCCAAATTACATCACTCTTTGAGCGTAGTAAAAACTAAACTAAAATGATTTAGAATTCAAAAATTCATCTAGATCCACTAAGATTTCCCCAAATTAAAATGAAGATTATCTGTGATGCATCACCTTGATGTCGGGGCGTAGGTGATTTGTCCAAACCTCACGACACTGCTTGGTGATCCGTCCCGGGAGCTGATCTACAATCCCCGCCCATTTATGCTCTCGCTTGTGCTCCACCAATCTATTGAGAAGTCTGCACAACAAAGCACATTGATCAATTATGAAAAACAACATGCATACCTGGAGATCAAATTGCAGAAAAAGATAAATCAGGTTCAGATCTTTCATGTACTCGTCCTCTTCCTCCATCCATGATCCTCTGAATGGCGCAACGACCATGTTGTTCCTAATGGCAGGTCTCAGTCGCTGGACCACGAAGATCTTCGCTGGGATGGTTGTAGCGCCATAATTGTCAGGCTTGATAGCCCTCTCTGGCATGATGAAGGTGGGGGAGATATGCGGAAGCCCGAAACAAGCACTCTCATGTCGAGAACTTTGGTCGGAGCGCTCCTAGCTTGATGGAAGTGGGAGAAACCAGGGACATAACTCAGTTCATACCTTTCAAACCACTTGTAACCCCCATGCGCCATTCATGTCGCTGCCACATACTGGCCCAAAAGTATGTACATCAACAACACCATCTGCTCCTTTGTGATCGGAAGAAATCGGAAGATGCGAAGGGGTTGGAATTTCGCATGAATCAAACGAGAGAGGAGGAGGCACCGCGGCCGTGGCGTGTTGCTCCTCGTCCTTGTAAGTCCTACCCACGGTCACCCTCCAAGCTAGAAGGATGGCATCATGCACCAAACCTTGACCGATGCAGAGGGCGTTGACGATGCCCAGATCTGAAGGGAGGCGCACAACCATGTCGTGCTGCTCTTCCTTCTCGTAGATCCAACCCATGATCCACCTCCATGCTAAAATATGATGGTGTCGCACTCCCGGCCTTGACCGGTGTAGAGGGCATTGATGGTACCTAGATTTGGAAAGAGGCATCACATCCATGGCGTGCTAATCCTCTTCCTTGTAGTTTCTACACACGGATAGCTTCTAAGCTAGAAGGATGATGTCGCGTCCCCGACCTTGACCAATATAGAGGCCGTTGATGGTGTCCAGATCTTGAGGGAGGCACCATTGCCATGGCATGTTGCCCGCCTTTCTCGTAGATCTTACCCACGACCACCCTCCACGCTAGAAGGATCGTGTGGTGCCCCAGACCATGATCGATATAGAGGGCATTGATGGCGTCTAGATCTGGAGGGAGGCACCACGCCCATGGCGTGCTGGTCCTCTTCCTCATATATCCTACCAACGATCACTCTCCATGCTGGAAGGATGGTGTGCCCCCAACCTTTACCGATGTAGAGGGAATTGACGGTGTCCAGATCTGGAGGGAGGCGCCACAGCCTGCTCGTCTTCCTTGTAGATCCTACCCACAAGCACCCTTGACGCTAGAAGTATGGCGTCACACACATACCTTGACCGATTTAGAGGGTGTCGATGGTGTACAGATCTGGAAGGAGGCATCACGGCCATGGCATGCTTCTACTCTTCCTCGTAGATCCTACCAACGGCCAACCTCCATCCTAGAAGGATGGTGCGGCGTCCTCGACCTTGACTGATATAGAGGGCGTTGATGGTGTCCTGATTTGGAGGGAGGCGTTACAGCCATGGCGTGCTGCTCCTCTTTCTTGTAGATCCTACCAACGACCACCCTCCATGATAGAAGGATGGTACCACGTCCCCGACCTTGACCGATATAGAGGGCGTCGATGGTGTCAAGATCTGGAAGGAGGCGCTACAAACATGGTGTGCTCCTCCTCTTCCTTGTCAATATTACCCACGGCCACCCTCCACGCTAGAAAGATGGCGCTGCGCCCCCGACCATGACCAATGTATAGGGTGTTGATAGTGTAAAGATCTGGAGGAAGGAGGCACATGGAGGGAGATGTTGATGGTGTCCAGATCTGGAGGGCGTTGATGGTGTCCAGATCTAAAGGGGGGTGGCACATGGAGAGAGGCGGGACATGGAGGGAGGCGTTGATGGTGTCCAGACCTGGAAGGCATTTATGGTTTCCAGATCTGGAGGGAGGCAGCACCTGGAGGGAGGCGTGGATGGTGTCTAGACCTTTACGGTGCTGATGGTGACCAGATTTGGAGGGAGGCGACACATGTCGTTCAACATCATGGGGTAGCGGCAACTTAAGGCAGTCGGTGGCGGCCACGGTGGTGGAATAGGTGAAGGTGTGCAATGGAGCGACAACAACATGACCCTCACCTCAGGAGATGTGCAGGGATTTGTAAGGGGGGGGGGGAAGGAGTGGCGGTCGCGAACTCTAGCTAAGAGCAAGAGAAGATTAAGGGGGAAATAAAGAGAGAATGTCGCTATTTTTTTACTAGGATAAACTGATGAGGTCTTTGATGCGAGGTGGCCGACCTAAAAAAAGGGTAGCGACGGTGGAACAAAGGTCGTCAAAATAAATAGCAGAATGGAACTTATGACCTCAAGGAATCCTCAATTTTCTTTAGACACAGTAGAGATATGACCATTTTTATAGTATTATTTTAAGGCTTTTATATTATTATTACTAGACTACTCATGTAGATGCTAAGTTAAATATACCGGTAATGTTAGTCCGATATAGATGCTAGCTAGCTAGCCAACTTTTATGTGTACATGCAAGATGCACGCTGCATAATTATTTTGTCAAAAAAGATGGTAATTACAAAGATACCGGATCAAATTAACCACACTTGAATCTATTGTTATTAATTTACTAATCCAAGCATAGTTGTTTATTATATATACCGCGAAATTACACAGTATAGTCAAAGATTTGTTAGCCCAATAGCATGCTAGACCTCACCAAACATACACTACTGGAAGAATGCTTATAGGTGGAGACTTAACAGTAGTGCAGATCTGTAGCAGGCGCTACTGATAATTAACAGTAGCGCAGACCTCCAGCAGGTACTGCTGCTATAACAATATCAATAGTGCGTGGCAACATAAGGCACTCCTGCTATGGTGGTACCCAACCGAACCCACCAGAGTGTTGTTAGGGTTCCGGTGCAAAAACAATAATTTTTCTAGCTACGAGACCCAAACCCAAGGATCTATCAATGTTGACTAAATATCATTTTTTGTAGCTTTGATGGGCAGAACTTCAGAAATATTGTAAAAGCACGGCAATATAAAACAAGTTGGCATCACAATCTGGAGGCGGCTTCAGGATCGCATGAAAAATTAATAGATGATGCAAAAAATGCTAATTCACTGTTAGACCAAGAGAAAGTGCACAAGATTACTACATTATATTGTTTTGTAGTCTATATTGGGCCTACAAATAGATCTACTATATAAAAGGAACATAATGATTCTTCACAGTCCTAGGTTGCACTCCGATATTCCACACCCCCGCTATGTTTTATCGAGGTCGGCCTCCTCACACCCTCGACCTTACCATTTTACCCTAGAAAAAACAACAACGACACTCTCTCTATGTTTCCCCTTTAATCTTCTCTTTCTCTTACCAAATGTTTGCTATCGCTGCTCCTTCTCCCCCTTTCAAATCATCGCACCTCACATGTGGAGAGGGCATGATGTCGTTGCTCCTTCTCACAGCTTCTCCTTACCCGCCACCAAGGTTGTCTTCGTCACCTGCCTTGCGTTGATGCTGCCTTGTGATGCATAATGATGGAACACAACCTTCCTAAACATGTTGTGTCCCACCAGATCTAGACACCATCAACGCACTCTACATTGGTCAAGGTCGGGTGTGCAATGCCATCCTTCTAGCATGGAGGGTAGCCATGCGTAGGATCGACAAGGAAGCATGCCATGCCGTGAAGCCTCCTCTCTCTTGTTCAATTCGTGAGAAATTCCAACCCCTTCACAACTCTTGCTTGCTTTTGAGAGGGACATGGTTTCGAACCAGCAGGTGGCGGCTACGAACATGGCGACTAAGGGGTATGAAAGGTACACCCTCAACTCTGGCCATGGTTTTTCCTACTTACAACAAGAGGGAAGCTCTCCGACCAGAGTTCCCTACATGGGAATGCTTGTTTCGGCCTTCGTCATTTCTCCCCCACCTTCGTCATACCGGAGAGAGCCCCCACTCTTGATGATTATGCAATTCTCACATCCCAGTGGAGATCCCCATGGTCTGGGGATGGAGAGCTGCCTGTAGGAACGACACAATGGTGACACCGTTCTGAGGGACGTGGACGAAGGAAGAGGATGAGTATGTGAAACGTGTGAATTTGATTTGTCTTTTTTTGCAGCTTGATCTTAATGCATGGATGTTGTTCCGCTTAATTGATCAATTTAATTTCTAGTTTGCAGAATTCTCAAGATATGGTGGAGTAGAAGGGAGAACACAAATTGGTGGGGACTGCAGATCAGCTCCCAGGACGAATCGGCAAGCAATGCCTTGAGGGATGAAAAAATCACCTGCTCCCCTACATCAAGGTGATGCATCATAGCTACTCTTGATTTTAATCAGGGAAAATCGTCATGGATATGTGTGATTATTTGAAGTCTAAATCATTTAGTTTGGTTTTTACTATGCTTGAAGAATGCTGAACTATTTGGCCGTACAATTTGGAAATGGGTATTAAGTCGGGAATGAATAATTCGTCATGATGCATGCATTTTTTAATCATTAAGTGCACCAATTTGTGCATCATGGAAATTAATTCATCTCATGAGTATTTTTTATCTTGTCACTTGGGAAGAAATTAGCGGGATAATATGGCCAACATTCATTCTACAAGAATAATGGTAGAACGAATATTGACCAAATTACCCCCCTAATCTCTTCCCAAGGGCCATGAACAAAATATCTCATGCGGTCAGTTAATGGCCATGGTGTATAAATTGGCACACTTAATGATTAAACCAAAATTATGCAACATGATGAACTATTTATTCTTGACTTAATACCATTTCCAAATTTATGACCAAAATACATCACTCTTTGAGCGTAGTAAAAACTAAACTAAAATGATATAGAATTCAAAAAATCATCTAGATCCACTAAGATTTCCCCAAATTAAAATGAAGATTAGCTATGATGCATCGCCTTGATGTCGGGGCATAGGTCATTTGTCCAAACCTCAGGAAACTTCTTGGTGATCCGTCCTGCGAGCTGATCTACAATCCCCACCCATTTATGCTCTCGCTTGTGCTCCACCAATCTCTTGAGAAGTCTGCACAACAAAGCACATTGATCAATTAAGAAAAATAACATGCATACCTCGAGATCAAATTGTAGAAAAAGATAAATCAGGTTCAGATGTTTCATGTACTCGTCCTCTTCCTCCATCCATGATCCTCTGAACGGCGCCACCACCATGTTGTTCCTAATGGCAGGTCTCAGTCACTGGACCACGAAGATCTTCGCTGGGATGTTTGGAGCGCCATAATTTTCAGGCGTGATAGCCCTCTCTGGCATGATGAATGTGGGGGAGATATGCCGAAGCCCGAAACAAGCACTCCCATGTCGAGAACTTTGGTCGGAGCGATCCTAGCTTACTGGAAGTGGGGAAAACTAGGGATATAACTCAGGTCATACATTTCAAACCTCTTGTAACCCCCATGCGCCATTCATGCCGCTGCCACATACTGGCCCAAAAGTATGTCCATCAAAAACACCATCTGCTCCGTCGTGATCGGAAGAAATCAGAAGATGCGAAAAGGTTGAAATTTCTCATGGATCAAACGAGAGAGGAAGAGGCACCGCGGCCGTGGCGTGATGCTCCTCGTCCTTGTAGGTCCTACCCACGGTCACCTTACCAGATAGAAGGATGGCGTCATGCACCAAACCTTGACCGATGCAGAGGGCGTTGATGATGTACAGATCTGAAGGGAGGCGCCACAACCATGTCATTTTGCTCTTCCTTCTCGTAGATCCAACCCATGCTCCACCTCCATGCTAGAATATGATGGTGTGGCACCCCCGACCTTGACCGTTGTAGAGGGCATTGATTCTACCTAGATTTGGAGACAGGCATCGCGACGATGGCGTGCTAATCCTCTTGCTTGTAGATTCTACACACGGATATCCTCCAAGCTAGAAGTATGAGCTCGCATCCCCGACCTTGACCAATATAGAGGGCGTTGATGGTGTCCAGATCTTGAGGGAGGCACCAATGCCATGGCATGCTGCTCGCCTTTCTTGTAGATCTTACCCACGACCACCCTCCATGCTCGAAGGATGGTGTGCTGCCCCAGAACATGATCGATGTAGAGGGCATTGATGGCGTCTAGATCTGGAGGGAGGCACCACGCCCATGGCGTGCTGGTCATCTTCCTCGTAGATCCTACCAACGATCACCCTCATGCTGGAAGGATGGTGTGCCCCCAACCTTTACCGATGTAGAGGGCATTGACGATGTCTAGATCTGGAGGGAGGCGCCACGTCCTGCTCGTCTTCCTTGTAGATCCTACCCACAGCCACCCTTGATGCTAGAAGTATGGTGTCGCACACATACCTTGACCGATGTAGAGGGTGTTGATGGTGTACAGATTTGGAAGGAGGCATCACGACCATGGCTTGCTGTTACTCTTCCTCGTAGATCCTACCAACGGCCAACCTCCATCCTAGAAGGATGGTGCCGCGTCCTCGACCTTGACTGATATAGAGGGCGTTCATGCGTCCAGATCTGGAGGGAGGCGTCGCAGCCATGGCGTGCTCCTCCTCTTTATTGTAGATCCTACCACCGACCACCCTCCATGATAAAAGGATGGTACCACGTCCCCGACCTTGACCGATATAGAGGGCGTTGATGGTGTCTAGATTTGGAAGGAGGCGCTACAAACATGGTGTGCTCCTCCTCTTCCTTGTCAATATTACCCACGGCCACCCTCCACGCTAGAAAGATGGCGCTGCGCCCCTGACCTTGACCAATGTAGAGGGTGTTGATTGTGTACAGATCTAGAGGAAGGAGGCACATGGAGGGAGATGTTTATGGTGTCCAGACATGAAGGGCGTTGATGGTGTCCAGTTCTAGAGGGAGGTGGCGCATGGAGGGAGGCAGGACATGGAAGGAGGCGTTGATGGTGTCTAGATCTGGAAGGCATTTATGGTTTCCAGATCTGGAGGGAGGCAACACATGGAGGGAGGCGTGGACGGTGTCTAGACCTTTACGCTGTTGATAGTGACCAGATTTGTAGGGAGGCGACACATGTCGTTCAACATCATGGGGTAGCGGAAACTTAAGGCAGTCGGCGGCGGCCACGGTGGTGGATGAGGTGAAGTTGTGCAATGGAGTGGCAACATCATGACCCTCATCTCAGGAGAGGTGCAGGGATTTGAAAGGGGGGGGGGGAAGCAGTGGCGGTCGTGAACTTTAGCTAAGAGCAAGAGAAGATTAAGGGGGGAACAAAGAGAAAATATCACTATTTTTTTACTAGGTTAAACTGATGAGGTCTTTGGTGCGAGGTGGCCGACCTAAAAAAAGGGTAGCGACGGTGGAACAAAGGTCGTCAAAATAAATAGCAGAATGCAACTTATGACCTTAACGAATCCTAACTTTTCTTTAGATACAGTAGATATATGACCTTTTTTATAGTATTATTTTAAGGCTTTTATATTTTTATTACTAGACTAATCATGTAGATGCTAAGCTAATTATACCGGTAATGTTAGTCCGATATAGATGCTAGCTAGCTATCCAGCTTTAATGTGTACATGCAAGATGCACGCTGCATAAATTGTTTTGTCAAAAAAGATGGTAATTAGAAAGATACCGGATCAAATTAACCACACTTGAATGTATTGTTATTGATTTACTAATCCAAGCATAGTTGTTTATTATATATACCGCGAAATTACACACTATAGTTAAAGATTTGTAAGCCCAACTGCATGCTAGACCTCACCAAAAATACACTACTAGGAGAAAGCTTATAGGTGGCGGCTTAACAGTAGCGCAGATCTATAGCAGGCGCTATTGATAAGTAACAGTAGCGCAGACTTCCCGCATGCACTGCTACTATAACAGTATCAACAATGCGTGGTAAAATAAGGCACTCCTGCTATGGTGGTCTCCAACCGAACCCACCAGAGTGTTGTTAGGGTTCCGGTGCAAAAAACAATAATTTTTCTAGCTACGAGACCCAAACCCAAGGACCTATCAATGTTGACTAAATACCATTTTTATAGCTTTGATTGGCAGAACTTTAGAAATATTGCAAAAGGACGGCAATGTAAAACAAGTTGGCATCACAATATGGAGGGGGGCTTGAGGATTGCAGGATACATTATTAGATGATGCAAAAAATGCTAATTCACTGTTAGACCAAGAGAAAGTGCACAAGATTACTACATTCTATTGTTTTGTAGTCTATATTGGGCCTACAAATATATATACTATCTAAAAGGAACATAAGGATTCTTCAAAATCCTAGGTTGCACTCCGATATTCCACACCCCCGCTATGTTTTTTCGAGGTCGGCCTATTCACACCCTCGATCTTACCATTTTACCCTAGAAAAAAAACAACGACACTCTATATACGTTTCCCCATTAATCTTCTCTTTCTCTTACCGAAGGTTTGCTATCGCCGCTCCTTCTCCCCCTTTAAAATCATCGCACCTCTCATGTGGAGAGGGCATGATGTCGTTGCTCCTTCGCACAACTTCTCCTTACCCTCCACCAAGGTTGTCTTCGTCACCTGCCTTGCGTTGATGCTGCCTTGTGATGCATAATGACGGAACACGACCTTCCTAAGCGTGTTGTGTCCCACCAGATCTAGACACCATCAACGCCCTCTACATTGGTCAAGGTCGGGTGTGCAATGCCATCCTTCTAGCATGGATGGTGGCCATGCGTAGCATCGACAAGGAAGCATGCCATGCCGTGAAGCCTCCTCTCTCTTGTTGAATTCGTGAGAAATTCCAACCGCTTCACAACTCTTGCTTGCTTTTGAGAGGGACATGGTTTTGAACCAGCAGGTGGCGGCTGCCAAGATGGCGACTAAGGGGTATGAAAGGTACACCCTCAACTCTGACCATGGTTTTGCCTACTTAATACAAGTGGGAAGCTCTCCGACCAGAGTTCCCTACATGGGAATGCTTGTTTCGGCCTTCGTCATTTCTCCCCCACCTTCGTCATACCGGAGAGAGCCCCCACTCTTGATGATTATGCAATTCTCACATCTCAGTGGAGATTCCCATGGTACGGTGGTGGAGAGGTGCCGCTAGGAACAACACAACGGTGACACCGTTCCGAGGGACGTGGACGAAGAGGATGAGTATATGAAACGTCTGAATTTGATTTGTACTTTTTGCAACTTGATCTTAATGAATGGATGTTGTTCGACTTAATTGATAAATTTACTTTCTTGTTTGCAGAATTCTCAAGATTTGCTGGAGTAGAAGGGAGAACACAAATGGGTGGGGACTGCAGATCAGCTCCCAGGACGAATCGGCAAGCAATGCCTTGAGGGATGGAAAAATCACCTGCTCCCCTACATCAAGGTGATGCATCGTAGCTACTCTTGATTTTAATCAGGGGAAATCGTCATGGATATGTGTGATTATTTGAAGTCTAAATCATCTAGTTTAGTTTTTTACTATGCTGGAAGAATGCTGAACTATTTGGCCGTACAATTTGGAAATGGGTATTAAGTCGGGAATGAATAATTCGTCATGATGCATGCATTTTTTAATCATTAAGTGCACCAATTTGTGCATCATGGAAATTAATTGATCTCATGTGTAATTTTGTTCATGCCACTTGGGAAGAAATTAGGGGGATAATATGGCCAACATTCATTCTACAAGAATAATGGTAGAACGAATATTGACCAAATTACCCCCCTAATCTCTTCCCAAGGGCCATGAACAAAATATCTAATGCGGTCAGTTAATGACCATGGTGTAGAAATTGGCACACTTAATGATTAAAATAAAATTATGCAACATGATGGACTATTTATTCTTGACTTAATACCATTTCCCAATTTATGGCCAAAATACATCACTCTTTGAGCGTAGTAAAAACTAATCTAAAATGATATAGAATTCAAAAAAATCATCTAGATCCACTAAGAGTTCCCCAAATTTAAATGAAGATTAGCTGTGATGCATCACCTTGATGTCGGGGCGTAGGTGATTTGTCCAAACCTCACGTCACTGCTTGGTGATCCGTCCTGCGAGCTGATCTACAATCCCCGCCCATTTATGCTCTCGCTTGTGCTTCACCAATCTCTTGAGAAGTCTGCACAACAAATCACATTGATCAATTAAGGAAAACAACATGCATACCTGGAGATCAAATTGCAGAAAAAGATAAATCAGGTTCAGATGTTTCATGTACTCGTCCTCTTCCTCCATCCACGATCCTCTGAACGGCGCCACCACCATGTTGTTCCTAATGGCAGGTCTCAGTCGCTGGACCACAAAGATCTTCGCTGGGATGTTTGGAGCGCCATAATTTTCAGGCGTGATAGCCCTCTCCGGCATGATGAAGGTGGGGGAGATATGCCGAAGCCCGAAACAAGCACTCCCATGTCGAGAACTTTGGTCGGAGCGCGCCTAGCTTGCTGGAAGTGGGGAAAACCAGGGACATAACTCAGGTCATACCTTTCAAACCTCTTGTAACGCCCATGCACCATTCATGACGCTGCCACATACTGGCCCAAAAGTATGTCCATCGAAAATACCATCTGCTCCGTCGTGATTGGAAGAAATCAAAAGATGCGAAAAGGTTGGAATTTCGCATGGATCAAACGAGAGAGAAGGAGGCACCGCGGCCGTGGCCTGTTGCTCCTCGTCCTTGTAGGTCCTACCCACGTGTTGTGGCACGCGGTACGCTACGCTAGCGCTAAATCAAAATTTTCTACCGCGCACAACCAAGATCACTGCTACTGGAGATGAATTACGTGATTAGGGTTTACCACTAGACGCGCAGTCACGACAGCGGAAGGAGAGTTGGCGATGCGCGTCGGCGGCTGCTCCTCGAATCCCTCGAACCGATCCCTCGTACCGATCCCACGAACAGAGTCCCGCGATCCGATCCTGCGAACAGTTCGTCCAGGCGCCGCAGGTGCAGCGCCTCCAAGGGATGCGCATGTACAAGGAGGAGCGCCGAGCGGCGGACTACTAGGTCCGGCGGCTCGGCCTGGAGGTGGAGTGGCGCTAGGGTTGTGGTCTGTCTTGTGCCCCTTCGGGGTTCGCCCTGGCCTTTATATAGGCGCCCGTGGAATGGCCTCAACCCTTGAGGCAATCCGGACCCTCCATCCATATTCCATTCGGATCACATCCGAATGGGCTCCTTTCCTCTTAAGCGCGCGACCCTATAGGTTCACGTACACATGGACACGTCCCGAATCACATCCGGTTCGATAGTCGGTAGCGATTCCTAGCAGAACATGCCGACTCCCATATATGCGTAAAGTCATAAGACGAACCATTACATAGTGTCATATGCAACATTCCTTTTGCCTCACGATATATGTTGTCAAGCTCAAGGCGAGTACTTGTCACCCTTGTGATAGCTTGACCTCTCTTCTCGAAACCGTGACACAGATTCCTGAACCGGGTTAACACTTAACCCATGTCGCATGGCCATGCTTTCTGAATCTTATCACTCGAGAGGGCCCAGAGAATATCTCTCCAAAGTGGAGGGGCAAATCCCATCTTGATCAACCATGTCTCGCGGCATGTATCATGACTCACCCGTAAGCTACCTTTATAACTACCCAGTTACGGTGTAGCATTTGATAGTCCCTAAGTGAGTCATTCCTCATCCCGAGAACATGCGAGGAACTCAGGTCTAGGACATGGTATATACATTGTATTGAGACTAACAGATGACAATATCTCGCTACGTCTCAAAGTGGGTCTCTGTCCAACTCAGTGATCCCATCACTAAGTTCATACTATCGGTAGCATCTCCATGCTCATGACTTGTGAAACATAGTCATCAATCGAATCATATACTAGTCAAGGATATGTGTCCGCATAACCTTATTAACTAGGGACCATTAGAACAATCATCATAGAATATATAGTCTCACAAACAAGTCAGATACTTATTGATACATATCAGTGATGATGTTCAAGGACAATACAAATAACTCATGAATACATAAGGAGATAACATCATAACATGATTGCCTCTAGGGCATATCTCCAACAGTCTCCCACTTGCACTAGAGTCAATCAGTTAGGCATCTAAGGCCCATGGCTCTTACGTGCGCCTCATGCTTCGGCATCGGGAGAGGCTTCGTCAAAGGATCAGCAACGTTTGCATCCGTGTGTACTTTGCATACATTTATATTACCATCATCTACGAATTGTTGTACGAGATGATAACGCCTTTCTATGTGCTTGGATTTCTGGTGATGCCTTGGCTCCCTGGCCTGTGCGATGGCACCACTATTATCACAATAGAGGTCCAACGGGTTTGCCGAGTCTGGAACCACACCAAGTAGGGTAATGAAATCCCTTATCCAAACACCTTCCTTTGAAGCTTCAGAAGCTGCAAGGTACTCGGCCTCTGTTGCAGAATCAGCTATCGTCTCTTGCTTGGAACTCTTCCAGCTCACTGCACCTCCGTTCAGAATGAACACATAACCAGATTGCGAACGAAAGTCGTCCTTGTCGGTTTGGAAACTAGCATCGGTGTAACCCTTTACAACGAGCTCATCCTCACCTCCATAAACTAGGAACATATCCTTAGTCCTTTTCAGGTACTTTAGGATGCTCTTAACTGCTGTCCAGTGGCTCTCGCCTGGATTAGCCTGGTATCTGCTCGTAGCGCTTAGAGCATAGGAAACATCTGGACGAGTACATACCATAGCATACATGATAGACCCGATGGCCGAAGCATACGGAATCTTATCCATGCGTCTTTGCTCATCAGGAGTCGATGGACCCTGAGTCTTGCTTAGATGAATGCCATGTGACACAGGCAAGAACCCTTTCTTAGCCTCATGCATGTTGAACCTTTTCAACACCTTGTCAATATACGTACACTGGCTTAATCCAATAAGCCTCCTTGACTATCTTTATAGATCTTGATTCCCAAAATGTAAGCTGCTTCTCCCAAGTCCTTCATTGCAAAATTATTTTTCAATGAGTCCTTGACAGCTTCAAGCATTGGAATGTCATTCCCAATCAGTAATATGTCATCCACATATAAGATTAGAAATACGATTGAGCTCCCACTAAACTTCTTGAACACACAAGGTTCCTTTTCGTTCTCGATGAAGCCAAACGATTTGACAACCTCTTTAAAACGAATATTCCAACTCCGAGATGCTTGCTTCAATCCATAAATGGATTTCTGAAGTTTGCATACCTTACTAGCATTCTCTAGATCGACAAAACCCTCGGGTTGTATCATAGACACGTCCTCTTCTAGATTTCCATTAAGGAAAGCTGTTTTGACATCCATTTGCCATATCTCATAATCGAAATAGGCAGCTATAGCTAGAATAATCCGAACTTATTTAAGCATCGCTACAGGCGAGAAGGTCTCGTTGTAGTCAATTCCTTGAACTTGTCGAAACCCCTTCGCGACAAGTCGAGCTTTATGGATTTGAACATTTCCATCCATACCAGTCTTCTTCTTAAAGATCCATTTGCACTCAATGGTTCTTGCACCATTTGTCAGATCAACCAAGTTCCAAACTTGATTGTCATCCATGGACTTTAACTCGGATCTCATGGCCTCAAGCCATAACTCGGAATCTGGATCCACCATCGCTTCCGCATATGTCAAAGGCTCGTCGTTGTCCAACAACAATACATTGCTTGCATTACGCAGCCTTTCTGACCTTCGTGGTGCGGGTGCTACTTCAACCACGGGTTCACTGACTGGCTCTGCCATAATGGCATCACTTGCCATGTCTTCCCCGAGTGGTTTATCTCGAACCTCTTCGATTTGCACCGTCCTCCCACTAGCCTTCCTAGTGAGAAACTCTTTCTCAAGGAAGGTACCATGTCGAGCGACAAACACTTTGCCCTCTTGTCGGTTGTAGAAGTAATACCCTAAGGTTTCCCTTGGATATCCCACGAATATGCACTTATCCGATTTGGGTGCGAGCTTGTCCGACTGAAGTCGCTTGACAAACGCTTCACAACCCCAAATCTTTAGAAAAGACAAAATGTGACGCTTCCCAGTCCATATCTCATATGGTGTCTTATCTATGGATTTAGATGGTACTCTGTGTAGTGTGAAAGCTGCAGTTTCTAGAGCATGACCCCAAAATGACAACGGTAGATCTGACTGACTCATCATCGATCGAACCATGTCCAACAAGGTGCGATTCCTCCGTTCCGATACACCATTTCTTTGAGGCGTTCCAGGAGGAGTGAGTTGTGGAACTATTCCACGACTCTTGAGATGATCATCAAACTCTTGACTCAGATATTCACCTCCACGATCTGATCGTAGAAGTTTGATCGTCTTGCCGAATTGATTCTCTACTTCATTCTGAAACTCCTTGAACTTTTCAAAGGTTTCTGACTTGTGCCTCATCAAGTAGATATATCCATATCTGCTCAAGTCGTCGGTGAAAGTCACGAAGTACTGGTAACCACCTCTAGCAGTCATGCTCATTGGTCCACACACATCAGTATGTATGAGTTCCAACAAGTCGGATGCCCTCTCTCAACTCTTTGCAAAAGGTGTCTTGGTCATTTTGCCGAGTAGGCACGATTCAAATGTCTCGAATGATTCAAAATCAAACGAATTTAAAAGTCCATCATCATGGAGCTTCTTCATGCGCTTTTCACTAATATGACCAAGCCGACAGTGCCAAAAGTAAGTTGTATTCAGATCGTTAGGTTTAAGCCTCTTGGAATTTATATTATAGACAGATTCACCTTCAAGATTCAAAATGAATAACCCATTCACAACGGGCGCCAAGCCATAAAACATCTTATTCAATAATATAGAACAACCATTGTCCTTAATAATGAATTCATAACCTTGTCTCATCAAACATGAGGCAGAAATAATGTTTCGACTTAACGATGGAACATAGTAACAATTATCAAGCTCCATTACAAATCCAGAAGGTAAATTAAGTTGCATGGTGCCGACGGCTAATGCAGCAACTCTTGCTTTATTCCCGACGCGAGTGTCAACTTCTCCTCTTGCGACATCTCTACTTCTTTTTTGTCCCTGCATCGAGTTGCAAATGTGAACAACCGATCCGGTATCATATACCCAAGAACTATTAGAAATATCCGCAAGATAAATGTCTATAACATATACAACAAGTGTACCTGTAGAAGACGTACTCCCACTGCTCTTTCCCTTGCTGGCGAGCCACTTGTTGCAGTTCCTCTTCCAGTGACCATTCTCCTTGCAATAGAAGCAAATGGTCTCCGCATCAGGTCCAGGCTTAGGCGCCGGGGCTGGAGTCGGGATCACATCCTTGTCCTTTCCCTTTGCGTTAGCCTTCTTCTTGGTCCATGACTTCTTGAACTTGGCCGTGTTCTGCACCATCAACACTTGATGTGTGCCCTTCTTAATGTCCTGCTCTGCTATCTTAAGCATCCCATGCAATTCAGTGGGCTTCTTTTGCATGCCATGCATATGAAAGTTCGTAATGAACGAGTTATAGCTTGGCGGAAGAGAACCCAGAATTGTATCTGTAGCTGACTCAGGAGTCAACGGATGCCCAAGACGATCCGAAGCTTGCATGTATCCCATCATTTTGATGACATGCGGGCTCAGTGGATCACCCTCTTTCAGCTTGCAATCCATCAGGGATCGCCAGACGTTGAACCTCTCGGTCCTAGCCTGAACCTGAAACATGCCCTTAAGACTCTCGATCATATCGAAAGCCATAATGTCTTCGAACTGCTGTTGCAGCTCGGGCTCCATAGAAGCCAGCATGAGGCAGCTGATCTCAGTAGACTCATCCTTGAGTTTCTGATAGGCATTCTTAGCAGCAGCGGTGGCATTATCAGCCGGTTCCTCTGGAAGCGGTTCCTCTAGAACATTTTCCTTTTTATCATGCTTGAGAACAATTCTCAGATTTCTATACCAGGTGGTAAAGTTTGTTCCATTCAGTTTATCTTTCTCAAGGATGGATTTCAACGCAAAATTGGTAACTGGAGTAGGTGGTGCCATTGATCTACAACATAAAATGCAAAATACTAAGACATGTATTCATGAAGAGCAATTCATATTAAACGCTTTAATAAAATTACTCCCACTAAGTTCAACATCCCTCTAGTTGACACTAAGTGATTCAGGATCCGATGGGGCGAATTGACTAGTGAGCTTTTGCATCACTGCTAGCCGACTCGACCTACCGGTAAGCAACTCCTTGCTAATCGCATCAACCATACGACTCTTGTTTGTTGACGCGCATCACATACACACCAACTCCTATGCCCCGAAGCCCAAAACTGTTTTGATAGCCTCGACAAGTTAACCAAATGCTATGGATGTAAGTGTCCGACACAAACCCATCACGCCAAGGAGATCTAGCAGCACCCTAATTTTATAGGTCTACTACTAAACATACATGACATGTGATGTGCAGCAATTGGGGAGGCAAATTTTACTTGACATTCTTTGAGGGTTCATCCTACTTAAAACATCTACCGTGTTAAAGAAGGATGCATAAAGGGATAAACTTTCACAGGTAGTTTATACAACTGATATGGTATAGCCCCTTTATCATAGCGCATGGTGATCTCCATCTCCATGTGCGCGAACCTCCCATGGCGATCTCCATCTCCATGTACGGTTGTCCCCGTGGTGATCTCCATCGCCACGCCATGGTGACAACCGCCAAGTGTTACATAAGTTACTATGCTATTACAAACTAATAGCTATGAAAGTAAATTACATTACATGGCTCCACAAGTTGACACGCATGTCATTAATACAATAATGAGATAACCATATGGCTCCAGCCGGTTGTCAAAACCATGACACGCAGGCCATGAATAATAACATACACAATGGGCTATACCAAATCACATTCATACCCTGCAAAACCAAGTTAGACGTTCTACCGCCGTCTAGACCTCTTTTAGCACTAGTCAAATTAGGTCTGCGAAAAATCGCCTAATTAACTAAAACCGAAGTCATTTGGTAGGTCACGGAGCTCAATCGGAGTTCATATGACCAAGATATGGCCTCTAAACCGAACCTGCTCACAGATTTCTGGACAGCGCAGATCATATCTACGCCGTGTCCTGATCCGTGTCCCGGATCAATCACCTAGTGATATCCGCATGCCACAATAGGGTTTACGACACACTGTCTATCCCAATGGCGGATAACCGACCTCTAGGGATAAGTTGTGGAACGACCTAAGTAGCTCGCGCCTCGGGACATATCATGAAATCAAGAACCTCAAACATACATGCAAAACCGATCTGATCTACACATCTCTATATGCAAATCCATCACGAATTCACCACCAAATAGCAGAGGCTCTGATACCACTGTTGTGGCATGCGGTACGCTACGCTAGAGCTAAATCAAAATTTTCTACCGCGCACAACCAAGATCACTGCTACTGGAGATGAACTACGTGATTACGGTTTACCACTAGACGCGCAGTCGCGGCAGCGGAAGGAGAGTTGGCGATGCGCGTCGACAGCTGCTCCTCGAATCCCTCGAACCGATCCCTCGTACCGATCCCACGAACGGAGTCCCGCGATCCGATCCCGCGAACAGTTCGTCCAAGCGCCGCAGGTGCAGCGCCTCCAAGGGATGCGCACGTACAAGGAGGAGCGCCGGGCGGCGGACTGCTAGGTCCGGCGGTTCGGCCTGGAGGTGGAGTGGCGGCTAGGGTTGTGGTCTGTCTTGTGCCCCTTCGGGGTTCGCCCTGGCCTTTATATAGGCGCCTGTGGAATGGCCTCAACCCTTGAGGCAATCCGGACCCTCCATCCATATTCCATTCGGATCACATCCGAATGGGCTCCTTTCCTCTTAAGCGCGCGACCCTATAGGTTCACGTACACATGGACACGTCCCGAATCACATCCGGTTCGATAGTCGGTAGCGATTCCTAGCAGAACATGCCGACTCCCATATATGCGTAAAGTCATAAGACGAACCATTACATAGTGTCATATGCAACATTCCTTTTGCCTCACGATATATGTTGTCAAGCTCAAGGCGACTACTTGTCACCCTTGTGATAGCTTGACCTCTCTTCTCGAAACCGTGACACAGATTCCTGAACCGGGTTAACACTTAACCCATGTCGCATGGCCATGCTTTCTGAATCTTATCACTCGAGAGGGCCCAGAGAATATCTCTCCAAAGTGGAGGGGCAAATCCCATCTTGATCAACCATGTCTCGCGGCCTGTATCATGACTCACCCGTAAGCTAACTTTATAACTACCCAGTTACGGTGTAGCGTTTGATAGTCCCTAAGTGAGTCATTCCTCATCCCGAGAACATGCGAGGACCTCAGGTCTAGGACATGGCATATACATTGTATTGAGACTAACAGATGACAATATCTTGCTGCGTCTCAAAGTGGGTCTCTGTCCAACTCAGTGATCCCATCACTAAGTTCATACTATCGGTAGCATCTCCATGCTCATGACTTGTGAAACATAGTCATCAATCGAATCATATACTAGTCAAGGATATGTGTCCGCATAACCTTATCAACTAGGGACCATTAGAACAATCATCATAGAATATATAGTCTCACAAACAAGTCACATACTTATTGATACATATCAGTGATGATGTTCAAGGACAATACAAATAACTCATGAATACATAAGGAGATAACATCATAACATGATTGCCTCTAGGGCATATCTCCAACACCACGGTCACCTTCCAAGCTAGAAGGATGGCGTCTTGCACCAAACCTTGACCAATGCAGAGGGCGTTGATGATGTCTAGATCTGAAGGGAGGCGCCACAACCATGTCGTGTTGCTCTTCCTTCTCGTAGATCCAACCCATGATCCACCTCCATGCTAGAATATGATGGTGTCGCACCCCCGACCTTGACCGGTGTAGAGGGCATTGATTGTACCTAGATTTGGAGAGAGGCATCGCGGCGATGGCGTGCTAATCCTCTTGCTTGTAGATTCTACACACGGATAGCATCCAAGCTAGAAGGATGATGTCGCGTCCCCGACCTTGACCAATATAGAGGGCGTTGATGGTGTCCAAATATTGAGGGAGGCACTATTGCCATGGCATGCTGCTCGCCTTTCTTGTAGATCTTACCCACGACCACCCTCCATGCTAGAAGGATGGTGTGGTGCCCCAGACCATGGTCGATGAAGAGGGCATTGATGGCGTCTAGATCTGGAGGGAGGCACCACACCCATGGCGTGCTGGTCCTCTTCCTCATAGATCCTACCAACGATCACCCTCCATGCTGGAAGGTTGGTGTTCCCCCAACCTGTACCAATGTAGAGAGCATTGATGGTGTCCAGATCTGGAGGGAGGCGCCACGGCCTGCTTGTCTTCCTTGTAGATCCTACACACAACCACCCTTGACGCTAGAAGTATGGTGTCACACACATACCTTGACCGATGTAGAGGGTGTTGATGGTGTACAGATCTGGAAGGAGGCATCACGGCCATGGCGTGCTGCTACTCTTCCTCGTAGATCCTACCAACGGCCAACCTCCATCCTAGAAGGGTGGTTCCGCGTCCTTGACCTTGACTGATATAGAGGGCGTTGATGGTGTCCAGGTCTGGAGGGAGGCGTCGCAACCATGGCGTGCTGCTCCTCTTTCTTGTAGATCCTACCAACGACCACCCTCCATGATAGAAGGATGGTACCACGTCCCCGACGTTGACCGATATAGAGGGCGTTGATAGTGTCAAGATATGGAAGGAGGCGCTACAAACATGGTGTGCTCCTCCTCTTCCTTGTCAATATTACCCACGGCCACCCTCCACGCTAGAAAGATGGCGCTGCGCCCCTGACCTTGACCAATGTAGAGGGTGTTGATTGTGTACAGATCTAGAGGAAGGAGGCACATGGAGGGAGATGTTTATGGTGTCCAGACATGAAGGGCGTTGATGGTGTCCAGTTCTAGAGGGAGGTGGCGCATGGAGGGAGGCAGGACATGGAAGGAGGCGTTGATGGTGTCTAGATCTGGAAGGCATTTATGGTTTCCAGATCTGGAGGTAGGCAACCCATGGAGGGAGGCGTGGATGGTGTCTAGATCTTTACGGTGTTGATGGTGACCAGACTTGGAGGGAGGCGACACATGTCGTTCTGCATCATGGGGTAGCGGGGACTTAAGGCAGTCGGCGGCGGCCACGGTGGTGGATGAGGTGAAGGTGTGCAATGGAGCGGCAACATCATGACCCTCACCTCAGGAGAGGTGCAGGGATTTGAAAGGGGGGAAGGAGTGGCGGTCGCGAACTCTACCTAAGAGCAAGAGAAGATTAAGGGGGAAACAAAAAGAGAATGTCGCTATTTTTTTTACTTGGGTAAACTGATGAGGTCTTTGGTGCGAGGAGGCCGACCTAAAAAAGGGTAGCGACGGTGGAACAAAGGTGGTTGAAATAAATAGCAGAATGCAACTTATGAACTTAAGGAATCCTTACTTTTCTTTAGATACAGTAGAGATATGACCGCTTTTATAGTATTATTTTAAGGCTTTGATATTATTATTACTAGACTACTCATGTAGATGCTAAGCTAACTATACCGGTAATGTTAGTCCGATATAGATGCTAGCTAGCTAGCCAGCTTTAATGTGTACATGCAAGATGCACGCTGCATAAATTGTTTTGTCAAAAAAGATGGTAATTACAATGATACCGGATCAAATTAACCACACTTGAATCTATTGTTATTGATTTACTAATCCAAGCATAATTTTTTATTATATAAACCGCGAAATTACACAGTATAGTTAAAGATTTGTTAGCCTAACTGCATGCTAGACCTGACCAAACATACACTACTAGGAGAAAGCTTATAGGTGGAGGCTTAACATTAGCGCAGATCTGTAGCAAGCGCTACTGATAAGTAACATAAGGCATTGCTACTATGTTGCTCGCCAAGCGAACCCACCAGAGTGTTGTTAGGGTTCCGGTGCCAAAAACAATAATTTTTCTAGATACAAGACCCAAACCCAAGGATCTATGTTATGCTGATGTAAGTAACGGAAGGACATCGATAACATACCTGTATGTAGTATGTTTAGTGGGAAACGTTCCCGCATGAACGTGGTTGATGTAGGCGTACTCTTCGATCCTCGATGCCGCAGGGATCCTCACACGACTCCAGAAGCCACCCGGTGCTTGAAGACCGATGATGGGATTATGTCCCCGTCGGAATGTTGTCGTTAAAGACGTACACGCCATGACCTCGACGATGCAGGAGTACCGCACGTGTAGCACCTCGTAGTCTCAAGCGCATACGGTGTAAGCGACATTCCCCCGGGCTCCGAACCATGCGAGCAGAGGAAGAAGATGAATTCGGATCCCTATTCCAGCAGCACGACGACATGCGTATGGTGGAGAAATCGCCAACCTAGTACAAGCTCCAAACAAGGGGAACCCGACGAAGGTAGAAGTAAGAGAGAGGGAGATCTAGAAATATTTTATGTATTTTTCTCAGAATTTTATGGTGATTTTTTAATGTAGAATAGTGCATGCTACCTATCTTTATATGGGACAAAAAGGGGAGCTGATAACTCACAAGTGTAGGGGATCGCAACAGTCTTCGCAGGTAGGTATAACCCATTTTATTGATTCGACATAAGGGGATCCAAAGAATACTTATAAGCCTTAGCAGTTGAGTTGTCAATTCAACCACACCTGAAAAGGCACTAGACAAGATATTTAGTAGCAATGGTGTGTTGACGGGTGTAGCCTTTAAGACTTTCCCAATCACCAACACCACAAAGTAGTAACAAAGTAGTAGCAGCAGTAATGAGAGAAAAAGTAACAAGGAAGGCAATAAATATGAAAGATGGACCGTGGTTCAAGGTTTCACTAGTGGTAAATCTCCAAGCAAAAAGACAAGTGTTGGGGTGCACAAATTACAGTTGGAAAATTGATAAAATTGCACTAACTCTAGCCAAAGAACAAACTAGAGTATCCTAGTCTAAGAACCAAACGTAGGCATGTTTTCCGTATGTAGCTATACATGCTTGCAATAAGAACTTTGCACAACATCTTTTGCCCTACCATCCCGCTACCAACGGGGCCAAAAGGAACTTATGGAGATTAAGGTACTCCTATCAAAGAGCACCGAAACAAAGCATTAACACTCTATGAACACATGTAATCCTCAAATTATAGTCCATCCCCTTTGGTGTCCCAAGCTGTCACCATTGAGATCGACGGTTCCAGACTATAGTAGGTGCATACAACCGTAGATAAGATCTATAACAACAATTATAATCATGAAACCATAACGTGCTCAGATCTGAAATCATGCTACTTGTGCACTAGTAACAATCATTAAGAATAACAAATTGCAGCAGCAATAATTCATAAACTTCTTAGGACTGAATAACCATGTAATAATTCATCGAATCCCAACAAACACAACACCAATTACATCATATGGATCTCAATCATGTAGGTCAGCTCATGAGAACTTTGTATTGAAGATCTAGGAGGAGAAGATACCACATAGAAACTACCAAGAACCTGTAGTCCAAGGAGGAACTAATCAAGAAGCATCATGGAGCGAAGAGGGGTTGATGAAGATGACTCCAGGGGCCAAGGTCCTCTTCGGCAGGGTGCCGGAGCAGGATCCTAGTGACCCCCGAAGCTAGGTTTCAATGGCAGTGGAGATCGGGGTCGCTTCTGGAGAAAAGAGTTGGATATCTCGGGTTTTCGCGTCGGGGGATAAATAGGGCCAAAGAGGAGACCGAGGGGGTGCCTAGGTCACCCAGGCAGCCAAGTGGCGCTTTTCCCCCCTGGCCGCGCCTAGAGGCCGCCTGGGCGATGTGGGCCACCCCTTGATTTCATCCTCCAGATGGAGGACTCTTCTAATCTAAAAGAATTTTGGTAATTTTTTGGGAATTTTCTAAGCAACTTCAATTTTTGGACCTTTTCGGCATTGCAAAGAAAAAATAGACAGAAACTAGCACTGGGCTCTATGTTAGTAGGTTAGTCCAATAAATGATTCAAAAGCATAGCAAAAAGATGTAGCAATGAAACAAAATGAGCATGGAACAAGCAAAAATTATGGATACGTTTGAGACGTATCAACATCCCCAAGCTTAATTCCTGCTCGTCCTCGAGTAGGTAAATGATAATAAGATAATTTGTGTTGTGACATGCTACTTAGGAGTAAAGGCAATCAATCTAATGTAATGAAGATACATAATCCAAAGACAAAGTCATATAAAAGAATAGTCTATAGTTGATATTAAAGCAAGCAATGAAAGAACATATAGACAATTGAGCTCTTGCTGTCCGTGAATCGAATGTCTCCAGTCGGTGTTCCCGTGCCAAAAGTGGGGAAGTTTTAGAGCACAAAAATACTGAATAGTTGTTGAGAACTCAATCTACTAATTTTCACACATGGTCCCTTTGGAATCTTATTGTGACTCGTCCCCAGACCACTAGTCAGGTACAAGTCAAACTGATCCTCTCCCTTTCGACTTTGAGCACTCATGCGCGAGCAAGATAAGTTGGCAATTAGGATGGCAAAATATAATAATGATGGGGATAGGAAGTCAAAAGTGAGAAAGTCTCACACCAATGAGAACAATCATAGGCGAGATAAAGCCAAATGATAGATATGGTGTGAGTAGGGATTTCCATGCAACAGGCGGATGCACAAATATCTATGAATGTTTGAAAGCCCTCCAATGGAACTAGTGGGGGTGCATCCGACTTTCTTGCTCATGAAGACCTAGAGATCTTTTGAGGAGGCTCATCCTTGGAATATGCAAGCCAAGTTCTATAGTGTATAGATCCCACATAGTTATGCAAGTACTACATGAAAACTCTCTACAAACTGAAGTACATGTGCCATTTTGAAGCACAAGTGTGGAATGAAGGATAGTAGTGCTGCCCCCTCTCTCCTTTTTATGCTTTTTTATTTTTCACCTTTTTTTATTTTTTTATTTTGGGTGGCCTCCATGGCTCTTTAATCTCTCTCTCTCTCTCTTTTTTGTCCTCTTTGGGATCTTTTTTGTATTTCGTCCACTTTGGGATCTTTTATTCCTTTCCTCACTGCAGGGGCAACAATCTATAAGAACATCAACACACTTTTATTTACTTACAACTCTGAATCAAAAAGTAATGACTCTATATGAATGCATCTTCCAGTGTAGCAGTATGTGCAATGATCAAGCGCAACATGCAGCAAAAATGAAGAACGGGCAAAGCCCAACTACATGCAGGCTATGAGATCATGCAAGGCAATATGACAATGAAGGATAAGTCATATGAACATGAAAACCGATGGATGTTGCATGTCAATATATCTCGGAATGGGTATGGAAATGCCATGATAGGTAGGTATGGTGGATGTTTTGAGGAAGGATATAAGGAGGTTTATGATGACAGAGCGTATCATGCCAAGGGTTTGGATGGACTGGTGAAGTTTGCACCAACTCTCAAGATGAGATAGGGAAAGGCATGGTACCGAAGAGGCTAGAAAAATATGGATGATGGAAGTGCCATCAATCGAATACTCGCATTACTCCGAAGAACTCATGCACTTATTATTGGTAACTCTCTATCTAGTCAGGAGATTCACAAAGAGACAAGTACCCCAAGGAGGAGTGTATGGGGGCTTGGTTATCCTTGCGCATCCTTGATCCATGGTACGTGAGGGTACTCTATATACTACAACCCCGCAAAGATTAGTGATCATTTTAGTGGCTAGAGTTCTGAACTATTTTTTTAGTTTTGTAAAATAAGGCACAGTTAGCCAAGATATGACACCTATCACTAATGGGCGCAAGATCAATTGAATAAACATTCATCATTCCTCAGTAAATACCTCAACACTATTGCAAGATATCCTAAGCTAGACCTAGTGATATAGATTACCTATACACCACATATAAATCATACCATGAGACATATAAACCATTGCAACGGATACAACTCTCTAAAAAAATATAAGTGAAGCACGAGAGTTCTAAACTTTCTACAAAATAAATTAATAAGCTCTCAAACAAGATCTAAGTGAAGAACAAGAGCTGGCAAACAAGCAGTAGATAAATTTAACACTCAACAGATATAAGTGAAGCTCTAGAGTGTTCTATGATAAACTGGAGCGTGTATCTCTCCCAATCAAGCATGCAAGGGTCTGACATTGTAATGACCAGCAAACAAAACCAAACAAAACTAAAATCAAATATATGGACGCTCCAAGAATAGCACATATCATGCAAAGTAATAACAGTATAATATCGAGAGAGATGACCTCATAATTGTTTGATAAAGAAGGGGATGCACGGGGGCATCCGCAAGCTTAGATGCTTGAGTCTCCTCAAATACTTGTTGGGGGTGCCGAGGCTTCCCCAAGGTTGAGCTTTTGCCTCTATTTTTCATTCACACAAAACTTCTCATAAACTTATGAGAGCGGATAGTACACTAATAGATAATCTGCCAAAACTGGACAGATTGTAAAGATTAATTTTTCAAGTGCACTTCTGTAGCTGAAATAAGAAAAATCAAAACATATGGAAGGTTAGCAATTTTATAGAGCATGCTGTGTAAAAAAATCAGCTCAAAAAGATGAATTGGTGATTTTTATTGATTTTTGCAATGAAGCAAAAAGAATCTGTTTTCTGGACAGCATGTCACAACTTTTGCTTCCCTTATCATAAGAGGCTAAAACTTGGCACAAAACTTGAAAAGAAAGATACAATGGATTTCCTACAGTAGTAAAAACTTCCAAGACACAACAAAAGCAAAAGAAACCTAATGCGTTTTGGGCTTCCTCCCAGAAGCACTTCTTAAAGCCATCAGCTAGTCATGGGTGTAATGATGCTCACAAAAGAATAAAAGTTGAAGCACAAAAGAGAGCATCAAAGGAGAAAATATAAACCACATTTAAGTCTAACATGCTTCCTATGCATAGGCATCTTGTAAGCAAATAAATCAATGAGGCACAAAGTATAAAGCATAGGAAGGTAAAATAAGAGCACCTTCAAGATTTTCAACATGGAGAGAGGTGTTTTCCTAACATGAAAATTTCTACAGCCAAATTTTCCTCTCTCATAATAATTTTTACTAGCATCATGAACAAAATCAACAATATAACCATCACATAAAGCATGCTTTTCATGATCTACTAGCACATAATCATATAAACTTTCTAAGAAAAACTCCTCATCATTAAGAACATCCATAGTAGGAAAAAATATAGGGTTATCATAAGACTTATAAAAATAGCAAGGGTTATCATAAATAACAGTAACAAAATCATCTATGCAAGTCTCATTCATAGGGGCATTATGTCCACAAGCATTAATTTCATCAAAAAGGGATATTTCAAAAGAATCCATAGGATTATAGCAATTAATATAACATTCATCCTCCACTGGGAGGCATGGAGGGCAATCATATAAAGTAAGAGTCAAAGAGTTACTCTCATTAGTAGGTAGAGATGGGTATCACTCCATTCTTCCTCATTTTGTTTGTCACTCTCCTCCTCTTTTCCATCCAATGAGCTTTCAGTTTTAGCAATTTCTTCTTCCGTAGAGTCCTGCAAAGTATTAGTCTCTTCCTCTTGTGGAGAGAAACTTTTGAGATAGTCAGTAATATAAGCATTGTCATTAAAATTCTCAAATAAATATTTAAGTATATCAAGACTCTCAGATTTATAAGGGGCATTTTCAATATCCTCAACAAACGACGCAATTTCATAGGCACCCTTAAAGACAACAAATTCTTCTATTTGTGCTACTTCAAAGAAATCAGAATGTCCCTTAGTATAAGATACCAAGGTTTCATTATCATTACACCAACATTGGAAAGGAAGGTGTTTAAACTTCAAGCAGCAACAAGATTCATCACAGCAAAAAGATTTATCATAACCAAAGCATAAGTTTCTAGCATAAGTATCAACTTGAGCTATAAATTTCCATATAAATATCTCTTTTTCAAACAGGTGATATTCCTTATAATTTTTTTGTTGATTCTCAATGAATCCACCTTTCCAATAAGATTTAGTTTCAAAGAATTTAACCATTGTGAGCAAATAGAGTAATAAGAAAGAGTGTACTTATCAAGTGAACTTATAAGTGGAGCTATGCTCCCCGGCAACGGCACCAGAAAATAGTCTTGATAACCCACAAGTGTAGGGGATCGCAACATTCTTCGCGGGTAATGATAACCCTCAACTGTAGAGGATCAAGATAGTCTTCGCGGGTAAGAATAACCCAATTTATAGATTCGACTCAAGGGGAGCCAAAGAATATTTATAAGCTTTAACAGTTGAGTTGTCAATTCAAACGCACCTGAAATATACGCTTGCAACAAAATATTAATAGCAACTGTGATATGAGAGTGATAGTGGCAATGGAAATAGTGGTGGTGAAACAATGAAAGTAAAACAGCAAAAGTAAACAACTAGTAACAAGTAGGATTAAAACACTATAGGCTAGGTAGATGGATGGTTGGGCGCTGCTTGGATGAGAGGGAACATGTAATAGAATCTAACACGGGGCAAGGCACACCGAAAAGAAAGGATCATCTAGGCAATATCAAACATTAGGTATGCATCCCGTAGGTAGTTTTACGTTCTTGCAATAAGAACTTGCACAACAAGTTTTTTCCTACCATCCCGCTACAAACAGGGCCAAAAGGAACAAAGAGTACCGGAACAAAGCATTAACACTCAATGGATACATGAAACCCTCAAATTATAGTCTATCCCATTTGGTGTCCCAAGCTGTCACCTTTGGGATCGCCGGTTCCGGACCATAATAGGTTCATACAACTCATAGATAGGATCAAGAACACAAATAAACTCATGAAAACACAAGTGGTTCAGATCTGAAAACATGGCACTCAGGCCCAAAGTGACAAGCATTCAGAGCAACAAGTTGTAGCAAAGATGATAAACACCATAGTAAATGATAGCCAACATGCCCCCAACAATCTGACGAACTATTACATGATCTAACTCATCCAATCCCTACCATCCCCTTTTCCTACAACAAGGAATTACTCACACATTAAAGGAGAATTCATGGAGGGATGATGGAGTGGTGATTGTGATGACGATGGCGATGATCTCCCCTTACCGGAGGCCAAAACAGCCTCCAGATTAGCCCTCCCGGAGAAGAACAGAGGGTGTCGGCGGCTCCGCGACGAGAATTGGGAAAGCGACTTCTGTTCTGGGGTTTCCTCGTGACGAGAATAAATAGGAGTCCTGGTTGGGCACCAGAGGAGGGAGGACCCACCTAGGCGGCCTCCCGGCGCTGCCAGGGGTAGGGCCGCGCCAGCAGGGCGCCTGGGGCCCCCCTGGCTGCCCTCTGGCCCCACTTCTGGCTCAGTATCCCTCCAGGTGCGTGGATTTTCTGTGATTTTTCTTGGAATTTTCTGAGACACCTAAAAATCCATATTCCTGCACATAAGAAAACCATACAGGCAGCTCTGCTGAAAACAACGTCAGTCTGGGCTAGTTTCGTACAAATCATGCAAGAATGAGACCAAAACAATAGAAAAAGACTTTGGAAAGGTAGATACGTTTGAGACGTATCAACTCCCCCAAGCTTAGCATATTGCTTGTCCTCAAGAAATTCAGTTCAACGAACTGGACGCGACAAAGAAAACTTTGACAAACTCTTTTGCTTCATTAGATGTATATAAGCATGCACTACGAAAAGAGTTTAGCAAGCATTGAAACAATGATACAAGGACAACGCACGAAGCAATCCTTCTTTCATGTGATCAATCACAAACAACCAAAAGTAAATAATATGTTGATGAAAATAAAGACAAGATCACAATGCACATAGCTTGAACATACTAGAGTGGTATCTCGCTAGCCTCCATGAGTGAAGCAAAACATAAATGAAGAACTCCTCCAGAGTTTTAATGGAGAATAGAACTAAGAATTTCAGAACAATCAATATCACAATCATGCAGAAGACAATGTGGTACTTTGGGACAATGCAAATTACACTCAGAATGATAATTATGCTCTCAATAGTTGGTGCTTTGGAGAAAGAAGGTGGAGACTCTCGAACCGTGGGTTTTGATGGCAAGGTTGAAAACCCGTGGCTCGAAGCAAAGACTAAACATGTACCAGAGCTTGTGGTTTTGTAAACTGAAATAAAATTCTTTTTGAGAGGTGCAACTTTCCAGTCAACGGTAGACAGTAAAGGTCTCTCAATATCTCCCATACCAACCACATTAATGGCGGTTCCCATGCTTTTTTTGTTTACACTTTTGTTCCCTTACGCATCTATCCTTTGACGGTCTATGGTGCCTTTTTTATTTTTCCTCAATTATGGAAGGAAAGTTTCTCGCTCCATCTATCATTAGCAGCATTTGGTCCATTTCATTCCATCATCAAGTATGGGGGAAGTGTAATTTTTTTTGTAAAATTGTGAAACAAGTGAGAACTGGGCATTCTCCAAACTGGCCTCTGCCTAATAAATTTGACTAGTTAAAACTTTGTCAAGGAGTAAAACATTTTTGGCATGGAAGATACTGATTTTCCCTCACCGCACCTTGAGCTTGTACGATTACAAAAATGAAACTTTTGAATAAATTTTGAGATGGTACAAGAAAGTCTTCGTTAGGGATGGCGGGTAGATACAATATATAGGAAGGTATGGTGGAATCATATCGAATAACTGGTTTTGAAAGGAGTTTGGATGCACAAGCAGAATTCCGCTTAGTGTGAGCAAAGGCTAGCAGAAGACTAAGAAGCGACCAACTAGAGAGCAATAACGGTCATAATTATGCAGAGCGACAAAGCAACATTGAATCGGGCATGAAAGTGATATAACTATTCTGAAATAAAAAGATCATCAAGGCATGATAGAATTTTTAGTCATAAACATGTGTGAACATGTGCCAAGTCAATCTAAAAATTCTCCGAAGGGAAATACCACTTCAATATGCCAAACCATGAGCAGTGCAATGCATGTAAATCATCTCAACAACACATTATGCACTCTAGCTATTTGAGATTAGCCACTAGAAAGCATGAACCACCGGGAGAGCATTGTAAACATAGCACTATGTTGCTACAAGCTGGTCCCTAGATCCTAAGTACATGCATTACGTTCAAAAAATAAGTACATGCATATGTACAAAAGTAGAAAAAAAGAGTTCATACCGGTTTTCCTTGTTGCATCCCTTCCGCCGATCTTTGTCATTACTGCCTTGTCACTTGCGCGACCAAACGTGGGAAATATAATCAAATGCCATCATGGACTCGAGCTGAACTCTAAAAACAAAGCAAACTAAAGAAAGAAAGGAAGTCTTTTTGGGTTTTTCAAAGGTTTAACAAAAGCAAAAGAAAGGATAAATATTTTTGTTCTTTTTGCAAATTAAGAGAACAAAGAAGAATGGGCAAAAACTTCGAAAAGATCAAAGCAAACAACACAAAACGGATAATACAATGGAAAGGGGAGAGAGACACGTACTCCCCCAAGCTTAGGCTTTTGGCCTAAGTTGGTAACGGCTACTGCGGTCCTCAGGAGCCTCCAACTCCGGGGTAGTATGGGTGCATCCAAGGGCCGTACGAGGCTTCAGGTGCGTACACCAAAGTCTTGGGATCCTCCCATGAGGAAGGCTCCGTGCTCCAAGCAGAAGAAGAGCGTTAACCCCACTGGGTAACAGTCTCCTCCACATCAGGCATAACCCCCTCCATGGGGTTATGAAACTGCTGCTGGGCCACGAACTCGTCGAACTGGGTAACGTTGAAGGACCATCCATTCCTGTGAGTATAATCAAATAAAAGAGGTGCAGGTAGAAGGATCTCCCGGATAGTGGTCAGTCCAATCCTCAGAATATAATTAAGGTTACCAAACTCAGAAGTCCTAGTAACAAACTCATGCCTCTTCATGGCAGCAAGGTCAAAGCTTATAAAAGTAAAAGGCTCATCATCAGGATGTGCGGTGCGCTTAAGAGACTCAAGAATAAGTGTGGCGTAAATGCCACCAAAGAGATCTCCCTTATTGCCATTAGGAGCAAGGCGGCGAGCAATTAAGGCACCCACATTATAATTAGTCTCCCCTGAGAGGGAATTTGCCAGGATAGCCGCATCCGGCGCAGAACTGTTGCTCGTGTTGTCACAAGCTAACAGCCCTCTAGCAAAAAAATACGCGAAATACATGAGGTGGGGAAACAAGATGCTGGAAATCTTCGAACGCTGGATATCCTTCGTGTCCTGGCTGCAAAGGGAGTTGAAGAGGGTTCTCAGCTCGGTGGGCTGTGTGTTCATCTTTGCTATTTTTTCAGCGTTCGGCACACCTATTATTTCACAAAATCTTGACAAAGGCATGGTCAAAAGATCATCATAAATTCTAAACTCAACAATACCAGCATCATGATTATATATGAAAATATTAATAAAATAGGAGGTGAGTTTGCGATACTAAGAAACACCGCATGTTGCAACCCGTGTCAAACCTGCATTAGCACAAAGGTTGTAAAACTCCTCCTTGATTCATGCAGCGTCAAGGAAAACTTCGCACGAATATGTCATCACACGTGCCGGAATTGTATCTTCTAGCAACTCCAGGGGCACATGATCTTCGTTGTAGCTCACCCTAGCAGCTGAGGATGAAGCTGCATCTCTAGTAACTTGGTCGACGCGCTCGGGCTTCTTCTTCCCAAGCCACCCCTTTGCTTTTCCTAACAAACTCATTTCTGAATTTTTTTTACAATTCACAAAAAATGGATTTAAGAAAGATGAGTTGAGGCAAACTATTCTACTCACTTACCTAAGACATAAACTTGCATCAAAACTTGGAAAATAAATTTCTACACATGCATACTAGCCCAAATGATCAGCACCATGAACTACTAAATACTCACAAATGAAGCCAACAATCAAAAATCTAATTGGAGGGGTGGAGGAGTCACATACTGATATATCCCAAACGTATCTATAATTTATGCTTGCTCCATGCATGTTTTGTGTGATATTGCTATGCTTTTGATACACTTTTGATCATATTTGGACTAACCTATTAACTCAGTGAACCCCATTGCCAGTTCCTATTTTCTGCTGTCTTTTTATTTTAGGTTTCCCCCGTATTATAAGTGCTCCAAAAATTACTGAAAATCCAATAAAAAATCAGCGTACGGGAACCTTCCAGAGCCCCGAAGGAGAGCCGGGGGGCACCTTGTGCCTAGGCGGCCAGGGGGTGCGGCCCCACCCTAGGCCGCGCTAGGGGGGTGATGGCGTGGAAGTGGTAATGGCTTCTCGCCCTTCGTTGGTTACCCCAAGTGGAAGGTGATATGTAGGATAGGAACAAATTTCCCCTATGTAGAGGATAGGGTTTGTCTCCCGTAGGACTCCGGCAGATGATAAGTAGGTGTCAGCGGCGCAACTGACGTGGACCTGCACATAATACAATTAACTTTGCTCCCAAATAAGTTCATAGAGGTTGTCAATCTCTCCGGTCTTGTTGTTTACAAAGGATAAAAAACACAGGATAATGATAATGATAACAACTGAAAGTAAATACTGAAAAGTAAATGAGCATGTAAACAATAATGAGAATATGGACAGGGGTCCCGTGATGTTTACTAGGGATGTCTCTCTCCCAAAAGACGATAAGACTGCTATGCGAGGTAAACAAATTACAGATGGGCAATTGACAGGATTATAAACGCACCGCAATGCTAACTATGCTACAAAAGAAAGGAAGAGGCTCAAAAGCATGGGTAGTACGCCAAAATAAGTAGACCGAAATCCATCTATATCTACTACTAATCATCCACCTTGAGATATCTATCCAGAACATCTTGCTGGTATAAAGTTGCGAGCCCCACACAAAGTGTAAACCCAAAGCAACAGACAACTGCATTAAAAAGAACTTTGCGTAAAGTAAACAATCCTTGCAACCACGGTTACAAGCACCGTTGTTTTCCTCCTTGTGGCCACAACACATCCCCTAGACTCATGTTTCTTTCACTCAAGCGTGTCATCAGGGGGCATGTACCCACAATCGAGCATAACGTTCCCTCTTGGAGTCACTACCTACCACTTGGCCAAAGCAATAAATAGCAACGGAGAACATGCAAGAATGACTTCGGAACAAAAATACAAAAGATAAGAACCAATTATATTACTCTATCACAATCTGAACATAATCTCATAATCCATCAGATCCCATCAAACTCAGCATTGCAAAAGCAAAAATATTACATATGTGGATCATGTAGGACCGCTCACGAGGTCTAAACCATGAAGAACAAAGTGGGGAGGAGAACATCACATAGCTACTGATCACAGACCCATGGTCCAAGGTAGACTAATCACGGCACATCCGAGGAGCGTCCATGGTGGAGGAGAAGCTCCCGGAGGTCGATCCTCCCTCCGGCAGGGTGCCGGGAAGGGTCCTGACGGTGCTCACGATCTTGGAAGCGCGGTGGCGGCGGAACAGAGGCGAGTTTGCGAAATAGGGTTCTGTCTCTGGAGTTTCCCCGTGACGGAGAATAAATAGGCGAAGGGGCAGCCAGGGGGGCCACCAGGGGTCCAGGCACCCCCCCTGGCGCGGCCAGGCCCTTGTCCGCGCCAGGTGGCCGCCTGGACAGCTGGTGGTGGAGGAGGTAAATGATAATAAACATAATTTCTGGAAGGCTCCGTTGTGCAGATTTTTTATCCGATTTCCCGAATTTTTGGAGCAGTTTTAATATGGGGGAAACCTGGAATAGAAAAATAGCAAAAAACAAGAACTGCTACTGTGGTGCACCGAGTTAGTAGGTTAGTCCAAATATGATCAAAAGTGTATGAAAGTGTATCTACATCATAGCAATATCACACAAAACATGCATGGAGCGAGAAGAAATTATCGATACGTTTGAGACGTATCAACATCCCCAAGCTTAATTCCTACTCGTCCTCGAGTAGGTAAATGATAATAAACATAATTTCTGTGGTGACATGATAGCAACCATATAAGGACTTTGAAAAGTAAATCAATCAATGTATGTAATTCAATTCAGGTCATAACATGCAAGAGTCTATATTAGCAGTGAAACACGCAACAAAAGAACATTAGGTGGAAGAGCTCTCGCTGTCCGTGACTCGAATGTCTCCAGATGGTGTTTGCCTGCAAGAAGGGGGATAGGGAATAAGAGAAAAAAATATTTTTTGTTGAGAACTCAATCTACTAAAGTTTCACACTTGGTCTTCTTTGGAATCTTATCTTGACTCGTCCCCAGACCACTAGCCAGGTACAAGTCAATTTGATCCACTCCTTTTAGATATTTTGAGCACTCATGCAATGGATGAGCGTAAGCACGGAAGTTGACACTTATGATAGCAAAGAGAGAAGTAAGGTGGAGGAGGAAGACAAAAAGGCGAGAAAGGCTCACACCAATGAGGACAATCATAGGCAAGAAGGCCAAATGATAGATATGATGTGAGGAGTAGGGATTGCCATGCAACAGATGCACATACGAGCTGAAAAGCTCCCCAATGGAACTAGTGGGGGTGCATCTAACTTGCTTGCTCATGAAGACCTAGAGCTCTTTTGAGGAGGCTGATCCTTGGAATATGCAAGCCAAGTTCTATAGTGTGAAGGTCCCAACATAGCTATATGCAAGAATGATCATCTCTATGGAGTACAAGGATAAGAGGGGGTACTGGTGTGGATCTTTCAAAAGGACAGTAGTGGTTCCCCTTTCTCTCTTTTTATTTCTTTTTTTTCTCTTTTTTCTATTTTTTGTATTTTTTCGGTGGCCTCAATGGCTCTTTCTATTTAACTCTCATTTTCCTCTTTGGGATCTTTTATTTTGTCTACTTTAGGATCTTTTTCCTCACTTAAGGGCAACACTCTAATTTACAAGAGGGTATAGAAGATCTTTCACACTTTTTTTTGAAGCTTAGATCTTTCACACTTTACAAAGTACTCAAATCATAAAGAAGATGTAGCTATCATGATGTATGCAATGTATGCCGCTGCCAGTCTAGCAGGAACATGTATGGCAAGAAGATCAAGTCATGAAGAGGTGGATGTTGCATGGCAATATATCTCGGAAAGGCTATGGAAATGCCTTGATAGGTAGGTATGGTGGCTGTTTTGAGGAAGTATATAAGGAGTTTATGATGACAGAGCGTATCATGCCAAGAGTTTGGATGTACCGTCGAAGGTGGACGCCAACTCACGGAGTGAGAAGGAGGCAATGCACGACACAGGAGAGGCTAGCAAATATGAGGAGGTGGAAGCGTCAACTTTCAATATTTACATTAGTCCAAAGAACTCATGCACTTATTATCGTTATCTCTCAATCTAATAAGGAGGTTCACAAAGAGACAAGTACCCCGAGGAGGAGTGTATGGGGGTTTGGTTATCCTTGCACATCCTCGACTCATGGTACATCTAGGAGCTAAAGTTCTCAACTAGTTTTGTAGGTTCTGAAAATAAACACGGATTTCCCAAAATACGACACCTATCAATAATATGCTAGAGCTCTTGACACAAAAAGTTCAAACATTACTCACATCAATACCTCAAAACTATTGCAAGTTACTACTAAAATTAAATAGAAACCTCAATTACCTACTTCTCAAAAAAAGACACAACTCAGTGCAACAACCAACTCTCTTAAGAAGATAAACATGCAAACTAAAGATCGTTCCAGCAACAAACCAAACAAAATCCAAGGCTCTTTCTAAGACAAACTAAGATGAAAACTAAACATGGCAGTAGCTACGGAAAGTTAGAGAACACACAACAGTAAAAAGATAGGCATGAAAAATCCTATGATGTGTTCTTGATTTTGAAAGTGGAACGTGTTTCTCTCCCAAAAAAAGTAAGACGGGGTCTAACTTGTTATGAACAGCAATCAAAGCTAAAGAAAACTAAAAATTAAACCTAAGAGCGGGACGCTGCAAGCATAGCACATAACACATGAAGTGATAAAGATATAGTGAGACGAAGGACGAGCTGATGATTGTTGATGGAGAAGGGGATGCACGGGGCATCCCCAAGCTTAGACGCTTGAGTCTTCTTGAATATTTGTTGGGGATGCATGGGGGCATCCCCAAGATTGAGCGCTTGACACTCCCGAATCTTCTTTCATCATCTTCCATCGCACACTTGAAAACTCCCTTCATACATAACTCATCATAAGCTGATTAGAGAAGTTCGTACCCTTAATAAAATAATTTCCCCCCACTCAACATAAAGATATTCTTGAATATATACTGTTTCTCAAGATTTCCAAATGGTTTTTGCAAAGAAGAAGCAAGCTTAAGGTTTGAAAAGTTAGGAGAGACAAAATGTGGCAGAATCTGTGAAAAACAGGACAACAGGTAGTAGGGAATTTTTTAGGGGCACTTCTGCAACTCAAATAAAAAAATCAGAACATACGAAAGTTCCGTGATTGGATAGATTACGCTGTGTAAATATTCAGCTGAAAAAGATGAACTGGTGATTTATTCTGATTTTTTCCGTCACGAAGACAGAATCTGTTTTCTGGACAGCATGCCACAACTTTCACTTCCCTTGTCATATGAGGCTATAACTTGGCACAAAGCTTGAAAATAAAGAAACAATGATGTTGCTACAGTAGTAACAATCATCAAGACCACTAAAAACAGAAGTAAAAACATCTTGGGTTGCCTCCCAACAAGCGCTTTCTTTTACGCCTTTAAGCTAGGCATAAGGCAAAAGAAGAATCAAGTTCTATCAAGAGAAAGAGAATAGCTAGCCCGTGTAATGGACTCCAAAGGTAACTTGATTTTATTTCTAGGGAAGTGTTCCATCCCCTTTTTGAAAGGGAATTGAAATTTTATATTCCCCTCTTTCATGTCAATAATAGCACCAACGGTGCGAAGAAAAGGACGTCCCAAAATAATTGGACATAAAGGTTCACACTCTATATCCATAATAATAAAATCAACGTGAACATAGTTGTCATTGACAATGACAAAAACATCGTCGATCTTCCCCAAAGGTTTCTTTACGGAAGATTCGACAAGACGAACACCAAAAGAACAAGAATCAAAAGGTTTCAATTCAAACATATCATACATTCTTTTGGGCATGACGGAGGTACTAGCTCCAACGTCACATAAAGCATAGCAAGAGAATTCATTTAATTTAATTTTTATCATAGGATCCCAACCACAATCTAGCTTCCTAGGTATGGAGGCTTCTATCCTAAGCTTATCCTCCCTAGCTTTGATGAGAGCATTTGTGATATGCTCCGTGAAGGCAATATTAGGTGTGCCAGTGTGGGGGTCTCTAGACATTTTGTGTAGGAAGCTAATAACTTCTGAGAGGGTGCAACTATCAAAATCAATATCACTAATATCAAAGGTGGTAGTAGTGTCATCTAGGCTCACTTGTTCGAAACCCTCTATGTTCATATGAGTTTCTTCTTCTATGGTTGAGATGTTAGCATCACCATTAATAGGTCTAATGTGACCATGAGTGCATTCGGTGCTAATAGTTTCAGTGTCCTCAACAATTTGGATAGTGGCAACCGTGTGGTGTGTAGGAAGGCTCTTAATTCTATCCTCTTCCATAGGGATAACTTCTGTTTTGGCTGCCATTTGATTTATCAAGGTAAATTGGGTGTGGGACATATTCGAAACAATGGTTTCAGTGGCGGTAAGTCTAGTTTGGAGATTAGAGATCTCACTGTTCAGGCTCTCAAGTTGTTCACTAATGTTTTGCAGAATGGCAGTGTGCTCTCCTATTTGCTTAGAGAAGGCTTTGTTTTGTTCAAACTGGGTATGCATATAATTCTTAGTAGCCTTCTCTATTTCCATTAATTTCTCATAGCTAGGTAGGTCTCTTCCCTTCTAAGTAGGATAGGAGTTGCTAGGGTAAGTGTTGTTGTTCCCATAAGTGGATGGAAAAGGTCTAGGATTACTAGCAAAGTTGCCCCTATAAGCATTATTATTAAAGTTGTTTCTAGCAATGAAGTTCACATCTACTTGTTCCTGAGCAACCAAAGAATTTAAAGGAACATCATGAGGATCAATAGAGGGTTGCTTGGTAAGTAGAGACATAATTAAATCAACTTTATCATTTAGGGAGGTAATTTCCTCGACACAATTTACCTTCCTACCTGTTGGACCGCGTTCGGTGTGCCATCGGGAATAGTTGTTCATCATCTCATCGAGGAGTTTTGTGGTAGCACCGAGTGTAGTTGACATAAAGGTTTCTCCTGCGGCCGAATCTAACAGGTTCCGCGAGGTAAAGTTCAAGCCTGCATAAAAAGTCTGGATAACCATCCAGGTAGTCAAACTATGTGTAGGGCATTTCTAAACAACGGATTTCATACATTCCCAAGCTTGGGCAACGTGTTCATTATCCAATTGCCTAAAATTCATAATGTTACTTCTCAATTGGATAATTTTAGCAGGTGGGTAGTACTTCCCAGTAAAAGCATCTTTGCACTTATCCCAAGAATCTATGCTATTCCTAGGCAAAGATTGAAACCAGATTTTAGCTCTGTCCCTCAAAGAGAAAGGAAAAAGCTTGATCTTAACAATATCACATTCCACTACTTTATACTTTTGCATATCACATAATTCAACAAAATTATTCAAGTGTAAAGCAGCATCATCTCCAGCACCAGAGAATTGATCTCTCATAACAAGGTTCAGTAAAGCAGTTTTAATTTCATAAGAGGTAGCTGAAGTGGCAGGTGTGGCAATAGGAGTGCAGATAAAATCTTTGTTGTTGTGAATGGTGAAGTCACACAACTTTGAGTTTTTAGAGGAACCCATAGTAGCAGGAAGAGTGGCATATTTTTTTTGTAGTTTTTGATATAAGACACGAAGATAAAGACTGAAAGGTAAACTAACAAGACTAAAAATAAAAGGTAAAGGATAGATGGCAACTCTCCTATCTTATCACTCGGAGTCCCCGGCAACGGCGCCAGAAATTTTCTTGATGGCGTGGAAGTGGTAATGGCTTCTCGCCCTTCGTTCTTTACCCCAAGTGGAAGGTGCGATGTAGGATAGCAGCAAATTTCCTCTATGTAGAGGATAGGCTTTGTCTCCCGTAGGACTCCGGCAGATGATAAGTAGGTGTCAGCAGCGCAACTGACGTGGACCTGCACGCAATACAATTAACTTCGCTCCCAACGAAGTTCAGAAAGGTTGTCAATCTCTCCAGTCTTGTTGTTTACAAAGGATAAAAAACACAGGATAATGATAATGATAGCAACTGAAAGTAAATACTGAAAAGTAAATGATCGTCTAAACAATAATGAGAATATAGACCGGGGTCCCGTGATGTTCACTAGTGATGTCTCTCTCCCAAAAGACGATAAGACTTCTATGTGAGGTAAACAAATTACAGATGGGAAATTGATAGGATTATAAACGCACCGCAACGCTAACTATGCTACAAAAGAAAGGAAGAGGCTCAAAAGCATGGGCAGTACGCCAAAATAAGTAGACCGAAATCCATCTGCATCTACTACTAATCATCCACCTTGAGATATCTATCCAGAACATCTCGCTGGTATTAAGTTGCGAGCCCCACCCAAAGTGTAAACCCAAAGCAACAGACAACTTCATTAAAAAAACTTTGCATAAAGTAAAAAATCCTTGCAACCGCAGTTACAAGCACCGTTGTTTTCCCCCTTGTGGCCACAACACATCCCCTAGACTCAAGTTTCTGTCACTCAAGCGTGTCATCAGGGGGCATGTACCCACAATCGAGCATAACGTTACCTCTTGGAGTCACTACCTACCACTTGGACAAAGCAATAAATAGCAACGGAGAACATGCAAGAATTACTTCGGAACAAAAATACAAATGATAAGAACCAATTATATTACTCTATCACAATCTGAACATAATCTCATAATCCATCAGATCCCATCAAACTCAGCAGAGCAAAAGAGGAAACATTACATATGTTCCTCGATCATGTAGGGCAGCTCAAGAGTTATAAACCATGAAGAAAAAAGAGGGGAGGAGAACATCACATAGCTACTGATCACGGACCCATGGTTCCAGGTAGACTACTCACGGCACATCCGAGGAGCGTCCATGGTGGAGGAGAAGCTCCCGGAGGTCGATCCTCCCTCCGGCAGGGTGCCGGGAAGGGTCCTGATGGTGCTCCCGATCTTGGAAGCGCGGTGGCGGCGGAACAGAGGCAAGTTTGCGAAATAGGGTTCTGTCTTCGGAGTTTCCCCGTGACGGAGAATAAATAGGCAAAGGGGGGGGCAGCCAGTGGGCCCACCAGGGGTCCAGGCGCCCCCTGGCGCGGTAAGGCCCCTATGCGCGCTTGGTGGCCTCCTGGACACCTGGTGGTGGCCATCTGGCCCCGCTTTGGTGATTCTGTAAGGCTCCGTTGCGCTGATTTTTTATCTGATTTTTCCTGAATTTTTGGAGCATTTTTAATATGGGGGAAACCTGGAATAGAAAAACAGCAAAAAACAGGAACTGACACTGGGGTGCATTGAGTTAGTAGGTTAGTCCAAATATGATAAAAAAGTGTATGAAAGTGTATCCAGATCATAGAAATATCACACAAAACATGCATGGAACAAGCAGAAATTATCGATACGTTTGAGACGTATCAGGGGGGGCGGGGCGCCTGCACTCCTTGGTGGCCCGCGGCTGCCGCCCTTCTCCTATATATTTGTCTCGCCCCGAAACCTCCGAAGACAGAAACCTTTTTCGCGATTTCGCATCTGTTCTGTCGCCGCCTCGCTTCCAAGATAGGGAGCGCAAGAAGATCTCTTCCCGGCATCCTGCCGGAGGGAGGATTGACCCCCGGGAGCTTCTCCACCACCATGGATGCTTCCCGGATGATCTGTGAGAATTCCACCTTGGAACATGAGTCCATGATCAGTAGCTATGTGATGTTCTCCTCCCCTCTTTGTTCTTCTTGGATTAGACCTTGTGAGATGTCCTACATGATCAAGGCACATATGTAATTCTTTCTGCTATCGCTATGTTGAGTTTCCTAGGATCTGATGGATTATGAGATTATGTTCAGATTGTGATGAGTAATATATTTGGTTCTTCTCTTTTATATTTGTGTTCTTGAGTAATTCTTGCCAGTTCTTCGTTGTTGTTTATTGCTTTGGCCAAGTAGTAGGTAGTAACTCCAAGAGGGAGCGTTATGTCTGATTGTGGGTTCATGCCCCCTAATGACTAGCTTGAGTGACAGAAACATGAGTCTAGGGGATGTGCTAGTGCCACAAGGGGGAAAACAACGGTGCTTGTAACCGCGGTTGGAAGGATTGTTTACTTTATGCAAAGTTCTTTTAATGCAGTTGTCTGTTGCTTTGGGTTTACACTTTGGGTGGGCTCGCAACTTAATACCAGCGAGATGTTCTGGATAAATATCTCAAGGTGGATGATTAGTAGTAGATGCAGATGGATTTCGGTCTACTTATCTTGGCGTACTGCCCATGCTTTTGAGCCTCTTCCTTTATTTTGTAGCATAGTTAGCATTGGTTTGCGCCAGTAATCATGTCAATTGCCCAGCTGCAATTTGTTTACCTTGCATAGCTCTTTTATAATCTTTCGGGAGAGAGACATCACTAGTGAACACCATGGGAACCCGGTCCATATTTCCACCACCTTTTACACCCTCAATTTACTTCTTGCTTTTACTTTCTAGTTGTAGTTATCACTATCTTTTATCTCTTGCATTTGACCCTTCGTAAACAACAAGACCGGAGAGTTTGACAACCTCGCTGTACTCGTTGGGAGCAAAGTTATCTGTTGCTGCGTGTAGGTCCATGTCAACTCGTTCTAGATTTGTAGCGCCGTTGTCACCTACTTGTTGTTGTTGGAGTCCTACTGGAGACATAAACCTTGGTATCTTCACTGAGGGAAACTTGCTGCTGTGTCGCATCTCATACCTTCCACTTTGGGTAACCAATGAGGGGCGATAAGCCATCAAAGCAATTTCTGGCGCCGTTGCCAGGCACTCCAATCTTCAAGACAGGGGAGTTGCATTCTATCTTTTATCTTTGATTTTTAGTCTTGTTATTTACCTTTCAGTTTTTGTCTTTGTGTCTTATACCAAAAACCCCAAAAATAGTATGTCTAATTACTTGCTTGCTAGCAATGCCTAAATTCTATGAAACCAGATCCTATTGGCATGGAGGATTCACTAAGGATCAAAAAGAATATTACAAGGAACACAGCTTGTCTCAAAAGGGGATACACTTATGGAAACAAATACATCATTTGTATGAGTATGCTAGAAACTTCTGCTCAATATATAATATATCTTTCTGCAGGGATGAATCTTGTTGCTTTATGAAGAATACACACCTTGCTTTCCAATGTGAGTACAATGATGATGAAACCTTAGCTTCTTATGCTAAGAGAAATTATGATTTTTATGATGTAGAGAAAATAGAAGAATTTTTTGCTTTTAAGGGTGCCTACGAAATTACTTCTCTTCTTAAAAATATTGATGATGCCCCTAACAAATCTGAGAGTCTTTCTATACTTAACTGTTGCTTTGAAAATTATGATGCAAATTCTTATATTATTGACCATCTTGAGAGAATCTCTCCCCCAAAAGGAAGAGACTAATGTTTTGCAGGACTCTGTGGAAGAAGAAATTGCTGAACCTGAAAGCTCCTTGGATGAAAAGGAGGAGGAGAGTGACGAACAAAAGGAGGAAGAATGGAGCCATCCATGTCTACCTTCTAACGATAGTAACTCTTTTACTCTTACCTGATATGAGTGTTATGATCCTATGGATTCTTTTGAAATATCCCTTTTTGATGAAGTTGATGCCTTCTGTGCTCACGGCCGTGATGCCACTATGGATGATGCTTATGGAGATGAACTTGCTATAGTTCCTCATGTTAAGCATGATTTTTTTGCTATTGCACCCACACTTGATTACCCTATTATCCTTTTGAAATCTCCAACTCATATTTCGGAGAATTTTTTTCTTATCAAGGCTCAATGTGATGGGTTGCATTTATCTTATGATCCTAACACTACTGGAAAAATGGCTATAGATAATATTGACACTAATGGCGCACTATACATGTGGTGCGCCATTACTATTTAGTAATGGCAAATAGTAATGGCGCACCATGTGCAGGTGCACCATTAGTAACCTAAACAGTAATGGCGCACCAGGTGAAAAGTGCGCCATTACTATGTTGGACCAAGGTTTGACCCATTCCTGGACATGGTAATGGCACACTTTGTATAGGTGCGTGATGGTGTAGAAGTGATAATGGCTTGTCGCCCTTCGTTGGTTACCCCAAGTGGAAGGTGAGATGCAGCGTAGCGGCAAATTTCCCTCGGTGAAGATACCGAGGTTGAGATCGACCAGTAGGACTCCGGCAATGATAAGTAGGTGGTGAAGTGAAAAATGGCGCCGTTCACAACTCAGGGTTGCTTACTTCACCTGGACCTGCACACAATACAATTAACTTTGCTCCCAACAAAGTTTAGAGAGGTTGTCAATCTCTCCGGTCTTGTTGTTTACAAAGGATCAAACACACAAGGGATAATGATAATGATAGCAACAGAAAGTAAATACCTAAAAGGAAATAGGCTTGTAAAAATGATGAGAATATGGACCGGGGTCCCGTGATGTTCACTAGTGATGTCTCTCTCCCAAAAGACGATAAAACTGCAATGCGAGGTAAACAAATTACAGATGGGCAATTGACAGGATTATAAACGCACCGCAATGCTAACTGTCCATCTACATCTACTACTAATTATCCACCTTGAGATATCTATCCAGAACATCTCGCTGGTATTAATTTGCGAGTCCCACCCAAAGCAACAGACAACTGCATTAAAAGAACTTTGCGTAAAGTAAACAATCCTTGCAACCGCGGTTACAAGCACCGTTGTTTTCCCCGTTGTGGCCACAACACATCCCCTAGACTCATGTTTCTGTCGCTCAAGCGTGTCATCAGGGGGCATGTACCCACAATATATCGAGAATAACGTTCCCTCTTGGAGTTACTATCCACCACTTGGCCAAAGCAATAAACAGCAATGGAGAACATGCAAAAATTACTTAGGAACAAAAATATAAGATATCAAAACCAAATATATTACTCTATCACGATCTGAACATAATCTCATAATCCATCGGATCCCATCAAACTCAACATAGCAACAGCAGAAGAATTACATATGTGCCTCGATCATGTAGGGCAGCTCACGAGGTCTAAACCATGAAGAACAAAGAGGGGAGGAGAACATCAGATAGCTACTGATCACGGACCCATGGTCCAAGGTAGACTACTCACGGCTCATCTGGGAAGGGTCCATGGTGGCGGAGAAGCTCCTGGAGGTCGATCCTCCCTCCGGTAGGGTGCCGGGAAGGGTCCTGACGGTGCACCCGATCTTGGAAGCGCGGCAGCGGCGGAACAGAGGCGAGATTGCAAAATAGGTTCTGTCTTCGGAGTTTCCCCGTCACTCAGAATAAATAGGCGAAGGGGGACAGCCAAGGGCCCACCAGGGGTCCAGGCCCCCCCGTGGCGTGGCCAGGGCTAGGCCCTGGCTGCGCCAGGTGGCCGTCTGGGCCCCTGGTGATGGCCAGGTGCGACATTATTATGTTTGACCAATGTTTGACCCAGTCCTAGAGATAGTAATGGCGCACTCCGTATTTGTGCGACATTACTATGTCAAACTTAGTAATGGCGCACCTTTACAAAGTGCTCCATTACTATGTTTGACCAAGGTTTGACCCAGTCAAAGACACAGTAATGGCGCACTTTGTAAAGGTGCGCCATTACTAACTTTCCGAGGTGGCCAAAAAATTCACCAAATGCACCCCCCCCCCCCCCCCGTGGACAGTCTTTTCAGTTTTAATAAAAAATAAAATAAAATGATCGAAATGTAAAAAAAATAAAAGAAAATAAGATTCCCATGAGATATGTGGTCTAGTTGTTTGGAAAATTTACAAACATGAATTTCGACTTTTTTGCAAAATATCTCGAGAATTTCTAAAATGGGCATAACTTTTGCATACGAACTCCGATGAAAAAGTTTTTATATGAAAAATCATCTACTCGACGATGCCGATGATCTCCCCTTACCGGAGCCCAAAACAGCCTCTAGATTAGCCCTCCCGGAGAAGAACAGAGGGTGGTGGCAGCTCCGCGACGAGAATTGGGAAAACGACATCTGTTTTGGGGTTTTCAACCAACGAGAATAAATAGGAGTCCTGGTTGGGCACTAGAGGGGGAAGGACCCACCTAGGCGGCCTCCCAGCGCGGCTAGTGGTGGGCCGCGCCAGCAAGGCGCCTGGGGGGCCCCTGGATGCCCTCTGGCCCCACTTCTGGCTCAGTGTCCCTCCGGGTGCGTGGATTTTCTGTGATTTTTCCTGGAATTTTCTAAGACACCTAAAAATCCATATTCCTGCACATAAGAAAATCATACAGGCAGCTCTGTTGAAAACAGCGTCAGCCGGGTTTGTTTCGTACAAATCATGCAAGAATAAGGCCAAAACAATAGCAAAAGTGTTTGGAAAAGTAGATACGTTTGAGATGTATCAACGCCCCCAAGCTTAGCATATTGCTTGTCCTCAAGCAATTCAGTTCAATGAACTGGACGCGACAAAGAAAACTTTGACAAACTCTTTTGCTTCATTAGATGTATATAAGCATGCATTACGAAAAGAGTTTAACAAGCATTGAAACAATGCTACAAGGACAATGCACAAACCAATCCTTCTTTCATGTGATCAATCACAAACAACCTGCGACGCCCCCAAAATCAAGTCGTGTACAGTAATCATACACGCAAGGTACACGATCGAGATTAGGGACTCACGGTGAGATATCACAACACAACTCTACAAATAAAATAATACAAGTTGTTTAATACAAGCCAGGGGCCACGAGGACCCGAATATAACAGCTCGAAAGCACAAAGTTAGCGGAAGCAAAAGTATATGAGTACAGACACAATGTACACATGATCTTCCTTAAGAAGGCTAGCACAAAAGCAACAATGATGGAAAAGGCGAGGCCTCCTGCCTGGGAACCTCCAAACTACTCCTGGTTAATGTGGGACTCAACGTCATAGAAGGCATCGGGGATCTTCATGTTGCGGTGGTCGGTATCGGGGATCTCCTGCTCCTGGACTCCCCCAAAATCAAGTCGTGTACAGTAATCATACACGCAAGGTACACGATCGAGATTAAGGACTCACTATGAGATATCACAACACAACACTACAAATAAAATAATACAAGTTGTTTAATACAAGCCAGAGGCCACGAGGGCTCGAATACAAGAGCTCGAAAGCACAAAGTTAGCGGAAGCAAAAGTATCTGAGTACAGACACAGGGTACACATGATCTGCCTTAGGAAGGCTAGCACAAAAGCAACAATGATCGAAAAGGCAAGGCCTCCTGCCTGGGAACCTCCAAACTACTCCTGGTCAACGGGGGACTCGACGTCGTAGAACGCATCGGGGATCTTCATGTTGCGGTGGTCTTCATCGGGGATCTCCTGCTCCTGGACTCCAAGGCTCCAACGTCGACTGCAGCGGCTGATCAGGCAAAAAAAAGGGGGAAATAAAGCAAGGGTGAGTATCTAGCATACCCGTGAGTCTTACGTCCTCTACTAAGCATTTATGTATTTGTATCAAATGGAAAGGGGAGGCTGTATATAATGGACTGCAAGGTAGAGTCAGAATAAGGATAAGAAGCTAGGCCTATCGAAGACTAGAATCTTTCGACGAGTCTTGCAGCACAAGGAGAGAACAACCAATAGTTCATATAAAGCATAAAGTAACAATGCAGCAGAAGTTGCTGCATCATTGTATAATAGTAAGTTGTAATTATAGAACAATTAACAATGCCTCCGAGTTCCCTTCCTCGACTTCCCGGCGAGGAAGAAGACCCGGAACCATACAATTTAGTAGTAGTAGTTTGTAGTGGTAAGATCCAGCTTCAGCATAAAGCGTCCTGTTACCGTGGACATGGCTATTCGAATAGATTAAACTCCCTGCAAGGGTGCACCACTGTTCAGCCTGCACGCTCGGATCTCCAGGATGGCGGGCACCTTGTTAGGGAACGCTCCACCAAAGCTATCCGACACGCCGCAGCCCATCCTAGGCTCAACAGAGAGGCCATCCGCCGGACTATATCCTATTCGATCAGGGGTCTAGGACCCTCACCCTTCACGCTCATGCACGGTGCATGGCTGGCGCTGAAGAAAAAGAAAATCCAAATACACTGCTCGAGCAAAGAAGACACCACTTCCCGGCGCAGGCCGCGGTACTGCTAACGTCTGAAGTGCTTTTGGACAAACTATGACGCAGGGGATCCCATAACTCCTTATCCCACGTGAAGGTAGTGCGTACAGACCAACGGGCCTCTCAAGTCATCCACCAAACCATTTAGCATTTTAATATTATCTCGCAGACAACCGTTATCGCTGTCTGACTAACAACACAACGTACAACGAAGAGCAACAAGGACCACCAGTACGTCGGGGCCTGCCATGTCGTCCCGTCAAATCACACGGTTACCAACAACGTGAACCGTCTCCTTACCTTGTCTCGCGTGTGCTCTTGGTAGAGCTCGACTTTTCGTGGTTTGGTAACTCTCGGGAGATACGAGCAGGGGCCAAGCACGCTAGTAACGTTGGTCATACCCTCGCTGTCGTTCCCAAAGCAATACCGCTCGCGGGTACCGTTGGGTCCCCCGACTTCTTATCTTAAGGACAATCGTGGTCCAGGACCCTAGGGCGGCTATACAGAGTCAGCAACGAGTGGAGTACGAGGATTACTACTCGATAGCTCCACTTGATGTGGCTCCGCAGAGCCGGGATAGGGGCCTTAGGCGGTGTCTGCATTGTACCGTACCTGTGGAAGCACATTGTTAGTCAACTAGGATTAGATAGCGGGCCATGATCACTCTGGGAGTGAACGCGGATACAAAATAAATATATATATATATACAGCCGGTCTATTCTGCTAATATTAGCAGAATAACTATTCTGCCAACACTTTAGAACTGCATTGTATCGCAAAGAGAACAGCACTGCTGAATTCGGAGCACTGCAGCTCGGGTAAAACAGAACCGCATGCACCGTTTTCGCTTCAACTTTTTAACGGTTTGTCTGAATTGAGCGTATGATACACGATTGGATTCGTATTGAAATGGAGCATCTTCCGTAAGTTGAACACTTCTTCTAATTCCTCACGGATTAATAGCAGTTTCGAAAACGGTGCGGCGACACACTTTTGCAGGGGGGCGTATTTTCGCGATTTCTCTTAAACCGTTCGTCAGAATGACGCGTATGATACACCGTTCGAAAGTTATTGATCAGGCGCTCCATCCATATGTATACAACTTACTCTAATTCCTCACGGTTTGAGAGTAATTTCAGATAAAAAAACGCAGCAACTCTGTTTTTGGTTTTCGGATCTCGTAGAGAGTCAAACTTTTTAACTGTTTGTCGAAACGATGCGTATGATACACCCTTGGATTCGTATGGAGTAGGAGCATCTCCGACATGTTAAACATTTTTCTAGATTCTTCACGGTTTTGAAGGAATTTTGGAAACGGTGGCGCTGCCCTCTTGTGGACAACGGGTGTATTTTGTGTAATTTTTGTTGATTCGTTCGTCCGATCGATTCAATTGTTACACGGTTTGATAGGTATCGTCGAGGCGCTCGATTTTCGTGTCTAACTTTCTCTCTAACTCCGTATGGTTTAAAAGTAGCGTCGATTTTACTAAAACGCGGACTCACGTTTTTTCGCGGAACAAAAAATTGGCGAGTGAACTGCATTGTTTTGCATCCAATAGTCAAGCGCACTGCATTATCGCCAAAACAGAGCGCACGTGTTTTTCGCGGATCCGGAATCGGCCAAGTGAACTGCATTCGCCGGGAAATCGCACCGCATCCGACAGGCAAGCGCACTGCATTATCGATAAACAAAAATGCACGTGTTTTTCGCGGAACCGGAATTGGGAGAAGTGGACTGCATCCGCCGGGCGACCGCAGTACATTGTCAAATAGAAAAAACTGCATGCGTTTTCTTTTTATTTATCAGAACATCGATACTCAGTGTAGTTCGTTCGTCGGGCAACCGCACTGCAAGCGATGTTTTTAACACTTTTTAAAATATTGCATGATAAACAGCTAACGAACACAATTTAATGAAGCGAACTGCATAACTGAAAAAATGAAGCACAACACAACTTAAAAATGAACCACAACACAACTTAAAATGAACCACAACACAACTTAATACAAATATCTTACAAACTCCACTACAAACTGAACACCACAACATCTTCAAACCAAAGTCACTACACAAGACATCATCAGCACCACACAAGAAAACTACAACGAACTACAATGTGCCAGTGACTGCACACGGGGAAATCTGCATACGGGGGGAACTGGCGAGCTGCAAAAGATGCAGCATTGACCCCGACCTCGCCTGGATCGGACCCTCGTGAGGAGGAGAAGATCGGCCGGGATTCGTTGCAGTAGGAGGTCGCCGAGATCGAGACTTGGGGATGGTGGATCTCGCCACCATGGTGCAGTAGGAGGAAGGGGGAGAACGGCGCTGGTCGACCGTCAGTGGAGGAGCAGGGGAGGCGTGATGCCAGGGCGCCGCGCGACCCGGTGGTGGCCGGTTCCGCCGGTGCTGTGGCTGGATCCGGGGGCGCTGGCCAGATCCATGGCAGGGGCGGCCGGGGGAGGCTGATGGCGCTCGGTGGTGGGAGGTCGGGGTCGCGCTTCGTGCTGGCGCCCGACGGAGGGAGGTTTCGGCGCCCGGCGGAGGTAGGATGCTGGCTCTCGGCGGAGGGAGGCTGCTGGCGCTCAGTGGAGGGAGGGGCGACGAGAGGGCGCGACGGGCACGGGAGACCGTCCCGGCCGGCGGGAGGAGGTAGCCTGCGGGACCTCCGGGATGGAGGTGGGGAGGTGGGATGCGTGGGGTTCGAAGGGGGGAAGGAGGCGACGTGGTAGGGTGTTCGGGGTCGGCCGGATCCGTGCGAGACGGGAGAGGGGGCGGCCGGAGGTGAGCGGGATGGGGGCGGGGGCGGAGATGGGTGGCTGGAGCCGGTCGGGGGGAGGGCATGATCTAGAGGAGGAAGAAGGTGAGGCGTGGGGTGGGGTGTTTTTTTCCTTTTCTATTCGAGGGTGGGTGGGGGCGCTCCGCGCTAGAAACACAGTTAGGTGGGGTGGGTGTTGGCAGAATAAGCTTTTTAGTGTTGTCAGAATAAGGTCTTAAGGGGTGTTGTTAGAATAGACCCACCCTTATTCTAACAATATTTGGGCTTATTCTGCCAACTGTCTCAGTTACGAAAACAGACTCGAACCGAACCACAAGTGATAAAAAAATGGCAGCCCAAAAGCCCACCTACCCATCCTCCCACCTTACCCATCCCCAACGAACGCCACCTTCCCCCGATCCCCAATTCAGCGCCGCCCCACCTTCTTCTGAGCGCCGCCTCCCACAACTCCCACGTCGGCGCCGCCCCACCTCCCTCCCTCCATCTCGCGGCCCACCTCCCCCCACCCCACGTCGGCGCCGCCCTACCTCCCTCCCTCCTGCGCGCCACTACAGTGCTTCCGTTCGGTAGCGGCAACGAATCTAGTGGTCGGATCCCGCACCTTCTGCGCCTGCTCCTCGCGCCGGTCACCGGCGCCGACGCCACCCCGCCCGTACCGTCCCCTGGCGCACGAAGGGACCTCGCCCGTGACGCCGGCACCCACGACGCCTACTGCCCAGTGTCACCTCGCCCCGGATGCGGACCGCCCCGGGCAGCAACGAAGCCCGGCGTGTCCCCCTACTCCTAGCTGTCGTCCCGGTCAAGACGTGCCCGTGGTGTCACTTCGCCCACCGGATGTGGCCGGCCCCGGGAGCCCACGGGATGCGTTCCATCCGTCTGCTAAGAGCGTGGTGAGGGAATCCCCCATGCGGTTCTCCCCCCCGCAGTGCCCCTGTGTGCCCCATACGGTTCTTCCCCCAGTGCCATCGATCTCCGATTGGCCGACGGCGGCGTCTACCGGGCCAGCAACGACCGCAGCCGTGCAGCCCGCGCATGTGCACCGTTCGAGCTGTGCAAGTGCATTTTCAATTTGAGTGGAATAATTTTTTTTGATTCGATTGCAGTATAGTTTGTATTTGCTGGTGGTGCGTGTAGATTGTGTTTTTTTATCTGGAGAAGAGGTTGATCCCAAGCAGTTCACTGACTTTCTTTTTCATGTCTTTTGCGGTACACTTTGTCGTGTATGCAACAGAAACAAACATACTAAATAATGTGAAAAATATTGCGGTTCACTTCCGTAAAATATTGCGGTTCACTTCCATTAGTATTGTATCACTATCGTTCATAAATTTTTTGAAAAAAAAATGCAGTTCACTCGCCTCGTCCTTGCGGTGCATGCTTGTTGATAAAAAATTATGTTGAAAGTTACACAAATAAGTGCAGTTTTCTCTGTCAATAAATGCAACCGGTACTGCTTGAATGCAGTTCACTACGTCGATTCCGGATCCGTGAAATAATACGCGTATTCCTCTTTGTCATGTGAAAAAACTTGTGCAGTGCTCTCTGTCGACAAAATGCGGTGCAGTTGCCCGGCGAATGCAGTTCACTTGGACGATTGCGGGTCCGCGAAGAACACGTGCGCTCTATTTGGCGATAATGCAGTGTGCTTGACTGTCGGATGCAAACCAATGCAGTTCACTCGCCGATTTTTTGTTCCTCAAAAAAAGTGAGTCTGCGTTTTAGTAAAATCAACGCTACTTTTAAACCGTAAGGAGTTAGAGAGAAAGTTATACATGAAAATGGAGCGCATCGGCGAGAGCTATCCAACCGTGTATCAATTGCATCGATCGGACGAACGAATCAAAAAAAATTACGCAAAAACGCCGGCTGTCCACAAGAGGGCAGCGCCACCGTTTTCTAAATTGCTTCGAAACGGTGCAGAATCTCGAAAAGTGTTCAACATGTCGAAGATGCTCCTAATCCATAAGAACCCAATAGTGTATCATACGCATCGTTTCGACAAACGGTTAAAAAGTTTGACTCTCTACGAGACCCGAAAACCAAAAACATAGTGGCTGTGTTTTTTTCAATTTCAAATTCCTCTCAAACCGTGAGTAATTACACAAAGTGTTCTACATATGGATGGAGTGCCTGATCGATATCTTTCCAACGGTATATTGTTTGCATCATTCCGATGAACGGTTTAAGATAAAGCACGAAAATACGCCCACTGCAAAAGTATGTCGCCGCACCATTTTTGAAACTGCTCTTTATCCATCAGGAATCTGGACAAGTGTTCTACATAGGAAGATGCTCCATTTAAATACGAATCCAACGGTGTATCATATGCTCAATTAGGACAAACGGTTAAAAAGTTGAAGCGAAAACGGTGCATGCGGTTCTGTTTTACCCGAGCTGCAGTGCTTCGAATTCAGCAGTGCGGTTCTCTTTGCGATACGATGCAGTTCAGAATGTTGTCAGAATAGTTATTCTGACAACGATGTCAGAATAATCCGGGTACAGAATAATTTATTCTTCACCTGAGTTAATTTTACGAATCTTTTATAATTTTTTACATTTGTAATACAAATAGTTACATTAATATGGATTCACTTCATAAATTTTGATATAAAAAAACAAAAATATTGATCATAAGATCAAAAAAATTACATTTTATGTATATTTTACACATCATTTTTGCCTTTGTAATTTTACGTAATATAAATTATATTTTACGGCGATTATATTTTTTTACTTTCTCTTTTTACGTATGAAATAAGAGAAAATTTACGAAATGTAAAATTATGGTGCATTGATGTCAAAATAGAGGGGGGTGAGGAATAACTATTCCTCACCGAGGGTGACGAATAGTCTCACCCTATATATATATGCCGTCTATTCTACAATCGATGATAGAATAATATTCTGCAATAATGTCGTACTGCCCGAGATAACGATCTGGTACTGCTTCTGCACAACACTACAGTACTTCTTTTTCGTAAAGTCGGTACTGCTCTTCTGTCTGTGTGTAGTAATTCAATCGTAGATTCTAAACTGTTAATCGGAATTAGGCAAGTGATATACCATTGGAAAGCTACAGAAAATCCTCAAGTTTTTTGTATTGTGATATTTTCCAAATTTTTATATATTTTACTATGAATTTTCAAAGAACAAAAATCATCAGAAGATGATTGAGAAGTGTTTTGAACGAAATGTTTTGCCTACTTGTCGAAATTGAGCAAATGATATACCGTTGGAAAGCTACTGAAATTTTCAAACGTTTTCATGTTTTAATGTTTCTCAAATTTTGCATAGTTTTTGAATTGTTTTAAAAATACAAAAAACCAGTTTTACTAAAAGCTGATTATGGATAATTTTTAGACCTCAAAATTATGCAAATGATATGGCGTTGAAAAGCAATTGGAATTTCACATCTTTTTTGTGTATTAAGGTTTTTCAAATTTTACATAATTTTTGAGCAGTTTTGAAAATACCAAGATTCATTAAAAATAAATGAATGGTAATTTGATATTAATTTTTTAACCACTCCTTCAAATAGCGCAAATGATATGCCGTTGGAAAGCTACTGAAATTTACAAACGTTTTCATGTTTAACGTTTTTTCAAATTATGCATAATTTTTGAATAGTTTTGAAAATACTAAAAATCAGATATTTTATAAGATGATCATGGATGTTCATTTGACCTCAGAATGATGCAAATGATATGGCGTTGGAAAAGTATTGAAATTTTACAACTTTTTCATGTTTTAAGATTTTTCCAGTTTTTTACGGTTTTTCAACAATATTCAAAATACCGAGATTTTTGTTGTTCCAAGAAACATAGTATTGTACTTCTTTGGAATATGAGTTTCGTACTGCCCGGCAACAAAGAAGTTTTTGTACTGCTCAAAATGATAAAATTTTACTACCAATAATTATTTTCCAGAGAACTCAAATTCCCTCGACATGTACCTTGTACTTCTGCGTATATCAGTTTCGTACTTCTCAGCAATAAAGAATTTCTACTGCCCTAAATCAATATTTGGTACTGCTCGTAAATTGTTTCCACGGAACTCAATTTTCCTCGACACGTAATTTTTGTACTTCCCTGTGTATATATCTCGTACTTCCTAGAATATGACGTTTGCCCTTCGCGTTGCCACAATATTGTACTTTCTAATATCATAGTCATTTTTTCATTCAATTATAGGATACCATTTTTTTCAATGGTACTGCTCAGACTGATTCAATGATACTTCCCAAGAAGAATTAAAAGTATTGCTGAAGATGAAACAATGGTACTGCCTAGCAAAAAAATACGGTGGACAATCGGTAATGAATGTATGTTACCTTCAAATCCACGATTTTTATTAAGTATATTTTCAACAATTAGGTTTTTATACTATCCACAATGAATCAAAATCAATGGTACTGTCTCGAGTGAATCAATGGCACTGACCAAAAATAAAAATGTTTGCACTATACAAAATGAATTAGTGGTACTGCCCATAAAGTATAAATGGTACTAGCCAAAATTATTCAATAGTACTGTCCGATAATGATAAAATATGTACTACACACAATACTTAATTGGTACTACCCAATTTGATTTTAATATATTTTTTGTGATTTACCTGCATCGTACTTATCGGTATAGATTTAACATGACTTAACTAAAGATACATAAGTCTAATGAAAGTAGCACAATGATTATCTATATAGATTTAACATGACTTAACTAAAGATAGATAAGTCTAATTAAAGTAGCACAATGATTCAAATCTTCAGTAGTACAACGACTGGAAGTACCGGGCATTACAATGACAAAAAGTGAACACAAATGGCATCCATTTATTCAAAGTCACGGATAAATATTACAAAAATGATTAGACTAGTACACAATCTACAAGCTCTTTCCAAACTCCTCTGTTGTAATGCCCTACCTTCATCTATCTAAAAGACTGAGTGGTTCCAACCATATCAAAAGAATTTCTTAATTACATCCCTTTGGAATAAAACTTCAAAATTTACATCCCCGCTGTATCAATTCAAGACATACTCTCTCACTGCACCTCAAAAATTTCTCACATTCCACAAAGAACAAGTTCATTTAAAAAAATAAAATACTACTCTACAATCATTGAGAAGATACACAAGCAAGTAAAGTTTCCTGGGCTAATGATTCCAATCCAAAGTATTTCCATGGCCACAGAGTGAATCTGCAGAGGTTGGGACAATACTCTTTCCATGGAGAGCAGGGCGGACGAGCAGTCAAGGGAGGCCAAGGGCTAGTGGGAAGTGTCTCTAGGCCAGCCGGATGTCAGAGCGCATGGTTGGAGTTTTGGAGAAGACGGAGTCCACCGGGTGGCGCAGAAGGAGGGCGGCTCGGCGAGCTGCTGTACGTGGTTGGATGCAGGGCCGGGGCGGCGTATTGGGAGAAACGTGGGCACGGGTCCTGTTGCTGACGTTGGGCAGACGGAGGGAGCTCGAAGAGACCTCACACGAGTTGTCCCCGGGGTGATGCGCCGCCGTTGCCACCGTTGCTGGCCAACGCAGCCCCGCCCCCACACGATGCCTCCGCGGCTGGAAGACTGGCGGCTCGATCAGGGCGTCGGCGGTGAGGTACTCAGGATGGTGCAGAGGAAGACGGGGGAGGCCGCCACAACCCGCGCTTGTTGTGAAGACGACCAGTCCCGTCGAGGAGGGACCGGGGGAGCGACTGGCGAGGGGAGTGCCTTCGGTGGCCGGAGTCACGGGGAGGGAGGCAGTTGCCGGCCGTAGGAGGGTGGCGCCATCGAGGTTAGGGAGACGGCTTGATCGATCCAGATCTGGTTGGGCTGATTGGGTGGATGGGTGTGAACCGGAACGGGGAGAAAACAGATAGAATTCCTTATATAGGGGTCAGCCATTGTAGAATAATATTCTACAATCAATTGTAGAATAGACCCACTATATATATACCCCTTAAGACTTATTCTAACAACAAAAGCTTATTCTGACAACACTAGATAAAGCAGACAAAACCAACCCGCAGCGTACGAATAAAAAAAACACCAATCCCATCCCACGCTTCCTTATCCCCAGTTTCCCACCCACCAGCACGCACGCAGAACCCTCCCCAGGCCACCGCTCCCTACGCCTCACCGGCCGCCGCTCCCTCCACCTCACCGGCCGCCATGGCCTGCACCTCGCCGGCCGCCACCACCCCAACCATCGGATCCACCTCATCACGTCCCCGGATCCGCCGCACGTTGTCTGCCCCGGTTCCCACCGCGCGCTGCCAAGGCCACCGAGCGCTCGAACTCTTGTTGCCGGCCGCCCCGGGCTCGACCTCTCGCCGCCGGCCGCCCATCCGGAGCTCCACCTCGCGCCGCCGACCGGCTTGAGAGTCGCGCCTCTCCACCGCGCGCAGCACCGGCTCCCCCCATGGATGTCCAGCGCCGGATCCGCAAGCCACCGTCCCCTGGGGTCGTCGGTACTCGCCGGCAACTCCCCTTTCCTGCAAATCCCGCACGGGAACGAGCTGCACGGGCTTCGCAAGCGAGATCCAACCGCGTTGATGAAGACCACGGCCTGCCAGGCCTCAACTCCGGTCGTCGGCGGTCAATCATGCAGTCCAGTTCCGCATCAGTATCTTCGCGGCTTGTATCTCGGTCTGCAAGTGGTTATTTGTTTGTAGTGCACACTGCCGGCCATGCAGTCCGCAAATTTCCTCCCTAATGCAATTTTGTTCTGTTAGTGCGATGTGCATTGGGCCAGACAGAGGATGCGCGGATAGCATTCGTGTACTCCGTGCAGTTCGCTCTGCCACACATTATCGTACTTTTTTTGCAGATTGTTTGTAGTTCACAATCGGTACCTCTGCAGTTTGTGGTGTGCACGGGTGAAGTGCAGTCCGTAAACATGACACGAGTGTTCAAAAAATAAACTTGGATGTAAATTTGTTTTGGATTTGAGAGGTGTTTGTGATATTAATATAGGGCATGTATTTATCTGATGGTAAATCATGCAGTTGGCTTGGGATCATGAGACGGTTCATTTTCCTTCGAGGTGAAATCACGAGGCGCGGCCAATTATGCAGCTCACTTTACTGCCGATTGTAAATAGAAAAACATAATTTGAAGAAAAAAATAAATGCAGTTCACTCGCCTTGTCCTTGCGGTGCACGCTCGTTGATAAAAAATGATGTTAAAAGTTAAAAAAACAAGTGCAGTTCTCTCTGTCGATAAATGTAACCTGTATCGGTCGAATGCAGTTCACTATGTCGATTTCGGGTCCGTGAAAAAATACGTGTATTTCTCTTTGCCATGTGAAAAAATCATGTGCAGTTCTTTCCGTTGACAAATGCAATCGGGTGCCCCGCGGATGCAGTTCACTCGCCGATTTTTTGTTCTGCGAAAAACACGTGCGTTCTATTTGGCGATAATGCAGTGCGCTCGCCTGTCGAATGCGGTGCGGTTGCCCCGGCGAATGCAGTTCACGTCGTCGATTCCAGGTCCTCGAAGAACGGAGTTCCGCGATTTACTAAAATCGACACAACTTTTAAATCGTAAGGAATTAGGGGATGTGTTTTACATACAAATGGAGCGCCTCGACGATATCCAATGGTGTATCAATTGCATCGATCAGACGAACGAATCAAACGAATTTAAGCAAAAACTCCCGCTGTCCAAACGAGGGCAGCAACACCGTTTTTTCAAATTACTTCAAAACCGTGTGGAATATGGAAAATTATTCAACATATGGATTAATCTGCTACTCCATACGAATCCAACGGTGTATCATATGCATCGATTGGACAAGCGGTTAAAATGTTCTAATCTCTACAAGATCCACCGGCGAAAAACAGAGTGTGCGCGTTTTTTTGCGGCTAGATATCTCTCAAATCCGTAGCGAATTAGACAAAGTGTTCTACATATGGTTGAAGCGCCTGATCGACATATTTCCAATGGTATATCCTTTGCATCATTTGGATGAACGGTTTAAGAGAAATCGCGAAACAACTGCAGCTGTGAAAGTGGGTCATCGCACCATTTTCGAAACTACTCTTAATCCGTGAATAATCAGGGGAAGTGTTCAACATACGGAAGATGCTCCTTTTCCATACGAATCCAACGGTGTATCATATGTTCAATTCTGAATAACGGTTAAAAACTTATCGCGAAAATACTGCATGCGGTTCGTTTTTACCCGAGCTGCAGTGCTCCGAATTCAGGAGTGCGATTCTCTTTGCGATACGATGCAGTTCGGAATGTTGTCAGAATAGTTATAGGATAAATGAAGGTACATAAAGGGGCGACAAAAACAGGCTATGCAATAGAATAGGATTGTAACGTAGCAGCAGCAGTATCAATGCCTAGTGCAAGAAATGTACGGAAAAGATAGGTGATATCTGGGGAAGGAAAATGGCTCTGCTTGCCTCGAATCTCGACGGTAGATGTACGGTCGTCGACGACGTAGTCGATCACAGAGGAGTGAATAGCGGCCGTCGGGTCTATCGGACAATAAGAGGGGGGGAAGAGACAATAAATACACAACAATAATAGAAATACAAATGCAAGACAAGGCAACACATTGTTGGCGGTGTTCTAACACAGTGCGAGGGGTATTGCTCGGCGCGGGAATTCATCCGGGGATGAACTACCAGCTCCGGGTGATTATCGGACAGGCATTCCGGAGGGGGAATGTCTCGTGTTCGTTGTGTTAGAGGGGGGTGGTTGGTATACGGGTAGGTTAGTCATAATCGTTGAATTTTTTTGAGGAACTTTGATGTATAAAATATTTTCATTTGACTTACGGTTTACAAGATATTTAATTTGAAAGATTTAATCATTTTATAGAATTTCTGGAATTTCTTTATTAATAAACCAACATTATCCACAACAGGGATATTGACCAGTCAAACTGACAGCATGGCCCCACATGTCAGCCTCTGGATATTTAAAATAATTCTTTTTCTATTTAATTAGCGGATGGGGTCCACATGTCATACACTAGCATTTATAAAATTTATCTAACTTAATTAAACATCAGGTGGGGCCCAGGTGTCATTGACAAAGAGTTAACTATTTATTATAAAAGCTTATTAAGCTGCTGGACCCACGTGTAGGTGAGACAGGGGGTTATATTAACTCGATATTAATAGGGGTTTACTTAGTGCTAATCTAACTACGCTGGCCACAGTGTCAGTGAGAGGGGGGGGGACTTAGCCTATCATTAGCACGTGCGTGCCTGCTGATGGCTTCTCGCCCCTCGTTCATTACCCAAAGTGGAAGGTTGAGATGTAGACAACAGCAAATTTCCCTCGGTGAAGATACCAAGTTTTGTCTCCAGTAGGACTCCGACAATGATAGGAAGGTGACAACGGCGCCAGCAATTAGGCGGTTGATGTGGACCTGCACACACAACAGATAACTTTGCTCCCAACGAGTACAGAGAGGTTGTGAATCCCTCCGGCCTTGTTGTTTACAAAGGATCAAACACACGAGATAATAATGATAGTGATAGCAACAAAAAAGTAAATAAAGCAGAAAATAAATAGCGGGTGTAAACAGTGGTGGAAATATGGACCGGGGTCCCATGATGTTCACTAGTGATGTCTCTCTCCCAAAAGACGATAAAATAGCCATGCGAGGTAAACAAATTATAGCTGGGCAATTGACATGATTCTGTGCGCAAACCAATGCTAACTATGCTATACAGAAAGGAAGAGGCTCAAAAGCATGGGCGCTACGCCAAGACAAGTAGACCGAAATCCATCTGCATCTACCTACTAATCATCCACCTTGAGATATCTATCCAGAACATCTCGCTGGTATTAAGTTGCGAATCCCACCCAAAGTGTAAACTCAAAGCAACAGAAAACTTCATTGAAGAACTTTGCGTAAAGTAAACAATCCTTGCACCCGCAAGTACAAGCACCGTTGTTTTCTCCCTTGTGGCAACAACACATCCCCTAGACTCATGTTTCTGTCACTCAAGCTAGTCATCAGGGGGCATGAACCCAAAATCATGCATAACGCTCCCTCTTGGATTCACTACCTACTACTCGGCCAAAGCAATAAACAGCAACGAAGAACATGCAAGAATTACTTAAGAACATAAATATAAAAGAGGAGAATCAAATATATTACTAGAACACAATCTGAACATAGTCTCGTAATCCATCAGATCCCAGCAAACTCAGCATAGCAATAGCAGAAAGATTACATATGTGCCTCGATCATGTAGGGCAGCTAACGAGGTCTAAACCATGAAGAACAAAGAGGGGAGGAGAACATCACATAGCTACTGATCATGGAACCATGGTCCAAGGTGGACTACTCACGGTTCATCCGGGAAGCATCCATGGTGGTGGAGAAGCTCCCGGAGGTGGTTCCTCCCTCCGGCAGGGTGCCGGGAAGAGGCCTCCTGGTGCTCCCGATCTTGGAAGCGTGGCGGCGGCGGAACAGTGGAGAGATCGCGAAAAAGGGTTCTTTCCTCGAGGGTTTCGGGACGAGAGGGATATATAGGCGAAGGGGGGCAGCCAGAGGTGGACCAGGGGCCCCAGGCGCCCCCCCTGGCGCGGCCTAGGGGGTGGCCACGCCAGGTGACCGCCTGGGCCACCCCTGGCTCCCTTCTGGCCCCACTTGGGCTCTTCCCTAAGCTTCCTGTATGCTGATTTTTCCTATATTTTTTCCGGATTTTTTCTGGCACTTTTAGTAATGGGAAAACCTGAAATACAAAAACAGCAGAAAGTAGGAACTGGCACTAGGGTGCAATGAGTTAATAGGTTAGTCCAAATATGATCAAAATTGTATGGAAGTGAATCGATATCATAGAAATATCACACCAAAGAAGTATGGAGCAAGAAAAAATTATAGATACGTTTTGGACGTATCAACATCCCCAAGCTTAATTCCTGCTCTTCCTCGAGTAGGTAAATGATAACAAGCATAATTTCTGTGGTTACATGCTACCAACCATATAATAAACTTTAAGTAAAGCAATCAAGGCATGTAATTCAATTCAACTCATAACAGGCAAGAGTCTATATTAGCATTGAAACAAGCAACATAAGAATATAAAGGTGCAAGAGCTCTTGCTTTCGGTAACTCGAATGTCTCCAAATGGTGTTTGCGTGCAAGAAAGGGGATAGGGATATACGAGAGAGTAAAACATAGTTTTTATTGTTGAGAACTTAATCTACTAAAGTTTCACACTTGGTCTTCTTTGGAATCTTATCTTGACTCATCCCTAGACCACTAGCCAGGTACAAGTCAAAATGATCCACTCCCTTTCGATATTTTGAGCACTCATGCAATGGATGAGCGCAAGCAAGAAAGTTGACACTTAGGATGGCAAAGAGAGAAAAATGATGGGGGAGGAAGACAAAAAGGTGTGAAAGGCTCACATCAATGAGGAAAATCATAGGCGAGAGAAATCCAAATGATAGATATGATGTGAGGAGTAGGGATTTCCATGCAACGGATGCACATAAGAGCTAAGGTAAGCTCTCCAATGGAACTAGTGGGGGTGCATCCAACTTGCTTGCTCAAGAAGACCTAGAGCTCATTTGAGGAGGCTCATCATTGGAATATACAAACCAAGTTCTATAGTGTGAAGGTCCCCACATAGCTATATGCATGAATGATAATCTCTATGGAGTACAAGATATAAGATGGAGTACGAGTGTGGATCTCTCAAAAGGAATAGTAGTGTGCCCCTTCTCTCTTTTTATTTCTTTTTCTCTTTTTTTCTTTTTTTTGTATTTTTTTGGTGCCCTCAATGGCTCTTTCTATTTAACTCTCATTTGTCCTCTTTGGGATCTTTTGATTTTGTCCTCTTTGGGATCTTTTCCTCACTTTAGGGGCAACACTCTATATATTACAACAAGTATAGAAGATATTTCACACTTTACAAAGGTACTCAACATAATGAAAATGAAACTATCATGAAGTATGCAAATGTATGCCTCTGCCAGTGTAGCAGGATATGCAATGATACTAGTGCGTCATGTAGCAATGATTTGGGCAAGGCCCAACTAGCATGCGGCTCATCGATCAAGCAAAAGCATGTATGACATGAAGATCAAGTCATGAGAAGGTGGATGTTGCATGGAAATGTATCTCGGAAAGGCTATGGAAATGCCTTTATAGGTAGTTGTGGTGGCTGTTTTGAGGAAGGATCTAATGAGGCTTATGATGACAGAGCGTATTGTGCCAAGGATTTGGATGCACCGGCGAAGTATGTGCCAAATCTTGAGGTGAGAAAGGGCAATGCACGGTACCGAAGTGGCTAGAAAAATATGGGTAGGTGGAAGTGTCAACTTTCGAATACTCACCTTAGTTCGAAGAACTCATGCACTTATTATCGGTAACTCTCAATCTAATTAGGAGGTTCACAAGGAGACAAGTACCCCGAGGAGGAGTGTATGGGGTTTTTTTTATCCTTGCGCATCCTCGACTCATGGTACGTGAGTGTACTCTAATATGCGATCCCTCCAAAGATTAGTGATCCATCTAGTAGCTAAAGTTCTCAACTAATTTTGTAGGTTTTTCGAAAATAAACACAGATTGGCCAAAATACGACATCTATCACTAATAGGCTAAAGCTCTTGACACCAAAAGTTCAAACATTACTCATGGCAATACCTCAAAACTATTGCAAGTTACTACTACAATTGAATAGCAACCTCAATTACCTACTTCAAGTCAAGACACACAACTCAGTGCAACAGGCAAAACTCTCTAAACAAGATAAACATGAAAACTCAAGAGAGTTCCAGCAACAAACTAAACAAAAGCTCTTAAAAATATAAGCATGAAAACTAAGAGCTAAACAAGACAGCAGCTACGAAAAAGATAAAGAACACACACAGAAAAGATAAGCATGAAAATCCTATGTTGTGTTCCAGGGTGAAGCGAAGCGTGTTTCTCTCCCACACAAAGAAAGCTGGGTTCTAACTTGTTATGAACAACAAACAAAGCTAAAGAAAACTAAGAAGGAAATAAAGAGCAAGACGCTCCAAGCATAGCACATAACGCATGAAGTGATAAAAATATAGTGGAACGAAAGACGAACTGATAATTGTTGATGGAGAAGGGGATGCATGGGGGCATCCCCAAGCTTAGATTCTAGAGTCTTCTTGAATATTTCTTGGGGGTGCACGGGGGCATCCCCAAGCTTGAGTATTTGACCCTCCTGAATCTTCTTTTATCATCTTTCCTCGCACAGTTGAAAACTCCCTTCATACATAACTCATCATAATCTGATTAGCGAGGTTAGTACCCACAATTAAATAATTTTTCTCTACTGGAAATAAGGATATTCTTGAAGAGCTACTGTTTCTCAAGATCTCCAAAAAGTTTTTGCAAAAAAAGCAAGCTTAAGGTTTGCAAAACAAAGAAAATGAAAAAAAGGACAAAATCTGTGAAAAACAGACCAGCAGGTAGTAAATAATTTTTTAGGGGTACTTCTGCAACTCAAATAAAAAAATTCAAAACATACGAAAGTTCAGTGATTTTATAGAGCATGTTGTGTAGAAAATCAGCTCAAAAAGATGAACTGGGAATTTTCTATGATTTTTCCCGTCACGAGGACAGAATCTGTTTTCTGGACAGCATGTCACAACTTTCACTTTCCTTGTCATATGAGGCTATAAATGGCACAAAGCTTGAAAAGTAAAGATACAATGATGTTGATACAGTAGTAACAATCATCAAGACCACTAAAAAACAAAAGAAAAACAAAAAGTAAAACCTAAATTCGTTGCGGGCTGCCTCCCGAAAGCGCTTCTTTAAAGCCATTAGCTAGGCTTAAAGATTATAGAAGATCCTCTCACAAGAATAAGAATTTTGAAGCAAAAGAGAGCATCAAGAAGCAAATATGAAACACATTTAATACTAACCCACTTCCTATGCATAGGCATCTTGTAAGAAAATAAATCAAAGAAGCACAAAGTGACATGCATAGGAAGGTCGAAAAAGAACAACTTCAAAACTTTCAACATGAAGAGAGGTGTTTTAGTAATATGGAAGTTTCTACAACCAAACTTCCCTCTCTTGAAATAATTTACAGTAGTATCATGAACAATATCAAGAATATAACTATCACATAAATCATGTTGTTCATGACCTACAAGCACACGTGTATAGTTTTCAACACGGTCTTTAGGATTATAAGATAAATGCAACCCATCACATTGAGCCTTGATAAGGGAAAAATTCTCCGGAGTTGGAGGTTTCAAAAGGATAATATGGCAATCAAGTGTGGGTGCAATAGCAACAATTTCATGCTTAACATAAGGAACTATAGCAAGTTCATCTTCGTAAGCGTCATCCATAGTGGCCTCATGGCCATCAACAAAGCAAGTATCAAAATCATCAGAAAGGGATGTATCAAGTGAGTCCTCGGAATCATAGGATTCCTCTTCATAGCAATCATTAGCCTCTTCTCCGGCAGCAAGCATTCTATTTTTAAAATCCTCAATATAAGCATTGCAAGTATAATTCTCGAAGCTATAAGCAAGAACTGCAAAGTTTTCAGACTTGTGAATAGTATCATAGTACTTTTCAATCAAAGAAGAAATCTCATAAGCACCCTTAAATGCAACAAAATCTTCAATCTTTTCAACATCAAAGTAGTCATAAACACCTTTTTTCATAAGAAGATAGGATCTCATTGTCATTAAACTGACATTGGAAATGAAGGTGTTTACGATCTATATTAGAGCAGCAAGTAAAATCATAAATTTTGCATAAACACTCAGCATATCAATAAGAAGTTTGTATTTGGTCCCATAAGTGTTTCCCTTTCTGAGATATTCGGTGCCGCGTATAATGAGCATGCTCATCCAATGATTTTCCCTCAACCAAGTTGGTTGGGTTTTTAGCGCGAGCACAAATTGATCGAAGACGATCCAAGTGAAACATGTCCATCCTCCCATATTTTGGTGGTTCAGCACCCATGGTGAGTATAGCATCACTAGGCAAAGCAAGACAAAGGAAAAAGGTAGAAACTATTTTTTTGGTTTTTCATATACGACACAAAGGCAAAAGCAAAAACTGGAAAGGTAAACTAACAAGACTAAAAAGCAAAGATAAAAGATAGTGTGCAACTCCCCTATCTTGAAGAGTGGAGTCCCCGGCAACGGCGCCAGAAATTAGCTTTGATGGCTTCTCGCCCCTCGTTGGTTACCCAAAGTGGAAGGTTGAGATGTAGACAAGATCAAATTTCCCTCAGTGAAGATACCAAGGTTTGTCTCCAGTAGGACTCCTACAATGATAGGAAGGAGACAACGGCGCCAGCAATTAGGCGGTTGACGTGGACCTGCACACACAACAGATAACTTTGCTCCCAACGAGTACAGATAGGTTGTCAATCCCTCCGGCCTTGTTGTTTACAACGGATCAAACGGACGGGATAATAATGATAGTGATAGCAAAAGAAAAGGAAATAAAGTATAAAATAAATAGCGGGTGTAAACAGTGGTGGAAATATGGACTGGGGTCCCATGATGTTCACTAGTGATGTCTCTCTCCCAAAAGACGATAAAATAGCCATGCGAGATAAACAAATTACAGCTGGGTAATTGACAAGATTATGTGCGCAAACCAATGCTAACTATGCTATAAAGAAAGGAAGAGGCTCAAAAGCATGGGCGATACGCCAAGAAAAGTAGACCGAAATCCATCTATATCTACCTACTAATCATCCACCTTGAGATATCTATCCAGAACATCTCGCCGGTATTAAGTTGTGAATGCCACCCGAAGTGTAAACTCAAAGCAACAGACAACTGCATTAAGGAACCTTGCGTAAAGTAAACAATCCTTGCACCCGCAAGTACAAGCACCGTTGTTTTCTCCCTTGTGGCAACATCACATCCCCTAGACTCATGTTTCTGTCACTCAAGCTAGTCATCAGGGGGCATGAACCCACAATCATGCATAATGCCCCCTCTTGGAGTCACTACCTACTACTCGGCCAAAGCAATAAGCAACAACGGAGAACATGCAAGAATTACTTAAGAACATAAATATAAAAGAGGAGAATCAAATATATTACTCAAACACAATCTGAACATAGTCTCATGATCCATCAGATCCCAGCAAACTCAGCATAGCAACAACAGAAATATTACATATGTGCCTCGATCATGTAGGGCAGCTCACGAGGTCTAAACCATGAAGAACAAAGAGGGGAGGAGAACATCACATAGCTACTGATCATGGACCCATGGTCCGAGGTGGACTACTCACGGTTCATCCGGGAAGCATCCATGGTGGTGGAGAAGCTCCCGGAGGTGGTTCCTCCCTCTGGCACGGTGCCGGGAAGAGGGCTCCTGGTGCTCTCGATCGTGGAAGCGCGGCGGCGGCGGAACAGAGGAGAGATCGCGAAAAAGGGTTCTGTCCTCGAGGGTTTCGAGACGAGAGGGATATATAGGAGAAGGGGGGCAACCAGAGGTGGACCAGGGGCCCCAGGCGCCCCCCTGGAGCGACCTAGGGGGTGGCCGCGCCAGGTGGCTGATACGGTGATGATAGTTCTCACTCCTAGTTGGTTACCCCAAGTGGAAGGTGAGATGTAGTGTAGCAGGAAATTTCCCTCCGTGAAGATACCAAGGTTATCGAACCAGTAGGACTCCAAGAGATACAAGTAGGTGACAACGGCGCCATAAATTAGCTTCGGGCTAAGGAGTTGACGTGGACCTGCACACAGAAACAAATAACTTTGCTCCCAACGAGTACAGAGGAGTTGTCAATTCCTCTGGCCTTGCTGTTTACAAAGGATCAACGCAAGAGATAATAATAGTGGCAACTGAAAGTAAAGACTGAAAGTAAATTGATAATGTATTCAATGGTGTGAATATGGACCGGGGTCCCGTGATGTTCACTAGTGATGTCTCTCTCCCAAAAGACGATAAAAGTGCTAGCGAGGTAAACAAATCACAGCTGGGCAATTGACAAAATTATGTAGGCACCGCAATGCTAACTACGCTGCAAAGAAAGGAAGGGCTCAAAAGCAATGGGCAGTACGCCAAGGTAAGTAGACCGAAATCCAACTGCATCTACTACGAATCATCCACCTTGAGATATCTATCCAGAACATCTCGCTGGTATTAAGTTGCGAATCCCACCCAAAGTGTAAACTCAAAGCAACAGAAAACTGCATTAAAAGAACTTTGCGTAAAGTAAACAATCCTTGCACCCGAGGGTACAAGCACCGTTGTTTTATCCCTGGTGGGATCAGCACATCCCCTAGTCTCTTGTTTCTTTCACTCAAGCTAGACATCAAGGGGCTGAACCCACAATATGGCATAACGCTCCCCCTTGGAGTTGCAAGCAAACTACTTGGCCAAAGAAAAATACTGCAACAGAGAACATGCAAGAATTTACTCAAGAATAAAATATAAAAGAGAAGAACCAAATATATTAATCATCACAATCTGAACATAGTCTCATAATCCATCAGATCCTAGCAAACTCAGCATAGCAACAGCAGAAATTACAATAGTGCCTCGATCATGTGAAGCAGCTCACGAGGTCTCGAAAGTGGAAGCACAAAGAGGGGAGAGGGACATCACATAGCTACTGGTCACGGACCCATGGTCCAAGGGGGACTACTCACGGTACATCCGGGAGGCATCCATGGCTATGGATGGTCTCCCGGAGGGGGTTCGTCCTTCCGGAAGGGTGCCAGAGCAGCTTCTCCAGGCAGCCCCGATCTTGAAACGGTGGCGGCGGCGGTGCAGAGGGGAGTTCGCGGAAAGTAGAACGATATTAGGGGTTTCCACCCCGAGGGATAAATAGAGGCGGAGGGGGGTGTCGAGGGGACCCACCAGGCAGCCAGGAGGCCTCCAGGCGCGGCCTAGGGTGGGGCCGTGCCAGGGACCCTCCTGGTCTCCTATTGGTGGCCCCCCTCCGCTGCCTTGGTGATTCCGGAAGCTTCCGGGTCGCTGATTTTTATCTGATTTTTCCGGATTTTTTGGAGCACTTTTAATGGCCGGTAAACCTGAAATACAAAAACAGCAGAAAACAACAACTGGCAGCTGGGTGCACTGGGTTAATAGATTAGTCCAAATATGCTCAAAAGTGTATGGAAGTTCAAGCAAAACATGGAAAAGTCACACAAAACATGCATGGAGCAAGCAGAAAATATAGATACGTTTGGGACGTATCAACATCCCCACGTTTAATTCCTTCTCTTCCTCGAGTAGGTAAATGACAACAAGCATAATTTCTGTGGTGACATGCCACACAACCATATAAGGACTTTTAAGTAAATCAATTAAAGCATGCAATTCAATTCAAGTCTTAACAAGCAAGAGTCTATATTAGCATTGACACAAACAACAAAAGAACAAAAGGTGCAAGAGCTCTCGCTGTCCGTGACTCGAATGTCTCCAGATGGTATTTGCGTGCAAGCAGGGGACTGGGAAAAAGAGAGAAAAAAGGTTGTTGAGAACAACTATCTACTAAAATTTCACACTTGGTCTCCTTTGGATTCTTATCTTGACTCGTCCCCAGACCACTAGCCAGGTACAAGTCAAACTGATCCACTCCCTTTCGACATTTTGAGCACTCATGCGATGGATGAGCGTGAGCAAGAAAGTTGAAACCTAAAAGGCAAAAAAGAAAGAAGGTGGAGGAGGAAGACAAAAAGGTGTGAAAGGCTCACATCAATGAGGACAATAATCATAGGCGAGAAAAGGCCATATGATAGATATGATGTGAGGAGTAGGGATTGCCATGCAACGGATGCACAGTGAGCTAAAATCTCTCCAAGGGAACTAGTGGGGGTGCATCTAACTTGCTTGCTCAAGAAGACCTAGAGCTCGTTTGAGGAGGCTCATCATTGGAATATACAATCCAAGTTCTATAGTGTGAAGGTCCCCACATAGCTATATGCATGATGATGATCTCTATGGAGTACAAGGGATAGAGGATGAAGTACTAGTGTGGATCTCTCAAAAGGAATAGTAGTGTGCCCCCTTCTCTCTTTTTATTTTTCTTTTTCTCTTTTTCTATTTTTTGTATTTTTTGGTGGCCTCAATGGCTCTTTCTATTTAACTCTCATTTGTCCTCTTTGGGATCTTTTGATTTTTTCCTCTTTGGGATCTTTTCCTCACTTTAGGGGCAACACTCTATATTTTACAAGAATATAGGATATCTTTCACACTTTACAAAGGTACTCACATAAAGAAGATATAACTATCATGATGCAAATGTATGCCTCTGCGAGGATAGCAGGATATGCAATGATACTAGCGCGTCATGTAGCAGTGATTAGGGCAAAGCCCAACTAGCATGCGGCTCATCGATCAAGCAAGTAGCATGTATGACATGAAGATCAAGTCATGAGAAGGTGGATGTTGCATGGCAATGTATCTCGGAAAGGCTATGGAAATGCCTTGTAGGTAGGTATGGTGGCTGTTTTGAGGTAAGATATAAGGAGGCTTATGATGACAGAGCGTATCGTGCCAAGGGTCTGGATGCACTGGCGAAGTATGCGCCAACTCTCAAGGTGAGAAAGGGCAATGCACGGTACCGAAGAGGCTAGAAAAAGTATAGGTGGGTGGAAGTGTCAACTTTCGAATACTCACACTAGTCCGAAGAACTCATGCACTTATTATCGGTAACTCTCAATCTAATCAGGAGGTTCACAAAGAGACAAGTAGCCCGAGGAGGAGTGTATGGGGGTTTGGTTATCCTTGCGCATCCTCGGCTCATGGTACGTGAGTGTACTCTAATATTCGAACCCTCCAGAGGTTAGTGATCCATCTAGTAGCTAGAGTTCTCAACAGGGGTTTTTGGTTTTTGAAAATCACACGGATTTCCCAAAATACGACATCTATCACTAATAGGCTCGAGCTCTTGACACCAAAATTTCAAACATTCCTCTAGTCAATACCTCAAAACTATTGCAAGTTACTACTACAAAGAGAATAGCAACTTCAACTACCTACTTCTAGTCAAGACATAAAACTCAGTGCAACAGGCAAACTATCTAACAAGATAAAACATGCAACCTATATAAAGTTCAACCTAAAACAAAAGAAAATCTCTAGAAAAACTAAAGCACTACAACTAAACAGGGCAGCAGCTAAGAAAAGAAAAAGAACAACTCACAGCTAAAAGAATAAGCATGCAAATCCTATGAGGAGTTCTAGTTCAAGCGGAGCGTGTATCTCTCCCACACAAAAGAGTAAGCTGGGGTCTAACTTGTTATGAACAGCAAGCAAAGCTAAAGAAAACTAAAAACAAAACCTAAGAGCGAGACGCTCCAAGAATAGCACACAACGCATGAAGTGATAAAAATATAGTGCAACGAGGGACGAACTGATAATTGTTGATGAAGAAGGGGATGCATGGGGGCATCCCCAAGCTTAGACGCTTGAGTCTCCTTGAATATTTATTGGGGGTGCACATGGGCATCCCCAAGCTTGAGAGTTTGAAACTCCAAGATCTTCTTTCATCATCTTCCATCGCGCACTTGAAAACTCGCTTCATACATAACTCATTGTAGACATATTAGAGAGGTTAGTGACCATAATAAAATAATTTTTTCTCTACTGGAAATAAAGATAACCTTGAAGAGCTACTGTTTCTCAAGATTGCCAACAAGTTTTTGCAAAGAAAAAGCAAGCTTAAGGTTTGCAAAACAGGACAGAATCTGTGAAAAACAGACCAGTTGGTAAAAACGAATTTTTTAGGGGTACTTCTGCAACTCAAATCAAAAAACTCAGACCATACAAAAGTTTCATAATTGTATAGAGCACACTGTGTAAAACATTCAGCTCAAAAAGATGAACTGGGATTTTTCTCTGATTTTTCTAGTCACGAGGACAGAATCTGTTTTCTGGACAGCATTCCACAACTTTCACTTCCCTTGTCGTATGAGGCTAAACTTGGCACAAATCTTGAAAAGTAAAGATACAATGATGTTGCTACAGTAGTAACAATCATCAAGACCACTAAGAACAGAATAAAACAAAAAGAAAAATCTAAATTCGTTGCGGGCTGCCTCCCGAAAGCGCTTCTTTAGAGCCATTAGTTAGGCTTAAAGCAGAATATCAAAGTTCTCGAAAATCATCGGAAGGTTCACCAAGGATCTCAAAAGGGTTTTCAATAAGCTCATCCTTGTTCTTCCGAGGGAAAAGGTACGTACCTTTTGCTTTACCACACAAACATATTTGTCCTTTACCTATATCAATGAATCCTTTCATGGCTCGGAGGAAGTCCCTTCCATGCACTATATTTCCTCGATTGGCCCTCATGATGAAGAAGTCAATCTCCATAATTCTTTTAAGAAACATGACCTGGACATCTTTTAACCTTCCCTGGATCTCAGAAATATTACCATTAGAATGTTCATGGAAAGATGGAAATTTTTCCATGCTTGCACGGTACAAAGAATCATAAATAAAGCTTGGCATTTTCTATTTCCAAAATCTCCTCTCTAGGAGGATTTAGTTTTTCTACTTATTTAAAGTCTAGAGCATCAAGTCTCTTCTCAATAGTAGCAATTCTGTCTACAACTGTATCAAGACCATCATAGACAAAATAACTAGATAAACCATGTATAATTTCAAGAGCTCTAGCTTCATAACACTCTAGAAAGTCTCCTTCAGCTATAAGATCAAGAGAGTTCTTACACCACTTAAAACGGCCAAAGTAAAAATTTCTAAGCACGATTCTTATAGGTAACCAAGGCATATTTGCCTTATGTGCTTCATAAATTCTGTCCCATGCCTTCTTCATATTCTCCCCGTTCCTTTGGTGGAAATCCAAGACCTCGGATTCCCTCATAGTACCAACTCCTAACATACTTGACCACACAAGAAAGGTAATAGGTATTTTTGGTATTTCGGATTAGGGACACAAAAGTAAAAACTGAAAGGTAAACTAACAAGACTAAAAAGACAAGATAAAAGATAGTGTGCAACTCCCCTGTCTTGTAGACTGGAGTCCCCGGCAACGGCGCCAGAAATTAGCTTGATACAGTGAGGATAGTTCTCACTCCTCGTTGGTTACCCCAAGTGGAAGGTGAGATGTAGCGTAGCAGCAAATTTCCCTCGGTGAAGATACAAAGGTTATCGAACCAGTAGGACTCCAAGAGATACAAGTAGGTGACAACGGCGCCAGAAATTAGCTTCGGGCTAAGGAGTTGACATGGACCTGCACACAAAAACAAATAACTTTGCTCCCAACGAGTACAGACGAGTTGTCAATTCCTCCGGCCTTGCTGTTTACAAAGGATCAACGCAAGAGATAATAATAGTGGCAACTGAAAGTACAGACTGAAAGTAAATTGATAATGTAAACAATGGTGTGAATATGGACCGGGGACCCGTGATGTTCACTAGTGATGTCTGTCTCCCAAAAGACGATAAAAGTGCTAGCGAGGTAAACAAATCACAGCTGGGAAATTGACAGAATTATGAAGGCACCGCAATGCTAACTATGCTGCAAAGAAAGGAAGGGCTCAAAAGCAATGGGCAGTACGCCAAGGTAAGTAGACCGAAATCCAACTGCATCTACTACGAATCATCCACCTTGAGGTATCTATCCATAACATCTCGCTGGTATTAAGTTGTCAATCCCACCCAAAGTGTAAACTCAAAGCAACAGACAACTGCATTGTTGTGGTCATACCTAAGGCATACCCTTAAGTATCATATATCATGGGGTACCCTTAACGAGACAATAAGAGTAAGACACCATGACATATAACCGAGTCACGTGTTACTCGGATACACCAACTCGGATGGTCCAACTCGGATGCTGCAACTCGGATTGTCCAACTCGGATGCTGTAACTCGGATACACCAACTCGGATGCTGTAACTCGGATGCTGCAACTCGGATTGTCCAACTCGGATGCTCCAACTCGGACACACCAACTCGGATGCTCCAACTCGGATGGTCCAACTCGGATGCTGTAACTCGGATGCTGCAACTCGGATTGCCCAACTCGGATGCTCCAACTTGGATGGATTTACTCTGCACGTGGCAACTCTGCATTAAAAGGGGAGTTACTCACGACAGTTACTACTCCAAGCATTACTTCATGTAATAAGTAGCACTAGAAACCGCCGCATTTATTAGGCACTAATCTCTCATTAATTCCCCTTTTATGTAATTTAAGTGGCATGGGGGTGGCGCACTCTATATAAGCCACCCCCACCACGACACCAAGGGGTCTCTTTCTTCTTCCTCTACCTCAGTCTTTCTCTCCCACGGGAAGAATTCATGTACATCATCTTGTTCATACAAAGATAAGGAAAAAGCTCCTCCGGGAGTACGAGACGTAGGGATTTTATCTCCTCCGCGAGAGTCCCGAACTCGATAAAATTGCCTGCGTCACCCGTTTGCATTTCGGTAGATCATGCTCCGTTCATACCCCTCTCTCTATTGTCAGGATTATATCCACTCTGTACGCTGATTTTTCCTATATTTTTCCTAAGCTTCCTGTACGCTGATTTTATATGCACATTTTTGGGCTCTTCCCGAAGCTTCCTGTACGCTGATTTTTCCTATATTTTTCCCGGAATTTTACTGGCACTTTAAGTAATGGGAAAACCTGAAATACAAAAACAACAGAAGTGAGCATAGTTCTCACTCCTCGTTGGTTACCCCAAGTGTAAGGTGAGATGTAGCGTAGCAGAAAATTTCCCTCGGTGAAGATACCAAGGTTATCGAACCAGTAGGACTCCAAGAGATACAAGTAGGTGATAACGGCGCCAGAAATTAGATTCGGGCTAAGGAGTTGACGTGGACCTGCACACAGAAACAAATAACTTTGCTCCCAACGAGTACAGAGGAGTTGTCAATTCCTCCGGCCTTGCTGTTTACAAAGGATCAACGCAAGAGATAATAATAGTGGCAACTGAAAGTAAAAATTGAAAGTAAATTGATAATGTAAACAATGGTGTGAATATGGACCGGGGTCCCGTGTTGTTCACTAGTGATGTCTCTCTCCCAAAAGACGATAAAAGTGCTAGCGAGGTAAACAAATCACAGCTGGGCAATTGACAGAATTATGAAGGCACCGCAATGCTAACTATGCTGCACAGAAAGGAAGGGCTCAAAAGCAATGGGCAGTACGCCAAGGTAAGTAGACCGAAATCCAACTACATCTACTATGAATCATCCACCTTGAGATATCTATCCAGAACATCTCGCTAGTATTAAGTTGTGAATCCCACCCAAAGTATAAACTCAAAGCAACAGACAACTGCATTAAAATAACTTTGCGTAAAGTAAACAATCCTTGCACCCGCAGGTACAAGCACTGTTGTTTTATCCCTGGTGGCAACAGCACATCCCCTAGTCTCATGTTTCTTTCACTCAAGCTAGACATCAAGGGGCTGAACCCACAATCAAGCATAACGCTCCCTCTGGGAGTTGCAAGCAAACTACTTGGCCAAAGCAAAATACTGCAACGGAGAACATGCAAGAATTTACTCAAGAACAAAATATAAAAGAGAAGAACCAAATATATCACTCATCACAATCTGAACATAGTCTCATAATCCATCAGATCCTAGCAAACTCAGCATAGCAACAACATAAATTACAATAGTGCCTCGATCATGTGAGGCAGCTCATAAGGTCTCGAAAGTTGAAGCACAAAGAGGGGAGAGGTACATCACTTAGCTACTGGTCACGGACCCATAGTCCAAGGGGACTACTCAAGGTACATCCGGGAGGCGTCCATGGCTATGGATGGTCTCCCGGAGGGGTTCCTCCTTCCGGCAGGGTGCCGGAATAGCTTCTCCAGGCAGCCCCGATCTTGAAACGGCGGCGGCGGCGATACAGAGGGGAGTCCGCGAAAAACAGATTGATATTAGGGGTTTCCACCCCGAGGGCTAAATATAGGCTAAGGGGGGTGTCGAGGGGACCCACAGGGCAGCCAGGAGGCCCCCTGGCGCGGCCTAGGGTGGGGCCGCGTCAGGGACCCTTCTGGAGTCCCTGTGGTGGCCCCCCTCCGCTGCCTTGGTGACTCCGGAAGCTTCTAGCAGCTGGGTGCACTGGGTTCATAGATTAGTCCAAATATGCTCAAAAGTGTATGAAGGTTCAAGAAAAACATGGAAAAGTCACACAAAACATGCATGGAGCAAGCAGAAACTATAGATACGTTTGGGACGTATCAACATCCCCAAGCTTAATTCCTACTCGTCCTCGAGTAGGTAAATGATAACAAGCATAATTTCTATGGTGACATGCCACACAACCATATAAGGACTTTTAAGTAAATCAATTAAAGCATGCAATTCAATTCAAGTCTTAACAAGCAAGAGTCTATATTAGCATTGACACAAGCAACAAAAGAACAAAAGGTGCAAGAGCTCTCGCTGTCCGTGACTCGAATGTCTCCAGATGGTGTTTGCGTTCAAGCAGGGGACTAGGAAAAAGAGAGAAAAAAGGTAGTTGAGAACAAATATCTACTAAAGTTTCACACTTGGTCTCCTTTGGATTCTTATCTTGACTCGTCCCCAGACCACTAGCCATGTACAAGTCAAACTGATCCACTCCCTTTCGATATTTTGAGCACTCATGTAATGGATGAGCGTGAGCAAGAAAGTTGACACCTAAAAGGCGAAACAGAAAGAAGGTGGGGGAGGAAGACAAAAAGGTGTGAAAGGCTCACATCAATGAGGACAATCATAGGCGAGAGAAGGCCATATGATAGATATGATGTGAGGAGTAGCGATTGCCATGCAACGGATGCACATGTGAGCTAAAAGCTCTCCAAGGGAACTAGTGGGGGTTCATCTAACTTGCTTGCTCAAGAAGACCTAGAGCTCGTTTGAGGAGGCTCATCATTGGAATATACAAGCCAAGTTCTATAGTCTGAAGGTCCCCACATAGCTATATGCATGATCATGATCTCTATGGAGTACAAGGGATAGAGGATGAAGTAATAGTGTGGATCTCTCAAAAGGAATAGTAGTGTGCCCCATTCTCTCTTTTTATTTTTATTTTTCTCTTTTTTTATTTTTTTTATTTTTTTGGTGGCCTCAATGGCTCTTTCTATTTAACTCTCATTTGTCCTCTTTTGGGATCTTTTGATTTTGTCCTCTTTGGGATCTTTTCCTCACTTTAGGGGCAACACTATATTTTGTACAAGAATATAGGAGATCTTTCACACTTTACAAAGGTATTCACATAAAGAAGATATAACTATCATGATGCAAATGTATGCCTCTGCCAGGATAGCAGGATATGCAATGATACTAGCGCGTCATGTAGCAACTATTAGGGAAAATCCCAACTAGCATGCGGCTCATCGATCAAGCAAGTAGCATGTATGACATGAGGATCAAGTCATGAGAAGGTGGTTGTTGCATGGCAATGTATCTCGGAAAGGCTATGGAAATGCCTTGTAGGTAGGTATGGTGGCTGTTTTGAGGAAAGATATAAGGAGGCTTATGATGACAGAGCATATCGTGCCAAGGGTTTGGATGCACCGGTGAAGTATGCGCCAAATTTCAAGGTGAGAAAGGGCAATGGACGGTACCGAAGAAGCTAGAAAAAGTATAGCTGGGTGGAAGTGTCAACTTTCGAATACTCACATTAGTCCGAAGAACTCATGCACTTATTATCGGTAACTCTCAATCTAATCAGGAGGTTCACAAAGAGACAAGTACCCCGAGTAGGAGTGTATGGGGGTTTGGTTATCCTTGCGCATCCTTGACTCATGGTACGTGAGTGTACTCTAATATTCGAACCCTCGAGAGGTTAGTGATCAATCTAGTAGCTAGAGTTCTCAACAGAGGTTTTTGGTTTTCGAAAATCACACGGATTGTCCAAAATACGACATCTATCACTAATAGGCTCGAGCTCCTGACACCAAAAGTTCAAACATTACTCTAGTCAATACCTCAAAACTATTGCAAGTTACTACTACAAAGAGAATAGCAACTTCAACTACCTACTTCTAGTCAAGACACAAAACTCAGTGCAACAGGCAAACTCTCTAACAAGATAAAACATGCAACCTATAGAAAGTTCAACCTAAAACAAAAGAAAAGCTCTAGAAAAACTAAAGCACTACAACTAAACAGAGCATGAGCTAAGAAAATAAAAAGAACAACTCACAGCTAAAAGAATAAGCATGCAAATCCTATGAGGAGTTCTAGTTCAAGCGGAGCGTGTATCTCTCCCACACAAAAGAGTAAGCTGGGGTCTAACTTGTTATGAACAGGAAGCAAAGCTAAAGAAAACTAAAAACAAAACCTAAGAGCGAGACGCTCCAAGAATAGCACACAACGCATGAAGTGATAAAAATATAGTGCAACGAGGGACGAACTGATAATTGTTGATGAAGAAGGGGATGCACGGGGGCATCCCCAAGCTTAGAAGCTTGAGTCTCCTTGAATATTTATTGGGGGTGCACATGGGCATCCCCAAGCTTGAGCGTTTGACACTCCAAGATCTTCTTTCATCATCTTCCATCGCACACTTGAAAACTCCCTTCATACATAACTCATTGTAGACTGATTAGAGAGGTTAGTGCCCATAATAAAATAATTTTTTCTCTACTGGAAATAAAGATAATCTTGAAGAGCTAATGTTTCTCAAGATTGCCAACAAGTTTTTGCAAATAAAAAGCAAACTTAAGGTTTTCAAAACGAAGAAAAGGAAAAACAAGGCAGAATCTGTGAAAAACAGACCAGCAGGTAAAAACGAATTTTTTAGGGGTACTTCTGCAACTCAAATCAAAAAACTCAGAACATACGAAAGTTTTTTTATTGTATAGATCACACTGTGTAAACAATTCAGCTCAAAAATATGAACTGGGATTTTTCTCTGATTTTTCTAGTCACGAGGACAGAATCTGTTTTCTGGACAGCATGTCACAACTTTCACTTCCCTTGTCGTATGAGGCTAAACTTGGCACAAAGCTTGAAAAGTAAAGATACAATGATGTTGCTACAGTAGTAGCAATCATCGAGACCACTAAGAACAAAATAAAAGAAAAATAAAAAACCTAAATTCGTTGCGGGCTGCCTCCCGAAAGCGCTTCTTTAGAGCCATTAGCTAGGCTTAAAGAAGAAGATCAAGTATTTTCAAGAGAATAACTAGCCCGTGTGGCGGACTCAAAAGGTAACTTAATATATTTCCTAGGGAAATGTTCCATCCCTTTCTTGAGAGGGAATTGGAATTTTATATTCCCCTCTTTCATGTCAATAACAGCACCAACCGTGCGAAGAAAAGGACGTCCCAAAATAATTGGACAAGAAGGTTCACATTCAATGTCCATAATAGTGAAATCAACGGGAACATAATTGTCATTCACAATGATAAGAACATCGTCGATCTTCCCCAAAGGTTTCTTTATGGAAGAATCAACAAGACGAACACCAAAAGAACAAGCATCAAAAGGTTTCAACTCAAATATATCATACATTCTTTTGGGCATAACAGACGTACTAGATCCAACATCACAAAGAGCATAACAAGAGAAGTTATTAAATTTGATTTTTATCATAGGATCCCAACCATATTCTAGCTTCCTAGGTATGTAGGCTTCTAGTCTAAGCTTATCCTCCCTAACTTTGATTAGAGCATTCGTGATATGCTCTGTGAAGGAAAGATTAAGTGTGATAGTGTGGGGGTCTCTAGACATCTTGTGTAGGAAACCAATAACTTCAGGTAAAGTGCAGTTGTCAAAGTCTAGGTCACTACTATCTATCAAGGAGGTAGTGATATCATTTAGGCTCACTTGTTTGAAAGCCTCTATGTTCATAGAGGTTTCTTCATCTATGGTTGAGGTGGTAGCATCACCATTGGTAGGTCCAATGGGACTAGGGGTGTGATGGGTGCTAACAGTTTGGACATCCTCAACTACTTGCATAGTGGCTACTGTGTGGTAGGTAGGAAGGCTTTTAATTCTCTCTTCTTCCTCCTTTTCTCTGGCCCATGTCTCTTTTAGTTTTCCCAACATCCTAATCATTAATTTGGACTTGGATGGCATTCATAGGAGTGGTCTTCCTCTCCTTGGGGGGAGAAGTTCAAATCTTCAGCATCTCTACATCATGGGCTATGTTGTCTACCTTGGAAGAGAGGGTATCTATTTTATCTAATTGCTCTTCCACACTCTTGTTGAAGGCTTTTTGGGTAGTGATAAAGTCTTTGATCAAGGTCTCTAGTTCAAAGGTGGAGGATAAGTGTTGTTGTTCCCATAGTTGTTGGATGGGAAAGGCCTAGGATTGTTGCTACGAAAATTACTCCTATAAGCATTATTGTTGAAGTTGTTTCTAGAGACAAAGTTCACATCTACTTGCTCTTGAGCAACCAAAGAATTTAAAGGAACATCCTGAGGATCAATAGGAGCTTGCTTGGTAAGTAGAGACATGATAAGGTCAACCTTTTCATTTAGAGAGGAGATCTCCTCGACAGAATTTACCTTCTTACCAGTTGGAGATATTTCGGTGTGCCACTGAGAGTAGTTCAGCATCATCTCATCAAGTAGCTTTATGGCAGCACCAAGTGTGGTTGACATAAAAGTTCCTCCCGCGGCCGAATCTAACAGGTTTCGCGAGGTAAAGTTCAAGCCCGCATAAAAGGTCTGGATAACCATCCAGGTAGTCAGTCCATGTGTGGGGCAGTTCTTGACAAGCGTCTTCATACGTTCCCATGCCTGGGCAACGTGTTCATTATCCAATTGCCTGAAATTCATAATGTTACTTCTCAATTGAATAATTTTAGCAGGGGGTAGTAATTCCCTATAAAAGCATCTTTGCATTTACTCCAAGAATCGATACTGTTCTTGGGTAAGGATTGCAGCTACTCCTTGGCTCTTCCTCTCAAAGAGAAAGGAAAAAAGCTTCAGCTTGATGATGTCTCCATCCACTTCCTTGTACTTTTGCATATCGCAGAGCTCGATAAATTTGTTTAAGTGCAAGGCATCGTCCTCTCCAACACCTTAGAATTGATCTTTCATAACAAGATTAAGCAGGGCAGGTTTAATTTAATAAGAAGGTGCTGAAGTGGCAGGTGGATCAATAAGAGTGCAGATAAAGTCACTGTTGTTGCGACTAGTGAAGTCACACAACTTGGTGTTTTCATTGGAACCCATAGTAGCAGCAGGTATTTTTGATATTTTAGATAAAGGACACAAAAGAAAAAACTGAAAGGTAAACAAACAAGACTAAAAAGAAAAGATAAAAGATAGTGTGCAACTCCCCTATCTTGTTGGCTAGGGAGTTGTCGGGACCAGTCTACTTGTAGCTCCTTGAGTCCCCGGCAACGGCGCCAGAAATTAGCTTGATACAGTGAGGATAGTTCTCACTCCTCGTTGGTTACCCCAAGTGGAAGGTGAGATGTAGCGTAGCAGCAAATTTCCCTCGGTGAAGATACCAAGGTTATCGAACCAGTAGGACTCCAAGAGATACAAGTAGGTGACAACGGCACCAGAAATTAGCTTCGGGCTAAGGAGTTGACGTGGACCTGCACACAGAAACAAATAACTTTGCTCCCAACGAGTACAGAGGAGTTGTCAATTCCTCCGGCCTTGCTGTTTACAAAGGATCAACGCAAGAGATAATAATAGTGGCAACTGAAAGTAAAGACTGAAAGTAAAGTGATAATGTAAACAATGGTGTGAATATGGACCAGGGTCCCGTGATGTTCACTAGTGATGTCTCTCTCCCAAAAGACGATAAAAGTGCTAGCGAGGTAAAAAAATCACAGCTGGGCAATTGACAGAATTATGAAGGCACCGCAATGCTAACTATGCTGCAAAGAAAGGAAGGGCTCAAAAGCAATGGGCAGTACGCCAAGGTAAGTAGACCAAAATCCAACTGCATCTACTACGAATCATCCACCTAGAGATATCTATCCAGAACATCTCGCTGGTATTAAGTTGCGAATCCCACCCAAAGTGTAAACTCAAAGCAACATACAACTACATTAAAAGAACTTTGCGTAAAGTAAACAATCATTGCACCCGCGGGTACAAGCACCGCTGTTTTATCCCTGGTGGCAACATCACATCCCCTAGTCTCATGTTTCTGTCACTCAAGCTAGACATCAAGGGGCTGAACCTACAATCAAGCATAACGCCCCCTCTTGGAGTTGCAAGGAAACTACTTGGTCAAACCAAAATACTGCAACGGAGAACATGCAAGAATTTACTCAAGAACAAAATATAAAAGAGAAGAACCAAATATATTACTCATCACAATCTGAACATAGTCTCATAATCCATCAGATCCTAGCAAACTCAGCATAGCAACAGAAGAAATTACAATAGTGCCTCGATCATGTGAGGCAGCTCACGAGGTCTCGAAAGTGGAAGCACAAAGAGGGGAGAGGTACATCACATAGCTACTTGTCACGGACACATGGTCCAAGGGGGACTACTCACGGTACATCCGGGAGGCGTCCATGGCTATGGATGGTCTCCCGGAGGGGGTTCCTCCTTCCGGCAGGGTGCCAGAGCAGCTTCTCCAGGTAGCCCCGATCTTGAAACGGCGGCGACGGCGGTACAGAGGGGAGTTCATGGAAAACAGATCGATATTAGGGGTTTCCACCCCGAGGGCTAAATATAGGCGGAGGGTGGTGTCGAGGGGACCTACAGGGTACCCAGGAGGTCCCTTGGCGCGGCCTAGGGTGGGGCCGCACCAGGGACCCTTCTGGAGTCCCTGTGGTGGCCCCCTCCGCTGCCTTGGTGATTCCGGAAGCTTCCGGGTCGCTGATTTTTTTATCTAATTTTTCCGGATTTTTTGTAGCACTTTTAATGGACGGAAACCTGAAATACATAAATAGCAGAAGACAAAAACTGGCATCTGGGTGCATTGGGTTAATATATTAGTCCAAATATGCTCAAAAGTGTATGAAAGTTCAAGCAAAACATGGCAGTCACACAAAACATGCATGGAGAAAGCAGAAATTATAGATACGTCTGGGACGTATCAGGTGCGCTTAAGAGACTCAAGAATAAGTGTGGCGTAAATGCCACAAAAGAGATCTCCCTTGTTGCCAATAGCAGCAAGGCGGCGAGCAATTAAGGCACCCACATTGTACTTACTCTCCCCTGAGAGGGAATTCGCCAGGATAGCCTCATCCGGCGCAGAACTGTTGCTCGTGTTGTCACGAGCTAGCACCCCTCTAGCAAAAAAAATACGCAAAATACATGAGGTGGGAGACAAGATGCTGGAAATCTTCGAACGCTGGATATCCTTCGTGTCCTGGCTGCAAAGGGAGTTGAAGAGGGTTATCAGCTCGGTGGGCTGAGTGTTCATATTTTCCTTCTTTCAAGCGTTCGACACACCTATTATTTCACAAAATCTTGACAAAGGCATGGTCAAAAGATCATCATAAATTCTAAACTCAACAATACCAGCATAATGATTATATCTGAAACTATTAATAAAATAGGAGGTGAGTTTCCGATCCGGAGCAACACCGCATGTTGCAAGCCGTGTCAAACCTGCATTAGCACAAAGGTTGTAAAACTCCTCCTTGATTCCTGCAGCTTCGAGGATAACTTCGCACGGATATGTCATCACATGTGTCGGACTTGTATCTTCTAAAAACTCTAGGGGCACATGATCTTCGTTGTAGCTCACCCTAGCAGCTCTAGTAAATCGGTCGGTGCGTTCCGGCTTCTTCTTCCCAAACCACCCCTTTGCTTTTCCTAAAAAAATCATTTATGAAATTTTTGACAATTCACAAAAAAAGATTTAAGAAATATGAGTTGAGGAAAACTACTCTACTCACTTACCTAAGACATAAACTTGCATCAAAACTTGTAAAATAATTTTCTACACATGCAAAATAGCTCAAGTGATCAGCACCAAGAACTACTAAATACTCACAAATGAAGCAAACAATCAAAAATCTAATTGGAGGGGTGGAGGAGTCACATACTGAGATGTCCCAAACGTATCTATAATTTTTTCTTGCTCCACGAATGTTTTGTGTGATATTTCTATGCTTTTGATACACTTTCATACAATTTTGATCATATTTGGACTAACCTCTTAACTCAGTGCATCCCAATGCCAGTTCCTATTTTCTGTGGTCTTTTTATTTCAGATTTCCCCTGCATTATAAGTGCTCCAAAAATAATGGAAAACCAATAAAAAAATCAGCGTATGGGAACCTTCCAGAGCCCCGAAGGAGAGCCCGGGGGACACCCTGTGCCTAGGCAGCTAGGGGGTGCGGCCGCACCCTAGGCCGCGCTAGGGGGGCCCTGCACTCCCTGGTGGCCCGTGGCTACCCCCCTTCGCCTATATATTTGTCTCGCCCAGAAACCTCCAAAGACAGAACCCTTTTTTGCGATCTCGCATTAGTTCCGCCGCCACGCTTCCATAATAGGGAGCACCAGAAGACCTCTTCCCGGCACCCTTCCAGAGGGAGGATTGACCTCCGGGAGCTTCTCCACCACCATGGACGCTTCCCGGATGATCTGTGAGAAGTCCACCTTGGACCATGGGTCCATTATCAGTAGCTATGTGATGTTCTCCTCCCCTCTTTGTTCTTCATGGATTAGACCTTGTGAGCTGCCCTACATAATCAACGCACATATGTAATTATTTATGCTGTTGCTATGTTGAGTTTGCTGGGATCTGATTGATTATGAGACTATGTTTAGATTGTGATGAGTAATATATTTGGTTCTTCTCTTTTATATTCGTGTTCTTGAGTAATTCTTGCATGTTCTCCGTTGTTGTTTATTGCTTTGGCCAAGTAGTAGGTAGTAACTCCAATAGGGAGCGTATGCTTGATTGTGGGTTCATGCCCCCTGATGACTAGCTTGAGTGACAGAAACATGAGTCTAGGGGATGTGTTGTTGCCAAAAGGGGGAAAACAACGGTGCTTGTAACTGCGGTTACAAGGATTGTTTACTTTACGCAAAGTTCTTTTAATGCAGTTGTTTGTTGCTTTGGGTTTACACTTTGGGTGGGGCTCACAACTTAATACCAGCGAGATGTTCTGGATAGATATATCAAGGTGGATGATTAGTACGCCCCAATATGCGGTACCGTTCCAGATCTAGATGTTTCCATCCAGATCCGGGGATGAAGCAGATATCGATCCCACCACGACATATGACGAAGTCATATGCCCCTGATTTCCAACATGATATCACAACATTACAGACACAAGGTTACAACATCTCATACAACCGGCATACAATTGCCTTAATACAATACATCAGCGGAAGATACCGTTGGAGATATGCCCTAGAGGCAATCATGTTATGATTTTATCTTCTTATGTATTCATGAGTTATTTGTATTGTCCTTGAAGATCATCACTAATATGTATCAATAAGTATGTGACTTGTTTGTGAGACTATATATTCTATGATGATTGTTCTAATGGTCCCTAGTTGATAAGGTTATGCGGACACATATCCTTGACTAGTATATGATTCGATTGATGACTATGTTTCACAAGTCATGAGCATGGAGATGCTACCGATAGTATGGACTTAGTGATGGGATCACTGAGTTGGACAGAGACCCACTTTGAGACGCAGCGAGATATTGTCATCTGTTAGTCTCAATACAATGTATATGCCATTTCCTAGACCTGAGGTCCTCGCATGTTCTCGGGATGAGTAATGACTCACTTAGGGACTATCAAACGCTACACCGTAACTGGGTAGTTATAAAGGTAGCTTACGGGTGAGTCATGATACATGCACGAGACATGGTTGATCAAGATGGGATTTGCCCCTCCACTTTGGAGAGATATTATCTGGGCCCTCTCGAGTGATAAGATTGAGAACGCATGGCCATGCGATATGGGTTAAGTGTTAACCCGGTTCAGGAATCTGTATCACGGTTTCGAGAAGAGAGGTCAAGCTATCACAAGGGTGACAAGTACTTGCCTTGAGCTTGACAACATATATCGTGAGGCAAAAGGAATGTTGCATATGACACTTTGTAATGGTTCGTCTTACGCATATATGGGAGTCGGCACGTTCTGCTAGCAACCGCTACCGACTATCGAACCGGATCTGATTCGGGACGTGTCCATGTGTACGTGAACCTATAGGGTCGCGCGCTTAAGAGGAAAGGAGCCCATTCGGATGTGATCCGAATGGAATATGGATGGAGGGTCCGGATTGCCTCAAGGGTTGAGGCCATTCCACGGGCGCCTATATAAAGGCTAGGGCGCACCCCGAAGGGGTAGAGGTTAGAACACAACCCTAGCCGCCACTCCACCTCCAGGTCGAGCCGCTGGACCTAGCAGTCCGCCGCCTGGCGCTCCTCCTTGTACGTGCGCATCCCTTGGAGGCGCTGCACCTGCGGCGCTTGGACGAACTGTTCACGGGATCGGATCGCGGGACTCCGTTCGTGGGATCGGTACGAGGGATCGGTTCGAGGGATTCGAGGAGCAGCCGCCGACGCGCATCGCCAAATCTCCTTCCGCTGCCGTGACTGCGCGTCTAGTGGTAAACCCTAATCACGTAGTTCATCCCTAGTAGCAGTGATCTTGGTTGTGCGCGGTAGAAATTTTATTTTAGCGCTAGCGTAGCGTACCGCGTGCCCCAATAGTGGTATCAGAGCCTCTGCTGCGTGGTGTTGAATTCGTGATAGAATTTCATATGGAGATATGTAGATCGGATCTTGTGTTGGTAGATCAGATTGGTTTTGCATGTTTGAGGTTCTTGGTTTCATGATCTGTCCCGAGGCGCGAGCTACTTAGGTCGTGCCACAACTTATCCCTAGAGGTCGGTTATCCGCCATTGAGATAGACAGTGTGCCGTAAACCCTGTTGTAGCATGCGGATATCACTTTGTGATTCATCCAGGACACGGATCAGGACACGGCGTGGATATGATCCGCGCTGTCCAGAAATCTGTGAGCAGGTTCGGTTCAGAGGCCATATCTTGGTCATATGAACTCCGATTGAGCTCCGTGACCTACCAAACGATGTAGAATGAAAAGATATGCACAACAACGACTGGTGCTAAAAGAGGTTTAGACGGCGGTAGAACGTCTAACTTGGTTTTGCAGGGAATGATTGTGATTTGGTATAGCCCATTGTGTATGTTGTTGTTCATGACCTGCGTGTCATGGTTTTGATAACCGGCTGGAGCCATGTGGTTGTCTCATTATTGTATTAATGACCTGCGTGTCAACATGTGAAGCCATGTAATGTACTTAATTTCATAGCTATTAGTTTGTAATAGCATAGTAACTTATGCAACACTTGGCGGTTGACACTACGGTGTGGAGATGGAGATCACCACGAGGACAACCGTACATGGAGATGGAGATCTCCATGGGAGGTTCACGCACATGGAGATGGATATCACCATGCGCTATGATAAAGGGGCTATACCATATCACTTGTATAAACTGCCTGTGAAAGTTTATCCCTTTATGCATCCTTCTTTGACATGGTAGATGTTTTAAGTAGGATGATCCCTCAAAGAATGTCAAGTAAAATTTGCCTCCCCAATTGCTGCACATCACATGTCATGTATGTTTAGTAGTAGGCCTATAAAATTAGGGTGCTGCTAGATCTCCTTGGCGTGATGGGTTTGTGTCGGACACTTACGCGCATAACAGTTGGTTAACTTGTCGAGGCTATCAAAACAGTTTTGGGCTTCGGGGCATAGGAGTTGGTGTGTATGTGATGCGCATCAACAAACAGGAGTCGTATGGTTGATGCGATTAGCAAGGAGTTGCTTACCGGTAGGTCGAGTCGGCTAGCAGTGATGCAAAAGCTCACTAGTCAATTCGCCCCATCGGATCCTGAATCACTTAGTGTCAACTAGAGGGATGTTGAACTTAGTGGGAGTAATTTTATTAAAGCGTTTAATATGAATTGCTCTTCATGAATACATGTCTTAGTATTTTGCATTTTATGTTGTAGATCAATGGCACCACCTGCTCCAGTTACCAATTTTGCGTTGAAATCCATCCTTGAGAAAGATAAACTGAATGGAACAAACTTTACCACCTGGTATAGAAATCTGAGAATTGTTCTCAAGCATGATAAAAAGGAAAATGTTCTAGAGGAACCGCTTCTAGAGGAAACGGCTAATAATGCCATCGCTGCTGCTAAGAATGCCTATCAGAAACTCAAGGATGAGTCTACTGAGATTAGCTTCCTCATGCTGGCTTCTATGGAGCCCGAGCTGCAACAGCAGTTCGAAGACATTAGGGCTTTCGATATGATCGAGAGTCTTCAGGGCATGTTTCAGGTTCAGGCTAGGACCGAAAGGTTCAACGTATGGCGATCCCTGATGGATTGCAAGCTGAAAGAGGATGATCCACTGAGCCTGCATGTCATCAAAATGATGGGATACATGCAAGCTTTGGATCGGCTTGGGCATCCGTTGACTCCTGAGTCAGCTAAAGATACAATTCTGGGTTCTCTTCCGCCAAGCTATAACTCGTTCATTATGAACTTTCATATGCATGGCATGGAAAAGAAGCCCACTGAAATGCATGGGATGCTTAAGATAGCAGAGCAGGACATTAAGAAGGGCACACATCAAGTGTTGATGGTGCATAACACAGCCAAGTTCAAGAAGTCATGGACCAAGAAGGCTAACGCAAAGGGTAAGGACAAGCATGTGATCCCGACTCCAGCCCCGGCGCCTAAGCCTGGACCTGACGCAGAGACCATTTGCTTCTATTGCAAGGAGAATGGTCACTGGAAGAGGAACTGCAACAAGTGGCTCGCCAGCAAGGGCAAGAGCAGTGGGAGTACGTCTTCTACAGGTACACTTGTTGTATATGTTATAGACATTTATCTTGCGGATATTTCTAATAGTTCTTGGGTATATGATACCGGATCGGTTGTTCACATTTGCAACTCGATGCAGGGACTAAAAAGAAGTAGAGATGTCGCAAGAGGAGAAGTTGACATTCATGTCGGGAATAAAGCAAGAGTTGTTGCATTAGCCGTCGGCACCATGCAACTTAATTTACCTTTTGGATTTTTAATGGAGCTTGATAATTGTTATTATGTTCCATCGTTAAGTCGAAACATTATTTCTGCCTCATGTTTGATGAGACAAGGTTATGAATTCATTATTAAGGACAATGGTTGTTCTATATATTTGAATAAGATGTTTTATGGCTTGGCGCCCGTTGTGAATGGGTTATTCATTTTGAATCTTGAAGGTGAATCTGTCTATAATATAAATGCCAAGAGGCTTAAACCTAACGATCTGAATACAACTTACTTTTGGCACTGTCGGCTTGGTCATATTAGTGAAAAGCGCATGAAGAAGCTCCATGAGGATGGACTTTTAAATTCGTTTGATTTTGAATCATTCGAGACATGCGAATCGTGCCTACTCGGCAAGATGACCAAGACACCTTTTGCAAAGAGTTGCGAGAGGGCATCCGACTTGTTGGAACTCATACATACTGATGTGTGTGGACCAATGAGCACGATTGCTAGAGGTGGTTACCAGTACTTCGTGACTTTCACCGACGATTTGAGCAGATATGGATATATCTACTTGATGAGGCACAAGTCGGAAACTTTTGAAAAGTTCAGGGAGTTTCAGAATGAAGTAGAGAATCAACTCGGCAAGACGATCAAACTTCTACGATCAGATCGTGGAGGTGAATATCTGAGTCAAGAGTTTGATGATCATCTCAAGAGTCGTGGAATAGTTCCACAACTCACTCCTCCTGGAACGCCTCAAAGAAATGGTGTATCGGAACGGAGGAATCGCACCTTGTTGGACATGGTTCGATCGATGATGAGTCAGTCAGATCTACCGTTGTCATTTTGGGGTCATGCTCTAGAAACTGCAGCTTTCACACTAAAAAGAGTACCATCTAAATCCGTAGATAAGACACCATATGATATATGGACTGGGAAGCGTCACAGTTTGTCTTTTCTAAAGATTTGGGGTTGTGAAGCGTTTGTCAAGCGACTTCAGTCAGACAAGCTAGCACCCAAATCGGATAAGTGCATATTCGTGGGATATCCAAGGGAAAACTTAGGGTATTACTTCTACAACCGACAAGAGGGAAAAGTGTTTGTTGCTCGACATGGTACCTTCCTTGAGAAAGAGTTTCTCACTAGGAAGGCTAGTGGGAGGACGGTGCAACTCGAAGAGGTTCGAGATAAACCACTCGGGGAAGACACGGCAAGTGATGCCATTATGGCAGAGCCATTCAGTGAACCCGTGGTTGAAGTAGCACCCGCACCACGAAGGTCAGAAAGACTGTGTAATGCAAGCAATATATTGTTGTTGGACAACGATGAGCCTTTGACATATGCGGAAGCGATGGTGGATCCAGATTCTGAGTTATGGCTTGAGGCCATGAGATCCGAGTTAAATTCCATGGATGACAATCAAGTTTGGAACTTGGTTGATCTGCCAAATGGTGCAAGAACCATTGAGTGCAAATGCATATTTAAGAAGAAACCTGATATGGATGGAAATGTTCAAATCCATAAAGCTCGACTTGTCGCAAAGGGGTTTCGACAAGTTCAAGGAATTGACTACAACGAGACGTTCTCGCCTGTAGCGATGCTTAAATCAGTTCGGATTATTCTAGCTATAGCTGCCTATTTCGATTATGAGATATGGCAAATGGATGTCAAAACAGCTTTCCTTCATGAAAATCTAGAAGAGGACGTGTATATGATACAGCCCGAGGGTTTTGTCGATCCACAGAAGGCTAGTAAGGTATGCAAACTTCAAAAATCCATTTATGGATTGAAGCAAGCATCTCGGAGTTGGAATATTCGTTTTAAAGAGGTTGTCAAATCGTTTGGCTTCATCGAGAACGAAAAGGAACCTTGTGTGTTCAATAAGTTTAGTGGGAGCTCAATCGTATTTCTAATATTATATGTGGATGACATATTACTGATTGGGAATGACATTCCAATGCTTGAAGCTTTCAAGGACTCATTGAAAAATAGTTTTGCAATGAAGGACTTGGGAGAAGCAACTTACATTTTGGGAATCAAGATCTATAGAGATAGATCAAGGAGGCTTATTGGATTAAGCCAGTGTACGTATATCGACAAGGTGTTGAAAAGGTTCAACATGCATGAGGCTAAGAAAGGGTTCTTGCCTGTGTCACATGACATTCATCTAAGCAAGACTCAGGGTCCATCGACTCCTGATGAGCAAAGACGCATGGATAAGATTCCGTATGCTTCGGCCATCGGGTCTATCATGTATGCTATGGTATGTACTCGTCCAGATGTTTCCTATGCGCTAAGCGCTATGAGCAGATACCAGGCTAATCCAGGCGAGAGCCACATGGACAGCAGTTAAGAGCATCCTAAAGTACCTGAAAAGTACTAAGGATATGTTCCTAGTTTATGGAGGTGAGAATGAGCTCGTTGTAAAGGGTTACACTGATGCTAGTTTCCAAACCGACAAGGATGACTTTCGTTCGCAATCTGGTTATGTGTTCATTCTGAACGGAGGTGCAGTGAGCTGGAAGAGTTCCAAGCAAGAGACGGTAGCTGATTCTGCAACAGAGGCCGAGTACCTTGCAGCTTCTGAAGCTTCAAAGGAAGGTGTTTGGATAAGGGATTTCATTACCCTACTTGGTGTGGTTCCAGACTCGGCAAACCCGTTGGACCTCTATTGTGATAATAGTGGTGCCATCGCACAGGCCAGGGAGCCAAGGCATCACCAGAAATCCAAGCACATAGAAAGGCGTTATCATCTCACACGACAATTCGTAGATGATGGTAATATAAATGTATGCAAAGTACACACGGATGCAAACGTTGCTGATCCTTTGACGAAGCCTCTCCCGATGCCGAAGCATGAGGCGCACGTAAGAGCCATGGGCCTTAGATGCCTAACTGATTGACTCTAGTGCAAGTGGGAGACTGTTGGAGATATGCCCTAGAGGCAATCATGTTATGATTTTATCTCCTTATGTATTCATGAGTTATTTGTATTGTCCTTGAACATCATCACTGATATGTATCAATAAGTATGTGACTTGTTTGTGAGACTATATATTCTATGATGATTGTTCTAATGGTCCCTAGTTGATAAGGTTATGCGGACACATATCCTTGACTAGTATATGATTCGATTGATGACTATGTTTCACAAGTCATGAGCATGGAGATGCTACCGATAGTATGGACTTAGTGATGGGATCACTGAGTTGGACAGAGACCCACTTTGAGACGCAGAGAGATATTGTCATCTGTTAGTCTCAATACAATGTATATGCCATGTCCTAGACTTGAGGTCCTCGCATGTTCTCGGGATGAGGAATGACTCACTTAGGGACTATCAAACGCTACATCGTAACTGGGTAGTTATAAAGGTAGCTTACGGGTGAGTCATGATACATGCCGCGAGACATGGTTGATCAAGATGGGATTTTCCCCTCCACTTTGGAGAGATATTATCTAGGCCCTCTCGAGTGATAAGATTTAGAAAGCATGGCCATGTGATATGGGTTAAGTGTTTACCCGGTTCAGGAATCTCTATCACGGTTTCGAGAAGAGAGGTCAAGCTATCACAAGGGTGACAAGTACTCGCCTTGAGCTTGACAACATATATCGTGAGGCAAAAGCAATGTTGCATATGACACTTTGTAATGGTTCGTCTTATGACTTTACGCATATATGGGAGTCGGCACGTTCTGCTAGGAACCGCTACCGACTATCGAACCGGATGTGATTCGGGACGTGTCCATGTGTACGTGAACCTATAGGGTCGCGTGCTTAAGAGGATAGGAGCCCATTCGAATGTGATCCGAATGGAATATGGATGGAGGGTCCGGATTGCCTCAAGGGTTGAGGCCATTCCACGGGCGCCTATATAAAGGCTAGGGCGAACCCCGAAGGGGTAAAGGTTAGACCACAACCCTAGCCACCACTCCACCTCCAGGCCGAGCCGCCGAACCTAGCAGTCCGCCGACTGGCGCTCCTCCTTATACGTGCGCATCCCTTGGAGGCGCTGCACCTGCGGCACTTGGACGAACTGTTCGCGGGATCGGATCGCGGGACTCCGTTCGTGGGATCGGTACGAGGGATCGGTTCGAGGGATTCGAGGAGCAGCCGCCGACGCGCATCGCCGACTCTCCTTCCGCTGCCGTGACTGCGCGTCTAGTGGTAAACCATAATCACGTAGTTCATCCCCAGTAGCAGTGATCTTCGTTGTGCGCGGTAGAAATTTTATTTTGGCGCTAGCGTAGTGTACCGCGTGCCCCAATAGATACATGTCTGGGTACAGACTACAATCAAATGCCTAGCGGCAAAGAGAAAATCATTGATCCCCATAACCACACGGGTCAAGGCCATCCGTTGGGATCCGCCTAACTAGTCGTCATCGAGTCTCCGCGAAGGCGTCCAGAGGAAGGGTCGTCGAGCTCCTCTGAAGTCCAATATCGTTTGCATAACGTGCGTAAAAGAGAAAAGAAGAGGTGAGCTATATCAAAGTCTTGTAACTAACTTCTCACGGGTAAAATGGGGGTAGTGGTGAGGTTGCAGACGCACTAGCAATATATGAGTGGCTAATGGTCTATTTTAGAGTAAGATGAGGAATCGCCTCCCACAAGTCTTGCTATCCACTACTTATGCAAACGTAACACCTAGCCTATCCTTGTCCTCCTCTTCGAATCTCGACGAAGGAGAAGCAGTCAAGGCACACACACATTGATAGAGTTGCTAAGATTATCTCAGTTGTTTTTGTCTATGAACAAGGAGTAGGTCTCAAGTCGTCCATAACCTTGGACACGGCTTCTCAAAAAGATTTAACCCTGCAGGGGTGTACAACCTGCCCATTACCAGGCTGCGCACGCACGCCCATCTCTCTCAGTTTCTACCCATCACAGGCAGCCATTTTATCATTTAGTCCCGAGAGATCCGAAACGACAGGTCCCTCTAACTAACAACGAACAAATCCGGGTGGCCCCCAGTGAGTCGACATCCATCTCAGGACTCGGCCGCGCTTTCGATCTGGTTTCTACCGTATGACTCCAGGTTTGGATTATCCGTATGTGCTCAACTGAGCCTGGGTGCTTAGCCGTTCAGGTTGGACCAATGGGAAACACTGCCCCACTGGTCCGGGTTGTTTTGAAAACTGTTGGCTGCGGAACCAGACGCACACATGGTTTCAAATGGTAAATCAGCTTGGGACACCACTAGAAATGTTTGAAGCTAAGTAGGTAAGAAGAGGGGACCCCATAGTATCCCACACGCGGTTAGGCATGCTCGTCAAGAGACACAATACCCGGAACTCGGGTCCTAGGGGACTCAAATGGAACAAAGCGTCGGGGCGGGATAGCCTAGACCTTCCATCCTTCATCGAGTATAGTCAACATTATAATAATCATATCATCCACAACAATATAATAATGTGATAGCCAATCCAAGGAGTAACAAGATAACAGTTGATAAAATCCTAGCATGCATACTAAGCAGTGGCTGAGCAGCGAGCAATAGTAACATAGCCGAACAAGGTTTGCTGGGATGTGGAGGACATGGATGTTTGGGTTTATTTGAGAGGCATGAATATGAAGTGGTAGGATCAAGCAATCGTTATATCCTACACCTAGGCGCGAGTGAGCTGAAAGTTATAAGCATGATATATGCTCCCCGTTACCTGATAAGAAGACGGAACCGAAGGTGTATTCGATCGCAAGCTCGCTTCGTCTCCGAGAGGTACCCGCGGAAGAACACACAAGAAGGAGACACTGGAAAAGGCAATCGACGAGCAAGCATCTATTACTACGAAGAAATTACGAGCAAGAATCAACAAGAAGGCAACATGAGACAACGCACTACGGTATCGCATCTATCGTCGAGAGTTATTACTAACAGGTTAAGTGGAGTATTCGTCACACACAGCGATACCGCACATTTAGAATGGTTCAAGTTATTTAGCTACACAACATGTGCAAAGGTTGTTAACATGGAATCTCAGACAAGTATGGCATCTCACACAATCATTGCAAGAGGTGAAGCATAAAGTAACTATCTATGCTAGTCAATTTAAGTGGGGGTAAAACCGATAGATGCCAAGCTATTTCGGACCCCACAAAAAAATGGAATTTGGTACTGTTCTGCCCTAAACATAATTTTTTTATTAGCAAGCAAGAGCAGCATATTCACAACCTACATGAAATTCTAGTCAAGTTACATGTAAGAAACATTTTAAACGGAGCAACGCTTGAAAAGTTATTAGATAAACCATTTACGATGGCATGCGATGTAGTTAGCAAGTAAACATCATGTAAACAAAGTCAAACATGGCAAAGAAGCACATTTTATGAATCTGCACAAAATTCTAAGCAAGTTACATGTAGAAAGCGCCTCGATCCAACAAATGGTTGAAAAGATATTGCTACCGCAAGTTACAACAATAATCTGCCAAATATAATAAGCCTAGAAAACTAAATATGCCCCCAAAGGGCAGAATCTTGTGTCGCTGGGCACGAACAGACAGGGCGCAAGATACTATACAACGCACAGGCAAGAAATTGTAATGGGCCGGCCAACTCGCAACAGAAAAAAAAGGAAAAAAGGGTGCCTGTGCCAGCTCACCTTGCGGGCCGAGCCCAGGTCGCAGGGGTGGGCGAAGCTTAGCTATATGGCGCTCGGGGCGCGGTGGAAGGCCGCAGGCCGGCTCGAGGAAGATGGGCCGCCTGCGGGCGCTGTGGGCCAGTGGCGAGCTGGGCCGTGTGGGGCGCCTGGCCCATGGGACACGCCGGCCAGGTCGATGAGCAGCCGAGCGGGAGGCTCGGGCTCCTCCCGATGCACCACGGGGTCACGGCGGCGGCCTCTCCCCTGCGACGAGCGGAGGGACTCCGGCGAGGGATGGCTTAGGGTGGCGCTAGGCGCGACAGGCGGCAGAGGAGACGTGGTGGCGGCCGAATCTAGGCGTGGTGGAGACGAACGGTGCCGCAGGGTGGCCATAGTGGCTCGGGCCGAGCTCCTGGCCGTGATCCATGGAGGCGGCGGTGGCTTCGACTGCTGCAGAGGAGGAGGAGGGAGGTGAAGAAGATAAGGGAGGAGGACGGCGGGGGCAGGGCTCACCGAAGGGAGCACGCGGTGCGGCAGCGTCTCGCCGGAGGCGGGTGGCCATGGCGCGGGAGGAGAGGGCGTCCAGGCCCAGATCGGGCCTGGTGGCGGCTAGAGGAGGGACCGCACGTCCCGGGGCGCGGTGAGGAGTGGCTGTGGTGACTTGGCGCATCTGGAGCCATTGATCTCCGGATCTGACGACTCTAGAGGGCTGAAGGCTAGGGTTTCGAATTTTTGGAGGCTGGTTTGGGCAGATCTGAAATTTTAGAGGGGGGTGGCTGCAAATTTTGTGTTAGGGAAACCCTAGAAAGGGGTGGGAGAGTGGTGGTCTTTATATAGGCTGGCCTGGATGGCAGGTTTACGCAAAAGCCCTCAGGTTTTCTCCCTCGCGTCCGGTACTCCACGTTTCTGACCGCCGGGAGTCCATACGACCTCCGATTCAGATAAAATCTCGAACCACGTGCTCAACGCGTCAAGCTCGTCAGTTGTAGCTCACTTAGATATCGTTTCGAGACTATTTTCCGATGCCCAATAAAATAATCCATTTAATTATTAAATGGGGTTTTTCGTTCCGATGCCGATGGCTGGTCCTGTGCCGGAAATTGCGATGGCTGGTCCTGTGTCGCAAAGGTCGTGTGAAGTTTGGGAAAAAGGTTTAGTCCCGCATCCAATACGAGAAAGAGGGGGGATATTCACCGATTAATAAATCGGCTAAGCAAATACTACAAACAATTCTAGCAATCAATAAAAATAAAGAAACAAACAATTTTTTTAATTAGGGTGGAATTTCCGGGGTATTACAATACAACACCATTAACAAGGGATCTCGTCCCGAGATCCTTGACAATCCGGGGGAGAGTAGGGGAGAGAAAAGAGAGTTGGCAATCTTCAACACCACCAACAAGGGACTCTGCTCTATGTCGACGGCGAGTTTCCGTCGAGAAACTTTCCGCGGGGAGATGGCGACGTCAAAGAACGAAGCTACCAGGAGATCAACAGGAAGAATGACAATTCAAAACGATGGTCGAGGGAAGTACTCTCACTCAAATCGTGACGATACTAGGAAAGAGGACTGAAGTCAACAGATGACCAAGATGTTTAACCAGAATTCGAAAAACTAAAGGTACTACAGGATTTCCCAAACCTGAGATCGGAATCGAGACAATACGCTGCAAGCAAGACATTGTAACTATTCTGAAACACCACTTATTCGAGATCCTAGAGTTTGAAGGGGATAAGTCGAGAGTAAAACAGTTACGACACTTGTCCTGACCAGAGAAAAGGTAAGGAGGAAAAAGAATCCTACTCTCCGATAACTATCTTAGTAACTACAAAATAGTTTTTGTCTAGACTCGACATCGGCCAGAAAAGGGATCCTACGGTCGGTAAGGCTCTTATACCAAGTTGTAAGGCCCGATATGCAGTACTATTCCAGATCTAGATGTTTCCATCCAGATCCCAGGACATATGACGAAGTCATACGCCCAGGATTTCCAACATGATATCACAACATTACAGATACAAGGTTACAACATCTCATACAACCGGCATACAACTGCCTTAATAAAATACATCAGCATAAGATACATGTCTGGGTACAAACTACAATCAAATGCCTAGCGGCAAAGAGAAAATCATCGATCCCCATAACCACACGGGTCCAGGCCCTCCGTCGGGATCCGCCTAACTAGTCGTCGTCGAGTCTCCGCGAAGGCGTCTAGAAGAAGGGTCGTCGAGCTCCTCTGAAGTCCAAGATCGTTTGCATAGCGTGCGTAAAATAGAAAATAAGATGTGAGCTATATCAAAGTCTTGTAACTAACTTCTCACGTGTAATATGGGGGTAGTGGTGAGGTTGCAGACGCACTAGCAATATATGACTGGCTAACGGTCTTGCTATCAACTACTTACGCAAACATAACACCTATCCTATCCTTGTCCTCCTCTTCGCATCCCGACGAAGAAGAAGCATTCAAGGCACACACACATTGATCAAGTTGTAAGATTATCACAGTTGTTGTTTTCTATGAACAAGGAGTAGGTCTCAAGTCCACCATAACCGTGGACAATGCTTCTCGAAAAGATTTAACCCTGCAGGGGTGTACCAACTGCCCATTACAAGGCTCCGCACGCATGCCCATCTATCTTAGTTTCTACCCATCACAGGCAGCCATTTTATGATTTAGTCCCGACAGATCTTAAACGACAGGTCCCTCTAACTAACAACGAACAAATCCGGGTGGCCCCCGGTGAGTCGACATCCATCTCAGAAGTCGGCCGCGCTCTCGATCTGGTCTCTATCGTATGACTCCAGGTTTGGATTATCCGTATCTGCTCAACTGAGCCCGGGTCCTCAGCCGGTCAAGTTGGACCAATGGGAAACACTGCCCCCACTGGTCCGGGTTGTTTCGAAAACTGCTGGCTGCGGAACCAGACACACACAAGGTTTCAAATGGTAAATCAGCTTGGGCCACCACTAGAAATGTTTGAAGCTAGGTAGGTAAGAAGAGGGGACCCCATAGTATCCCACACGCGGTTAGGCACGCTCGTCAAGAGACACAATACCAGGAACTCGGGTCCTAGGTGACTCGAATGGAATAAAGCGTCGGGGCGGGATAGCCTAGACCTTCCATCCTTCATCGAGTATAGTCAACATTATAATAATCATATCATCCACAACAATATAATAATGTGATAGCCCAATCCAAGGAGTAACAAGATAACAGTTGATAACATCCTATCATGCATACTAAGTAGTGGCTGAGCAATGAGCAATAGTAACATAGTCGAACAAGGTTTGCCGGGATGTGGAGGACATGGCTGTTTGGGTTTATTTGAGAGGCATGAATATGAAGTGGTAGGATCAAGAAATCGTTCTATCCTACACCTAGGCGTGAGTGAGCTGAAAGTTATAAGTATGATATATGCTCCCCCTTACCTGATAAGAAGACGGAACCGAAGGTGTAGTCGATCGCAAGCTCTCATCGTCTCCGAGAGGTACCCTCGGAAGCACACAAGAAGGAAACACTGGAAAAGGCAATCGACGAGCAAGCATCTATTACTACGAAGCAATCACGAGCAAGCATCAACAAGAAGGCAACACGAGACAACGCAATACAGTATCGCATCTATAGTCGAGAGTTGTTACTAACAGGTTAAGTGGAGTATTCGTCACACACGACGATACCGCACATTTAGAATGGTTCAAGTTGTTTAGCTACACAACATGTGCAAAGGTTGTTAACATGGCATCTCAGACGTACATGGCATGTCACACAATCATGGCAAGAGGTGAAGCATAAAGTAACTATCTATGCTAGTCAATTTAAGTGGGGCTAAAATAGATAGATGGCAAGCTATTTCGGACCCGACAAAAAATGGAATTTTGTACTGTTCTGCCCAAATCATAATTTTATTATTTTTATTAGCAATGAAGAGCAGCATATTCACAACCTACACGAAATTCTAGTCAAGTTACATGTAAGAAACATTTTAAACGGAGCAACGGTTGAAAAGTTATTAGATAAACCATTTACGGTGGCATGCGATGTAATTAGCAAGTAAACAACATGTAAACAAAGTCAAACATGGCAAAGAACAACATTGTATGAATCTACACGAAATTCTAAGCAAGTGACATGTAGAAAGCGCCTCGATCCGACAAACAGTTGAAAAGATATTGCTACCGCAATTTACAACAATAATCTGCGAAATTTTCCATTCAGTCAAAGGCCTTTGACCGTTAAGTTCTCTTATATAAAAATTTAACGGTCAACGGCCTTTGACTGGAAGGAAAATGTATGGAAGGGAATTTCTATAAGTGTAGTTAACGGAAGAGTGGAAAATTTGAGCATGCTCAAAAATTAGGGGAAAATCTGAGTAGTGGGTTAAGTTAGGGGCACAGATGTAATGTCCCAATATAATAAGCCCAGAAAAATAAACAAGCCCCTACTGGGCCGAATCTAGTGTTGATGGGCACAACCAGACAGGGAACAATATACTATAAGACGCACAGGCAAGAAATTGTAACGGGCCGGCAAACTCGCAACATAAAACAAAGGAAAAAAAGGGTGGCTGGGCCAGCTCACCTTGCGGGCCGAGCCCAGGTCGCAGGGGTGGGAAAAGCTTAGCTATATGCCCCTCGGGGCGCGGTGGCAGGCCGCAGGCCGGCTCGGGGAAGATGGGCCTCCTGGGGGCGCTGCGGGCCAGTGGCGATCTGGGCCTTGTGGGGCGCCTGGCCCACGGGACACGCCAGCCTGGCCGGTGAGCAGCCGAGCGGGAGGCTTGGGCTCTTCCCGATGCACCACGAGGTCGCGACGGCGGCCTCTCCCCTGCAGCGAGCGAAGGGACTCTAGCGAGGGACGGCTTAGGGCGGCTCTATGCGCGGCGGGCGGCGGAGGAGACGTGGTGGCGGCCGGATCCAGGCGTGGTGGAGACGAACGGTGCCGCAGGGTGGCCATGGTGGCTCGGGCCGAGCTCCTGGCCACGATCCATGGCGGTGGTGGCGGCTTCGACTGCTGCAGAGGAGGAGGAGGGAGGTGAGGAAGATAAGGGAGGAGGACAGCGCGGACAGGGCTCACAGGAGGGAGCGCGCGGCGCGGCGGCGTCTCGCCGAAGGCGGTTGGCCGTGGCGCGGGAGGAGAGGGTCTCCAGGCCCAGATCGGGCCCGGCAGCGGCTATAGGCGGGCCCGCACGGCCCGGGGCATGGTGGGGAGTGGATGTGGTGATGTGGCGCCTCTGGAGCCGTTGATCTCCAGATCTGACGGCTCTGGAGGGCTGAAGGCTAGGGTTTCAAATTTTTGAAGGCTGGTTTGGGCAGATCTGAAATTTCAGAGGGGGTGGCTGCGAATGTTGTGTTAGGGAAACCCTAGAAAGGGGTGGGAGAGTGGTGGTCTTTATATAGGCTGGCCTGGATGGCAGGTTTACGCAAAAGCCCTTGGGTTTTCTCCCTCGCGTCCGGTACTCCACGTTTCTGACCGCAGGGAGTGCATACGACCTCCGATTCAGACGAAATCTTGAACCACACGCTAGACGCGTTGATCCCGTCAGTTGTACCTCACTTCTCTATCGTTCCAAGACTATTTTCTGGCGCCCCATAAAGTAATCCATTTAATTATCAAATGGGGTTTTTCATTCCGATGGTGATGGCTTGTTCTGTGCCGGAAATTGCAACGGTGCTCGGGTGAACCCGGTGTCGCAAAGGTCGTGTGCCGTTTGGGAAAAAGGTTTAGTCCCGCATCCGATACGAGAACAAGGGGGGATATTCACCGATTAATAAATTGGCCAAGAAAATACTGCAAACAATTCTAGCAATCAATAAAAATAAAGCAACAAACAATTTTTTTTAATTAGGGTCGAATTTCCGGGCGGTACATCTTCACTGAGGGAATCTTGCTGTTGTGCCGCATCTCAAACCTTCCAATTTTGGTAACCAACGAGGGGCGATAAGCCATCAAAGCAATTTCTGGCGCCGTTGCCGGGCACTCCAATCTTCAAGATAGGGGAGTTGCACGCTATCTTTTATCATTTCTTTTTAGTTTTGTTAGTTTACGTTTAAGTTTTTGTCTTTGTGTCTTATACCAAAAACCCCATAAAACCCATAAGTTTTTGCCACCAGATCCTATTGGCATGGACGATTCACTAAGGATCAACAAGAATATTACAAGGAACACATCTTGTCTCAAAAGGGGATACACTTATGGAAACAAATACATTAGTTGTATGAGTATGCTAGAAACTTGGGCTCAATATGTAATATATCTTTCTGCAGGGATGAATCTTGTTGCTTTATGAGGCATAACCACCTTGCTTTCCAATGTGAGTACAATGATGATGAAACCTTAGCTTCTTATGCTAAGATAAATTATGATTTTTATGATGCAGATCAAATATAAGAATTTGTTGCTTTTAAGGGTGCCTACGAAATTACTTCTCTTCCCCAAAAGGAAGAGACTAATTTTTTGCAGGACTCTGTGGAAGAAGAAATTGCTGAACCTGAAAGCTCCTTGGATGAAAAAGAGGAGGAGAGTGAAGAAAAAAAGGAGGAAGAATGGAGTCGTCCTTGTCTACCTTCTAATGAGAGTAACTCTTTGAATCTTACCTGATATGAGTGTTATGATCCTATGTATTCTTTTGAAATATCCCTTTTTGATGAAGTTGATGCCTTCTATGCTTATTGCCGTGATGCCACTATGGATGATGCTTACGGAGATGAATTAACTATAGTTCCTCATTTTAAGCATGAAACTTTTTCTATTGCACCCACACTTGATTGCCCTATTATCCTTTTGAAATCTTCAACTCATATTCCGGAGAATTTTGTTCTTATCAAGGCTCAATGTGATGGGTTGCATTTATCTTATGATCCTAACACTACTAGAAAAACGGCTATAGATAATATTGACACTAATGGCGCACTATACATGTGGTGCACCATTACTATTTAGTAATGGCGCACCATGTGTAGGTGCGCCATTAGTAATCTAAACAGTAATGGCGCACGAGGTGAAAAGTGCGCCATTAATATGTTTGACCAAGGTTTGACCCATTCCTGGACATAGTAATGGCACACTTTGTATAGGTGCGCCATTAGTAAGTTGACATAGTAATGACGCACTTTGTATAGGTGCGCCATTACTATGTTTGACCAAGGTTTGACCTAGTCCTAGAGATAGTAATAGTGCATTTCATATAGGTGCGCCATTACTATGTTTGACCAAGGCAGGAGTTTAATGGAACTGAGAAGTTACGCTTGCTGGGGCTAGAGTAGTGTGAGGATGGGTGACTGATACATCTCAAACTTATCTACTTTTCCAAACACTTTTGCTATTGTTTTGCCCTCATTCTTGCATGATTTGAACTAAACTAACCCGGACTGACGTTGTTTTCAGCAGAGATGTTTGTATGGTTTTATTGTGTGCAGGAAAATGGATTTTTGGACATCTCAGGAAATTCCCAGAAAAATACCAAAAAATCCACGCACCTGAAGGAGCCCGGAGCCAGAAGGGGGGCTAGAGGGCAGCCAGGGGTGGGGCCGCGCCAGCTGGCCGGCTGGGCGACTCCCCCTCCCCTGGTGCCCTACTTCGACTCCTATATATTCCCATGACGGGGAAACTCCGAAACAGAAGTCGTTCTTCCAGAACCCGTCGCGGAGCCGCCGCCAACCTCTATTCTTCCTCGGAAGGGCTAATATGGAGGCTGATTTGGCCTCCGAAGAGGGGAGATCTTCGCCATCGTCATCACCAATACCACTCCATCATCCCTCCATGACTTCTCTTCACATGTGTGAGTCATTCCCTGCTGTAGGCAAAGGGGATGGTAGGGATTGGATGATATTGATCATGTAATAGTTCGTCAAATTGTTGGGGGCATGTTGCCTATCATCTACTTTGGTGGTTATCATCTTTGCTACAACTTGTTGCTCTTAATGCTTGTCACTTTGGGCCCAAGTGCCATGTTTTCATGAGTTTATTTATGTTCGAGATCCTATCTATGAGTTGTATGCACCTATTATGGTTCGAAACCGGCGATCCCAAAGGTGACAGCTTGGGACACCAAAGGGGATGGTCCATAATTTGAAAATTCCATGTATCCATTGAGTTTATTGCTTTGTTCCGGTGCTCTTTGACAGGAGCACCTTAATCTCCATAAGTTCCTTTTGGCCCCGTTCGTAGCAGGATGGTAGGACAAAAGATGTTGTGCAAGTTCTTATTGCAAGAACGCACAACTACCTATGGGATACATGCCTAATGTTTGATATTTTCCTAGATGATCATTTCTTTTCTGTGTGCCTTGCCCCGTGTTAGAATCTATTACATGTTCATTCTTATTCATGCAGCGCCCAACCATCCATGTCCCTAGCCTACAGTATTTTAGTTCTGTTGGTTACTACTAGTTTACTTTTGCTATCATCACTATTTCTATCATATCACAGTTGCTATTAATACTTTGTTGCAAGATAGAATATTTCAGGTGCGGTTGAATTAACAACTCAACTGTCAAATATTATAAATACTCTTTGGTTCCCCTGGTGTCGAATCAATAAATTGGATTAACTTACCCGCGAGACCACTACAATCGATCCCCTATAGTTGAGGGTCATCAAGTACTACTTTCTGGCGCCATTGCCGGGGACCATAGCAATATTTACAAGTCTACTTGAAGTATCCTGCCTGCCACACTTCATCCTCTATGGGTAAGAAAGGAAACCCCAAGGTTCTGATCCTACCATCCACTACAAGAAAAGGTATCGTTCTGAGTACCAGTGCTACGCTTGATTCACCTTCCGTTATAAGTAAGTTTGCTTCACCACGACCACCACATGCTACTTCTACTGAGTCTGTCACTATGTCCAATACTTTTGATGATGCTACCACTACTCTTGATGATACTAGTTTTCTTGGTCACTATATTGAAGCTCAGACTGCAAAGGCTGCAGCAGAACCCGTGACAAAGACTCCTGCTACCTATATTCCTACTTGCAAAACATTTGTTTACCCAAACTTAGATGAACTCAAGGAGATGATCCCTGATGATGATTATATTACTCTTGATGATGATCTTTGCAGGGAACTAAGAGAGTGTGCCGACTCTGACCCTGATGCTATTAAGGAGCTGCTCGAAAATCACTCCATGAAGCACAAGAATATTCCTGATCCTAAATTTGCCACATCTCCTATACGCATCAATGATCCTGATTATGATTTCTCTGTTGATCTTTCACTTATATCTACAGTCGAGGCTGACCCTTTTTATGGAAGAGAAAATGATGATGCTATCGCTCACCTGATCAAACTCGCTGAGTTAGGTGACCTATTCACTACTGATGTGGCCAAGCTTTTTCCTTTTTCTTTGAAAGGAGATGCTAAATCCTAGTACAATGCACTACCCTATGGTTCCATTGAGAGTCCTCAGGACTTATTTCAATTTTTTGTTGATAAATATTTTCATGCTCATATGCAACATGCTGCTTTGCAAAGAATATATAACTTTAAACAGTTGCAGGATGAGAACCTCCCTAAAGCTTGGGGGAGGTATTGTGACTTAATTAAGGCTAGACCAGGACATGAAGTCCCAAAGAATGAATTACTTGATATATTTTATGTTGGCCTAACCGATGAATCCAGGTCCTATCTGGATAGTTGTGCTGGTTGTGTTTTCAAGGAAAGAACACCGGCCGATGCTGAAGAATTAATGGGCAAGATCGCCAAGGACCATGAAGATTGGTTCGTCCCTGAACCACCTCCACCACCAAAGAAGAGGGGCATGCTTGTTCTGAGCCCCGAAGATATGCAAGAAGCAAATAAGTCTATTAAGGAGAAAGGCATTAAAGCCGAAGACGTGAATAATCTACCACCTATCGAGAAGTTGTGTGAACCTACTACTCACCCTCCCTTGGTAGAGGTACACTCTCTATTAGACTTTACTGAAAGTGACAGACCTAAAGTTAAGCCTCCCGACCAAATGCTTAGATGAGCTTGATAATTTTATTATTAAGCAAGACAATTTCAATAGGAGGATACAAAGTCAGTTACATGATAATTCTCTTGCTATCAAAAGTTTGCTTGGTGTTCTTGAAAGAACGGTTAATGATGTTAAATTTATTGTTGAGCATTTTCATATGGTTCAAACTCAGCTTGAACAAATTTCTAATGTGCAAAAAGATTTGCTTGCTAACAATGCCAAACAGGACATACAAGCTTATGGCATCAAGACCAGTGGTGGAACACACACCCAGGACCCACTCTATCCTGAAGGGCTTCCGAAGAGGATCGAGCAGGATTCTCAAGTGCAAGTAGAAGACGAAATTATTAGCTCTCCAAAGAAGAAAAAGAAGAAGAAGAAACGCAAGGAAGCTGACAACTTCAATGATCCTATTACAAGTGAAGAACCTGCTGTTGATCCTAACAGCATATCTACCTCCGATGCTGAAACTGAAGACGGTGCTGAGCCCAAAGAAAATGATAAGGAGAAGAATGATCCTCCCCAGGTGCGAGAAGAATAAGCACCCGATACACGCAAGAAACATACTAGAGAAAACTTCATAGCAAGAAGACATGGGAAGGAAAGAGAACCATGGGTACAAAAACCCATGCCCTTTCTAGGTAAGTCCCTTAAATCTAAAGAAGAAGAGCATTATAATAAATTTTGTGAATGGATGAAACCTCTTTTTCTGCAAATTCCTTTGACTGATGCTATCAAGTTACCTCCTTATTCCAAATATATGAAGGATATTGTCACTAATAGAATAAAAGTCCCTAATGAGGCAATATCTACTATGCTTCCTAACTATTCTTTCAGGGGCAAGATTCCTAAGAAACTTGGTGATCCAGGTATACCCACCATTCCTTGCTCTATATAAAATAATTATGTCAAGACTGTCTTATGTGATCTCGGAGCAGGGGTGAGTGTTATGCCTTTTTCTCTTTATAAGAGGCTATGTTTAGATAAGCTAATCCCCACAGATATCTCTCTTCAAATGGCTGACAAATCAACAGTCGTCCCGATAGGTATTTGTGAGGATGTTCCAGTTGAAGTTGCTAATTGTTTAATTCTTACAGATTTTGTTGTGCTTGACATGCCCGAGGATGGGAGGATGTACATTATTCTTGGTAGACCTTTTCTTAACACCGGAGGTGCCATTATTGATTGCAATAAAGGAAAGGTCACCTTCAACGTAGACGATAAAGAACACATGGTGTATTTTCCAAAGAAGATCGACAAAAGGCATAGCCTTAACTCAATAGAGAATATAAAGACTGTGAAGATCAAAGTGTGGGACTGTCCTCTACACGTGTACCACAAATATAAAACCATCATGGTGGGGACAATGTCCATTAAAGTAAAGGTGCAATGATCACTTCATAAGAGGTGATACTTTTTGTTCTATATATCGCCGGTTCGTTGGTAAGACTTGATCAACCTTGCTAGCTAGCATGTTTTATATAGGTAAAAAGTAGAGCTTGTTATGTTTTCATTTGCTTTAGATTTTATTCTCTTTGTTGTACCAAGTTTATATGTTTTGAAGCTTCAAAATTCTAATCACTGCTTCAAGTTTTCAGAAAGTTTCGCAGCTTTTTGAACTCCGGAAAATTTTCAACAGTGAAGTTTTTATAAAAATTCCAGAAAATTTAGAATAAAAATTTCCATGCCGGGAGTGACCAAGGGGGGCCACCAATGGCCCAGGAGGCCAGCTGGCGCGGGCAGCCCCCTGGCCGCGCCCACAGGGCACCTAGGGTCCACAGGCCCCACCTGCAGGTATTTCTTCTTCCTCCTCCTTCCTCTCTCTCCAAAAAACATGAGTTCTTCTCCAGTTCTTGCGTTCTTTCTGTTCTTTGAGGCGTTTTGCGATCTCTCTCTACATCCCACCATTTGAGCTGAGAACTTGAGCAAATAATAACTGGTATGCAACTCATCCACCCCTCCAAATAGATTTTTGATTGGTGGCTTCATTTGCGAGTATTTAGTAGTTATTGGTGTTGTTTAGATGAGCTTGCATGCATGTGTAGAAAATTATTTTCCAAGTTTTGATGCAAGTTTATGCCTTAGGTAATGTCAGAACCCCAATTTGGGTAAGTCCTAGGGTAAGCTTGGACTTTGCATCATGTGAAAAAAATTCAAAAGAAATTCAAAAATGGGGAAGCAGAAAGCCCTGAGAAATTAATTCAAATGGCCAGACAAAACTTTCTTCCAAAAATTGCTCTGTTTATTTGAAAAGTCTTATAAATATGCATGATCACATATAAAGTGAAGTGGGTCCCACTGCATGCACCAAGATTTGTAAAAAATTCTAAATAGGGCTTGGAAATTAAATTAAACTCCAATTTGAATTCAAATTCAAAATTTTTGAATTTCAAAAGTCACCAAAACTTGTGAGTGGCTAATGGCATGAACCCTAAGCCCACATAAAAGTTTTGGGGAATTTTAAAAATGCTCTGGTATTTTTATTTATTGGAGCAAACAAAAGACAGAAAAATAAAAGGAAAGAAATAGAACAGGGAAGTATCCCTGGCTTTCAGCCCAACTCAAACACCAGCCGGCCCAACCCAGCTTCCCTCCCTGTCGTCTCCCCCCCCCCCCCCCGGGCACGAGCACACAGCTGCGTGCCCGGCATGCCGTGGACGCCGTGGCCACCTCGGCCACCTCCTACTTCCCTCCCTCCTCACATGCACGCCGTGGCAACGCTGGAGAGCCCGCACACCTTCCCCCCCCCTCTGGATTCGTCGTCTTCCTCTCTCCCGCAAGATCCCGTGCAAGCCCGAGACGACCACCTCGCCGCCGTCGTGCCGCACGCGGACACCATGCTCCTCACGCTGCCGCACCTTGTCCAGACGCTTCGCCGACGTCGAATCCTCTGATCCCCGCCCTCAATCGAAGCTCAGCGCCACCGAGGACGACGCCCCCTTCATCGAATCCCGCCGGCCACCGTGAAGCTCCGGCAAGAAATTCACCGCCGCCTCGCCTCTTACGGTCTCCTCGAGCCCGCCTCTGCGATCAGGGTGAGCAGGCGGTTCATTTAACCCTTCTCCCACTCTCCCCCGTGCCCCCGTTCCCGATTCCCTCTTCACCAGTCGCCGGCCGCCGCTGCTCTTCGTCGCCGGCGTGCTCCCAAGCATCCCCTTGAACCCCCGATGGCGCTGCTAGACGCGCGCGAGCCCCAACAACCCTCCAGTGCCTTTCCCGTACCCTCCCGTGGCCCGTAGCGCTATTCCGTCGAGCGCCGCCGGCCACTTAGGCCCTAACCCACCTCTCTAATCACCCCTGACCCTATGACAGTGGGCCCGGACCCCACTAATTAAACACAGTTTAATTTAAACCGAGGTAATTAACCCCCCCAGCCACTGACAGGCATGGCCCACATGTCAGACCCTTCTGATGTCATCCTTTCATCAGCATGATGCAATAAACCAATTTCCAGAATTTTAAAAGAATTAAAGAAAATCCAGAAATTACAGAAAAATAACTAAACTTTGGAAATTCATAGAAAATTCATATTAACTCCAAATTGGACAAATAATATATGAAAAATGATCAGCAGAAAATAATCTATCAAAATATACAACTTTCAGCTATGTTTGAGTTGAATTTACAATGGTACCAGTAGCTTTTGCTATTTGGTTTAAATGGAACTAATTCAAATGCTTTTCCACTTTCAACCAATGCAATGTAAACTTGGTCACTTGTACATCAGAGACATATTACACAGTTGATCACATGGTTTTCAAAGAACAAACAATAGCAATTGCAATTTGGTTAAATTGAAATTCATATGTGGAGTTTGAATTTGCATTTCAAATATAATACACTTCATTTAAATCAAATGTACCAAAAACCAGCACCATTCACATCATGGACAACCTTATCATATGTATGTACATTTTTACTTCCGAAGTTGTCCCCCCTTGTTGATGATTGCCTCCGATGACAGACGTTCCGAGACGGTGATCACCCCCGAAGAAGAAGACCACCGTTAAGACCATGTATCGTCAGCAAGGCGAGCAAACCCCATTGATCATATCTATAACATCCTACTTCCCACTTAATCTCGCCTATGCATGTTTAGGAGATCACCGAGACACGTTCTTTCGCATAGTTGAACCCATTCTGATGCATGACCTATCATTTTGTCACCGTATTAAGAAAACCACAATCCTAGCAGATATAGGAGTTGAATGATGAGCATGTGGCCCCTGCAACTGTTACTGCTTATTGTTGCTTAGTGACACAATGAGGTTACTTTGTTTGTGAGTCGGGATGGATATTCATAATGGTGCTGATGATAACGTGTTGGTGAATCCACCCTAAACAAAGGTGAATGAAGAGGCTGTGTAGGAGTACACAGTGGGTTGTCTCGTTGAACACTGCCCTAGGCCCCGAGTTCCTGTTTTGTGATCCAAGACAAAGAGTATGACCACATGTAGGGTTTATGGGAGCCCCGTTTGGCCTCTTTACGTACCCGATCCGGTCCAGGAGTCACACTAGATTCGGGCTTTCCATTTGACTTATGCATAGATATGTGGGTGGACCTGTGAGGCAGCGAAACCATCTGCCAAAGGTGGCGTCTCGGTCCCTTGCATTATCTGAGTCCGTTTCGTAGAACCGGCCGGATTCTCGAGCGGTGACAAACTCAGGTAGTCGACTCCTGGATTAGAGAAGGTGATGTGAGGGTAGTTCCTTGGTTTCATCCACGTCCGACACTCGCTTGAAGGGTGACAAGAATGAGGCGATAAGTGATGACACGCGTGTGAAGATGTACACCCATGCAGGGTTAATAAACTATTCGAAAAGCCGTGTCCGCAGTTATGGACTTCTTGGAGACCTCTACTTGATCACTAGATAACTTGAATGGATACTTATAAAACTCGCAAGATAAGCGTGAGTGCTATGGCGTGCTTCCTCGCGGGGAAGTCGAGGAAGTATCCATACTGGTGTATTGTTGGAGACTTGGTAGTGGACTCGTGTACGCTTCTTACCTTAAGTCTGGTACTCGTAGTACAGGACTAGCCAACTCAAAGCTGGCACTTCTGCATGATGAAACCCCACGTCCCTTTACCTTGAAACTTGAGCATGAGTAGTGTAGTTCTGATGTAAGTCTTGCTGAGTACGACTTTGTACTCACGTTTTCTTATTCTATGTTTTAGATGGAAACCCAGACCCCGATGGAGTCGCCTTCGTGAAGCTCGACGTTGACCTTGGTAGTATAGTTCCAGACAGCAGTCTAGTCCCTCGTGGAAGGGCATGTTTGTTGAACAAGGCTTCTCTAAGCCATTTGTTAAACTTGTCTGTACTCAGACCTAATTTGCTTCCGTTGTATGATGTAATGTTGATCACAGACATGTGATCTTTGTATGCTCTATGTGTAAGTCAATAAAGATACACTTTGTAGAGTTATGTGATGATACCTGCTGTTCATACTAGGCATGTGTGCTGCGTGTATGTTTATAACATGCATGTCTTAGTATGGGTTTTCGAGACATTAGTTGTGATCTGTCTGGCGATCTTTTATACACCAAGTGGCCCTTAGATGTGCGCAGCTTGGGGCATCGCGATGCGATTGCTTGTGACTCTGTCACGTGCACACTTTGTTGTATGATCGAGCCCTCCCTAGACCCCGACTAAGTGATCGGGCTGGAGTCTGTTTATGTAAGAGTTATGATTCAATTGATAACATGGTTGAGGTGACTTGTCTATGAGTATGGGATTTCACCACCCATAATCATTTAGACTTGTGAGCGGGCGATGAGGACCCATCTCAGTAGATCATCCGACCTGGATGGGATGCCCCTCACGTTCGATGCTTTCCGAGAGTGTTATGTGCTTGGCCTTGTGATTGCATCGTGATTGAATATACATACGCAAACCCCGGGTCCCGACAGACTTGGTATCAGAGCAGGACTGTCTGTAGGATTATCAAACCCTTGGTCGAAGTCGAGTCTAGCATTCTATAGTAATATAGTTACTTGGATATAAAGGGAACAACGTAAGGCTTCTTTTTCTCCTTACCCTCATCGATCTGAGTTCTGAGTCACCCTTATCTTTTCTACGGGATGATAGGACTAGGCTGATCTATGTCTTACTAGAGCATGTAGTTGTTTGCTTCCTTCTAGCCGTAGGATTGTTGTGGTCGTCCAAAGTCTCCGTGTTTTGAGTTCCTTGAAGAAGTTCTGTCCAATTTCTTCGAGGTTGTTTCATTTTCTATCCCGGTACAGCCGTTATGCTGTCCGAGTCATTCCAGGTTTCTTCATAATCTGATGCATTTTCAAAATCCTTCCCTCTATTTCGGTTGTCTGTCCAGAAGAATTCCTAGGTGGCATGCCCGACAGTTCCATAGAGTTCGTTGTAGGTTTTGTTCTAGAAACCTATACTGAGTCATTTGCAGCTCTTCCTCCCACTTTAGATGTCTTCTAGCCAGAATAACCACACTAACCATCGTGTTGGGGTACTTCGCTACTCTGACATATCTGTTTTAGCCCCTAGTAAACCTTGGTCATCCTCTAGGAAGCTATCCAGAGATCCAACCCCTTAAATCTAGCCACCCGACAGGTGCGTAGAGTTCATAGTTGTTCTTATACCAGGCAAAGCCCCAATTTCGAGACATCCATATAGAATGGCCCCACATGAGTTAGCTGAGATAAAAACCCAACTTGATGCTACGTTGGAAAAAGGCTTCATCCTCCCTAGCTCATCGCCATGGGGTTGCCCCGTTCTGTTCTTAACGAAGAAAGATGGAACTGAAAGGATGTGCGTAGACTATCGCCCGCTAAATCTAGCGACGATAAAGAACAAGTACCCACTGCCCTTGATCAATGATCTTTATGATCAACTTGCTGGATCCTCTGTCTTCTCCAAGATGGATTTGAGATTAGGATATCATCAAATCAAAATCCAAAACGAGGACATTCCCAAAACGGCTTTCACTACTCGTTATGGTCTTTACGAGTTCACCGTCATGTCCTTCGGTCTAACCAATGCCCCCGCCATTTTCTCGCGCATGATGAATTCGATCTTCATGGAGTACTTAGATAAATTTGTTGTAGTTTATCTTGATGACATTCTCATCTACTCGAAGAACGAAGAAGAACATGCCGAACATCTTAGGCTGGTATTGATGAAACTTCGAGAGCATCGCCTTTATGCCAAGTTCTCCAAGTGTGAATTTTGGCTACCAGAAGTGACCTACTTAGGCCACGTGATTTCTGCAAAAGGCATTGCTGTGAATCCCGAGAGATTTCAGGCCGTCCTTGACTGGACTCCACCTGAATCGGTTAAGCAAGTTAGGAGTTTTCTTGGCTTAGCAAGCTACTGTCGCCGCTTCGTCGAGAACTTTTCTAAATTTGCAAAGCCTCTAACTGAACTCCTCAAGAAAGATAAGAAATTCCAATGGACTCCCAAGTGCGAGGAAAGCTTTCAAGAGCTGAAAAGAAGATTGACTTCTACACCCGTACTTGCGCCTCCACACACCAAAAGGGATTTCGAGACCTATTGTGATGCTTCACGGAAAGGGTTAGGATGCATACTTATGCAAGATCAACATGTGGTAGCTTATGCTTCACGCCAGTTGCGTCCACATGAAGAAAACTATCCTACCCATGATCTTGAACTCGCTGCCGTAGTTCATGCCCTGAAGACTTGGCGACATTACCTCCTTGGTAATCGTTGTGAGATCTATTCCGACCACCAAAGCCTCAAATACATATTCACCCAGCCAGATCTTAATCTCAGGCAAAGACGCTGGATAGAGTTGATAAAAGATTATGATTAGGAATTTCTTACACCCCAGGAAAAGCCAATGTCATGGCTGATGCACTAAGTCGTAAGTCGTATTGTAACAACCTCATGTTACAACAGTATAAACCACTTCTGTATGAGTAATTTCGCAAGCTCAATCTTGAGATAGTTCCTCATGGATTTCTTTCTACCCTGGTGGCGAAACAAACCCTTGAGGCTCAAATAATAGCCGCCCAGAAACAAGATAGTGGTATTCGAGATATCAAGGAGAACATTGCTAGCGGAGATGCTAAATGTTTCTCTACAAATGATCAAGGAACGATATTCTTTGAAAATCGTTTAGTATTCCTTGAGAATCAAGACCTAAGGCAGCTGATCCTTAAGGAAGCTCATGACACTCCCCTCTCCATTCATCCTGGTAGCACAAAAATGTACCGAGATCTACGCCAGAGATTTTGGTGGACCCGGATGAAGAGAGACATTGCTCAATTTGTTGCAGAATGTGATGTTTGTCGTCGCATTAAGGCAGAACACCAAAGACCCGCTGGTACTCTTCAACCATTGTCTATTCCCGAGTGAAAATGGGACAAGGTCGGTATGGACTTCATCACTAGCTTTCCAAAAACCTAGAAAGGAAATGATGCCATCTTCATTGTCATTGACCGACTCTCAAAAGTTTCTCACTTCCTTCCAGTTCGCGAGTCTACAACTGCTAGTCAGTTGGCGGACTTGTATGTCTCTAGAATTGTGTCTCTTCACGGAGTTCCTTTGGAAATCAATTCTGATCGTGGTAGCCTTTTCACCTCTAGATTCTGGGAAAGTTTTCAAAATGCTCTGGGAACTCATCTCTCCTTTAGTACAACTTTCCATCCTCAATCTAGCGGTCAAGTTGAAAGGATTAATCAAATCTTGGGAGACATGCTCAGAGCTTGTGTTATCTCATTCGAAAAGAATTGGGAGAAATCTCTTCCATTTGCCGAATTTGCTTATAACAATAGCTATCAATCTAGTCTGAACATGGCTCCCTTGGATTTCCTCTATGGCCGACGATGTCGAACACCCCTAAACTGGTCAGAAACCGGCGAAAGACAATTCTTTGGACCGGATATGATCAAGGAAGCAGAAGAGCAAGTTCACATTGTTCGTGATCGATTGAAAGCCACTCAGTCTCGTCAAAAGAGCTACTATGATCGTGATCATAGAGAGGAGAGCTACAATATTGATGAGAAGGCTTATCTTCGGGTTACTCCTCTGAAGGGAACCCACTGCTTCGGTATCAAAGGCAAGTTGGCCCCATGTTACATCGGACCTTTCCGCATTCTTGCTAAACGTGGAGAAGTTGTCTACCAACTTGAACTACCTCCGCACCTTTCCCGAGTACATGATGTATTCCATGTGTCACAACTCAGGCGTTGCTTCAAGGACCCCATCCGCGAAGTCGACCATGAAACGCTTGATCTCCAAGATGACCTTTCTTATCGAGAGTACCCCGTTCGTATTCTTGATTCCGCAGAGCGTGTCACTCGTCGTCAGAAGATCAAGTTCCTCAAAGTGCAATGGTCACATCACTCCGAGAAAGAAGCAACCTGGGAAAGAGAGGACCGCCTCCGTGCCGAGTACCCCACCTTCCTCCCGACGACTTCTGAATCTCGGGACGAGATTCTTTTGAGTGGGGGCGAGTTGTCAGAACCCCAATTTGGGTAAGTGCTAGGGTTAGCTTGGACTTTGCATCATGTAAAAAAAATCAAAATAAATTCAAAAATGGGGAAGCAGAAAGCCCAGAGAAATTATTTCAAATGGCCAAACAAAAATTTCTACCAAAAATTGCTCTGTTATTTTTGAAAAGTCTTATAAATATGCATGATCACATATAAAGTGAAGTGGGTCCCACTTCACGCACCAAGATTTGTCAAAAATTCTAAATAGGGCTTGGAAATTAAATTAAACTCCAATTTGAATTTAAATTCAAATTGTTTGAATTTCAAAAGTCACCAAAACTTGTGAGTGGCTAATGGCATGAACCCTAAGCCCACATAAAAGTTTTGGGGAATTTTAAAAATTCTCTGGTATTTTTATTTATTGGAGCAAACAAAAGACAGAAAAATAAAAGGAAAGAAATAGAAAAGGGAAGTATCCCTGGCTTTCAGCCCAACTCAAACACCAGCCGGCCCAGCCCAACTTCCCTCCCTGTCGTCTTCCCCCCCGGGCACGAGCACACAGCTGAGTGCCCGGCATGCCGTGGACGCCGTGGCCACCTCGGCCACCTCCTGCTTCCCTCCCTCCTCACATGCACGCCGTGGCAACGCTGGAGAGCCCGCACACCTTCCCCCCCTCTCGATTCATCGTCTTCCTCTCTCCCGCAAGATCCCGTGCAAGCCCGAGACGACCACCTCGCCGCCGTCGTGCCGCACGCGGCCACCGTGGTCCTCATGCTGCCGCACCTTGTCCAGAAGCTTCTCCGACGTCGACTCCTCTGATCCCCGCCCTCAATCAAAGCTCAGCGCCACCGAGGACGACGCCCCCTTCATCGAATCCCGCCGGCCACCGTGAAGCTCCGGCAAGAAATTCACCGCCGCCTTGCCTCTTACGGTCTCCTAGAGCCCGCCTGTGCAATCAGGGTGAGCAGGCGGTTCGTTTAACCCTTCTCCCGCTCTCCCCGTGCCCCCGTTCCCGATTCCCTCTTCACCAGTCGTCGGCCGCCGCTGCTCTTCGTCGCCGGCGTGCTCCCAAGCCTCCCCTTGAACCCCCGATGGCGCTGCTAGACATGCGCGAGCCCCAGCAACCCTCCAGTGCCTTCCCCGTGCCCTCTCATGGCCCGTAGCGCTATTCCGGCGAGCGCCGTCATGGCCAGTGCCACCGGCGTCAAGCCGCCGGCCACTTAGGCCCTAACCCACTTCTCTAATCACCCCTGAACCTATGACAGTGGGCCCAGACCCCACTAATTAAACACAGTTTAATTTAAACCGAGGTAATTAACCCCCCAGCCACTGACAGGCATGGCCCACATGTCAGCCCCTGCTAATGTCATGCTTGCATCAGCATGATGCAATAAACCAATTTCCAAAATTTTAAAAGAATTAAAGTAAATCCAGAAATTACAGAAAATAAGCTAAACTTTGGAAATTCATAGAAAATTCATATTAACTTCAAATTGGACAAATAATATATGAAAAATGATCAGCAGAAAATAATCTATCCAAATATAAAACTTTCAGCTATGTTTGAGTTGAATTTAAAATGGGACCAGTAGCTTTTGCTAATTGGTTTAAATGGAATTAATTGAAATTTAATTCAAATGCTTTTCCACTTTCAACCAATGCAATGTAAACTTGGTCACTTGTACATCAGAGACATATTACACACTTGATCACATGGTTTTCAAAGAACATACAATAGCAATTGCAATTTGGTTAAATTGAAATTCATATGTGGAGTTTGAATTTGCATTTCAAATGCAATACACTTCATTTAAATCAAATGTACCACAAACCAGCACCATTCACATCATGGACAACCTTATCATGTGTATGTACATTTTTTACTTCCGAAGTTGTCCCCCTTGTTGATGATTGCCTCCGATGACAGACGTTCCGAGACGGTGATCACCCCCGAAAAAGAAGACCACCGTTAAGACCGTGTATCGTCAGCAAGGCAAGCAAACCCCATTGATCATGTCTATAAAATCCTACTTCCCTCTCAGTCTCTCTTATGCATGTTTAGGAGATCACCGAGACACGTTCTTTCGCATAGTTGAACCCATTCCGATGCATGACCTATCATTTTTTCACCGTATTAAGCAAACCATAATCCTAGCAGATATAGGAGTTGAATGATGAGCATGTGGCCCCTGCAACTGTTATTGCTTATTGCTGCTTAGTGATACAATGAGGTTACTTTGTTTGTGAGTCGGGATGGATATTCATAATGGTGCTGATGATAACGTGTTGGTGAATCCACCCTAAACAAAGGTGAATGATGAGAGGCTGTGTAGGACTACATAGTGGGTTGTCTCGTTGAACACTGCCCTAGGCCCCGAGTTCCTGTTTTGTGATCCAAGACAAAGAGTATGACCACATGTAGGGTTTATGGGAGCCCCGTTTGGCCTCTTTACGTACCCTATCCGGTCCAGGAGTCACACTAGATTCGGGCTTTCCACTTGGCTTATGCATAGATATGTGGGTGGACCTGTGAGGCAGCGAAACCATCTGTCAAAGGTGGCGTCTCGGTCCCTTGCATTATCTGAGTCCGTTTCGTAGAACCGGCCGTACTCTCGAGCGGTGACAAACTCAGGTAGTTGACTCCTGGATTAGAGAAGGTGATGTGAGGGTAGTGCCTTGGTTTCATCCACGTCCGACACTCGCTTGAAGGGTGACAAGAATGAGGCGATAAGTGATGACACGCGTGTGAAGATGTACACCCCTGCAGGGTTAATAAACTATTCGAATAGCCGTGTCCGCGGTTATGGACTACTTGGAGACCTCTACTTGATCACTAGATAACTTGAATGGATACTTATAAAACTCGCAAGATGAGCGTGAGTGCTATGGCGTGCTTCCTCGTGGGGAAGTCGAGGAAGTATCCATAGTGGTGTATTGTTGGAGGCTTGGTAGTGGACTCGTGTACGCTTCTTACCTCACGTCTGGTACTCGTAGTACAGGACTAGCCAAGTCAAAGCTCGCACTTCTGCATGATGAAACCCCACCTCCCTTTACCTTGAAACTTGAGCATGAGTAGTGTAGTTCTGATGTAAGTCTTGCTGAGTACGACTTTGTACTCACGTTTTCTTATTCTATGTTTTAGATGGAAACCCAGACCCCGATGGAGTCACCTTCGTGAAGCTCGACGTTGACCTTGGTAGTATAGTTCCAGACAGCAGACTGGTCCCTCGTGGAAGGGCATGTTTGTTGAACAAGGCTTCTCTAAGACATTTGTTAAACTTTTCCGTACTCAGACCTAATTTGCTTCCGTTGTATGATGTAATGTTGATCACAGACATGTGATCTTTGTATGCTCTATGTGTAAGTCAATAAATATACACTTTTTAGAGTTATGTGATGATACCTGCTGTTCATACTAGGCATGTGTGCTGCGTGTATGTTTATAACATCCATGTCTTAGTATGGGTTTTCGAGACCTTAGTTGTGATCTGGCTGGCGGTCTTTTATACACCAAGTGGCCCTTAGATGTGCGCAGCTTGGGGCATCGCGATGCGATTGCTCGTGACTCTGTCACGTGCACACTTTGTTGTATGATCGAGCCCGCCCTAGACCCCGACTAAGTGATCGGGCTGGAGTCTGTTTATGTAAGAGTTATGATTCAATCGATAACATGGTTGAGGAGACTTGTCTATGAGTATGGGATTTCACCACCCATAATCATTTAGACTTGTGAGCGGGCCATGAGGACCCATCTCGGTTGATCATCCGGCCTGGATGGGATGCCCCTCACGTTCGATGCTTTCCGAGAGTGTTCTGTGCTTGGCCTTGTCTGCTTAGACAAGTGGGTACGGCTCTCGGCTCTCCATATTATTGCATCGTGACTGAAATTACATACGCAAACCCCGGGTCCCGACAGGTAAGTGATTAGAGTAGTTTTCCTCAACTCACTTTGTTTAAATCCTTGTTTTTGTGAATTGTCAAAAATTTCAGAAATGAGTTTGCTAGGAAAAGAAAAAGGGGGGGCTTGGAAAGAAGAATCCTGAGCGCTCTGATCGAGTTACTAGAGCTGCAGCTTCACCCTCAGCTGCTAGGGTGAGCTAAAATGAAGATCATGTGCCCTTGGAGTTGTTGGAGGACACAAGTCCCGCATGCGCAATGATGTATCCGTGCGATGATTTTCTTACAGCTGCAGGAATTAAGGAGGAATTCTATGGGCTTTGTGCCAATGCAGGTTTGGCACGGCTAGCACTATGCCCTGTGGTACAATACAAGAAGATCACATCCTTCTTTGTTAACAGTTTTTGTTATAACCATTATGCTGGAACCATCGAATTAAAACTTTATAATGATCTTATAACCATGTCTTTGGCACAGTTTTGTGATATAATAGGTGTGCCGAACGCTGGTCAGAGAGCAAAGATGAACACTCAGCCCTCTGAGTTGAGGACCCTTTTCAACTCCCTTTGTTACCAGGAGGAGAGCGACATTCGGTGTATAAATATTTCCAGGAGTTTATTCCCACACATCAGGTATTTCACGTACTTTATTGCTAGAGGGGTGTTGGCTCGTGACAACACGAGCAATGGTTCTGCACCAGATTTCGCTATGTATGCGAACGCCCTCTCTGATAAGAATGATTATAATGTGGGTGCCTTAATTGCTCAGCGTCTTGATATGAACAGTAACAAGGGAGATTTATATGGTGGTGTTTATGCCATGCTTATCCTTGAGTCTCTTAATCGCACCCCGCATCCTGATGATGTTCCCTTTTCATACACAAGTCTCGATCTTGCAGCTATGAAGAGGCATAAGTTTGTTACCATGACTTACCAGTTTGGTAACCTTGTTTATATTTTGAGGTTTGAAAAGACCATCACTCGTGAGATCCGTCTACCTGCACCACTTTTGTTTGATAACACTCGCAGGAACGGATGCTCCTTCAATGATATCTGATACGTCCCAAACGTATCTATAATTTCTGCTTGCTCCATGCATGTTTTGTGTGACTTTTCCATGTTTTGCTTGAACTTTCATACACTTTTGAACCTATTTGGACTAACCTATTAACTTAGTGCACCTAGTTGCCAGTTTCTGTTTTCTGCTGTTTTTGTATTTCAGGTTTTACGGCCATTAAAAGTGCTCCAAAAATTCCGGGAAAAATATATAAAAAATCAGCGCAACAGAAGCTTCCGGAATCACCAAGAGAGGGAAGGGGGGCCACCACCAAGAAGCCAGGAGGGCAGGTGGCGCGGCCCCACCCTGGGCCGCGCCAGGGACCCTCCTGGTCGCCTCGTGGGTCCCCATGATGCCCCCCTTCGCCTATATTGACCCCTCGGGGTGGAAACCCCTAATATCGATCTCTTTCTCGCGAACTCCCCTCTGTACCGCCGCCGTTTCAAGATTGGGGCTGCCTGGAGAAGCTGCCCCGGCACCCTGCCGGAAGGAGGAACCCCCTCCGGGAGACCATCCATAGCCATGGACGCCTCCCGGATGTGCTGTGAGTAGTCCCCCTTGGACCATGGGTCCGTGACCAGTAGCTATGTGATGAATCTCTCCCCCTTTTGTGCTTCGACTTTCGAGTCCTCGTGAGCTGCCTCACATGATCGACGCATCTATGCAATTTCTGCTGTTGCTATGCTAAGTTTGTTGGGATCTGATGGATTATGAGACTATGTTCAGATTGTGATGAGTAATATATTTGGTTCTTATCTTTTATATTTTGTTCTTGAGTAAATTCTTGCATGTTCTTCGTTGCGGTATTTTCTTTGGGCAAGTATTTTATTTGCAACTCCAACAGAGAGCGTTATGCTCGATTGTGGGTTCAGCCCCCTGATGTCTACCTTGAGTGACAAAAACATGACTAGGGGATGTGCTATTGCCACAAGAGATAAAACAATGGTGCTTGTACCTCCGGGTGCAAGGATTGTTTACTTTACGCAAGGTTCTTTTAATGCAGTTGTCTGTTGCTTTGAGTTTACACTTTGGGTGGGATTCGCAACTTAATACCAGCGAGATGTTCTGGATAGATATCTCAAGGTGGATGATTCGTAGTAGATGCAGATGGATTTCGGTCTACTTACCTTGGCGTACTGCCCATTGCTTTTGAGCCCTTCCTTTCTTTGCAGCATAGTTAGCATTGCGGTGCCTTCATAATCCTGTCAATTGCCCAACTGTGATTTGTTTACGTCGCTAGCACTTTTATCATATTTTGGGAGAGAGACATCACTAGTGAAAATCACGGGACCCCGGTCCATCTTCACATTATTGTTCACACCCTCAATTTAGTTTCATCTTTTACTTTCCTTTGTACCTTTTATCTCTTGCGTTGATCCTTTGTAAACGACAATGCCGGAGGAATTGACAACTCCTTTGTACTCGTTGGGAGCAAAGTTATTTGTTGCTGTGTGCAGGTCCACGACAACACCCTAGTCAGGAAGCAATTTCTGGCGACGTTGCCACCTACTTGTATCTCATGAGTCCTACTAGTTCGATAACCTTGGTATCTTCACCGAGGGAAACTTGCTGCTGCACTGCATCTCAAACCTTCCACTTGGGGTAACCAACGAGGGGCGAGAAGCCATCAAGCAAATTTCTGGCGCCATTGCCGGGGACTCAAGTCTATAAGATAGGGGAGTTGCACACTATCTTTTACCTTTGATTTTTAGTCTTGCTAGTTTACCTTTCTGTTTTTACTTTTGTGTCCCTAATCAAAAATACCAAAAACACTTGTTACCTTGTCAGTAGTTACCACTATGGCTGGTCCTTTTGCCTTTGGTGAGGCATAAGTGCTTACCTTTACTCAAAGAGGTGGTGAAAGTTTGAAAGATGCTTGGTACAGAATTAATGATTCTCAAAAAAGAGTCACCAAGAAGCAATCCACTACTATCTTTCTTAGAAATTTTTATGTTGGGATTACTTCTTGGAATAGGTTTCTTTTAGACACTGCTATCAATGGGAACTTCATAGAGGCCCCAGTTTGGGAAGCCCTTAATGTTATTGAAAATCTTGTTGGAAGTCTCCCCATTGTTAGTATTAAGGAGGACATTACTTTAGCTCACATTATGAGAAAACTTGAAAAAATAGAGCTAGAGATGCCAAGTATCGATAGGGTGAATGAGTTGGATCGTAAGATTCAAGGGAATTTGAGTAGGCTAGATAATTCCATGAAGAAAATTGTCAAAACATTGGAGACTATCAAATCCCTTGATGAAAAGTCTTCTAGGATAGAAAAGATTGAGGAAGTTATTGAAACTTTAGGAACTACCTTTTCCTCAATCAAAACCAAAAAGGATGAAACTCCAGCAAAGAAGGAACCTAAATTCGTTTACGTACCCAAGGTTCCCCGAGCTAAAGCTAGCACACCCAGTGCCAAGAGTGTTGAAATGGTGAAAACTTTGGAGGACACACCTATCTTTAACTTTAATGAAACTCCAATTGATTTCCCTCCTTTTGATTTTATTCCAAGAATAATTTTCATTCGTCCTTTATTTGAGAAACCCATTAAGACTAGTTGTACTATTAAAGAGATTTTTGATGATCATGATGATGGTTCAATAGATGCAACTTGATCTTCTGCTTTAAGCCTAGCTAATGGCTCTAAAGAAGTGGTTTCGGGAGGCAGCCGGCAACGAATTTAGGTTTTTCTTTTTGCTTTTGTTCTGTTCTTAGTGGTCTTGATGATTGTTACTACTGTAGCAACATCATTATATCTTTACTTTTCAAGCTTTGTGCCAAGTTTAGCCTCAGATTGCAAGAAAGGTCAAAAGTTGGTGCTTGCTGTCCAGAAACAGATTATGTCTGCTTGACGGAAAAATTCTCGATAAATCACCAGATCATCTTTTTGATCTGAATTTTTTTTACAGAATGCTCCATACAATTACCTTTGAGGCACCTGTTCAAAGTTGTTTTATTTGAGTTGCAGAAGTACCTCGAAAAAATTATCTTTTCTCTGCTGTTCTGTTTTTCTCAGCTTCTGCCCCGGTTTTTCTTTTCACATTTTTGCAATCCTTAAGCTTGCTTTTTCTTTGCAAACTTTTTTGGGCAGGCAAGAGAAACAGTAGCTCTTTCTGGAAATCTTTATTTGCAGTAGAGGAAAATTATTTTATTAGGGTAATAACCTTTCTAATCAGCCTACTATGAGTTATGTATGAAGGGAGTTTTCAAGTGCGCGATGGAGGATGGTGAAAGAAGATTCAGGAGTGTCAAACGCTCAAGCTTGGGGATGCCCATGTGCACCCCCAATAAATATTCAAGGAGACTCAAGCATCTAAGCTTGGGGATGCCCCCGATGCATCCCCTTCTTCATCAGCAATCATCAGTTTGTCCCTCGTTGCACTATATTTTTATCACTTCATGCGTTATGTGCTTTGCTTGGAGCGTCTCGCTCTTTACTTTTCTAGGTTTGTTTTGCTTTCTATGCTGTAGTAACAAGTTAGACCCCAACTTACTCTTTTGTGTGGGAGAGATTCACGCTCCGCTTGAACTAGAACTCCTTATAGGATTTGCATGCCTATTCTTTTAGCTGTGAGCTTATCTTTTTCTTTTCTTAGCTGCGGTTTTGTTTAGTTGTAGTGCTTTAGTTTTTCTAGAGATTTTCTTTCGTCTTAGGTTGAACTTTCTATAGGTGGCATGTTTTATCTTGTTAGAGAGTTTGCCTGTTGCACGGAGTTCTGTGTCTTGACTGAAAGTAGGTAGTTAAAGTTGTTGTTCTCTTTGTAGTAGTAACTTGCAATAGTTTTGAGGTATTGACTAGAGTAATGTTTGAACTTATGGTGTCAAGAGCTCTTGCCTATTAGTGATAGATGTCGTATTTTGGGCAATCCGTGTGTTTTTCGAAAACCAAAAAACCCCTGTTGAGAACTCTAGCTACTAGATGGATCACTAACCTCTGGAGGGTTTAAATATTAGAGTACACTCACGTACCATGAGTCGAGGATGCGCAAGGATAACCAAACCCCCATACACTCCTCCTCGGGGTACCTGTCTCTTTGTGAACCTCCTGATTAGATTGAGAGTTACCGATAATAAGTGCATGAGTTGACACTTCCACCCACCTACACTTTTTCTAGCCTCTTCGGTACCGTGCATTGCCCTTTCTCACCTTGAGAGTTGGCGCATACTTCGCCGGTGCATCCAAACCCTTGGCATGATACGCTCTGTCATCATAAGCCTCCTTATATCTTTCCTCAAAATAGCCACCATAACTACCTACAAGGCATTTCCATAGCCTTTCCGAGATACATTGCCATGCAACATCCACCTTCTCATGACTTGATCTTCATGTCATACATGCTACTTGCTTGATTGATGAGCCGCATGCTGGTTGGGCCTTGCCCTAATCATTGATACATGACGCGCTAGTATCATTGCATATCCTGCTACCCTGGCAGAGGCATACATTTGCATCATGATAGTTACATTTTCTTTATGTGAGTACCTTTGTAAAGTGTGAAAGATCTCCTATATTCTTGTAAAATATAGAGTATTGCCCCTAAAGTGAGGAAAAGATCCCAAAGAGGACAAAATCAAAAGATCCCAAAGAGGAAAAATGAGAGTTAAATAGAAAGAGCCATTGAGGCCACCAAAAAAATAAAAAATAAAGAGAAAAAGAGAAGAGAAAAAAATAAAAAGAGAGAAGGGGGCATACTACTATTCCTTTTGAGAGATCCACACTAGTACTTCATCTTCTATCCCTTGTACTCCATAGAGATCATCATCATGCATATAGCTATGTGGGGACCCTTCACACTATAGAACTTGGCTTGTATATTCCAATGATGAGCCTCCTCAAACGAGCTCTAGGTCTTCCTGAGCAAGCAAGTTAGATGCACCCCCACTAGTTCCCTTGGAGAGATTTTAGCTCACATGTGCATCCGTTGTATGGAAATCCCTACTCCTCACATCATATCTATCATATGGCCTTCTCTCACCTATGATTGTCCTCATTGATGTGAGCCTTTCACACCTTTTTGTCTTCCTCCTCCACCTTCTTTCTGTTTCGCCTTTTAGGTGTCAACTTTCTTGCTCACGCTCATCCATTTCATGAGTGCTCAAAATATCGAAAGGGAGTGGATAAGTTTGACTTGTACCTGGCTAGTGGTCTGGGGACGAGTCCAGATAAGAATCCAAAGGAGACCAAGTATGAAACTTTAGTAGATAGTTGTTCTCAACAACCTTTTTTCTCTTTCTTCCCAGTCCCTTGCTTGCACGCAAACACCATTTGGAGACATTCGAGTCACGGACAGCAAGAGCTCTTGCACCCTTTGTTCTTTTGTTGCTTGTGTCAATGATAATATAGACTCTTGCTTGTTAATACTTGAATTGAATTGCATGCGTTGATTGCTTTACTTAAAAGTCCTTATTTGGTTTTGTGGCATGTCACCTCAGAAATTATGCTTTTTATCATTTACCTAATCGAGGACGAGCAGGAATTAAGCTTGGGGATGTTGATACGTCCCAAACGTATCTATAATGTCTGCTTGCTCCATGCATGTTTTTTGTGACTTTCCCATGTTTTTATTGAACTTTCATACACTTTTGAACCTATTTGGACTAACCTATTAACTCAGTGCACCCAGTTGCCAGTTTATGTTTTCTGCTGTTTTTGTATTTCAGGTTTTCCGGCCATTAAAAGTGCTCCAAAAATTCCGGGAAAAATATATAAAAAATCAGCGCAACAGAAGCTTCCGGAATCACCAAGAGAGGGAAGGGGGGCCACCACCAGGCAGCCAGGAGGGCAGGTGGCGCGGCCCCACCCTAGGCCGCGCCAGGGACCCTTCTGACTGCCTCGTGGGTCCCCTCGATGCCCCTCTTCGCCTATATTTACCCCTCGGGGTGGAAACCCCTAATATCGATCTCTTTCTCGCGAACTGCCCTCTGTACCGCCGCCACCGCCGTTTCAGGATCGGGGCTGCCTGGAGAAGCTGCCCCGGCACCATGCCGGAAGGAGGAACACCCTCCGGGAGACCATCCATAGCCATGGACGCCTCCCGGATGTTCCGTGAGTAGTCCCCCTTGGACCATGGGTCCGTGACCAGAAGCTATGTGATGAATCTCTCCCCCTTTTGTGCTTCCACTTTCGAGTCCTCGTGAGCTGCCTCACATGATCGAGGCATCTATGTAATTTCTGCTGTTGCTATGCTGAGTTTGTTGGGATCTGATGGATTATGAGACTATGTTCAGATTGTGATGAGTAATATATTTGGCTCTTCTCTTTTATATTTTGTTCTTGAGTAAATTCTTGCATGTTCTCCGTTGCGGTATTTGCTTTGGCCAAGTATTTTATTTGCAACTCCAAGAGAGAGCGTTATACTCGATTGTGGGTTCAGCCCCCTGATGTCTTGCTTGAGTGACCGAAACATGAGACTAGGGGATGTGCTGTTGCCAGCAGGGATAAAACAACAGTGCTTGTACCTGCGGGTGCAAGGATTGTTTACTTTACGCAAGGTTCTTTTAATGCAGTTGTCTGTTGCTTTGAGTTTACACATTGGGTGAGATTCGCAACTTAATACCAGCGAGATGTTCTGGATAGAGATCTCAAGGTGGATGATTCGTAGTAGATGCAGATGGATTTCGGTCTACTTACCTTGGCATACTGCCCATTGCTTTTGAGCCCTTCCTTTCTTTGCAGCATAGTTAGCATTGCGGTGCCTTCATAATCCTGTCAATTGCCCAACTGTGATTTGTTTACCTCGCTAGCACTTTTATTGTCTTTTGGGAGAGAGACATCACTAGTGAAAATCACGGGACCCGGTCCATCTTCACATTATTGTTCACACCCTCAATTTACTTTCAGCTTTTACTTTCCTTTGCACCTTTTATCTCTTGCGTTGATCCTTTGTAAACGACAAGGCCAGAGGAATTGACAACTCCTCTGTACTCGTTGGGTGCAAAATTATTGCGACAAGGCCGGAGGAATTTGTTGCTGTGTGCAGGTCCACGACAACACCCTAGTCAGGAAGCAATTTCTGGCGACATTGCCACCTACTTGTATCTCCTGAGTCCTACTGGTTCGATAACCTTGGTATCTTCACCGAGGGAAACTTGCTGCTGCACTGCATCTCAAACCTTCCACTTGGGGTCACCAACGAGGGGCAAGAAGCCATCAATATCCAGTTTGATGAATTCATGGCTCAGTACCAGCTGCATAACCCCATGGAGGGGGTTGTGCCCGACGAGGAGGAGCATGGGGAGTTCCCACCTTTCCAGGGGGAGACCTTCACCCAGTAGGGTGAGGGGTCTTCTTCTGCTTGGAGCGCAGGTCCTTCCTCGTGGGAGGACCCGAGGACTTCGGTGTATGCACCGGAGGGCTCGTTCGACTCTTGGACTCACCGGTACTACCCCGGAGCAGGAAGCTCCTGGGGTCAGTAGCTGCTACTAACTTAGACCAAAAGCCTAAGCTTGGGTGAGTACGTGCCCTTCTTCTTTTTCCATTGTATTATCCATTTTTTATTTTGTTTTCTTTAATCTTTTCAAAGTTTTTTCTCGTTCTTCTTTGTTCTTTTATTTTGCAAAAACAACAAAAAGATTTCTCTTTTCTTTTTCTTTTTTAAAACCCTTTAAAAAACCCAAAAAGATTTCCTTTCTCTCTTTAGTTTGCTTTGTTTTCAGAGTTCAGCTCGAGTCCGTGATGGCATTTGATTATATTTCCCATGTTCGGTCGAGCAAGTGACAAGGAAGTAATGACGAAGATCAACGGAAGGGAAGCAACAAGGAAAACCGGTATGAACTCTTCTTGTTTCTACTTTTGTACATATGCCTGTACTTATGATCTAGAGACCAGCTTGTAGCGACATAGTGCTTTGTTTACAATGCTTTCCTAGTGTTCATGCTTTCTTTGTGGCTGATCTCAAATAGCTAGGGTGCATAATATGTTGTTGGATTGGTTTACATGCATTGCATTGCTCATGGTTTGGCATATTGAAGTGGTATTTCCCTTCGGAGAATTCTCGAATTGACTTGGCACATGTTCACACATGTTTATGACTATAATGTCTATCATGCCGTGATGAACTTTTTATTTCAGAATAGTTATATCACTTTCACTCCCGGTTCAATGTTTCTTTGTCGCTCTGCATGATTATGAAAATTATTGCTCTCTAGTTGGTCACTTCCCGGTCTTTTGCTAGCCTTCGCTCACACTAAGTGGAATTATGCTTGTGTATCCAAACTCCTTTTAAAACCAGTTATTCCACTTGAGTCCACCATACCTTCCTATGTGTGGTATTTACCGGCCACTCCTAACTTAGACTTTCTTGTGCCATCTCGAAATTTATTCAAAAGCTTCCCTTTTGTAACCGTACAAGCTCATGGTGCGGTGAGGGAAAATCAGTATCTACCATGCCAAAAATATTTTGACGAAAGTTTTAACTAGTCAAATTTATAAAAAAAGAGTTGCACCTCCCCCGTACTTGATGATGGGATGAAATGGACCAAATGCTTCTAATGATAGATGGAACGATATCATCCTTCCATGCTTGAGGAAAAATAAAAGGTTCCATAGACCATCAAAGGATCTATGGATAAGGGAACAAGTGTAAGCAAAAAGCATTAATATGGTTGGCATGGGAGATATTGAGAGACCTTTAACGTTCACCGTTGACTGGAAAGTTGCACTTCTCAAAAGAACTTTGTCTCTGTTTTCATAACCAAGAGCCCTGGCACATGTTTAGTGTTTGCTTCCTTTCACGGGTTTTCAATCTTTCCATCAAAAAAGCCACGGTTCGAGATTCTCACCTTCTTTCTTCAAAGCACCAACTATCGAGAGCATAATTATCATTCTTAGTGCAACATGTTTTGTCCCAAAGTATTACATTGTCTTCTGCATGCTTGTGATATTGCTAGTCTGAAATTCTTAGTTCTAGTCTCCTTAAAACTCCAGAGGAGTTTCTGCATTTATGTTTTGCTTCACTCATGGAGGCTAGCGAGATACCACTCTGATATGTTCAGGGTATGTGCATTGTAATCTTGTCTTGATTTTCGGCAGCATATTATTTACTTTAGGTTGTTTGTGATTGGTTACTTAAAAGAAGGATTTCTTCGTGCATTGTCCTCATAGCATTATTTTGATACTTGCTAAACTCTTTTCTTAGTACTGGCTTATATACTTCTTATGAAGAAAAAGAGTTTGTCAAAGTTTTCTTTGTCGCGTCCAGTTCGTTGAACTGAATTGCTTGAGGACAAGAAATAGGCTAAGCTTGGGGGAGTTGATATGTCTCAAATGTATCTACTTTTACAAACACTTTTGCTATTGTTTTGCCCTCATTCTTGCATGATTTGAACTAAACTAACCCGGACTGACGCTGTTTTTAGCAGAGCTGTTTGTATGGTTTTATTGTGCGCGGGAAAATGGATTTTTGCACATCTCAGAAAATTCCCAGAAAAATACCAAAAAATCCACGCACCCGAAGGATCCCAGAGCCAGAAGGGGGGCCAGAGGGCAGCCAGGGGGGCCCCAGGCGCCCTGCTGGCGCGGCCAGGGGTGGGGCCGCGCCAGCTGGCCGCCTGGACGACTCCCCCTCCCCTGGTGCCCTACTTCAACTCCTATTTATTCCCGTGACGGGGAAACTCCGAAACAAAAGTCGTTTCCAGAACCCGTCGCGGAGCCGCCGCCAACCTTTGTTCTTCCTCGGGAGGGCTAATCTGGAGGCTGATTTGTCCTCCAGAGAGGGGAGATCGTCGCCATCGTCATCACCATCACCACTCCATCATCCCTCGATGACTTCTCTTTACATGTGTGAGTAATTCCCTGCTGTAGGCAAAGGGGATGGTAGGGATTGGATGAGATTGATCATGTAGTAGTTCGTCAGATTGTTGGGGGCATGTTGCCTATCATCTACTTTGGTGTTTATCCTCTTTGCTACAACTTGTTTGCTCTTAATGCTTGTCACTTCGGGCCCGAGTGCCATGTTTTTCAGATCTGAACCACTTATGCTTTCATGATTTTATTTATGTTCGAGATCCAATCTATGAGTTGTATGCACCTATTATGGTCCGGAACCGGCGATCCAAAAGGTGACAGCTTTGGAAACCAAAGGGGATGGTCCATAATTTGAGGATTCCATGTATCCATTGAGTTTATTGCTTTGTTCCGGTGCTCTTTGACAGGAGCACCTTAATCTCCATAAGTTCCTTTTGGCCCCGTTCGTAGCGGGGATGGTAGGACAAAATATGTTGTGCAAGTTCTTATTGCAAGAATGCACAACTACCTATGGGATACATGCCTAATGTTTGATATTTTCCTAGATGATCATAGCTTTTCTGTGTGCCTTTCCCCGTGTTAGAATCTATTACATGTTCATTCTTATTCATGCCACGCCCGACCATCCATTTCCCTAGCCTACAATATTTTAGTTCTGCTGGTTACTACTAGTTTACTTTCGCTATCATCACTCTTGCTATCATATCACAGTTGCTATTAATACTTTCTTGCAAGCAAGCATATTTCAGGTGCGGTTGATTTGAAAACTCAACTGTAAAAGCTTATAAATACTCTTTGGTTCCCCTTGTGTCGAATCAATAAATTGGGTTAACTTACCCGCGAGAACACTACAATCGATCCCCTACAGTTGAGGGTCATTAGTGACCCTCCAGAAAGTTTGTCCATGGAGTGCAATTTGACTTGAGATTGAGCATAGTAACTTGAGATTAAGCCGTAGTGTCCCGACATTAAGAAATTTGGAAATTTTTTTTTGAAAAAAAGTTAGTAATGGCGCACCTTAGATAAGAATGTGCGCCACTACTATGTTCCCGCCTTCCAAATTCAAACAAATTAGAAAAAAATGAAAAAGGGTGTCCAGTGGCGCACCAGAAGAGGTAGTAATGGCGCAAATGTGGTGCGCCATTACTACCTGAGATAGTAATGGCGCACCAAATGTGCGCCATTACTAAAAGTTACTAATGGCGTGCTAGTAATGGCGCACTAATACGTCCCAAACGTATCTATAATTTCTGCTTGCTCCATGCATGTTTTGTGTGATATTGCTATGATCTAGATACACTTTCTTAAACATTTGATCATATTTCGACTAACCTACTAACTCAGTGCACCCCAGTGCTAGTTTCTATTTTATGCTATTTTATATTTTAGTTTTCCCCCATTTTAAAAGTGCTCCAAAAATTCGGCAAAAATTAGATATAAAATCAGCGTGAAGGAATCTTCCGGAGTCCCGAAGCGGGACCAGGTGGGACTCACCTGGGTCCCAGGCGGCCACCTGGCGTGGCCTAGAGCTTGGCCGCGCCAGGGAGGCGCCTGGACCCCTGGTGGGCCCCCTGGCTGCCCCCTTAGCCTATATATTTCCCGTGACGTGAAACTTCTGGAGAGAGAACCCTTTTCCGTGATCTCTCCTCTGTTCCGCCGCCGCCACGCTTCCAAGATCGGGAGCACCAGCAGACCTCTTCCCGGCACCCTTCCGGAGGGAGGATCGACCTCCGGGAGCTTCCCCCCCACCATGGACGCTTCGCGGATGTGTCGTGAGTACTTTCCTTTGGACCATGGGTCCGTGATCAGTAGCTATGTGATGTTCTCCTCCCCTCTTTGTTCTTCATGGTTTAGACCTCGTGAGCTGCCCTACATGATCGAGGCACATATGTAATCTTTTTGCTGCTGCTATGCTGAGTTTGATGGGATCTGATGGATTATGAGATTATGTTCACATTGTGATAGAGTAATATATTTGTTTCTTATCTTTTATATTTTTGTTCCTAAGTAATTCTTGCATTTTCTCCATTGCTGTTTATTGCTTTGGCCAAGTAGTAGGTTGTAACTCCAAGAGGGAACGTTATGCTCGATTGTGGGTTCATGCCCCCTGATGACACGCTTGAGTGACAGAAACATGAGTCTAGGGGATGTGCTGTTGCCACAAGGGCGAAAACAACGGTGCTTGTAACCGCAGTTGCAAGGATTGTTTATTTTACGCAAAGTGCTTTTTAATGCAGTTGTCTGTTGCTTTGGGTTTACACTTTGGGTGGGGCTCGCAACTTAATACCAGCGAGATGTTCTGTATAGATATCTCAAGGTGTATGATTAGTAGTAGATGCAGTTGGATTTCGGTCTACTTATTTTTGCGTACTGCCCATGCTTTTGAGCCTCTTCCTTTCTTTGTAGCATAGTTAGCATTGCGGTGCGTTTATAATCCTGTCAATTGCTCATCTGTAATTTGTTTACCTCGAATAGCAGTTTTATCATCTTTTGGGAGAGAGACATCACTAGTGAACATCACGGGACCCCGGTCCATATTCTCATCATTTTTTTACACGCTTATTTACATTTCTGCCTTTACTTTCAGTTGCTATCATCATTATCATTATCCCTTGTGTTTTGATCCTTTGTAGACAACAAGACTGGAGAGATTGACAACCTCTCTGAAATTCGCTGGGAGAAAAGTTATTTGTGTATGTGTGCAGGTCCAGGTGAAGTAAGCAACCGAGAGTTGTGAACGGCGCCATTGTTCGCTTCACCACCTACTTATCATTATCGCAGTCCTACTGGTCGATCTCAATCTTGGTATATTCACCAAGGGAAACTTGCCGCTACGTTGCATCTCACCTTCCTCTTGGGGTAACCAACGAAGGGCGAGAAGCAATTATCATCTCTCGCGTATCACGCACCTAATGTGCACCATTAGTAGCCAAAACAGGTGCGCCATTAAAGGCCTTTTTTCCAGTCGTGTAAAGACCGTGTTAAAACTATACACGTGTGCTTGTAGGTCATGAACAACATGATTTATGTGATAGTTATATTCTTGATGTTGTTCATGATACTACTGAAAATTATTTTGAGAGAGGAAAGTTTGGTCATAGAGACTTTCATGTCACAAAAACACCTCTCTTTTATATCAAAGTCTTGAAGTTGTTCTCTTTTTACCTTCCTATGCTTGTTACTTTGTGATTTCATGATTTATTTTCTTATAAGTTTCCCATGCATAGGAAGTGTGTTAGGCTTAAATGTGTTTCATATTTGCTTCTTGATCTCTTTTTCTTCAATTCTTATTCTTATGAGAGCATCTTTATTAATCTTCATGCCTTGCTCAAAGGCATAAAAGAAAGCGCTTGTTGGGAGGCAACCCAAGATGTTTTTACTTCTATTTTTAGTGGTCTTGATGATTGTTACTACTGTACCAACATCATTGTATTTTATTTTCAAGCGTTGTGCCAAGTTTAGCCTCCGATTGCAAGAAAGTTCAAAAGTTGTGATATGCTGTCCAGAAAACAGATTCTGTCCTTGGACAAACAAAATCACGATAAATCACCAGATCATCTTTTTGATCTGAATTTTGTTGATAGCATGCTCTATACAATTATCTTTCGAGCATATGTTCTGGGTTTTTCTATTTGAGTTGCAGAAGTACCCCAAAAAAAATATTTACTACCTGCTGGTCTGTTTTTCACAGATTCTGCCACGTTTTTCCTTTCCTCAGTTTTGCAAGTCTTGCGCTAGCTTTTTATTTGCAAAAACTTTTTGGCGGTCTTGAGAAACAGTAGCCATTCAAGAAAAACTTTATTTCCAGTAGAGGCAAATTGTTTTATTGTGGGTACAAACCTCTCTAATCAGCTTATGATGAGTTATGTATGAAGGGAGTTTTCAAGTGTGGGAGGGAAGATGATGAAAGAAGATCCAGGAGTGCCCCCATGCATCCCCAAGAAATATTCAAGGAGACTCAAGCGTCTAAGCTTGGGGATGCCCCCGTGCATCCCCTTCTCCATCAACAATCATTAGTTCGTCCTCCGTTCCACTATATTTTTATCACTTCATGCGTTATGTGCTATGCTTGGAGCGTCTCGCTCTTTAGTTTTCTTTTTTAGTTTTCTTTAGCTTTGTTTTCTGTTCATAACAAGTTAGAACCCAACTTTCTTTGTGTTGGAGAGAAACATGCTCCACTTTAAACTAGAATACATCATAGGATTTTCTTGCTTATCTTTCTTTTGTTGTGTGTTCTTTATCTTTTCGTAGCTGCTGTCATGTTTAGCTCTTAGTCTTTATGCTTATTTCTTTCAAGATCTTTTGTTTAGTTTGTTGCTGGAACTCTCTTGAGTTTAATGTTTATCTTGTTTAGAGAGTTGGTTGTTGCACTGAGTTGTGTCTTGACTTGAAGTAGGTAATTGAGGTTCCTATTCAATTGTCATAGTAACTTGTAATAGTTTTGAGGTATTGTTGAGTAATGTTTGAAATTTTGGTGTCAAGAGCTCTAGTCTATTAGTGATAGATGTTGTATTTTGGGCAATCCGTGTTTATTTAAAAAAAACTACAAAAACTACTTGAGAACACTAGCTACTAGATGGATCACTAATCTTTGGAGGGATCGGATATTAGAGTACACTCACGTACCATGAGTCGAGGATGCGCAAGGATAACCAATAGATCTTCAAGAATATCTTTATTTCCAGTGGAGAAAAATTATTTTATTAATGGTACTAACCTCTCTAATCAGCTTATGATGAGTTATGTATGAAGGGAGTTTTCAAGTGTGAGAGGGAAGATGATGAAAAAACATCCGGGAGTGTCAAACACTCAAGCTTGGGGATTCCCCCATGCATCCACAATAAATATTCAAGGATACTCAAGCATCTATGCTTGGGGAGGCCCCCGTGCATCCCCTTCTCCATCAACAATCATCAGTTCATCCTTCGTCTCACTATATTTTTATCACTTCATGCGTTATGTTCTATGGTTGGAGTGTCTCGCTCTTAGGTTTACTTTTTTTAGTTTTCTTTAGCTTTGATTTCTGTTCATAACAAGTTGGACCCCAGCTTACTTTGTGTGGGAGAGAAACATGATCCACTTTGAACTACAACACATCTTAGGATTTTCATGATTATCTTTCTGCTGTTGTGTGTTCTTTATCTTTCGTACCAACTTCCATGTTTAGTTTTAGTTTGTATTTTTCAAGAGCTTTAGCTTTTGTTTAGTTTGTTGCTGGAACTCTCTTTTTTTTCATGTTTATCTTGTCAAGAGAGTTGGTTGTTGCACTGAGTTGTGTCTTGTCTTGAAGTAGGTAATTGAGGTTGCTATTCAATTGTTGTAGTAACTTGCAAGTTTTGAGGTATTGTTGTGAGTAATGTTTGAACTTTTGGTGTCAAGAGCTCTAGCCTATTAATGATAGGTGTCGTATTTTGGGAAATCCATGTTTATTTTCAAAAACTACAAAAACTAGTTGAGAACTCTAGCTACTAGATGGATCACTAATCTTTTGAGGGATCGGATATTAGAGTACACTCACGTACCATGAGTTGTGGATGCGCAAGGATAACCAAACCCCCTTACACTCCTCCTCGGGGTACTTTTCTCTTTGTGAACCTCCTGATTAGATTGAGAGTTACCGATAATAAGTGCATGAGTTCTTTAGACTAATGTAAGTATTGAAAGTTGACACTTCCACCTCCTCATATTTGCTAGCCTCTTCGGTACCGTGAATTGCCCTCTTCTCACTCCGAGAGTTGGCGTCCACCTAGCCGATGCATCCAAACCCTTGGCATGATATGCTCTTTCATAATAAATGTCCTTATATCTTTCCTCAAAACAGCCCCCATACATACCTATCAAGGCATTTTCATAGCCTTTCCGAGATATATTTCCATGCAACATCCAACTTCTCATGACTTGGTCTTCATGTCATACATGTTCCTGCTACACTCGTAGAGGCATACATGTGCATACATTATGATAGCTACATCTTCTTTATGCTGAGTAGTTTTGTAAAGTGTGAAAGATCTCTTATACTCCTTGTAAAATAGAGTGTTGCCCTTAAGTGAGGAAATGATCCCAAAGAGGACAAATTTAAAAGATCCCAAAGAGGATAAATGAGAGAGAAATAGAAAGAGCTATTGAGGCCACCAAAAATAAAAAAATAGAAAAAGGAGAAAAAGGAAATAAAAAGAGAGAAGGGGGCAACACTACTATTCTTTTTGAAAGATCCACACTCGTATTCCCTCTTATACCTTGTGCTCCATAGAGATGATTATATATGCATATAGCTATGTGGGGACCTTTACACTATAGAACTTGGCTTGTATATTCCAATGATGAGCCTCCTCAAATGAGCTCTAGGTCTTCTTGAGCAAGCAAGTTAGATGCACCCCCACTAGTTCCATTGGAGAGCTTACCTTAGCTCATATGTGCATCCGTTGCATGGCAATCCCTACTCCTCACATCATATCTATCAGTTAGCTTTCTCTTTCCTATGATTGTCCTCATTGATGAGATCCCTTCACCCCCTTTTTGTCTTCCTCCTCCACCATCTCTCTATCTTTGCCATCCTAAGTGTCAATTTTCGTGCTTACGCTCATCCAGTGCATGAGTGCTCAAAATATCAACAGGGAGTGGATCAAGTTGACTTGTACCTAGCTAGTGGTTTGGGGACGATTCAAGATAAGATTCCAAAGAAGACTAAGTGTGAAACTTTAGTAGATTGAGTTCTCAACAAAATAAAAAAAATCTCTCTCGGATTACCATCTCCCACTTCTTGCACGCAAACACCATTTGGAGACATTCGAGTCACGACCAGTGAGAGCTCTTGCACCTTTATGTTCTTACGTTGCTTGTTTCAATGCTAATATAGACTCTTGCCTGTTATGACTTGAATTGACTTACATGACTTGATTGCTTTACTCAAAAGTTCTTATATGGTTGGTAGCATGTCACCACAGAAATTATGCTTTTGTTATCATTTACCTACTCGAGGACGAGCAGGAATTAATTTTGGGATGTTGATACGTCCCAAACATATCTATAATTTTTGCTTGATCCATGCATGTTTTGTGTGATATTGCTATGATCTAGATACACTTTTGATCATATTTGGACTAACCTAGTAACTCAGTGCACCCCAGTGCCAGTTCTTGTTTTCTGCTGTTTTTCTATTTCAGAGTTCCCCCATATAAAAGTGCTCCAAAAATCCCAGAAAAATAAGATTGAAAATCAGTGTGTCGGAAGCTTCTCGAAGCCCGAAGGAGGGCCAGGGGCCACCACTAGGTGCCCAGGCGGCCACCTGGCGAGCCTAGGGGCCTGGCCGCGCTAGGAGGGCGCCTGGACCCCTGGTGGGCCCCCTGGATGCCCCCCTTCGCCTATTTATTCTCTGCTACGGGTAACTTCCAAAGACAGAACCCTATTTCGCAAACTCTCCTCTGTTCCGCCGCCGCCGCGCTTTCAAGATCGGGAGTGCCAGAAGACCTCTTCCCGACACCCTGCCGGAGGGAGGGTTGACCTCCGGGAGCTTATCCACCATTATGGACGCTTCCCGGTTGATCCGTGAGTAGACCACCTTGGACCATGGGTCCATGATCAGTAGCTATGTGATGTTCTCCTCCCCTCTTTGTTCTTCATGGATTAGACCTTGTGAGCTGCCCTACATGATCAAGGCACATATGTAATTATTTCTGCTATTGCTATGTTGAGTTTTCTGGGATCTGATGGATTATGAGACTATGTTTAGATTGAGATGAGTAATATATTTGTTTCTTCTCTTTTATATGTGTGTTCTTGAGTAATTCTTGCATGTTCTACGTTGTTGTTTATTTCTTTGGCTAAGTAGTACGTAGTAACTCCAAGAGGGAGTGTTATGCTTGATTGTGGGTTCATGCCCCCTGATGACTAGCTTGAGTGACAGAAACATGAGTCTAGGGGATGTGCTATTGCCACAAGGGGGGAAACAACGGTGCTTGTAACCGCGGTTGCAAGGATTGTTTACTTTACGTAAAGTTCTTTTAATGCAGTTGTCTGTTGCTTTAGGTTTACACTTTGGGTAGGGCTCGCAACTTAATACCAGCAGATGTTCTGGATAGATATCTTAAGGTGGATGATTAGTATTAGATGCAGATGGATTTCGGTCTACTTATCTTGGCGTACTGCCCATGCTTTTGAGCCTATTCCTTTCTTTTGTAGCATAGTTATCATTGGTTTGTGCCCATAATCCTGTCAATTTCCCAGTTGTAATTTGTTTACCTTGCATGGATCTTTTATCGTCTTTTGGGAGAGAGACATCACTAGTGATCATCATGGACCCCGATCCATATTTCCACAACTATTTACACCCTGAATTTACTTCTTTCTTTTAATTTCTAGTTGCAGTTATCACTATCTTCTATCTCTTGCGTTTGACCGCTTGTAAACAACAAGACCGGAGAGATTGACAACCTCTCTGTACTTGTTGGGAGCAAAGTTATCTGTTGCTGTGTGCAGGTCCACGTCAATCGTGCTATATTTATAGCGCCGTTTTCACCTACTTTTTGTTGTTGGAGTCCTACTGGAGACATAAACCTTGGTATATTCACTGAGGGAAACTTGCTGCTGTGCCGCATGTCATACCTTCCACTTTGGGTAACCAAGGAGGGGCGAGAAGCCATCACATACTAGGGAGTATTTGATCAAAATTTCGGCTCAAACAATGGGTTGTAGAGAGAGAGAGAGAGAAGTTTCGGGTGGAGAGCAGCAAGAACGCAAGTTCTAGCTGAAGAACTCGTGTTTTTGGTGCAAGGGAGAGAGAGGAGGAAGACTTTCCAACAAAGGGGACCTGGGGGGCCCAGGCTCCCTATGGGCGCGGCTAGGGGGCAGGCCGCACCATCTGGCCTCCTGGACTAGGGGTGGCCCCCCTGGTCAGCCCAAGGTGCCTCTGATTCACTTTTTATGTGGAAAATTGATTTTTTTACGGAATTTTTCTGACAACTTCACTATTGAAAAAAAATCGAGGTTCAAAAAGCTGCAAAACTTTTTGAAAACTTGAAACAGTAGTTAGAAAAGTGAAGCTTCAAAAACATAAAACTCTGGTACAGCAAGGAGAACAAAAGTTAAAGGAAATGAAAACATAACAAGGTCTACTTTTTACGTATATAAAACATGCTAGCTAGCAAGGTTGATCAAGTCTTACCAACAAACCGTCAATATATAGAGTAGACAGTCTCACCTCTTATAAAGTGATCATTGTACCTTTACTTTCATGGACATTATCCCCACCATAATGGTTTTGTATTTGTGGTGCACATGTAGAGTACAATCCCAATCTCCAATCTTCACGGTCTCAATATTCTCTATGGAGTTAAGGCCATGCCTTTGTCGATTTTCTTCAGAAAATACACCATGTGTTCCTTATCGTCCACGTTGAAGGTAACCTTTCCTTTATTGCAATCAATGATAGCAAGTGCGGTGTTAAGAAAAGGTCTACCAAGAATAATGGACATGCTCCCATCCTCGGGCATGTCAAGCACAACAAAATCAGTAAGGATTAAGCAATTAGCAACTTCAACAGGAACATCCTCACAAATACCAATCGAGACGGCCGTTGACTTGTCAGCCATCTGAAGAGAGATATCTGTAGGGATTAGTTTATATAAACAAAGACTCTTGTAAAGATAAAAAGTCATCACACTCAATCCTGCACCAAGATCACATAAATCAGTTTTGACATCATTATTCTTTATGGAGCAAGGAATGGTGGGTATACCTGGATCACCAAGCTTCTCAGGCATGTTGCCACTGAAAGAGTAGTTAGCTAGCATAGTAGATATTGCCTAATTAGGGACTTTTCTTTTGTTAGTAACAATATGTTTCATATATCTCGAATAAGGAGGTAACTTAATAACATCAGTCAAAGTAATTTGAAGAAAAAGAGGTTTAATCCATTCACAAAATTTATTATAGTCCTCTTCTTCTTTAGTTTTGAGAGACTTATCTGGAAAGGGCATGGGTATCTGTACCCATGGTTCTCTTTCCTTCCCATGTCTTCTTGCAATGAAGTCTTCTCTTGTGTATTTCTTGCGTTTATCGGGTGCTTCTTCTTCTCAAACCTCAGGAGGATCATTCTTCTCGTTATCTTTTTCGGGCTCAGCACCGTCTTCAGTTTCAGCATCGCAGGTAGATATACTATTCGGATCAACAACAGGCTCTTCTTCAACTATGGGATCATTTGAATTGTTAGCTTCCTTGTGTTTCTTCTTATTCTTCTTCTTCGGAGAGCTAACAATTTCTTCTTCCTGTACTTGAGAATCTTGCTCGATCCTCTTCGGATGCCCCTCTGGATAGAGAGGGTCCTGGGTGTGTGTTCCACCCTGAGTCTTTATACCATAGGCATGTAAATTATCTTGTTGGGCATTGTTAGCAAGCAAATCTTTTTGCACATCAGAAATCTGTTCAAGCAGAATTTGAACCATATGAAAATGCTTCACAAGACATTTAACATCATTAACTATTCTACTTAGAACATCAAGCAAACTTTTGATAGCAAGGGTATTATCATGCAACTGACTTTGAATCCTCATATTAAAGTGATTTTGCTTCATAATAAAATTATCAAGCTCATCTAAACATTGATCAGGAGGCTTACCTTCAGGAATATCACTTGCATTGAAATCTAAAAGAGAGTGTACCTCTACCAAGGGAGGGTGAGTAGTGGGCTCACACAACTTCTCAATAGAAGGTAGATTCTTCATGTCTTCAGCTTTAATACCTTTCTATTTTATAGACTTCTTCGCTTCTTGCATTTCTTCAGGGCCTAGGACAAGCATGCTCCTCTTCTTTGGTGGTGGAGGTGGTTGAGGGACGGACCAATCTTCGTGGTTCTTGGCAATCTTGTCCATTAGTTCTTCTACATCGTCCGGTGTTATTTCCCTGAAAACACAACCAGCACAACTATCCAAATAGGATCTAGAGTCATCGGTTAGACCAACATAAAATATATCAACTAATTCATTCTTAGGGACTCCATGTCCTGGTCTATCCTTGATCAAACTGCAATACCTCCCCCAAGCTTTAGGTAGGTCATCATCCTGCAACTATTTTAAGTTATAAATTCTTTGTAAAGCAGCATGTTGCATGTGAGCAAGAAAATACTTATCAACAAAAGATTGAGGTAAATCTTGAGGACACTTAATGGAACCATAGGGTAGTGCATCATACCATGCTTTAGCGTCTACCTTCAAAGATAAAGGAAGAAGCTTAGTCACATAAAAGTTCTGTATCTTCTCATCGGTCGTAAACAATCCACCAAACTCAGTGAGTTTGGTCAGGTGTGCAATGGCATCCTCATTTTCTCTGCCATAAAAGGGGTCAGCTTCAACTGTAGATATAAGTGAAAGATCAACAGATAAATCATAATCAGGATCATTGATTCTTATAGGACATGTAGCAAATTCAGGATCAGGAGTAATCTTGTTCTTCATGGAGTGCTTTTCAAGCAGCTTCTTAACAGCACCAGGTTCAGAGTAGGCACACTCTATAAGTTCCCTTCATAAATCATCATCAAGAATAATATAATCATCCTCAAGGAGTCTCTCCTTGAGTTCATTCGAGTCTAGGTAACCAAAGGCTTTGCAAGTGGGGTAATATGTAGCAGGAGTTTCAGTCTCGGACTCTTCTGCAACCTTAGCAATTTGAGATTCAAGATAGCGACCAAGAAAACCAATATAATCAAGAGTAGTGGAAGCATCATCAAAAGTATCAGACATAGTAGCAGAATCAGTAGAAGTAGCATGTGGTGGAGGTAAAGCAAACTTACTTATAACTGAAGCTGAATCAAGTGTAGCACTAGTGCTCAGAACAGTACCTTTTCTTGTAGTGGATGGTAAGATCGGAACCTTGGGTTCTCCTTTCTTACCCATAGTGGATAAAGTGCAACAGGAAAAAATACTTCAAGTAGACTTGTAAATAAAGCTATGCTCCCCGTCAACGGCGCCAGAAAATAGTACTTGATAACCCTCAACTGTAGGGGATCGAGATAGTCTTTGCGGGTAAGAATAACTCAATTTATAGATTCGACACAAGTGGAGCCCAATAATATTTATAAGCTTTGACAGTTGAGTTGTCAATTATACCGCACCTGAAATATACTTGATTGCAACAAAATATTAATAGAAACTATGATATGAGAGTGATAGTGGCAATGGAAATAGTGGTGGTGAAACGGCGAAAGTAAAACAACAAAAGTAAACAACTAGTAACCAGCAGGATTAAAATACTGTAGGCTAGGGAGATGGATGGTTGAGCGCTGCTTGGATGAGATTAGACATGTAATAGATTCTAACACGGGGCAAGGCACACAGAAAAGCAAGGATCATCTAGGCAATATCAAACATTAGGCATGCATCCCGTAGGTAGTTGAACGTGCTTGTAATAAGAACTTGCACAACATCTTTTGTCCTACCACCCCGCTACAAACAGGGCCAAAAGGAACTTATGGAGATTAAGGTGCTCATGTCAAAGAGCACCGGAACAAAGCATTAACACTCAATGGATACATGAAATCCTCAAATTATAGACCATCCCCTTTGGTGTCCCAAGCTGTCACCTTTGGGATCGCCGGTTCTGGACCATAATAGGTGCATACAACTGATAGATAGGATCAAGAACACAAATAAACTCATGAAAACACAACTGGTTCAGATCTGAAAACATGGCACCTGGGCCCAAAGTAACAAGCATTAAGAGCAACAAGTTGTAGCAAAGATGATAAACACCATAGTAGATGATTGGCAACATGCCCCCAACAATTTGACGAACTATTACATGATCTAACTCATCCAATCCCTACCATCCCCTTGCCTACATTAGGAAATTACTCACACATGAAAGGAGAAGTCATGGAGGAATGATGGAGTGGCAATGACCTCCCCTCACCGGAGGCCAAAACAGCCTCCAGATTAGCCCTCCCGGAGAAGAACAGAGGGTGGCGGCGGCTCCACGATGAGAATTGGGAAAACGACTTCTGTTATGGGGTATCCTCGCGGCGAGAATAAATAGGAGTCCTAGTAGGGCACCAGAGGGGGGGAGGACCCACCCAGGCGGCCTCCTGGTGCGGGCAGGGGTGGGGCCGCGCCAACAGGGCGCCTGGGGCCCCCTGGCTGCCCTCTGGCGCCACTTCTGGCTCAGTTTCCCTTCGGGTACGTGGATTTTTTGTGATTTTTCCTGGAATTTTCTAAGACACCTAAAAATCCATACTCCTGCACATAATAAAACTATATAGGCAGATGCTGAAAACAACGTCAGTCCGGGTTAGTTTCGTCCAAATCATGCAAGAATGAGACCAAAATAATATCAAAAGGGTTTGGCAAAGTAGATACGTTTGAGACGTATCAGGTAGGTATAACCCAATTTATTGATTCGATACAAGGGGAGCGAAAGAATACGTATAAGCATTAGCAGTTGAGTTGTCAATTAAACCACACCTGAAAAAGCACTAGACAAGATGTTTAGTAGCAACGGTGTGTTGACTGGTGTAGCCTTTAAGACTTCCCCAATCACCAACACCACAAAGTAGTGACAAATTAGTAGCATCAGTAATGAGAGAAAAAGTAACAACGAAGGAAATAAAGATGAAAGATGGACTGGGGTTCAAGGTTTCACTAGTGGTAACTCTCCAAGCAAAAAGACAAGTGTTGGGTGCACAAATTATAGTTGGGAAATTGACAAAATTGCACTAACTCTAGCCAAAGTACAAACTAGAGTATCCTAGTCTAAGAACAAAACGTAGGCATGTGTTCCGTATATAGTTGTACGTGCTTGCAATAAGAACTTTGCACAAAATCTTTTGTCCCAACATCCCGCTGCCAATGGGGCCAAAAGGCACTTATGGAGATTAAGGTATTCCTGTCAAAGAGCACCGGAACAAAGCATTAACACTTTGTGAACACATGTAATCCTCAAATTATAGTCCATCCCCTTTGGTGTCCCAAGGTGTCACCATTGCGATCGCAGGTTCTGGACTATAATAGGTCCATACAACCGTAGATAAGAGCTAGAACAACAATTATAATCATGTAACCATAATGTGCTCAGATCTGAAATCATCCTACTCGTGCACTAGTAACAAGCATTAAGAACAACAAATTGCAACAACAATAATTCATAAAATTCTTAGGACTGAATAAAAATGTAACAATTCATCCTACTCGTGCACTAGTAACAAGCATTAAGAACAACAAATTGCAACAACAATAATTCATAAAATTCTTAGGACTGAATAAAAATGTAACAATTCATTGGATCCCAAAAAACACAACACCAATTACATCTTATGGGTCTCAATCATTTAGGGCAGCTCATGACACTACTGCAAAGAGGGGCTAACACGATACTCCTTTCCCAGTCCCTTGTGCGAAACTGTTTGCGATCCTATCAACGCAAACGGCATAAATAAAAACTGTGTGCCCAAAACGGAACCGTCTGGGAAACGCTGGCTATCCGCCACGATTACAAAATGTATTTCGTGGGCGATATATGGCTTACGGTTCCGATAAACAATCGTCCGTTTTATTGAGGGTGAAAACCCACGGGTGCAAATAATGGACCGCTTGCCCGTATTCGCAATCGTTCATATTTATCGAAATGTGTGGGATATATTTTGTATCAGGCACGGTTCTTAAAATCCTTTCGTGGGCTGAATCTGGCTCACAGTTTGCTCTAAACAACCGTCGAGTATGTACATTCAGAAAACCCACGGCTTCAAAGAAGGAACCGCTAGCCCTTCTTACCAATCGGTGGTAGTTAGTGAAATGTTTGGGATGCATAATCTATTAGGCACGTTTTTGGAAATCCTTTCGTGGGCGGAAGCAAGGCTGAAAGTTCGTCCAACCGACAGTCCGCTATGAGAATTGAGAACGCGTACGGTTGCAAACAATGAATCGCTAGCCTTTTCGCAACAAGTACATGAACGCATAACTAGCAAATTTATGAAATCAACACATCATTCCACCCAAATTGCATTCAAACAAATCCCCTAATCATCATTGCAAAAATTGCATAGAAGATGGCCAATGCCGCAACTGCAACTACACATGCTACTACTGTAAGGCCCCCATTTTTGGAGGTGACAAAAATGGTGCAAGGTTTTGAAATGCTTGGGAAGGGGAAAGGTTGAGATATGCCAACTTTGGGGTTTAGGGGAGGACACATGCCCATGGGTAAATTCATCCAACACCTTTCTTTAGTCATCCAATTCGAAATCAAAAGCAAATCAAATGAACCCAAAACTCCTTGGCATTTAAAATCATCACATGGTATTACATCCACTTGCATCATAACAAGTTTCAAAGCCATTGATGAAAGAAAAATTACAACTTGGAATATAAAATTTCTTCTGGGTTGTTACAGCTCTCCCCCACCAACGCAGGATCTCGTCCCAAGATCTAAGCCTGAAATAACTCTATATACTCGGAACGGAGATAATTTTCACGCTCCCAAGTTGCTTGCTTCTCCGAATGATGTGCCCACTGCACCTTCATGAACTTGATGGTCTTGTTGCGAGTATTGCGCTCGGACGTCTCAAGAACACGGACTGGACGCTCTGAGTAGGAAAGGTCCGCACTCAGCTTGATCTTGCCCAAGTCAACGGCCTGCTCTGGCTGCTTGAAGCACTGCTTTAGCTGGGACACATGGAACACGTCGTGCACCATTGCTAGCCTCTCGGGATGCTCAAGCCGAAAGGAAAGAGGTCCTCTAGTCTCAAGGATGCGGAAAGGTCCGACAAATCTTGTAGGGAGTTTTCCTTTGATGCCAAAACGGTGAGTTCCCCTCAAAGGAGACACTCTCAGGTACGCCCAATCACCAACCCTAAAAGCTACACCACGGTGCCTCTTGTCATAATAGGCCTTCTTCTTTCACTGTGCTGCCTTGAGGTGCTCTCGGACAATCTTCACTTTATCCTCTGCCTCTTGGATCACATCTGGACCGAACAATTGCCTTTCTCCTGTCTCGGACCAGTTCAGAGGTGTCCTGCATTTCCGGCCATATAACACCTCAAAGGGTGCTGCCTGCAGACTTGTTGTAAGAAAACTCATCATACGGCAAGCATTCCTCCCATTTCATGCCAAAGGAAATGACACATGCTCGAAGCATGTACTCGAGGATTCAATTCACGCGCTCGACTTCCCACTGGTCTGAGGGTGATAAGCTGTACTGAACAACACTGTCGTACCAATCTCCTTATGAAAGGCCTGCTAGAACTTGGAGGTGAAAAGACTGCCTCTATCAGAACTGATCTTCTCGGGAATGCCATGCGAAGTTACAACTCTTGCGGTATACAAGTCCGCCAACTGAGTTGCTGAAATGGAGTCCTTCATTGGAAAGAAGTGGGCCACTTTGGAAAGATTGTCAATGACGACAAAGATGGCATTTTTCTTCTTCTGCGACAAAGGGAAGCCTGTGATGAAATCCATCTCTATGTGATCCCATTTCCACTCCGGAATCTCAAGTGGCTGAAGCAGCCCTGCAGGCTTCTGGTGTTGTGCCTTCACTCTCCTGCACACATCACACTTAGACACAAAAAGGGCAACATTACTCTTCATACAAGTCCACCAAAAGCTTTGCTTGAGTCTTGATACATCTTAGTACTTCCAGGGTGAATTGATAGCTTGGAATCATGGGCCTCTGATACGTCTCAAATGTATCTATAATTTTTGCTTGTTCCATGCCCTTTTTGTGTCATTGCTACATCTTTTTGCCATGCTTTTGAATCATTTATTGGACTAACCTACTAATATAGAGCCCAGTGCCAGTTTCTGTCTGTTTTGTCTTTGCAATGCACAAAAAGGTCCAAAAATGAAGTTGCTCAGAAAATTCCCAAAAAATTACCAAAAAATATCTACATCGGAAGAGTCCTACAGCCGGAGGACGGAGCCAGGAGGTGGCCCCAGGCCCCCAGGAGCCCTCCCGGCGCGGCCAGGGCCCACCCGCGCGGGGTGGCCGCCTGGGCGACCTGGGCATCGCCTTGGACTCCCCCTTTGCCTATAAAATCTCCCATGACGCCAAAACCCGAGATATCCAACCCTTTTCTCCAGAAGAGCTCCCGATCTCCGCCTCCATCGAAACCTAGCTTCGGGGGTCAACAGGATCCTTTTCCAGCACCCTGCCGGAGAGGGCCTTGGCCCCCAGGGCCATCTTCATCAACTCTTCTTCACCCCATGATGGATCGTGAGTAGTTCCTCCTTGGACTACGGGTTCTTGGCAGTAGCTTGTTGGTATCTTCTCCCCCTTGATCTTCAATACAAAGTTCTCATGAGCTGCCCTACATGATTGAGATCCACATGATGTAATTGGTGTTGAGTTTGTTAGGATCCGATGAATTGTTACCTTGTTCAGTCCTAAGGTTTATGAATTATTGTTGCTGCAATTTTGTTGTTCTTAATGCTTGTTACTAGTGCACGAGTAGCATGATTTCAGATCGGAGCACGTTATGGTTGCATGATTATAATTGTTGTTCTAGATCTTATCAACGGTTGTATGCACCTACTATAGTCCGGAACCGGCGATCTCAATGGTGACATCTTGGGACACCAAAGGGGATGGGCTATAATTTGAGGATCACATGTGTTCATAGAGTGCTAATGCTTTGTTCCGGTGCTCTTTCACAGGAGCATCTTAATCTCCGTAAGTTCCCTTTGGCCCCGTTTGTAGCGGGACGGTAGGACAATAGATGTTGTGCAAGTTCTTATTGCAAGCAGGTACAACTACATACGGAACACATGCCTACGTTTGGTTCTTAGTCTAGGATTACTCTAGTTTGTTTGGCTAGAGTTTGTGCAATTTTGTCAATTGCCCAACTCTAATTCGTCCACCCAACACCTGTCTTTTTCTTGGAGAGTTACCACTAGTGAAACCTTGAACCCCTGTCCATCTTTCATCTTTATTGCCTTCGTTGTTACTATTGCTCTCATCACTGTTGCTAGTACTTTGTTACTACTATCAGAACCCCAACTAGGGTAAGTGCTAGGGTTTGCTTGTCCCTTTGCATCATGGAAAATTTCAAAAGAAATTCAAAAAATGGGGAAAATAAAAGCCCTGAGAAATTAAATCAAATGGCCAGATAAAAATCTTTTTCCAAAAATCATTTGAATAGTTGAAAATTTCCTATAAATGATGGTGATCATTTCAAAAGTGGTTTGGGTTCATTCCCACACTCAAGGAATTTTCTACAATTCAAACAGTGCCTTGGAAAATTAAAATAACCCCTATTTTGAATTGAGATTCAAATTATTTGAATTTCAAAAATGCCCAAAAGTTATAAGAGGCTAGCTACTTATATTTTAAGCCCACATAAAAGTTTTGGGTAGTTTATAAAATGCTCTGCTATTTTTCCTAGAGCAAAACAAAAGAAAGAAAAAGAAAACAGAAACAGTAAAGAGAAAAATAGGAAAAGGAAAGAGAGCCGACCCCACCCACTTACCCTGCCCAGCCTGGCCAGAAGCCGGCCCAGCCCACCAGGGGCAGGGTCGTCTTCCCCCAGGCCAGCCGAGCACGCCACTGCGTGGCGAGCATGCGCTCGTCGCCGGCCACGCAACAGCTTGGCCTCGGCGTCACCTGGCCTCCTGGAAGCCCCCTCTGGAGACCTCTCTCCATTCCCCCTCTCCCCGTGGTCGCCCATTCCTTCTCCTCGCCAAATCCCACGAACCCCGAAGCCACGCCGGAGCGCCGCCGCTGCGTGCCCGTGGCCAACGACAGCGAGGAACTCCGCCGCCGTGTCCAGGATCTTCCTCGACGTCGTCTTCGTCGTCCCACACGCGGAATCAAGCCCGGAGGCCCCAGAGACGCCGCCCCTTCTCCAGTTCGCCGCCAGCCGCCGAGGAGCTCGAGCTCCAATTCGCCGCAACCAAGCCCCCTCCAGCTCCGCCGTCCACGCCGTTGGTTCCAGGGTGAGCGTCTCGTTCGAACGCCCCTAACCCCGCCTCTTCCCGTGCCCCGCAGCTCAATTCTGGCGAGGTCCGTGCCTCGGCCGCCGCCGTGCTTGGCGCTGCCATCGCTACAGAGCCCCCCCCTTGGCCCCCTACTACTCCAACGCGCGCGCGAGCTCACGGGCTACACGCCAGTGCCCCCATACCCCCTCCCCGCGCCCTAAATCCTAAGTCCGGCGAGTCTCCGGCGGGACTCCGGTGACCCCCGCCATTAGCAACTAACCCTAAGCTAAACCCCGAGCTAATCCCCTATGACAGTGGGCCCCAAACCCCCCCTAACCCCCCTGTTAGTCTAAACAGAGAGGGATTAACCCCCTCTACCACTTACAGAGTGACCCCACCCGTCAGAGCCCCCATGACGTCAGCCATGCGTCATGCTGACGCAGTAAAGGGGTTTTTCTAATTAAAAGAATTATAAAAATTCCAGAAATTGTTTTAAACTTTGAAAATTCATAGAAAACTCATATTAACTCCAAATTAAACATATAATATATGAAAAATTATCAGAAAAATGCAAGGATTAAGAATATGCAATTTGTTTTCATGTTTGACCATTTTAAAATGGGGCAACAGTAGCAAATGTGCATATGGCTTAATTTGAATTCAAATTTGAAGTTTGAATTTGCATTCCAAATGCAATATACTTCAATTAAATTGAATTTGCCACAAATTAGTACCCTTTACATCATGTCACAACTTAACATGTGCTTGAGCATTGTACTTTATTTGTGTCCCCCTTTGTTGATGATTGTGCCGGTAACAGCTTTGCCGAGACGGTGATCACCCCCGAAGAAGAAGACCACCGTTAAGACCCGTGTATCGTCAGCAAGGCAAGCAAACCCCATTGATCATGTCTATAAAATCCCAATTCCCTCTCAGTCTCGCTTATGCATGTTTAGGAGATCACCTTGTATCGACTCTACCGCATAGTTGAACCCATATCCGATGCATGACCTATCATCTTGTCACAGTAGTAAGCAAACCACAATCCTAGCTGACATAGGAGTTGATTGATATCATGTGGCCCCTGCAACTGTTAAAGCTTATTGCATGCTTAGTGGTACAATGAGGTTGCTTTTGATGTGAGTCGGGATGATAGTGAACATGGTGTTGATGAAAGTGAAACTGTGTTGGTGAATCCACCCTAATACAAGGTGAACGATGAGAGGCTGTGTAGGAGTACACAGTGGGTTGTCTCGTTGAACACCGCCTTAAGCACCGAGTTCTTGTATGGTAATCCAAGACAAAGAGTACAACCACACATTGGGCTCACTGACCCCTCTCGGCCTAGTACCTTGATCCGTGTCGACGTCCAGGAGTCACATTAGTTCGGGCCTTCCATTTGACATGTGCATAGAAAAAGAATGAAGGAAATGGTTGCATCATATAGATATGTGAGTGCACCTGTGAGGCAGGAAAACCATCTGCCAGAGGTGGTGTCTCGGTCACTTACATTGTTTGAGTCTGTTTCGTTGATCCGGCCGGACTCTCGAGCGGAGGCAAACTCAGATAGTCGACTCCTGGAATAGACCGGTTGTGAGCAAAGTGTCGTGGTGAACATCCTCGCTGTCACCTCTTGAACGGTGGCGAGACCTGGAGGTAACCGATGGTCATGTGTGTGTAGCTTACACCCTTGCAAGGTTAAAAAAACTATTCGAATAGCCGCGTCCGCGGTCATGGACTACTTGGAACCTGTACCTGATTATTAGACAACTTGAATGGATACTTCTAAAACTCGCAAGATAAGCGTGAGTGCTATGGTGTGCTCCTCGTGGGGAAATCGAGGAAGTAACCATAGTGGTGTATTGGTTGGAGACTTGGTAGTGGACTCATGTACGCTTCTTACCTCAAGTCTGGTATTCGTAGTTCAGGATTAGCCAAGTCAAAGCTGGCACTTATGCATATTGAAACCCCACCTCCTTTACCTTGATACTTGAGCATGAGTAGTATAGATCTGATGTAAGTCTTGCTGAGTACGACTTTGTACTCACGTTTGCTTATTCTATGTTTTAGATGAGAAACCGGACCCCGATGGAGTCACCGACCTGAAGCTCGACGTTGACCTTGGTAGTATAGTCCCAGACAGCAGTCTGGTCCCTCGTGGAAGGGCGTGTATGTTTACAAGGCTTCTCTAAGCCATTTGTTAAACTTGTCTGTACTCAGACCTAATTTGCTTCCGTTGTATGATGTAATGTTGATCACAGACATGTGATCTTTGTATGCTCTATGTGTATATCAATAAAGAGTACTTTGTAGAGTTATGTGATGATACCTGTTGTTCATACTAGGCATGTGTGATGCGTGTATGTTTATAACATGCATGTCTTAGTATGGGTTTTTGAGACCTTAGTTGTGATCTGGCTGGCGGTCTTTTATACACCAAGTGGCCCTTAGATGTGCGCAGCTTGGGGCATCGCGATGCGATTGCTCGTGACTCTGTCACGTGCACACTTTGTTGTATGATCGAGCCCGCCCTAGACCCCGACTAAGTGATCGGGCTGGAGTAAGTCTATGTAAGAGTTGGGATCCAATCGACAACATGGTTGAGGCGACTTGTCTATGAGTATGGGATTCACCACCCATAAGCATTTAGACTTGTGAGAGGACGTTAAGGACCCATCTCAGTTGATCATCGGGCCTGGATGGGATGCCCCTCACGTTTGATGCTTTGCGAGAGCGTTCTGTGCTTGGCCTTGTCTGCTTAGACAAGTGGGTACGGCTCTCGGCTCTCCATGTGATTGTATCGTGACTGGAATTACATACGCTAACCCCGGCTCCCGACAACTACTTTGTGGTGTTGGTCATTTGGGGAGCCTCTAAGACTACACCCGTCAACACACCATTGCTACTAAATATATTGTCTAGTGCTTTTTCAGGTGTGGTTGAATTGACAACTCAACTGCTAAGGCTTATAAGTATTCTTTGGCTCCCCTTGTGTCGAATCAATAATTTAGGGTTATACCTACCCGCGAAGACTATCTCGATCCCCTGCAGTTGTGGGTTATCAGCCTCCTTCATGATGACCTCTCTGAGATCTCCCTCTTTGGGAACAACAACTCTCTCCTCAAAGAACACGGTGTCATCATTATGCACTAAAAAGCAACCGTACATGGGAACTGAGGCGGCAATGCCCTGCTTGATCTTCTGAATCATCGAGCTGCCAGGTTGAGCTTCACAGATCTTGTCATGGATAGTGGGCTTTACCACAAGGTTGGCAAGGTAGCCTGTTGGAACTATCTCGACATTGATCCTGCGAAAGGATTCACACAAATCAGTGTGGATCTTCTGCACCTGGATATTATTGCAATCGCCCTTCCGGCTCAGCGCATCACCTATGACAATCGCCTTCCCAGGCGTGTACTGAATATCAACTATGTACTCAGTAATGGTTTTAAGCCATCTTCTTTGCCTCAAGTTTAGATTTGGATGAGTGAACAAGTACTTCAGACTCTTGTGGTCGGTGAACACATCCACCTTCCTCCCTAAGAGGAGGTGTCACCAAGTGATCAAGGCGTGCACAGCTGCTGCAAGCTCCAAGTCGTGCGTGGGATAATTCCTCTCACTCGTCTTCAACTGCCGTGAGGTATAGGCCACAATGTTCTTGCCATGCATCAAAACTCCGCCTAGACCTTGCAGTGAGGCATCACAAAACACATGAAAAGGCTGTGACTCATCTGGCGATGTGAGAATTGGAGTTGTGGTCAACTTCTTCTTCAACTCCTCGAAGGCTGACTGGCAAGCCGGTGACCAAGTGTATCGTTTGCCTTTGCACAACAATTCTGTCATTGGCTTTGCTATTTTGGAGAAATTCTGCACAAACCTCCTGCAATAGCTAGAGAGGCCGAGAAAACTCCTTAGCTGCTTCACATTCTTTGGCGGAGCCCATTCTTGAATAGTGCGGACTCGCTCTGGATCAACCGCAATACCCTCAGCGGAAATGACATGGCCAAGAAAGTTGACCTTGTCGAGCCAAAACTCACACTTGGAAAACTTGTCATAGTACCGGTGCTGTCTCAGCTTCTGCCGCACCAAGCGAAGATGTTCCTCATGTTCAGCCTCCGACTTGGAATACACAAGTATATCGTCGAGGTAGAGGATGACAAATACATCGAGCCACTCTTGGAACAAATAGTTCATCGCTCTCATGAAAGTTAGGGGGCGTTTGAGAAGCCAAAAGTCATGAATGTGAACTCATACAGCCCATTACGTGTGCTGAAAGCGGTCTTGGGGATATCTTCTTCTCGAACTCAAATTTGGTGATAACCCATCCGCAAGTCCAGCTTCGAAAACACCTTTGCCCCATTCAGCTGTTCAAACAGATCATTGATGCGGGGTAAAGGGTACTTGTTCTTGATGGTATTTTTGTCGATTCCACGATAGTCCTGGACCAAGCGGCTAGTCCCATCTTTCTTCTTCACAAACAAAGATGGGGCACCCCAAGGGGAACTGCTCGCACGGATGAATCCGTCTTTCTCCAACTGTGTGAATTGCTTCTTGAGCTCAATCAACTCTTCCTAACACATCTTGTACGGATGCCGAGAAACCGGCTGGGTACCAGGCTCTAACTCAATAACGAACTCAATAGCTCGAACTGGGGGAATTCCTGGCAACTCCTCTGGGAAGACGTCCGGAAACTCAAAGACAACTTTAACTTCTTAGAGCATAGATTCGACTCCTGCGTTCAGTGTATACAACTTTGATGCTCCTGCCATTGATCAACAAGTGCACAAGATTTCTTCACCTAAATCATGTGTCAACATCACGGACCTTGACGGGAAATCGATCTTGGCCTTGTACTGCACAAGCCAATCCATACCCAAAATGACATCGATATCGGAACGCAGAAGAAAGATCAAGGAGGCGGAGAACGTGAGACCCTGGATCTGGATATGAACACTGAGAACTCTGACAGCTGAACTCAACTTAGAGCCCGGGGTAGATATGGCCATTGGCGAAGGCATCACCTCTGACTGGAAATCGAATTGTTGAGCGAAGGACATGGAAATGAAGGAATGAGAAGCTCCGGAATCGAACAACACGGTCTCAGAAACTGAACTAACAAGCAACCTACCAATCACGATCTCTGAAGACTGCTGCGCATCTGTCATCGTCACGTTGTTTACTCGAACTGCACGTGCCTGTGCCCTCACCATCGCATTGCTCGGAGTAGATCGAGGTGGGGGCGGTGGGAGCTGAGCAAAGCGCGGATCGGTGCACTTGGGAGAAAAGTGCCCTGGCTGTCGGCACTTATAGCAGATCCCGCCCTACTTGGGTTGGGGATGCTTCCTGGGTGGCCTCGCGTGTGGTGGTGTAGTGCGAGGGACCTGCTGAACTGGGACGGGAGGGCGGGCAAAAGTGCGGACAAGTGCCCCCTCGGCTGGAAGTTCCGACCCTGTGGTGGCGACTCTGTGGCCCAAGTCTTCGCCTTCTTGTGAGCCATCGCTACTGTGCCGTACTCTCTCTATCGCTTCCTGTCTACGTCCCACTCGGCCCTGGCCTACTCCTGGCGGATAGCTAAATCCACGAACTGTGAGAACAACACATGGTTGCACTGGGTGAGCGCATACTTGATCTCCGTGCTAAGACCCCCGCGGAACCTGGCAATCCGCTTGGCCTCTGTGGATACCTCCTCAGGAGCGTACCTGGCGAACCTGACGAAGTCCAGGTTGTACTCCTGGACTGACCTCTCACCCTGTCTTAGAGCCAGGAACTCCTCTCTCTTCCTGTCCATCAAGCCACTCGGAATATGCGCTGCTCTGAAGTCTGTGATGAAGTCCTCCCACGTGATCACAGCATCACCTCTGTTGGCCTTGTAGGTAGTGTACCAGCTGCCTGCTGCACCGTGAAGCTGGAAGGAGGTGAAGGTGACGTAGTCGACTGGCCTGACGGTGTTCGCAGTGAAGTGCTTCTTGATCTCTGCTAGCCAATCATCCACTTCCAGCAGGTCTCGAGCCTCTGAGAACCTGGGGGGGTGGTTGATAGCGAGGAACTACTGCAAGGTCGTGTGCTGTGGTCGATCATTCCTCTGGGCGGTCTGGTTCTGGAGCTTATGCAAGATCGCAGCTGTGCCCTGAGCCACTGCGGCCACATCCTCCCCAAGGATAGGGTTCTCCGGCGGCGGCATGTTCCCTCTTGGCATCCTTTATACACGAACACTTATGAGAACATGTCAGAAATATTGATGAAACCAGAAGATAAAACAATATTAACAAAAAAACTTCCTCACGAGGTATGAGGAAGCCGAAAGCTGAATATCCACCAAGGTTAACCCGGAAAGTCCGAAAGCTAGGTGCTACTTGAATCCCCAAACCGAGATCATCCGCATCCAAGATAATAATCTGCTAGCGAGCACACAATAATATATACGAGTGGTTGAAGACCTGAACGTTGAGACATCTGCCCTGAGTGGCCCGCCGAAGCGGTCTCCTATAGGGGGAGGAACCACATACGGAGGATGCCAACCATCCCTGTATAGGAGTTTCACCTGAGGTACGCCGTAAGCGAGGTGGAGCTGTCAACCCCAACTGGTGGCTCAGTGTTCTCAACGTACGCCAACCCTTCTCGTCGCTATCAAAAGATAATAGAGGAATCGAAGCCCCATGTAAACGAGAACCTAAATTGTTTTTGAAATGATAAGTTGTAGAGATAAAAATAGCGTTTCACTTCCTCACGGAAAAGGGGTGGGAGGGTGGGGTAAGAAGAAAAAGAAAGAGTTCCTACTCTCCAATTTTTCCTTAGTAACTACAAAATAGTTTCTAGACTCCACTTCGGCCAGTAAGGGGTCCTACAGTCAGTCCTTCACTGATACCAAGTTGTAAGGCCCCAATTTTTGGAGGTGAAAAAAATGGTGCAAGGTTTTGAAATGCTTGGTAAGGGGAAAGTTTGAGCTATGCCAACTTTGGGGTTTAGGGGAGCACACATGCCCATGGGTAAATTCATCCAACACCTTTCTTTAGTCATCCAATTTGAAATCAAAAGCAAATAAAATGAACCCAAAACTCCTTGGCATTTAAAATCATCACATGGAATTACATCCACTTGCATCATAAAAAGTTTCAAAGCCCTTGATGAAAGAAAAATTACAACTTGGAATATAAAATTGCTTTTGGGCTGTTACAACTACACACTTGTCTCTTGCTTTCATCTGCTGCATGTGCTTGATTCTCTCTAGCTTCAGCCTAGTAATTGTACACTCCATATCAGCCACCTTCTTATTCAACTCCCTGTTATCTTATGCAAGCTTGGTGATAACACTCCTAGCCCTGCCCTCTGAATCATCTCCGTTTCCCTGGGAAATAATGGTAATAAATATTAGTATGCGCCATCAAGCAAGTGGAGCTAAGGGCGTTAACTGTACTAATATTGGCGCTAACCTCTAAGGGGCAATTCAGAAACAGTCTGCCTATGTCGAATACCTCCCTACATATCCGTCGTGCGGGAGTGTGTCTGTGGACACAACTAACATTTCGGTACTTCTCAGTGGCACCAAACTCTGGGTTAAAATCTTGTGGCGGAAATCTGAGATCCGGCGGTTCATCAATTTCCTAAATGTGGATCCCTTTAAGAAGGAGGATTGAGAGAGTTTGGAGAAATTAAAATTTAGATCTAGATCGACTTTTTCACCTGACGAGACGATTCTAAACCATAGTACACAACCCTTTTGACTACCTTAGGCAATTGCTCGTCATCGACCGTCCTGGCGGCAGCGCCCATTGCGCTTGAGATCTCCGCCGGAGCATCTGGATCCCTCGTCCAGTTGAAAGTCATCGCCACAAACACACACCGACACTCTAGGAATTTGGGGGAAATGTGGATGAGATAACAATCGATGAAATCGCAAGTACTTATATGGAACCATGTTCTGAATCGCACACAGTTTTTTGTAGCTTATGTGTGCACGTACCCAAACGCTTAAAAAATAATAACTGTGTTCTTTGTTATAACCCCGTCTAGCTCATAAAGGGCTATGGGCTTGTGGACGGTGCATGGGGAATATTTGAGACTACTTCATAGCACTGACCTTGCTCTGCGACTGCAGAAAAATAACACAATCCTTGGTCGTCGGCGGGGTAGGGCGTTCTTTCCTGGGTCCTAGGCGGTATATGAGCTCAATCTTAGGTCGGCGGCGTTGATGAACGGCGTGATTGGAGGAGCTCAGTCCTCGGTCGACGGCGTTGCCGGCCGGCGTGATTGGAGGAGTTCATTCCTCGGTCAGCGGCGTTGCCGGCCGGCATGATTGGCGGAGCTCATTCCACGGTCGACGATGTTGCCAACCGGCGTGATTGGATGAGTTTATTCCTTGGTCGATGGCGCCGGCGTTTGCGTATCCTGTTAATTAATGGATACGCTTTGCTCCATCATCCCTGCTTTGTCTACGAATCGCCTTGGCTTGGCTACTCCCACACTATACGTTCCTACTAGTTGTGTGGTTGAGGACACCGCCCGACTAATTAATTAAGGTATTCGATCGATTCATAACTATCCGTGTTCAATGTACTGGTCTTTAATTATATCCCATATCACACATTACAGACGGGGGGTAGTTATCTATATGATGTCCATAAATTATGCATAGACTTGGACAATATACTACGAATTGTACGTCCATCTTCGGATAGACATGAGGCATTTCGAATAACCCCTTCGTGTGTTGATACGTCTCAAACGTATCTACTTTTCCAAACACTTTTGCTATTGTTTTGCCCTAATTCTTGCATGATTTGAACTAAATTTACCCGGACTGACGTTGTTTTCAGCAGAGCTGCCTGTATGGTTTTATTGTATGCAGGAAAATGGTTTTTTAGACATCTCAGAAAAATCCCAGAAAAATTACAAATAATCCACGCACCCGAAGGAGCCCGGAGCAAGAAGTGGGGCCAGAGGGCAGCTAGGGGGCGGCCTCCTGGGCGACTCCTACCGTCTGTGCTGCCCTACCTCGACTCCTGTTTATTCCCGTGATGGGAAAACTATGAAATAGAACTCACTTTTCCAGTACCCGTCGCGGAGCCGCCTCCACCATCTGTTCTTCCTCGGGAGGGCTAATCTGGAGGCTGATTTGGCCTCCGGATAGGGGAGATCGTATCCATCGTCATCACCATCACCAATCCATCCTCCCTCCATGACTTCCCTTCGCATGTGTGACTAATTCCCTGCTGTAGGCAAAGGGGATGGTAGGGATTGGATGAGTTTGATCATGTAATAGTTCGTCAGATCTTTGGGGGCATGTTGCCTATCATCTACTGTGGTGTTTATCATCTTTGCTACAACTTGTCGCTCTTAATGCTTGTCACTTTGGGCCCTTGTGCCATGTTTTCAGATCTGAACACTTATGTTTTCATGAGTATATTTATGTTTGAGATCCTATCTATGAGTTGTATGCACCTATTATGGTCCGGAACCGGCGATACCAAAGGTGACAGCTTGATACACCAAAGGGGATGGTCCATAATTTGTGGATTCCATGTATCCATTGAGTTTATTGCTTTTTTCCGGTGCTCTTTGACAGGAGAACCTGATAGGCGAGAGAGGATAATGGCCTCTCGCCCTTCATTGGTTACCCCAAGTGGAAGGTGAGATGTAGGATAGCAACAAATTTCCATTATGTAGAGGATAGGGTTTGTCTCTCGTAGGACTCCGGCAATGATAAGTAGGTGTCAGCGGCGCACCTGACCAAGACCTGCACACAACACAATTAACTTTGCTCCCAACGAAGTTCAGAGAGGTTGTAAATCTCTCCGGTCTTGTTGTTTACAAAGGATCAAACGCAAGGGATAATGATAATGATAGCAACTGAAAGTAAATACTGGAAAGTAAATGAGCGTGTAAACAATAATGAGAATATGGAACGGGGTCCCGTGATGTTCACTAGTGATGTCTCTCTCCCAAAAGACGGTAAAACAGTTATGCGAGGTAAACAAATTACTAATACGGTGAGGAAGATAGTTCTCTCAATTCTCGTTGGTTACCCCAAGTGGAAGGTGAGATGTAGCGTAGCAGCAAATTTCCCCTATCTAGAGGATAGGGTTTGTCTCCCGTAGGACTCGCAGAGATACAAGAAGGTGGTAAAGTGAATAGTGGCGCCGAGGTTGCTAACTTCGCCTGGACCTGCACACACAGCAAATAACTTTGCTCCCAACGAGTACAGAGGAGTTGTCAATTCCTCCGGCCTTGCTGTTTACACATGATCAACGCAAGAGATAATAATAGTGGCAACTGAAAGTAAAGACTGAAAGTAAATTGATGATGTAAACAATGGTGGAAATTTGGACCGGGGTCCAATGACGTTCATTAGTGATGTCTCTCTCCCAAAAGACGATAAAAGTGCTAGCGAGGTAAACAAATCACAGCTGGGCAATTGAAAGCATTATAAATGCACCGCAATGCTAACTATGCTACAAAAGAAAGGAAGAGGCTCAAAAGCAATGGGCAGTACGCCAAGGTAAGTACACCGAAATCCATCTGCATCTACTACGAATCATCCAACTTGAGATATCTATCCAGAACATCTCACTGGTATTAAGTTGCGAATCCCACCCAAAGTGTAAAATCAAAGCAACAGACAACTGCATTAAAAGAACTATGCGTAAAGTAAACAATCCTTGCACCCGCAAGTACAAGCACCGTTGTTTTATCCATGGTGGCAACAATACATCCCCTAGTCTCATGTTTCTATCACTCAAGCTAGACATCAAGGGGCTGAACCCACAATCAAGCATAACGCTCCCTCTTGGAGTTGCAACAAATCACTTGTCCAAAGCAAAATACGGCAACGGATAACATGAAAGAATTTACTAAAGAAAACAAATATAAAAGAGAACCAAATATATTACTCATCACAATCTGAACATAATATCATAATCCATCAAATCCCAGCAAACTCAGCATAGCAACACAAAAATGACAAAGGTGCCTGTCGTTGATATGTAACGGCAGATGCCATGGGGATGGCTAAAGAGGGGGACAAACCGAGGTTAGTGTCGCTGGTACTGGAATCGTGAATGGGAACACACAGTGAGACACCGCGATGTACCTAGGTTCGGGGATCTCCGTAGAGATAACACCCCTAGTCCTGCCGAGCTAGCTATATGCAATAACTCTGGCTACAATGAATGCTCCTTGAGCTGTTGAGAGGAAGGAGAAGAGGGCCTCTGGTCACTACTCTCTCCTTGTTATCTCTATGGTGGGTGAAGTTGCAATAAGTGCTCCGTCGTCCCCCACGCAGGAGGGGTACTGGGGGCTCTTATAGGTCGAGCCCGGGGTACAAAGGTAAATATATAAAGAAGAGGGCCCAGCTATCTGCCTCAGATAAGCTAGGGACCTCACATCGTGTTCCTCCAAATGACCCGGTGTAGACTTGCGGCTCGCCATACCGCTATCCCGTAGACCTCGGTGGTGAACAGTGGAACTAGATACTTAGGCCTGTCGGCATGTCCGCGTGATTGGCGCTGGAGGAGACCGCACGCCTTTGATAGACCTTATCTTCAGGGATTGCGCATTGAATGCTCTTGTACCAGGTGTCCGACCTGGGATTCTGATCGGATGTTGCTCTGCTTACTTCGGCCGAATACTCCTTGGTGAGGCCGATTGCGCCCTCTCTGGGGCAATCGGCCCTCACCTTTAACAGACCGGCCCACTTCTTGCTTGCTCTTGTTTAGCTCGGCTTTGATTAGATCGGTGACCATCAGGTCGGTGATCTTTGCCTTGATGAATTGTTTCCCCTGGGTGACCCTTCCCGGGGGTCATACCCCCGACAGTAGCCCCTGAAGCTGCGGAGGTCCTGCCGAACTCAGAGATGGCGAGGCCTGCACAGGTTCCTTCAATGCTAGAATACTGAGTCTCTTCTTATGACCGGATGCTTCAATAGGCCGATTGCTCTTCAATTTCAGATTGATCCTTGATCTCAATGGGCCGATTTCTCTCAATTGGCCGATTGCTCTTGACCTCCTCGACCGATCCGCCCAACGGTTGGTTTGACTGGAATGTTGACCGAACTTTCCGCTTCGAATTCGCCGAAGAATACGGGACGTTGTGCCATGATTTGACATGCCATAACCGCTGCCTCGACCCACGTGCGCACGTCCCGTCCCATCCGCCGGATCTTCCGTGCTCCGAACTGTTGCTGCTCTGTGAATACACGCGGCCACACCGCCTGCCGGATCGGCACACCGGATCCAACTACTTTCTCGACGTGTCTTTAAATACCCTGTGGGGTGAGAGCTGCGCCACGCACCCCTCACTCCACCGTCTTCCTCGAGCTCTCCTCCGCTGCCTCCGTCGCCGCACCGCGCGCCCCTCCGTGCTGCTGCCGCTGCCCCGGACGCCAAGAGTTGCTGCGCCAGGGACCTCACCGCCGCACTCCACCGCTGTCGCCCTTGCTCCTCCTCTCCCACGATAGGTGGGCTTGGATCCAGATTTCCACCGCCGCCGCCGCCGTCTTCTCCGCCGCCGCCATCTTCTTCATCGTCTCTGTCTCGCTCCTCCTCGCCCATCACGGAGTCCGACGCTTCCATGGGGGACGATCCCACCGCCGGCTCCCAGAGGGGGGCTCGGAAAGGCTCCAATGTTACTGAGATGCATATTGCGCTTCTCCGCCGGTCCCGCAAGATTCAGGCGGACCTCGATTGCCGCGTTCCTGGTGAAGAAATTTTGCCCACGCCTCGGGCCGGCAAGCGCGTCGTCTTCCTCGTGCATTTTCAGCGCGGATTCGGACTCCCGGTGAGCCAGTTCTTCCACAACTTTCTTGACTTCTATCGCATGCAACCACACCACCTCGGAGTGAATGCCATCATGCTTCTCTCCACCTTTGTGGCGCTGTGCGAGGGTTACCTCGGAGTTCGGCCCACCATTGGGCTCTGGTGCCGGCTCTTCTACTTTCGCAGCTTCCGAGTGGGCACTGGGGTGTGGGCTATCAACCCCAAGACCAAGAAGAAGGAAGAGGTGAAGTTGATGGCCGAATGCGGCGGTGCCACCATATACATCCGCAAGGTCAGACTCTATCCTCATCCCCAGCTACCTCAGTCCATCAAGAATTGGCAGATGGGGTTCTTCTATGTTTCTTCACCGAGGAACAAGGACCTGCTGAATCTGCCCGAACTCTCTCTGCCACCTCCGACTACAAAGTACCACTGGGCTGAAAAACCAGAGGAAGGGGACACCGATCTGGATCGCCAAATGACCTATATCCATAAGCTGATGGGTGAAGGACTGCAACCTTCCGATCTGGTATAGCCCTGGCTCTGCCGCCGAGTGCTCCCGCTACAGCGCCGCTGCCACCGGATCAGCGACATGAACCGGCTCCTTGACCCCACTCGGATTTCCACATTCCGAATAAATGAAGCTGAGTTCCTCCGCCGAATTAACAGTATCACCGACCTCAAGGTTGTTGGGCCTTTCGAGTTCGGAGTGACACCGTACAACCGAGCTCGGCCCTACCCCGAAGTATGCTCTAAATCTTGTCTTTTATCTTAGCTTTCATTCCCTTCTTATTGATTTTGATCGTACCCTTCTCCCTAGGAATTCCTTGGCCCTAGGATCATGCAGGACAGACAATCCGCCTCGGTCTATCATCCCGACCGTGCTGAGGGGGATGCCCAAGATGTGGAGCTTGAAGTGGAGACCGATTTCGAGACCGAAGCTCGGACTGCTTCCTCGGGCTCGGCTTCAAAAAGCCGGGTGAGTCTGATTCCTCCGCCAAACGCTTCATGGCCGAATGGAGCAGCGATTCTGATCCCCTTGGTGACTTCGGCGCAGAATCTGAACTGGCCGAGCAGAAAATACCCGAGGGGAAACGCCCCCGAACTGATGATGCCGCTGGCCCCTCCAAGGTTGCCAAGAAGAAAGGAAAGACTGGTGCGCGCCGAGCCGCCCCCAAGACGAGTGGCCCTGTTCTTTCTCCCACTCGCTTGAACATTGCTCGCCCTGGCTTCTCTATGGCCAAGTTTGCTGCTCAACTGCCCCGAGCTTCTGGCTATGCTTCTCTTCACCTTTTTTGCACCTTTTGATTCTTCCTGTATTGCTTTTCTCACCTGTGCTCTTTTTATTGCAGGGCTTCCCGATCTGTTGATCCTGCGGGACCTGGGGGTGGTCCGACTGCTCCCCCTGCCCCCTCTCATGCCCCTCCTCGTATGACTTCCGCGGCCTCTGCTACTTCCAATGTGCTTGCACCTTCTCGCAAGAGAGCCACCGCCGAAACCACCAAGGCCGAGCGGGCCAAAAAACAGAATGCTGCCGCCGCCGCAAAACAAGCGCGGCCGATTACTCCCCTGTCGACCTCTGCTGTTCCTCCGACTGCTGGCGCGTAGTCGGCCACTCTGTCCACGACCACCACTGTTGCTTCTCCAATTCTGTTGGACCCTTCGAACACGTTGATGTGTCGCTGCCAGATCGGCCTGCCGCTGATGCTTCTCAGCCTGAGGCTTCTCCAGCCCAGGCCACTACCGCCAACCCAACTCCTGCCGCTGGCTCGGAGAGTGCTGCTGCTACCTCCGCCGAACCAACTGCTTCTCCATCCGCTACCCCACAAGTCAATTTCCCACTTTCCACTCATACCGTCGCCGGATCCAATGCTTCCACAATACCGTCCTCTGGTGCCCTTGTGCGCCAACCGCCGTCCAGCCGCAAGCTCGTGCTAGCCGACCGGTTCCGCGAGGCGTACCTTGGTGTTTCCGACGTCCGACCTGCTGCTGACTCGGCCACTCCTCCGCCTTCTGGATCCGAGGACCAACTTCCGTCCCACCTCTTGGGCCGGTTGGGTGGGATTGCCACTGATATCAGATGCTTTGCTGATGGGGCCATGGGCTAAATCCTTGCCTCCGAACACTCTACTACTGTAAGCTTTATTTTCAGTGGGGGCGCGCCTAGCGCACCCACTAGGTGTAGTACCCGAGATTCGGGCCGATTGCTTGCAATCTGTCCGGATCTTAATTTCTTTTCACTGCTTTGTGCTTTTACTTAGATCTGACCGGCCAATTTTTCAGGCCATCTGCGATAGACGTCGGGCTGTGTTTGAAGAACTCCTGGCCGCTTATTCAGCGGGCCAGAAATCCATTCCTTCCTTGAAGAAAAACGCTGACACCCAAGCTGCCAAGATTCAAGAACTAACAGGTATACTTTTTCTTATCCTCTTTTGTTTTCTCCCGGTTGCTACTATGCTCTCACTCTATTGCAACTTGTAGCTGCTGCCATTTGCTCCTCCGAGCTGGAGGCCGCTCAGAAGAGAATCGCCGAGCTGGAGAATCAGCTTGGTGAGAAGAATGGCCAGCTCGGCCATGCCGAACAAGAAAGCCAGCGCCTAACTACTGTTGAGACAGAGCTGCAAGCCAACCTTCAAACAGCTGCCAAAGATCTGGCTGCCGCCCGAACTGCCCATGAACACGAACTATAGAGGTTGTCAGATGCTCGAATTGAGGTTGAGGGTCAACTTATGAAGGAAAGGGAAGCTGCTATCAAACGTGCTGAGGACATGGACATCCAACATCAAACAGAGATCCAGCGTGCCCAAGCTGGTGTTGATCATGCCCTCTCCTGCCTCGACCGAGTGGATCTTGCCCTTGCAGGTATTATTTATTTTGTTCATTCTTGCCTTCCGATCTGATCTTGTTATTCTCCGAGCTAAATTCTTCTCCGATTGCTTTTGCCAGACGCCTGGCCCAACTCCACTACTGCCGCTGATGAAGCTGTTGCCGCAGCCCGCCGAGTGCGGGGTGTGGTAGTTGCTACTGACGCCGGCTGGGATGCCGAGGACTTCGTGGTTGCTCTGGATGCCAGGATTCCCCATGTGAAAGGTGCCATGTGCACTTATAAGACTGGTATCCAGAAGCTGAACGACAAGTTATTCAAGGGCAAGCAAAAAGCCATTGCTTTTGATAAACATGAGGACGTTGCTCGGAGTCTTAAGGCTGTGTCTCGCCAGGTTGAAAATATGCTTGATTCTGCCTTCCGGTCTGGCGTACAGGCCGCCCTCTATTGCAAAGAGCTGGTACCCCGGTATTGACCTGAAGCTGATGACTGCTCTGCGGGAGGGCTCGGAAGGATCCATTGGCGAGCTCTGGACCCAAATCTGCCAAATTGCCCAGGAACTCGCAAACGGCATGGATCTCCTAGAGGTTACTCCTTATGTTGACTCTGCTGGCCAGCCGACTGGAGTTGCCTCCTTCAGCGACCTTCTGTATACTACGAGTGAAGACAAAGCACCTCAGCCCCGACCTGCTCGTCAGATCGGCAGCGAGAACTCCCACTCCTCGGACTATGCGGACGATGATGCTGAGGAATAAAGCGAAGGTTCCTCCGACGGGCACTCGGTGAGCGCCGCCCACGACCCCTCACGTGATCAAGCCAAGACTACCGCCTCTTCTGCTCTGGGGGGTGCCACCAGCACAGCCCCAACTGCTTCAACTCCGACTACTCCATCCGCGCCGGATGCGCCGGCCGCTCCGGATGCGCCGGCTACTTAAGCTTGGCATGCCGTTCCAGTTTCCTGCTTTTGCTTGACAACAGTTAAATTTCAAGTGCGCCCGTCGAGGGCCACTTTCGTGTAATGAACACCATTCGTCCAATCGGCCGTATCTGCTTGTGAACTTGCTTTTGCTTAGATAATTATGGCACTCTGCCTTTGCGTTTTTCAACTGATTGCATTTTCTTTGCCATTTTCTTCTCTCTTGGTCGATACTCTCGCCAACCTTACAGCCGACCTGCTGTCTGTGGTCGGATCAGAGAATAGACCTCGAAGCAATTTTTGACAAGTACTTCCAGGTTCTTAGTTTTCTCGCACAGGTAGGGCTTTACAGATGGGTCGATCGCAACCTGCCGACTGTTGGCCAGCCAGCCTGGTCACAATCGGCGGGTCTGCTACCGGCTAACTCCGAACTGGATATACTTTGAGTACGAACTCTCCGATTGACAGTTCTGCTCGGCCAGGTCTACCCGACATTACAGCCGACCTGCGGTATGCATTCGGTTCGGACCAGCTTTCACAAAACCCTTCACTCGTTTTTCTCTTTCTCCCAGTATACCCTTTTTGGGGCAACCGGCCAGTCCCCGGATGTGACGCCCCCAAAATCAAACCGCGTACAGTAATCATACACGCAAGTTACACGATCGACATCAGGGACTCACGGTGAGATATCACAACACAACTCTACAAATAAAAATAATACAAGTTGTTCAATACAAGCCAGGGGCCACGAGGGCTCGAATACAACAGCTCGAGAGCAAAAAGTTAGCAGAAGCAATAGATCTGAGTACAGACACGAGAATACAAGGTTGCCTTAAGAAGGCTAGCACAAAAACAACAACGATCGAAAAGGCGAGGCCTCCTGCCTGGGAACCTCCAAACTACTCCTGGTCTTCATGTTGCGGTGGTCGGCATCGGGGATCTCCTTCTCCTGGACTCCAAGGCTCCAACGTCGACTACAGGGGCCGGTCAGGCAAAACAAAAAGGGGGAAATAAAGCAATGGTGAGTATCTAGCATACCCGCGAGTCTTACGTCCGCTACTAAGAATTTATGCATTTGTATCAAATGGAAAGGGGAGGCTGTATATAGTGGACTGCAAGGTAGAAATCAGAATAAGGATGAGAAGCTAGGCCTATCGAAGACTAGCACCTTCCGACGAGTCTTGCAGCATGAGAAGAGAATCAGCCAACAGTTCAATAGAATGAATGTAGTAACAATGCAGCAGAAGTTGATGTAGCATTGAATAATAGTAAGTTGTAATAATTAATAATTATAAATGCCTCTGAGATCCCCTCCTCGACTTCCCTACGAGGAAGAGAAACCGGAACCAACAGTTTAATAGTAATAGTTTGTAGTAGTAGGCTCTAGCTTCAGCATAAAGCGTCATGTTACCAGGGACAAGGCTATTCGAATAGATCAAACTCCCTGCAGGGGTGCACTACTGTTCAGCCTGCACGCTCGGATCTCCAGGGTGGCGTACACCTTGTTAGGGAATGCCCAACCGAGGCTATCCGACACGCCGAGGCCCATCCTACGGCTCATCAGAGAGGTCCCCTCCGGTCTACAGCCCTAAGGGCAAGGGGGTCATGGGCCTATGACCCCTCGCTCTCCGGGTCGTTGTGAGGAGGGTGAATTCCAGCGCCACAGCGCAATCCGTCCCTGCCACAATGCTGAACTGGACGTCTTTCAGAGCTTTCGAACAAGACCACAACGCGGAGGGCCCACACTGTAATCCCACGTGAAGGTAGTGCGTACAAGCCAAAAGGCTACTCAAGTGATCCACCTGAACCGTTAAGCATTTTATTATTATCTATCGGGACAATCGTTATTGTTGCCCCTTATTGAATTAGTCGCGGACAACAAAAGCAGTCAGGACCACCAGTAACATCGGTGCCTGCCCTGACATCCCACCAACTCGTGCGGTTACCAACAAGGTGAACCGTCTCCTTACCTTGTCTCGCGTGTGCTCTTGGTAGAGCTCGACTTTCGTACAACAGGATACCTCTCGGCCACGAAGAGTACCAGGCCCGCCGCACACCGGTGGAATACACCTGACCTGTCGCTCCGCTAAGATACCCTGCACGGGCACCGTTGGGTCACCTGACTCCTTACCTGTAAGGACACCAGTTGATTCGAGTGCCTACCATCAAGTGAAACCAGGAGGAATCACCCTCGATGGTACACTTGGAGAGGTTCGACCGAGACATCAGCGGAATGAACTAAAGAGGAATATTCTCGTATCACCCCGGTGGTGCCGAAACACCAGCGGAATGAACTAAAGAGGAATACCCTCGTATCATCCCAGTGATGATACGCTACTGAGCCGACGAGACTGAAATACAAGTTCGTCCACTCATAAGTCAAACTCGAAGCGACTCGGCAGAGTCTCCCCGTTGTAGGTTCCCTAGGGCGTCTGCATTGATCCGTAACTGTTGCAGTTATAATATTTGTAATCCGCTTTCACTCACCAGAGTGATCACGGCCCGCTATTCTAAACCTAGCTAACAATGCGAAGGGTTTACTGCTGAATATTATATATATTTATAAGGCAGCATAGGACAAAGGAGGGTACATCAAGGGGCGACAAAAACATGCGATGCAATTGAATAGGATTGTAACGTAGCAGCAGCAGTAACCATGCCTAGTGCAAGAAATGTACGGAAAAGATAGGCGATATCTGGGGAAGGAAAATGGCTCTGCTTGCCTGGAAGCTTGTTGGTAGGGGTACGGTTGTCGACGAAGTAGTCGTACTCAGCAGCAGTGTAGTCGGCGACAGCGTCTGGGTCTATCGAAGAATAAAGGGGGGAGAAACAGTAAATACACAGCAATAATAGCAATACAAATGCAGGACATATCAGATGCAAAGCAACGGGGTTCTAACGCAGTGTTAAGTATTTTTAGGCAGAGCGGGAATTTATCCGGGGATGATTCATCAGTACCGGTTGATTACCGGACCGATGATCCGGAGGGGAAGGTTCCATGTTTGCAGTGTCGTGGACATCTGACAAACATATGGATAGTGTATCTGTGTTAGTTGATCCATTCTGAACAACTTTCATGTTCAGAACATTTTCATCCGGCAAAGTTTTACCGGCTCCGGTCGTCTGGCAGACAGATGAACAGGAGGAGAAATGGTCCACGTTCGGTATGTTAGAGGGGTGCGGTGGGTATACGGGTACCGTATTCCTATGCGTTGTATTTTTCTGAGTAACTTTCATGTATAAAGTATTTTGATCCGACTTACGAATTAAAAGATATTGATTTTTAAAGATTTAATTACTTTAATCATTTTCTAGAAATTCTTTATTATTATTAATTCAACATTATCTACAATAGTGATGTTGACTAGTCAAACTGACACAGAGGGCCCACCTGTCAGTGACTCAGAGTTAATATATTTAAATAAAAAATTTCTTATAATTAAAAAGACTAGGGCCCACTTGTCATAGACATTGATTTTGGAACCCACTGAATTGTTTTTAAGTCTGGGATTCTTGTTTCTAAATCAACACTTAGTTGTTTTCGAGAGGCTACGGTTCAGTGTTCTGCTCATCCGCCGAGTTTGTGCCCTATATCAAGTCAAACAATTTTCTATGATCTCGAATCTGGTATGGACGCCAAATTTATTAGGGTTCATTTACTTAATTAAAACCTTGCCAGAAAAGTGCTACATAATGATATTTTCAGAATCTGATAAAATTGGCGTTTTGTGATTTTTATAGCATTTAATCCGTGCATTTTTTAAGTTGGTCCAATGGAGCAAATCAAAGTTAGTTACGTCTACTTTATGTTCATACAATTTTTATCTACATTAAAATTTGTTTGCCAATTGTTTTACTACTGTCAAATGGGGTACTTAGTGTAGCATTGTAACACAACATTTTCCAGTCCTTTTACAGTTAACAGAAATCTGTATTTTGTAAGATTCGTAGCACCCAAACCTGGAACTAACTGAAATTGTTCCAACGGAACAAAGGAAGCTGGTTACATCAAGTTGTTGTTCAAGCCATTTGTAGCCATGTTAAAAATTTGTTCTGCTCTAATCTTGTTGCTGTTTTGTTGCCAAAAATGAGGGTTCAGTGCATCAGTGTAACAGCAGCAGAAGTGACAGTTAGCAGCAGCTGCAGCCCAGCACATCACGGCTATGAGCTGCAGGGGCGAGGTGCAGGGAGGGGCATGGGAATGGCCACGGGAGGCAAGGCCAGCCAGCAGGCCATGGTCGTGGATAGGGGGAGGCGGAGGCAGCCAGGTCAGTGGGCGTCGACGGCTAGCAGCCGGCGGCAGCACAGCGCGAGCCCACGGGCGGCCATGGAAGGAAGGAGGTGGAGGAGGCCAGGGAGAGAGCGGGTTTTCTCACAGGGGGAGCAGTGTCGCGGCTGGGCGTTGAGAAAGATCACCGGAGCCGCGCCGACATCCATGGCGGCTAGGGTTAGCAAAGGGCAGCGCCATGAGGAGGCTCGCGGTGGAGGGGACCCAGCGGCGGCGGAGGCGGCGCTTGCCGAGGTGGCCGTGGCGGCTCACTGGGTAGGGGGCGTCGCGGCGGGAGGGGGGGAGGAGGCGCGGCCACCAGGGGACGTCGAGGGGCACCACCGGGGGGCTGCACGGCGGCCGGGCTTTAAGGTTGCACTGGGCGCTAGATAGGAATTTTCCCTTTTTGATTTTCTTTTCTGTTTCTTCTTTCCTTTTCTATCTGTTTTATTTTTGTTTGACTAGTAATAAGTTTTGTAAAATAGGTAACTTGTCCCAATATCATGGTTACTTATTATAGTGATGCCACAAAAAGCTTGGTACAAAAATAAAATCCTTCAAACTTTAGAATTATTTAATATGAAGTAAAAGTTATTGTTTTGCTACTGTTTTCATTTTTTTGCATTATTTAAATAGCTTAATAAATTCCCATCTCTATACCGACATGATCCACAAATTATTTGGCCTTTTATAAATTGTTTGTACAATTTTTTTGTTTAACTTTATTTATCACTTTGTTTTGGAATTTTAATTGAGCTGGAATTTGAATGAGCATGATCAAGCATTGCTAATGATGGTGACTTGGCATTTAATAAGAGTGATTACTGTAGCATGACACCGGGGCGTTACACCGGGTCTGCTTTTGCTGACCCTAGGACTGAAAAATGTAGACACGTGATTTTATAACTCCTGCCGAATGCGGTCTCATGGACGCACGACTATGTTTATTGATAACATTTCCACAAAGTGAGGGGATACAACAATACCATTCAACTGTAAAACGGACATAACAGCTCGGCATTCCAAGGACGCTCCGTTTCTTGCCCCGAAGTATCCACATATCGGGTCGGCTTCCTGAGATCAATGAGATAGTATGCATTGTTTTTGAGCGCTCGACTGAAGACGAATGGACCTTCCCAATGAGAGGATAACTTGTGTTGGCCATCCGATTTCTGGATTCGGCGCAACACCAAGTCACCCTCACGAAAAGCTAGGGGACGGATCTTCTTGTTGTGGTAGTGACGTAGCTTCTGCTGGTATATTGCCGACCTGGACAGGGCCAGCAGACAAGCTTCTTCTTTGAGATCAACACCGTCCTCACGAGCTTCCTTGGCTTCTGCCTCCGTATACATGGCGTGACGTGGTGAATCGAACTCAATGTCACAAGGGAGCATTGCTTCAGCGCCATATACTAGGAAGAAGGGAGTGAATCCATTTGAACGGTTGGGTGTGGTGCGCAAACTCCAAAGTACTGCTGGTAGCTCGTCAATCCATGCACCAGGTGATCTTTCTAGTGGTTCCACCAATCTTGGCTTGATTCCGTACAGAATGAGACCATTCGCCCGCTCTTCTTGACCATTTGACTGGGGGTGAGCCACGGATGCGACGTCCAGCCGGCTGCCCTGGTGGGAGGCAAACCGAGCTAGCGCCCCCTTTGCAAAGTTTGTTCCATTGTCAGTGATGATGTTGTGTGGCACTCCATATCTGACCATGATGTATGCTATGAACCTGACCGCGGTCGGCCCATCTAGCTTCTTGATGGGCCGTGCCTCTATCCACTTGGTAAATTTGTCCACACCTACCAGTAAGTGAGTCATGCCACCTCTTGCTGTTTTGAACGGTCCTAACATGTCCAGACCCCAAACTGCAAACGGCCATATAATCGGAATAGTTTTGAGTGATGAGGCTGGTAAGTGGCTTTTTGCTTTGAATCTTTGACACCCATTGCAATCTTTGATCAATTCTTCTGCCGCTGCTTTCGCAAACGGCCAATAAAAACCATGGCGAAAAGCCTTGGCAACTATTGCTGCTGCCGATGCATGATGACCACACTCGCCTTGGTGGATGTCTGGGAGCAATTCCAGCCCCTTGTCCTCTTCCACACACCGCGGGACTCCTGTATGCTCCAGATCGGCGATGGACTTGCTGAGCTTCCACTTCATCTTCTGGGAGTATGCCATCTACCAGGAAATTTCTGAATGGTTCTGCCCATGACGGTGCCGCCACAATCACCATTACGGCAACTTCTTCTGGCTCTTGCTGTGTGACTTCTGCTACTGGCGGCTCGGAAGAGGAGGAGCTGATTGAGTCTTGCATGATCCCCTCGGTCCCCGAGCTGACGACAGCAACCCCTGGTTTGCAATCGGCAGCCCCTAGTGCGGCCGAATGCTCCTTTGCCTTTTTCTTTTTTGCTTCGAGCTCTTCCATCTTCAGGTCGGCTGGAATAAATATTGACTCTGATTCTGGGGAAGGCTTGATGGATGGCTTGTGGATGTTCTCTAGTGATATTCCTGGAGGAATTTCCTTTCTGGTAGACCACAGCTTGGACAGTGCAGCTGCTGCTTCATTTTCAGCTCGGGGAATGTGATGGAATTCACACCCCTCAAAGAACCCAGACAACTGCTGCACAAGGAATCTGTATCTTGCCATATTTTCATCTTTTGCGTCCCAAGTGCCAGTGCATTGCTGCACCACTAGATCGGAATCACCATAACATAGAATTCGCCGAATGCCAATCTCCTTGGTCAATCGGACACCATGCACCAAAGCTTCGTATTCGGCCACATTGTTTGACGCTGCGAAATGGATCTGCAGCACATGACAACCCTCAACTGTAGAGGATCGAGATAGTCTTCGCGGGCAAAATAACCCAATTTATTGATTCGACACTTGGGGACACAAAGAATACGTACAGGCTTTGACAATTGAGTTTTCAATTCAACCGCACCTGAAATAAACACTTGCTTGCACAAAGGTATTAGTAGCAACTGTGATATGGTGGTGGTAGTGGTGATGATAATAGTGGTGAGTGGAACAGCAAAGGTAAACAACTAGTAACCAGCAGAAGGAAAACACTGTAGGCTAGGGAGATGGATGGTTGGGCGCTGCTTGGATGAGAACGAACATGTAACAGATTCTAACTTGGGCAAGGCTCACAGAAAACAAAGGATCATCTAGGAAAATATCAAACATCAGGCATGTATCCCAAGGTAGTTGTACGTGCTTGCAATAAGAACTTTGCACAACATCTTTTGTCCTACCCTCCCGCTACAAACGGGGCCAAAAGGAACTTAGGGAGATTAAGGTACTCCTGTCAAAGAGCACCGGAACAAAGCATTAACAATTCATGGATACACGGAATCCTCAAATTATAGTCCATCCCCTTTGGTGTCCCAAGTTGTCACCATTGGGATCGCCGGTTCTGGACTATAATAGGTGCATACAACTCATAGATAGGATCAAGAACACCACAAACTCAAGAAACAAAAGTGTGATCAGAACTGAAATCATGGCACTCGGGCCCAAAGTGACAAGCATTAAGAGCAACAAGTTGTAACAGAGATGATAAGCACCAAGTAGATGATAAGCAACATGCCCCCAACAATCTGATTGAACTATTACATGATCTAACTCATCCAATCCCTACCATACCCTTTGCCTACAGCAGGGAATTACTCACACATGAGAGGAGAAGTCATGGAGGGGTGATGGAGAGGCGATGATGATGACGATGGCGATGATTTCCCCCTCACCGGAGGCCAATTCAGCCTCTCGATTAGCTCTTCGAGGAAGAACAGAGGGTTGCGACGGCTCCGCGACGTAGATTGGAAAAGCGACTTCTGTTTCGGGGTTTCCTCGACGGGGGAATAAATAGGGCCAAAGTAGGGCACCAGGGGGTGTGGGACCCACCCAGGAGGGCAGGTGGCGCGGCCAAGAGCTGGGCCGCGCCAGGCACCCTCCTGGCTCCCACCTGGCTGCCCTGTGGCCCCCCTTTGGCCTGGTGGAAGCTTCTGGAACGCTGATTTTTTATATATATTTTTGGGATTTTTCCAGCGTACCTAAATATCCAGAAACCTGCACAAAAGAAAACAACACTGGTAGCTCTGCTGAAAACAGCGTCAGTCCGGGTTAGTTTCGTTCAAATCATGCAAGATTGAAGGCAAAACAATAGCAAAAGTGTTTGGAAAAGTAGATACGTTTAGGACGTATCAGCACATACTCGAGCTTATCACCCTTTGGAGAGGTAAGAACAACACCAGCCCCTAGTCCGGTCATCATCTTGGAGCCATCGAAGTGCATCTGCCAGAACTGAGAGTCCAGACAGGGGGGTATATATTGAGTTTGTGCCTAATGCACCAAGAAATCTGCCAGCACATGAGATTTGACCACAGTCCGAGGCTCATACTTGAGATTTGCAATTTCAATGGCCCATTTTTCCACCCGACCGGATGCGTCCCGACTGCGAATGATTTTTGCCAATGGAGCCGAACTGACTACCGTGACCGGATGCGCCTGGAAATAGGGCTTCAACTTTCTTGCTGCCATGTACACACCATAGCACATCTTCTGATAATGGGGGTAGTTTTGATTGGAGGTGGAGAGCACTTCACTGACATAATACACTGGCCTTTGCATCGGTTGTGCCTTGTCCTTTTCAGGACGCTCGACCACTATAACAATACTGACCACCCGAGTGGTTGCTGCAATATACAATATCATTGGCTCTTTTTCCTTCGGAGCTGCCAGCACTGGAGTGGTAGACATCATGCGCTTGAGCTGCTTGAATGCTTCGTCCGCTTGCAGGGTCCAAATGAACTTGTCTGTTTTCTTCATTAGTTGATACAGCGGAATTGCCTTCTCTCCCAGACGACTGAGAAATTGGCTGAGCGATGCCAAGCATCTGGTAAACTTCTGCACATGTTTGAGATTTCTGGGCTTGCCCATCCTCTAGATTGCTGAAATCTTCTCAGGGTTGCACTCTATTCCTCTCTTAGAAACCAGAAATCCAAGCAACTTGCCGGCTGGCACGCCGAACACACATTTCTCTGGGTTGAGCTTGATCTGGTATGATCGCAAATTTGCGAACGTCTCCTTGAGATCATCCAACAAGGTTGATCCCAGCACTGACTTGACCACAAGTTCATCTACATATACATGAATGTTCTGACCTAACTGAGGCCGAACACATCGCTGCATAGTACGCTGATAAGGCGCGCCGCCGTTTTTGAGGCCAAAGGGCATGGTGATGTAGCAATAAGCCCTGAATGGGGTAATAAAAGCTATTTTAATCTGATCGTTTACATCAAGCTTAATCTGGTGATAGCCCGCTGTGGCATCCAGAAAGCACAAGAGCTGACAGCTAGCCGTAGAATCGATCACTTGATCGATATGGGGCAATGCAAAAGGATCCTTGGGGCATGCCTTATTCAAGCAAGTGTAATCTATACACATGCGCCAAGTTCCATTCTTCTTCGGAACCAGAACGGGATTAGCAAACCAGTCTGGGTAGAACACTTCCTTGATAAATTCTGCTGCGAGCAACTTGGCTATCTCATCGCCGATTGCTCCTCTCTTCTTTTCTGAAAAACGCCGAAGTGGCTGCTTGATCGGCTTGGATCCAGGTCCGATATGAAGCTTGTGCTCGGCAAGTTCCCTCGATACACCAGGCATGTCATGTGGGGACCATGCGAAGATTTCACGGTTCTCACGGAGGAACTCGACGAGCTCGCCTTCCTATTTGCTGCTGAGCCCGGCCCCAACGATGACGCACTTTCTCGGTTCGGAGGGGTCCAGAGAAATCCTCTTGCTATCCTTTTCTGCTTGAAATATGGTTTCATCATCCGGCCTCTGGTCCTTCGTGCTCGGCATGGAGTCCTTCATCTGGGCCTGGACTGCTGCTACAACCTTGTCGAGCTGGCGCCGCTCTGCATCGATGACCAGAGAATCGGCTAGCTTGGAACCAGCAGACGAACACTCCAGTGACTTCCTGTAGTCACCGCACACAGTAATTGGACCATTCGGCCCTGGGAGCTTCATCTTCAGGTAAGGCTACATGATGTTGAACATGAACTTGGTGATCGCAGGCGACCCGAGCAGAACATGGTATGGGCTGCTCAGATCGGCCACCTCGAACAAGATCGGCTCTCGGCGGAAATTTTCTTCTGACCCGAATACTACCTCAAGCCGAATGCGGCCTAATGGGGTACATGACAGGTCGGGCACTATCCCATGAAATGTGGTTCTGCTGGGCTCCAACTCGCTCTCACTGATGCCGAGCTTGATCATTGTGTCTCTGTACAAAATGTTGATGGCGCTGCCTCCATCAATGAGTGTCCTGGTGAACTTGCATGAATACAATGGTGCTGCCAAGATTGCATCCACCACGAGCATATAATTTCCCGGTTTGGGCATTACGCTCGGGTGGTCTTCTGGGCCCCATGTTATGGCATTGTCCGACCAGTTCATCCTTTGAGAAATTGCTGGCATGGTGGCATTGACTGCCTGCTCACGGGCTTTCTGACTGCCCTTGTCATCCGATTCACTGGTGAAGATCATGTATGCTGCATCCTGACGTGGGAATTGCCGCCGAGCATTTGCTGGTGGTGGACCTGGGGGTGAAGGTGGGGTGGGGGGGGATTTCCTGCTCCTCCCTTTGCCAAACGCTCAACCCAGATGCACTGCCGAGTGGTGTGCGATGCGGGCTTGCCCACTCCACTATGCATTTTGCAGGGTTGGTTCATCATGTCCTCAAAGGTGTATGGGGGCCTAATCTGACCTTGCGGTCTTTCTGCAGGCTTCTGCTTCCGACTGCCTCCCGCAGCCCCTTGCTCCTCTTGGTGTTGCACTGTTGCTACCTGCCGACTGCCATATTGGGGATCCGGCTGCTCATCCTTCCTCTTGTTAAAACATGTGTTGTTGTTGTTGTTGGGGGTGTTGTTGAAATTGGGGTTGTTGTTGTTGTTGCCAAAGTTGTTGTTCCGCTGGATCTCACGCCTCTCACGCCAATTGGGACCATTTGGCCCATTTGCTTCTGCCGATTGCTGCTGCTGGCCGGATGGTTGCCCTTGGATGAAGCCACTGTGACTTAACGTGATCGGGCGCATTGCAGAATGAGACGCGGCGAATGAATTGGCTATTCTCATCAGATCGGCCAAAGAAGTTATCTCCTTGCGCGGGAGCTTGTGCTTCAACAAAGACCCGTACAAGCAGCCTTAAGTGAAGTACTGGATGGCTTGGATTTTATGAACTCCCTCGCAAGTGTTCCTGGGCTTGATCCACCGCTGAAGGTAATCGCGAAGGGGCTCGTCCTTTCCTTGTACACAGAGTGCGAGGTGCCGAGGCAGACCTAGGCACTCGTAAGTACCCGTGAAGTTGCGAACAAATGCATCCTCAAAATCCTTCCAGCAATTGATGCTGTTGCTGGGCAAACTGTTTAACCAGGACCGAGCTGAACCTTGAAGCATGAGCGGAGCATAGCGTAGAGCTACGTGTCGACCACCTCCTGCGATGCCGACTGCTGTCATATAATCGACCAGCCAATCTTCTGGCTTGACTGATCCATTGTACTTGGGGTGTCCCTGGTCAATGTAAAACCTTTGGGGAACTGCTCTTCCCGAATGCGTGGACCGAAACATATTGGACCCGCTGGCACATCATCTTCCGGTTGATTATCCTGCTGCAACTGCTCGATTTGGTGTCTTGCATCATTATCCGCAATTGCTCGGGGACCTAAACGCTGGCTTATTGACGGCCGGGCTGACGCCGCCGGTTGCTCATTGCGCATGTTGTTGACTGCTGGCTCATCCCTCCGACTGCGTCCTGCAGCCCCTTGATTCCTTCGGCTGCGATGCAAACTGCCATGCGGCGAGGATGTCTGCCTCTGCTGCCGCGGTGGTGCATTCGGCTGGTTTGCACCCGCAGTTTCCCAAACTGATTTTGATGCCACTGGCCCTTGCTGCTCGGTGGTCGCCTTTTGTTGCTGGTTCGCTGTGGTTATGAGGTCACGCATTCGGCGCGTCCTCTCCCACAGCTCTTCTCCTTCCAAGTGCTCCAGCTCGGTGGCGATTTGCTCGGCAGCTCGCATGTTCTTCATAGGAGAACTGTACGAAATCTGGGGAACAACAATGATGGATGTTACAGGTTGCTGGGCTCCTCCCAACTCTTTGCCGACCTCTCGGCCTGCTGCTCGAAGTTCCTCAATCACTGGGGGTGGGATAACACGCTGCCGGATACCATGCGCCGCATTGTACTCCCAAACTGATGCCTCCATCCGGCGCTTCTCATTCACTGTGGCGACTAGATGCTCCCGCCATCATAACCTCCGCATGGATGTGCGCAGTCGTGCCCTCTGTTCCCACGGCATCCGGCCCTCTTGGCAACGGATCCGTCAGCTCAGAAAACACCCGTACCTCCCTGGGGAACACATCAGGAAGTGCTGCGATGAAGACGCGATGTCCGCCGAAAGGAATGATGATGCCGCGCGGCAGAGGCCTTCTAGCCCCAAACCGCGAGGCGTTGTCGATGACGAAGTCCCACGGTCCACTTCTCATCACCAGGCCGGAGGCGAAGCGCACGCGCGATGTAGATGATGGTCCCGTCCAGATCAGAACTCCAGTCGACGCCTCGGCCTGCCCCACGGTGGGCTCCAACTGTCGTCGATATGTAACGGCAGATGCCATGGGGATGGCTAAAGAGGGGGACAAACCGAGGTTAGTGTCGCTGGTACCGGAATCTAGAATGGGAACACACAGTGATACACCGCGATGTACCCAGGTTCGGGGCTCTCCGTAGAGATAACACCCTTAGCATTATTTGAACTAAATTAACCTGGACTGACGCTGTTTTTAGCAGAGCTGCCTGTATGGTTTTATTGTCTGCAGGAAAATGGATTTTTAGACATCTCAGAAAATTCCCAGAAAAATTACAAAAAATCCACGCACGCGAAGGATCCCGGAGCCAGAAGTGGGGCCAGGGGCCGGCCGCCTGGGCAACTCCCACCGTCTATGCTGCCCTACCTCGACTCATGTTTATTCTCGTGACGGGAAAACTACGAAATAGAAGTCGCTTTTCTAGAACCCATCGCGGAGCCGCCTCCACCCTCTGTTCTTCCTAGGGAGGGCTAATCTGGAGGCTGATTTGGCCTCCGGAGAGGGGAGATCGTCTCCATCGTCATCACCATCACCAATCCATCCTCCCTCCATGACTTCTCTTCGCATATGTGAGTAATTCCGTGCTGTAGGAAAAGGGGATGGTAGGGATTGGATGAGTTTGATCATGTAATAGTTCGTCAGATTGTTGGGGGTATGTTGCCTATCATCTACTGTGGTGTTTATCATCTTTGCTACAACTTGTTGCTCTTAATGCTTTTCACTTTAGGCCCGAGTGCCATGTTTTCAGATCTGAACACTTATGTTTTCATGAGTATATTTATGTTTGAGATCCTATCTATGAGTTGTATGCACCTATTATGGTCCGGAACCGACGATACCAAAGGTGACAGCTTGGGACACCAAAGGGGATGGTCCATAATTTGAGGATTCCATGTATCCATTGAGTTTATTGCTTTTTTCCGGTGCTCTTTGACAGGAGAACCTGATAGGCGAGAGAGGATAATGGCCTCTCGCCCTTCATTGGTTACCCCAAGTGGAAGGTGAGATGTAGGATAGCAGCAAATTTCCCCTATGTAGAGGATAGGGTTTGTCTCTCGTAGGACTCCGGCAATGATAAGTAGGTGTCAGCGGCGCACCTGACCCAGACCTACACACAACACAATTAACTTTGCTCCCAACGAAGTTCAGAGAGGTTGTAAATCTCTCCGGTCTTGTTGTTTACAAAGGATCAAATGCAAGGGATAATGATAATGATAGCAACTGAAAGTAAATACTGGAAAGTAAATGAGCATGTAAACAATAATGAGAATATGGAACGGGGTCCCGTGATGTTCACTAGTGATGTCTCTCTCCCAAAAGATGGTAAAACAGTTATGCGAGGTAAACAAATTACTAATACGGTGAGGAAGATAGTTCTCTCACTTCTCGTTGGTTACCCCAAGTGGAAGGTGAGATGTAGCGTTGCAGCAAATTTCCCCTATCTAGAGGATAGGGTTTGTCTCCCGTAGGACTCGCAGAGATACAAGAAGGTGGTAAAGTGAATAGTGGCGCCGAGGTTGCTAACTTCGCCTGGACCTGCACACACAACAAATAACTTTGCTCCCAACGAGTACAGAGGAGTTGTCAATTCCTCCGGCCTTGCTGTTTACAAATGATCAACGCAAGAGATAATAATAGTGGCAATTGAAAGTAAAGACTGAAAGTAAATTGATGATGTAAACAATGGTGGAAATTTGGACAGGGGTCCCATGACGTTCATTAGTGATGTCTCTCTCCCAAAAGACGATAAAAGTGCTAGCGAGGTAAACAAATCACAGCTGGGCAATTGAAAGCATTATAAATGCACCGCAATGCTAACTATGCTACAAAAGAAAGGAAGAGGCTCAAAAGCAATGGGCAGTACGCCAAGGTAAGTACACCGAAATCCATCTGCATCTACTACGAATCATCGAACTTGAGATATCTATCCAGAACATCTCACTGGTATTAAGTTGCGAATCCCACCCAAAGTGTAAAATCAAAGCAACAGACAAGTGCATTAAAAGAACTATGCATAAAGTAAACAATCCTTGCACCCGCAAGTACAAGCACTGTTGTTTTATCCATGGTGGCAACAGCACATCCCCTAGTCTCATGTTTCTGTCACTCAAGCTAGACATCAAGGGGCTGAACCCACAATCAAGCATAACGCTCCCTCTTGGAGTTGCAACAAATCACTTGGCCAAAGCAAAATACGGCAACGGATAACATGCAAGAATTAATGCTTCTCACTTTGGGCCCGAGTGCCATGTTTTCAGATCTGAACCACTTATGTTTTCATGAGTTTATTTATGTTCAAGATCCTATCTATTTGTTGTATGCACCTATTATGGTCCGGAACCGGTGATCCCAAAGGTGACAGCTTGGGACACCAAAGGGGATGGTCCATAATTTGAGGATTCCATGTATCCATTGAGTTTATTGCTTTGTTCCGGTGCTCTTTGACAGGAGCACCTAATAGGCGAGAGAGGATAATGGCTTCTCGCCCTTCGTTGGTTACCCCAAGTGGAAGGTAAGATGTAGGATAGCAGCAAATTTCCCCTATGTAGAGGATAGGGTTTGTCTCTCGTAGGACTCCGGCAATGATAAGTAGGTGTCAGCGGCGCACCTGACCCGGACCTGCACACAACACAATAAGTGTTGTTGAGAGGAAGGAGAAGAGGGCCTCTGGTCACTACTCTCTCCTTGTTCTCTCTATGGTGGGTGAAGTTGCAATAAGTGCTCCGTCGTCCCCCACGCAGGAGGGGTATCCGGGGCTCTTATAGGCCGAGCCCGGGGTACAAAGGTAAATATACAAAGAAGAGGGCCCAGCTGTCTGCCTCGGATAAGCTAGGGACCTCACATCGTGTTCCTCCGGATGACCCGGTGTAGACTTGCGGCTCGCCATACCGCTATCCCGTAGACCTCGGTGGTGAACAGGGGAGCTAGATACTTAGGCCTGTCGGCCTGTCCGCGTGATCGGCGCTGGAGGAGACCGCACGCCTCTGACAGTCCTGATCTTCAGGGATTGTGCATTGAATGCTTGTCACAACCCCAAGTTAGGTATGTGCTAGGATCAAGAGCTACATTGCATTCATGTTAAAAATTTCAAAATAGAAATTGAAATGGGAAAAGAAACCCCCTAGATGAATTTAATTCAAATGGCCAGAATAAAAGTTGCTCCAAAAATTCCTTTTGCATTTTTGAAAAGTCTCATAAATGAGTGTGATCACATATCAAGTGAAGTGGGACCAACCCCATGCTCATGGATTTTTCAAATATTCAAACAGGAGCTTGGAATTAAATTACACCCCTATTTGAATTAAAGTTCAAATTATTTGAATTTTAAAAATTCCCAAACTTTATAAGTGGATAGCTATATGCATTACAAGTCCACATAAAAATTTGGGGCATTTCATAAAATGCCTAGCTATTTTTAATAGCAGGTAAACAAATAAACAGAAAAGAAAATAGAAAAGAAGAACAGAAGCTTACCTGGGAAAAGAAGCCCGACTAACTCCCCCACAGCCCACCTGGCCGGCCCAGCCCAGTCCAACTTATGTCGTCTTCCTCCCCTCCCCCTGAAGCAGCTCGGTGGAGGGCTAGGGCACGCCGACGGCCACCTCGACGTGGAGAGGTGTCTAGGCCACCCCAAGCCCTGCCCTCTCGCTACGTTAGCGCCCAGAAGCCTCCGCGCCTTTCCCCTCGCTCACGGCTCCCCTCCTCGCTTGCACTCATCGGGTTCCTCGACGACAGAAGCTCGCCGGCGAGCGCCGACGCGCGCAGCCGTGGCCACCGGCCGGCTCAAGATTCACCAGCCTGTCCAGAAGAACCGCAGTGGCTGTCTCCGTCGTTTCCCCCGGTCAATCGAGCCTGGAAGCTCTCACAGCCAACGCCATCGTCATCGTCTTGCTCCGGCCGCCAAGAAGATCCACAAGCCATTGCGCCGTCGTCTTTCTTTCCCCGGCCCAGCCGTCTTCAACGACGTGTTCAGGGTGAGTCACTTGTTCTTCCCCACCCATCCATGGCTCCTCCTTCACCCTCGTTTGCACTACGCCATGGGAGCAGAGATCCGTCGCCGCCGTGGGTGACCAAACGCGTACTCCCGTGTGCCTCCGTCTCCCTCAGCATGTCCATGACGCTCCTGGAGCCCCCAGCAACCCAAAGCACCCACGTATGCCTCGTCCCGTGGCCGTTTTGCAAGCGTAGCTCCAAGCCGAAGCTCCGGTCGCCGCCAAGGTCGAAGCTGGCGTCGCCTGCAACCTCCCCGGCGACGCGCGAGTAGCCCCTTCGATGCGGCTCATCACGGGCTAGCTGCTGGTGCCCTTGGCGCAGTGAATGGAGCCCGGGAACGTGATTCCGGCGAGGCACCGCCGTCTATCGAGCTCTCCGGCGGCGAGCTAGCAATTAGACCCTAACCCGTGGTTAAGCCCTTCGGTTAAGTGACACTGGGTCACTTACAGTGGGCCCAGGCCCCCTAACTAACCTCTGTTTAGTTTAAACAGAGAGGGGATTAATCCCTGAGACACTGACAAGCCGACCCCACATGTCAGCCCCCCCCCCACCTCACAGTGACATCATGCTGACGCAGTAAATGAATTTCTATTTAAAAGAAACCAGAAAATTGCAGAAAATACTTTAAACTTCAATAATTCATAGAAAATTCATATTAACTCCAAATTAAACATATAATATATGAAAAATTATCAGAAAAATGCAAGGATTATGAATATGGACTTTGTTTTCATGTTTTACCATTTTAAAATGGATGAACAGTGGCATATGTGCATATGGATTCTTTTGAAATTCAAATGTGGAGTGATTTTGCAAATGACTTTGCAACCCACTTCTTTTCAATGGAATTGTCCACACAACCATAAACCTCACATTGCCACATTGATCATGTGATTGTGCATTTGCATTTATATTGACTCTATGATTGTCATGTTGTTAATAGAAATGGAACGGGAACCGGAGGCCACCTCCTTCGTTGAAGACCCCGATACTGAACCTCGTCAGCAAGGCAAGCAAACCCCCATTGATCATGTCGATAAAAACCAATTTCACTCTCAGTCTCGCTTATGCATGAGATAGGTGTTCACCTTGTTATCAATTCTACCGCATAGTTGAACCCATATCCTTTGCATTACCTATCATTTTGTCACAGTAGTAAGCAAACCACAATCCTAGAAGATGTAGGAGTTGTTTGATATCATGTGGCCCCTGCAACTGTTACTGCTTATTGCATGCTTAGAGTTACAATGAGGTTACTCTTTTTTGAGTCGGGATGGTAGTAATCATGTTGATGATGGTGAAACTGTGTTGGTGAATCTACCATAATACAAGGTGAACGATGAGAGCCTGTGAGAAGTACACAGTGGGTTGTCTCGTTGAACACCGCCTTAAGTCCGAGATCTTGTGTGGTGATCCAAGAAGAAGAGTGAAACCACACATTGGGCTCACTGACCCCTCTCATCCTAGTACCTCACCCCGTTCGAACCCAGAAGTCGCAGTAGTTCAGAGTTCTGGTAGGGCTGCGGCACGGTCTGCGAAGTGGATGAACGGCTTTTCAAGACCGGCTTGGGACCCTGCACACATCGTTTGAGGCTGTACTGGAACCTCGTCCGGACTTCCATACGGATCCCCTCAGAGAGGCGACTCTCTGGACTAGAACGGAGCTGTGGGTGAAGTGTTGTGGTGACATGCTCGCTGTCACCTCTTGAACGGTGACACGCAAAAGGCGGTAAGTGATGACACGTGTGTGTAGTAGTACAGCCCTGCAGGGTTAACAAAACTATTCGAATCGCCGTGTCCGCGGTTATGGACTTCTTGGAAAGCTTAGCTTGATTATTAGACAACTTCAATGGATACTTATAAAACTTGCCAAGATAACCGTGAGTGCTATGGCGTGCTTTCTCGTGGGGAAGTCGAGGAAGGCACCACAGTGGTGTAATTGGTTGGAGATGTAGTGGACTCGTGTACGCTTCTTACCTCAAGTCTGGTACTCGTAGTCCAGGCCTAGTCAAGTCAAAGTTGGCACTTCTGCTTATGAACCCCACCTCCCTTTACCTTGATACATGTGCATGAGTAGTATAGCTCCTACGTAAGTCTTGCTGAGTACGACTTTGTACTCACTTTTGCTTATTCTATGTTTTAGATGAACCCACTGACCCCGAAGGTGGACTCTTCCTGGGGCTCGACGACTGATCAAGCTAGTGTAGTCCCAGTCAGACGACTGGTCCCTCGTGGAAGGGCTTGTTTATAGATAAGGCTTCTCTAAGACATTTGTTAAACTTGTCTGTACTCAGACCTACTTTGCTTCCGCATGCTTGTTGTAATGTTGGATCACGGTCTCGTGATCTCTGTGTGCACTCTGTAAGAGTTATCAATAAAGTTGTAAACTTTGTAGAGAATTGCAATGATACTTGCTGTTCATACTAGACATGTGTGTTGCGTGTATGATTATAACATGCATGTCTTAGTATGGGTTTTCGAGACCTTAGTTGTGATCTGGCTGGCGGTCTTTTATACACCAAGTGGCCCTTAGATGTGCGCAGCTTGGGGCATCACGATGCGATTGCTCGTGACTCTGTCATGTGGCACACTTTGTTGTATGATCGAGCCCACCCTGGACCCCGACTAAGTGATCGGGCTGGAGTAAGTCTATGTAAGGGTTGTAATACAATCGATAGTATGGTTGAGGCGACTTGTCTACGTATATGGGACTTCACCACCCATATCATTTACACTTGTGTGCGGACGATGAGGACCCATCTCAGTTGATCATCCGGCCTAGATGGGATGCCCCTCATGTTCGATGCTTTCCGAGAACGTTCTGTGCTTGGCCTTGTTTTCTTAGACAAGTGGGTACGGTTCTCGGCTCTCCATATGATTGTGTTATAGCGGAACTTGCATACGCTAACCCCGGGTCCTGACAGACATGGTATCAGAGCAGGACTGACTGTAGGATTATCAGCCTTGGTCGAAGCCGAGTCTAGTCTTCTATAGTTATATAGTTACTCTAGGTATATAAGTGGACAACGTAAGGCTTCTTTTTTCTCCTTACCCTCATCGTTCTGAGTTCTGAGTCACCCTCATCTTGTTCTACGGGAAGATAAGACTAGGCTCATCTATGTCTTACTAGAACATCTCGTTGTTTGCTTCCTTGTAGCCGTAGGAAAGTTGTGTTCGGTTTGCTAGAGTTGTTGTGTTTCCTGATTTCTTACATCTTATTATGTAAGTGTTGTTTCTACATTGCAAGAAAGGACATTTCTTACAATTACAGCCGTTATGCTGTCCGTGTCATTCCAGGTTTCTTTATAATCTGATGCATTTGCAAAATCCTTCCCTCTATTTTGGTTGTCTTTCCAGAAGATTTGTTAGGTGGCATTCCCGACAGTTCTCTAGAGTTTGTTGTAGATTTTGTTCTAGAAACCTATAGTGATTCATTTGCAGCTCTTCCTCCCACTTTAGATGTCTTCTAGCAAGAATAACCACACTAACCATCGTGTTGGGGTACTTTTCTACTCTGACATATCTGTTGTAGCTCCTAGAAAGCCAGGGCCATCCTCTAGAAAACTATCCAGTAACCCAACCCCTTAAACCTAGCCACCCGACAGATGTGTAGAGTTCATAGTGGATCTTATTCCAGGAACCGCACTAATTTCCAGACGCCCATACAAAATGGCCCCACGTGAGTTAGCTGAGCTTAAAATCCAACTTGAAGCTTTGTTGGCAAAAGGCTTCATCCGCCCTAGCTCATCGCCATGGGGTTGCCCCGTTCTGTTTGTAACGAAGAAAGATGGAACAGAAAGGATGTGCGTAGACTATCGTCCTCTAAATCTAGCGACGATAAAGAACAAGTACCCACTTTCCAGGATCAATGATCTTTATGATCAACTTGTTGGATCCTCTGTCTTCTCCAAGATGGATTTGAGATTAGGCTATCATCAAATCAAAATCAGAAGTGAGGACATTCCCAAAACGGCTTTCACTACTCGTTATGGTATTTACGAGTACACCGTCATGTCCTTTGGTTTAACCAATGCCCCTGCCACTTTCTCGCGCATGATGAACTCGATCTTCATGGAGTACTTAGATAAATTTGTTGTAGTTTATCTTGATGACATTCTCATCTACTCGAAGAACAAAGAAGAACATGTCGAACATCTTAGGCTGGTATTGATGAAACTTCGAGAGCATCGCCTGTATGCTAAATTCTCCAAGTGTGAATTTTGGCTACCAGAAGTGACCTACTTAGGCCACGTGATTTCTGAAAAAGGCATTGCTATCAATCCCGAGAGAGTTCGGGCGTCCTTGACTGGACTCCACCTAAATCGGTTAAGCAAGTTAGGGGTTTTCTTGGCTTAGCAAGCTATTGTCGCCGCTTCCTTGAGAACTTCTCCAAAGTTGAAAAGCCTCTAACTGAACTCCTCAAGAAAGATAAGAAATTCGAATGGACCCCCAAGTGCGAGGAAATCTTTCAAGAGCTAAAAAGAAGATTGACTTCTGCACCCGTACTTGCGCCTCCAGACACCAAAAAGGATTTAGAGATCTTTTGTGACGCCTCACGGCAAGGGTTAGGATGCATACTTATGAAAGATCGACATGTGGTAGCTTATGCTTCACGCCAGTTGCGTCCACATGAAGAGAACTATCCTACCCATGATCTTGAACTCGCTGCCATAGTTCATGCCCTAACAACTTGGCGACATTACCTCCTTGGTAATCGTTGTGAGATCTATTCCGACCACCAAAGCCTCAAATATATATTCACCCAGCCAGATCTTAATCTCAGACAAAGACGCTAGATTGAGTTGATAAAAGATTATGACTTAGGAATTTCTTACACCCCAGGCAAATCCAATGTCATGGCTGATGCACTAAGTCGTAAGTCGTATTGTAACAACCTCATGTTACAACAGTATCAACCACTTCTTCATGAGGAATTTCGAAATCTCAATCTCGAGATTGTCCCTCATGGATCTCTTTTCAACTTGGTGGCGAAACCAACACTTGAAGATCAAATCATAGTTGCCCAAAGGCGTGCACGAGGTGTTCGCCGGATCAAGGAGAACATTGCTAGCGGAGTTGCTAAGTGTTTCTCCACAGATAGCAAAGGAACGGTATTCTTTGGAAATCATTTGGTAGTACCTAAGAATAGGGATATAATGCAACTCATCCTCAAAGAAGCTCATGACACACCCCTTTCGATTCATCTTGGTAGCACAAAGATGTACCGAGACCTACGCTAGAGATTTTGGTGGACTAGGATGAGACGAAAAAGTGCTCAGTATGTTGCCTAATGTGATATTTGTCGTCGCATTAAGGCAGAACATCAAAGACCTGCTGGCACTCTTCAACCATTGCCTATTCCAGAGTGGAAATGCGACAAAGTCAGTATGGATTTCATCACTGGCTTTCCAAAAACCCAGAAAGGAAATGATGACATCTTCGTTGTTGTAGATAGACTTTCCAAAGTTGCACACTTCTTTCCCGTTCGCGAGTCTATAACTGCTAGCCAGTTAGCGCACTTGTATGTCTCTAGAATTGTGTCTCTTCATGGTGTTCCTTCGGAAATCAATTCTGATCGTGGTAGCCTTTTCACCTCTAGATTCTGGGGAATCTTTCAGAATGCTATGGGAACTCATCTCTCTTTTAGTACAGCTTTTCATCCTCAGTCTAGCGGTCAAGTCGAAAGGGTTAACCAAATTCATGAAGACATGCTCAGAGCTTGTGTTATCTCATTCGGAGCGAATTGGGAGAAGTCTCTTCCATTCGCCGAATTTGCTTATAACAATAGTTTCCAATCTAGTCTGAACATGGCTCCTTTTGAACTCCTATATGGACGAAGATGTCGAACACCCCTTAACTGGTCAGAAACCGGTGAAAGACAATTCTTTGGACCAGATAAGATCGTGGAAGCAGAAGAGCAAGTTCGCATTGTTCGCGATCAATTGAAAGCAGCCTAGTCTCGTCAGAAAAGCTACTATGATCGTCATCATAGGCAACAAAGCTACAATCTGGACGAGAAGGCATATCTTCGGGTTACTCCTCTGAAGGGAACCCAACGCTTCGGTATCAAAGGCAAGTTGGCCCCACGTTACATTGGACCTTTCCGCATTCTTGCTAAACGTGGAGAAGTTGCCTACCAACTTGAACTACCCCGCACCTTTCCCGAGTACATGATGTATTCCACGTGTCACAACTCAGGTGTTGCTTCAAGGACCCCATCCGCGAAGTAGACCATGAAACGCTTGATCTCCAAGATGACCTTTCTTATCGAGAATAGATCGTTCGTCTTCTTGATTCAGCAGAGCGTGTCACTTGTCGTCAGAAGATCAAGTTTCTGAAAGTGCAATGGTCACACCACTCCGAGAAAGAAGCTACGTGGGAAAGAGAAGATCGTCTCAGTGCCGAGTACCCCTCCTTCCTCCCGCGGACTTCTGAATCTCGGGATGAGATTCTTTTGAGTGGGGGCGAGTTGTCACAACCCCAAGTTAGGTATGTGCTAGGATCAAGAGCTACATTGCATTCATGTTAAAAATTTCAAAAAAGAAATTGAAATGGGAGAAGAAACCCCCCGGATGAATTTAATTCAAATGGCCAGAATAAAAGTTGCTCCAAAAATTCCTTTTGCATTTTTGAAATGTCTCATAAATGAGTGTGATCACATATCAAGTGATGTGGGACCAACCCCATCTCATGGATTTTTCAAATATTCAAACATGAGCTTGGAATTAAATTACACCCCTATTTGAATTAAAGTTCAAATTATTTGAATTTTAAAAATTCCCAAACTTTATAAGTGGCTAGCTATATGCATTACAAGTCCACATAAAAATTTGGGGCATTTTATAAAATGCCTAGCTATTTTTAATAGCAGGTCAACAAATAAACAGAATAGAAAATAGAAAAGAAGAACAGAAGCTTACCTGGGCAAAGAAGCCCGACTAGCTCCCCCGCAGCCCACCTGGCCGGCCCAGCCCAGTCCAACTTCTGTCGTCTTCCTCCCCTCCCCCCGAAGCAGCTCGGTGGAGGGCTGGGGCACGCCAACGGCCACCTCGACGTGGAGAGGCGTCTAGGCCACCCCAAGCCCTGCCCTCTCGCCACGTTAGCGCCCAGAAGCCTCCGCGCCTTTCCCCTCGCTCACGGCTCCCCTCCTCGCTTGCACTCGCCGAGTTCCTCGACGACAGAAGCTCGCCGGAGAGCGCCGACGCGCGCAGCCGTGGCCACCGGCCGGCTCAAGCTTCACCAGCCTGTCTAGAAGAACCGCAGTGGCCGTCTCCGTCGTTTCCCCCGGTCAATCGAGCCTGGAAGCTCTCATAGCCAACGCCATCGTCATCGTCTTGCTCCGGCCGCCGAGAAGATCCACAAGAAATTGCGCCGCCGTCTTTCCTTCCCCGACCCAGCCGTCTTCACCGACGTGTTCAGGGTGAGTCACTTGTTCTTCCCCACCCATCCATGGCTCCTACTTCGCCCTCGTTTGCACCTCGCCATGGGAGCAGAGCTCCGTCTCCGCCGTGGGTGACCAAACGCGTGCTCTCGTGCGCCTCTGTCTCCCTCAGCATGTCCATGACGCTCCTGGAGCCCCCAGCAACCCAACGCACCCAAGTTTGCCTCGTCCCGTGGCCGTTTAGCAAGCGCAGCTCCAAGCCGAAGCTCCGGTCGCCGCCAAGGTCGAAGCCGGCGTCGTCTGCAACCTCCCCGGCGACGCGCGAGTAGCCCCTTCGACGCGGCTCATCACGGGCTAGCTGGTGGTGCCCTTGGCGCAGTGAATGGAGCCCGGGAACATGATTCCGGCGAGGCACCGCCGTCTGTCTAGCTCACCGGCGGCGAGCTAGCCATTAGACCCTAACCCGTGCTTAACCCCCTTGGGTTAAGTGGGGGTTAAGTGACCCTGGGTCACTGACAGTGGGCCCAGGCCCCCTAACTAACCTCTGTTTAGTTTAAACAGAGAGGGGATTAATCCCTGAGACACTGACAGGCCGACCCCAGATGTCAGCCCCCCCCCCCCCACGTCACAGTGACATCATGCTGACGCAGTAAATGAATTTCTATTTAAAAGAAATCAGAAAATTGCAGAAAATACTTTAAACTTCAATAATTCATAGAAAATTCATATTAACTACAAATGAAACATATAATATATGAAAAATTATCAGAAAAATGCAAGGATTCTGAATATGGACTTTGTTTTCGTGTTTTACCATTTTAAAATGGGTGAACAGTGGCATATGTGCATATGGATCCTTTTGAAATTCATATTTGGAGTGATTTTGCAAATGACTTTGCAACCCACTTCTTTTAAATGGAATTGTCCACACAATGCAACCATGAACCTCACATTGCAACATTGATCATGTGTTTGTGCATTTGCATTTATATTGATCCTATGATTGTCATGTTGTTAATAGAAGTGGAACGGGAGCCGGAGGCCACCCCCTTCGTTGAAGACCCCGATACTGAACCTCGTCAGCAAGTGAAGCAAACCCCCATTGTTTATGTCGATAAAAACCAATTTCCCTCTCATTCTCGCTTATGCATGAGATAGGTGTTCACCTTGTTATCAATTCTACCGCATAGTTGAACCCATATCCTTTGCATTACCTATCATTTTGTCATAGTAGTAAGCAAACCACAATCCTAGAAGATATAGGAGTTATTTGATATCATGTGGCCCCTGCAACTGTTACTGCTTATTGCATGCTTAGAGTTACAATGAGGTTATTCTTTTGTGAGTCGGGATGGTAGTGATCATATTGATGATGATGAAACTGTGTTGGTGAATCTACCCTAATACAAGGTGAACGATGAGAGGTTGTGTAGGAGTACACAGTGGGTTGTCTCGTTGAACACCGCCTTAAGTCTGAGTTCTTGTGTGGTGATCCAAGAAGAAGAGTGCAACCACACATTGGGCTCACTGACCCCTCTCATCCTAGTACCTCACCCCGTTTGAACCCTAGAAGTCGCAGTAGTTCAGAGTTCTGGTAGGGCTGTGGCACGGTCTGCGAAGTGGATGAACGGATTTTCAAGACCGGCTTGGGACCCTGCACACATCGTTTGAGGTTGTACTGGAACCTCTGCCGAACTTCCATACGGATCCCCCTCAGATAGGCGACTCTCTGGACTAGAACGGAGCTGTGGGTGAAGTGTTGTGGTGACATCCTCGCTGTCACCTCTTGAACGGTGACATGCAAAAGGCGGTAAGTGATGACACGTTTGTGTAGTAGTACAGCCCTGCAGGGTTAACAAAACTATTCGAATAGCCGTTTCCGCGATTATGGACTGCTTGGAAAGGTTAGCTTGATTATTAGACAACTTCAATGGGTACTTATAAAACTTGCCAAGATAAGCGTGAGCGCTATGGGGTGCTTTCTCGTGGGGAAGTCGAGGAAGGCACCATACTGGTGTAATTGGTTGGAGATGTAGTGGACTCGTGTACGCTTCTTACCTCAAGTCTGGTACTCGTAGTTCAGGACTAGCCAAGTCAAAGTTGGCACTTCTGCTTATGAACTCCACCTCCCTTTACCTTGATACATGTGCATGAGTAGTATAGCTCCTACGTAAGTCTTGCTGAGTACGACTTTGTACTCACGTTTGCTTATTCTATGTTCTAGATGAACCCACTGACCCCGAAGGTGGATTCTTCCTGGAGCTCGACGACTGATCAAGCTAGTGTAGTCCCAGTCAGACGACTGGTCCCTCGTGGAAGGGCTTGTTTATAGATAAGGCTTCTCTAAGACATTTGTTAAACTTGTCTGTACTCATACCTACTTTGCTTCCGCATGCTTGTTGTAATGTTGGATCACGGTCTCGTGATCTCTATGTGCACTCTGTAAGAGTTATCAATAAAGTTGTAAACTTTGTAGAGAATTGCAATGATACCTGCTATTCATACTAGACATGTATGATACGTGTATGATTATAACATGCATGTCTTAGTATGGGTTTTCGAGACCTTCGTTGTGATCTGGCTGGCGGTCTTTTATACACCAAGTGGCCCTTAGATGTGCGCAGCTTAGGGCATCGCGATGCGATTGCTCGTGACTCTGTCACGTGGCACAATTTGTTTTATGATCGAGGCCGCCCTGGACCCCGACTAAGTGATCGGGCTGGAGTAAGTCTATGTAAGGGTTGTAATACAATCGATAGTATGGTTGAGGCGACTTGTCTACGTATATGGGACTTCACCACCCATATCATTTAGACTTGTGTGCGGACAATGAGGGCCCATCCCAGTTGATCATCCGGCCTGGATGGGATGCCCCTCATGTTCGATGCTTTCCGAGAACGTTCTGTGCTTGGCCTTGTCTGCTTAGACAAGTGGGTACGGTTCTCGGCTCTCCATATGATTGTGTTATAGTGGAACTTGCATACGCTAACCCCGGGTCCCGACAATGCTCTTGTACCAGGTGTCCGACCTGGGATTCTGATCGGATGTTGCTCTGCTTACTTCGGCCGAATGCTCCTTGGTGAGGCCGATTGCGCTCTCTTTGGGGCAATCATCCCTCACCTTTAACAGATCGGCCCACTTCTTGCTTGCTCTTGTTTAGCTCGGCTTTGATTAGATTGGTGACCATCAGGTCGGTGATCTTTGCCTTGATGAATTGTTTCCCCTGGGTGACCCTTCCCGGGGGTCATACCCCCGACAGTGCCTCGATCATGTGAGGCAGCTCACGAGGTATCGAAAGTGGAAGCACAAAGAAGGGAGGAGGACATCACATAGCTACTGGTCATGGACCCATGGTCCAAGGGGAACTACTCACAAGACAACCGGGAGGCGTCCATGGTGATGGATGGTCTCCCAGAGGGGATTCCTCCTTCCGACAGGGTGCCGGGGCAGCTTCTCCTGGCAGCCCCAATCTTGAAATGGCGGCGGCGGCGGAACAGAGAGGAGAACGGGAATAGAAGATCGATCTTAGGGGTTTCCTCCGCGGGGGCTAAATATAGGCCAAAGGGGGCACCGAGAGGGGCCACAGGGCAGCCAGGAGGCCTCCTGGCGCGGCCTAGTGTGGGGTCGCGCCAGGGACCCTCCTGGGGCCCTGGTGGGTCCACTCCCTTCCAACTTTGGTTCTTCGGCAAGCTTCCGGGTCGATGATTTTTTATATAATTTTTTCGGGATTTATTTGGCACTTTTAATGGCCGGAAAACCTGAAATACAAAAACAGCAAAAAACAGGAACTGGCAACTGGGTCTGAGTTAATATTTTAGTCCAAATAGGATAAAAAGTGTATGAAAGTTCAAGCAAAACATGGCAAAGTCACACAAATCATTCATGGAGCAAGCAGAAATTATAGATACGTTTGGCACGTATCAATTACAGATGGGAAATTGATGACCCTCAACTGTAGGGGATCGATTGTAGTGTTCTCGCGGGTAAGTTAACCCAATTTATTGATTCGACACAAGGGGACACAAAGAGTATTTATAAGCTTTGACAATTGAGTTGTCAATTCAACCGCACCTGAAATATGCTTGCTTGCAACAAAGTATTAATAGCAACTGCGATAGGATAGCGATAATGAAACAACAAAAAGTAACAACTAGTGACCAGCAGGATTAAAATACTGTAGGGTAGGGATATGGATGGTCGGGCACAACATGAATTAGAATGAACATGTAATAGATTCTAACACGGGGCAAGGCACACAGAAAAGCAATGATCATCTAGGCAAATATCAAACATTAGGCATGTATCCCATAGGTAGTCGTGCGTTCTTGCAATAAGAACTTGCACAACACCTTTTGTCCTACCATCCCGCTATGAACGGGGCCAAAAGGAGCTTATGGAGATTAAGGTGCTCCTGTCAAAGAGCACCGGAAAAAAGCAATAAACTCAATGGATAGATGGAATCCTCAAATTATGGACCATCCCCTTTGGTGTCCCAAGCTGTCACCTTTGGGATCACCGGTTCCGGACCATAATAGGTGCATACAACAAATAGATAGGATCTTGAACATAAATAAACTCATGAAAACATAAGTGGTTCAGATCTGAAAACATGGCACTCGGGCCCAAAGTGAGAAGCATTAAGAACAACAAGTTGTAGCAAAGATGATAAACACCAAAGTAGATGATAGGCAACATGCCCCCAACAATCTGACGAACTATTACATGATCAATCTCATCCAATCCCTACCATCCCCTTTGCCTACAGCAGGGAATTACTCACACATGTGAAGGGAAGTCATGGAGGGAGGATGGAGTGGTGAAGGTGACGGTGACGATCTCCCCTCTCCGGAGGCCAAATCAACCTCCAGATTAGCCCTCCCGAGGAAGAACAGAGGTTGGCGGAGGCTCCGCGACGGGTTCTGGAAAAGCGACTTCTGTTTTGGGGTTTTCCCGTCACGGGAATCAATAGGAGCCAAAGTAGGGCACCAGGGGAGGGGGAATTGCCCAGGCGGCCTCCCGGCGCGGCCCCACCACTGGCCGCGCCCACAGGGCGCCTGGGGCCCCCTAGCTGCCCTTTGGCCCATCTTCTGGCTCCGGGCTCCTTCAGGTGCGTTGATTTTTTGGTATTTTTCTGGGAATTTTCTGAGATGTCCAAAAATCCATTTTCCTGCGCACAATAAAACCATACAGGCAGCTCTACTGAAAACAGCGTCAATCCGGGTTAGTTTAGTTCAAATCATGCAAGAATGAGGGCAAAACAATAGCAAAAGCGTTTGGAAAAGTGGATACGTTTGAGACGTATCAACTCCCCCAAGCTTAGCCTATTGCCTGTCCTCAAACAATTCGGTTCAACGAACTGGACGCGACATAGAAAACTTTGACAAACTCTTTTGCTTCATAAGATGTATATAAGCCGGTACTACGAAAATAGTTTAACAAGTATCAAAACAATGCTATGAGGACAATGCACGAAGCAATCCTTCTTTCAACTGACCAATCACAAACAAACTAAAGCAAATAATATGCAGCTAAAAGTCAAAACAAGATCACAATGCACATAGCATGAACATATCGGAGTGGTATCTTGCTATCTTCCATGAGTGAAGAAAAACATAAATGCAGAAACTCCTTTGGAGTTTTAAAGGAGACTAGAACTAAGAATTTCAGACTAGCAATATAACAAGCATGCAGAAGACAATGTAGTACTTTGGAACAATGCATTTTACACTAAGAATGACCATTATGCTCTCAATAGTTGGTGCTTTGAAGAAAGAAGGTGAGACTCTCGAACCGTGGATTTTTTATGGCAAGATTGAAAACCCGTGAAAGGAATAAAATACTAAACATGTGCCAAAGCTCTTGGTTTTGAAAACAGAGATAAAATTCTTTTGAGAAGTGCAAATTTCCAGTCAACGGTGAACGGTAAAGGTCTCTCAATATCTCCCATGCCAACCATATTAATGCCTTTTGCTTACACATGTTCCCTTATCCATAAATCCTTTGATGGTCTACGGAACCTTTTATTTTTCGTCAAGTATGGAAGGAGGGTATCGTTCCATCTATCATAAGCTGCATTTGGTCCATTTCATTCCATCATCAAGTATGGGGGAGGTGCAACTCTCATTTTTTTATTGACTAGTTGAAACTTCCGTCAAAATATTTTTGGCATGGTAGATATTGATTTTCCCTCACCGCACCATGAGCTTGTACGATTGCAAAAGGGAAGCTTTTGAATAAATTTCGAGATGGCACAAGAAAATCTAAGTTAGGAGTGGCCAGTAAATACCACGTATAGGAAGGTATGGTGGACTCAAGTGGAATAAGTGGTATGAAAAGGAGTTTTGATGCACAAGCATAATTCCACTTGGTGCGAGTGAAGGCTAGTAAAATACTGGGAAGCGACCAACTAGAGAGCAATAATTGTCATAATCATGCAAAGCGACAAAGTAACATTGAATCGGGCATGAATGTGATATGACTATTCTGAAATAAAAAGGTCATCAAGGCATGATAGACATCATAGTCATAAACATGTGTGAACATGTGCCAAGTCAATCCAAGAATTCTCCGAAGGGAAATACCATTTCAATATGCCAAACCATGAGCAATGCAATGCATCTAAATCATTCCAACAACATATTATGCACCCTAGCTATTTGAGATCAGCCACAAAGAAAGCATGAACACTGGGAAAGCATTGTAAACATAGCACTATGTCGCTACAAGCTGGTCTCTAGTCATAAGTACAGGCATATGTACAAAAGTAGAAACGAAAAGAGTTCATACCGGTTTTCCTTGTTGCTTCCTTTCCGTCGATCTTCGTCATTACTGCCTTGTCACTTGCACGACCGAATGTAGGAAATATATAATCAAATGCCATCACGGACTCGAGCTGGACTCTGAAAACAAAGCAAACTAAAGAGAGAAAGGAAATATTTTGGGGTTTTTTAAAGGTTTAGCGAAAGAAAAAGAAAAGAGAAATCTTTTTGTTGTTTTTGCAAAATAAAAGAACAAAGAAGAACGGGAAAAAACTTTGAAAAGATCAAAGAGAACAAAATAAAAACGGATAATACAATGGAAAGGTGAGAAGGGCACATACTCCCCCAAGCTTAGGCTTTTGGCCTAAGTTGGTAGCAGCTACTGCCCCCAGGAGCCTCCTGCTCCGGGGTAGTGGTAAGTCTAGGAGTCGTATGAGCCCTTCGGTGCGTACACCGAAGTCCTCAGGTCCTCCCATGAGGAAGGTCCTGCGCTCCAAGAGGAAGAATGCCCCTCTCCATGCTCGGTGAAGATCTCTCCCTGGAAAGGTGGGAACTCACCATGCTCCTCCTCGTCGGGCACAACCCCCTCCATGGGGTTATGCGGCTGGTAATGAGCCATGAACTCATCGAATTGGATATAGTTGGAGGACCATCCATTCCTGTGAGTGTTATCAAACAAAAGTGGTGCAGGTAGACGGATCTCACGAGCAATGGTCTTTTCAAACCTCAAAATACAATCAAGGTTACCAAACTGAGAAGTGATGGTAACAAACTTATGCCTCTTCATAGCAGCAAGATCGAGGCTTGCGTATGAAAAGGGAACATCATCAGGATTCGGGGTGCGCTCAAGAGACTCAAGGATAAGAGTGGCGTAAACGCCACCATATAAGTCGCCCTTGTTACTGTTCGTAACAAGGCGCTGAGCAATTAAGGAACCCACATTATAATCATTCTTAACAGAGAGGGCGATCGCATAAATAGCGAAATCTGGTGCAGAACCACTGCTCGTGTTGTCACGAGCCAACACCCCTCTAGAAATATAATACGCAAAATACCTGAGGTCGGGAAAGAAAATGTTGGAAATCTTCGTGCGCTGAATGTCGGACTCCTCCTGGTAAAAAGGGAGTTGAAGAGGGTCCTCAACTCGGAAGGCTGAGAGGTCATCTTCGCTGTCTGACCAACGTTCGACACACCTATTATATCACAAAAATGTGCCAAAGACATAGCTAAGAGATCATTATAAAGTTTGAACTCGACGGTTCCAGCATCATGGTTATAACAAAAGCTGTTAACAAAGCGGGAGGTAAGATTCTTGTATTGTACCACACGGCATAATGCTAGCCGTGTCAAACCTGCATTGGCACAAAGGCCATACAATTCCTCATTAATTCCCACAGCTGTAAGAAAATCATCGCACGGATAAATCATTGCGCATGCTGGACTTGTGTCTTCCAACAACTCTAGGGGCACATGATCTTCATTATAGCTCACCCTAACTGCTGAGGGTGCAGCTGCAGCGCTAGTGACTCGATCGGAGCACTCGGGCTTCTTCTTCCCAAGCCACCCCTTTGTTTTTCCTAGCAAACTCAGTTATGAAATTTTTGACAATTCACAAAAACAAGGATTTAAACAAAGTGAGTTGAGGCAAACCACTCTACTCACTTACCTAAGGCATAAACTTGCATCAAAACTTGGAAAATAAATTTCTACACAAGCATGCAAGCTCATCTCAACAGCACCAAGAACTACTAAATACTCACAAATGAAGCCACCAATAAAAATCTAATTGGCGGGGTGAAGGAGTTACATACCAGGGAGTATTTGTCCAAAATCTCAGCTCAAATGATGGGTCGTAGAGAGAGATCGAAATTCTGGACGGAGAGCAGCAAGAACGCAAGTTCCAGGTGTAGAACTCGTGTTTTTGGAGAGAGAGAAGAGAGGAGGAAGGAAGACTTACCTGGAGGTGGGGCCTGCGGGCCCCAGGTGCCCTGTGGGCGTGGCCAGGGGGCTGGCCATGCCATTTGGCCACCTGAGCCACTGGTGCCCCCCCCCCTGGTCAGCCCCAGGTGCCTCTGGGTCACTCCCGTCATGGAAAATTTTATTATATTTTTTCTGGAATTTGTATGAAGACTTCACTGTTGAAAATTTTCCGGAGTTCAAAAAGCTGTGAAACTTTCTGAAAACTTGAAGCAGTGATTAGAATTGTGAAGCTTCAAAAACATATAAACTTGGTACATCAAAGTTAATAAAAGATAAGGCAAATGAAAACATAACAAGCTCCAATTTTTGCCTATATAAAACATGCTCACTAGCAAGGTTGATCAAGTCTTACCAACAAACCGGCGATATATAGAGCAAAAAGTCTCACCTCTTATGAAGTGATCATTGCACCTTCACTTTAATGGACATTGTCCCCACCATAATGGTTTTGTATTTGAGGTGCACGTGTAAAGGACAATCCCATTATCCAATCTTCACGGTCTCTATATTCTCTATTGAGTTAAGGCCATGCCTTTTGTCGATCTTCTTTGGAAAATACACCGTGTTCTTTATCGTCTACGTTGAAGCTGACCTTTCCGTTATTGCAATCAATAATGACACTTCCGGTGTTAAGAAAAGGTCTACCAAGAATAATGGACATGCTCCCATCCTCGGGCATGTCAAGCACAACAAAATCAGTAAGAATTAAACAATTAGCAACTTCAACTGGAACATCCTCACAAATACCTATCGGGACGGCTATTGACTTGCCAACCATCTGAAGAGAGATATCTGTAGGGATTAGATTATCTAAACATAGCCTTTTATAAAGAGAAAAAGGCATAACACTCACCCCTGATCCTAGATCACATAAGGCAGTCTTGACATAATTATTTTTTGTAGAGCAAGGAATGGTTGCTATACCTGGATCACCAAGCTTCTCAGGAATCTTGCCACTGAAAGAGTAGTTAGAAAGCATAGTAGATATTGCCTCATTAGGAAATTTTCTTTTGTTACTGACAATATCTTCCATATATTTGGAATAAGGAGGTAACTTGGTAGCATCAGTTAAAGGAATTTGCAGAAAAAGAGGTTTCATCCATTCACAAAATTTATTATAATGCTCTTCTTCTTTAGATTTGAGAGACTTACCTGGAAAGGGAATGGGTTTTTGTACCCATGGTTCTCTTTCCTTCCCATGTCTTCTTGCTATGAAGTCGTCTCTTGTGTACTTCTTGCATTTATCCGGTGCTTCTTCTTCTCAAACCTCGGGAGGATCATTCTTCTCCTTATCATTTTCTTCGGGCTCGGCACCGTCTTCAGTTTCAGCATCGGAGGTAGATATGCTGTTGGGATCAACAGCAGGTTCTTCACTTGTAATAGGATCATTGGAGTTTTTGGCTTCCTTGTGTTTCTTCTTCTTCTTCTTCTTCTTCTTATTCTTCTTCTTTTGAGAGCCAATCTCATATTCCACTTGCACTTGAGAATCTTGCTCGATCCTCTTTGGATGCCCCTCAGGATAGAGTGGGTCCTGGGTGTGTGTTCCACCCCTGGTTTTGATGCCATAAGCTTGTATGTCCTGTTTGGCATTGTTAGCAAGAAAATCTTTTTGCACATTAGAAATTTGTTCAAGCTGAGTTTGAACCATATGAAAGTGCTTAACAAGACATTTAACATCATTTACTGTTCTTTCAAGAACACCAAGTAAACTTTTGATAGCAAGAGAATTATCATGCAACTGACTTTGTATCCTCCTATTAAAATTGTCTTGCTTAATAATAAAATTATCAAGCTCATCTAAGCATTGGTCTGGAGGCTTACCTTTAGGGATGTCACTTTCAGTAAAGTCTAAGAGAGAGTGTACCTCTACCAAGGGAGGGTGAGTAGTAGGCTCACACAACTTCTCGATAGGATGTAGATTCTTCACGTCTTCGTCTTTGATGCCCTTCTCTTTAATAGACTTCTTTGCTTCTTTCATATCTTCGGGGCTCAGGACAAGCATGCCCCTCTTCTTCGGTGGTGGAGGTGGTTCAGGGATGGACCAATCTTCATGGTTCTAGGAAATCTTCCCCATTAATTCTTCAGCATCGGCTGGCGTTCTTTCCCTGAAAACACAACCAGCACAACTATCCAGATAGGATCTGGATTCATCGGTTAGACCATCATAAAATATATCAAGTAATTCATTCTTTGGGACTTCATGTCCCGGTCTAGCCTTAATTAAGTCACAATACCTCCCCCAAGCTTTAGGGAGGTGCTCATCCTGCAACTGTTTAAAGTTATAGATTCTTTGCAAAGCAGCATGTTGCATATGAGCAGGAAAATATTTATCAACGAAAAATTGAACAAAGTCCTGAGGACTCTCAATGGAACCATAAGGTAGTGCATCGTACCATGATTTAGCGTCTCCCTTTAAAGAAAAAGGAAAAAGCTTGGCCGCGTAGAAGTTTCGTGTCTTCTCATCAGTAGCAAATAGGTCACTTAACTCAGCAAGTTTGGTCAAGTGTGCTATAGCATCATCATTCTCTCTGCCATAAAAAGGGTCAGCCTCGACTGTAGATATAAGTGAAAGATCAATAGAGAATTCATAATCAGGATCATTGATGCATATAGGAGATGTGGCAAATTTAGGATCAGGAATAATCTTGTTCTTCATGGAGTGCTTTTCGAGCAGCTCCTTAACAGCACCAGGGTCAGAGTCGACACACTCTTTGAGTTCCCTGCAAAAATCATCATCAAGAGTAATATAATCATCATCAAGGATCCTCTCCTTGAGTTCATCGAAGTCTGGGTAACCAAAGGTTTTGCAAGTAGGAACATAGGTAGCAGGAGTCTCAGTCTTGGATTCTGCTGCAACCTTAGCAGTCTGAGTTTCAATATAGTGACCAAGAAAACTAGTATCATCAAGAGTGGTGGAAGCATCATCAAAAGTATCGTACATAGTAACAGACTCAGTAGAAGTAGCATGTGGTGGTAGTGGTGAAGCAAACTTACTTATAACGGAAGGTGAATCAAGCGTAGCACTGGTACTCAGGACGGTAACTTTTCTCGTAGTGGAGGGTAGGATCGAAACCTTGGGGTCTCCTTTCTTACCCATAGAGGATGAAGTGTGGCAGGCAGGATACTTCAAGTAGACTTGTAAATATTGCTATGGCCCCGACAACGGCGCCAGAAAACAGTACTTGATGACCCTCAACTGTAGGGGATCGATTGTAGTGTTCTCGCGGGTAAGTTAACCCAATTTATTGATTCGACACAAGGAGACACAAAGAGTATTTATAAGATTTGACAGTTGAGTTGTCAATTCAACCGCACCTGAAATATGCTTGCTTGCAATAAAGTATTAATAGCAACTGCGATAGGATAGCGATAATGAAACAACGAAAAGTAGAAACTAGTGACCAGCAGGATTAAAATACTATAGGCTACGGAGATGGATGGTCGGGCACTGCATGAATAAGAATGAACATGTAATAGATTCTAACACAGGGCAAGGCACACAGAAAAGCAATGATCATCTAGGCAAATATCAAACATTAGGCATGTATCCCATAGGTAGTTGTGCGTGCTTGCAATAAGAACTTGCACAACATCTTTTGTCCTACCATCCCTCTATGAACGGGGCCAAAAGGAACTTATGGAGATTAAGGAGCTCCTGTCAAAGAGCACAAGAACAAAGCAATAAACTCAATGGATACATGGAATACTCAAATTATGGACCATCCCCTTTGGTGTCCCAAGATGTCACCTTTGGGATCGCCGGCTCCGGACCATAATAGGTGCATACAACTCAGAGATAGGATCTTGAACATAAATAAACTCATGAAAACATAAGTGGTTCAGATCTGAAAACATGGCACTCGGGCCCAAAGTGAGAAGCATTAAGAACAACAAGTTGTAGCAAAGATGATAAACACCAAAGTAGATGATAGGCAACATGCCCCCAACAATCTGACGAACTATTACATGATCAATCTCATCCAATACCTACCATCCCCTTTGCCTAAAGTAGGGAATTAGTCACACATGTGAAGGGAAGTCATGGAGGGAGGATGAACTGGTGATGGTGATGACGATGGTGACGATCTCCCCTCTCCGGAGGCCAAATCATCCTCCAGATTAGCCCTCCCGAGGAAGAACAGAGGTTGGCGGCGGCTCCGCGACGGGTTCTGGAAAAGCTACTTCTGTTTTGGGGTTTTCCCGTCAAGGGAATAAATAGGAGCCAAAGTAGGGAACAGAGGTTGGAGGGGAGAGTCGCCCAGGCGGCCTCCCGGCGCGGCCCCACCCCTGGCTGCACCCACAGGGCGCCTGGGGCCCCCTGGATGCCGTCAGGCCCATCTTATGGCTTCGGGCTCCTTCGGGTGCGTGGATTTTTTGGTATTTTTCTGGGAATTTTCTGAGATGTCCAAAAATCCATTTTCCTGCACACAATAAAACCATACAGGCAGCTCTGCTTAAAACAGCGTCAGTCTAGGTTAGTTTAGTTCAAATCATGCAAGAATGAGGGCAAAACAATAGCAAAAGTGTTTTGAAAAGTGGATACGTTTGAGACGTATCAGCAATTTACAGGATTATAAACGCACCGCAATGCTAACTATGCTACAAAAGAAAGGAAGAGGCTCATAAATATGGGCAGTACGCCAAAATAAGTAGACTGGAATCCAACTGCATCTACTACTAATCACCCACCTTGAGATATCTATCCGGAACATCTCGCTGGTATTAAGTTGCGAGCCCCACCCAAAGTGTAAACCCAAAGCAACAGACAACTGCATTAAAAAGAACTTTGCGTAAAGTAAACAATCCTTGCAACCGCGCTTACAAGCGATGTTGTTTTCCCCCTTGTGGCCACAGCACATCCCCTTGACTCACGTTTCTGTCACTCAAGCGTGTCATCAGGGGGCATGTACCCACAATCGAGCATAATGTTCCCTCTTGGAGTCACTACCTACTACTTGGCCAAAGCAATAAACAGCAATGGAGAACATGCAAGAAGTACTTAGGAAAAAAAAAATAAGAGATAAAAACCAAATATATTACTCTATCACGATCTGAACATAATCTCATAATCCATGGGATCCCATCAAACTCAGCATAGCAACAGCAGAAGAATTACATATGTGCCTCGATCATGTAGGGCAGCTCACGATGTCTAAACCATGAAGAACAAAGAGGGGAGGAGAACATCACATAGCTACTGATCACGGACCCACGGTCCAAGGTAGACTACTCACGGCACATCCGGGGAGCGTCCATGGTGGAGGAGAAGCTCCCGGAGGTCGATCCTCCCTCCGGCAGGGTGCCGGGAAGGGTCCTGACGGTGCTGCCGATCTTGGAAGCGCGGCGGCGGCGGAACAGAGGCGAGTTTGCGAAATAGGGTTCTGTCTTCGGAAGTTTCCCGTGGAAGAGAGTAAATAGGCGAAGGGGGCATCCAGGGGGGCCACCTGGGGTCCAGGCTCCCTCCTGGCGCGGCCAGGCCCCTGGCCGCGCCAGGTGGCCGCCTGGGCACCTAGTGTTGTCCCCCTGGCCCTTCTTCGGGCTTCGGGAAGCTTCCGACACACTGATTTTTTTTTCTGATTTTTCTCGGATTTTTGGAGCACTTTTATATGGGGGAAATCTGAAATATAAAAACAGCAGAAAACAGGAACTGGCACTGGGGTGCACTGAGTTAGTAGGTTAGTCCAAATATGATCAAAAGTGTATGAAAGTGTATCTAGATCATAGCAATATCACACAAAACATGCATGGAGCGAGCAGAAATTATCGATACGTTTTAGACGTATCAACATCCCCAAGCTTAATTCCTGCTCTCCTCGAGTAGGTAAATGATAATAAACATAATTTATGTGGTAACATGCTAGAACCATATAAGAACTTTGAAAAGTAAAGCAATCAAGGTATGTGATTCAATTCAAGTCATAACATGCAAGAGTCTATATTAGCATTGAAGAAAGTAACAAGAGAACATTAGGTGCAAGAGCTCTCGCTGTCCGTGACTCGAATTTCTCCAGATGGTGTTTGTGTGCAAGAAGGGGATAGGGAATACGAGAAAAAAAAGTACTTTGTGTTGAGAACTCAATCTACTAAAGTTTCACACTTGGTCTTCTTTGGAATATTATCTTGACTCGTTCCCAGACCACTAGCCAGGTACAAGTCAATTTGATCCACTCCTTTTCGATATTTTGAGCACTCATGCAATGGATGAGCGTAAGCACGAGAGTTGACACTTAGGATGGCAAAGAGAGAAATATGGTGGAGGAGGAAGACAAAAAGGGTGAGAAAGGCTCACATCAATGAGGACAATCATAGGCGAGAAGGCCAAATGATAGATATGATGTGAGGAATAGGGATTTCCATGCAACGGATGCACATATGAGCTAAAAGCTCTCCAATGGAACTAGTGGGGGTGCATCTAACTTGCTTGCTCATGGAGACCTAGAGCTCTTTTGAGGAGGTTCATCCTTGGGATATGCAAGCCAAGTTCTATAGTGTGAAGGTCCCCACATAGCTATATGCATGAATGATCATCTCTATGGAGTACAAGGATAAGAGGGAGTACTAGTGTGGATCTTTGAAAAGGATAGTAGTGTTTCCCCTTTCTCTCTTTTTATTTCTTTTTTCTCTATTTCTATTTTGTGTATTTTTTTGGTGGCCTCAATGGCTCTTTCTATTTAACTCTCATTTTTCCTCTTTGGGATCTTTTATTTTGTCCACTTTGGGATCTTTTCCTCACTTAAGGGAAACACTCTAATTTACAAGAGAGTATAGAAGATCTTTCACACTTTACAAGGTACTCAAATCATAATCAAGGTGTAGCTATCATGATGTATGCAATGTATGCCGCTGCCAGTGTAGTAGGAACATGTATGACATGAAGATCAAGTCATGAAGAGGTGGTTGTTGCATGACAAAATATCTCGGAAAGGATATGGAAATGCCTTGATAGGTAGGTATGGTGGATGTTTTGAGGAAGGATATAAGGAGGTTTATGATGATAGAGCGTATCATGCCAAGGGTTTGGATGTACCGGTTGAAGGTGGACGCCGACTCTCGGAGTGAGAAGGAGGCAATGCACGGCACATGAGATGCTAGCAAATATGAGGAGGAGGAAGTGTCAACTTTCAATACTTACATTAGTCTGAAGAACTCATGCACTTATTATCGGTAACTCTTAACCTAATAAGGAGGTTCACAAAGAGACAAGTACCCCGAGGAGGATTGTATGGGGGTTTGGTTATCCTTGCGCATCCTTGACTCATGGTACGTGAGTGTACTCTAATATCCGACCCCTTAGAAGAGTAGTGATCCATCTAGTATCTAGAGTTCTCAACTAGTTTTGTAGGTTTTTGAAAATAAACACGGATTTCCCAAAATATGACACCTATCACTAATAGGCTAGAGATCTTGACACCAAAAGTTCAAACATTACTCACATCAATACCTCAAAACTATTGCAAGTTACTACTAAAATTAAATAGCAACCTCAATTACCTACTTCTCAAAACAAGACACAACTCAGTGCAACAACCAACTCTCTTAACAAGATAAACATGTAAACTAAAGAGAGTTCCAGAGACAAACTAAAAAACAGCCAAGGCTCTTGCTAAGACAAACTAAGACTAAAACTAGACATGGCAGTAGCTACGAAAAGATAAAGAACACACAACAGTAAAAAGATAGGCATGAAAAATCCTATGATGTGTTCTATATTTTTAAAGTAGAGAGTGTTTCTCTCCCACACAAAGTAAGACGGGATCTAACATGTTATGAACAGCAAACAAAGCTAAAGAAAACTAATAATAAAACCTAAGAGCGGGACGCTCCAAGCATAGCACATAACGCATGAAGTGATAAAAATATAGTGAGACGAAGGACGAACTGAGGATTTTTGATGGAGAAGGGGATGCACGGGGGAATCCCCAAGCCTAGACTCTTGAGTCTCCTTGAATATTTATTGGGGATGCATGGGGGCATCCCCAAGCTTGAGCGCTTGACACTCCCGAATCTTCTTTCATCATCTTCCATCACACACTTGAAAACTCCCTTCATACATAACTCAACATAAGCTGATTAGAAAGGTTAGTACCCTTAATAAAATAATTTTTCCCCACTGGATATAAAGATATTATTTAAGAGCTACTTTTTCTCAAGATTTCCAAAAGGATTTTTCAAAGAAAAAGCAAGCTTAAGGTTTGCAAAAGTAAGGAGATATAAAACATGGCAGAATCTTTGATAAACAGGACAGCAGGTAGTAGATAATTTTTTTGGGGCACTTCTGCAACTCAAATAAAAAAAACTCCGAACATACGAAAGTTCCATGATTGTATAGAGCACGCTGTGTAAAAAAATCAGCTCAAAAATATGAACTGGTGATTTATTATGATTTTTCCGTCACGAAGACAAAATCTGTTTTCTGGACAGCACGACACAACTTTCACTTCCCTTGTCATATGAGGATATAACTTGGCACAAATCTTGAAAATAAAGATACAACGATGTTGCTACAGTAGTAACAATCATTAAGACCACTAAAAACAGAAGTAAAAACATCTTGGGTTGCCTCCCAACAAGCGCTTTCTTTTACGCCTTTAAGCTAGGCATGAAAATTATGAAAGATGCTCTCACAAGAGAATAAGAGTTAAAGCAAAAGAGAGCATCAAGAAGCAAAAATGAAACACATTTAAGCCTAACCCACTTCCTATGCATTGGCATCTTGTAAGAAAATAAATCAAAGAAGAACAAAGAGACTAGCATAGGAAGGTGGGACAAGAACAACTTCAAAATTTACAACATAAAGAGAGGAGTTTTTGTAACATGGGAGTTTCTATAACCAAACTTTCCTCTATAAAAATAATTTTCAGTAGTATCATGAACAACATCAAGAATATAACTATCACATAAATCATATTGTTCATGTCCTACAAGGACACGTGTATTGTTTTCAACACGGTTTTTAGGATCATAAGATAAATGCAACCCATCACATTGAGCTTTGATAAGAGGAAAATTCTCCGGAGTTGGAGATTTCAAAAGGATAATAGGGAAATCAAGTGTGGGTGAAATAGCAACAATATCATGATTGACGTAAGGAACTATATCAAGTTCATGTTCGCAAGCATAATCCATATTGGCATCATGGCCATCAACAAAGTAAGTATCAAATTCTTCAGAAAGGGATGTATCAAGTGAGTCCTCGGAATCATGGGATTCCTCATCAAAGCAATCATTGGCCTCTTTTTGGGAAGCAAACATTTTATTTTTAAAATCCTCAATATAAGAATTGGAAGTATAATTCTCGAAGCAATAAGCAAGAACTGCAAAGTTTTCAGACTCGTAAATAGTATCGTGATACTTTTCAATCAAAGAAGCAATCTCATAAGCACCTTTAAAAGCAACAAACTCTTCAATCTTTTCAACATCAAAGTAATCATAAAAACCTTTAGCATAAGAAGATAAGATCGCATTGGAAAGGAAGGTGTTTATGATCTATACTAGAACAACAAGTAAAATCATAAATGTGGCACAAAAGTTTAACATGGCAATAAGAAACATGTATTTGATCCCATAAGTGTTTCCCTTTCTGAGATGGGCGGTGCCGCATATAATGAGCATGCTCATCCAATGATTTTCCCTCAACCAAGTCGGTTGGGTTTTTAGCGCGAGCACAAATTGATCGAAAAATGATCCAAGTGAAGCATGTGAAACATGTCCATCCTACCATATTTGGGTGGTTCCACACCCATGGTAAATATAGCATCAGTAGGCAGACAAAGGCAAAGATGAAAGGTAGCAACTATTTTTTTGGTTTTTCATATAAGACACAGAAGCAAGAGCAAAAACTGAAAGGTAAAGTAACAAGACGAAAAATTAAAGGTAAAAGGTAGTGGGAAACTCCCCTATCTTATCACTCAAAGTCCCCTGCAATGGCGCCAGAAATTTGCTTGATACGCGAGAGAGGATAATGGCTTCTCGCCCTTCGTTGGTTACCCCAAGTGGAAGGTGAGATGTAGGATAGCATCCAATTTCCCCTATGTAGAAGATAGGGTTTGTCTCCTGTCGGACTCCAGCAATGATAAGTAAGTGTCAGCGGCGCACCTGACGCCGACCTGCACACAAAAAAATTAACTTTACTCCCAACGAAGTTCAGATAGGTTGTCAATCTCTCCGGTCTTGTTGTTTACAAAGGATCAAACGCAAGGGATAATGATAATGATAGCAACTGAAAATAAATACTGGAAAGTAAATGAGTGTGTAAACAATAATGAGAATATGGACCGGGGTCCCGTGATGTTCACTAGTGATGTCTCTCTCCCAAAAAACGATAAAACTGCTATGCGAGGTATACAAATTATAGATGGGCAATTGACAGGATTATAAAACCGCAATGCTAACTATGCCACAAAAGAAACGAAGAGGCTCATAAGTATGGGCTGTACGCCAAAATAAGTAGACCGAAATCCAACTGCGTCTACTACTAATCATCCACCTTGAGATATGTTCCAGAACATCTCACTGGTATTAATTTGTGAGCCCCACCCAAAGTGTAAACCCAAAGCAACAGACAGCTGCATTAAAAAGAACTTTGCGTAAAGTAACAATCCTTGCAACCGCGGTTACAAGCACCGTTGTTTTCCCCCTTGTGGCCGCATCACATCCCCTTGACTCATGTTTCTGTCACTCAAGCGTGTCATCAGGGGGCATGTACCCACAATCGAGCATAATGTTCCCTCTTGGAGTCACTACCTACTACTTGTCCAAAGCAATAAACAACAACGGTGAACATGCAAGAATTACTTAGGAAAAAAATATAAGAGATAAAAACCAAATATATTACTCAATCTCGATCTGAACCTAATCTCATAATCAATCGGATCCCATCAAACTCAGCATAGCAACAGCAGAAGAATTACATATGTGCCTCGATCATGTAGGGCAGCTCACGAGGTCTAAACCATGAAGAACAAAGAGGGGACGAGAACATCACATAGCTACTGATCACGGACCCATGGTCCAAGGTAGACTACTCACGGCACATCCGGGGAGCTTCCATGGTGGAGGAAAAGCTCCCGGAGGTCGATCCTCCCTCCGGCAGGATGTCGGGAAGGGTCCTGACGGTGCTCCCGATCTTGGAAGCGTGGAGGCGGCGGAACAGAGGCGAGTTTGCAAAATAGGGTTCTGTATTCGGAAGTTGCCCGTGGCGGAGAATAAATAGGCGAAGGGGGCATCCAGGGGGCCACCAGGGCTCCAGGCGCCCCCCCCCCCTGGCGCGGCCAGGCCACTGGCCGCACCAGGTGGCAGCCTGAGCACCTAGTGGTGGCCCCCTCGCCTTCCTTCGTGCTTCGGGGAGCTTCTGACACGCTGATTTTTTATCTGATTTTTCTCGGATTTTTGGAGCACTTTTTATATGGGGGAAACTGAAATAGAAAAACGGAAGAAAACAGGAATTGGCACGGGGGTGCACTGAGTTAGTAGGTTAGTCCAAATAGGATCAAAAGTGTATGAAAGTGTATCTAGATCATAGCAATATCACACAAAACATGCATGGAGCGAGTAGAAATTTGTTGGGGATCGGCGCAGAAAACAAAAAATTTCCTACCTACGAGTCCCGAACCCAAGATCTATGCTATGCTGATGTATGTAACGGAAAGAATCAGTGTTCATACCTTTGAAGACCAAAAGAGGGAAACGTTCCTCGAACGTGGTTGGCTTAGACTCTGATCCTACGACCTCCCTGTCGTGTTGAAGAACCTCCGACGATGAAGTAGCACCACACGTGTAGTGCCTCGCGGGATTACACACGTACGGTGCAACCGACATCCCTCCGGGCTCCGAGCCAGAAGAGCGGCGGAATGAAGACTGATCCGGATCCCGATTCCGGCAGCGCGACGGCGTCCGGATGATGGTCAAACCCCCAACCAGGTGCAAACTCCAAACAAGGGGAGTCCGCTCTAGGTCGGAGAAAGAGAGAGAAAGAACTCAAAGTTGTGTGTTGAGAAAAGGCACCCCACCCCTCCTTTTATAGGCCAAGGAGGGGCTCCACCCCCTCCCCTTCCCCCATGTGGGACTAAACCCCACAAGGGTGGGGAGTGCACCGGTCATGGGGGGATGGGCCCCTCCCTTGGCGCCTAGCCCAAGCGGAGAGGCTCCCCTTTCCCCTCATGGGCCTTTTAAGGCCCAAATACCTTTTCACCTTTTTAATTAATTATTTAAATCATTTTTAATATTTAATTCTGACAATTAAATAATAAAACATATTTAAACATTAATACATATTATTTTGAACCTTTCAAAATATCCGGAATAGCTTCCGGCACCTCCCGGTACATTTACGGTGTTTTCTCTCTTTTCACTGATGATCCTGAATCAATCCTTAATGCATCGATTTCCATTTAAGTGTGACACCCTACGGTTCGGGAAATAGTAGACATGATCGAGAAACTCTCTGACCAATGACCATCATGTGGGATCTGGTTACAATCCTTGATGTGCCCCTACGCTTCCATCGAATAAACTTCATCGCTGTTGAACCGTTAACAATATGACTTGAGCCCTTTGTGCTTCGGTACTATGTTTGTCCAAGGTATGATCGTCGGTATCCAATACCTAGTTCTTCCTCGTCTCCGACATAACATGTTTACTCGTTTGTGAATATTACATCTCTTGTGACCTAGTCACTTGCTTGCAAGTTATTGATGCAACACCACCGAGTGGGCCCATAGTACCTATCCGTCACTCGGATTGACAAATCCCACTCTAATCTATTTCATACTCAACATATCTACTTCGGAATACCCAAGATAAACCTTTTCAGTTACCATGTTTCAGTGTAACGGTTAATGCACTCAAAGCATCCTAATAGATAGCAATTATGTATGATCATCACGGTCTAAGGATTCAGTCACTATGTTATTAAGTCATCGCAATGCTGAACTTATGTGACTTGATCACACTGCAATGCTTAAGGTGGGTGTGTGTCCATCACATCATTCTCCTAATGATATGACCTCATTGTAAATAGACTATTATGTTCTCATGATCAGGAAACCTTGATCATCAATTGCCCAATGAGCTAGTATGCCTGAGTTTAACTAGGGACCAGGTTGTTATATATCACACGTGTATTAATTTTTCCGCTTAATACAGTTCTAGCACAATATATAACGTATTATGAACAAACAGATATGTGACAAATATCTTTATTAATTTGCCTCTAGGGCACATATCCAACAGTCTCCCACTTGCACTAGAGTACAAATTACATTAGTTTGCATCAGGTATGTATCTAACACCAATAGTCTCTCGGTGTTGTTCAAACTTGGCTTGTGGAAGAGGTTTAGTCATTGGGTCTGACGGATTCAGATCCGTATGTATTTTGCAAATCCTAGTATGACCATCCTTGATGTAGTCCCGCGTCACATGGAAACGCCGAAGAATATGCTTGGATGTAGAGTGAGTCCTCGGCTCCCTTGCGTTAGCAATGGCACCCGTATTGTCGCAATAAATGCTAACAGGGTCAGTGAAACTAGGGAATACGCCAGGCTCGATGACAAAGTTCTTCAGCCAATGCGATTCATTTGACGCTTCGCAAGCGACAATATACTCCGACTCCATTGTAGATTGGGCGAAGACTGATTGCTTGCCGCTCCTCCAGCTAATCGCACCACCATTCAACATAAACACGTATCCCGTCTGGGATTTTGAGTCATCGGGATCAGTACGAAGACTGGCATCGACGTAACCTGTTACGGCGAGCTCTTCTTCGCATCCTCCATAGACAAGAACTAGATCCTTAGTTCTTCGTAAGTACTTAAGGACGTTCTTCACTGCAATCCAATGATCCATTCCAGGATTACTTTGGAAACGATTAGTCAGACTAACCGCCAGGGCCACATCTGGTCGAGTACACAGCATAGCATACATGATAGAACCTATGGCTGAGGCATAGGGCTTTGAGGACATTTCCTCCCTTTCTTTTGCTGTTGCTGGTCATTGAGTCACACTCAATTTACTTCCTTTCATAACAGACAAGAGGCCTCTCTTGGCGTTATCCATATTGAACCTCTTCAATATCTTCTCAAGGTAAGTTCTCTGACTCAGTGCTAATAGGCGTCTTGATCTATCTCTATAGATTTTAATGCCTAATATGTATGCAGCTTCACCTAGGTCCTTCATGGAAAATTGTCCATTCAAATATTCCTTTACCCCCTCTAGAAATTTCACATCATTCCCTATCAATAATATGTCATCCACATATAGTACTAGGAATGCCACAGAGCTCCCACTCGCTTTCTTATAAACACAGAATTCTTCTTCATTTTGGACAAATCCAAAAGCTTTGATCACCTCATCAAAACGAAGATTCCAGCTCCGAGATGCTTGCTTCAACCCATAAATGGACCGTTGAAGTTTGCATACCTTACCAGCGTCCTTAGGATCAATAAAACCTTCCGGTTGTACCATATACAACTCTTCCTCAATGTTTCCATTTAGAAACGCGGTTTTCACATCCATCTGCCATATTTCATAATCGTAATAGGCAGCAATTGCTAGCAATATCCGGATAGACTTTAGCATCGCTACGGGAGAGAAAGTCTCTTCGTAGTCAACTCCTTGAATTTGTCGGAAACCTTTTGCGACAAGTCGAGCTTTATAGACATATACGTTTCCGTCTGTGCCAGTCTTTTTCTTGAATATCCACTTATTCTCGACGGCCTTTCGGTCCTTGGGAATATCCACCAAAGTCCATACTTTGTTGGCATACATGGAGTCTATCTCGGATTTGATGGCTTCCAGCCATTTCTCGGACTCGGGTCCCTCCATTGCCTCTTTGTAGTTCGCAGGTTCGTCAGGTTCATTTAACATGACTGCATTGACAAGTTGCCCATAAAACTGAGTTTTTACTATTATTGTTCGACAATGATAAACCTGTGATATACAAAGAAGCGTTGATGGGCCCTGACTCCGGGATTTGGCTAAATGCCAAATAATCCGAGATAGTATCCATGGAAGTAAGTCAAGTTTTGAACTTGGTAGACCCTCTGAAAGACTAGAAGTCTGAAGAATATATATATATGGATCTATAATTGATTCGGATGAAATTGTTTTATCCATAAAGCTCAACTCGTTGGAAAATTGTTTTCTAGCAAGCTCAAACGTTGACTACGGCGAAATAGTGTCGACCGTAGAGATGCTTTAGTCAATTCGGGTTATATTAGCAATTACTACATATCTCATTTATAGGATATGGTAGAATGAACGTCAAAACAAAGTTCCTACCCGGAAATATAACAAAGGACGTATACGTGATACGACCGGAATGTTTTGTCGATTCAAAGGATGCTAAAATAGATGCAAGCCTTGGATGTCCAGTGATGGACTGAAGCTGGCATAATGGAGTTGGAATTTTCGTTTTGATGAAATTTCCAAAAGAGTTTGTTTTCATCAGGAATAACGAAGATGCTTGAATGTTCAAGAAAGTAAGTGGGAGCTGAATGATATTTCTAAAACCCTATGTAGATGACATATTGTTGATTGGAAATGATATAAATTTCTTGACACAAATAAGGACTTCATTGGAAATAGTTTTCTGTTGAAGAACTTGGGCTAATATAGCATTAGTATTGAGCACAGTGATCTATGTAGATAGTAAGTGCCTGATCATGCTAAAGCCAACATTACATGTTGACATGATACTAAAGTAGTTTAGTATGAATACGCCAAGAAGGATGTTCTTGCCGAGGTCACGGTGAAAAGTTGTTTGCGGAAATCGGTGTTCATAAACACAGATAAGCAAAAACACGTGAATTGAATTCCACTCACCTGTGTGTTTGGATTAATCATGTACACCATAATGTGTAAAACAAACAGATATGTCCAGTGCTCCAAAAGGTTGTGAGCAAGATACCAAAGTGATCAATATGTTGATCATTGGACAAACAGTGAAAAGTTAAACTTATGAAAGATAAGATATGTTTCTCGGAAAATGGAGAGAATGAAGACCTCGTTGTAATGAGTTACACCAGCTGAATTTTTGATGTAAATAGTTACACCAATTCAGTCTTCATACTTACTTCGACCGATTTTTGATTTTAATTGGGATTATATGTTTCACACATAAGGGTGGCACAGTATGGAGGAACTGTGTTAAGTTAGATACTGTGGCGAATTCTATAACAGAGGCTAAGTATATTGTTGCTTATAGAAGTGACAAGGGAGGGTATTTTGAATTATCAGTTCATTTATGAACATGGTATGGTTTCCAAGATGCTTGAAGCTCATGGAACATTGATGAATGAGTTCATGACTTATTCTAAAGGAACCAAGGTCCTGCCAAATGATTCAAACATATACAAAGCTAAATTGATAAAATTAGTGAATTTTATGATAGCGTGAAAACGCGAAGATATGCAAGATACAAACGGGCCTGAAGCGTCAGATCCGATGATGAAGTCTATACCGCAAATGAAGCATGTATTACACCGGTATGCCATAGGTGTAAGGTGCTCAAGCACTGATAATATTATTGACTCTAGTGCAAGTGGGAGACTGTTGGAAATATGCCCTAGAGGCAATAATAAAATGTTATTATATATATTTCCACGTTCGTAATTAATGTTTATATTTCTGTGCTATAATTGCAATGACCCTGACTATGAGATTCATAAGAAAACTCACTTGCATGTGTGGAAATGTAAACACCAAGAGTTCCTGGTTTAGCCTCTAAGACCAGCTCATGTGCTAACTGATGATTACGTTTTCTTAATCATGGACATTGTTCTTGTAACAAGGATGTCAGTAGCAATGGGAACATATTGTTAGCAGAACAATGATGTTGAACCGACCTCAGTATTGAATGATATACTTAGAGATCACATCGTAACTACGTTATAAGTCATATCATGAAATGTTATCATATACGTAATTCCTTAGACCATGAGAGTATCGAGTTGCTTCACACAGGAAGACATGCTTTGGTTCTTAGATGAATCCTCTCGTAAATGGGAAGTAGTAAAATAAGTTCTGGGTATGTCGGATGGTGTGGCTAGTGACTGTGATAGTTCAAGAATGGGATTTGCTCCTTCACGATGAAGAGATATTGACTTTGGGCCCACTCGGTATGAAGGTATCCATTCTAGTCTGGCCAGACGCATTGTGATTTAATCACGGGGATACCGGAATACAATAACGAGAAATAGAGACAAACGAGCAAAGAGGATAACGAGTGGCTTGTGTTCAAGAAGTTGTTACACATGGGTGCCAAACATCTCTCCTCTAACTTTGTCATATATCACGAAGCAAAGGGAATGGTACATGACTAAACATAAAGGTTCACTCGAAGTTTCTTCGTGTATGTGCGGGAGTCAACATGGGTGTCCATGGCTCCGCTGTTGATTATTGGCTATTGACAAAAGGCTATTGACCTATGTCCGGAAGATGTTCTGAGTCATGTCCGCATTATACCGAACCTATTGGGTCACACACTTAACGAGTAGTAATCTGTTAGAGAACTAGGAGATGAAAAGAGAAAGGGTACCGAAATTGTTTCGGGTGGAACCGGAAGTGTTCTGGGTAGCACTAGAAGTGTCCTAGGTGGTGCCGAATGGTTTTAGAATATTCGAGAACGGTCTCGAATGATTCCGGAACATTCAAGAAGAGTCTTGAAGTGGTAACAAGACATCTGTGATAGTCTCGAAAGGTTTTGCAACATTCGGTAATAGTTGTGGAAAGGTTACGAAACATCGGGAAATTGTTTCGGGACTTCTAGAAATGTTCCGAGATGTTTCGGAAGGTTCCCGGGAGCTTATGGAAGTATCCGGAAGGTTAAGGAACTCTCCAAACCGCGGAAACCGACGTTAGACCAAGTAGGAAGGTCCACAAGGTCGTAACTTGGAAGGAAAAGGACTTTCCTTAGTCCAAGGCCTAGACGCCAGGGTCCCTGGCGTTTTGGACCAGGACGCCGGGGTCCGCGGCGTTTCGGCGGGGAATCCGTGTTGGACTCCTCCTGGTGGCCAAAACCGACTTTGGGGAGGACCCTCGCCCAAGTTGTGACCCCAGGCTTCCACCTATATATTCGGGGGCAGGGGTAGCCCCAAAGACACACCAGAAAAGCCCCAAGGCTGCCCCAGCTAAATCCCACGCGCCTCTAATTCTCTTCGGGCTAGATCGTTCTAGTCCGGACGCCGCTAGGCTCTTCTCCCTCTAGTTTCTCTCGGTGGCGTTCTTCTCTGGACGGTGGAGCGCTGCTGGATTGCTACATCGGGATGTGTGGATACCGGTAGAGGGATCATACCTTTGATCCTTCTTCGAGGTCCTTCTTCTTCCTCGGAGATCATGTTCGAGGGACTTGTGTGTGGGACTTGATCGGGACGGATCGCGGGAAGGTTCGCGGGACGGATCGCGCAACGGATCGTGGAACGGTACGCGGGATCGATATCCTCGCGGTTGGGAGGTCATTGAAATTCCTAGCTGCGGGGATCTGCACCAACAGTCTTCACCAACTCTACTTCCGCTACATCGGTTGGTGGGCCATGACCTAAAACCTTGTATGCAATCTTCTTGGATGATCTTGGGTTCTTGATTCGTAGGCCGAAATTTTTTGTTTTCTACTACGTTTCCCAACAACTCCTTCTTGATCTCAACCTTAGCAGTTTTCAGCATGGCGAACAACTCAGAAGGGGTCTTAGTCATCCCCTGCATGTTGTAGTTCAACACAAAGCCTTTGTAGCTAGGGGGCAGCGAGTGCAGCACCCTATCAACAGCAAGTTCATCTGGAATCTGGCATTCCAGAGCATTCAAGCGTTGAACGTTGCCAGACATCTTGACCACGTGCTCACTAACACATGCTCATCCATATTTGCTGAGAAGAAAGCTTCAGAAGCCTCATAACGTTCAGCCCTGGCTTGGGGTGCAAAGAAGGCCTTGAGGTCGGTGATTATATCATATGCACCCATCCTCTCAAAGCGTTTCTGCAGCTCAGCCTCCATGGAGTAAAGCATTCCACTCTGGACAAGGTTGTAATCATCCGTCTTGGAGAGGTAGACATTCTTCTCATCCTGACTAGCGTATGCTGGTGGTTCATCACCTAACGCACGTATGCCATCCTAAGGGGAACGAGGAGAATCCTCAGAGTGCGGAACCAGTTGGTGAAGTTTGACCCATCGGTTTTCAGTTTGTCTTTGTCTAGGAATGACCCTAAGTTAAATGAGTGGCGAGGTGCAGCCATCTACAATGGTTATTTGCAAAACACATATTTAGACTTTGTTCATAATTGGAGTTCAATTTTAATTAATTCTAAAACTCCCACTTAGTTAAACATCTCTCCAAATTTACTAAGTGATTAACATAATCCTAGTTTTAATGATCGTCCTCGAATATCACACGGCCGACGACACATCTCCCTAGGTAGGCCATCATGCCAATCATATCCGTTATATGACTCATGCTTAACCTTTCGGTCATCCGTATCCCAAGCTCATATCTACATATGACAAGCCTGCCAATGGAACCTTAGTGTATGGCTGTTCAGCAAGGCCATATTTGCATATGCTAGGCTTGCCAAACCCAACCTCATGCGATCGCTAATGTATGTATGACACCCGATCGTCACGGCTTGCCTATCATAAAGAGATCCTTCCAGGCGGTGCCCACTAAGGGAGAATACAATCATGGTATTGAGAGAGATTATCCTATCATGCTACCGTCGCATATCTAGCATATTAGCAAGACAGGAAGTAGAACTGTAAATCATACAAGCTATGATCCCCTTACATGCAAATTAAAGTTAAAACGCCTTCTACTTTATCTGTTGCAAGTTTTACGTGGCTGCTAAGGGGTTTCGAGAGAGAACCGCTTTATATCCTGCGAAAACAAGCCACAACACCAATCCTGCAATCGTCTCTATTACACCCCTGTCGGGGCCCTCCGTTGCAAACGTCTTCGCGTCGCTAATGTTAGAGAGATAGACACCCCCCAGCCACTTATATGGTACAAGCCATATGTCAAGCGTGGAACCAGTCTCGCGTAAACGCGTAAGTTCGGTCGGGGCCGCTTCATCAGGACATTGCCGCAACGCTAAACGAGTACACGTGGGAGGGTAACAATTGGAGAATTGATGCCCACATCCTAGATGTGTTCTACCTGTACAATACATCTACGCATAGCCTTGCTCATGATACCACTGTTGGGGATCGGCGCAGAAAACAATAATTTTCCTACCTACGAGTCCCGAACCCAAGATCTATGCTATGCTGATGTATGTAACGGAAGGAATCGGTGTTCATACCTTTGAAGACCGAAAGAGGGAAACGTTCCTCGAACGTGGTTGGCGTAGACTCTGATCCTACGACCTCCCTGTCGTGTTGAAGAACCTCCGACGATGATGTAGCACCACACGTGTAGTGCCTCGCAGGATTACACACGTACGGTGCAACCGACGTCCCTCCGGGCTCCGAACCAGAAGAGCAGCAGAAAGAAGATTGATCCATATCCCGATTCCGGCAGCGCGACGGCGTCCGGATGATGGTGAAACCCCCAACCAGGTGCAAACTCCAAACAAGGGGAGTCCGCTCTAGGTCGGAGAAAGAGAGAGAGAAAGAACTCAATGTTGTGTTGCGAAAAGGCACCCCACCCCTCCTTTTATAGGCCAAGGAGGGGGGGAACTCTCCTCCTCTCCCCATTTGGGACTAAACCCCACAAGGGGGGGGATTGCGCCGGCCATGGGGGGGATGGGACCCTCCCTTGGCGCCTAGCCCAAGGGGGGAGACTCCCCCTTCCCCTCATGGGCCTTTTTCTCATTTTTAATTAATTTTTAAATCATTTTTAATATTTAATTCTGTCAATTAAATAATAAAACATATTTAAACATCAATATATATTATTTTGAACCTTTCAAAATATCCGGAACAGCTTCCGGCACCTCCCGATACATTTCCGGTGTTTTCTCTCTTTTCACCAATGATCCCGAATCAATCCTTAATGCATCGATTGCCCTTAAGTGTGACACCCTACGGTCCGGGAAACAGTAGACATGATCGAGAAACTCTCTGACCAATGACCATCATGTGGGATCTGGTTACAATCCTTGATGTGCCCCTACGCTTCCATCGAATAAACTTCATCGCTGTTGAACCGTTAACAATATGAATTGATCCCTTTGTGCTTCGGTACTATGTTTGTCCGAGGTATGATCGTCGGTATCCAATACCTAGTTCTTCCTCGTCTCCGACATAACATGTTTACTCGTCTGTGAATATTACATCTCTTGTGACCTAGTCACTTGCTTGCAAGCTATTGATGCAACACCACCGAGTGGGCCCAGAGTACCTATCCGTCACTCGGATTGACAAATCCCGCTCTGATCTATTTCATACTCCTCAACTTATCTACTTAGGAATACCCAAGATACACCTTTTCAGTTACCATGTTTCAGTGTAACGGTTAATGCACTCAAAGCATCCTAATAGATAGCAATTATGTATGATCATCACGGTCTAAGGATTCAGTCACTATGTTATTAAGTCATCGCAATGCTGAACTTATGTGACTTGATCACACTGCAATGCTTAAGGTGGGTGTGTGTCCATCACATCATTCTCCTAATGATATGACCTCATTGTAAATAGACTATTATGTTCTCATGATTAGGAAACCTTGATCATCTATTGCCCAATGAGCTAGTATGCTTGAGTTTAACTAGGGACTAGGTTGTTATATATCACACGTGTATTAATGTTTCCGCTTAATACAGTTCTAGCACAATATATAACGACAGATATGTGACAAATATCTTTATTAATTTTCCTCTAGGGCACATATCCAACAAAATTATCAATACGTTTCAAACGTATCAGCACCTTAATCTCCATAAGTTCCCTTTGGCCCCATTCGTAGCGGGATGGTAGGACAAAAGATGTTGTGCAAGTTCTTATTGCAAGCACGCACAACTACCTACGGGATACATGCCTAATGTTTGATATTTGCCTTGATGATCATTTCTTTTATGTGTGCCTTGCCCCGTATTAGAATCTATTACATGTTAACTCTTATTCATGCAGCGCCCAACCATCCATCTCCCTAGCCTACAGTGTTTTAATTCTGCTGGTTACTATTAGTTTATTTCTGTTGTTTTACTTTTGTTGTTACCACTATCTCTACCACTATCATACCACAGTTGCTATTAATACTTTGTTGCAAGAAAGTATATTTCAGGTGTGGTTGAATTGACAACTCAATTGTCAAAGCTTATAAATACTCTTTGGCTCCCCTTGTGTCAAATCAATAAATTGGGTTAACTTACCCGAGAGAACACTACAAACGATCCCCTACAGTTGAGGGTCATCATGTGTGTAGATGGATCGATCTTGGATGTCAGAGAGACAAACCAGCGTTAGATATATTGTGGGAATGAGTGGGTTCATTTCAGCTGCTGAGAAACAAATGGTGAAGAGGAATACTGGGAGAATACAGTGTCCATGCAGAACTTGTGTCAACAATATATTACATCATATTGACACAGTGCAAGATCACTTATTCCTTCATGGGTTCATGGTGGGTTACACTTGTTGGACCAAACATGGTGAAGATGCGGTCATGGGTGAAGGTAACAAACCGGGTGGTAATATACAAAACTCTGAACCAGGGCACACTGATATTGAATACAACTGCATGGGTGGGATGGAAAAGCCCCCAACAGAACACAGAATGTCAGATTTCGATGCCATGCTTGGAGATTTCGAGGGGGCACATGTACCAGGGAGGTATAAGTCTATGGCTACCCTTAAGGTCGACGCCAATACAGATTTGTATCCAGGATGAAAAAGGAAATATTCCAATCTGAGTGCCACACTAATATTTCTCAGATATAAAGCAAAATACAGTGTACCAAACAAGGGCATGACAGAATTGCTAACAGATTTGCAAGACATGTTTCCAGACAACAATGTGCTACCAGTTACAAACAGCGAAACCATGAAGGTGGTTTGCCCATTTTCACTTAAAGTCCAGAAGATAGATGCATGTGTGAATGACTGTATGATGTACGACGGTCCAGACAAAGATTTGTGTGAATGTCGCATATGCCACCAACCACGATACAAGCACAAGCTAGCAAAGGACAAGAACAAGGCTGACGACGAGATTAAGACAGGAATCCCATTTAAATTTGTTTGGTACTTGCCTTTAATTCCTAGGTTGAGGCGTTTGTATGCAAACCCCAACGAGGCAGAGCGGTTACGCTAGCATAAAACCCAGACAATAGATAACTATTTGAGGCACATGGCAGATGCTCAACAGTGGCGCGCAATTGATGGTAGGTATAAAAGGTTCAGAAAGGACCCTAGAAATTTGACACTTGCAGAGTGTACTGACGGGATGAACCCATTTGGCGAGTTGAGCACTCAGCACAGCACCTGGCCAGTGCTTTTGTGCATATACAACTTAGCACCTTGGCTCTGTATGAAGAAAAAATACATCATGGTGTCAATGATTATCCAAGGCCCTAAGCAACCTAGAAATTACATTAACATTTACTTTCAGCTACTGGTGAATGAAATGAAGGAGTTGTGGGCTACACCAGGTGTAAGATGTTATGATGCTTACAAAAGGAAGTTTTTTAACCTTCGTGTCGTGTTGTTACACACCATCCAAGATATACCTGCATTAGTCAACATATCGGGGCAAAAAACAAAGCGGAAAGTGTGATGTGTGACATGCATGGATAGAACTGTGAGCCGTTATCTTACAAACTCACATAAAACCGTGTACATGCATCACCGTAGGTTCTTAAGAAGAGGTCACCCACACAGAAAGATGATGGCAGAATTTGACAATACAACGGAGAAAGGATATTCTCCAAGACCTTATACCGGGGAAGAGTCTGCGATATCACTACTAGGATAATGGCCATACAAGAATGGATGTTAGCAGCGCGGGATACAAAGCCCGTGGTCCAACAAAACTTTAGCAGCACATTGTATTTGTACCGCGCTTCAGATATGTAGGAATTAGCAGCGCGCAAAAAGAAGCCTGCGTTGCTAAATAGTTGTCCCAACTGCGGCCTCCATGCCGAAACACTTTAGAAGCGCGGGTCTACTGACCCGCGTTGTAGATGTTTATGTCATTTACAGCGCGGGTGACCAGACACACGCTGCTAATGTCGCTAGCCCTGGCCCAGTTTTGTGGTCCCACCTACCAGCAGCGCATGTCAGCTACATCGTGCTGTAGATTGCTAGGTTAGTTGAGGCACGCATTCGTGCCCCGCGCTGCTGATTGTGCGCTGAGAGCATTAAATTCTCTCTTTCCCTCTCTTTTTCTCCCTTTCCTCCTCACACTCTTCTTCCTCCCATTCCTCCTCACACCACTCTTCTTTGCTCTCCACCATCTCCATTAAACATGGATCTCCTCACTCTTTCCTTTGCTCATCTTTCTCACTCCAACATATGTGATGTAGCTAGCTCTCTTTTACTCTCTTGCATTGCATTCTCTCCCACCAACTAGATCCCACACTCTCATTTCCTCTCTTGATCATCTTTCCTCCCAACTAGCTAGCAAGGAGATCATCTTTCATATTTAGGTGGGTAAAAAGTTGTGCTTTTTGAAAATGATGACTTTTTGTGTGTATGACACCACTTGAGAGAGAGGTTAATTAATTGGATTATGTCTGACATGATAATGATCAAGTTGGTTATGTATTTGTCGAATCATCGAATGATGTGCGCGCATGGCATGATGAAAGTTGCCTATGTTTTGTCGAAATGTCGATTTATTTCCGTTTCGGTGAATTTCGGGGAAACTATATATGTCCTTTTTTAGGGAAGGTCATGCCGAATTTTTGTAAGAGGGTTTATGCATATATATGCATGATTATAAATGTTTTGATTTTGTATTAATTTACACCGTGCAGGCAAGATGAAGAAGAATTTAATGAACGTGACAAGATTTTTGGAAGCCGCGGTGGCCGACATGCATGAAAATAATCGCAAGGAGATAAAATGTTTGTGTCGAAAATGGAAAGAACAAGTCTGCATAGACCCTTTTAAAGGTGGCCATTTGAAGGCACACCTGGTCATGCATGGTTTCATGAATGGCTACACTCGATGGATAAGTGAAGATGATTTTGAGGTTGCCGGACATGGAGAAGATGTCGTACATGAAGAATATACCGGACATGGAGAAGATGTCGTACATGAATAAGATGTCGGACATGGAGAAGATGTCATAAATAAAGAACAAGATGGTGGACATGGAGAAGACGATGGAACGCAACAATCTGATTCGTTTGTACTAAGTTCAGTCATGCAAGACCCTCATGTTCGAGAACTGCTTCGCAAGAATACGACTAGCGAAAGAGCTGCTTCTAGAGAGGAGGCCAAGCTGGCCCAACTGGAGTTAGACTCGAAGACTCCACTGTATGAAGGTTGCCGACCAGAGGACACCCGCTTGAGTTTCACGCTCAGTCTTCTAAAGACGAAGGCAAAAAAACAAACGGACTGACACAAGCCTCGATGAGCATTTGAATTTTCTACAAGAAACTTATCCCAAGGGGAACATGTGTCCTACTAGTATCGAGGAAGCCAAGAAAATCATGTGCCCTCTTGATTTGCCACACGTTAGATACCATGCATGCATCAATGATTGCATCATTTATCGTAACGAGAAAGCAGAAAAAAACCATTTGTCTGAAGTGCAATGCTTCTCGATACAAGAAGGATGGAAAGACGAAAACTCCTCAGAAATTTGTGTGGTACTTTCCATTAACTCCCCATCTGCAACGGTATTTCCTTGATCGTAAGGAAGCAGAGTTAATGCGCTGGCACAAGGAACGGCAGAAGCCGGATGATGGAGATGAGCCAAAGTTGAGACACCCCGCAGATGCTAGCGAGTGGATAGCACTAAAAGGTGAAGATGCAGATTTCGCTGCTGATCCACGGAATATCGTGCTTGGTGTGAGTACCGATGGCATGAATCCGTATGGCAACCAGAACACCAATCATAGCTCATGGCCCGTGTTTTTATGGATGTACAACATTCCTCCCTGGAAGTGCATGAAGAAAAAGTACATACACATGAGTATGTTGATTCAAGGGCCGAAACAATCGAGAAACAACATAAATCTATATCTTGAGCTACTGAAAGAGGAGTTGCAAGTGTTATGGAACCCTGGGGTCAGGACATGGGATGCTTTCAAAGGAGAATATTTCATGACGAAAGTCGCGTTGCTCACTATGGTGCTTGACTATCTTGGTTAAGGATATGTCTCAGGCCAGGTGTGCCACGTACATTGCAGATGCACAAGGTGCATGGATGATACAGTGTCTCTCCAGCTACCGATACTTGGGTCCTCGAAAACTGTGTACATGGGGCATCGAAGATGGCTAGAACCAGATGACCCGTGGAGAAAGCGTGGATATCTGTTCAATGGAGAGGTTGAGAAGAGACGACCTCCACGTAAGAGGAGCGGCACCAAAATAAAAATGTTGTTGGATGATTGGGAATAGTGCCCCTCATCGGGAAAGAAGAAAAAGGCACCGGAGCCGCTCCTCAGGGTATGGAAAACGAATTATGTTTTTGGGATTTGCCATACTGGAAGATCCTCGATACTCCTTATAGCCTTGATCAAATGCATATCACGAAGAATGTTCTCGAGAGCTTGCTTGGCACACTTCTGAACATGCCGGAGAAGACTAAGGAAGGGCCAAAGGCAAGAACTGACTTGAAAATCTTGGGTATAAGGGAAGATCTTCACAGAGCACCCCCGGAGGAGACGGAGACGGAGACGGAGATGGACATGGGCAAAAAAAGCCAAGAAGAAGAAAGAACATTATTTCCCCCCTCTTGCTTCACCTTAAGTAAGAAGGAGATCGATCAATTTTTCAATTGCCTTGTTGGAATCAAAGTTAGTTCCGGTTTCTGTGGAAAGATAAGCAGATATCTAGATATTAAGAAGGAAAGGTTTAGCGGGATGAAGTCTCATGACTGTCACGTGATGATGACCCAAATACTCCCGGTTTCACTTAGAGGGATAATGGATAAGCACGTCTGTGATACACTTATTGGTCTATGCAATTTTTTCAACACAATCTCTCGAAATTCGATCAGTGTGAAGCAGCTCAGAAGGTTACAAGAAGAGGTCGTTGTCATATTATATGAGCTTGAGATGTATTTCCCACCTGCATTCTTTGACATTATGGTGCATCTGTGTGTCCATATTGTCGATGACATCATCGACCTCGGCCCGACATTCCTGCACAGCATGATGCCATTCAAAAGGATGAATGGGTTCCTAAAAGGCTTCATTCGTAACATGTCCCATCCGGATGCAAGCATCGTACAGGGCTACCTCACCCATGAGTGCATTTCTTTCTGCGAGAGTTATCTAGGTGTCGAAAACCCTGTTGTTGGTTTGCCCGTCAAGAAGCACCTTGGCAGACTCGAAGGAGTAGGTCACATCACTGGCTCAAGGGAACTGCATGTGGACTATTCGGGCCGATGCACAGATTTTGACAGAGCAAACTTAGTAGTGCTACAACATCTACAACTGATAGATCCTTTCTTGGCACTTCACAAAGACATCATTGAAAAGTACCACCTTGACTTGGGGATAACTAAGACTCACGCCCAAGTTACTAGAGAGAACAACTCTTCTTTATTGTGTTGGTTCAAAGAGCACGTTCTGGCTAATCCTCCGCAACAGGGTTGTACGGACGAGAAAGTCTGATATACGCCTTAGCACATGGCCCCGCGGTCAACCTCGCCACTTATCAGGCATACGACATCAACGGTTACACATTCTGCACTGAGGAGAAAGATAAAAAAAAGTGATTATCAGAACTCAGGGGTGACGATGGAATCCATGAACGGCGATGGCGTACTTGAAAGATTCTATGGAAGGCTAGAAGAGATCTGGGAGCTTGAGTACTCTGGAAAGTACAATGTGACGATATTTCGTGTCCGATGGGCTAGAAGCGTCGAAAGAGAGAATCGTGATTTCACCACCATGTGTATACCTGACGCCAAGAGCGGTACCGTGAATGTCATCGCAAAAAATGACCCGATGCTTCTTCATAACCAACCCAAACAACCCCAGCCGTGTTGTCGTGAGGAGAGGCAAAAGGAACATCGCTGGAATTGATGGAGTTGCCAATGAGGAGGACTATGACAAGTACAGTGACTCGATGAGGGAAGATGACGATGACGATGAACCATACATCAAAAGAAGAAGCAAAACTACATTACTTAAGAAAGATCGTAATCCTTGGAAAAGGAAAAGTCACGATGAGGGGCTAAATTATTCGGCACTGAACAAGAAAGGAAAGAAGATCACTCCCAAGAAACGTCGTCGACGCTGATCATCTCGGGAGAAACTATCAATACCGAAAAAGTTTTTTGTATAAGCACTTATTATATGATGTAATCATGTTGTATAATAAGCACTTAATTAATATTCTATATATTGTGTCATTGCTTAATATGGTGACCCCCATTCAACCTAATCCTAATAACACTAACCTCCTAATCCAACCCCTAGCCCTAATAACACTAAAAATTAACCATAACCTTAATTAAAAAAACAGAAAAATTTAATAAAACATCATCTACAGCGCGGGCTACTCTGGGCCACGCTTTAGATGGTGAACATCTACATCGTGGTTTTTCTAGAACCGCGCTTCAGATGGGTACATCTACAACGCGGTTTTCTAACCCGCGCAGTAAATAATGTTGTACCGGTACAAAAAAGTTCACTCTGCCCATGGCCGCACTCACTCACTCACACCGCTCTCACTCACACCACCGTCGTCGTCGTCATCGTCGTGGCCTCATCGGCGCCGCTCCTCCTCGCCGTCGCACCCTCGACGCCGCTCTTCCTTGCCATCGCCATCGCCCCCTCGACGCCGCTCCTCCTCACCCTCGACGTCGGCTGCCATCAACCCGAGGGCGTCGCCGCTGCTAGCCACCGCCCTGCTTGGGATCCACCTCGCCGCCGGCCCTTCTCGCCCTGCCGCCCGAGGTAAGATCCGCTGGTCCCTCTCCTCCCCCCTTTCAAATTGGAGCAAATTTTGTTTGTATAAAACCAAATTCTTAGTTTTTATTAGCAAATTTGAAAAATAGAAAATAAATTGTTAGTTGTTAGTTATATAAAATGGATGATTGAATTAGCATCTAGTGAATTAATGAAGCATCTGTTCTTATTAGAAAATTTCTTCACTTCTATATTTAATTAGCAATTAAAATTTGTACTTAGCATTTTAATTAAGCAAATTAAGGCAAAGATCAAACATATATAGCATATGTCCATAGAAAGCATAATATTTTCTTCATTTAATTTTTGTGCTATATAGAAAACAAGTTCTTTTGTGCTATATATGCTTCCGTTTATGTATGTGTTCTTATTTGTTAATACCAAATGAGGAGCAACATAATATTTGTTTTTACCAAATGAGGAGCAACATCATTGTGTTGTGGCCATTGTGCCTTTACAAAAATTATGTTTGCCGGGATCCGAGTGGCCTATGTTTTGCCGGAATGTTGATTCATTTCCGTTTCGGCAAATTCCAAGCGCTCGCTATGTACATTTTTTAGCAAAAGTCATGCCGAAATTTTTCGTGGATTTCGTCATGACTTGTGCTAGAAAACTAGGACATATCGAGTGCCCGGGATTTGCCGCAATGGGAATTAAACGACCTTGCGACAAAACATAGGCCATTTTTATTATTACTTTATCATTTTTTTTCTACAATTAAATTGAATCCTATAGGAAACAAGACTAATGACGACGAAGCCGGCCCTATTAAGCAACCGGAATAGCCTCAAGCATTTTTCGACTATATAACTAGTCAGGACTCCAGGTGATGTCACGAGAGTTTACTTCTCGCCCCTCGGTTGTTACCCAAAGTGGAAGGTTGAGATGTAGAGAGCAGCAAGTTTCCCTTAGCGAAGATACTAAGGTTTATCGAACCAGTAGGACTCCAACAGATACAAGAAGGTAGTGAAGTGAACAATGGCGCCGTTCACAACTCAAGGTTGCTTACTTCACCTGGACCTGCACACATAGCAAATAACTTTGCTTCCCAATGAGTACAGAGGAGTTGTCAATTCCTCCGACCTTGTTGTTTACAAAGGATAAAACGCACGGGATAATAATGATAGAGATAGCAACGGAAAAGGAAATAAAGCAGTAAATTGATAGCGGGTGTAAACAGTATTGGAAATATGTACCGGAGTCCTATGATGTTCACTAGTGATGTCTCTCTCCCAAAAGACGATAAAATAGCCATGCGAGGTAAACAAATTACAGTTGGGCAATTGACAGGATTATGTGCGCAAACCAATGCTAATTATGCTATAAAGAAAGGAAGAGGCTCAAAAGCATGGGCGGTACGCCAAGACAAGTAGACCGAAATTCATCTCCATCTACCTACTAATCATCCACCTTGAGATATCTATCCAGAACATCTCGCTGGTATTAAGTTCTGAATCCCACCCAAAGTGTAAACTCAAAGCAACGGACAACTGCATTAAAGAACTTTGCGTAAAGTAAACAATCCTTGCACCCGCAAGTACAACCACCATTGTTTTCCCCCTTGTGGCAACAGCACATCCCCTAGACTCATGTTTCTGTCACTCAAGCTAGTCATCGGGGGGCATGGACCCACAATCATGCATAACGCTCCCTCTTGGAGTCACTACGTACTACTTGGCCAAAGCAATAAACAACAACGGAGAACATGCAAGAATTACTCAAGAACATAAATATAAAAAAGGAGAATCAAATATATTACTCAAACACAATCTGAACATAATCTCATAATCCATCGGATCCCATCAAACTCAGCATAGCAACAGCAGAAATATTACATATGTGCCTCGATCATGTAGGGCAGCTCACGAAATCTAATCCATGAAGAACAAAGAGGGGAGGATAACATCACATAGCTACTGATCATAGACCCATGGTCCAAGGTGGACTACTCCCGGTTCATCCGGGAATCATCCATGGTGGTGGATAAGCTCCCAGAGGTGGTTCCTCCCTCCGGCAGGGTGCCGGGAAGAGGTCTTCTGGTGCTCCAGATCTAGGAAGCGCGGCGGCGGCGGAACAAAGGAGAGATCGCTAAAAATGGTTCCCGTCTCGGGGTTTTTGCGTCACGGGGAATAAATAGGCAAACGGGGTAGACAAGGGGGCCAACAGGGGTCCAGGCGACCGACTGGCGGCCCCACCCTGCGGCGCGCTGGGAGAGCGCCTGGGGCCCTGGTGGGTCCCCTCTGCCCCCCCCCCCCCCTCGGTGATTCCGGAAGCTTCCTGTACGCTGATTTTTTATTGGATTTTTCCCGAATTTTTGGAGCACTTTTAATATGGGGGAAACCTGAAATAGAAAAACAGCAGAAAACAGGAACTGCCACTGGGGTGCACTGAGTTAATAGGTTAGTCCAAATATGATCAAAAGTGTATGGAAGTTCATCAATATCATAGCAATATCACACAAACGAGGCATGGAGCAAGCAGAAATGATATATACGTTTTGGACGTATCAACATCCCCAAGCTTAATTCATGCTTGTCCTCGAGAAGGTAAATGATAAAAGCATAATTTCTGTGGTGACATGCTATCAACCATATAAGAACTTTTAAGTAAAGCAGTCAAGGCATGTAATTCAATTCAAGTCATAACAGGCAAGAGTCTATATTTAGCATTGAAACAAGCAACATAAGAACATAAAGGTGCAAGAGCTCTTGCTGTTCGTGACTCGAATGGCTCCAAATGGTGTTTGCGTGCAAGAAAGGGGATAGGGATATACGAGAAAAAAAGTATTTTTTGTGTTGAGAACTTAATCTACTAAAGTTTCACACTTGGTCTTCTTTTGAATCTTATCTTGACTCATCCCCAGACCACTAGCCAGGTACAAGTCAAAATGATCCACTCTTTTTCGACATTTTGAGCACTCATGCAATGGATGAGCGTAAGCAAGAAAGTTGACACTTAGGATGGCAAATATAGAATATGGTGGAGGAGGAAGTCAAAAAGGCGAGAAAGGCTCACATCAATGAGGACAATCATAGGCGAAAGAAAGCCAAATGATAGATATGATGTGAGGAGTAGGGATTTTCATGCAACGGATGCACATATGAGCTAAGGTAAGCTCTCCAATGGAACTAGTCGGGGTGCATCCAACTTGCTTGCTCTAGAAGACCTAGAGCTCATTTGAGGAGGCTCATCATTGGATTATACAAGCCAAGTTCTATAATGTGAAGGTCCCCACATAGCTATATGCATGAATGATAATCTCTATGGAGTACAAGATACAAGAGGGAGTACGAGTGTGGATCTCTCAAAAGGAATAGTAGTGTGCCCCCTTCTCTCTCTTTTATTTATTTTTCTCTTTTTTATATTTTTTTGTATTTTTTTGGTGGCCTCAATGGCTCTTTCTATTTCTCTCATTTGTCCTCTTTGGGATCCTTTAATTTGTCCACTTTGGGATCTTTTCCTCACTTTAGGGGCAACACTCTATATGTTACATGAAGTATAGAAGATCTTTCACACTTTACAAAGTACTCAAATCATAAAGAAGATGTAACTATCATGATGTATGCAAATGTATGCCTCTGCCAGTGTAGCAGGATATGCAATGATACTAGCGCGTCATGTAGCAATGATTAGGGCAAGGCCCAACTAGCATGCGGCTCATCGATCAAGCAAGTAGCATGTATGACATGAAGATCAAGTCATGAGAAGATGGATGTTGCATGGCAATGTATCTCGGAAAGGCTATGGAAATGCCTTGATAGGTAGGTATGGTGGCTGTTTTGAGTAAAGATATAAGGAGGTTTACGATGACAGAGCGTATCGTGCCAAGGGTTTGGATGTACCGGCGAAGGTGGACGCCAACTCTCGGAGTGAGAAGAAAGCAATGCATGGTACAGGAAAGTCTAGAAAAATATAGGAAGGTGGAAGCGCCAACTTTCGAATACTCATATTAGTCCGAAGAACTCATGCACTTATTATCGGTAAGTCTAAATCTAATAAGGAGGTTTCACAAAGAGACAAATACCCCGAGGAGGAGTGTATGGGGGTTTGGTTATCCTTGCGCATCCTCGACTCATGGTACGTGAGTGTACTCTAATATTCGACCCCTCAGAAGAGTAGTGATCCATCTAGTAGCTAAAATTCTCAACTAATTTTGTAAGCTTTGAAAATAAACATAGATTGCCCAAAATACGACATCTATCACTAATAGGCTGAATCTCTTGACACCAAAAGTCCAAACATTACTCAAAACAATACCTCAAACTATTGCAAGTTACTACTACAAAAGAATAGCAACCTCAATTACCTACTTCAAGTCAAGACACAAAACTCAGTGCAACAGGCAAACTCTCTAAACAAGATAAACATGAAAACTCAAGAGAGTTCCAGCAACAAACTAAACAAAAGCTCTTTGAAAAGATAAGCTTGAAAGCTAAGAGCAAAACATGGCAGGAGCTATGAAAAAGATAAAGAACACACACAGCAAAGATAAGCATGAAAAATCCTATGTTGTGTTCTAGATTTTGAAAGTGGAGCGTGTTTCTCTCCCACACAAAGAAAGCTGGGTTCTAACTTGTTATGAACAGCAAGCAAAGCTAAATAAAACCTAAGAGCGAGACGCTCCAAGCATAGCACATAATGCATGAAGTGATAAAAATATAGTGAAACAAGAGACGAACTGATAATTGTTGATGGAGAAGGGGATGCACGGGGGCATCCCCAATCTTAGACGCTTGAGTCTCCTTGAATATTTCTTGGGGATGCATGGGGGAATCCCCAAGCTTGAGCGCTTGAAACTCCTGAATCTTCTTTCATCATCTTCCCTCGCACACTTGAAAACTCCCTTCATACATAACTCATCATAATCTGATTAGCGAGGTTAGTACCCATAATAAAATAATTTTTTATCTACTGTAAATAAAGATATTCTTGAAGAGCTACTGTTTTTCAAGATTGCCAAAATGTTTTTGCAAAGAAAAAGCAAGCTTAAGGTTTGCAAAACGAAGAAAAGGAAAAACAGGACAGAATCTATGAAAAACAGACCAGCAGGTAGTAAAGAATTTTTTAGGGATACTTCTGCAACTCAAATCAAAAAACTCAGAAATACTAAAGTTTCGTAATTGTATAGAGCACGATGTGTAAAAAATTCAGCTGAAAAAGATGAACTGGGATTTTTTTGTGATTTTTTTAGTCACGAGGACAGAATCTGTTTTCTGGACAGCATGTCACAAATTTCACTTCCCTTGTCATATGAGGTTATAAATGGCACAAAGCTTGAAAAGTAAAGATACAATGGTGTTGCTACAGTAGTAACAATCATTAAGACCACTAAAAACAGAAGAAAAACAAAAAGGAAATCCTAAATTCGTTGCGGGCTGCCTCCCGAAAGCGCTTCTTTAAAGCCATTAGCTAGGCTTAATGCAAATAGAAGGAATCAAAGATCATCATAATAATCGGAGTTGTGAATCGATTCAAATGGCTCCTCAATAAATTCATCCTTGTTTCTTTTAGGAAAGGGGTAAATACATTTCGCCTTCCCGCGTAGGCGTATTTGTCCCTTACCTATATCAATGAAGCCTTTTACGACCCGGAGGAAATCCCTCCCAAGCACTATATTTCCTTGGTTTGGCTTCATGACGAAGAAATCAACCATTGCAATCCCTTTAAGGAATGTCACTGGTACATCTTTTATCTTTCCCTGGATCTCAAAAATATATCCATTAGCATGTTCATGATAGGATGATAATTTGTCCATGTTAAATTTTAAAGAATCATAAACAACTGTTGGCATGGTAGAAACCATGGATCAGATGTCACAGAAAGCAAGGAAGTCTTGGTTAGAGATGCTAATTCTAACAAAGGGTTCCTAGTCACCATCTATCTCATAAATATCTTTCTTATTTGGCCGGGGTTTCTTTACCTTTTTCAAGTCTAGAGCATCCAATCTCTTTTCAATAGTAGCAAGTCTATCTATAACAGTATCAAAACTATGATCATAAACAAAGTAACTAGATAGACCATGTATAATTTCAAGAGCTCTAGCTTCATCACAAGCTAAAAATCCCCTTCGACTATAATATCTAGAGATTTTTTGCACCATCTAAAAAGACCATGGTAAAAATTTCTAAGCAAAAATTTTATAGGTATCCAAGGCATAATTCTTCTATGTGCATCAGAAATTCTATCCCAAGCCTTCTTCATATTTTCTCCATCCCTTTGGTGGAAATCTAAAACCTCTGATTCACTCAATGCACCAAATCCTAACATGCTTGACTAAACAGAAAGGATAACTAAAAGCAAGATAACTATATTTTTGATTTTCGATAAAGGACACTAAAGCAAAAACTGAAAGGTAAACTAACACGGCTAAAAAGCAAAGATAAAAGATAGTGTGCAACTCCCCTATCTTGAAGAGTGGAGTCCCCGGCAACGGCGCCAGAAATTGCTTTGATGTCACGAGAGTTTACTTCTCGCCCCTCGTTGGTTACCCAAAGTGGAAGGTTGAGATGTAGACAGCAGCAAGTTTCCCTTAGCGAAGATACTAAGGTTTATCGAACCAGTAGGACTCCAACAGATACAAGAAGGTGGTGAAGTGAACAATGGCGCCGTTCACAACTCAAGGTTGCTTACTTCACTTGGACCTGCACACACAGCAAATAGCATTGCTTCCAATGAGTACAGAGGAGTTGTCAATTTCTCCGGCCTTGTTGTTTACAAAGGATAAAACGAACGGGATAATAATGATAGAGATAGCAACGGAAAAGGAAATAAAACAGTAAATTGATAGCGGGTGTAAACAGTATTGGAAATATGGACCGGGGTCCTATGATGTTCACTAGTGATGTCTCTCTCCCAAAAGACGATAAAATAGCCATGCGAGGTAAACAAATTACAGCTGGGCAATTGACAGGATTATGTGCGCAAACCAATGCTAATTATGCTATAAAGAAAGGAAGAGGCTCAAAAGCATGGGCGGTACGACAAGAAAAGTAGACCGAAATCCATCTGCATCTACCTACTAATCATCCACCTTGAGATATCTATCCAGAACATCTCGCTGGTATTAAGTTGTGAATACCACCCAAAGTGTAAACTCAAAGCAACGGACAACTGCATTAAAGAACTTTGCATAAAGTAAACAATCCTTGCACCCGCAAGTACAAGCGTCGTTGTTTTCCCCCTTGTGGCAACAGCACATCCCCTAGACTCATGTTTCTGTCACTCAAGCTAGTCATCGGGGGGCATGAACCCACAATCATGCATAACGCTCCCTCTTGTAGTCACTACCTACTACTTGGCCAAAGCAATAAACAACAACGGAGAACATGCAAGAATTACTCAAGAACATAAATATAAAAGAGGAGAATCAAATATATTACTCAAACACAATCTGAAAATAATCCATCGGATCCCAGCAAACTCAGCATAGCAACAGCAGAAATATTACATATGTGCATCGATCATGTAGGGCAGCTCACGAGGTCTAATCCATGAAGAACAAAGAGGGGAGGAGAAAATCACATAGCTACTGATCATAGACCCATGGTCCAAGGTGGACTACTCACGGTTCATCCTGGAAGCATCCATGGTGGTGGAGAAGCTCCCGGAGGTGGTTCCTCCCTCCGGCAGGGTGCCGGGAAGAGGTCTTCTGGTGCTCCCGATCTTGGAAGCGCGGCGGCGGCGGAACAGAGGAGAGATCGCGAAAAAGGGTTCTCGTCTCGGGGGTTTTGCGTCACGGGGAATAAATAGGCAAAGGGGGCAGCCAGGGGGGCCACCAGGGGTCCAGGCGGCCCCCTGGCGAGGCCCCACCCTGGGGCGCGCCGGGAGGGCGCCTGGGGCCCTTGTGAGTCCCCTTTCGCCCCCCTCGGTGATTCCGGAAGCTTCCTGTACGTTGATTTTTTTTGGATTTTTCCCGAATTTTTGGAGCACTTTTAATATGGGGGAAACCAGAAATAGAAAAACATCAGAAAAAAGGAACTGGCACTGGGGTGCACTGAGTTAATAGGTTAGTCTAAATATGATTAAAAGTGTATGGAAGTTCATCAATATCATAGCAATATCACACAAAAGAGGCATGGAGCAAGAAGAAATTATAGATACGTTTTGGATGTATCACCGGGCCGCAGGCCCAACAACCCCTTCGCATCATAGAGCGTGCTGCTAACAGCGACAACACAGAGGGGGGAAACACCGAGACCACCGACACGGATGGTGCCAACCAGACCACGGATGGTGCCAACCAGACCACAGATGGTGCTAGGACCAAGAGGTAGCAGAAACTCTGGCCCCCAAACAAGCTCCGCGTCGGAAGACTTGATTTCCACGGGGTCCACCCTGGCACCTTCGACATCGCAAGTCTTCCGGATGTGTCGTCATGCTACGGCAACGACGTGGCGTGCATCCTTCGCGAGACCGTCAATATCAACCAAACAAACATTAGAGAAGTACCCGGAGGAGCTTTGGAGAACCACCTCCTAGAGAAGATTCATGCGAGATTCAAGTTCCCCGGCCAGAATGAAGAAGTCCTTCCGTGGAAAGATGATAATATGCAGGGGATAAATGTAAAATCCCTCAAGAAGTGTAGAAAAGCCTTGAGCAACTGGAAACATATGGTGAAAGTAGAGATTGCTAAAGAAGGTTCATCGTACGAGACGATCAAGGGTCACTTTCCATCTATAAAGGAAGAAGACTACGAAAAAATCAAGGCTCATTGCGATGACCCTGAAACCCATGCGAGGTCGGAATATTTCAAGGTTCTTCAGAAGAAGAACGTCGGGATCCCACGCTTCGGAAGCCGTGGTTACACCGGGAAGAGGCGAGTGTGGGATAAGGAGGACGCGGCATGTCCGGAAGGTCCGCGGGATACGGACCCCTGGGAGGAGTTCGAGGACCCACTCGCACGTGACTACTTTAGGGCCCGGTACACAAGAGACCCGGTAACCGGGGACTGGACCACGGACACCCCGACGATGAATGTCATAAAAGAAATGGTAATTTCTGCTTGCTCCAATCATTTTTTGTGTGATATTGCTATGCTTTTGATACACTTTCATACACTTTTGATCATATTTGTACTAACCTATTAACTCAGTGCACCCCAGTGCCAGTTTCTGTTTTCTGTTGTTTTTGTATTTCAGGTTTTCCCATTATTAAAATTCCTCAGAAAATTCCGGAAAAAATATATAAAAATCTGCGTTCTAGAAGAGTCCTCCAGCCGGAGGATGTGGTCACCAGGGTGCCTGGGTGCCCCAGGTGGCCCCTGGCTCCCCCCTTTGGCCTATATTACCTCTTCGTCCAGGAAACCCTCGAGGAGAACACCGCATCGCGAAATACCTCTTCCCGACACCCTGCCGGAGGGAGGATTGACCTCCGGGAGCTTCTCCACCACCCTGGACGCTTCCCGGATGTGCCATGAGTATTCCCCCTTGGACCATGGGTCCATGACTAGTATTTATGTGATGTCTTCACTCCAATCTTGTTCTTCAATGTTTAGCCCTTGTGAGCTTCCCTACATGATCAAGGCAACTATGTAATTTTCCTGTTGTTTCTATGCTGTGTTTGCTGGTCTCCGATGGATTATGAGATTATGTTCAGATCTTGATGAGTTATATATTTGGTTTACCTTTTATATTTTGTTCTTGAGTAATTCTTTCATCTTCTCCGTTGCTTTTTATTGCTTTGGCCAAGTAGTAGATAGTAACTCCAAGAGGGAGCGTTATGCATGATTATGGGTTCATGACCCCCGATGACTAGCTTGAGTGACACAAACATGAGACTAAGGGATGTGATGTTGCCACCAGGGAGAAAACAACGATGCTTGTAACCGCGATTGCAAGGGTTGTTTACCTTATGCATAGATTGATAATGAAATTGTTTGTTGCTTTGAGTTTACACTTTGAGTGGGGCTCGCAACTTAATACCAGTGAGATGTTCTGGATAAATATCTCAAGTAGGATGATTAGTGAGTAGATGCAGATGGATTTCGGTCTACTTGTCTTGGCGTACTGCCCATACTTTTGAGCCTCTTACTTTCAAGTAGCATAATTAGCATTGCAGTTCGTTTATAATTCTGCCAATTGCCCAGGTGTAATTTTTTCACCAAGCTTAGCTATTTTATCGTCTTTTGGGAGAGAGACATCATGATACGTCCCAAACGTATCTATAATTTTTGCTTGTTCCATGCATGTTTTGGGTGATATTGCTATACTTTTGATACACTTTCATACACTTTTGATCAGATTTGGACTAACCTATTAACTCAGTGCACCCGAGTGCCAGTTTCTGTTTTCTACTGTCTTTTTATTTCAGGTTTTCCCATTACGTAAAATGCCAGAAAAATTCCGGGAAAAATATATAAAAAATCAGCGTACTGGAAGCTTCTAGATGCCCAAAGGGGGGCCATAGGGGCCCCACCTAGTGCCCATACGGCCAGGGGGCACGGCCTAGGGTGGAGCCGTGCCGGGAGGCCGCCTGGGCTCCTTGTGGCCCCCTGGCTTCCCCCCTTTGCCTATATATTTCTCTCATCCCGAAACCCCCGAGGACAGAACCCTTTTTCGCGATCTCGCCTCTGTTCCGCCGCCGCCGCGTTTCCAAGATCGGGGGCATCAGAAGACCTCTTCCCGGCACCCTACCGGAGGGAGGATTGACCTCCGGGAGCTTCTCCACCACCATGGACGCTTCCCAGATGAGCCGTGAGTAGTCCACCTTGGACCATGGGTCCATTATCAGTAGCTATGTTATGTCCTCTCCCCCTGTTTGTTCTTCATGGATTAGACCTTGTGAGCTGCCCTACATGATCAAGGCACATATGTAATTCTGTCTGTTGTGATGATTAATATATTTGGTTCTTCTCCTTTTATATTTGCGTTCTTGAGTAATTATTGCATGTTCTCCGTTGATGTTTATTGCTTTGGCCAAGTAGTAGGTAGTAACTCCAAGAGGGAGCGTTATGCATGATTGTGGGTTCGTGCCCCCTGATGACTATCTTGAGTGACAGAAACATGAGTTTAGGGGATGTGTTATTGCCACAAGGGGGAAAACAACGATGCTTGTAACCACGGTTGCAAGGATTGTTTACTTTACGCAAAGGTCTTTTAATGCAGTTGTCTGTCGCTTTGGGTTTACACTTTGGGTGGGGCTCGCAACTTAATACCAGCGAGATGTTCTGGATAGATATCTCAAGGTGGATGATTAGTAGTAGATGAAAATGGATTTCGGTCTACTTATCTTGGCGTACTACCCATGCTTTTGAGCCTCTTCCTTTCTTTTGTAGCATAGTTAGCATTGCGGTGCGTTTTTAATCCTGTCAATTTCCTAGCTGTAATTTGTTTACCTCGCATAGTTGTTTATCGTCTTTTGGGAGAGAGACATCACTAGTGAACTTCATGGGACCCCAGTCCATATTTCCACCACTGTTTACACCCTCAATTTACTTGCAGTTTTACTTACTAGTTGCAGTTATTATTATCTTTTATCTCTTGCGTTTGATCCTTTGTAAACGGCAAGGCCGGAGAGATTGACAACCTCTCTGTACTCGTTGGGAGAAAAGTCTATTTGTGTGCAGGTCCAGATGAAGTAAGTAACCTCAGGTTGTCAACGGCGACATTGTTCACTTCACCACCTACTTGTCGTTGTTGGACTCCTACGGGAGACAAACCTTGGTATCTTTGCCGAGGGAAATTGCCACTACGCTACATCTCATTCTTCCACTTGGGGTAGCCAACGAGGGGGCGCTTAGTCTTTCATCACATCACTAGTGAATATCATGGGACCCCGGTCCATATTTCCACCATTTTTTACACCTCCACTTTATTTACTGTTTTTTACTTTCCATTGCAATTATCGCTATCATTATACCCTTGCGTTTAATCATTTGTAAACAACAAGGCCGGAGAGATTGACAACCTCTCTGTACTCGTGGGGACCAAAGCTATCTGTTGTGTGTGCAGGTCCAGGCTAAGCAAGTGATATTGAGTAAACGGCGCCTCACTTGCCGAACCACCTACTTGTCGACCTTGGAGTCCTACTAGAGACATAAACCTTGGTATCTTCACCAAGGGAAATTTGCCTCTACGCTACATCTCAACCTTCCACTTGGGGTAACCAACGAGGGGTGAGAATCCATCACCGTACCATGCATGGGTAATCTGTACAATGCATGGGATATTCACATACAAAAACATTTTTTTTACCTTACCATTGATTATGAGGATTTCATTCTATGTTCGCATGTATGTTGTTGCATATGTCATTGACTTCATAGGAAGTAGATTTCATTCTATGCATTCATGTATGTTCACATGAATCTGTTTGGTTATTCATTTAGTGGTGATAAGTAGGACATAGATGATGAATAGTTAGAATATTAAACTTACTGATAAGTAATTTGGTTTAAATGGCTTTTTTTGTTATGAATTTAATGATGATGAATGTGATGTTATGTCCCTAGTTTGATTATGAATCTACTGATGATGAATATGCTATATCTAGCCAAGTTTGATTATGAATTGAGTGATGATGAATGTGATGTTATGTCCCTAGTTTGATTATGAACCTGCTGATGATGAATCTTCTTTATCTAGCAAGTTTGATTATGAATTGAGGGATGATGAATGTGATGTGATGTCCCTAGTTTGATTATGAATCTACTAGTGATGAATCTTCTTTATTTAGCCAAGTTTGATTATGAATTGAGGGATGATGAATGTGATGTTATGTCCTTAGTTTCATTATGAACCTACTGATGATAGATCTGTTTTATTTAACCAAGTTTGATTATGAATTGAGTGTTGATAAATCAGCTGTAATTGTCCTAGTTATACAAAAGTATGGTGACTCATATGGGTGTAGCAATAAAGATACAAATTCTAAAATTCTTAATATTGGACCCCTTCTTTCCATCAGTGAAAAATTTGCATGTTTCAATTCATACTTTGTGTTTAGTAACTAACAGGAAGCTTTGGACGAGGTCGACTCGAACAAGCAGAGCAAGGATGCTAGTCTCGCCACATCCTCCGTAGGCTGCTGTCTGGTCAGATCACCTACCGCACCACCGGGCGGTACGGCAGGATCAAATGCCCCTTCTGTGGAAGGGTGGTAGCAGAGGACTTCAACGGCATTCTCCACCATGCCAAGGACATGAGCATGTCGTCAGATCAGCTGTCCAAGTACAGGGCCAAGCATGCAAACTACGGCGTCTTCCACCGCAAGTAGCCAAACATGTGCCCTTCATCATCACGCGGCCTCTTCCTCCTGCTCCTCTCGCTGTGAAGAAGGGGAAGAAGTAATGCTTTGCTTGCCTGCTGCTATAGCTCCTGCCTCCTCCCCCTATGTTTAAATCTCTTTTGGGTTTATGTTGGTTAAGACTGATGGGTTGTTTTTTGTGAAGACTGATGCGCCACTTGGGTTTTAAACTTATGCGCTATGATCGTTAATCTATAGTTTATATTAACACGTTGTTATATTTAATTGTGTATACACGTTTTCTTAACAGCTATGCATTCTTTTGAATGTTCATGATGATCACAGGAGGATAAATTACCCATGGTAGAGGGGTCCATGGTCCATTGCATGGAGAATATTTACTTGGCCGATGGCCGTGGAAAATATAATATGTTTCTCTCAAAACAAATCATGGCAACAGAATCTCCTTGTTGAAGTAATATGTATATTGTAATCGTAATTTTTGCGACAAGTGGGTCCACACACAGAAAGATGGTCAAGATAACAAGGCAGTATATAATCTCCTCCTTTTTACGGACTCTCTGTTACCTACCAATAAATCTCCTCCCTTTTAGGACTCTCAGCTACCTACCAACAAATCAACCCAGCGGCAGATCACCTCCTTCAAATTTTCGCATCAGCGTGGCTCTCTCTCTCACCTTTGATCGTCGGACTGTCCTGCGGTGAATTATTTTGTGTCTCTCACCTTGGAGCAATGAACATGACGCAGAACAAGAAGGTTACAATCACTCAAATCTTATTTGAATCATCAAAAAATGGTATGATAGTACTTACAATATGTTTGATTTAAAATACTAGTGTGCCATATGTTTGGACAACAAGGGTTCATGCACCGGTGAGAATAGGATGAAGAAGACTTTTGATATCACTGTCGGGGGGATGGATCATGCCCATAGACCCGGCATTAGAAACCTCTGGGCCGACTTTATATGAAGGCCCACAAAGAAGACCCGACCAGGAGTCTGACGTGCCAAGCGTGAAGATTGAAGCCCTAGAAGGAATTCGACTTTCCTTGTATAGCACGTAGAAAACTTGTAAAGTAGAATATAACTCCACATCGTGTAGGAGTCGGACTCTAGGAATCCCGGGACCCGGAACCTTTATAAGTCGAGGTCCACGGGAGCCAGAGCCAGAACTTACCTCAAGCCAGGATTAGACAACTCTTTCCATAGCCTAGATCTCCACGAGACTAAGGTTGCGAAACATCATCACTGTACTCGATACGATCGACTCTTCCTATTGAGGAGTCGATCCCCCTATAGTCAAAAGGCAGGAGTAGGTCTTTACCGCACCGACGGGGCCGAACCTGGATAACTTGCTGAGCCATGTGCCTATGTCGACTCTCTCCTCGAATTCGCCTCGCAGCAAAGGTCCCATGATAAGTCCGACTCTACGGACATCTGCCGTGACTTTCCCACGACAGTTGGCGCCCACCGTGGGGCCTGCGCTCGCAGGTGTTGAGATTCTAAGGGGAGCTCTGCAAGGCATGGAAGGATTCGTGACTGGACGAATCACCAGGAGCCGGCGTGGAAAGCTCTGCATCGATGATTCCACTTGGGGTCCCGACGCCGATTCCGTCGAATCCAGTTATCGGGTCCCGATCGGATCTATTCATATCTTCATTGGGAAAACAGACGGATCTGAGCCAGAGCCGGATCCTGAAGTCCCCCTAGAAACCTCGAGTCGGCGACATGCCGGCTCAAGGCACACCTTTGTCGGGTTCATCGCTGGATCTCCGGAGTCGGCGAGCTCCGTCGAGTCTCTAATGCCCAACACCACAGGAGAAACATCTGACGCTGACTCACACCCCAGTGAAACAAGCTTCTCATATACTGGATCCATCCGATCCGCCGGGAGCAACAGCCTCGGCACGGGAATAGCTGAATACAACCGCGACTTTCCACAGTATGATCCTCCATATTGCGTGACAGTGTTCATGGCAGGCACCAAAGATCAGGGAAGCCAACCGGCTCAAGATGCAGCACAGAACCGAAATGTGGAGACGACTCACCACACAACTCCTAATCCGGATAGGGAACAGCCAGAAGTTCTCACGGGAGCAGAAGCCCTCACGGGTGCCCTAAACGCCTTGGACGAAGCCTTAGCTGTGCCGATGACCGCGGAAAACCAGCAAGCCTGGAAGACCAGGATCAATGGACTCAAGGCCCAGGTGATGAGCATACGAAGGGAAATTAACTCCCAGAATGCCCAGATGGCGGAAAGGGAAACTCAACTCGCCCAAGAAACCAGGCGCTTGCGACACGAGTCGGAATTGATAGAAGCTCAGAGACTAAGTATCGCCAACGCACGACCCGCAGGACTCACAAGCCGGATCCCTGCTGATCTCGGGGCCCGGAGGCTATTCCAGGATATGAATCAGTCGACTCTCCCGGGGTACACTGTAAGGCCCGATATGCGGTACTGTTTCAGATTCGGATGTTTCAGTCCGAACCCGAGGACGAAGCACATATCGGTCCCACCGCGACATATGACGAAGTCATATATCCCGGATTTCAACATGATATCACAGCATTACAGATACAAGGATACAACATCTCATACAATCGGCATACAACTGCCCCAAATACAATACAACAGAGGAAGATACATGTCTGAGTACAGACTACAAGAAAATGCCTAGTGGCAAAGAGAAAAACATCAATCCCAATAACCACACGGGTCCAGGCCCTCCGCCGGGATCCGCCTAACTAGTCGTCGTCGACTCTCCACGCGAAACATCGAGCACCATACCTGTTGTCGATCAAGAACCCTGAAAAGATTTTGGGGTAGTATCATGAGTACAGAAGTACTCAGCATCCAACTGTAGTGGTCATCTGACCCAGCAAGGACTTCATCACTCGTCATTCTAGGACAACTAGTAGTTTACGGTAAGGAAGGGGTAAGTGGTGAGGTTGCTGCCGCACTAGCATTTATGAAGTGGCTATCGATATAGAGAGTAAGATAAGAAGCCAAGCATTCGATGAGGAATCGCCTCCAACAAGTCTGCTATCCACCTACTACGCAAACATAACACCTATCCTATCCTTGTCCTCCTCTTTGCATCCCGACGAAGAAGAAGCAGTCAAGGCACACACACATTGATCAAATTATATTAAGATTATCTCCGTTGTTGTTGTCTATGAACAAGGAGTAGGTCTCAAGTCGTCCATAACCGTGGACACGGCTTCTCGAAAATATTTAACCCTGCAGGGGTATACCAACTGCCCATTACAAGGCTCCGCACGCACGTCCATCTCTCTTAGTTGCTACCCATCACAGGCAACCATTTTATGATTTAGTTCCGAGAGATCCGAAACGACAGGTCCCTCTAACTAACGACGAACAAATCCGGGTGGCCCCCGGGGAGTCGACACCCAATCCAAAAGCCGGCCACGCTCTCGGATCGGACTCTTCCGTATGGCTAAGGTCGGGGTTAGCCTCACCTATATAACAGGGGACTTCCCTAGCTCACCAGTGTGAACCAACAAAGGAACTATGTCTCTGCTGGCCCGAGTTGTTTTAAAACCACTGGCTGCAGACCAGTTACGCACACGGTTTCAAATGGTAAATCAGCTTGGGACACCTCTAGATATGTTTGAAGCTAGGTAGGTAAGAATAGGGGACCCCATAAAATCCCACACGCGGTTAGGCACGCTCAGTCTTAAAACCAATGCCCGGAACTCGGATCCTAGGTGACTCGAATGGAAAAAAGTGTCGGGGCGGGATAGCCTAGACCTTCCATCCTTCATCGAATATAGTCAACATTATAATAATCATATCCTCAACAACAATATAATAATAATGTGATATCCCAACCCAAAGAGTAACAGGGTAACATCGTAGCATCCTAAGCATGCATACTAAGCAGAGGCTGAGCAACGAGCAATAGTAACATAGCAGTACAAGGTTTGCTGGGAAGGGACATGGCTGTATCGGTTTGAAAGAGGCTGTAAACATGTGGTAGGATCAAACATCGAACCTAACCTAGACTAGCATGCAAACCGCTGGTTGAAATAGAATGGATCATAAGTAATGTATAGTCCTTGCATGTGGATAAGTCGGGTTCCGAAGGTGTAGTCGATCGCAAGCTCGCATCGTCTCCGAGAGGTACCCGCGGGAGCACACAAGAAGTAAACACTGGAAAGCAATCAACGGTGCACCACTATTACTACGGAGCAATACAAGATCAAAGAGACAACACAAGGCACGGCAACGCGATACGGATCTATCGTCGAGAACGGTTACTAACAGTTTAAGTGCGGTATCGGTCACACACGACGAATACCGCACGTTTACGGTGGTTCAAGTTGCTTAGCTACAGGTGATCAATCAACGGTTATTAACATGGAAACTCAATCAAGCATGTCATAGCACACAAACATGGAAAGAGGTGAAGCACAAAGTAACTATCTATGCTAGACAATTTAAGTGAGGCACAATCCTAAACATGGCATACACTAAGTGTCGCATGATGATTAAAACAGTTGGCACTGTTCTGTCCTAAACCATATTTAAGGTTGGTTAACAACAGCAAACAATAGAATAAACACAAAGTACACGAAAAACTAATCAAGTTACATATAAAGAACACCCCAAACGGAGTTACAGTTAAAAAGATATAAGCAAAACAAGTTACGGGCACAAACTGCCAACATCACGAAGCACACTTTAGAGCAACGCATAAACAGGATACTCAATGCAAACATGCTCACAAATGATATGAAATTAAAGTAGACATGACAGGGAAGGCATGGCAAAAGGAATCATGCAAAAAGACATCACGGATCAAAAGATACTAAGCAAACAACATGTCAGAAACTATTATTTATATGTTTTGTAAACAGGGGTATAACTATATGCAAAAGTGCATCAACATGACATAGCAATACATGGACATGAAGTAGACATGATGCTTAACAATATGCAATTGGAATCACTCCATTCCGATAAACGGTCGCGACACACTCGTCGACCGAAGTTGCAACAAAATATAAACAGCAGCACACTAACAGCATGATAGCTACTTTGGAGCAAGATACAATCAACATGCAGCAAGCAAATATGACATGTGAAGGCATGGAACTGAAGTAGAAACAATGCTTAACAGAATGCAAAAGGAATCAATCAATTCCGACGAACGGTTGCGAAGCAATCGTCGCCCGAAGTTGCAATAAAAATAACAGTTCAGCAACAACAGCACAACTAATGATCTGGTACCCACTTCGACGCAGAATTAAATTATCTAGACGACCTCAAACGGAAAAACTTTCTACATACGAACGCTAGAGCACGCAAAACTGAGCAACTTTCATTTTGGGGGCACGTTCATCGGAGCTACGGTTTAATCGCAAACTACGGCGCAAAAACAGATACAGCAGCAGTTATTCAGCACTTAACAGAAAAAATAAAGGAAAAACGCTTAATGGAAAAAAAAGAGGGCGGTCGGGCTGGCTCACCCCAACTGGGCCGAGCCCATGAGGCAGAGGAGGCTGGCGGGCAGGCCTGGCGCTGGGCAGGCCGCGGTGGCTGCTGCTGGGCCGTGGGTCGCGCCTGGCCCACGTGGCGTCCAGCGCTGGGGGGAGGCGACCGAGCGGGGAGCTTCCCGCTGCCGATGAAGGCGGCGACCACGGCGGGCTATGCCGGCCACCGGCGGCGAGCTAGGAGGTGGGGAAGGGCTCACGGCCTCGGATCCGGGAGGTGGCGGCTCGGATCCCGCCGGATCGGGCCAGGACGGGGCGTCGGGTGGCCGCGGTTGGCCGGCTCGACCGAGCTCGTGGCACACCGGCAATGGCGGATGCGGCTGGCGGCTGCTCCCGCTGCGAGCTGCAAGGAGGAGGGCGAACGGGTGAGGAGAAGAGGGAAGGGAGGAGAGGGAGGTCAGGGGAGAGCGCGGGAGGAGGAGAGCTCGCCGGGGCTGCTGCCGGCGGCCGGCGATCGGAGGCACGGGCGGCGCTAGGCGCTCGGGAGGAGGAGGCTCGGGCAGGTGGCGGCTCCAGATGGGCTTCTGCGGGCCACTGCGACGTGGATCCGGCCCTGCGGGGCCCGGGGCAGCGGTGGAGCTGCGGTGGGACGACGTGGCAGCTCCAGGGGCGTCGATCTCGCAATCCAACGGCCCTGGTGCTCTGGGATCTAGGGTTTCGGCGAAAATGGGGGTTTTGGGGCTAATTTTTTGCAAAAGGAGGGGGGTGGCTGCAAATATGCCATAGGGGGAACCCTAATTGGCTGGTTTGGGAGGTGGGGGTCCTTATATAGGCAGGTTGGCTGGCCAGTTTACGCAAACGCCCTCGGTACCCCTCTCGCGTGTCCGGTGATCGCGTTCGTGACCGCCGAGACTCCGTACGGACTCCGATTCGGACGAAACTTCGGCCTACGCGCTCAGCGCGTCGAGCCCGTCGATCGTACCTCACTGCGGTGACATTCCGACAACATTTTTCGGCGCCCCATAAAATAATCCGTTTATTAAATAAACGGGGTTTTCGTTCCGGTGGCGATGGTTGGACTTGTGCCGGTTGCAACGGTGCTCGGGTGAACCCCGGTGTCGCACAGGTCGTGTGTCGTGGTGGGAAGGGGTCGGTCTCCGTCCGATACGAGATAAGAGGGGGGGAATAATCGTCGATCGATAAATCGGGGATGCAAACACCGCAAACAAATCAGACAATCAAACAATTCACACCGAAAACAAAATTTTTAATTTTTGTGAAAACTGGGTTGTTACATACACGCCACCAAGGCAACATGTCCCCTCGCCACGGCGGGAACGGTTCCATACACCCCCGGATCACTTCAATAACCCCATGGCAAACGTGGTGGCAGCGACACGGTACCTCGCCAGCGTGCATGTACATGGAGACACTCCGGTGGACCAGGCCACTCGAGGGGCGATCGATCTGCTCAAGACCGCAATCACACAGCAAGCCCAGTACTCACAGGGATTCCAATACTTACATGAAACCCCATACCAAAGTATGAGCCGGCAAGCAGATTCACCGGCTCCAGCCGGCTCGAGCAGCCATCGCCAGCGAGAGTTTCACCACCACTAGACCCGCCAGGGGCGATAAGGATCCAAGACATACCGTCCAGTTTCCACCCAGAACGACGGGTAGAACAGATATTCCAATCTCCACCCCTATATCAAGATACCGAGTCCATCAGAAGATCCGTGGGCAATCGATGCATGGTGTCGGCTCTACGAAATACACGCCTGCCACCAGACTTCAAAGGAGCATCTAAGATCGCGAACTACACAGCCGACATGGACCCAGCGGCTTGGATCGAAAGTTACGACTTAGCCATGGAAATGTTACAAGCCAGCGAAGGAGTCTGCGCCTGTTACCTCACAATGATGTTGGAAGGGCCGGCTCGCACATGGTTCAAAAATCTCCCAGAGAATTCCGTCACCTCCTGGACGGATCTCAAGGAAAAATTTATCCAGAACTTCCAAGGCACATGCCGGTGAGCTACCACAATCGTCGACTTGGAGCATTGTGTCCAGAAGGAAGGAGAGTCGACCCTGATCTGGGCACGACGGGTTGCAGAAATAATCCACTCTTCGGACACTATCACTGCCCAAACAACCGTCATCGTCTTGGAAAGGAACTGCAAGTTCGAGCCCCTAGTCCACAAACTTGGCCGACTCAAGAGGACGGTCAAAGATATAGGAGAGCTCATGAACTCAGTCATTAAATATGCCAAATCTGACAAAACCAAGGATACTGAACCTCAAAAGGAAAAAAGGCGGCCAGAACAAGAATGGCGGCAAAACATCCCAGAATCAGAGTCAGAAAACCAAGCGACGGCTTGATCAGACTACTTCTGACTTGGTAGCCAACACAAATGTCGGCTCCCAAAGACAGAAGCAGGGGGGGCAACAGCTACCGCAAGCCAGAAGGAAATTTTCGCCCGAACAACTTTGAAGCAGCTATGAAGAGTCCTTGCCCGACCCATAGTAAACCCGGTCGCCCAGCCAACCACACCTGGGAAGATTGCTATTTCATGAAAGAGTTTGCACGACGTGGGAACCAGGGACCTCCCGGGTCAAGCGGAGGAGCTGGCCAGAACGGCAACAACCAGAATCCTGGCTACCAAGGGGCCGACACAATGCCTCAACACCAAGGACCCGGGGGAGGAACCCAGCAAAATCAGTCAGGGCTCGCTGGATTCCAAGCAAACCCGAAACAACTCCATGACCGTGCAGCATATCACGTTTTCACCACCAGCAGTTGCAGGAGGGATAGGAAGCTGCAGCGAAGAGCCGCCATAGCTATCACTGCAGAGACAGATTGGCCCAGGTGGCTTAATTGGTCAGAACAGCCAATCACTTGGACAAGGGACGACCACCCCCTGGTCGTGGATAACCCGGGGGCCCTGGCTCTAGTAGTATCTCCACAAATTGGAGGATATACACTTGACAAAGTGCTCATGGACGGAGGAAGCAGCATCAACATCCTTTATTACGAAAACTTTCACAGGATGGGGCTGACCCAAAAACAGCTGCAACCCTCCAACACCGTTTTCCACGGAATAGTCCCAGGCAAGTCGGCACGCCCGATAGGAAAAATTCACCTAGAGACGGCGTTTGGAAACGCCGAAAATTTCCGCTCCGAGCTCATACCCTTTGAGGTGGTAAAACTCGAGAGCCCATATCACGCCATTTTGGGCAGACCGGCTTATGCCAAATTCATAGCTTGTCCATGTTATGTCTACCTAAAACTAAAGATGCCAGGTCCTAATGGCCCAATCACCGTCGATGGAAGTCGGTCCAGGGCATTAGAATGTGACGAACAGCACGTCAAGTTTGCCGAGTCGACACGCGCCAAAGAGGACTTGTCAGTATACCAAGAAAAGGTAGACCCGGCAGATCCCACAATCCTGAAGAAACCGACTCCTGACAACAACCCCAAGTTCCAACCAGCTCAGGATATGAAGAAAGTCGACTTTGTCCCTGGTGACTCTTCTCAGCAGTTCATCATCGGGACGGAGTTGTCTGATAAATAGGAAAGCACACTCATCGAGTTCCTCCGTGAGAATCGGGACATCTTCGCCTGGAAACCCTCTGATATGCTAGGTGTCCCGAGGGAACTCGCTGAGCACCACCTAAATATAGATCCAAAACTAAAGCCGGTCAAGCAATTCCTTCGCCGTTTCAACGACGAGAGGAGAAACGCTATTGGGGAAGAGATAGCCCGGCTCCTTGCCGCCGGATTCATCATGGAACTCTTCTATCCAGAATGGCTCGAAAACCCGGTCCTCGTTTTGAAAAAGAACGGGACCTGGCGCATGTGCATTGACTATACAGACCTAAACAAGGCATGCCCGAAGGATCCCTTCGCGCTGCCCCGTATTGACCAAATCATAGACTCGACTGCGGGATGTGAGCTCCTATGTTTCCTTGACGCCTACTCTGGTTATCACCAGATCAAGATGGCCCTTGAAGATCAAGAAAAAAAGGCTTTCATCACCCCCTTCGAGATCTACTGTTACACTTCTATGCCCTTTGGCCTTAAGAATGCGGGAGCCACATATCAGTGAACAGTGCAGAGTTGCCTCAAAGAGCAGATTGGGCGCAACGTGCATGCTTATGTGGATGATATAGTGATCAAGTCCCAATTGGCCGACTCACTCATCAATGACTTGACGGAAACCTTCAAAAATCTACGCAAGTACCAGATGAAGTTAAACCCGGCCAAATGCACCTTTGGGTTACCTGCAGGTAAACTCCTTGGATACATAGTATCAGAGAGAGGTATCGAGGCAAACCCAGAGAAAGCAACGTTGTCATGACTCTTCCGAATCCGGCCTCAGTGAAGGGATTCCAACGACTCACAGGATGCGTAGCCACTCTGAGTCGGTTCATAAGCCGACTTGGTGAAAAGGCAATCCCCCTGTATCGACTTCTGAGGAAATCAGAAACATTTGTCTGGGATGACGAAGCCGATCAGGCCCTAGAGTCATTGAAGAAGCAACTATCCCAGGCTCCAATCTTGGCGGCTCCCAAGCCTAAAGAACCTATGTTACTTTACATCGCAGCCAACAATCGAGCGGTCAGCTCTGTGGTTGTTGTTGAGCGTATGGAAGCCGGCAAAGAGCACCCTCTGCAAAGGCCAGTTTATTACGTCAGTGAGGTTTTGACTTTATCAAAACAACGTTACCCTCACTGGCAGAAATTGGTTCTTGGTGTCTTCATGGCGAGTGGGAAACTTAAGCACTACTTCCAGGAGCACCCCATAACTATGGCCAGCTCAGCACCACTTGTAGATATCATCCAAAACCGGGAAGCAACGGGAAGGATTGCAAAGTGGGCCATAGAATTGGGGGCTTATCACATCAAATATAAGCCGCGAACGGCCATCAAGTCCCAGGCGGTAGCCGACTTCATCAATGACTGGACAGAAATCCAAACATCGTCGGAGAAGCCAGCCACCAAATATTGGACGATGCACTTCGATGGAAGCCGGCACCTCCAAGGGTCAGGAGCTGGCGTGGTTCTTACCTCACCTAAAGGGGGAAAATTCTGCTATGTTCTACAGCTGCAGTTCACTTGTACCAACAATGCAGCAGAATATGAAGCCTTGCTTCATGGACTACGGCTGGATCGTGAGATGAACATAAGTTGGATCCAATGTTATGGCGACTCTGATCTCGTTTCTCAACAAGTTTCAGGAAAATGGGATTCCAAAAATCCCATAATGGCAGCTTATCGACGAGAGGTGCAAAGACAAGCCGGATTTTTTGTTGGATACCAGGTGGATCACGTGGACCGTAGGGAAAACGAAGCAGCAGATGCCCTCTCCTGACTCGGCTCTCAGCGAAAGCCGGTCCCTCCAAACGTATTCATGGATGTCCTAACAAAGCCATCTGTACAACCACCAACAGAGCAAGACATAGAAGAGCCGGATCCACAGCCGGCTTTGGTTGCTGCAATTCATGCTACACCCTCATGGGTCGTACCTTACTTGGATTACAAGACTCGAGGAATCCTTCCTCAAGATGAGATGTTGGCCAGACAAATAGTTAGGAGAAGCCAATCCTTTTTAATTATCAATGGTGAGTTACATCGGCGAAGTGCCGTAGATGTTTTTCAAATATGTGTTTCACCAGAAGAAGGTAGAGCCATCCTCAACGAAATACACTCTGGAGATTGTGGACACCATGCCGACTCTCGTTCGCTTGTAGCTAAAGCCTTTCGACACGGCTTCTACTGGCTCACAGCTCATGCGGATGCAGAGGACATAGTCAAGAAATGTGATGGATGTCAGCGTTATGCAAAACAAGCCCACGTGCCGGCTCAAGAACTCAGGATGATACCTATCACCTGGCCCTTTGCAGTATGGGGACTTGATATGGTGGGACCTTTCAAAGGGTCAGCCAACAAGAATACCCACATACTAGTGGCAGTGGATAAATTCACCAAATGGGTCGAGGCAAAGCCGGTCAGCAACTGTGACGCTGTGACAGCACTGAAATTCTTGAAAAAGATCATATACAGATTCGGCTACCCCCACAGCATCATCACTGACAATGGTTCTAACCTATCAGAAGGGGTTATGCAGCAATTCTGCCAGAATGAGCACATCTGACTCGACCTTGCATCAGTGGCACATCCACAGTCCAACGGACAAGCCGAGAGAGCCAACCAAGAGTTGCTCCGAGGCATCAAACCCCGACTCGTTGTCCCTTTGAAAAGGACGTGAGGTTGCTGGGAGGAGGAGTTACCCTCAGCACTATGGAGCATCCGGACGACTCCCAACAGGTCGACAGGCTATACGCCCTTCTTCCTAGTCTATGGAGCGGAAGCCGTCCTCCCAAGTGACATATGTCACGACTCACCTCGAGTCACTACTTATGTAGAAGCCGAAAACGAGAAAGCAAGACAAGACACCTTGGATATTCTCGATGAAAAACGAGATTTGTTTGAAGCTCAGTCGGCTATCTACCAACAAGATCTACGACGCTACCATAGCCGCGCATCAAAAGTCGGACTTTCCATGAAGGTGATTTGGTGCTCCGACTCATACAGAAAAGAGATGGAATGCACAAGTTATCCTCTCCTTGGGAAGCACCATTTGTGGTCAGCAAGAACCTGTACAACGGATCCTACTACCTAGTGGATATACGCGAGAAAGCGGACACGCGCACAAGCATGGAGGAGACTCCCAGGTCGTGGAACATCGCACAACTCCGTCCATATTACACTTGAGTAGAAACAGTAACATTACTGTACGCTTCACTAAGTCGACACACGTCGCACTGGCTTTCGCCACAATATATATATATATAAGCCGACATTCGTCGCGCTGGCTTTCGCCATCAAAATATACATAAGTCGACTCTTGTCGCACTGGCCCTCACCACACATAACTAAGACGACTTTCGTCGTGCCGGCTCTCGCCATATCGACTCCGCTTTACCTTTTTTGTTTCATGTCATTTATCTTTTGCATCATACATTGCATACATTGCATTATTACTATATCTCAGAGACCTGGGGGCTTGATCTACCCCTCTATTGGTACTGAGCATGTATATTTCTTATTCAGGGGAATCGGGGAGTTTAATGACAATCATTGACTCTTTATCCGAAAAATCGGCATATATATGTAAAAAATCATAGTGTATAAGCTTATTCAGGGGACTCATGGGGACAACACCTTTTACTGCATCTTATGCATATACAAAGTCGACTTTAGTCGCAACGGCTCTCGCCATATACATATATCAACATTCGTCGAACCGGCTCTCGCTGACTTATTTGGAAGCAGGGAACACAACCCATCGTATCATATCTATGTGACTTGGCAGTTTAAAAGATAGACCTATGTGACTCGGCACTGCACACAGCTGCACACACCGACTCATGGGGACTACACTTCAAGGTTTCTTCTCAAATAAAGACTCGGTACATCACCCAGCTGAGTACACCGACTCTTGGGGAGTAGCACTTCAAAAATTCTTCAGACAATACGCAAGAAATTGTAAGTCCCAGGTTTCTGCAGGCAAGACAACCCGACACTTGGGGGCTACATTACTTCGAAGCAAGTTCCATAAAAAAATCTTCTTTGATGACCCGGTACGGCACGTAAACGTGACCACACCATCCACACCATCCTATGAGTTGATTACAGATACTAAACTATTCTGAATCGACTCAGGGGGCTACAGATACATACATTATCATAAGTGATCGGCTCTCATACACTCTAAGAAAACATTTCAAGTCAGGAATAAAACCGAATCATAGACTCATGGACTCAATGAAAGTTCATAAATTTCATTCATCAAACCAACTAGGTCTTACATCAAAGGAGGCAACCTTACAAGCAAAAGCCAAACTCGGAAAACTTCTACTAAAAGGAAAACATCTACAGCTTTAGACATCTTCTTCAGAGTCGGCTTCTACATCTGTTGAAGCTTCTTCTTCACTAAGGAGTTCTTCATTGTTGGAGCTCTCCACACAACAGCAGGCTCGGTCTCCATCCGAGTCAAAGATCCTAGCCGACAAGGTGTCTTCACCATCAAATTTGAAGACAATGGTGTCTCCCCTTGAAATATTCCTGGAATGAAAAAAAATTCCAACCTTTCTCAAAAAACATGGTTCCTTGGTTAGAAAAACTAACTGTCACCCAGACAACTCCATGAGGACATCCATCAGATCGGAGCCAAAGGCCCGAAGGTGTCGAGTCAACCACAAGTTGAGAAAAAGACTCAGGAAGTTTGATCCAGCGTCAAATCTTCCGGATATGAACCAAGAAATCACTTCTCTCAGGAGAAGAAGGGGGAGATTCAGAAGGAGAGGCAGCACGAGTACTTCTTCCTCTACCTCTGCCACGTCCACAACCTCTACCACGTCCACGACCATGACCACGGCCGCGACCTCGAGTACTCGCACGGGGATCGGGCTCGTTGGATGCCAAAGGAGAAGAGGCTTCTAGATTAGGTGCCATGGGGAAAACGGGAAGAGGAAGAAGAAGATGGATGTGCTTGAAAGATCAAACTGTCCAAGGGATATTTATAGTATATTCATGGAGAGGATCCATTAATGCCATAAATAATACGGGATAACTACCCATGGTAGATAGCATTTATGGAAAGACTCCTCGATTCCCACTACAAACATCAATGCCTCTAACCGGCGTTTCGGGCAGAGTGATCATAAAAACCAAACTGGATCTTTGACCAAAGGTCAAAAGAAAAAGGAAATGAGAAGCTAAAAAGAGTTAGGCGTCGACTTCTAGTAAAGCATCAAATGATAGCTGACTCAACCAGAAGAGCCGACTTCATGAAGATTGAAGAGAGACGACTATGACTCCAAATCGACGTCAAGCATAAAGTCGACCTCTGATCCATGAAGAGTCGGCGACAATGAAAAAAGTAAAGAAGATTGCTGTGAAGACTAAAGCATCACAACAATCCTGGGGGCTAATGTCGGGGGGATGGGTCAGGCCCATAGACCTGGCATTAGAAACCTCTGGTCCGACTTTATATGAAGGCCCACAAAGAAGACCCGACCAGGAGTCTGACGTGCCAAGCGTGAAGATTGAAGCCCTAGAAGGAATTCGACTTTCCTTGTATAGCATGTAGAAAACTTGTAAAGTAGAGTAGAACTCCACATCGTGTAGGAGTCGGACTCTAGGAATCCCGGGACCCGGCACCTTTATAAGCCGAGGTCCACGGGAGCCAGAGCCAGAACTTACCTCAAGCCAGGATTAGACAACTCGCTCCATAGCCTTGATCTTCACGAGACTAAGGTTGCGAAACATCATCACTGTAATCGATACGATCGACTCTTCCTATTGAGGAGTCGACCCCCCTATAGTCAAAAAGGAGGAGTAGGTCTTTACTGCACCGACGGGGCCGAACCTGGGTAACTTGCCAAGTCTTGTGCCTATGTCGACTCTCTCCTCGAATTCGCCTCGCAGCAAAGGTCCCATGATAAGTCCGACTCTACGGACATCTGTCATGACTTTCCCACGACAGTCACCCTACTCGATGGATTCGCGGACAGGGCAGTAAGTTCAAATCTTACCTGTTACATACCAATTATCACATGGCAAATGTAGTACTGATTTACTTAGAAGTTTCTTGTAATATTATGTACACAACTAGTTTTATTGCCGTAGATTTTTCAGTTCAGCAAATGGTTTTGTGTATGCACATGTAAATTGTAATCTTCTACGGGTTTGTACGATATTTCTGTGTGCCATACTTTGATTGGATCAGCAATTTCTATTTGTATGAACTATATGTTTATTAACCTTCATAAATATGGTACTCAAGTTATCCCATGCTACAGCTTGCAATGTCTGGTTAACAGTATATGTGTTGAATCCGATTCTCTCACGGCTGTGAAAACTATTGCTGGCGAGAATTCACATAGATCGATCTACGGGGCCGTAGTTAATGAGATAAAGCAGCTTGTTACAGGAGATATTTCATTGACTTGTATTGATAGTTCTATGAATAGGGCTAGTTCTTTTTTACTCCCTCTGTTCTAAAATAATTGACGCGATGGCAATTTTAAAAAAACAACCCCCATGTTCCTCCAATTCAACCCGTAGTCCTGCAAACCCATTCCCTCGCTCCCCCTGCGACCACCGGTCGCCACATCACTGTCTACGGCAGCAACCGGCCAACTCCGGCCAGTCTCTGCCCTGTGCCAGCATTCCTCCTCCCCCCATATCGATTCCATGGTTTGGAACCATCGATTCAGAACCCCCCACCACAAACCCTATCCTAGTCTCCCGGAATGTTTGATTTTTTGGATCCATGGCGGCATCGGAGTCCTCCGGATCTAGAGCTGGGGCGTCGAGGCTGCCACAGGAGGCGGCGAGGTGGGGGCGAAGCACTTGTAGCGAGTAGGAGCACGAGAAGGAGGTCGCAGGAGCAGCTCCGGCTGCAGGCGGCCAGTAGAGTTGGGCTCTGGCAAGCAGGGGCAGAAGAATGAGGGAGCAGGTCCGGCGACCGGCGTCCAGCAGGGAGGGGCTCCGGCTGGCAGCATGGAGGAGCTCCCCGGCGGCCAGCAAGGAGGATCGAGAGGGAGGAGGGAGGAGCGAGCACCAACGATCGCTGGGATCAAGGCCGGGATTGAGATCGCCTGATCTGGGGACCTAGACCTGCGAATTTGGAAGTTAGGAGGATGCAATTGCTAAATATGTGTCAGTTCATTTTCTTCCTCCCCGCGTCAATTATTTTAGAACGGAGGGAGTAGCTACTTATGGTAGATTGGAGCATAAAACAATGGTTAGGCTTCCGGTCCCCCAAATTTACTGACTCTCTGTAATTTGGAGAAACACGGGGTTGAGGTTGGTTAATAGAGTTATTTCACCCAGCAAACAAAAATCACAACGACACTCAATGTTTATAATGGAAACTGATGATCATTCATTGAAAGCGAAAGAAGGGTAATGTTTGTGGCCGACCGTTCGGTCGGGTCAAGTCCACGCGCGCCACTGTTTCCATTTTGCTGCGTTATCGTAAATGTTGCAACAGTGATATTAAAATGCTATTATTTGTATTATTATAATATTAAAATATTACTACGTTGATCTATATTACTTTCGCTAAACAGATGTATCTAGATGTATTTTAGTGCTATGCACATCAATTTGATAGTGTGACATAAAAATGTTACTATACTCATCCATATTACTTATGGCTAAAATGGACGTATCTGGATGTATTTAAGTGCTATGTATATCCATTTGAAAGTGTGTGACCGGTGATGACGGTGTTATGCTTTTTTATTGCAACAAGCAACGCGAAAAGCTACCACTGACCATTGGTTTTTGCTACAACAAAAAATGATGAAGTGTGATCGTGATGATGGGTCACGAATTTTGTTGCGACCGTTATTAACAAAGCTATATCAGATTCCGGGAGTACCATATTTACCATCAATAGTAGCATTGGTAATCAAATTTACTGCCATCAATTGATGGTAAATATGATACGCAACAATTCTTATCAAAAATTTTACTGCAACAGTGAAAAATTTGAGAAAAAAATACACAATAAAATTTTATTGCATCTGTGTACCAAAAAATTGTAACCGGCATCTAAAAGCTATATCGATACGAGTTATTTATTTTGGATAAAGGTACTCACCGAACGTCAGGACCTAGCTTGCCCGCCCGAACGATGTTTCCGCCACTGGATTTGACGCACTAATCGCTGCGCTAACCGGTATGGTACGTCAGCAAAATGGAAGTGTTCGGCACAACCGCGTCTGCCTGCACGCCACCCTTTCCAGTGCCCACTAATCATGCAAGTATTAGGTCAGCTTTTAGCATTTTCAAACTTTAAAAGGTTTTATTTCTTAAATAAAAATTCGTTCAAAATTCCGTTTTCACCATTAAATCCGTCGCGACAAGATCTTTGAAACTAGACCCCATGTTGGCATGTTTCGACAAAAAAAAATTCGACAAAAAATTGACATGTTATTCACACTGAAATTGCCATGGTGTTTGCACTAAGTTTACCATGATTTGTTTCATCTGTTTTTTCGCTAGATTTAAACCTACCATTGTTTTTAGATACTTTTCACTCATCGGGGAGCACCCGAAGAGCTGCGTAGAGTAGATATCCGCCGGTTGGGAGTGGGCGTGGGGGGTTATGATGGACGGTATGGCGGGTTCTCATTGTATTTTTCAACTGTTTTTTACTCATCGAATAAAACCCCAGAAAGTTGTGTCAACGACTAGTGTACCCCGGGCAGATATCCGACGGTCAAGAGAGGGGGTGGGGTGATGGTGCGCGGTATGACGGGTTCTTGGGATACATATGCGTCAGGGAAATTCTCCGGCGCACCTCAACTGCGACGGCGAGGGATGGGGATGTTTTTCGGGGTGGAGCGGTTGTCGGTCTTGTGGTGTTGCGTTGGCGGCGAATATACCATACGACAACGACAATATCCTAAGGAGCTGCGACGACGACTCATGAACCCCGAGAAGATATCCGGTGTGCGGGGGGGGGGGGGGGGGTGCGCGGTAACTCTTATTTGTAGTACATGGCAATTCTTATTGTGTTGGACATGGGAATTTTTTGTAGAACATGGCAAAATCATCATGGTTCCAATTCTTATTTGCAGGGCATGGCAATTCTTATTCATCAGACATGACAATTCTTATTCGTAGGACATGGCAATTTTTATTCATACGACATGGCAATTCTTAGTAGTAGGACATAGCAATTCTTATTCATTGGACATGGCAATTCTTACTAGTAGGACACGACAATTCTTATTCATTGGACATGGCAATTCTTATTCATATGACATGGCAATTTTATTCGTAGGACATGGCAATTCTTATTCATACGACATGGCAAGTGTTAGTAGTAGGACATGGAAATTCTTATTGGTAGGACATGACATTTTTTTTGTACGACATGGCAATTTCTTTTTCGTTTGAGAATGTAACTTTTTGTGTGTGTGAGATGGCAATTCTTGTTTGTCGGATATGGCATTTTTTTATTTTATGTGACATAGCATTCGTTATATATGGGACATGGTAATTTTTATTTGTACGACATGAAAATTCTTATTTATTGCGGAACATGAGCTTGGCAAATTGGCCATCGACAATGGAGGCGGCAGCGGCAGCGAGCTACGATGATGGAGGCGACGACGGTGGCGAGATACGACGACGACAAAAACGGCAAGTTGCGACGATAACGACAAGCTGCGGTGATGACGTCGGCTAGAAGTTACAGCTACAGTATCAAGCTACGGCGATGACGACGACGATGACGCCAACGATGGTGGCGAGCTGCGGAGATAAAGACGAAAACGACAAGTCGCGCAAACTGCAGCGAGCGACGACGACGGCGAGCTACATCGATGACAATGATGAAGGTAGCGAGCGACAACGGCGCCGATAACGAGGACGGCGAGCTGCAGCGAGCGACAATAGCGGCGAGCGACAGCGACGACGGCGGCAAGTGACGGCGAGCGACGGCGACGGAAAGCGACAGCGATGACGACGGCGACGGCGGCTGCGAGCTGCGGCCGAGCTGCGCGCGCACGGCAAGCTATGCATGCATGGCGTTCGGGCGGCAACCGTATTTGCACCGAATGAATTTGTTCGATGACTGGAAGGATTGTACCGAACGTTTTCGTTCGGTACTAGCTTCCTCACACCTGACGTTAGGTAAATATCGACATCATTTATTTTTACTAAGAAATATGTAGCAATCTGAACCGTTAAATGCCCGCGATAGAATGGCTGCGGACCGGTCGGCTTCGGCCCTACCACTGGAAAAAAAATGTGGGTAGTTCGGTCAAACGCGCCACGAGCCACAAGGCTCACATAATTTTCCACTCCACACCGACAAAATAATCTCTTCAGCGGTCACCGCGTCAATCCTGCAGAAATTTGACGAACCTATATCCAAAGAGACGTGTGTTTCACTGTTTCCTGCGCCACTGCCGACGTCCTCATCCGGCGGATTGATAGGGGAGCCATGTTTCTCCAGCCTCACCACTTGGCCACTCTGCTCATGCTCCTCCTGGCTTCCGGTCGCTGCCTGCCGGCTACCGGTGGCGGAAGCAGCGGCGGCGACGGCGGTCGGCAGTTCGCCTACAACGGGTTCGTGGGTGGGAACCTGACGCTCAATGGCGGGGCCAAGGTCACGCCGAACGGCCTCCTCGTGCTCACCGACGGGACCCTTCAGATGAAAGGCCAGGCCTTCCACCCGTCCCCGCTGCCGTTCCACACCGAGGCCAACGGCACCGGCCTGATCTTGCGCTCCTTCTCCACCACTTTCGTCTTCGCCATCTTCGGGCCGTACGCCAACCTGAGCAGCCACGGCCTGACCTTCTTCGCCTCCGCGTCCAGGGAGGCGCTCTCCACTGCGCTCCCAGGCCAGTTCTTGGGCCTCCTCGACCGCACCAATGTCAGCAGCGGCAACCAGAGCGCCCGCATCTTCGCCGTCGAACTCGACACGCTCCTCAACGCGGATTTCCGTGACATTAGCAGCAACCACGTCGGCGTCGACATCAATAGTCTGATATCCATCGATTCCGCCGAAGCGGGATACTACGATGATACCACAGGGCGGTTCCAGAACCTAAGCCTGATCAGCCGGAAGGCCATGCAAGTGTGGGTCGGATACGACGCCGGAGCCACGGAGATCACCGTGACCATGGCTCCCTTGGGGATGCCAAGGCCGAAGAAGCCGCTCCTGCGGACCGCCGTGGACCTGTCGGACGTGGTGCAGAGCACGGCGTACGTTGGGTTCACGTCTGCGACGGGCGTCATGTCCACGCGCCACTTCGTCGCCGGCTGGAGCTTCGCGCTGGACGCGCCGGCCCCGGCGCTGGACATTTCGGCGCTGCCGGATTTGCCGCGCGCCTGGCCCAAGCCACAGTCAAGGGTCCTGGAGATCGTGCTGCCCGTAGCGTTGGTGACGCTGGTTCTCGCTCTAGGCGTCGGAGCGTGCACCTTGGTACGACGGCGCCACAAGTACTCGGAGCTGCGCGAGGACTGGGAGGAGGCGTTCGGCCCGCACCGATTCTCTTACAAAGAATTGTTTCATGCGACCAAGGGGTTCAGCGGCAAGAACCTGCTGGGAGTAGGAGGCTTCGGAAGCGTCTACAGGGGCAAGCTCCGCAAGCCTGAGAAGGAGATCGCCGTGAAGAGGGTCTCCCATGAGTCAAGGCAGGGGATGAAGGAGTTCGTCGCCGAGGTTGCAAGCATCGGACAACTCCGGCACCGGAACCTCGTGCCACTGCTCGGTTACTGCCGGCGCAAGGCCGAGCTTCTCCTGGTCTACGATTACATGCCAAACGGAAGCCTTGATAAATACCTGTACGATGGATCATCCGCAGGCACGCTGGATTGGGGTCAGAGGTTTCACATAATCAGAGGCGTCGCTTCTGGGTTGCTATACCTCCACGAGGACTGGGAGCAAGTGGTCATCCACCGAGATGTGAAAGCAAGCAACATTCTTCTAGACGGCGAGATGAATGGCCGGTTAGGGGACTTCGGCCTTGCAAGGTTGTACGATCATGGAGCGGACGCCCAAACAACACATGTGGTCGGCACCATGGGCTACCTAGCTCCTGAGCTAGGACACACCGGCAGGGCAACCCCGTCTACCGATGTGTTCGCATTCGGTGCGTTCCTTCTCGAAATCATCTGTGCGCGGAGGCCGATTGAGCAAAACGAGCGCAATGACCGCATTGTGCTCGTGGATTGGGTGATCGAGCAATGGCACAAGGGCTTGATTACTGATGTGGCGGACACGAGGGTACCGGATGGGTTTATCCCGGAGAAGATCTCGCTGGTGCTGAAACTCGCACTGCTGTGCTCGCACCCATTGCCCTCCGCGAGACCAACCATGCGGCAGGTCATGAAGTACCTCGACGGTGACATGCTCCTTCCGGACTTGTCGCCGGCGTACCTCAGTTTCAGCATGCTGGATCGGATGTACAACGGGGAGCTCAACACGGACGCGATGCCAGGCGCTTCGTCACGGAGCGTAGGTGCCATTTCTGATCTCTCGGGAGGAAGGTGATGAGGTTTTTTCTGTCGGTTTTTTTTTTCGTGGAAGGAAAGTGACGAGGTTCTTGTAGTGAGTAAAAAAAGAATTGTGTATTTGACCAGAAGCTTCGGTGTATCTATGTTTTTACTTATTTTACCACTCTCTTCGTTTCAAATTATTTATCGTAGATTTTTATACATATAGATGGGTCTAAACTTAGAACTAAATCTACATACATTCATATCTAAAAAATATGGATAATGTATGGGTCCAACTACTTTGGGACATTACATACAAGAACTGCCCCCTGATGATAAGCTGACAAGATTTTTCTGGTGGAAAGCACACATCTCTCTTATAAAAATTTACAAGCAACACTCTGAAATCTATCAATAAAGGAAACACAATCTCCTTATGGTTTGATAAATGGAACTCTTTCTGACTGTGGTGTGTGTTTTTCCCTTTTATGTACTGGGCTTGTTATGCTGTGCCCACAGTGGTTGATGTACTATGTTGCTACCTGAACTCGAACTTGTGGTCGTTGCTTTATATATAAAGCGTGGCGGAAGCCTACTTTCTTGATAAATGGAACTCACAACTTTTCCAACAACAATTCCCTGAACTATTTTCCTTTTCCAAGGACAGCAGAATCACTATGGAAACATTCAGGTTATCAAATAATTGGGACTAATCTTTTCACACTCCTCTTTTAGCTCAAGCTTGGAATCAACTTCAGATTATCATGACAAAAATACCCCCTATGTCCTCAGCTAAAGATATATGGAAATGTCAAGGAAAGCAAACATACTCATCCATGACACTATATAAACAGATCACAACAAGAAAACCTGAAAAAATGCAAATAGATTGAAACGCAAGATTTTCTATTGGCTAGTTCTGCACAACAGGATCAACATCAGAGCTATGCTACATAGGAAAGGATTGCATCTAGACTCATACAGTTGTCCCTGCTGCTCAAGCCAGTCAAGTGAAACATTGCTACACCTTTTGTGGGCTTGTAAATTTGCATTCAAATGTTGGAGATCAATCATCCCTTTCATACATTGAGATACATCCGTCTATGGAGAAATAATTCTTCCATTACAGCAAGTCCCACCCGAATTTGGCATGGAAATTATTATACTGGGATGTTGGAACATTTGGATCCGAAGGAATGGAAAGGTGTTCAGAAATGAGGAACCAACGGTTCCGAATTGGAGAAGAAACTTAAAACAAGATCTCTCTCTACTTTAACACAGAATAAAGGAAAGATTGAAACCCAAGCTCCTGGAGTGGATCAACAATAATCTTAGATAATTTTCCTATGTTTAATAAAACAGGAATTGGTTAAACCCTCAATCTTTGTTATTTACTTTACCATTGTATCATACCATTGTACTTGAATTTTGGAGAAAATAAAAAATACATCGTAGAACAATTGTTCTACAGTTACTGCCTTAAAAATTTATCTAAAAAATATATGATCAATAATTTGAAATGGAGAAAATAGAAAAGCATACTCTTCAGATTTATCTTTCTTTTTTGATAAAAATATATTTTTACTAACTTAAATTGTAGCAACTAGTGGATATAAATCATGATGAGCGACACCCGGCCAGATTTATCTTTTTTATTGCTGAATTTTGGGATCGTATAAGTACATTGTTGCCAAACAAAACAAGTGGTATCCATTTTTCTTTCCGAGGTATTCAGGCTCAGAAGATCATATCTCCATCCTCTGAAAGACCACTCAACATATTCTCAAAAATAGATATTCTGACATAGCATGCATATCCTAGTTTTATTCATCATGCGCAGGATTACCATCAACTAGCATTAGATCTGAAAAAATATCCGAAGCGGGATGCAACCAACACGCTGATTCTTCAGTGTGTAATCACTAAATAAATTCGTATGATCCGATGCCGTTTCCGTTTCATAATAATTGTCATTGAAATGAATATGTTTAGCAATAATATACATCTAGATACATTCATTTTAACAAGAAAAGAATACTAGACACAGTGGCGGAGCTTTCTTAGGGCCAAACTGGGCCATGGCCCCCGTAACTATTGTAGTTTTGATATGTCATTAGCACATAATTAGACAAAAATGATGTAGTTTTGCTTAAATTTTGTACTGAATCCCCCCCCCCCTCCCCCTTGCACGGGTTAGCCCCTCCAACAATTTCGATCAAACTCCACCATCGACTATACATGGCGTTTTGAAGCAAGAAAATAAACGGTTTCGATCCCTAATTTTGTCTCCAAACTCGAGTTGAACCCTCCATTACAAAACAAGATATTTCAGTCATATGATGCTGACAGATTGGCTGACATAGCGCTTTCTCCTAGCTCACACTGGACGAATTGGTGCAAAACTAAAATTCCCAAAAGGAAAAAATCCTAAAAAATGAGGGAAGGTAAAATACACGGAACCAAGAATTAACAGATGAGACAACTAGTCAACCAAAAACGGCTTCATCTCAACAAAACAAAAAACGAAAAATGGCTTCATGAAATAGAAATGTATCAACATCAGAAGTCAGATAACTACGAATCTTCTCGAATCATAGTGATTTTCCTTAGAAAAGTAAAAGAGGTCTCACTCAGCTATCCTTCTTTTCTACGGAGTAGTTTCTACCCTGTGCTGTGACAAACGCTTCCACGTCCCCACCCAGCGTGACACGCTCTTGCGTCTTGCGTAGCTCACAGCTACGACCACTTGCAGTATCACAGGATACTACGGAGTACTCGGCAAAGCCTCCTTGCTCTCGCTAGCGCGGAACGTACCACAGAATAAGCAATGCCTTTCACCCCAAACCAGATTGCAATGACGTCAAAAGTAATTTGAAAAGATCAGCACATTAAGTACTCCGTTCCAAAATAAATCATCGTAGCCTTAGTACAATTTTGTATTAGAGCTAGTATAAAGTTAAGACAGTTATTTTAAAACGGAGAAAATAATTTTTGTATCCACTCGCAAAAAAAAGTACAGTAGTTTTTTATCTCACTATTTTGAACGGAAAGACTTTTAATTGTGATGATTATCCTTTTACTGATGTTATAAAGGTTCTACAAAAATAAAAATGACTATTTCGAATGAATACCATTGAGCCTTTGCACAACACATTGCAAAAGTATAAAGTTACAAGGAATTTCTATGCCAAAGAAATTAAAAGATGAATGAAAGTCAACTATTAAGATCACATTGATGACTTTGAATGCTTTGTTTCAATAAAGTTAACTCTATGTAATAACATAGTTTTGTATGCTTTTCCGTAATAACAAGGTATGTGCCCATGGGTTACCACTTGGATCAATATTTGTTAACGAAATAAATGGACCAAATGAGATTTTTTATGCAAAACAAATATACAAAATAAGATTATGATTTAATTATAAAGTATATATTTTTTGTTATTTATTAAACTAACAAAATAAGTATATCCATGATTGACCTACTTTATTGGGTTATAAAAAATAAAAGATTGGTTTATGTTTATTTGTTGATGAATCATGACTTTGTTACTATTTATTGGATAAAAAAATATGTAAGGAAGGACGAAGGGATGAGCGTAACACGCGTTCAACGGGAGAGGAAACTTTACGTATTCGTTAAAGACTAGGAATAAGCTCGTGTGTTGCCACAGCGGCTAAATATTTTTAACAAAATATGAGAATCATATGAATTGTTTCAAAATTGGACATGGCATTTTTGCACCTAGGAGCATATGCTCCTGGTATTTAAAATGTGTTTTAAATGTATTTATAAATATCATAAAATTCTGAAAAAATGTTACATGTGTACATCTCAACATTCTACATGCTCACAAAGTCATTTCGTGAAAACCCAACAAATTTACTATAGCATGTGAAAAATACAAAATTCATTGTTAGAAAGGGCTTTTGACAAGATATTTTCTTGTCTTTTTTACACAAACCACAAAAAATGTTGATTTTCAAAAACAAATTATGTGCACACATAGAATATCAAGATGTGCAAGTAAAAATTTTGTTTAGATTTTTTTGACATTTTGAAAAGTTTTTTCCGGTGGCAGGAGCATATGCACCCATGTGCCGAAATGAACTTTCAAAATTGGTCTCTTATCTTTAGTAATCTAATAAATCAAATCAATCACAAGCATATACCTATTTTGCCAGTTTAGGAAATGGCAAAAAATGCTTTGTAATCTAAATATATTTTTATTTCTTTTACATTAAGATTTGTTTCATATTGAAAATTCATTTCGGCACACGGGTGCATAAGTTCCTGCCATCGGAAAAAAACTTTTCAAAATTGTTGTATAGTTTAATTCATTCTTTCCATTGAAAGTTTGTGAAAAATTGTTCGAAGAGTATGATATATATGGAAGGTTGGACGAAGGGGTGTGAAGAGAAAATTCTGACCTAATATGGAACCTTATTAAAGAAAATAGTAGAGACAATATAATTGCACATGTGTTACAACGGGTACGCTAACCTGTGATTTAATTACCCATATTAATATGATTCTATAAATAAATGTTTATCAAATCCTACCTATTATTTACCTACCTAAACATATTTTAGGATTTTCTTTAGTAATCACTTAGTGACTTACCAAACATACATAAGTTAATTTGATAAGTCAATAAAGTTGAAAAATTAAGGTGGTCTTCAAAGTCTGATACTAAAAAAATTATGAAAAGTTGGACGAAGGTCTGCCAGCAGGAAAAGAAATGGTACTTATTTTGTAAGTAGTAGACATTAAAGAAAAACCAAGAATTACCTTTAAGACGTTTATGTGATGTTGTGTTTAAATAGAAATTTTCTTGCTAATATAATGATTGCCAAATCATCAGAGTGTGATGAAATCATGAAATTTTAACATAATACAAATATTTGGTATGTTTGTTCCGTTCTAATTTGAGTTACATAGCAAACAATTGTATTTTTATCTTTTCATATTTTTCCTATTTTGATAAATTTGTATTCTAATTTTTTTCACTGCTTATGTTTGCATTTTATTGTTTCTATAGAGGTGAGAGTATTAAATTTGGTTAACATACAGTCGATAATGAATATAATTGCAACTTTACAATTAGCGCGACATCTCACGATCGACACTATGCAGTATTAGTGTTTCCGCTAGCCTCGACATCATAACGACTTCAGGATATTTGAGTTTGTCCTCCTTATAGCATTTCCAGTTTATTTGGGACATGGTTAAATGGGGTAGAGTCTAAGACAGTGGCACATCTCTGAATCGAAGTGTGTGCATTACTTTAAGCTATTTGGAATTGTCGGAATGACGTTATATTTAGCCGAAACAACGTCATATTTTTTTTGCATGTTATCTTCGAGACATCTGGATGGATTTGTATGTGTTCGATACTCAATTGTACGGAAGTCAGAGAGCATATGATCTATGAGTGCAACCGTTAGAAGATGGTATCACGGGATATGTACAACCGGTTTGGATGATGATCCATTAATAAGATAGGTGTTTAGTCATCTGATCCTATTTTCGTGTGTCTTTTTTCTTCTTTGCGTTACGGATTGCTTGCGAATTTGTGTTGAACTACATACTTTATTGCTACTTAGTTTAAGTAAAATAAAATGGTTGTGTGCATACCTTGGTGGAGGGGCCGCGGGTAATCCTCCTTTTTAAATAAAATAAAATCAGAGAAGCCTGTTTAGAGTTATTTGTCGCTACACGAGAATCTAAACTTGGGTAAAATCTATGCCATGTGTCCATTTACGACTCGCTGTCATACAAATAAGGTGCGGTCCCCGCATCGTTTTTATTTACTTGATGATAAAGATCTTGGCACAAAGATAGTAAAATCAAGAAAGAGCGAAGCTAAATCCCCACAAAACAAATCAATAGAGAAGTGAAATCTCAGAATTCTAGAAGTTAGATGAGTTTGAACCCGAAGGGGGTTCTGGGAGTAGTTTCAACATCTGTACCATGGTCTCTGGTCGCAAAGAAAAGCATAACCTTGGTATTGCTTTCATCTGTTCCAATGAGTACTTGCCAGTTCATTCATAGCTTGCTAATGACAGCAATGGCAATCCACCAAAATACCTTGGTCCATGGAAGAATCAATCGCATCCAAGTATTGTCAACTAATCCCTGTAAAATGGATCAGACAAGTAGTATCATTGCTGTCAAAACTATGAACCCTTTGGGGAGCAGAATAGACCAGAAGCTTATAGAGTAGAACAGTAAAGGAGATAGTAGGTGAATGGAGCAATCATGTTAGACCTCGTTTGGTTCACTGGATAGGATTATCATGGGAATAGGAAAGCCATAGAAAGTGAGACTAGGTGTAAGGAAGTCTGAATAGTCTCTGTTTGATCATTTGAACTGATCTCATTGCCAGTTGGATGTTCGAAAGAAACTGCAGGATGGAATTCAGATAGTACAAGAGAAGAGTTATGATGGCCGAATGTACAACTGAATTTGAAAAAAAAAACTGAACTAATTTGGCTGAGCTCAGTAAACACAGAATGCAGTTTTCATGAGAACGTCAGGGAAATTCATGGTCGCACTCAGCCGTTCTTCTTTTCTATCAGTGCATGGACAACACTCACGCGCTACAGAGCACAGGCCCTTGCCTAGCCGACAACCAGGTTCACCTGTAGTTTCAGAAGATTTTAATCCTACTTAGCAGCTAGCTAGTTAACAGTATCAGTATGAACAGCAGAAGGTGCCATCGCAGAATTGTCTCCGGTCCATTCTATCCATAAAAGTAGTAAGTAGATTTTACTCGCTGCAACTACGACGCCGACTTCCATCCGACGTCCTTCTCTCAGAAATTCAGCCCAATGTGCGGTGCGCCTCAGTCCTCTATGACCGCTAGACACGTCCTTCTCTCTGTGACTTATTGTGCGGTGCGCCTCAATCCTGCCATCTCATCCACAAGACAAACAATCTCCACGCCGTCAGAAAAATGTACCAATGGGATTCGTGGTCGTGGTTATAAACTTTCACTTTACCAATTGAATGGTGTTGCGTCTGACTTCAGTTTGCTCCAGAGAAAACGAGAGAGCAAAATTCGGCAACAAACCAACCATGCCAGCTCTTCTTCTGCTCTTGTTCTTGAGCCTAAACGCCGGAGCGTTGGCCTCGTCGGCTGACGCCGGCCAGTTCGCCTACCAGGGCTTTGCCACGGCGAACCTTACTCTAGACGGTCTCGCCGTCGTCATGCCCGACGGCCTCCTCGCTCTCACCAACTTCACTTCCCAGGAAAAAGGCCACGCCTTCCACCCATCCCCGCTCCACTTCCTCAACACGACGAGCAAAAACTCCACCGCCGTGGCGCGGTCTTTCTCCACGTCCTTCGTGTTCGCCATTGTGTCCGTGTACGATGGCCTGAGTGACCAAGGGCTCGCCTTCGTCGTCGCCGCGACCTCGGACCTCTCATCGGCCAACGGCGGGCAGTACCTAGGCCTCCTCAACGCCACCAACGGCACCCCCAGCGACCACATACTGGCGGTCGAGCTCGACACCATCCGAAACCCCGAGCTGAGGGACATCAACAGCAACCACGTCGGCATCAACGTCAACAGCCTCATCTCGCAGCAGGCCAAGCCCGCCGGCTACTACGGCGATGACGACGACATGGCCTTACGAGACCTGACGCTGAATAGCCGCGAGCCGATGCAGGTGTGGGTGGACTACGACGGCCAGGGCAGGCAACTCAATGTGACATTAGCTCCCGTACATGCTCCAAAGCCCAAGAATCCCTTGCTCTCTGAAGCCATTGACCTCTCCATTATCATGGCGGACACGATGTACGTTGGCTTCTCATCATCGACGGGCGTGGTGCCCACGCACCACTACGTTCTTGGATGGAGCTTCAGCTTCGACGGACCTGCTCCACCGCTGGACTTCTCTAAGCTGCCCAACCTGCCACGTGTGGGTCCGAAACCTCGGTCCAAGATCTTGTATATCGCTCTACCATTAGCCAGCATATTGCTCATCGCTGCAGTGCTGGCTATTATCCTCTTCCTGTGGCGTCAGCATCGCTTTGCAGAAGTGCGTGAAGATTGGGAGGAAGATTTCGGCCCACAGCGATTCGCATACAAAGATCTCTTTCATGCCACCGGTGGGTTCAAGAATGCAAATTTACTCGGCTCGGGAGGTTTTGGAAAAGTATACAAAGGGGTACTTCCTGTGTCTAATTTAGAGATCGCCGTAAAGAGAGTCTCACACGACTCAAGGCAGGGAATACGGGAGTTCATTGCCGAAGTGGTGAGCATTGGCCGTCTTCGTCATCGAAATCTAGCACAATTGCTAGGCTATTGTCGGCGCAATGGTGAACTTCTCTTGGTATATGACTACATGGCAAATGGTAGCCTAGACAAGTACTTGCACAATAAAAATGGGCCAGCTCTATATTGGCCTCAAAGGTATTGGATCGTCAAAGGTGTTGCGTCAAGCTTGTTGTATCTACATGAGGAATGGGAGCAAGTCGTCATCCACCGAGATATTAAAGCAAGCAATGTGCTACTAGACAGGCAGATGAACGGACGACTAGGTGACTTTGGTCTGGCACGGTTATACGATCATGGTACAGATGCTCAAACAACACATGTTGTTGGTACCATGGGATACCTCGCGCCAGAACTTATGCACACTGGAAAGGCAACACCCTCAACCGATGTATTCGCATTCGGTGTGTTTCTCCTAGAGGTCGTATGTGGACGCAGATCAATAGGGAGTGACGAGCATAACAATCCGGTGGTGTTGGTCGATTGGGTGCTTGAGCACCACCGCAATGGCTCAATCATTGATACCGTGGATTCCCGGCTCGAGGGGAAATTTAACATGGAGGAGGTCGCCATCGTACTCAAACTAGGTTTGTTATGCGCACATCCGTTGCCTAACACAAGGCCTAGCATGCGAAAGGTCATGCAGTATCTGGATGGTGACCAGGTTGCACCTCATTTGACCCTGATATACATGAGCTACAACGAAATGACCTTGATGCAGAGTGAAGGGTTTGATTCATACATCACGCAGTGCCCTCCACCGGCGACGAGCACTGGTTGTGCATCTGATGAGTCCTTGGTGACGGTTCTGTTTGATGGGAGATGAAGTGTTCCTTGCAATTTATGATTATTTATGGATCTTTTCGCTTTCTCCTTGAGGGATTTAGTCATCTTGTGATCTAGTATCGCTCCTTCTCTTTGCACATCATGTAATTTGACCCTAAGGCGAAGGACATATTTTCCTGTAATCCATGAATCCAAGTTTTAATAGTGAAATTTATTGTCCCATGCATCAACTTTCATGCAATTGGTTGTTGATGAAATATTATGTATCGACACCCATTAACTTAACAAATCATCATTGTGATCATATGGTAACTCAAAGTGGTATGAGATCTCGTACTTAAGGTTCACGCCTCAGAGATATATCTTTCTAATCTTAACTCATATGGGTAGCATGGGGTCAGTGGAGAGGTCGAAGGTGATGAATTTCCTCGTCCGGTAGGGTGTCGAAAATGGGCTAAATCCATCCCTAGGGTCCATGAGTCACCGGTGGGGCCCCTTTGGCTAGATTTTTGGCATAACCCTTCTTCTATCTTGAAACCGGCTACCGTATTTTTGTTTTTCTTTTTGGTCCCCGAAAATATCTTTTTTTGTTACATCAAAAATAGCAACTAGCACTTTGCACTGGATTAATATGTTTTAAATAAAAATAATTGGAAATTGTGCTAAAGTTGTGCATAAATGATGAGAATATAGTATGAACACAATCAAAACTATAAGTTTGAGACATATCAATGTGTCAATATTTTTCCTTCGAGTGCAACATAATACAACATCACTCTTGTTGGAATTAACCATGATGGTTTTGTCCACCTAGAACTTATCCAATGATACCCACAAGTATAGAAGATCACAATAGTCTCCACTTGGAAGTATTGTATCCCTTATATTGACATTGTGGGAGCGTGAGGTTGTTGTAGAGAATTTAGTGGATGCTTCACTCTCAGTCTAATCACCTCATGCTTGATAAATGCTAAGGTCTTATGACCTGACAGGGAGACACACATGAGTTGAGTTGCCTACCCTTCCACCTTGTTCCACAAAGGGGTGCTGGTTGACTTGGGGAGTTTTTTAGCAAATTTTCTATTGAGTTAAACTATAACAACAAATTGCCTATTTCTGAAACTTTATCTGAATCTAGACCCTTTTGACAACAACAATCATGTTAGCATTTTTTACATGGGGAAACATCGCGGGCATTTGTGCTTGTGCCCTGCCCCACCATGGGGTAGTACTTCTGAATGATATGATGTAGCCCAACCCAATGGCAAAAGGTGTGGATCCTTAATTACCCCCGAAGTCCAAACCCCAACCCCTTTGCCATTTCCCTTATGAAGGGGTAAGTGGGTGTGGGTGGATCTCCCCCCCCCCCACCCCCCACCAGCACCATTTCATCCCACCTTTTCCCCCTCTTCTCTTTCGATCTACAGCCCCTGCTCCGCTGATCGAATCTTATCTCACATCCTTCCAAAATGTTGTCATTGGTTTATGGATTCCCCACTTTCACCCCTTGAGTTAACCTCTCTTATATCCCACAATTTGGTGATGGGTCCATATTTTACGCATATTTCAAGCTCATTAATTTTCTATTATCTCTTTATATCGTGTTCTGTTGAGCCAATTACAATGTCCACTATGCACAATTTCCAGTTTATACTCCGTTCATTGTGATCATTGTATTATTTATGTTTGTTTTAGTTTTTGTGTGTCTTCGGTTGCTATGGAGTAACCACATATCTAGCATGATGAAAACACCAAAGACATGTGCAATATGGAGGACTTCCGGTACCAGATTGGCTATTTGGGGAGTGTCAAAATTGTATTTTTTCCAAAGTGCTAAAAATGAAGATCCAAGGGTATCGACGCGGTAGTCTCTCTCATACGATCTCAACGAGCCCAAGAACATTGAATTCTGAGTTTTTATGAAGCAATGTCGGTAGTTCAAGTAAATCAGTAGCGGTTGGAATCGAAGACGGCTTTCGTACCGGCGCCCGTAACATGTCCGAAAATGTCCGAATTTTTCCTTTCTCAACTAGATTATTCACCATGTTCCCATTTATTTCCTCGAGATTCTTGATCAATAAGGAAATTTTTGGAAAGGATTTGGGTCATCAAGAGCCCTTGGATGATTCCATCTATGAATGAGGCCTAGTGAGAGCCCTCTATATGAACTCTATCAACCCTAGACACACGTGGCAATCTTATTCATCATATCAAAACCCATCTACAGCCGTCTCCTCCATTGTTGCTCCAAGAACACCTAGAAGGAGGGACAAGACCAAGTGAAGGAAGATGAGGCTCCACCACGCGAGCACCGGCCTGCCATCTTCATCACCATCGGCGCCGCCTTCACCACCATCACTAACAAGCCTTATCCCTTAACCCGTTAACCGGCTCCATGCTGGTTTGTAACTTGATCCTCTCCTCTGAGTATTCAATTTATATGTTTGAGTAGACATATTTGTGTTTGAGTTTATGCACTTAGAATTAGATTTTATCTTCCTTCAAGTGTCCATATATCTTCTATTTTGTGTTCAAGTTTATACCCTTCATGAATTTTGAGAGGAGGTCTCGCTCGTATTATTGCTGTGATGACGTGAAACTATTACTATCATTGTTATAGGATAGGATGTTGAGGTAATTTGAAGTGACAGTAAAATCCTCATTCCTCATTTGTGAAGACGGTATCAAACTTTCAAGGAAACAAATTTTTTTGTTTCCTTAGCGTTAAGAAGCTTGTAGGATGGATATCTAGCGAGCATTCAGAGTGTTGCAAGCTTGATTTTCCATTGTTTGTGACCTTGCAAGATTCTGGGAAGAAAATCTTTTATGATCCATCATGATATCGTGTATGATCTTGCACAATATGATCATAGAAGACGAGCGAGGTCAGTCCGAGGACTATCAGTATGAAATGAGGAGGAAAGTTTACAAACATCTTGTGAACCCTATCACGGATGAACTCATCTTGAGAGATTTCTTCAAGTGCATCAATGAATTGAAAATCGCGCGAGGCATGAACAACATCGTAATGACCTTGTTGAACATTTCTGAGAGATATATTTTTTGATAAAGGGTTGAATTTATTAACTCAAAATAAAACATCAAGGGAATACAAACGCAATGAGCACACACACACGGCTTCTACGTAGTTAGGGATGCATACAACCTACACGAAGACACACACACACACATAAAAACAAATATGTCGGCAAACAACAAAGTCATACAAAACCAAATTATGCCTACGGGAAGGGGAAAAAACCCAAAATCGATAAAATTCGCGATTGAAAAACTACAACAACGACTACATTCGCGCAAACTATCTCATGATGCCACAAGGGTTCTTGAACTACAACGCCTACAGGAAGGGAGCGGTGCTCAGGCGCCACCGTCACCGGATCCAACCACCAACGACTAGATTATAGGTTTTCACCCTGAAGAATCAATCTGAGCATATATGAGAAATGCCTTTAAAAATGTCAAGACGCAAAAACATAGCCATTTCCAGGTATAACCAATTTCGTTTAGACCTAGTTTTTCACCCCGTAGCTCAAGATTAGGTGCGCGAGTAGCACCATCCTAAAGTCAAACATGTGTTATCGCCACCACTTTTCTGTGATCCTAGCCACTGGCGGAGGAACAAGGAAATGGCTGGGCGGGCCAACCTTGAGTGAGCCCAATGTTTTCTTGTCCTCGTTCCCCATTTTCTTCCTAAACTCATTGTTTTGCTCTAAAATTGGGCGGGCCATGGCACAATTTTACTTGCACTAAGCTCCGCCACTGATCCTAGCAACTACATGCAATGCTCCACTGCCACTTCACAACTATACCCTCTATGTCAAGCCGACGTTTGTGGATTGCATCTCACCATCGAAGCTTAAAATGGGATCTGAAACGAGTAATCTTCACAGAGACCTTTCAGAGTTTCCGTGGTTACCGCAATCTGCAATGAGGCTGCCGGGACGGTCAAAATGATCACCACACGGACCAATAATGATGAAGCACATAACTGTTGGTTTCCATCTACTCAAAGAGAATCCCACCGAAGCATGTCAGCCCGGACCGACATTATCGGATCTAGGAGCACAGAAGGTGAATTTGTTCAATGGCCAAGAACAAAGGCGCCATAACCGTCTTGGCCGCAACGCCCACGGCTTCAGGTCCACTATCTGGTTAGCACCAGCAAAGGGTCCCACAGCCGACATCCGTGCTCGTTTCGCGCCGGTTTTGTTCTTCTTTTTTGTTTTTTGAGGGGATTGTTCATTCAATTTACTTTTGATCAATAAGCTTAGGCCCCGCTTGGTATGGATGTATTATTTACACTTGTATTTATTTTACAAGTATATATTTATGGAACATATGTAAATTACACTTGAAAAAAATACAGACCAATAGACACATGTATATTTTACAGGTGTAAATGGGAGCAAAACGGTGAACCAATCAGGGCCTTAGTTGCAAAAATAAAGCCAAGCTTGGTCCGTCTACCACCATATGGCTCATCCACGCTGACCTCCAGTGCTACTGCACCTGCGACGGCGTTAAAATACGCCTAGTGTTCACCTACGGATCAGAGTATAATACGATCAGCAGGCCGTACACTGTCTGATTACGTCTGCGAAATAATCTAAACTACCACTGCCGTTCCACTACATGTTTTGGACCAAACGAACCCAATAGAAAACATGTATCGCAGGCAAACCGGCGTACTTAAACCAGAACGCCGGCATCGTACAATGAGATACAACACCACGAAGCCGGAGCTTTCAGAAGGGAACGAACGGTACGGCCAAGGCGTCATGAAAGAGCCACTTGGAGTCTTGTGATAAGTGCATGCGTATATGACAACGCGCCGAGCAATGTCGTTAATCACATAGCTAAGCCACGCCTTATATAAATCGAACGTCACATAGATACACCCATCAAGGCATCAGCCAAAGTGCCAATCATATCTGCTGCGCCGGCACAGAGCAGCTCAAGCCGACGCACAAATGGCGGCGAACGCGGGCTACTTTCTCGCCGTCCTGCTCCTCCTGTCCTTGCTCAGCTCGCCGCTGCCATCGCGCGCCCAATCGTCGTTCCCCGTCAATGTCTGGCCCAAGCCGACGTCCATGTCCTGGGCGGAGCCCCTGGCGGCCATGCCGGTATCGGCGTCGTTCCGCATCGTCGCCACGTCCGGCAACAACCCGCACCTCGTCTCGGCCACGCAGCGCTACACCGCGCTGCTCTTCGCCGAGAGGTACCGGCCCATCGTTCGCCCGGCGGTCAACGTCACCGCCGGTGGCCCCGCGCTGCAGAGCCTGGCCGTGTCCGTGTCCGACCTGTCCGCCCCGCTCCAGGACGGCGTCGACGAGTCCTACGCGCTGGAGATCCTCCCCTCCGGCGTGGCCACCGTCACGGCGGCCACGGTGTGGGGCGCCATGCGCGGGCTGGAGTCCTTCTCGCAGCTCGCGTGGAGGGGCCCGCGAGGGGAGCTGCTGGTGGCCGCCGGCGTCAAAGTTGAGGACCGGCCTCTGTACCAGCACCGCGGCCTGATGCTCGACACCGGCAGGACCTACTTCCCCGTCGCCGACATCCTGCGCACCATCGACACCATGGCTGCCAACAAGATGAACGTCTTCCACTGGCACATCACCGACTCGCACTCCTTCCCCATCGAGCTGCCGTCCGAGCCCATGCTGGCGGAGATGGGATCCTACGGCGAGGACATGAGATACACCGTCAAGGACGTCCAGCGCATCGTCGACTTCGCCATGAGCCGCGGCGTCCGCGTCGTGCCGGAGATTGACGCGCCGGGTATTATTTCTAGGCCCATCTGCTGACACGGCCCACTTTCCTACGGCCCAGTTAAAGAATGAGCTGAGCGCTAATCCTTCTTGATATTTTATTATTATTTCAGGCCACACGGCATCGTGGGCCGGCGCGTACCCGGAGGCGGTGGCCTGCGCGGGAAAGTTCTGGCTGCCGGACGCGAGCGACTGGGGCAGCAGGCTGGCGGCGGAGCCCGGGTCAGGCCAGCTGAACCCGTTGGAGCCCAAGACGTACGAGGTGGTGGCCAACATCATCAACGACATCACGTCCCTCTTCCCGGAGGGCTTCTACCACGCCGGCGCCGACGAGGTGACGCCGGGGTGCTGGAGGACGGACCCGTCGATCCAGGCCGACATGGAGAGGGGCGGCACCCTGAGCCAGCTCCTGGAGCGATACGTGCGCGCGGTGCACCCGCACGTGGTGTCCAAGAACCGCACCGTGGTGTTCTGGGAGGACGTGCTGCTGGACGTGGAGGTGAACGTGAGCGCCTCCGTCATCCCGCCGGCGACCACCATCCTCCAGACATGGAACAACGGCGCCAACAACACCAAGCTCATTGTGCAGGCCGGGTACCGCGCCATCGTCTCCTCCGCCTCTTTCTACTACCTCGACTGTGGCCACGGCGACTTCGTCGGCAACAACAGCGAGTACGACGACCAGAGGAGCGACTTCGACACCAGGGGAGGGTCCTGGTGCGGGCCGTTCAAGACGTGGCAGCGGGTGTACGACTATGACATTGTCAACGGGCTCACCGCCGAGGAAGCCAAGTTGGTCATCGGCGGCGAGGTGGCGCTATGGACGGAGCAGGCCGATTGGACGGTCCTGGATGCCAGGATCTGGCCGCGCGCGTCGGCCATGGCGGAGGCGCTGTGGTCCGGCAACCGCGATGCGTCCGGCCGAAAGCTGTACGCAGAAGCAACAGACAGGCTCAATGACTGGCGACACCGCATGGTGGGAAGAGGGGTCCGCGCCGAGCCCATCCAACCGCTTTGGTGCCGGAGCCGTCCCGGAATGTGCGACCTGGTTCGATAAGAACTCGACATGCGCGTGTGCCACAACTCGGAGCATTACCTTTCATAATCATACGTACTACGCGCAAACCAAATCATAATTTATTAAAGCGCGATGATTTATGTTGTAAAATGTGTGTTGTTTCCTTTTTGTTGTGTCATTGTGCCGTTGTGCGAGAGAATGCTTTACAACAGTGCCATTTTTTGTTAATTTGTTCTTGTTTTAAATGTGAAGTGGACGGCGTGTTAAATTATCCAATGCGTGATTGTGCCATGTTCAAAGCCTGCCTTTTCATGGGACCCGTTCGCCAAATGACTCGCTCGCACTGGTGCTTGATTTAATTAAAGTAATCGTGTGTTGATGTTTAATGCCGAGTTGTTTGTGTCAATCACCTTCGACTCTTTCTTCCAAAAATTTATGCATTGCCGCTCATGTTTTATTGTATTTTAATTTCCCTCGCAAAAAAATGTCTTATTTCGATTTATAGGGAAATTTAGCTTATGACTACTTCTCTCAGTTTTAGTAATTAATCTATCTATTGTTAAACCAGAATACAGAAAACATACTACCTCCAATCCATATTAATGGACACACACTTAGTATAATTCTAGTATAAAATTGTACTATACATGTGTCCATTAATATTGGTCGAGGGAGTATATGTATACACTATTAATATAACTAGGTAATGTGTCACTGTGTTGCCACCGGGGCTTACTATTTTTAATGCAATAACAGGACCATATCCATATGACAGAAATCTTGATGCAAAAAAATAGACAAATTTTGTTTCATTATAACGCATAGATTTTTTGCTATTGCTTCAAGTGAAAAAATTAGGTATGTGTTTGTGATTGATTGAATTTATTGATTAACAAAGTTTTATTGGATCATTAAAGACTTATTGGGTTATCACAAATAAAAAATTATTTGCTATTTATTTATTCAATCTATAAAAGCTGAGTGGAAAATTATTGAAAGAGTGGGCCATGAAACGTTGAACGAATGGGTGTGGAAGAGAAAATTAACGCAATATGAAATCTTTGGTTATTTTTAAGTAGAAGGAGAGATATGCAAACAATATTACTCCCTCTGTTTCATATCAATTGTCCTTGAAACGGACGTCTAGATACATCCATTTCGGTTACAACTAATATAGAATGGATGAAGTATTTTTGACAAAAATACTTCATACTCATTTAAAAATCGCAAGTTATGCAATTTGATTCAGCACTCGAATCCAAATTCAAACTTAGCAAAAATGGTGAATACTTCAAAATAGACTTATCAAATGTGTCAAATCGAAGATCTAACATGTGACGTATGATTTATAAAATAAAACAAATATGTACAAATAAAGCATAAATACGAAGATCACTTGTAGAACATCAATGGTGAGTGTAATCACCATTGCCACACCAGAACCGATCTCATCCATGTTGCCATGTGCACTCACACCTTTTATGTTTTTTATGCTACATTTTGTGCCTTCATGATCTTCAGATTTCGCAGTTGTGTTGCTCAAGTCATGCATGGTTAGTGAACATGAGCTTGTATTATTGTTTCATTTTTGTCTGCACTTCATCAGCAAAGACTCCCAACTTTTTTTTATTGACACTTTGCGATCCTGCAAGTGATGCAGGAACTTCTGAGAAGTTAGTGACTGAACCAAGGAGATCAGGCAGAGTGCGTCAGCTAACCGAGTGGTACGCTAACGAAGTATTCATCTTGAAAGATGATGAGCCTGTGAACTACAAAGAAGCGATGATGAGCCCCAACTTCACTGAATGGCTACAAGCCATGAAATCCGAAATGGAATCCATGTACGAGAACCAAGTATGGGACTTGGTGATCCCTCCAGAGGGTGTGAAACCAATTGAATGTAAATGGATTTTCAAAAGAAAGACAGATGCGGATGGTAATGTCACTATCCATAAAGCTAGGCTTGTTGCGAAAGGGTTCCGGAAAGTGCAAGGAGTTGACTACGACGAGACTTTCTCGCCAGTAGCAATGCTTAAGTCTGTGCGGATTTTACTAACAATTGCTGCGTATTTCGATTATGAGATATGGAAGATGGACGTCAAAACTGCTTTCCTTAACGGAAATCTCGAGGATAATGTATATATGATCCAACCTGAAGGTTTTGTCGCGCCAGAGGATGCTGGAAAGGTGTGCAAGCTTAAAAGGTCCATTTATGGACTAAAGCAAGCATCACGGAGTTGGAATCTTCGCTTTGATGAAATGATCAAAAGTTTTGGCTTCATCCAGAATGGCGAAGAAGCTTGTGTTTAGAAGAAAGTAAGTGGAGCGCAATATCTTTTCTAATAATATATGTGGACGACATATTGTTGATTGGAAATGATAAAGAATTTCTTAACACTATAAAGGAGTCATTGAAAACAGTTTTTCGATGAAAGATTTGGGCGAAGCCGCCTACATTTTGGGCATCAAGATCTATAGAGATAGATCCCGGCGCCTGATAGGGCTAAGCCAGAGCACGTATACAGACAAGGTTCTGAAAAGGTTCAGAATGGAGAGTTCAAAGAAAGGGCTACTCCCAATGTCACATGGTGTGGTACTCTGCAAGAGTCAATGTCCTAAGACAGATGATGAGCAGGTAGAAATGAGCACAGTTCCATATGCTTCGGCAATTGGATCAGTTATGTATGCCATGATATGTACAAGACCAGATGTTTCCTATGCTCTGAGCATTTGTAGCAAATACCAGAGCAACCCGGGTAATGCACACTGGTTAGCAGTCAAAAATATTTTGAAGTATCTAAATAGAACCAAGAATATGTTCTTGGTGTTTGGAGGTGATGAAGAACTTGTTGTAACGGGTTACACAGATTCAAGTTTCATGAAAGACCCAAATGACTTCAAATCTCAATCAGGATATGTTTTCACACTCAACGGGGGTGCCGTGAGTTGGAAAAGTTCTAAGCAGAATACGGTTGCGGATTCTACAACGGAGGCGGAGTACATCGCAGCTTCAGAATCTACGAAGGAGGGATATTGGATCAAGAAGTTCATCACCGAACTAGGTGTGATTCCTAGTGCTGAAGAACCCATGGAGATCTATTGTGATAATAGTGGAGTTGTGGCGCAAGCTAGAGAACCAGGGTCCCACCAGAAGTCCAAACACATAGAACGCCGTTATCACAAAATCCGAGAGTTCGTTGACAAAGTATATGTGAACGTATGCAAGATTCACACGGATCTGAACGTGTCAGACCCGATGATGAAGCCTCTTCCACGAGCAAAGCATGAGCAGCACCGGATAGCCATTGGTGTGCGAGAACTTATGTAACTAGTATTATTGTATCTAGTGCAAGTGGGAGACTGTTGGATATATGCCCTAGAGGCAATAATAAAGTCTTTTATTATTTATATTCAAGTTCATAATTAATGTTTATATTCCTGTGCTATAATTGCAATGACCCTGACTGTGAGATTTAGAAGAAAACTCATATGCATGTGTGGAAATGTAAACAACAAGAGTTCCTGGTTTAGCCTCTAAGACCAGCTCATGTGCTAACGGATGCTTACGTTTTCTTAATCATGGACATTGTTCTTGCAACATGGATGTCGGTAGCAATGAGAGCATGTTGTTAACAGAACAATGATGTTGAACCGACCCCAGTATTATAAATGATATACTTAGAGAACACATCGTAACAAAACGTTATAAGTCATATCATGGATTGTTATCATATACGAAATTCCTTAGACCATGAGAGTATCAAGTTGCTTCACATAGGAAGATGTGCTTTGGTTCTTAGATGAATCTTCCCGTTACTGGGAAGTAGTAAAATAAGTTCTGGGTACATTGGATGGTGTGTCTAGTAACTATGATAGTTCGAGACTGGGATTTTCTCCTTCATGATGAAGAGATATTACTCTGGGCCCACTCTGTATGACGGTATCCATTCTAGTCTGGCCAGACACATTGTGATTTAGTCACGGGGATACCAGAATACAAAACGAGAAATGAAGACAAACGAGCAATGAGGATAACATATGGCTTGTGATCAAGAAGTTGTTTCACATGGGTGCCAAACTTCTCTCTTCTAACTTTGTCCTATATCGCGAAGTAAAGGGAATGGTGCATGTATAACATAAAGGTTTACTCGAAGTTTCTTCGTGTATATGCGGGAGTCAACATGGGTGTCCATGGCTCCACTATTGATTATTGGCTGTTGACAATAGGCTGTTGTCCTATGTCCAGAAGACGTTCTGAGTCATGTCCGCATAATACCGAACCTATTGGGTCACACACTTAATGAGTAGTAATCTGTTAGAGAACTAGGAGATGAAAAGAGATGGGTACCGGAATTGTTTCGGGTGGAACCAGAATTGTTCTGGATAGAAATAGAAATGTTCTAGCTGGTACCAAATGGTCTCGGATGATTCCGGAACATTCAATAATGGTCTTGAGTGGTCATAAGACATTTGTTGATAGGTATTTGAAAGGTTACGAAATATCGGGAAATTGTTTCGGGACTTCCAGAAATGTTCCGGGAGGTTCCCTGAAGCTTATGGAAGTATCCGAAGGGTTATGGAACTCTCCAGGATGCGGAAACCGAAGCTAGACCAAGTAGGAAGGTCCACAAGGTCGTAGGTCGGTGGAAAAGGAAGTTTCCTTAGGGGGCAAGGGGAAACGCCAGGGTCCTTGGCGTCCCCCCCCCCCGAGATGCCGGAGTCTCTAGCGTTTCCCCCTGGACGCCGTAGTCCGCGGCGTTTCGTACTGGAATTCGTGTTGGACTCCACCTGGTGGCCAAAACCGACTTTGGGGAGGACCCTCGCCCAAGTTGCGACCCCAGGCTTCCACCTATATATACGGGGGCAGGGGCAACCCCAAAAATACACCAGAAAATCCCCAAGGTTGCCCTAGCTAATTCCACATGCCTCTAATTCTCTTCGGGCTAGATCATTCTAGTCCAGACGCCGCTAGGCTCTTCTCCCTCTAGTTTTTCTCGGTGGCGTTCTTCTATGGACGGCGGAGCTCTGCTGGATTGCTGCATCGGGACGTGTGGATACCGGTAGAGGGATCATAACTTTGGTCCTTCTTCGAGGAGCTTCTTCTTCCTCGAGCTCTTGTTCGAGGGACTTGCTCGAGGGACTTGTTCGTGGTACAATTCGCGAGATCTACTTCAACAAGATTCACTAGCTCTACTTCCGCTACATCCGTTGGTGAGCTATGGCCTAAACCTTGTATGCCATCTTCTTGGATGATCTTGGGTTCTTGCTTCGTAGGCACGAAATTTTTGTTTTCTACTACGTTTCAAAACAGGAATATGCAGCGAGATTGATCTCGCTAGGGTTTGGTGGTTCGAGTATTGTGTGCCCCAAGTTGTCGGCGGAGAAGATAACACCTCCTCGTTGGTTTCCCCAAGTGAAAGGTTATGATGTAGATACCAGCAAATTTCTCTTAGTGAAGATACCAAGGTTTATATCTCCAGTAGGATTCCAAAGTCAACAAGTAGTTGGCAATGACGTCAGAAATTATGGCGCGTAATTTGACGATTATCGTGGACTAGCACACAAGACGCAACTAACTTTGCTCCCAGCGAGTACAGAGAGGTTGTGAATCTCTTCGGCTTTGTTGTTTACAAAGGTTAAGCGCAAAGGGGAAGTAGTAATGCAACGAAAAGGAAATAAAGCAGTAAATATTAGTGGTGTGGACTTATGATGAGAATATGGACCGGGGTGTCATGGCGCTCACTAGTGATGTCTCTCTCCCAAAAGACGGTAAACAACTATGTTGGGTGAAAAAATTACAACTAAGCAATTGAAATAATTATAAATGCACCGCAATGCTAATTATGCTACATAAAGTAAAAGGCTCACAAGTAGATCATTTATTCATCAGCATCTATTTGCTAATCATACATCTTGAGATATTTATCCAGAACATCTCGTTGGTATCAAGTTGCGAGCCACAACTAATGTAGTGAACTCAAAGCAAAGGCCAACTGCATTAACACTCTATGCGTAACTAAGTAATCCGTGCAACACGCCATCGCAAGAAGCGTTGTTTTACCCCTAATGGCAACAACGGATTCCCTAGTCGCATGTTTCTGTCAGTCAAGCTGGACATCAAGAGGCATGAACCCATTATCTAGCATAACGCTCCCTCTTGGCGTTACAACTTAGTACTCGGCCAAAGCAACAAACTGTAACGGAGAACATGCATGACTACTCAAGAACACAGTATAAAACAGAACTATATATATTACTTCCACAAACTAAACATAATCTCTTAATCCATCAGATCCCAGCAAACACAACATAACAACATGGAAACTATAATATATATGCCTTGATCATGTTAGGCATCTCACAAGGACTAAACAATGAAGCACAAGATTGAAGAGAAGACATCAACTATGCGTAAGGTATGAACTCCTTGTAACCGCGGTTACAAACACCATTGTTTTCTCCCTGGTGGTAACATCACATCCCCTAGTCTCATGTTTCTGTCACTCAAGCTAGACATCGGGGGGCATGAACCCACAATCATGCATAACGCTCCCTCTTGGAGTTACGATCTACTACTTGGCCAAAGCAATAAAATGCAAAAGAGAACATGCAAGAATACTCACGAACTAAAACATAAAAGGTAAACCAAATATATTTCTCATCACAATCTGAACATAATCTCATAATCCATCGGATCCCAGCAAACACAACATAGCACACAGAAACTAGTACATAGATGCCTTGATCATGTAGGGAATCTCACAGGGGCTAAGAATTGGGGCACAAGATTGGAGAAAAGACATCATCTAGATACTGATCCTGGACCCATGGTCCAAGGGGGACTACTAACGGCACATTCGGGAAGCACTCATGGTGGTGGAGAACCTCCCGGGGATCAATCCTCCCCCGGCAGGGTGCCGGGACGGGGTCTTCTAACGATCCCAATCTCGGGATCGCGGCGGCGGCGGAATAGTGGTGAAAATCGTGTAACGGGGGGCTCCTGAGCGTTTTGCATCGGAGCATAAATATAGGCGGAAGGGGGCACCAGGGGGGCCACCTGACCAGGCGGTGATACGTCCCAAACGTATCTATAATTTTTGCTTCTTCCATGCTTATATTGGTGACTTTGCTATATGTTTTGCTACACTTTCATACCTTTTTCAACATATTTCGACTAACCTACTAATTCAGTGCCGAAGTGACAGTTTTTGTCTGTTGTTGTCCGTGCAATGCAGGAAAATGCCAATTATTAAAGTGCTTGGAAAAAATTGAGAAAAATCATATTAAAAATCAGCTGTCTAGAAGACTCCACAAGCCCGAAGGGGAGTCGGAGGGGTGCCCCTCTCACCAGGCGGGCCCCTGTCCCAGCCTAGGGTGGGGTCGCGCCAACTTGCCGCCTGGTCAGGTGGGGGGCCCTGGTGCCCCCTTCCACCTATATTTAGCCGCCGATGCAAAAACCCTCGGGAGGCCCTCCGTTACGGGATTTTCACCACTATTCCGCCGCCGCCGCGATCCCGAGGTCGGGATCGCCACAAGAACCTTTCCAGGCACCATGCTGATACGTCCAAAACGTATCTATAATTTATGCTTGCTCCATGCCTCTTTTGTGTGATATTGCTATGATATTGATGAACTTCCATACACTTTTGATCATATTTGGACTAATTTATTAACTCAGTGCACCCCAGTACCAGTTCCTGTTTTATCCTGTTTTTCTATTTCAGGTTTCCCCCGTATTAAAAGTGCTCCAAAAATTCGGGAAAAATACAATAAAAAATCAGCGCAGAAGAAGCTTCGGGAATCACCTGGGGGGGGCAGAGGGGACCCACCAGGGCCCCAGGCTCCCTCCCGGCGGGCCCTAGGGTGGGGCCGCGCCAAGGAGCCGCCTGGACCCCTGGTGGCCCCCCTGTCTGGCCCCCTTCGCCTATATATCCCTCGTGATGTGAAACCCCCGTGACGGGAACACTTTTTTCGCGATCTCTCCTCTGTTCCGCCGCCGTCGTGCTTCCAAGATCGGGAGCACCAGAAGAGCTCTTCCCGGCACCCTGCTGGAGGGAGGAACCACCTCCGGGAGCTTCTCCACCACCATGGATGCTTCCCGGATGAACCGTGAGTAGTCCACCTTGGACCATGGGTCTATGATCAGTAGCTATGTGATGTTCTCCTCCCCTCTTTGTTCTTCATGGATTAGACCTCGTGAGATGCCCTATATGATCGAGGCACATATGTAATCTTTCTGCTATTGCTATGCTGAGTTGGATGGGATCCGATGGATTATGAGACTATGTTTAGATTGTGTTTGAGTAATATATTTGATTCTCCTCTTTTATATTTATGCTCTTGAGTAATTCTTGCATGTTCTTCGTTGTTGTTTATTGCTTTGGACAAGTAGTAGGTAGTGACTCCAAGAGGGAGCGTTATGCATGATTGTGGATTCATGCCCCCTGATGACTAGCTTGAGTGACAGAAACATGAGTCTAGGGGATGTGTTGTTGCCACAAGGGGGAAAACAACGGTGCTTGTCCTTGCGGGTGCAAGGATTGTTTACTTTACGCAAAGTTCTTTAATGCAGTTGTCTATTGCTTTGAGTTTACACTTTGGGTGGGATTCACAACTTAATACCAGCGAGATGTTCTGGATAGATATCTCAAGGTGAATGATTAGTAGGTAGATGCAGATGGATTTCAGTCTACTTGTCTTGGCGTACCGCCCATGCTTTTGAGCCTCTTCCTTTCTTTATAGCATAGTTAGCAACTGTTTCCGCACATAATCTTGTCAATTTCCCAGCTGTAATTTGTTTACCTCGCATGGCTATTTTATCGTCTTTTGGGAGAGATACATCACTAGTGAACATCATAAGACCCCGGTCCATATTTCCAATATTTTTTACACCTTCAATTTACTTTCGGTATTTACTTTTCCGTTGCTATCACTATCATTATTATCCCGTGCGTTTTATCCTTTGTAAACAACAAGGCCGGAGGAATTGACAACTCCTCTGTACTCATTGGGAAGAAAAGTTATTTGTTGTGTGTGCAGATCCAGGTGAAGTAAGAAACCTTGAGTTGTGAACGACGCCATTGTTCACTTCACCACCTTCTTGTATCTGTTGGAGTCCTATTGGTTCGACATTCAACCTTAGCATCTTCGCTAAGGGAATTGCCGCTATCTACATCTCAACCTTCCACTTTGGGTAACCAACAAGGGGGCGTTAAATCGTACCATCAAAAGAAATTTCTGGCGCCGTTACCGGGGACTCCACTCTTCAAGATAGGGGAGTTGCACACTATCTTTTATCTTTGCTTTTTAGTCTTGTTATTTTACCTTTCAGTTTTTGCTTTAGTTTTCTTTATCAAAAATCAAAAAAATAGTTATTTTGCTTGCTGCTGCTATGGGTTCCTCCGAGAACACCAAGTGGTGTGACTTCACTAGTCACAACAACAGTGACTTTATCTGCACTCCTATTGCTACACCTGCTACTTCAGCACCTTCTTATGAGATTAAACCTGCTTTGTTGAACCTTGTTATGAAAGATCAATTCTCCGGCGCTGGAGATGATGCTGCTTTGCACTTAAACAATTTTATTGAGCTCTGTGATATGCAAAAGTACAAATAAGTAGATGGTGATATTGTTAAGCTTAAGCTTTTTTCCTTTCTCTTTGAGGGACGGAGCTAAAATTTGGTTTCAATCCTTGCCTAAGAATAGCATACATTCTTGGGACAAGTGCAAGGATGCTTTTATTGAGAAGTACTACCCCCCTGCTAAGATTATCCAATTGAGGAGCTATATTATGAATTTTAGGCAATTGGATAATGAACACGTTGCCCAAGCTTGGGAACGCATGAAATCTCTTGTTAAGAATTGCCCTACGCATTGTTTGACTACTTGGATGGTTATCCAAACTTTTTATGCAGGCTTGACCTTTACCTTGCGGAACTTGCTAGATTCGGCCGCGGGAGGAACCTTTATGTCAACTACACTTGGTGCTGCCACAAAACTACTCGATGAGATGATGACCAACTATTCCCAATGGCACACCGAAAGAGCTCCAACATGTAGGAAGGTAAACTCTGTCGAGGAGATCTCCTCCCTAAATGAAAAAGTTGACTTGATTATGTCTCTACTTACCAAGCAATCCCCTATTGATCCTCATGATGTTCCTTTAAATTCTTTGATTTCTCAAGATCAAGTAGATGTGAACTTTATATCTAGAAACAACTTCAATAACAATGCTTATAGGAGTAATTTTGGTAACAATCCTAGACCGTTCCCCTCCAACAACTATGGGAACAACAACACTTATCCTAGCACCAAAAACTCCACTTCTGAATTAGAGAGTATGCTTAAGGACTTTATCACCACCCAAAAAGCCTTCAACAAGAGTGTAGAGGAAAAACTAGACAAATTAGATAACCTCTTGTCGAAGGTAGACAATTTAGCCCATGAAGTAGAATTGCTTAAAATTAGAACTTCTCCTCTTGAGGAGAGGAAGGTCGCTCCTATGAATGCTATTCAAATGCAAATTAATGAAAACATTAGGATGATGGCTAAACTCAAAGAGAGATGGGCTAGAGAAAAGGAGGAAGAAGATAGAATTAAGAGCCTTCCTACACACCATACCATTGCTACTATCCAAGTGGTTGAGGATATCCAAACTCTTAGCACCCAATGCACCCCTAGTCCCATAGGACCTATTAATGGTGATGCTATGACCTCAACCGTCGAAGAAGAAATTCCTATGACTATAGAAGCTACCAAACAAGTGAGCCTAAAGGACACCACTACCACTTTACTTGATAGTAGTGACCTTGATTTTGATAATTGCACCCTTTCTGAAGTTATTCGTTTCCTCCACAAGATGTCTAGAGACCGCCCACACTAGCACACTTAATCTTGGCTTCACGGAGCATATCACTAATGCTCTCATTAAAGCCAGGGAGGAGAAGCTTAGGGTAGAACCCTACATATCTAGAAAGCTAGAAGATGGTTGGGATCCTATGATTAAAATTAAGTTGAATAACTTTTCTTGCTATGCTTCATGTGATGTTGGAGCTAGTACCTCCGTTATGCCCAAAAGAATGTATGATATATTTGAATTGAAACCTTTTGATTCTTGTTCTTTTGGTGTTCGTCTTGTCGATTCTTCCGTAAAGAAACCTTTGGGGAAGATCGATTATGTTCTTACCATTGTCAATGAAAATTATGTTCCCGTTGATTTTACTATTATGGATATTGAATGTGAACCTTCTTGTCCAATTATTTTGGGACGTCCTTTTCTTTGCACCGTGGATGCTATTATTGATATGAAAGAAGGGATTATAAAATTCCAATTCCCTCTCAAGAAAGGTATGGTACACTTCCCTAGGAAAAAGATTAAGTTGCCTTTTGAGTCTGTCACACGGGCTAGTTATTTTCTTGAAAAGACTTGATCTATTTGCATTAAGCCTAGCTAATGGCTTTAAAGAAGCGCTTTCAGGAGGCAGCCCGCAACGAATTTAGGATTTCCTTTTTGTTTTTATTCTGTTTTTAGTGGTCTTGATGATTGTTACTACTGTATCAACATCATTGTATCTTTACTTTTCAAGCTTTGTGCCATTTATAGCCTCATATGACAAGGGAAGTGAAAGTTGTGACATGCTGTCCAGAAAACAGATTCTGTCCTCGTGACTAGAAAAATCACAGAAAAATCCCAGTTCATCTGTTTGAGCTGAAATTTTTACACAGCGTGCTCTATAAAATTACAGAACTTTCGTATGTTCTGAGTATTTTTATTTGAGTTGCAGAAGTATTCCTAAAAAATTCTTTACTACCTGCTGGTCTGTTTTTCACAAATTCTGTCCTGTTTTGCCTTTTCTTTGTTTTGAAAACCGTAAGCTTGCTTTTTCTTTGCAAAAACTTTTTGAAAATCTTAAGAAACAGTAGCTCTTCAAGAATATCCTTATTTCCAGTAGAGAAAAAATTATTTTATTATGGGTAATAACCTCGCTAATCAGATTATGATGAGTTATGTATGAAGGGAGTTTTCAAGTGTGCGAGGGAAGATGATGAAAGAAGATTCAAGAGTGTCAAGCGCTCAAGCTTGGGGATGCCCCCATGCATACCCAAGCAATATTCAAGGAGACTCAAGCGTCTAAGATTGGGGATGCCCCCATGCATCCCCTTCTCCATCAACAATTATCAGTTCGTCTCTCGTCTCACTATATTTTTATCACTTCATGCGTTATGTGCTATGCTTGGAGCGTCTTGCTCTTAGGTTTTATTTTTGATTTTATTTAGCTTTGCTTGATGTTCATAACAAGTTAAAACCCAGCTTTCTTTGTGTGGGAGATAAACACGCTCCACTTTCAAAATCTAGAACACATCATAGGATTTTTCATGCTTATCTTTGTTGTGTGTGTTCTTTATCTTTTTCATAGCTACTGTCATGTTTAGCTCTTAGTTTTCATGCTTATATTTTTAAAGAGCTTTTCTTTAGCTTGTTGCTGGAACTTTCTTGAGTTTTCATGTTTATCTTGTTTAGAGAGTTTGCCTGTTGCACTGAGTTTTGTGTATTGACTTGAAGTAGGTAACTGAGGTTGCTAATCTTTTGTAGTAGTAACTTGCAATAGTTTTGAGGTATTGTTTTGAGTAATGTTTGGACTTTCGGTGTCAAGAGCTTTAGCCTATTAGTGATAGATGTCGTATTTTGGGCAATCCGTGTTTATTTTCAAAACTTACAAAATTAGTTGAGAACTTTAGCTACTAGATGGATCACTACTCTTTTGATGGGTCGAATATTAGAGTACACTCACGTACCATGAGTCGAGGATGCGCAAGGATAACCAAACCCCCATACACTCCTCCTCGGGGTACTTGTCTCATTGTGAAACCTCCTTATTAGATTGAGAGTTACCGATAAAAAGTGCATGAGTTCTTCGGACTAATGTGAGTATTCGAAAGTTGACACTTCCACCTTCCCATATTTTTTCTAGCCTCTCTTGTGTCGTGCATTGCCTCCTTCTCACTCCGAGAGTTGGCGTCCACCTTCGCCGGTACATCCAAACCCTTGGCATGATACGCTCTGTCATTATAAACCCCCTTATATCCTTCCTCAAAACAGCCACCATACCTACCTATCAAGGCATTTCCATAGCCTTTCCGAGATATATTGCCATGCAACATCCACCTTCTCATTACTTGATCTTCATGTCATACATGCTACTTGCTTGATCGATGAGCCGCATGCTAGTTGGGCCTTTCCCTAATCATTGCTACATGACGCGCTAGTATCATTGCATATCCTGCTAGACTGGCAGAGGCATACATTTGCACACATCATGATAGTTATCTTCTTTATGATTTGAGTACTTTTGTAAAGTGTGAAAGATCTTCTATACTTTTTGTAATATATAGAGTGTTGCCCCTAAAGTGAGGAAAAGATCCCAGAGTGGACAAATTAAAAGATCCCAAAGAGGACAAATTAAAATATCCTAAATAGGACAAATGAGAGAAATATAAAGAGCCATTGAGGCCACCAAAAAATACAAAAAATAGAAAAAAAGAGAAAAAGAAATAAAAATAGAGAAGGGGCACACTACTATTCCTTTTGAGAGATCAACACTCGTACTCCCTCTTATATCTTTTACTCCATAGAGATTATCATTTATGCATATAGCTATGTGGGGACCTTCACACTATAGAACTTGGCTTGTATATTCCAATGATGAGCCTCCTCAAATGAGCTCTAGGTCTTCTTGAGCAAGCAAGTTGGATGCACCCCCACTAGTTCCATTGGAGAGCTTTTAGCTCATATGTGCATCCGTGGCATGGCAATCCCTACTCCTCACATCATATCTTTCATTTGGCTCTCTCTCGCCTATGATTGTCCTCATTGATGTGAGCCTTTCACACCTTTTTGTCTTCCTCCTCCACCATATTCTCTCTTTACCATCCTAAGTGTCAACTTTCTTTCTTACGCTCATCCATTGCATGAGTGCTCAAAATGTCGAAAAGGAGTGGATCATTTTGACTTGTACTTGGCTAGTGGTCTGGGGATGAGTCAAGATAAGATCCCAAAAAAGACCAAGTGTGAAACTTTAGTAGATTGAGTTCTCAACACAAAAAAACTTTTTCTCGTATATCCCTATCCCCTTTCTTGCATGCAAACACCATTTGGAGACATTCGAGTCACGGACAGCGAGAGCTCTTGCACCTTTATGTTCTTATGTTGCTTGTTTCAATGCTAAATATAGACTCTTGCCTGTTATGACTTGAATTGAATTGCATGCCTTGATTTCTTTACTTAAAAGTTCTTATATGGTTGTTAGCATGTCACCACAGAAATTATGCTTTTATCATTTACCTACTCGAGGACGAGCAGGAATTAAGCTTGGGGATGTTGATACGTCCAAAACGTATCTATAATTTCTGCTTGCTCGATACCTCTTTTGTGTGATATTGCTATGATACTGATGAAATTCCATACACTTTTGATCATATTTGGACTAACTTATTAACTCAGTGCACCCCAGTGCGAGTTCCTGTTTTCTGCTGTTTTTCTATTTCAGGTTTCCCCCATATTAAAAGTGCTCCAAAAATTCGGGAAAAATCCAATAAAAAAATCAGTGCAGAAGAAGCTTAGGGAATCACCGAGGGGGGCCAGAGGGGACCCACTAGGGCCCCAGGCCCTCCCGGCGCGCCCTAGGGTGGGGCCGCGCCAGGGGGCCGCCTGGACCACTGGTGGCCCCCCTGGCTGCCCCCCCTTCGCCTATATATCCCTCGTGACGTGAAACCCCCGTGACGGGAACCCCTTTTTCCCGATCTCTCCTCTGTTCCGCCGCCGCCGCGCTTCCAAGATCGGGAGCACCAGAAGAGCTCTTCCCGGCACCCTGCCGGAGGGAGGAACCACCTCCGGGAGCTTCTCCACCACCATGGATGCTTCCCGGAGGAACCGTGAGTAGTCCACCTTGGACCATGGGTCTATGATCAGTAGATATGTGATTTTCTCCTCCCCTCTTTGTTCTTCATGGATTAGACCTCGTGAGCTTCCCTACATGATCGAGGCACATATGTAATCTTTCTGCTATTCCTATGCTGAGTTTGATGGGATCCGATGGATTATGAGACTATGTTCAGATTGTGTTTGAGTATTATATATTATTCTCCTCTTTTATATTTATGTTGTTGAGTAATTCTTGCATGTTCTCTGTTGATGTTTATTGCTTTGGCCAAGTAGTAGGTAGTGACTCCAAGAGGGAGCGTTATGCATGATTGTGGGTTCATGCCCCCTGATGACTAGCTTGAGTGACAGAAACATGAGTCTAGGGGATGTGTTGTTGCCACAAGGGGGAAAATAATGGTGCTTGTACTTGCGGGTGCAATGGTTGTTTACTTTATGCAAAGTTCTTTAATGCAGTTGTCTGTTGCTTATAGTTTACACTTTGGGTGGGATTTGCAACTTAATACCAGCGAGATGTTCTGGATAGATATCTCAAGGTGGATGATTAGTAGGTAGATGCAGATGGATTTCGGTCTACTTGTCTTGGCGTACCGCCCATGCTTTTGAGCCTCTTCCTTTCTTTATAGCATAGTTAGCATTGGTTTGCGCACATAATCCTGTCAATTGCCCAGATGTAATTTGTTTACCTCGCATGGCTATTTTATCGTCTTTTGGGAGAGAGACATCACTAGTGAACATCATAGGACCCCGGTCCATATTTCCAATATTGTTTACACCTTCAATTTACTTTCAGTATTTACTTTTCCGTTGCTATCACTATCATTATTATCCTATGCATTTTATCCTTTGTAAACAACAAGGCCGGAGGAATTGACAACTCCTCTGTACTCGTTGGGAAGAAAAGTTATTTGTTGTGTGTGCAGGTCCAGGTGAAGTAAGCAACCTTGAGTTGTGAACGGCGCCATTGATCACTTCACCACCTTCTTGTATCTATTGGAGTCATGTTGGTTCGACATTCAACCTTAGCATCTTCGCGAAGGGAAATTGCCTCTATCTACATCTCAACCTTCCACTTTGGGTAACCAATGAGGGGGCGTTAAATCGTACCATCACCTGCCGGAGGGAGGATTGATCTCGAGGAGCTACTCCACCACCATGAGCGCTTCCCGGATGTGCCGTGAGTACGACCCCTTGGACCATGGGTCCATGATCAGTAGCTAGATTATGTATTCTCTCCAATCTTTTGCCTTAATTCTTAGCCCTTGTGGGCTGCCCTACATGATCAAGGCATCTATGTATTAACATATGTGTTGCTATGCTGTGTTTGTTGGGATCCGATGGATTATGAGATTATTTTCAGATTGTGATGAGTAATATATTTGTTTTACCTTGTATGTTTTAGTTCTTGAGTATTATTGCATGTTCTCTGTTGCTTTTTATTGCTTTGGCCAAGTAGTAGATCGTAACTCCAAGAGGGAGCGCTATGCATGATTGTGGGTTCATGCCCCCCGATGTCTAGCTTGAGTGACAAGAACATGAGACTAGGGGATGTGTTGTTGCCACCAGAGAGAATACAATGGTACTTGTAACTGTGGTTGCAAGGATTGTTTACCTTACGCATAGTGTGTTAATGAAGTTACAAGCACCTTTGTTTTCAACCTGGTGGCAACAGCACATCCCCTAGTCTCATGTTTCTGTCACTCAAGCTAGACGTCGGGGGGCACGAACCGACAATCATGCATAACGCTCCCTCTTGGAGTTACTGTTGGGATACGGGGCCAGAAAACACAAAATTTTCCAACCTACGATACCGAACCCAAGATCTATGCTATGGCGATGTAATGTAATGGAGGGAATCGGAGTTCATACCTTTGAAGACCGAAAGAGGGAAACGTTCTTGCGAACTTGGTTGGCGTAGACTCTGAACTACGACCTCCCTGTCGTGTAGAAGACCACCGGCGATGGAGAATCCCAGTGAACCTCCGGCGATGAAGTAGAACCACAGGTGTAGTGCCTCGAGGATATTACACGCGTACGATGCAACTAATGTTCCCTCCGGGCTCCGAACCAGGCGAGCATCGGAAAGAAGACGGATTCAGATCCCGACTCCGACAGAGCGACGGCGTGCTTTGGTGGAGAACTCCCAACCAAGTGCAAACTCCAAACAAGGGGAGTCCGCTCGAGGTAGGAGAAAGAGAGAGAGATAACTCAATGAGATGATGGAAAAAGGGGGGTCTTGTCATGGGAAAGTCCCGGCAGATGTCCGTAGAGTCGGACTTATCATTGGACCTTTGCTGCGAGGCGAATTCGAGGAGAGAGTCGACATAGACACGGGACTCGGCGGTTTACCCAGGTTCGGCCCCGTCGATGCGGTAAAGACCTACTCCTGCTTCTTGACTATTGTGGGATCGACTCCTCAATAGGAAGAGCCGATCTTATCGATTACAGTGATGATGTTTCACAACCTTAGTCTCGTGGAGATCTAGGTTATAGTGCGAGTTGTCTAGTCCTGGCTTGAGGTAAATTATGGCTCTGGATCCCGTGGACCTCGTCTTATAAAGGTGCCGGGTCCCGGGATTCCGAGAGTCCGACTCCTACATGATGTGGAGTTCTATTCTACTTTACAAGTTTTCTACGTGATATTCAAGGTAAGTCGAATTCCTTCTAGGGCTTCAATCTTCACGCTTGGCACATCAGACTCCTGGCCGGGTCTTCTTTGTGGGCCTTCATATGTAAGTCGGCCCAGAGGTTTCTAATGCCGGGTTTATGGGCCTGATCCATCCCCCCGACATTAGCCCCCAGGATTGTTGTGATGCTTTAGTCTTCACAGCAATCTTCTTTATTTTCTTCATTGCCGCCGACTCTTCATGGATCAAGGGCCAACTTTATGCTTGGCGTTGATTGGGAGTCGGAGTCGTCTCTCTTCAATCTTGCTTCGATTCCTTTATCTCCACGAAATCGACTCTTCCGGTTGAGTCGACTAATATTTCCAGAGTCGACGTAGACAGTAATGAATCAGACCTCCAAATAATTCTTTGAGGGAATTTGAACGGTCTGCCTCGATTTCAGCGGCACAATTAATGTCGCCTTGGTTTTTCACGAAAATCGAGGGATTTCCTGCCATTTAGCTGGCGGTTGGCGACGCCTTGGGTTTCGAGCAGAGGTCCTTTTATAAATAGACCCCCATCCACATCCATTCACATCGTACCATCCACATCTTCTCTTCTCCTTCCTCGCTCACCGGAGAACAGGAAACTTTTTACCTTCATCTCCGTTCCGAGCCGTTCTTCCTTCATCGTTCGCGCAAGACGGACTGGGACCATGTCATTCCCGTACGCCGTTAAGGTAAGCTTATCATCACCTCCATTGCGCTGCAGTCTTTTACTCATCGCCATTGTCGCGAGCTTCAAGCTCTACTGTATTAGTAGATCGATACAACCCATTGGAGATGCACCATGCATGTTGTTAGATAGGATAGAATCATTGATGGATAACTCCGGAAGTGATTACTTCGTCGAACAATCGTATTTACAGATTCATTTTCATCTTGCAACTGTTCCCAGTTTTTCGCAAGCCGTAGATCTGTTCATCATTTTTCGCCTATTTCTCAGGCTTTGTTAGATCCAATCGTCCCGGTGTATTTTGTGAAAACTGTTTGTGTAGTTTCTTGTAAGTCGGTTTATGACCGACTCTAGTTTTCCTTTTTATAGATCTGACTTATGCACCATTGGTCGGAAAACCGCTGCCGATAAAGGCAAGAAAGAAGCCGTTGCGGACAAAAGAAAAAAGACAGCCGGTAGGTCTAGACCTCCAGTTCAGAGGCCGACTTTAGAGGCCAATTGGTCAAAGAGCTGGGTTACTGATGCCTTTTTGAAGGAGATGGAGACAGAGGGGATTTTACCTCCCCAATCTGAAATTGAGTGGCGGGCTCCTGGAAAGGAGACCCGGCCTCAGCCTCAAGCAGGCGAGGTCGTCGTCTTTGCTGATCATACCACAAGGGGCTTCCGTCCTCCTGGCTCTAAGTTTTTTAGGTGTGTGCTGCACTGCTATAAATTGCATCCTCGAGATCTAAGAGCTAACTCGATGCTCAATATATGTCATTTTCAAGTGTTCTGCGAGGCTTATCTGCAGATTAAGCCGACTCTGGCTCTGTTTGCTGAGTTCTATTACTTCAATAGGCAGACTGAATATAGTGGAGGTCCGGCTTTGGAATGCGGTGGAGTTACTATATAGAAGCGCACCAAGTCGATTTACCCATTACTCAAGCTGAGCTCCCATGTGAAAACATGGAAAAAATCTATCTTTTACTTGTGACTCCTGAGAAGGAAAATCCTCTGCCCGGCTTTCGTGAGAGTCAGCTTGAATTTCATGATGGCTTGAACCTGTTTCCTTCGGATGCTCATAAGAAAAAGCATGAGCCGATTATGGCTCGGATAAAGGCCTTGTTAGCTCATGGTCTTGCCAGAACAGACCTGATCAAATGTTGAATAGGTTGGCAAAGCCAACCTCTTAGCTTGAGGGATCGACTCATGTGTGAGTATTAGGGGCCGGACGACCCCATGTGTTTCGCGAAGAAGGAGATTTCTGGAGGAGTTCTAGTGACGACTTGCAAGAAATTTCTTGCTGAGCGCATAGAAGACATCAAGAAAGTCGGCCTTCTCCCGTTTTGTAAAGCCAATCCGGCTCTTCCGGTATGTTTATTCGGTTATTCTTCCTTGACGCAATATTTATTCAAAGATTTTGATCTTCAACCATCTTACTTCCAGGAAAATGATCCATGGTGGAACGTGGGCCAGGACCTCCCTATGGAAGAAGTCGATGCTAAAAGTCTGAGTCATTCGGTAAGATTCACTTGATTGCATCTTTTTTGATATCTTCTTCTTACCCTTTTTGTTCCTGTAGGATGACTCGGAGGAAGATGATGATGAAGACGAAGAAGAACAAGAGGAAGTTCTCCCTGTTAGGACCGGATTTCTTAAAGAGAGCCAAGTCGCCAATCCACCGGTAATGTCTTTTCCGTCTCTTCATGATGACGTTAGACAAGCTCGTGTCTTATGTTTTTGTTTACAAGCACAAAGTCGCAAGAGGCATACCCGTAGTTCCGACTCGGCGGACCCTCTTGTGGTTTTGAGTGATGAACCTCGAAAGATCCGAAAGAAGCCGACTTTAGCCGCGACTCCTTCTCATCAGTCGGCAGGGGTTTCTGAGGGACAACATCAGGGTGGTGACTTTGGAGCCGGTGCCCCTTCTTCTGAGGGTTCTTCTGTACAGATATCGCCCTTCCCAATCAACCGTGGGTGAGTATTCCTTTCTTAGGATGGTAACTTGTCTTTTATATGAATGATTTGCTGACAAATTCTATTTTTGTCTTTGAGCAGCGCTCGAATTGATCCCAAGGATCTGGCCGACTCTTCTTTTGCTAAGGAGTCGGAAATTATATATGAAAGATTGCCAGAAACTTCGGTTTCTGAAGCTTTGAAGAAAGATGGTTTAAATGAGTCAAGCCCTTCAGGAATATACAAATATAATTCTCCTGAAGCCGGCTTTGATAAGCCGTCAATTCCTTCTGAAAAAGTGGAGGTTGCTCCAAGTTCCGTGTCGGCTCCTTCCAAGGAAAAGGTAGTTGTCGAAGATGAAGTTTTGATCACTGGGGCTCAGAAGGGTGACCCTCCTTCTTGTACAACCGTGATGAAGGTTTTGGACGACAAGAGTCAAGTGGTAGGTTAGCCTAATGAGTCGATATCTGAGAAGAAATTTCTTGAGGACTTTTTCAAGCGGTCGTTAGCTTGTTCTTCGGAGCAGCATGACATATTCCTCCAACTTCAGGGGCGTTATGAGGTATGCATTTTTATTTGCGTGCACTGTCCTTGATGACATATATCTGTAGCCCCCATAAGCCGGCTTGGTGATTGATTGCCATGCTGGGTTATAAAAAACAAATTGTATTTGCCATGAGTCGGTATACCTATCTTGTGGTATGCCGAGTTATGATAAGTTTGAACTGTAGCCCCCATGGATCGATATAAAATTTTTGTGGTATGCCGAGTCATCATAGTTTTGTGAGCTGTGGCCCCCATGAGCCGCCAGGATGTGATTACGTTCTGCCGGGTCATGTATATTTTTTGTAGGTTTAGCCGCCAAGTGAATGTTTAGGCAATAGGTCTAAGTGAATACTTAGTAATATTTCGTTGTTTGTAGGCTGTTGCCATGGACGCTGGGCAGTCCAAATGTCAGATGGAGGAACGACTCGCTGCGGAGTCGGCAAAGCTGAAAGGAGCTGATGAAGAAATTGGCCAACTCCGTGATGAGTTGGTAAAAAAGGACAAAGAACTGGAAGCCATCAAAGCTGAGATGTCTGAGGCCACAAATGTTTTGACCAGAGCTGTAAATGATGCAGCGGCCCAGCGTGATACAACCGAGCAAAAATTAAAGCCGGCACAAAAGAAGCTGGAGACACTCAAGGATAGTATTCACCGGCTTGTGTCAGCCATCTTTGGTGAGTCGGCAAAGGTGCTTTTTTGAATTTGGGTGTTCCAATTTTCTTTGTTCCCTGCTGACTTTTATCCTTTTCTTTTCTTTGTAATAGGCAAAGATCATGATATTCTAGGTGAGACGCCTACTATGAAGCTCACTTGTACGTTTGCCCTGGTCAAACAATTGTTTGAGGGTGCGTGTAAAGCGATATGTGCGACTCAGCCCAAGCCCCCAAGCATGAAGAGGATAACTGATATAATGGGTCCTTTCTCAGTTGTACCTGAGTGGGTAAGGCTGGGGAAGCGATCGGCTTGCTGTATGGGGGTGATGCGTGGCTTAGAGCTTGCCAAGGCATATCATCCTGGATTGAAGCTGGATCGTCTGGCTCCCGGCTTCCCGGAGCTTAAGGCAGATGAGTCCAATTTTTCCAATGAAGATTTCATCAAGGTGCATAAAGAGACTCGTCCTTTTTCCACAAATATTGCTGATGACATCGAGCTAAGCCGGTTAGAGACTGGATACGATGAGAGCAGCAAGAGGCGTCAGATCAATCTTCCGACTCCCGTCGAGTTATCTCTTCTTCCTCCTCCAAAGAAGGCTTCGGAGCCGGCGAATCCTGTGGAGCCGTTTCCAGGAGGAGAAGAGGATGACTTGATGATGGATGACATTGCTGATGTGGACTTAGTGGAAAGGTGCAACGATATCTTGCCATCGGCGAATATTGCCGGGTCTTCATCTCAGAGCCAAGCCAACGTCCCATCGTAAGCCTCTTGGAGAGAGAAAAACTTTCATAATATTTGTGCGCCCGTAGTGCCGAGTTTGTAATATTGGGAAACATGTCCCGTGACTTGTGACCAGCATGTGGTCATATACTTTTATGGCGTTTCATCTGGATTTTGCCTTTTGGCTTTTTGAATGCCAACCTTCATGATGCCATCTGACTTTGCCTTTGGCTTTATTTGTTGCTTGCTTGAAGAAGCTTTTCCTTCTGACGTGAGTTGTAGAAGAGAGCCGTGTTCCGGTTTTACCATGTTCATCAACTGGTGTAACTCCTGAAAGTCGACTGGCTTCATAGTGGAAGGTTTTTTGAGGCCGACTTTATGAATAGGCTGACCACCTTTGTTATATGTGAATCAACAAGTTTTTGCCGAATCATAGATAGTTTCAAAGTATAACCCTCATGAGTCGGTATGATCATCATTGTGTCATGCTGATGGCTTCTCGCCCCTCGTTGGTTACCCCAAGTGGAAGGTTTGAGATGCAGTGCAGCAGCAAGTTTCCCTCGGTGAAGATACCAAGGTTATCGAACCAGTAGGACTCAGGAGATACAAGTAGGTGGCAACATCACCAGAAATTTCTTCCTGACTAGGGTGTTGTCTTGGACCTGCACAAAACAACAAATAACTTTGCTCCCAACGAGTACAGAGGAGTTGTCAATTCCTCCGGCCTTGTCGTTTACAAAGGATCAACGCAAGAGATAAAAGGTGCAAAGGAAAGTAAAAGCTGAAAGTAAATTGAGGGTGTGAACAATAATGTGAGGATGGACCAGGGTCCCGTGATTTTCACTAGTGATGTCTCTCTCCCAAAATACGATAAAAGTGCTAGCAAGGTAAACAAATCACAGTTGGGCAATTGACAGGATTATGAAGGCACCGCAATGCTAACTATGCTGCAAAGAAAGGAAGGGCTCAAAAGCAAGGGGCAGTACGCCAAGGTAAGTAGACCGAAATCCATCTGCATCTACTACGAATCATCCACCTTGAGATATCTATCCAGAACATCTCGCTGGTATTAAGTTGCGAATCCCACCCAAAGTGTAAACTCAAAGCAACAGACAACTGCATTAAAAGAACTTTGCGTAAAGTAAACAATCCTTGCACCCGCAGGTACAAGCATCGTTGTTTTATCCCTGGTGGCAACAACACATTCCCTAGTCTCATGTTTCTGTCACTCAAGCTAGACATCAAGGGGCTGAACCCACAATCGAGCATAACGTTCTCTCTTGGAGTTGCAAATAAAATACTTGGACAAAGCAAATACCGCAACGGAGAACATGCAAGAATTTACTCAAGAAAAAAATATAAAAGAGAAGAACCAAATATATTACTCATCACAATCTGAACATAGTCTCATAATCCATCAGATCCCAAAAAACTCAGCGTAGCAACAACAGAAATTACATAGATGCCTCGATCATGTGAGGCATCTCACAAGGACTCGAAAGTGGAAGCACAAAAGGGGGAGAGATAGATCACATAGCTACTGGTCACGGACCCATGGTCCAAGGGAAACTACTCACGGTACATACGGGAGGCGTCCATGGCTATGGAGGGTCTCCCGGAGGGGGTAGCTTCTCCCGGCAGGGTGCCAGAGCAGCTTCTCCAGGAAGCCCCGATCTAGAAACGGCGGCGGCGGCAGAACAGAGGCGAGATCGCGAAAAAGGAGTCCGTATTAGGGGTTTCCACCCGAGGGGTAAATATAGGCGAAGGGGGCATCGAGGGGACCCACGAGGCAGTCAGGAGGGTCCCTGGCGCGGCCCAGGGTGGGGCCGCGCCACCTGCCCTCCTGGCTGCCTGGTGGTGATCCCCCTTCCCTCTCTTGGTGATTCCGGAAGCTTCTGTTGCGCTGATTTTTTATATATTTTTCCCGGAATTTTTGGAGCACTTTTATGGCCGAAAAATCTGAAATATAAAAACAGCAGAAAAAAGAAACTGGCAACTGGGTGCACTGAGTTAATAGGTTATTCCAAATAGGTTCAAAAGTGTATGAAAGTTCAAGAAAAACATGGCAAAGTCACACAAAACATGCATGGAGCAAGCAGAAATTATAGATACGTTTGGGACGTACCACATGCCGACTCACAGAGATAGTTTGAACTGTAGTCCCCATGAGTCGGTAAGAACATCTTTGTGTTATACCGAGTCACACAGGTTAACGCTCATGTTGCAGTATGTCGGTGTTTCCAGTGGCAAAGCTAGTGTTTGTAAAGACACTTTTTTTTAAGAAGGCTAATATTCGTGCTAGCTTTGCCATGGTTACATCCGAGTCATATGGTTTTTTAAGTCGGCGTGTATGTCATAAGATTGCAATGAAAAATAATAGCAAAAGAAATGATGCTATGATGCATGCAAAAATAAAGTGCAAAGGCTCATATAGAAGTCGACTCAGTTTTAACACGTCTTATCTTCTCGTTGAGATAGATTACTGGGTTATCTGTGAGTCGGTACTTCTCTGTAAGCCAACAAAATATGACTAGCGTTCCCTGTACTTGAGACTAAACTCAGTAGGCATTGCTGTAAGCCCCCAAGGTATTTAGACTAAGCCAGGTACACGTAGGTCGTATGTGATTGAGCTATATAGGCCAAGGTTAAGGCGTGTTTAGCCAGTTCATGTATATGCCGGGATTTCTTTGGATAAGACTCGATGGGTGCCATCGATCTCCCCTACTTCCCCTGAATAAGCTATGTACACGCGGAATTTTACATATATATGTCGAGTTCTCAGATTAGAGTCGACAGATGTTATCGAGCTCCCCAATTCCTCTGAATAAGCGATATACATGCTCAGTACCAATAGAAGGGTTGATCAAGCCCCCAGGTCTCTGAGATATAAGTAATGCAAAGTATGTATGATGCAAAGATGATGAGAAATTAATTGCATGCAAAGTATAGGATGTAATGCATGCAAGAGTCGTTGAGACTGCAGTCAATTGACGATGATTTCTATAGCGACATCCGATGCAACCTGCAATCAACTTATTCCTTGTATGTGGCGAGAGCCGGTATGATGAGAGTTAATTGTTTATAGTGTGGCGAGAGTCAGTGCGATGAGAATCGACTTATATGGTAAACGGCAATGGCCTATTGCGACGTGAGTCGGCTTTTTTGAAGTGCGGCGATAGCCGATGCGACGAATGTCGACTTATATTTATTATAGTGGCAAGAGCCAGTGCGACGAATGTCGACTTATGTTTATATGGTGAGAGCCGGTGCAACGAGTGTCGACTTATGTTTATATGGCGAGAGACGGTGCGATGAGTGTCGACTTATGTTTATATGGCGAGAGCCGGTGCGACGAGTGTCGACTTATGTTTATATGGTGAGAGCCGGTGCGACGAGTGTCGACTTCTTTTTTTTTGACGACTCTGGATGTAGCAGGGACGGAGCTGGATGATATCCTGTGTTTTTTTCACTTGTTGATAAGTACATGGGTTGCCGGCTTCTTCGTTTGCTTCACGAGTCGGTAGGCTTTAATAAGCAGTATTTATACTTTACTGTAATGGGCTGTTGGGGTGTCTCGTCCCTTGGTGTGTTTCCTGGGTTTTGATAACCCGAATCGACTCTCTATTGTGGACGAGTCCGTGTTCTTGATATCTTGTGGCTGTGTGAGCCGGTTGGGCCGTCATCGTACTGACTTGCCTCTAGAATGTTTTTCTCGATGTGGCGTCTGTACTCCTGTATGAAGTAGCACTAATCCCAGGTGTGGTTAGCGAGACGACCCGGTCCGGAATGTTTTGGGCAAGCTTCTTTCATAGCTTTGTCACAATCCCGGTGCCTTTTTTCCTTCCTTGGTGGTCGTCCATGTCTCTAGGAGTGGTTGCTACCGTATTCCTACGAGGTCAGGTTGTGCCTGCGCTTTCTGTGGTGGGTCCGAAATGTTAGATATGTGCCCTAGAGACAAATTAATAAATATATTTGTCACATATCCGTTTTGTTCATAATATGTTTTATACTGTGCTATAATTGTATTACTTGGAAATACTAATATAGGTGTAGTATAAAACATAGGTCCGTAGTTTAACTCAGGTAAACTATCTCACTAGGCAATTGATTCATCAAGCTTTCCTGATCATGGCGACACTTAAGTCCATTGACAATGAGGTCATGTCATTACGGGAATGATGTGATGGACATACAACCACCTAAAGTATTGCAATGTGATCGAGTCACATAGTTCAGCGTTGCGATGAATTTGTAACGTATGGCTTAGTCCTTAGACCGTAATGATCATATGTAATTGTCATCTATGAGGAGACTTTGATTTGTATCCCACCGCCGGACTGAAATATGCTGGCTATAACGGTGCACTTTGGGTATTCCGAAATAGATGGTTGATGAGTATGTTAATAGATCAGTGCGGGATTTGTCAGTCCTTGTAACAGGACAGGTACTCTGGGTCCACTCGGTGATATTGCATCAATAGCTTACAAGCAGGTGACTAGGTCACGGGAGATGCAATAGGCACGGACAAATAAACTTGTTTGTTGTGAACATGGTATGTGGGATACCGACGATCGAACCTCGGAAAAACAAAGTACCGCAGCACAAAGGGATTACGTCGTACCGTTAACGGTTTGCAAAACCGATTGAAGTTCATTCGATGGAAGCGCAGGGGCTGTCAAGGATTGTAACCAGGTCCAACTGACTAGTCATTGGTCAATGAGAAGAGTCTCGACCACGTCTGTTGTTTCCCGGACCATTAGGGTGTTACACTTAAGGGCAATCGATGCATAGGACAGTTTCGGGATCAATCGGTGAAATAGGAGAAATCACCAGAATAGTTCCGGAGGAGGACGGAAGTTGTTCCGGACATTTTGAATGGTTCAAAATAAAGTTTAATTTGTTTTAATAATGTTTTATTATTTAATTATATGAATTAAATATTTAAACATATTAAAATAATTAAAAATATATATGAAAAATGCTATATGGGCCTATGGGGCCATTAGGGGAGGAGGGGGTTCTCCCCTTGGGCTTGGCGCCAAGGGTGGGGCCCATCCCCCCCTTGGCCTATATAAGGAGGGGTACACCCCCCTTTTTTCCAACACACAATTAATCCTCTTTCTCTCCTTCTCCTTCCTGGAAGTGGACTCCCCTTGTTTGGAGCCTGCACCTGGATTGGAGTTCTCCACCATAAGGCAGGTCGTCGCTTGATACGTCCAAAACATATCTATAATTTCTGCTTGCTCCATGCATGTTTTGTGTGATATTGCTATGATCTAAATACACTTTCATACACTTCTGATCATATTTGGACTAACCTACTAACTCAGTGCATCCCAGTGCCAGTTCCTGTTTTCTGCTGTTTTTCTATTTCAGTTTTCCCCCATATAAAAAGTGCCAGAAAATTCCGGGAAAAATACAGGAAAAATCAGCGTACAGGAAGCTTCGAGAAGAGCCCGGGAGGGGCCAGAGGGGAGCCAGGGGGGCCCAGGCGGCCACCCGGCGTGGCCCCACCCCTGGCCGCGCCAGGGGGGCGCCTGGGGCCCCTGGTCCACCTCTGGCTGCCGCCCTACGCCTATTTATTCTCCATCACGGGAAAACTCCAGAAGAAAAACCCTATTCCGCAAACTCGCCTCTGTTCCGCCGCCACCGCGCTTCGGAGATCGGGAGCACCAGAAGACCTCTTCCCGGCACCCTGCCGGAGGGAGGATTGACCTCCGGGAGTCTCCTCTCCATCATGGATGCTCCCCGGATGTCTCGTGAGTAGTTTTCCTTAGACCATCGGTCCGTGATCAGTAGCTATGTGATGTTCTCCTCCCTCTTTGATCTTCATTGTTTAGACCTCGTGAGCTTCCCTACATGATCGAGGCACCTTTGTAATATTTCTGCTGTTGCTATGCTGAGTTTGGAGGGATCTGATGGATTATGAGATTATGTTCAGATTGTGATAGAGTAATATATTTGGTTTTTATCTCTTATATTTTTTTTCCTAAGTAATTCTTGCATGTTCTCCGTTGCTGTTTATTGCTTTGGCCAAGTAGTAGGTAGTGACTCCAAGAGGGAACGTTGTGCTAGATTGTGGGTTCATGCCCCCCGATGACACGCTTGAGTGACAGAGACATGAGTCTAGGGGATGTGTTGTTGCCACAAGGGGGAAAACAACGGTGATTGTAACCGCGGTTGCAAGGATTGTTTACTTTACGCAAAGTTCTTTTTAATGCAGTTGTCTGTTGCTTTGGGTTTACACTTTGGGTGGGGCTCGCAACTTAATACCAGCGAGATGTTCTGGATAGATATCTCAAGGTGGATGATTAGTAGTAGATGCAGATGGATTTCGGTCTACTTATTTTGGCATACTGCCCGTGCTTTTGAGCCTCTTCCTTTCTTTTGTAGCATAGTTAGCATTGCGGTGCGTTCATAATCCTGTCAATTGCCCTTCTGTAATTTGTTTACCTCGCATAGCAGTTTTATCGTCTTTTGGGGGAGAGACATCACTAGTGAACATCACGTATCCCGGTCCATATCCTCATTATTATTTCCAAGCTATATTTACTTTACTGCTTTTACTTGCTATCATTATCCCTTGCGTTTTATCCTTTGTGAACAACAAGACCGGAGAGATTGACAACCTCTCTGAACTTCGTTGGGAACAAAGTTATCTGCGTCCGTAGTTGCGCCGCTGACACCTACTTATCATCTCTGGAGTCCTACTGGAGACAAACCTTGGTATCTTCACCGAGGGAAAACTGCTGCTGCACTACATCTCAAACCTTCCACTTGGGGTAACCAACGAAGGGCGTGAAGCCATCAAGCAAGTTTTCTGGCGCCGTTGCCGGGGACTCCGAGTGCTAAGACAGGGGAGTTGCACACTACCCTTTACCTTTGTTTTTTAGTCTTGTTAGTTTATCTTTCAGTTTTTATCTTTGTGTCTGTTATCAAAATTTACAAAAAAATTATTTATCTTGCTTTTAGTAGTCCTCCTTGTTTAGATGAACATGTTAGGAGTAGGTGCTTTACGGGAATCGGAAGTTCTCGATTTCCTTCAAAGAGATGGAGAAAATATGAAGAAGGCATGGGACAGAATTTCTGAAGCACATAAAAGAATTATGCCTTGGATATCTATAAAAATTGTGCTTAGAAATTTTTACCATGGTCTTTTTAAGTGGTGTGAACACTCTCTTGACATTATAGCTGAAGGAGATTTTCTATAGTGTGATGAAGGTAGGGCTCTTGATATTTTGCATAGTCTATCTAGTTATTTTGTTTATGATCGTAGTGTTGATACTGTCATAGATAGACTTACCACTATTGAAAAAATATTGGATGCTCTAGACTTGAGTAAAGTAGAGGAACTTAAGCCCAACAAGAAAGAAATGTTGGAGATAGATGATGATTGGGAGCCCCTTGTTAGGATTAGCATCTCTAACCAAGGCTTCCTTGCTCTTTGTGATATTGGATCCACAGTTTCTACTATGCCAAAAATAGTTTATGATTCTTTGAAGCTAGATATGGATAAATTATCATCTTATCATGAACATTCTAATGGAGATATTTCAGAGATTAAAGGAAAGGTAAAAGAAGTCCAAGTTGCATTCCTTCATAGGACTGCACCAATGGATTTCTTCATCATGGAGCCAAACCAAAGTAACATTGTTCTCGGAAGAGACTTCCTCCGTGCTATGAAAGGCTTCATTGATATTGGTAATAGGCACATACGCTTACACGGTATGGAAAAAGGTAAGTATACCTTTCCTAGTAAGAAGAAGAATGAGCTTATTGAAAATCAAGTTGAAGGTTTTTATGATTCTGATCTTGGATACCCTTGATTCTTCTTTTGCATTAAGCCTAGCTAATGGCTTTCAAGAAGCGCTTTCTGGAGGCAGCCCGCAACGAATTTAGGTGTTTCTTTTTTCTTTTGTTGTATCTTGATGATTGTTACTACTGTAGCAACATCATTGTATCTTTATTTTTCAGCTTTGTGCCAAGTTATAGCCTCTTACGGCAAGGGAAGTAAAAGTTGTGACATGCTGTCCAGAAAACAAATTCTGTCCTCGTGACCAGAAAAATTCCAGAAATATCCCAGTCCACCTTTTTGAGCTGAAATTTTTACACAGTATGCTCTATACAATTAAGAAACTTCCGTATGTTCTGAGTTTTATTATTTGAGTTGCAGAAGTGCCCTTAAAAAATTCTTTACTATCTGCTGTTCTGTTTTTCACAGATTCTGCCACGTTTTGTCTCTCCTAACTTTTGCAAACCTTAAGCTTGCTTTTTCTTTGCAAAAACTTTTTGGCACTCTTGAGAAACAGTAGCTCTTCAATATTATCTTTATATCTAGTGGGGAAAAATTATTTATTAAGGGTACTAACCTCTCTAATCAGCTTATGATGAGTTATGTATGAAGGGAGTTTTCAAGTGTGTGATGGAAGATGATGAAAGAAGATCCAGTAGTGTCAAGCGCTCAAGCTTGGGGATGCCCCCATGCATCCCCAACACATATTCAAGGAGACTCAAGCGTCTAAGCTTGGGGATGCCCCCGTGCATCCCCTTCTCCATCAATAATCATCAGTTCGTCCTTCGTCTCACTATATTTTTATCACTTCATGCGTTATGTGCTATGCTTGGAGCGTGTCGCTCTTAGGTTTTGTCTTTAGTTTTCTTTAGCTTTTCTTGCTGTTCATAACAAGTTAGATCCCGTCTTACTTTGTGTGGGAGAGAAAAACGCTCCACTTTCAAAATCTAGAACACATCATAGGATTTTTCCTGCCTATCTTTCTGCTGTTGTGTGTTCTTTATCTTTTCATAGCTACTGCCATGTTTAGTTTTAGTCTTAGTTTGTCTTTAGCAAGAGCCTTGGCTTTTGTTTAGTTTGTTTCTGGAACTTTTTTTAGTTTTCATGTTTATCTTGTTAAAGAGAGTTGGTTGTTGCACTGAGTTGTGTCTTGTCTTGAAAGTAGGTAATGGAGGTTGCTATTTAATTTTAGTAGTAACTTGCAACGGTTTTGAGGTATTGTTTTGAGTAATGTTTGAACTTTTGGTGTCAAGAGCTCTAGTCTATTAGTGATAAGTGTCGTATTTTGGGCAATCCGTGTGTATTTTCAAAACCTACAAAACTAGTTGAGAACTCTAGCTACTAGATGGATCACTACTCTTGTGAGGGGTCGAATATCAGAGAACACTCACATACCATGAGTCGAGGATGCGCAAGGATAACCAAACCCCCATACACTCCTCCTCGGGGTACTTGTCTCTTTGTGAACCTCCTTATTAGATTGAGAGTTACCGATAATAAGTGCATGAGTTCTTCGGACTAATGTAAGTATTGAAAGTTGACACTTCCACCTTCCCATATTTTGCTAGCCTCTCCCGTGCCGTGCATTGCCTTCTTCTCACTCCGAGAGTTGGTGTCCACCTTCGCCGGTACATCCAAACCCTTGGCATGATACGCTCTGTCATCATAAGCCTCCTTATATCTTCCCTCAAAACAGCCACCATACATACCTATCAAGGCATTTCCATAGCCTTTCCGAGTTATATTGCCATGCAACTTCCACCTCTTCATGACTTGATCTTCATGTCATACATGTTCTTGCTACACTGGCAGCGACATACATTGCATACATCATGATAGTTACATCTTCTTTATGTTTTGAGTACCTTGTAAAGTGTGAAAGATCTCCTTTACCTTCTTGTAAAATAGAGTCTTGCCCATAAGTGAGGAAAAGATCCCAAAGTGGACACATTAAAAGATCCCAAAGAGGACAAATGAGAGTTAAATAGAAAGAGCCATTGAGGCCACAAAAAATACAAAAAAAAATAGAAAAAGAGAAAAAGAAATAAAAAGAGAGAAAGGGGCAACACTACTATCCTTTTGAGAGATCCACACTAGTACTCCCTCTATATCCTTGTACTCCATATAGATGATCATTATGCATATAGCTATGTGGGGACCTTCACACTATAGAACTTGGCTTGCATATTCCAAGGATGAGCCTCCTCAAATGAGCTCTAGGTCTTCATGAGCGAGCAAGTTAGATGCACCCCCACTAGTTCCTTTGGAGAGCTTCTTAGCTCGTATGTGCATCCGTTGCATGGAAATCCCTACTCCTCACATCATATCTATCATTTGGCATCCCTTGCCTATGATTGTCCTCATTGATGTGAGCCTTTCACATCCTTTTTGTCTTCCTCCTCCACCATATTTCTCTCTTTGCCATCCTAAGTGTCAACTCTCGTGCTTACGCTCATCCATTGCATGAGTGCTCAAAATATCGAAAAGGAGTGGATCAAATTGACTTGTACCTAGCTAGTGGTATGGGGACGAGTCAAGATAAGATTCCAAAGAAGACCAAGTGTGAAACTTTAGTAGATTGAGTTCTCAACACAAAAATTACTTTTTCTCGTATTCCCTATCCCCCTTCTTGCACGCAAACACCATTTGGAGACATTCGAGTCACGGACAGCGAGAGCTCTTGCACCTATTGTTCTTTTGTTACTTGTTTCAATGCTAATATAGACTCTTGCATGTTATGACTTGAATTTAATCTCTAACCTTGATTGCTTTACTTTTAAAAGTTCTTTTATGGTTGCTAGCATGCCACCACAGAAATTATGTTGTTATCATTTACCTACTCGAGGACGAGCAGGAATTAAGCTTGGGGATGTTGATACGTCCAAAACGCATCTATAATTTCTGCTTGCTCCATGCATGTTTTGTGTGATATTTCTATGATCTAGATACACTTTCATACACTTTTGATCATATTTGGACTAACCTACTAACTCAGTGCACCCCAGTGCCAGTTCCTATTTTCTGCTGTTTTTCTATTTCAGTTTTCCCCCATATAAAAAGTGCCAGAAAAATTCTGGGAAAAATACAGGAAAAATCAGCGTACAAGAAGCTTCGAGAAGAGCCCGGGAGGGGCCATAGGGGAGCCAGGGGGCCCAGGCGGCCACCCGGCGCGGCCCCACCCCTGGCCGCGCCAGGGGGGCGCCTGGGGCCCCTGGTCCACCTCTGGCTGCCCCCCTTCGCCTATTTATTCTCCGTCACGGGAAAACTCCAAAAGAAAAACCCTATTCCGCAAACTCGCCTCTGTTCCGCCGCCGCCGCGCTTTCGAGATCGGGAGCACCAGAAGACCTCTTCCCGGCACCCTGCCGGAGGGAGGATTGACCTCCAGGAGTCTCCTCTCCACCATGGCTGCTCCTCGGATGTCTCGTGAGTAGTTTTCCTTGGACCATGGGTCCGTGATCAGTAGCTATTTGATGTTCTCCTCCCCTCTTTGATCTTCATTGTTTAGACCTCGTGAGCTGCCCTACATGATCGAGGCACCTTTGTAATATTTCTGCTGTTGCTATGCTGAGTTTGGAGGGATCTGATGGATTATGAGATTATGTTCAGATTGTGATAGAGTAATATATTTGGTTTTTATCTCTTATATTTTTGTTCCTAAGTAATTCTTGCATGTTCTCCGTTGCTGTTTATTGCTTTGGCCAAGTAGTAGGTAGTGACTCCAAGAGGGAACATTGTGCTAGATTGTGGGTTCATGCCCCCCGATGACACGCTTGAGTGACAGAAACATGAGTCTAGGGGATGTGTTGTTGCCACAAGGGGGAAAACAACGGTGCTTGTAACCGCGGTTGCAAGGATTGTTTACCTTACGCAAAGTTCTTTTTAATGCAGTTGTCTGTTGCTTTGGGTTTACACTTTGGGTGGGGCTCGCAACTTAATACCAGCGAGATGTTCTGGATAGATATCTCAAGGTGGATGATTAGTAGTAGATGCAGATGGATTTCGGTCTACTTATTTTGGCGTACTGCCCGTGCTTTTGAGCCTCTTCCTTTCTTTTGTAGCATAGTTAGCATTGCGGTGCGTTCATAATCATGTCAATTGCCCTTCTATAATTTGTTTACCTCGCATAGAAGTTTTATCGTCTTTTGGGAGAGAGACATCACTAGTGAACATCACGTATCCCGGTCCATATCCTCATTATTATTTCCAAGCTATATTTACTTTACTGCTTTTACTTGCTATCATTATCCCTTGCGTTTTATCCTTTGTGAACAACAAGACCGGAGAGATTGATAACCTCTCTGAACTTCGTTGGGAACAAAGTTATCTGTGTCTGTGTGCAGGTCCGCGTCAGTTGCGCCGCTGACACCTACTTATCATCTCTGGTGTCCTACTGGAGACAAACCTTGGTATCTTCACCGAGGGAAAACTGCCGCTGCACTACATCTCAAACCTTCCACTTGGGGTAACCAACGAAGGGCGAGAAGCCATCATCGCTCTGTTGGAGTCGGGATCCGAATCCGTCTTTCTTCCTCTGCTCGCCTGGTTCGGGGCCCGGGAGGAACATCGATTGTACCGTACGTGTATAATCTCTTCGAGGCACTACACCTGTGGTGCTACTTCATCGCTGGAGGTCAACCGGGAGTCATCCTCGCCGGTGGTCTACTACACGACAGGGAGGTCATAGTTCCGAGTCTACGCCAGCCACGTTCGCAAGAACGTTTCCCTCTTTCGGTCTTCAAAGGTATGAACACCGATTCCCTCCGTTACTTTACATCGCCATAGCATAGATCTTGGGTTCGGGTACCGTAGGTATGAAAAAATTGTGTTTTCTGCCCCGTATCCCAATAGTAGTATCAGAGCTAGCTATGCGTAGATGTATTGTAGGGTAGAACACATCTAGGATGTGGGCATCGAATCTTCATTCGTTACCCTCCCACGTGTACTCATTTAGCATTGCGGCAATGTTTGATGAAGCGGCCCCCTGCCGACCTTACGAGTTTACGCGAGACTGGTTCCACGCTTGACATATGGCTTGTACCATATAAAGTGGCTAGGGGTGTCTGTCTCTCTGCATTAGCGATGCGAAGATGTTTGCAACGGAGGGCCCCGACAGGGGTGTAATAGAGACGGATGGGAGACGGTGTTGTGGCATGTTTTTCGCAGGATAGAAACGGTTCTCTCTCTCGAAACCCCTAGCAGCCACGTAAAACTTGCACAAGCTAAAGTAGAAAGGCGTTTGACTTTGCTTTGCATGAAGGGGGATCATAGTTTGTATAATTTACAGTTTTACTTCCTATTTATGCTAGTATGCTAGATATGACGACGGTAGCACAAATAGGACCATCTCTCACAATACCAACATTGTGTTCTCCCTTGGTGGGCACCGCCTGGAAGGTTCTCCCATATGGCAGAAATTCCGTACATACCGGGTGTCACACATATTAAACGACGTTCGCATGAGGTTGGGTTCGGCAAGCCTGGCATATGCAGATATGGCCTTGCTGAACAGCTAACATCAAGGTTCGATTGGCAGGCTTGACGTATGTAGATGCGGGCCTGGAACACAGTAGATCGAAATATCGAACACGAGTCGCATACCTGATGTGATTGGCTTAGAGGCCTACCTGGGTCGCATACTGATGGTCGTGACGATCGGGGGAGGTATGGGGTCTGGGATTGTGTAATCACCTAGTTAAATTGAGAGGTCTTTATCTAAGTGGGAGCTTTCTAGAATTTTGAAGATTAAATTGAAAACTCCACATTATGAACAAAAGTCTAAATATGTATCCTTGTGAATCAAACTTTGTAGATGGCAGCACCACGCCCTCGTTCAACTTAGGATCGTTCCTAGAGAAAGACAAACTGAAAACTTAGGATCTCTCCTCTGTTCCGCCGCCGCCGCGCTTCCAAGATCGGGAGCACCAGGAGACCTCTTCCCGGAACCTTGCCGGAGGGAGGAACCACCTCCGGGAGCTTCTCCACCACCATGGATGCTTCCCGGATGAACCGTGAGTAGTCCACCTTAGACCATGGGTCTATGATCAGTAGCTATGTGATGTTCTCCTCCCCTCTTTGTTCTTCATGGATTAGACCTCGTGAGTTGCCCTACATGATCGAGGCACATATGTAATCTTTCTGATGTTGCTATGCTGAGTTTACTGGGATCCGGTGGATTATGAGACTATGTTCAGATTGTGTTTGAGTAATATATTTTATTCTCCTCTTTTATATTTATGTTCTAGAGTAATTCTTGCATGTTCTCCGTTGTTGTTTATTGCTTGGGCCAAGTAGTAGGTAGTGACTCCAAGAGGGAGCGTTATGCATGATTGTGGGTTCATGCCCCCTGATGACTAGCTTGAGTGACAGAAACATGAGTCTAGGGGATGTGATGTTGCCACAAGGGGGAAAATTATGGTGCTTGTACTTGCGGGTGCAAGGATTGTTTACTTTACGCAAAGTTCTTTAATGCAGTTGTTTGTTGCTTTGAGTTTACACTTTGGGTGGGATTCACAACTTAATACCAGCGAGATGTTTTGGATAGATATCTCAAGGTGGATGATTAGTAGGTAGATGCAGATGGATTTCGGTCTACTTGTCTTGGCGTACCACCCATGCTTTTGAGCCTCTTCCATTCTTTAGAGCATAGTTAGCATTGGTTTGCGCACATAATCCTGTCAATTGCCAAGCTATAATTTGTTTACCTCGCATGGCTATTTTATCATCTTTTGGGAGAGAGACATCACTGGTGAACATCATGGGACCCCAGTCCATATTTCCAATATTGTTTACACCCGCTATCAATTTACTGCTTTATTTACATTTCCGTTGCTATCACTATCATTATTATCCTGTGCGTTTTATCCTTTGTAAACAACAAGACCGGAGGAATTGACAACTCCTCTGTACTCGTTGGGAAGCATAGTTATTTGCTGTGTGTGCATGTCCAGGTGAAGTAAGCAACCCTGAGTTGTGAACGACGTCATTGTTCACTTCACCACCTTCTTGTATCTGTTGGAGTCCTACTAGTTCGATATCTACCTTAGCATCTTCGCTAACTGAAATTGCCGCTACGCTACATCTCAACCTTCCACTTTGGGTAACCAACGAGGGGCGATAAGTAAACTCTCGTGACATGAAAAGCTATTTTTGGCGCCGTTGCCGGGGACTCCACTCTTCAAGATAGGGGAGTTGCACGCTATCTTTTATCTTTGCTTTTTAGTCTTCTTAGTTTACCTTTTGGTTTTTGCTTTAGTGTCCTTTATCAAAAATCAAAAAAATAGTTACCTTGCTAGTAGTTGTCATTATGTTTGGTCCTTTTGCCTTTGGTGAAGCAGAAGTGCCCACCTTTAAACAAAGAGGTGGTGAAAGTCTGAAAGATGCCTGGTATAGAATTAATGATTCTCAAAAAAGAGCCACCAAGAAGCAATCCACTACTATCTTGCTTAGAAACTTTTATGTTGGAATTACTTCTTGGAATAGGTTTATTCTAGATACTGCTATCAATGGGAATTTCCTGGAAGTCCCAGTTTGGGAAGCTCTTAGTGTTATGGAAAATCTTGTTGGAAATCTCTCTGTTGCTAGCATTCAAGAGGACATTACCCCAGCTCAAATTATGAAAAAACTTGAAAAGATAATGCTAGAGATGCCAAGAATTAATAAGATAAGTGAGTTGGATCGTAAGGTTCAAGGGAATTTGAATAGACTCGATAGCTCCATGCATAAATTTTTCAAAACCTTGGAGACCATCAAATCCCATGACTTGGACCCTTCTAGGATTGATAAGATTGAGGAAATCATTCACACTCTAGGAACTACTTTATCATCAATCAAAACCAAAAAGGTGGAAACTCCGGCAAGGAAGGAACCTAGGTTCGTTTACGTTCCAAAGGGTCCTCGTTTCAAAAATAATCTATCTATTGCCGAAGGGGTTGAAACTGTGAAGACTGTGGAAGAGATACCTCTCTTTAATAGAATAAATGAGACTCCAATTGATCTTCCGCCTTTTTCTTTTATTCCTAGAAGTATCTTTATTAGGCCTTTATTTGAAAAACCTCTTAAGAGTGGTTTTACTATTGAAGAGCTTTATGATGATCTTTGATTCCTCCTTTTTGCATTAAGCCTAGCTAATGGCTTTAAAGAAGCGCTTTCGGGATGCAGCCCGCAACGAATTTAGGTTTTCCTTTTTGTTTTTCTTCTGTTTTTAGGGGTCTTGATGATTGTTACTACTGTAGCAACATCATTATATCTTTACTTTTCAAGCTTTGTGCCAATTATAGCCTCATATGACAAGGGAAGTGAAAGTTGTGACATGTTGTCCAGAAAACAGATTCTGTCTTCGTGACTAGAAAAATCCCAGTTCATCTCTTTGAGCTCAAATTTATACACAACATGCTCTATACAATTACGGAACTTTCGTATGTTCTGACTTTTTTTATTTGAGTTGCAGAAGTATCCCTAGAAAATTCTTTACTACCTGCTGGTCTGTTTTTCACACATTCTGTCCTGTTTTGCCTTTTCTTCATTTTGCAAACCTTCAGCTTGCTTTTTCTTTGCAAAAACTTTTTGGAAATCTTGAGAAACAGTATCTCTTCAAGATTATTCTTATTTCCAGTAGAGAAAAATATATTTTATTATGGGTACTAACCTCGCTAATCAGATTATGATGAGTTATGTATGAAGGGAGTTTTCAAGTGTGTGAGGGAAGATGATGAAAGAAGATTCAGGAGTGTCAAGCGCTCAAGCTTGGGGCTTCCCCCATGCATCCCCAAGAAATATTCAAGGAGACTCAAGCGTCTAAGCTTGGGGATGCCCCCGTGCATCCCCTTCTCCATCAACAATTATCAGTTCGTCTTTCGTTTCACTATATTTTTATCTCTTCATGCGTTATGTGCTATGCTTGGAGCGTCTCGCTCTTTGGTTTTATTTTTAGTTTTCTGTAATATTGCTTTCTGTTCATAACAAGTTAGAACCCAGCTTTCTTTGTGTGGGAGAGAAACACGCTGCACTTTCAAAATCTAGAACACAACATAAGATTCTTCATGCTATATCTTTTTTTTGTGTGTTCTTTATCTTTTTCATAGCTACTACAATGTTTAGCTCTTAGTTTTCATGCTTATCTTTTTAAGAGATTTTGTTTAGTTTGTTGCTGAAACTCTCTTGAGTTTTCATGTTTATCTTGTTTAGAGAGATTTGCCTGTTGCACTGAGTTTTGTGTCTTGACTTGAAGTAGTTAATTTAGGTTGCTATTCTTTTGTAGTAGTAACTTGCAATAGTTTTGAGGTATTGTTTTGAGTAATGTTTGGACTTTTGGTGTCAAGAGCTTTAGCCTATTAGTGATAGATGTCGTATTTTGGGCAATCCGTGTTTATTTTCAAAACTTACAAAATTAGTTGAGAACTTTAGCTACTAGAGGGATCACTACACTTTGGAGGGATCGAATATTAGAGTACACTCACGTACCATGAGTCGAGAATGCGCAAGGATAACCAAACCCCCATACACTCCTACTCGGGGTACTTGTCTCTTTGCGAAACCTCCTTATTAGATTGAGAGTTACCGATAATAAGTGCATGAGTTCTTCAGACTAATGTGAGTATTCGAAAGTTGACACTTCCACCTTCCCATATTTTTCTAGCCTTTCCTGTGCCGTGCATTGCTTTCTTCTCACTCCGAGAGTTGGCGTCCACCTTCGCCGGTACATCCAAACCCTTGGCATGATCCGCTCTGTCATCATAAACCTCCTTATATCCTTCCTCAAAACAGCCACCATACCTACCTATCAAGGCATTTCCATAGCCTTTCCGAGATACATTGCCATGCAACATCCACCTTCTCATGACTTGATCTTCATGTCATACATGCTACTTGCTTGATCGATGAGCCGCATGCTAGTTGGGCCTTGCCTTAATCATTGCTACATGACGCGCTAGTATCATTGCATATCCTGCTACCCTGGCAGAGGCATGTATTTGCATACTTCATGATAGTTACATCTTCTTTATGATTTGAGTACTTTTGTAAAGTGTGAAAGATCTTCTATACTTGTAATATATAGAGTGTTGCCCCTAAAGTGAGGAAAAGATCCCAAAGAGGACAAAATTAAAAGATTCCAAAGAGGACAAATGAGAGAAATAGAAAAAGCCAATGAGGCCACCAAAAAAATACAAAAAAATAGAAAAAGAGAAAAAGAAATAAAAAGAGAGAAGGGGGCACACTACTATTCCTTTTGAGAGATCCACACTCGTACTCCCTCTTATATCTTGTACTCCATAGATATTATCATTCATGCATATAGCTATGTGTGGACCTTCACACTATAAAACTTGGCTTGTATATTCCAATGATGAGCCTCCTCAAATGAGCTCTAGGTCTTCTTGAGCAAGCAAGTTGGATGCACCCCCACTAGTTCCCTTGGAGAGCTTTTAGCTCACATGTGCATCCGTTGCATGGCAATCCCTACTCCTCACATCATATCCATCATTTGGCTCTCTCTCGCCTATGATTCTCCTCATTGATGTGAGCCTTTCTCACCTTTTTGTCTTCCTCCTCCACCATATTATCTCTTTGCCATCCTAAGTGTCAACTTTCTTGCTTACGCTCATCCATTGCATGAGTGCTCAAAATGTCGAAAAGGAGTGGATCATTTTGACTTGTACCTGGCTACTGGTCTGGGGATGAGTCAAGATAAGATTCCAAAGAAGACCAAGTGTGAAACTTTAGTAGATTAAGTTCTGAACACAAAAATACTTTTCTCTCGTATATCCCTATCCCCTTTCTTGCACGCAAACACCATTTGGAGACATTCGAGTCACGGAAAGCGAGAGCTCTTGCACCTTTATGTTCTTATGTTGCTTGTTTGAATGCTAAATATAGACTCTTGCATGTTATGACTTGAATTGAATTACATGCCTTGATTCCGTTACATAAAAGTTCTTATATGGTTGTTAGCATGTCACCACAGAAATTATGCTTTTATCTTTTACCTACTCGAGGACGAGCAGGAATTAAGCTTTGGGATGTTGATACGTCCAAAACGTATCTATAATTTCTGCTTGCTCCATGCCTCTTTTGTGTGATATTGCTATGATATTGATGAACTTCCATACACTTTTGATCATATTTGGACTAACTTATTAACTCAGTGCACCCAGTGTCAGTTCCTGTTTTCTGTTGTTTTTCTATTTCAGGTTTCCCCCATATTAAAAGTGCTCCAAAAATTCGGGATAATCCAATAAAAAATCAGCGTTGTAGAAGCTTCGGGAATCACCGAGGGCGGCGGGGGGGGGGGGGGGCAGAGGGGACCCACCAGGGCCCCAGGCGCCCTCCCGACGCGCCCTAAGGTGGGGCCGTGCCAGGGGGCGCCTGGACCCCTGGTGGCCCCCCTGGCTGCCCCCCTTCGCCCATATATTCTCCGTGACGGGAACCCTTTTTCGCGATCTCTCCTTTGTTCTGCCGCCGTGCTTCCAAGATTGGGTGCACCAGGAGACCTCTTCCCGGCACCCTGCCGGAGGGAGGAACCACCTCCGGGAGCTTCTCCACCACCATGGATGCTTCCCGGATGAACCATGAGTAGTCCACCTTGGACCATGGGTCTATGATCAGTAGCTATGTGATGTTCTCCTCCCCTCTTTGTTCTTCATGGATTAGACCTCGTGATCTGCCCTACATGATCGAGGCACATATGTAATCTTTCTGCTGTTGCTATGCTGAGTTTGCTGGGATCCGATGGATTATGAGACTATGTTCAGATTGTGTTTGAGTAATATATTTGATTCTCCTCTTTTATATTTATGTTCTAGAGTAATTCTTGCATGTTCTCCGTTGCTGTTTATTGCTTTGGCCAAGTAGTAGGTAGTGACTCCAAGAGGGAGCATTATGCATGATTGTGGGTTCATGCCCCCTGATGACTAGCTTGAGTGACAGAAACATGAGTCTAGGGGATGTGATGTTGCCAAAAGGGGGAAAACAACGGTGCTTGTACTTGCGGGTGCAAGGATTGTTTACTTTACGCAAAGTTCTTTAATGCAGTTGTTTGTTGCTTTGAGTTTACACTTTGGGTGGGATTCGCAAGTTAATACCAGCGAGATGTTCTGGATAGATATCTCAAGGTGGATGATTAGTAGGTAGATGCAGATGGGTTTCGGTCTACTTGTCTTGGCATACCACCCATGCTTTTGAGCATCTTCCTTTCTTTATAGCATAGTTAGCATTGGTTTGCGCACATAATCCTGTCAATTGTCTAGCTGTAATTTGTTTACCTCGCATGGCTATTTTATCGTCTTTTTGGAGAGAGACATCACTAGTGAACATCATGGGACCCCGGTCCATGATTCCAATATTGTTTACACCCGCTATCAATTTACTGCTTTATTTACTTTTCCGTTGCTATCACTATCAATATTATCCCGTGCGTTTTATCCTTTGTAAACAACAAGGCCGGAGGAATTGCTGTGTGTGCTGGTCAAGGTGAAGTAAGCAACCCTGAGTTGTGAACGGCGCCATTGTTCACTTCACCACCTTCTTGTATCTGTTGGAGTCCTACTGGTTCGATATCTACCTTAGCATCTTCGCTAAGTGAAATTGCCGCTACGCTATATCTCAACCTTCCACTTTGGGTAACCAACGAGGGGCGAGAAGTAAACTCTAGTGACATCAGCATGCTCTACTCCATGGAGGCTGAGCTGCAGAAACGCTTTGAGAGGATGGGTGCATATGAGATTATCACCGACCTCAAGGCGGTCTTTGCACCTCAAGCCAGGGTTGAACGACATGAGGCTTCTAAAGCCTTCTTCTCAGCAAAGATGGACGAGCACGACAACGTGAGTGAGCACGTGGTCAAGATGTCTGTCTACGTTCAACGCTTGAATGCTCTGGAATGTCAGATTCCAGATGAACTTGCTGTTGATAGGGTGTTGCAGTCGCTTCCCCCTAGCTACAAAGGCTTTGTGCTGAACTACAACATGCAGGGGATGACCAAAACCCCTTCTGAGTTGTTCGCCATTGATAACTCACAACTGCAGGGGATCGAGATAGTCTTCGCGGGTAAGAATAACCCAATTTATAGATTCTACTCAAGGGGATCCAAAGAATATCCACAAGATTTAACAGTGCAGTTGTCAATTCCACCGCACCTGAGATACACTTACTTGCAAAAAGATATTAGTAGTAACTGCGATATGGAAGTGGTGATAGCAACGGTAATAGTGGTGGTGAAATAGCGACAGTAAAACAGCAAAAGTAAACAACTAGTAACCAGCTGAATTAAAAAACTGTAGGCTAGAGAGATGGATGTTCGGGCACTGCATGGATAAGATACATCATGTATTTAACTTGGGTCAAGGCACACAGAAAAGCAAAGATCATCTAGGCATAAATCAATCATCAGGCATGTACCCCATAGGTAGTTGTACGTGCTTGCAATAAGAACTTGCACAACATCTTTTGTCCTACCATCCCGGTACGAACGGGGCCAAAAGGAACTTATGGAGATTAAGGTGCTCCTGTCAAAGAGCACCGGAACAAAGAATTAACAAACAATGGATACATTGAATCCTCAAACTATAGTCCGTCCCCTTTGGTGTCCCAAGCTATCACCTTTGGGATCGCCGGTTCTGGACTATAACATGTGCATACAACTCATAGGTAAGATCAAGAACACAAATATATTCATGCAAACACATAGGGTTCAGATGTGAAATCATGGCACTCGGGCCCAAAGTTACAAGCATTAAGAGCAACAAGTTGAAGCAGAGATGATAAACAACAATCTAGATGATAGGCAACATGCCCCCAACAATCTGATAAACTATTACATGATCTAACTCATCCAATCCTTACCATTGTAACACCCCGGGTGTCACGCTACAGTAACCCAACAGTAATCACTGTTGTTGGAACAGTAATCTTTTTGCTACAGTCAAATCACTGTTGCTAATTTCACTTTGATCACCTTTGCATTGACCCTTTCAATAATCATGTTGGGTGATATTCAAAAGCAATGTGATCATGGACCTTGTTCATCATGAATCAATAAAAAGTCCAACCCTTTTCATATGAATTCAAATCAAATCTTGAAATGTCTTGGGTGCAATATTAAAACCTAGGTGACAATTAAAGTTTGTCCAAAAATTGCCAAACCACTTTTATAAATTCACTAATAATCTCTGGACCAGGTTGGTATAGTTGTTGTTATTTATTGTGCTATAAAATAATGCAAACAAATAAAACAGTAGATTAAAAAGTCCAAATTAAATAATTATTATTTAAATAAAATGATGAATGATTTTATTTACAGTTCAAACTTTAAGTAGCCAATGTATATTACCTAACACTAATATTGGAGCAACTTTCAAGTTTTACAAAAATGCCTATGCATTTAATTTAATACCTAAAAAACAAAAAAAACTAAATAACTGAAATGAAGAAATGAAAAAGGACTAAGATTTTGCTCAGGGCGAAATTCCATTGGGCCCAGCCCCAGGACCACCCCCCACTTCCCCTGTCTTAACCCCCCCCCCCCCCCCGGGGGTCAACGCCCCCTCTCCCCCCGATCCCGATCCCCCTCCCTCTCTCTCTCTCTCGTGCGTCCCCCGTTCCCACCCCCGATCTGGATCGAGAATCCTCCCCCCTCGCCTCTGTACGCCATGGCCGCCGGCCTTCCCCGCCGCCGACAGGCATGGCCCCTGCGCTGCCCCGGCCGCCCCCTCCTCGGGCCGCCGCCTCCCTCCACCCCTAGGAGGTCCGCGCCGCCCCCCCTCCACCTCGGACGCCCCCTGGTGCCACGGCCTCGCGCCGCGCCGCCGCGCCCACGGATCGCCGGTGCCGCTGTGGCGACCGCCATGGCCTCGGCCGCCTCCCGACGCCCTCGTCCATGCTCGCCCGCGTGGCCTTCCCGGGCCGCGTCTGCTACTCCGGTTTCGGCCGCCCCTCGGTGCCCCCGGCCACCTCAACGACGACCTCCCCAGCCGCGACAACCCTGCTCCCCCTGTGAGCCGCCCCGCCGGACCTCTCCTTCCCCCTCCGTCTCGCCTCGTGCCGCCGTCGAATGGTAGTCGTGGGCCGTCATCCTCGTACTCGCCGTGCTCACCGTGGCCGGAGCCCGCGCTGGCCGCGCTCTGTCTTGCGCATGGCTGCGCCTAGTGCGCTCCCTTGGACGTCCGGTGCGCGCCCTGGCATCCGTGGCTGCACTCCCTCCTGCCACTGGCCTCGGGCATGGTCGTGGTGTATGCGGCGTGCGTGCGTATACACACTGCTGTTGTTGCTCCTTTGACAGCCCCAAAAGCCATATCTTACAAAGTTTAGACTGAGTAAAATTTATAGATCCCAAAACTATACTTGCCAAGGATGATTTCATTCCATTGGATGAACTTCAAATTCTGCATAGATTGCTCACAATAAATCTTGCAAACTGCTACTTTCTGTTAAAACAGAGAATTCTTGGACATGGCAATTTTTTTTATGCAAAGTCAAGAACATTAACTTAACCACTTCATGATCCCAAAACTTTGTGGTATTGACTTTTATAAATCATGCAAATGACACGGTCTTGTTGTACACCTCACCAACTTCAGTTTACCCCACTGGATTAACTCCATTCGATGCATCAATTAATTCTTACGAAAATAACAAAATGCATATTTTAACAGATTCTAGAAATTGCATTGAGTAGCCCTTTTTCCAACATAATTTTAATTGGGCAAATGGACTCTAATATAGCTCAAACTTGTATTGACTTGTAGATTGCATAAAGGTGCTCAAAATTGTTGTTGGCCTCAAAATCGTAGAAGGTATAGAACTATAGTTGTAGCCCTTTGAAAACAACAAAATTCTGTTAACAACAAAATTCCCAGACTTAGCCAAATTCCAGAGAATCCAGAAATGAAGCAATGACACCTAGGCCCCACCTTGACCCTGTGACCAGTCAACCTCGATTATTCAACTATTGACTGGCCCCACTGGCCCCACATGTCATTGACTGTGGCTGGCTTAGTCTGGATATAAAAATATTTAACTAAATATTTGTGAATTAAAATAATTCCTGACAATAAAGAAAATCATTTAAAACTTTAGAAAATAATATAAAATAAACCGTAGCTTAGATCAAAATACTTTCTACATGAAAGTTGATCAGAATAATACAATGAGTACGGATACGCTACCCATACCCCCACCGCACCAATCTAACATACCGAACGTGGTGCATTTCTCCTCCGGTTCATCTGTCTGTCAAACGACCGGAGCCAGTAAAACTTTCCGGATGAAATTGTTCTGAACATGAAAGTTGTTCAGAATGGATCAACGATCACGGATACACTATCCACATCGCTGTCAGATGTCTCTAACACTACAGACATGGAACCTTCCCCCTCCGGACACCTTGTCCGGTAATCACTCGGTGCTGGCAGTTCATCCCCGGATGAATTCCCGCTCCGAGCATATTGCATCGCACTGCGTTAGAGATCCGTTGCTTTGTATCTTCTATGTCTTACATTTGTATTGCTATTATCGATGTGTATTTACTGTCCCCCCCCTTATTCTCCGGTAGACCCCGTTGCTGCCGCCGATGACACCACCGAGTACGACTACTTCGTCGACGACCGTACCGCTACTACCGAGCTTACAGGCAAGCAGAGCCATTCTCTTCCCCAGATATCTCCTATCTTTCCGTACTTTTCTTGCACCAGGCATGGTTACTGCTGCTGCTACGTTACAATCCTATTCAATTGCATAGCATGTTTTTGTCGCCCCTTGATGTACCTTCCTTTATCCTATGCTGCCTTGTAAATATATATATTATTCAGCAGTGAACCCTGCGCTTTGTTAGCTAGGATTAGATAGCGGGCTGTGATCACTCTGGTGAGTGAACGCGGATTACAAAATATTATAACTGCAACAGGTACGGATCAATGCAGACGCCCTAGGGAACCTACAACGGCGAGACTCTGCCGAGTCGCTTCGAGTTTGACTTACTAGTGTACGGACTCGTATTTCACTCTCGTCGTCTCAGTAGCGTAGCATCACTGGGATGATACGAGGGTATTCCTCTTTAGTTCATTCCGCCGGTGTCTCGGCACCACCGGGGTGATACGAGAATATTCCTCTTTAGTTCATTCTGCTGATGTCTCGGTCGAACCTCTTCAAATGTACCATCGAGGGTGATTCCTCCTGGTTTCACTTGATGGTAGGCAATCGAATCAACTGGTGTCCTTACAGGTAAGGAGTCGGGTGACCCAACGGTGCCCGTGCAGGGTATCTTAGCGGAACGACAGGTCAGGTGTAATCCACCGGTGTGCGGCGGGACTGGTACTGTTCGTGGCCGAAGTATTTCCTGTTGTACGAAAGTCGAGCTCTTCGGAGCAAACGCGAGACAAGGTAAGGAGACGGTTCACCTTGTTGGTAACCGCACGAGTTGGTGGGACAACAGGGCAGGCACCGATGTTACTGGTGGTCCTGGCTGCTGTCGTTGTCCGCGACTCATTCAATAAGGGGCAACGATAACGGTTGTCTCGACAGAAAATAAATAAAATGCTTAACGGGTTCGGCGGATGACTTGAGTAGCCTTTTGGCTTGTACGCACTACCTATACGTGGGATTACGCGTTTGGGCGCCTCCGCAATGTAGCCTCGTTCGAAAGCTCTGAAAGACGTCCAGTTCAGCATTGCGGCAGGGACGGATCGCGCTGCGGCGTTGGAATTCACCCTCCTCGCAACGACACGGAGAGCGAGGGGTGATAGGCCCATGACCCCGTTGCACTTAGGGCTGTAGACCGGCGGGGACCTCTCTGATGAGTCGTAGGATGGACTGCGTTGTGTCGGATAGCCTCGGTGGGGTGCTCCCTAACTAGGTGTACGCCACCCTGGAGATCCGAGCGTGTAGTGTCACACTAGTGCACCCATGCAGGGAAGATTAATCTATCGATAGCCGTGTCCACGGTAACAGGACGCTTTATGCTGAAGCCAGATCCTACCACTACAAACTACTACTATTAAAATGTTGGTTCCGGGTTTTCTCCCTCGCGGGGATGTCGAGGGAGGGAACTCGGAGGCATTGTTAATTATGATTACAACTTATTATTATACAATGCTGCAACAACTTCTGCTGCATTGTTACTTCCATTACTGTTATATTAAACTGTTGGCTGATTCTTACCTCATGCTGCAAGACTCGTCGGAAGATGCTAGTCTTCGATAGGCCTAGCTTCTCTTCCTTGCTCTGACTTTCTACCTTGAAGTCCACTATATACAGCCTCCCCTTTCCATTTGATACAAATGCATAAATGCTTAGTAGCGGACGTAAGACTCGCGGGTATACTAGATACTCACCTGCTTTATTTCCCCCCTTTTTGTTTTGCCTGATCGGCCGCTGCAGTCGACGTTGGAGTCCAGGAGCAGGAGATCCCCGATGCCGACCACCGCAACATGAAGATCCCCGATGCCTTCTACGACGTCGAGTTCCCCTTGACCAGGAGTAGTTCGGAGGTTCCCAGGAAGGAGGCCTCGCCTTTTCGATCGTTGTTGATATTTGTGCTAGCCTTCTTAAGGCAACCTTGTATCCTTGTGTCTGTACTCAGATACTATTGCTTCCGCTGACTTTGTGCTCTCGAGCTCTTGTATTCGAGCCTTGTGGCCCCTGGCTTGTATTAAACAGCTTGTATTATTTTATTTGTAGAGTTGTGTTGTGATATCTCACCGTGAGTCCCTGATCTCTATCGTGTACCTTGCGTGTATGATTACTGTACATGGTCTGATTTTGGGGGCGTCACAAGTTGGTATCAGAGCCAACTGCCTGTAGGACACCCCCTTCCAACTCCTTGGTCGAAGTCGAGTCTAGTCTTTGCAAAACTAATTTACTAACAGTGTCGTGTGGCTTATCGGCCCACGTCGCAAATTGGGTGGTATTAGGATCCTTTTTCTCCGTACCTTTACTCTGGGATTCTACTCTCTTATCCTTTCGGGAAATTTTGCTAACTCTGACATTAGGATCTCGTGGTCGCATCTACCCGGAGAGCCCTGCACCCAAGATGATCTCTTGCTTCACCTAAAGATGTCGAAGATTACTATCCAAAAAAAAATCCCCGAGAACCTACGTGTTGATCGCCTTTGCAATCCCCTGCCACCGATAAGTCCGTATGGATAATTACATCCACCTCCCGATCTGGAAATGATAATTCCCTTGTACTTAAGCATTGAATTATTCCGATGCTTCTATCACCCGATGCCTTTGCATTCTTTCTCCTTCTGGTTGAGTGTCGATACTCACATCAGATTCTTTGCGAACCATCCGACCTTTGGTGGATTATTATCCGACTAATCTTACATGGCTTCTCCCATGTGTCAATTGGATTCATCATGTGAAATACCATCCTTGCCCTCGATGATTTGTGTTATCATCGACAACCTCCTTTGACTCTCTGCCAATACAACTTGGTCGAGTATATCGGGTTCTGCTTTCCTTTGGGAAAGATATACACCTGATACATGTGTATCATCACATCTTCCTTTCGATTGGTATGTTTAACCTTTCCTATAAGGTGTCTTAACTGAGCAGTGATAATCCCCTGCTTATGTAAACAATTTGATGTACTACTCTGTGGTACAGCCTGTTACTATCATGGATAACCTTTTTGGTTACCGACGATGGACGAGAGCTTTGCCAAGTGGTTCTCTTTGTCCACTGCCCTTGGTACCGATGTTGTTGCCGACCTCGCTGACAATTTGTTCCCTTGTCACCTGCTTTGTGATGTTCATTCGGTATCAGACTCAGTTCTTATGCCTGATGCTCTGGACCCCTTTTCATCATCCGTTATCGGCAGCGAATGCATGCATATCCGCCTGACACTTCTCATGCGTTCTTTTATTATGTCGATGTACTACGCATACCCTGGTAATCCGTCATGACCCTCGGATGCATCCCGTTGGCCTAATGGCTCCTAACATCACCCTCGGAGTTGAAGGAGTTGGGCTCCTTGCTACCCCCACCCACATAGTCTCAAGTCGGCCACCATCAACCTTGTTTTGGTGATGGTTTGGTTGAAAACCCACACGGCTACAATCTATTGACACACTAGAGTTGTTCAACTTTTCACCCTTCGGTGAGATGGTGAACTCTACCATGACCTGTAAAACACAGTCGAGTTCGTTAAAGTTCGGTGGTCAAATCATGTTGAGCATGAAGCCGCTCCTGAACGTGAAGTTCGCCTTCGCGAAAAATACGGATTTTTTTTCTACCACTCAAATTCTCGGGACGAGAATTCTTGTAGTGGGGGAGATTTGTAACACCCCGGGTGTCACGCTACAGTAACCCAACAGTAATCACTATTGTTGGAACAGTAATCTTTTCGCTACAGTCAAATCACTGTTGCTAATTTCACTTTGATCACCTTTGCATTGATCCTTTCAATAATCATGTTGGGTGATATTCAAAAAGCAATGTGATCATGGACCTTGTTCATCATGAATCAATAAAAAGTCCAACCCTTTTCATTTGAATTCAAATCAAATCTTGAAATGTCTTGGGTGCAATATTATAACCTAGGTGACAATTAAAGTTTGTCCAAAAATTTCCCAACCACTTTTATAAATTCACTAATAATCTCTGGACCAGGTTGGTATAGTTGTTGTTATTTATTGTGCTATAAAATAATGCAAACAAATAAAACAGTAGATTAAAAAGTCCAAATTAAATAATTATTATTTAAATAAAATGATGAATGATTTTATTTACAGTTCAAACTTTAAGTAGCCACTGTATATTACCTAACACTAATATTGGAGCAACTTTCAAGTTTTACAAAAATGCCTATGCATTTAATTTAATTCCTAAAAAAACAAACAAAACAAAATAACTGAAAGGAAGAAATGAAAAAGGACTAAGATTTTGCTCAGGGCGAAATTCCATTGGGCCCAGCCCCAGGCCCACCCCCCCACTTCCCCTGTCTTAACCCCCCCGGGTCAACGCCCCCTCTCCCCCCGATCCCGATCCCCCTCCCTCTCTCTCTCGTGCGTCCCCCGTTCCCACCCCCGATCTGGATCGAGCAGCCTTCCCCCCCTCGCATCTGTACGCCATGGCCACCGGCCTTCCCCGCCGCCGGCAGGCCTGGCCCCCGCGCTGCCCCGGCCGGCCCCTCCTCGGGCTGCCGCCTCCCTCCACCCCTAGGAGGTCCGCGCCGCCCCCCCTCCACCTCGGCCGCCCCCTGGCGCCACGGCCTCGCGCCGCACCGCCCCGCCCATGGCTCGCCGGTGCCGCTGTGGTGACCGCCATGGCCTCGGCCGCCTCCCGACGCCCTCGTCCATGCTCGCCCGCGTGGCCTTCCCGGGCCGCGTCTGCTACTCCGGTTTCGGCCGCCCCTCGGTGCCCCCGGCCACCTCAACGGCGACCTCCCCAGCCGCGACGACCCTGCTCCCCCTGTGAGCCGCCCCGCCGGACCTCTCCTTCCCCCTCCATCTCGCCTCGTGCCGCCGTCGAATGGTAGTCGTGGGCCGTCATCCTCGTACTCGCCGTGCTCACCGTGGCCGGAGCCCGCGCTGGCCGCGCTCTGCCTTGCGCATGGCTGCGCCTAGTGCGCTCCCTTGGACGTCCGGTTCGCGCCCTGGCATCCGTGGCTGCACTCCCTGCTGCCACTGGCCTCGGCCATGGTCGTGGTGTATGCGGCGTGCGTGCGTATACACACTGCTGTTGTTGCTCCTTTGACAGCCCCAAAATCCATATCTTACAAAGTTTAGACTGAGTAAAATTTATAGATCCCGAAACTATACTTGCCAAGGATGATTTCATTCCATTGGATGAACTTCAAATTATGCATAGATTGCTCACAATAAATCTTTCAAACTGCTACTTTCTGTTAAAACAGAGAATTCTTGGACATGACAAATTTTTTTTATGCAAAGTCAAGAACATTAACTTAACCACTTCATGATCCCAAAACTTTGTGGTATTGACTTTTATAAATCATGCAAATGACACGGTCTTGTTGTACACCTCACCAACTTCAGTTTACCCCACTGGATTAACTCCATTCAATGCATCAATTAATTCTTACGAAAATAACAAAATGCATATTTTAACAGATTCTAGAAATTGCATTGAGTAGCCCTTTTTCCAACATAATTTTAATTGGGCAAATGGACTCTAATATAGCTCAAACTTGTATTGACTTGTAGATTGCATAAAGGTGCTCAAAATTGTTGTTGGCCTCAAAATCGTAGAAGGTATAGAACTATAGTTGTAGCCCTTTGAAAACAACAAAATTCTGTTAACAACAAAATTCCCAGACTTAGCCAAATTCCAGAGAATCCAGAAATGAAGCAATGACACCTAGGCCCCACCTTGACCCTGTGACCAGTCAACCTCGATTATTCAACTATTGACTGGCCCCACTGGCCCCACATGTCATTGACTGTGGCTGGCTTAGTCTGGATATAAAAATATTTAACTAAATATTTGTGAATTAAAATAATTCCTGACAATAAAGAAAATCATTTAAAACTTTAGAAAATAATATAAAATAAACCGTAGCTTAGATCAAAATACTTTCTACATGAAAGTTGATCAGAATAATACAATGAGTACGGATACGCTACCCATACCCCCACCGCACCAATCTAACATACCGAACGTGGTGCATTTCTCCTCCGGTTCATCTGTCTGTCAAACGACCGGAGCCAGTAAAACTTTCCGGATGAAATTGTTCTGAACATGAAAGTTGTTCAGAATGGATCAACGATCACGGATACACTATCCACATCGCTGTCAGATGTCTCTAACACTACAGACATGGAACCTTCCCCCTCCGGACACCTTGTCCGGTAATCACTCGGTGCTGGCAGTTCATCCCCGGATGAATTCCCGCTCCGAGCATATTGCATCGCACTGCGTTAGAACTCCGTTGCTTTGTATCATCTATGTCTTACATTTGTATTGCTATTATTGTTGTGTATTTATTGTCCCCCCCCCCTTATTCTCCGGTAGACCCCGTTGCTGCCGCCGATGACACTACCGAGTACGACTACTTCGTCGACGACCGTACTGCTACTACCGAGCTTACAGGCAAGCAGAGCCATTCTCTTCCCCAGATATCGCCTATCTTTCCGTACTTTTCTTGCACTAGGCATGGTTACTGCTGCTGCTACGTTACAATCCTAATCAATTGCATAGCATGTTTTTGTCGCCCCTTGATGTACCTTCCTTTATCCTATGCTGCCTTGTAAATATATATATTATTCAACAGTGAACCCTGCGCTTTGTTAGCTAGGATTAGATAGCGGGCTGTGATCACTCTGGTGAGTGAACGCGGATTACAAAATATTATAACTGCAACAGGTACAGATCAATGCAGACGCCCTAGGGAACCTACAACGGCGAGACTCTGCCGAGTCGCTTCGAGTTTGACTTACTAGTGTACGGACTCGTATTTCACTCTCGTCGTCTCAGTAGCGTAGCATCACTGGGATGATACGAGGGTATTCCTCTTTAGTTCATTCCGCCGGTGTCTCGGCACCACCGGGGTGATACGAGAATATTCCTCTTTAGTTCATTCTGCTGATGTCTCGGTCGAACCTCTTCAAATGTACCATCGAGGGTGATTCCTCCTGGTTTCACTTGATGGTAGGCACTCGAATCAACTGGTGTCCTTACAGGTAAGGAGTCGGGTGACCCAACGGTGCCCGCGCAGGGTATCTTAGCGGAACGACAGGTCAGGTGTAATCCACCGGTGTGCGGCGGGCCTGGTACTGTTCGTGGCCGAAGGATTTCCTGTTGTACGAAAGTCGAGCTCTTCGGAGCAAACGCGAGACAAGGTAAGGAGACACTTCACCTTGTTGGTAACCGCACGAGTTGGTGGGTCGACAGGGCAGGCACCGATGTTACTGGTGGTCCTGGCTGCTGTCGTTGTCCGCGACTCATTCAATAAGGGGCAACGATAACGGTTGTCTCGACAAAAAATTAATAAAATGCTTAACGGGTTCGGCGGATGACTTGTGTAGCCTTTTGGCTTGTACGCACTACCTATACGTGGGATTACGCGTTTGGGCGCCTCCGCAATGTAGCCTCGTTCGAAAGCTCTGAAAGACGTCCAGTTCAGCATTGCGGCAGGGACGGATCGCGCTGCGGCGTTGGAATTCACCCTCCTCGCAACGACCCGGAGAGCGAGGGGTGATAGGCCCATGACCCCCTTGCACTTAGGGCTGTAGACCGGCGGGGACCTCTCTGATGAGTCGTAGGATGGACTGCGTTGTGTCGGATAGCCTCGGTGGGGTGCTCCCTAACCAGGTGTACGCCACCCTGGAGATCTGAGCGTGTAGTGTCACACTAATGCACCCCTGAAGGGAAGATTAATCTATCGATAGCCGTGTCCACGGTAACAAGACGCTTTATGCTGAAGCCAGATCCTATCACTACAAACTACTACTATTAAACTGTTGGTTCCGGGTTTTCTCCATCGCGGGGATGTCGAGGGAGGGAACTCGGAGGCATTGTTAATTATGATTACAACTTATTATTATACAATGCTGCAGCAACTTCTGCTGCATTGTTACTTCCATTACTGTTATATTAAACTGTTGGCTGATTCTTACCTCATGCTGCAAGACTCGTCGGAAGATGCTAGTCTTTGATAGGCCTAGCTTCTCTTCCTTGCTCTGACTTTCTACCTTGCAGTCCACTATATACAGCCTCCCCTTTCCATTTGATACAAATGCATAAATGCTTAGTTGCTGGCGTAAGACTCGCGGGTATACTAGATACTCACCTGCTTTATTTCCCCCCTTTTTGTTTTGCCTGATCGGCCGCTGCAGTCGACGTTGGAGTCCAGGAGCAGGAGATCCCCGATGCCGACCACCGCAACATGAAGATCCCCGATGCCTTCTACGATGTTGAGTTCCCCTTGACCAGGAGTAGTTCGGAGGTTCCCAGGCAGGAGGCCTCGCCTTTTCGATCGTTGTTGATATTTGTGCTAGCCTTCTTAAGGCAACCTTGTATCCTTGTGTCTGTACTCAGATACTATTGCTTCCGCTGACTTTGTGCTCTCGAGCTGTTGTATTCGAGCCCTCGTGGCCCCTGGCTTGTATTAAACAACTTGTATTATTTTATTTGTAGAGTTGTGTTGTGATATCTCACCGTGAGTCCCTGATCTCTATCGTGTTCCTTGCGTGTATGATTACTGTACACGGTCTGATTTTGGGGGCGTCACAACCATCCCCTTTGCCTACATCAGGGAATTACTCACACATGGATGGAGAAGTCATGGGGGGAGGATGGAGTGGTGATGATGATGACGATGGCGACGATCTCCCCTCACCGGAGGCCAAAACAGCCTCCAGATTAACCCTCCCGGAGAAGAACAGGGGTGGCGGCAGCTCCGTGACGTGGATTGAAAAAACGACTTCTATTTTGGGGTTTCTCCATCACGGGAATAAATAGGAGCCTAGGTAGGGCACCAGAGGAGGGCGGAGGCCCCCAGGCGGCCAGAGGGGTGCCTGGGGCCCTCTTGGCTTCCCTCTGGTCCCACTTCTGGCACAGTGGCCCTTCGGGTGCGTGGATTTTCTGTGATTTTTCCTGGAATTTTCCGAGCCACCTAAAAATCCATTTTCCTGCGCACAATAAAACCATACAGGAAGCTCTACTGAAAACAGCGTCAGTCCGGGTTAGTTTCGTCCAAATCATGCAAGAATGAGGGAAAAACAATAGCAAAAGTGTTTGTAAAAGTAGATACGTTTGAGACGTATCAACTCCCCCAAGATTAGCATATTTATTGTCCTCAAGAAATTCAGTACAACGAACTGAACGCGACAAAGAAAACTTTGAAAAACTCTTTTGCTTCAATGAATGTATATAAGCATGTACTACGAAAACAATTTAGCGAGTATCAAGACAAATCTATGAGGACAATGCACGAAGGAATCCTTCTTTCAAGTGATCAATCACAAACAACTAAAAGTAAATAAAATGCTACTGAAAATCAAGAAAGGACTACAATGCACAAAACTTGAACATACTATAGTGGTATTTCGCTAGCCTCCATGAGTGAAGCAAAACATAAATGCAGAAACTCCTCCGGAGTTTATAGGAGACTAGAACTAAGAACTTCAGAATAAGTAGTACCACAATCATGGAAAAGACAATGTAATACTTTGGGACAATGCACATTACACTCAGAATGATAATTAGGCTCTCCTAGTTGGTGCTTTGAAGAAAGAAGGTGGAGACTCTCGAACCGTGGAGTTTGAAGGAAAGGTTGAAAACCCGTGGTTGGAAGCAAAAACTAAACTTGTACCAGAGCTCTTTTTTTTGAAAACAAAAATAAAAAAGGTTTTGGGAGGTGCATGGTTTGTCAACGAATGCTAGCAGACAACTCAATCACCTCTTACGCTAGATATGTTTCTAGGAACGGCTCCCAAGATGGAGACAATCACATCCCCTTAATCTCCTTTGTTTATCACTGCCAAAGTTTTCTGATTTCTCATAGACAAAGCGTGAAGGAGGGTCTGTTGGTTGTGATTATCTTTTTTGAGCTGGGCGCGCTCATGCCAGTCCCTCCTCGTATTGGGGGTTTGCAGATTAGACATGCAATCCCGGAATAAAGCATGTCTAACATAAGACGGTCATGAATTACCTATTGCTTCCTCATGAGCTAAAACAGAGGCACAACACAGGAGTGCTTTTGAATAATTTCGAGATGGTACAAGAAAGTCTTCGTTAGGATGGCCGGTAAATACCACATAGGAAGGTATGGTGGACTCATATGGAAAAACTGGTTTCAAGGATTTTGGATGCACATGCAGAAATCCGCTTAGTGCGAGCGAAGGCTAGCAAAAGACTGGGAAGCGACCAACTAGAGAGAAATAACAGTCATAATCATGCAGAGCGACAAAGTAACATTGAATTGGGCATGCAAATGATACAACTATTCTGAAATTCAAAGATCATCAAGGCAAAGTAGACTTTTCAGTCATAAACATGTGTAAGCATGTGCCAAGTCAATCCAAGAATTCTCCAAAGGGAAATACCACTTAAGTATGCTAAACTATGAACAATGCAATGCATGTAAATCATTTCAACAACACATTATGTACTCTAGCTATTTGAGATTAGCCACAAGGAAAGCATGAACACTGGGAAAGCATTGTAAACATAGCACTATGTCGCTACAAGCTGGTCTCTAAATCATAAGTACAAGCATATGTACAAAAGTAGAAACAAGAAGAGTTCATACCGGTTTTCCTTGTTGCATCCCTTTCGTCGACTTCATCATTACTGCCTTGTCACTTGCACGGTTGAACGTAGGAAATATAATTAAGCGCAAATGCCATCATGGACTCGAGCTGAACTCTACAACAAAGCAAACTAAAGAGAGAAAAGAAAATCTTTTTGGATTTTTCAAAGATTTAGCGAAAGAAAAATAAAAGAGAAATCTTTTTGTCTTTTTTTGCAAAATAAAAGAACAAAGAAGAACGGGCAAAAACTTCGACAGGATCAAAGCGAAAAAAATGAAAACGGATAATACAATGGAAAGGTGAGAAAGGAACGTACTCCCCCAAGCTTAGGCTTTTGGCCTAAGTTGGTAGCAGCTACTGCCCCCAGGAGCCTCCTGCTCCGGGGTAATGGTGAGCCCAGGAGTCGTATGAGCCCTCTGGTGCGTACACCGAAGTCCTCGGGTCCTCCCATGAAGAAGGCCCTGCGCTCCAAGCGGAAGCAAACCCCTCACCCTGCTCGGTGAAGGTCTCTGCCTGGAAAGGTGGGAACTCACCATGCTCCTCGTTATCGGGCACAACCCCCTCCATGGGGTTATGCGGCTGGTAATGAGCCATGAACTCATCGAACTGAATCTCATTGAAGGACCATCCGTTCCTGCGAGTGCTATCAAACAAAAATGGTGCAGGTAGACAGATCTCACGAGTAATGGTCCTTTCAAACCTCAAAATATAATCAAGCTTACCAAACTGGGAAGTCATGGTTACAAACTTATGCCTCTTCATAGCCGCAAGATCGAGACTCGCGTATAAAAAGGGAACATCATCAGGATGTGGGGTGCGCTCAAGATACTCAAGGATAAGTGTGGCGTAAACGCCACCATATAAACCGACTTTGTTATTGTTCGTAACAAGGCACCGAGCAATGAAGGCACCCACATTATACTCGTTCTTATAAGAGAGGGCGTTCGCATAAATAGCGAAATCTGGTGCAGAGCCATTACTCATGTTGTCACGAGCTAACACCCCTCTAGCAACAAAATACACAAAATACCCGAGGTGTGGAAACTAAATGCTGGAAATCTTCGTACGCCGAATGTCGGTCTCCTCCTGGCAACAAAGGGAATTGAAGAGAGTCCTCAACCCAGAAGGCTGCATGGTCATCTTCGCTGTCTGACCAACGTTCGGCACACCTATTATATCACAAAACTGTGCCAAATACATGGTTATGAGATCATTATAAAGTTTGAACTCGACGGTTCCAGCATCATGGTTATAACAAAAACTGTTTACAAAGCAGGGGGTAAGATTTTTGTATTGTACCACACGACATAATGCTAGCCGTGTCAAAATTGCATTGGCACAAAGGCCATAAAATTCCTCCTTAATTCCTGCAGCTGTAAGAAAATCATCGCACGGATACATCATTGCGCATGATGGACTTGTATCTTCCAACAACTCCGAGGGCACGTGATCTTCATTGTAGCTCACCCTAACTGCTGAGGGTGAAGCTGCAGCTCTAGTAACTCGATCGGAGCGCTCGGACTTCTTCTTCCCAAGCCACCCCTTTGCTTTTCCAAAGAAACTCGTTTCTGAAATTTTTTATAATTCACAAAAAGAAGGATTTAAACAAGGTGAGTTGAGGCAAACTACTCTACCCTCTTACCTAAGGCATAAACTTGCATCATAACTTGAAAAATAAATTCCTACACATGCATGCAAGCTCATATGAACAGCACCAAAAGCTACTAAATACTCACAAATGAAGCCACCAATCAAAAATCTAATTGGAGGGGTGAAGGAGTTACATACCAGGGAGTATTTGCTCAAAACCTCAGCTCGAATGATGGGCTGTAGAGAGAGATCGAAAATCTCCTCCAAGAACAGCAAGAACGCAAGAACTGGAGCAGAACTCGTGTTTTTGGAGAGAGAGGAAGAAGGGGGAAGAAGACATACCTGGAGGTGGGGCCTGTGGGCCCTAGGCGCCCTGTGGGCGCGGCTAGGGGGCAGGCCGCGCCAGCTGGCCACCTGGGCCACTGGTGGGCCCCCCCTGGTCAACCCCAGGTGCCTCTGGGTCACTCCCGGCATGGAAATTTTTATTATAATTGTTCTGGAATTTTTCAGACAACTTCACTGTTGAAAAAATTTCGAAGTTCAAAAAGTTGCGAAACTTTCTGAAAACTTGAAGCAGTGATTAGAATTGTGAAGCTTCAAAAACATATAAACTTGGTACAACAAAAAGTTAAAGCTAAAAGAAATGCAAACATAACAACTTCTACTCTTTACTAATATAAAACTCATCTAATAGCAAGGTTGATCAAGTCCTACTACCAAACTAGCAATACATAGAGCAAAAAGTGTCACTTATTATGAAGCATTCATGGTACCTTTACTTTAATGGATATTGTCCCCACCATAATGGTTTTGTATTTGTGGTGCACATGTAGAGGACAATCCCACTCACCAATCTTCACGGTCTCGATATTCTCTATAGAGTTGAGGCCATGCCTTTTGTCAATCTTCTTCGGAAATTACACCGTGTGTTCTTTATCATTCACATTAAAAGTAACCTTTCCTTTATTGCAATCAATAATAGCACCTGCAATGTTAAGAAAATGTCTACCAAGAATAATAGACGTGCTCCCATCCTCGGGCATGTCAAGCACAACAAAATCAGTAAGGATTAAACAATTAGCAACTTCAACGGGAACATCCTCACAAATACCAATGGGAACAGTTGTTGACTTGTCAGCCATCTGAAGAGAGATATCTGTAGGGATTAGTTTTTCTAAACAAAGTCTCTTGTAAAGAGAGAAAGGCATAACACTCATTCCTGGTCCCAGATCAACTAGAGCAGTCTTGACATAATTATTCTTAATGGAGCAAGGAATGGTGGGTATACCTGGCTCACCAAGCTTCTCAGGAATCTTGCCACTAAAAGAGTAGTTAGCAAGCATAGCAGATATTGCTTCATTAGGAACTTTTCTTTTATTAGTAATAATATCTTTCATATATCTCGAGTAAGGAGGTAACTTAATAGCATCAGTCAAAGGAATTTGAATAAAAAGAGGTTACATCCACTCACAAAACTTATTGTAATGCTCTTCTTCTCTAGTTTAAAAGACTTACCTGGAGAGGGAATGGGTTTCTGTACCCATGGTTCTCTTTCCTTCCCATGTCTTCTTGCGATGAAGTCTTCTCTAGTGTATTTCTTGCGTTTATCTGGTGCTTATTCTTCTCGGACTTCAGGTGGATCATTCTTTTCAATACCCTTTTCCGGTTCAGCATCGTCTTCAGTCTCAGCATCAGAGGTAGATATACTATTTGGATCATTGGAATTGTCAGCTTCTTTGTGCTTCTTCTTCTTCTTCTTCTTCTTCTTCTTCTTCTTCGGAGAGCTAACAATTTCTTCTTTCTACATTTGAGAATCTTGCTCGATCCTCTTCGGATGCCCCTCCGGATAGAGAGGATCTTGAGTGCTAGTTCCTCCTCGGGTTTTAATTCCGAAGGCCTGTATATCCTGTTTGGCATTATAAGCAAGCAAATATTTTTGCACATTAGAAATTTGATCAAGCTGAGTTTGAACCCATATGAAAATGCTTCACAAGACATTTAACATCATTAACTGTTCTACCTAGAACATCAAGCAAGCTTTTGATAGCAAGGGAATTATCATGCAACTAACTTTGTATCCTCTCATTAATGTGATTTTGCTTCATAATGAAATTATCAAGCTCATCTAAACATTGATCAGGAGGCTTACCATGAGGAATGTCACTTGCATTGAAATCTAAAAGAGAGTGTACCTCTACCATAGGAGGGTGAGTGGTAGGCTCACACAACTTCTCAATAGGGGGTAGATTTTTTACATCTTCAGTTTTAATCCCCTTCTCTTTAATAGACTTTTTTGCTTCTTGCATATCTTCGGGGCTTAGGACAAGCATGCCCCTTTTTTTGGTGGTGGAGGTGGTTCAGGGACGGACCAATCTTCGTGGTTCTTGGCAATCTTGCCCATTAATTCTTCTGCATCGTCCGGTGTTCTTTTCCTGAAAACACAACTAGCACAACTGTCCAAATAGGATCTAGATTCATCAGTTAGACCAGCATAAAATATATCAATTAATTCATTCTTAGGGACTCCATGTCCCGGTTTAGCATGGATCAGAATGCAATACCTCCCCCAAGCTTTAGGGAGATTCCCATCCTGCAACTGTTTAAAGTTCTAAATTCTTCGTAAAGAAGCATGTTGCATATGAGCAGGAAAGTACTTATCAACAAAAGAGTGAGCTAAGTCTTGAGGACTCCTAATGGAACCACATGGTAGTGCATCATACCACACTTTAGCACCTTCCTTTGAAGAGAAAGGAAGAAGCTTAGTAACATAGAAGCTTCGTTTCTTTTCACCCGTAATAAACAGGCCACCCAGCTCAGGGAGTTTGGTCAGGTGTGCAATAGCATCGTCATTTTCTCTGCCATAAAAGGGGTTAGCTTCAACCATAGATATAAGTGAAAGATCAACAGAGAAATTATAATCAGGATCATTGATGCATATAGGAGATGTAGCAAAATTAGGATCAAGAATAGTCTTGTTCCTCAGGGAGTGTTTTTCGAGAAGCTTCTTAATAGCATCAGGGTCAGAGTCGACAAACTCTGTTAGCTCCCTGCATAAATCATCATCAAGTATAATATAATCATCATCAAGGAGTCTCTCCTTGAGTTTACTCAAATCAGGATAATTGTAAGTTCCATCAAAAGGGTAGCAAGTATTGGGAATTTCAATTCCAGATTTTTTTGCAGCAGCACCGATCTGTTTCTCAAGAGCGTCACTAAGTGAACCAATATCATCAAGAGTAGTGGAAGCATCATCAAAAGTATCGGACATAGTAACAGATTCAGTAGAAACATCATGTGGTGGAGGTGAAGCAAACTTACTCATAACTGAAGGTGAATCAAGTGTAGCACTAGTGTTCAGAACAATACCTTTCCTCGTACGAGATGGTAAGATCGGGACCTTGGCGTCTTCTTTCTTACCCATAGCGGATAAAGTGCAGCAGGTAAAATACTTCAAGTAGACTTGTGAATAAAGCTATGCTCCCCGGCAACGGCGCCAAAAAACAGGCTTGATAACCCACAACTGCAGGGGATCGAGATAGTCTTCGCGGGTAAAAATAACCCAATTTATAGATTCGACTCAAGGGGAGCCAAAGAATATCCACAAGCTTTAACAGTGGAGTTGTCAATTCGACCGCACCTGAGATCCACTTACTTGCAACAAGATATTAGTAGTAACTGCGATATGGAAGTGGTGATAGCAATGGTAATAGTGGTGGTGAAATAGCGACAGTAAAACAGAAAAAGTAAACAACTAGTAACCAGCAGAATTAAAACACTGTAAGCTACGGAGATGGATGGTCGGGCACTGCATGGATAAGATACGTCATGTATTTAACTTGGGGAAAGGCACATAGAAAAGCAAAGATCATCTAGGCATAAATCAAACATCCGGCATGTACCCCATAGGTAGTTGTACGTGCTTGCAATAAGAACTTGCACAACATCTTTTGTCCTATCATCCCACTACGAACGGGGCCAAAAGGAACTTCTGCAGATTAAGGTGCTCCTGTCAAAGAGCACCGGAACAAAGCAGTAACAAACAATGGATTCATGGAATCCTCAAACTATAGTCCGTACCCTTTGGTGTCCCAAGCTGTCACCTTTGGGATCGCCAGTTCCGGACTATAACAGGTGCATACAACTCATAGGTAAGATCAAGAACACAAATATATTCATTCAAACACATAGGGTTCAGATCTGAAATCATGGCACTCGGGCCCAAAGTGACAAGCATTAAGAGCAACAAGTTGAAGCAGAGATGATAAACAACAATCTAGATGATAGGCAACATGCCCCCAACAATCTGATAAACTATTACATGATCTAACTCATCCAATCCCTACCATCCCCTTTGCCTATAGTAGGGAATTACTCACAGAAGAATGGAGAAGTCAAGGGGGGAGGATGGAGTGGTGATGATGATGACGATGGCGACGATCTCCCCTCACTGGAGGCCAAAACAGCCTCCAGATTAGCCCTCCCGGAGAAGAACAAAGGGTGGCGGCGGCTCCGCGACGTGGATTGGAAAAACGACTTCTAATTTGGGGTTTCTCCGTCACGGGAATAAATAGGAGCCTAGGTAGGGCACCAGAGGAGGGGGGAGGCCCCCAGGCGGCCTGAGGGCGCGGCCCCACCCCTGGCCGCGCCAAGGGGCGCCTGGGGCCCCCTTGGCTGCCCTCTGGTCCCACTTCTGGCACAGCGGCCCTTCGGGTGCGTGGATTTTCTGTGATTTTTCTTGGAATTTTCTGAGACACCTAAAAATCCATTTTCCTGCGCACAATAAAACCATACAGGCAACTCTGCTGAAAACAACGTCAGTCCGGGTTAGTTTCGTCCAAATCATGCAAGAATGAGGGCAAAACAATAGAAAAAGTATTTGGAAAAGTAGATACGTTTGAGACGTATCAGCCATGCTGAAGAGTGTTGAGGTTGAAATCAAGAAGGAGCACGCTGTCTTCATGGTCAACAAGACCGCTGATTTTAAGAAGTCAAGCAGGCGAGAGAAGTCTAAGAAAGGTGGCCCCAAAAGGGATGGCAAGTCAGTTGTCGCTCCTCCCAAGGAACCTAAGCCCGAACCCGGAGTTGAGTGCTTCTACTGCAAGGGGTGAAGGTCACTGCAAACGCAACTGACCCAAGTACCTAAAGGACAAGAAGGCTGGCAAGGTCGCCAAGAGAGACGAAGGTATATTTGATATACATATTGTTGATCTTTTCTTGACAAGCGTCGGGAACACATCCTGGATACTTGATACAGGATCTGTCGCTCATATTTCTAATCCCGTTCGGGGACTAAGGAATAAGAGACGCTTGCTGAGAGATGAAGTGACGATGCGCGTGGGAAATGGATGTAAAATTGATGTGTTGGCGGTCGGCACGAAGCATCTTAGTCTCCCTTCGGGATTAGTTTTGGTTCTGAATAAATTCTACTATGTACCCGCATTGAGTGTGAACATCGTTAGTGGCTCTTGCTTGAAGCGAGACCACTATTCTTTTAAGTTTGATGCAATTGCTTGTTCGATTTATAAGGATGAAGTGTTTTATGTTCACGCGCCGGAGCAACGTGGTTTATTCGTACTTGATCTCGATGGTGACATATGTCACATTAACAATATAGAGGCCAAATGATTAAAGAGTAGTGATGAAGAGCACATGATGATGTGGCATTGCCGACTTGGTCATATTGGTATAAAGCGCATGGAGAGGCTCCATAAGGATGGACTTCTTGATTCATTGGATTTTCGATCCCTTGATACATGTGAACCATGCCTCATGGGCAAAATGACAAGGACTCCATTCAATGGGATAATGGAGCATGCGGATGACTTATTGGGGATCATACATACAAATGTATGTGGACCCATCAACGTCCCCACACGCAATGATCTTCGTTACTTCGTGACCTTTACTGATGACTTGAGTAGATATGGGTATATTTACTTGATGAAACATAAGTCTGAAACCTTTGAGAGGTTCAAGGAATTTCATAATGAGGTCGAGAATCAACTCGGAAAGAAAATCAAGCACCTTCGATCGGATCGAGGTGGCGAGTATTTAAGTCACGAGTTTGGAAATCATCTAAAGTCTTGTGGCATAGTACCACAGCTTACGCCGATAGGCACACCTCAGAGAAACAGTGTGGATGAACGACGTAATCGAACCCTATTGGATAGCGTACGATCGATGATGTCTCATACTGATTTGCATGTGTCATTCTGGGGGTATGCATTAGAAACTGCCGCTTACGTTCTTAATAGGGCACCATCCAAATCCGTAAAGACAACAACATTTGAAGAATGGCATGGCACGAAACCTAATTTGTCTCACCTGAAGATTTGGGGTTGTGAGGCTTATGTTAGGAAACTACAGCCTGACAAACTTGAATCCAAGGCGGATAAGTGCATCTTTGTGGGCTATCCCAAGGAAACTTGTGGATACACCTTCTACAATCAGTCTGAGAGCAAAACGTTTGTTGCCAAGACTGGACACTTTCTTGAGAAAGAGTTTCTCTCGAAAGAGTTGAGTGGGAGGAAAATAGACCTCGATGAAGTGACTGACCAATCACTCCAATTGGAAGAAATGGCCACAGAAGTCATTCTGGAACCTTCTTCCACAGTGGGAGCTGAAGAGAATGGCCAGAACGACATTCATAATGATCATGACATACATGATGATCATGATGAGAATGAAGAGTAACCTATTATGCCCCGTAGGTCATCAAGAGTTCGTCAAGCTACTGAGTTTTACGGACAGCTTGTGAATGCAATCTCGGCTGATGAGTCAGATGAACCTATGAGTTACAAAGAAGCAATGAAGGGACCCGAGTCCGAGAAATGGCTTGAAGCCATGAAATCCGAAATGTACTGCATGTACACCAACAAAGTTTGGACTTTGGTGGATATTCCCAAGGACCGCAAGGCCGTCGATAATAAATGGATTTTCAAGAAAAAGACTGACGCAGACGGAAACGTATCTCTCTACAAAGCTCAACTTGTCGCGAAGGGGTTCGAACAAATTCAAGGAGTTGACTACGAGGAGACGTTCTCTCCTGTAGCGATGATAAAGTCTATTCGGATCCTACTAGCAATAGCTGCATATCATGATTACGAGATATGTTAGATGGATGTGAAAACTGCATTCCTAAATGGCAACATTGAGAAGAGTTGTATATGATGCAACCAGAGGGGTTTCTTGATCCAAGGAATGCTGGTAAGGTGTGCAAGCTTCAACGGTCCATCTATGGGTTGAAGCAAGCAACTCAGAGCTGGAATCTTCGATTTGATGAGGTCATTAAAGCTTTTGTATTTGTCCAAAACGTCGAAGAGTTCTGCGTCTATAAGAAACTGAGTGGGAGCTCTGTAGCATTCCTTGTGTTATATGTAGATGACATATTTGCTAATAGGGAACGATAAGAAATTCTTAGGAGAAGTGAAGGAATATCTGGATGGAAAATTTTCCATGAAGGACCTTGGTGAAACTGCGTACATATTGAGGATTAAGATCTATAGAGATAGACCTAATCGACTATTGGCTTTGAGTCAGAGCACTTATATTGACAAGATATTGAAAAGGTTCAGTATGGATAACTCCAAGAGAGGCCTCTTGCCAGTTATAAAAGGTGTCAAGTTAAGCATGACTCAGTGCCCGACCACAGCAAAAGAGAAGGAGGAAATGTCCTCAAAACCCTATGCCTCAGCCATAGGTTCTCTCATGTATGCTATGTTATGTACCCGACCGGATTTAGCGTTGGCTATTAGTATGACTAATTCCTACGATAGTAATCCGGGAATGGCTCACTGGACCACAGTAAAGAACATCCTAAAGTACTTGAGAAGAATAAAGGATCTCTTTCTTGTTTATGGAGGAGTTGATGAGGAGCTCACCGTAAAGGGTTACATTGACGCAAGCCTCGGCTCAGACCTAGATGATTCGAAATCCCAGACGGGATATGTTTTCATGTTGAACGGTGGCACAATTAGCTGGAGGAGCGGCAAAGAGTCAGTCGTCACCCAATCTACAATTTAATCGGAGTATATGCCGCTTGCGAAGCGTCAAAAGAGGCCCTGTGGCTGAAGAAGTTCGTGATCAAGCTTGGCGTCTTTCCCAGCTGCACTGACCCCGTGGGATTCTTCTGCGACAACACGGGTGCCATTGCTAACGCGAAGGAGCCAAGAACTCACTCTACAGCCAAGCACATTCTCCGAAAGTTCCATGTGAGGCGAGACTAAGTCTGGGATGGACACACTAGGATTCACAAAATACATACGGATCTGAACGCAGCAAACCCGATGACTAAACCTCTTCCACAGGGCAAGTTTGAAGAACACCGAGAGACTATTGGTGTTAGATACATACCTGATGTAAACTATTGTAATTTGTACTCTAGTGCAAGTGGGAGACTGTTGGATATGTTCCCTAGAGACAAATTAATAAAGATATTTGTCACATAACCGTTTTGTTCATAATACGTTTATACTGTGCTATAACTGTATTACTTGGAAATACTAATACAGGTGTAGTATAAAACATAGGTCTGTAGTTTAACTCGGGTAAACTATCTCATTGGGCAATTGATCGATCAAGCTTTCCTGATCATGGCGACACTTAAGTCCATTGACAATGAGGTCATGTCATTAGGGGAATGATGTGATGTACATACACCCACCTAAAGTATTGCAATGTGATCGAGTCACATAGTTCAGCATTGCGATGACTTTGTAACGTATGGCTTAGTCCTTAGACCGTAATGATCATACGTAATTGTCATCTATGAGGAGACCTTGATTTGTATCCCACCGCCTGACTGAAATATGCTGGCTATAACGGTGCACTTTTGGTATTCCGAAATAGATGGTTGATGAGTATGTTAATAGACCAGAGCGGGATTTGTCAGTCCTTGTAACAGGATAGGTACTCTGGGCCCACTCGGTGATATTGCATCAATAGCTTGCAAGCAGGTGACTAGGTCACGGGAGATGCAATAGGCACGGACGAGTAAACTTTTTAGTTGTGAACGAGATGTGAACACGGTATGTGGGATACCGACGATCGAACCTCGGACGAAAAAAATACCGCAGCACAAAGGGATTACGTCGTATCGTTAACGGTTTCCAAAAGCGATTGAAGTTCATTCGATGGAAGCGCAGGGGCTGTCAAGGATTGTAACCAGGTCCAACTGACTAGTCATTGGTCAATGAGAAGAGTCTCGACCATCTCTGTTGTTTCCCGGACCGTTAGGGTGTTACACTTAAGGGCAATCCATGCATAGGACAGTTTCGGGATCAATCGGTGAAATAGGAGAAATCACCGGAATAGTTCCGGAGGAGGACGAAAGTTTTTCCGGACATTTTGAATGGTTCAAAATAAAGTTTAATTTGTTTTAATAATGTTTTATTATTTAATTATCTGAACTAAATATTTAAACATATTAAAATAATTAAAAAATTGGAAAAAGGCTATATGGGCCTATGGGGCCCATTAGGGGAGGAGGGGGTTCCCCCCTTGGGCTTGGCGCCAAGGGTTGGGCCCACCCCCCCCCCCCCTTGGCCGGCGCACTCCCCCCCTTGGGAGTTTAGTTCCACATGGGGGAGGGGAGGAGGATAGCACCCCCCCTTGTCCTACATAAGGAGGGGTACACCCCCTTTTTTCCAACACGCAATTATTCCTCTTTCTCTCCTTCTCCTTCATGGAAGTGGACTCCCCTTGTTTGGAGTCTGCACCTGGATTGGAGTTCTCCACCATAAGGCAGACCGTCGCTCTGCTGGAGTCGGGATCTGAATCCATCTTTCTTCCGCTGCTCGCCTGGTTTGGGGCCCGGGAGGAACATCGATTGTACCGTACGTGTATAATCTCTTCGTGGAACTACACCTGTGGTGCTACTTCATCGCTGGAGGTCAACCGGGAGTCATCCTCGCCGGTGGTCTACTACACGACAGGGAGGTCATAGTTCCGAGTCTACGGCAGCCACGTTCGCAAGAATGTTTCCCTCTTTCGGTCTTCAAAGGTATGAACACCGATTCCCTCCGTTACTTTACATTGCCATAGCATAGATCTTGGGTTCGGGTACCGTAGGTATGAAAAATTTGTGTTTTCTGCCCCGTATCCCAAAACAAAATTGAAGTTGGGATTCCTCATATTTGGCTTCACTGGACTCGGCATATCTGGCGATGGCATCCACGAGTCCCTTTAGGTCCTCGGCTACCTCCTTTATGCGTCTTAGCGCGTTGGTTATAGGTGTAAGCCGAAGGCATGTCGGCTCTTGAACCTTGTTATGACGTATCCCCTGTGGAAGTCGATCTTGTGCCTCTGTGAGACCTTTATGTTCCCAGGCTATCTCTTCTTGTAGCATCATGGCCTTTTTCTGGTTTTCTTCTAATTCCTCGTCAGAGTCAGCTCTGTTCCGGCTCAGTCGCTGCCACACAGTGGTGGTTCGTAGTTCTGAGCCGTTTTCGTTTTTTGGCGGATTTTGGATGGTGTCGGCATTGCCACGTGTATAATGAGCCGAGTTGTCGAAGTAGGGAACGTCTGAGTCGTATTCTTCTGGATTGGATCCGAGTCTGCCTTCCCCGGTGGATCGAATTGATCCGCTATCTGAGTATTTTTCTTCTTCTCGATATGAGTCGGTGTCGGAGAAACCATCCTTATCGTGGTTTGGGGTTCCGTCAGGGCGCTCCTGTTCTGGGAACTCACCAATAAACCCGACGAAAGTGTGATGGAAGGCAGTATCAGGCCGACTTGTCTCTTCGAGAGGAACGTGTAGGTCACTGATAAGTGATTCAGTTAACTGGGATCCGAATACGTCGTCCGCACAAGTATGCGCGTTCTGACTTATCTTATTCTCGAAGTAGCTCCGCCCTACCCGCTGGTAGGTGGCTGCTGCGTTTTTCAGGCCGTAAAGCCTAATTGGCGGCTGTCTCGGCGTTTCCATATGGACTTTGTCTTGTTCAGGGAGCTTCACTGGCTCATCATCCATCGAGGTTTCGACAGAGCATGCCAATTTTGGGGGTTCGTTGATGAATCCGATGAAGGCGCGATCGGAGCCGGCAAGTAGTCAGCTTGCTGCTTCAGTAGGGGCATAATGATCCGGCTCTGGCTCCGAGCTGTTCAATCCACCGATGAAGAGGTGGATGGAGCCGACTGGGATCTGATAGCCTGACTCAGTGAAATCATCTTCGGGACCCCAGGTGGCGTCGTCGATGTAGAGCATCCCACTCCTGCTTCTGGTGATTCGCCCAATAACAAATCCTTCCATATCTTGCAGAGCTCCCCTTAGAGTCTCAACACCTGCGAGCGCAGGCCCCACGATGGGCACCAACTGTCATGGGAAAGTCACGACAGATGTCCGTAGAGTCAGACTTACCATGGGACCTTTGCTGCGAGGCGAATTCGAGGAGAGAGTCGACATAGACACGTGACTCGGCGGTTTACCCAGGTTCGGCCCTGTCGATGTGGTAAAGACCTACTCCTTCTTCTTTACTATTGTGGGATCGACTCCTCAATAGGAAGAGTCGATCTTATCAATTACAGTGATGATGTTTCACAACCTTAGTCTCATGGAGATCTAGGTTATAGCGCGAGTCGTCTAGTCCTGGCTTGAGGTAAATTCTGGCTCTGGCTCCCGTGGACCTCGACTTATAAAGGTGTCGGGTCCCGGGATTCCGAGAGTCCGACTCCTACACGATGTGGAGTTATATTCTACTTTACAAGTTTGCTACTAATACGTCCCAAACGTATCTATAATTTCTTCTTGCTCCATGCATGTTTTGTGTGACTTTTCCATGATTTGCTTGAACTTTCATACACTTTTGAGCATATTTGGACTAATCTATTAACCCAGTGCACCCAGCTGCCAGTTGCTGTTTTCTGCTATTTTTGTATTTCAGGTTTTCCGGCCATTAAAAGTGCTCCAAAAAATCCGGAAAAATTAGATAAAAAATCAGCGACCCGGAAGCTTCCGGAATCACCAAGCCAGCGGAGGGGGGACACCACCAGGAGACCAGGAGGGTCCCTGGCGTGGTCCCACCCTAGGCCGCGCCAGGAGGCCTCCTGGCTGCCTGGTGGGTCCCCTCGACACCCCCCTCCGCCTATATTTAGCCCTCGGGGTGGAAACCCCTAATATCGATCTCTTTTCCGCGAACTCGCCTCTGTACCGCCGCCGCCGCCATTTCTAGATCGGGGCTGCCTGGAGAAGCTGCCCCGGCACCCTGCCGGGAGGAGGAACCCCCTCCGGGAGACCATCCATAGCCATGGACGCCTCCCGGATGTACCGTGAGTAGTCCCCCTTGTACCATGGGTCCGTGACCAGTAGCTATGTGATGTACTTCTCTCCCCTCTTTGTGCTTCCACTTTCGAGACCTCGTGAGCTGCCTCACATGATCGAGGCACTTCTGTAATTTCTGTTGTTGCTATGCTGAGTTTGCTGGGATCTGATGGATTATGAGACTATGTTCAGATTGTGATGAGTAATATATTTGGTTCTTCTCTTTTATATTTTTTTCTTGAGTAAATTCTTGCATGTTCTCCGTTGCCGTATTTTACTTTGGCCAAGTGATTTGTTGCAACTCCAAGAGGGAGCGTTATGCTTGAATGTGGGTTCAGCCCCTTGATGTCTAGCTTGAGTGACAGAAACATGAGGCTAGGGGATGTGCTGTTGCCACCAGGGATAAAACAACGGTGCTTGTATCCGCGGGTGCAAGGATTGTTTACTTTACGCAAAGTTCTTTTCATGCAGTTATCTGTTGCTTTGAGTTTACACTTTGGGTGGGATTCGCGACTTAATACCAGTGAGATGTTCTGGATAGATATCTCAAGGTGGATGATTCGTAGTAGATGCAGTTGGATTTCGGTCTACTTACCTTGGCGTACTGCCCATTGCTTTTGAGCCCTTCCTTTCTTTGCAGCATAGTTAGCATTGTGGTGCTTTCATAATTCTGTCAATTGCGCAGCTATGATTTGTTTACCTCGCTAGCACTTTTATCGTCTTTTGGGAGAGAGACATCACTAGTGAAAATCACGGGACTCCAGTCCATCTTCACATTACTGTTTACATCCTTAGTTTACTTTCAGTCTTTACTTTCAGTTGCCACTATTATTATCTCTTCCGTTGATCCTTTGTAAATAGCAAGGCCGGAGGAATTGACAACTCCTCTGTACTCGTTGGGAGAAAACTTATTTGTTGCTGTGTGCAGGTCCATGTAAAGCGCCGTGACACCTTCTTGTATCTCTTGGAGTCCTACTGGTTTGATAACCTTGGTATCTTTACCGAGGGAAATTTGCTGCTGCGCTACATCTCACCTTCCACTTGGGGTAACCAACGAGGAGTGAGAGATCCTCACCGTATCAGCTACGTGCTATTCAAGGTAAGTCGAATTCCTTCTAGGGATTCAATCTTCACTCTTGGCACGTCAGACTCCTGGACGGGTCTTCTTTGTGGGCCTTCATATGTAAGTCGGCCCAGAGGTTTCTAATGTCGGGTTTATTGGCCTGATCCATCCCCCCGGCAGGTCTACCCCTCCTTATATAGGCCAAGGGGGGGTGCCACCCTCCTCCAACTACCCATGTGGTACTAAACCAAAGGGGAGAGGAGGGGGTGCGCCATATGGGGGTGGGCCCCTTGATACGTCCCAAACGTATCTATAATTTCTGCTTGCTCCATGCATGTTTTGCGTGATATTGCTATGATCTAGATACACTTTCATACACTTTTGATCATATTTGGACTAACTTATTAACTCAGTGCACCACAGTGCCAGTTTCTGTTTTCTACTGTTTTTCTATTTCAGGTTTCCCCCATATTAAAGTGCTCCAAAACTTTGGGAAAAATCAGATAAAAAATCAGCGTGAAGGAACCTTCCGAAATCACATGGGTGGGGCCAGAGGGCCACCACCAGGGACCCAGGTGGGTACCTGGCGCGGCCTAGGGTCTGCCCGCACCGGGGGGCTCCTGGACCCCTGGTGGGCCCCCTGACTGCCGCCCTTCGCCTATTTATTCCCCGTGACGTGAAATCTTGGAAGGCAGAACCCTTTTTCGCGATGGACGCTTCCCCTCCACCATGGATGCTTCCCGGATGTACCGTGAGTAGTTACCCTTGGACCATGGGTCCGTGATCAGTACCTATGTGATGTTCTCCTCCCCTCTTTGTTCTTCATGGTTTAGACCTCGTGAGTTGCCTTACATGGTCGAGGTACATATGTAATTTTCTGTTGTTGCTATGCTGAGTTTGCTGGGATCTGGTGGATTATGAGACTATGTTCAGATTGTGATTGAGTAATATATTTGGTTCTTATCTTTTAAAATTTTGTTGCTAAGTAATTCTTGCATGTTCTTCATTGTTGTTTATTGCTTTGGTGACATCCCCAAGCTTAATTCATTCTCGTCCTCGAGTAGGTAAATGATAAAAAGCCTAATTTCTTTGGTGACATGCTAGCAACCATATAAGAACTTCGAAAGTAAAACAACCAAGGTATGTGATTCAATTCAAGTCATAACAGGCATGAGTCTATATTAGCATTGAAACAAGCAACGAAATAACATTAGGTGCAAGAGCTCTTGCTGCCCGTGACTCAAATTTCTCCAAATGGTGTTTGCGTGCAAGAGGGGGATATGGGAATATGAGAGAGAAAACTATATATTTGTTGAGAACTCAATCTACTTTCACACTTGGTCCTCTTTGAAATCTTATCTTTACTCGTCCCCAGACCACTAGCCAGGTACAAGTCAATTTGATCCACTCCTTTTTGATATTTTAAGCACTCATGCAATGGATGAGCGTAAGCACGAGAGTTGACACTTAAGATAGCAAAGAGAGAGATAAGGTGGAGGAGGAAGACAAAAAGGGTGTGAAAGGATCACATCAATGAGGACAATCATAGGTGAGAAGGCCAAATGATAGATATGATGTGAGGAGTAGGTATTGCCATGCAACGAATTCACATATGAGCTAATAAAAGATCTCCAATGGAACTAGTGGGGGTGCATCCAAGTTGCTCGCTCAAGAAGACCTAGAGCTCGTTTGAGGAGGTTCATCATTGGAATATACAAGCCAAGTTCTTTAGTATGAAGGGTCCCCACATAGTTATATGCATGTATGATCATCTCTATGGAGTACAAGGATAAGAGGGAGTAAGAGTGTGGATCTTTCAAAAGGAATAGTAGTGTTTCCCATTTCTCTCTTTTTATTTCTTTTTCTCTTTTTTCTATTTTTTTGTATTTTTTGGTGGCCTCAATGGCTCTTTCTATTTAACTCTCATTTTTCCTCTTTGGGATCTTTTAAATTCGTCCACTTTGGGATCTTTTCCTCACCTAAGGGCAACCTTCTATTTTACTAGAAGGTATAGAAGATCTTCAAACTTTACAAGGTACTCAAACATAAATAAAATGTAGCTATCATGATGTATGCAAATGTATGCCTCTGCCGGTGTAGCAGGAACATGTATGACATGAAGATCAAGTCATGAAGAGGTGGATGTTGCATGGCAATATATCTCGGAAAGGCTATGGAAATGCCTTGATAGGTAGGTATGGTGGCTGTTTTGAGGTAAGATATAGGTAGGTTTATGATGACAGAGCGTATCATGCCAAGGGTTTGGATGCACCGGCGAAGGTGGACGCCAACTCTCGGAGTGAGAAAAGGGAAATGCACGATACCGAAGAGGCTAGAAAAATATGAGGAGGTGGAAGTGTCAACTTTCAATACTTACATTAGTCCAAAGAACTCATGCACTTATTATCGGTAACTCTCAATTTAAGAAGGAGGTTGATACGCGAGAGATGGTAATTGCTTCTCGCCCTTCGTTGGTTACCCCAAGTGGAAGGTGAGATGCGGCGTAGCGGCAAGTTTCCCTCGGTGAAGATACCGAGGTTTGTCTCTGGTAGGACTCCGGAGATGATAAGTAGGTGTCAGCGGCGCAACTGTCGTGGACATGCACACATACACAAATAACTTTGCTCCCAACGAAGTTCAGAGAGATTGTCAATCTCTCCAGTCTTATTGTTTAGAAAAGATCAAAACACAAGGGATAATGATAATGATAATAGCAACTGAAAGTAAAAGCTGAAAAGTAAATAAGAGTGTAAACAATGATGAGGATATGGACCGGGGTCCCGTGATGTTCACTAGTGATGTCTCTCTCCCAAAAGACTATAAAACTGCTATGCGAGGTAAACAAATTACAGAAGGGCAATTGACACGATTATAAACGCACCACAATGCTAACTATTCTACAAAGAAAGGAAGAGGCTCAAAAGCATGGGTGATACGGTGAGGAAGATAGTTCTCTCACTTCTCCTTGGTTACCCCAAGTGGAAGGTGAGATGTAGCGTAGCAGCAAATTTCCCCTATGTAGAGGATAGGGTTTGTCTCCCGTATGACTCCAAGAGATACAAGAAGGTGGTAAAGTGAACAATGGCGCCGTTCACAATCTAAGATTGCTTACTTCACCTGGACCTGCACACACAGCAAATAACTTTGCTCCCAACGAGTATAGAGGAGTTGTCAATTCCTCCGGCCTTGCTGTTTACAAAGGATCAACGCAAGAGATAAAAGTGCAGCTGAAAGTAAATTGAATGTGTAAACAATGGTGGAAATATGGATCGGAGTCCCATGACGTTCACTAGTGATTTATCTCTCCCAAAAGATGATAAAAGTGCTAGCGAGGTAAACAAATCACAGGTGGGCAATTGACCGGATTATAAACGCACCGCAATGCTAACTATGCTATAAAAGAAAGGAAGAGGCTCAAAAGCAATGGTCAGTACACCAAGTTAAGTAGACCGAAATCCATCTGCATCTACTACGAATCATCCACCTTGAGATATCTATCCAGAACATCTCGCTGGTTTTAAGTTGCAAATCCCACCCAAAGTGTAAACTCAAAGCAACAGACAACTGCATTAAAAGAACCTTGCGTAAAGTAAACAATCATTGCACCCGCAGGTACAAGCACCGTTGTTTTATCCCCGGTGGCAACAACACATCCCCTAGTCTCATGTTTCTGTCACTCAAGCTAGACATCAGGGGGCTGAACCCACAATCAAGCATAATGCTTGATGGTACGATTTAACGCCCCTCGTTGATTACCCAAAGTGGAAGGTTGAGATGTAGATAGCGGCAATTTCCCTTAGCGAAGATGCTAAGGTTGAATGTCGAACCAATAGGACTCCAACAGATACAAGAAGGTGGTGAAGTGAACAATGGCGCCGTTCACAACTCAAGGTTTCTTACTTCACCTGGACCTGCACACACAACAAATAACTTTGCTTCCCAACGAGTACAGAGGAGTTGTCAATTCCTCCAGCCTTGTTTTTTACAAAGGATAAAACACACGGGATAATAATGATAGTGATAGCAACGGAAAAAGTAAAGCAGTAAATTGATAGCGGGTGTAAACAGTATTGGAAATATGGACCGGGGTCCTATGATGTTCACTAGTGATGTCTCTCTCCAAAAAGACGATAAAATAGCCATGCGAGGTAAACAAATTACAGGTGGGCAATTGATAGGATTATGTGCGCAAACCAATGCTATCTATGCTATAAAAAAAGGAAGAGTCTCAAAAGAATGGGCGGTACGCCAAGACAAGTAGACTGAAATCCATCTGCATCTACCTACTAATCATCCACCTTGAGATATCTATCCAGAAAATCTCGCTGGTATTAAGTTGTGAATCCCACCCAAAGTGTAAACTCAAAGCAACAAACAACTACATTAAAGAACTTTGCGTAAAGTAAACAATGCTTGCACCCCGCAAGTACAAGCACCGTTGTTTTCCCCCTTGTGGCAACATCACATCCCCTAGACTGATGTTTCTGTCACTCAAGTTAGTCATGAGAGGGCATGAACCCACAATCATGCATAACGCTCCCTCTTGGAGTCACTACCTACTACTTGGCCAAAGCAATAAACAGCAACGTAGAACATGCAATAATTACTCAAGAACATAAATATAAAAGAGGAGAATTAAATATATTACTCAAACACAATCTGAACATAGTCTCATAATCCATCGGATCACAGCAAACTCAGCATAGCAACAACAAAAATTACAGAAGTGCCTCGATCATGTGAGGTAGCTCACGAGGTCTCGAAAGTGGAAGCACAAAGAGGGGAGAGAAGTACATCACATAGCTACTGGTCACAGACCCATGGTACAAGGGGGACTACTCACGGTACATCCGGGAGGCGTCCATGGCTATGGATGGTCTCCCGGAGGGGGTTCCTCCTCCCGGCAGGGTGCCGGGGCAGCTTCTCCAGGCAGCCCCGATCTAGAAATGGCGGCGGCGGCGGTACAGAGGCGAGTTCGCGGAAAAGAGATCGTCCATCGGATCCCAGCAAACTCAGCATATGATGGCTTCTCGCCCCTCGTTGGTTACCCCAACTGGAAGGTTTGAGATGCAGTGCATCAACAAGTTTCCCTCGGTGAAGATACCAAGGTTATCGAACCAGTAGGACACAGGAGATACAAGTAGGTGGAAACGTCGTCAGAAATTGCTTCCTCACTAGGGTGTTTTCGTGGACCTGCACACAGCAACAAATAACTTTGCTCCCAATGAGTACAGAGGAGTTGTCAATTCCTCCGGCCTTGTCGTTTACAAAGGATCAACGCAAGAGATAAAAAGTGCAAAGGAAAGTAAAAGCTGAAAGTAAATTGAGGGTGTGAAGAATAATGTGAAGATGGACCGGGGTCCCGTGATTTTCACTAGTGATGTCTCTCACCCAAAAGACGACAAAAGTGCTAGCGAGGTAAACAAATCACAGTTGGGCAATTGACAGGATTATGAAGGCACCGCAATGCTAACTATGCTGCAAAGAAAGGAAGGGCTCAAAAGCAATGGGCAGTACGCCAAGGTAAGTAGACCGAAATCCATCTGCATCTACTACGAATCATCCACCTTCAGATATCTATCCAGAACATCTCGCTGGTATTAAATTGCGAATCCCACCCAAAGTGTAAACTCAAAACAACAAACAACTGCATTAAGAGAACTTTTCGTAAAGTAAACAATCCTTGCACCCGCAGGTACAAGCACCGTTGTTTTATCGCTGGTGGAAACAACACATCTTCTAGTCTCATGTTTCTGTCACTCAAGCTAGACATCAAGGGGCTGAACCCACAATCGGGCATAACGGTCTCTCTTGGAGTTGCAAATAAAATTCTTGGCCAAAGCAAATACCGCAACGGAGAACATGCAAGAATTTACTCAAGAACAAAATATAAAAGAGAAGAACCAAATATATTACTCATCACAATCTGAACATAGTCTCATAATCCATCAGATCCCAACAAACTCAGCATAGCAACAACAGAAATTACATAGGTTCCTCGATCATGTGAGGCAGCTCACGAGGACTTGAAAGTGGAAGCAAAAAAGGGTGAGAGATAGATCACATAGCTACTGGTCACGGACCCATGGTCCAAGGGAAACTACTCACGGTACATACGGGAGGCGTCCATGGCTATGGATGGTCTCCCGGAGGGGGTAGCTTCTCCCGGCAGGGTGCCGGAGCAGCTTTTCTAGGCAGCCCCGATCTTGAAACGGCGGCGGCGGTACAGAGGGGAGTTCGCGAAAAAGAGATCGATATTAGGGCTTTCCACCCCGAGGGGTAAATATAGGCGAAGGGGGGCGTCGAGGGGACACACGAGGCAGTCAGGAGGGTCCCTGGCGCGGCCCAGGGTGGGGCCACGCCACCTGCCTTCCTGGCTGCCTGGTGGTGGCCCCCCTTCCCTCTCTTGGTGATTCCGGAAGCTTCTGTTGCGCTGATTTTATATATATTTTTCACGGAATTTTTGGAGCACTTTTAATGGCCGGAAAACCTGAAATACAAAAACAGCAGAAAACAAAAACTGGCAACTGGGTGCACTGAGTTAATAGGTTAGTCCAAATAAGTTCAAAAGTGTATGAAAGTTCAAGCAAAACATGGCAAAGTCACACAAAATATGCATGGAGCAAGCAGAAATTGCTGATACGTTTGGGACGTATCAGCATAGCAACAGCAGAAAGATTATATATGTGCCTCAATCATTCAGGGAAGCTCACTAGGTCTATCCATGAAGAACAAAGAGGGGAGGAGAACATCGCATAGCTACTGATCATAGACACATGGTCCAAGGTGGACTACTCACGGTTCATCCGGGAAGCATCCATGGTGGTGGAGAAGCTCCCGGAGGTGATTCCTCCCTCCGGCAGGGTGCCGGGAAGAGGTCTTCTGGTGCTGCCGATCTTGGAAGCGCGGCGGCGGCGGAACAGATGAGAAATCGCGAAAAAGGGTTCCCGTCACGGGGGTTTTACGTCACGAGGGATATATAGGCGAAGGGGGCAGCCAGGGGGGCCACCAGGGGTCCAGGCGGCCCCCTTGCGTGGCCCCACCCTAGGGCGCGCCGGGAGGGCGCCTGGGGCCCTGGTGGGTCCCCTCTGCCCCCCCCCCCTCGGTGATTCCCGAAGCTTCTTCTGCGCTGATTTTTATTGTATTTTTCCCGAATTTATGGAGCACTTTTAATATGGGGGACACCTGAAATAGAAAAATAGCAGAAAACAGGAACTGGCACTGGGGTGCACTGAGTTAATAAGTTAGTCCAAATATGATCAAACGTGTATGGAAGTTCATCAATATCATAGCAATATCACACAAAAGAGGCATGGAGCAAGCAGAAATTATAGATACGTTTTGGACGTATCAACATCCCCAAGCTTAATTCCTGCTCGTCCTCGAGTAGGTAAATGATAAAAGCATAATTTCTGTGGTGACATGCTAACAACCATATAAGAAATTTTAAGTAAAGCAATCAAGGCATCTAATTCAATTCAAGTCATAACAGGCAAGAGTCTATATTTAGCATTGAAACAAGCAACATAAGAACATAAAGGTGCAAGAGCTCTCGCTGTCCGTGACTCGAATGTCTCCAAATGGTGTTTGCGTGCAAGAAAGGGGATAGGGATATACGAGAAAAAGTATTTTTGTGTTGAAAACTCAATCTACTAAAGTTTCACACTTGGTCTTCTTTGGGATCTTATCTTGACTCATCCCCAGACCACTAGCCAAGTACAAGTCAAAATGATCCACTCCTTTTTGACATTTTGAGCACTCATGCAATGGATGAGTGTAAGCAAGAAAGTTGACACTTAGGATGGCAAAGAGAGAATATGGTGGAGGAGTAAGACAAAAAGGTGTGAAAGGCTCACATCAATGAGGACAATCATAGGCGAGAGAAAGCCAAATGATATATATGATGTGAGGAGTAGGGATTGCCATGCAACGGATTCACATATGAGCTAAAAGCTCTCCAATGGAACTAGTGGGGGTGCATCCAACTTGCTTGCTCAAGAAGACCTAGAGCTCATTCGAGGAGGCTCGTCATTAGAATATACAAGCCAAGTTATATAGTGTGAAGGTCCCCACATAGCTATATGCAGAAATGATAATCTCTATGGAGTAAAAGATATAAGAGGGGGTACGAGTGTGGATCTCTCAAAAGGAATAGTAGTGTGCCCCATTCTCTCTTTTTATTTCTTTTTCTCTTTTTTTCTATTTTTTTTTGTATTTTTGGTGGCCTCAATGGCTCTTTCTATTTCTCTCATTTGTCCTCTTTGGGACCTTTTAATTTGTCCTCTGTGGGATCTTTTAATTTGTCCACTTTGGGATATTTTCCTCACTTTAGGGGCAACACTCTATATATTACAAAAAGTATAGAAGATCTTTCACACTTTACCAAAGTACTCAAATCATAAAGAAGATGTAACTATCATGATGTATGCAAATGTATGCCTCTGCCAGTGTAGCAGGATATGCAATGATACTAGCGCGTCATGTAGCAATGATTAGGGCAAGGCCCAACTAGCATGCGACTCATCGATCAAGCAAGTAGCATGTATGACATGAAGATCAAGTCATGAGAAGGTGGATGTTGCATGGCAATATATCTCGGAAAGGCTATGGAAATGCCTTGGTAGGTAGGTATGGTGGCTGTTTTGAGGAAGGATATAAGGAGGTTTATGATGATAGAGCGTATCATGCCAAGGGTTTGGATGTACCGGCGAAGGTGGACGCCAACTCTCGGAGTGAGAAGGAGGCAATGCACGGCACAGGAGAGGCTAGAGAAATATGGGAAGGTGGAAGTGTCATCTTTTGAATACTCACATTAGTCCGAAGAACTCATGCACTTATTATCGGTAACTCTCCATCTAATAAGGAGGTTTCACAAAGAGACAAGTACCCCGAGGAGGAGTGTATGGGCGTTTGGTTATCCTTGCGCATCCTCGACTCATGGTACATGAGTATACTCTAATATTCGACCCCTCAGAAGAGTAGTGATCCATCTAGTAGCTAAAGTTCTCAACTAATTTTGTAAGTTTCGAAAATAAGCACAGATTGCCCAAAATACGACATCTATCACTAATAGGCTAAAGCTCTTGACACCAAAAGTCCAAATATTACCCAAAAAAATACCTCAAAACTATTGCAAGTTACTACTACAAAAAAATTACCTACTTCAAGTCAAGACACAAAACTCAGTGCAACAGGCAAACTCTCTAAACAAGATAAACATGAAAACTCAAGAAAGTTCCAGCAACAAACTAAACAAAAGCTCTTTAAAAAGATAAGCATGAAAACTAAGAGCTAAACATGACAGTAGCTATGAAAAGGATAAAGAACACACACAGAAAAGATAAGCATGAAAAATCCTATGTTGGTTTCTAGATTTTGAAAGTGGAGCGTGTTTCTCTCCCACACAAAGAAAGCTGGGTTCTAACTTGTTATGAACAGCAAGAAAAGATAAAGAAACTAAAAATAAAACCTAAGAGCGAGACGCTCCAAGCATAGCACATAACGCATGAAGTGATAAAAATATAGTGAGACGAGAGACGAACTGATAATTGTTGATGGAGAAGGGGATGCATGGGGGCATCCCCAATCTTAGACGCTTGAGTCTCCTTGAATATTTCTTGGGTATGCATGGGGGCATCCCCAAGCTTGAGCGCTTGACACTCCTGAATCTTCTTTCATCATCTTCCCTCGCACACTTGAAAACTCCCTTCATACATAACTCATCATAATCTGATTAGCGAGGTTAGTACCCATAATAAAATAATTTTTTATCTACTGGAAATAAGGATATTCTTGAATATCTACTGTTTCTCAAGATTGAGAAAAAGTTTTTGCAAAGAAAAAGCAAGCTTAGGGTTCGCAAAAAGAAGAAAAGGCAAAACAGGACAGAATCTGTGAAAAACAGACCAGCAGGTAGTAAAAAATTTTTTAGGGATACTTCTGCAACTCAAATCAAAAAACTCAGAACATATTAAAGTTCCGTAATTTTATAGAGCACGCTGTGTAAAAATTTCAGCTCAAAAAAGATGAACTGGGATTTTTCGGTGATTTTTCTAGTCACGATGAAAGAATCTGTTTTCTGGACAGCATGTCACAACTTTCACTTCCCTTGTCATATGAGGCTATAAATGGCACAAAGCTTGAATAGTAAAGATACAATGATGTTGCTATAGTAGTAACAATCATCTAGACCACTAAAAACAGAAGAAAAACAAAAAAAAGGAAAACCTAAATTCGTTGCAGGCTGCCTCCCGAAAGCGCTTCTTTAAAGCCATTAGCTAGTCTTAATGCAAATAGATCAAGTTTTTTCAAGAAAAAAACTAGCCCATGTGACAGACTCAAAAGGCAACTTAATCTTTTTCCTAGGGAAGTGTTCCATCCCTTTCTTGAGAGGGAATTGGAATTTTATAATCCCTTCTTTCATATCAATAATAGCACCCACGGCGCGAAGAAAAGGACGTCCCAAAATAATTGGACAAGAAGGTTCACATTCAATGTCCATAATAGTAAAATGAACGAGAACATAATTTTCATTGACAATGATAAGAACATCATCGATCTTCCCCAAAGGTTTCTTTACGGAAGAATCGACAAGACGAACACCCAAAGAGGTACTAGCTCTAACATCACATAAAGCATAGCAAGAAAAGTTATTCAACTTAATTTTAATCATAGGATCACAACCATCTTCTAGCTTTCTAGGTATGGAGGCTTCTACCCTAAGCTTCTCTGTAAGACACGATATGCGGTACTGTTCCAGATCTAGATGTTTCCATCCAGATCCGGGGACGAAGCACATATCGGTCCCACCGCGACCTATGACGAAGTCATATGCCCCGGATTTCCAACATGATATCACAACATTACAGATACAAGGATACAACATCGCATACAATCGGCATACAACTGCCTTAATACAATACAACAGCGGAAGATACATGTCTGAGTACAGACTACAAGCAAATTCCTACTCGCAAAGAGAAAAACATCGATCCCCATAACCACACGGGTCTAGGCCCTCCGCCGGGATCCTCCTAACTAGTCGTCGTCGAGTCTCCACGTGAAGCGTCGAGCACCATACCTGCTGTCGATCAAGAACCCTGAAAAGAGTTTGGGGGTAGTATCATGAGTACAGAAGTACTCAGCATCCAACTGTAGTGGTCAACTAACCCAGCAAGGACAACTAGTAGTTTACGGTAAGGAAAGGGTAAGTGGTGAGGTTGCTGCCGCACTAGCATTTATGAAGTGGCTAACGATCTAGAGAGTAAGATAAGAAGCCAAGCATTCGATGAGGAATCGCCTCCAACAAGTCTGCTATCAACTACTTACGCAAGCATAACACCTATCCTATCCTTGTCCTCCTCTTCGCATCCCGACGAAGAAGAAGCAGTCAAGGCACACACACGTTGATCAAGTTATATTAAGATTATCTCAGTTGTTGTTGTCTATGAACAAGGAGTAGGTCTCAAGTCGTCCATAACCGTGGACACGGCTTCTCGAAAAGATTTAACCCTGCAGGGGTGTACCAACTGCCCATTACAAGGCTCCGCACGCACGCCCATCTCTCTTAGTTGTTACCCATCACAGGCAACCATTTTATGATTTGGTTCCAAGAGATCCGAAACAACAGGTCCCTCTAACTAACAACGAACAAATCCGGGTGGCCCCCGGGGAGTCGACACCCAATCCAAAAGCTGGCCATGATCTCGGATCGGACTCTTCCGTCTCAACAGGGTTTGGGTTACCGAGACGCCTCACGTGAGGCCTCGGGCCCTCGCCGGTCAAAGGTGGACCAACAGGGAAACCATGTCTCCGCTGGTCCGGGTTGTTTAAAAACTGCGAGGGGATCCACCAAGAACACACATGGGGTTTCAAATGGTAAATCAGCACTAGAAATGTTTGAAGCTAGATAGGTAAGAAAAGGGGACCCCGTAAAATCCCACACGCGGTTAGGCACGCTCAGTCTGAAAACCAATACCCGGAACTCGGATCCTAGGTGACTCGAATGGAACAAAGCGTCGGGGCGGGATAGCCTAGACCTTCCATCCTTCGTCGAATATAGTCAACATTATAATAATCATATCATCAACAACAATAATATAATAATGTGATAGCCCAAACCAAGGAGTAACATGGTAACATCGTAGCTTCCTAGCATGCATACTAAGCAGGGGCTGAGCAACGAGCAATAGTAACATAGCAGTACATGGTTTGCTGGGAGGGGACATGGCTGTATCGGTTTGAAAGAGGTTGTAAACATGTGGTAGGATCAAACATCGAACCTAACCTAGACTAGCATGCAAACCGCTGGTTGAAATAGAATGGATCATAAGTAATGTATAGTCCTTGCATGTTGATAAGTCGGGTTCCGAAGGTGTAGTTGATCGAAAGCTCGCATCGTCTCCGAGAAGTACCCGCGAAGCACACAAGACGGTAAACAATGGAAAGCAATCAACGAGCAAGCATCTATTACTACGATGAAAACACGAGAAAGCATCAACAAGAAGCAACACGAGACATCGCACCTACCGTCGAGAGCGGTTACTAACAATTTAAGTGGAGTACTCGTCACACACGACGATACCGCACATTTAGAATCAGTTCAAGTTGTTTAGCTACACAAGGTGAGCAAAAGGTTGTTAACATGGCATATCACTCAAGCATGGCATAGCACACAAACATGGCAAGAGGTGAAGCATAAGATAAACTATCTATGCTAGTCACTTTAAGTGGGGGGTAAAACCTATACATGTCAACTATTACAGACCCCACGATAAATATTGCATTTGGTACTGTTTTGCCCTAGACAATATTTTATTATTTTTATTAGCAAGCAAGAGCAGCATAAACACAATCTACATGCAATTCTAGTCAAGTTACATATAAGAAACATTTTAATCCGAGCAACGGATAAAAAGTTATTAAAGAAACAATTTACGGTGGCAAGCAGTTGTAATTAGCAGGTAAAGAGCATGTAAACAATTGCAAACATGGCAAACAAGGACATTTTGTTAAACTAGACAAAAAACTAAGCAAGTTTCATATTTTACGCATCGCGATCCGGACTACCGTTAAAAAGTTACGGGCACCGCAAAATTACTACACAATCTGCCAAAATAAATAAACTAGAAAAGAAAAAAAAACAATTAACAGGCCGAATCTGAAGCTATTGGGTCCATCCGCAGAAAAAAAAAGGAAAAAAAGGGAGGCGCCTCACCAGTTGGGCCGGCCTAACACATTGCACAGCAAGGAAAAAAATAAAAAAAAGGTGGCTCACCCTGGGCCTTGGCCCATGAGGCCGGTTGCGCCGGACTTGGGCCGCGGGGTGCTGGGCTGGGCACGTCGGCCCACCCGGCTGGCTGGCTGGCTGGACGAGGGGCTCGTCCCTGGGCGCTCCCGAGCAGCGGCGCCGCCGTCTTGGCAGCTCCGGCGAGGAGGTGAGGGGCGCGGGCTTGGCGCGGGGTGTAGGGGGCGAGGAGGCCGCAAGGGCGGCGCTGGACTCCATGGCGCAGAGGACGGCGACGAGGGGCGACGAGGTCCCGCCGGCGATGGGATCTAGGGGCGGCCGTGGCCTTCAAGGGCAGCCATGGCGCGGCGGTGCCCGTGATGCGACAGGAGGGCAGGGAGGAGATGAGAGCATGCAGGGGAGGAGAGGGAGGCGGTGCTGCTCACCGGAGCGACGCGAGGAGCGGTGGTCAGCGACGAGCGGCGGCTCGGGCGCGGCTCCTCCATGCCCGGCGACGAGCGGGCGGCTAGATGGGCTTGGCGGGCCGGCTGGATCCGCTGGAGGTGACGTGGACTCTCCAGAGCCGTAAGATCAGATCTGTGGCTCTAGATAGCCCAGGAGTTAGGGTTTCGAATTTTTGGGGCTGGTTTAGACAGATCTGAAAATTCAGAGGGGTGTGGCAAAAAGTTTTGGCTAGGGAAACCCTAGAAAGGGGTGGGAGTGTGGTGGTCTTTATATAGCCCCGGTGGCTGGCAGTTTGCAAAAACATCCCCTGTTTTTCTCTCGCGTGCGCGGTGTTTACGTTTCTGACCGCCAGGGGTCCGCAGGACCTCCGATTCGGGTAAAACTTCGAACTGCGCGATCAGCGCGTCGAGCCGGCGGCGTTCACCTCGCACTGGAAGCATTCCGTGAACACTTTCCGGCGCGCTATAAAAATATCCCGTTTAGTTATTACACGGGGTTTTTTTTGTTCCGTTGTCTGCGTCTGGTCTCGTGCGGTTTTCACGACGGTGATCGGGTGAAACCCGGTGTCGAAAAGGTCGAGTGTCCGGGTGGCAAGGGTCGGTCTCCGTCCGGTACGAGTTAAGAGGGGGGAAAATAATCGCCGATCGATAAATCAGGGATGCAAACACCGCAAACAAATCATATAATCAAACAATTCACACCGAAAACAAAAAATTTAATTTTTGCAAAATCTGGGCTGTTACATTCTCCTCCCTAGCTTTAATGAGAGCATTAGTGATATGCTCCGTGAAGGCAAGATTAAGTGTGCTAGTGTGGGGGGTCTCTAGACATCTTGTGAAGGAAATGAATAACTTCAGAAAGGGTGCAATTATCAAAATCAAGGTCACTACTATTAGTGGTAGTGGTGTCCTTTAGGCTCACTTGTTTGGTAGCTTCTATAGTCATAGGAATTTCTTCTTCTACGGTTGAGGTCATAGCATCACATTAATAGGTCCTATGGGACTAGGGGTGCATTGGGTGCTAAGAGTTTTGATATCCTCAACCACTTGGATTGTAGCAATGGTATGGTGTGTAGGAAGGCTCTTAATTCTATCTTCTTCCTCCTTTTCTCTAGCCCATCTCTCTTTGAGTTTAGCCATCATCCTAATGTTTTCATTAATTTGCATTTAAATAGCATTCATAGGAGTGACCTTCCTATCCTCAAGAGGAGAAGTTCTAATTTTAAGCAATTCTACTTCATGGGCTAAATTGTCTACCTTCGACGAGAGGTTATCTAATTTGTCTAGTTTTTCCTCTACACTCTTGTTGAAGGCTTTTTGGGTAGTGATAAAGTCCTTAAGCATACTCTCTAATTCAGAAGTGGAGTTTTTGGTGCTATGATAAGTGTTGTTGTTCCCATAGTTGTTGGAGGGGGACGGTCTAGGATTGCTACCAAAATTACTCCTATAAGCATTGTTATTGAAGTTGTTTCTAGAGATAAAGTTCACATCTACTTGATCTTGAGAAATCAAAGAATTTAAAGGAACATCATGAGGATCAATAGGCGATTGCTTGGTAAGTAGAGACATAATCAAGTCAACTTTTTCATCTAGGGAGGAGATCTCCTTGAACAGCAACGGAGAACATGCAATAATTACTCAAGAACATAAATATAAAAGAGGAGAATCAAATATATTACTCAAACACAATCTGAACATAGTCTCATAATCCATCGGATCCCAGTAAACTCAGCATAGCAACAACAGAAAGATTACATATGTGCCTCGATCATGTAGGGCAGCTCACGATGTCTAATCCATGAAGAACAAAGAGGGGAGGAGAACATCACATAGCTACTGATCATAGACCCATGGTCCTAGGTGGACTACTCACGGTTCATCCGGGAAGCATCCATGGTGGTGGAGAAGCTCCCGGAGGTGATTCCTCCCTCCGGCAGGGTGCCGGGAAGAGGTCTTCTGGTGCTCCCGATCTTGGAAGCACGGCGGCGGCGGAACAAAGGAGAGATCGCGAAAAAGGGTTCCCGTCACGGGGGTTTCACGTCACGAGGGATATATAGGCGAAGGGGGCAGCCAGGGGGGCCACCAGGGGTCCAGGCGGCCCCCTGGCGCGGCCCCACCCTAGGGCGCGCCGGGAGGGCGCCTTGGGCCCTGGTGGGTCCCCTCTGGCCCCCCCTCGGTGATTCCCGAAGATTCTTCTGCGCTGATTCTTCCCGAAGATTCCTGGGGCCATGGTGGGTCCACTCCCTTCCATCCTTGGTTCTTCGGGAAGCTTCCGGGGATGCTGATTTTTTATATAATTTTCCGGAATTTATTTGGCACTTTTAATGGCCGGAAAACCTGAAATATAAAAACAGCAGAAAACAGGAACTGGCAACTGGGTGCACTGAGTTAATAGGTTAGTCCAAATATGATCAAAAGTGTATGAAAGTTCAAGAAAAACATGGCAAAGTCACACAAATCATGCATGGAGCAAGCACAAATTATAAATACGTTTGGGATGTATCAATGGGCAGTACGCCAAAATAAGTAGACCGAAATCCAACTGCATCTACTACTACTCGTCCACCTTGAGATATCTATCCAGAACATCTCGCTGGTATTAATTTGCGAGCCCCACCCAAAGTGTAAACCCAAAGCAACAGACAACTGCATTAAAAGCACTTTGCGTAAAGTAAACAATCCTTTCAACCGCGGTTACATGCACAAGCGTGTCATCAGGGGGCATGAACCCACAATCGAGCATAACGTTTCCTCTTGGAGTTACTACCTACTACTTGGCCAAAGCAATAAACAACAACGGAGAACATGCAAGAATTACTTAGGAACAAAAATATAAAAGATACGAACAAAATATATTACTCTATCACAATCTGAACATAATCTCATAATCCATCAGATCCCATCGAACTCAGCATAGCAACAGCAGAAAGATTACATATGTGCCTTGATCATGTAGGGCAGCTCATGAGGTCTAATCCATGAAGCACAAAGAGGGGAGGAGAACATCACATAGCTACTGATCATGGACCCATGGTCCAAAAGAAACTACTCACGACACATCCGGGAAGCGTCCACGGTGAAGGGGAAGCTCCCGGAGGTCAATCCTCCCTCCGACAGGGTGCCGGGAAGAACTCTGCTGGCGCTCCCGATCTTGGAAGCGCGGTGGCGGAGGAACAGAGGCAAGATCGCGAAAAGGGGTTCTCTTCTCAGAAGTTTCACGTCAAGGGGAATATTTAAGCGAAGGGGGGCAGCTAGGGGGGCCACCAGGGGTCCAGGCGTCCCCCTGGCGCGGCCAAGCCCTAGGTCGCGGTAGGTGGCCGCCTGGGCACCTGGTGGTGCCCCCTCCCTCCGGCCCTCCTTCGGGGTTCTGGAGGCTTCCGATGCGCTGATTTTTTTTCCGATTTTTCCTGAATTTTTGGAGCACTTTTAATATGGGGGAAACCTGGAACAAAAAAACAGCAGAAAACAAAAACTGGCACTGGGGTGCACTGAGTTAATAGGTTAGTCCAAATATGATCAAAAGTGTATGAAAATGTATCTAGATCATAGCAATATCACACAGAACATGCATGGAGCAAGCAGAAATTATCGATACGTTTGGGACGTATCGACATCCACAAGCTTAATTCCTGCTCGTCCTCGAGTAGGTAAATGATAACAAGCATAATTTCTGTGGTGACATGCTAGCAACCATATAAGAACTTTGAAAAGTAAAGCAATCAAGGTATGTGATTCAATTCAAGTCATAACAAGCAAGAGTCTATATTAGCATTGAAACAAGTAACAAAGGAACATTAGGTGCAAGAGCTCTCGCTGTCCGTGACTCGAATATCTCCAAATGGTGTTTGCGTGCAAGAAGGGGGATAAGGAATAAGAGAAAAAGGTATTTTTGTTGAGAACTCAATCTACTAAAGTTTCACAGTTGGTCTTCTTTGGAATCTTATCTTGACTCGTCCCCAGACCACTAGCCAGGTACAAGTCAATTTGATCCACTCCCTTTTCGATATATTGAGCACTCATGCAATGGATGAGCGTAAGCATGAGAATTGACACTTAGGATGGCAAAGAGAGAAATATGGTGGAGGAGGAAGACAAAAAGGTGAGAAAGGCTCACATCAATGAGGACAATCATAGGCGAGAAGGCCAAATGATAGATATGATGTGAGGAGTAGGGATTGCCATGCAACGGATGCACATATGAGCTAATAAAAGATCTCCAATGTAACTAGTGGGGGTGCATCTAACTTGCTCACTCATGAATACCTAGAGCTCTTTTGAGGAGGCACATCCTTGGAATATGCAAGCCAAGTTCTAAAGTGTGAAGTTCCCCACATAGCTATATGCATGAATGATCATCTCTATGGAGTACAAGGATAAAGGGGAGTACTAGTGTGGATCTTTCAAAAGGATAGTAGTGTTGCCCCTTTCACTCTTTTTTCATTTTTTTGTATTTTTTTGGTGGCCTCAATGGCTTTTCTATTTAACTCTCATTTGACCTCTTTGGGATCTTTTATTTTGTCCACTTTGGGATCTTTTCCTCACTTAAGGGCAACACTCTAATTTTACAAGAGGTTATAGAAGATCTTTCACACTTTACAAGGTACTCAAATCATAAAGAAGATGTAGCTATCATGATGTATGCAATGTATGCCACTGCCAGTGTAGAAGGAACATGTATGACATGAAGATCAAGTCATGAAGAGGTGGATGTTGCATGGAAAGGCTATGGAAATGCCTTGATAGGTAGGTATGGTGGCTATTTTGAGGAAAGATATAAGGAGGTTTATGATGACAGAGCGTATCATGTCAAGGGTTTGGATGTACCGGCGAAGGTGGACGCCAACTCTCGGAGTGAGAAGAAAGCAATGCACGGCACGGGAGAGGCTAGCAAATATGAGGAGGTGGAAGTGTCAAATTTCAATACTTACATTAGTCCGAAGAACTCATGCACTTATTCTCGGTAACTCTCAATCTAATGAGGAGGTTCACAAAGAGACAGGTACCCTGAGGAGTAGTGTATGGGGGTTTGATTATCCTTGCGCATCCTCGACTCATGGTACGTGAGTGTACTCTAATATCCGACCCCTCAGAAAAGTAGTGATCCATCTAGTAGATAGAGTTCTCAACTAGTTTTTGTAGGTTTTGAAAATAAGCACGGATTGCCCAAAATACGACACCTATCACTAATAGGTTAAAGCTCTTGACACCAAAAGTTCAAACATTACTCACATCAATACCTCAAAACTATTGCAAGTTACTACAAAAATTAAATAGCAACCTCAATTACCTACTTTCAAGACAAGACACAACTCAGTGCAACAACCAACTCTCTTAACAAGATAAACATGAAAACTAAAGAGAGTTCCAGCAACAAACTAAAAAAAGTGAAGTCTCTTGCTAAAGACAAACTAAGACTAAAACTAAACATGGCAGTAGCTACGAAAAGATAAAGAACACACAACAGCAAAAAGATAAGCATGAAAAATCCTATGATGTGTTCTAGATTGGAGTGGAGCGTGTTTCTCTCCCACACAAAGTAAGATGGGGTCTAACTTGTTATGAACAGCAAGCAAAACTAAAGAAAACTAAAAATAAAACCTAAGAGCGAGATGCTCCAAGCATAGCACATAACGCATGAAGTGATAAAAATATAGTGAGACGAAGGACGAACTGATGATTGTTGATGGAGAAGGGGATGCACGGGGGCATACCCAAGCTTAGACGCTTAAGTCTCCTTGAATATTTATTGGGGATGCATGGGGGCATCACCAAGCTTGAGCGCTTGACACTCCCGGATCTTCTTTCATCATCTTCCATCACACACTTGAAAACTCCCTTCATACATAACTCATCATAAGCTGATTAGAGAGGTTAGTACCCTCAATAAAATAATTTTTCCCCACTGGATATAAACATATTCTTGAAGAGCTACTGTTTCTCAAGATTGCCAAAAAGTTTTTGCAAATAAAAAGCAAGCTTAAGGTTTGCAAAAGTAAGGAGAGATAAAACGTGGCAGAATCTGTGAAAAACAGAACAGCAGGTAGTAGAAAAAAAATCGGGGTACTTCTGCAACTCAAATCAAATAACTCAGAACATACGAAGGTTTAACAATTGTATAGAGCATACTGTGTAAAAAAATCAGCTCAAAAATATGAACTGGTGGTTTGTTCCGATTTTTCCCGTCACGAAGACAGAATATGTTTTCTGGACAGCATGTCACAACTTTCGCTTCCCTTTTCATAAGAGGCTATAACTTGGTACAAAGCTTGTAAATAAAGATACAATGATGTTGCTACAGTAGTAACAATCATCAAGACCACTAAAAAAAAAGTAAAAACATCTTGGGTTGCCTCCCAACAAGCGCGTTCTTTTACTCCTTTAAGCTAGGCTTAAAGCAAAAGAAGAATCAAGTTTTATCAAGAGAAACAGAGTAGCTAGCCCGTGTAACGGACTCAAATGGTAAGTTGAATTTCTTTCTAGGGAAGTGTTCCATTCCCTTTTTGAGATGGAATTGAAATTTTATATTTCCCTCTTTCATGTCAATAACGGCACCAATGGTGCGAAGAAAAGGACATCCCAAAATAATTGGACATAAAGGTTCACACTCTGTATCCATAATAATAAAATCAATGGGAACATAGTTGTCATTGACAATGATAAGAACATCGTCGATCTTCCCCAAAGGTTTCTTTACGGAAGAATCAACAAGACGAACACTAAAAGAACAAGAATCAAAAAATTTCAATTCAAACATGTCATACATTCTTTTGGGCATGGCGGAGGTACTAGCTCCAACGTCACATAAAGCATAGCAAGAGAAGTTATTTAATTTAATTTTGATCATAGGGTACCAACCATCATCTAGCTTCCTAGGTATGGAGGCTTCTATCCTAAGCTTCTCCTCCCTAGCTTTGATGAGAGCATTTGTGATATGCTCCGTGAAGGCAAGATTGAGTGTGCTAGTGTGGGGGTCTCTAGACATTTTATGTAGCAAGCTAATAACTTCTGAGAGCGTGCAACTATCAAAATCAATATCACTGCTATCAAAGGTGGTAGTAGTGTCATCTAGGCTCACTTGTTTGAAACCATCTATGATCATAGGAGTTTCTTCTTCTACGGTTGAGGTATTAGCATCACCATTAATAGGTCCAATGGGACCAGGGGTGCATTGGGTGCTAATAGTTTTGGTATCCTTAACAATTTGGATAGTGTCAACTGTGTGGTGTGTAGGAAGGCTCTTAATTCTATCATATTCCATAGGGATAGCTTCTGGTTTGGCTGCCATTTTATTTATCAAAGTAGATTGGGTGTGGGACATATTTGAAACATAGGTTTCATTGGTTGTAAGTCTAGTTTGGATATAAGAGATCTCACTGTTTAGGCTCTCAAGTTGCTTACTAATGTTTTGCAGAATGGCAGTATGCTCACCTAATTGCATAGAGAAGGCTTTGTTTTGTTCAAACTGGGTATGCATATAATTCTTATTAGCCTTTTCTATTTCTACCAATTTCTCATAGCTAGGTAGGTCTCCTTCCTTGTAAGTTGGGTTATAGGAGTTGTTGCCAGGATAAGTGTTGTTGTTCCCATAGTTGGATGGAAACAGTCTAGGATTGCTAGCAAAATTGCCCCTATCAGCATTGTTGTTGAAGTTGTTTCTAGCAATAAACTTCACATCTACTTGTTCCCGAGCAATCAAGGAATTTAAAGGAACATCATGAGGATCAATAGAAGGTTGCTTGGTAAGTAGAGACATAATTAAGTCAACTTTTTCATTTAGGGAGGTAATCTCCCCAACAGAGTTTACCAAGTTGGAGCACGTTCGGTGTGCCATTGGGAATAGTTGGTCATCATCTCATCGAGAAGTTTTGTGGAATCACCAAGTGTAGTTGACATAAAAGTTCCTCCCGCGGCCAAATCTAACAGGTTCCGCGAGGTAAAGATCAAGCCTGCATAAAAAGTCTGGATAACCATCCAGATAGTCAAACCATGTGTAGGGCATTTCTTGACAAGAGATTTCATACGTTCCCAAGCTTGCGCAACGTGTTCATTATGCAATTTCTTAAAATTCATAATGTTACTTCTCAATTGGATAATTTTAGCAGGTAGGTAATACTTCCCAATAAAAGCATATTTGCACTTATGCCAAGAATCTATGCTATTCCTAGGCAAAGATTGAAACCAGATTTTAGCTCCTTCCCTCGAAGAGAAAGGAAAAAGCTTGAGCTTAACAACATCACCCTCTACTTCTTTATACTTTTGCATATCACATAATTCAACAAAATTATTCAAGTGTAAAGCAGCATCATCTCTGGCACCAGAGAATTGATCGCTCATAACAAGGTTTAGCAAAGCAAGTTTAATTTCATAAGAGGTAGCTGAAGTGGCAGGTGTGGTAATAGGAGTGCAGATAAAGTCTTTGTTGTTGTGACTAGTAAGTCAGACAACTTGGTGTTTTCAGTGGAACCCATAGAGCAGCAAGTGTGGTAGATTTTTTTGTAATTTTTGATATAAGACACAAAGATAAAAACTGAAAGGTAAACTAACAAGACTAAAAAGTAAAGATAAAAGGTAGTGGGAAACTCCCCTATCTTATCACTCGGAGTCCCCGGCAATGGTGCCAGAAATTTTCTTGATACGCGAGAGATGATAATTGTTGCTCGCCCTTCGTTGGTTACCCCAAGTGGAAGGTGAGATGCAGCGTAGCAGCAAGTTTCCCTCGGTGAAGATACCGAGGTTTCTCTCCAGTAGGACTCCGGAGATGATAAGTAGGTGTCAGCGGCACAACTGTCGTGGATCTGCACACAGACACAAATAACTTTCCTCCCAAAAAAGTTCAGAGAGGTTGTCAATCTCTCTGGTCTTGTTGTTTACAAAGGATCAAAACACAAGGGATAATGATAATGATAATATCAACTGAAAGGAAAAGATGAAAAGTAAATAAGCGTGTAAACAATGATGAGGATATGGACCGGGGTCCCGTGATGTTCACTAGTGATGTATCTCTCCCAAAAGACGATAAAAATGCTATGCGAGGTAAACAAATTACAGAAGGGCAATTGACAGGATTATAAACGCACCGCAATGCTAACTATGCTACAAAGAAAGGAAGAGACTCAAAAGCATCGGAAGTACGGCAAAATAAGTAGACCAAAATCCAGCTGCATCTACTACTAATCATCCATCTTGAGATATCTATCCAGAACATCTCGCTGGTATTAAGTTGCGAGCCCCACCCAAAGTGTAAACCCAAAGCAACAGACAACTGCATTAAAAGCACTTTGCGTAATGTAAACAATCCTTGTGACCGCGGTTACAAGCATAGTTGTTTCCCCCCTTGTGGAAACAACACATCCCCTAGACTCATGTTTCTGTCACTCAAGCGTGTCATCAGGAGGCATGAACCCACAATCGAGCATAACGTTCCCTCTTGGAGTTACTACCTACTACTTGGCCAAAGAAATAAACAGCAACGGAGAACATGCAATAATTACTTAGGAACAAAAATATAAGAGATAAGAACCAAATATATTACTCTATCATAATCTGAACATAATCTCATAGTCCATCAGATCCCATCGATCTCAGCATAGCAACAGCAGAAAGATTACATATGTGCCTCGATCATGTAGGGCAGCTCACGAGGTATAAACCATGAAGAACAAAGAGGGGAGGAGAACATCACATAGCTACTGATCACGGACCCATGGTCTGAAAGAAACTACTCATGGCACATCTGGGAAGCTTCCATGGTGAAGGGGAAGCTCCCGGAGGTCGATCCTCCCTCCGGCAGAGTGCCGGGAAGAAGTCTGCTGGTGCTCCCGATCTTGGAAGCGCGTGGAAGCACGGCGGCGGCGGAACAGAGGCGTGATCGCGAAAAGGGGTTCTCTTCTCGGAAGTTTCACGTCACGGGGAATAGATAGGCGAAGGGGGCAGCCTGTTGGGGTTCGCAGCAGAAAACACAAATTTTTCTATCTAGCGTTCCCATAACCCAAGATCTAGCTAGCCGTATTACCGTAACGGAAAGTAGTGCGGAAATAACATACCTCGGGGTGTAGTCCATTGCGCGGGAAACGTTCCCGCAAACGTGGTTGATGTAGCCGATCAAGTTTCACAGCCCCCTGGCTGTGTTGAGCACCCGGATGGGTGTAGTGCCACACGTGCAGCACCTCATAGTACTCGCACACGTACGAGACTCGATGACGACCTCCGTTCTCCGATCCAGCGGAGGTGGCGGAAGCAGACCTCCGGACGGAGCTTCAGCAGCACGACGGCCTCCGGTTCTAGCAGAGAAGCCTCAATTCCACTATAGACTCACACTAGGGAGTCCACCGTGAAAGAGACAAGGGAGGGGAGAAGACCGGAGAAAACCGATCTCAATTCGGAGTAATATTTATTTTCTCACGAATTTCTGTGTATTGAATATGTGCACCCTGGCTATCTATATATAGGCAGGGGGGAGGGAGTCAACCCCCCTCCCTTAGCAATGTGGGACTAAAGTCCCTTGCTAAGGGGGGTGGCCGGCCAAGGGGGGGGAGGGGGCGCACCCCTCATGGGCCCTAGGGCCCATGGCGCCTCCCCCCTCTTTTTCTTTTTCTTTTTCCCTTTTAATTCCCCTAATGGGCCTTTTTCTCCACTAAGGCCCATAACACATATTAATTAGAAATAAAATGATTTTAATTATTAATTCAATTAATTAATAACTAAAACATAATATTCCATCTCCCGGTGCTCCGGAACACCTTCCGGTTCACTCCGAACTTGTTTCGGTTCAACACGGTACTTCTCTGATATTGTTTCCTTTATTCTCTGGTTGCTCCGATGGTTCCGAAAAGGTCTCCGATTTCATCGAGCCCTTAAGTGTGTTACCCTACGGTCCGAGAACACTCCAGTCATGACCTCGCAGAGGCTATGGTCAATGATCATCAGCGGGACCTGGATGCCCATAATGACCCCTGTGCATTCCGGATATCAACACCGATTGGACCTTACGCCGTATAGCATTCCCTTTGTCATCGATACTGGATTGTTCCGAGATTCGATCAATGACATCCTATGTCTGGTTCAACCTCGTTCCAAACAAATCCTTATTCACTCGTTCCCGTGATATTCATCCCCGTGACCTAGTCACACGCTGCGCAGCTTTATGGATGGAATCTCACCGAGTGGGCCCCGAGTATCTATCCATTATATGGATTGACAAATCCCGCTCTTGTAACAATACTCCTCAACATATCTCCACGGAATACCTAAGATACAACCGTTATGACCCGCATATTTCAGTCAGGTGGTGGGATGTAAGTCAAAGCATCCGGGAAGATAGTGATTATGCACGTACTCACAGTCAAAGGAACGGTCTACCACGTTCTGTAATTACAACACTGAACCTTCATAAGATTTGATCATGCTGTAATGCTTACTTTGGGTAATGTTCACCACGTCACTTAACCAGTGAGGTGACCTCATAGTCAAGAGACTTAATTGTCCATGATCGCGAAACCACGATCATCATGTTGACCATGAACTAGTTATCGATGTAGAGGCTAACTAGGAACTCTAGGGGTTTCTATACCACACCTGCATCATTGTTTCACTGACACAGTTCTAGCACGGTATGAAACTGGTTATGAACTTGCTTAGATATATTGGAATAATCATATATTATTTGCCTCTAGAGCATATATCCAACACAGCCAGGGGTGCCACCAGGGGTCCAGGCGCCCCGCTGGCGCGGCCAAGCCCTAGGCCGCACCAAGTGGCCGCCTGGGCACCTGGTGGTGGCCCCCCGTCCCTCCTTCGGGGTTCTGGAGGCTTCCGATGCGCTGATTTTTTATCCGATTTTTCCTGAATTTTTGGAGCATTTTTAATATGGGGGAAACCTGGAACAAAAAAACAGCAAAAAACAGAAACTCGCACTAGGGTGCTCTGAGTTCATAGGTTAGTCAAAATATGATAAAAAGTGTATGAAAGTGTATCTAGATCATAGCAATATCACACAGAACATGCATGGAGCAAGCAGAAATTATCGATACGTTTGGGACGTATCAGAGGTTCACAAAGAGACAAGTACCCTGAGGAGGAGTGTATGGGGGTTTGGTTATCCTTGCGCATCCTCGACGCATGGTACATGAGTGTACTCTCATATCCGATCCCTCAAAAGATTAGTGATCCATCTAGTAGGTAGAGTTCTCAACTAGTTTTTGTAGGTTTTGAAAATAAACACGGATTGCCCAAAATACGACACCTATCACTAATAGGCTAGAGCTCTTGACACCAAAAGTTCAAACATTACTCGCAACAATACCTCAAAACTATTGCAAGTTACTACTAAAGAGAGTTCCAGCAACAAACTAAACAAAAGCTAAGGCTCTTGATAAATAAAAAAACTAAAACTAAATCTAAACATGGCAGCAGCTACGAAAAGATAAAGAACACACAACAGAGAAAAGATAAGCATGAAAATCCTATGATGCATTCGAGATTGGAGTGGAGCCTGTTTCTCTCCCATACAAAGTAAGCTAGAGTCTAACTTGTTATGAACAACAAGCAAAGCTAAAGAAAACTAAAAATGAAACCTAAGAGCGAGACGCTCCAAGCATAGCACATAACGCATCAAGTGATAAAAATATAGTGAGACGAAGGACGAACTGATGATTGTTGATGGAGAAGGGGATGCATGGGGGCATTGATGGCTTCTCGCCCTTCGTTGGTTAACCCAAGTGGAAGGTGGAGAATTAGCGCAGTAGCAAGTTTCCCTCGGTGAAGATACCAAGGTTTGTCTCAAGTAGGACTCCAGAGATGATAAGTAGGTGCCAGCGGCGCAACTGACGTGGAGCTGCACACAGACACAGATAACTCTGTTCCCAACGAAGTTCAGAGAGGTTGTCAATCTCTCCGGTCTTGTTGTTTACAAAGGGTAAAACACAATGGATAATGATAGCAAGTAAAAGCAATAAAGTAAAGATAGCATGGAGACAGTAATAAGGATATGGACCGGGATACGTGATGTTCACTAGTGATGTCTCTCTCCCAAAAGACGATAAAACTGCTATGCGAGGTAAACAAATTACAGAAGGGAAATTAACAGGATTATGAACGCACCGCAATGCTAACTATGCTAAAAAAGAAAGGAAGAGGTTCAAAAGCACATGCAGTACGCCAAAATAAGTAGACCGAAATCCAACTGCTACTAATCATCCACCTTGAGATATCTATCCAGAACATCTCACTGGTATTAAGTTGCGAGCCCCACCCAAAGTGTAAACCCAAAGCAACAGACAATTGCATTAAAAAGCACTTTGTGTAAAGTAAACAATCCTTGTAACCGAAGTTACAAGCACCGTTGTTTTCCCCCTTGTGGCAACAGCACATCCCCTAGACTCATGTTTCTGTCACTCAAGCGTGTCATCGGGGGGCATGAACCCACAATCGAGCACAACGTTCCCTCTTGGAGTCACTACCTACTACTTGGCCAAAGCAATAAACAGCAACGGAGAACATGCAAGAATTACTTAGGAACAAAAATATAAGATATAAAAACCAAATATATTCTCTATCACAATCTGAACATAATCTCATAATCCATCAGATCCCATCAAACTCAGCATAGCAACACCTGAAATATTACAAAGGTGCCTCGATCATGTAGGGCAGCTCACGAGGTCTAAACAATGAAGATCAAAGAGGGGAGGAGATCATCACATAGCTACTGATAACGGACCCATGGTCCAAGGAAAACTACTCACGAGACATCCGGGGAGCATCCATGGTGGAGAGGAGACTCCCGGAGGTCAATCCTCCCTCCGGCAGGGTGCCGGGAAGAGGTCTTCTGGTGCTCCCGATCTCGGAAGCGCGGAGGCGGCGAAACAGAGGCGAGTTTGCGAAATAGGGTTCTCTCTTCGGAGTTTCCCCGTGACGGAGAATAAATAGGCGAAGGGGCGCAGCCAGAGGTGGACCAGGGGCCCCAGGCGCCCCCCTGGCGCGGCCAGGGGTGGGGCCGCGCCGGGTGGCCGCCTGGGGCCCCCCTGGCTCCCCTCTGGCCCCTTTAGGGCTCTTCGCGAAGCTTTCTTCACGCTGATTTTTTATCTGGATTTTCATGAATTTTTCTGGCACTTTTTATATGGGGGAAACTGAAATAGAAAAACAGCAGAAAACAGGAACTGGCACTGGGGTGCACTGAGTTAATAGGTTAGTCCAAATATGATCAAAAGTGTATGAAAGTGTATCTAGATCATAGCAATATCACACAAAACATGCATGGAGCAAGCAGAAATTATAGATATGTTTTGGATATATCAACATCCCCAAGCTTAATTCCTGCTCATCCTCGAGTAGGTAAATGATAACAGCATAATTTCTATGGTGACATGCTAGCAACCATAAAAGAACTTTGAAAAGTAAAGCAATCAAGGTTAGAGATTCAATTCAAGTCATAACATGCAAGAGTATATATTAGCATTGAAACAAGTAACAAAAGAACATGAGGTGCAAGATCTCTCGATGTCCGTGACTCGAATGTCTCCAAATGGTGTTTGCGTGCAAGAAGGGGGATAGGGAATACGAGAAAAAAAAGTATTTTTGTATTGAGAACTCAATCTACTAAACTTTCACATTTGGTCCTCTTTGGAATCTTATCTTGACTCGTCCCCAGACCACTAGCCAGGTACAAGTCAATTTGATCCACTCCTTTTTCAATTTTTTTAGCACTCATGCAATGGATGAGCGTAAGCACGAGAGTTGACACTTAGGATGGCAAAGAGAGAAATATGGTGGAGGAGGAAGACAAAAAGGATGAGAAAGGCTCACATCAATGAGGACAATCATAGGCAAGAGATGCCAAATGATAGATATGATGTGAGGAGTAGGGATTGCCATGCAACGGATGCACATATGAGCTAGGAAGCTCTCCAATGGAACTAGTGGGGGTGCATCTAACTTGCTCGCTCATGAAGACCTAGAGCTCGTTTGAGGAGGCTCATCCTTGGAATATGCAAGCCAAGTTCTATAGTGTGAAGGTCCCCACATAGCTATATGCATGAAGATCATCTCTATGGAGTACAAGGATATAAAGGGAGTACTAGTGTGGATCTCTCAAAAGGATAGTAGTGTTGCCCCTTTCTCTCTTTCTTTTTCTTTTTCTCTTTTTTCTATTTTTTTGTATTTTTTTGGTGGCCTCAATGGCTCTTTCTATTTAACTCTCATTTGTCCTCTTTGGGATCTTTTGATTTGTCCACTTTGGGATATTTTCCTCACTTAAGGGCAACACTCTAATTTACAAGAAGGTAAAGGAGATCTTTCACACTTTACAAGGTACTCAAAATCATAAAGAAGATGTAACTAACATGATGTATGCAAGGTATGTCGCTGCCAGTGTAGCAGGAACATGTATGACATGAAGATCAAGTCATGAAGAGGTGGAAGTTGCATGGCAATGTAACTCGGAAAGGCTATGGAAATGCCTTGATAGGTAGGTATGGTGGCTGTTTTGAGGAAAGATATAAGGAGGATTATGATGACAGAGCGTATCATGCCAAGGGTTTGGAAATACCGGCAAAGGTGGACACCAACTCTCGGAGTGAGAAGAAGGCAATGCACGGCACGGGAGAGGCTAGCAAAATATGGGAAGGTTGAAGTGTCAACTTTCAATACTTACATTAGTCCGAAGAACTCATGCACTTATTATCGGTAACTCTCAATCTAATAAGGAGGTTCACAAAGAGACAAGTACCCCGAGGAGGAGTGTATGGGGGTTTGGTTATCCTTGCGCATCGTCGACTCATGGTACGTGAGTGTACTCTAATATTCGACTTCTCAGAAGAGTAGTGATCCATCTAGTAGCTAGAGTTCTCAACTAGTTTTGTAGGTTTTGAAATATAAACACGGATTGCCCAAAATAAGACACCTATCACTAATAGGCAAGATCTATTGACACCAAAAGTTCAAACATTACTCACATCAATACCTCAAAACTATTGCAAGTTACTACTAGAAGAAAATAGCAACCTCAATTACCTACTTTCAAGACAAGACACAACTCAGTGCAACAACCAACTCTCTTTAACAAGATAAACATGAAAACTAAAAAGAGTTCCAGCAACAAACTAAACAAAAGCCAAGGCTCTTGCTAAAGGCAAACTAAAACTAAAACTAAACATGGCAGTAGCTATGAAAAGATAAACAACACACAACAGCAGAAAGATAGGCATGAAGAATCCTTTGATGTGTTCTAAATTTTGAAAGTGGAGTGTGTTTATCTCCCACACAAAGTAAGAAGGGATCTAACTTGTTATTAACAGCAAGCAAAGCTAAAGAAAACTAAAAACAAAACCTAAGAGCGAGACGCTCCAAGCATAGCACATAACGCATGAAGTGATAAAAATATAGTGAGACGAAGGACGAACTGATGATTGTTGATGGATAAGGGGATGCACGGGGGCATCCCCAAGCTTAGACGCTTGAGTCTCCTTGAATATTTATTCGGGATGCATGGGGGCATCCCCAAGCTTGAGCGCTTGACACTCCTGGATCTTCTTTCATCATCTTCCACCGCACACTTGAAAACTCCCTTCATACATAACTCATCATAAGCTGATTAGAGAGGTTAGTACCCTTAATAAATAATTTTTTCCCACTGGATATAAAGATAATCTTGAAGAGCTACTGTTTCTAAAGAGTGCCAAAAAAATTTGCACAGAAAAAGCAAGCTTAAGGTTTGCAAAAGTAAGGAGAGACAAAACGTGGCAGAATCTGTGAAAAACAGAACAGCAGGTAGTAACAAATTTTTTAGGGGCACTTCTGTAACTCAAATCAAAAAACTCAAAACATACGGAAGTTTCGTAATTGTATAGAGAATACTGTGTAAAAATTTCAGCTCAAAAAGATGAACTGGGATTTTTCTGGTCACGAGGACAGAATCTGTTTTCTGTGCAGCATGTCACAACTTTTACTTCCCTTGTCGTAAGAGGCTATAACTTGGCACAAAGCTGAAAAATAAAGATACAATGATGTTGCTATAGTAGTAACAATCATCAAGACACAACAAAAGCAAAAAGAAACACCTAAATTCGTTGCGGGCTGCCTCCCGAAAGCGCTTTCTTTTATGCCTTTAAGCTAGGCATGATGCAAAAGATCAAGTTGTATCAATCGAATCATTAACAAGATCATCAAAAAGCTCTTCAATTGTACAACTAGTCTTAAGAGGTCTTTCAAATAAAGTCCTAATGAAGATACTTCTAGGGAGAAAACCAAACGGCGGAAAATCAATGGAAGATTCATTTATAAAATTATCAAAGATAGGTATTTCTTCCAAAATTTTCACGGTTTCAACTTCTTTGGCAATAGGTGGTTTATTTTCAGGTCGGGGAACCTTAGGGAAATAATTGAACTTAGGTTCCCTTCTTGTCGAAGTCTCTACCCTTTTTGGTTTGATTGAGGAGAAAGTAGTTCCTAGAGTATTAATGATTTCCTCAATCTTATCAATCCTAGAAAGATCCGTATCATGGGATTTGATGACCTCCAAAGTTTTAATAATTTTAAGCATGGAGCTATCAAGCCTATTCAAATTCCCTTGAATCTTGCGATCCAACTCATTTATCCTAGTTATACTTGGTATTTCTAACTCTATCTTTTCAAGTTTCTTCATAATGTGAGATAGAGTTATATCTTCTTGTATGCTAGCAACAGGGAGATTTCCAACAAGATTTTCAATAACATTAAGAGACTCCCAAGTCGGGGCTTCTAGAAAATTCCCATTGATAGCAGTATCTAATATGAACCTATTCCAAGGAGTAATCCCGACATAAAAATTTCTAAGCAGGATAGTAGTGGATTGCTTCTTGGTGGCTCTTTTTTGAGAAGCATTAATTCTATACCAAGCATCTTTTAAACTTTCTCCACCTTTTTGTTTAAAGGTGAGAACCTCTGTCTCAACAAAGGCAAAAGGGCCAGACATAATGACAACTAGCAAGATAAATAATTTTTTTGTAGTTTTTGATAAAAGACACAAAGATAAAAACTGAAAGATAAATTAACAAGACTAAAAAACAAAGGTAAAGGGTAGTGTGCAACTCCCCTATCTTAGCACTCGGAGTCGCCGGCAACGATGCCAGAAATTCGCTTGATGGCTTCTCGCCCTTCGTTGGTTACCCCAAGTGGAAGGTGGAGATGTAGCGGAGCAGCAAGTTTCCCTCGGTGAAGATACCAAGGTTTGTCTCCAGTAGGACTCCAGAGATAATAAGTAGGTGCCAGCGGCGCAACTGACGTGGACCTGCACACAGACACAGATAACTTTGTTCCCAACGAAGTTCAGAGAGGTTGTCAATCTCTCCGGTCTTGTTGTTTACAAAGGGTAAAACATAAGGGATAATGATAGCAAGTAAAACAAATAAAGTAAAGATAACGTGGAGACAGTAATAAGGATATGGACCGGGATACGTGATGTTCACTAGTGATGTCTCTCTCCCAAAAGACGATAAAACTGCTATGCGAGGTAAACAAATTACAGAAGGGCAATTGATAGGATTATGAACGCACCGCAATGCTAACTATGCTACAAAAGAAAGGAAGAGGTTCAAAAGCACAGGCAGTACGCCAAAATAAGTAGACCGAAATCCAACTGCATCTACTACTAATCATCCACCTTGAGATATCTATCCAGAACATCTCGCTGGTATTAAGTTGCGAGCCCCACCCAAAGTGTAAACCCAAAGCAACAGACAACTGCATTAAAAAGCACTTTGCGTAAAGTAAACAATCCTTGTAACCGCCGTTACAAGCACCGTTGTATTCCCCCTTGTGGCAAAAGCACATCCCCTAGACTAATGTTTCTGTCACTCAAGCGTGTCATCGGGGGGCATGAACCCACAATCGAGCACAACGTTCCCTCTTGGAGTCACTACCTACTACTTGGCCAAAGCAGAAAACAGCAACGGAGAACATGCAAGAATTACTTAGGAACAAAAATATAAGAGATAAAAACCAAATATATTACTCTATCACAATCTGAACATAATCTCATAATCCATCAGATCCCATCAAACTCAGCATAGCAACAGCAGAAATATTACAAAGGTGCCTCGATCATGTAGGGCAGCTCACGAGGTCTAAACAATGAAGATCAAAGAGGGGAGGAGAACATCACATAGCTACTGATCACGGACCCATGGTCCAAGGAAAACTACTCACGAGACATCCGGGGAGCATCCATGGTGGAGAAGAGACTCCCGGAGGTCAATCCTCCCTCCGGCAGGGTGCCGGGAAGAGGTCTTCTGGTCCTCCCGATCTCGGAAGCGCGGCGGCGGCGGAACAGAGGCGAGTTTGCGAAATAGGGTTCTCTCTTCGGGGTTTCCCCGTGATGGAGAATAAATAGGCGAAGGGGGCAGCCAGAGGTGGACCAGGGGCCCTAGGCGCCCCCCTGGCGCGGCCAGGGTGGGGCCGCACCGGGTGGCCGCCTGGGCCCCCCTGGCTCCCCTCTGGCCCCTCCAGGGCTCTTCGCGAAGCTTTCTTCACGCTGATTTTTTATCTGGATTTTCACGAATTTTTCTGGCACTTTTTATATGGGGGAAAACTGAAATAGGAAAACAGCAGAAAACAGGAAATGGCACTGGGGTGCACTGAGTTAATAGGTTAGTCCAAATATGATCAAAAGTATATGAAAGTGTATCTAGATCATAGCAATATCACACAAAACATGCATGGAGCAAGCAAAAATTATAGATACGTTTTGGACGTATCAGGCATCCCCAAGCTTAGACGCTTGAGTCTCCTTGAATATTTATTGGGGATGCATGGGGGCATCCCCAAGCTTGAGCGTTTGACACTTCCGGATCTTCTTTCAGCATCTTCCCTCGCACACTTAAAAACTCCCTTCATACATAACTCATCATAAGATAATTAGAGAGGTTAGTACCCTTAATAAAATAATTTTTCCCCACTGGAAATAAAGATATTCTTGAAGAGCTACTATTTCTCAAGATTTCCAAAAAGTTTTTGCAAATAAAAAGCAAGCTTAAGGTTTGCAAAAGTAAGGAAAGGCAAAACGTGGCAGAATATGTGAAAAACAGAACAACAGGTAGTAAATAAATTTTTTGGGGTACTTCTGCAACTCAAATAAAAAAACTCAGAACATATGAAAGTTTCACAATTGTATATAGCATGATGTGTAAAAAATTCAACTCAAAAATATGAACTGGTGATTTATTTTGATTTTTTCCGTCAAGCAGACAAAATCTGTTTTTTGGACAACATGTCACAACTTTTGCTTCCCTTATCATAAGAGGCTAGAACTTGGAACAAAGCTTGAAAATAAAGATACAATGATGTTGCTACAGTAGTAACAAGCATCAATACCACTAAAAACTCAAAGTAAAGATAACAAGGGTTGTCTCCCAAGAGCTCTTTCTTTATAGCCATAAAGATAGGCTTAAGATTCTAATGATGCTCTCGTAGGAATAAGAGTTGAAGAACAAAACAGAGCATCAAGAAGCAAATAACAAACACATTTAAGTCTAACATGCTTCCTATGCAAAGGGATCTTATAGAGAAATAACCGTTTGAAGGTATATCTTTAGATTTTTCAATTAAATCTTTTCATTTCTTGTTTTTATTTTTAGTACGGATTATGTACCTACACAAGCGGGTACAGGTTATATCATCACCGTTCGTTGATGCATCGAGATCCGCACATATACAAACAGCTTTCCAGAAGGAATCAGTGAGATGCGGTTGTTGAAATAAAAAAATATAATCAACAATCACCTTTCCCGGGTTTGCGCAGGAATCTCCGCGCTGCAGATTTTTGTTGTTTTTCTGGACCACTCCCGTCCTCTCCCCCTTTCTCCAATCCCTGATGCCATTGCTGATGGTTGTCCTGCGCCTCCCCAATCTTCTTATCTGAGGTTCTTTCTCCCACCGGAGTTCTCCAAGCTCCTGGCGCCGGCGTCGAATGAGAAAGCAACCAGACCAACATTGGGAAGCTCTTCGTCCCAAATGATATTTCTTTGTCAAGGAGAAACAAAAATATTCTGGTGGATGTTTTGTTCGTGGGTGTTGATGCATACGTGGGAAACCACAGACAACTGAGCCGTTCTCGCCATATGGGTGCGCGTAGTGGGCGTCGCCGCCTCGCCGGAACGTGATGGATGCGGCGGCCACCTCCGAGCCGGGGTGGTCGGCGTCCACCTTTTACGCCCTTCGCGACGTCGTCATGTACTCCGGCCGCTGCCAGCAGTACTGGTCTGAGTCGCTGTCGCTGACCTGCAGGCTGCAGCACGTCGATCGATCGACCGGGTCAGAACTCAAAACCAATAAATTGTGGATACCTGCTGGGTTTGGGGTGATCCCACTCCATATAGTTCTGGACGTGAGAGGCCTGGATGCGATGCCATGTACACATTATTGTTAGGATGAACTTTGCTCAATATCTGACCCCTGCAGTCTCCGTGGCTACCCCTTCTTCCACCTCTCGAACACAAACCAAAATCCCGGTGACCGGCTTCTTCTCCGGCGACGTCCTGCTCTCCTTCCCCAAGGGCGCCTCCAGCTCTTCTTCCTCACGGTTGGCTCCCTGTACTGGATGGAGAGGAGGACTTGCGTTGGAATTGCATTGGGCTTAATACCAAATCAGCCATGAAACTGAAATGGACCACAATTCAAATTATGTTGTTTGGATGGCCATTAATTAGCTTTCAGAATCCTTGGAAGCAGTACAATTCAATTCATGTTTGGGTGTACAAACGTGTGGAATTAAATCTGTTCATGCTTCGCGCCGCCAAGGAGGTCCCGCGAATCGCGCCGCCATGTCACGGATGGCCCTTGTAGCTGCGAAGAAGCTAGTAGCAGAGCTTGGGGTGCCACGGGATGAACACCGCTCGAGTTTTTAGTCCCTGGCCCTGATTCCACCGGTTGTCCGGCACAGAGCTCACTTACGAACATGGCCGCCGGACTTCAGATGAAGAAGGTGCGCGGCCACGGACCACTCCCGGTCGTTGAAGCACAACCGATGTGGAGAAGCCCGAAACCCAGTGGGGTGTGCTCTGTTTATCTAACATGCGACTATACAGATGTATCGGCTGGGATACCAGCCAACGTGAAAATGGGGAAACTTTTCACCTTATGTCGTGTCTGTGCGTGGCTTTACCACTTCATAATTCTGAAAAATGCTTAGCCCAATCACCAACTGGCCATGGTCACACGGATCTCAAAGCAATATGTTGTTAATGGATGGTATATATATAGCCCATACCCGCTTGTACTTGTACATATGCATTTCGTTTTTATTTTTCACTAGTTATGCTTATGGAAAACTGCACTCTTAGTTTGCTACTGTGGGAAGGCCGCTTTACCACACCCATGGTAAATAAGTCTCCTCCACCTACTGAATGTATCCCATTCGAAATACCACTTGGGATAATTGAAATAATTAGGAATGATTGCTATGCAGGGGATGGAACAGTCCATCCTAGTACTCATTTGTTGAAACTTACAGAACTTTGTGAGTTATTTAAGATTTTAGGTTTGACAAGAGGTGGAGTCATAAGGAAATTATTTGCCTTGTCACTAAAAGGAAAAGCATTGGAATGGTATAGGCTACTAGATGATTCTCACCTGCGGGATTGGGAAGAGATCCAGTCTATCTTTTACTCCAAGTTTTATCCTCTTCATGAAGTCCATGAGAATAGGAATTATGTTTATAATTTCTATCCTCATGACGGAGAGAGCATAGCTCAAGCTTGGGGGAGACTGAAAAATTTAATGCTAAAATTTACTAACCATGGGGTCCCCAAAGATATAATTATTAGTAATTTCTATGCGAGGCCCTCTCGACAGGTTAAAGACTTTCTCGATGCAGGGAACCCGGAGGGGGGCCACCAGGGCTCCAGGTGCCCTGGTGGCGCGACCACCCCCTTGGCCGCGCCACCTGGTCACCTGGGAGGTGGGCCCCACTCCCGGGACCCCCCCGTTGGCCTATATCTTCATCGTGACCTAAAAACCCTAGAACAAGAACAGTTTCCGGAGTTCCGCCGCCGCTTCGTGGCGGAAACCTACAGAGAAGAAAAGACCTTTCCGGCGGGCAGATTCTGCCTTGGATAACTCCTCCCGGAGGGGGAGATCGTCCTCATCGTCATCACCATCGTCATGAGCATCATCGATATCGTCATCAACATCATCCTCACCATCAGCACCATCTCCATCTTCATCCCATCTCATCTCACCATTGCAATCCAAGTTGTAACTTGTACTATCCATCCTCTCTACTCTAGCGGTGTTCATTACTCTGTGTGGTGAATGCTATTGAGTTTTGTTGGATAATCATTGTTATGACCAGATTGTTTATCATATATGTATCACCACTGATCATGATGTATTTTATGTCTTGTGAGTAGTTCTTTTAGTTCTTGAGGACATGGGAGAAGTTTAGTTGTTAGTAGTCATATGATGTTGAAGTAATATGTGGTGTTTGATATTTAAGTTGTGGTGTTATTCTTCTAGTGGTGTTGTGTGAACGTCGACTACACAACACTTCGTCTTTTTAAGGACCTAGGGGAATGCATTGTGTATAAAGTATGCTTATGGTGGGTTGTCGGAGTGACAGAAACCTGAACCCCAGTTCGCACACTTTTGCACGAGGGATTGTTGGGCCCTAAAGTTTTTTGCTATGGTTATGCTTTGCCTTAATTTCTCGCTTGTATTTGCGGATGCTTGAAAGAGTTTTAATCATAAGAGTGTGCTTATCTTAGTCTAGAAAGTGCACTAGCATAGGTTCAACCACACAATACTTATCAACACAAAACATAGTACCGATACGGAATATGGCGAAGGCACATGACTATCTCTCCCGTGTGTCCTCAAGAACATTTTAGCTTTTATAAGTTTAAATACTTTTGGCTTATCCTTTGCACAAAAGGATAAGCCACTGATACTCTCTCCTCGTTGGTTACCCCAAGTGGAAGGTGAGATGTAGGATAGCGGCAAATTTCCCTCGGTGAAGATACCAAGGTTTGTCTCCAGTAGGACTCTGGAGATGATAAGTAGGTGTCAACGGAGAAAATAACGTGGACCTGCACACAACACAAATAACTTTGCTTCCCAACGAGTACAGAGAGGTTGTCAATCTCTCCAGCCTTGTTGTTCACAAAGGATCAACGCAACAGATAATAATGATAATGATAGCAGCTAGAAAGTAAAGCAGGAAAATAAAAGAGCGTGTAAACAGTGATGAGAATATGCATCGGGGTCCCGTGATGTTCACTAGTGATGTCTCTCTCCCAAAAGACCATAAAACTGCTATGCGAGGTAAACAAATTTCAGTTGGGAAATTGACAGGATCAAAAACACAGTGCAATGCTAACTATGCTACAAAGAAAGGACGAGGCTCAAAAGCATGGGCGATACGCCAAAATAAGTAGACAAAAAACCAACTGCATCTACTACTAATCATCCACCTTGAGATATCTATCCAGAACATCTCGCTGGTATTAAGTTGCAAGCCCCACCCAAAGTGTAAACCCAAAGCAACAGACAACTGCATTAAAAAGCATTTTGCGTAAAGTAAACATTCCTTGCAACCGCGGTTACAAGCACCGTTGTTTTCCCCCTTGTGGCAACAGCACATCCCCTAGACTCATGTTTCTGTCACTCAAGCGTGTCATTGGGGGGCATGAACCCACAATCGAGCATAACATTCCCTCTTGGAGTAACTACCTACTACTTGGCCAAAGAAATAAACAGCAACAGAGAACATGTAAGAATTACTTAGGAACAAAAATATGAAAGATAAGAACCAAATATATTACTCAATCACAATATGAATGTAGTCTCATAATCCATCAGATCCTAGCAAACTCAGCATAGCAACAACAGAAAATTACATATGTGCCTCGATCATATAGGGCAGCTCACGAGGTCTAATCCATGAAGAACAAAGAGGGGAGGAGAACATCAAATAGCTGCTAATCACGGACCCATGGTCCAAGGGAAACTACTCACGGTACATCCGGGAAGCGTCCATGGTGGAGGGGAAGCTCCCGGAGGTCAATCCTCCCTCTGGCAGGGTGCCTGGAAGAGGTCTGCTCGCGCTCCCGATCTTGGAAGCGCGGCGGCGGCGGAACAGAGGCGAGATCGCGAAAAAGGGTTCTCTCTTTGGAGGTTTTGCATCACGGGGAATAAATAGGCGAAGGGGGAAGCCAGGGGGCACCAGGGGTCCAGGCGTCCCCCGCCCCTGGCGCGGCCAGACCCTAGTCTGCGCCAGGTGGCCGCCTGGGTCCCTGGTGGTGGCCCTCTGTGTTGGATATCTGCCCTAGAGGCTAATTAATAAAGATATTTGTCACATATCCGTTTTGTTCATAATACGTTTTATACTCTGCTATAACTGTATTACTTGGAAATACTAATACACGTGTGGTATAAAACACAAGCCTGTAGTTTAACTCGGGTAAACTATCTCATTGGGCAATTGATTGATCAAGCTTTCCTGATCATGGCGACACTTAAATCCATTAACAATGAGGTGATGTGATGGACACACACCCACCTAAAGCATTGTAATGTGACCGGTCACATAGTTCAGCATTGCGATGACGTTGTAACATATGGCTTAGTCTTTCGACCGTAATGATCATATGTAATTGTCATCTATGAGGAGACTTTGATTTGTATCCCACTGCCTGACTGAAATATGTTGGCTATAACGGTGCACTTTGGGTATTCCGAAATAGATGGTTTATGAGTATGTTAATAGATCAGGGCGGGATTTGTTAGTCCAAGTAATGGACAGGTACTCTGGGCCCACTCGGTGATATTGCATCAATAGCTTGCAAGCAAGTGACTAGGTCATAGGAGATGCAATAGGCACGGATGAGTAAACTTGTTTGTTGTGAACGAGATGTGAACACGGTATGTTGGATACCGACGATCAAACCTCGGACAAACAAAGTACCGCGGCACAAAGGGATTACAACGTATCGTTAACGGTTTCCAAAAGCGATTGAAGTTCATTCGATGGAAGCGCAGGGGCTATCAAGGATTGTAACCATTTCCAACTGACTAGTCATTGATCAATGAGAGTGTCTCGATCATGTATGCTGTTTCCCGGACCGTTAGGGTGTTACACTTAAGGGAAATCGATGCATGGGGATAGATTCGGGATCATCGGTGGAATAGGAGAAATAACCGGAATAGTTCCGGAGGAGAGCGGAAGTTGTTCCGGACATTTTGAAAGGTTCAAAATAAATATTAATTGTACTTAATAATGTTTTATTATTTAATTATCTGAATTAAATATTAAAATATATTTAAAACAATTTAAAAAGTGGATATAGTCTTATTGGGCCATATGGGCCCATTAGGGAGGAGGGGGTTTCCCCCCTTGGGCTTTGCGCCAAGGGTGGGGCCCATACCCCCTCCCTTGGCCAGCGCACCTCCCCCCCTTGGGGTTTAGTCCCACATGGGGGAGGGGAGGAGGATGGCACCGCCCCCTTGGCCTATATAAGGAGGGGTACACCCCCCTTTTCCCACACAACAAAATCTCTCTCCCTCTTCTTCTCCTATCTAGTGAGTGGACTCCCCTTGTTTGGAGGCTACACCTAGTATGGAGTTCTCCACCATAGCAGGCCGTCGCTCTGCAGGAGTCGGGATCCGAATCCGTCTTTCTTCCGCTGCTCGCCTGGTTTGGGGCCCGGAGGGAACATCGATTGTACAGTACGTGTATAATCTCTTCGAGGCACTACACCTGTGGTGCTACTTCATCGCTGGAGGTCAACCGGGAGTCTCCATCACCGGTGGTCTTCAACACGACAGGGAGGTCGTAGTTCTGAGTCTACACCAGCCACGTTCGCAAGAACGTTTCCCTCTTTCGGTCTTAAAAGGTATGAACTCCGATTCCCTCCGTTACTTTACATCGCCATAGCATAGATCTTGAGTTCGGGTATCGTAGGTATGAAAATTTTGTGTTTTCTGCCCCGTATCCCAACAGTGGTATCATGATCTAGCTATGCGTAGATGTATTGTATGGGTAGAACACATCTAGGATGTGGGCATCAAATCTTCATTCGTTACCCTCCCACGTGTACTTATTTAGCGTTGCGGCAATGTCTGATGAAGCGGTCCCCGACCGACCTTACGCGTTTACGCGAGACTGGTTCCACGCTTGACATATGGCTTGTACCATATAAGTGGTTGGGATGTCTGTCTCTCTGCATTAGCGATGCGAAGATGTTTGCAACAGAGGGCCCCGTCAGGGGTGTAATAGAGACGATTGGGGATCGGTGTTGTGGCATGTTTTTTCGCAGGATAGAAATCAGTTATCTCTCTCGAAACCCCTAGAAGCCACGTAAAACTTGCACGAGCTAAAGTAGAAAGGCGTTTAACTTTGCTTTGCATGAAGGGGATCATAGCTTCTACTTCCTCCGTCCCAAAAAGCTTCTCAGGATTTTAGTTCAAATTTAAACTAAAACCATGACAAGCTTTTTGGGACGGAGGGAGTATGATTTACAATTTTACTTCCTGTTTATGCTAGTATGCTAGATATGACGACAGTAGCACAAATAGGACCATCTCTCACAATACCAACATTGTGTTCTCCCTTGGTGGGCACCGCCTGGAAGGATCTCCCATATGGCCGACATTCCGTACATACCGGGTGTCACACATATTAAATGGCGTTCGCATGAGGTTGGGTTCAGCGAGCCTGGCATATGCGGATATGGCCTTGCTGAATAGCTAACATCAAGGTTGGATTGGCAGGCTTGGCGTATGTAGATGCGGGCCTGGAACACGGTAGATCGAAAGATCGAGCACGAGTTACATACCTGATGTGATTGGCTTAGAGGCCTACCTGGGTCGCATACTGATGGCCGTGACGATCGGGGGAGGTATGGGGTCTGGGATTGTATAATCACTTAGTTAAATTGAGAGGTGTTTATCTAAGTGGGAGCTTTCTAGAATTTTGAAAATTAAATTGAAAACTCCACATTATGAACAAAAGTCTAAATATGTATCTGATATGGGGCGGCCCGATCTTCTCAGTAAGCGGACAGTGAATATGAGGGCGATGATAGATAACTTGTATGTAGCCGATGAACTCTCCTCGCTAGATCCCTGTTGCCAATGCGACAGCTCTCTACCCTTTGGATATTCACAACTTCACAAACTTGCGCAACGTAGCCGTCGACCACGAGACGGTAATTTGCAATCTACTAATTCCCAGTGGAACAACAGATCACACAAAACTTGTTGTAGCAACACTTCAGATCGATACGAATTGAAGTATATGATTCAAGATGAAAGCTTGGTGCTATTCTCAAGAACTAGGGTTTATCTAAACGTGGTCTAACCCTAAAACTCGCAAGGGGTCCGGTATTTATAAGCTAGGGGTGTCAAACTCGGATACAAGGCCGCAGCCCGTCAGATCTGCGCGCAGGCAGTTCGAACGTCCGATGGGTTTCGGACGTCTGAATCGTGTCGGACTTCCGGCTGTTTTGACATCGGTTATGTACTCGGGGGTCGTCGTGAAGGTCTTCATGTCGTACGTCCGTTCCATGTCGGAAGCCCGTCGTGTCGGATGTCCGAATCCCGTCGGATGTCCGTAACCCTTCTGTAACTCGAGGTCATCAAGGCGTCGTAGCTCCTGACCTCCGATGTCGGACGTCCGAAAAGGGTCGGACGTCCGAAAGTTGGAGCTTCCTTCATCTTCTCCTCCTTCTGGATCCTCTTCTTCGTCATGATACCTGATTATGCAAACATACAAAGATTTAGGCAATATAAAGTTCTCATTACATAGCATATCAGAATCTATTAAGAGCGAGTTCACCTGTTGTTCTATCAACTTTGCACGAGCTCTTGTAATAGGTCCAATTCTGATTTCATCATCTGTCTTCTTTGTTGAATCAACTTGTTCTTCATGACGAGCTGGAGATGTGTTGGTAGTAGGGATGTCCTCATCATCTCCCCCCCCCCTTCAAAAGGCGTCGACCTCGACGCTCCAAGGTCATCTCCCATGTATGGTGATAAATCAGCAACTTTGAAACTGTTGCTAGCACCACCAAACTCAGCAATGGGGATATCAATCGAGTAGGCATTGTCATTTGTCTTGGCTAACACCTTGTAAGGACCAGCACCACGCGGCTTCAACTTGGAATCCCGCAACCCTGGAAATCTATCCTTGCGCAAATGCACCCAAACCATATCTCCAGACTGAAATAGAACTTGCTTATGTGACTGGTTCCGTGCAGCAGCAACATTCTTGCCTTGCTTCTCAATAGCCTCTCGGGTCTTCTCATGGATCTTCTTTACATAATCTGCTCTTTTGGATGCCTCCATATTAACTCGTTCCTGCAATGGAAGAAGCAGCAAATCAAGAGGTGTAATAGGCTTAAAACCATACACTACCTCAAAAGGAAAAAGGTGAGTAGTAGTGTGTACTTCCCTGTTATAAGCAAATTCAACATGTGGCAAACACTCCTCCCATTCGCGCAGATTTTTCTTGATCATAACTCGCAGCAATTGTGATAATGTTCTATTCACCACCTCTCTTTGACCATCAGTTTGGGGATGACATGTAGTGCTGAACATCAACTTGGTCCCCAACTTTCCCCAAAGTGTCCTCCAGAAGTAGCTCAAAAACTTCACATCCCTGTCTTGGGCACTCCATGCAAGCGTACAATCTCCCTGAAAAACAGGTTAGCAACATGTGACGCATCGTTGCTCTTATGGCATGCAATAAAATGTGCCATCTTAGAAAATCTATCCACTACCACAAAAATACTATCATGACCATATTTAGTGCGTGGCAATCCTAACACAAAGTCCATACTAATATCATCCCAAGGTGTGGTAGCAGCCGATAGTGGAGTATACAAACCGTGAGGCTTCAGCTTGGACTTGGATGTGTTGCATACAATGCAGCGTCGAACAAACCTGTCCACATCACGCCTCATCCTGGGCCAATAAAAATTATCAGCAAGCATGAGTAGTGTCTTCTCACGCCCAAAGTGACCCATCAATCCTCCTGCATGTGATTCCTGCAACAATAACAAACGCACAGACGATTCTGGAACACAAAGTTTGTTAGCTCGAAACAAAAATCCATCATGGATGTGGAACTTGTCCCATGCATTTCGAAGCAAACACAAACGATATGGTTCAGCAAAATCATGATCAGTTGCATATAAATCACACAAACTCTCTAATCCAGGAATTTTAACATCAAGATGTGTCAATAACATGTTCTTCCTAGAGAGAGCATCAGCAACAACATTATCTTTCCCTTTCTTATATTTGATGATGTAGGGAAAAGACTCAATGAACTCAACCCACTTAGCAAGACGCCTATGCAAGTTAGATTGGGATTTCAGATATTTCAAAGCTTCATGATCAGAATGTATGATAAATTCTTTGGGCCACAAGTAATATTGCCAAACTTCAAGAACTCTAACAAGTGCATACAATTCTTTATCATAAACAGGGTAATTCAATCTAGCACCAGAAAGCTTCTCACCGAAATAAGCTATAGGTCTACCTTCTTGCATCAAGAAACCACCAATGCCTATACCGCTAGCATCACATTCAACTTCAAATTTCTTAGTAAAATCTGGTAATGCAAGTAAGGGTGCAGAAGTAAGCAAACGTTTCAACTCATCAAATGCAAGGTCTTGGGCAATGCCCCAAACAAAAGGCACTCCTTTCTTAGTCAATTCATTCAAAGGTGCAGCAATAGTACTAAAGTCTTTCACAAAACGGCGATAAAAACCAGCTAAGCCGTGAAAACTTTGTACTTGACTAACATTCATGGGAGTAGGCCAATTTTGAATTGCTTCAATTTTAGAAGAATCTACTTCTACCCCATGCTTAGATACAACATATCCCAGAAATATGACCTTATCTTTTGCAAATGTGCACTTCTCAAGATTAGCATATAATTTAGCATCACGCAACACTTGCAAAACTTGTCTAATATGATCAGCATGTTCAAATTCATTACGGCTGTAAATAAGTATATCATCAAAATACACAACCACAAAATGTCCAATAAACTCTCTCAAAACATGATTCATTAATCTCATGAAAGTACTAGGAGCATTAGTAAGACCAAAAGGCATAATTAACCACTCATATAATCTGAACTTAGTTTTGAAAGCAGTTTTCCATTCATCCCCTTCTTTCATCCTAATTTGATGGTATCCACTACGCAAATCAATTTTAGAGAAAATAGCAGCACCACTCAATTCATCAAGCATATCCTCTAAACGTGGAATAGGATGGCGATATCGAATAGTGATATTATTTATAGCTCTACAATCTACGCACATACGCCATGTACCATCTTTCTTAGGAACCAAAATAACAGGAATAGCACAAGGGCTAAGACTGGCACGAATATACCCTTTATCAAGAAGCGCTTGTACTTGTTGCTGAATTTCCTTCGTCTCTTGGGGATTGGTCCTGTATGGTGCCCGGTTGGGAAGTGTAGCTCCCGGAATAAGATCAATTTGGTGCTCAATACCACGCAAGGGTGGTAATCCTGCTGGAACCTCCGCCGGAAACACATCATCATAATCCTGCAAAACAGTAGACACACTAGAAGAAAGAGGATGATTATCATTAGAAAGCAATACCTCGCCTTTGTACATAAGCACAAGTGGCATGGCTGTAGGATCCTCACTAAATTCTCTCATGTCTTCTTTGGTGGCTAATGTAAGAAAACTAGTCTCTCTCGCACTTTTCGTTATATTATCACTCACAGCTATTACATTGTTCTCTCGTAATGGTCCTAAATTCACCTCTACCTTCTGACGAGACTCATTCACAATTTGTTGTGGGGACATAGGATGGAGATTAACTTTCTTTCCCTTGAACTCCAAATGATATGTATTGGCTCGGCCATTGTGTTGCACATGGCGATCATATAACCACGGCCGACCCAATAAGAGATGGCAAACTGTCATAGGCACCACATCAAAATCGATGGAATCCTCGTATGGGCCTATCTCAAAATTGACGCGCACCATGTGATTCACCTTCATCTCACCATTGTCACTCAACCATTGGACATAATAAGGATTCGGGTGAGGTAAGTATTTCAGATTTAGCTTGGCACATAACTCCTTGCTTGCGAGGTTGCGGCAGCTACCTCCATGAACGATCGCTTTGCAAGCTTTGTTGGGGCCAACTAATGCTTTGGTTTGGAACAAATTGCGGCGTTAAGACTCGGATTTGGGCTGCACAGTAAGAGCACGTTGTGACAGAACAATGGTAGAAGCATGCGATGGTAAATCATCCATGCCTTCTTCACTATTGTATCCTTCGTCATTGCATGCGTCTGGGTCTTCATCATCACCGGTTTCATACTCGTCGGTCTCTTCATTAATGAACATGACCTTTCGGTTCGGGCAATCTCTCTTAAAGTGACCCGGATTACCGCAAGAGTGACAAGTCATCTCGCGATTGCGAGCGATAGACATGTTGGAGCCTGCACTAGTGGCAGGAGCAGCTGGCTTCTTGGCCATAGAACCATTGGAGGCTGGCTTGGAAAATGAAGAGGAAGCCCGAGTATTGGCACCATAGGTCTCCATAGGCGCGGCAGACGGTGTCCTTGGACAAAATCTGCTAGATGTGGTGTATTTGGCCTTAAGTTGTGCCTCTTCTGCAAGCTGTGATTCAGCCTCCCTTGCAAGATGCAATAGATCATTCATATTATAGTACTGGTGATGCCGCACAATACTCTTGATGTTAAATTTCAGCCCATGGATAAAACGTTGCATAGTCATATCAACCTCTTCACGGACTCGTGCACGTTGCAGCAACATCTCCATCTCCATATAGTATGCATCAACGGACATAGTACCTTGCTTTAATTGTTGCAATTTATCAAAAATGTCCGTAAGTAATTAGTGGGAACAAACCGAGCTTTCATGGTCGCCTTCATGTCACGCCATGTACGAATAGGCTTCCCATCGATTTCTTGTATCTCGGTCAACACACTCTCCCACCAACGCAAGGCATAACCGTCAAACTCGGAAGAAGCAATCTTGATCTTCTTGTCCTCTGAATAATCATGCAAACGCCATAATTTTTCCATCTTAAGCTCCCATGTGTGGTCCTCTTCCACATCCGTGGAACCTTCAAATTTGGGGATGTTAAACTTGGGCTTGCTCAAGACATCTTCTTCCTGAATGGGTAGACAGTTGGCACCAAAACCAAGTGGCGGGTGGCGAACCGGCCCTTGAGCACCACGCCCACGGCCTTGATTTCCCCTCAAATTAGCATTGTCACCATGGGCACTACCATCATCTTCCTGAGCGTCAGTTTGGCATTGTACAATAGCTGCTTGTATGCCAATGACAGATGTTGTCATTTGTTGTAGGCTCTGCTGTATAGCAGCAAGTTGTTGTTGCATAGTGGTGACTGCAGCTTCAGTCGCGTCCACTTTCAGTTGGATCTCTTGAACATTTGTATCAACCGCCTCAGCGGATTTAGTAAACATCCCAGTCAAGTGATTACGGAGACCTTCATATGCCTCCCATGTAACTGGCGCATCCTTGTCCAGTTTCTGCATCACATCAAAACCACTTTGAGACATGATTAGTAGGTTAGTGCACTAAATCAAAATATTTTGGTGGACACTCACAACTCACGCAAAACTGACAAGAAAAGGTGAATCTTACCGTTCCAAAGTGAATAGTAATGTGTACCCGTTCGGATGGAGGACTAGTGCACGGATGTGATGAGGTGAATACCCGAGTAAAAGAGTGAACAAACGACAAAGCAGGATATATGTGGTGGAGCTATAGGTATGGCACCCTAACTACACCCAAGTCAAGTCCTAGTGTTGATCGTGTGATACAAACCCAAGGAAAAACTCACACAGTGGAGACAAAATAAGACATGCCTCTCAAAAGATCACCACGATGATATGTCCTTTCTAGCACTTGTATATCTCTTTGCACTCTTGGATAACTCTTTTTTTAACACACTTCTTTCTCTCTCTTTTTTTGAATATTTTCTCGTTTTCTCTCTCTTTTTTTTGATTTTTCTAACACTATTCCAAACTTGAGGAAAATTGCTACAGTAAAGCCTGTATGTCTTTTCTACAGTAATTTTGATTTTCTACAGTAACTAAAACAATGACTCTGATGCAATCTAAATTATGACAAAACTAGAAACCCTAATATTTTTGTATGGCTTTTTCTGGATAGGACGAAAACAAAATCAATCTAAAGGATGGATTTGGTGGATGCTTACCGAGGTAACTGCCGTCGTTTAATAACAACAGATGCCATAGGGATGGCTAAAGAGAGGGGAAGACTCGAGGGAGAACTATGTCGGTGGTTCCAGAAACGGGTTGGACACAAGCACGGTGAAGGACACCACGATGTACCCAGGTTCGGCGCTCTCCTGAGAGATAACACCCCTACTCATGCTTGTCTGCTTGCTATAAATGATCTCAGGAACTACAATCAATGCTCATGGAGCTACTCAGAGGAAGAAGAGACCTGCCGTGGGCATGGCTCTCCTCTGTTTCTCTACGGGAACTACTTTGGGAAGTAAATGCGAATGGGGTGTCCCTCTCACAGGAGGGGTACCCCGGGCTCTTATAGTGTGAGATCGGGGTACTACGGTCATTTCAGTCGGGGGCTGGCCCCAGCTGTCATCCTCTCGTCGGCTGGGGTCCACCGACTGCAAATCTCCGGTTGATCCGGACTTGTCAAGCGGCTGCCCATGTTGTAGCTTCTAGGTAATGATGATGAACAGTGGAGCTATGATCTCTGGTCTTGTCGTCCTGTCTCCGGATTCAGAGGAAAAGGGTGACAACACTCCTCTGACAGATCGGCGAAGTGACTTAGCTTACTGCCACCCGGATCTCTCGGGATCATGCATTTATGACCTTGTACCAGAGGCGTCCGATCTGGACAAGGTCAACTCTTGAGCCGATTGGAGGGTGGGCCGATTGTGCCTGGGCCGACTGCTCGCATTCGGCATGGTCGATTGCTGGAGAGCAATCGGACATGCGACTGCCTAGCTCGGCCCAGCAGCAGCCCAATCGGCCTCATCCTTGTCTTGAAATATTGCTTTCGTCTGGGTGACCCTACCCGGGTATCATTCCCCCGACACTAGCCCCTAAAGCTATAAGGGTCCCATGGTTGCTTGACTGTGGGGCCTTTGCAGTTTTTCTTTTCTTCTCTTCGTGCTTTGACTGCTCTGGCCTCATCGGACATCTCAATCCGATATGAACACTCAGATCGGAGATTCTGCCCAGCCAACCAGATCAGTAATGGTTTGATATGTCTTCTCCGACCTCGACTACCATCTCGCCGATTTCTCTCGTGCTTCTTTGAAAAAATTTCGTTGCAACATTTTGGTCGAGCTGAGATCTGGCTCAACCGATTGCTTCTCCAACGGTTACTTTTGACCAACCTCTGACCAACCCACGCCGCACGTCGCTTCCGATTCCCCGGGGCAGTTAATGCTCCTGGCCCCACGACCCACGCGTGACGGGACGTTACTGCGCACTCCTTGCCTTATGCGCCATGATCTTCTGCGCCGGAACCGCCCATTCCTCTCTTGATACACGCGGCCACACCGGGCCACACGAGCCACATCCGCGATCCCACTCGCCCCCGCCGCCCATATAATCCACAGGGGGAGGGGCTCCTTGGGCTCATCTCCCACTTCTTCTTCCTCGCTCTCACTTTCCTCCTCGCGCCGTCGCGGTGTCCTTGCTCCGGCAACCTTGGTATCACGTGCTTGTGGCGCACCGCACCGCACCAGTCTCTCCGCGCCCTGCTCACGCACTCTGCCACCGCTGCGCCTCCGCCTACTAGCTTTTGTTGCCTGCTGATACGTCCAAAAAGCATCACTATTTTATATTGTGATTTCACCTTATTCATTGATATTTTCCACTTTAAAGTGTTGTTCTTATGTTGTTTTGGCTTATTTTACAGAGTTTACAACTTTCCGGTGCCGAAACAGCAGAACCAGGATTCAGCGGTGAAGAAGTGGAAACCAAGTTGCTGAAGCAGATCAAGTCCAAATACGATGAAATTTTACGGGGAGCATTTTTATGCCAAATGACTGAGAGTCACCGAAGGAGAAGGTGAGGGGACCCACCAGGAAGCCAGAAGGGTGCCTGGCGCGGCCCCCCTTCCTGGCCGCGCCAGGCACCCTCCTGGGTGCCTGGTGGCCCCTCTCGGTGCCCCCTTTCGCCTATATAACCCCTTGGGGGTAGAAACCCCTAAACAGGAGCTGCTTTCGCGAGACGCCGCCGCCACGGTGCGGAAACCTACAGAGGAGAAAACCAATCTCCGGCGGAGAGATTCCGCCGGGGAGATCACCTCCCGGAAGAGGAGATCGTCGCCATCATCATCATCATCGTCACGGGCATCATCGAGATCATCATCAACATCATCCCCAACATCAGCACCATCTCCATCTACATCCAATCTCATCTCACAATTGCAACTTGTGTTGTAATCCGTACTATGTATCCCCTCTACTCTGTTGGTGTTGATTACTACTTTGTGGTGAATGCTATTGAGTTTTGTTGGAGAAATATTATTGTGTCCAGATTGTTCATCACCTATTTATCACCTCTGATCATGATCTCTTTTATGTCCTGTGATTAGTTACTTTAGTCCTTGAGAACATGGGAGCAGTCTAGTTGTTAGTAGTCATATGATGTTGAAGTATTATGTGATGTGTGATACTTAAGTTGTGTTGTTATTTCTCTAGTGGTGTTATGTGAGTCGAACACATAACACTTCACCTTTAATGGGCCTAGAGGGAAACATTGTGCACAAAGGATGCTTATGGTGGGTTGCCGGAGTGACAGAAACTTGAACCCCAGTTTGCAGACTTTCGCACAAGGGAGTTATGGATCCTTGATCGTAATGCTGTGGTTAGGCTTATGCCTTAATTACTACCTTGTATTTGCGGATGCTTGCAAGGTGTGTAATCAAAAGAGTACACTTATCTTAGTCTAGAAGGTGTACTAGCATTGATCCACCCACCGATACTTATCACACAATACATATTACTTGGCAGAGTATGGTGAAAGTGACTAGACTATCTCTCCCGTGTTTTCTCGAGAACGCTTTAGCCTTTATAAGTTCAGTTCTTAGGCTTATCCTTGTAAAAGGATTGGGCCACTTGCTACTCCTCAGTTGCCCTATTTACTTTGTCCGTCTTTTACTTTTCTGTTGCTTAAACCAAAAACCCCTAAATATTTACCTTTGAGTGTTTGCAGTCTTTCCTTATCCAGTGTCACTTATCAACACCTTCTGCTCCTCGTTGGGATCGACATCCTTATTTATCGAAAAGCTACAATTGATCCCCTAGACTTGTGGGGGTTGGCGCGGTTAACAGGGAGGCAACCCAACTAAACCTATTAACTTCTCCGCCATCACCTGCTTCTTCTCACCCCTCTCCCCGGAGTCATCTTCCGCCGCCCTAGAGGACGCCATGGCCGCCGCGGACGAGAAATCCGCCGCCAGCCGTGGCCGGTGGAAAGGTTCCACCGTCAACGATGACGAGATCCGTCAATTGCTCCACGCGCGCAAGATTCCGGCCGGCATCCACTGGTGTGCCCCCGGCGAGGAGATCATGCCAGAACCGCGCGCCGGCGAGCGCGTGGTTTTTGTTGTGCACTTTGAGCGTGGCTTTGGGCTGCCAGTGAGCATTTTCTTTCGAGACTTCTTGGACTTCCACCGGCTGCAGCCGCACCATCTCGCTGCCAATTTCATCATGACGATGTCGGGATTCGTCACCCTCTGCGAAGGATATATCGGCATCCGGCCGAGCATCGGACTGTGGAAGCGCCTCTTCCACCTACGAGGCCACATGGCTCGGACCGGGAAACTACTGTCGAATCCAGATGGAGAAGACAACCCGCCGATTCATGAAACCGCCATGACCGACTGCGGCGGCTGCATCCTTTACTCTAGCAAGAAGGGCTAGGAGTCCCCTGCCATAATCCAATCGGTCAAGGACTGGCAGACCACCTTTCTCTACGTCCGATCTCCCGACAAGGGGCCCGACCTCACCAACTTGCCCGAATTCCAGCTCGCTCCACCGGTTCGGAGATACCAGTGGTCGACCAAGCTTGGAGTCGGCGACTGCGAGAATGATTCCCAAGTGGCTTAGATTGCCCAGCTGGAAAAGGATGGCCTTAAGGCGTACGACCTTGTGGCCACTTGGCTTCAGGTATGAGTGCTCCCGCTTCAGCGCCGAGTGCACCGTATCTGCGACATGGCGACTTGGAGGTATCCCACTCGGATTTGCACCAAGAAACTGAGCAACAGAGCTTTGCGCCTCCGAGTGAAAGCACTCACCACCACTCCGACGCCAAAACCATTTCGATTCGGCCTAAAGTGTCTTCATCGCGGAGTTCCTCCTCCAGAGGTGCGCTCCGATTGCTTTCTCACTTCGCCCGATTTCTTGGGTTCTCATTTGCTCTTCTGATGCCTTTCTCAATCTTCAGTACTTTATTGCGACTGCTGCGATGCAAGACGGCCAAGTCGTTGGCGAATTCGCCCCTGATCGCGAAGAGGAGGACCCAACCGACCTTGAATACGACGACTCCCCCCCTCCGATTCTGACGCCGACGACGATGCGGCTGACCAAGGGGGTATGCATGATTCCTCCTTCGAACGATTTCTGGATGAATGGAGTGTTGATGACAGCGCCTCAAAAGTTGGGGTTCCGGTGCAGATTCGCATCCTGACCCCAAGAAGGCGCCGCTCAAACGCTCCCGAGCTGACGGCTCATCATCCGGTGCTTCGCCGAGCAAAAGTGTGAAGACCGCGGTGGTTGCTCCGAGAGGGAAAGCCACTCAGACTAGGGGCACTCGGGCTCAGCAGACTGGGAAAGCTCCCAGTTCCAAGCCCAAGGCCGGCCCCGTTCTGCAGAAAGCTCCTCTGGATATCCCACCTTTGCGCTTCCGGATGCCTCGAGGAGCACCGATGACTGCTGGGAAATTGTTTCTCCTTCCCGCTCTTCCTTGACATTATTCTTTTTCTTTGTTGCTTATCTCTCTTTTCTACTCAGGGCTGCTATTGACCTGGACAACATCGATCGGGACATGCCCGCCTTCACCGGACCAGCTCCTTTTGCAAGCTCCATCCGTGCCGAAAACACCAAAAAGCGGCCACCGATCGCCCCTCTCTCGACGAGGGATGTCGAGCGCAAGGCTAAGAAGTCCCGTGCCGACCTCACCAAGCCTCCCAGCAAACCTCCGAGCAAGCCTCTGCCCAAGGCCTCTGTGGCCCCCAAGGATATTATCGACCTGGAGTCCGCCGACACCGAGGGATTGCACTCGGATCCTCCGATTGCTCGTTCCCCGCAGCAGTCCTTCGGTCCGATCCCCGCTGCTATTGCCACAACTACTCCTCCGATTGTTACGGTGCCTCTCCCTCCAACGACTACACCGACCCAAAGTGTTACTGCCCCGCCAGCAATCTCGGCACCACCCTCAACTACTGCTGCTTCTTCAGCTTTAATCCGTCAGCCGACGTCGGCGACGACTTCCTCTGCCGCTACTGAATCGCAGATGCATTCGGTGGAGCAATTTCGCATCGCCTACTCCCACACCAGTCCTGCTGACTCCGAGCCCGACGCCTCGCGCCGCTTTCCCTTGGCCTCTCATGGCACTATGGCTTCGGCCTATGACCGAGTGAAGGCACTCTCCACCAGCGTGCTTCAGGAGCTCGAGCTCGTCGACCTCAATCAGACTATAAGTCCTCTTTTCCAAGTGGGGGCGCGCAAGCGCACCCACTGGGTGTTGTCCCCGAGATTCGTGCCGATTGCGTGCAATCAGCTTGGATCTTCTTCTGATTCTTGCTTTTCTTATGCCGTCCTCAGATCGGTGGATCTGCCCTCGAGTGGGTTAGCGCAAGCGCACCCACTGGGTGTAGTCCCCGAGATTAGGGTCGATTGCATCGTAATCAGATCGGATCTTCTTCTTACTTTTCCTTTCGTTAACTTTCTTACTGACTCTCTTTCAATGCACAGGCTTCCGCCGAGGAAAAACGCAAGGTTTTTGAGACTCTGCTCGAGTCCTATGCTGTCATCTTGCGACTCCTTGCGTCCGCTCAGCTTCAACTGAAGCAGCAGACCGCCAAGGTCACCGAGCTGACATGTAATTCTGCTGATTCCCACCCGATCGATTTCATTCCCCGATTCTAACTTTCTCTTCTAACCCACATTGCAGCTGATGCCGCATCTTTTCCCACTATTACCGCTCTTCAGGGCCGTGTAGCCAAGCTGGTGGAGCAGCTCGGCCGCCAAGGCCCCGAGCTTGCCGCTGCTCAGCAGGAGCTTGAGCGCCTTTGAGGCGTCGAAACTGATTTATCTCGCACTGCCGAGCGGCTGCGAGGTGAGATGGTTGCTCTCAGAGCCAGTCACAAAGCCGAACTGGAGGCGGTGATCTCGGCCCATGCTACAACTGCCGAGGTCTTGCGCTCGGACCACGATGCCGCGGTGATAGCTCGGACTGCTATGCAAGCTGAACGAGATGACGCGGTGGCCAAGCTGGATGCCATGACACTGTGCCACAATGACGAGCTAACCAAGGCCCGACGTGAGGCCCGAACTAATCTTGAGGGACTGCGTGAAATGGATTATCTTCTTTCAGGTGAACTATCTTTCTTGTCTCGGCTTTCCTGATGATTTCTTCTCTTTTGCATCTTCTCACACTTAACTTTCCGACACAGAGCATTTACCTGCCTCCGAGCCCGTCGCTCAGCACGCAGTTTCTGAGGAAAGGCGAATCCGAGCCGAAGAAGGCTGGCCTGTGAGGACTGCAGCTGAAGGATGGAGTCCCCGGGAATTCATCATTGCCACCGAAGCTCGCATCCCTGTGATAATTGGCAGCATCTTCGCATTCAAGCTGGGCGTCCAGAAGCTCGCCGAGATGCTTTGGGGTCCTGCCGAGATGAAAAAAGCACTCGGGCGCCTACGCCATGGAGAAGGATCCTCAGCCGGCACCCACGAATCTGACGAGGAAGACTCAGAGCAAGGAGATGCCCCTAATGCTTCCCATGACCAAGTGTTGATGCTGCTGAAAGCTGCTCCCCGCCGAGTTTGACTCAACTGCCCGGACTGGCGCCGAGATGGTGCTTCAGACCGTGCTGAGCTGGTATCCCAAGTTGAGCCTGGCCCAGCTTTACACCATGCGAGACGGGGCAGCCGACCTCCTTGAGAAGGCTTATACCCAGGTGAACCGTCTTGCCACGACCATGGCCTGGTGGTTCCCTCATACTGAATACACCCCTATTCTTGACGACGCTGGGATGCCGATTGCTCCACTTCCTATCACTGCCCTGGCCGACGACAGCCCTTATGCTGGCGGACGTGCCCGAGGAGGTCAAGGCAGTCAACCTGCACGCTCTTCAAGCTCTCATCTTTATCACAATGACTTATCTGATAGAAGTTCGTCTCATACTTCGCCCAAGGCCACCTCAGGACGGACGAGTGCCAAGCCAGTTGATGCCGAGCCCTCCAAGGCGAAGAAAGATTTGACGGAGCCTAAGCAATCGGAGGTGGCTACTGTGCCAAAGGGTCCGACTGTGCTGGAGCAAACAGTTCAGGCCGTTACACAAACGCCATCCACTGCTCTGACTGCTTCGACCGTGCTACCGACCTCTACCGTTCCCGACGCCTAGCGAGTGAATTTTATGTCTTTTACTGCGACTTTCGCAAGACTTTGCTAAATTCCAAGGACACCCACTGGGGATGTTCTGATGTAATGAACTCATTCGGCCTTGAGCCTCTTATCTTTGCTTATTGCACAACTTTCTTATGTGATCAACTTCCTGCTTTTCACTTTATCGTTTTTGCTCTTTGCCATTTTCCCTTGGGGGCATGATTCTCTTGCCAAGACCCGACGTGCGGTCTGGTGTCAGCTCACAGGATCATACACCGCTCGGATTTGGTCATTGAGGCTGAACTTTTCTAGCGTTAGCGCGGAAGGATTCTGCATAGATTTAGTCAGCCGATTGCTCCTTGCCGATTGCTCGGTGCATCGATCGGGGACGCGATCGGCGAATGGCGCCGTCGGCCATGGTCCTCTTTCCAGAGTGTTGTCGTGTTCAAGATGCGACACCGCAGGTCCGACCAGCCGTTGCTTCATCGATGCCACAGTCAACTTGTGATCTGCGCTCGTGTCGCATGCTAGCCTGGTTCCGAACCTGCAGTTCTCGCGTTTTTTTCATCTTATACTTTGTGATCGCATGGTCGGCCAGTCCCCGAGTGAGATTTTTCGCACATCTCGGGGATGACAAGGCTTTGCCAACTGAGGCTTGCCCAAAAAACAAAAAGATCATATAAAGACAATCGAATGCTACCTCTTCGACGCATGACATCTTTACTGATTGAAGGCTTGATAGCATGAATACATTCGCATGACTCAACTGTAAAACGGGCATAACAGCTCAGCGTTCCAGTGACGCTGCGTCTCAACTCCTGAAGTGTCCTTGTGCCGAGTGCCTTGTGTGCAATCGATGAGGTAATACGCATTGTTCTTGAGTGCTCGACTGACGATGAAAGGACCTTCCCAAGGCGAGGATAACTTGTGTTGACCGTCTGAGTTCTGGATTCGGCGAAGCACCAAATCGCCCTCGCGGAAAGAGAGGGGGCGGATCTTCTTGCTGTGGTAGTGTCTTAGCCTCTGCTGGTAAATTTCCGACCTGGACAGAGCCAACAGGCAAGCTTCTTCCTTCAGATCAATACCGTCTTCTCGCGCTTCCTTGGCTTCTACTTCAGTGTATAGGGCGCACCGAGGTGAATCAAACTCAATGTCGGCTGGGATGACTGCCTCTGAGCCATACACCAAGAAGTATGGGGTGAATCCGGTTGATCGGTTGGGTGTGGTTCTCAAGCTCCACAAAACTGTCGGGAGCTCATCAATCCATGCTCCAGGTGCTCTTTCCAGTGGCTCGATCAGTATGGGCTTGATGCCTGCCAGAATGAGGCCGTTTGCTCTTTCTGCTTGACCATTTGACTGGGGTGGGCCACGGATGCCACATCGAGTCGAATGCCGTACTCGGATGCATACCGAGCTAATGCTCCCTTTGCAAAGTTTGTGCCGTTGTCGGTGATGATGCTATTTGGAACTCTGTATCTGCTTGCGACGTCGGCAATGAACCTAACTGTTGTCGGACCATCTAGCTTCTTGATCGGACGTGCCTCAATCCACTTTGTGAATTTGTCGACTGCAACTAGTAGGTGGGTTAGACCACCCCTTGCTCGCTTGAACGGCCCAACCATGTCCAGCCCCCATACTGCAAATGACCATGTTATTGGGATTGTTTTGAGCGCCGACGCCGGGAGATGACTCTTGGCCTTGAACCGCTGACAACCATTGCAGTGCTTCACCAGATGCTCTGTCGCGGCTCGCGCTCTCTGCCAATAAAAACCATGGCAAAATGCCTTGGCTACTATTGCAGCTGCTGATGCGTGGTGACCGCATTCGCCCTGATGAATATCCCGGAGCAGCTCGAGCCCCCTGTCCTCTTCCACACATCGCTGGAGAACTCCAGTTACACTTATGTGCATCAGTTCATTGTGGATGATGGTGTATGCACCAGATCGACGATGTATCTGCCTGGCTTCAACTTCATCTGGGGGAAGAGTCGCGTCGACCAGGAAATCTCTGATCGGCTGCGCCTAGGTTGCAGCCGTGACGACTACCATGGCCATTGCATGTTGTGGTGCGACTGCTTCCTCTGGCTCGGCCTCTTGTGCATCTTCTGTCTCAAGCTCAATGTCTAGGCTAACAACTTGAACGTCTGTCTTGTCGCCGGCGGCCCCTGGTGCCGCTTGCTCTGCTGAAGCTGAAGCCTCAGGATCTCCTGGCTCTTCTCTCGAAACCGGTATCTCTAGATCGCAATCGGCAGCCCCTGGTGTCGATAGCTCGGATGAGTTCCCGACACCTGGTGTTGCTGCTGCTTTTTCCTTCGACTTCTTCTTCTTGCCGAGATCGTCAGCCCCTGGACCGCAAACGACAGCCCCTGGATTTGCCAGACTTGCCGAGGCTGCAGCTTCCTGGACGCTTGACTGCTTCTTCAGAGTCGGAATCTTCATTGGTTGAACCAACTTTGCTTGCCTTAATGCCTCCAGGTCGGTTTCTGATATGAAAATGGACTCGTACTCTGGCGAAGGCGTGATAGAGGGCTTCTTGATGTGCTCCAACGATACCCCTGGTGGAATGCTTTACCTGGTGGAGCCGAGCTTGGACAGGGCGTCTGCTGCTTCATTGTTTGCTCTGGGCACATGATGAAATTCGCAGCCTTCAAAATATCCACTTAGCTGCTGTACCAGGAAACAGTAGCTCGCCATATTTGCATCTCTGGCATCCCAATTGCATGTACACTGCTGCACCACCAGGTCGGAGTCGCCAAAACATTCTATGTTCCGAATGCCGATCTCCTTGGCTAGCTTGATGCCATGCACAAGGGCCTCGTATTCGGCAACATTGTTTGATGCTGCGAAATGGATTTGCAATACATAGTGCAGTCGGTCTCCTTTTGGTGATGTGAGAACAATGGCGGCCCCTAGGCCATTCTTCATCTTGGACCCATCGAAATGCATTCTCCAGAAGTCCGATCCTGGGACGGGTGGCATGTACTGAGTTTCAGCCCAGTCCACCAGGAAATCGGCCAACGCTTGAGACTTGATTGTTGTTCTCGGCTCATACTGGATGTCGTGGTTGGCGATCTCAATTGCCCATTTGGCCACTATGCCGGTTGCATCTCTACTGCCAATGATGTCGGCTAATGGGCCGAGCTGACCACCATAACTGGATGAGCTTGAAAATAGGGCTTCAATCTCTTGGCTGCCATGTAGACTCCATAACACATCTTCTGGTAGTGGGGATAATTTTGCTTGGATGTTGAAAGCACCTCGCTGATGTAATATACTGGCCGCTGAATCGGTTGCGCTTTGTCCTTCTCAGGACGCTCTACCACCATCACTGCACTGACCACTCGATTGGTTGCCGCGATATACAACATCATCGGCTCCTTCTCAATCGGTGCAGCCAGAATCGGTGCGGTGGAGAGCATACGCTTCAGCTCCTTGAATGCTTCATCTGCTTGCGGAGTCCAGGTGAACTTCTCCGTCTTCTTCATGAGTTCATACGGTGGGATTGCCTTCTCTCCCAGCCGACTGAGAAATCGGCTGAGTGACACCAAGCAACCGGCAAACTTCTGCACTTGTTTTAAATTCTTGGGCCGATCCATTCGCTCGATTCGGCTATCTTCTGTGGATTTCATTCGATTCCTCTTTCAGAAATGATAAATCCCAAGAGTTTGCCGGCTGGAACACCAAACACACACTTCTCTGGATTCAGCTTGATCTGGTAGACGCACAAATTGGCGAATGTCTCCTTGAGGTCGTCTAGTAGTGTGACCCCTTTGACCGTCTTCACCACCAAATCATCTACATACACATGCAAGTTTCTGCCGAGCTGAGAATGCGTGCAACGCTGGATGGTGCGCTGATAAGTAGCACCTCCATTCTTCAGACCAAAAGGCATGGTGATATAGCAATAAGCCCTAAAGTGGGTTATAAAGGCAGTTTTTATTTGATCTTCCACAGCAAGTTTGATCTGGTGATAGCCAGCTGTGGCATCCAAAAATGACAACAGCTCGCAGCCGGCCGTAGAGTCAATGACTTGATCTATACGGGGCGGAGCAAACGGATCTTTGGGGAATTCCTTGTTCAGGCAAGCGTAATCGATACACATGTGCCAAGTCTTGTTCTTCTTCATCACAAGGACTGGGTTTGCCAGCCACTCGGGGTAGAACACCTCCATGATGAAACCTGCAGCCTTGAGCTTGGCGACCTCCTCACCGATTGCTCTTCTCTTGTCTTCAGAAAAACGTCGAAGGGGTTGCTTGACCGGTTTAGAACCTGGACGAATGTGGAGCTTGTGCTCGGCGAGTTCCCTCAGCACTCCAGGCATGTCTTGTGGAGACCATGCAAAGATGTCCCGGTTCTCATGGAGGAACTCGACGAGCTCGCCTTCCTATTTGTTGCTAAGTCCTGCTCCGACCACAACGAACTTTGCTGGGTCGGAGGGATCTAGAGCAACCTTCTTGCTATACTTGGACGCCTGGAAACGGGTCTCCTCATCTGCCCGGTTGGCTGGGCCGACTGGGAGAGGAGCCTTGCTTTGATCCTGGGCCATTGCCACCACCTTGTCGAGCTGACGCTTCTCTTCGACCACCACCAAGGAATCGTCCAGATTTGCACCGGCGGATGAGCATTCGAGAGACTTCCTGAAGTCCTCGGCGACAGTGATGATGCCATTCGGACCTGGCAGCTTCATCTTCAGATAGGGCTCATATGACTTAAGCATGAACTTGGCGATTGCAGGCAATCCCAAGAGGGCGTGGTATGGGCTACTGAGGTCGGCGACCTCGAACCAGATCGGCTCTCTCCTGAATTTCTCCTCTGTCCCAAAGATCACATCTAGCCGAATGCGACCCATGGGAGTGCATGACAAGCCAGGGACAATCCCATGGAAGGTCGTCCGACTACGCTCCAGGTCCCTCTCCGTGAGTCCCAACTTGATCAATGTGTCCCTGTACAGAATGTTGATTGTGCTCCCTGGATTAATGAGCACTCGGGAAAACGGACATGAAAACTTTGGTGCCACAAACAGGGCATCCACCATGAGCGGATAGGTGCCTGGATTCGGCATGATGCTTGGGTGATCCTCCCTGCCCCAGGTAATCTTGAAATCGGACCAGTGCATGTACTGGGGAATCGGGGGCATGGTGGCATTGACCTCCTGAGCTCGGGCTCTCTGACTGCCTTTTTCACTTGACTCGCTGGTAAAAATCATATATGCGTCATCTTGCCGCGGGAACTGGTTCTGCGCCTGAGGTGGTGCTCTGTTCTGAGGTGGTGGTGGGGGTGGAGGTGGTAATGCTTCTCCCTTTGCTATGCGCTTGACAAAATCACATTGCCGAGTGGTATGCGCCGCTGGCTTGCCTGGGCTGCTGTGCATCTTGCATAGCTGGTCCAGCAAGTCCTCGAATGTATACTTGGGCTTCATTAGCCATTGCGGCTTTGCATTCGGCTTCATCTTTCGACTGCCTCCTGCAGACCCTTGTTCCTCTTGATCTTGGACAATGGCCACCTGCCGACTGCCATACTGAGCATCTGGCTGCTCATCCTTCCTCTTTCCGCTATTTTGCTGGTTGTTGTTCCGATTGATATCTCTGCGCTTTCACCGACTGAGCCCTTGGTTTCCTGTCTCCGCCGCTTGCGCAGCCCCTTGCGTCTGAACCACGCCGCCGACGCCGATCTGAATGGGCTCGCGCATCGCGGAGTCCGAGACAGCAAATGCATTGGCAACCTTCATGAGCTCGGTCAGTGACGAAAAATCATTGCGGAGCAGCTTGTGCTTCAACATTGATCCCGCCAAACACCCATCAGTGAAATACTGGATGGCCTGTATCTCATGGACTCCTTCACACGAATTCTTCAACTTGATCCACTGAGCTAGGTATTCTCGGAGTGGCTCGTCCTTGCCTTGCACGCAAAAGGCAAGCTGCCGAGGAAGATGCGGCCGATCATACGTGCCAGTGAAATTGCGAATGAAGGCTTCCGAGAAATCTTCCCAGCAGTTGATGTTGTTGTCGGGCAAACTGTTCAGCCATGTCTGAGCTGACCCCTGTAGCATCAGAGGAGCATAGCGTACAGCTACACGCCGACTGCTGCCGGCAAGGCCGACTGGGGTCATGTAATCTGTCATCCAGTCCTCTGGCTTAACGGAGCCGTTATACTAGGGGGTGTCTCTGGGCAAGGTGAATCCCTTGGGGAACTGCTCAGTCCGAATGCGGTGCCCGAAACACGCTGGGCCGGCTGCTCCCTCCTCTTCTCGTTGTGCATCTCTTTCCAACAGCTCAATGCGATGTCGGGCATCATTCTCACCGATCTGGCAAGCACCAAGCCGATTGCTGATCGCTGGTCTTGCTTTCGGCTGACGAGGTGGATCATTGCACTTGCTACTCTCAGTTGGCTCTTCTGCTCTTTGGTTCATGCCTGGGGGACCCCAGTTGCTTCTGACCATGCTCTCACGTCGGGACTGGCCTTGCTTCCTGTTCTGCCGCGACGTATTCGGCCGCTCACTGACCTCTGGAGATGGCCTCGCAGTCCTTCTTGATGCTTCAGGGCCTGCCCCCGGATTGTCCAACGCTGCCTGCTGCTGCTGCTTCGCCGACGCCAGCAGTTCGCGCATTCGGCGATTTTGCTGACGCCGCTCTTCGCCTTCCAAATCTTCCAGCTCGTTTGCAATCTGCTCGGCAGCTTGCAAATTCTTGTCGGGCGTGTTGTACGTTGGCCGCTGGACGAATGCTGACGCTGCCGGTTGCTCGGCCCCTGACAGGTCTCTGCCGACAGCGCGGCCTCTACTCCTGAGATTTTCTAGGACTGTAGGTGCAATCGGCCGCCGCTGGCTGGCGTGCACTGCGTTGTACTCTCTAGTGATGGCTCCTAACCTACGCTCTTCTGCCAGCACGTGCTCGGCCCTGCGAGCGAGAGCAAGCCGTGTTGTTTCCAAATCAGAGTGAACTTGATCGGGATCATCATTCCTGTTCACGGGTGTGTACAACACATCCCGCAACGCAGTGGTGCCAACTCTTTCCGCGGCGTCCGCCGTCTCCTTGGCCTTCCTAGCCGCACTCGCTGCGCCTTGATTGCTTGACGCAGTCGTTCCTGCCATCATGACGGCTGCATGCACACGCGATCCCTCTCCGCCGGGAGCTGCCGTGCAGCTCCTGGTCGAGAGCGGATCCGTGACGCTGGAGAAGACGCGCACTTCCCTGGGGTATGCCTCAGGGAAGCTGCTGATGAAGAGACGATGGCTGCCGATCTGCAGCGATAAACCGGGCGGCAAGGGTGCGCCGACCCCGAACCGCGCAGCGTAATCCACCAAAAAGTCCACTGCCCCATGCCTAAAGATCAGGTCGGAGGCGTGGCTCATGCTCGACGACGAGGAAGATCCCGTCCGGATCAGAACTCCAGTCGACGCCTCGTTCTTCCCCACGGTGGGCGCCAACTGTCGTCGTTTAGTAACAACAGATGCCATAGGGATGGCTAAAAAGAGGGGAAGACTCGAGGGAGAACTATGTCGATGGTGTCGGAAACGGGTTGGGCACAAGCACGGTGAAGGACACCACGATGTACCCAGGTTCGGGGCTCTCTTGAGAGATAACACCCCTACTCCTGCTTGTCTACTTGCTATAAATGATCTCACGAACTACAATCAATGCTCATGGAGCTGCTCAGAGGAAGAAGATACCTGCCGTGGGCATGGCTCTCCTTTGTTTCTCTACGGGAACTACTGTGGGAAGTAAATGCGAATGGGGCGTCCCTCTCACAAGAGGGGTACCCCGGGCTCTTATAGTGTGAGCTCGGGGTACTACGGTCATTTCAGTCGGGGGCTGGCCCCAGCTGTCATCCTTTCGTCGGCTGGGGTCCACCGACTGCAAATCTTTGGTTGATCCGGACTTGTCAAGCGGCTTCCCATGCTGTAGCTTCTAGGTAAGTATGATAAACAGTGGAGCTATGATCTCTGGTCTTTTCTCGTTTTCTCTCTCTTTTTTTGATTTTTTAACACTATTCCAAACTTGACAAAAATTGCTACAGTAAAGCCTGTATGTCTTTTCTACAGTAATTTTGATTTTCTACAGTAACTAAAACAATGACTCCGATGCAATCTAAATTATGACAAAACTAGAAACCGTAATATTTTTGTATGCCTTTTTCTGGATAGGACGAAAACAAAATCAATCTAAAGGATGGATTTGGTGGATGCTTACCGAGGTAACTGTCGTCGTTTAATAACAACAGATGCCATAGGGATGGCTAAAGAGAGGGGAAGACTCGAGGGAGAACTATGTCGGTGGTGCCAGAAACGGGTTGGGCACAAGCACGGTGAAGGACACCACGATGTACCCAGGTTCGGCGCTCTCCTGAGAGATAACACCCCTACTCCTGCTTGTCTGCTTGCTATAAATGATCTCACGAACTACAATCAATGCTCATGGAGCTGCTCAGAGGAAGAAGAGACCTGTCGTGGGCATGGCTCTCCTCTGTTTCTCTACGGGAACTACTTTGGGAAGTAAATGCGAATGGGGTGTCCCTCTCACAGGAGGGGTACCCCGGGCTCTTATAGTGTGAGATCGGGGTACTACGGTCATTTCAGTCGGGGGCTGCCCCAGCTGTCATCCTCTCATCGGCTGGGGTCCACCGACTACAAATCTCCGGTTGATCCGGACTTGTCAAGCGGCTGCCCATGTTGTACCTTCTAGGTAATGATGATGAACAGTGGAGCTATGATCTCTGGTCTTGTCGTCCTGTCTCCGGATTCAGAGGAAAAGGGTGACAACACTCCTCTGACAGATCGGCGAAGTGACTTAGCTTACTGCCACCCGGATCTCTCGGGATCATGCATTTATGACCTTGTACCAGAGGCGTCCGATCTGGACAAGGTCAACTCTTGAGCCGATTGGAGGGTGGGCCGATTACGCCTGGGCCGACTGCTCGCATTCGGCATGGTCGATTGCTGGAGAGCAATCGGCCATGCGACTGCCTAGCTTGGCCCAGCAGCAGCCCAATCGGCCTCATCCTTGTCTTGAAATATTGCTTTCGTCTGGGTGACCCTACCCGGGTATCATTCCCCCGACAGTAACACTGGAAATCTGATACCAAGATGATATGGGGCGGTCCGATCTTCTCAGTAAGTGGATGGTGAATATGAGGGCGAGGATAGATAACTTGTATGTAGCCAATGAACTCTCCTCTCTAGATCCCTGTTGCCAATGCGACAGCTCTCTACCATTTGGATATTCACAGCTTCACACACTTGCGCAACGTAGCCGTCGACCACGAGACGGTAATTTGCAATCTACTAATTCCCAGTGGAACAACAGATCACACAAAACTTGCAGTAGCAACACTTCAGATCGATACGAATTGATGTATATGATTCAAGATGAAAGCTTGGAGCTATTCTCAAGAACTAGGGTTTATCTAAACGTGGTATAACCCTAAAACTCGCAGGGGGTCCGGTATTTATAAGCTAGGGGTGTCAAACTCGGATACAAGGCCGCAGCCCGTCAGATTTGCGCGCAGGCAGTTCGGACGTCCGATGGGTTTTGGACGTCCGATGTGTCAGACGTCTGAATCATGTCGGACTTCTGGTTGTTTTGACATCGGTTCTGTACCCGGGGGTCGTCACAATGGTCTTCGTGTCGGACGTCCGTTCCATGTCGGAATCTCGTCCTATCAGACGTCCGAATCCCGTCGGATCTCCATAACCCTTCTGTAACTCGAGGTCATCAAGGCGTCGTAGCTCCCGGCCTCCGATGTCGGACGTCTGAAAAGGGTCGGACGTCTGAAAGTTGGAGCTTCCTTCATCTTCTCCTCCTTCTGGATCCTCTTCTTCGTCATGATACATGATTATGCAAACATACAAAGATTTAGGCAGTATAAAGTTCTCATTACATAGCATATCAGAATCTATTAAGAGCGTGTTCACCTGTTGTTCTATCAACTTTGCACGAGCTCTTGTAATAGGTCCAATTCTGATTTCATCATCCTTCTTCTTTGTTGAATCAACTTGTGCTTCATGATGAACGGGAGATGTGTTGGTAGTAGGGATGTCCTCATCAGTATCTTTGTGAATCACCATTGTAGATGGCAGCACCACGCCCCTCGTTCAACTTAGGCTCATTCCTAAAGAAATACAGACTGAAAACTGATGGGTCCAACTTCACCAACTGGTTTCGTACCCTGAGGATTCTCCTCGTTCCCCTCAAAATAGCATACGTACTAGAGGACGCGTTAGGTCACGCACCAGCTGATGATGCCAGACAGGATGAGAATAATGTCTATCTCTCCAAAACAGATGATTACAACCTTGTCATGAGTGGCATGCTCTACTCCATGGAGGCTGAGCTGCAGAAGCGCTTTGAGTGGATGGGTGCATATGAGATTATCACTGACCTCAAGGCCGTCTTTGCACCTCAAGCCAGGGCTGAACGGTACGAGGATTCTGAAGCCTTCTTCTCGGCTAAGATGGACGAGCACGGCAGCGTGTGTGAGTGCATGGTCAAAATGTCTGGCTACGTTCAGCACTTGAATGCTCTGGAATGTCAGATTCCAGATGAACTTGCATTTTATAGGGTGTTGCAGTCGCTTCCTCCTAGCTACAAAGGCTTTGTGCTGAACTACAACATGCAGGGGATGACTAAGACCCCTTCTGAGTTGTTCGCCATGCTGAAAAGTGCCGAGGTTGAGATCAAGAAGGAGCACGTTGTATTCATGGTCAACAAGACCACTGAATTCAAGACGTCAAGCAGACGGGACAAGGGAAAGAAAGGCAGCCCTAAGAAGGATGGCAAGTCAGTTGTCGTTCCTCCCAAGGAACCTAAGCCCAAGCCCGGAGTTGAGTGCTTCAACTGCAAGGGTGAAGGTCACTGGAAACGCAACTTCCCCAAGTACCTAAAGGACAAGAAGGCTGGCAAGGTCGCGAAGAGAGACGAAGGTATATTTGATATACATATTGTTGATCTTTTCTTGACAAGCGCCGGGAACACATCCTGGATACTTGATACAGGATATGTCGCTCGTATTTCTAATTCCACTCAGGGACTATGGAATAAGAGACACTTGCTGAGAGATGAAGTGACGATGCGCGTGGGCAACGGCTGTCAAGTTGAAGTACTGGCGGTCAGCACAATGCATCTTAGTCTCCCTTCGGGATTAGTTTTGATTCTGAATAAATCCTACTATGTACCCGCATTGAGTGTGAACATCGTTAGTGGCTCTTGCTTGAAGCGAGACCAATATTCTTTTAAGTCTGATACAATGTGTTATTCGATTTATAAGAATGAAGTGTTTTATGTTCATGCGCCGGAGCAACGTGGTTTATTCGTACTTGATCTCGATGGTGACGTGTGTCACATTAACAATATAGAGGCCAAAAGATTAAAGTGTAGTAGCGAAGAGCACATGACGATGTGGCATTGTCGACTTGGTCATATTGGTATAAAGCGCATGGAGAAGCTCCATAAGGATGGACTTCTTGATTCATTGGATTTTGGATCCCTTGATACATGTGAACCATGACTCATGGGCAAAATGACAAGGACTTCATTCAATGGTGTAATGGAGCGTGCAGATGACTTATTGGGGATCATACATACAGATGTATGTGGACCCATGAACGTCCCCACACGCAATGGTCTTCGTTACTTCGTGACCTTTACTGATGACTTGAGTAGATATGGGTATATTTACTTAATGAAGCATAAGTCTAAAACCTTTGAAAGGTTCAAGGAATTTCAGAATGAGGTCGAGAATCAACTCGGGAAGAAAATCAAGCACCTTCGATCCGATCGAGGTGGCGAGTATTTAAGTCACGAGTTTGGCGATCATCTGAAGTCTTGTGGCATTGTACCACTACTTACGCCGGCAGGCACACCTCAAAGGAACGGTGTAGCTGAACGACGTAATCGGACCCTATTGGATAGTGTGAAATCGATGATGTCTCATACCGACTTGCCTCTGTCATTCTGGGGGTATGCGTTAGAAACTGCCGCTTACGTTCTTAATAGGGCACCATCCAAATCCGTGAAGACAACACCATTTGAGGAATGGCATGGCACGAAACCAAAGTTGTCTCACCTGAAGATTTGGGGTTTTGAGGTGTATGTTAGGAAACTACAGCCTGACAAACTCGAATCAAAGGTGGATAAGTGCATCTTTGTAGGCTATCCAAAGGAAACTTGTGGATACTCCTTCTACAATCAGTCTGAGGGCAAAACGTTTGTCGCCAAGACTGGACACTTTCTCGAGCAAGAGTTTCTCTTGAAAGAGTTAAGTGGGAGGAAAATAGACCTCGATGAAGTGACTGACCAATCACTCCAAATGGAAGAACCGGCAACAGAAATTGTTCTGGAACCTTCTTCCACGGTGGGAGCTGAAGAGAATGGCCAGAACGACATTCATAACGATCATGACATACATGATGATCATGATGAGAATGAAGAGGAACCTATTTTGCCACGTAGGTCATCAAGAGTCCATCAAGCTCCTGAGTTTTACGGACAACTTGTGAATGCAATCTCGGCTATTGAGTCAGATGAACCTACGAGTTACAAAGAAGCAATGGAAGGACCCGAGTCTGAGAAATGGCTAGAAGCCATGAAATCCGAAATAGACTCCATGCACACCAACAAATTTTGGACTTTGGAGGATATTCCCGAGGACCGCAAGGCCGTCGAGAATAAGTGGATATTCAAGAAAAAGACTGACGCGGACGGAAACGTATCTGTCTATAAAGCTCTACTTGTCGCGAAGGGGTTCCGAAAAATTCAAGGAGTTGACTACGAGGAGACATTCTCTCTTGTAACGATCATAAATTCTATTCGGATACTACTAGCAATAGCTGCATATCATGATTACGAGATATGGCAGATGGACGTGAAAATTGCGTTCCTTAATGGCAACATTGAGGAAGAGTTGTATATGATGCAACCGGAGGGTTTCATTGATCCAAGGAATGCTGGTAAGGTGTGCAAGCTTCAACGGTCCATCTATGGGTTTAAGAAAGCGTCTCGGAGCTGGAATCTTCGATTTTATGAGGTCATTAAAGCTTTTGGATTTGTCCAAAACGTCGAAGGGTTCTGCGTCTATAAGAAACTGAGTGGGAGCTCTGTAGCATTCCTTGTGTTATATGTAGTTGACATATTACTAATAGGGAACGATATAAAATTCTTAGAAGAAGTGAAAGAATATCTGAATGGACAATTTTTCATGAAGGACCTAAGTGAAGCAGCGTACATATTAGGGATTAAGATCTATAGAGATAGACCTAATCGCCTATTGGCTTTGAGTCAGAGCACTTACATTGATAAGATATTGAAAAGTTTCAGTATGGATAACTCCAAGAGAGGCCTCTTGCCAGTTATAAAAGGTATCAAATTAAGTGTGACTCAATGCCCAACTACAGCAAAAGAGAAGAAGGAAATGTCCTCAAAGCCCTATGCCTCAGCCATAGGTTCTCTCATGTATGCTATGTTATGTACCCGGACGGATTTAGCACTGGCTATTAGTATGACTAATCGCTACCAAAGTAATCCGGGAATGGCCCATTGGACCACAGTAAAGAACATCCTAAAGTACTTGAGAAGAACAAAGGATCTATTTCTCGTTTATGGAGGAGTTGATGAGGAGCTCACCGTAAAGGGTTACGTTGACGCAAGCCTCGGCTTAGACCTAGATGACTCGAAGTCCCAGACGGGATATTTATTCATGTTGAACGGTGGCGCTATTAGCTGGAGGAGCAGCAAACATTCACTCGTCGCCCAATCTTCAATGGAGTCGGAGTATATTGCTGGTTGCGAAGCGTCAAATGAAGCACTGTGGCTGAAGAAGTTCGTGAACGAGCTTGTCATCTTTCCCAGCTGCACTGACCCCGTGGGTCTCTTCTGCGACAACATCGGTGCCATTGCTAACGCGAAGGAACCAAGAACTCACTCTACATCCAAGGACATACTTCGGAAGTTCCATGTGATGCGGGATTACGTTAGGGATGGACACACTGGGATTCACAAAATACATACGGATCTGAAAGCAGCAGACCCGATGACTAAACCTCTTCCACAAGGCAAGTTTGAGGAACACCGCCAGACTATCGGTGTTAGATACATACCAGATGTAAACTAGTGTAATTTGTACTCTAGTGCAAGTGGGAAACTGTTGGATATGTGCCCTAGAGGCAAATTAATAAAGATATTTGTCACATATCCGTTTTGTTCATAATACGTTTTATACTATGCTATAATTGTATTACATGCAAATACTAATACACGTGTGGTATAAAACACAAGTCCGTAGTTTAACTCGGGTAAACTATCTCATTGGGCAATTGATTGATCAAGCTTTCCTGATCATGGCGACACTTAAGTCCATTGACAATGAGGTCATGTCATTGGGAGAATGATGTGATGGACGCACACCCACCTAAAGCATTGTAATGTGATCGGTCACATTGTTTAGCATTGCGATGAATTAACGTATGGCTTAGTCCTTCGACCGTAATGATCATACGTAATTGTCATCTATGAGGAGACTTTGATTTGTATCCCACCGCCTGACTAAAATAAGCTGGCTATAACGATGCACTTTGGGTATTCCGAAATAGATGGTTGATGAGTATGTTAATAGATCAGAGCGGGATTTGTCAGTCCAAGTAATGGACAGGTACTCTGGGCCCACTCGGTGATATTGCATCAATAGCTTGCAAGCAAGTGACTAGGTCACAGAAGACGCAATAGGCACGGACGAGTAAACTTGTTTGTTGTGAACGAGATGTGAACACGGTATGTTGGATACCGACGATCAAACCTCGGACAAACAAAGTACCGCGGCACAAAGGGATTACAACGTATCGTTAACGGTTTCCAAAAGCGATTGAAGTTCATTCGATGGAAGCGCAGGGGCTCTCAAGGATTGTAACATGGTCCAACTGACTAGTCATTGATCAATGAGAGTGTCTTGATCATGTCTGTTGTTTCCCGGACCGTTAGGGTTTTACACTTAAGAGAAATCGATGCATGGTGATAGATTCGGGATCATCGGTGAAATAGGAGAAATCACCGGAATAGTTCCGGAGGAGAGCGGAAGTTGTTCCGGACATTTTGTAAGGTTAAAAATAAAGATTAATTGTATTTAATAATCCTTTATTATTTAATTATCTGAATTAAATATTAAAATATATTTAAAACAATTTAAAAAGTGGAAAAAGGCTTATTGGGCCATATGGCCCCATTAGGGAGGAGGGGGTTTCTGTCGGGGGGATGGATCAGGCCCATAGACTCGGCATTAGAAACCTCTGGGCCGACTTCCATATGAAGGCCCACAAAGAAGACCCGACCAGGAGTCTGATGTGCCAAGCGTGAAGATTGAAGCCCTAGAAGGAATTCAACTTACCTTGTATAGCACGTAGCAAACTTCTAAATTAGAATAGAACTCCACATCGTGTAGGAGTCGGACTCTAGGAATCCCGGGACCCGGCACTTTTATAAGCCGACGTCCACGGGAGCCAGAGCCAGAACTTACCTCAAGCCAGGACTAGACAACTCGTTCCATAACCTAGATCTCCACGAGACTAAGGTTGCGAAACATCATCACTGTAATCGATAAGATCGACTCTTCCTATTGAGGAGTCGATCCCACAATAGTCAAGAAGCAGGAGTAGGTCTTTACCGCATCGACGGGGCCGAACCTGGGTAAATCGCCGAGTCCAGTGTCTATGTCGACTCTCTCCTCGAAATCGCCTCGCAAGAAAGGTCCCATGATATGTCCGACTCTACGGACATCTGCCGTGATTTTCCCACGACAGTTTGCGCCCACCGTGGGGCCTGCGCTCGCAGGTGTTGAGATTCTAGGGGGAGCTCTGCGAGATATGGAAGGATTTGTTACTCGGCGAATCACCAGAAGTCGGAGCGGGATGCTCTGCATCAACGACGCCACCTGGGTCCCGAAGCTGATTTCATTGAGTCAGGCTATCATATCCCATTCGGCTCTATCCACCTCTTCATCGGCGGATTGAACGGGTCAGAGCCGGAGCCGGACCATCAAGCCCCTACTGAAGCAGCGAGCCGGCTACTTACCAGCTCCGACCGCGCCTTCATCGAATTCATCAACGAACCCCTAAAATTGGCATGCTCTATCGAAACCTTGATGGATGATGAGCCGGTGAAGCTCCCCGAACAAGAAGAAGTTCATATGGAAACGTCGAGGCAGCCACCAATTAGGCTTTATGGTCTGAAAAACGCAGCAACCACCCACCAGCAGGTAGGGCGGAGCTACTTCGAAAAGAAGATAAGTCAGAACGCGCATGCTTGTGCAGACGACGGATTCGGATCCCGGTTAACCGACTCACTCATCAGTGACCTACAAGTCCCTCTCGAAGAGACAAGTCGGCCTGATACTGCTTTCCATCACGCTTTCGTCGGGTTTATTGGTGAGTTCCTAGAACGGGAGCGCCCTGACGGAACCCCAAACCACAATAAGGATGGTTTCTCCGACACCGACTCATTTCAAGAAGAAGACAAATACTCAGACAACGGATCAATTCGATCCATCGGGGAAGGTAAACTCGGATCCGATCCAGAAGAATACGACCCAGACGTTCCCTACCTCGACAATTCGGATCATGAGACGCGTGGCAATGCAGACACCACCCAAAATCCGCCGAAAAACGAAAACGGCTTGGAACCGCGAAATGTGTGGCAGCGACTAAGCCGGAACAGAGCCGACTCTGACGAGGAATTAGAAGAAAACCAGAAAAAATCCATGATGCTACAAGAAGAGATAGCCTGGGAACGTAAAAGTCTCACAGAGGCACAAGATCTACTTCCACAGGAGATATGGTATGACAGGGCTCAGGAGCCAACAGGCCTCCGGCTTACACCTATAACCAATGCACTAAGACGCATAAAGGAGGTAGCAGAGGACCTAAAGGGACTCGTGGATGCCATCGCCAGATATGCCGAGTCCAGTGAAGCAAATATGAGGAGTCCCAATTTCAATCTCGGACCCACCACAGAAAACGCAGGTACAACTCGACCTCGCAGGAATAAGGTAGCAACCACTCCCATAGGCACGGACGACCACCAAGGAAATAAAAAAGGCATCGGGATTATGACAAAGCTATGAAATAAGCTTGCCCAAAACATTCCGAACCGGGTCGTCTCGCTAACCACACCTGGGATCAGTGCTACTTCATACAGGAGTACAGACGCCACATCGAGAAAAACATTCTAGGGGCATGTCAGTACGATGACGGCCCAACCGGCTCACACAGCCACAAGAGGTCAAGAACACGGACTCGTCCAGAATAGAGAGTCGATCCGGGATATCAAAACCCAGGAAACGCGCCAAGGGACGAGACACCCCAACAGCTCATTACAGTAAAGTATAAATACTGCTTATTAAAACCCACCAACTCGTGAAGCAAACGAAGAAGCCGGCAGCCCATGTACTTATCACCAAGTGAAAGAAACACGGGATATCATCCGGCTCCGTCCCTACTACACCCAGAGTCGTCAAAAAAAAATTGACACTCGTCGCACCAGCTCTTGCCGCTATAATATAAGTCGACATTCATCGCATCGGCTATCACCGCTTACCATATAAGTCGATTATCATCGCAACGGCTCGCGCCACATACAATGAACAAAGTCGATTGCAGATTGTAACAGCTGTTGCTACAGAAATCATCGTCGATTGACTATAGTCTCAACGACTCCTGCATACATTGCACCCTATACTTACTTTGCATGCAATTACTTCCCCATTATCTTTACATCATACATATCATACTTTGCATTATTATAATCTCAGAAACTTAGGGGCTTGATCAACTCTCAACTGTTATCTGAGCACTTATGTGTTTATTTCAGGGAAAGTTCAGGGGGCTTGATGACACTCCTCAACCTTTAACTGAGAAAACCCGGCACATATGTGTAATTACGTGTATATAGCTTATTTCAGGGAAATCTTGGGGACTCGACTATACTCATCGAGTATTAACTAAGAAAACCCGCCATATACATGTGGCACTCCACGCCCTATAAATGCCTATATGTTTGATGCTCATACGATCTAAATACGCGAAACCCGGCTAAAAATTCTCAAGAAGAAGTTTTAAAGCAAACGGAAAAACGCTGATCAACGTGAGACGGCATATAGAGGAGTTCCGACTCATGGATAACCTAAAAATTTCTCAAAAAGAGAAGATGAGGAAAAGATGAATCCAGAGCCGGCTTCTATATGAGCAATTCATAATTTACCTTTTGGCATACATCATTATAAGCATGTTTTTTATCATAAACCCAGAAGTTCAAATCTCTAGGGGATTCGGCAATGTGTCAAACACGCACATGTCGATTCATCGGGACTATAGCTCGAAAGTCTCTATGTGACGCGGTAACATGTCAATACACACATACAGACTCATAGGTATTATTTCTTTTGCATTACACCTTCCGCATTTATAAAGTCGACTTCGGTCGCAACGGCTATCGCCATATATATATATATATATATATATATATATATATATATATATATATATATATATATATATATATATATATATATATATATATAAATATATAAGTTGACACTCGTCGCACTGGCTCTCGCCACATTCAGATGTTCATGCCGACCTAGAATTGGCACACATTATTCCGGGTTGCTGAAGGAAACATATTCCAGCACTCTATTTGGAAGCTGGGAACACAACCCATCGTGTCATATCTATGTAGCTTAGCAGATTAAAAGATAGACCTATGTGACTCGGCACTGCACAAAGATGCACACACCGACTCATGGGGACTACACTTCAAGGTTTCTTCTCAAATAAAGACTCGGTACATCACCCAGCTGAGTACACCGACTCTTGGGGAGTAACACTTCAAAAAATCCTTATTACAAGGTTTGGCATATAATACTTGCCGACTTCAGAAAACATGCAAGAATTTGTAAGTCCCAGGTTGCTGCAGGCAAGACAACCAGACACTTGGGGGCTACACTACTTTGAAAAACTTCTTCTTTGATGAATCGGCTCAAACGCCATGATAATTATACTAAACTCTTGAGAAGCAACACTTCTCTGATGACCCGGTACGGCACGCAAAACATGACCACACCATCTCATGAGGACTACAGTTCAAATTATCTCTGTGAGTCGGCATGACGCCATGATGATCATACCGACTCATGAGGATTATATTCTGAAAAAATATCTATGATTCGGCAAAAACTTGTCGATTCACATAGAACAAAGATGGCCAGATTATACATAAAGTCAGCCTCTGAAACCCTTCCACTATTAAGTCAGCCGACTCCCAAGAGTTCCACCAATTGGTGAACAGGGTAGAGCCGGAACACGGCCCTATTCAATAACTCATATCGGAAGGTAAAGATTCTTCGAGCAAGCAACAAATAAAATCAAAAGGCAAAGCCGGATGGCATCATAAAGATTGGCATTCAAAAGCCGAAAAGGCAAAATTCAAATGAAACGCTATAGAAGTATCTGACCACATGCTGGTCACGAGTCATAGGACACGTTTCCCAATATTACAAACCCGGCACTACGGCCGCACAAATATTATAAAAGTTTTAATCTCTCCAAGAGGCTTACGATGGGACATTGGCCAGGCTCTGAGATGAAGACCCGGCAACATTCGCTGATGGCAAGATCTCGTTGTGACTTTCCAGTAAGTCCACATCAGCAATGTAATCCATCATCAAGTCATCCTCTTCTCCTCCTTGAAACGGCTCCACAGGGTTCGCCGGCTCCGAAGAACTCTTTGGAGGAGGAAGAAGAGAGAACTCGACGGGAGTCGGAAGACTGATCTGACGCCTCTTGTTGCTCTCAACATATCCAGACTCTAACCGGCTTAGCTCAATGTCATCCGCAATCTTGGTGGCAAAAGGACGAATCTCTTTATGCACCTTGACGAAATATTCCTTGGAAAAATTGGACTCATCTGCCTTAAGCTCCGGGAAGCCGGCAGCTAGACGATCCAGCTTCAATCCAGGATGGTATGCCTTAGTAAGCTCTAGGCCACGCATCACCCCCATACAGCAAGCCGATCGCTTCCCCATCTTTACCCACTCAGGTACAACTGAGAGAGGACCCATTATACCAGTTACCCTCTTCATGCTTGGGGGCTTGGGCTGAGTCGCACATATCTCTTTACACGCACCCTCAAACAATTGTTTGACAATGGCAAACGTGCAAGTAAGCTACATAGCAGGCGTCTCACCCAGAATATCATGATCTTTGCCTATTATAAAGACAAAACAAAGATAAGAGTCAACAAGAAACAAAAATTGGAACACCCAGATCGAAAAAGCAACTTTGCCGACTCACCAAAGATGGCTGACACAAGTCGGTGAATACTATCCTTGAGTGTCTCCAGTTTCTTCTGTGCCGACTTTAATTTTCGCTCGGTTGTATCACGATGAGCCGCCGCATCGTTTACAGCTCTGGTCAGAACATTTTTTACCTCAGACATCTCAGCCTTGACGGCTTCCAGTTCTTTGTCCTTTTTCACCAACTCATCACGGAGTCGGCCAAGTTCTTCATCAGCTCCTTTCAGCTTTGCCGACTCCGCAGCGAGTCGTTGCTCCATCTGACGCTTGGACTGCCCAGCGTCCATGGCAACAGCCTACAAGCAATGAAATATTACTAAGTATTCACTTAGACCTATGGCCTAAACAGGTACTTGGGGGCTAAACCTACAAAAAAAATACATGACCCGGTAGAACGTAATCACATCATGTCGGCTCATGGGGGCTACAGCTCAAAAAACTATGATGACTCGACATACCACAAAAGTTTGTATATCGATCCATGGGGGCTACATCTCAAACATTCATAACTCGGCATACCACAAGATAGGTATACCGACTCATGGCTCATAACAGTTCCCTTTTTCATAACCCAGCATGGCAATCAATCACCAGGCCGGCTTATGGGGGCTACAGATATATGCCATCAAGGACAGGGCAGGCAAATACATACCTCATAACGCCCCCGACGCTGAAGGAATATGTTATGCTACTCCAAAGAACAAGCTAACGACCGCTTGAACAATTCCTCAAGAAATGTCTTCTCGGATATTGACTCATTAGGCTGACTTACCACCTGACTCTTATCGTCCAAAACCTTCATCATGGTTGTACAAAGAGGCGGGTCACCCTTCTGAGCCCCGGTGATCAAAACTTCATCACCAACAACTGCCTTTTTCCTTGGAAGGAGCCGGCACAGAACCTGGAGCAACTTCCACTTTTTCAGAAGGAATACTCACCCACGGTTGATTGGGAAGGCCGACATCTGGACAGAAGAACCCTCAGAAGAAGGGGTGCCGGCTCCAGAGTCACCACCCTGATGTTGTCCCTTAGAAACCTCTGCCGACTGATGAGAAGGAGTCGCGACTAAAGTCGTCTTCTGACGGATCTTTCGAGGCTCGTCACCCAAAACCACAACAGGGTCCGCCTAGTCGGAACTACGGGTATGCCTCTTGCGACTTTGTGCCTATAAACAAAAATATAAGACACGAGCTTGTCTAAAATCATCATGAAGAGCCGGAAAAGACATTACCGGTGCATTGGCGACTTTACTCTCTTTACGAGAGCCGGTCCTAACAGGGAGAACTTCTTCTTGTTCTTCTTCGTCTTCATCATCATCTTCCTCCGAGTCATCCTACAGGAACAAAAAGGGTAAGAGGAAGATATCACAAAAAAAGCAATCAAGTGAATCTCACCGAATGACTCGGAATTTTAGCATCGATTTCTTCCATAGGGAGGTCTTGACCCACATTCCACTATGGATCATCTTCCTGGAAGTAAGAAGTTGGAAGGTCAAAATCTTTGAACAAATATTGTGTCAAGGAAGGAATAACCGAATAAACATACCGGAAGAGCCGGATTGGCTTTACAAAACGGTAGAAGGCCGACTTTCTTGATGTCTTCTATGCGCTCAGCAAGAAATCTCTTGCAAGTCGTCACTAGAACTCCTCCAGAAATTTCCTTCTTCGTGAAACACATGGAGTCGTCCGGCCCCGAATACTCACACATGAGTCGATCCCTCAAGCTAAGAGGTTGGATTTGCCAACCTATCCAACATTTGATCAGGTCTGTTCCGGCCAGACCATGAGCTAACAAGGCCTTTATCCGAGCCATAATCGGCTCATGCTTTTTCTTATGAGCATCCCAAGGAAGCAGGTTCAAGCCATCATGAAATTCAAGCCAACTCTCATGAAAGTCGGGCAGAGGACTTTCCTTCTCAGGAGTCACAACGGTGCAGTAAAAGAAAGATTTTTCCCATGTTTTCACATGGGAGCTCAGTTTGAGTGATGGGTAAATCGACTTGGCGCGCTTCTGGATAGTAACTCCACCGCATTCCAAAGCCGGACCTCCACTATATTCAGTCTGCCTGTTGCAGTAATAGAACTCGGAAAACAGAGCCAGAGTTGGCCTAATCTACAGATAAACCTCGCAGAACACTTGGAAATGACAAATATTGAGCACCGAGTTAGCACTTAAATCCGGAGGATGCAATTTATACTAGTGCAGCACACTCCTAAAAAACTTAGAGCCGGGAGGACGGAAGCCCCTGGTGATGTGATCAGCAAAGACGACGACCTCGCCATCTCGAGGCTGAGGCCGGGTTTCCTTTTCAGGAGCCCTCCACTGAATTTCAGATTGGGGAGGCAAAGTCCCCTCTGTCTCCATCTCCTTCAAAAAGGCATCGGTAACCCAGCTCTTTGACCAATTGGCCTCTAAAGTCGGACTCGGGGCTGGAGGTCTAGTCCTGTCGGCTGTCTTCTTACTTTTGTCCGCAACGACTTCTTTCTTGCCTTTATCGGCAGCGGTTTTCCGACCCATGGTGCATAAGTCGGATCTAGAAAAAGGAAAAACTAGAGTCGGTCATAAACCGACTTACGAAGAAAGAAACTACGCAAACAGTTTTCAAAAAATATAGCGGAACGATTGGATCTAACAAGCCCAAGAAATAGGCGAAAAATGATGAACAAATCTACGACTTGCGAAAAACTGGGAACGGTTACGAGATGAAAACGGATCTGTAAATACGATTGTTCGACGAAGTAATCACTTCCGGAGTTATCCATCACCAATTCTATCCTATCTACCAACATGCATGGTGCATCTCTAGTGGGTCGTGTCGATCTACTAATACAGTAGAGCTTGAAGCTCGCGACAATTGAGATGAATAAAAAATTGCAGCGCAATGGAGGCGATGAGAAGCTTACCTTAATGACGTGCGAGAATGGCACGGTCCCAGGCCGTCTTGCGCGAACGATGAAGGAAGAACGGCTCGGAACGGAGACGAAGGTAAAATCTTACTATTCTCCGGTGCGCGAGGAAGAAGAAGAGAGGATGAGGATGGAGAAATGTGAATGAATATGGACGGGGGCCTATTTATAAAAGGACCTCTGCTCGAGACTCGAGGTGTCGCTAACTGCCAGCTAAACGGAAGGAAATCCCTCGATTTTCGTGAAAACCTAGGCAGCATTAATTACGCCGCCGAAATCGAGGCAGACCGTTTTAGTTCCTTCAAAAAAACATTTGAAGGTCAGATTCATTACTGTCTACGTCGACTCTGAAAATATTAGTCGACTTAATCAGAAGAGTCGACTTCATGGAGATAAAGGAATCGAAGCAACATAGAAGAGAGACGACTCCAACTCCCAATCAACTCCAAGCATAAAGTCAGCCCTTGGTCCATGAAGAGCCGGCGGCAATGAAGAAAATTAAGAAGATTGCTGTGAAGACTAAAGCATCACAACAATCCTGGGGGCTAATGTCGGGGGGTTGGATCAGGCCCATAGACCCGGCATTAGAAACCTCTGGGCTGACTTCCATATGAAGGCCCACAAAGAAGACACGACCAGGACTCTGACGTGTCAAGCGTGAAGATTGAAGCCCTATAAGGAATTCGACTTACCTTGTATAGCACGTAGCAAACTTATAAAGTAGAATAGAACTCCACATCATGTAGGAGTCGGACTCTAGGAATCCCGGGACCCGGCACCTTTATAAGCCGAGGTCCACGGGAGCCAGAGCCAGAACTTACCTCAAGCCAAGACTAGACAACTCGCGCCATAACCTAGATCTCCACGAGACTAAAGTTGTGAAAAACATCACTGTAATCGATAAGATCGGCTCTTCCAATTGAGGAGTCGGTCCCACAATACTCAAGAAGCAGGAGTAGGTCTTTACCGCATCAACGGGGCCGAACCTGGGTAAATCGCCGAGTCCCGTGTCTATGTCGACTCTCTCCTTGAAATCGCCTCGCAGCAAAGGTCCCATGATAAGTCTGACTCTACGGACATCTGCCGTGATTTTCCCACGACAGTTTCCCCCCTTGGGCTTTGTGCCAAGGGTGGGGCTCATCCCCCCTCCCTTGGCCGGCGCACCTCCCCCCCTTGGGGTTTAGTCCCACATGGGGGAGGGGAGGAGGATGTCACCCCCTTGGCCTATATAAGGAGAGGTACACCCCCTTTTCCAACACAACAAAATCTCTCTCCCTCTCCTTCTCCTATCTAGTGAGTGGACTCCCCTTGTTTGGAGGCTACACCTAGTGTGGAGTTCTCCACCATAGAAGGTCGTCGCTCTGCCGGAGTCGGGATCCGAATCCGTCTTTCTTCCGCTGCTCGCCTGGTTCGAGGCTCGGAGGGAACATCGATTGTACCGTACGTGTATAATCTCTTCGAGGCACTACACCTGTGGTGCTACTTCATCGCTGGAGGTCAACCTGGAGTCTCCATCGCCGGTGGTTTTCAACACGACAGGGAGGTCGTAGTTATGAGTCTACACCATCCACGATCGCAAGAACGTTTCCCTCTTTCGGTCTTCAAAGGTATGAACTCCAATTCCCTCCGTTAATTTACATCGTCATAGCATAGATCTTGGGTTCGGGTATCGTAGGTATGAAAATTTTGTGTTTTCTGCCCCGTATCCCAACACTCTGGCCCCACCCAGGTGATTCTGGAAGGTTCCTTCACGCTGATTTTCTATCTGGTTTTTCCCGATTTTTTGGATTACTTTTAATATGGGGGAAACCTAAAATAGAAAACAGCAGAAAAAAGGAACTCGCACTGTGGTGCACTGAGTTAATAAGTTAGTCCAAATATGATCAAAAGTGTATGAAAGTGTATCTAGATCATAGCAATATCACAAAAAACATGCATGGAGCAAGCAGAAATTATAGATACGTTTTGGACGTATCAACATCCCCAAGCTTAATTCCTGCTCGTCCTCGAGTGGGTAAATGATAACAAGCATAATTTCTATGGTGACATGCTAGCAACCATATAAGAACTTTGAAAAGTAAAGAAATCAAGGTTAGAGATTCAATTCAAGTCATAACAGGCAAGAGTCTATATTAGCATTGAAATAATAAAACGAAAGAACAAAAGGTGCAAGAGCTCTCGCTGTCCGTGACTCGAATATCTCCAAATGGTGTTTGCGTGCAAGAAGGGGGATAGGGAATACGAGAAAAAAGAATTTTTGTGTTGAGAACTCAATCTACTAAAGTTTTAGACTTGGTCTTCTTTGGAATCTTATCTTGACTCGTCCCCAGACCACTAGCCAGGTACAAGTCAATTTGATCCACTCCTTTTCGATATTTCGAGCACTCATGCAATGGATGAGCGTAAGCACGAGATTTGACACTTAGGATGGCAAAGAGAGAAATATGGTGGAGGAGGAAGACAAAAAAGGATAAGAAAGGCTCACATCAATGAGGACAATCATAGGCAAGAGATGCCAAATGATAGATATGATGTGAGGAGTAGGGATTGCCATGCAACGGATGCACATACGAGCTAAGAAGATCTCCAATGGAACTAGTGGGGGTGCATCTAACTTGCTCGCTCATGAAGACCTAGAGCTCGTTTGAAGAGGCTCATCCTTGGAATATGCAAGCCAAGTTCTATAGTGTGAAGGTCCCCACATAGCTATATGCATAAAGATCATCTCTATGGAGTACAGGGATATAAAGGGAGTACTAGTGTGGATCTTTCAAAAGGAATAGTAGTGTTGCCCCTTTCTCTCTTTTTATTTTCTTTTTCTCTTTTTTCTATTTTTTGTATTTTTTGGTGGCCTCAATGGCTCTTTCTATTTAACTCTCATTTGTCCTCTTTGGGATCTTTTAAATTTGTCCACTTTGGGATCTTTTCCTCACTTAAGGGAAACACTCCATTTTACAAGAAGGTATAGAAGATCTTCAAACTTTACAAGGTACTCAAACATAAAGAAAATGTAGCTATCATGATGTATGCAAAGTATGCCTCTGCCAGTGTAGCAGGAACATGTATGACATGAAGATCAAGTCATGAAGAGGTGGATGTTGCATGGCAATATATCTCGGAAAGGATATGGAAATGCCTTGATAGGTAGGTATGGTGGCTATTTTGAGGAAAGATATAAGGAGGTTTATGATGACAGAGCATATCATGCCAAGGGTTTGGATGCACCGGCGAAGGTGGATGCCAACTCTCGGAGTGAGAAGAAGGCAATGAACGGTACGGAAGAGGCTAACAAATATGAGGAGGTGGAAATGTCAACTTTCAATACTTACATTAGTTCGAAGAACTCGTGCACTTATTATCGGTAACTCTCAATCTAATGAGGAGGTTCACAAAGAGACAAGTACCCGGAGGAGGAGTGTATGGGGTTTGGTTATCCTTGCGCATCCTCGACTCACGGTACGTGAGTGTAATCTAATATCCGATCCCTCAAAAGATTAGTGATCCATCTAGTAGCTAGAGTTCTCAACTAGTTTTTGTAGGTTTTGAAAATTACACGGATTTCCCAAAATACGGCACCTATCACTAATAGGCTAGAGCTCTTGACACCAAAAGTTCAAAAATTACTCACAACAATACCTCAAAACTATTGCAAGTTACTACAAAAATTAAATAGCAACCTCAATTACCTACTTTCAAGACAAGACACAAACAACTGAGTGCAACAACCAACTCTCTTAACAAGATAAACATGAAAACTAAAGAGAGTTCCAGCAACAAACTAAACAAAAGCCAAGTCTCTTGCTAAGTACAAACACTAAAACTAAAACTGAACATGGCAGTATCTACAAAAAGAAAAAGAACACACATTAGAGAAAGATAGGCATGAATAATCCTATGATATGTTCTAGATTGGAGTGGAGTGTGTTTCTCTCCCACACAAAGTAAGCTGGGTTCTAACTTGTTATGAACAGCAAGCAAAGCTAAAGAAAACTAAAAGTAAACCTAAGAGCGAGACGCTCCAAGCATAGCACATAACGCATGAAGTGATAAAAATATAGTGAGACGAAGGATGAACTGATGATTGTTGATGGAGAAGGGGATGCACGGGGGCATCCCCAAGCTTAGACGCTTAAGTCTCCTTGAATATTTATTGGGGATGCATGGGGGCATCCCCAAGCGTGAGCGTTTGACACTCTCGGGTCTTCTTTCATCATCTTCCCTCGCACACTTGAATACTTCCTTCATACATAACTCATCATAAGCTGATTAGAGAGGTTAGTACCCTTGATAAAATATTTTCCCCCACTTGATATAAAGATATCCTTGAAGAGATACTGTTTCTCAAGATTGCCAAAAAACAATTGCAAAGAAAAAGCAAGCTTAAGGTTCGCAAAAGTAAGGAAAGGCAAAACGTGGCAGAATCTGTGAAAAACAGAACAACATGTAGTAAATAATTTTTCTGGGGTACTTCTTTAACTAAAATAAAAAAACTCAGAACATACGAAAGTTTTAAAATTTTATAGAGCATGATGTGTAAAAAATTCAGCTCAAAAATATGAACTAGTGATTTGTTTCAAAAAAATTCCGTCAAGCAGACAAAATCTGTTTTCTGGACAGCATGTCACAACTTTTGCTTCCCTTATCATATGAGGCTAAACTTGGCACAAAGCTTGAAAATAAAGATACAATGATGTTGCTACAGTAGTAAAAATCATCAAGACCACTAAAAACAGAAGTAAAAACATCTTGGTTTGCCTCCCAACAAGCGCTTTCTTTTACGCCTTTAAGCCAGGCATAAAGCTTGCAAAAGATGCTCGCAAAGGGATAAGAGTTTAAGCAAACGAGAGCATCAAGAAGCAAATATAAAACACATTTAAGCCTAACACACTTCCTATGCACAGGCATCTTATAAGAAAATAAATCAAAGAAGCACAAAGTGACATGCATAGGAAGATCGAACAAGAACAACTTCAAAACTTTCAACATAAAGAGAGGAGTTTTAGTAATATGGAAGTTTCTACTACCAAACTTCCCTCTCTCAAAATAATTTTTAGTAGTATCATGAACAACATCAAGAATATAACTATCACATAAATCATGTTTTTCATGACCTACAAGCACACATGTATAGTTTTCACCACGGTCTTTAGGATCATAAGATAAATGCAACCCATCACATTGAGCCTTAATAAGAGCATAGTTCTCCGGAATATGAGTTGGAGATTTCAAAAGGATAATAGGACAATCAAGTGTGGGTGCAATAGCAAAATAATGATGCTTAACATGAGGAACTATAGCAAGTTCATCTCCGTAAGCATCATTCATAATGGCATCATGGCCAAAAGTATAGAAGGCATCAACTTCATCAAAAAGGGATATTTCAAAAGAATCCATAGGATCATAACACTCATATAAGGTAAGGGTCAAAGAGTTTCTCTCATTAGAAGGTAGGCATGGATGAGTCCATTCTTCCTCCTTTTGTTCGTCAATATCCTCCTCTTTTTTATCCAAGGAGCTTTCAGGTTCAGCAATTTCTTCTTCCATAGAGTCCTGCAAAGCATTAGTCTCTTCCTTTGGGGGAGAGATTCTCTCAAGGTGATCAGTAATACAATAATTTGCATCGTAATTTTCCAAACAATAGTTAAGTATAGCAAGACTCTCATATTTGTAAGGGGCAACATCAATATTTTTAAGAAGAGAAGTAATTTCATAGGCACCCTTATAAGAAACAAATTCTTCTATTTGCTCTGCATCATAAAAATCATAGTTTCTCTTAGCATAAGAAGCTAAGGTTTCATCATCATTGTACTCACATTGGAAAGCAAGGTGTTTATGCCTCATAAAGCAACAAGATTCATCCCTGCAGAAAGATATATTATATATTGAGCACAAGTTTCTAGCATACTCATACAACTGATGTATTTGTTTCCATAAGTGTATCCCCTTTTGAGACAAGCGGTGTTCCTTGTACCATTCTTGTTGATCCTCAGTGAATCCTCCATGCCAATAGGATCTGTTTCAAATAAGTTAGGCATTGGTGGCAAGCAAGTAACAAGACATACTATTTTTTGGGGGTTTTTGGTAAAAGACACAAAGATAAAAACTGAAAGGTAAACTAACAAGACTAAAAAGAAAAGGTAAAAGATAGTGTGCAACTCCCCTATCTTAGCACTCGGAGTCCTCGGCAACGGCGCCAGAAATTTGCTTGATACTCTCTCCTTGTTGGTTACCCCAAGTGGAAGGTGAGATGTAGGATAGCGGCAAATTTCCCTCGGTGAAGATACCAAGGTTTTTCTCCAATAGGACTCCGGAGATGATAAGTAGGTGTCAACAGCGCAACTGACGTGGACCTGCACACAACACAAATAACTTTGCTTCCCAACGAGTACAAAGAGGTTTTCAATCTCTCCGGCCTTGTTGTTCACAAAGGATCAACGCAACAGATAATAATGATAATGATAGCAGCTAGAAAGTAAAGCTGGAAAATAAAAGAGTGTGTAAAGAGTGATGAGAATATGGACCGAGGTCCGTGATGTTCACTAGTGATGTCTCTCTCCCAAAAGAAGATAAAACTGCTATGCGAGGTAAACAAATTACAGCTGGGCAATTGATAACCCACAACTGCAGGGGATCGAGATAGTCTTCGCGGGTAAGAATAACCCAATTTATATATTCGACTCAAGGGGAGCCAAAGAATATCCACAAGCTTTAACTGTGGAGTTATCAATTCCACCGCAACTGAGATACACTTACTTGCAACAAGATATTAATAGTAACCGCTATATGGAAGTGATGATAGCAACGGAAATAGTGGTGGTGAAACAGCGAAAGTAAAACAGCAAAAGTAAACAACAAGTAACCAGCAGAATTAAAAACACTGTAGGCTAGGGAGATGGACAGTTGGGCGATGCATGGATAAGTCACATCATGTATTTAACTTGGGGCAAGGCACAAAAAAAGCGATAATCATCTAGGCATAAATCAAACATCAGGCATGTACCCCAGAGGTAGTTTTACGTGCTTGCAATAAGAACTTGCACAACATCTTTTGTCCTACCATCCCGCTACGAACAGGGCCAAAAGGAACTTATGGAGATTAAGGTGCTCCTGTCAAAGAGCACCGGAACAAAGCATTAACAATCAATGGATACATGGAATCCTCAAATTATAGTCCATCCCCTTTGGTGTCCCAAGCTGTCACCTTTGGGATCGCCGGTTCCGGACTATAACAGGTGCATACAACTCATAGATAAGATCAAGAACACAAATATATTCATGAAAACACAAAGGGTTCAGATCTGAAATCATGGCACTCAGGCCCAAAGTGACAAGCATTAAGAGCAACAAGTTGAAGCAAAGATGATAAACAACAATCTAGATGATAGGCAACATGCCCCCAACAATCTGATAAACTATTACATGATCTAACTCATCCAATCCCTACCATCCCCTTTGCCTACAGCAGGGAATTACTCACACATGGATGGAGAAATCATGGAGGGAGGATGGAGTGGTGATGATGATGACGATGGCCATGACCTCCCCTCATCGGAGGCCAAAACAGCCTCCGATTAGCCCTCCCGGAGAAGAACAGAGGGTGGCGGCGGCTCCGCGACGTGGATTGGAAAAATGACTTTTGTTTCGGGATTTTCCCGTCACGGGAATAAATAGGGGCCTCGGTAGGGCACCAGAGGAGGGGGAGGCCCCCAGGCGGCCAGAGGGCGCGGCCCCACCCCTAGCCGCGCCAGGCTGGCGCCTAGGGCCCCCTTGGCTGCCCTCTGGCCCCACTTCTGGCTTCGGGCTCCTTCGGGTGCCTGGATTTTTTTATATTTTTCTGGGAATTTTTTGAGACGTCCAAAAATCCATTTTCCTGCGCACAATAAAACCATACAGGCAGCTCTGCTGAAAACAGCGTTAGTCTGGGTTAGTTTCATCCAAATCATGCAAGAATGAGGGCAAAACAATAGCAAAAGTGTTTGGAAAAGTAGATATGTTTGGGACGTATCAACACCCCCAAACTTAGCATATTGCTTGTCCTCAAGCAATTTAGTACAAAAAACTGAACGCAACAAAGAAAACTTTGACAAACTCTTTTGCTTCAATAGATGTATATATGCATGCATTATGAAAAGAATTTAGCATGTACCAAAACAATGCTATGAGGACAATGCACGAAGCAATCCTTCTTTCAGGTGATCAATCACAAACAACTAAAAGTAAATAATATGCTACTGAAAATCAAGACAGGATTACAATGCACAAAGCTTGAACATAATAGAGTGGTATTTCGCTAGCCTCCATGAGTGAAGCAAAACATAAATGCAGAAACTCCTCCGGAGTTTTAAAGGAGACTAGAACTAAGAACTTCAGAATAAGTAATACCACAATCATGCAAAAGACAATGTAGTACTTTGGGACAATGCACATTACACTCAGAATGACAATTATTCTCTCCTAGTTGGTGCTTTGAAGAAAGAAGGTGGAGACCCTCGAACCGTGGAGTTTGATGGAAAGGTTGAAAACCCGTGGTTGGAAGCAAAGACTAAACATGTACCAGAGCTCTTGGTTTTCAAAATAGAGATAAAAAGTGTTTTGGGAGGTGCATGCGTCATCAACGAATGCTAGTAGACAACTCAATCACCTCTTACGCTAGACATGTTTCGAGGAACGGCTCCCAAGATGGAGACGATCACATCCCCTTAATCTCCTTTGTTTATCACTGCCAAAGTTTTCTGATTTCTCATAGACAAAGCGTGAAGGAGGGTTTGTTGGTTGTGATTATCTTTTGTGAGCTGGGCGCACTCATGCCAGTCCCTCCTCGTATTAGGGGTTTGCAGATTAGGCATGCAATCCCGGAATTAAACATGTCTAACATAAGATGGTCATGAATTACCTACTACTTCCTCATGAGCTAAAACAGAGGCACGACACAAGAGTGTTTTTGAATAATTTCGAGATGGTACAAGAAAGTCTTCGTTAGGATGGCCGGTAAATGCCACATAGGAAGATATGGTGGGCTCATATGGAAAAACTGGTTTCAAGGATTTTGGATGCACAAGCAGAAATCCACTTAGTGCGAGCGAAGGCTAGCAAAAGACTAGGAAGTGACCAACTAGAGAGCAATAACAGTCATAATCATGCAGAGCGACAAAGTAACATTGAATTGGGCATGAAAATGATACAACTATTCTGAAATTCACAGATCATCAAGGCATAGTGGACTTTTCAGTCATAAACATGTGTAAGCATGTGCCAAGTCAATCCAAGAATTCTCCAAAGGGAAATAATACTTCAGTATGCCAAACCATGAACAATGCAATGCATATAAATCATTTCAACAACACATTATGTACTCTAGCTATTTGAGATTAGCCACAAGGAAAGCATGAACACTAGGAAAGCATTGTAAACATAGCACTATGTCTCTACAAGCTGGTCTCTAATCATAGGTACAAGCATATGTACAAAAGTAGAAACAAAAAGAGTTCATACCAGTTTTCCTTGTTGCATCCCTTTCGTCGATCCTCGTCATCATTGCCTTGTCGCTTGCACGATTGAACGTAGGGAAATATAATCAAGTGCAAATGCCATCACGGACTTGAGCTGAACTCTGCAACAAAGCAAACTAAGAGAGAAAAGAAAATATTTTTGGATTTTTCAAAGATTTAACGAAAGAAAAGAGAAAAGAGAAATCTTTTTGTTGGTTTTGCAAAATAAAAGAATAAAGAAGAACGGGCAAAAACTTTGCAAAGATCAAAGCGAATAAAATGAAAACGGATAATACAATGGAAAGGTGAGAAGGGAACGTACTCCCCCAAGCTTAGGCTTTTGTCCTAAGATGGTAACAGCTACTGCCCCCAGGAGCCTCCTGCTCCGGGGTAATGGTGAGCCCAGGAGTCGTATGAGCCCTCCGGTGCGTACAACGAAGTCCTCGGTTCCTCCCATGAGGAAGGCCCTGCGCTCCAAGCAGAAGAAGATCCCTTGCCATGCTCGGTGAAGGTCTCTCCCTGGAAAGGTGGGAACTCACCATGCTCCTCCTCATCGGGCACAACCCCCTCCATGGGGTTATGCGGCTGGTAACGAGCCATGAACTCATCAAACTGAATCTCGTTGAAGGACCATCCGTTCCTGCGAGTGCTATCAAACAAAAGTGGTGCAGGTAGACGGATCTCACGAGTAATGGTCCTTCCAAACCTCAAAATATAATCAAGGTTACCAAACTGGGAAGTCATGGTAACAAACTTATGCCTCTTCATAGCCGCAAGATCGAGACTCGCGTATGAAAAGGGAACATCATTAGGACGCGGGGTACGCTCAAGAGACTCAAGGATAAGTGTGGCGCAAATGCCGCCATATAAATCGCCTTTGTTACTTTTCGTAACAAGACGTCGAGAAATCAAGGCACCCACATTATACTCATTCTTATCAGATAGGGCGTTCGCATAAATAGCGAAATCAACAAAATACGCAAAATACCTGAGGTGTGGAAACTGAATGCTGGAAATCTTCGTACGCCGAATGTCGGTCTCCTCCTGGCAGCAAAGGGAGTTGAAGAGGGTCCTCAACCCGGAAGGCTGGATGGTCATCTTCGTTGTCTGACCAACGTTCGACACACCTATTATATCACAAAACTGTGCCAGAGACATGGTTATGAGATCATTATAAAGTTTAAACTCAATGGTTCCAGCATCATGGTTATAACAAAAACTGTTAACAAAGCAGGAGGTAAGCTTTTTGTATTGTACCACACGGCATAAAGCTAACCATGTCAAACCTGCATTGGCACAAAGGCCATAAAATTCCTTCTTAATTCCTGCAGCTGTAAGAAAATCATCGCATGGATACATCATTGCGCATGCTGGATTTGTGTCTTCCAACAACTCCAGGGGCACGTGATCTTCATTGTAGCTCACCCTAACTGCCGAGGGTGAAGCTGCAGCTCTAGTGACTCGATCGGAGCGCTCGGGCTTCTTCTTCCCAAGCCACCCCTTTGCTTTTCCAAAGAAACTCATTTCTGATTTTTTTATAATTCACAAAAACAAGGATTTAAACAAAGTGAGTTGAGGCAAACTACTCTACTCACTTACCTAAGGCATAAACTTTCATCAAAACTTGGAAAATAAATTTCTACACATGCATGCAAGCTCATATGAACAGCACCAAGAGCTACTAAATACTCACAAATGAGGCCACCAATCAAAATTCTAATTGGAGGGGTGAAGGAGTTACATACCAGGGAGTATTTGCTCAAAATCTCAGCTAGAACGGTGGGCTGTAGAGAGAGATCGAAAATCGCCTCCAAGAACAGCAAGAACGCAAGACTGGAGCAGACCTCATGTTTTTGGAGAGAGAGGAAGGAGGAGGAAGAAGACATACCTTGAGGCGGGGCCTGTGGGCCCCAGGCGCCCTGGTGCCCCCCTGGTCAGCCCCAGGTGCCTCTGGGTCACTCCCGGCATGGAAAATTTTAATATATTTTTTCTGGAATTTTTCTAACAACTTCTGTGTTGAAAAAAATTCGAAGTTCAAAAAGCTGCGAAACTTTCTGCAAACTTGAAGCAGTGATTAGAATTGTGAAGCTTCAAAAACATATAAACTTGGTACAACAAGGACAATAAAAGCTAAAAGAAATGCAAACATAACAACCTCTACTTTTTACTCATACAAAACTCATTTAATAGCAAGGTTGATCAAGTCCTACTACCAAACTAGCAATACACAAAGTAAAAAGTTTCACTTACTATGAAGCATTCATGGTACCTTTACTTTAATGGATATTGTCCCCACCATAATGGTTTTGTATTTGTGGTGCACATGTTGAGGACAATCCCAATCACCAATCTTTACGGTCTCGATATTCTCTATAGAGTTGAGGCCATGCCTCTTGTCAATCTTCTTCGGAAAATACACCGTGTGTTCTTTATCATTTACTTTGAAAGTAACATTTCCTTTATTGCAATCAATAATAGCACTTGTGGTGTTAAGAAAAGGTCTACCAAGAATAATAGACATGCTCCCATCCTCGGGCATGTCAAGCACAACAAAATCAGTAAGTATTAAGCAATTAGCAACTTCAACGGGAACATCCTCACAAATACCTATGGGAACAACTGTTGACTTGTCAGCCATCTGAAGAGAGATATCTGTAGGGATTAGTTTTTCTAAACAAAGTCTCTTGTAAAGATAAAAGGGCATAACACTCACTCCTGCTCCAAGATCACATAAAGTAGTTCTGACATTATTATTCTTTATGGAACAAGGAATGGTGGGTATACCTGGATCACCAAGCTTCTCAGGAATCTTCCCACTAAAAGAGTAGTTAGCAAGCATAGTAGATATTGCTTCATTAGGAACTTTTCTTTTATTAGTAACAATATCTTTCATATATTTCGAATAAGGAGGTAACTTAATAGCATCAGTCAAAGGAATTTGAAGAAAAAGAGGTTTCATCCACTCACAAAACTTATTGTAATGCTCTTCTTCTTTAGTTTTGAGAGACTTACCTGGAAAGGGCATGGGTTTCTGTACCCATGGTTCTCGTTCCTTCCTGTAAGATCAAGTTTTGCCCCCGAAGGTTTTGGACATTGTTGGACAAAGCAGAAGTGGAACTAATATTGTTTTCGAGTATAAACAGATACTTAGGTTCCGAAAGAATGGAGTTTGCATGTAGAAGGTCGAAGGACAACTCACTGCAGCGAAGCTGCAGTCATCTACCGAAACCTTTGAAGGAAGACGACCCCTAAAAATGTCGTCGAAGAAAAATACTCTCTCGAGTAAAAGCGCAACGAGGAGAAAGCTGAAGCTGGTCGAAGACTTAGTCTTTTTACTAGTTTCTCTTTATTTTCTTGAGTCGTAGGAAAAACCGTACTATCAAGAGGGGTTTGCTAGTTGAGATCTTAGTCGAAGTGAATTTTCTCTGCTCAACCTAGACCCACGAAAGCCTACCGAGAGAAATATTACTGAGTCGAGTGAATAGCTCGAAGGCAAAGTCATCGCACTTCGTGCCTTCGAGAGAGAACTCATTAGGTAAGTCAGCTTACTTGTTCCTCAAGTAAAGTTGTGCATTGATTGGAATCCGACCGTTGTGGACACGCGTCAAGCTGTCGCATCGGGTCACTTCAGTCATTTTACCCATCGGGATCGCCAACTATAAATACCCCGCACCTACCCGCCATTTCGGGTTGGCTGCTCCACTGAAGATTCTAAGACAGAAGTCTGTGAGCATCCCAAGAGAGATCCATCGAGAGAAAACCAAAACCCAAGTCTGAATAAAGTTGAGCAATTCACAGAGACTTAGGTCGAGATTAGCCAATCTTTTTATCTTTGAGAACTGCAAGTCTCCTAGACGGTTAGGCGTCGCCTTTCAAGCAGTCGAAGAGTTATTGCCGCTGCTGAAGGAAGTTTGTAAAGGTCTCGGAGATGTCCTGAATCATCTACCACAAGTGAAAACTGGACAAGCTCGAGGAGTTTGTTGCAGTGGAGAATAGGACGGAGAGAGTTTTGCTCCAGGTGTTCAATCACCAGTCCCTCCAACCAGATGTAGCACTTTGCAGAGTGTGAACTGGTTTACCAAACATCGTCGTGTCAGGCTCGTTTTCCTTCTAGCATTTACATTAAGTATTTAATCGTTGCCTATTTGTCTTCGATGTTTTCCTTCGCTCCCAATCCTTTCGAGCCATGCGTTACCTTCGATACTGTATTTCCTTCGAGATGGTGTTAGTCCTTCGCAGTTTTCATAAATTTCTTCTCAGTTCCTTAGAATTTTTAGAAGTGATCATTCACCCCCTCCCCCTCTGATCATTCTTGATCTTTCAATTGGTATCAGAGCTAGGCACTCCCTACGCTCTGCGTATTTTGGTCTAACAACCTGGAGTGTTGTCAAGAATGTCGTTTGCAGCTGTTCGCTCGGGGGAACCGATTCCTATCTACAATGGGAAGGATTATCCCCATTGGAAGGACAAAATGAAGAGGAATATCATGGCTGTCAACTCTGCCACTTGGGAAGTTGTCAAGAATGGTGTAACTGTCAAAGACAAAAATGCTATCACTCCTGAAGAGGCAAAGAAGATAGAGCTAGATGCTGAAGTCTGGGTCTTCATTACAAATCATCTGATTCCAGAGAAATATCATGAGGTCAAGAATATTTCTTCGGCCAAAGGTGTTTGGGACTATCTCGAGAAAATTGGTGAAGGTGTCTCTACTCAGAAAGATGGTCGTATTGACACCCTTCGAAGCAAGTTCTATCATTTCAAGAGGCACGAGGGATAAAAAGTTAGCTCCATATACAGCAGACTCACTGGGTTGTCAAATGAACTGATTTCCCTCGGTGCCGAAGACATTACCAATCGGATTATTGTCAGAACTTTGCTCCGTTCCCTTGATGATTCCTTCGATCACATTGTGTTGATGATTAAGGAAAGGACTGATTTCAAGGATCTAGTTGTTGCTGATATTCTTGAGAGACTCAATACCTTCGAGATGGAAGAAGATGAAAAACGAGATGTTAATGGGACTCGAAGAAAATATCATGCACTAAAGGCCAGAGCTTCACATCACTCCTCTCCTGAAGCTAGTTCTGAATCTGGTGGTGCCACTGATGACCCCGAGAATATTGGAAAAGATCTGGCACTGATAATGAGAACATTCAACCGCATTCAGAGAAGGAACTCCTCTTCACCGAAGAAAAAACTACTCTTCAAGACATTCGAGCAATTCATCACAGCATCGATCATCATCCAGAAACTCTTCAGCGAAAGATAACTGTTGCTACAAGTGCAAGAAGCCAGGTCACTTCATTGCTGATTGTCCTCTCTGGGAAATTGAACATAGATCAAAGCATTCTCACAGCAAATCTTCGAGCAAGTCACACAGATCGAGCAAAAACTATGATTCGAAGAGATTTGATTCAAAGTCCAGAAAAGACAAGAAAGATGGTTCTGATGATGACAAGAAGAAGAAGTATCACAAGCATCGAGAGAGTTCTTCCTCGAAATCACATTCCTCTCGACGCAAGAATTCTCACCGTGCCAAAGCCTATTTGGGTAAAGAGATGAACTCTGAAGATGATGCATCCGGTTCCGAAGCTGAATCAAACTCAAGATCTGGTTCTGGTTCTGGTTCTGAATCTGATGGTGTTGCTGGACTAGCATTTGCTTCGAACAAGAATTCAAGTTCATTCTTCTCCAACCAAAGCAGTGAAGATGAATCTCCAGCTTACTGCTTCATGGCCATGGCTAAGGTATCCTCATCTAAGAATTCCTAAGATACTTCTGATGGATCTGCTTATGAAAGTAACTCTAGGATAAGCTATGCTAAACTTGCTAAAATTGCTTCTATCCAACAAGATGAACTAGATTATCTAAGTGAAACTATTCAAAAATCTGAGACTTTATTGATCGATGAGATTGAGAAAGGTCAAACTTTGACAAACGAGCATGCTGCTCTGAAGGAAAAGTATGATGAACTTTCCACTCGTCATGATCTTCTCTCAGTGGACTACGAGAAGCTAACCTATGAATTCCTTCAAAGGAAAATGGCTCTCGAGAAACTAAGAGAGGCTAATGAAGAGTTGGAAAGTGTCAATCTCACGCTCATGGCTCAACAAGGCTCAGAAGCTAAAAATGAATCTACTTCACCTTGCTTAACTTGTTTGGAACGAAGTAAAATTGAGTCTATTTCTGAGAGATCGAAAGGAAAGAAACCTATTGTTATTGATGATACTAACCCCTCGAACGAGGAAACCATTACCGAGGAACTCCTCAGGTTGAGAAATTTATTTGAAACAGGCATGTACAAAAGTGTGCAGGGACACCAGTACCTATGTGATATCCTACGAAAGGCTCTCCTTCACAGGAATCCACGAAACGAAGGAGTTGGCTTCGAAAGGAAAATCAACCCTGATGGAACCTACTGGGAACCCGAGCAGTATCCTAAAATTGTCTGGGTTCTTGCGAAGGAAAAGCCCATTGACATTACTAATCTTGCAGGTTTCAGTTGCAAAATTGATAAAGCTATTGTTGATGAATCACTTGATTCTGACTACAAGCTTGTCAAAGATCAGGAAGGAAAGGTGTCGGCTGAATTCGTTGGTACTCCTCCAAAGAATGGTTTCTATAAGCGACAGATTTGGGTTCGCAAATCTCTCGTAGAAAAACTGCCCCCTAACCATTCTATGCAGGGAAAATCCTCGGTGCCACCGAATCACTACTATTCTCTCGAGGATAGAAATGAACCCTTGGTGCCTGCTTCAAATGTTCCCCAGAAGGAATACTATCGAGTTGATAGAAATATTTATCTTCATCGTGACAATAATACCAAAACTGCTATTACATACCAGTACTCTAACCCCTCGTCGAGGAATTATATTTATGGTGTGCTTGATGGTCCAGATCGACAATGCAACCCTGTTCGCTATAATATCGCTGCTCCATCTAGCTCTTCCATGACTTCTAAGTCACCTGCTCGTTTGTGGGTGGTTAAGAAGAACTAATTCTTCTGCAGGGCTATGTCTCCGGTGGATCCGAATGGGTCATGGATAGTGGATGTACAAATCATATGACCGGAGACAAAGATTTGTTCACCGAAGACAAACTCACTGAATCTTCACAGAGATACATTACCTTCGGCGACATCAATAAAGGAAAAGTACTTGGTTTGGGTAAGGGTTCTATATCGAAGGATAAGCATATAGATAAGGTTATGCTTGTTCAATCACTAGGATATAATCTTATGTCTATCTCAAAACTATGTGATATGGGTATGCTTGTACTGTTTTCTGCTTCTCGTTGTGTTGTCTTTTCACAGGATGATTATTCCTTCGTGTTCGAAGGATATCGCAAAGGTGATCTTTATATCGTTGATTTTTCTTCGGGACCTGCAGTGTCCACATGTTTAATGGCCAAAGCCACATCTGGTTGGTTATGGCACCGAAGACTTGGTCATGCAGGATTGAAAAATCTTCAAACTCTTATCTCGAAGAAGAACATCGTTGGAATTAATAATGTGAAATTCGATAAAGATCGTCTATGCAGTGCCTGTGAAGCAGGAAAGATTGCCAAGAAACATCACTCAGCAAAAACTATAATGACTACTACTCGTCCTCTTGAATTACTTCATATGGATTTATTCGGTCCTCAAAATTATGCTAGTCTTGGAGGTAACAAGTATGGTCTGGTTATTGTTCATGATTTCTCTCGATATACTTGGGTTTTGTTTCTAGATGATAAAAGAAAAGTTGTTGAAATTTTCAAAACTTTCGCAAAGAGAGCTCAGACTGAATATGAATTATCTCTCAAGCATATCAGAAGTGATTATGGTACAGAATTCAAAAACACTCATATCGAAGAATTTCTCGATGAATATGGCTTTACTCATGAATTCTCGGCTGCTTATACACCGCAACAAAATGGTGTGGTCGAGAGAAAGAATCGAACACTTATTGAAATGGCCAGAACAATGCTTGCTGAATACAAGACTCCTATCAGGTTCTGGGCCGAATCTATTAATAATGCATGTCATATCATCAACAAGGTTTATCTGCACAAATTTCTGAAGAAAACTTCACATGAACTCATCACTGGTAAAAAGCCGAATGTTTCATATCTCAGAGTTTTTGGTGCTCCATGTTATATCAGAGATATGAATCACAACTCCAAGTTTGCCCCAAAGGCTCACGAAGGTTTTCACCTAGGTTATGGTTCCAATTCTCACACTTACAGAGTTTACAACTCACATCTTGGCAAAGTTGTAGAACCTGTAAATGTTCGATTTGATGAAACTAGCGGCTCTCAAAAGGAGCAATTACCTCCTAACCTGGATGAACCACCTTTGGATGAAGTTATCAGGTACATGGCTATTGGAGATATTCGACCTATTGAAGGAAATGCACATCAAGCCAACAGGGATGATGATGGTCCAATGTTCCCACACATAGCCCGGGGCGCTGGAGATCAACATCCTGAAGCAAATGATGTACAGGTCGAAGGAGAACGCATAAACGAAGAAAATGTCCAACCCGAAGGAGAAGCTGGTCCCGAAGGACAAGTTGATCCCGAAGGACAAGCTGATCCCAAGATCAACCGGATCCGCAAGATGAAGGAGTTTTACCTCGTGTTCGTAGAAGAGTGGACGTTGACTCAATTCTCGAAGAGATTCATTTACCAGGTCGTCCCACCACTCGTTCTCGTACTCGATTAGCTAACTTCTGTGGAAATTTTTCGTTTGTATTCATGCTAGAACCATCAAAATTCGATGAAGCCATGAAGGACTCAGACTGGATGACTGCAATGCTCGAAGAACTTAATCAGTTCGAGAGAAATAAAGTCTGGTCCCTTGTTGATAGACCTGATCCCAAGAAGCATAATATCATTGGTACGAAGTGGATTTTTCGCAACAAGCAAGATGAAGATGGCATTATGGTAAGGAATAAAGCTCGACTGGTTCCACAAGGTTACACCCAAATCGAAGGTATTGATTTCGGTGAGACTTATGCTCCAGTTGCTCGACTTGAATCCATTCGTGTCATGCTTGCTTTTGCCAATTACAATGGTATATTGCTATATCAAATGGATGTCAAAAGTGTATTTCTTAACGGTGAAATCGAAGAAGAAGTATATGTTATGCAGCCACCATGTTTTGAAGACCCGAAGAATCCTGACAAGGTGTACAGGTTGCACAAGGCCCTATATGGGTTAAAGCAAGCACCTCGTTGACGTGGGGGTGACCCCACGACTCCTACGGACGAGCCTACCTGGTGTCCATGAAGGCAGAAGGCCCATGAAGATACGGCCTCGGCCCGCTAGTTGGCACCGACGTAGGAGTCCTCGACTCACAAGGAAGGTGCGAAGATCTGCCGTACGGAGCAAGCTAGGGTTAGGAAAGTTTACCTGTACACGTAGATGAACTCCCTGAGACCTAGCCCGGTATATAAGGGCTAGGAGGGGCGACGCCAAAGACATCCAATCTCACCTGTAACCCTAGCCTTGAGCGCTCCAGCCTTGGCTTCCATTGTAATCGCATCTCCCCAGTCAATAATATCGAGCAGGAGCGAGCCTTCGTGTTTGCCGACGAGCTATCGTCCAACCTGTGCCTCTCATGACTAACCCAGGGTCCCTGACCATGGGATTTGCCGGGGTTGATCCCCGTCAATTGGCGCCGTCTGTGGGAACTACACAGGTTGGGATCACGATCTCGGCGGTCCCATCTTCAGCAAGCTACAACTCAAGGGAAAGACCCAGACTTAGCCCACTCGAAGGATTCAAGATCACGGCGGACATCTCCGCCGCCCCATCAAGACCACTCGAGCTACAGTCATGCCAGGACCGATACTACGGTGACAGCCAAGCACAGCGCCAGCGCCGTAGGAGTCGACGACCCAGAAGAACGGCGAGGGGCCTCTACGAAGGGATCCGACTCGACGAACTGCTACGCGCAGCGGAGGACTCGCAAATCTTCCGACAACCAACCACCGCCCAGGCACCCACCGCACATCAAGACAATGACTACGAGATCGAATCCAGCGATCAGCAGAATCACCGCCAAGGCAGAAGGAATTGACGACCCAAAAGGCGCGCATGTGATAACTACGGCAGGGCCCCAATGAACGAGCCACATCACGCAGTCGCGCAACTGACGACCACTCGACGACATACCGCCGCACGAGCATCTGCCGTCAACCAAGACAGCGACTCCGAGACACCTGTTGGCGAGTACTACGACCCAGATCGAAGGTCGGATGAATTCGCCAACCTCATCAGGAACCAAGACATGAGTCGAGGAATCGAAATTGATCCTCGCTTCCACGTGCACCCGGAGGATCACGAGCAGATCTTCAGAATCTCAAGAAGGAAGAGGCATGCCGGATCCAGCAAACTCACGGCCAGAGAGCAGCTAGCAGGACCCTGCACGATCCACAACTTCGAGGATGACTGGGGACGCTTCAGGTCAGGGCACACTTTGAGAGACTGCCGCATGTTCAACGAGCTAGCCGACGACCTCAAGAAGGAGAAGCAGAAAGACGACAGACGCAACCAACGACCCGAGCAATCGCCAACCTCAAACCCGGAAGGACGTCATAGCCCGTCGCAAGCACAGGTGCTCATGATCCAAGAAGGAAGAGTACCGCAAGCACAACGCGACGCCCAAACCCTGCAGGCCAGAGCAGCCGAAAGCATAAACATAGTCGAAGTCTACCAATTGCATGACACGGAGACCAGCATCACGTTCTCACTAGACGACCATCCACTCGCAGTCCCAAGACCGGGGCATGCACCCCTAGTGCTCGATGCACAAATCGGAGGATACGACATGGATCGGGTCTTCATGGACGGAGGCACCAGCATGAACATCATCTTCGCCAGCACCCTGCAAAAGATGTTGATCCCACGATCAGTGTGGAGAAAATCAAGCACCGAGTTGCACGGGGTAGTCCCAGGAGAAGCAGCCACATCCCTCGGAGTTGTCGAACTCGAAGTCATCTTTGGCAACCGGCGTAACTTCGCAAAGCACGTCCTCGAGTTCGAGGTACTCGGCTGTTAATCGCAGTATCACGCCATACTGGGACGACCAGCATTCGCGCAATTCATGGCGGTCCCACACTACGCCTACCTCAAGCTCAAGATGACAGGATCATCAGGAGTCCTCGCGATCAACGCAAGCTTCGTCAAATCAGATCAATGTGATCGTGACTTCCACAGAATCTCCGACACATTCGGAGCCAAACAAGAACTCAAAGAAATAGCCATGGTGACGTACAAGAGTACCTTCCCATTGGTGAGCCGAAGCGAATCCAGGGAGTACGGACGCGACTTCAGGATCGACAGCGACACAGTCACTCATCAAGTGCACCCGACGGACCCGGACAAAACAGTCCGTGTGTACGCCCACCTACAAGAGGAGCAGGCTACGGCTCTCGTCGCTTTCCTTCGAGACGAATGGGAAATATTCGCCTGGTGCCCAGCCGACATGCCTGGGATACCACGCGAATTCGCGGAACACGCCCTTCGTATCAAGCCAAACACGAGGCCAGTGAAGCAAGCGCTGAGACGATTCTCGGAGCCCAAGCGCAGAGCAATTGGAGAGGAAGTCAACCGGTTACTCGACGCTCAGTTCATCCGAGAAACGAAGAAAGCCACCTGGATAGCCAACCCAGTGCTGGTGCCCAAGAAATACACGACTGTACTGCGCATGTGTGTCGACTACGGACCAGTCAACAAACATTGCCCGAAGGACCACTTCCCCCTGCCTAGAATCGATCAGATAATCGACTCAACAGCAGGGTGCGATCTACTCTCCTTTCTTGACGCTTACTCAGGATACAACCAGATCAAAATGAAGGAAGAAGACGAAGAAGACACATCGTTCATCACCCCCTATGGAGTATTCTGCTACAAGACCATGCCCTTCGGGCTCAAAAACGCAGGCGCCACTTACCAACGAATGATGCAGGCCTGCCTGAAGGAGCAAATCGGAAGAAACGTACAAGTCTACGTAGACGACATCGTCATCAAGACCTACAAAGCAGCCACACTACTCGACGACCTGCGCGAAACCTTCGCGGCACTCAACAAATACAGAATCAAACTCAACCCAAAGAAGTGCGCATTCGGCGTACCGGCGGGAAAGTTGCTTGGCTATATGGTCTCTGCCCGCGGGATCGAAGCAAACCCCGAGAAAGTCCAAGCCATCACCCACATGCAAGAACCAATCGACGTCAAAGGAGTACAGCAGCTCACTGGAAAACTTGCAGCCCTAAGCCGCTTCATCAGCAGGCTGGGAGAACGCACGCTGCCTTTCTACCAGCTGCTCAGGAAAGGAGAGAAATTCGAGCGGACGGAGGAAGGCCGCCAAGCATTCGTGGATCTGAAAAAGACACTCTCGACCCCACCAATCCTGGCGGTATCCAAGGAGCGAGAGAAGTTATACCTCTACGTGGCAGCACGCAGCAGTGTAGTAAGCACAGCGCTCGTCGTCGAACGCGCAGAAGAAGGCAAGGTCCAGAGCATCCAGAGACCAATCTACTACCTCAGCATGCTCCTGACCAAATCCCAGCAGCGGTACCCGCACTATCAGAAGCTACTACTGTCCATCATCATGACCTCAAGAAAGGTGTCCCAATACTTCGACGAGCACCCTATAACAATCGTAAGCAGCGCACCACTCGCCGACATACTCAATAACCCTCGAGCAACCGGGCGAGTCGCCGAGTGGAACATCGAGCTCAGCCCACGGGACCTGCAGTTCAGGCACCCAACAGCCATCAAAGCCCAAGTACTCCCAGATTTCCTGGTTGAGTGGACGGAGGTTCAAACACCAGGCCCCCCAGACCTATCAAGCTCATGGTCAATGTCCTTCGATGGGTCCAAGAGACAACAAGGAGCTAGGGCAGGAGTTGTACTCATCTCCTCCAAAGGAACAAAGCTGAAATACGTCCTCCAGATCAACTTCAGTCACGCCTCCAACAACGAAGCAGAATACGAGGCACTCCTCCATGGCATGCGCATGGCCAAAACATGCGGAGCCACTCGCCTCATAATTTACGGGGACTCCAACCTCGTCGTCCAGCAGACGATGAGAAACTGCAACACAATAGCCGACAACATGGCGGCATACCAAAAGCTCTACAACGAACTCGAAGGAAATTTCGATGGTTGCGAGCTCAACTACATCACCAGGGAAAACAACAGAGAAGCCGACGAGCTCGCGAACATCGGCTCGACCAGGGTGCCCGTACCACCCGGCGTTTTTCTCGAAAGCATCAACCGGAGGTCCATCAAGGTGCAGGCAGCAACATTTGAAGCAGTCGTGGACGGCGAAGACGCAACAGAAATAGCGCAGGTGGCAGCAGCAACCCTATCAGAAGGCACAGGCACCAGCACATCCGACAGCACAGCCCCGACAGAGTTCGAAGGACCCGTTTGGACAAAACCGTTCCTCCGATTCCTAATCGAAGGCACGCTACCACAAGACGTGGCCGAAGCACGACGCATCAGCCGACGATCCAAGGCATTCACGGTGATAAACACACAACTATATAAGCGCAGCATCACCCAGATACTCCAAAAGTGCATTGACGAAGAGGACGGCAAAGCCCTCTTGCTCGAAATCCATGAAGGCGCCTGCGGACGCCACGCGAGCAGTCGAGTGCTCGTGTCCAAAGCATTTCGAGCTGGGTTCTACTGGCCCACAGCAATGAAAAACGCAGAGGAAATCGTGCGACGTTGCGTCGCCTGTCAAAAATTCGCCAACAGGCCACACGCTCCCGCATCAGAGCTCAAGACCATACCACTATCCTAGCCGTTCGCCACATGGGGACTCGACATGGTGGGCCCACTAAAGAAATCATCAAAGGGCGGAAGAACACACTTGCTCGTCGCAGTCGACAAGTTCACAAAGTGGATCGAAGCAGTGCCCATCACCAGCTCTACAGCTCTCACGGCTGTCAACTTCATCAAGTCGATCATCTTCAGATTCGGAGTGCCACATAACATCATTACGGACAACGGCACGAACTTCACGGCCGCAGAATTTCAGAACTTCTGCGAAGAACTGGGCATCAAAGTAAATTACGCATCAGTCGCGCACCCACAGTCCAACGGCCAGGTGGAAAAACCAAACGGCCTTGTCTGTGGGGGAATCAAGAAACGGCTCCTCGCACCACTCGAGCAAGCCGCCGGCAACTGGGTAGAAGAGCTCCCCGCGGTCCTGTGGAGCCTACGAACCACACCAAACACTGCGACCCAATACACACCTTTCTTCATGGTGTACGGGGCAGAGGCAGTCTTACCACATGACCTCAAGTTCAGAGCACCCCGGGTCACCGGATACGAAGAATAAGAAGCAGCAGAAGCACTGCAAGACGACAAAGATACGGCTGACGAAGCAAGAGACACAGCCTTGACAAAATCAGAAGGGTACCAAGACAAACTACGTACCTACCAAAGCAGTCGACTGCGCACTAGAACATTCAACAAAGGTGACCTAGTCCTACGACTAATACAAGAGAAGGTCCACAAACTTGCCCCCCAATGGGAAGGACCAATCATCATCTCAGAAGTCATCGGAGGGGGCGCCTACAGGCTGAAGAACCCAAAGACAGACGAGGACGTGGGCAAGCCATGGAACGTAGCAAACTTGCGACTGTTCTATCCATAGCCCCTATCGGTCAGACATGACTGGCAATTCATGTAAATCACTTGCCCACAATAAAATAAGTGTTGCCCAAATACTGCCATCTCAAAGCTCTCGGGGGCTGAAGAGGAACCCCCCCCCCCCGAGCAACTCTATCGCCTACGCGATCCCAACCGAAGCACTAGGGGGCTGAAGAGGAAACTCCCCCCCCCCGAGCAACTCTATCGCCCACGTGATCCCAACCGAAGCACTCGGGGGCTGAAGAGGAAACTCCCCCCCCCCCGAGCAACTCTATCGCCCACGCGATCTCAACCGAAGCACTCGGGGGATTAAGAGCAAAACTCCCCCCCGAGCAACTGCTATCGCATGCGCGATCTTAATAGAAGCACTCGGGGGCTGAAGAGGAAACTCCCCCTCGAGCAACTCTATCGCCTACGCGATCTCAACCAAAAAACTCGGGGGCGTGAGAGAAAAACTCCCCCCCCCCCCCCGAGCAACTGCTATCGCATGCGCGATCTTAATCGAAGCACTCGGGGGCTGAAGAGGAAACTCCCCCCCCCCCCCCCCGAGCAACTCTATCGCCTACGCGATCTCAACCGAAGCACTTGGGGCTTAAGAGCAACCCCCCCCCCCCCCGAACAACTCTATCGCCTACGCGATCTTCTTCATGAAGCACTCGGGGTCTCGAGCACAAACCCCACCCGAGAGACGACCATCAACACTCCCATGGCATCCAAGCACTTTTGAAGAAACTTTGGAGGAAGCACAAGCTCATCTAGTCTTCACCTGATCGCCAACGATCACCTAAAGACTCGGGGGCTACTCCCATCGGGAGCGCTCCCGCGCACCCGATAAAAAGACAACAAAGGAAACAAATTTTAGCCTACGCCTGACCCTTCGACTCAAGCGTAGCCTCGGGGGCTACTCCCATCGGGAGCGTTGTCACGCACCCGATAGAACCAACAGTACCAAGTATAGGATGGACCCGAAGACAGTCCCCAGCAGTAAAAGACTCTCAGTTACAAAAGGATTCGAAGACAGCTCCTGATGGTCAAAACACAATTTTTGGTGGCATAAAAGGCTCAAATATAAATTCCACTACAAAGGATAAAACAAAGTTTACATCATAGATATCATCTTCAGTACAAAAGGACTCAACTACATTTGGATAGAAGGCAGCTCCTGTTACAAGAGAAAATCACCCAAGGAACTATGACTTCTGCATGTGTGCCCATGAGGGGTAATCTACTCTAGTACAAGAGCATCATCACAGACAAAGTAGGAGTCGAAGCAACAGGCTCATGATGTCAATGACATAACAAAAGGTGAAGCTCGACTTATTTGCAGAACCATTGGAGACACTGCTCCACCAGCTTCTTCTCCGGCTCCACCCAAACTGCCGGCGAAGATGACGCTGCTGCCTCTAGTTCTACAAGGTCGCCTGCCGCACTCGTTTAACCGGTGACTTGACATCGAGGTCTTCTTCAGAGGCAGAGGAGGAAGCAGTTGAAGACGGCTCACCACCACCGCCAGAAGAGTCCCAAGAGGAAGAAGCAGTAGAAGACGCCGGTGATGGACTTCTCGACTTTGTGGAGCTGTCGCTGCTCGACTCCTGCCCATGCAGATCCATGTTGTTGCCACTCGGATCGAAAGCGCGGACAGTGACAGTGCTCTCACCATCAAAATGACAGCTGAGCATATCACCATCCCGCAAATTCAACCGCCAAGCAAATAAACTCCAACCAGAGCCAAGAAAAATCAAGCGAGAGCTATCAACCTCCAAATCAACATAAGAAGGAGATCGACAGCTCCCTTGAAGGTACAGAAGCAAGCCATCCAAGCCACGTTCAGAGACAATGGCAGAAAAGCAGAGGGAAGAAGGATGCGATTGGCAGTTTGGCCACGAAAACGCAAAATAAAATCGTAGCGCCAGAATCCCTCCTCCAAGGGAGAGGAGGAAGGCACTGTCACCGCACCATGGCGGCCACCACGGCATGAGCGTGGTGTGCGGCCACGACGGCCACGACGACCACGTCCACGGCCAACACCTCGCCTAGGAACCATGAGCGGAAGAAGAGATGAAGAAAGAGGTGAAGCAGCGAGTTGGATAGAAGCGTGGAAGAGAAAGGCCTATTTATAGAACAACTACCATCAAGGCACAGAGAAGCCAAAACGACAGCAGCAATTAATTCAAAGACCAATCGTCCCAGCCGTCTCGGACTCCAAGACGAACATGCTTTCTCACGGTACGCATTGTACGCAAGACGCGTCAATTCGCGCGCGTTTCCAACACGCGTATGGGAAACCCAACCGGCGCCTGCCGCACGCCACAGCGGTCATCATTATGTACGGTCCAGAAGATGTGACGGTTCAATGGCAGAGAATCACTGCCAGCCATCAAACAGAGGCATCACTGCCCCTCACAAACAGCAAAGAAAAAACCAAAGAGACACCAAGGCTCTGATATTCCATCTTTCAGATCTTTTTCCCCAAGGAAGAAAAACATCTTACTCCCATCGGGAGCGTACATCATAAGAGTCCCGGGTGCTCCCTCACCTAAAGGTTAGCCACGTGCTCGAGTGAACACTCGCACTTATGAGAGTCTCGGGTGCTCCCTCAACCCGACGTAAGACAAACAAACATTCGCCAAGACCATACGGCGCTAAGAGTCTCGGGTGCTCCCTCACCCGAAGAGCCGAAAACGGCATTCGAGTGATTACTCGCAAAAAAACCCCCCGACTGAGCAATCGAAAACAAAGCTCCTCGGGTGAATAAGTGAACAGCTCGCTTGATGTTTTGTTCCAAGCGGGTGCAATGCTATAAGGCTCCGCGCCTCAAAAACACACGTTCCTGGAACACGATACACTGTGCCCAGATGCCACGCAAGATTAGCGTGTAGGTAAGACCCCGCTGCGAAGTATGGCCGGGCTGGGACTTGCCGAAGAGCGATTTCACTCCCAACCTTTCCCATGCGTAGAGCATGATAGAAAAGCCGGGCGGACGCGCCTTAGGCTACACACATTACTGGCGGCAAATGAACACCGTAAAGATCTGAAGCGGCCGGACTTTTGCTCGACACCAGTGTTCCAAGCTCACGTCGAGGGACGTGGGTTTGATTGGGCTACTGTGGTATTTTCCCTAGTGCAATTCACCAAGGCTCGATCCGTCGACTCCTTGGGCCCTTTCAGCTTAGCATCCCTCGAAACAGGTTTTGTCATGGCCACCAGACTGCCAGCGACCCACGGATGAAACCGTGCATATCAATGAACGACAAATGAATGTACTCGAGTCCCTGCGCGACTCTTCGAGTCCCCCGGGCACTCGGGGGCTACCGACGAGGGGGTGACCCCACGACTCCTACGGACGAGCCTACCTGGTGTCCATGAAGGCAGAAGGCCCATGAAGATACGGCCTCGGCCCGCTAGTTGGCACCGACGTAGGAGTCCTCAACTCACAAGGAAGGTGCGAAGATCTTCCGTACGGAGCAAGCTAGGGTTAGGAAAGTTTACCTGTACACGTAGATGAACTCCCTGAGACCTAGCCCGATATATAAGGGCTAGGAGGGGCGACGCCTGCTTATTGGCTTCTCGCCCTTCGTTGGTTACCCCAAGTGAAGGTTTGAGATGCAGTGCAGCAGCAGTTTTCCCTCGGTGAAGATACCAAGGTTTGTCTCCAGTAGGACTCCGGAGATGATAAGTAGGTGTCAGCGGCGCAACTGACACGGACCTGCACACAGACACAGATAACTTTGTTCCCAACGAAGTTCAGAGAGGTTGTCAATCTCTCCGGTCTTGTTGTTCACAAATGATAAAACGCAAGGGATAATGATAGCAACTTGAAAGTAAATGCAGAAAAGTAAATATAGCTTGGAATCAGTAATGAGGATATGGACCGGGATACGTGATGTTCACTAGTGACGTCTCTCTCCCAAAAGACGATAAAACTTCTATGCGAGGTAAACAAATTACAGAAGGGCAATTGACAGGATTATGAACGCACCGCAATGCTAACTATGCTACAAAAGAAAGGAAGAGGTTCAAAAGCACGGGCAGTACGCCAAAATAAGTAGACCGAAATCCATCTGCATCTACTACTAATCATCCTCCTTGAGATATCTATCCAGAAAATCTTGCTGGTATTAAGTTGCGAGCCCCACCCAAAGTGTAAACCCAACGCAACAGACAACTGCATTAAAAAGAACTTCGCGTAAAGTAAACAATCCTTGTAACCGCGGTTACAAGCACCATTGTTTTCCCCCTTGTGGCATCAGCACATCCCCTAGACTCATGTTTCCGTCACTCAAGCGTGTCATCGGGGGGGGGGGGCATGAACCCACAATCTAGCACAACGCTCCCTCTTGGAGTCACTACCTACTACTTGGCCAAAGAAATAAACAGCAACGGAGAACATGCAAGAATTACTTAGGAACAAAAATATAAGAGATCAAAACCAAATATATTACTCTATCACAATCTCAACATAATCTCATAATCCATCAGATCCCTCCAAACTCAACATAGCAACAGCAGAAATATTACAAAGGTGCCTCGATCATGTAGGGCAGCTCACGAGGTCTAAACAATGAAGATCAAAGAGGGGAGGAGAACATCACAGAGCTAATGATCACGGACCCATGGTCCAAGGAAAACTACTCACGAGACATCCGGGGAGCATCCATGGTGGAGAGGAGACTACCGGAGGTCAATCCTCCCTCCGGCAGGGTGCCGGGAAGAGGTCTTCTGGTGCTCCCGATCTTGGAAGCGAGGCGGCGGCGGAACAGAGGCGAGTTCGCGGAATAGGGTTCTGCTTCTGGAGTTTTCCTGTGACGGGGGATAAATAGGTGAAGGGGGCAGCCAGAGGTGGACCAGGGGGCCCAGGCGCCCCCCTGGCGCGGCCAGGGGTGGGGCCGCGCCGGGTGGACGCCTGGGCCCCCCTGGCTCCCCTCTAGCCCCTCCCGGGCTCTTCTCGAAGCTTCCGTCACGCTGATTTTTTATCTGAATTTTCTCGAATTTTTCTGGCACTTTTTATATGGGGGAAACTGAAATAGAAAAACTGCAGAAAACAGGAACTGGCACTGGGGTGCACTGAGTTAATAGGTTAGTCCAAATATGATCAAAAGTGTATGAAAGTGTATCTAGATCATAGCAATATCACACAAAACATGCATGGAGCAAGCAGAAATTATAGATACGTTTTGGACGTATCAACATCCCCAAGCTTAATTCCTGCTCGTCCTCGAGTGGGTAAATGATAACAAGCATAATTTATGTGGTGACATGCTAGCAACCATATAAGAACTTTGAAAAGTAAAGCAATCAAGGTTAGAGATTCAATTCAAGTCATAACAGGCAAGAGTCTATATTAGCATTGAAATAAGTAACGAAAGAACAAAAGGTGCAAGAGCTCTCGATGTCCGTGACTCGAATGTCTCCAAATGGTGTTTGCGTGCAAGAAGGGGGATAGGGAATACGAGAAAAAAGTATTTTTGTGTTGGGAACTCAATCTACTAAAGTTTCAGACTTGGTCTTCTTTGGAATCTTATCTTGACTCGTCCCCAGACCACTAGCCAGGTACAAGTCAATTTGATCCACTCCTTTTCGATATTTCGAGCACTCATGCAATGGATGAGCGTAAGCACGAGAGTTGACACTTAGGATGGAAAAGAGAGAAATATGGTGGAGGAGGAAGACAAAAAAGGATAAGAAAGGCTCACATCAATGAGGACAATCATAGGCAAGAGATGCCAAATGATAGATATGATGTGAGGAGTAGGGATTGCCATGCAACGGATGCACATACGAGCTAAGAAGCTCTCCAATGGAACTAGTGGGGGTGCATCTAACTTGCTCGCTCATGAAGACCTAGATCTCGTTTGAAGAGGCTCATCCTTGGAATATGCAAGCCAAGGTCTATAGTGTGAAGGTCCCCACATAGCTATATGCATAAAGATCATGTCTATGGAGTACAGGGATATAAAGGGAGTACTAGTGTGGATCTCTCAAAAGGATAGTAGTGTTGCCCCTTTCTCTCTTTTTATTTCTTTTTCTCTTTTTCTATTTTTTTTTGTATTTTTTGTGGCCTCAATGGCTCTTTCTATTTAACTCCCACTTGTCCTCTTTGAGATCTTTTATTGTGTCCACTTTGGGATCTTTTCCTCACTTAAGGGCAACACTCTATTTTACAAGAAGGTAAAGGAGATCTTTCACACTTTACAAGGTACTCAAAACATAAAGAAGATGTAACTATCATGATGTATGCAAGGTATGTCGCTGTCAGTGTAGCAGGAACATGTATGACATGAAGATCAAGTCATGAAGAGGTGGATGTTGCATGGCAATATAACTCAGAAAGGCTATGGAAATGCCTTGATAGGTAGGTATGGTGGCTGTTTTGAGGAAAGATAAAGGGAGGCTTATGATGACAGAGTGTATCATGCCAAGGGTTTGGATGTACCGGCGAGGGTGGACACCAACTCTCGGAGTGAGAAGAAGGCAATGCACGGCACGGGAAAGGCTAGCAAAATATGGGAAGGTGGAAGTGTCAACTCTCAATACTTACATTAGTCTGAAGAACTCATGCACTTATTATCGGTAACTCTCAATCTAATAAGGAGGTTCACAAAGAGACAAGTACCCCGAGGAGGAGTGTATGGGGGTTTGGTTATCCTTGCGCATCCTCGACTCATGGTACGTGAGTGTACTCTAATATCCGACCCCTCAGAAGAGTATTGATCCATCTAGTAGCTAGAGTTCTCAACTAGTTTTGTAGGTTTTGAAAATAAACACGGATTTCCCAAAATACGACACCTGTCACTAATAGGCTAGAGCTCTTGACACCAAAATTTCAAACATTACTCACATCAATACCTCAAAACTATTACAAGCTACTACTAAAATTAAATAGCAACCTCAATTACCTACTTTCAAGACAAGACACAACTCAGTGCAACAACCAACTCTCTTTAACAAGATAAACATGAAAACTAAAAAGAGTTCAGCATCAAACTAAACAAAATCCAAGGCTCTTGCTAAAGACAAACTAAGACTAAAACTAAACATGGCAGTAGCTACGAAAAGATAAAGAACACACAACAGAAAAAGATAGGCATGAAGAATCCTATGATGTGTTCTAAATTTTGAAAGTGGAGCGTGTTTCTCTCCCACACAAAGTAAGAAGGGATATAACTTGTTATGAACAGCAAGAAAAGCTAAAAACAAACTAAAAAAACAAAACCTAAGAGCGAGACGCTCCAAGCATAGCACATAACGCATGAAGTGATAAAATATAGTGAGACGAAGGACGAACTGATGATTGTTGACGGAGAAGGGGATGCACGGGGGCATCCCCAAGCTTAGACGCTTGAGTCTCCTTGAATATTTATTGGGGATGCATGGGGGCATCCCCAAGCTTGAGCGCTTGACACTCCTGGATCTTCTTTCATCATCTTCTATCGCACACTTGAAAACTCCCTTCATACATAACTCATCATAAGCTTATTAGAGAGGTTAGTACCCTTAATAAATAAAAAAATTACCCACTTGATATAAAGATAATCTTGAAGAGCTACTGTTTCTCAAGAGTGCCAAAAAGTTTTTGCAAAGAAAAAGAGCGCTTAAGGTTTGCAAAAGTAAGGAGAGACAAATCGTGGCAGAATCAGTGAAAAACAGAACAGCAGATAGTAAAGAATTTTTTTAGGGACACTTCTGCAACTCAAATCAAAAAACTCAGAACATACGGAAGTTTCGTAATTGTATAGAGCAGACTGTGTAAAAATTTCAGCTCAAAAAGATGAACTGGTATTTTTCTGGAATTTTTCTGGTCACGAGGACAGAATCTGTTTTCTGGACAGCATGTCACAACTTTTACTTCCCTTGCCGTAAGAGGCTATAACTTGGCACAAAGCTGAAAAATAAAGATACAATGATGTTGCTACAGAAGTAACAATCATCAAGACACAACAAAAGCAAAAAGAAAACACCTAAATTCGTTGCGGGCTGCCTCCCGAAAGCGCTTCTTTAAAGCCATTAGCTAGGCTTAAAGATTATAGAAGATGCTCTCATAAGAATAAGGATTTGAAGCAAAAGAGAGCATCAAGAAGCAAATATGAAACGCATTTAATCCTAACCCACTTCATATGCATTGGCATCTTGTAAGAAAATAAATCAAAGAAGCACAAAGAGACAAGCATATGAAGGTGGGACAAGAACAACTTCAAAACTTTCAACATAAAGAGAGTAGTTTTAGTAATATGGAAGTTTCTACAACCAAACTTTCCTCTCTCAAAATAATTTTCAATAGTATCATGAACAACATCAAGAATATAACTATCACATAAATCATATTGTTCATAACCTACGAGCACACGTGTATTATTTTCAACACGGTTTTTAGGATCATAAGATAAATGCAACCCAACATATTGAGATTTGATAACAGGAAAATTCTCCGGAGTTGGAGATTTTAAAAGGATAATAGGACACTCAAGTGTGGGTGCGATAGCAAAAATTTCATGCTTAACATGAGGAACTATAGCAAGTTCATCTCCGTAAGCATCATCCATAGTGGCATCACGGGCATAAGCATAGAAGGCATCAACTTCATCAAAAAGGGATATTTCAAAAGAATCCATAGGATCATAATACTCATATAAGGTGAGAGTCAAAGAGTTACTCTCATTAGAAGGTAGACATGGATGGCTCCATTCTTCCTCCTTTTGTTCGCCACTCTCCTCCTCTTCTTCATCCAAAGAGCTTTCAGGTTCAGTAATTTCTTCTTCTATAGGGTCCTGCAAAACATTAGTCTCTTCCTTTTGGGGAGAGATTCTCTCAAGATGATCAGTAATATAATAATTTGCATCATAATTTTCCAAACAATAGTTAATTATAGCAAGACTCTCATATTTGTAAGGGGCTTCATCAATATTTTCAAGAAAAGAAGTAATTTCATAGGCACCCTTCAAAGCAACAAATTCTTCTATTTGTTCTGCATCATAAAAATCATAATTTCCCTTAGCATAAGAAGCTAAGGTTTCATCCTCATTGTACTCACATTGGAAAGCAAGGTGTTTGTGCCTCATAAAGCAACAAGATTCATCCCTGCAGAAAGATATATTATATATTGAGCACAAGTTTTTAGCATACTCATACGATTGATGTATGAGTCTCCATAAGTGTATCCTTTTTTTAGACAAGCGGTATTCCTTGTAATATTCTTGTTGATCCTCGGTGAATCCTCCATGCCAATAGGATCTAGTTTCAAAAAAGTACATTGATTGGCAAGTAAGGAACTAGACATACTATAATTATATTTATTTTTTTGATTTTTGATACAAGACACAAAGATAAAAACTGAAAGGTAAACTAACAAGACTAAAAAACAAAGGTAAAGGGTAGTGTGCAACTCCCCTATCTTAGCACTCGGAGTCCCCGGCAACGGCGCCAGAAATACTCTTGCTTATTGGCTTCTCGCCCTTCGTTGGTTACCCCAAGTGAAGGTTTGAGATGCAGTGCAGCAGCAGTTTTCCCTCGGTGAAGATACCAAGGTTTGTCTCCAGTAGGACTCCGGAGATGATAAGTAGGTGTCAGCGGCGCAACTGACGCGGACCTGCACACAGACACAGATAACTTTGTTCCCAACGAAGTTCAGAGAGGTTGTCAATCTCTCCGGTCTTGTTGTTCACAAATGATAAAACGCAAGGGATAATGATAGCAACTTGAAAGTAAATGCAGAAAAGTAATAAAGGTTGGAATCAGTAATGAGGATATGGACCGGGATACGTGATGTTCACTAGTGATGTCTCTCTCCCAAAAGACGATAAAACTGCTATGCGAGGTAAAAAAAATACAGAAGGGCAATTGACAGGATTATGAACGCACCGCAATGCTAACTATGCTACAAAAGAAAGGAAGAGGTTCAAAAGCACGGGCAATACGCCAAAATAAGTAGACCGAAATCCATCTGCATCTACTACTAATCATCCACCTTGAGATATCTATCCAGAACATCTCGCTGGTATTAAGTTGCGAGCCCCACCCAAAGTGTAAACCCAAAGCAACAAACAACTGCATTAAAAAGAACTTTGCGTAAAGTAAACAATCCTTGTAACCGCGGTTACAAGCACCGTTGTTTCCCCCTTGTGGCAACAGCACATCCCCTAGACTCATGTTTCTGTCACTCAAGCGTGTCATCGGGGGGGCATGAACCCACAATCTAGCACAACGCTCCCTCTTGGAGTCACTACCTACTACTTGGCCAAAGCAATAAACAGCAACGGAGAACATGCAAGAATTACTTAGGAACAAAAATATAAGAGATCAAAACCAAATATATTACTCTATCACAATCTCAACATAATCTCATAATCCATCAAATCCCTCCAAACTCAACATAGCAACAGCAGAAATATTACAAAGGTGCCTCGATCATGTAGGGCAGCTCACGAGGTCTAAAGAATGAAGATCAAAGAGGGGAGGAGAACATCACATAGCTACTGATCACGGACCCATGGTCCAAGGAAAACTACTCACGAGACATCCGGGGAGCATCCATGGTGGAGAGGAGACTCCCGGAGGTCAATCCTCCCTCCGGAAGGGTGCCGGGAAGAGGTCTTCTGGTGCTCCCGATCTTGGAAGCGCGGCGGCGGCGGAACAGAGGCGAGTTCGCGGAATAGGGTTCTTCTTCTGGAGTTTTCCCGTGACGGGGGATAAATAGGCGAAGGGGGGCAGCCAGAGGTGGACCAGGGCCCCAGGCGCCCCCCTGGCGCGGCCAGGGGTGGGGCCGCGCCGGGTGGCCGCCTGGGCCCCCCTGGCTCCCCTCTGGCCCCTCCCGGGCTCTTCTCGAAGCTTCCGTCACGCTGATTTTTTATCTGAATTTTCCCGAATTTTTCTGGCACTTTTTATATGGGGGAAAACTGAAATAGAAAAACTGCAGAAAACAGGAACTGGCACTGCGGTGCACTGAGTTAATAGGTTAGTCCAACTATGATCAAAAGTGTATGAAAGTGTATCTAGATCATGGCAATATCACACAAAACATGCATGGAGCAAGCAGAAATTATAGATACGTTTTGGACGTATCAACGCCAAAGACATCCAATCTCACCTGTAACCCTAGCCTTGAGCGCTCCAGCCTTGGCTTCCATTGTAATCGCATCTCCCCGGTCAATAATATCGACCAAGAGCGAGCCTTCCTGTTTGCCGACGAGCTATCGTCCAACCTGTGCCTCTCATGACTAACCCAGGGTCCCTGACCATGGGATTTGCCAGGGTTGATCCCCGTCACTCGTGCTTGGTATGAAACACTGAAGGATTTTCTTCTGAAGAAGGGCTTCAAACCAGGAACAACTGATCCGACTCTTTTTACTCGTGCATAAAAAAATGATCTTTTTGTGTGTCAAATTTATGTCGATGATATTATTTTTGGCTGTACTAACCCTGATATTAGCGAAGAATTTTCTCGTATGATGTCGAAGAAATATGAAATGTCTATGATGGGTGAATTGAAGTTCTTTCTCGGGCTTCAAATTCGTCAAAAGAAGAATGGGACTTTCATTTCTCAAGAGAAATACCTCAGAGATTGCCTGAAAAAGTTTGATCTTGTCAGTTGTAAAACTATCAAGACTCCAATGCCTACTAATGTTCATCTAGATGCAGATGAGAAGGGAAAACCTTTCGATCAGAAGAAATATCGCTCGATGATCGATTCGCTTCTTTATCTTTGTGCATCTAGACCTGACATTATGCTATCAGTTTGTATGTGTGCTCGTTTTCACGCAAACCCGAAAGAATCGCATCATATTGCTGTCAAGCGAATTCTTCGATATCTGGCTCATACACCAACTTTGGGACTATGGTATCCCAAAGGTGCCCAGTTTGATCTCGTTGGATATTCTGATTCTGACTGGGCTGGTGATCGAGTCGACCGGAAATCTACCTCAGGCACATGTCATTTTCTCGGTAGATCTCTTGTCTGTTGGGCTTCGAAGAAACAGAATTGCGTATCTATTTCTACGGTTGAAGCCGAGTATATTGTTGCTGGTTCATGTTGCACTTAAATTCTGTGGCTCAAGCAAACGCTGAAAGATTATGGTATTCTTGTGAAGAAAATTCCATTGCTATGTGATAACGAGAGTGCTATCAAAATTGCCCATAATCTTGTGCAACACTCTCGAACGAAGCATATTGACATTCGTCATCATTTTCTTCGAGATCACGTTCAGCGAGAAGATATTGTTATTAGCCATGTACGCACCGAAGATCAATTGGCTGATATCTTTACGAAACCCCTGGATGAGAAGAGGTCCTGTGCACTAAGGTGTGAGTTGAACATATTGGACTCACGCAATGTGCAGTAAGATCATAACTATCGGTAGTATGTATTATATACATTTTCTTTCTATGTTGTTTACTTACGTTATTTTTCTATCGTGTTTCTTTTTCGTTTGTTTTCGTTCGTTTGGTGTTGTCCTATACACTTATCACTCTGAGTTTTATCGTTGTTTTTCCCTCGGATTGATTAAGCATCAGACCCTGTTTTCCCTCTATTCAATACCTACCCCATCTTTGCTTTTCTCTCGTGAACATGTATATTTGTACTCGATCAAGATTCCCTTCGAATGTCATTGATTCCGAAGGTAAATCTATCGAACTTTTATCTACTTTTATACTCGATGTTCGATGAGTTTGGTCTCGAAGTGGAGCAACTTTCTTTCGGTTCGTTGGGATTTTCCCGCGATTACCGCCACAAAATCCGTCTGTTGAATGCGGAGAGACGCGGAATCTGCGTCGTTGGATCAGACCTGACAGTTACGTCAGAACCCTCCCCTATAAATACTGATCCACCCCACCGGTTCAGCACTCGCAATTCCCTCGACTTCATCTCTCCGCTCCCGAAGTTCTCTGTGGCGCGCCGCCGTGCTGCTCATCGCCGTCGACTCCCTCGCCGCTTTGCTACCGGAAGGAAGCCGCCGGAGACCTCCCCGTCGACGAGGAACTTCATCCGCGTCGTCGTAGTCGCCGCACATCGCCAAGTTAGGGTATGTGTGGCTCTAAGACTCGATTCCAATCTCCTCTGTTCATCGAGCCCTAGATTTGTTCTTGATTTTCTCTCTTTTTATTACATCTGTTTGATCCTTTTGGATCATTGAATCTTGGGAAATCTGTTTCTAGCGTTTTCTGTCGATTCCCCACCTGAGCTAGGTAAGAAATCCCTCGGATTCTCTCACTTAGACAATTTCCTCTGAAGCGTGTCGATGGATTTGCACTTGTGCACTTATTTCATTCAAGTTCTTCGTTAGATTTACACTTAAAAATCTAGCCTAGCACTTGCTTGAAAACTTGCTGCAAGACAAGTTTATCGATATGTTTACTGCATTCAAAATGATTTTCCTCGAAAACCGCTGGTACTTGTTCACAACTTTCCTATATTCCTTTGCACCTATCTTTTTCGCAGGAAAATGTCTGGGATCGAAGGAAATGTCAGAGCTCTCAAGCGTGTGGGAGGCCGAACAAGAATCACCAACAACTCTGAAGGATTATCAGAGGATTTGATCATTGAAAAGAAATTAAGAACGCCTGAAGGTTCTGAAGATGATCGTACGAGAGAAAACCGTCTGCAAGAGATTCGAAGGCTTCAAGCGCTTCGTTGGTATGAATACAAGTCACTAATGCCTCGCTGGGAGAGGTTGTTTGCTTTGAAAAATCCTTGGTCGGATGTCAAATCTTTAAGGCCCAAGTGGAAGAAAGATAATCGACCACCTCCTCCAGCTGATGCTCATCCATCCTCTCTGAAAACACCTGCCAACTTTCAAAAGCTGGTTGATGCTCGGGAAGCACGAGCACAAAAACGCAAAGAGGCTAAAGCAAGAAAGGAGGATGCTACTGCTGAGGGTGCCGAGGAAGTTGGCCCAAGCGCCAAACCGAAGGCTGGCAAGAAATCAGCCAAGCGAAAGAAAAAGGTGGTAATTGTCTCGCCAACAAACGCGAGCTCCGAAGAAGAAGCAAATTCCGATGATCAAGACCCTGGCACTGAGGCTGATGTCAAGGACTTTCCTCAGAAGAAGAAGTCGAGCAGTAAAAGCATCAGGATCCAGGAGCCAGCTGCCCAGGCTCCTCGAGAAACAATTGACATGACCGATTTGGTCACTGATCCGCCCATTTCATCTGCTCCACCAGTTCAAGCTCGCAGGGAAAAACCTTCGGCCAAATCGAAGGGAAAGCAAGCTCAAGTGGCCGAGGACGATGAAACTCTTATCCAGCGAAAAGAAAGGTTGGCCAAGCAAAAAGAACAAGAAGATAAAGACTTGACAAATTCCAAGCTCTTAAACTTCCACAGTCAGCCCGAACATAAAAAGTCTCAAGTTGCTCAACAACTGGGCATTTTACATCTGGTCAGTGAAAAGTATCGACGACAAATTGCTGAAGGCACAATTCCTAGTGCCTCGAAGGATAAAGCTGCGGCCCCTAGTGCCGTAACAAAACCCATTGCTGCTGCCAAGGCCACCAAGGAGGCCGAGAAGAAAGCCAAGGAGGCTAGGCAGAAGGCTCAGGCTGCCCCAGTTCCTCAAGGTGCTCCAGCACCTGCGCCTGCCCCTGCTGCACCTGTTGTTTCCGGCCCTCGTGCCGATGAAGAGAGCTCCAACGAAGGAGATTCTAGTGCCCATGCTCCTTGGGATGCTGCTAATATTTCACATATCCTCTGGAAGATGGCTACCACACCGAGCAAAGTCACTGCCGAGGATGATGTCCCTGCTGAGATCCAAGAGCATTTAGCTCGATACATGATTCGCTGGGAAGGGTATCTCACCCAGGATCGCAAGGATAAGGAGCAAGTGAGATTTTACTCCATGCAACTTCAAGAAGAAACCGAGGACCTTGAGTCCCGTAAGTTTTTCAAATCCAAGATTGCCACCCTTGAAGCATCCAGAAGGGCACAGAAGGAAAACTTGACCGCCGTGAATGAAAAGGTTCGACAAATTGTGTCTGCCATATGCAAAGAGCACAATGATGCCCTGTACAAAAGAAAATATCGAAAGAGAAAGTCTGCTGCCCCAACCTCTGCGCGTGGGACGCCAGAGATCGAGAAGAATGCCAAGAAGTCCAAGCCAACCGAGGTCGTTGCTGCCACAGCACGACAGGAAACTACACCAACCCCCACCAAGCAACCCAGTCCTCCTCGCCAAACAACTCCACCCCCTCACCAAGCTACACCTCCTCCTCGTCCACCATCACCACCAAACGCCTCGTCGCCACCACCAAACCCATCATCACCACCGCACATCATTCCATCGACCACCCCAGCCATCGAGACCCAAGCACAAGCAGAGACCGAGCAACCTGCTCAAGTCGAGCAAGAAACTCAAGCCCTCATCTCCTCTGCTCACAAAGATTACTCCTCTGCCCAGACTCTGCGTGAAGGAGAAGACGCTAATGTTGATATCACAACAATTTCTTCTTGTCAAGATGCTGTCAAAGGAAATAGTTTTGGAGATGACAGTTCTAGTGACGGTTCTTCCTCCTCCTCATCAAATTACTCGAACGAAGAAATGGTTGATGCTTTCGCACAACTGGACGAAGATTTGGAGGCCATGGAGACTGAAGAAGCCGCTCAAATTGCTAATGCCGACGAAGGAGTTGCCGTCGAAGCACAGGCCGAGGAGAATGCCCCTGCAGCCATCCCAGCTCAGGATATTATAAATGTTCCTTCTTAAATTCCTCGTCCTGCTGAGCCAGTTTTCCAGATGCCGGATAATGCTTCCGAGGTTTTTCTTGTTGATGAGCTGCTCCATTCTGCTCATCCGAGATAAATGCTGCCCCTGTTCCGCTCAGATGTTCCTCGAGGAGGCCCCATCTTCAAAAGGCGTGAACACAAGCCATTTTTCTTCGGGACCAATCCCTACGAGAAGCCGATAAGTGCATATTCTCTTCGGTTTTGGACCCAAGAGCAAGCCATATACTACACCCGTGTGCTGTACAACAAGGCGAGAGTTTTTCAACAGCAATACCTTCATATGACTTCGGTGTACTCCACTTCATGTTTCGAGAATGTTGCTGAAACAATTGATGGCCTTCATGCTCACAAGATGTTTGCTCTAGATTGTGGGTACAATCCGAGCTTATCAAGCAATTTTATGCAACGCTCTATGTCACTGGTGATCCCGAGAACTCGAAGACGTGGAAATTTGATTATATGATCCAAGGCCAAGTATTCCATATGACTGTCGCCAATTTCTGGCCATCATCAATTTACCTCGGTTCGAAGGATTACCACACAAGCTTCATGACTTACCTGCTCCAACTCCTGCTGAATTTTTTACGCTCATGAATCCAGATGTCGTAGGAGATAACTACCCGGCTGAGCCCAAGCCACGACATTTGATATTTGAAGCAAAGGCATGGTTTTATATTCTTTCGAAGACCTTGATGCCCATGCTCGATGTGCACGATGATTTTCCCATTCCCAATGATGTGCAACTTGCTCTGTTGAAGATAGTCCACGGTCATCCTTTCGATTTTGAAGACTACTTCATCAAAACTTTGGTGTCTTCTGCTGATGATCACAATTCCCACAAGCCGTATGCACCATGGCTGATGGCTATCTGCAATTACTCTTGGGACGTGCCATTCCCCGTGTCAATTTTCCCGAAGATTTTCACTCCACCAGTTAGGGAAGTATTGCAGATTGTTGCTCGACCCAACGATCAATATGCTGAGCACACTGGCATCCGCGCCCATTTAACTGAGCTTAATGTTTGCTCGAAGTTTATCAAGACAGTGCATCACATGGAAGTTTCTCTTTGGTCCCAGCAAATGCTTCAACATCACATCGACCAAGATTTCATTCAGAAGCAAGCCTTGATGGACGAGATAAATCATTTGCGCAATATTACCATGAACAACAATCAAATGTTGCGTGAATGCCTTCGCCGTGATTGGAAAGGACTGCGGAAATTCAATTCCGTCGGTCAACTTCAGCGATATGGTTTCGAAGAATATCCTCCACATCTGAACAGAAACTGGACTAATGATGATCGAGTAGATCGCCCGGATCCCAATATCCCTCGGCTGTCGAAGAACAGAGATGTGCTCAGTGTCGATGATTATTATCACATTACTATGAACACCTTCTCCTTCGACTCCGAGAAAGATGAAGCCCCTCAACGCCAACCGAGAGTTTACACTCCACATCCTCGAAGCCCCAGGACCCCGCCGAAATCGCAGCTGGAATCTTCTGGAGATCACCACTCTTTCCGCACGAAGATCACTCCTCCAGGCGCTCGCCCAATTCGTCGTGCTCCAACGCTCGCCGAATCTTCTCGTCGTCGCCGGAGCCGTCCAAGCGAGTAGGGATTTCTTTCGACCCTATTCTCTCGACTTTTTGTACGTTGTGACAAAAAGGGGGAGATGTAGTGGCATCGAAGAAATTAGTTTGCCTACGGGGTTAAGGGATTTGCTTTTCATTCGATAAACTTTTGAACCTTAAGGTTTCTGAGTAGTTTCAACAAACTTTCGATTCATATTCGATCTGGTTGTAACTAACTCTAAGTAGGTCTGTGAACTGCTATCCTTTTGGTAAGATATCTATCTGCTACTTGCGATACTTAACCTTTTTGCAGGAAGTTATCTTTCATATAAGTTCACAGGTCATTCGAGGAGATTGCATATTTCTCATTGGATATTATCTGGAATGCAATTTCACTCGCTAAGATTATTGATGTTTTTCCCTCGACTCTACTTGTCAAATATGCACTTCACAGGAAACTCTTATCTTCCGTGCATACATCAAGGGGGAGTATTTCATCGATCTTAGCACTGGTTTATCATCGAAAACTCAAAACTTTTTCAATTATTTATCGATGCCTGTTTTGTCAACAATCGTCCAAAAAGGGGGAGATTGAAAGAGAAAGTTTTTCCCCCGTGGTTTTGGACATTGTTGGACAAAGCAGAAGTGGAACTAATATTGCTTTCGAGTATAAACAGATACTTAGGTTCCGAAAGAATGGAGTTTGCATGTAGAAGGTCAAAGGACAACTCACTGCAGCGAAGCTGCAGTCATCTACCGAAACCTTTGAAGGAAGACGACCCCTAAAAATGTCGTCGAAGAAAAAGACTCTCTCGAGTAAAAGCGCAACGAGGAGAAAGCTGAAGCTGGTCGAAGACTTAGTCTTTTACTAGTTTCTCTTTATTTTCTTGAGTCGTAGGAAAAACCGTACTATCAAGAGGGGTTTGCTAGTTGAGATCTTAGTCGAAGTGAATATGCTCTGCTCAACCTAAACCCACCAAAGCCTACCGAGAGAAATCTTACTGAGTCAAGTGAATAGCTCGAAGGCAAAGTCATCGCACTTCGTGCCTTCGAGAGAGAACTCGTTCGGTAAGTCAACTTACTTGTTCCTCAAGTAAAGTTGCGCATTGATTGGAATCCGACCGTTGTGGACATGCGTCAAGCTGTCGCATCGGGTCACTTCAGTCATTTTACCCATCGGGATCACCAACTATAAATACCCCGCACCTGATACGTCCAAAACGTATCTATAATTTCTGTAACAGCCCAGTTTTTGCAAAAATCAAAAATTTTGTTTTCGGTATGAATTGTTTGATTGTATGATTTGTTTGCGGTGTTTGCATCCCCGATTTATCGATCGGCGATTATTTTTCCCCTCTTATCTCGTACTGGACGGAGACCGACCCTTGCCACCCTGACACTCGACCTTTGCGACACCGGGTTTCACCCGATCACCGTCGTGAAAACCGCACGAGACCAGCCGCAGCCAACGGAACGAAAACCCCGTTTATTTAATAAACGGATTCTTTTATTGGGCGCCGGAAAAATGTTGTCGGAATGTCACCGCAGTGAGGTACGATCGACGGGCTCGACGCGCTGAGTGCGTGGTTCGAAGATTCGTCCGAATCGGAGTCCGTACGGAGTCTCGGCGGTCACGAACGCGATCACCGGACGCGCGAGAGGGGTACCAAGGGCGTTTGCGTCAACTGGCCAGCCAACCTGCCTATATAAAGACCACCAGCCTCCCACACCCAATTAGGGTTTACCCTAATGGAAAATTGCAGCCACACCCCAAGAAAATCCCCAAAATTTGCCTCACAGCCCCAGACCTGCGAAACCCTAGCCCCCAGATGTTTCTGGCCGTCAAATCTGGTGATCTACGGCTCAGATCACGCCCCCAGCTCCACCAACCTCCAGCACAGGCGAACTGGGCCCCGCGGGCCCGATCCAGCCGCCGCCGGGCCCGATCTGAGCCTGCCTCGCCGCCTCCTCCCGTGGAGATGCCACGCGCCGCCGCGCCTCCGGTCGCCGGCGAGCACCGCAACAGCCGCCGGTCGCCGCGACCCTCCTCTCCCCGCGCCCCTCCTCCTTTCTCCTCCTCCTCTGCCTCACCCTCTCCGCTCCTCTCTGCTGCAGGAACCGAGCCGCGCCATAGAGAATGCCCGAGCGCCATGGCCGCCTCGGCCCGAGCTCCAGCCGCCGCCCTTGTCCACGCGGAGCGCGCCAGCCCGGCCCCGTCACCTCCGGTCTTCGCCGCCTAGCGCCGCCGGCGACCCCGCACCGGACGTCGACTGCCTTCCCATCCACCTCGTTGGCGAGCCCGACCCCGGCGCCGCCGCTGTCGTACGAACCGGCCAGGATCGAGCGAGCGGCCGCTCACGTTGACCGCCATGGGCCCAGCGCCCCCAGCCGGCCCACTCGCCCCCTCGTGGCCCAGCCAGCAGGCCATGCCAGGCCGGCTGCCTCGCCCAGCCCAGCAGCCCGAGCCGCTATATTTTTTTCCCTGTGGTATTTTCCTTTTCCAAATTTTTCAAAGTCCCAGGATTTTTTGCTGCTGATCTGTTTTTGCGCGGTAGTTTCCAGTTAAACCGTAGCTCCGATGAACGTGCCCCCAAAACGAAAGTTGCTCAGTTTTGCGTGCTCTAACATTCGTATGTAGAAAGTTTTTGCATTTGAGGTCATGTTGATTGTGTAAATGTGTGATGAAGTGGGCATCAGGCCGTTAAACTGCTACTTTTCCTGTTAAGTGCTGCTGTTATTATTTTGTTGCAACTTTGCATGATGATTGTGACTCATCCATGAGGCCTATTGCATTGATTCTTTTTCCTATGTGTTAAGCATCATGTGTACTTATTTTCCATGATTTAACTTGCCATGTTTGGGTGTTGTAGCTATATTAAATCTTGCTCCAAAGTGGTGATCCTGATGTTAATGTGCTGCTGTTGCTGAAACTGTTATTTTGTTGCAACTTCGGTCGACGAGTGTGTCGCGACCATTCATCGGATTTGAGTGATTCCAATTGCATATTTTTAAGCGTCATGTCTACTTTCATTATATTTATTGCATTGCCATGATATGCTTGCTGGTCATATAGTTATTGAGCTCCAAAGTTGCTATGCTGCTGTCTTTGACAGCCACCTCTGTTTTTCTCTAAGTCTGTAACGTTCCGATGCCATGTTGTTTGCTTAATATCTCTTGATCTATGATGCCTATTTGCATGATTCTTTTTGGCATGCCTTCCTTGTCATGTCTAGTTTAATTTCATATCATGTGTGAGCATGTTTGCATTGATTATCCTATTTATGCATTGCTCTAAATTGTGCTTCGTGATGTTGGCAGATTGTGCCTGTAACTTGTTTTGCTTATATGTTTTTAACCGTAACTCCGTTTGGAGTGTTCTTTATATGTAACTAGATTAGTTTTTCGTGTACTTTGTGTTTATGCTATTGTTTGCTGTTGTTAACCAACCTAAACTATGGTTTAGGACAGAACAGTACCAAATGTTTTAATCGTCGTGCGGCACTTAGTGTTATGCCATGTTTAGGTTGTGCCTCACCTAAATTGACTAGCATAGATAGTTTCCTTTGTGCTTCACCTCTTGCCATGTTTGTGTGCTACGCCATGCTTGCTTGAGTTTCCATGTTAAAAACCGTTGGTTAATCACCTGTAGCTAAGCAACTTGAACCACCGTAAGCGTGCGGTATTCGTCGTGTGTGACCGATACCCCACTTAAACTGTTAGTAACCGCTCTCGACAGAAGGTGCGATGTCTCGTGTTGCCTTCTTGTTGATGCTTGCTCGTGTTTGCCTCGTAGTAATAGATGCTTGTTCGTTGATTGCTTTCCAGTGTTTATCGTCTTGTGTGCTTCCGCGGGTACCTTCGGAGACGATGCGAGCTTGCGATCGACTACACCTTCGGAATCCGACTTATCAACAGGCAAGGACTATACATTACTTATGATCAATTCTATTTCAACCAGCGGTTTGCATGCTAGTCTAGGTTAGGTTCGATGTTTGATCCTACCACATGTTTACAGCCTCTTTCAAACCGATACAGCCATGTCCCTTCCCAGCAAACCTTGTACTGCTATGTTACTATTGCTCGTTGCTCAGCCCCTGCTTAGTATGCATGCTTAGGATGCTACGATGTTACCCTGTTACTCCTTGGTTTGGGATATCACATTATTATTATTATTATTGTTGTTGTTGATGATATGATTATTATAATGTTGACTATATTTGATGAAGGATGGAAGGTCTAGGCTATCCCGCCCCGACGCTTTGTTCCATTCGAGTCACCTAGGACCCGAGTTCCGGGTATTGGTTTTAAGACTGAGCGTGCCTAGCCGCGTGTGGGATTTTATGGGGTCCCCTTTTCTTACCTACCTAGCTTCAAGCATTTCTAGTGGTGGCCCAAGCTGATTTACCATTTGAAACCGTGTGTGTGCTGGTCAGCTGTCAGTAGTTTTTAAACCAACCCGGACCGGTGAGGACATGGTTTCCCTATTGGTACACCTTTGACCGGCGAGGGCCCGAGGCCTCACGTGACGCGTCTCGGTAACCCAAACCCTGTTGAGACGGAAGAGTCCGATCCGAGAGCGTGGCCAGCTTTTGGATTGGGTGTCGACTCCCCGGGGGCCACCCGGATTTGTTCGTTGTTAGTTAGAGGGACCTGTCGTTTCGGATCTCTTGGAACTAAATCATAAAATGGTTGTCTGTGATGGGTAGCAACTGAGAGAGATGGACGTGCGTGCGGAGCCTTGTAATGGGCAGTTGGTACACCCCTGCAGGGTTAAATCTTTTCGAGAAGCCGTGTCCACGGTTATGGACGACTTGAGACCTACTCCTTGTTCATAGACAACAACAACTGAGATAATCTTAATATAACTTGATCAACGTGTGTGTGCCTTGATTGCTTCTTCTTCGTCGGGATGCAAAGAGGAGGACAAGGATAGGATAGGTGTTATGTTTGCGTAGTAGGTGGATAGCAGACTTGTTGGAGGCGATTCCTCATCGAGTGCTTGGCTTCTTATCTTACTCTCTAGATCGTTAGCCACTTCATAAATGCTAGTGCGGCAGCAACCTCACCACTTACCCTTTCCTTATCGTAAACTACTAGTTGTCCTAGAATGACGAGTGATGAAGTCCTTGCTGGGTCAGATGACCACTACAGTTGGATGCTGAGTACCTCTGTACTCATGATACTACCCCCAAACTCTTTTCAGGGGTCTTGATCGATAACAGGTATGGTGATCGACGTTTCACATGGAGACTCTACGACGGCTAGTTAGGCGGATCCCGGCGGAGGGCCTGGACCCGTGTGGTTATGGGATCGATGTTTTTCTCTTTGCCACTAGGCATTTGATTGTAGTCTGTACTCAGACATGTATCTTCCGCTGTTGCATTGTATTAAGGCATTTGTATGCCGATTGTATGAGATGTTGTATCCTTGTATCTGTAATGTTGTGATATCATGTTGGAAATCCGGGGCATATGACTTCGTCATATGTCGCGGTGGGACCGATATGTGCTTCGTCCCCGGATCTGGATGGAAACATCTAGATCTGGAACAGTACCGCATATCGGGCCTTACAACTTGGTATCAGAGCCTTACCGACCATAGGGGCCCTTCTTTGGTCGAAGTCGAGTCTAGACAAAAATTATTTTGTAGATCATAAGTTAGTTGTCAGAGAGTAGGAATCTTTTTACTCCTTACCCTTGCTCTGGTCAGGACAAGTGTCGTAACTGTTTTATTCTCATCTTATCCCCTTCAAAACTCTAGGATCTCCAGTGTGTGGAGTATCGGAACCGTTACAATGCTTTGCATGGGGAGTATTGTCTTGATTCCGATCTCAGGTTTGGAAATTCCTGTAGTACCTTTAGTTTCTCCGATTTTGGGTATCATCTGGGTCATTCATTGCCATCCCTCCTTTTGTCCGGTGTTTTTACGACTTGCGTCGAAAATCACTATCCCTTGATCTGGTTTTCGCGATCGTTCTTCCTTTTGTCACTGACGGTTTCGTTTTTTCGACGATGTCGTCTCTCTGCGGAAATTTATCTCGACAGAAGTTCGACGTCGACATGTAGCAGAGTCCCTTGTTGGTGGTGTTGAAGATCGTCGACTCTTTTCTCTCCCCCTTCCCCTCTCCCCCGGATCGTCCTGGATCTCGGGACGAGATCCCTTGTTGGTGGTGTTGTATTGTAACAGCCCAGTTTTTTGCAAAAATCAAAAATTTTGTTTTCGGTATGAATTGTTTGATTGTCTGATTTGTTTGCGGTGTTTGCATCCCCGATTTATCGATCGGCGATTATTTTTCCCCTCTTATCTCGTACCGGACGGAGACCGACCCTTGCCACCCTGACACTCGACCTTTGCGACACCGGGTTTCACCCGATCACCGTCGCGAAAACCGCACGAGACCAGCCGCAGCCAACGGAACGAAGACCCCGTTTATTTAATAAACGGATTATTTTATTGGGCGCCGGAAAAATGTTGTCGGAATGTCACCGCAGTGAGGTACGATCGACGGGCTCGATGCGCTGAGTGCGTGGTTCGAAGATTCGTCCGAATCGCAGTCCGTACGGAGTCTCGGCGGTCACGAACGCGATCACCGGACGCGCGAGAGGGGTACCAAGGGCGTTTGCGTCAATTGGCCAGCCAACCTGCCTATATAAAGACCACCAGCCTCCCACACCCAATTAGGGTTTACCCTAATGGAAAATTTAAGCCACACCCCCAGAAAATCCCCAAAATTTGCCTCACAGCCCCAGACCTGTGAAACCCTAGCCCCAGATGTTTCTGGCCGTCAGATCCGGTGATCTACGGCTCAGATCACGCCCCCAGCTCCACCAACCTCCAGCACAGGCGAACTGGGCCCCGCGGGCCCGATCCAGCCGCCGCCGGGCCCGATCTGGGCCTGCCTCGCCGCCTCCTCCCGTGGAGATGCCACGCGCCGCCGCGCCTCCGGTCGCCGGCGAGCACCGCAACAGCCGCCGGTCGCCGCGACCCTCCTCTCCCCGCGCCCCTCCTCCTTTCTCCTCCTCCTCTGCCTCACCCTCTCCGCTCCTCTCTGCTGCAGGAACCGAGCCGCGCCATAGAGAATGCCCGAGCGCCATGGTTGCCTCGGCCCGAGCTCCAGGCGCCGCCCTTGTCCACGCGGAGCGCGCCAGCCCGGCCCCGTCTCCTCCGGTCTTCGCCGCCTAGCGCCGCCGGCGACCCCGCACCGGCCGTTGACTGCCTTCCCAGCCACCTCGTCGGCGAGCCCGACCCCGGCGCCGCCGCTGTCGTACGAACCGGCCGGGATCGAGCGAGCGGCCGCTCGCGTTGACCGCCATGGGCCCAGCGCCCCCAGCCGGCCCACTCGCCCTCTCACGGCCAAGCCAGCAGGCCATGCCAGGCCGGCTGCCTCGCCCAGCCCAGCAGCCCGAGCCGCTATATTTTTTTCCCTGTGGTATTATCCTTTTCCAAATTTTTCTAAGTCCCAGGATTTTTTGCTGCTGATCTGTTTTTGCGCGGTAGTTTCCCGTTAAACCGTAGCTCCGATGAACGTGCCCCCAAAACGAAAGTTGCTCAGTTTTGCGTGCTCTAGCATTCGTATGTAGAAAGTTTTTGCATTTGAGGTCATCTTGATTGTGTAAATGTGTGATGAAGTGGGCATCAGGCCGTTAAACTGCTACTTTTCCTGTTAAGTGTTGCTGTTATTATTTTGTTGCAACTTTGCATGATGATTGTGACTCATCCATGAGGCCTATTGCATTGATTCTTTTTCCTATGTGTTAAGCATCATGTGTACTTCTTTTCCATGATTTAACTTGCCATGTTTGGGTGTTGTAGCTATATTAAATCTTGCTCCAAAGTGGTGATCCTGATGTTAATGTGTTGTTGTTGCTGAAACTGTTATTTTGTTGCAACTTCGGTCGACGAGTGTGTCGCGACCGTTCATCGGATTTGAGTGATTCCAATTGCATATTGTTAAGCATCATGTCTACTTTCATTATATGTATTGCATTGCCATGATATGCTTGCTGGTCATATAGTTATTGAGCTCCAAAGTTGCTATGCTGCTGTCTTTGACATCCACCTCTGTTTTTCTCAAGTCTGTAACGTTTCGATGCCATGTTGTTTGCTTAATATCTTTTGATCTATGATGCCTATTTGCATGATTCTTTTTGCCATGCCTTCCTTGTCATGTCTATTTTAATTTCATATCATGTGTGAGCATGTTTGCATTGATTATCCTGTTTATGCATTGCTCTAAATTGTGCTTCGTGATGTTGGCAGATTGTGCCCGTAACTTGTTTTGCTTATATCTTTTTAACCGTAACTCCGTTTGGAGTGTTCTCTATATGTAACTTGATTACTTTTTCGTGTACTTTGTTTTTATGCTATTGTTTTCTGTTGTTAACCAACCTTAAATATGGTTTAGGACAGAACAGTACCAAATGTTTTAATCGTCGTGCGGCACTTAGTGTTATGCCATGTTTAGGTTGTGCCTCACCTAAATTGACTAGCATAGATAGTTTCCTTTGTGCTTCACCTCTTGACATGTTTGTGTGTTATGCCATGCTTGCTTGAGTTGCCATGTTAACAACCGTTGGTTGATCATCTGTAGCTAAGCAACTTTAACCACCGTAAGCGTGCGGTATTCGTCGTGTGTGACCGATACCCCACTTAAACTGTTAGTAACCTCTCTCGACGGTAGGTGCGATGTCTCGTGTTGCCTTCTTGTTGATGCTTGCTCGTGTTTGCCTCGTAGTAATAGATGCTTGTTCGTTGATTGCTTTCTAGTGTTTATCGTCTTGTGTGCTTCCGCGGGTACCTTCGGAGACGATGCGAGCTTGCGATCGACTACACCTTCGGAATCTGACTTATCAACAGGCAAGGACTATACATTACTTATGATCCATTCTATTTCAACCAGCGGTTTGCATGCTAGTCTAGGTTAGGTTCGATGTTTGATCCTACCACATGTTTACAACCTCTTTCAAACTGATACAGCCATGTCCCTTCCCAGCAAACCTTGTACTGCTATGTTACTATTGCTCGTTGCTCAGCCCCTGCTTAGTATGCATGCTTAGGATGCTACGATGTTACCCTGTTACTCCTTGGTTTGGGATATCACATTATTACTATTATTGTTGTTGATGATGATATGATTATTATAATATTGACTATATTCGATTTAGGATGGAAGGTCTAGGCTATCCCGCCCCGACGCTTTGTTCCATTCGAGTCACCTAGGACCCGAGTTCCGGGTATTGGTTTTAAGACTGAGCGTGCCTAACCGCGTGTGGGATTTTATGGGGTCCCCTTTTCTTACCTACCTAGCTTCAAGCATTTCTAGTGGTTGCCCAAACTGATTTACCATTTGAAACCGTGTGTGTGCTGGTCAGCTGCCAGTAGTTTTTAAACCAACCCGGACCAGTGAGGACATGGTTTCCCTATTGGTCCACCTTTGACCGGCGAGGGCCCGAGGCCTCACGTGAGGCGTCTCAGTAACCCAAACCCTGTTGAGACGGAAGAGTCCGATCCGAGAGCGTGGCCAGCTTTTGGATTGGGTGTCGACTCCCCGGGGGCCACCCGGATTTGTTCGTTGTTAGTTAGAGGGACCTGTCGTTTCGGATCTCTTGGAACTAAATCATAAAATGGTTGCCTGTGATGGGTAGCAACTGAGAGAGATGGACGTGCGTGCGGAGCCTTGTAATGGGCAATTGGTACACCCCTGCAGGGTTAAATCTTTTCGAGAAGCCGTGTCCACGGTTATGGACGACTTTAGACCTACTCCTTGTTCATAGACAACAACAAATGAGATAATCTTAATATAACTTGATCAACGTGTGTGTGCCTTGATTGCTTCTTCTTCGGCGGGATGCGAAGAGGAGGACAAGGATAGGATAGGTGTTATGTTTGCGTAGTAGGTGGATTGCAGACTTGTTCGAGGCGATTCCTCATCGAATGCTTGGCTTCTTATCTTACTCTCTAGATCGTTAGCCACTTCATAAATGCTAGTGCGGCAGCAACCTCACCACTTACCCCTTCCTTACCGTAAACTACTAGTTGTCCTAGAATGACGAGTGATGAAGTCCTTGCTGGGTCAGATGACCACTACAGTTGGATGCTGAGTACCTCTGTACTCGTGATACTACCCCCAAACTCTTTTCAGGGGTCTTGATCGACAACAGGTATGGTGATCGACGATTCACGTGGAGACTCGACGACGACTAGTTAGGCGGATCCCGTCGGAGGGCCTGGACCCGTGTGGTTATGGGATCGATGTTTTTCTCTTTGCCACTAGGCATTTGATTGTAGTCTGTACTCAGACATGTATCTTCCGCTGTTGTATTGTATTAAGGCATTTGTATGCCGATTGTATGAGATGTTGTATCCTTGTATCTGTAATGTTGTGATATCATGTTGGAAATCCGGGGCATATGACTTCGTCATATGTCGCGGTGGGACCGATATGTGCTTCGTCCCAGGATCTGGATGGAAACATCTAGATCTGGAACAGTACCGCATATCGGGCCTTACAATTTTTGCTTGCTCCATGCATGTTTTGTGTGATGTTGCTATGATCTAGATACACTTTCATACACTTTTGATCATATTTGGACTAACCTATTAACTCAGTGCACCTCAGTGTCAGTTCCTGTTTTCTGCTGTTTTTCTATTTCAATTTTCCCCCATATAAAAAGTGCCAGAAAAAATCAGGAAAATTCAGATAAAAAATCAGCGTGACGGAAGCTTGGAGAAGAGCCCGGGAGGGGCCAGAGGGGATCCAGGGGGGCCCAGGCGGCCACCCGGCGCGGCCCCACCCCTGGTCGCGCCAGGGGGGGCGCCTGGGGCCCCTGGTCCACCTCTGACTGTCCCCCTTCGCCTATTTATCACCTGTCACGGGAAAACTCCAGAAGCAGAACCCTATTCCGCGAACTCGCCTCTGTTCCGCCGCCGCCGCGCTTCCAAGATTGGGAGCACCAGAAGACCTCTTCCGGGCACCCTGCCGGAGGGAGGATTGACCTCCGGGAGTCTCCTATCCACCATGGATGCTCCCCGGATGTCTCGTGAGTAGTTTTCCTTGGACCATGGGTCCATGATCAGCAGCTATGTGATGTTCTCCTCCCCTCTTTGATCTTCATTGTTTAGACCTCGTGAGCTGCCCCACAAGATCGAGGCACCTTTGTAATATTTCTGTTGTTGCTATGTTGAGTTTGGAGGGATCTGATGGATTATGAGATTATGTTCAGATTGTGATAGAGTAATATATTTGGTTTTTATCTCTTATATTTTTGTTCCTAAGTAATTCTTGCATGTTCTCCGTTGTTGTTTATTGCTTTGGCCAAGTACTAGGTAGTGACTCCAAGAGGGAGCGTTGTGCTAGATTGTGGGTTCATGCCCCCCGATGGCACGCTTGAGTGACAGAAACATGAGTCTAGGGGATGTGTTGTTGCCACAAGGGGGAAAACAATTGTGCTTGTAACCGCGGTAACAAGGATTGTTTACTTTATGCAAAGTTATTTTTAATGCAGTTGTCCGTTGCTTTGGGTTTACACTTTGGGTGGGGCTCTCAACTTAATACCAGCGAGATGTTCTGGATAGATATCTCAAGGTGGATGATTAGTAGTAGATGCAGATGGATTTCGGTCTACTTATTTTGGCGTACTGCCCGTGCTTTTGAACCTCTTCCTTTCTTTTGTAGCATAGTTAGCATATTTACTGTTCTGCATTTACTTTCAAGTTGCTATCATTATCCCTTGCGTTTTATCATTTGTGAACAACAAGACCGGAGAGATTGACAACCTCTCTGAACTTCGTTGGGAACAAAGTTATCTATGTCTGTGTGCAGGTCCGCGTCAGTTGCGCCGCTAACACCTACTTATCATCTCCGGAGTCCTAATGGAGACAAACCTTGGTATCTTCACCGAGGGAAAACTGTTGCTGCACTGCATCTCAAACCTTCACTTGGGGTAACCAACGAAGGGCGAGAAGCCAATAAGCAGCACCTACCCGCCATTTCGGGTTGGATGCTCCACTGAAGATTCTAAGAAAGAAGTCTGTGACCATCCCAAGAGAGATCCATCGAGAGAAAACCAAAACCTAAGTCTGAAGGAAGTTGAGCAATTCACAGAGACTTAGGACGAGATTAGCCGATCTTTTTATCTTGGAGAACTGCAAGTCTCCTAGATGGTTAGGCGTCGCCTGTCAAGCAGTCGAAGAGTTATTGTCGCTGCTGAAGGAAGTTTGTAAAGGTCTCGGAGATGTCCTGAATCATCTACCACGAGTGAAAACTGGACAAGCTCGAGGAGTTTGTTGCAGTGGAGAATAGGACGGAGAGAGTTTTGCTCCAGGTGTTCAATCACCAGTCCCTCCAACCAGACATAGCACTTTGCAGAGTGTGAACTGGTTTACCAAACATCGTCGTGTCAGGCTCGTTTTCCTTCTAGCATTTACATTCAGTATTTACTCGTTGCTTGTTTGTCTTCGATGTTTTCCTTCGCTCCCAATCCTTTCGAGCCATGCATTACCTTCGATACTGTATTTCCTTCGAGATGGTGTTAGTCCTTCGTAGTTTGCATAAATTCCTTCTAAGTTCCTTAGAATTTTTAGAAGTGATCATTCACCCCCTCCCCCTCTGATCATTCTTGAGCTTTCACTTCCCATGTCTTCTTGCGATGAAATCTTCTCTAGTGTATTTCTTGCGTTTATCGGGTGCTTCTTCTTCTCGAACTTCGGGTGGATCATTCTTTTCAATATCCTTTTCCGGTTCAGCACCGTCTTCAGTCTCGGCATCGGAGGTAGATATACTATTTGGATCATTGGAATTGTCAGCTTCTTTGTGCTTCTTCTTCTTCTTCGGAGAGCTAACAATTTCTTCTTCCCGTATTTGAGAATCTTGCTCGATTCTCTTCGGATGTCCCTCCGGATAGAGAAGATCTTGAGTGCTAATTCCACCTCGGTTTTTAATCCCGAAGGTCTGTATATCCTGTTTAGCATTATTAGCAAGCAAATCTTTTTGCACATTAGAAATTTGATCAAGCTGAGTTTGAACCATATGAAAGTGCTTCACAAGACATTTAACATCATTAACTATTCTACCTAGAACATCAAGAAAGCTTTTGATAGCAAGGGAATTATCATGCAACTGTCTTTGTATCCTCTCATTAAAGTGATTTTGCTTCATAATAAAATTATCAAGCTCATCTAAACATTGATCAGGAGGCTTACCATGAGGATTGTCACTTGCATTGAAATCTAAAAGAGAGTGTACCTCTACCACAGGAGGGTGAGTGGTAGGCTCACACAGCTTCTCAATAGGGGTAGATTCTTCACGTCTTTAGTTTTAATACCCTTCTCGTTAATAGACTTCTTTGCTTCTTGCATATCTTCGGGGCTTAGGACAATCATGCCCCTTTTCTTTGATTGTGGGAGTGGTTCAGGGACGGACCAATCTTCGTGGTTCTTGGCAATCTTGCCCATTAATTCTTCCGCATCGGACGGCGTTCTTTTCCTGAAAACACACCCAGCACAACTGTCCAAATAGGATCTAGACTCATCAGTTAGACAAACATAAAATATATCAATTAATTCATTCTTAGGGACTCCATGCCCCGGTCTAGCCTGGATTAGACTGCAATACCTCCCCCAAGATTTAGGGAGGTTCTCATCCTGCAACTGTTTAAAGTTATAAATTCTTCGTAAAGCAGCATGTTGCATATGAGCAGGAAAGTACTTATCAACAAAAGAGTGAGCTAAGTCTTGAGGACTCCTAATGGAACCACATGGTAGTGCATCATACCACGCTTTAGCACCTTCCTTCAAAGAGAAGGGAAGAAGCTTAGTAACATAGAAGTTCTGTATCTTCTCATCTGTAGTAACAAGCCACCTAACTCAGCGTGTTTGGTCAGGTGTGCAATAGCATCATCATTTTCTCTGCCATAAAAGGGGTCAGATTCAACAATAGATATAAGTGAAAGATCAACAGAGAAATTATAATCAGGATCATTGATGCATATAGGAGACGTAGCAAATTTGGGACCAGGAACGGTCTTGTTCTTCAGGGAGTGTTTTTCGAGAAGCTTCTTAATAGCATCAGGGTCAGAGTCGACAAACTCTGTTAGCTCACTGCATAAATCATCATCAAGTATAATATAATCATCATCAAGGAGTCTCTCCTTGAGTTTACTCAAATCAGGATAAGTGTAAGTTCCATCAAAAGGATAGCAAGTATCAGGAATTTCAATTCCAGATTTTTTTGCAGCAGCAACGATTTGTTTCTCAAGAGCGCGACTAAGTGAACCAATATCATCAAGAGTAGTAGAAGCATCATCAAAAGTATCGGACATACTAACATATTCGGTAGAAGCATCATGTGGTGGAGGTGAAGCAAACTTACTCATAACTGAAGGTGAATCAAGTGTAGCACTAGTGTTCAGAACAGTACCTTTTCTCGTACGGGATGGTAAGATCGGGACCTTGGGGTCTTTTTTCTTACCCATAGCGGATAAATTGCAGCAGGTAAAATACTTCAAGTAGACTTGTGAATAAAGCTATGCTCCCCGGCAACGGCGCCAGAAAACAGGCTTGATAACGCACAACTGCAGGGGGTCGAGATAGTCTTCGCGGGTAAGAATAACCCAATTTATAGATTCGACTCAAGGGGAGCCAAAGAATATCCACAAGCTTTAACAGTGGAGTTGTCAATTCCACCGCACCTGAGATACACTTACTTGCAACAAGATATTAATAGTAACTACGATATGGAAGTGATGATAGCAACGGAAATAGTGGTGGTGAAACAGCGAAAGTAAAGCAGCAAAAGTAAACAACTAGTAACCAGCAGAATTAAAAACAATGTAGGCTAGGGAGATGGATGGCTGGGCGGTGCATGGATAAGTCACATCATGTATTTAACTTGGGGCTAGGCACACAAAAAAGAAATAATCATCTAGGCATAAATCAAACATCAGGCATATACCCCACAGGTAGTTGTACGTGCTTGCAATAAGAACTTGCACAACATCTTTTGTCCTACCATCTGATACGTCTCAAACGTATCTACTTTTCCAAACACTTTTGCTATTGTTTTGCCTTAATTCTTGCATGATTTGGACGAAACTAACCCGGACTAACGTTGTTTTCAGCAGAGCTGCCTGTATGGTTTTATTGTGTGCAGGAAAATGGATTTTTAGGTATCTCAGAAAATTCCGGGAAAATTCACAGAAAATCCACGCACCAGAAGCTTCCACCAGCCAGAAGTGGGGCCAGAGGGGGGCCACAGGGGCCCCAGGCGCCTGGATGGCGCGGCCCCACCCCTGGCCGCGCCGGGGAGCCGCCTGGGAAGCCTCCACCTCCTCTCGTTCCCTACCTCGACTCCTATTTATTCTCGTGACGGGAAAACCCCAGAACAGAAGTCGCTTTTCCAGTTTCCGTCGCGGAGCCGCCGCCACCCTCTGTTCTTCTTCGGGAGGGCTAATCTGGAGGCTGATTTGGCCTCCGGAGAGGGGAGATCGTCGCCATCGTCATCACCATCGCCAATCCATCCCTCCTCCATGACTTCTCTTCACATGTGTGAGTAATTCCCTGTTGTAGGCAAAGGGGATGGTAGGGATTGGATGAGTTTGATCATGTAATAGTTCGTCAGATTGTTAGGGGCATGTTGCCTATCATCTACTTTGGTGTTTATCTTCTTTGCTTCAACTTGTTGCTCTTAATGCTTGTCACTTTGGGCCCGAGTGCCATGTTTTCAGATCTGAACCCTATATGTTTTCATGAATATATTTGTGTTCTTGATCCTATCTATGAGTTGTATGCACCTATTATGGTCCGGAACCGGTGATCCCAAAGGTGACAGCTTGGGACACCAAAGGGTATGGTCCATGATTTGAGGATTCCATGTATCCATTGAGTTTATTGCTTTGTTCCGGTGCTCTTTGACAGGAGTACCTTAATCTCCATAAGTTCCCTTTGGCCCGGTTCGTAGCGGGATGGTAGGACAAAAGATGTTGTGCAAGTTCTTATTGCAAGCACGCACAACTACCTACGGGATACATGCCTAATGTTTGATATTTGCCTAGATGATCATTGCTTTTCTGTGTGCCTTGCCCCGTGTTAGAATCTATTACATGTTCACTCTTATTCATGCAGCGCCCAACCATCCATCTCCCTAGCCTATAGTGTTTCAATCCTGCTGGTCATTAGTTGTTACTTTTGCTGTTTACTTTTGTTGTCGCCACCATTACTATCATATTACCATTACCACTTATCTTTTGTTGCAAGCAAGTATATTTCAGGTGCGGTTGAATTGACAACTCAACTGTCAAAGCTTATAAATACTCTTTCGCTCCCCGTGTGTCGAATCAATAAATTGGGTTAACTTACCCGCGAAGACTATCTCGATCCCTTACGGTTGTGGGTCATCAAGTACTGTTTTCTGGCGCCGTTGTTGGGGAGCATAGCAATATTTACAAGTCTACTTGAAGTATCCTACCTGCTGCACATCATCCGCTATGGGTAAGAAAGGAGACCCCAAGGTTCCGATCTTACCATCCCGTACAAGAAAAGGTATTGTTCTGAACACCAGTGCTACACTTGATTCACCTTCTGTTATGAGTAAGTTTTCTTCACCACCACCACATGATGCTTCTACTGAGTCTGTCACTATGTCCGATGCTTTTGATGATGCTTCCACTACTCTTGATGATACTACTTTTCTTGGCTACTATATTGAAACTCAGACTGCTAAGGCTGCAGCAGAATCCAAGACCCAGACCCCTGCTACCTATATTCCTACCTGCAAAACCTTTGGTTACCCGTGCCTAGATGAACTCAAGGAGAGAATCCTTGACGATGATTATGTTACTCTTGATGATGATTTTTGCAGGGAACTCAGAGAGTGTGTCGACTCTGACCCTGGTGCTGTTAAGGAGTTGCTCAAAAAGCACTCCATGAAGAACAAAGTTATTCCTGATCCTAAATTTGCCACATCCCCTATATGCATAATTGATCCTGATTATGATTTCTCTGTTGATCTTTCACTTATATCTACAGTCGAGGCTGACCCCTTTTATGACAGAGAAAATGATGATGTTATAGCACACTTGACCAAACTCGCTGAGCTAGGTAACCTATTCACTACTGATGAGAAGATACGAAACTTCTATGTGGCCAAGCTTTTTTCCTTTTTCTTTGAAGGAAGACGCTAAATCATGGTACGATGCACTACCCTATGGTTCCATTAAGAGTCCTCAGGACTTAGTCCAATTCTTTGTTGATAAATATTTCCCAGCTCATATGCAACATGCTGTTTTGCAAATAATCTATAACTTTAAACAATTGCAGGATGAGCACCTCCCTAAAGCTTGGGGGAGGTTTTGTGAATTACTTAAGGTTATGCCGGGACATGGAGTCCCCAAGAATGAACTGCTTGATATATTTTACGCTGGTTTAACCGATGAATCCAGATCCTACCTGGATAGTTGTGTTGGTTGTGTTTTCAGGGAAAGAACACCGGACGATGCAGAAGAATTAATGTGCAAAATTGCCAAGAACTATGAAGATTGGTCCGTTCCTGAACCACTTCTACCACCCAAAAAGAGGGGCATGCTAGTTCTGAGCCCCGAAGATATGCAAGAAGCAAAGAGGTCTATAAAGGAGAAAGGTATTAAATCCGAAGACGTGAAGAATTTACCGCCTATTGAGAAGTTGTGTGAGCCTACTACTCGCCCTCCCTTGGTAGAGGTACACTCTCTATTAGACTTTACTGAAAGTGACATCCCTAAAGGTAAGCCTCCCGGCCAATGCTTAGATGAGCTTGATAATTTTATTATTAAGCAAGACCATTTTAATAGGAGGATACAAAGTCAGTTGCATGATAACTCTCTTGCTATTAGAAGTTTGTGTGGTGTTATAGATAGAACAATTAATGATGTTAAATGTCTTGTTAAGCATTTTCATATGGTTCAAACTCAGCTTGAACAAATTTCTAATGTGCAAAAAGATTTGCTTGCTAATAATGCCAAAAAGGACATACAAGCTTATGGCATCAAAACTAGGGGTGGAACACACACCCAGGACCCACTCTATCCTGAGGGTCATCCAAAGAGGATCGAGCAAGATTCTCAAGTACAAAAAGAAGACGAGACTGTTAGCTCTCCGAAGAAAAATAAGAAGAAACACAAGGAGGCTGACAATCCCAATGATCCTATTACAAGTGAAAAGCCAGTTGTTGATCCTAACAGCATATCTACCTCCGATGTTGAAACAGAAGATGGTGTCGAGCCTGAAGAAAAGGACACTGAAAAGAATGATTCTCCCGAGGTAAGAGAAGAAGAAACACCTGATAAACGCAAGAAGTAATCTAGAGAAGACTTCATCGCAAGAAGACATGGGAAGGAAAGAGAACCATGGATACAGAAACCCATGCCCTTTCCAGGTAAGTCCCTCAAATCTAAAGAAGAAGAGCATTACAGTAAGTTTTGTGAATGGATGAAACCTCTTTTTCTTCAAATCCCTTTGACTGATGCTATTAAGTTACCTCCCTATTCGAAATATATGAAAGATATTGTCACAAATAAAAGAAAAGTTCCTAATGAAGCAATATCTACCATGCTTGCTAACTACTCTTTCAGTGGCAAGATTCCTGAGAAGCTTGGTGATCCAGGTATACCCACCATTCCTTGCTCCATAAAGAATAATTACGTCAGAACTGCTTTATGTGATCTTGGTGCAGGAGTGAGTGTTATGCCTTTCTCTCTTTACAAGAGGCTTTTTTTAGAGAAACAAATCCCTACAGATAACTCTCTTCAGATGGCTGACAAATCAACAGCTGTCCCCATTAGTATTTGTGAGGATGTTCCCGTTGAAGTTGCTAACTGTTTGATCCTTACAGATTTTGTTGTGCTTGACATGCCCGAGGATGGGAGCATGTCCATTATTCTTGGTAGACCTTTTCTTAACACCGCAGGTGCTATTATTGATTGCAATAAAGGAAATGTCACTTTCAACGTTGATGATAAAGAACACACAGTGTATTTTCCAAAGAAGATCGACAAGAGGCATGGTCTTAACTCTATAGAGAATGTTGAGACCGTGAAGATTGGAGAATGGGACTGTCCACTACATGTGCACCACAAATACAAAACCATTATGGTGGGGACGATGTCCATTAAAGTAAAGGTGCAATGATCACTTCATAAGAGGTGAGACTTCTTGTTCTATATATCGCCGGTTTGTTGGTAAGACTTGATCAACCTTACTAGTGAGCTTGTTTTATATAGGTAAAAAGTTAAGCTTGTTATGTTTTCATTTGCTTTAACTTTTATTCTCTTTGCTGTACCAAGTTTTTGTGTTTTCGAAGCTTCACAATATTAATCACCGCTTTAAGTTTTCAGAAAGTTTTGCAGCTTTTTGAACTCCGAGAAAATTTCAACAGTGAAGTTTTCAGAAAAAATCCATAAAAATAAAAATAAAAATTTCCATGCCAGGAGTGACCCAGAGGTACCTGGGGCTGACCAGGGGGGCCACCACTACTAGGGAAATAGCTATACATGGAAAGCTTATTAGTGGCGCATATAGAAAGCCATGCGCCACCATCTGTTAGGGGTGGCGCACTGGAAAATAATGCGCCACCCATAAGACCTTAGGGGTGGCGCATTATTTTCCAGTGCGCCACCCCTAAGAGTGGGCCAGCCTAGATGATCTTATACGTGGCGCATCTAGCAATATGCGCCGCCCCTAAGAAGCTTATAGGTGGCGCATATACAGAATGCGCCACCCCTAAGAGCTTAGGGGTGGCGCATATTGTAGATGTGCCACCCATAAGGTCCTTAGGGGTGGCGCATTTACCTAATGCGCCACCCATAAGAGCTTAGGGGTGGCGCATTTCACCAATGCGCCACCATTGACTTTATATATGCGCCACTAAATGCCTAGAGCTGCCCTTATCTACTCCACCCCACCTACCACCTCTCATTCACTCCACACAATTCTCAAACTAGATCCACTCTTCTCACCCTAGATCTATTCGGTTTTCTCCTCCTCCCCACCTCATTTCTTCCATTTATCCATCGATACTTGGCATTACTTCTATTTTGTTTCATATTGAAGTAAGTGGACCTCCTCCCAAACTCTTTTGTTCCATTTATGACCCATATACTTGCCTTTATTAGCTTGGGGTTTGTTGTATATGTGAAGCTTGGGTTTGATGTATATGTGAAGCTTGTGGTGGTTTGATGTATATGTGAAGCTTATGGTGGTTTGATGTATATGTGTATCTTGAGTGGTAAATGTTTTGCCGAAATGTCGATTCATTTCCGTTTCGGCAAATTTCTAGCGCACTCTCCGCATGCTCCCATGCATTATTAGGGAAGGTCATGCCGAATTTTTCCGGCGACGACTGTGATATATAATTGTGTTGCTCTCTCCGTGCACGCAGGTGATCGACCATGGTCCGCGAGATGCTGAGCAATATCACCGTGGCTAGGTGGATGCAATGTGCGACAAACGACATGCTAAGGAATAATAGGTCGGATATAAGATGTCTGTGTCGGAGATGCAAACTGCAGTGCGTGACCGAGCCTGATTCCGGAATATTGCAAAGACACTTGAAGCGTAATGGTTTGATGGATGGCTACACACGATGGATAAGTGATGAAGCTGGTGAGGAGGAGGACGTCAATGGTGGGGCGCCAGTAAATGAGGAAGGGCAACCAGAAAACAGCGGCGGGCGAGATGACGAAGAGCATCCCGTACATGATCATGAAGAAGATGCCGAAGCGGATCATGTAGATCAAGATGCCGGACATGAAGATCAAGATGTCGGACATGATGATTCAAGCTGGGTGCCGGACCCTCATGTTCAAGAGCTGCTTGTCAAAGAGGCGTTGAACGCAAGAGGTGCAGCTAGAGAGAAAGCCAAGATGGCGCAACTTGAGAAAGACGCGATTACGAAGTTGTACGAAGGATGCAACGACGGGGATACCCGCTTGAATGTAACACTTGGGGCTATGGAGATGAAGGCAAAACACAAATGGACCGACGAAAGCTTCGATGATAACATGGCATTCTGGCACGATCGTCTTCCGAAGGGCAACACGTGCCCAACTAGTATCGCTCAGGCCAAGAAAGTCCTTTGCCCTCTCGATCTTCCGCACGTTAAATACCACGTCTGCATAAATGATTGCATGATCTATCGGGGTGAGGACGAAGATAAAACCACATGTTCGGTGTGCGGTGTTAGTCGATACAAGAGAGGGAAGAAAGTTCCTAGAAAAGTGGTATGGTACTTTCCGATCACTCCTCGTCTGCAGAGGTATTTCGTAGATCCCGAGGAAGCAAAGCTCATGACCTGGCACGCGGATAGAAAGAAGGTAAAAGAGGATGACCCGAACCCGGATCCGGAAAAGGAGGACATGCTGAGGCACCCTTCAGATGGTAGCCAATGGGCTGCGTTGGACCTCGAATACCCAGATTTTGGGAAAGAACCAAGGAACCTCAGGATTGGTGTGACCGCCGATGGAGTCAATCCGTTTGGCGGCCAGAGCAGCACACACAGTACCTGGCCCGTGTTTGTATGCATATACAACCTTCCCCCTTGGAAGTGCATGAAGAAAAAGTACATAACAATGTGTATGCTAGTTCAAGGGCCGAAACAACCAGGTACGGACCTCAATCTATATCTGCAGCTGTTGAAAGAGGAGCTAGAAATGTTATGGAAAGACGGAGTCAATACGTGGGATGCCGCGGCAAAAGAATATTTCCCAATGAAAGCCACGGTGATCACGACGGTGCACGACTATCTCGGATACGGATATTTCTCAGGGCAGGTGGTCCAAGGATTCTGTGCATGCGTTAGGTGCATGGATAATACAACGTACCGCCAGCTACCAAAGGATCCCGGATCTTCAAAAACCGTGTTCCAGGGGTCTCGAAGGTGGCTCCCCAAGAAACACGCGTGGAGAAAATAGGGACATCTGTTCGATGGAAGCGAGGAGCTCCGAGCACCCCCAGCTCGAAGGAGCGGCAAAGAAAAAGACAACTTGCTGAAAACTTGGAAAGAGTGCCCCGCGCCGGGAAAGAAAAAAAAGAAGACTCAGTCGTTGATGAGGGTATGGAAAGCGAGGTCTGTTTTCTGGGATTTTCAATACTGGAGTCTACTCCGCATTCCTCATAGCCTTGATCTAATGCATATCACAAAGAACGTGTGCGAGAGCTTGTTTGGCACGCTGCTCAACATGCCAGAGAAGACCAAGGACGGGCCAAAAGCAAGGAATGACTTGAAATTTATGGGCATCAGGAGGGAACTTCACCCCCCTAGTGACGACGATGATGAGCCGGAGGAGGAAGAGGATACGGAAACGCAAAACTCTCGCAAACGAAAAAGGACGACCAAGAAGAACACCGGTATTGATCATTGCCCCCCGGCATGCTTCACTCTGTGCGAGGAGGAGATCAAGCGGTTTATCCACTGCCTCATAGGAGTAAAATTTCCGAACGGCTACGCGGGGAAGATAAGCAGATAGCTAGACGAGGCGAAACAGCGTTTCAGCGGGATGAAATCTCACGACTGTTTCGTGCTGATGACACAGATTCTCCCGGTTGCGATGCGAGGGATAATGGATGAGCACGTCCGTAAAACGTTGTTTGGCCTTTGCAACTTTTTTGACGTCATCTCCCGGAAGTCGATTTGCGCTACGCAACTCAAAAGGCTACAGGAGGAGATCGTGCTCATACTATGCGAGCTTGAGATCTATTTCCTGCCCGCGTTCTTCGACATTATGGTGCATCTGCTGATCCACGTCGTGGAGGATATCGTCCAACTCGGGCCTGCGTTTCTGCGCAGCATGATGACGTTCGAAAGGATGAATGGGCACATCAAAAAATACGTTCGTAACAGGTCCCGTCCAGATGCAAGCATCGCGAAGGGCTTTCTAACCGAAGAGTGCATCTCTTTTTGCACGAATTATCTCAACACCGAGAACCCTGTTGGTCTGGCCATCAACAAGCACTTAGGCAGGACCGATGGGTGTGGTCACCACGAGGGAAGCCGCGCAATGCATGTCAACTTTGACGGTCGAGACATCGACTTTGAAAGAGCAAGCCTAGTTGTGCTACAACACATCCAGCTGGTCGATCCTTGGATAGTAAAGCACAAGGATTTAATCAGGAAGAAGTACAGTGACCAGGGCCTGCAGATAACGGACCGAGATCCACGGCTAATCAAAGAGCACAACTCCGATTTCATGACTTGGTTCAGGGACGAGCTTCGTGCTAATCCCTCGCGAAGGAACGCTTCCGAGGACGAAAAGATGATATTCACCTTGTCACAGGGTGCCGCACGCAACCTGATGACCTATCAAGCGTATGACATCAACGGCTACACATTTTACACGGAGGAAAAGGACAATAACTGCGATTACCAGAACTCAGGGGTAACGGGGATATTCTACACCGATGACGTCAAGGAAAGATTCTATGGAAGGATCGAGGACATATGGGAGCTCGACTACTGTGGAGAGAAGGTGCCGATGTTCCGTGTGAGATGGGCCAAGAGCGTCGTAAAAGAAGACCGGTACTTCACCACCATGGTTATACCCGAAGCCAAATCCAAGTCTGCGGGCGCAAACTTCACCGCGGAAAATGAGCCATGGGTACTGGCTAGCCAAGTGGACCAATGCTTCTTCATTACCGACCCATCAAAGCCGAGCCGCGTTGTAGTGAGGAGAGGCAAAAGAAACATCATCGGAATGGATGAAGTCGCCAACGAGCAAGACTTTGACAAGTACGGTGACCCAAAGATGGAGGATGACTACGCCGCTCAGGATACATACACCACAACCCTACCGAAGAAAGGTCTCCTCCCGTTCAAGAGGAAAAGTGAAGGCGTCCCGGGCCTAAATTATTCAACCACGACAAAGAAGGGCAAGAAGGAGATCGTGAGGAAACGATAGCTAGATAGCTAGCTCCAAATTTAAGAAAAATATTTTGTAATTCATGATCACTTTGTGTATGCATGGATTTAATATGCACTTTGTAATTGATGATCACAATCTTATGTTTCCAAATGCCGCTACACCTTATGTTTGTGGATCTTGGTTCGGCGACGACACGGTTAAGGCATGGTACGTGGATCGATATGATCACATTATTATGTTTGAAGTGTATGGACATCGACGATACACAATCGAAGCACCATTCTCAAAAGGTCGGTTAGAGCAAGTACTCCCTCCGTTTATTTTTACTCCGCATATAAGATTTGGTCAAAGTCAATCTTAATAAAGTTTGACCACTTTTATAGAAAAATGTACTTCATAATTATTATTTTTAAATGGTTTCACTTTAATTAAAAAATAAATAATTGTTTAAACTTTAATTAAAAAATAAAAAAAGCTTAGGGGTGGCGCATATTGTTGAAATGCGCCACTAAGTGCTCTTAGGGGTGGCGCATTTTGCCAGAATGCGCCACCAACAGGTTTCTTATGCGTGGCGCATTTTGCCGAGATGCGCCACGCATAAGAAACCTGTTGGTGGCGCATTCTGGCAAAATGCGCCACCCCTAAGCCTTAACCTCCACGGACCCCTCCCCTTGCTCGCGCACAGTACCCATTCGATCCTGTCGCCGCCAGAGCCCGTCGCCGCCAGAGCCCCTCGACGCCATCGCGGAGGAGCCCACCGGAGCCCTCACCCCTGCCCTTCGACGCCACCGCGGAGGAGCCCCCGACGGCCACAGTCCCACCGGAGCCCTCCCCGCCCCGCCCTCCCGCTCCCCGCCGCGCCTCTGCCTCAACTTCGGCCGCCGCCGCCTTCAACGCCTCCTCCCCGCGGTGAGCAGCCTCCTATCCATCCTCCCCTCTCCATCCTCCAACCATCCATGATTGTCGTGGGCATGAGTAAACCGTGCAGTTCCTAAAGGCAATCCATGATTGCTATCTATTCATTCAGACCTAGCTTTGCTCAAGCATGCCGCAAATTTGTATGAATTTTCAACTAGCAAAGGTGCCATGGTGCTTTGTCTGAATTTTTTGAGTTCTTGACAATGCCCTAGGTCCAAATTTTCTGTTTTTAGGTGTTGCAACAATGTGAACTTAAATTTGAACTTTTTTAAAACACCAACAATGTGAACTGTGCTAGTATATAGAATCAATAAGGATTGTCTTGGCAAGTAGGCATAGCTGATGTTCCATAAAAAAAAGTAGGCATGGCTGATGCGTTATTTTCTGAATTTTCTGAATTTAGTTTAAGATCTGCACCTAACAACTTGTACAAGGTTCCATATTATTCGATGTTGAAATCCAAAATAGGTTGTCTTATGAACCACTATTAGACAACACTTATAAAATTATACTAAGGTTATTGACCCCCCTCCCCTTGGACAGAGAACCTCTTATTGTTTTTATGCATCAAAGCTTGAAAGTTGGAATATGCTTTAGTAAAAATTAAAAAAGAGAGAGAGGAGAAAAACCAGTAGGTAAGCTCATCAAAAAAACTGAATTTTATGAATTTTGATGCATATAGAACAAGCCATTTCTGGATGCATATAGAATAAGACATTTAAAAAATATAAAACCTCCTCTGATCACAATTTTGCATTTGCAGAAGTGATAGTAGTAGTTTTTTAATTTCTTCAAAAAAATTGATGGGTGCCTCTGCCTTATTTTTATTTTTATTTGAGAAACCGAGTTTTGAGCAATAAAGATGTTGATGATTCATTTATAGGATGAAGCATATATAATTCTTCTATGTAGTAGCAGTGATACTAGTTTCTTGCTTTTTTTCTAAAATGTTTGCTATGTGCTCTAAAAAAATAGTCAGACAAATGTGTGTGGTGCTTGTGTTCTGCATATCACTACTAGTGTAGAATCTGTTCTTAACAATTTTCAATGCATTAAGATTCCCTCATCTCAGCATTTTTATTCGCAGTTTTTATCTACTGTTTGAATATCTACTATAGATCTACTATAGATCTACTATATATATATATATATATATGTTGTGCAGGTACAAATCATTATCCCCTTTCTCCCGAAATGTTGATTAACTTCCGTTTCGATTGAGAATGGGGCACTCTCATGTTAAGAAAAAGAGCAAAGGTCATGCCGAATTTTTCCGTGAATTCGTGCATGACCTTTGCTATTTTTCTTAACATGAGAGTATTTGCATTTATTTATTGTGCTAATTAATTAAGTAGTTGCATTTCTTAATATTGTACTAGTGCAAACATGTCGACCGGAGCCGACGCCGGTCCTTCTTCTCAGCCGGAAGAAAAAAGGAAGCAATTTTGGGAATACTCCCAGGAGGAGGTCGAGGAGCAGAGAGAAGAGGAAGTACCTTCGGGCGAGGAGGAGTATGAGGAGGAGATAGAGTCGGAGTCCGACTCATCGGATGATGACTTGGAGGAGGAGGCCGGTACGACAGACGGCGAGAGGAACATCGGCGAGGATGATGAGACCGGTGGCTCCAACACAGATGGTGCCCAGTCGAAGAAGAGGAATCGAAAACCGACCAAGGTCGGCGTCATCAGGCAAGAGTTTACTGTTGTGACGGCCGTCGGGATTCCTAAAGAGCCCGAACGTTTTTCGGAAGGGTACGGCCGTCAAGTCGCGGCGATCCTCCACAACACCGTGCCGATCAGCACGATTAACCTCAGGAGTCGTGAGAATATTCATTATTGTCAGCTTCTTATCAACAAGCTGCACGGACGATACAAGTTTCCGGAGCCGTACGATAACACCAAACTCAGAGGGAACAAAGTAAACACATGGGCCCTCAGGAAGATGAGCAAGGCCTTGTCTAGTTGGAAAACCCGGGTGAAGAGGGCAATTTTTGAAAAGAACAAAACCTAGGAGGAGCTCAAGGAGAAAGAGCCGTTGATCGACGAAGCTACCTACAACCTTTTCAAGGCTAGGTGTGAGTCCGAGCAAGCCAAGGCCGCGAGTGCAAAGGGCAAGGCCATGCGGTCGCAGGTCATAGGTAACCACCGTCTCGGAGCCGGTGGTTACAAAAGTTCCAAGCCTAAATGGGACAAGGAGGATGCCGAGTACGCCGCTGCGGGCATACCTAACCCCTTCCAGCAATACAAAGATGATCCGCAGACCGAATTCTTTGTGAGGGCCCGGAGCTATAAGGACAAAGCAACCTCGAAAATAATTATCGATCCTAAGATTCAGGAGTTTACGACTGCCGTGGTAAGTAGTTTACCACGCGACCTTGTCGATTGAATTCTCGAGTGAAGTTCACAATTTCTTAACGTTTCACATTCTTTTTGCAGCAAGCGGAAATGAAAATCGCCTCATCGCAGGAGTCGTCGGTTAAGCCGGCCGACCCGTGGGACAACGCCTTTAACAGGGCGTTGAACAAGGTCAAGAAGGTTGACGACGTGACGGCGAAGCCATCGTCAGCCGGCCGTGTGGTCGACTCTGGTGCGGACCTAAATTGGTCCGAATATTATGGAAAATCGGCGGAGCAGTCCGGTTCGAGGGGGCGCAAGGCGAGAAGGACCGAAGAAGATGCCGCTTATGTTCGTGGACTGGAGGAGAAGGTGAACATGCTTCCGCGGCTTGTCCAGGACGAAGTGGCGAAGACGATGAACGCTCTCCTTCCAGATATGATGCAGTCGCTCGCGAATTGGCAAGCGCGTGGTGGACAAGGGCCCATACCAGTCCCCAGCATGGTAGGCAGCAACTCGGGCCCCGCGGCGTCTGCAGTCCCGACTCTGGACGTTGTGGTGGCTCCCGCACCGACTCCCGGCGTATTGGTGACTCCGGCCGCCAACACCGCGGCGGCGACGCCGGACGTGATGGTAACTCCTCCGGCCACGATCGAGCAACCGGGGCATAACAATAATGCACCCGGCGGCAGCGCAAATAGGGCGACCGACGCCACGGGAGGCAGCGCGCCCTTCGTCTCTTGCATGCCCGCCGTCATCGGCGGGGTCTCTTCACTAGCCGACCTCGACGCCCTCAAGGTAACTATAAGCGTCTGCAACTCAAACGAGGACTTCATCTCCTTGCCTTTTTTAGTGGAATCTCTCTGATGACGTACATGCATATATATATATATATATATATATATATATCTCTTTCGCAGGAGGACACTCCATGCATTCTATTGCAAGTCGTGGACGGCGAGTTGAAGGATGTTGCCAAAGGTAAAATCATTCAACCACAAAATCGAATCATGCACAATATGCCGATGGCACCGGAGATGCATAGGGTTCAAATCTCTCTCGTGATTTCGGGCTACGAGAGAGTTGAACCTCCCATTCAACCCCCCGGATACGATGAGGACGAGCTGGCAGTCCTCAGTGACTGTTTCAACCAAATATGCCTATGGCCGAAGAGTCAAATGCGTTTAATGACGGGGGAAAGGGGCACCACACCTAGGACAACACCGCTAGTCATCGTGTTGGCGCCACATGATCCCATCGGCGCACAACAAGAAGACGATGATCTTGATGATGATATCAGCGCCGACCAGTTCATCAATACTTTGTATGATGCTGATGACTTATTCATGCCTCCTGCTGAAGGAGCCTATCAGCATGACGAGGAAGCTCGCGGTCCAGCGAAGCCTGCTTGCTCCACGCGTCTCTTCGCTGCTTCTCAGGACATGTCTCCAGCAGCTTGCGCCTTCACCGAGCCTCAAGCAGATGCCACAAGATCTATTCTCAGCCCGTCCACACTCCATAAGGCGGCCACTGAGCAGATAAAGGCCGGTGACTGCTCAAAATCAAAAAATAAGAAGGGACAGAAAAGAAAGAAGAGCATCACTTCTAGTAACCAACCTTCGATGCCGATCCGGGCTCAGGACGGGCCACCAAGACCCAAGGATCTCTCGTTTGAAATCCATGTGATTGGTAGGGCGATGCTACCTAAGGACATGCTGGACCTTGCAACTTCGGATATGCAGAGTGTGCATCATAGTATTATGGCATTAGAGAAGATTCTTCTTCGAGAAGAGAATCCCTCGTACCCGGTTTTCATGGCCAAGGTGCCACTCAACATGGGCTTCATCAACACTATCCCCGCGGATATGATAATCCTGCGATTTTCGGAGATCTTCAATTTGTACCATCTCAAGCGGTTGGACCATAGCCATATCCGTCTGTTCTCTCAGCCTTTCTATGAGTATCAGGAGAGATAAGACCCCGAGCGTCGCGATATTGGACCCCTTCTACATGCGTGAAAGCATCTTGATGGACGACGGGGATGCGGCTCTCGCGGCGGGGTACATCACAGACTTCATGCTACGGAACGCCGACAAAGATTCATTTCTTATGACCTACTCTCCCAAGTAAGTCATTCGCTCGCCTCCGTAGCATACATGCTTTCTTAGCTTTCCATTGTCCTCTTCCAACATTCCTTTTGGATTGTTTTAATTATGCAGTGAGGATCAAGACTGCGTGCTCATCTGCTTTTCACCGCAACACTCGCATGCCGTGTATTTAGACTCGGGGAGTGTGAAGAAGAAAGATTACAAGTATATCATGAGAGTTTTGGATGATGCTCTCGTCGGCTACATAAAAGCCGGAGGCAAGATCATGAAGCACAAGTTCAGGAAAAATCAGCCTGGCGTGAACGTGTTCAACCACGTAACGCAGTTCCCGTGCGTCAAGCAGCCGGCTGGCAGTGTGAGGGATGCGTACTACGCCCTTCATCACATGAGGGCGATTGTACAGGAACAACGCAACCTTACGCTGCCAAGTCATCTCAGAGCGTGGGCCGAAAGGAAGGCGGAAATCGCCGATGCAAATCTGAAGGAGGAGTTCTTTCACATCCAAGCGCAGATGGCGACTATCATCCGTCATGAAGTACAAATGAGGGGTCGATCTTCCACTCGAACATTGCACCATCCAATGGGAAGATAGAAGTCCGCCTAAAGGCCCTGCGTGACACAAGGCCTTTCATGACGAAAGAAGGATGTCGCCTATTCCCCGAGCCGAGTCAAAACAATTGAATGTACTCTTTGTGTAATTTGGATGTACTCTTTGTGTAGTAGATGGTAGTGTCAAATACTCTTGGTGCTCTTTGTGTATAAAGGTCACTGCATATGCAATTTTATGCATATGTGCATGCTTTTCACCATTCATCGACTTGCTTTAAGTTGTTGATAAGAATAGATGCTAGATTGCTTTGTTCTCCTTTGGTATGATTCATATGGATGTGAGTCTAAAGCTTTGTTTTGTGCAGGTTGAAGAGCAAACAAGATATGATGACGAAAGTAGCTTTCGGTTTTCAATAATTGTTGGACTCATTGTAATTTTGTGATGGAATGTAATCTTGTGAATCTTGTTGGCCTCTAAACCTTTGTAATAAAAATTATATTGCAATTCTTTTGTATCAATAATTGTTGGCCTCATTGTTATATTGTATTTTGCATTCCTGTAATATAATAAAAATATCTGTAATGCTTTTATTCTTTTATGTAATTCTTTTTTTTGTTTTATGTAATTATTTAGTGGCGCATATTGTCAGGATTTAGTGGCGCACTGTGAATGCGCCACCCCTAAGGCCCTTAGGCGTGGCGCATACCAGAATGCGCCACCCCTAAGAGCTTAGAGGTGGCGCATTCTGAGATGCGCCACGCCTAAGGTAGGCGTGGCGCATCTCAGAATGCGCCACCTCTAAGCCCTTATTAGTGGCTTGTAGTTAGTGGCGCATCCCTAATGCGCCACTAAACTCAAAAACAGTGTGCCACCATAAGGCTATTCCCTAGTAGTGCACCAGTGGCCCAGGCGGCCAGCTGGCACGGCCTGCCCCCTGTCCGCGCCCATAGGGTGCCTGGGGCCCACAGGTCCCACCTCTAGGTGAGTCTTCTTCCTCTCTCTCTCTTTCTCTCCAAAAACATGAGTTCTGGCCCTAAAACTTGCGTTCTTACTGTTCGTGGAGGTGATTTTCGATCTCTCTCCACAACCCATCATTTGAGCTGAGATCTTGAGAAAATACTCCCTGGTATGTAACTCCTCCACTCCTCCAAATAAATTTTTGGTTGGTGGCTTCATTTGTGAGTATTTAGTAGTTCTTGGTGCTATTTAGATGAGTTTGCATGCATGTGTAGAAGTTTATTTTCCAAGTTTTGATGCAAGTTTTTGCCTTAGGTAAGTGGGTTGAGTAGTTTGCCTTAACTCACTTTGTTTAAATCCTTGTTTTTGTAATTTGTCAAAAATTTCAGAAATGAGTTTGCTAGGAAGAGCAAAGGGGTGGCTTGGGAAGAAAAGGTCCGAGCGCTCCGATTGAGTTACAAGAGCTGCAGCTTCACCCTCGACTGCTAGGGTGAGCTACAACGAAGACCATGTGCCCTTAGAGTTGTTGGAGGACACAAATCCAGCACGTGCAATGACTTTCCCGTGCAATGAATTCCTTGAAGCTGCAAGAATTAAGGAGGAGTTCTATAATCTTTGTGCTAATGCAGGTCTGACGCGGCTCGCAACGTGTCGTGTTGCTCAGTATCAAAAACTCACCTCCTGTTTCATTAACAGTTTTAGATATAACCTTGATACTGGTTCTGTTGAGTTTAAAATTTACAATAATATTTTGACCATGCCTTTGGAAAAGTTTTGTGAAATAATAGGTGTGCCGAACGTTGGACTGACGGCGAAGATAAGCTCTCAGCCCTCCGAGCCGAGAACCGTCTTCAACTCTCTCTATAGCATGGATACGAGGGATATTCATCGGTCAAAAATCTCCAGCATCTTATTCCCACACCTCAGGTATTTTGCGTATTATATTGCTAGAGGGGTGTTAGCTCGTGACAACATGAGCATCATTTCTGCGTCGGATATTGCTATCCTGGCAACCGCCCTCTCGGGGAGGTTTGATTATAATGTGGGTGCCTTAATTGCTCGACGCCTTGCTATGAACGGTAACAAGGGAGATTTATTTGGTGGCGTTTACGCCACACTTATCCTATAGTCTCTTAATGGCACCCCACACCCTGATGATAAGCCTTTTACTTATTTAAGTTTTGATCTTGCTGCTATGAAAAGGCATAAGTTTGTTAGCATGACTTCCGAGTTTGGTAACCTTGATTATATCTTGCGTTTCGGAGCCACCACGGAACGCAAGATCCGTCTACCTGCACCTCTTTTGTTCGATTTTTCTCGCAGGAACGGATGGTCCTTTGATGTTATCCAGTTCGATGAGTTCGTGGTCCAGCATCAGTTTCATAACCCCATGGAGGGGGTTGTGCCCGACGAGGAGGAGCGTGGTGAGTTACCACCTTTCCAGGGGGAGACCGTCACCCAGTTTGGTGAAGGGTCTTCCTCTGCTTGGAGCGCGGATCCTTCTTCGTGGGAGGATCCGAGGACTTCGGTGTACGCACCGGAAGCCTCATACGACCCTTGGACTCACCAGTACCACCCTGGAGCAGGAGGCTCCTGGGGACATTAGCTACTACCAACTTAGGCCAAAAGCCTAAGCTTGGGGGAGTACGTGCCCTTCTCACTTTTCCATTGTATTATCCGTTTTATTTTTGTTCGCTTTGATCTTTTCGAAGTTTTTGCCCGTTCTTCTTTCTTTCTTTCTTTGCAAAAACAACAAAAAGATTTTCTCTTTTCTTTTGCTCTCGTTTAAACCTTTAAAAAACCCAAAAATATTTCCCTTCTCTCTTTAGTTTGCTTTGTTTTCAGAGTTCAGCTCGAGTCCGTGATGGCGTTTGATAATATTTCCCACGTTCGATCGTGCAAGTGACAAGGCAGTAATGACGAAGATCGACGGAAGGGAAGCAACAAGGAAAACCGGTATGAACTCTTCTTGTTTCTACTTTTGTACATATGCATGTACTTATGATCTAGAAACCAGCTTGTAGCGACATAGTGCTATGTTTACGATGCTTTCCCAGTGTTCATGCTTTCCTTGTGGCTAATCTCAAATAGCTAGAGTACATAATGTGTTGTTGAAATGATTTACATGCATTGCATTGTTCATGGTTTGGCATACTGAAGTGGTATTTCCCTTCGGAGAATTTTTGGATTGACTTGGCACATGTTCACACATGTTTATGACTAAAAAGTCTATTATGCCTTGATGATCTTTTTGTTTCAGAATAGTTATATCACTTTCATGCCCGATTCCATGTTGCTTTGTCGCTCTGCATGATTATGACAGTTATTGCTCTCTAGTTGGTCGCTTCCCAGTCTTTTGCTAGCCTTCGCTCGCACTAAGCGGAATTCTGCTTGTGCATCTAAAATCCTTGAAACCAGTTATTCCATATGAGTCCACCATACCTTCCTATATGTGGTATTTACCGGCCACCCCTAACTCAGACTTTCTTGTGCCATATCGAAATTTATTCAAAAGATTCCCTTTTGTAACCGTACAAGCTCATGGTGCGGTGAGGGAAAATCAGTATCTATCATGCCAAAAATATTGGCGGAAGTTTTAACTAGTCATTTATAAAAAAGAAGGGAAAGTTACACCTCCCCCATACTTGATGATGGAATGAAATGGACCGAGTGCTGCTAATGATAGATGGAACGAGCTTCCTTCCAGACTTGAGGCAAAATAAGGTTCCATAGACTGTCAAATGATAGATGGATAAGGGAACAAAAGTGTAAGCAAAAAAAGTATTAATATAGTTGGCATGGGAGATATTGAGAGACCTTTACCGTTCACCGTTGACTGGAAAGTTGCACTTCTCAAAAATGTTTTTGTCTCTGTTTTCAAAACCAAGAGCTCTGGCACATGTTTAGTCTTTGCTTCCAACCACGGGTTTTCAACCTTGCCATCAAAAGCCACGGTTCGAGAGTCTCCCCTTCTTTCTTCAAAGCACCAACTATGAGAGCATAATTGTCATTCTTAGTGTAATATGCATTGTCCCAAAGTATTACATTGTCTTCTGCATGCTTGTGTTATTGCTAGTCTGAAATACTGAGTTCTAGTCACCTTTAAAACTCCGGAGGAGTTTCTGCATTTATGTTTTGCTTCACTCATGGAGGCTAGCGAAATGTCACTCAAGTATGTTCAAGCTATGTGCATTGTGATCTTGTCTTGATTTTTAGTAGCATATTATTTACTTTTAGTTGTTTGTGATTGATCACATGAAAGAAGAATTGCTTCGTGCATTGTCCTTATAGCATTGTTTCAATACTTGCTAAACTCTTTTCGTAGTACATGCTTATATACATCTAATGAAGCAAAAGAGTTTGTCAAAGTTTTCTTTGTCGGTCCAGTTCGTTGAGCTGAATTGCTTGAGGACAAGCAATATGCTAAGCTTGGGGGAGTTGATACGTCTCAAACGTATCTACATTTCCAAACACTTTTGCTATTGTTTTGCCTTCATTCTTGCATGATTTGGACGAAACTAACCCAGACTAACGCTGTTTTCAGTAGAGCTGCCTGTATGGTTTTATTGTGTGCAGGAAAATGGATTTTTAGGTATCTCAGAAAGTTCCGGGAAAATTCACAGAAAATCCACGCACCAGAAGCTTCCACCAGCCAGAAGTGGAGCCAGAGGGGGGCCACAGGGGCCCCAGGCGCCTGGCTGGCGCGGCCCCACCCCTGGCCGCGCCGGGGGGCCGCCTGGGAAGCCTCCACCTCCTCTCGTTCCCTACCTCGACTCCTATTTATTCTCGTGACGGGAAAACCCCTGAACATAAGTCGCTTTTCCAGTTTCCGTCGCGGAGCCGCCGCCACCCTCTGTTCTTCTTCGGGAGGGCTAATCTGGAGGCTGATTTGGCCTCCGGAGAGGGGAGATCGTCGCCATCGTCATCACCATCGCCAATCCATCCCTCCTCCATGACTTCTCTTCACATGTGTGAGTTATTCCCTGTTGTAGGCAAAGGGGATGGTAGGGATTGGATGAGTTTGATCATGTAATAGTTCGTCAGATTGTTAGGGGCATGTTGCCTATCATCTACTTTGGTGTTTATCTTCTTTGCTTCAACTTGTTGCTCTTAATGCTTGTCACTTTGGGCCCGAGTGCCATGTTTTCATATATGAACCCTATATGTTTTCATGAATATATTTGTGTTCTTGATCCTATCTATGAGTTGTATGCACCTATTATGGTCCGGAACCGGCGATCCCAAAGGCGACAGCTTGGGACACCAAAGGGGATGGTCCATGATTTGAGGATTCCATGTATCCATTGAGTTTATTGCTTTGTTCCGGTGCTCTTTGATAGGAGTACCTTAATCTCCATAAGTTCCCTTTGGCCCCGTTCGTAGCGGGATGGTAGAACAAAAGATGTTGTGCAAGTTCTTATTGCAAGCACGCACAACTACCTACGGGATACATGCCTAATGTTTGATATTTGCCTAGATGATCATTGCTTTTCAATTTGCCTTGCCCCGTGTTAGAATCTATTACATGTTCACTCTTATTTATGCAGCGCCCAACCATCCATCTCCCTAGCCTACAGTGTTTCAATCCTGCTGGTCATTAGTTGTTACTTTTGCTGTTTACTTTTGTTGTCGCCACCATTACTATCATATTACCATTACCACTTATCTTTTGTTGCAAGCAAGTATATTTCAGGTGCGGTTGAATTGACAACTCAACTGTCAAAGCTTATAAATACTCTTTGGCTCCCTGTGTGTCGAATCAATAAATTGGGTTAACTTACCCGCGAAGACTATCTCGATCCCTTACGGTTGTGGGTCATCACCATCCCGCTACGAACAGGGCCAAAAGGAACTTATGGAGATTAAGGTGCTCCTGTGAAAGTGCACCGGAACAAAGCATTAACAATCAATGGATACATGGAATCCTCAAATTATAGTCCATCCCCTTTGGTGTCCCAAGCTGTCACCTTTGGGATCGCCGGTTCCGGACTATAACAGGTGCATACAACTCATAGATAAGATCAAGAACACAAATATATTCATGAAACCACAAAGGGTTCAAATCTGAAATCATGGCACTCGGGCCCAAAGTGACAAGCATTAAGAGCAACAAGTTGAAGCAAAGATGATAAACAACAATCTAGATGATAGGCAACATGCCCCCAACAATCTGATAAACTATTACATGATCTAACTCATCCAATCCCTACCATCCCCTTTGCCTACAACAGGGAATTACTCACACATGGATGGAGAAGTCATGGAGGGAGGATGGAGTGGTGATGATGATGACGATGGCGATGATCTCTCCTCACCTGAGGCCAAAACAGCCTCCAGATTAGCCCTCCCGGAGAAGAATAGAGGGTGGCGGCGGCTCCGCGACGTGGATTGGAAAAACGACTTCTGTTTCGGGATTTTCCCGTCACGGGAATAAATAGGGGCCTCGGTAGGGCACCAGAGGAGGGGGGGAGGCCCCCAGGCGGCCAGAGGGCGCGGCCCCACCCCTGGTCGCGTCAGGGGGGGCGCCTGGGGCCCCCTTGGCTGCCCTCTGGCCCCACTTCTAGCTTCGGGCTCCTTCGGGTGCGTGGATTTTCTAAGACGTCCAAAAATCCATTTTCCTGCGCACAATAAAACCATACATGCAGCTCTACTAAAAACATCGTTAGTCCGGGTTAGTTTCATCCAAATCATGCAAGAATGAGGGCAAAACAATAGCAAAAGTGTTTGGAAAAGTAGATACGTTTGGGACGTATCAACAATTAACAAGATTAAAAACGCACCGCAATGCTAACTATGCTACAAAGAAAGGACGAGGCTCAAAAGCATGGGCGGTACGCCAAAATAAGTAGAACATCTACTACTAATCATCCACCTTGAGATATCTATCCAGAACATCTTGTTGGTATTAAGTTGCGAGCCCCACCCAAAGTGTAAACCCAAAGCAACAGACAACTGCATTAAAAATCACTTTGCGTAAAGTAAACAATCCTTGCAACCGCGGTTACAAGCACCGTTGTTTTCCCCCTTGTGGCAACAACACATCCCCTATAATCATGTTTCTGTCACTCAAGCGTGTCATCAGGGGGCATGAACCCACAATCGAGCATAACGCTCCCTCTTGGGGTCACTACCTACTACTTGGCCAAAGCAATAAACAGCAACGGAGAACATGCACGAATTACTTAGGAACAAAAATATAAAAGATAAGAACCAAATATATTACTCTATCACAATCCATAATCCCATAATCCGAACATAATCCCATAATCCATCAGATCCCATCAAACTTAGCATAGCAAAAGCAGAAAGATTACATATTGCCTCGATCATGTAGGGCAGCCCACGAGGTCTAAACCATGAAGAACAAAGAGGGGAGGAGAACATCACATGGCTACTGATCACGGACCCATGGTCCAAAGGAAACTACTCACGACACATCCGGGAAGCGTCCATGGTGGAGGGGAAGCTCCCGGAGGTCGATGCTCCCTCCGGCAGGGTGCCGGGAAGAGGTCTGCTGGTGCTCCCGATCTTGGAAGCGCGGTGACGGCGGAACAGAGGCGAGATCGCGAAAAAGGGTTCTGTCTTCGGAGGTTTCACGTCACGGGAGATATATAGGCGAAGGGGGGCCACCAGGGGTCCAGGCTCCCCCCTGGCGCGACCAAGCCCTAGGCCGCCAGCTAGGCGCCTGGGGCCCTAGTGGGTCCCACCTGGTCCCCCTTTGGGACTCCGGAAGGTTCCTTCACGCTGATATTTCCCAAATTTTTGGAGCACTTTTAATATGGGGGAAAACTTAAATAAAAAAACAGTAGAAAACAGAAACTGACACTGGGGTGCACTGAGTTAATAGGTTAGTCCAAATATGATCAAAAGTGTATGAAAGTGTATCTAGATCATAGCAATATCACACAAAACATGCATGGAGCAAGCAAAAATTATCGATACGTTTGGGTCGTATCAGGTCTCATGACTTTCACTAGTAATTCTCTCTCCCAATAGACGGTAAACAACTATGTTGGGTGAACAAATTACAGCTGGGCAATTGACAGAATTATAAACGCACCGCGATGCTAATTATGCTACAAGAAATCTAGAGGCTCAATCGTATCGGCAGTACGCCGAGATGAGCAGACCGTTTATTCATCAGCATCTACTCACTAATCATCCGCCTTGAGATATCTATCCAGAACATCTCGCTGGTATTAAGTTGCGAACCCCAGCCAAACTGTAGGATCAAAGCAACAAACAACTGCATTAACACACTACGTGTAAGGTAAGCAATCCTTGCAACCACAGTTACAAGCACCATTGTTTTCTCCCTGGTGGCAACCCTAGTCTCATGTTTTCGTCACTCGGGCTAGACATCGGGGGGCATGAACCCACAATCATGCATAACGCTCCCTCTTGGAGTTACGATCTACTACTTGGTCAAAGCAGTAAAAAGCAACGGAGAACATGCAAGAATACTCAAGAACTATAACATAAAAGGTAAACCAAATATATTACTAATCACAATCTGAACATAATCCAGTAATTCATCAAATCCCACCAAACACAACATAACAACATAGAAACTAGTACATAGATGCCTTGATCACGTAGGGCACCTCACAAGGGCTAAGAATTGAGGCACAAGATTGGAAAGAAGACATCATCTAGCTACTGATGATGGACCCATGGTCCAAGGGGGACTACTCACGACACATCCGGGAAGCGCTCATGGTGGTGAAGCTCCCGGAGATCAATCCTCCCTCCGGCAGGGTGTCGGGACACGGTCTTCTTGTGATCCCGATCTCGGGATCGCGACGGCGGCGGAACAGTGATGAAAATCGCGTAACGGAGGGCCTCCTGAGGTTTTTTGCATCGGGGGCTAAATATAGGCGGAAGGGGCACCAGGGGGCCCCACCTGACCAGGTAGCCAGGTGGCGCGGCCCCACCGTAGGCCGCGCCAGGGGCCCGCCTGGTGAGGGGGGCACCCCTCCGTCTCCCCTTCGGGATTCTAGAGTCTTCCGGACTGCTCATTTATAATATTATTTTTACTGATTTTTCCGAGCATTTTAATAATTGGTATTTTCCTGCAATGCACGAATAACAGCAGACAGAAACTGGCACTGGGGCACTGAGTTAATATGTTAGTCCAAATATGTTAAAAAAATATATGAAAGTGTAGCAAAACATATAGCAAAGTCACCAATATAAGCATGAAACAAACATAAATTATAAATATGATGGAATGTGATGCGAGAGAAAAAAAACCCTAAAAAACTATGTACTATTCCTTTGATCTGATCCATGGTAATTATCGCAGTTTTGAACTAATATAAAAAAAAAACTAGAAAAATGAGGTTGAAGAAATCCCCAAGCTAGCTAGTAGTAGGAGAGGAGTAGTACTACCAGCTTGGACGCGCCAGTTGTGTTTCCCTGTCACCCACCGCCACCGGGATCAATCATGACGTGGTGTGCGATGGAACCTGGCCGCCTGGCTGTACCCATCAATTGCCAATCACCCCCTTCCACTTCAATCGAGACCATCCATCCACCCCCAGCTCTCACAGACGGGCACCACCACAGCGGACGGAGCGGCAAAACCCAGAGAGAAGCCCGCGCAACGGCGCAGAGAAGCGCGCCAAGGCGAAAACCAGCAGGAGGACCCAAGCCGCCGCCATCAAACCCCCGGAGCCGGAAGGAATAATCGAAAGGGGCAAGCCAGACGCCCAGACAGGAGCAAGGAATCCCGCGACACCGTCCGAACCCAACCCCCGGCCGCACGGACCCAACCCGCCCAACCAAACCAAACCCCTTCCTCCTCCTCCCCCTCAAACCCTACCCATATATTATTAAACCCATCCCGAGTCACCCTCCTCCCCTGTCCACCCTCTCTCCCCCCCTCCACATTCCCGCCCCCGCCGCCGCCGCCGCCTCCCGCAAAACCCTAGCCGCCGACTAGGTCCGCCGCGCCCGATCCGATGGCGTCCGCCGAGGACCAGGCCGCCGCCGCGGCCCTGCTGGGCGGCGACCCGGCCGCCTTCGACGCGCTCCTCGCCACGCTCATGTCCGCCTCCAACGCCGACCGCGCCGCCGCCGAGGCCGCCTTCCACCGCCTCCGCGGCTCCCACCCGGAGCCCCTCGCGCTGCGCCTCGCCTCCTCCCTCGCCGCGCCCGCCGCCCCCGCCGAGCTCCGTGCCATGGCCGCCGTCCTCCTCCGCAAGCTCCTCTCCCCCGCCGCCTCCTCCGACTCCTCCGCCGCCGCGCCAGCCCCGCTCTGGCCCCTCCTCTCCCCCGACGGCCAGTCCGTCCTCAAGTCCCACCTCCTCACCGCGCTCCAGTCCGACCCGCCCAAGCCCATCGCCAAGAAGGTCTGCGACGCCATATCCGAGCTTGCCACGCTCCTCCTCCCAGAGAACACCTGGGCCGAGCTGCTGCCCTTCCTCTTCCGCGCCGCATCCACCCCCGACGCGCCCAACCTGCAGGAGTCGGCGCTGCTCATCTTCGCACGCCTTGCTGATTACATCGCCGAATCTCTTCTCGACCATTTGATGACCATCCACAATCTTCTAGCGTCCGCCCTGGCGCACCCGACGTCGCCTGATGTTCGCATCGCCGCTCTCAGCGCCGCCGTTAATCTCGTTCAGTGCCTGCCCACCAACTCCGACCGAGACAAGATGCAGGACTTGCTGCCTGCGATGATGAGGGCGCTCACCGACTGCCTAAATTCGTCCCAGGAGGCATCTGCACAGGAGGCGCTCGAGCTGCTTGTGGAGCTGGCCGGTGCAGAGCCAAGGTTCCTGCGGCGACAGATTGCCGATGTGGCAGGAGCGATGCTGCAAATAGCTGAAGCCGCTCAGTTGGAGGATGGAACCAGGCACCTGGCTGTGGAGTTTGTTATTACTCTTGCTGAGGCCAGGGAGCGCGCACCAGGAATGATGCGCCGCCTCCCACAGTTTGTTGGCAGGCTCTTTCAAGTACTTATGCAGATGTTGCTTGATGTTGAGGATGACCCTGCCTGGCACACTGCTGAAACCGAGGATGAAGATGCAGGTGAAGGGAACAACTATGGAGTGGCACAGGAGTGCCTTGACCGCCTTGCCATTGCAATCGGTGGGAATGCAGTTGTGCCCATTGCGTCTGAGCTGCTTCCACAGTATCTTTCTGCTCCAGAGTGGCAGAAGCACCATGCTGCGCTTATCACGCTTGCGCAAATTGCAGAAGGATGTGCAAAGGTTAGCCTAATAACTTTGGCCTTTTGAGATAATTTGTTACTTCAAAACCTTGCTGAAATGCATAACAGAAATACTCATTCATTAACTTTGTTGAATTAGAAGTCAAATAAGAAATATGGAAACAACGTAGTGTATTCATACTTTTGTCCCTCATTTACAAGCAACTGCAAATATTGAGTTGCCATGCCTACAAAACCTTTTTGCTAGCCAAACTAAATCATCTCCTCACATATTGCTGTTTGTTGCTGTCAGGTTATGCTTAAAAACTTGGAGCAGGTGGTGTCAATGATACTGAATGGATTCCAACACCCTCACCCTCGTGTGCGGTGGGCCGCAATCAATGCCATTGGTCAGCTGTCTACTGATTTGGGCCCAGATTTGCAGGTTCAGTACCACCAGAAGGTGCTGCCTGCTTTGGCCAACGCCATGGATGATTTTCAGAATCCACGGGTGCAGGCAAGTGTTGAACCATTAGCACGAAGCTTGATCAGTTGATCTCACACCCTTTAACTCCGAAATCCTTGTTTTTATTTATAATGAGTTTTTCTAATGGTTATGAGTGCTTATGTGCCTGAGATTATCTCAGCACAACTCAGATTGAGAGGATTTTAGTGTGTTCACTACATGCTGAACCAAAATGTTACAATTAGATATACTACATGTTGAACCAAAATGTTACAATTAGATATAGTACATGCTGAACCAAAATGTTATAATTAGATATACTACACAGATGTAAGTAATATACTTTCCCCCGAGCTCCAGGCATTCTTCATTAGATAAAGAATTCAATTTATTTTTGATCTAGCTGTAATTAATTAGGTACCTTGTAAATAAGAGAACAAAAACATAAATTTTCTTTATATTCTCCTTCAGATTTTTCTGCTGTCTGTTGTATGTTAGATGCTTTCACATTTACCTTCCAAGTCGTCCTTATAAAGCATATGAAGTGAAGTGTTTACGAGAAGTGCCTCACATAATTGTTGTGAAGTATGTTCCTAACTTGTAAATAAGTGGATTGTCAGCTCAGAAAAAAACTTATAAATAAGTGGATCGATGTGTAATCTTGTTTTCTGAGTTTCATATAAAATTCCAAATTCAGGCCGTATCCAATGTTCTGGTTGGCTGCTCCTTTGTATCCCATCTTGATTTTATCAAAATTGGTTTTTATTTTTCTGAATATTTACCCATGAATAACCTGACTTGATTTCGGATCCCCAACAGAGAAACTGTTTTCTCAGGTGCAACAGAGTTGTTATGCTTGAGACCTGCAGGCAGTACTATATTAACTTACTAAGTCTGGTGTTTGTTTCTGTTTAATGTTTTGCATGCACCATGCTATTACTTTCCTGAATTTCATTGTACTTTTGTTTTTGCCGAGAAATTTTGCACATTGATTTATTGTGTCTACTATCTTTCTTGACAGGCACATGCTGCATCTGCAATCTTGAATTTCAGTGAGAATTGCACACCTGAAATTCTGACACCGTACCTGGATGGAATTGTTAGCAAATTACTTGTTCTTCTCCAGGTATGCATCTAAGTTGCCTAGCGGCACTGTTTGTACCGGTAGGAAATATGTTAACCTTTCATGTTATTTTCCAGAATGGTAAGCAAATGGTGCAAGAGGGAGCATTGACAGCTCTAGCTTCAGTAGCTGATTCATCACAGGTAACTGTTTGTGTGGAAGTTAACATCTGTGCTCAGTATCACCTGTAATGGTTGTAACACTTTTTTCATGATTTATAGTTAACTGATCATGATGACTGTATAACATCATATATGATTTTTTTCCAGGACCACTTCAAGAAATACTATGACGCTGTTATGCCGTACCTGAAAGCTATTTTAATGAACGCAACTGACAAGTCTAATAGGATGCTCCGTGCCAAGTCCATGGAGTGTATAAGTCTTGTTGGAATGGCCGTAGGCAAGGATAAATTTAGGGATGATGCCAAGCAGGTTAGCATCCCCTTTCTTTTCTAATTTTACAGAATGGACATCCATTTATATCCTACTTAAATTTCTGTTACTCGTCATTTTGTTGGAATGGCTATATTTATCCCCAATGATGCTGTTCCTAATGTACCTGATAATCTGCAGGTCATGGAAGTGCTTATGGCTTTGCAAGGAACTCCGATGGAAACAGATGATCCGATAACCAGCTACATGTTGCAGGTATGCTTCAAAGTATGAAAATTGAGTGTAATTGCTTGAATTTTTATAACCATCTCCCTTCATGTGACAGGCTTGGGCCAGGTTATGCAAATGTCTTGGACAGGATTTTCTTCCTTACATGCATGTTGTTATGCCACCACTGCTTCAGTCTGCTCAGCTAAAGCCTGATGTCACAATTACTTCAGCTGAATCAGATGATGAAATAGAATCAGACGATGATAGGTTTGTGTTACCTTTTCAACTTTTCTATTGGGAAATCCACTGACTAAAAGTTGTCGCCCTTGATCCTGAAAACCTCCTTATAGGCTGTTGACGTGCTTAATTTGCTCTCCTGGAGAATAGTAACAAGTTTATTTCAACTTTGTATTGAACACTACTTACAAAAGCCACAAAAAAGAATGGAGCTTGCAAATTGTGGTACTCTTTCTGGTTCAGAGTCTTAAGGCTCTCTATGTGCAAGGTTTTAGCCACAACTTGTGTGTTTGTTTATATCCCCAGTATCCACGTAGTCCATGAACTACCTTGTGGTTGTAAGTTACATATGCTAGTATTCATGCAATGTTTATATGCTTTGATTTGTTTGTACACCATGTGTGAGCATGTTAATTGTCTACCCCCCTTGCTTTTGCTTTTAACTGCATATTAATTTTGCAATATCACCACTGATATTTTGTATTTCATACAGCATTGAAACAATCACACTCGGTGACAAAAGAATTGGAATTCGAACTAGTGTGCTGGAAGAGAAAGCAACAGCTTGCAACATGCTGTGTTGCTATGCTGATGAGCTCAAGGAGGGTTTCTTCCCATGGATTGACCAGGTTTATTATCCCGTTCAGTTATTCATCAAAGCAATTGTCTGATTTTTTAACTTCTGATGACCGGCGTACGTGATTGGAACGAATTTCCATGTAGGTTGCTCCTACATTGGTCCCTCTGCTTAAGTTTTACTTCCATGAAGAAGTGAGAAGAGCTGCTGTTGCAGGTACTTTGATGATCTACATTTATTTTCATTTAGGTTTTGTGTGTTTCTTTTAACATTTCTTTGTAACAATTATGCAGCTATGCCTGAACTGTTACGTTCGGCAAAATTGGCTGTTGAAAAGGGACAGGCTCCAGGACGCGATGAGTCTTATGTTAAACAGTTGTCTGATTTCATTATTCCAGCTCTGGTTGAAGCGCTGCATAAGGTCTTTGCAAAACCTTGTCCCTAAGTTCATGATAAAGTTGATTTGTTTTGTGCTTTTACTCAATGCTAACAGCTGGAATTTCTTGCATCCATCTACCATACAGGAGCCGGAAACGGAAATGTGCTCATCCATGCTGGATTCCTTAAACGAGTGTATGCAGGTTTGTTCTGTTTTCTGATCATATTATGGCAGTGCACTGGTGTATATAATACTTGGTGATCTGTTGGGATGCGTCATTTGTGCATGTTAGAGAGAGTTTGCTTATTGATGACTTTTTGTGAGCTTTGAGATAATTAATAACTCATTGAAGGTTTTCCAAAATAGCCGTGATGTGATGTCCAACATCAGTGTAGCAACTTGGGCTGTTTGATTTAAGCAGTTTGATTGCTAGCCATGATGGTGTATTGAGCAGTTTGATTTAGCTATGAACAGAGGTGCATGGAAGTTAGCTATCCACGTGCCAGAAACATGACTTGGTTTCGATATCTTATAGGTTTCAACTCTAGCCTACCCCTACTTGTTTGGGATTGAAAGGCTTTGTTATTGTTTATTGCTAGGGTCTTCCAACTCTCTTTATATACTCTATAAAGTTTCTTATCAGTTTGGATAACCACTCTTACATTCTGTATGTCTATTGTGCTGTTGTGGGAGCCAAAATGTTGCTCCTGTCTCAGATTGACATATTTCAGTCTTCATTAACTTGCATATCACCTCACATTATATATTCGTGGAATTTGTTAGTGTTAGTGTTAGTAATGCCATAAAGTTACTTCTTTTGTAAGAAAAAGTTCTTACTACAAGCTGAATACACTGTTTGTATAGAAGTACTAAGTAGCTATCACTGTTTATGGATTAGTGTGTATCAAGGGATATTTTATTTTTCTTATTTATTGTGGATTCTTCTGAATGGGTCAACAACTTGAGCTATCATCTGTACCATGTTACTCAATTTTCTTTTCTGCATGACATGCTTTTAACTCTTCATTGACTTGTACAGAGTCTTCTTTACCAGATTTCTCACTGACCTCATTTTCACTGAACAGCTTTCTGGGTGTCTTCTTGATGAGAATCAAGTAAGAGCTATTTCGGATGAGATTAAGAATGTTATTATAGCCAGTGCAACCAGGAAAAGAGACAGATCAGAGAGAACAAAAGCAGAAGATTTTGATGCTGATGAAGGAGAACTACTCAAAGAAGAGAATGAGCAGGAGGAGGAAGTGTTCGATCAGGTTATGTTTCTTGACATGTCTGGGAATTGCTTTTGTTCTGCAATTTTATTTTTGAATTAACATTCTCTATTTGATTACATATTCAGGTTGGCGAGTGCCTAGGAACTTTGATTAAAACCTTTAAAGCTTCTTTCTTGCCATTCTTTGATGAGCTATCTGTGTACGTTACACCAATGTTGGTAAGTCGATTGAATCCCTCCTTGTTTGCAGCGCATGTGTATTGTGTTGTTGGCACACATTTGTTTGGAACACTTTCTTTTAATTTTCCAATTACAACTGATTCTATGTTAGTTCTCTCATCTAACATCTAACATTCTTAAGAAGTTGGTCCCAATTCTCTCAACATGCAAGGTGTCCACCTCACCATCCCACTAAGCCAATCATTTTAATTTCCTTTCCCACTAGGCCATGCAAAGGATGCCACATAAGGGAGCTCCCATTAACTTCACATGCACATGCAACTTATCACATATAAATATTAACTTTCTTTTGCACTTAAATTTATAAGTGCCTTTTTTATAGAGAATCAAATTATAAGTTACCTCATATTTTTTTCTATGCGATGTTTTTTTATGTATGCACATATGTAATTGCTATCATTGTAATATGTTTAATCAAAGGTGATGTCTCCACTGTGTCTACTCAACATTTTTTTTATCTCATATCATCTCACTGATATATTGTGAAGGTAAATTTTTTTAAAGACACTCATTTTTTATTTATCATCAAATTTTGTTAAAAAAATTCTTATATTTTGAGTCTAACAATATTAATTTCAAAGAAATTATAATAAACTTATATTATGTTTCGTAATTTTTCAATATTAAATTATTTATTAGCAGTTCCCGCAGCAACTCGCGGGGTATCATCTAGTTTGACTTAATTTTAGTGCACATGATTCCTCTTAAGGTCACACAAATGTAGAATCTCGTGTTGATAATTTTTCCATATTCTTGGGTGGTTTTGTCTCGTTTTTTTGGGAAGAACTGTGGAAGAGAACCACATGCCTTCTTCTTATCTGAACCGTTTCATTTCCAGAAAAGAATAAGGTGGCAGCTAAAATAGTACTGTACTATGTAGAACACTGTTAGTTTGGATTTAAAGAATTGCTTGTAGCCTTGAAGTGTGTATAGTGCCAAAGAATAATGTTTATGACAATTACCATGTTGTAGCCTTTTCCTGTTGGAATGTCTCCATTATATCTTGGTATCCTATTTAAAATTTGTATCTCATCTTTTTTTGCAGGGAAAGGATAAGACAGCTGAGGAGAGAAGGATAGCTATCTGCATTTTTGATGACATTGCAGAGCAATGTCATGAGGCGGCTCTGAAGTATGTTTCTCGACATTAGTTATATGTAAAGTGGATTTTAATTATAACTGAATCATGCCTTTTCTCCTGAACAGGTATTATGATACCTATGTTCCTTTTCTGTTGGAGGCAGCCAACGATGATAATCCAGATGTTCGGCAGGTCTGTATTTCTATTCTCATGTTGTCTGTAGTTTTTTGTCCTATTGATTTTTTTTCATACATGGGACTGAAGTAGTGATTAACCATCTTCATTTTAGGCTGCTGTTTATGGCCTGGGTGTATGTGCTGAGTTTGGTGGCCTTACTTTTCGTCCTTTAGTTGGAGGTAACTTCTGAATCTTATGGCTTAGTACTACAAGCATCGTAACGTCATTTCATTTAATATAATAATGTTTTTAAATTCAGAGGCCCTGTCAAAGCTGAACAATGTCATCAGACATCCAGATGCACACCTTTCAGATAATATTATGGCATATGATAATGCTGTTTCAGCGCTTGGGAAAATATGTCAATTCCATCGCGATGGGATTGATGCAGCTCAGGTATATGCTTAAATCTCACTTCCAAGTTCTGTCAAGAGACTAAACATTCCAAGGGCCTTTTTGGTTTGTAGTATTTTGAAAATGCAGGAATATCAGAACTTTGGAATTCAATATCATGGCATGTTTAATCCTACAGGAATCTGTAAATAAAGTTGTTTTGTTGCACCACTGGAAAATACAGGAAATTTTCTCAAGGATTAGGTGCATGATGTAGTTGTCATTTAAACTAATGGATATTTCCATGAGGTTGGTGTCAATGGGAAAATACCTTTGGAATTTGCATGCAAAGTAGATAGCTTGTAGGAAAAGTGCTATGATTTTCAGTCCTACAAACCCAGCAAGCTCTGTAGACAAAATTCCTAAGAAATGGAATCCTTTAAAATTCCTATGATATTATTTTGAACCAAAGAGAGCCTCTTATTCTGATATTTGATGATGTACATGCCATGCACTGATGCACACCAGCATGTGGACTGTCAAGTGAATGAAAGAGGACATGTTGTATTTTATATTCCGATGAAAAAGGATCTAACTATCCAGTTCAAAATTCTAGCTGAGATAGAAAATTGTGCATGTGTACTGAATTTTTACGGTTTAAACTGAATCAATTATGCTTCTCAGGTCATTCCAGCATGGCTTGGTTGCTTGCCTATAAAAGATGACAAGATTGAAGCAAAAGTTGTACATGATCAACTTTGTTCGATGGTGGAGAGGTATGTGCTCTTTCGCACCAGCATGGCAGCAACTGTAGAATAGTTCTTACATTATATATGATCTTTTTTATGTGCAGATCGGACGCACATGTGCTTGGACCTCATAGTCAGTATCTTCCTAAAATAGTTTCTATTTTTGCCGAGGTAATTTTTGACTTCTGTGCTTGCTCTGTATGTCTGTCACCAGTATTGTGGAATGAAATAATGACAAGGGAACATATGTCTGTACATGCAGTTTTTGTTTTGAACTGCCATGCAGTTTGATGTGTTTTTTTGGATCAAAGTTTTTTATTGGTTGTGTCTCTTTTTTATCCAGCAGTGCATCTTGATACCCAAGCTTAGTTTTCGATGAATAATGTACGTAGTGAATGATTACTCAATTGTTTTGTTATGTAGGTTCTGTGCAATGGAAAGGAGCTTGCAACAGATGAAACAACCACCCGGATGATCAACGTTCTGAAGCGATTTCAGCAGACTATGCCACCTGATTTTCTTGCTTCAACATTTTCGACCTTACAACCACAGCAGCAACTTATGCTACAGTCCATCCTATCCACATAGTTCTCTTCTGCATTTGTGGATGCAAGGTTCAGGCTTGCTTTTCATTCCATAAATTCGTCATTGTTACTGTCAACCAATTTTTTGTGTTGAATCTTTCTCTGGGGGAGTTCATTTGTGCATGCATTGGTCACAAGGGATTGGAAGTTGCCATTTCATGTGGTTTTGGTGTAGAGTGTATATTATCTTGTGTTCAAATATGATTTTGGGACGTGCTGCGTCAAAGATGTAAGGGAAATGGCGAATATTGTTGGTTGAGTTGAACAATGGTGCATCAGTTTTGGTAATGAGATGTTGTATGTTTTGGTGTGATGATCGCTGTCTGTTCTTCACAAGTGCTGATCGTGTTGATTAGGCTAGCACTTTTAACTTTGTGCATCCCTGTTTAGTATGCACACGCTATTGAAAAAAGCACTCGAACTAAGTTCCTTACCATGGTTATGCAACAAACTTAGTATGTGCATTCACTTATTTCTTGTAGAAATTGGTAGCAGGTCACATAATTCAGTAGCCTAGGTACTAGGTACTACTTTCTCCATCCCATAATATAAGATTGTTTTTAAAGCTATGTTAACTTGAAAAATGATCTTATATTATGAGATGGTGGTAGTGTTATGCTTGATTGTAAAATAGGCCATGCAATTCAATACTGCTAATTACTCCCTATGTTAAAAAATATAAGATGTTTTAGATATTTTAGTATGTATTACATACGGATTGAAAAGCGAACAAACATGATAAATCTGTCTATATACATCTAATTCAAAAAATAAAGTTAGGACGTGGTAGCTATTATGAGCTACTCCTTTTTTCTTAGGCGACCTTCTTTGTTGACACAAATAACTACAGCTTGAAGTGAATTTCAGATGCATGCACCAACAGAGAAGAAAGGAATAGAAATACCTCAGGTACCTTTCAGATAATATTTCATGTATCAGCACTTACATCAGGAACTGCATTTGAACCGTTCCTCTAGAGATAATAAGCTCCTAGAGCACGCCACTGGACTACCTCCTCTCCATCTACTCTCGTTCGTGGCCTCTCCTAGCACAAGACAAATCTGAATCGAATCTACACGAAATGATGCGAGAAGATGCCCCTCCTGACTTTTGTGCTGCCCAAAAAGTGGTATTTTGTCTTGTTTGCGCAAATAATCTACCGGGCTCGACAAGAAAACACACATTGACAGCGACAAACAAAGCATCTCGGCTGCTATAAAACAACGTCCATTAGGATGGACCTCTTTGGAGTCATCTTTGGGTTCATAAAAAATAGGTACCTCAATATGGGTGCATTGGTCTTATTGCTCAATCAACAAGAGGACTTAGAATATGGTAGCGTGGCTGCTGACAACTCGACAAAATTCACCTTTTTGGGGGTGAGGTTAGCATGACTTTAAACTGAATCATTTTGCTCCATGACTGAAATGCCAGGTTTATTTATGGACGTGAAGAAAAGGACCTGTCCATTAGACTAGCAGTGGCGTCTCTTTTGGTGCTGAGACTAGATAAGAGCTCTTGTCATCAAGGCTGCTTCAACCTTAACCATCTAATATTGTTTGGGATTCTCAAAAGTAAACTGAAAGATGGTTAAAGTTCATGTTTTCCTTCGGTTGTAGACTGTACTATAAACACAAATTATTTCTAATAATTTCTCTGGTTTATATAATTTATAACAGTTTTAAACGAAAGAGGCAAGTCTATCCAAAATCCAAGGTTAAACATGTACGATTGTACATGGCATATGTACTACGATTATGCAAACTCAGTATATTGGATGAAGTGAGGCTGGGGCAAGGCAGTAAGAGAGGGTTATCGTGTTGCTAGATTTAGAAACAAGCTGACCGTGTATACAAAGGAAGAAGAAACAAACAAATGGACATGGTGCATCTGAATCGATCTTCACTGCACCATGTTAGTACGGATGGCAGTGGAATACCGGGATTAATAGTTCAAAAATAGCAAGCCATGTGTAGGGAAAGTCATTGGTGAATGGATGCTAGGTAAAATCAGCACCAACGGAATAATATACACATGTGCAAAACAGCATGCATCCTCGATGTCTTGAGTAGTTTTTGATATCTCTTTCAAAACGGACTAGCTTTTGATATCATGTTGTTGGAGACTAGGTGTAAGCTCGATAATATATTACCTTTTACCGGAAAAATATATGAGCATGTATATGGCTATTCAGGCTTCTTAGTAAACTGACTTTGGCGAGCAAGTAGAAAACGGAATCACATCTAAACAACATATATACGAATCATTTTGTTTTTGGAGAAACTCAGGGCGTGGCAACCAGTATACCGATTTTTCGGTTGTACGTAGGGCCATTTCTCAGTGAGGTATGTGGGAATTCCGATACATTATCGTAGACTCTCAAATGAACAATGGAAGCATGTGGACAAGCGCATGTAGAAGGACCTCGGAAAATGAACCTCATGTCTTATGGGGAAGGCTTGTCCTATCAACTCGTTTTGTTGTAAAGTGATCCTTTACACACACTTATTCTTTCAAATTCCGAAGGCATTTTTGCATAAATGTGACTGTTAAGTCCATGTATTTTTTTGGGAAAAGTGGTAGCTAATAAAAAATAAACACCTTCTTGCACAATGTGAGGTTATTTTCCGTGTAAAAGAGTAGGGATATATTGGAATCCAACAATAGCGGTTAAAACATCGCTCTTCTCAGTAAATGTCTATTCAGGCTTCTTAACAAGAATGTGGTATAGCACGACCTGATGTGAAATAATTACATTGACTCAAAAGTCATCTCACATGTTCAATGAAAACCAAAGGTTTCTCACTTTACTATTGTGTTGGTCGCTTGAAGGGTAATTTAATTTCTCTTCAGATGATCTAGTATTAAGGAAAATTCTAAAATTTGATTTTGGATGGATATGTGGCTAGGGAATGCACCTTTTCGCGAGCGGTACCCGACCTTGTATCATATAGAGTGTAATAAGCATGATACAACAGAAGAAATGTTGGACACCTCTCCTCCTCATGTGTCTTTTAGGTAGGATCTGGTCCTAGACTTGATAAATAGAACAAGATAGGGACACGTTGATATCCAGTCACAGATCTCGGTAGGTTAAACGCAATTGTAACCCCCTCTCCCGAGGAGTTCTTTAATGCATAATCAAATAAAAGTTGGAGTAGGGTATTAACTCAACCAAGAGGGATCAAACCTGGTAAATCCCCCATGATCTCTCCTCTGGTAGTTCCGGTCCCTCGATCCACCCTACCGAGATATATGTCGGTTTTTTGCATCGTCAGTTGGCGTGGCAAGCATAGGTCACAAGGGTTGGATAACTAGTCCAGATTGGATTTTTACCACCAACGAGCACCTTCATGTCAGGACAAGAGTTCATGTTTGGTGCCCTCACCTTCATCATCGAAAAATTCGGGCGACTCTAAACCATCTCGCTGCCCCGCCACGCCCCACCCTTCCATCAACTTTAGGACCTTGGAAGATACAACCTGACAACTAGGTCACGGAGGATGGCAGTGGAACCGACCTCAACAACCAACACAACAAGGAAACCCACCTCCAAAACAATGACAACTACAAGAGATCCTCATCGTCATCGCACTCATACTTCTACACAACTGGGGGATATAATCTGGAGCAAGTCCTTATGGCAGAAATAGTCCACACAGAGAACATAGAAGACACAACCAACGAGGATGGAGGTTGCACCGGGTGGCAACAACAACCAATAAACACCGCCGGAAACCCAATTCCAGCCTCTCCACGTCGGGCCTTGCGCCCCCAATGACGACGAACATCTTGCAACCCTCAACACTTTGGTCCCGGGAGACGACCTGACCTCCAAGGTGATGGAGGCCATATGCAAGGCAACGGTCGTAGTGCACCAAACCATGACATTGGAAAACACACACAATGTGACTTGGAAAGAAGAAATGACGATAGAAAATCATCACCGATGCCTACCTCCGTGATTCCTAGTTGTGCTGCTAGAAGCATATGAGAGCGATACGAGATCCCACCAGCCAAGCCAGGAACTCGCAAAAGTTGCCCAAACACCAGCACTATACCCGCCCTTGTGTAACAACTCGATGACTCACCTATAGTTTCCCAACTATGAAAAACTTTGCGTAGAGTCGAGCTTTAATACACCATCAACATATCAATATATCGGCTTGCAAAGACATATGTAGTACTCTCGGAAACACTACAACGATAATGCACAAGAGTGGCCTCCCTGGGCGGGGTAGCAAGGACGGGGCAACCCACGAACCTGCTCATATATCCAATCAGGCACATTACAGCGTAAACTCTGCGACCACCACCAGTCCCTTCTAGGCGACCAATCACCGATCGCCTCAGAAATCGACCTGACCTCCGCTATCACATTAGAGCACGGGAAAAGGAGCGTTATGGGCATGAGTTCGAGCCAGCAGCAGGTTCCTCGGCCCTCACTACCAGCATAGCCTCACCACGATTTACTTATGAGGCGATAAAACACCCATTTCTAAGGTTCTTCATCATACAAGAGTCGACAAATACGAGGGCGACGCAAAACCAGACCACTGGCTTTGTGACTACCTCACTACAGTGGACATGTTCGAAGGCGATGTAGGCAACGCTTTACGCTACACCCCCATATGCCTCACATGATCAACCCGTATGTGGATAAACGGGCTTCCTCCAAACACCATAAGAGTTTGGAAGGATTTGGAGCAAACATTCCTCAACAACTTTGAGGGAATATACCAATGCCCAGACAGGTCATATGACCTGTACAACATCATACAAGAAGAGAAGGAGCTTGTCATGGACTAGCCCGATGGCTCAAGAAGCACACCACCCTCACTTCAGTATTAGGCAAACAAGAAACCGTGGCCTTGGTTTATTATTTTGCCACCATGGCCATGCTTGCTAGTAGTCCATGATGTTATGTTGTCGTACTATGACCTATGTGACTCTCCCATTTGGTGGGACTTATTAATTTGAAGCCGGACGCTCCTTGTGTCTTCGTTCTAAAAGATGTTCGCACAAACCTCTTGGCAGTCGAAAACGTGACATTGAGTAGACTGGCACCGCCTGAGCCACAGACTTGATAAGGACCTCCTGTCCTACAGCCGAGATGTTTTCTCAATATACCCTTTCACTTTACTCCATAATCTATCCTTGAGGTATTTAAAATAACCTGTCCTTGATGATCCAATATCAGAAGGCATGCCCAAGTACTTCTCATTTAAAGTTTCATTCCGGACCTCCAAAATGCCTTTTACTTTCTGTTTGATCAATTCCGGAGTACCTTTACTGAAAAGATGGAAGATCTAGAATTGTTAATTCTTTTCCCCGAAGCCTGCCAGTAAGAATACAATAGGTTTAATACCTCGGTTGCCCCTTCACCATTTACCTTTAAAAACATCTAGCTATCATCAACAAATAAAAGGCGGTTCACTAGCGGCGCCAAGGGGGCCATCACGATTCCACCAAGATGCGATGACTGATCTCTGGATTTGAGGAGACCCAGAAGGTCCTTCGTTGCTAGCAAGAAAATGTATGGTGATATCGGTTCTCTCCATTGAATACCTCTGAAAGGTTCAAATTCATCAAGTTTCTTTCCATTGAACATGACAAAGAAGGATATAGATGTGACCATACCGTATGAGAGAAGCCTAGTTTAAGCATAACAGCCTCTTGGTACTCCCATTCCACACTATCATAGACTCTCATCATATCAAGTTTCAGGGCACAATGGCGGTGCTTCAAAGATTTATTTGGGCGTTAAGGGTGGTCGGTGGTGGACTCGGGCTGTTCAAGCCCGATGGGTTGAATTCTTGTCGTGGGCCTACCTCAAGGGGATCCCGCCGTCCGAACTATTCTCACGGTTTTGGTAATGTTAAGGGTGGTCGGTGGCTGCTCGACATGGATCATTGTTTTTTTCTCTTCCATTTTAACAATTTGGGCGTACACATCCTTGTTGTCTGTTTATTTTTTCCATTTCATGGTCCAAAGAGGGTCCCAAGTTATTAGCCATTACATATCTTTCAATGTTTTCTTCTCCTGATGTAACATGATAAACAGTTTGGAGGAGCCTGCTGTGTGACAAGTGTATGATGTTCCACATGTCTCCAAGGAGATGCCATCATCCAAAAACTGAAGCAGCCAGGGACACGCATACCTCATCCATTTGAGGAGAAAGACTCAGCAGATGGCCAAATCGTCAAGTGACTCCGTTATATAAAACAAAAGTCAGGCGGCGGGTTGCTGAAAAGTTGTTTTTCAGCCGTTTGTACTGACACTATCATCAATGCCTCGAAACCCGCCAAGTGGCAGACCCTGCTGCGATCGACTTGGTCTCTGCAGCGTTTTGACTACATAAACCACCAATTAAGGACGAACTGGTCTCTAATCAGTGGCCCAAAAGTTTACGGTTAAGTAGGCTGACGCATGCTGGTGAAGACCTAGTAATAGTAAATCAGCAGGAGATGTAGACCCCTTGACTCTTCCATCCAAGTTAAGGTGGGAACATGTTCATATGGTGATCGTTTTAGGCATCTTGATTTTGCTGAATTAGTTGCGGGCTTGTTCAGTAGAGTATGTACCATGTTGTTAAGGAACTGGTAAGTTCCTAGTGAGGGTTAGACCTCTTGACTCAATTAGTCAAGTGGAAGGATGTTCTTGGTTAAGATTGTGATGGATTTTTGCTTGCTTCTATGTACTTCCTTCGATCAGAATTACCTGTCTTCAACGATGTATCGAGTACTATTTTTAGTGCTAGATATATTCATTTAAGCGATAAATATTTTCGAGGGAGTAGGAAAAGGAATCTGGCTGTCCAAACTGAAAGTAAAATGATATTACTTGATGTGGTACAATAGTATTAATGTGTGAGTATTTGGGCAGACATATGTGTAGATATATAGGTTAAGTTTATTCTTGCACTTGTTCAATTAAGAACAAGAACCACAGAAAATACAAAAGGTCAATTATAGTGGTGATGCACTAATTTTGTCTTGCAAGGAGGTGTGGTGATGCACTACGACCACCAACATCTGAACCCAGTGATTCCACCACAAGATGAAGTGACTAAAATACAGAAACAGAAAGCACTGCACTTGCTAGTTTCCTCACTGACAAATATTTGGAACAAACCAAACTGAAGAGACAAACATGACACCCCAAGGCACAGTAACATACAGAGATGCCACGATCACAGCTCCAATTTGACCGTAATTGACTAACAATCCCTGAAAGTAACCCCACAGGGGAGAGGGATCATCACCAATCCACTACCCTCCTATCTGAAAATTTCAAATCATCCATCCCCGTAGCCCCTATAAATCCTCCCATTTGCCCAGCAACCAGAGCAAACACCTTGCAGACACCTGTCTCCCTCCTCCTCTCAGACCTTCCCCAACTCTCAACTCCAAGCATCACTTAAGCCAAAGCAGCACACATGGAGCTCCACTTCCAGGTGCAACCGGCGGTGCTCCAGGCGCAGGAGTACTGCTACTATTACCAGCAGCACCAGGAGGCCGCCGCCGTGCAGGCAAAGCCCACCAAGCCGCGGGGCAGGAAGAAGGGCAGCACCAGCCACAGCAAGTTCGTCGGCGTCCGGCAGCGCCCGTCGGGCCGCTGGGTGGCCGAGATCAAGGACACCACGCAGAAGATCCGCATGTGGCTCGGCACCTTCGAGACCGCCGAGGCCGCCGCGCGCGCCTACGACGAGGCCGCCCGCCTCCTCCGCGGCGCCGAGGCGCGCACCAACTTCGCCCCGCGCATCTCCCCGGACTGCCCGCTCGCCGTCCGCATCCGGGGCCTCCTCCACCACAAGAAGCTCAAGAAGGCCAGGCTGCCCGTTCCCGCCGTGTCCACCAAGGTCGCCGGCTCCTCCACGCCGGCCGCTCCCGCCACATACACCACAAGCAATAGCAATAGCAACAGCAACAGCAATAGTAATAGCATGGATGGTGCTTGTGGTGGCGGCTCTAGCAGTAGCAGCAGCAGCGGCAGCGCAGTCAGCTGTGACGGCGCCAAGAAGCAAGGCCGCGGAGCGCCGGACGCCGGGGAGGTCTACAGGCCGGACTTCACTCCCGTCGCCGGCGCCGAGGAGCTGGAGTCTTGGATGTTCGAGTCGTCGTTCGGGCAGTTCCCGGCGCTGGACGGGTTCGCCGCCGTCGACGCCTGCACGCTGCCAGATGCGTCTCCGGAGGAGGCCAGCGCCGCTCCCGCGGCCGGGATGGTGGAGTTCGAGCGGATGAAGGTGGAGCGGCGGATCTCGGCGTCCCTGTACGCCATGAACGGCCTGCAGGAGTACTTCGACAAGGTGTTCGAGGCGTCCACCTACGACCCGCTCTGGGATCTCGCCCCGCTCCGCCAGTAGCTACAGTAGCTTCACCTTCACCTCGTCACCGTCGTCGTTCTTGCTCTTTAGCCTCCGTATGGGGAAAAACTTGGTTTTTGGTGTCGCCAGCCAGGCAGTGCAGTTGTAAAGAGAAATTGGGTTTCTAGATTTCAAGCCTGTTCTCCATCCGGTGCATTTTTGTAATCAAAATCGATGCTCCAAATTCGTTGTGTGGTTTAGCAAATCACTCTGCGTTTTCACGATGTAGCTAGTTCAGTTTAGCCATGGTGTAGTTTCAGTTCTCGAGATATGTTCTGCGGCCAAGGATACAGTTTCCTGATAGTATTCAGTGTGGCTACGATTAAATTGCCGTGTTGCATGCCGGAAACCTCGAGCAATGCCTCATTGCTGCAATGGATTACGGATCCCCGAGTTGTTGGCGTATGATCAAAGGAGAGCAGAACCGAAATACCCTAGGATTTTCTTCCCCGTTTGGCCGTTTTTCTAAACCGGGTTAATACCCTTTCCATTTAATCAAAAAACGGAAATACATCAGTTCCATCAAACAGTCAAGGGGAGGGGAAGGAGGGGAAAGCAAAGGTTCAAACTACTACCAGGAAGGAAACCCGTTGTTGCCACCCGGTGTCGAAATGGCATCTACGGAGCAAAAACCTGGTAAACTAGCCTTATTACAGGTAATACCACAAGTCTGAGAAGCCAACATCCAACCCACTGGGTTTTCTTCCCCTGTTTGGCCGTTTCTTGTGGAATTAGACTGTCAGCATTGGATTTAAAAAATGAAGCAAAATTCAGGCCCACGAATTTGAAGAGTTTTTCAAGTGCCTAAACTAACAACCACCCACAGTTCATTGGTTCCACATAGTTGGGTGAACCCCTCAACCTCCAATCGTGTGTCACATCCACGGATCCACTAGGAGCAGCGTGGAAGGAAAATGCTAAAATTATCACCACGCCCGTCCAAAACCCCAATTCATCAGAGTTATTGGGTTCAGTTACAGCAAAAATACTCTGAGCTTACGACAAGGGCACAAACAAACGCACATATCAGGAAAAGCAAAGCAAGAGAGAGATGGAAGCTTTATTTAGTTCAGTAGGTGCAATTCACTAACAAATTTTCCCTTTAGATAATGGAACAAGCCACGCTCAACTCCAGGGGCAAGTTCAGTGCACTCGGGGATGGATGAAGGCAGCAGTTGCGGGGCGAGTGTGTTGTGCGCTCACTCAGACTCAGCTAACCTGTACTCTAATTTGTAGTAAAATTATAAGTTGTGAGTTGGAGGCAAGGGCATTGGGAGCTCGAGATGGGCAGTGGTTTATTCGTTTGACAGGTCGCAAGGGCATGGTGACAAAGGAACAGTTGCTCTAACTACTGTGAGTTTGTTTCTTTTGATGAAAGGCTAACTACCGCAAGTTGGTGCTGCTGTGTCAGCTAATTCTGTCTGGGTGCTGAGTATACAAATTGGCGCGGGAAAATTTCTGGGGGTTGGGTATAAAAATTGACGTGATCGAGACTATACCTCGTTCATAGCGAGATTGGTGGATCTCTCGCGCGCAAATGCGCTATACATCGCATTACACGAGTTGGAAGGATTTTTTGCCTGAAGAATCTACAGTAACGGGATAGTCGATTAGCACACACTTAATTAAAAGAAATACAGTTCCCTACAAACATTTAAAATAAAATACTGATGTTTTCAAATGCTTGATTAACATTCTTCAAATACTGATTAATATTTTTTGAATACATGATCAACATTTTTTTAATGCTTAATTAACATTTTTTAAAGTGCTTGCTTAACATTTTTAGAATAACAAATTAACTTTTGGTAAATTCTTGGATCAACATTTTCCATATACACAATTAACATCTTTTATTTCTTGATTAAAAAGATTCAAATATTAACTTCATTTTTCTGTAAAATGAGTCAATATTTATTAAATGCTTGATTAACATATATCAAATATCAAATTAATATTTTTTAATACATACCCAAGATTTTTATGTACACATTTAACATTTTTCAAATGCTTGGGTTGATATTTTTCTAAATTCTAATAAATGATCAAATTTTCTCACACACATTGTATTTTTTTTTGCACAACTTGTGTATGCATGAGAAGTATTTTCTATAGACACATTTAAATTTTTTCAAGCGTATAGTTAATTTTTAAATGCTTATATATATATTCTAATTATTTGGAGAAATAAACTAAAGTAAAAATATATAAAAAGGGCCTGTGTGGTGGTCTCCTGCCCTCTCGTGCTGGCCCATCTGGTGCTCGCCTTGACACGACTTCCTTTCGTCTCGCGCATTGGGCGGCATTGCCACAGTCGTTTTTCACGGCCGGCCCGATTGGGTGTTTCTTTTCAGTTGTTGCTCGATCGTTTCTGTTCGTTGGTTTAGTTTGGTTTTCGGTTTTTGTTCGTTGGTTTAGTTTGGTTTTCGATATTTTCCGATATTATAATTTTCATTATGTTTATTTTACCTTTTATGTTTTCTTTGTTTTTATAAATTTCTTAATTTCTTGCAAGCTTTTTACAAGTTTTTTCCATTTTCTTTCTTTGTTTTCTTTTCCTTATATATTTTTCGCAACTTTTCTTTGCTCTTCTTTATTTATTAAATTTTCATTATTTTCTTAATCGGTTTCTTTGTTTTTCATTATTTTCTAAGCTAGTACAAACTTTGTACTAGATGAGCGACACTTATTATGGATCGGAGGGAGTATTAAAAATTGTTCTACATAGAACAATGTTCAAAAATTACACATATATACTTTTGACAGGTATAAATATTTTTAATTGTCCCTATTTTTTTGTATGGCTATCTACTTTTTTTCTTAAATACACTAACATTGTTTTATATTTTATTAGGATTTTATAAATAAGTAATTAAAAAATCAGTTCATTTATTTTTTGAGTTATATTTACATAAAAATAACTTGGAAAAATGAGAAAGGGGTGATTAGTGCGATATCACATCCATCACAAGATCACCGTGAAAAAACATCTTTAACGAAATTCCCTTTTTTGGCAGAATTCAGGTAGGAATTTAGGAAATTCAAATTTGCACTTGGTCAAAAAAGCCAATTTTTTTGGTGACAAACATATACATATAATACATACATTTAAACTTTTGGAACATTATATTTTCATACGTGGTTTATAGAAAAAGGATAAATGTGATTTTTAAAATGGATAAAAAAATTGATTGTTGGGCTAGAATTTATTTTTTGCATAGTCTGCAAATTATAATATTTTCAAACAAAAAATTGCAGATAGTACAAAAGCAAAACACAAATAAGTTTTCATTGATATTTTTTCAAAATTTTCAATATAAAGTCGTCCCTTGAGACCGAGCTCCAAAAGTCTGCACTCCATCTTTGAAGGCATCCTACACTCTTAAGAGTTGTACCCATTACTACAAATTCTATCAACATATACACAATCCACCTCCACATTCATGCCACATCACCTTTGAGTCCCAATTGTCTTATCATGCAACATCCAACATCCGCCAAATTTGCATGCCCAAAAAATCTTATTACTATCATGTACGAGAAAATCTTTTGATTTATACCCAAGGATTCTTCCACAGCATAACGTTTCCTTTCTTCATGGAGTCACTGTTTTTTACCCGAGGATTCTCCTTGAAAATTCCTCTTGATTTTCTTCTCTCCCGTTTCCTTAATTTATCTTCATTAAATCTTATTAATATCTCTTCTCCTTTCACATGCAGGGTAACCAACACATGACTTCCTCACGAGGCCCCTAGGCTAATATCCATTCTGGATTCATCCCTTAAATCCTTCATCCCCATTTCGGTTCACCAACGGACTTCACAGGCTACTACTTCATCCAGCTATGTTATCACTCACCACTCCGCACCATCCTACATCAGCCCCTGCGGCAAATGCTGCAAGGGGGACCATATGGCGCTATATATGTGGAAACTAAATTTTCGTTCGTGCTGAAGTTCTTTTTTTCATGAACCACTATTTTTTGTATTTACGCATGTAATGAAGTAGGAATTATTGATATATTGTTTTATCCTCATTCTCATATACATGTTGATGATTGTGTAGGAGTGAAATATTATCATGAGCCTAGGACGACATTGCATGTATGTTTGCCTTCAATGATAACGAACACCTCCACAACCTTCTCCTCCACCATGATGCCCTTGCTTCCTCCTTGCAAGATGTAAGTGCATCTAGTGCCCCCTTTGAGTTTTTGGAGTATTTGATGACAAAACGGTTAAGAGACTGATGTTTTTGTGAGTATACACAGGAAACGGTCCCTGAGGATGAGGTTAACCACCGTTGTCGACCCCCCAAAATGTTGAGAAACATTGGAGAAATCGGTGTGTTTCCTGAAGACTGAAGGTGTGCGAAATCCCGAGGAATCAGGATCTTGAAGCACTCGGCTGAAGCTGAAGCTGTACTAGATCCTGAGGACGATCCTGAGAACGTTTGCGCTGAAGACGAAGTTGAAGCGTACTCTTCGCTAAGATTTTTTATACTTCTTGAGTCGTAGGAAAACACTGCACTGTTGGAGGGGTTGAGGAAAATGAGTTCTGTGTTTCTGAGGAAGTGCTCAATTAGAAATCCTGAAGAAAACCCTGAGGAAATCTCCTGCAGTAGAAGTTCAGTCCTCGGGTGTTTGAGACGTTGTTCTTCAGGACACTGAGGTAATTAACTTCGGTTGAGGAGTCTGGAGATCGCCAGTGCGATTCTTCTGAAGATTGTGAGGAGAGAGAATAGTTTGACCGTGCCACGTGTTGCGTGGTGAGAGGCTAGAACTTGTCTAGAAACGGTCATATCCGAGGGCACGAGAGTAATTGCGTGCATGGGCATTTATGTCCTTTCACCTGGGATTGCTCCGCGGCTATAAATAGCCACCCCCAGCCCCATTTGTGGGTTGGCTGCTCCGAGAGAAAAACCGACACTTGTCATCTGAGAGCAACCCACCTCATTGAAGAAACCGAAGAACCTAAGTGAGGAAAACCACCAGCCTGAGTAGTTGAGCACTTCTGAGGAAGTAGGTTCGAGTGATCCGAAGCTTTTTACTCTTGAAGACTGTGATCTTCCAGCCGGTGTAGAAGTCTTCAGTCTGAGGAAGTCAAGATGCAATTGTGACTTTCCGGAGTGACTGGGTCTGTGAAGGTTTCGGGAGTCTACCTTGAAGACTCACCTGAGTTATTGGACGGAGTCTGAGGACTTTAGTTCAAGGAGAATAAGGTGAAGACTATGTCTTCTGAGTTCAATCTCAGCCTCTCCAACCAGACGTAGAGTTGTCACAGCAACTCGAACTGGTTCATCAAGTCTTCGTCTTCAGTGCCCTGGTGCTATTTTCTTCAACCTCAGTTATTACGTTTATGCACTGATGACTTATCCTGATGCTTTACTTTCTGAGTTCACGCTGCACTGATTCCTCGGTTCATGCTTCAATCTTACCTTAGCTATGCAATAGGTTGTTTTCCATTCACGCCATTTCTTTTGTACTTCATTTGTTCTTCCTCGAGTTTCAACTTCATCAATTTCATATTGCCTCAGTCCTGAGGAAATAGAAATTCCTCGAGATATTTGAAAATCTCCCATTCACCCCCTCTGGTCGATATATTGCACTTTCACAAGACATCTTTGTTGTATCCTTGAGACATTGAGGACATCGACGCCATCAACATCAATACCTCCAAGTCGACCTCGCGGGCCAGCAGCGGGGCGTCTTATCTTCTTGCTCATTGCCATCACGACTAAGGCCCTGCTCATCCTCACACTCCACCGCATGATGTTCGCACTAGGAGAAGCTTCTACTTCCACTAATTGTTGCCTGCCGCTGCCAACGTGTTATCGGCAACACCGATGGGGGAGCAACAACAGGTTCGCAATTCCAATGACTCCGCAGACTATGAGTCGTCAGATATGAATCAGGGGCATCGAGGCTAAACACAAAATAGAACATGATGAAAGATTAACACTGATAACAACTACGCTGAAAGAAATTATAAACACACAAACTTCTCAATACACTACGAAAGTAATGCGGTGATGAGAAAACAACCATACAACGGGAAGCGACGGTTTGGTTCTCGGGTGCATCTGCGTCGTGGGTAAACAATAAATCGTTAAAATTAGTAAAGACATTTAAAACTTTAATAATTGTTGTTATGTGAGAAGCTCATTTGCATGAAATTTGTGCGAGATTTCGTGAGGGTTGGACTTCAGTATGTCTTAGAAAAAGACAAATTCCGGGCACGTCAGAAACTTTGAAAATGACATTGTTTGGAGCTCATTTTATTTTGCCATGAGCTCCTTGAATGCCATTTAGCCACGATATTTTACACACACACACACACACACACAAACACACACACACACACCTAGTGCACTTGAAGCTTCTTGCATCCAAAAAGAAATTTATTTTTTTCTTAAAGTTTGCTATTTTTTAATTTACTATTCACCAGTTGTACATGAGCCTTGGAACCAAATTGAATATCCGCGTACAGCGAGCTTGACACAACACTGTTTGTTAAATCAGTTCATTCTCTCAAAAGAGTAACATCGGGTTGGAGAAACTGTGATTAAACACATGCGAAAACCTATCTCCATCCTATTATTCATAGATGCAAGTTTACCAAACTTGAGTTGTTCTTCACTCATGGTAGGTACTCAAGGCTATCTTCTAAAACTTCACATACTTGTTCTCACAACCACAATTCTTTTGGTCGTTGAAGAACATGACACCGAACCACATAAAGAGTTTGCATACTCTCACGATAATAAGGCCTACTAGTCTCAACCTAAGTCTAAGTGGATTTTCTCAAACTCGGTGAGAAACTAAGCTATGGACCTCTTTTAGAGATTAGAGCATTTATCTTGAAGATCTCTCTTAGAGGGGTCGCTCAAAAAACAAGTGTTAGAATTCAAACAGAGCATCATCGTAAATGGAAGGCGAGGAGATCTTTTAAAGTGTGGCGATCCCAATGATGAAATGGCCAATGAAACCCCTATCTCTTGCAACGAACAACTCAACATGTGTCTAACGATCGGAATTTTGAATCGTTTGCAACTTTACTTGAGTAACAAGTAAAGCCGACTCACTGCCTGAATTTTTTTCTCAAAGACTGGAGAACTACGTCTTTTTCTTACGAGGAACAACTTAACGCATATGTGATTTCTCTCAGAAATCTCATAGAGACTGTTCTCAGGTTGAGCATTTGCACTTTAACCTAAATCTCGATTAGAGAATCCCTCTTGATAGTACCTTTTGCCCTATGACTCAAAGAAATAAAAAGAATTACGTCTTCTTTGGTCTTATTCATTTTTTCTCGTATGAGTAACATCCTCTATGGGGTGTTTGAATTCAACAAGTATTTTGAGGAGTGGTCATTGCTTCAATCCTTTCCGTATAAGCATGTCCTCCGACCGGATAATGCTAACGTAGACCGAGCTACACGTAGCCCTTTAGTTTGAACAAATCATAAAATATATTTTATATTATTCAAAGAAAGATTATCCGCCCCATAAATATATGAATTGAGAAAGAATATATCTTATGAAGGAAATGCATATTAAGGAATGGTTTCGATGATGAGATACTTCGATCATCTTAGCGAAGAAATTGCATCTCCAAAAGATATACCATGATGGGACAAATGCAATTCAATGACCTGTGATCTTTGAAATATAACCATCTGTAAAATAGACTCGATGGAATACTACAACCCATGAAGTTACTAACATTACATACTTCGTCAGTTCATAGTCAAACAATGATTATTACTCCCTCCGTTCCTTTATATAAGGTGTATTTCTTTTTCAAAAGTCAAACGAGTGCATGTTTGACCAAGTTTTTAGAAAATATACCAATATCTACAAAACCAAAAATTTATATCATTTAATCCATCATGGTAAGTAGTTTCATATTTTATCTACTAGGTATTACAGATATTGATATTTTATTCTACAATCTTGGTCAAACATTCAAATGGTTGACTTGCACGGAACACAATACACCTTATATTCTGGACCGAAGGGAGTACAACACAAAAAGCACGCGAGAAAAATAGTGTCGCAACACTCGAAGAACAAACACCTAGAACCCTATAAGGGCTCTCCCAATGCATTGTTTCTTAGCACAATATCATAGGAGCAATAAATATTTAAGATACCACCCCCACAATGCATTGTTTCTTAGTGGTTGTATCTTATTTAATAATTTTGGTTGCATGCATAAATATGATTGGTCTAACCATGCTTTTTTGCATATGACCACGTGCAAGGGTTGTATCTTAGCTAAGATACAACCTCACTCTCTTTCTTCATTAAATACCATGCCACATAAGCAAAATGCCTATGATTTCGTGCTAAGATACTAGCATTGGGAGTGCCCTAAAGCACTTACTCCTTCCATACCGATGCATTTTAGTCATCTTAGGTTGTGCACTGTGACCAAGGTGAAAGAAAAAACAAGAAAACTTAATGTTTATTTGCTAATTAATACCACCGCATGCAACGAGTTAACCACTGCACTAAGTTGTTTAAAGTCATTGGAAACATATGCGCCCCATGTTTCTTATTGGTTAATTCCTTTATTTATTTCAAAAAATAAAAAATGAGGTGAAAGTTAATGCTTCATGCCTAAGTGTTTTAGGAATATTTGGTTTTTGTAATGTGCCTAATGCACTGGTATAGAGGAAGTAAATGAGTTTAGATATTATCTCCGATCCATATTAATGGACTCAACTTTGTCTAGATTCATATATATCTAGTTAAGTATTTAGACTAGACGCATGTGTATTTAGACAAACTTAAGTCCATTAATATGGATCGGAGGGAGTATATTATTTAAGCGACTTGTGATATGGATCGAAGGAAGTACTCCCTCCTTTCCTAGATATAAGGTGTATAGTTTTTTGGCACGAAAATTAAAGAACACACATTGAGGAAACATTACATCATGTTTAGACTAGATTACATCTAGCTAATTAACGTGAGAAAATAGAGGGGTTTCCAAAAGATAAGAAAACATGATCAAATTTGTAAAAAAAATCATCAAGATGAGTGTTGCAATGCAATACACCCTGTATTTTATACTTTTTAAAAATTTTTATACACTTTATATTTAAGAACGGAGGGAATAGTATCTTTAGGATCCACGTCGAATCAGCAGCTGCCGTGGAAGAGAAAAGCAAAAAAGACTAACTGATATAGCTTGCACAGCCGAAACAGGCTCTTGCAGAAGAACGTGCTTCCTAGCTGAGAAAAGTAAAAAGGAAAGTAGGGAATGGAGGAGAGAGAACTATAACGCGGACAGGAACCAGCGATGGAGCAGAGCAAATTAATTTGATTTGGATCGAAAGTACTCCTAACAAAGCTAGTGACACAGAGAGAGAAATAGGTGAACCAGTTTTAGCTTCTGTTGGATGGAAGATATCCATGCGGCTGCCTCGCTAATTTTTTTCTTAAGTGAAGGCTAAGACCATACCTACGTGATGCTTCCATAGCTCATGCCTTTATATAAAGAGGCAATTACGTGCTTAACTTGTTATCAGTATTTATTTTAGTGCCTGAACTTGAAAAATACGTCGAACTGTTTTAAAACTTGACACGAGCGTGCAAATACAGTGCTAATCTCATTAATAGATGTAAAAGCATTGCTGTCACATCATATTTTTGTTAGAAGTGATGACTCAAATATTTATATCTCTATAGCTCATGGATCCCACCTGTCAGCACATTCGAATTAAAAAAATTGTACTTATAATCACGGAAATAAAATATGTTTCAAGTATCCGTGCTTTAACAATATTATACGTCTAAATAAAAATACTTATTAAAAATCATGTAGTTTTAAAATATATTTAGTTATTTAAATGTTGATTATTTTAAAGTGTGTGGTAGATAAAAAATAAATTGTTTAATAAAAGTACATTAATATTATTAATACTTAATATAACATTTTTACGTACATTATTTTATTTGTATATGTAATATTTATAGCACTTGAATAATTAAAATTCTTAAATAAATACAAGAAAGCTATCATGTGCAACATGGGTTGCACTCCTTGCAGGCCATTTAAACTACACGGGTTTGTTTCATTAAAATTGAATTTTTTTTGCATCATGCTGAACACTTGAAATAATTTGGAGCGTTAGCTATCTCAGTTCGTTCGCAAGCGAGAGGACGCTTGTTCGTTTCATAACATTTCTCTTTGTTTGCTATCATATTCACTTCGTGCTGATAGGTGGGATCCATAGGTCATAGAAACATATGGTATTACATAAGCAAATAACGTAACTTATGTAGAAAAATGTTATACCGAGTTTTAAAAATATTAATGTATTTTTTAAACAATTTAATTTTTTTATCAAACACTTTAAAATAATTAACATGTAAATAATTGAATATATTTTAAAACCACATGATTTTTAATAAGTGTTTTTATTTGTATGTATAATATTTATAAAGCACGAATACTTGAAACATATTATATTACTATGATTATAATGTATAAACTTTTACAAAAAACTCATTGTGCTGACAGGTGGGACCCATGGGTTATAGAAATATAAATACGCGAGTCATCACTGCTAACCAAAATACGACGCGGCATCAGCACTTTTTACATTTATTAATGAGATTAGCACCGTATTTGCACGCTCGTGTCAAGTTTTAAAACTAGTTCGACATATTTTTCAAGTTCAGGCATTAAAGTAAACATCAATGATAAGTTTAAGCACCACAGATGTAATTACCTCTTATATAAATGCAAAGAGGAAGTACTTGTTAATGATGTCGTCTGCAATATTGAGACTTTTTTCACATTAAAAATTATTTATTATTTTATTCTTTTATACTGTCTGTATTATTTACTATGGTAATTTATTAAGTTGATATTTTTATTTCGTCATTTCGATAATGGTGAGAATAGTACTCCTCTCACACAGTTCCATTCGCAAGCTAGGAGGGACGGAAAGGTAAAATCAATCACCCAACACCGAGCTGTCCTGGTGCAATCCGGCACGCCAGCGCCTGACATGAACGACGTTGGCTGGTCAAGGCCTGGCCGCCTAGGCCTAGGCCGTGCCGTGCTAGCTGAGAGCGAACTGACTGACACAGAGTCTCTCGCCTCCTTTCCTTTGTGACCACCCAGTCAATTCCTCAGTATCAGCGACGACCGCCATGACCCTCCTTGTGCCACAGCGGAGACTGCTTTTCCTTTCCTTTTCCTACACGCCACGAAACGGTCAGTTGCCCCCCAAGTTTCTTCACCAGGAACCAGCTCCTCCATTGCTCGTCTCATCGTCATCCTCGTCCAGGACCAAGTGCGATGAGATGCTAGTTTTTCAATCCTACTAGTGTAGTTGGAAGTTGAAACACATTGTTGGATAATTAGACAATAATTTCATGATTAATTCCAGAATATTAAACATGACTACAGTAGCTACTAACATGTGAAACACAAACATACTAAATGCATTGATCAACATGAACAACAACAACACATACACGAAACATATTCATAGTAAACATATAGTTCGGAATACGCCGCACGTACCGAACGTTTGCAGAGGAGGCAGACAAGTTCACCGCGGCGAGATCGGCGGTGAGGTTATTGACGATGATGTTGCTGAAGACAGGTCGAAGAAGACGACGCCTGCGGAGACGATCCGCAGCTCCGGCTGGAAGACGACCCGTGGTGGAAGCGGCGAGCAGTCGCGCAGAGCGCTTCCCAAAAACCTAATTCGCCCTCTCCCGTACAGGATCACAAAGGCGACTGGTTCCGGAGACCCGCTCTCCCAAGCGCCGGTGCACGCCGGCGCTCGGGATGAAGTAGACTACGATGACGGCGCAAGGCACGAGGTGTGGCAAACTAGATTGGTCCGAGTTTTGGTGCAACGCAGCGGACGACAATATATAGAGCAGCTCAGGAAACCCTAACGCGTACGAACGTGGGCTGTCCACGTCGCACACGTTTCGTTTGAGCCAGTTCAGTAGCCCACAATCCGGTAGCGACCCGGATAGGCAAAACTGTACGCGTACGCGAAAAACTCATTTTTTCCAAGCAGCAAAAATATAGCCATCGGCTCATTCCCGCAACCCGCGGCGCGGCGCGTCGTGACGAGACGGACGGCGGCGGAGGAGGAGGAGTGCGCGAGAGAGAGCCTTCTCTTTTTACTTGCACACCAAGTGTGCATGCACTCCAACTTATAAAGAGTTGTTTCTCTCCGGAAACTAGCGGGGTGGTACTAAACTTTAGCACCACTTGCACCTCCAAAATCTTCCATTGCACATGGGTCAATTTGAGATTTCTCAGGGTTGCTTATATGGGCTGACCACTAATGGGCCCAATATTCTAACAATCCCCCACCAGATCTCAAATTCCATTTAGAGATTTTGCCAAACCTCGATTCTTGTTTTATATACCAGTGTTTCAGTAGAGATTGTTAAGTTGAACTTCCGCCTAGAACTTCAAGCTACATCTATCAGCAACTTGAACAATGGACGAATCTTGAATTGCAAGTTTGGTGCCAATAGACTTCACTCAAAGTCTTAACCAGTACGTGGCTGCCAGTAGCCTACCCCGCGGGTGGAGCATATGCGTCATACTCCCTGGTCTCTTCATGAGTTTTCTAGAGATCACCCAAATCTCATAGACTGCGACGTTTAACAGTCAGACTCATATATGTGTGTTCTTTCAAGGTCGCTCTGTAGGGCAGCACCTTTGCTACGAATAGCCAACAGAAGCACATTAAGGCATATTGCCAACCTTCCTTATAGAATTTGAGAGTTATGCATCTCACATAGAGAGGGTTAAATAAAAACTCTCCTCGGTTACACCACTAGCTTGTTTTTCCCAGGTCTTAATTCACGGGATCTCCGATCACATAGGTTGGGTTACCACTATGGTGTAACGCTCATGGGTCTCAACCCCATCTCCTTCGATGCACTATCTATCACATTTCGTGATAGTCCCTTTGTAAAGGGATCTGCCAGGTTTTTGTCTGTTTGTATATACGAGACAATTATTACTCCGGAGTTTCTCATTTTCCTGACAGACTTCAGTCGTCATTTAACGTGTCTTGATGACTTCGCATTATCCTTAACACTGTTCACTTTTGTAATAACCGTTGGTTGTCACAGTTCATAAGGATGGCCGGTAATGGTTTCTCAACCACTGGCAAGTCCATCAAGAGCTCACGCAGCCAATCTGCCTCAACAGAAGCTGTATCTAAAGCAGCAAGTTCTGCTTCCATGGTTGACCTCGTCAATATGGTCTGTTTGCAAGACCTCCATGATACTACGCCACCACTAAGAAGAAACGCATATCCACTTGTGGCATAGAGCTCATCAACATCTGAGATCCAGTTCGCATCACATTATCCCTCAAGCACAGTAGGGTGCCTTGAATAGTGAATCCCATAACTCATTATACCATTGAGATAGCGCTTGACCCTTTCAAGTGCATGCCAATGATCAATACCCGGGTTAGACATGAACCTTCTCAATTTGCTCACAACAAAAGAGATGTCAGGTCTCGTCGCGCTCGCAAGGTACATGAGTGAACCGATCACTTGAGAATATCTTAGTTGATCTCTCGATTCTTTCTTGTTTTTTCTGAGTGTCACACTGGGGTCATAGGGTGTTGGAGAAGGCTTGCTGTCTATAAAACCAAAGCGGTTCAAGACCTTCTCAACATAGTGTGATTGCGTCAACGTAATCCCACTCTCATCCCTAATCAGCTTAATGTTCAGGATCACATCAGCTTGTCCCAGATCTTTCATATCAAAGCTCTTTGATAGAAAAGACTTGACCTCATTTATCACTATCATGTTTGTTCCGAAAATTAGTATATCGTCAACATACAAGCATAGTATAACACTATTGTCCCCACCATGGCGATAATAAACACACCTATCAGCCTCATTAATGACAAAGCCCGCAGAAGTTAGAGTTCTGTCAAACTTCTCATGCCATTGCTTAGGTGCTTGCTTCAGCCCATACAAAGATTTCAACAATTTGCACACCTTTCTTTCTTCACCTTTTACCACAAACCCATCACGCCGATCCATTTAAATTTCCTCTTCCAACTCTCCGTTAAGGAAAGCTGTCTTTACGTCCATTTGATGAACGATCAGACCATAGGAGGCAGCCAGGGATAGTAGTACTCGAATGGTGGTAAGTCTAGCAACAGGTGAATAGGTGTCAAAAAAAATATTCGCCTTCACGCTGGGTGTAGCCCTTGGCTACAAGCCGTGCCTTGTACTTTTCAATCGTACCATCAGGCTTTAGCTTCTTCTTGAACACCCACTTACAACCCACAGGTTTACAGCTGTAGGGTCGTTCACATAATTCCCACGTTCCATTAGAAAGAATCGAGTCCATCTCATTATGGACAACTTCTTTCCAGTCATCCGCATCAGGAGATGCAAATGCCTCTGCAATGGTCGTAGGAGTATTGTCCACAAGGTAATCAATGAAATCATCACCAAAGGATTTTTCAACCCTCTGTCTCTTGCTCCTCTTGGGAGCTTCATTGTCATCCTTCTCAAAGACTTCCTCAATATGTGGTTGTTCAGAAATATCAATAGGTGTACTAGATTCAGCAAATATTTCAGAAGAAACTCTAGCAATGCTATTCATATCCTTCATAGGAAACATGTTCTCAAAAAATGTTGCATCACGAGATTCTAGAATAGTATCAACATGCATGTCAGGAACCTCAGATTTAACCACTAAAAATCTATAGCAGATGCTACGCTGTGCATAGCCTAGAAAGATACAATCCACTGTCTTTGGTCCAAGTTTACGTTTCTTAGGAATTGGAACGTTGACTTTTGCTAAGCAACCCCAAGTGCGGAAATAAGAAAGTGACGGTTTTCTCCCAGACCACTCCTCGTAAGGTGTCTTCTCTTTATTCTTGTTAGGAACTCTATTTAGGACATGACACGAAGTCAATAAAGCCTCCCCCCACCATGCCTTAGATAAACCAGCAGTGTCCAACATGGCGTTCACCAAGTCGGTCAGCGTGCGTTTTTTCTTCTCAGCAACCCCGTTTGATTGGGGCGAATAGGGAGGCGTCCTCTCGTGAATAATACCGTGTTCCTTACAGAATTCATCAAACACATTGGAGAAATACTCGCCACCATGATCCGACCTAAGACGTTTGATCTTTCTCTCTAATTGATTTTCTACTTCCGCTTTATAGATCTTAAAGTAGTCTAAAGCTTCATCTTTAGTTTGCAACAAATAAACATAGTAGAACCTAGTAGCATCATCAATTAAAGTCATGAAATATCTCTTTTCACCTTTTGTCAACACACCATTCATCTCGCACAGATCAGAATGTACGAGTTCTAGAGGTGCCAGGTTTCTCTCCTCGGCGGCCGTATGAGGCTTCCGAGGTTGCTTAGATTGCACAAAACTATGGCACTTAGAACCTTTGGCAATGGCGAAAGTAGGAATTAAACTCATGCTGGAAAGTCTACTCATTCAACCAAAATTAACATGACATAAACGAGAGTGCCAAACATTAGCATCCGAATCCACACTGCCACAAATATGGTTTACTGACTTATTACAGAAATCCGATAACGAAAAGCGAAACAAACCTCCACACTCATAACATTTACCAATAAATTGTCCAAACTTTGACACTATAACTTTATTGGACTCGAAGACTAACTTAAACCCATCTCGGCAAAGAAGAGAACCACTAACGAGATTCTTGGTCATAGTAGGGACATGCTGCACGTTCCTCAGCTGCACGATCTTCCCCGAAGTAAACTTCAGATCTACCGTGCCAACACCACGAACAGAAGCATGCGACCTGTTCCCCATTAGGACGGTGGAATCCCGCTTGAACTGGTACGAAGTGAACATAGAGATGTCAGCACACACGTGAACATTAGCACCCGTATTAATCCACCAACATGGAGATTGAAATACTGAAAGCACATACGGTAAATTACCATACCCATCAGTGTTGCTAGCAGTCACGACGTTGACGTTCCTGGCCTTCTTCCCTTTCTTGTCTGCTCGATTTGGGCAGTCCACGGAGAAGTGGCCGAGCTCTCCACAAGTGTAGCACTCTAGCTCAGATTTGTTCAGCATCTTCTTCTTCTTCTTCTTGAAGGAAGTAGTCTTGTTTGGCATGTTGAAAGCAGGTTTGCACTTGGCCTTGCTCTTGCCGTGGTGAGGGTTTCTTTGCACCATATCGGCCATAGACTGACCTTCACCACCTTTCTCAGCAGTTTCCTTAGCCTGAGCTTTCTCCTCAACATCAAGAGACACTATCAGACTTTCGACCGATATCTCCGTTCTCTTGTGTTTAAGGGCTGTGGCGAAGTTCCTCCATGACGGAGGCAACTTTGCAATAATGCACCCAACCACAAACTTGTCAGGTAAGGCACACTTGAGAAGCTCAAGCTCTCTCGCAATGCACTGTATCTCATGAGCCTGCTCGACTACTCCACGGTTATTCACCATCTTGTAGTCGTGAAAGCTCTCCATGATGTACAGCTCACTGCCTGCATCGGTTGCACCGAATTTTGCTTTTAGTGCATCCCAGAGCTCTTTGCCATCTTCTATGTGCATATACACATCACACAGACGAGCATCAATAACACTCAGAACACAGCCACGGAAGATAGTAGTGTCTTTCTTGAACTTATTCTGAGCTTCCTCGGATTGAGTTCCTCCAGAAGGACCATTACTAACTTCCCACACACCCATGGCCTCGAGCCAGAGCTGCCACTTAATCTGCCATCTCTTAAAGCCCATACCACCGGTGAAGCGATCAGGTTTCATTGCATCGGTATAACCAGCCATAGTTGAATCACGAAATTGCCTACAATTAGGTTTTTGGATTGTTGGATAATTAGGCAATAATTTCATGATTAATTCCAGAATATTAAACATGACTACAGTAGCTACTAACATGTGAAACACAAACATACTAGATGCATTGATCAACATGAACAGTAGCAACACATACGCGAACATATTCATAGTAAACATATAGTTCGGAATACGCCGCACGTACCGAACGTTTGCAGAGGAGGCAGACAAGTTCACCGCGACGAGATCGGCGGTGAGGTTGTTGACGATGACGTTGTTGAAGACAGGTCGAAGAAGACGACGCCTGCGGAGACGATCCGCAGCTCCGGCTGGAAGACGACCCGTGGTGGAAGCGGCGAGCAGTCGCGCAAAGCGCTTCCCAAAAACCAAATTCGCCCTCTCCCGTATAGGATCACAAAGGCGACTGGTTCCGGAGACCTGCTCTCCCAAACGCCGGTTCACGTCGGCTCTCGGGATGAAGTAGACTACGATGGCAGCGCAAGGCACGAGGTGTGGCAAACTAGATTGGTTCGAGTTTTGGTGCAACGCAGCGGACGACAATATATAGAGAAGCTCAGGAAACCCTAACGCGTACGAACGTGGGCCGTCCACGTCACACACGTTTCGTTTGAGTCGGTTCAGTAGCCCACAATCTGGTAGCGACCTGGATAGGCAAAACTGTACGCGTACGCGAAAAACTCAGCCATCGGCTCGTTCCCGCAACCCGTGGCGCGTCGTGACGAGACGGACGACGGCGGAGGAGTGCGCGAGAGAACCTTCTCTTTTTACTTGCACACCAAGTGTGCATGCACTCCACCTTATAAAGAGGTATTTCTCTCCGGAAACTAGCGGGGTGGTACTAAACTTTAGCACCACTTGCACCTTCAAAATCTGCCATTGCACATGGGCCAATTTAAGATTTCTCAGGATTGCTTATATGGGCTGCCCACTAATGGGCCCAATATTCTAACACACATGCCAACTACCAACAATTACTCCATTTATTGTTTTACTGCACCCAAATAAAGTCATTTCTAGTTGATCTTCCAAAAAGTAGCAAGTAAACCATCGAATTAGCGTTAGTGTAGTAATTTTACTTCATTAAATTTTGGCCGAACCTTACCGAACTTCTAAATTTAGTTGAGTGTACAATGAATTCAGTGCAAACTTAGACAAATTCTATTCAAACAAATACTTATTGAATATACTAATCAAAGTTCGATGTTAATTCATAATATTTTTACAATAAATATAGCTGAAACTTAGTCAAAACTAATTTAACTGATAATGAATTGATATCCGATGATACGACAATAATTTTTCACTTGGCTCTGGACAAACCATCGATCATGGGGTGTGTCGTTGTCTAGGTCGTCGACGCTGTTGTCGCCGTCCTTTCCACTACTCTCGCCTTCAATAATCCACTGTAACTTCCCTCTTTGCGATCATGGAGATTAACTTGTACCGCCGTAATCTATTGGAGTCTTGTAACATCCATCGTCTTTCGAGTCATTCAATCGAGGTGAACAACCATTCGATCGATATGTTGCAGTGCACTGAAGTTTGTAATAAAGGAGTTTATTATGCTCGGACCAATGCAACAACACCTCTATTGCAAAGCCTCTCACAATAAATATCATCTTTTTATTTATTTTCCGACTCCTCACTGCAACATTGTTTTTACAAGGCACGCGATCACAACATAAACTATGTTATACAAAATATATAAATATTGCAAATATGATCATTTTGCAAAGTGCTAAACGCAACGCAAGGCTTGTTGTAAATGCTCGGTGACTCACACAGAAAGAAAAATAAATAGAAAAAGATTATTTAAGGGTTGCAACAAGCATCATGTTGTAGAGCGCTAATCGCAATAAGAGCCTTATTGCAAAGACTTAGTGTCCCATAGAAAAAGAAAAGATGGAAAAAGTGCTCAAAAAATTGCAAACAGACTCGTATCGCAAAGTGTTGTGCAACGTAAGGCTTGCTATAAAGGCTTAAGGACTCACGAGAGGTATCAGATGGTTGTCTGCGATTTCCTCGAAGAACTGTGTAGGCAGTGGATCTATTGAGCTCATAGGTTTTTGTTGTGCAACCGAATTTGCAACAAGGGCTTGATTGCAAATCTGACTCGTATTTCACACATGCTTAAAGTTGTCTGATCGAGGACACATTAAACTATTGCCAGGACGGTCGACGTGAGACGTGACGCGAGTAATCCATCGAATGAAAAAGAGAGTTTTCCTTAATTTTCTTGGATGTTTTTGGTTTGTGAATCTTTTCAATATTTTATGAATATTCTTTAAAATTCATTATTTTTAAAATAAGAACATTTTAAGAAAATAGGTTTAAATTATTATTAAAAAACCGTGAACATGTTTTGATTTAACAAAAAATTGAAGCAAAATGATAGTCGATTTTTCTTGAGCTGGTAGTACAACGAGTAAAACACGACACGGTGAAGAGCGGGTTAGCCACTACTATTTTCCCTCACAATTTTTTTTGAATATCGTTTCTTCGTGAAATAGTCAGACGACTTATTTTTATTATTTATATTCTCTTGTTTAATGAAAAGGCAATTATTATTATTATTATTATCCCCTTTAGGACCTCTTTGGCAGAAGGTCTCGTAAATGCATTCTCGTAACTAGGGAATGTTTCGTGGAAAAGATTGGCATTCGGAAATATTTTCCATGGCATTTCCAGTTACAGAAGGATGATAAATATATAATCTACAATACCTAGATAGTGTTGGATATATGCTCTAGAGGCAAATAATATATGATTATTTCAATATATCTAAATAAGTTCATGACCAGTTTCATACTGTGCTAGAACTATATCAGTGAAACAATGATACATGTGTGGTATAGAAACAATCAGAGTTCCTAGTTAGCCTCTCATGATGACTGGTTTATTGTCAATTGATGATTGTGGTTTCACGATCATGGACAATCAAGTCAAATGACGGTAAGGTCACCTCATTGAATGAATGACGTAATGAACATTACCCAATGCAAACATTGCAACATGATCAAATCATAAAATTTCAGTGTTGTAATTACAGAACGTAGTAGCCTGTTCCTTTGACCGTGAGATCACGCATAATTGCTATCTTCTGAGGATGCTTTGAGTGCATTAACCGTCACACTGAAACATGTGACCATAAAGGTGTATCTTGGGCTATCCGATGGGATATGTTGAGGAGTGTCGATTCAAGAGCGGGATTTGTCAATCCATATAATGGAAAGATACTTCATGGCCAACTCGGTGAGATTGCATCCATAAAGCTGCGCGGCGTGTGACTAGGTCACAAGGATGAATATCACGGAATGAGTGAATAAGATTTGTCGGTAACAAGATAGAACTAATGCATTGGATGCAGTTGATCGAATCTTGGACTAATCTAGTATCGCATGACAAAGGGAATGGTATACAACATGTACGGTTCAATTGGTTACTTCCGGAATGCACAGGGGTCATTATGGGCATCCAGGTCTCGCTATTGATCATTGGTCGTAGCCTTTGTCTCGGTCATGACTGGAGTGTTCTCGGACCGTAGGGTAACACACTTAAGGGCTCGATGAATATCGGAGACCTTTTCGGAACTATCGGAGTTACCGGAGAAGAGAGAAAGACGTACCGGAAAAGTTCCGTGTTGGTCCGAAGGACGTTCGGAGTGAGCTGGAAGGAGTTCCGGATCATCGGGAGATGAAATAATAAGTATTATTTATTAATTAAGTGAATTAATAATTAATAATAATTTATTTCAGATTAAAAAGTGCAATGGGCCTTATTTGTGAAAGAAGCCCATTAGGGGAAGGAGGAAAATAAAAAGGGAAAAGGAAAAGAAAAAAAGGGGGGGCGCCATGGGCCTTGGGGCCCATGTGGGTGGCGCCCCACTTCCCCCCCTCCTCCTAGCCACACCCTCCCCCCTTGGCAAGGGATTAGTCCCACATTGCCAAGGAAAGGAGAGTTGACTCCTTTCGTCTGCCTATATAAAGATGGGCAGGGGTGCACTTCTTTAACACAAAAAATATCGCAGAGAATTCAATATTACTCTGAATTGAGATCGGTTTTCACCGGTCATCTCCCCTCTCTCGTCTCTCTCAAGCCGGTGTCCCCTTGTCTGGAACCTGTGTTGGGATTGCGGCTTCTCTGCTACGCGGACGCTGTCATGCTGCCGAAACTCCGGTTCCGGGAGGTCTACTTCCACCACCTTCACTGGATCGGAGAACGGGTCGTCATCGAGTTCGTACGTGTGCGAGTACTACGAGGTGCTGCACATGCGGCACTACCACCCAACAGGGTGCTAACACAGCCAGGGGCTGTGAAAGGTTTACGGCTTCATCAACCACGTTTGCGGGAACGTTTCCCGCGCAACGGACTACACCCCGAGGTATGTTTCCGCAAGTCTTTCCGTTACGACATTACAACTAGATAGATCTTGGGTTAAGGGCGACGCTAGTTAGAAAAATTATTGTTTTATGCTACGAGACCCAACAGATAGATCATCCTTATTATTTTATTTTTCTTGACATGTAAGCATGCCACATCATCATACAATTATGGATGGGTAAGGCCACCTCAATATGCAACAATGCATAAGACAAGACCCACCACCACATGCAACCATGCATGGAAAAACAGTTTTCATTCTATTATTATACTATTCAATAAATATTTTACAACTATATATAATCAAATATAATAAGTTGTATGTATTTCAAAATTTTGGTTCATGTGTTCTTAATCTAAATATTTAGAACTCACGTAATCAAATTTTATTGAAATATACGGTTACCGAATCCCGTAGCAACGCACGGAGTATCATCTAGTTTTTATAAAGCAAAAACACCACTGTAATATATATCTCTTATAAGACAAAACCCCACCAAGATGCATTTAAGGTGTCTATCTCAACATGCAAGCTATCCACATCACCCACTATTGTATCCAATCATTTGTCCATGTCATCCACTAACAAAATTCAACTAACATGCATTTGAGGATATCTATCTCAACATGTAAGCTATCCACATCACACACTATTGTATCCAATCATTTAACCATGGTTTCCACTAACAAATTCAACTAACATGCATTTGTGTATCTATCTCAACATGCAAGCTAGCCACATTACTCATTATTATATTCAATAATTTATCCATGTCACCCACTTTCATTTACATGAATTTTATACCCTTCTAATTAACATTGTAGGTGTCTATCTCAGCATGCAAGCTATCCACAATACTCATTATTATATTCAATAATTTATCCATGTCACCCACTTTCATTTACATGAATTTTATACCCTTCCAAATAACATTGTAGGTGTCTATCTCAGCATGCAAGCTATCCACATGACACACTATTGTATCCAATTATTTTTCCATGTCATCCACTAACAAAATTCAACTAACATGCATTTGGGGATATCTATCTCAACATGCAAAATATCCACATCACCCACTATTGTATCCAATCATTTTTAACTATGGCATCCACTAACAAATTCAACTAACATGCATGTGTGTATCTATCTCAACATGCAAGCTATCCACAAAATCATTATTATATTCAATAATTTATCCATGTCACCCACTTTCATTTACATGAATTTTATACCCTTTCAATTTACATTGTAGAGTTCTTATAAAAATTTCCGCTGCAACGCGTGGGATATTCTTCTAGTTCTTATAAAGCAAAAACCCCACTAGAAGGGTAATTTAAGTTGTTTATGTTCGATGGAAGGTGCAATAGGCGTCGCTCTGCTCGCTCCCGCGAGCGGCGGCAACGCAACCCTAGCGACTCAGCCTCCACCCCCTCCCCCTCCTCCTCCCGTCGCCGCAGGGCAAAGCCCGGTCGGCGTCGGCGTTGGCGGGGCTCCCTCTCCTCGCGAGCGGTGGGGGCGATGCGGGGCGTATCCGCTCGGGCAGCGGCGCCGGGCGGACGGGTGGCTCGACGGTGCATGAAAGGCTCCGGGGAGTTGGCCGTTGTCCGGAGGCACGACTCGTGGTGGGCTCCGAGCAGCAGGGCTGACGACCCATATCTGCGAGCTCGAGTGCGGCTGGGCGCCGCCTCGGGCGGGCCTGTGGAGTGGTGCGTGCTGTGGGGGTCGTGGCGGCGGTGGACCTCCGGCCGGTCTCCGTGTTGATTCTCCAGCGGCGGGGGCCGTGGTCAGCCCGGACCGTGGCCGGCCCCTCTACGATGATAGGTGGCGGTGCGTTGGCGGTGGATGTTGTACTCATTGAGATCCGGCCGGATCTTTCGACGATGGCGCGGTGGTCTCCCCAGCGAGCTGGCTTGGGGATTGGCGGCGGCCTTTGGTGTCTGCTAGCCGATGGACGGGCCGACATCGGTGGTCTTGCGTGGAGTTGCTTAGTCCGTCGCGGTGCGGCGGTGGTGGAGCTTGGTGGGATGGATGAGCAGTGCCGTGCTAGGGCTGCTCGTCTTCGGCCCGGGGTGGGCTGGTCTTGGATGCATCCGCTCCCCCTCCTCCTCATCCCACGTTCGTTTGTGTGCGGCGATAGCTACGATGATGTTCAAGACGGGATGTGGGCTGCGGATTCATTGGTCGTGGACGTCTTCTTGGTCCAAAGCCAATCTCTTTGGCTGGTCTCGAGGTGATTTGGTTGCAGGACGACGGCCTTGGCAGTGGGAGGCGTGATGTTCGTGGGAGGAGCATGTTTCTTGGTGCGGGCGTGCAACCATGGCCATGAGGGTGGATTGGCAGCGAGCGGAAGACGAAGCTTGGGTTCGACGAAAGGATGCGGGCGCCAGGGCATATTACCTGTCCAGCCTTGCTCTGGCCGACGGGGCGGCATCCGCGGATGTCGTAGTCTTCCTGGAGACTTCGTCGTGGCGTCTCCCATCCTTGCGACTTGCTTCGGGTGAAAACTCGATCTCGTGATAGGGCGGTGGCGACTATCCGAGGCCGTTCCCTTCTAGGAGGCACCGTCTTGGTGTCCTAGCTTCGTTGTAGGGTGCCCGACACTTTGTATCTTGCCTTCGGTGTGTGTGTGTCGTGGTTGGTGTTGGCGTGTGTTTGTATCAAGGTCGCGATTGTATATGGTGATTGGCTTGATCTATAAAGCGGGGGAAACCCTTTTTCGGTAAGTTATTTATCTTCACATGCAAGCTGTCTACATCATTCATTTCTTAGCCAATCAATTGTCTATGTCATCCATTATATGACCATTTAAGTTGTTTGTCTTCACATGCAAGCTATCCACATCATTCATTTTCTTAGCCAATCAATTATTTATGTCATCTCCACCAAGTATATTTATTAATCTCTATATGAAAACTCCACATCAATCATCTTTTAATCATTTTATTATTCAATATAATAAGTTTTAATACACATATGATTCGTGTTGAATAAATGTAGTATCTTGACTATGAATAATTAAATTTTGCAAGTTCAATTAAACAACTTAATGTATCATACTTTTTATACCTTTTTAATACTGTTTTAAAAAGAATTCCTGTTGCAAGGCGCGTTTTTTTTTCAAACATGCATGGTATTTTTATAAATTATATAACTTTTTGCTGCAAAAAGAGAAGGATTTGACTTCTTTCACCACCTAAACTAGCCACAAAATAACAGTGCGAATTTCTGGACAAATGCTGAAAAAATTCACAAATGCCAACCTTTCTCAGGGAAGAAGGAAGAGGAAAATATACTACTGTATTAGAATATCATGGCAGATGGAATGGTACATGGATGGAATATACATAAATATATAAGATACTTTTGGATTGTGCCATAAGAAAAAAGCATGATATTTTAAATGATTTAGTTGTATTTCAGTTTTCAAGAAATAAAAGAAAATTCCTATGAGGTTGAAAGGCAATGGATTCTATCTTAAATGATTTAGTTGTATGGATTTTATGGAGTAAACTATAGAAGAAATTATATGATTTTATCTTACAAACCAAACAAGCTTCATAGGAAAAAGGTCCTCACCCTAAAAACAATTCCTCAAATTCAACTTTTCTATGTTTTCGTAAACTGTATTTGAACAAAAGAGGCCCTTAATTTGTTTTCAGAACTTTTGCTTATCAAAGAGTTCTTAGTGGTTCCTATGATAGAACGGATATATGTATTACAAATCTATGATAGGACCGACTATATATAAGTCGCTTGAAAAATTATTTGGGTAAGTCAATTTTTTTGCATTGGATTGAAATCAACGGCAGTCTTTTTTTTTCTTCGTCCTTCAATCATTCTTTCCTCTTCCTCCCCTAAATTTTTTATTTTAGTAAATTTAATATACTATTTTCGATTCATATTAATGGGCACACACTTAATACAACTCGTGAGAGGGAGTAGTTATTGTGAATTTAAATCGTGTACTCGTTTTGAAAAGTCTCCAAAGGGCGCTTAACTTTCCACTTCCCAATCCAGGCAGTAAATGCCCCTAAAAAACCTAAAGAAAAAAACCCGGCAGTAAATTTGCATTTCTGCAAAAGGACGTTTGACGCTTGACCTTTGACTGGCGCAACCGTGAAAAGCAAGCCAACCGCCCAACCCCACCGGCTCACTCGCACTCACTCGCTCAGCTCAACTTCAAATCTTCAAACCATGGGAAAGAAAGCACAAGCCAAGAAACCACTCCCACCGGCGGCCATGGCGCTCATGGACCTCTCTCTCTCGCCACCCAACGCGGCCGGTGCCTATGGCGGAAAGGCGGCGGACGCGTACCGGAAGGCGCTCAGCTCAGCGGCCTCGGCGGCTGCGTACGCCGTGCTGGCGCGGAGCATGGCGCAGGAACTCCTCCCGGACGAGCTGCGCGCCGCGGTGCGCTGGGGCGCGTCCGTGCTCCGCGCGCGCCTCGGCTGGGGCGCCAGGGAGCGGCGAACGCTCGTCATCCGGAGCCAGACCGGCGCCGGTTTAGAGGAGAATCTCCTCTTCGACGCCGCACGCACGTACCTGTCCTCCAGGCTCCACCCGCGCGCCATGCGCCGCCTCGAGCTCACGCTGTGCTCGTCCAGAGACGACGGAGGCCGGAGGAGCTGGACCAAGCGCCTGTTCATCGAGCCCGGGGACTCCACCGTCGACGTCTTCGACGGCGCTGAGTTCACGTGGACGTCCGTCGATAAGACCGGCGGCGGCGGAGGAGGAAAGAAGAAGACCAAGAGCGGGGACTCCGGCACCGGCGAGTTCCTGCTGCACCTCAGCTTCGACGCGGAGCACACGGACATGGCCTTGGAGAGGTACGTGCCCTTCGTCATGGGGGCGGCCGACGAGACGAAGCTGCGGGAGCGCTCGCTCAGGATCTGCATGAACGAGGGCCGAACATGGTACAGGATGAGCCACCACCACCCCGCCACGTTCGACACGCTCGCCATGGACCCGGCGCTGAAGCAGTCCATCGTCGCCGACCTCGACCTCTTCGCCGGCAGGAGGGACCACTACCGGCGGATCGGCAAGGCGTGGAAGCGCGGGTACCTCCTCTACGGCCCGCCCGGCACCGGCAAGTCCAGCCTGGTGGCCGCCATGGCCAACCACCTCCGGTACAGCATCTTCGACCTCGATCTCAGCCACGTGCAGCAGAACACAACGCTGCAGTGGCTGCTCGTCACCATGCCCGACAGGTCCATCCTCGTCATCGAGGACATCGACTGTTGCTGCGACGCCATGTTAAGGGAAGCGGACAGGAAGGAGAGGAAGGCGGCGGCGCTGACCGGCAAAGAAGACGGCGGCGGCTCGTCGGAAAGCTCGGACGATTCGCCGTCGCCCAAGCGCAAATCTGAGGTAATTTGCGGACGTTTGCTTCCACTTCCCCTGCATTGCTGTAACCGCGGACGTGCGGTGCCGATCTCAATGTCGACATTTTCATCTCTGCCGGCGTACGGCGAACTCAGATCACGCTGTCGGGGCTGCTCAACTTCATCGACGGGCTGTGGTCGACCAGCGGCGAGGAGCGCGTCATCGTCTTCACCACCAACTACAAGGACCGCCTGGATCCGGCGCTGCTGCGGCCGGGGCGCATGGACATGCACGTCTACATGGGCTACTGTGGCTGGGAGGCGTTCAAGACGCTCGCTCGGAACTACTTCCTCGTCGGCGACCACCCTCTGTTCCCGGAGATACAGGAGCTGCTTACGGCGGTGCAGGTGACGCCGGCCGAGGTGTCCGAGATGCTGCTGCGAACCAGTGACCCAGACGTCGCGCTCCGGGGTCTCACGGAGTTCCTCAGAGAGAAGCCGGGGCAGAGCAAGATGGAGGAGGAAGTGCATGAAGAAAACTGAGTAGGAAGTAACTCGACATCAAGAACTATCTAAGCTAGTCTCGGAATAAGATGATTTCACTACTGCATTTGTTTCTGCAAATGATTTGTGGTTGCATTATCGCATTGCTGTAAGATTATTATTACCTGACCACTCTCTAGGTGTAGCAAGTAGCATCATTGCTGCATGTGCTCTTTCGATCGTCCTCTTTTATACAGTGTTATTCAGCCACTGTGTATTTCTCCACGCACAACTTGATGCATGATTTACTACTTGATATTCGAAGAAGCCAACAAAACATGCATTCAGTGGGATTTTCATTCTAAATGTGGGAAGAAGCAATTCAACTTAGGTCTTTAATGTGATCTTTCTAATTGGAGGCAAAATTCTTCAGCAAAATGAAATTCTAGCGGCACTGATTTCTACTCCTTCCGTTTCAAAATATCTGTCTTAGCTTTAGTATAACTTTGTACTAAAGCTCTAGTTATTTTTGAATGAAGGGAGTATTAGACAGTCCCTTGCTGTCTGATGGCCCCGAGATTCGGAAGTAGACATGTTCGAGTAGTACTATAGTTAATTCTTCAAATGGGGTATCTCCATTTTCTTGTTGTGTGTATTCGAACAAAGGATATAGTGGAGCCCATCAATGTAGTGAAGCGATACGGTGGTGAGAGGACCTATGGAATTCACTATGGGACAAAATAACTGTTTTGATCCTATGGGGTAAATTTAACAAAAAAGATCTTTAATGAAAATTTTAGCATGATCTAACTTTTTTTTAGCAATGAAAAAGTCTGGCGTTGTTGATGCATTGAGAAACGCCAAGGTTCTCGATGTTACACTCTTGGGCTACTCCATAGCTTTTGGCGTTGTCATTCACTGCAGCGGTGAGGATTGTAGTAATGAAGAGCGAGGCGAACCTCTCTCCTCTCCCCCACTGACGGTCACTCCGGCCGCGGCGGCCACCATAATCCGGCCATCTCCACTCCGGAGACGCCGACCACCTCACCATCTCCTGCACGTCGCGGCTCAGCTCTTCCTCCGACATGGCACTGTTGGATCTGCGTTTCGATCAAGGTCTGAAGTTTGAAGAAGCCATCTGGAAGAATCATGGGACGTCGATCAACCATTTCAAGGGGAAGGATCCAGAATTCATTCTGGTCGTGGAATTCTTCAGATCATCTATCTGTCTCAATTTATAAACGGTTAGTCTCATTCTTCAGTCTTGCTTTGGTGGCACTGCTGCTAGATTTCGAGTTAGCTATCTTCAGAATTGGTCATTCCGATTCAGTGTTGCATCTCGAGAGGTTGGATTTTCGATTATCAAAGGAGACAATATATGTAATGATCTTTTAAATATGGGATTCCTGTTTTGGGGTAGTGGCGGTCCAAACCACATTGTGGAATTCCGCCTCTATTAGCAAGAATTTGACAGAGAATGGACCGTGGTTGATCGATCTAAAGGATAGACTGGGCACTTCTGTACCTACACAAGATCCATTGATGCTGGAATCTCTACTACAGAGCACAATTGATTTTTCACCACTGGAGGTTCCATTTACCAAAGAAGAGATTGATCATACTATCAGGAGTCTGCCCTCTGATAATTCCCCTGGATCAGATGGATTCAATAATAATTTTATCAAGGCCTGTTGGGACATTATTGCACAAGAATTTTACATATTACTGGATGAATTCTACCATGGTAGAATTGACCTTAGAGGGATCAATTCATCTTATATTGCATTGATCCCCAAAAAAGATGACCCAATTTATGCCAATGATTCCAGGCCCATCTCTCTTCTGAATTGGTCTATTAAGATCATCACCAAGTTGCTTGCAATCAGGCTACACAAAATCATTCTACAGATCATTCATAGAAATCAATATGGTTTTCTTAACAACAAATCTATTCAAGATTGTCTTGCATGGGCATATGAATTTATTCATCAATGTCATCTATCAGAAGAAGAGCTCATTATGATCAAATTGGACTTGGAAAAATCTTTTGACATCCTGAAACATCAAGCCATCAAGAAAAATCGGTCACCCAAAGGTTTTGGACCTAGGTGGATCATGTGGATTGACATGATTTTAAATTCAGGGACATCTGTTGTTTTGCTGAATGGCATTCCTAGCAAAACCTTCCAATGCAATAGAGGTGTTAGACAAGGGGACCCTTTATCCCCACTATTATTTGTGCTGGCTGCAGACTCGCTTCAAAAAAATTCTTAATGAAGCCATGCAAAATCAGCTGATTGTTCACCCCTTGCCCACAACAATATTGGAGGTTTCCTTGTTATTCAGTATGCATATGACACACTTCTCATCATGAGAGCCAATTTATCGCAAGTGCTGCAACTGAAAGAACTACTGTCATATTACAATTAGTTTACTGGACTCAAAATCAATTACTCCAAAATCACCATGGTCCCTATCAATGTGGCGCACTCCTCTGCTTCAGTATTGGCTTGCTCTTTGGGATGTGCCATTGGAAAATTTCCCATCACTTATTTGGGTCTCCCTTTAAATATTTCAAGACCTAAAAAGGAGGACTTCATGCCTGTTCATAGAAGAATAGATAAGAGGATATCTGGATGCTCCACTTTATTGTCTCAAGGAGAGAAATTGACACTGATTAAATCACTTTTCAGCAGCCTTCCCACATTCTTCATGTGTACATTGTCCATTCCAGCAGGGATAATGGAACAGATCAATAAATATAACAAACATTGTTTCTGGAGGAAATATGGGAAGGAAGACAGAGGACCTGCACTCATTGCATGACATAGAGTCACCAAGCCCAAGGAAAATGGAGGATTGCGAGTCCTAGATTTTCACACACACAACAAGAGCCTACTCATAAAGCACATGCATAAATTCATCAGTAAACAAGACCTCCCCTGGGTTAACCTCATATGGCACTCATACTATCAGCAAGGATTTCATCCCAATAGGAATATTGGATCATTTTGGTGGAGGAACATACTTAAGTTGTCTGAAGATTACAAGCACTGGAGCAAATGCATATTGGGGACATGTAACACAGTGCTTTTTTTGGCATGATGATTGGGGTCATGGTATTATGAAAGATTTACATCCCGAGCTTTTCTCCCTTTTTCTCAATCCATTTGAAACATTTGAGAAAATCTCTATGGATAACATCACTGTCACTTTCCACACACCACTCTCAGTTCAGGCTTATCAACAACTAGAAATCATACAAGAGTGCCTTGATAGCATCCATAGAACAATTGAGAAGGACAAGTTGGTCATTGACCAGACATCTGGAGAATACTCTTCTATGAAGATTTACAAGAAACATTTCCTCGCTGAACAAAGACATCCGATATTCAGATATTTATGGAAGAATGCCGTGATATTGAGATACAAAGTTTTCTTTTGGTTGCAAATTCATAACAGAATCAACACCAGGAACCTGTTGCACAGAAAATCTTTGCATGTTCCTTCATATAAATGTGTTCTTTGTAATCATATGTCTCAAGAAACCTCACAACATCTGATTTGGGACTGCTCATTGATACGTCTCAAACGTATCTATAATTTTTACTTGTTCCATGCTCTTTTTGTGTCATTGCTGCATATTTTTGCCATGCTTTTGAATCATTTATTGGACTAACCTACTAATATAGATCCCAGTGCCAGTTTCTGTTTGTTTTGTCTTTGCAATGCAGAAAAAGTCCAAAAATGAAGTTGCTTAGAAAATTCCCAAAAAAATACCAAAAATCTTTTACATCAGAAGAGTCCTCCAGCCGGAGGATGGAGTCAGGGGGTGGCCCACACCCTCCAGGCGCCCTCTTGGCGCGGACAGGGGGGACCCGCGGCGAGAGGCCGCCTGGGTGCTGTGGGACCCCCCTCGGTCTCCCCTTTGGCCCTATTTATACCCCCCGACGCAAAAACCCGAGATATCGAACTCGTTTTTCCAGAAGCGCTCCCGATCTCCGCCGCCATCGAAACCTAGCTTCGAGGGTCACCAGGATCCTGCTCTGGCACCCTGTCGGAGAGGGCCTTGGCCCCCGAGGCCATCTTCATTAACTCTTCTTCACCCCATGATGGATCGTGAGTAGTTCCTCCTTGGACTATGGGTTCTTGGCAGTAGCTATGTGGTATCTTCTCCCCCTAGATCTTCAATACAAAGTTCTCATGAGCTGCTCTATATGATTGAGATCCATATGATGTAATTGGTGTTGTGTTTGTTGGGATCCGATGAATTGTTACCTTGTTCAGTCCTAAGAATTTTATGAATTATTGTTGCTGCAATTTGTTGTTCTTAATGCTAGTTACTAGTGCACGAGTAGCATGATTTCAGATCTGAGCACTTTATGGTTGCATGATTATAATTGTTGTTCTAGATCCTATATACGGTTGTATGCACCTATTATAGTCCGGAACCGCCAATCCCAATGGTGACAACTTGGGACACCAAAGGGGATGGGCTATAATTCGAGGTTTACATGTGTTCATAGAGTGTTAATGCTTTGTTCCGGTGCTCTTTGACATGAGCACCTTTGACGAGGGGGTGACCCCACGACTCCTGCGTATGAGGATACCCGGTGCATATGAAGACAGAAGGCCCGCTGGGAAGCCACGACAGGCCCACGACTGGCCCAACCAAGCACCGACGTAGGAGTCTGCGACTAGTATGGAAGGCACGACTTGGCGTACAAGGCAAGACTAGAGCTAGGAAAACTATCTTTGCAACCTAGCACGGACTCCCCGAGACCTAGCCTAATATATAAAGGATGGGAGGGGAGACATCGAGATCAATCCAATACACAATCTACTCCTGGTCTTGCGATAACTCGCCTTGGCCTCCCCTGTAATCGCCCCCTCACGCAATAATATCGAGCAGGAAGTGCTTCTCCTGTTAGCCGACGAGTATCGTCCAACTTGTTCCTTCTCTATGACTAACGTAGGGTCCCTGACCATGGGATTTGCCGGGGCTGATCCCCGTCAATTGGCTCCGTCTGTGGGAACTACACAGGTTGGAACCACGATCTCGGCGGTCCCGCCCTCAGCAGATCATGACTCGAGGACTAGAACCAGATCTAGCCCGCTCGAGGAATTCAAGTTCACCACAAGCATCTCCATCGCCCCGTCAAGATCACTTAGCCTGTAGTCGAATCAAGTCCAGCACCTCAACGACCGCCAGATCCAAGCCGACGGAAAAGAACTCGACGACCCAAAAGACAAGCGCGAGGACTCTACACGGGAAGCCCACTCGAAGAGTCACGGCGCGTGACATAAGACTCGCCCGCCAGTCGACGACCCGCCGCCGCCCGGACTCCCGCCATGCGACAAGACATCGACTCCGAAACCCAGACCGGAGAATACTACGACCCAGACCGAATACCAGATGAATTCGCCAACTTCATCTGGAACCAATCACTCAGCGATGGGATAGAGCTTGACCCAAGATTCCAAAACCGAACAAAAGACCACTCGCAGATCTTCCAAATCTCAAGGAGAAGAAGGCACGCTGGCTCCAGTAAACTCACAACCAAAGAGCAACTGGAAAGACCTTGCGCGATCCACTGTTTCGAAGATAGTTGGGGACACCTCAAAGCAAGCCACACCTTAGGATATTGCCGCCTATTCACCGAACTCTCCAACAGCCTCAAGGAGGAAAAGCAGCGTGAAGCCAAGCGCACTCGAAGAAGCGCGCAGTCACCAACACCAAGTACAGAAAGGCAATACCCCACGTACCATGGACGAATCTGCATGATCCAAGAAGGAAGACCCTCAAAATCAAAGCAAGACGCCTACACCCTGCAGGCCGAAGCAGCTGAAGACCTAAAGATAGCAGAAATCTACCAACTGCATGGCGCTGAGACCAGCATCACCTTCTCTCAGAGCGACCACCCGCCAGCAGTCCCAAGGCCGGGGCACGCACCCCTGGTTCTCGAAGCCCAGATCGGAGGTTACGACATGGACAGAGTCTTCATGGACGGAGGCAGCAGCCTAAACATAATCTTTGCCAGCACCCTACGCAAGATGCTAATCCCACGATCAGTTTGGAAGAAGTCGAGCACAACAATATATGGCGTAGTTCCGGGCGAAGCAGCCGCCTCCATCGAAACAATCGAGCTTGATGTGATCTTTGGCAGCAAGCGCAACTTCTCAAAACATGTCCTCGAGTTCGAAGTGCTCGACTGGCAGTCGCAGTATCACGCCATACTCGGACGACCAGCGTTCGCACCATTCATGACGGCCCCGCACTATGCATATCTCAAGCTCAAGATGCCAGGACCTGCAGGAATCATCACAGTCAAGGAAAGCTTCACCAAATCGGACCAGTGCGACCGCGACTTGCACAAAGTCTCCGACACGTTTGGAGCCCAACAACAGCTCAAAGAAATAGCCATGGTAATGGACAAAAGCATACTTCCGCTGGCAAGCCGAAGCGAGTCAAAAGAATTCGACCGCGATTTCAGGGTCGACAGCAACACAATCACACACCAAGTCCACCCAACAGACCCAGAAAAGACGGTTCGCGTATATGCTCATCTCCCAGAAGAACAAGCAACCACCCTCATAACCTTCCTTCGTGAAGGGGGGAAATTTTTCGCCTGGTGCCCAGCCGACATGCCCGGAATACCGCGAGAATTTGCAGAACACGCGCTCCACATCAAGCCAAACACCAAGCCAGTAAAGCAGGCGCTGTGACGATTCTCAGAGCCCAAACGCAGAGCAATCGGAGAAGAAGTCAACCGACTACTCGACGCACAGTTCATCCGAGAGACGAAAAAATCAACCTGGATAGCAAACCCAGTCCTAGTACCTAAAAAGGACATCGAGGTACTAAGGATGTGCGTCGACTATGGGCCTATCAACAAGCACTGACCAAAAGACCACTTCCCCCTGCCGATAATCGATCAAATAATCGACTCCACAGTAGGATGCGACCTCCTATCCTTCCTCGACGGATATTCAGGATACAATCAGATCAGGATGAAGGAAGAAGACGAAGAGCACACCTCATTCATCACCCCTACGACGTATTCTGCTATCAAACAATGCCCTTCGGCCTAAAAAATACAGGAGCCACGTACCAGCGAATGATGCAAGCATGCTTGAGAGACCAGATTGGAAGAAACGTCCAGGTCTATGTAGACGACATTGTCATCAAAACCTACAACGTAAACACGCTACTCGACGACCTCCGTGAAATATTCGCGGCCCTCAACAAGTACAGAATCAAGCTCAACCCAAAAAAGTGCGCGTTCGGCGTCCCAGCCGGAAAACTACTCGGGTACATGGTCTCTGTCCGAGGAATCGAAGCAAACCCATAAAAGGTCCAAGCAATCGCCAAGATGCAAAGGCCAACCAACATCAGAGGCGTGCAGAAACTCACAGGAAAACTCGCAGCATTGAGCCGTTTCATCAGCAGGCTAGGAGAAAGGACCTTACCGTTCTACAAACTGCTGAGAAAAGGAGAAAAATTCGAGTGGAACGAGGAAGCCCGCAACACATTCGTAGACCTAAAGAAAACCCTACATAGCAGCGCGCAACAGTGTTGTGAGCACGGTGCTCGTCTTCGAGCGCGCAGAAGAAGGAAAAATCCAGAGCATAAAAATACCAATCTACTACCTCAGCACGCTTCTCATAAAGCCACAACAACGATACCCGCACTACCAGAAGCTCCTGCTCGCCATTATCATGACCTCCAGGAAAGTATCGCACTACTTCGATGAACACTCCATCATAATCGTGAGGAGTGCACCAATCGCGGACATCCTCAACAATCCCGGAGCGACCGACCGAGTTGCTGAGTGGAACATGGAGCTCATCCCGCGAGATCTGCAGTTCAAACACCCAACAACAATGAAAGCCCAAGTACTCCCAAACTTCCTGGTCGAGTGGGCAGAGGTCCAAACACCAGGTCCCCCAGACCTATCCAACTCATGGACGATGTATTTCGACGGATCCAAAAGACAGCAAGGAGCCAGAGCAGGCGTTGTACTAGTCTCCCCGAAAGGAACGAAGCTCAAATACATCCTCCAGATCAACTTCAGCAACGCCTCCAACAACGAAGCAGAATACGAGGCACTACTCCACGGCATGCGCATGGAAAAAACTTGCGGCGCCACTCGCCTCTCGATCTACGGCGACTCCAACCTCGTCGTCCAGCAGGAGACGAGAGACTGTAACGCAGTCGCATACAACATGGCAGCCTACTAGAAGTTCTATAACACACTAGAGGTAGCATTCGACGGCTGCGAACTAAACTACATCCCCAGAGAAAATAACACAAAAGCCGACGAACTTGCGAACATCAGATCGACTCGAGGACCAATACCACCAGGTGTTTTCCTTGAGAGCATCAACCAGAGATCAATCAAAGCAAAGCCAGCGGCACCCAAGGCAGTCGCAGAGGAAGATGACACAAATGAACCAGCACAGGTGGCAGCAGCGAGCACAGCCGACGGCATAAGCAGCCAAGCAAACCGAAGCCGAAGAACCAACAACATTCGAAGGCCCAGCCTGGGTAAATACTTTCCTTCGATTACTAAGCGAGGGCACCCTACCACAAGACGTCGCAGAAGCCCGACGCATCAGTCGACGATCTAAAGCATTCACAGTAATCAACAGACAGCTCTATAAGCGCAACATCTCTCAGGCCCTCCAAAAGTGTATAGACGAAGAAGATGGCAAAACCCTACTGCTCGAGATTCATGAAGGCACCTGCGGACATCACGCAAGCAGTCGAGCACTCGTGGCCAAAGCCTTTCGAGCAGGTTTCTACTGGACAACCGCTATGAGAAATGCAGAGGATATCGTACGGCGTTGCATCGCCTGCCAAAAGTTCGCCAGCAGGCCACACGCCCCAGCATCAGAACTCAAAACCATACCGTTGTCATGGCCATTTGCCACATGGGGACTCGACATGGTAGGCCCACTCAAGAAATCCTCAAAAGGAGGACGAACACACCTACTAGTCGCAGTTGAAAAGTTCACCAAATGGATCGAAGCAGTACCGATCACTAGCTCAACAACCCTCACGACAGTTAACTTCATCAAGTCAATCATCTTCATATTCGGAGTACCACACAACATCATCACAGACAATGGTACAAACTTCACAGCAGCAGAATTCCAAAACTTCTGTCAAGAGCTGGGCATCAAAATCAACTACGCATCAGTTGCACACCCACAGTCCAACGGCCAAGTGGAGAAAGCAAACGTCCTAGTATGCGGAGGAATAAAGAAACGACTCCTAGCACCACTAGAACAAGCCGCAGGCAACTGGGTAGAGGAACTCCCCGCAATACTATGGAGCCTGCGCACCACCCCAAACAGCTCAACCCAGTATACACCTTTCTTCTTGGTATACGGGGCAGAAGCAGTACTGCCGCATGACTTAAAATTCGGAGCTCCCAGAATCTCAGGGCACGAAGAGGAAGAGGCAGAAGAAGCACTGCAGAACGACAAAGACACAACAGACGAAGCACGGGACACAACCATCATAAGATCCAAAGGTTACCAAGACAAAGTGCGCACATATCAAAGCAGTCGCCTGCGAACCAGAACGTTCACCAAAGGAGACCTCGTGTTACGACTAATACAGGAAAAAGTGCACAAGCTTGCCCCGCAATGGGAGGGGCCGTTCATCATCTCAGAAGTGATAGGAGGAGGCGCATACATGTTGAAGAACCCGAAGACCAATGAGGACGTGGGAAATCCATGGAACGTAGCGAACCTACGCCTGTTCTACCCATAGTCCTCTATGCATTGTCAGAGACATCGGCAGCAGCACGGATCGGCAACCCATGTAAACACTCGAAGAAATAAAATAATGCTGCCCAAATGATGTGCGAGGTAATGATAGTGATTTCTCGCCCTTCGTTGGTAAACCCCAAGTGGAAGGCGTGATGTAGCACAACAACAAATTTCCCTCAGTAAATATACCAAGGTTTGTCTCCAGTAGGACTCCAGAGATGATAAGTAGGTGTTAGCGGCGCAACTGACGCGGACCTGCACACATACACAAATAACTTTGTTCCCAACGAAGTTCAGAGAGGTTGTCAATCTCTCCGGTCTTGTTGTTCACAAAGGATCAAACGCAAGGGATAATGATAGCAACTAAAAGTAAAAGCAGAAAAGTAAATGAGTGTGTAAACAGTAATGAGGATATGGACCGGGATACATGATGTTCACTAGTGATGTCTCTCTCCCAAAAGACGATAAACTGCTATGCGAGGTGAACAAATTACAGAAGGGCAATTGACAGGATTATGAACGCACCGCAATGCTAACTATGCTACAAAAGAAAGGAAGAGGCTCAAAAGCATGGGCAGTACGCCAAAATAAGTAGACCGAAATCCAACTGCATCTACTACTAATCATCCACCTTGAGATATCTATCCAGACAATCTCGCTGGTATTAAGTTGCGAGCCCCACCCAAAGTGTAAACCCAAAGCAACAGACAACTGCATTAAAAAGTACTTTGCATAAAGTAAACAATCCTTGCAACCACGGTTACAAGCACCGTTTTTTCCCCCTTGTGGCAACATCACATCCCCTAGACTCATGTTTCTGTCACTCAAGCGTGTCATCGGGGGGCATGAACCCACAATCGAGCAAAACGTTCCCTCTTGGGGTTACTACCTACTACTTGGCCAAAGCAATAAACAGCAACGGAGAACATGCAAGAATTACTTAGGAACAAAAATATAAGAGATAAGAACCAAATATATTACTCAATCATAATCTGAACATAATCTCATAATCCACCAGATCCCATCAAACTCAGCATAGCAAAACCAGAAAGATTACAAAAGTGCCTCGATCATGTAGGGCAGCTCACGAGGTCTAAACCATGAAGAACAAAGAGGGGAGGAGAACATCACATAGCTACTGATCACGGACCCATGGTCCAAGGAAAACTACTCACAAGACATCCGGGAAGCGTCCATGGTGGAGAGGAGACTCCCGGAGGTCAACCCTCCCTCCGGCAGGGTGCCGGGAAGAGGTCTTCTGGTGCTCCCGATCTCGGAAGCGCGGCGGCGGCGGAACAGAGGCAAGATCGCGAAAAAGGGTTCTGTCCCCGAGGGTTTCACGTCACGGGGAATATATAGGCGAAGGGGGCAGCCAGAGGTGGACCAGGGGCCCTAGGCGCCCCCCTGGCGCGACCCAGGGGATGGCCGCGCAGGGTGGCCGCCTGGGACACCCCTGGCTCCCCTCTGGCCCCACTCAGGCTCTTCGCTAAGCTTCCTGTACGCTGATTTTCCTATATTTTTCCCGGAATTTTTCTGGCACTTTTTATATGGGGGAAAACTGAAATAGAAAAACAGCAGAAAACAGGAACTGGCACTGTGGTGCAGTGAGTTAATAGGTTAGTCCAAATATGATCAAAAGTGTATGAAAGTGTATCTAGATCATAGCAATATCACACAAAACATGCATGGAGCAAGCATAAATTATAGATACGTTTTGGACGTATCAACATCCCAAGCTTAATTCCTGCTCGTCCTCGAGTAGGTAAATGATAACGGCATAATTTCTGTGGTGACATGCTAGCAACCATATAAGAACTTTGAAAAGTAAAGCAATCAAGGTTAGAGATTCAATTCAAGTCATAACATGCAAGAGTCTATATTAGCATTGAAACAAGTAACAAAAGAACATTAGGTGCAAGAGCTCTCACTGTCCGTGACTCGAATGTCTCCAAATGGTGTTTGCGTGCAAGAAGGGGGATAGGGAATACGAGAAAAAACATTTATTTGTTGACAACTCAATCTACTAAAGTTTCACACCTGGACTTTTTCTGGAATCTTATCTTGACTCGTCCCCAGACCACTAGCCAGGTACAAGTCAATTTGATCCACTCCTTTTTCAATATTTTGAGCACTCATGCAATGGATGAGCGTAAGCACGAGAGTTGACACTTTGGATGGAAAAGAGAGAAATAGTGTGGAGGAGGAAGACAAAAAGAGTGAGAAAGGCTCACATCAATGAGGAAAATCATAGGCAAGAGATGCCAAATGATAGATATGATGTGAGGAGTAGGGATTGCCATGCAACGGATGCACATACGAGCTAGGAAGCTCTCCAATGGAACTAGTGGGGGTGCATCTAACTTGCTCGCTCATGAAGACCTAGAGCTCGTTTGAGGAGGCTCATCCTTGGAATATGCAAGCCAAGTTCTATAGTGTGAAGGTCCCCACATAGCTATATGCATAATGATCATCTCTATGGAGTACAAGGATATAAAGGGAGTACTAGTGTGGATCTCTCAAAAGGATAGTAGTGTTGCCCTTTCTCTCTTTTTATTTCTTTTTCTCTTTTTTCTCTTTTTTTGTATTTTTTTGTGGCCTCAATGGCTCTTTCTATGTAACTCTCATTTGTCCTCTTTGGGATCTTTTATTGTGTCCACTTTGGGATCTTTTCCTCACTTAAGGGCAACACTATATTTTACAAGAAGGTAAAGGAGACCTTTCACACTTTACAAGGTACTCAAAATCATAAAGAAGATGTAACTATCATGATGTATGCAATGTATGTCGCTGCCAGTGTAGCAGGAACATGTATGACATGAAGATCAAGTCATGATGAGGTGGATGTTGCATGGCAATATATCTCGGAAAGGCTATGGAAATGCCTTGATAGGTAGGTATGGTGGCTGTTTTGAGGAAAGATATAAGGAGGTTTATGATGACAGAGCGTATCATGCCAAGGGTTTGGATGTACCGGCGAAGGTGGACACCAACTCTTGGAGTGAGAAGAAGGCAATGCACGGCACGGGAGAGGCTAGAAAAATATGGGAAGGTGAAGTGTCAACTTTCAATACTTACATTAGTCCGAAGAACTCATGCACTTATTATCGGTAACTCTCAATCTAATAAGGAGGTTCACAAAGAGACAAGTACCCCGAGGAGGAGTGTATGGGGGTTTGGTTATCCTTGCGCATCCTCGACTCATGGTACGTGAGTGTTCTCTAATATCCGATCCCTCCAAAGATTAGTGATCCATCTAGTAGCTAGAGTTTTCAACTAGTTTTGTAGGTTTTGAAAATACACACGGATTGCCCAAAATACGACACCTATCACTAATAGGCTAGAGCTCATGACACCAAATGTTCAAACATTACTCACATCAAAACTTCAAAACTATTGCAAGTTACTACTAGAATTAAATAGCAACCTCAATTACCTACTTCCAAGACAAAACACAACTCTGTGCAACAACCAACTCTCTTTAACAAGATAAACATGAAAACTAAAAAGAGTTCCAGCAACAGACTAAACAAAAGCCAAGGCTCTTGCTAAAGACAAACTAAGACTAAAACTAAACATGGCAGCAGCTATGAAAAGATAAAGAACACACAACAGCAAAAAGATAAGCATGAAAAATTCTATGATGTGTTCTAGATTTTGAAAGTGGAGCGTTTTTCTCTCCCACACAAAGTAAGACGGGGTATAAATTGTTATTAACAACAAGCAAAACTAAAGAAAACTAAAAATAAAACCTAAGAGCGAGACGCTCCAAGCATAGCACATAACGCATGAAGTGATAAAAATATAGTGAGACGAAGGACGAACTGATGATTGTTGATGGAGAAGGGGATGCACAGGGGCATCCCCAAGCTTAGACGCTTGAGTCTCCTTGAATATTTATTGGGGATGCATGGGGGGCATCCCCAAGCTTGAGCGCTTGACACTCCTGGATCTTCTTTCATCATCTTCCATCGCACACTTGAAAACTCCCTTCATACATAACTCATCATAAGCTGATTAGAGAGGTTAGTACCCTTAATAAAATAATTTTTCCCCACTGGATATAAAGATATTCTTGAAGATCTACTGTTTCTCAAGAGTTCCAATTTTTTTTTCAATAAAAAGCAAGCTTAAGGTTTGAAAAAGTTAGGAGAGACAAAACGTAGCAGAATCTGTGAAAAACAGAACAGCAGGTAGTAAAGAATTTTTTAGGGGCACTTCTGCAACTCAAATAAAAAAACTCAGAACATACGAAAGTTTCACAATTGTATAGAGCATGCTGTCAAAATAATTCAGATCAAAAAGATGTTCTGGTGATTTGATTCGAATTTTTCTGTCAAGGGACAGAATCTGTTTTCTGGATAGCATGCCACAACTTTTGCTTCCCTTATCATAAGAGGCTATAACTTGGCACAAAGCTGAAAAATAAAGATACAATGATGTTGCTACAGTAGTAACAATCATCAAGACACAAAAAAAGAAAAAAGAAAAACCTAAATTCGTTGCGGGCTGCCTCCCGAAAGCGCTTTCTTTTATGCCTTTAAGCTAGGCATGATGCAAAAGAAGAATCAAGTTTTATCAAGAGAAAGAGAATAACTAGCCCGTGTAACGGACTCAAAAGGTAACTTGATTTTCTTTCTAGGGAAGTGTTCCATCCCCTTTTTGAATGGGAATTGGAATTTTATATTCCCCTCTTTCATGTCAATAACCACACCAACGGTGCGAAGAAAAGGACGTCCCAAAATAATTGGACACAAAGGTTCACACTCTATATCCATAACAATAAAATCAACGGGAACATAGTTGTCATTGACAATGATAAGAACATCGTCGATCTTCCCCAAAGGTTTCTTTACGGAAGAATCAACAAGACGAACACCAAAAGAACAAGGCTCAAAGGGCTTCAATTCAAACATATCAAATATTCTTTTGGGCATAACGGAGGTACTAGCTCCAACATCACATAAAGCATAGCAAGAGAAGTTATTTAATTTAATTTTGATCATAGGGTCCCAACCATCATCTAGCTTCCTAGGTATGGAGGCTTCTACTCTAAGCTTCTCCTCCCTAGCTTTGATGAGAGCATTTGTGATATGCTCCGTGAAGGCAAGATTAAGTGTGCTAGTGTGGGGGTCTCTAGACATTTTGTGTAGCAAGCTAATAACTTCTGAGAGGGTGCAACTATCAAAATCAATATCACTACTATCAAAGGTGGTAGTAGTGTCGTCTAGGCTCACTTGTTTGAAACCCTCTATGTTCATAGGAGTTTCTTCATCTTCGGTTGAGGTATTAGCATCACCATTAATAGGTCCAACGGGACTAGGAGTGCATTGGGTGCTAATAGTTTGGGTGTCCTCAACAATTTGGATAGTGGCAAATGTGTGGTGTGTAGGAAGGATCTTAATTCTATCCTCTTCCTCTTTTTCTCTAGCCAACCTTTCTTTAAGTTTAGCCATCATCCTAATATTTTCATTAATTTGTAATTGGATAGCATTAATAGGAGTGGCCTTATTCTCCTCAAGGGGAGAGGTTCTAATTTTAAGCATCTCAATATCAAGGGCTAAGCTTTCTACCTTCAAAGAGAGATTATAGCTGGGCAATTGACAGGATTATGTGCGCAAACCAATGCTAACTATGCTATAAAGAAAGGAAGAGGCTCAAAAGCATGGGCGGTACGCCATGACAAGTAGACCGAAATCCATCTGCATCTACCTACTAATCATCCACCTTGAGATATCTATCCAGAACATCTCGCTGGTATTAAGTTGCGAGCCCCACCCAAAGTGTAAACCCAAAGCAACAGACAACTGCATTAAAAAGTACTTTGCATAAAGTAAACAATCCTTGCAACCACGGTTACAAGCACCGTTGTTTTCCCCCTTGTGGCAACATCACATCCCCTAGACTCATGTTTCTGTCACTCAAGCGTGTCATCGGGGGGCATGAACCCACAATCGAGCAAAACGTTCCCTCTTGGGGTTACTACCTACTACTTGGCCAAAGGGAAGCTCACGAGGTCTAAACCATGAAGAACAAAGAGGGGAGGAGAACATCACATAGCTACTGATCACGGATCCATGGTCCAAGGAAAACTACTCACAAGACATCCTGGAAGCATCCATGGTGGATAGGAGACTCCCGGAGGTCAACCCTCCAGCCGGCAGGGTGCCGGGAAGAGGTCTTCTGGTGCTCCTGATCTCAGAAGCGCAGCGGCGGCGGAACAGAGGCGAGATCGCGAAAAAGGATTCTGTCCCCGAGGGTTTCACGTCACGGGGAATATATAGGCGAAGGGGGGCAGCCAGAGGTGGACCAGGGGCCCCAGGCGCCCCCCTGGCGCAGCCCAGGGGGTGGCCGCCTGGGCCACCCCTGGCTCCCCTCTGGCCCCACTCGGTCTCTTCGCGAAGCTTCCTGTACGCTGATTTTTCCCGGAATTTTTCTGGCACTTTTTATATGGGGGAAAACTGAAATAGAAAAACAGCAGAAAACAGGAACTGTCACTGTGGTGCACTGAGTTAATAGGTTAGTCCAAATATGATCAAAAGTGTATGAAAGTGTATCTAGATCATATCAATATCACACAAAACATGCATGGAGCAAGCAGAAATTATAGATACGTTTTGGACGTATCACCAAACACCATACTTCAAAGCACTCGGGGGCTCGAGCATAAAACCCCCCCGAGAGACGCTATCCTCGCTCACGCGACTATACTTAAAATCACTCTGGGGCTCGACCATAAAACTCCCCCGAGAGACGCTATCCTCGCTCACGCGACTATACTTAAAAGCGCTCGGGGGCTCGAGCATAAAACTCCCCCCGAGATACGCTATCCTCGCTCACGCGATTATACTTAAAAGCACTCGGGGGATCGAGCATAACCCGCCCCAGAGATACGCTATCCTCGCACATGCGACTATACTTAAAAGCACTCGGGGGATCGAGCATAAAACTCCCCCTGAGAGACGCTATCCTCGCACATGCGACTATACTTAAAAGCACTCGGGGGCTTGAACATAACACCCCCGAGAGACGCTATCCTCGCTCACGCGACTATACTTAAAATCACTCGGGGGCTCGAGCATACCCCCCCCCCCGAGAGACGCTATCCTCGCTGAAACGCGACCTCATCCACAAGCACCGGGAAGCCAGAACACAAGACCCCCTCCAACTCACCAAGGGTCTTCCGCAAAAAGAATCATATCGAAAAACACAAAAGTTCTTTAAGTGTTCACCTGATCGCAAGCGATCACCTAAAGACTCGGGGGCTACTCCCATCGGGAGCGCTGACGCACACCCGATCAAAAACTTGGAATAAATAGCAACGGGAAAGGACAGCCCAGGTAGACAAAAATCACAGCCTACGCCTGATTCTACAAATCAAATGTAGCCTCGGGGCTACTCCCATCGGGAGCGCTGCCGCGCACCCGAAGGACATTTTCATTACAAAGGAGTCGAAGACAGTTCTCCCTTACAAAGGAGTCAACGATAATTTTTCATTACAAAGGAGTCAAGGACAATTTTCATTACAAAGGAGTCAAGGACAATTTTTCATTACAAAGGAGTCAAGGACAATTTTCATTACAAAGGAGTCGAGGACAATTCCCATCACAAAGGAGTCGAAGACAGTTCTCCTTCACATAGGAGTCGAAGACAATTTTCATTACAACGGAGTCGAAGACAGTTTTTCATTACAAAGGAGTCGAAAGCAGTCTTCATTACAAATGAGTTGATCACGGTTTTTTCATTACAAAGGAGTCAGAAGACATTTATCGCTACAGAAGGACCTGAGCAACTATAAGACGGGTTACAATTATCCCAAGGAATTATGACTTCTACATGTATGCTCATGCTGAGATAATTGGCACTTTCGTACCACAACTTGACGGGCATCACCACAGACAAAGCAGCAACTCAGTCCGCGAAGAAGCAGGTCGTTGTCCTTCAATTCTACAAGGTGCCTCGCCTACTGACGCAGCCGCTTGACGACCGGCTTGACGTCGAGTTCATCCTTAGAACTAGAAGATCAAGCACCATCAGCCGAGGAATCAGCCGAAGACGAAGACACGGGAGAAGCAGGCGAACCACCACTCGATCCATCGGAATCACCACTGCTTGTTTCCTCCCAGTATGGATCTAGTCGATTGCCACCGGCATCAAATGCACGGACAGTAATAGTATCTTCGCCATCAAAACGACAACAAAGGCTATCTCCGTCGCGCAGATTCAACCGACGAGAAAACGCCCTCCAGCCAGACCCAAGGAAAATCAAGGATGAATTATCAACTTCCAACTCCACCCAAAAAGAAAACCGAGCGCATCCGTGAAGACGGAGCCAGAAACCCCTCAAATTACGCTCAGAAGCAATGGAGGCAAACAAGAACGGGAGAGAAATTCGGGCAGTGGTCCGGCTAAGAACACACAAAAGAAAGTCATAGCGCCAAAAACTCTCTTTCGTGGATGAAGAAGAAGGCGCCGACTCAACACCACGACATCCACCACGCGAAGAACGAGGCGTGCGGCCACCACGGCCGCGGCGGCCACGACCTCGCCCAGTCACACCACCACCACGTTTGGGCGCCATATGAAGAAGAAGTTGAAGAGAAAGGCGAGAAGAATGGATGCCAAGGACAGGTAACCACAGGAGGTATTTATAACACAATCCAAGGGCAAACCAGGGAAAACACACAGAAGCCCAGGCGGCGCCATCATTACTTCAAAGACCAAACGAGCCGGGCGTTACAAATTCCAAGACAAGATGCCTTCACACGGTCAAGACTATTTAATGGATACGTCAAATCTCGCTTGTTTCCCATACAAGCCTTGGAAACCCAACAGGCACCAGGCAGCATGACGTCCAAATCGTCATTATGACGGGCCAGAAGACGCGACGGATCAAAAAAGCAATCATCATCATAGGTCACCAAACAGCATGACAATGCACATCAGCGTGACATCTCAAGAGAGACGGATCAAGATAAAAGCAATTGGGAAAAACCAAAAGACTCCAAAAGCCACCTACTTCTTGATGTCAAAATTTTCTGATTCTAAAAATCTCTTACTCCCATCGGGAGTACCTTTATTCGAGTTCGGGTGCTCCCTCACCCAGAAGGCAAAGACGTGCTCGAGTGATCACTCACACCAGCAGAAACAACGTACTTTCAGAGTTCGGGTGCTCCCTCACCCTGAAGTCAGTGAAGCATTCGAGTGACTACTCGCAAAAAGACTCAGCAATTCAACAATATGATCTACTCACGCACTCGACGACTTTCCGAGTGGGTTCTTTCTTATTTCCCTCGCCTGAGTTCACTACAAGCTCCGCGAGTGACTGCTAAATAGCTCACTTGATTGTTTATTCCAAGTGGGTGCATCGCTAACCAGGCTCCGTGCCTCTACAAAAAAAAATTATGCCTGGGCTACGACACACTGTACCCAGATGCCACGCAAGCTTAGCGTGTAGGTAAGTGATACGGTGAGGATAGTTCTCTCACTCCTCGTTGGTTACCCCAAGTGGAAGGTGAGATGTAGCGTAGCAGCAAATTTCCCTCGGTGAAGATACCAAGGTTTGTCTCCAGTAGGACTCGCAGAAATACAAGAAGGTGCCAAAGGCGCCAGAAATTAGCTTCTGGCTAGGGAGTTGACAGGACCTGCACATAGAAACAAATAACTTTTCTCCCAATGAGTACAGAGGAGTTGTCAATTCCTCCGGCCTTGCTGTTTACAAAGGATCAACGCAAGATATAATAATAGTGGCAACTGAAAGTAAAGACTGAAAGTAAACTAAGGATGTAAACAGTGATGTGAAGATGGACCGGGGTTCCGTGATTTTCACTAGTGATGTCTCTCTCCCAAAAGACGATAAAAGTGCTAGAGAGGTAAACAAATCACAGCTGGGCAATTGAAAGAATTATGAAGGCACCGCAATGCTAACTATGCTGCAAAGAAAGGAAGGGCTCAAAAGCAATGGGCAGTACGCCAAGGTAAGTAGACCGAAATCCAACTGCATCTACTACGAATCATCCACCTTGAGATATCTATCCAGAACATCTCGCTAGTATTAAGTTGCGAATCCCACCCAAAGTGTAAACTCAAAGCAACAGACAACTGCATTAAAATAACTTTGCGTAAAGTAAACAATCCTTGCACCCGCGGGTACAAGCACCGTTGTTTTATCCCTGGTGGCAACAACACATCCCCTAGTCTCATGTTTCTGTCACTCAAGCTAGACATCAAGGGGATGAACCCACAATCAAGCATAACGCTCCCTCTTGGAGTTACAACAAACTATTTGACGGGGATCAACCCTGGAAAATCCCATGGTCAGGGACCCTGGGTTAGTCATGAGAGGCACAGGTTGGACGATAGCTCGTCGGCTAACAGGAGGAGACGTTCCTGCTCGATATTATTGCTTGGAGATGCGATTACAGGGAAGGCCAAGGCTAGTGCGCACAAGGCTAGGGTTACAGATTGTCTGTTGGTTGATCTCGACGTCTCCCCTCCCAGCCCTTATATGCTAGGTTAGGTCTCGGGGAACCCGTCTTGGATTACAGATGAGGTTGAGCTTGGAACACTGGTGTCGAGCAAAAGTCATGCCGCTGTAGGTCTTACAGTGATCAATTGCCGCCAGTAAAGTTCGTAGCCTAGGCGCGTCCGCCCGGCTTTTTCTATCATGCAAGCGCATGGAAAAGATTCGGAGTGAAATCGCTCTGCGGCAAGTCCCAACCCGGCCGATCTGCGCAGCGAGGTCTTACCTACACACTAAGCTTGCGTGGCATCTGGGCACAGTGTATCGTGTTCCAGGAATATGTATTTTTTATTGAGGCACGGAGCCTAGTTAGTAATGCACTCGCTTGGAATAAACAATCAAGTGAGCTATTTTAGCGGTCACTCGCGGAGCTTTGTCGAGCGCTCGGGCGAGGAGTAATGTAGAGGAGTACTTGCTCGGGAGGTCTTCGAGTGCTCGGGTACTTAGAGTTCTGCGAGTAATCACTCGAGTATCGCCTTCGCTCTCGGGGTGAGGGAGCACCCAATACTCTGGGACCGTATGATCTGGCGAGTGCAGGTCTGCTTATCTTGTGTCGTGGTGAGGGAGCACCCGATACTCTCATGGGTGCGAGTAATCACTCGAGCACGTCTTTTTCTTCTAGATGAGGGAGCACCTGAGACTCTCATGGGTGGATATGCTCCCGATGGGAGTTAAATATATTTGAAAAATGTATTTGAACCAGTGGTAAACGATCCTCGCAAGCTGCACTTTATTTTGTGTTGCCACTTTGATTTATCTCTTCCTGATAAGGATAACGATCTCCTTGTTGAATGACCGTCAGAGATGCTCTGTCTGCGAACCGTCATGCCTTCATGACCGGTCATAATGATGGCTTCTGTGGCGTGCTGCAGCCGCCTGTTGAGTTACCGATGCACACATTGAAAACACGCGAGATTTGACGCGTCCAGCGCACAGTGCCTCCCTTGTGAAGGCATCTTTGTCTCGGAATTCGAATCGCCCGGCACGCTCGGTCTTTGAATTAATTGATGCCGTCCTCTAGGCTTCTGCGTGCCCTTGGGTTTGCACTATAAATAGACCCTTCTTTTTCATCTAGCAGCAATGTTCGTCCTCTGCCCATCTTGCTCCTCTTCTTCATCTTCCTCTTTCTCTTTCCCTTCTCATGGGGCCAAAGCGAGGTGCAAGTATGACTAGCCGCGGCCGGGTTCGCCGTGGCCGCGGTGGTCGTACTCCGCGCTCTTCTCGCGGTGGCCGTCGTGGTGCAGCGTTGATGCCTTCCTCCTCTTCCTCAGAGGAGGCTTTTTAGCGCTATGACTTTCTCCTACGCGTCCGTGGCCGGAACGCTGCTCGCATTCTTCTTCCTTCTGAATTTGCTGCCATTGTTTCTGAGCGTAGCCTGGATGGCCTGCTTCTTCGTCTTCAGGGGTGTTCTCGGCCTCTTACTTATGTTGAGTTGGAGACCGACAGTTCCCGCTTGATTTTGCTTGGTTTTGGCTGGAAGTCGTTTTCTTGGCGTTTGAACTTAAGTGATGGTGACAATCTTTGTTGCCGTTTTGATGGCAAAAATACTCTCACCATCCGCGCTTTTGACCCAAGTGGCAATCGCATGGATCCGTACTGGCAGGAGACAAGCAGCGACAATTCCGGCAGGTCGGGGAGTCCTACGCCCATGTGTTCAACGGATTCATCCTCTGGCAACTCCTCGGGTGGTGATGCTGTGCCCTCCAGCTCTGGAGAGGACCTCGACGTCAAGCCACCGATCAAGAGGGCACGCCAGGCGACCTTGTAGAACTGGAGGCAGCGACGTCATCTTCGCCGGCAGCTCGGGTGGAGCTGGAGAAGAAGCTGGTGGAACATCGGCTTCGGTGCTTTGCAAATAAGTCGAGCTTCACCTTTTGTTATGTCATTGACATCATGAGCTGGCTGCTTCGACTCCTCCTTTGTCTGTGATGATGCTCGTCGTATTAGTGCCAATCACCCCAGTATGGGCATACATGCAAAAGTCGTAATTCCTTGGGTGATTGGTGTTGTAGTCTTGTCGGCTGCTTGTGTCTTTGTAACTATATTAGTTCTCCATGTAATGAGGATTGTCTTCGAGTAATGGGAGCTTCCTTCTATCCAATGTAATCGAGTCTTGGACTGTGCTCGAGTCCTTTGCAATGTGACCTGTCTTCGAGTCCTTGTGGTATGAGCTGTTTGTGAATTCTTTCAACGAGAGTTGTCTTCGATTCCATCAAGCCTTTGTACTGTGGATTCTATCGGGTGCGCGACAGCGCTCCCGATGGGAGTAGCCCCCGAGGCTACGTTCGAGTTGGAGAGTCGAACGTAGGCTGAGATTTGTTTCCTTTGTCGTTCTTCTGTTAACTGCCGTCTTTTATCGGGTGCGCGACAGCGCTCCCGATGGGAGTAGCCCCCGAGTCTTTAGGTGATCGTTCGCGATCAGATGAAGACTAAACCATTGTCTGTCTCCTGTGCTCCATCCATATTTCTTGGTGTTCCACCTGGTTGTAGCCGTGTCTTCCCTTTGATTCCAAACGGTTTTCAGCAAGTGGCGCCTATCGGGTTTTTTTTCTTGGACCCTTATTTTTGAGTTATGGGCTGCGCGGGAGATGATAGCGTTTCTCCGGGGGAGGTGTGCTCGAGCCCCCGGGCGTTTTAGGTAAATATCGCGTGAGCGATGATGGCGTCTCTCGGGGGAGTCTGTACTCGAGCCCCCGAGTGCTTTGGGTGAAGGTCGCGTGAGCGACGATAGCGTCTCTCGGGGGGAGTTTGTACTCGAGCCCCCGAGTGCTTTGGGTAAAGATCGTGTGAGCGACGATAGCGTCTCTCGGGGGAGTTTGTACTCGAGCCCCCGAGTGCTTTGGGTAAATATCGCATGAGCGAGGATAGCGTATCTCGGGGGGAGTTTGTACTCGATCCCCCGAGTACTTTGGGTAAAGATCGCATGAGCGACGATAGTGTCTCTCGGGGGGAGTTTGTACTCGAGCCCCCGAGTGCTTTGGGTAAAGATCGCATGAGCGACGATAGCATCTCTCGGGGGGAGTTTGTACTCGAGCCCCCGAGTGCTTTGGGTAAAGATCGCATGAGCGACGATAGCGTCTCTCGGGGGGAGTTTGTACTCAAGCCCCCGAGTGCTTTGGGTAAAGATCGCGTGAGCGATGATAGTGTCTCTCGGGGGTAGTTTATACTCGAGCCCCCGAGTGCTTTGGGGTGGTAGTATTTGGGCAACATCATTTTATTGCGTCGAACGGTTACATGAGTTGCCAGTTGAGCATGACGGGTGGAGACTATAGGTAGAACAGGCGTAGGTTCGCTACGTTCCATGGATTTCCCACGTCCTCGTCAGTCTTCGGGTTCTTCAGTCTATAGGCGCCTCCTCCTATGACTTCTGAAACTATGAACGGTCCTTCCCATTGGGGGGAAAGCTTGTGGACTTTTTCTTGTACGAGCCGTAGGACATGGTCGCCTTTGTTGAAGGTTCTGGTGCGCAGGCGGCTGCTTTGGTAAGTGCGCAGCTTGTCCTGGTACCCCTCTGACCTTGCTAGGGCTGTGTCTCTTTCTTCGTCTGCTGTGTCCTTGTCATCTTGCAGTGCTTCTTCTGCTTCCTCTTCTTTGTACCCCGAGATCCGGGGTGCCCCGAATTTGAGGTCATGTGGTAGTACTGCCTCCGCCCCGTACACCAGAAGAAAGGTGTGTACTGGGTTGCGGTATTTGGGGTAGTGCGCAGGCTCCATAGTACTGCGGGAAGTTCTTCTACCCAGTTGCCTGCGGCCTGCTCGAGTGGTGCAAGGAGCCGTTTTTTGATTCCTCCGCATACTAAGACATTTGCTTTTTCCACCTAGCCGTTGGAGTGCGGGTGCGCGACTGATGCGTAGTTGATTTTGATGCCCAGTTCTTCGCAGAAGTTCTGGAATTCTGCCGCTGTGAAGTTCGTACCGTTGTCCGTGATGATGTTGTATGGCACTCCGAACCTGAAGATGATTGATTTGATAAAATTTATTGTCGTGAGGGCTGTGGAGCTGGTGATGGGCACTGCTTCGATCCACTTGGTGAACTTGTCGACTGCTACTAGCAGGTGTGTTCTTCCTCCCTTTGATGATTTCTTGAGCGGGCCCACCATGTTGAGTCCCCAGGTGGCGAACGGCCATGATAGTGGTATGGTGTTGAGTTTGGAGGCTGGGGCGTGTGGTCTGCTGGCGAGCTTTTGGCAGGAAATGCAACGCCGCACGATATCCTCTGCGTTTCTCATGGCTGTTGGCCAATAGAATCCTGCTCGAAAGGCTTTTGCCACGAGTGCTCGACTGCTGGCGTGATGCCCGCAGGTGCCTTCGTGAATCTCCAGTAGAAGGGCTTTGCCGTCTTCTTCGTCTATGCACTTTTGGAGTACCTGAGAGATACTGCGCTTGTATAGCTTTCTGTTGATTATCGTGAATGCTTTGGATCGTCGACCGATGCGCTGAGCTTCTGCAACGTCTTGTGGTAGGGTGCCTTCGATTAGGAATCTGAGGAGCGGTTCTCTCCAAGATGGGTCTCCGGGTGCGGCTGGCTCTGGCTCCTCGACTGCGTTGTTGGCTTCTTCATTAATGATTGGGTTTGCGGCTGCCACTTGCACTGGTTCACCTATGTTGTCATCCTCTGGGGTTGCTTCTGGCGTGAGTTCTTTGGCTGTGATGGCGATCTCGTCTATGTAGACCTGGATGGTTCCACCAATCTGGTTTCTCATGTATGCTTGCGTCATTCGCTGGTATATTGCTCCTGCATTGTTTAGACCGAAGGGCATTTTTGGACGGCGGGGTGTGCCGCAAGGGGTGGTGGACGAGTCGTGTTCTTCGTCTTCTTTCTTCATCCTGGTTTGATTGTATCCCGAGTATGCATCGAGGAAGGATAGGAGGTCGCATCCTGCTGTGGAGTCAATTATTTGATCGATTCTTGGCAGGGGAAAGTGATCCTTTGGGCAGTATTTGTTGACTGGCCCGTAGTCGATGCACATCCGTAGCAGGTCTGTGTCTTTCTTGGGTACCAGCGCAGGGTTGGCGATCCAAGTGTCTTTCTTCGTCTCTCGGATGAATTGAGCGTCGAGTAATCGGTTGACCTCCTCCCCGATTGCTCTGCGCTTGGGTTCTGAGAATCTTCGTAGTGCCTGCTTCACTGGCTTGGTGTTTGGCTTGATGCGCAGCGCGTGTTTCGCGAACTCACGCGGTATTCCTGGCATGTCGGCTGGGCACCAGGCAAAGATTTCCCATTCTTCATGGAGGAAAGCGATGAGGGCAGTCACTTGCTCTTCCGGGAGGTGGGCGTACACGCGGACTATTTTTTCTGGTCCGTCGGGTGCACTTGGTGGGTGACCGTGTCGCTGTCGATGCTGAAGTCCTGCCCATACTCTTTTGACTCGCTTCGACTTGCTAGCGGAAAGATACTTTTGTCTGTCGCCATGGCTATTTCTGTGAGTTCCTGCTCGGCTCCAAAGGTGTCGGAAACTTTGTGGAAATCGCGATCACATTGATCTGATTTGGTGAAGCTCCCGTTGAATGTAATGACGCCCGCGGATCCTGGCATCTTGAGTTTGAGGTAGGCGTAGTGCGGAACCGCCATGAATTGCGCGAATGCTGGTCGTCCCAGTATGGCGTGGTACCGCGACTGCCAATCGAGTACTTCGAACTCGAGGGTGTGTCTTGCGAAATTGCGTCTGATGCCAAAGATGACTTCGAGCTCGATTATTCCAAGGGAAGTAGCCGCTTCTCCTGGGACTACTCCGTATAACACGGTGCTTGATTTTTTTCATACTGATCGTGGGATCAGCATCTTGTGTAGGGTGCTGACGAAGATTATGTTCATGTTGCTGCCTCCGTCCATGAATATTCTGTCCATGTCGTACCCTCCAATTTGGGCATCGAGTACCGGGGGCGCGTGTCCCGGCCTTGGGACTTCAGGTGGGTGCTCGCTCTGGGAGAACGTGATACTAGTTTCTGCGTCGTGTAGCTGGTAGACTTCGGCTGTGTTTAGGTTCTCGGCTGCTCTGGCTTGCAGGGTGTAGGCGTCCTGTTGGGCTTGCGATACCCTGCCTTCTTGGATCATGTACACCTGTCCTTGAGGCGGGTTGTAGCGGCTTTCTGGACTTGGAGTCGGCGGCTGCTCGGTTCGTCGGGTGCATTTGGCTTCTCGTTGTTTTTCTTCCTTGAGGTTGTCGGGGAGTTCGTTGAACATGCCGCATTCTCCCAGAGTGTGACCCGATCTGATGTATCCCCAGTCGTCTTTGAAGCAGTGGATCGTGCAAGGTCCTTCTAGCTGCTCCCTGACCGTGAGTTTGCTGGATCTGGCGTGTCGTATCCTCCTTGAGATTCGGAAGATCTGCACGTGATCCGCCGGGTGCTCGTGGACTCGCGGGCCGATTTCGATCCCCTCGCTCAGATTCGGGTTCTTTATAAGGTTGGCGAATTCGTCTGGTCTTCGATCTGGGTCGTAGTATTCGCCGGTCTGAGTCTCAGAGTCGCTATCCTGGCGGGTGACAGCTGTCCGCACGGCGGTGGGTCGTCGAGTGGTCGGCGAGCGCGTACCTGTATAGTGCGACTCGTCGAGTGGGGTCTCTTCGTAGAATCTTCGCGCCTGTCTTCTTGGTCGTCGGTTTCTTCTTCGTTGGCGATGATCTTGACGATCGCTGATCTCGAGCTCAGAGTCGGTGCCTTGTTGTGCGGCGGGTGCTTGGGTGGCGGTGGGTCATCGAGTGGTCGGCAGGTCCTCAGCTTCGTGCTGTAGTTCGTCGATCGGGATCTCTGCGTAGAACCCTCGCGCCTTTCTTTTGGGTCGTCGATTTCTCCTTCGCTAGCGGTGGACTCGGTTGCCGCCATAGTATTGGTCTTAGCACAGCTGTAGGCCGAGCGATCTCGATGGGGCGGCAGAGATGTTTGCCGTGATCTTGAATTCTTCGGGTGGATTGGATCTGGTTCTTGCTCTTGAGTCGTGGCTTGCTGAAGACGGAACCGTCGAGATCGTAATTCCAACCTGTGTAGTTCCCACAGACGGCGCCAATTGACGGGGATCAACCCCGACAAATCCCATGGTCAGGGACCCTGGGTTAGTCATGAGAGGCACAGGTTGGACGATAGCTCGTCGGCTAACAGGAGGAGACGTTCCTGCTCGATATTATTGCTTGTAGATGCGATTACAGGGAAGGCCAAGGCTAGTGCGCACAAGGCTAGGGTTACATATTGTGTGTTGGTTGATCTCGACGTCTCCCCTCCCAGCCCTTATATGCTAGGCTAGGTCTCGGGGAACCCGTCTTGGATTACAGATGAGGTTTCCTAACCCTAATCTTGTATCGCACGGCAGGTTTGCACCGTCCTTATGAGTCGCGGACTCCTACGTCGGTGCCACTAGTGGGCCAAGGCTGGGCCCATGCGGCATCTTTGTGGGCCTTCTGTCTTCGGGTACACAAGGTAGGCCCATCCATAGGAGTCGTGGAGTCACCCCCTCGTCACTACTTGGCCAAAGCAAAATACTGCAACGGAGAACATGCAAGAATTTACTCAATAACAAAATATAAAAGAGAAGAACCAAATATATTACTCATCACAATCTGAACATAGTCTCATAATCCATCAGATCCTGGCAAACTCAGCATAGCAATAGCAGAAATTACAAAAGTGCCTCGATCATGTGAGGCAGCTCACGAGGTCTCGAAAGTGGAAGCACAAAGAGGGGAGAGGTACATCACATAGCTACTGGTCACGGACCCATTGTTTAAGGGGGACTACTCACGGTACATCCGGGAGGCGTCCATGGCTATGGATGGTCTCCCGGAGGGGGTTCCTCCTCCCGGCAGGGTGCCGGGGCAGCTTCTCCAGGCAACCCCGAGCTTGAAACAGCGGCGGCGGCAGTACAGAGGCGAGTTTGCGGAAAAGAGATCGATATTAGGGGTTTCCACCCCGAGGGCTAAATATAGGTGGAGGGGTGTCGAGGGGACCCACATGGCAGCCAGGAGCCCCCCTGGCGCGGCCTAGAGTGGGGCCGAGCCAGGGACCCTTCTGGAGTCCCTGTGGTGGCCCCCCTCCGCTGCCTTGGTGATTCCGGAAGCTTCCGGGTCGCTGATTTTTTATCTGATTTTTACGGATTTTTTGGAGCACTTTTACTGGGCGGAAAACCTGAAATACAAAAACAGCAGAAAACAACAACTGGCAGCTGGGTGCACTGGGTTAATAGATTAGTCCAAATATGCTCAAAAGTGTATGAAAGTTCAAGCAAAACATGACAAAGTCACACAAAACATGCATGGAGCAAGCAGAAATTATAGATACGTTTGGGACGTAGCAACATCCCCAAGCTTAATTCCTGCTCGTCCTCGAGTAGGTAAATGATAACAAGCATAATTTCTGTGGTGACATGCCACACAACCATATAAGGACTTTTAAGTAAAGCAATCAACGCATGCAATTCAATTCAAGTCTTAACAAGCAAGAATCTATATTAGTATTGACACAAGCAACAAAAGAACAAAAGGTGCAAGAGCTCTCGCTGTCTGTGACTCGAATGTCTCCAGATGGTGTTTGTGTGCAAGCAGGGGACTGGGAAATCAGAGAAAAAAGGTTGTTGAGAACAACTATCTACTAAAGTTTCACACTTAGTCTCCTTTGGATTCTTATCTTGACTCGTCCCCAGACCACTAGCCAGGTACAAGTCAAACTGATCCACTCCCTTTCGATATTTTGAGCACTCATGCAATGGATGAGCGTGAGCAAGAAAGTTGACACCTAAAAGGAGAAACAGAAAGAAGGTGGAGGAGGAAGACAAAAAGGTGTGAAAGGCTCACATGAATGAGGACAATCATAGGCGAGAGAAGGCAATATGATAGATATGATGTGAGGAGTAGGGATTGCCATGCAACGGATGCACATGTGAGCTAAAATCTCTCCAAGGGAACTAGTGGGGGTGCATCTAACTTGCTTGCTCAAGAAGACCTAGAGCTCGTTTGAGGAGGCTCATCATTGGAATATACGAGCCAAGTTCTATAGTGTGAAGGTCCCCACATAGCTATATGCATGATGATGATCTCTATGGAGTACAAGGGATAGAGGATGAAGTACTAGTGTGGATCTCTCAAAAGGAATAGTAGTGTGCCCCCTTCTCTCTTTTTATTTTTCTTTTTCTCTTTTTTCTATTTTTTTGTATTTTTTTGTGGCCTCAATGGCTCTTTCTATTTAACTCTCATTTGTCCTCTTTGGGATCTTTTGATTTTGTCCTCTTTGGGATCTTTTCCTCACTTTAGGGGCAACACTCTATATTTTACAAGAATATAGGAGATCTTTCACACTTTACAAAAGTACTCACATAAAGAAGATGTAACTATCATGATGGAAATGTATGCCTCTGCCAGGATAGCAGGATATGCAATGATACTAGCGCGTCATGTAGCAATGATTAGGGCAAGGCCCAACTAGCATGCGGCTCATCGATCAAGAAAGTAGCATGTATGACATGAGGATCAAGTCATGAGAAGGTGGATGTTGCATGGCAATGTATCTCGGAAAGGCTATGGAAATGCCTTGTAGGTAGGTATGGTGGCTGTTTTGAGGAAAGATATAAGGAGGCTTATGATGACCGAGCGTATCGTTCCAAGGGTTTGGATGCACCGGCGAAGTATGCGCCAACTCTCAAGGTGAGAAAGGGCAATGCACGGTACCGAAGAGGCTAGAAAAAGTATAGGTGGGTGGAAGTGTCAACTTTCGAATACTCACATTAGTCCGAAGAACTCATGCACTTATTATCGGTAACTGTCAATCTAATCAGGAGGTTCACAAAGAGATAAGTACCCCGAGGAGTAGTGTATGGGGGTTTGGTTATCCTTGCGCATTCTCGACTCATGGTTCGTGAGTGTACTCTAATGTTCGAACCCTCCAGAGGTTAGTGACCCATCTAGTAGCTAGAGTTCTCCACAGGGGTTTTTGGTTTTGGAAAAACACACGGATTGCCCAAAATACGACATCTATCACTAATAGGCTCGAGCTCTTGACACCAAAAGTTCAAACATTACTCTAGTCAATACCTCAAAACTATTGCAAGTTACTACTACAAAGAGAATAGCAACTTCAACTACCTACTTCTAGTCAAGACACAAAACTCAGTGCAACAGGCAAACTCTCTAACAAGATAAAACATGCAACCTATAGAAAGTTCAACCTAAAACAAAAGAAAATCTCTAGAAAAACTAAAGAACTACAACTAAACAGAGCAGCAACTAAGAAAATAAAAAGAACAACTCACAACTAAAAGAATAAGCATGCAAATCCTATGAGGAGTTCTAATTCAAGCGGAGCGTGTATCTCTCCCACACAAAAGAGTAAGCTTTGGTCTAACTTGTTACTACAGCAAACAAAGCAAAAACAAATCCTAGAAAAGTAAAGAGCGAGACGCTCCAAGCATAGCACATAACGCATGAAGTGATAAAAATATAGTGCAACGAGGGACGAACTGATAATTGTTGATGAAGAAGGGGATGCACGGGGGCATCCCCAAGCTTAGACGCTTGAGTCTCCTTGAATATTTATTGGGGGTGCTCATGGGCATCCCCAAGCTTGAGCGTTTGACACTCCAAGATCTTCTTTCATCATCTTCCATCGCGCACTTGAAAACTCCCTTCATACATAACTCATTGTAGACTGATTAGAGAGGTTAGTACCCAACTAAAATAATTTTTTCTCTACTGCAAATAAATATAACCTTGAAGAGCTACTGTTTTTCAAGATTGCCAACAAGTTTTTGCAAGAAAAAGCAAGCTTAAGGTTTGCAAAACGAAGAAAAGGCAAAACAGGACATAATCTGTGAAAAACAGACCAGCAGGTAAAAACGAATTTTTTAGGGGTACTTCTGCAACTCAAATAAAAAACTCAGAACATACGAAAGTTTCGTAATTGTATAGAGCACGCTGTGTAAAAAATTCAGCTCAAAAAGATGAACTGGGATTTTTCTCTGATTTTTCTAGTCACGAGAACAGCATCTGTTTTCTGGGCAGCATGTCACAACTTTCACTTCCCTTGTCGTATGAGGCTATAAAAGCCACAAATATTGAAAAGTAAAGATACAATGATGTTTCTACAGTAGTAACAATCATCAAGACCACTAAAAACAGAAGAAAAACAAAAAGGAAAACCTAAATTCGTTGCGGGCTGCCTCCCGAAAGCGCTTCTTTAAAGCCATTAGCTAGGCTTAATGCAAAAGATCAATGTTCTCCAAAATCATCGGAAGGTTCACCTAGGATCTCAAAAGGGTTTTCAATAAGCTCATCCTTGTTCTTGCGAGGGAAAAGGTACATACCTTTTGCTTTACCACGCAAACGTATTTGTCCTTTACCTATATCAATGAAGCCTTTCATGGCTCGGAGGAAGTCCCTTCCAAGCACTATATTTCCTCGATTGGCCTTCATGATGAAGAAGTCAATCTCCACACTTCTTGTAAGAAACATGACCCTGACATCTTTCAATCTCCCCTAGATCTCAGAAATATCACCATTATAATGTTCATGGAAAGATGGAAATTTGTCCATGCTTGCAAGGTACAAAGAATCATAAATAAAGCTTGGCATTATAGAAACTGTAGATCCAATGTCACAAAAAGCAAGGAAGTTTTGATTAGAGATAACAACCCTAACAAAAGGCTCCCAGTCATTTTCTATTTCCAAAATCTCCTCTCTAGGAGGATTTAGTTTTTCTACTCCTTTAAAGTCTAGAGCCTCAAGTTTCTTCTCAATAGTAGCAATTCTGTCTATAACAGTATCAAGACCATCATAAACAAAATAACTAGATAAACCATGTATAATTTCAAGAGCTCTAGCTTCATCACACTCTAGAAATTCTCCTTCAACTATAAGATCAAGAGAGTGCTTACACCACTTAAAAAGGCCAAAGTAAAAATTTCTAAGCACAATTCTTATAGGCAACCAAGGCATATTTGCCTTATGTGCTTTAGAAATTCTGTCCCATGCCTTCTTCATATTCTCCACGTTCCTTTGGTGGAAATCCAAGATCTCGGATTCCCTCATAGTACCAACTCCTAACATACTTGACCACACAAGAAAGGTAACGGGTATTTTTCGTATTTTTTATAAGGGACACAAAAGTAAAAACTGAAAGGTAAACTAACAAGACTAAAAAGCAAAGATAAAAGATAGTGTGCAACTCCCCTATCTTGTAGACTGGACTCCCCGGCAACGGCGCCAGAAATTAGCTTGATAAGGTGAGGATAGTTCTCTCACTCCTCGTTGGTTACCCCAAGTGGAAGGTGAGATGTAGCGTAGCATCAAATTTCCCTCGGTGAAGATACCAAGGTTTGTCTCCAGTAGGACTCGCAGAAATACAAGAAGGTGCCAACGGCGCCAGAAATTAGCTTCTGGCTAGGGAGTTGACAGGACCTGCACACAGAAACAAATAACTTTGCTCCCAACGAGTACAGAGGACTTGTCAATTCCTCCGGCCTTGCTGTTTACAAAGGATCAACGCAAGAGATAATAATAGTGGCAACTAAAGTAAAGACTGAAAGTAAACTAAGGATGTAAACAGTGATGTGAAGATGGACTGGGGTTCCGTGATTTTCACTAGTGATGTCTCTCTCCCAAAAGATGATAAAAGTGCTAGCGAGGTAAACAAATCACAGCTGGGCAATTGACAGAATTATGAAGGCACCGCAATGCTAACTATGCTGCAAAGAAAGGAAGGGCTCAAAAGCAATGGGCAGTACGCCAAGGTAAGTAGACCGAAATCCAACTGCATCTACTACGAATCATCCACCTTGAGATATCTATCCAGAACATCTCGCTGGTATTAAGTTGCGAATCCCACCCAAAGTGTAAACTCAAAGCAACAGACAACTGCATTAAAAGAACTTTGCGTAAAGTAAACAATCCTTTCACCCGCGGGTAAAAGCACCGTTGTTTTATCCCTGGTGGCAACAACACATCCCCTAGTCTCATGTTTCTGTCACTCAAGGTAGACATCAAGGGGCTGAACCCACAATCAAGCATAACGCTCCCTCTTGGAGTTGCAACAAACTACTTGGCCAAAGTAAAATACTGCAACGGAGAACATGCAAGAATTTACTCAAGAACAAAATATAAAAGAGAAGAACCAAATATATTACTCATCACAATCTGAACATAGTCTCATAATCCATCAGATCCCGGCAAACTCAGCATAGCAACAACAGGAATTACAAAAGTGCCTCGATCATGTGAAGCAGCTCACGAGGTCTCGAAAGTGGAAGCACAAAGAGGGGAGAGGTACATCACATAGCTACTGGTCACGGACCCATGGTCCAAGGGGGACTACTCACGGTACATCCGGAAGGCGTCCATGGCTATGGATGGTGTCCCGGAGGGGGTTCCTCCTCCTGGCAGGGTGCCGGGGCAGCTTCTCCAGGCAGCCCCGATCTTGAAACGGCGGCGGCGGAGGTACAGAGGCGAGTTTGCGGAAAAGAGATCGATATTAGGGGTTTCCACAACGAGGGCTAAATATAGGCGGAGGGGATGTCGAGGGGACCCACATGGAAGCCAGGAGGCCCCCTGGTGCGGCCTAGGGTGGGGCCGCGCCAGGGACCCTTCTGGAGTCCCTGTGGTGGCCCCCCTCCGCTTCCTTGGTGTTTCCGGGTCGCTGATTTTTTATCTCATTTTTTCGGATTTTTTGGAGCACTTTTAATGGCCGGAAAACCTGAAATACAAAAACAGCAGAAAACAACATTTGGCAGCTGGGTGCACTGGGTTAATAGATTAGTCCAAATATGCTCAAAAGTGTATGAAAGTTCAAGAAAAACATGGCAAAGTCACAAAAAACATGCATGGAGCAACCAGAAATTATAGATACGTTTGGGACGTATCAGTAAGACCCCGCTGCGCAGAATGGCCGGGTCGGGTGCTCCCTCACCCAGAAGGCAAAGACGTGCTCGAGTGGCCACTCGAACCAACAATTAATCACAACATCTACAGAGTTTCGGGCGCTCCCTCGCCCATAAGGCAGACACGTGGTCGAGTGATCACTCGCACCAACAGAAACAACGTACTTTTAGAGGTCGGGTGCTCCCTCACCCTGAAGATAGTAAAGTATTCGAGTGACTACTTGCAAAAGACTCAACAAGTATTCGACAATATGAACTGCTCACGCACTCGTTGACTTTCCGAGTGGGTGCTTTCTTATTTTGCTTGCCTGAGTTCGCTACAAAGCTCTGCGAGTGACTGCTAATAGCTCACTTGATATAGATGGATGGCTCCCACCCCGCTCCCACCCCCTTAGCCCTAGCCGCCACCTCGTCGCCGGCGATCTCTACGTCCAACCGTGAGATTTGCAATCGGCTCCCACCCTTCTCTTCACTGTGTTTTTTTGCATCTACGGATCTCCATTTCTATGGCGGTCCATGCATCAATATCCTTGGGACTTGACTTTGCCCCGAGGATCAAGCTGGCTGAACACGTTCATCGGATCTTCAAGCGCACGGTACACCCTGATGAATCTGATCACTTTATTCTGGTTGTTTCTTTTGTGCGGCATCCTTCCGTTTGAATGAGGATAATGTCAGTCTGGCGTTAGAAGCTGCCATTGGAGGGTTTTGTTCCAGGCTCAAGGTTTTCCATTTGGACGATCGGGTTTATGGTTTTCATGTATCTTGAAAGGATGTGGGTCTTTTCATATACCATCAGAAGACTTTTGTATGCCCTCAGTTTCATTGCTTGTTTCATCTTTGGGGTAATGGTGGTCCTGATTGGAAGAAGGAATTTCGTTCTTGGCAAGTGGAATGTGATGAAGAATGGACTTTGGTTAGTCCCTCTAAACGTCGAGATAAACTAGGTTTAGCTGCGATGGAGAAATATCCATCCAAGTCAGCGTTCAAGTCCCCGATCCCCAAGCACAAAAAAGTTAAGTTTGCGACTTTTATGAACTATGAAGCTTGTAAGGGTTATCGTTTTCTCCCTACTGGTAGAGACACCCAACTTGTTCTTGAAGCTGGTTACTCCTTTTCACGTCATGAAATTTCACATCTTCATGTCAATACTGCTGTTCATGATCGCCCTCCGTCGCCACCTACGTCTCCGGTGACTTCCGAACGACCGGTGATTCAGTTTGGTAGTTTTTTCGCCGCCCCTATCGGTTTGTTAGCTGTTGATTCTAGCCCGGATCAGTCGGGATCACCTTCCATGCAAAATTCGGTAGAATATCCTTCCAATGCGGAACTGGATGATAGGGTTGTTTCAGCTGAGATTTTTTCGGAGGAGAACGGGACTCCTATCTTGTCTAGGTTGGTGGATTATGATTCTGATTGTGATTCTCCGGTTAAGATCCCGTCACCTAAAGAGGCAGTTGAGCAATTACAAAGTTTTGAAGAGATGATTGAGGAGATGGCTGCTAGTTTCTGAGATTGCCAAAACTGCATCAGCATGGGCCATGCAACAAACGCGTGTACTAACCAGGTGCGTTGTAGACTGTGCTTCCGGACCGGTCACGTAAAAAAAGAATGCCCATGCCTCATTAATGTAGCTCCTATCTGGGTGCCTAAAGTCCCATCTAAAACCTTTGGGAGTCGAGCCTCAGCTTAGTCCTCTCCTGGCGATTCGGTTTCACCTCTGATACGCACGAGCTCTCCCGCAAAAAACCCCAATCTTAGCAGCGGCGGCTCCCCTGCTTCATCCTCATCGCCGCTTTGCTCCCCTGCTCTTCCTCACAGTGCTCCACCGCTTGCATCACCGCAGAGTCCCTCTGCACCCATGTCTAACTTCGAGCTAGATCCTCGCCGCTTCCTCCCTGCGGGTCATGACATTGTGGATGGCGGCCCTGAGAGATTTCCCTGGACTTTCTACTCTGCATCGCAACCTCCGCCTCGGATGCATGAGCACTACATGGTGGCAATTGTTGAGCCACCACCGCAGGCGCACTTGGTTGGCTTCCGACGCGAGCAAGTGCTGAACTTCCTCACCCAGGAGCTTCAGGTGATTGTTCCCTCCGCACAGACCTGGTTCCAAGGGGTAGGATTGTTTGAAGTTGAGAATCCTGTGGTTCGAGCATCTTTTGTTGGGCATGCACCTTTTGTGCTGGGATTTGATGAAGAAGGAGACGAGTTTTTTGTTAGATTCATTCCTCACAATGAAGGAGAAGGGTTCCGGGCTCTTCATGGTCATCGCACTGGATGGCTCATGCTTATTGGTGTGCCTCTGGACTATAGGAATACTCGTTATCTTTCTGAGGTTATTGGCACTTTTGGGCAGTTTATCGAGTGGGATCACACTGACAGGCGCATGGTCCGCTCGCTGGTTCATGCCTCTTTCCCTGACAATGCTCTTGTGCCGAGGGATGTGGTCTTCAGGGAATTTGCTCCATGGAGGGGCACAGTGGTTTCTTGGACTGCAGCAATCTATATTCTCACTGCCAATTTTGCGGATGCTGTCCTACCTGCGGATGAGGACTTTATGCCACTGGATGGAAATCCACATCCCATGCCAGGTCATATTCCATCCCTTTCCCTGCTTGGGGTGCCCCACCGTACCCTGCATTGGGTTGGAATGAAGCTGCACTGCAACATCAACCTCAGGAGGAACAAGGTAACAATGATGCTGCACCTGATGTCGATGCTGGATGGCCTGCTTGGGATGATGAGGTGGCAGCTGAGAATGAGCCGGTTGATGTTATGCCCCCACATGAACAGATTTCTATAGAGAAAAATTCTTCTGCGGGCTCCAGTTCCTCTTCTGACTCTGAGGTGATTGAAGTCCAGGCGCCAATTGTGGAGGATCATGAGCCAGTTTATAATGTGCAGGGCTGGGCCATTGTGCCATATCATCCACATATCATTGTTCTGGATCCAATTGAGGAAATGGTCAATTGTGTTCAGTTTGGTCCAGTTCTCCCTCTTGAGCTGATCCTGGATCGAACAATGAGGGAGTTATTTCCCGCTATCTCTGCATGGTTCATCCCTAAGAGTATCAATATCCTGCCCTCAACACTTCCTCCTTCTGGAACTGGTCCTTTTTTATTCAAGTTGCTGATGAGGATCCAGTGTTGGTTTCTGAACCATTGAGAATTGAACCTCCCCCTGTGGACAGTTCTTCAGTGCCTGCTGTACTTGCTGCTATGGAACCCACTGTTGGTAAGAAGCGTCGCAATCGGCCACCTCTGGTGCGTGATGATGTGGACTTCTCCACACGAAGAATTACCAGAAGCTGCGCTAAGAAGTCTGGCTTCAAGCCTACCTCTGCTGTTCAGATGAATCCCAATCCTTTGAGGAAGCCACGTGCAAAAAATCCAAGACTGCAAGCTCCTCCTACTGCACATACTGAAGATGAAGTTCATATCCCTCCGCCCACCCCAATCCGTGCAATGCAGGATCTGGGCATCGCGCCTGAAGACCTTACTACGTCCAAGCTTATGGAGGGACCGTCTGCTCCAGCCTCTCCTGATGTTTAATCATGATTAATACAACTTTTATCTTCTATAGGAGTGTGGAGTGTAGTAATTGTGGTCTTTTGCTTAGTCTGAACTATGGTTTCTATGCCTCGGTCTTTTGGTATGACTGCTCTGGATATTATCATGTCTGTTATGCAAACATGAGTTCTGTTTTATTCAACTTTGTTCAGTATGAATAGTTCTCATTATCGTAATTGGCGTGTTATGTGTTGGAATGTGCGTGGTCTGAATTCTGCTGAGAGGCAGCGTGATGTGCGTGTGAAGATTGATGAAAGTGGCTGTTCCATTCTTTGTCTGCAAGAAACCAAATGTGAAAATTTTGATCTTCGTCTGGTCAGAAAGTTTTGTCCTAGTAGATTTGATAATTTTGCTTTCTCCCCTTCAGTGGGAGCTTCTGGTGGCCTTATTGTGGTCTGGTGTTCATCCATGTTCCATGGAACCCTAGTGGAGTCTAATCGTTTTGGTATTACAATCTCCTTCACCTCTGTCCATAATGCTGAAGCTTGGACTTTGGTCTCTGTCTATGGATCTTGTCAGGGTCCAATGAGGGATGAATTTGTGCAATGGTTATATGATCTTAACATTCCTGATGGTGATAATTGGTTATTGTTAGGTGATTTCAATTTCATCAGATCTCTAGAGAACAGAAACAGGCCTGGTGGTGATCTTAATGACATCCTTCTGTTCAATGAGATAATTGGCCACCTTGGGATTCTTGAGTTTCCACTTAAAGGTGGAGCTTTTACCTGGTCTAACATGCAGGATGAGCCATTGCTGGAACAATTGGATGGGTTTTTTACTTCTAGTTCTTGGATCTCTGTTTATCCAAACACAATTGTTCTTCCCATGGCCAAGACCTCATCTGATCATGTGCCTTGTATTGTGTCCATAGACACAGATATCCCAAAGAGTAATCGTTTCAGGTTTGAGAACTATTGGGCTGAGTTACCAGGATTCTTGGAGTGTGTGCAGAACTCTTGGAATGCTCCTATTGATGCTGATTCTGCTGCTTCCATTCTGTCTAAGAAATTTAAAAGGCTCAGATATGCTCTCAAGAAGTGGTCTTTCAATATGGCATCTCTTAAGAAAGCCATTCTCAAGTGCTCACAGGTGGTGTTAGCCTTTGATTCTTTGGAGGAATTAAGACCCCTAACTAGACCTGAGTTCAATTTCAGACAAATTGTGAAATCTCACCATGAACATCTTCTCAGATTACAATATTTATATTGGAGACAGAGGTGTACTATAAGGGACATTAAAGTAGGAGAGGAAAATTCAAAATTCTTTCATGCTATGGCTTCTGAAAGAATGAGGAAGAACTCCATTTCCTCTTTACATGCTCCTGATGGGGCTATTCTCTCTGATCATGAGCAGATGGCCAACTTGTTGTGGAGCTCTTACAGAGAGAGAATGGGGGTTTCTCAAGGTATCCACATGGATTTCAATCTCCCTGATTTAATCCACCCAGTGGAGGGTTTACAGGATTTTACCACTCCCTTCTCTCAGCCTGAGATTAATGAGGTTCTCAAAGATCTCCCTGTAGACAGAGCTCCTGGGCCAGATGGTTTCAATGGTTTATTCCTTAAGAAATGTTGGCACATCATTCAATCTGATTTTATTAATCTGATTTCTCAGTTTGCTGATGGCTCTCTCAAGTTGGAATGTCTAAATGGTTCTTTAATCACCTTGATTCCAAAAATGCTAGCTCCTGTTTGCCCTAATGATTTTAGGCCTATATCACTGACTAACACCTGCCTGAAATTTCTCACAAAGTTGCTTGCTAATAGACTTTAGAAGGTTATACTACAGTGCATTCACTTGAATCAATATGGCTATCTTCAGTCTAGATCTATTCAGGATTTCTTAGCATGGGCTTTTGAGTACATCCACCAATGCAAACCATCTAAAAAGCCCCTTCTTATTCTGAAGTTAGACTTTGCAAAAGCTTTTGACACTATTGAGCATGAGGCTGTCCTTCAGGTTTTGGAACACAAGGGGTTTTGTCAGAAATGGATCAGTTGGATTAGAGAGATTTAAGGCTCTGGATCAGTTGGTAAACAGTTCTATTGCAAGATAGGGGTTAGACAAGGAGATCCCCTGTCTCCTCAGTTGTTTGTATTGGCTGTTGATCTGTTACAATCAGTAGTTAATAAAATGCTCCATGATCAAATCCTGACACTGCCAATTGATTCTCATGATCCAAATTACCCCATCATTCAGTATGCTGATGACACTATAATGGTAATTCATGCTGATGAATCTCAGTTGTTGGCTATCAAGGATATGCTTATCAGGTTCCATGCTTCCACTGGTCTCAAAGTGAATTTCAATAAGTCCTCTTTAATCCCCCTGAATGTTGATGAGGCTATGACTGCTCACCTTGCTGAAGTTTTTGAGTGCTCCATTGGACAAATGCCCTTCACTTACCTTGGTTTACCACTGGGTACTACCAGGCCTAAAATTCAGGATTTGATGCCTTTGGTAGATAGGGTGGAAAGAAGACTCTCTGCTAGTTCTGCTATGCTGAACCAAGGGGCCAGGCTACAGTTACTCAATTCAGTAATTTCCTCCATGCCTATTAATCACCTTTGTAGTCTTGCTATCCCTCGTGGCATTTTAAAACAGCTAGAGAGAATTCAGAGACAATGCCTCTGGAGAGGAAACTCTGATACCCCAAGACAATCTCTTGCTGCTTGGGAGCTTGTTTGCAGGCCTAAAAAGAAAGGTGGTCTGGGTATTGTCAACTTGCAAATACAAAACAAAGCTCTACTCCTGAAGCACTTGCATAAGTTTTATAATAAGGAGAATGTTCCTTGGGTTTCCCTTATTTGGAACACTTATTATAATGGCAATGTCCCACATGCAACTATGCTTTGTGGATCCTTTTGGTGGAAGGATATCCTCTAACTAAGTGACCTATATAGAACAGTGACCTCTGTCATGATCAATGTTGGGGATTCTGCACTTTTTTGGTCAGATGGGTGGCGCATCAATGGCTCATGTAGACCTCTGCGAGATAGGTTGCCTCATCTTTTCTCTTTTGTGAGAGATGACAAGCTATCTATTAACGATTTTTTGAGCTTGGAGGATGAAGAGATTTTGTTTCACTTGCCACTCACACAACAAGCTGCTGATGAATACTTCTGTCTTAAGGACTGGATTCTTGATCTTCAGAGAGATCCTCAAGATGCTGATTCTTGGCACTGGCCTGGTAAATATGGTTATACTGCCAAAGGGTTCTATAATCTTATGCATTCTCACATGCCATCTGATCAATCTTGTGCCTGGATATGGAGGAGTAAGTGCACCATGAAGATCAAAGTTTTTGGTTGGCTCCGGATGTTTGACAGATTAAACACTAAAGATCTACTTGTTAGGAGATATTGGAGATCACCCACTGAGGATAATTCTTGTGTGATGTGTCACTCAAATGCTCTAGAAGACAGACTGCATCTGTTCTTCTCTTGCAACTTTAGTTGCGGAGTTTGGAACTATCTGCAAATTACATGGGGGGCCAATGGATCCTTGCATTCATGTTTACAACAGGCCAAAGATTCATTTGGTCAGTCTTTCTTTATGGAAGTCATGCTTACTGCCTCTTGGTGTATCTGGATAGTCAGAAATGGGAAGACCTTCAGGAATGACAGACCTTCTTTTCATTCCTGGAGAAAGCACTTTGTGCATGATATCACCTTGCTTTCATATAGATTGCAAGGAGATCCTAAAAACAGATTGATTTCTTGGATCAATTCACTGCAATAGTATAGGTAGGATTAGATTTTTCCTTTACTTTCTTGTTCTGCTTTATTATTTCCTTATACTATTCTTTGAGAACCTTTGGTTCTCCCATGCAATAAAATACTGTGGAGCTCATGCTTCACAGTCTTAAAATTCAAAAAAAATAGCTCACTTGATTGTCTATTCCAAGTGGGTGCATCGCTAACCAGGCACCGTGCCTCTACAAAAAATTTTTATATCTGGGCTACGACACAATATACCCAGATGCCACGCAAGCTTAGCGTGTAGGTAAGACCCCGCTGCGCAGAACGGCCGGGTCGGGACTTGCCGCAGAGCGATTTCACTCCTGACCTTTTCCATGCGCTCGCATGATAGAAAGAGTCGAGCGGACGCGCTCAGGCTATTTCCTTAGACTGGCAGCAATTGATCCTATAAGACCTGGAGCGGCATGACTTTGCTAGACACCGGTTGTTCCAAGTTCATGTTGAGGGATGTGAGCTTGATTGGGCTACTGCGGTATTTGCCACTAGCGCAATTCACCAAGGCTCGACTAGTCGACTGCTTGGGCCCTTTTCAGCTTAGCAATCCCTCAAAACAGGTATTGTCATGGCTCAAAACTGCCAACGACCCGCGGCAATGCCGCACCTACAAACAATAAAGCGCTGACGAATTCGAGTCCCTGCGCGACTCTTCGAGTCCCCCAGGTACTCGGGGGCTACTGACGAGGGGGTGACCCCACGACTCCTGCGTATGAGGATACCCGGTGTATATGAAGACAGAAGGCCTGCTTGGAAGCCACGACAGGCCCACGACTAGCCCAACCAAGCACCGACGTAGGAGTCCGCGACTAGTATGGAAGGCACGACTTTGCGTACAAGGCAAGACTAGAGCTAGGAAAACTATCTTTGTAACCTAGCACGGACTCCCCGAGACCTAGCCTAATATATAAAGGCTGGGAGGGGAGACGTAGAGATCAATCCAATACATAATCTACTCCTGGTCTTGCGAGAAATCGCCTTGGCCTCCCCTGTAATCGCCCCCTCACGCAATAATATCGAGCAGGAATGCTTCTCCTGTTAGCCGACGAGTATCGTCCAACCTATTCCTTATCTATGACTAACCCAGGGTCCCTGACCAAGGGATTTTCCGGGGCTGATGCCCGTCAACCTTAATCTCCATAAGTTCCTTTTGGCCCCGTTTGTAGCGGGATGGTAGGACAAAAGATGTTGTGCAAGTTCTTATTGCAAACACGTACAACTACATACGGAACACATGCCTACGTTTGGTTCTTAGACTAGGATGCTCTAGTTTGTTCTTTGGCTAGAGTTAGTGCAATTTTATCAATTGCCCAACTGTAATTTTTTCACCCCAACACTTGTTCTTTTGCTTGGAGAGTTACCACTAGTGAAACCTTGAACCCCGGTCCATCTTTCATCTTCATTGCCTTCTTTGTTACTTTTTCTCTCATTACTGCTGCTACTACTTTGTTACTACTTTGTGGTGTTGGTGATTGGGGAAGTCTGAAAGACTACACCCGTCAACACACCGTTGCTACTTATATCTTGTCTAGTTCTTTTTTCAGGTGTGGTTGAATTGATAACTCAGCTGCTAAGGCTTATAAGTATTCTTTGGCTCCCCTTGTGTCGAATCAATAAATTTGGTTATACCTACCCGCGAAGACTGTTGCGATCCCCTACACTTGTGGGTTATCACTCATTTGCATTGGGGTGCTGGGACTCTATTACGGTGGAAAGAAACTGAGGTATGTCCATATATGATAAAGTTATGAACAACAGACATCCATTCCCTAAAGGCATTGCCATGGAAATTACAATCATGGGATCATGGAATATGTGGATGCAGAGGAACAACAACATTTTTCACAACAGACCACATTCCATCACAAACTGCAGATACTAACTCGAGAAAGATCTTTGTATTTTAGGTTACATAATATAAGATAAGCATAGAGAAACTCTGAACAAGTGGATTTCTGATTTTTTGAATTAACACCATGTATAGAAATATTCCTAAAACATGTGCTGGTTGATGTATTTTAGGAGGTTACATTTAATTAATATATACTACTGTAGAACACTTTGTTCTACAGTCATGCCTTCCAATTTTTTTCACCTAGAGGCTATGAGGCATCTTATTACAGCTATGATATTGGGTCGGGAGGCATCGAACGAGGATGTTGCTGCAATTTTTTTGTTTCAATACCGAAAGAGGCCTGAAATACAAAAAATATACACTGGAAAAAAAACCTAGAGGCTAGATAAGGTGGTGGCGCTGTTCTCGTCAACGTCCTCCTTGGCTCTTCTCCCGGCGGCTACTGCTCGTCGTCGTTGCGGGAAAGGGTGATAAAGGGCGACACCGAGCACGATAGCTCGTACATGAAGAAGGGTTGTTGTGGCAGTTTACTGTGGCGCGGGTGAAAGGGCATGTGTCCTCATGTTTGGTTTTGGTAATTGATGACAATCTGTATGGACAAATGGTTTCCTTGAGCTATACTTTAGGGTTTTTCCATAGGCTACGCTTGAAGATCATATGTTGGCTTCAAGGTTGAAAGATGAAGATTACATGTTGACCAAGGTGTTCTTCATGGAGTTATCCAAAGATTGGTCAGGTTGATGTGTGAAATTTCAAAAGGAGCATTGATGGTACGAATTAACGCCCCCTCGTTGGTTACCCAAAGTGGAAGGTTGAGCTGTAGATAGCAGCAATTTCCCTTGGCAAAGATACCAATGTTGAGATCGAACCAGTAGGACTCCAAGATCGACAAGTAGGTGGTTCGACAAGTGACGCGGCGTTTGATAATCACTTGATAATCACACAACAAATAACTTTGCTTCCCAACGAGTACAGAGGAGTTGTCAATTCCTCCTGCCTTGTTGTTTACAAAGGGTAAAACGCATAGGATAATAATGATAGTGATAGCAACGACAAAGTAAAGCAGTGACTTGATAGCGGGTGTAAACTGTGTTGGAAATATGGACCGAGGTCCTATGATGTTCACTAGTGATGTCTCTCTCCCAAAAGACGATAAAATAGCCATGCGAGGTAAACAAATTATAGCTGGGCAATTGACAGGATTATGTGCGCAAACCAATGCTAACTATGCTATAAAGAAAGGAAGAGGCTCAAAAGCATGGGCGGTACGCCATGACAAGTAGACCGAAATCCATCTGCATCTACCTACTAATCATCCACCTTGAGATATCTATCCAGAACATCTCGCTGGTATTAAGTTGCGAAACCCACCCAAAGTGTAAACTTAAAGCAACGGACAACTTCATTAAAGAACTTTGCGTAAAGTAAACAATCCTTGCACCCGCAAGTACAAGCACTGTTGTTTTTTCCCTTGTGGCAACAACACATCCCCTAGACTCATGTTTCTGTCACTCAAGCTAGTCATCAGGGGGCATGAACCCACAATCAAGCATAACGCTCCCTCTTGGAGTCACTACCTACTACTTGGCCAAAGCAATAAACAGCAACGGAGAACATGCAAGAATTACTCTAGAGACATAAATATAAAAGAGGAGGATCAAATATATTACTCAAACACAATCTGAACATAGTCTCATAATCCATCGGATCCCAGCAAACTCAACATAGAAACAACACAAAGATTACATATGTGCCTCGATCATGTAGGGAAGCTCACGAGGTTTAATCCATGAACAAAGAGGGGAGGAGAACATCACATAGCTACTGATCATAGACCCATGGTCCAAGGTGGACTACTCACGGTTCATCCGGGAAGTATCCATGGTGGTGGAGAAGCTACCGGAGATGATTCCTCCCTCCGGCAGGGTGCCGGGAAGAGGTCTTTTTGTGCTCCCGATCTTGGAAGAGCGGCGGCGGAACAGAGGAGAGATCGCGAAAAAGGGTTCCCATCACGGGGGTTTCACGTCACGAGGGATATATAGGCGAAGGAGGGCAGCCAGGGGGGCCACCAGGGGTCCAGGCGGCCCCCTGGCGCGGCCCCACCCTAGGGCGCGCCGAGAGGGCGCCTGGGCCCTGGTGGGTTCCCTCTGCCCCCCTCGGTGATTCCCAAAGCTTCTTCTGCGCTGATTTTTTGTTGTATTTTCCCGAATTTTTGGAGCACTTTTAATACGGGGGATACCTGAAATAGAAAAACAGCAGAAACAGGAACTGGCACTGGCGTGCACTGAGTTAATAGGTTAGTCCAAATATGATCAAAAGTGTATGTAAGTTCATCAATATCATAGCAATATCACACAAAAGAGGCATGGGGAAAGCAGAAATTATAGATACGTTTTGGACGTATCAACATCCCCAAGCTTAATTCCTTCTCGTCCTCGAGTAGGTAAATGATAAAAGCATAATTTCTGTGGTGACATGCTAACAACCATATAAGAAATTTTAAGTAAAGCACTCAAGGCATGTAATTCAATTCAAGTCATAACAAGCAAGAGTCTATATTTAGCATTGAAATAAGCAACATAAGAACATAAAGGTGCAAGAGCTCTCGCTGTGCGTGACTCGAATGTCTCCAAATGGTGTTTGCGTGCAAGAAAGGGGATAGGGATATATGAGAAAAAGTATTTTTTTGTGTTGAGAACTCAATCTACTAAAGTTTCACACTTGGTCTTCTTAGGAATCTTATCTTGACTCATCCCCAGACCACTAGCCAGGTACAAGTCAAAATGATCCACTCCTTTTCGACATTTTGAGCACTCATGCAATGGATGAGCGTAAGCAAGAAAGTTGACACTTAGGATGAAAAAGAGAGAATATGGTGGAGGAGGAAGACAAAAAGGGTGTGAAAGGCTCACATCAATGAGGACAATCATAGGCGAGAGAAAGCTAAATGATAGATATGATGTGAGGAGTAGGGATTGCCATGCAACGGATGCACATATGAGCTAAGGTAAGCTCTCCAATGGAACTAGTGTGGGTGCATCCAACTTGCTTGCTCAAGAAGACCTAGAGCTCATTTGATGAGGCTCATCATTGGAATATACAAGCCAAGTTCTATAGTGTGAAGGTCCCCACATAGCTATATGCATGAATGATAATCTCTATGGAGTACAAGATATAAGAGGGAGTACGAGTGTGGATCTCTCAAAAGGAATAGTAGTGTGCCCCCTTCTCTCTTTTTATTTCTTTTTATCTTTTTTTGGTGGCCTCAATGGCTCTTTCTATTTCTCTCATTTGTCCTCTTTGGGATCTTTTGATTTTGTCCTCTTTGGGATATTTTCCTTACTTTAGGGTCAACACTCTATATATTACAAGAAGTATAGAAGATCTTTCACACTTTACAAAAGTACTCAAATCATAAAGAAGACGTAACTATCATGAAGTATGCAAATGTATGCCTATGCCAGTGTATCAGGATATGCAATGCTACTAGCGCGTCATGTAGCAATGATTAGGGCAAGGCCCAACTAGCATGCGGCTCATCGATCAAGCAAGTAGAATGTATGACATGCAGATCAAGTCATGATAAGGTGAATGTTGCATGGCAATGTACGTCGAAAAGGCTATGGAAATGCCTTGATAGGTAGGTATGGTGGCTGTTTTGAGGAAGGATATAAGGGGATTTATGATGACAGAGCCTATCATGCCAAGGGTTTGGATGTACCGGCGAAGGTGGACGCCAACTCTCGTAGTGAGAAGAATTCAATGCACGGCACAGGAGAGGCTAGAAAAATATGGGAAGGTGGAAGTGTCAACTTTCGAATACTCACATTAGTCCGAAGAACTCATGCACTTATTATCGGTAAATCTCAATCTAATAAGGAGGTTTCACAAAGAGACAAGTACCCCGATGAGGAGTGTATGGGGGTTTTGTTATCCTTGCGCATCCTCGACTCATGGTACGTGAGTGTACTCTAATATTCGACCCCTCAGAAGAGTAGTGATCCATCTAGTAGCTAAAGTTCTCAACTAATTTGTAAGTTTTTAAAATAAACACGGATTGCCCAAAATACGACATCTATCACTAATAGGCTAAATCTCTTGACACCAAAATTCTAAACATTACTCAAAAAAATACCCCAAAACTATTGCAAGTTACTACTACAAAAGAATAGCAACCTCAATTACCTACTTCAAGTCAAGACACACAACTCAGTGCAACAGGCAAACTCTCTAAACAAGATAAACATGAAAACTCAAGAGAGTTCCAGCAACAAACTAAACAAAAGCTCTTAAAATGATAAGCATGAAAACTAAGAGCTAAACATGACAGTAGCTATGAAAAAGATAAAGAACACACACAACAAAGATAAGCATTAAAATCCTATGTTGTGTTCTATATTTTGAAAGTGGAGCGTGTTTATCTCCCACACAAAGAAATCTGGGTTATAACTTGTTATGAACAGCAAGAAAAGCTAAATAAAACTAAAAATAAAACCTAAGAGCGAGACGCTCCAAGCATATCACATAATGCATGAAGTGATAAAAATATAGTGAGACGAGAGACGAACTGATAATTGTTGATGAAGAAGGGGATGCACGGGGGCATCCCCAAGCTTAGACGCTTGAGTCTCCTTGAATATTTCTTGGGGATGCATGGGGGCATCCCCAAGCTTGAGCGCTTGACACTCCTGAATCTTCTTTCATCATCTTCCCTCGCACACTTGAAAACTCCCTTCATACATAACTCATCATAATCTGATTAGCGAGGTTAGTACCCATAATAAAATAATTTTTCCTCTACTGGAAATAAGGATAATATCTAAGATCTACTGTTTCTCAAGATTGCCAAAAAGTTTTTGCAAAGAAAAAGCAAGCGTAAGGTTCGCTAAACGAAGAAAAGGCAAAACAGGACAGAATCTGTGAAAAACAGACCAGCAGGTAGAAAAGAATTTTTTAGGGATACTTCTGCAACGCAAATAAAAAAACTCAGAACATACGAAAGTTCCATAATTGTATAGATCATGCTGTGTAAAAATTTCAGCTCAAAAAGATGAACATGGATTTTTTTGTGATTTTTCTAGTCACGAGGACAGAATCTGTTTTCTGGACAGCATGTCACAACTTTCACTTCCCTTATCATATGAGGCTATAAATGGCACAAAGCTTGAAAAGTAAAGATACAATGATGTTGATACAGTAGTAACAATCATCAAGACCACTAAAAACAGAAGGAAAACAAAAAGTAAATCCTAAATTCGTTGCGGGCTGCCTCCCAAAAGCGCTTCTTTAAAGCCATTAGTTAGGCTTAAAGATCATAGAAGATGCTCTCACAAGAGAATAAGAGTTGAAGCAAAGGAGAGCATCAAGAAGAAAATGTGAAACACTTTTAAGCCTAACTTGAAAGAAAATAAATCACGAAAGAACAAAGTAACAAGCATAGGAAGGTGGAACAAGAACAACTTGAAAACTTTCAACATTAAGAGAGGTGTTTTTGTAACATGGAAGTTTCTACAACCAAACTTTCCTCTCTCAAAATAATTTTCAGTAGCATCATGAAGAACATCAAGAATATAACTATCACATAAATCATGTTGTTCATGACCTACAATCACACGTGTATTGTTTTCAACACAGTCTTTAGGATTATGAGATAAATGCAACCCATCACATTGAGCCTTGATAAGAGCACAATTCTCCGGAATATGAGTTGGAGATTTCAAAAGGATAATAGGACAATCAAGTGTGGGTGCAATAGCAACAATTTCATGCTTAACATGAGGAACTATAGCAAGTTCATCTCCATAAGCATCATTCATAATGGCATCATGGCCGCAAGTATAAAAGGCATAAACTTCATCAAAAAGGGATATTTCAAAAGAATCCATAGGATCATAATACTCATATAAGGTAAGATTCAAAGAGTTACTCTCATTAGAAGGTAGACATGTATAGCTCCATTCTTCCTCCTTTTGTTCGTCACTCTCCTCCTCTTTTTCATCCAAGGAGCTTTCAGGTTCAGCAATTTCTTCTTCCATATAGTCCTGCAAATCATTAGTCTCTTCCTTTGGGGGAGAGATTCACTCAAGATGATCAGTAATATAATAATTTGCATCGTAATTTTCCAAACAATGGTTAAGTATAGCAAGATTCTCAGATTTTTAAGGGGCATCATCAATATTTTTAAGAAGAGAAGTAATTTCATAGGCACCCTTATAAGCAACAAATTCTTCTATTTTCTCTGCATCATCAAAATCATAATTTCTCTTAGCATAAGAAGCTAAGGTTTAATCATCATTGTACTCACATTGGAAAGCAAGGTGTTTGTGCCTCATAAAGCAACAAGATTCATCCCTGCAGCAAGATATAGTATATATTGAGCACAAGTTTCTAGCATAGTCATACAACTGGTGTATTTGTTTCCATAAGTGTATCCCCTTTTGAGACAAGTGGTGTTCCTTGTACCACTTTTGTTGATCCTCGGTGAATCCTCCATGCCAATAAGATCTGGTTTCAAAGAAGTCAGACATTGATTGGCAAGTAAGGAACTAGACATACTATTTTTTTGGATTTTTTATAAAGGACACGAAGATAAAAAACTGAAAGGTAAACTAACAAGAGTAAAAAGCAAAGATAAAAGGTAGTGTGCAGCTCCCCTATCTTGAAGAGTGGAGTCCTCGGCAACGGCGCCAGAAATTGCTTTTGATGGTACGAATTAACACCCCCTCGTTCGTTACCCAAAGTGGAAGGTTGAGATGTAGATATCAGAAATTTCCCTTGGCAAAGATACCAAGGTTGAGATCGAATCAATGGGAATCCAAGATCGACAAGTAGGTGGTTCGGCAAGTGATGCGCCGTTTGATAATCACTTGCTTCTCCTGGGCCTGCACACACAACAAATAACTTTGCTTCCCAACGAGTACAGAGGAGTTTTCAATTCCTCCAGCCTTGTTGTTTACAAAGGATAAAACGCACGGGATAATAATGATAGTGATACCACCGGAAAAGTAAAGCAGTGAATTGATAATGGGTGTAAACAGTGTTGGAAATATGGACCGAGGTCTTATGATGTTCACTAGTGATGTCTCTCTCCCAAAAGATGATAAAATAGCCATGCGAGGTAAACAAATTACAGCTGGGAAATTGACAGGATTATGTGCGCAAACCAATGCTAACTATGCTATAAAGAAAGGAAGAGGCTCAAAAGCATGGGCGGTACGCCAAGACAAATAGACTGAAATCCATCTGCATCTATCTACTAATCATCCACCTTGATATATCTATCCAGAACATCTCGCTGGTATTAAGTTGTGAATCCCACCCAAAGTGTAAACTTAAAGCAACGGACAACTGCATTAAAGAACTTTGCATAAAGTAAACAATCCTTGCACCCGCAAGTACAAGCACCGTTGTTTTCCCCCTTGTGGCAACAACACATCCCATAGACTCATGTTTCTGTCACTCAAGCTAGTCATCAGGGGGCATGAACCCACAATCAAGCATAACGCTCCCTCTTGGAGTCACTACCTACTACTTGGCCAAAGCAATAAACAACAGAGAACATGCAAGAATTACTCTAGAACATAAATATAAAAGAGGAGAATCAAATATATTACTCAAACACAATTTGAACATAGTATCATAATCCATCGGATCCCAGCAAACTCAGCATAGAAACAGCAGAAAGATTACATATGTGCCTCGATCATGTAGGGCAGCTCACGAGGTCTAAACCATGAATAACAAAGAGGGGAGGAGAACATCACATAGCTACTGATCATAGACCCATGGTCCAAGGTGGACTACTCACGGTTCATCCGGGAAGCATCCATGGTGGTGGAGAAGCTCTCGGAGGTGATTCCTCCCTCCGACAGGGTGCCGGGAAGAGGTCTTCTGGTGCTCCCGATCTTGGAAGCGCGGCGGCGGCGGAACATAGGAGAGATCGCGAAAAAGGGTTCCCGCCACGGGGGTTTCACGTCACGAGGGATATATAGGCGATGGGGGGCAGCCAGGGGGGCACCAGGGGTCCAGGCGGCCCCCTGGCACGGCGCCACCCTAGGGCGCGCCGGGAGGGCGCCTGGGGCCCTGGTGGGTCCCCTCTGCCCCCCCCCCTCGGTGATTCCCGAAGCTTCTTCTGCGCTGATTTTTTTACTGTATTTTTCCCGAATTTTTGGAGCACTTTTAATACGGGGGAAACCTGAAATAGAAAAACAGCAGAAAACAGGAACTGGCACTGGGGTGCACTGAGTTAATAGGTTAGTACAAATATGATCAAAAGTGTATGGAAGTTCATCAATATCATAGCAATATCACACAAAAGAGGCATGGAGCAAGCAGAAATTATAGATACGTTTTGGACGTATCAAGCATCACAAAGATATCATATGCTTGGAGCTTTCCGACCATTTGGTGATTATGGTCTTGTGAAGATGTGCCTCAAAGAGGCTCACCAATAATGGAGTATGGGGGTGCAATCTACTAGTCTTCATCGAGCCGGCGGAATCGAAAAATATGTTCCAACTTGAGGTGGGCATGTGATACGTCCAAAACGTATCTATAATTTCTGCTTGCTCCATGCATGTTTTGTGTGATATTGCTATGATCTAGATACACTTTCATACACTTTTGATCATATTTGGACTAACCTACTAACTCAGTGCACCCCAGTGCCAGTTCCTGTTTTCTGCAGTTTTACTATTTCAGTTTTCCCCCATATAAAAAGTGCCAGAAAAATTCCGGGAAAAATACAGAAAAAATCAGCGCACAGGAAACTTCGAGAAGAGCCCGGGAGGGGCCAGAGGGGAGCCAGGGGGGCCAGGCGGCCACCCGGCGCGGCCCCACCCCTGGCCGCGCCAGGGGGGCGCCTGGGGCCCCTGGTCCACCTCTGGCTGCCACCCTTCGCCTATTTATTCTCCGTCACGGGAAAACTCCAGAAGAGGAATCCTATTCCGCGAACTCGCCTCTGTTCCGCCGCCGTCGCGCTTCCGAAGATCGGGAGCACCAGAAGACCTCTTCCCGGCACCTTGTCGGAGGGAGGATTGACCTCCGGGAGTCTCCTCTCCACCATGGATGCTCCCCGGATGTCTTGTGAGTAGTTTTCCTTGGACCATGGGTCCGTGATCAGTAGCTATGTGATGTTCTCCTCCCCTATTTGATCTTCATTGTTTAGACCTCGTGATCTGCCCTACATGATCGAGGCACCTTTGTAATATTTCTGCTATTGCTATGTTGAGTTTGATAGGATCTGATGAATTATGAGATTATGTTCACATTGTGATAGAGTAATATATTTGGTTTTTATCTCTTATATTTTTGTTCCTAAGTAATTCTTGCATGTTCTCCGTTGTTGTTTATTGCTTTGGCCAAGTAGTAGGTAGTGAATTCAAGAGGGAACATTGTGCTAGATTGTGGGTTCATGCCCCCCGATGACACGCTTGAGTGACAGAAACATGAGTCTAGGGGATGTGTTGTTGCCACAAGGGGGAAAACAACGGTGCTTGTGAACGCGGTCACAAGGATTGTTTACTTTACACAGAGTTCTTTTTAATGCAGTTGTCTGTTGCTTTGGGTTTACAGTTTGGGTGGGGCTCGCAACTTAATACAAGCGAGATGTTCTGGATAGATATCTCAAGGTGGATGATTAGTAGTAGATGCAGATGGATTTCGGTCTACTTATCTTGGCGTACTGCCTGTGCTTTTGAACCTCGTCCTTTCTTTTGTAGCATAGTTAGCATTGCGGTGCGTTCATAATCCTGTCAATTGCCTTTCTGTAATTTGTTTACCTCGCATAGCAATTTTATCGTCTTTTGGGAGAGAGACATCACTAGCGAACATCACGTATCCCGGTCCATATCCTCATTATTGTTTCCACGCTATATTTACTTTACTGCTTTTACTTGCTATCATTATACCTTGCATTTTATCCTTGTGAACAACAAGACCGGAGAGATTGACATCCTCTCTGAACTTCGTTGGGAACAAAGTTATCTGTGTCTGTGTGCAGGTCCGCGTCAGTTGCGCCGCTGACACCTACTTATAATCTCTGGAGTCCTGCTGGAGACAAACCTTGGTATCTTCACCGAGGGAAAACTGCTGCTGCACTACATCTCAACCTTCCACTTGGGGTAACCAACGAAGGGGCGAGAAGCCATCAGCATGATCGTCATCATCAAGCCCAAGTGGATTATGCGCAAGACAAAGGTTTGGCATAGATAGGTGTCTAGTTTGCCGGTATCTTGGTGGTAGTTAGGAGACCGGGTTGCAGGTTAGGCCGAGTCATTCGTGGAGAGCTCAAACCTTTTGCATCCTTGGCATCATCTTTATTGGTTCTTGTTTGGCTTTTCTCTTTGTGAGTTTTGGAGGTTGTGGTATTCTTCATGACAAGCTCGTGTTCACCCAAAACAGATTTCATATGCATCTTCTCTTGTGTTTTTCGATGCGGGAGATTTGCCGGTTCTTCTCGGTTAGAGGTTTCACACCTCTATTTGTTTGGAATTTCTCCCTTGCTACTTCTGAATATTTCCATCAAGCTTGAGGTTGCCTTAATCAGAGTTCATTTGCAGAAGTTATGGCAGTTCAGGGTTTGCCTGTTTCATTTGGAGGAGTTTGCCATAGTGGCATGGGCTCCCTGGTTCTACCAGGGCGGTAGTACCGCTCGGAGTGCGGTAGTACCATTCCACGGTAGTACCATGGCTAGTACCGCGCTTACTATCGTAAAGCTTATGTACTCAACGGCGGTAGGCATGACACTAGTCCTTCGATAGTACCGCGCCTCGTGTGGTAGTACCGTAGGCTAGTACAACGCCTACTACCGTAAAGCTTCTGTACTCAAAGATAGTAGGCACGACACTAGGGCTTCGGTAGTACCGTGGGGCGGTAGTACCGCTCCCTGTGCTGTAGTACCGTGGTTGGTGGGCTGCCAACGGCTGTTTTTATGGGGACCTATAAAAGGGGGTCTTCTTCCTCCTTTGTCTCCACCATTTTTTTTGCAAGTTCTTCCCCCCATTGTTGACCTCTTTGAGCCTGCTTTATCTCTATTCCTCCCATGATTCTTGCTCCTTTTTGAGGTAAAAGAGAGAGGATATCTAGATCTACATTCTCCACCAAGCAATCTCTCCTCTATGTGAGGGGAACCTTGTGGATCTTGATCTTGGAGTTCTTGGTGTTCTCCTTGTTCTTCCTCTCATATTCTTCCATATCTTTTGTTGCTTTGGTGGGATTTGAGAGTGGGAGACTTGAGCACTTCTTGTGATGTTGCCATTGCTTTGGTGCATCGGTTTGAGTTCTCTCCGAGGATTCGTTGTAGTAAGTGAAGTTGAGAAGATAGTTACTCTTGAGTGCATTGGCACTCTAGAGCTTGTTCCTCTTGGGTGCGTTGGCCCCTAGAGGCTTGTTGTTGCGGAGCTTAATCATTGTGGTGTAAAGCTTCGGGACGCTATGGGAGCCTCCAATTCAGTTGTGGAGATAGCCCCGAGCATTTATACTGGCTCGGTTACCGCCCCCAAGAGTCGCCATTTGTACGGGTTCGGTGACCGTCCTCAAGTGTCCTATAGTGGAATCACGACATCTTGCATTGGTGAGAGCGTGAGGAGAAATAGGATGGCCCTCGTTGGCTTCGTGTGAGCATTGTGTTCCACACTCTCTCCAAACGGAGATGTACTTCTCGCAAGAGAAGGAACTTTGGTAACAAATCCTTGTCTCCATCGGCTCCACTTGCGGTTATCTCTACCTTTACTTTGAGCAAGCTTATTACCTTATTTATCTTGTGCTTGCTCATATTATTGTTGATTTTCTTGTCCCATAGGTTGTTCACCTTGTTGCACATCTAGTCAACCTATTTACTTGTGCACCTACTTTGTGATAGCCATAGTGCTCTTGTTATATATCTTGCTATCACATAGTTGTTTATCTTGCTTAGTATAAGTTGTTGCTGCACATAGTTGAGCCTAGCTTATTTAGGTTTCTTCCTTGGCAAATTAAATGTTAAATTCTATTCCGCATTTGTTCAACCCTAAACTGTAATTATTTTAAGCGCCTATTCACCCCCCCTCTAGGTGACATCCACGTCCTTTCAGCGAGGGCCTGGGAGGGAGTTATTGGTTACTGTGGCTGCGAGACTCAAAGGAGGAGAGGGGCACCGAGAACATCCACTACGTCCCCACCATGGAACGGATGGACTCGCGGTCGAGGTGCTCCTGTTCGTTGGATGGCGGCGGCGGCGGTAGGTACTCATACTATGACCATGGAGAAGGATGCGGTGGCGGCGCGTAGACTGAGACAACGTGCACGCCCAAAAAGCACTTGGCCTCCTCGAGATCGATGTCTTCTGGAGGGCCACCTCCTCGTCATCATTTGATGGTGGTGGCATCGCGGTCTGTGGCGGCTCGTGGATCTGCAACCCTACGCGGTGATCTGAAAGGGATGGGTGCCGGGAACTGCATATACTTTTTGGACGTGTTTGGTAGCCTATATTAGGTTAAAACAGCCCCAAGCGATACAATGAAGGCGTGTTTGGTAGCTTGCGTTACATCTAAATTTTGATATGCACGGAATTTATAGCACTCGCGGGCCAGGCTGAGTGTGAACCATCGAATCGATAGTTTTTTCCCAACTAGGCCCGATCGAGCCAACTCACGCACGATGCTTGTACACGTGGAGAAGCCCGAAAGATTTGACACAACATCTCATTACTCTCTATCTCTCTTTCCCATAACCGTTGTGTCGTTTCATACACACTTCACTCTCTCTCATCGCCTCTTCGCCTCTCTCCCTAATGGCCGACTAGCAACCGTTCCGCCCCATTCCAATCGTCATCGTGGTCGCCAGCAATGCAATCCATGAACGTTGGATTGACGATCTCTCCTAACAGGGCGTGAAGCTGATGGCCCAACTCTGTTGTCCTTCCCCAATCTGCCACCAGCTATGGTCAGCGGCCATTGACCAGCTATCATCTATGACGCTGATCATGCTGACGACGATCGCATTGAGCAACAAGGATGAGAAGACATTGCATAGTTGACCACTATAGTGTGTGCAATCAACTAGGTCAAAATAAAAAGAAGAGCCCTGACCTAGGTAGAGGTCCACAAGCACAACGAGATATTTCCTCCGTTCCAAATTAGATGTCTTTTATTTGTTCACATGTGTATCTAGACATGTACACATATGAAAATCATCTAATATGAAACAAAGAGATTACAACTTGAGAAAATCTTAAGAAAATGTTTCTCGATCACAGAAAAAACCAAATGAACCACAAGCATACGAGCCACAAGCATATGTTGTCGAAGCAGATGAAACAGCTGAAACAGAGTCACATCCAATTCAGATTCTACTTCCTTACTTCTCAACAACACAGAAACTCCTAGTCAAGAGGAGGCCAAGTTCCAAGGTGCATTTCTCAAACATTTCTGGATTTTTCTCACATTACATTGCATTTCTCTCAAATTTGTGCATATTTGTAGAAAACGAAATGTCCACATCTGGGCAGAAGTGCATCTAGTCTGGTTCTTCTTCTATGACTTATGATCTAGATTCCTCTAGCGTGATTCCGATTTTTCCGGACCAAGTGAGTGATTTGCTTGAACTGCAATTTGGATAAAGTTCCTATATTACAAATTGCATTTGAACTGCATGTTTGGTTTGTTGGCTGCAGCAACTTAGCAATCTCAGACTGCACTGCTAGTTTCTCTTTCAGAAAGCTAGTTCGTTTTAAACTTCAGAGATGCTCTGTCCCCCTCCAAGAAACCATACTACTACCGCACTTGGTTTGAAGAGAAGGAAGAAAGTGACAAAGACTAAGGAGAACAAAGCCCCAAAGGTTCAAAATTCAAAAGTGAAGGTGACAGAAGTGAATTTACAAAAATGGCACATTCTGAAAATGTTTTGAATAGATGCAAAGTTGAACATATCTTGGACAAAACCAAAGTTGGATATGTTAGAGCATCTGATACGCCCCAAACATATCTATAATTCTGTGACACCCCCAAAATCAATCCGTGTACAGTAATCATACACGCAGAGTACACGGCTGAGATTAGGGTGCCACGGTGAGAATATCACAGCACAACACTAAACACAAAAGGATAAACAAATATGTTACAATACCAGGGATCACGAGGATCCGAACACATAAGTCATACAAGCCATAATATTTGAGTACAAACATAGTTAGTCAAGTTTTTCCTTAAGAAGGCTAGCACAAATCACATCAGAGATACAGAACGAAAAGGCGAGGCCTCCTGCCTTGGATCCACCGAACTACTCCTGGTCAACGAGGAACTCGATGTCGTAGTAGTCGCCTCCGGGGTACTCCTGCCCCTGGGCTCCAACGTCGGCTGCAGCGGCCGATCAGGAAAAGCGAGAAAGGGGAAATAAAGCAAAGGTGAGTATATACCATACTCGCGAGTCTTATGTCCGCTACTAAGCATTATGCATTGTATCAACGGAAAGAAGAGGATGTATATAGTGGACTGAAAGACAGAAATCCAGAGCAAGGGTAAGAAGCTAGGCCTAACGAAGACTAGCATCTTCCGACGATGTCTTGCAGCATGAGGTAAGAATCAGCCAACAATTTATATAAAGCATAATGTAACAATGCAGCAGAAGTTGCTGCAGCATTGTATAATAATAAGTTGTAATAATTAGCAATGCCTCCGAGTTCACCTCCTCGACATCCCCGCGAGGAAGAAAACCTGGAACCATACAGTTTAATAATAATAGTTTGTAGTGGTAAGATCCAGCTTCAGCATAAAGCGTCATGTTACCGTGGACACGGCTATTCGAATAGATTAATCTTCCCTGCAGGGGTGCACTTGTGTTACACTACACGCACGGATCTCCAGGGTGGCGGGAACCTTGTTAGGGAACGCTCCACCGAGGCTATCCGACACTCCGTAGCCCATATTTCAAACTCAACAGAGAGGTCATCCGCCGGACTATATCCTATGTACGCGGGGCGTTGGACCCTAACCCCGACGTACTCCTGCACGGTGCGAGGCTGGCCAGTGAAGTTAAATCAAAGCAAATACAAATCACACTGTCGCGGCAAATAAGACAACACCACTTCCCGGCGCAGGCCGCGGTACTGCTGACGTATGAAGAGTCCTCGGACGACACTATGAAGCAAAGGAGCCCATAACTCGTAATTCCCACGGGTAGGTAGTGCGTACATCGCATATAGCCAACTCAAGACATTCATTGAACCATTAGTCATTTTATTAACTTGCGGGACAACCGTTATCGTTGCCTCGACTTAACTGACCCGCGGAAAACGATAGAAGCTAGGACCACCAGTACATCGGTGCGTGCCCTGTCGTCCCACCAAGTCACTGCGGTTACCAACAAGGTGAACCGTCTCCATACCTTGTCTCGCGTGTGCTCCTGGAGGAGCTCGACTTTCGTGGTTTGGTAACTCTCGCGGCCAACGAACAGGGGCCAAGCACACCGGTACACTGGTCGTACCCTCCCTGTCGTCCCGTCGCAATACCTCTCGCGGGCACCGTTGGGTCGCCCGACTTCTTACCTGAAGGACAACCGTTTCTCAGGTACCTAGAGCGGCTATACAGAGTCAGCAACGAGTGGAGTACAAGGATTACTCCTTGATAGCTCACACTTGATGGTGGCTCGGCAGAGCCGAGGTAGAGGCCTGAGGCAGTGTCTGCATTGTACCGTACCTGTGCAGTTATAATATTTGTATCCGCATTCACTCCCCTGCGTGATCACGGCCCGCTATCTAATCCTAGCTAACAATGCGCAGGGCTCACTTCTGAATATTGCATAATAATAATAGGCATCATAGGATAAAGAAGGCACATCAAGGGGCGACAATGACAGGTTATGCAATTGAATAGGTAAGCAACGTAGCAGCATCAGTAACAATGCCTAGTGCAAGAAAAAACGGAAAGATAGGCGATATCTGGGGAAGAGAATGGCTCTGCTTGCCTGGAAGCTCGACGGTAGGGGTAGGGTCGTCGACGAAGCAGTCGTATGCAGCAGCGGGGTCTACCGGAGATTAGGGGGGAGAAATAGTAAATACACAGCAAGCATATACAAACAGATGCATGTCATGACAGATGAAATGTTAACGGTGTTCTAACGCAGTGCAATGCACGTTGCTCGGAACGGAAATTCGTCCGGGGATGAACGGCCAGCTCCGGGTGATTATCGGACAAGGTGTCCGGAGGGGGGGGAGATATCATGTCGGAGGTGTCGTGGACATCCGACACATGTGTGGGTGGTGTATCCGGGTTAGTAGATCTATTCCGAACAACTTTCGTGTTCGAAATAAATTCATCCGGGTACTTTAGCAGTACCGGAAAATTTATCGGACAGTCGGTCCGGAGGGGGACGGTTCGATGTTCGTTGTGTTAGGGGGGGTGATAGACATACGGATAATGTATTTGTATTTGTTATATTTTTCTGATCAATTTTCATGTATAAAGTTTTTGAATCTGAGTTACGGTTTAAAAGTTATTCAAATTCAAAGTTTAAATCATTTAAAAAGAATTTCTGAATTTCTTTTATTATTATTACAACATTATCCGAAAGATTATCCAAAACAGTGCCTGACATGTGGGACCCACCTGTCAGCCTCTGTTTATTAATAAATCTTTTATTTAGATTATCCTGACTATTGGGGCCCAACAGTCAGTGATTGATTTGTATAACTATTTTAATTATCCTAACTAACTACAGAGGGCCCACCAGTCAGTGCAACATTTTCATTAAACAATTTTAATTAAGTTAAAAGGGCAGGGCCCGCATGTCAGTGGGGGTGGGGTTTGTTTTCTGGTTAATTTAAATAGGCTATTAGAGGGGGGCTGGGCCCAGCTGTAATAGACACAGGGGGTTGGGGGTTAGTGCTAAACACCTAGCTTACAGGGCCGGCCTACCGGGCAGTGACTCAGGGGCTTGCCGGCGACGACGGAGCCATGGCCGGCGGCGAGGTTGGCCATTCCGTCGATTGGGGCCACGGGAGGGGCTGGCCTTGGGCTCGTTTGAACCAGCGGAGCGCCGCTAGTCGAACGGTGGCCGTGCGGGGGCGTGAGGTGGACAGAGGCGAGCTCAAGGTTAACAATGGCAGAAACGGGCGTTGGGCTCCAATGGCATCCTGCTCCTCGCGATGAATTCGTCTGTTTTATCGCGCCAAATTGAGCATACGGGCCACCAGGAACTTAGGGGTGCCAAAGGCGTGGGCTGGAGTGGCTTGGGAGCTCGACTACGCCAACAATGGCGGAAGCCAGAACATGCGAGAAGGGGAAAAGGCTACGGGCTTATCAGGCAACCACGGGAACACGGGGAAGCAAGAGAGGCTCACCACGAACCCAACGCAGGTGACGGCGCGCTCGGAGGAGGCGTGGACGTGGCGGAATCCGACGGCGATCCCGGCGGCCGAGGAGGAAGATGACGACGATTGCGGAGGCTTCGAGGCGTCTCGGCTCGATTCCTCGCTAGGCTCGATGAAGACGATGGCGTGGAACAAGCTGGACAAGGCGGCGCGGGATGGGGTGGTCTCCGGCCACGGGAGTTCACGACGGCGGCGACGACCGCGCGGTCGGGATCTTTCCCCGGTGACAGCGAGCTACAGGTGGAGCGGAAAAGGTGGCGGGCGTGTCCAGGGGGTGGCTGGGGGCGGCCTTATCGCGTCGGCGTCGGCAGGGAGCAGGTGGAGGCGGAGACAGCTTGCCAGCGTCGCGGCGAGCTCGGCGCTGTACGGGAGCAGGTGGGGGAGTGGTTGGGGAAGAAGACAAGCCGGGGTGGGCCGAGCTGGGCCATCGCCCTGGGCGAGGTATAGCACTTTTGTAATTTTTTTGGATTTCTTTTTCTCTGTTCTTTTCTGTTAGTAATTAATTTAGTGCATTTTGCATTTTTGTAAAATGTGCAACCTGGCCCATAATTAGTATTGTATATTCCTAGGGGGCTACAAAAAGTATAGGGTTTTTCCAAACTCATTTAATAACTGTTTTGAATATTCGAAAGGCAAACAATGTTGTTTTGGCTTGTGTTTGAATTGTTTGAATTTTTCAGAGGCATAATAAAATACCATAACCTCATGGGCATGACCCACTTATTATTTGTGATTTAATAAAAGTGGTTGTATAATTTTTTGATAAGTTTTATTTGCAACATTATTTTTAATATCAACCAAAGGCATTTTGGATTTGATTTGATTCAAATTTGATCATGGCATGATTTAGCAAGAGTAATTGTCATTAGCAAAAGGATTACTATTAAAGACAACTGAGGGTGTTAAAAATCTCCCCCACTACAAGAATTCTCGTCCCGAGAATTGAAGTGGTAGCGAGGAAAAGATCGGGGTATTCATCGCGAAGGCGATCTTCGCGTTCCCAGGTGGCTTCATCTTCAGAAAGAATCGACCACTGGACTTTGAGGAACTTGACGGTCTTGTTGCGGGTTCGACGCTCAGACTGATCGAGAATGCGGCTCGGATGTTCTCGGTAAGTCAAGTCTTGTTGCAGCTCGATCATATCATGCTCCACTTCGCGGATAGGGTCCTTGAAGCAGCGACGGAGTTGCGACACGTGAAATACATCGTGGACTTGGGAGAGGTTCGGCGGAAATTCCAATCGGTATGCCACGGGTCCACTCCTGGAAAGGATACGGAACGGGCCAATGTAGCGAGGAGCCAACTTGCCCTTGATACCAAAGCGATGAGTGCCCCTCATGGGAGTGACACGGAGGTAAGCGTATTCACCAGGTTGATACTCCATTTCCTGGTGTTTGCGGTCATAGTTGCTCTTCTGACGAGACTGGGCGGCCTTGAGATTTTCTTGCACAATGCGAACTTGATCTTCAGCTTGTTGGACAAGATCCGGTCCGAAGTAGGGTCGTTCCCCAGTTCCTGACCAATTCAGGGGGGTTCGACATTTACGTCTGTATAGAACTTCGAAGGGGGCCATTTTCAAGCTAGCCTGATAGTTATTGTTGTACGAGAATTCCGCGTACGGGAGAGATTCCTCCCATTTCATGCCGAATGAAAGGACACAAGAGCGAAGCATGTCTTCCAGCACTTGATTGACTCGTTCAACTTGGCCTTGCGACTGGGGGTGATAAGCGGTGCTGAGAGACAGACGAGTCCCGAAGGCTTCCATGAAACTCTTCCAGTATCGTGAGGTGAAAAGGCTGCCACGGTCTGAAATGATCTCCAGCGGAATACCGCGGAGTGACACAATCCGGGAGATATACAAGTGTGCTAACTGACTAGCAGTGATTGTCTCCTTGACCGGCAGGAAGTGAGCAATCTTTGAGAATCGGTCGAAGACGACGAAGATGGCATCGTTACCTTTCTGTGACTTAGGAAAACCGGTGACAAAGTCCATTTCGACTTTGTCCCACTTCCAATAAAGAGGAGGGAGTGGTTGCAACCAGCCAGCAGGTTTTTGATGTCCAGCCTTGACGCGACTGCAAACGTCACAGTGAGAAACATAGCGGGTGATGTCTTGCTTCATGTAAGGCCACCAGTACCATTGACGAAGGTCTTTATACATCTTGGTACTGCCAGGGTGGATTGACAAGGGAGAATTATGGGCTTCTTCCATGATATCCGGACCACAGTTAATGATGGCCGGGCTCACAGGAACTACTAAGCGGCCCTTGAAGTACACAGTATCACCATCATTGGCATCAATGGTAAAAGAGGAGGGCTTTCCTTCTACGATGTCTTGCTTGATCTTCACAATGTCAGCGTCAAGAGGCTGCCTACTCTTGATGAGGGCGTTGAGTTTTGACTCGAGAACCAGGTTGTTAACATAACCTTGAGGAACAATCCCGAGGTTCAGCTTGCGAAGCTCTTCATACAGATGTGGTTGTTGTACCTAAACTTCAAGTTCAGAACAGTAAGCTTTGCGGCTCAAGGCATCGGCCATTACGTTAGCCTTGCCAGGGGTATACGAAATATCCATGTTGAAGTCGGCTATTGTCTCGAGCCATCGTTGTTGACGAAGATTCAGGTCTGGCTGAGTAAACAGGTACTTCAGACTTTGGTGGTCGGTGTAGACCTCGCAACGATTACCGACGAGGTAATGTCGCCACAGCTTCAATGCATAAATTACTGCTGCCAATTCGAGATCATGTGTTGGATATTTTTCTTCGTGAGAACGCAACTGACGAGAGCCATAAGCAATCACTTTGCGCTCTTGCATTAGGACACAGCCTAATCCTTGACGAGATGCGTCGCAATATATCACGAAGTCCTTCTGAGTATCAGGGGGAGCGAGCACCGGGGGAGAAGTTAGCTTGTCCTTGAGCGCTTGGAAACTTTCTTGACATTTATCTGTCCACTCAAACTTGACGCCTTTGTGAAGCAGATTAGTCAGAGGCCTGGCAATCTTGGAAAAATTCTCGACGAAACGGCGGCAATAACTAGCGAGCCCGAGGAAACTGCGGACTTGCTTGACGGTCTTGGGAGGAGGCCAGTCAAGAATAGCCTGGATACGTTCTGGGGTGACGGCAATGCCATCCTTGGAAATCACATGTCCAAGGTAGGTTACTTCAGGAAGCCAGAACTCACACTTAGAATACTTAGCGTAGAGTTTGTGTTCTCGAAGCTTCTCCAGTATAAGACGAAGATGTTCAGCATGTTCTTCTTCATTCTTGGAATATATCAATATATCATCCAGATAAACCACGACGAACTTGTCGAGGTACTCCATGAAAATATAATTCATCAATCTGGAGAAGGTGGCTGGAGCATTAGTTAAGCCAAAGGACATGACAGTGTACTCGTATGAACCATAGCGAGTAATGAAGGCGATCTTCGGAATGTCCTCATCACGGACTCGGATTTGGTGATAACCCAACCTCAAGTCGAGTTTAGAAAACACCTTGGATCCGGAAAGTTGATCATACATATCGTTGATCCGGGGAAGTGGGTATTTGTTCTGGATGGTGGCTTGGTTAATGGGCCGATAATCTTGGACCAATCGGTTTGTCCCATCGCTCTTCTTGAAAAAGAGCGAAGGTGCTCCCCAAGTTGAGGAACTGGGGCGAATGAAACCTTTCTTAAGTGCCTTGTCGATTTCCTCCTTAAGTTCAAGGAGTTCATGTGGCGGCATCTTGTAAGGACGCTTGGCAATAGGGGTGGTGCCGGGCTTCAAGTCGATGACAAATTCGACTTCTCTGATCGGGGGTATTCTCGGCAGTTCTTCTGGGAAGACGTCGGGAAAATCGCGAACGACTGGAACGTTTTCGATGCCTTCGAGGGGGGCGGCATTCAAAGCATTCATCATAAATATCTGTGTTTCAGCATTACAGGTAACTCGGGTGGTGTGGTTAACAATCTCGCCGGAGGGGTGAAAAAGTTGGACAGACTTGGTGCCACAATAAAGTGCGGCATCGTGAAATTTCAACCAATCCATTCCCAGAATGAGTTCTATGGTGGAAGACTTCAGGAGGATGGGCGAAGCAAAGAATTCAACTCCTTCGATTTCAATGGTGGTGTTTGGCACAAGCATGGTGGTTCGTCATTGGCCTATCGGGGTGCGAACAACCATCGGGGGTTTCATCATTTTATACTTAAAGTTATGCGAAAATGCAAATGCTTCCGACATGAATGAATGCGATGCTCCTGTATCAAATAAAACAGTAGCAGGTACGGAATTAACGAGAAGGGTACCCATCACGGTAGCGGGTTGTTGCTGAGCATCTTCAACATTGATGTTGTTAGCATGTCCACGAGCATAAGCAACAGACCCAGTATTATAGTTGGGGGTCCTGTTGTTGCAACGACCATTTCCGCGGCCAGCGGGGTGAACTACCAGTTGCTTCTATTTCTGGGGGCAATCCCTGGAAAAATGCCCAGGTTAGCGGCACGTGAAGCATAATCCATCCTGAGGACGAAGGGTTCTAGCATTGGGTGGTGCAGGCAGAGCTCTTGGCATCTGCGGTGGCGGAGGCAGACGGGGTGCAACATAAGACGGCCTTGGAGCAGGGACAGCTGAATGGGTCACACAGGTAGGGAGCCAGATACGACGCTTCTGCGTTGCGCCCGAAGATGAGCCAACGTCACGATAACGCTTTAGAGGGTTCTTGTGCTCCATCTGGGCAGTCTCGACGGTGATAGCCTTGTTCACCATGGTGGCGAAGTTGGCGAAATCATGTACGGCAAGAGCGAGCCTGAAGTCTGGGTTGAGGCCACGACGGAACTTCTGCTGCCTGCGAGCATCACTGGTGATCTCCTCTTCCGCATAGCGAGAGAGGTTGAGGAACTCACGCTGATAGGCTTCAACATTCATGTCGCCCTGAGTGAGGTTGCAGAATTCTTCCGCCTTACGATCCATGATCCCCTGAGGAATGTAGCGGGCGCGAAAAGCAGACTGAAATTCATCCCAGGTGATGACTTCTCCAACTGGCAGGGAACGCTTGTGGGTGCTCCACCACTGAGCAGCGGCGCCTTTCAGGTGATAAGACGCAAAGTTCACATAGTCGGCTGGATCGACATTAGCAGACTCCAGCTCGTGAGTGATGTCGCGAAGCCAGTCATCAGCATCCAACGGCTGAACAGTGTTGCGGAACATAGTGGGGTTGAGGCAGGTGAAGTCGTGCAGAGTCACGGTGGCATGCTGATGGTGGTGCCCATTCTGATTCGGCTGGCGGAACTGAGCCATGACATTCTGCATGAACCGACGGTTCATCTCGAACTGCTGCATCATCGCGGCCATGTAATCCGGCGGCGGAGGTGGGTCGTTGGCACCACGACTACGACCACCACCACCACGACCAGCCATCCTGCTAGAATTTAACAGGGGTATTTCAGCGATGAAAATTTAACGAGATAACGGAATCAAGCCTGAAGTAAAGCGACAACGAAGAGGAGGCGCGGATATATATTGGAGTAGTCATATAAGACATACACATTTACACACGGAGTCAATCGAAAATCGGGCAGCGTAACGTCGTAGAAATTAAGGAAAAACGACTCACTAGGCGGCGCGCAGACCGCGGTAAGGATTACACGACGCGACATAGATTCCACTATGTCAATCACGCCGCAAGAAAACTGTTGGCCACAGGAGTTAATGCCAGAGGACGCGCGGCCTGCCCAGAATGAGAATGGGGTCCGCGGTCCGGGACCTGGGGTAGAACTCCTGCGACCCGACTCAATCAATGGGGAAGCACCAAAACGCCGGGTGGAATCAAGAGAACGTGATCGTAATGTCAGAGTTTGTAAAACTTACCAGCAAAGGATAAGAGAGCAGATTCCCAGAGCATAGGTAAGGAGAAAAGGATCCTAATACCATAGATATCACTCGTAGTGACATCGATGTGGGCCCGTAAGCCAAATATTAAGTTAGCAAAATATATTTTCAAAGTCTAGACTCAACTTCGACCAAGTAGTGGTGGGGTGGCTTCCTACAGGAAGTCGGCTCTGATACCAACTTGTGACGCCCCCAAAATCAATCTGTGTACAGTAATCATACACGCAGAGTACACGGCTGAGATTAGGGTGCCACGGTGAGAATATCACAGCACAACACTAAACACAAAAGGTTAAACAAATATGTTACAATACCAGGGATCACGAGGATCCGAACACATAAGTCATACAAGCCATAATATCTGAGTAGAGACATAGTTAGTCAAGTTTTGCCTTAAGAAGGCTAGCACAAATCACATCAGAGATACAGAACGAAAAGGCGAGGCCTTCTGACTGGGATCCACCGAACTACTCCTGGTCAACGGGGAACTCGACGTCGTAGTAGTCGCCTCCGGGGTACTCCTGCTCCTGGCCTCCAACGTCGGCTGCAGCGGCCGATCAGGCAAAGCGAAAAAGGGGAAATAAAGCAAAGGTGAGTATCTAGCATACCCGCGAGTCTTACGTTTTCTACTAAGCATTATGCATTGTATCAACGGAAAGAAGAGGCTGTATATAGTGGACTGAAAGACAGAAATCCAGAGCAAGGGTAAGAAGCTAGGCCTAACGAAGACTAGCATCTTCCGACGATGTCTTGCAGCATGAGGTAAGAATCAGCCAACAGTTTATATAAAGCATAAAGTAACAATGCAGCAGAAGTTGCTGCAGCATTGTATAATAATAAGTTGTAATAATTAGCAATGCCTCCGAGTTCACCTCCTCGACATCCCCGCGAGGAAGAAAACCCGGAACCATACAGTTTAATAATAATAGTTTGTAGTGGTAAGATCCAGCTTCAGCATAAAGCGTCCTGTTACCATGGACACGGCTATTCGAATAGATTAATCTTCCCTGCAGGGGTGCACTTGTGTTACACTACACGCACGGATCTCCAGGGTGGCGGGAACCTTGTTAGTGAACGCTCCACCGAGGCTATCCGACACTCCGTAGCCCATCTTTCAAACTCAACAGAGAGGTCATCCGCCGGACTATATCCTATGTACGAGGGGCTTTGGACCCTAACCCCGACGTACTCCTGCACGATGCGAGGCTGGCCGGTGAAGTTAAATCAAAGAAAATACAAATCACACTGCGGCGGCAAATAAGACAACACCACTTGCCGGCGCAGGCCGCGGTACTGCTGACGTCTGAAGAGTCCTCGGACGACACTATGAAGCAGAGGAGCCCATAACTCGTAATTCCCACGGGTAGGTAGTGCGTACATGGCATATAGCCAACTCAAGACATTCACTGAACCATTAGTCATTTTATTAACTTGCGGGACAACCGTTATCGTTGCGTCGACTTAACTGACCCGCGGACAACGACAACAGCCAGGACCACCAGTACATCGGTGCGTGCCCTGTCGTCCCACCAAGTCACTGCGGTTACCAACAAGGTGAACCGTCTCCTTACCTTGTCTCGCGTGTGCTCCTGGAGGAGCTCGACTTTCGTGGTTTGGTAACTCTCGCGGCCAACGATCAGGGGCCAAGCACACCGGTACACTGGTCGTACCCTCCCTGTCGTCCCGTCGCAATACCTCTCGCGGGCACCGTTGGGTCGCCCGACTTCTTACCTGAAGGACAATCGTTTCTCAGGTACCTACAGCGGCTATACAGAGTCAGCAACGAGTGGAGTACAAGGATTACTCCTTGATAGCTCACACTTGATGGTGGCTCGGCAGAGCCGAGGTAGGAGCCTGAGGCGGTGTCTGCATTGTACCGTACATGTGCAGTTATAATATTTGTATCCGCGTTCACTCCCCTGAGTGATCACGGCCCGCTATCTAATCCTAGCTAACAATGTGGAGGGCTCACTGCTGAATATTGCATAATAATAATAGGCAGCATAGGATAAGGAAGGCACATCAAGGGGCGACAATGACAGGTTATGCAATTGAATAGGTAAGCAACATAGCAGCAGCAGTAACAATGCCTAGTGCAAGAAAGTACGGAAAGATAGGCGATATCTGGGGAAGAGAATGGCTCTGCTTGCCTGGAAGCTCGACGGTAGGGGTAGGGTCGTCGACGATGTAGTCGTACGCAGCAGCGGTGTAGTCGACGGCAACTGCGGGGTTTACCGGAGATTGGGGGGAGAAACAATAAATACACAGCAAGCATATACAAACAGATGCATGTCATGACAGGTGAAATGTTAACGGTGTTCTAACGCAGTGCAATGCACGTTGCTCGGAACGGAAATTCATCCGGGGATAAACGGCCAGCTCCGGGTGATTATCGGCCAAGGTGTCCGGAGGGGGGGAGATATCATGTCGGAGGTGTCGTGGACATCCGACACATGTGTGGGTGGTGTATCCGGGTTAGTTGATCTATTCCGAACAACTTTCGTGTTCGAAATAAATTTATCCGGGTACTTTAGCAGTACCGAACAATTTATCGGACAATCGGTCCGGAGGGGGACGGTTCGATGTTCGTTGTGTTAGAGGGGGGTGATAGACATACGGATAATGTATTCTTAATCGTTATATTTTTCTGATCAATTTTCATGTATAAAGTTTTTGAATCTGAGTTACGGTTTAAAAGTTATTCAAATTCAAAGTTTAAATCATTTAAAAAGAATTTCTGAATTTCTTTTATTATTATTACAACATTATCCGAAAGATTATCCAAAACAGTGCCTGACATGTGGGACCCACCTGTCAGCCTATGTTTATTAATAAATCTTTATTTAGATTATCCTGACTAGTGGGGCCCAACAGTCAGTGACTGAATTGTATAACTATTTTAATTATCCTAACTAACTACAGAGGGCCCACCTGTCAGTGCAACATTTTAATGAAACAATTTTAATTAAGTTAAAAGGGCAGGGCCCGCATGTCAGTGGGGGGTGGGGTTTGTTTTCTGGTTAATTTAAATAGGCTATTAGAGGGGGGGCTGGGCCCAGCTGTAATAGACACAGGGGGTTGGGGGGTTAGTGTTAAACACCTAGCTTACAAGGCGGGCCTACCGGGCAATGACTCAGGGGCTTGCTGGCGACGACGGAGCCATGGCCGGCGGCGAGGTTGGCCATGCCGTCGACTGGGGCCACGGGAGGGGCTGGCCTTGGGCTCGTTCGAACCAGCGGAGCGCCGCTAGTCGAACGGTGGCCGTGCGGGGGCGTGAGGTGGACAGAGGCGAGCTCAAGGTTAACAATGGCGGAAACGGGCGTCGGGTTCCAATGGCGTCCTGCTCCTCGCGATGAATTCGTCTGTTTTATCGCGCCAAATTGAGCATACGGGCCACCAGGAACTTAGGGGTGCCAAAGGCGTGGGCTGGAGTGGCTTGGGAGCTCGACTACGCCAACAATGGCGGAAGCCAGAACATGCGAGAAGGGGGAAAAGGCTACGGGCTTATCAGGCAACCACGGGAACACGGGGAAGCAAGAGAGGCTCACCACGAACCCAACGCAGGTGACGGCGCGCTCGGAGGAGGCGTGGACGTGGCGGAATCCGACGGCGGTCCTGGCGGCCCGAGGAGGAAGACGACGACGATTGCGGAGGCTTCGATGCGTCCCGGCTCGATTCCTCCCTAGTCTCGATGAAGACGATAGCGTGGAACACGCTGGACAACGCGGCGCGGGCTGGGGTGGCCTCCGGCCACGGGAGTTCACGACAGCGGCGACGACCGCGCTGTCGGGATCTTTCCCCGGTGACAACGGGCTGCAGGGGGAGGGGAAAAGGTGGCGGGCGTGTCCAGGGGGTGGCTGGGGGCGGCCTTATCGCGTCGGCGTCGGGAGGGAGCAGATGGAGGCGGGGCCAGCTTGCCAGCGTCGCGGCGAGCTCGGCGCCGTACGGGAGCAGGTGGGGGAGTGGTTGGGGAAGAAGACAAGCCGGGGTGGGCCGAGCTGGGCCATCGCCCTGGGCGAGGTATAGCACTTTTGTAATTTTTTTGGATTTCTTTTTCTCTGTTCTTTTCTCTTAGTAATTAATTTAGTGCCTTTTGCATTTTTTTAAAATGTGCAACCTGGCCCATAATTAGTATTGTATATTACTAGGGGGCTACAAAAAGTATAGGGTTTTTCCAAACTCATTTAATAACTGTTTTGAATATTCAAAAGGTAAACAGTGTTGTTTTGGCTTGTGTTTGAATTGTTTGAATTTTTCAGAGGCATAATAAAATACCATAACCTCATGGGCATGACCCACTGATTATTTGTGATTTAATAAAAGTGGTTGTATATTTTTTTTGACAAGTTTTATTTGCAACATTATTTTTAATATCAACCAAAGGAATTTTGGATTTGATTTGATTCAAATTTGATCATGGCATGATTTAGCAACAGTAATTGTCATTAGCAAAAGGATTACTGTTACAGACAACTGAGGGTGTTACAAATTTCTGCTTTCTCCATGCATGATTTGTGTGACTTTGCCATGTTTTACTTGAACTTTCATATACTTTTGATCATATTTGGACTAACCTATTAACTCAGTGCACCCAATTGTCAGTTCCTGTTTTCTGCTGTTTTTATATTTCAGGTTTTCCGGCCATTAAAAGTGCCAAATAAATTCCGGAAAAATTATATAAAAAATCAGCGTCCCGGAAGCTTCCTGAAGAACCAAGGATGGAAGGGAGTGGACCCACCAGGGCCCCAGGAGGGTCCCTGGCGCCCCCCCTAGGGCGTGTCGGGCACCCTCCTGGCTGCCCTGTGGCCCCCCTCGGTGCCCCCCTTGGCCTATATTTATTCTCCCATCGCGAAAACCCTGATTCCAGACCCTTTTTCTCCAGAAGCAATTCTGATCTCCGCCGCCATCGCCAACAAGCTTCAGGGGACCAGAATTCCTGTGTCGGCACCTTGCCAGGACGGGGAAGTGCCCCCGGATTCATCTCCATCGATGTTGCTTCCTCCCTCCATGATGCGGGAGTAGTCCCTCCTCGGGGCTGACGTTTCTACCAGTAGCTATGTGGTCAATTCTCTCTCCCATGATGTGAACTTCGTTGTGATCATAGGTTATGTTAATCTAGGGTGATCCCATGATATTTCTCATTCCTCTATGTATTGGATTGATGTACTCACTTGATCTTATCTAGTATAATCCCCGAGACCAAGGTGATAGCGGTTTATTGGACATGGATTAGAAGAATATTTTCATGAGTGATTTCCTCTTTTGTGTGTTGATTTAAGATTGAGAGTCTCTTGGTGCTTGTCTTTGACTATCCTTGAGATATGTTGTGGTGATTGTGGTACTCTCTTTGATGGCCGCGGTGACATTGGGAAATCCATAGATTTAAAACTACGAACTTTGAGGTGTACTTTTGTAGCCCTACATAATTCTCGTCCTCTCTTGACCACAAAGTAATGACCTCCGAGTGCGTCTCCATTGCATGTTTTATCGGAAATATCATTTGATTAGACTATGTTAATGTTGTTGAGAGTTGCCACTAGTGAAAGTATGAAGCCTAGGCCTTGTTTCCACCATTATTACACCGTTTGTGCTCACTTTTGTCACATGTTTGCTTGCTGCACTTTTTATTACAGATTTATATTACTTTGTTTTGCCACACCTATCACCCATATTTTACCATCTCTTCGCCGAACTAGTGCACCTATACAACTCCTAGTTGTATTAGGTGTGTTGGGGACACAAGGGACTTCTTGTATCTTAATTGCAGGGTTGCTTGAGAGAGACCATCTTCAACCTCTACTTCCCTGAGTTCGATAAACCTTAGGTCATCCACTTGACGGAAATTGCTGCTGTCCTACAAACCTCTGCGCTTGGAGGCCCAACATAGTCTACAAGAATAGAAGCGTGTGTAGACATCAAGCTATTTCTGGCGTCGTTGCTGCGGGGGTAAGCGTTGAAGGTATATCTTTAGATCTTGCAATTAAATATTTTCGTTTCTTGTTTTTATTTTCACTAGTTAGGCTTATGGAAAACAACAAAAATATTATGAGAGAGCTTTATGAGCTCTACCTTGAGTTGGGACATGAAGTGTTTGAAGAGAAAATTTATTTTGATGATACTTTGCGTCCCATCTATGATGATTATTGTGATGACACTTATGCTATAAAGGATAAAATTTTACAAGTGCATCATGATAAGAATGATTCATGTGATAGCTATTTTGTTGAGTTTTCTACCACTATTACTAATGAGAAGGATTTTGCTTATGTGGGGAGTAACAAATTTTCTATGCTTGTGGATCATGATAAGAAAGTTTTATGTGATACTGATGGTACGATTTAACGCCCCCTCGTTGGTTACCCAAAGTGGAAGGTTGAGATGTAGATAGCGACAATTTCCCTTAGCGAAGATGCTAAGGTTGAGTATCGAACCAGTAGGACTCCAACAGATACAAGAAGGTGGTAAAGTGAACAATGGCGCCATTCACAACCGAGGTTTCTTACTTTACCTGGACCTGCACACACAACAGATAACTTTGCTCCCAACGAGTTCAGAGAGGTTGTTAATCCCTCCGGCCTTGTTGTTTACAAAGGATCAAACGCACGGGATAATAATGATAGTGATAGCAACGGAAAAGTAAATAAAGCAGCACATAAATAGTGGATGTAAACAGTATTGGAAATATGGACCGGGGTCCTATGATGTTCACTAGTGATGTCTCTCTCCCAAAAGACGATAAAATAGCCATGCGAGGAAAAAAATTACAGTTGGGCAATTGACAGGATTATGTGCGCAAACCAATGCTAACTATGCTATAAAGAAAGGAAGGGGCTCAAAAGCATGGGCGGTACGCCAATACAAGTAGACCAAAATCCATACGCATCTACCTACTAATCATCCACCTTGAGATATCTATCCAGAACATCTCGATGGTATTAAGTTGCGAATCTCACCCAAGGTGTAAACTCAAAGCAACGGACAACTGCATTAAAGAACTTTGCGTAAATTAAACAATCCTTGCACCCGCAAGTACAAGCACCGTTGTTTTCCCCCTTGTGGCAACAGCACATCCCCTAGACTCATGTTTCTTTCACTCAAGCTAGTCATCGGGGGGCATGAACCCACAATCATGCATAACGCTACCTCTTGGAGTCACTACCTACTACTTGGCCAAAGCAATAAACAGCAACGGAGAACATGCAAGAATTTCTCTAGAACATAAATATAAAAGAGGAGAATCAAATATATTACTCAAACACAATCTGAACATAGTCTCATAATCCATCGGATCCCAGCAAACTCAACATAGCAACAATAGAAATATTACATATGTGCCTCGATCATGTAGGGCAGCTCACGAGGTCTAATCCATGAAGAACAAAGAGGGGAGGAGAACATCACATAGCTACTGATCATAGACCCATGGTCCAAGGTGGACTACTCACGGTTCATCCAGGAAGCATCCATGGTGGTGGAGAAGCTCCCGGAGGTGGTTCCTCCCTCTGGTAGGGTGCCGGGAAGAGGTCTCCTGGTGCTCCCGATCTTGGAAGCGCGGCGGCGGCGGAACAGAGGAGAGATCGCGAAAAAAGGGTTCCCGTCTCGGGGGTTTTGCGTCACGGAGAATATATGGGCGAAGGGGGGCAGCCAGGGGGCCACCAGGGGTCCAGGCGGCCCCTTGGCGCGGCCCCACCCTAGGGCACGCCGGGAGGGCACCTGGGGCCCTGGTGGGTCCCCTCTGGCCCCCCTCGGTGATTCCCGAAGCTACCGAAGCGCTGATTTTTTATTGGATTTTTCTCGAATTTTTGGAGCACTTTTAATATGGGGGAAACGTGAAATAGAAAAACAACAAAAAACAGGAACTGGCACTGGGGTGCACTGAGTTAATAAGTTAGTCCAAATATGATCAAAAGTGTATGGAAGTTCATCAATAACATAGCAATATCACACAAAAGAGGCATGGAGCAAGCAGAAATTATAGATAAGTTTTGGACATATCAGATACTTATATTTTTGCGTTTTTTCATGATCCCACTGAAAATTATTATGAGAGGGGAACATATGCTCATAGATATTTCAATAATATCAAATTCCCTCTCTTTATGTTGAATGTTTTGAAGTTGCACTTATTTTGCCTTCCAATGCTAATATCTTTATGCTTCAATGAGTTATTCCTCTACAAGATCCCTTTGCATAGGAAGCATGTTAGACTTAAATGTGTTTATTATTTTCTTCTTGATGCTCTCTTTTGTTCTTCAACTCTTATTCCTACGAGAGCATAATTAAAATCTTAAGTCTATCTTTATGGCTATAAAGAAAGAGGTCTAGGGAGACAACCCTTGTTATATTTACTTTGAGTTTTTACTTCTGTTTTTAGTGGTCTTGATGATTGTTACTACTGTAGCAACATCATTGTATCTTTATTTTCGAGCTTTGTGGCAAGTATAGCCTCATATGACAAGGGAAGTGAAAGTTGTGACATGCTGTCCAGAAAACAGATTCTGTCTTCTTGACAGGAAAAATCAGATTAAATCACAAATTCATCTTTTTGAGCTGATTTTTTTACACAGCATGCTCCATACAATCACGGAACTTTCGTATGTTCTGAGTTTTTTGATTTGAGTTGCAGAAGTAGCCCTAAAAATAATTTACTACCTGATGTTCTGTTTTTGACAAATTCTGCCACGTTTTGTCTCTCCTAACTTTTGCAAACCTTAAGCTTGCTTTTCCTTTGCGAAAACCTTTTGGAAATCTTGATAAACAGTATCTCTTCAAGAATATCTTTATATCTAGTGGGGATAATTTATTTATTAAGGGTACTAACATCTCTAATCAACTTATGATGAGTTATGTATGAAGTGAGTTTTCAAGTGTGCGAGGGAAGATGATGAAAGAAGATCCGGGAGTGTCAAACGCTCAAGATTGGGGATGCACCCATGCATCCCCAATAAATATTCAAGGAGACTCAAGCGTCTAAGCTTGGGGATGCCCCCGTGCATCCCCTTATCCATCAATAATTATCAGTTCGTCCCTCGTTGCACTATATTTTTATCACTTCATGCGTTATGTGCTATGCTTGGAGTGTCTCGCTCTTTACTTTTTCTTAGGTTTGTTTTTGCTTTGTTTGCTGTAGTAACAAGTTAGAACCTAGCTTACTTTGTGTGGGAGATAAACACGCTCCACTCCAAATCTAGAACACATCATAGGATTTTTCATGCTTATCTTTCTGTTGTTGTGTGTTCTATATCTTTTCGTAGCTACTGTCATGTTTAGTTTTAGTTTGACTTTAGCAAGAGCCTTGGCTTTTGTTTAGTTTGTTGCTGGAACTCTCTTTAGTTTTCATGTTTATCTTGTTAAGAGAGCTGGTTGTTGCACTGAGCTGTGTCTTGTCTTGAGAGTAGGTAATTGAGGTTGCTATTTAATTTTAGTAGTAACTTGCAATAGTTTTGAGGTATTGATGTGAGTAATGTTTGAAATTTTGGTGTCAATAGCTCTAGCCTATTAGTGATAGGTGTCGTATTTTGGTCAATCTGTGTTTATTTTCAAAACCTACAAAACTAGTTGAGAACTCTATCTACTAGATGGATCGCTAATCTTCGTAGCGATCGAATATTAGAGTACACTCACATACCATGAGTCGAGGATGCGCAAGGATAACCAAACCCCCATAAACTCCTCCTCGGGGTACTTGCCTCTTTGTGAACCTCCTTATTAGATTGAGAGTTACCGATAATAAGTGCATGAGTTCTTCGGACTAATGTAAGTATTGAAAGTTGACACTTCCGCCTCCTCATATTTGCTTGCCTCTTTCGTACCGTCCATTGCCTTCTTCTCATTCCGAGAGTTGGCGTCCACCTTCGCCGGTACATCCAAACCCTTGGCATGATACGCTCTGTCATCATAAACCTCCCTATATCTTTCCTCAAAACATCCACCATACCTACCTACAAGGCATTTCCATAGCCTTTCCGAGATACATTGCCATGCAACATCCACCTTCTCATGACTTGATCTTCATGTCATAAATGCTACTTGCTTGATCGATGAGCCGCATGCTAGATGGGCCTTTCCCTAATCATTGCTACATGACGCGCTAGTATCATTGCATATCCTACTATCCTGGCAGAGGCATACATTTGCATCATGATAGTTACATCTTCTTTATGTGAGTACCCTTGTAAAGTGTAAAAGATCTCCTATATTCTTGTAAAATATAGAGTGTTGCCCCTAAAGTGAGGAAAAGATCCCAAAGAGGACAAAATCAAAAGATCCCAAAGAAGAAAAATGAGAGTTAAATAGAAAGAGCCATTGAGGCCACCAAAAAATACAAAAAAATAGAAAATTAAAAAGAGAGAAGGGGGCACACTACTATTCCTTTTGGGAGATCCACACTAGTACTTCATCCTCTATCCCTTGTACTCCATAGAGATCATCATACATGCATATAGCTATGTGGGGACCCTTCACACTATAGAACTTGGCTTGTATATTTGTGACATCCTGGCTTAGTAGGAATGAAAGACTACTCATATCAACAAGGTGCACCTTCTTTTCCGGGAGCCCAGATCCAAAGAACTTCAAAGTTAAGCGTGCTTTGCTTGGAGAAATTTGAGGATGGGTGACCGACCGGGAATTTGTTCCCTGGTGCGCATGAGTGAGGACAAAGTGCGCAGGAAAGACTAGTGTTGGTCTGTGGGGACAGTCTAGATCCTGTCAGGCGTACGCCGGGAACCGGTGGGTGTGGCCGGGGCGTTACAAATGGTATCAGAGCCGACCCTCGCGGTTACACGGGCGTGTGCGGGTCAGTGCGCGAACATGGGTGAGCCATGTGTCGGGACTGGACGCACAGACGTGTGCCAAGAGGGAATGTTCCTGTGGGCCGACGAGGACATCGGTTTCTTTGAGTGGGTGTGTGTGACATCCTGGCTTTGTAGGAATGAAAGACTACTCATATCAACAAGGTGCACCTTCTTTTCCGGGAGCCTAGATCCAAAGAACTTCAAAGTTAAGCGTGCTTTGCTTGGAGCAATTTGAGGATGGGTGACCGACCGGGACGTTGTTCCCGGGTGCGCATGAGTGAGGAAAAAGTGCGCAGGAAAGACTAGTGTTGGTCTGTGGGGACAGTCTAGATCCCGGCAGGCGTACGCCGGGAACCGGTGGGTGTGGCCGGGGCGTTACAATATTCCAATGATGAGCCTCTTCAAAAGAGCTCTAGGTCTTCTTGAGCAAGCAAGTTGGATGCACCCCCACTAGTTCCATTGGAGAGCTTACCTTAGCTCATATGTGCATCTGTTGCATGTCAATCCCTACTCCTCATATCATATCTATCATTTGGCTTTCTCTCGCCTATGATTGTCCTCATTGATGTGAGCCTTTCACACCCTTTTTGTCTTCCTCCCCCATCATTTTCTTCTTTGCCATCCTAAGTGTCAACTTTCTTGCTTACGCTCATCCATTGCATGAGTGCTCAAAATATCGGAAGGGAGTGGATCATTTTGACTTGTACCTGGCTAGTGGTCTTCGGATGAGTCAAGATAAGATTCCAAAGAAGACCAAGTGTGAAACTTTAGTAGATTAAGTTCTCAACAATAAAAACTATCATTTCGAAAGATCCACACTAGTACTCCCTCTTACCCTTGTACTCCATAGATATGATCATTTATGCATATAGCTATGTTGGGACCTTCACACTATAGAACTTGGCTTGCATATTCCAAGGATGAGCCTCCACAAACGAGCTCTAGGTCTTCATGAGCGAGCAAGTTAGATGCACCCCCACTAGTTCCATTGAAGAGCTTACCTTAGCTCACATGTGCATCCGTTGCATGGCAATCCCTACTCCTCACATCATATCTATCATATGTCCTTCTCCCGCCTATGGTTGTCCTCATTGATGTGAGCCTTTCACACCTTTTTTGTCTTTCTCCTCCACCTTCTTTCTGTTTCGCCTTTTAGGTGTCAACTTTCTTGCTCACTCTCATCCATTGCATGAGTGCTCAAAATATCGAAAGGGAGTGGATCAGTTTGACTTGTACCTAACTAGTGGTCTGGGGACGAGTCAAGGTAAGAATCCAAAGGAGACTAAGTGTGAAACTTTAGTAGATAGTAGTTCTCAACAACCTTTTTTTCTCTCTTTTTCCCAGTCCCCTGCTTGCACGCAAACACCATCTGGAGACATTCGAGTCACATACAGCGAGAGCTCTTGCACCCTTTGTTTTTTTGTTGCTTGTGTCAATGCTAATATAGACTCTTGCTTGTTAAGACTTGAATTGAATTGCATGCTTTGATTGCTTTACTTAAAAGTCCTTATATGGTTGTGTGGCATGTCACCACAAAAATTATGCTTGTTATCATTTCCCTACTCGAGGACGAACAGGAATTAAGCTTGGGGATGCTGATGCGTCCCAAACGTATCTATAATTTTTTCTTTCTCCATGCATGGTTTGTGTGACTTTGCCATGTTTTACTTGAACTTTCATACACTTTTGATCATATTTGGACTAACCTATTAACTCAGTGCACCCAGTTGCCAGTTCCTGTTTTCTGTTGTTTTTATATTTCAGGTTTTCCGTCCATTAAAAGTGCCAAATAAATTCCGGAAAAATTATACAAAAAATCATCGTCCCGGAAGCTTCCCAAAGAACCAAGGATGGAAGGGAGTGGACCCACCAGAGCCCCAGGAGGGTCCCTGGTGCCCCCCTAGGGCGCGCCGGGCACCCTCCTGGCTGCCCTGTTGCCCCCCTCGGTGATCCCCTTGGCCTATATTTATTCTCCCGTCGCGAAAACACTGATTCCAGAACCTTTTTCTCCAGAAGAAATTCCGATCTCCACCGCCATCGCCAACAAGCTTCGGGGGACATAATTCCTGTGTTGGCACCCTGCAGGGACAGGGAAGTGCCCCCTGATTCATCTCCATCGACGTTGATTCCTCCCTCCATGATGCGGGAGTAGTCCTTCCTCGGGGCTGAGGTTTCTACCAGTAGCTATGTGGTCAATTCTCTCTCCCATGATGTGATCTTCGTTGTGATCATATGCTATGTTAATCTAGGGTGATCCCATGGTATTTCCCCTTCCTCTATGTATTGGATTGATGTACTCACTTGAACTTATCTAGTATAATCCCCGAGACCAAGGTGACAGCGGTCTATTGGACATGGATTAGAAGAATATTTTCATGAGTGATTTCCTCTTTTGTGTGTTGATTTAAGATTGAGAGTCTCTTGGTGCTTGTCTTTGACTATCCTTGAGATATGTTGTTGTGATTGTGGTACTCTCTTTAGATGGCCGCGGTGACATTGGGAAATTCATAGATTGAGAACTACGAACTTTGAGGTGTGCTTTTGTAGCCCTACATAATTCTCGTCCTCTCTTGACCACAAAGGAATGACCTCCGAGTGCGTCTCCATTGCATGTTTTATGGGAAATATCATGTGATTAGACTACGTTAATGTTGTTGAGAGTTTCCACTAGTGAAAGTATGAAGCCTGGGCCTTTTTTCCACCATTGTTACTGTTGGATATATGCTCTAGAGGCAAATAATATATGATTATTCCAATATATCTAAGCAAGTTCATAACCAGTTTCATACCGTGCTAGAACTGTGTCAGTGAAACAATGATGCAGGTGTGGTATAGAAACCCCCAGAGTTCCTAGTTAGCCTCTACATCGATAACTAGTTCATGGTCAACATGATGATCGTGGTTTCGCGATCATGGACAATTAAGTCTCTTGACTATGAGGTCACCTCACTGGTTAAGTGACGTGGTGAACATTACCCAAAGTAAGCATTACAGCATGATCAAATCTTATGAAGGTTCAGTGTTGTAATTACATAACGTGGTAGACCGTTCCTTTGACTGTGAGTACGTGCATAATCACTATCTTCCCGGATGCTTTGACTTACATCCCACCACCTGACTGAAATATGCGGGTCATAACGGTTTTATCTTAGGTATTCCGTGGAGATATGTTGAGGAGTATTGTTACAAGAGCGGGATTTGTCAATCCATATAATGGATAGATACTCGGGGCCCACTCGGTGAGATTCCATCCATAAAGCTGCGCAGCGTGTGACTAGGTCACGGGGATGAATATCACGGGAACGAGTGAATAAGGATTTGTTCGGAACGAGGTTGAACCAGACATAGGATGTCATTGATCGAATCTCGGAACAATCCATTATCGATGACAAAGGGAATGCTATACGGCGTAAGGTCCAATCGGTGTTGATATCCGGAATGCACAGGGGTCATTATGGGCATCCAGGTCCCGCTGAGGATCATTGACCATAGCCTCTGCGAGGTCATGACTGGAGTGTTCTCGGACCGTAGGGTAACACACTTAAGGGCTCGATGAAATCGGAGACCTTTTCGGAACCATCGGAGCAACCAGAGAATAAAGGAAACAATATCGGAGAAGTACCGTGTTGAACCGAAACAAGTTCGGAGTGAACCGGAAGGTGTTCCGGAGCACCGGGAGATGGAATATTATGTTTTAGTTATTAATTAATTGAATTAATAATTAAAATCATTTTATTTCTAATTAATATGTTCTATGGGCCTTAGTGGAGAAAAAGGCCCATTAGGGGAATTAAAGGGAAAAAGAAAAAAGAAAAGGAGGGGGGAGGCGCCATGGGCCCTAGGGCCCATGAGGGGTGCGCCCCCTCCCCCCCCTTGGCCGGCCAACCCCCCTTAGCAAGGGACTTTAGTCCCACATTGCTAAGGGAGGGGGGTTGACTCCCTCCCCTCTGCCTATATATAGATAGCGAGGGTGCACATATTTAATACATAGAAATTCGTGAAAAAATAAATATTACTCTGAATTGAGATCGGTTTTCTCCGGTCTTCTCCCCTCCCTTGTCTATTTCACGGTGGACTCCCTAGTGTGAGTCTATAGTGGAATTGAGGCTTCTCTGCTAGAATCGGAGGCCGTCGTGCTGCCGAAGCTCCGTCCGGAGGTCTGCTTCCGCCACCTCCGCTGGATCGGAGAACGGAGGTCGTCATCGAGTCTCGTACGTGTGCGAGTACTATGAGGTGCTGCGCGTGTGGCACTACACCCATCCGGGTGCTCAACACAGCCAGGGGGCTGTGAAACTTGATCGGCTACATCAACCACGTTTGCGGGAACGTTTCCCGCGCAACGGACTACACCCCGAGGTATGTTATTTCCGCACTACTTTCCGTTACGGTACTACGGCTAGCTAGATCTTGGGTTATGGGAACGCTAGTTAGAAAAATTTGTGTTTTCTGCTGCGAACCCCAACAGTGGTATCATGAGCTAGGTCTATGCTTAGTATTACTGTACGGATAGAACACATCGGGGATGTGGGCGTTCATTGTATGATTGTTACCCTCCCACGTGTACTTGTTCACATCTGCGGCATCGTTTGATGAAGCGACCCCCGACCGACTTTACGCGTACTCTTACGCGAGACTGGTTCCACGCTTGACATGCGGCTTGTACCGTATAAAGTGGTTGGGGGGTGTCTGTCTCTCTACTTTAGCGGATGTGGCATTTGCAACGGAGGGCCCCGTGTGGGGTGTAATAGAGACAATCGTATGGTTGACGTTGTGGTTGACTCGTAGGTTAAAACATGTTTAACTATGAAAGCCCTAGCAGCCACGTAAAACTTGCAATATACAACTAGAACGTCTAAACCTTGTATTGCTAAGTGGGGGCTATCGTTTGTTTGTTTGTGATGTAGTGATAGCTTTGCTTTGTGTTACTAGTAAGTAGTAATCGTCATCATAAAACAAACTAAAATGGCGACACTGTAGACTTAGTGTTGCCATAGCTCAGACATCTTAAAACTTGCTAGTATAGGATACACGACGGTAGCATGTGATAAGATGATCCCTTAACAAAGCCAAAACACAAGTATTCTACCGAAGTGTGCACCGCCTGGAAGGTTCTCCCATATGGCTTGATGCTCCATACATACCGGAGTTGTCCTACATATTAAATGGAGTTCGCATGAGGTTGGGTTCGGCAAGACTGGCATATGCAGATATGGCCTTGCTAAGCAGCATATAACATGGAGGTTAATTTGGCGAGCCTAGCATATGCAGATATGGCCTCGGAATACTAGAGATCGAAAGATCGAGCATGAGTCACAGTACATATAAGATAATGTGATCGCACAAGTTGTTGTCTACCTTTGAAACTGACCCGTCGGCCGTGTGATATTCGAGGTCGGGCAGTGAATCTGGATCATGTAATCACTAAAACTTCCTAGGGATGAATTGTTTTAGTGCGAGCTCATTTATAATATGATTATATGAACTCATTTGTTGTGAACTAGTCTTAATTGTGTTCCTTGCAATTATGTTTGTAGAAAATGAATGCACTAGAGCAACGTGAACTATCTATCTTCATGGAAGGTGAAAGACTTAGAGAAAATGGGTCAAACTTTGCTGATTGGTACTCACGCCTTAGGACGTCGCTCAAGAGAGCAGACATCTTGTTTACAATAGAAATGCATGTGGAAGAACATCCGGACGATCATGTTGGCGATCAAGAGATACTTGATCATTATGCTCGCCGACAGAAATGCTCCGTAGTCAGGAATGTCATGATCTTCAGCATGTCAGAGGTTTTGGGCATACAGTTTCAGGACACTGGCCCATATGACATGATGGACACGCTAAAGACAATGTTCGTACGTGAGTTCAGAATTGTCAGATTTGAGTTAGAAAGCAAGTTTCTATCTACAAAGATGGAAGAACACACAAGCCTTGATGATCACTTAGACAGGATGCATGAGATGTACCTGACCCTGGTGGAGGACTATGAATATTGGACAATGAACGAAAGCACCACGGAAGAGTTTGCAATAATTACGTTATTGCACTCACTCCCTCCGAGTTATGGTGATTATGTTCATAGCTATGTCGGAAGAGGAGCTAATATGAGTCTCCAGAACTTCATGACTGATCTCTTGGCCGCGGACATTGCTCCTATCGAGGATGCAGAAGTCGTGGATGGAGAAGGTATATATTTGATATACTTTATAAATGTTTACTCCCTTATACAACACTTGCAGTAAATGAGTATGTGATACTTATTCTGTTTTATGAAAACAGGACCTGCCGTTGCATGGACGGGAAGAGGTGAAATCAAGGATTGATGGATATCAAGTCAGTTGATGGCCAGCATGGATTCCGCCGAGACATCTATCATAGGAGATACTTAGAGTATTAGATAAATCCTATGTAATCATTATAGTATGAACACTTAGTTGTGTGTCTTGCATCTCGCGAGACAAAGTTATTCATGTAATGAGACAAGTCAGTTGTTCCATCTTTATGAATAAAAGTGTGCTTATACTTTGATTACGTCTTGATTTATGATATGATACAAAGCATTTATAATACTACTATTATTGTCAAGAAATATTCAATGTTTAATGATAAAGTTGTCTTGATTATAGCAAGTCAAAGATTTGATTACATGAGGTGACTTCATAACTGATGAATTCATTAAATGTATGATCTATTAACTTGTGAGTTCATTATCGAATGAAAATCATAACTTGATTGCATGAGATGGATTAGATACACGATCTATGAACCTCTGCAATAAATATAATCATGACAAGGTTCTAGCAAGTAGAACTTGTGCCAATCATTATACATAAATGATGTAGAATGGGCATGTGAGTTATCATTAAAGACTTCATATGATTAATTGAAAGTTGTATTCAATTGAGATCATAAAACTGAGATTCAGGAATCACAGTGAGAAGTGAGAATACAAGGATACATATCACTACGCTACGATCCGAAGTGATAAGTATTGATATTGACATAATGGGAGACTTGTGGAAGTTGTACCACAAACTACGATGGAAGTTGAAAGTGCTAGACTACTTAAACCATTCGTACTCATACTAAACCATAGTATGGTCTAAACGTTCTTTCCCCTAGCACTGTAGTTATTGTCGAATAAGTTGTTTAATTCATTAAGTTAAAACACCCACTTCATGAATAGGAAACCATCCTAATTCTAATGAGACATGATAGCTCCATAACTGATGGTGTTATAAGGTTTCTTAAAAGAAAGAATTTCTTTGTAATAAAACTACGAGCAATTGAAATTACATATTCTCCCCGAATAGCAAAATTTGTGTTGCTTAATTGGTAATACGAGAAAAGTCTCTCGACACGGATCCAATGGGAGATAATGGAAACTTTGACCGAGGTATTGGACCTTGCCTTCAGAATATCAGAGTATTGCAACGGAAGCATGTTCCGCTGTAATGACACTGCATAAGGAAGGATATGCCAAAGATGATTGATCTTGGTATATGAGTTGAAGCCATTGTTGAATTTAGAAGGTTGTCATGAATACGTTCTGTATAGAACAATAATCATGAGTCTTCTTAATAAAACAATAGGGAATAATATTGCTTGAAGACACAAAGGAATGATGGTAGCCTAGAACACGAGGAGAAATGAAATAATATTGAGTTACATATAGGATGGCTCACGTCCCGTGAAATAAATCGGTTATTTCATATTCTCGACAAACTGGAGAGTTATTGAGACTAATGTAATGGGCATAAGGCATTATTTGGTTATGACCAAAGTTCAATGGTGATTGACTACGGAAACGTAGGAATGCTTTAATCAATAAAATATTTCATTTACACTACGATGGACCATAGCCTGAAATTGCATCTCAGTCAAATTTGGGATTTGAAAGAGAATTGTAATGGGCATGACGAAGGTTACTTCGTTAAAAGGATGGACTATAATACCTAAAGACAGGAACCCTCAACCTTGATCTGATCAAGTGATTTTGTGATGAACAAAATATTGAGTGGGCCTGCAGTTTCATGAAACTGAGTGGGAGATTTGAAGACTTCCCGGAAACTTGGAATGCAGAGGGCATTTTCTGAGTGGGAGCTTTGGAAGCATCGTCATTATGTGAGACATAGTGAACAATAAAATGACTTGATGAAAGCTGGACCACAAATATATGAGTATAAGATGGATATATTTGAGTGGGAGCATGATCATTATTTCAAACATATATATACATTGATATGTGTGAAGAATGATCTCATATGTATATATATGGATATGCATTGATTGTGTATATAGAGAATCGTCTTATATACATATGTGCATTATGATATATATAGAGCATAAGGCAAATAAAATACAAGATTGCAAGAATCTTCTTTTATGTGAAATACCAACACATTACACGTTGAAATCTATATGAGTAGATTAAAATACGGATAATGAAACGAAGTGAAGGTTGGAATAATCTTCTAGACAAGAAACAGGTTCTTGTGGCTAGAAATTATATAATGGATGAAATCCAAATATCACAAGCAATGTCTTGATGGAAGAATAAAGATGCACCATGTACTGGACATGTGATCTTATATGTTCTTGACATATGATTCTACCATATAACATGCGTTGTGAATCCAACAACAGAATGACTCAAAAGTTCTTGGAAGAAGAACAGATTCCGATGTGCTTTAGGAGTAAAACACAGAATCTGAATAAAGTCCATGATTTCAGTATATGAGGAATACTGAGGACTGTACTCTAAAATATAGAGAGGATAATAGACTTGAATGTAATGCAAGATTACAATTGCAAGCCATATTATGGGTCTATATGGAATTAGAGACATCACCAAAGACATGAAAGAAACGTGAGCAAAATTCACGGCACTACAAACATAATACTACTTAAGAAAGTAGATGTATGGATAAAAGTTTAGCGTTAGAAGTATTGGACTTCTGGCTGAGTGTATTTCCCAGTATATATGACTAAGGATGAGTCTTCTAAAGACTGAACCAAGAGATCATTGGAGGATACTGTGAAATAATGGTCTCACTCTCCCGCGAAACTTATATCGAACCATTATATGATAATGAGTGGTATGTCAAAAGAGTTTTTTGACCTGTACCAGTTGCAAAGGAAACATACGAATCTGAATTGGTGCAGTTCGTTGACGAACCCTCTTCCATGAGCATGCATGATCAATGAAACACTTATGTGATAAGATGATTATGATCGGAAAAATGCGGCTAGATTATTAGCACTCTAGTGCAAGTGGGAGACTGTTGGATATATTCTCTAGAGGCAAATAATATATGATTATTCCAATATATCTAAGCAAGTTCATAACCAGTTTCATACCGTGCTAGAATTGTGTCAGTGAAACAATGATGCAGGTGTGGTATAGAAACCCCCAGAGTTCCTAGTTAGCCTCTACATCGATAACTAGTTCATGGTCAACATGATGATCGTGGTTTCGCGATCATGGACAATTAAGTCTCTTGACTATGAGGTCACCTCACTGGTTAAGTGACGTGGTGAACATTACCCAAAGTAAGCATTACAGCATGATCAAATCTTATGAAGGTTCAGTGTTGTAATTACAGAACATGGTAGACCGTTCCTTTGACTGTGAGTACGTGCATAATCACTATCTTCCCGGATGCTTTGGCTTACATCCCACCACCTGACTGAAATATGCGGGTCATCACGGTTGTATCTTAGGTATTCCGTGGAGATATGTTGAGGAGTATTGTTACAAGAGCGTGATTTGTCAATCCATAATGGATAGATACTCGGGGCCCACTCGGTGAGATTCCATCCATAAAGCTGCGCAGCGTGTGACTAGGTCACGGGGATGAATATCACGGGAACGAGTGAATAAGGATTTGTTCGGAACGGGGTTGAACCAGACATAGGATGTCATTGATCGAATCTCGGAACAATCCAGTATTGATGACAAAGGGAATGCTATACGGCGTAAGGTCCAATCGGTGTTGATATCCGGAATGCACAGGGGTCATTATGGGCAATCAGGTCCTGCTGATGATCATTGACCATAGCCTCTGCGAGGTCATGACTGGAGTGTTCTCGGACCGTAGGGTAACACACTTAAGGGCTCGATGAAATCGGAGACCTTTTCGGAACCATCGGAGCAACCAGAGAATAAAGGAAACAATATCGGAGAAGTACCGTGTTGAACCGAAACAAGTTCGGAGTGAACCGGAAGGTGTTCCGGAGCACCGGGAGATGGAATATTATGTTTTAGTTATTAATTAATTGAATTAATAATTAAAATCATTTTATTTCTAATTAATATGTTCTATGGGCCTTAGTGGAGAAAAAGGCCCATTAGGGGAATTAAAGGGAAAAAGAAAAAAGAAAAGGAGGGGGGAGGCGCCATGGGCCCTAGGGCCCATGAGGGGTGCGCCCCCTCCCCCCCCTTGGCCGGCCAACCCCCCTTAGCAAGGGACTTTAGTCCCACATTGCTAAGGGAGGGGGGTTGACTCCCTCCCCTCTGCCTATATATAGATAGCGAGGGTGCACATATTTAATACATAGAAATTCGTGAAAAAATAAATATTACTCTGAATTGAGATCGGTTTTCTCCGGTCTTCTCCCCTCCCTTGTCTATTTCACGGTGGACTCCCTAGTGTGAGTCTATAGTGGAATTGAGGCTTCTCTGCTAGAATCGGAGGCCGTCGTGCTGCCGAAGCTCCGTCCGGAGGTCTGCTTCCGCCACCTCCGCTGGATCGGAGAACGGAGGTCGTCATCGAGTCTCGTACGTGTGCGAGTACTATGAGGTGCTGCGCGTGTGGCACTACACCCATCCGGGTGCTCAACACAGCCAGGGGGCTGTGAAACTTGATCGGCTACATCAACCACGTTTGCGGGAACGTTTCCCGCGCAACGGACTACACCCCGAGGTATGTTATTTCCGCACTACTTTCCGTTACGGTAATACGGCTAGCTAGATCTTGGGTTATGGGAACGCTAGTTAGAAAAATTTGTGTTTTCTGCTGCGAACCCCAACAGTTACACCGTTTGTGCTCACTTTTGTCACATGTTTGCTTGCTGCACTTTTTATTACAGATTTATATTACTTTGTTTTGCCACACCTATCACCCATATTTTACCATCTCTTCGCCGAACTAGTGCACCTATACAACTCCTAGTTGTATTAGGTGTGTTAGGGACACAAGAGACTTCTTGTATCTTAATTGCAGGGTTGCTTGAGAGAGACCATCTTCAACCTCTACTTCCCTGAGTTCGATAAACCTTAGGTCATCCACTTGAGGGAAATTGCTGATGTCCTACAAACCTCTGCGCTTGGAGGCCCAACATAGTCTACAAGAATAGAAGTGTGTGTAGACATCAACATCTCCAGCCGCCCCCCAACAGCCCCCCCCCCACATGAGCCATTTTTTACCTCGGACACTAAAAAATTAACCCAGTCGCGCCCCAACACCTCATTTATCGCCGGATTTCGTCCAATTTGAGTCCGGCGATCCCAGGTGAAACCCAATGCGCTGGGGGCATCTTGGGGCATCCGACGCTATTTTTCCATGCAAATGGTCCACTGTCAGTGTCCCAAACCCTCTCTCTCCTTCCCTATTCTCCAGGCCCACCCACGTGCTTAGCCCTCCACCAACCTCCCGACCGTGAAGAGGCAGAGGAACATTTGCACACCACATCCCTCCACGTCGCTACAGCTCGGCGTCGTTCCGCCTCCACACCGCCACAGCTCGGCGCCGTTCCGCCTCCACACCACGGGCCTCGAGTGCCACCTTCGCCCCACCTGGAGCAGCTTCTGCAAGGCTTCTCTGCGTCAGCCGCTGTGGGTCGGCCACCACCTCAGGGGGCGCGGTACTCTTCCACGCGCATCGACGGTGCGCCGGCGGGCCGACGAGGCTCGCCAAGCCGTGGTCATCCACGCACGCACCGAGATGCTCGCGGTGGTGGTGCGGCAGGCGGCACTTGTCGACCTGTATGAGCGCCCCGCCGAGCGCATCATGGTCGGCACCCTGCAGGCGCTGGCCAAGGCCAGCGCCAGGTCAGCCAGGTGCTTCGAGAGCCACTCCTGCCTCTGCTGCTTCCTCACCTTCAACCTCTTCTCCAGGTTCCCATGCACCCTTGCCATGCTTGACACCGCCATCGAGGACCTCGCCTGGCTCATCCGCGTCTCGACCTCGAGTGCCGACGCCGCACAGAACAAGCCCCATCTCTTCATCATCTGGGACCATATCGCCCGCCTCTACACCGACAGCCTCGCCATGCGTGCCGACTCGGCCTCCGCCCTCACCGTCCTCGAACGGGACAACCCCAACTTCTCCAAGCTCATCATGGAGGAGGACGGCATCGCGCCACTCGTCAAGATTATCAAAGAAGGAACCGATGACGGCCAGGAGGCTGCGGCCAGGACGCTCGGGTTCATTGGGCGCGACGTGGTGAGCGTGCAGGTTGCAGTCGCCGAGGACGGCACGGTGGGGGCACGGTCGTGTACTGAACGGCACGGCGGGGGCGCGACCGTGTCCTGGACGGCGCGGGCGTGATGACCCTCAACTGTAGGCGATTCAGATAGTCTTCGCGGGTAAGATAACACAATTTATTGATTCTACACAAGGGGATCCAAAGAATATTTATAAGATTTAACAGTTGAGTTGTCAATTCAAGCGCACCTGAAATACACTTGCTTGCAACGAAATATTAATAGTAACAGTGATATGAAAGTGATGGTGGCAACAGAAATAGTCGCGGTGAAACAACGAAAGTAAAAAAACTACTCCCTCCATTCCAAAATAACTGTCGTAGCCTTAGTACAACATTGTACTAGATCTAGTACAAAGTTGAGACAGTTATTTTGGAACGGAGGGAGTAGTAACCAGCAGGATTGAAACACTATAGGCTAGGGAGATGGATGGTTGGGCGCTGCTAGGCAATATCAAACATTAGGCATGCATCCCAATGTAGTTGTGCGTGATTGCAATAAGAACTTGCACAACATATTTTGTCCTACCATCCCGCTATGAACGGGGCCAAAAGGAACTTATGGAGATTACGGTGCTCCTATCAAAGAGCACCGGAACAAAGCATTAACACCCAATGGATACATGAAATCCTCAGATTATAGTCCATCCCTTTGGTGTCCCAAGCTGTCACCTTTGGGATCGCAAGTTTTGGACCATAATAGGTGCATGTAACTCATAGATAGGATCAAAAACACAAATAAACCCATGAAAACACAAGTGGTTCAGATTTGAAAACATGGCACTCGGGACCAAAGTGACAAGCATTAAGAGCAACAAGTTGTAGCAAAGATGATAAACACCAAAGTAGATGATAGGCAACATGCCCCCAACAATCTGACGAACTATTACATGATCTAACTCATCCAATCCCTACCATACCCTTTTCCTACATCAGGGAATTACTCACACATGAGAGGAGAAGTCATGGAGGGATGATGGAGTGGTGATGGTGATGACGATGGCGATGATCTCCCTTCACCGGAGGCCAAAACAACCTCCATATTAGCCCTCCCGAAGAAGAACAGAGGGTGGCGGTGGCTCCGCGACGAGAACTGGGAAAGCGACTTCTGTTCTAGGGTTTTCTCGCGATGGGTAAAAATAGGTCCCAAATTAGGTCACCAGAGGGGGTGGGACCCACCCAGGCAGCCTCCCGGCGTAGCCAGGGGGTGGTCGCGCCAGCAGGGCGCCTGGGGCCCCTCTGGCTCCCCTTATGGTCCTGGGTCCCTCCGGGTGCGTGGATTTTCCTCGATTTTTCCTGGAATTTTCTAAGACACCTAAAAATCCATATTCCTACACACAAGAAAACCATACAGGCAACTTTGCTGAAACAGCGTCAGTCCAGGTTAGTTTCGTTCAAATCATGCAAGAATGAGGCCAAAACAATAGCGAAAGTGTTTGGAAAAGTAGATACGTCTGAGACGTATCAACTCCCCCAAGCTTAGCATATTGCTTGTCCTCAAGCAATTCAGTTCAACGAACTGGACGCGACAAAGAAAACTTTTACAAACTATTTTGCTTCATTAGATGTATATAAGAATGCACTACAAAAAGAGTTTAGCGAGTATTTAAACAATGCTATAAGGACAATGCACGAAGCAATCCTTCTTTCACGTGACCAATCACAAACGACCAAAAGTAAATAATATGTTGCTGAAAATCAAGACAAGATCACAATGCACATAGCTTGAACATACTAGAGTGGTATCTCGCTAGCCTCCATGAGTGAAGCAAAACATAAATGCAGAAACTCCTCCGGAGTTTTAAAGGAGACTAGAACTAAGAATTTCAGAACAAGTAATATCACAATCATGCAGAAGACAATGTGGTACTTTGGGACAATGCACATTACACTAAGAATGACAATTATGCTCTCAATAGTTGGTGCTTTGAATAAAGAAGGGGAGACTCTCGAACCGTGGCTTTCGATGGCAAGGTTGAAAACCCGTGGCTGAAAGCAAAGACTAAACAAGTACCAGAGCTCTTGGTTCTGAAAACAGAGATATAATTCTTTTGGGAATTGCAACTTTCCAATCAATGGTAGACGGTAAATGTTTCTTAATATCTCCCATACCAACCACATTAATGGCGGTTCCCATGCTTTTTTTTCTTACACTTATGTTCCCTTATCCATCTATCATTTGACGGTCTATGGTGCCTTTTATTTTGCCTCAAGTATGGAAGGAAAGTTTCTCGTTCCATCTATCATTAGAAGTATTTGGCCCATTTCATTCCATCATCAAGTATGGGGGAAGTGTAACTTCTTATACAATGTGAAACAAGTGAGAACTAGGCATTCTCCAGACCGGCCTCTGCCTCATAAATTTGACTAGTTAAAACTTTGTAAGGAGTAAAAAAATTTGGCATGGAAGATACTGATTTTCCCTCACCGCACCATGAGCTTCTACTGTTACAAAAAGGAAACTTTTGAATAAATTTCGAGATGGTACAAGAAAGTCTTCGTTAGGGATGGAAGGTAAATACCATATATAGGAAGGTATGGTGGACTCAAGTGGAATAACTAGTTTGAAAAGGAGTTTGGATGCACAAGCAGAATTACTCTTAGTGTGAGCGAAGGCTAGCAAAAGACTGGGAAGCAACCAACTAGAGAGCAATAACGGTCATAACCATGCAGAGCGACAAAGAAACATTGAATCGGGCATGAAAGTGATATGAATGTTCTAAAATAAAAAGATCATCAAGGCATGATATACTTTTTATTCATAAACATGTGTGAACATGTGCCAAGTCAATCCAAAAATTCTCCGAAGGGAAATACCACTTCAATATGCAAAACCATGAACAATGGAATGCAAGTCAATCATTTCAACAACACATTATGCATTCTAGCTAGGAAAACATTGTAAACATAGCACTATGTCGCGACAAGCTGGTTTCTAGATCATAAGTACAGGCATATGTACAAAAGTAGAAACAAAAAGAGTTCATACCGGTTTTCCTTGTTGCATCCCTTCCATCGATCTTCATCATTACTGCCTTGTCACTTGCACGATCGAACGTAGGAAAATATAATCAAGTGCAAATGCCATCACGAACTCGAGCTGAACTCTGCAAACAAAGCAAACTAAAGATAAAAAGGAAAACTTTTTGGGTTTTTCAAAGGTTAAACAAAAGCAAAAGAAAAGAGAAATATTTTTGTTGTTTTTGAAAATTGAAAGAAGACAAAGAACAACATGCAAAAACTTTGAAAAGATCAAAGCGCACAACAAAGACGGATAGTACAATGGAAAGGGGAGAAGTGTACGTACTCACCCAAGCTTAGGCTTTTGGACTAAGTTGGTATCGGCTACTGTGGTCCCTAGGAGACTCCAGCTCCGGGGTAGTACTGGTGAGTCCATGGGTTGTACGGGGCTTCAGGTGCGTACACTGAAGTCCTGGGATCCTCCCACGAAGGCTCCGCGCTCCAAGCAGAAGAAGACCCTTCACCCTACTTGGTAACGGGCTCCTCCTCATCAGGCACAACCCCCTCCATGGGGTTATGAAACTGTTGCTGGGCCACGAACTCATCGAACTGGATAACGTTGAAGGACCATCCGTTCCTTCAAGTATAATCAAACAAAAGAGGTGCAGGTAGACGAATCTCCCAAATAGTGGTCAGTCCAAACCTCAGAATATAATTAAGGTTACCAAACTCAGAATTCCTGGCAACAAACTCATGCCTCTTTATGGCAGCAAGGTGAAAGCTTATAAAAGGAAAAGGCTCATCATCAGGATGTGCGGTGCGCTCAAGATACTCAAGAATAAGTGTGGCATAAATGCCACCAAAGAGATCTCCCTTGTTTCCATTAGCAGCAAGGCGACGAGCAATCAAGGCACCCACATTATACTTACTCTCCCCTGAGAGGGCGTTCGCCAGGATAGCAGCATCCGGCGCAAAACTGTTTCTTGTGTTGTCACGACCTAACACCCCTCTAGCAATAAAATACGCAAAATACCTGAGATGAGGAAACAAGATGTTGGAAATCTTCGAACATTGGATATCCTTCGTGTCTTGGCTGCAAAGAGAGTTGAAGAGAGTCCTCAGCTCGGTGGGCTGGAGTTCATCTTTTTCGTCCTTCCAGTGTTCTGCACACCTATTATTTCACAAAATATTTCCAAACGCATGGTCAAAAGATCATTATAAATTCTAAACTCACTAATACCAGCATCATGATTATATCTGAAACTATTAATAAAACAGGAGGTGAGTTTGCGATACTGAGCAACACGACATGTTGCAAGCCATGTCAAACCTGCATTAGCATAAAGGTTGTAAAACTCCTCCTTGATTATTTGAGCTTCAAGGGAAACTTCGCACGGATACGTCATTACACGTGCTGGACTTGGATCTTCTAACAACTCTAGGGGCACATGATCCTCATTGTAGCTCACCCTAGCAGTTGAAGATGAAGATGAAGCTCTAGTAACTCGGTCGGTCCACTCGTGCTTCTTCTCCCCAAGCCGTTTTCCTAACAAACTCATTTATGAAATTTTCGATAAATCACAAAAACAAGGATTTAAGAAAAATGAGTTGAGGCAAACTACTCTACTCACATATCCAAAGCATAAACTTGCATCAAAACTTGGAAAATAAATTTCTACACATGCATACAAGCTCATATGAACAACACAAAGAACTACTAAATACTCACAAACGAAGCCACCAATCAAAAATCTAATTGGAGTGGTGGAGGAGTCACATACCAGGGAGTATTTGCTCACAATTTCAGCTCAAACAATGGGCTGTAGAGAGAGATCAAAGTTTCGGGTGGAGAGCAGCAAGAACGCAAGTTCCAGCTGAAGAACTCGTGTTTTTGGTGCAAGGGAGAGAGAGAGGAAGAAGACTTACCTGGGTGGACGAGCTGGGGGGCCCAAGCGTCCTGTGGGCGCAACCAGGGGGCAGGGCGCGCCAGCTGGCCGCCTGGACCAGGGGTGGCCCCCCGAGTCAGCCCCAGGTGCCTCTGGGTCACTTTTTCTGTATAAAAAATGATTTTTATTTTTGCGGATTTTTTCTAACAACTTCACTGTTGAAATTTTTTCGATGCTCCAAAAGCTGCGAAACTTCCTAGAAACTTGAAACAATGATTAAAAATGTGAAGCTTCAAAAACATAAAACTTTAGTGCATCAAGGAGAAGAAAAGCTAAAGGAAATGAAAACATAACAAGCTCTACTTTTTACCTATATAAAACATGCTAGCTAGCAAGGTTGATCAAGTCTTACAAACAAACCAGTGATATATAGAGCAGAAAGTCTTACCTCTTATAAAGTGATCATTGTACCTTTACCTTAATGGACATTGTTGATGCGCGAGAGATGATAACGGCTTCTCACCCTTCATTGGTTACCCCAAGTGGAAGGTGAGATGTAGATAGCGGCAAATTTCTCTTACTGAAGATACCAAGGTTTATGTCTCCAGTAGGACTCCAAGGTCGACAAGAAGGTGGTAAAGTGAACAATGGTGTCGTTCACAACCTCAGGTTTCTTACTTTACCTGGACCTGCACACAAATAAAAATAACTTTGCTCCCAACGAAGTTCAGAGAGCTTGTCAATCTCCCCGGCAAAGGATCAACGCAATAGGTAATGACAGTGATAACCGCAACTAGAAATTAAAACAGGAAGTAAATTGAGGGTGTAAACAGTAATAGAAATATGGACCGGGGTCTCATGAAGTTCACTAGTGATGTCTCTCTCCCAAAAGACGATAAACAGCTATGCAAGGTGAACAAATTACAGCTGGGAAATTGACAGGATTAAAAACGCACCGCAATGCTAACTATCCTCCAAAAGAAAGGAAGAGGCTCAAAAGCATGGGCGGTACGCCAAAACAAGTAGACCGAAATCCATCTGCATCTACTCACTAATCATCCACCTTGAGATATCTATCCAGAACATCTCGCTGGTATTAAGTTGCGAGCCGCACCCAAAGTGTAAACCCAAAGCAACAGACAACTTCATTAAAAGAACTTTGCATAAAGTAAACAATCCTTGCAACCGCGGTTACAAGCACCATTTTCCCCCTTGTGGCAACAGCACGTCCCCTAGACTCATCTTTCTGTCACTCAAGCTAGTCATCCGGGGGCATGAACCCACAATCAAGCATAACGCTCCCTCTTGGAGTTACACTCTACCACTTGGCCAAAGCAATAAATAGCAACAGAGAACATGCAATAATTACTCAAGAACAAAAATATAAAAGGAGAAGAACCAAATATATTACTCATCACAATCTAAAAATAATCTCATAATCCATCAGATCCCAGCAAACTCCACATAGCAACAGCAGAAAGAATTACATATGTGCCTTGATCATGTAGGGAAGCTCACAAGGTCTAATCCTTGAAGAACAAAGAGGGGGAGAGGACATCACATAGCTACTGATCATGGACCCATGGTCCAAGATGGACTACTCACGGCTCATCCGGGAAGCGCCCATGGTGGTGGAGAAGCTCCCGGAGGTCAATCCTCCCTCCGGCAAGGTGCCGGGAAGAGGTCTCCTGGTGCTCTCAATCTTGGAAGCACGGTGGCGGCGGAACAGAGGCGAGATCGCGAAAAAGGGTTATCTCCTCGGGGGTTTCGAGACGAGAGAAATATATAGGCAAAGGGGGGGGCACCAGGAGTACAGGTGGCCTCCGGGCGCGGCCCCACCCTAGGTCGCGCCCCCTGGCCGCCTGGGAACCAGGTGGGGCCCCTTTGCCCCCCCCCCCTTCGGGCGTCTGGAATTTTTCTGGCACTTTAAGTAATGGGAAACCCTGAAATACAAAAATAGCAGAAAACAGAAACTCGCACTGTGGTGCACTGAGTTAATAGGTTAGTCCAAATATGATCATAAGTGTATGAAAGTGTATCAAAAGCATAGCAATATCACCCAAAACATGCATGGATCAAGCAGAAATTATAGATACGTTTGGTACGTATGAACATCCCCAAGCTTAATTCCTGCCATTCCTCGAGTAGGTAAATGATAACAAGCATAATTTCTGTGGTGACATGCTACCAACCATATAAGAAATTTTTAAGTAAAGCAATCAAGGCATGTAATTCAATTCAAGTCATAACAAGCAAGAGTCTATATTAGCATTGAAACAAGCAACATAAGACCATGAAGGTGCAAGAGCTCTCGCTGTCCGTGACTCGAATGTCTCCAAATGGTGTTTGTGTGCAAGAAGTGGGAGATGGGAATAAAAGAGTTTAAAAACTTAATATTTTGGTTGAGAACTCAATCTACTAAAGTTTCACACTTAGTCTTCTTTGGAATCTTATCTTTAATCATCCCCAGGCCACTAGCCAGGTACAAGTCAAACTGATCCACTCCCTTTCGATATTTTGAGCACTCATGCAATGGATGAGCGTAAGCTAGAAAATTGACACTCAGGATGACAAAGAGAGAAATGATGGTGGAGGAGGAAGACAAAAAAAGGTGTGAAAGGCTCACATCAATGAGGACAATCATAGGCGAGAGAAAGTCAAATGATAGATATGATGTGAGGAGTAGGGATTGCCATGCAACGAATGCACATGTGAGCTATGGAAAGCTCTCCAATGGAACTAGTGGGGGTGCATCCAACTTGCTTGCTCAAGAAGACCTAGAGATCATTTGAGGAGGCTCATCATTGGAATATACAAGCCATGTTCTATAGTGTAAAGTTCCCCACATAGCTATATGCATGTATGACGATCTCTATGGAGTACAAGATATAGAGGGAGTACGAGTGTGGATCTCTCAAAAGGAATAGTAGTGTGCCCCTTCTCTCTTTTTATTTTCTTTTTCTCTTTTTTCTATTTTTTTGTATTTTTTTGGTGGCATCCATGGCTCTTTCTATTTAACTCTCATTTATCCTGTTTGGGATCTTTTAATTTTTTTCCTCTTTGGGATCTTTTCCTCACTTAGGCAACACTCTATTTTACAAGAAGTATTGAAGATCTTTCACACTTTACAAAAGTACTCAGCATAAAGAAGAAGATATCATGATGTATGCAAATGAATGCCTCTGCCAGTGTAGCAGGATATGCAATGATACTAGCGCGTCATGTAGCAATTATTAGGGCAAGGCCCAACTAGCATGCGGCTCATTGATCAAGAAAAAGCATGTATGACATGAAGATCAAGTCATGAGAAGATGGATGTTGCATGGCAATGTATCTCGGAAAGGCTATGGAAATGCCTTGATAGGTAGGTATGGTGGCTGTTTTGAGGAAAGATACATGGAGGTTTACGATGACAGAGCGTATCATGCCAAGGTTTTGGATGCACCGACGAAGGTGGACGCCAACTCTCGGAGTGAGAAGAAGGCAATGCACGGTACGGAAGAGGCTAGCAAATATGAGGAGGTGGAAGTGTCAACTTTCAATACTTACATTAGTCCGAAGAACTCATGCACTTATTATTGATAACTCTCAATCTAATAAGGAGGTTCACAAAGAGAAAAGTACCCCGAGGAGGAGTGTATGTGGGTTTGGTTATCCTTGCGCATCCTCGACTCATGGTACGTGAGTGTACTCTAATATCCGATCCCTCCAAAGATTAATGATCCATCTAGTAGCTAGAGTTTTCAACTAGTGTAGGTTTTGAAAATAAACACGGATTGCCCAAAATACGACACCTATCACTAATAGGCTAGAGCTCTTGACACCAAAAGTTCAAACATTACTCACAACAATTCCTCAAAACTATTTCCAGTTACTACTATCATTGAATAGCAACCCCAATTACTTGCTTCAAGAAAAGACACAACTCAGTGCAACAACCAACTCTCTTAACAAGATAAACATGAAAACTAAAGAGAGTTTTAACAACAAACTAAACGAAAGCTCTTAAAAAGAATAAGCATGAAAACTAAGAGCTAAACATGACAGCAGCTGCGAAAATATAAAGAACACACACAGCAAAGAAAGATAAGCATGAAAATCCTATGATGTGTTCTAGTTTAAAGTGGAGCGTGTTTCTCTCCCACGCAAAGAAAGTTCGGTTCTAAATTGTTATGAACAGCAAACAAAGCTAAAGAAAACTAAAAAAGTAAAGAGCAAGACGCTCCAAGCATAGCACATAACGCATGAAGTGATAAAAATATAGTGGAACGAAGGACAAACTGATAATTGTTGATGAAGATGGGAATGCACGGGGGCATCCCCAAGCTTAGACGCTTGAGTCTCCTTGGATATTTCTTGGGGGTGCATGGGGCATCCTTAATATTGAGAGTTTGACACTCCCGGATCTTCTTTCATCATCTTCTTTCGCACACTTGACAACTCCCTTCATACATAACTCATCATAAGCTGATTAGAGAGGTTAGTGCCCACAATAAAACAATTTGCCTCTACTGGAAATTAAGATTTTTTTGAAGGGCTACTGTTTCTCAAGAATTCCAAAGAGTTTTTGCAAAGAAAAATCTAGCGCAAGACTTGCAAAACTGGGAAAAGGCAAAACATGGAAGAATCTGTGAAAAACAGGCCAGCAGGTAGTAAATAATTTTTTTGGGGTACTTCTGCAACTCAAATAAAAAAACTCAGAACAAACGCCCGAAAACTAATTGTATAGAGCATGATCTCAAAAAATTTAGATCAAAAAGATGATCTAGTAATTTTAGCCGAATTATTCCGCCCAAGGACAGAATCTGTATTCTGGACAGCACGTCACAAATTTTGAACTTTCTTGCAATCAGAGGCTAAACTTCGCACAAAGCTTGACAATAAAGATGCAATGATGTTTCTACAGTATTAACAATCATCAAGACCACTAAAACTGAAAATAAAAACATCTTGGTTGCCTCCCAACAAGCGCTTGCTTTTATGTCTTTTAGCTAGGCATGAAGATTATAAAGATGCTTCTCATAAGAATAAGGATTTGAAGCAACAAAAATTATCAAGAAGCAAATATGAAACACAGAAAAGCAAAGGAAATGGATGGTTGGGCGCTGCTTGGATGAGAGTGAACATGTAATAGATTCTAACATGGGGCAAGGCACACAGAAAAGCAAGGATCATCTAGGCAATATCAAACATTAGGCATGCATACCAAGGTAGTTGTACGTGCTTGAAATAATAACTTGCACAACATCTTTTGTCCTACCATCCCGCTATGAACGGGGCCAAAAGGAACTTATGGAGATTACGGTGCTCCTATCAAAGAGCACAGGAACAAAGCATTAACACCCAATGGATACATGAAATCCTCAGATTATAGTCCATCCCTTTGGTGTCCCAAGCTGTCACCTTTGGGATCGCCGGTTTTGGACCATAATAGGTGCATGTAACTCATAGATAGGATCAAAAACACAAATAAACTCATGATAACACAAGTGGTTCAGATCTGAAAACATGTCACTCGGGCCCAAAGTGACAAGCATTAAGAGCAACAAGTTGTAGCAAAGATGATAAACACCAAAGTAGATGATAGACAACATGCCCCCAACAATCTGACGAACTATTACATGATCTAACTCATCCAATCCCTACCATCCCCTTTGCCTACAACAGAGAATTACTCACACATGAAAAGAGAAGTCATGGAGGGATGATGGAGTGATGATGGTGATGACAATGGCGATGATTTCCCCTGACCGGAGGCCAAAACAACCTCCAGATTAGCCCTCCCGGAGAAGAACAAAGGGTGGCGAAGGCTCCGCGATGAGAACTGGGAAAACGACTTCTGTTCTGGGGTTTTCTCGCGACGGGTAAAAATAGGGGCCAAGGTAGGTCACCAGTGGGGGGTGGGACCCACCCAGGTGGCCTCGCGGCACGGCCAGGGGGGTGGCCGCGCCAACACGGCGCCTGGGGTCCCTCCGGGTGCGTGGATTTTTGGTGATTTTTCCTGGAATTTTCTGAGACACCTAAAATCCATATTCCTGCACACAAGAAAACTATACAGGCAGCTCTGCTGAAAACAACGCCAGTCTGGGTTAGTTTCGTTCAAATCATGCAAGAATGAGGACAAAACAATAGCAAATGTGTTTGGAAAGTAGATACGTCTGAGACTCGCGGGCGTGGCGAAGGAGGAAGGACGGGGTGGCAGGGTCGCCGCTCGAGTCCGGCGTGGTGGGCATGCCTAGAGAGCGTTCGATGAAATGTCCAAACACTAACGTGAAAATAAAAATAAAAATAAAAATAAAAACAGAGACCATCTATGGAGAAATGACTGGGTAAATACTCACACCAAAGCTACCAACTTCGCCGGATGAACCTCAAATGGCGGTATTTCAGCTTCCTTAGGGACACAACGGATGGAGATGCTCTTAGGGCAACTCCAACGCGCCGACGCAAACGAACGCGCGATTTGTCCGGATTTAGTTCATTTGCGTCGGTGTCCACGCGCGTCCGTGCTTCTGTGGTCACTTTGGCCAACGAGCGAACGCATTTGCGCGCTGTCCGCGCGTCGGCGCCCAATATACACATTTTTTATAAAATTTCATCAAACATAGTCTCAAATAACAAGTTTAAACACACATCATATAAATAGTTTTACAAGCCCAAATAAATATAGTCTCAAATACTTTATTACAACCAAACTGAAATTAATAAAAGTTGATACATCTACTGATTGCCAACATGTGTCCACATATGCTCAACCAAATCATCCTGGAGCTGAATATGTTTCTGATAATCTCGCATCTCGGCATGAAACTGGGTGAAATGTGCAAAGGTAGCAGGTAAATGGTCAGGCTCAACATTTGTGCCCTGGAACTGGAAGCCCTGTTGGGCAATATCCTCTGGACGCTCATCCTCTACGATCATGTTGTGCATGATCACACAAGCAGTCATCACCTCCCACATCTTCTTTGAGCTCCATGTTCTAGCAGGATGCCGAACAATAGCCCAACGAGACTGAAGCACACCAAATGCACGCTCCACATCTTTTCTTGCGCTCTCTTGTGCTTGAGCAAACCTAGCCCTCTTTTCTCCTTGGGGGTTTGAGATTGTCTTCACAAGGGTTGCCCATTGAGGATAGATACCATCTGCAAGATAGTATCCCTTGTTGTACTGATGGCCATTGACCTCAAAGTTAACCTCGGGGCTATGCCCTTCAGCTAGTCTAGCAAACACAGGAGATCCGTGAAGCACATTTATGTCATTATGAGAACCAGTCATCCCAAAAAAAGAATGCCATATCCAGAGATCCTGAGATGCCACCGCCTCAAGTATGACCATGCAAACTTTCACATCACTTTTATACTGTCCCTGCCAAGAAAATGGATAGTTTTTCCACTCCCAATGCATGCAATCTATGCTGCCGGGCATCCCCGGAAACCCTCTCTCGGCATTGATTGCTAACAATCGAGCAGTATCGGCCTCATTTGGTTCTCTCAAGTACTCTGGACCGAACACTGCTACCACAGCCTTGCAAAATCTGTAAAGTGATGCAAGGCACGTGGATTCACTCATTCGAACATACTCATCTATGAGATCACCAGGAACTCCATATGCAAGCATTCAGATGGCAGCAGTACACTTTTGACAAGAAGAAAATCCAATGTTGCCTAGTGCATCTTTTTTGCATCTAAAGTAGTCATCATATTCTACTACTCTTTCCTAATGCGATTGAACACATGCTTAGCCATTCTAAACCGACGGCGAAAATGTTTAGGACCATACAATGGTTTTGGCACCCTAAAGTAATCATCCCACAGCAGCACGTGCCCAGTCACTCGGTTGCGATTCAAAGCAGGTTCATGTCCTACAATCGACCCTCTAAACAACGGCCGCTGATTTTCAATATGGTTGTTCACGATCAATGTCGCCATCACCAATTCTTCATCATCACTAGACTCATCCAACGAACAAAAAAATGCTCGAAGAAAAACTCATCACCACTGTCCATTGTACCTTGTGGGCAAAGCGTCGAACACCTTGCAGGCGCGGTGAAGCAGGGGGAGACGCAGCCGGAGCGACGCGCACCGGAGCGATTGCGCGCCTTCCACAGCGGCACACGACGCAGAGACGGTCGACGCCGACGAAGGAGTCCGGAGCTAGGGACGGTGAGACTGCGGAGTCGAGGCGGGGAAGAAGCGCAGCACGGGGAAGGGGCGCAGCAGCCGCGCAAGTCCGGCGACTGCCCGGCAAGGAGAAAAAGCGCACGCGGAGAGAAAACCGGCGACTGCTACCAGTTCGCGGAGGAGATACAACCGGCGCGGGTGCTCGCGGCGGCGACCACGAGCGGATGGAGCTGGCGGCGCGACTGGTGTGGAGGATAGAGTGATTCTTCGCCCAATGACGAGCGGGCTAGGGGAGAAGGAGTGGATGCGGCGCGGACGTCCGGAGCGTGTCCGCACCGACGCAAACTAGGTCTAAATTTGGGCCGGAAATGGGTTAAAACGGACAAGATAATGGACGGGCGTCCATTTGCGCCGGCGCGTTGGGCCGCGATTTCTGTCCGCGCCGACGCAGCCGGACCAAAACGGACAGAAAAATGCGTTTTGCGTCGGCGTGTTGGAGTTGCCCTTAGTGTTTTTGTTAGGACAATAGATGGTTTGTACTGAAACCTGATGCTGAGATGTAGCTGCAGATTTCAAACAAACCATAAAAGTGTCATGCTAATTTCCTTCCTATGTTGCAGACTATGAACTCCCTATATTTTTTAAGCCAAGACCATGACCTTGGCCCTGTTTGGATCCATGGGTTAGAGTTAGAGTTGGTTAGATTGTACCAAACTAACCCCAAAACATCCAAACATAAGGGTTAGAGTTGGTTAGATGTATCTAACCACCCAGAGGTGTTTACTTGGGTTAGAGTTGGATGGGGCCCACAAAAAGTTACTTTTTCCACTATCTTCATCATACAAAATTCTGAATAAAGTAATCAAATGATTGAAATGGTACATTTATTGTCAATCTAACCCCACCATCCAAACACCTCTTTGGTTAGAGTTAGTTTTGGGTTAAATTAGAGTTAGAATCTAACTCTAACCTCTAACCGAGTTAGTGTATCCAAACAGGCCCTTGTAATGTTAAACCAAAGTTCAATGGCAGGCATAAGAGAGAGATGTGGCCTGCTCGACGACATGACTCCAGAAGGCGACAATACGGCAGGAATGAAAGCCTGCTCTTTGCTTTAATTTTCCCAGTTTTGAGCTGCCATCATCTTACGGCACGTACGCTCCAGCAGAGGCTACGGAGCTTTGGAGTCGGATACTCGCTCCGCCACGCCACCGCGCGCTCGCCGACGAGACCAATCACCAAGCTGGAACTCTGAAGCTCTGCAAACCACTCCGCATCATCTGAATCCCTTCCCATTTTAGTCACCTATCCTGTCCGATTCTTTGCTTTTACTGCTACCGCTGCCGTGCGCGGTAAATTCAAGCAGTAATTTGACGGTCAATGGAACAACGACAAAACAGTGTAGATATGTGCATGCTCACCTCTCGCTCTCCTCTCGGCAGGAGAGCACTGCAACCTTGTCTTCTCTTGGCTGCTCGGCGTCGGCGCCAATGGAGCCCCCGTCCGCCGCACTGCCCTCGACCTACAAGCTGCTGGACACGTACAAGAAGGCGGCGGCCACGGCGGCGTCCGTCACCGCGTACGCCGTGCTGGCGCGCGGCATGGCGCGGGAGCTCCTGCCGCCCGACCTGCGCGCGGCGGTCAGCTGGGGCGCCTCGCTTGTCCGCGGCCACCTCCAGCCCCCGCCCGCCGAGCGCCGCACCGTCGTCGTCCACCGCGCGCTTACAAGCTCTGCACGGCTGTGGATCCTAGCGAAAAATGAAGCAAGATGATTTCTTAAGTTGCTTGGAAGCATCAACTGCATGTATTAACAACGAAAAAATTATGCATTTTTTTTGGCAGGAAAAGTATAAGGACATAAAAAGACACTGTAATGTGGTACTACCTTCGATCCATATTAATGGGCACACACTTAGTACAACTTTGTACTAGAGTTGTACTAAGTGTGTGCCCATTAATATGGGTCGGAGTGAGTACTTAAGTTGCTACACATAATTTTTAAATTTCACACTCTTTCTTTGACATGCCAGAAACTCATAATAACATTAACGTCTTACAGTTCACAAATGTCTTTCCCAAGTTTATTGGTGGTCATGCTCCTCGATGAACTTCGAGGACAATGAGCAGCACTACAAGAAAAAATGCTACCTAGCAGATGACATTTATCTAAAGTGGTCAACATTTGTAAAGACTATCTAAAACCTTGTGCCAAGAGGCAAATATTCCTACTTGCCAAGTGCCAGGAGGCTTGCAACAAGGATGTCGAGCGGGCATTTGATTTGCTTCAATCTCGATTTGCTGTTGTCCGGTACCCTGCTCTGACCTGGTCGAAATCTCAGATGTGGAAGGTGATGAATTGTTGTGTCATCTTGACAACATGATCATTGAAAGCGAGAAAAAGGAGCCGATGCTTGACACTCCATATCTCAACCAAGGTCCTTTTGCAGTTGTTGATCACCAGGTACCGGCAGCTTGGACAACCTTCCTCAATATGCGCCAAGAGACCTGACACCTGCAAGTGCATCAACAACTGCAGCACGATTTGGTGGAGCACCTATGGAGGCGCAAAGGCAACACCTAGTTCAATGTGTTTCAATTTGTATTGTTTTCTGTATTTGCGCCGAAGTATGTGGTAATTACTATTTGTGCTGAATCGCTGAATTTAAGGCGAAATTGTATGTTCTGATAAATCTGTGTCGAAATGGAACGAATTTGAGCCAAATTTGGGCCGAATCTGGGGAAAATCTCGGCGCCTGGGGGGTGAACTTGGGGCCACTACAAGGAAGTGGATGCCCCCCGAGGTGATTTTATCGCCTGCAACCCCCCAAACGACGTTATTTTACTGCCGAAAATCGCCTTAGGGGGCCTAACGGCTGGAGATGCTCTTAAAAAATGTTGCTCAGGCACGGACACAACCAAATGAACCACAGGCATACGAGCCACAAGCACATGCTGTCGGAGAAGATGAAACAGCCAAAACAGAGCCACATCCAATTCAGATTGTACTTTCCTTAATTCTCAACAACACAGAAATTGTTGGTCAAAAGGAGGCCAAGTTCCAAGGTGCATTTCTCTAATATTTTTGCATTATTCTCACATTACATTTCGATGCTCTCAATTTTGTGCATATTTTGTAGAAAACGACATATCGAGAACTGGGCAAAAGTCCATCTAGTTTGATTCTTCTGCTATGACTTGTGATCTAGCTTCCTGTAGCGTGATTCAGATGTTACAGGATCAAGTGAGTGATTTGCTTGAACTAAAATTTGGATAAAGTTCCCATATTACAAACAGCATTTGAACTGCATGTTTGATTTGTAGGCTGCAACAACTTGGCATCTTAGACTGCACTCCTAGTTCCTTTATCAGAAAGCTAGTTTATTTTAAAATGCAAAGATACCCTGCCCCCCCCCCTCCAAGAAACCATGCTACTACTGCACTTGGTTTGGAGAGAAGGAAGAAAGTGACAAAGACTAAGGAGAACAAAACCCCAAAGGTTGAAAGGTCAACTCGTGTGTTGTGCGGCCTTGGGGTCGGTGTGCCGTGGGTTGTAAGTTGGACTGGCGAATACAGATCGTGTGGTTGGGTGTCAACTCTGGTTGCTAGGGCGACGGAGTTGTCAACTTTTTGGGTTCGTGGCCTCGGGACCGGTGTGTGCGCTTGTCGCAGATGTATCAATTTTCGGCTAGTTTTCCTTATAAACTAGCCAATTCTCTTCTTCTAAATGAAAAAGGCAGAGCTCCTGCCGGTTGCTCGAAAAAAAAGTGAAGGTGACATAAGTGAAATTACAAAAATGGCACATTCTAAAAATATTTTGGAGGATGCAAAGTTAAACATATTTTGGACAAAAGCAAAGTTCGATATGTTACTATTTTGGTTAGGACAGTAGATGGTTTGTAATGAAAGCTGATGTTGAGATGTGGTTGTAGGTTTCACACAAACGCATGATGCAGATTATGAATGAGTGAGGCGTTTTGGAGCTCGAGCTCCATGGATCCTGATGTTTTAAAAAAAATCAAATTCAAATTTTGGATTCCAAAAAAATCTGAAAATAAATATGCAAGTATGTAATGATGTAATGTACATGTATGTAAAATTTTACGATGAAATACCTTGAATTGCAGCCTATACAAAAAAAAATCATGTCATGAGAGAATGAATAGGATCATGTGTTAACAAACATCATATTTGTCTTTTTTGCACAACCCTCATTTCAACGTATTCCATCCTAAAAATTTACACACTTATATCTCTATGTATATCTGTAAAAAAATAGTTTTTATTGAAATATAGAAACATGAATTTTGTTGAATTTTTAATTTAAAATTTGGAGGGCTCCATAGAGCCCGAGCTCCAAGGAGCATTTCCGATTATGAACTTAGTATTTTTGTGAAGCCAAGATCATGAACTCGGTAAGATGTAGACCTTGTAATGTGAAACCCTTCTGGCTATCTTTAAGACTTTTTTAAGTTTTATTTTGTGCAAATATTCACTCTATGTGTTACGGTTTGCTTTTAGATCAGAGAGATTAAAGTCCTTTCCATGGCAAGCACAAGAGAGAAAGATAGATGTGTCCTGCTCCTCAGAACGCGACAATACGGCACGAAGAAAGCCTGCTCTTTGCTTTGAATTTCCCAGTTTCAAGCTGCCATGGCTCGTACACTGCAGCAGAGGCCATAGAGCTTTGCAGTCCAATAGGTGTACTCGCACTCTCACGCCACCGCGCGCTCGCTCGCGGACGAGAGCAATCACCAAACTGGAACTCTGGAAGCTCTGCAAACCACTCCGCATCATCTGAATACCTTCCCATTCTAGTCACCTGTCCTGCTCCTGCCCGACCCTTTGCTTTTACTGCTACGGTAAATTCAAGCAGTAATTTGGCCGTCAATGGAGCAACGACAAAAGTAGTGGAGATATATGCATGCTCACCTCACCTCTCGCTCTCGGTACAACTGTTGAGTTTGTGTCTCATATTGTGTACTAGTTGGGTTACATTCGACTTAGAGTTGTAGTGTGGATAGGATACGTGTAGTGTTGGAGTCGGACACGTTGTATCTTTGGGCTCTCATATAATGAGGGGCATCCCACGGTTGTAACTTATGCCAACATAATAGCACAGGCACGCAGGGGGAGTCAGTGGCGTGTGCCGCGCCCGGGTGGCCGGAGTGCGGTATTGTAGCGGTGTCATGGGAATGAGGGCTCATAGTCAAGCTCCGAAGATGTAGCCGATGTTTGGTGAACTTCGTTAACAAACCTCGGTGTCGTGCCTCGTGTGATTGCTTGATCCTCGGATGATCTACTACGCGCTGCGGATTTATTGAACAACAGCAGCTACACTACACTGCAACCTTGTCTTCTCTTGTCTACACTACACTACAATAGCGGGACAGATTTTTACAACATATGTTAAGAGTTGCTCTAAGGAGAACAAAGCCCCAAAGGTTCAGAAGAGACGGTGACATAAGTGAAGTTACAAAAATAGCACATGCTTGGACAGATGCAAAGTTGAATATATTTCGAACATAAGAGAAGTTAGGTTTTTCAAAAAGAGAATATTCTAAGCGCGAAGATAACAATTATATCCAACCTCTGCATCAATAAGATGTTGTAAGGTCATCCAGGATGCACATATATAGCTAGAGGAAAAATCAAAAAAGAAAGAAAAACCATCACCAAATACAATACCTAAAAACATAAATGGTCTCAAACAAACGACGTCTCTAAGAAGGGAACAGTGCACAAATGTTATCATGGTCCGATTCAATATCTTAGGTTTTCATCCTGAAGAAAGTCCGAGTTCTCAAAACATTTCTTCAGCAAGGCAATTGCTAGGCACAACAAATTAAGGTTAGACATTAGAATTTCACCCTGAAAGTCATGAGTCAGCACGCGAAAAGCACGACAAAAAATGAATTCCTCCAATGCTTTCGCCCTCACTTGTCACTACTGCTTTTGGAAGTTATCAAACATCTGGCTGACTCCATCGCCTCCAAGGCCCCCTCTGCCTAACCGATCCTTCGATCTCAACCATCATGACCTTCTACACCAGTGTCTACACCATGAAAATCAAGAAACCAACATGTCCCATGGTGTCAACAAACAATAGAGCTTCGTATTGCGCCCTCATGAAGCCGCGTAGGCTAATAAGAACGTGCATAACCGGAATCTATCGGATCCAGATATCCTTGGGCAAGATCTTCGATAGCAATTTGAAACACGTCGATGGCTAGATTGAGGAGGACAGATCATGCATGTCATTACCGTGGTGCGAGAAGAGCACGAGAACCTTTACCTTTATTATCACGGTAGCAGGCCCCACATCGTAGCCTAACCGGCCGCCCTGTTCCAGCCCATCACCGTCTGGAAGATCACCGCCAACACCACCACGGTGAATCAACACTGAAGCATGCACCGCCTCCTCCAGGGGGGGGTCGGCACCGCCACGCAAGGAAGAATGCATCGTCGCCGCCCGGGCTTTGCTCAATGAGACCTCTAGCGACGGCCGAAGGGAAGGGACGAGGGGGTGAGAGAGTCGGAGGGCCGCCGCGCCGGTGCCCCCCCCCCACCCCCCACCCGTGTCGCTTAGGTTTGGCGACGCGAGGGTGTTTTCCGTCTTCCATGCAAAATTGGATATGTTGCTTTTTTGGTTAGGACAGTAGATAAACATGATGCTCAGATGTGGCTATAGGTTTCAAACAAACCATGAAAACGTACTGCTAGTTTCCTTCCTATGCTGTAGAATCATGAACCCTGTATTTTCTTTTTGAATCCAAGATCATGAACTCTGTAAGATCCTTGTAATGTTAAACCCTTCTGGCTATCTTTAAGACTTTCTTTTAACGGATTTGCTAATTCTCATGTACATGAGAATTAGTGATGTCACATGTACCTTAGTTTTTTTTGTTTAGGGCAAATATGTACGTGATTTCTTTTGAGGGGTGGTTCCTCGTTAGTTTTCTCGTAGGGGAGATCGTGTGCTGCTGGCTTCGCTTTGAGGTGGGCAGGCCCACATATTTTGTCTTTGTTTTCTTTTTTCCGTTTCAATATTTTTGTTTTTTCTTTTGTTTTCTTTTCCAGTTTCAGATTTTAATTTTTTTTTCTAACCTTTCTATAACTATATCATTATATACGGTGAATTTTTTGATATACGGGGAACATTTATGAAATATTTTAAAACATTTTTGAAACATGATACTACTTTTAAATATACATTGATTTTTTATGTAAGTTGAACATATTTAATATTGAATACATATTTGTAATATACACTAAACTTTTTATATAATATGATAAATGCTTTTAATACACATCAAACATATTTTAATTTTTTAAAATATACAAAAAGTTTTTCAATACAAATTTGCTAAAACGCATGTACATACGAAATAGCGATGTTACATATGAATTTGTTGTTGTGTGATTTTTTGTTTACAAAAAGTGCACTAGAGTTCATCGATGGTTGATTAGCTTGTTTCGTCGTGCGGGAGATGTGGGCATGCCGTTTTTGTTTTTTTGCTTGTTTTGTTTCATTTTTTATCGTGCGATGTTGATAGGTTGTCCTTTTCATCGGTGCGCCATCGGTTTTTTCTCATTTTGTACTTGCAAGCCTAATCTCTAATTGCAATCGGGTTTAAATAGGGTTTTTTCACTAACTTTCAGTGGCAAATCACCGCTCGACTTATAACTGCTCTCAACCTACGAGTTTTTTTTAACGGTAAGTTGCAAGTCCACCATCTATCTGCAACCGGTTTTGTAGGATGTTTTCATCGATATTTTATCTGCCCGCGACCAATTTTTGTTATCGACGCCCTCACTTGCAAGTCATCTGTCGGCTTGTTAGGATTGATGCAACCATTTTTATGTAGTTGGAAGTCCATCATCTATCCGCAATCGAGGTTTCTATGTTTTTTTTATCGATGTATCCAGTTGCAAATCATCCATCTACTCGTAATTTGAGCTCGATCCCATAATTTTTGTATGTAGTCCCAAATCCATCATCTGTCTGCAATCATTTTTCTTGAGGTTCTTCATCGACGTCACAATTGCAAGTTATCATGTGATTTGCAAGTCCACCAATCATTCGTAACTGTGTTTGATTTTTTTTCTCAATTGCAAATCCACCAACTAGTCACAAATGGGTCCGACCTTTTTTCTCAATTGCTTGTCCACCAACGATTCGCAACTGGGTTCGACTTTTTCTCTCAGTTGCATGTCCATCAACGAGTCTTTTTAGTTGCATGTCCACCAATGATTCGTAACTGGGTCAAAAAAATTTACTCAGTTGCAAGTTCATCAATCAGTCGCAACTGGGTTTGACTTTTTTTCTCAGTTGCAAGTCCATCAACGAGTCGCAACTAGTTTCAACTTTTTTTTCCAGTTGCATGTCCACCAACGAGTCGCAACTGGGTTTGTCTAATTTTTCTCAGTTGCAAGTCCATCAACGAGTCGCAACTGAATCCATTTTTTTCAGTTGCATGTCCAACAACGAGTTACAACTAGGTCCAACTTTTTTTCTCAGTTGCAAGTTCACCGATGAGTCGCAACTGAGTTTGAATTTTTATTCCAGTTGCAAGTCCATCAACGAGTCACAATTACGTTCGATTTTTTTTTCAGTTGCATGTCCACCAACGAGTCGCAACTGGGTTCGATTATTTTTTTCTCGGTTGCAAGTCCACCAATGAGTCGCAACTGACTCCATCTTTTTTTGTCAGTTGCATGTCCATCAAATAGTCGCAACTAGGTCCATTTTTTTTTCTCAGTTGCAAGTTCATCAATGAGTCGCAACTGAGTTTGACTTTTTTTTCCAGTTGCAAGTCCATCAACGAGTCGCCATTAGGTTCAATTTTTTTCCAGTTGCATGACCACCAACGAGTCGCAACTGGGTTCGACTATTTTTTTTCTCGGTTGCAAGTACACCAATGAATCGCAACTGACTTCGTCTTTTATTGTCAGTTGCATATCCACCAAAGAGTCGCAACTGGGTACAACTTTTTTTTCTCAGTTGCAAGTTCACTAATGAGTCGCAACTGAGTTTGACTTTTTTTCAGCTGCAAGTCCATCAACGAGTCGCAACTGGGTTCGACTAGTTTTTCTAATTTGCAAGTCCACCAGCGTGTCACAATTGGGTCTGTCTTTTTTTTCAGTTGCATGCTCACCAACGAGACGGAACTGGGTCTAACTTTTTTTCTCAGTTGCAAGTTCACCAGTGAGTCGCAACTGGGTTTGAATTTTTTTCTCTGTTGCAAGTCCATCAACGAGTTGCAACTGGGTTCTATTTTTTTTCAAGTTGCATGTCCACCAACGGGTCGCAACTGGGTTCAACTATTTGTTTCTCAATTGCAAGTCCCCAACGAGTTGCAACTGAGTCTGTCTTTTTTTTCAGTTGCATGTTCACTAGTGAGTCGCAACTGGTTCTAACTTTTTTTTTCTCAGTTGCAAGTTCACCAGTGAGTCGCAACTGGGTTTGATTTTTTTTCTCAGTTGCAAGTCCATCAACGAGTCGCAACTGGGTTCGATTTTTTTTTCAAATTGCATGTCTACCAACGAGTCGCAACTGGGTTCAACTATTTGTTTCTCAATTGCAAGTCGCCAGCGTTTTTTTTCAGTTGCATGTTCACCAGTGAGTCGCAACTGGGTCCAACTTTTTTTTATTAGTTGCAAGTTTACCACTGAGTCGCCACTAGGTTTGCCTTTTTTCTCAATTGCAAGTCTATCAACGAGTCGGAACTATATTTGTTATTTTTTCAGTTACATATTCACCAACGAGTCGCAACTGGGTCCAATTTTTTTTCTCAGTTGCAAGTTCACCAATGAGTCGCAACTGAGTTTGATTTTTTTTTTCTCAGTTGCAAGTCCATCAACGTGTCGCAACTGGGTTCGACTTTTTTTACTTGCATGTCCACCAACGAGTCGCAACTGAGTTCGACTATTTTTTTCTCAGTTGCAAGTCCACCAACGAGTTTCAACTGGGTCCGACTATTTTTTCATATTTGTCTGTATATTGTTGTATAGATATTTAATTTTTTTTCATGCATGTTTAATTTTTTTAAAAACACAAGATCAATATTTTTTTACCAACATTTTTAATTCAAATTGGATAATTTTTCGATTTATTTGTTTCCTCTGAGTTTGTTTTTAGTTTCCTTTTTCTTCATAATGTTTTCACTTTTTTTATTTTTCGTTCTTTATATTATTTTTTGTGTTCTATTTTTCATTTTTTCATTTTTGTTTGTATATTTTGTATACACATTAAATACTTTTTCATACAAATTTAAAATTTTCTAAATATATGATCAACATTTTTTCATATATTTTTGTATTTCTTAATATATGAATAAAGTTTTTTAAATGCTTGATCAACATGTTTTTAATACATGATCAACATTTTTTTCATATAGATTGCATAATTTTTCTATATACTTTTTAAAAAAATGATCAATATTTTTTCATATATTGTTTAACAGTTTTGAATACATGATTAGCATTTTTAAATACATCATCAACATTTTTTTATTTTCAAAATCCACGCACATTTAATATTTTTTCACATGCTTGATTAACATTCATTAAATAACATAATGAATTGTTTCATACACTAATGTATTTTTCGTATACATGAGAAACATTTTTTCCATAAATATTTAATATTTTTAAAATGTTTTGTTAACATTTAAAAATATTTTATGAAAATTATTTTTAACATATTTATTTAGATTATTTTAAAGTTCAACAATAAAACAAAAAAAATACGTGAAATAAACAAAATACTAGGCTGTGTTCTCCCGTACACTTGGGCCGGCCCATATTAATAACGCGCTTAATAAACTGGGCGACTCGTAGCTCTTTGGGCTTCTTGACGAGTTTTCTGTGAGACAAACAAACAAAAAACTGGACAAACAATTAATTAATTGTGATGTACATGTGACATAGTTACATGAGCTTTAGACAGACCCTTCTTTTAAATTGTTATTTTGTGCAAATTGTCACTCTGTGTGTTACCGTTTACTTTTAGATCATTAAGAGTGAGAGAGAGATGTGGCCTGCTCGTAAGACATGACTCCAGAACGGGACAAATACGGCTCGAAGGAAAGGCCCTGCTTTTGCTTTTATTTTCCCGGTTTCAAGCTGCCATGGCTCGTACACTCCAGCAGAGGCCATAGAGCTTTGCAGTCCAATACGTACTCGCTCTCGCACGCCGACGAGCCAATCACCAAACTGGAACTTGGAAGCTCTGCAAACCACCCCGCATCATCTGAATCGCTCCCCATTTTAGTCACCTGTCTGTCCCCTCCGTCTCCGACTCTTTGCTTTTACTTCTACCGCTGCCGCGCACGGTAAATTCAAGCAGTAATTTCACCGTCCATGGAGCAACGACAAAACAGTGAAGATATATGCATGCTTACCTCTCGCTCTCGGCAGAAGAGCAGCTACACTGCTTCCTTGTCTTCTCTTGGCTGCTCGGCGCCAATGGAGCCCCCGTCCGCCGCGGCTTCCTTGCCCTCGACCTACAAGCTGGTGGGCACGTACAAGAAGGCGGCGGCCACGGCGGCATCCGTGACCGCCTACGCCGTGCTGGCGCGGGAGCTGCTGCCGCCCGACCTGCATGCGGCGGTCAGCTGGGGCGCCTCGCTCGTCCGCGACCACCTCCAGCCCCCGCCCGTCGAGCGCCGCATCGTCGTCGTTCACCGTCTTTGAGTATTTGTACAAATTATGCACCACAATGATGTGAATGTTTGGAGCACAATAATTATGATCACCTAACGTTGAAGACATCCTAGTTAAAAATGAAGCAAGATAATTTCTTGGGATACTTGAAAGCATCCATTGCATGCATTGGTAATGAAAAAACTATCAATTTTCTTAGCAGGGAATGTACAAGAGCGTATAAGATTATTGAAGTGTGATACTTGAGGCAGTTAGTACACATGACCTCCGAATTTGACACTTCTTCTTTGACATGCTAGGAACTCATAATGACATCAACGTCTTGCAGTGCTCACATGTCTTTCCCAAGCTTGGTGAAGATCATGATCCTCCGATGAACTTCGAGGTCAATGGGCACCACTACAACAAGGGATGCTACATCTATCTAAAATATCAACTTTTGTGAAGACTATCTCAAACCTTATGCTAGCAGGCAAATATTTCTACTTTGCCAAGTGGCAGGGGTCTTGCAGCAAGGATGTCGAGCGGGCATTTGGTGTCATCTTGCACAACATGATCATTGAGAGCGCGAAAGAGGAGCCAATGTTTGACACTGAACCATATCTCAACCAGGGTCCTCTTGCAGTTGTTGATCACCATTCACCAGGTACCGGCAGCTTGGACAACCTTCACTCAATATGCGTCAGGAGATCTCAGACCCACAAGTGCATCAACAACTGCAACACGATTTGATGTAGCAACTATGGATGCGCAAAGGCAACGCCTAGTTCGATGGTTTCAATTTGTATTATTTTCTGTATTTGTGACGAAGTATGTGATAATTACTATTTGTGCCGAACTATTTATTTGTGCCAATGTGTTTGTATGTGTCGAACCGCCGAATTTAAGGTGAAATTGTACGTTCTGTTAAATCTGTATCAAAATGGAACAAACTTGAGCCAGATTTGGGCCGAATCTCGGCGTTGGGGGGTAAACTTGGGGCCATGGCTGGGAAGTGGATCGCACCCCAAGGCGATTTTATTGCCGGCAATCCCCCAAGCGGCGCTATTTTACCGCCGAAAATCGCCTTAGGGGGCCGAACGTCCGGAGATGCTCTTAAAAAAATGTTGCTCGAGCATAGACACAACCAGATGAACCACAAGCATACGAGTCACAAGCACATGCTGCCGGAGTAGATGAAACGGCTAAAACAGAGCCACATCCAATTCTGATTGTACTTCCTTAATTCTCGACAGCACAGAAACTGCTGGTCAAAAGGGGGCCAAGTTCCAAGGTGCCTTTCTCTAACATTTCTGCATTTTTCTTACATTATATTTCGATGCTCTCAATTTTGTGCATATTTTGCAGAAAATGACATGTCCAAAACTCGGCAGAAGTCCATCTAGTCTGGTTCTTCTGTTGTGACTTGTGATCTAGCTTCCTGTAGCGTGATTCAGATTTTACGGGACCAAGAGTGATTTTCTTGAACTACAATTTGGATAAGGTTCCTATATTACAAACTGCATTTGAACTGCATGTTTTGTTTTAAGGCTGCAGCAACTTAGCATCTTAGACTGCACTGCTAGTTCCTCTATCAGAAAGCTAAATCATTTTAAACTTCAGAGATGCTCTGTCCCCCTCCAAGAAACCATACTACTTTCGCACTTGGTTTGAAGAGAAGGAAGAAAGTGACAAAGACTAAGGAGAACAAAGCCCCGCAGATTATGAACAAGTGATGCGTTTTGGAGCTCGAGCTCCATGGATCCTGATATATTTAAAAAAATCCATATTCAAATTTCCGGATTCCAATTTTTTTTAAAAATAAATACGCAAGTATGTAATGATGTAATGTACATGCGTGTAAAAATTCACGATGAAATACCTTGAAGCACGGCCTATACAAAAAAAACATGTCCTCAGAGAATGAATAGTATCATGTGTTAACAAGCATCAGATTTGTCTTTTTTGCACAGCCCTTATTTCAACATATTTCATCCTAAAAATCTACACATTTATGTGTTATATCTCCATGTATATCTCTATTTTTTTAGATTTTTTTGAAATGTATAAATATGAACTTTGATGAATTTTAAATTTAAATTTTGAGAGCTCCAAAGAGCATTTCCGATTATGAACTTAGTATTTTTGTGAAGCCAAGATCATGAACTCGGTAAGATGAAGACCTTGTAATGTGAAACCCTTCTGGCTATCTTTAAGACTTCTTTTAAGTTTTATTTTGTGCAAATATTCACTCTGTGTGTTACCGTTTGCTTTTAGATCATAGAGATTAAAGTCCGTTCCATGGCAAGCACAAGAGAGAGAGAAAGAGAGAGATGTGGCCTGCTCCTCAGAACGCGACAATACGGCGCGAAGAAAGCCTGCTCTTTGCTTCAATTTTCCCAGTTTCAAGCTGCCATGGAGCTTTGCAGTCCAATAGGAGTACTCGGACTCGCTCACCAAACAGGAACTCTGGAAGCTCTGCAAAGTGCAAACCACTCCGCATCATCTGAATCCCTACCCATTCTAGTCACCTATCCTGTCCGATTCTTTGCTTTTACTGCTACCGCTGCCGTGCACCGTAAATTCAAGCAGTAATTTGACCGTCAATGGAGCAACGACAAATAGTGGAGATATCCCAGCGCACCTCTCGCTCTCGGCAGAACAACAGCAGCTACACTGTCTTCTCTTGGCCGCTCGGGCTCGGCGCCAATGGAGCCCCCGTCCGCCGCGGCTGCCTCGCTGCCCTCGACCTACAAGCTGCTGGACACGTACAAGAAGGCGGCGGCCACGGCGGCGTCCGTCACCGCCTACGCCGTGCTGGCGCGCGGCATGGCGCGGGAGCTCCTGCCGCCCGACCTGCGCGCGGCGGTCAGCTGGGGTGCCTCGCTCGTCCGCGGCCACCTCCAGCCGCCGCCCGCCGAGCGCCGCACCGTCGTCTTCAAGCGCCTCGACGGCGACCTCATGAACTGCGCCAAGTTCAACTCCTTGTACGAGGACGTCCACGAGTACCTCGCCACCCGGATCGACCCGCAGTCCATGAGCCGGCTCTGCCTCAGCGGCGCCGGCGCCAGGATGGTCCTGTCCATGGACTGCGGCGACTCCATGACCGACGTCTTCGAGGGCGTCCGGTTCACGTGGACGTCCGTCGAGGGGGAAGGCCGCCAAGCGCCGGAATGGCTGGAGCTCGCCTTCGACGCCCAGCACACGGACATGGCGCTCAAGAGGTACGTGCCCTCCATCACGGCCGCGGTGAAGAAGACGCGGCACCGGGACCTGGCGCTCAAGATCTTCCTGAACGACGGCCCGTCGTGGCGCGGGATCAGCCACGACCACCCGGCCACGTTCGACACGCTCGCCATGGACCCGGCCACCAAGCAGGCCGTCATCGCCGACCTCGACAGGTTCTTGAAGCGCAAGGAGTACTACCAGCGGATCGGCAAGGCATGGAAGCGCGGCTACCTCCTCTACGGCCCGCCCGGCACCGGCAAGTCCAGCCTCATCGCCGCCGTGGCCAACTACCTACGCTTCAACCTCTACGACCTGGACCTCTCCCAGGTGGGCTACAACTCCACGCTGCAGAAGCTGCTCATCGGCATGCCCAACAGGTCCATCCTTGTCATCGAGGACATCGACCGCTGCTTCAACGCCACGTCCAGGGAAGAAGATGGCCGCAAGAAGCTGCCGCAGACCAACACCATCCATGGCCATGGCGACGATGACTCTGAAGAATTCTCAAACACGGTACGTTGCCTAGGGATGATTCTTGTGAGTTTCTTCTGCACATTGTGTCTCTGAATGACGACATGGATGGAATTGGAATGGCAGGGACAGAGCATCACGCTGTCGGGGCTGCTCAACTTCATCGACGGGCTGTGGTCGACCAGCGGCAAGGAGCGGGTCATCATCTTCACCACCAACTACAAGGACCGCCTGGACCCGGCGCTGCTGCGGCCGGGGCGCATGGACATGCACGTCTACATGGGCTACTGTGGCTGGGAGGCGTTCAAGACGCTGGCGAGGAACTACTTCCTCGTCGACGACCACCCTCTCTTCCCGGAGATACAGGAGCTGCTTGCCGGAGTGGAGGTGACGCCGGCCGAGGTGTCCGAGATGATGCTGCGCAACGAGGACGCCGACGTCGCGCTCCTCGGACTTGTTGAGTTTCTCACGGCCAAGAAGCAGGGAGAGGAAGATTCAGGGAAGCCATGAAGCAGAGTCGAGTGGTGCATTCATCCATGGACACCAAGTACCCAGAAAAAACATCCATCTTTTCTGTTTTGCGAGTAATTTGCAGTTTGGACGAATCTTGTCCTAATTTCTACTAGTATGATCGTATTGACTGTTACTAGCTGTGTTAACTGCTGATTCTGTCCTTCTTTAGCCAGTAGCACTTGTTTGTCTCGGAATGTTTGGGAACTGATTTGGATTTTACTAGTAGCGGATGATTTGGCCGAATAGTCTGTGTTAACTTGGCTAAGAGAATAGTTAGCAGAATCTCTTTTGCACTCATGTTCTTGCTTCAAATTAAGCATCTCAAAGCATAGATACTCATGAGTTTTAAATATATCTCTATGATCATATAAATGATTTTGATCTATCAACTTAAGCGTCTATATATTTAGTTAAACTTTCATTCTCACTTCCCTCATTATCAAGCAAACTTTCTTTCTTTCACACATGTTAGCAAATGTGTCATAGCTCACATTAAAATCGCCATCATCATCTAAGAAATCATCTTCATCACTATTGATAGCCACGAACTCGGGTCAATTGTCCATGAAGTACCTCGGTTGTCCACCAATTCCCCGTATGGATAATCGAGCAAGAACTTAGTCTTTGTGAGTTAAGATCAATTGGCAACACCTTCATCGTCACATTGTTCGGAGTTGGAGTACGTAGTAACTTGTTAGAGAGTTGTTATTGTCGAACTCGGAATCAGATACTTATTCACCGATATCTTCTTTCTTTGTGATCATCTCTATTCTTTCTTTCTATCTTAGGTGAAGAATCTCTCTTCTTGGGACGGGTTGTGCAATCCTATGCAATTGTCCATGCCTTCCATAATTGTAGCAATTCCTATCACAGTGATGATCTTGAGTTGCCATTCCTTGACTTGGAGTGTATGTCTTTGAACTTGTTCTTGTAAAACTTGTTGAAATTACGAACCATAATACCAAGTTATTATCTAGAAACATCCTTCATTTTTTCACTTGTGGTATTCGTAGTGTCACTAGCAACCTTGTAAGCACCACTACTAGATTCATAATGAAGTTTGCTCTTTGCCCTTTAGTGTCATTTTGTGTGCAACTATCCTTTCAAACACTTCAATAGGCTTTAGATTCTTATATTTGGGCATCATTTGGATCAATGTGTACGCAATGTCATATACATGTTATCCAAAGCTCTAAAAATCTTCTTGATGATGAACTTGTTAGTCAGTTATTCGCTTACTAAGCTGACAACCTCATTAGTAATGAGTGATATCCTAGAGTACATCTCAGCGACTCCTTCACCATCCTTCATCTTGAACCTCAGCGATATCCTAGTTGTCCTTTTTTTTACATTCGTTCACTATGAATCCCCAAATTAAAAAGGATAACTAGTACACATGTTTTCTTAAATGGGGTAATTACTGTCACGAATTTGAAACTTAGGGGTAAGATAAAAGTGAAATTAATTGTTTTCCTCTTAAATTTTGATCGACGATTATTCTAGCTACAAATAAAGATTATGATTTGGTGGGAAAACGTCACAAGCACAGTGCGTATGATAAGAAGAATCCCAAACGGAGTATTATCCACAGATCGCAGTAAACATTTCCAAAATTATATTATTCACAAATTGTAGTTCAGGTTACATGTCAAGAAGAGGCTACATATCAAGAACTGAGGCACTCTGTTTTGTACAACTGGAGCTAAATGTCAAGAACAGCTACTCCCTTCGATCCATAATAAGTGTCGCTCATTTTGTACTAAGCTAGTACAAACTTTGTACTAGATGAACGACAATTATTATGCATCGGAAGGAGTACTACATATCAAGCTAAATTCCTGTAGCAGCTTGAGCTGAATCATCGTCAATGCCGGAGAACCATGGATGTCCGAGTGCGGTGGTCGCCGAGAGCCTCTTGTCAAGATTGCATGACAGGAGCCCCTTCAAGATCTGGAATCCTTCTCGGGAAAGGCGGTCCTCGGGGAAGAGCTTGCGCAGTCTATTGCAGCTCCGGACGTCGCGTGAGAGCTTCACCAGCTTGCCGGCGAGCGGCAGCGACTTGTAGGCCGGCCAGGTGCTGTATCCTGGCATACCAAGGACTCCAAAGATCCTGCGAAGCTGGTCACGGTCGTCCTTTCCGTTGAACAGCGGCTCGCCGGCGAGGAGCTCGGCCATGACGCAGCCGAGCGACCACATGTCGACCGCCGTGCCGTAGTCGGGCATCCCCAGGAGCACCTCGGGCGCCATGTAGCGCAGCGTGCCACACTGCGAGTACGGAGGGGCCTCGGACGTGCACATGGCGAGCCCTAGGTCACATATCTTGATGCCGCCCTCGTCGCCGATCAGGATGTTCTGCGGCTTGATGTCCCGGTGGACGATCTTGCGCGCGTGCAGGTGCTCGGCCCCGCGTAGGAGCGCCAGCATGATGCTGCGCACCTCGATCTCCGGGAACGGCCGGCCGCCGCGCTGGTCACGGAGGACCTTGTGGAGGCTCGGCCCGACATGCTCCATCACGAGGGAGAGCTCGCCGGAGACGGGGTTGCGCGAGAGCTCCCGGAGGTTGACGAGGGAGAGGTGGCCACGACAGGCCGCGAGGAACGCGGTCTCCCGGAGCATATCGCGCTCGGTGGCGGCGGAACTCTGGCTGCTGCTGCTGCTGCCTCCGCTTCCGCTGCTGCTGGAGTGGAGGGCGCCCTTGACGGCGACGACCTCGCCGGTTGCGCGGTGGCGGGCCTTGACGACGAGTCCGAAGCCGCCCTCGCCAAGCACGCCCGTCTGCTCGTATTCCTCGGGGCACCAGATGCGCCGCCTCCTCTTGCCGCCGCTGGCTGACCTTGACGTGGAGGTGGAGGCGGGGTGCAGGTCCACAAGAGAGTCTATGGCGTCGGCGGCGTGGCTGGATCGCTTGACGGCCATCGATCTAGGTCGGATCGGAGAATTGGGGATTGGGGACGGGAGGAAGGAGGGTGGCAACAGATCACGGAGGAAAGCAGATGGAACGCTCGTATATATGGTGGAGGCTCGCGTCGCCATGGCGGGTTGGAGTAGCAATCGGCATCGGACAACGCGTTGAGTAGGTGGCGGGCGCGGCAAGACAGACGCCAATTCGGATTCGAAATCCCGCGCAGGATTGGATGGAACAGAGTTGCAGGCTTTAGCGGGCCCTTGGCGGATTGGATTAGTTATAAAGGCCCATTTTGTTACGGAGCCGGATTGGGCTTGATGATAGAAGCGGTCGCGCGGCAACTTCTTACATTACAAATGGGCCGAAGCAGAGTACACACTTTCCAAGCTCAAGCAGAAAAATAGTATACGGTTTGTAGATTGCGAACCCGCATCTGCATTGTAACTCAGAAAAAAAGTCGCACACGGCATAACGGGCAACGGGAAGACAAACATGCACAAACATACCCTCTTGTTTAGGGTTTTACCTACTTCGACGATGATCTTAGTCTTCGACGCGAGTGTACCACTGCCTCGATCGATCAGGGAATCCCATCGGCTTCGTTCTAAGGGATGTGAAAAGCATCGGTGTGTTCGCTGGCAAGTTCACTAAACCCAAGCTATGGCGACGACGAAGGATGATCATCTTCGTCGATGGGTCTCTAGAACGAGGAATTTGGAGGAGATGATGCGGTTTCTTAACCCGAAGGAAGAGAAACTTGATGACGTGGTTATAGGGCAAGAAGAAGTGGAGTTGTTTGAGGTTGAGCCAAATGGCTTCTGATTGGGCGTTTAAATAGAGATCCTCTTTTTAGTTCTTTGGCCATCTTTGGAACTTTGAAGTCGGTGTGCGCGCTTGCTCATGTGCCAAAGTTCAGAGAGGTGAGGGAAAACATGTTTTATCTTCCAGATGCACTTGGTGATTAGAAGAAGGTCGTTCATGGCATATTTCGCTGTTCAGGGGGATGGGGTTATTGATTTGAGGACTATGATGGAAAGATTGATCTCGTGTCCTTTGCTTTTGATGGATTATATGTTTGGGCCGAAATGTACACGGGATTGGGAGGGTTAGATAGATCCAGATAACCTCAAAATTATACTCTGAGAGGGATTGCATTAAAGTCAGAGCTCGTGTGCTGGTGGGAATGCCCATCACTATGTTTACTAATGGTGTGGAGGGGGAGGAAGGTGTATGCTATAGGTTAAAATCCAAGAAGATATTGTATTTTTGTCTGGTTTGCAGGATGATGGAGCACAAGCACGAGAATGTGGTGATCGTTGAAAATATTCCCTAGAGCTAATAAAAAGTTGCTATTATATGTCTTTGTTCATAATTAAGTGTATACTTTTGTGCTATAGTTGCATTGGGTTTTGAATACGAGATCCTGTGGAAAACTTAATTGCATGCGTGGAAACATAAACACCAATCAGATGCCTACTCGTGCCTGTAGAACTAGTTCATGTATTGATGATGATATTGTTTTCCTGATCATGGGCAACGTTAATGTAAAAAGTATGACAACAATAATAAGCAAAAATTGTTAATAGAATTATGTTGGATAGACCCAACTTATGGATTATTGCGATATCACATTGTTATTATGTTGTCGGTATTTTCATATAAATTGCTAACATTTACTTACGCATTTGGATCATGAATACATCGTGTACCAACATTCCAGACGGTTACTTTGGGATTACCAAATGTCACACCATACATGAGTGATAATAAAAGTAACTTATGGGTATATCAAAAAAGTATGTCTCCGTGTCGATAGTTTAACACTTGGATTTACTCTTCGATGATGGAGAAATACAGTTTGGGTCCACTCGGTATTACGATATCATTATTCTCTGGCAAGACACGTGTGATTGAGATCATAAGGATACCGAAATAAGAAAAGGAGTAAAGATACCAAAATTGAGAACGAGGATAACTAGGTCTATTGATTAAAGTGTTGACCATGAGGATACCGATAAAGTATTGTCTCGGATTTTGTAACCTGTCGCAAAGAAAATAGTATTTTATGCGATAATAAAATGTTTGTTTGATTAAGATCTTTGTGAATGCAAGGGATTTAACAAGGGTGTCAAATCCCTTGTTAATTATTGACCGAAAGGCATTTCGGGTCAGTACTAGAAGATATAGAACATTGAGAGAATGGATACGAGAAGAGTGCACATTATTTCAAATGATTTCAGGAGCATCCGATAGTTTTGATAGTGTCCTAAAAGCACATGAAAAGATCCCGATGAGATGGGGTGACTTCCCTCCAAGACGACTAAATTATTCCTCCTTTATTTGTGGCATGCATATTTTGTTGATGTGTTTTTTTTGTGGTTTTTGCAAATGTTTTCATGAGATTGAATATAGACATAACATATGTGGTTATTGATTGTATGGCAATCTAGGTATCCATCCCGCGGGGGTCACGCACCGGTTCGTCCCGGGGATTCCGGATCGGGCGATCGGGAGGCGCGAAGAGGGTCCCTTGCGTGCCGCCGGTGGCGCCGCCGGTTCCCTCTCCCTCCGTCGGCCGCTCCGGTGGCGGGAGGGAGGGGGAACCTCAGGTCTGTCCGCTAGGCGGGTGCGTGGTAGGGTTAGGGTTGAGGGTGCCGCTGCCGAGGCCGTTGCGGTGGTGTCGCGTCGGAATAAATCTCTCCGGGCTCCGTTCGCGGTCAAGCGAGGTTTTGGCCTTCGTCTAGGAGCCAGAGGAGTTGGGGATCCCCGGATCTCGTCGAGGTCGCGGGCTATGGTGTCTGGAGGTCCATCGGCTCTGGCCGGTTGGGTCCTCAGATGGGCGATGGATGCATGGAGACGAAGACCCTTCTTCTTCCATGTCGGTATGATTTGCTGCTCCTGTTCTCTTCCTTCCTCTGCGCTGTTGCTGGAGGGAGATTCTGCTTTGCCCAGGCGGATGGCCCGGCCGCGGTGCTGAACCGGTCGGATGACTCGAGTTCTCTTCCTTCTGGAAGGGACACTTTTTGCGGTACTCAAAGCCAAAGATGGCGACGGCTGTTGCAGGTGTATTGGATTGGTATCCATGCCCTCTCAGCGATGGTGTCAAGGAAAGAGGAAGCAACATGGTGGCAATTGCACCGTGGTTAAAGATGATGACCTGCTTATGTCTGGTTGCAGATCTTACTGTTGCAGGAGTATTCTCTCAAGTTTATGGGATGATGACACAAGGCTCCGGAGATCTTCATGTGTTTTGGTTGTTTTAGGGCGTTCTAGGTGTTCATGGTCCTCTGTGATTGTATTTCTGTATGCTTGTAAGGGTCAACAACTTTGTATTTTTTCGTGATTTGAATATAGAAAATCTCAAAAAAAAAAAGATTGTATGGCAATCTTAAGGAGCACCTCTTCCCACTGGTGGGTATTTTTTTGCCTATTTCCATCCATTAACGTGTTGGCAAGCCAGGTCGACAAGGCTCAAATTTTGCTTCAAACACATGCCATTGTTCACCGTTGCTTTCATAAGAATGAGAGGAAATCGTCGGCAACAAAAGAGAGGAAACTGAAGGTGGTCTTCACGAGGTGGCTAGTGGGCATAGTTGGTGCCTCCCTCGGAGAACATTTGAGAAATCTTTTATCAGCGATCCTGGGAACCGGGACCAGACCCGAGATTCCCAGAGCCTCAAGCGTCACTAGGCTACCAAACGTACCAACCGAATTGGCGTCAGCCGTCGCGTAGTTTCATTCTATCGTGCGTACAGATCGAAACACACTTGCCCAGCCCACGTTTGGACAAACCACAGGAATTCCTCCAGCCATCTCTCACGGTGCTTGCCAAATGAAACTTGGCCAACGATCTTGGCAACAAGATGCAAACCTTTTTCCGTTGTTCCCACATTTCAGGGTTTCAGATACACAGGAAGTAAACATCTATGTATCGGCAGCAACAAGGCAGAGTGCATTAGAGATCATACAATATTTGCAGTTCAGCTCAGAATGGTGCATACAACACCAAAACTTGGGACGAGTAGCATCGAAAGCCAAAATGGGGAAATGGGCATCAACAATCATGGCCACCCTAACAACATCATCTTCAGTACATTACAGAAAAAGGAAACACGCATAACAGCAATATGTAACGCAACGGAACCATTACCTGAGTATACAGATCAAAGCCAATCATTAACCAGCCAACTACTTATTAACCCAGCTACTTAATAGTCATCCCCCTCGTCACCCTCGTCGTCCGCGCCTTCGGCGCCAACCTCCTCGTAATCCTTCTCGAGAGCAGCCAAGTCCTCACGGGCTTCTGAGAACTCGCCTTCCTCCATACCCTCACCAACATACCAGTGCACGAACGCACGCTTGGCGTACATCAAGTCGAACTTGTGGTCGATGCGCGAGAACACTTCGGCAACCGCAGTGTTGTTGCTGATCATGCAAACAGCGCGCTGAACCTTTGCCAGGTCGCCTCCGGGGACAACAGAAGGTGGCTGGTAGTTGATGCCGCACTTGAATCCAGTAGGGCACCTTTGTGATGGCAGCATAAATATGTTAGTTACGCAATCAGGTGTCAACTACCAAGTGGATAGCTGCTCGTGACAAATAATGTAAGTGCAACTAATAATGCGATAAAGACAGCTTACCAGTCGACGAACTGGACAGTTCTCTTGGTTTTGATGGTTGCTACCGCAGCATTGACGTCCTTGGGAACAACATCACCACGGTACATCAAGCAGCAAGCCATATATTTTCCATGCCTAGGGTCACACTTGGCCATCATGCTTGAGGGCTCAAATACAGCATTGGTGATTTCAGGCACAGAGAGCTGCTCATGGTAAGCCTTCTCGGCGGAGATAACAGGGGCATACGATGAAAGCATGAAATGGATACGTGGGTAAGGGACAAGGTTGGTCTGGAACTCTGTGACATCCACATTGATGGCACCATCAAACCTCAGGGAGGTGGTGAGTGAAGATATGATCTGCGATATCAGCCTGTTCAAGTTGGTGTAGGTTGGCCTCTCAATGTCAAGAGACCTCCGGCATATGTCATAGATAGCCTCATTATCTAGGAGGACTGCAACGTCGGTGTGCTCAAGCAAAGAGTGGGTGGAGAGGACACTGTTATATGGTTCTACAACAGCTGTCGAGACCTGAAATACAGAGTGGCATAAGATAGTGATAAGCTGAAATGGAAATAATGCAACAGCATATCTACCCATACTGTCCCCACAACAGCTAGGATGCAGATAACCTACTCACATGAACATCCTGAATGGTCCACGGTCACATGGACAGGTAGGTACAGTGCTATGGGATGGGATAATGTTGGCTCATAAGCAGTGAATGCATAACAGAATCCATATATAATCAGGGCTGTAGGTAAACTAATTCTACACCAGCATTAGCATTTTAATTTTTCACATATTCTATTGAAAATATCCAGAAATGATGAAAGATCTAGCTTAATGCATTTTCTATTTACTTCATGGATAGTAAAGAAAATCATCCGATCAGAATATAAAATTGAACCAGACTGAATAATAAACTCAAATTTTCTGAAACATTAAGACACACATTAACACGGCAATGGTTAATGAACAAGTTATACCTGTGGGGAAGGGTAAATGGTGAAACCAAGCTTAGATTTCTTGCCATAATCAACCGAGAGACGCTCCAACAACAGGGAGCCAAGTCCTGATCCAGTTCCACCACCAACAGCATTGAACACCAAGAATCCCTGCAGCCCGGTGCAATTGTCTGCCAACTTGCGTACACGATCCAGACATAGATCTACAATCTCCTTTCCAACTGCATTACACAAATATGATCAGAACTGGGTATATTTATAATTGCAAGGGACTAAAATTTCTTTAACAGTGACAGAAATGAAAGATGAATTACCAGTGTAGTGGCCACGGGCGAAGTTGTTAGCGGCATCCTCCTTCCCGGAGATGAGCTGCTCCGGGTGGAAGAGCTGTCGGTAGGCGCCGGTGCGCACCTCATCGATGACAGTGGGCTCAAGGTCGACGAAGATGGCCCTTGGCACGTGCTTGCCCGCACCGGTCTCGCTGAAGAAGGTGTTGAACGCATCGTGTGCAACACCAACTGTGGTATCACTGAATCATGAACCAAAAAATCGGTGTTAATGCTTGGATTGGAAGAACTCTAATCACTGTTGTATGCACAAACTTATCTACACAATTTCATGAAGCATCCTACCATTGTCAAATTTTCAGATCTCGCGTCTTAATAAAAAGATAGAAACTTGGGATTGTCCCGTGGTACGTGCCTAAAAATTGCAGTTACAATGAACAGGAGTACGCGACGTCTGTCCGGCCTAGCTAACAGAAATAGGACAAATGCACCAACTAAAAGGGTACAACAAGAACGGACATGGGCAAACTCTTAATTGGAAACGTCGCGCATCTCGTCCTGTTCTTTCCAATCTCTCAACAGCCAGACAAGATAAGGACTTTCCCCCCAAAAACCCATCGCAATGTCCATGTCCAAACGGGGAATATAATCCAACGACACATTGATGATGATAATTCAGGAAATAAAAGGAAATTACACCAAATTCGTCCCCATAAAGGTAACCACACACGAAAAAAAGGCAATTCAGAGAGGCAATTTATTTAATCGTAATTTTGCAGGCCAATAACCCGTAGCGCGTCGCGACATTAAAGAAGCGGAATGCATTTAGGGATGAGGGAGGATCCAATCCAAGAAGGATGGCGCACCTGGGCATGGTGCCATCCTGGTTGATGCCGTGCTCGAGGCAGTAGAGCTCCCAGCAGGCGTTGCCGACCTGGATCCCGGCCTGGCCGATGTGGATGCTGATGATCTCCCTCATCTCGCCTCGCTCCCTTGCCTCTCGCCTTCCTGCTCCCGGATCTTTCCCGCGGTCTAAGGAAAATGGCCTCCTCTCTTTCTCTCTCTCCCTTCCAAAAATGCGTGAGATCGGGAGATAAAAGGGGAGAGGGAGTGGAGGGGATCGGGAAGTTTGCGACGGGGAGCAGTTGCTTTTACGTGAGCCGAGCCGGTGGGTGCTCCGTGGACATGATCCACGTGAGCCGGCCGATGGGTGCTTTGACCTTCTCTTCAGTTACCGATGATGGTAGTGGTCACGTTTCCAGGGAGGAAATGGAGCTCGCGAATGGTAACCGGTCGACCAGCGAGGATAATTAACTGCTGCGCTGCGCATGCATGGCCATCGTCGCCACTAAAAATGAATCAACCCTGGAAAAAACTTCCTAATCCAAAATGAATGGGATACCACCATTTTTTAATGAACAAACATTTAGTTTTGTTTTTACTAAATTTTTCTACAAATTGTTAAAAAATGACAAATAAATTAATGAAACCAGCACTACATACACCTCTGAGAAATAAAGTGAATGCCTTGAATTCATTGTTGATCCTGAGCCACAAGACCAACCGTGCATATACTTTTTCGATGAAGGAAATATATTAATATTGTAGGGATATCAATTACACCAAACCTCTGCAACAACACAAAGACATTATAGATGCACACAACACAGAAACAAAAAAAATAAAAAGAAGAAGAAGAAAAACCCCGCTACGGTGATTCATTTTCCATAGCTGTAACACATCCACCACCAAAACAACATCAAAAGTTCTAATTCTCCAAAATCCATGCCTCCTAGAAGGAAATAATGTACAAGCGTCATCAACACCCGATCATAGATCTTGTGTTTTCACAGTAGAGAAATCCACATTCTCATAACAATATATTCAACAAGGTCATTGTCAGACACGACCATTTAAGGCCAGATCTTGAATTTTCACCCTAAAAGATACTAAGACTTTGTACTCCTCATATGTTGTCGCCTCCACTTGCCGATGTCACTGCTATGAGTCCTGAATCACCAAGCAAATTCCTCGTCGCCTCCAAGACTCAATCCACCATTACTAGGCCACAGACCTCAACCGCCATGACATTATTCGTCATTGCCTTCACCATGAAAACCGCAATACCGAGATGTCCCACAATGTCAACCAACAACGAAGCTTCGCGTCACGCCCTCGGACGCACATGCTAAAATAAAGCGCACATGACTGAATTCCATCCGCTCTAGCAATCTACAGGCATTAAGCGCAATGGAGATCGTTTGCGTAGCCTTCTGAAACCCGTCAACGGCCAGATCAGTGAGAACCGATAGCAAGTAGAACACCATCTTAGCGCGAGAAGAACCATATGACCCCTCCATTATTCTAGCATAACGAGTAGGCCCTCACGTTGTCGGTCAGAGCAGCAGAGGAGAAGGCAATCGTGGAACTGCTTGCGTGGACGCGCCACTCACCCCTGGCTCGTCGCTCCCGCTCGCGCTAGGCCATAACCAAAAAGGCTAAGGCGACTTGTGCAGATGCGCCGACACTCCTTCGCGCTGCTATTGCGGTAGATCGGTGTTGCAAGGGCTCCACCACGCTGCCGACACAACACCAGCGTCACCATCGTAGGCCACCACCGCCGGAGAGAGGGAGAGAGCCCGAGGCGGTTGCCCAGCTCAGCATAGCACACTGCACCGTCTAGGGTTGACCCCTGCGCGCAACGAGCGAGAGAGGCCCGCCGATTGCCGCACAGGCTTTTCCCGGCAGCATCGCCTGGTGGCAACGAGGTAAGGTGAGGGTGAACAGGATTTGGCGGGGGCGGCGCTAGGTTCCACCCGAGCCGCCTCCCTGAAAACCGTTCATATGTGAAATGGTTGTTTGGATGCTGCTAATTCATCCCTTTTTTGTTTATTAGTGATATGTTAAATGTTAGTGCGATTTTACTTTGTAGGCTATGTGAAAGTGACTTGAAAAGACAGTGTTCTTTGTTGTTGTTCTCTCTTTGCAACATGACTTGGAAAAAAAAAGCGTCACCGCAGACGTGATCCGGATGCTTAGCTAATACTCCAAAAATGTGTAGGAGAATTTCAAGATGGTTATCGACATCATCAATAGCAATAGCAACCCACCCATAGCTGCTTACTACTTTATGCGTTTTGATTACGCTCGCTCGCTCGCTCGCTGAGTTTTGATAAAACTTATCCACCCCGATGAAGAAGCCCAAAGTGTCACAGGAGTCGCCATTTGCCATCACCTGTTTGTCTCTCTGCCGGCCGGCGGGTGTGATTTTGTCCCAGGAGGACCGGGTGCAGGGCGGAACAAAAGTAGAGGAGCCACCACGGCCAAAGGGAGGTGTCCGCCCCGCGCCGGCACGTGCTTCTTCGATTTGGATTAGCTGTTTCGCGTGGATACGCCAGCGCTGCTCCGCTCCGCCGGCTCACTCGGCTCCACTCCACCCCACGCCAACAACAGCTGCGTTTTCTTTCACCGGTACCGTTGCTGCTCTGGCCTCTGGGATCAATGTAACTAAGCTGTTACGGATCCGATCCACTCTAACTAACCGCAGAGATAGACAGAGAGAGAGAGAGAGATGCCGATATTTGGTCCGGCCAGATGATGAGATTCATCTTCTTCAAAAGGGGAGGGAAAGGTTTCGACTTTTGAGCTGGTACGGATGGCGAGCTACTAACCACTCCGGGGGGCACCGCACCTATAGATTAAATCGTGCGGTGGACGGACCGTCGCCACCACGGACAGCTGCGATCCAGCCAGCACACCAGAGAAACCGAGCCACCCAGGCTCGCTCGCTCATCGGCCGGCCAACATCGGCGTCGCGACCATCCATCCATCACAACAAGTGTACTCTACGTCCACAACGGACGAACTTTTAATCTCAGGCAGCAGCAGCTGAATTGCATTGCACGAGAAACTACTGTAAAGTAGCATCACGAATAGTCGTCTCAGGTAAAAAGAAATCCAACACCATAAGTATGAAACTACTCACTTCCGCCCGCCTGCGCACAAGATCTGAGGTTGTACTCGCCACTGGGGATTAGTTAGTGAGAAGCTTCATTAGTTAATGATTATCAAGAGAGTATTTAAATCTGATGGCTACCTGGCCAGTGGCTCGATCACTGAGTGCAGTACGAGTGACAGTGAGGCTGCCGCCGGTGACAGCTGCGGAGGCTTCAATACCAAGCCGAGAGCCCTGCTAATCAACCTCGATTATTCATTCATTCCACCGGGGCCGGCTGGACGGACGGATCATTGCATCCATTTGCAGATGCTGCAACTTGGCAGTATTTATTAAGCCACCCCAAAAAGATTGTTTGGTGGCTATAATTTACATCAACAGACCAGAGGGTCTTCTTGACCGGCCAATTCGCGATGGGAATGGGTACGAAGGATTCCTTCCTTCCTTGCGAGTGGTACTTGTTTATGTCTGGCCGCTCTTGCTCCGGTGGATTGATTTCTCGCTTGCTGCTGCACTGGCTCTGCTCCTGTAGCCCAAGCTGTGCGGGATCCTTTCATGCATGTGCCCTGGGACCTGGGTCGATCATTGAAAGTGGCGATTCGTACATGGTATTTTGGGCAACATTGGCCCACGACTGTGTATCCGGTTTTCGTCTCCAAGGTGAAATGCGCGCTCCGCGACCTCGTGGAGGCTAGTGCGCCGTCCATCTTATGTATAGTTGAAACTCAACTTGCAAAAGATCGAGTCCAAGGTTTGGTTTGGCGGTATCTTTGGGGTTTTCAAACAGATTTGCGGTTGCAAGCAGTGGAGAAGTGAGGATCTTGGTTTGTTTTGGAAATCAAAAGTGAATTTGGAGGTTAAAAACTATTCCGAGTATCATATGTTTTTTTGTGGATAGTGGGATTCGATGAAGCTTAGCGTGCTTCTATGACGAGGCCGATAGAAGTTTGAGACACCAGACATGGGATACGATGAAAAGATTGCGCAACATGAACACTCTTCCGTGGGTTTGCTTTGACAACTTTAATGAAATAATGCGACCCGAGGAGCAGATGAGACGGAACATAAGAGACGGTGTGCAAATATCGGGCTTCCGAAAAGTTGTTGATGTTTGTGGTTTGTCAGACTTGGGCTATAAAGGGTTGGACTGGACCTTTGAAAAAAAGTTGCTGATGCAAGTATTACTGAGTCAAACTGATCGTGCACTAGCTACTCCAAGTTGGTCGGCGATGTACCCATACACTATGGTAGAATGCTTAACAACAGCGAAAAGTGACCACTGTCCAATTTTATTATCAACAGAGATCGACAGTGGCTAGGTTCAATACCGATTGAAGAAACCACTTACATATGAGATGGCATGGGAATCTGAGGGAACTTTTAAAGAGATGGTGGAGAACCAGCGGAGGACACCACCACCGGTGGCCTCGGTGGATGATATGGCGAGCAAGCTTCATGTTCTAAGGACCACGATGCCCTATTGGGAGAAAGAACTCTTTTGGTTGTGTGAGACAGGAGCTAAGTTTGTTAAGAAGGAGGCTGGAAGAGCTAAGGTTTGATCCACACCGTGTCGGGCTTAGCGTGGAGGAGAAGAAAGCCCATGATCGTATTCTCTCTTATCATGATGAAGTAATGATGCGGCAGAAGTCGAGGATATCTTGGTTGATGGAGGGCGACAACAACACTTGGTTTTCTTAGCGTAAGGCCAGTGCAAGGCGTGCGAAAAATAAGATTACACAACTCCAGAAACCTGATGGAAGTTTGTGTACGAAGGAGGATATGTCACATATGGCTAGTTCTTTCTATGAAGAGTTGTACAAGTCCGAAGGAACAATAGCGATGGAAGAGGTATCGTCACACATGTCCTTGAGAGTGAAGCCGAACATGAATGCTCAACTGAATAAAAGATATAGTAAAAAGGAAGTGAAGATGACACTTTTCCAGATGTTCTTGGCAAAAGCACCTGGTCCTGATGGTTTTGCGGTGTAGTTCTTTCAACGACTGATACGTCTCAAACGTATCTACAATTTTTGCTCGTTCCATGCTTATTTCATGATATTGCTACACTTTCACATCATTTTATAGCATTTTGTGGAACTAACCTATTGGCCCAGTGCCTAGTGTTAATTCATGTTTTTTGTTGTGTTTTCGTTTCAGAAATCGTACACAGAAAATATTCTCCAAATTCCTTGAAAATTCACGGAGATCGGTTCCCCAGGCGGCCAGAGGACGCGGACTGGACCCTGGTCGCGCCCCCTAAGTCGCCTGGGAGCCCTGGACCACCTCCTAAGTCCCCCCCCCTTCGCCTATGTATTCCTTGTAAACCTATTTTACCCGAGGAGGAAGAATTAACGGAGAAGGAGTCGCCGTTCTGCCACCACCACAAAACTTTGATCTAGGGCTGATGGAGCCCTATCTTGGCACCCTGCTAGAGGGAGATATCATCCTTGGAGGCCTCTTCCTCGGCATTCTTGCCTTCCAGATTGTTGTATATGTGCCCTAGAGGAAAATTAATAAAAATATTTGTCACATATCTGTTTGTTCATAATACGTTATATATTGTGCTAGAACTGTATTAAGAGGAAACATTAATACACGTGTGATATATAACAACCTGGTCCCTAGTTAAACTCAGGCATACTAGCTCATTGGGCAATTGATGATCAAGGTTTCCTGATCATGAGAACATAATAGTCTATTGACAATGAGGTCATATCATTAGGAGAATGATGTGATGGACACACACCCACCTTAAGCATTGTAGTGTGATCAAGTCACATAAGTTCAGCATTGCGATGACTTAATAACATAGTGACTGAATCCTTAGACCGTGATGATCATACATAATTGCTATCTATTAGGATGCTTTGAGTGCATTAACCGTTACACTGAAACATGGTAACTGAAAAGGTGTATCTTGGGTATTCCTAAGTAGATAAGTTGAGGAGTATGAAATAGATCAGAGCGGGATTTGTCAATCCGAGTGACGGATAGGTACTCTGGGCCCACTCGGTGGTGTTGCATCAATAGCTTGCAAGCAAGTGACTAGGTCACAAGAGATGTAATATTCACAGACGAGTAAACATGTTATGTCGGAGACGAGGAAGAACTAGGTATTGGATACCGACGATCATACCTCGGACAAACATAGTACCGAAGCACAAAGGGATCAATTCATATTGTTAACGGTTCAACAGCGATGAAGTTTATTCGATGGAAGCGTAGGGGCACATCAAGGATTGTAACCAGATCCCACATGATGGTCATTGGTCAGAGAGTTTCTCGATCATGTCTACTGTTTCCCGGACCGTAGGGTGTCACACTTAAGGGCAATCGATGCATTAAGGATTGATTCGGGATCATTGGTGAAAAGAGAGAAAACACCGGAAATGTATCGGGAGGTGCCGGAAGCTGTTCCGGATATTTTGAAAGGTTCAAAATAATATATATTGATGTTTAAATATGTTTTATTATTTAATTGACAGAATTAAATATTAAAAATGATTTAAAAATTAATTAAAAATGAGAAAAAGGCCCATGAGGGGAAGGGGGAGTCTCCCCCCTTGGGCTAGGCGCCAAGGGAGGGTCCCATCCCCCCCATGGCCGGCGCACTCCCCCCCCCTTGTGGGGTTTAGTCCCACATGGGGAGAGGAGGAGAGTTCCCCCCCTCCTTGGCCTATAAAAGGAGGGGTGGGATGCCTTTTCTCAACACAACATTGAGTTCTTTCTCTCTCTCTTTCTCCGACCTAGAGCGGACTCCCCTTGTTTGGAGTTTGCACCTGGTTGGGGGTTTCACCATCATCTGGACGCCGTCGCGCTGCCGGAATCGGGATCTGGATCAATCTTCTTTCTGCTGCTCTTCTGGTTCGGAGCCCGGAGGGACGTCGGTTGCACCGTACGTGTGTAATCCCGCGAGGCACTACACGTGTGGTGCTACATCATCGTCGAAGGTTCTTCAACACGACAGGGAGGTCGTAGGATCAGAGTCTACGCCAACCACGTTCGAGGAACGTTTCCCTCTTTCGGTCTTCAAAGGTATGAACACCGATTCCTTCCGTTACATACATCAGCATAGCATAGATCTTGGGTTCGGGACTCGTAGGTAGGAAAATTATTGTTTTCTGCGCCGATCCCCAACAGTGGTATCATGAGCAAGGATATGCGTAGATGTATTGTACAGGTAGAACACATCTAGAATGTGGGCATCAATTCTCCAATTGTTACCCTCCCACGTGTACTCGTTTAGCGTTGCGGCAATGTCCTGATGAAGCGGCCCCGACCGAACTTACGCGTTTACGCGAGACTGGTTCCACGCTTGACATATGGCTTGTACCATATAAGTGGCTGGGGGGTGTCTGTCTCTCTAACATTAGCGACGCGAAGACGTTTGCAACGGAGGGCCCCGACAGGGGTGTAATAGAGACGATTGCAGGATTGGTGTTGTGGCTTGTTTTCGCAAGATATAAAGCGGTTCTCTCTCGAAACCCCTTAGCAGCCACGTAAAACTTGCAAAAGATAAAGTAGAAGGCGTTTTAACTTTAATTTGCATGTAAGGGGGGATCATAGCTTGTATGATTTACAGTTTTACTTCCTGTCTTGCTAATATGCTAGATATGCGACGGTAGCATGATAGGATAATCTCTCTCAATACCATGATTGTATTCTCCCTTAGTGGGCACCACCTGGAAGGATCTCTTTATGATAGGCAAGCCGTGACGATCGGGTGTCATACATACATTAGCGATCGCATGAGGTTGGGTTTGGCAAGCCTAGCATATGCAAATATGGCCTTGCTGAACAGCCATACACTAAGGTTCGACTGGCAGGCTTGTCATATGTAGATATGAGCTTGGGATACGGATGACCGAAAGGTTAAGCATGAGTCATATAACGGATATGATTGGCATGATGGCCTACCTAGGGAGATGTGTCGTCGGCCGTGTGATATTCGAGGACGATCATTCAAACTAGGATTATGTTAATCACTTAGTAAATTTGGAGAGATGTTTAACTAAGTGGGAGTTTTAGAATTAATTAAAATTGAACTCCAATTATGAACAAAGTCTAAATATGTGTTTTGCAAATAACCATTGTAGATGGCTGCACCTCGCCACTCATTCAACTTAGGGTCATTCCTAGACAAAGACAAACTGAAAACCGATGGGTCAAACTTCACCAACTGGTTCCGCACTCTGAGGATTCTCCTCGTTCCCCTCAAGATGGCATACGTGCGTTAGGTGATGAACCACCAGCAGACGCTAGTCAGGATGAGAAGAATGTCTACCTCTCCAAGACGGATGATTACAACCTTGTCCAGAGTGGAATGCTTTACTCCATGGAGGCTGAGCTGCAGAAACGCTTTGAGAGGATGGGTGCATATGATATAATCACCGACCTCAAGGACTTCTTTGCACCCCAAGCCAGGGCTGAACGTTATGAGGCTTCTGAAGCTTTCTTCTCAGCAAATATGGATGAGCATGTGTTAGTGAGCACGTGGTCAAGATGTCTGGCTACGTTCAACGCTTGAATGCTCTGGAATGCCAGATTCCAGATGAACTTGCTGTTGATAGGGTGCTGCAGTCGCTGCCCCCTAGCTACAAAGGCTTTGTGTTGAACTACAACATGCAGGGGATGACTAAGACCCCTTCTGAGTTGTTCGCCATGCTGAAAACTGCTAAGGTTGAGATCAAGAAGGAGTTGTTGGGAAACGTAGTAGAAAACAAAAAAATTCGGCCTACGAATCAAGAACCCAAGATCATCCAAGAAGATTGCATACAAGGTTTTAGGTCATGGCTCACCAACCGATGTAGCGGAAGTAGAGTTGGTGAAGACCGTTGGTGCAGATCCCCGCAGCTAGGAATTTCAATGACCTCCCAACCGCGAGGATATCGATCCCGCGTACCGTTCCACGATCCGTTGCGCGATCCGTCCCGCGAACCTTCCCGCGATCTGTCCCGATCAAGTCCCACGAACAAGTCCCTCGAACATGATCTCCGAGGAAGAAGAAGGACCTCGAAGAAGGATCAAAGGTATGACCCCTCTACCGGTATCCACACATCCCGATGTAGCAATCCAGCAGCGCTCCGCCGTCCAGAGAAGAACGCCACCGAGAGAAACTAGAGGGAGAAGAGCCTAGCGGCGTCCGGACTAGAACGATCTAGCCCGAAGAGAATTAGAGGCGCGTGGGATTTAGCTGGGGCAACCTTGGGGCTTTTCTGGTGTGTCTTTGGGGCTACCCCTGCCCCCGAATATATAGGTGGAAGCCTGGGGTCACAACTTGGGCGAGGGTCCTCCCCAAAGTCGGTTTTGGCCACCAGGAGGAGTCCAACACGGATTCCCCGCCGAAACGCCGCGGACCCCGGCGTCCTGGTCCAAAACGCCAGGGACCCTGGCGTCTGGGCCTTGGACTCAGGGAAAGTCCTTTTCCTTCCAAGTTACGACCTTGTGGACCTTCCTACTTGGTATAACGTCGGTTTCCACGGTTTGGAGAGTTCCTTAACTCTCCGGATACTTCCATAAGCTCCTGGGAACCTTCCGAAACCACTCGGAACATTTCTAGAATTCCCGAAACAATTTCCCGATGTGTCGTAACCTTTCCACAACTATTACCGAATGTTGCAAAACCTTCCGAGACTATCACGAATGTCTTGTTACCACTTCAAGACTCTTCTTGAATGTTCCGGAATCATTCGAGACTGTTCTCGAATATTCTAAAACCATTCGGCACCACCTAGAACACTTCTAGTGCTACCCAGAACACTTCCGGTTCCACCCGAAACAATTTCGGTACCCTTTCTCTTTTCATCTCCTAGTTCTCTAACAGATTACTACTCGTTAAGTGTGTGACCCAATAGGTTCGGTATAATGCGGACATGACTCAGAACATCTTCCGGACATAGGTCAATAGCTTTTTGTCAATAGCCAATAATCAACAGCGGAGCCATGGACACCCATGTTGACTCCCGCACATACACGAAGAAACTTCGAGTGAACCTTTATGTTTAGTCATGTACCATTCCCTTTGCTTCGTGATATATGACAAAGTTAGAGGAGAGATGTTTGGCACCCATGTGTAACAACTTCTTGAACACAAGCCACTCGTTATCCTCTTTGCTCGTTTGTCTCTATTTCTCGTTATTGTATTCCGGTATCCCCGTGATTAAATCACAATGCGTCTGGCCAGACTAGAATGGATACCGTCATACCGAGTGGGCCCAAAGTCAATATCTCTTCATCGTGAAGGAGCAAATCCCATTCTTGAACTATCACAGTCACTAGCCACACCATCCGACATACCCAGAACTTATTTTACTACTTCCCATTTACGGGAGGATTCATCTAAGAACCAAAGCATGTCTTCCTGTGTGAAGCAACTCGATACTCTCATGGTCTAAGGAATTACGTATATGATAACATTTCATGATATGACTTATAACGTAGTTACGATGTGATCTCTAAGTATATCATTCAATACTGGGGTCGGTTCAACATCATTGTTCTGCTAACAATATGTTCCCATTGCTACTGACATCCTTGTTACAAGAACAATGTCCATGATTAAGAAAACGTAATCATCAGTTAGCACATGAGCTGGTCTTAGAGGCTAAACCAGGAACTCTTGGTGTTTACATTTCCACACATGCAAGTGAGTTTTCTTCTGAATCTCATAATCAGGGTCATTGCAATTATAGCACAGAAATATAAACATTAATTACGAACGTGGAAATATATATAATAACATTTTATTATTGCCTCTAGGGCATATTTCCAACAGTCTCCCACTTGCACTAGAGTCAATAATATTATCAGTGCTTGAGCACCTTACACCTATGGTATACCGGTGTAATACATGCTTCATTTGTGGTATAGACTTCATCATCGGATCTGACGCTTCAGGCCCGTTTGTATCTTGCATATCTTCGCGTTTTCACACTATCATAAAATTCACTAATTTTATCAGTTTAGCTTTGTATATGTTTGAATCATTTGGCAGGACCTTGGTTCCTTTAGAATAAGTCATGAAATCATTCATCAATGTTCCATGAGCTTCAAGCATCTTGGAAACCATACCATGTTCATAAATGAACTGATAATTCAAAATACCCTCCCTTGTCACTTCTATAAGCAACAATATACTTAGCCTCTGTTATAGAATTCGCCACAGTATCTAACTTAACACAGTTCCTCCATACTGTGCCACCCTTATGTGTGAAACATATAATCCCAATTAAAATCAAAAATCGGTCGAAGTAAGTATGAAGACTGAATTGGTGTAACTATTTACATCAAAAATTCAGCTGGTGTAACTCATTACAACGAGGTCTTCATTCTCTCCATTTTCCGGGAAACATATCTTATCTTTCATAAGTTTAACTTTTCACCGTTTGTCCAATGATCAACATATTGATCACTTTGGTATCTTGCTCACAACCTTTTGGAGCACTGGACATATCTGGTTGTTTTACACATTATGGTGTACATGATTAATCCAAACACACAGGTGAGTGAAATTCAATTCACGTGTTTTTGCTTATCTGTGTTTATGAACACCGATTTCCGCAAACAACTTTTCACCGTGACCTCGGCAAGAACATCCTTCTTGGCGTATTCATACTAAACTACTTTAGTATCATGTCAACATGTAATGTTGGCTTTAGCATGATCAGGCTCTTACTATCTACATAGATCACTGTGCTCAATACTAATGCTATATTAGCCCAAGTTCTTCAACTGAAAACTATTTCCAATGAAGTCCTTATTCATGTCAAGAAATTTATATCATTTCCAATCAACAATATGTCATCTACATAGGGTTTTAGAAATATCATTCAGCTCCCACTTAATTTCTTGAACATTCAAGCATCTTCGTTATTCCTGATGAAAACAAACTCTTTTGGAAATTTCATCAAAACGAAAATTCCAACTCCATTATGCCAGCTTCAGTCCATCACTGGATATCCAAGGCGTGCATCTATTTTAGCATCCTTTGAATCGACAAAACATTCCGGTCGTATCACGTATACGTCCTTTGTTATATTTCCGGGTAGGAACTTTGTTTTGACGTTCATTCTACCATATCCTATAAATGAGATATGTAGTAATTGCTAATATAACCCGAATTGACTAAAGCATCTCTACGGTCGACACTATTTCGCCGTAGTCAACGTTTGAACTTGCTAGAAAACAATTTTCCAACGAGTTGAGCTTTATGGATCTAACAATTTCATCCGAATCAATTATAGATCCATATATATATATTCTTCAGACTTTTAGTCTTTCAGAGGGTCTACCAAGTTCAAAACTTGACTTACTTCCATGGATACTATCTCGGATTATTTGGCATTTAGCCAAATCCCGGAGTCAGGGCCCATCAACGCTTCTTTGTATATCACAGGTTTATCATTGTCGAACAATAATATCTCGTCTTACATATCATGAATGTTTGTACGAGTTTTGTCTAACCTGTGTGGTTCAGCTGCGCACTTATTTGAAGATTCAACAATCTTTAACAAGTTGCACTGTCCTCCCACTCACTCTTTTGTAAGAAACTATTTTCTTCCAAACACATTGTTCTTAACTGCAAACAGTTTTGCTTTTGTGTAGTGATAGAGGAATACCAAACCTTTTGGAATAACCTTAAAAAAGCAGCACTTATCTGATTTGGTGTTTTGAGCATGTCAAACACATGTCTCATATACCCAAATTTTAAGAAAAGACAATATGGTTTTAACACTTCCATTCCACATCTAATATGGTGTCATTTCAACAGATTTGATGGTGCTCTTTTCAGTGTAAAAGCCGTAGTCTCTAACGCATAACTTTAATAAGTATAATGGCAAATTGATAAACGTCATATTTGATCTTACCGTGTCATACATGGCTTGATTACATCTCTCGAACACTTTACTCATAGTGGTGTTCCGGGAGACGCAAGTTATGACACTTCTTCACAACTCATCAGACGTTCGCTAAACTTGTAACTCAAATATTACTTTCTACAATCTAATTTGCAGAAGCTTTATTTTCTCGTTACAATGAATTTCTATTTCACTCTAAAATTCCTTGAACATTTCAAAGATTTCAGACGTATGTCTCTATTGAACAGATATCCACATATCTACTTCAACTCATGAGTGAAGATAGGGAATCCACTGCACACAACTACACTTATTGGACTACACACATCATCATGTACGATTACCAATGGTTTAGTTGCCCGTTCATGTATGGCCTATCAACGGTGTTTTAGTCACATTACTTCGAGACAAAGATCGCAAGCGTCAAGTGATTCGTAGTCATATGACTCGAAAGTCCATCACTTATGGAAATTCTTCATGCATGTTATGTCACTTGTGATAAACGGCAGTGCCACATCTATGTGGTATTTCTGTCAGTCTTGCGACGTTTAGGGTCAGTGTTATGGATGTTTAATATTATTATCAAGATTCATAGCATACAACCTATTCATAATGGAAGTATGGCCTTTACGTTATTCATAGCTTTGAACAACTCTCTTGCAACAAACATGATTCAAAATGATGTTTTGCACTAAAGTGTAGTAACAATTTACTCAACTCTAAAATGAATTATGAAGATAATCATAGAGTCAACACACGGTATAGTAAACCTTTTACCGTGTTCCCGAGCGTGTCAAAACTCATCATTAGCTAGTCATAAAAGCCATAGTATTTCTTGCATCAACTTGCAACGATATGCAATTGAAGTGATATTCCGATGATCAACAGTTTAATCACAATATACAGAATCCACAATTAACTGCTTAATCATGATTCCCAAGAATTACATCTCTTGACCAGCAATGAATTCATCTATAACTCCGTATGACTTTCATTTCTGAGCTGGATATTCCAGTCTTCTTTCGTTTTGCCTTTATACGTATCATAGTTCTATTTCCAATGTCACTCCTACTCACAGAAAATCACACATGATCAAGGGTGGCGCAGGCCATGGACTTTCCGGTGTATGAGTCTTACTAACACCCTATGGAACTTCCTTTCCCTTAATTCTCATCATCATATGATTAGTGTTCTTCTGGATCCCACACTTATCAGTTTTGTTTAGAGCACAGTGAACATTTTCACTAATGCTTACAATCATACATTGGCGCAGGCCATGGACTTTCCGGCGTATGAGTCTTACTAACACCCTATGGAACTTCCTTTCCCTTAATTCTCATCATCATATGATTAGTGTTCTTCTGGATCCCACACTTATCAGTTTTGTTTAGAGCACAGTGAACATTTTCACTAATGCTTACAATCATACATTGTACTAGATATCTTATATCCAACATTAATTGTCTTACTACTGAAAACAATTTTTCAGTTCCATGAATATAACATAACTATCCCAAACGTTTCAAAGTTTGGGTTTCATGGTGGTGAGGACAATGCACTTAGCTGTGGTGGAATTCTAGCATTTTGGATTATGGACGTGTGTCACATCATCCATAGCATCAGCGGGAGCGCATCAAAAATTTGCGATAGGACATGGTCCTTCTCGGCACTATTGAGGATAGTCCTCACAATACGGTACCAATCGTAAAGCTTTTACCAGATAATACAGTTAATCAAAAACAATTGGGAAGGTGGTAACGCGAGCCATTATTCTACAACGATAATGCAAATACTAAGACTTTGTTCATAATTAAGTTGCACTTGTGATTAATCAATTTAATTACTAAGTGCGCTCCCACTCAGATCAATATCTCTCGTAATTGATGCTGGAGTGATTCAAGATCCGACCCAATCGTCCGCCATTGATGTGACATCACCGATGAGTTAGACTGGACTGGTAGGCCAACTTGCCAATCACAACACATGTGATTCTTGTTCATCTTTCGATGGGCGTGTTCCGGTAGCAAACTTTTATCCAAACCGTCAAGACAACCAAGTGTAATGTGCTGTGTGTTCTTTTAACACACCCGCCTTTTATGCGTCACACCGTGTGCACCCATGTGACATGACCTGCTCCGGTGTGAAACATAGTATAGACAGTGCTACAGTTGGAAGAACACTATCAACTTGATATTGTTTTGCGAGAGATCACCCTAATAAAACACGACTACTGCGCATCAAACAAGGGTGCATCAAAGGGATAAACATCACAGGCAGTTCATAAAAATATGTGATATAGTATATCCCTTTGCTTCGTGAAGTCTTCATTGTCTTCACGTCGTCGTGGTTGAAGTCACCGTGTCCACCAACTTTGTCCTTGGCGCCGGGACCATCACCACGGCTTCCGGCATGTGCGTCGGGGTCCACCTCCGCATCGTAGATCATCACCTTGCATCTATCTATTGCTTTGCCTCGAGCTAATAAACAGTTCTGGCATGCAGGCCATAATTAAGTGACAATCATATGACTCCAGTCATCATGCCGTACCACGACACGCAGGTCGCGAATAAATATTACATCATATAGCATCTCATACAAACACATTGCAAATCTTGAAGGCTATACCACATCACATGCATACTCTGCAAAAGCAAGTTAGATCGCTATCTACACGGGTTGTTGCAAATTTTATCGTGGTTGATTAGCAGGTTACAGGAAAACGTTGTCCCCTAAACAAACCAAACACGATACTTCAATGTTGCTAGTTTAACGTTCGGGTGCGTGTAGCAACTAATGCCACAAGCCAAACTTCGTTCAACGCGTGACCCCTGTGTGGATTTGAGTTCATAAAATCCACAAGCCCCTCCATGTTAAATCTTCTATTGCGAGATTAAGATGAGATCCAAGGAGTTTGATGTAGACCATGATCAAGGCAACCAGCATACTGAAAGCAACATAGAGGGATCGATGGAAAACTCAATCTTTGTAGCAAAATCTCAACTTGCAATCAAGCATAGAAAAAATCACATGACAGGGAAGCAACAAGAAAATCAATGCCTCATATCACACATATGATCTAGACCTAAACATGCATCTAATCAAGGATCGCTCATGATACCACTGTTGGGAAACGTAGTAGAAAACAAAAAAATTCGGCTTACGAATCAAGAACCCAAGATCATCCAAGAAGATTGCATACAAGGTTTTAGGTCATGGCTCACCAACCGATGTAGCGGAAGTAGAGTTGGTGAAGACCGTTGGTGCAGATCCCCGCAGCTAGGAATTTCAATGACCTCCCAACCGCGAGGATATCGATCCCGCGTACCGTTCCACGATCCGTTGCGCGATCTGTCCTGCGAACCGTCCCGCGATCCGTCCTGATCAAGTCCCACGAACAAGTCCCTCGAACATGATCTCCGAGGAAGAAGAAGGACCTCGAAGAAGGATCAAAGGTATGATCCCTCTACCGGTATCCACACATCCCGATGTAGCAATCCAGCAGCGCTCCGCCGTCCAGAGAAGAACGCCACCGAGAGAAGCTAGAGGGAGAAGAGCCTAGCGGCGTCCGGACTAGAACGATCTAGCCCGAAGAGAATTAGAGGCGCGTGGGATTTAGCTGGGGCATCCTTGGGGCTTTTCTGGTGTGTTTTTGGGGATACCCCTGCCCCCGAATATATAGGTGGAAGCCTGGGGTCGCAACTTGGGCGAGGGTTCTCCCCAAAGTCGGTTTTGGCCACCAGGAGGAGTCCAACACGGATTCCCCGCCGAAACGCCGCGGACCCCGGCGTCCTGGTCCAAAACGCCAGGGACCCTGGCGTCTGGGCCTTGGACTCAGGGAAAGTCCTTTTCCTTCCAAGTTACGACCTTTTGGACCTTCCTACTTGGTCTAACGTCGGTTTCCGCGGTTTGGAGAGTTCCTTAAACCTCCGGATACTTCCATAAGCTCCCGGGAACCTTCCGAAACCTCCCGGAACATTTCCGGAAGTCCCAGAACAATTTTCCCGATGTTCCGTAACCTTTCCATAACTATTACCGAATGTTGCAAAACCTTCTGAGACTATCACGAATGTCTTGTTACCACTTCAAGACTCTTCTTGAATGTTCCAGAATCATTCGAGACTGTTCTTGAATATTCTAAAACCATTCGGCACAACCTAGAACACTTCTAGTGCTACCCGGAAACACTTCCGGTTCCACCCGAAACAATTTCGATACCCTTTCTCTTTTCATCTCCTAGTTCTCTAACAGATTACTACTCGTTAAGTGTGTGACCCAATAGGTTCGGTATAATGCGGACATGACTCAGAACATCTTCCGGACATAGGTCAACAACCTTTTGTCAATAGCCAATAATCAACAGCGGAGCCATGGACACCCATGTTGACTCCCACACATACACGAATAAACTTCGAGTGAACCTTTATGTTTAGTCATGTACCATTCCCTTTGCTTCGTGATATATGACAAAGTTAGAGGAGAGATGTTTGGCACCCATGTGTAACAACTTCTTGAACACAAGCCACTTGTTATCCTCTTTGCTCGTTTGTCTCTATTTCTCGTTATTGTATGCCGGTATCCCCGTGATTAAATCACAATGCGTCTGGCCAGACTAGAATGGATACCGTCATACCGAGTGGGCCCAAAGTCAATATCTCTTCATCGTGAAGGAGCAAATCCCATTCTTGAACTATCACAGTCACTAGCCACACCATCTGACATACCCAGAACTTATTTTACTACTTCCCATTTACGGGAGGATTCATCTAAGAACCAAAGCATGTCTTCCTGTGTGAAGCAACTCGTTACTCTCATGGTCTAAGGAATTACGTATATGATAACATTTCATGATATGACTTATAACATAGTTACGATGTGATCTCTAAGTATATCATTCAATACTGGGGTCGGTTCAACATCATTGTTCTGCTAACAATATGTTCCCATTGCTACTGACATCCTTGTTACAAGAACAATGTCCATGATTAAGAAAACGTAATCATCAGTTAGCACATGAGCTGGTCTTAGAGGCTAAACCAGGAACTCTTGGTGTTTACATTTCCACACATGCAAGTGAGTTTTCTTCTGAATCTCATAGTCAGGGTCATTGCAATTATAGCACAGAAATATAAACATTAATTACGAACGTGGAAATATATATAATAACATTTTATTATTGCCTCTAGGGCATATTTCCAACAGTCTCCCACTTGCACTAGAGTCAATAATATTATCAGTGCTTGAGCACTTTCCACCTATGGCATACTGGTGTAATACATGCTTCATTTGTGGTATAGACTTCATCATCGGATCTGACGTTTCAGGCCCGTTTGTATCCTGCATATCTTCGCGTTTTCACGCTATCATAAAATTCACTAATTTTATCAGTTTAGCTTTGTATATGTTTGAATCATTTGGTAGGACCTTGGTTCCTTTAGAATAAGTCATGAAATCATTCATCAATGTTCCATGAGCTTCAAGCATCTTGGAAACCATACCATGTTCATAAATGAACTGATGATTCAAAATACCCTCCCTTGTTACTTCTTTAAGCAACAATATACTTAGCCTCTGTTATAGAATTCACCACAGTATCTAACTTAACACAGTTCCTCCATACTGTGCCACCCTTATGTGTGAAACACATAATCCCAATTAAAATCGAAAATCGGTCGGAGTAAGTATGAAGACTGAATTGGTGTAACTGTTTACATCAAAGATTCAGCTGGTGTAACTCATTACAACGAGCTCTTCATTCTCTCCATTTTTCCGAGAAACATATCTTATCTTTCATAAGTTTAACTTTTCACTGTTTGTCCAATGATCAACATTTTGATCACTTTGGTATCTTGCTCACAACCTTTTGGGGCACTGGACATATCTGGTTGTTTTACATATTATGGTGTACATGATTAATCCAAACACACAGGTGAGTGAAATTCAATTCACGTGTTTTTGCTTATCTGTGTTCATGAACACCGATTTCCGCAAACAACCTTTCACCGTGACCTCGGCAAGAACATCCTTCTTGGCGTATTCATACTAAACTACTTTAGTATCATGTCAACATGTAATGTTGGCTTTAGCATGATCAGGCACTTAATATCTGCATAGATCACTGTGCTCAATACTAATGCTATATTAGCCCAAGTTCTTCAACTGAAAACTATTTCCAATGAAGTCCTTATTCGTGTCAAGAAATTTATATCATTTCCAATCAACAATATGTCATCTACATAAGGTTTTAGAAATATCATTCAGCTCCCACTTACTTTCTTGAACATTCAAGCATCTTCGTTTATTCCCGATGAAAACAAACTCTTTTGGCAATTTCATCATAACAAAAATTCCAACTCCATTGTGCTAGCTTCAGTCCATCACTGGATATCCAAGGCTTGCATCCAATTTAGCATCCTTTGAATCGACAAAACATTCCGGTCGTATCACATATACGTCCTTTGTTATATTTCCGTGTAGGAACTTTGTTTTGACGTTCATTCTACCATATCCTATAAATGAGATATGTAGTAATTGCTAATATAACCCGAACCGACTAAAGCATCTCTACGGTCGAAACTATTTCGCCTAGTCAACCTTTGAACTTGCTAGAAAAAAATTTTCCAACGAGTTGAGCTTTATGGATAAAACAATTTCATCCGAATCAATTTATAGATCCATATATATATTCTTCAGACTTTTAGTCTTTCGGAGGGTCTACCAAGTTCAAAACTTGACTTACTTCCATGGATACTATCTCGGATTTATTTGGCATTTAGCCAAATCCCGGAGTCAGGGCCCATCAACGCTTCTTTGTATATCACAGGTTTATCATTGTCGAACAACAATATCTCGTTTTACATATCATGAATGTTTGTACGAGTTTTGTCTAACCTGTGTGGTTCAACTGCGCACTTCTCTGAAGATTCAACAATCTTTAACAAGTTGCACTATCCTCCCACTCACTCTTTTGCAAGAAACTATTTTCTTCCAAACACATTGTTCTTAACTGCAAACAATTTTGCTTTTGTGTAGTGATAGAGGAATACCAAACCTTTTGGAATAACCTTAACAAAGTAGCACTTATCTGATTTGGAGTTTTGAGCATGTCAAACACATGTCTCATATACCCAAATTTTAAGAAAAGACAATATGGTTTTAACACTTCCATTCCACATCTAATATGGTGTCATTTCAACAGATTTGATGGTGCTCTTTTCAGTGTAAAAGCCGTAGTCTCTAACTCATAACTTTAATAAGTATAATGGCAAATTGATAAACTTCATATTTGATCTTACCGTGTCATACATGGCTTGATTACATCTCTCGAACACTTTACTCATAGTGGTGTTCCGGGAGACGCAAGTTATGACACTTCTTCACAACTCATCAGACGTTCGCTAAACTTGTAACTCAAATATTTCTTTCTACAATCTAATTTGCAGAAGCTTTATTTTCTCGTTACAATGAATTTCTATTTCACTCTAAAATTCCTTGAACATTTCAAAGATTTCAGACGTATGTCTCTATTGAACAGATATCCACATATCTACTTCAACTCGTGAGTGAAGATAGGGAATCCACTGCACACAACTACACTTATTGGACTACACACATCATCATGTATGATTACCAATGGTTTAGTTGCCCGTTCATGTATGGCCTATCAACGGTGTTTTAGTCACATTACTTCGAGACAAAGATCGCAAGCGTCAAGTGATTCATAATCATATGACTTGAAAGTCCATCACTTATGGAAATTCTTCATGCATGTTATGTCACTTGTGATAAACGGCAGTGCCACATCTATGTGGTATTTCTATCAGTCTTGCGACGTTTAGCGTCAGTGTTATGGATGTTTAATATTATTATCAAGATTCATAACATACAACCTATTCATAATGGAAGTATGGCCTTTACGTTATTCATAGCTTTGAACAACTCTCTTGCAACAAACATGATTCAAAATGATGTTTTGCAACAAGGCTAATTTGTAGTAACAATTTACTCAACTCTAAAATGAATTATGAAGATAATCATAGAGTTAACACACACTATAGTAAACCTTTTACCGAGTTCTCGTGCGTGTCAAAACTCATCATTAGCTAGTCATAAAGGCCATAGTATTTCTTGTATCGAGTTGCAACAATATGCAATCGATGTGATATTCCGGTGAGTTGGTGAAGACCGTTGGTGCAGATCCCCGCAGCTAGGAATTTCAATGACCTCCCAACCGCGAGGATATCGATCTCGCGTACCGTTCCACGATCCGTTGCGTGATCTGTCCTGCGAACCGTCCCGCGATCCGTCCTGATCAAGTCCCACGAACAAGTCCCTCGAACATGATCTCCGAGGAAGAAGAAGGACCTCGAAGAAGGATCAAAGGTATGATCCCTCTACCGGTATCCACACATCCCGATGTAGCAATCCAGCAGCGCTCCGCCGTCCAGAGAAGAACGCCACCGAGAGAAGCTAGAGGGAGAAGAGCCTAGCGGCGTCCGGACTAGAACGATCTAGCCCGAAGAGAATTAGAGGCGCGTGGTATTTAGCTGGGGCAACCTTGGGGCTTTTCTGGTGTGTTTTTGGGGCTACCCCTGCCCCCGAATATATAGGTGGAAGCCTGGGGTCGCAACTTGGGCGAGGGTTCTCCCCAAAGTCGGTTTTGGCCACCAGGAGGAGTCCAACACGGATTCCCCGCCGAAACGCCGCGGACCCCGGCGTCCTGGTCCAAAACGCCAGGGACCCTGGCGTCTGGGCCTTGGACTCAGGGAAAGTCCTTTTCCTTCCAAGTTACGACCTTTTGGACCTTCCTACTTGGTCTAACGTCGGTTTCCGCGGTTTGGAGAGTTCCTTAACCCTCCGGATACTTCCATAAGCTCCTGGGAACCTTCCGAAACCTCCCGGAACATTTCCGAAAGTCCTGGAACAATTTTCCCGATGTTCCGTAACCTTTCCACAACTATTACCGAATGTTGCAAAACCTTCTGAGACTATCACGAATGTCTTGTTACCACTTCAAGACTCTTCTTGAATGTTCCAGAATCATTCGAGACTGTTCTTGAATATTCTAAAACCATTCGGCACAACCTAGAACACTTCTAGTGCTACCCGGAAACACTTCCGGTTCCACCCGAAACAATTTCGGTACCCTTTCTCTTTTCATCTCCTAGTTCTCTAACAGATTACTACTCGTTAAGTGTGTGACCCAATAGGTTCGGTATAATGCGTACATGACTCAGAACATCTTCCGGACATAGGTCAACAACCTTTTGTCAATAGCCAATAATCAACAGCGGAGCCATGGACACCCATGTTGACTCCCACACATACACGAATAAACTTCGAGTGAACCTTTATGTTTAGTCATGTACCATTCCCTTTGCTTCGTGATATATGACAAAGTTAGAGGAGAGATGTTTGGCACCCATGTGTAACAACTTCTTGAACACAAGCCACTTGTTATCCTCTTTGCTCGTTTGTCTCTATTTCTCGTTATTGTATGCCGGTATCCCCGTGATTAAATCACAATGCGTCTGGCCAGACTAGAATGGATACCGTCATACCGAGTGGGCCCAAAGTCAATATCTCTTCATCGTGAAGGAGCAAATCCCATTCTTGAACTATCACAGTCACTAGCCACACCATCTGACATACCCAGAACTTAGTTTACTACTTCCCATTTACGGGAGGATTCATCTAAGAACCAAAGCATGTCTTCCTGTGTGAAGCAACTCGATACTCTCATGGTCTAAGGAATTACGTATATGATAATATTTCATGATATGACTTATAACGTAGTTACGATGTGATCTCTAAGTATATCATTAAATACTGGGGTCGGTTCAACATCATTGTTCTGCTAACAATATGTTCCCATTGCTACTGACATCCTTGTTACAAGAACAATGTCCATGATTAAGAAAACGTAATCATCAGTTAGCACATGAGCTGGTCTTAGAGGCTAAACCAGGAACTCTTGGTGTTTACATTTCCACACATGCAAGTGAGTTTTCTTCTGAATCTCATAGTCAGGGTCATTGCAATTATAGCACAGAAATATAAACATTAATTATGAACATGGAAATATATATAATAACATTTTATTATTGCCTCTAGGGCATATTTCCAACATATGTTAGGAAACTTCAGCCTGACAAACTCGAATCAAAAGCGGATAAGTGCATCTTTTTGGGATATCCAAGGGAAACCGTTGGATACACCTTCTACAACCAGTCTGAGGGAAAAAAGTTTGTCGCCAAGATTGGATGCTTTCTTGAGAAAGAGTTTCTTTCAAAAGAATTGAGTGGGAGGAAAATAGACCTCAACGAGATGATTGACCAATCACTCCAAGTGGAAGAAATGGCAATGGAAGTTGTTCCGGAACCATCTTCCGTAGTGGGAGCTGAAGAGAACAGTCATCATGATATTCATAACGATCGTGACATACATGATGATCATGATCAAGATGAAGAGGATCCTATTGTACCCCGCAGGTCATCAAGAGCCCGAGTAAAAACTCAGTTTTATGGGCAACTTGTCAATGCAGTCATGTTAAATGAACCTGACGAACATGCGAACTACAAAGAAGCAATGGAGGGACCCGAGTCCGAGAAATGGCTGGAAGCCATGAAATCCGAGATAGACTCCATGTATGCCAACAAAGTATGGACTTTGGTGGATATTCCCGAGGACCGAAAGGTCGTCGAGAATAAGTGGATATTCAAGAAAAAGACTGACGCAGACGAAAACGTATCTGTCTATAAAGATCGACTTGTCGCAAAAGGTTTCCGACAAATTTAAGGAGTTGACTACGAAGAGATTTTCTCTCCCGTAGCGATGCTAAATTCTATCCGGATATTGCTAGCAAATGCTGCCTATTACGATTATGAAATATGGCAGATGGATGTGAAAACCGCGTTCCTAAATGGCAACATTGAGGAAGAGTTGTATATGGTACAACCGGAAGGTTTTATTGATCCTAAGGACGCTGGTAAGGTATGCAAACTTCAACGGTCCATTTATGGGTTGAAGCAAGCATCTCGGAGCTGGAATCTTCGCTTTGATGAGGTGATCAAAGCTTTTGGATTTTTCCAAAATGAAGAAGAATTCTGTGTTTATAAGAAAGAGAGTGGGAGCTCTGTGGCATTCCTAGTACTATATGTGGATGACATATTATTGATAGGGAATGATGTGAAATTTCTAGAGGGGGTAAAGGAATATTTGAATGGACAATTTTCCATGAAGGACCTAGGTGAATCTGTGTACATATTAGGCATTAAAATCTATAGAGATAGATCAAGACGCCTATTATCACTGAGTCAGAGAACTTACCTTGAGAAGATATTGAAGAGGTTCAATATGGATAACGCCAAGAGAGGCCTCTTGCCCATTATGAAAGGAAGTAAATTGAGTGTGACTCAATGCCCAACAACAGCAAAAGAAAGGGAGGAAATGTTCTCAAAGCTCTATGCCTCAGCCATAGGTTCTATCATGTATGCTATGCTGTGTACTTGACCAGATGTGGCCCTGGCGGTTAGTCTGACTAATCGTTTCCAAAGTAATCCTAGAATGGATCATTGGATTGCAGTGAAGAACGTCCTTAAGTACTTACGAAGAACTAAGGATCTGGTTCTTGTCTATGGAGGATGTGAAGAAGAGCTCGCCGTAACAGGTTACGTCGATGCCAGTCTTGGTACTGATCCCGATGACTCAAAATCCCAGACGGGATACGTGTTTATGTTGAATGGTGGTGCGATTGGCTGGAGGAGCGGCAAGCAGTCAGTCGTCGCCCAATCTACGATGGAGTCGGAGTATATTGCCGCTTGCGAAGCGTCAAACGAAGCGCATTGGCTGAAGAAGTTCGTCATCGAGCTTGGCGTATTCCCTAGTTGCACTGACCCTGTTAGCATTTATTGCGACAACACGGGTGCCATTGCTAACACAAGGGAGCCGAGGACTCACTCTACAGCCAAGCATATTCTCCGGCGTTTCCATGTGACGCGGGACTACGTCAAGGATGGTCATACTAGGATTTTCAAAATACATACGGATCTGAATCCGTCAGACCCAATGACTAAACCTCTTCCACAAGCCAAGTTTGAACAACACCGAGAGACTATTGGTGTTAGATACATACACGATGTAAACTAGTGTAATTTGTACTCTAGTGCAAGTGGGAGACTGTTGGATATGTAGGAGATTGCGCGATAGAAAACAAAAAATTTCTCTCACATGCGGAAGCAACATCCAAGATCCAATCTAGAAGATGCTAGTAACGGGGAGAGTAGGTCATCATACCCTCGAAGAACACGCGCGTTGAACGTTTATTTCAACGCAGCTTGGTGAAGTTCGATCCGATCAGCACTGCAAACGAGCAGTACCTCCGGAGGCTTGCACACGTACAGCTCGATGATGTCTCCTTCTTGATCCAGCAAGCAAGAGGGAGAAATAGATGGGATCAATTCCAGCAGCACAACAGCGTGGTGGTGGATATGGTGAAGAGTTTCCCGCGGGCAGGGCTTCGCCAAGCGATGCACGTGAGGGAGGAGGAGGTGTGGAAGGACTTGGGGTGTTCTTGGTGAGCCTCTCCCCTCTCTTATATAGGCAAGGAGGTTGTATCCACTTCAATTCCCAAGTGATGAAACCCCTTCTCTCATTAAAAAGATGGTAACACCTTTCTTTTAAGAGTGGTAACCCTCCCATTGAAGGGCTTCCCATTTATAGGCATAATAAACCAAGGAGGGCTGGTCACATGGACTATTGGACCACCCTTGGTCGTCCAAAACAGGTGGGGCCCATAGTGGGACCCTCCGGAACCTTCTAGAACATTCCGACACTGCCGAAAAAATCTTGAACTTTTCCGGAACCCTGAAATCAACTTGCCTTATTTAAATCTTTACCTCTGGACTCTTCCGGAGCTCCTCGTGATGTCTAGGATCTCATCCGAGACTCCGAACAATATTTGAACACCATTAATAAAATTATCCCAGAGCTATTCTAGCGTTACCGAGCGTTAAGTGTGTGACCCTACGGGTTCGAGAACGTGCAGACATGATCGAGACATCTATCTGATCAATAACCATTAGAGGGACCAGGATATCCGTAATGGCTCCCACACATTCAACGAATATCTTTATCGATTGAACCACTATGTCGTGGACTACTATAATCCGTACACAATTTCCTTTGTCACACGATATTTTACTTACCCGTGATTCGATCGTCGGTATCGCTATACCTAGTTCAATCTCGTTACCGGTAAGTACTCTTTACTCATTCTGTAATACAACATTCTTTGTGACTAACTCATTAGTCACGTGCTTGCAAGCGTTACCGAATGTCCATTACCGAGTGGGCCCAGAGTATATCTCACCGTCACACGGAGGGACAAATCCCAGTCTTGATTCATGTAATTCAACAAGTGCTTTCAGAGATACCCGTAAGACATCTTTATGATCACCCTGTCATGATGTGATGGTTGATATCCCCAAAGTATTCTTCCGGTACCCGGGAATAACATAATCTCATGGTCTAAGAAACATGATACTTGACAATAAAAGGCATGACAGTAGAAACTTAATGAAACGATCAATATTGTTATGCTTAGTTGGGTCTGTCCATCACGTCATTCTTCTAATGACATGATCCCATTAATTAATAAACAACTCAATTTCATGGTTAGGAAACCATAACCATCATTAATTAACGAGATAGTATAGTAGAGGCTTACTAGGGACACGGTGTTGTTTATGCAACCACACATGCATTATGTTTCCGGTTAATACAATTATAGCATGGAAAATAAACATATATCATGAACACGGAAATATGATAATAACAATTTTATTATTGCCTTTAGGGCATATTTCCAACAGGATATGTGCCCTAGAGGCAAATTAATAAAGATATTTGTCACATATCTGTTTGTTCATAATACGTTATATATTGTGCTAGAACTGTATTAAGCGGAAACATTAATACACGTGTGATAAACTCAGGCATACTAGCTCATTGGGCAATTGATGATCAAGGTTTCCTGATCATGAGAACATAATAGTCTATTGACAATGAGGTCATATCATTAGGAGAATGATGTGATGGACACACACCCACCTTAAGCATTGCAGTGTGATCAAGTCACATAAGTTCAGCATTGCGATGACTTAATAACATAGTGACTGAATCCTTAGATCGTGATGATCATACATAATTGCTATCTATTAGGATGCTTTGAGTGCATTAACTGTTACACTAAAATATGGTAATTGAAAAGGTGTATCTTGGTAAATCCGAAGTAGATATGTTGAGGAGTATGAAATAGATCAGAGCGGGATTTGTCAATCGGAGTGACGGATAGGTACTCTGGGCCTACTCGGCGGTGTTGCATCAATAGCTTGCAAGCAAGTGACTAGGTCACAAGAGATGTAATATTCACAGACGAGTAAACATGTTATGTCGGAGACGATGAATAACTAGGTATTGGCTACCGACAATCATACCTCGGACAAACACAGTACCGAAGCACAAAGGGATCAAGTCATATTGTTAACGGTTCAACAACGATGAAGTTTATTCGATGGAAGCGTAGGGGCACATCAAGGATTGTAACCAGATCCCACATGATGGTCATTGGTCAGAGAGTGTCTCGATCATGTCTACTGTTTCCCGGACCGTAGGGTGTCACACTTAAGGGCAATCGATGCATTGAGGATTGGTTCGGGATCATTGGTGAAAAGAGAGAAAACACCGGAAATGTACCGGGAGGTGCCGGATATTTTGAAAGGTTCAAAATAATATATATTGATGTTTAAATATTTTTTATTATTTAATTGACAGAATTAAATATTAAAAATGATTTAAAAATTAATTAAAAGGGAGAAAAAGGCATATGGGCCTTAAAAGGCCCATGAGGGGAAGGGGGAGTCTCCCCCCTTGGGCTAGGCGCCAAGGGAGGGGCCCATCCCCCCCATGGCCGGCACACTCCCCCCCCCTTGTGGGGTTTAGTCCCACATGGGGAGAGGAGGAGAGTTCCCCCTCCTTGGCCTATAAAAGGAGGTGTGGGGGTGCCTTTTCTCAACACAACATTGAGTTCTTTCTCTCTCTCTTTCTCCGACCTAGAGCGGACTCCCCTTGTTTGGAGTTTGCACTTGGTTGGGGGTTTCACCATCATCCGGACGCCGTCGCGCTGCCGGAATCGGGATCCGGATCAATCTTCTTTCCGCTGCTCTTCTGGTTCGGAGCCCGGAGGGACGTTGGTTGAACCGTACGTGTCTAATCCCGCGAGGCATGACACGTGTGGTGCTACTTCATCGTCAAAGGTTCTTCAACACGACAGGGAGGTCGTAGGATCAGAGTCTACGCCAACCACGTTCGAGGAACGTTTCACTCTTTCCGTCTTCAAAGGTATGAACATGGATTCCTTCCGTTACATACATCAGCATAGCATAGATCTTGGGTTCGGGACTCGTAGGTAAGAATTTTTTTTGTTTTCTGCGCCGATCCCCAACACAGATGATGCGTGAGTAGTCCACCCTTGGACCATGGGCCCATGACAGTAGATAGATGGTTGTCTCTCCACATTTGTGCTTCACTAATTAGTTCTTGTGAGTTGCATATCATTACCAATGCACTTTTGTTATAATTTCTATGTTCTGTTTGTTGGGATCCGATAGATTATGAGATTATGGTCAGATTGTTCATGCTTTATATATGATATATTTGATATGTTCTTTGACAGTTCTTCCAGGCTCTCCATTATATGTTACTAGTTGACACCCTACGCGTTGCCACGGGAATTGGTTGCATTTTTGATGAAATTTTCTTGCATGAACATGAATATTGGAACTAACGGTATGTTTCATATATTTCGTCACATCATATATGCACTATAATTTATGGGTATGAAGATAAAAAAACTCGCAAAAGTGTGAATTAATAAACTTGTGTATGAAAGACACATACACGCATGCAATTAATTTCTAAAGCTTAATGGAGTGATGAGGTGGCATAGTCTTTTCTAAAAAAGTTAGTGGGTGCTAGCTATTTAGATATAGAAGATTGAAAGCTGATGTGCTATGCATGGTGAGGTGAATAGTGTGCATGTAGAGATAATAGCTACTCCCTCCGTTCCGAATTAACTGTCGCAGATGGCAGTTTTGCAAAAAGCCCCCTGTGGTTTCCATCTATCAACCCGCACTCCATCCAGTTTAGAAAACTGGAGTCCTTCTCCGTGGTTTCCCCTAGCAACCGACGCTCCCTCGCCTCGTCCTCTCGTCCTCCTCGCAACCGGCGCTCCCTCGCCGCCTCTCTTCTCCGCCTCTCTCCTAGCCGCCCCCCTTAACCCCCGCCTCACCTCGCCGCCCCCCTTCTCTGCCTCGCCTCGTCGTCCCCCTCCCCAACCCTTCTCCTTCTCCGTCTCACCTCGCCATCTCCCTTGGTGTGGATCTGGATCGAGAGGAGTCAAAGATCGAATTTTTCCTCGGATCCGACGGCGGTGAGGGAAGATCCGGTCTAGGGGAGGCCGAAGCTTGTGGTTGGACTACTACTCGCCATGAAGTGGCACCCCGACAAGAACCCCACCAGCAAGAAGGAGGCCGGGAGCAAGCTTAAGAAGATCTGCGAGGCATACAAGGTAATCCATCCCACTCCACTCCATTTGATCCATCCATGGATTTGCATCCGTCCGCCACAATGTTCTCATCTCCTCCGTTCGGATTACGCTCAGGTGTTGAGCGACCCACAGAAGCGTGCGGTCTACGACCAGTACGGCGAGGAGGGGCTCAAGGTCCAGGTTCCGCCGGTAGGCGCGGGCGCCGGCGGAGCAGGCACGCCCGGGGGCGGCGCCACCTTCTTTTCCATGGGCGTCGACGGCCCCACGGCGTTCCGCTTCAACCTGCGCAACACCGAGGACATCTTCACCGAGTTCTTCGGCTCATCAAGCCCCTTCGGCGGGTTGGGCAGCAGCATGGGGGGAGGCCACGGCATGCCGTCCGGTGGCGTCACGTTTGCGTCCTCCATGTTCGGCGGCGGCGCCGCCGCCCAAGCGTTCGCGTCATAGCCTGATGAGTGCTGGCCGTTGCACTTGTTGAGTGTTGCTTTGCTTTGAATGTGCCGATGAAGTTGCTAAAATAAGTGCTCGTGGTTGCACTAGTTGGGGACTTGGGCTTGGGCATATGCAATTCTTTCCAAACTGTATTATGAAATCCATTGTTGGGCGTACGCAATTCTGTTAAGTCCTTGGGTGTACTCCGCAAAGCCGAAACTTGATTTTTCAGAATGCTTATCTCCTGTCCTGAAAAACTTGCATGCTGCATCTACACTTATCTTTGGTATTGTCGTCATTAGTTTGTGAACTTGTATGGTGGTGGGTGAGAAAACTACTGACACTGTACTTTCTTCTTGTGCAGTCTTCCGATTCTTTCTCCGCCCCATTGCACAAGCAGGGCAGTCAAGATGGCGCCCATCGAGAGGAAGCTGCCCTGCTCTCTCGAGGAGTTGTATAAAGGCACCACCAAAAAATGAAGATCTCCAGGGAAATCGCCGATGCCAGAGGGTGAGTTCCCTCTCGGTTACAAACTTGCATGGTCAGATATCTATTCTTGACTTCTTGCGTGTTCTTGTGTGTACTCCTATTGTCATTCGTGTGTTTGTGTACCATTTTATATAAATAAATCAAATCAATAACTTCAAGGCTCTTGTGTTACTCCAATTACACAATGTTTAAATCAAATCAAATCCATGTTGCAAACAATTAAAGTTTAATACTCCAATACTCCTGTTTAGGTTTAGGAGTATAGTTATTGAAATTACCTAGCCTTCTGTCCCATACTCCAATACTCCTGTTTAGGTTTGAATCCAATTACATAAGACTTCAACTATTGCTGTCCTATAAGTTCTAGTGTCCAATTACACAAGACTTCAACTATTGCTGTCCTATAAGTTCCAGTGTCTTTAGGTAGAGTTCTCTGTCACAATCTAGAGCATTAGGTAGCCCTCCGCTCCTTTGCAGCCCCTCCTTATTCATGTGCGGAATCTTGTAGTTAATCCCTCCTTCTTGCTTCATTATCTCCAACATGCATGATTGCAGTGTTACAAAGACTCTAGCCAATTTATCGACATCGTAGTTGTGATATTCTTCCTCCACATGCTGTATCAGTTCTCGTATAGTTTTTGGACCCCTACAATCTGTTAGGGACTGAAGAGACCTGAAGAAGCATAGGTCTAGAACATTAAGGTCTGGAGAGTTTGCAGGCTGTTGCAACAACTGGATACGTAAGTCTGTTTCGGATACAACCTGTAGAAAACCCGGGTCAGTTGGCTTGACATGAGTTCTAGCATTATCCTGCTGGATATAAATTGTTTTTCCTACATCCTCATTAGGCCACAGGTCTTGTATAGCTGGCACAACTTTTTCACATATATATTCTCTCATTACATCTCTAGTCACTATAACTGACTTGATTTCCAAAGTCCCTCTTGGCCTATATTCACTCCTTCTGAATTCTGGAGTTTCTTTCACAAAGGCCCAAACCCCAATTTTACCATCAAAGGTTACAACACCGTTTTCATCATACCTAGGCTTAGCCACTGCTGTGAGGAACATTACCTTCCCTATACTGTTCTTGTTCGGAACGGTGCGCAAGGGGGCTTCTTCTTGAGGAAGGAGATAGTAGGTGCTTTTCCTTTTGGTCATATCAAACCACTTCTCGTCGATATGTACGATCCTGCTCATTTCATTGAATCTAGGCCTAGCATTTTCCAATGTGGTTTCATCAATCATGGAAATGCAAAACTTGAGTCTAGAAATCTTGTTTTCTAGTTTGAGTAAAGGCTTTAAGCTGCTAGTGTGGCGCTTTACCTCTCCCCACTTGAACCTTCGATGTAATGTCGTACAACTAACACCCAATGACCTGGATAGAGCTCTGAGTGTTTTTCTTCTATTTAGTGGTATTGTAGGTATCCTGGCCAGATCAATGTCTTTTCTTTTTCTACCTGATCTTCCTTTCTTTTTGTTAGAGACATCAACTTGTTGGCCTGCTGCAATCTGGTCATTTGCGTCTTTCCATATTCTTTCAACTGTTCTTAGACCTGTATCCAAAATGCTTGCAACCAGCTCCTTGTCTCTTTTTTCAATCTCTCCATCTTTGGTTAGTGCTTTCAAAGCAATATAGGCAGCAAATCGTGCTCATTTGACAGGTTTCTGCATATTAAAGGATGAACATCTACAGAAGCAGCAAAAAGAGTTAAGCATCTTCAACTAAATATTGTTGTTAGCTAAATTAATGATTAAAAAGCAGATTAATGTACAAATTTTGAACCCAAAAAAGCAGCAGCCTACTGTTTCTCCTTTTGCTTTCAGTAATGCAAAGCAGAACATGTGTGAGAGATCAATTAAGAAATGCTGGTGTACAAACATACTACTTTTTACTCCGTATTTACTCTGTTGCCATTGACTACTTGCAGGCTAAAAGAATGGATGTCGTCGCTGGAGAAACAACTTGTAAACAGCACCGTACATGGACAATTTGGTTGGCATTTTGAAAAGCATGAAGGCTGCATCAGGAAGGAGTATGGTATAATTGCGACATTAATCTCTAAATTGATTTCATTATGTGGTTGTTTTTCATCCACTGGGCTGCACCATTTGTTTATCCATTTTAGCATGTTGTCTGGTGGATGGTTGGTTGTTTGCCTCTAAAACTGAAATAAACTTTTAGAGATTTTCTTGGACAATCATTCTTTAATCTAATGGTAGAATGCCTATTTGTGATGTCAGTATTTGTGGTAGAATGTCGCATTGGCGTGCTTGTTTTCTGCATCAATAATACTCCATGCTCAGATTATACATACATGTCCAGATTGTGTGTTTTGAGTACTGTACACATAGATGATGGATAGATTTGCCTTAATTTACCTGGTTGACCATCATCATTCTGACTTGCTTGTTCTTGTTCCTCTTCTATGTCTGACATCATCATGTGTGTGGCTACAGCTTGCTAGAGTTGGCCGGAGCTTGCCGGAGCGTGGCCTCAGCTTGCCGAAATGTGGTTGCAGCTTGCCGGAGTTGGCCGGAGCTTGCCGGAACGTGGCTGCAGCTTGCCGGAGTTGGCCGAAGCTTGCCGGAGCGTGGTTGCAGCTTGCCGGAGTTGGCCGGAGCTTGCTGGAGCGTGGCCGGAGCTTGCCGGAGCTGGTTGGAGGGTGCAGCTGGTGTACACAGGTTCCGATCTGGTGGTGCCCGTCCTGGAGCGCGATCTACACAAGAGCTTGTTCTGTAGCCGATCTGGAGGGAGCGGCTTGGAGAGGAGCACCCTGGAGGGAGCGCCCTAGAGAGGAGCACCCTGGAATGGAGAGGATCTGGAGGGAGCGGCTTGGAATGGAGCGGATCTGGAAAGAGCGCTCTCTAGAGAGGAGCGGCCAGGAGGCCGTGCAGGTGGAGGCGTCCGATCTGGTGGAGGTGGTGTTGCATGTGTATAGTTTGAAATGTAGAGGGTGTCTTTGTAAATTGTCATTTGTATAGAGAATACTATCTACTCGCGTCAGTTAATTCGGAACGGAGGGAGTAGTAATTGTTTTTAGATGCTTGAGGAATTAAACGCTAATGTGGCATGCATGATTAGGTGGATAGTGTGCATGTAGAGAGAATTAATGTGGCATGCATGATGACATGGATAGTGTGCATGTAGAGAGAATTGATAGTAATGGGGATCAACTTCTTAAGAATAGTAGATTACTTTGGCCAAGTAGTGGTTTATAACCCCAAGAGGAAGCGTAGTGCTTGATAGTGTGTTCATGCCTCCTCGCGGCTGGGCTCGAGTGAGAAAAACGTCTAAGGCGGTGGATGTGATGTTACCACTGAGGATAAAACATCGATGTTTGTGGCTATTTATTGCTTATATATGTTGCTTACATTATGTACCAAGCTCATAGCATTTTCCTATTGTGTTTGTAACTTAATACTAACGAGATACACTGGATAGTGGCCTCAAGGTGGACTCTTAGTTATAAATGTTGCTGAATAGCGGTCTATATATGTTTGATGTAAACCTTCCATGATTAGGACCTTGATCTTTCTATTATCATAATTAGCATCACAGTGTGTTTATAGTTCTGTCAATTGCCTAGATGTAATTTGTTCACCAATATATTTATTGTCTTTGCGAGTGACACCACTAGTGAATCCATGTCACTCGGTCCATCTTTTACCATTGTTTACAACCGTTTACATTTACTTCTTTTTTTTCTTTTACTTGCTTCACTTTTCTACTTTTAGTTGCTCCCACCACACCATATGTCTAAGTCCTTCATAAACAACAAGATGGGAACCTTGACAACCTCTCTGGATCGTTGGAGATGAGAGAGTTTGTGTTCTTGATATGGTTCGCAGCAGAAAACAATAATTTTTTCTAACTAGCATATGCCCAAACCCAAGAGCTATCTAGGAGTAATGCTGTAACGGGAGATTTCGGTGACGTACCCTCGTGGACCGAAAAGTGAGAAAAGTTTCCGCGCGAACGTGGTTGATGTAATCATACGTATATGACCTCAAGGTCGTGTAGATCCCTGCACGACTCCAGGTTCCACAACGGGCAACACCTCCGTGGACTCGCACACGTATCTTGTACGATGAAGACCCCCAGTCTCTGATCCAGCAAAGATTGCATAAGTATATCTTCTGGATCGGAAAACAAAAACATGATGGTGTGGTGTGGTGAAATTAACTCCCTATACGCTGCTCTTTGAGGAGCCACACATGGGAGAGAAAACCGAGAAAAGTTAGCCCGAGGAGGAGACCATTGACGCTGATCCCCGTCAAGGAAGAATTTGCAGCGCATGGATGTATGAATCGACATCTAGCACGTTCTCTCCCTCTCTCTCTCTTTTGATTTATGGCTAAGTGCAATGTCATTCTAGATAACTATTTGAGATTTTAACAAGACCATGCTTTGTGCCAATCTATCTATATCTCTTATAAGACAAAACCCCACTAAGATGCATTTAAGGTGTCTATCTCAACATGCAAGCTATCCACATCATCCACTACTATAGCCAATCATTTGTCCATGTCATACTAAGATGAATTTATGTTATCTATATGAACATGCAATCTATCCACATCATCCACTATTTTAGCCAATCATTTGTCCATGTCATCCAATTTTATTTACATGCATCTTATAGCTTTTCAATTTACATTGCAAAGTTCTTATAGAGATATAGACTATTGTGATCAACTGAATCTTGCATGTGTCTATAACAAAAACTTCATATTTCATACATCTTTAACTCATTTTGTTTAACAATAAAATCCTTAAAAATATTTATGCCGCAACACGCGGGTTGTATGAACATCACTTTATCTATCAACCAAGCAATTGTTCATATCATCTCTACCAACATTTATTAATATAATAGTCGATGTCTACAACTCTACATACAAGATATACACATAATCTATTTTTAGCTATTAAAAATTATCCACGTCATCCATTGTAGAGTTTTTATGGAAATATCCACTGCAACGCGCGGGGTAATCTTCTAGTATCTCTTATAAGACAAAACCCCACTAAGATGCATTTAAGGTGTCTATCTCAACATGCAAACTATCCACATCACCCACTATTGTATCCAATCATTTGTCCATGTCATCCACTAACAAAACTCAAATAACATGCATTTGTGGTATATATCTCAACATGCAAGCTATCCACATCACCCACTATTGTATCCAATCATTTAACCATGACATCTACTAAAAAATTCAACTAACATGCATTTGTGGTATTTATCTCAACATGCAAGCTATCCACAACACTCATTATTGTATTCAATAATTTATCCATGTCATCCACTTTTATTTACATGAATTTTATATCATTCCAATTTACATTGTAAAGTTCTTATAAAAAATTCCGCTGCAACGCGAGTCATTTAAGGTGTCTATCTTAACATGCAAGCTATCCACATCATTCATTATTGTATCCAATCATTTTTCCATGTTATCCACTAACAAAACTCAACTAACATGCATTTGTGGTACCTATCTCAACATGCAAGCTATCCACATCACCCACTATTGTAGTCAATAATCTATCCATGTCATCCACTTTCATTTATATGCATCTTATACCCTTTTAAATTACATTGTATAGTTCTTATAGAAAATTCCGCTGCAACGCGCGGGGTATTCATACACTAAAAAATCAACTAAAATGCATTTATGGTATCTATTTTAACATGCAAACTATCCACATCACCCACTATTCTAGCCAATCATTTTCCATGTCATCCACTTTCATTTACATGCATCTTATACTCTTTCATTTTACATTGTAGAGTTCTTATAGAGATTTCCGCTGCAACGCGCGGATATTCCTCTAGTATCTTTGAAATTGGATCCCAATTCACAAACCTTTTTACCGATTGAAAGGATTTTAGTAAATAAAACTGTAAGATTGAAATCGCTAAAAATGTTTCCTGTATTTTTATTTAACTTGTAGAATTAGTTGTTTGCACTGCACTTCATAGAAAGTTTAGTATCCGTTCAAAGTTATCTATAATACCTAAATAGTTCATCCTCACTATCTTATTTATCTTGACATGCAAGCATGTCACATCATCACACAATTATGGATGAGATAAAGCCCACCTCAACATGCAACCATGCATGAGACAAGACCCACCACCACATACAACCATGCATGGAAAATACGTTTTCATTATATTACTATTATATTCAATAAATAATTTACAACTATAGATAATCAAATATAATGAGTTGTATTTTAAAATTTTGATTCATGTGTTATTAATCAAAATATTTAGAAGTCATATAATCAAATTTTGTTGCAATATACGACAACCGATTCCCGTAGCAACGCATGCGGTATCATCTACTTCCTCCGATCCATAATAAGTGTCGCTCATTTTGTACTAAGCTAGTACAAACTTTGTATTAGATGAGCGACACTTATTATGGATCGGAGGGAGTAGTTATTAAAATAACTCATACACACACATGAAACACACACAAGTCCAATATAAGTGGCACAAATAAAAATAAATTATATAGAATTCAGATAGCCATCATATTTCATTCTTACGTTTTTCTTATACATATAATTTAGAATCTTGCGAATCAAACACTCCCTAGTTGTGTGTAATATATACTTCTTATAAAACAAAACCCCACTATAGATTATTTAAGTTGTCTATCTCAACATGCAAGCTATCCACATCATCTAGCCAATCAATTATCCATGTCACCTACTTAGGTCATTTAAATTGTCTCTCTTCAGATGCAAGCTATCCACATCATCCATTTCTTAGCCAATCAATTGTCCATCTCATCCAACTAAAATATTTATTAAACTCTATATGCAATCTCCATATCAACCATATTTTAATCATTTTATTGTACATCCTAATAATTTTAATACACACATATTTCTGCTGCATCTTCACTTAGACAACTTAATGTATCACACGTTTATCCTTTTTATTTATGCATATAGTTCTCATAGCAATTCCCGCAGCAACGCGTGGGGTATACTTGTAGTTCTCATATGTGTGCATGTCCTTTTTCTATGTTACTGTGTGAATTATTTGTTCATATTAATATATGTACCTTTCGCTACGCAAGTCTGTGTGCCTTCCATGTTAATGTATGAATTATTTATTCACATTACTTGTCTTTATGTGCTTCTTATGTATGTGTACTGACAATGTTTATTTTTGTTGGGACCCGTCATATTTATCGATGTGTACTTTCGTGCTTCAGATATATTTTAAGTGATGAAGAAGCGGTTACCAAGTGCAATTGATAACACACATATTAACTTATGTCTTTTTTCCATAACCTGACTAATGCCTATATTTTGAATACAAATATTTTCATTGTGAATATATGGTATATGAATGTTGATGCATCAAAGATGATGTTAGCCGGTGTAACATGTAGTGCGGCCTAAATTTTGTCTTAACACACTCAACACAATAAATAGAAATCAACATAGATAAAAACAACCAAGAAAACTGTAAAAATAAGGAAGATCACCCAAAAAAATTCATTTCTAATCTATAATCAATAATACCTAAATAGTTCATCTCCACTAACTTATTTATTTTGCCATGCAAATCATCAAGTAGGTCCACAATGTATGAATTCTTTTTCACTAACTCTTCATGCATATGCTCCCATTATCTCCACATTTGCATGCAACCTATCACTAATGACAATTAACTTTTTGTATGCACTTGGATTTATAAGTAACTTTTTTCTAGAAAAAAGAATTATGAGTTATCTTGTATTTTATTTTTCTATGCGATTTTTTTATGAATTCACATATGTAACTGCTATCATTGTTTTATGTTTAGTCAAGGGTGTTGTCTCCATAATATCTACTCAACATTATTTCCTTCTCATGCTATCTCACCGATATATTATCAAGGTTATTAAAAAAAATCACACCTATTTTTAAAAAATTCATCAATTTTCATAGGTTTTTACACTAAATAATATTTTTATTGAAAAACAAAAATATATAATTAAATTAAATTATGTTTCATGTATTTTCTTCTATGTTTAAATATTAAATTATTTTTAATAATTTACGCATCAACGCACGAGGTATCATCTAGTACCAAATAATAAATTTGCCCTTCTTACGGGGGGAGCCAAAGAGGTTGAATATATGTGGTGCCTGTAGGTGTCATGAAGGTGACCTTTCATTGAAGGGCAAGGCTTTTGAAGCCGTAGTTGGGCTGACCACGGTCTTTTTTGTTTAATTTTTTCCTTTTCAGTTTTGGTTTTTCTTTAAAACATTCTTAAATTTTACCCTGAAAAATAATACTTTAAAAAATATAGTTAAAACAAATTATTATTATTATTATTCATATTTCAAAATATTAAATTATTCCTTACCAGTTTACACAGCAACGCACGGGGTATCATCTCGTACCAAATAATAAATTTGCTCTTCTTTCGGGGGGAGCCAAAGAGGCTGAATAATATGTGACGCCCATCGGTGTCACGAAGGTGACATTTCACTGAAGGGCAAGGCTTCTGAAGCCGCAGTTGGGTTTTCTAAAAAAAACCACAGTTGGGCTGCCTGCCATTTTTTGTTTCATTTTTGGATTTTCTTTACGAGGAAAATTCTATAACTATCACAATATATGTTGAATTTTTAAAAATAATTTTTAGAGAATTATGAACTTTTTGTTAATACAAATTTAACCTTTTGGTTATATAAGTTAAACATATTCAATATACAATGAACTTTTCTAAATATACACTAAACTTTCTTATATTTATATGGTGATTTTATTAATACACATCAAACATATTTTAATATAATATTAAAATTTTATAATATAAAATAAATATTATTATATTTGTATGATGAATTTATATTATTATATTAAATTTATGACTAAATGTTTTAATATAAAATGAACCTTTTATAATATACACTACTTTTTATATAAAACACATACTTAACCTTTTTTAATAATAATATTTTAGAAATAATTTATAATATCTAAGTATTAAAAATTAACAATTTTATTGATAAAAAATGACCAAAAGATAGACAAAAAAAAACAAAATATATGCTTGGACCGACGCAGTTGGGCTTGCCTTCAGTAAAGAAACACCTCAGTGACGCCCCGAGCGTCCTATAGGGGCTCTTGCCAAAGAGCTCCGACTTTTCTGTACCTTCTTATATTGTGGCTGCAATTCGGTCTGACTTTGAAGCCTCCAAGGCCCTTCATTCAATCATGGGCTTATAAAACTTTAAGTTGGAACTTCGTCCGAATGAGGTCATGGTCGAAATTGAGTAGATAAAGCTTTCTATTTCACATTTGATTTTTGGGAAAAAATCGCCTTCAATCGTGGATCAAACGCGTGGCGTCGATCACCCTTGTGACCCTTAGATGTGATTTGATCGTACGGCTATGTACACACGTGAGACACAAATCAGTTTGCAACTGGATCCTTGTTGCAAATCCGGCTTTGCAACAAACAACATGTTGCAGATCGAGTGGAGGCGGAGAGCGACCGAGAGGGCTAGCGACGATGATGGTTGTGCGGCGCGTCAACGACCGGCTTCCTCGTCGCGTCGACCAGCAGGAGGCGAGCGACGGTCACCTTTCTTAGCGCGCCGACCAGCAGGGGTGAGCGACAACGACAAATCCCAGTAACCACCAACAGTAGAGGAGTGCAACGTGAGCGGCCGATCATGGTGGCGTCGGCGCAACAAGCTTCTTGTTGTAAAGAGGGTCAAAATTGAGTAGATAAAACTTTCTATATTTTGTATTTTCTTTTCTCATTAGGAATTTGGAACTGTAAGTTTGGACCCAACACGGCCGAACAAAGCGAGTCCTTCCTTATCCGACCAGCCCGGACGTGTCCAAAATTCCAAACGCATCCCTAGCTAGAATCTCATCTCCTTCAGCACGCTTTCGTCGCACACAACCTATATATACACACACTTTCCCTTGCGCCGTAAGCCAAGACAAGATCATCGCCTCAGCCAGACTAGATGGAGGAGGAGATGGAGGAGTTCGTGCTGGTCCCTCACGCCGCGGACCTCTGGTCGTACCAACTCGACGACGACGACGACGATGATGTCCACGAGGCGCGCTTTCTCGTCGGCAACAACGGAAGGACGATCGACGTGAACTACTTCCCCTCCGCCTCCGCGCCCATGTCCAACGCGGAAGTGCTGTGCGCAACGGCGATGGCGATGGCGCCGGCGCCGTCCGGCTCGGAGAGCGAGGGTTCGGTTGACGACGACGCGGTGGAAGCGGTGGACGGCCCGTCGGAGAAGGCGCCGGGTGCAGACGAGGACGAGGAGGTGGTTGCGGATCAGGAACCTGAGTGCAAGGACTGGGAAGGTGACCATGGTCACGGGTGGCAGCAGCACGCCGTCGGCGTGATCTGCTCCGTTGGGCTGGCGGCGGCGGCCACCGGCCTGGCCCTCCTTCTCGGCGGGCAGCAGCAGACACCGCACAACGTCCACTTCCGGCTTGCCGGTGATCGGAAGGTACGACGTGGGAACTGTTTCAGATACTACAGTTAACGTGATGGTATAAAATAAATTTTTGATGGTGCCGCTCAATCCTTTTCCAATGCATGCAGGTGGCTAAGGTTTCAGCAAGGAGAGACGCGAGGCTAGATCAGGGGACGTCGGTGCCGCGATTTGGGCATGCGCCGGCCATGATCTCCTTCGGGGGCTCCAACAACGGGCAACGGTTTTGATGGGATCGCGTGCCTATCGATCGTCTCGTGCCCGGGCACAACTCTAGTGCATATTATCGAAATATAGAATTACGAATCAAATTCGTCGACTTGATAGAAATAAGTGTCACTGTTTCTCACCAGAAAAAACAAGGGTTCTTTTTACACACAGTTATTAGGTTTTGTATTTTGGTGATTACACGTAACCCGGAGACATAGTTAAATGCCAACTTCGCAAGAGATTTGAATGGTTTGTGCTCTGTATGAGCTATTGAAGTTGCGAACAATTTTCATCCTCTATGTCGCTGCCCTTTGGTCCATGTGCTGTGGAGTACCATGTCTGAAGTTACCCCTTGCTAGTTCTTGAACCTTTACCGGATATCAAGTGTTTTATGATGTTGATGCCATTTTGGAGAGCATGGCATATCTAAAACAAAATTGCTCATCAGAAACATCCACCAACCAATGAAAGCTTCGAAAAGCTTTCTGACGAGTTATCTTGATTCTTTTATTGGCCTCAATATTAATCTATCTGGTCATCCTCGCAAAGGTAAATCAATCATATTACACCTTGGCAATCAAATGAAAAAAGTACTAACTGCAGTCGCTTCGGCTAGTTGCTCTTCTCCACATAAAGATTGGTTAAATTAAATTCTGATGATGCTTGCTTGGATGATGGAACTGCTAGAGCTAGCATGATCTTAAGAGATGACACTTGTAAAATAATATTTATGACTTGTAGAAGCCTTCCCTCATATCGAGGTGCTTTCGAGTCAGAGCTATGTACTTGCCCTTGTCGTCAGGAACGCAGACATAGGTTGTGCATGGAGCGCAGACATAGGTTGTGCATGGTTGTCGTCAGCTCGTGCCGAAGGTGTTGGGTTAAGTCTTGCAACGAGCGCAACCCTCGTGTTTAGTTGCCACTATGAGTTTAGAACACTAAACAAACCATCGGTGCTAACCGTAGCTATTCTAAATTCTCTCATTTCTTAAATTAAATTTAGTAAATATTTATTAACCCGATAAAAAGAAATAACAAAAGAAATTTCTTCAAAATAATAATAGAATAGTCATATGTATTAAACTTAAAACACAATTTGCGCATTGAAGGACTCCCATTTTCTATTCAGCGCAATGATCTCCCAATTTTCATTGAAATGGATTCATTTATTACAGTCAAGTTACTTCAGGCATGGGAAATTGATAGATGGGTTTATTTCTTCATTGTCAAGGAGATTAGGCACTTGATGAGTTTCCATGAAACTTTTATTACTCATACATATCAATCAAACTTAGAATAACAGACATACATGCAACTCTGCTGAAAACAACGTCAGTGCGGGTTAGTTTCATTCAAATCACGCAAGAATGAGGTCAAAACAATAACAAAACTGTTTGGAAAAGTAGATACACGTTTGGAACCTATCAATACTTCACCCCACACTTAGTCCAAGAACCAACTGGAAATAATGACTAGCAGAGTTGTAAGTTTGAAATTGAAGCCAACAAGCAACATTACAGACCTTCTGAACACAGAATAAAAATGCTAGTCATATCAAAGTTTTTTTGGACACCACAGCTAAAAAGGACTAACATAAGTTGCAGAACATAGGAAATAAACTAAGCACATGCATTAGCTGGAATAGTTCAATGTAGCGGTAGAAGCAGATAACATTGAAGTAGAGTACCAGCCACCAAATGGAGCACCCCAGATCAGTCACCAATCCGAAGTACTTTTGCCTTTGTCTTTTTTACACTAGTAACAGAAAAGCTCATCTATGGTGTGCCAAAAAACGCTTTGCTGGCGTAGGAACCTGACGCCATCAATATTAAGTCAGTCATAACCTATTTTTAATAGCGTGACATCCATCCACGCTAGCATTAATACAAATAATAATGGCGATCTACTTTTCTACATGCCAAAGATAAACCTAAATGCTAGTGACATTCAATGCTTTTGCACGCCAACATTAAAAAACTAGGAAATAAATTGTCGCCGACGAGCGTTGTCCGACATCCGGCGAGTAGTGTCCCGCCTCTGACGAGCGGTGTCTCCTCGCTCGCTGACGTCGCGATTCATACCTAAGGATGGAATGTGGGAAGGGATTGGATGTTTTGCCGACGTCGAGATCCTCCTCGTTCGCCGTCGCCACCGCCGTCGCCTTCTTCTTCTTCTGGGGGATGGTGAGGACGGGTATGGAGACTTGGATGAGGATCTCTCTCTCGCCTGGTGTATTGAAAAGGAATCGCTAACCGTTTATGGGGAAAGTTAAACCAGCAACATCAAACTTTTTCCATGGACTAATTTGCCCCTCATTACTCAACTAGGCCCCACACACTTTTGGCACAACCGAGTGCTAACGGTTGAGTACTACCGAGAACTAGCTATTTACAAACCCTTAGATTCCGTCGGATGGACGGCTCGTAAAAAACACAACCACTGTAAAACTTGTATATTTTCGTATGTGCATCACATCCACATCGTGATTCAGGCCTACTATAGTTGAATGTATCTTCTCTTTTATCTTGTGCGTGAGAACCTAGTAGTTTAAATCATTCACTTAGTGCATCTCAAAAATGTTATAGTCCAAACAAATTACAAGTGGTTCATACCTTGACGAGAACAAAAAAAATATCCTTCGTTGAATTATATCCGAGTTGTTTACTTTATGCTTACTGCCTCTTTGAATGCTAAATCCAGTAACGTCAGCATACTTGCTATAAAAGGCATAAGCCTCCTCCTCAGTTAGAAAATTAATTCCAACCTTTGGTACCTTTTCACTAATATTGCTATTTGCAGTTTCTTGCACATCATGTGCGCGCAGTACTAGTTAATATTCAATTTGAGGGGAAATGCATATGTATCTACACAACCATGCAATTGCATAAATTATTTTGTACATACTAGTATTCTTTTGCACACTAGTAGAATATTCAGGTATGGTTCATGTTGATGTGATGATTTTTCCAAATTAACAATGTGCATCAAATGAAACTACTATGTGCAAAGCGGATCTCAATGCACGTATGAATGGTGTGTATATGACATGTATCACTTGTGTTGGTACAAAATCCGCATTCCTTGAGTCATAAATAACACATTTAGGACAGTATAACTGGACTAAAAGCGAGCTCATTCACGCCTCTAACGATTTTGGCCGCCGGATTAGCCATTTAGGTCATTTATAGCCGTCTAATCTGAGATCAAATCGCGAACTAGGTCTATTGTCCTAATGGGCTGCTATTCCGGTAGCATTTTTGAAGGCCTGTGGTTAATCCGGGTCCGTGGGCTGCGGTTGTACAGCAGACCCGCTAAATTTTGGGCCAGACCCCGCACCCCTCCAACCCCCTTCGCCGTTGGCCTCAAAGAGAAAAAAAAATCTACCCTGCTCTCACCGCTCCATTGCGCCGCCGCCGGCACCCCCACCTCTTCTCCCATCCCTCAGAGCTTCACCTCTCCTTCTTCATCCATGTCGCGGCCTCGTCCTCAGCAACGCCGGTGCCATGGCAACGCATGCGGCCTCCTCCGCGACCTTGAAATTCAACGGCAAATCATGCCCCAGGATCGGTCGGCGCTCAATACAGAGAGAAAGGGATCCAGACGCTTGTGATGCAGCCGACGTGGGTGATGCGAGGAGATCTAATCGACACGCGACGTAAGCGATCAATCTTCCTAGGGGATCCTGCTGATGCGTGTGAAGGGATCCAGCCGTGACACACACCCTTCACGTTGGTGGTACTTTCTGCTCCCATGTGTGGTTCTCGACAAGTGATGTTGTGAGCACCTTTGCAACGCCTCCCTAGAACCCTCCTTTGAGCACGACACAACTTTCCCTGCAAGATTCCATAGTAATCTTTGCATAATACTCCTACCCAGTTACTTGATCGGCTCATTCATGTGTTATACTAATTTGATTTCTGAAGTTTTCAGTGTCTGCACATTTCAGAAGCATAATTCTAATTTTGGTATTGGTAATGAAGGGATGTAGAAAACCGATGTCAACCATGAAAATCAAGTAAGTTCTGTTCCCAATACACCATTAAGGGTCTAGCTATTCAATTGCTAAGCCTTTTCTTCACTTAAGATCTTATAACTCGACCACTAATGCTTAATGCTTATAATAGATTATATCTTCCATATTCACACTATAGATGGCATGCTTCAGTATTCAATATCCATGTAAGTTTGTTTTCTAGAATACAAAATTTATGTCGGTTACCAATTGATTAAACAATTGAACATCTAATTCTATATCTTAGTGTCGGCCTCCTTCTTACTGATGCTGATCAACGCCATGACAACGTGTGCGGCCTCATCTCCCGACCTGGAACTCAAACGCAATGCCCAGCCCAGGATTGGTTGGCGCTCGATACAGAGAGAGGAAGGATCCAAGAGCTCGGTGTAAAGTAAAATATACCTTTCTAATATATGATTAGAAACTATTGTATAATTAACCATTTAAGGGAACCATTAGAAACAATGATTACGATTTGCCATTCCACCGAATTTCTGCAAGATTATTCATTTTTATATCTGAAATTTTGGTGCCCACGTATAGGTCATAGAATCAGCCAAACAGAAACTGGACATAATCATGCAAGTCGGATTAGAATACCGGTATATGCCTCCGGTGGCTAAGCTGATAGATATTGTTAACAGTAGTACACTAGGGCAGGTCAGAATTGTGGCTATTCGTGAACACTGGTTTCCTTTCCTTGTTAAGGTATGTGAACCCAATCTGTGATACTGGTAATAAGTAATAATTTCAATGTGTTTGTAACTTCTATTACCCTTGCAGGTGAACAAGTAGAATAGGTTTAATTGCAACAGTGTGGGGACTCTGGTTGAGAAGTGCTGCCACTTTTCTGACTTTATAAGATTGTTTGCAGATGCGAAGTCTGTTCATATGATGGCCTCTGGAGCAATTGATGTTAACCATAATGATGAGGTTTATGATGGAAAGGTTAGGTTCATTGACTATCTCCACTCAATGTACTACTCATTATGGTCTTGTGAGTTCAAAAATATGAATGCTGAAGTAGTAGTGCAATGATAAGGATTCCTTATTAATATTTTCTATTCTGGGATTTGTGAAGTACTGAATGGGATTATTAACTTGTCAAGTGACTATGATATATTTATTTTCATGCTATCAAACAAAATTTGACCTCTTCTGATTATAGTATGAGTAGACATGTTTTAGTTAAAACATTGGCGTTTGATTTCTAAAAAACTGTCTTTGGATACACGTGCCAGATATAATTAATAATGCATATGTGATCGTAGAATTCGATAATGGTTGTCGTGGCATGCTTGAGACAATATTTTTCCCTTTCGAAATAAACCGAGTAGTGCACATCCAGCATAGGTAAGGCTTCTATACTCTTTTGTTACATGGGACTCCCACCAAAGCAAAATGAAACTCTATGTGAGAAGAATAACAATCTTATAATCAAGAAATAATTTGATGACATCAAATATGTTTTATTTCCAGATTGTGTCCATCTTATCCGACATCGGTAACTCCATTCATCATATTATATATGGAAATCCTCTACTGGCCCTGTAAAATAAATAATAATTCAGCTTATCAATTATAAATAAATTATAATCTAAAGGGCAACTATTTCCTGTTATATACTTGAAATGATATTGAGGTATCTCATCTGTTTTGATTGTAGTATGTAGATGTACACTAACACTATAAGCTCTGATCATGGAGTCATAAATATGACACCAGTTAAATATTCCAGATATAAACAGTTAGCACGAAATGTCAGATTTTGTGCTGATGAATATTTGTGTACAGAAAAGACAAATGTATTCTTTATTAATATAAGGTGGATGTACAGGTAGTAGGGGTGAGTTTAGTTAAGATTTGGCTTGTGTTGTTGTGGCTCAGATTCCTTGGCTTCGGATATGAGTTATAAACCAGTTAAATAACATTCACAATTAAAATGCCCATTTATCATGTATGTGTAATTGTGCAGTTGTTTATGTTCTTTATGGGAATATAATCAATATATACATTAATTCTACTGGTTTTAGTGCTTCCCATATGTTCTTTATCTTGTGTTTCATTATTTTCTTTCAGGTTTGGGGACAATGTTCTTCTGCATAGATACTCAACTTGAGTTGCAACGGTAGCAACAAAGTATTTCTCCTCTTGCATCTGGGTCTATTTTTGATCCGACATGTCATACTTTGCCAATCTTTCTGTTTTTTTAGTTCCTTTCGTTCCTTCTATTTTACAATTTTTCTCTAAATGATAATTATGGTTACATGAATGCCAGTAATATCTTTTTAAAATCTAGAATCATGGTTTTATTTCTGATCTTCTATGAAACCCAAATACCTTGCACTGATCACAATATCTATAACAGCAAAACCATTCTTACATAGTGCAAAGATATCCATATTCATAAATTGCAAGGAATAGACACAATATTCAATTTAAGTAGTATTCAAATATAATATGATAAAGATCTAAGCATCTATCAAAAGAACTCAAGTTTACTAGCACAACTTTTGAGCCTTTTTTGCGATAATCAAAGTTTGAGGTGTTTTTTGCATTTTTATGATGCACTTGTGCAAAACAATATGCACCTGCAAAATGCACCATTTAGAAGGATCAAAAGTTAACAATGTGAATAATTCTTTCACGAGATTCTACTCTTCAAAGGTGTATTTGACCTTTGATTCCATATGTGGCTTCAAAGGTGTATGTTCTTTCCATAATTACTTATTATGTTGTAAATGTACTGTTAATTCTTTTTATCTCAACCGTTTCAAGAATGTTGAAATTTGTAAAATAAATACACGCAGACATTTATATTGAGACATCATTATTTGAGTTGTTTGATATTTATTCTTAGCCTGCCATTTTTTCTATCCTAAATAGACTACAAAATAATATGTCAACCGGAATAAGATGGAAAATGGAACTATAATTAGCATGTATTATAATTTATAAGCCAAGAACTGTAGAAAGGAGTAGAGATCTCATCTTGTGCAACAAGAAAGAGAGTTTAAAAAATTATTGCCTTGCTCTCCTAGCAATATGCCTCAATTCAGTGATCAAGTATATTTATGTTACAAAACTTACTATCATTATATTGCCAAAAGGGACGGGTGCGGCAACGCGCACCATCCATGATCTAGTATGTTTGAAAATCAGGAGTTATGTTTGCATTGCAGGATGGAGAGTGGACAGTTGTTTCAAAAATCTAATATTCACTTAAGCTGGAAACAAATATGTTTGCTTTGGAGGATGAAGAGTGGGCAGTTGATTTAAAGAGAAGGAACTAAAACAATGAAAAGGAGGTCATCATTCATCAAGGATACGAGTGTAATTTCTCAACTTTGGTGCTTTTGAACCGTTATCATGCCCCATGTTCCCATGACCATCCAGTGAGTCCGTGGATGATTGAGTCTCCAGTTTGTTTCAGCTGTCTCTGTTCATATTTATAGGGTACTTACTTGAATCGGTATTTTCTATTTAGTTTTGTGCGACTAAAAATGCCAAAGAGAGAAAAACACACAGATGCGTGACACGTGCCAGCGAGTGGCGCACGAGTGGGGCGCAGGCAATCAGGTCGCGTCCATCCAAAACTGAAAGCTCAAGAATGATCAGAGGGGGAGGGGGTGAATGATCCCTTCTAAAAATTCTAAGAAACTTAGAAGGAATTCATGCAAACTGCGAAGGACTACAGGCATCTCGAAGGAAATACAGTATCGAAAGACATACATGGGTCGAAAGGATTGGGAGCGAAGGAAAACATCGAAGGCAAACAGGCAACAAGTAAATACTGAATGTAAATACTAGAAGGAAAACGAGCCTGACACGACGATGTTTGGTAAACCAGTTTACACTCTGCAAAGTGCTACGTCTGGTTGGAGGGAATGGTGATTGAACACCTGGAGCAAAACTCTCTCCGTCCTATTCTCCACTGCAACAAACTCCTCGAGCTTGTCCAGTTTTCACTCGTGGTAGATGATTCAGGACATCTCCGAGACCTTTACACACTTCCTTCACCAGCGACAATTTCTCTTCAACTGCTTGACATGCGACGCCTAACCGTCTAGGAGACTTGTAGTTCTCCAAGATAAAAAGATCGGCTAATATAAACCTAAGTCTCTGTGAATTGCTCAACTCAGCTCAGACTTGGGTTTTGGTTTTCTCTCGACTTCTCTTGGGATGCTCACAATACTTCTGTCTTAGAATCTTCAGTGGAGCAGCCAACCCAAAATGGCGGGTAGGTGCGGGGTATTTATAGGTGGCGATCCCGATGAGTGAAATGACTGAAGTGACCCGATGAAACCTCTTGACGCGTGTCCACAACGATCGGATTTCAATCACTACACAACTTTTCTTGCGGAACAAATGAGCTGACTTATCGAACGAGTTCTCTCGAAGGCACGAAATGCGATGACTTTGCCTTCGAGCTATTCACTCGACTCGGTAAGATTTCTCTTGGTAGGATTTTTGTGGGTTTAGGTTGAGCAATGAAAATTCACTTCGACAGAGATCTCAACTAGCAAACCCCTCTTGATAGTACGGTTTTTCCTACGACTCAAGAAAATAAAAGAGAAACTAGTAAAAAGACTAAGTCTTCGACCAACTACAACTTTCTCCTCGTTGCGCTTTTACTCGACAGCATCTTCTTTCTCGACGGCATTTTTGGGGGTCGTCTTCATTCAAGGTTTTGGTAGTTGACTGCAGCTTCGCTGCAGTGAGTTGTCCTTCTACCTTCTACTTGCAAACTCCATTCTTTCGGAACCTAAGTATTTGTTTATACTCAAAAACAATATTAGTTCCACTACTGCTTTGTCCAAAAATCTCCAAAACCTTCGGGGGCAAAACTTGCTCTTACAATCTCCCCCTTTTTGGACGATTGTTGAAAAAATAGGCATCAATAAATAATTTGAAAGTTTTGAGTTTTCGATGATAACCCAGTTCTAAGATCGATGAAATACTCCCCCTTGATGTTTGCACGGAAGAAATAAATTTCCAGTGAAGTGCACATTTGTCAATAAATGAGTCGAGGGAAAACATCATAATCTTAGCGAGCAAGATTGCAGTCCAAATAACGTTCAATGAGAAATATGCAATCTCCTCGAATAACCTGTGAACTTATATGAAAGATAACTTTCTGCAAAAGGTTAAGTAACGCAAGCATAGCCGATAGATATCTTACGATAAAATAGCAGTTCACAGACCTACTTAGAGTTAGTTACAACCAGATCGAATATGAATCGAATGTTTGTTGAAACTACTCAGAAACTCAAAGTTCAAAGGTTCAAACGACCAAAAAGCAAAGCCCTTAACCCCGATGGCAAACTAATTTCTTCGATGCCACTACATCGCCCCCTTTTTGTCACAACGTACAAAAAGTCGAGATAATAGGATCGAAAGAAATTCCTACTCGCTGGAGCGGCGCGGGTGACGTCGAGAAGATTCCGCACGCGTCGAAAGGCGATGAATGGGGCGACCGCCTGGAGGAGTAATCTTCGTTCTGAAGTAATGATGATCTCCAGAAGATTCTCGTGGCGATTCCGACGGGGTCCTGGGGCTTCAAGGGAGTGGAGATTAAACTCTCGCTTGGCGTTGAGGTGCTTTATCTTTTCGGAGTCGAAAGAATTGGTGTTCACCGTGATGTGATAGAAATCATCGACACTTATCACGTCCCTGTTCTTCGGCAGCAATGGAATGGTAGAATCTGGTCGATCGACACGGTTATCATTTGTCCATTGCCTGTTCAGATGTGGAGGATATTCTTCGAAGCCGCAACGCTGCAGTTGATGAAGGGTATTAAACTTGCGCAGACCTTTCCAATCCCGGCGAAGGCATTCACGCAGAAGCTGATTGTTGTTCATAGTAATGTTGCGCAGATGGTTGATTTCATCCATCATCTTCTGTTTCTGCAGGAAATCTTGGTCGATATGATGTTGAAGCATCTGCTGAGACCGAAGAGATACCTCCATGTGATGCACTGGCTTAATAAATTTCGAGCGAATATTGCGCTTTGTCATATGGGCGCGGATGCCAGTGTGCTCAGCAAATTGATCGTTGGGTCGAGCAATAATCTGCAACACTGCCCTTACTGGTGGAGTAAAAATCTTGGGGTAAATTGATACGGGGAATGGCACGTCCCAAGAGTAATTGCAAATAGCCATCAGCCAGGGTGCATATGGGTTGTGAGAATTATGATCATCAGCATAGGAAACCATTGTACGAATGAAGTAGTCTTCAAAATCGAAGGGATGACCATGGACTAACTTCATCAGAGCAAGTTGCACATCATTGGGGATAGGAAAATCATCGTGCACATCGAGCATTGGCATCAAAGTCTTCGACAGAATATAGAACCAGTACTTGGCTTCGAAGACTAAGTGCTTGGGCTTCGGATCATCTGAGTAGTGATCTCCTACGATATCAGGATTCATCAGCGAGGAGAATTCAGCAGGAGTTGGTGCAGGCAGATCATGAAGCTTGTGTGGTAATCCTTCGAAACGTGGAACACTTGGCCTTGAATCATATAATCAAATTGCCAAGTTTTCGAATCTTCAGGATCACCAGTGACATACAGAGTGGCGTAAAATTGCTTGATGAGCTCTGGATTGTAGCCACAGTCGAGAGCAAACATCTTGTGAGCATGAAGACCATCAATAGTTTCGGCAATATTCTCAAAACATGATGTGGCGTACACCGAAGGCATATCAAGGTACTGATGTTGAAAGATCCTAGCCTTGTTGTACAACACACGAGTGTAATAGATAGCTTGCTCCTGGGTCCAAAACCGAAGAGAATATGCATTCCTTGGCTTCTCGTAGGGATTGGTCTCGAAGAGAAATGGCTTGTGTTCCCGCCTCTTGAAGATAGGGCCTCCTCGAGGGACATCGGGGTGGAACAAAGTTAGCATTTCTCTCGGATGAGAAGAGTGCAGCATCTCATCAACTGGAAATATTTCAGCTGCATTTTCTGGCATTTGAAGAAATGGCTCAGCAGGGGGAGGAAATGAAGATGGAACATTTACAATGTCCTGAGCCGGAATAGCTGCAGGAGCATTTTCCTCGGCCTTCTCATTGACGACATTTCCTTCGTCGGCATTAGCATTTTGCTCGGCCTCCTCTGTCTCCATAGCATCAAGATCTTCATTAAGTTCTGCAAAGGCATCAATCATTTCTTCTTTCGAAGAACTTGAGGAGGAAGAGAAGCTATCTGATGAACTGGAGCCAGATGAAATGTCTTCTTCGGCAGCAACCTCTTCTGGAGCAGGCGGTGCCTCATGACGAGATGACACCGTGGTAGCATCCACGCGTGCATCTTCTCCTTCGTTTGGAGTCTGGGCAGAGGAATAATCCTTCTGCACCGATGGAATTGGGGCAGGTGGTTATTGCTCGACCTGAGCAGTTTTCTCAGTCTCTATTTGAGCCTGGGGCTCGACAGCTGGGGTGGATGAGGGAATGACTTATTGTGGTGATGTTGGATTGGGTGGAGGCGACGAAGATTTTGGTGGTGAGGGTTGACTTGGAGGTGGAGTTTGTTGGCGAGGTGGTGGAGTTTTTGTATGGGGTGGAGTGGGTTGTTTGGAGGGGGTTGGTGCAATTTCTTGTCGTGCTATTGCAGCAATGACCTCGGCAGACTTCTTCTTTTTGGCAATTTTCTCGATCTTTGGCGTCTCACGCACAGAGGATGGGGTAGCAGACTTTCTCTTTCGAGATTGTCTCTTGGAGTGGGCTTCATTGTGCTCCTTGCACATATCGCTCACTATCTGTCGAACCTTTTCGTTGACAGCAGTGATATTTCCCTTCTGAGCTCTTCTGGATTCAGCAAGTGTAGCAAGCTTCGACTTGAAAAACTGTCGAGACACTAGGTCCTCAATTTCTTCTCGAAGCTGCTTTGAATAAAATATTTCTTTCTCTTTTTCCTTGCGATCCTGGGTGAGATATCCATCCCATCGAATCATGTAACGAGCTACTCGTTCTTGGATCTCGGGAGGAACATCATCCTCGGGAGTCACTTTGCTTGGGGTGGTGGCCGTACGCCAAAGAACATTGGAAATCTGAACTGCATCCCATGCAGCATTGGCAGCTGAATCTCCTTCATTGGAGATTTCTTCATCAGCACAAATGCCGTACACAGCAGGTGCAGCAGGGGAAGTGGGTGCCGGAGCAGCACGAGGGATTGGAGCTGCTTGGGATTTCTGGCGAGCCTCCTTTGCTTTCCTTTCGGCCTCCTTGGCGGCCTTTGTAGAAGCGACAGGTTTAGTAACGACACTTAGGGCCGCAACTTTATCCTTAGAGGCACTAGCGGCCTCAACAATTTTCTTCGCAGCACTGGGGGCTGCATCCTTTGCCTTCGTGACTGTGGGAGTCACCACTTTCTCGGTGTCACTAGGGGCCACGACCTTTTCCTTCGGAGCATTGGGGGCTGGAATACCTTCGATCTGGCGTCTGTATCTTTCATTGACCAGATGCAAAATGCCCAACTGCTGTGCAACATTTGCCTTCTTATCCTCGGGCTGACTATGAAAGTTGAGAAGCTTGGACTTAAGCAAGTCTTGAGCTTCTAGTTCCTATTGCTTGGCCAACCTTTCCTTTTGCTGGATCATGGTCTCATCATCTTCAGCCACTTGGGCTTGCTTTCCCTGGACCTGGCCGAGGGTTTTTGTCTGCGTGTTTGCACCGGGGGAGCAGAGGAAATTGGCGGATCAGTGACCAAATTAGTCATGTCAATTTTTGCTCGAGGAGCCTCAACAGCTGGCTCCTGGATCCTGATGCCCTTATTTCTCGGCTTCTTCTTCACAGGAATGTCCTCGACATCTGCCTCTGTGCCAGGGTCTTGTCCATCGGAGCTGGATTGTTCTTCGTCAGAAGTTGCCTCTGGTGGAGAAACAACAACAACCTTTTTCTTTTGCTTAGCAGATTTCTTGCCAGCCTTCGACTTGGATCTTGGACCTACATCCTCGGCAACTCCTTCGTTGCCCTCAGCAGCAGCAGCCTTACTGGCTTTGGCTTCCTTACGCTTTGCTGCTCGTTTAGCTCGAGCAGCAACTAACTCTTTAAAATCATCAGGTGTTTTAAGAGAGGATGGGTGAGCATTTGGTGGAGGAGGTGGTATATTTGCCTTTGTCCACTTGGGCTTCAATGTCTTGACATCAGACCATGGATTCTTGTAAGGCCCGATATGCGGTACTGTTCCAGATCTAGGTGTTTCCACCCAGATCCGGGGACGAAGCACATATCGGTCCCACCGCGACATATGACAAAGCCATATGCCCCGGATTTCCAACATGATATCACAACATTACAGATACAAGGATACAACATCTCATACAATCGGCATACAACTGCCTCAAATACAATGCAACAACGGAAGATATATGTCTGAGTACAGACTACAAGCAAATGCCTAGTGGCAAAGAGAAAACATCGATCCCATAACCACACGGGTCCAGGCCCTCCGCCGGGATCCGCCTAACTAGTCGTCGTCGAGTCTCCACGTGAAACATTGATCATCATACCTGTTGTCGATCAGAACCCTGAAAAGAGTTTGGAGGTAGTATCATGAGTACAGAGGTACTCAGCATCCAACTGTAGTGGTCATCTGACCCAGCAAGGACTTCATCACTCATCATTCTAGGACAACTAGTAGTTTACGGTAAGGAAGGGGTAAGTGGTGAGGTTGCTGCCGCACTAGCATTTATGAAGTGGCTAACGATCTAGAGAGTAAGATAATAAGCCAAGCATTCGATGAGGAATAGCCTCCAACAAGTCTTGCTATTAACTACAACGCAAACATAACACCTATCCTATCCTTGTCCTCCTCTTCGCATCCCGACGAAGAAGAAGCAGTCAAGGCACACACACATTGATCAAATTATATTAAGATTAACTCAGTTGTTGTTGTCTATGAACAAGGAGTAGGTCTCAAGTCGTCCATAACCGTGGACACGGCTTCTCGAAAAGATTTAACCCTGCAGGGGTGTACCAACTGCCCATTACGAGGCTTCGCACGCACGCCCATATCTCTCAGTTGCTACCCATCATAGGCAACCATTTTATGATTTAGTTCCAAGAGATCTGAAACGACAAGTCCCTCTAGCTAACAACGAACAAATCCGGGTGGCCCCCGGTGAGACGACATACAGCTCAGGAGCCGGCCGCGCCCTCGATCTGGTCTCTACCGTATGACTCCAGGTTTGGATTGCCGGTTAATCACACATGGGACACCGGGTCCTCAGCCGATCATGATGGGCCAGCAAGGGAACTATGTCCTCACTGGTCCGGGTTGGTTTAAAAACTACTGGCGTACGACCAGCACACACACGGTTTCAAATGGTAAAATCAGCTTGGGCCACCACTAGAAATGCTTGAAGCTAGGTAGGTAAGAAAAGGGGACCCCATAAAATCCCACACGCGGTTAGGCACGCTCAGTCTTAAAACCAATACCCGGAACTTGGATCCTAGCTGACTCGAATGGAACAAAGCGTCGGGGCGGGATAGCCTAGACCTTCCATCCTTCGTCGAATATAGTCAACATTATAATAATCATATCATCAGCAACAATAATAATAATGATAAATGTGATATCCCAACCCAAGGAGTAACAGGGTAACATCGTAGCATCCTAAGCATGCATACTAAGCAGGGGCTGAGCAACGAGCAATAGTAACATAGCAGTACAAGGTTTGCTGGGAAGGGACATGGCTGTATCGGTTTGAAAGAGGCTGTAAACATGTGGTAGGATCAAACATCGAACCTAACCTATACTAGCATGCAAACCGCTGGTTGAAATAGAATGGATCATAAGTAATGTATAGTCCTTGCCTGTTGATAAGTCGGGTTCCGAAGGTGTAGTTGATCGCAAGCTCGCATCGTCTCCGAGAGGTACCCGCGGAAGCACACAAGAGGGTAAACACTGGAAAGAAATCAATGAGCAACCATCTATTACTATGAGGCAAACACGAGCAAGCATCAACAAGAAGCAACACGAGACATCGCACCTACCGTCGAGAGATGTTACTAACAATTTAAGTGGAGTACTCGTCACACACGACGATACCGCACGTTTACGGTGGTTCAAGTTGTTTAGCTACAGGTGATCAACCAACGGTTATTAACATGGAAACTCAAGCAAGCATGGCATAGCACACAAACATGACAAGAGGTGAAGCACAAAGTAAACTATCTATGCTAGTCAATTTAAGTGAGGCACAACCTAAACATGGCATAACACTAAGTGCCGCACGACAATTAAAGGATTTGGTACTGTTCTGCCCTAAACCATATTTTAGGTTGGTTAACAACAACAAACAATAGCATAAACACAAAGTACACGAAAAACTAATCAAGTTACATATAAAGAACACCCCAAACGGAGTTACGGTTAAAAAGATATAAGCAAGACAAGCTATGCACACATGCTGTATAAACAGGGGTAAATCTATATGAAAAAGTGCAGCAACATGACATAGCAATACATCTTATGAAAGTAGACATGATGCTTAACAATATGCAATTGGAATCACTCAATTCCGATAAACGGTCGCGACACACTCGTCGACCGAAGTTGCAACAAAATAACAGGTTCAGCAACAGCAGCACAATAACATCAGGGTCACCACTTTGGAGCAAGATTTAATATAGCTAAAGCACCCAAACATGGCAAGTTAAAGCATGGAAATGAAGTACACATGATGCTTAACACATAGGAGAAAGATACAATGCAATAGGCCTCATGGATTAGTCACAATCATCATGCAAAGTTGCAACAAAATAATAACAGCAACACTTAACAGGAAAAATTAGCAATTAACGGCCTGATGCCCTGTTTAGCACACAATTACAAAATCAAGATGACCTCAAATGCAAAAGCTCACAAAAGACGAATCAAAGTACACGCAATTCTGAGCAATATTCGTTTTGGGGGCAACGTCATCGGAGCTACGGATCAACGGGAAATCACATTACAAAACGGGATCAACAGCAATTTTATAAGGACTTAGCAAAATTCACAGGTTTTTAATAGCAGAAAAAAGGGGTGGAAGGCCTCACCCGTGGGCCTGGCCCAGGCCAGAGGAGAGGCCGGCCTGGCTGGGGTCGCTGGCAGGCTGGGCTGGCGGATCTGGAGGGAGGTGGGCCACGGTGGCCTGGGCCGGCCCACCCGCGGCTGGCGGTTGGTGGTGGAGGCGCCGGCTCAGGGCCGTTCCCGTGGCCGGCCGGCGGCGGCTCGACGCCGGCGGGCAGTGGCGCGGCGGCGCGTGACGCGAGGACCACGTGAGGAGGCGGCGACGGCGGATCTGCGGCCGGGGTCGCCGGATCCGTGGGCGGCAACCTCGGGAGGGCGCGAGGGGACCTCCATGGGGGCCGACGAGCTTGGCCAGGCCGCAACCATGGCGCGCGGCGGCGGGCGCGGTTCCGGCCACCTGAGAGGGAAGGGGAGGACGGCAGTGAGGGGAGAGAGGCCATGGGGAGAAGAGGAGAGGAGGAGGAAGGCGCGCGCGCGACGGCTCGACACCGGCGAGCGACGCAAGACGGCGGCGGCCTCCATGGTGAGGCGCTCCGGCGAGACGCGGCCCGATTCGGCCCGCAGCGGGCCGGCGGCGCCCTGCGGGGCCCGTTTCCCATCTGGAGGTGGGGGGAGGCGACGTGGCAGCCTCTGAGCCGCAGATCTCACGATCTGACGGCCAGAATCGCCTGGGATTAGGGTTTTCGGATCTGGAGGTTTTTTGGGCGAAAAATGGGGCAAAGTGGAGGGGGTTGGCTGCAATTTTGTGGCTAGGGAAACCCTATAAATGGGTGGGAGTGTGGTGGTCTTTATATAGGCAGGTTGGCTGGCCAGTTTACGCAAACGCCCCCGGTACCCCTCTCGCGCGTCCGGCGATCGCGTTCGTGACCGCCGAGACTCCGTACGGACTCCGATTCGGGTAAAACTTCGAACTGCGCGATCAGCGCGTCGAGCCGGCGACGATCATCTAGCGCTGGAACCGTTTCGAGAACACTTTTCGATGCGCTATAAAAATAACCCGTTTAATTATTAAACGGGGTTTTCGTTCCGTTGGCTTCGGCTGGTCTCGTGCGGTTTTCGCGACGGTGATCGGGTGAAACCCGGTGTCGCAAAGGTCGAGTGTCAGGGTGGCAAGGGCCAGTCTCCGTACGGTACGAGATAAGAGGGGGAAAAATAATCCCGATCGATAAATCGGGGATGCAAACACCGCAAACAAATTAGACAATCAAACAATTCACACCGAAAACAATTTTTTTTTATTTTTATGAAAACTGGGATGTTACAAGTCTTCAGTGCAAACAGTGTCTCCCAACGAGGGATAAGAGACTTGTATTCATACCATCGAAGTGCTTGAAGCCTTCGAATCTCTTGTAGTCCGTTTTATCTCGAATGAGCATCTTCCACTGAGCCTTCCGGCGTTCTCAGATTCTTCTCAATAATCAAGTCCTCAGACAGGCCTTCAGAATTGTTGGTGATTTTAGTACGGCCTCCAACACGCTTGGGCTCTCTGAAATTTCATTCATTCTTAGACATTTTCCTGCGAAAAAGATAGGTACGAGGGAAATATAGGAAGGTTGTGAACATGTACCAAGCGCTTTCGAGGAAAATCATTTTGAATGCAATAATCATATAGAGGGATTTATCTTGAAGCAAATTTTCATAGAAGTGCTAAGCTAGATTTTCATCGGGTTCAAATCTAACGAAGGATTGGCATGAAAGAATTGCTCAAAACGTAAATCTATCGATATGAATCTGTGAGATTTGCCTAAGAGAGAAATTCCGAGGGATTTCTTACCTAGAGGCAATAATAAAATGTTATTATATATATTTCCACGTTCGTAATTAATGTTTATATTTCTGTGCTATAATTGCAATGACCCTGACTATGAGATTCAGAAGAAAACTCACTTGCATGTGTGGAAATGTAAACACCAAGAGTTCCTGGTTTAGCCTCTAAGACCAGCTCATGTGCTAACTGATGATTACGTTTTCTTAATCATGGACATTGTTCTTGTAACAAGGATGTCAGTAGCAATGGGAACATATTGTTAGCAGAACAATGATGTTGAACCGACCCCAGTTTTGAATGATATACTTAGAGATCACATCGTAACTACGTTATAAGTCATATCATGAAATGTTATCATATACGTAATTCCTTAGACCATGAGAGTATCGAGTTGCTTCACACAGGAAGACATGCTTTGGTTCTTAGATGAATCCTCCCGTAAATGGGAAGTAGTAAAATAAGTTCTGGGTATGTCAGATGGTGTGGCTAGTGACTGTGATAGTTCAAGAATGGGATTTGCTCCTTCACGATGAAGAAGATATTCACTTCGGGCCCACTCGGTATGAAGGTATCCATTATAGTCTGGCCAGACGCATTGTGATTCAGTCACAGGGATACCGGAATACGATAACGAGAAAAGAGACAAACGAGCAAAGAGGATAACGAGTGGCTTGTGTTCAAGAAGTTGTTACACATGGGTGCCAAACATCTCTCCTCTAACTTTGTCATATATCACGAAGCAAAGGGAATAGTATACGATAAACATAAAGGTTCACTCGAAGTCTTTTCGTGTATGTGTGGGAGTCAACATGGGTGTCCATGGCTCCGCTGTTGATTATTGACAAATGACTATAAGTCTGGAAAGCGTTCCAAGTCATGTCCACATAATACCGAACCTATTGGGTCACACACTTAAAGTACAGTAATCTGTTAGAATGCTAGACTGATTGAAGGTTTAGTGGAAGCAAGTAAAGAGCAAATAATATGGCTAAGATACTTTGGAATTGTTTCAGATAACTTTAGTTCATATGAAAATGGTAATGGGAAAGTTTACGATCAACCGGAATAGTTTCGGTGATCGGTGGACAGCTTAAACAATATGTTGTGTTCACCGGACATAATAACCTTTGCCCGGATGGCTCCGAAACCCATTTAGATGGCTCCGGAACATTCGTTAGAGGTTCCGGAAGGTATTGGAAGTGCTCCAAAAGTGTCCGGAATGTCCCGAAACAGTCCCGGTAGGTCCCGGAAGGTCCTGGAAGCTTCTAGAAGCTTCCGGAAGGTTCCGGGCAGTACCACCCACTGCCCTGCGCCCCTGGCCTTGGGGGGAAAGCCACATAGGCTGCCCTGGGCGGCCAGGTGGTGGGGGCGCACCAAAAAGGGGTGGGAGATCCTCTAGGTGGGATTTCCAAATACCATTATGGAAGGTTTCCGGTGGGAAGGTATGTGTAGGTTTGGAAGGCTTGGGAGTCCAAGTTGGACTCCCAAACGTCCTTGAGCTGCGCCCTAGGCCCCTTGGCCACCTATATACGGTGAGCCAAGGGTGGGGGCAAGACACACACAAGTCTCCGGCGCCCCCTGGCTCTCCCTAGTTGCTAGTTGCTCCACTTTTAGACCCCGGTTTAGACTCTAATCTAGATCGGAACTCGCTAGGGTTTTCTCTATCTAGTTTTCTCAGAAGCGTTCTTCTCTGGACGGCGGAGCGCTGCCGGATTGCTGTGCCGGACGTGTGGATACCGGTGGAGAGATCATAGCTTTGATCTTGCTTCGAGGACCATCTTCTTCTCGGAGATCTGTTCGAGGGATTGTTCGTGGGAGATCTTCTTCGACTACTTCCACTACGTCCACGTTGCTTCACCAACTCTTCTTCCGCTGCAACCGTTGGTGAGCATGAAAACCTAAACCTTGTATGTGATCTGTCTTGGATGATCTTGGGTTCTTGTTACGTAGGCACGAAATTTTTGTTTTCTATTACGTTTCCCAACAGTGGTATCATGAGCGATCCTTGATTAGATGCATGTTTAGGTAGATCATATGTGTGATATGAGGCATTGATTTTCTTGTTGCTTCCCTATCATGTGATTTTTTCTATGCTTGATGGCAAGTTGAGGTTTTGCTACAAGGATTGAGTTTTCCATCGATCCCTCTATGCTGCTTTCAGTATGCTGGTTGCCTTGATCATGGTCTACATCAAAATCCTTGGATCTCATCTTAATCTCGCAATAGAAGATTTAACATGGAGGGGCTTGTGGATTTTATGAACTCAAATCCACACGGGGGTCACGCGTTGAACGAAGTATCGTGTTTTGTTTTGTCTAGGGTTTCTCGTTTGCCTTGTAAACCTGCTTAACAACCACGATAAAAGTTGCAACAACCCGTGTAGATGGCGATCTAACTCGTTTTTGCAGAGTATGCATGTGATGTGGTATAGCCTTCAAGATTTGCAATGTGTTTGTATGAGATGCTATATGTTATGTAATATTTATTCGCGACCTGCGTGTCGTGGTACGGCATGATGACTGGAGTCATATGATTGTCACTTAATTATGGCCTGCGTGCCAGAACTGTTTATTAGCTCGAGGAAAAGCAATAGATAGATGCAAGGTGATGATCTACGATGCGGAGGTGGACCCCGACGCACATGCCGGAAGCCGTGGTGATGTTCCCGGTGCCAAGGACAAAGTTGGTGGACACGGTGACTTCAACCACGACGACGTGAAGACAATGAAGACTTCACGAAGCAAAGGGCTATACTATATCACATAATTTTATGAACTGCCTGTGATGTTTATCCCTTTGTTGCACCCTTGTTTGATGCGCGGTAGTCGTATTTTATTAGGGTGATCTCTCGCAAAACAATATCAAGTTGATAGTGTTCTCCCAACTGTAGCACCGTCTATACTATGTTTCACACCGGAGCAGGTCATGTCACATGGGTGCACACGGTGTGACGCATAAAAGACGGGTGTGTTAAAAGAACACACAACACATTACACTTGGTTATCTTGACGGTTTGGATAAAAGTTTGCTACCGGAACACGCCCATCGAAAGATGAACAAGAATCACCTTTGGCCTGATTGGCAAGTTGGCCTACCGGTCCAGTCTAAGTCATCAGTGATGTCACATCAATGGCGGAAAATTGGGTTGGATCTTGAATCACTCCAGCATCAATTACGAGAGATATTGATCTGAGTGGGAGCGCACTTAGTAATTAAATTGATTAATCACAAGTGCAACTTAATTATGAACAAAGTCTTAGTATTTGCATTATCGTTGTAGAATAATGGCTCGCATTACCACCTTCCCAATTGATTTTGATTAACTTTATTATCTGGTAAAAACTTTACGATTGGTACCGTATTGTGAGGACTATCCTCAATAGTGCCGAGAAGGACCATGTCCTATCGCAAATTTTTGATGCTCTCCCGCTGATGCTATGGATGATGTGACTTACGTCCATAATCCAAAATGCTAGAATTCCACCACAGCTAAGTGCATTGTCTTCACCACCATGAAACCCGAACTTCGAAGAGTTTGGGATAGTTATGTTATATTCATGGAACTGAAAAATAAGTTTTCAGTAGTAAGACAATTAATGTTGGATATAAGATATCTAGTACAATGTATGATTGTAAGCATTAGTGAAAATGTTCATTGTGCTCTAAACAAAACTGATAAGTGTGGGATCCAGAAGAACAATGATCATATGATGATGAGGATTAAGGCAAAGGAAGTTCCATACGGTGTTAGTAAGACTTACACGCCGGAAAGTCCATGGCCTGCACCACCCTTGATCATGTGTGATCTTCTGTGAGTAGGAGTGACATTGGAAATAGAACTATGATACGTATAAAGGCAAAACGAAAGAAGACTGGAATAACCAGCTCAGAAATGAAAGTCATACGGAGTTATAGATGAATTCATTGCTGGTCAAGAGATGTAATTCTTGGGAATCATGATTAAGCAGTTAATTGTGGATTCTGTATATTGTGATTAAACTGTTGATCACCGGAATATCAGATCGATTGCATATTGTTGCAACTCGATGCAAGAAATACTATAGCCTTTATGACTAGCTAATGATGAGTTTTGACACGCTCGGGAACACGGTAAAAGGTTTACTATACCGTGTGTTGACTCTATGATTATCTTCATAATTCATTTTAGAGTTGAGTAAATTGTTACTACACTTTAGCCTTGTTGCAAAACATCATTTTGAATCATGTTTGTTGCAAGAGAGTTGTTCAAAGCTATGAATAACGTAAAGGCCATACTTCCATTATGAATAGGTTGTATGTTATGAATCTTGATAATAATACTAAACATCCATAACACTGACGCTAAACGTCGCAAGACTGACAGAAATACCACATAGATGTGGCATTGCCGTTTATCACAAGTGACATAACATGCATGAAGAATTTCCATAAGTGATGGACTTTCGAGTCATATGATTATGAATCACTTGACGCTTGCGATCTTTGTCTCGAAGTAATGTGACTAAAACACCGTTGATAGGCCATACATGAACGGGCAACTAAACCATTGGTAATCATACATGATGATGTGTGTAGTCCAATAAGTGTAGTTGTGTGCAGTGGATTCCCTATCTTCACTCATGAGTTGAAGTAGATATGTGGATATCTGTTCAATAGAGACATACGTCTGAAATCTTTGAAATGTTCAAGGAATTATAGAGTGAAATAGAAATTCATTGTAACGAGAAAATAAAGCTTCTGCAAATTAGATTGTAGAAAGTAATATTTGAGTTACAAGTTTAGCGAACGTCTGATGAGTTGTGAAGAAGTGTCATAACTTGCGTCTCCCGAAACACCACTATGAGTAAACAGTTCGAGAGATGTAATCAAGCCATGTATGACACGGTAAGATCAAATATGACGTTTATCAATTTGCCATTATATTTATTAAAGTTATGCGTTAGTGACTACGGCTTTTACACTGAAAAGAGCATCATCAAATCTGTTGAAATGACACCATATTAGATGTGGTATGGACTGTTAAAACCATGTTGTCTTTTCTTAAAATTTGGGTATATGAGGCATATGTTTGACATACTCAAAACCCCAAATCAGATAAGTGCTACTTTGTTAAAGTTATGCCAAAAGTTTTGGTATTCCTCTATCACTACACAGAAGCAAAACTGTTTGTTGTTAAGAACAATGTGTTTTGAAGAAAATGGTTTCTTGCAAAATAGTGAGTGGGAGGACAGTGCAACTTGTTAAAGATTGTTGAGTCTTCAAATAAGTGCGCAGCTGAACCACACAGGTTAGACAAAACTCGTACAAACATTCATGATATGTAAAACGAGATATTGTTGTTCGACAATGATAAACCTGTGATATACAAAGAAGCGTTGATGGGCCCTGACTCCGGGATTTGGCTAAATGCCAAATAATCCGAGATAGTATCCATGGAAGTAAGTCAAGTTTTTGAACTTGGTAGACCCTCCGAAAGACTAAGAGTCTGAAGAATATATAAATGGATCTATAACTGATTCGAATGAAATTGTTTTATCCATAAAGCTCAAATCGTTGGAAATATGTTTTCTAACAAGTTCAAAAGTTGACTACGGCGAAGTAATGTCGACCGTAGAGATGCTTTAATCAGTTCGGGTTATACTAGCAATTACTACATATCTCATTTATAGGATATGGTAGAATGAACGTCAAAACAAAGTTCCTACACAGAAATATAACAAAGGACGTATATGTGATACGACCGGAATGTTTTGTCGATTCAAAGGATGCTAAAATAGATGCAAGCCTTGGATATCCAGTGATGGACTGAAGCTAGCATAATGGAGTTGGAATTTTCGTTGTGATGAAATTGCCAAAAGAGTTTGTTGTCATCAGGAATAACGAAGATGCTTGAATATTCAAGAAAGTAAGTGGGAGCTGAATGATATTTCTAAAACCTTATGTAGATGACATATTGTTGATTAGATATGATGTAAATTTCTTGACACGATTAAGGACTTCGTTGGAAATAGTTTTCAGTTGAAGAATTTGGGCTGATATAGCATTAGTATTGAGCACAGTGACCTATGAAGATAGTAAGTGCCTGATCATGCTAAAGCCAACACTACATATTGACATGATACTAAAGTAGTTTAGTATGAAATGCCAAGAAACATGTTCTTGCCGGAGTCGTGGTGAAAAGTTGTTTGCAGAAATCAGTGTTGATGAACACAGATAAGGAAAAACACGTGAATTGAATTCCACTCACCTGTGTGTTTGGATTAATCATGTACACCATAATATGTAAAATGACCAGATATGTCCAACGCTCCAAAAGGTTGTGAGCAAGATACCAAAGTGATCAATATGTTGATCATTGGACAAACAGTGAAAAGTTAAACTTATGATAGATAAGATATGTTTCTCAGAAAATGGAGATAATGAAGAGCTCGTTGTAACAAGTTACACCAGCTGAATTTTGATGTAAACAGTTACACCAATTCAGTCTTCATACTTACTCCGATCGATTTTCGATTTTAATTGGGATTATGTGTTTCACACGTAAGGGTGGCACAATATGGAGGAACTATGTCAAGTTCGATACTGTGGCGAATTCTATAACAGAGGCTAAGTATATTGTTGCTTAAAGAAGTGACAAGGAGGGTATTTTGAATCATAAATTCATTTATGAACATGGTATGGTTTCCTAGATGCTTGAAGCTCATGGAACATTGACGAATGATTTCATGACTTATTCTGAAGGAACCAAGGTCCTGCCAAATGATTCAAACATATACAAAGCTAAACTGATAAAATTAGTGAATTTTATGATAGCGTGAAAACGCGAAGATATGCAAGATACAAACGGGCCTGAAACATCAGATCCGATGATGAAGTCTATACCACAAATGAAGCATGTATTACACCGGTATGCCATAGGTGTAAAATGCTCAAGCACTGATAATATTATTGACTCTAGTGCAAGTGGGAGACTGTTGGAAATATGCCCTAGAGGCAATAATAAAATGTTATTATATATATTTCCACGTTCGTAATTAATGTTTATATTTCTGTGCTATAATTGCAATGACCCTGACTATGAGATTCAGAAGAAAACTCACTTGCATGTGTGGAAATGTAAACACCAAGAGTTCCTGGTTTAGCCTCTAAGACCAGCTCATGTGCTAACTGATGATTACGTTTTCTTAATCATGGACATTGTTCTTGTAACAAGGATGTCAGTAGCAATGGGAACATATTGTTAGCAGAACAATGATGTTGAACCGACCCCAGTTTTGAATGATATACTTAGAGATCACATCGTAACTACGTTATAAGTCATATCATGAAATGTTATCATATACGTAATTCCTTAGACCATGAGAGTATCGAGTTGCTTCACACAGGAAGACATGCTTTGGTTCTTAGATGAATCCTCCCGTAAATGGGAAGTAGTAAAATAAGTTCTGGGTATGTCAGATGGTGTGGCTAGTGACTGTGATAGTTCAAGAATGGGATTTGCTCCTTCACGATGAAGAAGATATTCACTTCGGGCCCACTCGATATGAAGGTATCCATTATAGTCTGGCCAGACGCATTGTGATTCAGTCACAGGGATACCGGAATACGATAACGAGAAAAGAGACAAACGAGCAAAGAGGATAACGAGTGGCTTGTGTTCAAGAAGTTGTGACACATGGGTGCTAAACATCTCTCCTCTAACTTTGTCATATATCACGAAGCAAAGGGAATAGTATACGATAAACATAAAGGTTCACTCAAAGTCTTTTCGTGTATGTGTGGGAGTCAACATGGGTGTCCATGGCTCCGCTGTTGATTATTGACAAATGACTATAAGTCTGGAAAGCGTTCCAAGTCATGTCCACATAATACCGAACCTATTGGGTCACACACTTAAAGTACAGTAATCTGTTAGAATGCTAGAATGATTGAAGGTTTAGTGTAAGCAAGTAAAGAGCAAATAATATGGCTAAGATACTTTGGAATTGTTTCAGATAACTTTAGTTCATATGAAAATGGTAATGGGAAAGTTTACGATCAACCGGAATAGTTTCGGTGATCGGTGGACAGCTTAAACAATATGTTGCGTTCACCGGACATAATAACCTTTGCCCAGATGGCTCCGAAACCCATTTAGATGGCTCCGGAACATTCGTTAGAGGTTCCGGAAGGTATTGGAAGTGCTCCAAAAGTGTCCGGAATGTCCCGAAACAGTCCCGGTAGGTCCCGGAAGCTTCTAGAAGCTTCCGGGAAGTACCACCCACTGCCCTGCGCCCCTGCCCATGGGGGCAAGCCACCTAGGCTGCCCTGGCCGGCCAGGTGGTGGGGGCGCACCAAAAAGGGGTGGGAGATCCTCCAGGTGGGATTTCCAAATACCATTATGGAAGGTTTCCGGTGGGAAGGTATGTGTAGGTTTGGAAGGCTTGGGAGTCCAAGTTGGACTCCCAAACCTCCTTGAGCTGCGCCCTAGGCCCCTTGGCCACCTATATAAGGTGAGCCAAGGGTGGGGGGAAGACACACACAAGTCTCCGGCGCCCCCTGGCTCTCCCTAGTTGCTAGTTGCTCCACTTTTAGACCCCGGTTTAGACTCTAATCTAGATCGGAACTCGCTAGGGTTTTCTCTATCTAGTTTTCTCAGAAGCGTTCTTCTCTGGACGACGGAGCGCTGCCGGATTGCTGTGCCGGACGTGTGGATACCGGTGGAGAGATCATAGCTTTGATCTTGCTTCGAGGACCATCTTCTTCTCGGAGATCTGTTCGAGGGATTGTTCGTGGGAGATCTTCTTCGACTACTTCCACTACGTCCATGTTGCTTCACCAACTCTTCTTCCGCTGCAACCGTTGGTGAGCATGAAAACCTAAACCTTGTATGTGATCTATCTTGGATGATCTTGGGTTCTTGTTACGTAGGCACAAAATTTTTGTTTTCTACTACGTTTCCCAACAAAGATGGGAGAGACGAAGTCGAGGGAATGCGAGGTCTGTGCCGGTGGGGTGGATCGGTATTTATAGAAGTGGGGTCTGACGTAACCGTCAAATCCGATCCAACGGTGCAGATCTCGCGTCTCTCCGAATTCAACGGACGGATTCTATGGCGGTAATCGCGGAAAAATCCCAACGAACCGAAAGAAAGTTGCTCCACGTCCGAGACCAAACTCATCGAACATCGAATAACAAAGTAGATAAAAGTTTGATAGATAATCCTTCAGAATCAATGACTTTCGAAGGGAATCTTAATCGAGTACAATTATACATGTTCACGAGAGAAAAGCAAAGATGGGGTAGGGATAGAATAGAGGGAAAACAGGCTCCGATGCTTAATCAATCCGAGAGAAAATAAACGATAAGAAAACTCGGAGTGGTAAGTGTATAGGACAACACCAAACGAACAAAAAAAATAAAAGAAAAATAAACATAACTGAAGAACTAACGACAGTAAACATATAATACAGGGTACCGATAGTTATGATCTTACTGCACATTGCGTGAGTCCAGTATGTTTAACTCACACCTTAGTGCATAGAACCTTTTCTCATCCAGGGGCTTCGTGAAGATATCAGCCAATTGATCTTCGGTGCGAACATGGCTGATAACAATATCTTCTCGCTGAACGTGATCTCGAAGAAAATGATGACGAATATCAATATGCTTCGTTCGAGAGTGCTGCACTGGATTATGGAAAATTTTGATAGCACTCTCATTATCACATAACAATGGAATTTTCTTCACAAGAATACCGTAATCTTTCAGCTTTTGCTTGAGCCACAGAATTTGAGTGCAGCATGAACCGGCAGCAATATATTCGGCTTCAGCCATAGAAATAGATACATGATGGCTTCTCGCCCTTCGTTGGTTACCCCAAGTGGAAGGTGGAGATGTAGCGCAGCAGAAAGTTTCCCTCGGTGAAGATACCAAGGTTTGTCTCCAGTAGGACTCCAGAGATGATAAGTAGGTGTCAGCGGCGCGACTGACGTGGACCTGCACACAGACACAGATAACTTTGTTCCCAACAAAGTTCAGAGAGGTTGTCAATCTCTCCGGTCTTGTTGTTTACAAAGGATAAAACGCAAGGGATAATGATAGCAAGTAAAAGCAGTAAAGTAAATAAAGCTTGGAAACAGTAATGAGGATATGCACCGGGATACGTGATGTTCACTAGTGATGTCTCTCTCCAAAAAGACGATAAAACTTCTATGCGAGGTAAACAAATTACAGAAGGGCAATTGACAGGATTAAGAACGCACCGCAATGCTAACTATGCTACAAAAGAAAGGAAGAGGCTCAAAAGCACGGGCAGTACGCCAAGGTAAGTAGACCAAAATCCATCTGCATCTACTGCTAATCATCCACCTTGAGATATCTATCCAGAACATCTCGCTGGTATTAAGTTGCGAGCCCCACCCAAAGTGTAAACCCAAAGCAACAGACAACTGCATTAAAAAGAAGTCTGCGTAAAGTAAACAATCCTTGTAACCACGGTTACAAGCACCGTTGTTTTCCCCCTTGTGGCAACAACACATCCCCTAGACTCATGTTTCTGTCACTCAAGCGTGTCATCGGGGGGCATGAACCCACAATCGAGCACAACGTTCCCTCTTGGAGTCACTACCTACTACTTGGCCAAAGCAATAAACAGCAACGGAGAAACATGCAAGAATTACTTAGGAACAAAAATATAAGAGATAAAACCAAATATATTACTCTATCACAATCTGATCATAATCTGATAATCCATCAGATCCCATCAAACTCAGCATAGCAACAGAAGAAATATTACAAAGGTGCCTCGATCATGTAGGGCATCTCACGAGGTCTAAACAATGAAGATCAAAGAGGAGAGGAGAACATCACATAGCTACTGATCACGGACCCATGGTCCAAGGAAAACTACTCACGAGACATCCGGGGAGCATCCATGGTGGAGAGGAGACTCCCGGAGGTCAGTCCTCCCTCCGGCAGGGTGCCGGGAAGAGGTCTTCTGCTGCTCCCGATCTCGGAAGCGCGGCGGCGGCGGAACAGAGGCGAGTTTGCGAAATAGGGTTCTGTCTTCGGAGTTTCCCCGTGACGGAGAATAAATAGGCGAAGGGGGGGCAGCCAGAGGTGGACCAGGGGCCCCAGGCGCCCCCCTGGCGCGGCCAGGGATGGGGCCGCGCCGGGTGGCCGCTTGGGCCCCCCTGGCTCCCGTCTGGCCCCACTCGGGCTCTTCGCGAAGCTTCCTGTACGCTGATTTTTCCTGTATTTTTCCCGGAATTTTTCTGGCACTTTTTATATGGGGGAAAACTGAAATAGAAAAACAGCAGAAAACAGGAACTGGCACTGGGGTGCACTGAGTTAATAGGTTAGTCCAAATATGATCAAAAGTGTATGAAAGTGTATCTAGATCATAGCAATATCACACAAAAAATGCATGGAGCAAGCAGAAATTATAGATACGTTTTGGACGTATCAACATCCCCAAGCTTAATTCCTGCTCGTCCTCGAGTAGGTAAATGATAACAGCATAATTTCTGTGGTGACATGCTAGCAACCATAAAATAACTTTGAAAAGTAAAGCAATCAAGGTTAGAGATTCAATTCAAGTCATAACATGCAAGAGTCTATATTAGCATTGAAACAAGTAACAAAAGAACATTAGGTGCAGAAGCTCTCGCTGTCCGTGACCCGAATGTCTCCAAATGGTGTTTGCATGCAAGAAGGGGGATAGGGAATACGAGAAAAAGTATTTTTGTGTTGAGAACTCAATCTACTAAAGTTTCACACTTGGTCCTCTTTGGAATCTTATCTTGACTCATCCCTAGACCACTAGCCAGGTACAAGTCAATTTGATCCACTCCTTTTCGATATTTTGAGCACTCATGCAATGGATGAGCGTAAGCACGAGAGTTGACACTTAGGATGGCAAAGATAGAAGTACGGAGAAGGAAAACAAAAAGGATGAGAAAGGCTCACATCAATGAGAACAATCATAGGCAAGAGATGCCAAATGATAGATATGATGTGCGGAGTAGGGATTGCCATGCAACAGATGCACATACGAGCTAAGAAGCTCTCCAAAGGAACTAGTGGGGGGTGCATCTAACTTGCTCGCTCATGAAGACCTAGAGCTCGTTTGAGGAGGCTCATCCTTGGAATATGCAAGCCAATTTCTATAGTGTGAAGGTCCCCACATAGCTATATGCATAATGATCATCTCTATGGCGTACAAGGATATAAAGGGAGTACTAGTGTGGATCTCTCAAAAGGATAGTAGTCTTACCCCTTTCTATCTTTTTATCTCTTTTTCTCTTTTTTCTCTTTTTTTTATTTTTTTGTGGCCTCAATGGCTCTTTCTATTGAACTCTCATTTGTCCTCTTCGGGATCTTTTATTGTGTCCACTTTGGGATCTTTTCCTCACTTAAGGGCAACACTCTATTTTACAAGAAGGTAAAGGAAATATTTCACACTTTACAAGGTACTCAAAATCATAAAGAAGATGTAACTATCATGATGTATGCAATGTATGTCGCTGCCAGTGTAGCAGGAACATGTATGACATGAAGATCAAGTCATGAAGAGGTGGATGTTGCATGGCAATATATCTCGGAAAGGCTATGGAAATGCCTTGATAGGTAGGTATGGTGGCTGTTTTGAGGAAAGATATGAGGAGGCTTATGATGACAGAGCGTATCATTCCAAGGGTTTGGATGTACCGGCGAAGGTGGACACCAACTCTCGGAATGAGAAGAAGGCAATGCACGGCACGGGAGAGGCTAGCAAAATATGGGAAGGTGGAAGTGTCAACTTTCAATACTTACATTAGTCCGAAGAACTCATGCACTTATTATCGGTAACTCTCAATCTAATAAGGTGGTTTCACAAAGAGACAAGTACCCCGAGGAGGAGTGTATGGGGGTTTGGTTATCCTTGCGCATCCTCGACTCATGGTACGTGAGTGTTCTCTAATATTCGATCCCTCCAAAGATTAGTGATCCATCTAGTAGCTAGAGTTCTCAACTAGTTTTGTAGGTTTTGAAAATACACACGGATTTCCCAAAATACGACACCTATCACTAATAGGCTAGAGCTCTTGACACCAAAAGTTCAAACATTACTCACATCAATACCTCAAAACTATTGCAAGTCACTACTAGAAGAAAATAGCAACCTCAATTACCTACTTTCAAGACAAGACACAACTCAGTGCAACAACCAACTCTCTTTAACAAGATAAACATGAAAACTAAAAAGAGTTCCAGCAACAAACTAAACAAAAGCCAAGGCTCTTGCTAAAGACAAACTAAGACTAAGACTAAACATGTCAGTAGCTATGAAAAGATAAAGAACACACAACAGCAAAAAGATAAGCAGGAAAAATCCTATGATGTGTTCTAGATTTTGAAAGTGGAGCGTGTTTCTCTCCCACACAAAGTAAGACGGGATCTAACTTGTTATGAACAGAAAGCAAAGCTAAAGAAAACTAAAAACAAAACCTAAGAGCGAGACACTCCAAGCATAGCACATAACGCATGAAGTGATAAAAATATAATGTGACGAAGGACGAACTGATGATTGTTGATGGAGAAGGGGATGCATGGGGGCATCCCCAATCTTAGACGCTTGAGTCTCCTTGAATTTTTTTTGGGGATGCATGGGGGCATCCCCAAGCTTGAGTGCTTGACACTCTTGGATCTTCTTTCACCATCTTCCATTGCACACTTGAAAACTCCCTTCATACATAACTCATCATAAGCTGATTAGAGAGGTTAGTACCCTTAATAAATAATTTTTCCCACTGGATATAAAGATAATCTTGAAGATCTACTTTTTCTCAAGAGTGCCAAAAAGTTTTTTCAAAGAAAAAGCAAGCTTAAGGTTTGCAAAAGTTAGGAGAGACAAAACGTGGCAGAATCTGTGAAAAACAGAACATCAGGTAGTAAAGAATTTTTTAGGGTCACTTATGCAACTCAAATCAAAAGACTCAGAACATACGGAAGTTTTGTAATTGTATAGAGAATACTGTGTAAAAATTTCAGCTCAAAAAGATGAACTGGGATTTTTCTGGAATTTTTATGGTCACGAGGACAGAATCTGTTTTCTGGACAGCATGTCACAACTTTTACTTCCCTTGCCGTAAGAGGCTATAACTTGGCACAAAGCTAAAAAATAAAGATACAATGATGTTGCTACAGTAGTAACAATCATCAAGACACAACAAAATAAAAAAGAAAAACCTAAATTCGTTGCGGGCTGCCTCCCGAAAGCGCTTTCTTTTAGAGCCATTAGCTAGGCTTAAAGATTATGAAAGATGCTCACAAGAGAATAAGAATTGAAGCAAAAGAGAGAATCAAGAAGAAAATGTGAAACAAATTTAAGCCGAACCCACTTCCTATGCATAGGCATCTTGTAAGAAAATAAATCAAAGAAGCACAAAGTGACATGCATAGGAAGGTAGAACAAGAACAGCTTCAAAACTTTCAACATGAAGAGAGGTGTTTTTGTAACATGGAAGTTTCTACAACCAAACTTTCCTCTCTCAAAGTAATTTTCAGTAGCATCATGAACAACATCAAGAATATAACTATCACATAAATCATATTGTTCATGACCTACAAGAACACGTGTATTATTTTCAAAACGGTTTTTAGGATGATAAGATAGATGCAACCCATCACATTGAGCATTGATAAGAGCAAAATTCTCCGGAATAGTTGGAGCTTTCAAAAGGATAATAGGGCAATCAAGTGTGGGTGCAACAACAATAATTTCATGCTTAACATAAGGAACTATAGCAAGTTCATCTTCGTAGGCATCATCCATAGTGGCATCATGGCCATCAACAAAGCAAGTATCAAAATCATCAGAAAGGGAAGTATGAAGTGAGTCCTCGGAATCATAAGATTCCTCTTCATAGCAATCATTAGCCTCTTCTTGGGAAGCAAACATTTTATTTTTTAAATCCTCAATATAAGAATTGGAAGTATAATTCTCGAAGCAATAAGCAAGAACTGCAAAGTTTTCCGACTCGAAAATAGTATCGTGATACTTTTCAATCAAAGAAGCAATCTCATAGGCACCTTTAAAAGCAACAAACTCTTCAATCTTTTCAACATCAAAGTAATCATAAACACCTTTAGCATAAGAAGATAAGATCTCATTTTCATTAAACTCACATTGGAAAGGGAGGTGTTTATGATCTATATTATAACAGCAAGTGAAATCACAAATTTGGCACAAAAGTTTAGCATGGCAATAAGAAGTTTGTATTTGGTCCCATAAGTTTTTCCCTTTCTCAGATAGGCGGTGCCGCGTATAATGAGCATGCTCATCCAATGATTATCCGTCAACCAAGTCGGTTGGGTTTTTAGCGCGAGCACAAATTGATCAAAGACGAGCCAAGTGAAACATGTCCATCCTACCATATTTGGGTGGTTCCACACCCATGGTGAAGATAGCATTAGTAGGTATTTTTGGTATTTTTGATTAAGGACACAAAAGTAAAAACGGAAAGGTAAACTAACAAGAATAATAAACAAAGGTAAAGGGTAGTGTGCAACTCCCCTATCTTAGCACTCGGAGTCCACGGCAACGGCGCGAGAAATTCGCTTGATGGCTTCTCACCCTTCGTTGGTTACCCCAAGTGGAAGGTGGAGATGTAGCGCAGCAACAAGTTTCCCTCGGTGAAGATACCAAGGTTTGTCTCCAGTAGGACTCCAGAGATGATAAGTAGGTGTCAGCGGAGCGACTGACGTGGACCTGCACACAGACACAGATAACTTTGTTCCCAACGAAGTTCAGAGAGGTTGTCAATCTCTTCGGTCTTGTTGTTTACAAAGGGTAAAACACAAGGGATAATGATAGCAAGTAAAAGCAATAAAGTAAAGATAGCATGGAAACAGTAATAAGGATATGGACCGGGATACGTGATGTTCGCTAGTGATGTCTCTCTCCCAAAAGACGATAAAACTACTATGCGAGGTAAACAAATTACAGAAGGGCAATTGACATGATTATGAACGCACCGCAATGCTAACTATGCTACAAAAGAAAGGAAGAGGTTCAAAAGCACAGGCAGTACGCCAAAATAAGTAGACCGAAATCCAACTGCATCTACTACTAATCATCCACCTTGAGATATCTATCCAGAACATCTCGCTGGTATTAAGTTGCAAGCCCACCCAAAGTGTAAACCCAAAGCAACAGACAACTGCATTAAAAAGACCTTTGCGCAAAGTAAACAATCCTTGTAACCGCGGCTTCAAGCACCGTTGTTTTCCCCCTTGTGGCAACAACACATCCCCTAGACTCATGTTTCTGTCACTCAAGCGTGTCATCGGGGGGCATGAACCGACAATCTAGCACAACATTCCCTCTTGGAGTCACTACCTACTACTTGGCCAAAGCAATAAACAACAACGGATAACATGCAAGAATTACTTAGGAACAAAAATATAAGAGATAAAAACCAAATATATTACTCTATCACAATCTGAACATAATCTCATAATCCATCAGATCCCTCCAAACTCAGCATAGCAACAGCAGAAATATTACAAAGGTGCCTCGATCATGTAGGGCAGCTCACGAGGTCTAAACAATGAAGATCAAAGAGGGGAGGAGAACATCACATAGCTACTGATCAAGGACCCATGGTCCAAGGAAAACTACTCACGAGACATCCGGGGAGCATCCATGGTGGAGAGGAGACTCCCGGAGGTCAATCCTACCTCCGGCAGGGTGCCGGGAAGAGGTCTTCTGGTGCTCCCGATCTCGGAAGCACGGCGGCGGCGGAACAGAGGCGAGTTTGCAGAATAGGGTTCCTCTTCTGGAGTTTCCCCGTGACGGAGAATAAATAGGCGAAGGGGGGCAGCCAGAGGTGGACCAGGGGCCCCAGGCGCCCCCATGGCTCCCCTCTGGCCCCTCCCGGGCTTTTCTCGAAGCTTCCTGTACGCTGATTTTTCCTGTATTTTTCCCGGAATTTTTCTGGCACTTTTTATATGGGGGAAAACTGAAATAGAAAAACAGCAGAAAACAGGAACTGGCACTGGGGTGCACTGAGTTAATAATTTAGACCAAATATGATCAAAAGTGTATGAAAGTGTAGAAAAATCAAGCTTAAGGTTTGCAAAAGTTAGGAGAGACAAAACGTGGCAGAATCTGTGAAAAACAGAACAGCAGATAGTAAATAATTTTTTAGGGGCACTTCTTCAACTCAAATCAAAAAACTCAGAACGTACGGAAGTTTCGTAATTGTATAGATCATACTGTGTAAAAATTTCAGCTCAAAAAGATGAACTGGGATTTTTCTGGAATTTTTCTGGTCACGAGGACAGAATCTGTTTTCTGGACAGCATGTCACAACTTTTACTTCCCTTGCCGTAAGAGGCTATAACTTGGCACAAAGCTGAAAAATAAAGATACAATGATGTTGCTACAGAAGTAACAATCATCAAGACACAACAAAAGCAAAAAGAAAACACCTAAATTCGTTGCGGGCTGCCTCCCGAAAGCGCTTCTTTAAAGCCATTAGCTAGGCTTAATGCAAAAGATCAAGTTGTATCAATCAAATCATTATCAAGATCATCAAAAAGCTCTTCAATTGTACAACTAGACTTAAGAGGTCTTTTAAATAAAGGCCTAATGAAGATACTTCTAGGGAGAAAACCAAAAGGCGGGAAATCAATGGAAGATGCATTTATAAAATTATCAAAGAGAGGTATTTCTTCCAAAGTTTTCACGGTTTCAACTTCTTTGGCAATAGGTGGCTTATTTTTAGTTCCGGGAACCTTAGGGACATAGATGAACTTAGGTTCCCTTCTTGCCGATGTCTCTACCTTTTTTGGTTTGATTGAGTAAAAATTAGTTCCTAGAGTATTAATGATTTCCTCAATCTTATCTATCCTAGAAAGATCCGTATCACGGGATTTGATGACCTCCAAAGTTTTAATAATTTTAAGCATGGAGCTATCAAGCCTATTAAAATTCCCTTGAATCTTGCGATCCAACTCATTTATCCTAGTTATACTTGGTATTTCTAACTCTATCTTTTCGAGTTTCTTCATAATTTGTAGATAGAGTTATATCTTCTTGCATGCTAGCAATAGGGAGATTTCCAACAAGATTTTCAATAACATTAAGAGACTCCCAAGTCGGGGCTTCTAGAAAATTCCCATTGATAGCAGTATCTAATATGAACCTATTCCAAGGAGTAATCCCGACATAAAAATTTCTAAGCAGGATAGTAGTGGATTGCTTCTTGGTGGCTCTTTTTTGAGAATCATTGATTCTATACCAAGCATCTTTTAAAATTTCTCCACCTTTTTGTTTAAAGGTGAGAACCTCTGTCTCAACAAAGGCAAAAGGGCCAGACATAATGACAACTAGCAAGATAAATAATTTTTTTGTAAATTTTGATAAAAGACACAAAGATAAAAACTGAAAGTAAACTAAAAAGACTAAAAACCAAAGGTAAAGGGTAGTGTGCAACTCCCCTATATTAGCACTTGGAGTCCCCGCAACGGCGCCAGAAATACTTTGCTTGACGGCTTCTTGCCCTTCGTTGGTTTCCCCAACCGGAAGGTTTGAGATGTAGCGCAGCAGCAGTTTTCCCTCGGTGAAGATACCAAGGTTTGTCTCCAGTAGGACTCCAGAGATGATAAGTAGGTGTCAGCGGCGCAACTGACACGGACCTGCACACAGACACAGATAACTTTGTTCCCAACGAAGTTCAGAGAGGTTGTCAATCTCTCCGGTCTTGTTGTTTACAAAGGATAAAACGCAATGGATAATGATAGCAAGTAAAAGCAGTAAAGTAAATAAAGCTTGGAAACAGTAATGAGGATATGGACCGGGATACGTGATGTTCACTAGTGATGTCTCTCTCCCAAAATACGATAAAACTTCTATGCGAGGTAAACAAATTACAGAAGGGCAATTGACAGGATGAAGAACACACCGCAATGCTAACTATGCTACAAAAGAAAGGAAGAGGCTCAAAAGCACGGGCAGTACGCCAAGGTAAGTAGACCGAAATCCATCTGCATCTACTGCTAATCATCCACCTTGAGATATCTATCCAGAACATCTCGCTGGTATTAAGTTGCGAGCCCCACCCAAAGTGTAAACCCAAAGCAACAGACAACTGCATTAAAAAGAACTCTGCGTAAAGTAAACAATCCTTGTAACCGCGGTTACAAGCACCGTTGTTTTCCCCCTTGTGGCAACAACACATCCCCTAGACTCATGTTTCTGTCACTCAAGCGTGTCATCGGGGGGCATGAACCCACAATCTAGCACAACGTTCCCTCTTGGAGTCACTACCTACTACTTGGCCAAAGCAATAAACAGCAACAGATAACATGTAAGAATTACTTAGGAACAAAAATATAAGAGATAAAAACCAAATATATTACTCTATTACAATCTGAACATAATCTCATAATCCATCAGATCCCATCAAACTCAGCATAGCAACAGCAGAAATATTACAAAGGTGCCTCGATCATGTAGGGAAGCTCACGAGGTCTAAACAATGAATATCAAAGAGGGGAGGAGAACATCACATAGCTACTGATCACGGACCCATGGTCCAAGGAAAACTACTCACGAGACATCCGGAGAACATCCATGGTGGAGAGGAGACTCCCGGAGGTCAATCCTCCCTCCGGCAGGGTGCCGGGAAGAGGTCTTCTGGTGCTCCCGATCTTCGGAAGCGCGGCGGCGGAACAGAGGCGAGTTTGCAGAACAGGGTTCCTCTTCTGGAGTTTCCCCGTGACGGAGAATAAATAGGCGAAGGGGGGCAGCCAGAGGTGGACCAGGGTCCCGAGGCGCCCCCCTGGCGCGGCCAGGGGTGGGGCCGCGCCGGGTGGCCGCCTGGGCCCCCTGGCTCCCCTCTGGCCCCTCCCGGGCTTTTCTCGAAGCTTCCTGTACGCTGATTTTTCCTGTATTTTTCCCGGAATTTTTCTGGCACTTTTTATATGGGGGAAAACTGAAATAGAAAAACAGCAGAAAACAGGAACTGGCACTGGGGTGCACTGAGTTAATAGGTTAGTCCAAATATGATCAAAAGTGAATGAAAGTGTATCTAGATCATAGCAATATCACACAAAACATGCATGGAGCAAGCAGAAATTATAGATACGTTTTGGATGTATCAGGCACCTTTGGGATACCAAAGTCCCAAAGTGGGTGTATGAGCCAGATATCGAAGAATTCGCTTGACAACAATATGATGTGATTCTTTCGGATTTGCCTGAAAACGAGCACACATACCAACTGATAGCATAATGTCAGGTCTAGATGCACAAAGGTAAAGAAGCGAACCGATCATCGAGCGATATTTCTTCTGATTGAAAGGTTTGCCCTTCTCATCTACATCTAGGTGAACATTTGTAGGTATTGGAGTCTTGATAGTTTTGCAATTGACAAGATCAAACTTCTTCAGGAAATATCTGAGATACTTCTCTTGAGAGATAAATGTACCATTCTTCTGTTGACGGATTTGAAGTCCGAGAAAGAACTTCAATTCACCCATCATAGACATTTCATATTTCTTCGACATCATACGGGCAAATTCTTCGCTGATATCAGGGTTAGTACACCCAAAAATAATATCATCGACATAAATTTGACGCACAAAAAGATCATTTTTGTATGCACGAGTGAAAAGAGTCGGGTCAGTTGTTCCTGGTTTGAAGTCCTTCTTCAGAAGGAAATCCTTCAGTGTTTCATACTAAGCACGAGGTGCTTGCTTTAACCCATATAGGGCCTTGTGCAATCTGTACACCTTATCAGGATTCTTCGGGTCTTCAAAACCTGGTGGCTACATAACATATACTTCTTCTTCGATTTCACCGTTAAGAAATGCACTTTTGACATCCATTAGATATAGAAATATACCATTCTAATTGGCAAAAGCAAGCATGACACGAATGGATTCAAGTCGAGCAACTGGAGCATAAGTCTCACCGAAATCAATACCTTCGATTTGGGTGTAACCTTGTGCAACCAGTCGAGCTTTATTCCTTATAACAATACCATCTTCATCTTGCTTGTTGCAAAAAATCCACTTCGTACCAATGATATTATGCTTCTTGGGGTCAGGTCTATCTACAAGGGACCAGACTTTATTTCTCTCAAACTGGTTAAGTTCTTCGAGCATTGCAGTCATCCAGTCTGAGTCCTTCATGGATTCATCGAATTTTGACGGTTCCAGCATGGATACAAACGAGAAATTTCCACAGAAGTTAGCTAAGCGAGTGCGAGAGCGAGTGGTAGGATGACCTGGTAGACGAATCTCTTCAAGTATTGAGTCGACGTCCAGTCTCCTTCGAACGCGAGATAAAGCTCCTTCGACATCTTGAGGATCCGGTTGATCTTCAGGATCAGCTTGTCCTTCAGGTTCAGCTTGTCCTTCGGGATTATTTCATTCGGGTTCAACTTGACCTTCGGGTTGAGCATTTTCTTCATTTATCTGATCTCCTTCGACCTGTACATCATTAACTTCAGGATGTTGATCTCCAGCGCCCCGGGCTATGTGTGGGAACATTGAACCATCATCATCCTTGTTGACTTGATGTGCATTTCCTTTGACAGGCCGAATATCTCCAATAGCCATGTACCTGATAACTTCATCTAAAGGTGGTTCATCTAGGTTAAGAGGTAATTGCTCCTTCTGAGAGCCGTTAGATTCATCAAATCGAACATTTATAGTTTCTACAACTTTGCCAAGATGAGAGTTGTAAACTTTGTAAGTGTGAGAATTTGAACCATAACCTAGGAGAAAACCTTCGTGTGCCTTTGGGGCAAACTTGGAGATGTGATTCATATCTCTGATATAACATGGAGCACCAAAGACCCTGAGATATGAAACATTCGTCTTTTTACCAGTGATAAGCTCATGTGAAGTTTTCTTCAGAAATTTGTGCAGATAAACCTTGTTGATGATATGCCAAGCAGTGTTAATTGCTTCGGCCCAGAACCTGATAGAAGTCTTGTATTCAGCAAGCATTGTTCTGGCCATTTCAATAAGAGTTCAATTCTTTCTCTCTACCACACCATTCTGTTGCGGTGTATAAGCAGCCGAGAATTCATGCGTAAAGCCATATTCATCAAGAAATTCTTCGATATGAGTGTTTTTAATTCTGTACCATTATCACTTCTGATATGTTTGAGAGATAATTCATATTCAGTTTGAGCTCTCTGCGAAAGTTGTCAAAATTTCAACAACCTTGATCTTGTCATCTAGAAAGAAAAACCAAGTATATCGAGAGAAATCATCGACAATAACCAGACCATACTTGTTACCTCCAAGGCCAGCATAATTTTGAGGACCGAATAAATCCATATGAAGTAATTCAAGAGGACGAGTAGTAGTCATGATAGTCTTTGCTGAGTGATGTTTCTTGGCAATCTTTCCTGCTTCACAGGCACTGCATAGACGATCTTTGTCGAATTTCACATTATCAATACCAACGATATTCTTCTTCGAGATAAGAGTTTGAAGATTTTTCGTTCCTGCATGACCAAGTCTTCGATGCCATAACCAACCAGATGTGGCTTTAGCCATTAAGCATGTGGACATTGCAGGCCCCGAAGAGAAATCGACAATATAAAGATCACCTTTGTGATATCCTTCGAACACGAAGGAATAATCATCCTGTGAAAAGATAACACAACGAGAAGCAGAAAACAGTACAAGCATACCCATATCACAAAGTTTTGAGATAGACATGAGATTATATCCTAGAGATTGAACAAGCATAACTTTGTCAATATGCTTATCCTTCGATATAGTAACCTTACCCAAACCAAGTACTTTTCCTTTGTTGTTGTCACCGAAGGTAATATATCTTTGAGAAGATTCAGTAAGTTTGTCTTCGGTGAACAAATCTTTGTCTCTGGTCATATGATTTGTACAACCACTATCCATGACCCATTCGGATCCACCGGAGACATAGCCCTGCAGAAGAATTAGTTCTTCTTAAACACCCACAAACGATCACGTGACTGAGAAGGCATGGAAGTGCTAGATGAAGCAACGATATTATAGCGAACAAGATCATATTGGCGAGGGGGACCATCAAGCACACCATAAACATAATTCCTCGGAGAGGGGTTAGAGTAGGTAAAAGAAATTTTGTCGTTATTGTCACAATGACGATAAAAATTTCTATCAACTCGATAGTATTCCTTCTGGGGTACATTTGAAGCAGGCACCAAGGGTTCATTTCTATCCTCGAGAGAATAGTAGTGTTTCGGAGGTACCGAAGATTTTCCCTGCATAGAATGGTTAGGGGGGAGTTTTTCTACGAGAGATTTGCGAACCCAAATCTTTCTCTTATAGAAACCATTCTTCGGAGGAGTACCAATGAATTCAGCAGACACCTTTCCTTCCTGATCTTTGATAAGCTTGTAGTCAGAATCAAGTGATTCGTCAACAATAGCCTTATCAATTTTGCAGTTGAAACCTGAAAGGTTAGCAATATCAATGGGATTTTATTTCGCCAGAACCCAGAAAATGTTAGGATACTGCTCGGGTTCCCAGTAGGTGCCATCAGGGTTGAGTTTCCTTTCGAAACCAACAACTTCCTTTCGAGGATTCCTATGAAGAAGAGCCTTCTTTAGGATATCACATAGGTACTAGTGTCCCTGAACACTTTTGAACATGCCTCTATCAAATAGATCTTTCAACCTGAGGAGTTCCTCGGTAACAGTTTCCTCGTTCGAGGGGTTGGCTTCATCAATGACAATAGGTTCTTTTCCTTTCGATTTCTCAGAAATAGACTCAATTTTACTTCGTTCAAAACAAGTCAAGCAAGGTGTAGTAGGTTCATTTTTAGCTTCTGAGCCCTGTTGAGAAATGAGCATGAGATTGACATTCTCCAACTCTTCATGAGCCTCTCTCAGTTTCTCGAGAGCCATTTTCCTTTGATGGAATTCATAGGTTAGCTTCTCGTAGTCCACTGAGAGAAGATCATGCCGAGAGGAAAGTTCATCATACTTTTCTTTCAGAGAAGCATGCTCATTCATCAAAGTTTGACCTTTCTCAATCTCATCGATCAGCAAGGTCTCAGATTTTTGAATAGTTTCACTTAGCAAATCTAGTTCATCTTGTTGGATAGAAGCAATTTTAGCAAGTTTGGCATAGCTTATCATAGAGTGACTTTCATAAGCAGATCCATCAGAAGTATCGTAGGAATTCTTAGAAGAGGTTACCTTAGCCTTGGCCATGAAGCAGTAAGCTGGAGATTCATGTTCACTGCTTTGGTTGGTGAAGAATGAACTTGAAGTCTTGTTCGAAGCAAAAGCTAGACCAGTAACACCATCAGATTCAGAACCAGAACCCGAACCAGATCTTGAGTTTGATTCAGCTTCGGAACCAGAGGCTTCATCTTCAGAGTTCATCTCTTTACCCAGATAGGCCTTGGCATACTGAGAATTCTTGCATCGAGAGGAATGTGATTTCGAGGAAGAACTCTCTCGATGTTTTTGATACTTCTTCTTCTTGTCATCATTAGAACCATCTTTCTTGTCTTTTCTGGACATTGAATCATATCTCTTTGACTCATAGTTTTTTCTCGATCTGTGTGACTTGCTCGAAGAGTTGCTGTGAGAATTCTTTGATCTATGTTCAATTTCCCAGAGAGGACAATCAGCAATGAAGTGACCCGGCTTCTTGCACTTGTAGCAGCATTTATCTTTCGCTGAAGAGTTTCTGGATGATGATCGATGCTGCGATGAATTACTCGAATGTCTGGAGGAGTAGTTTTTCTTCGGTGAAGAGGAATTCCTTCTCTGGAAGTGTGACGCCCCCAAAATCAGACCGTGTACAGTAATCATACACGCAAGGTACACGATCGAGATCAGGGACTCACGGTAAGATATCACAACACAACTCTACAAATAAAATAATACAAGCTGTTTAATACAAGCCAAGGGCCACGAGGGCTCGAATACAACAGCTCGAGAGCACAAGTCAGCGGAAGCAAATAGTATCTGAGTACAGACACAAGGATACAAGGTTGCCTTAAGAAGGCTAGCACAAATATCATCAACGATCGAAAAGGCAAGGCCTCCTGCCTGGGAACCTCCAAACTACTCCTGGTCAAAGGGGAACTCGGCTTCGTAGAAGGCATCGGGGATCTTCACGTTGCGGTGGTCGGCATCGAGGATCTCCTGCTCCTGGACTCCAAGGCTCCAACGTCGACTGCAGTGGCCGATCAGGCAAAACAGTAAAGGAAATAAAGCAGGTGAGTATCTAGCATACCCGCGAGTCTTACGTCCGCTACTAAGCATTATGCATTTGTATCAACGGAAAGGGGAGGCTGTATATAGTGGACTGCAAGATAGAAATCATAATAAGGGTAAGAAGCTAGGCCTATTGAAGACTAGCATCTTCTGACGATGTCTTGCAGCATGAGGAGAGAAACAGCCAACAGTTCAAATAAAGCAATAAAGTAACAATGAAGCAGAAGTTGCTGCAACAATGTATAATATAAGTTGTAATGATTAATAATAATAATGCCTCCGAGTTCCCCTCCTCGACTTCCCTGCGAGGAAGAAAACCCAAAACCATACAGTTTAATAGTAATAGTTTGTAGTGGTAAGATCCAGCTTCAGCATAAAGCGTCCTGTTACCGTGGACACGGCTATTCGAATAGATTAAACTCCCTGCAGGGGTGCACTACTGTTCATCCTGCACGCTCGGATCTCCAGGGTGGCGTGAACCTTGTTAGGGAACGCCCCACCGAGGCTATCCGACACGACGCAGCCCATCCTAGGCTCAGCAGAGAGGCCATCCGCCGGACTATATCCTATGCGCCAAGGGGTCTAGGTCCCTCACCCTTGCACGCTCCTGCACGGTGCGAGTCTGGCCGGTGAAGCAAAAGCAAATCCAAACACACCTGCTGCAGCGAAAAGACAAGACCACTTCCCGGCGATCAGGCCGCAGTACTGCTGACGTCTGAAGAGCTTTCGGACGAACTACGACGCGGAGGGCCCACACCGTAATCCCACGTGTAGGTAGTGCGTACAGACCAACGGGTCTCTCAAGTCATCCGCCGAACCATTTAGCATTTTAATTAACCTGCGTGACAACCGTTATCGTTGCCTCGACTTAACCGACCCGCGGTCAACGACAGCAGTCAGGACCACCAGTACATCGGTGCCTGCCCTGTCGTCCCACCAAGTCACTGCGGTTACCAACAAGGTGAACCGTCTCCTTACCTTGTCTCGCGTGTGCTCTTGGTAGAGCTCGACTTTTTCGTGGTTTGGTAGCTCTCGCGAGATACGAGCAGGGGCCAAGCACGCCAGTAACGTCGGTCGTACCCTCCCTGTCGTTCCCGACAATATACCTCTCGCGGGCACCGTTGGGTCGCCCGACTCTTACCTTTAAGGACACCAGTTGGTTCGAGTGCCTACCATTAAGTGAAACCAGGAGGTATCACCCTCGATGGCACACTTAAAGAGGTTTTCCAGAGACATCAGCGGAATGAACTAAAGAGGTAAACATCGTATCATTCCGGTGATGCTACGCTACTGAGCCGACGAGAGTGAAATACGAGTCCATTCCACTCGTAAGTCAAACTCGAAGCGACTCGGCAGAGTCTCGCCGTTGTAGGTTCCCTAGGGTGTCTGCATTGATCCGTACCTGTTGCAGTTGTATATATTTTGTATCCGCGTCACTCCCCTGAGTGGTCACGGCCCGCTATCTAATCCTAGCTAACAATGCGTAGGGCTCACTGCTGCATAATGCATAATTATAATAGGCAACATAGGATAAGGAAGGTACGTCAAGGGGAGACAAAATCAGGCTATGCAATTGAATAGGATTGTAACGTAGCAGCAGCAGTAACAATGCCTAGTGCAAGAAAGTATGGAAAGGTAGGCGATATCTAGGGAAGAGAATGGCTCTGCTTGCCTGTAAGCTCGGTAGTAGGGGTACGGTCGTCGACGAAGTAGTCGATCACAGGGGCATCAACAGCGGACGTCGAGACTACCAGATAATAAGAGAGGGGGGAGAAACAATAAATACACGGCAACAATAGAAATACAAATACAAGACCTGGCAAATGCAATGTTAACGGGGTTCTAACGCAGTGCAATGCACGTTGCTCGGAGCGGGAATTCATCCGGGGATGAACTGCCAGCTCCGGGTGATTACCGGACAGGGTGTCCGGAGGGGGAAGGGTTCATGCCGGAGGTGTAGTGGACATCCGACAAAGATAACGGGGGTGTATCCGTGTTAGTTGAACCATTCCGGACAACTTTCGTGTTCGGAATAAATTCATTCGGCAGGTTTTTACCGGCACCGGGGATTATCGACAGACAGCCCGGAGGGGGGAATGTCGATGATCGGTGTGTTAGGGGGGGTGGGGTAGACATACGGATAGCGTATCTGTATTCGTTATATTTTATGATCAATTTTGATGCATAAAGTTTTTGAATCTGACTTACGATTTAAAAGATATTATTTTCTGAAGTTTTAAATTAATTTAAATCATTTTCTGGATTTTCTTTATTATTAAAATGCAACATTATCCATAGAGGATTGACTGGTCAAACCTGACAGAGGGGACCCACCTGTAAGGTTGACTGGTCAACTGACCAGTGGGTCCCACATGTTAGCCTCTAGCCATTTTATTAAATCTTTAATTTTATTCTAAAACCCACAGGACCCACATGTCATACACTGCAATTCTATTAATTCTTTTAATTATATTAAACTCACAGTGGGGCCTATGTGTCATACTAACAGAGACAACTAATCAGTTTATTTAATTTAGTTAATGACCAGGGCCACCTGTCATAGGTACATTGCTATGTTTAGTTTAATCCAAACTAACCGGGTGTTATTAGTGGGGGTTGGGGGAATTAGCCCGTGGGCTAAACCAGCCGTGCCAGGCCGGCGGCGAACCACTGCGTGGCGGCGATGGCCATTCCGGCGAGGGGGCAGGGTACGGCGGGGGGGGGGGGGGCACGACGGAGGCCGGAGTGGCAAGGTGGAGCGGCCTCGGGTAGGTGCAGCGAGGCGCGCAGCCGCACCTTAGCAGCCAGCAGAGCAGCGCTGCGTTGAGCGCAGCAGCAGCCTGCAAGGCGAGCCGGGGGGCGTGGCCAGGCGCATCTGGGCAGCCACGGGCATGCCCCGGGTGTGACGAGGGCGCGGCCAAGGGCGTGGGCGCGCGGCCAGGGCGCGAGGTCAGGCACGACCACGGCTCGGGCCGGCCATGGCTGACTGCGGCGTTGGACTCGACCGGGGAGACGACTACGGCGAAAAACATGATGAGGGAGAGGGGGAATCGAACGAGGTGCTCACATGGAGCGTGTAGGGCTGGCAGACGGCCCGGGGAAGCTTGTGGTGGCGATGAATTCGTCCTCGACGCCGGCGGCCATGGCGGAGGAAGATGACCCGATTCGCGCAAGGTGGTGGTCCCAGGCAACGTCGAACGGAGCGTGGAGACGGGGTCGAGGCAGGGGAGGTGGCCGGACATGGCGGCTCGACCTGCCGACGCCGTTGGCCGCGTTGACGGCGACGGTGTAGCCACGGTCGGGCCCGGGGTGTGCGAGGAGGAGGAAGACGAGGGAGGGAGGCGGCGCGAGGGAGGCGGGGGGAGGGAAAGGGTGGCCTAGGTTTCGGCCGAGGGGCGCAGGGGTCCTTAACCCCGCCGCCGGCCGCGGGATGGCCTCCACGGCGATGGAGGCGTGGCCGGCCGTGGGATTCTTGCCACGGCGCCCCCATGAACAGAGGTTGGAGACGGTTGGGGGGTGGGTGGGCCGAGCTGGCTGGGCCGGTGGGGTGGGGTTGGGGTACATGGGCTGGGCCAGGGGGTTTGCTCTGGGCGCTAGTTAGGTCCTTTTCCTTTTCTTTTGTTTTTTTGTTTCCTTTCTTTCCTGTTGTAATTATTTTATTAGCTTTTATATTTTTGTAAAATGTGTAACATGTTCCATAATTAGCATTGCAAAGTATAGCAATACCACAAAAAGATTGGGGCAAAAATAAATCCATTAACCATTTGTTTTAATTATTCTATTGATGAAAAGGGATTTTTGGCTACTGTTTTTATTTGTTTGAATTATTTTGTAGCTTAAGAAATTCCCAAAACCATATGGAAGTGATCCACTGATTTTTAGGCATTTTACAAAATTTCTTTCACAATTTTTAGTTCATTTAAATTTCCAACTTGTTTATTAAAATCCAAGGCAATTTAATAATCCGCCACAATTGGTTTTATGTTTTATTATTGACTTGGACTTATTCTAAAGGCTAAGTATGACTCGGTCTAATTATTTGCAAGTTGATTAAATAATCTCCCACAATTATTGGAGCAAGATTTATAATCCCCTCAATTTGAAAATTTTATCAGGGTTGGAATTTCCAAGAGCCATGATCACAGGTGATCATGGCTTGATTAGCAACAATAGTGATCATTAACAAGAGCATCACTATAGTGATTACTGTTACTGGCACTGGGGGTGTTACAGGAAGCGGTTGAATCTTTTCATTATGAGTGCCAGATCTTTTCCAATATTCTCGTGGTCATCTGAGGCACCTCCAGATTCAGAATTGGCTTCAAGATAAGAATGATGTGAAGCTTTGGCCTTGAGTGCATGAGATTTTCTTCGAGTTCCATTGACATCTTGTTTTTCTTCTTCTTCCATCTCAAATGTGTTGAGTCTTTTGAAGGAAATACAGTATCGAAAGACATACATGGGTCGAAAGGATTGGGAGCGAAGGAAAACATCGAAGGCAAACAGACAACAAGTAAATATTGAATGTAAATACTAGAAGGAAAACGAGCCTGACACGACGATGTTTTGTAAACCAGTTCACACTCTGCAAAGTGCTACGTCTGGTTGGAGGGACTGGTGATTGAACACCTGGAGAAAAACTCTCTCCGTCTTATTCTTCACTACAACAAACTCCTCGAGCTTGTCCAGTTTTCACTCGTGGTAGATGATTCAGGACATCTCCGAGACCTTTACACACTTCCTTCAGCAGCGACAATTTCTCTTCGACTGCTTGACATGCAACGTCTAACCGTCTAGGGGACTTGCAGTTCTCCAAGATAAAAAGATCGGCTAATATCAACCTAAGTCTATGTGAATTGCTCAACTCAGCTCAAACTTGGGTTTTGGTTTTCTCTCGACTTCTCTTGGGATGCTCACAGTACTTCTGTCTTAGAATCTTCAGTGGAGCAGCCAACCCGAAATGGTGTGTAGGTGCGGGGTATTTATAGGTGGTGATCCCGATGAGTGAAATGACTGAAGTGACCCGATGCAACCGCTGGACGCGTGTCCACAACAGTCGGATTTCAATCACTGCGCAACTTTTCTTGCGGAACAAGCTGACTTACCGAACGAGTTCTCTCTCGAAGGCACGAAGTGTGATGACTTTGCCTTCGAGCTATTCACTCGACTCAGTAAGATTTCTCTCGGTAGGCTTTTTGTGGGTTTAGGTTGAGCAGAGAAAATTCACTTCGACAGAGATCTCAACTAGCAAATCCCTCTTGATAGTACAGTTTTTCCTATGACTCTAGAAAATAAAAGAGAAACTAGTAAAAAGACTAAGTCTTCGACCAGCTTCAACTTTCTCCTCGTTGCGCTTTTACTCGATAGCATCTTCTTTCTCGACGACATTTTTGGGGGTCGTCTTCCTTCAAGGTTTCGGTAGTTGACTGCAGCTTCGCTGCAGTGAGTTGTCCTTCGACCTTCTACTTGCAAACTCCATTCTTTCGGAACCTAAGTATTTGTTTATACTGGAAAACAATATTAGTTCCACAACTGCTTTGTCCAACAATCTCCAAAACCTTCGGGGGCAAAACTTGCTCTTACAAAAACTGTAAAAGTAAAACGGGAGAAAAGGGAACAATTGATGGAACAATTGCTTTCATTGATGAGATTGGGGTATATATACCCTGGTACAAAGACGGTTACAAAAGAGACAGTTACTACAAAGAGCAACCGACATAGCAGAGATTAACCCTTCAATTAATCTAATTAATTAATTAGTAACACTTCCCCTAATCAATGCGTGTGTTCGAATATATATCATCTTGATAAAGACTCCTCTTTGTACGTGTCTTTGAGAATGTTCATCATCTTCAACTTGTGAAAGCCTTTGTATAATCTTGAGAGTCTCCCCCAAAAATCCTGTGGGAATAATATGAGGAGAATAGTGCAGATATTTTCTAAAACTCCTTTATACCCAGTGAGAAAATAATAAGGAGAAAAATGATGCAACACATAATGATCATTGTCTCTTGATAACTCAAATTGATAAAAACCTTTGAAGAAAGAGAAAACTCATTTGTGAGTTTAGAGAACAATTAATATGTCTGAAGTACTTCCTTTAAAAACCTAGTAGGGAAACAAGAAAGTATGACATATGATCTTTGATAAGATATTGCCTCATTAAAACCTGTTATAAAAAACATTGAGATAAAACTCATAAGTAAAAGAGTGCGATCAATATGCGATTGAAAACTCCTTTAAACCCAATGGGAAAATATAAAGAGAAAATGATTTGACATGTACGAGCACTTTTGTTTATATTGTCTCATTAAAAATCTTCTGTGAGAAACCATTAGGGAAAAAATCATGAAGGAAAAAAGAGTACAATATATGCAATTTGATCATTTTTAACAGGTTAGAGTGTGGCAGATTACTCAACCTGAACTTTGCAAATCTACATGATCTATCATAGAAATTCAGTTGGCATGATCATGCCATTGTGAATAATCTGTTGGATTTTCATGGTATTTTTTTTGCAAATTATTTCCTCATTTTTCTATAATTTGTGAGGATAAGAAATTTTCAAGCAATAATTTATGATATTGCTCTTCATATAACCTGTAGTAATTAATAACACAAGGGGTAACATCTTGATAAATCAACTTTTGTGATTCTAATGAATGTCAACCACAAGATTTTGAGTGTGGTTAATCATTCTATCGAGCCTTGCATATTTAGCAATTATGTCAGAATGATAAGTGAAAGTTGCCCTTAAAGTCTATTCAGATGACTTCCGTAAGAAGGCTATTCTAGCTAATTCATTCATTGATATGGCATTTTGGGATCAAATAAAGAGCCAATATCATTATAAATATCATGGTCATATCTTCATTTTCCTGATGGAAATATTCAAGATTTATTGTGAGCTTGAGATATAAGTTGATAATCCTTATATCAACCATATACTTTTTATTGGGGTTGCACTATGAACAAAGATAGCAAATACAGTGTCAGGCCGGACATGGTTTGCAATTATATGAGTGCTTTAGCATTAGTGAGATATAGAACTTGAGGTCCTAACATCACTTCATTGTCACCCCTAGGTATGAATGGATTTGTACCCTATTAGAGCAATATAACCATAGATGTCTTTTATTGGTATGATATATCCACATGGAACTTCTCATATATGTTTTGGATATATACAGATTGATATGTATTCTTTTGAGAATGTTCAAGTTGTAAACTTAAGCTAAATTTGGTTGAATCCAAATTTTCCGTCTTGAGATGATTTTGTGTATGTTTATGTCTTGAAAAGACATTCATGATGAGGTCATTGATATACACTAACTGATATAAGGATATCAGTTTTGGTGATTTCTTTATTAACTACATAAATAATTATCATTATTTGAGTAATAATTTTAAAGAAGGAACTCATTTAGTCGGTAGTACCATGTGATTCCAACCATTTCAAGTCATAGAGTGACTTTTGAAACATTACGCAATACATGTTGCTATTTCTTTTTGGATTCGAAATCATAAGCCCTTGAGGGACTTCAATATAGATTTCCGAAACGAGTGACTTATATGACTATGTAGTCACTTCATCCATTAACTGTTTGGATAATATTATTGTTACTGCCAATGATATTTATTATCGAAACATAATTCCACTCATACCAAGAGGGTATGTCACATCATAATAGATGTCGGGTCTCTGCGTGAACCCTTTTGCTACAAGCCTCGCTTCCTCACCCCCTCATTGACTTTGTCTGTGAATGAGAAGTTTGTAGTATTTCATATGGAAGATACTTATGAGGAGTAGGTATTACTGCGGTAAATACCACTCATTTCCTAAGCGAGTGCTATTCTTCATTACTTGTTTCCTTTTATGTGAACCAATATGAATGCAAGAGACATTCTACCATAGATTTTGGTTCAGGGCCCAAAAGGTTTTAGAAAATTTGAGAAGTAATATATGTCGACAAATGTAGTCTTTTATTATATGATTTAGATGGAATCAATGAAATTTTTGCATAATATTTTTATTCCTAACAACTCATTGTGATTTCATATAACAGTGGAGTAAAGGTGTTTCGATGTCCCAACACAAAATATTTGTGCACATTTATGTCAGGTTTTGGATGATGAGCATCCAGTGAGGTGTCTTTCAACTTGATGTTGACTTACATTTACTGGTTGAGGATCTAATTTCCTCTGTTTCCGCAGAAGCATATGAGACTATATAACCTCATGGTCAAATTTCTCCCCCTCTTGCTCTAATTTGGGGAGGAGTGGTTTATTAGGTACCTCCACCCTTTTTGACATTTTATTGCAGGAATATAAAATTTATTGACACATTTATCATCAGTAAATGTATGTGGAAGATTTGAAATGTGTTGCAAATATATGATTTTCTGAAGTACGTGAACATAAGGACTGAATGTCAGTGTAATTTGGAATCTATTTCTAGGCATTCGTTGTGGTACTTATCTCCCCCTAGTGCCGTAAAGTGTCCTTATTGCTGATGCAATCAGCATACGGGAATAATTTTGTTTGACAGATAAATTTTTATTCCCACGTAGATCCCTAATATTTTGTGAGAGCCCATTGATGTACGCTGGAGTGGTTATATCGGCATGTAACCAAATTATTGCAGATAGGAAGTACTTTATTGATTTCCACGTACTTACTACAAGGGGAAAGTAGTATGATATGCAGTTGGAGTTGGTATGATTTCGATTATACTTACGGCGTGTAAAGCCGTATATGTCCAACATAAGGTTGGTGAATTACAATTATGTAGAAATGGCCATGTAATTAATTTAACTATCTTTCATAAGATTTTTGTTTCTTGTAAGCCATTCTGGGTACGTACACAAAGTATTGAATGCAATCAGAAAATCCGGTGAAATGAGTTCAACGGCATTGTCCATTCGAATGGGTTTATTTTGTATTCAAGAGAATTTGCTCTTACTTTGATAACTTGAGCAATTTATTGCATAAGATCATGGTTGTGTGTGATAAGAGACACACTTAGAAACATTTTATAAATGTTCAGATGAGTACCATGAAGTATCTAAATAATCCCAGATAATGGTTAAGAAATCCACATATATCTTCTGAATGTGTTCAAGGAAGGAAGAGTGGCTCATATCAAACTTTAATGTGAGAGTACCTTGAAACTGATTTCCCCCATGGCACATGCGGTGCACATGAAATCTGATGATTTGAGGAATTTTGTAACTTGTTAAATTTTGACCAACACAATTGTCAATAATTTTCTAATCATCCCCAAACTAGGATGACTAAGGCTATGAAGCCAAATGTTTAATTTATTAAGATTTAGAAAATTATTATGTATGCAACAACATTGAGTATGCATTAAATCATACATTCAAAATTTATCAAATATTGTATTTGAGAAATATAATATTGGACATCCTACTACATGTAGTAGTACAAGCATAGGCTAATGATATTTTGGGATAATTAGGAGATTACTCAAGGTATCGTATATTTATATTTACTGAAAGCAAATGAGATCATTCTCATTTTATCTCACCAGATTTTGGTTCTCCTTCGGATGAAGATTTTGAGAACAATCTCTTACCAAAATATTTTCTGGTAGTTTGTTTGTAAATTTTCAAATTTACCCCAATGCATTTTTTTCCTTTTAATAAATTTGTGGTGTGGTTGAGGGTTTGGTAATTATATGTACGATATTTGTATAACCAAACATTTGGAAAACTTGAGAGTTGTCTTTGTGATCATTTGAAAATGACCCATTCCCTATTAAGAGATAATTTTGTCTTTGGTTAACCTTTAGCCTCCACTTTACTTGGAAGTCCTCGTGATTAAATTTTGTCGCCACTGCCTTGCAAGTATTCAGTACTAGAACGATTTTCAAATGATGGTATAGCACCCGTTGGGTGAACCTAATGATTAAAAAAAAACTATGTTTATTTACCATGGAAATGGTAGTACCATCGGAAGAGGATGTAAAGTGTACTCTGGGCTTTTCAACGGGACATACATATGACAATGTTTGATCAAAAAATCTCAACTTAAAATTGATTTTATAAGTAACAAAATTATAAGTTGTGATAGACTTGAGGTCTTGAAAATTAGTGGGTGATCATTCCCGATATGCTCATGGCAACATATTTCTTTTAAGGGAAATACTCAAGGGTAAGTAAATATTCATCCATTATATGCTTAGTTTAAGAACTAAGTGGAGGAGATGACATATAAAACACATATGTATCATGTGTTGCATGAAATTTTCATGCCTTTATTTAGTTTACTATTGAGAGTAAAAATATTATAGATGAAATTATCTAATCGAGTACAATCATGACTAAATTGATTCTTAGTAAACATGAGTGTAGCCTTCAATATAGAGCATGTGATGAAATCGTTGCTAATGTTCTAGGCTTCATTCTTGAGAAAATGGTGACTTTAGAGTCACGATCAACACATAGAATTTGCAAGTTTAACATTGTTTAGTAACTATGAAAATAACAACCACAATGTGATGTGAATCTTGCAACCGTGTTTGAGACACTCAATTGTTGCTATAAAATTAAGGTCTCCACCTTCATGGGTGGATGACAATATAATCACAAATAGTCACATAGACTTAAGAGCATCTCCAGCCGCGCCCCCAAGAGGCCCCAAGCCGGCGCTATTTGCGCCGGACGAATGAATTTCGCCCATTCGCGCCCCCAAGGGCCCAAATAGCGCCGGATTGGTCCAAAAGTGAGTCCGGCGATCCCAAGGCGCCCCCAGCACGCCGGGGGGGCTCTTGGGGCGCCGGATGAAACGAAACAATGCGTGGGACCGCGGTGTCGGCGACAGAGGACGCTTCTCCCACCGTTTTCCTCCTTTTCCTCCCTCCCACCCCACTGCTCCCGCCATTTCCTCCAGATTTGTCCTCCATGCCACCGAAGAAGACGGGATATGTCCCCCCCCGCCGCGCCGATGCACCACCGCCGGCCCCCCAAGCAGAGGAAACAGAGAGAAACAAAGGCCATGCCGGAGGGTTTGACGGACGGCGAGTGGAAGGTCGACCAAGAGCGTCGCTCGTGGTCGACAACCGACCGGTGCAGGAGGCTCTCCGCGGCGATAGTCCGAGACGCGACGGCCGTCGCGGAAAAGAACCTGGATGCCATCCAAGAGGCGGCGGCGGCGGAGGCGAAGCTGGAGGCCATCCAAGAGATGATGGCTCGGGCGAGCGGCGCGCCGCTGTTCCGCCCCCAACACAGCAGAGTGTCGCCTCGCCCGCCACCGGAAACTTCTCGCCATCGACGCCTTCGGCGTGGGGGGGGGGGGGAGGCGTACACGCCGTCGCTTGACCACAGTGGCTTCGACCCAAACCTCGCCTTCCCGCACACGGCGTCCGCCCTGCGACCAGCTTCGGTCGCCAACTCGCTGGCATACGCGTCCGCGCCGTCACCGTCCCTGCGCCGCGGAGCCATCCCTTACGCATCGTAGATGGAGGGCATCATCACCGCAGGCTCCGAGGCATACGCCGCCGACGGCGCCGGTTTCCCCCAGGAGGGAGATGGGGGCGAACAGGGGGGCATCGAGGAAGAGACCCAGGACGCCGAAGAAGAGACCTAGGAAGCTTCGGAGGAACATGAGGAGCAGGAGCAGGCCTCCACCAAAGGAGAGAAGAAGAGGAAATACGACGAGGTTCCGTTGAACCGCGTCAAGTGGACGCCTAAAGAAGACGAGTGCCTGGCCGAGGCATGGAAGACGGTGAGCTCGGTGATACGTCCAAAACGTATCTATAATTTCTGCTTGCTCCATGCCTCTTTTGTGTGATATTGCTATGATATTGATGAACTTCCATACACCTTTGATCACATTTGGACTAACTTATTAACTCAGTGCACCCCAGTGCCAGTTCCTGTTTTCTGCTGTTTTTCTATTTCAGGTTTCCCTCATATTAAAAGTGCTCCAGAAATTCAGAAAAATCCAATAAAAATCAGCGCTTCGGAAGCTTCGGGTATCACCGAGGGGGCCCAGAGAGGAACCACCAGGGCCCCAGGCGCCCTCCCGGCGCGCCCTAGGGTGGGGTCGAGCCAGGGGGCCGCCTGGACCCCTGGTGGCCCCCCTGGCTGCCCCCCTTCGCCCATATATTCCCCGTGACGTGAAACCCCCGTAACGGGAACCCTTTTTCGCAATATCTCCTCTGTTCCGCCGCCGCCGCGCTTCCAAGATCGGGAGCACCAGGAGACCCCTTTCCGGCACCCTGCCGGAGGGCGGAACCACCTCCGGGAGCTTCTCCACCACCATGGATGCTTCTCGTATGAACCATGAGTAGTCCACCTTAGACCATGGGTCTATGATCAGTAACTATGTGATGTTCTCCTACCCTCTTTGTTCTTCATGGATTAGACCTCGTGAGCTGCCCTACATGATCGAGGCACATATGTAATCTTTCCGCTGTTGCTATGCTGAGTTTGCTAGGATCCAATGGATTATGAGATTATGTTCAGATTGTGTTTGAGTAATATATTTGATTCTCCTCTTTTATATTTATGTTCTTGAGTAATTCTTGCATGTTCTCCGTTGCTGTTTATTGCTTTGGCCAAGTAGTAGGTAGTGACTCCAAGAGGGAGCGTTATGCATGATTGTGGGTTCATGCCCCCCGATGACTAGATTGAGTGACAGAAACATGAGTCTAGGGGATGCGTTGTTGCCACAAGGGAGAAAACAACGGTGCTTGTACTTGCGGGTGCAAGGATTGTTTACTTTACGCAAAGTTCTTTAATGCAGTTGTCTGTTGCTTTGAGTTTACACTTTGGGTGGGATTCGCAACTTAATACCAGCGAGATGTTCTGGATAGATATCTCAAGGTGGATGATTAGTAGGTAGATGCAGATGGATTTCGGTCTACTTGATTTGGCGTACCGCCCAAGCTTTTGAGCCTCTTCCTTTCTTTATAGCATAGTTAGCATTGGTTTGCGCACATAATCCTATCTATTGCCCAGCTGTAATTTGTTTACCTCGCATGGCTATTTTATCGTCTTTTGTGAGAGAGAGATCACTAGTGAACATCATGGGACCCCGGTCCATATTTCCAACACTGTTTACACCCGCTATTAATTTACTTCTTTATTTACTTTTCCGTTGCTATCACTATCATCATTATCCCGTGCGTTTTATCCTTTGTAAACAACAAGGCCGGAGGAATTGACAACTCCTCTGTACTCGTTCGGAAGCAAAGTTATTTGCTGTGTGTGCAGGTCCAGGTAAAGTTAGCAACCTCAGTTGTGAACGGGGCCATTGTTCACTTTACCACCTACTTTTTGACCTTGGAGTCCTACTGGTTCGATACTCAACCTTAGCATCTTCGCTAAGGGAAATTTGCTGCTACGCTACATCTCACCTTCCACTTTGGGTAACCAACGAGGGGCGAGAAGTAAACTCTCGTGACATCACTTGGACCCCATCACCGGGGCCAACCAGAACAACGACACGTACTGGACGAGGGTCAAGGCGGCGTTCGACGAAAGGAAGATGGTAGACCCCTATTTTGCCGGCGTGTACATGGAGCGCGGCCCGAAAGCCATGGCCTCCCACTGGTCGGCCATCCAGGCGGCGTGCAACAAGTGGCACGACATCCAGGAGGAGGTGCATGCCCGGCCGGAAAGCGGCGCAACCAACGACCAAAAGGTACGCTCTCATCTTGAACTCGCTGTGAACTCGCTGTGAACTCGTCTGTCCTGACCTCGCCGTGCAGATCGCGCGCATGTTCGCCATGTTTCATGAGGACAATGGCGTCGAGTTCAAGTTCATCTCCGTCTTCCGCCGGCTCGAGTTATGCAAAAAATGGAAAGAGATCCGCCTCCAGCTCTCGAAGACCAAGAACGACGTCTACGACCCAGACGCACCGCCACCGGCGGCGTCCGTGGGTTGCCCTTCGGAGGGAAACAAGAAGGCGAAAGCGTCGAAGGCGGCGGTGCCGACTGCGGAGCGGCTGCAATCGGCCATCGAAAAGTGCATCGCCGATGTCGCAAGCAACGCCGCAATCATGGAGGAGAAGGCCCAGGCGAGGTGGTCTGAGTTGCTGATGAAGCAAGACGCCAAGCTCGACCTCCTCAAGACGAGCGCCGTCGCAAAGAAGAGGAACACCGACCTCACGTTTCTGGCGACGATGGCGTCGATGGACCTGGCGGCGATGGACGCGCCGGTCAGGGAGTGGTTCGTCTCCGAGCGCGCCAAGATCTTGGCTCAAATGGTGCCGTCCGTGACCACACCGCCAGCGCCGTCCACTGCCTCGCCTACGCCGACTGCGGCACCTTCCACGCCCAGGAGCATGCCGTCCACTCCAGACACGCCGACCACGCCGGACGAAGAACTCGGCGAGCCAATGGCGTCTGCCGTCGAACTCGACGGCCCCCTTTGAGGCACATATCGGCCCACTTTTTGTTCTTCGCGTAGATCACACCGCCTGTGGCACGTTTGATCGCCGAAACTTGGCATGTTGATCGCCGAACTATGCAATTTTTTGAAGCGAGAAGACATGTTTTCGAAATTCGCCGTTTGTTTGGGGCCGCGGCTGGGGAGGCGGTTGCCCCAAGCCACTTTCGCCACCCGAGCGCCCCCCCCCACCCCCAAGCGATGCTAAAATAGTGCCAAAAACGGCTTGGGGGGCCGAACGGCTGGAGATGCTCTAAGGTCTCCACCTTGATGGGTGGATGACAATATCATCACAAATAGTGACATAGACTTCAATGCCTTGGGATTTGCCAATGTAATACTCCATTTGTCCAAAAATTCTTGCCGCAGTGGCCTTTTTGCAAAAAAAAACCCTTCAAAGAACTTTGACACAACCCGTAGTCCTCCCGGACAGAATTCACTTGTCTCAACCACCCCGCTCCGCCGCACCGCTCCCCGGCGATGCCGCGCCGCTCCACCGCTCCCCCGCGGCCTCGCCACCATGTTGCGCAGCTCCACGACGCTCCCCCGTCAACGCTCCTCGGCGCAGCTCCTCCGTTTCCCCCTTCATGTCACTATAGTTCTCAGTTTCCTCTAAAAAATCTCCAGCTTTCTCCCTGATTGAGGAAGCCGGTGGGGGAGCTGCTCTTCCGGAGTAGGCTACGAGAGATGATGCGGCGACGACTGCGGTGCTCCTTCTCCTCCCCACCTCTGTTCATCTCCTCCTCCTCCCCATCTTAATTTGACTTTTGTTTCTCTTCTTACTTGCCCGCAGAGGAGGAGCCACCGACGTCATATTTAAATCCATTGCTCCGACATCTTGATCATCTCGTTCTTGAGGCATCATATTTAAATCCATTGCTCAATGGTGAGGTAGTAGCACAACTAGCTTTCCCTGAACCTGAATTTACATGAATCAATGTCACGACCTGAAAATGCAATGCTGATGCAATGCAACAATTCAGCTAATTCTTTTACCATATGTTGCCCATGTAAAACTAAAGTTACCATATGTTGCCCATGATTTTTTTTCTTCGGATTATTAATCTATGTTGAGCAAATGGTTATTAATCAGTTTTGGTATCTATGTTTGCACAGGTTGACAAGCACTGAAGATTGCACTGTATTTTCAGGTTATCAACTACATCACTTGCTCTGTTTACAACATGCTCTGTTTCTTCAGTCTACTCCATGCTCTGTTTGCTAGTGCAAATTGACTCCATGCTCTGTTTCTTCGGAGAGTACAGTTTACTCCCAGTTGTTCAGAATTTACACATGTCTTATTTACACTAGCATGTACTCCCAATTGTTTGTGTACCTCTGTACAGTAGGTTCAGAGATGTTACTGTGTGAATTTTGAGTTTCAGAAACTGCCATGTTCTCTAGCAGATTTTGACAGCAATTTTGAGTGCAATTTTGAATCAAGTTGCATCAACTCCAACAATTTGGAACCTACCTTGCTCATCTACTACTCAAGTTGCATCAAATTAACTTGTTGTTTGTGTAACTCCAGCACCTTGTTTGGAACTTGACCTTGCTTTTGCTTCTTTCAATATTCCTAGAACTGCCTGCATCAACTGTTGTCTAACTGGAGGTGGAGCAGGGGAAGCTGCTGGGAGACCTGAAGCAGAGTTGCTGCTGCTTATTGGAGGCTGGGAGAAGGGCACTGCTCTACATATATTCGGATTTAGGTCAGCAGAGCAGGTGAACAAGGCATCTCCAGAATATTCAGTGCAAACTGAAACTGAATTGCAATCTTCGGTGCAGAGCATATCAATGATAGTGTTAGTTTGCAGATATGTTTTTCATTTTAGATTGAATCCAAATTGATGGAATTCAATTGCTTGCATTTCAATTGACAGAACATTGATGGATTCCAAACCTGATGGAATTCAATTGCTCGGTTTTTTTTTGTTTCCCTTCACAGAGTTCGCTTCAGGTGGCCTCCGGCGAGTTGAAGGTGCAGCCAAGAGAGATGGCTTCTCCGGCGAGGTATCAGCGTGCCTCCGGCGAGTTATCCGCACGTTGAAGGCGCCACCGGAGGCCGACGCGGCGACGAGGAGCTATCGAGGGCGACGGCCTGGCGCGCGGCGGCAAGACGGTGGCCGAGTGCCTGGCCCTGGGCGCGGAGCCGTGCCGGGCGTTGGCGGGCGCGAAGAGCCCAGCGCGTTCCCTGGCCACGCGGAGGCGCTCGGCGAGGTACCGGCTCCTCGAGGTGGCCACGCGGCGGCCGCGGCGCACTGCTCCTCGAGGTCCCGCTGCTTGCGCACGCGCGTGGCGGGCGTGCCGAAGCCTCCGCTCCCTGTAACCACTGGTGTGGTAGCAGGTGGGATGCGAGCTCGAGGAAATCTCACGGCGCCGGCCGCCGGCGACGCACGGACGGACAGAGGAAGAAGAAACCAGCCAGGGACCCGATTGTTGCGTTTTTCAAACTACGAGTTTTTTTTTAGAAAAGTGCCACTGTATTGTGCTCGCGGCAATAATTTTTAGACGGAGGGAGTAGAAGGTAATTATTAGAGTATGCAAATATTTGCGTAATTTTTCATAACTCATTCAAGCAAAGTGAGGCTTAAATAGTTAATACTAGCACAAAAATACCATTTTCGCATATAGCAATGTGTATGAGTAATATTTACTATGACAGTAAATACTCTTAGTGAACAACAACAATTGTTGTCACGTCCTAGCGTAGGAGGGTGTCGCTGCCTCGGCCGTGCGTCATAGTCTCGGCGACGGTGAGCATTGCCTCCTCGCTGCTGCTTCTCTTGTGTGTGTGAGGCGGATGAAATCTGATAACGTGTAAAAATAAAATGAAAGAAAAGGAAACAAATGATGGTACAATTGATTTCATTGATGAGATTGTGGTATATATACCCTGATATAAAGACGGTTACACAAGAGACAGTTACTACAAAGAGCAATCGACATAGCAAGAATTAACCCTTTAATTAATCTAATTAATTAACTGCTAACAAAAACCATTCCGCCGCGCCCACCACCGATCCGCGGCACCCATGTGTCGGTTGGGCCTGGACCCATGTGTCACCTCCTAAAAAAAAGCAGAGGAGTCCCCTCCCCTCCCACACGCCGCCATGGCGCCATCCAACGATGCACTCCACCGCGGTTATCTATACAGCCCACTTCGCCCCGCACTCCACTTCCAAGCCAATCTAACCGCATTTCAAAAAAAAAGGAACAATCCATTCTCACCGCAGAAACACAAGAACCAAGCGCCGGCGAAGAAGATGTCAGGGAGAGGCAAGGGACGCAAGGGGCTCGGCAAGGGTGGCTCCAAGCGCCACCGGAAGGTGCTGCGGGACAACATCATGGGCATCACCAGGCCGGCCATCCGGCGGCTGGCGCGCAGGGGCGGCGTGAAGCGCATCTTCGGGATCGTCTACGATGAGGCCCGCGGCGAGCTCAGGATGTTCCTCGAATTCGTCATCCGCGACGCCATCGTCTACGCCCGGCACGCCAAGCGCAGGACCGTTACCGCCCTGGACGTCGTCCACGCGCTCAAGCACCAGGGCCGCACCCTCTACGGCTTCGGCGTCTAGGACGGGTACAGTCTCCTCCGGCCAGCAATAAAATCACTCCTAGTAGTTGTTTATTAGGGTTCCTTGTGTATTTTGCTCTGCTCTCTTCTTGGTTCATATGCTAGTACCAACTACCAAGAATGTAATGTGATGTACTGTACATATGAAATTGCAGTGTCGTTTACCCCTGAATTTGGTTGCTCGGTTGGTTTCGATTTGCTGAATCGTATCACTGCGCTGCGTTTCTTCCTCTTCGCAATTACTACTTCCGGTCCTTTTTATTTTGCGTTTGAGAGCAGACCAAACTCGCATACCAATCGGTTCGGTTCGGTTCGGTTGTGTCTGTTCGTCTACTCTCTACGCCATATCATGGACATACAACTTCTTTAAACTTTTGTCCCTTTTATTTTGTTATCTCTGCTTTTTATCCTCATCCATGCCCCCATTGTAAAAACTAGATGATACCCCGCGCTTTGCTGCGGGAATTATTATGAAAGATTTTGATGTTTAATACATGTGAAAATTTATGAAATATAGTATAGATTATAATTTTTTTAAGAAATATTTTTTAAACTAAAAAATGTAAGAAAATTGATGAAAAATCTAAAAATGAATTTGATTTTTGTTTTGTTAATTTAGTTACTTGATAATATATAGAGAAATAAAATGTGATATAACTCATAATTTGATTTCCTATAAATAAAGTTGCTTATAAATTATGAAGTTAAAAGCGTAAAAAAGTTATTATTTATTTATGATAGGCTGCATGCACATGCAAAGTTAATCCGAGCATGTGCATGAAGAATTAGTGGAAGGATTTTACATGGTGAACACATTTGATTATGTGGATAGCTTGCATGTCAAGATAAATAAGTTAGTGAAGATGAACTATTTAAGTATTATAGATTAGGATTGTAGGAGCATTAGCAAACTGTTCTCTCTTCCTGGTGTAGTTGATGTCATCAGGAGGCTGTGGCATCTGAAACGATTGCAGTGTCTAAAACGTTTTGGTGTTGGGAGTGTCTACGTCTCAATGGACTGAGACCTAACTAGGTCTCAGTCAAGTGATGTCATCGATAATGGATTAGGTCTGTTAACTGGCTTTTCTTTATTGGGCTGTAACCCACCGCTGCTCCTGGCTTTCTTTTTTGTTTGTTTGTAATTTTTGAGCTAGATAATTGAAGGGCAGAGTTACAGCCTGCACGTAAGATACACCCCGATCTCTCTACATAACTTACATGCACGTACGGTACACCTCTCTCTCACACACACAGACACACACACACACATACAATAGATTGCACAACTAATGACAGAAATAAAGCTCCCTTTTGTGTTGCAGAAAAAAGCATCTGATGCCGACTACCCCTCTCTCGGACCGCGCTCTCATCGTACAAACAAAAGTTATCATTTTGCCGTGCAACTACCGCCGTCTCGCCTCTCTTGAAACTAAACTCAAGGGGGTAGCAATTTGATGTTTTGGTGTTCGTTGATAGTCGAGTTTGCACACAAAAAAAAAACTCATTCACAAACAAACGAAAAACTCATGTTTGTGCGGGTTTGGAGTTGCACACACGCAGCTAGCTACCGTATGTGGTTGTTGACATGAATTGCAAACTGAGTACGTACATGTGTAATTGAAGTCGTAGTTACGGTTGGAACTACAAATATGCAATTGCAGTCGGTTCTATGGACATGCAATTGCGGTCGGGTCTATGGACATGCGGTTGCATTCGGATCTATTAAATATGTCGTTTCGACCGAATTCTATAGACATGCAGTTTCGACTGTGTTCTATAGACATGCAGTTGCAATCGGTTCTATAGACATGCAGTTGCAATCCGTTTTTTGGACATGCAGTTGCGTTCGGTTCTATGGACATGCGGTTGCGGTCATTTCTATGGACATGCGGTTCTGGCCCGGTTCTATGGACATGCGATTGCAGTCGAGTCTATGGACATGTAGCTCCGCCCCGATTCTATGGACATGCAATTGCGGTCGGTTCTATGGACATGCAATTGTGGTCGGGTATATAGACATGCAGTTGCGGTAGGTTCTATGGACGTGCAATTGCGGTCGGTTCTATGGACATGCAGCTACGGTCGGGTCTTATGGACATGCAGTTGCGGTCGATTCTATGGTATGGATGTGTCGTTGCACTCGGTTCTATGGACATGTAGCACCCGGTTCTATGGACATGCAGTTGCGGTAGGTTCTATGGAAATACAGTTGCGGTCGGTTCTATGGACATGACGTTGCACCCGGTTCTATGGACATGCAGTTGCGTCTGGTTCTATGGACACGCAGTTGCGCCCGGTTCTATGGACCTGCAATTATGGTCGGTTCTATATATGGACATGCAGTAGCGGTAGGTTCTATGGACATGCAGTTGCACCCGGTGTTATGGACATGCAGTTGCGATCGGTTCTATGGACATGTAGTTACGGTCGGTTCTATGGACATGAAGTTCCATCCGGTTCTATTGACATGCAGTTGCGCCCGGTTCTATGGACATGCAGTTGTGGTCGGTTCTATGGACATGCAGTTGCGCCTGGTTCTATGGACATGCAGTTGCGGTCGATTCTATAGACATGCGGTTCCGCCCTGATTCTATAGACATGCGGTTGCGGTCGGGTCTATGGACATGAAGTTCCGCCCCGAGTTCTATGCACATGCAGTTGCGCCCAGTTCTATGGACATTTAATTACGGTCGGTTCTATGGACATGCAGTTGCGGTCGGTTCTATGAACATTCAGTTGCACCCGGTTGTATGGACATGCAATTGTGGTCAGTTTCTATGAACATGCAATTATAGTCGATTCTATGGACATGCAGTTGCGGTCGGTTCTATGGACATGCAATTGCGATTGATTCTATGGACATGAAGTTGCGCCCGGGTCTATAGACATGCAGTTGCGGTCGGTTTTATGGACATGCAGTTGTAGTCTAGTCTATGGACATGCAGTTGCGGTCGGTTCTATGGACATGCAATTGCATTCGGATCTATAGACATGCAGTTGCGTTCTGGTCTATGGAAATGCAGTTACGATCGGTTCTATGGACATGAAGTTGCATCCGGGTCTATGGACATGAAGTTTCATTCTGGTCTATGGACATGCATTTGCGCCCCGGTTCTATGGGCATGAAGTTGCGGTCGGTTCAATGGACATGCAGTTGTGGAAGGTTCTATGGACATGAAGTTGCGCCCGGGTCTATAGACATGCAGTTGCGATCGGTTCTATGGACATGCAGTTGCAGTCTGGTCTATGGACATGCAGTTGCGGTCGATTCTATGGACATGCAGTTGCATCCGGATCTATAGACATGCAGTTGCGGTCTGGTCTATGGACACGCAGTTCCGCCCCGGGTTTTATGGATGTAGTTTCTTTCTGGTCTATGGACATGCAGTTGCGCCCCTGTTCTATGAACATGTAGTTTCGCCCCGGGTTCTATGGAAATGCAATTGCGGCCGGTTCGATGGACATGTAGTTGCACCCGGGTCTATGCACATGCAGTTGCGGTCGTTTCTATGTACATGCAGTTGCACCCGGGTCTATAGACATGCAATTGCGGTCATCTAGTACCACTTATATTCGCCCCACTAAAGCATACTTTTCCTATCCATACATATATAAAAAAATCAGGAACAAAACAAAAAGCATATACAAAACATAAATTCTTTATACAAACAATATTCATGATATATAAAAAATATAAAAATGTGTATGGATTATAAAATTATAATTATACAAAACTGTTAATCATATATTTAGAAAATATTAAAACAATATACAAAGATATCCAAATGTATAATGTATGTGAAAAATAGTCATGAACAAATATCAGTTTAAAAATAATTAATCATGTATTTAAAGAATGTTTGCATAACTATTGATCATGTACATATGAAAATGCGCATTTATTTAGAAAAGTTTACAAAATTTGTATTAAAAGAAAATGCATACCATGGATTTGAAAATAATCGACGTTCATCAAGAAATTGTTTATCACGTACACAAAGAATGTTTATTGTGTACTGACAAAAAACGGGCAAAGAAACAAGGAAAAAAGAAGAAAAAACACAATAAAAATCAAACATAAAAAATCAAAACCAAAATGGAAAATGAAATCCAATAAAAACAAATCAAACAATAAAAACAGCGAATCCCGAAAAGGAAACAAAGATAAATAAAAAAAACAAAAAAAGTACGCTACCTCCTCTACCCTCCTGACGCTACAGAGAGTACTTTTTTTCTATCAAAGGTTCTTGTGTACGTGTGAAGCAAAAGCCTATGTACTTCGAAAAAAAAAACAAAAGCCTATGTGCAATGATAAAATACAGAAAATTCCCGAAAAGGGCCTTTGTCGCCAGCCCACCACCAAATGAATCTATCTCTCTCTGCTGTAGCGCGCGCCACACAAACAAACAAATGACGTAGCGGGCCGAAAGCGTGGGGGTACATACACACTGCGCGAATCTTAATGCTCCTCGCTGATCTGACCGCTATCCAATCGATTAAGATTTAGTTAGTTCTTAGTCGACTGAGAATTAGCCGGACTGTTTGGTGTTGCCTAGGATGAAGATGATGATGCTTTACAAGTGCAGTACTACAGTTGGCTTTAGCGTCTGCTAAATAGTTTGGATCATGAGAAGCATTTGTTCACAGTACCGTACGTGGAAAAGGTTTTGTTTGTCTGTGTTCAAAATAAAAATGTCAAGGGTGTTAAGAATTTCAGGTTGGCCAACCAACCAATCTAATGCATTTTTACTGTACTGGATGAACACAACGGCCTATCTATCTCTCTAATGGCCTGAGACCAAGGGGAGATGGCGGTTCGGGCTCCTGCGCCCGCACATGCGATTAGGGTTCCTGCGCCTTCATCGCTCTCGACGCGCGCTTCCTCTTCGCTTCCGACGGGATCATCGGCCCCGCCGTGGCGGAGATCGCCGGCTTCCTCGACAGGTGCTGCTCGGGCCTCGTCGACGGGGATGAGTCAGGCCACCTCGACGTCATGCTCCTCGGGCGCTCGTCATACTCCACCGCCGAGACCGCCTGATCTGAGATGGAGCGCCTCATACGCCTCAGACCTCCGATCAGCCCGCGTCATGGAGTTCCGCAAGGGAGCGGTGGTGCTGCGCAGGGATGCGTTGCGGCTCGTGCTTCTTAATGAACAGGGGGAGACGATGGATGCGAGGTTCCTGCGTGAAGGGGAATGGATAGAGGATGGCTGTATTATCCGGTTTCCATGCTTTCTGGCTCGGGTGGACTGCAGGATCCGGCGATCGTCGACGGCAAACTTCGCGGCGGCGGACATCTCGGCGACGAGTCAACCGACCAGCGCGCCACGTCGGCTGGGTACCGCTTCGGCCCATGGACTCGGTGTGGGGGTGCTGGGAACGGGTCCGGCTGGACCAGCTCCGCCCACCATGGATATGCGACACGTGGGAAGGCATCCCACCGCTGCTTCTGGAGCGTCCAGAACTATATATGCAGCTCACCCCCCACCGCTTGACCTAGATCTTGCGCTTGCTCACTTCTGGGCGGCGGAGAAACACAACTCCAGATCCAATCCTCCTTTGTTCGAGTGGTGGAAGGGGAAGGTGAAGTGGGACTGTAGATCGTTCGCCGCTGTGGTCGCATCCCCCCCCCCCTCTTCCAGAGGTGGTGATGGGTGATCGTGGCAGCAGGAGGGACGACATTGGATCGGGCCGGAGTGGCCGCGGTGCAGAGCGCTTCGGTCGTGGCAATGGACGAGGCCGCAACATCTGGATCCGGGGGCGAGATGGCGAGGAGAGCTCATCCAACCCGCCTATGGATACCTCTGCTGGATACGGGCCGTGGGACGCGCCGGTGGCAGCGTCAAGCGGGTCGCCGCAGCAATGCGGGGCCCCCGTTTGGTTGGAGAAGAAGAATCCCGCGGTTCTTCCACGCGCACCTACGGGCCAAGGTCTTCATCGACCTGTGGCTACGCTCCCAGCTGAGGTGAACTCGTCCGTGATCTCTCCTCCATGCCCGATCTACAAGGGTGTTGGACATGTGCCTGCTGGTTGTCCCCATGCGTATTGTGAGCGGTGTGGATTGATGGGTCATTTAGCTTCTGGTTGCAATACTTATCTGCCATGGGAGTGTATTTCTCCGATGTGTGCATTTCAGGCTAGAGGTCAAGGTTTCTATTATATTTATGATTCTTGCTCGACTAAGAGAAAAAAAGATAAAGCGGCTCATATTGTGGTGACCATTATTGAGGGTGATGCATCTGGCAAGCAACATGAGAAAGCTTTCAATGAATATTTAGCTACTGGTTGGAAATGCACTGCTCGTGCTGCTGGTCCTGGCACATATGTTATCCGTTTTCTGACTTATCGTGATGTTGAGAAGGCTTGCTATAGTGATAGGATGATTCTAAAATCGTGTGGAGTGGTGGTCCGTATTGCTCCGTGGTCTGCACATCTTGGGTCCAAGGGAGAAATAGAAGTGGCATGGGTGAAAGTTATGAATATTCCCACTGATAAAAAAGAAGCGACCGCAATGTGGCTTATGTGTCCTCTTTAGTGGGTGTCCCATTGGATATTGATTTTTCCACTCTATATCGGCCTGATTCACTGTGTGTACGCCTGGGGTGTCGTAATGTGGATGAAATCCCTGCTGCGGCAGAAGGAATGCTGGGTTCTCAATTCTATGACTTCTTTGATGAAGTTGAGAAAGTAATATCTCGTGATCCTAAGAGATCTCAAACTGGTGTGAAATGTGATGGTGATCCGGGACATTCTGGGGCTAAAAAACAGAAAATGGACGATCCATCGGATGTGAAAAAAAAACAGTAATCAAAACAATGATGATAATGTGCGGCCTTATGGGAAAAATACTGTGGAAAATACGATGGATGATATATCATAAGGGGAATCTGAGGAGGTGAGTAATTCTCTCCTTCTGGATACCATGGCCTGTGAGGCTGAAGCATATGAAGCCATTTCTGGCCCCATGAATTGGATTGTCCCATGCTCGCAAGAGATCAAGAACACTGATGATATTCAGGTGTTTCTTAGTCCCATTCTATCTCAATTCTTATATCCGATGGAATTGGGGATCAAACCATATGCTGATATGCTTGGGAAAAACTTCCAGGTGGAGGAACTTGAGAATGATGAGATGGAATGTGGTGAAGCAGTTAAGTACACGGTACAACTTCCTTGTTCTCCTATTGGATGTGAGGAGGATGTTATTCCCACTCCTCCCGTGGTCTTTGAACAAGTGAGATTCAGCAAAAGCAACGTGCAGAAGGCGGGTGAGAACATGGTGGACAGAGCTGCTGCTCTTACAAAGAAGCGCAACCTGGAAGGTACTCCCAACCTCATCCCCCGAAAAAATTCCTTTGAGGTCTTGTCCAATAATGATATGATTCTTAGGGCGCGTAATATGGGGGTGGTTATCCCTGACAATGACTTTACTCCTGTTGATATTATCCGTGAATTAGAGTTGAGTAGATCACATGCTGAAAATACTGACAGGCATATTCCCAGTAAAGTTTTGTTCATCACTAATGAATTGGGTAATAATATTCCTATTAGTGATAAATGGGGGGATGAAAAGAAGGTTGACAATGAATTTGATGAGAAAATATATAATAGCGGGGTATCTAGGGCTAAGAAAAGCAACAAGAAAAAGGTGGTATTTACCTCTAGACCCATTACAAGGAGTCAGGCTGGAAATATTGTGGCTCCTTGTTCTTCTGAGGTAGCTGCTCATCTTCCTTGCAGTGCTACTAGAAAGAAAGGGAAAAATAAAAAGAAACTCAAATGATGAACATCCTATTCTGGAACTGTAGAGGGGTGGGTAAAAAAGGAATGGTAGCTTGCCTCTCTGATATGATTCGGGACCATTCCCTTGATATCATATGTTTACAAGAGACTCATAAGAAGAAGTATAAAGAGAGTTTTATGAGAAGGCTTGATAGTTAAAAAAAATTTGTGTGGAATTTTGTCCCATTTGTGAGAAAATCTGGTGGTATTTTATGTGGAGTTAGGCAAAATAAATTTGATATTATTTCATGGGTGAAGAGAAAGTACATACTTCAAGTTAACCTTTTTGATGTGAATAAAAATATTCCGTGGACTTTATGTGTGGTCTATGGAGCTGCTCATGATGAATTCAAAATTGAATTTCTTATGGAGCTAGCTGACACGTGCGGGCATATGACTGTTCCTTATGTTGTGGGTGGAGACTTTAATGTGTTGAGACACAGTGGCGAGAAGAATAAAAACTGGCACAATTCTCCTCATGTAGATCTGTTTAATTCTATCATCAGCTCCTTTAACTTGTTTGAGATTCATATTGAGGGGGGCCTGTACACTTGGTCCAATAAGCAAGATCATCCTACCCTAGAGAAGTTAGACAGGGTATTAGTTAGCGATGATTGGGAACATTTGTTCCCTTCGGTCACTGTCAGGAAGTTGGTGAGGGACCTTTCTGATCACAGTGCTTTATTTTTAGAATCTGAATGTACTCTTCATACCAGTCCTATGACCAGAGAGTTTAGATTCGGGATGAGTTGGCTTAAGAACCCAGATTTTATCCCTTTGGCTGAAAAAATCTGGAGGAGAAATGTGAAGAGCTCTAATGGTATTGATGTGTTGAATATCAAGTTGAAAATATTTAAGAAATTCTTTAAGGGATGGGGTTCTGATAAATTTGGGCATAATAGGAAGAGGAAAAAAGAGATTAGAGTTGAACTTTCTACCTTGGAAGAACTGGAGGAATGTGAAATCCTCTCTCCTGACCTGTGCAGTAAGAGGGTAGACCTGCTTTATGAACTTAATGAGTTGATTATCAATGAGGAGCTATTCTTATTACAACAGTCCCATGAGAAATGGCTTCTTCAGGGGGATATGAATACTTCTTATTATCAAAAAATTGCCAATGGCAATAAACGTAAGCATACAATCCGTTTGTTGTGTGCGGGTGAGGACGTGATTGAGGGGACTGAAAACCTTTTGCACCATGCAACTGGATTTTATAAGGACCTGTTTGGTCCAGCCCCAGGTAATATGTTCACTTTGGATCCTAATGTTTGGAGGGCCGATGAGAAACTTACGGACAGGGACCGCAGTGTCCTTGACTCACCTTTTACTGTGGAGGAGGTTAAAAAAGCTTTATTCACAATGAAAAGCAATAGAGCGCCTGGGCTGGACAACATACCTGCTGAATTCTATTAGGCATGGTGGGAATTTGTGCAGGATGATTTGATGGCTTTGTTTCAGGAGTTTTATGAAGGGAAACTGGAATTACATCGCTTAAATTATGGGGTTATTACACTCTTACCAAAAATAAGTGGTGCTAGTAAAATCCAACAGTTCAGACCTATTTGTCTCTTGAGATGTCCCTATAAACTGATTACTAAAGTCATGGATAATAGAGTTGCGGCTTTTGCTGATACTCTATTCAGTGCGCATCAGAATGCTTTTATTAAGCATAGAAATATCATGGATGGTGTGTTGACATTGCATGAGGTGTTACACCAAACTCATATTAAGAACCGCTGTGTTATTGTTTTGAAACTCGATTTTGAGAAGTCTTATGACAAAGTCAACTTGGAGTCTTTAGAATGTCTTAAAATGAGGGGTTTCAGTGCCAAATGGTGTGGATGGGTATATGAGATTCTTCATGGGGGGGGGGACTGTTTGTGTTAAAATGAACAACACAGTTGGGCCTTATTTCCTGAGCCATAAAGGTGTGAGACAAGGGGATCCTCTGTCTCCATTTCTGTTAATTATAGTTGCGGGATGCTTATGCAAAATGGTACTGGTAGCACAAGATAATAACATGCTTGTCGGTTTGGCCCCTGAATTGATTAATAATGGGATAGCCATTTTGCAATATGCCGATGACACAGTCCTATGCTTCGAGCCTGACATTGATAAATCTCTAAACCTGAAAATACTCTTATATGTGTTTGAGCTAATGTCGGGATTAAAGATCAACTTTAAAAAAAGTGAGATCCTATGTGTGGGGGTGATGATGAGATATTGCAAACTTATGCAGATATCTTTAATTGCCAAATCAGGCACTTCCCTATGAAATATCTGGGGGTACCTGTGGGTTATTCCCATTTGCGTACTACAGATTGGGATATGCTGGAGGTGAAATATGTTAGTAAATGTGGCTCGGGGCTGGGGAGTACAACCTCGTCTGGTGGTAGATTGGTACTTCTCAATGCAAATCTATCCAGCATCTCATTTTACTACATGTCCATGTTTATGATACCCAAGCCTGTCATCAAGCGGTTAGATGTGCATAGAAGGAGGTTTTTCTGGCAATCTTCCAGTGTTAAAAAATGTTATTATATGGTGAAATGGGATAGGATTTGTAGATCCAAAAAATGTGGTGGTCTTGGTGTTAAGAATCTGCATAGGCAAAATGTGAGTCTGTTAGTGAAATGGTGGTGGAAGCTTGAAAAATTTAAGGGCTTATGGCAAGATGTGATCAAAGCAAAATATTTGCGGAGAGATACTGTGGCTTCTGTGAAAGAGAAGTTCCACGATTCCCCATGCTGGAAAGCTATCTTACGGGTGAAAGATGTGTATATGGTGGGGAGAAAAATTAAAATGAATTCCGGTAATATTGTTCGTTTGTGGTTGGATAAAATAGATGATGGACCTCCTTTGGGGGAACGTTTTGAGGAATTGTTTGACATATGTACTATGCCAGGATGCACGGTGGTGCAGGGTGTAGATACTATTGTCAACTGCCTTATTAGGAGAAGATTGACTCCTTGACTGGATGAACAGTGGGCTGCGGTCTAGGATGTGGTTTTAGGTATAAGATCAGGTGATGAACCGGACGAGATATCGTGGGGGATTGGCAAAAAGAAAACTTTCACCACGAAGTCGGTTTATGATCTATTGGAATCATCGCTTCATGGTTGTGATTTTAGATGGGTGTGGAGTGCCTGTATTCCTTTGAAAATACAGATCTTCCTATGGCAGATGCAACAGGTTGCTATTCTGACTAGAGATGCTATGAAACGGAGACATTGGCCTGGGAATACCCAATGTTCTTTTTGTTCTGGGTATAAATCCCGGGATCACCTTTTCTTTACCTGCCCTGTTGCCAGGGTGACTTGGAGAACAGTGGCTTTAGTTTTTGGGGTAGATTTTTGCCCCAATAACATATGGCAGTTCTTTGCGTGGTGTTATACTATTTTTCCTGCTGGTGAAAAATTCTATACTGTGGGTCTGGCTGCTATCTATTGGGCTGTGTGGAATATTCGCAATAGGGCCACCTTTGAACACAAAAATCTATAGAACCCTTTTGAAGTGGTTTTTTCAGCTTGTTCCAATTTGCTGTATTGGGAAGGTCTTCAGAAGATAGAGACAGACGCTGAGGACTTGAAGAGAGGGGCAGCGATGCTGCGCGACAACGCGACTCAGATGATGCAGATCTGCGGGACGGCGATGAGCGGCAGGGACTGAGGCCTTCGCAGTCTATCATCTTCAAAAGTTTGCGCAAGCGATAGACTTCTCTTAGAACTGGTTCTGGCTAGATGTATCATTTTGGTTCTCTCGGTTCATTTCGGACTGTAATAGATGTTTCGAAGTTCTTGCTTGGATAGATGAGAGGGTCTGCTGGGTTTTTGCCCCATAGCTGGGATCCATTTTTTGGGTCTTTGGGCTATGGGTTTCCCAGTTAGATCGATCTCATCTATTCACTTGCCCCCTTCCCTCCCCTTCTTGTTTGTGGTATGATGGGTTCGCAAACTTTGTATTTCCGTTAATCTGATTAATGGAAAGGGGTATGTATCCGGGTAAAAAAACATCTCTCTAATGGCCTCGCGTGCGGCCTAGTTTAAAAAAATATATTAGATAAAGGCTTTCGTCTGATTTTATAAATAAATCCATAAACGACATCAAGGTTCACATCCTCTGGCCACAACACATCAAAAATTAAGATCAACACAGGGTTGCTTGGCTTAGGGACAGGGATCGCAACACAAAATATTTTCAGAGCAAAGCGGTGTGGCAATCTATAATTTCCCCATACTCTGATTTATAGATACATGAGCTAGAAAAGAGTTTGGGTGCTAATGGATCATTTTTGTTTATTTGAGACTTCTCTAGCCGTTAATGTTGGAAAGTCAATTGCATTATCCCTTGGTCTTTTAATCTATTTTTGGGGTGCATCTAAATGATCCTCTGGCACCCAAGTTCCCCAATAGTATTTCATTCATGTATGGTCTCCAGAGGTATTTCTTATAATAGCATATGCTTATGTGCTTAGCAAAGGACCATATATTATTCATTATTTGTTAGTATTTCATACATTCTATCATTTCTGCTTTATATGAAAAGTAAATCTTGCCATTTTCATCCAATCAACTGACGTTGAACGTGTGCATTGTTGTAATATACTCCTGAGTTGCACAACATCATGTGAACACTTTGTAATATTTATTTATTTCCTTATTTTGATATAGACGACTGAGTTGAAAAGATGAGGCTTTGTTGCAAAGAAGTTAATATATCCAGTGGAGTTTCTAATGAACACTTCCTGATTCCACTGTACAAGTTATATTTTTTATCCAGTAAGTGAAGTAATTCCGAACGGAGGAAGAAATTACATTCTAAAGTTACCCTCAAGTGGATTCGACCTTAAAATTACCCTCAACTGGAATGTTCACATTCATATTGATCTAACATCAAATGAAAACTATCGACGGTACATATGATCACAAACATACATGGTACTTATAAAAATGTCATAACTAATAGATATTCACAAAAAAATGTTTGATTACAGATGGGCTTTGGCCCAAATAAGTCCATAATCCCTAGTTAATCTCTAAGGGCCCATGTATGGTGGCTGGTGGTGCTAAAGTTTAGTACCATACTGCTAGTGGAGGAAGAGTTAGACCTCTTTATAAGTGGTGCTCCCTCACTAGCTGTTGGGAGCTTAGGAAGAGGGGTTGTACACGCATTCTCCTCCTCCTCCGCCGCCCGCCTCGCCACATCACGTCACGTCACGTCACGCGCGGGTTGCGGAAATGAGCCGAGCCAAGCTCACACCTATGCGCTTATTTTTGCCGGTCACGAACGGACAATTAAGCTGGGATTAATTAACGAGTTGCTAACTGAAGAGCCACTCTCTGAGACGTTGGAGGTGGGCTGTTCGCTGACTCGGTCGTGGGCTACGGCCCAGGCCCGTTACACCGACGGCATAAATAAGAAGGCGCTAGGGCTATGGAGTCACTCACTCACTCTCTCCCTCTGCCTCCGAACCCTAGCCTTCATTTGCTGTTCCTTGTTGTGTGCTGCCTCCAACGACCCTAGCCTATCAAACGCGTGCACGGTTGTTCGGGTGAGCAGGTGGCTCCGGAACCGCGACCTTCGATATCCTATCCGGGAGAAGGCCGATAAGATTTTTGGGGAGCGTCTCGGTGCGACTGCTCCTGCTCCGTCCCCGTCCTCTGCTTCGACTCCAGCCGCTTCCTCCACACCTTCGACTACATCAACACCATGGAGAACGACGACGATTCCGCTGCAGCCAAGGCCACCAGCTTGAAGAAGGCGACCGACGAATCCCAGGCCGCTGCCGCAGCCGCCGCGTTGGCTTGACCAACCACGGGGTATGATTCGTCCATCCCCTCTATACTCGTTTATATGCTTGCCGTATATGTGTTGTTCATAGATGTTTCAGTACTAGGTTTTATACGTGCTATAATGCTTAGTTTTTGGTACGAGATGCATGCCGTAAATGCCATCTTTACTGTTTTCTCGTGGATTATATTAAACGAAAATGTGCTAATATATCCAGCAATCCAAAAACCTTATTATAGGAATTTTTGGTTCAAAGCTTCGCTGCTACACTGAAGCCGGAAAAATTTAACGGTTCGCATTTTAAGCGTTGACAGACAAGGACCACCTTGTGGCTCACAGCGATGAACATGTTCTGGGATGGTGGTGTGTCTCCCACATAAACTATTGCTCCTGATTAGGAGAAGGCGTTTAGGGAGGCAACCACCATCTTTGTGGGATCCGTCATCAGTGTGATTGGAGACAAGATGGTTTACGCATATCTCCATATGTAGGTTGCCAAGAACTTGTGGGATGCGCTCGAATCTAAATTGTACACGATGGACACTACTGGAGAAAAGGTCTTTAATGACACAGTTGTTTTTGACATTAGTAAGTGATAGTAATGGCGCACATCCTGTATACTAATGGCACACCAGGAGTAAGCCATTACTAAGGCGAGTCATGCGCCACTGATGTTATTGGTCCCACCACATGTGTGTCTTGTGCTCTAGGTTACTAATGGCGCACTTTCAGGGAGTGCTCCATTGCTGTGTTTCTCCACATGCGCCACTGAGGTACACTATGTGCGCCATTACTATGAATATTACGTTTTTTTTTCTTTTGCTTTTCTGTATTTGCATAGGTTACAAACAGATATACACAACAGATTTATAAACAACACAGATATAAACAACAAATTTATCGAATACAATAGAAGATTAGTCTCCAATTACAAATCATCATATTAGTCTCCGAATTCAAAATACCGAAGAAAGTTAGAACATTACAAGTCTCGAGTAGCGAGTTTGTCTTCACATTACAAGTCGATATCTAAACTACCATGACATTGAAGAAGAGGGTGGCGGTCACGATGACCATCATCGTGACCAAAGTGATCTTCATCTGGTTCCTCCTCGCTCCCTCCTCTCCCCCGCTAGATAGCGCACGTATCTAGCTTCCACCTCCGCCCTTGTGGGGTATCCTTTGTAACTGTTACCGCTAAAACGGTGAAATTGTCTCCGACAATCCTCCCTGTCGTCGTAGACTCCGGGAATCCTACCAATGTACAGGACATACGACGGCATCTGCTTTATGCACTGGACAAACAAAACCTTAAGAGCAACTTACAGATAATATTTAAGCAGTACATATGTATACAACAAAATTAAGGACCAAAGGAAGAGAAAAGCAACATACATTAATAGCACACGGTTCATGGTCCTAGTAATAAATAGCATCGACTACATATAAGTTGAATGATGACTGTTTAAACTAAGGAGACATATGTACATACAAGTTCATAAAAGTTTATACAACACACACGAGCTCTCGTCGATAGACCAGAACTACATAGCTAGGCGCACGGGCATCAAGACTTTTGACTCCGCTCACGGGCCGGAGCGTGGGTGAAGTCACCGTCTTTCGTGATGGTCATGAATGAGCGATCGCCGTCAGCCTGCAATCTTAGCATTGTATCTATTTCACGGTTGGACAGTTGATTGTTGAGGTAGAACTTCCCCGTGTTACGATGGACATCTTCAGAGATGATTCGTGCCAACCCCGACTGGATGCGAAAGAATTTTTGTCTGAGGTCGGCGTCTTGGATTTCCGACAAGCGTTCGGCCCAGTGCTTGAGATGAGCTGGCAGCGTAAGCTGCTGCTGGTCCCGTACAAACGCCCGCATGTGATGGATGGCGTAGTAGGCATCCTTCTGACCGCCAGGCGGCTGCTTGAAGCAGGCGAACTTTGTTACGTGAGTGAACACATGCGCGTCGTACCTAACAACGTCCTTCTTGAAGGTGCCTCCAGATTTGGAGTAGCGCGAGAGAACCTCATCGAGAACTTTCTTGATATTTGTGTAGTCTTTGTTCGACTCACGGTCCGGGTCCAAATATGTGGCCATGGACCATTTCGGGCTTAGAGCGATGAGTGTGCACTTTGTTTCATCACTGCACACAACAAGGATGTTAGGAGGAAAAGAACGATCGAAATCTAAGCAACCTAATGTACGTTATGGGGACGTGTGGGGATGACTTACTCGGGAAAGTAAGGCACGAGGAAGTTGTCCTTATCCTTGTTCGTCAGAATGACGCCTTCGAGGTAATCACTAGCAAGTCGCCGGTCCCCGGAGCTGCACAAGAGCTTGGCACGCATGTAGAAGAGGCCGACTATAACGATGTTTGTGGTCTTGTCTCTAATGATCTGCATCTCCATACTAAGCGCAAATAGCCGAACGAATGTGTAGTGCAGCGGAAAAAGGTGAAACATAGCGAAGATGTCAACAAACAGCAGGAAGATCACACGTCCGATGTCGCAAGCAACAAAGACCTTTCCCTCTGGCACCTTGGCGGTGAAACCAGTTATGCCACATCATTATCTCTGAGACGTCGCGTCTCTATATTCAGAACAATGTCATGCAGACACTTCATAGCACCGGTTGCAGCATCGAGCATTGCAACAGATAGCATCGGCCTACCCGCCACATGCACCCTCGACATGATTCCGTCGGGTCTTGGTGGCCCGTCTTGAGCACGGATCGTCGGTGCTGGCTGGCTCGCAGTAGTGGGACCCTTCTTCCTTCTTGTCCGTCCCTTCTTCTTTGGCTTCTCATGTAATGGGACCTTTACCTGCTCGGACACCGCCTTCCTGAGTGTGTTGGGGCTGATAACATTTCACGCCTCGGCTGTCTCAGCCTTGGTGAAGGCGGCAGCTGGAGGCGTCTCCTGAGAACTGAACAGTCGATGCTTATTGTTGGAATTCATCTCCGCGCTACGAGATGGGTGGGAGGAGTCTTTTGCACCAAGGTTGGGTTCTTGAGAAGCAGGCGGGAAAAGGTCGTCCATGTCGCACCCACCGTGTTCCTCGAAGAAGTCATCGACACGGGCAAGTAGTGTGTTGGTGTTGGTGTTGCTCCGATCTTGTGCCACATCGATGTCCGTGGGGAGGTGGCCCGGATCAGCCGACGACATTGCAGCGGTCTTGCCATGGCTTGGCGCAGGCACGACTGGCGGTGGGGTGGAGTAGTTCCCCACCCCCAAAGGAATCAGGCACTTCGGCCAAAGCAAGCTCCAGTTCAAGCAGCCGTGGAGGTCCATCACATCTTCATCCTCGGCTCCAGGGGGTCGATAGGGAGGTAACAATTCGCCGTAGCCATCCAGCACCCGAATTAGTTGAACCTTATACACGTTGGTTGGCATCGGATTACCATGGAACACGGGTTTGCCTGGTTGAACGATTCTGCCCACGGCAACATCGACCAACTCCTCGTCCACGAAGTGAAGGAGAGTGCATGGAACGTTGGCGGTGCCCTGCGAAAACATGTAGGGTGTCAAGGATGCCCAGCCAAAGGAAAAAGGAGATGAAGTCATCGGCCGAGGCTTAGTTACCGTGACGACGTCGAGCTCGGCTAATGTCTATGGACCGCCAACGGCGGGCGGGCATGTGATGGAGCGGGCGCTTTCTCCTAAGGTGCCGGGTGTTGGTGTTTTACGCTCCAATACTTGCGCCGCCGCCGGGGTCACAAACGCATCCGCCGCCGGGGACACCAACGCGGCCACCGCCGCTGCCGTAGCGTTGTGAGAGTTGCTACCCATGAAGCTGGGAATCGGGGGCAACCCCTCTTGACCGCTGATACGTCTCAAACGTATCTACTTTTCCAAACACTTTTGCTATTGTTTTGCCCTCATTCTTGCATGATTAGGATCAAACTAACCCAGACTAACGTTGTTTTCAGCAGAGCTGCATGTATGGTTTTATTGTGCGCAGGAAAATGGATTTTTGGACGTCTCAGAAAATTCCCAAAAAAATACCAGAAAATCCATGCACCCGAAGGAGCCAGAAGCCAGATGTGGGACCAGAGGGCAGCCAAGGGGGCCCCAGGCGCCACCCTGGCGCGGCCAGGGGTGGGGCCACGCCCTCTGGCCGCCTGGGGGCCTCCCCCCTCCTCTGGCGCCCTACTGAGGCTCCTATTTATTCCCGTGACGGAGAAACCCCGAAACAGAAGTCGTTTTCCCAATTCACGTCGCGGAGCCGCCGCCACCCTCTGTTCTTCTCCGGGAGGGCTAATCTGGAGGCTGTTTTGGCCTCCGGAGAGGGGAGATCATCGCCATCGTCATCATCATCGCCACTCCATCCTCCCTCCATGACTTCTCCATCCATGTGTGAGTAATTCCCTGCTGTAGGCAAAGGGCATGGTAGGGATTGGAGGAGTTAGATCATGTAATAGTTTATCAGATTGTTGGGGGCATGTTGCCTATCATCTAGATTGTTGTTTATCATCTTTGCTTCAACTTGTTGCTCTTAATGCTTGTCACTTTGGGCCCGAGTGCCATGATTTCAGATCTGAACCCTATGTGTTTTCGTGATTATATTTGTGTTCTTGATCCTATATATGAGTTGTATGCACCTGTTATAGTCCGGAACCGGCGATCCCAAAGGTGACATCTTGGGACACCAAAGGGGATGGACTATAATTTGAGGATTCCATGTATCCATTGATTGTTAATGCTTTGTTCTGGTGCTCTTTGACAGGAGCACCTTAATGTCCATAAGTTCCTTTTGGCCCCGTTCGTAGTGGGATGGTAGGACAAAAGAGGTTGTGCAAGTTCTTATTGCAAGCACGTACAACTACCTTTGGGATACATGCCTGATGTTTGATTTATGCCTAGATGATCATTACTTTTCTATGTGCCTTGACCCAAGTTAAATACATGATGTGTCTTATCCATGCAGCGCCCAACCATCCATCTCCCTAGCCTACAGTGTTTTTAATTCTGCTGGTTACTAGTTGTTTACTTTCGCTGTTTTACTATTACCGTTTCACCACCACTATTACCGTTGCTATCATCACTTCCATATCACTGTTACTATTAATATCTTGTTGCAAGTAAGTGTATCTCAGGTGCGGTGGAATTGACAACTCCACTGTTAAATCTTGTGGATACTCTTTGGCTCCCCTTGAGTCAAATCTATAAATTGGGTTATTCTTACCCGCGAAGACTATCTCGATCCCCTGCAGGTGTGGGTTATCAACCGCTCGCAAGCCAGTCTCGCATGAACACAAACAAGGAAGGCATCATATTGTTGAGAGCATGTCCAACTTATTCTTCCACAATGCGTGGAATCTGCTCCATTTTTTCCTGGAGTTGTGCCTCGAGCCGCTAGTTCTTTTCTCCTTTCGCCTAGTGCTATAGTAGTCCGACCATTTTGTGGAACAGCCTTTGCCGGACACACGACCAGCTGACGACGGCTTACTAAGCTTATCCTTTTTCTTGAGTTGTTGATCGCCCTATTTAAAGAGTTGTCCCAAGGGGCGATAGGCGGGGACCCCACGCTGCTGCTTTCAGTTTCCTGCACAAGGAACGCGGGGACCATTCAGAAATTTGGCTTCACTTATTTTTAAAATGCAACCATATGGAGCTAATTTAACAGGGGGAAGTATTCTTTACTAGAAGACGCTCAAGCTCCTCCACCTTCGGATCCGTCGTAAGCTCCCCTGTTATCGGGTTCCTCTTGTACCGGGCCCTGACATAGTTACCGGTAGGCTTATCTCCGTATTTTTGAAGAGGGGCGGTAGGCCTTGCGCGGCACGCTCAGCGTCCTCCTTGTCCCATTTCGGTTCCGCCACTCTATAACCGCCGGGACCGAGTATGTGGACCCCTAAGTTCAATTCCCGCATACTTTTCCCCCACTGACTCGATTCACTGGTTGAGGTGTCCTCGCACTTGAGCTTGAACTCCTCGTAGTCAGTTTCGCTGATCGAAGGATTTCCCTCCTTGATCTTCTCGTAACTAACACCTTTACTAATCATTTTCTTCACCGTGCTTCTCCAAGTAGACTCCTTGATGATGATTATATTATATTTGATGATGATTTATGCAGGGAGCTAACAGAGTTTGATGACTCTGACCCTGATGCTATTAAGAAGCTTCTCGAAAAACACTTCCTGAAGAACAAGACCGTTCCGGATCCTAAATTTGCTACATCTCCTATATGCATCAATGATCCTGATTATAATTTCTCTGTTGATCTTTCACTTATATATCTATGGTTGAATCTGACCCCTTTTATGGCAGAGAAAATGATGATGCTATTGCACACCTGACCAAACTCACTGACTTAGGTGGCTTGTTTACTACAGATGAGAAGATACGGAATTTCTATGTTACTAAGATTTTTCCTTTGTCTTTGAAGGAAGGTGCTAAAGCATGGTACGATGCACTACCATGTGGTTCCATTAGGAGTCCTCAAGACTTAGCTCACTCTTTTGTTGATAAGTATTTTCCTGCTCATATGCAACATGCTGCTTTACGAAGAATTTATAACTTTACACAGTTGTAGGATGAGAACCTCCCTAAATCTTGGGGGAGGTATTGCAATCTGATCCAAGCTAGACCGGGACATGGAGTCCCTAAGAATGAATTAATTGATATATTTTATGTTGGTCTAACTGATGAATCTAGATCCTATTTGGACAGTTGTGCTGGTTGTGTTTTCAGGAAAAGAACACCGGACGATGCAGAAGAATTAATGGGCAAGATTGCCAAGAACCACGAAGATTGGTCCGTCCCTGAACCACCTCCATCACCAAAGAAAAGGGGCATGCTTGTCCTAAGCCCCGAAGACATGCAAGAAGCAAAGAAGTCTATTAAAGAGAAGGTGTAAGGCCCGATATGCGGTACTGTTCCAGATCTAGATGTTTCCATCCAGATCCGGGGACGAAGCACATATCGGTCCCACCGCGACATATGACATAGCCATATGCCCCGGATTTCCAACATGATATCACAACATTACAGATACAGGATACAACATCTCATACAATCGGCATACAACTGCCTTAATACAATACAACAGCGGAAGATACATGTCTGAGTACAGACTACAATCAAATGCCTAGTGGCAAAGAGAAAAACATCGATCCCCATAACCACACGGGTCCAGGCCCTCCGCCGGGATCCGCCTAACTAGTCGTCGTTGAGTCTCCACGTGAAACGTCAGTCACCATACCTGTCGTCGACCAAGAACCCTCAAAAGAGTTTGAGGGTAGTATCATGAGTACAGAGGTACTCAGCATCCAACTGTAGTGGTCATCTGACCCAGCAAGGACTTCATCACTCGTCATTCTAGGACAACTACTAGTTAACGGTAAGGAAGGGGTAAGTGGTGAGGTTGCTGCCACACTAGCATTTATGAAGTGGCTAACGATCTAGAGATTAAGGTAAAAAGCCAAGCATTCGATGAGGAATCGCCTCCAACAAGTCTTGTTATCAACTACTTACGCAAACATAACACCTATCCTATCCTTGTACTCCTCTTCGCATCCCAACGAAGAAGAAGCAGTCAAGGCACACACACACGTTGATCAAGTTATATTAAGATTATCTCAGTTGTTGTTGTCTATGAACAAGGAGTAGGTCTCAAGTCGTCCACAACCGTGGACACGGCTTCTCGAAAAGATTTAACCCCGCAGGGGAGTACCAACTTCCCATTACAAGGCTCCGCACGCACGACCATCTCTCTCAGTTGCTACCCATGATAGGCAACCATTTTATGATTTAGTCCAAAGAGATCCGGAACGACAGGTCCCTCTAACTAACAACGCACAAATCCGGGTGGCCCCCGGTGAGTCGACATCCAACTCAAAAGCCGGCCGCGCTCTCGAATCGGCCTCTACCGTCTGGACGAGGTCGATTTAGCTACCCAAACAGATGTGGGCAGACCCCTAGCTCCCAGGGGTGGACCAACAAAGGAACTATGTCTCCGGTGGCCCGAGTTGTTTGAAAATCTGCGAGGTCGACACTCGCACACACACGTTTTGCAAAAGGTAAAACCAGCTTGGGCCACCACTAGAAATGTTTGAAGCTAGATAGGTAAGAAGAGGGGACCCCATAAAATCCCACATGCGGTTAGGCACGCTCAGTCTTAAAACCAATACCCGGAACTCGGATCCTAGGTGACTCAAATGGAACAAAGCGTCGAGGCGGGATAGCCTAGACCTTCCATCCTTCGTCAAATATAGTCAACATTTATAATAATCATATCATCAACAACAATATAATAATGTGATATCCCAAAACAAGGGGTAACAGGGGGTAACATCGTAGCATCCTAAGCATGCATACTAAGCAGGGGCTGAGCAACGAGCAATAGTAACATAGCAGTACATGGTTTGCTGGGAGAGGACATGGCTGTATCGGTTTGAAAGAGGCTGTAAACATGTGGTAGGATCAAACATCGAACCTAACCTAGACTAGCATGAAAACCGCTGGGTGAAATAGAATGGATCATAAGTAATGCATAGTCCTTGCCTGTTGATAAGTCGGATTCCGAAGGTGTAGTTGATCGCAAGCTCGCATCGTCTCCGAAGGTACCCGCGGAAGCACACAAGAGGATAAACACTGGAAAGCAATCAACGAGCAAGAATCTATTACTACGAGGCAAACACGAGCAAGCATCAACAAGAAGGCAACACGAGACAGCGCACCTACCATCGAGAGCGGTTACTAACAGGTTAAGTGGAGTACTCGTCACACACGACGATACCGCACATTTACAAAGGTTCAAGTTGTTTAGCTACAGGTGACCAACAAAGGTTGTTAACATGGCAACTCAAGCAAGCACTGCATAGCTCACAAACATGGCAAGAGGTGAAGCAAAAAGTAAACTATCTATGCTAGTCAATTTAAGTGAGGCACAACTTAAACATGGCATAACACTAAGTGCCGCACGATGATTAAAACATTTGGTACTGTTCTGTCCTAAACCATATTTTAGGTTGGTTAACAACAGAAAACAATAGCATAAACACAAAGTACACGAAAAACTAATCAAGTTACATATAAAGAACACCCCAAACGGAGTTACGGTTAAAAAGATACAAGCAAAACAAGTTTGGAACACAATCTACCAACATCACGAAGCACACTTTAGAGCAATGCATAAACAACATAATGAAAGCAAACATGCTCACAGTTGATATGCAATAAAGTAGACATGACAGGTAAGGCATGGCAAAAAGAATCATGCAAAAAGGCATCATAGATCAAAATATATTAAACATGCAACATGGCATCGGAACGTTACAGACTTAGAGAAAAACAGAGGTGGCTGTCAAAAACAGCAGCATATCAACTTTGGAGCTCAACAACTATATGACCAGCAAGAATATCGTGGCAAAGCAATACATATAATGAAAGTATACATGATGCCTAACAATATGCAATTGGAATCAGTCAATTCCGATAAACGGTTGCGACGCAACCGTCACCCGAAGTTGCAATAAAATAACAGTTTTCAGCACAACAGAAAATTAACATCAGGATCACCACTTTGGAGCAAGATTTAATATAGCTAGATCACCCAAATATGACAAGTTAAAGCATGGGAATGAAGTACACATGATGCTTAACAGATAGGAAAAAGAATCAATGCAATAGGCCTCATTGATTAGTCACAATCATCATGCAAAGTTGCAACAAAATAATAACAGCAGCACATAACAGCAATTTGTAGCAGTTAACGGCCTGATGCCCTGTTTGAACAGAAATTACACAATCAAGATGAACTCAGATGCAAATGCTCACAAAATACGGATTGAAGTACACGCAATTCTAAGTAATTTCCTTTTTGGGCGCATCGCGATCCGAGCTACAGATTTACCGCAAATTACGTCACAAAACAGTTACAGCAACATAATAATATAAAAGACTTAGCAGAAAAATAAAAGAAAAACAAATTGCTCAGGAAAGAAAAGAGCACGACCTCGCTTGGGCCGGCCCACAGCAGCAGTAGCAACACAAAAAAAATAAAAAGAAAAAGGGCCTCACCGGCCCAAGGTGGCGCACGCGGGTGGGCTGGGCCGGCTCACCAGCGGTCAACGGCGGCAGGCGGCTGCGTGCCCGATCCAATCTGGATCAGGTCTTCGAAGGGGGCGGCGGCCGCCGGCCATGTGGTCGTCCGGCGAGGGGGCGTGACGGCGGGGTGGCTTGAGGTGGCTGGAGGGCGGTTGGGCCGGCCGGATTCGACACTGGTGGCAGGCAGCGAGTCGGCGCGAGGTTGGGGCAGCGCGGTGCCGCGAGCGGAGGACGGCAGCCGGCTCGGCCGAGCTCTCCATGGCGGCGGCGGCGCGGGAACCTGGGAAGGGAGAGGGAGGCCAAGGTGAGAGGAGAAGGAGGGGCACGCGCGGGATGAGGAGCTCACCGGGGTTGCTCGTGCGACGAGGCGGCGCGGCTGCGGCTGCCGGCGAGGTCGCCGGAGTGCGGCGACGTGCCCACGGAGGTGATTGGCGGCGGCCCTGCGGGGCCCGGGCGCCCTGGCTGCAGTGGTGGGAGGCTGGAGCTACGTGGCTCAGATCTGGGCCATTGGTGCCCAGATCTGACGGTGGAGATCAGATCAGGCTAGGGTTTCGGGATTTTGGGGGCTATTGGGCAAAAAAATGGGGCAATGTGGAGGGGGTGGCTGCAATTTTCACTTAGGGAAACCCTAATTGGGTGTGGGAGGCTGGTGTTCTTTATATAGGCAGGTTGGCTGGCCTGTTTACTCGAAAATATCCCCGGTTTTTCTCTCGCGCGCGCGGTGCTCACGTTTCTGACCGCCGGGGGTCCGCAGTACCTCCGATTCGGGTAAAACTTCGAACTGCGCGATCAGCGCGTCGAGCCAGCGGCGTTCACCTCGCGCTGGAACCGTTCTGAAAACACTTTCCGGTGCGCTATAATAATATCCCGTTTACTTATTAAACGGGGTTTTTCGTTTCGTTGGCTGCGGCTGGTCTCGTGCGGTTTTCGCGACGGTGATCGGGTGAAACCCGGTGTCGCAAAGGTCGAGTGTCAGGGTGGCAAGGGTTGGTCTCCGTCCTGTACGAGATAAGAGGGGGAAACATAATCGCCGATCGATAAATCGGGGATGCAAACACCGCAAACAAATCAGACAATCAATAAAATCACACAAAAAACAATTTTTTTAATTTTTTTGAAAACTGGGCTGTTACAGAAGGGTATTAAAACTAAAGACGTGAAGAATCTACCCCCCATCGGGAAGTTGTGTGAGCCGACTACTCACCCTCCTATGGTAGAGGTACACTCTCTTTTAGATTTTAATGCAAGTGACATTCCTCATGGTAAGCCTCCCGATCAATGTTTAGATGAGCTTGATAATTTTATTATGAAGCAAAATCACTTTATTGAAAGGGTACAAAGTCAGTTGCATGATAATTCCCTTGCTATAAAAAGTTTGCTTGATGTTCTAGGTAGAACAGTTAATGATGTTAAATGTCTTGTGAAGCATTTTCATATGGTTCAAACTCAGCTTGATCAAATTTCTAATGTGCAAAAAGATTTGCTTGCTAATAATTCCAAACAGTATATACAGGACTTCGGGATTAAAACCCGAGGGGGAACTAGCACTCAAGATCCTCTCTATCCGGAGGGGCATCCTAAGAGGATCGAGCAAGATTCTCAAATACAGGAAGAATAAATTGTTAGCTCTCTGAAGAAGAATAAGAAGAAGCACAAAGAAGCTGACAATTTCAATGATCCAAATAGTATATCTACCTCTGATGTTGATACTGAAGACGGTGCTGAACCTGAAAAGGATGGTGAAAAGAATGATCCACCCGAAGTTCGAGAAAAAGAAGCACCCGACAAACGCAAGAAATACACTAGAGAATATTTTATCGCAAGAAGACATGGGAAGGAACGAGAACCATGGGTACAGAAACCCATGCCCTTTCCAGGTAAGTCTCTCAAAACTAAAGAAGAAGAGCATTACAATAAGTTTTTTGAGTGGATGAAACCTCTTTTTCTTCAAATTCCTTTGACTTATGCTATTAAGTTACCTCCTTATTCAAAATATATGAAAGATATTGTTACTAATAAAAGAAAAGTTCCTAATGAAGCAATATCTACTATTCTTGCTAACTACTCTTTTAGTGGAAAGATTCCTGAGAAGCTTGGTGATCCAGGTATACCCACCATTCCTTGTTCCATAAAGAATAATTATGTCAGGAATGCTTTATGTGATCTTGGAGCAGGAGTGAGTGGTATGCCCTTTTCTCTTTACAAGAGACTATGTTTAGAAAAACTAATCCCTACAGATATCCCTCTTCAGATGGTTGACAAGTCAACAGCCGTTCCCATTGAAGTTGCTAATTGTTTAATCCTTACTGATTTTTTTGTGTGACATGCCCAAGGATGGGAGCATGTCTATTATTCTTGGTAGAACTTTTCGTAACACCGCAGGTGCTATTATTGATTGCAATAAAGGAAAGGTTACTTTCAATGTGAATGATAAAGAACACACGGTGTATTTTCCGAAGAAGACTGACAAGAGGCATGGCCTCAACTCAATAGAGAACATCGGGACCGTGAAGATTGGAGATTGGGATTGCCCTCTACATGTGCACCACAAATACAAAACTATCATGGTGGGGACAATGTCCATTAAAGTAAAGGTGCAATGATCACTTCATGAGAGGTGATGCTTTTTGCTCTATATATCGCCAGTTTGTTGGTAAGACTTGATCAACCTTGCTGGTAAGCATGTTTTATATAGGTAAAAAGTGAAGCTTGTTATGTTTTCATTTGCCTTAGCTTTTATTATCCTTGCTGTACCAAGTTTATATGTTTTTGAAACTTCACAACTCTAATCACTGCTTCAAGTTTTAGAAAGTTTCGCAGCTTTTTGAACTTCAAAATTTTTTCAACAGTGAAGTTGTCAGAAAAATTCTAGAAAAATTATATTAAAAATTTCCATGCCGGGAGTGACCTAGAGGCACCTGGGGCTGACCAGGGGGGCCACCAGTGGCCCAGGCGGCCAGCTGGCGCGACCTGGCCCCTGGCCACGCCCGCAGGGCGCCTTGGTCCCACATGCCCCACCTCCAGGTATGTCTTCTTCCTCGTCCTTCCTCTCTCTCCAAAAACACAAGTTCTTCTCCAGTTCTTGCATTCTTGCTTTTCTTGGAGGCGATTTTCCATCTCTCTCTACAGCCCACCGTTCGAGCTGAGATTTTGAGCAAATACTCCCAGAAATGAGTTTCTTTGGAAAAGCAAAGGGGTGGCTTGGGAAGAAGAAGCCCGAGCGCTCCGATCGAGTCACTAGAGCTGCAGCTTCACCCTCAGCAGTTAGGGTGAGCTACAATGAAGATCATGTGCCCCTTGAGTTGTTGGAAGGCACAAATCTAGCGTGCGCAATGATGTATCCATGCGATGATTTTCTTACAGCTGCAGGAGTTAAAGAGGAATTTTATGGCCTTTGTGCCAATGCTGGTTTGACATGGCTAGCTTTATGCCGTGTGGTACAATACAAAAAGCTTACCTCCTGTTTTGTTAACCGTTTTTTATAACCATGATGCTGGAACCGTTGAGTTCAAACTTTATAATGATCTCATAACCATGTCTTTGGCATAGTTTTGTGATATAATTGGTGTGCCGAACGTTGGTCAGACAGCTAAGATGACCATGCAGCCTTCCGGGTTGAGGACCCTCTTCAACTCCCTTTGCTGCCAGGAGGAGACCGACATTCGACGAACGAAGATTTCCAGCATCTTGTTTGCACACCTCAGGTATTTTGCCTATTTTTTTGCTAGAGGGGTGTTAGCTCGTGACAACACGAGCAATGGTTCTGCACTAGATTTCGCTATTTATGCGAACGCCCTCTCTGGTAAGAATGAGTATAATGTGGGTGCCTTGATTGCTCGGCGCCTTGTTACGAACAGTAACAAGGGACGATTTATATGGTGGGGTTTACGCCACACTTATCCTTGAGTCTCTCGAGCGCACCCTGCATCCTGATGATGTTCCCTTTTCATACGCGAGTCTCGATCTTGCGGCTATGAAGAGGCATAAGTTTGTTACCATGACTTCCCAGTTTGGTAACCTTGATTATATTTTGAGGTTTGAAAGGACTATTACTCGTGAGATCCGCCTACCTGCACCACTTTTATTTGATAACACTCGCAGGAACGGATGGTCCTTCAACGAAGTTTAGTTCGATGAGTTCATGGCTAATTACCAGCCGCATAACCCCATGGAGGGGGTTGTGCCCAATGAGGAGGAGCATGGTGACTTCCCACCTTTCTAGGGAGAGACCGTCACCGAGCATGGCGAGGGATCTTCTTCCGCTTGGAGCGCAGGGCCTTCCTCATGGGAGGATCCGAGGACTTCGGTGTACGCGCCGGAGGGCTCATGCGAATCCTAGACTTACCCTTACCCCGGAGCAGGAGGCTCCTGGGGGCAGTAGCTGCTACCAACTTAGGCCAAAAGCCTAAGCTTGGGGGAGTACATTCCCTTCTCACCTTTCCATTGTATTATCCGTTTTTATTTTGTTTTCTTTGATCTTTTCGAAGTTTTTGCCCGTTCTTCTTTGTTCTTTTATCTTGCAAAAACAACAAAAAAATTTCTCTTTTCTTTTTCTTTCGTTTAACCTTTGAAAAAATCCAAAAATATTTTCTTTTCTCTCTTTAGTTTGCTTTGTTGCAGAGTTTAGCTCGAGTCCGTGATGGCATTTGCACTTGATTATTCCTACGTTCAATCATGCAAGTGACAAGGCAGTGATGACGAAGATCGACGAAAGGGATGCAACTAGGAAAACCGGTATGAACTCTTTTGGTTTCTACTTTTGTACATATGCTTGTACTTATGATTTAGAGACCAGCTTGTAGCAACATAGTGCTATGTTTACAATGCTTTCCCAGTGGTTCATGCTTTCGTTGTGGCTAATCCCAAATAGCTAGAGTACATAATGTGTTGTTGAAATGAATTACATGCATTGCATTGTTCATGGTTTGGCATACTACAGTGGTATTTCCCTTTGGAGAGTTCTTGGATTGACTTGGCACATGCTTACACATGTTTATGACTGAAAAGTCTACTATGCCTTGATGATCTACCAATTTCCGAATAGTCATATCATTGTCATGCCCAATTCATGTTACTTTGTCTCTCTGCATGATTACGACTGTTATTGCTCTCTAGTTGGTCGCTTCCCAGTCTTTTGCTAGCCTTCGCTCGCACTAAGAGGATTTCTGCTTGTGCATCCAAAATCCTTGAAACTAGTTTTTCCATAAGAGTCCACCATACCTTCCTATGTGGTATTTACCAGCCATCCTAACGAAGACTTTCTTGTACCATCTCGAAATTATTCAAAAAACACTCCTGTGTTGTGCCTCTGTTTTATCTCATGAGGAAGTAGTGGGTAATTCATGACCGTCTTATGTTAGAATTGTTTTATTCCGGGATTGCATGTTTAAACTGCAAACCCCTAATACGAGGAGGGACTGGCATGAGTGCGCCCAGCTCACAAAAGATAATCACAACTAACAAACCCTCCTTCACGCTTTGTCTATGAGAAATCAGAAAACTTTGGCAGTGATAAACAAAGGAGATTAAGGGGATGTGATCGTCTCCATCTTGGGAGCTGTTCCTCGAAACATGTCTAGCGTAAGAGGCGATTGAGTTGTCTACCAGCATTAGTTTACGAAGCATGCACCTCTCAAAAACTTTTTATCTCTGTTTTCAAAACCAAGAGATCTGGTACATGTTTAGTCTTTGCTTCCATCCACGGGTTTTCAAACCTTTCCCTCAAACTCCACGGTTCGAGAGTCTCCACCTTCTTTCTTCAAAGCACCAACTAGGAGACCATAATTGTCATTCTGAGTGTAATTTGCATTGTCCCAAAGTACTACATTGTCTTTTGCATGATTGTGGTATTATTTATTCTGAAATTTCTATCTCTAGTCTCCTTTAAAACTCCGAAGGAGTTTCGGCATTTATGTTTTACTTCACTCATGGAGGCTAGCGAAATACCACCCTAGTATGTTCAACCTTTGTGCATTGTAATCTTGTCTCGACTTTCAGTAGCATATTATTTACTTTTATTTGTTTGTGACTGATCACTTGAAAGAAGGATTGCTTCGTGCATTGTCCTCATAGCATTGTTTTGATACTTGCTAAATTCTTTTTGTAGTACATGCTTATATACATCTATTGAAGCAAAAGAGTTTGTCAAAGTTTTCTTTGTCACGTTCAGTTTGTTGTACTGAATTGCTTGAGGACAAGCAATATGCTAAGCTTGGGGGAGTTGATACGTCTCAAATGTATCTACTTTTCCAAAAACTTTTGCTATTGTTTTTCCCTCATTCTTGCATGATTTGGATGAAACTAACCCGGACTAACGCTGTTTTCAGCAGAGCTGCCTGTATGGTTTTATTGTGCGGAGGAAAATGGATTTTTGGACGTCTCAGAAAATTCCTAGAAAAATAACAGAAAATCCACGCACCCGAAGGAAGCAGAAGCCAGAAGTGGGACCAGAGGGCAGCCAAGGTGGCCCCAGGTGCCCCCTTGGCACGGCCAGGGGTGGGCCCGCGTCCTCTAGCCGCCTGGGGGCCTCCCCCCTCCTCTGGTGCCCTACCGCGGCTCCTATTTATTCCCGTGACGGAGAAACCCCGAAACAGAAGTCGTTTTCCCAATTCACGTCGCGGAGCCGCCGCCACCCTCTGTTCTTCTCCGGGAGGGCTAATCTGGAGGCTGTTTTGGCCTCCGGAGAGGGTAGATCATCACCATCGTCATCATCATCGTCACCTCATCCTCCCTCCATGACTTCTCCATCCATGTGTGAGTAATTCCCTGCTGTAGGCAAAGGGGATGGTAGGGATTGGATGAGTTAGATCATGTAATAGTTTATCAGATTGTTGGGGGCATGTTGCCTATCATCTAGATTGTTGTTTATCATCTTTGCTTCAACTTGTTGCTCTTAATGCTTGTCACTTTGGGCCCGAGTGCCATGATTTCAGATCTGAACCCTATGTGTTTTCGTGATTATATTTGTGTTCTTGATCCTATCTATGAGTGGTATGCACCTGTTATAGTCCGGAACCGACAATCCCAAAGGTGACAGCTTGGGACACCAAAGGGGATGGACTATAATTTGAGGATTCCATGTATCCATTGATTGTTAATGCTTTGTTCCGGTGCTCTTTGACAGGATCACCTTAATCTCCATAAGTTCCTTTTGGCCCCGTTCGTAGCGGGATGGTAGGACAAAAAATGTTGTGCAAGTTCTTATTGCAAGCACGTACAACTACCTTTGGGATACATGCCTGATGTTTGATTTATGCCTAGATGATCATTGCTTTTTTGTGTGCCTTGCCCCAAGTTAAATACATGATGTGTCTTATCCATGCAGCGCCCAACCATCCATCTCCCTAGCCTACAGTGTTTTTAATTCTGCTGGTTACTAGTTGTTTACTTTGGCTGTTTTACTATTACCGTTTCACCACCACTATTACTGTTGCTATCATCACTTCCATATCGCAATTACTATTAATATCTTTTTGCAAGTAAGTGTATCTCAGGTGCGGTGGAATTGACAACTCCACTGTTAAATCTTGTGGATATTCTTTGGCTCCCCTTGAGTCGAATCTATAAATTGGGTTATTCTTACCCGCGAAGACTATCTCGATCCCCTGCAGTTGTGGGTTATCAACCGCTCGCAAGCCAGTCTCGCATGAACACAAACAACGGAGGCATCATGTTGTTGAGCGCATGTCCAACTTGTTCTTCCACAATGCGTGGAATCTGCTCCATTTTTTCCTGGAGTTGTGCCTCCGAGCCGCTAGTGCTTTTCTCCTTTCGCCTAGTGCTATAGTAGTCCGACCATTTTGTGGAACAGACTTTGCCGGACACACTGTCGGGGATATAATCCTGAAAATAGATATAGGGGTATAAAAGGAGCTAAATGAATCTGTACGTAGAGTGGTTGACGCAGGGGAAATTATACAGGTTAGGCCTCTCCTTAGAGATAAAAACCTTAGTCTTGTCCCAGTCTGACTGGGGTGTTCTTGCTCAAAAGTCTGAGGGTTAGAGTTGCGCGTGCCCACAATGGAGGGGGGGGGGCTTATATAGAGTGCGCCCCTGCCCCCTTAATGCCTCGGCTTAAATGGGTCTTGATTACAGGATTAAATGCGTACTAAATACAAAAACGGTCTGCCCATTACTACTAATAAAGGAGGAGAAACGCCCGCAGCCTTGAATGCTTCTTGTCCATTGCGTTACCGTCATCCGAATAAGGAATGGCTCGCCGATCTCTTCCGAGTGCTGATCTACTCGGATCTTGCTGGACTTCCGAGTAGCTGCGTACTCGGAAGTGGTTTCTGATCTCCGAGTAACTTATTACTCGGAGATCGTTAATGCTCCATGTTTTTTACCGATCTTATTTTGTTGGGTGTGATTGGAAAACCAAGGGCTTAAGGGTATCCCTTGGTTTCCCTTGCCTAGGGGTATGCCTTTAGTATTACCACGACAGTAGCCCCCAAGCGCTTTCGGGTGCTCGTAATTGAGGCGGCTGACATTTGTCAGATTTTCTGAGGTACGCGAAGATTAAACTCAGTAAGAAGCCCAGAAGGGCTTTATTGATGTTTGAACTTTTCCATCGACTATGAGTTGGGCAGGTTAGTGGAAGAAATTTGGCGACACTCAAACGTCTCTCGTAAGAGGTGGACTGAGGCCTCGGAAGGCGTGTCTCGGAGTAAAAGGCCTTAAACTCCATATGAAACAAAATTTTAAAGTTCAATGTCCTAGGAAATCGTAACGAGTCCTAGGCCATGCCACGTGGGACATTGATCCTTTACCTCCTGCGTCGGGTCTTACTGGTGACCTGGCATTCTACGTCAGAGATGCGCCACCAGCGAGTTAATTACCCGGGTTTTTTTCCCGAGTAATTGGGTGTAAGATTTTCGTTTTGTGGAAAACCCCCAAGCGGTTCTCTTCGCTGTATTTCCGAGTGACAACTTGGTCGCCATGGGAGCTTAGTGATTTCTTCTGAGTGATGGCGTACTCGGAGAGTTTGGTCGGTGTACGTTATGCTTCGTATCCTCCGAGTAGTTGAAGTGGCTTCGAGCTTCGAATCAAGATCGGATTCGGTTTTTTAGAAAGGATCTTGCCTTGTTAGAGAATCCTCTTGCCCAAACAAGTGGGCGCACTGTTTGGGCCTGTCTCCTCGATTCCCGCGGCGGTCTTATAGGGTAATAATTAACTGCCCGTGGGAAAGTGGGAGGGATTATGGGGAAGTGGAGCGGTTTTATGGGGAGGGCAACCGGCAGGCCCATAATGGGGCGCGAATCTGATGCGTGGCGGTTGCCCCCTCGAGTTATAAAACCGCCCCTTCCTTTCGGTTCGGGGCAGGTCTGCTCATTTCCCCCCCTCGCAGCCGCTCCCGCTTCTCTCTCTCGCTCCACCTCTTTCTTGCTCACTCGAGTTCGCCGCCGGGGAACCTTCGCCGGCCGCTCGTGCTTCATCCTGGGAGGCCGTCACTCGCACTGCCCTTCCTCCACCACCGAGACCATGTCTACAGGGGAATGGCTTCCCTCAATCGTGAAGGGGGACATGTTGCTGGGGTACCAGGATGCTGGCCTGGTTCCTTGCGAAGGTTGTCGCCTTCCTGCGGCTGGGGAAGACGAGCCTGCTCCACGGGACGGTGAGAGGGTCCTTTTACTTTCGCACGTGGATCGTGGGTTTTCTCTTCCCCCACATCCCTTCTTCTTGGATTTCTTGGCTTTCACGGGTGCTCAACTTCATCATATCGTCCCCAATGCTGTTACTCTTCTCTCTAGCTTCTTCACCCTCTATGAGGGATTCTTAGGCATAGAGCCTCACTGGCACCTTTTCCGTAGCATATACGCCATCAAGCCTCAAAAGGCGAAGAAGTCTGGGGAGGGTGGTGACGTGGAGTTCAATCACCTGTGTGGCGGCCTGTTCTTGGCTAAGAAACAGGGGTGCAGTATTTTTCCTCTAGTGTGTCGGATCCTGTCAAGAATTGGCAGAACAATTGGTTTTATTGCAAGGTGGCTGAGGGGCCGGGGGTGCGTACCTTGCCTCCTTACTCGGACATTAGGCTAACTTCTTCCCAGGGCTGGAATCCCCGACTCACTAATGCTGATATGGAGCAGGTGCTCCCCTTGATGCGTGAAGTCATCAGGCTGAAGAAAAATGGTTTAGACGCCATGGATCTGATAGCCACCTTTGTGGTTCGGAAGATTTAGCCTCTTCAAGCCAGGGCTCGGGGAATGTGAACGTATTTCGGGTTGCAGGATGACACCCGACATAGTAACACCGAGATGCCTCTGGACGAATTCGAGCTCCAGATGAAGATAATAACCAGCGTGACCCAAGGTCTTCAGACAACTGGCCGAGTGACACCTCCCAGCATCGAGAACCCTCCCACCTTGGTATGTCATCTTGTGTCATATGTGTCTTGAATGTGTATCACCTATTGGTTCTAACTCGGTCTTCTTTATTTTTTGCTAGGACTTTTCTCAGTTTCATTCTCCTATTCCTCTGGCTCTGCAGCATCCTGTTGAGGAGGATGAAGATAGCACTGCTGGTGTGGGGTTCGGAGTTGAGGCAGGGGAGGGGCTGGAGTCCGAGGTGGCTCGGGTTCAGGCGGCGTCCGAGCAACGCTCCAAGAACAACCAGGACCGCGAGTCGGCGCGGGAAGGGCTTACTCGGACCCGTAAAAGGGCTCATACTCCGAGTGGCTAAGAGGGCAACGGGAAACTTCCGCCCTTGAGCCTCAGTTCTGGGAAGGTTGCACCTATGAAGAAGAAGAAGCTTGTCACGCTTGGGGGCCGAAAGGCTAACCCCTCGGGGGGTGCTGTTGTTGAGAAGGCCAAGGGGGCTGGAGCTGGTCCGGCCAAGGTTTCTCCCCCGAGGCGTAGTTTGAAGACCGTCCATAAATAATGTTGTTGGTTTTCTTATGATTTGACTCTCTATTGGTTTCTCAAACCCGTCCTTAGCTGTTTTATTTTGCAGTGTACGTCCGAGTGGTTCTGAGTCGCTGCCTGGGATCGAGGATCCCGGGGTTGAAGCTTTGGAGGATGTCAGTACTTGCGAGGTGACTGACTTTCCTGTTATGGACACTATTCCAGAAGACGTTGCGGCCGTTGGTGAGAATTCTTCGCTGTTTCTGTTGAGGCTTCTACCACTGTCGTCTTCCCGCTTCTAATTGTTTGTTTTATCTGCCGCAGACATGGATGTTGACTCTACTGCTGACCCAATTCGGACTGCTACTGAGCCAGCCGCCGCTGGGGCCACTCCTCCTGAGGTGATTGTTCCTGAGGGGACAGTGTCCTATGGGTCTGGTCCCCGAGCTTCCGCACCTGACGCTCCTGCTGGGGAGGCTGTTAAGGAGATTCCTGTCGCCCCGGTGGCTTCTCAAGGGGATGGACCTGCTGTCTCAGTATCCATTCCAATCGGTGGCCCAGTGGAGAGTGCTATTGTTGGTGGTTTGAAGGAGTCTTTGGTTAGGGCGACTCAATTTGAGCTGCGGCTGCGTGAGCTACCGTCCGAGCCCGAGTTGGTGAAGTCCAATATGCACGTAAGTATTTACGTAAGTTTTCCTACCCACTGGGTCGCGGAATGACCTTTGGGCGTTTTGTTGTTATTCTGCGGGTTTAAAATCTCGGCTGGGGGCACTTCTTAGTGCACCCAGTGGGTGTAGCCCCCAAGGCTCCGAGTAACTTTGCAAAGTTATTCGGAGTCTTTTGATAGAAGGTTTTTATTTCAGTGAACTTCCAGTGGGAGCACTTCTTAGTGCACCCACTGGGTGTAGTCCCCAAGGATCCGAGTAACTTTGTGAAGTTATTCAGAGTCTTTTGATAGGAGGTTTTTATTTCAGTGAACTTCCAGTGGGAGCACTTCTTAGTGCACCCACTGGGTGTAGCCCCCAAGGCTCCGAGTAACATTGCGAAGTTATTCGGAGTCTATTGATAGGAGGTTTTTATTTCAGTGAACTTCCAGTGGGAGCACTTCTTAGTGCACCCACTGGGTGTGGCCCCCAAGGCTCCGAATAACTTTGTGAAGTTATTCGGAGTCTTTTGATAGGAGGTATTTATTTCAGCATGGTATTCCTTTCGTCTTCATAGGAGGCATGCAAGCTTGGATCGGCCTTCATGAAGTTGAAGGAGGAGAATACTGCTGCCAAGAGTGCGGACGAGGCGCTGCTTGAAGAGCACAACAAACTTAAGAAGCAGCATGCTGAATACAATGGTAAGGACCCTTGCGTTCCTGTATTGGTGTATTTCATCGTCCTATTTATCCGTTTTGAACTCTGTTTGCAGAAGCGGCGAAGAAAGCTTTTGACGCCAAAGTTAAAGAGAACGATGATTTCGTTGCAAAAATGAAGAAGGAGATAGACCAAGTTGAGAGGCGGGCCAAGGAGAAGAAGGCTCTGGAAACAAGTGTGCACCATTACAAACAGGCGGTGAGGGAGAACGAAGCTTGTATCGCAAAACCGGAGTCGGATTTGAAAAGTTATCCGAGCTGCGTGTCGAGGATGAAAAGAAACATCAAGCCGAGTTGGAAACAACTCGGAAGGCGGTGAAGGCAGCTGAAGAGTATTGCGCTGGGTGGTTTGCCGTTTTCAGTGAAACCTTGTCTGGTTAGTTTTGTGATCCGAGTTGTGATGGGAAAATGTTCCCAAGTGTTTTCGTTCTTCTATGTTGATGCAGCATATGGGACGGACTCAGAGGCCGAGCAAGCGCGCATGGCCGAGTTTGCCGAGATGATGAAAAGGGATAATTACACGCCAGTAACGACAGAATTTGCTCTGGCTCGGGGTCTGCTGACCATGAGGTGCGCTAAGGCGAAGAAATTTGCTGAAGAAGACATGGGTGCTACCCTGGCTTTGAAGAGCAAGCTGTCGCCTGATGAGGGAAGAAGGGTGAAGTTGGGCACTGTTGTGCCCGTCCCCCGAGAGGCCCCTCAGCAACTGGCACGCTGGAAACGCTCAGCGGCACGGAGCGGTGCGAATTATGCGTTGGCGTTGACCAAAGCGCATTTTCCGGAGCGGGTCCATAATCTGGAGCGGGTTGGCGGTGGTGATCCAAAGGATGGTCAGAGCTGCACCACTTTCCTGCCACGATATGCTGAGACTGCCAGCCATGTTGCCTTGAAGCCGGATCTGGACTTCTTCGTAGAGTCGACTGGCGTAACAAGTGAGTCCGACGAGGCGGGTGAGGAATGAGTTAGCCTGATTGGATAGGCATGTCGGAAAAAACACTGGTTGTTAAATTTGCCTTGGAATGCCAAGTGAATCTGTAATAAGTTATATTGCTTGATGCTGTGATCGAGGTACTGAGTACTCCGTTGTTTTATGAACTCCTATTTTGTTTCCTAGTGGGAACGAATTTATCTACCGATGCTTGGTTTATCCTTGTGTGAATTTGCAAATGATGTTTGTGCTTCCTCAAACCTCTCTGGTTTTGGTGAGCACTTATAATAAGTTTTCTAAGTTTTCGTCCGAGCGGGGCACAGCTCGGAAGGAAACCTGATTTTATAGCTTTAAGCAGCCCCCAAGTCTTTTGAGACTTGAAAGTACTTAGAAAATTCTCTATTGATGATCTTGTAGACAAGATTCTTAATGCAGATGATGTTGTGCTGCCCCAAGCCTGTTGGGCGTTGGTAAGCACTTATAATAAATTTTCTAAGTTCTCGTCCGAGCTGCGCGCAGCTTGGATAGAAAACCTGATTGTGGATTTTCGTCCGAGCTGGGCACAGCTCGGAAGAAAACCTGATTTTGTAGCTTTAAGAAGCCTCCAAGTCTCCTGAGACCTGAAAGTACTTAGAATTTTTTTCTATTGATGATCTTGTAGACGAGATCCTCAATGCAGATGATGTTGTGCTTCCCCAAGCCTATTGGGCTTTGGTAAGCACTTATAATAAATTTTCTAAGTTCTCGTCCGAGCTGCGCGCAGCTCGGATAGAAAACCTGATTGTGGATTTTCCTCCGAGCTGGGCACAGCTCGGAAGAAAACCTGATTTTGTAGCTTTAAGTAGCCCCCAAGTCTCCTGAGACTTGATAGTACTTAGAATTTTTTTCTATTGATGATCTTGTAGACGAGATCCTCAATGCAGGTGATGTTGTGCTTCCCCAATCCTGTTGGGCGTTGGTAAGCACTTATAATAAATTTTCTAAGTTCTCGTCCGAGCTGTGCGCAGCTCGGATAGAAAACCTGATTGTGGATTTTTGTCCGAGCTGGGCACAACTCGGAAGAAAACCTGATTTTGTAGCTTTAAGCAGCCCCCAAGCCAGCTGAGACTTGAAAGTACTTAGAAATTTTTTCTATTGATGATCTTGTAGACGAGATCCTCAATGCAGATGATGTTGTGCTGCCCCAAGCCTGTTGGGCGTTGGTAAGCACTTATAATAAATTTTCTAAGTTCTCGTCCGAGCTGCGCGCAGCTCGGATAGAAAACCTGATTGTGGATTTTCGTCCGAGCTGGGCACAGCTCGGAAGAGAACCTGATTTTGTAGCTTTAAGCAGCCCCCAAGTCTCCTGAGACTTGAAAGTACTTAGAAATTTTTTCTATTGATGATCTTGTAGACGAGATCCTCAATGCAGATGATGTTGTGCTGCCCCAAGCCTGTTGGGCGTTGGTAAGCACTTATAATAAATTTTCTAAGTTCTCGTCCGAGCTGCGCGCAGCTCGGATAGAAAACCTGATTGTGGATTTTCGTCAGAGCTGGGCACAGCTCGGAAGAAAACCTGATTTTGTAGTAATGGAAAACAGATTGAGCAAGGCACACTGTGTGTACGAGATAATATTTTATTCAGGTCTTACAAGCGTGCTCATGCATAGAAACGGCGCAATAACTGGGCGATCCATGCATGAGGCTCTTCTATCTTTTTAGTTACATCATACAGGTGATAGGCCCCATTGTGCAATACTCTAGAGATGACATACGAGCCTTCCCATGGGGGAGCTAGTTTGTGGTCCGAAGTTTGCTTGATGCGAAGTACCATATCGCCCTCTTGAAATGAGCAAGCTCGGATATGTTGGTTGTGGTATCGGCGAAGGTCTTGCTGATAGAACGCCGAGCGACAGAGAGCTAGGTTTTGTTCTTCTTCCAAGAGATCAACACCATCTTGTTGTGCTACTTCCGCCTCGGCTTCTGTGTACTGGCTTATACGGGGGGCATTGTGCTTGAGGTCACTCGGGAGAACTGCCTCTGAACCGTAAACGAGGAAGAAAGGGGTTGACCGAGTTGAGCGATTGGGAGTTGTCCGCAATCCCCACAAGACCGAAGGGAGTTCGTCGACCCAGGCACCCGCTGCTTCCTTCAGTTCCCGAAGTAGCCGAGGCTTGATTCCTTTGAGTAATAATCCATTTGCTCTTTCGACTTGGCCGTTGGACTATGGGTCTGCCATTGAGGCGAAGTTGACCTGAATACCATTGGTCCAACAGAATTTCTTGAATTCGGCCGAGTTGAAATTCGACCCATTATCAGTGATGATGTCATGTGGAACACCAAACCAATGTATGATGCCTTGCATAAAGCCGACTGCTGTGGCGGAATCCAGGGGCTTGATTGGTTTTGCTTCTATCCATTTTGTAAACTTGTCTACTGCGACCAAAATGTGGGTGAAACCATGCTTGCCCGTTCGGAGCGGTCCAATCATATCCAGTCCCCACACTGCGAATGGCCAGGCTAGGGGGATTGTCTTCAGCTCAAAGGCTGGTTTGCGGGGCTGATTGGCGTAAAACTGACAACCTTCACAGTGGTCCACGATGTACCGAGCATCGCTAAGGGCTTCAGGCCAGAAGAAACCAGCTCGGAAAGCTTTTGCCACCAACGTCCGAATTGAGGCATGGTGGCCACAGTCTCCCACATGGATGTCTTGTAGAATGCAGCGGCCTTACTCCTCGAAGATGCATCGCTGGGGGACATGAGTGATTCTGTTTCTGTATAACTCCGCATTGATCACCGAGTAAGACTTAGATTTGCGAACGATTTTCTTAGCTTCTATCTCATCTTCAGGCAACTCTTGTTTTTGCAGATAAGCAAGGATTGGAAGTGTCCACTCCAGATCAAACATCATGTCAACTACTGCGGGTATATCTTCTTTGTTGGGGATGTTCTTGTCAGGCATCATATCTGGATCAGCCTCTAGGAAAGGATCTTCCTTGAATGTTGGAGAGTGCAAGTGCTCCAAATAAATCCCTGGCGGGATCTGACCCTTGGTAGAACCCAATTTGGCTAGGTCATCTGCTGCCTGATTTTGAACCCTTGGAATGTGATGGAGCTCCATCCCATCAAATTTTTTCTCCAATTTTCTCACTGCTACACAGTAGGTTGTCATTGCTGGACTCCGGATGTCCCACTCTTTCATTACTTGGTTGATTACTCGGTCTGAATCTCCGAATATCATAAGTCTCCTGATTCCGAGTGAAATGGCCATTCGCATGCCGTATAGAAGAGCTTCATACTCGGCTTCGTTATTTGTTGCTGGGAAATGGATTTGAAGGACGTATCTCATCTCGTCCTTCCTTGGTGAAACCAGTACCACCCCTGCCCCTGCTCCATGCAGCATCTTGGACCCATCAAAGAACATCGTCCAATGCTCTGGTGTTGGCTGTGGGGGGTGTTGGACCTGAATCCACTCGGCCAGGAAATCCACCAGTGCTTGCGACTTGATTGCTTTTTTTGGCTTGGTAATTGAGGTCAAAGGGTTGTAGGTCCAAACTCCATTTTTATATTCTGCCTGTTGAGTATCGGTTGTTCATGATTTCTGCCAGAGGAGCTTCAGAGACCACTGTGATGGAGTGATCCTGGAAGTAATGTGCGAGCATCTGTGATGCCAAGTAAATTCCCATTGCTAACTTCTGGTAGTGGGGATATCTCTTCTTGGATGGTGTTAGGACTTCGGAAATGAAGTACACCGGTCTTTGTACCTTTTATGACTTTCCTTCTTCTTCTCGTTCCACCACTATAGCTATGCTGACAACTCGTCTTGTGGATGCAATATATAACAAGAGCGGCTCTTTTTCTTGACGTGCTGCCAGGACCGGCCGAGTTGACAGTTGCTTTTTTAGCTCTTCAAACGCCATTTGAGCTTCCTCCGTCCAGACGAAATTTGGTGATTTTTTCATCAGCTGGTAGAGAGGTGGGGCTTTCTCTCCCAGTCTGGAGATGAACCTACTGAGTGCTGCGAGACAACCTGTCGATTTTTGGACGTCACGGAGCTGCTTGGGTGGCTTCATGTTTTGAATTGCCGCGATTTTTTCTGGATTGGCTTCTATCCCCCGCTCGGAGACCATGAATCCGAGTAGCTTCCCCGCTGGCACACCAAAAACGCACTTTTCAGGGTTGAGCTTGATGCTGTAGGCTCGGAGGCTCTGAAAATTTTCAGCTAAGTCGGCTAGCAAGCTACTTCCTTTAAACGACTTGATCACGATATCATCCACGTAGACCTCCAAATTTCTGCCGATTTTCTTGATCAGGCAGTTCTGCATCATGCGTTGATACGTAGGGCCTGCGTTTCTGAGTCCGAATGGCATCGTGATATAACAAAAACATCCGAATGGTGTTATGAATGCTTTTTTAAGCTCATCTCGTTCATATAGTCGGATTTGATGGTAACCCGAGTACGCATCGAGGAAACATAATCTCTCGCAACCCGATGTGGAATCCACAATCTGGTCAATGCAAGGAAGAGGGAAATGGTCTTTTGGACAAACTTTATAGATATGACGAAAATCAACGCAAGTTCTCCAAGATTTATCTTTCTTCAGGACCATTACAGGATTTGCCAACCACTCGGAGTGGATGATTTCCCTAATGAATCCGGCTGCTAATAGTCTAGCTATCTCCTGTCCGATGGCCTTCCTTTTCTCGGAGGAAAACTGCCGGAGGGACTCTTTCACCGGTCTTACTTTCGGATCAACGTGTAACTTGTGCTCGGCCAACTCCCTTGGGACTCCAGGCATATCAGCAGGCTTCCATGCGAAGATATCCCAATTCTCACGGAGGAAGTTGACGAGCTCGAGTTCCTATTGGGGATCCAAATCGGTTGCAATGTTGGTGTATTTGTCTTTATCTATGGGATGTATCTGCACCCTCTTGGTCTCTCCAGCTGACTCGAATGAAGATGTCTTCTTTGGTTGCAGTAACTCGTATGAGTCAGCGGCTTTTTTGTACTCGGCCAGCTCGACCTCAGCCATCTGCTGGTCAGCTATCAGGGACCCCTTCTGCAGCAGTTCTTCAGCTTGCTTGTAGTCTCCCGAGACAGTGATCACGCCGTGCGGGCCAGACATCTTTAGTTTCAGATAGACATAACAGGGGATGGCCATGAATTTTTCATAGGCTGCCCTTCCGAGTAAGGCATGGTATGCACTCGGAAAATCCACCACTTCAAAGGTGATCTTTTCTTTCCGGAAGTTACTCGGAGTACCAAAGACCACATTGAGGGAGATCATTCCGAGTGAGTATGCCTTTTTCCCCGGGATTATCCCATGAAATTCCAGATAGCTTTTGCGGAGCTTGGACAGTGGAATGTTCATGCTCTTCAGAGTTCTTGCATATAGGATGTTAATTCCACTGCCACCATCCATCAGAACGTTTCTGATCCTGAAGTTCCCATTCCCTGTTTCCACCAAAGGATCAACAATCAGAGCGTGCCTTCCTGGGTGAGGGATGTGAGGAGGGTGATCCGACTAGTCGAAAGTGATTGGGACGTCAGCCCACTTCATATAACTCGGAACAGCCAGAGCTGCCGAGTTGACTTCTCTGAACCTTATCTTTTCTACCCTCTTCGACTCCCGTCCTGCGAAGATGACCAGCACTCCGTCTTCTCTTGGGAAACCTTCACTGTCCAGATATGGGCTGGGCGCTTTCTTTTTTCCGGTGTCCTTATCTTGCTGAGGACCTGCCCTTGCATTCTGGGCCGCTCTTTTGATCAGGCGACATTGCTGAGTTGTATGCTTTGGAATAACCAATTTTCCCTCGGCATCTCGGGTGGTGTGAAGAGGACAAGGTTGATCCAGGACTTCATCATCATTGGACGCCTTTTTCTGGCGCGGTTGCCACTCCTTTCGTGCCTGACCATTGCCATGAAGGCCTAAAGCGTTTGCTGCGGCCACTAGCTCTGCGTCCGTTGGGGCGTCTTCTGCTTTTCGCTTGTTGTTGCCTGTGGTCTTCTGTTTCGGATTAGGCTCCGAGCTGCTGCCTCCTCTATGCTGCTGGTTCTTCTGTCGAATCTTCTCTTCACCGTTGGCATACTTTTTCGCTATCTCCATCAGCTTCCCGAGTGAGGTGACATGAGGTTATCTTGCCAACTTGAGACTCAACTCCCTGTTCTTGACCCCTTGTTTGAAGGCATGAATGTCCTGGAACTCGGAGAAACCTTCAACCGAATTATGGAGTGTCATCCATCTCTGGATATAGTCCCGAGTAGACTCGGTGTTGCTCTGGACACATAATTGTAGCTCGGTTAGACCCCCAGGTCTCTTGTAGGTCCCTTCAAAATTATTGACGAACACTCTCTCGAGGTCTTCCCAAACCCAAATGCTACTAGGGGGGAGTTGATTCAACCATGCCCGAGCCGAGCTTCTAGCATTAACAGCAGGTGCATCATGGCTATCTCATCCCCCCTCCTCCGATTTGCACGGCTATTCTGTAATCATCTAACCATGTCGGGGGTTTAGCATCACCTCGGTACTTATCCACCCCTTGAGCTATCCTGAAGTGGGGCGGAATAGGGGTGGAACGAATCCTTCGCTGAAGCAAACTGGCCCTGTGGCCATTGAGGGCCGAGCTTGGTCCTGGCGATGTGATCTGGCGCGGTCGATTCGGCTCTGTACTAGATGGCTTCGGGCGTCGCCTTCAACATCTAAATAACGGCCATCCCGGTGCTGAGGGAACTCCTCTCTCCGTGGTGCGGGCCGACCTGTCCCGCGAGCCTCTGCCCTCCTGTGATCTTCATGCTGATACTGCTCTTGGTGGTGATCTCCTCGGGGTTCATCTCTGTGCCGAGGCGAATTGTTCTTGTTTCTCCGTGCTTCTCCATAGTGCGTGTGCACCGACATTGATGTTCTTGCAGGGGGGACTTGGGAATGAATTCGCTGCTGTGATTGACTGGCAGCAGCGTTTTGATCCACTGCGGTTTGCAACAAAAACGCCAGATGCTGAATTTCTTCTGCTGCCGATCCACTGGGCTGCAGAGAGTTTGCAATCCAAGTCGCCGCTTTGAGATTTTCTACTGGGGTACCCATAGCCCAGAAAGGTTCTCGACCTGGGCCCCGCATTTGCCGACTTGCTCTGCTTTTCCTGAGCCGAGCTACCTCCCGAGCCTGACGCTCCAAAGTGTTTTCTAGCTCGGCCAGGCGCTCTCGCTCAGCCAAGTTAGTTAATCGAGCTGCCTCCAGGCCTTGCCCTTCTCTAGTGCTTGTATCAATGGGGGTGTTTAGCAGCCGCTTGACCGCTTCTGCTTCTTCCCGCTCCTCCCGAGTAAGGGGGCGGGGTTGTCGACTTGCTTCCCCGAGCTCTAACCTTCGGAAAGCGGATACACGACGGGTCGGCTCCCGAGCGCCAGCCCTGGATGGGCTGTTAGCTTCATCTCGGGCGTGATTGTCCCGAGCTGGCGATGGTTGAGAGGGCGGAGTCTCGGCCATGCACACTTCTGCAACTACGAATGGGGCGTCGCTACTGCCCTATTGCTCGGCACCTGACTCGGGGTCAGATGATGCCATGCCTTCTTCTTCGACCGAGTCGAACAGAGGAAAGAGAGATGCTGTGGAGCCTTCTCTTGCGATCAATTCATCCAGGGACTTCTGGGCTTACTCCACCGAGTCGATGACTGCCACCTGCTGAATCTTGACCGATTTTCCACGATGATGAGCGCGCGGGCGGCCCGAGCGCTTCTTCTTATGGCGGACAGATAACGGCGCGGGTGCTTGACGATGGGCCGAGAGTTGGAGGCGCAGGACCCCCGACTGGTCATCTCGGAAGTGGACGCTGCCTCTTGAAGGCAGCAATTGTGCCTGGAGCGGAGAATCCACCAACCATGAGGAATCATCAGCTACGAAAGCCAATGATCCGAAACGGAAGACCTCTCCGACGATGAGCTCAGGGCCGTGAACCGGCGAAGAGGATGAGGAAAATGCCATCTCTACGATTGCTGATCAACTCAGCCCCACGGTGGGCGCCAACTGTCGGGGATATAATCCTGACAATAGATATAGGGGTATAAAAGCAGCTAAATGAATCTGTACGTAGAGTGGTTGACGCAGGGAAAATTATACAGATTAGGCCTCTCCTTAGAGATAAAAACTTTAGTCCTGTCCCAGGCTGACTGGGGTGTTCTTGCTCAAAATTCTGAGGATTAGAATTGCGCGTGCCCACACTGGAGGGGGGGGGGCTTATATAGAGTGTGCCCCTGCCCCCTTAATGCCTCGGCTTAAATGGATCTTGATTACAGGATTAAATGCGTAATAAATACAAAACCGGTCTGCCCATTACTACTAATAAAGGAGGAGAAACGCCCGCAACCTTGAATGCTTCCTGTCTGTTGCATTCCCGTCATCCGAGTAAGAAATGGCTCGCCGATCTCTTCCGAGTGCTGATCTACTGGGATCTTGCAGGACTTCCGAGTAGCTGCGTGCTCGGAAGTGGTTTCTGATCTCCGAGTAACTTATTACTCGGAGATCGTTAATGCTCCATGTTTTTTACTGATCTTATTTTGTTGGGTGTGATTGGAAAACCAAGGGCTTAAGGGTATCCCTTGGTTTCCCTTGCCTAGGGGTATGCCTTTAGTATTACCACGACACACACGACCAGCTGACGACGGCTTACTAAGCTTATCCTTTTTCTTGAGTCTGTTGATCTCCCTATTTAAAGAGTTGTCCCAAGGGGAGATAGGCGGGGACCCCGCGCTGGTGCTTTCAGTTTGCTGCACAAGGAACACGGGGACCATTCAGAAATTTGGCTTCACTAATTTTAAAATTCAACCATATGAAGCTAATTTAAGAGGGGGGAGGTATTCTTTACCAGAAGATGCTCAAGCTCCTCCACCTTCGGATCCGTCATAAGCTCCCCTGTTATCAGGTTCCTCTTGTACCGGGCCCTGACATAGTTATCGGTAGGCTTACTCCATATTTTTTGAAGAGGGGCGGTAGGCCTTGCGCGGCACGCTCCGCGTCCTCCTTGTCCCATTTCGGTTCCGCCACTCTGTAACCGTCGGGACCAAGTCTGTGGACCCCTAAGTTCAATTCCCGCATACTTTTCCCCCACTGACTCGATTCACTGGTTGAGGTGCCCTAGCACTTGATCTTGAACTCCTCGTAGTCAGTTTCGATGATCGAAGGATTTCCCTCCTTGATCTTATCGTAACTAACACCTTTACTAATCATTTTCTTCACTGTGCTTCTCCAAGTAGCCAGGGATGTGCTCATCTTCGTGAGGGAGGCACTGTTCAGTTTATTCCCGTGGAGTTGTGTGTTTGCGAGTTGAGCGGGGAACTTGTATCGGTTGTGAAGCTTCGTGAAGAGGAGGTTGCGCAAATTCGCTCGGTCAGGATGCCTTAGGTTCTTGGTGTTGATCGAGATGGTGCACCGGAGAATGCACCCGAGTTGTCCGGCGTACTCACCGACTAATTCTTTGGGCGCCGTTGGAAGCCCATTTTTGTCCACTTCGGTAAATTCCTCCTTGATGGTGCCTATCTTGCTCGGGCGCCTCTCCTTTATTTTCTTCTTCGGTTGGCTGCCATCTCTGGGTTGGCTGCCATCATCAGTGGCGGGATCGGCCTCGGCAGCACCACAATCATCCCCGCTAGCGGTTGTGTATTTGTGATCAGTAGAGTCATCCCCGATGCCGTCGTAGCGGGGTTGAGGTTGTGGATCATCGTCCACGCTCATCTCCCAATATTGCTTCTGGTGGTGCGAACCGGAGGCCTCATCATTGTCGGCCATCTACACCCACGAAATAGGATAAGAAAAAATGCTACTGGAGTGATTCGATGAGATCAGGGTAGCTAGTATCTATTCTTCTCACATTTAGAGGAAAACTAGAAAAGGAAAAATAACTAGAAAAAGTGCATGCAAAGCACCTTCTAGGTCAAGAAAATTAACAAAGGTCATGCACGAAATCATGGAAAAATTCGGCATGAACTTTGCTAATTTTCTTGAGCTAGGACCCCATTCTCAACCAAAACGGAAATTAATCGACATTTCGGGAGAATGGGGTCATTATTTGTACCTGCACAAAAAGGCCTACATATAGGCACAACAAGCACATATATATAGGCACAACCAGATGCACAAAGGACAAGTGACAAAAGCATACAATATATAAATAGAACTGTGAACAAAACTAAGCTATGGTTTCACCAAACACACTTCTCATCAATAGTTTCACAATGCAGTTTCTCCAGAAAAATAGTCTGTATTACTGGTTGTATACTGATAAGCTGAGCCATGACACATGATATAAATTCCTTAAGTGTCATCTATGTGATGTGCTTAATTCATATGAATAAAAACCAAAGTAAGGGCATGCACTTTGCTTTTGACTGTGAGGAAGATGAGTTATAAGATCAGTGAGTTACCTTCAGTTATAAGATCAGTGAAAATGAAGCTTCGCTAGTTACTGCTTGCAGTCTGCATTACATGGAAAGAATAAAGGAAGAGAAGTTATATGATGGGCTACAATGAGTTAATCTTGCTGGAATCTTATGCATTACAGGAAAAAATGGTGAGTCATCTCATTCACTATTTATAGGGACAACAAGTTTATAGGCACAACCAAGTGCACAAGGACAAGTGACAAGTGTAAGCAAGTGTAAACAAGTGTATTTCCTAGACAGAATCATGGAGTGTTTAAATTCAGTTTATAAGCATACAAGGAAGCAACTAGATTTGCTCCTCTCACAATTAATTGTCATCACTTTTAATATAATGCTTAGTTGGTAAGGAATTAGCTAGACATGTGCACATGCTGCAACTGACAATACTGAAATGAGTTTGGCTGTTTGAGGTTTCACAGATGGATAGTACACAAGCAAACAAAAGTAATCTAACAAGTAAAAGGAGACTAAGCATGAATTGATAAGTAGTGATGCTTGATTATTATTCTTGCTTATGATTCACTAATTCACTACACAGATCGAGCATCTACTGTTTACAACTTTAGCTAGAGAGTAACAGCTATATCACTGAAAGAAGACCAATAGAACAAAAGGAACCCAGCCATAGCAATATTCAGTACAACAATCTTGCTCATTGCAACACTGAAAAAAGACCAATAGAGGACATATTTAATGAGGAAAAATCACTTGTCTGTGGTTGGTGTTTGCTGGCTTATGGCTTATGGCTTATGTCAAATTCAGTAAACAACAATCATTTGCACCAAACAAATAACATTACATTTGGATAATTTCAGTTCAAGACCACAGTAAATTATTCATGTATTTATGTATACTTATATAAACAATAGCATATGATCTAGTGGATCATTAGTATACACCAAGCATGACTACAACACCAGGAAATTATTAATGTATTTATGTATAGTGAATTCATTTTATACAAAAGAAAATCAACATGTTGTGGGCTTTTGAGCTTTGATTGGTTCACCCATGCTTTGTTACTGGTTTCGTACACAAGAAAACCTACATACATGCATGTACCTGCCACAAAAATATTGTTGAACCCAACAGGAGGCAGATCTCCAACGGGTTAAATCTGATATGCATCCCAGTGGTCTGCTACTACTCGGGTCAGGCCCAACAGGTTATTCTAGAACATTTATTTATTTAAAAAAAAAGAACTATAGATATCAAGTGATGTTGTATGGCCAAACTTCAGGATTTAGCACTCAACATACATAATCCAAAAAAGAAAGAAAGAAATGTCAGTACTCACTAGGTTTAACTGAAATTGAACCAAGCAAACAAATGAGATAACACTAAAGCGCCAGGAAGCAAGAGATTACTGAATAATAAGTAATTTCTCTGCTACCAGAAAATAAATATAATCTACTACTGATCTGTTATATGTACTGGCCATATATAGCATATTACTACAGTTTAAACTGATCATCACTTGTATAATAAACTGTAACCATAAAATAAATAATCAGTAGCAAGGAGGCTCTAGCCTCTAAGTACTCTTTTGGTTGGAGTTGAACTAAAAGTGAACCAGGCAAAGACTTGAGGCAAAACCAAAAGTGTCAGAAAGGAATTACCAAAGATTATCTTCACAAGAATCATCACAAGATCTGTTTGTATCTAGGTATTGCCACAATTTTCCACATCAATAAGAGTATTATCATCACAAGAATCAATAAGAGGTTGGGGATGACCTGCGGCGGCGGAGGTCGATGGGAGAGACGGCGGCAGGACAGAGGCCTCGCGGAGGAGAAGTCGACGGGCGAGACGGCGGGGGGACGGAGGCCTCGTGGAGGAGAGGTCACTGGTGAGGGGCGACGACGGAGAGCAGCGGAGGCAGACAATCTTCGAGGGGGCGGCGCGGTGTGTGAGAGAGAGGGAGGGAGGGGTGGCGCGGCGAGGCTTACCGGAGTGGAGGAGGGAGAGTCACCGGACGATCACGGGGTCGCCGGAGGGTGAACGGCGGCGAGATTGGATCGAGAGGCTGCGCGCGGGGAGAAGTGTGGGAGGTTAGGGCTTCGGGAGGGGCGAGGTGGGCACTAGCTAGGGGGTACGGGTTAGCAATGGCGCACATCTGGTTTGTGCGCCATAATGTAAGTAGATAGCAATGGCGCACCTTTGCATAGGTGCGCCATTACCATTAGTTTACATCTAGGTTAAAATAGGTGTGTGTGTGGCTATGGACAGAACCACTTACATAGCCTAGTGGTTGGTCCCATGATACATGAATCTAGCCACCTAGGTTCCAATCCTAGCAGCCCCATTTTTTTGCACTTTAAAAAAAAGTTATATCAACCTTATCATATACATCCAAACACTTTCAAATAACCATATGGATTATCCATCTCTAAAATAATATAATATTTAAAATATTTCCAAAAAATATATAGTAATAATGACATATCAATATCTTCATAGAAAAATGGTACAAAATTCCCACATACACACACACGCGGCAGCCACGTTGTGATTGGATCTTATTAGCTATCATCTTTTCACAATCTTTTTGCCCTTCTTTTTCGCGTTTGCATAATTTAGCCATGGAACCCCTTAATTTCTTCTCTTGAACGGGCGACCGCATTTAGGTAGGGTGGTCCTGCTTCTTCTTGTTATTTATGCTACTGCATCATCGTCGTCGTCATCTTCAATCTTCGGGTCGCCGTACTTATCAAATTCTTGCTCGTTGGCGGCTCCATCCATTCCGATGATGTTCCTTTTGCCTCTTCGCACGACAACACGGCTGGGCTTTGACGGGTCGGTAATGAAGAAGCATTGGTCCACTTGGCTAGCCAGTACCCATGGCTCATTTTGCGCGGTGACGTTTGCGCCCGCGGTCTTGGACTTGGCTTCGGGTATAACCATGGTGGAGAAATACCGGCTTTCTTTTACGATGCTCTTGGCCCACCTGACGTGGAACATCGGCACCACTACAAGAAATATGCTCATACATGACGTTCTCTACGTGTTCATGGATGAATTTTCATAAATCTATGACGATTTCATACAAGATGGTCGCAACCCGTCTAAGGGGGGTCAAATTCCTATAAAGTTACGATGATGTGAGTCAAAAACATCATAATCGCATAAGGTGAAATCGTCGTAAACTGATCAACACAGTTTACGAAGTTATTTTTAGTCGATTACGACAAATTTAGATCGTCATAACATTTACGACGATTATAATAACGTTGTAACCCGTCCTACATGTCATTCATGGGGTCCATTTGATCCCACCCCATCCATCTATTGAGCGTTCGTTGCTAGATGTTACTCTTGATAAACTTTTGGTGGATCTATGATGAAATAGCTACTTGTTTTCCTATAAATTATTTCTGGGAACAATAAAAAGCAAAGTATATAGCACATGTAGTTTAAATTTGAGCGAGTTCCAACTAAATCGATGAAATTTTGTATTTTCATAAAAGGTGTATGAAAAACATTTAACATGCAGCTATTTGGTCAATTGTACATAAAATGTGATCTAATATTTTTGAAAAATAGGTTAGTACAATTTTGCAACAAATATTTGGTAGGTTATTCAAAAAAATAGCCAATAATGATCACCACTAAAACTTAGCATTGATTAAAAAATTCTAAAAATAGCCAATAATAATTGCTCTAGTACTTAGGCCCAGATACTGCAAATGTAATTACTTTGTTGTGGTCAGACAACTTATTAGCATATTTTTCACCTTTAGTTTACTAATTTCGAAATGAGATGTTCCTCTGCGTCATGGTGTTTAGTACTGTAATGGTAATTGGTGTTTAATATATCCCTAATATGTGCTTTTGAACATAAGCTCGTTAGAAAAGATTCAAATAGATAAGTGCTTCACCCAACTTGTTGTGCTGCGGTTGTGTTCTGCCTAGAGTATCTTTTTGTGATCATGTTGTCCTGCCTGGAGTAGCTTATTGTGTTGATGTTGTGTCCTGGCTGAAGTATCTTTTTGTGTTGTTGTTGTCCTACCTGGAGTAGCTTGCTGTGCTGCTGTTGTCCTCCTTGGAGTAGCTTGTTGTGCTGCTTTTGTGTCCTACCTGGACTATCTTCTTGTGCTTCCAGTTTGCTAATGTTGTCCTGCCTGGACCCTGGAGTAGCTTGTTGTGCTTCCAGTTTCTCAAATGGACACTTCTAGTTTCTGAATTGGACACTTGATGTTTCTGAATTGGACACTTGCAGTTTCTCAAATTATTGATGCTGCCTCTGAATTGGATTTGTAGGATAAGAGGAGCGGCGAGGGCCATCGCTCTTCCACCTCTTCTATGCCATGGGATACAGAAACAGGGGAGAGGAAGAAGGCCGACTACAGGGGTGAATGACAGATCGACCCTCCTTCCAAGGCTGTCTATTGGATCTGGATAATTATATGTAGCCAATGTGGCTGAAAACTGCAAAGTATATGAACCTAAAATTTCATAATATTATCTTAGTTAATACAAAAATAGTCAATAGCCAAGATATTATATCTAAATTATCTACTGTTTCGCCATCTAGTTTTTATTGTTTGAAAGCAAACATAATTCCAGCATGTGGACATACAATTTTTTGGCTGATCGTGAATCAGTATGAAGCCTTGTTAGTAAGGGCACATAAGCATTTAGTATTTAATTCTCGCTGATCTCAAGGATTAAGTAAGCATTACCTTTGATGTCCTTGCCAAAAAAGCGATACTGAGGCTCACATGTGAATTGCTTGGTCTATTAAACATGTCATTTTATCCTGTAGGTGAATATCTATTTTGTTTGTGAGGGTAGTAACATCTGAGAGGGAGGTCAGAAAAAAGGGTCAGCTACTTAGGCTTCCATGACGATCATCAGTTGACTAAGATAAGTGCTTCACCTAACTTGTTGTGCTGCTGTTGTGTCCTGCCTAGAGTATCTTGTTGTGCTCATGTTGTCCTGCCTGGAGTAGCTTATTGTGTTGATGTTATGTCCTGGCTCAAGTATCTTGTTTGTGCTGTTGTTGTCCTACCTGGAGTAGCTTGTTGTGCTGCTGTTGTCCTCCCTGGAGTAGCTTGTTGTGCTGCTTTTGTGTCCTACCTGGACTATCTTGTTGTGCTTCCAGTTTTCTGATGTTGTCCTGCCTGGAGTAGATTGTTGTGCTTCCAGTTTCTCAAATGGAAACTTCCAGTTTCTGAATTGGACACTTGCTATTTCTGAGTTTGATACTTGCAGTTTCTCAAATTATTGATGCTGCCTCTTAATTGGATTTTCAGGATAAGAGGAGGGTCGGATCTGGATTAGCTCTGTCTCGGCTGGGGTTGGATATGGATCAGAGGAGCGGTGGATCAACATCAGGGTGACAGGCAGAGGAGAAGCAGCAACAGCTAGGAGAAGGGGCTTGGAGCCGGCGCCTGGGAGTAGGGGCATCTGACCAAAGAGGAGTTTGGCATGTAGGAGTTGCTGGGTGTGGCGAGCAGCTGGATTGTAATAGATCATAAAGATGTGATGGGTGTGACGAATTGCTGGGCTAATTTACTAGTATTAGTTTGGATGAAGTTCATGTGTTAACTCTATCCTGTTTGAAATAACGATTGTGTATGTGATCTCAAAAGATGAGAAATGTAAACCTGATCAGTAGGCTCGCTTGTAAAATAATCTTGAAAATATGATCCTTTCTGACGTGGGGCCAGTATCAAATGTTGAAAAAGGAAAAAAATTGCTGAATGAAAAAATGAGAAAAAGTCCAAAACTTTCTGACGTGTGGGACTAGTATCAAAATATAATGTTGGAAAAGAAGAAAAAAAAGTTGTTGAATTCAAAAATAAGAAAAAGGCCTAAATTGAATTGGCCCAAATGTATTTGGGCACTAAAAGGCCAGGGCCCAAATTATAATGAACAAAATAAATTTAATTTTTTTCCAGAAGGGCTGTAAATACGCTAAGGATCCAACAGAAGCCCAATAAGAAAAGCCGAATAATTCAAAACCAGCCCATGTGATAAATTGAAATGGGTTGGGATGATTTCAACCACGACGTTTTAATTTCTTCGCAATTTTGCCACGTAGGACTGCCACATAGGACTGGGTTAGAATGTCAATGACGATTTAGGATCGTCGTAAAAGTTACGACGATCCAGAAATCGTCGTGAAAGTTATGACGATTTCGATGAAAACGTCGTTGCTTTCAGTTTTTGAGCCTCATTTTTTACGCTTGGTTTTTCGTAGTAAATTAAAAACCGTGACGATGTAGCGACGAAAATATAGCGTCGTGTATTAGCATATTTCTTGTAGTGCACCTTCTCTCCAGCGTAGCTGAGCGCCCAGATCTCCTCGATCCTTCCGTAGTATATTTTCTTGACGTTACCGGTGTAGGCTTCCATCGTTACCCCGGAGTTCTGATAATCGCTCTTCATGTCCTTTTCCTCGGTGTAGAATGTGTAGCCGTTGATATCGTACGCTTGATATGTCATCAGGTTGTGCTCGGCGCCCTGTGACAAGGCGAATACGAGTTTTTCTTGCTCGGAAGAGTACTCATGTAAAGGGTACGATAGAAGCTTGTCCTTGAACCAACAAGTGAAGCATGAGTTGTGCTCTTTGAGTACATCTCCGTCCATCCACTGTTGGCCTCGGTCATTGTACGTCTTCTCAATTGAGGTTTTGTGCTCTACCACCCAAGGATCGACCAAGTCAATGTGTTGCAGCGCGACTAGGTTTGCTCTTTCAAAGTCGGCGAGTTGATCGTGGAAGTCGACATGCATTTTGCGGCGACCCTCGCGGTGACCACATCCAGCGAGCCTGCCGAGGTGCCTATTGATGGGAAGACCAACGGGGTTATCGATGCCTAGATAATTCATGCAAAAGGAGATGCACGCTTCGGTCAGAAAGCCCTGGGCTATGCTTCCATCTGGACGTGCCCTGTTGCGAACGTATCCTTTGATCACACCATTCATCCTTTCCAACGGCATCATGCTGTGCAGGAACGTCGGCCCGAGTTGGATGATATCATCCATGATATGGACGAGGATATGCACCATGACGTCGAAGAATGCGGGCGGGAAGTATATCTCGAGCTCTCATAGTATCACCACGATCTCTTCTTGTAGCCTTCTGAGTTGCCTCACGCCAACCGACTTCCGAGAGATGACATCGAAAAAGTTGCATAGGCCAAATAGCGTTTCACGGACGTAGTCTTCCATGATCCCGCACATTGCAACTGGAAGTAGCTGCATCATCAGCACGTCACAGTCGTGAGACTTCATCCCGCTGAACCTCTGCTTCGCTGAATCTAGGTATCTGCAGATCTTCCCAGCGAAATCGTAAGGAAGTTTTATTCCTAGGAGGCAGTTGATAAACTGCTGGATCTCCTTCAGACTTAGAGTGAAGCACGCGGAGGGGGGGGGCAGTAATAATGTTCGCTCTGCTTCTTGGCCTCTTTGCCTTTGCGACGACTTTCCGTGTCCTCCGGTGGCTCATCATCATCATCATCATCATCGTCGTTGTCATCATCATCATTAGGGCGGTTTGCGTGAAGCTCCTCCCTGATGCCCATTGATAGCAAGTATGCCCTTGCTTTCGGCCCATCTTTGGTCTTTTCTAGCATGTCGAGAAGGGTAGCAAGCAGACTCTTTCACACATTCTTCATGATATGCATGAAATCTAGGCTGTTTGGCACACCGAGGATGTTCCAGTACGGCAAGTCCCAAAAAACAGACCTCGTTTTCCATACCTTTAGGAGCGGCTCTGGCGCCTTTCGCTTAGAATTGATCTTTCCTCGCGGTGGGCACTCTTTCCAATTTTTCAACAACATGTCTATTTTGGTGCCGCTCCTCCTACGTGAGGCCTTTTGGGGTTCGGCTGTTCCATCGAATAGATCCTTGCGTTTTGTCCATGGTTCATTGTGAGGAAGCCATCTTCGATGTCCCATGAACACGGTTTTTGAGGACCCGGGATCCTTAGATAGCTGGTGATAGGTTGTGTCGTCCATGCACCTAGCGCATCCTCAGTGTCCTTGGACCACCTGCCCCGTGACATATCCTACACCGAGATAGTCGTGCACCGTCGTGAGCAGTGCGGCTTTCATAGGGAAATATGTTTCTTCTAGAGCGCCCCACGTATTGACTGGCGTTCTCCATAGCGTATCTAGCTCCTCTTTCAGGAGCCCCAGATACAGATTGAGGTCGTTTCCTGGTTGTTTTGGCCCTTCAATTAGCACACTCATATGCATGTACTTCCTCTTCATGCACTCCCAGGGGGGGATGTTGTACATGCACACAAACACTGGCCAGGTGCTATGTGTGCTGCTCTGGTTGCCGAAAGGATTGACTCCATCGGTGCTCCCGACCAACACTACGTTCCTTGGATCCTTCCCAAAGTCCTCCTCGAAGTTCAACGCCTCCCACTGGGTCCCATCAGAAGGGTGACTCAACATCCTGTCTTTTTCTGGATCATTTTTTTCAGCTTCTTCCTTTTGCTGCTTCCTTTCCGCATGCCTGCGCATGAGCTTAGCTTGCTTAGGGTTCGCGAAATAACGCTGTAGACGAGGAATGATCGAAAAGTACCACACCATTTTTGAGGAGCCTTCTTCTTCTTCTTGTATCGACTGGCGCCGCACTTCGGACATACGGTAGACTCCGCGTACTCATGCCGATAAATGATGCAATCGTTAACGCAGACATGGTATCTAACATGCGGTAAATCCAGAGGACACACACTTTTCTTCGCCTCATTGAAACTGGTCGGGCACGTGTTCCCCTTGGGAAGACGGTCTTGCCAGAATGACATGTTTTCGTCGAAGCATGTGTCGGTCATTTTGTGTTTTACTTTCATCTCCAGAGCCATGAGCGCTACTTTTAGGCGGGTATCCTCGGGATTGCATTCTTCATACAATGGAGTAACCGTGTCCATCTCAAGTTGATTCAGCTTGGCTTTCTCTCGGGCGGCAGCTCTTGCGTTATTACTCGCCTGGTTCAGAAGCAACTCTTGAAGATGAGGGTCCTGCACCCAGTCCATTGACGATGATCTATTATCGCCGTATTCTCCGGCATCTTCATCTTCATGATGACCGTCTTGATCTTCCTCATGATCATGTCCGACATCTTCTACATGATGATTGTGTCCTGCATCGTGATCATGTCCGGGAGATTCTTCGTCTTCTCGCCCGCCCTCGGCGCTATTTCTGCTTACTGTTGCCCGGCCACCCTGGACGAATTCATAATCTTCTTCATCACCTTGCCACCGATAGCCATCCATGCAACCACACGTGAGCAGGTGCCCCTATATGGTTTTTGAATCCGGGTCCAAAAGGCACTTCAGCTTGCATCTTCGACACGGTCGTCTTATCTCCGTCTCCTTCTTTTGAATCATCTCGGCCTTCGCGGAGCTCAAAAACCTATCCACGATGCCTCCGGTCATCTTGCGAACCATGGTCGCCTGCGGGGCAGAGAGCAAAACGATATTTTAGAACCAAAAAATATTGGCATGACCTTGCCTAATTATTAGGACAAAAAAGAATGCAAAGTGTGCCAAATGTTTGCCGAAACAGAAATGAATCAACATTCCAGCAAAATATTGGCAACTATCGCATATGTGAGGTACCTGCAAACACACGCGTACATACATATCCCATGATCATCGCACATCCATTATCACAACACACATACATATATACCCCATGAATCATCACATCACACCACACATTACACCCACAAAAAGTGTGTTCGAGAGAGAACAAACTAGATCTACACAACAATAAATAGAGATACCTTACTTACCAATGAAAAAAGGAGATACAACAACTTATTTTGGGTAGATCTATGGTGAAAATAAGGTGAGGAGAAGGAAGGAACCGAGAGAAGCTTGTTTGAGGTGGGGAAAGTGAGTGTGGTGTGCTACAAAAACATCTAGCTGCTCTCAGAGTTAGTAATGGCGCGCCTCATCAAATATGCGCCATTACTAACTCTGGGACAGGTGGTCCCAGCTGGCCAGAGGGGGGACCAGGATAGCAATGGCGCACATCCCAGAAGTGCGCCATTAGAGTTATACACTTATTAATGGCGCACTTCCCCAATATGCGCTATTGCCATGTCATCAGGCCTGGGCCCACCCCTGCCCTGACTTAGCAATGGCACACATCCCAGAAGTGCGGCATAAGCATCCCTCGCGTCTTATGGCGCACTTCCAAGAAGTGCGCCATTGCTAAGTCATGGGAGGGGGGCCTGTCCAGGAGCGAATGGGCAGTGGCGCACCTGTTGGTACGTGCGCCATTACTAACAGGGGAACTAGTGGCGCACCAGGACATGGTGCGCCATTGCTATTTAGTAATGGCGCACTGCACATGTGGTGCGCCATTAGTGTCCATATTATCTATAGCTATTTTTCCAGTAGTGGGAGCAGTTCCATGACTACAAGATGGTTGATAAACGTCCTGTACTGGATCAGGCCCATGAGATACAGGTCATTGCAAAGGAGCTGGAGCTCCTGAAGTGTGAGTTACCGGACAAGTTTTTCGTGGGTTGCATTATTGCAAAACTCCCTCCTGGATGGAGGAAATTTGCTACGTCATCGGCCATCTAATTGTTGAGCAGAGCTCGAGAGCAAAGGACTAAAACGTCAAAAGGGCAGAGGTTTCTTCTAGCGCCAATGTGGTGCATAAGAGTTTTCACAAGTTCAAGGGAAAGAACTTTGTCCAGAATACTACCTTCAAGAAGAAGGGTAAGCAAAAAGAAAAGGGAAAATGTGGCTGCTTTACTTGTGGTTCTGAGGAACATTGGGAAAATAAATGCCCAGAGAAGTAGAAGTAGCCAAGACATGACTCTAATTCTGTCAATGTGACCATGAGTAACAATGATGGTGCATCTAGGTACGGTAATCTGTTTACCATACTTTCTGTTTGTCAGTCCACAGATTGGTGGATCGACACAGGTGCAAATATTCATGTGTGTGCTGAAGGATATCTTTTCTCTTCTTACTAGGTCACACACGACGGTTCCGTCCTAATGGGGAACGGGTCGCATGCTCCTGTTCATGGTGTTGGTACGGTCCATCTGAAGTTTACTTCGGGAAAGCTCGTGCAGCTGAGGAACGTGCAACATGTCCCCGCTATCAAGAAGAATCTCGTTAGTGGCTCCCTTCTATGTAAAGAATCCTTTAAGTTAGTATTGGAGTCTAATAAAGTAGTCGTATCTCGGTATGGACTGTTTATTGGCAATGGGTATGAGTGTGGCGGTCTGATCCGTCTTTCCCTAGCGGATTTTTGTAATAAAGTCGTGAATCAAATTAGTTCTATTCCAATGAATCTGAGATTTGGCATTCACGTCCGTGTCACATAAATTTCGGTTGTATGTCGTGTCTAGCTAAGATGAATTTAATCCCAAGTTTCACTTTAGCCAAAGGCTCTAAGTGTCATTCGTGTGTGCAATCAAAGCAACCTCACAAGTCTCATAAGCATGCAAAGCAGAGACACTTGGCATCGTACATTTAGATATGTGTGAGATGAATGGCGTGTTGACTAAAGATGGAATGAAGTATTGCATGACACTGATTGATGACTCCACTATATTTTGTTATGTATATTTATTAAGTAATAAAGATGAAGCTTTACATTACTTTTAAATGTACAAAGCAGAAGTTGAGAACCAACTTGAAAAGAAAGTAAAACGAGTTCGTTCCGATCGTGGTGGGGAGTACTTTTCAAATGAGTTCGATTTATTCAGTGCGGAATATGGTATTATTCATGAGAGGACGCTGATACGCGAGAGAGGATAATTGCTTCTCGCCCTTCGTTGGTTACCCCAAGTGGAAGGTGAGATGCAGCGTAGCGGCAAGTTTCCCTCGGTGAAGATACCAAGGTTGAGTATCGACCAGTAGGACTCCGGCGATGATAAGTAGGTGTCAGCGGGGCAATTGACGTGGACCTGCACACAGACACTAATAAGTAGGTTGTGAATCTCTCTGGCCTTGTTGTTTACAAAGGATAAAAAACAAGGGATAATGATAATGATAGCAAATGAAAGTAAATACTGAAAAATAAGTAGGCTTGTAAACAATGATGAGAATATGGACCGGGGTGCCGTGATGTTCACTAGTGATGTCTATCTCCCAAAACAATATAAGACTGCTATGCGAGGTAAACAAATTACAGACGGGCAATTGACAGGATTATAAAAGCACTGCAATGGTAACTATGCTACAAAAGAAAGGAAGAGGCTCAAAAGCATGGGCAGTACGCCAAAATAAGTAGACCAAAATCCATCTGCATCTACTATACTAATCATATCTCGCTGGTATTAAGTTGCGAGCCCCATCCAAAGTGTAAACCCAAAGCAACAGACAACTGCATTAAAAAGAACTTTGCGTAAAGTAAACAATCCTTGCAACCGCGGTTACAAGCACTGTTGTTTTCCCCCTTGTGGCCATAGCACATCCCCTAGACTCATGTTTCTGTCACTCAAGCGTGTCATCAGGGGGCATGTACCCACAATCAAGCATAATGTTCCCTCTTGGAGTCACTACCGACCACTTGGCCAAAGCAATAAATAGCAACGGAGAAAATGCAAGAATTACTTCGGAACAAAAATACAAAAGATAAGAACCAATTATATTACTCTATCACAATCTGAACATAATCTCATAATCCATCAGATCCCATCAAACTCAGCATAGCAAAAGCAAAAGAATTACATATGTGCCTCGATCATGTAGGGCAGCTCACGAGGTCTAAACCATGAAGAACAAAGAGGGGAGGAGAACATCACATAGCTACTGATCATGGACCCGTGGTCCAAGGTAAATTACTCACGGCACATCCGAGAAGTGTCCATGGTGGAGGAGTGTCACATCCCCAAAATTTTCAAATTTTGGAATGTTAATAAATAATATAATATTGATTGACTTGTTTGAATTTTAGAGTAAATGAAAACTTTTCATTTGAGTTTTTGTTTAAACCTTTACAAACCATTTAATAAATTTTGGATAATCATTTATCCAATAATAAAAATCTTGGTTGTGAGGTTTATTGAAAATTCAAAGAATGATTTTCTTTCTTTTATCTTTTTGAAATTTGGTAGGAACCATAATTAAATATTTAGAGTGAGAATAAAATGACTTTCTCAAATTTATTGTGGTCCCATAATCATTCTTGAATTCTTAATGGAGTTTATTTGATATCAACATTCAATGGATATTTAAATATTTCCAATAACTCAATTAATATAATGAGAGGAGATAATATGACTTCTCCAAAAAAACAAAATGTATTGGAAATATTTAATAATGTCTTCAATGAGTTTTTGTTATTAAAAATCTATTTATAAAATTTATTCAGAGAGGGAAATATATTTTCCTAAACTCTCGATATTTTATTTGGTCTATATAAATTTTCTGATTTATTTGAGAGTTATTATTTCAAAGTTAAAAATAAGAAACTGAAATCCTAAATCTATTGGGTCGAGCCCATATCTTTTTTCTATCTCTTTTCTCTTTCTTTTTTTCCGTCTTGGGCCTATCCTCCCGCTAAGGCCCATAGCCCTGACCGTCTTCTTCCTCCCTGTTCTTTTCTGTGTACGTGAACTAACACTCACAAACACCATGAACCTGGACAAATTCCTTCCCTCCATTCTACTCCATCCTTGATCGATTCAATTCAGAACCTACACAAAAATTGTGGACAAGTTCATGAAGAATCCATTCATGGAAACAAACATGCGTTTTAATGCTTTTAATTGTCCATAATTTTCTCCATAAATGCCATTAAATCTATTTCCAAAACCTCGCTTTTAATGTTCATTATTTCACCATGAATGCCATTAACTCAATTTCCAAAACCTCGCCCACTCTCCTTCTATGGACCTCCCACGACCCTATAAATACCGCCACTAGGACCCCTTTGAACCACACATCCCCACGCAGAAACTCCCTCTCCAAAACATTCTCATTCGTTAGCAATTCATCGCCGGAGTTAGGATACATCCACACTTCCGATGAAGATTGCGTCACCATGGAAGGTACCTAGTTCATATTTCTTCCTCTAGTTTCTTCCCCTTGCCGATGCGCACCGTTGTGACATATTTTTCCTCTCGATTACAAGGCCGGAGCACGCCGTCCGTGTCATTGTGCTCTTCATGCGTTCTTCTCTACTCCGGCGGAACTTCTCGGCTATCCGAAGGCGAACATGGAGCTATAACCTTGTCCATCGAGTCGTCCAAATCATCCTCTACCCCGTTCGGCTGTTCGTTGACACCGGAGACCTTTTTCTAAAATTCCGGCGAGATCTCCGGTAAGATTTTCTCCTCTTTGTTCATCATTTTTTTTGTAAAAAATTGAATAGGTGCGGACCTAACAGAACTCGCCACGTGGCATCCTTTTATTAATCCCGTAATTCATTTTAGCAAAAATAGTCAAACTTCAGAAAATTCATATCTTCTAGCCCGTAAGTCGGATTTCGACAAATTTTATATCCCTGGATTCCTTGGAAAATGTAGTTTATTATTTTCCAGTAATATTCCACTTTTGATAATTTGAAATTTAACTCAAATTTATTTCTATAATTTGAGTATATTTGATATACATCTTATTCTATAATTTATTTGGAATATTTTCTTCATCAAATTTGATCCTTAAAATCAATTCTTTCTGTTTGGACAATTTTCACATTCTTTCCATCATATAAATACACTATTTTGACCTCAAACCTTCGTCTTAGCTTCCATTTAGTTATATCTCTTTTTTATATAAATTTGGCTACAAAAATTCAATCTTCTCAACAAGATCATCACGATTTCTATCTGATCTTTTTGAATCCAATCCAAGAATTGATTTCCTATTCAAATATGCATATGGACAAACCAACTGAGTTTGACATACTCTCCATCCAATTGATTTTATAATCAACCTCCAACATATCCAATTGATTTTACAATCCTCGGATATATGATTGCCATCATATTTCCATCCAATCCAACTTGATCCTATCTCAACCTATCCATGCCATAGTAATTAGTTTATTAATAGTAATAACTAAATATTTATGTTGTAATTGTATCTTATTTGGATCTTCACTTTGGATTGAGTTTTGTGTTGAAGTGTTTCTCTTTTACCGTTAGATATATTGTAACGAGATGGAGAGATGACTACGAGTAGAATATTTCATCGTCAGGATCCAGGCAAGTTACTCTTTTGATCATGCTCCATTATTACCTATATTTTTTATATGCATTGTAGTCCAACTTAAATATTATGCATTGATAGGATTATATATTATGCTATGCTATTACACCCAGTAGTTCATTGAGGTAGGTCTGAACCTTATATCATTGTCGCCACCGTGTAGAATTATACTGCTTTGCTAAGTAGACGTGGATTGGGAAGTGATCCATTATGAGGTATGAGTGACTAAGTAGTAAACAGGACCAAGATAATCTTAATGAACCACCTGGGTGGAATGGTTGGGGGCACCCTGGAGGAACCAGTGGATTTGCCTGAGTGACCTGGAGATGGCCAGTAATCACTGCGGAATGCCACCCAGGCTTAAAGGGATCAATCATAGTTTTCATAACTACAAGCTTACGTGTGCAGCCACAAGCTATTATGGGCTCTGGCTTGGTTGATTAGTTGTAGTGACTCTTACTAGGTGGTGCTACGAACGTAGTTATGAGTAGGTGGGATGGGCACCGCCAGAGTGAGGGAAACTCTTCTAAAAGACCATGTCTCGACCTTCCGGTTCTCATACAACATTTAGTGTGACGAACTAAAAAGGAGGTGGTCGAGTCTTGTGGGGAATAGTGCACAAACCTCTGCAGAGTGTACAAACTGATCATGATTAGCCGTGTCCCCGGTTACGGACAACTTTGAGCATCTAGAAGTGGAATGTTGACGGATCTCATCATATTTAATTAATCAATCGGGTTTAATCAACTTTGGGAATAGATTGACTTGGGAGAAACCAATTCAATCATATTATGAGCTTTGTAGTACTGTTATGATACTCTTTGAGTAGGACAAAATCAGCTTTATGCAAACTGAAACTCTTAGAGCTTTTCCACCAGCCAAAATTGCATGTAGAAGATAGGTCTGTTATATATTCTTTTGGGAGTAACTTGCCGTACATTCAAAGTACTGACCCATTTTGGGCTGTAACCTTCGGTGTTGCAGGATTGTATACGACGAGTAAGTGATGCGATGTAGGGTTACGATGTCTACACTCAACTTTGCCGTTGGTGTTGATGGGACTCCACTTATGTATTGTTTATTTCCGCGGTGTATTCTAGCCCAAAGGCTATAAGGTAATAAATACCATGTATTTACGTTACTTTTTGACATGTGATTCATGGTATTTCATCGAGTACTGTGTGTGCTAGCATACTGATCCAGGGATAGCACAGAAGAACAGTAGACTTGGTTCCTTTTGGGACCGGGTCGTTACAAGGAGAAGCTCCCGGAGGTCGATCCTCCCTCTGGCAGGGTGACAGGAAGGGTCCTGACGGTGCTCCCGATCTTGAAATTGCGTTGGCGGCGGAACATATGCGAGTTTGCGAAATAGGGTTCTGTCTTCGGAGTTTCCCCGTGACGGATATTAAATAGGCGAAGAGGGCAGCCAAGGGGCACCAGGGGTCCAGGCGCCCCTCTGGCGCAGCCAGGCCCCTGGCCGCGCCAGGTGGCCTCCTGGGCACCTGGTGGTGGCCCTGTCGGGGGGATGGATCGGGCCCATAGACCCGTCATTAGAAATATCTGGGCTGACTTACATATGAAGCTCCACAAAGAAGACCCGGCCAGGAGTCGGACGTGCCAAGCGTGAATATTGAAGCCCTAGAAGGAATTCGACTTACCTTGTATAGCACGTAGTAAATTTGTAAGGTAGAATAGAACTCCACCTCGTGTAGGAGTTGGACTCGCGGAGTCCCGGAACCCGGTACCTTTATAAGCCGAGGTCCACGGGAGCCAGAGCCATAACTTATCTCAAGCCAGGACTAGACTACTCGCGATACAACCTAGATATCCATGAGACTAAGGTTGCGAAACATCACCACTGTAATTGATAAGGTCGGCTGTAAGGCCCGATATGCGGTACTGTTCCAGATCTAGATGTTTCCATCCAGATCCGGGGACGAAGCACATATCGGTCCCACCGCGACATATGACGAAGTCATATGCCCCGGATTTCCAACATGATATCACAACATTACAGATACAAGGATACAACATCTCATACAACCGGCATACAACTGCCTCAATACTATACAACAGCGGAAGATACATGTTTGGGTATAGACTACAATCATAATGCCTAGTGGCAAAGAGAAAAACATCGATCCCCATAACCACACGGGTCCAGGCCCTCCGCCGGGATCCGCCTAACTAGTCGTCGTCGAGTCTCCACGTGAAACGTCGATCACCATACCTGTTGTCGATCAAGAACCCTGAAAAGAGTTTGGGGTAGTATCATGAGTACAAAAGTACTCAGCATCCAACTGTAGTGGTCAACTGACCCAGCAAGGACTTCATCACTCGTCATTCTAGGACAACTAGTAGTTTACGGTAAGGAAGGCGTAAGTGGTGAGGTTGCTGCCGCACTAGCATTTATGACGTGGCTAACGATCTAGAGAGTAAGATAAGAAGCCAAGCATTCGATGAGGAATCGCCTCCAACAAGTCTTGCTATCAACTACTTACGCAAACATAACACCTATCCTATCCTTGTCCTCCTCTTCGCATCCCGACGAAGAAGAAGTAGTCAAGGCGCACACACACGTTGATCAAGTTATATTAAGATTATCTCAGCTGTTGTTGTCTATGAACAAGGAGTAGGTCTCAAGTCTTCCATAACCGTGGACACGGCTTCTTGAAAAGATTTAACCCTGCAGGGGTGTACCAACTGCCCATTACAAGGCTCCGCACGCATGCCCATCTCTCTCAGTTGCTACCCATGATAGGCAACCATTTTATGATTTAGTCCCAAGATATCCGGAATGACAGGTCCCTCTAACTAACAACGCATAAATCCGGGTGGCCCCCGGTGAGTCAACATCCAACTCAAAAGCCGGCCGCGCTCTCGAATTGGCCTCTACCGTCTGGATGAGGTCGGGTTAGCTACCCAAACAGATGTGGGCAGCCCCCTAGCTCCCTGGGGTGGACCAACAAAGAAACCATGTCTCTGCTGGCCCGAGTTGTTTAAAGAATATCTTCCAGGAGCTACCCGACAGACACACACACACGGTTTTTAAATGGTAAAATCAGCTTGGGCCACCACTAGAAATGTTTGAAGCTAGGTAGGTAAGAAAAGGGGACCCCATAAAATCCCACACGCGGTTAGGCACGCTCAGTCTTAAAACCAATACCAGGAACTCGGATCCTAGGTGACTCGAATGGAAAAAAACGTCGAGGCGGGATAGCCTAGACCTTCCATCCTTCGTCGAATATAGTCAACATTTATAATAATCATATCATCAACAACAATATAATAATGTGATATCCCAAACAAAGGAGTAACAGGGTAACATCGTAGCATCCTAAGCATGCATACTAAGCAAGGGCTGAGCAACGAGCAATAGTAACATAGCAGTACATGGTTTGTTGGGAGGGGACATGGCTGTATCGGTTTGAAATGTGCATAAACAGGTTAATCAATGCAAACATGCTCACAAATGATATGGAACTAAATTAGACATGACAGGGAAGGCATGGAAAAAAGAATCATGCAAATAGGCATCATAGATCAAAAGATATTAAGCAAACAACATGGCATCACAAAGTAACAGACTTAGTGAAAAACTGAGGTGGCTGTCAAAAACAGCAGCATAGCAACTTTGGAGCTCAACAACTATATGACCAGCAAGCATAATATGACAAAGCAATACATGTAATGGAAGTAGACATGATGCTTAACAATATGCAATTGGAATCGCTCAATTCCGATAAACAGTCGCGACACACTCGTTGACCGAAGTTGCAACAAAATAACAGTTTCAGCAACAGCAACACATTAACATCAGGATCACCACTTTGGAGCAAGATACAATCATGATGCAGCAAGAAATTATGGCATGTGAATGCATGAAACTGAAGTAGAAACAATGCTTAACGCAACGCAAAAGGAATCACTCCATTCCGACGTACGGTTGCGACGCAACCGTCGTCCAATGTTTCAACAAAATATCAATTTCAGACAGACTTAACAGCAGTTTCAGTTTAACGATCTGGTGCCCTGTTTGACCAACATTTGCGCAATCAAGATGATCTCAAATGCAACTACTCCCAAAATATGGATGCTAGAGCACACAGAGCACAACCAAACAAAAAAGGAATCACCTCAATCCGATCTACGAGCTAACGGGAAATCGCATTGCAAGTAAAGTACTTGAGGTAAAATTCTTGGGACTTAGAAATTACAGGGGGTGTCGAGCTCGGGGCTGCATCTCCCATGGCGGGCTGGACAGGACCAAATCGGCCATGGCGCGGGCACGGGAGGTCAGGGGAGGCTATTGGGCGTCTGGAGTCGGTGGAGGGTGGCCGGATCCGGCCGGATCCGGCCCGGGGAGTGGCCGGGGTGGCCGTGGGGCGTGGCCTCGAGCTCTTGGCCGAGCTCGGCCATGGCCATGGCGCCCATAACCTGCACGGGGAGAGAGAGGAGGTTAGAGAGGAAGGAGGAGAAGGGAGAGGAGGAGGAGAGGAGGAAGGGGGCGGCCGGGGCGTGGTGGCTCGCCGGAGTTGGGCGTGGCGGCGGTGGGAGGAGCCGGCGGCTCGGCGCGGCCACGGCCATGGGAGCTCCGAGCTCGAGCTGCGGGCTGGCTCGGCCCGGCGGCGGACGGAGGAAGGCCTGCGGGGCCCGGATCGGCCCGGCGGCGCTGGGGGGCTGCTGGCTGTCTCCGGGCGCGACGGGGCGCGATCTGGGACCTCCGTTCCCAGACCTGACGGCTCCGGATGGCTGGGAGGCTAGGGTTTCAAAATTTGGGGGATTTGGGGGCAAATTTTGTGGAAAAACTGAGGGGGTGGCTGCAAATTTCCATTAGGGTAAACCCTAATTGGGTGGTGGGAGTCTGGTGGTCTTTATATAGGCAGGTTGGCTGGCCTTTTTACGCAAATGCCCTCGGTACCCCGCTCCCGCGTCCGGTGATCGCGTTCTTGACCGCCGAGACTCCGTACGGACTCCGATTCCGACGAAATATCGAACCACGCGCTCAGCGCGTCGAGCCCGTCGATCGTACCTCACTGCGGTGACATTCCGACAAAAAATTTTGGCGCCCCATAAAATAATCCGTTTATTAAATAAACGGGGTTCGCGTTCCGGTGGCGATGGTTGGTCATGTGCCGGTTGCGACGGTGCTCGGGTGAAACCCGGTGTCGCAAAGGTCGAGTGTCAGGGTGGCAAGGTTCAGTCTTCGTCCGGTACGAGATAAGAGGGGGATAATAATCGCCGATCGATAAATCGGGGATGCAAACACCGCAAACAATTCAGACAATCAAACAATTCAAACCGAAAACAAAATTTTTAATTTTTGTGGAAACTGGGCTGTTACATCGGCTCTTCCTATTGAGGAGTCGATCCCACAATAATCAAGAAGCAGGAGGAGGTCTTTACCGCACCGATGGGGCTGAACCTGGGTAAACCGCCGAGTCCCGTGTCAATGTCGACTCTCTCCTTGATTTCGCCTCGCAGCAAAGGTCCCATGATAAGTCCGACTCCGCGGACATCTGCCATGACTTCCCCACGATAGTTGGCGCCCACCATGGGGCCTGCGCTCACAAGTGTTGAGATTCTAGGAGGAGCTCTGCAAGGTATGCAAGGATTCGCTGCTGGCCGAATCACCAGAAGTCGGAGCGGGATGCTCCACATCGATGACGCCACCTGGGGTCCTGAAGCCGACTTCATTGAGTCAGGTTATCAGATCCCAGTCAGCTCCATCCACCTCTTCATCGATGGATTGAAAGGATCGGAGCCAGAACCGGATCATTATGCCCCTACTCAAGCTGCAAGCCGGCTACTTGCCGGCTCTGATCGAGCCTTTATCGGATTCATCAACGAACCCCCGAAGATTGCATGCTCTGTTGAGACCTTGATGGATGATGACTCGGCGGAACTCCCTGAACAGGATGAAGTCCATGTGAAAACACCGAGACAGCCACCAATTAGGCTATATGGCCTGAAAAACGCAGGAGCCACCTACCGGCGGGTAGGGCAGAGCTACTTCGAAAAGAAGATAAGTCAAAACACACATATTTGTGCGGACGGTATGTTCATATCCCAGATAACTGACTCATTTATCAGTGACCTACAAGTTCCTCTCAAAGAGACAAGTCAGCCTGATACTGCCTTCCATCACGCCTTCGTCGGGTTTATTGGTGAGTTCCCAGAACAGGAGTGTTTTGACGGAACCCCAAACCACTATAAGGATGGTTTCTTCGATGCTGACTCATATCAAGAAGAAGACAAATACTCAGATAACGGATCAATTCGATCCATCGGGGAAGGCAGACTCGGATCCGATCCAGAAGAATACGACCCAGACTCTCCCTACTTCGACAATTCGGCTCACGAGACACATGGAAATGCCGATGCCACCCAAAATTCATCAAAAAGAAAAATGGCTCAGAACTACGAACCACCAATGTGTGGCAGCGATTGAGCCGGAACAGAGCTGGCCCTGACCAGGAATTAGAAGAAAACCAGAAAAGGCCATGATGCTACAGGAAGAGATAGCCCGGGAGCATAAAAGTCTCACAGAGGCACAAGACCGACTTCCACAGGAGATACGGCATGACAGGGTTCAGGAGTCGATAGGCCTTCATCTTACCCCTATGACCAATGTGCTAAGATGCATAAAGGAGGTAGCCGAGGACCTAAAGGGACTTGTGGATGCTGTCGCCAGATATGCCGAGTTCAGTGAAGCCAAATATAATGAATCGCAACTTCAATTTCGGACCCACCACAGAAAACGCAGGTACAACCCGACCTCACAGGAATACGGTAGCAACCACTCCCAGAGATACGGACGACCACCAAGGAAGGAAAAAAGGCACCGGGATTGTGACAAAGCTATGAAAGAAGCTTGCCCAAAGCATTCCATACTGGGTCGGCTCGCTAACCACACCTAGGATCAGAGCTACTTCATACAAGAGTACAGACGCCAAGTCGAGAAAAACATTCTAGAGGCAAGTCAGTACGATGACGGCCCAACCGGCTCACACAGCCGCAAGAGGTCAAGAACATGGACTCGTCCACAATAGAGAGTCGATCCGGGTTATCAAACCCAGGAAACAGGCCAAGGGACGAGACACCCCAACACCTCATTACAGTAAAGTATATATACTACTCATTAAAGCCTACCGACTCATGAAGCAAACGAAGAAGCCGACAGCCCATGTACTTATCACCAAGTGAAAGAACATGGGATATTGTCCAGCTCCGTCCCTACTTCATCTAGAGTCGGCCTAAAAAAAGGGGTCGACACTCGTCGCACCGGCTCTCGCCATATAAACATAAGTCGACATTCGTCGGACCGGCTCTCGCCAACATAATAAATATGAGTCGACATTCGTCGCATCGGCTCTCGCCGCACTTCAAAAAGCCGACTCACGTCGCATTAGGCCATCGTCGTTTACAATATAAGTCAATTCTCACCGCACCGGCTCTCGCCATACTATAAACAATCGACTCTCATCATACTGGCTCTCGCCACATACAATGAATAAGTTGATTGCAGGTTGCATCGGCTGTCGCTAAATAAATTCTCGTCGTTGACTACGGTCACGATGACTCCTTCATGCATTACATCCTATGCTTTGCATGCAATTACTTTCTCATCATCTTTGCATCATACATACTTTGCATTATTATATCTCAGAGACCTGGGGGATTGATACCCTTCTATTGGTACTGAGCATGTATATCGCTTATTCAGATGAATCGGGGAGCTCGATGACATCCGTCGAATCAAATCTGAGAACTCATAATATATATGTAAAATTCCGCATGTATGTGGCTTATTCAGGGGAAGTAGGGGAGTTCGATGGCACCCATCGACTCTTATCCGAAGAAATAACGGCATATACATGAACTTGCTAAACACGCCTTAACATTGGCCTGTATAGCTCAAGCTCATAGGACCTACGTGTACCCGGCTTAGTCTAAATACCTTGGGGGCTTACAGCAACGCCTATCGAGTTTAGTCTTAAGTACAGGGAACGCTAGTCATATGTTTCTGGCTTAAAGAGAAGTACCGACTCAAAGATAACCCAATAATCTATCTCAACGAGAAGATAAGGCGTGTTAAAACTGGAGTCGACTTCTATATGATCCTTTCCACTTTATTTTTTGCATGCATCATAGCCTTTTTTTCTTTTGCTACTATTTTTTTCCTAACAAATCTTATGAAATACACGCCGACTTCAAAAAAGCATATGACTCAGCTGTAACCATGGCAAGTGTCGGGACCCGGGGTTAGCGTATGCAAGCCTCGCTACAACACAATCATATGGAGAGCCGAGAACCGTACCCACTTGTCTAAGCAGACAAGGCACAACACAGAATGTTCTCGGAAAGCATCAAACGTGAGGGGCATCCCATTCAGGCCGGATGATCCACTGAGATGGGTCCTCATCGTCCGCACACAAGTCTAACTGATATGAGTGGTGAACTCCCATACTCATAGACAAGTCGCCTCAACCATAATATCGATTGTATTATAACCCTTACATAGACTTACTCCAGCCCGATCACTTAGTCGGGGTCTACGGCGGGCTCGATCATACCACAAAGTGTGCATGAGACAGAGTCTCGAACAATCGCATCGCGATGCCCCAAGCTGCGCACATCTAAGGGCCACTTGGTGTATGAAAGACCGCCAGCCAGATCACAACTAAGGTCTTGAAAACCCATACTAAGACATGCATGTTATAAACATACACGCAACACACATGTCTAGTATGAACTGCAGGTATCATTGCAATTCTCTACAAAGTATATACTTTATTGAAAACTCTTACAGAGTGCACACAGAGATCGCAAGTCTGTGATCCAACATTACAACAAGCATGCGGAAGCAAAGTAGGTCTAAGTACAGACAAGTTTAACAAATGGCTTAGAAAATCCTTATCTATAAACAAGACCTCCACGAGGGAACCAGTCTGCTGACTGGGACTACACTAGCTTGGTCTTGGTCTGAGTCTTCATTCTTCGAGCTTCGCGTAGAAGCCACCATCAGGTAGGTGGGTTCATCTAAAACATAGAATAAGCAAACGTGAGTACAAAGTCGTACTCAGCGAGACTTACGTAGGAGCTATACTACTCATGCACATGTATCAAGGTAAAGGGAGGTTGGGTTTCACTTGCAGAAGTGCCAGCTTTGACTTGGCTAGTCCTGAACTACGAGTACCAGACTTGAGGTAAGAAGCGTACACGAGTCCACTAAATCTCCAACCAATTACACCACTATGGTGCCCTCCTCGACTTCCCCACGAGAAAGCACGCCATAGCACTCACACTTATCTTGGTGTGTTTTTTAGGAGTATCCAGTTCAAGTTGTCTAATAATCAAGCTAAGCTTTCCAAGCAGTCCATAACCGCGGACGCGGCTATTCGAATAGTTTTGTTAACCCTGCAGGGGTGTACCGCTACACACCTGTGTCATCAGTTACCGCCTTTTGCGTGTCACCGTTCAAGAGATGACAGCGAGGATGCCACCACAACTGTTACCTCATAGCCGATCTAGTACAAGAAAGCCGCCTACCTGGGTGGGCTACCACTATCGTGAACCCGGCCGGTTTACCGAAGTGGACCCAGATGATGTGTGCGTGGTGCATATGCCGGTCTCGGCTGAGCCGTTCTCTCACTTAGCAGCCATGCCACAAACCTACCAGAACTCCGAACTACTGCGACATCTGGACATCGAAAGGGATGAGTTAATAGGTTGAGAGGGGTCAGTGAGCCCAATGTTTGGTTTTACTTGTCACAACCCCAAGTTAGGTAATGTGCTAGGATCAAAGTCCTCTTGCATCATGTGAAAATTTTCAAAATAAATCATTGAAATCAAAATCAAAAGCAAAATGGGAGAAGGAACCCCCCAGATGAATTAATTCAAAAGGCCAGATAAAAATCTTCTCCAAAAATTCATGTTAGATTTTTGAAAAGTCTTATAAATGAGTATGATCATTTTAAAAATGATTTGGAGTCATACCCATGCTCATGGATTTTTCAAATAATCAAACAGTGCCTTGGAATTAATTAAAAACCCCTATTTGATTTAAAATTCAAATTATTTGAATTTTAAAAATGTTCAAACTTTACAAGTGGCTAGCCTAGTATATTGTGATGCCACATAAATAGTTTCAGCATTTTATAAAATGGTTTGGTATTTTTATCAGAGCCAAAACAAAATTACAGAAAAAGAAAGGAAAGATTAAACAGAAAGTAAAAGAGAAAGACTTACCTGTCGCCCAGGCGGAGCCGGCCCAGCCAGCGCACCCGGCACACCAGGGGCACGGGGGTCTTCTTCCCCGCCCCGCGCACCCAAGCTGCTCGGTGGAATGCCACCGAGCCAGCCGGGGGTGACACGTCGCCGCCGAGCGCCTTCCAGGCCTCCCGAGCCCTCTAGACGCGTCCTGGAGACGCCTCTCCGCCGTCCCAGTCCATTCCCCCCTCCACGAGCTCCCTCCCTTCCTCTCTTGCCCGATTCATCGCCGTCCGAGAAGAACACCGGAGCGCCGTCGAGCCCACGCGTAGCCATTGACGCCGAGAAGCCCCCGGAGCTTGTCCATCGTCTTCGCCGCAGTCGTCTTTGTCTTCGAGCGGAGTAGGAGGAGCTGAAGCCCCCTGGAACTGCTGAATCGCGTCGTCGTCTTCGTCTACGGCCGCCGCACGACTTCGTCGATTACGTCGCCGTTGAGCCACCCCAGCCATCGCCACCACCTCTGCTGTGTTCCTGGTGAGCTCGTGATCAAAACCCCTCACTTTCCTCCTTCAATTGCTTCCTCTAGCCATGGCTGCCATGAGAGCCGAAGTTCATCGCCGCCGGGATCCATGGCGACGACCAACCGCTACGCCATCGAGCCCGCCATGATGTCCATCATGTTCCCCGTGCTCCTCCTCGTCAAACCAACCTAGCCCCTCCTAGATCCGTGCCCTGGAACGAAATCCCGATCACGGTCGTAGCTAGGTCGCCGCAGAACTTGACGCCGGCGAGCGTACCGTGCACCCCAGCACTTGGGATCAGTCCCATTCGACGCGCGCGAGTGAGGGCTTCAAGATGGTGGACTCCGCGCTCCAATTCATCGACGGATTCGCCCTCCCCGTGCAGCGCCACCGCGGTCCAGTCGCCGGCGGTTAACCGCCGGTGGGTTAGCCCAAACCCCCCCCCCCCTTAATCACCCGGCTAATGACCCCCTGGGTCACTGACCAGTGGGCCCAGTGGCTTAATTAAGCCACTGGATTAATTAACCCCACGGTTTAAACCACCCAGCCACTGACAGGTGGGACCCCTTTGTCAGCCCCCCCCTTGACGCCAGCATGAGGTCATGCTGACGCAGTAAACCTTTTTCCAGAATTAAATGAATTAAAGAAATTCCAGAAAATCCAGAAATTAGCCCAAACTTTGGAAATTCATAGAAAATTCATATTAACTCCAAATTGGACAAATAATATATGAAAAATGATCAGGAGAAAATAAGCTATCCAAAAATGCAACTTTCAACTATGTTTGAGTTGATTTTAAAATGGGATCAGTAGCATATGTCATTTGAATTATTTGGAATTAATTCAAATTCAGTTCAAATGTTTTTGCAACTTGGACCATGGAATTATGCTACATTTCAACCACACCTCAGAGGCATATCATACACATTTCCAAAAGGTTCAAAATGATCAAACAATGTCACATGTAACTTGGTTAAGTTTGAATTCAAATCGGAGTTTGAATTTGCAATTCAAATTGCAATATACTCCATTTAAATGGAATTGCTTCACATATCAAAGCATATACATCAAGTTTCAACCTTCAACCATGTGATTGTGCATTGTATTTATATTGCTTCCTTGTTTGTTGTTTGTCGAGTAGAGGTGGAACCGGAACAGGAGGCTGGCCCCTTCGCTGAAGACCCCGAACCAGAACCTCGTCAGCAAGGCAAGCAAACCCCCATTGATCATGTCGATAAAATCCCACTTCCCTCTCATATCTCGCTTATGCATTGTATAGGATGATTACCATGCTACGTTTCTACCGCATAGATGAACCCATTCCTTTGCATGACATATCATTTGTCACAGTAGTAAGCAAACCACAATCCTAGCAAATGTAGGAGTTGTTTGATATCATGTGGCCCCTGCAATTGTTACTGCTTATTGCATGCTTAGAGTGATACAATGTTGTTACTGTGATGTGAGTCGGGATGGTAGTGATCATGATAATGATGGTAGAAAAGTGTTGGTGAATCGACCATAATACAAGGTGAACGATGAGAGGCTGTGTAGGAGTACACAATGGATTGTCTCGTTGAACACCGCCCTAAGTCCGAGTTCTTCTGTGGTGATCCAAGATGAAGAGTACAACCACACATTGGGCTCACTGACCCCTCTCAACTTACTAACTCATCCCCTTCGATGTCCAGATGTCGCAATAGTTCGGAGTTCTGGTAGGTTAAGTGGCCTGGCTGCTAAGTGAGAGAACGGGTCATCCAAGACCGGCTTTTACGCCACGCACACATCATCTGGGTCCACTTCGGCAAACCGGCCGGGTTCACGATAGTGGTAGCCAACCCAGGTAGGCGGCTCTCTTGGACTAGATCGGCTATGAGGTAACAGTTGTGGTGAGCATCCTCGCCGGCACCCCTTGAATGGTGTCGAGATCAAAGGCGGTAACCGATGGTCATGTGTGTGTAGCGGTACACCCCTGCAGGGTTAACAAAACTATTCGAATAGCCGCGTCCGCGGTTATGGACTGCTTGGAAAGCTTAGCTTGATTATTAGACAACTTGAACTGGATACTTCTAAAACACACCAAGATAAGTGTGAGTGCTATGGCGTGCTTTCTCGTGGGAAGTCGAGGAAGGCACCATAGTGGTGTAATTGGTTGGTGAAAGTAGTGGACTCGTGTACGCTTCTTACCTCAAGTCTGGTACTCGTAGTTAAGGACTACCCAAGTCAAAGCTGGCACTTCTGCAAGTGAAACTCCACCTCCCTTTACCTTCATACATGTGCATGAGTAGTATAGCTCCTATGTAAGTCTTGCTGAGTACGACTTTGTACTCACGTTTGTTAATCTATGTTTTAGATGAAACCGCTGACCCCGAAGGTGGCTTCTTCATCGAGCTCGACGACTGAAGATCAAGCTAGTCTAGTCCCAGTCAGACGACTGGTTCCCTCATGGAGAGCTTGTGTTTAAATAAGGCTTCTTAAGCCATTTGTTAAACTTGTCTGTACCCAGACATACTTTGCTTCCGCTTGTTTGTTGTAATGTTGGATCACATGCTTGTGATCTCTGTGTGCACTCTATAAGAGTTTCAATAAAATGTATACTTTGTAGAGAATTGCAATGATACCTACTGTTCATACAAGGCGTGTGTGATGCGTGTATGTTTATAACATGCATGTCTTTGTATGGGTTTTCGAGACCTTAGTTGTGATCTGGCTGGTGGTATTTCATACAGCAAGTGGCCCTTAGATGTGCGCAGCTTGGGGCATCGCGATGCGATTGCTTGAGACTCCATGTCATGCACACTTTGTGGTATGATCGAGCCCGCCCTAGACCCGGACTAAGTGATCGGGCTGGAGTAAGTCTATGTAAGAGTTATGAGATAGTCGATAGTATGTGAATATGGAAGTTCATCACCATAATCATTAGACTCGTGTGCGGACGATGAGGACCCATCTCAGTTGATCATCTGGCCTGGATGGATGCCCCTCACGTACGATGCTTTCCGAGAACGTTCTGTGCTTGGCCTTGTCTGCTTAGACAAGTGGGTACGGTTCTCGGCTCTCCATATGACTATGTCTTAGCTGGACTTGCATACGCTAACCCCGGGTCCCGACAGACTTGGTATCAGAGCAGGACTGACTGTAGGACTAGCAGCCTTGGCCGAAGTTGAGTCTAGCTTGCTATAGTTATACAGTTACTCTGGGTATATAAGGGAACAACGTAAGGCTTCTTTTTTCTCCTTACCCTCTTCGTTCTGAGTTCCGAGTCACCCTCATCTTGTTCTACGGGAAGATAGGACTAGGCTCTCCTCTGTCTGATCAGAACATTACCTAACTTGGGGTTGTGACAACTCGCCCCCACTCAACAGAATCTCGTCCCGAGATTCAGAAGTCTGCGGGAGGAAGGAGGGGTATTCGGCACGGAGACGGTCTTCTCTTTCCCACGTGGCTTCTCTCTCAGAGTGGTGTGACCATTGAACTTTCAGAAACTTAATCTTCTGACGACAAGTGACATGTTCTGTGGAATCAAGAGTACGAACTGGGTATTCTCGATAAGAAAGGTCATCTTGGAGATCAAGCGTTTCGTGGTCGACTTCGCGGATGGGGTCCTTGAAGCAACGCCTGAGTTGGGACACATGGAATACATCATGTACTCGGGAAAGGTGCGGGGGCAGTTCAAGTTGGTAGGCAACTTCTCCACGTTTAGCAAGAATGCGGAAAGGTCCGATGTAGCGTGGGTCTAACTTGCCTTTGATACCGAAACGTTGGGTTCCCTTCAGAGGAGTAACCCGAAGGTAAGCCTTCTCATCCAGATTGTCGCTTTATTGCCTATGATGACGATCATAGTAGCTTTTCTCACGAGACTGGGCTGCTTTCAATTGATCACGAACAATGCGAACTTGCTCTTCTGCTTCCTTGATCATATCCGGTCCAAAGAGTTGTCTTTCACCGGTTTCTGACCAGTTTAAGGGTGTTCGACATCGTCGTCCATAAAGGAGTTCAAAAGGAGCCATGTTCAGACTAGATTGAAAACTATTGTTATACGCAAATTCAGCGAATGGAAGAGACTTCTCCCAATTCTTTCCGAATGAGATAACACAAGCTCTGAGCATGTCTTCGAGAATTTGGTTAACCCTTTCGACTTGACCGCTAGACTGAGGATGAAAAGCTGTACTAAAGGAGAGATGAGTTCCCATAGCATTTTGAAAGCTTCCCCAGAATCTAGAGGTAAAAAGGCTACCACGATCAGAATTGATTTCCAAAGGAACACCGTGAAGGGATACAATTCTAGAGACGTACAAGTCCGCTAACTGGCTAGCAGTTATAGACTCGCGAACCGGAAGGAAGTGAGCAACTTTGGAAAGTCTATCTATGACAACGAAGATGGCATTGTTTCCTTTCTGGGTTCTTGGAAAGCCGGTGATGAAGTCTATAGTGACTTTGTCCCATTTCCACTCCGGAATGGACAAAGGTTGAAGTGTACCAGCAGGTCTTTGATGTTCTGCCTTAATGCGACGACAAACATCACATTCGGCAACAAACCGAGCAATGTCTCTCTTCATCCTAGTCCACCAAAATCTCTGGCGTAGATCTCGGTACATTTTTGTGCTACCGGGATGAATCGAGAGGGGTGTGTCATGGGCTTCTTTGAGGATGAGTTGCCTTAGTTCCCTATTCTTAGGTACTACTAAACTATTTACAAAGAATACCGTTCCTTTACTATCTGTGGAGAAACACTTAGCAACTCCGCTAGCAATGTTCTCCTTGATCCGGCGAACACCTTGTGCACGCCTTTGGGCAACTATGATTTGATCCTCAAGGGTTGGTTTCGCCACCAAGGTAGAAAGATAGCCATGAGGAACAATCTCAAGATTGAGCTTGAGAAATTCCTCATGAAGAAGTGGTTGATACTGTTGTAACATGAGGTTGTTACAATACGACTTACGACTTAGTGCATCAGCCATGACATTGGCTTTGCCTGGGGTGTAAGAAATTCCTACGTCGTAATATTTTATCAACTCAATCCAGCGTCTTTGCCTGAGATTATGATCTGGCTGGGTGAAAATGTATTTGAGGCTTTGGTGGTCGGAATAGATCTCACAACGATTACCAAGGAGGTAATGTCGCCAAGTTGTTAGGGCATGAACTACGGCAGCGAGTTCAAGGTCATGGGTAGGATAGTTCTCTTCATGTGGCCGCAACTGGCGTGAAGCATAAGCTACCACATGTCTGTCTTGCAGAAGTATGCATCCTGACCCTTGCCGTGATGCGTCACAATAGATCTCGAAATCCTTTTTGGTGTCTGGAGGTGCAAGTACGGGTGCAGAAGTCAATCTTCTTTTTAGCTCTTGAAAGCTTTCCTCGCACTTGGGAGTCCATAGGAATTTCTTATCTTTCTTGAGAAGTTCAGTTAGAGGCTTTGCAACTTTAGAAAAGTTCTCGACGAAGCGACGACAATAACTGGCTAGGCCAAGATAACTCCTAACTTGCTTAACCGATTCAGGTGGAGTCCAGTCAAGGACGGCCTGAACTCTCTCGGGATTCACAGCAATGCCTTTTGCAGAAATCACGTGGCCTAAGTAGGACACTTCTGGTAGCCAGAATTCACACTTGGAGAATTTAGCATACAGGCGATGCTCTCTAAGTTTCATCAATACCAGCCTTAGGTGTTCTGCGTGCTCTTCTTCGTTCTTCGAGTAGATGAGAATGTCATCAAGATAAACTACAACAAATTTATCTAGGTACTCCATGAAGATCGAATTCATTAAGCGCGAGAATGTGGCGGGGGCATTGGTTAAACCAAAGGACATGACGGTATACTCGTAAAGACCATAACGAGTAGTAAAAGCCGTTTTTGGAATGTCCTCGTTTCGGATTTTGATTTGATGATAGACTAATATCAAATCCATCTTGGAGAAAACAGAGGATCCTGCAAGTTGATCATAAAGATCATTGATCCTGGGCAGTGGGTACTTGTTCTCTATCGTCGCTAGATTTAGCGGGCGATAGTCTACGCACATCCTTTCTGTTCCATCTTTCTTCTTTACGAACAAAACGGGGCAACCCCATGGCGATGAGCTAGGGCGGATGAAGCCTTTTGCCAACGAAGCATCAAGTTGGGTTTTTAGCTCAGCTAGCTCATGTGGGGCCATTTTATATGGGCGTCTGGAAATTGGGGCTGTGTCTGGTATAAGATCCACTATAAACTCTACACACCTGTCGGGTGGCATTCCCGGCAGCTCTTCAGGAAAGACATACGGGAAGTCATGAACCACCGGAATATCTTCAAGTTCAGGAAGGGGAAGTACATTCAATGAATGCACCTGGGTTCTTGTTCTGTATGAGGTGTAGTTGACGGTCTTTCCTGAAGGGTAGGTGAGTTTCACGGATTTTCCTTTGCAATCCAGGTAGGCATTCTGTCTTGATAGCCAATCCATGCCAAGGATGACATCAATGTCTGAAGATTTGAGGGCTATGAGTGAAGCAAGGAATACTAAACCCTCAATTGCAATTTGATTACCATGGCTTACTCTAGTAGTTTGCCATCTTGACCCTGGAGTTTGAATAATCATTGGGGTGGACAGTTCAACAAAGGATAACTCATGACGAAGTGCATAACTTTCCGACATGAATGAATGAGATGATCCTGGGTCGAAAAGAATGGAAGTAGGAACATAATTGACTGGAAGCGTACCAAGAATGACATCAGAAATGTCGTCAGTCTCTTCGGCGGCAATCTGGTTCACACGTCCACGAGTGGCGGGAGGAGCGGGCTTGGTGGTGTAGACCTTCTAGGGTGGCTTGCCACGACCATTGTTGTTGCCTCCGGCACGGGGTGGAGCATTCTGATTCTGGAGCTGGTTCTGGGGACACTCACGAGAATAGTGGCCTGCCTGACCACACTTGTAACAGGCTCCAAAGACAGTGCGTGGAGCTGGGTTGTTTGGTGGAGTGGGGTGGAACTGAGCTGGTGGACGAGGCGCCACATAGGATGGCCTCGGTGGGTTGTTCTGGCGGAACATACTGTTTGGAATCCCTGAGGGCCTGAACTGGATGAACTATCATCTCTAGGGTGTTTGAGAAAGTCATTGGGGGTGTTCATGTCCTCTGCCTTGATGGCTTTGTTGACAAGGACTTGGAAGGTGGCAAAGTCATGCAGATTGATCTCACGACGGAGTCCAGAATTGAGTCCACGACGGAACCTCTCTTGTTTCTTGGAGTCGGTGGAGACTTCTTCAGTAGCATAACGAGCAAGTCGGTTGAACTCGCGACTAAACTCATCAACAGTCCTTCTTCCTTGAGTGAGATTGCAGAACTCCACACGCTTGCGGTCCATAAGACCCTTTGGAATGTGGTGCTCACGGAAGGAAGTGCAGAATTCCTCCCAAGTGGTGGGTGGTCCAACGGGACGCATGTTCAGAAAATTCTCCCACCAAGAGCTAGCTGCACCTTCAAGGTGATAGGTGGCATAGTTGACCTTGTCGCCATCTGCAACATGGCCTGCCTGAAGCTTCCTCTCGATGCTGCGAAGCCAGTCATCGGCGTCAAGGGGCTCGGTGGAGTAACTGAAAACCGGGGGATGAAGCCGGATGAAGTCGTTCAAAGACACCAACTCATTGCGTTGCTGAGTGGTGTTGCGGGCAATGACCTCCAGCAAATGGTGAGAGTCTCGGCGGTTCCTCTCAACCTCCATCAGAACCTGAGCCATTGTGGGTGGGGGTGGAAGGTTGCCTTCCTCCTGGTCATTCCGACGACCCTGGTTACGACCAAGCTGGCCACGGGTTCCTTGAGACATCCTGAAGGTGAAAATCAAAGTCAAACAGAGCTGATTTGAAGAGTCTAAACAAGGTATTGAGGTACTGGAAGGATTACAGAGCAAAGGAAGTAATCATCTTGACAACATGGTGATAAAAGCATACAAGCCATATATTCACAAGCTGTCAAACAACCATACATCGTTTTAGTACAAGCACCAAGCTAATACAAACGTGATGAAGATGATACATCCTTCAGAGGCACTCTGACTTCCTATACATTATTTATCTAAGCCTCTGGAACTTAGACACCTTGCGTACAATATAATAAGATACTTCTACATCCTCACTAAGGTAAGACCACAGACGGTCTCACACATCTCCATCTCCATAGTAGTCCTCGTAAAAGTTACCCGCGTATCCCGGTAGCTGAAGATGGCCATCGGAAAACACGGAGGCCTGTGGACCCTGATATCCATTTGGGCAAGGATGGGGCCTAGGTCCAGCGTAGGGTGGAAGCAAAGGACCACGGGGTGGAATAATGCCTCCAATCTCGGGCCAAGCAACTCGAGAAGGCATCTGTGTCCTCACAGGGTAGATAGCATCATACTCAACTGATCCCACACTCACGAAGGGTGCCAAGAGTGTCAATGCTCGATACAGACGGACACGAGTAGAGTGAAGCTCGAATCGAAGGGCACGTGCATCACGATCTCGATCACTAGCAAACCTAGCAGTCATCTGAAGTGCTGGATCCTCTCCGGAGTGATCTGAGTAGAGTCCAGTGTAATATCCAGGGATATAGCGGAACGAGGTCTCTCTCAGCATAGTGTGCTCCTCTCTCAGCAGGGTCATACATGAGTATGCAGCATCCTGCACAGCCATGTTCTCGGTCATGCCAATGCCATGTCCAAAGTGGATAGGCTGAGTGACTCCATTGTGGTGCGGGTAGATCTTGACAATGCAGTGGTACTGAGTCTGGTTGAAGTCGTGGAACTGCTCCTCGACGGTGTACTCAGGATACCATCGATATCCCACATAGGACATCATCTCGATTAACGTGGCGGGATGACCACGCACATCGAGGCACCGGGTCAGACGAACAATCTGACGAGGGGGAAGATCTGCCATCTGAAACAGAAAGAAGGAGTTTGCAAATGCATCAGATTATGAGATAAACCTGGAATGACTCGGACAACATAACGGCTGTAATTGTAAGAAAAGACAATTTCTTACAACATGGAAAACAGCACTTACATTATACGATGTAAGAAATCAGCATCACAACAATGCTGGGAAACCGGACACAACTTTCCTACGGCTACAAGGAAGCAAACAACGAGATGTTCTAATCAGACAGAGGAGAGCCTAGTCCTATCTTCCCGTAGAATAAGATAAGGGTGACTCAGAACTCAGAACGAAGAGGGTAAGGAGAAAAAAGAAGCCTTACGTTGTTCCCTTATATACCCAGAGTAACTATATAACAATAGCAAGCTAGACTCAACTTTGGCCAAGGCTGCTAGTCCTACAGTCAGTCCTGCTGTGATACCAAGTTTGTCGGGACCCGGGGTTAGCGTATGCAAGTCCAGCTAAGACATAGTCATATGGAGAGCCGAGAACCGTACCCACTTGTCTAAGCAGACAAGGCCAAACACAAAACGTTCTCGAAAAGCATCGTACGTGAGGGGCATCCCATCCAGGCCGGATGATCAACTGAGATGGGTCCTCATCGTCCGCACACGAGTCTAATGATATGGGTGATGAACTTCCATATTCACATACTATCGACTATCTCATAACTCTTACATAGACTTACTCCAGCCCGATCACTTAGTCGTGGTCTAGGGCGGGCTCGATCATACCACAAAGTGTGCACGAGACGGAGTCTCAAGCAATCGCATCGCGATGCCCCAAGCTGCGCACATCTAAGGGCCACTTGGTGTATGAAAGACCGCCAGCCAGATCACAACTAAGGTCTCGAAAACCCATACAAAGACATGCATGTTATAAACATACACGCAGCACATATGTCTAGTATGAACAGCAGGTATCATTGCAATTCTCTACAAAGTATATAATTTATTGAAAACTCTTACAGAGTGCACACAGAGATCACAAGTCTGTGATCCAACATTACAACAAGCATGCGGAAGCAAAGTAGGTCTGGGTACACACAAGTTTAACAAATGGTTTAGAGAAGCCTTATCTATAAACAAGCCCTCCATGAGGGAACCAGTCTGCTGACTGGGACTACACTAGCTTGGTCTTGGTCTGAGTCTTCATTCTTTGAGCTTCGGGTAGAAGCCACCATCAGGTAGGTAGGTTCATCTAAAACATAGAATAAGCAAACGTGAGTACAAAGTCGTACTCAGCAAGACTTATGTAGGAGCCATACTACTCATGCACATGTATCAAGGTAAAGGGAGGTGGGGTTTCACTTGCAGAAGTGCCAGCTTTGACTTGGCTAGTCTTGAACTACGAGTACCAGACTTGAGGTAAGAAGCGTACACGAGTCCACTACATCTCCAACCAATTACACCACTATGGTGCCCTCCTCGACTTACCCACGAGAAAGCACGCCATAGCACTCACACTTATCTTGGTGTGTTTTTTAGAAGTATCCAGTTCAAGTTGTCTAGTAATCAAGCTAAGCTTTCCAAGCAGTCCATAACCACGGACGCGGATATTCGAATAGTTTTGTTAACCCTGCAGGGGTGTACCACTACACACATGTGTCATCAGTTACCGCCTTTTGTGTGTCACCGTTCAAGAGATGACAGCGAGGATGCCACCACAACTGTTACCTCATAGCCGATCTAGTCCAAGAAAGCCGCCTACCTGGGTCGGCTACCACTATCATGAACCCGGCCGGTTTACCGAAGTGGACCCAGATGATGTGTGCGTGGTGCATAAGCAGGTCTCGGCTGAGCCGTTCTCTCACTTAGCAGCCAGGCCACAAACCTACCATAACTCCGAACTACTGCGACATCTGGACATCGAAAGGGATGAGTTAATTGGTTGAGAGGGGTCAGTGAGCCCAATGTGTGGTTGTACTCTTCATCTTGGATCACCACACAAGAAATCGGACTTTTCCACCAAGATGATCAACGAGACAACTCACCGTGTACTCCTACACAGCCTCTCATCGTTCACCTTGTATTAGGGTAGATTCACCAACACCTTTCCACCAACATCATCATGATCACTACCATCCCGACTCACATAACAATATCATCATGGTATCACTCTAAGCATGCAATAAGCAGTAACAGTTGTAGGGGTCACATGAAATCAATCAACTCCTATATTTGCTAGGATTGTGGTTTGCTTACTACTGTGACAAAATGATAGGTCATGCAAAGGAATGGGTTCATCTATGCGGTAGAAACGCATCATGGTAATCATCCTAAACAATGCATAAGCGAGACATGAGAGGGAAGTGGGATTTTATCGACATGATCAATGGGGGTTTGCTTTCCTTGCTGACGAGGTTCGGGTTCGGGGTCTTCAACGAAGGGGGCTGCCTCTTGTTCCGGTTCCACCTCTACTCGACAATTAACAAACAAGGTAGCAAAGTAAATACAATGCACAATCACATGATGGAAAGTTGAAACTTGATGTATATGCTTTGATGTGTGAAGCAATTCCATTTAAATGGAGTATATTGCAAATTGAATTGCAAATTCAAACTCCAATTTGAATTTGAATTTGGGAAAGTTACAAATGATGTTGTTTGATCAAGTTTAAACATTTTGAAATGTGTATGATATGCCTCTGATGTGTAATTGAAATGTAGCATGTTGCCATGGTCCAAGTTGCAAAAGCATTTGAATTTAATTTGAATAAATTCCAATTAAATCAAATGACAAATGCTACTGGTCCCAATTTAAATTCAACTCAAACATATTTCAAAGTTGGATTTTTGGATAGCTTATTTTCTCCTGATCATTTTTCATATATTATTTGTCCAAATTGGAGTTAATATGAATTTTCTATAAATTTCCAAAGTTTCAGCCTTTTTCTGGATTTTCTGTAATTTCTTGAATTCTCTTTATTCTGGAAAAGTCTTTACTGTGTCAGCACTGCGCCAGCATGGCGTCAGCAGGGGGCTGACCAGTGGGGCCGGGGTGTCAGTGGGGGGGTTAATTAACCCGGTTAGTTAAACTAACCAGGGGGTTTAGTTAGTGGCCTTGGGCCCACTGTCACTGACACCAGGGGGGGATTAAGGGGTGATTAGCCCGGGGGTTAGCCTGACAGGCCGGCGGCTAGCCGCCGGTTTCCACCACTGCGGCGGCGCTGCATGGGGAGGGTGGTCCCGGCCACCAAATCGCACGCCGAGACCACCAGAAGGTAGCCCTCAAACTTGCGCTTCACCTAGGCGAGTCGGGTGACCACGGGGAGGCCCGACGTGACGGCGGCGACTTGAACGGCGGCAGTCCGAGGCACGGCTTGGAACGGGATCGAGCAAGGGGGCTCTTCATGGCGCTGGGCTAGTCGGGATCGAACCAGAAGAGCTCGGCAAAGACGATGGACAGGTTCTCGAGTTCGTTTGCTTCACGGGTGCTCGCTGGTGAGCACACCGGCGACGAGGAGCCACGGCTCTCATGGCGGAATGAGCTAGAGGAGGCGAGCGGTGTCGTGGCTTGAGGGGAAATGCTCACCAGACGCTGGTGAACACGTTGGAGCAGGTGTCGGAGGAGGGGAGGTTACGGCGGCGGCGAATCGACCAACTCGAGTTCCGGCGGCCGGCGGTGATCCGATGAACCTGGCGTCGCTTCTAGACCAAATTGGAGCTCCTGCTTTTGCTAGTCGACGAAGACGAGGACGGGGAGGAGGATGGACACACCAGCTTGAGCCCTAGGTGGCGTTGGCTGCGAGTTCCATGGCGGGGCGCTCCGGCGAGTCTTCGGGAGGTGGAGAAATCGGGCGAGGGAGACGGGGAGGGTGTCCGAGGAGAGGGGGAATGGAACGGGGAAGCTTCTGGGTGTCTCCAGGACACGAGAAGGAGGCACGGGGAAGCGCCAGGCAAGCAGGTGGCGTGGTGGCCGCGGAATGCCGGCCACCGAGCTGCTTGCCGCCGCGCTGGAAGAAGACAAGGGGGGGGGCTGCGGGCTTGGGCTGCGGTGCGGTAAGTTGGGCCGGGGAGGCCCAGGTAAGTGGGCTACTTTGCCTTTTCCTTTTTCTTTCTGTTTTTCTTTTCTGTCTTTTGTTTTGGCTAGCAAAAAAAATACCTAGCCATTTTCTAAAATGCTGAAACTTTTTATATGGCCTCATAATAATATAGACTAGCCACATATAAAGTTTGGCACTTTTAAAAATTCAAATAATTTGAATCTGAACTCAAATAGGGGTTTTTGATTAATTCCAAGGCACTGTTTGAATATTTGAAAAATCCATGAGCATGGGGTGGGTCCCACATCACTTGATATGTGATCACACTCATTTATAAGACTTTTCAAAAAGCTAACATGAACTTTTGGAGCAGATTTTTATCTGGCCTTTTGAATTAATTCATCTGGGGGGGGGTTCCTTCTCCCATTTTGCTTTTGATTTTGATTTCAAAGATTTCTTTTGAAATTTTTAACATGATGCAAGTGACTTGCTAACCCTAGCACATTACCTAACAGAGGGTTCTGACAGCAAGCTAGCACGAATACTAGCTTTCTTCAAAGTTTCTTTTACAACACTAGCTTTGCCACTGGAAACACCGATATATCGCAACATGAGCGTTAACCTATGTGACTCGGTATAACACAAAGATGTTCATACCGACTCATGGGGACTACAGTTCGACTCTCTCTGTGATCGGCATGATGCAATTATGATCATACCGACTCATGAGGATTATACTTTGAAACTATCTATGATACGGCAAAACTTGTCGATTCACATATAACAAAGGTGGTCAGACTATTCATAAAGTCGGCCTCTGAGAACCTTCCCCTATGAAGCTAGCCGACTCCCAGAAGTTACACTAGTTCGGATGAAAATTATACTTTCCTAATTCAGTTGGTAAATAGGGTAAAGCTGGAACATGGCTCTATTCTACAACTCATATCAGAAGGAAAAGCTTCTTCAAGCAAGCGACAAATAAGTCAAAGGCAAAGCCAGATGGCATCACAAAGTTGGCATTCAAAAAGCCAAAAGGCAAATTTCAGATGAGACGCCTTAAAAGTATCTGCCCACATGCTGGTCACAAGCCACGGGACATGTTTCCCAATATTACAAACTCGGCACTATGGCCGCACATATATTTCAAAAAAATTCGCCCTCCAAAGGCTTACACTTGGACGTTGGCTTGGCTCTGAGATGAGGACCCGACAACATTTGCAGGCAGCAAGATTTCGTTGCAACTTTCCACTAAGTCCACGTCAGAAATGTCATCCATCATCAAGTCGTCCTCTTCTCCTCCTGGAAACGGCTCCACAGGATTGGCCGGCTCCGAAGTCTTCTTTGGAGTAGGAAGAAGAGAGAATTCGACGGGAGTCGGAAGATTGATCCGACGCCTCTTGCTGTGCTCATCATAGCCAGTTTCTAAACGATTTAGCTCCATGTCGTCAGCAATCTTGGTGGAAAAAGGACAAGTCTCTTTATGCACCTTGACGTAATCCTCCTTGGAAAAATTGGACTCATCTACCTTAAGCTCTGGGAAGCCGGCAGCAAGACGATCCAGCTTCAACCCAGGATGATATGCCTTGGCAAGCTCTAAGCCACGCATCACCCCCATACAGCAAGCCGATCGCTTCCCCAGCCTTACCCATTCAGGTACGACTGAGAAATGACCCATTATATCAGTGATCCTCTTCATGCTTGGGGGCTTGGGCTGAGTCGCACATATCGCTTTACACGCACCCTCAAACAATTGTTTGACCAGGGCAAACGCGCAAGTGAGCTTCATAGCAGGGGTCTCACCTAGAATATCATGATCTTTGCCTATCACAAAGACAAAACAAAGATAAAGTCAGAAAGGAATAAAGAAAATTGGAACACCCAGATTCAAAAAGCACCTCTGCCGACTCACCAAAGACGGCTGATACAAGTCGGTGAAGACTATCCTTGAGTGTCTCCAGCTTCTTTTGTGCCGACTTTAATTTTCGCTCGGCTCTATCACGCTGGGCCGCTGCGTCATTTACGGCTCTGGTCAGAAAATTTTTGGCCTCAGACATCTCAGCTTTGACCACTTCCAGTTCTTTGTCATTTTTCTCCAGCTTATCACGGAGTCGGCCAATTTCTTCATCAGCTTCTTTCAGCTTTGCTGACTCCGCATTGAGTCGTTCCTCCATCTGACGCCTGGATTGCCCATCAGCCATGGCAACAGCCTACAACAACGAAATATCAATAACTATTTACTTAGACCTAATGCCTAACCAGTCACTTGGGGGCTACACCTTCAAAAGATACACCTGACCCGGCGCAATGTGATCACATCCCGCCGACACATGGGGGCTACAACTCAAAAAATATGATGACTCGACATACCACAAGATTGGTATATCGATTCATGAGGGATACAATTCAAACTTATTATAACTCGGCATACCACAACATAGGTGACGAGGGGGTGATTTGGTCCCCATGATCACATATAAAGTCTTAAAAATATGCATGATCACATATAAAGTGAAGTGGGTCCCACTGCATACTCTAAGATTTTCAAAAAAATCAAAAAGGGGCTTGGAAATTAAAAAAACCCTATTTTAATTGAAATTCAGATAATTTGAATTTACAAAAATCTCCAAAACTTGTGAGTGGCTAGTTATATATATTATGAGCCCACATAAAAGATTTCAAGATTTTACAAATTGCCTTGCTATTTTATTTGGGGCAAAACAAATGGCAGAAAAAGAAAACAGAAACAGAAAACAGAGAAAAGAATAAAAGAAAACCCAGCCCACCCCACAGGCCACTGGCCCAACTTAACTTCCTCCCGGCGCAAGCCCACCTGGGACTTGTCGTCTACCCCAAGCAGCTCGCTGTCGAGCATGCCGGGGGCGACGATCGCCACCTCGATGCCGTGCTGCGTCTAGGCCTCCCCGGGCCCCCTCTCCTCGCCAAGAAGCCGCCACGCGCACGCCACACCTTTCCCCCTTGCCCGTGGTCACCTTCCCCCTTTCTTTCTTCGTCTTCTCTATGAGTACCCGAGAGCCTGCCGGAGCACCGCCGTGAGCCCGCGCGGCCAGAGACGCCCACCGTCCACGAGAAGCTTTCCAGGAAGGTCGCCTTAGACGGAAGCCTCTCCGTGCAGAAGTTGGCCGGCCAATTTTGCCCTGAACTGCCGCAATCCTCGTCGACATCTCGCCGGAGCCACCGGGTTTCGTGGTCGATTACGTCGTCACTAGGGCACCCCCGACGTCCCCATCCTCTCCAAAGCAACCAGGGTGAGAACCTCTCCCGTTTTCCACTCTCCACGCTCCACAACCCCTCCGAAAACCTTTTTTCCATCGGAGCAGAGCCACGGCCGCCGCACTTGTCGATGCCGACGTCGCTCCCGTGCCCCTGGAGACCCCCTGATGGCTTCATCGTATGCGGGAGCACGCGGGCTTCGTTTTGCTAGTCCCCCCGAGCCAAGCTGTGGCCATTTGGTCATTTCGGCGACTCCTCCGCCGTGCCAGAGGTTGCCGGCGGCGACATCCCGATGAGCCTCGGCCATTAGGGCCTAATCACCCACTAAACTAACCCCAAACCCACTGACAAGTGGGGCCCCTGGCCCCCTAACCCACTGTTAATTTTAATTAAAAGAGTTTTAACCTCAGAGCCTATGACACCCTGACATGTCAGCACCCCTGTGACATCACCCTTGCGTCATGCTGACGCCATAATTGGAAAAGAATTAAAAAGAAATGGATTAAAGAATTAAAGAAAATCCAGAAATTACAGAAAAATAGCTAAAGTTTGGAAATGCATAGAAAATTCATATTAACTCCAAATTGGACAAATAATATATGAAAAATGATCAGCAGGAAATTCTCTATCCAAATTACCAACTTTCAACAATGTTTGAGTTGATCTTAAATTAGTACCAGTAGCTTTTGCTATTTGGCTTAATTAGAATTAATTCAAATTAAATTCAAATGCTATTCTAATTTGAACCTTTGCAATGCAAACCATTTCACTTGAACATCAGAGGCTTATCATACACATGTCAAGATGGTTTACAAAGAACAAACAATAGCAAATGCAACTTGGCTAATTTGAACAACATTTGGAGTTTGAATTTGAATTAACTTTTCAAATCAACTTCAATTAACATGTGACAAATTGAACCTAGGTCACTGCAATACCTTTCACATCATGTGACAACATAAACATGTGCTTGTGCATTTACATTCAATGTTGCCCCCCCTTTGTTGATGTTTGTGCTGGTAACAGTGCCTCCGAGATGGTGATCACCCCCGAAGGAGAAGACCACCGTTAAGAACCGTGTATCGTCAGCAAGGCAAGCAAACCCCATTGATCATGTCTATAAAATCCCACTTCCCTCTCAGTCTCGCTTATGCATGTTTAGGAAATCACCTTGGTATCGATTCTACCACATAGTTGAACCCATATCCGATGCATGACCTATCATCTTGTCATAGTAGTAAGCGAACCACAATCCTAGCTGACATAAGAGTTGATTGATATCATGTGGCCCCTGCAACTGTTACTTCTTATTGCATGCTGAGAGTTACAATGAGGATAGTTTTGATGTGAGTCGGGATGACAGTGAACATGGTGTTGATGAAGGTGAAACTGTGTTGGTGAATCCACCCTAATACAAGGTGAACGATGAGAGGCTGTGTAGGAGTACACAGTGGGTTGTCTCGTTGAACACCGCCTTAAGAACCGAGTTGTTGTATGGTAATCCAAGACAAAGAGTACAACCACACATTGGGCTCAGTGACCCCTCTCGGCCTAGTACCTTGATCCGTGTTGACGTCCAGGAGTCACATTAGTTCGGGCTTTCCATTTGGCATATGCATAGAAAAAGAGTGAGTGAAGTGTTGCATCATCTTAGATATATGGGTGGATCTGTGAGGCAATGAAACCATCTGTCAGAGGTGGCATCTCGGTTGCCTACATTGTTTGAGTCCGTATCGTTGATCCGGCCGGACTCTCGAGCGGTGAAAAACTCAGATAGTCGACTCCTGGAATAGAGGGGTTGTGAGCGAAGTGTCTTGGTGAACATCCTCGCTGTCACCTCTTGAACGGTGGCGAGCAAAAGGCGGTAACCGATGGTCATGTGTGTGTAGTTTACACCCTTGCAAGGTTAACAAAACTATACGAATAGCCGCGTCCACGGTAAGGGACTACTTGGAAAGTTGTGCTTGATTATTAGACAACTTGAATGGATACTTCTAAAACTCGAAAGATAAGCGTGAGTGCTATGGTAGGCTTCCTCGTCGGGAAGTCGAGGAAGTATCCATCGTGGTGTATTGGTTGGAGACTTGGTAGTGGACTCGTGTACGCTTCTTACCTCAAGTCTGGTACTCGTAGTACAGGACTAGCCAATTCAAAACTAGCACTTCTGCATGTTGAAACCCCACCCCCCCTTTACCTTGAAACTTGAGCATGAGTAGTGTAGTTATGATGTTAGTCTTACTGAGTACGACTTTGTACTCACTTTTTCTTATTCTATGTTTTAGATGGAAACCCAGACCCCGATGGAGTCACCTTCCCGAAGCTCGATGTTGACTAAGCTAGTATAGTTCCTGACAGCAGTCTGGTCCCTCGTGGGAGGGCATGTTTGTTGAACTAGGCTTCTCTAAGCCATTTGTTAAACTTGTCTGTACTCAGACCTAATTTGCTTCCGATGTATGATGTAATGTTGATCACGGACATGTGATCTTTGTATGCTCTATGTGTAAGTCAATAAAGATATACTTTGTAGAGTTATGTGATGATACCTGCTGTTCATACTAGACATGTGTGCTGCGTGTATGATTATAACATGCATGTATTAGTATGGGTTTTTGAGACCTTAGTTGTGATCTGGCTGGCGGTCTTTTATACACCAAGTGGCCCTTAGATGTGCGCAGCTTGGGGCATCGCGATGCGATTGCTCGTGACCCTGTCACGTGCACACTTTGTGGTATGATCGAGCCCGCCCTAGACCCCGACTAAGTGATCGGGCTGGAGTTTGTTTATGTAAGGGTTATGATTCAATAGATAACATGGTTGAGGCGACTTGTCTATGAGTATGGGATTTCACCACCCATAATCATTTAGACTTGTGAGCGGGCGATGAGGACCCATCTCAGTTGATCATCCGGCCTGAATGGGATGCCCCTCACGTACGATGCTTTCCGAGAGTGTTCTCTGCTTGGCCTTGTCTGCTTAGACAAGTGGGTACGGCTCTCGGCTCTCCATGTGATTGAGTTGTGACTGGAATTACATACGCATATTCCGGGTCCCGACAGACTTGGTATCAGAGCAGGACTCTCTGTAGGATTATCAACCCTTGGTCGAAGTCGAGTCTAGCCTTCTATAGTTATATAGTTACTTGGGTATAAAGGGAACAACGTAAAGCTTCTTTTTCTCCTTACCCTCATCGATCTGAGTTCTGAGTCACCCTTATCTTTTCTATGGGATGATAGGACTAGGGTCATCTATGTCTTACTAGAACATCTCGTTGATTGCTTCCTTGTAGCCATAGGAAAGTTGTGTTCGGTTTTCTAGAGTCGTTGTGTTTCCTATTTTGAGACTCCTTATGTAAGTGATGTTGAAATGTTGTGAGGATTTCCATTTCTCTTGCAATTACAACCGTTATGCTGTCCGAGTCATTCCAGGTTTCTTCATAATCTGATGCATTTGCAAAATCCTTCCCTCCATTTCGGTTGTCTTTCCAGAAGAATTGTTAGGTGGCATGCCCGACAGTTCTCTAGAGTTTGTTGTAGGTTTTGTTCTAGAAACCTATAGTGATTCAATTGCAGTTCTTCCTCCCACTTTAGATGTTTCCTAGCCAAGAAGAACCACACTAACCATCGTGTTGGTGTACTTTGTTACTCTGACATATCGGTTGAAGCCCTAGTAAACCTTGATCATCCTCTAGGAAGCTATATAGATATCTGGAGATCCAACCCCTTAAAATATGCCACCCGATAGATGTGTAGAATTTATAGTGGATCTTATACCAGACACAGCCCCAATTTCCAGACGCCCATATAGAATGGCCCCACATGAGTTAGCTGAGCTAAAAATCCAACTTGAAGCTTTGTTGGAAAAAGGCTTCATCCGCCCTAGCTCATCGCCATGGGGTTGCCCCGTTCTGTTCGTAACGAAGAAAGATGGAACATAAAGGATGTGCGTAGATTATCGCCCGCTAAAGCTAGCGACGATTAAGAACAAGTACCCACTGCCCAGGATCAATGATCTTTATGATCAACTTGTTGGATCCTCTGTCTTCTTCAAGATGGATTTGAGATTAGGCTATCATCAAATCAAAATCCGAAACGAGGACATTCCCAAGACGACTTTCACTACTCGATATTGTCTTTACGAGTACACCGTCATGTCCTTCGGTTTAACCAATGCCCCCGCCACATTCTCGCGCTTGATGAATTCGATCTTCATGGAGTACCTAGATAAATTTGTTGTGGTTTATCTTGATGACATTCTCATCTACTCGAAAAACGAAGAAGAGCACGCAGAACATCTTAGGTTGGTATTGATGAAACTTCGAGAGCACCGCCCTTATGCCAAGTTCTCTAATTGTGAATTTTGGCTACCAGAAGTGACCTACTTAGGCCACATGATTTCTGCAAAAGGCATTGCTGTCAATCCTGAGAGAGTTCATGCCGTCCCTGACTGGACTCCACCTGAATCGTTTAAGCAAGTTAGGAGTTTTCTTGGCTTAGCAAGCTATTGTCGCCGCTTCGTTGAGAACTTCTCCAAGGTTGCAAAGCCTCTAACTGAACCCCTCAAGAAAGATAAGAAATTTGAATGGACCCCCAAGTGCGAGGAAAGCTTTCAAGAGCTAAAAAGAAGATTGACTTCTGCCCCCGTACTTGCGCTTCCAGACACCAAAAGGGATTTTCAGATCTGTTGTGACGCTTCACGGCAAGGGTTAGGATGCATACTTATGCAAGATCGACATGTGGTAGCATACGCTTCACTCCACTTGCGTCCACATGAAGAGAACTATCCTACCCATGATCTTGAACTCGCTGTTGTAGTTCATGCCCTGAAGACTTGAAGACATTACCTCCTTGGTAATAGTTGTGAGATCTATTCCGACCACCAAAGCCTCAAATACATTTTCACCCAGCCAGATCTTAATATCAGGCAAAGACGCTAGATAGAGTTGATAAAATATTATGACTTAGGAATTTATTTCACCCCAGGCAAAGCCAATGTCATGGCTGATGCAATAAGTCGTAAGTCGTATTGTAACAACCTCATGTTACAACAGTATCAACCACTTCTTCATGAGGAATTTCGAAAGCTCAACCTCGAGATTGTTCCTCGTGGATCTCTTTTCAAATTGGTGGAGAAACCAACCCTTGAGGATCAAATCATTGTTGCCGAAAGGCGTGCACGAGGTGTTCGCTGGATCAAGGAGAACATTGCTAGCGGAGTTGCTAAATGTTTCTCCACATATAGTAAAGGAACGGTATTCTTTGAAAATCGTTTGGTAGTACCTAAGAATAGGGATCTAAGGAAACTCATCCTCAAAGAAGCCCATGACACAACCCTCTCGATTCATCCCGGCAGCACAAAAATGTACCGAGATCTACGCCAGAGATTTTGGTGGACCAGGATGAAGAGAGACATTGCTCAATTTGTTGCTGAATGTGATGTTTGTCGTCGCATTAAGGCAGAACACCAAAGACCTGTTGGTACTCTTCAACCATTGTCTATTCCCGAGTGGAAATGGGACAAGGTCGGTATGGACTTCATCACCGGATTTTCAAAAACCCAGAAAGGAAATGATGCCATCTTCGTGGTCATTGACCGACTTTCAAAAGTTGCTCACTTCCTTCCAGTTCGCGAGTCTATAACTGCTAATCAGTTAGCGGACTTTTATGTCTCTAGAATTGTGTCTCTTCATGGTGTTCCTTTGGAAATCAATTCTGATCGTGGTAGCCTTTTCACCTCTAGATTCTGGGAAAGTTTTCAAAATGCTATGGGAACTCATCTCTCCTTTAGTACAGCTTTCCATCCTTAGTCTAGCGGGCAAGTTGAAAGGGTTAATCAAATCCTGGAAGACATGCTCAGAGCTTGTGTTATATCTTTCGGAAAGAATTGGAAGAAGTCTCTTCCATTTTCCGAATTTGCTTATAGCAATAGTTTCCAATCTAGTCTGAACATGGCTCCTTTTGAACTCCTCTATGGACAACGAGGTCGAACACCCTTGAACTGGTCAGAAACCGGTGAAACACAATTCTTTGGGCCGGATATGATCAAGGAAGCAGAAGAGCAAGTTCGCATTGTTCGTGATCGATTGAAAGCCGCACAGTCTCGTCAGAAAAGCTACTATGATCGTCATCGTAGCCAAGAAAGCTACAATCTGGATGAGAAGGCTTACCTTCGTGTTACTCCTCTGAAGGGAACCCAACGCTTCGGTATCAAAGGCAAGTTGGACCCACGTTACATCGGTTCCGCATTCTTGCTAAACGTGGAGAAGTTTCCTACCAACTTGAACTACCTCCGCACTTTTACCGAGTATATGACGTATTCCATGTGTCACAACTCGGGCGTTGCTTCATGGACCCCATCCGCTAAGTCGACCATGAAACGCTTGATCTACAAGATGACCTTTATTATCGAGAGTACCCCGTCCGTATTCTTGATTCAGCAGAGCGTGTCACTCGCCGTCAGAAGATCAAGTTTCTCAAAGTGCAATGGTCACATCACTCTGAGAAAGAAGCAACCTGGGAAAGAGAAGACCGCCTCCGTGCCGAGTACCCCACCTTCCTCCCGACGACTTCTAAATCTCGGGACGAGATTCTTTTGAGTGGGGGCGAGTTGTCAGAACCCCAACTTGGGTAAGTTCTAGGGTTTGATTGCTCCTTTGCATCATGTCAAAATTTTCAAAAGAAATCCCAAATGGGGAAAAAGAAAGCCCTGAGAAATAAATTCAAATGGCCAGAAAAAAATTTCTTCCAAAAATCCCTCTGGTATTTTTGAATTTTTTTAAAAATATGCATGATCACATATAAAATGAAGTGGGTCCCACTGCATACTCTAAGATTTTTCAAAAATTCAAAAAGGGGCTTGGAAATTAAATAAAAACCCTATTTGAATTGAAATTCAAATAATTTGAATTTCCAAAAATCTCCAAAACTTGTGAGTAGCTAGTTATATATATTATGAGCCCGCATAAAAGTTTTCAAGACTTTACAAATTGCCTTGATATTTTATTTGGGGCAAAGCAAATGGCAGAAAAAGAAAATAGAAAACAGAGAAAAGAATAAAAGAAAACCCAGCCCACCCCACAGGCCACTGGCCCAACTTAACTTCCTCCCGGCCCAAGCCCACCTGGGGCTTGTCGTCTACCCCAAGCAGCTCGCTGTCGAGCAGGCCGGGGGCGACGACCGCCACCTCGACGCCGTGCTGCGTCTAGGCGTCCGCGGGCTCCCTCTCCTCGCCAAGAAGCCGCCACGCGCACGCCACATCTTTCCCCCTTGCCCGTGGTCACCTTCCCCCTTTCCTTCTTCGTCTTCTCCGTGAGCACCCGAGAGCCGGCCGGAGCGCCGCCGTGAGCGCGCGTGGCCAGAGACGCCCACCGGCCACGAGAAGCTGTCCAGGAAGGTCGCCGTAGACGGAAGCCTCTCCGTGCAGAAGCTGGCCGGCCAATTTTTGCCCCGAACTGCCGCAATCCTCGTCGACATCTCGCCGGAGCCGCCGGGATTCGTGGACGATTTCGTCGTCACTAGGGCACCCCTGACCTCCCCGTCTCTCCAAAGCAACCAGGGTGAGATCCTCTCCCATTTTCCCCTCTCCACGCTTCACAACCCCACCTGAAACCTTTTTTCCACCGGAGCAGAGCCACGGCCGCCGCACTTGTTCACGCTGTCAGAACCCTCTTTTAGGTAATGTGCTAGGATCAAAGTCACTTTGCATCATGTTAAAAATTTTCAAAAGAAATCATTTGAAATCAAATTCAAACTCAAATGGGAGAAGGAACACCCCCCAGATGAATTAATTCAAAAGGCCAGAAATAAATCTTCTCCAAAAATTCATGTTTGATTTTTGAAAAGTCTTATAAATGAGTGTGATCACATAACAAGTGATGTGGGAACCACCCCATGCTCATGGATTTTTCAAATATTCAAATAGGACCTTGGATTAATTCAAAAACCATATTTGATTTAAAATTCAAATGATTTGAATTTTAAAAATGTTCAAACTTTACAAGTGGCTAGCCTATTATATTGTTAAGCCATATAAAAAGTTTCAGCATTTAATAAAATGCCTAGCTATTTATTTAGCACAGCAAAACAAAAATACAAAAGAAAAACAGAAATAAAAAGGAAAAGGCAAAGTGGCCCACTTACCTGGGCCTCCCCAACCCAACTCACCGCACCGCAGCCCAGGCCCGCTCCCCAGCTTGTCGTCTTCCAGTGTGGCGGCAAGCACCTCGGTGGCGGCCATGCCGTGGCCACCGACGCCACCCCGACGAGCTGCCTGCTTCCCCGCCTTCTTCCGCGTGTCCAGGAGAAGCCCCTGGACGTCCTCGTCACTCTCCCCCTCTAGCCGCACTCTCTCGCGCTCTCTGTGCGTTTTCCCCAATTCCCTCGAGAGCAGCCGTCGTGCGCCGTCGACGAAACACGCAGCCAACGCCGGAGACAAGAGAGGAGACCATGTCCATCATGCGTGCCATCGTCGACTTCCTCGATCTGGAGAAGCTGGAGGACTAATCGAGCTCGAGGCCAACGCAAGCTTCACCGAGACCTCGCCGGAGCCGCCGCGCGATTTCTTCGATTCCGGCAACCACAGGGCATCTCCGACCGCGCCATGTCTCCATTGAGTTCACCGTGAGCTCCCAGTTCACCCGAGCTACTCCATTGTCTCCCTCCCGCACTCTATCGCCGATTGCCATGAGAGCAGAGGAGCACCGCCGCCATGAACGTCGTCGCCAAAGCTCCAGTGCACCTCTGTCTCTTCCGTGTTGTCCATCATCTTCCTGGTGCTCCCATCGTCCCAAAACATTAGCGCTAGCCCAAGCTCTCCCTCTGCAGTGACCTTTCCGACGAGCCCGAGGCACGGCCGCCGCTAGGGCTCGACGCCCGCGTCGCTACGGTGCACCCGTAGCTGATACGTTCAAAACGTATCTATAATTTCTGCTTGCTCCATGCATGTTTTGTGTGATATTGCTATGATCTAGATACACTTTCATACACTTTTGATCATATTTGGACTAACCTATTAACTCAGTGCACCCCAGTGCCAGTTCCTGTTTTCTGCTGTTTTTCTATTTCAGTTTTCCCCCATATAGAAAGTGCCAGAAAAATTCCGGGAAAAATATAGGAAAAATCAGCGTACAGGAAGCTTCGAGAAGAGCCCGAGTGGGGCCAGAGGGGAGCCATGGGTGGCCCAGGCGGCCACCCGGCGCGGCCCCACCCCTGGCCGCGCCAGGGAGGCGCCTGGGGCCCCTGGTCCACCTCTGGCTGCCCCCCTTCGCTTATATATTGTCCTTCACGGGAAACCCTCGAGGCGAGAACCCTTTTTCGCGATCTCTCCTCTGTTCCGCCGCCGCCGCGCTTCCCAGATCGGGAGCACCAGAAGACCTCTTCCTGGCACCCTGCCGGAGGGAGGGCCGACCTCCGGGAGTCTCCTCTCCACCATGGATGCTTCCCGGATGTCTCGTGAGTAGTTTTCCTTGGACCATGGGTCCGTGATCTGTAGCTATGTGATGTTCTCCTCCCCTCTTTGTTCTTCATGGTTTAGACCTCGTGAGCTGCCCTACATGATCGAGGCACTTTTGTAATCTTTCTGCTGTTGCTATGCTGAGTTTGATGGGATCTGATGGATTATGAGATTATGTTCATATTGTGATTGAGTAATATATTTGGTTTTTATCTCTTATATTTTTGTTCCTAAGTAATTCTTGCATGTTCTCCGTTGCTGTTTATTGCTTTGGCCAAGTAGTAGGTAGTAACCCCAAGAGGGAGCGTTATGCTCGATTGTGGGTTCATGCCCCCCGATGACACGCTTGAGTGACAGAAACATGAGTCTAGGGGATGTGTTGTTGCCACAAGGGGGAAAACAACGATGCTTGTAACCGCGGTTGAAAGGATTGTTTACTTTACGCAAAGTGCTTTTTAATGCAGTTGTCTATTGCTTTGGGTTTACACTTTGGGTGGGGCTCGCAACTTAATACCAGCGAGATGTTCTGGATAGATATCTCAAGGTGGATGATTAGTAGTAGATGCAGTTGGATTTCGTTCTACTTGTTTTGGCGTACTGCCCGTGATTTTGAGCCTCTTCCTTTCTTTTGTAGCATAGTTAGCATTGAGGTGCGTTCATAATCCTGTCAATTGCCCTTCTGTAATTTGTTTACCTCGCATAGCAGTTTTATCGTCTTTTGGGAGAGAGACATCACTAGTGAACATCACGTATCCCGGTCCATATCCTCATTACTGTTTCCACGCTCATTTACTTTTCTGCTTTTACTTTCAGTTGCTATCATTATCCCTTGTGTTTGATCCTTTGTGAACAACAAGACCGGAGAGATTGACAACCTCTCTGAACTTCATTGGGAACAAAGTTATTTGTGTCTGTGTGCAGGTCCGCGTCAGTTGTGCCGCTGACAACTACTTATCATATCTGGAGTCCTACCGGAGACAAACCTTGGTATCTTCACCGAGGGAAACTTGCTGCTGCACTGCATCTCAAACCTTCTACTTGGGGTAACCAACGAGGGGCGAGAAGCCAACAAGCAAAATTTCTGGCGCTGTTTCCGAGGACTCCGAGTGCTAAGATAGGGGAGTTGCACAGTACCCTTTACCTTTGTTTTTTAGTCTTGTTAGTTTACCTTTCAGTTTTTATCTTTGTGTCCTTTATCAAAAACCAAAAATATATATATATAGTATGTCTAGTTCCTTACTTTCCAATCAATGTCTAACTTTTTTGAAACTAGATCTTATTGGCATGGAGGATTCACCGAGGATCAACAAGAATATTACAAGGAATACCGCTTGTCTCAAAAAGGGATACACTTAGGGAGACTCATACATCAATCGTATGAGTATGCTAAAAACTTGTGCTCAATATATAATATATCTTTCTGCAGGGATGAATCTTGTTTCTTTATGAGGCACAAACACCTTGCTTTCCAATGCGAGTAAAATGAGGATGAAACCTTAGCTTCTTATGCTAAGGGAAAATATGATTTTTATGATGCATAACAAATAGAAGAATTTGTTGCTTTTAATGGTGCCTATGAAATTACTTCTTTTCTTGAAAATATAGATGACGCCCCTTACAAATCTGAGAGTGTTGCTATACTTAACTATTGTTTGGAAAATTATGATGCAAATTATTATATTACTGATCATCTTGAGAGAATCTCTCCTCCAAAGGAAGAGACTAATGTTTTGCAGGAATCTATGGAAGAAGAAATTACTTAACCTGAAAGCTCCTTGGATGAAAAAGAGGAGGAGAGTCACGAACAAGAGGAGGAAGAATGGAGCCATCCATGTCTACCTTCTAATGAGAGTAACTCTTTGACTCTTACCTTATATGAGTGTTATGATCCTATGGATTCTTTTGAAATATCCCTTTTTGATGAAGTTGACGCCTTCTATGCTTATGGCCGTGATTCCACTATGGATGATGCTTACGGAGATGAACTTGCTATAGTTCCTCATGATAAGCATGAAATTGTTTCTATTGCACCCACACTTGATTGTCCTATTATCCTTTTGAAATCTCCAATTCATATTCCGGAGAACTATGCTCTTATCAAGGCTCAATGTGATGGGTTGCATCTATCTTATAATCCTAAAAACCGTGTTGAAAACAATACACGTGTGCTTGTAGGTCATGAACAACATGATTTATGTGATAGTTATATTCTTGATGCTGTTCATGATGCTACTGAAAATTACTTTGAGAGAGGAAAGTTTGGTTGTAGAAACTTCCATGTTACAAAAACACCTCTCTTCATGTTGAAAGTTTTTAAGTTGTTCTTGTTCTACCTTCCTATGCATGTCACTTTGTGCTTATTTGATTTATTTTCTTACAAGATGCCTATGCATAGGAAGTGGGTTAGGATTAAATGTGTTTCACATTTGCTTCTTGATGCTCTCTCTTTTGCTTCAAAATTCTTATTCTTGTGAGAGCATCTTCTATAATTTTTAAGCCTAGCTTAAAGGCATAAAAGAAAGCGCTTTCGGGAGGCAGCCCGCAACGAATTTAGGATTTATTTTTGCTTTTTGTTGTGTCTTGATGTTTGTTACTACTGTAGAAACATCATTGTATCTTTATTTTTCAAGCTTTGTGCCAAGTTTAGCCTCTTACGATAAGGGAAGCAAAAGTTGTGACATGCTGTCCAGAAAACAGATTCTGTCCTCGTGACTAGAAAAATTCCAGAAAAATCCCTGTTCATCTTTTTGAGCTGAAATTTTTACACAGCGTGCTCTATATAATTGTGAAACTTTCGTATGTTCTGAGTTTTTTTATTTGAGTTGCATAAGTTCCCCTAACAAAATCTTTACTACCTGCTGTTCTGTTTTTCACAGATTCTGCCACGTTTTGTCTCTCCTAACTTTTGCAAACCATAAGCTTGCTTTTTCTTTGCAAAAACCTTTTGGCACTCTTGAGAAACAGTATCTCTTCAAGAATATCTTTATATCCAGTGGGGAAAAATTATTTTATTAAGGGTACTAACCTCTCTAATCAGCTTATGATGAGTTATGTATGAAGGGAGTTTTCAAGTGTGCGATGGAAGATGATGAAAGAAGATCCAGGAGTGTCAAGCGCTCAAGCTTGGGGATGCCCCCATGCATCCCCAATAAATATTCAAGGAGACTCAAGCGTCTAAGCTTGGGGATGCCCCCGTGCATCCCCTTCTCCATCAACAATCATCAGTTCGTCCTTCGTCTCACTATATTTTTATCACTTCATGCGTTATGTGCTATGCTTGGAGCGTCTCCCTCTTAGGTTTTATTTTTAGTTTTATTTAGCTTTGCTTGCTGTTCATAAATAGTTAGATCCCGTCTTACTTTGTGTGGGAGAGAAACACGCTCCACTTTCAAAATCTAGAACACATCATAGGATTTTTTCCTGCTTATCTTTTTGCTGTTGTGTGTTCTTTATCTTTTCATAGCTGCTGCCATGTTTAGTTTTAGTCTTAGTTTGTCTTTAGCAAGAGCCTTGGCTTTTGTTTAGTTTGTTACTGGAACTCTTTTTAGTTTTCATGTTTATCTTGTTAAAGAGAGTTGGTTGTTGCACTGAGTTGTGTCTTGTCTTGAAAGTAGGTAATTGAGGTTGCTATTTAATTCTAGTAGTAACTTGCAATAGTTTTGAGGTATTGATGTGAGTAGTGTTTGAACTTTTGGTGTCAAGAGCTCTTGCCTATTAGTGATAGGTGTCGTATTTTGGGCAATCCGTGTGTATTTTCAAAACCTACAAAACTAGTTGAGAACTCTAGCTACTAGATGGATCACTACTCTTTGGAGGGATCGAATATTAGAGTACACTCACGTACCATGAGTCGAGGATGCACAAGGATAACCAAACCCCCATACACTCCTCCTCGGGGTACTTGTCTCTTTGTGAACCTCCTTATTAGATTGAGAGTTACTGATAATAAGTGCATGAGTTCTTCGGACTAATGTAAGTATTGAAAGTTGAAACTTCCACCTTCCCATATTTTTCTAGCCTCTCCCGTGCCGTGCATTGCCTTCTTCTCACTCTGAGAGTTGGTGTCCACCTTCGCCGGTACATCCAAACCCTTGGCATGATACGCTCTGTCATCATAAGCCTCCTTATATCTTTCCTCAAAACAGCCACCATACCTACCTATGAAGGCATTTCCATAGCCTTTCCGAGATATATTGCCATGCAACATCCACCTCTTCATGACTTGATCTTCATGTCATACATGTTCCTGCTACACTGGCAGCAACATACATTGCATACATCATGATATTTACATCTTCTTTATGATTTTGAGTACCTTGTTAAGTGTGAAAGATCTCCTTTATCTTCTTGTAAAATAGAGTGTTGCCCTTAAGTGAGGAAAAGATCCCAAAGTGGACACAATAAAAGATCCCAAAGAGGACAAATGAGAGTTACATAGAAAGAGCCATTGAGGCCACAAAAAAATACAAAAAAATAGAAAAAAGAGAAAAAGAAATAAAAAGAGAGAAAGGGGCAACACTACTATCCTTTTGACAGATCCACACTAGTACTCCCTTTATATCCTTGTACTCCATAGAGATGATCATTATGCACATAGCTATGTGGGGACCTTCACACTATAGAACTTGGCTTGCATATTCCAAGGATGAGCCTCCTCAAACGAGCTCTAGGTCTTCATGAGCGAGCAAGTTAGATGCACCCCCACTAGTTCCATTGGAGAGCTTCTTAGCTCGTATGTGCATCCGTTGCATGGCAATCCCTACTCCTCACATCATATCTATCATTTGGCATGTCTTGTCTATGGTTGTCCTCATTGATGTGAGCCTTTCTCATCCTTTTTGTCTCCCTCCTCCGTACTTCTCTCTTTGCCATCCTAAGTGTCAACTCTCGTGCTTACGCTCATCCATTGCATGAGTGCTCAAAATATTGAAAAAGGAGTGGATCAAATTGACTTGTACCTCGCTAGTGGTCTGGGGACGAGTCAATATAAGTTTCCAAAAAAAGACCAAGTGTGAAACTTTAGTAGATTGAGTTCTCAACAAATAATGTTTTTCTCGTATTCCCTATCCCCCTTCTTGCACGCAAACACCATTTGGAGACATTCGAGTCACGGACAGCGAGAGCTCTTGCACCTAATGTTCTTTTGTTACTTGTTTCAATGCTAATATAGACTCTTCCAAGTTATGACTTGAATTGAATTTCTAACCTTGATTGCTTTACTTTTCAAAGTTCTTATATGGTTGCTAGCATGTCACCCCAGAAATTATGCCTTTATCATTTACCTACTCGAGGACGAGCAGGAATTAAGCTTGGGGATGTTGATACGTCCAAAACGTATCTATAATTTCTGCTTGCTCCATGCAAGTTTTGTGTGATATTGCTATGATCTAGATACACTTTCATACACTTTTGATCATATTTGGACTAACCTATTAACTCAGTGCACCCCAGTGCCAGTTCCTGTTTTCTGCTGTTTTTCTATTTCAGTTTTCCCCCATATAAAAAGTGCCAGAAAAATTCCGGGAAAAATATAGGAAAAATCAGCGTACAGGAAGCTTCGCGAAGAGCCCGAGTGGGGCCAGAGGGGAGCCAGGGGTGGCCCAGGCGGCCAGCCGGCGCGGCCCCACCCCTGGCCGCGCCAGGGGGGGCGCTTGGGGCCCCTGGTCCACCTCTCGCTGCCCCCTTCGCCTATATATTCTCCGTCACGGGAAACCCTTGAGGCGAGCACCCTTTTTCGCAATCTCTCCTCTGTTCCGCCGCCGCCGCGCTTCCCAGATCGGGAGCACCAGAAGACCTCTTCCCGGCACCCTGCCGGAGGGAGGGCCGACCTCCGGGAGTCTCCTCTCCACCATGGATGCTTCCCGGATGTCTCGTGAGTAGTTTTTCTTGGACCATGGGTCCATGATCAGTAGCTATGTGATGTTCTCCTCCCCTCTTTGTTCTTCATGGTTTAGACCTCGTGAGCTGCCCTACATGATCGAGGCACTTTTGTAATCTTTCTGCTGTTGCTATGCTGAGTTTGATGGGATCTGATGGATTATGAGATTATGTTCAGATTGTGATTGAGTAATATATTTGGTTTTTCTCTCTTATATTTTTGTTCCTAAGTAATTCTTGCATGTTCTCCGTTGCTGTTTATTGCTTTGGCCAAGTAGTAGGTAGTAACCCCAAGAGGTAACGTTATGCTCGATTGTGGGTTCATGCGCCCCGATGACACGCTTGAGTGACAGAAACATGAGTCTAGGGGATGTGTTGTTGCCACAAGGGGGAAAACAACTGTGCTTGTAACCGCGGTTGCAAGGATTGTTTACTTTAAGCAAAGTGCTTTTTAATGTAGTTGTCTGTTGCTTTGGGTTTACACTGTGGGTGGGGCTCGCAACTTAATACCAGCGAGATGTTCTGGATAGATATCTCAAGGTGGATGATTAGTAGTAGATGCAGTTGGATTTCGGTCTACTTATTTTGGCGTACTGCCCGTGATTTTGAGCCTCTTCCTTTCTTTTGTAGCATAGTTAGCATTGAGGTGCGTTCATAATCCTGTCAATTGCCCTTCTGTAATTTGTTTACCTCGCATAGCAGTTTTATCGCGTTTTGGGAGAGAGACATCACTAGTGAACATCACGTATCCCGGTCCATATCCTCATTACTGTTTCCACGCTCATTTACTTTTCTGCTTTTACTTTCAGTTGCTATCATTATCCCTTGTGTTTGATCCTTTGTGAACAACAAGACCGGAGAGATTGACAACCTCTCTGCACTCGTTGGGAACAAAGTTATTTGTGTCTGTGTGCAGGTCCGCGTCAGTTGCGCCGCTGACACCTACTTATCATCTCTGGAGTCCTACTGGAGACAAACCTTGGTATCTTCACCGAGGGAAACTTGCTGCTGCACTGTATCTCAAACCTTCCACTTGGGGTAACCAACGAGGGGCGAGAAGCCATCAGTAGCTTGGTCCATTTGAAGCGCGAGGTCAAGGGCTCAAATTTGGAACTCGCAGCACGTCAAACGACCCCTAGAATCGCTGTCCCCGCGGACTCCGCCATGCTGGTTGGTCGCCGGAGTCTCTCCGGCGGCAAGGTCCACGTGGCCAGGGCATTTAGCCCCTAATCCAACCCCCTCAGCCACTGCCAGGTGGGCCCCAGACCCCCTAATCCCCTTTATTAAGCTAATTTAAAACGGATTTTAAACAGAGCCTATGACAGGTGGGTCCCCATGTCAGTTTGACCGGGGTCAAAACCCCCTAAAGTCATGCTGATGCAGTGCTGGCGCAATAAAAGCTTTTCTAATTAAATCAATTCCAGAAAATCCAGAAATAGGCTGAAACTTTGGAAATTCATAGAAAATTCATATTAACTCCAAATTTAACATATAATGTATGAAAAATAATCAGGAGAAAATAATCTATCCAAATATAAAACTTTCAACTATGTTTGAGTTGAATTTAAAATGGGACCAGTAGCATTTGCTATTTGGTTTAATTGGAATTTAATCAAATTAAATTCAAATGCTTTTGCAATTTGAATCTTTGCAACATGCCAGATTTCATTTGAACATCAGAGGCATATCATACACATTTCAAAATGAGTTGCATTGCTCAAACAATAGCATTTGTAACTTGACTAAAATGAATTCAAATTGGAGTTTGAATTTGCAATTTCATTTGCAATATACTCCATTTAAATGGAATTGCCTCACACATCAGAAGCATATACATCAAGTTTCAACCTTCAACCATGTGATTGTGCATTGTACTTATTGTGCTCCCTTGCTTGTTGTTTGTCGAGTAGAGGTGGAACCGGAACAGGAGGCTGCCCCCTTCGTTGAAGACCCCGATACCGAACCTCGTCAGCAAGGCAAGCAAACCCCCATTGATCATGTCGATAAAATTCCACTTCCCTCTCATGCCTCGCTTATGCATTGTTTACGATGATTACCATGACGCGTTTCTACCGCATAGATGAACCCATTCCTTTGCATGACCTATCATTTTGTAACAGTAGTAAGCAAACCACAATCCTAGCAAATGTAGGAGTTGATTGATATCATGTGACCCCAGCCACTTCTACTGCTTATTGCTTGCTTAGAGTGATAAAATGTTGATACTGTTATGTGAGTTGGGGTGGTAGTGATCATGTTGATGATGGTGGAAATGTGTTGGTGAATCTACCCTAATACAAGGTGAACGATGAGAGGCTGTGTAGGAGTACACAGTGGGTTGTCTCGTTGAACACCGCCTTAAGCCCGAGTTCTTGTGTGGTGATCCAAGATGAAGAGTACTCACACATGTTGGGCAAACGGATCCCCGCTCAACCTACTAACTCACCCCTTCTCAGTTCAATGAGTCGCAGTAGTTCGGAGTTCTGGTAGGGTTGTGGCCTGGATGCAAGGTGAGAGAACGGATCAACCGAGACCGGCTTATGCACCACGCACACATCTTCTGGGACCACTTCGGTAGACCGGCCGGGTTACGAATGTGGAAACCCTCCCAGATAGGCGTCTTCATTGAACTTGAGTTGGTTGTGAGGTAAAAGTTGTGGAGATTATCCTCGCCGACACCCGCTTGAAGGGTTACGAGATCCCGGCGGTAACTAATGGTTTCATGTGTGTAGCAGTACACCCCTGCAGGGTTAATAAACTATTAGAATAGCCGGGTCCGCGGTAAGGGATTACTTGGAAAACTGTGCCTGATTATTAGACAACTTGAACCGGATACCTATAAAACCTGCCAAGATAAGTGTGAGTGCTATGGCGTGCTTTCTCGTGGGGAAGTCGAGGAAGGCACCATAGTGGTGTAATTGGTTGGAGAATGTAGTGGACTCGTGTACGCTTCTTACCTCAAAGTCTGGTACTCATAGTTCAGGACTAGCCATTTCAAAGCTGGCACTTCTGCCATTGAACCCCACCTCCCTTTTACCTTGATACATGTGCATGAGTAGTATAGCTCCTATGTAAGTCTTGCTGATTACGACTTTGTACTCCTGTTTTCTTATTCTATGTTTTAGATGAACCCACTGACCCCAAAGGTGGATTCTTCATCGAGCTCGACGACTGAAGACCAAGCTAGAGTAGTCCCAGTCAGACGACTGGTTCCCTCGTGGAGGGCTTGTTTTTAAATAAGGCTTCTTAAGACATTTGTTAAACTTGTCTGTACTCAGACCTACTTTGCTTCCGCTTGTTTGTTGTAATGTTGGATCACATACTTGTGATCTCTATGTGTACTCTGTGAGAGTTATCAATAAAATGTATACTTTGTAGAGAATTGTAATGGTACATGTTGTTCATACAAGGCATGTGTGCTGCGTGTATGTTTATAACATGCATGTCTTTGTATGGGTTTTCGAGACCTTAGTTGTGATCTGGCTGGCGGTCTTTGATACACCAAGTGGCACTTAGATGTTGATATGCGAGATGATGATAGTGATTTCTCGCCCTTCGTTGGTGAGCCCCAAGCGGAAGGCGTGATGTAGCACAGCAGCAAATTTCCCTCGGTGAAGATACCAAGGTTTGTCTCCCGTAGGACTCCGGAGATGATAAGTAGGTGGCAGCGGTGCAACTGACGCGCCCCTGCACACAGACACGATAACTTTGTTCCCAACGAAGTTCAGAGAGGTTGTCAATCTCTCCGGTCTTGTTGTTCACAAAGGGTAAACCACAAGGGATAATGATAGCAATTGAAAGTAAAGCAGAAAAGTAAATGAGCGTGTAAATAGTGATGAGGATATGGACCGGGATACGTGATGTTCACTAGTGATGTCTCTCTCCCAAAAGACGATAAAATTGCTATGCGAGGTAAACAAATTACAGAAAGGAAATTGACAGGATTATGAACGCACCGCAATGCTAACTATGCTACAAAAGAAAGGACGAGGTTCAAAAGCACGGGCAGTACGCCAAAGTATGTAGACCGAAAGCGAACTGCATCTACTACTAATCATCCACCTTGAGATATCTATCCAGAACATCTCGCTGGTATTAAGTTGCGAGCCCCACCCAAAGTGTAAACCCAAAGCAACGGACAACTGCATTAAAAAACTTTGCGTAAAGTAAACAATCCTTGTAACCGCGGTTACAAGCACCGTTGTTTTCCCCCTTGTGGCAACAAGACATCCCCTAGACTCATGTTTCTGTCACTCAAGCGTGTCATCGGGGGGCATGAACCCATAATCGAGCACAATGTTCCCTCTTGGAGTCACTTCCTACTACTTAGCCAAAGAAATAAACAGCAACGGAGAACATGCAAGAATTACTAAGGAACAAAAATATAAGAGATAAGAACCAGATATATTACTCAATCACAATCTGAACATAATCTCATAATCCATCAGATCCTATCAAACTCAACATAGCAAAAGCAGAAATATTACAAAAGTGCCTCGATCATGTAGGGCAGCTCACGAGGTCTAAACCATGAAGATCAAAGAGAGGAGGAGAACATCACATAGCTACTGATCATGGACCCATGGTCCAAGGAAAACTACTCACGAGACATCCGGGGAGAACCCATGGTGGAGAGGAGACTCCCAGTGGTCAATCCTCCCTACGGCAGGGTGCCGGGAAGAGGTCTTCTGGTGCTTCCGATCTCGGAAGCGCGGCGGCGGCGGAACAAAGGAGAGTTTGCGGATTAGGGTTCTGACGGACAATAAATAGGCGAAGGGGGGCAGCCAGAGGTGGGCCAGGGGCTCCAGGCGCCCCCCTGGCGCGGCCAAGGGTGGGGCCGCGCCGGGTGGCTACCTCTAGCCCCTCCCGGGCTCTTCTCGAAGCTTCCTGTACGCTGATTTTTCCTGTATTTTTCCCGGAATTTTTCTGGCACTTTTTATATGGGGGAAAACTGAAATAGAAAAACAACAGAAAACAGGAACTGGCACTTGGGTGCACTGAGTTAATAGGTTAGTCCAAATATGATCAAAAGTGTATGAAAGTGTATCTAGATCATAGCAATATCACACAAAACATGCATGGAACGAGCAAAAATTATAGATACGTTTTGGACGTATCAGATGTGCGCATCTTGGGGCATCGCGATGCGATTGCTCGAGACTCTGTCTCGTGCACACTTCGATGTATAATCGAGCCCGCCCTAGACCCCGACTAAGTGGTCGGGCTGGAGTAAGTCTATGTAAGAGTTAGGAGATAGTCAATAGTATGGTTGAGGCGACTTGTCTGTGAATATGGGAGTTCATCACCCATATCATTTAGACTTGTGTGCGGACGATGAGGACCCATCTCAGTTGATCATCCGGCCTGGATGGAATGCCCCTCATGTACGATGCTTTCCGAGAACGTTCTGTGCTTGGCCTTGTCTGCTTAGACAAGTGGGTACGGTTCTCGACTCTCCATATGACTATGTCGTAGCGGGACTTGCATACGCTAACCCCGGGTCCCGACAGACGCCGACAGACCCCGTGCCCCAGGAGACCCCCTGATGGCTTCATCGTATGCGGGAGCACGCGGGCTTCGTTTTGCTAGTCCCCCCGAGCCAAGCTGTGGCCATTTGGTCATTCCGGCGACTCCTCCGCCGTGCCAGAGGTCGCTGGCGGCGACATCCCGACGAGCCCCGGCCATTAGGGCCTAATCACCCACTAAACTAACCCCACACCCACTGACAAGTGGGGCCCTAGGCCCCCTAACCCTCTGTTAATTTTAATTAAAAGAGTTTTAACCCCAAAGACTATGACACCCTGACCCCACATGTCAGGGCCCCTACGACATCACCCTTGCGTCATGCTGACTCCATAATTGGAAAAGAATTAAAAAATAAAAGGATTAAAGCATTAAAGAAAATCCAGAAATTGCAGAAAAATAGCTAAACTTTGGAAATTCATGGAAAATTCATATTAACTCCAAATTGGACAAACAATATATGAAAAATGATCAGCAGAAAATTCTCTATCCAAATTTCCAACTTTCAACCATGTTTGATTTGATCTGAAATTAGTACCAGTATATTTTTCTATTTGGCTTAATTAGAATTAATTCAAATTAAATTCAAATGCTATTCTAATTTGAACCTTTGCAATGCAAACCATTTCACTTGAACATCAGAGGCATATCATACACATGTCAAGATGGTTTACAAAGAACAAACAAATAGCAAATGCAACTTGGCTAATTTGAACAACATTTGGAGTTTGAATTTAAATTAACTTTTCAAATCAACTTCAATTAACATGTGACAAATTGAACCTAGGTCACATCAATACCTTTCACATCATGTGACAACATAAACATGTGCTTGTGCATTTACATTCAATGTTTCCCCCCTTTGTTGATGTTTGTGCCGGTAACAGTGCCTCCGAGATGGTGATCACCCCCGAAGGAGAAGACCATCGTTAAGAACCGTGTATCGTCAGCAAGGCAAGAAAACCCCATTGATCATGTCTATAAAATCCCACTTCCCTCTCAGTCTCGCTTATGCATGTTTAGGAGATCACCTTGGTATCGATTCTACCGCATAGTTGAACCCATATCTGATGCATGACCTATCATCTTGTCACAGTAGTAAGCAAACCACAATCCTAGCTGACATAGGAGTTTGATATCATGTGGCCCCTGCAACTGTTACTGCTTATTGCATGCTTAGAGTTACAATGAGGATACTTTTGATGTGAGTCGGGATGATAGTGAACATGGTGTTGATGAAGGTGAAACTGTGTTGGTGAATCTACCCTAACACAAGGTGAACGATGAGAGGCTGTCTAGGAGTACACAGTGGGTTGTCTCGTTGAACACCGCCTTAAGAACTGAGTTCTTGAATGGTAATCCAAGACAAAGAGTACAACCACACATTGGGCTCACTGGCCCCTCTCGGCCTAGTACCTTGATCCGTGTTCACGTCCAGGAGTCACATTAGTTCGGGCTTACCATTTGGCATATGCATAGAAAAAGAGTGAGTGAAGTGTTGCATCATCTTAGAGGTGGCGTCTCGGTTGCCTACATTGTCTGAGTTCGTATCGTTGATCCGGCCGGACTCTCGAGCGGTGACAAACTCAGATAGTCGACTCCTGGAATAGACCGGTTGTGAGCGAAGTGTCGTGGTGAACATCCTCGCTGTCACCTCTTGAACGGTGGCGAGCAAAAGGCGGTAACTGATGGTCATGTGTGTGTAGTTTACACCCTTGCAAGGTTAACAAAACTATTCGAATAGCCGCGTCCGCGGTAAGGGACTACATGGAAAGTTGTGCTTGATTATTAGACAACTTGAATGGATACTTCTAAAACTCGCAAGATAAGCGTGAGTGCTATGGTAGGCTTCCTCGAGGGGAAGTCGAGGAAGTATCCATAGTGGTGTATTGGTTGGAGACTTGGTAGTGGACTCGTGTAAGCTTCTTACCTCAAGTCTGGTACTCGTAGTACAGGACTAGCCAAGTCAAAGCTGGCACTTCTGCATGTTGAAACCCCACCCCCCTTTACCTTGAAACTTGAGCATGAGTAGTATAGTTCTGATGTAAGTCTTGCTGAGTACGACTTTGTACACACGTTTGCTTATTCTATGTTTTAGATGGAAACCCAGACCCCGATGGAGTCACCTTCCTGAAGCTCGACGATGACTAAGCTAGTATAGTTGCAGACAGCAGTCTGGTCCCTCGTGGAAGGGCATGTTTCTTGAACAAGGCTTCTCTAAGCCATTTGTTAAACTTGTCTGTACTCAGACCTAATTTGCTTCCGTTGTATGATGTAATGTTCATCACAGACATGTGATCTTTGTATGCTCTATGTGTAAGTTAATAAAGATATACTTTGTAGAGTTATGTGATGATACCTGCTGTTCATACTAGACATGTGTGTTGCGTGTATAATTATAACATGCATGTCTTATTATGGGTTTTCGAGACCTTAGTTGTGATCTGGCTGGCGGTCTTTTATGCACCAAGTGGCCCTTAGATGTGCGCAGCTTGGGGCATCGCGATGCGATTGCTCGTGACCCTGTCACATGCACACTTTGTGGTATGATCGAGCCCGCCCTAGACCCCGACTAAGTAATCGGGATGGAGTCTGTTTATGTAGGGGTTATGATTCAATCGATAACATGGTTGAGGCGACTTGTCTATGAGTATAGGATTTCACCACCCATAATCATTTAGACTTGTGAGCGGGCAATGAGGACCCATCTCAGTTGATCATCCGGCCTGGATGGGATGCCCCTCACGTACGATGCTTTCCGAGAGTGTTCTGTGCTTGGCCTTGTCTGCTTAGAGAAGTGGGTACGGCTCTCGGCTTTCCATGTGATTGAGTTGTGACTGGAATTACTTACGCATATTCCGGGTCCCGACAGGCACGCCGGATCCAGCAAGCTCACGGTCAGGAAACAGCTAGAAGGACCCTGCACGATCCACTGCTTCGAAGACAACGGGGTAAACATCAGATCGAGCCACAATCTAGGAGACTGCCGCCTGTTCAACGAACTTGCCGACAGCCTCAAGGAGGAAAAACAGCGAGAAGCCAAGCGCGCCCGACGAACCGAGCAGTCGCCGACCCAAGGACAGGTGTACACAATCCAAAAAGGCAGGGTATCGCAAGCCCAACAGGACGCTTACGCCCTGCAAGCCAGAGCAGCCGAGAACCTAAACGGAGTCGAAGTCTACCAGCTACACGACGCAGACACCAACATCACGTTCTCCCAGAGCGATCACCCGCCGGCAGTCCCAAGGCCGGGGCACGCGCCCCTGGTACTCGACGCTCAAATTGGAGGGTAAGACATGGACAGACTCTTCATGGACGGAGGCAGCAGCATGAACATAATCTTCGTCATCACCCTACGCAAGATGCTGATCCCGCAATCAGTATGGAAGAAATCAAGCACCGTGTTATACGGAGTAGTCCCTGGAGAAGCAGCTACTTCCCTTGGACTAATCGAGCTCGAAGTCTTCTTCGACAGCAGACGCAATTTCGCAAGAAACACCCTCGAGTTTGAAGTACTCGACTGGCAATCACAGCATCACGCCATATTGGAAAGTCCAGCGTTCGCAAAATTCATGGCGATTCCGCACTACGCCTACCTCAAACTCAAGATGCCAGGATCCCGTGGGCATCATCACTGTCAACGGGAGCTTCGTCAAATTAGACAAATGCGACCGCGATTTTTACAAAGTCTCCGACACCTTCGGAGCCGAGCAAGAACTCACAGAAATAGCCATGGTGACAGGCAAAAGCATCTTTCCGCTAGCAAGCCGAAGCGAGTCAAAAGAGTATGGACGGAACTTCAAGATCGACAGCGACACGGTCACCCACCAGGTGCAGCCGACGGACCCAGAAAAAACATTCCGCGTGTATGCCCATCTCCCGGAAGAGCAAGAGGCTGCCCTCGCTTTCCTCCGTGAAGAATGGAAAGTCTTCGCCTGGTGCCCAGCCGACATGCCAGGAGTACCCCGCGAGTTCGCAAAACACGCGCTGCGCATCAAGCCAAACACCAAACCAATAAAGCAAGCGCTACGAAGATTCTCAGAACCCAAGCGCAGAGCAATCGAAGATTCTCAGACTGAGTTGTCGGCTTATTAAAGTCAACTTCAGAAGAATTATCCTTGTATATTACCGACGGGCTTGACTCATTCAAACCAGCCTTCTTCAAAGCTTCACAAACCGAAGTTTCTGGTAATTTTTCAGATATAATAGCCGACTCCTTAGCAAAAGAAGAGTCGGCCAGATCCTTGGGATCAATTCGAGCACTGCTCAAAGACAAAAATAGGATTTATCAAGAAGCATGCATATAAAATACAAGTTACCATCCTAAGAAAGGAGTAATCACCCACGGTTGATCGAGAAGGGCGATATCTGGACAGAAGATCCCTTAGAGGAAGGGGTACCAGCTTCAGAGTCACCTCCTTGATGTTGTCCCTCAGGAACCCCTGCCGACTGACGAGAAGAAGTCGCGATGATAGTCGGATTCTATCGGGTCTTTCGAGGTTCATCACCCAAAATCACAAGAGGGTCCGCCGAGTCGGAACTACGGGTATGCCTCTTGCGACCTTGTGCATATAAACAAGAACATAAGACACAAGCTTGTCTAAAATCATCATGAAGAGCCGGAAAAGACATTACCGGTGGATTGGCAACTTTGCTTTCTTTACGAGAGCCGGTCCTAACAGGGGGAACTTCCTCCTGTTCTTCTTCGTCTTCATCAACATTTTCCTCCGAGTCATCCTATAAGAACAAAAAGGGTAAGAAGAAGATATCATGAAAGAAGCAATCAAGTGAATCTTACCGTATGACTCGGACTTTTAGCATTAACTTCTTCTTCCATAGGGAGGTCTTGACCCACGTTCCACCATGGGTAATTTTCCTGGAAGTAAGAAGTCAGAAGATCAAAATATTTGAACAAATATTGCATTAAGGAAGAATGACCTAAAGAACATACCGGAAGAGCCGGATTGGCTTTACAAAATGGGAGAAGGCCGACTTTCTTGATGTCTTCTATGCGCTCATCAAGAAATTTCTTACAAGACGTCACTAGAACTCCTGCAGAAATCTCCTTCTTTGCAAAACACATGGGGTCGTCCGGCCCCGAATACTCACACATGAGTCGATCCCTCACGCTGAGAGGCTGGATTTGTCAACCTATCCAACATTTAATCAAGTCCGTCCCGCAAGACCTTGAGCCAACAAGGCCTTTATCCGATCCATAATCATCTCATGCTTTTTCTTATGAGAATACATAGGAAAAAGGTTCAAGCCATCATGAAACTCAAGTCGATTCTCACGAATGCCGGGCAGAAGATGTTCCTTCTCGGAAGTCACAACTGTGCAGTAAAAGAAGGATTTTTTCCATGTTTTCACATGGTAGCTCAGCTTGAGTGATGGGTAAATCGACTTGGCATGCTTCTGGACAGTAACTCCACCACATTCCAAAGATGGACCTCCACTATATTCAGTCTGCCTATTGCAATAATAGAACTCGGAAAACAGAGCCAGAGCCGGCTTAATCGGTAGATAAGCCTCGTAGAACACTTGAAAGTGACATATATTAAGCATCGAGTTAGCACTTAGATTCTGAGGATGCAATTTATAGCAGTGCAGCACACTCCTAAAAATTTTAGAGCCGGGAGGACATAATCCCCTGGTGATATGGTCGGAAAAGACGACGACTTCGCCTGTTTGAGCTGAGGCCGGGTCTCCTCTCCAGGGGCCCGCCACTCAATTTCAGATTGGGGAGGCAGAATCCCCTCTATCACCATCTCCTTCGAAGAAGCATCAGTAACCAAGCTCTTTGACCAGTTGGCCTCTAAAGTCGACTTCTGAACTGGTGGTCTAGCCCTGCCGGCTGTCTTTTTGCTTTTGTCCACGACGATTTCTTTCTTGCCTTTATCGGCAGCGGTTTTCCGACCCATGGTGCAGAAGTCAGATCTAGTAAAAGGAAAACTGGATTCGGTCATAAACCGACTTACAAGAAACTACACAAACAGTTTTCAAAAATTACAGTGAGACGATTGGATCAAACAAGCCTGAGAAATAGGAGAAAAATGATGAACAGATCTATGGCTTGCGAAAAACTGGGAACAAGTGCAAGATAAAAATGGATCTGTAAATACGATTGTTCGACAAATGATCACTCCTGGAGCTATCCATCACTGATCCTAGCCTATCTACCAACATGCACGGCGCATCCTCCATGGACTGTATCAATCTACTGATACAGTAGAGATCGAAGCTCACGACAATGGCGATGACTGCAGTACAATGGAGGAGATGAGAAGCTCACCTTAGTGACGTACGGGAATGACATGGCCCCATGCCGTCTTGTGCGAACGATGGAGGAGGAACGACTCGAAACAGAGACGAAGACAGAGTCCTTGTTCTCCGGTGCGCGAGGAAGGAGACGAGAAGATGTGAATGGGATGAGGAGAATAGATGGGAATGGGGGTCTATTTATGAAAGGACCTCTGCTCGACACCCGAGGCGTTGCCCACCGCCAGCTAAACGGCAGAAAATCCCTCGATTTTCGTGAATAATCTAGATAGCATTAATTGGGCCACCGAAATCGAGGCAGACCGTTCAAATTTCCTCAAGAAACATTGGGAGGTAAGATTCATTACTGCCTACGATAGAAAGTCGACATCAACTCTGAAAATGTTAGTCGACTCAAACAGAAGAGTCGGTCTCATAAAGATAAAGGAACCGAAGTAAGATTAAAGAGAGACGACTCCGACTCCCAATCAACGCCAAGCATGAAGTCGGCCTTTGACCCATGAAGAGCCGGCGGCAATGAAGAAAATGAAGAAGATTGCTATGAAGACTAAAGCATCACAACTGGGGGCTAATGTCGGGGGGATGGATCGGTCCCATATACCCGGCATTAGAAATCTCTGGGACGACTTACATATGAAGGTCCACAAAGAAGACCCGGCCAGGAGTCAGACGTGCGAAGCGTGAAGATTGAAGCCCTAGAAGGAATTTGACTTGCCTCGTATAGCACGTAGTAAATTTTTAAAGTAGAATAGAACTCCACCTCATTTAGGAGTTGGACTCGCGGAATCCCGGGACCCGGTACCTTTATAAGACGAGGTCCATGGGAGCCAGAGCTAGAACTTACCTCAATCCAGGACTAGACAACTCGCGATACAACCTAGATCTCCACGAGACTAAGGTTGAGAAACATTACCACTGTAATCGATAAGGTCGGCTCTTGCTATTGTGGAGTCGACCCCACAATAATCAAGAAGCAGGAGTAGGTCTTTACCGCACCGACGGGGCCGAACGTGGGTAAACTGCCGAGTCCCATGTCAATGTCGACTCTCTCCTCGAATTCGCCTCGCAGCAAAGGTCCAATGATAAGTCCGACTCCGCGGACATCTGCCGTGACTTCCCCATGACAGGCCCCCTGGCCCTCCTTTGGGGTTTGGGAAGCTTCCGGCACGCTGATTTTTTATCTGATTTTTCCCGGATTTTTGGAGCATTTTTTATATGGGGAAAAACAGAAATAGAAAAATAGCAGAAAACAGGAACTGGCACTGGGTGTACTGAGTTAGTACGTTAGTCCAAATATGATAAAAAGTGTATGAAAGTGTATCTAGATCATAGCAATATCACACAAAACATGCATGGAGAAAGAAGAAATTATCGATACGTTTGAGACGTATCAACATCCCCAAGCTTAATTCCTGCTTGTCCTCGAGTAGGTCAATGATAACAAGCATAATTTTTGTGGTGACATGCTAGCAACCATATGAGTACTGTGAAAAGTAAAGCAATCAAGGTATGAGATTCAATTAAAGTCATAACATGCAAGTGTCTATATTAGCATTGAAACAAGCAACGAAAGAACATTAGGTGCATGAGCTCTCGCTGTCCATGACTCGAATGTTTCCAAATGGTGTTCGCGTGCAAGAAAGGGGATAGGGAATACGAGAAAAATATATGTTTGTTGAGAACTCAATCTACTAAAGTTTCACACTTGGTCCTCTTTGGAATCTTATCTTGACTCATCCCCAGACCACTAGCCAGGTACAAGTCAATTTTATCCACTCCCTTTCGATATTTTGAGCACTCATGCAATGGATGAGCGTAAGCACGAAAGTTGACACTTAGGAAGGCTGAGAGAGAAATATGGAGGAGGAGGAAGACAAAAAGGGTGAGAAAGGCTCACATCAATGAGGACAATCATAGGCGAGATGGCCAAATGATAGGTATGATGTGAGGAGTAGGGATTGCCATGCAACGGATGCACATATGAGCTGAAAAGCTCTCCAATGGAACTAGTGTGGGTGCATCTAACTTGCTCGCTCATGAAGACCTAGAGCTCTTTTGAGGAGGCTCATCCTTGGAATATGCAAGCCAAGTTCTATAGTGTGAAGGTCACCACATAGCTATATGCACGAATGATCATCTCTATGGAGTAAAAGGATAAGAGGGAGTACTAGTGTGGATCTTTCGAAAGGATGGTAGTGTTGCCCCTTTTGCTCTATTTTTTCTCTTTTTTCTATTTTTTCTATTTTTTGGTGGCCTAAATGGCTCTTTCTATTTAACTCTCATTTTTCCTCTTTGGGATCTTTTATTTTGCCCAGTTTGGGATCTTTTCCTCACTTAAGGGCAACACTCTAATTTGCAAGAGGGTATAGAAGATCTTTCACACTTTACAAGGTACTCAAATCATAAAGAAGATGTAGCTATCATGATATATGCAAGGTATGCCGCTGCCAGTGTAGCAGGAACATGTATGACATGAAGATCAAGTCATGAAGAGGTGGGTGTTGCATGGCAATATATCTCGGAAAGGCTATGGACATGCCATGATAGGTAAGTATGGTGGCTGTTTTGAGGAAGGATATAAGAAGGTTTATGATGACAGAGCATATCATGCCAAGGGTTTGGGTGTACTGGCGAAGGTGGATGCCAACTCACGGAGTGAGAAGGAGGAAATGCATGGCACAGGACAGGCTAGCAAATATGAGGAGGTGGAAGTGTCAACTTTCAATACTCACATTAGTCCGAAGAACTCATGCACTTATTATCGCTAACTCTCAATGTAATGAGGAGGTTCACAAAGATACAAGTACCTCGAGGAGGAGTGTATGGGGGTTTGGTTATCCTTGTGCATCCTCGACTCATGTTACGTGAGTGTACTCTAATATTCGACCCCTTGGAAGAGTAGTGATCCATCTAGTAGCTAAAGTTCTCAACTAGTTTTGTAGGTTTTGAAAATAAACACGGATTGCCAAAAATACGACACCTATCACTAATAGGCTAGATCTCTTGACACCAAAAGTTCAAACATTACTCACATAAATACCTCAAAACTATTGCAAGTTACTACTAAAATTAAATAGCAACCTCAATTACCTACTCTCAAGACAAGACACAACTCAGTGCAACAACCAACTCTCTTAACAAGATAAACATGAAAACTAAAGAGAGTTCCAGCAACAAACTAATAAAATCCAAGGATCTTGCTAAAGACAAACTAAGACTAAAACTAAACATGGAAATAGCTATGAAAAGATAAAGAACACACAACAGCAAAATATAGGCATGAAAAATCCTATGATGTGTTATAGATTTTGAAAGTGGAGTGTGTTTCTCTCCCACACAAAGTAAGACGGGGTCTAACTTGTTATGAACAGCAAGAAAAGCTAAAGAAAACTAAAAATAAAACCTAAGAGCGAGACGCTCCAAGCATAGCACATAACGCATGAAGTGATAAAAATATAGTGAGACGAAGGACGAATTGATGATTGTTGATGGAGAAGGGGATGCACGGGGGCATCCCCAAGCTTAGACGCTTGAGTCTACTTGAATATTTATTGGGGATGCATGGGGGCATCCCCAAGCTTGAGCGCTTGACACTCCCGGATCTTCTTTCATCATCTTCCATCACACACTTGAAAACTCCCTTCATACATAACTCATGATAAGCTGATTAGAGAGGTTAGTACCCTTAATAAAATAAAGATATTATTGAATATCTACTGTTTCTCAAGATTTCCAAAAGGTTTTTGCACAGAAAAAGCAAGCTTAAGGTTTGCAAAAGTTAGGAGAGACAAAACGTGGCAGAATCTGTGAAAAATAGAAAGTAGGTAGTAAAGAATTTTTTAGGGGAACTTCTGCAACTCAAATAAAAAACTCGGAATGTAAGAAAGTTCTGAGATTGTATAGAGCACGCTGTGTAAAAAATTCAGCTCAAAAGGATGAACTGGTGATTTATTCTGATTTTTCCCGTCACGAGGACAGAATCTGTTTTCTGGACAGCATGTCACAACTTTCGCTTCCCTTGTCATATGAGGCTATACTTGGCACAAAACTTGAAAATAAAGATACAATGATGTTGCTACAGTAGTAAAAATCATCAAGACCAAGAAAAACATAAATAAAAACGTCTTTGGTTGCCTCCCAACAAGCGCTTTCTTTTACGCCTTTAAGCTAGGCATAAAGTTTATAGAAGATGCTCTCGCAAGAGAATAAGAGTTGAAGCAAAGGAGAGCATCAAGAGGCAAATATGAAACACTTTTAAGTCTAACCCACTTCCTATGCATAAGGATCTTGAAACCAACAAAATCAATGAAGCACGTAGTAACAATCATAAGAAGGTAGAACAAGAACAACTTCAAAAATTTCATCATGGAGAGAGGGAGTTTAATATCATTGAGATATGTGAAGCCATGTCTCCCTTTCTTATAGTAATTTTCAGTGGCATCATGAATAAACTCAACAATATAAGTATCACATAAAAAATTCTTATCATGATCCACAAGCATAGAAAATTTATTAATCACCTCATAAGCAAAATCATCAATACTAGTGGGGGCAAACTCAGCAAAATAGCTATCACATGAATCATTCTTATCATGATACACTTGTAAAAATTTAATTTTTTACAGCATAAGTGTCATCACAATAATCATCATAGATAGGAGGCAAAGTATCATCAAAATAAATTTCCTCATCAAAACTTGGGGGGCTAAAAATATCATCATCAAACGTAGCATCCCCAAGGTTATAACTTTGCATATCATTAGCATCAAAATTATTCAAAGAAGACATACTAATGACATTGCTACTAACATGAGTGTTATGCAAATAATAAAGCTCCAAAGGCTTTTTGATTTTCTCTTCAAACACTTCATGTCCTAATTCAAGGTAGATCTCATAAAGCTCTCTAATTTTTTTGTTTTTTTCATAAAGAAACATAAGCAAAGGTAAAAACTAGAAAGTAAACTAACAATACTAAAAAGCAAAGGTAAGAGATAGTGTACAACTCCCCTATCTTAGCACTCGGAGTCCCCGGCAACGGCACCAGAAATTTTCTTGATACGCGAGAGAGGATAATTGCTTATCTCCCTTCGTTGGTTACCCCAAGTGGAAGGTGAGATGCAGCGTAGCAGCAAGTTTCCCTCGGTGAAGATACCGAGGTTGAGTATCGACCAGTAGGACTCCGGCGATGATAAGTAGGTGTCAGCGGCGCAATTGACGTGGACATGCACACAGACACTAATAACTTTGCTCCCAACGAAGTTCAGAGAGGTTGTCAATCTCTCCGGTCTTGTTGTTTACAAAGGATAAAAAATACGGGATAATGATAATGATAGAAACTGAAAGTAAATACTGAAAAGTAAGTAGGCTTGTAAACAATGATGATAATATGGACTGGGGTCCCGTGATGTCTCTCCCAAAAGACGATAAGACTGCTATGCGAGGTAAACAAATTATAGACGGGCAATTGACAGGATAATAAACGCACCGCAATGCTAACTATGCTACAAAAGAAAGGAAGAGGCTCAAAATCATGGGCAGTATGCCAAAATAAGTATACCAAAATCCATCTGCATCTACTACTAATCATCCACCTTGAGATATCTATCCAGAACATCTCGCTGGTATTAAGTTGCGAGCCCCACCCAAAGTGTAAACACAAAGCAACAGACAACTGTATTAAAAAGAACTTTGCGTAAAGTAAACAATCCTTGCAACCGTGGTTACAAGCACCGTTATTTTCCCCCTTGTGGCCACAACACATCCCCTAGACTCACGTTTCTGTCACTCAAGCATGTCATTAGCGGACATGTACCCACAATCGAGCATAACGTTCCCTCTTGGAGTCACTACCTACCACTTGGCCAAAGCAATAAATAGAAACGGAGAACAGGCAAGAATTACTTTGGAACAAAAATAGAAAAGATAAGAACCAATTATATTACTCTATCACAATCTGAATATAATCTCATAATCCATCAGATCCCATGAAACTCAGCATAGCAAAAGAAGAAGAATTACATATGTGCCTCGATCATGTAGGGCAGCTCACGAGGTCTAAACCATGAAGAACAAAGAGGGGAGGAGAACATCACATAGCTACTGATCACGGACCCACGGTCCAAGGTAGACTACTCACAGCACATCCGGGAAGCGTCCATGGTGGGGTGCCTGGAAGGGTCCTGACGGTGCTCCCGATCTTGGAAGCGCGGCGGCGGCAGAACAGAGGCGAGTGTGCGAAATAGGGTTGTGTCGTCGGAGTTTCCCCGTGACGGAGATTAAATAGGCGAACGGGGTCAGCCAGGGGGGGCACCAGGGGTCTAGGCGCCCCTGGCCGCGCCAGGTGGCCGCCTGGGCACATGGTGGTGCCCCCCTGGCCCTTCTTCGGGCTTCAGGAAGCTTCTGGCACGCAGTTTTTATCTGATTTTTCCCGGATTTTTGGAGTATTTTTTATATGGGGAAAACTGAAATAGAAAAACAACAGAAAACAAGAACTAACACTGGGGTGCACTGAGTTAGTAGGTTAGTCCAAATATGATCAAAAGTGTATGAAAGTGTATCTAGATCATAGCAATATCACACAAAACATGCATGGAGCGAGCAGAAATTATCTATACGTTTGATATGTATCAGACGCCTCCCTACTCACCCCAGTCAAATGGGGTTGCCAAACAGAAAAACCGTACTCTAACTGATTTGGTTAATGCCATGTTAGATACATCAGTTTATCTAAGGCATGGTGGGGGGAGGCTATATTGACAGCATGTCATGTCCCGAATAAGTTTCCCACAAAGGATAGTGAGATCACCCCAAATGAATTATGGGAGAAGAAAAAGTACTACACTCTCATACTTGCGCACTTGGGGCTGTTTGATGGAAGTCAACGTGCCGATAATTAAGAAGCGCAGGTTGGGGCCAAAGACCGTAGACTGCGTTTTTCTTGGCTATGCTAAGCATAGTGTTGGTTACATATTTCTAGTGGTGAAATCTGAGGTGCACGACATGAGGGCGGCACGATCATGGAGTCTAGAGATGTTAAATTCTTTGAGGATATATTCCCCATGAGAGATATGCAAAGCATTGTTGGGGCACACGGTACGCTACACTAGCACTAAATAAAAATTTCTACCACGCAAAACCAAGATCTTGCTGCTGGAGAAGAACTACGTGATGAGGGATATCCACTAGACGCGTAGTCACGGCAGCGGAAGGAGAGTTGGCGATGCGTGTCGGCGGCGGCTCCTCGAATCCCTCGAACCGATCACGCGAACGGATTCCCGCGATCCAATCCCGCGAACAGTTCGTCCAAACGCCGCAGGTGCGGCGCCTCCAAGGGATGCACACGTACATGGAGGAATGCCGGGCGGCGGACTGCTAGGTCCGGCGGCTCTGCCTGGAGGTGGAGTGATGGCTAGGGTTTTGGTCTGACCTGTACCCCTTCGGGGTTCGCCCTAGCCTTTATATAGGCGCCCGTAGAATGGCCTCAACCATTGAGGCAATCCGGACCCTCCATCCATAATCCATTCAGATCACATCTGAATGGGCTCCTTTCCCCTTAAGCGCGCGACCCTATAGGTTCACGTATACATGGACACGACCCAGATAACATCTCGTTCGATAGTCGGTAGCGGTTCCTAGAAGAACGTGCCGGCTCCCATATATGCGTAAAGTCATAAGACAAACCATTACGAACTGTAATATGCAACTTTCCTTTTGCCTCACAATATAATGTTGTCAAGCTCAAGGCGAGTACTTGTCACCCTTGTCATAGCTTGACCTCTCTTCTCGAAACCGTGATACAGATTCCTGAACCGGGTTAACACTTAACCCATTTCGCATGGCCATGCTTTCTCAATCTTATCACTCGAGAGGGCCCAGAGAATATCTCTCCAAGGTGGAGGGGCAAATCCCATCTTGATCAACCATGTCTCCCGACATGTATCATGACTCACCCTTAAGCTACCTTTATAACTACGGTGTAGCGTTTGATAGTCCCTAAATGAGTCATTCCTCATCCCGAGAACATGCGAGGACCTCAGGTCTAGGACATGGCATATACATTGTATTGAGACTAACAAATGACAATATCTCGCTGCATCTCAAAGTGGGTCTCTATCCAACTCAGTGATCCCATCACTAAGTTCATACTATTGGTAGCATCTCCATGCTCATGAATTGTGAAACATAGCCGTCAACCAAATCATATACTAGTCAAGGATATGTGTCCGCATAACCTTATCAACTAGGGACCATTAGAACAATCATCATAAAATATATAGTCTCACAAACAAGTCACATACTTATTGATACATATCAGTGTTGATGTTCAAGAACAAAACAAATAACTCATGAATATATAAGGAGATAACATCATAACATGATTGCCTCTAGGGCATATCGCCAACAAGCATCCCTAGACTGGAATCTGATGAGACTCCTGAACCTGCTATTCCGATGGAATATTATGAGCACGACAGTGATGAGGTCTCTACGGAGGATGATGACGAAGATCCTGTTAGGATCAAGAGGCCAAGGATTGCAAAATATTTTGGTGATGATTTCCTCGTGTACCTCGTGGATGACACTCCCAGCTGCATTTCAGAAGCCTATGCATCCCCGGATGCTGACTACTGGATAGAGGCAGTCCGTAGCGAGATGGATTCCATCTTGGCAAACGGAACATGGGAACTCACTGATCGTCCCTATGGTTGCAAACCATTGGGATGTAAATGGGTTTTCAAAATAAAACTCAGGCATGATGGTACTTTCGAAAAGTACAAAGCAAGGCTTGTGGCCAAGGGTTATACCCAAAAAGAGGAAGAGGATTTCTTCGACACTTACTCACATATGGATAGGCTGACAACCATTCGAGTATTACTCTCGTTGGCTGCCTCGCATGGTCTTCTCGTTCATTGGATGGACGTGAAGACGGCTTTCCTTAACGGCGAGCTAGACGAGAAAATTTACATGGAACAACCGGATGGCTTGTTGTAAATGGTCAGGAAAGGAAGGTGTGCAAGTTTTTGAAATCCCTTTATGGCCTAAGGCAAGCGCCTAAACAATGGCATGAGAAGTTTGACAAAACTTTAACATCTGCCGGCTTTGTTGTTAATGAAGCTGACAAATGTGTATACCATCGCCATGGTGGGGGCGAAGGAGTAACATTGTGTCTGTATGTCGACGAAATACTGATTTTTGGGACCAACCTCAAAGTAATTGAGGAGGTCAAGAACTTTCTATCTCAAAACTTTGAGATGAAAGACCTGGGTGTGGCTGATGTCATTTTGAACATCAAGTTGCTGAGGAACAATGAGGGTGGGATTACACTTGTGCAATCACACTATGTTGAGAAGATTTTGAGTCGCCTTGGACATGCCGATTGCAAACCTTCTGCAACGCCATATTATTCGAGCGTGCGCTTTCAAAAGTTTGACGGCACGGCTGTGGATCAGATGAGATATTCCCAAATAGTTGGTTCACTCATGTACCTAGCTTGCGCTGCTCGTCCTGACATCTCATATGCCATATGAAAATTGAGCCGGTTTGTTTCAAACCCGGGAGATGAGCATTGGCATGCGATTGGGCGAGTTATGTGCTACTTGGTAGGTACTGCGAACTATGGAATTCACTATACTGCGTACCCACTAGTACTTGAGGGGTATAGTGACTCTAATTGGATATTTGATGCTGATGAAATGAAAGCCACAAGTGGGTATGTGTTCACACTTGGTGTTGGTGCTGTTTCCTAGAAGTCTTGCAAGCGGACGATCCTAACCAGATCGACTATGGAAGCATAACTCACAGCATTAGATACATCATGCGTCGAAGCAGAATGGCTTCGAGAGATTTTGATGGATTTTCCCGTGGTTGATAAGCCAGTCCCGGCTATCCTTATGAACTGTGATAACTAGAAAGTAATTGTCAAGGCTACAAGTTCAAAGGACAACATGCAATCCACAAAGCACATAAGAAGAAGATTAAAATCTGTCAGACATTCAAGAAACTCCGGAGTTATAGCGTTGGATTATATCCAGACGGCTAAGAATCAAGCATATCCCTTTATCAAGGGTCTATCGCGGGTTGTGATAGAAAATGCATCGAGGGAGATGGGGTTGAAACCCACATGAGTTTCCATGGGGGTAACCTAGAGAAATATAAGAAAACACTCCAGCGATCAACCGAGGAGAGTATCCTCACTCACCCACTCCGATTGAGATGCACTATAATCTCAAAACTGTAAGGAAGGTTGACAAATGTCTTAATGTATTCCAAAGCTTCTGTAAGCAAGATGCTGGCCTACAGAGCATACTTTGGAGGAACACACCTATATGAGCCCGACTGCTGGTCACAGTCTATGAGATGGGGTTTATCTCTAGGAAGCTCATGAAAGGACATGAGTATGACTAATACGCTCCACCCGTGGGGTTTAGCCTTCAGCAGCCTTGAATCGGCTGACAACTGGCGAAACTTCTGCATGCTAAGCTGACAATTAAAGGCATAGTCCATTGTTTAGCTGTGAAGAAGTCTAACCCAGTTGCTCTAGGTGGATGTTCAACCTAACAGTCTCCACTGAAAATTCTGGTATATCAAACATGGTTTGGAACAGTTGACAAACTTATGGGCCTTGCGATCTGGTGGGGGATTGTTGGATTATATATGGGCTTTGGCCAAAATAAGTCCATAAACCCTAGTTAATCTCTAAGGGCCCATGTATGGTGGCTGGTGGTGCTAAAGTTTAATACCATACTGCTAGTGGAGGGAGAGTTAGACCTCTTTATAAGTGGTGCTCCCTCACTAGCTTTTGGGAGCTTAGGAAGAGGGGTTGTACACGCGCGCTCCTCCTCCTCCGTCGCCCGTCTCTCCACGCCTCGCCTCGTCATGTCACGACACGCGCGCGCCGCTGGTTGCGGGAATGAGCCAAGCCGAGGTCACACCTATGTACTTATTTTTTCCGGTCACGAACGGACAATTAATCTGGGATTAATTAACGAGTCGCTAACTGAAGCGCCACTCTCCGAGACGTTGGAGGTGGGTTGTTCGCTGACTCAGTCGTGGGCTATGGCCCAGGCCCGTTACACCAACGGCATACATAACCAGTCTCTAGGGATGTGGAGTCACTCACTCACTCTCTCCTTCTGCCTCATAACCCTAGCCGTAATTTGTTGTTCCTTGCTGTGTGCTGCCTTCGGCGACCCCACCCCGTCGAACGCATGCACGGTTGTTCGGGTGAGAAGATGCCTCCGGAACCGTGACCTTCGAGATCTTGCCCGGGAGAAGGCCGATAAGGTTTTTGGGGAGCGTCACAGCGCGACTGCTCCCGATCCGTCCCCGTCCTCTGCTTCGACTCTGGACGCTTCCTCCACTCCTTCGACTACTGATATGTCCCAAACTTATTTATAATTTCTTCTTGCTCCATGCATGTTTTGTGTGATATTGCTATGTTTTATATACACTTTCATACACTTTTGATCATATTTGGACTAACCTATTAACTCCGTGCACCCCAGCGCTAGTTCCTATTTTCTGCTGTTTTTCTATTTCAGTTTTCCCCCATATTAAAAATGCTCCAAAAATTCCGGGAAAATAAAATAAAAAATCAGCGCATCGGAAGCTTCCGGAAGAGCCAAAGGGCCAACACCAGGGGCCCAGGCGCCCTGGTGGCGCGTCCTAGGGGGAGGCCGCGCCAGGGGGTTCCCTAGACCCCTGGTGGCCCCCCTGGATGCCCCCTTCGCCTATATATTTTCCGTCACGGGAAACTTTCGAGGATAGAACCCTTTTTCGCGATCTCTCCTCTGTTCCTCCACCGCCGCGCTTCTAAGATCAGGAGCGCCAGCAGACCTCTTCCCGGCACCCTACCGGAGGGAGTATCGAACTCCGGGATCTTCTCCTCCACCATGGACGCTTCCCGGATGATCCATGAGTAGTCTACCTTGGACCTTGGGTCGATGATTAGTAGCTTTGTGATGTTCCCCTCCCTCTTTGTTCTTCATGGATTAGACCTTGTGAGCTGCCCTGCATGATCAAGGTACATATGTAATTCTTTCTGCCGTTGTTATGCTAAGTTTGCTGGGATCTGATGGATTATGAGACTATTTTCAGATTGTGATTGAACAATATATTTGGTTCTTATCTTTTATATTTTTTCTTGAGTAATTCTTGCATGTTCTCCGTTGCTGTTTATTGCTTTGGCGAAGTAGTAGGTAGTGACTCCAAGAGGGAGCGTTATTCTTGATTGTGGGTTCATGCCCCCTTATGACTAGCTTGAGTGACAGAAACATGAGTCTAGGGGATGTGTTGTTGCCACAAGGGGGAAAACAATTGTGCTTTTAACCGCGGTTGCAGGGATTGTTTACTTTATGCAAAGTTCTTTTAATACAGTTGTCTGTTGCTTTGGCTTTACACTTTGGGTGGTGCTCGCAACTTAATACCAGCGAGATGTTATGGATAGATATCTCAAAGTGGATGATTAGTAGTACATGCAGTTAGATTTTGGTCTACTTATTTTGGCGTAACGCCCATGCTTTTGAGCCTCTTCCTTTCTTTGCAGCATAGTTAGCATTGGTTTGCGCCCGTAATCCTGTCAATTGCCCAGCTGTGTTTTTTGTACCTCGCATAGAAGTTTTATCGTCTTTTGGGAGAGAGACATCACTAGTGAACATCATGGGACCCCCGTCCATATTCTCATCATAGTTTACACACTCAATTTATTTCTTGTTTTTACTTTCAAGTTGCAATTATCACTACCTATTATCTATTGCGTCGATCTTTTGTATACAACAAGGCCGGAGAGATTGACAACCTCTCTGTACTCCTTGGGAGCAAAGTTATTTGTTGTGTATGTAGGTCTAGGTAAAGTAATCAACCAGGCTGTTGACGAAGAATTTGTTCAACGCAACACAAGACTTGCACCGCGCAATTGTTTAGAGTAAGGGAGTCGCCACTTTGTTTTTCGTTACGAAGAACGGATGATTTACGAGCAAATCAACAAAGGTTTCTTTAATTTTAGAGAAGAGAGACGGATGCTTTAGGAGCAAAGCAACAAAGGGTTCCTCGATTTCGGGGAGGAGAGCCGACCGCTTTTCAGCGCAAAACGACAAAGATGAACCAAACCCTAGGGTTGCTAAGGCTCGGCCAATGGCTAACGAAAAGTAAAAAGATACAAGTAAAATAGATGTGTTTAGATGAATATCGATTGTGTGTTGTTTCAATCGGCCGTCACCTCATCTATTTATAAGGGGGTTGGACTTTCCGTGCAAGAAAAGGGTTCCGATTCGCGTGAAAACTGCCAAAAACCCAATCAAACTCGGACCCGGATCGGGGGTTCGGACGTCCGGACTTTATCCCGGACGGTCCGGCTTCTATGTCGGACAGTCCGAGCTGAGGTCAAAAACCTTCTATAATCTGCGTCCTCAAGTCGGACGGTCTGACTTCAGGGTCGGACGGTCCGACCATGGTCCGGACGGTCCGGTTTCCGAGTCGGACAGTCCGACCTGTTTCCTAGTGCAGCACTGTTTCGGCCATAACTCCTTCATACAAACTCGGATTTGGACGTTTCAAATATCAAAATCGACCGGTTCGACAAGACGAAGACGACCTATGTAGAGCAGTTTCCCAAAAGACGATAAGATTGCTATCCGAGGTAAAAAAATTACAGACGGGCAATTAACGGGATTATAAACGCACTGCAATGCTAAATATGCTACAAAAGAAAGGAAGAGGCTCAAAAGCATGGGAAGTACACCAAAATAAGTACACTGAAATCCATCTGCATCTACTACTAATCATCCACCTTGAGATATCTATCCAGAACATCTCGCTGCAATTAAGTTGCGAGCCCCACCCAAAGTGTAAAACCAAAGCAACAGACAACTGCATTAAAAAGAACTTTGCGTAAAGTAAACAATCCTTCCAACCGCGGTTACAAGCACCGTTGTTTTCCCTCTTGTGGCCACAACACATCCCCTAGACTCATGTTTCTGTCACTCAAGCATGTCATTAGGGGGCATGTACCCACAATCGAGCATAACGTTCCCTCTTGGAGTCACTACCTACCACTTAGCCAAAGCAATAAATAGCAACGGAGAACATGCAAAAATTACTTCGGAACAAAAAAAAAGATAAGAACCAATTATATTACTCTATCACAATCTGAACATAATCTCATAATCCAACAGATCCCATCAAACTCAGCATAGCAAAAGCATAAAAAATACATATGTGCCTCGATCATGTAGGGAAGCTCACGAGGTCTAAACCATGAAGAACAAAGAGGGGAGGAGAACATTACATAGCTACTGATCACAGACCCATGGTCCAAGGTAGACTACTCACGGCACATCCGGGAAGCGTCCATGGTGGAGGAGAAGCTCCCGGAGGTCGATCCTCCCTCCGGCATGGTGCCGGGAAGGGTCCTGACGATGCTCCCGATCTTGGAAGCGCGGCGGTGGCGGAACACAGGCGAGTTTGCGAAATAGGGTTCTATCTTCGGAAGGGGGCCACCAGGGGTCCAAGTGCCCCCCTGATGCGGCTAGGCCCCTGGCCGCAGCAGGTGGCCACCTGGGAACCTGGTGGTGGCCCCCCGGCTCTCCTTAGGAGCTCGAGAAGCTTCCGACACGCTGATTTTTTTTCTGAATTTCCCCGGATTCTTGGAGCACTTTTGATATGGGGAAAACTGAAATAGAAAAACAACAGAAAACGAAAACTGCCACTTGGATGCATTGAGTTAGTAGGTTAGTCCAAATATGATCAAATGTGTATGAAATTGTATCTATATCATAGCAATATCACACAAAACATGCATGGAGCGAGCAAAAATTATCGATACGTTTGAGACGTATCAACATCCCCAAGCTTCATTCCTGCTTGTCCTCGAGTAGGTAAATGATAAGAAGCATAATTTCTGTGGTGACATGCTAGCAACCATATAAGGACTTTGAAAAGTAAAGCAATCAAGGTATGTAATTTAATTCAAGTCATAACATGCAAGAGTCTATATTAGCATTCAAACATGTACCAAAATAACATTAAGTGCAAGAGCTCTCGTTGTCCGTGACTCGAATGTCTCCAAATGGTGTTTGCGTGCAAGAAGGGGATAGGTAATACGAGAAAAAAGTTTTTTTTTAGAACTCAATCTACTAAAGTTTCACACTTGGTCTTCTTTGGAATCTTATCTTGACTCGTCCCCAGACCACTAGCTAGGTACAAGTCAATTTGATCCACTCCTTTTCGATATTTTGAGTACTCATGCAATGGATGAGCGTAAGCACGAAAGTTGACACTTAAGATGGCTAAGAGAGAAATATGGTGGAGGAGGAATACAAATAGGGTGAGAAAGGCTCACATCAATGAGGACAATCATAGGCGAGAAGGCCAAATGATAGATATGATGTGAGGAGTAGGGATTACCATGCAACGGATGCACATATGAGCTGAAAAGCTCTCCAATGGAACTAGCAGGGGTGCATCTAAATTGCTCGCTCATGAAGACCTAGAGCTCTTTTTGAGGAGGCTCATCCTTGGAATATGCAAGCCAAGTTCTATAGTGTAAAGGTCCCCACATAGCTATATGCATGAATGATCATATCTATGGAGTACAAGGATAAGAGGGAGTACTAGTGGGGATCTTCAAAAAGGATAGTAGTGTTGCCCCTTTCGCTCTTTTTTCTTTTCTTTTTTCTCTTTTTTGTATTTTTTGGTGGCCTCAATGGGTCTTTCTATTTAACTCTCATTTGTCCTCTTTGGGATCTTTTATTTTGTCCACTTTGGGATCTTTTCCTCACTTAAGGGCAACACTCTAATTTACAAGAGGGTATAGAAGATCTTTCACACTTTACAAGGTACTCAAATCATAAAGAAGATGTAGCTATCATGATGTATGCAATGTATGCCTCTGCCAGTGTAGCAGGAACATGTATGACATGAAGATCAAGTCATGAAGAGGTGGATGTTGCATGGCAATATATCTCGGAAAGGCTATTGAAATGCCTTGATAGGTAGGTATGGTGGCGGTTTTGAGGAAGGATATAAGGAGGTTTATGATGACGAAGGTGGACGCCAACTCTCGGAGTGAGAAGGAGGCAATGCACGGCACGGGAGAGGCTAGCAAATATGAGGTGGTGGAAGTGTCAACTTTCAATACTTACATTAGTCTGAAGAACTCATGCACTTATTATCGGTAACTGTCAATCTAATGAGGAGATTCACAAAGAGACAAGTACCCCGAGGAGGAGTGTATGGGGGTTTGGTTATCCTTGCGCATCCTCAACTCATGGTACGTGAGTGTACTCTAATATTCGTCCCCTTAGAAGAGTAGTGATCCATCTAGTAGCTAGAGTTCTCAACTAATTTGTAGGTTTTTGAAAATAAACACGGATTGCCCAAAATACGACATCTATCACTAATAGGATAAAGTTCTTGACACCAAAATTCCAAACATTACTCAAAACAACACCTCAAAACTATTGCAAGTTACTACTACAAAAACAATAGCAACCTCAATTACCTACTCTCAAGACAAGACACAACTCAGTGCAACAACCAACTCTCTTAACAAGATAAACTTGAAAACTAAAGAGAGTTCCAGCAACAAAATAAACAAAAGCCAAGGCTCTTGCTAAAGACAAACTAAAACTAAAACTAAACATGGAAGTAGCTATGAAAAGATAAAGAACATACGACAGCAAAAAGATAGGCATGAAGAATCCTATGATGTGTTCTAGATTTTGAAAGTGGAGCGTGTTTCTCTCCCACACAAAGTAAGACGGGATCTAACTTGTTATGAACAGCAAGAAAAGCTAAAGAAAACTAAAAATAAAACCTAAGAGCGAGACGCTCCAAGCATAGCACATAACGCATGAAGTGATAAAAATATAGTGAGACGAAGGACAAACTAATGATTGTTGATGGAGAAGGGGATGCACGGGGGCATCCACAAGCTTAGACGCTTGAGTGTCCTTGAATATTTATTGGGGATGCATGGGAGAATCTCCAAGCTTGAGCGCTTTACACTCTTGGATCTTCTTTCATCATCTTCCATCGCACACTTGAAAAATCCCTTCATACATAACTCATCATAAGCTGATTAGAGAGGTTAGTACCCTTAATAAAATAATTTTTCCCCACTGTATATAAAGATATTCTAGAAGAGCTACTGTTTATCAAGATTTCCAAAAGGTTTTTGCGAAGAAAAAGAAAGCTTAAGGTTTGCAAAAGTTAGGAGAGACAAAACGTTGCAGAATCTGTGAAAAACAGAACAACAGGTAGTAAAGAATTTTTTAGGGGAACTTCTGCAACTCAAATAAAAAAACTCGGAACGTACGAAAGTTCCGCGATTGTATAGAGCGCACTTTGTAAAAAATTCGGCTCAAAAAGATGTACTGGTGATTTATTCTGATTTTTCCCGTCACGAGGACAGTATCTATTTTCTGGACAGCATGTCACAACTTTCGCTTCACTTGTCATATGAGGCTATACTTGGCACAAAGCTTGAAAAATAAAGATACAATGATGTTGCTACAGTAGTAAAAATCATCAAGACCACTAAAAACAGAATTAAAAACATCTTGGGTTGCCTCCCAACAAGCGCTTTCTTTACGCCTTTAAGCTAGGCATAAAGGATTATAAAGATGCTCTCAGAAAAGAATAAGAGTTGAAGCAAAAGAGAGCATGAAGAAGCAAATATGAAACACGTTTAAGCCTAACCCACTTCCTATGCATATGAATCTTGTAAGAAAATAAATCAAAGAAGCACAAAGTGACATGCATTGGAAGGTAGAAAAAGAACAACTTCAAAACTTTCAACAAAAAGAGAGGAGTTTTAGTAATATGGAAGTTTCTACAACCAAACTTCCCTCTCTCAAAATAATTTTCAGTAGTATCATGAACAACATCAAGAATATAACTATCACATAAATCATGTTGTTCATGACCTACAAGCACACGTGTATAATTTTCAACACAGTCTTTAGTATTATATGATAAATGCAACCCATCACATTGAGCCTTGATAAGAGCACAATTCTCCGGAATATGAGTTGGAGATTTCAAAAGGATAATAGGACAATCAAGTGTGGGTGCAATAGAAAAAAATTCAAGCTGATCATGAGGAACTCTAGAAGTTCATCTCCGTAAGCATCATCCATAGTGGCATCACGACCATAAGCATAGAAGGCATCAACTTCATCAAAAAAGGATATTTCAAAAGAATCCATGGGATCATAACAGTCATATAAGGTAAGAGTCAAAGAGTTACTCTCATTAGAACTTAGACGTGGATGGATCCATTCTTCCTCCTTTTGTTCGTCACTCTCCTCCTCTTTTTCATCCAAGGAGCTTTCAGGTTCAGCAATTTCTTCTTCCATAGAGTCCTGCAAATCATTAGTCTCTTCCTTTGGGGGAGAGATTCTCTCAAGATGATCAGTAATATAATAATTTGCATCATAATTTTCCAAACAATAGTTAAGTATAGCAAGACTCTCAGATTTGTAAGGGGCATCATCAATATTTTTAAGAAGAGAAGTAATTTCATAGGCACCCTTATAAGCAACAAATTCTTCTATTTCCTCTACATCATAAAAATCATAGTTTCTCTTAGCATAAGAGCCTAAGGTTTCATCATCATTGTACTCACATTGGAAATCAAGGTGTCTGTGCCTCATAAAGAAGGAAGATTCATCCCTGCAGAAAGATATATTATATATTGAGCACAAGTTTCTAGCATACTCATACAACTGTTGTATTTGTTTCCATAAGTGTATCCCCTTTTGAGACAAGCGGTGTTCCTTGTACCACTTTTGTTGATCCTCGGTGAATCTTCCATGCCCATAAGATCTGGTTTCAAAGAAGTCAGACATTGATTTTCAAGTAAGGAACTAGACATACTTTTTTTGGATTTTTGATAAAGGTAACGAAGATAAAAACTGAAAGGTAAACAAGACTAAAAAGTAAAGATAAAATGTAGTGGGCAACTCCTCTATCTTATCACTCGGAGTCCCCGTCAATGGCGCCAGAAATTTTCTTGATACGCGAGAGAGGATAATTGCTTCTCGCCCTTCGTTGGTTACCCCAAGCGGAAGGTGAGATGCAGCGTAGCGGCAAGTTTCCCTCGGTGAAGATACCAAGGTTGAGTATCGACCAATAGGACTCCGGCGATGATAACTAGGTGTCAGCGGCGCCATTGATGTGGACCTGCACACGACACAGATAACTTTTCTCCCAACGAAGTTCAGAGAGGTTGTCAATCTCTCCGGTCTTGTTGTTTACAAAGGATCAAATACAAGGGATAATGATAATGATAGCAACTGAAATTAAATACTGAAAAGTAAGTAGGCTTGTAAACAATGATGAGAATATGGACCGGGGTCCCGTGATGTTCACTAGTGATGTCTCTCTCCCAAAAGACGATAAGACTGCTATGCGAGGTAAACAAATTACAGACGGGCAATTGATAGGATTATAAACGCACCGGAATGCTAACTATGCTACAAAAGAAAGGAAGAGGCTCAAAAGCATGGGCAGTACGCCAAAATAAGTAGACCGAAATCCATCTGCATCTACTACTAATCATCCAACTTGAGATATCTATCCAGAACATATCGCTGGTATAAAGTTGCGAGCCCCACCCTAAGTGTAAACCCAAAGCAACAGACAACTGCATTAGAAAGAACTTTGCGTAAAGTAAACAATCCTTGCAACCGCGGTTACAAGCACCGTTGTTTTTCCCCTTATGGCCACACCACATCCCCTAGACTCATGTTTCTGTCACTCAAGCATATCATCAGGGGGCATGTACCCACAATCGAGCATAAAGTTCCCTCTTGGATTCACTACCTACTTATACGTCCAAAACGTATCTATAATTTCTGCTTGCTCCATGCATATTTTGTGTGATATTGCTTTGATATTGATGCACTTCCATACACTTTTCATCATACTTGGACTAACCTATTAACTCAGTGCACCCCAGTGCCAGTTCCTGTTTTCTGCTGTTTTTGTATTTCAGGTTTTCCCATTACTTAATGTGCCAGAAAAATTCCGGGAAAAATATAGGAAAAATTCAGCATACAGGAAGCTTCGGGAAGAGACCAAGTGGGGCCAGAGGGGAGACAGGGGTGGACCAGGAGGCCACCTAGTGCAGCCACCCCCTAGGCCGCGCCAGGGGACGCCTGGGGCCCATGGTCCACCTCTGGCTGCCACCCTTCGCCTATATATCCCTCTCGTCCCGAAACCCTCGAGGACAGAACCCTTTTTCGCGATCTCTCCTCTGTTCCGCCGCCGCCGCGCTTCCAAGATCAGGAGCACCAGGAGCCCTCTTCCCGGCACCCTGCCGGAGGGAGGAACCACCTCCGGGAGCTTCTCCACCACCATGGATGCTTCCCGGATGAACCGTGAGTAGTCCACCTTGGACCATGGGTCTATGATCAGTAGCTATGTGATGTTCTCCTCCCCTCTTTGTTCTTCATGGTTTAGACCTCGTGAGCTGCCCTACATGATGGAGGCACATATGTAATCTTTCTGCTGTTGCTATGCTGAGTTTGCTAGGATCTGATGGATTATGAGACTATGTTCAGATTGTGTTTGCGTAATATATTTGATTCTCCTCTTTTATATTTATGTTCTTGAGTATTTCTTGCATGTTCCCCATTGTTGTTTATTGCTTTGGCCAAGTAGTAGGTAGTGACTCCAAGAGGGAGCGTTATGCATGATTGTGGGTTCACGCCCCCTGATGACTAGCTTGAGTGACGGAAACATGAGTCTAGGGGATGTGTTGTTGCCACAAGGGAGAAAACAACGGTTCTTGTACTTGCGGGTGCAAGGATTGTTTACTTTACGCAATGTTCTTTAATGCACTTGTATGTTGCTTTGAGTTTACACTTTGGGTGGGATTCGCAACTTAATACCAGCGAGATGTTCAGGATAGATATCTCAAGGTGGATGATTAGTAGGTAGATGCAGATGGATTTCGGTCTACTTGTCTTGGCGTACCGCCCATGGTTTTGAGCCTCTTCCTTTCTTAGTAGCATAGTTAGCATTGGTTTGCGCACATAATCCTGTCAATTGCCCAGCTGTAATTTATTTACCTCGCATGGCTATTTTATCGTCTTTTGGGAGAGAGACATCACTAGTGAACATCATGGGACCCCGGTCCATATTTCCACCATTGTTTACACCCACTATTTAATTTCTACTTTATTTCCTTTTCCGTTGCTATCGCTATTATTATTATCCCTTGCGTTTGATCCTTTGTAAACAACAAGGCCGGATGGATTGACAACCTCTTTGTACTCGTTGGGAGCAAAGTTATCTGTTGTGTGTGCAGGTCCACGTCAACCGCCTAATTGTTGGCACCGTTGTCACCTTCCTATCGTTGTCGGAGTCCTACTGGAGACAAACATTGGTATCTTCACCGAGGGAAATTTTTTGTTGTCTACATCTCAACCTTCCACTTTGGGTTACCAACGAGGGGCGAGAAGCCATCAAAGCTAATTTCTGGCGCCGTTGCCGGGGAGCGAAGCTCTACACAAGTTTTGCTCCGTCAACTTTGGCACCATCAAAACTAATTTCTGGCGCCATTGTCGGGAACTCCACTCTTCAAGATAGGGGAGTTGCACACTATCTTTTATCTTTGCTTTTTAGTCTTGTTAGTTTACCTTTCAGTTTTTGTTTTAGTGTTCTGTATCAAATATCAAAAAAATAGTTATCTTGCTTGCTGCTGCTATGGGTTCCACCGAGAACACCAAGTTGTGTGACTTCACTAGTCATAACAACAGTGACTTTATCTGCACTCCTATTGCTCCACCTGCCACTTCAGCACCTTCTTATGAGATTAAACCTGCTTTGTTGAACCTTGTTATGAAAGATCAATTCTCCGGTGCTGGAGATGATGCTGCTTTGTACTTAAATAATTTTGTTGAGCTCTGTGATATGCAATAGTACAAAGAAGTAGATGGTGATATCATTAAGCTTAAGCTTTTTCCTTTCTCCTTGATAGGAGGAGCTAAAATCTGGTTTCAATCCTAGCCTAGGAATAGCATAGATTCTTGGGATAAGTGCAAGGATGCTTTTATTGGGAAGTACTACCCCCCAGCTAAGATTATCCAATTGAGGAGTAATATTATGATTTTTAAGCAATTGGATAATGAGCATGTTGCCCAAGCTTGGGAACGCATGAAATCTCTTGTTAAGAATTGCCCTACGCATGGTTTGACTACTTGGATGGTTATCCAAACTTTTTATGCAGGCTTGAACTTTAACTCGCGAAACTTGCTAGATTCGTCCGCGGGAGGAAACTTTATGTCAACAACGCTTGGTGCTTCCACAAAACTACTCGATGAGATGATGACCAACTATTCCCAATGGCACACCGAAAGAGCTCCAACAGGTAGGAAGGTAAACTCTGTCGAGGAGATCTCCTCCCTAAATGAAAAAGTTGACTTTATTATGTCTATACTTACCAAGCAATCTCCAATTGATCCTCATGATGTTCCTTTAAATTCTTTGATTGCTCAAGATCAAGTAGATGTGAACTTTATCTCTAGAAACAATTTCAATAACAATGCTTATAGGAGTAATTTTGGTACCAATCCTAGACCGTTCCCCTCCAACAACTATGGGAACAACAACACTTATCCTAGCACCAAGAACTCCACTTATGAACTAGAGATTATGCTTAAAGACTTCATCACTACCAAAAAAGACTTCAACAAGAGTGTAGAGGAAAAACTAGACAAATTAGATAATCTCTCATCGAAGGTAGAAAATTTAGCCCATGAAGTAGAATTGCTTAAAATTAGAACTTCTCCTCTTGAGGAGAGGAAGGTCACTCCTATGAACGCTATTCAAGTGAAACTTAATGAAAACATTAGGATGATGGCTAAACTTAAAGAGAGATAGGCTAGAGAAAAGGAGGAAGAAGATAGAATTAAGAGCCTTCCTACACACCATACCGTTACTACTATCCAAGTTGTTGAGGATATCCAAACTCTTAGCACCCAATGCACCCCTAGTCCCATAGGACCTATTAATTGTGATGCTATGACCTCAACCATAGAAGAAGAAACTCCTATGACTATAGAAGCTACCAAACATTTGAGCCTAAAGGACACCACTACCACTTTACTTGATAGTAGTGACCTTGATTTTGATAATTGCACCCTTTCTGAAGTTATTTGTTTCCTTCACAAGATGTCTAGAGGTCCCCACGCTAGCCCACTTAATCTTGCCTTCACGGAGCATATCACTAATTCTCTCATTAAAGATAGGGAGGAGAAGCTTAGGGTAGAAGCCTCCATACCTAGAAAGCTAGAAGATGGTTGGGATCCTATGATTAAAATTAAGTTGAATAACTTCTCTTGCTATGCTTTATGTGATGTTGGAGCTAGTACCTCCGTTATGCCCAAAAGAATGTATGATACGTTTGAATTAAAACCTTTTGATCCTTGTTATTTTGGTGTTCGTCTTGTTGACTCTTCCGTAAAGAAACCTTTGCGGAAGATTGATGATGTTCTTATCATTGTCAATGAAAATTATGTTCCCGTTGATTTTACTATTATGGACATTGAATGTGAACCATCATGTCCAATTATTTTGGGACGCCCTTTTCTTCGCACCGTTGGTGCTGTCATTGATATGAAAGAAGGGAATATAAAATTCCAATTCCCTCTAAAGAAAGGGATGGAACACTTCCCTAGAAAGAAGATTAAGTTAACTTTTGAGTCCGTTACACGGGCTAGCTATTCTCTTACTCTTGATAAAACTTGATTTTCTCTTTTTGCGTCATGCCTAGCTTAAAGGCATAAAAGAAAGCGCTTTTGGGAGGCAGCCCACAACGAATTAGGTTTATTTTTCTTTTGTTGTGTCTTGATGTTTTTTACTACTGTAGCAACATCATTGTATCTTTACTTTTAAGCTTTGTGCCATTTATAGCCTCATATGACAAGGGAAGTGAAAGTTGTGACATGCTGTCCAGAAAACAGATTCTGTCCTCGTGACGGGAAAAATCATAGAAAATTCCCAGTTCATCTTTTCGAGCTGAATGTTTTACACAGCGTGCTCTATACAATCACGAAACTTTCGCATTTTCTGAGTTTTTTTATTTGAGTTGCAGAAGTACCCCTAAAAAAATATTTACTACCTGCTGGTCTGTTTTTCACAGATTATGTCATGTTTTTCCTTTTCTTCGTTTTGCAAACCTTAAGCCTGCTTTTTCGTTGCAAAAACATTTTGGCAATCTCGAGAAATAGTAGCTCTTCAAGAATATACTCATTTCCAGTAGAGAAAAATTATTTTATTGTGGGTACTAACCTTGCTAATCTGATTATGATGAGTTATGTATGAAGGGAGTTTTCAAGTGTGCGAGGGAAGATGATAAAAGAAGATTCAGGAGGGTCAAACGCTCAAGCTTGGGGATGCCCCCGTGCACCCCCAGGAAATATTAAAGAAGACTCAAGCATCTAAGCTTGGGTATGCCCCCATGCATCCCCTTCTCCATCAACAATTATCAGTTCGTCTTTCGTTCCACTATATTTTTATCACTTCATGCGTTATGTGCTATGCTTGGAGCGTCTTTCTCTTCATTTCCTTTTTAGTTTTCTTTAGCTTTGCTTTCTGTTCATAACAAGTTAGAACCCAACTTTCTTTGTGTGGGAGAGAAACACGCTCCACTTCACCCTAGAGCATAACATAGGATTTTCATGCTTATCTTTGTTGTGTGTGTTCTTTTTCTTTTTCGTAGCTGCTGTCATGTTTAGCTCTTAGTTTTCATGGTTATCTTTTTACGAGATTTTGTTTAGTTTGTTGCTACAACTCTCTTGAGTTTTCATGTTTATCTTGTTTAGAGAGTTTTCCTGTTGCACTGAGTTGTCTGTCTTGACTTGAAGTAGGGAATTGAGGTTACTATTCAGTTGTAGTAGTAACTTGCAATAGTTTTGATGTATTGATATGAGTAATGTTTGAAATTTTGGTCTCAAGAGCTTTAGCCTATTAGTGATAGATGTTGTATTTTGGGCAATCCTTTTTTATTTTCAAAAAACTTACAAAATTAGTTGAGAACTTTAGCTACTAGATGGATCACTAATCTTTGGAGGGATCGAATATTAGAGTACACTCACGTACCATGAGTCGAGGATGCGCAAGGATAACCAAACCCCCATACACTCCTCATTGGGGTACTTGTCTCTCTGTGAACCTCCTAATTAGATTGAGAGGTACCGATAATAAGTGCATGAGTTCTTCAGACTAATGTGAGTATTCGAAAGTTGACACTTCCACCTCCCATATTTTTCTAGACTCTTCGGTACCGTGCATTGCCCTTTCTCACCTCGAGAGTTGGCGCATACTTCGCCGGTACATCCAAATCCTTGGAAAGATATGCTCTGTCATCATAAGTCTCATTATATCCTTCCTCAAAACAGCCACCATACCTACCTATCAAGGCATTTCCATAGCCTTTCCAGGATACATTGCCATACAACATCCACCTTGTCATGACTTGATCTTCATGTCATACATGATTTTGCTTGATCGATGAGCCGCATTCTAGTTGGGCCTTTCCCTAATCATTGCTACATGACGCGCTAGTATCATTGCATATCCTGCTACACTGGCAGAGGCATACATTTGCATACTTCATGATAGTTTCATTTTCTTTATGTTGAGTAATTTTGTAAAGTGTGAAAGATCTTCTATACTTCTTGTAATATATAAAGTGTTGCCCCTAAAGTGAGGAAAATATCCCAAATAGGACAAAATCAAAAGATCCCAAAGAGGACAAATGAGAGTTAAATAGAAAGAGTCATTGAGGCCACCAAAAAAATAAAAAATAAAAAGAGAAAAAGAAATAAAAAGAGAGAAGGGGGCACACTACTATTCCTTTTGAGATCCACACTCGTACTCCATCTTATACCTTGTACTCCATAGAGATTATAATTCATGCATATAGCTATGTGGGGACATTCGCACTATAGAACTTGGCTTGTATATTCCAATGATGAGCCTCCTCAAATGTGCTTTAGGTCTTCTTGAGCAAGCAAGTTGGATGCACCCCCACTAGTTCCATTGGAGAGCTTACCTTAGCTTATATGTGCATCCGTTGCATGGAAATCCCTACTCCTCACATCATATCTATCATTTGGCTTTCTCTCGCCTATGATTGTCCTCATTGATGTGAGCCTTTCACACCTTTTTGTCTTCCTCTCCATCATTTTTCTCTCTTTGCCATCCTAAGTGTCAACTTTCTTGCTTACGCTCATCCATTGCATGAGTGCTCATATTATCGAAAAGGAGTGGATCATTTTGACTTGTACCTGGCTAGTGGTCTGGGGATGAGTCAAGATAAGATTCCAAAGAACACCAAGTTTGAAACTTTAGTAGATTAAGTTCTTAACAATAAAAACTATGTTTTACTCTCTCGTGTATCCCTATCCCCTTTCTTGCACGCTGATGGCTTCTCGCCCTTCGTAGGTTACCCCAAGTGGAAGGTTAAGATGTAGCGCCGCAGCAAGTTTCCCTTGGTGAAGATACCAAGGTTTGTCTCCAGTAGGACTCCAGAGATGATAAGTAGGTGTCAGCAGCGCAACTGACGTGGACCTGCACATAGACACAGATAACTTTGTTCCCAACGAAGTTCAGAGAGGTTGTCAATCTCTCCGGTCTTGTTGTTCAAAAAGGGTAAAAAAACAAGGGATAATGATAGCAACTGAAAGTAAAAGCAGGAAAATAAATATAGCGTGGAAACAATAATAAGGATATGGACCGGGATACGTGATGTTCACTAGTGATGTCTCTCTCCCAAAAGACGATAAATTGCTACGCGAGGTAAACAAATTACAGAAGGGCAATTGACAGGATTATGAACGCACCACAATGCTAACTATGCTACAAAAGAAAGGAAGAGGTTCAAAAGCACGGGCAGTACGCCAAAATAAGTAGACCGTAATCCAACTGCATCTACTACTAATCATCCACCTTGAGATATCTATCCAGAACATCTCGCTGGTATTAAGTTGCGAGCCCCACCCAAAGTGTAAACCCAAAGCAACAAACAACTGCGTTAAAAAGAACTTTGCGTAAAGTAAACAATCCTTGTAACCGCGGTTACAAGCACCGTTGTTTTCCCCCTTGTGGCAACAGCACATCCCCTAGACTCATGTTTCTGTCACTCAAGCGTGTCATCCATGGGCATGAACCCACAATCGAGCACAACGTTCCCTCTTGGAGTCACTACCTACTACTTGGCCAAAGCAATAAACAGCAACGGAGAACATGCAAGAATTACTTAGGAACAAAAATATAAGAGATAAAAACCAAATATATTACTCTATCACAATATGAACATAATCTCATAATCCATCAGATCCCATCAAACTTAGCATAGCAACAGCAGAAATATTACAAAAGTGCCTCGATCATGTAGGGCATCTCACGAGGTCTAAACCATGAAGAACAAATAGGGGAGGAGAACATCACATAGCTACTGATCACGGACCCATGGTCCAAGGAAAACTACTCACAAGACATCCGGGGAGCATCCATGGTGGAGAGGAGACTCCCGGAGGTCAATCCTCCCTCTGGCAGGGTGCCGGGAAGAGGTCTTCTGGTGCTCCCGATCTCGGAAGCGCGGCGGCGGCGGAACAGAGGAGAGTTTGCGAAATAGGGTTCTCATTCTGGAGTTTCCCCGTGACGGAGAATAAATAGGCGAAGGGGGGCAGCCAGAGGTGGACCAGGGGCCCCAGGCGTCCCCCTGGCGCGGCCAGGGGTGGGGCCGCGCCGGTTGGCCGCCTGGGCCCCCCCTGGCTCCCCTCTGGCCCCTCTCGAGCTCTTCGCGAAGCTTCCTGTACGCTGATTTTTCCTGTATTTTTCCCGGAATTTTTCTGGCACTTTTTATATGGGGGAAAACTAAAATAGAAAACCAGCAGAAAACAGGAACTGGCACTGGGGTGCACTGAGTTAATAGATTAGTCCAAATATGATCAAAAGTGTATGAAAGTGTATCTGGATCATAGCAATATCACACAAAACATGCATGGAGCAAGCAGAAATTATAGATACGTTTTGGACGTATCAACATCCCCAAGCTTAATTCCTGCTCGTCGTCGAGTAGGTAAATGATAACAACATAATTTCTGTGGTGACATGCTAGCAACCATAAAAGAACTTTGAAAAGTAAAGCAATCAAGGTTAGAGATTCAATTCAAGTCATAACATGCAAAAGTCTATATTAGCATTGAAACAAGTAACAATAGAACATTAGGTGCAAGAGCTCTCGCTGTCCGTGACTCGAATGTCTCCAATTGGTGTTTGCGTGCAAGAAGGGGGATAGGGAATACGAGAAAAAAGTATTTTTGTGTTGAGAACTCAATCTACTAAAGTTTCACACTTGGTCTTCTTTGGAATCTTATCTTGACTCGTCCCCAGACCACTAGCCAGGTACAAGTCAATTTGATCCACTCCTTTTTTATATTTTGAGCAGTCATGCAATGGATGAGCGTAAGCACGAGAGTTGACACATAGGATGGCAAAGAGAGGAGTATGGTGGAGGAGGAAGACAAAAAGGAGGAGAAAGGCTCACATCAATGAGGACAATCATAGGCAAGAGATGCCAAATGATAGATATAATGTGAGGAGTAGGGATTGCCATGCAAAGGATGCACATACGAGCTAAGAAGCTCTCCAATGGAACTAGTGGGGGTGCATCTAACTTGCTAGCTCATGAAGACCGAGAGCTCGTTTGAGGAGGCTCATCCTTGGAATATGCAAGCCAAGTTCTATAGTGTGAAGGTCCCCACATAGCTATATGCATAATGATCATCTCTATGGAGTAAAAGGATATAAAAGGGAGTACTAGTGTGGATCTCTCAACAGGATAGTAGTGTTGCCCCTTTCTCTCTTTTTATTTCTTTTTCTCTTTTTTGTATTTTTTTGTGGCTTCAATGGCTCTTTCTATTTAACTCTCATTTGTCCTCTTTGGGATCTTTTAATGTGTCCACTTTGGGATCTTTTCCTCACTTAAGGGCAACACTCTATTTTCAAGAAGGTAAAGGAGATCTTTCACACTTTACAAGGTACTCAAAATCATAAAGAAGATGTAGCTATCATGAAGTATGCAAAGTATGTCGCTACCAGTGTAGCAGGAACATGTATGACATGAAGATCAAGTCATGAAGAGGTGGGTGTTGCATGGCAATATAACTCGGAAAGGCTATGGAAATGCCTTGATAGGTAGGTATGGTGGCTGTTTTGAGGAAAGATATAAGGAGGCTTATGATGATAGAGCGTATCATGCCAAGGTTTTGGATGTACCGGCGAAGGTGGACACCAACTCTCGGAGTGAGAAGAAGGCAATGCACGGCACGGGAGAGGCTAGCAAAATATGGGAAGGTGGAAGTGTCAACTTTCAATACTTACATTAGTCCGAAGAACTCACACACTTATTATCGGTAAATCTCAATCTAATAAGGAGGTTCACAAAGAGACAAGTACCCCGAGGAGGAGAGTATAGGGGTTTGGTTATCCTTGCGCATCCTCGACTCATGGTACGTGAGTGTACTCTAATATTCGATCCCTCCAAAGAGTAGTGATCCATCTAGTAGCTAGAGTTCTCAACTAGTTTTGTAGGTTTTGAAAATACACACGGATTGCCCAAAATACAACACCTATCACTAATAGGCTAGAGCTCTTGACACCAAAAGTTTAAACATTACTCACATCAATACCTCAAAACCAATGCAAGTTACTACTAAAATTAAATAGCAACCTCAATTACCTACTTTCAAGACAAGACACAACTCAGTGCAACAACCAACTCTCTTTAACAAGATAAACATGAAAACTAAAAAGAGTTGCAGCAACAAACTAAACAAAAGCCAAGGCTCTTGCTAAAGACAAACTAAGACTAAAACTAAACATGGCAGTAGCTATGGAAAGATAAAGAACACACAACACCAAAAAGATAAGCAGGAAAAATCCTATGATGTGTTCTAAATTTTGAAAGTGGAGTGTGTTTCTCTCCCACATAAAGTAAGACGGGATCTAACTTGTGATGAACAGCAAGCAAAGCTAAAGAAAACTAAAAATAAAACCTAAGAGCGAGACGCTCCAAGCATAGCACATAACGCATGAAGTGATAAAAATATAGTGAGACGAAGGACGAACTGATGATTGTTGATTGAGAAGGGGATGCACGGGGGCATCCCCAAGCTTAGACGCTTGAGTCTCCTTGAATATTTATTGGGGATGCATGGGGGCATCCCCAAGCATGAGCGCTTGACGCTCCTGGATCTAAAAATAAAACCTAAGAGCGAGACGCTCCAAGCATAGCACATAACGCATGAAGTGATAAAAATATAGTGAGACGAAGGACGAACTGATGATTGTTGATTGAGAAGGGGATGCACGGGGGCATCCCCAAGCTTAGACGCTTGAGTCTCCTTGAATATTTATTGGGGATGCATGGGGGCATCCCCAAGCATGAGCGCTTGACACTCCTGGATCTTCTTTCATCATCTTCCATCGCACACTTGAAAACTCCCTTCATACATAACTCATCATAAGCTGATTAGAGAGGTTAGTACCCTTAATAAATAATTCTTTTCCCACTGGATAAAAAGATATTCTTGAAGAGCTACTGTTTCTCAAGAGTTCCAAAAAGTTTTTGCAAAGAAAAAGCAAGCTTAAGGTTTGCAAAATTAAGGAGAGACAAAACGTGGCAGAATCTGTGAAAAACAGAACAGCAGGTAGTAAAGAATTTTTTAGGGCACTTCTGCAAATCAAATCAAAAAATCTCAGAACATACGGAAGTTTCGTAATTGTATAGAGCATATTGTGTAAAAATTTCAGCTCAAAAAGATGAACTGGGATTTTTCTTGAATTTTTCTGGTCACGAGGACAGAATCAGTTTTCTGGACAGCATGTCACAACTTTTACTTCCCTTGCCGTAAGAGGCTATAACTTGGCACAAAGTTGAAAAATAAAGATACAATGATGTTGCTACAGTAGTAACAATCATCAAGACACAACAAAAGCAAAAATAAACACCTAAATTCGTTGCGGGCTGCCTCCCGAAAGCACTTTCTTTTATTCCTTTAAGCTAGGCATAAGGATTTTAAAAGGTGCTCTCATAAGAATAAGGATTTGAATCAAAAGAGAGCATCAAGAAGCAAATATAAAACACATTTAAGCCTAACCCACTTCCTATGCATAGGCATCTTGTAAGAAAATAAATCAAAGAAGCACAAAGTGACATGCATAGGAAGGAGTGCCCTAAACATTTATTTCCCCCCCTCTTATCTCGTACCGGACGGAGACCGACCCTTGCCTTCCCTGTCATGTATACTTTAGTTCCATAACATTTGTGAGGATGTTTGCATTGATTATCCTATTTATGCATTGCTCTAAAGTGTGCTTCCCGATGTTGGCAGATTGTGCCCGTAACTTGTTATGCTTGTATCTTTTTACCCGTAACTCCGTTTGGAGTGTGCCTTATATGTAATTTGATTAGTTTTTCGTGTAATTTGTGTTTATGCTATTTTTTGCTGTTGTTAACCAACCTAAAATATGGTTTAGGACAGAACAGTACCAAATGTTTTAATCATCGTGCGGCACTTAGGGCCAATTCTTTTGGTGGCTTCTCCCAGAAGTTTCCCTTCCCCCAGCTTCTCTGAGAAGCCTCCCTAAAAAGTTAGGAAGGCTTCCGGAATGGCCTAACACGGGGCATTTCGGAAGCCTACCTAACTTTTTGGGGCGGCTTCTCAGAAAAGCTGGGGGGAGGGCAGCTTCTGGGATAAGCCGGCAAAAGAACTGGCCCTTAGTGTTATGTCATGTTTAGCTTGTGCCTTCATTAAAATTACTAGCATAGATAGTTTACTTTATGCTTCAGCTCTTGCCATGTTTGTGTGCTATGCCATGCTTGCTTGAGTTGCCATGTTAATAACCGTTGGTTGATCACCTATAGCTAAACAACTTGAACCTTTCTAAATGTGCGGTATCGTCGTGTGTGACGAGTACTCCACTTAACCTGTTAGTAACCGCTCTCGACCATAGGTCGGATGTCTCGTGTTGCCTTCTTGCTGTTGCTTGCTTGTGTTTGCCTCGTAGTAATAGATGCTTGCTCGTTGATTGCTTTTCAGTGTTTACCGTCTTGTGTGCTTCCGCAGGTACCTCTCGGAGACGATGCGAGCTTGCGATCAACTACACCTTCGGAACCCGACTTATCAACAGGAAAGGACTATACATTACTTATGATCCATTCTATTTCAACCAGCGGTTTGCATGCTAGTCTAGGTTAGGTTCGATGTTTGATCCTACCACATGTTTACAGCCTCTTTCAAACCGATACAGCCATGTCCCCTCCCAGCAAACCATGTACTGCTATGTTACTATTGCTCGTTGCTCAGCCCCTGCTTAGTATGCATGCTTAGGATGCTACGATGTTACCCTGTTACGCCTTGGTTTGGGCTATCACATTACTATTATATTGTTGTTGATGATATGATTATTATAAATGTTGACTATATTCGACGAAGGATGGAAGGTCTAGGCTATCCCGCCCCGACGCTTTGTTCCATTCGAGTGACCTAGGACCCGAGTTCCGGGTATTGTGTCTCTTGACGAGCGTGCCTAACCGCGTGTGGGATTTTATGGGGTCCCCTTTTCTTACCTACCTAGCTTCAAACATTTCTAGTGGTGGCCCAAGATGATTTACCATTTGAAACCGTGTGTGTGCTGGTCAGCTGCCAGTAGTTTTCAAACCAACCTGGACCACTGAGGACATAGTTCCCTTGCTGGCCCACCTTTTTCGACTGAGGACCCGGTTCCCCATGTGTGATTAACCGGCTATTCAAACCCGAGACAGACGGTAGAGACCGATTTGAGAGCGCGGACGGCTTTTGAGTTGGGTGTCGACTCACCGGGAGCCACCCGGATTTGTTCGTTGTTAGTTAAGGGACCTGTCGTTTCGGATCTCTTGGAACGAAATCATAAAATGGTTGCCTGTGATGGGAAGCAACTGAGAGAGATGGGCGTGCGTGCGGAGCCTTGTAACGGGCAGTTGGTACACCCCTGCAGGGTTAAATCTTTTCGAGAAGTCGTGTCCACGGTTATGGACGACTTGAGACCTACACCTTGTTCATAGACAACAACAACTGTGATAATTTTAATATAACTTGATCAACGTGTGTGTGTGCCTTGACTGCTTCTTCTTCGTCGGGATGCGAAGAGGAGGACAAGGATAGGATAGGTGTTATGTGTGCATAAGTAGCTGATAGCAAGACTTGTTGGAGGCGATTCCTCATCGAATGCTTGGCTTCTTATCTTACTCTCTAGATCGTTAGCCACTTCATAAATGCTAGTGCGGAAGCAACCTCACCACTTACCCCTTCCTTACCGTAAACTACTAGTTGTCCTAGAATGACGAGTGATGAAGTCCTTGTTGGGTCATTTGATGTCATGTTGGAAATCCGGGGCATATGACTTCGTCATATGTCGCGGGACTGGTATGTGCTTGTCCACGAATCTGGATGGAAACATCTAGATCTGGAACAGTACCGCATATCGGGCCTTACACGATCTATCCCATGAACGAATCCCTCGAGCAATTCCCTTGAACAGATCTCCGAGGAGGAAGAAGAAGAAGTTCCTCGAAGAAGGATCAAAGTTATGATCCCTCTACCGGTATCCACACATCCCGTAGCAGCAATCCAGCAGCGCTCCGCCGTCTAGAGAAGAACGGCACCAAGAAAACTAGAGGGAGAAAACCCTAACGGATTTCGATCTAGAACATCGTCTAAACCGGGGTCTAATTGTGGAGCAACGGGGTTTAGAGGGAGGGAGGGTGGCACATAGGCCTTGGGGATAAGTAGTGCTGCGCCCCCACCCCCTCCCCTCATTATATAGGTGGCCACGAGGCCCTTGGGGCACAATAGGGGGGGTGGTGTCCCCCTGGGACTCCTCCTCCCAAAGGGAAACCTTCCCACAGGGGAGTATGAGTCCAAGGAGGACTCCTCCCACATGTGGCGCCCCCACCACCTAAATTTCGGCCAGCCCCCTTGGGGTGCCTTGCCCCCAAAGTATAAGGGTGGTGGGGCGCATATGGTACTGTCCAGAACCTTGTGGAACCTTCCTAAAGTTTCCAGAACCTTCCATGACTTTCCAGGACCCGTCGGAACCATTCTCGGCCATTCCGGGACCTTCCGGGATGGTTTCGGGACATTCCAGAACCTTCTGGAACACTTCCAAGACCTTCCAGTACCGTTTTCGGATGTTCCGGAACTATCTGGATAGGTTTCGGGACGATCCGGATTACGTTCTAGCCTTCCCGATGCCCTGCGTCGGTTCGTCGGTCGTTTTTGGGACGTCCACCGATTAACCGGAAACTATTCCGGTTGATCCAGGATTTCCCCAATACCATTCTCATATGTTCCAGAACCACCTGGGACTATTCCAGAGTGATCCAGACATATCTTTAAATACCCAGAACTTCTTCTGGTGCCCTTATGAACAATTCCATAAATAACCGGAACTACTTCCGGTGCCCGTATGAACTATTCCGTTTTGCTTCCACTAAACCTTCTACCATTCCAGTATTCTAACAGACTACTATCGTTAAGTGTGTGACCCAATAGGTTCGGTATAATGCGGACATGACTCAGACATCTTCCGGATATAGGTCAACAGCCTTTTGTCAATAGCCAATAATCAACAGCGGAGCCATGGACACCCATGTTGACTCCCGAACATACACCAAGAAACTTCGAGTGAACCATTATGTTTAGTCATGTACCATTCCATTTTCTTCGCGATATATGACAAAGTTAGAGGAGAGAAGTTTGGCACCCATGTGTAACAACTTCTTGAACACAAGCCACTCGTTATCCTCTTTGCTCGTTTGTCCCTTTTCCTCGTTATCGTATTCCGGTATCCTCGTGACTGAATCACAATGCGTCTGGCCAGACTATAATGGATACCGTCATACCGAGTGGGCCCGAAGTGAATATCTTCTTCATCGTGAAGGAGCAAATCCCAATCTTGAACTATCACAGTTACTAGACACACTATCCAATGTACCGAGAACTTATTTTACTACTTCCCAGTAACGGGAAGATTCATCTAAGAACCAAAGCACATCTTCCTGTGTGAAGCAACTTGATACTCTCATGTTGTAAGGAATTACGTATATGATAACATTTCATGATATGACTTATAACGTTGTTACAATGTGATCTCTAAGTATATCATTCAATACTAGGGTCGGTTCAACATCATTGTTCTGCTAACAATATGTTCCCATTGCTACTGACATCCTTGTTACAAGAACAATGTCCATGATTAAGAAAACGTAATCATCAGTTAGCACATGAGCTGGTCTTAGAGGCTAAACCAGGAACTCTTGGTATTTACATTTCCACACATGCAAGTGAGTTTTCTTCTGAATCTCATAGTCAGGGTCATTGAAATTATAGCACAGAAATATAAACATCAATTACGAACGTGGAAATATATATAATAACATTTTATTATTGCCTCTAGGGCATATTTCCAACAGTCACCCACTTGCACTAGAGTAAATAATGTTGTCAGTGCTTGAGAACTTTACACCTATGGCATACCGGTGTAATACACGCTTCATTTGTGGTATAGACTTCATCATCGGATCTGACGTTTCAGGCCCGTTTGTATCTTGCATATCTTCACGTTTTCACGCTATCATAAAATTCACTAATTTTATCCGTTTAGCTTTGTATATGTTTGAATCATTTGGCAGGACCTTGGTTCCTTTAGAATAAGTCATGAAATCATTCATCAATGTTCCATGAGCTTCAAGCATCTAGGAAACCATACCATGTTTGACGAGGGGGTGACCCCACGACTCCTACGGATAAGCCTACCTGGTGTCCCTGAAGACAGAAGGCCCGCGAAGATAAAGCCTCGGCCTGCTAATTGGCACCAACGTAGGACTCTGTGACTCACAAGGAAGGTGCAAAGACCTGCCGTACGGAGCAAGCTAGGGTTAGGAAAGCTTACGTGTAAACATGATGAACTCCCCGCGACCTAGCACAGTATATAAGGGCTAGGAGGGGCGACGCCAAAGGCATCCAATACCATCTGTAACCCTAGCCTTGAGCGCTCCAGCCTTGGCATCCACTGTAATGGCATCTCCCTCATCAATAATATCGAGCAGGAACGTATCCTCCTGTTTGCCGACGAGCTATCGTCCAACCTGTGCCTCTCATGACTAACCCAGGGTCCCTGACCATGGGATTTGCTGGGGTTGATCCCCGTCAATTGGCGCCGTCTGTGGGAACCGCGCAGGTTGGGAACGCGATCTCGGTGGCCTCATCATCATCGGCACTCATCGACTCGGCGGATCCGGCAAGATCTAATCTGTTTGTGTCCCTCGGATTCACGGCCCACCTCCCGACCCTCCAGCCAGTCTTTACCGATCTACACTCCGGCGTCAATATGAACTTCGGAGCGTATCAGATCTACATCGACCATTGGGGGACTCTTCGCCTCATCGACGGAACCCGCGCACCCATGGCAACACCTGCAGCAGTGACCGGAGCGGACGCCGCCCGCACGGCCAACCTATCTGGCAGCCGTAGCTGCCCACCCAACTCAAGGATCCACGCCACTCGCGACCGCTCGAGTGGAGCCCCAACATGGAGAAGCACCATCACACGTATCAGCAAGGAGGTGGCAAGGTCACCATCGCAGGTGTTCATGGCAGAAGTTGGCGCACCAGCGTCAGGTAACAACGGACGAATCGACGATCCGGGCACTCGTCAAGACACCCCAACCACGAGCAGGGCAGCAGGTCCCGGCAACACCAGTCAGATGGTCGTACAGCTAGGAGAACTAGGTTCCATACCAAGGAAAGTTCCGGTGGAACAAGGACCCAGCAATCAAAAAAGCAGTCAGCCGCCAAGCAGCAAGCACCCGGCCAAGGCAGCCATCCATCACGCAGGAGGCAGCAAACCCCGGTTGCAGCGGCAGACCAACCACCCAAAGAAAAAAATATACTTGTCCAAGGAATCAATGGAAATGGTAAAGGAAGCAGTCGCCCACGGCAGGCTACTACCACCAGATGCCTCAAGGGACGAGCTAAGGGCATACAACAAGCTAGCGGGTGAGCTAACCCAGCAGACGAGACAGTGGCGCCTAGCCATGGAGAAGCAAGAAAAGGCGGAACTCAAAAAGAAAAGCAGCCGCAGACAACCTCCCAAAAGTGACTCACCAGGCCGCGACTCCCCCACCCGCACCAAATCGAAACTAAACAATCTTCGGAAGACAGAAAGAGCGAGAGTGGTGCGGAAACTCGAAGACGACTTCAGATTAGAGGAAGATGACGACGAAGAAGAGCCCCTCACTCCGGCAGAAGCACTCATGAGCGCCCAGGACTACCTGTCCCGTGCCCAGAAAAGCAGAAAAGGCAAACCAGATCGCTACACTTCCATTGCTTTGTAGATAATGAAGGATGCCATCGATGCCTCGGTGCCCAAGAAATCCAGCACAAGACGGACAGGGACCCCAGTTCACCAGACGACGACGACGACGACAGTAACGACGACAAGCGCAGACGCGCTGACAGGAACAAGAAGCGCGACAGCGACGACAACAACAGGCGCCGCACCACTCGACGAGATGCGCGAGATGACATCACACAGAACAGAGTCAACCGCAGCAGGCGAAGACGCGCAACACGCGAGGAGTACTCAGACGAAGAGGCTTTCGACGAGGAAATCAAGCCATGTGGAGCACTATGCTTCACACGTGCCATATGTGAGACGCGAATGCCAAACAGGTTCAAACTGAACTCCACGACACTAAAGTACAACGGACTCGAGGAGCCGGAGGCATGGCTCGACGACTACCTAACAGCAGTCAAGTTTCAGAGAGGAACCAACGTCACGGCAATGCAGTACGTACAGATCATGCTCGAGAGCTCCGCTCGACATTGGCTGAAGAATCTCCGGCGCGGATCCATCGGCTCCTGGAGCCAGTTCCGAGGAGCTTTCATAGAAAACTTCAAATCCACATACAAGCGACCAGCCTCACTCGAGGAACTGCGGGCATGCAAACAAGGAACGAGGGAGACCCTGCAAGCATACATCCAGCGATGGACGATAGTCAAGAATTCAGCGGAAGACATCTCGGACGAAAGTGCGATTGACGCGTTCAGGCAAGGCCTACAGCGCGTTGAATTCAAGGAGCAGCTCGGAAAGATGAAAGTCCGAACACTCGCACGGCTGTTAGAACTAGCTAACAGCTGGGCGGCGGGAGAAGATTCTGTTCGTAATGAAACAGAAACCCACACTGCACGATCAGAGTACGACTACGACCACAACGGAGATAGAGGAGCCAACAGAAGAAGGAAGCAACGCAGACGGAACTTCTACGACGATAGAGGACCTGACATGGTCGCCGCCGGTTTCTCGGACGATCGGAACGGCAGGCACCGCAACGACAACAGACCACAACGAAGAGGCAACCCAGAAGACGAGCCCCAGGCTCAGAAACGACAATGGAGGACAAGGCAGCCACGTGATGGCACTAGCGCATTCCGCTCCGCCAAAGAACAACTCGACGGACCGTGTTCTATACACGGATTCAGAAACGAGCGAGGAGAGCTTAGGTCGTCCCACACCCTAAGGAATTGCAGAAGCTTCAACGAGTTGGCCGAGGAGAAAAGCCGCTCCGCGGCCGCAATAGTACGACCACTCGCAAGCATAGCAGTCGGGCCAGTCGCCCACAACGCGCCACCAGCCCCTCCTCTGCCAACAAGACAGGTGGCCGCCATCCAGGAACGACAAAGGACACCAGAAGAAGAAGACCAATACCCAGAAGCCCACGGGAGGATATACATGATACAAGAAGGCAGGCCTTCCAACAGGCAGCAGAAACAAGTCACCGGACAAGTCTTCCTGGCCGTCCCAGAGTACCTGCGCGGGTCGGAGACAGAAATCGCCTTCTCCCGGGACGACCACCCACTAGTCGTTCCCCAACCAGGGCACGCCGCTAGTACTCGAGGCCAGAATCAGAAATTATGACATGTCGCGAGTATTCATGGATGGCGGCAGTGGGATCAACATCATCTTCACCCGAACACTCGACGACATGCTCATCCAAAACAACGCGCTCAAGTCCTCAGGCACAACCTTCCACGGGATCGTACCAGGGAAAGCAGTCTACCCCCTCGGAAGGATAAGCCTGGAGGTAGTCTTCGGGAACGCGACAAACTTCCGCAAGGAAATGCTGGACTTTGAAGTGGTCGACTGGAAGTCGCAATACCACGCAATCCTCGGGCGACCAGCTTTCGCTCGCTTCCTGGTCGTACCCCATTACGCCTACCTCAAGCTGAAGATGCCAGGCCCACACGGGGTCATCACAATCAGCGGCAGTTTTATCAGATCCGACCGCTGCGACAAGGAATTCCACAAGATAGCAGAAGCCTTCGTATCCCACCAAGGCAGCAGGACCACGGGACTCGCAAAAGAAGCACTCCCGTAGAAGGAAAGGAACATCACCCGAAGAACCCAGGCACTCGGAGACAAAGCTACCAGGCCTTTAAAGCCACTACATCATCGTTCTAAGCAAAAGGGATCTGTCTTCAATAGAACCCCCCTACTCTTTGTAAGAGACAGCAGGAAAAGCATTACATACAATATTTTTCTCCAAAATCTGTTGGCACTCGGGGGGGTTCGCCGAAGCAGCCACCCCCCGAGGTGTCCTCCGCAATCGCGGCACATTAACTTGGCACTCGGGGGCTCGCCGAAGCAGCCACCCCCCGAGACGTCCTCCGCAATCGCGGCACATTAACTTGGCACTCGGGGGCTCGCCGAAGCAGCCACCCCCTGAGGCGTCCTCCGCAATCGCGGCACATTAACTTGGCACTCGGGGGCTCGCCGAAGCAGCCACCCCCCGAGGCGTCCTCCGCAATCGCGGCACGTTAACTTGGCACTCAGGGGTTCGCCGAAGCTACCACCCCACGAGGCGTCCTCCGCAATCGCGGCACATGAACTTGGCACTCGGGGGCTCACCGAAACTGCCACCCCCCGAGGCTCTCTTCGCAACCGCGACACATAAAAACTTTTACACTCGGGGGCTTGCCGCGGCAACCCTCTGGAACGTCCCCCGCAACTACAACGCAGACGACCCCCAAAGACAGCATGGAATATATACAACCAAGAAGAAGCATATACAACGAAGGGAAGCACCTAATCTTTAGGCTCCAACTTCGCCTTAATAAGTGCACCCAGATGGCGGTCGTTCTCTTCGCAAACTCGCCTCACAACCTGGCGCGCAGGTTTATCTACAGCCATGTAGTGCTCATTCATCGGATAATCCCTACCGCCTGGAGGACCCGCCACCACCTGAGCAAAATCCACCCCCGGCCAATGACTATGGACCAAACCCAAAGCAGCTCGGGCTCCAGCATGAATCTGATGATCCATCACTCGACGTAACTCGGGAGGCTGAGAAAATACGCGACAGAGCCTCTCAAGGGACGAAGGAACCACCTCCAGTGGATAGAACTCAGCATGGATACCACCCAATACCCGCTGGCAGTATTTGAGAGCATCCAGCACCCGCTCAACTCGGAGGCGAAGCAAAGAAAACGCTCGAGCACGAGCCCCATCCACCCAAAAGGGATTGCTTGCCTGCACTCGGGGATCATCAAGCCGTGACATCTCCGACTAAACGGCCCTCTCTTCATCCCGAGATCGCCCTGCCAGCACTTCGAAAGTCAAAAACCATGATCAAGACAGAAACAGCAAAACCTCCTAAACGGAATCGATCAACCAAGCAGACGCGAAACTCACCCCGCAGGAGGTCGGACAACTTCACCACCCACGAAGCAAGGTTCTCAACAATGGCCTCAGCACGCTTGCGCCGAGTACGCTGAACGGCTATGGATCCCTTCAATCGAACAATCTCCCGCTCAGCGCCCTTCAGTGAATTCCAAGGAATCGTAGGCACCCTCACGAGCGTCATCCTTCAGCGAATTCCAAGGACGAAGAACGCCTGGAGTGGCCTACCACAGGATGAACAAAACAAAGAAATCAAAAAGCAGCAACAGGAAGCAGCCAAGCAGTCACTCAGATAAAGGTACCAAAAGATCAGCCATCACAATGGAGTCACGAATTACAGACAAAGTTTCAAAACGACAAAACACTACTGCGCATCCCCCTCACCTACGACAGGGGGATCCTGAGCATCTACAACCTGTTGCAGGCGACGAGCCAGCTTATCGGCTCGGTCGTCCTGCTCATCAGAATAATCCGGGATGGTCTCAACCAAGGAATCATCAATGGAAATCCCATGCCCATAAGGACGACAAGGGCCGTGGAAGAACCACTCACCACGCTCTCCGCAACTAGCTCCACCATACGTTTCCCATCCGGGCCGAATGCAGCCACCCGAGCGCCCAAGCCATCAGGCGCCTTTTAACCCTCCGGCATAAGGTGCTCGTGCGCAAGACCCACAAGATCGGAAGCCCGGGTGCAGACGTCCCCAACCACTGCAGCAGCATCTGCAACAACATCTACAACACCTTGGAGAATTCCAGACCCTGACGCAGTAGCCTCCATCGGTTTCGCACCTATAGCAGCTGCACCAAGCAAAGAAACGTCATCACGGGAAGACAGTAGGAACAGCAAGACCAATGGTTGAATGCCAAACTTACACACAAGCGAGTCTGCCAAGGCGCGAAGACGATTGCCCTCGACTGCTTCCACCCGCGCACGCGCGTCCTCAGCCTGATGAAGGCGAACCAGCTCCTCGTGTTGACCATGCAACTCCGCCTGCTTGGAAGCCAAGGTAGCCTTAAGAATGGAAATCGTCCTACCCGCCTTCTCGGCTTGCTTCTCGGCAGCCTGGCGACGGTCTGCGAGGCAAGACAGTACTCAGAACAAAAGACGCAGCGGCCAAAGCTCAGCAGCGCAAGAATGAAAACTCACCATCCATAGCAGACAAACCATCCTGGGCAGAATCATGAGCCCGTTGCCAACGCTCAGCATCAATCATCAAACACTCACAGTGTTGGAAAACGGGCTGCAAAATCCAGACAATCAGATGATAAGGAAAGACAAGACTACAGGAAAATGCAAGCAGTTACTTCTAGCATCGGGGGCTACTCCCATCGGGAGCACTGCCGTGCCCCCAATGATAAAGTCACACAGGAACGAATCAACTCACCAGCTTGGAGACGTGGTCGAAAACACGAGCCTTGTCTTCAATCGCCAGATCAAGCCGGCCAAAGTACGGAGGACCAAGTTCAGTTGGCTTGGACTCAGGAGCAACAACACCAGGCGCCTCAGAAGAGGGCGCACCAGGAACTACACCCGCAGTTGGAACGGCAGGAGTCGCCGTCGGCCCAGATTGACCAGCAGCAGCCGAGAGGTCCTCAAGATGCTTGGCTGCCGCCCCAGAGCCCGTAGACTTCAAGTCAGTAGTAGCTGCGCTGGTGCACGAAGCAGCCGGAGCAGGCGCGGCACTACATGATAAGCATTATCAGACGCAGGAACAAGGAAAAGGGAACGGGCAAAAACCCAGCAGACTCTTACCCGACACGCGCAGCACGAGGGAGCCCCAGCCTGCCAAGCCTGACCCTCTTCCGAGGAGCGGCCGGAGCAGCAGCCGAAGGGGAAGGCCCAGCAAACGGAGCAGCTGGTGGGACAGCATCACCTAACGCAGCATGATCTTCAGCGCTCAAGGGGCGCGACCGCTTCACGCTAAAGGGACTCGAATCTTCACTATCTCCACTTTCCACCAGCACAGCTTCAGCATCAACAGTCGGCGCAGCATCATCAGCCCCGGAAGCACCAGGTTCTTCAAGAATATTGGCGTCCTCCGGCTGCGGAGGATTACACAGCGCCGGAGCATGGCCCTGCAAGGCAAGCAATGTCAACAACAGAGCAAAAATAGGTACTTATCCAAACAAACGAATGAACACGGACACCAACCGGCGGCGGAGAATGATCAGAAGCATACGGAAGGACAAGGCGCATTTCCGAAATACTCGAGCACTTGGTCACATGTTGGATGCGAGCCAGCAGGGCGTCAGGTTCAAGCTCTTGAGACGAGCATCTCGTCGAGTCACCGAGTCCCTCGTACTGCCACATAGGACGAGTTTGATGCTGCAATGGTTGAACTCGCCTCCCTACAAAAACAGAGATGAGCTGACCACCAGTCAAGTTATCCTTCAACACAGCAATCCTCTCCAAAAACGGAGTCAGCTCGGACGACTCCACCTCGGTGAAGGAATGAGACCACGAAGGCTGTCTGACCACCCGCGTTCCCGGATTGAAAGAAGCAAGACCAAATTGTTGACCAACAACGCAGCGATCCTTCAGATAAAACCAGCCTTTTCGCCAGCCGCTAACGGAATCGATTTTCTCCAAGTCAAAATACGAATGTTTATCCCCAATGGAGACACCCACCCGACCTACGGCGTACTCAGAGTTCGTCCTTTTTACACTAAAAAGGAGCCTCCAAAGTCTCCAATGGGGGTAAATCCCCAGGAAGGCCTCACAAAGAGTGATGAAACACGCAATGTGCAAAATTCCGTTGGGAGTCAGGTCATGCAACTGGAGCCGATAGGAATACAGCAAGCCGCGAACGAAAGGATGCAGCGGAAGCGCAAACCCCCGGTGGAAGAAAGCCTGGAAGCATACCCGCTCGTCCGCCGTCGGCGCTGGAATCGACTCATCACCAGGGAGACGCACATCACCCTCCACCACCAAGCCGTCAGCAACCAGCGCATCCAGATCTCCGGCACCGAACGTGGACCGCTCCCACTTTTGGGACATCTTGGCCGACTCTACAGCACTACGGGGGCGCCTGGTCATAGATCCCGCAGCAGCCCGCAGAGGAGAAAAGATGAAGGCTCAAGAACAAGAAGGAAACAGAGAAAGAGAAGGAAGGCAATGGCTTTGTGAAACCTACAATTTACCCAGCCGCAAGGTATTTAACCCAAGAGCCCAGCAAGAAGGACCACCGTCCAACCTTATCGCCCAGCAAACGTGGCACGATCCCATAAAAAGGCAAAAATTATGGAAAATCCAACCGGCGCAGTAACAACACCGCCCACTACACGCGCAAAAAGAGGACCATGATCGCGCGACGCGAAAATTTCGGCGGGACAGCGCCAAGTCATTTCCCTTGGCAGGAAAAAGTGGTCAAAAACACCAGAAGACCATGCCAACGTCATATCACAGCAAGGCGTACTGAGTACGCCATCAAGGCTCAGAGATTCTATCTTTCAGATCTTTTTCCTGATGAAGAAAAACATCATACTCCCATCGGGAGTGCACATCATAAGAGTCCCAGGTGCTCCCTCACCCAAAGGTCAACAATGTGCTCGAGTGACCACTCGCACTCACGAGAGTCTCGGGTGCTCCCTCAACCCGACACAAGACAAACATTCACTCGCCAAGATCATACGGCACTAGAGTCTCAGGTGCTCCCTCACCTCAAGAGCCGAAACGGCATTCGAGTGACTACTCGCAAAAACCCCCCCGTCTGAGCACTCGAGACAAGCTCCGTGGGTGAATGAGTGAGCAGCTCGCTTGATGTTTTTTTCCAAGCGGGTGCAATACTATTAGGCTCCGCGCCTCAAAAACACACATTCCTGGAACACGATACACTGTGCCCAGATGCCACGCAAGATTAGCGTGTAGGTAAGACCCCGCTGCAAAGTTCGGCTGGGCTGGGACTTGCCGAAGAGCGATTTCACTCCGAACCTTTTCCATGCGCTGCGCATGATAGAAAAAGCCGGGCGGACGCGCCTTAGGCTATGCACATTACTGGCGGCAAATGAACACCGTAAGACCTGAAGCGGCAGGACTTTTGCTCGACACCAATGTTCCAAGCTCACGTCGAGGGACGTGGGTTTGATTGGGCTACTGCGGTATTTGCCACTAGCGCAATTCACAAAGGCTCGACCAGTCGACTCCTTGCGCCCTTTCAACTTAGCATCCCTCGAAACAGGTTTTGTCATGGCCACCAGACTGCCAGCGACCCGCGGTTGTACCGTGCATACAAACGATTGACAAATGAATGTACTCGAGTCCTTGCGCGACTCTTCGAGTCCCCCAGGCACTCGGGGGCTACTAACGAGGGGGTGACCCCACGACTCCTATGGATAAGCCTACCTGGTGTCCCTGAAGACAGAAGGCCCGCGAAGATACAGCCTCGGCCTGCTAATTGGCACCGACGTAGGAGTCTGCGACTCACAAGGAAGGTGCGAAGACCTGCCGTACGGAGCAAGCTAGGGTTAGGAAAGCTTACGTGTAAACATAGATGAACTCCCCGCGACCTAGCCCAGTATATAAGGGCTAGGAGGGGCGACGCCAAAGGCATCCAATACCATCTGTAACCCTAGCCTTGAGCGCTCCATCCTTGGCATCCACTGTAATCGCATCTCCCTCATCAATAATATCGAGCAGGAACGTATCCTCCTGTTTGCCGACGAGCTATCGTCCAACCTGTGCCTCTCATGACTAACCCAGGGTCCCTGACCATGGGATTTGTCGGGGTTGATCCCCGTCAATGTTCATAAATGAACTGATGATTCAAAATACCCTCCCTTGTTACTTATTTAAGCAACAATATACTTAGCCTCTGTTATAGAATTCGCCATAGTATCTAACTTAACACAGTTCCTCCATATTGTGCAACCCTTACGTGTGAAACACATAATCCCAATAAAAATCGAAAAACAGTCGGAGTAAGTATGAAGACTGAATTGGTGTAACTGATTTACATCAAAAAATTCAGCTGGTGTAACTCATTACAACGAGCTCTTCATTATCTCCATTTTTTTCGACAAACATATCTTATCTTTCATAAGCTTAATTTTTTTCACTGTTTGTCCAATAGTCAACAACTTTATCACTTTGGTATCTTGCTCACCACCTTTTGGAGCATTGGACATATCTGGTTGTTTTACATATTATGGTGTACATGATTTTTCCAAACACATAGGTGAGTGGAATTCAATTCACGTGCTTTTACTTATCTGTGTTCATGAACACCGATTTCTGCAAATAGATTTTCACCATGACCTCGGCAAGAACATCCTTCTTGGCGTTTCATACTAAACTACTTTAGTATCATATCAATATGTAGTGTTGGCTTTAGCATGATCAGGGACTTACTATCTTCATAGATCACTTTGCTCAATACTAATGCTATTTTAGCTCAAGTTCTTCAACTGAAAACTATTTCCAATGAAGTCCTTATTCGTGTCAAGAAATTTACATCATTTCTAATCAACAATATGTCATCTACATAAGGTATTAGAAATATCATTCAGCTCCCACTTACTTTCTTGAACATTCAAGCATATTCGTTTATTCCCGATGAAAACAAACTCTTTTGGAAATTTCATCATAACGAAAATTCCAAATCCATTGTGCCAGCTTCAGTCCATCACTGGATATCCAAGGCTTGCATCTATTTCAGCATCCTTTGAATCGACAAAACATTCCGGTCGTATCACATATACGTCCTTTGTTATATTTCCGGTAGGAACTTTGTTTTGACGTTCATTCTACCATATCCTATAAATGAGATATGTAGTAATTTCTAATATAACCCGAACTGACTAAAGCATCTCTACGGTCAAAACTATATCGCCGTAGTCAACCTTTGAACTTGCTAGAAAAATAATTCCAACGAGTTGAGCTTTATGGATAAAACAATTTCATCTGATTCAATTATAGATCCATATATATTCTTCAGACTTTTAGTCTTTCGGAGGGTCTAGCAAGTTCAAAACTTGACTTACTTCCATGGATACTATCTCGGATTATTTGGCATTTAGCCAAATCCCGGAGTCAGGGACCATCAACGCTTCTTTGTATATCACAGGTTTATCATTGTCGAACAACAATATCTTTTTTTACATATCATGAATGTTTGTACGAGTTTTGTCTAACCTGTGTGGTTCAGCTGCGCACTTATTTGAAGATGCAACAATCTTTAACAAGCTGCATTGTCCTCCCACTCACTCTTTTGCAAGAAACTATTTTCTTCCAAAACACACCATTCTAAACAACAAACATTTTTTCTTTGGTGTAGTGATAGAGGAATACCAAACCTTTTGGAATAACCTTAACATAGTAGCACTTATCTGATTTGGTGTTTTGAGCATGTCAAACACATGTCTCAGATACCCAAATTTTAAGAAAAGACAATACGGGTTTAACACTTCCATACCATATCTAATATGATGTCATTTCAACAGATTTGATGGTGCTGTTTTCAGTGTAAAAGTTGTAGTCACTAACACATAACATTAATAAGTATAATGGCAAATTGATAAACGTCATATTTGATCTTACCGTGTCATACATCGCTTGATTACATCTCTCGAACACTTTACTCATAGTAGTGTTCCGGGAGACGCAAGTTATGACACTTCTTCACAAATCATCACACGTTCGCAAAACTTGTAACTCAAATATTACTTTCTACAATCTAATTTGCAGAAGCTTTATTTTCTCGTTACAATGAATTTCTATTTCACTTTAAAATTCCTTGAACATTTCAAAGATTTCAGACGTATGTACACATATCTACTGCAACTCATGAGTGAAGATAGGGAATCCACTGCACACAACTACACTTATTGGACTACACACATCATCATGTATGATTACCAATGGTTTAGTTGCCTGTTCATGTATGGCCTATCAACGGTGTTTTAGTCACATTACTTCGAGACAAAGATCGCAAGCGTCAAGTGATTCATAGTCATATGACTCGTGAGTCCATCACTTATGGAAATTCTTCATGCATGTTATGTCACTTGTGATAAACGGCAGTGCCACATCTATGTGGTATTTCTGTCAGTCTTGCGACGTTTAGCGTCAGTGTTATGGATGTTTAGTATTATTATCAAGATTCATAACATACAACCTGTTCATAATGGAAGTATGGCCATTATGTTATTCATAGCTTTGAACAACTCTCTTGCAACAAACATGATTCAAAATGATGTTTTGCAACAAGGATAAAGTGTAGTAACAATTTACTCAACTCTAAAATGAATTATGAAGATAATCATAGAGTCAACACACGGTATAGTAAACATTTTACCGTGTTCCTGAGCGTGTCAAAACTCATCATTAGCTAGTCATAAAGGTCATAGTATTTCTTGCATCGAGTTGCAACAATATGCAATCGATGTGATATTCCGGTGATCAATAGTTTAATCACAATATACAGAATCCACAATTAACTGCTTAATCATGATTCCCAAGAATTACATCTCTTGACCAGCAATGAATTCATCTATAACTCCGTATGACTTTCATTTCTGAGCTGGTTATTCCAGTCTTCTTTCATTTTTCCTTTATACGTATCATAATTCTATTTCCAATGTCACTCCTACTCACAAAAGCTCACACATGATTAAGGATGGCGCAGGCCATGGAATTTCCGGCGTGTAAGTCTTACTAACATCCTTTGGACTTCCTTTCCCTTAATTCTCATCATCATATGATCGGTGTTCTTCTGGATCCCACACTTATCAGTTTTGTTTAGAGCACAGTGAACATTTTCACTAATGCTTACAATCATACATTGTACTAGATATCTTATATCCAACATTAATTGTCTTACTACTGAAAACAATTTTTCAGTTCCACGAATATGACATAACTATCCCAAACGTTTCGAAGTTCGGGTTTCATGGTCGTGAAGACAATGCACTTAGCTATGGTGGAATTCTAGCATTTTGGATTGTGGACGTAAGTCACATCATCCATAGCATTAGCGGGAGAGCATCGAAAATTAGCGATAGGAAATGGTCCTTCTCGGCACTATTGAGGATAGTCCTCACAATACGGTACCAATCGTAAAGTTTTTTACCAGTTAATACAGTTAATCAAAATCAATTGGGAAGGTGGTAACGTGAGCCATTATTCTACAACGATAATGCAAATACTTAGACTTTGTTCATAATTAAGTTGCACTTGTTATTAATCAATTTAATTACTAAGTGCGCTCCCACTCAGATCAATATCTCTCGTAATTGATGCTAGAGTGATTCAAGATCCGACCCAATCGTCCGCCATTGATGTGACATCACTGATGACTTAGACTGGACCGGTAGGCCAACTTGCCAATCACGCCAAAGGTGATTCTTGTTCATCTTTCAATGGGCGTGTTCCGGTAGAAAACTTTTATCCAAACCGTCAAGCCAACCAAGTGTAATTGCAGTGTGTTCTTAACACACCCGCCTTTTATGCGTCACACCGTGTGCACCCATGTGACATGACCTGCTCCGATGTGAAACATAGTATAGACGGTGCTACAGTTGGAAGAACACTATCAACTTGATATTGTTTTGCGAGAGATCACACTAATAAATACGACTACCGCGCATCAAACAAGGGTGCATCAAAGGGATAAACATCACAGGCGGTTCATAAAATGATGTGATATAGTATAGCCCTTTGCTTCGTGAAGTCTTTGTTGTCTTCACATCGTCGTCGTAGAAGTCACCGTGTCCACCAACTAGTCCTTGGCGCCGGGACCATCACCACGGCTTCTAGCATGTGCGTCAGGGTCCACCTCCGCATCTTTCACCATCACCTTGCATCTATCTATTGCTTTGCCTCGAGCTAATAAACAGTTCTGGCACGCGGGCCATAATTAAGTGACAATCATATGACTCCAGTCATCATGCCATACCACGACACGCAGGTCGCGAATAAATATTACATCATATAGCATCTCATACAAACACATTGCAAATCTTGAAGGCTATACCACATCACATGAATACTCTGCAAAAACAAGTTAGATCACTATCTACACGGGTTGTTGCAACTTTTATAGTGGTTGATTAGCAGGTTACATGCAAACATTGTTCCCTATACAAACCAAACACGATACTTCATTGTTGCTAGTTTAACGTTCGGGGTGCGTGCAGCAACTAATGCCACAAGCCAAACTTCGTTCAACACATGACCCCCGTGTGGATTTGAGTTCATAAAATCCACAAGCCCCTCCATGTTAAATCTTCTATTGCGAGATTAAGATGAGATCCAAGGAGTTTGATGTAGACCATGATCAAGGCAACCAGCATACTGAAAGCAGCATAGAGGGATCGTTGGAAAACTCAATACTTGTAGCAAAACCTCAACTTGCCATCAAGCATAGAAAAAATCACATGAAAGGGAAGCAACAAGAAAATCAATGCCTCATATCACACATATGATCTAGACCTAAACATGCATCTAATCAAGGATCGCTCATGATACCGCTGTTGGGAAACGTAGTAGAAAACAAAAATTTCGTGCCTACGAATCAAGATCCCAAGATCATCCAAGAAAGATGGCATACAAGGTTTAGGCCATTGCTCACCAAGGTTGCAGCAGAAGAAGAGTTGATGAAGCGGGTGGAAGTAGATCTCGTGATGCGTCTCACGATCCATCCCACGATCTATCCAACGAACGAATCCCTCGAGCAATTCCCTCGAACAGATCTCCGAGGAAGAAGAAGAAGAAGTTCCTCGAAGATGGGTCAATGTTATGATCCCTCTACCGGTATCCACACATCCCGTAGCAGCAATTGAGCAGCGCTCCGCCATCCAAATAAGAACGCCACCGAGAAAACTAGAGGGAGAAAACCCTAACGGATTCCGATCTAGAACAGCGTCTAAACCGGGGTCTAATTGTGGAGCAACGGGGTTTAGAGGGAGGGAGGGTGGCGCATAGGCCTTGGGGATAAGTATTGCTGCGCCCCCAACCCCCTCCCCTCATTATATAGGTGGCCAGGAAGCCCTTGGGGCGCAATAGGGGGTGGTGGTGTCCCCCTGGGACTCCTCCTCCCTAAGGGAAACCTTCCCACCAGGGAGTCTGAGTCCAAGGAGGACTCCTCCCACATGTGCGCCCCCACCACATAAATTTCGGCCAGCCCCCTTGGGGTGCCTTGCCCCCAAAGGATAAGGGGGTGGGGCGCATATGGTACTGTCCGGAACCTTGGGGAACCTTCCTGAACCTTCCAGAACCTTCCATGACCTTCCAGGACCCATCGGGACCATTCTCGGCCATTCCGGAACCTTCCGGGATGGTTTCGGGACATTCCGGAACCTTGTGGAACACTTCCAAGACCTTCTAGGACCGTTTTCGGATGTTCCGGAACTATCTGGATAGGTTCCGGGATGATCCGGGTTACGGTCTAGCCGTCCCGATGCCCTGCGTCGGTTCGTCGGTCGTTTTCGGGACGTCCACCGATTAACCGGAAACTATTCCGGTTGATCCAGGACTTCCCCAGTACCATTCTCATATGTTCCAGAACCACCTGGGACTATTCCAGAATGATCCGGACATATCTTTAAATACCCAGAACTTCTTCTGGTGCCCTTATGAACAATTCCATAAATAACCGGAACTACTTCCGGTGCCCGTATGAACTATTCCGTTTTGCTTCCACTAAACCTTCTACCATTCCAGTATTCTAACAGACTACTACTCGTTAAGTGTGTGACCCAATAGGTTCGGTATAATGCGGACATGACTCGGAACATCTTCCGGACATAGGTCAAAAACTTTTTGTCAATAGCCAATAATCAACAGCGGAGCCATGGACACCCATGTTGACTCCCGCACATACACCAAGAAACTTCGAGTGAACCATTATGTTTAGTCATGTACCATTCCATTTGCTTCGCGATATATGTCAAAGTTAGAGGAGAGAAGTTTGGCACCCATGTGTAACAACTTCTTGAACACAAGCCACTCGTTATCCTCTTTGCTCGTTTGTCCCTTTTCCTCGTTATCATACTCCGGTATCCCCGTGACTGAATCACAATGCGTCTGGCCAGACTATAATGGATACCGTCATACTTAGTGGGCCCGAAGTGAATATCTTCTTCATCGTGAAGGAGAAAATCCTAATCTTGAACTATCACAGTTACTAGACACACTATCCAATGTACCCATAACTTATTTTACTACTTCCCTGTAACGGGAAGATTCATCTAAGAACCAAAGCACATCTTCCTGTGTGAAGCAACTTGATAATCTCATGGTCTAAGGAATTACGTATATGATAACATTTCATGATATGACTTATAACGTTGTTATGATGTGATCTCTAAGTATATCATTCAATACTGGGGTCGGTTCAACATCATTGTTCTGCTAACAATATGTTCCCATTGCTACTGACATCCTTGTTACAAGAACAATGTCCATGATTAAGAAAACGTAATCATCAGTTAGCACATGAGCTGGTCTTAGAGGCTAAACTAGGAACTCTTGGTGTTTACATTTCCACACATGCAAGTGAGTTTTCTTATGAATCTCATAGTTAGGGTCATTGCAATTATAGCACAGAAATATAAATATTAATTATGAACGTGGAAATATATATAATAACATTTTATTATTGCCTCTAGGGCATATTTCCAACACGAGGCACATATGTAATCTTTCTGTTGTTGCTATGTTGTGTTTGCTGGGATCAGATGGATTATGAGACTATGTTCAGATTGTGTTTGAGTAATATATTTGATTCTCCTCTTTTATATTTATGTTCTTGAGTATTTCTTGCATATTCCCGTTGTTGTTTATTGCTTTGGCCAAGTAGTAGGTAGTGACTCCAAGTGTGAGCGTTATGCTTGATTGTGGGTTCATGCCCCCTGATGACTAGCTTGAGTGACAGAAACATGAGTCTAGGGGATGTGTTGTTGCCACAAGGGGGAAAACAACGGTGCTTGTACTTTAGGGTGCAAGGATTGTTTACTTTTCGCAAAGTTCTTTAATGCAGTTGTCTGTTGCTTTGAGTTTACATTGTGGGTGGGATTTTCAACTTAATACCAGCGAGATGTTCTGGATAGATATCTCAAGGTGGATTATTAGTAGGTAGATGCAGATGGAAATCGGTCTACTTGTCTTGGCGTACCGCCCAAGCTTTTGAGCCTCTTCCTTTATTTGTAGCATAGTTAGCATTGGTTTGCGCACATAATCCTGTCAATTGACCATCTGTAATTTGTTTACATCACATGGCTATTTTATCGTCTTTTGGTTGAGAGACATCACTAGTGAACATCATGGGACCCAGGTCCATATTTCCACCATTGTTTACACCCGCTATTTAATTTCTGCTTTATTTCCTTTTCCGTTGCTATCGCTATCATTATTATCACGTGCTTTGATCCTTTGTAAACAACAAGGCCGGAGGGATTGACAAACTCTCTGTACTCATTGGGAGCAAAGTTATCTGTTGTGTGTGCAGGTCCACGTCAACCGCCTAATTGCTGGCGCCGTTATCACCTTCTTATCGTTGTCGGAGTCCTATTGGAGACAAACCTTGGTATCTTCACCGAGGGAAATTTGTTGTTGTCTTCATCTCAACCTTCTACTTTGGGTAACCAACGAGGGGAGAGAAGCCATCACCTACCACTTGGCCAAAGCAATAAATAGCAACAGAGAACATGCAAGAATTATTTCGGAACAAAAATACAAAAGATAAGAACCAATTATATTAATCTATCACAATATGATCATAATCTCATAATCCATCAGATCCCATCAAACTCAGCATAGCAAAAGCGGAAAAATTACATATGTGCCTCGATCATGTAGGGCAGCTCATGAGGTCTAAACCATGAAGAACAAAGAGGGGAGGAGAACATCACATAGCTACTGATCACGGACCCATGGTCCAAGGTAGACTACTCGCGACACATCCGGGAAGCGTCCATGGTGGAGGAGAAGCTCCCGGAGGTCGATCCTCCCTCCGGTAGGGTGCCGGGAAGGGTACTGACGGTGCTCCCGATCTTGGAAGCTGGCGACGGCGGAACAGAGGCGAGTTTGCAAAATAGGGTTCTGTCTTCGGAAGTTCCCCGTAGCGAAGAATAAATAGCCGAAGGGGGGCAGCCAGGGGGCCACCAGGGGCCCAGGCGCCCCCCTAGCGCGGCCAGGCCCCTGGCTGCGCCAGGTGACCCCCCGGCTCTCCTTTGGGGCTCGGTAAGCTTCCGGGACACTGATTTTTTTTCGGAATTTTCCCGGATTTTTGGAGCACTTTTTATATGGGGAAAACTGAAATAGAAAAACAGCAGAAAACAGAAACTGGTACTGGGGTGCACTGAGTTAGTAGGTTAGTCCAAATATGATCAAAAGTGTTTGAAAGTGTATATATATCATAGCAATATCACACAAAACATGCATGGAGCGAGCAGAAATTATCGATACGTTTGAGACGTACCAGCAGTTGATGAGGAATCGCCTCCAACAAGTCTTGCTATCAGCTAGTTACGCAAACATAACAACTATCCTATCCTTTCCCTCCCCTTCATGACTCGATGGAGAAGAAGCAGTCAAGGAACACACACATTGATCAAGTTATTAAGATTATCTCAGTTGTTGTTGTCTATGAACAAGCAGTAGGTCTCAACTCGTCCATAACCATGAAGACGACTTCTCGAAAAGATTTAACCTTGCAGGGGTGTACCAACTGCCCATTACAAGGCTTCGCACACACGCCAATCTCTCTCAGTCGGGCCTGTTAAAGACACTCATTGAAGAGTTGTTCTGAGAGAACCATACGTCATAATCCCTCTAACTAACAACGCACCATTCCAGGTGGCCCCCGGGGACTCGAAACCCAATCCAAGATTCGTCCACACTCTCGGATCGGACTCTTCCGGCTGACGCAGATCGGATTAACGGTGCAAACAATGAGGCCCGGGTCCTAGCTGATCAAGTGGACCAATAGGAAAATCATGTTACCACTGGCCCTGTTTGTTTTTAAATCCACTGGCTGCAGACCAGTTACGCACACGGTTTCAAATGGTAAATCATCTTGGGCCACCTCTAGAACTGTTTGAAGCTAGGTAGGTAAGAAAAGGGGACCCCATAAAATCCCACACGCGGTTAGGCACGCTCGCCAGGAGACACAATACCCGGAACTCGGTTCCTAGGTGAGTCGAATGGAACAAAGCATCTGGGCGGGATAGCCTAGACCTTCCATCCTTCGTCGAGTATAGTCAACATTTCTAATAAACATATCATCCACGACAATATAATAATGAGATAGCCCAATCCAAGGAGTAACAGGAGAACAGTTGATAGCATCCTAAGCATGCATACTAAGCAGTGGTTAAGCAAACAAGGTACATGGCCAAACAATGGTTTGCTAGGATGTGGGGGACATGGCTGTTTGGGTTTATTTGTGAGGCATAAATATGAAGTGGTAGGATCAAGAAATTGTTCTATCCTATATCTAGGCACAGGTGAGCTGAAAGTTATAAGCATGATATATGGTCAACCTTACCTGATGAGAAGACGAAACCGAAGGTATAGTCGATCGCAAGCTCGCATCGTCTCCGAGAGTAACCACGAGAGCACACAAGAAGGAAACGTTGGAAATACAATCGACGAGCAAGCATCTATTACTATGAAGCAATCACGAGCAAGCATCAACAAGAAGGCAACATGAGACAACACAATACGATATCGCATTTATCGTGTAGAGCGGTTACTAACAGGTTAAGTGGAGTATTCGTCACACACGATGTTACCGCACATTTATGATGGTTCAAGTTGTTTAGCTACACAACATGAGCAAAGGTTGTTAACATGGCATCTCACTCAAGCATGGCATGTCACCCAATCATGGAAAGAGGTGAAGCATAAGTAATCTACCTATACTAGTCAAGTTAAGAGGGTAAAATTCCTACACATGGCATATCGCTATTCACCCCGCAAAATAAATATGTTTGGTACTGTTTTTCCCTAAACAATATTTTATTATTTTTATTAGCAAGCAAGAGCATCATATTCACGATCTACACGAAATTCTAGTCAAGTTGCATGTAAAGAACACTCCAAACAGAGCAACGGTTAATAAGTTATTAAAGAAACAGTTTATGGTGGCATGCGATGTAATTAGCAGGTAAACAACATGAAAATAAGTGTAAAAACAACAATCGAGCATATTTTATTAATCTACACTCAAAATGGAGCAACTTACATGTAGAACTCGTCTCGAACCGACCTACGGTTTAAAATATACGAGCCTCGCCAAAACGTATTATAATCTGTCATATTTATTTAACCAGAAAAAAACTACTACACGTTCTCGGGCCGAATCAGAAGGAAACGGGCCGAAACGAGGTGGGCACAGGCTATCTAAACAACACACATGGCGCTAAACAGCAGCAGAGGAATTGGGCCAAGCCCACTTCAATAGGAAAAAAAAGAAAAAAATGGTGAGGGGGCGCTCACCCCATGGGCCTCGGCCCAAGACGCGGCGCAGGGCGACGGATTGCGGGGCAGTGCCCGGGGTGAAGGAAGGCCATGAGTCGCGTGAGCGCGGGAGGCTGGGCCGATGGGCACGCCGGCCCAGCTGGCGGGTCAACGTAGGCGGTTGGAGCGCTCGTGCTCGTCCCGACAGGAACTGGCGGCGGCGGCTACCGGGTACCGGCGAGCACGGGGGTCCGGGGAAGCGCGGGGTTGAAGGAGGGCGACAGGAGTGCACGGATCTGGGCTGAGACGAGGCACCGAAGAGGTACAGAGGTGGTGCAGCAAGGTGGTGTCGAGCTCTGAGCTCCGCCCTGGGAGTCCATGGTGCTCGACACGACTCAAACAACCAGAGAAAGAGAGGTGAGAGAGAGAGAGAGAGAGAGAGAGAGAGAGAGAAGAAATATGAGAGGGAAAGGGGAGATAGGAGGAGTCTGGCGACCTTGGGGTGGACGGCGGCGTGACCGCTGGCGGCGCGACGGCCAGAGCTGGGGTGAGGGCGCGCGCGGTCGGGAGCGGGAGGAGGCCTCCATGGCTGGTTCCGAGTTCTGGTGACGTGGCACAATGTGGGTCTTCCGATCCAGATCGGACGGTCCTGATTGAGCCAATTGGATCTGGCAGGGGGTGTGGCTGGCTCCAAGTGGCGGCGGGGGAGAGGGAAGACATGGAATTGGAGGGAGGCTGTCTAGGGTTTGCCTATTTTAGTAGGATAGCACTGTTATTTATAGCAAGGGGCTGTTAGGGGGTGTTTGGGCCACAGAATGGCCCGTTTCGGGTCCGGTTTTTCGGGTGGGCTAGAATCCGAAAATAAGATGGGAATCCGGGGGTCCAACTAATAGCGCACGCGGCATTTTTTAAATACGCCCCTCGGATTACATCGGCTACTATGCCTGGCACATCCGAACGTTCATGACCCGACGAAATCGGAATCGCGCGAAATTCAAAACACCGCCTCAAAGCACCGAACTGACGTCGTCTATAACGTTTCACACCAAACCGAGAACGTCGAATACCGCCCAAAAAATAACCCATTTAAATATAAATGGGGGGTTTCCGCACCGACGGTGAAGGCTGGTCTTGTGCCGGAAGTCGCGATGATGATCGGGTGAACACTCTGTGCCGCAACAAGGTCTTGTGCCATTGGGGAAAAGGTCCGGACTCGCAACCGGTACGAGAAGGAGGGGTGAAATATTCACCCATTAATAAATTGGTGCAGCTAATACTAAAAACAATGCTAGCAATCAACAAAATATTGCAACAAACATTTTTTTTAAATTTGGGTGAAAATCCCGGGCTGTTACAATACAACACCACCACCAAAGAATCTCGTCCCGAGATCCTGGACGATCCGGGGGAGAGGAGGGGAGAAAAAGATAGTCGATGATCTTCAACACCACCAACAAGGCACTCTGCTTCATGTCGAACGACGAACCTTCGTCCAGAAACTTTCCGTAGAGAGACAGCAACGTCGGAGAACGAGACCATCAGGTGTCACGAGGAAGAACGATAATCCAAAGTGATGATTGATACGTCCCAAATGTATCTATAATTTCTGCTTGCTCCATGCATGTTTTGTGTGACTTTGCCATGTTTTGCTTGAACTTTCAAACACTTTTGAGCATATTTGGACTAATCTATTAACCCAGTGCACCCAGCTGCCAGTTGCCGTTTTCTGCTGTTTTGTATTTCAAGTTTTCGGGCCATTAAAAGTGCTCCAAAAAATCTAGAAAAATCAGATAAAAAATCAGTGATCCAGAAGCTTCCGGAATCACCAAGGTAGCGGAGGGGGACCTCCACCAAGAGACCAGGAGGGTCCCTGGCGCGGCCCCACCCTAGGCCGCGCCAGGAGGCCTCCTGGCTTCCCTGTGGGTCCCCTCGACACCCCCTCCGCCTATATTTAGCCCTCGGGGTGGAAACCCCTAATATCGATCTGTTTTCCGCGAACTCCCCTCTGTACCGCCGCCGCCGCCGTTTCAAGATCGGGGCTGCCTGGAGAAGCTGCTCCGGCACCCTTCCGGAAGGAGGAACCCCCTCCGGGAGACCATCCATAGCCATGGACGCCTCCCGGATGTACCGTGAGTAGTCCCCCTTGGACCATGGGTCCGTGACCAGTAGCTATGTGATGTACCTCTCCTCTCTTTGTGCTTCCACTTTTGAGACCTCGTGAGCTTCCTCACATGATCGAGGCACTATTGTAATTTTCTGTTGTTGCTATGCTGAGTTTGTTGGGATCTGATGGATTATGAGACTATGTTCAGATTGTGATGAGTAATATATTTGGTTCTTCTCTTTTATATTTTGTTCTTGAGTAAATTATTGCATGTTCTCCGTTGCCGTATTTTACTTTGGCCAAGTGATTTTTTGCAACTCCAAGAGGGAGCGTTATGCTTGATTGTGGGTTCAGCCCCTTGATGTCTAGCTTGAGTGACAGAAACACGAGACTAGGGGATGTGCTGTTGCCACCAGGGATAAAACAACGGTGCTTGTACCCACGGGTGCAAGGATTGTTTACTTTACGCAAAGTTCTTTTAATGCAGTTGTCTGTTGCTTTGAGTTTACACTTTGGGTGGGATTCGCAACTTAATACCAGCGAGATGTTCTGGATAGATATCTCAAGGTGGATGATTCGTAGTAGATGTAGTTGGATTTCGGTCTACTTACCTTGGCGTACTGCCCATTTCTTTTGAGACCTTCCTTTCTTTGCAGCATAGTTAGCATTGCGGTTCCTTCATAATTCTGTCAATTGCCCAGGTGTGATTTGTTTACCTCGCTAGCACTTTTATCATCTTTTGGGAGAGAGACATCGCTAGTGAAAATCACGGGACCCCAGTCCATCTTCACACCATTGTTTACATCATCACTTTACTTTCAGTCTTTATTTTCAGTTGCCACTATTATTATCTCTTGCGTTGTTCCTTTGTAAACAGCAAGGCCGGAGGAATTGACAACTCCTCTGTACTCGTTGGGAGCAAAGTTATTTTTTTCTATGTGCAGGTCCCGGCAACAACTAATTTCTCGCCGTTGTCACCTACTTGTATCTCTTGGAGTCCTACTGGTTCGAGAACCTTGGTATCTTCACCGAGGGAAATTTGCTGCTATGCTACATCTCACCTTCCACTTGGGGTAACCAACGAGGAGTGAGAACTATCCTCACCGTATCAACGATGAAGGGAAGCATTCTCACTCAAATCGTGAGGGTACTAGGCAAGAAGAATGAAGTCAAAAGACGACCAAGATATTATCCAAAGTCGGAGAAGCTCAAGGTACTACAGGAATTCCCAAACCTGAGATCGGAATCGAGACAATAAGCTGCAAGAAAGGCATTGTAACGGTTCCGAAACTCCACTTACTCGAGATTCTAGAGCTTGACGGGGATAAGGCGAGAGTAAAACACTTACGGCACTTGTCCTGACCAGAGCAAGGGTAAGGAGTAAAAATATTCCTACTCTCAGATAACTAACTTAGTAACTACAAAATAGTTTTTGTCTAAACTCGACTTCGGCCAGAGAAGGGATCCTACGGTCGGTAAGGCTCTGATACCAATTTGTAATGCCCGATATGTGGTACTGTTCCAGATCTAGATGTTTCCATCCAGATCCGGGGACGAAGCACATATTGGTCCCACCGCGACATATGAAAATGCCATATGCCCCGGATTTCCAACATGATATCACAACATTACAGCTACAAGGATACAACATCTCATACAATCGGCATATAACTTTCTTAAATATAATACATTAGCAGAAGGTACATGTGTGAGTATAGACTACAATCAAATGCCTAGTGGCAAAGGTAAAACACACCATTCCCATAACCACACGGGTCCAGGCTCTCCACCGGGATCCGCCTAACTAGTCGTCGTCGAGTCTCCGCGAAGGCGTCCAGTAGAAGGGTCGTCGAGCTCATCTGTAGTCCAAGATCGTTTGCATAACGTGCGTAAAAGAGAAAAGAAGAGGTGAACTATATCAACAAGTCTTGTAATTAACTTCTCACGGTAAGATGGGGGTAGTGGTTGAGGTTGCGGCCGCACTAGCAATATATGAGGTGGCTAACGATCTATTTAGAGTAAGATGAGAACCAAGCAGTCGATGAGGAATCACCTCAAACAAGTCTTGATATCAGCTACTTACGCAAACATAACACCTATCCTATCCTTGTCCTCCCCTTCATGACCCGATGAAGAAGAAGCAGTCAAGGAACACACACATTGATCAAGTTATTGAGATTATCTCAGTTGTTGTTGTTGTCTACGAACAAGGAGTAGGTCTCAAGTCATTCATAACCGTGGACACGGCTTCTGGAAAATAATTAACTCTGAAGGGGTGTACCAACTGCCCATTACAAGGCTCCGCATGCACGCCAAGCTCTCTCAGTCGGGCCCGTTAAAGGCACTCATTGAAGAGTTGTTCCGAGAGAACCAGACATCATAATCCCTCTAACTAACAACGCACAATTCCGGGTGGCCCCCGGGGAGTTGACACCCAATCCAAGATTCGTCCGCACACTCGGATCAGAATCTTCCGGCTGACGCAGGTCAGATTACTGGTGCACTCACTGAGGCCCGGGTCATAGCTGATCAAGTGGACCAATAGGAAAACCATGTTCCCACTTGCCCGGTTTGTTTTAAAATCCACTGGTTGCAGACCAGTTACGAACACGATTTCAAATGGTAAATCAGCTTGGGCCACCTCTAGAACTGTTTGAAGCTAGGTAGGTAAGAAAAGGGGACCACATAAAATCCCACACGCTGTTACGTGCGCTCGCCAAGAGACACAATACCCGGAACTCGGGTCCTAGGTGACTCGAATGGAACAAAGCATCGGAGCCGGATAGCCTAGACATTCCATCCTTCGTCGAGTATAGTCAACATTTATCATAAACATATCATCCACGACAATATAATAATGTGATAGCCCAATCCAAGGAGTAACAGGAGAACAGTTGATGGCATCCTAAGCATGCATACTAAGCAGTGGTTAAGCAAGCAACGTACATGGCCAAGCAATGGTTTGCTAGGATGTGGGGGGACATGGTTGTTTGGGTTTATTTAAGAGGCATAAATATAAATTGTAGGGTCAAGCAATCGTTCTATTCTATATCTAGGCACAGGTGAGCTGAAAGTTATAAGCATGATATATGCTCCCCCTTGCCTAATGAGAAGACGAAACCGAAGGTGTAGTCGATCGCAAGCTCGCATCGTCTCCGAGAGTAACCACGAGAGCACACAAGAAGGAAGCACTGGAAAGACAATCGATGAGCAAGCATCTATTATTACGAAGCAATCACGACCAAGAATCAACAAGAAGGCAACATGAGACAATGCACTGTGGTATCACATCTATCGTTGAGAGCAGTTACTAACAGGTTAAGTGGAGTATTCATCACACACGACGTTACCGCACATTTGGAGACATTCGAGTCACAGACAGCGAGAGCTCTTGCACCTTTATGTCCTTATGTTGCCTATTTCAATGCTAAATATAGACTCTTGCCTGTTATGACTTGAACTGAATTACATGCCTTGATTGCTTTACTTAAAAGTTCTTATATGGTTTTTAGCATATCACCACAAAAATTATGCTTGTTATCATTTACCTACTCGAGTACGAGCAGGAATTAAGCTTGGGGATGTTGATACGTCCAAAATGTATCTATAATTTCTGCTTGCTCCATGCCTCTTTTGTGTGATATTGCTATGATATTGATGAACTTCCATACACTTTTGGTCATATTTTGACTAACCTATTAGCTCAGTGCACCCCAGTGCCAGTTCCTGTTTTCTGCTGTTTTTCTATTTCAGGTTTCTCCCTTATTAAAAGTGCCAGAAAAATTCCGGAAAAAATATAGGAAAAATCAGCGTATTGGAAGCTTCGCGAAGAGCCCAAGAGGGGCCAGAGAGGAGCCCCTAGCCCACCTCTGGCTTCCCCCTTTCGCCTATTTATTCCCCGTGACGAGAAACCCTCGGGGACGGAACCCCTTTTTCGCGATCTCTCCTCTGTTAGGCCGCCGCCGCGCTTCCAAGATCGGGAGCACCAGAAGACCTCTTCCCGGCACCCTGCCTGAGGGAGGAATCACCTCCGGGAGCTTCTCCACCACCATGGATGCTTTCCGGATGAACCGTGAGTAGTCCACCTTGGACTGTGGGTCTATGATCAGTAGCTATGTGATGTTCTCCTCCCCTCTTTGTTCTTCATGGATTAGACCTCGTGAGCTGCCCTACATGATCGAGGCACATATGTAATATCTCTGTTGTTGCTATGTTGAGTTTGCTGGGATCCGATGGATTATGAGATTATGTTCAGATTGTGACTATGTTTAATATTTGATTCTCTACTTTTATATTTATGTTCTTGAGGAATTCTTGCATGTTCTCCGTTGCTGTTTATTGCTTTGGCCAAGTAGTAGGTAGTGACTCCAAGAGGGAGCGTTATGCATGATTGTGGGTTCATGCCCCCCCCCCCCCCCCCGCGATGACTGGCTTGAGTGACAAAAACTTGATTCTAGGGGATGTGATGTTGCCACAAGGGGGAAAACAACAGTGCTTGTACTTGCGGGTGCAAGGATTGTTTACTTTACGCAATGTTCTTTAATGCGGTTGTCTGTTGCTTTGAGTTTACACTTTGGGTGGGATTCGCAACTTAATACCAGTGAGATGTTCAGGATAGATATCTCAAGGTGGATGATTAGTAGGTAGATGCAGATGGATTTCGGTCTACGTGTCTTGGTGTACTGCCCATGCTTTTGAGCCTCTTCCTTTCTGTTTAGCATAATTAGCATTGGTTTGCGCACATAATCCGGTCAATTGCCCAACTGTAATTTGTTTACCTCGCATGGCTATTTTATCGTCTTTTGGGAGAGAGACATCACTAGTGAACATCATAGGACCTCGGTCCATATTACCAATATTGTTTACACCTTCAATTTACTTTCAGTATTTACTTTTCCGTAGCTATCACTATCATTATTATCCCATGCGTGTTATCCTTTGTAAACAACAAGGCCGGAGGAATTGACAAATCCTCTGTACTCGTTGGGAGAAAAGCTATGTGTTGTGTGTGCAGGTCCAGGCAAAGCAAGTGATTATCATAAAATGGCGCCTCACTTGCCGAACCACCTACTTGTCGACCTTGGAGTCCTACTGGAGACAATCTAAACCTTAGCATCTTCGCTAAGGGAAATTTTCCACTACGCTACATCTCACCTTCCACTTGGGGTAACCAACGAGGGACGAGAAGCTATCTCGTGTATCAAGCAAATTTCTGGCGCCGTTGCCGGGGACTGCACTCTTCAAGATAGGGGAGTTGCACACTATCTTTTATCTTTGCTTTTTGGTCTTGTTAGTTTACCTTTCAGTTTTTGCCTTAGTGTCTTTTATCAAAAATCAAAAAAATAGTTACCTTGCTATTAGTTATCATTTTGTCTGGTCCTTTTGCCTTTGGTGAAGCAGAAGTGCTCACCTTTAAACAAAGAGGTGGTGAAAGTCTGAAAGATACGTGGTATAGGATTAATGATTATTAAAGCAAACTACTACTATCCTGCTTAGAAACTTTTATGTTGGAATTACTTCTTGGAATAGGTTTATTCTAGATACTGCTATCAATGGGAATTTCATAGAAGCCCCTGTTTGGGAAGCTCTTAGTGTTATGGAAAATCTTGTTGGAAATCTCCCTGTTGCTAGCATTCAAGAGGACATTACCCTAGCTCATATTATGAAAAAACTTGAAAAGATAGAGCTAGAGATGCCAAGCATTAATAAAATAATTGAGTTGGATCGTAAGGTTCAAGGGAATTTGAATAGATTAGATAGCTCCATGCATAAAATTTTCAAAACCTTGGAGACTATCAAATCTCATGACCTGGACCCTTCTAGGATTGATAAGATTGAGGAAATTATTGACACTCTAGGAACTACTTTCCCCTCAATCAAAAACAAAAAGGTGGAAACTCCGGCAAAGAAGGAACCTAGGTTCTTTTACGTTCCAAAGGCTCCTTGTTCCAAAAATAATCTATCCATTGCCAAAGGAGTTGAAACTGTGAAGACTTTGGAAGAGGTACCTCTCTTTAAGATAAATGAGACTCCAATTGATTTTCCGCCTTTTGCTTTTATTCCTAGAAGTATCTTTATTAGTCCTTTATTTGAAAGACCTCTTAAGAGTGGTTGTATTATTGAAGAGTTTTTTGATGATCTTGATGATGGTTCAATTGATACAACTTGATCTATTTGCATTAAGCCTAGCTAATGGCTTTAAAGAAGCGCTTTCGGCAGGCAGCACGCAACGAATTTAGGTTTTCCTTTTTGTGTTTCTTATGTTTTTAGTGGTCTTGATGATTGTTACTACTGTAGCAACATCATTTTATCTTTATTTTTCAAGCTTTGTGCCTTTTTACGACAAGGGAAGTGAAAGTTGTGACATGTTGTCCAGAAAACAGATTCTGTCCTCGTGACTAGAAAATTACAGAAAAATCCCAGTTCATCTTTTTGAGCTGATTTTTTTACGCAGCGTGCTCTATACAATTACGAAACTTTCTTATGTTCTGAGTTTTTTTATTTGAGTTGAAGATGTATCCCTATAAAATTCTTTACTACCTGCTAGTCTGTTTTTCACAGATTCTGTCCTGTTTTGCCGTTTCTTCGTATTGCAAACCTTAAGCTTGCTTTTTCCTTACAAAAACTTTTTGGCAATCTTGAGAAACAGTAGGTCTTCAAGATTATCTTTATTTACAATAGAGAAAAATTATTTTATTATGGGTGCTAACCTCGCTAATCAGATTATGACGAGGTATGAAGGGAGTTTTCCAGTGTGCGAGGGAAGATGATGAAAGAAGATTAAGAAGTGTCAAGCGTTCAAGCTTGAGGATGCCCATGCATCCCCAAGAAATATTCAAGGAGACTCAAGCGTCTAAGCTTGCGGATGCTCCCGTGCATCCCCTTCTCCATCGACAATTATCAGTTCGTCTCTCGTTTCACTATATTTTTATCACTTCATGCGTTATGTGCTATGCTTGGAGCGTCTCGCTCTTAGGTTTTGTTTTCAGTTTTCTTTAGCTTTGCTTGCTGTTCATAACAAGTTAGAAACCAGCTTTCTTTGTGTGGCAGAGAAACACGCTCCACTTCCAAAATCTAGAACACAACATAGGACTTTTCATGCTTATCTTTGCTGTGTGTGTTCTTTATCTCTCCGTAGCTACTGTCATGTTTTGCTCTTAGCTTTCATGCTTATCTTTTTAAGAGATTTTTTTTAGTTTATTGCTGGAACTATCTTGAGTTTTCATGTTTATCTTGTTTAGAGAGTTTTCCTGTTGCACTGAGTTTTGTGTCTTGACTTGAAGTAGGTAATTGAGGTTGCTATTCTTTTTGTAGTAGTAACTTGCAATAGTTTTGAGGTGTTGTTTTGAGTAATGTTTGGACTTTTGGTGTCAAGAGCTTTAGCCTATTAGTGATAGATGTCGTGGGCAATCCGTGTTTATTTTCAAAAACCTACAAATTAGTTGAGAACTCTAGCTACTAGATGGATCACTACTCTTCTGAGGGGTCAAATATTAGAGTACACTCACTTACCATGAGTCGAGATGCGCAAGGATAACCAAACCCCCATACACTCCTCCTCGGGGTAGTTGTCTCTTTGTGAAACCTCCTTATTAGATTGAGAGTTACCGATAATAAGTGCATGAGTTCTTCGGACTAATGTGAGTATTCGAAAGTTGACACTTCCACCTTCCCATATTTTTCTATCCTCTCCTGTGCCGTGCATTGCTTTCTTCTCACTCCGAGAGTTGGAGTCCACCTTCGCCGGTACATCCAAACCCTTGGCACGATACGCTCTGTCATCATAAACCTCCTTATATCCTTCCTCAAAACAGCTACCATACCTACCTATCAAGGCAATTCCATAGACTTTCCGATATATATTGCCATGCAACATCCATCTTATCATGAATCGATCTTCATGTCATACATGCTACTTGCTTGATCGATGAGCCGCATGTTAGTTGGGCCTTGCCCTAATCATTGCTACATGACGCGCTAGTATCGTTGCATATCCTGCTACACTGGCAGAGGCATACATTTGCATACATCATGATAGTTACATCTTCTTTATGATTTGAGTACTTTGTAAAGTGTGAAGGATATTCTATACTTTTTGTAATATATAGGGTGTTGCCCCTAAAGTGAGGAAAAGATCCCAAAGTGGACAAATGAAAAGATCCCAAAGAGGACAAATTAAAAGGTCCCAAAGAGGACAAATGAGAGAAATAGGAAGAGCCATTGAGGCCACCAATAAAATACAAAAAAATGGAAAAAAGAGAAAAAGAAATAAAAACAGAGAAGGGGCACACTACTATTCCTTTTGAGAGATCCAGACTCGTACAACCTCTTATATCCTGTACTCTATAGAGATTATCATTCATGCATATAGCTATGTGGGGACCTTCACACTTTAGAACTTGGCTTGTATATTCCAATGATGAGCCTCCTCAAATGAGCTCTAGGTCTTCTTGAGCAAGCAAGTTGGATGCACCCCCACTAGTTCCATTGGAGAGCTTATCTTAGCTCATATGTGCATCCGTTGCATGCCAATCCCTACTCCACACATCATATCTATCATTTGGATTTCTCTCGCCTATGATTGTCCTCATTGATGTGAGCCATTCACACCTTTTTTTCGTCCTCCTTCACCTTATTCTCTCTTTTCCATCCTAAGTGTCAACTTTCTTGCTTACGCTCATCCATTGCATGAGTGCTCGAAATGTCGAAAAAGAGTGGATCATTTTGACTTGTACCTGGCTAGTGGTCTGGGGATGAGTCAAGATAAGATTCCAAAGAAGACCAAGTGTGCAACTTTAGTAGATTGAGTTCTCAACATAAAAATACTTTTTCTCATATATCCCTATCCCCTTTCTTTCACGCAAACACCATTTTGAGACATTCGAGTCACGGACAGCGAGAGCTCTTGCACCTTTATGTCCTTATGTTGCTTATTTCAATGCTAAATATAGACTCTTGCCTGTTATGACTTGAATTGAATTACATGCCTTGATTGCTTTAATTAAAAGTTCTTATATGGTTGTTAGCATGTCACCACAGAAATTATGCTTGTTATCATTTACCTACTCGAGGACGAGAAGGAATTAATCTTGGGGATGTTGATACGTCCAAAACGTATCGATAATTTTTGCTTCCTCCATGCCTCTTTTGTGTGACTTTTTATCATATTTCGACTAACCTATTAACTCAGTGCACCCCAGTGCTAGTTCCTGTTTTCTGCTGTTTTTAAATTTCAGGTTTCCCCTTATTAAAAGTTCCATAAAAATTCTGGGGAAAATATAGGAAAAATCAGCGTACCGGAAGCTTCGCGAAGAGCCCGAGAGGGGCCAGAGGGGATCCCTTGGCCAACCTTTGGCTGCCCCCTTTCGCCTATTTATTCCCCGTGACGAGAAACCCTCGGGGACAGAACCCTTTTTCGCGATCCCTCCTCTGTTCCGCCGCCGCCGCGCTTCCATGATCGGGAGCACCAGAAGACCTCTTCCCGGCACCCTGCCGGAGGGAGGAATCACGTCCGGGAGCTTCTCCACCACCATGGATGCTTCCCGGATGAACCATGAGTACTCCTCCTTGGACCGTGGGTCTATGATCAGTAGCTATGTGATGTTCTCCTCCCCTCTTTGTTCTTCATGGATTAGACCTCATGAGCTGCCCTACATGATCGAGGCACATATGTAATCTTTCTGTTGTTGCTATGTTGAGTTTGCTGGGATCGGATGGATTATGAGATTATGTTCAGATTGTGATTGATTTATATATTCGGTTCTCTTCTTTTATATTTATGTTCTTGATTAATTCTTGCATGTTCTATGTTGATGTTTATTGCTTTGGCCAAGTAGTAGGTAGTGACTCCAAGAGGGAGCGTTATGCATGATTGTGGGTTCATGCCCCCCGATGACTAGCTTGAGTGACAGAAACATGAGTCTAGGCGATGTGTTGTTGCCAAAAGGGGGAAAACAACGGTGCTTTTACTTGCGGATGCAAGGATTGTTTACTTTACGCAAAGTTCTTTAATGTAGTTGTCTGTTGCTTTGAGTTTACACTTTGGGTGGGATTCACAACTTAATACCAGGGAGATGTTCCGGATAAATATCTCAAGGTGGATGATTAGTAGGTAGATGCAGATGGATTTCGGTCTACTTGTCTTGGCGTACTAACCATGCGTTTGAGCATCTTCCTTTCTTCTTAGCATAATTAGCATTTGTTTGCGCACATAATCCTGTCAATTGCCCAGCTGTAATTTTTTACCTCGCATGGCTATTTTATCGTCTTTTGGGAGAGAGACATCACTAGTGAACATCATAGGACCCCGGTCCATATGACCAATATGGTTTACACCTTCAATTTACTTTCAGTATTTACTTTTCCGTAGTTATCACTATCATTATTATCCCATGCGTTTTATCCTTTGTAAACAACAAGGCCGGAGGAATTGACAACTCCTCTGTACTCGTTGGGAGAAAAGCTATCTTTTATGTGTGCAGGTCCAGGCAAAGCAAGTGATTATCATAAAACAGTGCCTCACTTGCCAAACCACCTACTTGTCGACCTTGGAGTCCTACTGGAGACAATCTAAACCTTAGCATCTTCGCTAAGGGAAATTTGCCACTACGCTACATCTCACCTTCCACTTGGGGTAACCAACGAGGGACGAGAATCTATCTTGTGTATCACGGCGTAGGGCGACGAATTGCGGGGCAGCTTCCGGGGCGAATAAATGTCATGGGACGCGTGAGCGCGGGAGGCGGGGCCGCTGGGCACGCCGGCCCAGCTGGCGGGTCAACGCAGGCGGTTGGAGCGCTCGTGCTCGTCCCGACGGGAACTGGCAGCGGCGGCTGTCGGGTTCCGGCGAGCATGGGGGTCCGAGGCAGCGCGAGGTTGAAGGAGGGCGACAAGAGGGCACGGGTCAGGGCCGGGACGAGGCACCGACGAGGTCTAGAGGCGGTGCAACAAGGTGGCGTCGAGCTCCGAGCTTCGCCTTGGGAGTCCATGGTGCTCTGCACGGCTCAAACAACCAGAGAAAGAGAGGTCAGAGAGAGAAGAAAGATGAGAGGGAAAGGGGAGAGAGGAGGAGGCTAGCAACCTTGGGGCGGACGACAGCGTGTCTGGGCGAGACGGTCGGAGCTGGGGCGAGGGCGCGCGGGGTTGGGAGTGGAGCGCTCGGGAGTGGGAGGAGGCCTCCATGGCTGGTTCCGAGTTCTGGCGATGTGGCGCAATGTGGGTCGTCTGATCCAGATCGGGCGGTCCTGAATGAGCCGATTGGATCTGGCAGGGGTGTGGCTGGCTCCAAGTGGCGGCGGGGGAGAGGGAAGGCACAGAATTGGAGGGAGGCTGTCTAAGGTTTGCCTATTTTGGTAGGTTAGCACTGCTATTTATAGCAAGAGGCAGTTAGGGCGCGTTTGGGCCACAGAATGACCTGTTTCGGGTCCGGTTTTTCGGGTGGGTTAGAATCCGAAGATAAAAGGGGAATCCGGGAGTCCAGCTAATAGCGCGCGCTTTATTTTTTAAATACGCCCCCATCGGCTACTATGCCTAGCACATCCGAACGTTCACCTACCCGACGAAGTCGGAATCGCGCGAAATTCAAAATACTGCCTCAAAGCACCGAACTGACGTCGTGTATAACGTTTCACACCAAACCGAGAACGTTGAATACCGCCCAACAAAATAACCCATTTAAATATAAATGGGGGGTTTCCGCACCAACGGTGAAGGCTGGTCTTGTTCCGGAAGTCACGACGATGATCGGGTGAACACCCTGTGCCGCAACAAGGCCGTGTGCCATTGGAGAAAAGGTCCGGACTCGCAACCGATACGAGAAGGAGGGAGGAATAATTCACCAACTAATAATATGGTGAAGCAAATACTACAAACAATGCTAGCAATCAACAAAATAATGCAACAAACAAAATTTTTTCATTTGGGTGAAAATCCCGGGCTATTACAGTAACCAACGAGGAGTTAGTATCAAGCAAATTTATGGCGCCGTTGCCGGGGACTCCAATCTTCAAGATAGGGCAGTTGCACACCATCTTTTACCTTTTCTTTTTAGTGTTGTTAGTTTACCTTTCTGTTTTTGTCTTAGTGTCCTTTATCAAAAATCACGAAAAAATTGTTTGTCACACTTGCTGCTACTATGGGTTCCACTGAAAAGACCAAGTTGTGTGACTTCACTAGTCACAACAAGAATGATTTTATCTGGACTCCTATTGCTACACCTGCTACTTCAGCTACCTCTTATGAAATTTAACCTGCCTTGCTGAACCTTGTTATGAGAGATTAATTCTCCGGTGTTGGAGATGATGCTGCTTTACACTTAAATAATTTTTTTGAACTCTGTGATATGCAAAAGTATAAAGAAATAGAAGGTGATATTGTTAAGCTTAAGCTTTTTCCTTTCTCCTTGAGGGAAGGATCTAAAATTTTGTTTCAATCCTTGCCTAGGAATAGCATAGATTCTTGGGATAAGTGTAAGGATGCTTTTATTGGGAAGTACTACCCACCTGTTAAAATTATCCAATTGCGGAGTAACATTATGAATTTTAAGCAATTGGATAATGAACACGTTGCCCAAGCTTGGGAACGTATGAAATCTCTTGTTAAGAAATTCCCTACACATGGTTTGACTACTTGGATGGTTATCCAGACTTTTTATGCAGGCTTGAACTTTACCTCGTGGAACCTGTTAGATTCGGCTGCGGGAGGAACCTTTATTTCAACAACACTTGGTGCTGGTACAAAACCGCTAGATAAGATGATGACCAATTATTCCCACTGGCACACCGAACGAGCTCCAACAGGCAGGAAGGTAAACTCTGTCGAGGAGATTTCCTCCCTCAAATAAAAAGTTGACTTAATTATGTCTCTACTTACCAAGGAATCTCCTATTGATCCTCATGATGTCCCTCTAAATTCTTTGGTTGCTCAGGAACAAGTAGATGTGAACTTTATCTCTAGAAACAACTTCAATAATAAAGCTTATAGGGGTAATTTTGCTAGCAATCCTAGACCGTTCGCATCCAACTATGGGAAGAACAACACTTATCCTGGAAACAACTCCTATTGTCAAACTTATAAGGAAAGAGATTTACCTAGCTACGAGAAACTGGTAGAGATAGAGAAGGCTACCAAGAATTATATGCACACACAGTTTGAACAAATTTAAGCCTTCTCCCGACAATTAGGTGAGCACAGTTCCATTTTGCAAAACATTAGTAAGCAACTTGAGAGCCTGAACAGTGAGATTCCTAATCTCCAAACTATACTTACTGCCACTAAAACCTATGTTTCAAACATGTCTCACACCCAATCCACTTTGATAAATAAGATGGCAGCTAAACCAGAAATTATCCCCATGGAAGAAGATAGAATTAAGAGCCTTCCTAAACACCACACTGTTGCTACTATCCAAGTGGTTGAGGATACCAAAACTTTTAGCACCCAACACACTCCTAGTCCCATTGGACCTATTAATGGTGATGCTATTACCTCAACCATAGAAGAAGAAACTCCTATGAACATAGAGGCTTTCAAAAAAGTGAGCCTAGATGACACCACTACCACCTTTGATAGTAGTGACATTGATTTCGATAGTTGCACCCTCTCAGAAGTTACTAGCTTACTACACAAAATGTCTAGAGACCCCACACTAGCACACTAAATCTTGCCTTCACGAAGCATATCACTAATGCTCTCATTAAAGCTAGGGAGGAGAAGCTTAGAGTAGAAGCCTCCATACCTAGGAAGCTAGAAAATGGTTGGGATCCTATGATCAAAATCAAATTAAATAACTTCTCTTGCTATGCTTTATGTGATGTTGGAGCTAGTACCTCCATTATGCCCAAAAGAATGTATGATATGTTTGAATTGAAACCGTTTGATCCTTGTTCTTTTGGTGTTCGTCTTGTTGATTCTTCCGTAAAGAAACCTTTGGGGAAGATCGACGATGTTCTTATCATAGTCAATGACAATTATGTTCCCGTTTATTTTACTATTATCGATATAGAGTGTGAACCTTTATGTCCAATTATTTTGGGACGTCCTTTTCTTCGCACCGTTGGTGCTGTTATTTACATGAAAGAGGGGAATATAAGATTTCAATTCCCTCTCAAAAAGGGTATGGAACACTTCCCTAGGAAGAAGATTAAGTTACCTTTTGAGTCCGTCACGTGGGCTAGATATTCTATTTCACTTGATAAAACTTGATCTTTTTGCTTCTTGACTAGCTTAAAGACGTAAAAGAAAGCGCTTGTTGGAAGGAAACCCAGGATGTTTTCAATTTTTTTATTAGTTGTCTTGATGATTTTTACTACTGTAGCAACATCATTGTATGTTTATTTTCAAGCTTTGTGCCAAGTTTAGCCTCCGATTGCAAGAAAGTTCAAAAGTTGTGACATGCTGTCCAGAAAACAGATTATGTCCTTGGACGGAACAATTAGCCTAAAATCGCCAGATCATCTATTTGATCTGAATTTTTTGACAGCATGCTCCATTCAATTTTTTTTCGAGCGTCTGTTCTAAGTATTTTTGATTTTAGTTGCAGAAGTACCCCGAAAAAATTATTTACTACCTGCTATTCTGTTTTTCACAGATTCTGCCACGTTTTGCCTTTCCTTAACTTTGCAAGACTTGTGCTAGGGAAATCTTGAGAAACAGTAGACCTTCAAGAAAATCTTTATTCAAAGTAGAGGCAAATTATTTTATTGTGGGTACTAACCTCTATAATTAGATTATGATGAGTTATGTATGAAGGGAGTTTTCAGTGTGCGAGGGAAGATGATGAAAGAAGATCCAGGAGTGTCAAACGCTCAAGCTTGGGGATTCCCCCATGCATCCCCAATAAATATTCAAGGATACTCAACCGTCTAAGCTTGGGGATGCCCCCGTGCATCCCCTTCTCCATCAACAATAACCAGTTCGCTCTTAGGTTTACTTTTTAGTTTCTTTAGCTTTGCTTGCTGTTCATAACAAGTTAGAAGCCAACATACTTTGTGTGGGAGAGAAACACACTCCACTTCATACTAGAACACATCATAGGATTTTCATTCTTATCTTTGTTTTGTTGTGTGTTCTTTATCTTTTTGTAGCTACTGCCATGTTTAGCTCTTAGTTTTCATGTTTATCTTTTTCAAGAGCTTTAGTTTAGTTTGTAGCTATAACTCTCTCTAGTTTTCATGTATATCTTGTTAAGAGACTTGGTTGTTGCACTGAGTTGTGTCTTGTCTTTAAGTAGGTAATTGAGGTTGCTATTTGATACGTCCAAAACGTATCTATAATGTCTGCTTGCTCCATGCATCTTTTGTGTGATATTGTTATGATATTGATGCACTTCCATACACTTTCGATCATATTTGGACTAACCTATTAACTCAGTGCACCCCAGTGCCAGATCATGTTTTCTGCTGTTTTTGTATTTCAGGTTTTCCCATTACTTAAAGTGCCAGAAAAATTCCGGGAAAAATATAGGAAAATCGGCGTACAGAAAGCTTCAGGAAGAGCCCAAGTGGGGCCAGAGGGGAACCAGGGGTGGCCCAGGCGGCCACCTGGCGCGGCCACCCCCTAGGCCGCGCCAAGGGGGCGCCTGGGGCCCCTGGTCCACCTCTGGCTGCCCCTCTTCGCCTATATATCCCTCTCGTCCCAAAACCCTCGAGGACAGAACCCTTTTTCGGGATCTCTCTTCTGTTCCGCCGCCGCCGCGCTTCCAAGATCGGGAGCACCAGGAGCCCACTTCCCGGCACCCTACCGGAGGGAGGAACCACCTCCGGGAGCTTCTCCACCACCATGAATGCTTCCCGGATGAACCATGAGTACTCCTCCTTGGACCATTGGTCCATGATCAGTAGCTATGTGATGTTCTCCTCCCCTCTTTGTTCTTCATGGTTTAGACCTCGTGAGCTTCCCTACATGATCGAGGCGCATATGTAATCTTTCTGCTGTTGCTATGCTAAGTTTGCTAGGATCTGATGGATTATGATACTATGTTCAGATTGTGTTTGAGTAATATATTTGATTCCCCTCTTTTACATTTATGTTCTTGAGTATTTCTTGCATGTTCTTCGTTGCTGTTTATTGCTTTGGCCAAGTAGTAGGTAGTAAATCCAAGAGGGAGCGTTATGCATGATTGTGGGTTCATGCCCCCTGATGACTCGCTTGAGTGACAGAAACATGAGTCTAGGGGATGTGCTATTGCCACAAGGGAGAAAACAACGGTGATTGTACTTGCGGGTGCAAGGATTGTTTACTTTATGCAAAGTTCTTTAATGTAGTTGTCTGTTGCTTTGAGTTTACACTTTGGGTGGGATTCGCAACTTAATACTAGTGAGATGTTCTGGATAGATATCTCAAGGTGGATGATTAGTAGGTAGATGCAGATGGATTTCGGTCTACTTGTCTTGGCTTACCGCCCAAGCTTTTGGGCCTCTTCCTTTCTTAGTAGCATAGTTAGCATTGGTTTGCGCACATAATCCTGTCAATTGCCAACTTGTAATTTGTTTACCTCGCATGGCTATTTTATTGTCTTTTGGGAGAGAGACATCACTAGTGAACATCATGGCACCCCGGTCAATATTTCCACCATCGTTTAGACCTGCTATTTATTTTCTTCTTTATTTCCTTTTCCGTTGCTATCACTATCATTATTATCCCGTGTGTTTGATCCTTTGTAAACAACAAGGCCGGAGGGATTGACAACCTCTCTGTACTCGTTGGGAGAAAAGTTATCTGTTGTGTGTGCAGGTCCACGTCAACCGCCTAATTGCTGGCGCCGTTGTCACCTTCCTGTCGTTGTCGGAGTCCTACTCGATACAAACCTTGGTATCTTCACCGAGGGAAATTTGCTGTTGTCTACATCTCAACCTTCTACTTTGGGTAACCAACGAGGGGCGAGAAGCCATCAAACCTAATATTTGGCGCCGTTGCCGGGGACTCCACTATTCAAGATAGGGGAGTTGCACACTATCTTTTATCTTTGCTTTTTAGTCTTGTTAGTTTACCTTTCTGTTTTTGTTTTAGGGTCTCTTATCAAAAATAAAAATAAAAATTTATCTTGCTTGGTGCTGCTTTGGGTTCCATCGGGAACACCAAGTTGTGTGACTTCACTAGTCATAACACAACAGTGACTTTATCTGCACTCCTATTGCTCCACCTGCCACTTCAGCACCTTCTTATGAGATTAAACCTGCTTTGCTGAACCTTGCTATGAAAGATCAATTCTTCGGTGCTGGAGATGATGCAACTTTGCACTTAAATAAAAATTTTTGAGCTCTGTGATATGCAAAAGTACAAAGAAGTAGATGGTGATATCGTTAAGCTTAAGCTTTTTCCTTTCTCCTTGAGAGGAGGAGCTAAAATCTTGTTTCAATCCTTGCCTAGGAATAGCATAGATTCTTGGGATAAGTGCAAGGACATTTTAGCGCCGCTTGTGGGACGCTCGGACGGAGAAAGCGCTCGGGAGGGGGCGGCTCCCCAGCCGCGGCCCCATAGCGGCTCCTCAAATTCGGCGTGAATTTGTTAAAAATGAGGCAATTTGAACGAAATTCGGCCTAATACACAATATTCGGTCTAATTTTACCTAGTAGCAAATAAAACACACACAAAACTACTGAAAAGCAAAAAATGAGTACAGTTGGTCGAAGTTGAGCTCCCCGCCGCCTCCTCCAGTGGCCCCGCCAGCGGCGCCAATGTCACCACCGTCGTCACCCTTGGGGCCGCGTTTCACGGTGGCTTGTGCACTGCACGTGCCGCCGCCGAGCGGCCCTTTACTCCTCCTCCCCGGCTGCGGCTGCACGTCCTCCTCGTCGGTGCCGTCCAGCACGATGAACTCCGGAGCAGGCGGAGCCGATGGTGCCCACTTGCTGCGGCTGCTGCCGCCCTTCGCCTTGCCGCTGCCCTCCCCCTGCGCAGCATGCCGGATCCTCACCACCTCGGCGCGCTTCTTAGCCTCGGCGAGGTCCTAGGCCTTGTGTTGCCGCCGACGGGGGCGGCGGAGGCGGGACGTCGTCCTTCTCCTTCTTCATCTTGCCGCCGAAGCGAGAGAGGAAGCCTCGGCGCTGAGGCGTGGCTGACGATGGGCCGCCGATGACGACGCCGCCAGCGCGCGCCGGCGGCCAAGCGGCTCGGTCTTGACCTCAGTTTTCACCTTGATCTTCACCGGGGCGACCTACGGCGAGGAGTAGTCCGGCCCCGAGGAAACGGAGCCGGTGGAGCGCGACACCGAGCCGCCGGACGACGACGATGTCTCCCCCTCGCCGTCGCGCGGGAGCGTCACCCACAGAGGCGTGCTGCGGCTGTAGGAGCGGCGGTCTGCGGCCCCGTACCCCATCGGAGGATACTGGAGCCGCGGCGCGTTGCCGTTATCGATGTACTAAATCACCCACTCAAAGTTGCGCCCCTCCGCGCTCCACCACCGCCGGCATCCATCGCGGTTGTACCGGCCGGCCACCGGCGTGAGGCCGTTGGTGGAGGCAATCGCCTAGGCCCGGCGGTGCTGGAAGTAGGCGGCCCATGCGGTGGTGTTGCCCGCCGCGTTCGCCGGGTTGGCGTGCTCCTCCGTCGTCATCTGGGAGCGGATGGGCGACGGTGCCCTCCTTTGGCGCCGGCTGCACCGGGACGCCACCGTTGGACATCACCCAGTCGTGGGGTGGCCTAGTGTCCGGCGGGCACATATAGCCAGCCTGCGCGAGGAGGATGGCCTCAATCTGCAGCAGGCTGCGGCGCTAGAATCCGTTCCACGAAAGGTTGTCCGTGGACGCCGGCGAGGTGGTAGGAGGAGGAGGGAGGAGAAGATGGCGGCGAGAACAGAGGAGGAGGAGCGAGTGTGTGCGGCGTGTTCACCTGCGGGCCCTTTAAATAGCGGGGGAACGCGAAAGGGCGGACTCACCAGGGCGGGCACACGCCGTGCGGCCTCATCGGGGCGGGACACGCGGCAGCGCAGTTGTCGGACCGTTGGGTTTCTCGACGTGCCGCATTGATGCTCTGGCGGCGGCAGGCGCGGCGATTGGACTTGTCACCGGCGGCGCATTGATTCACTGCGGCAGCGGCAGGTGCGAGGAAGCCGAGGCGGGAGGATGACGATGTCGCGTGTTCACACGCCGACAAGTGGGGCCAACGCGAGGCGTGCGCGAAACCGCTCCCTCGTTTTCTTTTTTTCACGCCGTTTTCTTTCATCTGGCGCCCCTAAGAGACCCCCAGCGCGCCGGGTTGGCTTGGGATCGCTAGACTCAATTTTGGCCCAATCCGACGCTATTTGGGGGGCGCGGCTGTGCGGAATTCGTCCATCCGGGACGAATTGCGCCGCCTTGAAGGCCTCTTGGGTTGAACTGCAGATTTTGGAAAAGCTGGTGTGAGCTGTCAGCTGTGAAAAAGCTGCTGTGAGTTATCAGCTGTGCAGAAGCTGGAAGCTGTTTGGTTCAGACAACTGTAAATCTGTAGATTTGTCCGTGGATTGTCCGTAATTCCCTAGATGCATGACTGGAAAAAATTTATATGGAAATTGATGATGAAGTGATTAAACCACTAGAATTTCATATTGCATAAATATAAAGTGGTTTTGTAGTATTATTACAAAAGACATGGACCATACATAACACACATGGTTCACATGATGATGACCTCCATTAATAAAACTATGTTGCCATCGCAAGACAAGCATCGGCTATCCTACTACGAATAGTATTCATGGTATCTTCGTTCTCCTCCTCTTGAACAGGGTCCGCTTGTGTTGGTGCCACCCCCGGTTGTAGCACCAGAGGTATATACTCATCATCGGCATCACATTTATCAAAAAAATTGTCACTCAACTTGCTATCACGAATGAAATTATGCAATGCCATGCACGCAATGATGATATGCTTCTGTGTACGAGGTGAAAAACTCGGGACCCCTTTCAATATGCGCCATTTCTGTTTGAGCACCCCAAAAGCACGCTCAACGACATTGCGAAGGGATGAATGTGAAAAGTTAAACAACTCGTACTTCCCTTGAGGTGGACGGTGACGACGAAGACGAAATTCTGGTAGATGATATGTACTCCCCTTGAAAGGAGCAAGGTAGCCAGTGCGGTTCGGATACCCAGAGTCCACAAGATAGTATTTTCCTTCTTTTGTTTCAAGAACATTGAAGATTTTCCTAAACTCAGGTTTCACTATAAGAGTGAGGGTTGTGTGCATGAGAGCAGTTTTTTCTTGGACACCACATTCTTTCACCATCTTCATGACCTCTGAAATGGTAGGGACTTGATTGATTGGAGGAGCCGATGAAGCTTCAACACTAGAGGTTATCTTCTCCACTCCACTTTCTATCTTCTCGCATGTCTGCTTGTACAATCGATAGAACGGGCTCTTCTCATCCTTCTCCTCATTTGCAGTTGAGGATTGTTTGCGCTTTTTGTTTGCTTTTGGCTTCTTCAAAGATGCCAACTTCATTTCAGCATTATTATCAGGTTTCTCTAAAGGAATCACAGTATCATCACTTGATTCATCCGAGGATATATCTCCAGCGCAAGCAGCACTAGCCTCTGTGACATGTATTTTGTCGAATATAATGTGTAAATCATCAATGTACTTCGGTCCATGTCGTTTGAACTTCACATGATTGCATTTCTTTAGAGTCTTTTCCTGACATATCTGCAAAAAAAATACTAGTTAGATAGTGCAATTAGATAAAACCATTCTTTAGAGCAAAAAAAATGTACAAATTTGTTACTCTTACCACAAGATGTTCGTCCCACCATTCTTTAGAGCAATCAATGGTTCCTTTTGCATCATTCCATCCAAGCCCAGTAGCTTCATTTTTTAACTCCATGAACAAAACGTAATCTGATTTGATTGAATCCCATTTATTCTTGAATTCATCTCTGGGATACTTTTTTCCTGTTCTGACTTCCCATTTCTCCAGAACATTATCCCAACCCTTCTTACTTAAATAACCCAAGGGCCTATTTCCATTTTCAACCTCTTCTCTGAAAATTTCTATGAGTTTCTTCGGATGTGCATCATCCCACACTGCCTTTTCAGTCATACTTCAATGAAGCAAAATAAATTCAATAAAGAAGCATAGCACAACTCTAAAATCAAGCAAAAGTAAAATGTGTGAGATGGATGGATGATGTTGATGGATGGTGTGTGTATATGTATGTGCGTACTCCACTTACATATAAACGCCTCTATTTTTTTAGAGCTAGCACCATACGATAGCACAAGAAGCTAGCTAATATTTTCTCATCTATTTTAGGTAGTAGTTATGAACACCCAGAAAAGGTGAAGAAGCAACGACCAATATACTCCCAACTCAAGAACATGTAATGGATATCAAACAAATGATGCCCCGTACTATCCCATTTATTTCCATCTATTTTACGCAGCCAGTAACTAATTACAGGGTCCAACTTTGATACAAATTGCAAAGATAATAATTTGTTAGGAACCAGTGTAGCACCAAGATTCACTAATACGTACAGTCTGATGGATACTAGCTAGCAGCAGCAAGCAGCAAGCCAGCCATCACGCGCTCCTACCATCCCAGCTATGGATACTAGCTAGCAGCAGCAAGCCAAACGATTTGTTCCATCTCGATTCTGATGTAGCTGATCGTTTCTAGCAAGCCAACCATCAGGTTGCTTAGTAACGATCCCATCTATTTTTCAACTCAATTTTTTTTAACGTAGTACGTACTGGCTTGCTTTGCTGATTGATTTGGACGGAAAACATAGCACGTACTGGCTTGCTTTGCTGATTGATTTGGACGGGAACCGAGTGAGGCAAGGAGAACTCTTTACCTGGCCATAGGGAGGAGGAAACAGCAGAAGGAGGCCGCCGGGGAGAGGACTACGGCGGTGCAGCGAGGAAGAGACGGGCGGCACCACGCCGGTGGAGGGTCGGCAGCGGCGGCGGCAGGAACCCTGGCCGCCATTCGTTAGGAATACGAAGTGATCTGATAACGAGGGGTTTTGCTTTTTATTCGCTAATGAAGGATTAGAATGAAGAGTTTTTTCACTTACCAATGGCAGAGGTGGTAAATACTACGAAATTAATAGAATGAGAAATTGGAAAAGTTGGGATAAAGCGGTTGTGAAAATTACCCTAGAAAAAGTTGTAGCTTCTTAATAATCTGATTAGGTGAAAACCCCCTTTGGTTCAGCTTTTAGCTTTTAGACCCAGAAGTTGGCAGCTGAAGCTTAACCAAACAGAGCCTCAGCTGCCCTCGCGGCTTTCGCGACACGGTACATCAGCCGCCGCCGCCGGAACTAGATGGACCGCAGCAGCAGCCGCTCCCGCCGCTTCTAGGACGATGGATTTCTCTTCTTCCCCAGCAGCCAGCCTTCTTGCTAGAGGTACGTCCTCGGGTCACCTCCCGTACTCTCCTCGCATCCATCCATCTCCGTCCGCCTTGTCCTCCACGAGGAGCTCGTTGTGCATCAACGCGGTCATCAAGTTCACCTCCTAGGTTGGCTCTCTTGTAGTACGTACTATAGTGATAAATGTAGCTGATAGTTTGTGTCTTAAGTTTTGCAAGCTGATAGTGGCATTGCAGTTGTTGTACTATGTCTATATCAATGTTGATTTGACTAATGTTGGCTTTTCCATCCATCTGAACTAAACACAGCCATACATTCTTGTGCATTTATATGTTATCTGCAAGTATTAGTTTTATTGCTGAACAATGTCGCTTTTCTATTTGCCTGACGATCATCATCATTGTGCTTACTAAATATAAATATATTTGTTTGATCTGGGGTAAACACTGTGGGAAATTATTCCGTCGCCATTGTTGTTGTTATGATAATATAATGCAACTTGTCTCTATTAGACAGCCCATGGGGCATATAAATAGTACACATGACTTGGGAGACAAGGGAGATAAACCTAGATCTATAAGGACCCATAGACCTATACTAATACTCCTTAACACCCCCCTCAAATGCAAAGCGTATGCAATAGCATTGCATTTGAAGAAGTGTAACACTAGAAAATAAAAACTGATAATCCAAATCCGGTGCGTATCTTCATAGCATGGAGAAACTTCACAACCTATCGAGTCTAGCCAAAGGGGATACAGAAAGAGATGGCACATCAGGGAACTCACCACATCATAGAAGATGGGCTGCAGAAGATGGCGCATCAAAAGAATGAAGCATTGCTTAAAAATCATGGCCCGAGAATAACCGTCTGCGAGAGAAGATCGACGGCAAGAGAAAGGGCGTAGATTCGGCAAATGCAAGGAAGGGTCAAGAAAATCTATGACCAGAAAAAGGCTGACGGACATGATCTAGTGGACATGCATGGATGAGAGGACACGATCAAGAGACCAACGGATTTGGTGGACGCAGCGGAAAACATAGAGAAAAGTAGAAAGCAAATACTAGACTAGATGCAATGCCAACGGAAGAGAATTATGGCGGCGAGGGCCAATACCAAGCAGAGTTCTCATGTTGCGCTCCGGATTGTGAAGATGGTTGTAACAGCCCAGTTTTTGCAAAAATTAAAATTTTTTTTTTCGGTGTGAATTGTTTGATTGTCTGATTTGTTTGCGGTGCTTGCATCCCCAATTTATCGATCGGCGATTATTTCCCCCCCTCTTATCTCGTACCGGACGAAGACCGACCCTTGCCACCCTGACACTCGACCTTTGCGACACCGGGTTTTGCCCGATCACCGTCGCGAAAACCGCACGAGACCAGCCGCAGCCAACGGAACGAAAACCCCGTTTAATAATTAAACGAGTTATTTTTATAGCACGCCGGAAAGTGTTTTCAGAACGGTTCCAACGCGAGGTGAACGCCTCCGGCTCGACGCGCTGGTCGCGTAGTTCGAAGTTTTACCCGAATCGGAGGTCCTGCGGACCCCCGGGCGGTCAGAAACGTGAGCACCGCGCGCGCGAGAGAAAAACCGGGGATGTTTTTGCAAACTGCTAGCCACCGGGGCTATATAAAGACCACCACACTCCCACCCATTTCTAGGGTTTCCCTAGCACAATTTTGCAGCCACACCCCCAATTTTGCTCAACTTTTGCCCAATGAGTTATGGACCGTCAGATCCGGAGATCCGACGGCCCAGATCGGATCTAGCCCCCACCACTCCATCTCCTCTCTCCTCTAGCACGCAGCTGCCGCCGTGGAGGCCGAAGCTGCCGCCGCGCCGCCTGCGCCTCCGGCCGACCAGGACGCAGCAGCCGCCACGCCCTTCTCCTCTCCTCCCCCGTTCCTCCTCTCTCCTCTGGTTCCTCTCCTCCCTCGCCTCCTCACCACCCCCTGTCTCCTCTCACAGGTCACTGGCGGGAGCCACGGCAGCCGCCTCGCGCCATGGCCAGGCCACCGAGGCCGAGCGCGACCCCGCCGACCCTCTCCGCCGCCAGGGCCGCCGCGCACCTTCGCCCGTCACTGCCCTCACCTCCTCCCGTCGCCCCGCCCTGGCTCCTCGCCGGCAGCAAGCCTGGCGGCGCCGCCACTCGTCGGGGAGACGAAGCCCCGTGCGAGCTCGCCCGCTGGGCTGCCCCAGCGTGGACCGGCCCGTCCCCAGCGCGGCCCAGCCTCCAGTGGCCCACCAGCGCGCGGCCCAGCGCCAGCAAGGCCACCTCCAGGCTGCCTTGGGCCGAAGCCCACTTGGGTGAGAGGCCCAAGCCCTTTTTTTCCTGAGACTGCTGAAATTGCTAGGTCTTTTTGTATTTTTACTGCTGTTAGCTTTTGCGACGTAAATAGCGATTGAACCGTAGCTCGGATGAACGTGCCCCCAAAACGAAAGTTGCTCAGTTTTGCGTGCTCTAGCATTCGTATGTAGAAAGTTTTTGCATTTGAGGTCGTCTTGATTGTGTAATCGTGTGCTGAACAGGGCATCAGGCCGTTAAACTGCTACTTTTTCCTGTTATGTGCTGCTGTTATTATTTTGTTGCAACTTTGCATGATGATTGTAACAAATCCATGAGGCCTATTGCATTGATTCTTTCTCCTATGTGTTAAGCATCATGTGTACTTCTATTCCATGCTTTAACTTGACATGTTTGGGTGCTTTAGCTGCATTAAATCTTGCTCCAAAGTGGTGATCCTGATGTTATTGTGCTGTTGTTGCTGAAACTGTTATTTTGTTGCAACTTCGGTCGACGAGTGTGTCGCGACCGTTTATCGGACTTGAGTGATTCCAATTGCATATTGTTAAGCATCATGTCTACTTTCATTACATGTATTGCATTGCCATGATATGCTTGCTGGTCATATAGTTATTGAGCTCCAAAGTTGCTATGCTGCTGTTTTTGACAACCACCTCTATTTTTCACTAAGTCTGTGACTTTGCGATGCCATGTTGCATGCTTAATATCTTTTGATCTATGAGGGCTTTTGTAACACCCTCACTGTCAGGTGAACAGTAATCACCATTACTGTTCCTCAGTACTGTTCAAAAAATTTGTCTGATCAATATGGTTCAGTTCAAATTCAAATTACCCTTTGATATTGTTGCAAGCAATGTGAACCATGAGCCTTGATCATCATGGATGAAAACATAGTCCAATCCATAAACTTTTGAAATCAATCCAAATCTAAAAATGCCTTTGGTGAATATTAAAAACAAAGTGGAATCTAAACTTTCTCCAAAAATTGTGGAACTACTTTTATAAAATCACAAATATTCAGTGGACCAAATCCATATGGGTTTGGGTATTTATTGTGCTATGGAAAATTCCAAACAATTCAAACAGTAGCCAAAAACCCCATATTAATCATTTAATATTATCATAAAATATTAAATGACTTTTATAAGTGCCCAAACCTTTTGTGGCACTAGCCCAGGGTATAACAATAATTATGGGTCACATGCAACATTTCATAGAAATGCCAAGGTGTATAAAATAAATACAAAAAGGAAATTACAGAAAAGAAAAAGGAAATATAAACAAAAAAAACCTAAACTACCCCGGTGGGCGAGGCCCCCCTCCTCTCCCCTCCCCCCTGGACCGAATCCAGCCCGACAGCCCATCGGCCCACCCCGGTCATTCCCTCCCCTGTTCCCCCCGTGCGTGGCTGCCATCCATGGCGCCACGGCCATGGCCGTCGCCGTGGCGGCCATCCGGCGAAGCCCCAGCGGGATAAGTCCCCCCTCCCTCTCCCCTGGCTGCTCCCCGAACCCTAGCACCCCCCCGAACCCTAGCACCCCCCACAGATCTCGCGCCCCCTTGTTCGTCTCGCCCGCCCCCCTAGCACCCACGCGGCCAACGGGCACCTTCGGCCGAGCAAGCACGTCCCGGAGCACCGCCGTCGTCGGCTACGTCCATCCCGCGCCTCAATTCGAGTCGAGGTGAGCCGCATCACTCGCCATCGTCGCCGAACTCCCTCCACGGCCGCCGCCTTCCGCTCTGAAATTCACCCCGCTCCGGTCGTCTCCGGGCTCGCTGCCACCCCCTACATGTTCGCGGTGAGCTTCCGCACCCAACCCCTCTTGTTCCCCCTCCGTTTAGCCTCTCACTCGCCGTGTTCGTGCTCGGCTCCGCCATCTGCCATGGACGGGAGCTCGAGCTCCCGTACCAGTCGCCGCGCCCTTGCCCCGAGCCCATGCCCAGCTCACGCCCCCGTGTGTCACCCTCGCGCGCGCATCCTTGGTTGCGGCCGTGGCTTTGTTGCTCCGGCAGCCGTCCCCTGCTCGCCGCCGCGGCCCTCTGCCCGTCGGCGTGGCTAACCCACTAGCACATGGGTTCCAACCCAATAATTAGCCACTAATGAAAAAAATTAGTTAAGTAAATAAAACATCCTATTAAATGAATAAGGCAGTTGACATGTGCGGCCCTTTGTTGTTAAATGATGTGCTAAATTAAAATACCCCCCATAGTCTATGACACCTGGGCCCCAGCTATCAGTATTTAAAAATATTGATTTATATAATGTGTGAGTCACTGACATATGGGACCCCACTGTTATTTAAATTAATAAAAATGTTTTATTAGCTGTGAGGCTGACCAGTGGGTCCCACTGGTCAGGTTTGACCAGTCAACTGTTGTGGATAATGTTAGTATTTAATTAATAAAATAAATTCAGAAAATCTTTTAAAATGATTTAAAATTTGGAAATTCAATATCTTTTAAACTGTAAGTCAGATTCAAAAACTTTATACATGAAAATTGATCAGAAAAATATGACGAATACAGATACGCTATCTGTATACCAACCACACCCCTCTAACAGAACGAACACCGACATCCCCCCCTCCCGGGCTATCTGTCGGTAATTCCCGGTACCGATAAAAAGTACCCGGATGAATTTATTCCAAACACGAAAGTTGTCCGGAATGGTTCAACTAACACGGATACACCCCCCTCATCTTTGTCGGATGTCCACGACACCTCCGGCTTGATCTTCCCCCCTCCGGACACCTTGTCCGATAATCACCCGGAGCCGGTAGTTCATCCCCGGATGAATTCCCGCTCCGAGCAACGTACATTGCACTGCGTTAGAACACCGTTAACATTGCATACGTCATGCTATTCATCTGGTTGCTATGATTGCTTTATATTTATTGTTTCTTCCCCCCTTTTGTTCTCCGGTAGACCCCGCTGCTACCGCCGACTACACTGCTGCCGGGTACGACTACTTCATCGACGACCCTGCCCCTACCGTCGAGCTTACCCAGATATCGCCTACCTTTCCGTACATTTCTTGCACTCGGCATGGTTACTGCTGCTTCTACGTTACAATCCTATTCAATTGCATAGCCTTCTTTTGTCGCCCCTTGATGTACCTTCCTTTATCCTATGCTGCCTGTTATAATTATGCATATATTCAGCAGTGATCCCTGCGCATTGTTAGCTAGGACTAGATAGCGGGACGTGATCACTCAGGGGAGTGAACACGGATACAATATATACAACTGCACAGGTACGGTACAAAGCAGACACCGCCAAAGGCCCCTATCTGGGTTATGCCTAGTCACCTCAAGTGTGAGCTACCCAGGAGTAATCCTTGTACTCCACTCGAGGCTGACTTTGTCTTGACGCCATAGGGTCCTGGGAAGCGGTTGTCCTTAAAGGTAAGAAGTCGGGCGACCCAACGGTGCCCGCGAGAGGTATATCGTCGGGAACAACAGGGAGGGTACGACTGACGTTACTGGCGTGCTTGGCCCCTGCTCGTATCTCGCGAGAGTTACCAAACTACGAAAAGTCGAGCTCTACCAATAGCACACACGAGACAAGGTAAGGAGACGGTTCACCTTATTGGTAACCGCAGTGACTTGGTGGGACGAGAGGGCAGCACCGATGTACTGGTGGACCTGACTGCTGTCGTTGACCGCGGGTCAGTTAAGTCGAGGCAACGATAACGGTTGTCACGTAGGTTAATTAAAATGCTAAATGGTTCGGCGGATGTCTTGAGTAGCCTTTTGGCTTGTACGCACTACCTACACGTGGGATAAGGAGTGTGGGCTCCCCTGCATCGTAGTCTCGTTCGAGGGTCTTCAGACGTCAGCAGTACCGCGGGCTGATTGCCGGGAAGTGGTGTTGTCTTCTCTTGCTTGAGCGGTGTATTTGTATTTGCTTTGATTTTGCTTCACCGGCCAGTCACGCACCGTGCAGGAGTACGTTCGGGTTAGGGTCCAAAGCCCGGCGTACATAGGATATAGTCCGGCGGATGACCTCTCTGTTGATTGCCGAAGGATGGGCAACTTTGTGTCGGATAGCTTTGGTGGAGCGTTCCCTAACAAGGTTCCCGCCACCCTGGAGATCCGAGCGTCGTAGAGTCACGCCAGTGCACCCCTGCAGGGAAGATTAATCTATTCGAATAGCCGTGTCCACGGTAACAGGACGCTTTATGCTGAAGCTGGATCTTACCACTACAAACTACTACTATTAAACTGTATGGTTCTGGGTCTTCTTCCTCGCAGGGAGTCGAGGAGGGGAACTCGGAGGCATTATTATTAAAAAATATTACAACTTACTATTATACAATGTTGCAACAACTTCTGCTTCATTGTTACTTTATTGCTTTATATGAACTGTTGGCTGATTCTCTTCTCATGCTGCAAGACATCGTCAGAAGATGCTAGTCTTCGATAGGCCTAGCTCCTTACCCTTATTCTGAGTTCTATCTTGTAGTCCACTATATACAGCCTCTTCATTCCGTTGATACAATGCAGAATGCTTAGTAGCGGACGTAAGACTCGCGGGTGTACTAGATACTCACCTTTGCTTTATTTCCCCTTTATGTTTTGCCTGATCGGCCGCTGCAGTCGACGTTGGAGCCCAGGAGCAGGAGTACCCCGGAGGTGGATACTACTACGTCGAGACCCCCACTGACCAGGACCAGGAGTAGTTTCAGATGCTCCTAGGCAGGAGGCCTTGCCTTTTCGATCTGTATCTCTGATGTTATTTGTGCTAGCCTTCTTAAGGCAAAACTTGACTAACTATGTCTGTACTCAGATATTATGGTTTGTATAACTTATGTATTAGGGTCTGCGCGACCCCCCTTTATTGTAACATATTGGTTTATCCTTTTGTGTTTAGTGTTATGCTGTGATATTCTCACCGTGGCAACCTAATCTCAGCCGTGTACCCTGCGTGTATGATTATTGTACTCGGATTGATTTTGGGGGCGTCACAGCTTTTTGCATGATTCTTTTTGCCATGCCTTCCCTGTCATGTCTGCTTTAATTTCATATCATTTGTGAGCATGTTTATTGTTCTGTTTATGCTTTGCTCTAAAGTGTGCTTCGTGATGTTGGTAGATTGTGTCCGTAACTTGTTTTGCTTGTATCTTTTTAGCCATGACTCCGTTTGGGGTGTTCTTTATATGTAAATTGATTAGTTTTTCATGTACTTTGTCTTTATGCTATTGTTTTCTGTTGTTAAACAACCTAAAATATGGTTTAGGACAGAACAGTACCAAATCTTTTAATCATCGTGCGGCACTTAGTGTTATGCCATGTTTAGGATTGTGCCTCACTTAAATTGTCTAGCATAGATAGTTTATTTTTTGTTTCACCTCTTGCCATGTTTGTGTGCTATGCCATGCTTGCTTGAGTTGCCATGTTAATAACCGTTGGTTGATCACCTGTAGCTAAGCAACTTGAACCACCGTAAATGTGCGGTATCGTCGTGTGTGACCGATACCCCACTTAAACTGTTAGTAACCGTTCTCGACGATAGATCCATATCGCGTTGCCGTGCCCTATGTTTCCTCTTTGATCTTGTGTTGCCCCGTAGTAATAGAGTGCTTGATCGTTGATTGCTTTCCAGTGTTTACCTCTTGTGTGCTTCCGCGGGTACCTCTCGGAGACGATGCGAGCTTGCGATCGACTACACCTTCGGAACCCGACTTATCAACAGGCAAGGACTATACATTACTTATGATCCATTCTATTTCAACCAGCGGTTTGCATGCTAGTCTAGGTTAGGTTCGATGTTTGATCCTACCACATGTTTCCAGCCTCTTTCAAACCGATACAGCCATGTCCCTACCCAGCAAACCTTGTACTGCTATGTTACTATTGCTCGTTTCTCAGCCCCTGCTTAGTATGCATGCTTAGGATGCTACGATGTTACCCTGTTACTCCTTGGTTTGGGATATCACCTTATTATATTGTTGTTGATGATATGATTATTATAATGTTGACTGTATTCGACGAAGGATGGAAGGTCTAGGCTATCCCGCCCCGACGCTTTGTTCCATTCGAGTCACCTAGGACCCGAGTTCCGGGTATTGGTTTTAAGACTGAGCGTGCCTAATCGCGTGTGGGATTTTATGGGGTCCCCTCTTCTTACCTACCTAGCTTCAAACATTTCTAGAGGTGGCCCAAGCTGATTTACCATTTGAAACCGTGTGTGTGCTGGTCAGCTGCCAGTAGTTTTCAAACAACTCGGGCCAGTGGAGACTTAGTTCCTCTGTTGGTCCACACTTGGTGAGCTAGGGAAGTCCCCTGTTATATAGGCGAGACTAACCCCGACCTTAGCCTTACGGAAGAGTCCGATCCGAGAGCGTGGCCAGCTTTTGGATTGGGTGTCGACTCCCCGGGGGCCACCCGGATTTATGCGTTGTTAGTTAGAGGGACCTGTCATTTCGGATCTCTTGGAACTAAATCATAAAATGGTTTCCTATAATGGGTAGCAACTGAGAGAGATGGGCGAGCATGCGACGCCTCGTAATGGGCAGTTGGTACACCCCTGCAGGGTTAAATCTTTTCGAGAAGCCGTGTCCACGGTTATGGACGACTTGAGACCTACTCCTTGTTCATAGACAACCTCAACTGAGTTAATCTTAATATAACTTGATCAACGTGTGTGTGCCTTGACTACTTCTTCTTCGTCGGGATGCGAAGAGGAGGACAAGGATAGGATAGGTGTTATGCTTGCGTAGTAGGTGGATAGCAAGACCTGTTGGAGGCGACTCTTCATCGAATGCTTGGCTTCTTATCTTACTCTCTAGATCGTTAGCCACTTCATAAATGCTAGTGCAGCAGCATCCTCACCACTTACCCCTTCCTTACCGTAAACTACTAGTTGTCCTAGAATGACGAGTGATGAAGTCCTTGCTGGGTCAGATGACCACTACAGTTGGATGCTGAGTACCTCTGTACTCATGATACTACCCACAAACTCTTTTCAGGGTTCTTGATCGACAGCAGGTATGGTGATCGACGTTTCACGTGGAGACTCGACGACGACTAGTTAGGCGGATCCCGGGGGAGGGCCTGGACCCGTGTGGTTATGGGATCGATGTTTTTCTCTTTGCCAGTAGGCATTTGATTGTAGTCTGTACTCAGACATGTATCTTCCGCTGTTGTATTGTATTTGAGGCAGTTGTATGCCGATTGTATGAGATGTTGTATCCTGTATCTGTAATGTTGTGATATCATGTTGGAAATCCGGGGCATATGGCTTTGTCATATGACGCGGTGGGACCGATATGTTCTTCGTCCCCGGATCTGGGTGGAAACACGTAGATCTGAAACAGTACCGCGTATCGGGCCTTACAATGGTGGTCTATCCGAACTTGAAGGAACAGCAGCAAGACCGGCAGAACCTGTGGAAGAGGAACCCGAAGCTGCAAGCAAACGCTTAAGTCGCACAATATCCTGCTCAGTCAGGGACACAACCACTGTAGAAGGAGTCGGTGTAGAAGCACAAGGCACCGAAGAAGATGTAAGTCCCTGACGTATGTGTCGCCTCTTCAGGAAGCACTCGGACTCCGGATGACCATCCTTATTGCCGTAGTCACAATGCGGACGAGAGCGGCTATCAGCACTAGAATGAGGAGGCACGGGCAATGAACCGCTGAAGCGGGATGGTGCAGAACAAGGTGAAGATGTAGCTCGAGCAGCAAGCACAGATGAGACCTCAAGTAAGCCAGCACCACGTAGGCGAGTCTCCTCAGCTCGAATCTCTGAAAGTGCCTCCATAAGAGAAATACGACCACGAGCAAACAATTGAGCACGCCTTGGCTCAAACTCCTTCCGAAGCCGAGATAGGAACTCATAGACGCGATGAAACTCCAAGTTTGATTGCACTGCCTGGCAACACCGACAAGTACGACAACCTGTTGTGCGAAGAGAATCAAGCTGACGCCAAATAGTAGAACTCTGTATGTAGAACTCATCAACAGTGGAATCATCCTGCTGAAGAGTGTGCTCCTATCGAACCACAGACAGATAAAGAGCATCCCCGGACGGCTGATGACGCAGGCGAAGATGGTCCCACATGGCAGCAACAAAACCGAGACCCATAAACTCAGAAGCAAACTGCGGCTGGACACTGGCGGTAAGAACCGCCGCAGCGCGAGCATCGTCATCCGTCCACTGAGTGTAAACAAGGAGATCCTGACGATAGATCTGAAGAGCGTCAGTGTACTCCTGGAAACTCTGGTCATAAGCGGCAACGGCGGCATCGTCCTTACTCTTGGCTGCATCCTTGTCAGCTTGAGAAGCATTGGCAACAAGGACCGGTGGTATAGGCGGAGTCGGAGTCATAGGAACAGTTGGGCACGGCGGACAAGGGACCTCGCCGGAGAGCACACCCCAAAGACGAAGACCACGCATATGGATGCGCATGAAGGCAGCGAAATCAGAGTAATTTGTGCCATCAAAGATCACCGGACAGCGAGGAATCGCGATATAACCCGATGATGCAGACATTTTTTTTAAGGAGCACGCCGAGTAGATCACACGGGACAGAGGAGGCCGAAACCCGGCAGCTGAAGGAACAGCTAGCGGGAGCCTGCGGCTGTAGCAGATCGATCCAAGCAAGCAGCTGGACGGTTTAGCAGATCAATCCAAGCAAGGTTGGCTAGAAGATTGATCCAAGCAAGCAGCTGGATGGTTTATGCACCGGCTTTGATTTGTACAGGGGCGGACGGGGCAGCCTGACGGCCAAGACGGGCGGGTGGCCTACAGTACAGATGGGCGGGTGGCCGGCGACAGAGACGGGCGGGCGGCCGACCGGTGGTGGCGACGGGCCGCCGGCGGCGGCTGCTCACGATTTAGACGAGAGAGCTGCGCCCCGGCTTTGGCTGATGCTATGCGAGAAGGAGCTCGGTCTGCGGGGACGGTGGAGCTCGGCTGGCGGGGATCGGAGCGTGGAGTTGCGGCACGCGAAAAAATAAACCTAAACTTAGGCTCATGATACCATGTTATGATAATATGATGCAACTTGTCTCTATTAGATAGCCCATAGGGCATATATATATATTATACATGACTTGAGGGATAAGGAAGATAAACCTAGACCTATAAAGACCCCTAGACCTATACTAATACTCCTTAACAGTTGTATCGTGGTCGATGGCCTTGTGCGTCCGCGGTGCATGAAGGCAAGCCGTTCACCACCAAGCCAGGAAGAGGAGCGACGTATGGGCAGTCTCCTCCTGCAATGGGGAGGGCGCCTTGGCAGGAGTACACGCCGCAGGGAGCGCGTGAAAACGACGGGTTGCCGTTGCCATGCCGGCGAGAGCGTCGAGGCTGCCTCCTGTCCGTTCAGGCTGCCGGTCGGGCATCGAACCAGAACAGGTCGTCATTGTCTCTCTGTCGCACGCGTCCGTTCTTGGCGCGAGAGGGCTAAGCTGCCGGTGTACTTGTCCATGTGGACGAAGGCAATGAGGAGCCGGGAGTCAAGGGGACCGTGTCGTTCGATGGTGCAGACCCGTGCTCGCTCGTCCCTAGCCGCGCGTAGCTGCATGTCGCGCCGGCCACCCGTGCAGCTGCGTGGGGGACTCCGTGGTGCAAGCCTAGGCGTGCAAAGGCGCGAACCACCAACCTGCGAAACTTGTCCCATTATGTCGTCGCTCGCCATCATCCTCAGACGTCAACGGTGGCGAAGCTGCAGTCGTCATTGCCGAGTCCATTAGGCAAGAGTTGACGACACCGACTTTCAAAAGATAAGGAAATGTAACAAGGATGGTTTCTCCCTTGCTACTTAGTGAAATTATGGTACGAAATAGTTCTGTTGTTACTAATTATTACATGATTTCTTCTTGCAGATTGATTGCCTGTAGCATCTTGTGTATAAAAGGAGATGCAAAGCAAGGAATCAAAGAAGTGAATAGAAAACTATGAGCCTAATGTAACGTCTGCTCCCTTTCTTTTTCTCTGCACTAATAAGGAATCAACAAATGTGTTCTCAGCAACAACTACAATGCCCATTAGATCAGTACATTCTATCATAACTGAATTTTTTAGCATTGGGAGGGGATATAATTATTTTTTATACCATCGTATGTGCCAGAAGTAATTACGTGAACACTAAAAAAATCAATCTTGCAAATTTTATACTCCTGAACAAACTATTATATATCAGGAAGAGTTAAAACAAAATCCGTAGCATTGCACCATAAGTATTTTGTTGTTAGGGTGAAATAGTGGACTTATTCAGTAGTTGCTTTCAGGGATAATATTTAATTGAAGTTCAGTGAGAAATATGTTCTCTAGATATGGTAGTTTGAACTTTGGAGAATATTTGTGTTCCTCTGAATCTCTGAGCAGTGAGCGTACATGGATGTCACATCTATTTCATTAGTTCCTTGTAGAGAACTAGAGATTCAATCATGTTAACTGGAGTTGTTTCTTTTTTCCCAAGTGAGCTGAATTGGATACATACTACTCTAATTCTTGTGACCTCAGTTCATGTTTTTTGGGGTCAAGGGACTCTTGTGCATCGTAATTGCTTGATGGATTAACTTTATATTTTATGTATTCAAACAAAGACTTATTTTCATACCCTACATTTGTTTGTTGAATCTTTTGACCGTGGCATCAAATAATGCTTGTTACCACACTAACCAGGTTGGACTGGCGATTCATGGTCAGTGTTGTTTTGTTGAAAAAGTTTTGTGTTTACATAAGGTTCCTATTTCCTTGTTTGGGCATAATGTTGAGACAATTATATTAAAAAAAGTTGTTGTTTTAGGGAAACTGCTAACTCCATATGTCTGACCCGTCTCATTGTTCAACACAATTGTGTGCATATTGTTTCTATGTCATTTCTATGATGTACCTTTTCCTTTTATATTGTAGAGTTGTCTTAGCTTTGTCCAATGAACTACAATGGTTTTTTACCACATGTTTGAAGATTCTTAGTATGAAACCGTTAGAGGTGATGGTTGACATTTTTTGCAAGTTCTAACTGAGGAATAATGGTGTTGCTTATAAGACATGGCTTGGAGTTACTTCCTTCTGTAACCTCATTGCTAAAGGGATTCAAGGTATGTCTGATTGCTCATGTAGGATAGTTACCAAACCTCTTTTATCCTGGTTTGTGAGGATATTTAATTGGTTTCATCATTTTTATAGGCTATGCAAGGTGATAAAAGCATGAATGGTTGTACTAATGGCTAGGAGAGTTTTTGAAGGGTTAATAAGGGGTGTGGAACCCCTGGTTCTTCTATCGAAGGTACACCAAAGAACCTACTTCGAAAGATGCTGTAACGGTTGAGAGAATTTGTCAAAACATGTTTATCTATTTTAAAAATCAAGTTTATTCTATAAGAAAGGAACAATTGTATGTTTTATGGAATAGCAATCATAAACTACCACAAATATCTGATCATTCTAATGGAAGTTTGTTTAAAATCCTGGATGCGGGGATAGTTTCAATACATACATTAGCATATACATATTCGGAAGTGTGCAATACATCTTGTCTGGAGAAAACATATTTAATATGCACAAGGCAAATTACAATTTTTTTTTCATTTTACATTGTAGGGATAAAACCCCACAACCTCACTTTACTGTTGAGTTTGTGGTATTTCAAGAGCTATGTTTTTTCGTGATATGCAGTTGCGTGAACTTCTTTCCTTGCAATGTTTGACTAACGTTTACTATTTGGACAAAGAGCTTAGTTGTTTCATGATAAATAATGATTTAAATAATTATTTATTTTTATTCATCAAAACGTGTGTTGCATGTGCACGCTTACTAGTACTCCACACAAAAGCTAGAACGAATATAGGAGCGCTAGATGCCTGGAATAACTCAGCCCAACTGACCCCCGCATAGCCCTCCTCTGGCGACTCCGGGGTGAACCCTAGCGCCGCCACCCAAATTCCCTTGCCCCCTCCGTCTCGCCGCTGCTAGAAGCGCCCGTCGGCGAAGCTGGGTAGGCTCTAAGGACGGCAGCGGTGGGGCGCTTCACCTCTGGCGCTGCTCTACGAGGGTGGATCTGGCTCGCTCGGGTGGCCGGGCTCTTGGCGGCGCTTTAGGTTGCGCGGTTCCGTGGCTGGGCGCGGGCAGGGGGTGAAGAGGGTGCGGCCCACGGTGGTGTCGTCAGGGCAGCGGCTCCCTGGCGGAGGAACTTCCGGCCCGCGGTGGAGGTGACCGGGGCATCGGCTACGGGTCGTGCGCTTCAGATCTGGCTCGTGGTCGGCTAGTTGGCGGCGGGGGGTACGTCTCCAGTGGTGTCGCTCCTCGTCTAGATCCCCGCACGGGCTGCTGGCGCCGTGCTCGGCGGTGGTTGGTGGCGGCGGGGCTCTCCCTCACCTGGCGTCCTCCGTCTCCTCACGCGGATACTGGTTGTGGGAGATGGTGGTGGTGGCGGCGTCGCCCGCCCCAGGGGTCTCTTCTTCTGATATGCTCTGCTCTGGTGCTGCTGCTGAAAACCGTGGTGGTTCCGAGCCTCGGGTTGCTCCTCTGCCTGCTTTCCGGCATGGTGCTCGGCAATGCTGGCTCGGTTATTGCGTTCGGCAGCGGCGGTTAAATCTTCTCGTTGTGAAGAGATGTGGGTTTCGGCTGGTGGGTGATTGTCATGGAGGGTCGGATGGTGTGGAGGAAGGGAGAGAGATTAAGTCAGGCGAAAGTTTGTCACCAACTATGGTTGGTGCCAGCAGCGGCGGCGCTCGCGGGCATCACTATCTTCTTGAAGGCGTTGCCGTGGGTTGCACTCTTCTCATCCTCGTTACTTGATCCGAGGGAAACCTTAGATCCGTGCTCTTTCGGATCAGATGATGGCGGCGCTTCGTGTCGTACCCCTCTTGTGGGCATCATTTTTGGATCAGGTACTCAGCCGGCAGGATCAACAGGGTTATTGGTGGTTGGTGGTGGGATTTGTGAGGATGGTTGGTGGTCGTGGTGCGTCTGTCTCAGGGTCGACGGTGGTTGTGCGGTGGAGTTCTGTGGAGATCGACAGCGGTGCTTGCGGCATCGTAGAGCGGCCATCTGTTCCCCTGTGTGGTTGGCCTTCCTTCGCTTGGCTTGCTCAAGTCCTTCTCATGGCTGTCGTGTGTGGTGGCGAGCTTCGTGCTTCTCGTGATGTCTCGGTACATCTTTGCTCATCTTTGATGCAATGATGCCTCCTCACCTTGCTAATCGTGTAGGGTCCTATGGTGGAGTCTGCAGTCAAGGTTCGTGATGAGTCACTCGTTGATGTCGCTCGTCGCGCCAAGGTCGATACGCACGCCGGTGTGGTGCGTTAGAATAGTTGTTTAGAGTTGGTATTGTGTCCCCTAGACAACACACCACTTATACTCGTGTATTTCATGGTGTTGGTTTCTCGATGTGATAGCTAGGTTGTGCCTTCTTCTGGGCGTTTCTTGCTCTCTTGTGTGGTTTTCAGCTCGGTTTTCCTCATAAACAGGGTCAACTTGTTAAGGTTTTCAGTTCGATTTTCCTTATAAATTGGATCAAACCAATTGTTTTAATAGAGATCATATTTGGGTGGAGGCTCCTCCCTCCCATGGTGAAATGTTCAAAAAAAAAGGACCACACACAAACACCTCTTGTTGCAAAACGAAAAATCATCGATCGAAACGCATAAAGCTTGAATGTAAGGTATAGTACTACGGTCTTTGGAACCATGCTTAGGACAATATATCTGGATTGCCTCGCTTCTGAGTTTGTTGCTTCGGTTTTCACACATGTGACTAAGTTTGAACCTTCGAAGTGCTTCTCGAATGCCTTAAAGCCGTGGAGGTAGAAGACAAAGGATTGGTTAGCACAAAAATCATCACCAAACTACGTTGGAGATAAAATCCAAGGCAAGATTTAAGTTGCCTAAACATAAACTCGCTCGATCACTGAAGTCGTGCTTTAGCAAAAGAAATTTGGATTGCCCCTAGCTTCAAGAGTTCCACCGCTTCAATTTATGATGATTATCAGTTAAGATTAGCCTCTGAAGCACCCTATGATAATTAACCTTTTAAAGGCCTACACTACAAACTCGGTGATATTTTTGGCAAAAACCCTCGTGACAGAGGGAAAAATGTCACCGAAGTATGTTTTTCTTTGACGGATGCCGTCACCAGGTAATCATCCTCCCGTCCCAGCGCTCGGGTCAATTTTGGTAACAGTCCCGCCTGATTTTAGAGGACATATTTGGTTGTCACCCGACCTTCTTTTTTCTGCGATAGTTGTATGTGTCACAAAACATGATTTAACTCGTCAACACGATTGTATTTCGTTTCTTGGAAAAAAATGTCTTAGAGTTCCAAAATAAGTATGTTCGTCGGGTTGAAGATAGAAAAATGAAATAAGAAATAGTAGAAAAACAGCAGTCTAAGAGATTCGAATCCGGGTGTCACGTAAAATTTGGAAACAACGATTTTACGAATAATTTCAGGAGATTTCATGTGAGCATATGCGATTAGACAGGAGGCGTGCGGGCATAGGAAATTAGACAGGAGGCGTGCGAGCATAGGCGATTAGACAGGAGGCGTGTGAGCATCCATTGTCAGATCTTCTGACCGTGAGACATTGTACCGGCCGGCCACCGGCGTGAGGCCGTTGGTGGAGGCAATCCCCTCGGCCCGGCGGTGCTGGAAGTAGGTGGCCCATGCGGTGGTGTTGCCCGCCGCGTTCGCCGGTTGGCGTGCTCCTCAGGCGTCATCTGGGCGTGTACGGCCTCCACCTCCAGGTCGAAGGCGACGGTGCCCTCCTTTCGCGCCGGCGGCACCGGGACGCCTCCGTTGGACATCACCCAGTCGCGGGGTGGCCTGGTGTCCGGCAGGCACAGATAGCCAGCCTGCGCAAGGAGGATAGCCTCAATATGCAGCAGGCTGCGGAGCTGGAATCCGTTCCACGAAAGGTTGTCCGTGGACGCTGGCGAGGTGGTAGGAGGAGGAGGGAGGAGAAGATGGCGGCGAGAACAGAGGAGGAGGAGCGAGTGTGTGCTGCGTGTTCACCTGCGGGCCCTTTAAATAGTGGGGGAACGCGAAAGGGCGGACTCACCAGGGTGGGCACCGCCGCGCGGCCTCACCAGGACGGGACACGCGGCGGCGCGGTTGTCGGACCGTTGGGTTTCTCGACGCGCCGCATTGATGCTCTGGTGGCGGCAGGCGCGGCGATTGGACTTGTCACCGGCGCCGCCTTGATTCACTGCGGCAACGGCAGGTGCGGGGAAGCCGAGGCGGGAGGATGACGATGTCGCGTGTTCACACGCCGACAAGTGGGGCCAACGTGCGGCGCGCGCGAAATTTCCTGACATTTTTTCATTGTATCGTCACAGAATGTGCGTCACAGATTATCAAATTTGTTGTAGTAACCGCGCCCGCGTTTTCTTTTTTTCGCGCCGTTTTTCTTTCATCCGGCGCCCCCAAGCGACCCCCAGCGCGCCGGGTTGGCTTGGGATCGCCAGACTCAATTTTGGCCCAATCCGATGCTATTTGGGCCCTTGGGGGCGCGGCTGTGCGGAATTCGTCCATCCGGGACAAATTGCGTCGCCTTGAGGGCCTCTTGGGGGCGCGGCTGGAGATGCTCTAGCCATCCCACCACAGATTGAAAACACCATGAGGCTTGCTTCAGTGCTCCCCCCCTGACGAAACTTTAAGACTCCATTTTTCCCCCACGTCGGGCCCGCCTAGCCCGTACCCAAGCCCTATATAGACCCACATCTGGGAATCCACCGTGGCGCACGACTCAAGCCACCGTGGCGCATGACCCCACCACGCGCGTGCTCCTCGTATCAATTAGGTTACTCGCACGATCGAAGCCTGCCGTAGTTAGGGCCGTCCTTGGGGACTCCTCGTTGAGCGGCGTCGTTCTTGTCTCCGGTGATCTATTGCGTCTTCCCCGGCTTCCTCGAGAGGACCAAGGTACGCATACCGCGGAATCATCCTCTCGAATCCATCAAACTTCCTGTCCCCCGCGTATACCTGATTGTCGTGCGTGCTACTCGTATGAATTAGGTTACTCGCATCGTGATTGAAGCCTGCCCTACATAGCGCCATCCTTCAGGACTCGTCGTCGAGCGGCGTCGTTCTCGTCTCCGGTGATCTGTTGCGTCTTCCCCGGCTTCCTCCAGCGGACCAAGGTAAGCATATCGCGGCATCATCCTCTCGCCTTCATTGAACCGCCTGCCCTCCGCGTATAACTGATAATCTTTGTCGCTAGGTTTTCAAGATCGTAGATAGTCGGCTACCCAGCTCGTCGGCAAATCTTACGAAATGGCCGACCCAGTGATCTATAACGGTATCGAGGAAGATGAAGGGCGTTTGGATAGTTCGGCAGGCTATAGTTCTGATAGCGGAGACTCGTCAGACGATTCTAGTTCAGAGTATGGAGATAATTCAGTGCGTGAGAACGGTGTGGAAGGTGCTAATGTGAGTTTCATGTTTCGATGTCTTATTATGATGTTATAATGTTTTTGAGTGAGTGATTTTGGCTCATACTTTGTATTGATTTTTGTAGATAAACATCGATGGTGACAGTGTGAACAACAACAATGAGGTTTCGGTTGAGGAATACATTAATGGGGTATGTTGACATCATTTTATGTGTGATAAACAACCAATCCTCATGATGAAATGATAACGAATTATTCAAACTTTCAGCTATTTCCGGAAGATAGTGATGAAAATGACTATTACGGTGATTCCGACATGGAGAGTGGTTACGAAGAAGATACACTAGACACACATGATTCAGGGGAATCCTTGGTTAATATGAGTGAGGTATGCATCCTCACCAGTAGCTGAGAAAAAAATCAAATTATGCATATCAATGGATTGATTCATAATAACATCTTACAATTAATGCAACTGTTCTGAATGTGTAGGTGACAGAGGTTGGTAGTAATGAAAAAGTCATTATGAGAGGCCATGCAGAAGATAAGAGGGAAACAGTATGGAAGATAATGCAAATGACTTTTGTTGCTGAACCAGCTGCTTATGTGTTCTACCTACGCAAGAGATAATGGATTTAGCATTAGGAGGGATAAGATTCGGAGGAGCAAAGGTGGTTCGAGAGAATGGAGGTTCAGGCGATATGTATGATCAAAGGAAGGGAAACGTGACCCTAAGTTGTGTACTGGTGAGGGACGCTCCTGTAGGCTCAGAGGCCTATCTCGTTGCGGATGCAACGCGCATCTTACCATAAAATTTGATAAAGAGAAGATGGTTTGGTATGTTTCAAGTTTTGATGACAATCACAATCACACACTAGCAAGTCAGGATGAGGTACCATTTCTTTGGTCACATAGAAAAATCAATGAGTACCAGAAAGCTGAGATACAATCTTTGGTAGCTCAAGGGGTAAGAAAGAGTGCGATCATGGATTCATTTATTGGCAAAAGTGGATGGTACGGCGGTGTAGGGTTCGTCAGGCGGGATCTGTACAACTCCTGTGCCAAGGAGAAGAGGAAGCTGCTTTCACAAGGTGATGGTTCCACTGTCATAGGTACTATGATGACCCGGAAGAAGAATGACTTTTTTCGAGCACGAGTTAGATGCCGAAGGACGTATGAACAGAATGTACTGGTGTGATGCCAAATCACGTCAAGATTATAATGATTTCGGTGATGTGATGGTTTTTGACAGCACGTATAAGATGAATAGGTACGGCATGCCTTTCATACCTTTCGTTGGTTTAAACCATCACCGAAAAAAAAACGGTTTTTGGATGTGGCATTTTTTCAGATGAGACCGAAGAGACATATGTGTGGCTGCTAAGAACATTCCTTAAAGCAATGTGTCAGCAGAAGCCAGAGAGTGTAATCACGGATGCCGACAATGCCATGATCAAATCTATTCTGGAAGTCCTACCTGATGTGTGGCACCGTATTTGCTCTTGGCATGTTGAAAAGAATATGAAGATACACCTTTGTCATAAGTCACTAAATGAGTTCAGAAGTCTGTTGTACTACACCACGTCGACTAACATGTGGGAGGAAAGATGGCACACGTTTGTAAGGAAATGGCAGACGAAATCCACAAAAACTTGGTTAAGGCGTAGGTACAGGAAGAGGAGGCTGTGGGCGGCCTCGTATCTGGCCGGAGGATATTGGTTAGGGATGAAAAGTAACCAAAGGAGTGAGAGTTTGAACTCATGTCTTCACCTACACCTTGACGGAGAAATGAACCTAGTGGATATGGATGTGCACTTCGAGGTTGCCAATGTCCGTATCCGTGAGAACGAGGCACGTGATGATTGCACAGATTCACAGACTTTACCAGTGCCGGTTACTAGCTCCAAGGAACTTGAGATAGCTGCTGCCAAAGTATTCACTGCAGCAAACTTTTACATGTTGCAAGATGAGCTCAAGAAAATCAGCGGCATAGAAATTTTAGAACGAAACATTGGGGGAGAGTCGGTGACGTTCTTGGTGGCATGGAGAAATAACCACAAGAGTAAGTTTTACGTGCAATATAGACCTACAAATTTGGATGATGTGATTAGTTGCAGCTGCAAAAGGATGGTTCGAAAGGGTCTTCCTTGCAAGCATATTCTCCACGTACTGAAGGTCCTCAAATTTACTGAGATACCGAAATGTGTTGTTCTTCGTCGATTCTCAAAAGATGCCAGGGGCGGCATGCCTGCTAGGCGGCAGAGCGACCTGTTTGCATTTGGTTGGTTTGGGGCAGCTGAACGAATGAGATATAGCCAGGTAAGTGTTTTAGTGTCACAAGCTTTGCATGCTTCATGTAGACACCCGACGTTGTTCCAACAGCTGCAAGACAGTTTAAGGGACATAATTACTAAGAGCTATGAGTATGATGCAGCGTCAGCTGGCCAGAATAGTTCTGCAAGGAAAAAGACAGAAAATACTGAAAGCATCCTACCTGTAGTTGGGGATCCTATTAAAGTATCTTCAAAAGGTGCTCCAAAGAAAAGCAGTAAACAAGTGCATGACAACCTCGTTGTGACCAAAAATGGCCGACCACTATCATTCAACGAGATCAAAAACCGGTGCGGCGCTTGCAGAGAGCGAGGACACAACAGACGCAGCAAGAGATGCAAGTTAAACCAGAAGTAAGCAATATATGTTCTCTTTATTCAAAAAAATCAATATTTCAAATTTGACAATACTAATATATAAGTGCTTGACCTTTTTTCTTTACATGTCCAGGATTGTGGAAGAGCTACAACAATAGAAGAGCTACATTGCCGGTGGACATGCAATAGCATTTTACTAAGACTACCTATGTTTTTTATAAGATGTATTTCATACAATATGGTATTGCGACAGACAGAATAAGTGTAATGCTTTCAGAATTATTACATAAAATGATGTGCATTGCTCATCACCAAATATAAGTGCTTTGAATATTTTCGAAATGACAAGAAAAATCTTCCAGGACAAAATTTTGTTCCTGGCGGTAATCTCGTGTTGATTCTGCGTCAGGATCCGCCTTGGATCAGACGCCAGGATCCTCCTCGGATAGGCCGTCTCGGCAGGCACGTGCACAGAACGGAAGCGGGACCCGTAGGCCCATGCACATGTGCAGCCGTCCCCGTCCCAGGCCTAGCCCGCGGGGCCATTCGAGCGGGGCGTGATCGCCTCTGGCGTGACGCGCGCACGGTGAGTGCAGGCGACCAGGCGCGCGCGGTGGTTACCATATACATAAAATAACGGGCCGGAACCCTAAAGATCCAAATTCCAAATCTACTACGCGGCGATGACTGGCGGCGAAAAAGGGAGACGCAGTGCCGTCCCTTCGCAAGGACGTGTCGCCGGTGACTGCGTGCCTGCGGATCCCTGGCCCCGCATCCCCGACTCGCGCGTGTTCCCGCAGGAAGTATGGCAGCGCGGCGAGCCAGAGATGCGCCCTGCCCGTGGGTGTGCCTTCATTGCGCGCACGGTTGGCATGGCTGCTTTGGAGAAGGAGTTCCGCAACTGTGCATTGTATGCCACGCTGCTTGGTGATGCTCGTGTCCTGGCGACGCCGGCGGCACTGGCTGCGGCCATTGATGCTCACTGCGCCGTCCGTCGGGTGAAGGTACAGGTTGCTTGCCCACCATATAACTTTTTCCTGCAATTCGAGTCGGAGGCCGACTGCACTCGTGTGGTGCACGTGTCAGAGAAGTTCAAGTGCGCAGGAGCTTGGGTTAGTTTCCAGCGGTGGCATCGATCATCTCGTGGTACAAAGGTGAATTTCAAGTACAAGGCGCTGCTCAGTTTGGAGGGGATCCCGGAAGAGTGCTGGGATCATGACACTGTCAACTTAGTCCTCTCTGGTGTGGACGGTGAGCTAATACAAATGCTCCCGGCTAGTGATAAGTGGGTGCTGCCCTTAACTGCGTGGATACGCAATCCTAGTGATGTACCCAAGGTGTTGACTGTGTCTATTCCTGCACCACCTAATGAAGAATGGAAGCCAGACTCGGACGATGAGAATTTGCATTCGCCTCCTGTACCCAGCTCTCCAAGAGACCGTGCAACTTTTGAATTTTCAGTTATCATTCATGTGAAGGAGGTCGTTGATCATGGTCCTTTGCTAGTTGAAGATTTGCATGACGATTATCTTCCAGGAGAAGGTGAAGACCTGAGCTGCAAGCACAAATTCAAAACTTGGCGAGGCAAGATAGATGGCACTGGGCCAGGTCCATATGGCAGTGCATAAAGTTATTCCTTGTGTCATTTTTATTGTAATTTTTTTGTGAACAAAAGAAGGCTACCCTTCCGATTTAATAAAAAGAAATCATATGTCTTGTTATTACAGGCAGCAGAAAATAAAAAGGAAACCAGACACCCCCATTTTTCGATTATGAGGGCATAGAGGATTGCACCTCCAGGAACCCATCCCCCATCTCCAAATCATGTGCTCACTACCCATGATGCAAGAGCTACCAACTAGAAAGCCTTCTAAGGCAGAAAAGTAAACAAGATAAGCGAAGTATAATGAGTGCATTACAGGGGGAAATTTTTGCCAACGAGAGCAAAATAAAGAACAGGCATCCCAAAAACTGGACCAACTGTTGGGGTTGTTTCAGCATCGACGTTTTATTCGCCATCTTCACTGTCTTCTTCCTCCTCCAACTTTAGTCTTGTATTCTACCTGTATGCATTCTCCATCGCATCTTCTCGAAGATCTCCCCCACAATCTGATTATAGATCCTTGCTCCCTCCTGAACCACCCTTTGCTCGTGTGGTTTTGTATGTAAAACAGACCAATCAGAGATCAAATTAGCCACGAAATGAACAGGCACACTGGGATCAGTGACTTTGTCATTTTCAAAAATAGCTTTATTTCTTAATTTCCAAATAGTCCAAAGAATAGCTGATATTCCAACTAGAATATTCTTTTTCAAACTCCCCCTGAACCTATTGATCCAGGGTCCTAATAAATCCTCCACATTTTCAGGGTTTCTAGGAATGTTAAAAGCAAACCTCATGATGGTCCACATCATTTTTGCCAAGGAACACTCAAAAAACAAGTGATTAATATTTTCATCATTACCACAAAAAACACAACAAGCACTCCCCTGCCAATTCCTTTTGATCAGTTTATCTTTTGTTAGGATCGCATTTCTATTGACTAGCCATAGGAAAAAAAATATTCTGTATGGGATTTTTACTTTCCAAAAAAAAATTGTGGATAGGTGACCCCATCTTCTACCAGATACCTGTACATAGACTTAACAGTATATCTCCTGTTTTTGTTAAGAGTCCAAATAATTCACTTGTTTTATCTATCTCATCTAGCTGAGTTAGAATTAGTTTTTTAAGATCTCTGTACCACGCATTCATATTTCTGTTCCACCCTTTCAACTTTTCTCTAAGAGCTCTGATTTTATTCTGCCATCTATCAAGTTTAGATCCTTTTATCCCATTTGTTCTCCAAGTTTCAGTCACAATTTCATCAATGCCTTCTCTGATTAGCCAAGCATTTTCAAATTTAAAAATTGGGTCCAGTCTTGGTAAATCTCCAGACCAAACAAAAAGGGGAACATGGTCAGACAGCTCTGTCCCAACCCCACATACAGTGGTTAAGGGGTAATTATCATCCCATTCTACATCACATAGAACTCTGTCCAATTTTTCAAAGGTAGGGATTTCCTAGTTATTTCTCCAAGTATATTGTCTCCCATTAAGTGGTATAATTAACTTCTAATAAAAGCCCTCCAGATTTCCCTCTGGAGGGAACATGGTGCCAATGGAAATCTCTACCAGCACACAACTTCTATCTATCATTTTCTGTTTCGCACATTTCAGCATTTTCTTACTGTATTTGCCATTGCATTCACTAAGATCAATGCCATCTCTAGCACCACAAGAATGACTGAGATACTTATTAACAGTGACAGGGAACTTACTCGCATTGCAGCTATGTACATCATCTCCAGAGCTCTCCCCTGTCAGCATCCAGAATCGGCTGCCGGCCGAGGAGCAACTCAAGAGCGGGGCGGCTGATCGGCCCCCTTTGCCAGCCGCGGAGAGCGACGTGGTCCCACCGCCGTCAGTCGTGGGGAACGGAGGGAAGAGCTTGTACTCCCCCCCAAATCCCAACGAACTGCACTTTGAATCCTCTTCTTCTTTCCAGCACCAGAACTTTCCTGCACTGCATCCTCTCCTTCCATCTTCACATCCACGATCAACGGATTCATCCTCTCCCAGCTCTCCAGATCTATTGGCAGCTCCGCCTCTCCCCTCATCGGAACCTTCTGCAGATTTCCCCTCAGCATCACCATGTCTTCTTCCAGATTCATCTCCTGATCTATCATAATCGGCTTGCGAGAGCACCCAGGCGCCTCCAAATCCTCTTGTGGTTCCACCACAACCGGTCTGTGGGAGCTGCCAGGCATTGAGTTCCCCCATATGGTTCGCCTGGATTTGTACTCCTTCCATCTCTCTCTCTGTTCTGGATCCGCAGATGCGGCTTCCTCCATGGCCCAGACCAGAGCCTGCACCGCCTGCACTCTTCCTGTTGGAAACATGCGGGTCAACTCCGACGGATTCGCCCTGACCATGGCCACCACCGATTCCCGGTACAGCTCCTGCATGTTCGAGAACCAAGAGCACACCTCCAGCGCCTTCCGCAATCGCACTGGATCTCCCGCCGCAAACTGCTCGGCCAGCATCACAGCTCTCGGATCTCGATCCATGGTGGTCTAGTGCGGCGGCACGAAGAGAAGAAGGAGGAAGGGGGGAATTGGTTTGTGCAAGTCAGTTTCGCTTGGCCGCACGTTTTGTGTCCTTCCCACACACCCCCTTGCCTCCCATACCCCACCTCTTAGTCGGCCATGGCGGATTTTGATCCTTTTATTGTAATGTTAGTTCTATGATCAGTTTGAATGTGAACAAATCGATCTGCTGCTCAAATCGATCTCAATTATTGTACTTATGAGAAATCAAATAAAAGACATTTTTTCTTGAGTTTAACTGAGTGTGCTCTCAATTATTGTGCAATGCAATGTAATCCCTTCTCTAGTGAAGGCAATGTATCCACTTCATTCCACGGGGATAAAAACACGCCTGGTACTGGTGGAAAAATTCCACCAAAAAAAGTACTTGTGGAAAAATTCGAGCAAAGTATTTCAATCCAAACTCCGGTAGGAAAACCCGCTGTGTCTAGCTAGTACACCACGGGACAAAAAACATACCCCCTAAAGTACATAACGCTCCTCATTTGATCATTTTCTCTGAGAGGGTGACGACTGTCTTTTTAACTTCCTCGAGATTGTTTGTACTTGATAGAAGAATTTAGGCAGCTTTAAGACTCCTACAGCCGTTCACCTTTTCCTACAAAAAATATATTTATTTAAAACATGGACAGTTATATATGAAAGAACAAATTAAGTAGATGTTTACAAATCCATCAAAAACGAACCTGATCTACTTCTGCAGTCCAATGATCCCCATTCCAGTGTTCCATGCACTCCGTCACGAAAAGTCCACACGAGTTACCGCAATAAAATTATTGGAAAAATAAGTTATGCTAATTCACTATCCTTGCTATAACGCAAATAATAACATGCACCAGAAACTCACTCATCTGTTTGCTTTGGCATATCATCAACTTGTACAATTGGCCATGTTAACACGTCAGGATAGTTGGTATTCAAAATGATGTTTGCGTCCAGTATGTCATCTGCGATGGATGTTATCTGAAATATTTTGAACTTTAAGTCAAATGCATAAATTCATATTGTCGGACATGGAACTAAATATGATTTGACACGTCAGGATAGGTGGCATTCAAAAGGATGCATAAAATCATACCAGTTCATTGACTACGCTTTGTATCTCACTTAATTCATATCGAGAGTCCAGAACTTGGAACTGCTCCTTTGGTGTATGCATAACAACAGTCGCCCAGTGACTACTGGCTATATTCAACGGGAAGTATGCCTACACATGGGGAAGGAAATCAATTTATTAGCATCGATTATTACCATGTACATGTTGTGCATTGTGCGTACATGCAATGTTTACCTTCTCACGGATGAAATATTCCTCTGTAACTCTTAGAACCAGTCCATTCTTCTCAGCAGGAATGGTCTGCTTTGACTTTCGAGGTTTATACCCATTTTTATGCTTCCTTAACAGGAATCCTGTCCTCCATGCCGTAGATAAGTGCCGGTCATCTCCAACACGTAGAGACAAATCCGCAATGTAAGCATCAAGAACCTGCAAGGAATAACGGTTTTTGTCAACGGAATCAATATTGTGAAGAGACTAGTTTAGTAGTAGTTAACTGTATGACTTACATTTTCCGATAACCACTTATGGTGGAGGATAGCCTTAAGTCTTCTACTGTCCACTGCATCATTATGGGCATTCACATAACCCTCTAGGTCCGCATGGTCCTTGTGATTTGCAGCTGTTTCAACGTAGTGCACCGCCGCAGAAATAAGACCCGGCGAAAATGCCGAGGAGCCTTCAGGCATATCATTTCCCGTGCCAAACAAACCTGCAAGACATGTGATATGTTGTTCGTTAGTAATCTCATAGATGCAACAAAGATAAATTAATAACACTCCTCAATTAATAATAATATCATGGCCAGTACCTTTCTTGATACCACTACAAGTCTGACGCTTTATAGGTTTTTGAATCACATATGAATCATAGCGAACCAGTACCTTCGACTGCTATTTTTCATGTTCTTTCTTACTCCCGCCTGATTTACCACCGCGACAAACCGTGCGTAGGGCGGCTTGCAATATCTCTTTCTGCACCTCCGGTGAAGAGATAGGCACGTCCGGTGCGTAAGGCAATTCCTCATCATGCAAAGTCCATGGATCTTCGGGAGTGCGATTGCCTTCCCATCCTTTCTGCTTTATCTTATATTTCTCTTTGGCAGGTGTGAGAAAGTCTTTCATGACATTGGGTTCTAATTTGACAGGTACAATATAACAAGCATTCTTCTCTTGCTCTTCAAGCGACTCACTTCCTAGCTTGTACATAAATTCTTTTTTTTCTTGTTTGACTTGCCCATGTCCGGGGCCATTCTGGTAAGACTCGCCTACATCCTCGTCTTCAACATCCTGGGACGAACAATCTGCTGATGGTTTGTATGCGACGCCAGTCTTATTCATAATTGAAAGAACATTCTGCAATTGAAAATGAAAGTCATGTGTTGTTTCAATTGAAAAACTGCATCTACAATCTTTATAACATATTGTGTGCTTCACCTGAGGAATAAGTTGGATGTCTCCTCTAAAGTCCCTCATCTCCTGGATGAGCTGTTTGAGCAGAATATCAGTTTGTGAATCTTTTCTGACGACAGTCTTACGCGGCTGGACTTGTCTCTTCGAAGACTGTCCCTTGTGCCTAGAAAGATGAGGTGACTTTGTTGATGGCTCATTCCTATATTCCTCCGTTATATTATCTTCAATCTGCAGATTAATAACGTTAAGAAACTAGTAAATAGGTATGAATTACTATATGCACAAAATAAGTATGGATTGCACAGAACGCATAACCTTCACACGGCCAAGACCGACACCATGCCCATTGTCGGCGTCATATGTATCTCGCTTATTTGCGGCCGCCTCGGTCCAGTTCCTCATAAGGGGACGAGAGAACACACCCATAGCTAATGAAGGCTCGTCCTATGGCTGCATCTTCTCCCAATAGAGATACTACATACAAAAAAACTGTACAACTTAGATTCATAATTTTAATGCATTTGGGAATTTCATGTGATGGGAAACCATAGTGTACCTACAGTAGTGGCAAGTTTCCTTTCGGCCACTGCCTAATCTTTCTACCTTTCTTGACAAACTTTATGTTAGCCATAAGATAACCTAGTGTGAACGCATTCCAATTAATTTTATTAATCCACACAACATCCTCAACTAACGCGTACATCTGCTTCTGAACAATCTTAGTAGCTGATGGCGCCAACACTGTCCCTAGTAGCACGAGGACGGACATACGAACGAAATCATCATCTGCAGCTTCATTTGTCATAATATATTCGATCAAGTCGTCGATATTGATATTGCCAGTTGTTTTGCTCACAAAGTGTGGTGGGATACAATCCTTTGCCACCTCTCCTTCCTCATCTAAGATAGATCAGGTGCTCAGTCCTATATTTTTAAGCCCCGTGATGCACTCAACATCAACTGAAGTTAATGAAATTTCGCCAACACGTTCTTCAATGATGAATTTCCCAGAGGATAATTCATAGGCCTCCAACATATAGCTAAGCAAAGTAGTTCGCATCTTGATTGGGGGTATCTGCATCATACACTGCAGTGATGTGCTGCCAAGTTTGCCACGCTGGTCGACCGTCATAGATGCATCTAGTTTACACCACTTCTCTACGTTGCAAGCAATTTCCCCGAGAGGGTCCTCCATTCTGCAAAAAAAAGACATGATGCATGAACACATAAAATTGTCCATGTTACATGTGCTAAACTAAAACATACTACCTGCGTTCCGGTGTGTAGGGCTTACTACACCTTACAGTGCGACCAAGGTGCAAAGCTAGAGGATTAGCTTCAATTTTCTTGTATTATCAGTTATCCTTTTTTTAATGCAGGCAATTAAAAAGGCAATCAAAGCGACATAGAAGCCCACAGAATAGTATAGGAGGCTAGCACCGCATGCTACAGCTGCATGCATATCACATCTATTAAACTAATCTAACTAAACTAAAATAAATATGTCTTTCATGTCCAGATCGCACAGGTTCAAGGCTTATGAATTGGTTGCTATACGAACTAAACCAACACTGCTCCTAAACCAAACATACGTATGCGGCGAAACATGTGGATTAGGAGGAGGGAATAGGGCGGGTAACATACAGATCGCTCGATGGAGTTGACGCCGACGTGCGGAGTTTCTGTCTATGAGCACCGACAGAGGTCGCCGCCGACGTGCGGAGTTTCCGCCTATGACCACCGACGACGGAGAATACTGTTGTGCACTCAGGGTTTGGAGAGGTGGATCGGATCTACTAGGAGCGTGTTTAGGTTATCACGTCGCACGACCTCCGTGAAAGACGTGACCTACCGAATTTACCGTATATATCACGCATGCAGGATGGGCCCGGCTGCTTCCATCGTGGGCAGTGAGACCAGGCGTCGACCGCGTGGGCAACCCCTATTCGTAGCGGCCCAGTGAAAAAACACTTATTTTGTGTTAATCTCAAAAACAAATTGATTTTCAAATGATAATGTAGAAAATGCATAACCCATAGGAAATTTTTAGAATTTTGCATGTGTAGTTGGTATGGTGTAGTTAAGCAGTGCAAAAAAGTTGGGATCATTCTGAGTGTTTGAAGATGGACTTGCTTCACAAAGTGGAAGCCGTAGGAGAAAGGTTTCGGTGTGGAGTGCGCGGTAATGCACACATTGGTCATCATGGGTGCATGATGGATTGGGGTGTTCATAAGTTGTTGCCTGTCATGTAGGAGCTTTAACCAACCAGCCTCTACCCCAGTGAGTGAAAGTCTAGGGGGGGTAGACCGTCGGGGGCCATTTTCCGGGATTTTTCGACCGGAAAAATGAATTATGTGTAAATAATGTAAAATTTGCATACAGTTGTGCATTTCATGTTGTTTTGATCATGTGAGTCCATAAAAAAAATATGGGTTGATTTCATGAATCTGAAAAAATGGAGGTGCTCCGATATGGAGCCTTCCGGGCTAGTCTGGGACCCTCTTTTTAGACAAGTGATTTTTTTGACCAACTCAGAATTATCCCAAATTTTGGTGGTCACTTGTTGATGCCATTTAAGGGATACATGCCAATTTTCAACCATTTTGAACAAATGTGGCAAGATTTGTCGCTACTGGCCGTTTTACAGGCATTTCAGGAGAAAAAAAAATCTAGAAAATGCATAACCCATAGGAAATGTTTGGAATTTTGCATGTGTGGTTGGTATGGTATAGTTAAGCAGTGCAAAAAAGTTGGGATCATTCTGAGTGTTTGAAGATGGACTTTCTTCACAAAGTGGAAGCCGTAGGAGAAAGGTTCCGGTGTGGAGTGCGCGGTGATGCACAGATTGGTCATCATGGGTGCATGATGGATTGGGGTGTTCATAAGTTGTTTCCTGTCATGTAAGAGCTTTGACCCACCAGCCTCTACCCCAGTGAGTGAAAGTCTAGGCGGGGTAGACCATCGGGGGCCATTTTCTGGGATTTTTCGACCGGAAAAATGAATTTTGTGTAAATAATGTAAAATTTGTATACAATTGTGCATTTCATGTTGTTTTGATCATGTGAGTCCATAAAAAAATATGGGTTGATTTCATGAATCTGAAAAAATGGAGGTGCTCCGATACGGAGCCTTCCGGGCTAGTCTGGGACCCTCTTTTTAGACAAGTGGTTTTTTTTGACCAACCCAGAATTATCCCAAATTTCGGTGGTCACTTGTTGATGCCATTTTAAGGGATACATGCCAAGTTTCAACCATTTTGAACAAATGTGGCAAGATTTGTCGCTGCTGGCCGTTTTACAGGCATTTCAGGAGGAAAAAAATCTAGAAAATGCATAACCCATAGGAAATGTTTGGAATTTTGCATGTGTGGTTGGTATGGTGTAGTTAAGCAGTCCAAAAAAGTTGGGATCATTCTGAGTGTTTGAAGATGGACTTGCTTCACAAAGTGGAAGCCGTAGGAGAAAGGTTCCGGTGTGGAGTGCGCGGTGATGCACACATTGGTCATCATGGGTGCATGATGGATTGGGGTGTTCATAAGTTGTTTCCTTTCATGTGAGAGCTTTAACCAACCATCTTCTACCCCAGTGATTGAAAGTCTAGGGGGGGTAGACCGTCGGGGGCCATTTTCTAGGATTTTTTGACCGGAAAAATGAATTATGTGTAAATAATGTAAAATTTGCATAAAATTTTGCATTTCATGTTGTTTTGATCATGTGAGTCCATAAAAAATATGGGTTGATTTCATGAATGTGAAAAAATGGAGGTGCTCCGATACGGAGCCTTCCGGGCTAGTCTGGGACCCTCTTTTTAGACAAGTGGTTTTTTTACCAACTCAGAATTATCCCAAATTTCGGTGGTCACTTGTTGATGCCATTTAAGGGATACATGCCAATTTTCAACCATTTTGAACAAATGTGGCAAGATTTGTCACTACTGGCCGTTTTACAGGCATTTTAGGAGGAAAAAAATCTAGAAAATGCATAACCCATAGGAAATGTTTGGAATTTTGCATGTGTGGTTGGTATGGTGTAGTTAAGCAGTGCAAAAAAGTTGGGATCATTCTGAGTGTTTGAAGATGGACTTGCTTCACAAAGTGGAAGCCGTAGGAGAAAGGTTCCGGTGTGGAGTGCGCGGTGATGCACACATTGGTCATCATGGGTGCATGATGGATTGGGGTGTTCATAAGTTGTTTCCCGTCATGTAAGAGCTTTAACCAACCAGCTTCTACCCGAGTGAGTGAAAGTCTAGGGGGGGTAGACCGTCGGGGGCCATTTTCCAGGATTTTTCGACCTGAAAAATGAATTATGTGTAAATAATGTAAAATTTGCATACAATTTTGCATTTCATGTTGTATTGATCATGTGAGTCCATAAAAAATATGGGTTGATTTCATGAATGTGAAAAAATGGAGGTGCTCCGATACGGAGCCTTCCGGGCTAGTCTGGGACCGTCTTTTTAGACAAGTGGTTTTTTTTACCAACTCAGAATTATCGCAAATTTCGGTGGTCACTTGTTGATGCCATTTAAGGGATACATGCCAATTTTCAACCATTTCGAACAAATGTGGTAAGATTTGTCACTACTGGCCGTTTTACAGGCATTTTAGGAGGACAAAAATCTAGAAAATGCATAACCCATAGGAAATGTTTGGAATTTTGCATGTGTGGTTGGTATGGTGTAGTTAAGCAGTGCAAAAAAGTTGGAATCATTCTGAGTGTTTGAAGATGGACTTGCTTCACAAAGTGGAAGCCGTAGGAGAAAGGTTCCGGTGTGGAGTGCGCGGTGATGCACACGTTGGTCATCATGGGTGCATGATGGATTGGGGTGTTCATAAGTTGTTTCCTGTCATGTAAGAGCTTTAACCAACCAGCCTCTACCCCAGTGAGTGAAAGTCTAGGGGGGGTAGACCGTCGGGGGCCATTTTCCGGGATTTTTTGACCGGAAAAATGAATTATGTGTAAATAATGTAAAATTTCCATACAATTGTGCATTTCATGTTGTTTTGATCATGTGAGTCCATAAAAAAATATGGGTTGATTTCATGAATGTGAAAAAATGGAGGTGCTCCGATACGGAGCCTTCCGGGCTAGTCTGGGACCCTCTTTTTAGACAAGTGGTTTTTTTTACCAACCCAGAATTATCCCAAATTTCGATGGTCACTTGTTGATGCCATTTAAGGGATACATGCCATGTTTCAAACATTTTGAACAAATGTGGCAAGATTTGTCGCTGCTGGCCGTTTTACAGGCATTTCAGGAGGAAAAAAATCTAGAAAATGCATAACCCATAGGAAATGTTTGGAATTTTGCATGTGTGGTTGGTATGGTGTAGTTAAGCAGTGCAAAAAAGTTGGGATCATTCTGAGTGTTTGAAGATGGACTTGCTTCACAAAGTGGAAGCCGTAGGAGAAAGGTTCCGGTGTGGAGTGCGCGGTGATGCACACATTGGTCATCATGGGTGCATGATGGATTGGGGTGTTCATAAGTTGTTTCCTATCATGTAAGAGCTTTAACCAACCAGCTTCTACCCCAGTGAGTGAAAGTCTAGGGGGGGTAGACCGTCGGGGGCCATTTTCCGGGATTTTTCGACCGGAAAAATGAATTATGTGTAAATAATGTAAAATTTGCATACAATTTTGCATTTCAACTTTTTTTGATCATGTGAGTCCATAAAAAGATATGGGTTGATTTCATGAATGTGAAAAAATGGAGGTGCTCCGATACGGAGCCTTCCGGGCTAGTCTGGGACCCTCTTTTTAGACAAGTGGTTTTTTTACCAACTCAGAATTATCCCAAATTTCGGTGGTCACTTGTTGATGCCATTTAAGGGATACATGCCAATTTTCAAACATTTTGAACAAATGTGGCAAGATTTGTCACTACTGGCCGTTTTACAGGCATTTTAGGAGGAAAAAAATCTAGAAAATGCATAACCCATAGGAAATGTTTGGAATTTTGCATGTGTGGTTGGTATGGTGTAGTTAAGCAGTGCAAAAAAGTTGGGATCATTCTGAGTGTTTGAAGATGGACTTGCTTCACAAAGTGGAAGCCGTAGGAGAAAGGTTCCGGTGTGGAGTGCGCGGTGATGCACACATTGGTCATCATGGGTGCATGATGGATTGGTGTGTTCATAAGTTGTTTCCTGTCATGTAAGAGCTTTAACCAACCAGCTTCTACCCCAGTGAGTGAAAGTCTAGGGGGGGGTAGACCGTCGGGGGCCATTTTCCAGGATTTTTCGACCGGAAAAATGAATTATGTGTAAATAATGTAAAATTTGCATACAATTTTGCATTTCATGTTGTATTGATCATGTGAGTCCATAAAAAAATATGGGTTGATTTCATGAAAGTGAAAAAATGCAGGTGCTCCGATACGGAGCCTTCCGGGCTAGTCTGGGACCCTGTTTTTAGACAAGTGGTTTTTTTTACCAACTCAGAATTATCCCAAATTTCGGTGGTCACTTGTTGATGCCATTTAAGGGATACATGCCAATTTTCAACCATTTTGAACAAATGTGGCAAGATTTGTCACTACTGACGTTTTACAGGCATTTTAGGAGGAAAAAAATCTAGAAAATGCATAACCCATAGGAAATGTTTGGAATTTTGCATGTGTGGTTGGTTTGGTGTAGTTAAGCAGTGCACAAAAGTTGGGATCATTCTGAGTGTTTGAAGATGGACTTGCTTCACAAAGTGGAAGCCGTAGGAGAAAGGTTCCGGTGTGGAGTGCGCGGTGATGCACACATTGGTCATCATGGGTGCATGATGGATTGGGGTGTTCATAAGTTGTTTCCTGTCATGTAAGAGCTTTAACCAACCAGCCTCTACCCAAGTGAGTGAAAGTCTAGGGGGGTAGACCGTCGGGGGCCATTTTCCGGGATTTTTCGACCGGAAAAATGAATTATGTGTAAATAATGTAAAATTTGCATACAATTTTGCATTTCATGTTGTTTCGATCATGTGAGTCCATAAAAAAATTTGGGTTGATTTCATGAATGTGTAAAAATGGAGGTGCTCCGATACGGAGCCTTCCGGGCTAGTTTGGGACCGTCTTTTTAGAAAAGTGGTTTTTTTGACCAACTCAGAATTATCCCAAATTTCGGTGGTCACTTGTTGATGCCATTTAAGGGATACATGCCAAGTTTCAACCATTTTGAACAAATGTGGCAAGATTTGTCGCTGCTGGCCGTTTTACAGGCATTTTAGGAGGAAACAAATCTAGAAAATGCATAACCCATAGGAAATGTTTGGAATTTTGCATGTGTGGTTGGTATGGTGTAGTTAAGCAGTGCAAAAAAGTTGGGATCATTCTGATTGTTTGAAGATGGACTTGCTTCACAAAGTGGAAGCCGTAGGAGAAAGGTTCCGGTGTGGAGTGCGCGGTGATGCACACATTGGTCATCATGGGTGCATGATGGATTGGGGTGTTCATAAGTTGTTTCCTGTCATGTAAGAGCTTTAACCAACCAGCCTCTACCCAAGTGAGTGAAAGTCTAGGGGGGGTAGACCGTCGGGGGCCATTTTCCGGAATTTTTTGACCGGAAAAATGAATTATGTGTAAATAATGTAAAATTTCCATAAATTTGTGCATTTCATGTTGTTTTGATCATGTGGGTCCATAAAAAAATATGGGTTGATTTCATGAATGTGAACAAATGGAGGTGCTCCGATACGGAGCCTTCTGGGCTAGTCTAGGATCCTCTTTTTAGACAAGTGGTTTTTCTGACCAACTCAGAATTATCCCAATTTTCGGTGGTCACTTGTTGATGCCATTTAAGGGATACATGCCAAGTTTCAACCATTTTTAACAAATGTGGCAAGATTTGTCGCTGCTGGTCGTTTTACAGGCATTTCAGGAGGAAAAAAATCTAGAAAATGCATAACCCATAGGAAGTGTTTCATATTTTCGCATTATTCTGAGTGTTTCAATATTCCAGAAAAACATATTCTGGTCCAGCACATAAGATGTAAATAAGTATTGTAAACGAAATTACACGACAACTTGGTTCAACTAAGTGACTGGAATAATGTATGCTATCACTGTTGACTTCAGAGATGATGAACAAGAAGCTTAAGACCATCCCGGCTTCCTCGGAACCAAAACACATAGTTTTCACCAACTCTCATATCAATCATCTTCACAACCTCCATCCAGTTTGTTGTTAACATGACACCACTTGTCAGTTTTCCTTTCACCTTTGACTTGCTCATTACAACCTTAAATTTCAGTAGTTCTGTATTATTGGAATAGACTTGAATGAATCCTGGTCAAGGAGAAGACTGTACGAGGATCGGCGAGACCGGTTGGTGGCTTGGAAAAAGCAAAAATAACGAAGAAAAAAAAGATAGATGATTCTTTACAACAACAACCTGAAATGCCTATGTATAACCCAATCTTAATGGTATAAGAAGTCTGCCCTTTTTAACTTTCTGTTATTTTTAACCTTCAGTGAGGTGAAACCTTTCTATTAAGCTTCATAGGGTCATTTCGGAGAAAATATTGTGCCAGGATCAGCAAGACCTGTTGGTGGCTCGGAGAAATCAAAAACAAAGAAGAAAAAGAAGAACATCGATTCTTTACAACTACACCACGAAATGGCTTTCACAAACCAAATGCCTGGGTATCTACTACAGTACTACCCAACCCAAATGGTATAAGCCTACCTTTTTAACATTTTCTCATTTTCAATCTTCTGTAACCTAAGCTTTCCTATTTATTTCCATAGGGTCATCTGGGAGCTCCGCCAAATCATGTATACCCTGGTTTACCACATTACTCAAGTTTGCACCAATCCACTGGTTCCTCTACCCCTACGATGATGCCGGGACAGAATATGCCATTCTTTCAACAACAGAATCCAACCATTGGTAACTCTACCATTATGATGATGCCAGAAAATCCATCATTCTTGCAACAACAGACTCTTACCAGTGCTACTTCTACTCCTATGATGATGCCAAGACAAAATCTATCATTTTTCCAACAACAATATCCTACCAGTGATACTTCTACTCCTATGATGATGCCAAGACAGAATCTATCATTTTTCCAACAACAATATCCTACCAGTGGTACTTCTACTCCTATGGTGATGCCAGGACAGAATCTATCAGTTTTCCAACAACATCCTACCATTGGTTCCTCTACTCCGACGATGATGCCAGGACAAAATCTACCATTCTCTCCACACAAAAAGCCAGCTTAGTCTATTTTATTCAGTTGTATTTCATGTATTTTTCTGCAATTCTATTAGAACCTATGAGTACATGACCATGGATTGAAGGATTCGATCTATATCAATGAACAATTAATATTACGGACATCATATATTTGTTTATCTAACCTGACAAGTACACCCGTAGTCGACCACTGCCCACTGTCACTTGGATGCAAATATCTAACCTGAAAAGTGAGCATGGACAACATTACGAGGCTAATATATTGCATACTGAAACCAATTTTGAAAAATGTTAAGGGATTGTGGCTAGTTAACCACCTGTTGTGTGCCATAGACAGATGCATAAGGTCCTCAGTACTTCCCAGCTGCCCCCTGTCCGTCACCGGCACCTGCAGTAGTTGGGGCCTCAAATCCCCTGTGACAAGGCTGCACACAAAAAAATGCCAAAAGAGCGCATATTTTTTGCGCATATATAGGATGAGAACCTGCCACACATCTGGATATAACAACTAAGAAGAAATACGCAGAGACCAAAGATACAAATTAATTTTCAATTTGAGCTCAGCTACTGTAGCAACTACATAGTATTCAGAACATTTACGAACTAATTTCAGTCTATAATTTTATAAGACAATGAACTTTCAACGAACCATTGTATAGACGAATTTAATTTGCAAGTCCCCGTTGTATATATAACTCAATTTACTTCAGATGTGAACTCAATGGTGAAATAACAGTATATACAATGCAAGGATGAAAGGAGTGGGTTGCAATACTGACCGTCGCGAAGCAAGGCGAGTTCGGCAGGTGCGTGACAGTGTTGAGGGCCCCAATACGGCATCATCGCTCGCCGTGGCCTCCGCCTTGGACGGGCTGCCGCTGCAATCTCCAGTGGTTGTTGTACATCCACCACCACCTCCACTACCCCTACCCCGAGCTCTACACATGGCTTCAGCTACGGAGGCAACTCCAAGACCTGGCCTTTAGGGAGAGGATGAATCCAGAGGCCGGAGGCGGTCTTGCGGCTGGAGAGGGTCTGAATCTGGGACGGGGGCGGCGCCTCAGCTGCGATGAGACAAGGCAGCGGATAGAAGCTTCGAGCCCAACTCGAGCCCGCCGCACTCCTTTCACGCCGATGAACCTCCGGCTTGAGGCTGCAACGACGGGACGGGGTGGCATCTAGATGCCTCCGCTCCTTACGGTCGGCTGTCGGCAGAGGAGACGAAAGAGAAAGGCCAGGAGAATTTGGAGATTTGTTTCATCTAAAAAAACTCTTCGAGAAGGGAAAACTGCCCAGCCGTTGGATTAGAAATAGGAGAAGGGGAGCACGGATGGGAGCACCGAACCGGAGCAGGCAAGCCCCGTCCGTCAGTCCCCCACAAACCGATATTAGGATCCCTTCCTGAAATCGCGGTAATGACTGCAGTTCCTAAAATCAAGCAAATTACTACGATGCCGTTCCTGAAATACCGCAGCCACCATGCGCCGTTATCATCCCAGCAGGTCACACCCCCCAGAAATCTCCTCGGCCAGCCATGCACCTCCTATCCTTTCCTTTTCCCCTCGGTCCAAAGATTCAGGCTGCCCTCGCGGCTTTCGCGACACGGGACATCAGCCGCCGCCGCCGGAACTAGATGGACCGCAGCAGCAGCCGCTCCCGCCGCTTCCAAGACGATGGATTTCTCTTCTTCCCCGGCAGCCAGCCTTCTTGCCAGAGGTACGTTCCCGGGTCACCTCCCGTACTCTCCTCGCATCCATCCATCTCCGTCCGCCTTGTCCTCCACGAGGAGTTCGCTGTGCATCAACGCGGTCATCAAGTTCACCTCCTCCTAGGTTGGCTCGCTTGTAGTACGTACTATAGTGATAAATGTAGCTGATAGTTTGTGTCTTTGTTGTTGACTTCTTATCTATCCACAAGTAGTAGTGCGAGCTTGGATGATAGCCAAAGTTTTGCAAGCTGATAGCTATCTAGAATTGTGGCATTGCAGTTGTTGTACTATGTCTATATCAATGATGATTTGACTAATGTTGGCTTTTCCATCCATCTGAACTAAACACAGCCATACATTCTAGTGCATTTATATGTTATCTGCAAGTATTAGTTTTATTGCTGAACAATGTCGCTTTTCTATTTGCCTGACGATCATCATCATTGTGCTTACTAAATATAAATAAATTTGTTTGATCCTGGGGTAAACCCTGTGGGAAACTATTCCGTCGCCATTGTTGTATCGTGGTCGATGGCCTTGTGCGTCCGCGGTACATGAAGGCATGCCGTTCACCACCAAGCCAGGAACAGGAGCGACGTATGGGCAGTCTCCTCCTGCGAAGGGGAGGGCGCCTTGGCAGGAGTACACGCCGCAGGGAGCGCGTGAAAACCACGGGTTGCCGTTGCCATGCCGGCGAGAGCGTCGAGGCTGCCTCCTGTCCGTTCAGGCTGCCGGTCGGGCATCGAACCAGAACAGGGAGTCATTGTCTCTCTGTCGCACGCATCCGTTCTTGGCGCGAGAGGGCTAAGCTGCCGGTGTACTTGTCCATGTGGACGAAGGCAATGAGGAGCCGGGAGTCAAGGGGACCGTGTCGTTCGATGGTGCAGACCCGGTTCGTGTCAATCACTAGTTTGTGCCAGTAGTTTTCAAACTTAAATAGTTTAAACTTGAATTATTTTGAAATTTGTGTTAATCACTAGTTTGTGAATAACTTTAGTTCAGCTACGAACCGGGACCCATGGGGACATACGGCCCGGTTCGTGCGCCCAGGGGGCCGACCGAGCCTCGTGGGGCATTGGTCCCGGTTCGTCTGGACCCTTTTGTTCCGGTTCCAGACACGAACCGGGACTAAAGGGTGTCGCAACCTTTAGTCCCGGTTGGTATCTTGAACCGGTACTAAAGGTAGGACCTTTAGTCCCGGTTGGAGACACCAACCGGTACTAAAGGTCTGTTTTTTTTCTTTTTATTTTTCTAAACAGAAGAGTTTCTGTTTTTAGATTTTGAATAACTTTTAGAATATTTAGAGTTTTTGAATGAATTTTTTTTCTTTAGGTCTAAAAAATTATAAACTTTCTGTTAGTGCCAGTAGTTTTCAAACTTAAATAGTTTAAACTTGAATTATTTTGAAATTTGTGTCAATCACTAGTTTGTGAATAACTTTGCACCTCCTATCCTTTCCTTTTCCCCTCGGTCCAAAGATTCAGGCTGCCCTCGCGGCTTTCGCGACACGGGACATCAGCCGCCGCCGCCGGAACTAGATGGACCGCAGCAGCAGCCGCTCCCGCCGCTTCCAAGACGATGGATTTCTCTTCTTCCCCGGCAGCCAGCCTTCTTGCCAGAGGTACGTTCCCGGGTCACCTCCCGTACTCTCCTCGCATCCATCCATCTCCGTCCGCCTTGTCCTCCACGAGGAGTTCGCTGTGCATCAACGCGGTCATCAAGTTCACCTCCTCCTAGGTTGGCTCGCTTGTAGTACGTACTATAGTGATAAATGTAGCTGATAGTTTGTGTCTTTGTTGTTGACTTCTTATCTATCCACAAGTAGTAGTGCGAGCTTGGATGATAGCCAAAGTTTTGCAAGCTGATAGCTATCTAGAATTGTGGCATTGCAGTTGTTGTACTATGTCTATATCAATGATGATTTGACTAATGTTGGCTTTTCCATCCATCTGAACTAAACACAGCCATACATTCTAGTGCATTTATATGTTATCTGCAAGTATTAGTTTTATTGCTGAACAATGTCGCTTTTCTATTTGCCTGACGATCATCATCATTGTGCTTACTAAATATAAATAAATTTGTTTGATCTGGGGTAAACCCTGTGGGAAACTATTCCGTCGCCATTGTTGTATCGTGGTCGATGGCCTTGTGCGTCCGCGGTACATGAAGGCATGCCGTTCACCACCAAGCCAGGAACAGGAGCGACGTATGGGCAGTCTCCTCCTGCGAAGGGGAGGGCGCCTTGGCAGGAGTACACGCCGCAGGGAGCGCGTGAAAACCACGGGTTGCCGTTGCCATGCCGGCGAGAGCGTCGAGGCTGCCTCCTGTCCGTTCAGGCTGCCGGTCGGGCATCGAACCAGAACAGGGAGTCATTGTCTCTCTGTCGCACGCATCCGTTCTTGGCGCGAGAGGGCTAAGCTGCCGGTGTACTTGTCCATGTGGACGAAGGCAATGAGGAGCCGGGAGTCAAGGGGACCGTGTCGTTCGATGGTGCAGACCCGTGCTCGCTCGTCCCTAGCCGCGCGTAGCTGCATGTCGCGCCGGCCACGCGTGCAGCTGCGTGGGGGACTCCGTGGTGCAAGCCTAGGCGTGCAAAGGCGCGAACCACCAACCTGCGAAACTTGTCCCATTATGTCGTCGCTCGCCATCATCCTCAGACGTCAACGGTGGCGAAGCTGCAGTCGTCATTGCCGAGTCCATTAGGCAAGAGTTGACGACACCGACTTTCAAAAGATAAGGAAATGTAACAAGGATGGTTTCTCCCTTGCTACTTAGTGAAATTATGGTACGAAATAGTTCTATTGTTACTAATTATTACATGATTTCTTCTTGCAGATTGATTGCCTGTAGCATCTTGTGTATAAAAGGAGATGCTATGAGCCTAATGTAACGTCTGCTCCCTTTCTTTTTCTCTGCACTAATAAGGAATCAACAAATGTGTTCTCAGCAACAACTACAATGCCCATTAGATCAGTACATTCTATCATAACTGAATTTTTTAGCATTGGGAGGGGATATAATTATTTTTTATACCATCGTATGTGCCAGAAGTAATTACGTGAACACTAAAAAAATCAATCTTGCAAATTTTATACTCCTGAACAAACTATTATATATCAGGAAGAGTTAAAACAAAATCCGTAGCATTGCACCATAAGTATTTTGTTGTTAGGGTGAAATAGTGGACTTATTCAGTAGTTGCTTTCAAGGATAATATTTAATTGAAGTTCAGTGAGAAATATGTTCTCTAGATATGGTAGTTTGAACTTTGGAGAATATTTGTGTTCCTCTGAATCTCTGAGCAGTGAGCGTACATGGATGTCACATCTATTTCATTAGTTCCTTTTAGAGAACTAGAGATTCAATCATGTTAACTGGTGTTGTTTCTTTTTTCCCAAGTGAGCTGAATTGGATAAGGATACATACTACTCTAATTCTTGTGACCTCAGTTCATGTTTTTGGGGGTCAAGGGACTCTTGTGCATCGTAATTGCTTGATGGATTAACTTTATATTTTATGTATTCAAACAAAGACTTATTTTCATACCCTACATTTGTTTGTTGAATCTTTTGACCGTGGCATCAAATAATGCTTGTTACCACACTAACCAGGTTGGACTGGCGATTCATGGTCAGTGTTGTTTTGTTGAAAAAGTTTTGTGTTTACATAAGGTTCCTATTTCCTTGTTTGGGCATAATGTTGAGACAATTATATTAAAAAAAGTTGTTGTTTTAGGGAAACTGCTAACTCCATATATCTGACCCGTCTCATTGTTCAACACAATTGTGTGCATATTCACTAGTAGAAAACAGGGCTTTGGTTCAGGCCTGATCAGCCCATTAGTCCCGGTTCAGCTACGAACCGGGACCCATGGGGACATACGGCCCGGTTCGTGCGCCCAGGGGGCCGACCGAGCCTCGTGGGGCATTGGTCCCGGTTCGTCTGGACCCTTTTGTTCCGGTTCCAGACACGAACCGGGACTAAAGGGTGTCGCAACCTTTAGTCCCGGTTGGTATCTTGAACCGGTACTAAAGGTAGGACCTTTAGTCCCGGTTGGAGACACCAACCGGTACTAAAGGTCTGTTTTTTTTCTTTTTCTTTTTCTAAACAGAAGAGTTTCTGTTTTTAGATTTTGAATAACTTTTAGAATATTTAGAGTTTTTGAATGAATTTTTTTTCTTTAGGTCTAAAAAATTATAAACTTTCTGTTAGTGCCAGTAGTTTTCAAACTTAAATAGTTTAAACTTGAATTATTTTGAAATTTGTGTCAATCACTAGTTTGTGAATAACTTTAGTTTAAAAATAGAATTTTGAGTGATTATTTTTCCTGTTGTTTAATATTAGTATGTTTTATCAGTATGTTCAATATGGGAATTTTTACGATATTTTAAATAGGTGTTTTAATCAAAACCAGATTTTGTTTAACTCTTTATGAGGGTTTCGAACGAAAACTCATATGTTACAAGGCATTTTTTTTTTTTAACTTATTTCAACTCCAGACTTTTTGTGCAATAACTATGCACCATACAAAGCCACATCCTCAAGTTTCAAACCTTTCTAACTTCATTTGATATTTTTCATGCATTTAATGATTGTTTTTGCGCTAAATGACCTCGAAATTGAAAAGGCAGTAGAAATGAACTCTAAAAAGGTGGAAACTTGGCATGGTATCATCATTTCACTCACATAGCATGTCCTAAAAAGTTGAGAGGGTTACGACAAAAACTGGATGCACTTCGTGTACAAATTGGACCATCTCTTTCGAAGTATGAGGATTTCGGACGAAAACCCATTTGTTACAAAGGCATTTATTTTTTAACTTATTCAACTCCAAACTTTTTTTGAATTCAATATGCATCATTCAAAGCCACGTCCTCAAATTTCAACCCTTTCTAACTTCATTTGCTATTTTTCATGCATTTTATGATTTTTTTTGCGCTAAATGACCATGAAATTGAAAAGTAGTATAAATGAACCCTGAAAAGGTTGAAACTTGGCATTGTGTCATCATTTTACCCACATAGCATGTGCTAAAAAGTTGAGAGGATTACGGCAAAAACTAGATGTACTTCGTGTACAAACTGGGCCATCTCCTTCGAAGTATGAGGGTGTTGAAAGAAAACTAATTTGTTACAAAGGCATTTCTTTTTTTTAACTTGTTTTAACTTCAGAATTTTTGTGCATTCAATATGCACCATTCAAAGCCACATACTCAAATTTCAACCGTTTTTAACTTCATTTGTTATTTTCATGCATTTAATGATTTCTTTGCGCTAAATGACCCTAAAATTGAAAAGCCAGTACAAATGAACTCTAAAAATGTTGAAACTTGGCATGGTATCATCAGTTGAGGGTTTTGGAAGAAAACTCATATGCTACAAAGATATTTCTTTTTTTAACTTATTTTATCTCCAAAAAATTTGTGTATTTAATATGCACCATTCGAAGCCACATCCTCAAATTTCAACACATTCTAACTTCATTTGTTATTTTTCATGCATTTAATGATTTTTTTCGTCAAATGACCATAAAATTGAAAAGACAGTACAAATAAACTCTAAAAAGGTTGAAACTTGGCATGGTATTATCATTTCACCACATCGCATGTGATACAAAGTTGAAAGGGTTACCACAAAAACTAGATGCACTTCGTGTAAAAATTGGACCATCTCCTTCGAAGTGTGAGGGTTTGGGACGAAAACTCATATGTTACAAAGGCATTTCTTTTTTTAACTTATTCAACTCAGAATTTTTGTGCATTCAATATGCATCATTCAAAGCCACATCCTCAAATTTCAACCCTTTCTAACTTTATTTGCTATTTTCATGCATTTCATGATTTTTTGCGCTAAATCACCATGAAATTAAAAAGTAGTACAAATAAAGTCTGAAAAGGTTGAAAATTGGCATTGTGTCATCATTTCACCCACATAGCATGTGCTAAAAATTTGAGAGGATTACGACAAAAATGAATGCACTTCGTGTACAAACTGGACCATCTCCTTCGAAGTATGAGGGTTTTGAAACAAAATTCATCTGTTATAAAGTATTTCTTTTTTTAACTTATTTCAACTCCACACTTTTTGTGCATTAAGTGTGCACCATTCAAAGCCACATCCTCAAATTTCAATCCTATCTAACTTCATTTGTTAATTTTCATGCATTTAATATTTTTTTTGCAAAATTAACAAGCATGAATTTTGACATTTTTTACAAAATCTATCTAGAATTTGTAAAATGGTCATAACTTTTGCATACGACCGCCGATGAAAAAGGTTTTTTGTATGAAACAGAAAAACCAAACAGAAAAAAAGTTATGATGCTTTTAAGATTTGGAGGAAAAATAATTCAAAAAAAGTTGGCATAGAAATTTAAAAGGGCACCCACCCACTTACCCATTCATTATTCTCCTCAATAAAATAATTCAACAAAAGTTGGGACAGAAATTTAAAATTGAGAAATATGAAATAAGGCTTTTCCGACTACTATTGAGGGAAATATCAAAATTTTCAAATTTTAGGTTTTGCAAAAAATATTTTATTTTTATTTTTATTGAAGATTATTATTATTTCATTACTTTTGGTTATTAAAATAATTATTTTGAATTAAAACAATATAGAAGTGTGACATTGTAATCAAGAGGTTAATAGGATTGATATGATAGTAATAGCAACAATGTGTGCGAGGTGTAGTTGGAAGTGGAGACGGAAGGAGCTCAGAAGTTAAGCGTGCTATTGCTGGAGTAATGTAAGGATGGGTGACCGATCGGGAAGTTTGACTAGACATTAAGGGGTGTGGAACCCTTGGTTCTTCTATCGAAGGTACACCAAAGAACCTACTTCGAAAGATGCTCTAACGGTTGAGAGAATTTTTCAAAACATGTTTATCTATTTTAAAAATCAAGTTTATTCTATAAGAAAGGAACAATTGTATGTTTTATGGAATAGCAATCATAAACTACCACAAATATCTGATCATTCTAAAGGAAGTTTGTTTAAAATCCTGGATGCGGGGATAGTTTCAATACATACATTAGCATATACATATTCGGAAGAGTGCAATACATCTTGTCTGGAGAAAACATATTTAATATGCACAAGGCAAATTTTTTTTTTCATTTTACATTGTAGGGATAAAACCCCACAACCTCACTTTACTGGTGAGTTTGTGGTATTTCAAGAGCTATGTTTTTTCGTGATCTGCAGTTGCGTGACTTCTTTCCTTGCAATGTTTGACTAACGTTTACTATTTGGACAAAGAGCTTAGTTGTTTCATGATAAATAATGATTTAAATAATTATTTATTTTTATTCATCAAAATGTGTGTTGCACGTGCACGCTTACTAGTACTCCACACAAAAGCTAGAAGGAATACAGGAGCGCTAGATGCCTGGAATAACTCAGCCCAACTGACCCCCGCGTAGCCCTCCTCTGGCGACTCCGGGGGTGAACCCTAGCGCCGCCACCCAACTTCCCCTGCCCCCTCCGTCTCGCCGCTGCTAGAAGCGCCCGTCGGCGAAGCTGGGTAGGCTCTAAGGACGGCAGCGGCGGGACGCTTCTCCTCTGGCGCTGCTCTGCGAGGGTGGATCTCGCTCGCTCGGGCGGCCGGGCTCTTGGCGGCGCTTTAGGTTGCGCGGTTCCGTGGCTGGGCGCGGCCAGGGGGTGAAGAGGGTGCGGCCCGCGGTGGTGTCGTCAGGGCAACGGCTCCCTGGTGGAGGAACTTCCGGCCCGCGGTGGAGGTGACCGGGGCATCGGCTACGGGTCGTGCGCTTCAGATCTGGCTCGTGGTCGGCTAGTTGGCGGCAGGGGCTACATATCCAGTGGTGTCGCTCCTCGTCTAGATCCCCGCACGGGCTGCTGGCGCCGTGCTCGCCGGGGGTTGGTTGCGGTGGGGCTCTCCCTCGCCTGGCGTCCTCCGTCTCCTCACACGGATACTGGTTGTGGGAGATGGTGGTGGTGGCGGCGGCGCCCGCCCCAGCGGCCTCTCCTTCTGATATGCTCTGCTCTGAGGCTGTTGCTATAAACCGTGGTGGTTCCGAGCCTCGGGTTGCTCCTCTGCCCACTTGCCGGCATGGTGCTCGACAATGCTGGCTCGGTTGCTGCGTTCGGCGGCGGCGGTTAAATCTGCTCGTTGTGAAGAGATGTGGGGTTCCGCTGGTGGTGATTATCATGGAGGGTCGGATGGTGTGGAGGAAGGGAGAAAGATTAAGCCAGGCGAAAGTTTGTCAGCAACAATGGTTGGTGCCAGCAGCGGCGACGCTCGCGGGCATCACTATCTTCTTGAAGGCGTTGCCGTGGGTTGCACTCTTCTCATCCTCGTTACTTGATCCGAGGGAAACCTTAGATCCGTGCTCTTTCGGATCAAAACTAATGCAAACAGAAAAGAAAATATAAAACAAAAACAACAAAAAGGAAAAAATGAAAAATCGCCCATGGGAAGAGGCCCACCCGGGGCAAGCCCCCACTCCTCCCCTTGTGGCCCAGCCCACCTCTCCCTAGCCCGCTCCCTCCCTCCCCTCCACTGCTCACGCTCATGGCGTGGCATCCATCCTGCGGCGCCAGGACCGCCGATGCCGCCTTGGCGGACATCTGGTGACTGGCCGGAGTTGTTAAGGCCACGATTCCCCCCTAGAAACCCTAGCGTCGCAGAACCCCCCTTTTTTCCTCCCATGTGCTCTCCCCCTCGGGCGCATCCTCAACCGAGCGCCGCCGTGGGCGGGCCTCGTCGGAACTCGCGGCCACCGGCATCCCTCGTCCCCACGACTTGTCCAGGAGCTCTAGGGAGCTCGTCTCCGTCAGCCACGCGCGTCGATTCGAGCTGGAGCTCGCTGTAGCCTCGTCCCCGAGCCGCTCGTCGTCTTTGGCCCCGACGGCCGCCTACGGTCGATCCCTCGAGGTGAGGACCTCCTCGCGCCTCCCCGAGCCCATTGCCACCGCTTCGAACTCGCCGTGAGCCCTCCTCTGATTCCCCTGCATCTCCCCTTCGATTCCGACGTACGTGCCGTCCCACGCACACCAGCGCTCCACATGGACGGGCCAGGTCCGCGCGCGCACCGCACCCTGGATGCACGCTCTGGCCCGCGCTCACCACTTGCCGGCCACGCCCTGGCCAAGCGTAGCGCGCGCCTTGGCCATGCCTCTGGCCGTCGTGGCCACACCCTGCGCTCCGCACCCCACTCTCCGCCACGGCCCCTCACCGGGGTGCCATTTTCCCTCTGCTCGCCGCGGCCACGCGTCCCCGTGGCTGCTCTCGTGCGCGACCGTGAACTCACCGCACCTGCCGCCGGCCGCTGCGCCCCCCTCCCCTACTGGCCTCGCCGCGGCCAGAGCTCGCCGCCGGCGTGCGGGTTCACCACCGCGGGCTAATCCCCCTCCAGATTAACCCCCCCTGTGGATCACATGTAGGCCCACCTCTATTTGCTTAATAAAAAGTTTAGTTAAATTTTAATAACCCCTTGTTAGTAAACATGTGACACTGACAAGTGGGCCCTTGCTATTAGTCTCTACTATCTAAAAAGAACCTAACGCTTCCTTACGGTCCTCCATCGTGTTTTGCCATCTCTTTCGTCAACCAATGTAATCCCCACCCGTCAGCCTAATTTCCTACTGTTAATAATTATATCCCACCAATCAGCCATAATAAGCACGTACATAAGTTAGGAAACCACGCACGCACAATTAATTACCAACAGATTTCGTGACATTAGTAATAAAATAAAGATAAATGCAATAATTTCATACCAAAATTCGCTACCATTTAAATACCATAAATATATAAAGTTGTGCTCCCGTTGCAACGCACGGGCATTGTCTTAGTTAAACAAAATAACTGTTAGTTAGTCTCTGTTAAAATGACAGCTGGGCCCCACCTGTTAGTTATATTAATAAAATGATTTTTATATATTCTAATGTATGACATGTGGGCCCTATCTGTTTTATTAAATTATATAAATTATATAAATACCACTGTCTATAACATATGGGTCCCAGATGTTAGGTTTGACCAGTCAAACTACTGTTTTGGATAATGTCTATTTAAATAATAAAAGAAATTCAGAAATTGATTTAAAAATGATTTAAACTTTTGAAATTAATATCTTTTAAACCGTAGCTCAGATCGAAAAACTTTATACATGAAAATTGATCAGAAAAATATAACGAATACGAATACGCTATCCGTATACCAACCACACCCCTCTAACGCACCGAACATCGAACCGTCCCCCCTTCGGACCGTCTGTCCGATGATTTGTCCGGTACTGTCGAAGTATCCGGATGAATTTATTCTGAACACGAAAGTTGTTCGGATTGTTTCAACTAGCACGGTTACACCTTCCACACGTTTTTCGGATGTCCACGACACCTCCGGCATGAACCCTTCCCCCCTCCGGACACCCTGTCCGGTAATCACCCGGAGGTGGGATTTCATCCCTGGATGAATTCCCGCTCCGAGCAACGTGCATTGCACTGCGTTAGAACACCGTTAACATTGCATACGTCATGTTATTCATCTGTTTGCTATGATTGCTTTGTATTTACTGTTTCTTTCCCCCTTTATTCTCCGGTAGACCCTGCTGCTACCGCCGACTACACCGTTGCTGGGTACGACTACTTCATCGACGACCCTACCCCTACCGTCGAGCTACCAGGCAAGCAGAGCCATTCTCTTCCCCAGATATCGCGTATCTTTCCGTACATTTCCTGCACTAGGCATTGGTACTGCTGCTGCTACGATTACAATCCTATTCAATTGCATAGCCTGTTTTTGTCGCCCCTTGATGTACCATCCTTTATCCTATGCTGCCTTATAAATATATATATTATATTCAGCATTGAGCCCTGCGCATTATTAGCTAGGATTAGATAGCAAGGTCGTGACCACTCAGGGGAGTGACGCGGATACGTCTTATTATAACTGCAACATGTACGGTACAATGCAGACACCGCCTAAGGCCCCTAGCTTGGCTCTGCCGAGCCACCATCAAGTGTGAGCTATCGAGGAGTAATCCTCGTACCTCCACTCGTTGTTGACTCTGTATAGCTGCTCTAGGTACCTGAGCAACGGTTGTCCTTAAGGTAAGAAGTCGGGCGACCCAACGGTGCTCGCGAGCGGTATTGCGTCAGGAATAACAGGGAGGGTATGACCGACGTTACTGGCGTGCTTGGCCCGTGCTCGTATCTCGCGACAGTTACAAAACATCAAAAGTCGAGCTCTACCAAGAGCACACACGAGATAAGGTAAGGAGACGGTTCACCTTGTTCGTAACCGCAGAGACTTGGTGGGACGACAGGGCAGGCACCGATGTACTGGTGGTCCTGACTGCTGTCGTTGTGCGCGGCTCAGTTAAGTCGAGGCAACGATAACGGTTGTCACGCAGGTTAATTAAAATGCTAAATGGTTCGGCGAATGAGTTGAGAGACCCGTTGTTCTGTACGCACTACCTACACGTGGGATTACGGTGTGGGCCCTCCGCGTCGTAGTTAGTTCGAAAGCTCTTCAGATGTCAGCAGTACCACGGGCTGATTGCCGGGAAGCGGTCTTGTCTTCTTTGCTGCAGCAGGTGTGTTTGGATTTGTTTTTCCTTCACCGGCCAGTCTCGTACCGTGCAGGAGCGTGCAAGGGTGAGGGACCTAGACCCCTTGGCGCATAGGATATAGTCCTCCGGATGGCCTCTCTGCTGATCCTAGGATGGGCTGCGATGTGTCGGATAGCCTCGATGGGGCGTTCCCTAACAAGGTTCACGCCACCCTGGAGATCCGAGCGTGCAGGCTGAACAGTAGTGCACCCCTGGAAGGAGTTTAATCTATTCGAATAGCTGTGTCCACGGTGACAGGACCCTTTATGCTGACGCCGGATCTTATCACTACAAACTACTACTATTAAACTGTATGGTTCCGGGTTTTCTTCCTCGTAGGGAAGTCGAGGAGGGGAACTCGGAGGCATTATTATTATTACTCATTACAACTTATATTATTCAATGTTGCAGCAACTTCTGCTTCATTGTTACTTTATGCTTTATATAAACAGTTTGATGTTTCTCTTCTCATGCTGCAAGACATCGTCAGAAGATGCTAGTCTTCGATAGGCCTAGCTTCTTACCCTTATTCTTATTTGTACCTTGCAGTCCACTATATACAGGCTCCCCTTTCCATTTGATACAAATGCATAAATGCTTAGTAGTGGATGTAAGACTCGCGGGTATGCTAGATACTCACCCTTGCTTTATTTTCCCCTTTATGTTTTGCCTGATCGGCCGCTGCAGTCGATGTTGGAGCCTTGGATTCCAGGAGCAGGAGATCCCCGATGCCGACCATCGCAACATGAAGACCCCCGATGCCTTATACGACGTCGAGTTCCCTGTTGACCAGGAGTAGTTTGGAGGTTTCCAGGCAGGAGGCCTCACCTTTTCGATATGTTGTTATTTGTGCGAGCCTCGTTAAGGCAACCTTGTATTCTTGTGTCTGTACTCAGATACTATTGCTTCCGCTAACTTTGTGCTTTTGAGCTGTTGTATTCGAGCCCTCGTGGCCCCTGGCTTGTATTAAACAGTCTGTATTATTTTATTTGTAGAGTTGTGTTGTGATATCTCATCGTGAGTCCCTAATCTCGATCGTGTACTTTGCGTGTATGATTACTGTACACGATCTAAGTTTGGGGGCGTCACAAGTTGGTATCAGAGCCGACTGCCTATAGGACACCCCCTTCCTACTCCTTGGTCGAAGTCGAGTCTAGTCTTTGCAAAACTACTTTACTAACAGTGTCGTGTGGCTTATCGGCCCACGTCGCCAACTGGGTGGTATTAGGATCTTCTACTCCGTACCTTTACTCTGGGACTCTGCTCTCTTATCCTTTCGGGTTAAAAGATTTTGCTAACACTAACTCTAGGATCTTGCACCTCTGTCCTTCCGGAGAGCCCTTCATCCAAAATGATCGCTTGCTTCACCTGAAGATGCCGAAGATACTTGCCGATGAATTCTCGAGACCCTATGTGCCCATGGCCTTAACAATTCCCTGCCACCGATAAGTCCATATGTATAACCACATACACCTTCCGTTCATCCATTCAATCTCAGATGCTCTTGTGTTTACAAAATGCCTTGATATACTCTCCGTTGATTGGTAAATACTTTGTGTATACTGCCTTGCAGCTTCTTTTCACACTGCGGATATTTCTCGCGTTTACCGAGGATCCGTTCATCCCCAGTTGTTCCTGTGATTCCTAAAAATAATTTGAAATACTATCCGATCTCGCGCCAATCCTCGGTAGCCTACTACTTTGGATATTCTTCTTGCCTGCTTGCACTATGATTAATCCCGTTTGTCTTGTGGTCTTCAATGCCCTCTCTTGGCATTGCCATTCCGATCTGTTGAATCATCGCGTGCGCGAGTGCACACAATTATCAGTTGATCCCTATGAATCCATTCTTCTGGCTCAGACATCATTCCGGACATGAGCTGGTTCACGGTAAATCAAACCTTAATTGATTAACCGGCAAGCTTCTATTCAACTTATTCATGTTTGATCGATGCATCTGAATCAGATACACCGATATGGAAGTCATAATTCCTTTGTACTTAAGCATCGGATTATTCCGATGCTTCTATCTCCAATGCTTTGTCATTCTTTCTTCTTATGGTCGAGTACCGATACTCGCCCCAAACTCTCTGTATGCCGCTTGAACTTTTTGGTGGATTACTACCTGCCGCCCCCTTGTGTCCTAAATCATTGACGAGCTTCCCCTGATACGAAATGCCTTTGGCGAACGGTATCATCTGGTCCGTGTCATCAGCCTTCTGCTTTCAAACTTGTATCTCTTGTTCCTATTGTTTGTCGTATAGATTCGTAAAATGTACCTATGGATTGTATCTCTGCTTCATCCATCTGTGTGAACCCATGAACTTCTACGGGTCTTACTCTACTGGTGTTATGCCAGATAAAATTTTGAACGCTACAAATTCATCGACAGCGAGAAATGATTGAAAGGTTATGCATTGAAGAAGTGGGAGTCGACCCTGAACCTTTGCGTTCATGCCCGTGGATACTATGTACTCCCTCCGTACAGAAATATAAGAGCATTTAGAATACTAAAGTAGTAATCTAAACACTCTTATATTTCTTTACGGAGGGAGTATAACTTATCATGGAAGCTTCTCGTAAGATAATTATCCCCTTGGAATAAATTTATCCTACACCTACGATCAAGACTCTTGTGATCATGGTTCTACCCATGATATTCTCCCTTGATTCCATTTCACAGACAAAATTGAACACTTGTCTTCTAAAAATCAATGATCCAAATCAACTACTATTACATTGTACATTCGAGTATTACGCCTGGTATCTCGAGGATATCATGCCTTTGCACTACATCTTATGAATTGTGATGAAACAATGCCTATCCTTGTCATGGCCATTTCATGGTTCTGGGTTGTCGTCAACCGGGAACATCGAATACTTTGCTTCACCATTTCATCATCGACATTTTGACTTCTACCAAGTGTTGGATTCATCGTGAGAAATACCATTCTTGCCCCTCGATGATTTGTGTCATCATTGACAAACTCCTTTGACTACCTGCCAATACAAGCTTGGTCATATATCTTGCTCTGCTTTCCCTTGGGAAAGATATACACCTGATACTTGTGTATCATCACATTTTCTTTTCCATTGGTCTGTTTAACCTTTCTTTGAATATGAATTATCCGAGCAGTGATAATTCCCTGCTTATGTAAACAATTCGGTGTACTAATTTGTCCGTACAACCTGTTACAATTGTTGATAAATTTTCGGTGACCACCGATGGACAAGAACTTTGCCAATTGGTCCGCCTCGTCTTAACGAGCAGGAAAATAGTTCTCTTCGTCCCTCTCCCTTGGCACTGATGTTGTTGCCGACATAGCTAACAAGTTGTTCTCTGAATTACCTTACAACTTGATCGCATTGTTTGTCACCACCCTTCTTATTCAATGTGGGCCCATAACTCACAGTTCCACAGGATCGAAACATGACTCTCTTGTACCTTTCTGTTCTCGAGGTTATTCCTCTTGCTTGACCTCGTATGCAACTCATGAGTCCTCTACCTTGTGATATTCAGTCCCATATCAGACTCAGTGCTTATGCCTGATGCTCTGGACCCCTTTTCATCCTCCGTTATCATCGTCGAATGCTTGCATATCCGCTTGAAAACTTCTCATGCCTTCTTTTGTTTCTCTCGATGTATCTCCCTGAGTTTAACTTGTGAGATACTTTGTACCCCTTCCCATTAGACCATCTCGGTTGAGTAACCTTGTATCAATCCGACCCCCTTCCCCCTTAAATTTTCCTCCTAGCCTATTCGTAGGAACGATGAAGCCCGTGCAGGAAGGATAACAACTCGTCGGGATGCACCGATGCAGAGAAGTGAAGACATCAATGAGAAGGATTAACTTCTTCGAGAAGGACAACAAGCACTAGAAGAATCATTAGAATCCGAAACCGAAAATTTACCCCTTACACTACCTTTTAATTCTCGGGACGGGAATTCTTTGTAGCGGGGGAGATTTGTAACACCCCGGGTGTCATACTACAGTAATCACTTTTACTGTTGCCATGTCACCATGATTAGGCATGTGATGATCACCCTTGACCCAGTCTTGTTCAAATTCAACCCGATTAAAAATTCCAAAACAATGTGGCAATTAATGTTCAACCAAAAATTGTGGAACCAATTTTATAAAATGCCAAATAATCAGTAGGTCATATTAAAAATATAATAAGAGTTTATTAAAATGTTTTACTAATTTATTCAAATCAAAACAGTGTCAAATCAGTGGATTTTAATCCGATTTAAATAAAACAAAATTGCAAATGATTTTATTTTAGTCCCAAACTTTATGTGGTATTGTTATAAAGTGTAACACTAATTATGATACATGTGTCCCACTTAAAAAAATACAAAGGCATCTAAAACTAATGCAAACAGAAAAGAAAATATAAAACAAAAACAACAAAAAGGAAAACATTAAAAATCGCCCATGGGCAGAGGCCCACCCGGGGCAAGCCCCCTCTCCTCCCCTTGCGGCCTAGCCCACCTCTCCCCCAGCCCGCTCCCTCCCCTCCACTGTTCACGCTCATGGCGTGGCATCCATCCTGCGGCGCCAGCACCTCCGATGCCGCCGTGGCGGACATCTGGTGACTCGCCGGAGTTGTTAAGGCCACGATTCCCCCCTAGAAACCCTACCATCGCAGAACCCCCCCTTTTTCCTCCCATGTGCTCTCCCCCTCGGGCTCATCCTCAACCGAGCGCTGCCCTGGGCGGGCCTCGTCGGAACTCGCGGCCACCGGCATCCCTCGTCCCCACGACTTGTCCAGGAGCTCTAGGGAGCTCGTCTTCGTCAGCCACGCGCGTCGATTCGAGCTGGAGCTCGCTGTAGCCTCGTCCCCGAGCCGCTCGTCGTCTTTGGCCCCGACGGCCGCCTACGGTCGATCCCTCGAGGCGAGGACCTCCACGCGCCTCCCCGAGCCCATTGCCACCGCTTCGAACTCGCCGTGAGCCCTCCTCTGATTCCCCTGCAACTCCCCTTCAATTCCGACGTCGTAGGTGCCGTCCCACGCACACCGGCGCTCCCCATGGACAGGCCAGGTCTGCGCGCGCATCGCACCCTGGCTGCACGCTCTGGCCCGCGCGCACCACTTGCCGGCCACGCCCTGGCCAAGCGTAGCGCGCGCCTTGGACATGCCTCTGGCCGTCGTAGCCACACCCTGCGCCCCGCACCCCACTCCCCGCCACGGCCCCTCACCGGGGTGCCATTTTCCCTCTGCTCGCCGCGACCACGCGCCCCCGTGGCTGCTCTCGTGCGCGGCCGTGAACTCACCGCACCTGCCGCCGGTCGCCGCGGCCCCGCCCTTCCTCCCCTACTGGCCTCGCCGCGGCCAAAGCTCGCCGCCGGCGTGCGGGTTCACCACCGCAGGCTAATCCCCCTCAAGATTAACCCCCCCTAGTGGATGACATGTAGGCCCACCTCTATTTGCTTAATAAAAAGTTTAGTTAAATTTTAATAACCCCTTGTTAGTAAACATGTGACACTGACAGGTGGGCCCTTTCTATTAGTTAAACAAAATAATTGTTAGTTAGTCTCTGTTAGAATGACAGCTGGGCCCCACCTGTTAGTTATATTAATAAAATTATTTTTATATATTCTAGTGTATGACATGTGGGCCCTATCTGTTTTATTAAATTAAATAAATTATATAAATACCACTGTCTATGACATCTGGGTCCCAGATGTCAGGTTTGACCAGTCAAACTACTATTTTGGATAATGTCCATTTAAATAATAAAAGAAATTCAGAAATTGATTTAAAAATGATTTAAACTTTTGAAATTAATATATTTTAAACCGTAGCTCAGATCGAAAAACTTTATACATGAAAATTGATCAGAAAAATATAACGAATACGGATATGCTATCCGTATACCATCCACACCCCTCTAACGCACCGAACATCGAACTGTCCCTCATTCGGACCGTCTGTCCGATGATTTGTCTGGTACTGTCGACGTATCCGGATGAATTTATTCTGAACACGAAAGTTGTTCGGATTGTTTCAACTAGCACGGTTACACCTTCCACACGTTTGTCCGATGTCCACGACACCTCCGGCATGAACCCTTCCCCCCTCCGGACACCCTGTCCTGTAATCACCCGGAGGTGGGATTTCATCCCTGGATGAATTCCCGCTCTGAGCAACATGCATTGCACTGCGTTAGAACACCCTTAACATTGCATACGTCATGTTATTCATCTATTTGCTATGATTGCTTTTTATTTACTGTTTCTTCCCCCCTTTATTCTCCGGTAGACCCTGCTTCTACCGCCGACTACACCGCTGCTGGGTACGACTACTTCATCGACGACCCTACCCCTACCGTCGAGCTACCAAGCAAGCCGAGCCATTCTCTTCCCCAGATATTGCCTATCTTTCCGTACATTTCTTGCACTAGGCATTGGTACTGCTGCTGCTACGATTACAATTGCATAGCCTGTTTTTGTCGCCCCTTGATGTACCATCCTTTATCCTATGCTGCCTTATAAATATATATTATATTCAGCAGTGAGCCCTGCGCATTGTTAGCTAGGATTAGATAGCAGGGCCGTGACCACTCAGGGGAATGACGCGGATACGTCTTATTATAACTGCAATAGGTACGGTACAATGCAGACGCCGCCTAAGGCCCCCTAGCTTGGCTTTGCCGAGCCACCATCAAGTGTGAGCAATCGAGTAGTAATCCTCATACCTCCACTCGTTGCTGACTCTGTATAGATGCTCCAGGTACCTGAGCAACGGTTGTCCTTAAGGTAAGAAGTCGGGCGACCCAACTGTGCCCGTGAGCGGTATTGCGTCGGGAACGACAGGGAGGGTACGACCGACGTTACTGGCGTGCTTGGCCCTTGCTCGTATCTCGCGAGAGTTACCAAACATCGAAAGTCGAGCTCTACCAAGAGCACACGCGAGATAAGGTAAGGAGACGGTTCACCTTGTTGGTAACCGCAGAGACTTGGTGGGACGACATGGCAGGCACCGATGTACTGGTGGTCCTGACTGCTGACATTGTGTGCGGGTCAGTTAAGTCGAGGCAACGATAACGGTTGTCACACAGGTTAATTAAAATGCTAAATGGTTCGGCGGATGACTTGAGAGGACCGTTGGTCTGTACGCACTACCTACACGTGGGATTACGGTGTGGGCCCTCCGCGCCGTAGTTCGTTCGAAAGCTCTTCAGACGTCAGCAGTACCACGGGCTGATTGCCGGGAAGCGGTCTTGTCTTCTTTGCTGCAGCAGGTGTGTTTGGATTTGATTTTTCTTCACCTGCCAGTCTCGTACCGTGCAGGAGCGTGCAAGGGTGAGGGACCTAGACCCCTTGGCGCATAGGATATATACTGGCGGATGGCCTCTCTGCTGAGCCTAGGATGGGTTGCGATGTGTTGGATAGCCTTAGTGGGGCGTTCCCTAACAAGGTTCACGCCACCCTGGAGATCCGAGGGTGCAGACTGAACAGTAGTGCACCCCTGCAGGGAGTTTAATCTATTTGAATAGCCGTTTCCACGGTAACATGACGCTTTATGCTGAAGCAGGATCTTATCACTACAAACTACTACTATTAAACTGTATGGTTCCGGGTTTTCTTCCTCGCAGGGAAGTGGAGGAGGGGAACTCGAAGGCATTATTATTATTACTCATTAGAACTTATATTATTCAATGTTGCAGCAACTTCTGCTTCATTGTTACTTTATGCTTTATATAAACTGTTGGTTGTTTCTCTTCTCATGCTGCAAGACATCGTCAGAAGATGCTAGTATTCGATAGGCCTAGCTTCTTACCCTTATTCTGATTTCTACCTTGCAGTCCACTATATACAGCCTCCCCTTTCCATTTGATACAAATGCATAAATGCTTAGTAGCGGACGTAAGACTCGCGGGTATGCTAGATACTCACCCTTGCTTTATTTCCCCCTTTATTTTTTGCCTGATTGGCCGCTGCAGTCGATGTTGGAGCCTTGGAGTCCAGGAGCAGGAGATCCCCGATGCCGACCATCGCAACATGAAGACCCCCCGATGCCTTCTACGACGTCGAGTTCCCCGTTGACCAGGAGTAGTTTGGAGGTTCCCAGGCAGGAAGCCTAGCCTTTTCGATCTGTTGTTATTTGTGCTAGCCTCCTTAAGGCAACCTTGTATTCTTGTGTCTGTACTCAGATACTATTGCTTCCGCTAACTTAGTGCTTTCGAGCTGTTTTATTCGAGCCCTCGTGGCCCCTGGCTTGTATTAAGCATCTTGTATTATTTTATTTGTAGAGTTGTGTTGTGATATCTCATCGTGAGTCCCTAATCTCGATCGTATACTTTGCGTGTATGATTACTGTACACGGTCTGATTTTAGGGGCGTCACAGTACACCAAAATAAGTAGACCGAAATCCATGTGCATCTACTACTAATCATCCACCTTTAGATATCTATCCAAAATATCTCGCTGGTATTAAGTTGCGAGCCTCACCCAAAGTGTAAACCCAAAGCAACAAACAACTTCATTAAAAGAACTTTGTGTAAAGTAAACAATCCTTGCAACCGCGGTTACAAGCACCGTTGTTTCCCCCATTGTTGCAACAACGCGTCCCCTAGACTCATGTTTCTGTCACTCAAGCTAGTCATCAGGGGTCATGAACCCACAACCAAGCATAACGCTCCCTCTTGGAGTCATTACCTACTAGTTGGCCAAAAATGGAGAACATGCAAGAATTACTCAAGAACTAAAATATAAAAGATAGGAACCAAGGTCTAATCCATGAAGAACAAAGAGGGGGAGGAGAATATCACATAACTACTGATCATGGACCCATGGTCCATGGTGAACTACTCACGGATCATCCGGGGGGGCGTCCATGGTGGTGTAGAAGCTCCCGGAGGTCAATCCTCCCTCCGACAGGGTGCCGAGAAGAGGTCTGTTGGCGCTCCTGATCTTGGAAGCGCGGCGGCGGAACAGAGGCGAGATCTCGAAAAAGGGTTCTGTCCTCGAGGGTTTAGGGATGAGAGGTAAATATAGACGAAAGGGGCAGCCAGGGGGCCACCAAGGGTCCAGGCAGCCCCCTAGCGCGGCCCCACTCCTGGCCGCGTCGGGAGGGCGCCTGGGGCCCTGGTGGGTCCCCTCTGGCCCCTCCTCGGTGATTCCCGAAGCTTCCGAAGAGCTGATTTTTTTATCGTATTTTCCCGGAATTTTTGGAGCATTTTTAATACGGGGGAAACCTGAAATAGAAAAATAGCAGGGAACAGGAACTAGCACTGGGGTGTGATATGTCTCAAATGTATTTATAATTTCTGCTTGCTCCATGCCTGTTTTGTGTGATATTGCTATGATTTAGATACACTTTTATACACTTTTGATCATATTTGGACTAACTTATCAATTCAGTGAACCACAGTGCCAAATCCTGTTTTTTTCTGTTTTTCTATTTCAAGTATCCCCCATATTAAAAGTGCTCCAAAAACTCAGGGAAAATCAGATAAAAATCAGTGCAGAAGAACCTTCCGGAATCACCTGGGTGGGGCCAGAGGGCCACCACCAGGGGTCCAGGCGCCCTGGTGGTGCGACTTAGGGCTTGGCCGCGCCAGGGGGCTGTCTGGACACCTGGTGGCTCCCCTGGCTGCCCCTCTTCGCCTATTTATTCCCCGTAACGGGATTCTTCGAAGACAGAACCCTTTTTCGCGATATCGCCTCTGTTCTACCGCCGCCGCGCTTCCAAGATCGGGATGGCCAGCAGACCTCTTACCGGCACCCTACCGGAGGGAGGATTGACCTCCCGGATGATGATCGAGGCACATATGTAATTTTCTGCTGTTTCTATGCTGAGTTTGTTAGGATCTGATGGATTATGAGACTATGTTCAGTTTGTGATTGAAGAATAAATTTGTTCTTATCTTTTATATTTATGTTCTTGAGTAATTCTTGCATGTTCTCCATTGCTGTTTATTTCTTTGGCCAAGTAGTAGGTAGTGACTCCAAGAGGGGATGTTATGCTCGATTTGAAGGGTTCGTTGCATAGAAAACAAAATTTTTCCTACGAATGCAACTGCCAAGATCACATCTAGGAGATAACTTGTAACGGTTTGAGAAGGACTCACCCTCGAAGACCAAAAGCTTTAACGAGAACGATTCTCGTGGGTGATGTAGTCGATCACTTGCCGACCTCAAGGTCGTGATGAAGATGGGCGCCACAAACGGGCAGCGCCTCCGTAATCGGTCACACGTACGGATCAGCGACGACCTCCGCCCCTTGCTCCAGTTGGGCAGCGGAAGAAGTGGATCCTCGGGAACTCCAGCAGCACTACAACATAGTGGTGGTGGTGGTAGAGAAGATCTTGAGCAGGGCTTCGCCTATGCACCGTACTCGTGAAACTGGATCAGCTAGCAAGGGGAGGAAGATGCCAACCAAAGGGCATATGAGAGATGGAGGAATTGGTGTGTAGAGGGGTCTCCACCCATCTATATATAGGAGGGGGAGGCAGCCCCCAAGGGGTAGCACGCCCCAAGATCGAGGTGCCCCCACCTCTCCCCTCATCATGTGGGTGGACTCCCCACTCACAAAAACAAAGGGTCACACATTATTCCCATAACTTCCATAATTCTCCACTCAAAATTCCAAGAGTTTATCACATTAAAACACTTTTAATTATCTTGTTTAATGTCACTCAAATTAATGAACACTTCATTCAATGAGTACTTCATTGATGAACACTTCATTCAATGAACACATTAACAATTATCCCCTTGCACTATTTTGATATACCGAAACTATTCCAGCAGTTTTATCAAAACAGTCCATGTGCTGTCCAGTATATTCTCTGGCGTTCCGTATCCACTCAAACGCGTCAACGAATCCTTAAGTGTGTCACCCTACGGTTCGTGAATAAAATGGACATGAGAGAGACTCTTCTCTGATCAATAATCATCAGCGGGATCTGGAGATCCATGATGACTCCCACTTACTCAACGATGAACTAGTGATCGTGTGAACCAAAACTCCGTAACCAATTCCTTTTGTCTCGCGATATTTTACTTGTCCGAGATCCGATCATTTGGTATCATCCATACCTAGTTCGATCTTGTTACCGACAAGTACTCTTTACTCGTTCCGTGATATAACATCCTCGTGAGCCAGTCACGTGCTTGCAAGCGATGTCAATGTGATATCACCGAGAGGGCCCAGAGTATATCTCTCCGTCATCTAGATGGACAAATCCCACTCTTGATCCACGAGCCTCAACTAACACTTTCCAAGTACCCAACGACACCTTTATAATCACCCTGTTACGGTGTGACGTTTGATGGAATCAAAGTACTCTTCCGGTGTCAGTGATTGACGTGATCTCATGGTCTAAGGATTAGGGTTACTTCGTGAAAGTTTGATACAGCAATAGAAACTTGATGACATGATCGTATTGCTATAACTACTGTGGGTGTATGTTCATCACATCATTCTCCAATGACATGACCTTGTTATTAACAACATCCAATGTTCATGATCAGGAAACCTTGATCATCCATTAATCAACAAGCTAGTATAAAGAGAGGCATTACTAGGAACCTTTTCTCTGTTTATTAAACACACATGTATTAACGTTTCCGGTTAACACAATTATAGCATGAAAATAAACATTTATCATAAACATGGAATAAGATAATAACCACTTTATTATTGCCTCTCGGGCATATTCCCTTCAGTCTCCCACTTGCACTAGAGTCAATAATCTAGTTTGGTACTTGCGCATCCAACACCTATGGCATTCAGTTGTTATCCATACGCATTGCTAGTGGTAAACCTAATCTCCAGATCTGACACTTCAGGTCCGTGTGTATTTGCATTTCTTTGCGTCTCTACGCATCACTCATTCACTAATGAGATGGCATTGCATAAATTTGGTCCTCCGGTGAGACCTTAGTCCCTTGAGATCAAAACATGTTGAATCTATTGTCGTACAATAGATCTTCATAGTATTAGCTCGCTTGGAACTACACCTAGTTTGTCAAACAAACTTCTTGACACAAATGCCCTCCTTTGCTGCTGCTAGAGCAGTCATATACTTAGCCTTTCCTTGTAGTATTCGTTATAATGTCTTAACTTTGGAACTCATCCAAATCCATTTGGAACTATTCCAAATCTATCATGGAACTTTCTTCCATTACATTTTGCCACCTTAACATACCGCCAAAATTGAGATAAATTTAGATTGTATCTTGCGACAAAACTAGTATCAATGTAACACTTTACAATGAACTATTGTCCAACATACATAATATATATTCTTAGTCCTTCCAAAGCACGTAAGGATATCTTTACTATTGTCCAATGATCATCTTATGGATCATTCTGGTATATGCTCATAACATTTAGAGCATAGGACATTCTTGGAATTGTACATATCATGGTGTACATGATTGATCAAATCATTCATGTGATTTTACTCACCAAGTGTCAAAACACTTGAATCTCGCTTCAACCTTTTCCATGCGGCAAGAACTTTTCTCGTCGTTTCCATATTGAACTTATTCAATATTTCATATATGTACTTCGGCCCAACCATATTAGCACCTCAATCGATCTATATAGACCATATTAGCCCAATATACTGGTTTTGCCCAAATCTTCCATTAAAATCAAATTTTCAATGAAACTTCACCCGTGTCAATAAAACATACATCATTTCCAATCAACAATATGTCTTCTACATAATGTATTAGAAATATGTCTCAGCGCTCCCACTTAATTTCTTGCAAAAGCAAGCATCTTCACCGTCTCTGATGAAACTAAACGTTTTAACAATTTCATCATGATGAAGATTCCAACTCCGCGAATGCTTATTTCAACCATTGAAATTTGCATGCTATTTTAGCATCCTTTGAATTAACAGAACCCTTTGGACCGTGTCATGTACACGTCCTAGGTAACCATTCTATTAGAAGAACGTTGTTCCGTTTGTTCAACTACCATATACCAAAACTAGCATATGTAGTGGTTGCTACAATAATCCGTCCAGACTAAATATCGTTATGAAAGATCAAATCTTCTCATAGCCAACTCTTTGAACATAATCGTAAACCATTTTAACGATATGTCGAATATTTCATAGATGTGAGAACATCCACGTCTGTTTCTTTATAGATCCAAACACGGTATCTAGAGGGTCTTCCAAGTTCAGAAACTTGGTTTCTCGTGTATGGAACTATCACGGATTTTATAGCTTCTAGCCATTTTGACGGAGTCAGGGCCCATCATTGCTTCTTTCCATGTAGTCGGTACATTATTATCAAATAACAATGATTCAATCTCAAATCTTTCTATTTGATCGATTACCCGAACTACGCAGTTCAATAGGAACTTAGATCGCCGTGACCACAACCTTTGGGACACGGGAGCCAAGAGCATTGCGGCCGCTTCCGGGACACTTTCCGGCGCTGCGCCACTTAGCACATAAAGCTTAGGTTCAACAACCTAATCGAAGTTCTACTGTCCTCCCACTTAACTTTTCGCAAAAAATTCCTTCTCAAGAAACTTGATGCACTTACCCACAAAACACTTTTGTCTTTATGGAGGAATAACCAACGGTTACATTGGGATAACCTACAAAGACGTACTTTATCCGACTTTGGTTGTAAACATTTTACATATGCCTTGCATACCAAAATTTAAGAAAAGACAAATTGGGTTTTATCCCATTCCACAACTCATATGGTGTCATTTCAACGGATCTCGATGGCGCTCTTTTCAGTGAAAAGCGGTAGTCTCTAAAGCTTAATCCTTAAAATATAATGGCAATTTTATAAATAACACCTTTGATCCTTACCATGTCAAACAAGGTTTGATTACATCTCTCGAACACTCCATACTCCTATGGTGTTTCGGGAAATGCAAGTTTTGGAACGATTCCTAAACTCTCAGGCATTTGCTAAACTTTTAACTCAAAAATCTTCTTTTATGATCCAATCATAAACTCTTATTTTCTCGTTACAATGATTTTCACTTCATCTTGAAATTTATTTGAACATTTTCAAACATTTCATACTTCTTCCTTATCAAGTAAATATACACATATATCCACTCAAATCCTTGGTTAAAGTATATGAAGTTACAAGACCCACCACACATGGCTACACATAATGAACTATACACATCAACATGTATAATGTCCAATAAGTTAGTCGTCCGTTCTTCTTTGCCTATGAACGGAGTTTCAATCATTTCTAGGAAATTCTTACAAGCGTCAATTGATTCAAAATCAAAAGACTCCAAAATTCCACCAACATGGAGTTTCTTCATGTTATCTTTCCAATATGATTTAAACGGTGTTTCAATCATCTCTAGAAATTTCTCACAACCGTCAATTGATTCAAAATCAAAAGACTCCAAAATTCCATCACCATGGAGTTTCTTCATGTGTTTCTTTCCAATATGATTCAAACGGTGGTGTCACTCATAAGTGATCTTATAATCATTTGTCTTGCGACATGTTTAGCATCAGTTATTATGGATGTGATTTCTCCAACAAGATTTATAGAGTTCATCCATCTTCTATGAATATGGTGATAATTTGAACAACTATTGTTCGTATAACACTAGAACAGAATAACAATTATTCAAATAAATCTTGAAGGCTAGGTTTAATTCCAACGATAAACACAATAACACTTTATTTTGTTCTTGATGAGAATCATCCCATATTCATTTGCTAGTTACTCAGGCCATTGCAACTCTTGTATTGCATTGTTCCGTATGACACTTCATACCAACCAATCAGTATCCAATACTCAAGAATCACGCTGTTTAACAAGCAATGAATATACCCATAACATGTATATCATCTATATACCCGAGCTGGACATTTCCAGTGTTTTCCTTTTTCTTTTTCGCCAAAATATTTTTTAGATCCTCTTTCAGCAATTCCTTTCCTTTTTAGAAGAATTTATCAACATCACTTGTGGCACTATTCATATGACACATAATCCAAAGTGTGTTAGTCAAATACTAACACCCTTTGATTCTCACTTTGATGTAGATCACCGTCATCAAATGTTTGGTGTTCTTCCAAATTCCATTCTTTAGTAATCTTATAGTGTAGTAAACATTTTACCTACATCTTCCATTCATCCTATCATGACAACTTTCATGACAGAACTACCATAGCTCATAGGGAAAAACTGTGAGTACAATATTAGTTCCCAAAACCTTTTTGGGAGATTAGGACACATAGTGTCTCCAACCTTCACAAATTCTCATACAATATGAGAACATGTTTCTCACTAAATTTTACTCTATCACATTGCAACTAAACATTGTTTCAGATATCGCTATATCTTCCACACATGATAGTTTCTGAAACAATCATTTCAGCTCCTAGATAACCTTGATAATAACAAACAACATTTGAATATCAAGGATCATGGAGGCAAGTGTGATACTTAGACACTAACACTGGAATTGTTACTCTCGATTTAATACCCATTATTAAACTTCATGGAGCAAGCAAGGTTTGCTAAAGTTTGCAATAAGACTTTAAACTTTAGATTGACACTCAAACAATACGGTACCAGTCCGTAAAGTTAAATATCCAGAATTCTATAGTTCTATTATCTCAATTATAGCTAAGCGCAAAGGTAGTAAACAAATGCCAATGACTACAACGAACTATGCAAATTCACTTTGATTTAGTTCATGATAAAATGAGTTCATCTAACTCCCACTCAAAAACAACATCCCTCGAGTCGTCTTTGGTGATTACACGAACCAAATTCACTACACCACGACCGATCATCACGTGAGGCAGTGTAGCTGCAATGGCGAGCATCTCAATGTGGTTCATCATATCATCCATATGACTCGTGCTTAACCTTTCGGTCCATGTTCCGAGGCCATGTCTGTACATGCTAGGCTCGCCAAGTAGAACCTTAGTATTTGCATGTGTTTCAAGGCCATGTCTGTACATGCTAGGCTTGAAAACACCCGTTGTATGCGAACGTAGAGTCTATCACACCCGATCATCACGTGGTGTCTCGAAACGACGAACTTTCTTAACGGTGCATACTAAGGAAGAACATATAATTATCTTGATATTAAGTGAGAGGGATCATCTTATAATGCTACCGCATCGATCATGATCGTAACTAAGCAAAATAAGATGCATAAAAGGATAAACATCACATGCATGGATAATGTGATATGATATGGTCCTTCTCGCAATAGATCTCCATCTTTGTGCGTCTTGGTATGATCTCCATCATGCCACCGGCGCGGCACCAAGGTCCATGGCGCCACCACCATGGTCGTCCTTCTCCATTACAATATATCTCATGGATATATCTACAGCACGCAGGCCTTAAAAAAGGAAAAACACAACCATATGGCTCCTGCCGGTTGTTTACAATAAATCTCATTTCATACAACAATTTTGTAACAATGACCATATCACATCACATGCCCTGCAAAAACAAGTTAGACGCTTCTAAATTATCTTTGCAAATTTTACGTGGTTTTGGGCTTCCTAGGAAAGAACCGATCTTACCTACGGACAAGAACCACAATGTTGATTCGCTAGTTGTTTCTTTTCATCCCTTTCCAGGGCCCTCCGTTGCAAATGCCATATCACTAACGTTAGAGAAACTGACACCCCCAAAGCCACTTTATACGGTACAAGCCGTATGTCAAGCGTGACACGCAATCTGCGCTTAGGGCCGCTTCAATCCAACATTGCCGCAATATGAACAAGTGCACAAAAGAGGGTAACAACTAGAGGATCAACGCCCACATCTCTATGTGTTCTAACCGTACAAAGCATCTACGCATAGACGAGGCTCTGATACCACTGAAGGGTTCGTTGCATAGAAAACAAAATTTTTCCTACGAATGCAACTGCCAAGATCACATCTAGGAGATAACTTGTAACGGTTTGAGAAGGACTCACCCTCGAAGACCAAAAGATTTAACGAGAACGATTCTCGTGGGTGATGTAGTCGATCACTTGCCGACCTCAAGGTCGTGATGAAGATGGGCGCCACAAACGGGCAGCGCCTCCGTAATCGGTCACACGTACGGATCAGCGACGACCTCCGCCCCTTGCTCCAGTTGGGCAGCGGAAGAAGTGGATCCTCGGGAACTCCAGCAGCACTACAACATAGTGGTGGTGGTGGTAGAGAAGATCTTGAGCAGGGCTTCGCCTATGCATCGTACTCGTGAAACTGGATCAGCTAGCAAGGGGAGGAAGATGCTAACCAAAGGGCATATGAGAGATGGAGGAATTGGTGTGTAGAGGGGTCTCCACCCATCTATATATAGGAGGGGGAGGCAGCCCCCAAGGGGTAGCACGCCCCAAGAGGTGCCCCCACCTCTCCCCTCATCATGTGGGTGGACTCCCCACTCACAAAAACAAAGGGTCACACATTATTCCCATAACTTCCATAATTCTCCACTCAAAATTCCAAGAGTTTATCACATTAAAACACTTTTAATTATCTTGTTTAATGTCACTCAAATTAATGAACACTTCATTCAATGAGTACTTCATTGATGAACACTTCATTCAATGAACACATTAACAATTATCCCCTTGCACTATTTTGATATACCGAAACTATTCCAGCAGTTTTATCAAAACAGTCCATGTGCTGTCCAGTATATTCTCTGGCGTTCCGTATCCACTCAAACGCGTCAACGAATCCTTAAGTGTGTCACCCTACGGTTCGTGAATAAAATGGACATGACAGAGACTCTTCTCTGATCAATAATCATCAGCGGGATCTGGAGATCCATGATGACTCCCACTTACTCAACGATGAACTAGTGATCGTGTGAACCAAAACTCCGTAACCAATTCCTTTTGTCTCGCGATATTTTACTTGTCCGAGATCCGATCATTTGGTATCATCCATACCTAGTTCGATCTCGTTACCGACAAGTACTCTTTACTCGTTCCGTGATATAACATCCTCGTGAGCCAGTCACGTGCTTGCAAGCGATGTCAATGTGATATCACCGAGAGGGCCCAGAGTATATCTCTCCGTCATCTAGATGGACAAATCCCACTCTTGATCCACGAGCCTCAACTAACACTTTCCAAGTACCCAACGACACCTTTATAATCACCCTGTTACGGTGTGACGTTTGATGGAATCAAAGTACTCTTCCGGTGTCAGTGATTGACGTGATCTCATGGTCTAAGGATTAGGGTTACTTCGTGAAAGTTTGATACAGCAATAGAAACTTGATGACATGATCGTATTGCTATAACTACTGTGGGTGTATGTTCATCACATCATTCTCCAATGACATGACCTTGTTATTAACAACATCCAATGTTCATGATCAGGAAACCTTGATCATCCATTAATCAACAAGCTAGTATAAAGAGAGGCATTACTAGGAACCTTTTCTCTGTTTATTAAACACACATGTATTAACGTTTCCGGTTAACACAATTATAGCATGAAAATAAACATTTATCATAAACATGGAATAAGATAATAACCACTTTATTATTGCCTCTCGGGCATATTCCCTTCACGATTGTGGGTTCATGCCCCCTGATGAAACGTTTGAGTGACAGAAACATGAGTCTAGGGTATGTGTTGTTGCCACAAGGGGGAAAACAATGGTGCTTGTAACTGCGATTGCAAGGATTGTTTACTTTACGCAAAGTTATTTTAATGCAGTTGTCTGTTGCTTTGGGTTTAAAATTTGGGTGGGGCTCGCAACTTAATACCAGCGAGATGTTCTGAATAGATATGTCAAGGTGGATGATTAGTAGTAGATGCAGTTGAATTTTGGTCTACTTATTTTGGAGTACCGCCCATGCTTTAGAGCCCCGTCCTTTCTTTGTAGCATAGTTAGCATTGTGGTGCGTTTTTAATCCTGTCAATTGCCTAGTTGTGATTTGTTTACCTCGCATAGAAGTTTTATCGTCTTTTGGGAGAGAGACATCACTAGAGAAAATCACGAGACCCCGGTCCATATCCTCATCACTGTTTAAACGCTCAATTTATTTACCGCTTTTACTTTCTTGCTGCTATCACCATTATCATTATCCCTTGCGTTTGATCCTTTGTAAACAACAAGGCCGGAGAGATTTACAACCTCTCTGAACTTCGTTGGGAGAAAAGTTATTTGTGTCGTGTGCAGGTCGGCGTGTTGCTCACTTCACCACCTACTTATCACTATCGGAGTCCTACTGGTCGACACTCTCAACCTTGGTATCTTCACCAAGGGAAACTTGCCGCTATGCTATGTCTCACCTTCCACTTGGGGTAACCAATGAAGGGCGAGAAGCCATTATCAACTCTCGCATATCAAGCAAGGTTCTGGCGCCGTTGCCGGGGATTCGGAGGTGCGACAAAAGATTGGTCCCGTCAACCGCCAAATTTTTGGCGCCGTTGCCGGGACTCCGAGTGCCAAGATAGGGGAGTTGCACACTAGTATTTACCTTTGCTTTTTAGTCTTGTTAGTTTACCTTTCAGTTTTTATCTTAGTGTCCTATATCAAAAATCACAAAAAAATCTGCCACACTTGCTGCTGCTATGGGTTCCACTGAAAACACCAAGTTGTGTGACTTCACTAGTCACAACAACAATGATTTTATCTTCACTCCAATTGCCACACCTGCCACTTCAGCTACCTCTTATGAAATTAAACCTGCCTTGCTAAACCTTGTTATGAGAGATCAATTCTCTGGTGCTGGAGATGATGCTGCTTTACACTTGAATAATTTTGTTGAGTTATGTGATATGAAAAAGTATAAAGAAGTAGAAGGTGATGTTGTTAAGCTTAATCTTTTTCCTTTCTCTTTGAGGGGAGAAGCTAAAATCTGGTTTCAATCTTTGCGTAGGAATATCATAGATTCTTGGGATAAGTGCAAAGATGATTTTATTGGGAAGTATTACCCACCTACTAAAATTATCCAATTGAGGAGCAACATTATGAATTTTAAGCAATTGGATAGTGAACACGTTGCCCAAGATTGGGAACGAATGAAATCTCTTGATAAGAAATGCCCTACACATGGTTTGACTACTTGGATGGTTATCCAGACTTTTTCTGCAGGCTTGAATTTTACTTTGCGGAACCTGTTAGATTCGGCCGCGGGAGGAACCTTTTTGTCAACAACACTTGGTGCCACAAAACTTCTGGATGAGATGATGACCAACTATTCCCAATGGCACACCGAACGCATGATAACCCACAAGTGTAGGGGATCGCAACAGTCTTCGCGGGTAGGTATAACCCTAATTTATTGATTCGACACAAGGGGAGCCAAATAATACTTATAAGCCTTAGCAATTGAGTTGTCAATTCAACCACACCTGAAAAAGCACTAGACAAGATATTTAGTAGCAACGATGTGTTGACGGGTGTAGCCTTATAGACTTCCCCAATCACCAACACCACAAAGTAGTAAGAAAATAGTAGCATCAGTAAAGAGAGCGATAGTAACAACGAAGGCAATGAAGATGAAAGATGGAACGGGGTTCAAGGTTTCACTAGTGGTAACTATCCAAGCAAAAAGCAGGTGTTGGGTGAACAAATTACAGTTGGGTAATTGAAAAAATTGCCCAAACTCTAGACAAAGAACAAACTAGAGCAATCCTAGTCTAGGAACCAAACGTAGGCATGTGTTCCGTATGTAGTTGTACGTGCTTGCAATAAGAACTTGCACAACATCTTTTGTCCTACCATCCCGCTACGAACGGGGCCAAAAGGTACTTATGGAGATTAAGGTGCTCCTGTCAAAGAGCACCGGAACAAAGCATTACCACTCTATGAACACATGTGATCCTCAAGTTATAGCCCATCCCCTTTGGTGTCCCAAGCTCTCACCATTGGGATCGCCGGTTCCAGATTATAACAAGTGCATACAACTGTAGATAAGATCTAGAACAACAATTATAATCATGAAACTATAACGTGCTCAGATCTGAAATCATGCTACTCGTGCACTAGTAGCAAGCATTAAGAACAACAAAATTGCAGCAAAATAAATTCATAAACCTCTTAGGATTTAACAAGGTAAAAATTCATCGGATCCCAACAAACACAACACCAATTACATCATATGGATCTCAATCATGTAGGGAAGCTCATGAGAACATTGTATTGAAGAACTAGGGGGAGAAGATACCAACAAACTACTGCCAAGAACCCATAGTCCAAGAAGGAACTACTCACGATCCATCATGGGGTGAAGAAGAGTTGATGAAGATGGCCCCGGGAGCCAAGGTCCTCTTCGGCAGGGTTCCGGAGCAGGATCCTGGTATCCCCGGAAGCTAGGTTTCGATGGCGCCGGAGATCGGGAGAGCTTCTGGAAAAAGGAGTTCGATATTCAGGGTTTTCGCGACGCGAGTATAAATAAGAGCCAAAGGGGGGCACTGGGGGTGGTCCCAGTCGTCTAGGCGGCCTGGTGGCGCGGCCTCCCCCTAGGCCACGCCGGGTGGCCACCTCGATGACTGGTGGCCCCCTCCGGCTCTCCTTTGGTGATTCCGGAAGGTTCCTTCGCGCTGTTTTTTCTATATTTTTCCCGGAATTTATTGAGCACTTTAAGTAATGGGAAAATCTGAAATACAAAAACAACAGAAAACAGAAATTGGCACTGGGGTGCACTGAGTTAATAGGTTAGTCCAAATATGATCAAAATTGTATGAAAGTGTATATAAAACATAGAAATATCACACAAAACATGCATGGAGCAAGCAGGAATTATATATAAATTTGGGACGTATCAACGCGCTCCAACAGGTAGGAAGGTAAACTTTGTCGAGGAGATTACCTCCCTAAATGAAAAAGTTTACTTAATTATGTCTCTACTTACCAAGCAACCTTCTATTGATCCTCATGATGGCCCTTTAAATTCTTTGGTTGCTTAGGAACAAGTAGATGTGAAATTTATGACTAGAAACAACTTCAACAACAATGCTTATAGGGGTAATTTTGCTAGCAATCCTAGACCGTTTATGGGAATAACAACACTTATCCTAGTAACAAGTTAGACCCCAACTTACTTTGTGTGGGAGATAAACACGCTCCATACAACACATCATAGGATTTTTCATGCTTATCTTTTCTCCTTTTTGTGTTCTTTATCTTTTCATAGCTGCTACCATGTTTAGCTCTTAGTTTTCATGTTTAACTTTTTCAAGAGCTTTAGATTTAGTTTAGTTTAGTTTGTTTATGGAACTCTCTTTAGTTTTCATGTTTATCTTGTTAAGAGAGTTGGTTGTTGCACTGAGTTGTGTCTTGTCTTGAAGTAGGTAATTGAGGTTGCTATTCAATTGTAGTAGTAACTTGCAATAGTTTTGAGGTATTTTTGTGAGTAATGTTTGAACTTTTGGTGTCAAGAGCTCTAGTCTATTAGTGATAGGTGTCATATTTTGGGCAATCCGTGTTTATTTTCAAAACCTACAAAAACTAGTTGAGAACTCTAGCTACTAGACGGATCACTAATATTTGTAGGGATCGGATATTAGACGGATCACTAACCAAACACCCATACACTCCTCCTCGAGGTACTTGTCTCTTTGTGAACCTCCTTATTATATTGAGAGTTACCGATAATAAGTGCATGAGTTCTTCGGACTAGTGTAAGTATTGAAAGTTGACACTTCCACCTCCTCATATTTGCTAGCATCTTCGGTACCGTGCATTGCCCACTTCTCACTCCGAGAGTTGGCGTCCACCTCGCCGGTGCATCCAAACCCTTGGCATGATATGCTCTGTCATCATAAACCTCCCTATATCTTTCCTCAAAACAGCCACCATACCTACCTATCAAGGCGTTTCCATAGCCTTTCCATGATATATTTCCATGCAACATCCACCTTCTCATGACTTGATCTTCATGTCATACATGTTCCTGCTACACTAGCAGAGGCCTACATTTTCATACATCATGATAGCTACATATTCTTTATGTTAAGTACCTTGTAAGGTTTGAAGATCTTCTTTACCTTCTTGTAAAATAGAGTGTTGCCCTTAATTGAGGAAAAGATCCCAAAGAGGACAAATTTAAAAGATCACAAAGAGGACAAATGAGAGTTAAATAGAAAGAGCCATTGAGGCCACCAAAAAATACAAAAAATACAAAAAAGAGAAAAATATAATAAAAAGAGAGAAAGGGGCAACACTACTATTCCTTTTGAAAGATCCACACTAGTACTCCCTCTATATCTTTGTCCTCCATAGAGATGATCATATATGCATATAGCTCTATGGGGACCTTCACACTATAGAACTTGTCTTGCATATTCCAAGGATGAGCCTCCTCAAACGATCTCTAGGTCTTCGTGAGCGAGAAAGTTAGATGCACCACCACTAGTTCCATTGGAGAGCTTTTCTTAGCTCATATGTGATTCTGTTGCATGGAAATCCCTACTCCTCACATCATATCTATCATTTGGCTTCTCTTGCCTATGATTGTCCTCATTGATGTGAGCCTTTCACACCCTTTTTGTCTTCCTCCTCCACCATATCCCTTTCTTTGCCATTCTAAGTGTCAACTCTCGTTCTTACGCTCATCCATTGCATGACTTCTCAAAATATCGAAAAGGAGTGGATCAAATTGACTTGTACCTAGCTAGTGGTCTGGGGACGAGTCAAGATAAGATTCCAAAGAAGACCAAGTGTGAAACTTTAGTAGATTGAGTTATCAACAAATAAATTTGTTTTCTCTCGTATTCACATCCCCCTTCTTGCACGCAAACACCATCTGGAAACATTCGAGTCACGGACAGCAAGAGCTATTGCACCTTTATGTTCTTCCGTTGCTTGTTTCAATGCTAATATAGAATCTTGCCTGTTATGACTTGAATTGAATTGAATTACATACCTTGATTTCTTTACTTTCAAAGTTCTTATATGGTTGTTAGCATGTCACCACAGAAAATATGCTTGTTATCATTTACCTACTCGAGGACGAGCAAGAATTAAGCTTGGGGATGTGGATACGTCCCAAACGTATCTATAATATCTGCTTGCTCCATGCATGTTTTGTGTGATATTGCTACGATCTATTTACACTTTCATACACTTTTGATCATATTTGGACTAACTTATTAACTCAGTGCACCACAGTGCAAGTTCGTGTTTTCTGCTATTTTTCTATTTCAGGTTTCCCCCATATTAAAAGTGTTCCGAAAAATTGGGAAAAATCAGATAAAAAATCAGCGCAGAAGAACCTTCCGGAATCACCTGGGTGGGGCCAGAGGGCCACCACCAGGGGCCCAGGTGCCCTGGTGGCGCGGCCTACGGCTTGGCCGCGCCAGGGGGCCGCCTGGACACCTGGTGGCCCCCCTGGCTGCCCCCTTAGCCTATTTATTCCCCGTGACGGGATTCTTTCGAAGACAGAACCCTTTTTCGTGATCTCTCCTCTGTTCCGCCGCCGCCACGCTTCCAAGATCGGGAGCGCCATCATACCTCTTCCCGGCACCCTGCCGGAGGGAGGATTGACCACCGGGAGCGTCTCCTCCACCATGGACGCTTCCGGAATGATCCGTGAGTAGTCTACCTTGGACCATGGGTCCTTGATCAGTAGCTATGTGATGTTCTCCTCCCCTCTTTGTTCTTTATGGATTAGACCTCGTGAGAAGCCCTACATGATCGAGGCACATATGTAATTTTCTTCTATTGCTATGCTGAGTTTGTTGGGATATGATGGATTATGAGACTATGTTCAGTTTGTGATTGAGTAATATATTTGGTTCTTATCTTTTATATTTATGTTCTTGCGTAATTCTTGCATGTTCTCCGTTGCTGTTTATTGCTTTGGCCATGTAGTAGGTAGTGTCTCCAAGAGGGAACGTTATGCTCGATTGTGGGTTCATCCCCTCTGATGACACGCTTGAGTGACAGAAACATGAGTCTAGGGGATGTGTTGTTGCCACAAGGGGGAAAACAACAATGCTTGTAACCGCGGTTGCAAGGATTGTTTACTTTACGCAAAGTTCTTTTAATGCAGTTATCTATTGCTTTGGGTTTACACTTTGGGTGGGTCTCGCAACTTAATACCAGCGAGATGTTCTGGATAAATATCTCAAGGTGGATTATTAGTAGTAGATGCAGTTGGATTTAGGTCTACTTATTTTGGCGTACCGCCCATGCTTTTGAGCCTCGTCCTTTCTTTGTATCATAGTTAGCATTGCAGTGCGTTTTTAATCCTATCAATTTCCCAGATGTGATTTGTTTACCTCGCATAGCAGTTTTATTGTCTTTTGGGAGAGAGACATCACTAGTGAACATCACGGGACCCCGGTCCATATCCTCATCACTGTTTACATGCTCAATTTATTTCCCTCTTTTACTTTCTTGCTGCTATCACCATTATCATTATCCCTCGCGTTTGATCCTTTGTAAACAACAAGGCTGGAGAGATTGACAACCTATCTTAACTTCGTTGGGAGCAAAGTTATTTGTGTCGTGTGCAGGTCTAGGTTAAGAGAGCAATATATCAAACAACGCGTTGCTCGCTTCACCACTTACTTATCATTATCGGAGTCCTACTGGTCGACACTCTCAACCTTGGTATCTTCACCAAGGAAAACTTGCCGCTACGCTACATCTCACCTTCCACTTGGGGTAACCAACGAAGGGCAAGAAGCCGTTATCATCTCTCGCGTATCAGGGTGCACTGAGTTAATAGGCTAGTCCAAATATGATCAAAAGTGTATGAAAGTGTATATAAAACATAGCAATATCACACAAAACATGCATGGAGCAAGAAAAAAATTATAGATACGTTTGGGACATATCAGATGGAGAAGGCGTTTTCTTTGAAATGCACTTCGTTCTTGGCCCTGTTAGTGGAGTCAAACATGGCGGAGGCGGTGGTGGCCGTGGTGGTGGAGCTCGACGTTTATACGTCCCAAACGTATCTATAATTTCTGCTTGCTCCATGCATGTTTCGTGTGATATTGTTATGATCTAGATACACTTTCATACAATTTTGATCATATTTGGACTAACTTATTAACTCAGTGCACCACAGTGTCAGTTCCTGTTTTCTTTTGTTTTTCTATTTCGGGTTTCCCCCATATTAAAAGTGCTCCAAAAATTCGGGAAAATCAGATAAAAAATCTACGCAACGGAAGCTTCCGGAGTCCCGAAGGAGGGCCAGAGGGGCCCCACCTGGTGCCCAGGCAGCCAGGTGGCGCGGCCTAGGGTCTGGCCGCGCCGGGAGGCCGCCTGGACTCCTGATACGTCTCAAACTTATCAATAATTTCTTCTTGCTCCATGCATGTTTTGTGTGATATTGCTATGATCTAGATACACTTTCATACACTTTTGATCATATTTGGACTAACTTATTAACTTAGTGCACCCCAGTGCCAGTTCCTGTTTTCTGCTGTTTTTCTATTTCAGGTTTCCCCCATATTAAAAATGCTCCAAAAATTCGGGAAAAATCAGATAAAAAATCAGCCTACCGGAACCTTCCGGAATCACCAAAGTGGGGCCAGAGGGCCACCACCAGGGACCCAGGCGGCCACCTGGCGCGGCCTAGGGTCTGGCCGCGCCGGGGGGGGGGGCTCCTGGACCCCTGGTGGCCCCGCTGACTTCCCCCCTTCGCATATTTAATCTCCATGACGCGAAACCTTCGAAGACAGAACCTTTTTTCGCGATCTCACCTTTGTTCCGCCGCCGCCGCACTTCCAAGATCGGGAGCGTCAGCAGGACCCTTCCCGGCACCCTACCGGAGGGAGGATTGATCTCCGGGAGCTTCCCCTCGACCATGTACGCTTCCCGAATGTGCCGTGAGTAGTTTCCTTTGGACCATTGGTCCGTGATCACTAGCTATGTGATGTTCTCCTCCCCTCTTTGTTCTTCATGGTTTAGTTCTCGTGCGCTTCCCTACAGGATCGAGGCACATATGTAATTTTCTGTTGCTGCTATGCTGAGTTTGCTGGGATCTGATGGATTATGAGATTATGTTCAGATTGTGATAGAGTAATATATTTGATTCTTATCTTTTATATTTTTGTTCCTAAGTAGTTCTTGCATGTTCTCCGTTGCTGTTTATTGCTTTGGACAAGTAGTAGGTAGTGACTCCAAGAGGGAACATTATGCTCGATTGTGAGTTCATGCCCTCCGATGACACGCTTGAGTGACAGAAACATGAGTCTAGGGGATGTGCTGTTGCCACAAGGGGGAAAACAATGGTGCTTGTAACCGCAGTTGCAAGGATTGTTTACTTTACGGAAAGTGCTTTTTAGTGCAGTTGTCTGTTGCTTTGGGTTTACACTTTGCGTGGCGCTCGCAACTTAATACCAGCAAGATGTTCTGGATTGATATCTCAAGGTGGATATTAGTAGTAGATGCAGTTGGATTTCGGTCTACTTATTTTGGCGTACCACCCGTGATTTTGAGCCTCTTCCTTTCTTTTTTGCATAGATAGCATTGCGGTGCGTTTTTAATCCTGTCAATTGCCCAACTGTAATGTGTTTACCTCGCATACCAGTTTTATCGTCTTTTGGGAGGGAGACATCACTAGTGAACATCACGGGACCCCGGTCCATATTCTCATTACTGTTTACACGCTCATTTACTTTCCTGTTTTTATTCTTTAGCTGCTATCATTATTATCTGTTGTGTTGATCCTTTGTGAATAACAAGGCCGGAGAGATTGACAACCTCTCTGTACTCGTTGGGAAGCAAAGTTATTTGTGTTGTGTGCAGGTCCACGTCAATTGCGCCGTTGGCACCTACTTATCATCTCCGGAGTCCTACTAGAGACAAACCTTGGTATCTTCACCGAGGGAAATTTGTCGTTATCCTACATCTCACCTTCCACTTGGGGTAACCAACGAGGAGAGGTGTTCCACCTGTCAACTCTCTCGTCATCAAGAAAATTTCTGGCGCCGTTGACGGGGACTCCGAGTGCTAAGTTATGGGAGTTGCCCACTGATACGGTGAGGATGGTTCTCTCACTCCTCGTTGGTTACCCCAAGTGGAAGGCGAGATGTAGCGTAGCAGTAAATTTCCCTCGGTGAAGATACCAAGGTTTGTCTCCAGTAGTACTCGCAGAAATACAAGAAGGTGACAATGGCGCCAGAAATTACTTCGGGCTAACGGTGCCAGAAATTGGGCGGTTGTCGTGACCTGCACACAGAAACAAATAACATTGCTCCCAACGAGTACAAAGAAGATGTCAATTCCTCCGGCCTTGCTGTTTACAAAGGATCAACGCAAGAGATAATAGTACAACTGAAAGTAAGAACTGAAAATAAATTGAAGGTGTAAACAATGGTGTGAATATGGACCGGGGTCCCTTGATGTTCACTAGTGATGTGTCTCTCCCAAAAGATGATAAAAGTGCTAGAGAGGTAAACAAGTTACAGCTGGGCAATTGACGGTATTATAAACGCACCGCAATGCTAACTATGCTACAAAAGAAATGAAGAGGCTCAAAAGCAATGGGCAGTACGCCAAGGTAAGTAGACTGAAATCCATCTGCATCTACTACGAATCATCCACCTTGATATATCTATCCAGAACATCTCGCTGGTATTAAGTTGCGAATCCCACCCAAAGTGTAAATTCAAAGCAATAAACAACTGCATTAAAAGAACTTTGCGTAAAGTAAACAATCCTTGCACCCGCAGGTACAAGCACCGTTGTTTTATCCCTGGTGGCAACATCACATCCCCTAGTCTCATGTTTTTGTCACTCAAGCTAGACATCAAGGGGCTGAACCCACAATCAAGCATAACGCTCCCTCTTAGAGTTGCAACAAATACGCAACGGAGAACAAATACGCCAAAGTAAAATACGGCAACGGAGAACATGCAAGAATTTACTAAAGAACACAAATATAAAAGAGAACCAAATATATTACCCATCACAGTCTGAACATAATCTCATAATCCATCAGTTCCCAACAAACTCTGCATAGCAACACAGAAAATTACAAAAGTGCCTCGATCATGTGAGGCAGCTCACAAGGTCTCGAAAGTGAAAGCACAAAGAGGGGAGGAGTAATGTTGGAAATATGCCCTAGAGGCAATAATAAAAAATTTATTATCATATTTCCGTGTTCATGATATATGTTTATTTTCCATGCTATAATTGTATTAATCGGAAACATAACGCATGTGTGGTTGCATAAACAACACCGCGTCCCTAGTAAGCCTCTACTATACTAGCTCATTAATTAATGATGGTTATGGTTTCCTAACCATGAACATGAGTTGTGTATTAATTAATGGGATCATGTCATTAGAAGAATGGCGTGATGGACAGACCCAACTAAGCATAACAATATTGATCGTTTCATTAAGTTTATATTGTCATGCCTTTTATTGCCAAGTACCATGTTTCTTAAACCATGAGATTATGTTATTCCCGGGTACCGGAAGAATACTTTGGGGACATCAACCATCACATCGTGACAGGGTGATCATAAAAATGTCTTACGGGTATCTCCGAAAGTACTTGTTGAATTACATGAATCAAGACTGGGATTTGTCCCTCCGTGTGACGGTGAGATATACTCTAGGCCCACTCGGTAATGCACATTCGATAACGCTTGCAAGAACGTGACTAATGAGTTAGTCACAGAAAATGTCGTATTACAGAACGATTAAAGAGTACTTACCGGTAACGAGATTGAACTAGGTATAGCGATACCGACGATCGAATCACGGGTAAGTAAAATATCGTGTGACAAAGGAAATTGTGTACAGATTATAGTAGTCCACGACATAGTGGTTCAATCGATAAAGATATTCGTTGAATGTGTGGGAGTCATTACGGATATCCTGGTCCCTCTAATGATTATTGATCAGAAAGATGTCTCGATCATGTCTGCACGTTCTCAAACCCGTAGGGTCATACACTTAACGCTCGGAAACTCTAGAATAGCTCTGGGATAATTTTATTAATGGTGTTCGAATATTGTTCGGAGTCTCGTATGAGATCCTAGACATCACGAGGAGCTCCGGAAGAGTCCAGAGGTAAAGATTTATATAAGGCACGTTGATTTCAGGGTTCCAGAAAAGTTCGGCATTTTTTCGGCAGTGTCGGAATGTTCTAGAAGGTTCCGGAGGGTCCCACTATGGCCCCCTCCTGTTTTGGACGACCAAGGGTGGTCCAGTAGTCCATGTGACCAGCACTCCTTGGTTTATTATGCCAATAAATGGGAAGCCCTTCAATGGGAGGGTTACCACTCTTAAAAGAAAGGTGTTACCATCTTTTTAATGAGAGAGGGGTTTTCACTTGGGAATTGAAGTTTCTACAACCTCCTTGCCTATATAAGAGAGGGGAGAGGCTCACCAAGAACACCCAAGTCCTTCCACACCACCTCCTCCCTCACGTGCATCACTTGGCAAAGCCCTGCCCGCGGGAAACTCTTCACCATATCCACCACCACGCCGTTGTGCTGCTGGAATCGATCCCATCTATTTCTCCCTCTTGCTTGCTGGATCAAGAAGAAGGAGACGTCATCGAGCTGTAAGTGTGCAAGCCTCCGGAGGTACTGCTCATTTGCAGTGCTGATCGGATCGAACTTCACCAACAACTTCACCAAGCTGCGTTGAAATAAACGTTCAACGCGCGTGTTCTTTGAGGGTATGATGACCTACTCTCCCCGTTACTAGCATCTTCTAGATTGAATCTTGGATGTTGCTTCCGCATGGGAGAGAATTTTTTTGTTTTCTATCGCGCAATCTCCTACAGTGGTATCAAAGCTAGTTCTATGCGTAGATGATTTGTACGGTTAGAACACAATGAGTTGTGGGCGTTGATCTTCTTGTTGCCACCCTTCCATGTGTATTTTGGTTTTGCGGTATGGTTTGATGCAGCGGCCCGGACCAACTTTACAATCTTCGGATTGAGACCGGTCGGTTCCGCACTTGACGTGCAACTTGTATTGCACATGCGGCCTGCGGGTGTCAGTCGCTCTTACCATAGTATTAACCACATTTACAAAGGAGGGCTCTTATGAGATTCAGAAGAAATTTGTTATATCAACGTTGTGGTTTTTTTTGTAGTTAAGAACGGTTCTTATGCAAAACCCTAGAAGCCACGTAAAATTGAAAATTATAAGGGAGAGGCGTCTAACTTGTTTTTGTTGGGGTGCTTGTGATGGGGTATAACCCAAACTGTTCATATGATATATATTTGTAATGTATGAGATGATCATGTTTTGTAATGTTTCACGACTTGCATGTCGATGAGTACAAAAACTGGAAGGAGCCATATGGTTGTCTTAATTATTTATTGTATGGCCTGCGTGTCAACTTCAAACGCCATGTAATTGCATTACTTTATCGCTATGAGTTAGCAATAGTTGTAGATGCAACGCGGTGTAGACAATCATGGTTCCATAAGGTGGAGACCAACATGGTGCCATATTGGAGATCTTGTCGGTGCGTTCAAGACGGAGATCAAGGCGCAATAAAAGGGCTATACCATGTCACATATTTTATTCATGTGATGTTTGTCCTTTTATGCATATTATTTTGCGTGTGCACAACAGTAGAATTATAAGATGATCCCTCACACTAAATATCAAGATAAACGTGTTCTCCCTAAGTATGCACCGTCGCAAAAGTTCGTCATTTTGAAGCATCTCGTGATGATCGGATGTGGTAAACTCTACGTTCACATACGACGGGTGTAAGCCAGTTTTACACATGCAAAAATACTTTGGTTAACTTGACGAGCCTAGCATGTACATACATGGCCTCGGAACGCAACGAACCGAAAGGTTAAACACGAGTCATATGAATGATATGATCAACATTTTGATGTTCACCATTGAAACTACATCTTCTCTCGTGAAGATCGGACTTGGTGTAGTGGATTTGGGTCGTGTACCAATAGAAAACTATGAGGCATGTTGATTTCAGTGGGAGTTCGTTAGTAATTTGATTAAACTGAACTCATTATCATGAACATAGTCTAAAATTTTATTTTGCTAAAATTTTGTAGATCATGGCCCACATAGCTCAGTTCAACTTCAGCGCATTCCTTGAGAAAGAAAAACTAAAATCATCTAGTTCAAACTTCACTGACTGGCACCGCAACCTGAGGATTATCCTCACAGGGTGTAAGAAGCAATATGTGCTCGATGCTGCGCTAGGTGACCCACCTGCAGACGATGCTACAGAAGCAGAACATAACGTTTTTGAGACACGCAAAGATGACCACATTATAGTTTCTTGTGCCATACTTACATCTCTGGATACTGATCTCCAGAAACGTTTTGAACATCACGGTTCCTATGAGATGGTTGAAGAGATGAGAGATATGAGATATCTGGTAAGTTCTATAAATATAAGCTGGAGGAGCATAGCTCTGTCAGTGAACATGTTGTAACAATGGGAGGCTATATCCAACGCCTAATTCAGCTGGGATGTGTGATCCCAGACGAGTTAATCACTGACAGGGTGCTGCAGTCGCTCCCTCCGAGCTACAAAGGCTTTGTGTTGAACTATAACATGCAAGGCATGAATAAGACTCTCAATGAGCTTTTCGCGATGCTGAAATCTGCGGAAGTGGACATCAAGAAAGAACATCAAGTGTTGATGGTCAATAAGACCACAAGTTTCAAGAAGGCTAAAGACAAAAAGGAACACTTCAAGAAGAGTGGCAAGTCAGCTGCCGCTCGGGGCGGCAAGCCTGTTGTCGCTCCTGTGAAGCCCAAGGCTGGTCCTAAGCCGGACACTATGTGTTTCTACTGCAAGGGAGAAGGTCATTGGAAGAGCAACTACCCCAAGTACTTGGCGGATAAGAAGGCTGGCAATGTCAAAGGTATATTTGATATACATGTTATTGATGTGTACCTTACTAGTTCTCGTTGTAGTGCCTGGGTATTTGATACTGGTTCGGTTGCTCATATTTGCAATTCGAAACAGGAGCTTCAGAACAAACGGAGACTGGCGAGGGATGAGGTGACGATGCGCGTCGGGAATGGATCGAAGGTCGATGGCATCGCCGTCGGGATGTTACCTCTTCATCTACCTTCGGGATTAGTTTTAAACCTTAATAATTGTTATTTCGTGCCTGTGTTAAGCATGAACATTATATCTGGATCTTGTTTATTGTGAGACGGTTACTCGTTTAAATCACAGAATAAAGGTTGTTCTATTTTTATGAGTAATATCTTTTATGGTCATGCACCCGATGTAAATGTTTTATTCTTGTTGGATCTCGATAGTAGTACTTCACACATCCATAACATTGATGCTAAAATACGCAAAATGAATAATGATAATTCCACATACTTGTGGCACTGCCGTTTAGGTCATATTGGTGTAAAACGCAAGAAGAAACTCCATTCTGATGGACTTTTCTAGTCACTTGACTTTGAATCATTTGATACATGTGAACCATGCCTCGTGGGTAAGATGACTCAGACCCCGTTTTCTGGTACGATGGAATGGGCGAGTGACTTGTTGGAAATCATACATACTGATGTGTGTGGACCAATGAGCATTTCGCCACGTGGTATCGTTACTTCCTAACTTTCACTGATGATTTAAGTAGATATGGATATATTTACTTAATGAAACACAAGTCTGAAACATTTGAAAAGTTCAAAGAATTTCAGAGTGAAGTAGAAAATCATCGTAACAAGAAGATCAAATTTCTACGATCTGATCGCGGAGGGGAATATCTGAGTTACGAGTTTGGTATTCAATTGAAAAACTGTGGAATTGTTTACCAACTCACGCCACCTGGAACACCACAACGTAATGGTGTGTCTGAGCGTCGTAATCGTACTTTATTAGATATGGTGCGCTCTATGATGTCTCTATCCGATCTACCAATGTCATTTTGGGGCTATGCAGTAGAGACAGCTGCATTCACTTTAAATAGGGCACCATCTAAATCCGTTGAGCCGACACCATATGAGTTGTGGTTTGTCAAGAAGCCTAAATTATTGTTTCTTAAAATTTGGGGCTGTGAGGCTTATGTCAAACGGTTACAACCTGATAAGCTCGAACCCAAAGCACAAAAATGCGTCTTCATAGGATACCCTAAGGAAACTATAGGGTATACCTTCTATCACAGATCCGAAGCCAAAGTCTTTGTTGCTAAGATGGAATCCTTTCTTGAGAAGGAGTTTCTTTCGAAACGAGTGAGTGGGAGGAAAATTGAACTAGACGAGGTTATTGAACCTTCTCCCGAATTGGAGAGTAGCGCAGCGCAAGAAGATTTGGATATTTTGGTGCCGCCTTCACCAGCTAGAGAGGAAGAAGCTGATGATAATGATCATGAAGCTTCGGTCGAAGTTCCCGTTCGTCGGTCGACTAGGTTACGTACTACTCCTGAGTGGTACGGTAATCCTGTCATGAATGTTTTATTGTTAGACAATGATGAACCTACGAACTATGAGGAAGCGATGATGAGCCCAGACTCAGGAAAATGGCAGGACGCCATGAACTTTGAAATGGAATCCATGAAAGAAAACCAAGTGTGGACTTTGATTGACCTTCCTGATAGCCGCAAGGCTGTTGAATGTAAATGGATTTTCAAGAAGAAAACAGACGCTGACGGTAATGTTACTGTACATAAAGCACGACTTGTCGCAAAAGGTTTTCGACAAATTGAAGGAGTTGACTACGATGAGACCTTCTCACCCGTAGCGATGCTTAAGTCTGTTAGGGTTCTGCTAGCAATTGCTGCTTATTTCGATTATGAAATTTGGCAGATGGATGTCAAAACTGCATTCCTCAATGGAAACATTGAAGAAGAGTTGTACATGGTACAACCCCAAGGTTTTGTCAATCCTAAGGATGCTGGTAAAGTGTGAAATCTTCAGCGTTCCATCTATGGACTAAAGCAACATCCCGGAGTTGGAATCTTCGATTTGATGAGGTTATCAAAAGTTTTGGATTTTTCCAAAATTATAAAGAAGCTTTTGTTTACAAGAAAGGAGTGGGAGCTTGGTTGCATTTCTGATTTTATATGTAGATGACATATTACTAATTGGGAATGACGTCGAGCTGCTTAACAGTGTGAAAGATTATTTGAATAATAGTTTTTCAATGAAAGATCTTGGTGAAGCTGCATACATATTAGGCATTAAGATCTATAGAGATAGATCGAGACGCTTAATAGCACTTAGTCAAAGTACATACCTAGAGAAGATAGTGAAGAAATTCAATATGCAGGATGCAAAGAAAGGTTCTTTGCCCATGTTACAATGTAAGCCATTGAGTAAGACTCAGTGTCCAACTACGGCAACAGAAAGGGAAAGGATGAATAAAATCCCCTATGCCTCGGCCATAGGTTCTGTTATGTATGCCATGTTGTGTACTAGACCAGATGTGTCCCATGCTCTTAGTTTGACGAGCAGGTACCAAAGTGATCTTGGAGAGGCTCACTGGACATCAGTTAAACATATCCTTAAGTACCTAAAGAGGACTAAGGACATGTTTCTTGTCTATGGTGGTGATGAAGAGATCTTCGTAAAAGGTTACATCGATGCTAGCTTCAACACTGATCCAGATGACTCAAAATCTCAAACAGGGTATGTCTTTCTTTTGAACAGAGCTGTGGTTAGCTGGAGGAGTTGCAATCAGAGCGTCATTGCAAGATCTACATTAGAGGCGGAGTATATGGCCGCTTCTGAAGCAGCGACAGAAGGGATATGGCTGAAGGAATTTTTCATTGAACTCGGCGTTGTTCCGAGTGCACTGGATCCCATGGAGATCTTTTGTGACAACACTGGTGCCATTGCTCTAGCCAAGGAACCAAGATGTCATAAGAGCTCCAAGCATATCAAACGCCGGTTTCATCAAATTCTTGAGCATGTCATTGAAGGAGATATTACCATTAGCAAAGTACATACGAATCAGAATATCGCGGATCCATTGACTAAAGTTCTTCCACAAACAAAACATGATCAACACAAGAATGCCATGGGTGTTAGATTTCTGCCAGTGTAAACTAGATTATTGACTCTAGTGCAAGTGGGAGACTGTTGGAAATATGCCCTAGAGGCAATAATAAAATTGTTATTATCATATTTCCGTGTTCATGATATATGTTTATTTTCCATGCTATAATTGTATTAACCGGAAACATAATGCATGTGTGGTTGCATAAACAACACCGCATCCCTAGTAAGCCTCTACTATACTAGCTCGTTAATTAATGATGGTTATGCTTTCCTAACCATGAACATGAGTTGTGTATTAATTAATGGGATCATGTCATTAGAAGAATGACGTGATGGACAGACCCAACTAAGCATAACAATATTGATCGTTTCATTAAGTTTATATTGTCATGCCTTTTATTGTCAAGTATCATGTTTCTTAGACCATGAGATTATGTTATTCTCGGGTACCGGAAGAATACTTTGGGGACATCAACCATCACATCGTGACAGGGTGATCATAAAAATGTCTTATGGGTATCTCCGAAAGTACTTGTTGAATTACATGAATCAAGACTGGGATTTGTCCCTCCGTGTGATGGTGACAATTACTCTGGGCCCACTCGGTAATGCACATTCGGTAACGCTTGCAAGCACGTGACTAATGAGTTAGTTCCAGAGAATGTTGTATGACAGAACGAGTAAAGAGTACTTACAGGTAACGAGATTGAACTAGGTATAGCGATACCGACGATCGAATCACGGGTAAGTAAAATATCGTGTGACAAAGGAAATTGTGTACGGATTATAGTAGTCCACAACATAGTGGTTCAATCGATAAAGATCTTCTTTGAATGTGTGGGAGTCATTACGGATATCCTGGTCCCTCTAATGGTTATTGATCAGAGAGATGTCTCGATCATGTATGCACGTTCTCGAACCCGTAGGGTCACACACTTAACGCTCGGTAACGCTAGAATAGCTCTGGGATAATTTTATTAATGGTGTTCGAATATTGTTCGGAGTCTCGGATGAGATCCTAGACATCATGAGGAGCTCCGGAAGAGTCCGGAGGTAAAGATTTATATAAGGCAAGTTGATTGCAGGGTTCTGGAAAAGTTCAGGATTTTTTCGGCAGTGTTGGAATGTTTAGAAGGTTCCGGAGGGTCCCAATATGGGCCCCACCTGTTTTGGACGACCAAGGGTTGTCCAATAGTCCATGTGACCAGCCCTCCTTGGTTTATTATGCCAATAAATGGGAAGCCCTTCAATGGGAGGGTTACCACTCTTAAAAGAAAGGTGTTGCCATCTTTTTAATGAGAGAGAGGTTTTCACTTGGGAATTGAAGTGGCTACAACCTCCTTGCCTATATAAGAGAGGGGACAGGCTCACCAAGAACACCCAAGTTCTTCCACACCTCCTCCTCCCTCACGTTCATCGCTTGGCGAAGCCCTGCCCGCGGGAAACACTTCACCATATCCACCACCACGCCGTTGTGCTGCTGGAATCGATCCCATCTTTTTCTCCCTCTTGCTTGCTGGATCAAGAAGAAGGAGACTTCATCGAGCTGTAAGTGTGCAAGCCTCCGGAGGTACTGCTCGTTTGCAGTGCTGATCGGATCGAACTTCACCAACAACTTCACCAAGCTGCGTTGAAACAAACGTTCAATGCGTGTGTTCTTCGAGGGTATGATGACCTACTCTCCCCGTTACTAGCATCTTCTAGATTGGATCTTGGATGTTGCTTCAGCATGTGAGAGAAATTTTTTGTTTTCTATTGCGCAATCTCCTAACAACACCACTAGGAAAATAACAACACAACTTAAATATCAAACAACACAAATTACTTCAACATCATATGACTACAAGCAACTAGACTTCTCCCATGTCCTCAAGAACTAAAGTAACTACTCACAAGACATAAAAAAGATCATGATCAGAGGTGATAAATATATGATAAGCAATCTGGACATAATGGTATTTCTCCAACAAAACTCAATAGTATTCACCACAAGGTAGTAATCAACACCGGTAGAGTAGAGAGGATAGATAGTACGAATTACAACACAAGATGAACTTGTGAGATGAGATTGGATGGTGGTGGAGATGGTGCTGATGTTGGGGATGATGTTGATGATGATCTCGATGATGCCCGTGACGATGGCGATGACGATTGCGATGATCTCCCCTTCCGGGAGGTGATCTCCTCGGCGGAATCTGCACGCCGGAGAGCCCTTTTCTTCTCTGTAGGTTTCCGCCACGGAGCGGCGGCGGAACTCCGTAAAAGCTTCTCCTTTTAGGGTTTTCACGTAACAAGGAGTATATAGGCCAGAGGGGGGAGTGGCCCCAGGGATCCAGGCGCCCTCCCGGCGCAGCCAGGTGTGGGGCCGCGCCAGGTGGCCGCCTGGGGCCCCTGTGGCTCCCCTCTGGCCCCTCTTCGGCGAGTCTTCGTGAATCTCCTGGAAAATACCCCCGTCGATTTTCAGGTAATTTGGAGGTATTCTTCTTCAGCAACTCAGCGTCCACTTTTTACCGTTGAATCCTGCGTCTGCTGCTTCGACACCGGAAAGTTGCAAACTGTGTAAAACAATTCAAAAAAACATAAGAACATCATCGTAATGTGAAATATATAAATGAATAAGGATGAATTACGATATAAATAGTGATGCATTTTGGACGTATAACTCCCCCAAGCTTAGACCTCGCTTGTCCCCAAGAGAAAACTGAGCTCGGTAAAACTGTCCACAAGTTTAGAGAGTGAAGTTTCGATAAATAAAATACAGACAAGAAGCATCATGATCTTTTCACCAAACTCAAACATCCTAAATAGCAATCTCCAACTCCTAACTCCCTTATGAAAGAGTAATAACAATTCTAATCAAAAGTAGGGCTAAGGAAACTCATCAAATCATGGAAAACAAGTCCTTTGGTCAAGGGACAACTAAAAGCTTTTACCTTTGCTCTTTCTCTTTATATTTTGAAGAGATAAATTGGAACTTTTTGAAAGAACAAGATATTAGTCATGAAGTGCAAATGCTAACACAAAGGAAGATGTTTGCTTGGCAAATGCTTTTGCAAACAACTTACTTATCAAGAGATAATGTCAACAATGATATGCATGGCAAAACTTTAATGCAGCATTATATGGATGAATCTTCATCAGCATCAAGTGTCTGTTCTCTTTGGGAAAGGAGGAGGTATGGAAAACTGACTCAACACAAAAGTAAAGGAAAAATCCTTGTTAAAGGCAAGCAGGGAAAACTTAAGTGCTATCCTTAGATCAAACATAATGAAAACATGTTTTGAGAGGTGCATGATTTGTCAACGAATGCTAATAGATAACTCAATTGTTCTCAGATTGGACAAGTTTCGAGGAACGTCTCCCAAACGGGGATGATCACATCCCCGCAATCTCCTTTGTTTATCACTGCCAAAGTTTTCTGATTTCTCATGAACAAAGCGTGAAGGAGGGTTTGTTTGTCGTATTATCTTTTGTGAGCTGGGCGCTCTCATGCCAGTTCCTCCTCGTATTAGGGGTTTGCAGATTAGACATGCAATCCCGGGGTAAAACTTGTCCAACTTAAGAAGATCATGAATTAACTACTACTTCCTCATGATCTAAAACAGGGGCACAAAGTAGAAGATTTTGAACATCTAAGGATAACACAAAAATTCTATGCTTTAGGAGTGGTAGTGGAATACCACGAATAGGAAGGTATGGTGGACTCATATGGAAAGTACTGGTTTCAGGGTATGGATGTACAAGCAGAATTCAGCTTATCATAGAGGTTTGGCTAGCAAAGGCTTTGAGAGAACAGACAATTGATGATGACTTGGATGCAAAGCAATATAAAGCTTAAACATTAAAACAAGCATAGCACATCAAGTTGTCTTCCTTGTCAACATAACACTACAAGCATAATAACAAAGAGGGTTTTGGCTATGTCGCTACTTTGAGAAAAATAACATGCTTGTTGCTATGACCAAAGCTATGTTTGCCAAGATTAAATAAAGTTTTCAAAGCCATACCTGATATAAGGTCAATACTCCCCATAAGAATCATCTTAAGGTCGATTGCGTGAAGACAATACCGAGTTCAGCGAAGGGATCAATAGACTTCTCATTAATATTCCATCATAGACGACTCCAAACCCACGGATTCATAACTCTCCAAAAAGGAGTGATAGACCTCAATGCAAACACCTATGTTATAAGATAACTTCCCTAGACATGATACGACTCTACTTGACTCTAAAAGACATAGATAAAGATAAAAATACCGGGCACTCCCCCAAGCTAGGAACAAGCTAAGGGGATGCCATTACCCGAGGAGATTTACTCCTCATTCTTGTTTTGGTTGTTTCTTCAGATCCCTGATGACACGGCGAAGGGTTCAGTTCTCTGACTCCAAGACTTTCACCTGTACTTGTAGCACACGGAAATCTTCACAGAGTTGGTTGGTGATGCGGTAGGCCTCGGAGATGGTGGAAAGCATATGTTGATCTTCAGGTGAATTGGAGGGCCCTGAAAGTTAAGAGAAAGATCATAATGAGGTTGGACAGATCCCACCATGATGGGATTGCTTGGGCCTCCTTGTTGTTGTACGGTGATAGTCTTGACTTCCTCCCTTACGGAGCGCTCCATCTCCGCTCGTCTTGCGGCAGTTTCTTCTTCGGTAGCCCAATCAACGTGCTTCCCTTGATTAAGATCCTTCTGGACTTGACGTAGACGCCATCCCAAGAAGTCCTCTTCGCTCGAGCCACAAGAAAACATCTCTACTACTCAGCTTTTAGTCCTGGCAGAAACAGCTCAAAAAGAAAACACAGGAAATCGCGAGATACATTGCCGGAACGATCCGAGCAAATATATAGCAAAAACTTCTGCATAGAAAGGAAGGTAACATGTCAAAGCGGAGTCGGAGACGGGCTCCGGGGTGCCCAGGCGGCCTCTCGGCGCGGCCAGGGGTGGGGCCGCGCCAGGGGGGCGCCTGGACCCCCTGGAGCTGGTCTCCGGCTCCACTTAGGCCTCAAATTTTCTATATTTTGCAAAAAATCGAAATCTGGAACTTTTATGACGGTTTTGCGATGTTTCCTTACTGTAATACATACCTTTATTTATTATGCTTCTGCTGGTGTCTGAAACAGGGTTGCAACATGTTCTTCATGAGTTTTTGTGTATACCAAATCCACATCAACATTAGCAGGGTCTCCTGCTATGTAATGCTTAAGTATTTTCCCATTCACCACTTGAGGTTTGGTGCCTTCGATATTGTTAATCTTGATCGCACCCGAGCGGTAGACTTCCTCAATATGAAATGGCCCTTCCCACCTGGAAAGTAGTTTACCTGGAGAAAACCTGAAACGGGATCTAAACAACAAAACTTTATCACCAACATTAAATTCACGTTTCAGAATCCTCCTATCATGCCACTTCTTTACCTTTTCCTTGAACATTTTAGCGCTCGCGTAAGCTTCACTTCTCCACTCATCTAGAGAAGTCAAGTTCATGAGACGCTTTTCACCAGCTAACTTTGGGTCAGCATTAAGCTCTCTAATAGCCCAGAAAGCTTTGTGTTCTAATTCTAATGGCAGATGGCAAGCCTTGCCATAGACCATCTTATAGGGAGACATGCCCATGGGGTTTTTGTAAGCAGTTCTATACGCCCAAAAAGCATCTCCTAACTTATTTGACCAATCCTTTCTATTTCTATTGACTGTCTTCTGTAAGATCAACTTGATCTCTCTATTGGTGAGCTCAACTTGCCCACTAGTTTGAGGGTGGTACGGTGAAGCAATTCTATGATTGACATCATAATTTTCTAAAGCTTTTCTAAAAGCTCCATGTGTAAAGTGCGAACCCCCATCAGTCATGAGGTACCTGGGTACTCCAAACCTAGGAAAAATTACATCCTTGAGAATTTTCAAAGATGTCTTGTGATCAGCACTTTCAGTGGGGATTGCTTCTACCCACTTGGTTACATAATCAACAACAACTAAAATGTGAGTGTACTTGTGTGAGGAAGGAAAAGGACCCATAAAATCAAAACCCCAGCAATCAAAGGGCTCAATCACTAGAGAGTAATTCATAGGCATCTCATTCCTTCTACTAATATTACCAACTCTCTGACACTTATCACAGGATAAAACATAATTTCTAGCATACTTAAACAGAGTAGGCCAATAAAAACCTGATTGAAGAACCTTATGTGCAGTCCTCTCACCGGCATGATGTCCTCCATATGGACTATCGTGACATTGTTTGAGAATGTCCTTCTTCTCGTGTTCCGGTATGCAGCTTCTCACGATCCCATCTGGACCTTCTTTGAAAAGATGCGGGTCATCCCAAAAGTAATGCCTCAAATCATGAAAGAACTTCTTCCTTTGCTGAAATGTTAAACCTGGAGGCAAAAACTTTGCAACGATAAAGGTAGCATAATCTGCAAACCAAGGATCAGAGAGAGATTGTACTTTTACAACAGCTAGCTGTTCGTCTAGAAAACTATCGTTGACTGGAATGGGATCATGCGGTATATCTTCCATCCTTGAAAGATTATCCTCCACCGTATTGTCTACTCCTTTCCTATCGACAATCTGCAAATCCAATTCTTGAAGGAGTACTCATCGGATGAGCCTTGGTTTGGCATCCTTCTTCTCCATAAGATACTTAATGGCAGCATGGCCAGTATGAACAATAATCTTAGAATGAACAATATACTTCCTAAACTTATCACAAGCAAACACTACTGCGAAGAATTCCTTCTCAGTAGTAGCATAATTCTTTTGAGCACTATCAAGGGTTTTGCTAGCATAATGTATAACATTCAACTTCTTATCAACCCTTTGCCCTAGAACAGCTCCAACAGCAAAATCACTAGCATCACACATAATTTCAAAAGGTAAATTCCAATCAGGTGGTTGCACTATAGGAGCAGTTATTAAAGAGCTTTCTTAAGAACTTCGAAGGCTTCCTTACAATCTTCATAAAAAAAAGGAACGTGCTTCTGGAGAAGATTAGTGAGGGGTCTCGAAGTCTTATAAAAGTCTTTAATAAATCTTCTATAGAAACGAGCATGACCGAGAAAACTACGAATACCTTTGATGTCCCTTGGATAGGGAATCCTTTCAATTGCTTCGATCTTGGCCCTGTCCACTTCAATTCCCCTCTCGGAAATCTTGTGGCCAAGAAAAATTCCCTCATTGACCATAAAGTGGCACTTCTCCCAGTTAAGCACCAGATTTGTCTCCTCACATCTCTGCAAAACTTTATTAAGGTTGTGGAGACAATGGTCAAAAGAGGTTCCATAGACGAAGAAATCGTCCATGAATACCTCCACAATTTCTTCACAAAAACCATGAAAGATAGCAGTCATACACCTTTGAAAAGTAGCAGGGGAATTACATAAACCAAAAGGCATACGTCTGTAAGCATAAGTACCATAGGGACAATTAAAAGTGGTCTTCTCTTGATCAACAATGTTAACATGAATTTGAGAGAAGCCAGAATAACCATCAAGATAACAAAAGTGAGTATTGTTGGATAACCTTTCAAGCATTTGGTCGATGAACGACAACGGGTAGTGGTCCTTCCTGGTTGCCTTGTTCAGCTTCCTGTAATCAATACACATTCTATATCCAATAATAATTCTCTGAGGTATTAGTTCATTCTAATCATTAGGAACCACAGTTGTTCCTCCTTTCTTTGGAACACAATGAACCGGGCTTACCCACTTACTATCAGCTATAGGGTAGATAATACCTGCGGCTAGAAGCTTGAGAATCTCAGTTCTTACAACATCCATCATTTTCGGATTCAACCATCGTTGATGATCAACAACTGGTTTAGCATCAGGCTCAAGGTTGATGGTATGTTGACAAATAGACGGACTAATCCCCTTAAGGTCATCGAGGGTATAGCGAATTGCACCTCGATGTTTCCAAAGTACCTCCAATAAATGCTCTTCTTCATACCCTGAAAGGTTAGAATTGATAATAACAAGATATACTTTCTTTTCATCTAAATAAGCATATTTGAGCAAATCGGGAAGAGGTTTAAGATCAAACACTGGATCTTCTTTTGGTTGCGACAAAATTACCAAAGTCTCAACTGGAAGGTTGTGCTTTAGGATAGAAGGTTGTCTTAAGAATATTTCGTCCAGCTCATTCCTCTCCTGCATATGCAAATCATTCTCGTGGTCCTCCATATATTGCCGCAAAGGATCGTTAGGGGGAATAGCAATGGAAGCAATATATTCAATAATCTTATCATTACTAGGAAAATCAATACCACGAGGCTGCTTAGAGAACTTTGAAAAGTTAAATTCATATGGCTCACCATTGAATTCAACAGAAACTTTACCTTTCTTGCAATCTATTATAGCTCCACAGGTTCTGAGAAAAGGTCTACCAAAAATAATAGGACAAAAATTGTCCCTTACTGAACCAAGTACTAGAAAGTCGGTAGGATACTTTACCTTTCCGCATAAGACTTCAATGTCTCTCGCAATTCCGATAGGAGAGATAGTTGCTCTGTTTGCAAAATGAATAATAACATCAACTTCTTCAAGTTCACAAGATGAAATTTCACCCATGATCTCTTGATAAAGTGAATACGGGATAGCACTAGCACTCGATCCAAAATCGCATAGCCCATAATAATTATGATCTCCTATTTTAACATATACTACTGGAATACCTGAAATTGGGCTCTTATTCTTGGCTGTGACAAGGTTAGTGGAAACAACACAAAAAATTATATTGGAATATAAAGCATCATTAGTAATAAGATCCTTAACCAATGCAACTCGAGGATCGACCTTGATCTGGTCCTCAGGTTCATAAATTCTTCTATCACTCTTATTCATTATGACTGTCACAAAAGAGTGCTCCCTTATTCTTACGGGAAAAGGGGGCTTTTCATATATAATTGCAGGCACAGTAGGGTCATCAACATGAATATCAATAGATAATTCTTTGAATTTATGATGCTGACTCTTCTTCTTCTTAGAAGAGTCGATATGAGAGGCAAAGTCCTTACAATAACCAATCATCAGATGGGAATCAAGACCAATCTTAGAGCAAAAGGCATTAAAGGAATCAGTTTTCACATAGCTCTCTATATAATCATGCTCATAATTTATAGTAGGTTCAATACCTTTATCTATTTCCCAATCTTTGGTATTCTTCTAGATCCTTTCAAGGAGATCCCATCTTTCTTCAACGCTTTTCGTCTGAAATACCCACTGGAGGAGGCATCCAACATCTCCTTATCCTGACGAGAAAGTCTAGCATAAAAATTTGTAAGTATAGTTTTCTTAGGGAGCTCATGAATAGGACATTTGAGCATTAGAGATTTCAATCTCCCCCAAGCTTGAGCGATGCTTTCTCCGTCACGAGGCCTAAAGTTATAGATATAATTCCTGTCTCGATGAATTTCATGAAGAGGATAAAACTTGGTATAAAAGAGAAACATAAGATCATGCCAATCAAGGAAATGAGAGTTATCGAGAAGCTTATACCAATCTGAAGCTTTATCTATAAGCGATACAAAGAACAATTTCTTCATGACAAACTACTTTGATACACCTGCAAGCTTAAATAGTGAACATAGTTGTGATAAATATAGCAAGTGTTCACTGGGATGTCTATCTCCTGCATAACGATTAGCCAAAACACAATCGATAATACCAGCTGGTTTTTGATAAGGCACAATTTCAGTAGGGGGAGGTACAACCACCACATATGTGGGGTGTTTCCCCATAAGCAACGATCCAATAGCTAGGTTGCCCATACGGACAAAGAACAACAACATCAAAATAAAAACAACAATATAAAAATTTCCTTACCAGCTTCACTTACCAATAGCGCTATGCTCCCCGACAATGGCACCAGAAAACGTAGCTTGATGACCCTCAACGTAAAGGGATCTATTGTAGCATTTTCGATAAGTAAGAGTGTCGAACCCAATGAGGAGCGAAAGGTACTATTAGGTGATGGTGGACAAGGAAATACTGCAAACACTGAAAGATAACTTTTTAGGGGTTTTCGATATAAGCAACGATAAGATAAAAGCAAGCAAAGTAAATAGTACTGAGGAGCATCAAGTGGCCCAATCCTTTTGGGCAAAGGATCACATGGAGAGGTAGTCACGTGCTTTCACCATACTCCGTATCGACAACAAGTGTTGTGCTGATAAGTGTTGAGTGGGTGGATCTATGCTAGCACACCTTCTAGACTAAGATAAGTGCACTCTTATGATTAAACATCTTGCAAGCATCCGAAAATACAAGATAGAAATTAAGGCAAAGCCTAACCACAGCAATAAGATCAAGGATCTAGTATTCCCTTTTGCATAAGTGTGCAAACTCGGGTTCAGGTTTCTGTCACTCCGGCAACCCACCGTAAGCATTCTTAATACACAATATATTCCCCTAGGTCCTTAAGAAGGCTAAGTGTTGAGTGTTTGACTCACACAACACCACTAGGAAAATAAAAACACAAATTAAATATAAAACAACACAAATTACTTCAACATCATATGACTACTAGCAACTAGATTTCTCCCATGTCCTCAAGAACTAAAGTAACTACTCACAAGACATAAAAGAGATCATGATCAGAGGTGATAAATATATGATAAACAATCTGGACATAATGGTATTTCTCCAACAAAACTCAATAGTATTCACCGCAAGGTAGTAATCAACACCGGTAGAGTAGAGAGGATAGATAGTACGAATTACAACACATGATGAACTTGTGAGATGAGATTGGATGGTGGTGGAGATGGTGCTGATGTTGGGGATGATGTTGATGATGATCTCGATGATGCCTGTGACGATGGTGATGACGATGGCGATGATCTCCCCTTCCGGGAGGTGATCTCCTTGATACGTCCCAAACGTATCTATAATTTCTGTTTGCTCCATGCATGTTTTGTGTGACTTTGCGATGATTTGCTTGAACTTTCATACACTTTTGAGCATATTTGGACTAATCTATTAACCCAGTGCACCCAGCTGCCAGTTGCTGTTTTCTGCTGTTTTCGTATTTCAGGTTTTCCGGCCATTAAAAGTGCTCCAAAAAATCCGGAAAATCAGATAAAAAATCAGCGACCCGGAAGCTTCTGGAATCACCAAGGCAGTGGAGGGGGGCCACCACCAGGAGACCAGGAGGGTCCCTGGCGCGGCCCCACCCTAGGCCGCGTCAGGAGGCCTCCTGGCTGCCTGGTGGGTCCCCTCGACTCCCCCTCCGCCTATATTTAACCCTCGGGGTGGAAACCCCTAATATCGATCTGTTTTCCGCGAACTCCTCTCTGTACCGCCGCCGCCTCCGTTTCAAGATCGGGGCTGCCTGGAGAAGCTGCTCCGGCACCCTGCCGGAAGGAGGAACCCCCTCCGGGAGACCATCCATAGCCATGGACGCCTCCCGGATGTACCGTGAGTAGTCCCCCTTGGACCATGGGTCCGTGACCAGTAGCTATGTGATGTACCTCTCCCCTCTTTGTGCTTCCACTTTCGAGACCTCGTGAGCTGTCTCACATGATCGAGGCACTATTGTAATTTCTGCTGTTGCTATGCTGAGTTTGCTAGGATCTGATGGATTATGAGACTATGTTCAGATTGTGATGAGTAATATATTTGGTTCTTCTCTTTTACATTTTGTTCTTGAGTAAATTCTTGCATGTTCTCCGTTGCAGTATTTTGCTTTGGCCAAGTAGTTTGCTTGCAACTCCAAGAGGGAGCGTTCTGCTTGATTGTGGGTTCAACCCCTTGATGTCTAGCTTGAGTGACAGAAACATGAGACTAGGGGATGTGATGTTGCCACCAGGGATAAAACAACAGTTCTTGTACTCGCGGGTGCAAGGATTGTTTACTTTACGCAAAGTTCTTTTAATGCAGTTGTCTGTTACTTTGAGTTTACACTTTGGGTGGGATTCGCAACTTAATACCAGCAAAATGTTCTGGATAGATATTTCAAGGTGGATGATTCGTAGTAGATGCAGTTGGATACCGGTCTACTTACCTTTGCGTATTGCCCATTGCTTTTGAGCCCTTCCTTTCTTTGCAGCATAGTTAGCATTGCGGTGCCTTCATAATTTTGTCAATTCCCGAGCTGTGATTTTTTTACCTCGCTAGCACTTTTATCGTCTTTTGGGAGAGAGACATCACTAGTGAAAATCACGGGACCCCGGTCCATATGCACACCATTGTTTAAATCATTAATTTACTTTCAGTCTTTACTTTCAGTTTCCACTATTATTATCTCTTGCGTTGATCCTTTGTAAACAACAAGGCCGGAGGAATTGACAACTCCTCTGTACTCGTTGGGAGCAAAGTTATTTGTTTCTGTGTGCAGGTCCACGTCAACTCCCTAGCCCAAAGCTAATTTCTGGCGCCGTTGTCACCTACTTGTATCTCTTGGAGTCCTACTGGGTTGATAACCTTGGTATTTTCACGGAGGGAAATTTGCTGCTACGCTACTTCTCACCTTCCACTTGGGGTAACCAACGAGGAGTGATAACTATCCTCACCGTATCAAGCTAATTTCTGGCGCCGTTGCCGGCGACTCCAGTCTACAAGATAGGGGAGTTTCACACTATCTTTTATCTTTGCTTTTTAGTCTTGTTAGTTTAACTTTTAGTTTTTACTTTTGTGTCCCTTATAAAAAATACCAAAAATACCTGTTGCTACTATGGGTTCCAATGAAAACACCAAGTTGTGTGACTTCACTAGTCACAACAACAATGACTTTATCTGCACTCCTATTGCTCCACCTGCCACTTCAGCACCTTCTTATGAAATTAAACCTGCTCTGCTTAATCTTGTTATGAAAGATCAATTCTCAGGTGCTAGAGAGGACGCTGCCTTGCACTTAAACAATTTTATCGAGCTCTGTGATATGCAAAAGTACAAGGAAGTGGATGGAGACATCGTCAAGTTGAAGCTTTTTCCTTTCTCTTTGAGAGGAAGAGCCAAGGAGTGGCTGCAATCCTTACCCAAGAACAGTATCGATTATTGGAGTAAATGCAAAGATGCTTTTATAGGGAAGTACTACCCCCTGCTAAAATTATTCAATTGAGAAGTAACATTATGAATTTCAGGCAATTCGATAATGAACACGTTGCCCAGGCATGGGAACGTATGAAGACGCTTGTCAAGAACTGCCCAACACATGGACTGACTACCTGGATGGTTATCCAGACTTTTTATGCAGGCTTGAACTTTACCTCGAGGAACCTGTTAGATTCGGCCGCGGGAGGAACTTCTATGTCAACCACACTTGGTGCTGCCACAAAGCTACTTGATGAGATGATGCTGAACTACTCTCAGTGGCACACTGAAAGATCTCCAACCGGTAAGAAGGTAAATTCTGTCGAGGAGATCACCTCTCTAAATGAAAAGGTTGATCTTATCATGTCTCTACTTACCAAGAAAGCTCCTATAGATCCTCAGGATGTTCCTTTAAATTCTTTGGTTGCTCAAGAGCAAGTAGATGTGAACTTTGTCTCTAGAAACAACTTCAACAATAATGCTTATAGGAGTAATTTTAATAGCAACAATCCTAGGCCTTTCCCATCCAACAACTATGGGAACAACAACACTTATCCTAACTGAAAGTCCAAGTATGTGATCAGAGGGGGAGGGGGTGAATGATCACTTCAAAAATTTCGACCGAAACTATTGAAGTGAAGCATAAGTAAAGAGAAATAGCAAAGTAAAACTGGAAACGAAACAAATGCAGTGAATCAAAACACATTGAAGCATAACTGCGAAGAAAATGCGATACTGAAGGTAAATGCTTGAAGTAAAATGAACTGGGACTCGGCGATGTTTGTTCGACCAGTTCACGCTCTGCAAAGCGCTACGTCTGGTTGGAGGGACTGGTGATTGGACACGTGTCCACAACGGTCGGATTTGTCATTACTGCGCAACTTTACTTGAGGAACAAGTAAAGCTGACTCACGGACTTAGTTTTGCTTCAGAAGACAAAGAATGAAGTCTTTTCTACTGAAACTTAACTCAGTGCACATGAGATTTCTTCGCTCAGGCTTCTCACTTGCTGTGGATTTGATCTGAGCATTTTCTCAATGACTTCGGTGTCCACAAACTAAATACCCCTCTTGATAGTACGGTTTGTCCTATGACTCAAAGAACAGAAAAAGAACTACACAAAAACATCTAAGTCTTGCGCCGTCTTCTTCATTTCCTTCAATGAGTTGAGCTTCAGGACACCTTCTTTTTTGGGGGTCATCCTCCGTGATTAAGCTTCGCCAAACGAGGTAATGCTTCGATAACTTGAATACCTTCCCTGAAGCTTTATCACTTAGCTTGTCCTTCAGGAACCTATTCAACTCTTTATACTAGAAAACATTGTTAGTTCCTCTACTGTCTTGTCCAACAATATCCAAAACACACGGGGGCAAAACTTTGCTCTTACAATCTCCCCCTTTTTGGACTATTGTTGACAAAACATGCATCGATAAAAGATATAGAAGTTTTTGTGAAGTGATGGGACAAACTCTAAGATATGAAGTTTTTGCTCCCCCTGAATACAAGCATCGAAGATTTATATAATTGAAGTTAATGCTTGAGAGAATGTTCTTCGGTGGAGAGAAAAACAAATATCTTAGTGAATACAATTGCATTTGAAGATATATATATCCAGGAATGTATGCAATTGCTTCCAATGACCTGTGACTAAGAAAATAATAACCACCTAAAAGATAGAAGATACGAAGCAATACTTGCAATCAAAGGGGGTTATTAAAACTTAATCGTAACACAGGAGTAGCAGGACCGAAGTTAAACTTAAGTTACAACCCAATCGAAGAGAATGGAATGTTTGTTGTAACTTAACCAAGCCAAGCAAAAGCAAATAGCAAGAACCCTTTCCCGATGCAAATCTAACTCATCGATGCCCTCATTCTCCCCCTTTTTGTCAATGATTGGACAAAAGGTTGAGAAAGGTTCGAGAGATCTATTGCGCGGCATTAGCACCCTGGGAACCCGACGAAGCTGAGCTTGACGAAGACTCATCCGACGAAGACTGATCGCCTGAGGATTCTTATTCGGAAGAAGATGAAGGAATAGCTTCGTGGCGCGTCTGGGTGATGAGGTTGATATCGAGGTCGATATCGTCGAGGCCGTCGTCGTCCTTTGATGTAATGGAGTCGTTCTCAGAGACGGTATCAGGCCATATGGGATCAGGTTCGTTGACGAAAAATACTTCATCAATATTGTGTAGGGGAGGGATCTTCTGATTCTGGCGGTCAACTGTATCATCACGGGAAAAGTTTCGCTGGAGGTGCGGATACTCTTTGTAAATGCGATCGTTACGAAGGCCTTTGACAGAGTTGAATTTCTGGAGCCCCTTCCAGGAATGACATTTGAGAACACGCAGGTATTGATTGTTATTGAGTGCAATGTTGCCAACTCTGTTTATCTCATCAGCAAGAAATTGCATCTGGCGCTGATTGGCTTCGATGTAGTTTTCGAGCATTTGCTGCGACCGAAGATTAACTTCAAAGTGGTGGCAGTCTTTCTGGAATTTCTTGGATAAGTTTCGCTCATTGACTTCATGGCGCACACCAACATATGTGGCAAAGGGATCATTGGGCTTCCTCAGCAATGCCAAAGTGTCACGCACTGGTGGAAGGAAAAGCTTCGGATGATTGCGAGCCACAAAGTCTTCGTTCCTGCCATAATCACATACAACTTGCATCCAGGGAGCATAAGGTTTTAGTGTGAATGGAAGCTCTGCTGCATGAACCAAGTTCCTAATGAAGCAATCTTCAAAGTCAAAGATGAGACCATGAGTGAGCTTCATAATTGCATGCCTTGTCTGTGGATAAATGTTCGATTCTTTCGAAGCAGTGCTCAATGGGATCAATGAGTTTGACAAGATGTAGAACCAAGTCCTGGATATGAAGTTCAAATGCTTCGGGCGAATGTTTTTAGGAAGGTAAGTTGCAGAGACTTCAGTATCCAATAGAGTAGAAAATTCTTCTTCAGTCAGATCAGGTTCTAAGTGAATCTTTTCTTGGACTCCAGAATGCCTTGGAATGTTGACAATCTCCATGAATTCTGCAGAGGTCATTCTAAAGACTTTGCCTTGTATCATCCGTTCCAGCATCCATGAGCTGGGTTCATTTGCATTACCAGAAACATAAAGAGTTGCATAGAATTGCTTGATGAGTTCAGAATTGAAGGGAGTGCTTAAAGCAATGAACCGAATCAGATTCTGATTCTCAATGGTTTCGGCGACGTTCTGAAAGCAAGTGGCAGTGGAAAGACTTCGCATATCCAGAAATTTATGCCTAAATAGAACTCCTTGCTGACAGAAGACTTTGGTGTATAGGATTTGTTGCTCTGCAGTACAAAAGCGAAGATCATCTGTTGTGCGATCTGAAGCAAACGAACTGACACCAAAGAAACAGTGGCGCTTCTGATGCTGTTCTAAGTTGAAGTCCGGACCATGCCTTGAAGAATAACCAGCGCCCTTGGAGATAGGAAAAGTTTCACGAGGGTAATTTGAGTCAAGCTGGGTATCTTGGCAGTGGCGCGAATGTGCGCGAAACCTTTGCAGAGGAGCAATTGAATTGGCTCTAGAAGGGCCAACAGTTTGAGCGACTATAAGCGCTTGCTCTTGCGACAGATTCAGTATCTGAACTTGTTCTTCTTCGTCGTCATGTGCTTCGGTTTGAGGCACATTGGATTCGGAGTCTTGAGCGGTTCTGGCAGAGGAATAATCTCGGGTGCCACGGGTTCTTGAGTGGGATGGTGAAGGTGCATTTTCTTCATGGGGAGGTGATGGAGGTGGTGCGGGAGCAGCTGGTGGAGTGGGAATCCTTTGTGGTTCGGGGGTTGGAGCACGAATGGGTGTGGGTGCGCGGGGCGGAATGGGTGTGGGAGTTCATGCAGGTTTTGGAGTAGGGGTATGAGCTCTTTGTGGTGGAGTTGGTTTGGGGGTGGTTCTGGTAGGTGGAGGTGTGGGGGTTTTGGTGGGTGGAGCTGATGGTTTTGGTATGGGCTGGGATGGCTTTGGCTTCGGAGTAGGAGTGGGAACTGCTTCAGGACTTTCCTTTGGCTGCTCATCACTAGTGTCCATGTCAGCAGCTGAAGCCAAAGTAACCTTACGCTTCTTTGTGGTTTTCTTCTTGGGTGAAGGACCCGAAGCCTTTGAAGCAGTAGGCTTGGCAGCCGATGGTTGTGCAACAACTGGTTCAGCTTCGGGCGAGGCCTTGCGCTTCCGCGAATCTCTTTCCATAATGCACGCATTATGGGTCTTCACCATTTCATCAACAGCGGCCTTGACTTTGCCTCTGAAGATTTTGATGTTATTCTTGGTGGTGGTGTTGACGTCCGTCACTTGTTGAAGCAATTTCAGAGCGTGCTATTTGAATTCTTCATCTAGTCCTGATTCAGCACGCTTCTGATAGTTGTGAATCTTTGAAACTTCAGCTCTATCTCTGGAATGCAAATCCTTCAGCTGACTGATCATTGTGGAGATCATCGCTTTGATGGAGCTTGAGATGTAAACTTCTCCAAGATCATTAGCTTCAGGCTCTTCAGCAGCACATTTTTCCCAAAGGGCTTCAGTGATGCCCAAATGATCCCATAGTTTTCCTTCACGTGGGTCAGGGAACTGATGTTCACTATGGCGACCAGCTTCAGCTTGAGCTGCAGGCAGAGATATGCCTTTCTGCTTCGTTGGAATAGCTTCAGTGGGGGGAGTCATATCAATAATGGGCTTTTTCTGACTAGCCCGAGCCGCTTTCTCAGCTTTCTTTGTCCTGAGGCCGTCTAAAGTGGCCTTGCGTTTTGCTTCATGCTCAACCAGCTGTTTAGCTTCAGCGGCAGCTTTCTCTTCATTCTTTTCGGCTTCGGCGAGCTTGCGCTTCGTCTCAGCCTTCTCTGCAGCCAATCTGGCGGAGTCCAATTCCTTTTGTTTTCTCGCAGCATCCTCATCTGCTTTCTTCTTTTCGGCAGAACTTCTGGCAAGAATGCTGCGCTCAAGTGCCTCAGCGAGGTCTTTCTGTCTCAATTCTTCCTCTAGTGAGCTTTTGCTTCGTTGAAGGGTTTGGTGGGGCCGACTGCTTGGGCTTCGTTGGTGCAGAAACCTTTGCAGTTTGTTTCTTGGCAGGGTCATGCCTCTGCTTCGATCGCCTCTCAGTTTGGAGGGTATCAGCCGGTGGCTTGGAGGCCAAGGGCTTCGCAACCACCAAGTTTGATAGATCAATGGTGGGGCGAGCAGATGGCTTGACCTTGGGGTCTTGAATAGAAATCCCCTTAGCAGCAGGTTTCTCTCCTGGCTTCTTCTTAAGTGAAATCTGAAGCCTTTGCTTCCTAGGGGGAGCAGGATCATCAGATTCATCATCTGCTTCAGATTCTGATTCGTTGTCAGCAGCATTTGATTCATCCAATATCGAATCCTCAAAAGCATCTTGCTCTTGTCTGGCTTGCTCTTCATCTTCTGTGTAAGCATGAGGAGGAGAAGCGGATTTCTTCTTCAATTTCTTCTTTTTCTTCGAGCTAGGCCCAACATCTTGGGCTTTAGCTTCAGTCAACTTAGCCGCTTTCTTGGTTTCTTTCAGTCTCTTCTTCTCAGCAGCAATCCTCAATCGTTCTTGTTCCTCTGGATAATCATCTGGGGTCTTAAGAGTATTGGGGTGAGGAAGCTTCGGTGGAACTGGGTAGTATAAATGACGATTTTCTTCGGTGTACTGACTGCACATGGCCGAAGTATATTGATAGGGTGGACTGAAGGCAAATTGCATAGCCCACTTCCAGTCAGGAATGCTTTTGTACTTGTACCATCTAACAGCCCAGTACCTGCGAATGTTTTTCAAACGAATCTTGCGCTGATCCTTGGTTTCTCCAGGAGGCGTGTCATACCCCAGTTCACGACAAATGGATTCGGGGATGCCTCTGGCATTGTTTTTCTCCTTCGTTCTGCCACCTTTCTTCTTTGGAGCAGACCGTTCTGCTTCGTTGATGTGGTCAAGATTGGGAGACTCATTCCCGAAGCCTAACTCCGCAGACATCCTGTGAAAAGCATAAAGGTAGCGAGGGAAAAGGCAAGTATGGAATGAGCACCAGCAAAAGTTTCGATCCAAAAACAAAAGGTTTTGACAAGAGATTCAGTGATGAATAAGGGTTATGATTCTTGTCTGTTCTGAGCTAGACTTAACCTCATCCAAGATGAACTGAAACCCTAACACAGAACAGATAGACTCAAACCCTAACTTCTAACCTGAATCGAGATGGGAACCTTTTGCTAGCAGAGACAGGTTTCCCAACGGAGCAACAATCCACCGGATCAAAGAGACCTAAGGAAACATCCCGAAATCAACCTAAGAACTCGGATCCAATCTGGAAACAGAAGAACAGATGAAGACAGAGATTGGATCGAGGCTCGGCGTAGCCTAACTCGCTGGCGTCTAGCAGCTACGGCGGCAATGAGAGAAGAGGAAGTGCTTGTCGATGGCGTCAAGTCCATGGCGGCGCTCTTCTGGCAGTGAAGTGGCGAGAACGGCGATGGGGACGAAGAGCTCGGCGGCGCGCTCGGGAAAGAGAGGGTTCCGGAGAGATGCGAATGATTTGGAAGGTTGGATTCACTGGGGGGATGCCTTATATAGGCAGGTCTGACAGGAGTTTTCAGATCTGATCGGACGGCTCCCAGCGACCGTCTCTCCGGATTCTACGACGAGGATTTCATGGCGAATCGCGAGAAAATCTTAACGACCCAGATTTGACGGGATCTCAATGACCGAAGAATATGTCCTCGACTTGAGTAAAACTTCGATAAAAATTGGAAGCATTTGATTCGGAACTCAATGAAGTTCGAAGCAAAATACTTTCCGTTTCAATTGTGCTCAACCATTTTGGACAGACAGAATAATAAAGAAGAAGAACAAAAGGGGTAGGGTCCGAAACTTATCGCCTCGAAGAAAAACCAAACGAAGCAAAGGGTGATAAGCATAGAGGACTAGATTCAAGCGAAATAAAATAAAATAAACGAAGCAAAATCAAACAACAAAACCAAAAAGGTAGGCAACGAAGTAAATGAATATATACAGGAGTAAAGGTTTGGTCTTACAGAACATTGCGTGAGTCCAATATATTGAGCTCACACCTTAACGCACAGAACCTTTTCTCATCCAATGGTTTCGTAAATATGTCAGCCAGTTGATCTTCAGTTCTGACATGACTTATAACAATATCTTCACGCTAAACATGATCACGAAGAAAATGATGGCGAATGTCAATATGCTTCGTGCGAGAGTGCTGCATAGGATTGTGAGCAATTTTGATTGCACTCTCATTATCACAAAGAAGGGGAATTTTCTTCACATGAATGCCATAATCCTTCAGTGTTTTCTTCAGCCAAAGAATTTGAGTACAGCACGACCCAACAACAATGTATTCGGCTTCAACAGTAGATATTGAGACACAGTTTTGCTTCTTTGAAGCCCAACACACAAGTGATCTTCCAAGGAAATGACAAGTTCCTGATGTTGATTTCCTATCCACACGATCACCAGCCCAGTCTGAATCAGAATAGCCAATAAGATCAAACTGAGTTCCCTTGGGATACCACAAGCCCAAGGTTGGTGTGTGAGCAAGATACCGAAGAATTCGCTTCACCGCAGTATGATGTGATTCCTTTGGATTGGCCTGAAAACGAGCACAAATACATACTGAAAGCATAATGTCAGGTCTAGATGCACAAAGATATAAGAGAGATCCAATCATAGACCGATATTTCTTCTGGTCGAAGGCCTTGCCCTTCTCATCAGCATCTAAGAAGCCATTGGTAGCCATTGGAGTCTTAATAGTTTTGCATTCAGTGAGACCAAACTTCTTCAGGCAATCCTTGAGATATTTTTCTTGAGAAATAAAGGTGCCATTCTTCTGTTGACGGATTTGAAGTCCAAGGAAAAACTTCAATTCACCCATCATCAACATCTCATATTTCTTCGACATCATTTTGGCAAATTCTTCGCTGATTTCATTGTTAGTGCAGCCAAAAATAATATCATCTACATATATTTGACATACAAACAAATCACCATTATAAGATCGAGTGAAAAGTGTTGGGTCAGTTGTTCCTGATTTGAAGGCTTTCTTCAGAAGGAAATCCTTCAATGTGTCGTACCAAGCACGAGGTGCTTGCTTCAACCCATAGAGGGCCTTGTGTAACATGTACACCATGTCGGGTTTCTTTGGGTGTTCAAAACCTGGAGGCTGCATAACATACACTTCTTCCTCGATTTCTCCGTTAAGAAAAGCACTTTTCACATCCATTTGATAAAGTAGAATACCATTGAAATTTGCAAATGCAAGCATAACACGAATGGATTCGAGACGAGCAACTGGAGCATAAGTTTTGCCGAAATCGATAAATTCGATTTGGGTGTATCCTTGTGCTACCAGTCGTGCTTTGTTTCTTACCACTATACCATCTTCATCTTGCTTGTTGCGAAAAATCCACTTTGTACCAAACATGTTGTGCTTCGTGGGATCAGGTCTATCAACCAAGGACCAGACTTTGTTTCGCTCGAATTGGTTAAGTTCTTCGAGCATAGCAGTTAACCAATCTGGATCCTTCATGGATTCATCAAACTTTGAAGGTTCTAGCATGGAGACAAACGAAAAATTTCCAAAGAAGTTAGCCAAACGAGTACGAGAGCGAGTTGTGGGACGACCTGGTTGATGAATTTCTTCAAGGATCGAATCAACATCAACTCTTCTTCGAACTCGTGATAAGGTTGAATCATTTGCTTCAGGCTCAGCTTCTGCTTCAGGATCTGCTTCACCTTCTGCTTCAGGATCTGCTTCACCTTCAGCTTCATCATTTCCTTCGGGATTAGCATTTCCTTCTTTCCCTTGCTCTTCTTCGTCCTGTTCATCATTGGCTTCAGGATGTTGATCTCTAGCGCCCCGGGCTATGTGTGGGAACATTGGACCATCATCATCCCTATTAGCTTGACGAGCATTAGCTTCAATAGGGAGAATTTCTCCAATAGCCATGGACCTGATCACTTCATCAAGAGGTGGTTCATCTAGATCATGAGGCAAATGCTCTTTTTGAGAGCCATTAGTTTCATCAAACCTCACATTTACAGTTTCCATAACTTTCCCAAAGTGAGAGTTATACACTCTGTAAGTGTGAGATTTTGAGCCATAACCTAAAAGAAAACCTTCATGTGCCTTAGGGGCAAATTTGGAGCTATGATTCATATCTCTAATAAAGCAAGGAGCACCAAATACCCTAAGGTACGAAACATTTGGTTTGTTTCCAGTGATAAGCTCATGTGAAGTTTTCTTCAAAAATTTGTGAAGGTAAACCTTGTTGATGATATGATAAGCTGTGTTAATTGCTTCGGCCCAGAACCTAATAGGAGTGTTGTATTCAGCAAGCATGGTTCTGGCCATTTCAATAAGAGTTCTATTCTTCCTTTCAACAACACCATTCTGTTGAGGAGTATAAGCAGCAGAGAACTCATGAGTAAAACCATGATCATCAAGAAAATCTTCAATATGAGTATTTTTGAATTCAGTTCCATTATCACTTCGGATATGCTTTAGAGATAATTCATATTCAGTTTGAGCTCTCTTAGCGAATGACTTGAAGATTTCAACAACTTTGCTCTTGTCATCCAAAAACAAAACACAAGTATAACGAGAGAAAACATCAACAATAACTAGACCATATTTGTTTCCTCCCAGGCTTGCATAATTTTGAGGACCAAAAAGATCCATATGAAGCAATTCAAGAGGACGAGTGGTAGTCATGATAGTCTTCGCTGAATGATGTTTCTTCGTAATTTTACCATCTTCACAAGCACTGCAGAGACGATCCTTATCGAATTTTACTTCGCTAAGGCCAATAACATGGTTCCTCTTCACTAAGTTATGAAGATTTCTCATCCCTGCATGACCAAGTCTTCGATGCCATAACCAACCAGATGAAGCTTTTGCCATTAAGCAAGTGGATACAGCAGGGCCCGAAGAAAAATCAACAATGTATAAATCTCCTTTTCGGTAACCCTCGAAGACAAACGTATAGTCATCCTGTGAAAAGACAACACAACGCAAAGCAGAAAATAGAACAAGCATACCCATATCACATAACTTCGAAATAGACATAAGATTATATCCAAGGGATTGGACTAGCATAACCTTGTCAATGTGCTTATCTTTCGATATGGCAACCTTACCCAAACCTAAAACTTTACCCTTGTTGTTATCACCGAAGGTAATGTACTTCTGAGAAGAGTGAGATAGTTTTGCTTCGGTGAATAACTCCTTGTCTCCGGTCATATGATTTGTGCAACCACTATCCATGACCCATTCGGATCCACCGGAGACATAGCCCTGCAGAAGAATTAGTTCTTCTTAACCACCCACAAATGAGCAGGTGACTGAGATGTTGAAGCACTGGTTGAAGCAATATTAAATCGAACAGGAGTGTATTGCTTCGGTGTACCATCAAGTACACCATAAATGTAAGTCCTCTGCGAATGGTTAGGATAAGAATGAGCATATGCAATCTTAGTCTGGTTATTATGAGGACGATAAGTATGACGAACAGTGCGATAGTATTGCTTCTGCGGAACATTTGATTCGGGCACCAGTGGATCATTTCTCGTTTCAAGAGAATATAAATGATTCAGTGGTACCGAAGACTTTACCCTGCATAGTATGGTTAGCAGGCAGTTTTTCCACAAGTGCTTTATGCACCCATATCTGCCTCTTATAGAAGCCATTCTTAGGAGGAGTACCAACGTACTCAGTTGTAACCTTTCCCTGTTCATCTTTGATGAGCTTGTAGTCTGAATCAAGTGATTCGTCTACAATAGCTTTGTTCATCTTGCAGTCAAAACCTAAAAGGTTAGCAATGTCAATGGGGTTCTCCTTCGCTAGGACCCAAACAGTCTTAGGATACTGCTCAGGTTCCCAATAGGTGCCATCCGGTTTTATCTTTCTTTCAAAACCAACACCCTCATTCCTTGGGTTCCTGTGAAGGAGAGCCTTCCTCAGGATGTCACAAAGATATTGGTGACCTTACACACTTTTGAATATCCCTGTTTCAAATAAGTTTTTCAACTTGAGGAGTTCCTCGGTAACAGCAGGATTTTCCTCATCAGAGGCATTAGTATCATCAATAACAATAGGAGCTTTGCCTTTGGAATTAGTTTTGCTTCATTCCAGACAAGTTAAGCAAGATGAATCAGTTTTATGATTTGCTTCAGAACCTTGTTGAGCCATGAGAGAGAGATTGGCATTTTCCAACTCTTCATGAGCCACTTTCAGTCTTTCGAGAGCCATTTTCCTCTGAAGAAATTCATAGGTGTCTCATAATCAACTGAAAGAAGATCATGCCGAGAGGATAATTCTTCAAACTTTTCCTTCAGAGCTGCATGCTCATTAGTCAAAGTTTGACCTTTCTCTATCTCATCGATCAACAGAGTTTCTGATTTCTTAATGGTTTTGCTTAGCGAATCAAGTTCATCTTGTTGGATTGAAGCAATTTTAGCAAGTTTAGCATAACTTATCTTCGAATCACTATCATATGAGGAACAATCAGAAGTATCATAGTTAGATTTTGATGAAGATACCTTTGCCTTGGCCATGAAGCAATATGCAGGAGTTTCATCTTCACTACTGTTGTTGGTGAAGAATGAGCTCGAAGCTTTGGATGAAGAATCTTCTGAAGCGAATGCCAAACCAGCAACACCATCTGATTCGGACCCATACCCAGATCTTGAGCCTGATTCAGCTTCGGACCCAGAGGCTTCGTCTTCAGAGTTCATCTCCTTTCCCAGATAGGCCTTGGCACAGTGAGAGCTGCTTCGCCGAGACGAGCGAGTCTTCGATGAAGAACCCTCACGCTTCTTGTGATACTTCTTCCTCTTGTCATCATCAGAATCTTTCTTCTTATCTCTTCTCAAACTGGAATCATGTCTCTTGGACTCATAGCTTCTGGAAGATCTGTGGGACTTGGTTGAGGAGTCTCTGAGCGAATGCTTTGATTTGTTCTCAGCTTCCCACAGAGGGCAATCAGCAATGTAGTGACCTGGTTTCTTGCATTTGTAGCAGCAGTTGTCCTTTGATGGAGAGCTTCTTGAGGATGAGCGGTGAGATGAGTGATTCGAGCTCCTTGAAGACTAACTCTTTTTCGGTGAAGAAAAATCTTTTCTTTGGAAGCGGTTGAAGCGTCTCATGATCAATGCTAAATCTTTTCCAATGCTTGCAGGATCATCTAATTCGACACCTGAAGCAGAACTGACTTCGGGTGAAGAATGATGTGAAGCTTTTGCTTTAAAAGCATGAGTTTTTCTTCGAGAGCCATTTATGTCACGTTTCTCATCTTCTTCCATTTCAAAAGTATTGAGTCTCTGAAGAATATCAGCGGCAACAAGACGTCTGAAATCAGTCCTTTCCTTGATCATCAACACAATGTGATCAAACGAATCATCCAATGAGTGAAGCAAAGTTCTTACAACTGAGTGAGGAGTAATGTCATCAGCACCCCGGGAAATCAACTCATTTGCAAGAGCTGTGAGTCTGCTGTATATGGAGCTGACTTTTTCACCCTCGTTTCTCTTGAAGCAATAGAATTAGCTTCGGAGTGTGTCAATTCTGGCATCCTTCTGGGTAGAAACACCTTCACCAATCTTTTCAAGATAGTCCCAGACACCTTTGGCAGATGGAATATTCTTCACTTCATGATACTTTTCTGGTGTCAAGTGATTGGTGATGAAAACCAAAACTTCAGAATCAAGATCAATAAGTTTTGCTTCTTCAGGAGTGATGGCCTTCTCATCGGCAACATTGACTCCATACAAGAAAACTTGCCAGGCAGTCGAGTTGATAGCCATGATATTTCTCTTCATTTTGTCCTTCTAGTACGGGTAGTCCTTCCCATTGAAAACAGGAATAGGTTCGCCAGAGCGAATAGCTGCGAAAGACATACTTGAAGACACTCCAGGAGGTTAATCCAAAACACACAGAGTGTAGGGAGTGACTAGGTCTGATACCAATTGAAAGTCCAAGTATGTGATCAGAGGGGGAGGGGGTGAATGATCACTTCAAAATTTTCGACTGAAACTATTGAAGTGAAGCATAAGTAAAGCGGAATAGTGAAGTAAAACTGGAAACGAAACTAAATGCAGTGAATCAAAACACATTGAAGCATAACTGCGAAGCAAATGCGATACTGAAGGTAAATGCTTGAAGTAAAATGAACTGGGACTCGGCGATGTTTGTTCGACCAGTTCACGCTCTGCAAAGCGCTACGTCTGGTTGGAGGGACTGGTGATTGAACACCTGGAGAAAATCTCTCTCCGTCCGTTGCTCCACTGCACCAAACTCCTTGAGCTTGGTCAATTCTTCCCTCGTGGTTGATTATTGAGGAAATCACCGAAACCTTTGACAAACTGGAATTCGAGGCGACAATTACTCTTCGCTCTCTGAAGAACAACACTCTAACCGTCTAGGAGAATTGCAGTTCTCCAAGATAAAAAGGCTAGTAAGCTTTCACCTAAGTCATCTCGAATCTACTCAGATCAATGGGACTTAGGCTTCAGTATTCTGGATTTTGGGTTTTGCTTCGGTGGCGTTTTTGGGGTGCTCTCTACAGTCTCTCTCAGGAATATTCTGAGAGAAGCCACCCGCAAATGGAGGAGGGAGCGGCGTATTTATAGTTGGCGATCCCGAGGTGCGGAATGACCAAATTGACCCGAGGTGACAGCTTGACACGTGTCCACAACGGTCGGATTTGTCATTACTGCGCAACTTTACTTGAGGAACAAGTAAAGCTGACTCACGGACTTAGTTCTGCTTCAGAAGCCAAAGAACGAAGTCTTTTCTACTGAAACTTAACTCAGTGCACATGAGATTTCTTCTCTCAGGCTTCTCACTTCTTGTGGATTTGATCTGAGCATTTTCTCAATGACTTCGGTGTCCACAAACTAAATACCCCTCTTGATAGTACGGTTTGTCCTATGACTCAAAGAACAAAAAAAGAACTACACAAAAACATCTAAGTCTTGTGCCGTCTTCTTCATTTCCTTCAATGAGTTGAGCTTCAGGACACCTTCATTTTTGGGGGTCATCCTCCGTGATTAAGCTTCGCCAAACGAGGTAATGCTTCGATAACTTGAAGACCTTCCCTGAAACTTTATCACTTAGCTTGTCCTTCAGGAACCTATTCAACTGTTTATACTAGAAAACATTGTTAGTTCCTCTACTGTCTTGTCCAACAATATCCAAAACACACGTGGGTAAAACTTTGCTCTTACACTAACACAAAAAACTCCACCTTTGAACTAGAGACCTTGCTCAAAGACTTTATCACTACCCAAAAAGCCTTCAACAAGAGTGTGGAAGAGAAATTAGATAAATTAGATATTCTCTCTTCGAAGGTAGACAACATAGCCCATGATGTAGAGATGCTGAAGATTAGAACTTCTCCCCCCGAGGAGAGGAAGACCACTCCTATGAATGCCATCCAAGTACAAATTAATGAAAACATTAGGATGATGGGAAAACTAAAAGAGAGATGGGCCAGAGAAAATGAGGAAGAAGAAAGAATTAAGAGCCTTCCTACATACCACACAGTAGCCACTATCCAAGTAGTTGAGGATGTCCAAACTGTTAGCACCCATCACACCCCTAGTCCCACTAGACCTACCAATGGTGATGCTACCACCTCAACCATAGATGAAGAAACCTCTATGAACATAGAGGCTTTCAAACAAGTGAGCCTAAATGATATCACTACATCCTTGATAGATAGTAGTGACCTAGACTTTGACAACTGCACTTTACCTGAAGTTATTTGTTTCCTACACAAGATGTCTAGAGACCCCCACACTAGCACATTAATCTTGCCGTCACAGACCATATCACCAATGCTCTAATCAAAGTTAGGGAGGAGAAGCTTAGACTAGAAGCCTCCATACCTAGGAATCTAGAAGATGGTTGGGATCCTATGATTAAAATTAAGTTGAAAAACTTTTCTTGCTATGCTTTATGTGATGTTGGAGCTAGTACCTCTGTTATGCCCAAACGAATGTATAATATATTTGAATTGAAACCTTTTGATCCTTGTTCTTTTGGTGTTCGTCTTGTTGATTCTTCCGTAAAGAAACCTTTGGGGAAGATCGACGGTGTTCTTATCATTGTAAATGACAATTATGTTCCCGTTGATTTTACTATTATGGACATTGAGTGTGAGCCCTCTTGTCCAATTATTTTGGGACCTCTTTTTCTCCGCACAGTTGGTGCTGTTATTGACATGAAAGAGGGGAATATCAAATTCCAATTCCCTCTCAAGAAAGGGATGGAACCTTTCCCTAGTAAAAAGGTTAAGTTACCTTTTGAGTCCATCACACGGGCTAGTTATTTTCTTGAAAAGACTTGATCTTCTGCTTTAAGCCTAGCTAATGGCTCTAAAGAAGCGCTTTTGGGAGGCAGTCCGCAACGAATTTAGGTTTTTCTTTTTTTTTCTTATATTCTTAGTGGTCTAGATGATTGTTACTACTGTAGAAACATCATTGTATCTTTACTTTTCAAGCTTTGTGCCAAGTTTAGCCTCATACGACAAGGGAAGTGAAAGTTGTGACATGTTGTCCAGAAAACAGATTATGTTCCCGTGACTAGAAAAATCAGAGAAAAATCCCAGTTCAAATTTTTGAGATGAATTTTTTACACAGTGTGTTCTATACAATTAAGAAAGTTTCGTATGTTCTTAGTTTTTTGATTTGAGTTGCAGAAGTACCCCTAGAAAATTCGTTTTTACCTGCTGGTCGGTTTTTCATAGATTCTGTCCTGTTATGCCTTTTCTTCGTTTTGCAAACCTTAAGCTTGCTTTTTCTTTGCAAAAACTTGTTGGAAATCTTGAGAAACAGTAGCTCTTCAAAGTTATCTTTATTTCCAGTAGAGAAAAAATTATTTTATTATGGGCACTAACCTCTCTAATCAGTCTACAATGAGTTATGTATGAAGGGAGTTTTCAAGTGTGCGATGTAAGATGATGAAAGAAGATCTTGGAGTGTCAAACGCTCAAGCTTGGGGATGGCCATGTGCACCCTCAATAAATATTCAAGGAGACTCAAGCTTATAAGCTTGGGGATGCCCCCGTGCATCCCCTTCTTCATCAAAAATTATCAGTTCGTCCCTCGTTTCACTATATTTTTATCACTTCATGCGTTGTGTGCTATTCTTGGAGCGTCTCTGTGACGCCCCCAAAATCAGACCGTGTACAGTAATCATACACACAGGTTACACGACTGAGATTAGGGTGCCACGATGATAATATCACAGCACAACACTAAACACAAAAGGATAAACAAATATATTACAATAGAGGGGGTCACGCGGACCCGAATATATAAGTCATACAAACCATAATATCTGAGTACAGACATAGTTAGTCAAGTTTTGCCTTAAGAAGGCTAGCACAAATCACATCAAAGATACAGAACGAAAAGGCGAGGCCTCCTGCCTGGGATCCACAGTACTACTCCTGGTCAACGGGGAACTCGACGTCGTAGTAGGCGCCTCCGGAGTACTCCTGCTCCTGGGCTCCAACGTCGGCTGCAGCGGCCGATCAGGCAAAACAGTAAAGGAAATAAAGCAGGTGAGTATCTAGTATACCCGCGAGTCTTACATCCGCTACTAAGCATTATGCATGGTATCAACGGAATGAAGAGGCTGTATATAGTGGACTGAAAGACAGAAATTCATAGCAAGGGTAAGAAGCTAGGCCTATCGAACACTAGCATCTTCCGACGATGTCTTGCAGCATGAGTTAAGAATCAGCCAACAGTTTATACAAAACAGTAAAGTAACAATGAAGCAGAAGTTGCTGCAACATTGAATAATAATAAGTTGTAATAATTAACAATGCCTCCGAGTTCACCTCCTCGACATCCCCGCGAGGAAGAGAACCCGGAACCATACAGTTTAATAGTAATAGTTTCTAGTGGTAAGATCCAGCTTCAGCATAAAGCATCCTGTTACCGTGGACACGGCTATTCGAATAGATTAATCTTCCCTGCAGGGGTGCACTTGTGTTACGCTACACGCACGGATCTCCAGGGTGGCGGGAACCTTGTTAGGGAACGCTCCACCGAGGCTATCCGACACTTCATAGCCCACCTTTCAAACTCAACAGAGAGGTCATCCGCCGGTCTAAATCCTAAGTACGACGGGCCTTGGACCCCAACCCGGACGTACTCCTGCACGGTGCGTGGCTGGCCGGTGAAGTTAAAGCAAATCCAAAATAAGACACACCGCTCGAGCAAATAAGACAACACCACTTCCCGGCGCAGGCCGCGGTACTGCTGACGTCTGAAGAGTCCTCGGACGACACTAAGAAGCGGAGGAGCCCATAACTCGTAGTTCCCACGGGTAGGTAGTGCGTACATGGCATATAGCCAACTCAAGACATTCACTGAACCATTTAGCATTTTAATTAACCTGCGCGGCAACCGTTATCGTTGCCTCGACTTAACCGACCCGCGGACAACGACAGCAGCCAGGACCACCAGTACATCGGTGCCTGCCCTGTCGTCCCACCAAGTCACTGCGTTTACCAACAAGGTGAACCGTCTCCTTACCTTGTCTCGCGTGTGCTCCTGGAGGAGCTCGACTTTCGTGGTTTGGTAACTCTCGCGGCCAACGATCAGGGGCCAAGCACACCGGTACACTGGTCGTACCCTCCCTGTCGTCCCATCGCAATACCTCTCGCGGGCACCGTTGGGTCGCCCGACTTCTTACCTGAAGGACAACCGTTTACAGGACCCTATGGCGGTAAGACAAAGTCAGCCTCGAGTGGAGTACAAGGCTTGCTCCTTGATAGCTCACACTTGAGGTGACTAGGCATAACCCAGATAGGGGCCTGCGACGGTGTCTGCATTGTATCGTACCTGTGCAGTTATAATATTTTATCCGCGTTCACTCCCCTGAGTGTTCACGGCCCTCTATCTAATCCTAGCTAACAATGCGCAGGGCTCACTGCTGAATAATGCATAATAATAATAATAGGCAGCATAGGATAAGGGAAGGCACATCAAGGGGCGACAAAAACAGGCTATGCAATTGAATAGGATTGTAATCGTAGCAGCAGCGGTAACAATGCCTAGTGCAAGAAAAGTACGGAAAGATAGGCGATATCTGGGGAAGAGAATGGCTCTGCTTGCCTGCAAGCTCGACGGTAGTAGTAGGGTCGTCGACGACGTAGTCGTACTCAGCAGCGGTGTAGTCGACGGCAGCAGCGGGGTCTACCGAAGATTAAGGGGGGGAAGGAAACAGTAAATACACAGTAATAATATACAAACAGATGCATGACAAGACAGATGAAAATGTTAACTGTATTCTAACGCAGTGCAATGCATATTGCTCGGAGCGGAAATTCATCTGAGGATGAACTACCGGCTCCGGGTGATTACCGGACAGGGTGTCCGGAGGGGGAAAGATCAAGACGGAGGTGTCATGGTTACCGGAACAACATAAGGGGTTGTATCCGTGCTAGTTGAACCATTCCGGACAACTTTCGTGTTCGGAATAAATTCATTCGGGCACTCTAACAGTACCGGACAATTTATCGGACAGACGGTCCGGAGGGGGAATGTTCGATGTTCGTTGTGTTAGAGGGGTGTGGTGAGGATATGGGCATCGTATCTGTAATCGTTGATCCGTTCTGAGTAACTTTCGTATACAAAAGTTTTTGATCCGGGCAATTTTTATCGGTACCGGGAATTATCGACAGACGGCCCGAAGGGGGGAATGTCGATGTTCGGTACGTTAGAGGGGGGTGGTAGACATACAGATAGCATATCCGTATTCGTTATATTTTTCTGATCAACTTTCATGTATAAAGTTTTTTGAATCCGAGTTACGGTTTAAAACTTATTGAATTTCAAAGTTTTAAATCAATTTAAATGATTTTCTGGATTTTCTTTTATTATTTATTTAAACATTATCCAAAACATTATCTACAACATTATCCAGAACAGTGCTGACATGTGGGACCCGCATGTCAGCCTCTGTTATTTATAAATCATTTATCTAAATTAGAAAATGCCTCTGGACCCACATGTCAGTGACTCAATTTAATAAAATCTTTTAATAAATAAAAACCTGACAAGGGGGGCCTAGGTGTAAGGGTCTCAGGTTTTAATTTAACCATTAGCTTAAACTAACAGTGGGTTAAGGGGGCTAGGCCCACCTGTCATACTAACATATCCATTTAATCCATTTTATCTTCCTAACAAAGATTTCCCGGGGGTGGCCCACATGTCAGTGACTGATTAAGTCCTAACCAGATTGCTAATGACCCATCTGACATTTGGGACCACACGTCAGTGGCACAGGCGACCCGCCGGCGGCTCGCCGGCGAGCAGACTCCGGCGAACTCGAGCTAGCGCTCGATTCCGAGCACCAAACGAGGCGCGGCTTGTTGCTACGGGTTCAGGGAGACGAGCCGCTTCGATCTACGGTGGGGGAGAGCGAGGGGGCGGTCCAGGTCGAGCTCTGCTTCAAAAATGGCGGAGCAGCCGCTCGGGCTCCAATGGCGACTTGTGCAGCGAGGCGAATCCGGGCGGTCCAGTGGGTGGAACTGACTCTATGGAGCACAGGGAGTATAACGATGCCAAAAGCGTGGCCTGGGGCGGCTTGTGTGCACGTCCACGACGACAAACGGCGGCGGCCGGAGCAGCTAAAGGGGGTTTCTGCACGGGGACCTAGCGGGCGTCAACGGCCAGTTGGCGACGAGCGGGAAGCTCACCAGGAGCACGACGGAGGTGGCAGCGGGCTCGATGAGGGGCTGAGGCGGCCGGAATCGAAGTCGAGGTGGCCGCGGCCGGGGTGGGGGAAGAAGACGCGGGCGGCGCCTGTGGTGCTCCCCGGGCTCGATTGGATGCTGTGGTCGACGAAGACGACGACGGCGCAGCCTCTGGACACCACGTCGGGGCGGACCGTGCCCGTTGGCCACGTCTGGCCACGGCAATGGCGACGGCGGCGCTCGGGAAACTTTCCCCGAAGCGTGAGAGAGGAGGAGGAGGGGAATGGAGGTGCGGAGGTGTCCAGGGGGTCGGGGGCTTCGTCCTTATCCCGTCGGCGTCGGGGGGGAGCAGTTGGAGGGCGGGGCCGGGCTGGCAGCGACGTGGCCACGGCGGCCGCCGTACGGGCAGGTGGGGGTGGTTGGAGGAGGAAGAAGACAAGGGGGAGTGGGCCTGGGCTGAGGTGGGCTTCGCCCCAGGCGAGTTTTAAAGTTTTCCCATTTTCTGGGTTTTTTGTTCACTGTCCTGTTGTTTGTATTTTAATTTAGTGCCTTTTGCATTTTTGTAAAATGGGTTAGGTGTCCCAATATTAGTATAACATGATATGTCAGTGCCACAAAAAGTTTTGAAGCAAAATAAAATCATTAGATATTTACTTTAATTATTAAATGCCCCAAGTAAGGGTTTTAACCTACTGTTTGAATTGTTTGGAATTTTCTGCAACTCCAAAAATTACCAAAGTTGGCCCCACATCATTGTAATGATTTTAGGCAATTTACAAAAATAGTTCCATGATTTTTGGAACAACTTTATTTGAGCACTTTGGTTTTAATTTCCATTTGAGGTAGTTTCAACTAGGGTTTGGTTTCATGATGAGAAAAATGCATTGGGCTTTGTGTTTTGATTACCAAACAGCATGGTGTGAAAAGAGCTGAAGCAAAGTTTGATTAGGGACAGGGGATAACAGTGATTAGCAAACAGTGATAGTCAACAGTGATGATGATTACTGTTACAAGCATCTGAGGGTGTTACAGTCTCGCTCTTAGGTTTTGTTTTTATACCCCAGCTTACTCTTTTGTGTGGGAGAGATACACGCTCCGCTTGAACTAGATCTCCTCATAGGATTTGCATGCTTATTCTTTTAGCTGTGAGTTGTTCCTTTTCTTTTCTTAGCTGCTGCTTTGTTAGTTATAGTGCTTTAGTTTTTCTAGAGCTTTTCTTTTGTGTTAGGTTGAACTTTCTATAGGTTGCATTTTTTATCTTGTTAGAGAGTTTGCCTGTTGCACTGAGTTTTGTGTCTTGACTAGAAAGTAGGTAGTTGAAGTTGCTATTCTCTTTGTAGTAGTAACTTGCCATAGTTTTGAGGTATTGACTAGAGTAATGTTTGAACTTTTGGTGTCAAGAGCTCGAGCCTATTAGTGATAGATGTCGTATTTTGGGCAATCCGTGTGATTTTTGAAAACCAAAAACTCCTGTTGAGAACTCTAGCTACTAGATGGATCACTAACTTCTGGAGGGTTCGAATATTAGAGTACACTCACGTACCATGAGTCGAGGATGCGCAAGGATAACCAAACCCCCATACACTCCTCCTCGGGGTACTTGTCTCTTTCTGAACCTCCTGATTAGATTGAGAGATACTGATAATAAGTGCATGAGTTCTTCGGACTAATGTGAGTATTCGAAAGTTGACACTTCCACCCACCTATACTTTTTCTAGCCTCTTCGGTACCGTGCATTGCTCTTTCTCACCTTGAGAGTTGGCGCATACTTCGCAGGTGCATCCAAACCCTTGGCACGATACGCTCTGTCATCATAAGCCTCCTTATATATTTCCTCAAAACAGCCACCATACTACCTATCAAGGCATTTCCATAGCCTTTCCGAGATATATTGCCATGAAACATCAATCTTCTCATGACTTGATCTTCATGTCATACATGCTACTTGCTTGATCGATGAGCCGCATGCTAGTTGGGCCTTGCCCTAATCATTGCTACATGACGCGCTAGTATCATTGCATATCCTGCTATCCTGGCAGAGGCATACATTTGCATCATGATAGTTATATCTTCTTTATGTGAGTACCTTTGTAAAGTGTGAAAGATCTCCTATATTCTTGTAAAATATAGAGCGTCGCCCCTAAAGTGAGGAAAAGATCCCAAAGAGGACAAAATCAAAAATCCCAAAGAGGACAAATGAGAGTTAAATAGAAAGAGCCATTGAGGCCACCAAAAAATACAAAAAATAGAAAAAAGAGAAAAAGAAAAAGAAAAATAAAAAGAGAGAAGGGGGCACACTAATATTGCTTTTGAGAGATCCACACTAGTACTTCATCCTCTATCCCTTGTACTCCATAGAGATCATCATCATGCATATAGCTATGTGGGGACCTTCACACTATAGAACTTGGCTTGTATATTCCAATGATGAGCCTCCTCAAACGAGCTCTAGGTATTCTTGAGCAAGCAAGTTAGATGCACCCCCACTAGTTCCCTTGGAGAGCTTTTAGCTCAAATGTGCATCCGTTGCATGGCAATCCCTACTCCTCACATCATATCTATCATATGGCCTTCTCTCACCTATGATTGTCCTCATTGATGTGAGCCTTTCACACCTTTTTGTCTTCCTCCTCCACCTTCTTTCTGTTTCGCCTTTTAGGTGTCAACTTACTTGCTCACGCTCATCCATTGCATGAGTCCTCAAAATATCGAAAGGGAGTGGATCAGTTTGACTTGTACCTGGCTAGTCGTCTAGGGACGAGTCAAGATAAGAATCCAAAGGAGACCAAGTGTGAAACTTTAGTAGATAGTTGTTCTCAACAAAAAAATTTCTCTCTTTTTCCCAGTCCCCTGCTTGCACGAAAACACCATCTGGAGACATTCGAGTCACGGACAGCGAGAGCTCTTGCACCTTTTGTTCTTTTGTTGCTTGTGTCAATGCTAATATAGACTCTTGCTTGTTAAGACTTGAATTGAATTGCATGCTTTAATTGATTTACTTAAAAGTCTTTATATGGTTTTGTGGCATGTCACCACAGAAATTATGCTTGTTATCATTTACCTACTCGAGGACGAGCAGGAATTAAGCTTGGGGATGGTGATACGTCCCAAACGTATCTATAATTTCTGTTTTCTCCATGCATGTTTTGTGTGACTTTGCCATGATTTGCTTGAACTTTCATACACTTTTGAGCATATTTGGACTAATCTATTAACCCAGTGCACCCAGCTGCCAGTTGCTGTTTTCTGCTGTTTTTATATTTCAGGTTTTCCGACCATTAAAAGTTCTCCAAAAAATACGAAAAAATCAGATAATAAATCAGCGACCCGGAAGCTTCCGGAATCACCAAGGCAGCGGAGGGGGGCCACCACCAGGAGACCAGGAGGGTCCCTGGCTGCCTGGTGGGTCCCCTCGACACCCCCTTCCGCCTATATTTAGCCCTCGGGGTGGAAACCCCTCATATCGATCTGTTTTCCGCGAACTCCCCTCTGTACCGCCGCCGCCGCCGTTTCAAGATCGGGGCTGCATGGAGAAGCCGCTCCGGCACCCTGCCGGAAGGAGGAACCCCCTCCGGGAGACCATCCATAGCCATGGACGCCTCCCGGATGTACCGTGAGTAGTCCCCCTTGGACCATGGGTCCGTGACCAGTAGCTATGTGATGTACCTCTCCCCTCTTTGTGCTTCCACTTTCGAGACCTCGTGAGCTGCCTCACATGATCGAGGCACTATTGTAATTTCTGCTGTTGCTATGCTGAGTTTGCTAGGATCTGATGGATTATGAGATTATGCTCAGATTGTGATGAGTAATATATTTGGTTCTTCTCTTTTATATTTTGTTCTTGAGTAAATTCTTGCATGTTCTCTGTTGCATTATTTTGCTTTGGCCAAGTAGTTTGCTTGCAACTTCAAGAGGGACTGTTATGCTTGATTGTGGGTTCCGCCCCTTGATGTCTAGCTTGAGTGACAGAAACATGAGACTAGGGGATGTGCTGTTGCCACCAGGGATAAAACAACAGTGCTTGTACCCGCGGGTGCAAGGATTGTTTAATTTATGCAAAGTTCTTTTAATGCAGTTGTCTGTTGCTTTGAGTTTACACTTTCGGTGGGATTCGCAACTTAATACCAGCGAGATGTTCTGGATAAATATGTCAAGGTGGATGATTCGTAGTAGATGCAGTTGGATTTCGGTCTACTTACCTTGGCGTACTGCCCATTGATTTTGAGCCCTTCCTTTCTTTGCAGCATAGTTAACATTGCGGTGCCTTCATAATTCTGTCAATTGCCCAGCTGTGATTTGTTTACCTCGCTAGCACTTTTATCGTCTTTTGGGAGAGAGACATCACTAGTGAAAATCACGGGACCCTAGTCCATATTCACACCATTGTTTAAATCATCAATTTACTTTCAGTCTGTACTTTCAGTTGCCACTATTATTATCTCTTCCGTTGATCCTTTGTAAACAGCAAGGCTGGAGGAATTGACAACTCCTCTGTACTCGTCGGGAGCAAAGTTATTTGTTTATGTGTGCAGGTCCACGTCAACTCCCTAGCCCGAAGCTAATTTCTGGCGCCGTTGTCACCTACATGTATCTCTTGGAGTCCTACTGGTTCGATAACCTAGGTATCTTCACCGAGGGAAATTTGCTGCTAAGCTACATCTCACCTTCCACTTGGGGTAACCAACGAGGAGTGAGAACTATCCTCACCATATCACTCCTCGGCGGAATCTGCCAGTCGGAGAGCCCTTTTCTTTTCTGTAGGTTTCCGCCACGGAGCGACGGCGGAACTCCTTAAAAGCTTCTCCTTTTAGAGTTTTCGCGTAACGAGGAGTATATAGGCCAGAGGGGGAGCCGGGAGTGGCCCCAGGGCTCCAGGCGCCCTCCCGGCGCGGCCAAGGGTGGGGCCGCGCCAGGTGGCCGCCTGGGTCCCCTGTGGCCCCCCTCTGGCCCCTCTTCGGCGAGTCTTAGTGAATCTCCTGGAAAATACCCCCCGTCGATTTTTAGGTAATTTGGAGGTATTCTTCTTCAGCAACTCAGCGTCCACTTTTTACCGTTGAATCCTGCGTCTGCTGCTTCGGCACCGAAAAGTTGCAAACTATATAAAACAAGCCAAAACAACATAAGAACATCATCGTAATGTGAAATATATCAATGAATAAGGATGAATTACGATAGAAAATAGTGATGCATTTTGGACGTATCAACAGGGCAGCCAGGAGGCCTCCTGGCGCGACCTATGGTGGGGCCGCGCCAGGGACCCTCCTGGGGCCCTGGTGGGTCCACCCCCGTTCTTCTTTGGTGATTCGGGAAGCTTCCGGGTCGCTGATTTTTTATATGATTTTTCTGGGATTTATTTGGCACTTTAAATGGCCGGAAAACCTGAAATACAAAAACAGCAGAAAACAGGAACTGGCAACTGGGTGCTCTTAGTTAATAGGTTAGTCCAAATATGATAAAAAGTGTATGAATGTTCAAGCAAAACATGGCAAAGTCAAACAAAACATGCATGGAGCAAGAAAAATTTATAGATACGTTTGGGACGTATCACCCACTACCCTTTATCTTTGCTTTTTAGTCTTGTTAGTTTACCTTTCAGTTTTTATCTTTGTGACTTATATCAAAAATTACAAGAAAAAACTTCCACACTTGCTGCTACTATGGGTTCCACTGTAAACACCAAGTTGTGTAAATTCACTAGTCACAACAACAAAGACTTTATCTGCACTCCTATTGCCACACCTGCCACTTTAGCTACCTCTTATTAAATTAAACCTGCTTTGTTAAACCTTGTTATGAGAGATCAATTCTCTGGTGCTGGAGATGATGATGCTTTACACTTGAATAATTTTGTTGAGTTATGTGATATGCAAAAGTATAAAGAAGTAGAAGGTGATGATGTTAAGATCAAGCTTTTTCCTTTCTCTTTGAGGGACGGAGCTAAAATATGGTTTCAATCTTTGCCTAGGAATAGCATAGACTCTTGGGATAAGTGCAAAGATGCTTTTATTGGGAAGTACTACCCACCTGCTAAAATTGTCCAATTGAGGAGTAACATTATGAATTTTAGGCAATTGGATAACGAACACGTTGTCCAAGCTTGGGAACGTATGAAATCTCTTGTTAATAAATGCCCTACACATGGTTTGACTACCTGGATGGTTATCCGGACTTTTTATGCAGGCTTGAACTTTACCTCACAGAACCTGTTAGATTCGGCCGCGCGAGGAACCTTTATGCCAAATACACTTGGTGCTGCCACCAAACTTCTCGATGAGACGATGACCAACTATTCCCAATGGCACACCCAACGCGCTCCTACAGGTAGGAAGGTAAACTCTGTCGAGGAGATTACCTCCCTAAATGAAAATTTGACTTAATTATGTCTCTACTTACCAAGCAACCCTCTATTGATCCTCATGATGTTCCTTTAAATTCTTTGGTTGCTCAGGAACAAGTAGATGTGAACTTCATTGCTAGAAACAACTTTAACAATAATGCTTATAGGGGAAATTTTGCTACAAATCCTAGACCGTTTCCATCCAACTATGGGAACAACAACACTTACCCTAGCAACAAGAACCCCACTTCTGAACTAGAAAGCATGCTTAGAGACTTTATCACTACCCAAAAATCCTTCAACAAGAGTGTAGAAGAGAAAATAAAAAAATTAGATAATCTCTCTTTGAAGGTAGACATACTAGCCCTTGATGTTGAGATGCTTAAAATCATAACCTCTCCCCTTGAGGAGAGTAAGGCCACTCCTACTAATGTTATCCAGTTACAAATTAATGAAAACATTTGGATGATGGATAAACTTAAAGAGAGATGGGCTAGAGAAAAAGAGGAATAGGATAGAATTAAGAGCCTTCCTACACACCACACAGTTGATACAATCCAAATTGTTGAGGACACTCAAACGATTAGCACCCAATACACTCCTAGTCCCATTGGACCTATTAATGGTGATGCTAATACCTCAGACTTAGAAGAAGAAACTCCTATGAACATAGAGGGTTTCAAACAAGTGAGACTAGAAGACACTACTACCACCTTTGATAGTAGTGATATTGATTTTGATAGTTGTACCCTCTCGGAAGTTATTAGCTTGCTACACAAAATGTCTAGAGACCCCCACACTAGCACACTAAATCTTGCCTTCACGGAGCATATCACAAATTATCTCATCAAACCTAGGGAGGAGAAGCTTAGTATAGAAGCCTCCATACCTAGGAAGCTAGATGATGGTTGGGATCCTATGATAAAAAATAAATAAAATAACTTCTCTTGCTATGCTTTATGTGACATTGGAGCTAGTACCTCCGTCATGCCCAAAAGAATGTATGATATGTTTGAATTGAAACCTTTTGATTCTTGTTCTTTCGCTGTTCGTCTTGTTGATTATTCCGTAAAGAAACCTTTGGGGAAGATCGATGATGTTCTTATCATTGTCAATGACAATTATGTTCCCGTTGATTTTATTATTATGAATAGAGAGTGTGAACCTTTATGTCCAATTATTTTGGGACGTCCTTTTCTTCGCAACGTTGGTGCCGTTATTGACATGAAAGAGGGGAATATAAAATTTCAATTCCCTCTCAAAAAGGGGATGGAACACTTCCCTAGAAATAAAATCAAGTTACCTTTTGAGTCTGTTACACGGACTAGCTATTCTCTTTCTCTTGATAAAACTTGATTCTTCTTTTGCTTTATGCCTAGTTTAAAGTCGTGAAAGAAAGTGCTTGTTGGGTGGAAACCCAAGATGTTTTTACTTCTGTTTTTTGTGGTCTCAATGATTTTTACTAATGTAGCAACATAATTGTATCTTTATTTTCAAGCCTTGTGCCAAGTTATTGCCTCTTCTGATAAGGGAGGAAAAAGTTGTGACATGCTGTCCAGAAAACAGATTTTGTCTGCTTGACGGAAAAAATTCAAACAAATAACCAGTTCATCTTTTTGCGCTCAATTTTTTACACAGCGTGCTCTATACAATTGTTAAACTTTCGTATGTTCTGAGTTTTTTTATTTGAGTTGCATAAGTACCCCGAAAAAATTCTTTACTACCTGTTGTTCTGTTTTTCACAGATTCTTCCATGTTTTGCATTTCCTTACTTTTGCAAACCTTAAGCTTGCTTTTTCTTTGCAAAAACCTTTTGTTAATCTTGAGAAACAGTGGCTCTTCAAGAATATATTTATATCCAGTGGGGAAAATTATTTTATTAAGGGTACTAACCTCTCTAATCAGCTTATGATGTGTTATGTATGAAGAGAGTTTTCAAGTATGCGAGAGAAGATGATGAAAGAAGATCCGGGAATGTCAAGCGGTCAAGTTTGGGGATGCCCCCATCCATCCCCAATAAATATTCAAGGAAAATCAAGCATCTAAGTTTGGGGATGCCCCCGTGCATCCCCTTCTCCATCAACAATCATCAGTTCGTCCTTCGTCTCACTATATTTTTATCACTTCATGCGTTATGTGCTATGCTTGGAGCGTCTCGCTCTTAGGTTTCCTTTTTAGTTTTCTTTAGCTTTTCTTTCTGTTCATAGCAAGTTAGACCCCAGCTTACTTTCTGTGGGAGAGAAAGACGCTCCACTTTCAACTAGAATAGATCATAGCATTTTCATGCTTATCTTTCTCTGTTGTGTGTTCTTTATCTTTTCGTAGCTACTGCCATGTTTAGTTTTAGGTTTAGTTTGTCTTTAGCAAGAACCTTGGCTTTTGTGTAGTTTGTTGCTGGAACTCTCTATAAGTTTCATCTTTATCATGTTAAAAGAGAGTTGGTTGTTGCACTGAGTTGTGTCTTGTCTTGGAAGTAGGTAATTGAGGTTGCTATTCAATGATAATAGTTACCGGCAATAGTTTTGAGGTATTGTCGTGAGTAATGTTTGAACTTTGGGTGTCAAGAGCTCTAGCCTATTAGTGATAGGTTTCGTATTTTGGGCAATCCGTGTTTATTTTCGAAACCTACAAAACTAGTTGAGAACTCTAGCTACTAGATGGATCACTAATCTTTGGAGGGATCGTATATTAGAGTACACTCACGTACCATGAGTCGAGGATGCGCAAGGATAACCAAACCCCATACAGTCCTCCTCGGGGTACTTGTCTGTTTGTGAACCTCCTTATTAGATTGAGAGTTACCGATAATAAGTTCATGAGTTCTTCGGACTAATGTAAGTATTGAAAGTTGACACTTCCACCTTCCCATATTTCCTAGCCACTTCAGTACCGTTCATTGCCCTCTTCTCACTCCGAGGGTTGGCGTCCACCTTCGCCTATGCATCCAAACCCTTGGCATCATACGCTCTGTCATCATAAACCTCCCTATATCTTTCCTCAAAACTTCCACCATACCTACCTATCAAGGCATTTCCATAGCCTTTCCGAGATATTTTGCCACGCAACATCCACCTCATCATGACTTGATGTTCATGTCATACATGTTCCTGCTACACTGGTAGAGGCATACCTTTGGATACATCATGATAGCTACATCTTATTTATGTTTGAGTACCTAGTAATGTCTGAAAGATCTTCTATACCCTCTTGTAAAATAGATTGTTGTCCTTTAAGTGAGGAAAAGATCCCAAAGTGGACAAAATAAAAGATCCCAAAGAGGACAAATGAGAGTTAAATAGAAAGAGCCATTGAAGCGACCAAAAATACAAAAAAATAGAAAAAAGAGAAAAAGAGAGAAAGGGGCAACACTACTATCCTTTTGAAAGATCCACACTAGTAATCCATCTTATCCTTGTACTCCATAGACATGATCATTCATGCATATAGATATGTGGGGACCTTCACACTATAGAACTTGGCTTGCATATTCCAAGGATGAGCCTCCTCAAACGAGCTCTAGGTATTCATGAGCGAGCAAGTTATATGCACCCCCACTAGTTCCATTGGAGATATTTTCTTAGCTCATATGTGCATCCGTTGCATGGCAATCCCTACTCCTCACATCATATCTATCATTTGGCCTTCTCGCCTAAGATTGTCCTCGTTGATGTGAGCCTTTCTCACCCTTTTTGTCTTCCTCCTCCACCACATTTCTCTCTTTGCCATCCTACGTGTCAACTCTTGTGCTTACGATCATCCATTGCATGAGTGCTCAAAATAAGAGTCCAAAGAAGACCAAGTGTGAAACTTTAGTAGATTGAGTTCTCAACAAAAATATTTTTTTCTCGTATTCCCTATCCTCTTTCTTGCACGCAAACACCATTTGGAGACATTCGAGTCACGGACAGCGAGAGCTCTTGCACCTAATGTTCTTTCGTTGCTTGTTTCAATGCTAATATAGAATCTTGGATGTTATGACTTGAATTGAATCACATACCTTGATTGCTTTACTTTTTAAAGTTCTTATATGGTTGCAAGCATGTCACCACAGAAAATATGCTTGTTATCATTTACCTACTCGAGGACGAGCAGGAATTAAGTTTGGGGATGTTTATACGTCCTAGACATATCTATAATTTCTGCTTGCTCCACGCATGTTTTGTGTGATATTGCTATGATCTAGATACACTTTCATACACTTTTGATCATATTTGGACTAACTTATTAACACAGTGCACCCCAGTGCCAGTTCCTTTTTTCTGTTGTTTTTCTATTTCAGGTTTCCCCCATATTAAAAATGCTCCAGAAATTTGGGATAAATCAGATAAAAATTAGCGTACTGGAACCTTCCGGAATCACCAAAGTGAGGCCAGAGGGCCACCACAAGGGACCCAGGTGGCCACCTGGCGCAGCCTAGGGTTTGGCCGCGCCGGCGGCGCCTGGACCCCTGGTGGCCCCCCAGGCTGCCCCCCTTCGCATATTTAATCTCCGTGATGCGAAACCTCCGAAGACATACCCCTTTTTCGCGATCTCGCCTCTGTTCCGCCGCCGCCGCGCTTCCAAGATCGGGAGCGTCAGCAAGACCCTTCCCAGCACCCTGTCGGATGGAGGATTGACCTCCGAGAGCTTCCCCTCCACCATGGACGCTTCCCGGATGTGCCGTTAGTTGTTTCCTTTGGACCATGGGTCCGTGATTAGTAGCTATGTGATGTACTCCTCCCCTCTTTGTTCTTCATGGTTTGGTCCTCGTGAGCTGCCCTACATGATCGAGGCACATATGTAATTTTCTGATGTCACTATGCTGAGTTTGCTGTGATCTGATGGATTATGAGATTATGTTCAGATTGTGATAGGGTAATATATTTGGTTCTTATCTTTTATATTTTTGTTCCTAAGTAATTCTTGCATGTTCTCCGTTGCTGTTTATTGCTTTGGCCAAGTAGTAGGTAGTGACTCCAAGAGGGAACGTTATGCTCGATTGTGGGTTCATGTCCCCCGATGACACGCTTGAGTGACAGAAACATGAGTCTAGGGGATGTGATGTAGCCACAAGGGGGAAAACAACGGTGCTTGTAACCGCGGTTTCAAGGATTGTTTACTTTACGCAAAGTGCTTTTTAATGCAGTTGTCTGTTGCTTTGGGTTCACACTTTGGGTGGGGCTCGCAACTTATACCAGTGAGATGTTCTGGATAGATATCTCAAGGTGGATAATTAGTAGGAGATGCAGTTGGATTTCGTTATACTTACTTTGGCGTACCGTCCATGATTTCTAGCCTCTTCCTTTCTTTGTAGCATAGTTAGCATTGCGATGCGTTTTTAATCCTGTCAATTGCCCAACTGTAATTTGTTTACCTTGCATAGAAGTTTTATCGTCTTTTGGGAGAGAGACATCACTAGCGAACATCACGGGACCCCGGTCCATATTCTCATTACTGTTTACACGCTCATTTACTTTCCTGTTTTCATTCTTTAGCTGCTATCATTATTATCTGTTGCGTTGATCCTTTGTGAACAACAAAGCCGGAGAGATTGACAACCTCTCTATACTCGTTGGGAAGCAAAGTTATTTGTGTTGTGTGGAGGTCCACGTCAATTGCGCCGTTGGCACCTACTTATCATCTCCGGAGTCCTACTGGAGACAAACCTTGGTATCTTCATCGAGGGAAATTTTCCGTCATCCTACATCTCACCTTCCACTTGGGGTAACCAACGAGGAGAGGTGTTGCACCTATCAACTCTCTTGTCATCAACACCTGATGGCCCCCTTGGGTGCCCCACTTCGCCTATATATTCTTCGTGACGTGAAACTTTCGAAGACAAAACTCTTTTTTGCGACCTCGCCTCTGTTTCTCCGCCACCGCGCTTCCAAGATCTAGAGCGCCAGCAGGCCTCTTCCCGGCACCCTTCCGGAGGGAGGGTCGACCTCCGGGAGCTTCTCCTCCAACATGGACGCTTCCCGGATGATCCGTGAGTAGTCTACCTTGGACCATGGGTCCGCGATCAGTAGCCATGTAATGTTCTCCTCCCCTCTTTGTTCTTCATGGATTAGACCTCGTGAGCTGCCCTACATGTTCGAGGCACATATGTAATTTTCTGTTGTTGCTATGCTGAGTTTGGTGGGATCTGATGGATTATGAGACTATGTTCAGTTTGTGATTGAGTAATATATTTGGTTCTTATCTTTTATATTTTTGTTCCTAAGTAATTCTTGCATCTTCTCCATTGTTGCTTATTGCCTTGGCCAAATACTAGGTAGTGACTCCAAGAGGGAACGTTATGCTCGATTGTGGGTTCATGTCCCCCGATGACACGCTTGAGTGACAGAAACATGAGTCTAGGGGATGTGATGTTGCCACAAGGGGGAAAACAACAGTGCTTGTAACCGCGGTTGCAAGGATTGTTTACTTTACGCAAAGTGCTTCTTAATGCAGTTGTCTGTTGCTTTGGGTTTACACTTTGGGTGGGGCTCGCAACTTAATACCAGTGAGATGTTCTGGATAGATATCTCAAGGTGGATAATTAGTAGTAGATGCAGTTGGATTTCGGTCAACTTATTTTGGCGTACCGTCCATGCTTTCTAGCATCTTCCTTTCTTTGTAGCATAGTTAGCATTGCGGTGCATTTTTAATCCTGTCAATTGCCCATCTGTAATTTGTTTATCTTGCATAGCAATTTTATCGTCTTTTGGGAGAGAGACATCAATAGTGAACATCACGGGACCCCAGTCCATATTCTCATTACTGTTTACTCGCTCATTTACATTCTTGTTTTTACTCTTTAGTTGCTATCATTATTATCTGTTGCGTTGATCCTTTTCGAACAACAAGGCCGGAGAGATTGAAAACCTCTCTGTACTCATTGGGAAGCAAAGTTATTTGTGTTGTGTGCAGGTCCACGTCAATTGCGCCGTTGGCACCTACTTATCATGCCCGGAGTCCTACTGGAGACAAACCTTGGCATCTTTATCGAGGGAAATATGTCGTTATCCTACATCTCACCTTCCACTTGGGGTAACCAACCAGGAGAGGTGTGTCACCTGTCAACTCTCTCGTCATCAACACTTGGTGGCCCCCCTGGGTGCCCCACTTCGCCTATATATTCTTCGTGACGTGAAACTTTCGAAGACAGAACCCTTTTTTGTGATCTCGCCTCTGTTCCACCGCCGCCGCACTTCCAAGATCTAGAGCGCCAGCAGGCCCCTTCCCGGCACCCTGCCGGAGGGAGGATCGACCTCCGGGAGCTTCTCCTCCAACATGCACGCTTCCCGGATGATCCGTGAGTAGTCTACCTTGGACCATGGGCCCATGATCAGTAGCTATGTGGTGTTCTCCTCCCCTCTTTGTTCTTTATGGATTAGACCTCGTGAGCTTCCCTACATGATCGAGGCACATATGTAATTTTCTGTTGTTGCTATGCTGAGTTTGCTGGGATCTGATGGATTATGAGACTATGTTCAGTTTGTGATTGAGTAATATATTTGGTTCTTATCTTTTATATTTTTGTTCCTAAGTAATTCTTGCATGTTCTCCGTTGCTGCTTATTGCCTTGGCCAAGTACTAGGTAGTGACTCCAAGAGGGAACGTTATGCTCGATAGTGGGTTCATTCCCCCTGATGACACGCTTGAGTGACACAAACATGAGTCGAGGGGATGTGCTGTTTCCACAAGGGGGAAAACAACGGTGCTTGTAACCGTGGTTGCAAGGATTGTTTACTTTACGCAAAATGCTTTTTAATGCAGTTGTCTGTTGCTTTGGGTTTACACTTTTGGTGGGGCTCGCAACTTAATACCAGTGAGATGTTCTGGATAGATATCTCAAGGTGGATGATTAGTAGTAGATGTAGTTCGATTTCGGTCTACTTATTTTGGCGTACCGCCCATGCTTTTGAGCCTCTTCCTTTCTTTGTAGCATAGTTAGCATTGCAGTGCGTTTTTAATCCTGGTAATTGCCCATCTATGATTTTTTACCACGCATAGCAGTTTTACCGTCTTTTGGGAGAGAGACATCACTAGTGAACATCACGGGACCCCGGTCCATATTCTCATCACTATTTACACGCTCTTTTATTTTCCTGCTTTTACTTTCATCTGCTACCATTATCATTATCCCTTGCGTTTGATCCTTTGTAAACAACAAGGCCGGAGAGATTGACAACTTCTCTGAACTTCGTTGGGAGCAAAGTTATTTGTGTTTTGTGCAGCTCCACGTCAATTGCGCCGTTGACACCTACTTTGCCGCTTTTGAGTCCTACGGGAGACAAACCCTATCCTCTACATAGGGGAAATTTGCTGCTATCCTAGATCTCACCTTCCGCTTGGGGTAACCAACAAAGGGAGAGAAGCCATTATCACTTCCTTGCACATCAAGCAAATTTCTGGCGCTGTTGCCGGTGACTCCAAGTGCCAAGATAGGGGAGTTGCACACTATCTTTTATCTTTTCTTTTTAGTCTTGTTAGTTTACCTTTCAGTTTTTATCTTAGTGTCCTATATCAAAAATCACAAAAAAAAATTATCTTGCTAGTAATTGTCACTATTTCTGGTCCTTTTGCCTTTGTTGAGACAGAGGTTCTCACCTTTAAACAAAAAGGTGGTGAAAGTTTAAAAGATGCTTGGTATAGAATTAATGATTATCAGAAAAGAGCCACCAACAAGCAATCCACTACTATCCTGCTTAGAAATTTTTACGTTGGAATTACTCCTTGGAATAGTTTGATTCTAGATACTGCTATCAATGGGAATTTCCTAGAAGCCCCAATTTTGGGGTCTCTTAATGTTATCGAAAATCTTGTTGGAAATCTCCCTGTTGCTAGCATTCAAGAGGATATCACTCTATTTCACATTATGAAAAAACTTGAAAAGATTGAACTAGAAATACCAAGCATAAGTAGGATAAATGAGTTGGATCGCAAGATTCAAGGGAATTTGAATAGACTTGATAGCTACATGCATAAAATTATTAAAACTTTGGAGACCATCAAATTCCATGATTTGGATCCTTCTAGGATAGATAAGATTGAGGAAATCATTGACACTTTGGGAAACACTTTCTCGTCAATCAAACCAAAAAAAGTAGAAACTCTGGCAAGGAAGGAACCTAATTTCAATTATGTCCCTAAGGTTCCTCGACCTAAAAATATTTCACACATTGCCAAAGGATTTGAAACCGTGATAACTTTGGAAGAAATACCCCTCTTAGACGAATTTATAAATGAAAATCCCATTGATTTTTCGCCTTTTGGTTTTATCCCTAGAAGTATATTCATTAGGCCTTTATTTGAAAGACCTCTTAAGACTAGTTTTACAATTGAAGAGCTTTTTGATGATCTTGATGATGGTTCGATTGATACAACTTGATCTTTTGCTTTATGCCTAGCTTAAAGGCATAAAAGAAAGCGCTTGTTGGGAGGGAACCCAAGATGTTTTTACTTCTGTTTTTACTGGTCTTGATGATTGTACTACTGTAGCAACATCATTGTATCTTTATTTTCAAGCTTTGTGCCAAGTTCTAGCGTCTTATGATAAGGGAAGCAAAAGTTGTGACATGTTGTCCAGAAAACAGATTATGTCTGCTTGACCGAAAAATGAAAACAAATCACCATTTCATGTTTTGGAGCTGAAATTTTTACACAGCATGATCTATACAATTGTGAAACTTTTGTGTTCTGAGTTTTTTTATTAGAGTTGCAGAAGTACCCCCAAAAAATTCTTTACTACCTGTTGTTCTGTTTTTCACAGATTCTGCCACGTTTTTCCTTTCCTCACTTTTGCAAACCTTAAGCTTGCTTTTTCTTTGATATTTTTTTCAATCTTGAGAAACAGTAGCTATTCAATAATATCCTTATTTCCAGTGGAGAAAAATTATTTTATTAAGGTTACTAACCTCTCTAATCAGCTTATGATGAGTTATGTATGAAGGGAATTTTCAAGTGTGCGAAGGAAGATGATGAAAGAAGATCCGGGAGTGTCAAACGCTCAAGCTTGGGGATGCCCCCATGCATGCCCAATAAATATTCAAGGAGACTCAAGCGTCTAAGCTTGGGTATGCCCCTGTGCATCCCCTTCTCCATCGACAATCATCAGTTCGTCCTTCGTCTCACTATATTTTTATCACTTCATTCGTTATGTGCTATGCTTGGAGCGTCTCGCTCTTAGGTTTCTTTTTATTTTTCTTTAGCTTTGCTTGCTATTCATAACAAGTTAGACCCCAACTTACTATGTGTGGGAGATAAACACGCTCCACTCCAAACTAGAACACATCATAGGATTTTCATGCCTATCTTTTTTTGTTGTGTGTTCTTTATCTTTTCGTAGCTTCTGCCATGTTTAGTTTTTAGTTTTTGTGTTTGTCTTAGCAAGAGCTTTAGCTTTTGTTTAGTTTTTTGCTGGAACTCTCTTTAGTTTTCATGTTTATCTTGTTAAGAGAGTTGGTTGTTGCACTGAGTTGTGTCTTGTCTTGAAGTAGGTAATTGAGATAGCTATTCAATTGTAGTAGTAACTTGCAATAGTTTTGAGGTATTGTTGTGAGTAATGTTTTAACTTTTGGTGTCAAGAGCTCTGGCCTATTAGTGATAGGTGTCGTATTTTTGGAAATCCATGTTTATTTTCAAAACCTAAAAAAACTAGTTGAGAACTCTAGCTACTAGATGGATCACTAATCTTTGGAAGGATCGAATATTAGAGTACACTCACGTACCATGAGTCAAGGATGCGCAAGGATAACCAAACCCCCATACACTCCTCCTCGGGGTAGTTGTCTCTTTGTGAACCTCCTCATTAGATTGAGAGTTACCGATAATGAGTGCATGAGTTCTTCGGACTAATGTAAGTATTGAAAGTTGACACTTCCACCTCCTCATGTTTGCTAGCCTCTTCAGTACCGTGCATTGCCCTCTTCTCACTCCGAGAGTTGGCGTCCACCTTCGCCAGTGCATCCAAACCCTTGGCATGATACGCTCTATCATCATAAACCTCCCTATATCTTTCCTCAAGACAGCCACCATACCTACCTATCAAGGCGTTTCCATAGCCTTTCCGAGATATATTGCCATGCAACATCCACCTTCTCATGACTTGATCTTCATGTCATACATGTTCCTGCTACACTGGTAGAGGCATACATTTGCATACATCATGATAGCTACATCTTCTTTATGTGGAGTACCTTGTAAAGTGTGAAGATCTTCTGTGCCTTCTTGTAAAATAGAGTGTTGCCCTTAAGTGAGAAAAGGATCCCAAAGAGGACAAAATTAAAAGATCCCAAAGAGGACAAATGAGAGTTAAATAGAAAGAGCCATTGAGGCCACCAAAAAAATACAAAAAATAGAAAAAAGAGAAAAAGAAATAAAAAGAGAGAAAGGGGCAACACTACTATTCTTTTGAAAGATCCACACTTGTACTCCCTCTATATCTTTGTACTCCATAGAGATGATCACACATGCATACGGCTATGTGGGGACCCTTCACACTATAGAACTTTTCTTGCATATTCTAAGGATGAGCCTCCTCTAACGAGCTCTAGGTTTTCATGAGCGAGCAAGTTGGATGCACCCCCACTAGTTCCATCGGAGAACTTTTCTTAGCTCATTTGTGCATCCGTTGCATGGCAATCCCTACTCCTCACATCATATTTATCATTTGGCCTTCTCTTGCCTATGATTATCCTCATTGATGTGAGCCTTCCTCACCCTTTTTGTCCTCCTCCTCCACCATATTTCTCTCTTTGCCATCCTAAGTGTCAAATCTCTTGCTTACGCTCATCCATTGCATGAGTGCTCAAAATATCGAAAGGCAGTGCATCAAATTGACTTGTACATGGCTAGTGGTCTGGGGACGAGTCAAGATAAGATTCCAAAGAAGACCAAGTGTGAAACTTTAGTAGATTGAGTTCTCAATAAAAATATTTTTTCTCTCGTATTACCATATCCCCCTTCTTGCACTCAAACACCATATGGAGACATTCGAGTCACGGACATCAAGAGCTCTTGCACCTTTATGTTCTTTCGTTGCTTGTTTCAATCCTAATAATACTCTTGCCCGTTATGACTTGAGTTGAATTACATACCTTGATTGCTTTACTTTCAAAAGTTCTTATATGGTTGCTAGCATGTCACCACAGAAATTATGCTTGTTATTATTTACCTACTCGAGGACGAGCAGGAATTAAGCTTGGGGATGTTGATACGTCCCAAACGTATCTATAATTTTTGCTTGCTCCATGCATGTTTTGTGTGATATTGCTATGATCTAGATAAACTTTCATACAATTTTGATCATATTTGGATGAACTTATTAACTCAGTGCACCACAGTTTTAGTTCCTGTTTTCTGCAGTTTTTCTATTTCAGGTTTTAAAAGTTCTCCAAAAATTTGCGAAAAATCAGATAAAAAATCAGCACAACGGAAGCTTCCGAAGTCCCGAAGGAGGGACAGAGGGGCCCCAACTAGTGCCCAGGCGGCCAGGTGGTGCGGCCTAGGGTTTGGTCGTGCCGAGAGGCCACCTAGACACCTGGTGGCCCCCCTGGCTGCCCCCCCTTCGCCTATATATTCTCTGTGACATGAAACTTCCAAAGATAGAACCCTTTTTCGCGATCTCGCCTCTGTTCCGCCACCTCCGCGCTTCCAAGATCGGGAGCGCCAGCAGGCCTCTTCCCGGCACATTACCGGAGGGAGGATCGACCTCCGCGAGCTTCTCCTCCACCATGGTCGCTTCTCGGATTATCCGTGAGTAGGCTACCTTGGACAATGGGTCCGTGATCAGTAGTTATGTGATGTTCTCCTCCCGTCTTTGTTCTTCATGGATTAGACCTCGTGAGCTGCCCTACATGATCGAGGCACGTATGTAATTTCTGTTGTTGCTATGCTGAGTTTGCTGGGATCTGATGTATTATGAGACTATGTTCAGTTTGTGATTGAGTAATATATTTGGGTCTTATCTTTTATATTTTTTTCCTAAGTAATTCTTGCATGTTCTCCGTTGCTGTTTATTGCTTTGGGCAAATAGTAAGTAGTGACTCCAAGTGAGAACGTTATGCTAAATTGTGGGTTCATGCCCCCTGATGACACGCTTGAGTGATAGAAACATGAGTCTAGGTATGTGTTGTTGCCACAAAGGGGAAACCATCGGTGCTTTTAACCGCGGTTGCAAGGATTGTTTACATGACGCAAAGTGCTTTTTAATGCAGTTGTCTGTTGCTTTAGGTTTACACTTCGGGTGGGGCTCGTAACTTAATACCAGCGAGATGTTTTGGATAGATATCTCAAGGTGGATGATTAGTAGTAGATGCAGTTGGATTTCAATGTACTTATTTTGGCGTACCGCCCATGGTTTTGAGCCTCTTCCTTTCTTTGTAGCATAATTAGCATTGCGGTGCATTTTTAATCATGTCAATTGCCCAGCAGTGATTTTTTTACCTCGCATAGCAGTTTTACCTTCTTTTGGGAGAGAGACATCACTAGTGAACATCACGAGACCCCGATCCATATTCTCATCATTTTTTGCACGCTCTTTTATTTTCCTGCTTTTACTTTCAGCTGCTACCATTATACCTTGCGTTTGATGCTTTGTAAACAACAAGGCCGGAGAGATTGACAACCTCTCTAAACTGTTTTGGGGGCAAAGTTATTTGTGTTGTGTGCAGGTCCACGTTAATTGCGCCGTTGACACCTACTTTGCCGCTTTTGAGTCCTACGGGAGACAAACCCTATCCTCTACATAGGGGAAATTTGCTGATATCCTACATCTCACCTTCCACTTGGGGTAACCAATGAAGGGCGAGAAGTGTAAGGCCCGATATGCGGTACTGCTCCAGATCTAGATGTTTCCATCCAGATCCGAGGACGAAGCACATATCGGTCCCACCACGACATATGACGAAGTCATATACCCCGGATTTCCAACATGATATCACAACATTACAGATACGGGATACAACATCTCATACAATCAGCATGCAACTGCCTCAAATACAATACAACAGCGAAAGGTACATGTATGAGTACAGACTACAATCAGATGCCTACTGGCAAAGAGAAAACATCGATCCCATAATCACACGGGTCCAGTCCCTCCGCCGGGATCCGCCTAACTAGTCATCGTTGAGTCTCCACGTGCAACGTCGATCACCATACCTGTTGTCGATCAAGAACCCTGAAAAGAGTTTGGGGGTACTATCATGAGTACAGAAGTACTCAGCATCCAACTGTAGTGGTCAACTGACCCAGCAAGGACTTCATCACTCGTCATTCTAGGACAACTAATAGTTTACGGTAAGGATGGGGTAAGTGGTGAGGTTGTTGCCGCACTAGCATTTATGAAGTGGCTAAAGATCTAGAGAGTAAGGTAAGAAGCCAAGCATTCGATGAGGAATCGCCTCCAACAAGTCTTGCTATCAACTACTTACACAATCATAACACATATCCTATCCTTGTCCTCCTCTTCGAATCCCGACGAAGAAGAGTAGTCAAGGCACACACACACGTTGATCAAGTTATATTAAGATTATCTCAGTTGATGTTGTCTATGAACAAGGAGTAGGTCTCAAGTCGTCCATAACCGTGGACACGGCTTCTCGAAAAGATTTAACCCTTCAGGGGTGTACCCACTGCCCATTACAAGGCTCCGCACGCACGCCCATCTCTCTCATTCGCTACCCATGATAGGCAACCATTTTATGATTTAGTCCCAAGAGATCCGGAACGGCAGGTCCTTCTAACTAAGAACGCACAAATCCGATGGCCCCCGGGGAGTCGACACCCAATCCAAAGGACGGCCGCGCTATCGGATCAGACTCTTCCGGCTGGACGAGGTCGGGTTAGCTACCCAAACAGCTGTGGGCAGCCCCCTAGCTTCCAGGTGTGGACCAACAAAGAAACCATGTCTCCGCTGGCCCGGGTTGTTTAAAAATCTGCTGGGAGCTCACCAGTCACACACACGGTTTTCAAATGGTAAAACCAGCTTGGGCCACCTCTAGAAATGTTTGAAGCTAGGTAGGGAAGAAAAGGGGACCCCATAAAATCCCACACGCGGTTATGCACGCTCAGTCTTAAAACCAATACCCGGAACTCGGGTCCTAGGTGACTCGAATGAAACAAAGCGTCGGGGCGGGATGGCCTAGACCTTCCATCCTTCGTCGAGTATAGTCAACATTTATAATAATCATATCATCAACAACAATATAATAATGTGATATCCCAAACCGAGGAGTAACAGGGTAACATCATAGCATCCTAAGCATGCATACTAAGCAGGGGCTGAGCAACGAGAAATAGTAACATAGCTGTACAAGGTTTGCTGGGAAGGGACATGGCTGTATCGGTTTGAAAGAGGCTGTAAGCATGTGGTAGGATCAAACATCGAACCTAACCTATACTAGCATGCAAACCGCTGGTTGAAATAGAATGGATCATAAGTAATGTATAGTCCTTGCCTATTGATAAGTCGGGTTCCGAAGGTGTAGTTGATCGCAAGCTCGCATCGTCTCCGAAGGTACCCGCGGAAGCACACAAGACGATAAACACTGGGAAGCAATCAACGAGCAAGCATCTATTACTACGAGGAAAACACGAGCAAGCATCAACAAGAAGCAACACGAGACATCGCACCTACTGTCGAGAGCGATTACTAACAGGTTAAGTGGAGTATTCGTCACACATGACGATACCACACGTTTACGATGGTTCAAGTTGTTTAGCTACAGGTGATCAACAAAGGTTGTTAACATGGCAACTCAAGCAAGCATGGCATAGCATGTAAACATGTCAATAGGTGAAGCATAAGATAAACTATCTATGCTAGTCAATTTAAGTGGGGCACAACCTAAACATGGCATAACACTAAGTGCCGCACGAAGATTAAAACATTTGGTACTGTTCTGTCGTAAACCATATTTTAGGTTGGTTAACAACAGCAAACAATAGCATAAACACAAAGTACACGAAAAACTAATCAAGTTACATATAAAGAACACCCCAAACGGAGTTACGGTTCAAAAGATACAAGCAAAACAAGTTACGGGCACAATCTGCCAACATCACGAAGCACACTTTAGAGCAATGCATAAACAGAATAATCAATGCAAAAATGCCCACGAATGACTTGCAATTAAATTAGCCATGGCAGAGAAGGCATGGCAAAAAGAATCATGCAAATAGACCTCATAGATCAAAAGATATTAAGCAAACAACATGACATCGCAAGGTAACTGACTTAGTGAAAAACTGAGGTGGCTGTCAAAAACAGCAGCATAGCAACTTTGGAGCTAAATAACTATATGACCAGCAAGCATATCATGGCAATGCAATACATGGGATGAAAGTATACATGATGCTTAACAATATGCAATTGGAATCACCCAATTTCGATAAACGGTCGCGACACACTCGTCGACCGAAGTTGCAACAAAATAACAGTTTCAACAACAGCAGCACAATAACATCAAGGTCACCACTTTGGAGCAAGATTTAATATAGCTAAAGCACCCAAACATGACAAGTTAAAGCATGGAAATGAAGTACACATGATGCTTAACACATAGGAGAAAGAATCAATGCAATAGGCCTCATGGATTAGTCACAATCATCATGCAAAGTTGCAATAAAATACTAATAGTAGCACTTAACAGGAAAAAAATTAGTAGTTTAACGGCCTGATGCCCACTTTAGAACACAATTACACAATCAAGATGACCTCAAATGCAAAAACTTTCTACATACGAATGCTAGAGCACGCAAAACTGAGCAACTTTCGTTTTGGGGGCACGTTCATCGGAGCTACGGTTCAACGGCAAATTACAGCGCAAAATTGAATACAGCAAGCAATTTCAGGGACTTAGCAAAAAATTTACAGGTTCTCAGGGGAAAAAAAGATCTCGGGCTGATTTCTCACCCATGGGCTCTAAAGGCCCATCCGGCCTGGGAGGTGACTGGGCTGCGGAGGCGGCTGGGCCACGGCGCGCTGGAGTGGGCCGCGAGGAAGTGGGCCGGCCCACGCGGCCGTTGCATGGTGGCGCCGGCTCGATCCCGTCCTGGATCGAGGCAACGGCGGGCGACGGCCACCGTCGGCAACGAGGGGCGGCCTTCGGCATGACAGGGAGGCGACCGGGAGGCAGGGAATGGGCGCGGCAGGTGGTCAGGTCACCTGATCCGGTTCGGAGGCGGTCGACGGCGAGGTGGCCCGAGCTCGGCGGCAGCGCGGCTTGAGCACGAGGCGGCGGCTCCCATGGCGCGCGGCTGCGGCGTGGGATGCCTACGAAGGAGTGGAGGGGAGGTCAGGGGAGAAGGGAGGGCGAGGAGGCGCGGCAAGGGCTCACCGGGGCATGGCGTGCGGTTGCTCGCAGGCGCGCGGTCGGAGACGGCGTCGGCGGCAGCTTCTCCACTGCTGGCGGCGAATCCGGGCCCAAACGGGCCCACGGCGGCGGGGGCGGCGGATATGAGGCCCTGCGGGGCCCGGACGCCCGGTGCTGCGGCTGGATCTGCTATGGAGGGGGAGGAGGTGACGTGGAGGCACCCGGAGCGTCGGATCTCAAATCTGACGGCTCCGGAGGGCCAGGGGGCTAGGGTTTCGGGGATTTGGGGGGTTTTGGGGCTAATTTTGTGCAAAAGGAGGGGGGTGGCTGCAATCATGCCATAGGGGGAACCCTAATTGGCTGGTTTGGGAGGTGGGGGTCATTATATAGGAAGGTTGGCAGGCCAGTTTACGCAAACGCCCTCGGTACCCCTCTCGTGTGTCCGATGATCGCGTTCGTGACCGCCGAGACTCCGTACGGACTCCGATTCCGACGAAATCTCGAACCACGCGCTCAGCGCGTCGAGCCCGTTGATCGTACCTCACTGCGGTGGCATTCCGACAACATTTTTCGGCGCCCCATAAAATAATCCGTTTATTAAATAAACGGGGTTTTCGTTCCGTTGGCTGCAGCTGGTCTGGTGCGGTTTTCGCGACGGTGATCGGGTGAAACCCGGTGTCGCAAAGGTCGAGTGTCAGAGTGGCAGGGGACAGTCTCCGTCCTGTACGACATAAGAGGGAAAAAATAATCGCCGATCGAGAAATCGGGGATGCAAAAACCGCAAACAAATCAGGCAATCAATCAATTCACACCGAAAAAAAATTTAATTTTTGTGAAAACTGGGCTGTTACAAGAAGCCATTATCATCTCTCGCACATCAGGCATTGCGGAGGCGGTGGTAGCCGTGGTGGTGGCCGTGGCGGTGGATCCGGACGTGGCGGAGGCGGTGGTGGCCGTCGTGGAACCAGACGTGGCAGAGGCGGTGGTGGCCGTGGTGGAGCCTGACATGGCCTAGGTGGTGGTCACCGTGGTCACATCTAGGCGGTCAGCGTGGCGGAGGATGTGGTCACTGTGGCCACAACTAGGCAATCAGCGTGGCAGTGGCCACAACTAGGGCGTGTCCATATGACTATATTAATCAGTTATCTTAGTTATTTTTAAGTGTAATCAATTATCTTAGTCTCTGTAAGGGTAATCAGTTATCTTAGTTGTTGTATGAAATGAACTTCGTCCTTATCATATATATATGCGCATTACTAGAAACTACTATTTCTGAGAAGGACATCTAATTAAGATAATACGTAACAAGGATTACTTAACAACCTTTGAGTTCACATGTACATAACATACAGTTGTACAAATAATATAGTACTCAACAACTAATATTTGAGGAAAATATTGCCTAGGATCTGCGTTACAGAATGTCTTGAATGAATAGGAGAAGGCCTTCAGCGCCTTCGTCCAGATAGAGCAAAATGTTGTCTCCCATTTTCAATTGTGGACGAATTTCCATCACAAGGTACCACTTATGAATGATAATTGGTCCATTTCTAGGGCAAAGGATGTACGTTGACATCACCTTCTTATTCTGACCAATGCTAGTGTTATTGGACCAGTAGAGGGGATCAATTCAGGAACAACTGAAGGCGGCAATACCTGTTGCAAGACCGATAAAAGAATTGTAACACTGAATGAATGTATATATATTACGAAAGGATAAATAACATAAAATATATGTACCAAGATTTTTCCATCGATACAGTTCGTTCTGTTCAAGGTATGCACGAGTGGCATACATTATGTCATCATGTTTCCTGCATGGAAACACTTAATAAGCGATTCAATTCTTCCACCATATTCTAAGAGAGGCTCCAAATCTTTCCAGTGAAATGTAGATTGAGGACTAATCTTCATAACTATAAGTACACGTTCAACAAAGTGTGCATGGTGATATGGTGAGGAGGATAGCTCTCTCACTTCTCATCGGTTACCCCAAGTGGAAGGTGAGATGTAGCGTAGCAGCAGATTTCCCGTATGTAGAGGATAGGGTTTGTCTCCCGTCGGACTCGCAGAGATACAAGAAGGTGGTAAAGTGAACAGTGGCGCCGAGGTTGCTAACTTCGCCTGGACCTGCACACACAGCAAATAACTTTGCTCCCAACGAGTACAGAGGAGTTGTCAATTCCTCCGGCCTTGCTATTTACAAAGGATCAGCGCAAGAGATAATAATAGTGGCAACTGAAAGTAAAGACTGAAAGTAAATTGAAGATGTAAACCATGGTGGAAATATCGACCGGAGTTCCATGACGTTCACTAGTGATGTCTCTCTCCCAAAAGACGATAAAAGTGCTAGCGAGGTAAACAATCACAGCTGGGCAATTGACAGGATTATAAACGCACCGCAATGCTAACTATGATACAAAAGAAAGGAAGAGGCTCAAAAGCAATGTGCAGTACGCCAAGGTAAGTAGACCGAAATCCATCTGCATCTACTACGAATCATCCACCTTGAGATATCTATCTAGAACATCTCGCTGGTATTAAGTTGTGAATCCCACCCAAAGTGTAAACTCAAAGCAACAGACAACTGCATTGAAAGAACTATGCGTAAAGTGAAAAATCATTGCACCCGCAAGTACAAGCACCGTTGTTTTATCCCTGGTGGCAACAACACATCCCCTAGTCTCATGTTTCTGTCACTCAAGCTAGACATCAGGGGGCTGAACCCACAGTCAAGCATAACGCTCCCTCTTGGAGTTGCAACAAATCACTTGGCCAAGTAAAATACGGCAACGGAGAACATGCAATAATTTACTAAAGAACACAAATATAAAAGAGAACCAAATATATTACTCATCACAATCTGAACATAATCTGATAATCCATCAGATCCCAGCAAACTCAGCATAGCAACACAGAAATTACAAAGGTGCCTCGAGGTCTCGAAAGTGGAAGCAAAAAGAAGGGAGGAGAACATCACATAGCTACTGGTCATGGACCCATGGTCCAAGGGGGACTACTCACAAGACATCCGGGAGGCGTCCATGGTGATGGATGGTCTCCCGGAGGGGATTCCTCCTTTCGACAGGGTGCCGGGGCAGCTTCTCCTGGCAGCCCCGATCTTGAAATGGCGTCGGCGGAGGAACAGAGAGGAGAACGGGAATAGCAGATCGATCTTAGGGGTTTCCGTCACGGGGGGTAAATATAGGCCAAAGGGGGCACCGAGAGGGGCCACAGGGCAGCCAGGAGGCCTCCTGGCGTGGCCTAGGGTGGGGCCGTGCCAGGGAGCCTCCTGGGGCCCTGGTGGGTCCACCCCCTTCCTTCCTTGGTGATTCGGGAAGCTTCCGGGTCGCTGATTTTTTATATAATTTTTTCGGGATTTATTTGGCACTTTGAATGGCCGGAAAACCTGAAATACAAAAATAGCAGAAAACAGGAACTAGAATCTGGGTGCCCTGAGTTAATAGGTTAGTCCAAATATGATAAAAAGTGTATGAAAGTTCAAGCAAAACATGGCAAAGTCACACAAATCATGCATGGAGCAAGCAGAAATTATAGATACGTTTGGGACGTATCACATGGTCATAATAATGCTTGTCAGTACTTATATATTTTTTCATGAACAACTAATTCATTAGTAAGCCCGGACAGACACATGCAAGACTTGAAAGAATACTAACTTTAATTGTTAGTCCATCGACAAATATGCTTTGGTAACTTTACATGTATGATAGCACCAGGTTGTCTTACATCCATTAACACTTTCGTGGCAGCTTTTAGCACATAACATTGAGCAAACTTTCTCCATAAGTATTTCTAAACATAGCAGCGACCTTCAGCATCTTTATTAAGCCAAAATTTGAACTTGTATACATGGTTCGTCTGTACTGTAACTTTCGTTGAGTCTTTATTCAGGTACAACGAAAATTTATGTATCAGAGGTGTTGTTGCAAAGCAAGGAATGTACTGCAGGAAATATATAGTAGGGATAAGCAACTATTTGTGTATATTTATGTACTCATGCAAATATGAGCTTAACATAAATGATTGCACATGAATGATTTAACGAATGTTGTATGGCTCACAATTTGTCTTAAGTATAGATATGCAGTACTCGACAAAAAAATTCAGATAAGTAGAACTCAAGATTTAAAAAATTATGTTTCATAAATTTGTTAGCAGTGAGAACCTTATCTGGATTACATCTAGGTAAGAGGGGTGTAAAAGAACATACTGTGCGCTTCAAGAAATCATCTCGCACGGTGATGTTGAACAACTCTTGTGTGCGGTCAAGGATGCACAATCCTCCCTTATCATTTCACTTTGGGCACTGAAATTGAAACCTCGAGTAAGATTGAAGAAAAATGGATCCACGTACATTACGTTTACAGGGATTACTAGCTACGAACATAATTCGAATTTGAGGTACAAGATGCGGGGAAATATTCCACTAACCTTCATGTCCACTAGAAAAACACAAATCTCGCGGGGGTGGGTGAGTGCGATAAAAACGACGGTGACAACAGGTGCGATAGTCGGTGACTCGAGGGGCGGTTTCGAAATGCGGTTCTGCTTGCAGGCGGCACCAATCTACAGCGACGTTAGTCCACGAAATCTAGTATTTGAGGAGGGTTACGAACGAGCGGAGGATTGCAGGAGCAAAGTGCGAGCAAGGAACCATCTTCCGGCAAGGCCGTCACCTCCAGTGGACGCATGACTGCCCCCCGGTTCGATTGCGCCAGGTCCCATCCCCTCTCGTGGCCTATGGCGAGAGCACCGTCGCCGCCGGCCTCACTGCTCGCCGCCGATGAGGTCGCCCTGTCACTGACCGGTGGGCCTCCCCAGTCAGATTTGTTGTTAGTGGCTAATGAGCCCCTAACAGTGGGCCACCCCCCTGTTAACCCCCTACTAATTAGTCAGAGACAAGCCCCCTGTTAGAATGACATGTGGGGCCAAACCCCCTTAATTAAATCTTTGGTTTAATTAAAACATTAATTAAAACTAGAGTCTATGAAATGTGGGCCCTCTCTGTTTTATTATAATACAACGATTTTATTAAAACCGATGAGTATGACATGTGGGTCCAGTAGGATTTTGGTTAAAATAAATGATTTATTAAATAATCAAAGGCTGACCAGTGGGGACCCACTGGTCAGGTTTGATTGGTCAACCATTGTTGTGGATAATTCTTTATTTAATAATAAAAAAATCCAAAAAATGATTTAAAATGATTTAAACTTTAAAATTGAATATCTTTTAAACCTTAAGTCAGATTCAAAAACTTTATACATGAAAATTGATCAGAAAAATATAATGAATACGGATACGGTATCCGTATACCAACCACACCCCTCTAACACAACGGAGATCGACATTCCCCCCCTCCGGGCCGTCCGTCGATAATCACCCGGAGCCGGTAATTCATCCCCGGATGAATTCCCGCTCCGAGCAACAAGCATTGCACTGCGTTAGAACGCCGTTAACGTTGCATCTATCATGTCATGCATCTGTTTGCATATCTTTGCTTTGTATTCACTATTTCTCTCCCCCTTTTTAATCTCTGGTAGACCCCACTTCTGTTGACTACACCACTGCTGGGTACGACAACTACGTCGACGACCCTGCCTCTACTGCCGAGCTTCCAAGCAAGCAGATCCATTCTCTTCCCCAGATATCGCCTATCTTTCCGTACATTTCTTGCACTAAGCATTGTTACTATTGCTGCTACGTTACAATCCTATTCCATTGCAAAGCCTGTTTTTGTCGCCCCTTGATGTACCTTCCTTTATCCTATGCTGCCTATAAATATATATTATATTCAGCAGTGAGCCCTGCGCATTGTTAGCTAGGATTAGATACCGGGTCATGATCACTCCGGGGAGTGACGCAGATACAACTTATTACAACCGCACAGGTACGGTACAATGCAGACACTGCGTCAGGCCTCCTAGCTCGGCTCTGCCGAGCCACCATCAAGTGTGAGCTATCAAGGAGTAATCCTTGTACTCCACTCGTTGCTGACTCTATATAGACGCTCTAGGTACCTGATCAATAGTTGTCCTTAAGGTAAGCCGTCGGGCGACCAACGGTGCCCGCGAGTGGTATTGCGACGGGACGACAGGGAGGGTAGGACCAGTGTACTGGTGTGCTTGGACTCTATCGTTGGCCGCGAGGGTTACCAAACCACGAAAGTCGAGCTCCTCCAGGAGCACACGCGAGACAAGGTAAGGAGACGGTTCACCTTTTTGGTAACCGCGCGCTTTGACGGGACGACAGAGAAGGCACCGGTGTACTGGTGGTCCTGGCTGCTGTTAGTTGTCCGTTGTGTTAATTAGTCGGGCAACGACAACGGTTGTCCGCGAGGTAATAAAATGACTAAGGGTTCGGCAGATGACTTGAGTAGCCTTTTGGCTTCTACGCGCTGCCTACACGTGGGATAATGAGTTGTGGGCTCCTCTGCTTCATAGTCTCGTTCGAGGACTCTTCAGACGTCAGCTGTACTGCAGCCTGCGCCGGGAAGTGGTGTTGTCTTCTTTGCTCGATCAGTGTGATTTGTATTTGCTTTAACTTCACGGGACAGCCTCGCACCATGCAGGAGTACGTCGGGGTTAGGGTCCAAAGCCCCGCGTACACAGGATTTAGTCCGGCGGATGACCTCTCTGTTGAGTTTGAAAGATGGGCTACGGAGTGTCGGATAGCCTCGGTGGGGCATTCCCTAACAAGGTCTAAGCCACCCTGGAGATCCGTGCATTGTAGTGTAACAGAAGTGCACCCCTGCAGGGGAGATTAATCTATTCGAATAGCCGTGTCCACGGTACCAGGACGCTTTATGCTAAATCCATATCCTACTACTACAAACTATTATTAATAAACTGTTTGGTTCCGGGTTTGCTTCCTCACAGGGAAGTCGAGGAGGTGATCTCGGAGGAATGGTTAATTATTACAACTTACTATTATACAATGCTGCAGCAACTTCTGCTGCATTGTTACTTTATGCTTTATATGAACTGTTGGCTATTCTCTCCTCATGCAGCAAGACTCGTCGGAAGATTCTAGTCTTCGATAGGCCTAGCTTCTTACCCTTATTCTGATTTCTACCTTGCAGTCCATTATATGCAGCCTCCCCTTTCCAATTGATACAAATAAATAAATTCTTAGTAGCGGACGTAAGACTCGCGGATATGCTAGATACTCACCCTTGCTTTATTTCCCCCTTTTGTTTTGCCTGATTGGCCGCTGCAGCCGACGTTGGAGCCCAGGAGCAGGAGTACCCCGGAGGCGAGTACTATGACGTTAAGTTCCCCGTCGACCAGGAGTAGTTCGGTGGATCCCAGGCAGGAGGCCTCGCCTTTTCGGTATGTATCTCTGATGTCATTTGTGCGAGCCTTCTTAAGGAAAAACTTGACTAACTATGTCTGTACTCAGATATTATGATTGTTTAACTTATGCATTCAGATCCTCGTGATCCCTGGTGATGACGGGAAAATGGGGCGATAGAAAATAATAATAATAATACTAACGCGTCCACGTCATTGATACATAGTGAATAAATTTAAATGCGTATATAAACAAAATGGATATCAAACATTGCGAGTACTTTATTTCCAGAACTCTTACATTTACATAAAAATTCTGTTAATTACATCTCCAAAGAGAAAACCCCTGATTAAGAATTCCAACCTATCTATTACATAGCATTGCAACATATGGGTATTACAAAATGTAGAAATAAAGAAAACTACTAAATGTAAAATAAAAGTCCTCCTCGTTGTCATCGATGTCGGTGCACTCGGGGAGCCATGAAGTATGTCTATGCTAACGTGGGTAGCATATTGTCCATCGTTTGGTTTTGTTTACAACATATGCCATTTATGGCACCTAGCTCATTAACCACTGGATATTTTAGTAATAGGTAATGTCTTGAAGTCTTAGCCATATGAAGATTCATTTTATGGTTAATTAGCGGGTTTAATAGGCATATTTGCAATCTATGATCTAACTCCTTTTTTTGAGTTAATTTTATCAAGCACGTGATTTCTATATGCATGCATGGAATATAGGAGTGTGTACTGCATTTAGTGACAGTACATGTATCATTATGTTGAGCTACCGTATGGGGAAGCTATACGGGATATGATGATGAAATGCACTATGTTATGTTTACTGCAAATGACATGGGTACGATCCTAGTCACAATATATTTATATGGGTATATGCACCTATATGAGAGGAGTATATGTTTTAATCTAGATTATCTCTTTTAATCTAGATGATTATCTTATAGTATGTAAGCTAATTTTCCACATGCAGTTGAATATGCATGCACCTATATGGAATGCATGGTTTCATTTACGCCTTACCAATACTAGTTCAAATATATCACATGGAACTAGCAAAATATTTATAGTTCTAGATTTCAGATTTATGAAAATATTTTATAAAGTTTGGTTTCACTTGTATTAGTACTAACATCATGTAGCAACATTGTACCCATGTGCAGCCCAACCAAGCGGACTATGATTCCAACTAGTTTTATATGAAAAACTAGTGACATAACTATATGAACATATTTTAACATGGTTTCCCTTCACTCGTACTATGACTAACACCGTGTAGCGATATGCCCACGTGTAGCATATAACCGAATGGAACAAGGGTATATATCATTTTTTATGTTTTATGGGCATGACACAGATTATCAACTCAGTTTAGTTATATGACACTAAACAATGCATGCATGAGTATCTTGATTGTCATATTTATTTCGTTATTAAGAACATTATTTGAGCATGAGAAAGTAGTGACATAACTTGGATGACATGCAAACGTTATTTTAAACCCATCTTTCTTTACATGTCTACCTACTAATGTATGCATGGTGCTAGTGAATATCCTACACGTACATGGTCGTATGCACTTGAGTTTAATTTCTGCCACGGCTTGGTCGTATACTCATCTAGATTATTAGCTAGATAGACACAAACAAGGACCTATTTCGTATGCAGAAATCATGTTGTAATTTCTACCAAGATGGGATTTATGAGACCCAAATTAATATGGAGTTCGTTTCTACTTATATTCTTGATTTGTATCGACATGGCGATCGGAATCGCCATGTGACCGAACCAAGATGAATTTTATTATCTGCACCTAATTTGTATCAACATAGGATCAAAGATCACTATGAGATCAAACTAGAAAGAGGATCCTTCGAACAAAGCATATGCAATATGTATGAGAAATATGCATGTTCCTTGATTTGTACCGCAATGGCCGAATCAAGGACGATTTTTGTCGTAGATTATACATGCAACTTGGTTTGTACCGCAATGGCCGAACCAAAGATGATTTTGATGTAAATTAAATATGCACCTTGGTTTGTACCGCGATTGCCGAACCAATGACAAAATTTGATGTGAATTAAACATGCATCTTGGTCTGTACCGCGATGGCCGAACCAAAGATGAATTTGATGTAGATTAAACATGCACATTGGTCTGTACCGCGATGGACAAACCAAGGACAAAAATTGATGTGAATTAAACATGCATCTTGGTCTGTACCACGATGGCCGAACCAAAGATGAATTTTTGTAGATTAAATATGCATCTTGGTTTGTACCGCGATGGCCGAACCGAAAATAATTTTTTGTAGATTAAATATGCACCTTGGTCTATACCACAATGGCCGAACCAAGGACAAAATTTGATGTGAATTAAACATGCATCTTGGTCTGTACCGCGATGGCCAAACCAAAGATGATTTTTTTTTGTAGATTAAATATGCATCTTGGTCTGTACCGCGATGGCCGAACCGAAGATGATTTTTTGTAGATTAAATATGTGCCTTGGTCTGTACCGCGATGGCCGAACCAAGGTCAAAATTTGATGTAGATTACATATGCGCCTTGGTCTGTACCGTGATGGCTGAAACAAGGGCTAAAATTTTAAGAGAGGAAGAAGAAGAAAGCTCCCTAGCTTGTACCACAATGGCCAAACCAGAGGCTAGAGGAGAGCCATGAATCTCACCTTCAAACCTTCTTCAAACTCTTAAGCGGGTGCTCTCCAAGCTAGCGCAGACGGCGTGTACCACTCGTAGATGTCAAACGGCTGGCCGGCAGAGGCTAAACAGCCAACGCGGGTAGCGTGAGTGTTGAGCACCTGCCAACTAGCAACGCCAACTACGAGAACCTGGCGCGGGTATGTGCGGAAGATGGCGCGCGTATGTGCGGAAGAGAGCAGCAGCGATGTGCCAAGGGAGATGAGCAGCGATTCGCTTAGGAGCAGAGCTTCGGAGCGCTTGGAAAAATGAGCCGGGGGCTTGATGCGGGTGTTCTGGGCTGTATTTATAGGGGCAAGGGACAGACCTGAGGCGCGCGCGGCCACATCCACAGAGATCGTGCAGCAACGTGGGGATCCTGGGAACGTGGAAACCTGACAGCTCTTTTCTTTCTTTCTTTAATCTCTTAAATCGCTGCTGATTGACCTAAGTCTGACTGCTATCCATCCAATCACGTGGCATGATCGGTTCGGACCTCTTTTTTTCTTTAATCACCCGTGTAGGCGTTTTGGTACTAGCACATGCATGCACTACGTAGCTATGGACAGTTCCTCAAGGCTTTTTGGTAGCTATGGACAGTTCCTCAAGGCTTTTTGGTATGGGTCTGCACGCTAATTAATTTGCATGCATGCAACTTTAGGTCTAGTATAAGAGTATTTAACAAAATACGCTAGTATATATTTCACTAGCATGATGTATTTTCTATGTATCGCATCGATATTTTATATTGCTCATTCAACGGTGCAATATATTCTATTTATACCGCGTATATATTTCATTAACATTATTAGCGCGATCTATCTTATGTGTCGCACCCATATTTCACCTTGTCGATAGTACAAATCATGTGTCACATGACTATTATTTTATGTGAAGAAACAGACGTTGATAGAGATTTATTATATTTTCTATTTTACACAAGGCGGATATTTTTTTTATTTAAATCATTTATATCGCATTTTGTTTTGGTCAAAACCGGTGTCAACAGATGCCCCTCGAGATCTGAGTGATGATCCTTTTTTTATTTCGGATTCAGAACTCGAAAGTATGTGTGCTCATATTTTATTTTGTACAACCTAGTGCTGGGAGCGTACTTATATTCCCTTATTTAAGATGTTTGGTCGTTCGTTACTAGTCTGGTGCCTTGATTCGTGCGGTCGTTTTGGGAGTTTGTTGGCATCTCCCTTGGATAAGAACTCAATCTTGAAATCTGTTATTAGGTGGCTGGCTTTCAGGCTGCTATATAACTACGTCCGGCCAAAGTGCTAATCCTTTTACTTGTTTCCATCGTCCTTGTAAGGGACTGCCCTTTTTATTGCCCATAGCTTCCGCTACAACCAAGCTCCCATCGGGTTACCGGCTGACTAATCTTACTCGGCTTTTAGGTATGCATCGGTGTTTGTTGACTGTGTTTACAGCCTTATCACGCCGATACTCACGCTTAATTTCTTCGTTTCTAGTTTGAAGCTTTGCCGATTGGAACTCGATTGGATAGGATCTGGTATGCTTGAGTGCTTATAACTATCCTTGACGCAAGATGATCTTACGATTTTGTTATCCGGCTAATGATATTATTTTTTTGCTTTACTATAGGGATCTAAGCTAGCACCCTTCTATCGGACTGTTGATCGATTATTCCTTCAATGTCAGTGAGTGCATGATTGCATGTGTTCAAATCCATCGGGTGATTCATGTTATGATCTGACTATCTACTTTGATTTTTCTTTAGGTGAGCTAATTACAATCTAGCAGAACAGAGTCTTCGTTCGCTTTCCGGCCAGATACCACAACTTTCAGTCATATTCATCCTGCCTTTGTTTGAAGTAGGATACATATGGTAGACATGCATAGCCATGCACATCATCATGATATATAATTTTCTGTTTATAAGTGAGGATGGTATTCTTTTTTTTTGAACGTACATATGATTGAGCGATATTTTGGTTTTACGGTTGGCGTGCCGGCAAGTTTGTATGAACTTGGTCCGTCGTACAACCGTACAAACTGCTACAGATGACATATCTGTTTAATATATGCTTCTTGATTTGTCGATATTGTGCATGATACATCTCAAAACCGTTGAGAACATTGTATATATAAAAAATATGATTTCTTTCCAGTTGGCGTTCCGGCAAGCTCCTGCATGGACTTGGTCCGTCGTACAACTACGAATGTGATTACATGTGCCATGTGTATGTGTTATGATCCTCTCACGGTTGGCGTCCCGACAAGTCCATGCACGGGCTTGGTCCGTCGTACAACTGCGAATGTGATTACATGTGCCATGTGTATGTGTTATGATCCTCTCACGGTTGGTGTTCCGGCAAGTCCATGCATGGGCTTGGTCCGTCGTACAACCGCGGGAATGTTTTAAAGGTGATATGTATATATTCTGCCCAAAACAAGCGTTTTCCTCACAACTGGAGTTCCGACAAATCACCATGTGGGCTTGATCCGTCGTACGGTTGTTGACAGAATCACAACAACGTATATGACTTGTGCTTGGTTCTTTTTTTTAAATGCCACCTTTATTTTTTCAGGGAAAATATTGAATGGTCGACCAAGAAAAATTGCTCATACTCTAGGTAACACATTATAGCCCTTTTACAAGAACATTTAAACTAAGCGTCTCTTTTACGTTTTTTTTGTCATCATATTTATTGTATACCTTTTGTATATATAGATGGCGCAGGGTCAGCCATCCTTTCCTTCGAATGAACTGTCGATTTTTCAGTTGGCCGAACAACATTTATATGAGCCTGATACCAGTGCAGAGGGTAATATAGTGATCAAGCGACAAGTGCAAACTCATGCCGATTTGACAAATCATCCTCGTGGTTGGAACACAGGGCCTACTCTTAGCGATTATTCTTTCTATCCGCTAGCATCTTACCCTAAACCTGATCATAAAGCTTACACCCTTGGAACTAGGATGGTAAAAAAAGGTCTAGGTTGGGACAATCACGTTGTCAAATATATTCCCCGTCCCACGCGCTACGTTGAGTGGGGCATCTCTATCTTAAATCATCATTCATATTGTTTGAACGGAGAAGAGGAGAACACCGACTATATATATGGGGCAATTTATTGCTCCCTGGGTGAGTATGAGGTGTCTGACTCATTACTGAGATCACTACTGGAAAGATGGGATCCAAAGACTAATACTTTCTTTCTTAAGTCTGGTGAAAACACTGTGACCTTGCTAGACATGCTTCTAATGTCGGGCCTTCCTTTGATTGGAGATCCATACGAGGAGTATGTTCCCTCAGTTGATGATCTAGAACCTTCCAAGATTATGTTCCCAAATTTCCTATCTAGCCTTTTGGAAGAATTCTACAAGCTCAATCGCGAGAATGGACGTGTAACTTTCCAGGTTTGGTGTGACCATTTCTATAACAAACGTCAACAAGTTTCGTCTTTTACCTCCCTTAAAGAGCAACATATGTACGTTGCCGCTTTTATCGCCCTCTGGCTTTGCTTCTATGTAGTTGTCGGTGGGGAGGCTTACATTCGCCCCGGCGTTCTTCTTATGGCCTCTTGGGTCGTTTCTGGTCGCAAGATTTCTTTGGCTCCGTCGGCACTTTGCTCATTATACTATTCTCTTCAGAGGATTAGTACACATCCTATAGCTCCTTCTTATGAAAAGAGACTTTGGCCAGTGCATTATATCGCGGGGTGGATGGGTCTTTATCTAAAAAAACATATAAGTGCAAAGAGAAGAGAGAACCTCTTCCAAATGTGAAAAAATCGCCAATGCACCCGACCATGATTAATACTATGTTTCGAGCTCCCAAGCCTTTCAGTCCTGCTATGGCACGCAGTTTCTTCGAAGATCGAGCCAATATTTTTTGGAATCCTTATACTTCAACAAACTTAGTTGGGGTAGCTCAACTACAGAGGGCCTTTGAAATTTCCTCCCATCGGTGCATGCTTCCATGGAGGTGTGCTACTGATGTCGATGATCTTTGTATAGCCGAGCCGTACCATCCCGACCGAGTCGCGCGGCAATTCACTTTGAGGCAACAGTTTCCCCATGCTCCGTTAATGAGCTTGTATACAACAGAGGGTATTGGAGTCGCATATGCGTATTGGTTGCATTTGTTGCGCGAAGATGAAGGGGAGTTCCAATACGTTCTTAATGGTGCGCACAAGGCACTTTCTACTGTGGCTTGGAATAATTGGTGGGTCGGATTTATGAAGCCTTTCAACGACGTATTCAATGATCTTCGTCTGGGTGTCTCGGATGGACAACATTATAATTCGCGAAGACTAGAGTTTCTGAGCAGCGGAGAAAAGTTTATGATCCCGCTCCATCTTTCGGACAAGGATTTTATTGTTATAAAAGAAGTCTCAGCGAAGGATAGAAGAACATATTGCTGCCATCAAAATGAAAGAAAAAATAATTATGGACCAATGGATCCCCATTCGATCCGATCTTCTCTCAGAGGATGAACCTTTGATTGACTATAATCGGGTGCGTGTACACATTTTCTATACTTATCATGGTTTCTTTTCTCCGCCTCTTCCCTTTTTTTTACTGTGTGTGTCTTATTTTGATAGAAGCGGAAAATTGCAGATGCCGCAGCAAGCACTTCTCATACCCACCATTTTTTAATTAATGAGGAGGAAGAAGTTCATATGACTGAAACTAGCTCTTTGGAGGCGGAGGCGAGGCCTGCCACCAGAAGAAAAATTGGTACTATGGATGTTTCGAATGATTTTGGTCCTATAGAGTTGGACGTACCCCTCCATATGGATGACTTTAATGCTGCAGCTTTAGATGGGGTACTACGTAGATACATAGATCATGGTTTAGGTGATCTGGATGATTTAAACCTAGGTGATTATGTTGGGACAGAAGAATCAGCGAACACTCCAAATTTCTGCCCAGGCTTGAGCGCAAACATGTCTCCCGTAGATGACGACTTCAGTGTTTCCTCACATGGTAGTTTTACTTTATTAATTTTATTATGCCATATATTTTATCCTTATTGATTTACTTATATATCTCTTGACCATTTGTAGGTGTTGAAAACGTCCCTGTTGTCGACAAGGGGATATTAATCCAAACTGCAGTGCCAACCATGGACGTTATCACGGAATTCTTCGTGAAGGCCACTTAGTCGGCATTGAAGGCGGCCCTTGAAGGATTAGACGCTTCCACCATTGTGGATCCTCAGCGCCAATCTATCTTGCGAGAGCTTATCCCGATGCTTCTTTCTATACCTCAAGTTGTTTCTGTCCACGAGGCTATAGAAAGGCTCATTTCCATTTCCGTCGGCATGCAAGAAGCTAGCGGGGGAATAGGCGCTCTCTCAGCAGAACAAAATGAAGCTATTGACAAAGCAGAGAGTGAGGTTGCATCGCATGAGAAAGCCTTAAAGGACACATCCTATAGGCTACTATCTGCGATACAGCAAAATGCTGAGAGGCAGAGGCTTGTGGCGTCCCTTAATCTTAAACTCAACCAAGCTGCCTCTGCATTACTCAGGAGTGAAGAGGAGGTTAAACGGCTGAATTTAGAGCACTCCGACAGGCAATCTGGAGCCAAGAGACTCAATGATGTGTTGCATGAGGTCAACTCCAAAGCTACTGACGAGGTAGAAGCTCCGAAAGTTAAAACATCTGAGTTAGGAAATGAAGCCGGCTTGATTTTCAAGACCCTGAAGAGCTGGCCTTCGATGCCAAATTGAGAGGCACTCTTTATTCGCTTGTATTTTTTTATACCAACTTTTATCAGTTTGTAATAATGCGTGCTCATATACACGTCATCACTATGATATGCACGCTCGTGCATATTCGCCAAAAAGAACAGCGAGTTCCCTTATTCAGACGTATTCAGATGGCATGCATGCAATTTATTTATTTATTTATGGTACTCCTGTTGGGGAGCTTTATAGTTTGACGCATTGGGTTAGTGTGAACCATTGTGTGTTTCACATTTTATACTCATAAGTTGTTGGAGTTATTTTTTATTGATATTTTTGTGTGTTTCACAATTTATACTCATAGTTGTTGGAGTCATATTTTATGCTCAAGCGTAGTATCACTTAAGGAATTTCCCATTTACCGGCGACGGCGAGTATTGACCGTCTTGCGATATGATTTTGTATGCGCCGCTAGAATAAACTTCTTTTATGACGAATGGACCCTCCCATTTTGGTTCAAATTTTCCTTTCATCCGCCGAGTGATATTCATAGGGCGGATAACTGCGAGCACTAGATCTCCTTGTTTAAATGACCTACGCTTAACATGTTTGTCAAAGGCTCGTGACATTCTGGCCTGATACGCCTCAAGGTTTTGTAGAGCTTGAAGTCTTTTGCCTTCCAGTCTCTCTAGTTCATGTAGGCGTAATTGTGTTGATTTTTCCTTTGATAGATTTTCATGAGTAGCGACCCTTAATGACGTAATTTGGACTTCCAAAGGTGAAACTGCTTCTCCTCCAAAAACTAGGGAATAAGGGGTCATCCCCATCGGTGTGCGCGTCGTGGTTCTATACGCCCACAATGCTTCGAGAAGCTTTTCATGCCACTCTCGCTTATTGCCAGATACGACTTTCTTTAGCAACTTATATAGAGTTTTATTAAAAGCCTCTGCTTGTCCGTTGGCGGCCGAATTATATGCCATAGAGTAGAAATGATTTATCTTGAACTTTGAACATAGCTTGTCCACATGTTTATTTTTAAAAGTAGTTCCATTATCAGGCATGATCCGAGAAGGAACACCAAAACGATATATAAGTTGTGTTCTTATAAAATGTTCCACATTCTCCGCTTTGTCCTCTTTTAGTGGTGTGACTTCAGCCCACTTAGAGAAATAATCCATCGCGGCTAGAATGAATTTGTGACCTTTGTATGATGGCGGGTGAATTAGACCCACTATATCCATCCCCCACATTTCGAAAGGCCAAGCCATATTTGTTGCATGAAGTGTTTCGTGTGGCTGATGTATGAAGTCAGCATGCACTTGACACTCATGACATTTTTTTGCAAATTTGGCGACATCTTCAAACATGGTAGGCCAATAGTAACCGAGAAGTCTTAGTTGATAATGCAATTTAGGACCAGATTGGTGTGAGCCACATATTCTAGCATGCACCTCATTTAGGGCCTCCATCATTTCATTTCCAGCAAGGCAACGCAATAATATGCCATCATGGGAGCGCCTATAAAGTATGTCATTTATGCATGTGTAATGAATTGCTCTTTTACGGATTCTAGATCTTTCGCTAGCATTCAGAGGTAAGTATCCATGAAGTAGAAATTTCAGGAATTGTGCTCGCGAATCCCCTACCTCAATTTCGCATACGTCAGCCGTCATTGCATAAGATATTATAGTTTCTTCTTCTTCCTCGACGTATATGGGGAATAATCGGTGTTCTTCTACATGTACGTCCATTGACTCGTGTGGACATAGTGACATACTAGCGACTAAACCAGCTAAGGCATCAGCCTTTTCATTTTTTTAATTTTAAGACTGTGAAGCATCAGCTCCACAGTATTTTATTGCATGGGAGAACCAAGAGTTCTCAAAGAATATTACAATATAAAATAGGCAGGAAAAGTAAAGACAGGAAGTAATCTAAACCTACCCTATATTAGTGCAAAGAATTAATCCAAGAAAGGAACCTAGTTTTAGGATCTCCCTGTAATCTATGTGAAAGCAGGGTGATATCATGCACAAAATTCCTTCTCCAGGAATGAAAAGAGGGTCTCTCATTCCTGAAGGTCTTCCCATTTCAGACTATCCAAATACACCAAGCAGCTGTAAGCATGAATTCCATGAAGAAAGGCTGACCAAATGAATCTCTGGCCTGCTGAAAGCCTTTTCATTTTGTTCCTTACCACGTGCTGAATATTTATATCAGCGAACATAGCCATGAGCTCTTTGGCCCTTTTGAAATATGGTAAGAGTTCTTGTTTCTTCACCATGTAGGCCCCATCAATTGATTTATGACTAATTGTGAGTCCCCATAAACAAGGATGGTATCCAGGCCCATGTTTACAGCTATCTCGAGCCCAATGATAAGAGCTTCGTATTCAGCTCAATTGTTTGATACTGCCGATGTTAGGGTAAATGAATATGGAATCACAACTTCGGTAGGCGTGATGAAAAAGACTCCGGCGCCTACACCGGATTGTTGACAAGCCCCATCGAAGTACATTTTCTATGTTTATTTGGTAACCGTTGTGGTGAATACGTCTTCATCAGGCAGGTCATCATCTATAGGAAAATCATCTTGGATCGGGTGTGCCGCAAGTAAGTTAGCTAAGGCTTGACCCTTCATAACTTTCTGAGGTACGTATGTGATGTCGAATTGTGACAGAAACATCGCCCATTTCGCTAATCTCCCTGAGAGCACCATTTTACTTAAGATATATCTGAGAGGATCTGCTCTCGAGACTAAATGCACTGTGTGCTCTAACATGTAATGTCGCAATTTTTGTGCAGCAAAGACTAACGCAAGACATATTTTTTCTATGTCGGGGTAATTACATTCAGCTCCTACCAAGGTACGACTGAGATAATATAAGGATGTTTCTTTCCCTGCATCGTTATTTTGTGCCAAGAGGGCGCCCAATGAAGTAGGCATGGCTGCAGTATACAAAATCAATGGTCGATCCTTAACCGGCGCCCCTAAAACAGGAGGGTTCATCAAATATTTTTTAATTTCTAAGAATGCGTTTTGGCATGCTTGATCCCATTCGAAAGAGACTCCCTTTTTCATAATCCGTGAGAAAGGTTTGCATCTCCCGGATAAGTTTGAGATAAATCTTCTAATGTATGCTAAATGCCCCTGGAAACTCTTCAAATTTTTAAGGTTTACAGGTGGTGAAATTTTAACAATCGCTTTCACTTTGGAGGGGTCAATTTGAATGCCACTTTTTGTAACTATGAAGCCAAGAAATTTACCCGAAGACACACCAAATGCACATTTCATTGGGTTCATTTTTAGATTATGTTGCCTGAGGCGTTCGAACACCAGGGTGAGATGCTTTAGATGGTCTTGCTCATGTTTTGATTTTACAACAATGTCATCGATATAGCATTCAACGATTACATATAACAACCCATCTAAGATAATTTTCATGGCTCACTGATAAGTTGCCCCCGCATTTTTCAACCCGAAAGGCATAAATCTATAACAGTATACATCTTTAGGCGTGCGAAATGTTGTTAGCTCTTCATCCTCCGGCGCCATTTTTATTCGATTATAACCGGAGTAACCATCCATGAAAGAGAACATTTCATGTCCCATAGTAGCATCGACTAGTATTTCAGAAATAGGTATTGGAAAATCATCTTTGGGACACGCTTTATTTAAATCCCTAAAATCTACACATATACGTGTTTAACCATTTTTATTTTTGACAGGGACAATGCACGAGACCCATATGGGATATTTGACTTCTCTAATGAACCCTGCAGCTATGAGTTTGTCTACCTCGGCTTCTATTTTTGGAAGTATTTCAGGTCGGTATTTTCCTTGCGCTTGTTTGACTGGCACAACGTCACTCTGTACGGCAAGGCGATGGACAGCTACTTGGGAATCTAGTGCAGGCATTTCCTCGTATGACCAATAAAACACATCCCTATTCGTGCATAGGAATTCACGGTATTTTTTTTTGTTTTCTACGGACAAATGTTTGCTAATAAAAATTGGACGGGGATCATCGGTCGTACCAATATTTATTTCTTCTAAATCATCAACGGTACATTGGTTGCCATCTTCCATTTCTGAAGATGCTTCTGCCATGTCCATGTATTCTGCTGAGGTCATACAAACATCATAACCCAACCCATATTTCTTTGCTTCTAAAAAACGGTCTTCATGTAGAGCTTCAAGTTGTTCCTGGGACAACACCTTTTCGAATGGTGCTAATTGTCCTCGCCCATCGCACAGGGAGGGACCAGTGGCGACATCATAACCCATTTGTTGCATCATATACAAGACTTTGTTATCATACAGAGAGATGGGTTAGTGATTCATCATCTTTATTTATCATAGATATTTGTGTTACATTTTTATTTTCATTTTCAGTGGCACTTGTACCACGTGGGTCTTTTCGAGATTGTTTTATTCTATATTGTACCAAAGGAGGCAACGGTGTAGGGAAAGTAGTACCTTTCATGTCACACGATTTATCGATGACACGAAATATTGGGTCGCCTTTCTTTCTTTGGCTGCTTGGTATATATTGGCACGTCTTTTCCTTGACGAGGACTCTGCGATTTCCTTTTTCACAACATTTGACTCAGGCACAATCAAAGACTTTGGTTTGTGCATCTTGTCGATGGGCTCGAAATAGAACTTTGCATCAGCATAGAAAGATTCAGCTGTAGTGAATGGTTTTTTTATCGGCAAATATTCTGATTGTATCCCCTGTCTGATCTATATATTTGATACACTGATGTAAAGTGGATGGCACAACTTGGTTTTCATGTAACCATGTGCGTCCAATAAATGCATTGTATGAAGTAGCAGCATCGATTACGTGAAACTTCACATATGTGGATAGGTTATCCAGTTTCAAAACCAACGAAAATGTACCCATAGCCTCTTGTCTTGATTGATTAAAGCCATGAATAGCTACATTAGACTTGCTCAAATCTGTCCTGGAATATCAATCTTCATAAGAGTGTGAAATGGCAGCAGATTTATAGCCGATCCACCATATATCATTATGCGGTTTATCGGTAATACATCAATTTCACCAAACATGAGAAGAGGTCGGTTGTGCTTCTTGGGGCCCAACAACATATCTTCATCCGTGAATGTCATATTTAGGACATCAGATTCTTCTATCTCAGTTTGAGACACCTCTACTCTGTAATCTTCAGGGAATGTAAGTGCAGTAACCAGAGCTTTACGCATATCAGACGAAATACACAAAGCATCATACACAGATAACATAGCTGGTAACTTCTTCAAATGTGCGATTACATCATACTTGACTTGCACCCTACATGCAGGGTCCATCGAATCATTGGGAACCGCATCTATGCCTTGCGTTTCCTTCCTAAGTGGGGGATGAGGGTTTGCTAAATGACGTCCTGATCTAAGCTGAACCTGATCAACTTCTAACGGTTCTTCTTCATGGAAATGCAGAGACTCTTCATCATCCTCAAACACACCGATAGTGAGAACGTCGAATTCTTCACTTGGGACCTTCATGCGCTTCGTGGTGTGTTGATATATCTTTGGTGCGAAGCGCAGAGGAGGAGCATCTTCTATTAGTGGGGATAGTACACGGCGTTTTGACCGCCGATGTCCCCAGCCTTGGGCTCTTTCAGAAGCTGACGAGTTGGTCCATGTACCATCACCGCAGGGAAAATGAGCCTCTCCTTTATGTTGATCCTGCGTTTTGTCAAGACCTGAAATGAACATAGGAGAAAATCCGTATTTCGGAATCAATGTTGCATCATCATAATTTGATCTCATGTTTGAAGATGCACAACTCACCGAATCATCTCGAAGGGTGGCGACATTTGCTGCAGCCGGTTTCTTCCCCTTCGTTATGCTTTTAAGAAGCTCTGTATCAACAGTCCCTTCATCTATCATCTTTTGAATAATATTTTTCACCACAAAAAAATCTTTGAGTGTATGGCCCAAAATGCGATGATAGTGGCAGAAATTTGGTTCATTGAATCTCGAGGCTTCTTCTGGCCTCTTGGATATAGGGAGCTCTATAAGACTCAACTCCTTTAATCCAACAAAAAGATCATTAATCTCTTCTACAGGGAAGGAATACTCCCTGTTTTGACGCTCGCTCAGAGTCGGCCTCATGCCAACGTTTGCGCCATTTTGCATTTCGTTCCTGGACGGTGCTCTCCCGGGCTGAAAGTGGGGTTTTTGTTGCCGTGGTTTCAATTGCTTGTGCTGACCTTGGCTTGTTTGGTGGCTTCTGATCCCGCTGGACACCTTTTTCTGCCGGTCTAGCAAAGGTCGTCTTTATACGACGAGCCATGAGCTGCATGTAATTTTCTATGTCTTTTTCTTTGGAGGCTAGATCTTCAAAAGTTATGGGTCGTACTCTGTGTAACTGTACAGCCACATCGGAGCGCAGATTATTTGTGCACATATGCACCGCCTCTGGCTCGCTAATCGGTTGTGAGCAATGAAGACTGAGATTTATCCATCTGTTTATGAAGTCTGCTACCTTTTCATTCATCCCTTGTTCAGTTTGAGTGAACTTTGTAATACCTACAATCCTCTGAGTATTGTAGAACCTCTCCAGGAAAGCATTCTTCATCTGCTCCCACGTTTTGATGGAACTTGGTGCTAATTTACTGTACCAAGTGAAGGCAGGTCCGGACAATGTTTGCACAAACTGTCTCAACAGAAGTGCCCCATTGTGAGCTGTATCTTGACAAGCTGCGAGGAAGTGGGCTATGTGCTCGTGCGGAGATCCGCTTCCATTGAACTTGCCAAACTATGGTTGCCAATAGTTGCTTGGAAAAGGCACAAGATCAACATCTGGTGGATACAGCTTCTCATATCCTGGCCGCATGGAGTAATGATTTTGCATCAGCTGCGCCTTTACCCCTGCGGCGATCATTCTTTGAATCACCTCAAGGTTAAATGCAGAACCTCCCTGTCGGCTGCTACTACTCTCACCACCATTCCTTTCATTACCGTTGTTCTCATCATCAATCTTCTGATTTCGGAGGGCAGCTAGCTCATCTTCTTTTTGTTGAAGTATAGCTCTAAGTTTGGATAATTGCTCCTCGACTGAACGAGTTTCATTCGCAGCTAGGACTTGCTCTGTCTGATTTGCAAGATGGTTATATGGCTGGTCCATGTGAGGCTCTAGCTCATTCTCAGAAGGACAAGGGGTGCCATCGGATACTGGATTATAAGACCCGTCATGGCTTCACCCCAAATCCTCATTTTCTGAACCCTTCTGACTACGGGTCTGACGAAAAGGACCTTCTATAACAGTCTTGCGTGCCTTCTTTCTCTTGTAATGTGTTGATGTGGAAGACGTTTCGCTGCTGCTGTTTGCCGCTCTACTCACGCCGACTGACATTGCTTGGAATACTTCATATGAGCTGCTCTTTGTCTTCCGACAAGAAGGCCATGGAGCCACGTTTCTGATCACCTTGTTTAATGAAGATGATAACCATTCCTTCACCTTAGCGACTCTGCACTGACTTGATGATGATGATTTTTCCCATTGTACTCTGCATGACTCAGATTTTGTCCGTAATGCTATTTCCCTCGCTCCCTTCCATTCAAGGCAACACTCTTTATTTGTTGCCAAGCATTCCCCACCGGATTTATTGACCCGTGAAGGAACAAACTCAGGAGCATCAGCTCGGAGCACATTTCGAGCATGAGTGGGCCTTCCGGTTGAAGACGATGCTGACGGCAATATGACCGCAACATTGTCTCCCTTCCCAGGTAGCTTATAGATGGGTTTCTCTACCATCTTCTCTTTTCCCTTGGAAATGAGTGGTGGAAACTCAGATTTTTCAAACACCATTGTCTTTCCCTTATGCTTGGGGTGTTGGCAGGAGGATTGCCCCGCTTCAGCAAAGTTTCTTTTCATATCTGACACCGGAGCTGAAGTTGCGTGGACATGAGTAGCAACCCCCTTTGCAAGATTTTGGGCAACGTTCTTCCTAGCAACCCTTATATTCCTCCTCATCTTCCTCTTAGCTGATTTAGACAGGACCGGAATAAATCAATCACCGGCTACTGAAGTGACTTCTTCTTCTCTATTTTCTTGAGTGGGTGACGCAGTTTTCCAATTCTCGCTCACACAAGTCACGAGTGGAGCGAGCGACACATCAACCCAAAGGTCACCGAAACGGACAGTGACGAACTGTTCCACTTGTCCCTCCATACCTTCAAATAAATGAAGAAAACTATATATTAGACTTCTTGCGTACATATATTTTGACATATATTTATTTTGCAAAGCCATATTTTTTTTTGATATATTTATCTTGCGAAATCATATGTTGCAATCCTACGTTGGAATTCAGAGATGAGGGAAAAAATAAGTCCCACCGGGCGTGCCAGAATCTGATGACGGGAAAATGGGGCGATAGAAAATAATAATAATACTAACGCGTCCACATCATTGATACAGAGTGAATAAATTTAAATGCGTATATAAAAAAAATGGATATCAAACATTGTGAGAACTTTATTTCCAGAACTCTTACATTTACAAAATATTTTATAAAGTTTGGTTTCACTTGTATTATTACTAACATCATGTAGCAACATTGTGCCCATGTGCAGCCCAACCAAGTGGACTATGATTCCAACTAGTTTTATATGAGAAACTATTGACATAACTATACGAGCATATTTAACATGGTTTCCATTCACTCGTACTATGAGTAACACCGTGTAGCGATATGCCCACGCATAGCATATAACCGAATGGAACAAGGGTATATATCATTTTTTATGTTTTATGGGCATGGCACAGATTATCAACTCAGTTTAGTTATATGACACTAAACAATGCAGGCATGAGTATCTTGATTGTCATATTTATTTCATTATTAACAACATTATTTGAGTATGAGAAAGTAGTGACATAACTTGGATGACATGCAAACGTTATTTTAAAGCCATCGTGCTTTACATGTCTACCTACTAACGTATGCATGGTGCTAGTGAATATCCTACACGTACATGGTCGTATGCACTTGAGTTTAATTTCTGCCAAGGCTTGGTCCTATACTCGTCTAGATTATTAGCTAGATAGACGCAAACAAGGACCTATTTCGTATGCAGAAATCATGTTGTAATTTCTACCAAGATAAGATTTATGAGACCCAAAGTAATATGGAGTTCGTTTCTACTTATATTCTTGATTTGTATCGACATGGCGATCGGAATCGCCATGTGACCGAACCAAGACGAATTTTATTATCTGCACCTAATTTGTATCAACATAGGATCAAAGATCACTATGAGATCAAACTAGAAAGAGGATCCTTAGGACAAAGCATATGCAATATGTATGAGAAATATGCATGTTCCTTGATTTGTACCGCAATGGCTGAATCAAGGACGATTTTTGTCGTAGATTAAACATGCAACTTGGTTTGTACCGCAATGGCCGAATCAAAGATGATTTTGATGTAAATTAAATATGCACCTTGGTTTGTACCGCGATGGCCGAACCAATGACAAAATTTGATGTGAATTAAACATGCATCTTGGTCTGTACCGTGATGGCCGAACCAAAGATGATTTTGATGTAGATTAAACATGCACATTGGTCTGTACCGCGATGGACGAACCAAGGACAAAATTTGATGTGAATTAAATATGCATCTTGGTCTGTACCACGATGGCCGAACCAAAGATGAATTTTTGTAGATTAAATATGCGTCTTGGTTTGTACCGCGATGGCCGAACCGAAGATAATTTTTTGTAGATTAAATATGCACCTTGGTTTGTACCGCGATGGCCGAACCAAGGACAAAATTTGATGTGAATTAAACATGCATCTTGGTCTGTACCGCGATGGCCAAACCAAAGATGATTTTTTTTGTAGATTAAATATGCATCTTGGTCTGTACCGCGATGGCCGAACCGAAGATGATTTTTTGTAGATTAAATATGCGCCTTGGTCTGTACCGCGATGGCCGAACCAAGGTCAAAATTTGATGTAGATTACATATGCGCCTTGGTCTGTACCGCGATGGCCGAAACAAGGGCTAAAATTTTAAGAGAGGAGGAAGAAGAAAGCTCCCTGGCTTGTACCACTATGGCCAAACCAGAGGCTAGAGGAGAGCCATGAATCTCACCTTCAAACCTTCTTCAAACTCTTAAGCGGATGCTCTTCAAGATAGCGACGACGTGTACCACTCGTAGATGTCGAACGGCTGGCCGGCAGAGGCTAAACAGCCAACGAGGGTAGCATGAGTGTTGAGAAGCTGCCAACTAGCAACGCCAACTACGAGAACCTGGCGAAGGTATGTGCGGAAGATGGCGTGCGTATGTGCGGAAGAGAGCAGCAGCGATGTGCCAAGGGAGATGAGCAGCCTGTAGGAAGCCACCCAACCACTACTTGGTCGAAGTTGAGTCTAGACTTTGAAAAACCATTTTGCTAACTTAATCTTCGGCTTACGGGCCCACATCGATATCATCCCGTCGTGATATCTATGGTATTAGGATCCTTTCTCCTTATCTATGCTCTGGGACTCTGCTATCTAATCCTTGCTGGTAAGGTTTACTAACCCTGACATTAGGATCACATTCTCTTGATTCCACCCGGCGTTCTGGTGCTTACCCCTCTATTGAGTCGTGTCGCAGGAGTTCTAACCCAGGTCCCGGACCGCGGATCCCCTTTCTCATTCCGGGCAGGCCGCGCGTTCTCTGGCACAAACTCCTGTGGCCAACAGTTTTCTTGTGGCGTGATTGACTTAGCGGAACCAACGTGGGCACCACCATCAGCATGCCGCAGTGACTCTGCACGACTTCACCCGTCTCAACCCCACTATGTTTCGCAACTCTGTTGAGCCGTTGGATGCTGATGACTGGCTTCGCGATCTCACTCATGAGCTGGAGTCTGCTAATGTCGATCCAGCCGACTATGTGAACTTTGCATCCTATGACCTAATAGGCGCCGCTGCTCAGTGGTGGAGCACCCACAAGCGTTCACTACTAGTTGGAGAAGTCAACACCTGGGAAGAATTTCAGTCTGCCTTCCGCACCCGCTACATTCCTCAGGGGATCATGGATCGCAAGCAGGAAGAATTCCACAACCTCACTCAGGTCAACATGACCGTTAAAGCTTATCAGCGTGAGTTCCTCAACCTCTCGCGCTATGCAGAAGAAGAGATCACCACTGATATCCACAAGCAACAGAAGTTCCGCCGTGGACTCAATTCGTACCTCAGGCTCACTCTTGCCGTTCATGTTTTTGCCAACTTTGCCACCATGGTGAACAAGGCTATCACCATCGAGACTGCCCAGATGGAGCACAAGGACTCACTGAAACGCTATCTTGACATTGGCTCATCTTCTGGCGCAACACAGAAGCGTCGAATCTAGCTCCCTAACAGTGTGACCCATTCAGCTACCCCTGCTCAAAGGCCGTCTTATGCTGCACCCCGTCTGCCTCCGCCACCGCCGATGCCGAGAGCTCTACCTCCACCACCAAATGCCGCACCCATTCGTCCTCATGATGGATTGTGCTTCACGTGCCGCCAACCTGGAAATTTTTCCAGAGACTGCCCCCAGAAACGGAATCAACTGGTAGTTCACCCTGCTGGCCGCGGAAATGGTCGTGGCAACAACAGGACCCCCAACTATAATACTGGGTTTGCTGCTCATGCTCGTGGACATGCTAACAACATTAATGTTGAAGAAGCTCATGAACAACCCGCTACCGTGATGGGTACCCTTCTCGTTAATTCAGTACCTGCTAATATTTTATTTGATACAGGAGCATCGCATTCATTCATGTCAGAAGCATTTTCATTTTCGCATAACTTCAAGTATGAAACGATGAAACCACCGATGGTTGTTCGCACCCCGATAGGCAAATGCCGAACAACCATGCTAGTGCCAAACACCACCATTGAAATCGAAGGAATTCAATTCTTTGCTTCGCCCATCCTCCTGAAGTCTTCCACCATAGACCTCATTCTGGGCATGGATTGGTTGAAAGTCCACGATGCCGCACTGTATTGTGGCACCAGTTCTGTCCAACTTTTTCACAGCTCCGGCGAGATTGTTGACCACACCACCCGAATTACCCGTGATGCTGAAACACATATATTTATGATGAATGCTTTGAATGTCTCAACTCTGGAAGGGATTCACAATGTTCCGGTCGTTCTAGATTTTCCCGACGTCTTCCCAGAAGAGCTGCCGTGAATACCCCCGACCAGAGAGGTGGAATTCATCATCGACTTGAAGCCAGGCACTGTTCCTATTTCCAAGCGTCCTTACAAGATGCCGCCACATGAACTCCTTGAACTTAAGGAGGAAATCAACAAGGCACTTCAGAAAGGATTAATTCGCCCCAGTTCCTCTGCTTGGGGAGCACCTTCGCTCTTTGTCAAGAAGAGCGATGGAACGAACCATTTGGTCCAAGATTACCGACCTATTAACCAGGCAACGATACAGAACAAGTATCCTCTTCCTCGGATCAACGATCTGTATGATCAACTCGATGGATCTACGGTGTTCTCGAAACTTGACTTGAGGTTGGGTTACCATCAGATCAGGGTCCATGAAGAGGACATTCCGAATACCGCCTTCATAACTCGCTATGGTTGATACGAGTACACTGTCATGTCCTTTGGCTTGACGAATGCCCCAACCACCTTTTCCCGATTGATGAACTATATATTCATGGAATACCTCGACAAGTTTGTTGTGGTTTATCTGGATGATATCTTAATATACTCCAAGAATGAAGAAGAGCATGCTGAACATCTTCGTCTTATACTGGAAAAGCTTCGAGAACATAAACTCTACGCCAAGTATGAGTTCTGGCTTCCCGAAGTGACCTACCTTGGTCACGTGATTTCCAAGGATGGCATTGCCGTCAACCCAGAACGTAGTCAGGCTATCCTGGATTGGAATCCCCAAGACTGTCAAGCAAGTCCGAAGTTTCCTCGGACTCGCCAGTTATTGCCACCGTTTTGTCGAGAACTTATCCAAGATTGCCAACCCTCTGACTAATCTGCTTCACAAAGGTGTCAAGTTTGAGTGGACAGACAAATGTTAGGAAAGTTTCTAAGCTCTCAATGACAAGCTCACTTCTCCTCCGGTACTTGCTCCCCTGATACTCGGAAGGACTTCGTGATATATTGCGACGCGTCTCGTCAAGGATTAGGCTGTGTCCTAATATAATGCAAGAGCGCAAAGTGATTGCTTATGGCTCTCGTCAGTTGCGTGCTCACGAAGAAAACTATCGAACACATGATCTCGAATTGGCAGCGGTGATTTATGCATTGAAGCTGTGGCGACATTACCTCGTCGGTAATCGTTGCGAGATCTACACCGACCACCAAAGCCTGAAGTACCTGTTTACTCAGCCAGATCTGAATCTCCGCCAACAAAGATGGCTCGAGACAATAGCCGATTTCAACATGGATATTCATTACACCCTTGGCAAAGCCAATGTGATGGCCGATGCTTTGACCCGCAAAGCCTACTGTAGTGAACTTGAATTTCAAGTACAACAGCCACTTATGTATGAAGAGCTACGCAAGCTAAACCACTCCTATTCCTGAATGGAAGTGGGACAAGATCGAGATGGACTTCGTCACTGGTTTTCCTAGTTCGCAGAAAGACCACGATGCTATCTTTGTCGTCATCGACCGATTCTCCAAGGTTGCCCACTTTCTGCCAGTCAAGGAGAATATCTCTGCTAGTCAGTTAGCAGACTTGTATGTTTCCAGAATTTTTTCCCTCCACGGTATTCTGTTGGAGATCAGTTCAGACCATGGCAGCATTTTCACCTCAAGATTTTGGGATAGTTTCCAAGAAGCTATGGGCACTCACCTAAATTTCAGCACTGCTTATCACCCCCAATCGCAAGGCCAAGTTGAACGAGTTAACCAAGTGCTTGAAGACATGCTTCAATCTAGTGTCATTTCATTCGGTAAGAAATGGGAGGAATCTCTTCCGTTTGCTGAATTCTCGTACAACAATAGCTATCAAGCTAGTCTGCAGATGGCACCCTTTGAAGTTCTTTATGGACGTAAGTGTCAAACCCCTCTGAATTGGTCAGAAACTGGGAACGAAGTCTCATCGGTCAGGACATAATCCAGCATGCTGAAGATCAGGTTCGCGTTATTCGTGAACATTTGAAGGCTGCTCAGTCCCGCCAGAAAAGCAACTATGACTGCAAGCACAAAGAAATGTTCTATCAACCCGGCGAACAAGCTTACCTTCGTGTCACTCCGATGAGAGGAACTCATCGTTTCGGGATCAAAGGCAAGTTAGCTCCTCGCTATATTGGCCCGTTCCGTATTCTTTCCCGGAGTGGACTAGTGGCATACCGATCGGAATTGCCGCCGAACCTCTCTCAAGTCCACGATGTCTTTCATGTGTCGCAACTTCGTCGCTGCTTCAAGGATCCTATCTGTGTGGTGGATCATGATCTGATAGAACTGCAGCAGGACTTGACTTATCAAGAACATCTGAGCCGCATTCTTGATCAGTCTGAACGTCGAACCCGCAACAAGACAACCAAGTTCCTCAAAGTTCAGTGGTCAAATCATTCTGAAGATAAAGCCACTTGGGAGCGCGAAGATCATCTTCGTGATGAATACCCTGATCTTTTCCTCACTACCACTTAAATTCTCGGGACGAGAATTCTTGTAGTGGGGGAGATTTGTAACACCCTCAGTGTCAGGGAACAGTAATCACTTTTGCTAATGATGTTTACTGTTGCAAATCATTCCTTGATCATCTTTGGTTCAATTCAAATTCAAATTCCCCTGTGATTGAAATTAAAAACAATGTGGCAAATAAAAGTTCAACCAAAAACTTTGCATCCACTTTTGTAAAATTCCCAATATTCAGTGGACCATGTACATGTGGATATGGAAATTTATTAAGTTTTAAAATAAATCAAACAATTCAAACAGTAGCAAAGGCATTTATTACCTTTTTAATAAGACAAAAATGTAGAAGAATTTACAAAATGTCCCAATCTTTTTGTGGCACTTAAGTATGGTGCAACAATAATTTAGGAACAAGTTTCATCACTACCTAAAATCATTTGGGTGCCAAAAAAAATAGAAAAGAAAATACAACATAAAAAGGAATAAAAGAAAAGAAACACTGTGCAGCTAGTGCACAGTGTCCCCCTGGCCAGCCCATCTGGCCCACCCCTAGCCATCACCCCCCTGTTCGCCCCCCATGGCGTGGAGGCCATCGGCCGGTGCCACGGCGATGGGCGTCGCCGTGTCGCTCATCGGCGACAAGACGGTGACGATAAGAACCCCCTCTCGCGCCCCTGTTCCCTTCTAGGAACCCTAGATCGAGCAGACCCATTTTCCCCATCTTCCTCACCGTTCCCCCCATCTCGCCCGTGCGCCGCCATGGCAGCGCCGCCGTGCCCGCCGTGGCCAACGCCCACCGCAGCCCTGATACATGAGATAATACTCGCCCCACGTTGGTTACCCCAAGTGGAAGGTGAGATGTAGCGTAGCGGCAAATTTCCCGTAGCGAAGATGCTAAGGTTTAGAGTATCGAACCCGTAGGACTCCGACAGATACAAGTAGGTGGTGAAGTGAACAATGGCGCCGTTCACAACTCAAGGTTGCTTACTTCACCTGGACCTGCACACACAACAGATAGCCTTGCTCCCAACGAGTACATAGGAGTTGTCAATTCCTCCGGCCTTGTTGTTTACAAAGGAAACGCACGAGGTAATAATGATAGTGATAGCTACGGAAAAGTAAATACTGTAAGTAAATTGAAGGTGTAAAAAATATTGGAAATATGGACCGGGGTCCTATGATGCTCACTAGTGATATATCTCTCCCAAAGGCGATAAAATAGACATGCGAGGTAAACAAATTACAGCTGGGCAATTGACAGGATTATGTGCGCAAACCAATGCTAATTATGCTATACAGAAAGGAAGAGGCTCAAAAGCATGGGCGGTACGCCAAGACAAGTAGACCGAAATCCATCTGCATCTACCTACTAATCATCCACCTTGAGATATCTATCCAGAACATCTCGCTGGTATTAAGTTGAGAATCCCACCCAAAGTGTAAACTCAGAGCAACAGACAACTGCATTAAAGAACTTTGCGTAAAGTAAACAATCCTTGCACCCGCAAGTACAAGAACCGTTGTTTTCCCCCTTGTGGCAACAACACATCCCCTAGACTCATGTTTCTGTCACTCAAGCTAGTCATCGGGGGGCATGAACCCACAATCATGCATAACGATCCCTCTTGGAGTCACTACCTACTACTTGGCCAAAGCGATAAACAGCAACGGAGAACATGCAAGAATTACTCAAGAACATAAATATAAAAGAGGAGAATCAAATATATTACTCAAAACCAATCTGAACATAATCTCATAATCCATCGGATTCCAGCAAACTCAGCATAGCAACAGCAGAAAGATTACATATGTGCCTCGATCATGTAGGGCAGCTCACGAGGTCTAATCCATGAAGAACAAAGAGGGGAGGAGAACATCACATAGATACTGATCATAGACCCATGGTCTTGGGTGGACTACTCACGGTTCATCCGGGAAGCATCCATGGTGGTGGAGAAGCTCCTGGAGGTGGTTCCTTCCGCCGGCAGGGTGCTGGGAAGAGGTCTTCTGGTGCTCCTGATCTTGGAAGCGCAGCGGCGGTGGAACAGAGGAGAGATCGCGAAAAAGGGGTTCCTTCCCCGAGGGTTTCTCGTCACAGGGAATAAATAGGCGAAGGGGGCAGCCAGAGGTGGGCCAGGGGCTCCAGGCGCACCCCCTGGCGCGGCCAGGGGTGGGGCCGCGCCCCGTGGCCGCCTAGGGCCCCCCCTGGCCCCCCTCTGGCTGATTTTTCCTCTATTTTTCCCGGATTTTTTCTGGCACTTTTAATAAGGGGGAAACCTGAAATAGAAAAACAGCAAAAAACAGGAACTGGCACTGGGGTGCACTGAGTTAATAGGTTAGTCCAAATATGAACAAAAGTGTATGGAAGTCCATCGAAATCATAGCAATATCACACAAAAGAGGCATGGAGCAAGGAGAAATTATGGATACGTTTTGGACGTATCAACATCCCCAAGCTTAATTCCTGCTCGTCCTCGAGTAGGTAAATGATAACAAGCATAATTTCTGTGGTGACATGCTAACAACCATATAAGAACTTTGTAAGTAAAGCAATAAAGGCATGTAATTCAATTCAAGTCATAACAGGCAAGAGTCTATATTTCACATTGAAGCAAGCAACATAAGAACATAAAGGTGCAAGAGCTCTCGCTATCCGTGACTCGAATGTCTCCAAATGGTGTTTGCATGCAAGAAAGGGGATAGGGATATACGAGAAAAAGTATTTTTATGTTGAGAACTCAATCTACTAAAGTTTCACACTTGGTCTTCTTTGGAATCTTATCTTGACTCATCCCAGACCACTAGCCAGGTACAAGTCAAAATGATCCACTCCTGTTCGACATTTTGAGCACTCATGCAATGGATGAGCGTAAGCAAGAAAGTTGACACTTAGGATGGCAAAGAGAGAATATGGTGGAGGAGGAAGTCAAAAAGGGCGTGAAAGGCTCACATCAATGAGGACAATCATAGGCGAGAGAAAGCCAAATGATAGATATGATGTGAGGAGTAGGGATTGCCATGCAACGGATGCACATATGAGCTAAGGTAAGCTCTCCAATGGAACTAGTGGGGGTGCATCCAACTTGCTTGCTCAAGAAGACCTAGAGCACATTTGAGGAGGCTCATCATTATAATATACAAGCCAAGTTCTATAGTGTGAAGGTCCCCACATAGCTATATGCATGAATGATAATCTTTATGGAGTACAAGATATAAGAGGGAGTACGAGTGTGGATCTCTCAAAAGGAATAGTAGTGTGCCCCCTTCTCTCTTTTTATTTCATTTTCTCTTTTTCTATTTTTTTATACTTTTTTGGTGGCCTCAATGGCTCTTTCTATTTCTCTCATTTGTCCACTTTGAGATCTTTTGATTTTTTCCTCTTTGGGATCTTTTGATTTGTCGACTTTGGGATATTTTCCTCGCTGTAGGGACAACACTCTATATATTACAAAAAGTATAGAAGATCTTTCACACTTTATAAAGTACTCAAATCATAAAGAAGATGTAACTATCATGATGTATGCAAATGTATGGCTCTGCGAGTGTAGCAGGATATGCAATGATACTAGCGCGTCATGTAGAAATGATTAGGGAAAGACCCAACTAGCATGCGGCTCATCGATCAAGCAAGTAGCGTGTATGACATGTAGATCAAGTCATGAGAAGATGGATGTTGCATGGCAATATATCTCGGAAAGGCTATGGAAATGCCTTGATAGGTAGGTATGTTGGTTTTTTTGAGGAAGGATATAAGGAGGTTTTATGATGACAGAGCGTATCATGCCAAGGGTTTGGATGTACCGCCGAAGGTGGACGCTGACTCTCGGAGTGAGAAGAAAGGAATGCACGGCACAAGAGAGGCTAGAAAAATATGGGAAGATGGAAGTGTCAACTTTCGAATACTCACATTAGTCCGAAGAACTCATGCACTTATTATAGGTAACTCTCAATCTAATAAGGAGGTTCACAAAGAGACAAGTACCCCGAGGAGGAGTGTATGGGGGTTTGGTTATCCTTGCACATCCTCGACTCATGGTACGTGAGTGTACTCTAATATTCGACCCCTCAGAAGAGTAGTGATCCATCTAGTAGCTAGAGTTCTCAACTAATTTTGTAGGTTTTGAAAATAAACACGGATTGCCCAAAATACGACATCTATCACTAATTGGCTAAAGCTCTTGATACCAAAAGTCCAAACATTACTCAAAACAACACCTCAAAACTATTGCAAGTTACTACTACAAAGGAATAGCAACCTCAATTACCTACTCCAAGTCAAGACACAAAACTCAGTGCAACAGGCAAACTCTCTACAAAATATAAACATGAAAACTCAAAAGAGTTCCAGCAAAAAACTAAACAAAAGCTCTTTAAAAAGATAAGCATGAAAAACAATAGCTAAACATGACAGTATCTAAGAAAGGATAAGGAACACACACAACAAAGATAAGCATGAAAAGTCCTATGTTGTATTCTAGATTTTGGAAGTGGAGCGTGTTTCTCTCCCACACAAAGAAAGTTGGGTTCTAACTTGTTATGAACAGCAAGCAAAGCTAAACAAAACTAAAAATAAAACCTAAGAGCGAGATGCTCCAAGAATAGCACATAATGCATGAAGTGATAAAAATATAGTGAAACGAGAGACGAACTGATAATTGTTGATGGAGAAGGGGATGCACGGGGGCATCCCCAAGCTTAGACGCTTGAGTCTCCTTGAATATTTCTTGGGGATGCATGGGGGCATCCCCAAGCTTGAACGCTTGACACTTCTTAAGCTTCTTTCATCATCTTCCCTCGCACACTTGAAAACTCCCTTCATACATAACTCATCATAATCTGATTTGCGAGGTTAGTACCCATAATAAAATAATTTGTCCTCTACTGGAAATAAAGATAATCTTGAAGAGCTACTATTTCTCAAGATTGCCAAAATGTTTTTTCAAAGAAAAAGCAAGCTTAAGGTTTGCAAAACGAGGAACAGGAAAATCAGGACAGAATCTATGAAAAACAAACCAGCAGGTAGTAAAGAATTTTTTAGGGATACTTCTGCAATTCAAATCAAAAAACTCAGAACATACGAAAGTTTCGTAATTTTATAGAGCACGCTGTGTAAACAAATCAGCTCCAAAAGATGAACTGGGATTTTTCTAGTCACGAGGACAGAATCTGTTTTCTGGACAACATGTCACAACTTTCATTTCCCTTGTCGTATGAGGCTATAAAAGGCACAAAGCTTGAAAAGTAAAGATACAATGATGTTGCTACAGTAGTAACAATCATCAAGACCACTAAAAACAGAAGGAAAAAAAAGGAAAACCTAAATTCGTTGCGGGCTGCCTCCCGAAAGCGCTTCTTTAAAGCCATTAGCTAGGCTTAATGCAAATAGAAGTTGCTCTCACAAGAATAAGAATTTTGAAGCAAAATAGAGCATCAAGAAGCAAATATGAAACAAATTTTAGCCTAACCCACTTCCTATGCATAGGCATCTTATAAGAAAATAAATCAAAGAAGAAAAAAGAAACCAGCATAGGAATGTGGAACAAGAACATCTTCAAAACTTTCAACATAAAGAGAGGAATTTTAGTAATATGGAAGTTTCTACAACCAAACTTCCCTCTCTCAAAATAATTTTCAGTAGTATCATGAACAACATCAAGAATATAACTATCACATAAATCATGTTGTTCATGACCTACAAGCACACGTGTATAGTTTTCAACACGGTCTTTAGGATTATAAGATAAATGCAACCAATCATATTGAGCCTTGATAAGAGCACAATTCTCCGGAATATGAGTTGCAGAATTCAAAAGGATAATAGGACAATCAAGTGTGGGTGCAATAGAAAAAATTTCATGCTTAACATTAGGAACTATAGCAAGTTTATCTTCGTAAGCATCATCCATGGTGGCATCTTGGTCAAAAGTATAGAATACGTCAACTTCATGAAAAAGGGATATTTCAAAAGAATCCATAGGATCATAACACTCATATAAGGTAAGATTCAAAGAGTTACTCTCATTAGAAGGTAGACATGGATGGCTCCATTCTTCCTCCTTTTGTTCCTCACTCTCCTCCACTTTTTCATCCAAGGGGCTTTCAGTTTCAGCAATTTCTTCTTTCATAGAGTCCTGCAAAACATTAGTCACTTCCTTTGGGGGAGAGATTCTCTCAAGATGATCAGTAATATAATAATTTGCATCGTAATTTTCCAAACAATAGTTAAGAATATCAAGACTCTCAGATTTGTAAGGGGCATCATCAATATTTTTAATAAGAGAAGTAATTTCATAGGCACCCTTATAAGCAACAAATTCTTCTATTTGCTCTGCATCATCAAAATCATAATTTCTCTTAGCATAAGAAGCTAAGGTTTCATCATCATTGTACTCACATTGGAAAGGAAGGTGTTTGTGCCTCATAATGCAACAAGATTCATCCCTGTAGAAAGATATATTATATATTGAGCACAAGTTTCTAGCATACTAATACAACTGATGTATTTGTTTCCATAAATGTATCCCCTTTTGAGACAAGCGGTGTTCCTTGTACCTCTTTTGTTGATCCTCGATGAATCCTCCATGCTAATAAGCTCTGGTTTCAAAGAAGTCAGACATTGATCGGCAAGTAAGGAACTAGACATACTTTTTTTATTTTTGATAAAGGACACTAAAGCAAAAACTGAAAGGTAAACTAACAAGACTAAAAAGCAAAGATAAAAGATAGTGTGCAACTCTCCTATATTGAAGAGTGGAGTCCCCGGCAACGGCGCCGGAAATTTGCTTGATACACGAGATAATACTCGCCCCTTGTTGGTTACCCCAAGTGGAAGGTGAGATGTAGCGTAGCGGAAAATTTCCCTTAGCGAAGATGCTAAGGTTTAGAGTATCGAACCCGTAGGACTCCAACAGATACAAGTAAGTGGTGAAGTGAACAATGGCGCCGTTCACAACTCAAGGTTGCTTACTTCACCTAGACCTGCACACAATAGATCGCCTTGCTCCCAACGAGTACAGAGGAGTTGTCAATTCCTCCGGCCTTGTTGTTTACAAAGGATAAAACTCACGGGATAATAATGATAGTGATAGCTACGGAAAAGTAAATAATGAAAGTAAATTGAAGGTGTAAACAATATTGGAAATATGGACACGGGTCCTATGATGTTTACTAGTGATGTCTCTCTCCCAAAATACGATAAAATAACCATGCGAGGTAAACAAATTACAGCTGGGCAATTGACAGGATTATGCGCGCAAACCAATGCTAATTATGCTATACATAAAGGAAGAGGCTCAAAAGCATGGGCGGTACGCCAAGACAAGTAGACCGAAATCCATCTGCATCTACCTACTAATCATCCACCTTGAGATATCTATGCAGAACATCTCACTGGTATTAAGTGGCGAATCCCACCCAAAGTGTAAACTCAAAGCAACAGACAGCTGCATTAAAGAACTTTGCGTAAAGTAAACAATCCTTGCACCCGCAAGTACAAGCACCGTTGTTTTCCCCCTTGTGGCAACAACACATCCCCTAGACTGATGTTTATGTCACTCAAGCTAGTCATCGGGGGGCATGAACCCACAATCATGCATAACGCTCCCTCTTGGAGTCACTACCTACTAATTGGCCAAAGTAATAAACAACAATAGTGAACATGCAAGAATTACTCAAGAACATAAATATAAAATAGGAGAATCAAATATATTACTCAAACACAATCTGAACATAATCTCATAATCCATCGGATCCCAGCAAACTCAGCATAGCAACAGGAAAAAGATTACATATGTGCCTCAATCATGTAGTGCAGCTCACGAGGTCTAATCCATGAAGAACAAAGAGGGGAGGAGAACATCACATAGCTACTGATCATAGACCCATGGTCCAAGGTGGACTACTCACGGTTCATCCGTGAAGCATCCATGGTGGTGGAGAAGCTCCCGGAGGTGGCCCCTCCCTCCGGCAGGGTGCCGGGAAGAGGTCTTCTGGTGCTCCCAATCTTGGAAGCGCAGCGGCGGCGGAACAGAGGAGAAATCGCGAAAAAGGGTTCCGTCCCCGAGGGTTTCTCGTCACGGGGAATAAATAGGCGCAGGTGGGCAGCCAAATGTGGTCCAGGGGCTCAAGGCGCCCCCTGGCGTGGCAGGGGTGGGGCGCGCCCTCTGGCCGCCTGGGGCCCCCTGGCCCCCCTCTGGCCCCTCTCGGGCTCTTCACGAAGCTTCCGGTATGCTGATTTTTCCTATATTTTTCCCGGAATTTTTCTGGCACTTTTAATAAGGGGGAAACCTGAAATAGAAAGACAGCAGAAAACAGGAACTGGCACTGGGGTGCACTGAGTTAATAGGTTAGTCCAAATATGATCAAAAGTGTATGGAAGTTCATAAAAATCATAGAAATATTACACAAAAGAGGCATGGAGCAAGCAGAAATTATAGATACGTTTTGGACGTATCAAGCCCACACTTCCCTGTCCGGTCACCTAGCCATCGACGTCGTCGGCCCCGCATGGAAGGAATCGAGCCGAGGAGGCCCAAGCGGAGCGCAGCGTCGTCGTCTTCAACCGCTAGCCCGTCGGCGAGCTCCCTCGATTCCAGCCACACCGCGCCTCCCCCGAGCTCTCTTCCCTCCTCTACGCCCCACTGGTGAGCTGGGCCGCCGCCGCCAACCTCCCACCTTGCCCCTTTGCACCGTAGCCATTCCGCTATGGGAGCAGTGAGCTCGCCACCGTCTAGACACTCGCCGCCGTGGCCTGGCGCACGCCTTTGGCACCTGATGCGTGTCATCGCGCTCCTGCTGCTCCCGGGAGCCCAACACGCTAGCGCCCGCTCGTCTTTGCGCACGGCAGCAACGTCGTCGCCATCACCCCGCCACGGCCGCCACCCTTGTCGTCGCCGACGCCGCTCCAGTCAGCTTCCGGCGAGGCCATCACCTCCAGTGGACGCACGACCGCCCCCGGTTCGATTGCACTAGGTCCCATCCCCTCCCGTGGCATATGGCGAGAGGATCGTCGCCGCCGGCCTCACTGCTCGCCGCCGGCGAGGTCGCGCTGTCACTGACCGGTGGGCCTCCCGGTCAGATTTGTTCTTAGTGGCTAATGAGCCACTGACAGTGGGCCACCCCCTGTTAACCCCCTACTAATTAATTAGAGAGAAACCCCCCTGTTAGAATGACATGTGGAGCCAAACCCGCTTAATTAACTCTTAGGTTTAATTAAAACATTAATTAAAACTAGAGTCTATGACATGTGGGCCCTCTCTGTTTTATTATAATAGGAGTATAATGATTTTATTAAAACCAGTGAGTATGACATGTGGGTCCAGTTGGATTTTGGTTAAAATAAATGATTTATTAAATAATCAGAGGCTGACCAGTGGGACCCACTACTTAGGTTTGACTGGTAAACCACTATTGTGGATAAATCCTTATTTAATAATAAAAATAATCCAGAAAATGATTTAAAATGATTTAAACTTTAAAATTGAATATCTTTTAAACCGTAAGTCAGACTAAAAAACTTTATACATGAAAATTGATCAAAAAATATAACAAATACGGATACGCTATCCGTATACCAATCACACCACTCTAACACAACGAACATCAACATTCCCCCCTTCCGGGCCGTTTGTCGATAATCACCCAGAGCCGGTAGTTCATCCCCGGATGAATTCCCGCTTCGAGCAACGTGCATTACACTGCGTTAGAACACCGTTAACGTTGCATCTATCATGTCATGCATATGTTTCTTTATGTTTGCTTTGTATTCACTGTTTCTCACCCCCTTTTTATTATCTGGTAGACCCCGTTGCTGTCGACTACACCGCTGCTGGGTACGACTACTACGTTAATTGACGACCATGCCTCCACTGCCGAGCTTCCAAGCAAGTAGATCCATTCTCCTCCCCAGATAACGCCTATATTTCCGTACATTTCTTGCACTAGGCATTGTTACTGCTGCTGCTACGTTACAATCCTATTCCATTGCATAGGTTGTTTTTGTCGCCCCTTGATTTACCTTCCTTTATCCTATGCTGTCTATAAATATATATTATATTCAGCAGTGAGCCCTGCTCATTGTTAGCTAGGATTAGATAGCGAGACGTGATCACTCCAGGGAGTGACGCGGATACAACTTATTACAACTGCACAGGAACGGTACAATGCAGACACCGCCTCTGGCCCCCTAGCCCGGCTCTCCCGAGCCACTATCAAGTGTGAGCTATCAAGGAGTAATCCTTGTACTCCAATCGTTGTTGACTCTATATAGACGCTCTAGGTACGTGAGCAACGGTTGTCCTTAAGGTAAGCAGTCGGGCAACCCAACTATGCCCGCGAGTGGTATTGCGACGGGACGACAGGGAGGGCACGACCAGTGTACCGGTGTGCTTGAACACTGATCGTTGGCCGCGAGAGTTACCAAACCACGAAAGTCGAGCTCCTCTAGGAACACACGCGAGACAAGGTAAGGAGACGGTTCACCTTGTTGGTAACCGTGCGCTTTGACGGGACGACAGAGCAGGAACCGATGTACTGGTGGTCCTGGCTGTTGTTCGTTGTCCGTTGTGTTAATTAGTCGGGCAACGACAATGGTTGTCCGCGAGATAATAAAATGACTAAGGGTTCAGCGGATGACTTGAGTAGCCTTTTGTCTTGTACGCGTTGCCTACACGTGGGATAATGAGTTATGGGCTCCTCTACTTCATAGTCTCGTTGGAGGACTCTTGAGACGCCAGTTGTACTACGGCCTATGCGGGGAAGTGGTGTTGTCTTCTTTTCTCGAGCAGTGTGATTTCTATTTTCTTTAACTTCACCGGCCAGCCTCGCACCGTGCAGGAGTACGTCAGGGTTAGGGTCCAAAGCCCCGCGTACATAGTATTTAGTCCGGCGGATGACCTCTCTGTTGAGTTTGAAAGATGGGCTACGGAGTGTTGGATAGCCTCGGTGGGGCATTCCCTAACAAGGTGTAAGCCACCCTGGAGATCCGTGCATTGTAGTGTAACAGAAGTGCACCCCTGCAGGAAGATTAATCTATTCGAATAGCCGTGTCCATGGTAACAGGACGCTTTATGCTGAAGCCAGATCCTACTACTACAAAATATTATTACTAAATTTTTTGGTTCCGGGTTTGCTTCCTCGCAGAGAAGTCAAGGAGGTGATCTCGGAGGCATTGTTAATTATTACAACTTACTATTATACAATGTTGCAGCAACTTCTGCTGCATTGTTACTTTATGCTTTATATGAACTGTTGGCTATTCTCTCCTCAAGCTGCAAGACTCGTCATAAGATGCTAGTCTTCGATAGGCCTAGCTTCTTACCCTTATTCTGATTTCTACCTTGCAGTCCACTATATGCAGCCTCCCCTTTCCATTTGATACAAATGCATAAATGTTTAGTAGCGGACGTAAGACTCGCGGGTATGCTAGATATGCACCCTTGCTTTATTTCCCCCTTTTGTTTTGCCTGATTGGCCGCTGCAGTCGACGTTGGAGCCCAGGAGCAGGAGCACCCTGGAGGTGACTACTACGACGTTGAGTTCCCCGTCGACGAAGAGTAGTTCGGTGGATCTCAGGCAGGAGGCCTCGCCTTTTCGATCTGTATCTCTGATGTCATTTGTGCTAGCCTTCTTAAGGAAAAACTTGACTAACCATGTATGTACTCAGATATTATGATTGTTTAACTTATGTATTCGGATCCTCGTGATCCCAGGTTTGTAATATCAGATTTATCTTATTTGTGTTTAGTGTTGCGCTGTGATATTCTCACCGTGGCACCCTAATCTCAGCCGTGTACCATGCGTGTATGATTACTGTACATGGATTGATTTTGGGGGCGTCACACAAGTGATGCGCCATATGAAAAGAATATCTTGCTTCTCCTGGAACTGCACACAACACATATACCTTTGCTTCCCAAAGAGTACAGAGAGGTTGTCAATCTCTTCGGCCTTGTTGTTCACACAAAGGATCAAACGCAAGGGATAATGATAATGGTGATAACAGCTAGAAAGTAAAAAGTGGAAAAAAATAAGCGTGTAAATAGTGATGAGAATATGGACTGGGGTCCCGTGATGTTCACTAGTGATGTCTCTCTCCCAAAAGACGTTAAAACTGCTATGCGAGGTAAACAAATTACAGCAGGGCAATTGACAGGATTAAAAACACACCGCAATGCTAACTATGCTACAAAGAAAGGAAGAGGCTCAAAAGCATGGGCAGTACGCCAAAATAAGTAGACCGAAATCCAACTGCATCTACTACTAATCACCCACCTTGAGATGCCTATCCAGAACATCTCGCTGGTATTAAGTTGCGAGCCCCACCCAAAGTGTAAACCCATAGCAACAGACAACTGCATTAAAAAGCAATTTGCGTAAAGTAAACAATTCCTGCAACCGCGGTTACATGCACCGTTGTTTTCCCCCTTGTGGCAATAGCACATCCCCTATACTCATGTTTCTGCCACTCAAGCGTGTCATCGGGGGGCATGAACCCACAATCGAGCATAACGTTCCCTCTTGGAGTTAGTACCTACTATTTGGCAAAAGCAATAAACAACAATGAAGAACATGCAAGAATTACTTAGGAACAAAAATATAAAAGATAAGAACCAAATATATTACTCAATCCCAATCTGAACATAGTCTCATAATCCATCAGATCCCAGCAACCTCATCATATCAACATCAGAAAGATTACATATGTGCCTCGATCATGTAGGGCAGCTCATGAGGTCTAATCCATGAAGAATAAAGAGGGGAGGAGAACATCACATAGCTACTGATCATAGACCCATGGTCCAAGGTGGACTACTCACGGTTCATCCGGGAAGCATCCATGGTGGTGGAGAAGCTCCCGGAGGTGGTTCCTCCCTCCGGAAGGGTGCCGGGAAGAGGTCTCCTGGTGCTCCCAATCTTGGAAGCGCGGCGGCGGCGGAACAGAGGAGAGATCGCGAAAAAGGGTTCTTCTTTTGGGGGTTTCGTGTCACGGAGAATATATGGGCGAGGGGGGCAGCCAGGGGGGCCACCAGGGTTCCAGGCGGCCCCCTGGCGCGGCCCCACCCTAGGGCGCGCCAAGAGGGCGCCTAGAGCCCTGGTGGGTCCCCTCTGGCCCCCCTCGGTGATTCTTGAAGCTTCCGACGCGATGATTTTTTAATGCATTTTCCTGAATTTTTGGAGCACTTTTAATATGGGGGAAACCTGAAATAGAAAAACAACAGAAAACAGGAACTGGCACTGGGTTGCACTGAGTTAATAGGTTAGTTCAAATATGATCAAAAGTGTATGGAATTTCATCAATATCACACAAGAGAGGCATGGATCAAGCAGAAATTATAGATACATTTTGGACGTATCACCCCCCAACGCGGCCAAGCCGCTGGCCGCGCCAGGTGGCCGCCTGGAGCCCAGGTGGGTCCCACCTTGTCCTCCTTCGGGACTCTGGAAGGTTCCTTTACGCTGATTTTTTATCTTTTAGTAGGGATTGCCATGCAACGGATGCACATATGAGCTAAGAAAAAACTATCCAATGGAACTAGTGGGGGTGCATCTAACTTGCTCGCTCATGAAGACCTAGAGCTCGTTTGAGGAGGCTCATCCTTGGAATATGCATGCCAAGTTCTATAGTGTGAAGGGTCCCCACATATCTATATGCATAATGATCATCTCTATGGAGTACAAGGATAAGAGGGAGTACTAGTGTGGACCTTTCAAAAGGAATAGTAGTGTTGCCCCTTTCTCTCTTTTTTCTCTTTTTTATTTTTTTGGTGGCCTCAATGGCTCTTTCTATTTAACTCTCATTGGTCCTCTTTGGGATCTTTTATTTTGTCCACTTTGGGATCTTTTCCTCACTCAAGGGAAATACTCTATTTTACAAGAGGGTATTTTACAAGAGGGTACTCAAACATAAAGAAGATGTAGCTATCATGATGTATGTAAAGGTATGCCTCTACCAGTGTAGCAGGAACATGTATGACATGAAGATCAAGTCATGAAGAGGTGGATGTTGCATGGCAATATATCTCGGAAAGGCTATGGAAATGCCTTGATAGGTAGGTATGGTGGTTGTTTTGAGGAAAGATATAGGGAGGTTTATGATGACAAAGCGTATCATGCGAAGGGTTTGGATGCACCGGCGAAGGTGGACGCCAACTATCGGAGTGAGAAGAAGGCAATGCATGGTACAGAAGAGGCTAGAAAATATGGGAAGGTGGAAGTGTCAACTTTCAATAATTACATTAGTCCGAAGAACTCATGCACTTATTATCGGTAACTCTCTGATAGGAAAGAGATGATAATTGCTTATCGCCCTTCGTTCGTTACCCCAAGTGGAAGGTGAGATGCAGCGTTGCGGCAAGTTTCCCTCGGTGAAGATACCGAGGTTTGTCTCCAGTAGGACTCCGAGGATGATATGTAGGTGTCAGCGGCGCAACTGACGTGGACCTGCACACAGACACAAATAGCTTTGCTCCCAACGAAGTTCAGAGAGGTTGTCAATCTCTCCGGTCTTGTTGATTACAAAGGATCAAAACACAAGGGATAATGATAATGATAGCAACTGAAAGTAAAAGCAGAAAAGTAAATAAGCATGTAACTAGTGATGAGAATATGGACCGGGGTCCCGTGATGTTCAATATTGATGTCTCTCTCCTGAAAGACGATAAAACTATTATGCGATGTAAAAAATTTACAGATGGGAAATTGACAGGATTATAAACAAACCGCAATGCTAACTGTGCTACAAAAGAAAGGAAGAGGCTCAAAAGCATGGGCAGTACACCAAAATAAGTAGACCTAAATCCAACTGCATCTACTACTAATCAACCACCTTGAGATGCCTATCCAGAACACCTCGCTGGTATTAAGTTGCGAGCCCCACCCAACTTGTAAACCCAAAGCAACAGACAACTGCATTAAAAAGCACTTTGCGTAAATTAAACAATCCTTGCAACCGCGGTTACAAGCACCGTTTTCACCCCCTTGTGGCAACAGCACATCCCCTAGACTCATGTTTCTGTCAGTCAAGCGTGTCATCAGGGGGCATGAACCCACAATCGAGCATAACGTTCCCTCTTGGAGTTACTACCTACTACTTGGCCAAAGAAATAAACAACTACGGAGAACATGCAAGAATTACTTAGGAACAAAAATATAAAAGATAAGAACCAAATATATTACTCTATCACAATCTGAACATAATCTCATAATCCATCAGATCCCATCAAACTCAGCATAGCAACAGCAGAAAATTACATATGTGCCTCGATCATGTAGGGCAGCTCACAAGGTCTAAACCATGAAGAACAAATAGGGAACGAGAACATCACATAGCTACTGATCACGGACCCATGGTCCAAAGGAAACTACTCACGGCACATCCGAGAAGCGTCAATGGTGAAGGGGAAGCTCCCGGAGGTCGACCCTCCCTCCGGAAGGTGCCTGGAAGATGTCTGCTGGCGCTCCCGATCTTGGAAGCGCGGCGGCGGCGGTACAGTGGCGAGATCGCGAAAAAGGGTTCTGTCTTCGGGGGTTTCGCGTCACGAGGAACAAATAGGCGCATGGGGCAGCCAGGGGGGTCACCAGGATTCCAGGCACCCCCCTGGTGCGGCCAAGCCCTAGGCCGCGCTAGGTGGCCGCCTGGGCACCTGGTGGTTGTCACCCGACCCTCCTTCAGGGTTCCGGAAGCTTCCGTTGCGCTGATTTTTTATCCTATTTTTCCCGAATTTTTGGAGCACTTTTAATATGGGGGAAACCTGGAATAGAAAAACAATAAAAAAAACAGGAACTGGCACTGTGGTGCACTGAGTTAATAAGTTAGTCCAAATATGATCAAAAGTGTATGAAAGTTTATCTAGATCATAGCAATATCACAGAAAACATGCATGGAGGAAGCAAAAATTAACGATACGTTTGGGGCGTATCAACATCCCCAAGCTTAATTCTTCCTCGTCCTCGAGTAGGTAAATGATAACAAGCATAATTTCTGTGGTGACATGCTAGCAACCATATAAGAACTTTTTAAAAGTAAAGCAATCAAGGTATGTGATTCAATTCAAGTCATAAATTGCAAGAGTCTATATTAGCATTGAAATAAGTAACAAAAGAATATTAGGTGCAAGAGCTCTCGCTGTCCGTGACTCGAATGTCTCCAAATGGTGTTTGCGTGCAAGAAGGGGGATAGGGAATACGAGATTTTTTTTTGTTGAGAACTCAATCTACTAAAGTTTCACACTTGGTCTTCTTTGGAATCGTATCTTGACTCGTCTCCAGACCACTAGTCAGGTACAAGTCAATTTGATCCACTCCTTTTTGATATTTTGAGCAGTCATGCAATGGATGAGCGTAAGCACGAGAGTTGACACTTAGGATGGCAAAGAGAGAAATATAATGGAGGAGGAAGACAAAAATGTGAGAAAGACTCACATTAATGAGGACAATCATATGCGAGAAGGCCAAATGATAAATATGATGTGAGGAGTAGGATTGCCATGCAACGGATGCACATATGAGCTACAAAGCTCTACAATGGAACTAGTGGGGCTGCATCTATCTTGCTTGCTCATGAAGACCTCGAGCTCTTTTGAGGAGGTTCATCCTTGAAATATGCAAGCCAAGTTCTATAGTGTAAAGGTCCCCACATAGCTATATTTTCTATTTTTTTATTTTTTTGTGGCCTGAATGTCTCTTTCTATTTAACTATCATTTGCTCTCTTTGGGATATTTTATTTTGTCCACTTTGGATTTTTCCTCACTTAAGGGCAACACTCTAATTTATAAGAGGATATAGAAGAACTTTCACACTTTACAAGGTACTCAAATCATAAAGAAGATGTAGCTATCATGATCTATGCAATGTATGCCGCTGCCAGTGTAGGATGAACATAATTATTTGACATTTTGTTGATTTTAAAAATTTAAAAATATTTTTATAATCTCCATCTCCACTACTAATAAAAGAGCAAACTTAAATTATTTTATAGCCACACAAGCAATTGTACACAGGATAACCAGAGACGTCTGATCAATCCACACTAGTGGACAGACCCTCATATTATCCCCGTTCAAAAGGGCCTTCGGTCCCGGTTCAACAACCGGGACCAATAACTCGGGACTAATGATGGTCCCGGTTGGCCCACGAACCGGGACCGAAGAGGGGGGGAGGGGTCATCGGTCCCGGTTGATACGAAGAACCGGGATCGGGCCTCCATATTTTTTTATTTATTATTATTATTATTTATTTATTATTATTATTTTTATTTATTATTTATTATTTATTATTTATCTAAGATCAAATTGACCTTCGTGGTCAAACTTCCCCAAGGGTCACCCATCCTCACACTACTTCAGCCCCAGCACGCTTAACTTCTCAGTTCCATTCAACACCTACCCCAACTCGCTTAACAGACACTTGTTGATATATGTATCATATCAATCCTATTAAACCTTGTTGATGTCTATGTTGTGATGAAATTTAAAAAAAAATTGAGACTTCCCGATCGGTTACCTATTATATTTTAAATGTTTTTAAATTATTTTTTTGAAAAAAATATATTTCTTTTTAATTTTGAAAACACATTTTTCATTTTCCGAGTGACAAAAATGGGGTTTTGAAAAAATCATTTCTAGATTCACAAGTAGTCATTTAATCAGGGATCCACCAAGACTTTTGTAATATTCCACCCCTATCTATTACCGGTCATGCCCTCCGTTTTGACTACTTTTTGAAATCGACAAAAATAATTCAAAAAAATAAAAAAATTGTAAAACCTTCGCGTTGCATCCTAATTTATGTCTTGGTAACCATACAAAACAACAAACTTGGAATAAGGCAAATATCTTATAAAAGTCTTTTTAAAATGAGCTATCGAGTATGAAGATTCATGATTTTCAAGCCAAATGACCGATGTTACAGCTAGTTTGAAAGGATAATTTTCCCAAATGATCTCATATTTTGCACATGTGTGTATATTATACTAGCCAACAAGTTTGTCAAAGGAAATTTTTAATTTCTTTGCACGAAAAATCCATTTTCCATTTTCCGAGTGACAAAAGTAGGGGTTTTTTGTGAAGGATCTACCAAATATTTGATGTCAACTTGAACCACTTTAATTTTGTAAAATATTAGACCATTGACCAAAGTTTCCATGTAATATGGTTTTTATATACATCTTCTGAAAAAGACAAATTTCCGCAGATTCAGCTGGAACGGGGTCAAATTTGAACTACATGTGCTTGATAGTTTGCTCTTTATTTTTTGATGTCTATGTTGTGATGAAATTTAAAAAAAATTGAAACTTCCCGATCGGTTACCTATTATATTTTAAAATCAGTGTTTTGTTTTGAAATCTTTGTATTATTAAAACTAAAATTATACAAAAACAAAAAGTATAGCAAATTTATTATAAGAGGTAGACAGAGGAATCCTCCCAAGGAGGGTGATATATATCTCCTTGAGCATGCGGGAAATTATACAAAAACAAAAAATATAGCAAATTTATTATAAGAGGTAGACAAAGGAATGCTCCCAAGGAGGATGATATATATCTCCTTGAGCATGCTGGAGGGTGACATCTGCCTCTATCGGTTTCAACAGACACAGGTCCTTCTGGACCAGAAGAACCTATGCCTGTTCAAACTGATAGAGGCGGAAGGTCAGCCTCCTGACTGCTTAAAGAGATACAACACCCCCCTTGGGTTGAATTCCTCGGTATACACCTTTAATAAGCTTGATATGCTACAGTAAGTGCTGGACAGACCGTGCTTATAAACAACTCTAACCCACCTTCGGTTAGCGAGGTGGGACTAATTATAGACTATTGGTCCCGGTTGGTGGCTCCAACCGGGACTAAAGGTCCTTTTTTCCATTTGGTATTACTGCAAAGTACTAATTATAGACTATTCGTCCCGGTTGATAGCTCCAACCGGGACCAATGCCTCGCAGTGCGCCACGTGTTGGTCGCCAGAGCATTGGTCCCGGTTATTGGCAAAAACCGGACCGTTGCCCCAGTTGAACCGGGACCGTTGCCCAATACAGACGAACCGGGACCGTTGCGAGGAATCGGTCCCGGTTCTGAAATGAACCGGAAGCTATGCCTTTTTTGGGCTGGACGAAAGGGGGGTCTCTCCACTAGTGCCACGTAAATCACATCTAATGGCCTATATTACATCAATGGTCTGCCAGATAATCTAAGGGCCCAGATTAAATGTTTTGTCGTAGCAGACTGCGCATGTGTGCTCCCCCACCCCCACGCTTCAATCTAATCAATGTTCATAACCGTAAGCCCTCAATTAGCGGGGATTACTATCCCGAAATTTTCTCCCCACGACCACGTCCCAACAAGTCATGGGGCTGCATCACCATGGATGATCCAGGGTTGCACCATGTACGGTGTAAGCGAGGCGGCAACGGTCTATCGACGCCTCACCTACATCAACGCATGAAGATTACAGGAGCAGTGCAGCGCGCCAGTGCGGCCAGCGTCAATCTGTGAAACCCTTCGATCAAGTCGGCTGGCACCGCAGCAGCTAGGCGGTCGTGACGAGTTCGGTAAATTTTGTCTACTTGATTTTCAGGTCAAGGCACGTTTGTTTCGCCTCGAAATGAAGATGAAGTAGGGAATTACCTCGGTGGCCGGCATCGTCATTTTTTACGATCCCATAGAGTCTTCAAAAGATGCAAGTGCGGACGAACATACCTGCACTGCTACGTACCGGCAACATGGTGTCTCTGCAACAACGGCATCACGGCTACGATAGAGCTTCATAATGCATTTTTTCTTCTTTTTTTTTCTTTTTCTCACAGGTATATTTTGGAGGACGTTCAGGATATTCAGAACACCGGAGATATTAGGCTGCATGTGCTGATGCGCCACAACAACAACAACAACAACAACAATTATATTCGATTTGCTCCGCACTCGAACATTATTTGGTGAGGGGGCATTTGTTCGATGTATTTTTGTTGGTATTATTTGGAAAATTATCATTTTTGTGCAGATTGAGTAGTAAGCCATCTTTGGAGGAGTGCGAATTTATGTAGCTCGAGCTACATGTAGCCCTTTATATTGAAAAATTCAAAAAAAATATTTAAAAGTTTCCAAAAAAATTGAATTTTTTTCTATGGTAACTTACATGAATTCCACACAAACATGTAAATTTTGGTTCAAAAATATTGTAATATGCATTCTGCACAAAAATAACAAAATATTGGCCCAAAAAAAAGAAAAAAACCCATTTAAAATCAAATATTTGTCAAATTGTTTCCCGTGGCGCATTAAAGTATAATGGTATGAAACTTTGCACAAATGTCCTATACATGTGTATGTATATCTATAAAAAAATTCAGAATTTTTTGAACTGTTTAAGTATTCTTTTTTATTTTTCAAAAAAACGAGCTACATGTAGCTCGGGCTACATTAGCATTTTCTGATCTTTGGAGTGATTTTATGTGCATGCATGCATTGGGATTGACCACGTACAAGAACTTGTTTTATATTTGCATTAGCTAATATTTGGCATAGCTTTGCAGGTACATGCACGTTACATATCTATGTGTATACTGGTGTGGCTCATCTTCGGCAATGGAACACAGTACAACTCTCATGCTCACATACACGAGTATACAATCACCTCTATGACACGCACACACATACCCTATCCCTATGAGCATTTTTACAATACTGAGCCGGTACATCTTCTTGAAATTAAAAAAGTCACCACCTCGTCTTCGACGGGAGCGTCTCCTCCCACTGAAAACGCATCATCGGAAGCCTTGGAATAAATCCAGAAAAATACGAGCACCATTGTCAAATCCGAGATTTAAACTCTTGTGAGCTGTGAATACAACTATTCACCTAACCAACTCAACCACAGATTAATTCGGTAACGTATTTTGTTTTGCAGACGTGCACGTCAAGATAGACATCCAAAGAGATAAGCACGCGCGCAGGGATCAATACGCGTTGTGCATATCCTTTCCAAGAAAACCGGCAACGGCCGAACGGCCGTGGATTGCCTACGCGTCCATCGACTTGCGCCCCTGCCTCCTATAAATACCCATGCCATACAACCAACGCACGCAAAGGGAGAGATGCATACACAACACACACCGATCCATCCAGCCAGCCGGAGACTGACGCCGCGAAGCAGAGAAGAGACGCCCAGCCCACACCATATCAATCCATCTATCCAAGCTAGTCAAGACCTCACGCCCAATCTATCCATCCAAGATCCAACCTAGCCAACACACTCACGCACGCAGCCGGCGCCAGCGTACAGGGAGAAGAGAAGGCCGGCGTACGAGAGCTCGGCGTACAGGGACATGGACGCGAATCTAACCTTTCCAGAGGATAAATTTGATCTAATCTATTGCCTCCTTTCTGTCTAGTATACATCATGCACGCGTACAAACTGCACATCGCCCAAGCGCCGTGGAACACGGTGTCGGCATGATCAGATCACCGGCAGGAACGGAACCACCCGACCGGGAGGTGAAGCGCACGCACTGCCGGAGCTGGTCCTCGTCAAGCCTACCATCGACACGCGACACGCTCCGGGTTGGAGAGGACCCTGTTGCGGCCGTTGGCATGGCCGGTTGTTGCCGTTCAAGTTGAAGACGTCGCCCGCTGGATTCTTCACCAAGCAGCGCCGTGGAGGGCTACGAAACGAGGCTCGCCGACTCGCGCGCTGCTCGTCACCGACTTCATCACCTTAGCGCCATTGAGGCCTGCGACCCCGAGCTCGCCCTCATGCTGTCCGCCGTCGACATCATCGCCACACCCGTCGTGATGGGGACTTAGCTTCGGTGACTTGTAGGCTGCATCAACCTAGGCCCTCCATTATTGATCCAATAGCTAAAACTTGAGATGATGCTTACTCACAAACCATTTGTCAAAATTATAAGTCAAATGGACCCACAGCCTCATACAAAACGGAGGCATAACCTTATACAAAACGGAGGCATGACTATATAAAAAACGGAGGCACGACCTCAAACAAAATGGAAGCATGATCTTATACAAAACGGAGACACGAGTATATAAAAAACGGAAGCACGGCCTCATACAAAACAGAGGCATGACCTTATACAAAACGGAGGCATGTCCTCATATAAAACGGAGGCACGACCTCAAACAAAGTGCCTCCGTTTTGTATGAGGACATGCCTCCGTTTTTATAGTCGTGCCTCCGTTTTGTATGAGGTCGTGTCTCCGTTTACGTACAAATAATAATCACACACCCATGGATGCAAAGTATATATGATTTGTAGCCGTTGGATCAATAATGGAGGGCTCAGGTTGGTGCAAGTCAGGCGGTGACTTGTAGCCTACAAGTCACCGAAGCTCAGTCCGATTGATGGAGGCCGACGACCCAGAGCTTATGAAGATGTGCTGCCCGCCGCGGACTTCATCACGCTGCTGCCGTGCAAGACGATGACCCGGAGCTCGCCCACGCGCCGCCCGCCGTCAACGTTGTCGCCACGCCGCCGCCACGGAAGCCGGCAACCCAGAGATCGCCCATGTGCTGCCCGCCATCAACGTCGTCGCCACGCCGCCGTCATGGATGCCGGTGACTCGGAGCTCGCCAACCGTGTAGCCAGACCACTGTCTCCTTCGGCGTCCAAACTCGTTGGTGTACAGGTCGGCGAACACGTTTTCGATGAACAAATCCTCGGCGAACAGGTTCTCGGTGAATAATTCCTTGGCGCACGGGTCTCGACGAACAGGGCCTTGGCGCATAGGTCTTGACGTACAGGTTCATGGCGTCGCTGGTGCACATGTCACCCTCTTGGCGTAGCACCATTACAAGCCGATGTAGCCTCTGAGAAACCACCCTTCATCGACCTCGGGAAGCGGCGCATGTGTTTTGGCAGAACAGCGCATACTCAACGTCTAGCTGAGACGAGGCGCCCACCATGGCGTACATGTTTACAGCGTACAGATCCTTGATGTCACTGGCGTACATGTCACACTTTGGCGTAGCACCAGCCCAAGCCAATGTCGCCTCTATGAAACCCCCTTTCATCGACCTCGGGAAGCGGCGTACATGTCTCAACAGACCGTCGTATACTCGGCGTCTAGCTGACACGAGGCGTGCACCATGGAGTACAGGTCCATGACGTACATGTCTTTGGCGAACAGGTCTCGACGTACAGATTCATGGTGTTGTCGGTGTACAGGTCACCCTTTGGTGTAGCACCAACACAAGCCGACGTCGCCTCTATGAAACCCCCCTTCTTCGACCTCGGAAAGCGGCGCCTGTCTCAGCAGACCGTCATATACTCGGCGTCTAGCTGAGACGAGGCGCACACCATGGCGTATAGGTCTCGGCGTACAGGTCCTCGATGTCGCTGGCGTAAAGGTTACCCTTTGGCGTAGCACCCGCTATAAGGCCACATGGCCTCTACAACGCCACATTTCTATGATCCGGTGAGGCGGTGCCCTTGTCTTAACGGACCATCGAATACGGCGTCTAGATGAGACGAGATGCCCCGCGGTATACAGGTCTTGACGTACAGGGTTCGTCGTACAGATCCTTGGCGTCGCCGGCGTGAAGGTCTCTCTTTTCGGCGTAGCACCTACACAAGGCGACGTGACAAGATGACGCGATTACCACAACAATCACGCTCCTCTACCAAATCGTGAGACGATCCCTTGACTACGCCAACTTCCATGAACTTGGCGTTCGGTCGGGACGAGGCATCGACCACGCTGGCAATGTCGATGTGTACGAGTGCGTCGGTTTTACACCGACGCCGATCTCCACCTACAACTTACTTCCGCGAGGTGTACCTCTTGCGTACCCCGACAAAGCCGTTACGTCGTAAACAAGTCCAAGCTTAGCAGTACCATGATGTTTCTACCCCAACCACTACATCAACTCCGCCAAGACCGACGAGTCATGACGGCGAGGGCGGGCGTGGCTAGAACAAAAGCCACGTTATTAGTGGCGCGTGTACCGACGAGGACACAGGCTCTGCCGTTGCCCACACACACCACCATCATCATGTGCACGGATAATTCGAAGAGAAGATGACGAAGACGACCACACGGCTTAATCGAAGGTTTCTCGTGGCGTAACCCGCGGGAGTAATTAACCGGGAGTCTTTCAAGACCCCGGGAACCATGAGATCACACATCGCCATCGTCAAGTTGGTTGCGCTAGTAGGCCACGGAGTGCATTGCTATCATGGGATCTTGTAATTTTGTTTCTCAAAAGAGATTAATAAAAATACTTGTTTCCCTATCTATTTTCTTTGTGTACTACGGTACACTGGCACGCCCGCATACCGCATTTTCTTTTCCCCGGTGCATGAGAGAAATCTATACATCTTCTCTTCCTTTCTTACGGAGAGTGACATACCCAAATAGATTTTTCTCGTGTCAAACAACCATATACATGGTGATGATTTGGGTGTGGAATGGATTGATCACCATGCCGACTACTCTTATTATTCGCTCTTGCTATGCGGGATAGTAAATCTTAAGTGACTTACCTATGGTAGAGAGACGACGATGTAAAGCCTGAACTATAGAATGGTATGATGTTTGACCCATATATTAGATTATCGTTAATAATAGTAAGTTATACGGTGAGTATAGGCCAAGACCATTTTCTGCGGGTATCCCGTAAAAGTATTCTTGATGACCACCATGAGGGAATCGATAGTTGCTTAGTATTGGCGCCTGACTTGTCAGCCATGAAGGATCAGTACTTGGAGGGCCCATATTTTGGATATAGGATTCAAAACAACAAAGGAGTATATGATATATTCTAAGGATGCAATCGAAGGTGCAACACTCTTGAAGACCAATGTATATGGAAGACTCCTCTTTTGCTAAGGATTCAAGATCTCCAAGGAGTATGAGGGATGTACGAAGGATGTCATCGATGGATTTAGATTTTTGAATACCACGTTGCATTCATTTTAAGGGTGGTAGTACCCAAGGTCATCGGAAGATCGTAGATTTTCAAGGAAGATCCAAACCCTAACCTTTTATTTCTAGCCTTTTCGAATCTCGGGGACGAGATTTCTTTTAAGGGTGGTAGTCTGTAACATCCCAAAATTTTCCAAATTTTGGAATGTTAATAAATAAATTATAATATTGATTGTTTGCTTGATATGTTGATTTTCAGTAGGATTTAAAAACTTTTTAAGTTTAAGGAATATTAAAATGAGAGGGAATAAAACGACTTTCCCTTATATTCACCGTTGGTGTTTTGGAATTTATTATTTAAAATAAATCCAACAAATGAAAATGAGAGAAGGTAATATGACTCCTTCAATATAAAAGAAAATTGGAAATATTGTAAACGACATTTTATTTGAACTGGAGTATTCAAATAATTTGTCATTCAAAAATAATTATAACTTGAGCAAAGATAAAAATTACTTCTCCAGAAAAATTGAGTGGAAATTATTTAAATAATTATTTGAAATTTTGTTGATTTTAAAAATATTTTTATAACTAAATAAAGTCATCGAAAATTTTCATTATTTTTAGTTATAGATTTGGTAAATATTTCCAATGCATAATTTACTTAAGATTATATGATGAATTTAGAATTTTACTTTGTATTTTTCTGATGTGTATTTATTTTCGTAAAATTGTTGAAGTTTCGGGTTTAATAAGAAAAGAAAAAATATTGTAGCACTAGCCGGCCCAATAGCTTATTTCCGCCCGCGAGCGCAATTGGAGCCCGATTCGAATCTATTTTTTTTCTCTGTCTATTTAAGGTATTCCAAAAAACATTTTTATTTTCCTTTTCTTTGTCTTATTTTCTCAAACCCTAGCGGACCCCACGCCCGACCCCGCCGCCGAGTTCGCTGGAGACGAGCTCCGTGCCACCGCGCCTCCCATGCCGCCGCCTCATGTCGCACGCCCGCGCCTCCCCCGTGGCCGAGCCGCCGTCGGCCGTCCTCGCCGTAGCCGCCACCCGCGACTGGCCACCGTTCTCGACTCGTCGCCGCCGCCACCTTGCCGGCCGGCCGCGACCTCGCCGTAGCCCGACGCTCGGTCCGTCGCCACCAGCCGCTCGCCGGAGCCAACCGCCACCACAGCCGGCGAGTTCCCCTCCGTCCCCATCCGTCCGATCTAGATCCAACGGTCTAGATCCGTTGATCTAGATCTCAGATCTAGGTTTTCCGGTTAACCGGAGTTGACTCGATTTATCTCCGGTTAACTATCGGGACCCGGGGTTTGCGTATGTAGTTCCTGCTACAACTCAATCATATGAAGAGCCGAGAGCCCTACCCACTTGTCTAAGCAGACAAGGCCAAGCACATAACACTCTCGAAAAGCATCGAACGTGAGGGGCATCCGATCCAGGCCGGATGATCAACTGAGATGGGTCCTCATCGTCCGCTCACAAGTCTAAATGATTATGAGTGGTGAAATCCCATACTCATAGACAAGTCGCCTCAACCATATTATCGATTGAGTCATAATACTTACATAAACAGACTCAAGCCCGATCACCTAGTCGGGATCTCGGGCGGGCTGAATCATACAACAAAGTGTGCCACGTGACAGAGTCACGAGCAATCGCATTGCGATGCCCCAAGATGCGCACATCTAAGGGACACTTGGTGTATGAAAGACCGCCGGCAAGAACTCTACTAAGCTATCGAATCCCACACTAAGACATGCACGTTATAATCATACACGCAGCATACATGTCTAGTGTAAACAGCAGGTAACACAACATGAACTCTACAAACTCATAGTTTTATTGCATCTGATAAACAGAGCAGATATAGTAGTGTTAGAAGTAGAGATCACATAACTGTGACCCAACATTACATCATACAACAACGGAAGCAAATTATGTCTTAGTAAAGAGAAGATTAACAAATGGCTTAAGAAGCCTTTAAGAAAACACAACGACCCTCCAGAGGGACCAGACTGATGTCTGGTACTACATTACTTCGTCGACGTCGAGCTTGAGGGGGAGGCCACCATTCGGGTCAGTGGTCTCGTCTCTAAAACATAGAATAAGAAAACGTGAGTACAAAGTCGTACTCAGCAAGACTTACATCAAAACTATACTACTCATGCTCAGGTATCCGACTTACATCAGAACTGTACTACATAGATTTGAGATGAGAAGCGCACTCGAGTCCATCTAATCTTGATCACCACCTCAATACACCACCATGGATTCTTCCTCGACTTCCCCACGAGGAACCAACCCAAGGCACTCACACTTATCTTGGCAGTTTTAGAGTATCCATTAAAGTTGTCTAATAATCAGGTAAAGGTCTCCAAGTAGTCCATAACCGCGGACACGGCTATTCGAATAGATCATTACCCTGCAGGGGTGTACGCTTCACACACGTGTCATCACTTACCACCCATGACTCGTCATCCTTCAAGAGGATGTCGGATGAGGATAAACACCAAGGCACTTACCTCACGGCTCCAACTCTAGTCCAAGGGATCGCCTATTTGAGTATGTACCCCAATCAGAAATCCGACCGGGGTTTCCATTCAAGACTCAAACGATGTATGGACGGTCCGACAAGCCCACCTCGACGGATGGAACTGCGCTTGCCTAAAACCGTGCTACAAAGTAACTGTGCATCTCCTCCCACTCCAGCACAAAATCAAAACGAAGAAGCAATAACCCATGCGAATCCTGGACTATAGTCGGGGTGAGTTAATAGGCCAAACGGGGTCCCATAGCCCTGCATGTGGAAGTACTCTTGTCTTGGATCACAACACGAGAACTTGGGGCCTAGGGCAGTGTAAATGAGAAAAACCACTGTGTACTCCTACACAACCTCTCATTGTTCACCTTTGAAGGGTGACTTCACCAACACATTACCATTACATTGCATTGTTCTCTACCATACCGATACATCACCCACATCGATCAACTTCATTGCAATCACTCTAAGCATAGCATAGCATAACATAGAGGAAGGGCCACATGATGAACACAAACAATCTTGTATCTGCTAGGTTGAGGTTTGCTTAATACCGTGGCAACAATGATAGGTCATGCAAAGGATGGGTCAACTAGCGGTAGAACGGTAACATGTGAATCACCTAATCATGCATAAGAGAACAAGAGGGAAATGGGTTTATATAGACATGATCAATGGGGTTTTCTTGCCTTGTTGACGATCATGTGGTGTCACTCTTCAGGGCAGTCGGAAACTACGTCCGGCGATGAATCTATCGAGAAGAGGCAAACACCGAGACAACAACAATGTAAACATCACATTGCAATGCACAATCAAGATGCATAATATAGCATGGCATGGTACTGATGTGCTCTATGTTCATGTTTCAACATGTTAATTGAAGTATATTTGGAAAAGAATTCCAAATTCAAACTCCAAATGATTATTCAAAAATGCCCAAATTGCATTTTCTAATTTTTGATCATTGTAAACTATTTTTTCATGCTTGAAAGTTTCATATTTGGATTCCTTGCATTTTTCTAATAATTTTTCTTATATTATTTATTTAATTTGGAGTTGTGGTTTAAAAGTTATTGAATTTCAAAGATTCAACCATTTTCTGGAATTTCTAGAATTATTTTTAAATTGGAAAAAGGTTTACTCCGTAAGCATGACGCACTGCTGTCGTCAGGGGGGGCTGAAATGTGGGGTCTCTTTGTTAGTGACTCTGTTTTAAATTCTGTTTTAATTAAGCGCTAACAGAAGATTAGGGGGGGGGCAGGGCCCACCTGTCATTGACCCATGGGGTCAAATGACCAGGGGTTAGCCCCGTAATTAAACCGGCCGTGCCGGCGACTAGCCGCCGGTGGCCATGGGAGGAGGCGGCGCCTCGCCGGAGTCGGCTGCAGGCCACCGGAGGGCACGGGGAAGGCACCAAACGGGCCCTCGCACTCGCGCGCGTCTCACACTACACACGGGCGACCACTAGAGGGTCCAGGGCCGTGGTGGCAGCCAAGCTCGGCGGCGGCCGGAGCGGAGCTTGACGGCGATGGCGTTGCAGAGGGATAGAACGGGCGTGGCAAGGGGGAAAAGAACAGGGGCCTCACCGTGAGCACGACGGGGTGGTCGGGGTGGGCCAAAGAGCGGCGGCGGCGACAAATTTTACGGGGAAAACCACGGCGGCCGGCAGAGAGTCGAGGAAGGGGGCGAAGACCTCGGGGGATCCTCGGCTCTATTGAAGGCGGTGATCGAGGAAGACGGCGACGGCGGACTTGCTGGACAACATAGCTCAGTGAACGATGGTCGTTGGCCGCGGTGGTTCACGACGGTGAGCAGAGGCGAGCTCTCAGGGCGGTGGTAAAAATGGCGAGGCGAGAGGGAGCGCGACCCGAGAGAGAGGGGAAAGAACAGGGGGCTTCGAGGGGCTCCTCTGCGCTGGATAGGGACGAGGGGGAGCTGCTGCGTGGCCAGGGCTCGGCGGCGGCCACGGCATGCCTTCCACCGAGCACCTTCGGGGCGTGGGGAGGAAGAAGACAAGAAAAAAGGCTGCTAGGCTGGGCCGGCCTAGGTGAGTTCGGCCAGGTAGCTGGGCTTTGCCCCTTTTATTCTTTTTCTTTTTTCCGCTTTCTGTTTTTATTTGTTTTGCTCTGGAAAAAATACCAAAGCATTTTTATAAAATCCCCAAATATTTTATTTGGACTTATGTGGCATACTACTAGCCACTCCCAAGTTTTGGAGATTTTTGAAATTCAAAACATTTGAATTTCAATTCAAATATGATTTAAATTTAATTTCCAAGCTTCTGTTTGAATTTTTGAAAAATCTTGGAGCATGCAGTGGGACCCACAACACATGAGATGTGATCATGCCCATTCATAGAGATTTTCAAAATCATCAGAAGAATTTTGGAAAAAGATTTTTCTCTCGCCTTTTATTTAAATTCAATTTGACGCTTTTCCAATATCCCTAATTATTAAAAAGGAAATTTAAACATGATGCCTTAATTCTATAAATAAAAATCACATACCAAACTAGGGTTGTGACATTAACCGTTGTTGCCCGGTTTCTTATACAGCGAACGCTGACCGGAATTTCACCGGAGCGAACACCGTTCGTCCCGTAGCAGCAAGGATCTATCCGTGATGAAGTAATTAATTTATTTGCGGAGTAGCCTTTTTTCACAGATTGCACCCTAGAATCGTTATAGCCGTATCTTATAAACCGTGTATCGAAATTCAGTGATTCTTTTTCCTACATGTTCGTAGTGATCAGTAATTTGTCATACAATAAACCTTTCACACAATTTCACAATTTTGAATTTGAATTTATTTAAATTCAAATTCAAACTTCCGAAGGTCGTATCTTCTATACCGGTGATCCAATTCAATTGATTCTTTTTGCATAGGATCACTCGTGTCATGTACTTTCTGTCCACATTATTTGTCCACTATATTCAAATACTTTTTGATATGTTTGAATTTAAATTTAATTCAAACTTCAACCTGCTATAACTCGTGTTGTAGTATTCTGATTCACGTGATTCTTTTTGCATATTGATCACCTGTAATGTCCTATCGGCTATATCCATACATCCTTCATGTTGGCATTATATTCACCTTGAATTAATAATGTCTTTTAGTCATGATCTTTTATACCGACAAGTCTTTATCAGTTGACTCTCTTGAGTTTACCTTCCACCTACCACCTTCGAGCACATCGACACATGTACCGTGTCAAGCCTATTTGTTACTGTTGCTAAACTTTGTTGTGTTTGATTTGTGAATATTTTGAATCTTTATTTTTCCATGATTGCTTATTTGAGTTCTTTCGTTTACGATAGATTGTCGGAGTGTGACGAGTAGAGTATTCTGGATCGTGAGAGCCAAGAACTTCATCGAGTGTACAAGGCAAGTTACACTTTGACAACACCTCATCCCATATATTTTTATTATGCATGTAGTACTTTATCACCCTATGCATGTGTAGGACTATTATATACTATTGTTGCAAACCTGGTAGGACAGCCATATGTTTTGATCATGTATTCTTCGTCGCCCTAGTTCGTGTTTGAATATATTGCTATGCTTGTAGACGAGGATTGGCTTGAGAATACATTGAGTTATGTGAGGATTTAATGATTTGACTAGAAACCTTAAATAGAATTCACCTCTAGACGGGCGGGATGCATCCTGGAGGCTGCGCCTTCTTTAAGTGCAGGTTCAGGGCTAAATGCTCCCAATGGTTTTGCATGGTATGGAGGGAAGGCATCATGGGGTCGTGCACCTTATCGAAGGACTGCGCACATGAGAGTGCACCCTAAGTGGGCGCCTTCCAGGCTCAAAAAAATCGGACAGACTTAGCGACTAGTACCTTCCATGTACGACCACTGGCTATATGGGCTCTGGCTTAGTTGAGTACGTTGTGGGGAGCCTGGTCCTGGTAGCTAGCAGATGTAGATATGATAGGTGTACCGGCTACCAAAGGGTGGAGGTGACATCTTCTGAAAGACTTTGTCTCAATCTTCGGGTTGAGTCCAGCGGGTAAAGTGTACAAACCTCTGCAGAGCGTACAAACTGATCATGATTAGCGGTGTCCCCGGTTAAGGAAAACTTTGAGAAACTAGGCATTACTGTTGTTGGATGGTCTTGACAGATGATTCACCTTAATAAAACTTAAGTGGGATACTTTAATAAAGGCTATGGGTTGGAATTGGTGTCGCCCAATTCAACCTTAGGTTAATGTAGCAAGATAAACTAAAATTTTACTGATAGGTAGATCGAGGGAAAAATAATCTTTCTGCAAAATAAAACCATAAGCCTTCCATTGACTTACCTTGCATGTAGATGTAGGTCTGTTATATCCTTTTTCGTGTGGCTTGCCGTACAAATCAGATGTACTGACCCGTTGTCGGCCTGTAACCTTCGGTGTTGCAAGATTATATACGACGAGTAAGTGATGCGATGTAGGGTTACGATGTCTATACTCAACTATGTCGGTGGATTTGATGGACGCCACGAAGCTCTTTATTGTTTTTGTAAGAGCAAAGTTATGCCCCCATGAGTTTTGGATATTGTTGGACAAAACAGTAGAGGAACTAACAAGTTTTCTAGTGTAAAACAGATGGTTAGGTTCTTGAAGTTATAGGTTGGTGCTAAAGCTTCAACGAAGATTTACATATTTACTGAAGCATATCCTCTGGAGGGAAGCTCATCACGGATGTCAACCCCCAAAAAGATAAGGAATCCTGAAGCACGTCTCATCGAAGGAGATGACCAAGATGGTGCAAGACTTAGTAGTTTTTGCGTAGCTCTTTTTCACTTCTTTGAGTCGTAGGAAAAACCGTACTATCAAGAGGGGTTTAGTAAATGTACTCCGAAGGTTTTGGTGAAAATACTCAGATCAAATCCAAACCTGTGAGAACCCAGAGATGAGAAATCTCATGTGCGCTAGGTAATGCTTCACCAGAGAAGACTTTGTTCTTTCGGCTCCTGAAGCATAACCAAGTCCGTGAGTCAGCTTTACTTGTTACGCAAGTAAAGTTGCGCATTGATTAGAAATCCGACTGTTGCGTAAAGGTGTCAAGCTGTCGCATCGGGTCACTTCAGTCGTTTCACACCTAGGGATCGCCACCTATAAATAGGCCACCCCCGCCCTCATTAGCGGGTGGCTGCTCCAAGATTATTTTCCGACAGTGAAGAGAGAGAGCAAACCCACCGAAGCAAACCAAAAACTCATCCACCGAAGCATAAGTCCTATTGATCTGAGTTGATTCACTATGACTTAGGAAGAAGTTTGCTAGCCTTGTTATCTTGGATAAATACAATTCTTCTAGACGGTTAGAGTGTTGTTCTTCAGAGAGCGAAGAGTAATTGTCGCCTCGAAGTCCAGTTTGTCAAAGGTTTCGGTGTTTTCCTCAATAATCAACCACGAGTTAATGATTTGATTTCCCTCGGTGCTGATGACATTACTCCTCACTCGGTTGTAAGAACTTTGCTTCGCTCATTGGATGATTCGTTTGATCACATTATGCTGATGATCAAGGAAAGAACTGATTTCAGACATCTTGTTGCCGCTGATATTCTTGAGAGACTCAATACTTTTGAAATGGAGGAAGATGAGAAATGTGACATTAATGGTTCTCGAAGAAAATCACATGCTTTGAAAGAAAAAGCTTCGCGTCATTCTTCACCCGAAGTTAGTTCTGCTTCAGGTGTCGAATCTGATGATCCTGCAAGCATTGGGAAAGATTTAGCATTGATCATGAGACGCTTCAACCGCTTCCAAAGGAAAGGTTTTTGTTCACCCAAAAAGAGTTATTCTTCAAGGAGCTCAAGTCACTCATCTCACCGCTCATCGTCAAGAAGCTCTCCATCGAAGGACAACTGTTGCTACAAGTGCAAGAAACCAGGTCACTACATTGCTGATTGCCCTCTGTGGGAAGCTAAGAACAGATCGAAGCATTCGCTCAGAGACTCCTCAACCAAGTCCCACAGATCCTCTAGAAGCTATGAGTCCAAGAGACATGATTCCAGTTTGAGAAGAGAAAAGAAGAAAGATTCTGATGATAAGAGGAAGAAGTATCATAAGAAGCGTGAGGGTTCTTCATCGAAGACTCACTCGTCACGTCGAAGCATCTCTCACCGTGCCAAGGCCTATCTGGGAAAGGAAATGAACTCTGAAGATGAAGCCTCTGGGTCCGAAGCTGAATCAGGCTCAAGGTCTCGGTCTTGGTCCGAATCAGATGGTGTTGCTGGTTTGGCATTCGCTTCAACAGATGCTTCAACCAAAGCTTCGAGCTCATTCTTCACCAAAAACAGTAGTGAAGATGAAACTCCTGCATATTGCTTCATGGCCAAAGAGAATGTATCTTCATCCAAAATTGCCTATGATACTTCTGATTGTTCCTCATATGACAGTGATTCAAAGATAAGTTATGCTAAACTTGCTAAAATTGCTTCAATCCAACAAGATGAACTTGACTCGCTAAGCAAAACCATTAAGAAATCGGAAACTCTGTTGATCGATGAGATAGAGAAATGTCAAACTTTAACAAAAGAGCATGCTGCTCTAAAAGAAAAGTTTGAAGAATTATCCTCTCGGCATGATATTCTTTCAGTTGCTTATGAGAAGCTCACCAATGAATTTCTTCAAAGGAAAATGGATCTCGAAAAACTGAAAGAGGCTCATGAAGAGTTGGAAAATGTCAATCTCTCTCTCATGGCTCAACAAGGTTCTGAAGCAAATCATAAAATTGATTCACCTTGCTTAACTTGTCTGGAACAAAAAAAACTGATTCCAAAGGCAAAGCTCCTATTGTTATTGATGATACTAATGCCTCGGATGAGGAAAATCCCGCTGTTACCGAGGAACTCCTCAGGTTGAAAAACTTATTTTAAACAGGCATGTTCAGAAGTGTGCAAGGTCACCAATATCTTTGTAACATCCTGAGGAAGGCTCTCCTTCACAGGAATCCTAGGAATGAGGGTGTTGGTTTCGAGAGAAAGATAAACCCTGATGGCAGCTATTGGGAACCTGAGCAGTATCCTAAGACTTTTTGGATCCTAGCGCAGGATAAACCTATTGATATTGCTAACGTTTCAGGTTTTGACTGCAAAATGAATAAGGCTATTGTGGATGAATCACTTGATTCAGACTACAAGCTCATTAAAGATGAACAGGGAAAGGTCACTGCTGAGTATGTTGGTACTCCTCCTAAGAATGGCTTCTATAAGAGGCAGATATGGGTGCAGAAAGCACTTGTGGAAAAATTGCCTGCTAACCATACTATGCAGGGAAAGTCTTCGGTACCACCGCATCATTTCTATTCACTAGAGGAGATAAATGATTCACTGGTGCCCGAATCAAATGTTCCTTAGAAGCAATACTATCGCACTGGTCGTTATACTTATCTTCCTCATGATAACCATAATAAGATTGCATATGCTCATTCTTATCCTAACCATTCGCAGAGGACTTACATTGATGGTGTACTTGATGGTCCCCCTAAGCAATATAATCTTGTTCGTTTTAATATTGCTTCGACAAGTGCTTCAACCTCTTCTCAGTCACCTGCTCGTTTGTGGGTGGTTAAGAAGAACTAATTCCTCTGCAGGGCTATGTCTCCGGTGGATCCGAATGGGTCATGGATAGTGGTTGCACAAATTATATGACCGGAGACAAGGAGTTATTCACCGAAGAAAAACTATCTCAATCTTCTCAGAAGTAAATTACCTTCGGTGATAACAATAAGGGTAAAGTTTTAGGCTTGGGTAGGTTGCCATATCGAATGATAAGCACATTGACAAGGTTATGCTAGTCCAATCACTGGATATAATCTTATGTCTATTTCGAAGTTATGTGATATGGGTATGCTTGTTCTATTTTCTTCTTCGCGTTGTGTTGTCTTTTCACAGGATGACTATACGTATGTCCTCGAGGATTACAGAAAAGGAGATTTATACATTGTTGATTTTTCTTTGGGCCCTGCCGTATCCACATGCCTAATGGCAAAAGATTCATCCGGTTGGTTATGGCATCGAAGACTTGGGCATGCAGGGATGAGAAATCTTCATAATCTAGTGAAGAAGAAGCATGTTATTGGCCTTAGCGAAATAAAATTCGATAAGGATCTTCTCTGCAGTGCTTGTGAAGCTGGTAAAATTACGAAGAAACATCATTCAGCGAAGACTATCATGAATACCACTCGTCCTCTTGAATTGCTTCATATGGATCATTTTGGTCCTCAAAATTATGCAAGTCTGGGAGGAAATAAAATGGTCTCGTTATCGTTGATGACTTCTCTTGTCATACTTGGGTTTTCTTTCTGGATGACAAGAGCAAAGTTGTTGAAATCTTTAAGTCATTCGCTAAGAGAGCTCAAATAGAATATGAATTATCTCTGAAGCATATCCGAAGTGATAATGGAACTGAATTCAAAAATACTCAAATTGAAGAATTCCTTGATTATCATGGCTTTACTCATGAGTTGTCTGCTGCTTATACACCTCAACAGAATGGTGTAGTTGAAAGGAAGAATAGAACTCTTATTGAAATGGCCAGAACTATGCTTGCTGAATACAAGACTCCTATTAGGTTCTGGGCCGAAGCAATTAACACAGCATGTCACATCATCAACAAGGTTTATCTTCACAAATTTCTGAAGAAAACTTCACATGAGCTTATCACTTGTAACAAGCCAAATGTTTTCTTCTAGGTTATGGCTCAAATTCTCACACTTACAGAGTGTATAGCTCTTTTGGGAAAGTTATGGAAACTGTAAATGTGAGGTTTGATGAAACTAATGGCTCTCAAAAAGAGCATTTTCCTCATTATCTAGATGAACCTCCACTTGATGAAGTGATCAGGTCCATGGCTATTGGAGAGATTTGCCCTGTTGAAGCAAATACTCGTCAAGCTAATAGGGATGATGATGATCCAATGTTCCCACACATAATCCGGGGCGCTGGAGATCAACATCCTGAAGCTGATGGTGAACAGGACGAAGAAGGGCAAGGGAACGAAGATAATGCCAATCCTGAAGGAAATGCTGAAGGTGAAGGTGAAGAAGATCCTGAAGCTGAAGCAGAAGCTGAGCCTGAAGGAAATGATACTACGTTATCACGAGTACGAAGAAGAGTTGATGTTGATTCGATGCTCGAAGACATTCATCAACCAGGTCGTCCCACTACTCGATCTCGTACTCGTTTGGCTAACTTTTGTGGAAGTTTTTCTTTTGTTTCCATGCTAGAGCCTTCAAAATTTGATGAAGCCATGAAGGATCTAGACTAGTTATTGGTTATGATGGAAGAACTTCACCAGTTGGAAAGAAACAAAGTTTGGTCACTTGTTGACACGCCTGATCCCACGAAGCACAATATTATTGGCACTAAGTGGATATTTCGCAACAAGCAAGATGAAGATGGTATTGTGGTAAGAAATAAGACTAGACTGGTAGCACAAGGGTACACCCAAATTGAAGGCATTGATTTTGGTGAAACCTATGCTCCAGTAGCCCGTCTCGAATCCATTCGTGTCATGCTTGCTTTTGCTAACCACAAAAATATATTGCTATATCAAATGGATGTCAAAAGTGCTTTCCTTAATGGTGAAATAGAAGAAGAAGTGTATGTTATGCAGCCACCAGGTTTTGAAGACTCGAAGAATCCTGATATGGTGTACAGGCTTCACAAAGCTTTGTATGGACTGAAGCAAGCAAGTCATGCTTGGTATGAAACATTGAAGGATTTCCTCCTGAAGAAAGGCTTCAAACCTGGAACCACTGAACCCACTCTTTTCACTCGATCATATAACAATGATATATTTGTGTGTCAGATATATGTAGATGATATTATTTTTGGCTGCACTAATACTGAAATTAGCGAATAATTTGCAAGGATGATGTCGAAGAAATATGAGATGTCCATGATGGGAGAATTGAAGTTTTTCCTTGGACTTCAGATTCGCCAACAGAAGAATGGCACCTTTATTTCACAAGAAAAATATTTGAAGGATTGCCTGAAGAAATTTGATCTTACTGAATGCAAGACTATCAGAACTCCTATGCCAACCAGTGGTTTTCTTGATGCTGATGAGAAAGGGAAACCCTTCGATCAGAAGAAGTATCGGTCTATGATAGGTTCACTCTTATACTTATGTGCATCTAGACCTGATATTATGCTATCAGTTTGTATTTGTGCTCGTTTTCAGACCAATCCGAAGGAATCACATCATACTGCAGTAATGCGAATTCTTCGATATCTAGCTCATACTCCTTCATTGGGACTTTGGTATCCCAAACTCAGTTTGATTTTATTGGATATTTTGATTCAGACTGGGCTGGTGATAGAGTTGACAGGAAATCTACCTCAGGCACTTGTCATTTTCTTGGTAGGTCTCTTGTGTGTTGGGCTTCAAAGAAACAAAACTGTGTCTCAATATCTACTTCTGAAGCCGAATACATTGCTGCTAGATCATGCTGCACTCAGATACTTTGGCTTAAGCAGGCGCTGAAAGATTATGGTATATATGGGAAGAAAATCTCTTTGCGTTGTGATAATGATAGTGCTATTAAAATTGCACACAATCCTGTGCAACACTCTCGAACGAAGCATATCGATATTCGCCACCATTTTCTTCGAGATCATGTTCAGCGCGAAGACATTGAGATAAGTCATGTCAGAACTGAAGATCAATTGGCAGATATATTCAGGAAGCCACTAGACGAGAAAAGGTTATGTGCATTGAGATGTGAGCTAAACATTCTAGACTCACACAATGTTCAGTAAGATCGAAACTTTTCCTTGTACATATTTACCTTCGTTGTGATTTTGTTTATTTAGTTTCGCTCGAGTTTTCTTTCTTCGTCCATGTTTATATGTTTAGCTTCGTTTTCAATTTTCTTTCAGTTTGTGTTGGTTCTATTCGTTTTGTTTGTCCCCTGTACTTATCACTTTTAGCTTCGTTGTTGTTTTTCTTTGAAGTGATAAGTTTCGGACCCTATCCCCTCCATTCTGATTCGCTCCCAATCTATTCTGTCTTGAATGTATAAGCACATTTGAAACGGAAAGCATCTTGCTTCGAACATCACTGAGCTCCGAATCAAATGCTTCCAACTTTATCGAAGTTTCTGCTCTCCATCGAGGGTTATTCTTCGACCGTTGAGTCCCCGTCTTTTTCGGTCCGATGAGTTTCGCTCACGAACCGCCACTTCATCCCCACCGTTGAATCGGAAGAGACACTCATAGGGAGCCGTCTGATGGTATCTGATAACCGTTTCAGATCGGCCACTATATAAGGCAGTCCCCTCCCCTCCGAACCGCCCCTGGCTCATTCGTCTCCTCCGTTCACCTTCTCCCTCCTCGAGCACGCCGCAGATCTCTCGCCTCTGACGTCGACCGCGCCGCTTCACTGCCGGACAGTCGCCGTCGTAGACGTTCCCCGCCAACGAAGCGCACTTCTCCGCCCTACGTCGCCGTAACCGCTCCGCATCACCAAGTTAGGGTACGCTGGGCTCTCCGATCCAACTTCCCTTCCGTGTTCTTCTCGTGTGCAGTTGGATCTGAGTTCTTAGGTTTTATTTTCTGTTTTCTATGGTTGTTCTGATCCGTGTTGATCCTTGCTCTTCGGAAAACTTGTTTGTAGCATCAAAGTATCCCATCTATTCAGGTCAGTGTTGAGATTAGATCTGTTTGTGTTTGGACTGAGTTAGGACTTGTTCTTGAATTCTTTCTAGCCTAATCCAACGACAGATATGTATCTAGTCTTGGTTTGCCCTGAATTCTTGTAAAAAATGGGTTTCGGTCGAAGCCTTTGCCTGTGATTATTCATTCCTCTCCTATTCCCTCTTTTCTACTATTCTGTTCACAGGATGTCTGATGAAGAGGCTGCCTTCGGTAATGAATCTCCAATCGTTGAAGGGCTTGAGGATTTCCATGAGCCCCCGAAGCAGAAAGGCAAAGGATGTAAAACGAAGGAAGTCAATAATGCCCGAGGAATTCCAAAAGCCATTCGTGTGAAAATGGGCTATGACACTCCTCCCGAAGAAACTGATCACATGCGAAAGATTCGCCTGCAAAAGATTCGCCGCTACTGGGCGATTAGGTGGTACAAGTACAAGAGCATCCCAGATTGGAAGTGGGCTATGCATTTTGCTTTCAGCCCACCATATCGGTACACAACGGCTATGTGTGCTCTGTACACTGAGGCAAACCGAAGGAAATACTATCCAAAGCCACCAAAGGTTCCTCACCCCAACTCACTCAAGACACCAGATGATTACCCCGATGAGCAAGCAAGACTTGCTATTTGGCTGAGAAGAAAAGAATAAGAGATGAGAAGAAGGCCAAAGCACAAGCTGGTGAAGGCCATGCTGAAGCTGGCGCATCGAAGCCTAAGAGACGCATGCTGAGGATATTGAGTGCTTCACCACATCCTGCTGTCTTAGATGAAGACAGTGAGCAAGCTGCTGATGATGAAGCTGATGCTACTGCACAGCTTGAGGACTCCATTGGTGAAGATCCTGCTGAAGATGCAGATGATGAGTCCGAGCACACCCCAGCTGCTCCAAGTCCCAAGAGACAAAAGATTCGGAAGCCTCTGAAGAAAAAGGCTGGAGAGAAACCGCCTGCTTCGAAAGGCTTGAGAATTCAAGATCCCTCTGATCCTCCTGCCCCTAGGCCATGAATTGACTTAAAAAATTTGGTGGTTGAGGCTCCATTGGCTTCAAAGCCACCTCGCCGCCTGGTTCCTGCAGAACAGAGAACAAAGGAAAGGCATGAACCAAAGCCAAAGCATGCTGGTCAGCCCGAAGCAACTGTTCCAGAGACTGCCAAAGCTTCAAAGCTGAAATCCACTGTTGCAAAGCCTGGCCAATCTTATGCCCAGGTTGGCACCAAGAAGATGTCTGAAGCTGAACTACGCAAGAGAGACCGTGCTGAAGCTGAACGACTTCACTCTGCAGCACAAGCCCAAGCTAAGGCTGATAAAGAAGCTCAAGCAAAGAAAGAGGCTGACAGAGATGCTGCCTTGCTAGAAAAGCAAAGCAAAGATCTGGCTGAAGCCAACCAGAGAACTGAAGCGAAGCGTAAGCTCGCCGAAGTGCAGAAGAAAGAAGCTCAGGCTGCTGCCGAAGCCAAACAACTTAGTGAAGCCGAAGCCAAGCGCAAGGCAACACTTAATACCTTGAGAACGAAGCAAGTAGAGAAAGCTGCTAGAGCTCTTCAAAAGGAAGCTGCTGTGGACATGACTCCAAAAGATGTTACTCCGAAGCGAGCCACAACTCCTGCCCACGAAGCTCATGAAGAAGCTGAACATAGTCACCACAATTTCCCTGATGCTAGAGAAGGTGAACTATGGGATTGTTTGAGCCTGCATCAGGCTTTCTGCAAGCTCGCCGAAGTTATTGATCCTGAAGCAGTTGATGTTGGGAATGTATACATCTCACCAACACTCTCTGCAATGATTGAAACTTTGTACAATCAACTAAGGGATTTTCATGCAAGGGACAGATCTGAGTCTGCCAAGATTCTGAAGTTCAAGAAGAAGGCTGACGCTGAATCTGATGAAGACATCAAGGCCGAAGCAGAAGCTGCTTTGAAGAAAATTGTTGATGTCAATGAGAAGACGAAGTAAAATATTCAAGTATTTCAAGGCAAGATCAAATCAGCCATCGAAGAATGGTGCAAGACGCATAATGCTTCAGTTATGGATCTTGATTCCAAGAAGCGTGGAGCTATGCTCAAGCAACTCGCTTCTCCACTTCCCAGTTGCAGCCAAGGAAGCGTCGTCTTATCACTGATGCTGCTGACAAAGCTGACGAGGTTAGCTCTCATCCCACCAAGAAGATCCCAAGACGCGCTTCGCCCCCTCGATGCAAGATCATCACCCTCCCCACTCCAACCGCAAATCCACCTGCTCCCGAAGTCGTTCCACCCCGTGCTCCATCTCCACCTCAACCCGCTCCACAACCATCACACCATGACAACTTCCAGCCACTGCCTTCACCACAGGCTCAATAAAGGCCAGTTCCTTCAAGAGATTACTCTTCAGCTCACTCTGCGGATGAGTCCGAAGAACAAGAAGGTGAAGCCAAAGATCAAGCTGTTCCAGAAGAGCCCAAAGCCAATGCAGATGCTGCTGAAGCAAATGAATTGGCTATCATGACTCAACCCCAAGAATGAGCCATAGTTGCTCGAAGGCAGGCGCCCCATTGCACACCTGCCCAAGATACTCAACTGGATTCCATCTACCCACGTGAAACCTTTCCAATTTTTCTGGGTGATGGTACTTCAACAAGACATGGGACAGAATTCGATCTCGAAGCTCATCGCCAGAAGCTTCGATTCTTTGCAACCAGTCCTTATGACTCGCCCAGGACAGCTGATGGCCTTCGCTTCTGGACTGCTGAACAGCAGATTCTATACACGAAGTTGTACTGCCAGAAGGGTGTTTTGTTCAGGCAAAAGTTTTTAGACATGCGAAGCCTATCTTCTGCAACGTGCTTCCAGAATATCATGGAAACCATCGAAGCACAGAATCTGACAAGCCTATTTGCCATGGAGACGCCATTCACCTCTGAATTGATCAAGCAATTTTATGCCACATTATATGTATCTGGAAATCCTGATGATACTGCCACTTGGGTACTGGAGTGGATGATTCAAGGCAAAGTATTTCGCATGCATTCTGATGAATTCATGGAAATAGTAAATATCCCTCGGCACACTGGAAAACTTGCAAAGGTTCACTTGCTGGCTGATCCTACTGAAGCTGAATTTGCTTCGCTACTGGATCCTGAAGTCACTGGAGATCACATGCCAGAAAAAATTCGCCCGAAGCATATGGTTTTTATTTCAAAGACTTGGTTTTATATCTTGTCTAATTCTTTGATGCCTCTCAGCACTGCAAATGACGAGTCCAACATTCACTACCATGTACGTCATGCTCTGCTGAAGCTCACTCATGGACATGTGTTTGACTTCGAGGATTGTTTTCTTCGCTATATGGTTCAAGCTGCTGAACTGGTCCATCAATTGAAGCCTTATGTTCCCTGGCTCCAAGCCATATGCAAGTATGGACGTAGTGAAGACTTTGTTGCCAAGCATCACTTGAAGTTGTTTTGTCCTCCTATGTGTGATACCATGAATATCTTCAGAAGGCCAAATGATCCATTTGCCACTTATGTTGGAGTAAGACAGCATGTGAATGAACGAAACATGTCGAAGTCTTTCCAGAAGGAAGTCTATCACTTTGAAGTTGGCATTCGGTCGCAACAGATGCTGGAAAATTTCATTGAAGGCAATCAACGCCAAATGCAACATCTCTCTGATGAAATCAATATAGTTGGCAACATTGCTTTAAAAACAATCAATACCTGAAAGTGCTGAAGAGCCACTCATGGAAAGGACTAAGGAAATTCAACTCTTTCAAGAAGCTTGAAGATGCCCGGATTTACAAGGAGTATCCACACCTTCAACGCCATTTTTCAAGAAATGATTCAATAGACCGCCCAACCCGAAGATTCCTTCACTGGAGAAGATTGATGAAGTTCTATTTGTTAATCCAGCTGAACGGATTCGCCCTGACACTCTCTCTGACGAAGACTCTCACACATCGAAGCAAGAAGATGACCCTCTCAACGACAGTGACCTTGACTAGCTGCTGGCGCCACTGGACATTGAAGAAATGGAGTCACCTGCCTCAGCCGAAGGAGAAACTTCTGGAGATGCATCTTCTTCGGGCGAAGAACGTCAGCAGGGTCCCCGGGTTGCAGCCAACGAGTAAATACTCTTGATCTACCTCTCAACCTTTTGTCCAATTATTGAAAAAAGGGGGAGAATGTAGCATCGATTGAGTTTACATTCGCTCCGGGGTTTAAGGGTTTTTGATTCGATCTTTTGTGTTTTAAGTTACAACAAACTTTCCATTCGCTTCGATTGGGTTGTAACTTAAGTTTTTACTTCGTCTGCGAACTGCAACATGTTATGTGTTAATAACCCCCGTTCTTTCAAGTTGCTCTCGTATATTTTTGTCTTGCAGGTGGTTATTCCCATTAAGTTCACAAGTCATTGGATCATTGCATATTCTTCAAGACTAATATCTTTTAAATGCAATTGATTCGCTAAGATATGTGTCAAGCTCCCCAACAAAGATATCCTCCTTCAAGCATTTACTTAGATTTATAAATCTTCGACGCTTGCATTCAGGGGAGTCAAAAGCTTCATATCTTAGAGTTTTCTCTCAACTCAACTCAAAATTCCATATTTTTATCGATGCCTGTTTTGTAAACAATAGTCCAAAAAGGGGGAGATTGTAAGAGCAAAGTTATGCCCCCTTGAGTTTTGGATATTGTTGGACAAAACAGTAGAGGAACTAACAAGTTTTCTAGTGTAAAACAGATGGTTATGTTCCTGAAGTTATAGGTTGGTGCTAAATCTTCAATGAAGATTTACATATTTACTGAAGCATATCCTCTGGAGTGAAGCTCATCACGGATGTCGACCCCCAAAAAGATAAGGAATCCTGAAGCACGTCTCATCGAAGGAGATGACCAAGATGGCGCCAGACTTAGTAGTTTTTGCGTAGCTCTTTTTCACTTCTTTGAGTCGTAGGAAAAACCGTACTATCAAGAGGGGTTTAGTAAATGTACTCCGAAGGTTTTGGTGAAAAGACTCAGATCGAATCCAAACCTGTGAGAAGCCAAAGATGAGAAATCTCATGTGCACTAGGTAACGCTTCACCAGCGAAGACTCTTTTCTTTCGGCTCCTGAAGCATAACAAGGTCCGTGAGTCAGCTTTACTTGTTCCGCAAGTAAAGTTGTGCATTGATTAGAAATACGACTGTTGCGGAAAGGTGTCAAGTTGTCGCATCGGGTCACTTCAGTCATTTCGCACCTAGGATTCGCCACCTATAAATAGGCCACCCCGCCCTCGTTGGCGGGTGGCTGCTGCAAGATTATTTTTCGACAGTGAAGAGAGAGAGCAACCCCACCGAAGCAAACCAAAAACCAATATACCCAAGCATAAGTCCTATTGATCTGAGTTGATTCACTATGACTTAGGAAGAAGTTTGCTAGCCTTGTTAACTTGGAGAACTGCAATTCTACTTGTAAGCTAGCCTTGAGCTATGCAGGTATGATTAATTGTAATACTGGATCTACGATGTAATATATATGACATGTGGTTTATTCTTGATAGTACATCATGTACAGTGTGTGTTAGCTATTGATCCAGGGACTAGCACAGAATGCAGAGAGACTTGGATTTTGAGCGAATCAGGTTGTTACAGTATCATGCCAAAGGTTTGGATGTACCGGCAAAGGTGGACGCCAACTCTCGGAGTGAGAAGAAGGCAATGCACGGCACGAAAGAGGCTCGCAAATATGAGGAGGTGGAAGTGTCAAATTTCAGTACTTACATTAGTCCGAAGAACTACTGCACTTATTATCGGTAACTCTGTGTCTAATAAGGAGGTTCACAAAGAGACAAGTACCCCGAGGAGGAGTGTATGGGGGTTTTGTTATCCTTGCGCATCCTCGACTCATGGTACATGAGTGTAATCTAATATCCGCTCCCTCCAAAGATTAGCGATCCATCTAGTAGCTAGAGTTCTCAACTAGTTTTGTAGGTTTTGAAAATACACACGGATTCCCCAAAATACGACACCTACCACTAATAGTCTAGAGATCTTGACACCAAAAGTTCAAACATTACTCACATCAATACCTCAAAACTATTGCAAGTTACTACTAAAATTAAATAGCAACCTCAATTACCTACTCTCAGGACGAGATACAACTCAGTGCAACAACCAACTCTCTTAACAAGATAAACATGAACATTGAAGAGATTTCCAGCAACAAACTAAACAAAAGCCAAGGCTCTTGCTAAAGAAAAACTAATACTAAAACTAAACATGGAAGTAGCTACAAAAAGATAAAGAACACACAACAGCAGAAAGATAAGCATGGAAAATCCTATGATGTGTTCTAGATTGGAGTGGAGCGTGTTTCTCTCCCACACAAAGTAAGATGGGGTCTAACTTGTTATGAACAGCAAGAAAAGATAAATAAAACTAAAAATAAAACCTAAGAGCGAGACGCTCCAAGCATAGCACATAACGCATGAAATGATAAAAATATAGTGAGATGAAGGACGAACTGATGATTGTTGATGGAGAAGGGGATGCACGGGAGCATACCCAAGCTTAAACGCTTGAGTCTCCTTCAATATTTATTGGGGATGCATGGGGGCATCCCCAAGCTTGAGTGCTTGACACTCCCGGATCTTCTTTCATCATCTTACATCGCACACTTGAAAACTCCCTTCATACATAACTCATCATAAGCTGATTAGAGAGGTTAGTACACTTAATAAAATATATTTTCCCACTTGATATAAGGATATTCTTGAAGATCTACTGTTTCTCAAGATTTCCAAAAGTCTTTTGCAAAGAAAAAGCAATCTTAAGGTTTGCAAGAGTAAGGAGAGGCAAAACGTGGCAGAATCTGTGAAAAATAGAACAACAGGTAGTAGAGAATTTTTTCGGGGTACTTCTGCAACTAAAATTAAAAAAACTCAGAACATAAGAAAGTTTCAAAATTGTATAGAGAATGCTGTGTAAAAAATTCAGATAAAAAAGATGAACTGGTGATTTGTTCCGATTTTTTCCGTCAAGAAGACAGAATCTTTCTTCTGGATAGCATGTCGTAACTTTTGCTTCCCTTATCATAAGAGGCTATAACTTGGCACAAAGCTTGAAAATAAAGATACAATGATGTTGCTACATTAGTAACAATCATCAAGACCACTAAGAACAGAAGTAAAAACATATTGGGTTGCCTCCCAACAACTGCTTTCTTTTACGCCTTTAAGCTAGGCATAAAGTAAAAGAAGAATCAAAGGTCTCCAAGATCGTCGGAATCATAAAAACCTTCAAATTGATTTTCAATAAGCTCATTCTTTTTCTTCCTAGGAAAGAGGTACTTACCTTTCACCTTACCGCGTAAGCGTATGTGCCCGTTACTAATATCAATGAAGCCTTTCATAGCTCGGAGGAAGTCCCTTCCAAGCACGATGTTACTTTGGTTTGGCTCCATGATGAAGAAATCCATCGGTGCAATCCTATGAAGGAATGCAATTTGGACTTATTTTACCTTTCCTTTTACCTCTGAAATATCTCCATTAGCATGTTCATGATAAGATGGCAATTTATCCATATCTAGTTTCAAAGAATCATAAACTAATTTTGGCATAGTAGAAACCATGGATCCAATATCACAAAAAGCAAGGAAGTCTTGGTTAGAGATGCTAATCCTAACAAAGGGCTCGCAATCATCATCTATCTCCAACATTTATTTCTTGTTGGACTTAAGTTCTTCTACCTTCCTCAAGTCTAGAGCATCCATCCTCTTTTCAATAGTGGAAAATCTATCTATAACAGTATCAATACTACGATCATAAATAAAATAACTAGATAGGCTATGCAAAATATCAAGAGCTCTAGCTTCATCACACTATAAAAAGTCTCCTTCAGCTATAATGTCAAGAGAGTGTTTGCACCATTTAAAAAGACTATGGTAAAAAAAATCTAAGCACAATTTTTATAGGTATCCAAAGCATAATTCTTTTATGTGCTTCAGAAATTATGTCCCATGCCTTCTTCATATTTTCTCCATCCCTTTGACGGAAATCGAGAACTTCCGATTCCTGCAAAGCATCAAGTCCTAACATGTTCATCTAAACAAGGAGGACTACTAAAAGCAAGATAAGTAATTTTTTTGTGATTTTTGATATAAGACACAAAGATAAAAATTGAAAGATAAAATAACAAGACTAAAAAGCCAAGGTAAAAGGTAGTGGGAAACTCCCCTATCTTAGCACTCGGAGTACCCGGCAACGGCGCCAGAAATTTGCTTGTTACGCGAGAGATAATAATTGATTCTCGCCCTTCTTTGGTTACCCCAAGTAGAAGGTGAGATGCAGCGTAGCGGCAAGTTTCCCTCGGTGAAGATACCGAGGTTTGTCTCCAGTAGGACTCCGGAGATGATAAGTAGGTGTCAGCGACGTAACTGACGTGGACCTGCACACAGACACAAATAAATTTTCTCCCAACAAAGTTCAGAGAGGTTGTCAATCTCTCCGGTCTTGTTGTTTACAAAGGATCAAAACACACGGGATAATGATAATGATAGCAACTGAAAGTAAAAGCAGAAAAGTAAATAAGCGTGTAAATAGTGATGAGAATATGGACCGGGGTCCCGTGATGTTCACTAGTGATGTCTCTCTCCCAAAAGACGATAAAACTGCTATGCGAGGTAAACAAATTACAGATGGGCAATTGACAGGATTATAAACGCACCGCAATGCCAACTATGCTACAAAAGAAAGGAAGGGGCTGAAAAGCATGGGCAGTACACCAAAATAAGTAGACCGATTTCCAACTTCATCTACTACTAATCATCCACCTTGAGATATCTATCCAGAACATCTCGCTGGTATTAAGTTGCGAGCCCCACCCAAAGTGTAAACCCAAAGCAACAGACAACTGCATTAAAAAGCACTTTGCGTAAAGTAAACAATCCTTGCAACCGCGGTTACAAGCACCGTTGTTTTCCCCCTTCTGGCAACAGCACATCCCCTAGACTCATGGTGAAGGGGGAGCTCCCGAAGGTCGATCCTCCCTCCGGCAGGGTGCCGGCAAGAAGTCTACTGGCGCTCCCAATCTTGGAAGCACGGCGGCGGCGAAACGGAGGCGAGATCGCGAAAATGGTTATGTCTTTAGGGGTTTCGCGTCACGGGGAATAAATAGACGAAGGGGGCAGCCAGGGGGGCCACCAGGAGTCCAGGCGCCCCCCCCCTGGCGCGGCCAAGCCCTAGGCCGCGCCAGGTGGCCGCCTGGGCACCTGGTGGTGGCCCCCCGACACTCCTTCACGGTTCCGGAAGCTTCCGTTGCGCTGATTTTTTATCCGATTTTCTCGAATTTCTGGAGAACTTTTAATATGGGGGGAAACCTGGAATAGAAAAATAGCAAAAAACAAGAACTGGCACTGTGGTGCACTGAGTTAATAAGTTAGTCCAAATATGATCAAAAGTGTATGAAAGTGTATCTAGATCATAGCAATATCACACAAAACATGCATGGAGCAAGAAGAAATTATTGATACGTTTGGGACGTATCACTCTCAATCTAATAAGGAGGTTCACAAAGAGACAAGTACCCCGAGGAGGAGTGTATGGGGGTTTGGTTATCCTTGCGCATCCTCGACTCATGGTACATGAGTGTACTCTAATATCCGATCCCTCCATAGATTAGTGATCCATCTAGTAGCTAGAGTTCTCAACTAGTTTTGTAGGTTTTGAAAATAACACGGATTGCCCAAAATACAACACCTATCCCTAATAGGCTAGAGCTCTTGACACCAAAAGTTCAAACATTAATCACAACAATTCTTCAAAACTATTGTCGATTACTACTATCATTAAACAACAACCTCAATTACCTACTTCCAAGGCAAGACACGACTTAGTGGAACAACCAACTCTCTAAACAAGATAAACATGAAAACTACAGAGAGTTACAGCAAGAAACTAAACCAAAGCCAAGGCTCTTGCTAAAGACAAAAACTAAAACTAAACATAAACATGGCAGTAGCTACGAAAAGATAAAGAACACACAACAGAGAAAAGATAAGCATGAAAAAGCCATATGATGTGTTCTAGATTTGAAAGTGGAGCGTGTTTCTCTCCCACACAAATTAAGTGGGGTCTAAATTTTTATGAACAGCAAGAAAAGCTAAAGAAAACTAAAAAGGAAACCTAAGAGCGAGAACTCCAAGCATAGCACATAACGCATGAAGTGATAAAAATATAGTGAGACGAAGGACGAACTGATGATTGTTGATGCAGAAGGGGATGCACGGGGGCATCCCGAATCTTAGACGCTTGTGTCTCCTTGAATATTTATTGGGGATGCATGGGGGCATCCCCAAGCTTGAGCGTATGACACTCCTGGATCTTCTTTCATCATCTTCCCTCGCACACTTGAAAACTCCCTTCATACATAACTCATCATAAGCTGATTAGAGAGGTTAGTACGCTTAATAAAATAATTTTTCCCCACTGGATATAAAGATATTCTTGAAGAGCTATTGTTGCTCAAGATTGCCAAAATTTTTTTGCAAAGAAAAATCAAGCTTAAGGTTTGCAAAAGTAAGGAGAGGTAAAATGTGGCAGAATCTGTGAAAAACAGAACAACAAGTAGTACAGAATTTTTTCGGCGCACTTCTGCAACTCAAATAAAAAAACTCAGAACATACGAAAGTTTCACAATTGTATAGAGCATGCTATGTAAAAATTCAGCTCAAAAAGATGAACAGGTGATTTTTTCCTTTTTTTCGGCAAGCAGACATAATCTGTTTTCTGGACAGCATGTCACAACTTTTACTTCCCTTATCATAAGAGGCTATAACTAGGCACAAAGCTTGAAAATAAAGATACAATGATGTTGCTACAGTAGTAAAAATCATCAAGACCACTAAAAACAGAAGGAAAAAGACATCTTGGGTTGCCTCCCAACAAGCGCGTTATTTTACGCCTTTAAGCTAGGCATAAAGAAAAAGATCAAGTTGTATCAGTCGATCCATCATAAAGATCATCAAAAAGCTCTTCAATTGTACAACTAGTCTTACGAGGTCTTTCAATTAAAGGCCTACTAAATATGCTTCTAGGGATAAAACCAAAAGTCGAAAAATCAATGGGAGTTTCATTTATAAATTTATCCAAGAGGGGTATTTCTTCCAAAGTTTTCACGATTTGAACTCCTTTGGCAATAGGTGGATTATTTTTGGGTCGAGGAACCTTAGGGACATAAATGAACTTAGGTTCCTTTCTTGCGGAAGTTTCTACCTTTTTTCGGTTGATTGAGGAGAAGGTAGTTCCCAGAGTGTTAATGATTTCCTCAATCTTATCAATCCTAGAAGGATACATGTCCTAGAATTTTATTGTCTCCAAAGTTTTAATAGTTTTATGCATGGAGCTATCAAGTCTATTCAAATTCCCTTGAATCTTGCGATCCAACTCATTGACTCTACTTATTCTTGGTATTTCTAACTCTATTTTTTCAAGTTTTTTCATAATGTGAGCTAGAGTGATATCTTCTTGTATGCTAGCAACAGGGAGATTTCCAACAAGATTTTCAATAGCATTAAGAGACTACCAAATTGGGGCTTCTCAGAAATTCCCATTGATAGCAGTATCTAAAAAAAACTTATTCCAAGGAGTAATCCTAACATAAAAATTTCTAAGAAGGCTAGTGGTGGATTGCTTCTTGGTGGCTTTTTCTGAGAATCATTAATACTATACCAAGCATCTTTTAAACTTTCACAACCTTTTTGTTTAAAGGTGAGAACCTCTGTCTCAACAAAGGCAAAGGGACCAGACATAGTGACATCTACTAACAGGATAAGTATTTTTTTGTGATTTTTGACATAGGACACAAAGAGAAAAATTGAAATGTAAACTGACAAGACTAAAAAGCAAAGGAAAAAGATAGTGTGCAACTCTCCTATCTTAGCACTCGGAGTCCCCGACAACGGCGCCCAAAATTTTGTGGATGTCTCTCCTCGTTGGTTACCCCAAGTGGAAGGTGAGATGCTGTGTAGCGGAAAATTTCCCTATGTAGAGGATATGGTTTGTATTCCTTCGGACTTCGGCAATGATAAGTAGGTGGTTCAGCAAGTGATGCGCCGTCTGAAAAGAATCACTTGCTTCTCCTGGACCTGCACACAACACAAATAACTTTCCTTCCCAACGAGTACAGAGAGGTTGTCAATCTCTCCGGCCTTGTTGTTCACACAAAGGATCAAACGCAAGGAATAATGATAATGGTGATAACAGCTAGAAAGTAAAAACAAGAAAATAAATAAGCGTGTAAACAGTGATGAGAAAATGGACCGGGGTCCCATGATGTTCACTAGTGATGTCTCTCTCCCAAAAGATGATAAAACTCTATGCGAGGTAAAGAAATTACAGCTGGGGAATTGACAGGTTTAAAAATGCACCGCAATGCTAACTATGCTACAAAGAAAGGACGAGGCTCAAAAGCATGGGCAGTAAGCCAAAATAAGTAGACCAAAATCCAACTGCATTTACTACTAATCATCCACCTTGATATGCCTATCCAGAATACCTCGCTGGTATTAAGTTGCGAGCCCCACCCAAAGTGTAAACCCAAAGCAACAGACAACTGCATTAAAAAGCACTTTGCGTAAAGCAAACAATCCTTGCAACCGCAGTTACAAGCACTGTTGTTTTCTCCCTTGTGACAACAGCACATCCCCTATACTCATGTTTCTGTCACTCAAGCGTGTCATCGGGGGGCATGAACCCACCATCGAGCATAACATTCCCTCTTGGAGTTACTACCTACTACTTGGCCAAAGAAATAAACAGCAACGGAGAACATGCAAGAATTACTTAGGAACAAAAATATAAAAGATAAGAACCAAATATATTACTCAATCACAATCTGAACATAATTTCATAATCTATCAGATCCCAGCAAACTCAGCATAGCAAAAGCAGAAAATTACATATGTGCCTCGAACATGTAGGGCAGCTCACGAGGTCTAAACCATGAAGAACAAAGAGGGGAGGAGAACATCACATAGCTACTGATCACGGACCGATGGTCCAAAGGAAACTACTCATGGCACATCCGTGAAGCATCCATGGCGGAGGGGAAGCTCCCGAAGGTCAATCCTCCCCCGGCAGGGTGCTGGGAAGGGTCTTGCTGACGCTCGCAATCTTTGAAGCGCGGCGGTGGCGGAACAGAGGCGAGATCGCGAAAAAGGGTCCTGTCCTCGAGGGTTTCGGAAGACGGATGATATATAGGCGAAGGGGGGCAGCCAGGGGGGCACCAGGGGCCCAGGCGCCCGCCCGGCGCGGCCAAGCCCCTGGCCGCGCCAGGTGGCCGCCTAGTGCCAAGGTGGGTCCCACCTAGTCCTCCTTCGGGACTCTGGAAGGTTCCGTCACGCTGATTTTTTATCTATTTTTTCCCGAATTTTTGGAGCACTTTTTAGATGGGGGAAACCTGAAATAGAAAAATAGCAGAAAACAAGAACTGGCACTGTGGTGCACTGAGTTAATAGGTTAGTCCAAATATGATCAAAAGTGTATGAAAGTGTATCCAGATCATAGCAATATCACACAAAACATGCATGGAGCAAGCAGAAATTATAGATACGTTTGGGACGTATCAGTGCACTGAGTTAGTAAGTTAGTCCAAATATGATCAAAATTGTATGAAAGTATATCTAGATCATAGCAATATCACACAGAATATGCATGGAGTAAGAAGAAATTATAGATACGTTTGGGAAGTATCAGTGTTCGATCCATTTTCTTCAATGGAAAATGCACAAATAAGCCAAAATGGTGACAAATTCGAACTAATTGAGATTCAAACACACGATAGTCTAAGTGTGTGCGCAAAGTGGTTATAGAGTACCCTCTATACATTGGAGAACAAGTGTACACCTATAACATTGGAATAGGCTATTATCACTACACCTATAAAAGAGCCACTCTGCCGGTTCGGTTGAAGTAGCCGGGTCTGAAGCCCTTGTCTTGGAGGGTGGAAGCAGAGAGAATTCAACCAGGTCGGTGATACGTCTCAAACGTATCGATAATTTCTGCTCGCTCCATGCATGTTTTGTGTGATATTGCTATGATCTAGATACACTTTAATGCACTTTTGATCCTATTTGGACTAACCTACTAACTCAGTGCACCCCAGTGCATGTTTCTATTTTCTGTTGTTTTTCTATTCCAGGTTTCCCCCATATTAAAAATGCTCCAAAAATTCGGGAAAAATAGGATAAAAAAACAGCGCAACGGAGTCTTCTAGAAGCACCCAAGTGGGGCCAGAGGGCCACCACCAGGGGCCTGGCCGCGCCAGGAAGGCGCCTGGACCCCTGGTGGCCCCCCTGGCTGCGCCCCTTCGCCTATTTACTCTCCGTCACGGGAACTTCCGGAGACAGAACCCTATTTCGCGATCTCTCCTCTGCTCCGCTGCCGCCGCGCTTCCAAGATCGGGAGCACCGTCAGGACCCTTCCTGGCACCCTGACGGAGGGAGGATCGACCTCCGGGAGCTTCTCCTCCACCATGGACGCTTCCCGAATGTGCCATGAGTAGTCTACCTTGGACCATGGGTCCGTGATCAGTAGCTATGTGATGTTCTCCTCCCCTCTTTGTTCTTCATGGTTTAGACCTCGTGAGCTGCCCTACATGATCGAGGCACATATGTAATTCTTTTTGCTTTTGCTATGCTGAGTTTGTTGGGATCTGATGGATTATGAGATTATGTTCAGATTGTGATAGAGTAATATAATTGGTTCTTATCTTTAGTATTTTTGTTCCGAAGTAATTCTTGCATGTTCTCCGTTGCTATTTATTTCTTTGACCAAGTGGTAGGTTGTGACTCCAAGAGGGAACGTTATGCTCTATTGTGGGTACATGCCCCCTGATGACACGCTTGAGTGACAGAAACCTGAGTCTAGGGGATGTGTTGTGGCCACAAGGGGGAAAACAACGGTGCTTGTAACCGCGGTTGCAAGGATTGTTTACTTTACGCAAAGATCTTTTAATGAAGTTGTCTGTTGCTTTGGGTTTACACTTTGGGTGGGGCTCGCTACTTAATACTAGCGAGATGTTATGGATAGATATCTCAAGGTGGATGATTAGTAGTAGATGCAGTTGGATTTCGGTCTACTTATTTTGGCGTACTGCCCATGCTTTTGAGCCTCTTCCTTTCTTTTGTAGCATAGTTAGCACTGTGGTGCATTTATAATTCTGTCAATTGCCCGTCTGTAATTTGTTTACCTCTCATAGCAATCTTATCGTATTTTGGGAGAGAGACATCACTAGTGAACATCACGGGACCCCGGACCATATTTTCATCATTGTTTACACGCTCATTTATTTTCTAGCTTTTACTTTCAGTTGCTATCACTACCATTATCCCTTATGTGTTTGAACCTTTGTAAAGAACAAGACCAGAGAGATTGAAAACCTCTCTGAACTTCGTCGGGAGCAAAGTTAATTGTATCGTGTGCAGGTCCAGGTGAAGTAAGCAACCCTGAGGTTATGAACGGCGCCATTGATCACTTCACCACCTACTTATCATTGCCGGAGTCCTACGGGAGACAAACCCTATCCTCTACATAGGGGAAATTTGCTGCTATCCTAAATCTCACCTTCCACTTGGGGTAACGAACGAAGGGCGAGAAGCCATTACCACTTCCACGCCATCAAGCAAATTTCTAGCGCCGTTGCCGGGGAGTCCGAGTGATAAGATAGGGGAGTTGCCCACTATATTTTACCTTTACTTTTTAGTCTTGTTAGTTTACCTTTCTTTTTTTATCTTTGTGCTTTTATCAAAAATTACAAAAAAATCTGCCACACTTGCTGCTATTATGGGTTCCTCTGAAAACACAAAGTTGTGTGACTTCACTAGTCACAGCAACAAAGACTTTATCTGCAGTCCTATTGCCACACCTGCCACTTTAGCTACCTCTTATGAAATTAAACCTGCTTTACTAAACCTTGTTATGAGAGATCAATTCTCTGGTGCTGGAGATGCTGTTGCTTTACACTTGAATAATTTTGTTGAACTATGTGATATGCAAAAGTATAAAGAAGTAGAAGGTGGTGTTGTTAAGCTCAAGCTTTTTCCTTTCTCTTTGAGGGACGGAGCAAAAATCTGGTTTCAACTTTGCCTAGGAATAGCATAGATTCTTGGGATAAGTGCAAAGATGCTTTTATCGGGATGTACTACCCACCTGCTAAAATTATCCAATTGAGGAGTAACATTATGAATTTTAGGCAATTGGATAATGAACATGTTGCCCAAGCTTGGGAACGTATGAAATCTCTTGTTAAGAAATGCCCTACACATGGTTTGACTACCTGTATGCTTATCCAGAATTTTTATGCAAGCTTGAACTTTACCTCGCGGAACCTGTTAGATTCGGCCGCGGGAGGAACCTTTATGTCAACTACACTCGGTGCTGCTACAAAACTCCTTGATGAGATGATGACCAACTATTCCTAATGGCACACAGAACGCGCTCCAACAGGTAGGAAGGTAAATTCGGTCGAGGAAATTACCTCCCTCAATGATAAAATTGATTTAATTATGTCTCTACTTACCAAGCAACCCTCTATTGATCCTCATGATGTTCCTTTAAATTCTTTGGTTGCTCAGGAACAAGTAGATGTGAACTTCATTGCTAGAAACAAATTTAATAATAATGCTTATAGGGGCAACTTTGCTAGTAATCCTAGACCGTTTCCATCCACTTATGGGAAGAACAACACCTACCCTAGCAACAAAAACCCCACTTCTGGACTAGAAAGTATGCTTAGATACATTATCACTACCCAAAAAGCCTTCAACAAAAATGTGGAAGAAAATTTAGCTAAATTAGATAATCTTTGTTTGAAGGTAGACAGCTTAGCCCTTGATGTTGAGATGTTGAAAATTAGAACCTCTCCCCTTGAGGAGAGTAAGGCCACTCCTATTAATGATATCCAACTACAAATCAATCAAAATATTAAGATGATGGCTACACTTAAAGAAAGATGGGCTAGAGAAAAAGAGGAAGAGGATAGAATTAAGATTCTTCCTACACGCCACACAGTTGCCACTATCCAAATTGTTGAGGACACTCAAACAATTAGCACCCAATGCACTCCTGGTCCCATCGGACCTATTAATGGTGACGCTAATACCTCAACCGTAGAAGAAGAAACTCCTATGAACATAGAGGGTTTGAAACAAGTGATCCTAGATGACACTACTACCACCTTTGATATTAGTGATATTGATTTTGATAGTTGCACCCTCTCAGAAGTTATCAGCCTATTACATAAAATGTCTAGAGACCCCCACACTAGCACACTTAATCTTGCCTTCACGGAGCATATCACAAATGCTCTTATTGAAGCTAGGGAGGAGACGCTTAGCATAGAATCCTCCATACCTAGGAACCTAGATGATGGTTGGGACCCTATGATCAAAATTAAATTAAATAACTTCTCTTGCAATGCTTTATGTGACGTTGGAGCTAGTATCTCCGTCATGCCCAAAAGAATTTATGATATGTTTGAATTGAAACCTTTTGATTCATGTTCTTTTGGTGTTCGTCTTGTCGAATCTTCCGTAAAGGAACCTTTGGGGAAGATCGACGATGTTCTTATCATTGTCAATGACAATTATGTTCCCGTTGATTTTATTATTATGGATATAGAGTGTGAACCTCTATGTCCAATTATTTCGGGACGTCCTTTTCTCCGCACCGTTGGTGCTATCATTGACATGAAAGAAGCGAATAGAAAATTTTAATTCCCTCTCAAAAAGGGGATGGAACACTTCCCTAGAAAGAAAATCAAGTTACCTTTTGAGTCCGTTACACGGGCTAGCTATTCTCTTTCTCTTGATAAAACTTAATTCTTCTTTTTCCTTATGACTAGCTTAAAGGCGTAAAAGAAAGCGCTTGTTGGGAGGCACCCCAAGATGTTTTTACTTCTGTTTTTAGTGATCTTGATGATTGTTACTACTGTAGCAACATCATTGTATCTTTATTTTTCAAGCTTTGTGCCAAGTATAGCCTCTTACGACAAGGGAAGTGAAAGTTGTGGCATGCTGTCCAGAAAATAGATTCTGTCCTCGTGACGGAAAAAAAAGAATAAATCACCGGCTCAACTTTTTGAGCTGAATTTTTTACACAGCATGCTCTATACAATCATGAAACTTTCATATGTTCTGAGTTTTTTGATTTGAGTTGCAGAAGTGCCCCTAACAAATTCTTTACTACATGCTATTCAGTTTTTCACAGATTCTGCCACATTTCATCTCTCCTTACTTTTGCAAACCTTAAGCTTGCTTTTTATTTGAAAAAATCTTTTGGCAATCTTGAGAAACAGTAGCTCTTCAAGAATATATTTATATCCAGTGGGAAAAATTATTTATTAAGGGTACTAACCTCTCTAATCAGCTTATGATGAGTTGTGTATGAAGGGAGTTTTCAAGTGTGCGATGGAAGATGATGAAAGAAGATTCGGGACTGTCAAGCGCTCAAGCTTGGGGATGCCCTCATGCATCCCCAATAAATATTCAAGGAGACTCAAGCGTCTAAGCTTAGGGATGCCCCCGTGCATCCCCTTCTCCATCAACAATCATCAATTCGTCCTTCGTCTCACTATATTTTTATCACTTCATGCGTTATGTGCTATGCTTGGAGCGTCTCGCTCTTAGGTTTTATTTTTAGTTTTCTTTAGCTTTGCTTGCTGTTCATAACAATTTAGATCCCGTATTACTTTGTGTGGGAGAGAAACAGGCTCCACTTTCAAAATCTAGAACACATCATAGGATTCCTTCATGCCTATCTTTTTACTATTGTGTGTTCTTTATCTTTTCATAGCTACTGCCTTGTCTAGTTTTTAGTCTTATTTTTCTTAGCAAGCGCCTTGGCTTTTGTTTAGTTTGTTGCTGGAACTCTCTTTAGTTTTCATGTTTATCTTTTTAAGAGAGTTGGTTGTTGCACAAAGTTGCGTCTTGTCTTGAGAAGTAGGTAATTGAGGTTGCTATTTAATTCTAGTAGTAACCTGCAATAGTTTTGAGGTATTGATGTGTGTAATGTTTGAACTTTTGGTGTCAAGAGCTCTAGCCTATTAGTTATAGGTGTCGTATTTTGGTCAATCCGTGTTATTTTCAAAACCTACAAAACTAGTTGAGGACTCTAGCTACTAGCTGGATCACTACTCTTCTGAGGGATCGATATTAGAGTACACTCACATACCATGAGTCAAGGATGCGCAAGGATAACCAAACCCCCATACAATCCTCCTCGGGGTACTTGTCTCTTTGTGAACCTCCTCATTAGATTGACTAATGTAAGTATTGAGGGTTGATACTTCCACCTCCTCATATTTGCTAGCCTTTCCTGTGCAGTGCATTGCCTCCTTCTCACTCCGAGAGTTGGCCTCCACCTTCGCCGGTACATCCAAACCCTTGGCTTGATACGCTCTTTCATCATAAACCTCCTTATATCTTTCCTCAAAACATCCACCATACCTGCCTATCAATGCATTTCCATAGCCTTTCCGAGATATATTGACATGCAACATCCACCTCTTCATGGCTTGATCTTCATGTCATACATGTTCCTGCTACACTGGCAACGGCATACATTGCATACATCATGATAGTTACATCTTCTTTATGATTTGAGTACCTTGTAAAGTGTGAAAGATCTTCTATACCCTCTTGTAAATTAGAGTGTTTCCCTTAAGTGAGGAAAAGATACCAAAGTGGACAAAATAAAAGATCCCAAAGAGGACAATTGAGAATAAAAATAGAAAGAGCCATTGAGGCCACCAAAAAAATAGAAAAATAGAAAAAAGAGAAAAAGGAAAAAAGAGAGAGAAAGGGGCAACACTACTATCCTTTTGAAAGATCCACACTAGTACACCCTCTTATCCTTGTACTCCATAGAAATGATCATTCATATAGCTATGTGGGGATCTTCACACTATAGAACTTGGCTTGCATATTCCAAGGATGAGCCTCCTCAAAAGAGCTCTAGGTCTTCATGAGCGAGCAAGTTGGATGCACCCCCACTAGTTCCATTTGAGAGCTTCTCTTAGCTCATATGTGCATCTGTTGCATGGCAATCCCTACTCCTCACATCATATCTATCATTTGGCCTTCTCGCCTATGATTGTCCTCATTTATGTGAGCCTTTCTCACCCTTTTTGTCTTCCTCCTCCAGCACATTCTCTCTTAGCCATCCTAAGTGTCAATGTTCGTGCTTACGATCATCCATTGCATGAGTGCTCAAAATATCGAAAAGGAGTGGATCAAATTGACTTGTACCTGGCTAGTGGTCTGGGGACGAGTCAAGATAAGATTCCAAAGAAGAGCAAGTGTGAAACTTTAGTAAATTGAGTTATCAGCAATAATACTTTTTTCTCGTATTCCCTATCCCCTTTATTGCACGCAAACATCATCAGGAGACATTCGAGCTCTTGCACCTAATGTTCTTATGTTGCTTGTTTCAATGCTAATATAGACTCTTGCCTGTTATGACTTGAATTGAATCTCATATCTTATTTTCTTACTTTTCAAAGTCCTTATATGGTTGCTAGCATGTCACCATAGAAATTGTTTTTGTTATCATTTACCTACTTGAGGACGAGCAGGAATTAAGCTTAGGGATGTTGATACGTCTCAAACGTATCAAAAATTTCTGCTCGCTCCATGCATGTTTTGTGTGATATTGCTATGATCTAGATACACTTTCATACACTTTTGATCATATTTGGACTAACCTTCTAACTCAGTGCACCCAAGTGCCAGTTTCTGTTTTCTGTTGTTTTTCTATTCCAGGTTTCCCCCATATTAAAAATGCTCCAAAAATTCGGGAAAATCGGATAAAAATCAGCGCAACGTACTCTTCCAGAAGCACCCAAGTAGGGCTAGAGGGCGATCACCAGGGGCCCAGGCGGCCACCTAGTGCGGCCAGGGGCCTGGCCGCCTGGACCCCTGGTGGCCCCCCTGGCTGCCCCACTTCGCCTATTTATTATTCGTCACGGGAAACTTCCGAAGAAAGAACCATATTGCGTGATCTTGCCTCTATTCCACCGCCGCCGCGCTTCAAAGATCGGGAGCACCGTCAGGACCCTTCCAAACACCCTGCCGGAGGGAGGATCGACCTTCGGGAGCTTCTCCTCCATCATGGACGCTTCCCGGATGTGTCGTGAGTAGTCTACCTTGGACCATGGGTCCGTGATCAGTAGCTATGTGATGTTCACCTCCCCTCTTTGTTGTTCATGGTTTAGACCTCGTGAGCTGCCCTACATGATCGAGGCACATATGTAATTCTTTCTGATTTTGCTATGATGAGTTTGATGGGATCCGATGGATTATGCGATTATGTGCAGATTGTGATAGAGTAATATAATTGGTTCTTATCTTTTGTATTTTTGTTCCGAAGTAATTCTTGCCTGTTCTCCATTGCTATTTATTGCTTTGGCCAAGTGGTAGGTAGTGACTCCAAGAGGGAACGTTATGCTCGATTGTGGGTACATGCCCCCTGATGACACGCTTGAGTGACAGAAACATGAGTCTAGGGGATGTGTTGTGGCCACAAGGGGGAAAACAACGGTGCTTGTAACCGTGGTTGCAAGGGTTGTTTACTTTTTGCAAAGTTCTTTTAATGCAGTTTTTTGTTGCTTTGGGTTTACACTTTGGGCGGGGCTCGCAACTTAAGACCAGCGAGATATTCTGGATAGATATGTCAAGGTGGATGATTAGTCGTAGATGTAGTTGGATTTCGGTCTACTTATTTTTGCGTACTGCCCATGCTTTTGAGCCTCTTCCTTTCTTTTGTAGCATAGTTAGCACTGTGGTGCGTTTATAATTCTGTTAATTGCCCGTCTGTAATTTGTTTACCTCGCATAGCAATCTTATCGTCTTTTGGGAGAGAGACATCACTAGTGAACATCACGGGACCCCGATCCATATTTTCATCATTGTTTACATGCTCATTTATTTTCTAGCTTCTACTTTCAGTTGCTATCACTACCATTATCCCTTGTGTGTTTGACCCTTTGTAAACAACAAGACCGGAGATATTGACAACCTCTTTAAACTTCGTTGGGAGGAAAGTTAATTGTATCATGTGCAGGTCCAGGTGAAGTAAGCAACCCTGAGGTTGTGAACATTGCCATTGTTCACTTCACCACCTACTTATCATTGCCGGAGTCCTACGGGAGACAAACCCTATCCTCTACATAGGGGAAATTTGCTGCTATCCTACATCTCACCTTCCACTTGGGGTAACCAACGAAGGGCGAGAAGCTATTACCACTTCCACGCCATCACTCGGGAGGGGTAATCTTCCGCCTTTTGTTGCGCTCATCATAGCTGGGTTCCAGCTCGGACAGGTCAACCTCATCAGCAATCTTCGTAGCAAACATGCGCGTCTCCTTGATAATCCTGTCATAGTCACCTTCTGAAAACTGGGACCCGTCGAAGTTGAGATCACGGAAGCCATCAACCAATAACTCTGGCTTCATGTCACGGTGGTATGATTTAGGAAGCTCAAGGCCACACATCACTCCCAAACGACATGCCGAGCATTTTATCAAATCTACCCAAGCCGGCATAGTTCAGAACAACTGCATCATGTCGGCTCGCTTGGGAGGCCTAACAGGCTGACCCTGAGTCGCGACAATAGTATTGACCGCACCTTCACACAGCTACCCGATCAATGTATATAACAAAGTCAGCTTCATACCTGACGACTCTTGGAGAGTAGGATGTTGTTTTCCTGTTTCAAAGATCGACAAGTAAGGAAAAATTATGGGTATATAATAATGACCTAATTTTTTTTATTGTCCAACCGACTTACCAAAGACCGCGGCCACACATTGGTTGACACTTCTCTTAAGAGTATCCAATCTTTTTTCTATTTCTTGGTGTTTAGATATTGCGTCATCAGCTGCTTGGCTCAAATCATTTTGGGTCTCGTCATTATGAGCCTTTACCGCCTCCAGCTTCTCGGATTTCTTCTTCAACTCATCCTGGAGTCGGTTGATCTGCTCATCGGCTTTCTGCCATTTCTTAGATTCATCCTGCAACTTCTCCTCCAAAAGATGAGTCGCCTAACCGGTTTCCAAAGTTAAAGCATGTACAAGAAAAAAAGTCCCTGCTTATTAAAAAAAATATAACCAGGCACTTGGGGGCTACACTACTTCAAAGCATATTTTACAAATACAAGTTCCAGGTTGTTGCAGGCAAGAGAACCCCGGCACTTGGGGGCTACACCAATATAGCTATCCTATAATACTACATGGAAATAAAAGGATGGTAGATATACCTCATAACGCTGCTTGATGCACACGACCAAGTCACACTGTTGGTCTAGACGACTCAGTGAATGCTGGCAGAAATCATAAAAGGAAACTTTTTCAAGAGTCGCCATAAAGGACTGACTCGTAGACTGCTTTTCCACGTCTGCTTTCTTGGCCATTATAGTGGATATAAAAGTCGGCTCAGCACTACAATCTTCAGTCACAATAAGCTCCTCCTCAGCCATAGATTTGTTAGCTGAAGGAGTCGGAATTGGATCTCAGATATCAGCCAACTCCTTGGAATGGGCTTCCGGTTCTTTAGATCTACCCCTGGGAGAGTTTTCCTTGTATATCTCAGAAAAACTTGATTCATCAAGGCGACATTTTTTGACTGCTTCTCCTCAGAAATAGGAACTCTGGGTGGATTTTCCACGACAACCGACTCTTTCACTGCTCTGGAGTCGGGTTTTTCCTTGCTTCTTGCTTGAGTCCTAAGCCAAAGGATAACATGTGCTCATTATCATTGTACAAAAACATACCGTTATCTTTATATTCAAGCACTTACCCACGGTTCATGGGAAACTTGCGAGGAAGCCGCATAGACGACTCTCTAGAGGAGGGACTCTTCTCCTCGGGGTCAGCAGCAGGTTGTTGTTGCTCAGCAGGAATTGTTGACTGGCGAGACGTGTGTGAGCCGGAACCTCCTTTTTGGCGGACTCGGCGAGGAGAGTTGGGGATGCCAGTGCCAAGAGGATCGGGCGATTTGGAACTACGAGTTCACTGGTTCCTTTCTTGCTCATGTAATGATATAGACATAAGATATAGTTCCTACAAAGATAATTCGTAAAGCCGGGAAATAGTACCTTTTGCTTGGGAGCTTGGAATTTCTCCATCCTGAGGGAATAGGTATTGACAGGAGGGTTCTCCCTCTCGCTGTCATCACCATCATCTTCTTCCGAGTCCTCCTGCATGATCAAAGTAAGTAAGGGAGAGACATGTCATAAGAATAGATTATACATTACTTACATTATGGCTGAGACTGTTGGCACCCTGATACTCTATCCTCGTTGGTTACCCCAAGTGGAAGGTTGAGATGTAGTGTAGCCGCAAATTTCCCTTGGAAAAGATATAAAGGTCGAAAAGATCGTCTCCCGTAGGACTCCGGCAATGATAAGTTGATGGTGAAGTGAACAAGGGCGCCATTCAAAAACTTGGGTTGCTTACTTCACCTGGAGCTTCACACGACACAAATAACTTTGCTTCCCAACGAGTACAGAGAGTACAGAGAGGTTCACAAAGGATCAAACGCAAGGGATAATGATAACAGCTAGAAAGTAAAAGCAGGAAAATAAAAGAGCGTGTAAACATTGATGAGAATATGGACTGGGTTCCTGTGATGTTCACTAGTGATGTCTCTCTTCCAAAAGACGATAAAACTGTTATGCGAGGTAAAAAATCACAGCTGGACAATTGACAGGATTAAAAACGCACCGCAATGCTAACTATGCTACAAAGAAAGGACGAGGCTCAAAAGTATGGGCGGTACGCCAAAATAAGTTGACCGAAATCCAACTGCATCTACTACTAATCATCCACCTTGAGATATCTATCCTGAACATCTCGCTGGTATTAAGTTGCGATCCCCACCCAAAGTGTAAACCCAAAGCAACAGACAACTGCATTAAAAAACACTTTGCGTAAAGTAAATAATCCTTGCAACCGCGGTTACAAGCACCGTTGTTTTCCCCCTTGTGGCAACAACACATTGATACGTCCCAAACGTATCTATAATTTCTGCTTGCTCCATGCATGTTTTGTGTGATATTGCTATGATCTCGATACACTTTCAGACACTTTTGATCATATTTGTACTAACCTATTAACTCAGACCACCACAGTGCCAGCTAGGGAGGCGCCTGGGCCCCTGGTGGCCCCCCTGGCTGCCCCCCCCCCTTCGCATATTTATAACCCGTGATGCGAGACCTCTGAAGACAGAACCCTTTTTCGCGATCTCGCCTCTGTCTGCGCTTCCAAGATTGGGAGCGCCAGCAGGACCCTTCCCGGCACCCTGTCGGAGGGAGGATTGACCTCCAGGAGCTTCCCCTGCACCATGGACGCTTCCCGGATGTGCCGTGAGTAGTTTCCTTTGGACCATGGGTCCGAGATCAGTAGCTATGTGATGTTCTCCTCCCCTCTTTGTTCTTCATGGTTTAGACCTCGTGAGTTGCCCTACATGATCGAGGCACATATGTAATTTTCTACTGTTGCTATGCTGAGTTTGCTGGGATCTGATGGATTATGAGATTATGTTAAGATTGTGATTGAGTAATATATTTGGTTCTTATCTAATACATTTTTGTTCCTAAGTAATTCTTGCATGTTCTCCGTTGTTGTTTATTGCTTTGCCCAAGTAGTAGGTAGTGACTCCAAGAGAGAACGTTATGCTCGATTATGGGTTCATGCCTCCCGATGACACGCTTGAGTGACAGAAACGTGAGTCTAGGGGATGTGTTGTTGCCACAAGGGGGAAACATCAGTCCTTGTAACTGCGGTTGCAAGGATTGTTTACTTTACGCAAAGTGCTTTTAATGCAGTTGTCTGTTGCTTTGGGTTTACACTTTGGGTGGAGCTCACAACTTAATACCCGTGAGATGTTCTGGATAGATATCTCAAGGTGGATGATTAGTAGTAGATGCATTTGGATTTCGGTCTACTTATTTTGGCATGATGCCCATGCTTTTGAGCCTCGTCCTTTCTTTGTAGCATAGTTAGCATTGCGGTGCATTTTTAATCCTGTCAATTTCCCAGTTGTAATTTGTTTACTCGCATAGTTGTTTAATCGTATTTTGGGAGAGAGACATCACTAGTGAACATCACGGTGCCCCGGTCCATATTCTCTTCACTTTTTACACGCTATTTTATTTTCCTGTATTTACTTTTCAGCTGCAATCGTTATTATCTTTTTATCTCTTGCGTTTGACCCTTTGTAAAAAGCAGGGCCGGAGAGATTGACAACCTCTCTATACTCGTTGGGAGCAAAGTTATCTGTGTCTGTGTGCAGGTCCACGTCAACCGTCAAACTTCTGGCGCAGTTGTCACCTACTTATCATCTCCGGAGTCCTACTTGAGAAATATCTTGGTATCTTCACCGAGGGAAATTTTCCGCTAAACTACATCTCACCTTCCACTTGGGGTAACCAACGAGGACAGACCATCAAGCAAATTTCTGGCGCCGTTGTCGGGGACTCCGAGTATTAAGATAGGGGAGTTGCACACTATCTTTTACCTTTGGTTTTTAGTCTTGTTAGTTTACCTTTCAGTTTTTATCTTTGTGTCCTATATCAGAAATCACAAAAAAAGTATTTATCTTGCTAGTAGTAGTCATTATGTCTGGTCCCTTTGCCTTTGTTTACACAGAGGTTCTCACCTTTAAACAAAAAGGTGGTGAAAGTTTAAAAGATTCTTGGTATAGTATTCCACCACTATCCTTCTTAGAATTTTTTATATCCGTATTACTCCTTGGAATAGGTTCATTTTAGACATTGCTATCAATGGGAATTTCTTAGAAGCCCCAATTTGGGACTCTCTTAATGTTATTGAAAATCTTGTTGGAAATCTCACTGTTGCTAGCATACAAGAAGATAGCACTCTAGCTCACATTATGAATTTTTTTGAAAATATAGAGTTAGAGATACCAAGCATAATTTGAATAAATGAGTTGGATCGCAAGATTCAAGGGAATTTGAATAGACTTGATAGCTCCATGCATAAAATTACTAAAACTTTGGAGACCATCAATTTCCGTGATATGGATCCTTCTAGGGTTGATAAGATTGAGGAAATCATTAACACTTTAGGAACTACCTTCTCCTCAATCAAACCAAAAAAAGTAGAAACTCCGGCAAGAAAGGAACCTAAGTTCAATTATGTCCCTAAGGTTCCCCGACCTAAAAATAATCCACCCATTGCCAAAGGAGTTGAAGCCGTGAAAACATTGGAAGAAATACCTCTCTTAGAAAAATTTATAAATGAATCTCCAATTGATTTTCCGCCTTTTGGTTTTATCCCTAGAAGTATCTTCATTAGGCCTTTATTTGAAAGACCTCTTAAGACTAGTTGTACAATTGAAGAGATTTTTGATGATTGATGGCGTGAAAGCGGTAATGGCTTCTCGCCCTTCGTTGGTTACCCCAAGTGGAAGGTGAGATGTAGGATAGACACAAATTTCCAATATGTAGAGGATAGGGTTTGTCTCCCGTAGGACTCCGACAATGATAAGTAGGTGGTGAAGCGAGCAACGCGTCGTTTGAGATATTGCTCTCTTAACCTGGACCTGCACACAGACACTAATAACTTTGCTCCCAATGAAGTTCAGAGAGGTTTTCAATCTCTCCGGTCTTGTTGTTTACAAAGGATCAAACACAAGGGATAATAATAATGATAGCAACTGAAAGTAAGTACTAGAAAGTAAATGAGCGTGTAAACAATAATGAGAATATGGACCGGGGTCCCGTGATGTTCACTAGTGATGTCTCTCTCCCAAAAGACGATGAGACTGCTATGCGAGGTAAACATATTACAGATGGGCAATTGACAGGATTATAAACGCACCGCAATGCTAACTATGCTACAAAAGAAAGGAAGACTCTCAAAAGAATGGGCAGTACGCCAAAATAAGTAGACCGAAATCCATCTGCATCTACTACTAATCATCCACCTTGAGATATCTGTCCATAACATCTCACTGGTATTAAGTTGCGAGCCCCACCCAAAGTGTAAACCCAAAGCAACAGACAACTGCATTAAAAAGAACTTTGCGTAAAGTAAAGAATCCTTGCAACCACGGTAACAAGCACCATTTTTTCCCCCTTGTGGCCACAGCACATCCCCTAGACTCATGTTTCTATCACTCAAGCGTGTCATCCGGGGGCATGTACCCACAATCGAGCATAACGTTCACTCTTGCAGTCACTACCTACTACTTGGCCAAAGTAATAAACAGCAACGGTGAACATGCAAGAATTACTTAGGAACAAATATATAAGAGATAAAACAAAACATATTACTCTATCACAATCTGAACATAATCTCATAATCCATCAGATCCCATGAAACTCAGCATAGCAACAGCAGAAGAATTACAAATGTGCCTCGATCATGTAGGGCAGCTCACGAGGTCTAAACCATGAAGAACAAAGAGGGGAGGAGAACATCACATAGATACTGATCACGGACCCATGGTCCAAGGTAGACTACTCACGGCACATCCGTGGATCGTCCATGGTGGAGGAGAAGCTCCCTGAGGTCGATCCTCCCTCCGGCATTGTGCCGGGAAGGGTCCTGACGGTGCTCCCGATCTTGGAAGCGCGGCGGCGGCAGAACAGAGGTGAGTTTGCGAAATAGGGTTCTGTCTTTGGAGGTTTCCCGTGACGGAGATTAAATAGGCGAAGGGGGGCAGCCATGGGGCCACCAGGAGTCCAGGCGCCCCCCTGGCGCGGCCAGGCCCCTGGCCACGCTAGGTGGCCGCTTGGGCACCTGGTGGTGGCTCCCCGGCGCTCCTTCGGGGCACTGGAAGCTTCCGGTATGCTGATTTTTTATTTGATTTTTCCCGGTTTTTTGGAGCACTTTTTATATGGGGAAAACTAAAATAGAAAAACAGCAGAAAACAGAAACTGTCACTTGGGTGCACTGAGTTAGTAGGTTAGTCCAAATATGATCAAAAGTGTATGAAAGTATATCTAGATCATAGCAATATCAACTATATACGTTTGAGACGTATCAACATACCCAAGCTTAATTCCTGCTCGTCCTCGAGTAGGTAAATGATAACAAGCATAATTTTTGTGGTGACAGGATAGCTACTATATAAGGACTTTGAAAAGTAAAGCAATCAAGGTATCTGATTCAATTCAAGTCATAACATGCAAGAGTCTATATTAGCATTGAAACAAGTAACAAAAGACCATTAGGTGCAAGAGCTCTCGCTGTCCGTCACTCGAATGTCTCCAAATGGTGTTTGCGTGCAAGAAGGGGGATAGGGAATACGAGAAAAAAAGTATTTTTATTGAAAATTCAATCTACTAAAGTTTCACACTTGGTCTTCTTTGGAATCTTATCTTGACTCGTCCCCAGACCACTAGCCAGGTACAAGTCAATTTGATCGACTCCTTTTGTTATTTTGAACACTCATGCAATGGATGAGCGTAAGCACGAGAGTTGACACTAAGCTTAATTCCTGATACGTTTGATACGTTTGAGACGTATCAACATCCCTAAGCTTAATTCCTGCTCGTCCTCGAGTAGGTAAATGATAACAAACACAATTTCTATGGTGACATGCTAGCAACCATATAAGGACTTTGAAAAGTAAGCAATTAAGATATGAGATTCAATTCAAGTCATAACAGGCAAGAGTCTATATTAGCATTGAAACAAGCAACATAAGAACATTAGGTGCAAGAGCTCTCGCTGTTCGTGACTCGAATGTCTCCAGATGGTGTTTGCGTGCAAGAAAGGGGATAGGGAATACGAGAAAAAAATATTATTGTTGATAACTCCATTTACTAAAGTTTCACAGTTGCTCTTCTTTGGAATCTTATCTTGACTCGTCCCCAGACCACTAGCTAGGTACAAGTCAATTTGATCCACTCCTTTTCGATATTTTGAGCACTCATGCAATGGATGATCGTAAGCACGAACGTTGACACTTAGGATGGCTAAGAGAGAATGTGGTGGAGGAGGAAGACAAAAAGGGTGAGAAAGGCTCACATAAATGAGGACCATCATAGGCGAGAAGGCCAAATGATAGATATGGTGTGAGGAGTAGGGATTGCCATGCAACAGATGCACATATGAGCTAAGAGAAGCTCTCCAATGGAACTAGTGGGGGTGCATCCAACTTGCTCTCTCATGAAGACCTAGAGCTCTTTTGACGAGGCTCATCCTTGGAATATGCAAGCCAAGTTCTATAGTGTGAAGATACCCACATAGCTATATGCATGATCATCTCTATGGAGTACAAGGATAAGAGGGTGTACTAGTGTGGATCTTTCAAAAGGATAGTAGTGTTGCCCCTTTCTCTCTCTTTTTTTCTTTTTCTCTTTTTTCTATTTTTTGTATTTTTTTGGTGGCCTCAATGGCTCTTTCTATTTTTATTCTCAATTGTCCTCTTTGGGATCTTTTCCTCACTTAAGGGAAACACTCTAATTTAAAAGAGGGTATAGAAGATCTTTCACACTTTACAAGGTACTCAAATCATAAAGAAGATGTAACTATCATGATGTATGCAATGTATGCCACTGCCAGTGTAGCAGGAACATGTATGACATGAAGATCAAGTCATGAAGAGCTGGATGTTGCATGGGAATATATCTCAAAAAGGCTATGGAAATGCCTTGATAGGTAGGTATGGTGGTTGTTTTGAGGAAGGATATAAGGAGGTTTATGATGACAGAGCGTATCATCCCAAGGGTTTGGATGTACCGGCGAAGGTGGACGCCAACTCTCAGAGTGAGAAGGAGGCAATGCACGGCACATGAAAGGCTAGATAATATGAGGAGGTGGAAGTGTCAACTTTCAATATTTACAATAGTCCGAAGAACTCATACACTTATTATCGGTAACTTTCAATCTAATGAGGAGGTTCACAAAGAGACAAGTACCCCGAGGAGGAGTGTATGGGGGTTTGGTTATCCTTGCGCATCCTCGATTCATGGTACGTGAGTGTACTCTAATATCCGACCCCTCAGAAGAGTAGCGATCCATCTAGTAGCTAGAGTTCTCAACTAGTTTTGTAGGTTTTCGAAAATAAACACGGATTGCCCAAAATACGTCACGTAGCACTAATAGGCTAGAGGTCTTGACACCAAAAGTTCAAACATTACTCACATCAATACCTCAAAACTATTGCAAGTTACTAGTAAAATTAAATAGAAACCTCAATTACCTACTCTCGAGAGAAGACACAACTCAGTGCAACAACCAACTCTCTTAACAAGATAAACATGAAAACTAAAGAGAGTTCCAGCAACAAACTAAACAAAAGCCAAGGCTCTTGCTAAAAACAAACTAAAACTAAACATGGCAGTAGCTACGAAAAGATAAAGAACACACAACAGCAAAAAGATAGGCATGAAAAATCCTATGATGTGTTCTAGATTTTGAAAGTGGAGCGTGTTTCTCTCCCGCACAAAGTAAGAAGGGGTCTAACTTGTTATGAACAGCAATCAAAGCTAAATAAAACTGAAGATAAAACCTAAGAGCGCGACGCTCCAAGCATAGCACATAACGCATGAAGTGATAAAAATATAGTGAGACGAAAGACGAACTGATGATTGTTGATGGAGAAGGGGATACACGGGGGCATCCCCAAGCTTAGACGCTTGAGTCTCCTTGATTATTTATTGGGGATGCATGGGGGCATCCCCAAGCATGAGCACTTGACACTCCCAAATCTTCTTTCATCATCTTCCATCGCACACTTGAAAAATCTCTTCATACTTAACTCATCATAAGCTGATTAGAGAGGTTAGTACCCTTAATATAATAATTTTTTCCCACTGGATTTAAAGATATTCTTGAAGAGCTACTGTTTCTCAAGATTGCCAAAAGGTTTTTGCAAACAAAAAGCAAGCTTAAGGTTTGCAAAAGTTAGGAGAGACAAAACATGGCAGAATCTGGGAAAAACAGAACAACAGGTAGTAGAGAATTTGTTCGGGGCACTTCTGGAACTCAAATCAAAAAACTCAGAACATACGAAAGTACCGCGATTGTATAGAGCATTCTGCGTAAATAATTCAGCTCAAAAAGATGAACTAGTGATTTGATCCGATTTTTCCCGTCACGAAGACAGAATCTGTTTTCTGGACAACATGTTACAAGTTTCGCTTTCCTTGTCATATGAGGCTATAACTTGGCACAAAGCTTGAAAATAAAGATACAATGATGTTGCGACAGTAGTAACAATCATCAAGACCACTAGAAACAGAATTAAAAACATCTTGGGCTGCCTCCCAACAAGCGCTTTCTTTTACGCCTTTAAGCTAGGCATAAGGCAAAAGAAGAATCAAGTTTTATCAAGAGAAAGAGAATAGCTAGCCCGTGTAACGGACTCAAAAGGTAACTTGATTTTCTTTCTAGGGAAGTGATCCATCCCCTTTTTGAGAGGCGATTGAAATTTTATGTTCCCCTCTTTCATGTCAATGATAGCACCAACGGTTCGGAGAAAAGGACATCCCAAAATAATTGGACAGAAAGGTTCACAGTTGGTACGTCCCAAACGTATCTATAATTTTTGTTTTCTCCATGCATGTTTTGTGTGACTTTGCCATGTTTTGCTTGAACTTTCATACACTTTTGATCATATTTGGACTAATCTATTAACCCAGTGCACCCAGCTGCCAGTTGTTTTTTTCTGCTGTTTTCGTATTTCAGGTTTTCCGGCCATTAAAAGTGCTCCAAAAAATCCGGAAAATCAGATAAAAAATCAGCGACCCGGAAGCTTACGGAATCACCAAGGTAGCGGAGGGGGGACACCACCAGGAGACCAGGAGGGTCCCTGGAGCGGCCCCACCCTTGGCCGCGCCAGGAGGCCTCCTGGCTGCCTGGTGGGTCCCCTCGACACCCCCCCCCCCGCCTATATTTATCCCTCGGGGTGGAAACCCCTAATATCGAAGTAATATTTCCAGAAGCGATTCTGATCTCCGCCGCCATCGCCAATAAGCTTCGGGGGACCATAATTCCTGTGTCGGCACCCTGCCGGGACGGGGAAGTTCCCCCGGATTCATCTCCATCGACGTTGCTTCCTCCATCCATGAAGCGGGAGTAGTTCCTCCTCGGGGCTGAGGTTTCTACCAGTAGCTATGTGTTCTTCTCTCTCTCACATGATGTGATCATCATTGTGATCATAGTCTATGTTAATCTAGGGTGATCCCATTATATTTCCCCTTCCTCTCTGTATTGGATTGATGTACTCACTTGATCTTATCTAGTATAATCCCCGAGACCATGGTGACAGCGGTCCATTGGACATGGGTTAGAAGAATATTATCATGAGTGATTTCCTCTTTTGTGTGTTGATTGAAGATTGAGAGTCTCTTGGTGCTTGTCTTTGACTATCCTTGAGATATGTTGTGCTGATTGTGGTACTCTCTTTGGATGGCCGCGGTGACATTGGGAAATCCATAGATTGAGAACTACGAACTCGGAGGTGTGATTTTGTAGCCCTACATAATTCTTGTCCTCTCTTGACCACAAAGGAATGACCTCCGAGTACGTCTCCATTGCATGTTTTATGGGAAATATCATGTGATTAGACTATGTTAATGTTGTTGGGAGTTGCCACTATTGAAATTATGAAGCCTAGGCCTTGTTTCCACCATTGCAATACCGTTTGTGCTCACGTTTACCACTGGTTTCTTTGCTGCACTTTTTATTACAGATTTATATTACTTCGTTTTACCACACCTATCACCCATATTTTACCATCTCTTCGCCGAACTAGTGCACCTATACAACTCCTAGTTGTATTAGGTGTGTTGGGGACACAAGAGACTTCTTGTATCTTAATTGCAGGGTTGCTTGAGAGAGACCATCTTCAACCTCTACTTCCCTGAGTTCGATAAACCTTAGGTCATCCACTTGAGGGAAATTGCTGCTGTCCTACAAACCTCTGCGCTTGGAGGCCCAACATAGTCTACAAGAATAGAAGCGTTCCTAGACATCAAGCTATTTCTAGCGCCGTTGCCAAGGAGGTGAGTGCTTGAAGGTATATCTTTAGATCTTGCAATTAAATCTTTTTGTTTCTTGTTTTTACTCTCCACTAGTTATGTTTATGGAAAACTGCACTCGTAGTTCGTTGTTTAGGGAAGCCCAATTTACCACACCCGTGGTAGAGAAGTATCCTCCACCTATTGAATGTATCCCATTCAAAGTACCACTTGGGATAGTTGAAATAATTATTAATGATTTTTATGATGGGACAGTCAATCCTAGTATTCATTTGTTGAAACTTACAGAACTTTGTGAGTTATTTAAGATTTCAGGTTTGATAAGAGGTGAAGTCATGAAGAAATTGTTTTCCTTATCACTGAAAGGGAAAGCATTGGAATGGTATAGGCTACTAGATGATTCTCACCTACGGGATTGGGAAGAGATCCAGTCTCCCTTTTACTCCAAGTTTTATCCTCTTCATGAAGTTCATGAGAATAGGAATTATATTTATAATTTCTATCCTCACGACGAAGAGAGCATAGCTCAAGCTTGGGGGAGACTGAAAACTTTAATGCTAAAATGTCCTAACCATGGGCTCCCAAAAGATATAATTATTACTAATTTCTATGCAAGGCTCTCTCGACAGGATAGAGACTTGCTCGATGCTTCCTCTATGGGTTCTTTCACAAATGAAAAGATTGATGCTAAATGGGAACTCATTGAAAGAATTCAACGCAATACTGAAGATTGGGAGATCGACAAAGGTAAAGAGTCAGGTATAAATTATGAGTATGATTGCATTAAGTCCTTTGTTGAAACTGCAAGTTTTAATAAGTTTAGTGCTAAGTTTGGGCTTGATTCTCAACTCCTTGTTGATTACCTCAAATCTTTTGCGTCACATCTTAATATGCTAAAGGAGAATTGGATCAAGCATCATGAATCTTTTAAAGAGATTTGCAAAGAAAATGAAATTGTTCATGATGATTGCAACATGCATGATCCAATACCTAAAAATGAAGTTTTATATAAGCATGTTAATTTTTGTGGAGTGGATAGACCTTGTGAAAGGCCTATGATTGAAGAAGAGAAGTATTGTAAGAAACATAAGAATGAAAGAACAATCACTTGGGTCAAAGATTTAAATGAAATTGCTAGAGAATTGTGTGGCCTTTATCCTTTTACTTGTGAACTTTGCTGTATAGAGGGTCACTTCAATTTTCAATGCATGAACTTTCAAAGCATAACTGTTAATCAGTTGTGTGATACCATGATCACATCTGATCTTTATGATGAACTTATGTTATTTTTGATGTGTGAAGAGTTATTAGAAAATACTCCTTGGCTAGATGTTAATGCCTTAGGAATCAGCAAGACTTTGCAAAATTTCCATCTCTATTGTGTTGTTAATTGCCATGAAAATGATTACATAAGTAAGATTAGAAAGGAGGGAACTTTACCAAAGTATAAAAATGTCTCTTATATCTGTACTAATAAAAAGGAGAGTTTTTCCCAAGTTTCCCCTATTGTTTCTAATGGTAAACCAGGATATGTGGAGAAACATCATCTCCAACCACTCCCACCTAATGTGAAGAAGAAGAAAAAGAAGAGGAGGAGGAAGAGGAGCAAGAAGGAAGAAGAATGGGTATCAACCTGGCCTGAGCACATCCCTCGCATCAATTTTTATCCTAACGGACAGAAATTTTTGGAGGACGGTGAGGTTGATTGCATTCATTATTATCCTGATGTTAAGTCCGTAGGCACTATTGAAGATGATTTTGATTATGATATGCATGTTACTTTTTGTGATTGGGAAAATGATGATAATGCTACTTATGATCTTGAAAATCTTTTTGGTATCTACTCTGAGATTAATGATATGGAAAGCTCTAAGCTTGGGGATGATAGGATTGAAAGTCCTTTACCCATTAGTGATGTGGTAATTGATAATTCTTTTGCTAGTAAGAATAAAGACAACTTGTTTACAAATATAGTTGCTAGCAATGATAATGCTCTTCTCTACTGTGATGATGTTATAACTCCTATCTATAGTGATTATAAAGGTACCTATGACATAAGGAGAAATTATCCTTATGAAACTTGTCATAATCATGGAGGGAATTACTCCCTTGTTGAACACCATCTTCCTAATACACAATTAATCTATAGTGTTCAAGGTGTTTATGATAGTCCTACTCCCACTATTACCAATGAGAAAGATTATGCTCATGTGGAGAGTAAGAGTACCCTTTTGCATGTGGATCATGGTAACAATGCTTTATGTGATACTTATATTGTTGAGTTTATTCATGATCCCACTGAAAATTATTATGAGAGGGGAACATATGCTTATAGATATTCCAACAATATCAAGTTCCCTCTCTTTATGTTGAAGGTTTTGAAGTTGCATTTATTTTGCCTTCCTATGCTAATATCTTTATGCTTCAATGAGTTATTTCTCTACAAGATCCCTTTGCATAGGAAGCATGTTAGACTTAAATGTGTTTGGTATTTGCTTCTTGATGTTCTCTTTTGTTCTTCAACTCTTATTCCCACAAGAGAATCATTAAAATCTTAAGCCTATCTTTATGGCTATAAAGAAAGAGCTCTAGGGAGACAACCCTTGTTATCTTTACTTTGAGTTTATACTTTCTGTTCTTAGTGGTCTTGATGATTGTTACTACTGTAGCAACATCATTGTATCTTTATTTTCAAGCTTTGTGCCAAGTTATAGCCTCATATGACAAGGGAAGTGAAAGTTGTGACATGCTGTCCAGAAAACAGATTCTGTCCTCGCGACGGGAAAAATCAGATAAAATCACCTGTTCATCTTTTTGAGCTGAATTGTTTACACAGCGTACTCTATAAAATCACGGAACTTTTGTATGTTCTGAGTTTTTTGATTTGAGTTGAAGAAGTACCCCTAAAAAATTCTTTACTACCTGCTGTTTTGTTTTTCACAGATTCTGCCACGTTTTGTCTCTCCTAACTTTTGCTAACCTTAAGCTTGCTTTTTCTTTGCAAAAACCTTTTGGCAATCTTGATAAACAGTAGCTCTTCAAGAATATCTTTATATCCAGTGGGGAAAATTTATTTTATTAAGGGTACTAACCTCTCTAATCAGCTTATGATGAGTTATGTATGAAGGTAGTTTTCAAGTGTGCGATGGAAGATGATGAAAGAAGATCCGGGAGTGTAAAGCGCTCAAGCTTGGGGATTCCCCTATGCATCCCCAATAAATATTCAAGGAGACTCAAGCGTCTAAGCTTGGGGATGCCCCCATGCATCCCTTTCTCCATCAACAATCATCAGTTCGTCCTTCGTCTCACTATATTTTTATCACTTCATGCGTTATGTGCTATGCTTGGAGCGTCTCGCTCTTAGGTTTTATTTTTAGTTTTATTTAGCATTTCTTTCTGTTCATTACAAGTTAGATCCCGTCTTACTTTGTGTGGGAGAGAAACACGCTCCACTTTCAAAATCTAGAACACATCATAGAATTTTTCATGCCTATCTTTCTCTGTTGTGTGTTCTTTACATTTTCGTAGCTACTGCCATGTTTAGTTTTAGTTTTAGTTTGTCTTTAGCAAGAGCCTTGGCTTATTTTTAGTTTGTTGCTGAAACTCTCTTTAGTTTTCATGTTTATCTTGTTAAGAGAGTTGGTTGTTGCACTGAGTTGTGTCTTGTCTTGAAAGTAGGTAATTGAGGTTGCTATTTAATTTTAGTAGTAACTTGCAATGGTTTTGAGGTATTGCTGTGAGTAATGTTTGAACTTTTGGTGTCAAGAGCTCTAGCCTATTAGTGATAGGTGTCGTATTTTGGGAAATCCGTGTCTATTTTTAAAAACCTACAAAACTAGTTGAGAACTCTAGCTACTAGATGGATCACTAATATTTGGAGGGATCGGATATTAGAGTACACTCACGTACCATGAGTCGAGGATGCCAGGGATAGCTAAACCCCCATACACTCCTCCTCGGGGTACTTGTCTCTTTGTGAACCTCCTTATTAGATTGAGAGTTACCGATAAGTGCATGAGTTCTTCAGACTAATGTAAGTATTGAAAGTTGACACTTCCACCTCCTCATATTTGCTAGCCTCTCTCATGCCGTGCATTGCCTTCTTCTCATTCCGAGAGTTGGCATCCACCTTCGCCGGTACATCCAAACCCTTGGCATGATAAGCTCTGTCATCATAAACCTCCTTATATCTTTCCTCAAAACAGCCACCATACCTACCTATCAAGGCATTTCCATAGCCTTTCCGAGATATATTGCCATGCAACATCCACCTCTTCATGACTTGCTCTTCATGTCCTACATGTTCCTGCTACACTGGCAGCGCCATACATTGCATACATCATGATAGCTACATCTTCTTTATGTTTTGAGTACCTTGTAAAGTGTGAAAGATCTTCTATACCCTCTTGTAAATTAGAGTGTTGCCCTTAAGTGAGGAAAAGATCCCAAAGTGGACAGATCAAAAGATCCCAAAGAGGACAAATGAGAGTTAAATAGAAAGAGCCATTGAGGCCACCAAAAAATACAAAAAATAGAAAAAAGAGAATAAGGAAATAAAAAGAGAGAAAGGGGAAACACTACTATCCCTTTTGAAAGATCCACACTAGTACTCCCTCTTATCCTTGTACTCCATAGAGATGATCATACATGCTTATAGCTATGTGGGGACCTTCACACTAGAACTTGGCTTGCATATTCCAAGGATGACCCTCCTCAAACGAGCTCTAGGTCTTCATGAGCAAGCAAGTTTGATGCACCCCCACTGGTTCCATTGGAGAGCTTTTCTTAGCTCATATGTGCATCCGTTGCATGACAATCCCTACTCCTCACATCATGTCTATCATATGGCCTTCTCTCGCCTATGGTTGTCCTCATTGATGTGAGCCTTTCTCACCCTTTTTGTCTTCCTCCTCCACCATATTTCTCTCTTTGCCATCCAAAGTGTCAACTCTCATGCTTACGCTCATCCATTGCATGAGTGCTCAAAATATCGAAAACGAGTGGATCAAATTGACTTGTACCTGGCTAGTGGTCTGGGGATGAGTCAAGATAAGATTCCAAAGAAGACCAAGTGTGAAAATTTAGTGGATTGATTTCTCAATAAAAATACTTTTTCATCTCGTATTCCCTATCCCCTTTCTTGCACGCAAACACCATTTGGAGACATTCGAGTCACGGACAGCGAGAGCTCTTGCACTCTTTGTTCTTTTGTTGCTTGTGTCAATGCTAATATAGACTCTTGCTTGTTAAGACTTGAATTGAATTGCATGCTTTGATTGCTTTACTTAAAAGTCCTCATATGTTTGTGTGGCATGTCGCCACGGAAATTATGCTTGTTATCATTTACCTACTCGAGGACGAGCAGGAATTAAGCTTGGGGATGTTGATACGTCCCAAACGTATCTATAATTTATGTTTGCTCCATGCATGTTTTGTGTGACTTTGCCATGTTTCGCTTGAACTTTCATACACTTTTGAGCATATTTGGACTAATCTATTAACCCAGTGCACCCAGCTGCCAGTTGCTGTTTTCTGCTGTTTTTGTATTTCAGGTTTTTCGGCCATTAAAAGTGCTCCAAAAAATCCAGAAAAATCAGATAAAAAATCAGCGACCCAGAAACTTCCGGAATCACCAAGGCCACGCCAGGAGGCCTCCTGGCTGCCTGGTTGGTCCCCTGGACCCCCCCCTCCCGCGTATATTTATCCCTCGGGGTGGAAACCCCTAATATCGAAGTACTTTTACCAGAAGCGATTCCGATCTCCGCCGCCATTGCCAACAAGCTTCCAGGGACCAGAATTTTTGTGTCGGCACCCTGCCGGGACGGGGAAGTGCCCCCGGATTCATCTCCATCGATGTTGCTTCCTCCCTCCATGAAACGGGAGTAGTTCCTCCTCGGAGCTGAGGTTTCTACCAGTAGCTATGTGTTCTTCTCTCTCTCCATGATGTGATCTTCGTTGTGATCATAGGCTATGTTAATCTAGGGTGATCCCATGATATTTCCCCTTCCTCTATGTATTGGATTGATGTACTCACTTGATCTTATCTAGTATAATCCCCGAGACCATGGTGACAGCGGTCTATTGGACATGGGTTAGAAGAATATTATCATGAGTGATTTCCTCTTTTGTGTGTTGATTGAAGATTGAGAGTCTCTTGGTGCTTGTCTTTGACTATCCTTTAGATATGTTGTGGTGATTGTGGTACTCTCTTTGGATGGATGCAGTGACATTGGGAAATCCATAGATTGAGAACTACGAACTCTGAGGTGTGATTTTGTAGCCCTAAATAATTCTCGTCCTCTCTTGACTGCAAAGGAATGACCTCCGAGTACGTATCGATTGCACGTTTTATGGGAAATATCATGTGATTAGACTATGTTAACGTTGTTGGGAGTTGCTACTAGTGAAAGTATGAATCCTAGGCCTTGTTTCCACCATTGCAATACCGTTTGTGCTCACGTTTACCACTTTTTTCTTTGCTGCACTTTTTACTACAGATTTATATTACTTCGTTTTACCACACCTATCACCCATATTTTACCATCTCTTCGCCGAACTAGTGCACCTATACAACTCCTAGTTGTATTAGGTGTGTTGGGGACACAAGAGACTTCTTGTGTCTTAATTTCAGTGTTGCTTGAGAGAGACCATCTTCAACCTCTACTTCCCTGAGTTCGATAAACCTTAGGTCATCCACTTGAGGGAAATTGTTGTTGTCCTACAAACCTCTTTGCTTGGAGGCCCAACATAGTCGACAAGAATAGAAGCGTGCGTAGACATCAACACTCTATATCCATAATAATAAAATCAACGGGGACGTAGTTGTGATTGAAAATTATAAGAACATCGTCGATCTTCCCCAAATGTTTCTTTACGGAAGAGTTGACAAGACGAACACAAAAAGAACAAGAATCAAAAGGTTTCAATTCAAACATATTATACATTCTTTTGGGAATGACGGAGGTACTAGCTCCAACGTCACATCAAGCATAGCAAGAGAAGTTATTTAATTTAATTTTGATCATAGGGTCCCAACCATCATCTAGCTGCCTAGGTATGGAGGCTTCTATCCTAAGCTTCTCCTCCCTAGCTTTGATGAGAGCATTTGTGATATGCTCCGCGAAGGCAAGATTAAGTGTGCTAGTGTGGGGGTCTCTAGAAATTTTGTGTAACAAGTTGATAACTTCTAAGAGGGTGCAACTATCAAATTCGATATCACTACTATCAAATATGGTAGTAGTGTCATCTAGTCTCACTTGTTTGAAACCCTCTATGTTCATAGGAGTTTCTTCTTCTATGGTTGAGGTGTTAGCATCACCATTAATAGGTCCAATGGGAATTTCATAGAAGCCCCAGTTTGGGAAGCTCTTAGTGTTATGGAAAATCTTGTTGGAAATCTCCCTGTTGCTAGCATTCAAGAGGACATTACCCTAGCTCATATTATGAAAAAACTTGAAAAGATAGAGCTAGAGATGCAAAGCATTAATAAGATAAGTGAGTTGGATCGTAAGGTTCAAGGGAATTTGAATAGACTAGATAGCTCCATGCATAAAAATTTCAAAACCTTAGAGACCATCAAATCCCATGACTTGGACCCTTCTAGGATTGATAAGATTGAGGAAATCATTGACACTCTAGGAACTACTTTCTCCTCAATCAAAACAAAAAAGGTGGAAACTCCGGCAAAGAAGGAACCTAGGTTCGTTTACGTTCCAAAGGCTCATCGTTTCAAAAATAATCTATATATTGCCAAAGGGGATGAAACTGTGAAGACTTTGGAAGAGATACCTCTCTTTAATAGAATAGATGAGACTCCAATTGATCTTCCACATTTTGCTTTTATTCCTAGAATTATCTTTATTAGGCCTTTATTTGCAGGACCTCTTAAGAGTGGTTTTATTATTGAAGAGCTTTTTGATGATCTTGATGATGGTTCAATTGATACAACTTGATCTATTTGCATTAAGCCTGGCTAATGGCAACCCAAGGTTTTAATTCTGTTTTTAGTGGTCTTGATGATTGTTACTACTGTAGCAACATCATTGTATCTTTACTTTTCAACCTTTGTTCCTTTTATAGCCTCATATGACAAGGGAAGTGAAAGTTGTGACATGCTGTCTAGAAAACAGATTCTGTCCTCGCGACTAGAAAAATCCCAGTTCATCTTTTTGAGCTGAATTTTGTACACATCGTGCTCTATACAATTACGAAACTTTCCTATGTTCTGAGTCTAGTTGTTTTTCACAGATTCTGTCATGTTTTGCCTTTTCTTTGTTTTGCAAACCTTAAGCTTGCCTTTTCTTTGCAAAAACTTTTTGGAAATCTTGAGAAACAGTTTCTCTTCAAGAATATCTTTATTTCCAGTAGATAAAAATTATTTTATTATGGGTACTAACCTCTCTAATCAGCTTATGATGAGTTATGTATGAAGGGAGTTTTCAAGTGTGCGATGGAAGATGATGAAAGAAGATCCGGGAGTGTCAAGCGCTCAAGCTTGGGGATTCCCCGAGGCATCCCCAATAAATATTCAAGGAGACTCTGGCTTCTAAGCTTGGGGATGCCCCCATGCATCCCTTTCTCCATCAACAATCATCAGTTCGTCCTTCGTCTCAGTATATTTTTATCACTTCATGCGTTATGTGCTATGCTTGGAGCGTCTCGCTCTTAGGTTTTATTTTTAGTTTTCTTTAGCTTTGCTTTCTGTTCACAACAAGTTAGATCCCGTCTTACTTTGTGTGGGAGAGAAACACGCTCCACTTTCAAAATCTAGAACACATCATAGAATTTTTCATGCCTATCTTTCTCTGTTGTGTGTTCTGTACCTTTTCGTAGCTACTGCCATGTTTTTCTCTTATATTTCATGCTTATCTTTTCAAAGAGCTTTTGTTTAGTTTGTTGCTGGAACTCTCTTTAGTTTTCATGTTTATCTTGTTTAGAGAGTTTGCTTGTTGCACTTTGTTTTGTGTCTTGACTTGTAGGTAATTGAGGTTGCTATTCTTTTGTAGTAGTAACTTGCAATAGTTTTGAGGTATTGTTTTGAGTAATGTTTCGACTTTTGGTGTGTAAAGCTTTAGCCTATTAGTGATAGATGTCGTATTTTGGGCAATCCGTGTTTATTTTCAAAACTTACAAAATTAGTTGAGAACTTTAGCTACTAGATGGATCACTACTCTTTTGAGGGGTCGAATATTAGAGTACACTCACGTACCATGAGTCGAGAATGCGCAATGATAACCAAACCCCCATACACTCCTCCTCGGGGTAGTTGTCTCTTTGTGAACCTCCTTATTAGATTGAGAGTTACCGATAATAAGTGCATGACTTCTTCGGACTAATGTGAGTATTCGAAAGTTGACACTTCCACCTTCCCATATTTTTCTAGCCTCTCCTCTGTCGTGCATTGCTTTCTTCTCACTCCGAGAGTTGCGTCCACCTTCGCCGGTACATCCAAACCCTTGGCACGATACGCTCTGTCATCATAAACCTCCTTATATCCTTCCTCAAAACAGCCACCATACCTTCCTACCAAGGCATTTCCATAGCCTTTCCGAGATATATTGCCATGCAACATCCATCTTCTCATGACTTGATCTTCATGTCATACATGCTACTTGGTTGATCGATGAGCCGCATGCTAGTTGGGCCTTGCCCTAATCATTGCTAGATGAAGCGCTAGTATCATTGCATATCCTGCTACACTGGCAGAGGCATACATTTGCATACTTCATGATAGTTACATCTTCTTTATGATTTGAGTACTTTGTAAAGTGTGAAAGATCTTCTATACTTCTTGTAATATATAGAGTGTTGCCCCTAAAGTGAGGAAAAGATCCCAAAGTGGACAAATTAAAAGATCCCAAAGAGTACAAATGAGAGAAATAGAAAGAGCCATTGAGGCCACCAAAAAAATACAAAAAAATAGAAAAAGAGAAAATGAAATAAAAAGAGAGAAGGGGCACACTACTATTCCTTTTGAGAGATTGATGAACCTCAACGTAAAGGGATCTACTGTAATGTTTTCGATAAGTAAGAGTGTCGAACCCAACGAGGAGCGAAAGGTATTGATAGGTGATTTTGGACAAGGAATAAATGCAAGCACTGAAAGATAACTTTTTAGGGGTTATCGATATAAGCAACAATAAGATAAAAGCAAGCAAAGTAAATAATACGGAGGAGCAGCAAGTGGCCCAATCCTTTTGAGCAAAGGATAAGCCTGACAATTGAACTTATAAAGACTAAAGCGTTCTTGAGGACACATGGAGAGGTAGTCACGTGCTTTCGCCAAACTTCGTATCGATAACAAGTGTTGTGATGATAAGTGTTGAGTGGGTGGATCTATGCTAGCACACCTTCTAGAATAAAATAAGTGCACTATTATGATTATACATCTTGAAAACATCCGCAAATACAAGGTAGAAATTAAGGCAAAGCCTAACCACAGCAATAAGATCAAGGATCCAATAGTCCCTTGTGCAAAAGTGTGCAAACTGGGTTTCAGGTTTCTGTCACTCCGGCAACCCACCGTAAGCATTCTTAATACACAATGTATTCCCCTAGGTCCTTAAGAAGGCGAAGTGTTGAGTGTTCGACTCACACAACACCACTAGGAAAATAACAACACAACTTAAATATCAAACAATACAAATTACTTCAACATCATATGAACTAACAACTAGACTTCTTCCATGTCCTCAAGAACTAAAGTAACTACTCACAAGACATAAAGAGATCATGATCATAGGTGATAAATATATGATAAACAATCTGGACATAATGGTATTTCTCCAACAAAACTCAATAGCATTCACCACAAAGTAGTAATCAACACCGGTAGAGTAGAGAGGATAGATAGTACGGATTACAACACAAGATGTACTTGTGAGGTGAGATTGGATGATGGTGGAGATGGTGCTGATGTTGGGGATGATGTTGATGATGATCTCGATGATGCCCGTGACGATGGTGATGACGATGGCGATGATCTCCCCTTCCGGGAGGTGTTCTCCTCGGCGGAATCTGCCCGCCGGAGAGCCCTTTTCTTCTCTGTAGGTTTCCGCCACGGAGCGGCGGCGGAACTCCGTGAAATCTTCTCCTTTTAGGGTTTTCGCGTAACGAGGAGTATATAGCTGTAACATCCCAATTTTCTAAATTCGGATGTTAATAGATCATCATATGCATCTCATGATGTTTCCGCATTTTTCTGGAGTTTTAAAATATTTTTAACATTTTTCAACACATGGCAGTTCGCTGGAGAGGATATAAAATGACTTATCCCCATTGTTTAATTGTTGGAAAATAGTTAAAATATTTTTGGCAGACTTTTTAAATTTACTTTGGGGTTATAAATAATTTCTAAAAATATTTTGGGAATTTACTTATGCTCCGGAAAAGTTTTAAAATCATTTTCAGAGTTTTTCGGTATTTTTAAATTGCCAAAAAAGTATTTAAAAATACTTAAAAATAAGTTGCAAAGTTTTTATTTTTATTAAATATTTTGGTAATGCCAAAATTCAATTTTATTCTTTTCAAAGTTTTGGTCAAAACGGAAATTAAAAATATTTATCCGTTATTTTTCTAAAACTGTTTTGGGCCTAATAGTTCTGTTCTGTTTTTTTTTTTCGCCTGGCCGATTCGTTTTTATTTCGTATTAACCGTAGGGACCCGATCGAGTTTTTTCGAGTTATTTTAATTACGGATTGGTCCTTTTTGCAGTATAGACCCCGATTTCACCCGGTATCGTTTTCGCGAGTACTTTTTAACCGTAGCTCGGAATCGAGTGATTCCAGTTGCGTTGCGACCGTGACGAAAAATTATAGGCATTAGACTAAGTTTTACAGATGTTTGAAGTTTTCAAATTTGAATCCCAACTAGATCCAAATTTGAACTTCCGTTAGCCCTATCTTCTTAACGGTGCGCCCGTTTGCGCCGTTTCTTTTTGCGTTGGTTTTATTTTTTCGAGTACTTTAAGTTTAGCTTCTGTTAGGAAAGTTTTTCTACTGTTCTTGGTCTGTTTATTACTGTTTGTGCATATTTGTATTGAATATATGTTGATTGGTGCTATGTTTGCTCGTATAGATTGTCCGAAGTGCGCCGCCTCGTTTTGTGAGGATTGTGATCGTCAGGAACAGGAAGAAGGCAAGTGATGCTTTGACCATACTCATACCTATAATTTTTCTATATGAATTATGTTAAGAATATCACCTTATCGCATGATAGGTAGTTTACTTTACTGTTGCTGCAAAACCAGTTAGGATATCCACATGTCTTGACTTGTATTTGTAGAACAACCTATCACGTGATGTTACTTTATTGCTATGCTTTGTAGACGTGGTTTGGGTTGTGAGAACTCATGGAGTGCATGTGAGATATTTAATAATTTATGTAGCAACTTTATATTAAATAGAAATCACTTCTGGACGGGCGGGTTGCATCCCGGTGGTTGTGCCTTGTCTAAGGACAGTGCCGGGGTTAAATGCACCCAATGGTTGTTTTGGTGGTGAACCGGGTGCGACATGGTGTCTACCCTCTGAACGCAGTGGGCGCCGTCCAGGCTCAAAAAGATCAGACAGGCATTATTACTAGTAGCTTCCGTGTACAACCACTCGCTATGTAGGCTCTGTCTTAGCATGGGTACGTTGTGGGGAACCTGGCCCTGGTAGCTAGCTGATGTAGATGTGTGTTAGGTGTACCGGCTACCAAAGGGTGGAGGCAACCTCTTCGGAAAGTCTTCTTCTCAATCTTCGGGTTGAGTCCAGTGGGGAACGTGTACAACCTCTGTAGAGCGTATAAACTGATCATGATTAGCCGTGTCCACGGTTACGGACGAACTTTGAGCAACTAGTCAGTACTGTTGATGAATGATCTTGACAGATGAACACTTAATAATAATTTGATGGGAAAGATTAGCATGGGTTGTTGTGTGTTTCAGGTAGAATTCAACTTAAAATTTTGACTAGTTTAGTTCAGGAGAGAATTGGCTTTCTGCAAAACAAAACCATAAGCCTTTCCTTTGACTCACCTTGCATGTAGAGGTAGGTCCTTTATATATACCTTTTTCGTGTCACTTGCCGTACAAATCATATGTACTGGCCCGTTGTCGGGCTGTAACCTTCGGTGTTGCAGGTTTTTCAGACGACCAGTAAGGTGCATTTAGGGTTGCGGGTCTACACTCAGCATGTTCGCTTGTGGATGTTGATGGGACTCCTCGTTATTTTCTTATGCTTCTGCTATATTTATATTGAATAAGCTAGCCTTGAGCTATGCAACTTGTTATTTGATTTATTCTGGATCATACGTTGTAATAATGATGCACTTGTACTTTGATATACATCTATGATACTGTGTGTGCCAGCGAGTTCGATCCAGGGACTGGCACTTGATCATAGAGACTTCAATTCTATGTGAATTGGTTCGTTACAGATGGTATCAGAGCAGTGTGTTGACTGTAGGACGTAGCCCTAGAAAATGGATTAGAAAAGCCATAGGAATGAAAATATTTCTTTACATCACTCTGTCTTGTACCTACTTACCTTCTCTATCTCGTATTCATACCTGTTCTAATATTGCCTTACCTCTCTTTGATTATAGATGACCACTTTGTCATACCGCGCTATGGCGTTTGGACCTGAGCTCAGGGGGATTTGCCACTACCTGAACATCTACGCGCCAGTCTTTCAGCCGGACATAGTGGAGACAAGGGGAGTTGATGACTACTGGCAAGTGGAGACATTTATCCTAGGAAGCATGACGGGAGAAAGGGTTATCACGGAGTCATTCGAGGTGCATGCCCAGGAGAAGGAGCAGTGATGAGGACATCCCTACTAATGTTACACCCATATCCTCACAAACTACACATATTGGACCAGTTACTAGAGCACGCGCACGTCAACTAAATTATCAGGTCCTTTCGTTTCTTGCGAATCCTTCTAATGTTCATGAACATATGATGCTGCCTAAAATAGATACTTTTGTTTTGCTTATGAATGAAGGACCTAGCATGGACAATAAGGATGGTCATTGGAGTGGGATCAAGCATGGAGAAGAAGGTGCGCGCGCGGGAAAGGACAATGGATCTTCCAGTGGTGATTTTCGCACTTTGAAGCCACCATAAAGCGCGCATGAAGTCTTGGACGAAATACACGAGATGCCACTTCATTATTTTCGTCCAAGGGCAATTATAGGTGCTGCGTCACCTTAATATTGGGCTGGGCCCATGTAATTTCGAAATACCACATTATAGGTTGTTTTTAGAGTCCGTATGTGTGGGGAAACCGAGTTAGGGTTGTTTTCGGACCCCACCTCCAAGGGGTCATGAAAATTCCCTCTGTTCCCCCATATATACAGCCCTTAGGGCGTCGTTTAGACTTGAGTTTTAATTAGATTTAACTTAGCCATAGCCGCAAACTTCAAGCTCTTCGTTTGTGTCATCCGACCAGGCCAAGACCGCATTGGAACCCCAACTTTCGTTAATCATTCATCTTATATTCGCAATATCCAGATTGCAATTCTTAGTTCTTGCTTGTTCTTTCGATTGCTTGCAGGAATTAGACATTCGTGGTCAGGTTGATCGTGCATCCGCGGGATCAATAACCTCTCGGAGTTGGTTTAGCGATCGCTAAGGCGCAACGTCTTCACACGTTCGTAGTCGGATCGTGAAATTCGTCTCCACCATAATCGATCTCCACCATCTCATCGAAACATCGGGACACATTCGCCTCTATCAAGTGGTATCAGATTTCCAGGTTGCTCGGTGAGATTTACCAGTTTTTCGTAGTCTAGATTACTTCTGTTTTTCATACCTACAGTCCACGAAAAAGCCAAAAAAATTTAGGGTTAGATCATCACGTCCTAAGACAGTCTGAGCCTTTTGTCCAGTTTTCTTTACAGTAGTTTGCTTTGTTGAATTTGCGGTTGCATTGTTGTGTCGAGTTGCTGAATCTTAGCGTCTAGTTCCCTTAGAGTTTCGAGTTCTGATCACAGTTTGTCACGCCGCCGCACAGTAGTACACCACCACGTTCCGCCAATCCGAGTCCGGATACACCACCACGTTCCGCCAAGCCGAGTCCATATACACCACACGACCTACCGATCCGAGTTGAGTTCCAACACCCGTTCGGTTTGTGATCTCTCCGTAGCCAGATTAGTTTTGATTTGATTAGAGTCGGATTTCACCAATCTTTTTCGTACGTAGAAGGGGGTGATTTCCAAAAACAAAAGAGTCTGGCACGCTTTCCAGAGCAGTTTTTAGGCCAAAAATTATAGGGGTGAAAAATTTCCGTGCCCATACCTTCCTTAGGTCCAGAAACTCATTTTGAGATGTTCGCTACCATAGTGATTTTTTCGCACTTTTTCAGCCATCGCAGTTCCGAATCGCCAAAAAAAAAGCAAAAAAAAGAGAGAGAAAAATTCAGAGTTGCTTCTCAGTTGTTTACGTGCCGCGCCGTGCTTTCTTTGGTGTTTTAGGCTCGCGTCTCTAGTACGGTCTAGCCTAGGATCAGCACAGTGCCGACGTTGAGTGTTTATTCAGCTTTGCATCTCTGTTTTGATTACTGTTGAGCTTTTGCTACCATACTTGTCAGCCTTCCTACAGCTCCACATATATTCTATATCGTGCATTTTGACACCTCCTGGCCATCGCTCTACCACATCTCTGAGAGTTTTGACCCGTTGGTTGTACATCACCACCTGCTGCTAGGTAAGAATCGGTAAGAACGAAAGAAAAGCTTGACGGATTTGTGCTTTCCACCACCCCACATCCCATTAGTCGAAGAAGGATCATATTTCTGTGTGTTTTCTATTTCTACTAACCATGCCAGGATCACATGATGAAGTGGCGCGGGATGCGCCTGATTGGGAGAACATGACAAACAAGGAGCTACATGATAAATTTGCACAAATGATGTCTGAACAGGTGAGTGACATCGAGTACAGATTTACAGAGGCGATTGATGGCGTGGAGAAGATGATCGACACCAAGTTTATTGAGTGATCGCACGTCTATCTACACAGCCTGCTGCCGCTCCAGCACAGCCACCGCCACCATGACGTGCATGACGTATTTTGTTTCCGGGCGGACAAGCTGCTGGTATTGGTGCTCCTCCTGCTGCTGCAATTGCTGCTACTGCTTCTTATTTAGTTGTTGCTACTGTTGCTGCTTCTGACGTCGGCCAGGACGACAACTACGAGGGTGATTACGAGGAGGAGGTGGAACAGGAAGCGGCCTATGAACAGCCAGCTAGGCGTCCACGTCCCAACATTCGCCACGGTCGACACCAACCACCCCCTCAGGTACGCGATGATGAACATGTGCCTAAACTTAAATTGAATCTTAAGCCATTTGAGGGTAGATATATTCCGGATGCTTATCTTACTTGGGAGTTAGAAACTGAACAACGCTTTACATGTTTACAATATCCTGAGAATAGACGTGTTACTGCTGCTGTTTGTGAATTCACGGGGTTTGCATCTATTTGGTGGTCTGAACATTGTAGATTGCATGCTAATAATATTCCAACTACTTGGGCTGCTTTAAAAGATGCGATGCGTACTCGCTGGGTTCCTCCTTATTATCAACGTGAATTGCTACAAAAATTACAGCGTTTGAGACAAGGAAAAAATTATGTAGAGGAATATTATCAGGAATTACAAACTGGATTGATTAGATGAGGCCTAGTAGAGGATAATGAAGCTATGCTTGCACGTTTTATGGGTGGCTTAAACAGGGAGATACAAACTATTCTAGAATACAAGGACTATGCTACTATCACCCGTTTGTTTCATCTTGCTTGTAAAGCTGAACGTGAAGTGCAGGATCGACAGGCCGCTACGAGACCTAACTTTTCTGCAGGACGAAATACATCATGGACATCGCGTGGAGCTTCTACATCCACACGTCCTACTGCACCACCATCTACTTCAGCCGCTCATTCTTACAGGGAGCCACCAAAACAGCCAGCGCCACCATTCAAGGGTGCACAGAGTGGTCCAGCGGCGAGTTCTTCTTCATCCATGGCTTCCACAGGGCAAACACGAGATCGTGATATTAAATGTCGCAGGTGCCAAGGTGGAGGTCACTTCGCAAAAGACTGTCCCTCCAAGCGTGTGATGACTATTACGGCGGATGGTGGGTATGAGTCAGCGAGTGACTATGATGAGGAGACTTTAGTTCTCATTGCTCATGAGGAACAGGGTGCCCATGATGATGCTCATGATATAGAGTATATGGCTCCTGATGATGCAGATAAATATGCTAGTTTGGTTGCTCAACGTGTGTTAAGTGTGCAGGTACCGAAGGCCGAGCAAAACCAGAGGCATAATTTGTTCCACACAAAGGGAGTGGTGAAAGAACGTTCGGTTCGCATCATTATTGACGGAGGGAGTTGCAAAAACTTGGCTAGCATGGAGATGGTGGAGAAGCTATCTCTCACCCCAAGACCACACCCTCATCCGTACTATATTCAGTGGTTTAACAATATTGGTAAGATTAAGGTAACGCGTTATGTTCGTGTTCACTTTAGCATTGCTGCATATGCTGATTATGTTGATTGTGATGTGGTACCCATGCAAGCATGCTCTCTTTTACTTGGTAGACCATGGCAATTTGATAGGAATGTTGTACACCATGGTAGGACAAATCAGTTTACTCTGGTTCATCAGGATAAAAATATTTCTTTACTTCCTATGTCTCCTGAACAAATTGTGAAAGATGATCTTGCTAGAGCTAGTAAAGCTAAACAGGAGAAAAATAAGAGTGAAAATGAGATAGCAGCTAAAGAATTTGAGCAACAACATAAGACTAATAGCAAATCTTCTTCAGCTGTTTCTAATGAAATTAAATTGAATAGTCCAACTTTGCTTGCTACTAAGGTTGATATTTCGGATTTGGATGTTAGTCAATATGTGTGCTATGCTTTTGTGTGCAAAGAAGATTTGTTTTCATTTGAAGAATTGCCTCCTTCTTTGCCTCCTGTTGTCACTCACCTTTTGCAGTAGTTTATTGACGTCTTTCCACAAGACGTACCACCGGGATTACCACCTATTCGAGGGATTGAGCATCAGATTGACTTAATTCCCGGTGCTTCGCTTCCCAACCGTGCGCCATACCATACCAATCCGGAGGAGACGAAGGAGATTCAGCGTCAAGTACAAGAGCTACTCGACAAAGGTTACATACGTGAATCCCTTAGTCCTTGTGTTGTTCCTGTTATATTAGTGCCTAAAAAGGATGGAACATGGCGTATGTGTGTTGATTGTCGAGCCATTAATAATATTACTATTCATTATCGTCATCCTATTCCTAGGTTAGATGATATGCTTGATGAATTAAGTGGCTCTACCATGTTTTCCAAAGTTGATTTGCGTAGTGGATACCATCAAATTCACATGAAATTAGGAGATGAATGGAAAACGGCATTTAAAACTAAGTTTGGCTTATATGAGTGGTTAGTCATGCCTTTTGGGTTAACTAATGCACCTAGCACTTTCATGAGATTAATGAACGAGGTTTTACGTGCTTTCATTGGACGATTTGTGGTAGTCTATTTTGATGATATACTGATTTATAGCAAATCTTTGGAGGAACATTTGGATCATTTACGTGTTGTTTTTATTGCTCTACGTAATGCACGTTTGTTTGGTAACCTTGGGAAGTGCACATTTTGCATCGACCGAGTATTGTTTCTTGGCTATGAAGTTACTCCGCAGGGAATTGAAGTAGATAAAGCCAAGATCGAGGCGATTGAGAGTTGGCCGCAGCCCAAAACGGTCACACAAGTGAGGAGTTTTCTTGGCCTCACTGGATTCTATACGCATTTTGTGAGAGATTTTAGCACCATTAATGCACCTCTCAATGAGCTTACACGCAAGGATGTGCCTTTTACTTGCGGTACCGCACAGGAAGAAGCCTTCACGGTATTGAAAGATAAGTTAACACATGCTCCTTTGCTCCAACTTCCTGATTTTAATAAGACTTTTGAGCTTGAATGCGATTCTAGTGGGATTGGTTTGGGAGGTGTGTTATTAAAAGATGCTAAACCTGTTGCATACTTTTCTGAAAAATTGAGTGGGCCTAGTCTGAACTATTCTACTTATAATAAGGAATTATATGCTCTTGTTCGAACATTAGAAACTTGGCAACATTATTTATGGCCCAAAGAATTTTTTATACATTCTGATTATGAATCTTTGAAACACATAAGAAGTCAAGCAAAACTTAATCGTAGACATGCTAAGTGGGTTTAATTTATTGAGACTTTCCCTTATGTCATTAAACACAAGAAGGGGAAAGATAATATTATTGCTGATGCATTATCTCGTCGTTATACTATGCTTTCACAACTTGACTTCAAGATATTCGGTTTAGAGACAATCAAAAAATCAATATGTAAATGATGCGGAATTTAAAGATGTATTGCAGAATTGTAGAGAGGGTAGAACATGGAACAAGTTTGTGCTTAATGATGGATTTGTGTTCCGTTCTAACAAGCTATGCATTCCAGCTAGCTCTATTCGTCTTTTGTTGTTGCATGAGGCGCATGGAGGAGGATTAATGGGACACTTTGGCGTGAAGAAGACCGAGGATGTACTTGCTACACATTTCTTTTGGCCAAAGATGAGACGGGATGTTGAGCGTTTTGTTGCTCGCTGCACTACATGTCAAAAAGCTAAGTCACGACTCAATCCTCATGGTTTATACATGCCTTTACCTGTACCTAGTGTTCCGTGGGAGGACATATCCATGGACTTTGTTTTAGGCTTGCCTCGAACAAAGAATGGGAGGGATAGCATATTTGTTGTCGTGGATAGATTTTCTAAGATGGCACACTTTATACCATGTCATAAAAGCGATGATGCTGCTAATGTTGCTGATTTATTTTTCCGTGAGATTATTCGCTTACATGGTGTGCCCAATACTATTGTCTCGGATCGTGATACTAAGTTTCTTAGCCATTTTTGGAGATGCTTATGGGCTAAGTTGGGGACTAAACTACTTTTTAGTACTACATGTCATCCCCAAACTGATGGACAAACTGAAGTAGTCAATAGGACATTGTCTACTATGCTTAGGGATGTTTTATAGAGTAACTTGAAACTGTGGGAAGAATGTTTACCTCATATTGAATTTGCTTATAATCGTTCATTGCATTCTACCACTAAAATGTGCCCTTTTGAGATTGTTTATGGTTTTCTACCTCGTGCACCTATTGATTTGCTGCCTCTTCCATCTTCGGAGAAGGTTAATTTTGATGCTAAGCAACGTGCTGAATTGATATTAAAAATGCATGAGTTAACTAAAGAAAACATTGAGCGAATGAATGCTAGATACAAGCTTGCTGGTGATAGGGGTCGAAAGCATGTTGTGTTTGAACCCGGAGATCTTGTTTGGTTACATCTACGTAAAGATAGGTTTCCTGATTTGCGCAAGTCTAAGTTAATGCCACGAGCTGATGGTCCCTTTAAGGTTTTGCAGAAAATTATTGATAATGCATATAAACTTGAGCTACCTGCAGCCTTTGGGGTTAGTCCCACATTTAATATTGCAGATTTGAAGCCTTATTTGGGAGAAGATGATGAGCTTCCGTCGAGGACGAATTCAATTCAAGAAGTGGAGGATGATGAGGACATCCCTACTAATGTTACACCCATATCCTCACAAACTACACATATTGGACCAGTTACTAGAGCACGCGCACGTTAACTAAATTATCAGGTACTTTCTTTTCTTGTGAATCCTTCTAATGTTCATGAACATATGATGTTGCCTAAAATAGATACTTTTTTTTTGCTAATGAATGAAGGACCTAGCATGGACAAGAAGGATGGTCATTGGAGCGGGATCAAGCATGGAGAAGAAGGTGCGCGCGCGGGAAAGGACAATGGAGCTTCCAATGGTGATTTTCGCACTTTGAAGCAGGCGCGCATGAAGTCTTGGACGAAATACATGTGATGCCACTTCATTATTTTCGTCCAAGGGCAATTATAGGTGCTGCGTCACCTTAATATTGGGCTGGGCCCATGTAATTTCGAAATACCACAGTATAGGCTGTTTTTAGAGTCCGTATGTGTGGGGAATCCGAGTTAGGGTTGTTTTTGGACCCCACCTCCAACGGGTCACGAAAATCCCCTCTGTTCCCCCTATATACAGCCCTTAGGGCGTCGTTTAGACTTGGGTTTTAATTAGATTTAAGTTAGCCATAGCTGCAAACTTCGAGCTCTTCGTTTGTGTCATCCGACCAGGCCAAGACCGCATTGGAACCCCAACTTTCGTTAATCATTCATCTTATATTCGCAAAATCCAGATTGCAATTCTTAGTTCTTGCTTGTTCTTTCGATTGCTTGCAGGAATTAGACCTTCGTGGTCAGGTTGATCGTGCATCCGCGGGATCATTAACCTCTCGGAGTTGGTTTAGCGATCGCTAAGGCGCAACGTCTTCGCACGTTCGTAGTCGGATCGTGAAAGTCGTCTCCACCATAATCGATCTCCGCCATCTCATCGAAACATCGGGACAGCTTCGCCTCTATCAAGCAGTGTGTGCGCATAGCCGCTCACATGGCTTTTGGACGCATCGTTGAGCAGTATGCCGCCCAGCTAAAGGGTACGGTGTACGAGAAGATGACCAGGATCCTTCCATCGGGGATCATATGGCCAAAGAAGTTCAAGTATGTGCCTGGGGCCATTTGGCCAGGTACAACTACATACTTCATCCAGAGCCTGGAGAAGCACATCCATTGCCTGGAGAAGGACACTCAGTCAGACCTCTACACCATCATTGAGTTGCAGCAGAAGAACACCAGGCTCAAGAGGGACACCAACAAGCTGAAGAAGGAGAGGGTGGAGATGCAAGCGGAGATAAAGAGGCTGAAGGAGAAGATGAAGGCAAATGGGATTGAAGAACAAGAAGAGGAACCAGAAGTGGAGACCTCGGCAGAAGAAGATGAACCGAGTTCCAAAAGGCGCAACCGCATTAGCGGGCGCGAATACCGCATGCTGTTTAGCAAAGACAGCATTCGGAATTACTTCACCGGCAATTAGTTTACTATCGTTATCGTGTTAGTGTATTTGACCATGTCGACTTATTCAGTATGGCAATACTAGGTTTCTTGATGTACTCTTATATTATTCGTGGATGTGTTGAGGATCTTATATCAGTTATGCAATATATTTTAAACTATATGGTGTGATATGTGATGGTTTTTCGTATGAGTGCATTGGTTGATGATTGTTATATGTTTTATGCTATGGTGATGTTGTTTGGTGAAGTTGATTGGTTATATATGTATTGTATATATAATGCTTGCCATGATCATCATAAGCATATGGGGTAGGATATATTTCCCTAGATACTTTTTGTCTACAACTTACCTATTCTTACCCAATAGATGCCGCCGAGACGTGATCCCACGGGGAATGGGAACAACAACAATGAAGTGCCAGCATACATGCAACAACTACTTCAAGGACAAGCTCGGTTGATCCAGTGGCTCACTCAGAACATGGGCAACAAAAACAACAATGCGCCACCACCACCACCTATGGACACGCTTGCGAGGTTCCTGAGGTTGAATCCTTAGAGGTTCTCTAGCACTCCTGAGCCCATAGTGGCGGATGACTGGCTTCATTCAGTGGGCCGGAACATGGAGACAGTTGGCTGTACTGAGGCAGAGAGGGTGAGGTTTGCCTCACATTTGCTGGAGGGTCCTTCCGCAGCATGGTGGGACAACTACTTGGTGACTTATCCCATCGACACCATCACTTGGGCGCAGTTTCAGTCTGCTTTTCGCGCCGCACATGTTTCAGCACGCGCCATGAGCTTGAATAAGAAGGAGTTCTGCAGCTTACGTCAGGGAGGCCGTTCAGTGGCCGAGTATGTTGAGGTGTTCAACAAGCTTGCAAGATATGCTCCAGACGATGTCAGTAATGATGCAGCAAGGCAGGAGAAGTTCTTGGAGGGGCTGAATGATGAGTTGGGAGTCCAGTTGACAGTGGCTACCTTTGCTAACTGCCAGGCTCATAGACAAAGCTATTGTGTTGGAAGGCAAGCAGCAGGCCATTGAGAACCGCAAGAGGAAGTACAACAACAACAATGGTGGCAAGTATAACTCTGGACTGCATCAGAAGCCACGCAATTCTTATGCTGGCAATGGAGGACATAACCATGGACATAACCACAATGGTGGGAATGGCCATGTTCACGGTGGAGGACACAACCATCATGGTGGGAATGGTCACAACCATAATGGCCACAACCACCACAATGGTAACAGGAATGGCAATGGAAATTGCAATGGCAATGGAAGGAACAATGGGAATGGGAGAAGCAATGGACCCAATGGAGGCAATGGAAACAACCGTCAGAATGGCCAGGCACCAAAGGACTTGAGTCACATCCAGTGTTTCAAGTGCAAGAACATGGGACACTATGCCACAGACTGCCCAGAGTCCAAGGGGAATGGAGTCGTCAAGCCCAATCCTTTCAACAAGGGGCCTGTGAACCATGTCAACGTGGAGGAGATCTATGATGAGCCTGATGCTGTGATTGGTAAGTTCTTTATCAATTCAGTACCCGCACTTGTTCTTGTTGATTCTGGTGCATCGCATTCTTTCATATCGAGGGTATTTGTGGATAAGCATGAGTTGCCTACAGTAGTTCTTAATTCATCTATGCTCATAAGTTCACCGGGAGCGGAGATGTCAGCTAGTTTGGGATGCTATCAGTTGAGCCTAGCCATAGGGAAGCATGTTTTTCCTACAGATTTGATTGTATTGAAGTCACAAGGTTTGGATGTTATATTGGGCATGGATTGGCTAGCCAAGTACCAAGGTGTTATCGATTGTGCCAGTCGGTCTATCACTCTCCGTACACCGAATGGACAGAAGATCAGATATGTGTCCAAGTATAAGCATCAGCACACTCAGGTGAATTCTCTTAAGGGGGGTAGCCTGGAGGATGTGCGTGTCGTGAGGGATTATCCGGATGTGTTTCCAGAGGAGTTGCCAGGTATGCCACCGGATAGGGAGATTGAGTTCCTTATTGATTTAATACCAGGAACTGGGCCTATTGCTAAGAGATCGTATATGATGCCCGCTAATGAACTTGCAGAGTTGAAGGAACAGATTAGAGAGTTGCAGGCAAAGGGCTTCATTCGCCCAAGCTCGTCACCTTGGGGATCTCCAGTGTTGTTTGTTGAGAAGAAGGATGGAACCCAGAGGATGTGTGTGGATTACCGTTCTCTGAATGATGTTACTATCAAGAACAAGTATCCTCTACCTGTGATTAATGGTCTATTTGACCAGTTGGAGGGAGCTTGTGTATTCTCTAAGATTGATCTTCGTTCTGGTTATCATCAAGTGAAGATTCAAAAGAAGGATGTTCCGAAGACTTCTTTTACTACAAGGTATGGGTTGTATGAGTATACTGTTATGTCATTTGGATTGACTAATGCTCCTGCATACTTCATGAATATGATGAACAAGGTGTTTATGGAGTTCTTGGATAAGTTCATTGTGGTGTTCATTGATGATATATTGGTGTATTCCAAGAATGAGCAAGAGCATGTGGCACATTTGCGTTTAGTATGGAGAAGCTCAGGGACACAAGTTGTATGCCAAGTTCAGCAAGTGCGAGTTTTGGTTGAAGGAGGTAGGCTTCCTTGGACATGTTGTGTCGGGAGAAGGAGTAGCTGTGGACCCATCCTAGGTTTCAACATTTACAGAATGGGAGACACCCGCGACAGTTGGAGACATTCGCAGTTTCTTGGGTCTTGCAGGATATTATAGGACGTTCATTGATAATTTCTCCAAGCTTGCAAAACCAATGACTGAGCTGTTGAAGAAGGAGAATAAGTTTGTTTGGAGTGAGGATTGTGAAACCAGCTTCCAGGAGTTGAAGAAACGGTTAGTAACTGCACTTGTTTTATGTTTTCCTGATATACATTAGGATTTCCAAGTATATTGTGATGCATCTCGTCGAGGACTTGGTTGTGTTTTGATGCAAGGGGGTAGAGTTGTTGCTTATGCTTCACGTCAGCTTAAGAACCATGAGCAGAACTATCCTACACATGATTTGGAGTTAGCTGCAGTTGTTCATGCATTGAAATCATGGAGGCAATATCTTGTTGGTAATCATTGTGATGTTTTTACTGGTCATAAGAGTTTGAAGTATATCTTTACTCAGAAGGAGTTGAATCTCAGGCAGAGTAGATGGCTGGAGCTTATTAAAGCTTATGACTTGAATGTGCAGTATCATCCTGGTAAGGCGAATGTGGTTGTTGATGCATTGAGCCGTAAGAGTCATATCAATGTTGCTAATGTTGAGGATATGCCACTTGAGTTATGTGAGCAGTTCAAGAATCTCAGGTTGGAGATAGTTCCTAGGGGATATGTGGCAACATTGGAAGTGAAGTCAAATCTGTTGGAAAGAATCAGAGAAGCTCAGAAGGGTGATGCAGAAATTGATGAGATAAAGGTGAATATGACCAAAGGGAAAGAAGAGGGTTTCCGTGAGGATGAGCATGGAGCCATTTGGTTTGAGAAGCGCATTTGTGTACCGCAGGATGCAGAGATCAGGAAGTTGATTCTTCAGGAGGCACATGATTCACCTTATTCTATTCATCCCGGGAATACCAAGATCTATTTGGACTTGAGAGAGAGATTTTGGTGGCCTAGCCTGAAGCAAGAGATAGCTCAGTATATTGCATTGTGTGATGTTTGCCAGAGAGTCAAAGCTGAGCATCAGAAGCCAGCAGGATTATTGCAGCCTTTGCCTATACCAGATTGGAAGTGGGATCAGATAGGTATGGAATTTATTACTGGTTTACCCAGGACTCGGTCAGGATATGATTCTATTTGGGTGATTGTTGATCGTTTGACCAAGGTTGCTCGCTTCATTCCAGTAAAGACAACTTATACAAGTGCTAAGCTAGCCAAGATTTATATGTCTAGGATCGTGTGTTTGCATGGGGTTCCAAGCAAGGTTGTGTCTGATAGAGGTACTCAGTTTACTTCGAAGTTTTGGCGTCAGTTGCATGAGACTTTGGGCACTAGGCTGGAGTTCAGTACAACATTCCATCCTCAGACAGATGGGCAGACCGAGAGAGTCAATCAGATTTTGGAGGATATGTTGAGAGCTTGTGCGTTGGATTATGGTTCGAGTTGGGATGACAACTTACCGTATGGTGAGTTCTCATATAACAACAGTTACTAGGCTAGTCTTCAGATGGCACCATTCGAGTTACTGTATGGCAGGAAGTGCAGGACTCTGTTGATGTGGGATGAGGTAGGAGAGCGTCAGTTCTTTGGACCAGACCTAATCAGAGATGCTGAGGAGAAATTCAAGTTGATCCGTGATAGACTGAAAATAGCACAGTCCAGGTAGAAGAGTTATGCAGATGCTAAGTGCAAGGAGGTAACCTATGAGGTTGGAGACCGTGCGTATCTCAGAGTTTCACCAATTCGCGTAATCAAGAGGTTTGGAATCAAGGGCAAGTTAGCACCACGTTTTGTGGGGCCTCACAAGATCTTGGAGCGCAGAGGAGAAGTAGCTTATCAGTTGAAGTTGCCAGAAGCTTTGTCAGGAGTTCATGATGTGTTTCACGTATCCCAGCTGAAGAAGTGTCATGTAGAGATGGCAGATATTCCTTTGAGAGATACAGTGCCACTTGAGGCAATTCAATTGGAGAGTGACTTGACTTATGAGGAGAAACCTGTGAAGATTCTGGAGACTGCAGAAAGAGTTACCCGCACCAAGACAATCAAGCTATGCAAAGTTCAGTGGGATCATCACACCGAGGAAGAATCCACTTGGGAGCGAGAAGAAGATTTGAAGAAAGATCATCCACACCTCTTTGCTAGCCAGCCAGAATCTCGAGGACGAGATTCATCTTAAGGGGGTAGGTTTGTAACATCCCAATTTTCTAAATTCGGATGTTAATAGATCATCATATTTTTAACATTTTTCAACACATGGCAGTTCGCTGGAGAGGATATAAAATGTCTTATCCCCATTTTTAAATTGTTGGAAAATAGTTAAAATATGTTTGGCAGACTTTTTAAATTTACTTTGGGCTTATAAATAATTTCTAAAAATATTTTTGGAATTTACTTATGCTCCGGAAAAGTTTGAAAATCATTTTCGGAGTTTTTCGGTATTTTTAAATTGCCAGAAAAGTATTTAAAAATACTTAAAAATAAGTTGCAAAGTTTTTATTTTTATTAAATATTTTGGTAATGCCAAAATTCAATTTTATTATTTTAAATGTTTTGGTGAAAATGGAAATTAAAAATATTTATCCGTTATTTTTCTAAAACTGTTTTGGGCCTAATGGGCCTGTTCTGTGTTTTTTTCCGCCTGGCCGATTTCGTTTTTATTTCGGATTAAAAAAATCCGGAGTGGGTTATAAGAACTCCCGCGGGTCCGCGGATTAGGGTTTCGAAACCCGCACCCACGAACCCGCCTGGAGCCGCCGTCGCCATTCGCTGCCGCCGCGCCGGCCGGTCGTCGCCGCCGCCGCCACGGTGAGCTCCGCGCCACCCCGCGCCTCCTCGCCGCCGGGCAGCCGCCGCCGCCGGCCGGATTCCGGCCAGATCCGGCGCAGGGACCCGATCGCGTTTTTCGAGTTATTTTAATTACGGATCGGTCCTTTTTGTAGTATAGACCCCGATTTCACCTGGTACCGTTTTCGCGAGTACTTTTTAACCGTAGCTCAGAATCGAGTGATTCCAGTTGCGTAGCGACCGTGACGAAAAATTCTAGCCAGTAGACTAAGTTTAACAGAAGTTTTGAGTTTTAAAATTTGAATCCCAAGCATATCCAAATTTGAACTTCCGATAGCCGTATCTTTTTAACGGTGCGCCCGTTTGCGCCGTTTATTTTTTGCATTGGTTTTATTTTGTCGAGTACTTTAAGTTTAGCTTTTGTTAGGCAAGTTTTTCTACTGTTCTTAGTATGTTTATTACTTTTTGTGCATATTTGTATTGAATATATGTTGATTGGTGCTATGTTCGCTCGTATAGATTGTCTGGAGTGCGCCGCCTCGTTTTGTGAGGATTGTGATCGTCAGGAACAGGAAGAAGGCAAGTGATGCTTTGACCATACTCATACCTATAATTTTTCTATATGCATTATGTTAAGAATATGACCTTATCGCATGATAGGTAGTTTACTTTACTGTTGTTGCAAAACCAATTAGGATAGCCACATGTCTTGACTTGTATTTGTAGAACAACCTAGCACATGATGTTACTTTATTGCTATGCTTTGTAGATGTGGTTTGGGTTGTGAGAATTCATGAAGTGCATGTGAGCTATTTAATAATTTATGTAGCAACTTTATATTAAATAGAAATCACTTCTGGACGGGCGGGTTGCATCCCGATGGCTGTGCCTTGTCTAAGGACAGTGCCGGGGTTAAATGCACCCAATGGTTGTTTTGGTGGTGAACCGGGTGCGACATGGTGTCTACCCTCTGAACGCAGTAGGCGCCGTCTAGGCTCAAAAAGATCAGACAGGCAATATTACTAGTAGCTTCTGTGTACATGCACTGGCTATATGGGCTCTGGCTTAGCATGAGTACGTTGTGGGGAACCTGGACCTGGTAGCTAGCTGATGTAGATGTGTGTTAGGTGTACCGGCTGCCAAAGGGTGGAGGCAACCTCTTCGGAAAGTCTTCATCTCAATCTTCGGGTTGAGTCCAGTGGGGAACGTGTACAACCTCTGCAGAGCGTATAAACTGATCATGATTAGCCGTGTCCACGGTTACGGACGAACTTTGAGAAACTAGTCAGTACTGTTGATGAATGATCTTGACAGATGAACACTTAATAATAATTTGATGGGAAAGATTAGCATGGGTTGCTGTGTGTTTCAGGTAGAATTCAACTTAAAATTTTGACTAGTTTAGTTCAGGAGAAAATTGGCTTTCTGCAAAACAAAACCGTAAGCCTTTCCTTTGACTCACCTAGCATGTAGAGGTAGGTCATTTATATATACCTTTTCCGTGTCACTTGACGTACAAATTAGATGTACTGACCCGTTGTTGGGCTGTAACCTTCAGTGTTGCAGGTTTTTCATACGACCAGTAAGGTGCGTTTAGGGTTGCGGGTCTACACTCAGCATGTTCGCTTGTGGATGTTGATGGGACTCCTCGTTGTTTGCTTATGCTTCCGCTTATATTTATATTCAATAAGCTAGCCTTGAGCTATGCAACTTGTTATTTGATTTATTCTGGATCATACGTTGTAATAATGATGCACTTGCACTTTGATATACATCTATGATACTGTGTGTGCCAGCGAGTTCGATCCAAGGACTGGCACTTGATCACAGAGACTTCAATTCTATGTGAATTGGGTCGTTACAATAGCTAGGCCAGAGGGGGGAGCCGGAAGTGGACCCAGGGATCCAGGCGCCCTCCTGGCGCGACCAGGGGTGGGGCCGCGCCAGGTGGGCGCCTGGGGCTCCTGTGTCCCCCCTCTGGCCCCTCTTCAGCGAGTCTTCGTTAAGCTTCTGGAAAATACCCCCCGTCGATTTTTCAGGTAATTTGGAGGTATTCTTCTTCAGCAACTCAGCGTCCACTTTTTACCGTTGAATCCTGCGTCTGCTGCTTCGGCACCGGAAAGTTGCAAACTATTTAAAATAAGCCAAAACAACATAAGAACATCATCATAACGTGAAATATATCAATGAATAAGGATGAATTACGATAGAAAATAGTGATGCAATTTGGAAGTATCAACTCCCCCAAGCTTAGACCTCGCTTGTCCCCAAGCGAAAACTGAGCTCGGTAAACTTGTCCACAAGTTTAGAGAGTGAAGTGTCGATAAATAAAATACGGACAAGAAGCATCATGATCTTTTCACCAAACTCAAACATCCTAAACAGCAATCTCCAACTCATAAGGCCCTTATGAAAGAGTAATAGCAATTATAATCAAAAGTAGGGCTAAGGAAACTCATCAAATCATGGCAAACAAGTCATTTGGTCAAGGAAAAACTAATAGCTATTACCTTTTCTCTTTCTCTTTATATTTTGAAGAGACAATTTGGAACTTTTTGAAAGAACGAGTTATTAGTCATGAAGAGAAAATGTTAAAACAATGGAAGATGTTTGCTTGGCAAATGCTTTTGCAAACAACGTACTTATCAAAAGATAATGTCAACAATAATATGGCATGGCAAAACTTTAATGCAGCACTATATGTATGAATCTTCATCAACATCAAGTGTCTTTTCTCTTTGGGAAGGAGGAAGTAGGGAAAACTGACTCAACACAAAAGTAAAGGAAAAATCCTTGTTAAAGGCAAGCAGGGAAAACTCAAGTGCTATCCTTAAATCAAACAGAATGAAAAAAAGTTTTGAGAGGTGCATGATTTGTCAACGAATGCTAATAGATAACTCAATTGCTTCTCAGATTAGACAAGTTTCGAGGAACAGCTCCCAAACGGGGACGATCACATCCCCGCAATCTCCTTTGTTTGTCACTGCCAAAGTTTTCTGATTACTCATGAGCAAAGCGTGAAGGAGGTTTGTTTGTTGTATTATCTTTTGTGAGCTGGGTGCACTCATGCCAGTTCCTCCTCGTATTACGGGTTTGTAGATTAGACATGCAATCCTGGGGTAAAACTTGTACAACTTAAGAAGATCAAGAGTTAACTACTACTTCCTCATGAGCTAAAACAGGGGCACAAATTAGAAGATTTTGAACATCTAAGGATAACACAAAAATTCTATGCTTTAGGAGTGGTAGTGGAATACCACGAATAGGAAGGTATGGTGGACTCATATGGAAGATACTGGTTTCAGGGTATGGATGCACAAGCAGAATTCCGCTTAGTACAGAGGTTTGGCTAGCAAAGGCATTGAGAGAACAGACAATTGATGATGACTTGGATGCAAAGCAATATAAAGCATAAACATTAAAACAAGCATAACACATCAATTTGTCTTCCTTGTCAACATAACACTACAAGCATAATAACAAAGAGGGCATGGCTATGTCGCTACTTTGAGAAAAATAACATGCTTGTTGTTATGACAAAAGCTATGTTTGCCAAGATTAAATAAAGTTTTCAAAGCCATACCTGATATAAGGTCAATACTCCCCATAAGAATTATCATGAGGTCGATTGCGTGAAGATAATACCGAGTGCAGCGAAGGGATCAATAGACTTCCCATTAATATTCCATCATAGACGAATCCACACTCACGGATACATAACTCTCCAAAAAGGAGTGATAGACCTCAAAGCAAACACCTATTTTATAAGATAACTTCCCTAGACATGATACGACTCTACTTGACTCTAAAAGACATAGATAAAGATAAAAATACCGGGAACTCCCCCAAGCTTGGAACAAGCTAAGGGGATGCCATTACCCAAGGAGATTTACTCCTCATCCTTGTTCTTGTCGTTCACGTACTCCTTGGCGAAGCGCTTCCATGGCAGCTGTTCTCCAGTCTCAAAGGACATTCCCGTCTCCAAGATCCTGCACTCAACACCCAAACCCATGCGCAGAAACTTTAGTTCATACTCACAGTTCTGGTTCTGCAGATCATAGATATGTGCTTGGAGCCCATAAACTTTTTCTTCTAGTGCGGCCAAACTTGACCACATCTCCTTATTGTGGGAAGCCTCTATCTCGTTCATGATGTCGAAGTTAGCTTCAACACCACGCTCCACCATCTTCTTGAACTTGAAGACCTCATGTTCCACCTCCTTCAGTCGCTCCTCGGTGCTCCCCTCCTTGACTGGTCTCTTCAGATTCTCCTTGTGGAGGTCACCATCCTCCACACAAAGGATCTGTGGGTGCTTCTTCACCTCAGCGAGGTAAGGGTTGATGACGTTGACGACGAACTTGTCCTTCGGGGAACATGGGGAAGCCATGGCACCTAGGTGTAGCTGAAAACTTTCCTGGCAGAAACAGCTCGAAAAGAAAACACAGGAAATCGCGAGATACGTTGCAAATTATATAGCAAAAATTTCTGCACAGAAAGGAAGGTAACGGGTCAAAGTGGAATCGGAGACGGGCTCCTGGGTGCCCAGGCGGCCTCCCGGCGCGGCCAGGGGTGGGGCCGCGCCTGGGCCCCCTGGAGCTGGTCTCCGACTCCACTTAGGCCTCGAATTTTCTATATTTTGCAAAAACTCGTAATCTGGAACTTTTATGGCAGTTTTGCGATGTTTCCTTACCGTAATAAATACCTTTCCTTATTCTGCTTCTGAAACAGGGCTGCAACATGTTCTTCATGAGTTTTTGTGTATACCAAATCCACATCAACATTGATAGGATCTCCTGCTATGTAATGCTTAAGTCTTTGCCCATTCACCACTTGAGTTTTGGTGCCTTCGAAATTGTTAATCTTGATTGCACCCGAGCGTTAGACTTCCTCAATAGGAAATGGCCCTTCCCACTTGGAAAGTAGTTTACCTGGAGAAAACCTGAAACGGGATCTAGAAAACAAAACTTTATCACCAACATTAAATTCACGTTTCAGAATCCTCCTATCGTGCCACTTCTTTACCTTTTCTTTGAACATTTTAGCGTTCTCGTAAGCTTCACTTCTCCACTCATCTAGAGAAGTCAAGTTCATGAGACGCTTTTCACCAGCTAAATTCGGGTCAGCATTAAGCTCTCTAATAGCCCAGAAAGCTTTGTGTTCTAACTCTAATGGCATATGGCAAGCCTTGCCATAGGCCATCTTATAGGGAGACATGCCCATGGGGTTTTTGTAAGCAGTCCTATACGCCCACAAAGCATCTCCTAACTTATTTGACCAATATTTTCTATTTCTATTGACTGTCTTTTGTAAGATCAACTTGATCTCTCTATTGGTGAGCTCAACGTGCCCACTTGTTTGAGGGTGGTATGGTGAAAAAATTCTATGATTGACATCGTACTTGGCTAAAGCTTTTCGAAAAGCTCCATGTGTAAAGTGCGAACCCCCATCAGTCATGAGATACCTGGGTACTCCAAACCTAGGAAAAATTACATCCTGGAGCATTTTCTAAGATGTTTTGTGATCAGCACTTTCAGTGGGGATTGCCTCTACCCACTTGGTTACATAATCAACAGCAACTAAAATGTGAGTGTACTTGTGCGAGGAAGGAAAAAGACCCATAAAATCAAAACCCCAGCAATCAAAAGGCTCAATCACTAGAGAGTAATTCATAGGCATCTCATTCCTTCTACTAATATTACCAACTCTCTGACACTTGTCACAGGATAAAACATAATTTCTAGCATCTTTAAAGAGAGTAGGCCAATAAAAACCTGATTGAAGAACCTTATGTGCGGTCCTCTCACCGGCATGATGTCCTCCATATGGACTGTCATGACATTGTTTGAGAATGTCTTTCTGCTCGTGTTTCGGTACGCATCTGCTCACGATCCCATCTGGACCTTCTTCGAAAAGATGTGGGTCATCCCAAAAGTAATGCCTCAAATCATGAAAGAACTTCTTCCTTTGTTGAAATGTTAAACCTGGAGGCAAAAACTTTGCAACGATAAAATTAGCATAATCTGCAAACCATGGATCGGAGAGAGATTGTACTTTAACAACAGCTAGTTGTTCGTCTGGAAAACTGTCGTTGACTGGAATGGGATCATGCGGTATATCTTCCATCCTTGAAAGATTATCCGCCACCGGATTGTCTGCTACTTTCCTATCGACAATCTGCAAATCAAATTCTTGAAGAAGGAGTACCCATCGGATAAGCCTTGGTTTGGCATCCTTCTTCTTCATAAGATACTTAATGGCAGCATGGTCAGTATGAACAATAATCTTAGAATCAACAATATATTGCCTACACTTATCACAAGCAAACACTACTACTAATAATTCCTTCTCAGTAGTAGCATAATTCTTTTGAGCACTATCAAGGGTTTTGCTAGCATAATATATAACATTCAACTTCTTATCAACCCTTTATCCTAAAATAGCTCCAAAAGCAAAATCACTAGCATCACACATAATTTCAAAAGGTAAATTCCAATCAGGTGGTTGTACAATAGCAGAAGTTATTAAAGCTTTCTTAAGAACTTCAAAGGCTTCCTTACAATCTTCATCGAAAACAAAAGGAATGTCCTTCTGGAGAAGATTAGTCAGGGGTCTCGAAGTCTTAGAAAAGTCTTTAATAAATCTTCTATAGAAACCAACATGACCGAGAAAACTACGAATACCTTTGATGTCCCTTGGATAGGGCATCCTTTCAATTGCTTCGATCTTGGCCCCGTGATACGTCCAAAACGTATCTATAATTTCTACTTGCTCCATGCCTCTTTTCTGTGATATTGCTATGATATTGATGAACTTCCATACACTTTTGATCATATTTGGACTAACCTATTAACTCAGTGCACCCCAGTGCCAGTTCCTGTTTTCTGCTGTTTTTCTATTTCAGGTTTCCCCCTTATTAAAAGTACCAGAAAAATTCCGGGAAAAAATAGGAAAAAACAGCGTACCTGAATCTTCACGAAGAGCCCAAGAGGGGTGATACGTCTCAAACGTATCTACTTTTCCAAACACTTTTGCTATTGTTTGGGCTTCATTCTTGCATGATTTGAACGAAACTATCCCGGACTGACGATGTTTTCAGCAGAGCTACCAATGTTGTTTTCTTTTATGAAGGTTTCTGGATATTTAGGTACGCTGGAAAAATCTCCAAAAAAATAAAAAAAAATCAGCGTTCCGGAAGCTTCCGCAAGTCCAAAGGGGGGCCACAGGCAGCCAGGGGGCAGCCAGGAGGGTGCCTGGCGCGGCCCAGCCCCTGGCCGTTCCACCTGCCCTCCTGGCTTGGTCCCACGTCCCCCGGTGCCCTAATTTGGCCCTATTTATTCTACCGACGCATAAACCCCAGAACAGAAGTCAATTTTTCAATCTATGTCGCGGAGCCACCGCAACCCTCTGTTCTTCTCCGGGAGAGCTAATCTGGAGGCTTCTTTGACCTCCGGTGTGGGGAAATCATCGCCATCGTCATCATCATCGCCTCTCCATCACCCCTCCATGACTTCTTCTCTCATGTGTGAGTAATTCCCTGCTGTAGGCAAAGGGGATGGTAGGGATTGGATGAGTTAGATCATGTAATAGTTCAATCAGATTGTTGGGGGCATGTTGCCTATCATCTACTTGGTGTTTATCATCTCTGTTACAACTTGTTGCTCTTAATGCTTGTCAATTTGGGCCCGAGTGCCATGATTTCAGATCTGATCACCCTTTTGTTTCTTGAGTTTGTGGTGTTCTTGATCCTATCTATGAGTTGTATGCACCTATTATAGCCCGGAACCGACGATCCCAATGGTGACAGCTTGGGACACCAAAGGGGATGGACTATAATTTGAGGATTCCGTGTATCCATGAAGTGGTAATGCTTTGTTCCGGTGCTCTTTGACAGGAGTACCTTAATCTCCCTAAGTTCCTTTTGTCCCTGTTTGTAGCTGGAGGGTAGGACAAAAGATGTTGTGCAAAGTTCTTATTGCAAGCACGTACAACTACCCTGGGATACACGCCTGATGTTTGATATTTGCCTAGATGATCATTTCTTTTATGTGAGACTTTCCCGTGTTAGAATCTATTACATGATCGTTCTCATCCAAGCAGCGCCCAACCATCCATCTCCCTAGCCTACAGTGTTTTCTTTCCTGCTGGTTACTAGTTGTTTACTTTTGTTGTTTTACTTTTGCTATTTCACCACCACCATCAACACTATTATCACCACCACTACTACTACTGTATCACAATTGGTACTAATACCTTTGTGCAAGCAATTGTTTATTTCAGGTGCGGTTGAATTGACAACTCGATTGTCAAAGCCTGTACGTATTCTTTGTGTCCCCAAGTGTCAAATCAATAAATTGGGTTATCTTGCCTGCGAAGACTATCTCGATCCCCTACAGTTGAGGGTTATCAAGTACTGTTTTCTGGCGCCGTTGCCAGGGACCATAGCTTTATTTACAGGTCTACTTGAAGTATCCTACCTGCTGCACGCTATCCACTATGGATAAGAAAGGAGACCCCAAAGTTCCGATCTTACCATCCCATACGAGAAGAGGTACTGCTCTTAGCACTAGTGCTAAACTTGATTCACCTTCAGTTTTTAGTCAGTTTGATTCACCTCAGTTACATGCTACTTCTACTGAGTCTGGCAATATGTCAGATACTTTTGATGATGCTTCTACTACCTTTGAGACTACAGGTTCACTTGGTTCTTTTATTGAAGAACAGATTTCTTCTACTGCCCGATTCTCGGGAGTTGAAATTCCTGTTACCAAAACACCTATTGGAAAAACTCATAACTTTGCTGGCCTTAAGGAGAAACTCCTTGAGGATGATTATATTATGCTTGATGATGATTTTTGCAGGGAGCTTAACGAATGTGCTGATTCCGACCCTGCTACTATAAAGAAGTTTCTAGTAAAGCACTCTGTTAGACCAAGTATGTGATCAAAGGGGGAGGGGCTGAATGATCACTTCAAAATTTCGCATGAAACTTTGAAGTGAAGCATAACACAGCAATCGAAACTATTCAACAGAAAGGTAAACATTGAAGCAGAACATAGTGAATCAAAAGTATCGAATCAATTGCATCGAAGCAGAACTCTGAAGCAATTGACAAACAGAATGTAAGTGCGGAAAGTAAAATGAACTCTTGACTCGGCGATGTTTGTTCGACCAGTTCACACTCAGCAAAGTGCTACGTCTGGTTGGAGGGACTTGTGATTGAACACAGGAGCTAACCTCTCTCCGTCCGTATCTCCACTGCACCAATCTCCTTGAGCTTGGTCAGTTCTTCACTCTTGGTTGATTATTGAGGAAATCACCGAAACCTTTGACAAACTGGACTTCGAGGCGACAATGACTCTTCGCTCTCTGAAGAACAACTCTCTAACCGTCTAGGAGAATTGCAGTTCTCCAAGATAACAAGGCTAGCAAACTTCTTCCTAAGTCAGAAATAATCAACTCAGATCAATAGGACTTATGCTTCGGTGTATTGGTTTTTGGTTTGCTTCGGTGGGGTTGCTCTCTCTCTCTCCTCTATAAGGAATCAATGAAGAACCCTCACGCTTCTTATGATACTTCTTTATCTTATCATCATCAGAATCTTTCTTCTTTTCCCTTCTTGAACTGGAATCATGTTTCTTTGAATCATGACTTCTGGAGGATCTGTAAGGCTTCGATGAAGAGTCTCTGAGAGAATGCTTCGATTTGTTCTCAGCTTCCCACAGAGGGCAATCAGCAATATAGTGTCCTGGTTTCTTGCACTTATAGCAGCAGTTGTCCTTCGATGGAGAGCTTCTTGAGGATGAACGGTGAGAAGAATGACTCGAGCTTCTTGAAGGATAACTCTTCTTGGGTGAAGAAAAACCTTTCTTCTGAAAGCTATTGAAGCGTCTCATTATCAGTGCCAAATCATTTCCAATGCTTGCAGGATCATCTGATTCGACACCTGAAGCAGAACTGACTTCGGGCGAAGAATGACGCGAAGCTTTTGCTTTCAGAGCAAGAGATCTTCTTCGAGAACCATTTATGTCACGTTTCTCATCTTCTTCCATTTCAAAGGTAGTGAGTCTCTCAAGAACATCAGCAGCAACAAGATGTCTGTAATCAGACCTTTCCTTGATCATCAGAACAATGTGATCGAATGAATCATCTAGCGAGCGAAGAAGTGTTCTGACAACTGAGTGAGGATTTATATCATCAGCACCGAGGGAAATCAACTCATTTGCCAGAGCTGTGAGTCTGCTGTAAATTGAGTGAACCTTTTCACCCTCGAGTCTTTTGAAGCGATAGAATTTGCTTCGGAGTGTGTCAATTCTGGCATCTCTCTGAGTAGAAACACCTTCACCAATCTTTTCAAGATAGTCCCAGACACCTTTTGTCGAAGGAATATTCTTCACTTCATGATACTTTTCTGGAGTCAAGTGATTTGTGATGAACACCCAGACAACCGAATCAAGATCCATCAGTTGAGCTTCTTCAGGAGTGATAGCATTCTTGTCAGTAACTGTAACACCATGTAAGACAACTTGCCATGCAGTGGAATTGATAGCCATAATATTCCTCTTCATCTTGTCCTTCCAGTAAGAGTAGTCCTTCCCATTGAAAATAAGAATAGGTTCGCCAGAGCGAATAGCTGCGAAAGACATACTAGAAGACATACTTGAAAACACTCCAGGAGGTTAATCCAAAAAGAGTGCCTAGCTCTGATACCAATTGTTAGACCAAGTATGTGATCAGAGGGGGAGGGGGTGAATGATCACTTCAAAATTTCGCATGAAACTTTGAAGTGAAGCATAACACAGCAATCGAAACTATTCAACAGAAAGGTAAACATTGAAGCAGAACATAGTGAATCAAAAGTATCGAATCAATTGCATCGAAGCAGAACTCTGAAGCAATTGACAAACAGAATGTAAGTGCGGAAAGTAAAATGAACTCTTGACTCGGCGATGTTTGTTCGACCAGTTCACACTCAGCAAAGTGCTACGTCTGGTTGGAGGGACTTGTGATTGAACACAGGAGCTAACCTCTCTCCGTCCGTATCTCCACTGCACCAATCTCCTTGAGCTTGGTCAGTTCTTCACTCTTGGTTGATTATTGAGGAAATCACCGAAACCTTTGACAAACTGGACTTCGAGGCGACAATGACTCTTCGCTCTCTGAAGAACAACTCTCTAACCGTCTAGGAGAATTGCAGTTCTCCAAGATAACAAGGCTAGCAAACTTTTTCCTAAGTCAGAAATAATCAACTCAGATCAATAGGACTTATGCTTCGGTGTATTGGTTTTTGGTTTTCTTCGGTGGGGTTGCTCTCTCTCTCTCCTCTGTAAGGAATCAATCTTGAGCAGCCACCAGCCAATGAGGGCTGGGGTGGCGTATTTATAGGTGGCAATCCCAAGGTGCGAAATGACTGAAGTGACCCGATGTGACAGCTTGACACCTGTCCCCAACGGTCATATTTCCAATCAAAGCGCAACTTTACTTGCGGTCCAAGTAAAGCTGACTCACGGACTTGGTTCTGCTTCAGGAGCCGAAAGAACAAAGTCTTCGCTGGTGAAGCATTACCTAGCTCACATGAGATTTCTTCGACTCTGGCTTCTCACTGGTTTAGATTCGATCTGAGTCTTTTCATCAAAACCTTCGGAATACATTTACTAAACCCCTCTTGATAGTACGGTTTTTCCTACGACTCAAAGAAGTAAAAAGAACTATGCAAAAACAACTAAGTCTTGCGCCATCTTGATCAACTTCTTCGATGAGACTTGCTTCAGGATTCCTTATCTTTTTAGGGGTCGACATCCGTGATAAGCTTCGCTCCAGAGGATATGCTTCGATAAATGAGTAAATCTTCGTTGAAGCTTTATCACCAACCTATAACTTCAGGAACCTAACAATCTGTTTCACACTAGAAAACTTGTTAGTTCCTCTACTGTTTTGACCAACAATATCCAAAACTCATGAGGGTATAACTTTGCTCTTACAATCTCCCCCTTTTTGGACTATTGTTGACAAAACAGGCATCGATAATAGATTTGGAATTTTGAATTGAGATGAGAGCAAACTCTAAGATATGAAGCTTTTGACTCACCCTGAATGCAAGCATCGAAGATTTTTATAATCGAAGTAAATGCTTGTTGAAGAATATCATCAATGGGAAGCCTAACACATATCCTAGCGAATCAATTGCATACAAAGATAATTTGTCTTGAAGAACATGCAATCATCCAATGACCTGTGAACTTAAGAAAAATAACCACCTGCAAGATAAAATATAGGAGAGCAGCTTGCAAGCACGGGGTTATTAACATATACAAAGATTAAACAGTTCACAACCGAAGTAAAACGTTAAGATACAACCCAATCGAAGTGAATGGAATGTTTGTCGAATCTTAACACACGCAAAATCGAATCGAATCAAATCCCAAAACCCCGCAGCGAATCTAAACTCAATCGATGCTACTTTCTCCCCCTTTTTGTCAAGAATTGGACAAAAGGTTGAGAGGCAAATCGAGAGCATTTACGCGTCAGCTGCATCCCTGGAACCCTGCGGAAAGTCTTCTCCTGATGAAGAAGCATCTCCAGAAGTTTCGCCTTCGGTCGAAGCCGGTGACTCTTCCTCGTCGAAGTCCATCGGCGCTTGAAGCAATTCAAGGTTGCTGTCATCGAGGGGATCGTCTTCGTGCTTCGATGTGTGGGAGTCTTCATCAAAGAAAGTGTCGGGGCGAATCTGTTCGGCAGAGTTGACGAATAATACTTCTTCGATTTTCTCCAGCGGTGGGATCTTGGGGTTGGGGCGATCAACCGAATCATTTCTGGAAAAGTTCCTCTGCAGATGGGGATATTCCTTGAATATGCGGTCAGCTTCAAGTTTCTTCACAGAGTTAAACTTCCTGAGGCCTTTCCATGAATGAAGCTTCAATACCTTCAAGTATTGGTTGTTGTTCATTGCAATGTTTCCAACTCGGTTAATCTCATCTGACAAGTGTTGCATCTGACGTTGATTGCCTTCGATGAAGTTTTCTAGCAGCTGTTGGTTTCGAATGGCAACCTCGAAGTGATACACTTCCTTCTGGTAACGCTTCGACATGTTGCGCTCATTTATATGCTGTCTGACTCCTACATATGTTGCAAAGGGGTCATTTGGCCGCCTGAAGATGTTCATTGTATCGCGGACCGGAGGACAGAACAGCTTCGGGTGATGCTTCGCTGTGAATTCTTCGCTGCTTCCATGGTTGCAAATGGCTTGCAGCCAAGGAGCATATGGCTTCAGTTGATTTACCAATTCAGCAGCTTGTACCATGTTTCGAAGAAAACAATCCTCGAAGTCAAATACATGTCCATGAGTGAGCTTCATAAGTGCATGACGAGTGGGATATAGGATATTTGATTCTTCATTCGCTGTATTGAGAGGCATCAGTGAGTTTGACAGGATATGGAACCATGTCTTGGAATTGAACACCAGATGCTTCGGGCGAATGTTTTCTGGCATATGATCTCCAGTGACTTCGGGATCCAGTAAAGATGCGAATTCAGCTTCAGTGGGATCCGGTAACATGTGAACCTTTGCAAGTTTGCCAGTGTGTCTTGGAATGTTCACAATTTCCATGAATTCTTCGGAGTACATCCTGAAGACTTTCCCTTAAATCATCCATTCAAGAATCCAAGTGCTAGTGTCTTCTGGGGTTCCAGAGACATACAAAGTAGCATAGAATTGCTTCACTAGCTCTGAGTTAAATGGAGTTTCCATGGCAAATAATCCAGTCAGGTTCTGTGCTTCGATAGTTTCCACGATGTTTTGGAAGCACGTGGCAGCAGATAAACTGTGCATATCCAAGTACCTATGTCTGAACAGTACGCCTTTCTGGCAGTAAAGCTTCGTGTACAAAATCTGTTGTTCAGCTGTCCAGAATCTAAGATCATCAGCAGTTCTTGGTGAATCATATGGACTAGTGCCAAAGAATCGAAGCTTCTTGCGATGAACTTCTATGTCAAATTCAGGACCATGCCTTGACGAAGTTCCTTCTCCCAGGAAAATGGGAAAGGTCTCTCTTGGGTAAAGAGAGTCCAACTGTGTGTCTTGAGCAGGAATGCAATGCCTTCGTGCATCTGTGATTCGCCTCTGCGGTTGAGTGACTAAAGCCAACTCATTTGCTTCGGCTCCTGCTTCGACATCAGCATCTGCATTGGCTTCAGCATGAACAGCTTTATCTTGAGCTTCTTCTTCTTTATCTTCAGACTCTTCAGCAGAGTGAGTTGAAGAGTAATCTTTGTCTGGAATGGCTTGACGGGGTGGAGATGGTTGTGGAGCAAAATTGTCTTGAGAAGACGGTTGTGGAGCTTGTTGAGGTGGGTTTGGAGTTGGAGCACGGGGTGGAACAGCTTCAGGGGAGGATGGCTTCGATGTAGGTTTTCCAAGTTTGATGATTTTGCATCGTGGAGGCGATGCCTTTCTTGGTGCTTTCTTGGTCGGGTGGGAGCTAACTTCATCAACTTCTTCGGTGTCAGCAATCAGTCGTCTCTTCCTTGGTTGCAGCTTGGGAAGAGGTGAAGCTAATTGCTGGACCATGGCTTCACGCTTCTTGGAGTCAAGCGCCATGACCGAAGCATTATGCGTTTTGCAGCATTCTTCGATAGCGGATTTCAGCTTGCCTTGAAAAATTTGAAGATTCTGCTTGGTTTGCTCATTTACAGCAGCAATTTTCTTCGAAGCAGCAGTCGCTTTGCTCTTGAAATCCTCATCAGATTCTTCATCAGCTTTCTTCTGAAATTTCAGGATCTTTGCAATTTCTGATCTGTCCCTTGAATGCAGATCTCTCAGCTGATTGTACAAAGTTTCGACCATTGCTGAAAGATTGGGTGAGATATATGTATCTCCAATATCCACAGTGTGAGGATGAATGGCTTCAGCAAGCTTGAAATATGTCTGGCTCAGACCCAGACAGTCCCACAGTTCACCTTCCCTAGCATCTGGAAAGTTGTGTTCACTTTGTTCGGCTTCAATTTGGGCTTCGGGGAGAGGAGCTGCGACAGGCTTCGGGGGCAAGTCCTTCGGCGCCATGTCCACAGTAGCTTCGTTTTGAGCGGCCCTAGCAGATTTTTCTGCTCTCTTCGTGCGAACAATATCAAGCTGAGCTTGGCGTTTGCCTTCAGCTTCAGCAAGTTGTTTGGCTTCGGCGGCTGCCTTAGCCTCTTGGGCTTTAGCTTCAGCTAGCTTGCGCTTCGCTTCAGCTTGCTGGTTAGATTCAGCCAGCGCTTTCCTTTTCTTTTCCAGCTCAGCAGCTTCTCTATCTGCTATCTCTTTCTCTTTTGCTTCTCTCTCTGCCTTAGCCTTGGCTCGAGCTTCGGCATGCAGGCGTTCAGCTTCGATGAGGTCTCTTTTCCTCAACTCAACTTCTGTCAGCTTCTTGGTGCCAACCTGGGCAAAAGTTTGACCCGGCTTAGCCACAGTTACCTTCGGCTTCGGAGCTTTAACTGGTTCTGGAGCTTTGGCTTCGGGGAGGGCAGCAGGCTTAGCCACAAGCTTTGCCTTCGGATCATGCCGTTCCTTGGTTCTCTGCTCGGTTGGAACTGTACGGCGGGGAGGCTTAGACGACAAGGGTGCCTCGACCACCAAGTTCGTCAAGTCAATGTTCCTCTTTGGAGCAGGAGGTGTTGTAGGTTCATGATATTTAACACCCTTAGGAGCAGTTGGCTTCGCTCCAGCCTTTTTCTTCAGAGGCTTCTTAAACAGTTTCTTCTTAGGACTTGGGGGGATGGGTGAGTGCTCTGACTCATCATCTGCTTCATCAGCAGGATCTTCATCGATCGAGTCTTCAAGCTGTGCAGCTGCATCAGCTTCGTCATCGGCTTCGTGTTCAGCTTCCTCTTCTGAAGCAGGAGGAGGTGAATCACTTAGCTTCCGAAGCTTTCGCCTCTTCTTAGGCTTCGATGGTTCGGCTTCATCATGCCCAGCAGCAGCAAGAGCTTTAGCTTTCTTCTCGTCTCGGATCCTCTTCTTCTCAGCCAGAATAGCAAGCCTCTCTTGCTCTTCAGGATAGTCATCCGGGGACTTGAGAGAGTTTGGGTGCGGGACAGCCGGAGGCTTCGGGTAGTACTTCTTCCGGTTGGCTGTTGTGTACTGAGCGCACATGGCGGTGGTGTACCGATAGGGTGGACTGAAGGCGAATTGCATTGCCCACTTCCAAGTTGGAATGCTTTTATACTTGTACCACCTGATAGCCCAATATCGACGAATCTTTTGCAGTTGAATCTTTCTATCATGATCTGTCTCTTCCGGCGGGGTGTCATAGCCCATCTTGAGGCGAATGGCTTCGGGTATGCCTCGAGCATTATTCACTTCCTTTGTTTTGCCACCTTTGCCCTTCTGCTTCGGTGGCTCAGGGAAATTCTCAAGACCATCAACTATGGGAGACTCATTCCCCATGGCAGCCTCTTCGTCAGACATCCTGTGAATAGAATCATAGACAAGAGGGAAACAAGGAGAGGGAATGAATAAGCACAGGCAATAGTTTCGACCAAAACAAATCAATTTTGATATGAACCCAGATCAATCTCAGATTGGATGCATCGTCTCTGTATGATTTTTGGCTAGAACTAGTTCGAAAACAAGACCTAACCTAAGCCAAAACAGAGAATGAATCGAATCTTGTCCACTGACCTGAGAAGATGAGATAGCTTTGATGCTAAGAACAGCTTTCCCAAGTTGTAAAGATCAGCATGGATCAAACAGCCCTAAAACAGAAATCAAAACCCTAACTATCTCAGATCCAAACCCTAGATGAAGAACACAGATAAACAGATTGAATCCAAGGGGTTGTGCATACCCTAACTTGGTGACGCACGGCGGCTACGGCGACGCAAGGCGGAGAAGTGCTCTGCGTCGACGGAGAAGGTCCACGGCGGCGGCGTTCCGGCAGTTAAGCGGCGACGGCGACGACGAGGACGAGGAGCTCTGCGGACGCTCGAGGAGGAAGACGGAGGAGTCGGGGCGAATGAATGTGTGGGAACGGTTTCGATGGGGGGATCGTCTTAAATAGGCACGATCTGGAGCGGTTACCAGATCACATCGAACGGTTCACAGCGACTGACTCTTCCGATTCAACGGCTCAGATATGGTGGCGTATCGCGAGTGAAACTCAACGACCCGGAGAAGACGGGGACTCAACGGCCGAAGAATAAGTCTTGACTGAGAGCAAAAACTTCGATAAAGTTGGAAGCATTTGATTTGGAACTCAATGACATTCGAAGCAATATGCTTTTCATTTCAATTGTGCTTAACATTCAAGATTGAAAAGATTGGAAGCGAAGCAGAATGGAGGGGTAGGGTCCGAAACTTATCACTTCGAAGAACAACATCGAAGCTAAAAGTGATAAGCATAGGGGACAAAAGAAATGAATAAATAAAGCAAACTAAACACAGAACAAAAAGCAAATGGAAAACGAAGCTAAACTTGGGCGAAGCAAAACTCAAGCGAAACTAAACAAAAATAACACAACGAAGGTGAATATATACAGTGAATAGTTTCGATCTTACTGAACATTGTGTGAGTCTAAGATGTTCAGCTCACATCTCAATGCACAAAACCTTTTCTCGTCCAATGGCTTCGTGAAAATATCTGCCAATTGATCTTTAGTTCTTACATGGCTAATCTCAATGTCTTCGCGCTGAACATGATCTCGAAGAAAATGATGACGAATATCGATATGCTTCGTTCGAGAGTGTTGCACAGGATTGTGAGCAATCTTGATGGCACTCTCATTGTCACAAAGCAGAGGGATTTTCTTCATATGAATACCATAATCTTTCAGCGTCTACTTAAGCCAAAGTATTTGAGTGCAGCATGAGCCAGCAGCAATGTATTCAGCTTCAGCAGTAGATATTGAGACACAATTCTGTTTCTTTGAAGCCCAACACACAAGAGATCTACCAAGAAAATGACAAGTGCCTGAGGTAGATTTCCTGTCAACCCTATCACCAGCCCAGTCTGAATCAGAATATCCAATCAAATCAAACTGAGTGCCTTTGGGATACCAAAGTCCCAACGAAGGAGTATGTGCTAGATATCGAAGAATTCGCTTCACAGCAATATGATGCGATTCCTTCGGATTTGCCTGAAAACGAGCACAAATACAAACTGATAGCATGATGTCAGGTCTAGATGCACATAAGTATAAGAGTGAGCCTATCATAGACCGAAACTTTTTCTGATCGAAGGGTTTCCCTTTCTCATCTGCATCAAGAAAACCATTAGTAGGCATGGGAGTTCTAATGGCCTTGCATTCAGCAAGATCAAATTTCTTCAGGCAATCCTTCAAGTATTTCTCTTGTGAAATAAAGGTGCCATTCTTCTGTTGTCGAATCTGAAGTCCAAGGAAAATTTTTAATTCTCCCATCATTGACATCTCATATTTCTTCGACATCATCCTTGCAAATTCTTCGCTGATCTCAGTGTTAGTACAGCCAAAAATGATATCATCTACATATATCTGACACACAAATAGATCATTGTTATATGATCGAGTGAAAAGAGTGGGATCAGTTGTTCCTGGTTTGAAGCCTTTCTTTAGGAGGAAATCCTTCAGTGTTTCATACCAAGCACGAGGTGCTTGCTTCAGTCCATACAAAGCTTTGTGAAGCCTGTACACCATATCAGGATTCTTCAAGTTTTCAAAACCTGGAGGCTGCATAACATACACTTCTTCTTCGATTTCACCATTAAGAAAAGCACTCTTGACATCCATTTGATATAGCAATATATTTTTGTGGTTAGCAAAAGCAAGCATGACACGAATGGATTCGAGACGGGCTACTGGAGCATAGGTTTCACCAAAGTCAATGCCTTCGATTTGGGTGTAACCTTGTGCTACCAATCTAGCCTTATTTCTTACCACAATACCGTCTTCATCTTGCTTGTTGCGAAATATCCACTTGGTGCCAATAACGTTGTGCTTCGAGGGATCTGGCCTTTCAACAAGTGACCAGACTTTGTTCCTTTCAAACTGGTGAAGTTCTTCCATCATAGCCAATAACCAATCAGGGTCTTTCATGGCTTCATCATATTTTGAAGGCTCTAGCATAGAGACAAAGGAAAAATTTCCACAGAAGTTAGCCAAGCGAGTGCGAGATCGAGTAGTGGGACGACCTGGTAGATTGATATCTTCGAGAATCGAATCCACAACAACTCTTCTTCGAACTCGTGATAAAGCAGTATCATTTGCTTCAGGCTCAGCATCTGCTTCAGGATCTGCATCAGCTTCGGGTTCAGCTTTAGCATTTCCTTCGTTCCCTTGACCTTCTTCGTCCTGTTCATCATTAGCTTCAGGATGGTGATCTCCAGCACCCCGGGCTATGTGTGGGAACATTGGACCATCATCATCCCTTACAGCTTGACGTTCATTAGCTTCGACAGGGCGAATCTCACCAATAGCCATGGACCTAATCACTTCATCAAGTGGAGGTTCATCTAGATCATGAGGCAAATGCTCCTTTTGAGAGCCATTAGTTTCATCAAATCTTACATTTACAGTTTCCATAACTTTCCCAAAGTGAGAGTTATAGACTCTGTAAGTGTGAGAGTTTGAGCCATAACCTAAAACAAAACCTTCATGTGCCTTAGGGGCAAATTTGGAGCTATGATTCATATCTCTAATAAAGCATGGAGCACCAAATACCCTAAGATATGAGACATTTGGTTTGTTACCAGTGATAAGCTCATGTGAAGTTTTCTTCAAGAATTTGTGAAGGTAAACCTTGTTGATGATGTGACATGCAGTATTGATTGCTTCGGCCCAGAACCTAATAGGAGTCTTGTATTCAGCAAGCATAGTTCTGGCCATCTCAATAAGAGTTCTATTCTTCCTTTCAACTACACCATTCTGTTGAGGTGTATAAGCAGCAGAGAACTCATGAGTAAAACCATAATCATCAAGAAAATCTTCAATATTAGTATTCTTGAATTCAGTTCCATTATCACTTCGGATATTCTTCAGAGATAATTCATATTCTCTTTGAGCTCTCTTAGCGAATGACTTGAAGATTTCAACCACTTTGCTCTTGTCATCCAAAAAGAAAACCCAAGAATATCGTGAGAAGTCATCAACAATAACTAGACCATATTTGTTTCCTCCCAGACTTGCATAATTTTGAGGACCAAAAAGATCCATATGAAGCAATTCAAGAGGACGAGTGGTAGTCATGATGGTCTTCGCTGAATGATGTTTCTTCGTAATTTTACCAGCTTCGCAAGCACTGCAGAGACGATCCTTATCGAATTTTACTTCGGTAAGATCAACAACATGATTCTTCTTCACTAAGTTATGAAGATTTCTCATCCCTGCATGACCAAGTCTTCGATGCCATAACCAACCAGATGAAGCTTTTGCCATTAAGCAAGTGGATACAGCAGGGCCCGAAGAAAAATCAACAATGTATAGATCTCCCTTACGGTAACCCTCGAAGAAAAATGAATAGTCATCGTGTGAAAAGACAACACAACGCGAAGCAGAAAACAACACAAGCATACCCATATCGCATAACTTTGAAATAGACATAAGATTATATCCAAGTGATTGAACTAGCATAACCTTGTCAATGTGCTTATCCTTCGATATGGCAATCTTACCCAAACCTAACACTTTACCTTTGTTGTTGTCACCGAAGGTAATGTACTTCAGAGAAGATTGAGATAGTTTTTCTTCGGTGAACAACTCCTTTTCTCCGGTCATATGATTTGTGCAACCACTATCCATGACCCATTCGGATCCACCGGAGACATAGCCCTGCAGAAGAATTAGTTCTTCTTAACCACCCACAAACGAGCAGGTGACTGAGAAGACGTTGATGCACTGGTCGAAGCAATATTAAATCGGACAGGAGTGTATTGCTTCGGTGTACCATCAAGCACACCATAAATGTAAGTCCTCTGCGAATGGTTAGCATAAGTATGAGCATATGCAATCTTAGTACGATTAATATGAGGACGATATGTATGTCGACCAGTACGATAGTATTGCTTCTGCGGAACATTTGACTCGGTCACCAAAGGATCATTTCTTGTCTCAAGAGAGTAGAAATGATTCGGTGGTACCGAAGACTTTCCCTGCATAGAATGGTTAGCAGGCAATTTTTCCACAAGTGCTTTCTGCACCCATATCTGCCTCTTGTAAAATCCATTCTTAGGTGGAGTACCTACATACTCAGCTGAAACTTTTCCCTGTTCATCTTTCATGAGATTGTAGTCTGAATCAAGTGATTCATCCACAATGACTTTGTTCATTTTGCAATCAAAACCTGAAAGGTTAGCAATATCAATGGGTTTCTCCTTAGCTAGAACCCAAACAGTCTTAGGATACTGCTCAGGCTCCCAATATGTGCCATCAGGATTTATCTTTCTTTCAAAGCCAACACCTTCATTCCTGGGATTCCTGTGAAGGAGAGCCTTCCTCAGGATATCACAGAGATATTGGTGTCCTTGCACACTTTTGAACATGCCTGTTTCAAATAAGTTTTTCAACCTGAGGAGTTCCTCGGTAACAGCAGGATTTTCCTCATCGGAGGCATTAGTATCATCAATAACAATAGGAGCTTTCCCTTTGGAAATAGTTTTGCTTCGTTCCAAACAATCCAAACAAGGTGATTCAGTTTTATCAATTGCTTCAGAACCTTGTTGAGCCATGAGAGAGAGATTGACTTTTTCCAATTCTTCATGAGCCTCTGTCAGTTTTTCGAGAGCCACTTTCCTCTGAAGAAATTCATAGGTAAGCTTCTCATAATCAACTGAAAGAAGATCATGCCGAGAGGATAATTCTTCAACCTTCTCCTTCAGAGAAGCATGCTCATTGGTTAAAGTTTGATTCTTCTCAATCTCATCGATCAACAACGTTTCTGACTTCTTAATGGTTTTGCTTAGTGAATCAAGTTCATCTTGTTGAATTGAAGCAATTTTAGCAAGTTTAGCATAGCTTATCCTAGTATCACTTTCACATGAGGAATAATCAGAAGTATCATAGGTTGACTTGGATGAAGATACCTTTGCCTTGGCCATGAAGCAATATGCAGGAGTTTCATCTTCACTACTGTTGTTGGTGAAGAATGAGCTCGAAGCATTGACTGAAGCATCTGTCGAAGCAAATGCCAATCCAGCAACACCATCTGATTCGGACCCTGAAGCAGACCTTGAGTCTTGTTCAGCTTCGGAACCAGAGGCTTCGTCTTCTGAGTTCATCTCCTTTCCCAGATAGGCCTTGGCACGATGAGAGCTACTTCGACGAGACGAGTGAGTCTTCGATGAAGAACCCTCACGCTTCTTATGATACTTCTTTATCTTATCATCATCAGAATCTTTCTTCTTTTCCCTTCTTGAACTGGAATCATGTTTCTTTGAATCATGACTTCTGGAGGATCTGTAAGGCTTCGATGAAGAGTCTCTGAGAGAATGCTTCGATTTGTTCTCAGCTTCCCACAGAGGGCAATCAGCAATATAGTGTCCTGGTTTCTTGCACTTATAGCAGCAGTTGTCCTTCGATGGAGAGCTTCTTGAGGATGAACGGTGAGAAGAATGACTCGAGCTTCTTGAAGGATAACTCTTCTTGGGTGAAGAAAAACCTTTCTTCTGAAAGCTATTGAAGCGTCTCATTATCAGTGCCAAATCATTTCCAATGCTTGCAGGATCATCTGATTCGACACCTGAAGCAGAACTGACTTCGGGCGAAGAATGACGCGAAGCTTTTGCTTTCAGAGCAAGAGATCTTCTTCGAGAACCATTTATGTCACGTTTCTCATCTTCTTCCATTTCAAAGGTAGTGAGTCTCTCAAGAACATCAGCAGCAACAAGATGTCTGTAATCAGACCTTTCCTTGATCATCAGAACAATGTGATCGAATGAATCATCTAGCGAGCGAAGAAGTGTTCTGACAACTGAGTGAGGATTTATATCATCAGCACCGAGGGAAATCAACTCATTTGCCAGAGCTGTGAGTCTGCTGTAAATTGAGTGAACCTTTTCACCCTCGAGTCTTTTGAAGCGATAGAATTTGCTTCGGAGTGTGTCAATTCTGGCATCTCTCTGAGTAGAAACACCTTCACCAATCTTTTCAAGATAGTCCCAGACACCTTTTGTCGAAGGAATATTCTTCACTTCATGATACTTTTCTGGAGTCAAGTGATTTGTGATGAACACCCAGACAACCGAATCAAGATCCATCAGTTGAGCTTCTTCAGGAGTGATAGCATTCTTGTCAGTAACTGTAACACCATGTAAGACAACTTGCCATGCAGTGGAATTGATAGCCATAATATTCCTCTTCATCTTGTCCTTCCAGTAAGAGTAGTCCTTCCCATTGAAAATAAGAATAGGTTCGCCAGAGCGAATAGCTGCGAAAGACATACTAGAAGACATACTTGAAAACACTCCAGGAGGTTAATCCAAAAAGAGTGCCTAGCTCTGATACCAATTGTTAGACCAAGTATGTGATCAGAGGGGGAGGGGGTGAATGATCACTTCAAAATTTCGCATGAAACTTTGAAGTGAAGCATAACACAGCAATCGAAACTATTCAACAGAAAGGTAAACATTGAAGCAGAACATAGTGAATCAAAAGTATCGAATCAATTGCATCGAAGCAGAACTCTGAAGCAATTGACAAACAGAATGTAAGTGCGGAAAGTAAAATGAACTCTTGACTCGGCGATGTTTGTTCGACCAGTTCACACTCAGCAAAGTGCTACGTCTGGTTGGAGGGACTTGTGATTGAACACAGGAGCTAACCTCTCTCCGTCCGTATCTCCACTGCACCAATCTCCTTGAGCTTGGTCAGTTCTTCACTCTTGGTTGATTATTGAGGAAATCACCGAAACCTTTGACAAACTGGACTTCGAGGCGACAATGACTCTTCGCTCTCTGAAGAACAACTCTCTAACCGTCTAGGAGAATTGCAGTTCTCCAAGATAACAAGGCTAGCAAACTTTTTCCTAAGTCAGAAATAATCAACTCAGATCAATAGGACTTATGCTTCGGTGTATTGGTTTTTGGTTTTCTTCGGTGGGGTTGCTCTCTCTCTCTCCTCTGTAAGGAATCAATCTTGAGCAGCCACCAGCCAATGAGGGCTGGGGTGGCGTATTTATAGGTGGCAATCCCAAGGTGCGAAATGACTGAAGTGACCCGATGTGACAGCTTGACACCTGTCCCCAACGGTCATATTTCCAATCAAAGCGCAACTTTACTTGCGGTCCAAGTAAAGCTGACTCACGGACTTGGTTCTGCTTCAGGAGCCGAAAGAACAAAGTCTTCGCTGGTGAAGCATTACCTAGCTCACATGAGATTTCTTCGACTCTGGCTTCTCACTGGTTTAGATTCGATCTGAGTCTTTTCATCAAAACCTTCGGAATACATTTACTAAACCCCTCTTGATAGTACGGTTTTTCCTACGACTCAAAGAAGTAAAAAGAACTATGCAAAAACAACTAAGTCTTGCGCCATCTTGATCAACTTCTTCGATGAGACTTGCTTCAGGATTCCTTATCTTTTTAGGGGTCGACATCCGTGATAAGCTTCGCTCCAGAGGATATGCTTCGATAAATGAGTAAATCTTCGTTGAAGCTTTATCACCAACCTATAACTTCAGGAACCTAACAATCTGTTTCACACTAGAAAACTTGTTAGTTCCTCTACTGTTTTGACCAACAATATCCAAAACTCATGAGGGTATAACTTTGCTCTTACAATCTCCCCCTTTTTGGACTATTGTTGACAAAACAGGCATCGATAATAGATTTGGAATTTTGAATTGAGATGAGAGCAAACTCTAAGATATGAAGCTTTTGACTCACCCTGAATGCAAGCATCGAAGATTTTTATAATCGAAGTAAATGCTTGTTGAAGAATATCATCAATGGGAAGCCTAACACATATCCTAGCGAATCAATTGCATACAAAGATAATTTGTCTTGAAGAACATGCAATCATCCAATGACCTGTGAACTTAAGAAAAATAACCACCTGCAAGATAAAATATAGGAGAGCAGCTTGCAAGCACGGGGTTATTAACATATACAAAGATTAAACAGTTCACAACCGAAGTAAAACGTTAAGATACAACCCAATCGAAGTGAATGGAATGTTTGTCGAATCTTAACACACGCAAAATCGAATCGAATCAAATCCCAAAACCCCGCAGCGAATCTAAACTCAATCGATGCTACTTTCTCCCCCTTTTTGTCAAGAATTGGACAAAAGGTTGAGAGGCAAATCGAGAGCATTTACGCGTCAGCTGCATCCCTGGAACCCTGCGGAAAGTCTTCTCCTGATGAAGAAGCATCTCCAGAAGTTTCGCCTTCGGTCGAAGCCGGTGACTCTTCCTCGTCGAAGTCCATCGGCGCTTGAAGCAATTCAAGGTTGCTGTCATCGAGGGGATCGTCTTCGTGCTTCGATGTGTGGGAGTCTTCATCAAAGAAAGTGTCGGGGCGAATCTGTTCGGCAGAGTTGACGAATAATACTTCTTCGATTTTCTCCAGCGGTGGGATCTTGGGGTTGGGGCGATCAACCGAATCATTTCTGGAAAAGTTCCTCTGCAGATGGGGATATTCCTTGAATATGCGGTCAGCTTCAAGTTTCTTCACAGAGTTAAACTTCCTGAGGCCTTTCCATGAATGAAGCTTCAATACCTTCAAGTATTGGTTGTTGTTCATTGCAATGTTTCCAACTCGGTTAATCTCATCTGACAAGTGTTGCATCTGACGTTGATTGCCTTCGATGAAGTTTTCTAGCAGCTGTTGGTTTCGAATGGCAACCTCGAAGTGATACACTTCCTTCTGGTAACGCTTCGACATGTTGCGCTCATTTATATGCTGTCTGACTCCTACATATGTTGCAAAGGGGTCATTTGGCCGCCTGAAGATGTTCATTGTATCGCGGACCGGAGGACAGAACAGCTTCGGGTGATGCTTCGCTGTGAATTCTTCGCTGCTTCCATGGTTGCAAATGGCTTGCAGCCAAGGAGCATATGGCTTCAGTTGATTTACCAATTCAGCAGCTTGTACCATGTTTCGAAGAAAACAATCCTCGAAGTCAAATACATGTCCATGAGTGAGCTTCATAAGTGCATGACGAGTGGGATATAGGATATTTGATTCTTCATTCGCTGTATTGAGAGGCATCAGTGAGTTTGACAGGATATGGAACCATGTCTTGGAATTGAACACCAGATGCTTCGGGCGAATGTTTTCTGGCATATGATCTCCAGTGACTTCGGGATCCAGTAAAGATGCGAATTCAGCTTCAGTGGGATCCGGTAACATGTGAACCTTTGCAAGTTTGCCAGTGTGTCTTGGAATGTTCACAATTTCCATGAATTCTTCGGAGTACATCCTGAAGACTTTCCCTTAAATCATCCATTCAAGAATCCAAGTGCTAGTGTCTTCTGGGGTTCCAGAGACATACAAAGTAGCATAGAATTGCTTCACTAGCTCTGAGTTAAATGGAGTTTCCATGGCAAATAATCCAGTCAGGTTCTGTGCTTCGATAGTTTCCACGATGTTTTGGAAGCACGTGGCAGCAGATAAACTGTGCATATCCAAGTACCTATGTCTGAACAGTACGCCTTTCTGGCAGTAAAGCTTCGTGTACAAAATCTGTTGTTCAGCTGTCCAGAATCTAAGATCATCAGCAGTTCTTGGTGAATCATATGGACTAGTGCCAAAGAATCGAAGCTTCTTGCGATGAACTTCTATGTCAAATTCAGGACCATGCCTTGACGAAGTTCCTTCTCCCAGGAAAATGGGAAAGGTCTCTCTTGGGTAAAGAGAGTCCAACTGTGTGTCTTGAGCAGGAATGCAATGCCTTCGTGCATCTGTGATTCGCCTCTGCGGTTGAGTGACTAAAGCCAACTCATTTGCTTCGGCTCCTGCTTCGACATCAGCATCTGCATTGGCTTCAGCATGAACAGCTTTATCTTGAGCTTCTTCTTCTTTATCTTCAGACTCTTCAGCAGAGTGAGTTGAAGAGTAATCTTTGTCTGGAATGGCTTGACGGGGTGGAGATGGTTGTGGAGCAAAATTGTCTTGAGAAGACGGTTGTGGAGCTTGTTGAGGTGGGTTTGGAGTTGGAGCACGGGGTGGAACAGCTTCAGGGGAGGATGGCTTCGATGTAGGTTTTCCAAGTTTGATGATTTTGCATCGTGGAGGCGATGCCTTTCTTGGTGCTTTCTTGGTCGGGTGGGAGCTAACTTCATCAACTTCTTCGGTGTCAGCAATCAGTCGTCTCTTCCTTGGTTGCAGCTTGGGAAGAGGTGAAGCTAATTGCTGGACCATGGCTTCACGCTTCTTGGAGTCAAGCGCCATGACCGAAGCATTATGCGTTTTGCAGCATTCTTCGATAGCGGATTTCAGCTTGCCTTGAAAAATTTGAAGATTCTGCTTGGTTTGCTCATTTACAGCAGCAATTTTCTTCGAAGCAGCAGTCGCTTTGCTCTTGAAATCCTCATCAGATTCTTCATCAGCTTTCTTCTGAAATTTCAGGATCTTTGCAATTTCTGATCTGTCCCTTGAATGCAGATCTCTCAGCTGATTGTACAAAGTTTCGACCATTGCTGAAAGATTGGGTGAGATATATGTATCTCCAATATCCACAGTGTGAGGATGAATGGCTTCAGCAAGCTTGAAATATGTCTGGCTCAGACCCAGACAGTCCCACAGTTCACCTTCCCTAGCATCTGGAAAGTTGTGTTCACTTTGTTCGGCTTCAATTTGGGCTTCGGGGAGAGGAGCTGCGACAGGCTTCGGGGGCAAGTCCTTCGGCGCCATGTCCACAGTAGCTTCGTTTTGAGCGGCCCTAGCAGATTTTTCTGCTCTCTTCGTGCGAACAATATCAAGCTGAGCTTGGCGTTTGCCTTCAGCTTCAGCAAGTTGTTTGGCTTCGGCGGCTGCCTTAGCCTCTTGGGCTTTAGCTTCAGCTAGCTTGCGCTTCGCTTCAGCTTGCTGGTTAGATTCAGCCAGCGCTTTCCTTTTCTTTTCCAGCTCAGCAGCTTCTCTATCTGCTATCTCTTTCTCTTTTGCTTCTCTCTCTGCCTTAGCCTTGGCTCGAGCTTCGGCATGCAGGCGTTCAGCTTCGATGAGGTCTCTTTTCCTCAACTCAACTTCTGTCAGCTTCTTGGTGCCAACCTGGGCAAAAGTTTGACCCGGCTTAGCCACAGTTACCTTCGGCTTCGGAGCTTTAACTGGTTCTGGAGCTTTGGCTTCGGGGAGGGCAGCAGGCTTAGCCACAAGCTTTGCCTTCGGATCATGCCGTTCCTTGGTTCTCTGCTCGGTTGGAACTGTACGGCGGGGAGGCTTAGACGACAAGGGTGCCTCGACCACCAAGTTCGTCAAGTCAATGTTCCTCTTTGGAGCAGGAGGTGTTGTAGGTTCATGATATTTAACACCCTTAGGAGCAGTTGGCTTCGCTCCAGCCTTTTTCTTCAGAGGCTTCTTAAACAGTTTCTTCTTAGGACTTGGGGGGATGGGTGAGTGCTCTGACTCATCATCTGCTTCATCAGCAGGATCTTCATCGATCGAGTCTTCAAGCTGTGCAGCTGCATCAGCTTCGTCATCGGCTTCGTGTTCAGCTTCCTCTTCTGAAGCAGGAGGAGGTGAATCACTTAGCTTCCGAAGCTTTCGCCTCTTCTTAGGCTTCGATGGTTCGGCTTCATCATGCCCAGCAGCAGCAAGAGCTTTAGCTTTCTTCTCGTCTCGGATCCTCTTCTTCTCAGCCAGAATAGCAAGCCTCTCTTGCTCTTCAGGATAGTCATCCGGGGACTTGAGAGAGTTTGGGTGCGGGACAGCCGGAGGCTTCGGGTAGTACTTCTTCCGGTTGGCTGTTGTGTACTGAGCGCACATGGCGGTGGTGTACCGATAGGGTGGACTGAAGGCGAATTGCATTGCCCACTTCCAAGTTGGAATGCTTTTATACTTGTACCACCTGATAGCCCAATATCGACGAATCTTTTGCAGTTGAATCTTTCTATCATGATCTGTCTCTTCCGGCGGGGTGTCATAGCCCATCTTGAGGCGAATGGCTTCGGGTATGCCTCGAGCATTATTCACTTCCTTTGTTTTGCCACCTTTGCCCTTCTGCTTCGGTGGCTCAGGGAAATTCTCAAGACCATCAACTATGGGAGACTCATTCCCCATGGCAGCCTCTTCGTCAGACATCCTGTGAATAGAATCATAGACAAGAGGGAAACAAGGAGAGGGAATGAATAAGCACAGGCAATAGTTTCGACCAAAACAAATCAATTTTGATATGAACCCAGATCAATCTCAGATTGGATGCATCGTCTCTGTATGATTTTTGGCTAGAACTAGTTCGAAAACAAGACCTAACCTAAGCCAAAACAGAGAATGAATCGAATCTTGTCCACTGACCTGAGAAGATGAGATAGCTTTGATGCTAAGAACAGCTTTCCCAAGTTGTAAAGATCAGCATGGATCAAACAGCCCTAAAACAGAAATCAAAACCCTAACTATCTCAGATCCAAACCCTAGATGAAGAACACAGATAAACAGATTGAATCCAAGGGGTTGTGCATACCCTAACTTGGTGACGCACGGCGGCTACGGCGACGCAAGGCGGAGAAGTGCTCTGCGTCGACGGAGAAGGTCCACGGCGGCGGCGTTCCGGCAGTTAAGCGGCGACGGCGACGACGAGGACGAGGAGCTCTGCGGACGCTCGAGGAGGAAGACGGAGGAGTCGGGGCGAATGAATGTGTGGGAACGGTTTCGATGGGGGGATCGTCTTAAATAGGCACGATCTGGAGCGGTTACCAGATCACATCGAACGGTTCACAGCGACTGACTCTTCCGATTCAACGGCTCAGATATGGTGGCGTATCGCGAGTGAAACTCAACGACCCGGAGAAGACGGGGACTCAACGGCCGAAGAATAAGTCTTGACTGAGAGCAAAAACTTCGATAAAGTTGGAAGCATTTGATTTGGAACTCAATGACATTCGAAGCAATATGCTTTTCATTTCAATTGTGCTTAACATTCAAGATTGAAAAGATTGGAAGCGAAGCAGAATGGAGGGGTAGGGTCCGAAACTTATCACTTCGAAGAACAACATCGAAGCTAAAAGTGATAAGCATAGGGGACAAAAGAAATGAATAAATAAAGCAAACTAAACACAGAACAAAAAGCAAATGGAAAACGAAGCTAAACTTGGGCGAAGCAAAACTCAAGCGAAACTAAACAAAAATAACACAACGAAGGTGAATATATACAGTGAATAGTTTCGATCTTACTGAACATTGTGTGAGTCTAAGATGTTCAGCTCACATCTCAATGCACAAAACCTTTTCTCGTCCAATGGCTTCGTGAAAATATCTGCCAATTGATCTTTAGTTCTTACATGGCTAATCTCAATGTCTTCGCGCTGAACATGATCTCGAAGAAAATGATGACGAATATCGATATGCTTCGTTCGAGAGTGTTGCACAGGATTGTGAGCAATCTTGATGGCACTCTCATTGTCACAAAGCAGAGGGATTTTCTTCATATGAATACCATAATCTTTCAGCGTCTACTTAAGCCAAAGTATTTGAGTGCAGCATGAGCCAGCAGCAATGTATTCAGCTTCAGCAGTAGATATTGAGACACAATTCTGTTTCTTTGAAGCCCAACACACAAGAGATCTACCAAGAAAATGACAAGTGCCTGAGGTAGATTTCCTGTCAACCCTATCACCAGCCCAGTCTGAATCAGAATATCCAATCAAATCAAACTGAGTGCCTTTGGGATACCAAAGTCCCAACGAAGGAGTATGTGCTAGATATCGAAGAATTCGCTTCACAGCAATATGATGCGATTCCTTCGGATTTGCCTGAAAACGAGCACAAATACAAACTGATAGCATGATGTCAGGTCTAGATGCACATAAGTATAAGAGTGAGCCTATCATAGACCGAAACTTTTTCTGATCGAAGGGTTTCCCTTTCTCATCTGCATCAAGAAAACCATTAGTAGGCATGGGAGTTCTAATGGCCTTGCATTCAGCAAGATCAAATTTCTTCAGGCAATCCTTCAAGTATTTCTCTTGTGAAATAAAGGTGCCATTCTTCTGTTGTCGAATCTGAAGTCCAAGGAAAATTTTTAATTCTCCCATCATTGACATCTCATATTTCTTCGACATCATCCTTGCAAATTCTTCGCTGATCTCAGTGTTAGTACAGCCAAAAATGATATCATCTACATATATCTGACACACAAATAGATCATTGTTATATGATCGAGTGAAAAGAGTGGGATCAGTTGTTCCTGGTTTGAAGCCTTTCTTTAGGAGGAAATCCTTCAGTGTTTCATACCAAGCACGAGGTGCTTGCTTCAGTCCATACAAAGCTTTGTGAAGCCTGTACACCATATCAGGATTCTTCAAGTTTTCAAAACCTGGAGGCTGCATAACATACACTTCTTCTTCGATTTCACCATTAAGAAAAGCACTCTTGACATCCATTTGATATAGCAATATATTTTTGTGGTTAGCAAAAGCAAGCATGACACGAATGGATTCGAGACGGGCTACTGGAGCATAGGTTTCACCAAAGTCAATGCCTTCGATTTGGGTGTAACCTTGTGCTACCAATCTAGCCTTATTTCTTACCACAATACCGTCTTCATCTTGCTTGTTGCGAAATATCCACTTGGTGCCAATAACGTTGTGCTTCGAGGGATCTGGCCTTTCAACAAGTGACCAGACTTTGTTCCTTTCAAACTGGTGAAGTTCTTCCATCATAGCCAATAACCAATCAGGGTCTTTCATGGCTTCATCATATTTTGAAGGCTCTAGCATAGAGACAAAGGAAAAATTTCCACAGAAGTTAGCCAAGCGAGTGCGAGATCGAGTAGTGGGACGACCTGGTAGATTGATATCTTCGAGAATCGAATCCACAACAACTCTTCTTCGAACTCGTGATAAAGCAGTATCATTTGCTTCAGGCTCAGCATCTGCTTCAGGATCTGCATCAGCTTCGGGTTCAGCTTTAGCATTTCCTTCGTTCCCTTGACCTTCTTCGTCCTGTTCATCATTAGCTTCAGGATGGTGATCTCCAGCACCCCGGGCTATGTGTGGGAACATTGGACCATCATCATCCCTTACAGCTTGACGTTCATTAGCTTCGACAGGGCGAATCTCACCAATAGCCATGGACCTAATCACTTCATCAAGTGGAGGTTCATCTAGATCATGAGGCAAATGCTCCTTTTGAGAGCCATTAGTTTCATCAAATCTTACATTTACAGTTTCCATAACTTTCCCAAAGTGAGAGTTATAGACTCTGTAAGTGTGAGAGTTTGAGCCATAACCTAAAACAAAACCTTCATGTGCCTTAGGGGCAAATTTGGAGCTATGATTCATATCTCTAATAAAGCATGGAGCACCAAATACCCTAAGATATGAGACATTTGGTTTGTTACCAGTGATAAGCTCATGTGAAGTTTTCTTCAAGAATTTGTGAAGGTAAACCTTGTTGATGATGTGACATGCAGTATTGATTGCTTCGGCCCAGAACCTAATAGGAGTCTTGTATTCAGCAAGCATAGTTCTGGCCATCTCAATAAGAGTTCTATTCTTCCTTTCAACTACACCATTCTGTTGAGGTGTATAAGCAGCAGAGAACTCATGAGTAAAACCATAATCATCAAGAAAATCTTCAATATTAGTATTCTTGAATTCAGTTCCATTATCACTTCGGATATTCTTCAGAGATAATTCATATTCTCTTTGAGCTCTCTTAGCGAATGACTTGAAGATTTCAACCACTTTGCTCTTGTCATCCAAAAAGAAAACCCAAGAATATCGTGAGAAGTCATCAACAATAACTAGACCATATTTGTTTCCTCCCAGACTTGCATAATTTTGAGGACCAAAAAGATCCATATGAAGCAATTCAAGAGGACGAGTGGTAGTCATGATGGTCTTCGCTGAATGATGTTTCTTCGTAATTTTACCAGCTTCGCAAGCACTGCAGAGACGATCCTTATCGAATTTTACTTCGGTAAGATCAACAACATGATTCTTCTTCACTAAGTTATGAAGATTTCTCATCCCTGCATGACCAAGTCTTCGATGCCATAACCAACCAGATGAAGCTTTTGCCATTAAGCAAGTGGATACAGCAGGGCCCGAAGAAAAATCAACAATGTATAGATCTCCCTTACGGTAACCCTCGAAGAAAAATGAATAGTCATCGTGTGAAAAGACAACACAACGCGAAGCAGAAAACAACACAAGCATACCCATATCGCATAACTTTGAAATAGACATAAGATTATATCCAAGTGATTGAACTAGCATAACCTTGTCAATGTGCTTATCCTTCGATATGGCAATCTTACCCAAACCTAACACTTTACCTTTGTTGTTGTCACCGAAGGTAATGTACTTCAGAGAAGATTGAGATAGTTTTTCTTCGGTGAACAACTCCTTTTCTCCGGTCATATGATTTGTGCAACCACTATCCATGACCCATTCGGATCCACCGGAGACATAGCCCTGCAGAAGAATTAGTTCTTCTTAACCACCCACAAACGAGCAGGTGACTGAGAAGACGTTGATGCACTGGTCGAAGCAATATTAAATCGGACAGGAGTGTATTGCTTCGGTGTACCATCAAGCACACCATAAATGTAAGTCCTCTGCGAATGGTTAGCATAAGTATGAGCATATGCAATCTTAGTACGATTAATATGAGGACGATATGTATGTCGACCAGTACGATAGTATTGCTTCTGCGGAACATTTGACTCGGTCACCAAAGGATCATTTCTTGTCTCAAGAGAGTAGAAATGATTCGGTGGTACCGAAGACTTTCCCTGCATAGAATGGTTAGCAGGCAATTTTTCCACAAGTGCTTTCTGCACCCATATCTGCCTCTTGTAAAATCCATTCTTAGGTGGAGTACCTACATACTCAGCTGAAACTTTTCCCTGTTCATCTTTCATGAGATTGTAGTCTGAATCAAGTGATTCATCCACAATGACTTTGTTCATTTTGCAATCAAAACCTGAAAGGTTAGCAATATCAATGGGTTTCTCCTTAGCTAGAACCCAAACAGTCTTAGGATACTGCTCAGGCTCCCAATATGTGCCATCAGGATTTATCTTTCTTTCAAAGCCAACACCTTCATTCCTGGGATTCCTGTGAAGGAGAGCCTTCCTCAGGATATCACAGAGATATTGGTGTCCTTGCACACTTTTGAACATGCCTGTTTCAAATAAGTTTTTCAACCTGAGGAGTTCCTCGGTAACAGCAGGATTTTCCTCATCGGAGGCATTAGTATCATCAATAACAATAGGAGCTTTCCCTTTGGAAATAGTTTTGCTTCGTTCCAAACAATCCAAACAAGGTGATTCAGTTTTATCAATTGCTTCAGAACCTTGTTGAGCCATGAGAGAGAGATTGACTTTTTCCAATTCTTCATGAGCCTCTGTCAGTTTTTCGAGAGCCACTTTCCTCTGAAGAAATTCATAGGTAAGCTTCTCATAATCAACTGAAAGAAGATCATGCCGAGAGGATAATTCTTCAACCTTCTCCTTCAGAGAAGCATGCTCATTGGTTAAAGTTTGATTCTTCTCAATCTCATCGATCAACAACGTTTCTGACTTCTTAATGGTTTTGCTTAGTGAATCAAGTTCATCTTGTTGAATTGAAGCAATTTTAGCAAGTTTAGCATAGCTTATCCTAGTATCACTTTCACATGAGGAATAATCAGAAGTATCATAGGTTGACTTGGATGAAGATACCTTTGCCTTGGCCATGAAGCAATATGCAGGAGTTTCATCTTCACTACTGTTGTTGGTGAAGAATGAGCTCGAAGCATTGACTGAAGCATCTGTCGAAGCAAATGCCAATCCAGCAACACCATCTGATTCGGACCCTGAAGCAGACCTTGAGTCTTGTTCAGCTTCGGAACCAGAGGCTTCGTCTTCTGAGTTCATCTCCTTTCCCAGATAGGCCTTGGCACGATGAGAGCTACTTCGACGAGACGAGTGAGTCTTCGATGAAGAACCCTCACGCTTCTTATGATACTTCTTTATCTTATCATCATCAGAATCTTTCTTCTTTTCCCTTCTTGAACTGGAATCATGTTTCTTTGAATCATGACTTCTGGAGGATCTGTAAGGCTTCGATGAAGAGTCTCTGAGAGAATGCTTCGATTTGTTCTCAGCTTCCCACAGAGGGCAATCAGCAATATAGTGTCCTGGTTTCTTGCACTTATAGCAGCAGTTGTCCTTCGATGGAGAGCTTCTTGAGGATGAACGGTGAGAAGAATGACTCGAGCTTCTTGAAGGATAACTCTTCTTGGGTGAAGAAAAACCTTTCTTCTGAAAGCTATTGAAGCGTCTCATTATCAGTGCCAAATCATTTCCAATGCTTGCAGGATCATCTGATTCGACACCTGAAGCAGAACTGACTTCGGGCGAAGAATGACGCGAAGCTTTTGCTTTCAGAGCAAGAGATCTTCTTCGAGAACCATTTATGTCACGTTTCTCATCTTCTTCCATTTCAAAGGTAGTGAGTCTCTCAAGAACATCAGCAGCAACAAGATGTCTGTAATCAGACCTTTCCTTGATCATCAGAACAATGTGATCGAATGAATCATCTAGCGAGCGAAGAAGTGTTCTGACAACTGAGTGAGGATTTATATCATCAGCACCGAGGGAAATCAACTCATTTGCCAGAGCTGTGAGTCTGCTGTAAATTGAGTGAACCTTTTCACCCTCGAGTCTTTTGAAGCGATAGAATTTGCTTCGGAGTGTGTCAATTCTGGCATCTCTCTGAGTAGAAACACCTTCACCAATCTTTTCAAGATAGTCCCAGACACCTTTTGTCGAAGGAATATTCTTCACTTCATGATACTTTTCTGGAGTCAAGTGATTTGTGATGAACACCCAGACAACCGAATCAAGATCCATCAGTTGAGCTTCTTCAGGAGTGATAGCATTCTTGTCAGTAACTGTAACACCATGTAAGACAACTTGCCATGCAGTGGAATTGATAGCCATAATATTCCTCTTCATCTTGTCCTTCCAGTAAGAGTAGTCCTTCCCATTGAAAATAAGAATAGGTTCGCCAGAGCGAATAGCTGCGAAAGACATACTAGAAGACATACTTGAAAACACTCCAGGAGGTTAATCCAAAAAGAGTGCCTAGCTCTGATACCAATTGTTAGACCAAGTATGTGATCAGAGGGGGAGGGGGTGAATGATCACTTCAAAATTTCGCATGAAACTTTGAAGTGAAGCATAACACAGCAATCGAAACTATTCAACAGAAAGGTAAACATTGAAGCAGAACATAGTGAATCAAAAGTATCGAATCAATTGCATCGAAGCAGAACTCTGAAGCAATTGACAAACAGAATGTAAGTGCGGAAAGTAAAATGAACTCTTGACTCGGCGATGTTTGTTCGACCAGTTCACACTCAGCAAAGTGCTACGTCTGGTTGGAGGGACTTGTGATTGAACACAGGAGCTAACCTCTCTCCGTCCGTATCTCCACTGCACCAATCTCCTTGAGCTTGGTCAGTTCTTCACTCTTGGTTGATTATTGAGGAAATCACCGAAACCTTTGACAAACTGGACTTCGAGGCGACAATGACTCTTCGCTCTCTGAAGAACAACTCTCTAACCGTCTAGGAGAATTGCAGTTCTCCAAGATAACAAGGCTAGCAAACTTCTTCCTAAGTCAGAAATAATCAACTCAGATCAATAGGACTTATGCTTCGGTGTATTGGTTTTTGGTTTTCTTCGGTGGGGTTGCTCTCTCTCTCTCCTCTGTAAGGAATCAATCTTGAGCAGCCACCAGCCAATGAGGGCTGGGGTGGCGTATTTATAGGTGGCAATCCCAAGGTGCGAAATGACTGAAGTGACCCGATGTGACAGCTTGACACCTGTCCCCAACGGTCATATTTCCAATCAAAGCGCAACTTTACTTGCGGTCCAAGTAAAGCTGACTCACGGACTTGGTTCTGCTTCAGGAGCCGAAAGAACAAAGTCTTCGCTGGTGAAGCATTAACTAGCTCACATGAGATTTCTTCGACTCTGGCTTCTCACTGGTTTAGATTCGATCTGAGTCTTTTCATCAAAACCTTCGGAATACATTTACTAAACCCCTCTTGATAGTACGGTTTTTCCTACGACTCAAAGAAGTAAAAAGAACTATGCAAAAACAACTAAGTCTTGCGCCATCTTGATCAACTTCTTCGATGAGACGTGCTTCAGGATTCCTTATCTTTTTAGGGGTCGACATCCGTGATAAGCTTCGCTCCAGAGGATATGCTTCGATAAATGAGTAAATCTTCGTTGAAGCTTTATCACCAACCTATAACTTCAGGAACTTAACCATCTGTTTCACACTAGAAAACTTGTTAGTTCCTCTACTGTTTTGACCAACAATATCCAAAACTCATGAGGGTATAACTTTGATCTTACACACTCCCTGAAGAACAAGTTTACTCCTAATCCTACTTTTGCTACGTCTCGTATATGCATCACTGATCCTGATTATGATTCTCTGTTGACCTTTCACTTATATCCACAGTTGAAGCTGATCCCTTTTATGGCAGAGAAAATGATGATGCTATCGGGCACCTGACCAGACTCACTGAGATGGGTGGCTTGTTTACTACTGATGAAAGGATTCGGAACTTTTATGTGACCAAGCTTCTTCCGTTTTCCTTGAAAGGAGATGCTAGAGCATGGTATGATGCACTACCATGTGGTTCCATTCAGAGTCCTCAAGATATGGCTATATCTTTCGTTGATAAGTATTTTCCTGCTCATATGCAACATGCTGCTTTGCAAAGAATTTATAACTTTAAACAGTTGCAGGATGGGCATCTCCCTAAAGCTTGGGGGAGATTTTGCAGTTTGCTGAAGGCTAGACCGGGACATGAGATCCCTAAGATTGAATTACTAGATATAATTTATGCTGGTCTAACCGATGGGTCTAAATCCTATCTAGATAGTTGTGCTGGTTGTGTTTTCACACAAAGAACACAGGACGATGCGGAAGAATTGATGGGCAAGATTGCGAAAAACCATGTAGATTGGTCCGTTCCTGAACCACCTCCACCACCAAAGAAGAGGGGCATGCTTGTCCTAAGCCTGGAAGATATGCAAGAAGCAAAGAAGTCTATAAAAGAGAAATGAATTAAAGCTAAAGACATGAAGAATCTACCCCCAATTGAGAAGCTGTGTGAGCCTACCACTCACCCACCTATGGTAGAGGTACACTCTCTTTTAGATTTCAATGCAAGTGACATCCCTAAACGTAAACCTCCTGACCAATGTTTAGATGAGCTTGATAATTTTATTATGAAGCAGAGTCACTTCAATGAGAATATACAAGGTCAGTTGCATGATAATACTCTTGCTATCAAAAGTTTGCTTGATGTTCTAGGAAGAACAGTTAATGATGTTAAATGTCTTGTGAAGCATATTCATATGGTTCAAACTCAGCTTGAACAAATTTCTAATGTGCAAAAAGATTTGCTTGCTAATAATTCCAAACAAGAAAATTTACAATCTTATGGTATAAAGACCCGGGGTGGAACTCACACCCAGGACCCTCTCTATCCAGAAGGGCATCCAAAGAGGATCAAGCAAGATTCTTAAGTGCAGGAAGAAGAAGTTGTTAGCTCTCCAAAGAATAATAAGAAGAAGAAACACAAGGAAGCTGACAATTCCAATGATCCTATAGAAGAAGAGGAAGAAGTTGTTGATCCAAACAACATATCTACCTCCGATGCTGAGACTGAAGACGGTGCTGAACCTGAAAAAGATGCTGAAAGGAATGATCCACCCGAGGTTCGTGAAGAAGAAGCACCCGATAAGCGCAAGAAGTATACTATAGAAGACTTTCTTGCAAGGAGACATGGGAAGGAACGAGAACCATGGGTACAGAAACCCATGCCTTTCCCAAGCAAGTCCGTCAAAACCAAAGAAGAAGAGCACTAAAACAAGTTTTGTGAGTGGATGAAACCTCTTTTTCTTCAAATCCCTTTGACTGATGCTATTAAGTTACCTCCTTACTCTAAATATATGAAATATATTGTTACTAATAAAAAGAAAAGTCCCTAATGAGGCAATATCTACTATGCTTTCTAACTACTCTTTCAGTGGCAAGATTCCTGAGAAGCTCGGTGACCCAGGTATACCCACCATTCCTTGCTCCATAAAATATAATTCTGTTAGAACTGCTTTATGTGATCTTGGTGCAGGAGTGAGTTGTATGCCCTTTTCTCTCTACAAAAGACTTTGTTTAGAGAAACTAATTCCTACAGATATCTCTCTCCAGATGGCCGACAAGTCCACGGCCGTCCTGATCGGTATTTGTGAGGATGTTCCTGTTGAAGTTTCCAATTGCTTAATACATACTGATTTTGTTGTGTTTGACATGCCCGAGGATGGGAGCATGTCCATTATCCTTCGTAGACCTTTTCTTAACACCGCAGGTGCTGTTATTTATTGCAATAAAGGGAAGGTTACCTTCAACGTGAATGACAAAGAACAAACGGTGTATTTTCTGAAGAAGATCGACAAAAGGCATGGCCTTAACTCCATTGAGAATATCGAGACCGTGAAGATTGGAGAATGGGATTGTCCACTACATGTATACCATAAATACAAGACAATTATGGTTGGGACAATGTCCATTAAAGTGAGAGTGCAATGATCACTTCATAAGAGGCGAGACTTTCTGCGCTATATACCACAGGTTTGTTGGTAAGACTTGATCAACCTTGCTAACTAGCATGTTTTATATAGGTAAGAAGTTGAGATTGTTATGTTTTCATTTTCTTTAGCTTTTATTCTCCTTGTTGTACCCAAGTTTTTGTGTTTAAAGCTTCACTTGTTCTAACTTTTGTTTCAAGTTCACGAAAGTTTTTGCAGCTTTTTGAACTTTGAAAAATTCTCTACAGTGAAGTTGCCCAGAAAATTCCAGAAAAATCAAAATCAAATTTTCCAGGTAAAAATCTATTAGGAGGCACCTGTGGCTGACCAGGGGGGTTCACCCCTGGCCCAGGAGTCCAGGTGGCGCGGCCCAGCTCCTGGCCACGACACCCACCCTCCTGGGGGCCACAGGCACCCCTGGTGGCCTCTCTTCCCTCACTCTCTCTCCTTCCTCCCAAAAACTCGTGTTCTTGCTCTGGTTCTGCTGTTCTTGCTGTTCTTGAGCACGGAACCTCGATCTCCTTCTACAACCACTTATTTGAGCTGAAATTTGGAACAAATACTCTCTGGTATGTGACTCCCTCACCCCTCCAATTAGTTTTCTAGTTGGTGGCTTCATTAGTGAGTATTTAGTGGTTCTAGGTGTTATTTAGTTGAGCTTAAATGTTTGTGTAGAAATTTATTTTTCAAGTTTTGTTGCTAGTTTGATCCTTGATAAAGTAAGTAGAATGTTTTGCCCAAACTAGTTTTGCTTAAATCTTCGTTTTTATGAATTGTTAAAAATTTCAGAAATGGAGAGGCTAGGAAAGTGGCTTAGGAAGAAGAAACCTGAGCGCTCTAGCCGTATTACGCGTTCCGCAGCTTCACCTTCGACCACGAGGGTGAGCTATAATGAAGATATCATACCCATAGAGATGTTGGACGCGTCACCCGCGAAAGCCATGGCATTTCCATCCGAAGATTTCATGGAGGATGCCGGCATACAAGAAGAGTTCTATGCTCTGTGTGCCAATGCAGGTTTGACACGGCTTGTTACGAGCCGTGTACCACAGTACGAGACACTCACCGCTATTTTTATTAACAGTTTCAGGTTTTATTTTGACAATGATACTGTGGTGTTTCGACTTTATGAAAGATTGCTGGCCATGCCTATGAGTATATTTTGTTAAGCTTTAGGTTTTCCAGGCTTGGTTGAGAAGAAGAAGAGGAAAAATGTCCAAACTGTTGCACTCAACACCCTTCTCGACTCGTTCTGTGACACTGAAGTGAGGCCATCCAACCGTCAGAAGATTTCCAACATTATGTTCCCTCACCTCAGTTATTTCGCCTATTATATTGCTAGAGGAGTGTTGGCTCGAGACAACACGAGCAGCACTTCTACGCCTGATACTGCTATCATGGCAAATGCCCTCTCAGGGAAGCACGAGTATCATGTGGGTTCGCTTATTGCGAAACGCCTTGCTACTAATAGTAACAAGGGGGGCCTCTTTGGTGGCGTCTAGGCCACACTTCTTTTGCAGTTTCTCCAAGGAGAACCGCGCCCAGATGATGCAATCTTTCCTTTTGTTAGCCTTGACTTGGCTGCCATGAAGAGGCATTTTTTTGTTACTAAGACCTCTGACCGCTATACACTTGATTATATTTTGCGGTTTAAAGACGGTGTGGCATGCACTGTCCGTCTACCTGCACCACTTGTGTTTGATTTTTCTCGCAGGAACGGATTTCGTTTTTCAGTGGCCGAGTTTGATGAGATCACGGGGAGATACCAGTTTCACGACCTAGCGGAGGGGGTCGAGCCCGTTCAGGAGGAGCACGTGGTATATCCACCAGTTCAGGAGGAGACCGTCACCCTCTGGGGTGAAGGGTCTTCCTCTGGATAGGGGGCGGGACCTTCCTCTTCCACTTGGGAGGAACCCAGGACTTCAGTGTACGCACCGGAGGAGGCATACGACCCATGGGCATACCAGTACTACCCGGGAGTATGAGGATCCTCAGGACCGCAGTAGATGAGCCCCAACTTAGGCCAAAAGCCTAAGCTTGGGGGAGTACGTGCTCTCCTCCCCTTTCCATTGTATCTACCGTTGGTTCGCTTTTATCTTTTTCCAAGTTTTTGCATGTTCTTGTTTTTTCTTTTAGTTTGCAAAAACTCAAAAAGATTTCTCCTTTCTTTCGATTTCGTTAAACCTTAAAATAAACAAAAATATGTTTCCTTTGCTCTTTAGTTTGCTTTGTTTCAGAGTTCAGCTCGAATCCGTGATGATTAAAATTTCCTACGTTCGATCGTGCAAGTGACAAGGCAGTAATGACGAAGATCGACGGAAGGGATGCAACAAGGAAAGCCGGTATGAACTCTTTTTGTTTCTACTTTTGTACATATGCCTGTACTTATGATTAGAGACCATCTTGTAGCGACATAGTGCTATGTTTACAATGCTTTCCCAGTGGTTCATGCTTTCTTTGTGGTTAGTCTCAAATAGCTAGAGTTTATAATGTGTTGCTTGAAATGATTGACATGCATTGCATTGTTCATGGTGTGGCATATTGAAGTGGTATTTCCCTCCGGGGAATTCTTGGGTTGACTTGGCACAAGTTCACGCATGTTAAGACTAAAAAGTCTGTTCTGCCTTGATCATCTTTTTACTTCAGGGTGAGTTATATCACTTTCATGCCCGATTCAATGTTGCTTTGTCGCTCTGCATGATTATGACCGTTATGCTCTCTGGTTGGTCGCTTCCCTGTCTTTTGCTAGCCTTCCTCCAGCACCAAGCGGAATTCTCCTTGTGCTTCCACAATCACCTTTCTAAACCCAGTTGTTCCATTTGAGTCCACCATACCTACCTATATGTGGTATTTATCAGCCACTCCTAACTTAGGCTTTCTTGTGCCATCTCGAAATTTATTCAAAAGCTTCCCTTTTGCAACCGTACATCCTCATGGTGCGGTCAGGGAAAATCAGTATCTGTCATGCCAAAAATATTTTGACAGAAGTTTTAACTAGTCAGTAAAAAAATGAGAGTTACACCTCCCCCATACTTGATGATGGAATGAAATGGAACAAATGATGCTAATGATAGGTGGAACAATACCCTCCTTCCATCCTTGAGGCAAAATAAAAGGTTCCGTAGACCATCAAAGGATTTATGGATAAGGGAACATGTGTAAGAAAAAGGCATTAATATGGTTGGCATGGGAGATATTGAGAGACCTTTACCGTCCACCGTTGACCGGAAAGTTGCACTTCCCAAAAGAATTTTATCTCTATTTACATGTTTAGTCTTTGCTTCTGTGACGCCCCCAAAATCAATCCGTGTACAGTAATCATACACGCAGGGTACACGGCTGAGATTAGGGTGCCACGGTGAGAATATCACAGCACAACACTAAACACAAAAGGATAAACCAATATGTTACAATAAAAGGGGGGTCGCGAGGACCCGAATACATAAGTTATACAAACCATAATATCTGAGTACAGACATAGTTAGTCAAGTTTTGCCTTAAGAAGGCTAGCACAAATAACATCAGAGATACAGATCGCAAAGGCAAGGCCTCCTGCCTGGGAGCCTCCGAAACTACTCCTGGTCCTGGTCAGCGGGGGTCTCGACGTAGTAGTATCCGCCTCCGGGGTACTCCTCCTGGGCTCCAACGTCGACTGCAGCGGCCGATCAGGCAAAGCGAAAAAGGGAAATAAAGCAAAGGTGAGTATCTAGCATACCCGCGAGTCTTACGTCTGCTACTAAGCATTATGCATTGTATCAACGGAAAGAAGAGGCTGTATATAGTGGACTGCAAGATAGAAATCAGAATAAGGGTAAGAACCTAGGCCTATCGAAGACTAGCATCTTCCGACGATGTCTTGCAGAATGAGAAGAGAAACAGCCAACAGTTTATATAAGGCATAAAGTAACAATGAAGCAGAAGTTGCTGCAACATTGTATAATAGTAAGTTGTAATGATTAATAATAATAATGCCTCCGAGTTCCCCTCCTCGACTTCCCTACGAGGAAGAAAACCCGGAACCAACAGTTTAATAATAATAGTTTGTAGTGGTAAGATCCAGCTTTAGCATAAAGCGTCCTGTTACCGTGGACACGGCTATTCGAATAGATTAAACTCCCTGCAGGGGTGCACTACTGTTCAGCCTGCACGCTCGGATCTCCAGGGTGGTGTGAACCTTGTTAGGGAACGCCCCACCGAGGCTATCCGACACATCGCAGCCCATCCTTGGCTCAGCAGAGAGGCCATCCGCCGGACTATATCCTATGCGCCAAGGGGTCTAGTTCCCTCACCCTTGCACGCTCCTACACGGTGCGAGTCTGGCCGGTAAAGCAAAAGCAAATCGAAACACACCTGCTGCAGAAAAAAATACAAGACCACTTCCCGGTGATCAGGCCTTAGTACTGCTAACGTCTGAAGAGCTTTCGGACAAACTACGACGCAGGGGAGCCCATAACTCCTTATCCCACGTGAAGGTAGTGCGTACAGACCAACGGGTCTCTCAAGTCATCCGCCGAACCATTAAGCATTTTAATTAACCTGCGTGACAACCGTTATCGTTGCCTCGACTTAACCGACCCGCGGTCAACGACAGCAGTCAGGACCACCGGTAACGTCGGTGCCTGCCCTGTCGTCCCACCAAGTCACTGCGGTTACCAACAAGGTGAACCATCTCCTTACCTTGTCTCGCGTGTGCTCTTGGTAGAGCTCGACTTTCGTGGTTTGGTAACTCTCGCGAGATAAGAGCAGGGGCCAAGCACGCCAGTAACGTCGGTCGTACCCTCCCTTTCGTTCCCGACGATATACCGCTCGCGGGCACCGTTGGGTCGCCCGACTTCTTACCTTAAGGACAACCATGCTTAGGTACCTAGAGCGGCTATACAGAGTCAACAACGAGTGGAGGTACGAGGATTACTCCTCGGTAGCTCCACTTGAAGGTGGCTCGGCAGAGCCGAGCTAGGGGGCCTTAGGCGGTGTCTGCATTGTACCGTACTTGTTGCAGTTATAATAAGACGTATCCGCGTCACTCCCCTGAGTGGTCACGACCCTGCTATCTAATCCTAGCTAACAAAGCGCAGGGCTCACTGCTGAATATAATATATATTTTTATAAGGCAGCATAGGATAAGGAAGGTACATCACGGGGCAACAAAATCAGGCTATGCAATTGAATAGGATTGTAACGTAGCAGCAGCAGTAATAATGCCTAGTGCAAGAAAGTACAGAAAAGTAGGCGATATCTGGGGAAGAGAATGGCTCTGCTTGGCTGGAAGCTCGACGGTAGGGGTACGGTCGTCGACGTCGTAGTCGTACCCGGCGGCGGTGTAGTCGGCGGCAGCAGCGGGGTCTACTGGAGATTAAGGGGGGGAGAAACAGTAAATAAAAAGCAAGCATATACAAACAGTTGCATGACATGACAGATGAAATGTTAACGGTGTTCTAACGCAGTGCAATGCACGTTGCTCGGCGCGGGAATTCATCCGGGGATGAACTGCCAGCTCCGGGTGATTACCGGACAGGGTGTCCGGAGGGGGGAGATATCATGCCGGAGGTGTCGTGGACATCCGACACATGTGTGGGTGGTGTATCCGGGTTAGTTGATCTATTCCGAACAACTTTCGTATACAAAAGTTTTTCATCCGGACAACTTTTATCGGTACCGGAAATTATCGGCAGACGGCCCGAAGGGGGGATGTCGATGTTAGTTGTGTTAGGGGGGTGTGGTAGACTCATGGATAGCGTATTATTATTCTACGTATTTTTCTGATCAATTTTGATGTATAAAATATTTTCATCAGAGTTGTGGATTAAAAGATATTGAATTTTAAAGTTTTATACAATTTAAATGATTTTCTGTATTTATTTAATTGGTTATTAAATAGTATCCAAAACGGTAAGTTTGACCTAGTCAACTCACAAAGGGGGCCCATTTGTCATACACATGGTGTGTTTGACTAGTCAATGACCAGTGGGCCCCACATGTCATAGGCTATTTATTTAGCAGATTTATTTAATCTAAATTCTAATTAATGGTAGAGGACCTATTTGCAAATTTCAGGAACTTAGGAACTTATCTGTGAACTCAAATCATTTTATTTGCACATATGGCCTCGGGCTTAATTGTACTAGCTCATTACAAATTTTTGCATATTTGCTATTTTTCTACGAATTAATCTGTGCATGAAATAAATTTGGTCCCATGAGCAAAAACGAAGCTTGATACATTTACTTTCAGTTCATATAACTTTCAGGTAGATTGGAACACGTTTGTTAACATTTTGTTGTTACTGAAGGTGGTATAGCAGCAGCAAAAATCGCAGCTAAGAGAACAAACAACCGTAAAGTTCAGTAGCTGCAGCTAACAGCGCCGGCTGCAGTTAGCAGCAGCAGCCAGCCTGCTTCAGTGGAGCGACGGCGGCCAGAGCCAGCCGGTGGTCAGCCAGCCAGGGCTCACCACGCACAACACACACAGCACGCACTCACACTTCACTCATGCACACACACACACACACATCCTTCACGCACGCACACACCATCCATGGCCATGGCCATGGCCTGGACGGTGTAGTAGCGGCAACGAGCAACAGAGCTAACGGCGACAGACAGAGGGAGCGAGCACGGGAATTGAACGGGGCGCTCACTGCGGGGTGGGAGAGGACTCAGGGGAGCCGGAGATGGCCGGCGACGAGCAGATCGAGCGGCGCGCGGCAGATGTCGTCGGGAAGGTTCGATGAGGCGACCACTAGACGGCGTCTTGGTTCCTGGCGCTCCTGATAGACGAAGGGGACGACGACGCGCGGCTGTTGGAAGCAATCTTACGGCTCGGGGAGGCCGCTGGCTGCGCCGGCGTCGACGGCGTGTTCACGGCTGCGTGTGGGCGACCTTGAGGAGGAGCAGGGGCGGCGCGAGGGGAGGGAGGGGAATGAGCATGGGGCGTCTAGGGTTCGCAGGGACGGCAGGATGCTCCATATCCCCGTCGGCGGCCGTGGGATGGATGCCACGGCGTGGCCATGGCCATGGCCGGTCAGATGGCCTCCACGGGGTGGGGATGAGCAGTTAAGAGGAGGAAGGAGAGGGGGTGGGCTGGGCCCGGGGTGGGGAGAGGAGAGGGGTGGGGGTGGGCTTCTGCCCATGGGCGTTAGATAGGTTCCCCTATTTCTTTATTTTTGTTTGTATTTCTTTTCTGTTTCAATTTAATTTTAACTATCAAATGCTTTTAGCAAAAGGTGGCAACTATCCCAATAATTTTGTTACACCAAATTACAGTGCTAAAAAAAGTTTGGTGCCCAAAAAAAATCATTTGCATTTCTGTTTTATTTAAAAAGGCGGAAAGTGGATATTTTGCTCCAGTTCTTATTTGTTTGAATTTATTAAATATTTTAATTAAATACCTCTTTCTACAATTTCATGGCCTACTGATTATTTAGCCTTTTATAAAATTGGTTGCACAATTTTTAGTTAAAGATTTATTTTCCACTTTGTTTTTAATTCCAACCAAGTGAACCTTCATTAAGATTTTTTTCAAAGATGATTAGAGGATGGTTAATGACCGAGATTAGTCATTGACTAGATTGATCACTGTAGCTTGACACTGGGGGTGTTACAAATCTCCCCCACTAAAAAGAATTCTCGTCCCGAGAATTAAAGGTAGTTTAAGGGGTAAGGTTTCGGTTTCGTATTCTAACGATTCTTCTGGTTCTTGTTGTCCTTCTCAAAGCAGTTAATCCTTCTCGTTGACTTCTTCATTTCTCTGCATCTGTGCATCTCGACGAGTTCTTATCCTTCTTTCGTTGTTGCATCGTACCTACGAATAGGTTAGGGGGGAATCGGGTACAAGCTTGAGGGGTCGGATCGGTACAAGCTTAATCAACCGATATGGTCGAAGGGAATAGGGTACAAAGTATCTCACAAGTGAAACTCAGGGAGATACATCGAGAGAAACAAAAGAAGGCATGAGAAGTTCTCAAGCGGATATGCAAGCATTCGACGATGATAACGGAGGATGTAAAGGGGTCCAGAGCATCAGGAATAAGCACTGAGTCTGATATTGAACTGGATATCATAAGGTAGAGGACTTGTGACTTGCATACCAGGTCAAGCAAGAGGAATAACCTCTAGAACGAAAAGGTACAAGAGAATCAGGTTTCGATCATGTGGAACTGTGGGTTATGGCCCCACATTGAACAAGAAGGGTGGTGACAAACAATGCGATTAAGTTACAAGGTAAGTCAGGGAACAACTTGTTAGCTATGTCAGCAAAAACGTCAGTGCCAAGGGCGAGGGACAAATAGAACCGTTTTCCTGCTCGTTAACACGAGGCAGACCAATTGGCAAAGTTCTTGTCCATCGGTCGTCACGGAAAAGTCATCAACAATCGTAACTGGTTGTAGGTTGTACGGACAAAGTAGTACACCGAAGTGTTTACATAAGCAGGGAATTATCGCTGCTCAAACAAGATACATAACAATAAGGGTTAAACAGACCAATGAAAGGGAAGATGTGATTATCCGATAAATCAGACCAATGGTAGGGAAAATGTAATGATACACAAGTATCACGTGTATATATTTCCCAAGGGAAAGCAGAGCAAGATATACATGACCAAGTTTGTATTGGCAGGGAGTCAAAGAATGTTGTCGATGATAACACAAATCACCGAGGGGCAAGGATGGTATTTCTCACGATGCATCCAAGTAACACTTGGAAGAGGCAAAAATGTTGATGATGACCACGACACTTCATGTCGAGAGGTTTCAAGAGAATGCAATCGAATAGCACATCACCAAACAAAAGGGGTGGTGGAGCAAAAGGTAAGCGGTGTTCTCGGTTGACGACAACCCAGAACCATGAAATGTCTAGGACAGGGATAGGCATTTTTTCATCACAATTCATAAGATGTAGTGCAAAGGCATGATATCCTCGAGATACCAGGGGTATTACTCGAAGGTAGAATGGTGGATCATAGGTGTAGAAGAATTCATACCAAGGGGGTTAATTATCTTTACGAGAAGCTTCCATGATAAGTTCTACATAGTATCCATGGGCATGAACACAAAGGTTCAGGGTCGACTCCCACTTCTTCAATGCATAGCCTTTCATTCACTTCTCGCTCACATGAAGGTTGTAGGATTGCAGGCTCATCTGACGGAAGGCCAGTAGAGTATATCCCGCATAAAATTTGGGTTCATCAGATTAGGGGAAATATGGGGTTAACCCATTGGGGCATTTTGAAACCCATACAAAAATATCTTAAGCAAGGGATACAAGTTCGAAAGCAGAAGGCTGACGACATGGAGCAGACGATATCATTTGCCAAGGGTATTTTATATCAGGGGAAATTCGTCAATGATTTAGGACACAAGGGGACGGCGGGTATTAATCCACCAAAAACATCACCAAGTTAGGGTATATGTGGCTCTGGATTCGATTCATCCCGTTCTGTTCATCGTTTCCAGTTTTTGTGTTGATTTTTCTCTGATTTCTTTTAGGTCTGTTTGATCCGGTTGGATCTTTGAAACTTGGGAAATCTGTTTCTAGTTTTTCTGTCGATTCCCCATCTGTCCTTGGTAAGAAATCCCTCGGATTCTCTCACTTAGGCAATTCCTACAGTATCGTTTCGATAGATTTATACTTGTGCAATTTGTTCATACAAGTTCTTCGTTAGATTTCCACCCGATGAAAATCTAGCCTAGCACTTTCATGAAAACTTGCGATAAGACAAATCTCTCGAAAAGATTGCTGCATTCAAAATGTTTTTCCTCGAAATTGTTGGTACTTGTTCACAACTTTCCTATATTCCCTCGTATCCTTCTTTTTCGCAGGAAAATGGCTGATAACGAAGGAAATATTAGAGTTCCCAAGCGTGTGGGAGGCCGAACAAGAATCACCAATAACTCTGAAGGATTATCGGAGGAAGTAATCATTGAGAAGAATTTGAGAACGCCGCCAGGATCTGAGGATGATCGTACAAGAGAGAATCGTCTGCAAGAGATTCGGAGACTTCAAGCTCTTCGTTGGTATGAATACAAGTCTCTTATTCCTCGTTGGGAGAGGCTGTTTGCTATGAAGAATCCTTGGGTTGATGTCAAAGCTCTAAGGCCAAAGTGGACGAAATTTAATCGACCACCTCCTCCTGCTGATGCTCACCCTACAGCTCTCAAAACACCTGCTGATTTTAAAGAGCTCGTTGAAGCTCGAGAAGCTCGAGCACAAAAGAGAAGAGAAGCTAAGGCACGAAAGGAAGCAGCTGCTGCTAAAGCTGCCGAAGAAGTTGGCCCTAGCGCCAAATCGAAAGGTGGCAAGAAGTCTGCCAGGAGACAGAAAAAGGTTGTAATAGTTTCACCTCCTGATGCAAGCTCCGAAGGAGAAGCTAATTCAGATGATCAAGACCCTGGTACAGAGGCTGATGTCGAGGACTTACCTCTGAAGAAAAAGCCGAGCAGTAGAGGCATAAGGATCCAGGAGCCAGCTCCACAGGCTCCTCGAGGAAATATTGACTTGACCAACTTGGTCACAGATCCACCTATTTCATCTGCTCCACCTGTCCCTGCTCGCCAACCAAAACCTTCGGCTCCATCAAAGGGAAAGCAAGCTCAAGTTGGTGAAGATGATGAAACGCTTATTCAGCGAAAGGAAAGGCTGGCCAAGCAAAAGGAACAAGAAGAAAAAGAATTGATTAATGCCAAGCTCCTGAACTTTCACAGTCAGCCCGAGCATAAAAAGGCTCTGGTTTCTCAACAACTGGGCATTCTTCACTTGGTCAGTGAAAAATATCGACGACAGGTTTCTGCAGGCACTATCCCTAGTGACCCGAAAGAAAAGGTCACCGAGAAAGTTGTGACTCCCACAGTCACGAAACAAAAGGTCATAGCCCCTAGTGCTTCGAAGAAGAATGCTGAGGCCCCTAGTGCCTCGAAGGATAAAGCAGTGGCCTCAAAACCCATTGCTGCTGCTAAAGCCACCAAGGAAGCCGAAAATAAAGCCAAGGAGGCAAGACAGAAGGCTCAAGCTGCTCCAGTTCCTCGAGCTGCACCAGCTCCTGCCCCTGTTGCACCTGCTGTTTCCGGCCCTCGTGCCGATGAAGAAAGTTCCAATGAAGGAGAATCTAGTGCAAATGCTCCTTGGGATGCTGCACACATTTCTCACATTCTCTGGAAGATGGCTACTACACCGAGCAAAGTCACTGCCGAGGATGATGTTCCTGCTGAAATCCAAGAGCATGTTGCTCGATATATGATACGCTGGGAAGGCTATATCACTCAGGATCGAAAGGATAAAGAGCAAGTCAGGTTTTACACCAGGCAACTCCAAGAGGAAACCGAGGACATTGAGTCCCGAAATTTTTTCAAGTCCAAGATTGCATCTGCGGAAGCTTCCAGAAGGACTCAGAAGGAAAATTTAACTGCTGTGTTTGACAAGGTAAAACAAGTTGTGTCTGCTGTTTGCAAAGAGCATAATGATGCTCTGTTCCAAAGACAATCTCGAAAGAGAAAGTCTGCTGCCCCAACCTCTGAGCGTGGGACGCCAGAGATCGAGAAGAATGCAAAGAAGGCCAAGTCCACCGAGGTCGTTGCTACCATAGAACGACAAGAAACTGAACCAAACCCCACCAAGCAACCCACTCCTCCCCGTAAGAAAACTCCACCACCTCGCCAAACAAGTTCACCGCCTCGACAAACAACTCCACCCCCTCGTCAAGCTACACCTCCACCCCGACAACAAACACCTACACCTCCACCCCGACAACAAACACCTACACCTCCACCCCGACAACAAACACCTACACCTCCACCCCGACAACAAACACCTCCACCTCCACCTCCATCTCCACCCCGTCAACCCTCACCACCAAAACCCTCGCCACCACCTCCAAACCCACCATCTCCACCTCATGTCATTCCATCGACCACCCCCGCCACTGACATCGAAGCTCATGCAGAGACCGAGCAAGTTGTTCGTGTCGAGCAAGAAACTCAAGTCCAGAAAGATTACTCTTCTGCCCGGACTATGCCTGAAGGAGAAGATGTTGATGTTGACATCACGACAGTTTCCTCTCGACGAGATTCTGTCGTAAGCAATAGTTCTGGAGATGACAGTTCAAGTAATAATTCTTCATCCTCCTCATCCAGTTCTTCGAACGAAGAAATGGTTGATGCGTTTGCTCAATTTAATGAAGACTTGGAGGCCATGGAAATTGAAGAGGCCGCACAAAATGCTCAAACCGACGAAGGAGATGCCGTCGTAGCTCAGGCCGAGGAGAATGCTCCTGCAGTCATTCCGGCTCAGGATATCGTAAACATTCCATCATCTATCTCTCGACCTGCTGAACCAGAGTTCCAGATGCCAGATAACGCTGCTGAGGTTTTTCCCATTGATGAGCTGCTTCACTCTGCTCATCCGAGAGAAATGCTGCCTTTGTTCCGCTCAGATGTTCCTCGTGGAGGTCCCATCTTCAAAAGGCGCGAACATAAGCCATTTTTCTTCGGTACCAATCCCTACGAGAAGCCCAGAAGTGCTTATTCTCTTCGGTTTTGGACTCAAGAGCAAGCTATCTATTACACTCGTATATTGTACAACAAGGCAAGAATCTTCCAGCATCAGTATCTTGATATGCCTTCGGTGTACTCCACTAGTTGTTTCGAGAACATTGCCGAGACAATTGATAGCCTGCATGCTCACAAGATGTTTGCTCTCGATTGTGGTTACAATCCCGAGCTTATCAAGCAGTTTTATGCAACACTTTATGTCTCTGGAGATCCTGAGAACTCGAAGACATGGAAGTTTGACTATATGATTCAAGGCCAAGTTTTTCATATGACGGTCGATCAATTTTTGGCCATAATCAATTTACCTCGGTTCGAAGGATTACCTCACAAACTTCATGACTTACCTGCTGCAACTCCTGCTGAATTCTCTACGCTGATGGATCCAGAAGTCGTAAGAGATCACTACCCTACTGAGCCGAAGCCAAGACACTTGGTATTTGAAGCAAAGGCATGGTTTTATATTCTCTCGAACACTTTGATGCCAATGCTTGATGTGCACGATAATTTTCCAATTCCAAATGATGTGCAACTTGCCCTGTTGAAGTTAGTCCACGGTCATCCCTTCGATTTTGAAGACTACTTCCTCAGAACTTTGGTGTCTTGTGCTGATGACCACAATTCCCACAAGCCATATGCACCATGGCTGATGGCTATCTGCAATTACTCTCGGGACGTGCCATTCTCCGTGTCAATTTGCCCGAAGATTTTCACTCCTCCAGTTCGTGAAGTATTGCAGGTTGTTGCTCGACCCAACGACCCTTTTGCTGAGCACACTGGCATCCGCGCCCACTTAACTGAGCGCAATATTCGCTCGAAGTTTATCAAGCCAGTGCATCATATGGAAGTTTCTCTTCGGTCCCAGCAAATGCTTCAACATCACATTGATCAAGATTTTATTCAGAAGCAAGCTCTGATGGATGAGATCAATCACTTGCGTAACATTACCATGAACAACAATCAGATGCTGCGTGAATGCCTTCGCCGTGATTGGAAAGGTCTTCGGAAGTTCAATTCCCTCGGTCAACTTCAACGTTGTGGGTTCGAAGAATATCCTCCCCATCTGAACAGGAATTGGACCAATGATGATCGAGTAGATCGACCGGATCCCAGTATCCCTCGTCTACCGAAGAACAGAGATGTGCTAAGTGTCGATGATTATTATCATATCACTTTGGACATTTTATCCTCTGACTCCGAGCAAGAAGAAGAAGCCCCTCCTCAACGTCAACCCAGAGTTCCCTCGCCACTTCCTCGAAGCCCCAGGACCCCACCGGAATCGCAGCTGGAATCTTCAGGAGATCAACATTCATTCCGCACGAAGATTACTCCTCCAGGCGCTCGTCCAATTCGTCGTGCTCCAACGCTCGCCGAATCTTCTCGTCGTCGCCGGAGCCAGCCTCGCGAGTAGGGATTTCTTTCGACCCTATTCTCTCGATCTTTTGTACGTTGTGACAAAAAGGGGGAGATGTAGTGGCATCGAAGAAATTAGTTTGCCTACGGGGTTAAGGGTTTTGCATTCCATTCGATAAACTCTTGTTTTTGAGGTTTCTGAGTAGTTTCAACAAACTTTCGATTCATTCGATCTGGTTGTAACTAACTCTAAGTAGGACTGTGAACTGCTACTATTTTCGTAAGATATCTATCTGCTGCTTGCTACTTAACCATTTTTGCAGGAAGTTATCTTTCATATAAGTTCACAGGTCATTCGAGGAAATTGCATACTTCACATTGGATACTATCTGGAATTCAATTTCTCTCGCTAAGACTATTGATGTTTTTCCCTCGACACTACTTGTCAAATATGCACTTCACAGGAAATCTTTATCTTCCGTGCATACATCTAGGGGGAGTACTTCATCGATCTCAGCACTGGTTTATCATCGAAAACTTGAACTTTTTCAAATTATTTATCGATGCCTGTTTTGTCAACAATCGTCCAAAAAGGGGGAGATTGTAAGAGCAAGTTTTGCCCCCGAAGGTTTTGGACATTGTTGGACAAAGCAGAAGTGGAACTAATATTGTTTTCGAGTATAAACAGATACTTAGGTTCCGAAAGAATGGAGTTTGCAAGTAGAAGGTCGAAGGACAACTCACTGCAGTGAAGCTGCAGTCATCTACCGAAATCTTTGAAGGAAGACGACCCCTAAAAATGTTGTCGAAGAAGATGTTTCTCTCGAGCAAAAGCGCAATGAGGAGAAAGCTGAAGCTGATCGAAGACTTAGTCTTTTTGCTAGTTTTCTTTATTTCTTGAGTCGTAGGAAAAACCGTACTATCAAGAGGGGTTTGCTAGTTGAGATCTTTGTCGAAGTGAATTTGCTCTGCTCAACCAAAACCCACAAAAGCCTACCGAGAGAAATCTCACCGAGTCGAGCGAATAGCTCGAAGGCAAAGTCATTGCACTTCGTGCCATCGAGAGAGAACTCGTTCGGTGAGTCAGCTTACTTGTTCCTCAAGTAAAGTTGCGCAGTGATTGGAATCCGACCGTTGTGGACACGCGTCAAGCGGTTGCATCGGGTCACTTCAGTCATTTTACCCATCGGGATCGCCAACTATAAATACCCCGCACCCACCCGCCAGTTCGGGTTGGCTGCTCCACTGAAGATTCTAAGACAGAAGTCTGAGTGCATCCCGAAGAGATTCATCGAGAGAAAACCTACACCCAAGTCTAAACTGAGTTGAGCAATTCACTATGACTTAGGTTGAGATTAGCCGATCTTTTTATCTTGGAGATCTGCAAGTCTCCTAGACGGTTAGGCGTCGCCTGTCAAGCAGTCGAAGAGTAATTGTCACTGCTGAAGGAAGTTTGAAAAGGTCTCGGAGATGTCCTGAATCATCTACCACGAGTGAAAACTGGACAAGCTCGAGGAGTTTGTTGCAGTGGAGATTAGGACGGAGAGAGTTTTGCTCCAGGTGTTCAATCACCAGTCCCTCCAACCAGACGTAGCACTTTGCAGAGTGTGAACTGGTTTACCAAACATCGCTGTGTCAGGCTCGTTTTCCTTCTAGCATTTACTTCAAGTATCTACTCGTAGCCTTTATGTCTTCGATGTTTTCCTTCGCTCCCAATCCTTTCGAGCCTTGCATTACTTTCGATACTGAATTCCCTTCGAGATATCTTTAGTCCTGCGATGCTTACATGTTTCCCTTCTAAGTTCTTTAGAATTTTTAGAAGTGATCATTCACCCCCTCCCCCTCTGATCATTCTTGAGCTTTCAATTGGTATCAGAGCTGGGCACTCCCTACGCTCTGCGTATTTTGGTCTAACAACCTGGAGTGTTGTCAAGAATGTCGTTTGCAGCTGTTCGCTCGGGGGAACCGATCCCTATATTCAATGGGAAGGACTATCCCTATTGGAAGGACAAAATGAAGAGGAATATCATGGCTATCAACTCTGCCGCTTGGGAAGTTGTCAAGAATGGTGTAACTGTCGAGGACACTGATGCCATCACTCCTGAAGAGGCTAAGAAGTTGTCCCTTGATGCTGAAGTCTGGGTATTCATCACAAATCATCTGATTCCTGAAAAATATCATGAGGTCAAGAATATTCCTTCGGCCAAAGGTGTTTGGGATTATCTCGAGAAGATTGGTGAAGGTGTCTCTTCACAGAAATATGCTCGAATTGACACCCTTCGAAGCAAGTTCTATCGTTTCAAGAGGCACGAGGGAGAGAAAGTTTGTTCTATATACAGCAGACTCACTGCGCTGTCAAATGAACTGATTTCCCTCGGTACAGATGATATTACCAATCGGATTATTGTCAGAACCTTGCTCCGTTCTCTTGATGATTCCTTCGATCACATTGTGTTGATGATTAAGGAAAGAACTGATTTCAAGGATATGGTTGCCGCTGATATTCTTGAAAGGCTTAATACTTTCGAGATGGAAGAAGATGAGAAGCGTGATGTCAATGGGAGTCGAAAGAAATCTCATGCACTCAAGGCCAGAGCTTCACATCACTCCTCTCCTGAAGCCAGTTGTGAATCTGATGGTGCCTCTGATGACCCCGAGAACATTGGGAAAGATCTTGCACTGATAATGAGAAGATTCAATCGCTTTCAGAGAAGGAACTCCTCTTCACCGAAGAAAAACTATTCTTCAAGACATTCTAGCAATTCATCTCAGCATCGGTCATCATCAAAAAACTCATCTGCGAAAGATAACTGTTGTTACAAGTGCAAGAAGCCAGGTCACTTCATCGTTGATTGTCCTCTCTGGGAAATTGAACATAAATCAAAGCACTCTCACAGCAGCTTTTCGAGCAAGTCTTACAGATCGAGCAAAAATCACGATTCGAAGAGATATGATTCAAGGTCCAGAAAAGACAAGAAAGATGGTTCTGAAGATGACAAGAAAAAGAAGTATCACAAGCATCGAGAGGGTTCTTCATCAAAATCTCATTCCTCTCGTCGAAAGAATTCGCACCGAGCCAAAGCCTATCTAGGTAAAGAGATGAACTCTGAAGAAGAAGCATCCGGTTCTGAAGCAGGATCAAAGTCAAGATCAGGTTCTGGTTCTGGTTCTGAATCTGATGGTGTTGCTGGGATAGCATTCGCCTCGAACAAGAATTCAAGTTCATTCTTCTCCAACCAGAGCAGTGAAGATGAATCTCCAGCTTACTGCTTCATGGCCAAGGCTAAGGTATCCTCATCTAAGAAATCCTATGATACTTCTGATGGATCTGCTTATGAAAGTGACTCTAGGATAGGCTATGCTAAACTTGCTAAAATTGCTTCTATCCAACAAGATGAGCTAGATTCTCTAAGTGAAACCATTCAAAAATCTGAGACCTTGTTGATCGATGAGATTGAGAAGGGTCAAACTTTGACAAATGAGCATGTTGCTCTGAAGGAAAAGTATGATGAACTTTCCTCTCGTCATGAACTTCTCTCAGTGGACTACAAGAAGCTAACCTACAAATTCCTTCAAAGGAAAATGGCTCTCGAAAAACTGAGAGAGGCTAATGAAGAGTTGGAAAGTGTAAATCTCACTCTCATGGCTCAACAGGGCTCAGAAGATAAAAATGAATATGTTTCACCTTGCTTGACTTGTTTGGAACGAAGTAAAATTGATTCTATTTATGAGAGATTGAAAGGAAAGCAACCTATTGTTATTGATGATGCTAACCCCTCGGACGAGGAAACCATTACCGAGGAACTCCTCAGGTTGAGAAATTTATTTGAAACAGGCATGTTCAAAAGTGTGCAGGGACACCATTATCTGTGTGATATCCTTCGAAAGGCTCTTCTTCACAGGAATCCTCGAAACGAAGGAGTTGGCTTCGAAAGGAAAATCAATCCTGATGGAACCTACTGGAAACCCGAACAGTATCCTAAAACTGTCTGGGTTCTTGCGAAGGAAAAGCCCATTGATATTGCTAATCTTTCAGGTTTCAGTTGCAAAATGGATAAGGCTATTGTTGATGAATCACTTGATTCTAACTATAAGCTTATCAAAGATCAGGAAGGAAAGGTGTCGGCTGAGTTCGTTGGTACTCCTCCAAAGAATGGCTTTTATAAACGACAGATTTGGGTTCGCAAATCTCTCGTAGAAAAACTGCCCTCTAACCATTCAATGCAGGGAAAACCCACAGTACCACCGAATCACTACTATTCTCTCGAGGATAGAAATGAACCCTTGGTGCCTGCTTCAAATGTTCCCCAGAAGGATTACTATCGTATAGATAGAACTATTTATCGTCATCGTGACAATCGTACCAAAATTGCCATTACCCATCGTTACTCTAACCCCTCGTCGAGGAATTATATTTATGGTGTGCTTGATGGTCCTGATCAACAATGCAATCCTGTTCGATATAATATTGTTGATCCATCTAGCTCTACCATGCCTTCTAAGTCACCTGCTCATTTGTGGGTGGTTAAGAAGAACTAATTCTTCTGCAGGGCTATGTCTCCGGTGGATCCGAATGGGTCATCGATAGTGGATGTACAAATCATATTACCGGAGACAAAGATTTGTTCACCGAAGAAAAACTGTCTGAATCTTCACAGAAATATATTACCTTCGGTGACAACAACAAAAGGAAAGTACTTGGTTTTAAAGTTGCTATATCGAAAGACAAGCACATTGATAAGGTTTTGCTTGTACAATCTCTAGGATATAATCTTATGTCTATATCGAAACTTTGTGATATGGGTATGCTTGTACTGTTTTCTGCGTCTCGTTGTGTTGTCTTTTCACAGGATGATTATTCCTTCGTGTTCGAAGGATATCGCAAGGGTGATCTTTACGTCGTTGATTTTTCTTCGGGACCTGCTGTGACCACATGTTTAATGGCCAAAGCCACTTCTGGTTGGTTATGGCACCGAAGACTTGGTCATGCAGGGATGAAAAATCTTCAAACTCTTATCTCGAAGAAGAACATCGTTGGAAATGATAATGTAAAATTCGATAAAGATCGTCTATGCAGTGCCTGTGAAGCAGGAAAGATTGCCAAGAAACATCACTCTGCAAAAACCGTCATGACTACTACTCGTCCTCTTGAATTACTTCATATGGATTTATTCGGTCCTCAAAATTATGCTAGTCTTGGAGGTAACAAGTATGGTCTGGTTATTGTTGATGATTTCTCTCGATATACCTGGGTTTTCTTTCTAGATGATAAGAGCAGGGTTGTTGAAATTTTCAAAACTTTCGCAAAGAGAGCTCAAACTGAATATGAATTATCTCTCAAGCATATCAGAAGTGATAATGGTACTGAATTCAAAAATACTCATATCGAAGATTTTCTTGATGAATATGGCTTTACTCATGAATTCTCGGCTACTTATACACCGCAACAAAATGGTGTGGTCGAGAGAAAGAATCGAACACTTATTGAAATGGCCAGAACGATGCTTGCTGAATACAAGACCCCTATCAGGTTCTGGGCCGAAGCTATCAACACTGCATGTCATATCATCAACAAGGTTTATCTGCATAAGTTTCTGAAGAAAACTTCACATGAACTCATCACTGGTAAAAAGCCAAATGTGTCTTATCTCAGGGTTTTTGGTGCTCCATGGTATATCAAAGACATGAATCACAGCTCCAAGTTTGCCCCAAAGGCACATGAAGGTTTTCTTCTAGGTTATGGTTCAAATTCTCACACTTACAGAGTTTACAACTCACATCTTGGCAAAGTTGTAGAAACTGTAAATGTTCGATTTGATGAAACTAACGGCTCTCAAAAGGAGCAATTACCTCTTAACCTGGATGAACCTCCTTTGGATGAAGTTATCAGGTACATGGCTATTGGAGATATTCGACCTGTCGAAGGAAATGCTCAACAAGCCAACAGGGATGATGATGGTCCAATGTTCCCACACATAGCCCGGGGCGCTGGAGATCAACATCCTGAAGAATTTGATGCACAGGTCGAAGGAGAACGCATAAACGAAGAATATGTTGATCCCGAAGGACAAGCTGAACCCGAAGGAAATGATCCCGAAGGACAAGCTGATCCCGAAGATCAACATGATCCACAAGATGAAGAATATTTTCCTCGTGTTCGAAGAAGAGTGAATGTCGACTCAATTCTCGAAGAGATTCGTTTACCAGGTCGTCCCACCACTCGTTCTCGTACTCGATTAGCTAACTTCTGTGGAAATTTCTCGTTTGTATCCATGCTAGAACCTTCAAAATTTGATGAAGCCATGAAGGACTCAGATTGGATGACTGCTATGCTCGAAGAACTTAACCAGTTCGAGAGAAATAAAGTCTGGTCCCTTGTCGATAGACCTGATTCCACGAAGCATAATATCATTGGTACGAAGTGGATTTTTCGCAACAAGCAAGATGAAGATGGCGTAGTGGTAAGGAATAAAGCTCGACTGGTTGCACAAGGCTACACTCAAATCGAAGGTATTGATTTTGGTGAGACTTATGCCCCAGTTGCTCGACTTGAATCCATTCGTGTCATGCTTGCTTTTGCCAATTACAATGGTATTCTACTATATCAAATGGATGTCAAAAGTGCATTTCTTAACGGTGAGATCGAAGAAGAAGTGTATGTTATGCAGCCACCAGGTTTTGAAGACCCGAAAAATTCTGATAAGGTGTACAGATTGCACAAGGCCCTATATGGGTTAAAGCAAGCACCTCGTGCTTGGTATGAAACGCTGAAGGATTTTCTTCTTAAGAAGGGCTTCAAACCAGGAACAACTGATCCGACTCTTTTTACTCGTGCATACAAAAATGATCTTTTTGTGTGTCAAATTTATGTCGATGATATTATTTTTGGCTGTACTAACCCTGATATTAGCGAAGAATTTTCTCGTATGATGTCGAAGAAATATGAAATGTCTATGATGGGAGAATTGAAGTTCTTTCTCGGGCTTCAAATCCGTCAACAGAAAAATGGTACTTTCATTTCTCAAGAGAAGTATCTCAGAGATTGCTTGAAGAAGTTTGATCTTGTCGGTTGAAAAACTATCAAGACTCCAATGCCTACGAATGTTCATCTAGATGCAGATGAGAAGGGCAAACCTTTCGATCAGAAGAAATATCCCTCGATGATCGGTTCGCTTCTTTACCTTTGTGCATCTAGACCTGACATTATGCTATCAGTATGTATGTGTGCTCGTTTTCAGGCAAATCCGAAGGAATCTCATCATATTGCTGTCAAGCGAATCCTTCGATATCTGGCACACACAGCAACCTTGGGTCTTTGGTATCCCAAGGGTGCCCAGTTTGATCTCGTTGGTTATTCAGATTCTGACTGGGCTGGTGATCGAGTCGACAGGAAATCTACCTCAGGCACATGTCATTTTCTCGGTAGATCTCTTGTTTGTTGGGCCTCGAAGAAACAGAATTGTGTATCTATCTCTACGGCTGAAGCCGAGTATATTGCTGCCGGTTCATGCTGTACTCAGATTCTGTGGCTCAAGCAAAAGCTGAAAGATTATGGTATTCTTGTGAAGAAAATTCCATTGCTTTGTGATAACGAGAGTGCAATCAAAATTGCTCATAATCCAGTGCAACACTCTCGAACGAAGCATATTGATATTCGTCATCATTTTCTTCGAGATCATGTTCAGCGAGAAGATATTGTTATCAGTCATGTTCGCACCGAAGAACAATTGGCTGATATATTCACAAAGCCCTTGGATGAAAAGAGGTTCTGTACACTGAGGTGTGAGTTGAACATCTTGGACTCACGCAATGTGCAGTAAGATCATAACTATCGGTACTATGTATAATACCTTATTATTGTTATTTACTTTCGTTAATTTTCTATCGTGTTTCCTTTTCGTTTATTTTTGTTTGTTTGGTGTTGTCCTATACACTTATCACTCCGAGCTTTTATCGCTGTTTTTAACCTCGGATTGACTAAGTATCGGACCCTGTTTTCCCTCTATTCTATCCCTACCCCATCTGTGCTTTTCTCTCATGAACATGTATATATTGTACTCGATCAAGATTCCCCTCGAATGTCATTGATTCCGAAGGAAAATCTATCGATGTTTTATCTACTTTTATACTCGATGTTCGATGAGTTTGGTCTCGGACGTGGAGCAACTATCTTTCGGTTCGTTGGGATTTCCCGCGATTACCGCCACAAAATCCGTCCGTTGAATGCGGAGAGACGCGAAATCTGCGCCGTTGGATCAGATCTGACAGCTCGGTCAGAACCTCCCTTATAAATACTGATCCACTCCACCGGCTTAGACATCGCTATTCCTTCGACTTCGTCTCTTCGCCTCCAGAAACTCTCTCTCTCGCGCGCCGCCGTGCTGTCTCGTCGCCGTCGACTCCCTCACCGCTTAACTGCCGGAAGGAAGCCGCCGGAGGCATTCCCGTCGACGAAGATCATCATCCGCGTCGCCGTAGTCGCCTCACATCACCAAGTTAGGGTATATGTGGCTCTGGATTCGATTCATCCCGTTCTGTTCATCGTTTCCAGTTTTTGTGTTGATTTTTCTCTGATTTCTTTTAGGTCTGTTTGATCCGGTTGGATCTTTGAAACTTGGGAAATCTGTTTCTAGTTTTTCTGTCGATTCCCCATCTGTCCTTGGTAAGAAATCCCTCGGATTCTCTCACTTAGGCAATTCCTACAGTATCGTTTCGATAGATTTATACTTGTGCAATTTGTTCATACAAGTTCTTCGTTAGATTTCCACCCGATGAAAATCTAGCCTAGCACTTTCATGAAAACTTGCGATAAGACAAATCTCTCGAAAAGATTGCTGCATTCAAAATGTTTTTCCTCGAAATTGTTGGTACTTGTTCACAACTTTCCTATATTCCCTCGTATCCTTCTTTTTCGCAGGAAAATGGCTGATAACGAAGGAAATATTAGAGTTCCCAAGCGTGTGGGAGGCCGAACAAGAATCACCAATAACTCTGAAGGATTATCGGAGGAAGTAATCATTGAGAAGAATTTGAGAACGCCGCCAGGATCTGAGGATGATCGTACAAGAGAGAATCGTCTGCAAGAGATTCGGAGACTTCAAGCTCTTCGTTGGTATGAATACAAGTCTCTTATTCCTCGTTGGGAGAGGCTGTTTGCTATGAAGAATCCTTGGGTTGATGTCAAAGCTCTAAGGCCAAAGTGGACGAAATTTAATCGACCACCTCCTCCTGCTGATGCTCACCCTACAGCTCTCAAAACACCTGCTGATTTTAAAGAGCTCGTTGAAGCTCGAGAAGCTCGAGCACAAAAGAGAAGAGAAGCTAAGGCACGAAAGGAAGCAGCTGCTGCTAAAGCTGCCGAAGAAGTTGGCCCTAGCGCCAAATCGAAAGGTGGCAAGAAGTCTGCCAGGAGACAGAAAAAGGTTGTAATAGTTTCACCTCCTGATGCAAGCTCCGAAGGAGAAGCTAATTCAGATGATCAAGACCCTGGTACAGAGGCTGATGTCGAGGACTTACCTCTGAAGAAAAAGCCGAGCAGTAGAGGCATAAGGATCCAGGAGCCAGCTCCACAGGCTCCTCGAGGAAATATTGACTTGACCAACTTGGTCACAGATCCACCTATTTCATCTGCTCCACCTGTCCCTGCTCGCCAACCAAAACCTTCGGCTCCATCAAAGGGAAAGCAAGCTCAAGTTGGTGAAGATGATGAAACGCTTATTCAGCGAAAGGAAAGGCTGGCCAAGCAAAAGGAACAAGAAGAAAAAGAATTGATTAATGCCAAGCTCCTGAACTTTCACAGTCAGCCCGAGCATAAAAAGGCTCTGGTTTCTCAACAACTGGGCATTCTTCACTTGGTCAGTGAAAAATATCGACGACAGGTTTCTGCAGGCACTATCCCTAGTGACCCGAAAGAAAAGGTCACCGAGAAAGTTGTGACTCCCACAGTCACGAAACAAAAGGTCATAGCCCCTAGTGCTTCGAAGAAGAATGCTGAGGCCCCTAGTGCCTCGAAGGATAAAGCAGTGGCCTCAAAACCCATTGCTGCTGCTAAAGCCACCAAGGAAGCCGAAAAGAAAGCCAAGGAGGCAAGACAGAAGGCTCAAGCTGCTCCAGTTCCTCGAGCTGCACCAGCTCCTGCCCCTGTTGCACCTGCTGTTTCCGGCCCTCGTGCCGATGAAGAAAGTTCCAATGAAGGAGAATCTAGTGCAAATGCTCCTTGGGATGCTGCACACATTTCTCACATTCTCTGGAAGATGGCTACTACACCGAGCAAAGTCACTGCCGAGGATGATGTTCCTGCTGAAATCCAAGAGCATGTTGCTCGATATATGATACGCTGGGAAGGCTATATCACTCAGGATCGAAAGGATAAAGAGCAAGTCAGGTTTTACACCAGGCAACTCCAAGAGGAAACCGAGGACATTGAGTCCCGAAATTTTTTCAAGTCCAAGATTGCATCTGCGGAAGCTTCCAGAAGGACTCAGAAGGAAAATTTAACTGCTGTGTTTGACAAGGTAAAACAAGTTGTGTCTGCTGTTTGCAAAGAGCATAATGATGCTCTGTTCCAAAGACAATCTCGAAAGAGAAAGTCTGCTGCCCCAACCTCTGAGCGTGGGACGCCAGAGATCGAGAAGAATGCAAAGAAGGCCAAGTCCACCGAGGTCGTTGCTACCATAGAACGACAAGAAACTGAACCAAACCCCACCAAGCAACCCACTCCTCCCCGTAAGAAAACTCCACCACCTCGCCAAACAAGTTCACCGCCTCGACAAACAACTCCACCCCCTCGTCAAGCTACACCTCCACCCCGACAACAAACACCTACACCTCCACCCCGACAACAAACACCTACACCTCCACCCCGACAACAAACACCTACACCTCCACCCCGACAACAAACACCTCCACCTCCACCTCCATCTCCACCCCGTCAACCCTCACCACCAAAACCCTCGCCACCACCTCCAAACCCACCATCTCCACCTCATGTCATTCCATCGACCACCCCCGCCACTGACATCGAAGCTCATGCAGAGACCGAGCAAGTTGTTCGTGTCGAGCAAGAAACTCAAGTCCAGAAAGATTACTCTTCTGCCCGGACTATGCCTGAAGGAGAAGATGTTGATGTTGACATCACGACAGTTTCCTCTCGACGAGATTCTGTCGTAAGCAATAGTTCTGGAGATGACAGTTCAAGTAATAATTCTTCATCCTCCTCATCCAGTTCTTCGAACGAAGAAATGGTTGATGCGTTTGCTCAATTTAATGAAGACTTGGAGGCCATGGAAATTGAAGAGGCCGCACAAAATGCTCAAACCGACGAAGGAGATGCCGTCGTAGCTCAGGCCGAGGAGAATGCTCCTGCAGTCATTCCGGCTCAGGATATCGTAAACATTCCATCATCTATCTCTCGACCTGCTGAACCAGAGTTCCAGATGCCAGATAACGCTGCTGAGGTTTTTCCCATTGATGAGCTGCTTCACTCTGCTCATCCGAGAGAAATGCTGCCTTTGTTCCGCTCAGATGTTCCTCGTGGAGGTCCCATCTTCAAAAGGCGCGAACATAAGCCATTTTTCTTCGGTACCAATCCCTACGAGAAGCCCAGAAGTGCTTATTCTCTTCGGTTTTGGACTCAAGAGCAAGCTATCTATTACACTCGTATATTGTACAACAAGGCAAGAATCTTCCAGCATCAGTATCTTGATATGCCTTCGGTGTACTCCACTAGTTGTTTCGAGAACATTGCCGAGACAATTGATAGCCTGCATGCTCACAAGATGTTTGCTCTCGATTGTGGTTACAATCCCGAGCTTATCAAGCAGTTTTATGCAACACTTTATGTCTCTGGAGATCCTGAGAACTCGAAGACATGGAAGTTTGACTATATGATTCAAGGCCAAGTTTTTCATATGACGGTCGATCAATTTTTGGCCATAATCAATTTACCTCGGTTCGAAGGATTACCTCACAAACTTCATGACTTACCTGCTGCAACTCCTGCTGAATTCTCTACGCTGATGGATCCAGAAGTCGTAAGAGATCACTACCCTACTGAGCCGAAGCCAAGACACTTGGTATTTGAAGCAAAGGCATGGTTTTATATTCTCTCGAAGACTTTGATGCCAATGCTTGATGTGCACGATAATTTTCCAATTCCAAATGATGTGCAACTTGCCCTGTTGAAGTTAGTCCACGGTCATCCCTTCGATTTTGAAGACTACTTCCTCAGAACTTTGGTGTCTTGTGCTGATGACCACAATTCCCACAAGCCATATGCACCATGGCTGATGGCTATCTGCAATTACTCTCGGGACGTGCCATTCCCCGTGTCAATTTTCCCGAAGATTTTCACTCCTCCAGTTCGTGAAGTATTGCAGGTTGTTGCTCGACCCAACGACCCTTTTGCTGAGCACACTGGCATCCGCGCCCACTTAACTGAGCGCAATATTCGCTCGAAGTTTATCAAGCCAGTGCATCATATGGAAGTTTCTCTTCGGTCCCAGCAAATGCTTCAACATCACATTGATCAAGATTTTATTCAGAAGCAAGCTCTGATGGATGAGATCAATCACTTGCGTAACATTACCATGAACAACAATCAGATGCTGCGTGAATGCCTTCGCCGTGATTGGAAAGGTCTTCGGAAGTTCAATTCCCTCGGTCAACTTCAACGTTGTGGGTTCGAAGAATATCCTCCCCATCTGAACAGGAATTGGACCAATGATGATCGAGTAGATCGACCGGATCCCAGTATCCCTCGTCTACCGAAGAACAGAGATGTGCTAAGTGTCGATGATTATTATCATATCACTTTGGACATTTTATCCTCTGACTCCGAGCAAGAAGAAGAAGCCCCTCCTCAACGTCAACCCAGAGTTCCCTCGCCACTTCCTCGAAGCCCCAGGACCCCACCGGAATCGCAGCTGGAATCTTCAGGAGATCAACATTCATTCCGCACGAAGATTACTCCTCCAGGCGCTCGTCCAATTCGTCGTGCTCCAACGCTCGCCGAATCTTCTCGTCGTCGCCGGAGCCAGCCTCGCGAGTAGGGATTTCTTTCGACCCTATTCTCTCGATCTTTTGTACGTTGTGACAAAAAGGGGGAGATGTAGTGGCATCGAAGAAATTAGTTTGCCTACGGGGTTAAGGGTTTTGCATTCCATTCGATAAACTCTTGTTTTTGAGGTTTCTGAGTAGTTTCAACAAACTTTCGATTCATTCGATCTGGTTGTAACTAACTCTAAGTAGGACTGTGAACTGCTACTATTTTCGTAAGATATCTATCTGCTGCTTGCTACTTAACCATTTTTGCAGGAAGTTATCTTTCATATAAGTTCACAGGTCATTCGAGGAAATTGCATACTTCACATTGGATACTATCTGGAATTCAATTTCTCTCGCTAAGACTATTGATGTTTTTCCCTCGACACTACTTGTCAAATATGCACTTCACAGGAAATCTTTATCTTCCGTGCATACATCTAGGGGGAGTACTTCATCGATCTCAGCACTGGTTTATCATCGAAAACTTGAACTTTTTCAAATTATTTATCGATGCCTGTTTTGTCAACAATCGTCCAAAAAGGGGGAGATTGTAAGAGCAAGTTTTGCCCCCGAAGGTTTTGGACATTGTTGGACAAAGCAGAAGTGGAACTAATATTGTTTTCGAGTATAAACAGATACTTAGGTTCCGAAAGAATGGAGTTTGCAAGTAGAAGGTCGAAGGACAACTCACTGCAGTGAAGCTGCAGTCATCTACCGAAATCTTTGAAGGAAGACGACCCCTAAAAATGTTGTCGAAGAAGATGTTTCTCTCGAGCAAAAGCGCAACGAGGAGAAAGCTGAAGCTGATCGAAGACTTAGTCTTTTTGCTAGTTTTCTTTATTTCTTGAGTCGTAGGAAAAACCGTACTATCAAGAGGGGTTTGCTAGTTGAGATCTTTGTCGAAGTGAATTTGCTCTGCTCAACCAAAACCCACAAAAGCCTACCGAGAGAAATCTCACCGAGTCGAGCGAATAGCTCGAAGGCAAAGTCATTGCACTTCGTGCCATCGAGAGAGAACTCGTTCGGTGAGTCAGCTTACTTGTTCCTCAAGTAAAGTTGCGCAGTGATTGGAATCCGACCGTTGTGGACACGCGTCAAGCGGTTGCATCGGGTCACTTCAGTCATTTTACCCATCGGGATCGCCAACTATAAATACCCCGCACCCACCCGCCAGTTCGGGTTGGCTGCTCCACTGAAGATTCTAAGACAGAAGTCTGAGTGCATCCCGAAGAGATTCATCGAGAGAAAACCTACACCCAAGTCTAAACTGAGTTGAGCAATTCACTATGACTTAGGTTGAGATTAGCCGATCTTTTTATCTTGGAGATCTGCAAGTCTCCTAGACGGTTAGGCGTCGCCTGTCAAGCAGTCGAAGAGTAATTGTCACTGCTGAAGGAAGTTTGAAAAGGTCTCGGAGATGTCCTGAATCATCTACCACGAGTGAAAACTGGACAAGCTCGAGGAGTTTGTTGCAGTGGAGATTAGGACGGAGAGAGTTTTGCTCCAGGTGTTCAATCACCAGTCCCTCCAACCAGACGTAGCACTTTGCAGAGTGTGAACTGGTTTACCAAACATCGCTGTGTCAGGCTCGTTTTCCTTCTAGCATTTACTTCAAGTATCTACTCGTAGCCTTTATGTCTTCGATGTTTTCCTTCGCTCCCAATCCTTTCGAGCCTTGCATTACTTTCGATACTGAATTCCCTTCGAGATATCTTTAGTCCTGCGATGCTTACATGTTTCCCTTCTAAGTTCTTTAGAATTTTTAGAAGTGATCATTCACCCCCTCCCCCTCTGATCATTCTTGAGCTTTCAGGTGGTGTATCCGGGTTAGTTGATCTATTCCGAACAACTTTCGTATACAAAAGTTTTTCATCCGGACAACTTTTATCGGTACCAGAAATCATCGGCAGACGGCCCGAAGGGTGGATGTCGATGTTAGTTGTGTTAGGGGGGTGTGGTAGACTCATGGATAGTGTATTATTATTCTACGTATTTTTCTGATCAATTTTGATGTATAAAATACTTTCATCAGAGTTGCGGATTAAAAGATTTTGAATTTTAAAGTTTTATACAATTTAAATGATTTTCTGTATTTATTTAATTGATTATTAAATAGTATCCAAAACAGTAGGTTCGACCTAGTCAACTCACAAAGGGGGGCCATTTGTCATACACATGGTGTGTTTGACTAGTCAATGACCAGTGGGTCCCACATGTCATAGGCTATTTATTTAGCAGATTTATTTAATCTAAATTCTAATTAATGGTAGAGGACCTATTTGCAAATTTCAGGAACTTAGGAACTTATCTGTGAACTCAAATAATTTTACTAGCTTAATTGTACTAGCTCATTACAAATTTTTGCATATTTGCTATTTTTCTACGAATTAATCTGTGCATCAAATAAATTTGGTCCAATGAGCAAAAACGAAGCTTGATACATTTACTTTCAGTTCATATAACTTTCAGATAGATTGGAACACGTTTGTTAACATTTTGTTGTTACTCAAGGTGGTATAGCAGCAGCAAAAATCGCAGCTAAGAGAACAAACAACAGTAAAGTTCAGTAGCTGCAGCTAACAGCGCCGGCTGCAGTTCGCAGCAGCAGCCATCCTGCTTCAGCGGAGCGACGGCGGCCAGAGCCAGCCGGTGGTCAGCCAGCCAGGGCTCACCACGCACAACACACATAGCACGCACTCACACTTCACTCACGCACACACACACACATCCTTCACGCACGCACACACCATCCATGACCATGGCCATGGCCTGGACGGTGTAGTAGCGGCAACGAGCAGCAGGGCTAACGGCGACAGACAGAGGGAGCAAGCACGGGAATTGAACGGGGCGCTCACTGCGGGGTGGGAGAGGACTCAGGGGAGCCGGAGATGGCCGGCAGATGTCATCGGGAAGGTTCGATGAGGCGACCAATTGACGGCGTCTTGGTTCCTGGCGCTCCTGATAGACGAAGGGGACGACGACGCGCGGCTGTTGGAAGCAATCTCACGGCTCGGGGAGGCTGCTGGCTGCGCCGGCGTCGACGGCGTGTTCACGCCTGCGTGTGGGTGACCTTGAGGAGGAGCAGGGGCGGCGCGAGGGGAGGGAGGGGAATGAGCATGGCGCGTCTAGGGTTCGCAGGGACGGAAGGATGCTCCATATCCCCGCCGGCGGCCGTGGGATGGCTGCCACGGCGTGGCCATGGCCATGGCCGGTCAGCTGGCCTCCACGGGGTGGGGATGAGTAGTTAAGAGGAGGAAGGAGAGGGGGTGGGCTGGGCCCGGGGTGGGGAGAGGAGAGGGGTGGGGGTGGGCTTCTGCCCATGGGCGTTAGATAGGTTCCCCTATTTCTTTATTTTTGTTTGTATTTCTTTTCTGTTTCAATTTAATTTTAACTATCAAATGCTTTTAGCAAAAGGTGGCAACTATCCCAATAATTGTGTTACACCAAATTACAGTGCTACAAAAAGTTTGGTGCCCAACAAAAAAATCATTTGCATTTCTGTTTTATTTAAAAAGGCGGAAAGTGGATATTTTGCTCCAGTTCTTATTTGTTTGAATTTATTAAATATTTTAATAATTACCTCTTTCTACAATTTCATGGCCTATTGATTATTTAGCCTTTTATAAAATTGGTTGCACAATTTTTAGTTAAAGATTTATTTTCCACTTTGTTTTTAATTCCAACCAAGTGAACCTTCATTAAGATTTGTTTCGAAGATGATTAGAGCATGGTTAATGACCGAGATTAGTCATTGACTAGATTGATCACTGTAGCTTGACACTGGGGGTGTTACAGCTTCCAACCACGGGTTTTCAACCTTGCCATCAAAAGCCACGGTCGAGAGTCTCCACCTTCCTTTCTCCAAAGCACCAACTATGAGAGAATAATTGTCATTCTTAGTGTAACATGCATTGTACCAAAGTATCACATTGTCTTCTGCATGCTTGTGATGTTTCTTACTTTGAGTTCTGAGTTCTAGTCTCCTTTAAAACTCCGGAGGAGTTTCTGCATTTACGTTTTGCTCCACTCATGGAGGCTAGCGAGATACCACTCTGATATGTTCATGCTATGTGCATTGTGATCTTAAATTGATTCTCAGCAGCATATTATTTACTTTTTGTTTCTTTGTGACTGATTACATGAAAGAAGGATTTCTTCGTGCATTGTCCTTGTAGCATGGTGTCAAAACTTGCTAAACTCTTTCGTAGTACATTCTTATATACATCTAATGAAGCAAAAGAGTTTGTCAAAGTCTTCTTTGCCGCGTCCAGTTCGTTGAACTGAATTTCTTGAGGATAAGCAATAGCTAAGCTTGGGGGAGTTGATACGTCTCAAACGTATCTACTTTTCCAAACACTTTTGTTATTGTTTTGGCTTCATTCTTGCATGATTTGAACGAAACTAACCCGGACTGACATTGTTTTCAGCAGAGCTACCAGTGCTGTTTTCTTTTATGCAGGTTTCTCGATATTTAGGTACGCTGGAAAAATCCCAAAAAATATATAAAAATTAGCGTTCCAGAAGCTTCCGCACGTCCAAAGGAGGCCACAGGGCAGCCAGGGGGCAGCCAGGAGGGTGCCTGGCACGGCCCAGCCCCTGGCCGTGCCACCTGCCCTCCTGGCTTGGTCCCACGTCCCCCGGTGCCCTACTTTGGCCCTATTTATTCTCCCGACGCAGAAACCCCAGAAAAGAAGTCGCTTTTCCAATCTACGTCGCAGAGCCGCCGCAACCCTCTGTTCTTCTCCGGGAGAGCTAATCTGGGGGCTGCTTTGGCCTCCGGTGAGGGGAAATCATCGCCATCGTCATCATCATCGCCTCTCCATCACCCCTCCATGACTTCTTCTCTCATGTGTGAGTAATTCCCTGTTGTAGGCAAAGGGGATGGTAGGGCTTGGATGAGTTAGATCATGTAATAGTTCAATCAGATTGTTGGGGGCATGTTGCCAATCATTTACTTGGTGTTTATCATCTCCGTTACAACTTGTTTCTCTTAATGCTTGTCAATTTGGGCCCGAGTGCCATGATTTCAGATCTGATCACCCTTTTGTTTATTGAGTTTGTGGTGTTCTTGATCCTATCTATGAGTTGTATGCACCTATTATATTCCGGAACCGGCGATCCCAATGGTGACAGCTTGGGATACCAAATGGGATGGACTATAATTTGAGGATTCCGTGTATCCATGAAGTGTTAATGCTTTGTTCCGGTGCTCTTTGACAGGAGTACCTTAATCTCCCTAAGTTCATTTTGGCCCCGTTTGTAGCGGAAGGGTAGGACAAAAGATGTTGTGCAAAGTTCTTATTGCAAGCACGTACAACTACCCCGGGATACACGCCTGATGTTTGATATTTACCTAGATGATCCTTTCTTTTCTGTGAGCCTTGCCCGTGTTAGAATTTATTACATGTTCGTTCTCATCCAAGAAGCGCCCAACCATCCATCTCCCTAGCCTACAGTGTTTTCTTTCCTGCTGGTTACTAGTTGTTTACTTTTGCTGTTTTACTTTTGCTGTTTCACCACCACCATCACCACTATTATCACCACCACTACTACCACCGTATCACAGTTGCTACTAATACCTTTGTGCAAGAAAGTGTTTGAATTGACAACTCAATTGTCAAAGCCTGTACGTATTCTTTGTATCCCCAAGTGTCGAATCAATAAATTGGGTTATCTTGCCCGCGAAGACTATCTCAATCCCCTACAGTTTAGGGTTATCAAGGGGCCAGAGGGGAGCCAGGGGGCCCCAGGAGACCAGAGGGCGCGGCACCACCCCTGGCCGCGCTAGGGGGCGCCTAGATCCCCTGGCCCACCTCTGGCCCACCTCTGGCTCCCCCCTTTCACCTATTTATTCCCCTTGACGAGAAACCCTCGGGGACAGAACCCTTTTTCGCGATCTCTCCTCTGTTCCGCCGCCGCCGCGCTTCCAAGATCGGGAGCACCAGAAGACCTCTTCCCGGCACCCTGCCGGAGGGAGGAATCACCTCCGGGGCTTCTCCACCACCATGGATGCTTCCTGGATGAACCATGAGTAGTCCACCTTGGACCATGGGCCTATGATCAGTAGCTATGTGATGTTCTCCTCCCCTCTTTGTTCTTCATGGATTAGACCTCGTGAGCTTCCCTACATGATCGAGGCACTTATGTAATCTTTCTGCTGTTGCAATGCTGAGTTTGCTGGGATCCGATGGATTATGAGATTATGTTCACATTGTGATTGAGTTATATATTTGATTCTCTTCTTTTATATTTATGTTCTTGAGTAATTCTTGCATGTTCTCCGTTGCTGTTTACTGCTTTGGCCAAGTAGTAGGTAGTGACTCCAAGAGGGAGCGTTATGCTTGATTGTGGGTTCATGCCCCCCGATGACTAGCTTGAGTGACAGAACCATGAGTCTAGGGGATGTGTTGTTGCCACAAGGGGGAAAACAACGGTGCTTGTACTCGACGGTGCAAGGATTGTTTACTTTACGCAAAGTTATTTAATGCAGTTGTTTGTTGCTTTGAGTTTACACTGTGGGTGGGATTCACAACTTAATACCAGCGAGATGTTCTGGATAGATATCTCAAGGTGGATGATTAGTAGGTAGATGCAGATGGATTTCGGTCTACTTGTCTTGCGTACTGCCCATGCTTTTGAGCCTCTTCCATTCTGTTTAGCATAATTAGCATTGGTTTGCGCACATAATCCTGTCAATTGCCCAGCTATAATTTGTTTACCTCGCATGGCTAATTTATCGTCTTTTGGGAGAGAGACATCACTAGTGAAAATCATAGGACCCCGGTCCATATTTCCATTATTGTTTACACCTAAATTTTACTTTCAGTATTTACTTTTCCATAGCTATCACTATCATTATTATCCCGTGCGTTTTATCCTTTGTAAACAACAATGCCGGAGGAATTGACAACTCCTCTTTACTCGTTGGGAGCAAAGCTATCTGTTGTTTGTGCAGGTCCAGGTGAAGTAAGGAACTTAGAGTTGCAAACGACGCCATTGTTCACTTCACCACCTACTTGTCGATATTGGAGTCCTACTGGAGACAATCTAAACCTTAGTATCTTCGCTAAGGGAAATTTTCCGCTACGCTACATCTCACCTTCCACTTGGGGTAACCAACGAGGGAGAAGAAGCTATCTCGTGTATCAAGCGAATTTCTGGCACCGTTGTCGGGGACTCCAGTCTACAAGATAGGGCAGTTGCACACTATCTTTTATCTTTGCTTTTTAGTCTTGTTAGTTTACCTTTCAGTTTTTACTTTTGTGTCCCTTATCAAAAATACCAAAAATACATGTTACCTTGTCAGTAGTTACCACTATGGCTGGTCCTTTTGCCTTTGGTGAGGCAGAAGTACTTACCTTTACTCAAAGAGGTGGTGAAAGTTTGAAAGATGCTTGGTATAGAATTAATGATTCTCAAAAAAGAGCCACCAAGAAGCAATCCATTACTATCTTGCTTAGAAAATTTTATGTTGGGATCACTTCTTGGAATAGGTTTCTTTTAGACACTGCTATCAATGGGAACTTCATAGAGGCCCCAGTTTGGGAAGCCCTTAATGTTATTGAAAATCCTGTTGGAAGTCTCCCAGTTGTTAGTATTAAGGAGGACATTACTTTAGCTCACATATGAAAAAACTTGAAAAATTAGAGCTACAGATGCCAAGTATCGATAGGGTGAATGAGTTGGATCATAAGATTCAAGGGAATTTGAATAGGCTAGATAACTCCATGCAGAAAATTGTCAAAACTTTGGAGACTATCAAATCCCTTGATGAGAAGTCTTCTAGAATAGAAAAGATTGAGGAAGTTATTGAAACTCTAGGAACTACCTTTTCCTCAATCAACACCAAAAAGGATGAAACTCCGGCAAAGAAGGAACCTAAGTTCGTTTACGTCCCCAAGGTTCCTCGAGCTAAAGCAAACACACCCATTGCCAAGAAAGTTGAAACTGTGAAAACTTTGGAGGAGACACCTATCTTTAACTTTAATGAAACTCCAATTGATTTCCCTCCTTTTGATTTTATTCCAAGAAGCATTTTAATTCGTCCTTTATTTGAGAAACCTATTAAGAATAGTTGTACTATTGAAGAGCTTTTTGATGATCATGATGATGGTTCAATAGATACGACTTGATCTTTTTGCATTAAGCCTAGATAATGGCTCTAAAGAAGCGCTTTCGGGAGGCAGCCCGCAACGAATTTAGGTGTTTCTTTTTCCTTTTCTTTTGTTCTTAGTGGTCTTGATGATTGTTACTAGTGTAGAAACATCATTGTATCTTTACTTTTCAAGCTTTGTGCCTTTTATAGCCTCATACGACAAGGGAAGTGAAAGTTGTGACATGCTGTCCAGAAAACAGATTCTGTCCTCGTGACTAGAAAAATCAGAGAAAAATCCCAGTTCATCTTTTTGAGCTGAATGTTTTACACAGCGTGCTCTATACAATTACGAAACTTTTGTATGTTCTAAGTTTTTTTATTTGAGTTGCAGAAGTATCCCTAAAAAAATCGTTTCTACCTGCTGGTCTGTTTTTCACAGGTTCTGTCATGTTTTGCCTTTTCTTTGTTTTGCAAACCTTAATCTTGCTTTTTCTTTGCAAAAACCTTTTGGCACTCTTGAAAAACAGTATATCTTCAAGATTATCTTTATTTCCAGTAGAGAAATATATTATTTTAGTAGGGAACTAACCTCTATAATCAGTCTACAATGAGTTATGTATGAAGGAAGTTTTTAAGTGCGCGATGGAAGATGATGAAAGAAGATCTTGGAGTGTCAAACGCTCAAGCTTGGGGATGCCCATGTGCACCCCCAATAAATATTCAAGGAGACTCAAGCGTCTAAGCTTGGGGATTCCCCCGTGCATCCCCTTCTTCATCAACAATTATCAGTTCGCCCCTCGTTGCACTATATTTTTATCGCTTCATGCGTTATGTGCTATGCTTGGAGTGTCTCGCTCTTTACTTTTCTAGGTTTGTTTTTGCTTTATTTTCTGTAGTAACAAGTTAGACCCCAGCTTACTCTTTTGTGTGGGAGAATTACACGCTCTGCTTGAACTAGAACTCCTCATAGGATTTGCATGCTTATTCTTTTAGCTGTGAGTTGTTCTTTTTCTTTTCTTAGTTGTTGCTTTGTTTAGTTGTAGTGCTTTAGACTTTCTAGAGCTTTTCTTTTGTTTTAGGTTGAACTTTCTATAGGTTTCATGTTTTATCTTGTTAGAGAGTTTGCCTGTTGCACTGAGTTTTGTGTCTTGACTAGAAGTAGGTAGTTGAAGTTGCTATTCTCTTTGTAGTAGTAACTTGCAATAGTATTGAGGTATTGACTAGAGTAATGTTTGAACTTTTGGTCTCAAGAGCTCGAGCCTATTAGTGATAGATGTCTTATTTTGGGCAATCCGTGTGCTTTTCGAAAACCAAAAACCCCTGTTGAGAACTCTAGCTACTAGATGGATTACTAATCTCTGGAGGGTTCGAATATTAGAGTACACTCACGTACCATGAGTCGAGGATGCGCAAGGATAACCAAACCCCCATACACTCCTCCTCGGGGTACTTGTCTCTTTGTGAACCTCCTGATTAGATTGAGAGTTATCGATAATAAGTGCATGAGTTCTTCGGACTAATGTGAGAATTCGAAAGTTGACACTTCCACCCACCTATACTTTTTCTAGCCTCTTCGGTGCCGTGCATTGCCTTTTCTCACCTTGAGAGTTGGCGCATACTTCGCCGATGCATCCGAACCCTTGGCACGATACGCTCTGTCATCATAAGCCTCCATATATCTTTCCTCAAAACAGCCACTATACCTACCTACAAGGCATTTCCATAGCCTTTCCGAGATACATTGCCATGCAACATCCACCTTCTCATGACTTGATCTTCATGTCATACATGCTACTTGCTTGATCGATGAGCCGCATGCTAGTTGGGCCTTGCCCTAATCATTGCTACATGACGCGCTAGTATCATTTCATATCCTGCTATCCTGGCAGAGGCATACATTTTCATCATGATAGTTATATCTTCTTTATGTGAGTACCTTTGTAAAGTTTGAAAGATCTCCTATATTCTTGTAAAATATAGAGTGTTGCCCCTAAAGTGAGGAAAAGATCCCAAAGAGGACAAAATCAAAAGATCCCAAAGAGGACAAATGAGAGATAAATAGAAAGAGCCATTGAGGCCACCAAAAAATACAAAAAATAGAAAAAAGAGAAAAAGAAAAATAAAAAGAGAGAAGGGGGCACACTACTATTCCTTTTGAGAGACCCACACTAGTATTTCATCCTCTATCCCTTGTACTCCATACAGATTATCATCATGCATATAGCAATGTGGGGACCTTCACACTTTAGAACTTGGCTTGTATATTCCAATGATGAGCCTCCTCAAACGAGCTCTAGGTCTTCTTGAGCAAGCAAGTTAGATGCACCCCCACTAGTTTCCTTGGAGAGCTTTTAGCTCACATGTGCATCCGTTGCATGGCAATCCCTACTCCTCACATCATATCTATCATATGGCCTTCTCTCGCCTATGATTGTCCTCATTGATGTGAGCCTTTCACACCTTTTTTTCTTCCTCCTCCACCTTCTTTCTGTTTCGCCTTTTAGGTGTCAACTTTCTTGCTCACGCTCATCCATTGCATGAGTGCTCAAAATATTAAAAGGGAGTGGATCAGTTATACTTGTACCTGGCTAGTGGTCTGGGGACGAGTCAAGATAAGAATCCAAAGGAGACTAAGTGTGAAACTTTAGTAGATACTTGTTCTCAACAACCTTTTTTCTCTCTTTTTCCCAGTCCCCTGCTTGCACGCAAACACCATCTGGAGACATTCGAGTCACGGACAGCGAGAGCTCTTGCACCTTTTGTTCTTTTGTTGCTTGTGTCAATGCTATTATAGACTCTTGCTTGTTAAGACTTGAATTGAATTGCATGCTTTAATTGCTTTACTTAAAAGTCCTTATATGGTTGTGTGGCATGCCACCATAGAAATTATGCTTGTTATCATTTACCTACTCGAGGACGAGCAGGAATTAAGCTCGGGGATGTTGATACGTCCCAAACGTATCTATAATTTCTGTTTGCTCCATGCATGTTTTTTGTGACTTTGCCATGTTTTGCTTTAACTTTCATACACTTATGAGCATATTTGGACTAATCTATTAACCCAGTGCACCCAGCTGCCAGTTGCTATTTTCTGCTGTTTTTGTATTTCAGGTTTTCCGGCCATTAAAAGTGCTCCAAAAAATCCAGAAAAATCTGATAAAAAATCAGCGTCCCAGAAGCTTCCGGAATCACCAAGGCAGCGGAGGGGGGCACCACAGGGACTCCAGAAGGGTCCCTGGCGCGGCCCCACCCTAGGCCGCGCCAGGGGGCCTCCTGGCTGCCCTATGGGTCCCCTCGATAACTCCCTCCGCCTATATTTAGCCCTCGGGGTGGAAACCCCTAATATCGATATCTTTTCCGCGAACTCGCCTCTGTACCGCCGTCGCCGCCGTTTCAAGATCGGGGTTGCTTGGAGAAGCTGCCTCGGCACCCTGACGGGAGGAGGAACCCCCTCCGGGGGACCATCCATAGCCATGGACGCCTCCCCGATGTGCAGTGAGTAGTCCCCCTTGGACCATGGGTCCGTGACCTGTAGCTATGTGATGTATCTCTCCCCTCTTTGTGCTTACACTTTCGAGACCTCGTGAGCTGCCTCACATGATCGAGGCACTTTTGTAATTTATGCTATTGCTATGCTGAGTTTGCTGGGATCTGATGGATTATGAGACTATGTTCAGATTTTGATGAGTAATATATTTGGTTCTTCTCTTTTATATTTTGTTCTTGAGTAAATTCTTGCATGTTCTCCGTTGCAGTATTTTGCTTTGGCCAAGTAGTTTGCTTGCAACTCCAAGAGGGAGCGTTATGCTTGATTGTGGGTTCAGCCCCATGTCTAGCTTGAGTGACAGAAACATGAGACTAGGGGATGTGTTGTTTCCACCAGGGATAAAACAACGGTGCTTGTACCCGCGGGTGCAATGATTGTTCACTTTACACAAAGTTCTTTTAATGCAGTTGTCTATTGCTTTGAGTTTACACTTTGGGTGGGATTCGCAACTTAATACCAGCGAGATGTTCTGGATAGATATCTCAAGGTGGATGATTCGTAGTAGGTGCAATTGGATTTCGGTCTACTTACCTTGGCGTACTGCCCATTGCTTTTGAGCCCTTCCTTTCTTTGCAGCATAGTTAGCATTGCGGTGCCTTCATAATTCTGTCAATTGCCCAGCTGTGATTTGTTTACCTCGCTAGCACTTTTATCGTCTTTTGGGAGAGAGAAATCACTAGTGAAAATCACGGGACCCCGGTCCATCTTCACATTATTGTTTACACCCTTAGTTTACTTTCAGTCTTTACTTTCAGTTCCACTATTATCTCTTGCGTTGATCCTTTGTAAACAGCAAGGCTGAAGGAATTGACAACTCCTATATACTCATTGGGAGCAAAGTTATTTGTATCTGTGTGCAGGTCCACGTCAAGCGTCGTGACACCTACTTGTATCTCTTGGAGTCCTACTGGTTCGATACTCAACATTACCATCTTTGCTAGGGGAAACTTGCTGCTACACTGCATCTCACCTTCCCCTTGGGGTAACCAACGAGGAGAGTTCCCACTCTGTATCAGATGCCCCCATGCACCCCCAAGAAATATTCAAGGAGACTCAAGCGTCTAAGCTTGGGGATGGCCCCGTGCATCCCCTTCTCCATCGACAATTATCAGTTCGTCTCTCGTTTCACTATATTTTTATCACTTCATGCGTTATGTGCTATTCTTGCAGCGTCTCGCTCTTAGGTTTTATTTTTAGTTTTCTTTAGCTTTGCTTGTTGTTCATAACAAGTTAGAACACAGCTTTCTTTGTGTGGAAAATAAACACGCTCTACTTCCAAAATTTAGAACACAACATAGGATTTTTCATGCTTATATTTGTTGTGTGTGTTCTCTATCTTTTCGTAGCTACTGTCATGTTTTTCTCTTAGCTTTCATGCTTATATTTTTAAGCGCTTTTGTTTAGTTTGTTGCTGGAACTCTCTTGAGTTTTCATGTTTATCTTGTTTAGAGAGTTTGCCTGTTGCACTGAGTTTTGTGTCTTCACTTGAAGTAGGTAATTTAGGTTGCTATTCTTTTTGTAGTAGTAACTTGCAAAAGTTTTGAGGTGTTGTTTTGAGTAATGTTTGGACTTTTGGTGTCAAGAGCTTTAGCCTATTAGTGATAGATGTCGTATTTTCGGCAATCCGTGTTTATTTTCAAAACCTACAAATTAATTGAGAACTCTAGCTACTATATGGATCACTACTCTTCTGAGGGTTCAAATATTAGAGTACACTCACGTACCATGAGTCGAGGATGCGCAAGGATAACCAAACCCCCATACACTCCTCCTCGGGGTACTTGTCTCTTTGTGAACCTCCTTATTAGATTGAGAGTTACCGATAATAAGTGCATGACTTCTTCGGACTAATGTGAGTATTCGAAAGTTGACACTTCCACCTTCCCATATTTTTCTAGCCTCTCCTCTGTCGTGCATTGCTTTCTTCTCACTCCGAGAGTTGCGTCCACCTTCGCCGGTACATCCAAACCCTTGGCATGATACGCTCTGTCATCATAAACCTCCTTATATCCTTCCTCAAAACAGCCACCATACCTGCCTATCAAGGAATTTCCATAGCCTTTCCGAGATATATTGCCATGCAACATCCATCTTCTCATGACTTGACCTTCATGTCATACATGCTACTTGCTTGATCGATGAGCCACATGCTAGTTGGTCCTTCCCATAATCATTGCTACATGACGCGCTAGTATCATTGCATATCCTGCTACACTGGCAGAAGCATACATTTGCATACATCATGATAGTTACATCTTCTTTATGATTCGAGTACTTTGTAAAGTGTGAAAGATCTTCTGTAACGACCCGATTCACTAAGAATCCAAGTGTCTGTGCATTTTGTGCTAGTCCCTGGATCAATAGCTAGCACACACAGTACACGATGTAATATCAAGAATAAACCAGATGTCATATTTATATTACATCGAAGATCCAGTATTACAAATAAACATACCTGCATAGCTCAAGGCTAGCTTACAGATAAAATACATCGGAAAACAATAAAAGCTTCATGGCGTCCATCAACTCCACCGGCATAGTTGAGTATAGACATCGTAACCCTACATCGTATCACTTACTCGTCGTATACAATCCTGCAACACCGAAGGTTACAGCCCGACAATGGGTCAGTACATCTGATTTGTACGGCAAGTCACACGAAAAAGTATATAACAGACCTACAACTACATGCAAGGATAAGTCAAAGGAAAGGCTTATGGTTTCATTTTTTTTGCAGAAAGCTGATTTTTCCCTCACATACTACAACTAGTCAAATTTTAATTTATCTTGCTAGTCCTAAGAATGGCTGAATCGGGCTACACCAATTCCAACCATCCCTTTATTAAAAGTTCCCACTCAAATTCTTATTAAGGTGAATTATCTGTCAAGACCATCCAACAACAATAATTCCCAGTTGCTCAAAGTTGTCCGTAACCGTGGACACGACTAATCATGATTAGTTTTTACACTCTGCAGAGGTTTGTACACTTTCCCCACTGGACTCAACCCGAAGATTGACACATAGTCTTTCAGAAGAGGTTGCCTCCACCCTTTGGTAGCCGGTACACCTATCATATCTACATCAGCTAGCTACCAGGGCCAGGTTCCCCACAACTTACTCATCTAAGCCAAAGCCCATATAGCCAGTGGTTGTACATGGAAGCTACTTGTCACACTGTCTGTCCGATCTTTTTGAGCCTGCACGGCGCCCACTGCGTTCAGAGGGTACGCGCCATGACGCACCCGGTTCACCACCAAAACAACCATTCAGGAAGCATTTAGCCCTGGTCCCTCCTTATCCAAGGCATGAGCCCCAGGATGCATTCCCTGCCCGTCCAGAGGTGATTTCTATTTAAGTTTGCTAGTCAAGTCATTACTCCTCACAAAGCTCAATGATAACTCAACCAATCCCCGTCTACAAATCAATAGCAGTATATAACAACCACGATCCTAGGTCGACAATGAAATACAGGATCAGAACATATGGCTATCCTACTAGGTTTAAATCATAACTAATATATAATCCTACACATGCATAGAGTGATAATTTGCTACATGCATAATACAAAATATAGGATGAGGTATGGTCAAAGTGTAACTTGCCTTATACATTCGATGAAGATCTTCGCTCTCACGTTCTAGTCAACTCTACTCGTCACACTCCGAGAAATCTATCGCGAACGAAGGAACTCGAATAAGAAATCACATCACAAGGAAAACAAAAGATCAACAAACAAACACAAAGGTTTTAGCAACAAAACAAAAAGCTTTGAAGTGCAAAGGTGTCGATGTGCTCGAAGGTGTTCAGTGGAACGTCAACTCGAGAGAGTCAACAGATAAAGAGTTGTCGATACAAGATTATGACTAAAGATACTAAGAACTTAATATACTAAGATCTAAAGATACATAACATGACAATATGAATGGTGTGTGGATATAGCCGATAGGATGTATCAAATGATCCAATATGCAAAAAGAATCACATGAACAGAACACTACAACACGAGTTATAGCAGGTTGAAGTTTGAATTAAATTTAAATTCAAACAGATAAAAAGTATTTGAATTATGGTATATAGATGATGTGGACATAAAGAATACAATACGAGTGATCCTATGCAAAAAGAATCACGTGAAACGGAATACTACAACACAGGTCATAGCAAGTTCAAATTTGAATTGAATTTGACTTTGAACAGACCAAGAAACTTGTGAATTTTTGTGTCCACTTGATATAAACAAAAAGTACATGGAACAAGTGATCCAACGCAAAAAGAATCACTCGATTTGCATCAACGGTTGAAAAGATACGACCTCCGGAATACAAATTTGAATTTGAAATAAAATCAAATTCAAAAGTGTGCAAAAGTTTGAAAACTTGATTCTATGATAAACTACAGAACAACACGAGCGCGTGGGAAAAAGAATTACCGCAATCCGCTTTACAGTTTGGGAGATATTGCAGCCGCGAGAATAGGGGGTATTCTGCCAAAAGGACCTGTGCGTAAATATCTTTTTTTCGCAAAAAGCAATCGGGTCCTCCGGCAGATCTGACCGGAGTTGACCCGCGAAGTCGTCTTCTCCGGCGAACTCCACGCGGCTCCGGCGACTTGGGGAGGGGTGCGGCCAGTGGGGGCGCGGTGGAGGGGGCCGGCGAGGGGCAGCGGCGGCCGGTGCGTAGAGGGGCCGGCGCGTGGCAGATGGCGGCGCTCGGCTCGGCCTCCGGCAGGCGGCTCACGGGGCGCTCCGGCGAGGCTCCTCCGGCGGGTGGCGGCGCCCGGGGCCGTGGGGCGGAGGCAGCGGAGCTCCGGCTTGCAGCCGTGGCGGCGAGGCGGGGAGGCGAGAGGCGTGGCCCGGCGGTGGTGGCGCGCTCCGGCAAGGCGGCCGGCCAGCGCGTTCCGGTAGCGGCGGCCCGACGGCGGGGCCCGGCGGCGGCACTGTCTCGCGGGTCCCGGCGGCTAGGGTTCGCCGATTTTTTTTTGAAGAAAAAGGAAAAGGAAATAATAAAAGGAAAACCTAATTCTATTTATAAACAGAGGGGGGATAGAAAAAAAAACAACAAAAGAGTCCTTCTCGGACTTAGATAGCGCCCGGGCGGAAAAGGCTACTAGGCCGGGCTACGGATTATTTTTTAATAAAACTCAAACTTCAAACAATTAAGTAAAAATAACCGTAACTCAGAAAAATACGAAACAAAATCCTAAATTCATCAAATAATACAAAGAAAATTATGCAATGGACAAAAATTCCAAAAAAATAAAATAAAAATAAATACATTTTTAAATGACTTTATTTAGTTATTAAATATTCAAGAATCAACAAAAAGGTCAAATTATTATTTAAATAATTTCCAATCAATTTTTCTGAAGAAGTCGTTTTATCTTCTCTCAATTATAATTATTTTTTAATGGAAAAATTATTTAAATAACTCCAATTAAAATAAAAGGATATTTAAAACATTTCCAAAATTTTCTTTTATATGGAAGGAGTCATATTACCTTCTCTCGATTAATTTATTGGATTTGTTTTAAATATTACATTCCAAAACTCCGACAATGAATATTAGGGAAAGTCCTTTTATTCCCTCTCATTTTAATATTCAATTTGAACTCCAAAAGTTTTAAATCCTATTGGAAATCCATCACACCAAGCAAAACAATCAATATCTATTTAAATTATTAACATTCCAAAATTCGAAGAATTTTGGGATGTTACACACTACCACCCTTAAAAGGAATATCGTCCTCGAGATTCGAGAAGGCTGGAAAGAAAGGGTAGGGTTCGTGTCTTCATGACAGTCCACCAATCCCCCGATGAGCTAGGGTGCTACCACCCTTAAAAGGAATGCGACGTGGTCTTCAAAAGCTTGCTCCCTCAGCGAGCTCCTCACACATAGTCTTCATACTCGTTGGGGCATTGAATTCTTCATCACAACCGTGGGCTTCCAGTATCTTAATCCATCGATGACATTCTTTGTAAGGATTTCACCTTCGGTCTTCGAGGTTTCAAGAATTCCTCCTTTGAGGTTTCCATTCCTTAGCAAGAGAGTGGTCTTCCAAATCCACTAATTTTCAAGAATGTTCCTCCTTCGACTACAACCTCTGAATAGTTCATATACTCCATTGTTGTCTTGAATACTGTATCCAAAAGACGAGTCCTCCAAGTACTGAGACTTCATGGCTGACGGGTCAGGCGCCAATACTAAGCAACTATCGATTCTCTCTTGGTGGTCATCAATAATACTTCCACGGGATACCTGCAGCAAATGGCCTTGGTCTATACTCATCGTATAACACAAACAGTATTCTCCTACAGGGGTCACACATCGTACCATTCTATGGTTTAGGCTTTAACATCGTCGTCTCTCAAACATAGGTAAGTCCCTCAAGATTTACTATCCCGCATAGCAAGAGCGAATAATAAGAGTAGTCGTCATGGTGATCAATCCATTCCGCACCCAAATCATTACCTTGTATATGGTTTAGCAAATCTCGTAGTCTAACACTCGGTCATCCTCACAAGCATTGCAGAATGTCCTCTTGATCTTGAACTGGGTTCGGATAAGTCCATGGTGCTGCAAGCCAAGCAAAAGATCTAACATTTCCTCAACACTCAGGTTTGCGCAAACTGCTATAAAACGTGTACTGGTGGACTACAACTTCCTCCAGAGTTCTCCCTTCAGCAAGATTGCTTTCTTGTTGTAAGATCCTGGCACATGAGGTTAACTTTGAACTCAGCATTAAATTGCATCCATCTTTATCCTCGTCTAGGCATTAGCAGCCATTGTAGTAGCTCCTTCAGTGTAGGATGAGGATGAGAGGGAATAGAATGTAAATAGCGAGGCAGAGAGAGATATAGGGAGAGATACCCATACAAACATCACACTAGTTTTGAAACATAAGTTTTGATGTGTAGCTGTCAGTAAAACAAGAAATGACAGATCACAGAAACGATCTAACGGTAGAAACTTGAATCTTCCAGGTCTTCAAGTCTTCAGGTCTTCAATGACGGTAGCTTCAGTTTTGCATTGCCGAAGAAATCTTCGTATCGTCGAGTCACTTGTGAACTCATTCTTCTTGTGGTTGTGCCTCCTTTAGTCTTGAAGCATACTAAATAGATGAGGGTCTAAGGTAACGTAAACTTATTCTACTCGCGATGAGGAACCACAAAGCACAACACCTCACAAAACAAAACAAAACATGACATAAAACATCTAGTTCATCCAACAGCAAACATGCATCGATCCACATCTCCAACTAACATAGAAAAGGTAACAATGTACACTTAGTGCACACCTACGAATGTCTAACCTCCAATTGCCAAACATAATCTCCTTCGAGTCAGCATCCTTGCTTCCGCGTTCACAACTTCTCCTTCCCCTTCAATTTTGGACACATTTTGCTGTAGTTTCTCATGTTCCTGCACCGATAGCACTCAATTTGGCTAATGTCCTTATTTTTCTTCTTCACGGGTGCTTCCTTCAATTCTTGGATAACTTTCTTCATTCCTTCCTTTTGATGTTGAACCACTAGTTGTGTCACGATGAAAAATTGACACTGAGCGGGGTAATGATCAGTTCCTTCACACACGAAACATGTGACTTGAGCAGTGGGGTATTCTTCACCCGAGTGAATTTCTTCACAATAGGGACATCCATCTTGGTGTCCTTCATAGGAGTGTCCTATTCCTCCGCAAATCTTGCAGGCACGGGGTCTCCTAAGGTTTACCGTCCTTTGCGTCGGGGTGACAAGGCGGAATCCTTACAAAACCCTTGTAAATTCCTTCCAAGTAATCTTCCTTCGTGATTCGTCAATCGCTTGGTGCATTCTCCACCAAGTAGCAGCCTCTTCTACCAAGTACTTAATAGCATAGGGGACCATGTCCTCACTTCCAACCTTCTTAAGCTCCATGTGTTCCTCCATATTACGAATCCATTGCTCCACCTTCAGTCTCGACATCGCCCCAGAAAAGGCGAGTCCTACTCCATACTCCATCTATTAAACCCATACGACAAGGGTTAGGGGAAAACTATAACACCGACAAGAAAACAAACTAGGATAACACCAAGCATATGCACTCAAACAAGAAAGAGTCAAAAACACCTACGTTCAACGGCCACACATAACAACAAACAATACAGTCACAAAAGTCAAAACACGCAAACAACACCTAGAGTAAGGTCATATGTGCAAGACATACGATCTCATCATACTACGCGAAATTCGTTCATCTAACTTCACCTAAAATTGGTGGTCTGAATCTAATGCTTCATCCTTCTCAGCTAAGCTGATCTTAAAGATTCCTCTCGTAGTGTCAAAACTTATCTTTATTGAATCCATAGGATACTCCTCCTAATTCTGGCAGAAGTAGCTTCAATTGATCCACGAGGTTGATGATCTACTTCTCAAGAATCATATCTTCAGGGGTAAGCAACTCAGAGGGGTATTTACAGTAAAACAAGATGAGGAGTTTAGAAGATGAATAATAGATGAGAGATACTAGTGGAGAGAATAAGTAATCAAAGAGTGATAAAATATTTTTGTTCCTATGGCTTTTCCTATCCATTTTCTAGGGTCACGACCAACAGTCAACATGGGCTCTGATGCCATCTGTAACGACCCGATTCACTAAGAATCCAAGTCTCTGTGCATTCTGTGCTAGTCCCTGGATCAATATCTAGCACACACAGTACAGGATGTAATATCAAGAATAAACCACATGTCATATATATATTACATCGAAGATCCAGTATTACAAATAAACATACCTGCATAGCTCAAGGCTAGCTTACAAATAAAATACAGCGGAAAAAATTAAAATCTTCGTGGCGTCCATCAACTCCACCGGCATAGTTGAGTATAGACATTGTAACCCTACATCGTATCACTTACTCGTCGTATACAATCCTGCAACACCGAAGGTTACAGCCCGACAACGGATCAGTACATCTGATTTGTACGGCAAGTCACACGAAAAAGTATATAACAGACCTACAACTACATGCAAGGATAAGTCAAAGGAAAGGCTTATGCTTTCATTTTTATTGCAGAAAGCTGATTTTTCCCTCACATACTACAACTAGTCAAATTTTAATTTATCTTGCTAGTCCTAAGTATGGCTAAATCGGGCTACACCAATTCCAACCATCCCTTTATTAAAAGTTCCCACTCAAATTCTTATTAAGGTGAATTATCTGTCAAGACCATCCAACAACAATAATGCCCAATTTCTCAAAGTTGTCTGTAACCGTGGACACGGCTAATCATGATCATTTTTTACACTCTGCAGAGGTTTGTACACTTTCCCCACTGGACTCAACCCGAAGATTGAGACATAGTCTTTCAGAAGAGGTTGCCTCCACCCTTTGGTAGCCGGTACACCAATCATATCTCCATCAGCTTGCTACCAGGGCCAGGTTCCCCACAACTTACTCATCTATGCCAGAGCCCATATAGCCAGTGGTTGTACATGGAAGCTACTTGTCACACTGTCTGTCCGATCTTTTTGAGCCTGGACGGCGCCCACTGCGTTCAGAGGGTACGCGCCATGACGCACCCGGTTCACTACCAAAACAACCATTCGGGAAGCATTTTGCCCTGGTCCCTCCTTATCCAAGGCATGAGCCCCAGGATGCATTCCCTGCCCGTCCAGAGGTGATTTCTATTTAAGTTTGCTAGTCAAGTCATTACTCCTCACAAAGCTCAATGATAACTCAACCAGTCCCCGTCTACAAAGCAATAGCAGTATATAACAACCACGATCCTAGGTCGACAATGAAATACAGGATCAGAACATATGGCTATCCTACTAGGTTTAAATCATAACTAATATATAATCCGACACATGCATAGAGTGATAATTTGCTACATGCATAATACAAAATATAGGATGAGGTATGGTCAAAGTGTAACTTGCCTTATACATTCGATGAAGATCTTCACTCTCACGTTCCAGTCAGCTCTACTCGTCACACTCCGAGAAATCTATCGCGAACGAAGGAACTCAAATAAGCAATCACATCACAAGGCAAACAAAAGATCAACAAACAAACACAAAGGTTTTAGCAACAAAACAAAAAGCTTTGAAGTGCAAAGGTATCGATGTGCTCGAAGGTGTTCAGTGGAACGTCAACTCGAGAGAGTCAACGGATAAAGAGTTGTCGATACAAGATTATGACTAAAGATACTAAGAACTTAATATACTAAGATCTAAAGATACATAACATGACAATATGAATGGTGTGTGGATATAACCGATAGGATGTATCAAATGATCCAATATGCAAAAATAATCACGTGAACAGAACACTACAACACGAGTTATAGCAGGTTGAAGTTTGAATTAAATTTAAATTCAAACAGATCAAAAGTATTTGAATTATGGTATATAGATGATGTGGACATAAAGTATACGATACGAGTGATCCTATGCAAAAAGAATCACGTGAAACGGAATACTACAACACAGGTCATAGCAAGTTCAAATTTGAATTGAATTTGACTTTGAACAGACCAAGAAACTTGTGAATTTTTGTGTCCACTTGATATAAACAAAAAGTACATGGAACAAGTGATCCAACGCAAAAAGAATCACTCGATTTGCATCAACGGTTGAAAAGATACTACCTCCGGAATACAAATTTGAATTTGAAATAAATTCAAATTCAAAAGTGTGCAAAAGTTTGAAAATTTGATTCTATGATAAACTACAGAACAACACGAGCGTGTGAGAAAAACAATTACCGCAATCCGACTTACGGTTTGGGAGATATTGCAGCCGCGAGAATAGGGGGTATTCTGCCAAAAGGACATGTGCGTAAATATCTTTTTTCGCAAAAAGCAATCGAGTCCTCCATCAGATCTGGCCGGAGTTGACCCGCGAAGTCTTCTTCTCCGGCGAACTCCACGCGGCTCCGGAGACTTGGGGAGGGGTGGCGGCCACTGGGGGCGCAGTGGAGGGGGCCGGCGAGGGGCAGCGACGGCCGGTGCGTGGAGGCGGCCGGCGCGTGGCAGATGGCGGCGCTCGGCTCGGCCTCCGGCGGGCGGCTCGCGGCGCGCTCCGGCGAGGCTCCTCCAGCGGGTGGCGGTGCCCGGGGCCGTGGGGCGGAGGCGGCGGCGCTCCGGCTTGCAGCCGTGGCGGCGAGGCGGGGAGGTGGGAGGCGTGGCCTGGCGGTGGTGTTGCGCTCCAGCAAGGCGGCCGGCCGGCGCGTTCCGGCGGCGGCACTGTCCCGCGGGTCCCGGCGGCTAGGGTTCGCCGGGTTTTTTTTTTGAAGAAAAAAGGAAAAGGAAATAATAAAAGGAAAACCTAATTCTATTTATAAACAGAGGGGGGACAGAAAAAAAAAACAAAAAAAGAGACCTTCTCGGACTTAGATAGCACCTGGGCGGAAAAGGCTACTAGGCCGGGCTACGGATTTTTTTTTAGTAAAACTCAAACTTCAAACAATTAAATAAAAATAACCGTAACTCAGAAAAATACGAAACAAAATCCTAAATTCAGCAAATAATACAAAGAAAATTATGCAATGGTCAAAATTTCCAAAAAATGAAATAAAAATAAAGACATTTTTAAATGACTTTATTTAGTTATTAAATATTCAAGAATCAACAAAAAGCTCAAATTATTATTTAAATAATTTCCAATCAATTTTTCTGAAGAAGTCATTTTATCTTCTCTCAATTATAATTATTTTTGAATGGAAAAATTACTTAAATAACTCCAATTAAAATAAAAGGATATTTAAAACATTTCCAAAATTTTCTTTTATATGGAAGGAGTCATATTACCTTCTCTCGATTAATTTATTGGATTTGTTTTAAATATTACATTCCAAAACTCCGACAATGAATATTAGGGAATGTCCTTTTATTCCCTCTCATTTTAATATTAAATTTGAACTCCAAAAGTTTTAAATCCTATTGGAAATCCATCACACCAAGCAAAACAATCAATATCTATTTAAATTATTAACATTCCAAAATTCGGAGAATTTTGGGATGTTACATCTTCTATACTTCTTGTAATATATAGAGTGTTGCCCTTAAAGTGAGGAAAAGATCCCAAAGTGGACAAATCAAAAGATCCCAAAGAGGACAAAATTAAAAGATCCCAAAGAGGACAAATGAGAGGAATAGAAAGAGCCATTGAGGCCACCAAAAAATACAAAAAAATAGAAAAAAAAGAGAAAAAGAAATAAAAAGAGAGAAGGGGGCACACTACTATTCCTTTTGAGAGATCCACACTCGTACTCCCTCTTATATCTTGTACTCCATAGAGGTGCATATAGCTCTGTGGGGACCTTCACACGTTAGAAATTGGCTTGTATATTCCAATGATGAGCCTCCTCAAATGAGCTCTAGGTCTTCTTGAGCAAGCAAGTTGGATGCACCCCCACTAGTTCCATTGCAGAGCTTACCTTAGCTCATATGTGCATCCGTTGCGTGGCAATCCCTACTCCTCACATCATATCTATCATTTGGCTTTCTCTCGCCTATGATTGTCCTCATTGATGTGAGCCTTTCACACCTTTTTGTCTTCCTCCTCTACCATATTCTCTCTTTACCATCCTAGGTGTCAACTTTCTTGCTTACGATCATCCATTGCATGAGTGCTCAAAATGTCGAAAAGGATTGGATCATTTTGACTAGTACCTGGTTAGTGGTCTGGGGATGAGTCAAGATAAGATTCCAAAGAAGACCTAGTGTGAAACTTTATTAGATTGAGTACTCAACCTAAAAATACTTATTCGCGTATATCCCTATCCCCTTTCTTGCACGCAAACACCACTTGGAGACATTCGAGTCACGGACAGCGAGAGCTCTTCCACCTTTATGTTCTTATGTTGCTTATTATAATGCCAAATATAGACTCTTGCATGTTATGACTTGAATTGAATTACATGCCTTGATTGCTTTACTTACAAAGTTCTTATATGTTTCTTAGCATGTCACCACAAAAATTATGCTTGTTCATTTACCTACTGGAGGACGAGCAGGAATTAAGCTTGGGGATGTTGATACGTCCAAAACGTATCTATAATTTCTGCTTGCTCCATGCCTCTTTTGTGCGATATTGCTATGATAATGATGAACTTCCATACACTTTTGATCATATTTGGACTAACCTATTAACTCAGTGCACCCCAGTGCCAGTTCTTGTTTTCTGCTGTTTTTCTATTTCGGGTTTCCCCCTTATTAAAAGTACCAGAAAAAATCCGGAAAAAATATAGGCAAAATCAGCGTACCAGAAGCTTCGCAAAGAGCCCGAGAGGGGCCAGAGGGGAGCCAGGGGGGCCCAGGCGGCCAGAGGGCGTGGCCCACCCCTAGCCGCGCCAGGGGGGCGCCTGGAGCCCCTGGCCCACCTCTGGCTGCCCCCTTTCTCCTATTTATTTCGCATGACGAGAAACCCTCGGGGACGGAACCCTTTTTGCGATCTCTCCTCTGTTCCGCCGCTGCTGCGCTTCCAAGATCAGGAGCACCAGAAGACCTTTTCCCAGCACCCTGCCGGAGGGAGGAATCACCTCCGGGAGCTTCTCCACCACCATGGATGCTCCCCGGATGAACCGTGAGTAGTCCACCTTAGACCATGGGTCTATGATCAGTAGCTATGTGATGTTCTACTCCCCTCTTTGTTCTTCATGGATTAGACCTCGTGAGCTGCCCTACATGATCGAGGCACTTATGTAATCTTTCTGTTGTTGCTATGCTGAGTTTGCTGGGATCCGATGGATTATGAGATTGTGTTCAAATTGTGAATGAGTTATATATTTGATTCTCTTCTTTTATATTTATGTTCTTGAGTAATTCTTGCATGTTCTCCGTTGCTGTTTATTGCTTTGCCCAGGTAGTAGGTAGTGACTCCAAGAGGGAGCGTTATGCACGATTGTGGGTTCATGCCCCCCGATGACTAGCTTGAGTGACAGAAACATGAGTCTAGGGGATGTGTTGTTGCCACAAGGGGGAAAACAACGGTGCTTGTATTTGCAAGTGCAAGGATTGTTTACTTTACGCAAAGTTCTTTAATGCAGTTGTCTGTTGCTTTGAGTTTACACTTTGGGTGGGATTCGCAACTTAATACCTGCGAGATGTTCTGGATAGATATCTCAAGGTGGATGATTAGTAGGTAGATGCCGATGGATTTCGGTCTACTTGTCTTGGCGTACTTCCCATGCTTTTGAGCCTCTTCCTTTATGTTTAGCATAATTAGCAATTGTTTGCGCACATAATCCTGTCAATTTCCCAGCTGTAATTTGTTTACCTCGCATGGCTATTTTATCGTCTTTTGGGAGAGAGACATCACTAGTGAACATCATAGGACCCCGGTCCATATTTCCAATATTGTTTACACCTTCAATTTACTTTCAGTATTTACTTTTCCGTAGCTATCACTATCATTATTATCCCATGCGTTTTATCCTTTGTAAACAACAAGGCCGGAGGAATTGACAACTCCTCTGTACTCGTTGGGAGCAAAGCTATCTGTTGTGTGTGCAGGTCCAGGTGAAGTAAGCAACTTAGAGTTGTAAACGGCGCCATTGTTCACTTCACCACCTACTTGTCGATCTTGGAGTCCTACTGGAGACAATCTAAACCTTAGCATCTTCACTAAGGGAAATTTGCCGCTACGCTACATCTCACCTTCCACTTGGGGTAACCAACGAGGGACGAGAAGCTATCTTGTGTATCACCCTGTCCACCTCAATTCCCCTCTCAGAAATCTTGTGGCCAAGAACAATTCCCTCGTTGACCATAAAGTGGCACTTCTCCCAGTTAAGCACCACATTTGTCTTCTCACATCTCTGCAAAACTTTATTAAGGTTGTGGAGACAATGGTCAAAAGCGGTTCCATATACGGAGAAATCGTCCATGAATACCTCCACAATTTCTTCACAAAAACCATGAAAGATAGCAGACATACACCTTTGAAAAGTAACAGGGGCATTACATAAACCAAAAGGCATACGTCTGTAAGCATAAGTACCAAAGGGACAAGTAAAAGTGGTCTTCTCTTGATCAGCAGTGTTAACATGAATTTGAGAGAAGCTGGAATAACCATCAGGATAACAAAAGTGAGTATTTTTTGGATAACCTTTCAAGCATTTGGTCGATGAACGGCAATGGGTAGTGGTCCTTCCTGGTTGCCTTGTTCAGCTTCCTGTAATCAATGCACATTCTATATCCAATAATAATTCTCTGAGGTATTAGTTCATTCTTATCATTAGGAACCACAGTTGTTCCTCCTTTCTTTGGAACACAATGAACCGGGCTTACCCAATTGCTATCAAGCATACGGTAGATAATACCTACGGCTAGAAGTTTGATAATCTCAGTCCTTACAACATCCATCATTTTCGGATTCAACCGTCGTTGATGATCAACAACTGGTTTAGCATCAGGTTCAAGGTTGATGGTATGTTGACAAATAGATGCACTAATCCCCTTAAGGTCATCAAGGGTATAGCCAAATTGCACCTCGATGTTTACGAAGCACTTCCAATAGTCGCTCTTCTTCATACCCTGAAAGGTTAGAATTGACAATAATAGGATATACTTTCTTTTCATCTAAATAAGCATATTTGAGCGAATCGGGAAGAGGTTTAAGATCAAACAATGGATCTTCTTTTGGTTATGACAAAATTCCCAAAGCCTCAACTGGAAGGTTGTGCTTTAGGATAGCAGGTTGTCTTAAGAATATTTCGTACAGCTCATTCCTCTCCTGCATATGCAAATCATTCTCGTGGTCTTCCATATATTGCTACAACGGATCGTTAGGTGGAATAGCAATGGAAGCAATATCTTCAATAATCTTATCATTACTAGGCAAATCTGTACCACGAGGCTGCTTAGAGAACTTAGAAAAATTAAATTCATATGGCTCACCATTGAATTCTACAGAAACTTTACCTTTCTTGCAATCTATTATAGCTCCACAAGTTCTGAGAAAAGGTATATCGAAAATAATAGGACAAAAATTATCCCTTACTGAACCAAGTACTAAAAAGTCGGTAGGATATTTTACCTTTCCGCATAAAACTTCAACGTCTCTCACAATCCCGATAGGACAGATAGTTGCTCTGTTTGCAAGATGAATAGTAACATCAACTTCTTCAAGTTCACAAGGTGAAATTTCACCCATGATCTCCGTATAAAGTGAATACGGGATAGCACTAGCACTCGATCCAAAATCGCATAGCCCATAATAATTGTGATCTCCTATTTTAACAGATACTACTGGCGTACCTGAAATTGGGCCCTTATTCTTGGCTGTGACAAGGTTAGTAGAAACAGCACAAAAATTTATATTGGAATCTAAAGCATCATTAGTAATAAGATCCTTAACCAATGCAACTCGAGGATCGACCTTGATCTGGTCCTCAGGCTCACCAATTTTTCTCTCACTCTTATTCATTATGCCTGCCACAAAAGAGTGCTCCCTTATTCTTACGGGAAAAAGGGGCTTTTCATATATAACTGCAGGCACAATAGAGTCGGCAACATGAATATTAATAGGTAATTCTTTGAAGGGGTTATGATGCTGATTCTTCTTCTTAGAAGAATCGATATGAGAGGCAAAGTCTTTACAAAAATCAATCATTAGATGGGAATCAAGACCAATCTTAGAGAAAAAGGCATTAAAGGAATCAGTTTTCACATAGCTCTCTATATAATCATGCTCATAATTTATAGTGGGTTCAATACCTTTATCTATTTCCCAATATTCAGTATTCTTCTGGATCCTTTCAAGAAGATCCCATCTTTCTTCAACACTTTTCGTCTGAAATACCCCACTAGAGGAGGCATCCAACATCTCCTTATCCTGACGAGAAAGTCTAGCATAAAAATTTGTAAGTATAGTTTTCTTGGGGAGCTCATGAATAGGACATTTGAGCATTAGAGATTTCAATCTCCCCCAAGCTTGAGCGGTGCTTTATCCGTCACGAGACCTTAAGTTATAGATATAATTCATGTCTCGATGAATTTCATGAAGAGGATAAAACTTGGTATAAAAGAGAGACATAAGTTCATGCCAATCAAGCAAATGAGAGTTATCGAGAAGCTTATACCAATCTGAAGCTTTATCTATAAGCGATACGGAGAACAATTTCTTCATGACAAACTCCTTTGATACACCTGCAAGCTTAAATAGTGAACATAGTTGTGACAAATATAGCAAGTGTTCACTGGGATGTCTATCTCCTGCATAACGATTAGCCAAAACACAATCGATAATACCAGCTGGTATTTTATAAGGCACAATTTCAGGAGGAGGAGGTACAACCACCACAGATGTGGGGTGTTTCCCCGTAAGCAACGATCCAATAGCTAGGTTGTCCATACGGACAAAGAACAGCAACAACAAAAATTACAAGATAAAAAAAATTCCTTATCAATAGCGCTATGCTCCCAGGCAACGGCGCCGGAAAACGTTACTTGATGACCCTCAACGTAAAGGGATCTACTGTAGTGTTTTCGATAAGTAAGAGTGTCAAACCCAACGAGGAGCGAAAGGTATTGATAGGTGATTTTGGACAAGGAATAACTGCAAGCACTGAAAGATAACTTTTTAGGGGTTTTCGATATAAGCAACAATAAGATAAAAGCAAGCAAAGTAAATAGTACTGAGGAGCAGCAAGTGGCCCAATCCTTTGAGCAGAGGATAAGACTCACAATTGAACTTATAAAGACTAAAGCGTTCTTGAGGACACATGGAGAGGTAGTCAGGTGCTTTCGCCAAACTCCGTATCGATAACAAGTGTTGTGCTGATAAGTGTTGAGTGGGTGGATCTATGCTAGCACACCTTCTAGACTAAGATAAGTGCACTCTTATGATTAAACATCTTGCAAGCATCCGCAAATACAAGATATAAATTAAGGCAAAGCCTAACCACGGCAATAAGATCAAGGATGCAATATTCCCTTGTACAAAAGTGTGCAAACTGGGGTTCAGGTTTCTGTCACTCCGGCAACCCACCGTAAGCATTCTTAATACACAATGTATTCCCCTAGGTCCTTAAGAAGGCGAAGTGTTGAGTGTTCGACTCACACAACGCCACTAGGAAAATAACAACACAACTTAAATATCAAACAACACAAATTACTTCAACATCATATGACTACTAACATCTAGACTTCCCATGTCCTCAAGAACTAAAGTAACTACTCACAAGACATAAAAGAGATCATGATCAGAGGTGATAAATATATGATAAACAATCTGGACATTATGGTATTTCTCCAACAAAACTCAATAGCATTCACCCAAAAGTAGTAATCAACACTTGTAGAGTAGAGAGGATAGATAGTACGGATTACAACACAAGATGAACTTGTGAGGTGAGATTGGATGGTGGTGGAGATGGTGCTGATGTTGGGGATGATGTTGATGATGATCTCGATGATGCCCGTGATGATGGTGATGACGATGGCGATGATCTCCCCTTGCGGGAGGTGTTCTCCTCGGTGGAATCTGCCCGCCGGAGAGCCCTTTTCTTCTCTGTAGGTTTCCGCCACGGAGCGGTGGCGGAACTCCGTGAAAGCTTCTCCTTTTAGGGTTTTCGCGTAACGAGAAGTATATAGGCCAAAGGGGGAGCCGGGAGTGGCCCCAGGGCTCCAGGCGCCCTCCCGGCGCGGCCAGGGGTGGGGCTGCGCCAGGTGGCCGCCTTGGGCTCCTGTGGCCCCGCTCTGGCCCCTCTTCGGCGAGTCTTTGTTAATCTTCTGGAAAATACCCCTAGTCAATTTTTAGGTAATTTGGAGGTGTTCTTTTTCAGCAACTCAGTGTCCACTTTTTACTGTTGAATCCTGCGTCTGCTGCTTCGGCACCGGAAAGTTGCAAACTGTGTAAAATAAGCCAAAACAACATAAGAACATCATCGTAACGTGAAATATATCAATGAATAAGGATGAATTACGATATAAAATAGTGATGCAATTTGGACGTATCAGAGATCCACACTCGTACTCCCTCTTATATCTTGTACTCCATAGAGATTATCATTTATGCATATAGCTATGTGGGGACCTTCACACTATAGAACTTGGCTTGTATATTCCAATGATGAGCCTCCTCAAATGAGCTCTAGGTCTTCTTGAGCAAGCAAGTTGGATGCACCCCCACTACTTCCATTTGAGAGCTTACCTTAGCTCATATGTGCATCCATTGCATGACAATCCCTACTCCTCACATCATATCTATCATTTGGCTTTCTCTCGCCTATGATTGTCCTCATTGATGTGAGCCTTTCACACCCTTTTTGTCTTCCTCCTCCACCATATTCTCTCTTTGCCATCCTAAGTGTCAACTTTCTTGCTTACGCTCATCCATTGCATGAGTGCTCAAAATGTCGAAAAGGAGTGGATCATTTTGACTTGTACCTGGCTAGTGGTCTGGGGATGAGTCAAGATAAGATTCCAAAGAAGACCAAGTGTGAAACTTTAGTAGATTGAGTTCTCAACACAAAAATACTTTTTCTCGTATATCCCTATCCCCTTTCTTGCACGCAAACACCATTTGGAGACATTCGAGTCACGGACAGCGAGAGCTCTTGCACCTTTATGTTCTTATGTTGCTTGCTTCAATGTGAAATATAGACTCTTGCCTGTTATGACTTGAATTGAATTACATGCCTTGATTGCTTTACTTACAAAGTTCTTATATGGTTGTTAGCATGTCACCACAGAAATTATGCTTGTTATCATTTACCTACTCGACGACGAGCAGGAATTAAGCTTGGGGATGTTGATACGTCCAAAACGTATCTATAATTTCTGCTTGCCCCATGCCTCATTTGTGTGATATTTCTATGATATTGATGAACTTCCATACACTTTTGATCATATTTGGACTAACCTAATAACTCAGTGCACCCCAGTGACAGATCCTGTTTTCTGCTATTTTTCTATTTCAGGTTTCCCCCATATTAAAAGTTCTCCAAAAATTCAGGAAAAATCCAATAAAAAAATCAGCGTACAGGAAGCTTCCGGAATCACCGAGGGGGGGCTGATACGATGAGGATAGTTCTCACTCCTCGTTGGTTACCCCAAGTGGAAGGTGAGATGTAGCGTAGTAGGAAATTTTCCTCGGTGAAGATACCAAGGTTATCGAACCAGTAGTACTCCAAGAGATACAAGTAGGTAACAACGGCACCAGAAATTAGCTTTGGGCTAGGGAGTTGACGTGGAACTGCACACAGAAACAAATAACTTTGCTCCCAACGAGTACAGAGGAGTTGTCAATTCCTCCGGCCTTGATGTTTACAAAGGATCAACGCAAGAGATAATAATAGTGGCAACTGAAAGTATAGACTGAAAGTAAATTGATGATTAAACAATGGTGTGAATATGGACCGGGGTCCCGTGATTTTCACTAGTGATGTCTCTCTCCCAAAAGACGATAAAAGTGCTAGCGAGGTAAACAAATCACAGCTGGGCAATTGACAGAATTATGAAGGCACCGCAATGCTAACTATGCTGCAAAGAAAGGAAGGGCTCAAAAGCAATGGCAGTACGCCAAGGTAAGTAGACCGAAATCCAACTGCATCTACTACGAATCATCCACCTTGAGATATCTATCCAGAACATCTCACTGGTATTAAGTTTCCAATCCCACCCAAAGTGTAAACTCAAAGCAACACACAACTGCATTAAAAGAACTTTGCGTAAAGTAAACAATCCTTGCACCTGCGGGTACAAGCACCGTTGTTTTATCCCTGGTGGCAACAACACATCCCCTAGTCTCATGTTTCTGTCACTCAAGCTAGACATCAAGGGGCTGAACCCACAATCAAGCATAACGCTCCCTCTTGGAGTTGCAAGCAAACTACTTGGCCAAAGCAAAATACTGCAACGGAGAACATGCAAGAATTTACTCAAGAACAAAATATAAAAGAGAAGAACCAAATATATTACTCGTCACAATCTGAACATAGTCTCATAATCCATCAGATCCTAGCAAACTCAGAATAGCAACAGCAGAAATTACAATAGTGCCTCAATCATGTGAGGCAGCTCACGAGGTCTCGAAAGTGGAAGCACAAAGAAGGGAGATGTACATCACATAGCTACTGGTCACGGAACCATGGTCCAAGGGGGACTACTCACGGTACATCTGGGAGGCATCCATGGCTATGGATGGTCTCCCGGAGGGGATTCCTCCTCCCGGCCAGGTGCCGGAGCAACTTCTCCAGGCAGCCCCGATCTTGAAACGGCGGCGGCGGCGGTACAGAGGGGAGTTCGCAAAAAACAGATCGATATTAGGGGTTTCCACCCCGAGGGCTAAATATAGGGGGAGGGGGTGTCGAGGGGACCCACCAGGTATCCAGGAGGCCTCCTGGCGCGGCCTAGGATGGGGCCGCGCCAGGGACCCTCCTGGTCTCTTGGTGGTGGCCCCCCGACGCTACCTTGGTGATTCTGGAAGCTTCCGGGTCGCTGATTTATTATCTGATTTTTCCGGATTTTTTGGAGAACTTTTAATGGCCGGAAAACCTGAAATACAAAAACAGCAGAAAACAGCAACTGGCAGCTGGGTGCACTGGGTTAATAGATTAGTTCAAATATGCTCAAAATTGTATGAAAGTTCAAGCAAATCATGGCAAAGTCACACAAAACATGCATCGAGCAAACATAAATTATAGACACGTTTGGGACGTATCAGGGGCCAAAGGGGACCCACCAGGGCCCAGGCGCCCTCCCGGTGCGCCCCACGGTGGGACCGCGCCAGGGGGCCGCCTGGACCCCTGGTGGCCCCCCTTCGCCTAATTATTCCCCGTGACGCAAAAACCCCGAGACGGGAACCCTTTTTCGCGATATCTCCTCTGTTCCGCAGCCGCCGCGCTTCCAAGATCGGGAGCACTAGAAGACCTCTTCCCGGCACCCTGCCGGAGGGAGGAACCACCTCCGGGAGCTTCTCCACCACCATGGACGCTTCAGGGATGAACCGTGAGTAGTCCACCTTGGACCATGGGTCTATGATTAGTAGCTATGTGATGTTCCCCTCCCCTCTTCTTCATGGATTAGACCTCGTGAGTTGCCCTACATGATCGAGGCATATATGTAATATTTCTGTTGTTGCTATGCTGAGTTTGCTGGGATCCGATGGATTATGAGATTATGTTCAGATTGTGTTTGAGTAATATATTTGATTCTCCTCTTTTATATTTATGTTCTTGAGTAATTCTTGCATGTTCTCCGTTGTTGTTTATTGCTTTGGCCAAGTAGTAGTTAGTGACTCCAAGAGGGAGCGTTATGCATGATTGTGGGTTCATGCCCCCCGATGACTAGCTTGAGTGACAGAAACATGAGTCTAGGGGATGTGTTGTTGCCACAAGGGGGAAAACAACGGTGCTTGTACTTGCGGGTGCAAGGATTGTTTACTTTACGCAAGTTCTTTAATGCAGTTGTCTGTTGCTTTGAGTTTACACTTTGGGTGCGATTCGCAACTTAATACCAGCGAGATGTACTGGATAGATATCTCAAGGTGGATGATTAGTAGGTAGATGCAGATGGATTTTGGTCTACTTGTCTTGGCGTACCTCCCATGCTTTTGAGCCTCTTCCTTTCTTTATAGCATAATTAGCATTGGTTTGCGCACATAATCCTGTCAATTGCCCAGCTGTAATTTGTTTACCTCGCATGTCTATTTTATCGTCTTTTGGGAGAGAGACATCACTAGTGAACATCATAGGACCCCGGTCCATATTTCCAATACTGTTTACACCCACTATCAATTTATTGCTTTATTTACTTTTCCGCTGCTATCACTATCATTATTATCCCGTGCGTTTATCCTTTGTAAACAACAAGGCCGGAGGAATTGACAACTCCTCTGTACTCGTTGGGAAGCAAAGTTATTTGCTGTGTGTGCAGGTCCAGGTGAAGTTAGCAACCTCGGTTGTAAACGGCGCAATTGTTCACTTCACCACCTTCTTGTATCTGTTGGAGTCCTACTGGTCGATCCTAAACCTTAGCATCTTCGCTAAGGGAAATTTGTCGCTGTCTACATCTCAACCTTACACTTTGGGTAACCAACGAGGGGCAAGAAGTAAACTCTCGCGACATCAGCAATGCAGTTTGCCTTCAATCCACCATACCAGTACACTTCTGCTATGTGTGGTCAGTACACTGCTGAGAACCGAAGCAAATTCTACCCCAAACCACCAAAGGTCCCTCACCCCAATTCTATCAAGACACCTGATGACTACCCCAAAGAACAAGAAAGACTCGCTATTATTGCTGAGAAGAAAAGACTCAAAGATGAGAAGAAAGCCAAAGCTCTCGATGTTGAAGGCATTGCTCGTGAGCCTGGCGCGTCGAAGCCAAAGAAGCGCAGGTTGAGGAAACAGCTTGCTTCACCGCCGCCTGCTCACACGAATGAATACAGAGCACGTGGTGCTGCTGTTGATGTTGCTGCTACAACACATCTTGAGGATTCCATTCATGGGGATCCTGCTGCTGATGCTGACGATGAGTCTGAGCATACCCCAATTGCTCCGGATCCTAAGAGGCAAAAGCTTCGTAAGTCGGTGGAGAAAAAGCCTGGAGAAAAACCGCCTGCTTCGAGGGGCATAAAAATTTAAGACCCCGCAGATCCTCCTGCTTCGCGGCAACCGATTGACTTAACTCATTTGGTCGTAGAGGCTCCATTGGCTTCAAAGCCACCTCGCCGCCTGGTCCCAGCTGAGCAAAGGACCAAAGAGAGGCATGACCCATTGAAGCAGACGCCTGCTGGTTAGCCCGAAGCTGCTGCACCTGAACCTATTAGAGCTTCAAAAGCTTCAAAGCTGAAGACGACTGTTGCAAAGCCTGGCCAATCTTATGCCCAGGTTGGCACCAAGAAAATGTCTGAAGCTGAACTGCGCAAGAATGACCTTGCCGAAGCTAAAAGAAGATACTTAGAAGCAAAAGCCAAGGTAAGGCTGATAAAGAAGCTCAAGAGAAGGAGAAGGCACACAGAGAAGCTACTCTGCTTGAAAAGCAACGGAATGACCTGGAAGAGGCAAATCAGAAAGTTGAAGTGAAGCAAAAGCTCGCTGAAGCTAAAGAGAAAGAATCCAAGGCTGCGGCCAAGGCTAAGCAACTCAGTGAAGCTAAAGCCAACCGCAAAGAAACACTGAGTACATTGGCAACGAAGAAAGCCGAGAAAGCTGCTCGTGCTGCTCAAAAGGAGGCTGTTGTGGACATGACTCCTAAAGAAATTGCTCCGAAGCAAACTACTGCGCCTGCTCCCGAAGCTCAAGAAGAAGCTGAAAATAGTCACCACAACTTCCCTAATCCAAGAGAAGGTGAACTATGTGACTGTATAAGCCTGCATCGGGCTTTCTGCAAGAAAGCTGAAGCTGTTGATCCCGAAGCAGTTGACATTGGCAATGTGTATATTCCACCAACTGTCACTGCTATGATTGAAAATCTTTACAATCATTTGAGGGACTTGCATGTCGGAGACAGGGCTGAAACAGCCAAAATATTGAATTTCAAGAAGAAAGCCAATGACTCTGACGAAGACTTCAAGGCTGAAGCAGAAGCTGCTTCGAAGAAAATTGCTGATGTGAATGAGAAGACTAAGAAAAATATTCAAGTCTATCAAGGCAAGATTCGATCTGCCATTGAAGATTGTTGCAAGTCGCATAATGCTTCAGCGATGGCAGTTGACTCCAAGAAGCGTGACGCAATGCTCAGGCAGCTTGCTTCTCCCCTTCCCATACTGCTTCCAAGAAAGAGACGCTTAATCACTGATGCATCAAATGAAGTTGATGAAGTTAACTCCCATCCCCCTAAAAAGATCCCAAGACATGCTTCACCCCCCCCCCCTCGATGCAATATCATCCGTCTCCCCTCTCCACCTGCAAATCCCCATGCTCCTGAAGTTGTTCCACCCCAAGCTCCTCCTCAACCCCATGCTCCACCTCCACCTCAAGATGCTCCACAACCTTCGCATCATGACAATTTTGAACCACAGCCTTCCCCCCATGCTCATGAAGATCCTGATCCATCGAAGGATTACTCTTCGGCTCAATCTGAGGATGAGTCTGAAGAAGAAGAAGCTGAAGAACATGTTGCTCCAGAAGAGCCCGAAGCCAATGCAGATGTTGCTGATGAAGAAAATGACTTGGCCATTATGACTCAACCTCAAGAACGAGCTATGGTTGCCCGAGGGCTAGTGTCCCATTGCACACCTACTCAACACACTCAACTGGACTCCAACTACCCGCGTGAAACTTTTCCAATCTTCCTGGGTGTTGGTACTTCCGTCATACATGGGCCAGAATTTGATGGCGAAGTGCATCGCCAGAAGCTTCGCTTCTTTGCTACAATCCATACGGTTCGCCCAGAACACCTAATGACCTTCGGTTCTGGACTGTTGAACAGCAGATACGCTATACGAAGCTTTACTGCCAGAAAGGTGTTATGTTTTGGCACAAGTACCTAGATATGTGAAGCCTTTTGTGACGCCCCCAAAATCAGACCGTGTACAGTAATCATACACGCAAGGTACACGATCGAGATCAGGGACTCACGGTGAGATATCACAACACAACTCTACAAATAAAATAATACAAGCTGTTTAATACAAGCCATGGGCCACGAGGGCTCGAATACAACAGCTCGAGAGCACAAAGTTAGCGGAAGAAATAGTATCTGAGTACAGACACCAGAATACAAGGTTGTCTTAAGAAGGCTAGCATAAAATCAACACTCGATCGAAAAGGCGAGGCCTCCTGCCTGGGAACCTCCAAACTACTCCTGGTCAACAAAAAAAACTCGATGTCGTAGAAGGCATCGGGGATCTTCATGTTGCGGTGGTCGACATCGGGGATCTCCTGCTCCTAGACTCCAAGGCTCCAACGTCGACTGCAGCGGCCGATCAGGCAAAAAAATAAAAGGGGAAATAAAGCAGGTGAGTATCTGGCATACCCGCGAGTCTTACGTCCGCTACTAAGTAATTATGCATTTGTATCAAATGGAAAGGGGAGGCTGTATATAGTGGACTGCAAGGTAGAAATCAGAATAAGGATAAGAAGCTAGGCCTACCGAAGACTAGCATCTTCCGAAGAGTCTTGAAGCATGAGGTAAGAATCAGCCAACAGTTAATATAACAGTAATGAAAGTAACAATGCAGCAGAAGTTGCTGCAGCATTGTATAATAATAAGTTGTAATCATAATTAACAATGCCTCCGAGTTCACCTCCTCGATATCCCAGCGAGGAAGAGAAACCGGAACCAACAGTTTAATAGTAGTTGTTTGTAGTAGTAGGATCTGGCTTCAGCATAAAGCGTCCTGTTACCGTGGACACGGCTATTCGAATAGATCAATCCTCCCTGCAGGGGTGCACTTCTGTTACACTACAACGCACGGATCTCCAGGGTGGCGTACACCTTGTTAGGGAATGCCCCACCGAGGCTATCCGACACTCCACAGCCCATCTTTCAAACTCAACAGAGAGGCCATCCGCCGGTCTAAATCCTAAGTACGCAGGGCCTTGGACCCCAACCCTAACGTACTCCTGCACGGTGCGTGGGTGGCCGGGAAGCCGTAACAAAAACAACACAGCTCGAGCAAGAAGACACCGCACTTCCCAGCAATCAGCCCGTGGTACTGCTGACGTCTGAAGAGTCCTCAGACGAGACCATGAAGCAGAGGAGCCCATAACTCATTATCCCACGTGTAGGCAGCGCGTACAAGCCAAAAGGCTACTCAAGTCATCCGCCGAACCATTTAGTATTTTATTAATTTGCGGGACAACCGTTATCGTTGCCTCGACTTAACTGACCCGCGGACAACGACAGCAGTCAGGACCACCAGTACATCGGTGCGTGCCCTGTCGTCCCACCAAGTCTCTGCGGTTACCAACAAGGTGAACCGACTCCTTACCTTGTCTCACGTGTGCTCCTGGAGGAGCTCGACTTTCGTGGTTTGGTAACTCTCGCGGACAATGATCAGGAGCCAAGCACACCGGTACACTGGTCGTACCCTCCCTGTCATCCCGTCGCAATACCACTCGCGGGCACCGTTGGGTCGCCCGACTCTTACATTTAAGGACACCAGTTGGTTCGAGTGCTTACCATTAAGTGGAACCAGGAGGTATCACCCTCGATGGCACACTTAAAGAGGTTTGACAGAGACATCAGCGGAATGAACTAAAAAGGTAAACCTCGTATCATCCCGGTGATGCTACGCTACTGAGCCGACGAGAGTGAAATACGAGTTCGTCCACTCGTAAGTCAAACTCGAAGCGACTCGGCAGACTCTCGCCGTTGTAGGTTCCCTGGGGCGTCTGCATTGGACCATACCTGTTGCAGTTGTATATATTTTGTATCCGCGTCACTCACCAGAGTGATCACAGCCCGCTATGCTAAACCTAGCTAACAAAGCGCAGGCTCACTGCTGAATATAATGCATAAATATCATAGGCAGCATAGGATGAAGGAAGGTACATCAAGGGGCGACAAAAACAAGCTATGCAATTGAATAGGATTGTAATCGTAGCAGCAGCAGTAACAATGCCTAGTGCAAGAAATGCACGGAAAAGATAGGTGATATCTGAGGAAGGAAAATTGCTCTGCTTACCTGGAAGCTCGACGGTAGGGGTAGAGTCGTCGACGTAGTAGTCGTACTCAGCGGCGGTGTAGTCGGCGGCAGCAATGGGGTCTATCGGAGAATAAGGGGGGAGAAACAATAAATACACAGCAATAATAACAACACGAATACAAGACATGGCAGAAGCAAGGTTAACGGTGTTCTATCACAGTGCAAGATGATTTGCTCAGAGCAGGAAATTATCCGGGGATGATTCATCAGTACCGATTGATTACCGGACCGATGATCTAGAGGGGGAAGGTTCCATGTCTGCAATGTTAAAGACATCTGACAGACATGTGGTTAGCGTATCCGTATTCGTTGATTCATTCTAAACAACTTTCGTATACATAACATTTTCATCCGGACAACTGTTATCGGTACCAGGAATTATCGATAGACGGCCCAAAGGGGGGATGTCGATGTTCGTTGTGTTAGGGGGTGTGGTAGACATACGGATAGTGTATTATTATTCTACGTATTTTTCTGATCAACTTTGATATATAAATTATTTTCATCGGAATTACGGATTAAAAGATATTGAATTTCAAAGTTTTAATCAATTTAAAAAGAATTTCTGGAATTTCTTTTAATATTTAAATCAAACATTATCCAAAACCTTATCCAAAACAGTGCATTGACATGTGGGGTCAACCTGTCAAAGGCTGATGCCTTTGACTGGTCAACTTACCAGTGGGTCCCACCTGTCAGCCACACATGTTTAATTAATATTGCTATTTAATTTAAAAGAAGTGGGGCCCTGCTGTCATGGACACATGTGTAATTAACCAATTAAATTAATCTAATTAGGGGCATGGCCCACTTGGCATAGATTCAAACAGTTATCTTTGTTTAATATAAAACAGAGATGATCAGTGGGGCTGGACCCACCTATCATATACACAGAGGGGGGTTTATTTGCTTAACACAAATTAGGGGCTAATCTCGCTGGGTGGGCCCAGTGGTCAGTGAGGGGGGGTCTTAGCCCGTGGTCACCCGTATGGGCTCACCGACGGGGAGCTGTGGCAACGGCGTGGCGGCGAGGCCGCCGGTGTAGGAGCCAAGGCGGGCAGGGGCGGCCAGCTGCGGGCACATCAGCGACGCGGGCTGGGCGCGCGAGGGGGGGACGAGGGGCAGCAGAGCGTGCCGGCCATGAAGGCCACGGCGGCGGGGAGGTTGTAGCTGGGGAGGTGCGTGTGCGGGAAGGGCAGGGGAGGCGTGGCCGTGGCGTGACGAGTGCGGGCGCGCGCTCGCCAGGGCGTGGCCAGGCGCAAGGCAGAGCCCGCTGTATGCGAGCAAGGCACAACCATGGCGTGCTCTGGCCATGGCGGCCGTGTACGCGAGCACATCGGGGGGAGGCGGTAGTCGGCGCGGATCGAAGGGGAAAAGAGGGGGAATGGCGCGGCGGCTCACCGCGAGGGAAGGGGCGAGGTCAGGGAGGCCGAGGTTCTCGGGGTGGCGCCGATTCCGGCAAGGCCGTGGCGTAAGGGAGGCGGCGGCGTGCAACGGCGTGGCCGCGGGGAAGCTCCGAGTGGCGGCTGCGTCGTCCAGATCGAGAGGAAGAGGGGGAGTGGGGATTAGGGTTCGTCCCTGGGGGTTGGGGCTGGTCTTATACGCCAAGGGGGGGACGTGCTGGACATCCATGGCCAGGGCGCCATGGATTGGTGCCACGCACGGTGAACAGGGGTTGAGGAAGAAGACAATGGGAGGGAGTTGGTGGGTTGGGCCCGTGGCAGTTTGCCATGTGCGAAAGATAGCAATTTTCCATTTTTGTATTGTTTGTTACACATTTCTCTCCTGTTCTATTTTGTTTAGACACTAAATGAATTTTGCTAGGGGTGAATCTTGTTCCAATTCTTGTGTTGCACTTTATAGTGATGCCACAAAAAGTTTGATGATTACTAAAAATGATTTGTTATTTATTTTTCAACAGCAACTAATTAAATGGGGCTTTTGGCTACTATTTATATTTGTTTGATTTAATTTAGAGCTCAATAAATTCCAATGCACATATTACTTTGATCTACTTATTATTGTGCAATTTAAAAAATTGTTTGCAAGATTTTTGGCTTCACTTTTATTTCCACTTTGTTTTTAATATTTCACCAAAGGCATTTCGAGCATTTGATTTGATTTCAATTCAAGGGCATTTGATTTGAGCTTGGACTTTAGTTGACCCATGATGATCAAGGTCCAAGGTTCACATTGCTTTCAACAATATCAAAGGGAAATTTGAATTTGAACTGAACCAAGTGAATAAAGAAATTTTTTGAACAGTAATGATCAACAGTAATTGTGATTACTGTTCACTGACAATGAGAGTGTTACAAATCTCCCCCACTACAAAGAATTCTCGTCCCGAGAATTATAAGGTAGTATAAGGGTTAAAGCTTCGGTTTCGTATTCTAACGAATCTTCTGGTTCCTGTTGACCCTCTCGAAGGAGTTGATCCTTCTCGTTGATGTCTTCACTTCTCTCCATCAGTGCATCTCGACGACTTGTCATTCTCCCATCGGGGCTCCATCGTACTTACAAATGGGTTGGGGGGTAAAATCAAGGGGGGTCGTATCGGCACAAGGTTAACCAACCAAGGTTGTCCGAGGTAATGGGGTACAATGAATCTCTTCCGAGTTTAACTCCGGGGAATACATCGCGAGATCACAAGAAGGCCTGACAAGTTTCAAGCGCGTAGACATGCATTTGATGCCGATGATGGATGAGGAACAGGGGGTTCCAGAGCATCAGGAATAAGCATGATATTGGGACAAATATCGCAAGGTAGATGACAAGAGTCAGGTTTCGATCCTGTGGAACTGTGGCTTAGAGTGGTGGCATATCACGTGATCACGATTCAAGGATTGTCAGAGAATAGCTTGTCAGCTATATCGGCAACAACATCGGTACCCAGAGCAATGGACATTGAGAACCATTTTCCTGCTCGTTAATACGAGACGGACCAATTGGCAAAGTTCTCGTCCCGGTGGTTACCGAAAAGTCATCAACAATGGCAACAAGGGGTTACTAACGAGGTTGTACACTGAGGTGTTTCATAAGCAGGGGAATTATCACTGCTTAGGTAAATTATATTACCATAAAGGTTAAATAGCCCAACGGAAAGGAAAGTGTGATGATACACAAGTATCACGTGTATATCTTTCCCAAGGGAAAGCATATCACGATATACTCGACCAAGTTGTATTGGCATGGAGTCAAGGGAGGTTGTCAATGATAACACAATTCATCGAGGGGCAAGGATGGTATTGCTCACGATGTTTCCAATTAACACTTGGAAGAGGGAAAAGGCTGATGATGACCACGACACTTTACGTCGAGAGGTTTCAAGAGAAAGAAAATCGAATAGTAATATCACCAAAAAAAAAGGGGTGGTGGAGCAAAAGGTATTAGGTGTTCTTGGTTGGTGACAACCCAGAACCCGTGGAATGGCAAAATAGATGAGAAGTATCGCACCAGCAAGAATTCATAAGAGGTTGTGCAATGGCACAATATCGCCGAGATACCAGAGGGGTAATACTCGAAGGCAGAATGGAGGATCATAGGTGCAACAGAATTTATACCAAGGGGATAATTTATCTTTACAAGAACCTCTCATGATAAGTTCTACATAGTATCCATGGGCATGAACACAAAGGTTCAGGGTCGACTCCCACTTCTTCAATGCATAACATTTCAATCACTTCTCGCTTTCGATGGAGTGGTAGAGTAGGAAATTTATCTGGCGTAACACCAGTAGAGTATGTCCCGCAGAAGTTTTCGGGGTTCACACAGATGGTTGAAACATAGATACAACCCATAGGGAAACCTTACGAATCTGTACGACAAACAACAAGAACAAGAGATACAAGTTCGAAAGCAGAAGGCTGATGACACGGAGCAGATGATACCGTTCGCCAAAGGCTTTTCGTATGAGGGGAAGCTCGTCAATGATTTAGGACCCAAGGGGACGGCAGGTAATAATCCACCAAAAAGGTCAGGCGGGGTACAGAGAGTCTGGGGTGAGTATCGATACTCAACCATAAGAAGAAAGAATGCCAAAGTATTGGAGATTGAAGCATCGGAATAATTCGATGCTTAAATACAAAGGAATTATGACTTCCATATCGGTGTACCAGATTCAGATACATCGATCAAACATGATTAAGTTGAATAGAAGCTTGACGATTAATCAATTAAGGTTTGATTTATCGAGAACCAGCTCATGTCCGGAATGACGTCTGAGCCAGAAGAATGGATTCATAGGGATCAACTGAGGATTGCGTGCACTAGCACACACGATGATTAAACAGATCAGAATGGCAATGCCAAGGGAGGTCATTAAGGACTACAAGACAAACGGGATTAATCATAAAGCAAGGAGGTAAGAAGAATCTCGAAAGCAGTAGGCTGCCGAGGATTGTCGCGAGATCGAATAGTATTTCAAAGTATTTTGGGAATCACATGAACCACTCAGGATGAACGGATCCTCGATAAATGTGAGGAATTTTCCGCAGGGCGAAAAGAAGCTGCAAGGTAGTAGGCTCAAATGATTCCCGAAACAACAGAAAGTATTTCGATGCATCTTGTGAACACAAGAGCAACTGGGATTGAATGGATGAACTAAAGGTGTATGTGGTTATACCTACAGACTTATCGGTGGTAGGGAATTGTAAAGGTGATCGGCACATATGGTCTCAGGAGTTTTATCGGAGAGTAATCTTCGGTATCTTCTCGTGAAGCAAGCGATCATTTTGGGTGAAGGGCTCTCCGGAAGGACAGAGGTGCGAGATCCTAGAGTTAGTGTTAGAAAAATATTTTAACCCGAAAGGATGAGAGAGCAGAGTCCCAGAGTAAAGGTATGGAGTAAAAGATCCTAATACCACCCAGTTGGCGACGTGGGCCGATAAGCCACACGACACTGTTAGTAAAGTAGTTTTGCAAAGACTAGACTCGACTTCGACCAAGGATTTGGAAGGGGGTGTCCTACAGGTAGTCGGCTCTGATACCAACTTGCGACGCCCCCAAAATCAGACCGTGTACAGTAATCACACACGCAAGGTACATGATCGAGATCAGGGACTCACAATGAGATATCACAACACAACTCTACAAATAAAATAATACAAGTTGTTTAATACAAGCCATGGGCCACGAGGGCTCGAATACAACAGCTCGAGAGCACAAAGTTAGCGGAAGCAATAGTATCTGAGTACAGACACCAGAATACAAGGTTGTCTTAAGAAGGCTAGCATAAAATCAACACTCGATCGAAAAGGCGAGGCCTCCTGCCTGGGAACCTCCAAACTACTCCTGGTCAACAAAAAAAACTCGACGTCGTAGAAGGCATCGGCGATCTTCATGTTGCGGTGGTCGACATCAGGGATCTCCTGCTCCTAGACTCCAAGGCTCCAACGTCGACTGCAACGGTCGATCAGGCAAAACAATAAAAGGGGAAATAAACCAGGTGAGTATCTAGCAAACCCGCGAGTCTTACGTCCGCTACTAAGCAATTATGCATTTGTATCAAATGGAAAGGGGAGGCTTTATATAGTGGAATGCAAGGTAGAAATCAGAATAAGGATAAGAAGCTAGGCCTACCGAAGACTAGCATCTTCCGACGAGTCTTGAAGCATGAGGTAAGAATCAGCCAACAGATAATATAACAGTAATGAAAGTAACAATGCAGCAGAAGTTGCTGCAGCATTGTATAATAATAAGTTGTAATCATAATTAACAATGCCTCCGAGTTCACCTCCTCGACATCCCAGCGAGGAAGAGAAACCGGAACCAACAGTTTAATAGTAGTAGTTTGTAGTAGTAGGATCTGGCTTCAGCATAAAGCGTCCTGTTACCGTGGACACGGCTATTCGAATAGATCAATCATCCCTGCAGGGGTGCACTTCTGTTACACTACAACGCACGGATCTCCAGGGTGGCGTACACCTAGTTAGGGAATGCCCCACCGAGGCTATCCGAAACTCCACAGCCCATCTTTCAAACTCAAAAAAGAGGCCATCCGCCGGTCTAAATCCTAAGTACGCAGGGCCTTGGACCCCAACCCTGACGTACTCCTGCACGGTGCGTGGGTGGCCGGGAAGCCTTAACAAAAACAACACAGCTCGAGCAAGAAGACACCGCACTTCCCGACAATCAGCCCGCGGTACTGCTGACGTCTGAAGATTCCTCGGACGAGACCATGAAGCAGAGGAGCCCATAACTCATTATCCCACGTGTAGGCAGCGCGTACAAGCCAAAAGGCTACTCAAGTCATCCGCCGAACCATTTAGTATTTTATTAATTTTCGGGACAACCGTTATCGTTGCCTCGACTTAACTAACCCGCGGACAACGACAGCAGTCAGGACCACCAGTACGTCGGTGCGTGCCCTATCGTCCCACCAAGTCTCTGCGGTTACCAACAAGGTGAACCGACTCCTTACTTTGTCTCGCGTGTGCTCCTGGAGGAGCTCGACTTTCGTGGTTTGGTAACTCTTGCGGACAATGATCAGGGGCCAAGCACACCGGTACACTGGTCGTACCCTCCCTATCATCCCGTCGCAATACCACTCGCGGGCACCGTTGGGTCACCCGACTCTTACCTTTAAGGACACCAGTAGGTTCGAGTGCCTACCATTAAGTGGAACCAGGAGGTATCACCCTCGATGGCACACTTAAAGAGGTTTGACAGAGACATCAGCAGAATGAACTAAAGAGGTAAACCTCGTATCATCCCGGTGATGCTACGCTACTGAGCCGACGAGAGTGAAATACGAGTTCGTCCACTCGTAAGTCAAACTCGAAGCGACTCGGCAGACTCTCGTCGTTGTAGGTTCCCTAGGGCGTCTGCATTGGATCGTACCTGTTGCAGTTGTATATATTTAGTATCCGCGTCACTCACCAGAGTGATCACGTCCTGCTATGCTAAACGTAGCTAACAAAGCGCAGGGCTCACTGCTGAATATAATGCATAAATATCATAGGCAGCATAGGATGAAGGAAGGTACATCAAGGGGCAACAAAAACAAGCTATGCAATTGAATAGTATTGTAATCGTAGCAGCAGCAGTAACAATGCCTAGTGCAAGAAATGTACAGAAAAGATAGGTGATATCTAGGGAAGGAAAATGGCTCTGCTTGCCTGGACGCTCGACGGTAGGGGTAGGGTCGTCGACGTAGTAGTCGTACTCAGCGGCGGTGTAGTCGGCGGCAGCAATGGGGTCTATCGGAGAATAAGGGGGAGAAACAATAAATACACAGCAATAATAACAACATGAATACAAGACATGGCAGAAGCAAGGTTAACGGTGTTCTATCGCAGTGCAAGGTGATTTGCTCGGAGCGGCAAATTATCCGGGGATGATTCATCAGTATCGATTGATTACCGGACCGATGATCCAGAGGGGGAAGGTTCCATGTCTGCAATGTTAGATACATCTGACAGACATGTGGTTAGCGTATCCGTGTTCGTTGATTCATTCTAAACAACTTTCGTATACATAACATTTTCATCCGGACAACAGTTATCGGTACCGGGAATTATCGACAAACGGCCCGAAGGGGGGATGTCGATGTTCGTTGTGTTAGGGGGGTGTGGTAGACATACGGATAGTGTATTATTATTCTACGTATTTTTCTGATCAACTTTGATATATAAATTATTTTCATCGGAATTACGGATTAAAAGATATTGAATTTCAAAGTTTTAATCAATTTAAAAAGAATTTCTGGAATTTCTTTTAATATTTAAATCAAACTTTATCCAAAACAGTGCACTAACATGTGGTGTCAACCTGTCATAGGCTGATGCCTTTGACTGGTCAACTTACCAGTGGGTTCCACCTGTCAGCCACACATGTTTAATAAATATTGCTATTTAATTTAAAAGAAGTGGGGCCCTGCTGTCATGGACACATGTGTAATTAACCAATTAAATTAATCTAATCAGGGGCATGGCCCACTTGGCATAGATTCAAACAGTTATCTTTGTTTAATATAAAGCAGAGATGATTAGTGGGGCTGGACCCACCTGTCATATACACAGAGGGGGGTTTATTTGCTTAACACAATTAGGGGCTAATCTCGCTGGGTGGGCCCCAGTGGTCAGTGAGGGGGGGGGGGGGTCTTAGCCCGTGGTCACCCGTATGGTCTCACCGGCGGGGAGCTGTGGCAACGGCGTGGCGGCGAGGCCGCCGGTGTAGGAGCCAAGGCGGGCAGGGGCGGCCGGCTGCGGGCACGTCGGCAACGCAGGCTGGGCGCGCGAGGAGGGAGACGAGGGGCAGCAGGGCGTGCCGGCCATGGCGGCCACGGTGGCGGGGAGGTTGTAGCTGGGGAGGTGCGTGTGCGGGAAGGGCAGGGGAGGCGTGGTCGGGGCTCGACGAGTGCGGGCGCGCGCTCGCCAGGGCGTGGCCAGGCGCAAGGCAGAGCCCGCTGTATGCGAGAAAGGCACGACCATGGCGTGCTCTGGCCATGGCGTCCGTGTACGCGAGCACATCGGGGGGAGGCGGTAGTCGGCGCGGATCAAAGGGGAAAAGAGGGGGAATGGCTCGGCGGCTCACCGCGAGGGAAGGGGTGAGGTCAGGGAGGCCGGGGTTCTCGGGGTGGCGCCGATTCCGGCGAGGCCGTGGCGTCAGGGAGGCGGCGGCGTGCAGCGGCGTGGCCGCGGGGAAGCTCCGGGTGGCGGCTGCGTCGTCCAGATCGAGAGGAAGAGGGGGAGTTGGGATTAGAGTTCGTCCCTGTGGGCTGGGGCTGGTCTTATACGCCAAGGGGGGGCACGTGCTGGACATCCATGGCCAGGGCGCCATGGATTGGTGCCACACACGGTGAACAGGGGTTGAGGAAGAAGACAATGGGAGGGATTTGGTGGGCTGGGCCCGTGGCAGTTTGCCATGTGTGAAAGATAGCAATTTCTATTTTTGTATTATTTCTTACACATTTCTCTCCTGTTCTATTTTGTTTAGACACTAAATGAATTTTTCTAGGGGTGAATCTTGTTCCAATGCTTGTGTTGCACTTTATAGTGATGCCACAAAAAGTTTGATGATTATTAAAAATGATTTGTTATTTATTTTTCAACTGCAACTAATTAAATGGGGCTTTTGGCTACTGTTTATATTTGTTGGATTTATTATAGAGCTCAATAAATTCCAATGCACATATTACTTTGATCTACTTATTATTGTGCAATTTAAAAAATTGTTTGCAAGATTTTTGGCTTCACTTTTATTTCCACTTTTTTTTTAATATTTCACCAAAGGCATTTTGAGCATTTGATTTGATTTCAATTCAAGGGCATTTGATTTGAGCTTGGACTTTAGTTGACCCATGATGATCAAGGTCCAAGGTTCACATTGCTTTCAACAATATCAAAGGGAAATTTGAATTTGAACTGAACCAAGTGATCAAAGAAAATTTTTGAACAATAATGATCAACAGTAATTGTGATTACTGTTCACTGACAGTGAGAGTGTTACACCTTTCGTCTGCAACGTGCTTCCAGAATATAATTGAAACTATCGAAGCACAGAATCTGACAAGTCTGTTTGCAATGGAGACACCATTCAACTCAGAGTTAATCAAGCAATTTTATGCCACCTTGTATGTATCCGGCAATCCTGGTCATATTGATACTTGGATACTTGAGTGGATGATTCAAGGACAAGTGTTTCGCATGCACTCGCAAGAGTTCATGGAAATCGTCAATATCCATCGGCATACTGACAAGTTAGCGAAGGTCCATTTTCTTCCTGATCCAACAGATGTTGAATTTGCTTCACTCCTGGATCCCGAAGTCACTGGTGATCACATGCCAGAAAACATTCACCCGAAGCATCTGGTTTTCATATCAAAGACTTGGTTTTATATCTTGTCTCAATCCTTGATGCCACTCAGCACTACCTCTGATGAATCAAACATTCACTATCATGTCCGTCATGCACTGTTGAAGCTCACCCATGGTCATGTGTTCGACTTCGAGGACTGTTTTCTTCGCTACATGGTCCAAGCTGCTGAACTGGTCCATCAATTGAAGCCTTATGCTCCCTGGCTCTAAGCTATATGCATCTAGGGACGCAGTGAAAATTATGTTGCCAGACATCACCGGAAGCTGTTCTGTCCTCCTGTGCGTGATACAATGAATATTTGCAGAAAGTCAAATGATCCATTTGCCACTTATGTTGGAGTCATACAACATGTAAATGAAAAGAATATGTCGAAGACGTTCCAGAAGGAAGTCTACCACTTTGAAGTTGGCATTCGCTCTCAACAGATGCTTGAGAACTTCATCGAAGGAAATCAACGCCAAATGCAACATGTTTCAGATGAAATCAATAGAGTTGGCAACATTGCTTTGAACAATAATCAGTATCTGGAAGTTTTGAAGCGCCACTCCTGGAAAGGTTTGAGGAAATTCAACTCTGTCAAGAAACTTGCTGATGCACGCATATACAAGACATATCCACATCTTCAGCGAAACTTTTCCAGAAATGATTCGATTGATCGCCCCCATCCGAAGATTCCTCCATTGGAGAAGATTGAAGAGGTACTGTTTGTGAACCCAGCTGAACAGATTCGCCCCGACACTGTATCTGATGAAGATTCTCACACGTCGAAGCAAGAAGATGATCCCCTCAATGACAGTGACCTCGACTTATTGCAGGCACCGCTGAACATTGAAGAAATTGAGTTGCCTGCCTCGGCCGAAGGAACCACTTCTGGAGATGCATCTTCTTCGGGCGAAGACCGTCAGCGGAGTCCCCGGGTTGCAGCCGATGCGTAGATACTCTTGGTGAAATTGCATGTGCCCTCATGTTTGGTTTTGGTAATTAATGACAATCTATATGGACTAATGGTTTCCTTGAGTTGTACTTTAAGGTTTTTCCATAGGCAGTGCTTGAAGATCATATGTTGGCTTCAAGGTTGAAAGGAGAAGATCATGTGATGACCAAGGTGTTATTTATGGAGTTATCCAAAGATTGGTCATGTGAGAGTTGAGCATATTGCAAGCATGTCTTGAAGAAGGAGGTTGTGTAAACATTCATGTTTACCTTCAAGACATCATCTTAATGAGGAGTGTTGGAAAGACTCATGTTTGATCAAGACAAAGTGCGAAGAATGGAATCGAGTTGATCAACACACATAGTATAGAAGATGTACCTTGTGGGATCATGTGATCTCACGGTATGGTAAGCATTGTCCATTATGCTTTGTGTACTAACCCATTTTCTATGTGTGTGGTGTTTCTATGTGAGGTTAGGAATCTTTCCATGGACTTGCATCAAAAGGAAGATTTCATATAGCCTGAGAGAGAGGATGGCATCAAGTGGTGATGGCCATCAAGATGTGCCTAAACTAGGCTCACCCATAATGGAGTATGGGGGAGCAATCTACTTCTCTTCATCGAGCCGACGCAATCAAGAAAGATGTTCAACCTTGAGGTGGGCATGATCATCATCATCAAGCTCAAGTGGATTATGCGCAAGACAAAGGTTTGACCTTTATAGGTTTCTAGTTTACCGGTCTCATGGTGGTAGTTAGGAGACCGGGTTATAGGCTAGGCCGCATCGTTCGTGGAGAGCTCAAACCTTTGCATCCTTGGCATCATCTTTATTGGTTCTTGTTTGGTTTTTCTCTGTGTGAGTGATGGAGATTGAGTTCGTATTCATTACAAGCTCTTATTCATCGAAAACGGGTTTCATATACATCTACTTTTGTGTTTTCGATGTTGGTGTTTTTGTCGGCTCTTATCTTGTGAAGGTTTCACCTTCTACCTTGTTGGAACTTTAACCTTTCCTTGATTTGCAGCATTTCTTTTTGTTGATCTTGGGTGGTTCTCTATGTGAGGACCTAGAGCTTTTCCATAACTTTAAAACAAGCCCAAGATCATCAAAATCAGAGTTCGTATGAAAAAGTTACGCATGTTTTCGTTTCCTGAGATGGGCTGTCTCTGGGTATTCCGGGCACCCGGGGTCTTGGACCCCCGGGTACCCGGGGTATGCAGTAAACTTCCTGAACAGTCCGGGTACCCGGGGTATTGGACCCCCGGGTGCCCGGTCCCCTGGCCAAATGTCTCTGGATAGTCCGGGTGCCCGGTCCCTTTACTCCGGGTGCCCGGGGTTGGCCGGCTGCCAACGGTTGGATCCGTGGAAGGGGTATTTATACCCTCCTTCTTCCACCTTCCAACCCTAATCTTCCCCAAGCTTCTTCCTCCATTGCTAGACCTCAAAAAGCTTGGTCTCTCCACCCCTAGCCACCCAAACTTGTTGATCTTTTGGGGATTGGAGGAGATTCACCCGATCTACTCTTCCACCAAACCAATTTGAGTTTCCCCTCTAAGTGAAGGAAGATTTGTTGTTAGATCTTGGAGTTCTTGATGTTTCTCCTTGTTCTTCCTCTCATGTTCCTCCATAGCTTTTGTTGCTTTGGTGGGATTTGAGAGTGAGGGATTTGAGCACTTTGTGTGTTCTTGCCATTTGCATTTGGTGCATTGGGTTGAGTTCTCTCCGAGGATTCGTGGTAGTAGTAAGTGAAGTTGAGTATTGAGAAGATTGTTAATCTTGAGTGCTTTGGCACTCTAGAGCTTGTTCCTAGGGTGCTTTGGCCCCTAGAGGCTTGGTGTTGTTGCGGAGCTCAATCATTGTGGTGTAAAGCTCCGGACGCTACGGGAGCCTCCAATTAGGTTGTGGAGATTGCCCCGAGCATTTGTACGGGTACGGTGACTGCCCTCAAGGATTACCATTTGTACGGGTTTGGTGACCGCCCTCAAGTGTCCCATAGTGGAATCACGGCATCTTGCATTGGTGAGAGCGTGAGGAGAAATAGGGTGGCCCTCGTTGGCTTCGTGTGAGCATTGTGTTCCACACCCTCTCCAAACGGAGACATACTTCTCGCAAGAGAAGGAACTTCGGTAAAAAATCCTTGTCTCCATCGGCTCCACTTGCGGTTATCTCTACCTTTACTTTGAGCAAGCTTATTACCTTGTTTATCTTGTGCTTGCTCATATTGTTGTTGCATTGCTTGTCCCATAGGTTGCTCTCCTGGTTGCTTATCTAGTCAACCTATTTACTTGTGCACTAACTTTCTGATAGCCATAGTGTTCTTGTTATATATATTGCTATCACATAGTTCTTTATCTTGCTTAGTTTAAGTTGTTGGTGCACATAGTTGAGCCTAGCTTATTTAGGTTTCTTGCTTGGCAAATTAAACGTTAAGTTTTATTCCGTATTTGTTCAAGCCTAAACCGTAATTATTTTAAGCGCCTATTCACCCCCCCCCTCTAGGCGACATCCACGTCCTTTCACTTGGTCTACCTCTCAACCTTTTGTCCAATCATTGACAAAAAGGGGGAGAATGTAGCATCGATTGAGTTTAGATTCGTTGCGGGGTTTACGGGTTCTGATTTGATCTCTTGTGTGCTAAGTTACAGCAAACATTCCATTCTCTTCGATTGGGTTGTAACTTAAGTTTTACTTCGTCTGTGAACTGATGCTACATGTTATGTGTTAATAACCCCCTTGCTTGCAAGTTGCTCTCGTATATTCTGTCTTGCATGTGGTTATTTCTATTAAGTTCACAGGTCATTGGATGATTGCATATTCTTCAAGACTAATATCTTTTAAATGCAATCGATTCGCTAAGATATGTGTTTTGATTCCCACCAAAGACATACTCCATCAAGCATTTACTTAGATTATATAAATCTTCGATGCTTGCATTCAGGGGGAGTCAAAGGCTTCATATCTTAGAGTTTGCTCTCAACTCAACTCAAACTTTCATATTCTTATCGATGCCTATTTTGTCAACAATAGTCCAAAAAGGGGGAGATTGTAAGAGCAAGGTTTTGCCCCCATGAGTTTTGGATATCGTTGGACAAAACAGTAGAGGAACTAACAAGTTTTCTAGTGTAAAACAGATGGTTAGGTTCCTGAAGTTATCGGTTGGTGGTAAAGCTTCAAGGAAGATTTACATATTCACTGAAGCATATCCTCTGGAGCGAAGCTCATCACGGATGTCGACCCCCAAAAAGATAAGGAATCCTGAAGCACGTCTCACTGAAGGAGATGATCAAGATGGCGCAAGACTTAGTAGTTTTTGTGTAGTTATTTTTCACTTCTTTGAGTCGTAGGAAGAACCGTACTATCAAGAGGGGTTTAGTAAATGTACTTCGAAGGTTTTGGTGAAAATACTCAGATCGAATCTAAACCTGTGAGAAGCCAGAGATGAGAAATCTCATGTGCGCTAGGTAATGCTTCACCAGAGAAGACTATGTTCTTTCGGCTTCTGAAGCTTAACCAAGTCCGCGAGTCAGCTTTACTTGTTCCGCAAGTAAAGTTGCGCATTGAATAAAAATCCGACCGTTGTCGACAGGTGTCAAGCTGTCGCATCGGATCACTTCTGTCATTTCACACCTAGGGATCGCCACCTATAAATAGGCCACCCCCGCCTCCATTGGAGGGGGGCTGCTCCAAGATTATTCTTTGACAGATAAGAGAGAGAGCACCCCACCGAAGCCAAACCGAAACCCATCCACTGAAGCATAAGTCCTACTGATCTGAGTTGATTCACTATGACTTAGGAAGAAGTTTGCTAGCCTTGTTATCTTGGAGAACTGCAATTCTCCTAGACGGTTAGAGAGTTGTTCTTCAGAGAGCGAAGAGTCATTGTCGCCTTGAAGTCCAGTCTGTCAAAGATTTTGGTGATTTCCTCAATAATCAACCACGAGTGAAGTACTGACCAAGCTCAAGGAGATTGGTGCAGTGGAGATACGGATGGAGAGAGGTTAGCTCATGTGTTCAATCACAAGTCCCTCCAACCAGACGTAGCACTTTGCAGAGTGTGAACTAGTCGACCAAACATCATCGAGTCAGGAGTTTGTTTTACATTCCACACTTACATTCAGTATTGCAATTGCTTCTGTGATTTGATACGTTGTAATTGATTCGATGCTCTTGATTCGCTATGTTATGCTTCACTCTATTTCTGCTTCACTGTCTACCTTCCTGTTGAGTTACTTTTGCTGCTAAGTTGTGCTTCACTTCAGAGTTTCATGCAAAAATTTGAAGTGATCATTCACCCCCTCCCCCTCTGATCACATACTTGGTCTTTCAGTACTCCCTCTTATCCTTGTACTCCATAGAGATGATCATTTATGCATATATCTATGTGGGGACCCTTCACACTATAGAACTTGGCTTGCATATTCCAAGGATGAGCCTCCTCAAACGAGCTATAGGTCTTCATGAGCGAGCAAGTTAGATGCACCCCCACAAGTTCCATTGGAGAGCTTTTCTTAGCTCACATGTGCATCCGTTGCATGACAATCCCTACTCCTCACATCATATCTATCATTTGGCCTTCTCGCCTATGATTGTCCTCATTGATGTGAGCCTTTCTCACCCTTTATGAGCTTCCTACATGATTGAGGCACATATGTAATTTTCTGTTGTTGCTATGCTGAGTTTGTTGGGATATGATGGATTATGAGACTACGTTTAGATTGTGATTGAGTAATATATTTGGTTCTTATCTTTTATATTTTTGTTCCTAACTAACTCTTGCATGTTCTCCGTTGCTGTTTATTACTTTGGCCAAGTAGTAGGTAGTGACTCCAAGAGGGAACGTTATGCTCGATTGTGGGATCATGCCCCCTGATGACACGCTTGAGTGACAAAAACATGAGTCTACGGGATGTGCTGTTGCCACAAGGGGAAAACAACGGTGCTTGTAACCGCGGTTGCAAGGATTGTTTACTTTACGCAAAGTTATTTTTAATGCAGTTGTCTATTGCTTTGGGTTTACACTTTGGGTGGGGCTCGCAACTTAATACCAGCAAGATGTTCTGGATATATATCTCAAGGTGGATGATTAGTAGTAGATGCAGTTGGATTTCGGTCTACTTATTTTGGTGTAGTGCCCATGCTTTTAAGCCTCGTCCTTTCTTTGTAGCATAGTTAGCATTGCGGTGCGTTTTTAATCCTGTCAATTGTCCAACTGTAATTTGTTTACCTCGCATAGCTGTTTTATCGTCTTTTGGGAGATAGACATCACTAGTGAACATCACGGGACCCCGGTCCATATTCTCATCACTGTTTACACGCTATTTTATTTTCCTGTATTTACTTTTCAGCTGCAGTCATTATTATCTTTTTATCTTTTGCGTTTTACCCTTTGTAAACAACAATGTCGGAGAGATTGACAACCTCTCTATACTCATTGGGAGCAAAGTTATCTGTGTCTGTGTGCAGGTCCACGTCAACCGTCAAACTTCTGGCGCAGTTGTCACCTACTTATCATCTCCGGAGTTCTACTGGAGACATACCTTGGTATCTTCATCAAGGGAAATTTTCCACTACACTGCATCTCACCTTCCACTTGGGGTAACCAACGAGGAGAGACCATCACACATCCCCTAGACTCATGTTTTTGTCACTCAAGCGTGTCATCAGGGGGCATGAACCCACAATCGAGCATAACGTTCCCTCTTGGAATCACTACCTACTACTTGGCCAAAGCAATAAACAGCAACGGAGAACATGAAAAATTACTTAGGAACAAAAATATAAAAGATAAGAACCAAATATATTACTCAATCACAATCTGAACATAGTCTCATAATCCATCAGATCCCAGCAAACTCAGCATAGCAACAGCAGAAAATTACATATGTGCCTCGATCATGTAGGGAAGCTTACGAGGTCTAAACCATGAAGAACAAAGGGGGGAGGAGAACATCACATAGCTACTGATCACGGACCCATGGTCCAAGGGAGACTACTCACGGATCATCCGAGAAGCGTCCATGGTGGAGGGGAAGCTCCCGGAGATCAATCCTTCCTCCGGCGGGGTGCCGGGAAGAGGTCTGCTGGCGCTCCCGATCTTGGAAGCGCGGCGGCGGCGGAACAGAGGCGAGATCGCGAAAATGGGTTCTGTCCTTGGAGGTTTCTCTTCACGGAGAATATATAGGAGAAGGGGGCAGCCAGGGGGGCCACCAGTGGTCCAGGCGCCCCCTGGCGCGGCCAAGCCCTAGGCCGCGCCAGGTGGTCGCCTGGGTCCCTGGTGGTGGCCCTCTGTCCCCACTTTGGTGATTCCGGAAGCTTCCGTTGTGCTGAATTTTTATTTGATTTTTCCTGAATTTTTGGAGCATTTTTAATATGGGAGAGACCTGAAATAGAAAAACAGCAGAAAACAGGAACTGGCACTGTGGTGCACTGAGGTAATAAGTTATTCCAAATATATCAAAAGTGTATGAAAGTGTATCTAGATCATAGCAATATCACACAAAACATGCATTGAGCAAGCAGAAATTATAGATACGTTTGGGACATATCAACATCCACAAGCTTAATTCCTACTGGTCCTCGAGTAGGTAAATAATAACAAGCATAATTTCTTTGGTGACATGCTAGCAACAATATAAGAACTTTGAAAGTAAAGCAATCAAGGTATGTGATTCAATTCAAGTCATAATAGGCAAGAGTCTATATTAGCATTGAAACAAGCAAAAAGTGCAAGGGCTCTTAGCTGTCCGTGACTCGAATGACTCCAGATGGTGTTTGCGTGCAGAAGGGGGAGATGGGAATACGAGAGGGAAAAATATTTTTGTTGAGGACTCAATCTACTAAAGTTTCACACTTGGTCTTCTTTGGAATCTTATCTTGACTCGTCCCCAGACCACTAGATAGGTACAAGTCAATTTGATCCTCTCCCTTTCGATATTTTGAGCACTCATGCAATGAATGAGCGTAAGCACGAGAATTGACACTTAGGATGGGAAAGAGAGAAATATGGTGGAGGAGGAAGATAAAAAGGGTGAGAAAGGCTCACATCAATGAGGAAAATCATAGGCAAGAGAAGGCCAAATGATATATATGATGTGAGGAGTAGGGATTGCCATGAAACGGATGCACATATGAGCTAAGAAAAAATTCTCCAATGGAACTAGCGGGGTGCATCTAACTTGCTCGCTCATGAAGACCTAGAGCTCGTTTGAGGAGGGTCATCCTTGGAATATACAAGCCAAGTTCTACAGTGTGAAGGGTCCCCACATAGCTATATGCGTAAATGATCATCTCTATGGAGTACTAGTGAGGATCTTTCAAAAGGAATAGTAGTGTTTCCCCTTTCTCTCTTTTTATTTATTTTTCTATTTTTTCTATTTTTGTATTTTTTGGTGGCCTCCATGGCTCTTTCTATTTAACTCTCATTTGTCCTCTTTGGGATCTTTTAAATTTTCCACTTTGGGATCTTTTAAATTTTCCACTTTGGGATCTTTTCCTCACTTAAGGGCAACACTCTATTTTACAAGAAGATATAGAAGATATTTCACACTTTACAAGGTACTCAAACATAAAGAAGATGTAGCTACCATGATGTATGCAAATGTATGTCACTGCCAGTGTAGTAGGAACATGTATGACATGAAGATCAAGTAATGAGAGGGTGGATGTTGCATGTCAATATATCTCGGAAAGGTTATGGAAATGCCTTGATAGGTAGGTGTGGTGGCTGTTTTGAGGAAATATATAGGGAGGTTTATGATGACAGAGTGTATCATGCCAAGGGTTTGGATGCAAAGGCGAAGGTGGACGCCAACTCTCGGAGTGAGAAGAGGGCAATGCACGGTACGGAAGAGGTTAGCAAATATGAGGAGTGATAACCCACAACTGCAGGGGATCGAGATAGTCTTCACGGGTAAGATAACCCAATTTATAGATTCGACTCAAGGGGAGCCAAAGAATATCCACAAGCTTTGACAGTGGAGTTGTCAATTCCACCGCACCTAAGATGCACTTACTTGCAACAAGATATTAGTAGTAACTGCGATATGGAAGTGATGATAGCAACGGTAATAGTGGTGGTGCAATAGCGACAGGAAAACAGCAAAAGCAAACAACTAGTAACCAGCAGAATTAAAACACTGTAGGCTAGGGAGATGGATGGTTGGGTGTTGCATGGGTAAAACACATCATGTATTTAACTTGGGGCAAGGCACACAGAAAAGCAATGATCATCTAGTCATAAATCAAACATCAGGCATGTACCCCACAGGTAGTTGTACGTGCTTGCAATAAGAACTTGCACAACATCTTTTGTCCTACCATTCCTCTACAAACGGGGCCGAAAGGAACTTATGGATATTAAGGTGCTCCTGTCAAAGAGCACCGGAACAAAGCATTAACAATCAATGGATACACGGAATCCTCAAACTATAGTCCATCCCCTTTGGTGTCCCAAGCTGTCGCCTTTGGAATCGCCGGTTCCGGACTATAACAGGTGCATACAACTCATAGATAGGATCAAGAACACAAATATATTCATGCAAACACATAGGGTTCAGATCTGAAATCATGGCACTCGGGCCCAAAGTGACATGCCCCCAACAATCTGCTAAACTATTACATGATCTAGCTCATCCAATCCCTACCATCCCCTTTGCCTACAGCAGGGAAGTACTCACACATGGATGGAGAAGTCATGGAGGAAGGATGGAGTGGTGATGATGATGACGATGGCGATGATCTCCCCTCGCCGGAGGCCAAAACAGCCTCCAGATTAGCCCTCCCGGAGAAGAACGGAGGGTGGCGGCGGCTCCGCAACGAGAATTGGGAAAACGACTTCTGTTTCGGGGTTTCTCCGTCACGGGAATAAATAGGGGCCTCGGTAGGGCACCAGAGGAGGGGGGAGTCCCCCAGGCAGCCAGAGGGCGCGGCCCCACCCCTGGCCGCGCCAGCAGGGCGCCTGGGCCCCCCTGGCTGCCCTCTGGCCCCCCTTCTGGCTCCGAGCTCCTTCGGGTGCGTGGATTTTCTGGTATTTTTCTGGGAATTTTCTGAGACGTCCAAAAATCTATTTTCCTGCGCACAATAAAACCATACAGACAGCTTTGCTGAAAACATCGTTAGTCCGGGTTAGTTTCGTCCAAATCATGCAAGAATGAGGGCAAAACAAAAGCAAAAGTGTTTGGAAAAGTAGATACATTCAACGAACTGAACGCGACAAAGAAAACTTTGACAAACTCTTTTTCTTAAATAGATGTATATAAGCATGTACTACGAAAAGAGTCCAGAGGGTATTGAAACAATGCTATAAGTACAATGCATGAAGCAATCCTTCTTTCATGTGAACAATCACAAACAACTAAAAGTAAATAATATGCTACTGAAAATCAAGACAAGACTACAATGCACATATCTTGAACATAATAGAGTGGTATCTCGATAGCCTCCATGAGTGAAGCAAAACATAAATGCAGAAATCCTCCGGAGTTTTAAAGGAGACTAGAACTAAGAACTTCAGAATAAGTAATACCACAATCATGCAAAAGACAATGTAGTACTTTGGGACAATGCACATTACACTCGGAATGACAATTATGCTCTCCTAGTTGGTGCTTTGAAGAAAGAAGGTGGAGTCTCTCGAACCGTGGAGTTTGATGGCAAGGTTTAAAACCCGTGGCTGGATGCAAAGACTAAACATGTACCAGAGCTCTTGGTTTTGAAAAAACAGAGATAAAAAGGTTTTTTGGGAGGTGCATGATTCGTCAACGAATGCTAGTAGACAACCCAATCACCTCTTACGCTAGACATGTTTCGAGGAACGGCTCCCAAGATGGGGACGATCACATCCCCTTAATCTCCTTTGTTTATCACTGCCAAAGTTTTCTGATTTCTCATAGACAAAGCGTGAAGGAGGGTTTGTTGGTTGTGATTATCTTTTGTGAGCTGGGCGCACTCATGCCAGTCCCTCCTCGTATTAGGGGTTTGCAGATTAGACGTGCAATCCCGGAATAAAAATATGTCTAACATAAGAATGTCATGATTACCTACTACTTCCTCATGAGCTAAAGCAGAGGCACAACACAGGAGTATTTTTGAATAGTTTCGAGATGGTACAAGAAAGTCTTCGTTAGGATGGCTGGTAAATACCACATAGGAAGGTATGGTGGACTCATATGGAATAACTGGTTTCAAGGATTTTGGATGCACAAGAAGAATTCCGCTTAGTGTGAGCGAAGGCTAGCAAAAGACTAGGAAGCGACCAACTAGAGAGCAATAACAGTCATAATCATGCAGAGCGACAAAGTAACATTGAATTAGGCATGAAAATGATATAAATATTCTGAAATTCAAAGATCATCAAGGCATAGCAGACTTTTCAGTCATCAACATGTGTAAGCATGTGCCAAGTCAATCCAAGAATTCTCCAAAAAGAAATACCACTTCAGTATGCCAAACCATGAACAATGCAATGCATGTAAATCATTTCAACAACACATTATGTACTCTAGCTATTTGAGATTAGCCACAAGGAAAGCATGAACACTGGGAAAGCATTGTAATGATAGCACTATGTCGCTACAAGCTGGTCTCTAAATCTTAAGTACAAGCATATGTACAAAAGTAGAAACAGAAAGAGTTCATACCGGTTTTCCTTGTTGCATCCCTTTCGTCGATCTTCGTCATCACTGCCTTGTTACTTGCACGATTGAACGTAGGAAAATATAATCAAGTGCAAATGCCATCACGGACTCGAGCTGAACTCTGCAGCAAAGCAAACTAAAGAGAGAAAAGAAATCTTTTTGGAATTTTCAAAGATTAAGCGCAAGAAAAAGAAAAGAGAAATCTTTTTGTTGTTTTTGCAAAATAAAAGAACAAAGAAGAATGGGCAAAAACTTCAAAAAAGATCAAAGCAAACAAAATAAAAACGGATAATACAATGGAAAAGTGAGAAGGGAACGTACTCCCCCAAGCTTAGGCTTTTGGCCTAAGTTGGTAGCAGCTACTGCCCCCAGGAGCCTCCTGCTCCGGGGTAATGGTAAGTCCAGGAGTCGTATGAGCCCTCCGGTGCGTACACCGAAGTCCTCGGGTCCTCCCATGAGGAAGGCCCTGCACTCCAAGCGGAAGAAGACCCCTCGCCATGCTTGGTGAAGGTCTCTCCCTGGAAAGGTGGGAACTCACCATGCTCCTCCTCATCGGGCACAACCCCCTACATAGGGTTATGCGGCTGGTAATGAGCCATGAACTCATCGAACTGAATCTCGTTGAAGGACCATCTGTTCCTGCGAGTGTTATCAAAAAAAAGCGGTGCAGGTAGACGGATCTCACGAGTAATGGTCCTTTCAAACCTCAAAATATAATCAAGATTACCAAACTGGTAAGTCATGGTAACAAACTTATGCCTCTTCATAGCCGCAAGATCGAGACTTGTGTATGGAAAGGGAACATCATCAGGATGCGGGGTGCGCTCAAGAGACTCAAGGATAAGTGTGGCGTAAACGCCACCATATAAATCACCTTTGTTACCGTTTGTAACAAGGCGCCGAGCAATTAAGGCACCCACATTATAATCATTCTTATCAGAGAGGGCGTTCGCATAGATAGCAAAATCTGGTGCAGAACCATTGCTCGTGTTGTCACGAGCTAACACCCCTCTAGCAACAAAATACGCAAAATACCTGAGGTGTGGAAACAAAATGCTGGAAATCTTCATACGCCGAATGTCGGCCTCCTCCTGGCAACAAAGGGAGTTGAAGAGGGTCCTCAACCCGGAAGGCTGCAGGGTCATCTTCGTTGTCTGACCAACGTTCGGCACACCTATTATATCACAAAACTGTGCCAAAGACATGGTTATGAGATCATTATAAAGTTTGAACTCGAGGGTTCCAGTATCATGGTTATAACAAAAACTGTTAACAAAGCAGGAGGTGAGCTTCTTGTATTGTACCACACGGCATAAAGCTAGCCGTGTCAAACCTGCATTGGCACAAAGGCCATAAAATTCCTCCTTAATTCCTCCAGCTGTAAGAAAATCATCGCACGGATACATCATTGCGTATGCTGGACTTGTGTCTTCAAACAACTCCAGAGGCACATGATCTTCATTGTAGCTCACCCTAACTGCTGAGGGTGAAGCTGCAGCTCTATTAACTCGATCGGAGTGCTCGGGCTTCTTCTTCCCAAGCCACCCCTTTGCTTTTCGAAAGAAACTCATTTCTGAAATTTTTGACAATTCACAAAAACAAGGATTTAAACAAAGTGAGTTGAGGCAAACTACTATACTCACTTACCTAAGACATAAACTTGCATCAAAACTTGGAAAATAAATTTCTACACATGTTTACAAGCTCATATGAACAGCACCAAGAGCTACTAAATACTCACTAATGAAGCCACCAATCAAAAATCTAATTGGAGGGGTGAAGGAGTTACATACTATGGAGTATTTGCCCAAAATCTCAGCTCAAATGGTGGGTCGTAGAGAGAGATCGAAATTCTGGACAGAGAGCAGCAAGAACGCAAGTTCCAGGTGCAGAACTCGTGTTTTGGGGAGGAAAGAAAGAGAGAGGAAGAAGACTTACCTAGAGGTGGGACCTGTGGGCCCCAGGCGCCCTGTGGGCGCGACCAGGGGGCATGCCACGCCATCTGGCCGCCTGGGCCACTGGTGGCCCCCTGGTCAGCCCTAGGTGCCTCTGGGTCACTCCCGGCGTGGAAATTTTAATTTAAATTTTTCTGGAATTTTTCTGACAACTTCACTGTTGGAAAATTTTCGGAGTTCAAAAAGCTGCGAAACTTTCTGAAAACTTGGAGCACTGATTAGAGTTGTGAAGTTTCAAAAACATAAAAAGTTGGTACAACAAGAAAGATAAAGCAAAAAAGAAATGCAAACATAACAATATCTACTTTTTACTTATATATAACTCATCTAATAGCAAGGTTGATCAAGTCCTACTACCAAACTAGCAATACATAGAGCAAAAAGTTTCACTTACTATGGAGCATTCAGGGTACCTTTACTTTAATGGATATTGTCCCCACCATAATGGTTTTGTATTTGTGGTGCACATGTAGAGGACAATCCCAATCACCAATCTTCACGGTCTCGATATTCTCTATAGAGTTGAGGCCATGCCTTTTGTCAATCTTCTTCGAAAAATACACCGTGTGTTCTTTATCATCCACATTAAAAGTAACCTTTCCTCTATTGCAATCAATAATAGCACCTGCGGTGTTAAGAAAAGGTCTACCAAGAATAATAGACATGGTCCCATCCTCGGGCATGTCAAGCACAACAAAATCAGTAAGGATCAAACAATTAGCAACTTCAACGGGAACATTCTCACAAATACCAATGGGAACGGCTGTTGACTTGTCAGACATCTGAAGAGAGATATCTGTAGGGATTAGTTTTTCTAAACAAAGCCTCTTGTAAAGAGAGAAAGGCATAGCACTCACTCCTGCTCCAAGGTCACATAAAGCAGTCTTGACATAATTATTCTTTATGGAGCAAGGAATGGTGGGTATACCTGGATCACCAAGCTTCTTAGGAATCTTGCCACTAAAAGAGTAGTTAGCAAGCATAGTAGATATTGCTTCATTAGGAACTTTTCTTTTATTAGTAACAATATCTTTCATATATCTCGAATAGGGAGGTAACTTAATAGCATCAGTCAAAGGAATTTGAAGAAAAAGAGGTTTCATCCACTCACAAAACTTATTGTAATGCTCTTCTTCTTTAGTTTTGAGAGACTTGCCTAGAAAGGGCATGGGTTTCTGTACCCATGGTTCTCTTTCCTTCCCATGTCTTCTTGCGATGAAGTCCTCTCTAGTGTATTTCTTGCGTTTGTCGGGTGCTTCTTCTTCTCGAACTTTGGGTGGATCATTCTTTTCACCGTCCTTTTCAGGCTCAGCACCGTCTTCAGTCTCAGCATCGGAGGTAGATATACTATTTGCATCATTGGAATTGTCAGCTTCTTTGTACTTCTTCTTCTTCTTCGGAGAACTAACAATTTCTTCTTCCTGCATTTGAGAATCTTGCTCGATCCTCTTTGGATGCCCCTCTGGATAGAGAGGATCTTGAGTGCTAGTTCCTCCTCGGGTTTTAATCCTGAAGGCCTGTATATCCTGTTTGGCATTGTTAGCAAGCAAATCTTTTTGCACATTAGAAATTTGTTCAAGCTTAGTTTGAACCATATGAAAATGCTTCACAAGACATTTAACATCATTAACTGTTCTACCTAAAACATCAAGCAAACTTTTGATAGCAAGGGAATTATCATGCAACTGACTTTGTATCCTCTCATTAAAGTGATTTTGCTTCATAATGAAATTCTCAAGCTCATCTAAACATTGATCAGGAGGCTTACCATGAGGGATGTCACTTGCATTGAAATCTAAAAGAGAGTGTACCTCTACCATAGGAGGGTGAGTGGTAGGCTCACACAGCTTCTCAATAGGGGGTAGATTCTTCACGTCTTCAGTTTTAATACCCTTCTCTTTAATATACTTCTTTGCTTCTTGCATATCTTTGGGGCTTAGGACAAGCATGCCCCTCTTTTTTGGTGGTGGAGGCGGCTCAGGGACGGACCAATCTTCGTGGTTCTTGGCAATCTTGCCCATTAATTCTTCTGCATCGTCCGGCGTTCTTTTCCTGAAAACACAACCAGCACAACTGTCCAAATAGGATCTGGATTCATTAGTTAGACCAGCATAGAATATATCAATTAATTCATTCTTAGGGACTCCATGTCCCAGTCTAGCCTGGATCAGACTGCAATACCTCCCCCAAGCTTTAGGGAGGTTCTCATCCTGCAACTGTTTAAAGTTATAAATTCTTTGTAAAGCAGCATGTTGCATATGAGCAGGAAAGTACTTATCAACAAAAGAGTGAGCTAAGTCTTGAGGACTCCTGATGGAACCACATGATAGTGCAACATACCATGCTTTAGCACCTTCCTTCAAAGAGAAAGGAAGAAGTTTAGTAACATAGAAGTTTCGTATATTTTCATCCATAGTAAACAGGCCACCCAACTCAGTGAGTTTGGTCAGGTGTGCAATAGCATCATCATTTTCTCTGCCGTAAAAGGGGTCAGCTTCAACCATAGATATAAGTGAAAGATCAACAGAGAAATTATAATCAGGATCATTGATGCAAATAGGAGACGTAGCAAAAGTAGGATCAGGAATAAATTTGTTCTTCAAGGAGTGCTTTGCTAGCAGCTTCTTTATAGCAGCAGGGTCAGAATCAGCACATTCATTAAGCTCCCTACATAAATCATCATCAAGTATAAGATAATCGTCCTCAAGGAGTCTCTCCTTAAGGCCAGCAAAATCATAAGTTTTTCTAATAGGGGTTTTGGTAATAGGAATTTCAAGTCCCGAGAATCGGGCGGCAGCAGCAATCTGTTCTTCGATAAAAGAACCAAGTGAACCAGTAGTTTCAAAGGTATTAGAAGCATCATCAAAAGTATCGGACATAGTAACAAATTCAGTAGAAGCATCATGTGGTGGAGGTGAAGAAAACTTACTCATAGCTGAAGGTGAATCAAGTGTAGCACTTGTGTTCAGAACAATACCTTTTCTTGTACGGGGTGGTAAGATCGGGACCTTGGGGTCTTCTTTCTTACCCATAGTAGATAAATTGCAGCAGGTAAAATACTTCAGGTAGACTTGTGAATAAAGCTATGCTCCCCGGCAACGGCGCCAGAAAACAGGCTTGATAACCCACAACTGCAAGGGATCGAGATAGTCTTCGCTGGTAAGATAACCCAATTTATAGATTCGACTCAAGGGGAGGCAAGGAATATCCACAAGCTTTGACAGTGGAGTTGTCAATTCCACCGCACCTGCGATGCACTTACTTGCAACAAGATATTAGTAGTAACTGCGATATGGAAGTGATGATAGCAAAGGTAATAGTGGTGGTGAAATAGCGACAGAAAAACAGCAAAAGCAAACAACTATTAACCAGCAGAATTAAAACACTGTAGGCTAGGGAGATGGATGGTTGGGCGCTGCATGGATAAGACACATCATGTATTTAACTTGGGGCAAGGCACACAGAAAAGCAATGATCATCTAGGCATAAATCAAACATCAGGCATGTACCCCACATGTAGTTGTACGTGCTTGCAATAAGAACTTGCACAACATCTTTTGTCCTACCATCCCGCTACAAACGGGGCCAAAAGGAACTTATCGAGATTAAGGTGCTCCTGTCAAAGAGCACCAGAACAAAGCATTAACAATCAATGGATACACGGAATCCTCAAACTACAGTCCATCCCCTTTGGTGTCCCAAGCTGTAACCTTTGGGATCGCCGGTTCCGGACTATAACAGGTGCATACAACTCATAGATAGGATCAAGAGCACAAATATATTCATGCAAACACATAGGGTTCAGATCTGAAATCGTGGCGCTCGGGCCCAAAGTGACAAGCATTAAGAGCAACAAGTTGAAGCAAAGATGATAAACAACAATCTAGATGATAGACAACATGCCCCCAACAATCTGATAAACTATTACATGATCTAGCTCATCCAATCCCTACCATCCCCTTTGCCTACAGCAGGGAATTACTCACACATGGATGGAGAAGTCATGGAGGAAGGATGGAGTAGTGATGATGATGACGATGGCGATGATCTCCCCTCGTCGGAGGCCAAAACAGCCTCCAGATTAGCCCTCCCGGAGAAGAACAAAGGGTGGCGGCGGCTCCATGACGAGAATTGGGAAAACGACTTCTGTTTCGGGGTTTCTCCGTCACGGGAATAAATAGGGGCCTCGGTAGGGCACCAGAGGAGGGGGAGTCCCCCGGGCGGCCAGAGGGCGCGGCCCCACCCATGGTCATGCCAGCAGGGCGCCTGGGGCCCCCTGGCTGCCCTCTGGCCCCCCTTCTGTCTCCGGGCTCCTTTGGGTGCGTGGATTTTCTGGTATTTTCTGGGAATTTTCTGAGACGTCCAAAAATCCATTTTCCTGCGAACAATAAAACCATACAGACAGCTTTGCTGAAAACATCGTTAGTCCGGGTTAGTTTCGTCCAAATCTTGCAAGAATGAGGGCAAAACAATAGCAAAAGTGTTTGGAAAAGTAGATACGTTTGAGACGTATCAAGGAGGTGGAAGTGTCAACTTTCAATACTTACATTAGTCCGAAGAACTCATGCACTTATTATCAATAACTCTCAATCAAATAAGGAGGTTCACAAAGAGACAAGTACCCCGAGGAGGAGTGTATGGGGGTTTGGTTATCCTTGCGCATCCTCGACTCATGGTACGTGAGTGTACTCTAATATCCGATCTCTCAAGAGATTAGTGATCCATATAGTAGCTAGAGTTATCAACTAGTTTTTTTGTAGGTTTTGAAAAATAAGCACGGATTTCCCAAAATACGACACCTATGACTAATAGGCTAGAGCTCTTGACACCAAAAGTTCAAATATTACTCACAACAATACCTCAAAACTATTGCAAGTTACTACTACAATTAAATAGCAACCTCAATTACCTACTTCAAGACAAGACACAACTTAGTGCAACAATCAACTCTCTTAACAAGATAAACATGAAAACTAAAGATATTTCCAGCAAAAAACTAAACAAAAGCTAAAGCTCTTGCTGAAGACAAAAACTAAAACTAAAACTAAACATGGCAGCAGCTACGAAAAGATAAAGAACACACAACAGAGAAAAGATAAGTATAAAAATCCTATGGTGTGTTCTAGATTAGAGTGGAGCGTGTTTCTCTCCCACACAAAGTAAGCTGGGGTCTAACTTGTTATGAACAATAAGCAAAGCTAAAGAAAACTAAAAAGGAAACCTAAGAGCAAGGCGCTCCAATCATAGCACATAACGCATGAAGTGATAAAAATATAGTGAGACGAAGGACGAATTGATGATTGTTGATGAAGAAGGGGATGCACGGGGGCATCCCCAAGCTTAGACGCTTGAGTCTCCTTGAATATTTATTGGGGATGCATGGGTGCATCCCCAAGCATGAGCGTTTGACACTCCAGGATCTTCTTTCATCATCTTCCCTCTCACACTTGAAAACTCCCTTCATACATAACTCATCATAAGGTGATTAGAGAGGTTAGTACCCTTAATAAAATAGTTTTCCCCCACTGGATATAAAGATATTCTTGAAGAGCTACTATTTCTCAAGATTGCCAAGAGGTTTTTGCAAAGAAAAGCAAGCTTAAGGTCTGCAAAAGTGAAGAGAGGCAAAACATGGCAGAATCTATGAAAAACATAACAACAGGTAGTAGATAATTTTTTCGGGGCACTTATGCAACTCAAATCAAAAACTCAGAACATACGAAAGTTTCACAATTGTATAGAGCATGCTGTGTAAAAAATTCAGCTCAAAAAGAGGAACTGGTGATTTGTTTTGATTTTTTCCGTCAAGCAGACAGAATCTGTTTTCTGGACAACATGTCACAACTTTTGCTTCCCTTATCATAAGAGGCTATAACTTGGCACAAAGATTGAAAATAAATATACAATGATGTTGCTACAGTAGTAGCAATAATCAAGACCACTAAAAACAGAAGTAAAAAACATCCTGTGTTGCCTCCCAACAAGCGCTTTCTTTTACGCCCTTAAGCTAGGCATAAGGCAAAAGAAGAATCAAAGGTCTCCGAGATCATCGGAGTCATAAAAACCTTCAACTTGCTTTTCAACAAGCTCATTCTTCTTCCTAGGAAAGAGGTACTTACATTTCGCCTTACCGCGTAAGCGTATGTGCCCGTTACCAATATCAATGAAGCCTTTCATAGCTCGGAGGAAGTCCCTCCCAAGCACGATGTTGCTTTGGTTTGGCTCCATGATGAAGAAATCCATCGGTGCAACCCTATGAAGGAATGCAACCAGGACTTCTTTTACCTTTCCTTTAACCTCTGAAATATCTCCATTAGCATGTTCATGATACGATGACAATTTATCCATGTCTAGTTTCAAAGAATCATAAACTATTTTTGGCATAGTAGAAACCATGGATCCGATATCACAAAACAAGGAAGTCTTGGTTAGAGATGCTAATCCTAACAAAAGGCTCCCAATCATCATCTATCTCCAACATTTCTTTCTTGTTGGACTTAAGTTCCTCTACTTTTCTCAAGTCTAGAGCATCCATCCTCTTTTCAATAGTGGCAAGTCTATCTATAACAATATCAAAACTACGATCATAAACAAAATAACTAGATATACCATGCAAAATATCAAGATCTCTAGCTTCATCACACTCTAAAAAGTCTCCTTCAGCTATGATATCAAGAGAGTGTTTACACCACTTAAAAAGACCATGGTAAAAATTTGTAAGCACAATTTTTTTAGGTATCCAATGCATAATTCTTTTATGTGCTTCAGAAATTCTTTCCCATGCCTTCTTCATATTCTCTCCATCCCTTTGACGGAAATCTAGAACTTTCGATTACCTCAAAGCACCAAGTCCTAACATGTTCATCTAAACAAGGAGGACTACTAAAAGCAAGATAGACAATTTTTTGTGATTTTTGATATAGGACACAAAGATAAAAACTAAAAAACTAACAAGACTAAAAAGCAACGGTAAAAGATAGTGTGCAACTCCCCTATCTTAGCACTCGGAGTCATCGGCAACGGCGCCGAAAATTTGCTTGATACTCTATCCTCGTTGGTTACCCCAAGTTGAAGGTTGAGATGTAGTGTAGCGGCAAATTTCCCTTGGCAAAGATACCAAGGTTGAAAAGATCGTCTCACGTCGGACTCCGACAATGATAAGTAGGTGGTGAAGTGAACAATGGCGTCGTTCACAACCTTGGGTTGCTTACTTCACCTGGACCTGCACACGACACAAATAACTTTGCTTCCCAACGAGTACAGAGAGGTTGTCAATCTCTCCGGCCTTGTTGATCACAAAGGATCAAACGCAAGGGATAATGATAACAGCTAGAAAGTAAAAGCAAGAAAATAAAATAGCGTGTAAACAGTGATGAGAATATGGACCGGGGCCCCATGATGTTCACTAGTGATGTCTCTCTCCCAAAAGACGATAAAACTGCTATGCGAGGTAACAAATCACAGCTGGGCAATTGACAGGATTAAAAACGCATCGCAATGCTAACTATGCTACAAAGAAAGGACGAGGCTCAAAAGCATGGGCGGTACGCCAAAATAAGTAGACCGAAATCCAACTGCATCTACTAGTAATCATCCACCTTGAGATATCTATCCAGAACATCTCGTTGGTATTAAGTTGCGAGCCCCACCCAAAGTGTAAACCCAAAGTGTAAACCCAAAGCAACAGACAACTGCATTAAAAATCACTTTGCGTAAAGTAAACAATCCTTGTAACCACGGTTACAAGCACCGTTGTTTTCCCCTTGTGGCAACAGCACATCCCCTAGACTCATATTTCTGTCACTCAAGCGTGTCATCAGAGGGCATGAACCCACAATCGAGCATAACGTTCCCTCTTGGAGTCACTACCTACTACTTGGCCAAAGTAATAAGCAACAACGGAGAACATGCAAGAGTTAGTTAGGAACAAAAATATAAAAGATAATAACCAAATATATTACTCAATCACAATCTGAACGTAGTCTCATAATCCATCAGATCCCAGCAAACTCAGCATAGCAACAGCAGAAAATTACATATGTTCCTCGATCATGTAGGCAGCTCACAAGGTATAAACCATGAAGAATAAAGAGGGGGGAGAACATCACATAGCTACTGATCACGGACCCATGTTCCAAGGAAGACTACTCACGGATCATCCGAGAAGCGTCCATGGTGGAGGGGACGCTCCCGGTGGTCAATCCTTCCTCCGGCAGGGTGCCGGGAAGAGGTCTGCTGGCGCTCCCGATCTTGGAAGCGCGGCGGCGGCGGAACAGAGGCGAGATCGTGAAAAGGGGTTTTGTCCTCGGAGGTTTCGCGTCACAGAGAATATATAGGCGAAGGGGGTTAGCCAGGGGAGCCACCAGGGGTCCGGGCGCCCCCTGGGGCAGCCAAGCCCTAGGCCGCGCCAGGTGGCCGCCTGGGTCCATGGTGGTGGCCCTCTGGCCCCACTTTGGTGATTCCGGAAGCTTCCGTTGCACTGATTTTTTATCTGATTTTCCCGAATTTTTGGAGCATTAATAATACGTAAATAGTTCATCCCCACTAACCTATTTATCTTGACATGCAAGTTATCCACATCATCAAGTAGGTTCATCATGTAAAAAATCTTTCACTAACTTTTCATGCACATGCTCCCATTAACTTTGCATGTGCATGCACCTAACACACATAAATATCAACTTTTTTATGCACTCAACTTCATAATTTATAAGCAAATTTTTATATAGAAAATTAAATTATGAGTTACATCATATTTTATTTCTTTATATATTGTCAAGTAACTAATTTAACAAAACAAAAATCAAAAACATTTTTGGATTTTTCATCAAATTTTCATAGATTTTTTATTTTAAATAATATATTAAAAAGAATTTATAATCAAATTATACTATATTTCATATTTTTTCACATGTTTTAAAACATCAAATTATTTCATAATAATTCCCGCAGCAACGCGCGGGGTATCATCTAGTTTTTAATATGGGGGAAACCTGAAATAGAAAAACAACAGAAAACAGGAACTGACATCGTGGTGCACTGAGTTAATAAGTTAGTCCAAATATGATCAAAAGTGTATGAAAGTGTATCTAGATCGTAGTAATATCACACAAAACATGCATGGAGCAAGCAGAAATTATAGATACGTTTGGGACGTATCACACCCGTCTCCTCAACAATAATAGGGGCTCTTGGCTGGTGATCCACCACGGGTCGTCTTCCTAAAAATACGACAAATTCAGAAAAACAGATGAGCCCAATGATATAAAAGTGTTTTCATGCTGAGGATGTAATCTTAATTATTAAACGTACCTTTGGAGCCGGGCTAGCAGCATAAAAGGGAGCAAGGCCGACTCTCCAAATTTCCTCTTTGCTTTCCGCAAGATATTTGTTGCAGGCCGTCACGAGAGCGGCCGGATCAAGCTCTGTACGTGCGTATCGCATAGGGTCATCAAGACCCGAATACTCACACATGACCTGGTCCCTTACGCTCAGGGGCTGGATTTGCCAACCAACCCAGCATCGGATCAAGTCCGTGGCAAGAAGTCCATGGGCAAGGACAACCCTTATTCGAGCAAATACGGGTTCAAGTTTCTGTTGGGGAACGGGGCAGAAAACAATAATTTTTCATGACCTACGCGTCCCGAACCCAAGACCTATGCTATGGCGATGTATGTAACGGATGGAATACGGTAACATACCTCTATGTAGTCCGTTAAGCGGGAAACGTTCCCGCGTGAACGTGGTTGACGTAGTCATACACGGCAATCCCCGATACCACCAAGATCCACAATGACTCCTGAGGCCACCCGGTCCTTGAAGACCGATGACGGGATTACATCCCCGTCGGAACTTTGTCGGTGAAGACGTCGCGACAAGGCCTCGACGATGAAGGAGCACCACAAATGTAGCGCCTCGCGGGATTACACGCATACGGTGTACCCGACGTTCCCTCCGGGCTCCGAACCAGAAGAGCAGCGGAAAGAAGATGGATTCAGATCCCGATTCCAGCAGCACGACGGCGTGCGTATGGTGAAGAAACCCCAACCAAGTGTAGACTCCAAACAAGGGGAGTCCACTCAACGAGGGAGAAAGAGAGAGAAGAGAACTCCTCAGGATGAATTAAAAGGGCACCCCTACCCCTCCTTATATAGGCTAAGGAGGGGTGGGAACCTCCCTCCCTCCCCAAGGTGGGACTAATCCCACCAAGGGGGGAGGTGCGCCGGCCTAAGGGGGGAGTGGGCCCCTCCTTGGTGCATGGCCCAAGGGGGAAGGCTCCCTCCTCCCCTAATGGGCCCTTAGAGGCCCATACACCTTTTTAATTCATTTTAATTGTTTAAATCAGATTATTAATATTTAATTCTGCAATTAAATACTAAAACATATTTAAACATTATTTTGAACCTTTCAAAATATCCAGAACAACTTCCGGCACCTCCCGGAACAATTCCGGTGTTCTCTCTTATTTCACCGATGATCCCGAATCAATCCTTATTGCGTCGAATACCCTTAAGCGTGACACCCTACGGTTCGGGAAACAGCAGACATGATCAGACACTCTCTGACCAATGACCATCATGTGGGATCTGGTTACAATCCTTGATGAGCCCCTGCGCTTCCATCGAGTTAACTTCATCGTTTGAACCGTTAACATTGAGTCCTGATCCCTTTGTCATACGGTACTTTGTTTGTCCGAGGTTTGATCGTCGGTATCCAATATACCTAGTTCATTCTCGTTATAGACAAACATGTTTACTCGTTCCTGTGATATTACAACCCCGTGACCTAGTCACATGATTGCGCAATCTTTATGATGTAACATCACCGAGTGGGCCCAGAGTACCTATCCGTCACTCGGATGGACGAATCCCGTTTTGATCTATTTGCATACTCATCAACATATCTACTTCGGAATACCCAAGATACACCTTTATGGTTACCATGTTTCAGTGTAACGGTTAATGCACTCAAAGCATCCTGGTAGATAGCAATTATGTATGATCATCACGGTCTTAAGGATCGGGTCACTACGGTTATAGTTATCGCAATGTTGAACTATGTGACTGGATCACATTGCAACACTTCTGGTGGGTGTGTGTCCATCATGTCATTCTTCCAATGACATGAGCCCATTGTCAATAGACTGTTCACATCTCATGATCAGGAAACCTTGATCATCAATTGCCCAATGGACTAGTTTACTAGAGTTAACTAGGGACCTGGTTGTTTCTATACCACACGTGTATTAATGTTTCCACTTAATACAGTTATAGCACAGTATAAAACTTATTATGAACTAATGGAATACGCCAATAAACATATTTTATTTGCCTCTAGGGCACATTCCCAACAGTTTCTCCCTTTGCTTATCTTATGGGAGGCTTATGATGACAGAGCGTATCATGCCAAGGGTTTGGATGTACCAACGAAGGTGGACACCAAATCTCAGAGTGAGAAGAAGGCAATGCACGGCACGTGAAAGGCTAGCAAAATAGGGGAAGGTGGAAGTGTCAACTCTCAATACTTACATTAGTCCGAAGAACTTATGCACTTATTATCGGTAACTCTCAATCTAGTGAGGAGGTTCACAAAGAGACAAGTACCCCGAGGAGGAGTGTATGGGGGTTTGGTTATCCTTGCGCATCCTCGACTCATGGTACGTGAGTGTTCTCTGATATTCGACTCCTCAGAAGAGTAGTGATCCATCTAGTAGCTAGAGTTCTCAACTAGTTTTGTAGGTTTTGAAAATAAACACGGATTGCCCAAAATACGACATCTATCACTAATAGGCAAGAGCTCTTGACACCAAAAGTCCAAACATTACTCATAGCAATACCTCAAAACAATTGCAAGCTACTACTAGAATTAAATAGCAACCTTAAATACCTACTTCTCAAAACAGGACGCAACTCAGTGCAACAACCAACTCTCTTTAACAAGATAAACATGAAAACTAAAATGAGTTCCAGCAACAAACTAGACAAAAGCCAAGGCTCTTGCTAAGACAACCTAAGACTAAAACTAAACATGGCAGTAGCTATGAAAAGATAAAGAACACACAACAGCTAAAAGATAAGCAGGCAAAATCCTATGATGTGTTCTAAATTTTGAAAGTGGAGCGTGTTTCTCTCCCACACAAAGCAAGAAGGGATCTAACTTGTTATGAACAGCAAGCAAAGCTAAAGAAAACTAAAAACAAAACCTAAGAGCGAGACGCTCCAAGCATAGCACATAACACATGAAGTGATAAAAATATAGTGAGACGAAGGACGAACTGATGATTGTTGATGGAGAAGGGGATGCACGGGGGCATCTTCAAGCTTAGACGCTTGAGTCTCCTTGAATATTTAATGGGGATGCATGGGGGCATCCCCAAGCTTGAGCGCTTGACACTCCTGGATCTTCTTTCATCATCTTCCATCGCACACTTGAAAACTCCCTTCATACATAACTCATCATAAGCTGATTAGAGAGGTTGGTACCCTTAATAAATAATTTTTCTCCACTGGATATAAAGATAATCTTGAAGAGCTACTGTTTCTCAAGAGTGCCAAAAAGTTTTTGCAAAGAAAAAGCAAGCTTAAGGTTTGCAAAAGTTAGGAGAGACAAAACGTGGCAGAATCTGTGAAAAACAGAACAGCAGATAGTAAAGAATTTTTAGGGGCACTTCTGCAACTCAAATCAGAAAACTCAGAACATACGGAAGTTTCGTAATTGTATAGAGCATACTGTGTAAAAAATTCAGCTCAAAAAGATGAACTGGGATTTTTCTGGAATTTTTCTGGTCACGAGGACAGAATCTGTTTTCTGGACAGCATGTCACAACTTTTACTTCCCTTGCCGTAAGAGGCTATAACTTGGCACAAAGGTTAAAAATAAAGATACAATGATGTTGCTACAGAAGTAAAAATCATAAAGACACAAAAAAAATAAAAAGAAAAACCTAAATTCGTTGCGGGCTGCCTCCCGAAAGCGCTTCTTTAAAGCCATTAGCTAGGCATAATGCAAAAAAGAAGAATCAAGTTTTATCAAGAGAAAGAGAATAACTAGCCCGAGTAACGGACTCAAAAGGTAACTTGATTTTCTTTCTAGGGAAGTGTTCCCATCCCCTTTTTGAATGGGAATTGGAATTTTATATTCCCTTCTTTCATGTCAATAACCGCACCAACGGTGCGAAGAAAAGGACGTCCCAAAATAATTGGACATAAAGGTTCACACTCTATATCCATAACAATAAAATCAACGGGAACATAGTTGTCATTGACAATGATAAGAACATCGTCGATCTTCCCCAAAGGTTTCTTTACGGAAGAGTCAACAAGACGAACACCAAAAGAACAAGGCTCAAGCGGTTTCAATTCAAACATATCAAATATTCTTTTGGGCATAACGGAGGTACTAGCTCCAACATCACATAAAGCATAGCAAGAGAAGTTATTTAATTTAACTTTGATCATGGGATCCCAACCATCATCTAGCTTCCTAGGTATGGAGGCTTCTACTCTAAGCTTCTCCTCCCTAGCTTTGATAAGAGCATTTGTGATATGCTCCGTGAAGGCAAGATTAAGTGTGCTAGTGTGGGGGTCTCTAGACATTTTGTGTAGTAAGCTAATAACTTCTGAAAGGGTGCAACTATCAAAATCAATATCACTGCTATCAAAGGTGGTAGTAATGTCATCTAGGCTCACTTGTTTGAAACCCTCTATGTTCATAGGAGTTTCTTTATCTACTGTTGAGGTATTAGCATCACCATTAATAGGTCCAATGGGACTAGGAGTGCATTGGGTGCTAATAGTTTGAGTGTCCTCAACAATTTGGATAGTGGCAACTGTGTGGTGTGTAGGAAGGCTCTTAATTCTATCTTCTTCCTCTTTTTCTCTAGCCCATCTTTCTTTGAGTTTAGCCATCATCCTAATGTTTTCATTGATTTGTAACTGGATAGCATTAATAGGAGTGGCCTTATTCTCCTCAAGAGGGGAGGTTCTAATTTTAAGCATCTCAATGTCAAGGGCTAAGCTTTCTACCTTCAAAGAGAGATTATCTATTTTAGCTAATTTCTCCTCAACATTTTTGTTGAAGGCTTTTTGGGTAGTGATAAAGTCTCTAAGCATGCTTTCTAATTCAGAAGAGGGGTTCTTGTTGCTAGGGTAAGTGTTGTTGTTCCCATAATTGGATGGAAACGGTCTAGGATTGCTAGCAAAATTACCCCTATAAGCATTGTTGTTGAAGTTGTTTCTAGCAATAAAGTTCACATCAACTTGTTCTTGAGCAACCAAAGAATTTAAAGGAACATCATGAGGATCAATAGAGGGTTGCTTGGTAAGTAGAGACATAATTAAGTCAACTTTTTCATTGAGGGAGGTAATTTCCTCGACAGAATTTACCTTCCTACCTGTTGGAGCGCGTTCGGTGTGCCATTGGGAATAATTGGTCATCATCTCATCGAGAAGCTTTGTGGCAGCACCAAGTGTAGTTGACATAAAGGTTCCTCCCGCGGCCGAATCTAACATGTCCCGCGAGGTAAAGTTCAAGCCTGCATAAAAAGTCTGGATAACCATCCAATTAGTCAAACCATGTGTAGGACATTTCTTAACAAGAGATTTCATTCGTTCCCAAGCTTGGGCAACGTGTTCATTATCCAATTGCTTAAAATTCATAATATTACTCCTCAATTGGATAATCTTAGCAGGAGGGTAGTACTTTCCTATAAAAGCATCTTTGCACTTATCCCAAGAATCTATGATATTTCTAGGCAAAGATTGAAACCAGATTTTAGCATCTCTCCTTAAAGAGAAAGGAAAGAGCTTGAGCTTAACAACATCACCTTCTACTTCTTTATACTTTTGCATATCACATAATTCAACAAAATTATTCAAGTGTAAAGCAGCAACATCTCCAGCACCAGAGAATTGACCTCTCATAACAAGGTTTAGCAAAGCAGGTTTAATTTCATAAGAGGTAGCTGAAGTGGCAGGTGTGGCAATGGGAGTGCAGATAAAGTCTTGGTTGTTGTGACTAGTAAAGTCACACAACTTGGTGTTTTCAGTGGAACCCATAGTAGCAGCAAGTGTGGCAGATTTTTTTTTGTAGTTTTTGATAAAAGACACAAAGGTAAAAACTGAAAGATAAACTAACAAGACAAAAAAACAAAGGTAAAGGGTAGTGTGCAACTCCCCTATCTTAGCACTCGGAGTCCCCGGCAACGGCGCCAGAAATTCTCTTGCTTAGCGGCTTCCCGCCCTTCGTTGGTGAGCCCCAAGTGGAAGGCGTGATGCAGTTTAGCAGTGAGTTTCCCTTGGTGAAGATACCAAGGTTTGTCTCCCGTAGGACTCCGGATAAGATAAGTGGGTGTCAGCGGCGCGACTGACGTGGACCTGCACACAGACACAGATAACTTTGTTCCCAACGAAGTTCAGAGAGGTTGTCAATCTCTCCGGTCTTGTTGTTCACAAAGGGTAAAACACAAGTGATAATGATAGCAAGTAAAAGCAGAAAAGTAAAGATAGCTTGAAACAGTAATAAGGATATGGACCGGGATACGTGATGTTCGCTAGTGATGTCTCTCTCCCAAAAGACGATAAAACTGCTATGCGAGGTAAACAAATTACAGAAAGGCAATTGACAGGATTATGAACGCACCGCAATGCTAACTATGCTACAAAAGAAAGGAAGAGGTTCAAAAGCACGGGCAGTACGCCAAAATAAGTAGACCGAAATCCATCTGCATCTACTACTAATCATCCACCTTGAGATATCTATCCAGAACATCTCGCTAGTATTAAGTTGCGAGCCCCACCCAAAGTGTAAACCCAAAGCAACAGACAACTGCAATAAAAGAACTTTGCGTAAAGTAAACAATCCTTGTGACCGCGGTCACAAGCACCGTTGTTTTCCCCCTTGTGGCAACAGCACATCCCCTAGACTCATGTTTCTGTCACTCAAGCATGTCATCAGGGAGGCATGAACCCACAATCTAGCACAACGCTCCCTCTTGGAGTCACTACCTACTACTTGGCCAAAGCAATAAACAGCAACGGAGAACATGCAAGAATTACTTAGGAACAAAAATATAAAAGATCAAGACCAAATATATTACTCTATCACAATCTGAACATAATCTCATAATCCATCAGATCCGATCAAACTCAACATAGCAATTGCAGAAATATTACAAAGGTGCCTCGATCATGTAGGGCAGCTCACGAGGTCTAAACAATGAAGATCAAAGAGGGGAGGAGAACATCACATAGCTAATGATCACGGACCCATGGTCCAAGAAGAACTACTCACGGGACATCCTGGGAGCATCCATTGTGGAGAGGAGACTCCCGGAGGTCAATCCTCCCTCCGGCAGGGTGCCGAGAAGAGGTCTTCTGGTGCTCCCGATCTTGGAAGCGCGGCGGCGGCGGAACAGAGGCGAGTTCGCGGAATAGGGTTCCTCTTCTGGAGTTTTCCCGTGACGGGGGATATATAGGCGAAAGGGGGCAGCCAGAGGTGGGCCAGGGGCCCCAGGCGCCCCCCTGGCGCGGCCAGGGGTGGGGCCGCGCCTGGTGGCCGCCTGGCCCCCCCTTGGCCCCCTCTGGCCCCTCCCGGGCTTTTCTCGAAGCTTCCGTCACGCTGATTTTTTATCTGAATTTTCCCGAATTTTTCTGGCACTTTTTATATGGGGGAAAACTGAAATAGAAAAACAGCAGAAAACAAGAACTGGCACTGGGGTGCACTGAGTTAATAGGTTAGTCCAAATATGATCAAAAATGTATGAAAGTGTATCTAGATCATAGCTATATCACACAAAACATGCATGGAACGAGCAGAAATTATAGATACATTTTGGACGTATCAGATATGAACATACAAATCGTGGTGAAAGAGATAAGGCGAGGGAAAACTTACTCGCGTGATGAGCGGGAGTGACAGGGACCCAGATCTCCTTCGTGTGGCTGGAATTGGAGAGCAAGCTCGAGGTGACGACGGAGGAAGTCGAGAGCTTGGTCTCCGGTGCGCGAGGAAGAAGAAGAAGAAGAAGCGACGACAGAAACAGAATGAGGGAGATGCGAATCCGGAAGGCCCATTTATAAGGCCTGCTGGCCGAAAAATGAGGCGCCACGAGCAGTTGCCCAACGGAAAGTTCACTTGATCCCCGTAGCATTAAAAGGAGACATTTGTTGATGTCTCGAGGCAATCGGGAGATTAACTACCATAAATGCATCAGTGCTAAGTCGCAAGAGTCAGCTCTGACTTTCATAAGAGTCGGCATCGATAAATACAAAATAAGCCGGGAAGATCGTCGTGAGGCTAAAGCATCGCGCCAATCTTGGGGGCTAATGTCGGGGGGATGGATCAAGACCATAACCCGGCATACAGGTGGCCCAGACCGACTTACCTGAAGAAGTCCCAGAAGAAGACCCGGTTATGGGTCGGACGTGCCAAGCGTGAAGACCGAAGGCCTTAGAAGGAGATAAACTTACCTTGACATATAAGGAAACCTCTTATAATTAGACTAGGACCCTATTTCGTGTAAGAGTCGGATTGCTATAAAGCCTAGGACCCAACATCTATATAAGCCGGGACCTTTAGACCCCAAAGGGACAACTCAACTTAGAACCTAGGTAGCTATTCTGCACCCTTGTAATCGAGAAGTTGACACACAATAATAGAAAAGCAGGAGTATGTCTTTACCTTATGAGGGGTCGAAACCTGGGTAAACTTGTGTGTTCCGTGCTTCCGCCGACTCTCTCCTTGTATCCACCTCATAGCAAAGGCCCCGCATTAAGTTCTCTAATGAGGACATCTGCCATGACTTTCCCATGACAAATGCAGCATCAGTGGGGGAGCCTGAGTTGCGTGGCCCGACGAGTGGCGCGGGTGAGGGTGTGCTGGCCGGTGACGAAGTGGCCGAGCAGACGAAAGAGAAAGGGGAAATGTTTTATCCAAGGAGCAACGGAGAGTGCGGGTTCAACAACGAAAACTTGATGGGCGTTTTGCGAAATGACTGCACGTCAATTAATTCAAATCAGAAAAATTAGTTTTTTTTATAGATTCACCAATAGAAATTACAGCGAATCTGCAATAGTTCCTTTAGAAGGAACGGGAAATATGAAGAATGACGGCTCGGAGTTAATCATTTAGCTTCGTCCCTATTTATATGGGGAAACGATTCGATACGACCGACCGGCCGAACACATTACGCCGGTCGTCTTCTTCACACGAGTGTTTTCTTACCTTCATGCTCCTTGCCAGCAACTGACTCCTTCTTCCGTCGCTGTGACCGCCTACCCCACCTTTCCGCTTATCCCCGCCGCCCGCCGCCCTATGCCCTGCCTTGCCCAGATCCAGCGAGATCCGACGAGGGGTGACACGCTGCCGCCTCGATCGATCGGGATCGAGAGGCCCGATCCGCCGCTGTGGTCGTGTACCCTGCGCGCAACGCCGACCTCTCCATGGTTGCGCACCACCATGGCCATGACCCGCTGATGGCAAGAGAGTGTTAATACTCTTCAAGCCTCGTTGGTTACCCCAAGTGCAGAGTGAGATATAGTGCAGCGGCAAGTTTTCCCTTGGCAAAGATACCAAGGTTTGTCTCCCGTAGGACTCCGAAGGATACAAGAAGGTGGTAAAGTGAGCAATGGCGCCAAGGTTGCTAGCTTCACCTGGACCTGCACACAGATACAAATAACTTTTCTCCCAACGAGTACAGAGGAGTTGTCAATTCCTCCGGCCTTGCCGTTTACAAAGGATCAACGCAAGAGATAAAAGTGGAACTGAAAGTAAAGACTGAAAGTAAGCTAAGGGTGTAAACAGTAATGTAAAGATGGACCGGGGTCCCGTGATTTTCACTAGTGATGTCTCTCTCCCAAAAGACGATAAAAGTGCTAACGAGGTAAACAAATCACAGCTGGGCAATTGACAGAATTATGAAGGCACCGCAATGCTAACTATGCTGCAAAGAAAGGAAGGGCTCAAAAGCAATGGGCAGTACGCCAAGGTAAGTAGACCAAAATCCATCTGCATCTACTACGAATCATCCACCTTGAGATATCTATCCAGAACATCTCACTGGTATTAAGTTGTGAATCCCACCCAAAGTGTAAACTCAAAGCAACAGACAATTGCATTAAAAGAACTTTGCGTAAAGTAAATAATCCTTGCACCTGCAGGTACAAACACCGTTGTTTTATCCCTGGTGGCAACAGCACATCCCCTAGTCTCATGTTTCTGTTACTCAAGCTAGACATCAAGGGGCTGAACCCACAATCAAGCATAACACTCCCTCTTGGAGTTGCAATAAATCACTTGGCCAAAGTAAAATACGGCAATGGAGAACATGCAAGAATTTACTTAAGAACAAAATATAAAAGAGAAGAACCAAATATATTACTCATCACAATCTGAACATAGTCTCATAATCCATCAGATCCCAACAAACTCAGCATAGCAACAACAGAAAATTACAAAGGTGCCTCGATCATGTGAGGCAGCTCACGAGGTCTCGAAAGTGGAAGCACAAAGAGGGGAGAGGAACATCACCTAGCTACTGGTCACGGACCCATGGTCCAAGGGAAACTACTCACGGTACATACAGGAGGCGTCCATGGCTATGGATGGTCTCCCGGAGGGGGTTCCTCCTCCCGGCAGGGTGCCGGGGCAGCTTCTCCAGGCAGCCCTGATCTAGAAACGGCGACGGCGGCGTACAGAGGCGAGTTCGCGGAAAAGAGATCCGTCCTAGGGGTTTCCACCCCGAGGGCTAAATATAGGCGAAGGGGGGCACCGAGAGGGGCCACATGGCAGCCAGGAGGCTCCCTGGCGCGGCCTAGGGTGGGGCCGCGCCAGGGACCCTTCTGGAGTCCCTGTGGTGTCCCCCCTTCCCTCCTTTGGTGTTTCCGGAAGCTTCCGTGTCGCTGATTTTTTATCTGATTTTTCTGGATTTTTTGGAGCACTTTTAATGGCCGGAAAACCTGAAATACAAAAACAGCAGAAAACAACAACTGGCAGTTGGGTGCACTGGGTTAATAGATTAGTCCAAATATGCTCAAAAGTGTATGAAAGTTCAAGCAAATCATGGCAAAGTCACACAAAACATGCATGGAGCAAGCAGAAATTATAGATACGTTTGGGACGTATCAACATCACCAAGCTTAATTCATGCTCGTCCTCGAGTAGGTAAATGATAACAAGCATAATTTCTGTGGTGACATGCCACACAACCATACAAGGACTTTTAAGTAAAGCAATCAAAGCATGCAATTCAAGTCTTAACAAGCAAGAGTCTATATTAGTATTGACACAAGAAACAAAAGAACAAAAGGTGCAAGAGCTCTCGCTGTCCGTGACTCGAATGTCTCCAGATGGTGTTTGCGTGCAAGCAGGGGATAGGGAAATACGAGATAAAAAATAAGGTTTGTTGAGAACAACTATCTACTAAAGTTTCACACTTACTCTCCTTTGGATTCTTATATTGACTCGTCCCCAGACCACTAGCCAGGTACAAGTCAAACTGATCCACTCCCTTTAGATATTTTGAGCACACATGCAATGGATGAGCATGAGCAAGAAAGTTGACACCTAAAAGGTGAAACAGAAAGAAGGTGGAGGAGGAAGACAAAAAAAAGGGTGTGAAAGGTTCACATCAACGAGGACAATCATAGGCGAGAGAAGGCCATATGATAAATATGATGTGAGGAGTAGGGATTGCCATGCAACGGATGCACATGTGAGCTAAAAGCTCTCCAAGGGAACTAGTGGGGGTGCATCCAACTTGCTTGCTCAAGAAGACCTAGAGCTCGTTTTAGGAGGCTCATCATTGGAATATACAAGCCAAGTTCTATAGTGTGAAGGTCCCCACATAGCTATATGCATGATGATGATCTCTATGGAGTACAAGGGATAGATGATGAAGTACTAGTGTGGATCTCTCAAAAGGAATAGTAGTGTGCCCCCTTCTCTCTTTTTATTTTTCCTTTTTTCTCTTTTTTGTATTTTTTTGTATTTTTTTGTGGCCTCAATGGCTCTTTCTATTTAACTCTCATTTGTCCTCTTTGGGATCTTTTAATTTTGTCCTCTTTGGGATCTTTTCCTCACTTTAGGGGCAACACTCTATATTTTATAAGAATATAGGAGATCTTTCACACTTTACAAAGGAACTCACATAAAGAAGATATAACTATCATGATGCAAATGTATGACATGAAGATCAAGTCATGAGAAGATGGATGTTGCATGGCAATGTATCTCGGAAAGGCTATGGAAATGCCTTGTAGGTAGGTATGGTGGCTGTTTTGAGGAAAGATATAAGGAGGTTTATGATGACAGAGCGTATCGTGCCAAGGGTTTGGATGCACCGGCGAAGTATGCGCCAACTCTCAAGGTGAGAAAGGGCAATGCACGGTACCGAAGAGGCTAGAAAAAGTATAGGTGGGTGGAAGTGTCAAGTTTCGAATACTCACATTAGTCCGAAGAACTCATGCACTTATTATTGGTAACTCTCAATCTAATTAGGAGGTTCACAAAGAGACAAGTACCCCGAGGAGGAGTGTATGGGGGTTTGGTTATCCTTGCGCATCCTCGACTCATGGTACGTGAGTGTACTCTAATATTCGAACCCTCAAGAGGTTAGTGATCCATCTAGTAGCTAGAGTTCTCAACAGGGGTTTTTGGTTTTCGAAAAACACACGGATTGCCCAAAATACGACATCTATCACTAATAGGCTCGAGCTCTTGACACCAAAAGTTCAAACATTACTCTAGTCAATACCTCAAAACTATTGCAAGTTACCACTACAAAGAGAATAGCAACTTCAACTACCTACTTCTAGTCAAGACACAAAACTCAGTGCAACAGGCAAACTCTCTAACAAGATAAAACATGCAACCTATAGAAAGTTCAACCTAAAACAAAAGAAAAGCTCTAGAAAAACTAAAGCACTACAACTAAACAGAGCAGCAGCTAAGAAAAGAAAAAGAACAACTCACAACTAAAAGAATAAGCATGCAAATCCTATGAGGAGTTCTAATTCAAGCAGAGCGTGTAACTCTCCCACACAAAAAGAGTAAGCTGGGGTCTAACTTGTTACTACAGCAAACAAAGCAAAAAACAAACCTAGAAAAGTAAAGAGCGAGACGCTCCAAGTATAGCACATAACGCATGAAGTGATAAAAATATAGTGCAACGAGAGACGAACTGATAATTGTTGATGAAGAAGGAGATGCACGGGGGCATCCCCAAGCTTAGACGCTTGAGTCTTCTTGAATATTTATTGGGGGTGCACAAGGGCATCCCCAAGCTTGAGCGTTTGACACTCCAAGATCTTCTTTCATCATCTTCCATCGCGCACTTGAAAACTCCCTTCATACATAACTCATTGTAGACTGATTAGAGAGGTTAGTACCCTATTAAAATAATTTTTCCTCCACTGGAAATAAAGATAATCTTTAAGAGCTACTGTTTCTCAAGATTGCCAAAAAGTTTTTGCAAAGAAAAAGCAAGCTTAAGGTTTGCAAAAGTAAAGAGAGACAAAACGTGCCAAAATCTGTGAAAAATAGAACAGCGGGTAGAAAAGAATTTTTTAGGGATACTTCTGCAACTCAAATCAAAAAACTCAGAACATACACAAGTTTTGTAATTGTATAGAGCACGCTGTGTAAACATTTCAGCTCAAAAAGTTGAACCGGGATTTTTCTCTGATTTTTCTAGTCACGAGGACAGAATCTGTTTTCTGGACAACATGTCACAACTTTCACTTCTCTTGTCGTATGAGGCTATAAAAGGCACAAAGCTTGAAAAGTAAAGATACAATGATGTTGCTACCGTAGTAACAATCATCAAGACCACTAAGAACAGAAGAAAAGAAAAAAGAAAAACCTAAATTCATTGCGGGCTGCCTCCCTAAAGCGCTTCTTTAGAGCCATTAGCTAGGCTTAATGCAAGAGATCAAGTTGTATCCATTGAACCATCATCACGATCATCAAAAGCTCTTCAATGGTACAACTAGTCTTAATAGGTTTCTCAAATAAAGGACAAATGAAAATGCTTCTTGGAATAAAATCAAAAGGAGGGAAATCAATTGGAGTTTCATTAAAGTTAAAGATAGGTGTCTCCTCCAAAGTTTTCACCGTTTCAACTCTCTTGGCAATGGGTGTGTTTTCTTTAGCTCGAGGAACCTTGGGCACCTAAACGAACTTGGGTTCCTTCTTTGCCGGAGTTTCATCCTTTTTGGTTTTGATTGAGGAAAAGGTAGTTCCTAAAGTTTCAATAACTTCCTCAATCTTTTCTATCCTAGAAGACTTCTCATCAAGGGATTTGATAGTCTCCAAAGTTTTGACAATTTTCTGCATGGAGTTATCTAGCCTATTCAAATTCCCTTGAATCTTACGATCTAACTCATTCACCCTATCGATACTTGGCATCTCTAGCTCTATTTTTTTCAAGTTTTCTCATAATGTGAGCTAAAGTAATGTCCTCCTTAATACTAACAACTGGGAGACTTCCAACAAGATTTTCAATAACATTAAGGGCTTCCCAAACTGGGGCCTCTATGAAGTTCCCATTGATAGCAGTGTCTAAAAGAATCCTATTCCGAGAAGTTATCCCAACATAAAAAATTCTAAGCAAGATAGTAGTGGATTGCTTCTTGGTGGCTCTTTTTTGAGAATCATTAATTCTATACCAAGCATCTTTCAAACTTTCACCACCTCTTTGAGTAAAGGTAAGTACTTCTGCCTCACCAAAGGCAAAAGGACCAGCCATAGTGGTAACTACTGACAAGGTAACAAGTATTTTTGGTATTTTTGATAAGGGACACAAAAGTAAAAACTGAAAGGTAAACTAACAAGACTAAAAATCAAAGATAAAAGATAGTGTGCAACTCCCCTATCTTGTAGGCTGGAGTCCCCGGCAACGGCGCCAGAAAACTTGCTGATGGAAAGAGAGTGTTAATACTCTTCAAGCCTCGTTGGTTACCCCAAGTGCAGAGTGAGATATAGTGCAGCGGCAAGTTTTCCCTTGGTAAAGATACCAAGGTTTGTCTCCCGTAGGACTCCGAAGGATACAAGAAGGTGGTAAAGTGAGCAATGGCGCCGAGGTTGCTAGCTTCACCTGGACCTGCACACAGATACAAATAACTTTGCTCCCAACGAGTACAGAGGAGTTGTCAATTCCTCCGGCCTTGCCGTTTACAAACGATCAACGCAAGAGATAAAAGTGGAACTGAAAGTAAAGACTGAAAGTAAGCTAAGGGTGTAAACAGTAATGTAAAGATGGACCGGGGTCCCGTGATTTTCACTAGTGATGTCTCTCTCCCAAAAGACGATAAAAGTGCTAGCGAGGTAAACAAATCCACCTGGGCTATCCAGAACATCTCGCTGGTATTAAGTTGCGAATCCCATCCAAAGTGTAAACTCAAAGCAACAGACAACTGCATTAAAAGAACTTTGCGTAAAGTAAACAATCCTTGCACCCGCAGGTACAAGTACCGTTGTTTTATCCCTGGTGGCAATGGCACATCCCCTAGTCTCATGTTTCTGTCAATCAAGCTAAACATCAAGGGGCTGAACCCACAATCAAGCATAACGCTTCCTCTTGGAGTTGCAATAAATCACTTGGCCAAAGTAAAATATGGCAACGAAGAACATGCAATAATTTACTTAAGAACAAAATATAAAAGAGAAGAACCAAATATATTACTCATCACAATCTGAACATAGTCTCATAATCCATCAAATCCCAACAAACTCAGCATAGCAACAACAGAAAATTACAAAGGTGCCTCGATCATGTGAGGCAGCTCACGAGGTCTCGAAAGTGGAAGCACAAAGAGGGGAGAGGAACATCACATAACTACTGGTCACGGACCCATGGTCCAAGGGAAACTACTCACGGTACATACGGGATGCGTCCATGGCTACGGATGGTCTCCCGGAGGGGGTTCCTCCTCCCGGCAGGGTGCCGGGGCAGCTTCTCCAGGAAGCCCCGACCTAGAAACGGCGGCGGCGGCGGTACAGAGGCGAGTTCGCGGAAAAGAGATCCGTCCTAGGGTTTCCACCCCGAGGGCTAAATATAGGCGAAGGGGGCACCGAGAGGGGCCACAGGGCAGCCAGGAGGCTCCCTGGTGCGACCTAGGGTGGGGCCGCGCCAGGGACCCTTCTGGAGTCCCTGTGGTGGCCCCCTTCCCTCCTTTGGTGTTTTCGGAAGCTTCCGTGTCGCTGATTTTTTATCTGATTTTTCCGAATTTTTTGGAGCGCTTTTAATGCCCGGAAAATCTGAAATACAAAAACAACAGAAAACAACAACTGGCAGCTGGGTGACTGGGTTAATAGATTAGTCCAAATATGCTCAAAAGTGTATGAAAGTTCAAGCAAATCATGACAAAGTCACACAAAACATGCATGGAGCAAGCAGAAATTATAGATACGTTTGGAACGTATCACCCGCGCTCCGCCGCCCTTGCCATCGTCCGCCGCCCGCAGCCATGGACGTGCACATCACCGACGAGATCTTAACAGCCACACATGAAAAAGTTGCAACCGTTACCGAAAAACGCTGCAATTGGTGTTCGAAAAAGCTACAACCGGGGTTTAAAAAGCTACAACCAACGACGATATTTGTTGTACCGATGACCACCATAGAAAAAAAGCTGCAACCAACGTATAGAAAAGCTTCAACCGAAGTAAAAAAAAGCTTCAACCAATGGAGCGATTTTGCTGCAATAGAATATCTGGGGAATATCTAAGGATTTTTTTTGTTACGCACAATGTTGCCATCGTTTAAATTTTTGTTTCCACTGTTGTGTGTTTTTGCTACTACCGTTAATTGTTTTTGCTACAACGAAAAAATTATAAAGTGATTAGTGACGGCGGGTTATGACTTTTTATTGCAACCGATAGTAAAAATGCTACCACCAGCGATTAAAATTTGTTAGTACCACAATTTTTTTTTCTGCAAAAAGAACAAAAAATAAAAAATATTGCAACCGCGTACCAAAAAATTGCAAATATACCACAAATATTGCAAAGATACCGTAAATATTGCAGTCGTAGAATCCAAAAAGGTACACACAAATCTGATCCGTTGGATCACAGAAATCAGACGATTACGGTTTGAGGGCTCAAACTGGCCAGTCGACCGGCGCCTTATCACTGCCCCATTTATATGTCCACTTGTGTGACCAGAACTCGCTCGGACTCCATCTAGAAAAAAAAAGAACTCGCTCGGACTCGGCACCGTCCTGCGCCGTCGCTATCTGGTGGATTCGGCACGTGTCGACCGCCGCGCCCGTCGTAGTCATGCAGCAGCAGGGTCCTCCGGCGCCTCTTGGTAGTAACATATATTCTCGCTGTTGCTAATTTGCTATCCGATCATGATTGTGTTCCTTCCTAATGTACATTCCTCTTAAATGAAGGCTTCCAGGCGTTCAGTGAGCAAGCCGCAAGGGTACGTCTTCTTCGACCCATCCCTCTTCCGGCCCCTTCTATATGCATGTAAAAAACACATTTTTTTGTGTGTGTGGGGTGGGGGCAAAACTCGCGCTGTCCGTGTTAGATAACAATTTCGGCTCCAAATCATCCGTGTCCGGCGCGTCCCCTCCCCGACACTCTCTTTTCAAGATTTAATTTCTGGGAGTTTTAGCCCCCGATTCTTTTTTCTCCATTTAATTTCTGGGGCTCTCGAGTAAATCCTGCTCCTTCTCTCCGCGTGTGAAAGCTCGTCTTTTTCCATGAAAAACTAGCCTTTTCGGCGGCGCCGATGAATATTCCAACATCTCGCTGTTCTATTAGGGTTTTACCTTTTTCTTCTCACGATTCGATTCGATTCGATTCGATTTCTTGTTCCTTGTAATTCGCATCTATTTTCCGTTCTTTAAATTGATCCCTTCTCCTCTCCGCGTGTGAAAACTCGTCCTTTTCCATGAAAAACTAGCCTTTTCGGCGGCGCCGATGAATATTCCAGCATCTCGCTGTTCTATTAGGGTTTTCCCCTTTTCTTCTCACGATTCGATTCGATTTCTTGTTCCCTGTAATTCGCATCTATTTTCTTTAAATTGATCCCGTCTCCTCTCCGCGTGTGAAAACTCGTCTTTTTCCATGAAAAACTAGCCTTTTCGGCGGCGCCGATGAATATTCCAGCATCTCGCTGTTCTATTAGGGTTTCCGCTCTTTTCTTCTCACGATTCGATTCGATTTCCTGTTTTATTTTAGTTCGCTTTCAGGGCTAGTTTGGTGGTAGGGATCCTGGAGGGATCCCCTTAATAACCCTAAGCACAAATTGCGGCCTCATGATGCCGGAAGAATTTTCCCTCTCTCTCCCGTGTGTGAGAGGAGAGTTTGTTGCCCTGGGTATGATGGTCCTGACCACCAAACGCCTAAGTGATGCCCCCAATTGCCAGAGATTATATTTATGATGTTATTCTCTCTACATTTTTTTTGTATTTATAGTGTATGTCGATAACATCTTATATCATGACATTTATATCAATTTTGCCAGTTTGAAGTCATATGAAAGTTCTTATCATCTTAATCATAGTGTCTGCAGATAACATCTTACATCATGATAGTTTATAGCTTCAGTTGCATTCAAACTTTACTGTATTTTATTTAGTACTGCACAAGTCTTTGTTTTGCAATTATAATGAAGATGTGCACCCCGTAATTTTTTATGGCACCCACACCGTTACATACTTGACATGTGTTGTATCTTTATTTTTATTACTGTTGAAGTGCCAGAATTCAATTGGAATGGTAGCTATAAATAAATAGCTTCTTTGTTGGAATACCATTTATCTGTATAGGAGTTGATTTTTCTTCTTCTTTTGCTTACATAGTCATTCCAATTTGCATGTTGTAGCGACATATTGTTATCCCTTTTTGTAGTCGATGTCTTTATTGCAACAATCACAATATTTTAAAATTGCTTTAAGCTAGTTAACAAAGTTGGAAGTACAACGTAGTGATAGAACCTGTCATAGATAGACTTCACCTTTTACCATTGTGACCAATGATTCATTAATTTTATTCGTATGATTGTTTAACAGATCATATTTTGACGTGAAGTAATTGATTTCCTTTTCAGTCTAAAAGTGCATTAAATGCCTCCCTTGTGTTGGTTGTCGCTGCGTACCCAATGACCATGGCATTCACACTTGCTGTTCGCACTGGGAAGATGAGTGTCATTTCCGGCAGGCCACCTGCGCTAGCACCACCTTCACATGGATCGCCACCTGCCCCCCCTTCCCCAACTGGGCCGGACCTCTGGAAAGAGGATGACCTATACAGTTTACTAGTGACTGTAATGTCATTTGCGTCTGTAATTGTGGTCCACCTCATTATCCTGTGCTGTATTCTCATGAAGCGGGCCTTTGGCGCTCCTGAGATGAGGAAGAAATATGCTGCAGCTGTCCCGGTGATGATGTTCTTTATCACGGAGACGTACTTTTTAAGCTACCTGAGTCTGTCACGGTATGGAGTCACCACAGGGGAGTGGATAATTCTCACTCTGACATCATGCTTCTTGGCTGTTTTGACGATAGTGCTATACGTGGTAAGAGCATATATTCCTTGCCTAAGTCCGGAAATCCCAACATAAACATGTATTTTGCTCTGTGCTCATGTCCCAAGTCACAACATGAACTATTGAATTGTAGGTTCCAGCTCAGGAAGATGACGTCGTGGGGTACGTTGGTCAGGTCGCATAGGCACCATCAGCCAGGTATGAAAGCACTTTGAGTTTCAGAGATGAGCTCATCTAGGAAGGGTCTTAGTCTGTTCACGAGTATCTTGGATACAATTTTATAGATGACAGTGCAGAGGCTAATTGGTCTGTAGTCCTTGATGTTCACAGGGTTATTACTTTTCGGTATAAGCACAATGGTAGTCTCGTTTATGTTCTGGGGCATGACACCGTCCTCAAAAAAATTCCTAACACCTCTTATCACCTCCTCTTTGACCACTACCCAGTTCCTCTGGAAAAAATGAGCCCGGAAACCGTCCGGGCCCGGAGCCTTGAGTAGTCCAATTTGAAAAAGAGCATCGCTCACCTCCTCAGAAATTGATTTTGTCAGGGCTTCATTCATGGCAAAATCCACTCTCCTCGGCATGAGTTCCAATATCTCACCAGGAATCACTTCAGTGTCGCCCGTATATAGTTTTTTAAAGAAACCATTAATTTCGTCATGGATTTCTTCACTTTTCTCAGCCCAAGTACCATCATTCCTCTTTAATTTTGTGATCTTATTGTTCTTTCTTCTCCAAGTTTCCTTCCTATGAAAGAACTCCGTATTTTTGTCCCCTTCTTTTAACCATGTGATTCTCGACCGTTGTTTCCACATGAGTTCTTCCCTCAACAAGACTTCGTCCAGTTCTTTCATGACTGCCTTTATCCTTTGTTCAATGCTATCCGATCGGGATTGTTGCTGCAGATTTTTTAGTTTCCCCCGCAGCGAGTTAATCTTGTTCTGAACCGAGATGAATTCTCTGAGAGCCCATCTTCCAAGTATGTCCTGCATGCTTCTCAGTTTCTTGGCGGTGTCATCGAGCGATATGCTGCTGTTCTCACTGGTCCAAGACTCCTTTATGGTTTCTGAGAGCGATTCAACCCTTTCCCACATTGATTCATACCTGAAGTTCTACTTTACCTTCATCCACTCTTTCCTCACCCCAAACCTGACTAGTAAGGGCGTGTGATCTGATCTGGATGTGCATACATGCTCAACTGACGCCTCACTGAAAGCCTTTTCCAGCGTAGGCTAGCGACCGCTCTATCAAGCCTGGTTCTCACATTATTCCTTCCCATCTGTTTGTTATCATATGTCCAGTCCACCCCCTGGTATCCCATGTCTTGTAAGTTACATCCCGCAAGGATTTTTCTGAATTCCGCCATGTTCCTTTCCGATCGCTTAGCTCTCAAGAAGTGTTCGCTTTGCCACATAGTTTCATTAAAATATCCTATCATAAACCAGGGTTCCGATGCATTGTTTCTTATCTAAGCATGTTCCACATGTTATGTCTTTCACTCGCTTTAGGTTCTCCATAGATAGAAGTGCCTCTCCACTGTACCCCATTCGATGTTAAGCGAATTAAGACATCAATATACCTTGTACCAACTCCAATTTCCTTTTTTTCAATACTCTCATCATAGAAGAGCGCAATACCGGCACACTTACCGGTGCCGGGATGCAAGATACAATGTTTAAGGCCTAGCCTCCATCTCAAGTTGTTGAGGTATACGTTATTCTTCCGAGTTTCTGAGATACAGAGCAGCTTTGGTTTGTATGTATGCACTAGGCACACAAGCTCTCGAACTGTTCGGGGTTGCCCCAAGTCCCGACAGTTCCAACTGAGGAGCGTCGTGGCTCCTGGCGGGCGCTCTCCTTTTCGCCCGCCAGTTGACCGGCAGCACCGGGGTCGGTAGCTTCCTGTTCTCTTTTTCCATCCGAGGTATAAGCTTCCTCTCCACTGATTGGCCCCTTCTTTTTCTTGATCTGCTCGCCTCCGTCTGTTTCCTGCTCTTCATTGGTGTTGCGTGCATCCTTAGTCCCCCTTACCATCATCTTGCCCAGAATAATTGTATTCTGGTCCATCTCCACTGAATTAGCTTCAATGAGGCCCTGCTTCTTCACAATTCCTGTAGCATTCCTTTTACCTGAAATCTTCAGAACACCTGCTCCAGCAGCCACGCGAATGTTATCCTTCTTCAGAGTTGAGCCATCTTTAGCGACAGTACCCTTGAACCTTGGCAGCGGTCCAAAGCCCAGTGGGAAGTCTTGCTCGGGTTCGGTGCACTTCACATCAGCCTCCTGCAGCCCGCCTGCCATAGTGATGATCTGCCGGGTGCCCGCTCCAAGCCAGGCAGTAGGTTGGGCCGCTGCATGTTTCCAGAGCTATATTCTCCTGATTCCGGGTTTGCTAAGATTGTGGTAGAAGCATCTGTGGTAATGGCCAGCATCTCAACATTTTGTTGGACCCCTGCAGCTAGTGTTGATGGACTGCATGGGGATCCAGGTTCTTGATCATCTTGCCCCCGTCGCTCACCTTGATCGCCCCTACAGCCGCGATCGCAGCTTGCACTAGTGGATTCATGATGATGTCAGAGCTGATCTCCCCCATTGTCGAGGTGTTGTGAGTGTTTCCCTTTCCAGCCTCAGCGCCAAAGACCTCCTGTCCGTAGCCGAGGCTGCGTCTCGCACTGTTTGCAGAGGGCGCAACATATCCTCCCTTGCTAGAGCTATTTTTGAAAGGCGAGGCGTGCATCGTTGCTGAGAACCTCATCTTCTGGAGGTCTTGTGGCAACTTACAATCGCGTTGGCCATGGCCTAGAAAACCACAAAATCCACAAAATCGTGGCACTCCCATACTTGATTTCTAGGATGAACAATTCATTATTGGCTTTATCATGTGATATGATCTCACTCCTTAGCGGCTCGTCCACGTCATGATTGTCACAAACTCTTATGAAGTCTCCCCATATCTTACCGCTTTTGTTGGTGTCGACCTCCAGGACTTCCCCGAGCTTAGCTCCAAGCTTCCAGGCCACTCCTTCATCGAGCATTCCAAATGGGCATGTGGGCGACCTCCACGTCTCCTGGGCGAGCACTTCCATCCACCGCAGCGATCAGAAAAGCGTCCCCCTTGTGAGCCCAGGGGCCGTTGTTGATGATGAAGCGGTGGTCGCCCTCCCACTCGAACTCCAGCACAAATCGGTTGTTCTTCAGGGGGTGAACTCAAGCCGGCCGTGCAGCCCCCACTTGCCCTTCAGCTCCCCGAACAAGCCATCATTGCTGAATGGGAGGGGTGAAAAGAACAGCTCCCCGATCCAGCGGGTGCGCATGGCCGCTCTCAACCTGGTCAGGTCAAGCTCGACCACCTCTTGACTCCTCACCACCATGCTGGTAGGGAACCGGGGGGCAATGGCTCCACTTCGGTGGATCTGGAACTGGGAGCCTTCAACACCAATCATGTTGAGGCCATTGGAGCCCCTCCTCTCACCATTGCGCGATGTTTCTCCGACGAATAAGGGCCTCTGCCCTCCTTTCTCCTCCCTGGCTTGGGATTTTTCTCCCTTAGTCATGGCGCTCTCACTCTTGGGGTGTCTCTGCGTCTCACTGATTTGGTGTGGTGACTGTGGTTTTGGCTTTGGTGATTCTTGCCCGTTCCCCTGGCCATGCCTTTTTGTATCCATTCGTCCTTGCAGGTATCCTCTTGTGATCGTAATCGTGTCAATCTCGTTGATGTTTTTCTTTTCTGAATCTCTCTGTAGATCTTCCCCAAACGGACACAAATTGACTCCTTTATCAGGTGGTTCCTTTAGTGTTACTGATGTGATATTCTTAATCTTTGAAATATGGAAATTTCTTCAGACCATGCCCAAGGAGATTGCTTTAGACCATATAAAGATTTCTTAAGCTTGCATACCTTTTCATCTGTTTGAAGTGCCCATCCAAAGTTCACAACACAAGAAACTAGTGTCCTCACAGTGCTCATCTTTGCTACAGGTGCAAAGGTCTCATCATAGTCTATTCCGTAAGTTTGACCACAACCTTTAGCAACCAATCTTGCCTTGTACCTGTCCTTCCCCTCGGGTTTGCTTTACTATGAACACCCAATTGCAGCCCATTGCCCTTTTTCTTGGTGGGAGTAGCACAAGATCCCATGTCTTGTTCTTTTGGAGTGCACTAAGGGCGTGTTCGTTAACTCTCTAGCTTCTCAAAACTCTGCAGATTCAGCTTCTGAACTTGTCGCCAGCTTCCTGGGTGGAGCAGAAAACGTTCGGCAGTGCTTCTCTTTCGTCTGGGCTTGTTCGGCTTCTGCTTGAGGGACGGAGGACAGGGACGTCTGGGCCTGTTCGGCTGCTGCTTGAGGGACGGAGGACCGGGACGGGGAGGACGGGGACGGGAGGATCCGGCTGTGGAGTTGAGGAGAATGCCGGCGACAGCCGCTGCTGCGCGCGACGGAGATGCAGGGGAGCGACGGCAAATTTCTGGCCGGAGGAGAGGATTCCGGCGGCGGTGGGGTGGAGCTCGCGTGGTGGCGGCGGTCGATCTGGTTGGGGACAAATTTCTGGCCGGAGAAGAGGATTCCGGCGGCGATGGGGTGGAGCTCACGTGGTGGCGGCCGATCTGGTTGGAGACGAGAGAATAGAGAGAGAGAGAGAGGGTGACGAGAGAAGAGAGAGAGGGGGGGCGAAGCATTTTTTCTTGACTCGGCGGTGGCAATTCTCCGTAATTTTCCACTGCTCCGAGGATTCCCGGAAGAGGTGCTCCGCGTTTTGTACATCAATTTGGGCTGGCTTCTCGGATCTAGCTCCGCAGAGTTAGAGTGTTCGGTGCTACTCCACGGTGGAATTTAGAGAAGCTAGAAGCTGGGCTGTTGCCGAACACGCCCTAAGCCCTTCCTTCATAGATAGCCTCCTTCCACCTGGGATCCTGCTTTGTTGTTGTTCAATCATTTGGAACAGATACAGATTGAAGAGAGGAAATGAATGCTTTGTATGTAGGTGAAATGCTTGAGTATGACACAAAATTGGCAATGTCATGTTCAAAACCATACCAATATGGGGGCTTTCTAGCATTATTTCTAATTGCTCTGCGTTGGGCAATAGGTAATTCTAAATGCAATGAAGAGGGAGAAGCATCATCACTTGACGATGAGGATCTTGATGGTGAGCAGCCTGGAGAGGTGACTGGAACATGAATGTCATCTTGGCAATGTGGTTGCTCTAGGGGTTCAGACTGTTGTAGTTCCTCCTTAGCTCGCGCAACTTGTTCATTTTCATCTATTGTTCACTCCCCTTGATTGCGAACATGCCTTCTCTCGTACACCTGCAACTCCTTGGTTGCAACTGGTCTCTCAGGAGAAGAAATCACCGTAGGGCAGGTAATGGTTCCCACAACAACCCCTTCCTCTCCCATAGTGCCTCCAACAATTGCTTCTTCTCCCATAGTGCCACCACTCTTCCCCCCCCCCCCCCCCCCCCTCTCCTGTCATCACCCTCAATGACGGGAGAATTCACCCAAAAACTGCTCCAGGTCCCCTGCATTCTTGTTGTATAGCTCAGACTTCCGAAAAGGCAAAAAGTCACATCCATACTCACGAACAACTTCTTCTCAATTGGATTCCAGCACATATATCCCTTCTTTTTTGATGCATAGCCAACAAAATTTCACTTTGTCGCCTTGGGATCTAGCTTGCCTATACCTGGACGGTGATCATGGACAAAGCACACACATCCAAACACCTTCGGAGGTAATTTGAATTCTCTTCCCCCAGTAGAATTTCACATGGAGACTTCATACCCAAAACTCTCGATGGCATACGGTTTATCAGATAGACCGTTGTTATCACAGCTTCACTCCATAAATTCTTTGGTACATTCATTTGAAACATCAATGATCTGGTAACCTCCAGGAGGTGCCTATTTTTCTGTTCAGCAGATCCATTTTGTGGCGGGGTCCCAACACTAGTGGTTTGATGAACCATTCCTTGATCTGAGAGATAAGCATCAAAACATAATTAATATACTTTGTCCCATTGCCGAGCGAAGAATTCGAACCTTCTTGTTAAATATAGTGGCCACCATTTTGTGGAAGTCTTGGAAGCATGTGAGAACTTCACTCTTATGCTTCATCAATTAGATCCACGTCATACGAGTGTGACAATCAATGGATGTGACAAACCATCTGAAACCACTCACAGAGGTAAGAGAACAAGGACCCCAACCATCAGAATGAATTAATAAGAACAGTTCATTACTTCGGAGACCAGTACTAGGATATGTTACTCGGGTATGTTTGCCAAACTCACAAGCATCACACACTTATTTTCTTCGATTTACTTTCTTGAATAACCCAGGATACAAAAGACTCAAAACTCCCAAAAGAAAGATGTCCTAGCCGACAATGATGCAACAAAACCTCAGCCTCAACACCTCCTGCAGCCACAACGAGCGCGATTTTTCCTTGATCAGTATACTACAGTCCATTACGCCATGTCCCAGTTCCAATCATCTTTCCGGTCCTTTTCTCCTGGAAAAAACAAGCATCCTCATTGAATATGACTCTACACTTGAACTGTTTGATGGCAGAACTCATTGAAAGGAGATTGACTGGAAATGAAGGGAGATGCAAAACTGAAGCTAATGCTAGTGATGATGTGCATTCTACAGAACCTACACCCTTGATTGGTTGAAAGGTTCCATCAGCTATCTGAATGGTCTCAGAATAATCATGTGGATTATAGGATGCAAATGCATCAAGGGAACCTATAACATGTCTAGATGCCCCTGAATCTGTAATCCAGTCAACATGAGGGCAAGCCGGAGTACCTTTGCCGACTTGGGCATAGTTGGCATAATTACCAAAGCGATCCGCCTGAGGTATCGTACCAGATCCCTGTGAACTTCATGATGTATGGCTCTTCTGCCATTTCTCCCATTGTGCTGCTTGCTCACCCGTAAGCACGATGTGTGATGTTCCCTCTGCAACAACATAGGCTCTAGTGCTGACACGACCTCTGCCACGTCCACCACGGTCCTCACGATCGCCACCTCGTCCTCCATGGCCCTCACCTCGGCCACCTTGGCCACCACCACCAGTCGCGCGTCCGCATCCTCCAGATAGTGGAGCATAACACTCATAGCTCAGATGTCCTGTCCTTTCACAATTGTAGCATTCCCTATTGTCAGCCACATACGCTGACTGAACAGGATTTCTGCTACCCACCATCACCCGCAGGCTAATCTCCTCCTGAACCATTGTTGAAATCGCCTCTTCCATAGTAGGCAATGTTGTCTGGTGAAACATGGCAGCCCTTGGCTCAAACTCTGTGTTCAGACCCTTTAAGAAGTGTGTAACCCTTCTACGTTGCTGCCAAGCCTCACCAGCCTCAGTATCACTAGAACATGTCAATTGCAATGGATCATAGTGGTCCAAATCAGACCATAGTTACTGCAGCTCACTGGCATACTCTTGGACAGTTTTTTCTCCATACTCTCCAATCAACACTTGTTCTATCTGAAGGTTCAATGAATGTTTCCTGCATACAGTGCTCTACACCCTTTGTCCTCAAGATAAAAAAAAACTTCGCCGTCCTTGACCAGCTCATATCGTTTTTGCTTCCTTCTAACTTAAATTCAGTAGCTCCAACTTCAACTTGGGTGTTTCCACTAAAGTTCTTGATCCCATTATCCCCATTGCCATAAGATCCTGCAGCAAACATCTCATATCACCTTTCGTAACGAGTGTGGATTCTTCCTGAGCCTCCCCCTCCAGCTTATTTTATGTTGCTTTCCTTGCAGCTTCAGCCTCCTTTGGACTCATCTCTGCTGCACTTCCTCACACAAGAAAACAACACGGAGTAGAAACAAGCCTCCTTTCTTCGGCCCCTTTCCTTTCCTACCCAGCAGCTGTCTTCCTCCTCCCCTTACTCACTCCCGTGACCAGTCTTCTGGCTGCAAATCCCCTTCTTCCCAGCCTTTAAATCGGCGGTTTGGCCAGCCTCACCAGCTGTACAGCAGGGAGCAGCTCTCCACCTTCACGCAGAGTCAATTCTCCCCCTCACCTCCGGCCTCCATGGAGCAACACTCCTCCACAGCCGCCGCCGCCACCACCACCTCTTGGAAACCTAGCTCTAATACCATATTATTTGGGGGAAACCCTCTCCCTTTTATTTACTCTTTTCAGTTTAGACCCTGTACGACCAGAGTATTACACACACACACACCAACATGGTGTTTAGGATGGAACCAGCTGGTGATACAGCACACCAATGGTTAACTTGTGTTAAAAAATAAATTTCCATCTAGCGCAGTTTTGCTTTATTTCCAGATGATGTTGTGCTGGTGGTAGTTCTTTCGTTATTGTTGGATTTTCTTCTTTATCTACTGTTCTTTTGTTCAGATACATGGAGTTCTTTTAGTGTTGTCTATAAATTAATATGGATAGTCTAGTACTTTCAGCCTGTAAGATATATCATCTCATGACATGAGCTGCCACGTGCAGTGGATCTCATCTAAACCTCATGCTTACCTTGTTGTTTTTCTTTGCGTTTATGTGCAGTGCTGTCTGGAAAAGTTGGTTAAGTTGCCGTCCGAAGAAACTGAAGTGGTGGGGGCGTAACATCTTTGCACACAGTTTACTATTTTAAGACCGTATGATTATAACGCAAATGCCATAACTTTTGAGAGCTTCTGCGTATTGGTATTTTTGCACCGAGACATTCATGCAGAGGACCCGGCATAGTCTGATATGCCACACTGGTATTTGGCATATGATGTAATGCAACATGCACTGCTTCTTCGTACTATCATCTGCACAAAATGCCACTAGCTGTTCACTTGTTGAGGATTGTTCAGGATTATGGGGTCAAGTTAGATTCTGATGTGGGCTCCCGCCCCTTTTTTCCTGCAAGTTCTGTTGGATTCTCAAAGTTGATTAACGGTTTTGCTTTAGGAACAAGAAATATTTTCCGTCTCAATTTGGGCATTCTCTATTCTCAAAGTAAAAATGTGGAGTCCATTAAATGTTTTTTTAATTTTGTGCTAAAGCCTATTACGTGACTACATGTTCATGTTACCCACCTTATTATCCGGAAATAATTCAGGAAGATATTTATTATCCATAAATCATTCGGGAAGATGTTTTCTTTCTAAGAACATAATATAACATATACGCCCACATATATGAGCATACACTCATGTTTATGAACGCACACATATCCTATCTTTATGAGCATTTTTGTAATACTGAGTTGTCATATCATTTTAAGATTGATGAAGTCATCACAAGTGTCTAAAGGTTTAAAATAAATTCAAAAAATATGAGCATCAATGTTGAGTCTTGAAGATCTGAAATAAATCTAGAAAATGTGAGCATCAATGTTAAGTTTGAGACTTGAACTCAACTCTGATGGGTTGAGTATACTATTAAAAGCAAACGGAAACTTTTGTATTGATTTTGATTGTAAAATTACAATGTATTCATTCCAACTGGGACTTGAGTCGTTTCTATTCGATAGAAGAGAAACCGTGAAGCGGTCTGGAAAGTGGAGATTTCCTCCCTGATTACATGATTAAAGTTAATTATAGCACTCCCATAATCTCCACTTGATCATATAGGATCATCTCACGATCATTGGATAGTGCCATCATCTTAAAAAGGATTCTTCCTTAATAGTTCTTCATTAAAGTCTTTCATGAGAATCTAAAACATAAATCACAAAGAAATGTCATCGGCCATATCCGACCACTGCCCGATCCTCCTATCTACGGATGTCTGCTACTCACGGAGGGCAAGGTTCCACTTCCAAAGCTTCTGGCCCAAAATCCGCGGCTTCCAGGAGGCCGTGCAGCGTGGATGGATGAGCACTACCCCGAGGGCGGATCCCTTCCTGGACATCAAGTGCCGACTAGAGGCCACAGCCAAGGAGCTCACCAGGTGGAGTCAAAGAGCGGTGGGAAATATCAGGGAGCAGATCACGATGGCCACGGAGGTGCTGCGGTTGATGGATGTTGCTCTGGACCATCGTAGGCTATCAGAGGAGGAGTTCTGGCTGCGGTCGAGGCTCAAATTGAGGCTTCTGGGCCTGGCCTCTCTGCAGCGCTCTATGGCGAGGCAGAAGTCCCGGATGCTTTGGCTCCGGGAGGGAGAAGCGAGCACGGAGTTTTTTCATAAGTACGCAAAAAGCAGGCGCCGGGAGAACCACCTCTATCGGTTGCGCAGGCCGGATGGCACGGATGCTACGACTGCGGATGATCTGGACTCAGCCACTTACGATCACTTCATACATCTGCTGGGCACTCCGCGTGCACGGCCTCACTGCCTGAACCTGGCGGAGCTAGACCTTCCGCAAGTCGATATGACCGCGACTGAGGAGAGCTTTTCGGACGATCAGATATGGGACGCGATCAAGGATTTGCACCCGGACAAAGCACCTGGGCCGGATGGGTTTACGATGAGGTTTTACCAGTGCTGCTGGAACACTGTCAAGGACGAGGTGATCAGGGCAGTTCGTGCCTTCTCGGATGGTGATGGCCGTGGGGTGGCGCTTCTCAATGATGCTTTCATTACTCTTATTCCCAAGCATGCTGATGCAATGGCGATCAAGGATTACCGGCCGGTCAGTCTCGTGCATAGCATGGGCAAGATCATCTCCAAGCTCATGGCCACGCAGGTCGCGCCATTGGTGGACAAGCTTGTCAATGAGAATCAAAGTGCTTTCATCAAGGGCCGCTGCATCGTGGATAATTACATGCTGGTGAATCAATCCATCAAGGCCCTCCACCGGCGCCATTCCCCCTCCCTTATGCTTAAGGTAGATATGGCCAAGGCGTTCGATTCCGTTAACTGGGCGTTTTTGCTGAAGGTCTTGGCGCACCGTGGAGTGGGACGAAGGTGGATCCGTCGCTTCTCGCTGCTGCTGGCATCCTCTAGCTCTAGGGTCCTGATAAATGGATCACCGGGCGAACGTTTTTGGCATGCCAGAGGCCTCAGGCAAGGCGACCCCCTATCACCATTGTTGTTCGTGGTGGTCATGGACGTGCTCTCGGCGGTGATCAGGAAGGCGGAACAAGCGCAAATCTTTTTGCCGCTTCAGCGGTGGGGTGTGAGACATCGGCTATCAATCTACGCGGATGACGTGATTCTCCTGATCAAGCCAGTGGTGGAGGCAAAGGCGGTTATTGGTCTTCTTGAGGTGTTCGGAGCCGCATCGAGCCTGGTGTGCAACATGGAGAAGAGCTCGGCCTCGCTGATCAGATGTGCGCCGGAGGACATTGCGTCTGTCCTCCAGATCCTCCAGTGCCCTATAGCCCCGTTCCCGGTTCGATATTTGGGGTTGCCGCTATCGGTTCGAAAGCTATCAAAGGGTGATTTGCAGCCCTTCATTGATCGGGTCGCCAATCACTTACCTACCTGGAAGGCCGTGCTATTGCGGCGAGCGGGGAGGCTTGTACTTCTCAACTCCACCCTTACGGCCACCGCGATATACCCGATGCTTGCTCTGGATCTGCCCGCCTGGTTCCTCTCATGCATTGACAAGGTGTGCAGAGGGTTCTTCTGGCGTGGACATGAGGAGGCGAAAGGCGGCCACTGCCTGATCAATTGGGGTCAAGTTTGCGCGCCTAAGGAGTATGGTGGCCTTGGCATCAAGAACTTACGGCTTATGAACAACGCGCTGCTTTTGAAGTGGAGATGGCTAGAACTGCGGGGCGTGGCCAAGCCTTGGTCTGGATTCCAGATTGAGATCCCCGTAGGGGCTGCGGCGCTTGCGAGGGCAGCAATAGATTGCCACCTAGGGGACGGGAAGAGGTTTCGATTCTGGGAGGACCCTTGGATTAGAGGAAAGGACGCTGCGGCTATCGCTCCCACCATTTGCTCGAAGCTCAAACCTTCAGCGAGGAAGCGATCGGTGGCCGACGCTCTACCGGATGGGCGCTGGATGATGGATATTAGGGGACCAATTACTCTTCAGGAGATCGTGGAATGCATCGAGCTGTGGACGCGCCTGCGTGGGATATCGCTGCTGGACCGGCCGGATGGCGCCAGCTGGCGGCTTGAGGCCAACGGAAAATTCTCTGCGGCCTCCGCGTACCAGGCTATGTTTCTGGGCAGAACATTTGCGGCTGGAGCGTGTGAGAATTGGAGATCCTGGGCACCAACGGAAGTGAAAATCTTTGTGTGGCTAATGTTGCACGATCGGCTCTGGACGGCAGATAGACTGGCCAGGCGTGGGCTCGATCACAACACTCTATGTGTGCTCTGTTGCCAGGTGCCAGAAACTGTGGAGCATCTCATGGCGAGCTGCCCATACTCGAGGGAGGTCTGGTACTCCTTGTTCATCCGCTCAAGGTGCCAGACTGCGGTCCCTGGGATGGGCGAAGGACTCATGGACTGGTGGCTTAGGGCGGGCAATGTGGTTTCTGAGCAGAATCGCAAGGAGTTTTACTCGCTGCTCAGTTGCGGCTGCAGGATGCTGTGGCTTGAGAGGAATAGAAGGGTGTTTGAGAAGACCGCCCTAATGCCGGAAGGACTAGTGCCAAAAATCCAGTTGGAGTGGCTGGACTGGTGTAAGGCAAGGGATAGGGGTGCTGTAGACGACGATATGGGCTAGTTTAGACCCCTTCCCTTCTCTTCCCTTGGTGGTAGGGGTTTTGTACCCTTGTAATTATATCTGTACAGGTTGGATTGGCCTTACCCCCTCTCTCTTAATATACAAGACGCACGCTGTGTGTTCTTCCAAAAAAATCACAAAGAAATAACATAATGTGATGTTATGAGCAAGGATGTCTCAAGAAGAGACTCCCTTGATATTTGCAAGTTTCGAAGTTGTCGCATACCAATTCGATGAACATATATCTGAAATGTAGAAGTTGGTAAAGACTTGATAAAGATATCAACAAGATTTTTGCATGATTTAACTTGCAAGATATTGATTTCCCTGCTTTTCAGAAGAATTGCAATGTGATCCAGTCACATAGTTCAGCATTACGATAATTTACTAGCATAGTGACTCAATCCTTAGACTGTGATGATCATACATAATTGCTATCTATCAGGATGCTTTGAGTGCATTAATCGTTAAATTAAAATATGGTAACCATAAAGGTGTATCTTGGGTTCCTAAGTAGATATGTTGAGGAGTATGAAGATCAAAATAGGATTTGTCCATCCGAGTGACGGATAGGTACTTTGGGTCCACTCGGTGATATTGCATCAATAGCTTGCAAGCATGTGACTTGGTCACGGAGATGTAATAGGCACAAGACAAGTAAACATGTTTGTCAGAAATGAAAAAGAACTAGGTATAGGATACCGACGATCATACCGACGATCAGAAATGAAAAAGAACAAAGTACTGTAGGACAAAGGGATCAAGTCTTATCGTTAACAGTTCAACAACGATAAAGTTAATTCGATGGAAGCAAGGGGCCATCAAGGATTGTAACCAGGTCCCAGATGATGGTCATTGATCAGAGAGTATCTCGATCATGTCTGTTGTTGTCCCGAAGCGTAGGGTGTCACACTTAAGGGTAATCGATGCATTAAGGATAGATTCGGGATCATCGATGAAATAAGAGAGAATAACATAATTGTTTCGAAAGGTGCCGGAAGTTGTTCTGAATATTTTGAAAGGTTCAAAATAAAGTTTAATAAAGTTTAATAATGTTTTATTATTTAATTAACAAAATTAAATATTAAAATATATTTAAATATAATTAAAATAATGGAAAAAGGCAAATGGGCCTAGAATACGCCTATTAGGGGAAGGAGGGGGTTCCCCCCTTGGGCCATGCGCCAAGGGAGGGGCCCAACCCCCTTGGACGACGCACTTCCCCCTTGGGGTTTAGTCCCACATGAGGGAGGGGAGGAGGGTGCCAACCCCCCTTAGCCTATATAAGGAGGGGTAGTCTCCCCCTTTTCCATCATCCATTTGAGTTATATCTCTCTCGTTCTCCTACCTTGAGTGGACTTCCCCTTGTTTGGAGTTTGCACTTGGTTGGAGGTTTCTCCACCATACGCACGTCGTCGCTCTGCCGGAGTTGGGATATGAATCCGTCTTCTTTCTGCTGCTCGCCTAGTTCGGAGCCTGGAGGGAATATCGATTGCATCGTACATGTGTAATCCCACGAGACACTACAGTTGTGGTGCTACTTCATCGCTGGAGGTCTTCTACACGACAGGGAGGTCGTAGGATCAGAGTCTACGCCAACCACGTTCGTAGAACGTTTTCCTCTTTCGGTCTTCAAAGGTATGAACACCGATTCCCTCGATTACATACATCAGCATATCATAGGTCTTGGGTTTGGGATTCGTAGGTAGGATTTTTTTTATTGTTTTTTGCCCCGTTCCCCAACAAAAAAAACTTAGGAGCAATATGCTAAGTGATGTTGCTCTTGATGTATTATGTTTGCATTTGAGCAACACAAGCTGTATTATCTTCATAGATAATAATTGGTGATTCGATAGAACCAACTCAACATGAATGTTGTATGTGATTTATCGTTCTACGAAGCCACACACATTCGCGTGATGCTTCATATAATGTAATTATCTCAGAATGATTTGTGGAGGTTGCAACCAGAGTTTGTTTCTAAGACTTTCATTATCTAGCAGTTCCACCATATAGGAACACAAAGTTGGTTTGTGATCTTGGAGATATCGAAAGACATTCTTGGCATCCGACCAATGGCGATTGGTAGGTGTTGCATTGTGTCTAGCAAGTAGATTCACTCCAAATGCGAGATTAGCACTATAGGAAACAGGAGATTTTCCTACTAGCGACGTGCCTCCGCTCCGCTCCGTCAGAAGTTAGCCTTTATCTTCATACTTGAATTTGGATCAACTTCAACACGCTAGGATCTCTTCCTAATTCCCTAAATTAGAATTCTGGCAATATTGTTATCACAAGTAATAATTTTATACAATAGGTAGAGTTGCAGACCATGAATTGAAGAATTAAGAGAACTCGGAAAATAGCTTCAATGAAGAAATTTGACCCAGCATTGCGTCTCACACACACTAATTTTTTTGAGAAGCACTTACGATTTGACAATGGAGTGCCGTTGAGGTGCGGGGTGTGGGCGTGCCCGTGACGCCAGAGCAGTTGGAGCTTGTTGTAGGTCAGAATGACTTCGGCCTCCTCGATAGCGCTATCGCCGAAGGCCTCCTCTTGAGTTTATCGCTACCACATAGCACCTGCTTGAGCTTCTGCAGCCGGTGGAAGAAGGGTAATGGGAGACCAGGAGATGAATGCGAATATACAGGCACATGTATGTTGGTTCGTAAAACAGAACCACACCTCCATTAATCTCCGCCGGCGAGTGGCACACTTCAGACTGTGATGAATGATTCCATGACCGTGTCGCGTTTGATGTCTAAGCAGAGCAGTTTCCAGTAGATGAGAAGCCGCCATTAATACCATACATGTCAGGGACTCGATTGACAGGAGCCTGGATGGTGAACAGGTGCAGGCGACAAGGAATGATGGGCCAGAAGAATACACTAGAGATGGGCCTGGCCTGCGGCCCAAGAGACCAACGGCGGCCCCAAGGCGTTACAAGGGTCTAGAATGGACCAAGTGAGTGAAGGCTATATAAACGAGGACTTGCAAGGAAGACGGTGGCGGAGGGGATTTGGCTTCGGCCAGGATAGGCTGGCGTGTGTGGTTGTTGTTGTTTAGCTACTGAATTCAAATTCCTTGTAATTGAGATCTATCCTTTGAGTATAATCATAAATTGGAGAGATACTAGCCAATCCCTTACAATTGGTATTTAGAGCTACTCGATCCCGGAGCAAAAAAATTTCCCCACCATTTCCACCGCACCCGCTTCGCAGATCGGCGCCGCCGTGAGGCCATGGAGAGCATGTCGAATTGTCGACGGCGACCAAGGCGGTCTATGAATTCCTCAAGACCGACCTCACTGAAACCCTGGATGCCCGCTTTCGGCGCCAGGACGAGAGCATCGCCGTGACGGTGCGCTCAGTGGTCACGGGGCTCTCGTCTCGCCTTGAAGAACTCAAGACCTCCATCGGCTTCGACCTCGATGAGCTCCGCGCCGGGCTGGATCGAGGCTCCCCTGAAGACCTTCAGGCAAAAGACAGGGTGCACGGGTCGTCCCCCGCGACGCAGGCCAGTGGCATCTCGGGCGTGGCTGGATTTGGTTCTGCTTCAGATGGCCGGAACAAGGAGCATCAATCATATGTGCCTCCCCCCGCCCGAGGTATGCGACCTGACCAACACCTTGCATCGAGTTCGTGTTCTGAGGAATTGGTTCGTGAGGGTTCAAATCAGTTCGGGCCTGGTCCTCGTGTTGAACTTCCTCGGTTTGATGGTACTCATCCAAAACTTTGGCAAACTCGATGTGAAGAATATTTCAAGTTCTGGGGTTCTCCTAGGCACACATGGATTCAGTTTGCTACATCGTTGTTTGAGGGCTCTGCGGCTCGTTGGTTGGAGTCAGTTCACAGAAGGGCTCCGAATGCAAATTGGGATGAGTTATGTCGTTTGTTGCAGGGTAGGTCAGCATACAGTTTTGGTTCGCCGATTATATCAGATTTTTGAACAAAGTACAGTGGAAGAATATGTGGAACATTTCTCTGAACTATATGATCAAATCACTGCGTACGAGGCATACCCAGATCCAGTCCATTATGTCACTCGTTTTATTGATGGATTGAAACCCCATGTTCGAGTGCCTGTGGCCTTGAAGCAACCTATTGATCTGGACAGTGCTAATGAACTTGCCTTGCTTCATGCCTCCTTGACTGAACTCTCTGTGCCTCATGTTCATCCTGTTCGTCACTCGCCGTCTTCAGTTATTCAGCATTCTACTTCTTGCTTTCCTTCAGTTTAGAAACCAGCGGACGATCGTCGCCCTCCAGATGCTACCAAATCAGTTGCTGGCACTGACAAATGGAGCGCCCTTCGTGCTTACCGTCGTTCTAAGGGGTTGTGTTTTACATGTGGAGAAAAATGGGGTCGAGACCATGTGTGTAAGCCTTCGGTGCAGCTACATGTTGTCCAGGAGATGGTGGTTTTTTTCCAGAGTACAACTTCCTCTGAAGCTGCTGATTCAGATGATGATATTAATCTCATGGCAATCCCTGCTGCTGCTAAGGATGGTGCTCCATCTAGCAAGGCTTTTCAACTCGTGGTTGATCTACAAGGCACATTGAGAACTTTTCTCATTGACTCTGGCAGCACGCATTCTTTTATTGACTCTGAGGTGGCAATCACTCTGTCTGGTGTGCATCAATGTGTTTTAGTATAGGTGAAAGTGGCGTATGGTGGTGCCTTGTTGTCCAACAGTCACATTCCTAACTGTTAGTGGTCAGTTTATGGTGTCCAGTTTACTCATTCCTTCAGAGTTTTATCCTTGGGTAGCTATGATTGTATTCTTGGCCTGGATTTTTTATCCCTCCATATTCCCATGAGTGTTGATTTGGCTCAGAAATGGTTGAGTTTCCAGTATAAGGGCGCATTGGTTACTTTGCAAGGGGCTGTACCTGATGAATTTGCATTCACAATAGTTGAGCTCTCGGTTTTGACTTCAGATGATGCGGCTGTTTTACTTCCTGAGGTTCAGTCTGTTCTGGATCAGTTTTCGGAGGTTTTCAGGGTTCACCATCTCGTCAGTGTGATCATTCTATTCCATTGATTGCGGGGGCTCAGCCTTTTTCTATAAGACCCTATCGTTGTGCTCCTGAGTTAAAGGATGAAATTGAACGCCACGTGCAGGAATTGTTGGATTCCGGTGTCATTCAGAGGAGTAACAATCCTTTTTCTTCCCCTGACTTGTTGGTTAAAAATAAGGACAATACTTGGAGAATGGTGGTGGACTATCCACATCTCAATGCGCTCACGATCAAGGGTAATTTTCCATTTCCAGTCATTGACGAGCTCTTGGATGAGTTACATGGTGCTCAATGGTTTTCCAAGCTGGATCTCCGTGCTGGTTACCACCAAATCAGGTTAGTGGAAGGAGAATAATTTAAAACATCTTTCTAAACTCATCAAGGTATCTATGAGTTCAAGGTCCTGGCGTTTGGGTTAACTGGGGCTCCAGCTACTTTTCAAGGGGCCATGAATGTGACGCTGGCGCCCTGTTTACGGAAGTTTGCACTCGTATTTTTTGATGAAATTCTCATCTACAATGCGACTTTCGAGTTACATCTGCAACATTTGGAGGAAGTGTTACAATTGATGCAGATTAATAAGTGGTGTGTCAAGAGTTCCAAATGTGAATTGGCAAAATCCAGTCTCAATTATTTGGGCCATGTCATTAGCAAAGATGGGGTGGCTACGGATGATTCCAAGATTGCCACCATTCGGGATTGGCCGTCCCCTGTTTCAGTCAAAGAAGTTCGTGGTTTTTTGGGACTTTCCGGTTATTACCGTAAGTTCATCATAAATTATGGCATCATCTCTAAACCCTTGACAAATCTGCTGCGTAAGGGCCAATTGTTCATCCGGACTTCGGTGGAACAACAAGCTTTTCAGTTGTTGAAAGATGCCTTGGTTTCCACCCCTGTGTTGGCTTTGCCTAATTTCCAACAAACCTTCCAGATTGAGACAGCTGCTTGTGATGTGGGCATCGGGGCTGTTCTAATGCAAAATGGTCACCCACTCGCGTTCTTCAGTCGAGCGCTGGGCCCACGCAATCGTACTCTCTCGGTATATGAAAAATAATTCTTGGCTATTCTTTTAGCAGTCGATCAGTGGAGATCTTATTTGAAATTGCGAGAGTTCGTTATCCTCACTGATCAAAAATCCCTGGTCAATTTGTCTAAACAACGGCTGCACACAGATTGGCCACAAAAAGCCTTGACTAAGTTGATGGGTTTGAACTACAAGATTGTTTACAAGAAGGGAACAGACAACCGGGCTGCAGATGCCTTGTCACGTCGTCCTCCTACAGGTTCTATTCTGTTCACCTTTTCTCAAGCTCACCCTCCTTGGTTACATGATATTATGTTCAGTTATCAGCAGGATTCTTTTGTGACTTCGTGTGACGCCCCCAAAATCAGACCGTGTACAGTAATCATACACACAGGGTACACGACTGAGATTAGGGTGCCACGGTGATAATATCACAGCACAACACTAAACACAAAAGGATAAACAAATATATTACAATAGAAGGGGTCACGCGGACCCGGATATATAAGTTATACAAACCATAATATCTGAGTACAGACATAGTTAGTCAAGTTTTGCCTTAAGAAGGCTAACACAAATCACATCAGAGATACAAAACGAAAAGGCGAGGCCTCCTGCCTGGGATCCACAGTACTACTCCTGGTCAACGGGGAACTCGACGTCGTAGTAGGCGCCTCCGGGGTACTCCTGCTCCTGGGCTCCAACGTCGGCTGCAGCGGCCGATCAGGCAAAACAGTAAAGGAAATAAAGCAGGTGAGTATCTAGTATACCCGCGAGTCTTACGTCCGCTACTAAGCATTATGCATGATATCAACGGAATGAAGAGGCTGTATATAGTGGACTGAAGTCAGAAGTTCAGAGCAAGGGTAAGAAGCTAGGCCTATCGAAGACTAGCATCTTCCGACGATGTCTTACAGCAAGAGGTAAGAATCAGCCAACAGTTTATATAAAGCATAAAGTAACAATGCAGCAGAAGTTGCTGCCGCATTGTATAATAATAAGTTGTAATAATTAGCAATGCCTCCGAGTTCACCTCCTCGACATCCCCGCGAGGAAAAGAACTCGGAACCATATAGTTTAATAATAGTTTCTAGTGGTAAGATCCAGCTTCAGCATAAAGCGTCCTATTACCGTGGACACGGCTATCGATAGATCAATCTTCCCTGCAGGGGTGCACTTGTGTTACGCTACACGCACGGATCTCCAGGGTGGCGGGAACCTTGTTAGGGAACGCTCCACCGAGGCTATCCGACACTTCATAGCCCATCTTTCAAACTCAACAGAGAGGTCATCCGCCGGTCTAAATCCTAAGTACGCCGGGCCTTGGACCCCAACCCAAACGTACTCCTGCACGGTGCGTGGCTGGCCGGTGAAGTTAAATCAAAGCAAATACAAATCACACGCCGCGGCAAATAAGACAACACCACTTCCCGGCAATCAGCCCGCGGTACTGCTGACGTCTGAAGAGTCCTCGGACGACACTAAGAAGCAGAGGAGCCCATAACTCGTAGTTCCCACGGGTAGGTAGTGCGTACATGGCATATAGCCAACTCAAGACATTCAATGAACCATTTAGCATTTTAATTAACCTGCGTGACAACCGTTATCGTTGCCTCGACTTAACCGACCCGCGGACAACGACAGCAGCCAGGACCACCAGTACATCGGTGCCTGCCCTGTCGTCCCACCAAGTCACTGCGGTTACCAACAAGGTGAACCGTCTCCTTACCTTGTCTCGCGTGTGCTCCTGGAGGAGCTCGACTTTCGTGGTTTGGTAACTCTCGCGGCCAACGATCAGGGGCCAAGCACACCGGTACACTGGTCGTACCCTCCCTGTCGTCCCGTCGCAATACCTCTCGCGGGCACCGTTGGGTCGCCCGACTGCTTACCTTTAGGACAACCATTACTCAAAACCCTATGGCGGTAAGACAAAGTCAGCCTCGAGTGGAGTACAAAGATTACTCCTTGATAGCTCACACTTGAGGTGACTAGGCATAACCCAGGTAGGGCCTGAGGCGGTGTCTGCATTGTACCGTACCTGTTCAGTTATAAATATTGTATCCGCGTTCACTCCCCTGAGTGATCACGACCCTCTATCTAACCCTAGCTAACAATACGCAGGGTTCACTGCTGAATAATGCATAATAATAATAGGCAGCATAGGATAAAGGAAGGCACATCAAGGGGCGACAAAAATACAGGCTATGCAGTTGAATAGGATTGTAAACGTAGCAGCGGCAGTAACAATGCCTAGTGCAAGAAATGTACGGAAAGATAGGCGATATCTGGGGAAGAGAATGGCTCTGCTTGCCTGCAGCAAGCTCGACGGTAGTAGTAGGGTCGTCGACGACGTAGTCGTACTCAGCAGCGGTGTAGTCGACGGCAGCAGCGGGGTCTATCGGAGATTTAAAGGGGGGAGAAACAATAAATACACAGCAATAATATACAAACATATGCATGACATGACAGATGAAAAGTTAACGGTGTTCTACCGCAGTGCCATGGAATAGGCTCGGAGCGGGAATTCATCTAAGGATGAACTACCGGCTCCGGGTGATTACCGGACAGGGTGTCCGGAGGGGGAAGGATCAAGCCGGAGGTGTCGTGGTTATCGGAACATCATAAGGGGGGTGTATCCGTGCTATTTGATCCATTCCGAACGTCTTTCGTGTTCGGAATAAATTCATCCGGGCACCCTAACGGTACCGGACAATTTATCGGACAGACGGCCCGGAGGGGAAATGTTCGATGTTCGTTGTGTTAGAGGGGTGTGGTAGACATACGGATAGCGTATTCGTATTCGTTATATTTTTCTGATCAATTTTCATGTATAAAGTTTTTGAATCCGAGTTACGGTTTAAAAGTTATTGAATTTCAAAGTTTAAATCAATTTAATGATTTTCTGGATTTCTTTTATTATTTATTTAAACATTATCCAAAACATTATCCACAACATTATCCAGAACAGTGCTGACATGTGGGACCCACCTGTCAGCCACTGTTATTTACAAAATATTCAATTTAATTAGAAAATGCCTCTGGACCCACATGTCATACACTGATTACTTATAAACTAATTTAATTAATCTAATAATCTAGTGGGACCCAGCAGTCAGTGACACTGGTGCTAACTAAACGTGTTTAATTAAGTTAAGTGGCCAGGGGTCCACATGTCAGTGTCTGGGAGGGTTTATCATTTGGTTAATCTTTTCAGTTTAACTAACCGAGTAATTAGCCGAGGGGGGGGGGGGGTCCACTGTCAGTGGCTCAGGGGTCTGGGTTAAGCCCTAATTAACTATCTGACACCGGGGTCCCACCGGTCAGCCTCACCGGAACCCCACCGGCGACTCGCCGGCGACGAGGTTGACGGCGTCGTCCTTATCGCGACAGCGGCGGCAGGGAGCAGTTGGAGGGCAGGGCCGGCTGGCAGCGGCGTGCCCTCGACGGGCTGCCGTACGAGAGCAGTTGGGGCAGGTGAGGGAGGAAGAAGACAAAGGGAGTGGGCTGGGCTGAGGTGGGCCTCGCCCTGGGCGGGGTTTAAGTGTTTTCCCATTTTCGTTTTGTTTTCTGTTTGCTCAATTTCTTTCAGTAATTAATTTATCAACCCTAGCATTTTTGTAAAATATTATTGGTGATTGTAAATTAGGTTTATATATTACTGAGGTGTCACAAAAAGTTTTGCAGCAAAATAAATTCATTGGATATTTCTTTTAAATATAAAATGCCCAAAGTAGGGGTTTTAACCTACTGTTTGAATTGTTTGGAATTTTCTGCAACTCCAAAAATTACCAAAGTTGGTCCAACATCATTTTAATGATTTTAGGCAATTTACAAAAATAGTTCCATGATTTTTGGAACAACTTTATTTCAGCACTTTTGTTTTAATTTCCATTTGAGGTAGTTTCAACTAGGGTTTGGTTTCATGATGAGCAAAATGCATTGGTCTTTGTGATTTGATTACCAACCAGCATGGTTTGGAAAGAGCAGAAGCAAAGTTTGATTAAGGACAGGGGATAACAGTGATTAGCAAACAGTGATAGTCAACAGTGATGATGATTACTGTTACAAGCATCTGAGGGTGTTACAAATCTCCCCCACTATAAGAATTCTCGTCCCGAGAATTTAAGTGGCAGCGAGGAAAAGATCGGGGTATTCATCGCGAAGGCGATCTTCACGTTCCCTAGTGGCTTCATCTTCAGAATGATTCGACCACTGAACCTTGAGGAACTTGACAGTATTGTTGCGAGTTCGGCGTTCAGACTGATCGAGAATGCGGCTCGTATGTTCTCGATAAGTCAAGTCTTGTTGCAGCTCGATCATATCATGCTCCACTTCGCGGATAGGATCCTTGAAACAGCGACGGAGTTGCGACACGTGGAAGACATCGTGGACTTGGGAGAGGTTCGGCGGCAATTCCAACCGATATGCCACGGGTCCACTCCTGGAAAGGATACGGAACGGGCCAATGTAGCGAGGAGCCAACTTGCCCTTGATACCGAAACGATGAGTGCCCCTCATGGGAGTGACACGGAGGTATGCGTATTCACCAGGTTGATACTCCATTTCACGGTGTTTGCGGTCATAGTTGCTCTTCTGACGAGACTGTGCGGCCTTGAGATTTTCTTGCACAATGCGAACTTGTTCTTCAGCTTCTTGGACAAGATCCGGTCCGAAGTAGGGTCGTTCCCCAGTTCCTGACCAATTCAGGGGGGTTCGACATTTACGTCCGTATAGAACTTCAAAGGGGGCCATCTTCAAGCTAGCCTGATAGCTATTGTTGTACGAGAATTCCGCGTACGGGAGGGCATCCTCCCATTTCATGCCGAAAGAAAGGACACAAGCGCGAAGCATGTCTTCCAGCACTTGATTAACTCGTTCAACTTGGCCTTGCGACTGGGGGTGATAAGCGGTGCTGAGATTCAGACGAGTCCCGAAAGCTTCCATGAAACTATTCCAGTATCGTGAGGTGAAAATGCTGCCACGATCTGAACTGATCTCCAACGGAATACCGTGGAGTGACACAATTTGGCAGATATACAAGTGTGCCAACTGACTAGCAGTGATCGTTTCCTTGACCGGTAGGAAGTGAGCAATCTTGGAGAATCGGTCGATGATGACAAAGATGGCATCGTTAGCTTTCTGTGACTTAGGAAAACCGGTGACGAAGTCCATTTCGACTTTGTCCCACTTCCAATCAGGAGGAGGGAGTGGTCGCAACCAACCAGCAGGTTTCTGATGTCCGGCTTTGACGCGACTGCAAACGTCACATTGAGAAACATAGCGAGCGATATCTTGCTTCATGTACGGCCACCAGTACCGTTGACGAAGGTCTTTATACATCTTGGTACTGCCAGGGTGGATTGACAAGGTAGAGTTATGGGCTTCTTCCATGATATCCGGACCACAGTTAATGTGGGGCGGGCTCACAGGAACTACTAAGCGGCCCTTGAAGTACACAGTATCACCTTCATTAGCATCAATGGTAAAAGAGGAGGGCTTTCCCTCGGCGATGTCCTGCTTGATCTTCACAATGTCAGGGGCCAGAGATTGTCTACTCTTGATTAGGGCGTCGAGTTTTGACTCGAGAACCAGGTTATTGGCGTAACCTTGAGGAACAATCTCGAGATTCAACTTGCGAAACTCTTCATACAGAAGTGGTTGCTGCACCTGAACCTCAAGTTCAGAACAGTAAGCCTTGCGGCTCAAGGCATCGGCCATCACATTAGCCTTGCCCGGGGTATATGAAATATCCATGTTGAAGTCGGCTATTGTCTCGAGCCATCGTTGTTGACGAAGATTCAGGTCTGGCTGAGTAAACAGGTACTTCAGACTTTGGTGGTCGGTGTAGACCTCGCAACGATTACCGACGAGGTAATTTCGCCACAGCTTCAATGCATAAATTACTGCTGCCAATTCGAGATCATGTGTTGGGTATTTGTCCTCGTGAGTACGCAACTGACGAGAGCCATAAGCAATCACCTTGCGTTCTTGCAATAGGACACAGCCTAAGCCTTGACGAGACGCGTCACAATATATCACAAAGTCCTTCTGAGTATCAGGGGGAGCGAGCACCGGGGGAGAAGTCAGCTTGTCCTTGAGTGCTTGAAAACTTTCTTGACATTTATCTGTCCACTCAAACTTGACGCCTTTGTGAAGCAGATTAGTCAGAGGCCTGGCAATCTTGGAAAAATTCTCGACGAAACGGCGGCAATAACTAGCGAGCCCGAGAAAACTGCGGACTTGCTTGACGGTCTTGGGAGGAGTCCAGTCAAGTATAGCCTGGATACGTTCTGGGGTGACAGCAATGCCATCCTTGGAAATCACATGTCCAAGGTAGGTTACTTCGGGAAGCCAGAACTCACACTTAGAAAATTTAGCGTAGAGTTTGTGTTCTCGAAGCTTCTCCAGTATAAGACGAAGATGTTCAGCATGTTCTTCTTCATTCTTGGAATATATCAAGATATCATCCAGATAAACCACGACGAATTGGTCGAGGTACTCCATGAAAATATAATTCATCAATCTGGAGAAGGTGGCTGGAGCATTGGTTAAGCCAAAGGACATGACGGTGTACTCGTACGAACCATAGCGAGTAATGAAGGCAGTCTTCGGAATGTCCTCATCACGGACCCGGATTTGGTGATAACCCAACCTCAAGTCGAGTTTAGAAAACACCTTGGATCCGGCAAGTTGATCATACAGGTCGTTGATCCGGGGAAGTGGGTATTTGTTCTGGATGGTGGCTTGGTTAATGGGCCGATAATCTTGGACCAATCGGTTTGTCCCATCGCTCTTCTTGACAAAGAGCGAAGGTGCTCCCCAAGCTGAGGAACTGGGGCGAATGAATCCTTTCTGAAGTGCCTTGTCGATTTCCTCCTTAAGTTCAAGGAGTTCATGTGGCGGCATCTTGCAAGGACGCTTGGCAATAGGAACAGTGCCTGGCTTCAAGTCGATGACGAATTCAACTTCTCTGATCGGGGGTATTCCCGACAGTTCTTCTGGGAAGACGTCGGGAAAATCGCGAACGACCGGAACGTTCTCGATGCCTTCAAGGGGGGCGGCATTCAAAGCATTCATCATAAATATCTGTGTTTCAGCATTACGGGTAACTCGGGCGGTGTGGGTAACAATCTCGCCGGAGGGGTGTAAAAGTCGGACAGAGCTGGTGCCACAATACAGTGCGGCATCGTGAAATTTCAACCAATCCATGCCCAGAATTAGGTCTATGGTGGAAGTCTTTAGAACGATGGGGGAAACAAGGAATTCAATCCCTTCAATTTCAATGATGGTTCCGGGCACTATCTTGGTGGTTTGACATTGGCCTATTGGGGTGCGGACAACCATCGGTGGGTTCATTTTTTCTAGCGTGAAGTTATGCGACAATGCGAATGCTTCCGACATGAATGAATGCGATGCTCCTGTATCAAATAAAACAGTAGCAGGTACGGAATTAACGAGAAGGGTACCCATTACGGTAGCGGGTTGTTGCTGAGCTTCTTCAACATTGACGTTGTTAGCATGTCCACGGGCATAAGCAGCAGACCCAGTATTATAGTTGGGGGTCCGGTTGTTGCCACAACCATTTCCACGGCCAGCGGGGTGAACTACCAGTTGCTTCTGTTTCAGGGGGCACTCCCTGGAAAAATGCCCTGGTTGGCGGCACGTGAAGCATAATCCATCCTGAGGACGAAGGGGTGTAGAATTGGGTGGTGCAGGCAGAGCTCTTGGCATCTGCGGTGGAGGGGCCAGACGGGGTGCAGCATAAGACGGCCTTGGAGCAGGGATAGCTGCGTGGGTCACACTGGTAGGGAGCCAGATACGACGCTTCTGCGTTGCGCCCGAAGATGAGCCAACGTCACGATAACGCTTCAGAGAGTTCTTGTGCTCCATCTGGGCAGTCTCGACGGTGATAGCCTTATTCACCATGGTGGTGAAGTTGGCGAAATCATGAACGGCAAGAGCGAGCCTGAGTTCAGGGTTGAGGCCACGACGGAACTTCTGCTGCCTGCGAGCATCAGTGGTGATCTCTCCTTCCGCATAGCGAGAGAGGTTGAGGAACTCGCGCTGATAGGCTTCAACAGTCATGTCGCCCTGAGTGAGATTGCTGAATTCTTCCGCCTTACGATCCATGATCCCCTAAGGAATATAGCGGGCGCGGAAGGCAGACTGAAATTCATCCCAAGTGATGACTTCTTCAACTGGCAGGGAACGCTTGTGGGTGCTCCACCACTGAGCAGCGGCGCCTTTCAGATGATAAGACGCAAAGTTCACATAGTCGGCTGGATCGACATTAGCAGACTCCAGCTCGTGAGTGATGTCGCGAAGCCAGTCATCAGCATCCAGCGGCTGAACAGTGTTGCGGAACATAGTGGGGTTGAGGCGGGTGAAGTCGTGCAGAGTCACGGTGGCATGCTGATGGTGGTGCCCATTCTGATTCGGCTGGGGGAACTGAGCCATGATATTCTGCATGAACTGACGATTCATCTCGAACTGCTGCATCATCGCGGCCATGTAATCCGGCGGCGGAGGTGGGTCGTTGGCAGCACGACCACGACCACGACCACCACGACCAGCCATCCTGCTTGAATTAACAGGGGTATTTCAGCGATGAACAACTTAACGAAAATACCGGAAACGAGTAAGAGGTAAAGAGACAACAAAGAGGAGGCGCGGATATATAGGAGTAGTCATATAAGACATACACATCCACACATAGAATCAACCGAAAATCGGGCAGCGTAACGTCGTAGAAATTAAGGAAAAAGGACTCTCTAGGCGGCGCGCAGACCGCGGTAAGGATTACACGACGCGACATAGATTCCACTATGTCAATCACGCCGCAAGAAAACTGTTGGCCACAGGAGTTGATGCCAGAGAACGCGCGGCCTGCCCAGAATGAGAATGGGATCCGCGGTCTGGGATCTGGCGTACGACGCCTGCGACACGACTCAATCAATGGGGGATGCACCAGAAAAACGCCGGGTGGAATCAAGAGAACGTGATCCTAATGTCAGCTTTTGTAAAACTTACCAGCAAGGATAAGAGCGTAGATTCCCAGAGCATAGGTAAGGAGAAAAAGATCCTAATACCATAGATATCACACGTAGTGACATCGATGTGGGCCCGTAAGCCAAATATTAAGTTAGCAAAATAGTTTTTTCAAAGTCTAGACTCAACTTCGACCAGGTAGTGGTGGGGTGGCTTCCTACAGGCAGTCGGCTCTGATACCAACATGTGACGCCCCCAAAATCAGACCGTGTACAGTAATCATACACACAGGGTACACGACTGAGATTAGGGTGCCACGGTGATAATATCACAGCACAACACTAAACACAAAAGGATAAACAAATATATTACAATAGAAGGGGTCACGCGGACCCGGATATATAAGTTATACAAACCATAATATCTGAGTACAGACATAGTTAGTCAAGTTTTGCCTTAAGAAGGCTAACACAAATCACATCAGAGATACAGAACGAAAAGGCGAGGCCTCGTGCCTGGGATCCACAGTACTACTCCTGGTCAACGGGGAACTCGACGTCGTAGTAGGCGCCTCCGGGGTACTCCTGCTCCTGGGCTCCAACGTCGGCTGCAGCGGCCGATCAGGCAAAACAGTAAAGGAAATAAAGCAGGTGAGTATCTAGTATACCCGCGAGTCTTACGTCCGCTACTAAGCATTATGCATGATATCAACGGAATGAAGAGGCTGTATATAGTGGACTGAAGTCAGAAGTTCAGAGCAAGGGTAAGAAGCTAGGCCTATCGAAGACTAGCATCTCCCGACGATGTCTTACAGCAAGAGGTAAGAATCAGCCAACAGTTTATATAAAGCATAAAGTAACAATGCAGCAGAAGTTGCTGCCGCATTGTATAATAATAAGTTGTAATAATTAGCAATGCCTCCGAGTTCACCTCCTCGACATCCCCGCGAGGAAAAGAACTCGGAACCATATAGTTTAATAATAGTTTCTAGTGGTAAGATCCAACTTCAGCATAAAGCGTCCTGTTACCGTGGACACGGCTATCGATAGATCAATCTTCCCTGTAGGGGTGCACTTGTGTTACGCTACACGCACGGATCTCCAGGGTGGCGGGAACCTTGTTAGGGAACGCTCCACCGAGGCTATCCGACACTTCATAGCCCATCTTTCAAACTCAACAGAGAGGTCATCCGCCGGTCTAAATCCTAAGTACGCCGGGCCTTGGACCCCAACCCAAACGTACTCCTGCACGGTGCGTGGCTGGCCGGTGAAGTTAAATCAAAGCAAATACAAATCACACGCCGCGGCAAATAAGACAACACCACTTCCCGGCAATCAGCCCGCGGTACTGCTGACGTCTGAAGAGTCCTCGGACGACACTAAGAAGCAGAGGAGCCCATAACTCGTAGTTCCCACGGGTAGGTAGTGCGTACATGGCATATAGCCAACTCAAGACATTCACTGAACCATTTAGCATTTTAATTAACCTGCGTGACAACCGTTATCGTTGCCTCGACTTAACCGACCCGCGGACAACGACAGCAGCCAGGACCACCAGTACATCGGTGCCTGCCCTGTCGTCCCACCAAGTCACTGCGGTTACCAACAAGGTGAACCGTCTCCTTACCTTGTCTCGCGTGTGCTCCTGGAGGAGCTCGACTTTCGTGGTTTGGTAACTCTCGCGGCCAACGATCAGGGGCCAAGCACACCGGTACACTGGTCGTACCCTCCCTGTCGTCCCGTCGCAATACCTCTCGCGGGCACCGTTGGGTCGCCCGACTGCTTACCTTTAGGACAACCATTACTCAAAACCCTATGGCGGTAAGACAAAGTCAGCCTCGAGTGGAGTACAAAGATTACTCCTTGATAGCTCACACTTGAGGTGACTAGGCATAACCCAGGTAGGGCCTGAGGCGGTGTCTGCATTGTACCGTACCTGTTCAGTTATAAATATTGTATCCGCGTTCACTCCCCTGAGTGATCACGACCCTCTATCTAACCCTAGCTAACAATACGCAGGGTTCACTGCTGAATAATGCATAATAATAATAGGCAGCATAGGATAAAGGAAGGCACATCAAGGGGCGACAAAAATACAGGCTATGCAGTTGAATAGGATTGTAAACGTAGCAGCGGCAGTAACAATGCCTAGTGCAAGAAATGTACGGAAAGATAGGCGATATCTGGGGAAGAGAATGGCTCTGCTTGCCTGCAGCAAGCTCGACGGTAGTAGTAGGGTCGTCGACGACGTAGTCGTACTCAGCAGCGGTGTAGTCGACGGCAGCAGCGGGGTCTATCGGAGATTTAAAGGGGGGGAGAAACAATAAATACACAGCAATAATATACAAACATATGCATGACATGACAGATGAAAAGTTAACGGTGTTCTACCGCAGTGCCATGGAATAGGCTCGGAGCGGGAATTCATCTGAGGATGAACTACCGGCTCCGGGTGATTACCGGACAGGGTGTCCGGAGGGGGAAGGATCAAGCCGGAGGTGTCGTGGTTATCGGAATATCATAAGGGGGGTGTATCCGTGCTATTTGATCCATTCCGAACGTCTTTCGTGTTCGGAATAAATTCATCCGGGCACCCTAACGGTACCGGACAATTTATCGGACAGACGACCCGGAGGGGAAATGTTCGATGTTCGTTGTGTTAGAGGGGTGTGGTAGACATACGGATAGCGTATTCGTATTCGTTATATTTTCTGATCAACTTTCATGTATAAAGTTTTTGAATCCGAGTTACGGTTTAAAAGTTATTGAATTTCAAAGTTTAAATCAATTTAATGATTTTCTGGATTTCTTTTATTATTTATTTAAACATTATCCAAAACATTATCCACAACATTATCCAGAACAGTGCTGACATGTGGGACCCACCTGTCAGCCACTGTTATTTACAAAATATTCAATTTAATTAGAAAATGCCTCTGGACCCACATGTCATACACTGATTACTTATAAACTAATTTAATTAATCTAATAATCTAGTGGGACCCAGCAGTCAGTGACACTGGTGCTAACTAAACGTGTTTAATTAAGTTAAGTGGCCAGGGGTCCACATGTCAGTGTCTGGGAGGGTTTATCATTTGGTTAATCTTTTCAGTTTAACTAACCGAGTAATTAGCCGAGGGGGGGGGGGGTCCACTGTCAGTGGCTCAGGGGTCTGGGTTAAGCCCTAATTAACTATCTGACACCGGGGTCCCACCGGTCAGCCTCACCGGAACCCCACCGGCGACTCGCCGGCGACGAGGTTGACGGCGTCGTCCTTATCGCGACAGCGGCGGCAGGGAGCAGTTGGAGGGCAGGGCCGGCTGGCAGCGGCGTGCCCTCGACGGGCTGCCGTACGAGAGCAGTTGGGGCAGGTGAGGGAGGAAGAAGACAAAGGGAGTGGGCTGGGCTGAGGTGGGCCTCGCCCTGGGCGGGGTTTAAGTGTTTTCCCATTTTCGTTTTGTTTCCTGTTTGCTCAATTTCTTTCAGTAATTAATTTATCAACCCTAGCATTTTTGTAAAATATTATTGGTGATTGTAAATTAGGTTTATATATTACTGAGGTGTCACAAAAAGTTTTGCAGCAAAATAAATTCATTGGATATTTCTTTTAAACATAAAATGCCCAAAGTAGGGGTTTTAACCTACTGTTTGAATTGTTTGGAATTTTCTGCAACTCCAAAAATTACCAAAGTTGGTCCAACATCATTTTAATGATTTTAGGCAATTTACAAAAATAGTTCCATGATTTTTGGAACAACTTTATTTCAGCACTTTTGTTTTAATTTCCATTTGAGGTAGTTTCAACTAGGGTTTGGTTTCATGATGAGCAAAATGCATTGGTCTTTGTGATTTGATTACCAACCAGCATGGTTTGGAAAGAGCAGAAGCAAAGTTTGATTAAGGACAGGGGATAACAGTGATTAGCAAACAGTGATAGTCAACAGTGATGATGATTACTGTTACAAGCATCTGAGGGTGTTACAAATCTCCCCCACTATAAGAATTCTCGTCCCGAGAATTTAAGTGGTAGCGAGGAAAAGATCGGGGTATTCATCGCGAAGGCGATCTTCACGTTCCCTAGTGGCTTCATCTTCAGAATGATTCGACCACTGAACCTTGAGGAACTTGACGGTATTGTTGCGAGTTCGGCGTTCAGACTGATCGAGAATGCGGCTCGGATGTTCTCGATAAGTCAAGTCTTGTTGCAGCTCGATCATATCATGCTCCACTTCGCGGATAGGATCCTTGAAACAGCGACGGAGTTGCGACACGTGGAAGACATCGTGGACTTGGGAGAGGTTCGGCGGCAATTCCAACCGATATGCCACGGGTCCACTCCTGGAAAGGATACGGAACGGGCCAATGTAGCGAGGAGCCAACTTGCCCTTGATACCGAAACGATGAGTGCCCCTCATGGGAGTGACACGGAGGTATGCGTATTCACCAGGTTGATACTCCATTTCACGGTGTTTGCGGTCATAGTTGCTCTTCTGACGAGACTGTGCGGCCTTGAGATTTTCTTGCACAATGCGAACTTGTTCTTCAGCTTCTTGGACAAGATCCGGTCCGAAGTAGGGTCGTTCCCCAGTTCCTGACCAATTCAGGGGGGTTCGACATTTACGTCCGTATAGAACTTCAAAGGGGGCCATCTTCAAGCTAGCCTGATAGCTATTGTTGTACGAGAATTCCGCGTACGGGAGGGCATCCTCCCATTTCATGCCGAAAGAAAGGACACAAGCGCGAAGCATGTCTTCCAGCACTTGATTAACTCGTTCAACTTGGCCTTGCGACTGGGGGTGATAAGCGGTGCTGAGATTCAGACGAGTCCCGAAAGCTTCCATGAAACTATTCCAGTATCGTGAGGTGAAAATGCTGCCACGATCTGAACTGATCTCCAACGGAATACCGTGGAGTGACACAATTCGGCAGATATACAAGTGTGCCAACTGACTAGCAGTGATCGTTTCCTTGACCGGTAGGAAGTGAGCAATCTTGGAGAATCGGTCGATGATGACAAAGATGGCATCGTTACCTTTCTGTGACTTAGGAAAACCGGTGACGAAGTCCATTTCGACTTTGTCCCACTTCCAATCAGGAGGAGGGAGTGGTCGCAACCAACCAGCAGGTTTCTGATGTCCGGCTTTGACGCGACTGCAAACGTCACATTGAGAGACATAGCGAGCGATATCTTGCTTCATGTACGGCCACCAGTACCGTTGACGAAGGTCTTTATACATCTTGGTACTGCCAGGGTGGATTGACAAGGTAGAGTTATGGGCTTCTTCCATGATATCCGGACCACAGTTAATGTGGGGCGGGCTCACAGGAACTACTAAGCGGCCCTTGAAGTACACAGTATCACCTTCATTAGCATCAATGGTAAAAGAGGAGGGCTTTCCCTCGGCGAAGTCCTGCTTGATCTTCACAATGTCAGGGGCCAGAGATTGTCTACTCTTGATTAGGGCGTCGAGTTTTGACTCGAGAACCAGGTTATTGGCGTAACCTTGAGGAACAATCTCGAGATTCAACTTGCGAAACTCTTCATACAGAAGTGGTTGCTGCACCTGAACCTCAAGTTCAGAACAGTAAGCCTTGCGGCTCAAGGCATCGGCCATCACATTAGCCTTGCCCGGGGTATATGAAATATCCATGTTGAAGTCGGCTATTGTCTCGAGCCATCGTTGTTGACGAAGATTCAGGTCTGGCTGAGTAAACAGGTACTTCAGACTTTGGTGGTCGGTGTAGACCTCGCAACGATTACCGACGAGGTAATGTCGCCACAGCTTCAATGCATAAATTACTGCTGCCAATTCGAGATCATGTGTTGGGTATTTGTCCTCGTGAGTACGCAACTGACGAGAGCCATAAGCAATCACCTTGCGTTCTTGCAATAGGACACAGCCTAAGCCTTGACGAGACGCGTCACAATATATCACAAAGTCCTTCTGAGTATCAGGGGGAGCGAGCACCGGGGGAGAAGTCAGCTTGTCCTTGAGTGCTTGAAAACTTTCTTGACATTTATCTGTCCACTCAAACTTGACGCCTTTGTGAAGCAGATTAGTCAGAGGCCTGGCAATCTTGGAAAAATTCTCGACGAAACGGCGGCAATAACTAGCGAGCCCGAGAAAACTGCGGACTTTCTTGACGGTCTTGGGAGGAGTCCAGTCAAGTATAGCCTGGATACGTTCTGGGGTGACGGCAATGCCATCCTTGGAAATCACATGTCCAAGGTAGGTTACTTCGGGAAGCCAGAACTCACACTTAGAAAATTTAGCGTAGAGTTTGTGTTCTCGAAGCTTCTCCAGTATAAGACGAAGATGTTCAGCATGTTCTTCTTCATTCTTGGAATATATCAAGATATCATCCAGATAAACCACGACGAATTGGTCGAGGTACTCCATGAAAATATAATTCATCAATCTGGAGAAGGTGGCTGGAGCATTGGTTAAGCCAAAGGACATGACGGTGTACTCGTACGAACCATAGCGAGTAATGAAGGCAGTCTTCGGAATGTCCTCATCACGGACCCGGATTTGGTGATAACCCAACCTCAAGTCGAGTTTAGAAAACACCTTGGATCCGGCAAGTTGATCATACAGGTCGTTGATCCGGGGAAGTGGGTATTTGTTCTGGATGGTGGCTTGGTTAATGGGCCGATAATCTTGGACCAATCGGTTTGTCCCATCGCTCTTCTTGACAAAGAGCGAAGGTGCTCCCCAAGCTGAGGAACTGGGGCGAATGAATCCTTTCTGAAGTGCCTTGTCGATTTCCTCCTTAAGTTCAAGGAGTTCATGTGGCGGCATCTTGCAAGGACGCTTGGCAATAGGAACAGTGCCTGGCTTCAAGTCGATGACGAATTCAACTTCTCTGATCGGGGGTATTCCCGGCAGTTCTTCTGGGAAGACGTCGGGAAAATCGCGAACGACCGGAACGTTCTCGATGCCTTCAAGGGGGGCGGCATTCAAAGCATTCATCATAAATATCTGTGTTTCAGCATTACGGGTAACTCGGGCGGTGTGGGTAACAATCTCGCCGGAGGGGTGTAAAAGTCGGACAGAGCTGGTGCCACAATACAGTGCGGCATCGTGAAATTTCAACCAATCCATGCCCAGAATTAGGTCTATGGTGGAAGTCTTTAGAACGATGGGGGAAACAAGGAATTCAATCCCTTCAATTTCAATGATGGTTCCGGGCACTATCTTGGTGGTTTGACATTGGCCTATTGGGGTGCGGACAACCATCGGTGGGTTCATTTTTTCTAGCGTGAAGTTATGCGACAATGCGAATGCTTCCGACATGAATGAATGCGATGCTCCTGTATCAAATAAAACAGTAGCAGGTACGGAATTAACGAGAAGGGTACCCATTACGGTAGCGGGTTGTTGCTGAGCTTCTTCAACATTGACGTTGTTAGCATGTCCACGGGCATAAGCAGCAGACCCAGTATTATAGTTGGGGGTCCGGTTGTTGCCACAACCATTTCCACGGCCAGCGGGGTGAACTACCAGTTTCTTCTGTTTCAGGGGGCACTCCCTGGAAAAATGCCCTGGTTGGCGGCACGTGAAGCATAATCCATCCTGAGGACGAAGGGGTGTAGCATTGGGTGGTGCAGGCAGAGCTCTTGGCATCTGCGGTGGAGGGGGCAGACGGGGTGCAGCATAAGACGGCCTTGGAGCAGGGATAGCTGCGTGGGTCACACTGGTAGGGAGCCAGATATGACGCTTCTGCGTTGCGCCCGAAGATGAGCCAACGTCACGATAACGCTTCAGAGAGTTCTTGTGCTCCATCTGGGCAGTCTCGACGGTGATAGCCTTGTTCACCATGGTGGTGAAGTTGGAGAAATCATGAACGGCAAGAGCGAGCCTGAGTTCAGGGTTGAGGCCACGACGGAACTTCTGCTGCCTGCGAGCATCAGTGGTGATCTCTCCTTCCGCATAGCGAGAGAGGTTGAGGAACTCGCGCTGATAGGCTTCAACAGTCATGTCGCCCTGAGTGAGATTGCTGAATTCTTCCGCCTTACGATCCATGATCCCCTAAGGAATATAGCGGGCGCGGAAGGCAGACTGAAATTCATCCCAAGTGATGACTTCTTCAACTGGCAGGGAACGCTTGTGGGTGCTCCACCACTGAGCAGCGGCGCCTTTCAGATGATAAGACGCAAAGTTCACATAGTCGGCTGGATCGACATTAGCAGACTCCAGCTCGTGAGTGATGTCGCGAAGCCAGTCATCAGCATCCAGCGGCTGAACAGTGTTGCGGAACATAGTGGGGTTGAGGCGGGTGAAGTCGTGCAGAGTCACGGTGGCATGCTGATGGTGGTGCCCATTCTGATTCGGCTGGGGGAACTGAGCCATGATATTCTGCATGAACTGACGATTCATCTCGAACTGCTGCATCATCGCGGCCATGTAATCCGGCGGCGGAGGTGGGTCGTTGGCAGCACGACCACGACCACGACCACCACGACCAGCCATCCTGCTTGAATTAACAGGGGTATTTCAGCGATGAACAACTTAACGAAAATACCGGAAACGAGTAAGAGGTAAAGCGACAACAAAGAGGAGGCGCGGATATATAGGAGTAGTCATATAAGACATACACATCCACACATAGAATCAACCGAAAATCGGGCAGCGTAACGTCGTAGAAATTAAGGAAAAAGGACTCTCTAGGCGGCGCGCAGACCGCGGTAAGGATTACACGACGCGACATAGATTCCACTATGTCAATCACGCCGCAAGAAAACTGTTGGCCACAGGAGTTGATGCCAGAGAACGCGCGGCCTGCCCAGAATGAGAATGGGATCCGCGGTCTGGGATCTGGCGTACGACGCCTGCGACACGACTCAATCAATGGGGGATGCACCAGAAAAACGCCGGGTGGAATCAAGAGAACGTGATCCTAATGTCAGCTTTTGTAAAACTTACCAGCAAGGATAAGAGCGTAGATTCCCAGAGCATAGGTAAGGAGAAAAAGATCCTAATACCATAGATATCACACGTAGTGACATCGATGTGGGCCCGTAAGCCAAATATTAAGTTAGCAAAATAGTTTTTTCAAAGTCTAGACTCAACTTCGACCAGGTAGTGGTGGGGTGGCTTCCTACAGGCAGTCAGCTCTGATACCAACTTGTGACGCCCCCAAAATCAGACCGTGTACAGTAATCATACACACAGGGTACACGACTGAGATTAGGGTGCCACGGTGATAATATCACAGCACAACACTAAACACAAAAGGATAAACAAATATATTACAATAGAAGGGGTCACGCGGACCCGGATATATAAGTTATACAAACCATAATATCTGAGTACAGACATAGTTAGTCAAGTTTTGCCTTAAGAAGGCTAACACAAATCACATCAGAGATACAGAACGAAAAGGCGAGGCCTCGTGCCTGGGATCCACAGTACTACTCCTGGTCAACGGGGAACTCGACGTCGTAGTAGGCGCCTCCGGGGTACTCCTGCTCCTGGGCTCCAACGTCGGCTGCAGCGGCCGATCAGGCAAAACAGTAAAGGAAATAAAGCAGGTGAGTATCTAGTATACCCGCGAGTCTTACGTCCGCTACTAAGCATTATGCATGATATCAACGGAATGAAGAGGCTGTATATAGTGGACTGAAGTCAGAAGTTCAGAGCAAGGGTAAGAAGCTAGGCCTATCGAAGACTAGCATCTCCCGACGATGTCTTACAGCAAGAGGTAAGAATCAGCCAACAGTTTATATAAAGCATAAAGTAACAATGCAGCAGAAGTTGCTGCCGCATTGTATAATAATAAGTTGTAATAATTAGCAATGCCTCCGAGTTCACCTCCTCGACATCCCCGCGAGGAAAAGAACTCGGAACCATATAGTTTAATAATAGTTTCTAGTGGTAAGATCCAGCTTCAGCATAAAGCGTCCTGTTACCGTGGACACGGCTATCGATAGATCAATCTTCCCTGTAGGGGTGCACTTGTGTTACGCTACACGCACGGATCTCCAGGGTGGCGGGAACCTTGTTAGGGAACGCTCCACCGAGGCTATCCGACACTTCATAGCCCATCTTTCAAACTCAACAGAGAGGTCATCCGCCGGTCTAAATCCTAAGTACGCCGGGCCTTGGACCCCAACCCAAACGTACTCCTGCACGGTGCGTGGCTGGCCGGTGAAGTTAAATCAAAGCAAATACAAATCACACGCCGCGGCAAATAAGACAACACCACTTCCCGGCAATCAGCCCGCGGTACTGCTGACGTCTGAAGAGTCCTCGGACGACACTAAGAAGCAGAGGAGCCCATAACTCGTAGTTCCCACGGGTAGGTAGTGCGTACATGGCATATAGCCAACTCAAGACATTCACTGAACCATTTAGCATTTTAATTAACCTGCGTGACAACCGTTATCGTTGCCTCGACTTAACCGACCCGCGGACAACGACAGCAGCCAGGACCACCAGTACATCGGTGCCTGCCCTGTCGTCCCACCAAGTCACTGCGGTTACCAACAAGGTGAACCGTCTCCTTACCTTGTCTCGCGTGTGCTCCTGGAGGAGCTCGACTTTCGTGGTTTGGTAACTCTCGCGGCCAACGATCAGGGGCCAAGCACACCGGTACACTGGTCGTACCCTCCCTGTCGTCCCGTCGCAATACCTCTCGCGGGCACCGTTGGGTCGCCCGACTGCTTACCTTTAGGGCAACCGTTACTCAAAACCCTATGGCGGTAAGACAAAGTCAGCCTCGAGTGGAGTACAAAGATTACTCCTTGATAGCTCACACTTGAGGTGACTAGGCATAACCCAGGTAGGGCCTGAGGCGGTGTCTGCATTGTACCGTACCTGTGCAGTTATAAATATTGTATCCGCGTTCACTCCCGTGAGTGATCACGGCCCTCTATCTAACCCTAGCTAACAATACGCAGGGTTTACTGCTGAATAATGCATAATAATAATAGGCAGCATAGGATAAAGGAAGGCACATCAAGGGGCGACAAAAATACAGGCTATGCAGTTGAATAGGATTGTAAACGTAGCAGCGGCAGTAACAATGCCTAGTGCAAGAAATGTACGGAAAGATAGGCGATATCTGGGGAAGAGAATGGCTCTGCTTGCCTGCAAGCTCGACGGTAGTAGTAGGGTCGTCGACGACGTAGTCGTACTCAGCAGCGGTGTAGTCGACGGCAGCAGCGGGGTCTATCGGAGATTTAAAGGGGCGAGAAACAATAAATACACAGCAATAATATACAAACATATGCATGACATGACAGATGAAAAGTTAACGGTGTTCTACCGCAGTGCCATGGAATAGGCTCGGAGCGGGAATTCATCTGAGGATGAACTACCGGCTCCGGGTGATTACCGGACAGGGTGTCTGAAGGGGGAAGGATCAAGCCGGAGGTGTCGTGGTTATCGGAACATCATAAGGGGGGTGTATCCGTGCTATTTGATCCATTCCGAACGTCTTTCGTGTTCGGAATAAATTCATCCGGGCACCCTAACGGTACCGGACAATTTATCGGACAGACGGCCCGGAGGGGAAATGTTCGATGTTCGTTGTGTTAGAGGGGTGTGGTAGACATACGGATAGCGTATTCGTATTCGTTATATTTTTCTGATCAACTTTCATGTATAAAGTTTTTGAATCCGAGTTACGGTTTAAAAGTTATTGAATTTCAAAGTTTAAATCAATTTAATGATTTTCTGGATTTCTTTTATTATTTATTTAAACATTATCCAAAACATTATCCACAACATTATCCAGAACAGTGCTGACATGTGGGACCCACCTGTCAGCCACTGTTATTTACAAAATATTCAATTTAATTAGAAAATGCCTCTGGACCCACATGTCATACACTGATTACTTATAAACTAATTTAATTAATCTAATAATCTAGTGGGACCCAGCAGTCAGTGACACTGGTGCTAACTAAACGTGTTTAATTAAGTTAAGTGGCCAGGGGTCCACATGTCAGTGTCTGGGAGGGTTTATCATTTGGTTAATCTTTTCAGTTTAACTAACCGAGTAATTAGCCGAGGGGGGGGGGTCCACTGTCAGTGGCTCAGGGGTCTGGGTTAAGCCCTAATTAACTATCTGACACCGGGGTCCCACCGGTCAGCCTCACCGGAACCCCACCGGCGACTCGCCGGCGACGAGGTTGACGACGTCGTCCTTATCGCGACAGCGGCGGCAGGCAGCAGTTGGAGGGCGGGGCCGGCTGGCAGCGGTGTGCCCTCGACGGGCTGCCGTACGGGAGGAGTTGGGGCAGGTGAGGGAGGAAGAAGACAAAGGGAGTGGGCTGGGCTGAGGTGGGCCTCGCCCTGGGCGGGGTTTAAGTGTTTTCCCATTTTCGTTTTGTTTTCTGTTTGCTCAATTTCTTTCAGTAATTAATTTATCAACCCTAGCATTTTTGTAAAATATTATTGGTAATTGTAAATTAGGTTTATATATTACTGAGGTGTCACAAAAAGTTTTGCAGCAAAATAAATTCATTGGATATTTCTTTTAAATATAAAATGCCCAAAGTAGGGGTTTTAACCTACTGTTTGAATTGTTTGGAATTTTCTGCAACTCCAAAAATTACCAAAGTTGGTCCAACATCATTTTAATGATTTTAGGCAATTTACAAAAATATTTCCATGATTTTTGGAACAACTTTATTTGAGCACTTTTGTTTTAATTTCCATTTGAGGTAGTTTCAACTAGGGTTTGGTTTCATGATGAGCAAAATGCATTGGTCTTTGTGATTTGATTACCAACCAGCATGGTTTGGAAAGAGCAGAAGCAAAGTTTGATTAAGGACAGGGGATAACAGTGATTAGCAAACAGTGATAGTCAACAGTGATGATGATTACTGTTACAAGCATATGAGGGTGTTACACTTCGTTGATCAGTAAATTGGTTGTGGATCCTAGTGCTGAACCACCCTTTTCCTTTAGTGATGGACTGTTATGCCGCAACGGCCGTATTTGGGTTGGATCTGACCCTGAATTACAGCGTAGAATTGTCTCTAACTTACATGCCAGTTCGGTGGGAGGACATTCATGATTCCCTGTTACTTATCGCCGAGTGAGATAGTTATTCCAGTGGTCTAAAATGAAGGCTATGATTCAGCAGCTAATTCAGAGTTGTGAGATTTGTCAGTTATCCAAACCTGAGCGTGTTCCTTATCCGAGACTTTTACAACCTCTGCCTGTTCCTCATCTTCCTTTGGATATGTTAACTATGGATTTCATTGAAGGGATTCCACCTCCAGGCTCCTTTAACTGTATTCTGGTGGTTATTGATAAGTTTTCAAAATTTGGTCATTTCATTGCTCTCAAGCATCCTTACATTGCAAGTACTGTTGCTGAGGCTTTCTTGGACATGGTTTATCGCTTGCACGGCATGCCGTTGTCCTTGGTCTCTGACCGCGATCCCATTTTACCAGTAATTTTTGGCAAGATCTATGGCGTCGCACTGGAGTCAAACTGCGCATGAGTTCAGGTCTGCACCCTCAGACTGATGGTCAAACTGAACGTGCTAACCAGCAGATTGAAGGCTATTTAAGGTGTTTCATCAGTGCACATCCATCTAAATTGTCTAAGTGGTTGCCGTTTAGCGAGTTATGGTATAACACGAATTGGCATTCTTCAACGGGTCTCTCTCCCTTTGAAATTGTCTATGGCCATAAACCTCGCTATTTTGGCATCGCCGCTGCTGACGCTATTTCTAACCCGGATGTACAACAATGGCTTGAGGATCGTCATGTTGTCATGGAATTTTTCCGTCAACATTCTGTAAGTGTAACATCCCAAAATTTTCCAAATTTTGGAATGTTAATAAATAATATAATATTGATTGAATTGTTTTGATTTTGGGGTAAATGAAAACTTTTCCCTTGAGTTTTTGTTTAAACCTTTACAAACCATTTAATAAAATTGGATAATCATTTATCCAATAATGAAAATTTTGGTTGTGAACTTTATTCAAAATTTCAAAGAATGATTTTCTTTCTTTTGTCCTTTTGAAGTTTGGTACGAACCACAATTAAATATTTCCGAGTGAGAATAAAATGACTTTCTTAAATTTATTGTGGTCCCATACTCATTCTCGAATTCTTATTTTGGAGTTTATTGGATATTGACGTTTAAGAGATATTTAAATATTTCCAATAATTTAATAAACAAAATGAGAGGAGATAATATGACTTCTCCAAAAACAGTATTTAATCTTTTTAGTAATGTCGTTAATGAGTTTTTTTTATAAAAATCTATTTCTAAAATCTATTCTGAGAGGGAAATATAGTTTTCCTAGACTCTCTATGTTTTATTTGGACTATACAATTTTATTTGCGAGTGTTTAACCCAAATAATAAAAATAGGATTCCTAAGTCAATTGGACTGAGGTCATCTATCTAATTTTTCTCCTATCTCTCTTTCCTTTTTCTTTATCTTGGGCCAAATTCCCACTAAGGCCCATAGCCCGAGCGAGCTGTCTTCTTCCTCTCGTTCGTTCATGTGTACGTGAACACAGAAGCAAATGGCCATGGCAACTGAAGCTCTTTCTCCTTTCCTCCCATATACTCTTTTGACTGATTCACTTCAGAACCTACATAAAAATTGTGGACAAGTTCATGAGGAATCCATTCATGGAAACAAACACGCGTTTTAATGCTTTTAATTGTCCATCATTTTCTCCATGAATGCCATTAAATTCATTTCCAAAACCTTGCTTTTAATGCCCATTATTTCTCCATAAATGCCATTAAATCTATTTCCAAAACCTCGCTTTTAATGTTCATTATTTCACCATGAATGCCATTAACTCCATTCCAAAACCTCACCCACTCTCCTTCTATGGACCTCCCATGACCCTATAAATACCGCCCCTAGGACCCCTTTGAACCACACATCCCCACGCATAAAGTCCCTCTCCAAAGCCCTCTCCTTCGTGCGCAATTTCTCGTCGGAGGAAAGATGCATCCACACTTCCGGTGAAGATTTTTGTCGCCATGAAAGGTACCTAGTCCATATTTCTTCCTCTAGTTTCTTCCCCTTGCCGATGCGCACCGTTGTGACATATTTTTCCTCTCGATTGCAAGGCCGGAGCACCCCGTCCGTGTCATTGTGCTCTTCATGTGTTCTTCTCTACTCCGGTGGAACTTCTCGGCTATCCGAAGGCGAACATGGAGCTATAACCTTGTCCATCGAGTAGCCCAAATCATCCTCTACCCCGTTCGGCTGTTCGTTGACGCCCTGACCTTTTTCCAAAATTCCGGCGAGATCTCCGGTGAGCCTTTCTCCCCTCTTTGTTCATCATTTTATTTTGTAAAAATCGAATGGGTACATACCTATCAGAACTTGCCATTTTGCATCCTTTTATTAATCCCGTAATTCATTTTAGCAAAAATAGTCAAACTTCAGAAATTCATATCTTCTATCCCGTAAGTCGGATTTCGACAAATTTTATATCCCCGGATTCCTTGGAAAATGTAGTTTATTATTTTCCAATAATATTCCACTTTTGATAATTTGAAATTTAACTCAAATTTATTTCTATAATTTGAGTATATTTGATATACATCTTATTCTATAATTTATTTGGAATATTTTCTTCATCAAATTTGATCCTTAAAATCAAATCTTTCTGTTTGGACAATTGTCACATTCTTTCCATCATATAAATACACTATTTAGTTATATGTCTTTTTTATATAAATTTGGCTACAAAAATTCAATCTTCTCAACAAGATCATCACGATTTCTATCGGATCTTTTTGAATCCAATCCAAGAATTGATTTCCTATTCAAATATGCATATGGACAAACCAACTGAGTTTGACATACTCTCCATCCAATTGATTTTATAATCAACCTCCAACATATCCAATTTATTTTACAATCCTCGGATATATGATTTCCATCATATTTCCATCCAATCCAACTTGATCCTATCTCAACCTATCCATGCCATAGTAATTAGTTTATTAATAGTAATAACTAAATATTTATGTTGTAGTTGTATCTTATTTGGATCTTGACTTTGGATTGAGTTGTGTGTTGAAGTGTTTCTCTTTTACCGTTAGATATATTGTAACGAGATGGAGAGATGACTACGAGTAGAATATTTCATCGTCAGGATCCAGGCAAGTTACTCTTTTGATCATGCTCCAGTATTACCTATATTTTTTTATATGCATTGTAGTCCAACTTAAATATTATGCATTGATAGGATTATATATTATGCTATGCTATTACACCCAGTAGTTCATTGAGGTAGGTCTGAACCTTATATCATTGTCGCCATCGTGTAGAATTATACTGCTTTGCTAAGTAGACGTGGATTGGGAAGTGATCCATTATGAGGTATGAGTGACTAAGTAGTAAACAGGACCAAGATAATCTTAATGAACCACCTGGGTGGAATGGTTGGGGGCACCCTGGAGGAACCAGTGGATTTGCCTGAGTGACCTGGAGATGGCCAGTAATCACTGCGGAATGCCACTCAGGCTTAAAGGGATCAATCATATTTTTCATAACTAGAAGCTTACGTGTGCAGCCACAAGCTATTATGGGCTCTGGCTTGGTTGATTAGTTGTAGTGACTCTTACTAGGTGGTGCTACAAACGTAGTTATGAGTAGGTGGGATGGGCACCGCCAGAGTGAGGGAAACTCTTCTAAAAGACCATGTCTCGACCTTCCGGTTCTCATACAACATGTAGTGTGACGAACTAAAAAGGAGGTGGTCGAGTCTTGTGGGGAAAAGTGCACAAACATCTGCAGAGTGTACAAACTGATCATGATTAGCCGTGTCCCCGGTTACGGACAACTTTGAGCATCTAGAAGTGGGAATGTTGACGGATCTCATCATCTTTAATTAATCAATCGGTTTAATCAACTTTGGGAATAGATTGACTTGGAGAAACCAATTCAATCATATTATGAGCTTTGTAGTACTGTTATGATAATCTTTGAGTAAGAAAAAATCAGCTTTATGCAAACTAAAACTCTTAGAGCTTTTCCACCAGCCAAAAATTGCATGTAGAAGATAGGTCTGTTATATATTTTTTTGGGAGTAACTTGCCGTACATTCAAAGTACTGACCCATTTTGGTCTGTAACCTTCGGTGTTGCAGGATTGTATACGACGAGTAAGTGATGCGATGTAGGGTTACGATGTCTACACTCAACTTTGCCGTTAATGTTGATGGGACTCCACTTATGTATTGTTTATTTCCGCGGTGTATTCTAGTCCAAAGGCTATAAGGTAATAAATACCATGTATTTACGTTACTTTTTGACATGTGATTCATGGTATTTCATCGAGTACTGTGTGTGCTAGCATACTGATCCAGGGATAGCACAGAAGCACAGTAGACTTGGTTCCCTTCGGGACCGGGTCGTTACAGTAAGGGCTCAACAGCGCATGAAAATCCAAGCGGATTGTCACCGAACTGAAAGGGAGTTTTCTGTTGGGGATTCTGTTTTTCTCAAGATGCAACCCTACATTCAGGCTTCGATTGCGTCTTGGGCTAACCACAAGCTGGCATTCAAATATTTTGGACCATTTCGTATTCTTGCTCGTGTGGGCGCTGTGGTCTACAAGTTAGCCTTGCCTGAAGGATGCCGAGTGCACCCGGTTTTCCATGTTTCTCTGCTTAAACGCCATCTCAAGCCAGATAAAGTGTTGAGTCCTGATCTACCTTCTACTACTGTAAGTGTTCAAGTACCCTTGCGTTTCTTGGATCGCTGTCTTATTCAGCGTGGTGGCAAGACTGTTGTACATGTGCTCGTCAAATGGAGCCACTCTCCTGATGCTCTGGCTACCTGGGAGGACAAGGAATTGTTGCTGCAAACTTTTCCAAGGGCTCCGGCTTGGGGGCAAGCCGCTTTTCGTCAGAGGGGCATTGTCAGGGACCCGATTGACAGGAGCCTGGATGGTGAACAGGTGCAGGCGGCAAGAAATGATGGGCCAGAAGAAGACACTAGAGATGGGCCCGTCCTGCGGCCCAAGAGACCAATGGCGTTCCGAAGGCGTTACAAGGGTCCAGAATGGACCAAGTGAGTGAAGGCTATATAAACGAGGACTCGCAAGGAAGACGGTGGCAGAGAGGGGATTTGGCTTCGGCCAGGATAGGCTAACGTGTGTGGTTGTTGTTGTTTAGCTACTGAATTCAAATTCCTTGTAATTGAGATCTATCCTGTGAGTTTAAGCATAAATTGGAGAGATACTAGCCAATCCCTTACAATACGCCCATCTCGGTACCTTGCAGCCGGATTGCCCCGAAGGGTGAGATCGGCTGGTGGTGTACAATTCAGCTACATGATGTCACTCCTCTGCATCTCGTGGTGCACCTCCTGGTAGTCTAATTAAATCCACTGGCCCGGTCGATCCCCTCGGCCACCTCCCGGCCTCGCCTTGGCTTCATCCCCTCTTCTGGATCATTTCTTCCTTGTTTTTTCTTTAGAACAACGCATCATTTGATATCTAGTGAACGAACATGAAGCTAGAACGTTGGTTATTTTTTGAGGGGATTGTAAACACTTTATTGATCAACATGGACGGTTTTTGGAATACAAGCCGAGTTATGAGGTATTAACAGCCACAAGTGGCGACCCCTGGAAAGACTAAGTGCATAACTAACTATGGAATGAACTTCGTTATTCGATCTACTAGAACTAACATAAAATCACACGCTGTGAAATTTTGCAAACGTAGACTGATCTCTTGGACAATAGCATTGTGGTAGTTTCCTCCTTCCTCTTGGATGTCCCTCAGAACCACCTTGCTCTCGGAAAAGATTGTAATATTCTGCAAGCCAAGGTCAACTGCTAGAGCCTGTCCCTCCCTACATGCCATTGAGTCCAGAACCCCCTGGTCAGTTAATCCTGGAACCACCAAAGATGATGATCCCATATACTTGCCGGCTGCATCACGACATATTGCGGCAACAGAAGCATTTCGACCATCTGCTGAAAGACCACCCGCAACCTTGATCATAGCGTTCCCCGTGGTCGTCTTGCGCCATCCAGAAGAAGGCATCGACCGGTTCACATGTGATAGCGATCTGGGTGCTGTTCTGGGATGGGCAGCCACATCCTTATTCCTCATCACTTCCAGCTCAGAAATATAGTTCTCAACAACCATATGTGTGCCATGTGGACTTTGAAAGATTTTCTCATGTATAGCCTTCCTTCTTGCTGTCCATATCGCCCATAAAGTTAAGACCAGACAGATGAACTGAGCATAAGGAAGCTTCTCATGCAGGCTGAACAACCAAAGTTTTGGGTTTGGTTCCTGAGTTTCTTCCATAGCCTCCACAATATCATTACCAGCAAGTGCCCAGACGCACCTTGCCATCGAGCACTCTATCAACGAACGCATCCAGGAGTCAACAACTCCACACAGAATGCAACTATCACTCGTAGACATATTTTTGTGTTTTCTGATGTCCTCCGAAGGGAGAGATTTCCTTGCAAGTCTCCACAAAAAGGTCTTGACCTTTGATGGGATCTTGAGCCCCCATAGGGCAGCCCAACCTGACCTGTCCTTGTCTCTGTTTGACGTCGAGCTTCCCCCCGAGAGGAGCTCCTCTCCCTGTGATTTCATGTGCGCAAGCATGCAATATGCCGAGCGCACTGAAAACATTCCCCTCCTGTCGTAGTGCCACGACCAAGAATCTGGGATAGCAACCGTACACAGGGGTATGCTTGATATCATTATCGAGTCGGCTTCGATAAAAAACTGCTCCAACTCCTCCGTTTTCCAGCGAGCTTCTGTATGATCAATCAATTCCGAAACCCAAACAGGTGGGTTCTGACCTTTCCTAGCAATAGGACTCATCTGGAAGTCCCTAGGGATCCAATTATGCTCCCAAATCTTTGTTTCCTTTCCATCTCCGATAGTTCGTTTGATACCCAGGCGTAAGGCATCACGACCCTCAAGCAAGGCCCTCCAAATCTGGCTGGGGTGGCTCCCCAGATTTGCATGCAATATAGTAGTCTCTGGGTAATAAACTGCTTTTATCATCCGGGCACAAAGGGAGTCTGGAGACGTTAAGAGCCGCCAGGATTGCCGAGCTAACAAGGCAATGTTAAAAAGCTCCATATCCCTGAAGCCTAGTCCTCCTGATAGTTTAGGTTGACACATCGACTTCCATGAGACCCAATGCGGTTTTCGTTTTCCCTCCTTACTTCCCCAGAAAAACTGCCTAATGATCTTGTCCAGGTGCTCACACAGACCCCTAGGCAGTTTGAAGCAAGACATCGAAAAAAATGGGATAGCTTGCGCAACAGATTTGATAAGAATTTCTTTCCCAACAGCTGAAACTGTTCTATCGATATATCCTTTCACCTTCTCCCAAACTCTATCTTTCAAATATTTGAAAGAATTAGTTTTTGATGATCCAATATCAGATGGAAGTCCCAAGTATTTCTCATTGAGGGTTTCCCTTTGAACATTCAGCACATCTTTGACCTCTTGTCTGCCATTCTTTGGACACCCTTTACTAAAGAACACTGATGACTTTGACATATTGATTCGCTGACCCGAAGCTTGACAATAGGTCTCTAGTAGGTTTGACACCTCCGTAGCACCTGAACCGTTTGCCCTGAAAAACAACAGGCTGTCATTTGCAAATAACAAGTGGTTTATCCGTGGAGCCGAGGGCTCCAACTGTAGGCCACTTAAATGCGAAGACTGGTCTCTATTTTTGAGGAGGCCCGAAAGGCCCTCTGTTGCAATCAAGAAAAGGTAAGGTGATATTTGGTCTCCCTGTCGGATTCCCCTTGTAGGAATAAATTTATCAAGTTGTTTCCCATTGAATAGAACTGAAAAATAAACAGATTTCACCAAAGCCATAATTCTGCTCACCCATGTTTCTGCGAAACCCAACCGTAACATCACAGCCTCCAAATATTCTCATTCCACTTTGTCATAGGCTTTCATCATGTCTAGCTTGAGGGTGCAATGGCGATGCTTCACCGCGTTGTTCTGCTTCATAAAATGAAAACACTCATAGGACACAATGATGTTATCCGTGATTAGTCTGCCTGGAACAAACACCGATTGCTCCGGGGAAATAATATCTGGGAGGATGATTTTCAAACAGTTCGCTTGAACTTTGGATGCTATCTTGTAGAGGAAATTACATAAACTGATTGGAAGGAATTGAGAAAGCAACAACGGGTTTTTTTACTTTGGGAATTAGAACCAAAAAAGTATTATTTATACATGCTGCATCATCCTCTCCTCTTACGACCCGGAGGACAGTTCTCACCACTTCCTCTTCACAAATCTCCCAATGATGCTGAACAAACTGAGCTGGAAAGCCATCAGGGCCCGACGCCTTGGATGGCGCCATTTGGAAAAGGGCAGTCTTTACTTCCTCACTAGTATACTCAGCCAACAGGGAAGCATTCATCTCCGCTGTGACCCGACATGGTATGTAATCGAGGACATCACCCATGTTATTCACCCCTTCTGACGAGTACATGTTGGTGTAAAACTGTGTTGTGATTGCTTCCAAATCCTCAATATCACGGATCATATCCCCATTATCATTCTGCAATGATTTTATCAAGTTGTTCCTCCCTCTCATAGTTGCTCTTAGATGGAAATATTTGGTGTTCTTGTCCCCGTTGGCCAGCCATTGAACTCTTGAGCGTTGTCTCCATAGTATCTCTTCTCTGTGATATAGTTCAACTAGCACCTCCACAGTTTTTAGTTCACTAGGATACGGCCCCAGGAGCTGACTTCAAGATTGTCAATTCATGTTTCAACTTCTTTATCTCTGCTCTAACATTGCCAAAGGTTTCCCGATCCCAATGCGCAAGAGATTCAGAGAGTTTACTCAGTTTTTCCTTCAAAAGTTCTACCGAGTTGCTCGCACCACCTTGGCCCCATCCCCCAGCGATAGCCGCTTTGTGGTCAGGGTGTTCTTCCCAACAAATTTCATAGCAAAATAATTTTGGGCCTCTATTCGCTACAACACCATCCTCCAAGTTCACCAACACTGGAACATGATCAGAGGTTGGAGCAACAAGATGTTCCACACCAGATGAGGGAAATAAAGCACTCCATGCTGGGTCCGCCACCGCCCGATCAAGGCGAACACGGGTGAAGGAGCCCCCCACAACCATTTTTTCAAAAGTCCACATGTTGCCTTTGTAGCCCAGATCTACCAGACCACAAACATCCAGGGCATCCCGGAAGCCATCAATCTGAGTTTGGCTCCTTTGTCCAATACCAGTGTACTCTGCGAGGTTTAGGACCTCATTAAAATGCCCCACAGCGAGGCATGGAAAACCCGCTTGAACCGCCAACGAACGCAACGCGTCCCATGTCTTGTATCGATCAGGCACTTGTGCCTCTCCATAAACACACGTCAACCTCCACTGTGAAGGCCCCAGATCAGAAATTTGGGCATCAATAAAATGATTTGAAGAGTTTGTGATTACCAGTTGTATGGAGTCATGCCAGTACATGAATAAACCGCCACTTCTCCCCGAACTTCCCACAACAAAAGATCTTGAATATCCAAACGTATCAGCCAAAAGTTCAGCACGTGTTTTCTGAATATGAGTTTCCAATAAGCATAGCACGGCTGGGGCATGTTTGTTCGCTAACTCGCGAACCTCTAGAACTGTCGCCGGGTTGCCCCGCCCACGACAATTCTAGCACAAAACATTCATTGCGTCCGACGGTCTTCCTCGAAGGAAGCCGCCGATATCTCATCATTAATTTCCATATCTTCCTCACCCACAAATTCACCCTCAACCCTGGTTTTCTTTTTGTTCATACTCTTTTGAGGAGTAAGGGTATTGTCATCCGTGGCACTAGGGCCTTCGAACTTATCCACCATCTATGAAACAATCTGGTTTGCCTGATAGGTTATAAGGGCCTGGCCGCCCTCCTTAATCCTATGATCCGACCCCTCTGGCTCATCCGATACAGTATCATCAGTTACCCGTTTACCCAACAGAAGGTCCTGGGTTCTAGCGTCCTGTGAGGTCACCTGATCAAAACGTTCTTCCAGATTTTTTTGCAGCAGGCGGAGGAAGGTTTTGGAATGCAGCGTTGAACCTCCAACTAGTGCTATTCTCCGCACTACGTCCACGTCCACGACCTTGAAAGAAGAAAACACCACGGCCTCTACTAGGAGCTTCATCTCCTCTTCCTGCCCCCGAGTCAAACGTCCTGGTACGCCCTGGTGCTCGTCTTGTCTCTGACCAGTTTCTGCCTCTTCCTCTGCCTCCATCAGCTAGGATAAATTTTCCCCATTCAAGCTTGCTTTCATCATGCACTCCATCTCCACATTCTTCATGCCAATGGCCCATCAGACCACATACCCCACAGAAGACTGGGAACTTCTCATATTTAACTTGATACCACTCCTTCTTATCTTTCGTCATGGAGACAATACGTGTTATTTTCTTATCCACTTTCATAGCAACTTTCACCCTCAAAAACTCGCCAACATAACCAGCAGGGAGTTTTAACTGAACCTCCAACACTTCCCCGATCGTCCTACAGATTCCTCTAACAATATTTTCATGTAAAAAATTGTCAGGAAGCTTATGAACTTGTGCCCATACTGCTATTTTATCCAACACAACGGCTTTTCAATTTGTCAAGCCGCCGTACTCCTCTATCAAGAGAGCCTTGTCTCTGAAGAACCACGACCCCATTGCTAGTGCTCTGTTCCAATCTGCAGAACACCCAAACTGGATTGTGAAAAGGTTATCATCCACTCTCCGCCATATAACATCTTTCGCTGGGTTCCAAGCCGATCTCATATCAGCGAACAATGCGCTAGGGCTAAAACTGCGATCCGTCAGTACTTGGGCAATGGCTAGCCACTTCGCCGCCGCCGGAGGTTCTTGCACCTCTTCCTCCCAGACAAAACCCTCCTCGCTATCCTCATGAAGATTTAAGCGTCTGAGAAAACTATCGATTGGATCCGTCGCTGTCTTCGAGCTCCCTGCCATCATAAACCCTAGATGGGATTATCCTGGGGAATACTTCACCTCCAAACCATACGAGAGAGAAGCCCTGTGCGATCCTACACAGCATGCTGTCGCCTGATAAACTCTTGATGCCAAGATCAAAACCCGTGTCGACCTAGATCGCCGGGGAGAGAAAACCCTAACTCGCCGGCTAGGGGAGAGAAAACCCAATTGGTCGGCGGTTGTGTCAACGCGGATAAGTCCATCGGAGAACGCTGGTTATACTGTTTCTTTACCAATCATGTGGAACGAGTGAGTATGATGGGCTGCTAAAAGGGCCCATTACACCAGAGTACTTGCATTTCGGTTTCTGGAGCAGTCCCCTAAAAAAACCATGGAAAGCTAGCCATCGTTTAATGCATATCACATCCAACAACCAGAAATGTTTAGAGTAGTGAAATCAAGGGTCGGAAATACGAAACATGTGAAAAGGCTCGCTTTATGCTCAGTTCTGCTGTCCTAAATTCATTTGCCCTGGTGTTGATACCCCTCCTCATTTTTCTTCCCTCCCGCCAAGCTGCTGCTCATACACATATATGCCTCGCTACTGCTCACATCCACATATACGCAAAAGCTGTTGCTGGGCACAAATCATCTGACAAAGGGATACCCGACGACCACCATCCGTAAGGGTATCCGGTGCATGGCAAGACTGGTGACCCACTAGAAGCCTCGTAAGGGCCCAACATCAGCGCGGTTAGCCCACCTGGGGCATTGGCGAGTAAACCACATGGAGTCCATGGCGTGGCATGCAATACAAGTATAATAGGAATCCTACTATAATCCTAGACGGACTCCTCGGAACCTAGCCTAATATACAAAGGCTGGGAGGGGACGTCCTAAACGTATCTATAATTTTTGTTTGTTCCATGCTTATTTTTGTGATATTGCTATATATTTTGATGCACTTTCATATCATTTACAACATATTTTGGACTAACCTATTAACTAAGTGCCCAGCGCCAGTTTCTGTATGTTTTTGTCCGTGCATTGCAGAAAAAAAGTGAAAAATAAAAGTGCTAAAAAATCCAGAAAATACCGGAAAAAAATCAAGACGGAAGACTCCAGAATCCCGAAGGATGGCCGGAGGGGGGGCACCCCCCGTCCAGGCGCCCGCCTGGCGCGGCCTAGGGGGTGGCCGCGCCACCTGGACGCCTAGGCCAGGGGGGCATGTTGGGTCTCCTAGCAGAAAACGATAATTTTTCTAACTAGCATCACCCATAACCCAAGATCTATTTAGCTGTATTACTGTAACGGAGAAGCATAGGATAACATACCTGGGGTGTAGTCCGTTGCGCGGAAAACGTTTCCGAAAACGTGGTTGATGAAGCTCTGTAACCTTTACAGCCCCCTGCCCGTATTAGCACCTCGCTGGGTGATAGTGCCGCACGTGAAGCACCTCGTAGCACTCGCACATGTATGAAACTCGATGACGACCTCCGTTCTCTGATCCAGCGAAGGTTGCGGAAGTAGACCTCTCAGAACCTGAGTTCGACAGCACGACGGCAACCGTATGGTGGAGAATACCCCAATCCCAGTACAAGCTCCGAACAAGGGGAGACCTAAGAGGGAGGGATAAGAGAGAGCGAAAGACCGGAGAAAACCGATCTCAATTCGGGAATATGATGAATTTCCTACGAATTTCTGTTGTATTAAATAAGTGAACCCTCCTCATCTATATTCGAGGGGCGAAAGGAGTCAACCCCTCCCCCCATAGAAATGTGGCGCTAATCCCTTGCTAGGTAAGAGGGCGCCACCCTCATGGGACGTAGGGCCCATGGCGCCTCCCCTCCCCTTTTTTTCTTTTTCCTTTATTTCCCCTAATGGGATTCTTTCATAAATAAGGACCATTAAACTTCTTAGTCTGAAATAAAATATTTTTAAATTATTAATCTATTTAATAAACAAATAAAACATATTATAACATCTCCCGGTCCTCCGGAAGTCCTTCCGGATCACTCCGAAGATCCTTCAGACCAACATGGAACTTTTCCGATATGTTCTTATCTCTTCCCCGTAACGCCGATAGTTTTGAAACGGTCTCCGATATTCATCGAGACCTTAAGTATGTTACCCTACGGTCCGAGAACACTCCAGACATAACCGAGACTAGGCTCCGATCAATGATCATCAGAGGGACCTGGATGCCCGTAATAACAACATGTGTATTCTGGATATTAGCCGATTGAACCGTACACGTTGTATTCCATTCCCTTAGTCATGTGATACTATATTAGTTCGAGATTCGATCTTTAGCATCACGATGCCTAATTAAATCTCGTTATTGACAAATCTGCTTTACTCGTTCCGTGATATTCCATCCCCGTGACCTAGTCACACGCTACACAACTTTATGGATTTAATATCACTGAGTGAGCCCTGAGTATCTATCCGTCATGTGGATTGAAAAATACCGCTCTTGATCCAACACCCGTCAACTTATCCCGCCGGAATACCCAAGATACACCTTTATGTCCACCCTATAATGGTGTGACGGTTGATACACTCAAAGCATCCTCCAAAGATATCAATTATATGTGATCTCACGGTCTAAGGAACATGCTACCACGTTCTTTAATTACAACACTGAACTTTCATGACTTGATCATGTTGCAATGGTTATGTTGGGTAATGTTCATCACGCCATTTATCTAATCAGGTGACCTCATCATCAATTGACTTGATTGTCCATGATCGTGAAAACCCCGATCATCAGTTGACCATGAACTAGTTATCACGAGAAGCTAACTAGGAACTCTGGTTGTTTCTATACCACACATGTATCATTGTTTCACTAATACGGTTCTAGCACAACATGAAACTGGTTATGAAATTATTTAGATATATGGTAGTAATCATTTAATATTTTCCTCTAGAGCATATATCCAACATGCCACTCCTCAGCCCCCCCTTTGGCATATATTTAGCCCTCGTCCCAAAAACCTACAGAGAGCTCTCCGTTCCGCGAAAAGACCTAATTTGCCAACGCCGCCACGATTTTGATCCCAGGATCTCCTGAATTCCTGTCTTAGCACCCTGCCGGAGGTAGGATTGACCTCCGAGGCCTTTCCATCACCATGATCACCTCCAGGATGCGCCGTGAGTAGTTGATACGTCCCAAACGTATCTATAATTTATGCTTGCTCCATGCTTATTTTGGTGATATTGCTATATGTTTTCCTGCACTTTCATATTACTTAATCATATTTAGGAATAACCTACTAATTCAGTTCCCAGTGCCAGTTTCTGTCTGTTATTGTCTGTGCATGCAGAAAAAGGTCAAAAATAAAAGTGCTCATAAAATTCCAGAAAAAAATACTAAAAAAATATCCAAGATGGAATACTCCAGAAGCCCGACGGGGGCCCTGAGGGGGACACCCCCAGCCAGGCACCTCCATGGCGCGCCAGGGGGTGGCCGCATCACCTGGCCGCCTGGGCCAGGGGGCCACCCCTCAGGCCCTCCTTTGGCATATATTTAGCCCTCAGGATTTCGTCCACTGTTCCGCTGCCGCTGCGATTCCGAACTCGAGATCGCCTGAAGAACCTGACCCGTCACCCTGCCAGAGGGATGATTGAACTTCGGAGGCCTCTCCATCACCATGATCGCCTCCGGGATGTGCCGTGACTAGTCCCCCTTGGAATACGGGTTCATGATCAGTAGCTAGATGAAGTATTCTCTCCAATGTTGTCCTTCTATTCTTAGCCCTTGTGAGCTACCCTACATGATCATGGCATCTATGTATTAGTTCCTATTTTTCTATGCTGTGTTTGCTGGGATCCGATGGATTATGAGATTATGTTCAGTTTGTGATGAGTAATATATTTGGTTTACCTTTATATTTTTTCTTGATTGTTCTTGCATGTTCCCCGTTACGTTCGTTACTTTGGCAAAGTAATAGATTGTAACTCCAATAGGGAGCGTTATGCATGATTGTGGGTTCATGCCCCCGATGTGTAGCTTGTGTGATGGAAACATGAGACTAGGGGATGTGCTGTTGCCACCAGGGAGAAAACAATGGTTCTTGTAATTGAAGTTGCATGGATTGCTTACATTGCGCATAGGTGTTAATGTAATTGTCTGTTTGTTTGAGCCTACAATTTGGTTGGGCTCGCATCTTAATACCAGCGAGATGTTCTGGATAGATATCTCAAGGTGTATGATTAGTGAGTAGATGCTGATGAATAAAAGGTCTACTTGTTTTGGTGTAATGCCCACATGATTGAGCCTCTTTACTTTCTAGTAGCATAATTAGCATTGCGGCTCGTTTAAAATTCTGTCAATTGCCTAGCTGTAATTTGTTCACCCAACATAGTTATTTATCGATTTTTGGGAGAGACACATCACTAGTGAAATTCATGGGACCCCTGTCCATATTTCCATCATAGATTAGATCGTTCACTTTTACTGCTTTTGCTTTCCTTTTAGCTGCAACCACTATTTCCACCCTTGTGTTTGATCCTTTGTAAACAACGAGACCGAAGAGATTGACAACCTCTCTTACTCGTTGGGAGCAAAGTTATTTGTTTCTATGTGTAGGTCCAGGTTAAGCAAGTGATATCATTCAAACGGCGCGTTGCTTGTTTCGCCACCTTCTTGTTGCGCTTGGAGTCCTATGGGAGATATAACCCTATCCTCTCAAGTTAGGGGAAATTTGCTGCCATCTATATCATAACCTTCCACTTTGGCTAACCAACGAGGAGGTCATATCTATACCTATCAAGCGAATTTCTTGTGCCGTTGCCGGGGATTCCAGTCTTCAAGATAGGGGAGTTGCACACAACCTCTTATCTTTGCTTTTTAGTTTTGCTAGTTTACTTTCTCATTCTTTATTACTAGCTACTATCATGTTTAGCTCTTGTTCTTCAAGCTTATTTATCTCTAAGAGCTGAGAATTAGAATATTATTTTTTAGGACTCTCTTGAGTTGCATGATTATCTTGTTTAGATAGTTGGCCTATTGCACTGGGTGTATGTGGAGTAGGTAATCAAGGTTTCTATGCTAAGTTTAGTAGTAACCTGCAACAATTTTGAGGTATTGTTTCAAGTAATGTTTGGACTTCTGTGTGTCAAGAGCTCAAGCCTATTAGTGATAGGTGTCGTATTTTGGTTCAACATGCTTATTTTCGAAATCTCCAAATATTAGTTGAGAACTCTAGCTACTAAAGAGATCACTAAACTCTACGGGGTTGTAAAAGAGTACCCTCATGTTATCATGGGTCAAGGATGCGCAAGGATAACCAAGCCCCCATACACTACTCTTAAAGTGTTTGTCTCTTTGTGAATCTCCTGATTAGATAGAGAGTTGCGGATAATAAGTGCATGAGTCCTTCAGACTAATGATAGTATTCGATTATTGGCACTTCCACCAGCCGTATTTTGCTAGCCTCTTCAATACCGCGCATTGCCCTTTCTCACATTGAGAGTCAGTGCAAACTTTGTCGGTGTATCCAAATCCTTGGCATGATTGATGGGTGCAGATAACACCTCCTCGTTGGTTACCCCAAGTGGAAGGTTATGATGAAGATAGAGGTAAATTTCCCTCGGTAAAGATACTAAGGTTTGTCTCGAGTAGAACTCCAAAGACTACAAGGTGACCACAGCGCCAGAGATTTTCTTGGGGGCGTGTTGATGTGGACCTGCACACAGAAACAAATAAGTTTTCTCCCAATGATTTAGAGAGGTTATGAATCTCTTCGGTCTTGTTGTTTACAAAGTATCAAACACAAGGGTGGAAATAATAGTGGCAACGAAAGGAAAGTAAAGAAGTAAATTGGAGCGGTGTAAACTATGATGGAAATATGGACCGGGGTCCCATTATTTTAACTAGTGATGCCTCTCTCCCAAAAGACGAAAACAATTATGCTTGGTGAACAAATTACGGCTAGGCAATTGACAGAATTATAAACGCACCGCAATACTAATTATGCTACAAGAAAGTTAGAGGCTCAATCATGTGGGCATTACACCAAAACAAGTAGACCGTTTATCCATCAACATCTATTCACTAATCATCCACCTTGAGATATCTATCCAGAACATCTCGCTAGTATTAAGTTGCGAACCCCAGCAAAACTGTAGGATCAAAGCAACAGACAATTGCCTTAACACTCTATGCGTAATGTAAGCAATCCTTTCAACTGTAGTTACATGCACCACTTTTTTCTCCCTGGTGGCAACAACACATCCCCTAGTCTCATGTTTCTACATTCAAGCTAGACATCGGGGGGCATGAACCCACAATCATGCATAACACTCCCTTTGGAGTTACAATCTACTACTTGGGCAAAGCGACAAACGTAACGGGGAACATGCAAAAACACTCAATAACAAAAATATAAAGGTAAACCAAATATGTTACTCATCACGAACTGAACATAATCTCATAATCCATCAGATCCTAGCAAACACAAAATAGAGAAACAAGAACTAATACATAGGTGCCTTGATTATGATAGGCAAATTAGAAGGGCTAAACATTGAAGCACGAGATTGGATAGAAGACATCACATAGCTACTGGTCATGGACCCATGGTCCAAGGGGGACTACTCACGGAACACCCAAGAGGCGATCATGGTGATGGAGAGGCATCCGAAGGTCAATCCTCCTTCCAGCAGGGTACCGGGACAACTTCTCCTAGCGATCCCGAGATCAGAATCGCGACGGCGGCGGAATAGTGGATGAAATTGCGTAATGGGGTTGCTCTCGAGGGTTTTCGGAGCGAGGGGGATATATAGGCCAAAGGGGAGCCTGAGGGGTGCCCCCTGGCCCAGGAGGCCAGAGGGCGCGGCCACCCCCCTGGCCGCGCCAGGAAGCCGCCTGGCTGGGGTGTGGGCCTCCTCGGGGCCCCCTTACGGCTCCTGGTCTCTTGTGTCTTGCATATTTTTATATGATTTTTCTGGAATTTTTCGAGCACTCTGATTTTTGACATTTTCCTGCAATGCATGGACAATAGCAGACATAAACTGGCGCTGACACTGAGTTAATAGGTGATACGTCCAAAATGCATCACTATTTTGTATCATAATTTACCACTATTCATTAATATATTTCACACTATGATGCTTCTCTCATGATGTTTTGGCTTGTTTTACACAGTTTACAACTTTCCGGTGCAAAAACAACAGACTCAGGAATCAGCAAGGAAAAGTGCACATAGAGTGTACATATCAGCACATCTCCAAATGACCTGAAACTTTCAGGGAAGAATTTTCTAAATAATTAAGAAGGAAACACAATAGAGCACCCAGAAGGCGGCCACCAGCCACCAGGCGGCCTGGTTGCTGATACGTCCCAAACGTATCTATAATTTCTGCTTGTTCTATGCTCATTTGGGTGACATTGCTATGTGTTTTTCTACACTTTCATACCTTTTTACACATATTTGGACTAACCTACTAACTCAGTGCACCCAGTGTCAGTTTCTGTCTACTGATGTCCGTGAATTGCAGGTTTTTACCCATATTTACAGAGCCCAAAAAATTCCAAGAAAAATATATAAAAATTCAGTGCAACAGAAGCTTCCGAAAGACCGAAGGAGAGCCGGAGGGGTCCACCCCCTCCCAGGTGGCCAGGGGGCGCGGGCCCACTCCTGGGAGGAGGGGCCACCCCTTGGTGCACCCCTTCGGCCTATATTTACCCCCGATGAGAAAAACCTAAAAAAGAGACCCCGCATCACGATTTTCACCTCTGTTCCACCGCTGCCGCGCTTCCAAGATCGGGAGCACCTGAAGACCTCTTCCCGGCACCCTGCCGGAGGGAGGATTAAACTCCGGGAGTTTCTCCACCACCATGAGCGCTTCCCGGATGTGCCGTGATTAGTCCCCCTTGGACCATGCTTCCATGACCAGTAGCTATGTGATGTCTTCTCTCCAATCTTGTGCTTCAACTCTTAGCCCTTGTGAGTTGATCTACATGATTAAGGCATCTATGTAATTTTTCCGCTGTTGCTAGGCTGTGTTTGCTGGGATCCGATGGATTATGAGATTATGTTCAGATTCTGATGAGTTATATATTTGGTTCTCCTTTTATATTTTGTTCTTGAGTAATTCTTGCATGTTCTCTGTTGCTTTTATTTTCTTTGGCCAAGTAGTAGATAGTAACTCCAAGAGGGAGCGTTATGCTTGATTGTGGGTTCATGCCCCCCGATGTCTAGCTTTAGTGATAGAAACATGAGACTAGGGGATGTTCTGTTGCCACCAGGGAGAAAACAACGGTTCTTGTAACCGCGGTTGCAAGGATTGTTTACCTTACACAAACTTTGTTAATGCAGTTGTCTGTTGCTTTGGGTTTACACTTTGGGTGGGGCTGGCAACTTAATACCAGCAAGATGTTCTAGATAGATATCTCAAGGTGGATGATTAGTGAGTAGATGCTGATGGATAAACGGTCTACTTGTCTTGGCATACTGTCCATACTTTTGACCCTCTAACTTTCTTATGGCATAATTAGCATTGTGGTGCATTTGTAATTCTGTCAATTGCCCAACTGTAATTTGTTCACCCAGCTTAGCTGTTTTATCGTCTTTTGGGAGAGATACATCACTAGTGAACATCATGGGATCCCGGTCCATATTTCCACCATTGTTTACACCTCAACTCTTTCCTTCTTTATTTCCTTTCAGTTGCAATCACCATCACTATTTCCACCGTGCATTTGATACTTTGTAACAACAAGACCGGAGAGATTGACAACCTCTCTGAACTCGTTGGGAGCAAAGTTATTTGTTGTTGTGTGCAGGTCCAGGTCAAGTAAGCAACCTCTAGGTTGTAAAATGGCGCCATTGTTTTCTTGCCACCTACTTGAAGAACTTGGAGTCCTACTGGTCGATTAAACCTTGGTATCTTCACTAAGGGAAATTTGCCGCCGACTACTTCTCAACTTTCCACTTGGGGTAGCTAACGAGGAGCACTACTTTAGTGGAATCAGTTGCGCGGCCATACCCTTGGTTGCGCCAAGTGGACGCTTGGTTGGAGGCCCCCATCCCCGGAGCTCTCCTTCGGCATACATACTACCAAAAACCTAATCCTTCGGGGGGGGGGGCAGCGGGAAGTTAGATAAAAAGTCCAGCCACTGCTCCGAGGCGGAAACCACTAGAGAAGAAAAGACCTTTCCAGCGGGTAGATTCCGCACGGGAGAACTCCTCCCGAAAGGGGAGATAGTCCACATCGTCATCACCATTGTCACGGGCATCATCGGTATCATCATCACCATCATCCCCAACATCAGTACCATCTCCATCTTCATCCCATCTCACTTCATCATCGCAATCCGTGTTGTACCTCGCACTATTCATCCCCTCTACTTTACCGGTGTTGGTTACTCTTTTGTGGTGATGCTATTAAGTTTTGTTGGAGGAATATTGATATGACCAGATTTTTCACCATATATTTATCACCTCTGACCATGACCTCTTTTATGTGTTGTGAGTAGTCACTTTAGTTCTTGAGGACATGGGAGAAGTCTTGTTGTTAGTAGTCATATGATGTTGAAGTAATATGTGTTGATTGGATATTTATGTTGTGGTGTCAGTCTTCTAGTGGTGCTATGTGAACGTTGACTACATAACACTTTTCCTTTTTAAGGACCTAGGGGAATGAATTGTGTATAAAGGATGCTTACGGTGGGTTGCCGGAGTGACAGAAACCCGAACCCCAGTTTGCACACTTTTGCACAAGGGAGTGTTGGGTGATGGCATAGAAGCGATAATGGCTTCTCGCCCTTCGTTGGTTACCCCAAGTGGAAGGTGAGAAGTAGGATAGCAACAAATTTCCCCTATGTAGAGGACAGGGTTTGTCTTCTGTAGGAATCCGACAATGATAAGTAGGTGGTTCGGCAAGTGATGCGCCGTCTGAAAAGAATCACTTGCTTCTCCTGGACCTGCACACGACACAAATAACTTTGCTCCCAACGAAGTTCAGAGAGGTTGTCAATCTCTCCGGTCTTGTTGTTTACAAAAGATCAAACACAAGGGATAATGATAATGATAGCAACTAAAAGTAAATACTGAAAAGTAAATGAGCGTGTAAACAATGATGAGAATATGGACCGGGGTCCCGTGATGTTCACTAGTGATGTCTCTCTCCCAAAAGACGATAAGACTTCTATGCGAGGTAAACAAATTACAGATGGGAAATTGACAGGATTATAAACGCACCGCAATGCTAACTATGCTACAAAAGAAAGGAATAGGCTCAAAAGCATGGGAAGTACGCCAAAATAAGTAGACCGAAATCCATCTGCATCTACTACTAATCATCCACATTGAGATATCTATCCAGAACATCTCGCTGGTATTAAGTTGAGAGCCCCACCCAAAGTGTAAACCCAAAGCAACAGACAACCGCATTAAAAAGAACTTTGCGTAAAGTAAACAATCCTTGCAACCGCGGTTACAAGCACCGTTGTTTTCCCCCTTGTGGCCACAGCACATCCCCTAGATTCATGTTTCTGTCACTCAAGCATGCCATCAAGGGGCATGTACCCACAATCGAGCATAACGTTCCCTCTTGGAGTTACTACCTACCACTTGGCCAAAGCAATAAATATCAACGGAGAACATGCAAGAATTACTTTGGAACAAAAATACAAAAGATAAGAACCAATTATATTACTCTATCATAATCTGAAAATAATCTCATAATCCATCAGATCCCGTCAAACTCAGCATAGCAAAAGCAGAAAGATTACATATGTGCCTCGATCATGTAGGACAGCTCATAAGGTCTAAACCATGAAGAACAAAGAGGGGAGGATAACATCACATAGCTACTGATCACGGACCCATGGTCCAAAGGAAACTACTCACGACACATCCGGGAAGCGTCCATGGTGGAGGAGAAGCTCCCGGAGGTCGATCCTCCCTCCGGCAGGGTGCCGGGAAGGGTCCTGACGATGCTCCTGATCTTGGAAGCGCGGCGGCGGCGGAACAGAGGAGAGTTTGCGAAATAGGGTTCTGTCTTCGGAGGTTTCCTGTGACGGAGATTAAATAGGCGAAGGGGGCCCACCAGGAGTCCAGGTGCCCACTGGCGCGACCAGGCCCCTGGCCGCGCCAGGTGGACGCTAGGGCACCTGGTGGTGGCCCCCTGGCCCTCCTTCGGGGCACTAGAAGCTTCCGGTACGCTGATTTTTTATCTGATTTTCCTGGATTTTTGGAGCACTTTTTATATGGGGGAAAACTGAAATAGAAAAACAAAAAAAAACAGGAACTGGCACTGGGGTGCACTGAGTTAGTAGGTTAGTCCAAATATGATAAAAGGTGTATGAAAGTGTATCTAGATCATAGCAATATCACATAAAACATGCATGGAGCGAGCAGAAATTATCGATACGTTTGAGACGTATCATTGGGTCCTACAGTTTATTGCTACGGTTATGTTTTACCTTAATTTCTCTCTTGTATTTGCGGATGCTTGCAAGAGGTTTAATCGTAAGAGTGCACCTGTCTTAGTCTAGGCGGTGTGCTAGCTTAGGTCCACCCACACAACACTTATCCAAACAAAACATATTACTATACGGAATATGGCGAAAGTAACTTGACTACCTCTTTCGTGTGTCCTCAGGAACACTTTCATCTTTATTAGAAAAGTCCACGGGCTTATCCTTTGTGTTCAAAAGGACCGGGCCACTTACTACACCTCACCATCATTTAATTTACTTGCTTTTATTTAATTTTTGCTTATTCCAGAAAATCCATAAAAAGTTACCTTTCAGTACTTGCAATTATTCCTTGCTCAAGATCACTTGTCATTACCTTCTGCTCCTTGTTGGGTTCAACACTCTTACTTATCGAAAAGGCTACAATAGATCCCCTACACTTGTGGGTCATCAAGACCATTTTCTGGCGCCGTTGTCGGGGAGTGTAGCGCTATTGGTAAGTGAAATTGGTAAGGAAACCTTCACACTGTACATGCTATTTTTATTTTGATGTTATCACTTTTTATCCTTTTGGATAATTCTGCTATTGGTTCTTTGCTTGTGGGGAACCGTCCCATCACGGTTGTGGTGGAGAAGTCTCCTCCACCCACTGAAATTGTCGCTTTCAAAATACCAACTGGTTTTATTGATCATGTCATAGCTAATTGTTATGCAGAAGATCGACATCCTGGTGATCATCTGCACATCTTTAAGAATCATGTGCCTTATTTAAGCTTGCAGATGTATCCATGGATTTTTTCATGATTAAATGATTCTCTCTATAATTAACAGATAAAGCTTGGGACTGGTATAAGCTTCTCGATAACTCTCATATATTAAATTGGTAAGAGCTTATGTCTCTCTTTTATACCAAGTTTTATCCTCTTCATGAAATACATCGAGACATGAATTATATTTAAAACTTTTGGTCTCGTGACGAAGAAAGTATCGCCAAATCTTGGGGGAGATTGAAATCCCTAATGCTCAAATGCCCCAATCATGAGCCCCCAAGGAAATTATTCCTAAAAATTTTAATGCAAGAATTTCTCGTCAAGATAAAGAGATGCTTGATGCCTCCTCTAGTGGGGTGTTTCCAAATAAAAGAGTTGAAGCTGGATGGGATCTAATTGAAAGATCCATAAGAATACTGAAGATTGGGAGATTGATGAAGGTAATGAACCAGTTATAAATTATGAGCATGATTATATTAAGAGCTATGTGAAAACTGATTACTTCAATACCTTTTGTGCTAAGATTGGTCTTGATTCCTAGCTTCTAATTGATTTTTTCAAATACTTTGCTTCTCATTTTGATTCTTCTAAGAAGCAGGAGGATCAACATCATAATCCCATTAAAGAATTACTAGTTGATATTAATGTTGTTGATCCGATCTTACCTGCAGTTTTTTATGAGAAGCCCCCTTTTCCCACAAGGATAAGGGAGCATTCTTTAGTCACAGGGATAGTGAATAAAAGTGAAAGAAAGGCTGGTGAGCATGAGGATCTGATTAAGGTCGATCCTCAAGTTGCATTAGTCAAGGATCTTGTTACTAGTAATGTTGAGGATTCTACTACAATTTTTTGTGTTGTGTCCACTAACCTTGTTACAACCAAGAATAAAAGCCCAATTTCAGGTACTCCAGTTGTATTTGTTAAAATAGGAGTCTGGTGGAATACTTCACTCAATGCTGATGGAGGGGCTATGGCGTAAGTGCATGGAGAGTCGAAGCCTATTTCAGTGGGAAAAGCGAGGGACATGTTGTTCGGACTATGGCCAAGGGTTCGAGGGATACGTGAAACTCGACATCAGTCGTGGATGATCAGTGTTTCTCTGTAGTGGGGGTTGAGGTGGTGAGGGTCTGCAGCCCAGGAGACTCGACCAGGACAGCAGAGGCTCGATGCAGTAATAGCGGCGAGGCGTGCAACAAGCACGGGACACAGCGACAGGCAAGGGCACAGAAGGTCAGACGAGTTGTGCAGGGGGTGCTGAAGCAGTGTTGACGAGTACCATATTTAAGTTGGTGACTGGGTCTATGGAGATTGACGTCAATGATAGACAAGAGTCAGCCACAAGTAATCTGAGAAAGTGGCGGAAAGTCTGGAATTTTCAAGAACCGAGAGAGTACATGGCCGTATATTCTGTGGTGTTTAATACACATGGTAAAATATAAATGACGAGTACAGAAGGAGGCAGAGTGCTATAGTGGTGGGACATGTCAGAGACTATCCGGAAAAGGGGTGAGACAACTATGAATTTGACTCAGGGTGACACAGGGCAATGGTGAAATTTATTCATGTCCCAGATATCAGTCAAAAAGAGCTAGGATGTTGAGTTCAGGTAACTCTTATATTTGGCGACCAATATGTGAGTTGTTCACTTTCACGCAGACAGTGATCGGTGTGTGATGCCGTTGAACAGATACTTCGGAAGTTGGGAGCACAAAGTAGAGTAAAAAGGAACTTAATTTTGCTCGTGTGTTGACTATGGAGATGACAAGAAGGGACAACAGTTGCAGGTGGAGTCACATGAAGTCTGGGTGTAGCAGTGGTGCTCATCCTGCAAGTCCAAGGTACACGGAGGTTCGCACATGGAGGCTTCAAGGTGGCGAGGATCTATTCGTCAAGGTGGAGTGTTAAAATATATGTGCCGAATATCAGGTGTACTAGTTTTGCTATAGTTGGACTTGTAATAGCGGTGGGTTAGGTATTTGAGTCTGACACGTGTAACCCGGGCGTATTATATAAAGGCACCGCGTGTTAGCAAAATAGACTAGACACAAGTTGCTAGGCTAGATAGAGATCAAGAGAGGGACGGTCCGGCGCCCGTGGCGGGGGCGACCGGACCGACCGTGGCGGGTGGTCGGAGCGCTGTCGGATTGTCGTGGCGGACTTGTCGTCGACTGTATCATGTGATTTGCTACATGGGGAGGAGCGCCTGTAGTAATTCCCCGGGAATGTCGCCATGTTGGTGAACCTCGTTAACAAATCTCGGTGTCGTGCTTGTGCTTAGTGATTGCTTGATCCTCGGTAGAACGATATGCGATTCAGATTATTCTAACAATGTTGATATCTGAATAACCCTAAAGGACCAAACCTTCCTTTCCCTTTTGATACCTGCATCCAAGATTTATAGTGCCCTTCACATAGCGCAAGATTTTCTTGACCGCGCTCATGTGTTCGATCGTCGGATTCTCCATGGAACGACTCACGATCCCAACTAAATACGCCAAGTCAGGTCGGGTATGCACCAAATATCTTAGGCTGCCCACAATGCTTCGATACTTTGTGGTGTGCACCGGCGAATTTGAATAGTTTAACTTGCTCAACTTGTGACGTTGGTCCATTGGAGTTTGCACCTTGTAGCAATCTGTCATGCCACACTTGTCCAATAACTTGACCGCGTACGCGGATTGACGTAGGGAAATTTCTCCAGAGCTTTGCTTCACTTAGATGTCTAAGTAATAGTTGAGTAATCCCAGATCGCTCATGCTAAAATTCTTCTTCATCCGCGCCTTGAAATATTCAATCTCTTGCATGCTATCTCCGGTTATAATCAGATCATCGACATATACTCTGACTAGCAGATTTGAACCTTTGGAGTTCTTTCCATAGAATGCATGCTCGAAGGGACATATCATGAACCCGAGCGAGACCAAACTGTGGTCCAACTTTGTGTTCCAAGCTCTTGGCGCTTTCTTTAGCCCATATAGTGCCTTCTTGAGCTTGTAAACTTTCTCTTCGTCGCCTTTCTTCTAGTAGACGAGGGGTTGTTCCACATACACTTATTTTGTGAGATCAACGTTGAGGAAAGAGGATTTAACATCCATGTGATGAACCTTCCAATCCTCTTGTGCTGCCAAGGCTAGGAGCAGCCTCACAGTCTCGAGTCGAGCAACCGGTGCAAACACCTCCTCATAGTCGACTCCTTGACGTTGTACGTAGCCCTTCGCGATGTGTCTTGCCTTGTACTTCCCAATAGTACCCTGTGTGTCTTTATTTAACTTGTAAACCCACTTCAAACCTATGGCCTTGTGGTTGGAAGGTCGGGTTACCAAAGCCCACGTTTCGTTGCTCCCAAGCGCCTTTATCTCCTTGTCCATGGCGTGCATCCAACTTGGATACTTGCTCGCCTCTACGAAGTTCGCTGGCTCCTCAACTCCGATCAAACATAGTCCAGAGTACTCGAGCGTAATTGGCTTTACATACTTTCAGACTTCTTCGAGGGTCTTGTAGAGATGAGGCCCAGAAGAATCCGTGGCTTGCGAAGGATGTGACACAAATTGTGCCGGCGTTGATACATTTGAGGAAGATGATGGATTTTCGGGTGATGCCGGTTCGTTGGCATCCTCCTCGTCGTGACCGTGACCATCATATTGATTTTCGCTGTCACCCTCGAGATCTCCACTCGCGTCATGCGCGTCGTGCACTAATACATCCCAAACGTATCTATAATTTTTGCTTGTTCCATGCACTTTTATGTGACATTGCTACATGTTTTGCTACACTTTCATACCATTTTACACATATTTGGACTAACCTACTAACTCAGTGCACCCAGTGCTAGTTTCTGTCTGCTGATTTCTTTAAGTTGCAGGTTTTTACCCCAATTTTCAGAGCCCAAAAAATTACAGAAAAATCCTATAAAAAAATCAGCAGAACGGAAGCTTCTGTAGTACCGAAGGGGGACCAGGGGCCCCCACCAGGCACCTAGGCGCCCTGGTGGTGCGGCCACCCCCCTTGCCGTGCCAGGTGGCCGCCTGGGCGCCCTGGCCAACCTCTAGCTCCCTCCTTTGGCCTATGTTACCTCCTCGCCCCGAAAACCCTCGAGGAGAACCCCACATCGAGAATTTACTCTCTGTTCCGCCGCCGCCGCGCTTCCAAGATCGAGAGCACTAGAAGACCTCTTCCCGGCACCCTGCCGGAGGGAGGATTGACCTCTGGGAGCTTCTCCACCACCATGGACGCTTCCTGCATGTGCCGTGAGTAGTCCCCCTTGGACCATGGGTCCAAGGCCAGTAGCTATGTGATCTCTTCTCTCCAATCTTGTGCTTCAGTTCTTACTCCTTGTGAGCCGCCCTACACGATCAAGGCACCTATGTAATTTTACTGCTGTTGCTATGCTGTGTTTGCTGGGATTCGATGGATTATGAGATTATGTTTAGATCGTGATGAGTTATATATTTGGTTTACCTTTTATATTTTGTTCTTGACTAATTCTTGCATGTTCTCAGTTACTTTTTATTGCTTTGGCCAAGTAGTAGATAGTAACTCCAAGAGGGAGCGTTTATGCATGATTGTGGGTTCATGCCCCCTGATGTCTAGTTTGAGTGACAAAAACATGAGACTAGGGGATGTGCTGTGCCACCAGAGAGAAAACAATGGTGCTTGTAACCGCGCTTGCAAGGATTATTTACCTTACGCATAGATTGTTAATGCAATTGTCTGTTGCTTTGAGTTTACACTTTGGGTGGGGCTCACAACTTAATACCAGCGAGATGTTCTGGATAGATATATCAAGGTGGAGGATTAGTGAGTAGATGCAGATGGATTTCGGTCTACTTGTCTTGGCGTACTGCCCATACTTTTGAGCCTCTAGCTTTCTTGTAGCATAATTAGCATTGCGGTGCGTTTATAGTTCTATCAATTTCCCAACTGTAATTTGTTCACTCAGCTTAGCTATTTTATCGTCTTTGGGGAGAGAGACATCACTAGTGAATATCATGGGACCCGGTCCATATTTCCCCACTGTTTACACCTCCACTTTATTTAATATTTTTACTTTCCGTTGCAATTATCACTAATATTTACCCTTGCGTTTAATCCTTTGTAAACAACAAGGCCGGAGAGATTGACATCCTCTCGGTACTCGTTGGGAGGAAAGATATCTGTTATCTGTGAAGGTCCAGGTAAAGTAAGCAACCTCGGTTGTGAAGGACGCCATTGTTCACTTTACCACCTACTTGTTGACCTTGGAGTCCTACTGGTCGATCTCAACCTTGGTATCGTCACCAAGGGAAACTTGCTGCTAGGCTACATCTCAACCTTCCACTTGGGGTAACCAACGAGGGGCGAGAAGCGATCAAGACAATTTCTGGCGCCATTGCAGGGGACTCCAATCTTCAAGATAGGGGAGTTGCACACTGTCTTTTATCTTTGCTTTTTAGTCTTGTTAGTTTACCTATTTTATCTTAGTGTCTTTTATCAAAAATCACAAAAAATTAGTTACCTTGTTTTCAGTTGTCCTTTCTATTTAGTCAAGCATGTTAGGACTTGGTTCTTTGAGGGAATCAGAGGTTCTAGATTTCCATCAAAGGGATGGAGAAAATATGAAGAAGGCATGGGACCGAATTTCTGATGCACATAGGAGAATTATGCCTTGGATACCTATAAAAATTGTTCTTAGAAATTTTTACCATGGTCTTTTTAGATGGTGTAAGCACTCCCTTGATATTATAGCTGAAGGAGATTTCTTAGAGTGTGATGAAGCTAGAGCTCTTGATATTATACATGGTCTATCTAGTTACTTTGTTTATGATCGTAGTTTTGATACTGTTATAGATAGACTTGCTACTATTGAAAAGAGAATGGATGCTCTAAAATTGAGGAAACTAGAGAAACCCAAGCCCAATAAGAAAGATATTTTGGAGATAGACAATGATTGGGAGCCTTTTGTTAGAATTAGCATCTCTAACCAAGACTTCCTTGCTTATTGTGATATTGGATCCATGGTTTCTACAATGCCAAAAGTTGTTTACGATTCTTTAAAACTAAACATTGACAATTTTTCATCTTGTCATGAATATGCTAATGGAGATATTTCTGAGATCTAGGGCAAGGTAAAAGATGTCCAGGTTACATTCTTTAAAAGGAGTGCAACCGTTGATTTCTTCATCATGGAGCCAAAGCAAGGAAACATAGTACTTGGAAGGGACTTCCTCCGAGCCGTAAAAGGCTTCATTGATATAGGTAAAAGACACATTCGCTTACGTGGAAAGGCGAAAGGTACGTATCATTTTCCTAAAATAAATAAGGATGAGCCTGTTGAGGAACCATTTGAAGGTCTTTATGACTCCGATAACTATGATGACTTTTGATTCCTCTTCTTTGTATCTTGCCTAGCTAAAAGGTGTAAAAGAAAGCACTTGTTGGGAGGCAACCCAAAATGTTTTTAGTTTTAGTTTTAGTGGTCTTTATGCTTGTTATTACTGTAGCAACATCATTGTATCTTTATTTTCAATCTTTGTGCCAAGTTTTAGCCTCCGTTTGCAAGAAAGTTCAAAAGTTGTGACATGCTGTCTAGAAACAGATTCTGTCCCCTTGACGAAAAAAACTTTTTATCTGAATTTTTTTGACAATATGCTCTATAGAATTGGATTTATTGTGTCTGTTCTTAGTTTTTTGATATGAGTTGCAGAAGTACCCCGAAAAAGTTATTTACTACCTGCTGGTCTGTTTTTCACAGATTCTGCCACGTTTTGCGTCTTCATCGTTTTGAAAATCTTAAGCTTGAGTTTTCTTTGCAAGAACTTTTTGGCAACCTTGAGAAACAATAGCTATTCAAGAATATTTTATTTCCAGTGGAGAAAAAATATTTTTATCATGGGTACTAACCACTCTAATCAGCTTATGCCGAGTTTCGTATGAAGCGAGTTTTCAAGTATGCGCAGGGAGATGATGAAAGAATATTCGGGAGTGTCAAGCGTTCAAGCTTGGGGATGCCCCCATGCACCCCCAAAAAATATCCAAGGATACTCACGGATCTAAGCTTGGGGATGCCCCAGTGCATCCCCTTCTCCATCAACAATCATTAGTTCGTCCTTCTCCATGCTATATTTTTATCACTTCATATATTATGTGCTAAACTTGGAGCATCTCGCTCTTTACTCTTTAGTTTAAATATTTTGTTTTTCCTGCTGTTCATAACTAGTTGGATCCTACTCTTCGTTGTTTGGGAGAGAAACACGCTCCACTCCACCCTAGAACACAACATAGGTGTTCATGCTTATCTATTTGTGTGTTCTCTATCTTTTCATAGTTACTGTCATTCTTAGCTCTTAGTTTTCATGCTTATCTTCTTAAGAGATTTTATTTAGGTTGTTCTAGGAACTCTCTTAGTTTTCATGCTTATCTTTTTTAGAGAGTGGTCTTGTTGCACTGATTTGTGTGTCTTGGATGAGTAGGTAATTAAGGTTGCTATTACAAGTGTAGTGGTAACATGCAATAGTTTTGAGGTATTGATTTGAGTAATGTTTGGACTTTTGGTGCCAAGAGCTTGAGACTATTAGTGATAAGTGTCGTATTTTGGGCAATCCGTGCTTATTTTCAAAAACTACAAAAATTAGTTGGGAACTCTAGCTACTAGATGGCTCGCTATCCTCTGGAGGGGTTGGAATATATAAAGTACCCTGATCACGTACCATGGGTCGAGGATGCGCAAGGATAACCAAACACCCATACACTCCTTGTCGGGGTACTTGTCTCTTTGTGAACCTCCCGAATAGATAGAGAGTTACCGATAATAAGTGCATGAGTTCTTCGGACTAATGCGAGTATTTTTCTAGCCTCTTTGGTACTGTGCATTTCCCTTTCTCACCTTGAGAGTTCGCGCAAACATCACCGGTGCATCCAAACCCTTGGCACGATTTGCTCTGTCATCATAAACCTCCTTATATCTTCCTCAAAACAGCCACCATAGCTACCTATCAAGGCATTTCCATAGACTTTCGAGATACATTGCCATGCAACATCCACGATCTCATGACTTGGTCTTCATGTCATACATGCTTTTGCTTGATCGAGGATCCGCATGCTAGTTGGGCTTTGTCCTTATTATTGCTACATGACGCGCTAGTATCATTGCATATCCTGCTACACTAGTAGAGGCATACATTTGCATACATCATGATAGTTTTAATTCTTCTTTATGCTAAGTACTTCTTGTAAAGGGTGAAGATCTTCTTTATATTCTTATAAAATATAGAGTGTTTCCCTTAAGAAAGGAAAATATTCCAAAGAGGACAAATGTGAGATAAATAGAAAGAGTTAGTGAGGCCATAAAAATACAAAAAAGAGAAAAGAGAGAAAAAGAAATAAAAAGAGAGAAGGGGGCAACACTACTATTCCTTTTGAAATATCCACACCCGTACTCCTTTGTCATATTTGTACTCCATAGTGATTATCATTCATGCATAACTATGTGGGGACCCTTACACTATAGAACTTGGCTTGCATATTCCAATGATGAGCCTTCTCAAATGATCTCTAGGTCTTCATGAGCAAGCAAGTTGGATGCACCCACACTAGTTCCACTGGAGAGCTTACCTTAGCTCATATGTGCACACGTTGCATGGCAATCCCTAGTCCTCACATCATATCTATCATTTGGCTTTCTCTCTCCTATGATTGTCCTCATTGATGTGAGCCTTTCACACCATTTTGTCTTCCTTCCCCATCATTTCTCTATTTGCCATCCTAAGTGCCAACGTATCTTGCTCATGCTCAACGATTGCATGAGTGCTCAAAGTCGACAGGGAGAGGATCAGTTTGACTTGTACCTGACTAGTGGTCTGGGAATGAGTCAAAATAAGATCCCGAAGGAGACTAAGTATAAAAATTTAGTAGATTGATTTCTCAATTAAACTATATATTATTTTTTATTCTCTAAACCCATATCCCACTTCTTGCACGCAAACACCAGTTGGAGACATTCGAGTCACGGACAGCGAGAGCTCTTGAACCCTTATGTTCATACTTTGCTAGTTTCAATAGTAGATATAGAATCTTGGTTGTTATTATCTTGACTTGAATTGCACATCTTACTTGGTTTACTTTGAATTTCTTATATGTGTGTTAGCATGTCACCACAGAAATTATCTGTGTTATCATTTACCTACTCGTGGACGAGCAGGAATTAAGCTTGGGGATGTTGATACGTCCCAAACGTATCTATAATTTCAGCTTGTTCCATGCACTTTTATGTGACATTGCTACATGTATTGCTACACTTTCATACCATTTTACACATATTTGGACTAACCTACTAACTCAGTGCACCCAGTGCCAGTTTCTGTCTGCTGATGTCTTTTAGTTGCAGGTTTTACCCCAATTTTCGAAGCCCCAAAAATTCTAGAAAAATCATATACAAAATCGTTGCCGGACTTGATCCCCTTGGAACCACCTTTGTCGTCCTTGGTCGTCTTGGAACCACCTTTGTCGGCCCTGTTCGTCTTGGAACCGTCGTTGCCGGACGCAACAGACTCCATGTCGCTCATCGTGGATCGTCAAGGCTCTAAATACCAATTTTTGGCTTTTGATCTGTATTACGCCACCCGAACGAGTACTTTCCGTATAGAACGCTGATGGAACTGAAGTAGTGCTCCTCGTTGGTTACCCCAAGTAGAAGGTAGAGATGTAGATCGAGGCTAATTTCCCTTACACGGTGACTGTAAGGTTTATCAAATCCAGGTGGACTCCAAGGATCGACAATTAGGTGTCAACGACGCCAGATGATAAGTTGACGTGGACCTGCACATAGAAACAAATAATTTGCTCCCATCGAGCACATAGGGGTTGTCAATCCCTCCGGCCTTGTCGTTTACAAAGGATCAAACGCACGGGATAATAATGATAGTGATGATAGCAACGGAAAGTAAAAGCAAAAAATAAAGTGGAGGTGTAAAAAATGGTGGAAATATGGACCGGTGTCCCATGATGTTCACTAGTGATGTCTCTCTCCCAAAAGACGATAAAAGGGCTAAGCTTGGTGAACAAGTTACAGTTAGGAAATTGACAGAATTATAAACGCACCACAATGCTAATTATGCTACTGGAAAGTAAGAAGCTCAAAAGCATGAGAAGTACGCCAAGACAAGTAGACCGAAATTGTAACACCCCAGGTGTCATGTAACAATAATCACTTTTGGTTAACACTAAGTCACGGTGATTGTAATGATTTGATCATGTCTCTGTTCAAATCCAGCCCAAATAAAAATTCCAAAACAATGTGATAAATAAACTTTGTCCAAAAATTGTGCAACCAATTTGGTTAATTCCCTAAAAATCAGTGGACCATGATAAACCAACCTTCAGCATTTATTACAATGATTAAAAATATCAAAAAATTCAAACCAGTACTAAAACAACCCCATTTGCTGGTTGCATATTCAAAATAAATATTAAATGATTTTATCTTTGCCCCAAACTTTTTGTGGCACTCTGGTAATATGAAAATAATAATTATGGAGCAAGTTTCATCAATTACAAAAATCATTTGAGCAAAGAAAAATAAAAACAGTAGTAAAGGAGCCCCCTTTAATCAATTATTAATTGCCAAAAATTCAAATGAATTTCTCTTGTGCCCAAATTTTTTGATGCACTGCTTTAAAGTGCAACACTAATTGTGGAACTTGTTTCACAATTTACAAAATTCATATGCTAGGCAAATAAAATAAAAACAGAAAAGAAAAAGAAAAAACAACAAAAACAAAATAGAAAAATGCTATCCTATGCCTGGGGCAAAGCCTAACAGGCCCACCCTCTTCTCTCCTCCTCCTCCCACCTGCTCCCTCCCCAGTGCGCACTGGCGCCATGCCGTGGGCACGCCATGGCCACTGGTGCCCTCGCTCTCACCTGCTCCCTGGCCCCCCTCCTCGTCGTGGAGACGATAAGACCTAGCCCCACACTTTGTGGATCGAGCCTCGCCATTTCACCCCTCGCTATCTCCTTCCCACACCTCACCGGTGCAGCCATGGCCACGGGCTTGTGAACCCCCGCAGCCACCGTTCCTCCCGAGCTTCGCCAACGTGTCCAAGGGGCTCCCCGCGGACGACTCCATCACCCCACGTGGTCCATCATCGCCGAGACGCACTAGGGGCTCGCAATCGGGCCGTCGTTTCTGCCACGGCTGCCGGCCATTGTCAAAAAATTCGCCGCTTGCGGCCACTCCACGTCGATGCCGACCTCACCATCGCACTCACGGTGAGCTTCCGCCTCGACCCCATCTCTTCGCGCTTGTTTTCGTGATCCATGTTGCCGTGGCCACTAAGGCCGCGCTCCGGCCGCCGCCCAGCTTGACGTAGCCGTCGCCTTGGTCAGATCTAGCTGGGGCAAGTAGCACAAATGAATGCGTTGCATCGTGCAGGTTCTGTAGGATCAAATGGCGCGCGAAATGACGTCTTAGGTAGAGCGTATGCTCATTTCCGGTTTGCTGGCCACCGCCACGCTCATCGTCGTCGTTACTCCGGCAAACTTCCGTCCATGTCGTCGCCAACACTCGACTCGGCACCCCCAGGAACCCATAGGAGCAAACTTCCCTCGATTTGGTGACTGGAATGGAGCGCATGGACGACCTCGCCGGCGTACTGTCTCCGGCGATATTCCGGTGACACTGCCGTGTGGGTCCCGCACGTAAGAGATTTTTAGCACTAATTACCCTGCTAATGTGCCACTGACCTACGGGCCCAACATCCCCTAATTATTCAACGTTTAATTAAACAAAGATAGCCGCTGTTAGAATGACATGTGGGCCCAGTGATTATTTGAATTTAATTAAATGATTTATAAATACTGTGAGACTAACATGTGGGTCCCATGTGTCTGTTTCACCAGTCAACCCACTGTTATGGATAATGTTATATTAAATGATTAAATAAATTCAGAAATTCTTTTAAATTGATTTAAAACTTTGAAAATGAATATATTTTAAACCGTAACTCCGATGAAAATATTTTATACATAAAAAATTGATCAGAAAAATATAGCAAATAAGAATACGCTACCCGTATACCAACCACCCCCCTCTAACACAACGAGCACGGGACATTCCCCCTTCCAGGTCGTTTGTTGATAATCACCTGGAGCTGGCATTACGTCCCCGGATGAATTCTCGCTCCGAGAAAAACACGTTGCACTGCGTTAGACCATCATTAATATTTCATCTGTCAGGCCCTGCATCTGTGTTGCATATTGATTGCTTTATATTTATTGTTTCTTCCCCCTTCTTCTTCTTCGGTAGACCCTGCTGCTGCCGCCGACTACACCGCTACTGAGTAAGACTACTTCGTCGATGACCGTACCCCTACCTTCGAGCTTCCAGGAAAGCAGAGCCATTTTCCTTCCCCAGATATCGCCTATCTTTTACTACTGCTGCTACGTTACAATCGTATTCTATTGCATAGCCTGTTTTTGTCGTCCCTTGATGTACCTTCCTTTATCCTATGCTGCCTATAAATATATATATACTATTCAACAGTGAGACTTGCGCATTGCTAGTCAACTAGGATTAGATAGCGGGCCGTGATCACTCCGGGGAGTGAACGCGGATATAAGATATATAACTGCCACCGGTACGATACAATGTAGACACCGCCTCAGGCCTCTACCTCGGCTCTGCCGAGCCACATCAAGTGTGAGCTATCGAGGAGTAATCGTCATACTCCACTCGTTGCTGACTTTGTATAGCCGCCCTAGGGTCCTGAACAATGGTTGTCCTTAAAGGTAAGAAGTCGGGTGACCCAACGGTGCCCGCGAGTGGTATTGCGACGGGATGACAGGGAGGGTACGACCAGTGTACATGTGTGCTTGGACCCTGATTGTTGTCCGCAAGAGTTACCAAACCACGAAAGACGAGCTCCTCCAGGAGCACACGCGAGATAAGGCAAGCAGTCAGTTCACCTTGTTGGTAACCGCGTGCTTTGACGGGACGACAGGGCAGGAACCGATGTACTGGTGTTCGTGGCTGCTGTTCGTTGTTCGTTGTGTTAATTAGTCAGGCAACGATAACGGTTGCCCGTGAGATAATAAAATGACTAAGGGTTCGGTGGATGACTTGAGTGGTTTTATGCTAATACGCGCTGCCTACACGTGGGCAAGGAGTTATGGGCTCCCCTGCTTCATAGTCTCGTTCGAGAACTCTTCAGACATCAGCAGTACCGCGGCCTGCATCGGGAAGTGGTGTGTCTTCTTAGCTCGCGCGATGATGTCTTATTTGGTTTGATTTTGCTTCACCGGCCAGCCTCGCACCGTTAAGGAGTGCATGGGGTTAGGGTCCAAAGCCCTGCGCGCATAGGATTTAGTCCGGCGGATGGCCTCTCTGTTGAGTTTGAAGGATGGGCTATGGAGTGTCGGATAGCCTCAGTGGGGCATTCCCTAACAAGGTGTACGCCACCCTGGAGATCCGTGCGTTGTAGTGTAACACAAGTGCAACCCTGCAGGGAAGATTAATGTATTCGAATAGCCGTGTCCACGGTAACAGGACGCTTTATGCTGAAGCCAGATCCTAGTACTACAAACTATTATTACTAAACCTTCTGGTTCCGGGTTTTCTTCCTCGCTGGGAAGTCGAGGACGTGATCTCAGAGGCATTGCTAATTATTACAACTTACTATTATACAATGTTGTAGCAACTTCTACTGCATTGTTACTTCATGCTTTATATAAACTGTTGGCTATTCTCTCCTCATGCTGCAAGACTCGTCGGAAGATCTAGTCTTCGATAGGCCTAGATTCTCTTCCTTATTCCGACTTTATACCTTTTAGTCCACTATATACAGCCTCCCCTTTCCATTTGATACAAATGCATAAATGCTTAGTAGCGGATGTACGACTCGCGGGTATGCTAGATACTCACCCTTGCTTTATTTCCCCCCTTTATGTTTTGCCTGATCGACCGCTGCAGTCGACGTTTGAGCCCAGGAGCAGGAGTACCCCGATGGCGCCTACTACTACATTGAGACCCCCACTGACCAGGACCAGGAGTAGTTTCGGAGGCTCCCAGTCAGGATGCCTTGCCTTTTCGATCTGTAACTTTGATGTGATTCGTGCTAGCCTTATTAAGGCAAAAACTTGACTAACTATGTCTGTACTCAGATATTGTGGTTTGTATAACTTAAGTATTCGGGTCCGTGCGACCCCCTTATCTTGTAACATATTGGTTTATCCTTTTGTGTTTAGTGTTGTGCTGTGATATTCTTACCGTGGCACCCTAATCTCAGTCGTGTACCCTGCGTGTATGATTACTGTACACGGCTTGATTTTGGGGGCGTCACAGAAATCCATCTGCATCTACTCACTAATCATCCACCTTGAGATATCTATCCAGAACATCTCGCTGGTATTAAGTTGCGAGTCCCACCCAAAGTGTAAACTCAAAGCAACATATAATTTCATTAACAATCTATGCGTAAGGTAAACAATTCTTGCAACCACGGTTACAAGCACCGTTTGTTTTGTCCCTGGTGGCAACAACACATCCCCTAGTCTCATGTTTCTGTCACTCAAGCTAGACATCGGGCGACATGAACCCACAATCATGCATAACGCTCCCTCTTGGAGTTACTATCTACTACTTGGCCAAAGCAATAAAAAGTAATGGAGAACATGCAATAATTAATCAAGAACAAAATATAAAAGGTAAACCAAATATATAACTCATCACTATCTGAACATAATCTCATCATCCATCGGATCCCAGCAAACATAGCATAGCAACAGCATGAAAATTACATAGCTGGCTTGATCATGTAGGGCAGCTCACAAGGACTAAATATTGAAGAACAAGATTGGAGAGAAGACATCACATAACTACTGACCATGGACCCATGGTCCAAGGGGGACTACTCACGACACATCCAGGAAGCGTCCATGGTGGTGGAGAAGCTCCCGGAGGTCAATCCTCCCTCCGTCAGGGTGCCGGGAAGAGTTCTTCTGGTGCTCCCGATCTTGGAAGCGCGACGGCGGTGAAACAAAGAGGTATTTTGCGACGTGGGGTTCTCCTCGAGGGTTTCCTGGACGAGGGGTAAAAATAGGCCGAAGAAGGGCACCAGAGGTGGGACCCATCTCCCAAGCGCCCTGGTGGCGCGGCTAGGAGGTGGGTCGCACAACCTGGCTGCCTAGGAGGGGGGTGGCCCCCTCCGGCTCTCCTTTGGTGGTTCCGGAAGCTTCTGACCCGCTGATTTTTTCTTGATTTTTCTGGAATTTTTGGAGCAATTTAAATTGGGAAAAAATCACTGCAACTAAAGACATCAGCAGACAGAACCTGTCACTGGTGCACTGAGTTAGTATGTTAGTCCAAATATGTGTAAAATGATATGAAAGTGTAGCAAAACATGTAGCAATGTCACATAAAAGTGCATGGAACAAGCAGAAATTATAGATACGTTTGGGACGTATTAACATCCCCAAGCTTAATTCCGGCTCGTCCTCGAGTAGGTAAATGATAACACAGATAATTTCTGTGGTGACATGCTAACACACATATAAGAACGTCAAAGTAAAGCAAGTAAGGTATGTTATTCAAGTCAAGATTATAACAAGCAAGCGGCTTAGTATTAATTCTGGAAAGTATAAACATAAAGGTGCAAGAGCTCTCGCTGTCCGTGACTCGAATGTCTCCAAATGGTGTTTGTGTGCAAGCAATGGGAGATGGGATTAGAGAATATATATATATATATATATATATATATATATATATATATAGTTTAAGTGAGAACTCAATGTACTGAAATTTCACACTTGGTCTCCTCCGGGATCTTATTTTGACTCATCCCTAGACCACTAGTCAGGTACAAGTCAAACTGATCCTCTCCATTTTGAATTTGAGCACTCATGCAATGGATGAGCGCGACCAAGATATGTTGGCACTTAGGATGGTGAAGAGAGAAATGATGGGAAAGGAAGATAAAAAAGGTGTGAAAGGCTCACATAAATGAGGACATTCATAGGCGAGAGAAAGCCAAATGATAGATATGATGTGAGGAGTAGGGATTTCTATGCAACTGATGCACATATGAGCTAAGGTAAGCTCTCCAATGGAACTAGTGGGGGTGCATCCAAATTGCTTGCTCATGAATACCTAGAGCACATTTGAGGAGGATCATCCTTGGAATATGCAAGCCAAGTTCTATAGTGTAGGGGTCCCCACATAGTTATGCATGAATGATAATCTGTATGGAGTACAAATATAGCAATGGAGTACGAGTGTGGATCTTTCAAAAGGAATAATAGTGTTGCCCCCTTCTCTCTTTTTATTTCTTTTTCTTTTTCTCTTTCTCTTTTTTCTCTTTTTTGTATTTTTGTGTCCTCTTTGGCTCTTTCTATTTATCTCTCCTTTGTCCTCTTTGGGATCTTTTAATTTTGTCCTCTTTGGGATATTTTCCTCACTTAAGGGAAACAATATATATTTTACAAGAATATAGAAGATCTTCCCACTTTATAAGAAGTACTCAACACAAAGAAAAATGAAAACTATCATGATGTATGAAAATGTATGCCTCTGTCAGTGTAGCAGGATATGCAATGATACTAGCGCGTCATGTAGCAATAATAAGGGTAAAGCCCAACTATGATGCGGCTCCTCGATCAAGCAAAAGCATGTATGACATGAAGATCAAATCATGAGATTGTGGATGTTGCATGGCAATGTATCTTGGAAAGGATATGGAAATGCCTTGATAGGTAGGTATGGTGGCTGTTCTGAGGAAGATACAAGGAGGTTTATGATGACAGAGCGTATCATGCCAAGGGTTTGGATGCACCAGCGAAGTATGCGCCAACTCTCAAAGTGAGAAAGGGCAATGCACTGTACCGAAGAGGCTAGCAAAATATGGGAAGGTGGAAGTGCCAACAATCGAATACTCGCATTAGTCCGAAGAACTCATGCACTTATTATCGGTAACTCTCTATCTAATTGGGAGGTTCACAAAGAGACAAGTGCCCCGAGGAGGAGTGTATGGGGGTTTGGTTATCCTTGCGCATCCTCGACCCATGGTATGTGAGGGTACTCTATATATATTCCAACCCTTCCAGAGGTTAGCGATCCATCTAGTAGCTAGATTTCTCAACTAAATTTTGTAGTTTTTGAAAATAAGAACAGCTTGCCCAAAATACGACACCTATCACTAATAGGCTCAATCTCTTGGCACCTTCATGTCCAAACATTACTCTAATCAATACGTCAAAACTATTGCATATTACTACTACACTTGTAATAGCAACCTTAATTACCTACTCATGCAAGGCACACAACTCAGTGCAACAAGCCAACTCTCTAAACAAGATAAACATGAAAACTAAGAGAGTTCCTGGAACAAACTTAAAAAAGCTCTTAAAAAGATAAGCATGAAAACTAAGAGCTAAGCATGACAGCAGCTACGAAAAGGTAAAGAACACACACAAAAGATAAGATAAGCATGCAAGCCTATGTTGTGTTCTACGATGGAGTGGAGCGTGTTTCTCTCCCAAACAATGAAGGCTAGGATCCAACTTGCTATGAACAGCAAGAAAAACTAAAACAAACTAAAAACTAAATGCAAGATGCTCCAAGTATAGCACATAACATATGAAGCGATAAAAATATAGCATGGAGAAGGACGAACTGATGATTTTTGATGGAGAAGGGGATGCACGGGGCATCCCCAAGCTTAGACGCTTGAGTCTCCTTGGATATTTCTTGGGGGTGCATAGGGGCATCCCCAAGCTTGAGCGCTTGACACTCCTGAATCTTCTTTCATCATCTTTCTTCGCATACTTGAAAACTCCCTTCATACGAAACTCATCATAAGCCGATTAGAGTGGTTAGTACCCATGATAAAATAATTTTTTCTCCACTGGAAATAAGGATATTCTTGAATAGCTACTATTTCTCAAGATGTCCAAAAAGTTTTTGCAAAGAAAAAGCAGGTTTAGGGTTTGCAAAATGAAGAAAACGAAAAACGTGGAAGAATCTGTGAAAAACAGACTAGCAGGTAGTCAATAATTTTTCCAGGGTACTTCTGCAACTCAAATAAAAAAACTCAGAATAGACGCACGAAAGAAAATTGTACGGATCATAATGTCAAAAAAATTCAGATCAAAAATATGATCTGGTGATTTAATGCCAATTTTTCTGTCAAGGGGACATAATCTGTTTCTGGACAACATGTCACAACTTTTAAACTTTCTTGCAATCGGAGGCTAAAACTTGTCATAAAGATTGAAAATAAAGATACAATGATGTTTCTACAATTGTAACAAACATCAAGACCACTAAAACTGAAAGTAAAAAACAACTTGGGTTGCCTCCCAACAAGCGCTTTCTTTTGCGCCTTTTAGCTAGGCATGATACATGAAGATCAAGTTGTAACAATTGAACCGTCATCAAGATCATCAAAAAGCTCTTCAATAGTACAACTAGTCTTAAGAGGACTTCCAAATAAAGGCCTTGTGGAAACACCTCTAGGAATAAAAGCGAATGTAGTAATATCAATTGAAATTTCATTTCTAATTCTATTCAAGAGCAGTATCTCTTCTAAAGTCTTTATAGTTTCCATACCCCTAGAAATAGATAAATTTGTTTTGGGTCGAGGAACCTTTGGTACGTAAACAAACTTAGGTTCCTTATTTGAGGGGGTTTCTACCTTTTTTGTCTTGATGGAGGATAGAGTAGTTCCTAAAGTTTCAATGATATCCTCAATCTTATCAATCCTAGAAGGGTCTAAATCATGGTTTAAGGGTCTCCAAGGTGGTATAAATTTTGTGCATGGAGCTATCAAGACTATTTAAGTTCCCTTGAATCCTACGATCTACTTCACTTATTTTTCCCATACTTGGCATCTCTAGCTCTATCTTGTTAAGTTTATTCATAATGTGAGCTAGAGTAATGTTCTCTTGTATAACATTAAGAGCTTCCAAACTGGGTATTCTAGGAAATTTCCATTGATAGGAGTGTCTAAAACGAACCTATTCCAAGAAGTAATACCGACATAAAAATTTCTAAGCATGATAGTGGTGGATTGCTTTTTGGTGGCTCTATGTTGAGAATCATTAATTCTAAACCAAGAATCTTTCAGACTTTCTCCACCTCTTTGTTTGAAGGAGAGAATGTCACCTTCGGGTGCAAAACCAAAAGGCAAATGACTTAGACATACTGACTAAGCAAGGTAAGGTAACTTTTTTTTGTGATTCTTGATAAAGGAGACTAAGATAAAAACGATAAGGTAAACTAACAAAACTAAAAATCAAAGGTAAAAGATAGTGTGCAACTCCCCTATCTTGAAGAGTGGAGTCCCCGACAACGGCGCCAGAAATTAGCTTGATGACACTGAAGTAGTCCTCCTCGTTGGTTACCCCAAGTGGAAGGTAAAGATGTAGATAGCGGCTAATTTCCCTTACACGAGGATGCTAAGGTTTATCTAATCCAGGAGGACTCCAAGGATCGACAAGTAGGTGTCAAAGGCGCTAGATGATAAGTTGACGTGGACCTGCACACAGAAACAAAGAACTTTGCTCCGAATGATTACAAAGGGGTTGTCAATCTCTCCGGCCTTGTCGTTTACAAAGGATCAAACACATGGGATAATCATGATAAGGGTGATAGCAACTGAAAGTACAAGTAGAAAATAAAGTGGACGTGTAAACAATGATGCAAATATGGATCGTAGTCCCATGATTTTCACTAGTGATGTCTCTCTCCCAAAAGACGATAAAAGGGCTAAGCTGGGTGAACAAATTACAGCTGAGCAATTGTCAGAATTATAAACGCACCGCATTACTAATTGTGCTACTGGAAAGTAAGAGGCTCAAAAGCATGGGCAGTACGCCAAGACAAGTAGTCCAAATCCATCTGCATCTACGCACTAATGATCCACCTTGAGATATTTATCCAGAACATCTCGCTGGTATTAAGTTACGAGTCCCACCCAAATTGTAAACTCAAAGAAACAGACAATTGCATTAACAATCTATGTGTAAGGTAAACAATCCTTCCAACCACGGTTACAAGCACCGTTGTTTTCTCCCTGGTGGCAACAACACATCCCCTAGTCTCATGTTTCTGTCACTCAAACTAGACATAGGGGGGCATGGACCCATAATCATGCATAACGCTCCCTCTTGGAGTTACTATCTACTACTTGGCCAAAGCAATAAAAAGTAATGGAGAACATGCAAGAATTAATCAAGAACAAAATATAAAAGGTAAAACAAATATATAAATCATCACTATCTGAACATAATCTCATCATCCATCGGATCCCAGCAAACACAGCATAGCAACAACAGGAAAATTACATAGGTGCCCTGATCATGTAGGGAAGCTCACAAGGACTAAACATGGAAGAACAAGATTGGAGAGAAGACATCACATAACTACTGATCATGGACCCATGGTCCAAAGGGGACTACTCACGGCACATCCGGGAAGCGTCCATGGTGGTGGAGAAGCTCCCGGAGGTCAATCCTCCCTCCGGCATGGTGCCTGGGAGAAGTTTTCTGGTGCTCCCGATTTTGGAAGCGCGACGGCGGCGAAACGAAGTGGTATTTCACGATGCGGGGTTCTTCTCAAGGGTTTTCTGAACAAGGGGTACAAATAGGCCAAAGGGGGCACCAGAGGTGGGACCCATCTCCTAGGCGCCTTGGTGGCGCTGCCAGGAGGTGGGCCGCACCACCTGGCCGCTTGGGAGGGGGTGGCCCCCTCCGGCTCTCCTTTGATGGTTCCAGAAGCTTCTAACCCGCTGATTTTTATTCTGATTTTTCTGGAATTTTTGGAGCAATTTAAATAGGGGAAAATCACTGCAACTAAAGACATCAGCAGATAGAAACTGACACTATGTACACTGAGTTAGTAGGTTAGTCCAAATATGTGTAAAATGATATGAAAGTGTAGCACAACATGTAGCAATGTCACATAAAAATGCATAGAACAAACAAATATTATAAATATGTTTGAGACGTATCAAACGTGCACGTACAAAACTTTGCTTCTTGATTATTTTGAGCTAGCCGATGACTTTAGCTGACACATGCACGTAGCGACACCCTGATGGATTCAGCTGTTCGATAATCGAACTAGTACTAGTACGTGCAGGCATTGCCGGCTCCTACGTCCAGTACGCTAGCTAACTTGAATCAATCGATAGGCGACTCAGCGGATAACGATTTGATGGCCACAGGCATCTGTCGTGCCTGTCGTTTTTCTTTCTACTAGGAAAATGCCCATGTGTTGCAACAGGAACACAATTTATATATTGACAACTTTTGATAAAAATTATTGTAATATATCGTTGTTTTATTATTAATGTGACAAAATCTGTAGGCAATTGATTGTGTGTGGGGTTTCCTTACTATGTGTGCATAGTTTCCTAATTATATGTACGTGCTTATTATGGTAGATTGGTGGGGTCTAATTGTTAACAGTAGGAAATTAGGCTGACGGTGGGGCTAAGGTTGGTTGACGAAAGAGATGGAAAAACATGATGAAGGACCGTGAGAAACCATTAAGTTCTTTTTAAATAGTAGAGATAGAGATTACTTTGATCGATACAGATTATAATGGGTATGGTTGTCTATATATACTAGCTAGTGCATGTACAAACTGATACGTCCAAAACGTATCTATAATTTCTGCTTCCTCCATGCATGTTTTGTGTGATATTGCTATGATCTAGATACACTTTCATACACTTTTGATCATATTTGGACTAACCTATTAACTCAGTGCACCCCAGTGCCAGTTCCTGTTTTCTGCTGTTTTTCTATTTCAGTTTTCCCCCATATAAAAAGTTCCAGAAAAATTCCGGGAAAAATATAGAAAAAATCAGCGTACAGGAAGCTTCGCGAAGAGCCCGAGTGGGGCCAAAGGGGAGCCAAGGGTGGCCCAGGAGGCCACCCGGCGTGGCCCCACCCCTGGCCGCGCCAGGGGGGCGCCTGGGGCCCCTGGTCCACCTCTGGCTGCCCCCCTTCGCCTATATATTTCCCGTGACGTGAAACCCTCGGGAGGAGAGCCCTTTTTCATGATCTCTCCTCTGTTTCGCCGCCGCCGCGCTTCCGAGATCGGGAGCACTAGAAGACCTTTTCCCGGCACCCTGCTGGAGGGAGGGCCGACCTCCGGGAGTCTCCTCTCCACCATGGGTGCTTCCCGGATGTCTCGTGAGTAGTTTTCCTTGGACCATGGGTCCGTGATGAGTAGCTATGTGATGTTCTCCTCCCCTCTTTGTTCTTCATGGTTTAGACCTCGTCAGCTGCCCTATATGATCGAGGCACTTTTGTAATATTTCCGCTGTTGCTATGCTGAGTTTGATGGGATCTGATGGATTATGAGATTATGTTCAGATTGTGATTGAGTAATATATTTGGTTTTTATCTCTTATATTTTTGTTCCTAAGTAATTCTTGCATGTTCTCCATTGCTGTTTATTGCTTTGGGCAAGTAGTAGGTAGTAACCTCAAGAGGGAACGTTATGCTCGATTGTGGGTTCATGCCCCCCGATGACACGCTTGAGTGACAGAAACATGAGTCTAGGGGATGTGCTATTGCCACAAGGGGGAAAACAATGGTGCTTGTAACCGCGGTTGCAAGGATTGTTTACTTTACGCAAAGTTCTTTTTAATGCAGTTGTCTGTTGCTTTGGGTTTACACTTTGGGTGGGGCTCGCAACTTAATACCAACGAGATGTTCTGGATAGATATCTCAAGGTGGATGATTAGTAGTAGATGCAGTTGGATTTCGGTCTACTTATTTTGGCGTACTGCCCGTGCTTTTGAGCCTCTTCCTTTCTTTTGTAGCATAGTTAGCATTGCGGTGCGTTCATAATCCTGTCAATTGCCCTTCTGTAATTTGTTTACCTCACATAGCAGTTTTATCGTCTTTTGGGAGAGAGACATCACTAGTGAACATCACGTATCCCGGTCCATATCCTCATTACTGTTTCCATGCTCATTTACTTTTCGGCTTTTACTTTCAGTTGCTATCATTATCCCTTGTGTTTGATCCGTTGTGAACAACAAGACCAGAGAGATTGAAAACCTCTCTGAACTTCATTGGGAACAAAGTTATTTGTGTCTGTGTGCAGGTCCGCGTCAGTTGCGCCGCTGACACCTACTTATCATCTCTGGAGTCCTACTGGAGACAAACCTTGGTATCTTCACCGAGGGAAACTTGCTGCTGCACTTCATCTCAAACCTTCCACTTGGGGTAACCAACGAGGGGCGAGGAGCCATCAAGAAAATTTCTGGCGCCGTTGCCGGGGACTCCGAGTGCTAAGATAGGGGAGTTGCACACTACCCTTTACCTTTGTTTTTTTTAGCCTTGTTAGTTTACCTTTCAGCTTTTGCTTTAGTGTCCTTTATCAAAAATCCAAAAAAAAAATAGTATGACTAGTTCCTTACTTGCCAATCAATGTCTAACTTTTTGAAACTAGATCTTATTGGCATGGAGGATTCACCGAGGATCAACAAGAATATTACAAGGAACACCGCTTGTCTCAAAAAGGGATACACTTATGGAGACTCATACATCAATCGTATGAGTATGCTAAAAACTTGTGCTCAATATATAATATATCTTTCTGCAGGGATGAATCTTGTTGCTTTATGAGGCACAAACACCTTGCTTTCCAATGTGAGTACAATGAGGATGAAACCTTAGCTTCTTATGCTAAGGGAAATTATGATTTTTATGATGCAGAACAAATAGAAGAATTTGTTGCTTTTAAGGGTGCCTATGAAATTACTTCTTTTCTTGAAAATATTGATGACGCCCCTTACAAATCTGAGAGTCTTGCTATACTTAACTATTGTTTGGAAAATTATGATGCAAATTATTATATTACTGATCATCTTGAGAGAATCTCTCCTCTAAAGGAAGAGACTAATGTTTTGCAGGACTCTATGGAAGAAGAAATTACTGAACCTGAAAGCTCATTGGATGAAAAAGAGGAGGAGAGTGACGAACAAGAGGAGGAAGAATGGAGCCATCCATGTCTACCTTCTAATGAGAGTAACTCTTTGACTCTTACCTTATATGAGTGTTATGATCCTATGGATTCTTTTGAAATATCCCTTTTTGATGAAGTTGACGCCTTCTATGCTTATGGCCGTGATGCCACTATGGATGATGCTTACGGAGATGAACTTGCTATAGTTCCTCATGTTAAGCATGAAATTGTTTCTATTGCACCCACACTTGATTGTCCTATTATCCTTTTGAAATCTCCAATTCATATTCCGGAGAACTATGCTCTTATCAAGGCAATGTGATTGGTTGCATCTATCTTATCATCCTAAAAACCATGTTGAAAACAATACACGTGTGCTTGTAGGTCATGAAAAACATGATTTATGTGATAGTTATATTCTTGATGTTGTTCATGATGCTACTGAAAATTACTTTGAGAGAGGAAAGTTTGGTTGTAGAAACTTCCATGTTACAAAAACACCTCTCTTCATGTTGAAAGTTTTGAAGTTGTTCTTGTTCTACCTTCCTATGCATGTCACTTTGTGCTTCTTTGATTTATTTTCTTACAAGATGCCTATGCATAGGAAGTGGTTTAGGCTTAAATGTGTTTCACATTTGCTTCTTGATGCTATCTTTTGCTTCAAAATTCTTATTCTTGTGAGAGCATCTTTTATAATCCTTCATGCCTAGCTGAAAGGCATAAAAGACAGCGCTTTTGGGAGGCATCCCACAACGAATTAGGTTTCTTTTTGATTTTGTTGTGTCTTGATGTTTGTTACTACTGTAGCAACATCATTGTATCTTTATTTTTCAGCTTTGTGCCAAGTTATAGCCTCTTATGATAAGGGAAGGAAAAGTTGTGACGTGCTGTCCAGAAAACAGATTCTGTCCCTTGACAGAAAAATTCGAATCCAATCACCAGATCATCTTTTTGATCTGATTTTTTGACAGCGTGCTCTATACAATTTTGAAACTTTCGTATGTTCTGAGTTTTTTGATTTGAGTTGCAGAAGTGCCCCTACAAAATTCTTTACTACCTGCTGTTCTGTTTTTCACAGATTCTGCCACGTTTTGCCTCTCTTCACTTTTGCAAACCTTAAGCTTGCTTTTTCTTTGCAAAAACATTTTGGCACTCTTGAGAAACAGTAGCTCTTCAAGAATATGTTTATATACAGTGGGGAAAAATTATTTTATTAAGGGTACTAACCTCTCTAATCAGCTTATGATGAGTTATGTATGAAGGGAGTTTTCAAGTGTGCGATGGAAGATGATGAAAGAAGATTCAGGAGTGTCAAGCGCTCAAGCTTGGGGATGCCCCCATGCATCCCCAATAAATATTCAAGGAGACTCAAGCGTCTAAGCTTGGGGATGCCCCCGTGCATCCCCTTCTCCATCAACAATCATCAGTTCGTCCTTCTTCTCATTATATTTTATCACTTCATGCGTTATGTGCTATGCTTGGAGCGTCTCGCTCTTAGGGTTTATTTTTAGTTTTCTTTAGCTTTTCTTGCTGTTCATAACAAGTTAGATTCCGTCTTACTTTGTGTGGGAGAGAAACACGCTCCACTTTCAAAATCTAGAACACATCATAGGATTTTCCTGCATATCTTTTTGTTGTTGTGTGTTCTTTATCTTTTCATACCTGCTGCCATGTTTAGTCTTAGTCTTAGTTTGTCTTTAGCAAGAGCCTTGGCTTTTGTTTAGTTTGTTGATGGAACTCTTTTTAGTTTTCATGTTTATCTTGTTAAAGAGAGTTGGTTGTTGCACTGAGTTGTGTCTTGTCTTGAAAGTAGGTAATTGAGGTTGCTATTTAATTCTAGTAGTAACTTGCAATAGTTTTGAGGTATTGATGTGAGTAATGTTTGAACTTTTGGTGTCAAGAGCTCTTGCCTATTAGTGATAGGTGTCGTATTTTGGGCAATCCGTGTGTATTTTCAAAACCTACAAAATTAGTTGAGAACTCTAGCTACTAGATGGATCACTAATCTTTGGAGGGATCGAATATTAGAGTACACTCACGTACCATGAGTCGAGGATGCGCAAGGATAACCAAACCCCCATACACTCCTCCTCGGGGTACTTGTCTCTTTGTGAACCTCCTTATTAGATTGAGAGTTACCGATAATAAGTGCATGAGTTCTTCGGACTAATGTAAGTATTGAAAGTTGACACTTCCACCTTCCCATATTTTGCTAGCCTCTCCCGTGCCGTGCATTGCCTTCTTCTCACTCCGAAAGTTGGTGTCCACCTTCGCCGGTACATCCAAACCCTTGGCATGATACGCTCTGTCATCATAAGCCTCCTTATATCTTTCTTCAAAACAGCCACCATACCTACCTATCAAGGCAGTTCCATAGCCTTTCCGAGATATATTGCCATGCAACATCCACCTCTTCATGACTTGATCTTCATGTCATACATGTTCCTGCTACACTGGAAGCGACATACATTGCATACATCATGATAGTTACATCTTCTTTATGATTTTGAGTACCTTGTAAAGTGTGAATGATCTCCTTTACCTTCTTGTAAAATAGAGTGTTGCCCTTAAGTGAGGAAAAGATCCCAAAGTGGACACAATAAAAGATCCCAAAGAGGAAAAATGAGAGTTAAATAGAAAGAGCCATTAAGGCCACAAAAAAATACAAAAAAATATAGAAAAAAGAGAAAAAGAAATAAAAAGAGAGAAAGTGGCAACACTACTATCCATTTGAGAGATCTACACTAGTACTCCCTTTATATCCTTGTACTCCATAGAGATGATCATTATGCATATAGCTATGTGGGGACCTTCACACTATAGAACTTGGCTTGCATATTCCAAGGATGAGCCTCCTGAAACGAGCTCTAGGTCTTCATGAGCGAGCAAGTTAGATGCACCCCACTAGTTCTATTGGAGAGCTTCTTAGCTCGTATGTGCATCCGTTTCATGGCAATCCCTACTCCTCACATCATATCTATCATTTGGCATCTCTTGCCTATGATTGTCCTCATTGATGTGAGCCTTTCTCATCCGTTTTGTCTTCCTCCTCCGTACTCCTCTCTTTGCCATCCTAAGTGTCAACTCTCGTGCTTACGCTCATCCATTGCATGAGTGCTCAAAATATTGAAAAAGCAGTGGATTAAATTGACTTGTACTTGGCTAGTGGTCGAGGGACGAGTCAAGATAATATTCCAGAAAAAACCAAGTGTGAAACTTTAGTAGATTGAGTTCTCAACAAATAAATGTTTTTCTCGTATTCCCTATCCCCCTTCTTGCACGCGAACACCATTTGGAGATATTCGAGTCACGGACAGCGAGAACTCTTGCACCTAATGTTCTTTTTGTTACTTGTTTCAATGCTAATATAGACTCTTGCATGTTATGACTTGAATTGAATCTCTAACCTTGATTGCTTTACTTTTCAAAGTTCTTATATGGTTGCTGGCATGTCACCACAAAAATTATGCCGTTATCATTTACCTACTCGAGGACGAGCAGGAATTAAGCTTGGGGATGTTGATACGTCCAAAACGTATCTATAATTTCTGCTTGCTCCATGCATGTTTTGTGTGATATTGCTATGATCTAGATACACTTTCATACACTTTCGATCATATTTGGACTAACCTATTAACTCAGTGCACCCCAGTGCCAGTTCCTGTTTTCTGCTGTTTTTCTATTTTAGTTTTCCCCCATATAAAAAGTGCCAGAAAAATTCCGGGAAAAATATAGGAAAAATCAGCGTACAGGAAGCTTCGCGAAGAGCCCGAGTGGGGCCAGAGGGGAGCCAGGGGTGGCCCAGGCATCCACCCGGCGCGGCCCCACCCCTGGCCGCGCCAGGGGGGCGCCTGGGGCCCCTGGTCCACCTCTGGCTGCCCCCCTTTGCCTATATATTCCCCGTGACGTGAAACCCTCGGGAGGAGAACCCTTTTTTGCGATCTCTCCTCTGTTCCGCCGCCACCGCGCTTCCGAGATCGGGAGCACCAGAAGACCTCTTCCCGGCACTCTGCCGGAGGGTGGGCCGACCTCCGGGAGTCTCCTCTCCACGATGGGTGCTTCCCGGATGTCTCGTGAGTAGTTTTCCTTGGACCATGGGTCCGTGATCAGTAGCTATGTGATGTTCTCCTCCCCTCTTTATTCTTCATGGTTTAGACCTCGTGAGCTGCCCTACATGATCGAGGAACTTTTCTAATCTTTCTGCTGTTGCTATGCTGAGTTTGATGGGATCTGATGGATTATGAGATTATGTTCAGATTGTGATTGAGTACTATATTTGGTTTTTATCTCTTATATTTTTGTTCCTAAGTAATTCTTGCATGTTCTCCGTTATTTTTTATTGCTTTGGCCAAGTAGTAGGTAGTAACCCCAAGAGGGAACGTTATGCTCGATTGTGGGTTCATGCCCCCCGATGACACGCTTGAGTGACATAAACATGTGTCTAGGGGATGTGCTGTTGCCACAAGGGGGAAAACAACGGTGCTTGTAACCGCGGTTGCAAGGATTGTTTAATTTACGCAAAGTGCTTTTTAATGCAGTTTTCTGTTGCTTTGGGTTTACACTTTGGGTGGGGCTCGCAACTTAATACCAGCGAGATGTTCTGGATAGATATCTCAAGGTGGATGATTAGTAGTAGATGCAGTTGGATTTCGGTCTACTTATTTTGGCGTACTGCCCGTGCTTTTGAGCTTTTTCCTTTCTTTTGTAGCTTAGTTAGCATTGCGGTGCGTTCATAATCCTGTCAATTGCCCTTCTATAATTTGTTTACCTCGCATAGCAGTTTTATCGTCTTTTGGGAGAGAGATATCACTAGTGAACATCACGTATCCTGGTCCATATCCTCATTACTGTTTCCATGCTCATTTACTTTTCTGCTTTTACTTTCAGTTGCTATCATTATCCCTTGTGTTTGATCCTTTGTGAACAACAAGACCGGAGAGATTGACAACCTCTCTTAACTTCGTTGGGAATAAAGTTATTTGTGTCTGTGTGCAGGTCCGCGTCAGTTGCGCCGCTGACACCTACTTATCATCTCTGGAGTCCTACTGGAGACAAACCTTGGTATCTTCACCGAGGGAAACTTGCTGCTGCACTGCATCTCAAACCTTCCACTTGGGGTAACCAACGAGGGGCGAGAAGCCATCACAAACCCAAACACATTTGGTGTTTGATTTCCTATCTTATTCGGACACGCACATTACAACTCTGGAATAGTAAGTCATGTTTAAGGGTCTGTCTAGAGCACATCTAAGTTCTATACTATTGATTTTACATGAAAATTTATTTAGATTTTTTTTATTTTTTTCTAGTTTTATTGAACTTAGATGTGCTCTATCTTAAGGTATATCTAGATGTGCCCTAGCAAATCTGCATTTGTTTAACTCTTACAGTTTATACTTTGTACGTGTACATGCTGGAGGTGGAAGATGATCCAAGTGGCTGTTCTCTTGGGTGAGCTGTGCGGCTCGTTGCTTAAGCTGGCATGGGCCTCGGGATAAATTCGTTGGTTGGATAAAACATAGGATACAAATAATAGAGAGATGCTTCATACGGAGTACAAGTGCATGGAGAATTGAGTGGTATGCCAACAAAGGCATGGCTAGGAACGGATCCATTGGTCCAACGATAAATCAAACAAGAGAGAAACTATAATAATAAGTATTCTTAGAATTAAGATAATTACATAAGAAATATCGAAAAGGAAAAAAAATAGAAAGAAAGATATGCAATACAGCTGGCCCAAGTGATTTGGTGGTTTGTTTGTTTGGTTGACGTGAGATATCCACCAAACCAAAATGTAATCATTGATCCTTGAACAATTGAGATAAGAGGAAAGGAAATAGTTTTTTCTAATAGGAAAAATATTTAATATAAAATAAAAGATCCAACACAAATCAAATAAACTTCAAAAATACAAATGCGCACTAATTAATATGCCAAAGACAAGAAAAAAAATCGATGAAGAGAGAACAATAAAACAAAATTTTAATTTAAGTTGAAATTAGTTCAAATTAACTCCTCCAAATGATAAAGAAATTTAAATTAAGCTTTGATTAACCAAATAAAACAAACAAAATTTTTTGGCCCTAATTTTTGTAAAAATATTAAGATTCTGAACATCAGCATGTTACATTTAGTGTCGTATCATGTCTAGGGAAGTTATCTTATGAAATAGGTGTAGAGATTGAGGTCTATCACTTCTTTATGGAAGAGTCTTATATCCGTGAGTGTGTAGTAGTCTATGAAGAAATATTAATGAGAACTTTATCAGTTTTCTTCACCGCACTTGATGTTCTTTCCACGCAATCGACCTTAAATGATGATTCTTATGGGAGTATTAACCTTATATATCAGGTATGCCTTTGAAAACTTTATTTAATCTTGACAAACATAGCATTGGTCATAACAAAAAGCATGAGCTTAATTTTATCAAGTTCTATTCAAAACCTGTATGTTCTTATGCTTGAAGTGTTATGTTGACAAGGAAGACAACTTGATGTTTCATGCCAATTTTTCTTCTCTCAAAGCCTTTGCTAGCCAAACTCTGTACTAAGCGGTAATGCTGCTTGCGCACCAATAGCTAGAAACCCCAAACCTTCCAAAAGAGTTCACCATACCTTTCCTATATGTGGTATTTCACCGCCACTCCTAAAGTATATTATTCATGTGCTATCTTTAAACCTTCAAAATAGTATTACTCCTTGTTTTGTGCCTCTGTTTTACCTCATGAGGAAGTAGTAAATAATTCATGATGTTCTCATACTGGACAAGCTTTATCTTGGGTTTTCATGTCTAATCTGCGAACCCCTAATACGAGGAGGGACTAGCATGAGTGCGCCTAGCTCGTAAAAGATAATAACAACAAACAAAACCTCCTTCACACTTTGTTCATGAGAAATCAGAAAACTTTGGTAGTGATAAACAAAGAAGATTAATAGGATGTGATCGTCCCTCCTTGGGAGTCGTTCCTTGAAACTTGTCCAGTTTGAGAAGTATTGAGATATCTTCTAGCATTCGTCGACGAACTATACATCTCCCAAAATGTTATGTTACAATCTTATTATTTTCAAAAACATTAAAAGATCTAGCACATGAGTTTTCCCTACTTCCCTCTGTGAAGGGACTAGCCTTTACTTTAATGTTGAGTCAGTAAGCCTACTTCTTTCAATCCTTTAAAAGAGCAGACACTTTATGTTGACAAGGATGCATTCATATATATTGTTTCATTAAGAAATGCCATATCACATCTTTGTTAAATTTATCAAACAAGATAAACAAGTTGTTTGTTATGCTTAGCTAAAGCAAACATCTTCCTTTGTGTTAGCATTTTCACTTCTTGACTAATAACATGTTCTTTCAAAATCTTCAAATGATCGCATCAAAATATAAGAGGAAGAGCAAAATTTTAAAAGTTATTAGTTGTTCTCTAACCAAGAACATGTTTCCCACGACTTAATGAGTTTTCATTAGCTTTACTTTTGGTTATAATTGATATTACTCTTTCATGAGGACCTTATGAATTGAGATTGCCGTTGAGGATGCTTGAGTTAGTAGAGAGAATGTGATTCTTTTTGTACGTATTCTTATTTATCGACACTTCACTCTCTAAACATGTGGACAGGTTTACGGAGCTCAGTTTTCGCCTAAGGACAAGCGAGGTCTAAGGTTGGGGGAGTTGATACGTAAAAAATGCATCACTATTTTGTATCATAATTTACCACTATTCATTGATATATTTCACATTATGATGCTTCTCTAATGATGTTTTGGCTTGTTTTACACAGTTTACAACTTTCCGGTGCCAAAACAGCAGTCTCATGAATCAGTAGGGAAAAGTGCACATAGAGTGGACATATCAACACATCTCCAAATGATCTGAAACTTTCAGGGAAGCATCTTCTGAAGAATTGAGAAGGACACGCAAAAGAGCACCCGGAGGGGGGCCACCAGGCCACCAGGCGTCCTGGTGGCGCGGCCAGGCCCTAGGCCGCGCCAGGTGGCCGCCTTGTTGGGGTCCCCCACCCCCGGGGCTCTCCTTCGGCATACAAACTCCCCCAAACCTAATTCTTCGGCGGGGGAGGGCAAGTTAGGTCAGAAGTTCCGTCGCCGCAATAAGGTGGAAACCACCACAGAAGAAAAGACCTTTCCAATGGGATGATTCCGCCGAGGAGAACTCCTCCTGGAAGGGGAGATCGTCCGCATCGTCATCACCGTCGTCATGGGCATCATCGAGATCATCATCACCATCATCCCCAACATCAGGACCATCTCCATATTCATCCCATCTCACTTCATGATTGCAATCCATGTTGTACCTCGCACTATTAATCCCGTCTAATTTACCGGTGTTGATTACTCTTTCGTGGTGAATGCTATTAAGTTTTGTTGGATTAATATTGTTATGACCAGATTATTCACCATATATTTATAAGCTCTGATCATGACCTCTTTTATGTCTTTTGAGTAGTCACTTTAGTTCTTGAGGACATGGGAGAAGTCTTGTTGTTAGTAGTCATATGATGTTGAAGTAATATGTATTGATTTTATATTTAAGTTGTGGTGTCATTCTTCTAGTGGTGCTATGTGAACATCGACTACATAACACTTCACCTTTATAAGGACCTAGGGGAATGCATTGTGTATAAAGGATGCTTATGGTGGGTTGCCGGAGTGACAGAAACCTGAACCCCAGTTTGCACACTTTTGCACAAGGGAGTGTTGGATACTAGAGTTTATTGCTACGATTAGGTTTTACCTTAATTTCTCTCTTGTATTTGCGGATGCTTGCAAGAGGTTTAATCTTAAGAGTGCACTTGTCTTAGTCTAGACGGTGTGCTAGATTAGGTCCACCCACACAACACTTATCCTAAGAAAACATAGTACTAGATGGAATATGGCGAAAGTAACTTGACTACCTCTCCTGTGTGTCCTCAGGAACGCTTTAGTCCTTGTAAGAAAAGTCCACTGGCTTATCCTTTGTGTTCAGAAGGATCGGGCCACTTGCTGCACCTCACCATCATTTACTTTACTTGATTTTATTTACTTTTTTCTTATACCATAAAACCCATAAAAAGTTACCATTCAGTACTTGCAGTTATTCCTTGCTCAAGGTCACTTGTCATTACCTTCTGCTCCTCGTTGGGTTCGACACTCTTACTTATCGAAAAGTCTAGATCCCCTATACTTGTGGCTCATCAATAGGTTAGTCCAAATATGTTGTAAAAGATATGAAAGTGCATTAAAACATATAGCAATATCACCAAAATAAGCTTGGAACAAGAAGAAATTATAGATACGTTTGGTATGCATCAATATCCCCATGCTTAATTCCTGCTCATCCTCGAGTAGGTAAATGACAACAAAGATATTTTCTGTGGTGACAGGCTACCAACAAAGATTTGAATTTTAAAGTACAACAAGTAAGATATGCAATTCAAGTCAAGACAATAACAAGCAAGAGTCTATATCTAGTATTGAAACTAGAAAAGTAAGAACATAAAGGTGCAAGAGCTCTCGCTATCCGTGACTCGAATGTCGCCAATCGGTGTTCCCGTGCAGAAAGTGGGATATGGGTTTAGAGCTTAAAAATACTGAATATTTGTTTAGAACTCAATCTACTAAAACTTCACACTTAGTCTCCTTGGAATCTTATTATGACTCTACCCTAGACCACTGGCCAGGTACAAGTCAATTCGATCCCCTCCCTTTCGATTTATAGCACTCATGCAACAAATGAGCGCGAGAAAGATTAGTTGGCACTTTGGATGGAAATTAGAATAAATGATGTGGAAGGAAGACAAAAAGGTTTGAAAGACTCACATCAATGAGGACAATCATAGGCGAGAGAAAGCCAAATGATAGATATGATGTGTGGAGTAGGGATTGCCATGCAACGGATGCACATGTGAACAATGAAAGCTCTCCAATGGAACTAGTGGGGGTGTGATAACCCTCAACTGTAGGGGATCGAGATAGTCTTCGCGGGCTAGATAACCCAATTTACTTATTCAACACTGGGGAAACAAAGAATACGTACAGGCTTTGAAAATTGAGTTGTCAGTTCAACCGCACCTAAAATAAACACTTGCTTGAACAAAAGTATTAGTAGCAACGGTAATATGGTAGTGGTAGTGTAGGTGATAATAGTGGTGATGAAACAACAAAAGTAAAACAGCGAAAGTAAACAACTAGTAACCAGCGGAAAGAAACACTGTAGGCTAGGGAGATGGATGGTCGGGCGCTGCTTGGATGAGAACAAACATTTAGTAGATTCTAACACGGGCAAGGCTCACAGAAAAGAAAGGATCATCTAGGCAAATATCAAACATCAGGCATGTATCCCAAGGTAGTTGTACGTGCTTGCAATAAGAACTTTGCACAACATCTTTTGTCCTACCCTCTCGCTACGAACGGGGCAAAAAGGAACTTAGGGAGATTAAGGTACTCCTATCAAAGAGCACCGGAACAAAGCATTAACACTTCATGGATACACGGAATCCTCAAATTATAGTCCATCCCCTTTGGTGTCCCAAGCTGTCACCATTGGGATCGCCGGTTCCGGACTATAATAGGTGCATACAACTCATAGATAGGATCAAGAACACCTCAAACTCATGAAACAAAAAGGGTGATCAAATCTGAAATCATGGCACTCGGGCCCAAAGTGACAAGCATTAAGAGCAAAAAATTGTAACATAGATGATAAACACCAAGTAGATGATAGGCAACATGCCCCCAACAATGTGATGAACTATTACATGATCTAACTCATCCAATCCCTACCATCCGCTTTTCCTACAACAAGTAATTACACACATGAGAGAAGAAGTCATGAAGGGGTGATGGAGAGGCGATGATGATGACGATGGCGATGATTTCCCCTCACCGGAGGCCAAAGCAGCCTCCAGATTAGCTCTCCCAGAGAAGAACAGAGGGTGACGGAGGCTCAGCGACGTAGATTGGAAAAGCGACTTCTGTTTCGGAGTTTCCCCGTCACGGGAATAAATAGGGCCAAGGTAGGGCACCAGGGGGTGTGGGATCCACCCAGGAGGGAAGGTGGCGCGGCCAGGGGCTGGGCCGCGCCCCACAACCTTCTGGGTGCCCCCTGGCTGCCATGTGGCCCCCCTTTGGCCTCATCGAAGCTTCGGGAACACTGATTTTTTATATATTTTTCGTGGATTTTTCCAGCGTACCTAAATATCCAGAAACCTGCACAATATAAAACAGCACTGGCAGCTCTGCTAAAAACAGCGTCAGCCCGGGTTAGTTTCGTCCAAAGCATGCAAGAATGAAGCCAAAACAATAGCAAAAGTGTTTGGAAAAGTAGATACGTTTGGGACGTATCAACTCCCCCAAGCTTAGCTATTGCTTGTCCTCAAGCAATTCAGTTCAACGAACTGGATGCGACAAAGAAAACTTTGACAAACTCTTTTGCTTCATTAGATGTATATAAGCATGTACTACGAAAGAGTTTAGCAGGTTTTGACACCATGCTAAATAGACAATGCACGAAGCAACCCTTCTTTCATGTGATCAGTCACAAACAGACAAAAGTAAATAATATGCTGCTAAAAACCAATTCAAGATCACAATGCACATAGCATGAACATACTATAGTGGTATCTCGCTAGCCTCCATGAGTGAAGCAAAACATAAATGCAGAAACTCCTCCGGAGTTTTAAGGGAGACTAGAACAAAGAACTCAAAGTAAGAAACATCACAATCATGCAGAAGAGAATGTGGTACTTTGGGACAATGCATGTTACACTAAGAATGTCAACTATGCTCTCATAGTTGGTGCTTTGGAGGAAGGAAGGTGGAGACTCTCGAACCGTGGATTTTGATGGCAAGGTGGAAAACCCGTGAAAGGAAGCAAAAACTAAACATGTGCCAGAGCTCTTGGTTTTGAAAACAGAGACACAATTCTTTTGAGAAGTGCAACTTTCCAGTCAACGGTGAACGGTAAAGGTCTCTCAATATCTCCCATGCCAACCATATTAATGCCTTTTTCTTACACATGTTCCCTTATCCATAAATCCTTTGATGGTCTACGGAACCTTTTATTTTGCCTCAAGTATGGAAGGAGGGTATCGTTCCATCTATTATAAGCAGCATTTGGTCCATTTCATTCCATCATCAAGTATGGGGAGGTGTAACTCTCGTATAATTTTTTTATTGACTAGTTATTTCTTCCGTCAAAATATTTTTGGCATGAAAGATACTGATTTTCCCTCACCGCACCATGAGCTTGTACGGTTACAAAAGGGAAGCTTTTGAATAAATTTCGAGATGGCACACAAAAGTCTAAGTTAGGAGTGGCCGGTAAATACCACATATAGGTAGGTATGGTGGACTCAAATGGAACAACTGGGTTGAAAAGGAGTTTGGATGCACAAGCAGAATTCCACTTAGGGCGAGTGAAGGCTAGCAAAAGACTGGGAAGCGACCAACCAGAGAGCATAACGACCATAATCATGCAGAGAGACAAAGCAACATTGAATCGGGCATGAAAGTGATATTACTCACTTTGGAGTAAAAAGATCATCAAGGCAGAACAAACTTTTTAGTCTTAGCATACGTGAACATGTGCCAAGTCGATCCAAGAATTCCCCGGAGGGAAATACCACTTCAATATGCCAAACCATGAACAATGCAATGCATGTCAATCATTTCAAGCAAGACATTATGAACTTTAGCTATTTGAGACTAACCACAAAGAAAGCATTAACTACTGGGAAAGCATTGTAAACATAGCACTATGTCGTTACAAGCTGGTCTCTAATCATAAGTACAGGCATATGTACAAAAGTAGCAACAAAAAGAGTTCATATCGGCTTTCCTCGTTGCATCCCTTTCGTCGATCTTCTTCATTACTGCCTTGTCACTTGCACGACCGAACGTAGGAAATATATAATCAAATGCCATCACGGACTCGAGATGAACTCTGAAAACAAAGCAAACTAAAGAGAGAAAGAAAATATTTTTGGGGTTTTTCAAAGGCTAAATAAAAGAAAAAGAAAAGAGAAATCTTTTTGTTGTTTTTTCAAAATAAAAGAAAAACAAAGAAGAACAGGCAAAGATTTCAAAAAGATCAAAGCGAACAAAGCGGGAGATACAATGGAAGGGGAGGAGAGTACGTACTCCCCCAAGCTTAGGCTTTTGGCCTAAGTTGGGCTCATCTAGTGCGGTCCCGACGAGCCTCCTGCTCCGGGGTAATGGTAAGTCCAAGGGTTGTATGAGCCCTCCGGTGCGTACACTGAAGTCCTCAGATCCTCCCATGAGGAATGTCCCTCATCCCAACAAGAAGAAGACCCTCCGTCAACTGGGGCGACGGTCTCCTCCTGGACGGGTGGATACACCACGCGCTCCTCCTCATCTGGCGCAACCCCCTCCGTAGGGTCGTGAAACTGGTATCTACCCATGATCTCATCAAACTGGGTATCAGAAAAGCGGTATCCGTTCCTGCGAGACAAATCAAACACAAGTGGTGCAGGTAGACGGATGATGCATTCCACATCGCCCTTAAACCGCAAAATATAATCAAGTGCGTATCGGTCAGAGGCCCTAGTAACAAAGAAATGCCTCTTCATAGGCATCGTTAGTAACCTTTCATAAATTTGAAATACAACAGCATCACTTTCAGGATAGAATCTGAAATTTTTAATGAATATAGCAGTGAGAGTTTCATACTGTGGCACACGACTCGTCACAAGCCGTGTCAAACCTGCTCTGGCACACAGGGCGTCGAACTCCTCCTGTATGCCGGCATCCGCCATGAAATCTCTGCATGGAAATGCCATGGCCTTTGCGGGTGATGCATCCAACAGCTCGAAGGGTATGATTTCTTCATTGTAGCTCACCCTCATAGTTGAAGGTGAAGCTATGGACCGCGTAACACGGCTAGAGCGCTCGAGTTTCTTCTTGCAGAGCCATCTTCCTAGCCTATCCATTTCTGAAATTTTTGATAAATCACAAAAATGAAGGTTTAAGCAAAACTAGTTTGGGAAAAACATTCTACTTAGTTTACCAAGGCTCAAACTAGCAACAAAACTTGGAAAATAAATTTCTACACAAACATTTAAGCTCAACTAAACAGCACCAAGAACTACTAAATACTCACTAATGAAGCCACCAACAAGAAAACTAATTGGAGGGGTGAGGGAGTCACATACCAAGGAGTATTTGTTCCAAATTTCATCTCAAACGAGTGGCTGTAGAGGGAGATCGAAGTTCTGTGCTCAAGAACAGCAAGAACACGAAACCAGAGAAAGAACACGAGTTTTTGGGGTGAAAGAGAGAGAGTGGAAGAAGAGATGCTAGCAGGGGGTGCCTGTGGGCCCCAGGAGTGTGTGTGGCGCGGCCAGGGGCTGGGCCGCGCCACCTGGCCTCCTGGTCCAGGGGTGGACCCCCTTGGTCAGCCACAGGTACTTCCCAATGGCATTTACCTGGAAATTTTTATTCTGATTTTTCTGGAATTTTCTGGGCAACTTGACTGTAGAGAATTTTTCAAAGTTCAAAAAGCTGCAAAAACTTTCGTGAACTTGAGACAAAAGCTAGAACAAGTGAAGCTTTAAACAAAAAACGTGGGTACAACAAGGATAATAAAAGCTAAATGAAATAAAAACATAACAAGCTCAGCTTTTTACCTATATAAAACATGCTAGTTAGCAAGGTTGATCAAGTCTTACCAACAAACCGGTGATATATAGAGAAGAAAGTCTCGCCTCTTGTGAAGTGATAATTGCATTCTCACTTTGATGGACATTGGCCCCACCATAATTGTTTTGTATTTGTGGTATACATGTAGTGGACAATCCAATTCTCCAATCTTCACGGTCTCGATATTCTCAATGGAGTTAAGGCCATGCCTTTTGTCGATCTTCTTTGTTAAATACGCCGTATGTTCTTTGTCATTAACGTTGAAGGTAACCTTCCCTTTATTGTAATCAATAATGGCACCTGCGGTGTTAAGAAAAGGTCTACCAAGAATAATGGACATGCTCCCATCCTCGGGAATGTCAAGCACAACAAAATCAGTAAGTATTAAGCAATTGGCAAGTTCAACACGAACATCCACACAAATACCGATCGGGACGGTCGTGGACTTGTCGGCCATCTGAAGAGAGATATATGTAGGATTTAGTTTCTCTAAACAAAGCCTTTTAGAGAGAAAAGGGCATAACACTCACTCCTGCACCAAGATCACATAAGGCAGTTCTAACATAATTATTCTTTATGGAGCAAGGAATGGTGGGTATACCTGGATCACCGAGCTTCTCAGGAATCTTGCCACTGAAAGAGTAGTTAGCAGCATAGTAGATATTGCCTCATTAGGAACTTTTCTTTTATTAGTAACAATATCTTTCATATATTTAGAGTAAGGAGGTAACTTAATAGCATCAGTCAAAGGAATTTGAAGAAAAAGAGGTTTCATCCACTCACAAAACTTGTTGTAGCGCTTTTCTTCTTTGGTTTTAACGGACTTGCCTGGAAAGGGCATGGATTTCTGTACCCATGGTTCTCATTCCTTGCCGTGTCTCCTTGCAAGGAAGTCTTCTCTAGTGTACTTCTTGCGCTTATCAGGTGCTTCTTCTTCTCGAACCTCAGGTGGATCATTCTTTTCAGCATATTTTTCGGGTTCAACATCGTCTTCAGTATCAGCATCGGTGGTAGATATGCTGTTTGGATCAACAACATGTTCTTCTTCTATAGGATCATTCGAATTGTCAGCTAACTTGTGTTAATTTTTCTTCTTCTTCTTCTTCGGAGAGCTAACAATTTCTTCTTCCTGCACTTGAGAACCTTGCTCGATCCTCTTCGGATGTCCTTCTGGAGAGAGAGGGTCCTGGGTGTGTGTTCCACCCCGGGTCTTTATACCATAGGCCTATAAATTTTCTTGTTTGGCATTGTTAGCAAGAAAATCTTTTTGCACATTAGAAATTTGTTCATGCTGAGTTTGAACCATATGAAAATGCTTAACAAGACATTTAACATCATTAATTGTTCTTCCTAGAACATCAAGCAAACTTTTGCTAGCAAGAGTATTATGATGCAACCGACCTTGTATCTTTTCATTGAAGTGACTTTGCTTCATAATAAAATTATCAAGCTCATCTAAACATTGTTCAGAAGGCTTACTGTAAGGCCCGATATGCGGTACTGTTCCAGATCTAGATGTTTCCATCCAGATCCGGGGACGAAGCACATATCGGTCCCACCGCGACATATGACGAAGTCATATGCCCCGGATTTCCAACATGATATCACAACATTACGGATACAAGGATACAACATCTCATACAATCGGCATACAACTGCCTTAATACAATACAATAGCGGAAGATACATGTCTGAGTATAGACTACAATCAAATGCCTACTGGAAAAGAGAAAAACATCGATCCCCATAACCACATGGGTCCAGGCCCTCCGCCGGGATCCGCCTAACTAGTCGTCGTCGAGTCCCCACGTGAAACGTCGATCACCATACCTGTTGTCGATCAAGAACCCTGAAAAGAGTTTGGGGGTAGTATCATGAGTACAGAAGTACTCAACATTCAACTGTAGTGGACAACTGACCCAGCAAGGACTTCATCACTCGTCATTCTAGGACAACTAGTAGTTTACGGTAAGGATGAGGTAAGTGGTGAGGTTGCTGCCGCACTAGCATTTATGAAGTGGCTAACGATCTAGAGAGTAAGATAAGAAGCCAAGCATTCGATGAGGAATCGCCTCCAACAAGTCTTGCTATCAACTACTTACGCAAACATAACACCTATCCAATCCTTGTCCTCCTCTTCGCATCCCGATGAAGAAGAAGCAGTCAAGGCACACACACGTTGATCAAGTTATATTAAGATTATCTCAGTTGTTGTTGTTGTCTATGAACAAGGAGTAGGTCTCAAGTCGTCCATAACCGTGGACACGGCTTCTCGAAAATATTTAACCCTGCAGGGGTGTACCAACTTCCCATGACAAGGCTCCACACACACACCCATCTCTCTCAGTTTCTACCCATCACTGGCAACCATTTTATGATTTAGTTCCAAGAGATCCGAAACGACAGGTCCCTCTAACTAACAACGAACAAATCCGGGTGGCCCCCGGGGAGTCGACACCCAATCCAAAAGCTGGCCACGCTCTCGGATCGGACTCTTCCGTCTCAACAGGGTTTGGGTTATGAGAGGCCTCACGTGAGGCCTCGGGCCCTCGCCTGTCAAAGGTGGACCAACAGGGAAACCATGTCTCCGCTGGTCCGGGTTGTTTAAAAACTGCGAGGGGATCCACCAAGCACATACACGGGGTTTCAAATGGTAAATCAGCTCGGGCCACCACTAGAAATGTTTGAAGCTAGATAGGTAAGAAAAGGGGACCCCATAAAATCCCACACGCGGTTAGGCACGCTTAGTCTTAAAACCAATACCCGGAACTCGGATCCTAGGTGACTCGAATGGAACAAAGCGTCGGGGCGGGATAGCCTAGACCTTCCATCCTTCGTCGAATATAGTCAACATTATAATAATCATATCATCCACAACGATATAATAATGTGATATCTCGAACCAAGGAGTAACATGGTAACATCGTAGCATCCTAAGCATGCATACTAAGACGGGGCTGAGCAACGAGCAATAGTAACATAGCAGTACAAGGTTTGCCGGGAGGGGGACATGGCTGTATCGGTTTGAAAGAGGCTGTAAACATGTGGTAGGATCAAAATCGAACCTATCCTAGACTAGCATGCAAACCGCAGGTTGAAATAGAATGGATCATAAATAATTCATAGTCCTTGCCTGTTGATAAGTCGGGTTCCGAAGGTGTAGTTGATCGCAAGATCGCATCGTCTCCGAAGGTACCCGCGGAAGCACACAAGAGGGTAAACACTGGAAAGGAATGAACGAGCAAGCACTCTATTACTACGAGGCAAACACGAGAAAGAATCAACAAGAAGGCAACACGAGACATCGCACCTACCATCGAGAGCGGTTACTAACAGGTTAAGTGGAGTACTCGTCACACACGACGATACCGCACATTTGGAATGGTTCAAGTTGTCTAGCTACAGGTTATCAACAAAGGTTGTTAACATGGCATATCAGTCAAGCATGGAATAGCACTCAAACATGTCAAGAGGTGAAGCACAAGATAAACTATCTATTCTAGTCAATTTAAGTGAGGCACAACCTAAACATGGCATATCACTAAGAGCCCCATAACAATTAAAACATTTGGTACTGTTCTGCCCTAAACCATAATTTAGGTTGGTTAACAGCAGAAAACAAACGCATAAACACAAAGTACAGGAAAAACTAATCAAGTTACATATAAAGAACACTCCAAACGGAGTTACGGTTAAAAAGATACAAGCAAAACAAGTTTGGAACACAATCTGCCAACATCACGAAGCACACTTTAGAGCAATGCATAAACAGGATAATCAATGCAAAAATGCTCACAAATGATATGGAACTAAAGTAGACATGACAGGGAAGGCATGGAAAAAAGAATCATGCAAATATGCATCATATATCAAAAGATATTAAGCATGCAAAAAGGCATCGGAACGTTACAGACTTAGAGAAAAACAAAGGTGGCTGTCAAAAACAGCGGGATAGCAACTTTGGAGCTCAATAACTATATTACCAGCAAGCATATCATGGAAATACAATACATATAATGGAAGTAGACATGATGCTTAACAATATGCAATTGGAATCACTCAATTCCGATAAACGGTTGCGACGCAACCGTCACCCGAAGTTGCAACAAATTAACAGTTTTCAGCACAGCAGCACATTAGCAGCAAGGTCACCACTTTGGAGCAAGATTTAATATAGCTAAAGCACCCAAACATGACAAGTTAAAGCATGGAAATGAACTACACATGATGCTTAACACATAGGAAAAAGAATCAATGCAATAGGCCTCATAGATGTGTCACCATCATCAATCAAAGTTGCAAAAAAATAACATTAGCAACACTTGAGAGAATTTAACAGTAGTTAACAGTCTGATGCCCACTTCAACACAGATTTGCACCATCAATATGACCTCAAAATAAACAACTTCCTAAAGATGAACTCTAGAGCACACAAAGCACAACCAAACAAAAAAAGAAACACTTCATTCGGAGCTATGAGTCAACGGGAAATCGATTTGCAAAACGGGATCAGCAGCACAATTCCAGGGACTTAGAAAAATAACAGAAAAAAACACACAACAGAAAAAATATATGAAAACGGGCCTCACCCATCAGGCCGGCCCAAGAGGCGGCGGGAGAGGCTGGGCCGAGGAGGTGGGCCGCGGGCGTCCGAGGCGGCTTCCAGATGGGCTCGGGCGGGCCTGGCGGCGGCCCTGCGGGGCCCAAGCGCCCTGGCTGCAGTGGAGGCGACGACGTGGCACACTCTCAGCCTCAGATCTGGAGATCTGATGGCTGGGATCATCTGGATGCTAGGATTTCGGGGTAGGGGCTATTTTGGGGCAATTTTGGGAAAAGTGGGGGGTGGTGGCTGCAATTTTGTGGCTAGGGAAACCGTAAAAAGGGGTGGGAGTGTGGTGGTCTTTATATAGCCCAGGTGGCTGGCAGTTTGCAAAAACATCCCCGGTTTTTCTCTCACGCGCGTGGTGTTTATGTTTCTGACCGCCGATGGTCCGCAGGACTTTCGATTCGGGTAAAACTTTGAACTGCGCGATCAGCGCGTTGAGCCGGAGGCATTCACCTCGCGCTGGAACCGTTCCGAGAACACTTTCGGGGGTGCTATAAAAATATCCCGTTTACTTAGTAAACGGGGTTTTTTCGTTCCGTTGGCTGCGGCTGGTCTTGTGCGGTTTTGACGACGGTGATCGGGTGAAACCCGGTGTCGCAAAGGTCGAGTGTCAGGGTGGCAAGGGTCGGTCTCCATCCGATACGAGATAAGAGGGGGAAAAATAATCGCCGATCGATAAATAGGGGATGCAAACACCGCAAACAAATCAGACAATCAAACAATTCACATCGAAAACAATTTTTTTTAATTTTTGTGAAATCTGGACTGTTACAAGACAACACCACCAACAAGGGATCTCGTCCCGAGATCCTGGACGATCCGGGGGAGAGAGGAAGGGGAAATAAGAGAGTCGACAATCTTCAACACCACCAACAAGGAACTCTTCTCCATGTCGACGTCGAACATCAGTCGAGATAAAATTTCCGCAGAGAGACGGTAACGTCAAAAAACGAAACCATCGGGATACCAAGAAGAAGAATGACAGTTTGAAAACAACGATCAAGGGAAGCATTCTCACCGAAATCGTGAGGATACTAGGCAAGAAGACTGAAATCAACGGATGACCAAGACGTAAACCAGAGTCGGATAGACTAAAGGTACTACATGATTTCCCAAGCTGAGATCGGAATCGAGACAATACGCTGCAAGCAAGGCATTGTAACTATTCCGAAACTCCACACTCTCGATATCCTAGAGTTTGAAGGGGATAAGGAGAGAGTAAAACAATTACGGCACTTGTCCTGACCAGAGCAAGGGTAAGGAGTAAAAAGATTCCTACTCTCCGATAACTAACTTAGTAACTACCAAATAGTTTTTGTCTAGACTCGACTTCGGCCAGAGAAGGGATCCTACGGTCGGTAAGACTCTGATACCAAGTTTTAAGGCCCGATATGCGGTACTGTTCTAGATCTAGATGTTTCCATCCAGATCCGGGGACGAAGCACATATCGGTCCCACTGCGACATATGACGAAGTCATATGCCCCGGATTTCCAACATGATATCACAACATTACGGATACAAGGATACAACATCTCATACAATCGGCATACAACTGCCTTAATACAATACAACAGCAGAAGATACATGTCTGAGTACAGACTACAATCAAATGCTTACTGGCAAAGAGAAAAACATCGATCCCCATAACCACACGGGTCCAGGCCCTCCGCCGGGATCCGCCTAACTAGTCGTCGTCGAGTCCCCACGTGAAACGTCAATCACCATACCTGTTGTCGATCAAGAACCCTGAAAAGAGTTTGGGGGTAGTATCATGAGTACAAAAGTACTCAGCATCCAACTGTAGTGGTCAACTGACCCAGCAAGGACTTCTCGTCATTCTAGGACAACTAGTAGTTTACGGTAAGGATGAGGTAAGTGGTGAGGTTGCTGCCGCACTAGCATTTATGAAGTGGCTAACGATCTAGATAGTAAGATAAGAAGCCAAGCATTCGATGAGGAATCGCCTCCAACAAGTCTTGCTATCAACTACTTACGCAAACATAACACCTATGCTATCCTTGTCCTCCTCTTCGCATCCTGACGAAGAAGAAGCAGTCAAGGCACACACACGTTGATCAAGTTATATTAAGATTATCTCAGTTGTTGTTGTCTATGAACAAGGAGTAGGTCTCAAGTCGTCCATAACCGTGGACACGGCCTCTCGAAAATATTTAACCCTGCAGGGGTGTAACAACTGCCCTTTACAAGCCTCCGCACGCACGCCCATCTCTCTGAGTTGCTACCCATCACAGGAAACCATTTTATGATTTAGTTCAAAGAGATCCGAAATGACAAGTCCCTCTAACTAACAACGAACAAATCCGGGTGGCCCCCGGGGAGTCGACACCCAATCCAAAAGCTCACCACGCTCTCGGATCGGACTCTTCCGTCTGAACAGGGTTTGGGTTACCGAGACGCCTCACGTGAGGCCTCGGGCCCTCGCCGGTCAAAGGTGGACCAACAGGGAAACCATGTCTCCGCTGGTCCGGGTTGTTTAAAAACTGCGAGGGGATCCACCAAGCACACACACGGGGTTTCAAATGGTAAATCAGCTCGGGCCACCACTAGAAATGTTTGAAGCTAGATAGGTAAGAAAAGGGGACCCCATAAAATCCCACACGCGGTTAGGCACACTCAGTCTTAAAACCAATACCCGGAACTCGGATCCTAGGTGACTCGAATGGAACAAAGCGTCGGGGCGGGATAGCCTAGACCTTCCATACTTCGTCAAATATAGTCAACATTGTAATAATCATATCATCCACAATAATATAATAATGTGATATCCCGAACCAAGGAGTAACAGGGTAACATCGTAGCATCCTAAGCATGCATACTAAGCAGGGGCTGAGCAACGAGCAATAGTAACATAGCAGTACAAGGTTTGCTGGGAGGGGGACATGGCTGTATCGGTTTGAAAGAGGTTGTAAACATGTGGTAGGATCAAACATCGAACCTATCCTAGACTAGCATGCAAACCGCTGGTTGAAGTAGAATGGATCATAAGTAATGCATAGTCCTTGCCTGTTGATAAGTCGGGTTCTGAAGGTGTAGTTGATCGCAAGCTCGCATCGTCTCCGAAGGTACCCGCGGAAGCACACAAGAGGGTAAACACTGGAAAGCAATCAAGGAGCAAGCACTCTATTACTACGAGGCAAACACGAGCAAGCATCAACAAGTAGGAAACACGAGAAATCGCACCTACCGTCGAGAGCGGTTACTAACAGGTTAAGTGGAGTACTCGTCACCCACGACGATACCGCACATTTGGAATTGTTCAAGTTGTTTAGCTACAGGTTATGTAGAAAGGTTGTTAACATGGCATAACACTCAACCATGTCAAGAGGTGAAGCACAAGATAAACTATGTATTCTAGTCAATTTAAGTTAGGCACAACCTAAACATGGCATATCAGTAAGAGCCCCACGACAATTAAAACATTTGGTACTGTTCTTCCCTAAACCGTAATTTAGGTTGGTTAACAGCAGAAAACAAACGCATAAACACAAAGTACATGAAAAACTAATCAAGTTACATATAAAGAACACTCCAAACGGAGTTACGGTTAAAAAGATACAAGCAAAACAAGTTTGGAACACAATCTGCCAACATCACGAAGCACACTTTAGAGCAATGCATAAACAGGATAATCAATGCAAAAATGCTCACAAATGATATGGAACTAAAGTAGACATGACAGGGAAGGCATGGAAAAAATAATCATGCAAATATGCATCATATATCAAAAGATATTAAGCATGCAAAAAGGCATCGGAACGTTACAGACTTAGAGAAAAACAAAGGTGGCTGTCAAAAACAGCGGGATAGAAACTTTGGAGCTCAATAACTATATGAACAGCAAGCATATCATGGCAATACAATACATATAATGGAAGTAGACATGATGCTTAACAATATGCAATTGGAATCACTCAATTCCGATAAACGGTTGCGACGCAACCGTCACCCGAAGTTGCAACAAATTAACAGTTTTCAGCACAGCAGCACATTAGCAGCAAGGTCACCACTTTGGAGCAAGATTTAATATAGCTAAAGCACCCAAACATGACAAGTTAAAGCATGGAAATGAAGTACACATGATGCTTAACACATAGTAAAAAGAATCAATGCAATAGGCCTCATGGATGTGTCACCATCATCAATCAAAGTTGCAACAAAATAACATCAGCAGCACTTGACAGAATTTAACAGTAGTTAACAGTCTGATGCCCACTTCAACACAGATTTGCACCATCAATATGACCTCAAAATAAATAACTTCGTAAAGATGAACTCTAGAGCACACAAAGCACAACCAAATAAAAAAAGAAACACTTCATTCGGAGCTACGAGTCAACGGGAAATCGATTTGCAAAACGGGACCAGCAACACCATTCCAGGGACTTAGAAAAATAACAGAAAAAAACACACAACAGAAAAAATATATGAAAACGGGCCTCACCCATCAGGCCGGCCCAAGAGGCAGCGGGAGAGGCTGAGCCAAGGAGGTGGGACGCGGGCGTCTGAGGCGGCTTCCAGATGGGCTCGGACGGGCCTGGCAGCGGCCCTGCGGGGCCCAGGCGCCCTGGCTGCTGTGGAGGCGACGACGTGGCACACTCTCAGCCTCAGATCTGGAGATCTGACGGCTGTGATCATCTGGAGGCTAGGGTTTCGAGGTAGGGGCTATTTTGGGGCAGATTTGGGCAAAGTGGAGGGTGGTGGCTGCAATTTTGTGGCTAGGGAAACCGTACAAAGGGGTGGGAGTGTGGTGGTCTTTATATAGCCCAGGTGGCGAGCCGGAGGCATTCACCTCGCGCTGGAACCGTTCCGAGAACACTTTCCGGTGCGCTATAAAAATATCCCGTCTACTTACTAAACGGGGTTTTTTCGTTCCGTTGGCTGCGGCTGGTCTTGTGCGGTTTTGACGACGGTGATCGGGTGAAACCCGGCGTCGCAAAGGTGGAGTGTCAGGGTGGCAAGGGTCGGTCTCCGTCTGTCACAACCCCAGGTTAGGTAATGTGCTAGGATCAAAGTCACCTTGCATCATGTTAAAAATTTCAAAAGAAATCTTTGAAATCAACTTCAAAAGCAAAATGGGAGAAGGAACCCCCCTAGATGAATTAATTCAAAAGGCCAGATAAAAATCTTCTCCAAAAATTCATGTTAGATTTTTGAAAAGTATTATAAATGAGTGTGATCACATATCAAGTGATGTGGGACCCACCCCATGCTCATGGATTTTTCAAATATTCAAACAGTGCCTTGGAATTAATTAAAAACCCCTATTTGATTTAAAATTCAAATTATTTGAATTTTAAAAATGTTCAAACTTTACAAGTGGCTAGCCTAGTATATTGTGATGCCACATAAAAAGTTTCATCATTTTATAAAATGGTTTGTTATTTTTATCAGAGCCAAAACAAATATACAGAAAAAGAAAGGAAAGATTAAACAGAGAGAAAAAGAAAAGGCAGCTTACCTGGCCATTCGGCCCAACTCGTTGCCCGCAGCCCAGCAAGCCAGCCCAGCCCGCAGCCCCCCTTGTCTTCTTCCAGCGCGGCGGCAAGCAGCTCGGTGGCCGTCATGCCGCAGCCGCCACGCCAGCTGCCTGCCTGGCGCCTCCCCGCGCCACCTCTTCACGCCTGGAGACGCCGAGAGGCTTCCCCGTTCGATTCCCCCTCTCCACGAACTCCCTCCCTGTCTCCCTCGCCGATTCCACCGACACCCGTGAAGAACGCCGGAGCGCGCCGCCGCACCTGCGTGGCCAGTGAGTTTGTCGAGCGCCACCGCCGTGTCCATCCTCCTCCCCGCCGTCGTCTACGTCTCCCAGTGCAGCGAATTGAACCCGGAGCCCTCCTAGTCGCCGGAATTGAGCTCGAGCTATCGCGGGACCCGAAGGACGCCATCGTCGATTTCGTCGCCGTCGAGCCACCTCAGCCTTCGCCGCCACCTCCGTCGAGTTCCTGGTGAGCAGGTGGTTCAAACCCCTCTCTCCCCGCCCCTTATCGTTGTCTCCTTGGTGATCCGCCATGGGAGCAGAAGTGCCTCGCCGCCACGGTCGTCCCCGGCGAGCACCCGTTACGCAATCGAAGCCGAGACCGTGTCAGTTGCACTCATGGTGTTCCACTGCGTCGAACCACCCCAACCCCGCTCCCAGACGCTCCTCCTAGCAAGTTTCCGCTCGCGGCCGTGCTTCGGACCGCCGCCGTTCAAGTCGCCGTCGTCACGTCAGGCCTCCCCGTGGTCGCCCGACTCGCCTAGGTGAAGCGCGAGTTCGAGGGCTACCCTCTGGTGGTCTCGGCGCTCGATTTGGACCACGGGAGCGCTCTCCCCGTGCAGCGCTGCCGCACTGGTGGCCACCGGTGGCTAGCCGCCGGCCTGTCAGGCTAAACCTTGGCCTAATCCACCCGCTAATGACCCCCACAACCTATGACATGTGGGCCCAGGGCCCTTAATCCCCACTAGTTAAGTTAAACCAGCCGGCTTAATTAACCCAGTGGCTGACACCTCGGCCCCACTCGTCAGCCCCCCCCTAACGCCAGCATGAGGTCATGCTGACGCAGTAAATGAATTTCCAGAATAAAAAGAAATCAAGAAATTCCAGAAAATCCAGAAAACAGCCCAAACTTTGGAAATTCATAGAAAATTCATATTAACTCCAAATTGGACAAATAATATATGAAAAATGATCAAGAGAAAATAAGCTATCCAAATTTCCAACTTTCAACTTTGTTTGAGTTGAATTTAAAATGTGATCAGTAGCATTTGCTATTTGACTTAAATGGAATTAAATCAAATTCAATTCAAATACTTTTGCAACTTGAACCATGGCAACATGCTACATTTCAATCACACATCAGAGGCATATCATACACATTTCAAAAATGGTTTAACTTGACCAAACAATGTCATTTGTAACTTGGCTAATTTGAATTCAAATTGGAGTTTGAATTTGCAATTCAACTTGCAATATACTCCATTTAAATGGAATTGCTTCACACATCAAAGCATACACATCAAGTTTCAACCTTCAGTCATGTGATTGTGCATTGTATTTACTTTGCTACCTTGCTTGTTGTTTGTCGAGTAGAGGTGGAACCGGAACAGGAGGCTGCCCCCTTCGTTGAAGATCCCGAGACTGAACCTCGTCAGCAAGGCAAGCAAACCCCCTTTGATCATGTCGATAAAATCCCACTTCCCTCTCATGTCTCGCTTATGCATTGTTTAGGATGATTAACATGCTACGATTCTACCGCATAGATGAACCCATTCCTTTGCATGACCTATCATTTGTCACAGTAGTAAGCAAACCACAATCCTAGCAAATGTAGGAGTTGAATGATATCTTGTGGCCCCTGCAATTGTTACTTCTTATTGCATGCTTAGAATGATACAATGTTGGTACTGTTATGTGAGTCGGGATGGTAGTGATCATGTTGATGTTGGTGGAAGGGTGTTGGTGAATCTACCCTAATACAAGGTGAACGATGAGAGGCTGTGTAGGAGTACACGGTGGGTTGTCTCGTTGAACACCGCCCTAAGTCCGAGTTCTTGTGTGGTGATCCAAGATGAAGAGTACAACCACACATTGGGCTCACTGACCCCTCTCAGCTTACTAACTCATCCCCTTCGATGTCCAGATGTCGCAATAGTTCGGAGTTCTGGTAGGTTTGTGGCCTGGCTGCTAAGTGAGAGAACGGCTCATCCGGGACCGGCTTTTGCACCACGCACACATCATCTGGGTCCACTTCGGTAAACCGGCCGGGTTCACGATAGTGGTAGCCAACCCAGGTAGGCGACTCTCTTGGACTATATCGGCTATGAGGTAACAGTTGTGGTGAGCATCCTCGCTGACACCCCTTGAATGGTGTCGAGATCAAAGGCGGTAACCGATGGTCATGTGTGTGTAGCGGTACACCCCTGCAAGGTTAACAAAACTATTCGAATAGCCGCGTCCGCGGTTATGGACTGCTTGGAAAGCTTAGCTTGATTATTTGACAACTTAAACTGGATCCTTTTAAAACACACCAAGATAAGTGTGAGTGCTATGGCGTGCTTTCTCGTGGGGAAGTCGAGGAAGGCACCATAGTGGTGTAATTGGTTGAAGAGATGTAGTGGACTCGTGTACGCTTCTTACCTCAAGTCTGGTACTCGTAGTTCAGGACTAGCCAAGTCAAAGCTGGCACTGCTGCAATTGAACCCCACCTCCCTTTACCTTGATACATGTGCATGAGTAGTATAGCTCCTACGTAAGTCTTGCTGAGTACGACTTTGTACTCACGTTTGCTTATTCTATGTTTTAGATGAACCCACCTACCTGATGGTGGCTTCTACCCGAATCTCGAAGAATGAAGACTCAGACCAAGACCAAGCTAGTGTAGTCCCAGTCAGCAGACTGGTTCCCTCGTGGAGGGCTTGTTTATAGATAAGGCTTTTCTAAGCCATTTGTTAAACTTCTCTATACTCAGACCTACTTTGCTTCCGCATGCTTGTTGTAATGTTGGATCACAGACTTGTGATCTCTGTGTGCACTCTGTAAGAGTTTTCAATAAAGTATATACCTTGTAGAGAATTGCAATGATACCTGCTGTTCATACTAGACATGTGTGCTGCGTGTATGTTTATAACATGCATGTCTTAGTATGGGTTTTCGAGACCTTAGTTGTGATCTGGCTGGCGGTCTTTCATACACCAAGTGGCCCTTAGATGTGCGCAGCTTGGGGCATCGCGATGCGATTGTTCGAGACTCTGTCTGATGCACACTTTGTGGTATGATGGAGCCCGCCCTAGACCCCGACTAAGTGATCGGGCTGGAGTAAGTCTATGTAAGGGTTATAATACAATCGATATTATGGTTGAGGCGACTTGTCTATGAGTATGGGAGTTCACCACCCATATTAGTTAGACTTGTGTGCGGACGATGAGGATCCATCTCAGTGGATCATCCGGCCTGAATGGGATGCCCCTCACGTTCGATGCTTTCCGAGAACGTTCTGTGCTTGGCCTTTTCTGGTTAGACAAGTGGGTACGGTTCTCGGCTCTCCATATGATTGTGTTGTAGCGAGACATGCATACGCTAACCCCGGGTCCCGACACCGTCCGAGACGAGATAAGAGGGGGAAAAATAATCGCCGATCGATAAATCGGGGATGCAAACACCAGAAACAAATCAGACAATCAAACAATTCACACCGAAAACAAATTTTTTTAATTTTTGGGAAATCTGGGCTGTTATACTTTTCTTTAGGAATGTCACTTGCATTGAAATCTAAAAGAGAGTGTAACTCTACTATAGGTGGGTTAGTTGTGGGCTCACACAGCTTCTCAATTAGATGTAGATTCTTCACGTGTTTAGCTTTAATACCTTTCTCTTTTACAGAATTATTTTCTTCTTGCATATCTTCAGGGCTTAGGACAAGCATGCCCCTCTTCCTTGGTGGTGGAGGTGGTTCAGGGACGGACCAATCTTCGTGGTTTTTTGGCAATCTTGCCCATCAATTCTTCTGCATCGTCCGGTGTTCTTTTTCTGAAAACACAACCAGCACAACTATCTAGATAGGATTTAGATTTATCGGTTAGGCTAGGATAAAATATATCAAGTAATTCATTCTTAGGGATCTCATGTCCCGGTCTAGCCTTCAGCAAACTGCAAAATCTCCCCCAAGATTTAGGGAGATTCTCATCCTGCAACTGTTTAAAGTTATAAATTCTTTGTAAAGCAGCATGTTGCATATGAGCAGGAAAATACTTATCAACGAAGGATATAGCCATATCTTGAGGACTTTGAATGGAAACACATGGTAGTGCATCATACCATGCTCTAGCATCTACTTTCAAAGAAATAGGAAGAAGCTTGGTCACATAAAAGTTCCGGATCCTTTCATCAGTAGTAAACAAGCTACCCAACTTAGTGAGTTTGGTCAGGTGCTCGATAGCATCATCATTTTCTCTGCCATAAAAGGGATTAGCTTCAACTGTGGATATAAGTGAAAGGTCAACAGAGAAATCATAATCAGGATCAGTGATGCATATAGGAGACGTAGCAAAAGTAGGATCATGAGTAAAATTGTTCTTCAAGGAGTGCTTTGCTAGTAACTTCTTCATAGCAGCAGGGTCGGAATCAGCACACTCATTAAGCTCCCTTCATAAATCATCATCAAGTATAACATAATCTTCCTCAAGGAGTTTCTCCTTAAGGCCAGTAAGATCATGAGTTTTTCCAATAGGGGTTTTGGTAACAGGAATTTCAACTCCCGAGAATCGGGCAACAGCAGCAATCTGTTCTTCAATAAAAGAACCAAGTGAACTAGTAGTCTCAAAGGTAGTAGAAGCATCATCAAAAGTGTCTGACATATTGCCAGACTCAGCAGAAGTAGCATGTAACTGAGGTGAATCAAACTTACTCATAACTGAAAGTGAATCAAGTTTAGCACTAGTGCTAAGAGTAGTACCTCGTCTCGTACGGGATGGTAAGATTGTAACCTTGGGGTCTCCTTTCTTACCCATAGTGGATAACGTGCAGCAGGCAGAATAATTCAAGTAGACATGTAAATAAAGCTATGGTCCCCGGCAACGGCGCCAGAAAACAGTACTTGGTAACCATCAACTGTAGGGAATCGAGATAGTCTTTGCGGGCAAGATAACCCAATTTATTGATTCGACACTTGGGGGCACAAAGAATACGTACATGGTTTGACATTTGAGTTGTCAGGTCAACCGCACCTGAAATAAACACTTTCTTGCACAAAAGTATTAGTAGCAACGGTAATATGGTAGTTGTAGTGTAGGTGATAATAGTGGTGATGAAACAGAAAAAGTAAAACAGTGAAAGTAAACAACTAGTAACCAGCGGAAAGAAACACTATAGGCTAGGGAGATGGATGGTCGGGCGCTGCTTGGATGAGAACAAACATGTAATAGATTCTAACACGGGCAAGGCTCACAGAAAAGAAAAGAGCACCGGAACAAAGCATTAAAACTTCATGGATACACGAAATCCTCAAATTATAGTCCATCCCCTTTGGTGTCCCAAGCTGTCACCATTGGGATCGCCGGTTTCGGACTATAATAGGTGCATACAACTCATAGATAGGATCAGGAACACCTCGAACTCAAGAAACAAAAAGGGTGATCAGATCTGAAATCATGGCACTTGGGCCCAAAGTGACAAGCATTAAGAGAAACAAATTGTAACAAAGATGATAAACACCAAGTACATGATAGGCAACATGCCCCCAACAATCTGATGAACTATTACATGATCTAACTCATCCAATCCCTACCATCCCCTTTGCCTAAAGCAGGGAATTACTCACACATGAGAGAGGGAGTCATGGAGGGGTGATGGAGAGGCGATGAAGATGACGATGGCAATGATTTCCCCTCACCGGAGGCCAAAGCAGCCTCCAGATTAGCTCTCCCGAAGAAGAACAAAGGGTGGAGGCGGCTCCACGACGTAGATTGGAAAAGTGACTTCTGTTTCGGAGTTTCCCCGTCACGGGAATAAATAGGGCCAAGGTATGGCACTAGGGGGTGTGGGACCCACCTAGGAGGGCAGGTGGCTCGCCAGGGGCTGGGCCGCGCCCCACACCCTTCTGGGTGCCCCATGGCTGCCCTGTGGCCCCCTTTGGCCTCATAGAAGCTTCAGAAACACTGTTTTTTATATATTTTTTGTGGATTTTTCCAGCGTACCTAAATATCCAGAAACCTGCACAATATAAAATAGCACTGGCAGGTCTGCTGAAAACATCATTAGTCCGGGTTAGTTTCGTCCAAATAATGCAAGAATGAAGCCAAAAAAATAGCAAGAGTGTTTGGAAAAGTAGATACATTTGAGAGTATCAGGGTGCATATAACTCGCTATCTCAAGAAGATCTAGAGCTCTTTTGAGAAGGCTCATCATTGGAATATACAATCCAAGTTCTATAGTGTAAGGTCCCCACATAGTTATGCATGAATGATATGAAAACTCTCTATGAAGTAAAAAAATGCGATTTTGAAGCATGAGTGTGGATCTTTCAAAAGGAATAGTAGTGTTGCCCTGATGACCCTCAACTGTAGGGGATCGAGATAGTCTTCGTGGGCAAGATAACCCAATTTATTGATTCGACACAACGGGAGCCAAAGAATATTTATAAGCTTTGACAGTTGAGTTGACAGTTCAACCGCAGCTGAAATATACTCGCTTGCAACAAAATATTAATAGCAACGGTGATATGATAGTGGTAGTGGCGACAGCGAAAGTAAAACACCAAAAGAAAACTACTAGTAAGCAGCAGGATTAAAACACTGTAGGCTAGGGAGATGTATGGTTGGGCACTACTTGGATGAGAGTGAACGTGTAATATATTTTAACACGGGGCAAGGCACAAAGAAAAACAAGGAATCATCTAGGAAAATATCAAACATTAGGCATGTATCCTGTAGGTAGTTGTGCGTGCTCGAAATAAGAAGTTGCACAACATCTTTTGTCCTACCATCCCGCTACGAACAGGGCCAGAAGGAACTTATGGAGATTAAGGTGCTCCTGTCAAAGAGCACCGGAAGAAAGTAATAAACCCAATAGATACATGAAATCCTCAAATAAAAGTCCATACCCTTTGGTGTCCCAAGCTATCACCTTTGGGATCGCCGGTTCTGGACCATAATAGGTGCATACAACTCATAGATACAATCAAGAAAATAGATATACTCATGAAAACACAAGTGGTTCAGATCTGAAACCATGGAACTCGGGCCCAAAGTGACAAGCATTAAGAGCAACAAGTTTTAGCAAAGATGATAAACACCAAAGTAGATGATAGGCAACATGCCCCCAACAATCTGACGAACTATTACATGATCTAACTCATCCAATCCCAACCACACCCTTTACCTACAGCAGGGAATTACACACACATGTGAAGATAAGTCATGGAGGGAGGATGGAGTGGTGATGATGATGACGATGGAGATGATCTCCCCCCACCGGAGGCCAAAACAGCCTCCAGATTAGCCCTCGCGAAGAAGAACAGAGGGTGGTAGCGGCTCCGCGATGGAAACTGGGAAAACGACTTCTGTTCTGGGGTTTTGGCGTCACGGGAATAAATATGGGCCTAGGTAGGGCACTAGAGGAGGGAGGAGTCCTCCAGGCGCCCCCCTGAGCGGCCAGGTGTGGGGCCGCGCTAGCAGGGCGCTTGGGGCCCCTCTGCCCCCCTCTGGCCCCACCACTGGCTCGTGGAAGCTTCGGGTGCGTGGATTTTTCGTGAATTTTCCTAGAATTTTCTGAGGTACCTAAAAATCCATTTTCCTGCACACAATAAAACCATACAGGCTGAAAACAATGTCAGTCCAGGTTAGTTCCATTCAAATCATGCAAGAATGAGGGCAAAAAAATAGCAAAAGTGTTTGGAAAAGTAGACACGTTTGAGACGTATCAACTCCCCCAAGCTTAGCATATTGATTGTCCTCAAGCAATTCAGTTCAACGAACTGGACGCGACAAAGTAAAATTTGACAATTTCTTTTGCTTTATAAGATGTATATAAGCATGTACTACAAAAAGAGTTTAGAAAGTATTGAAACAATGCTATGAGGACAATGCATAAAGCAATCCTTCTTTCAAGTGATCAATCAAAAAAAACCAAAAGTAAATAATATGTTGCCAAAAATCAAGACAAGATCACAATGCACATAGCTTGAACATACTAGAGTGGTATCTCGCTAGCCTCCATGAGTGAAGCAAAACATAAATGCAGAAACTCCTCCGGAGTTTTAAAGGAGACTAGAACTAAGAATTTCAGAACAAGCAATATCACAATTATGCAGAAGACAATGTGGTGCTTTGGGAGAATGCATGTTACACTAAGAATGACAATTATGCTCTCAGTAGTTGGTGCTTTGAAGAAAGAAGGGGAGACTCTCGAACCGTGGCTTTTGATGGTGAGGTTGAAAACCCTTGGCCGGAAGAAAATACTAAACAAGTAACAGAGCTCTTAGTTTTGAAAACAGAGATAAAATTCCTTTTGGGAAGTGCAACTTTCCAGTCAACAGTGACCGGTAAAGGTCTCTCAATATCTCCCATGCCAACCTTATTAATGCTTTTTTCTTACACTTTTGTTCCCTTTTCCATACATCATTTGACGGTCTATGGTGCCTTTTATTTTGCCTCAAGTATGGAAGGAAGTTTTCTCATTCCATCTATCATTAGCAGCATTTGGTCCATTTCATTCCATCATCATGTATGGGGGAGGTGTAACTATTTTTATTTTATGACTAGTTAAAACTTTCGTCAAAATTTTGGCATGGTAGATACTGATTTTCCCTCACCGCCCCATGAGCTTGTACATTTACAAAAAGGAAGATTTTGAATAAGTTTCGAGATGGCACAAGAAAGTCTAAGTTAGGGATGGCCGGTAAATACCATATATAGGAAGGTATGGTGGACTCAAGTGGAATAACTGGTTTGAAAAGGAGTTTGGATACACAAGCATAATTCCGCATAGTGCGAGTGAAGGCTAGCAAAAGACTGCGAAGCGACCAACTATAGAGCAGTAATTGTCATAATCATGCAGAGCGACAAAGCAACATTGAACCGGGCATGAAAGTGATATATCTATTCTGAAACAAAAATATCATCAAGGCACGATAGACATTTTAGTCATAAACATGTGTGAAAATGTGCCAAGTATATCCAAGAATTCTCCGAAGGGAAATACCAGTTCAATATGCCAAACCATGAACAATGCAATGCATGTAGATCATTTCAACAACTGATTATGCACTCTAGCTATTTGAGATCAGCCACAAAGAAAGCATGTACACTGGGAAAGCATTGTAATCATAGCACTATGTCGCTACAAGCTGGTCTCCAGATCATAAGTATTGGCATATGTACAAAAGTAGAAACAAGAAGAGTTCATACCGGTTTTCCTTGTTGCTTCCCTTTCGTCGATCTTCGTCATTACTGCCTTGTCACTTGCACGATCGAACGCGGGAAATATAATCAAATGCCATCACGGACTCGAGCTGAACTCTGAAAACAAAGAAAACTAAAGAGAGAAAGTAAATCTTTTTGGGTTTTTCAAAGGTTAACGAAACAAAAAGAAAAGAGAAATCTTTTTGTTGGTTTTTCAAATTAAAGAGCAAAGAAGAACAGGCAAAAACTTCGAAAAGATCAAAGAGAACTAAATAAAATGAATAATACAATGGAAAGGGGAGAAGGGCACTTACTCCCCCAAGCTTAGGCTTTTGGCCTAAGTTGGTAACAACTACTGGCCCCAGGAGCCTCCTGCTCCGGGGTGATGCGGGTGAGTTGAAGGGTCGAATGAGGCTTCCGGTGCGTACACCAAAGTCCTCAGATCCTCCCACGAAGAAGGATCTGTGATCCAAGCAGAGGACGATCCTCCACCCCATTGGGTGACGGTCTCTCCCTGGAAAGGTGGAAACTCACCATGCTCCTCCTCGTCGGGCACAACCCCCTCCATGGGGTTATGAAAATGATATTGGACCATGAACTCATCGAACTGGACAACATCAAATGACCATCCATTCCTGCTAGAAAAATCAAACAAAAGAGGTGCAGGTAGACGGATCTTGCGTTCCGCGGAAGATCCTAAACGCAAGATATAAATGAGGTTACCAAATCGAAAGTCATGGTAACAAACTTATGCCTCTTCATAGCAGCAAGATCTAAACTTAAATAAGGAAAAGGCTTATCATCAGGGTGTGGGGTGCCATTAAGAGACTCAAGGATAAGTGTGGCGTAAACTCCAACAAATAAATCTCCCTTGTTACCATTCATAGCAAGGCACCGAGAAATTAAGGCACCCACATTATAATCATTCCTCCCTAAGAGGACGTTTGCCAAGATAGCAATATCTGGCGCAGAACTGCTACTCGTGTTGTCACGAGCTAACACCCCTCTACCAATAAAATACGCAAAATACATGAGGTGGGGGAATAAGATGCTGGAAATCTTCAAACGATGAATATCCCTCGTCTCCTGGTTGGAAAGGGAGCTGAAGACGGTTTTCAACTCGGAAGGCTAAGAGTTCATCTTTGCCGTGTGTCCAATGTTCGGCACACCTAGTACATCACAAAATCTTGCCAAATACATGGTCAAAAGATCATTGTAATTTTAAACTCAATAACTCAAGCATCATGATTATATCTGAAAATACTAATAAAACAGGAGGTGACTTTTTCATACTGAGCAACACAGCATGTTGCTAGCCGTGTCAATCCTACACTGGCGCAAAGGTCGTAGAATCCCTCCTTAATTCCTGCAACTTCGAGGAAAGCATCGCACGGATACGTCATTGCGAGTGGTGAACTCGTGTTATCCAACACATCTAGGGGCAAAGATCTTCACTATAGCTCACCCTAGCAGGAGCAGCTGAGGGTGAAGCTGTGCAACATCCCAGATTTCACAAAAATTAAAAATTTTGTTTTCGGTGTGAATTGTTTGATTGTCTAATTTTTATAGCGTGCCGGAAAGTGTTCTCAGAACGGTTCCAGCGCGAGGTGAACGCCGCCGGCTCGACGCGCTGATCACGCAGTTCAAAGTTTTACCCGAATTGGAGGTCCTGCGGACCCCCGACGGTCAAAAACGTAAACATCGCGCGCGCGAGAGAAAAACCGGGGATGTTTTTGCAAACTGCCAGCCACCTGGGCTATATAAAGACCACAACTCTCCCACCCCTTCCTACGGTTTCCCTAGCCAAAAATTGCAGCCACCCCCCTCACAATTGCTCCAAATCTGCGCAATAAGCCCCCAAATCCAGAAAACCTAAATCCAGAGCAACTCGGGCCAGATCGACGGATCAGATCGTGGCACGTCGTCACCTTCTCTCTCCTCTCTCTCCAGCCCAAGCGCCTCGCTGCCACCACCCGTTTCCACCGCGCCGCTGGCGAGCCGCGCGCCTCCTCCGGTGATCCTCCCCTGCTGTGCGCCCCTCTCCTTCCCTCTCCTCCCCTCTAACCCCTCCGTCTCCTCTCCTCGCAGCCATGGCAGGAGCCGGCCGGAGTGCCGCCGCCAAGCTGGGCACAAGCCGCGCCGCCGTGCAACCCCTGGAACCCCGCCTGCGGCCGGGTCAGCACCCTCCGAGGCCACCTTCCCCTCTATCGCGCCATCCCGACCGGCGCGCTTCCCGCCGTGCTCGTCGGAGCCACCAACCGCCGTCGCCGCAGTCGGGGCCAGCCAGCCCGTGGCCGCCCGCTCACTCGCCCCTGCGTGGACCAGCCAGGTGGGCCGGCCCAGCCGCCCCTCCAAGCCGGTCCAATAACCCCAAGGCCCAGTCCAGCGCCGCGGCCCAGCCTGAGCCTGCCCAAGCCATCCAAGCCGCAGATGGGCCGACCCAAAGTGAGGCCCCTTTTTTTTTCTCCGCACTGCTTCTATTTTTCTATGCCTGTGAGAACTGTTGCCGTGATCTGTTTTGCGAGTAGATTTGCGAGTAAACCGTAGCCCAGACCGCTTTGCGCCCAAAAGGAAATTTGTTTAGAATCGTGTGTATTTCAGTTCATCTTTCGTGAGAATTTTTATTTGAGGCCATCTTGATGTTGTTAATCTGTGTTGAAGTGGGCATCAGGCTGTTAACTGCTGTTACTTTCTGTCATGTGCTGTTTCGGTTATTTTATTGCAAGTTTGCTTGATGATTGTGACACATCCATGAGGCCTATTGCATTGATTCTTGTTGCATACTGTTAAGCATCATGTCTACTTCAATGCTATGCATTCACATGTCATATTTGCCTGCTGCATGATGTTTGTTTCATCACCCAAAGTTGCTATCCTTCTGTTGTCGACAGCCACCTCTGTTTTCACTAAGTCTGTAACTTTCCGATGCCATGTTGCATGCTTAATATCTTTTGATCTGTTATGCCTATGACCTTGATTCTTGTTTGTACCTGATCACCATCATGTCTAGTTCATGCTCATATATTGCTATGTCATGTTGCTGTACTTTTGCATATAGTTTTGCTCCTGTTTATACAGCATGAAAACAACAGTTTCTGCCCTGTTTTCCTGATTTTCACCAAGTCCTTGACGAGTAATGTTTTATTGCATTTTGCTTGGGCTGTAATTAGTTGTTCATGATGCCTTTTTGCATGATTCCTTTTGCCATGCCTTCCCTGATTTTCACGAAGTCCTTGACCAGTAATGTTTTATTGCATTTTGCTTGGGCTATAATTAGTTTAAGTTTCTCCTCCCTAGTTTTGATAAGAAGATTAGTTATATGCTAGGTGATCCAATGTTAAGTGAACTAGGGTGGGGGTCTTCGGCCATTCTTTGCAAAAATTTGATGACTTCGGAGAGGCTACAATTATCAAAGTGAAATTCACTAGAGAAAGACTCCACCAAAAAGGAGTTCTTGCATTTATCCCAAGTGTCTTTTTAATGAGGTGGTAAAGAAAGGAACCACTTCTTTTCTTTCCCACGTAGTGAATAGTCAAAGAATTTTAGTTTGAATTGGTCACTACACATACCATGAGATTTTTGTTCATCACACACCCTCTCATACTTATACAAGTGAGAGATATCATTCCCTCCCTTCTCACCAAATTGTTCAATTAAATCATACTTGATGGTAGGCCTAGTAATTGGAGTGCAGATGTAATAACTATTGTGATGACAAACATAGTTGCAAAGCTTAAGATCCTTAGAAGTGTCCCAACTAGGAGTTCCATGCCTAGGACAAGTTTCAATGCCAGCGGAACCCATGTAACAGTAGCAAGCAAGAACAGAGTAACATTTTTTTGGTGTTTTTGGTATAAGTCCCTAAAGCAAAAACTAAAAAGTAAACTAACAAGACGAAAAATCAAAGGTAAAAGATAGTGTGCAACTCCCCTATCTTGATGACTGGAGTCCCCGGAAACGGCGCAAGTAATTTAGCTTGATGAGTGCAGATAACACCTCCTCGTTGGTTACCCCAAGTGGAAGGTCATGATGCAGATAATGGTCAATTTACCTCGGTAAAGATACCAAGGTTTGTCTCCAGTAGGACTCCAAAAAATACAAGAAGGTGACAACAACGCCAATGATTTTCTTGGGGGCGTGTTGACGCGGACCTGCACACAGAAACAAATAACTTTGCTCCCAATGAGTCAGAGAGGTTGTCAATCTCTCCAGTCTTGTTGTTTACAAAGGATCAAACACAATGTCGCGGGGGCGATCCCGCAGGTGTGATGATCCTAGGGCGCACGTTAAACACAAAGGAAATCGCTCCTTCAATGAAGAACACGGTGGGATTTACCCAGGTTCAGGCTATCCGGAGATGTAAATCCCTACTTCTGCTTGTATGAATTATATGGTGGAGAGATTACATGCGCAAAGACCCGCTACGGAAAGGGATGCCGGCTCCGCGCGCGAGGATGTTCTTTCTCTAGGGGTCCGAATCCTTTTTTTGTCTTCTCAAGCGGTGGAAGACGGGTGTCGTTATCTAGTTTCTTCCGGGAAGTGCAGGTGGCAACCGGCCACCGCTCTGGTGCATGGATGTGTGGGCATTCAACACGTCCGAGGAACAACGGATGCGAGAAGCGCCACTTCAGTCGCTACCCCCCCCCCCCCGACCAGGGGTGGCGCATTTAATGAGGCTTGGACCGTACCGCGCGTGGTGGGCCCCCGCCTGTTCCCACACCTCTTAGGGAAAGCGGTGGCAAGGCTTCTTCCGGGAAGCGCCTTGGTTGATTCTTATGGTTGGGTCTAGTACACTTCGCGTGAAATTGTCTTGGGGAGCATGGTGCAAATTACCGGATCAGTGGGATATGTTCATGTTCTCTGACAGTAGCCCTCAGGTCTAGTTTGGTGCTGTCCGCCTGCCCGAGAGCCAAACTAGGCCTGACTTTTCGAGAAGTTGAACATGCTCAGAGGTAAGTCTTTCTGCCAGAACACACGTGTGGATTCTTGCCTTCCTGGCAGGTGGGTGATGGCGCGTGATGTCTGCGCATGCAGATCTTTATGGCGACTGTGGAAGCCAAGGGGCGCCATGGCTCCTTGCCCGAGGCGTAAGTATTTAACCCTCCCATTGGTGGGAAGGTTGGGCATATTCTAGTAGTTGTCTTTTCTTCCGATCGGCAGTTCTGCTTCCTCCATGGCGCCAAAGCTTCGTGGCCGCGCTCCCATCACCGCCGACGAGGTTATTCCACTGGCCTACCAGGGGGTCGGGCTGCGCGGTCGCCGCGGTCATGGGAGGGGAAGCAGAGGTGGCCGGATCACACAAGTCATCGTGTCTTCAGGAGGAATTTTCACGTCCGCCCTCTGGGGCCGAGGACCTAGAGGTAGGGGAGGACGAGGTGGTGGTGGGAGTGGTGTGAGCGACTGTGGGGGACGCGCTGCAATGCCGCCGGCGATCCTCCACGGCATCGCCCACAACAAGGCCATCAACTTCGAGTTCATCGTGGAACTTCCATCGATCACTTGCAGGTGGATTTCTCTTCCGAAGACGTTACAGCGAGACGTAAGGGATGCCCAGCCCTCACATATATGGGTTAGAGTGGATGGGTGCCCTCACGGATCATTGCGGGTCGACACTCACTTCCTGACCAACGAGGGCTTGATGCTGACGCAAGGATGGAAGGACTTCACGCGCGGCCATAAGCTGGGAAGGGGGGACCTTCTCCTATTCAGGTTCGACATCGAGGAGAACTTGACCGTGAAGATCTTCAGTGCTGATGGTGACCGGGTGGAGTGCTGCCCGGAAAGCTCGAGCAGTGGGGCCAGGGGCTCCTCGGATGAGGAGGAGGATGATGCCTCTTTCGACCAACACGGAGGAGAAGATAGCTCCAGCAACGATGAGGATGTCAAGCTCGTGATCCGCATCGACTGAGCTTGCTTCCTCTAGTCCTTTGCGGGGGTTCTTCATTTTTTTCTTGCTCGTAATCGGTCCGGAATGTCCGTGGGCTCCGGTTTATGGACTGCCTTTCTAGTGAACGAAGAGATCAGCTCCGCTTTGGTTGTGGTTGCTTCATTTGCTGTCTTCTTCCTATAGTAGTACCTTGCCCTAGTGGGGACAAGGACAAGGAAACAGAACAAAAGTAAGAGAGAGGATGAGCAATCGCCGCATACTACTATCCGATGTGCAAAGCTACAAAGAAGAGTTTTATCCGGTGGGATTTTGCGCACCGGTTACGTCTCTCCAGAAAAGCACGCCGAGAAGTAGGGTTAGTCAAACAAATCTAAGATAAATTGTACTACCACACACCGATTTCACCCCGGTGTTTGTTTTTGGGTTGCCTTCAAAAACAGGGACCCAAAGATCACAGTTTACAAATGTGGCACCACCGGGAAAAAGGTCATCCGGTAACTTTATGCCCTCACGGGTAGAACTTACGAAGAAGGTACTTTCAGAGTTGCTCGATGTTCCACGAGTTTCTCACAGGGACTCCATCCTCGGTCTCTAGGCGGACGGATCCGTACCGATGACTTGGACTACCCGATAAGGGCCTTCGCACTTTGGAGACAACTTTTTTTGACCCCTCCCGGACTGCAGCCGACGGAGAACAAGGTCGCCTTCCTCAAGTTTTGAGGAGCGGACGTGGTGTCTGTGGTAGCGGCGTAGTCCTTGCTGGTATCGCGCAGTGCGCGTAGCAGCCTAAGTACATACTTCATTTGCAATGATGACATCTCCTTGCCGGAGTTGCTGCTGGTCGGCCTCATTGAAGGCTCGAACTCGAGGATATCCGTATCTGAGTTCTGTGAGGAGGATCTCGTCCGCTCCGTAGATGACAGCAAATTGTGTCTCATTTGTGTCTCGGTTGGGTGTGGTCCGGATTGACCAGAGAACAGCTGGGACTTCATCCACCCACCACTTTCCACACTTCTTGAGCCGGTGGAAGGTGCGAGTCTGGAGACCTCGTGGTACTTTCGCATTGGCTCTCTCCGCTTGGTTGGTTCTCCTTGGGTGAGCTAATGAGGTGAAGCACACTGCCGTGCCCATTTGCCCGTAGTATTCGAGGATGGCCTGGCTTGGGAACTGGGTGCCGTTATCAGTGATAATCCAGTTGGGAGCTCCAAAACGGCACACTAGGCTTCTGATGAACTTGATGGCGGGCTGCGCTGTGACCTTCCGGACTGGCTCCACTTGAGGTCACTTGGTGAATTTGTCGATGTCGACGTAAAGGACCTCATATCCTCTGGTAGCACGGGGGAATGGTCCAAGGATGTCCAACCCCCAAACCGCAAAGGGCCAGGATAGGTGGATGGTCTAGAGTGCTTGTGCTAGTTGATGGACGGCTTTGGTGTGGAATTGGCAGGCTTCACAGGTGGTGTCAAGCTCCGTTGCGTCGTTCAAAGAGGTTGGCCAAGAGAAACCTTGCCGGAAAGCGTTGCCAACCCGAGCCCGAGATCCAATATGCGCTTCGCACGCCCCTTGTGGTTGTCTTGGAGTAGCTTCTTGCCTTCGTTAGTAGATACATATAGCAGCTTCACACCATTGGTACGCTTGCGGTAAAGGCTCTCATCAAGTAGGGTGTACATTGATGATTGACGAGCAATCCTTTCGGCGTGCTTCCAGTCACTTGGCAGCTCCCCATTCTTCAGATAATCTAGGATGGCATGGGCGCAGTCTGGGTGAGCCTAGCTGACAACGAGAACTTGATGCTTGTCGGGAACATGGGAAGGCAATTCTCTCGGGAAGTTTCCTCCGGTTTCCACTCTTCGCTTCTTGGGATTCGGTTGGCTGGGGTCGACCGAGGGCTTGAATAGCCGCTCAATAAACAAACCAGGCGACACCTTCTCTTTTTGGGAAGCAATCTTGGATAGTTCATTCGCAACGCTGTTTTTGGACCTCGAAATATGCTCCATCCCTAGGCCATGGAAATACTTCATAAGCTTGCGGACTTCCTCTATGTATGCCTTCATATGGGGCATCTGTAATCATCTTTGACTTGGTTGACTACCAGCTGGGAGTTGCCTCTGACTAGGAGTCCTCTGATTCTGAGACCCATCGCAGCTCTCAAACCAGCAAGTAATCCACAATGTACTTAGTCAAGAGATTCACAAAGAGACAAGTACCCCTAGGAGGAGTGTATGTGGGCTTGGTTATCCTATCGCATCCTCGACCCATGGTACATGAGTGTACTCTATATATTACAACCCCTCCACAGGTTAGTGATCCATCTAGTAGCTAGAGTTCTCAATTCATTTTAGTAGTTTTCAAAAATAGGCACAATTAACCAAAATACGACACCTATCACTAATAGTCTTGAGCTCTTGACACACATAAGTCCTAACATTACTCAAATCAATACCTCAAAACTATTGCAAGTTACTACTAAACTTATAATAGCAACCTCAATTACCCACTCAAAGTAAGACACACACTCAGTGCAACAGGCCAACTCTCTAAACAAGATCAGCACGAAAACTCAAGAGAGTTACAAAAGTAACAACCTAAATAAAATATCTTAAATATAAACATGAAAGCAAGAGCTAAACACGATAGCAGATAGAAAAAGTAAAGAACACCCAACACATATAAGCATGAAAACTATGAGCATTCTAGGTGAAAGTGGAGCGTGTTTCTCTCCCAAAAAAGGCATGCTAGGGTCCAACTTGTTATGAACAGAAAACAAAACTAAATCTAAGCAAAGCAAACAGAAAAGTAAATGCAAGACGCTCCAAGCATAGCACATAACATATGAATTGATAAAAATATAGTGTGGAGAAGGACGAACTGATACTTTTTGATGGAGAAGGGGATGCACGGGGGAATTCCCAAGCTTAGACGCTTGAGTCTCCTTGAATATTTCTAGGGGTTGCATGGGGGCATCCCCAAGCTTGATGTTTTGACACCCCCGGATCTTCTTTCATCATCTTCCCTCGCACACTTGAAAACTCCCTTCATATGAAACTCATCATAAGCTGATTAGAGATGTTAGTACCCATAATAAAATAATTAGCCTCTGCTGGAAATAAATATTTTCAACAAGGGCCACTATGTCTCAAGATTTCCAATGAGTTTTTGCAAATAAAAAGCATGTGCAAGATTTGCAAAACTTGGAAAACGTAAAATATGGCTGAATCTAGGAAAAATAGACCAGAAGGTAGTAAATTATTTTTCCGGGGCACTTATGCAACTCAAATAAAAAAACACCGAACATGCCGCAGAAAGTAAATTGTATAGAGCATAGTTAAAAAAATCAGATCAAAAAGATGATCTGGTGATTTTTAAGAATTTTTGCAATGGAGCAAAGAGATTCTGTTTTTTGGACAGCATGTCACAACTATTTATTTTTCTTGCAACCGGAGGCTAAAACTTGGCACAAAGCTTGAAAATAAAGATACAATGATGTTGCTATAGTAGTAAAAATCATCAAGACCACTAAAAATGAAAGTAAAAACATTTTGGGTTCCCTCCCAATAAGCGCTTTCTTTTATGTCTTTGAGCTAGGCATGAAGCAACAAGATCAAGTTTTGTCAATATAAGAAGCATAGCTTGCCCATATAACGAACTCAAAAGGTAAATTAATCTTCTTTCTAGGGAAATCTTCCATGCCCATATTGAGGGGAAATTGGAATCTTATAGTCCCTTCTTTCATGTCAATGATAGCATCAACAATGCGAAGACAAGGTCGTCCCAGAATAATTGGACATGAGGGATCACACTCAATATCCATGACAAAAAAAATCAACAGAAACATAATTATCAGTGACAGTAATAAGAACATCATCAATCCTTCCTAAAGGTTTCTTTAAGAAAGAATCAACAAGACGAACACCAAAATAACAAGGATCAAAAGGTTTCAATTCAAGCATATCATACATTCTTTTGGGCAAAAAGGAGGTAGTAGCTCCAACATCACATAAAGCAAAGAAAGAAAAGTTATTCAACTTAATTTTGACCATAGGATCCCAACCATCTTCTAGTTTTCTGGGAATTGAAAATGCTAGTTTAAGCTTCTCCTCCCTAGCTTTGATAAGAACATTAGTGATATGCTCGGTGAAGGTGTCGGGGGTCGGATCCCACGGGGGTGATATAGTTCCGGTACGTGCACGCGAAACACAATGAGGGTTGTCGACGATGGGACGCTGGGGTTTACCCAGGTTCGGGCCGTCTGGAGACTAAAAGCCCTACTCCTTCTTGTCTGTATTGATATGATGTATGCTACAAAGGTGTGGAGCTCTTCCGAGATGTATCTAAACTCTTGGCGGTAGAGGGGTGTTGCCAAGGCTGTGTCTTATGTCCTTCTAGCAGCTTGGGCCTCCCTTTTATAGCTCAAGGGGGTCACCACAAAGGGACATGGGCGGTGTTATTCTTATGGAGCCGGGGGTGAAGGGTGTTGTCGTGGGAAAGTCACGGCAGATGTCCGAAGAGTCAAACTTAGCATGGGACCTTTGCTGCGAGGCGATTTCGTGGAGAGAGTCGACATGGACAAGAGACTCGGCGATTTACCCAGGTTTCATCCCCTCTTTGTCTCGAGGTTAAAGCCTACTCCTGCTTCTTATTATTATGGGTTCTGATTCTCGAAAGAAGAGTCGGTTGATCGATTACAAGAGAGCCGGTTCGTGATCTTAGTCTCGGTGAGATCTAGGTTACGCCGACAAGTGTCTAGTCCTATCTTATATTGAGATTGTTCTTGACCCTGGATCCCATGGACCTCGGCTTATAAAGGTACCGGGTCCTGGGATTCCGCGAGTCCGACTCCGACACGAGGTGGAGTCCTATTCTACTTTACAAATATGCTATGTGCTAAACAAGGTAAGTCGAATTCCTTCTACGGCTTCGATCTTCTTTCCTTGGCGCAGCCGGCCCGTGGCCGGGTCTTCTTTCATGGGACTTCCGTAGGTGAGTCGACCCATAGATCTAATGCCGGGTTATGGGCTTGGTCCACCCCCCCCCCGACATTAGCCCCCAGGATTGGTGTGATGCTTTAGTCTTCGCAGCAATCTTCTTGTCTCCATTGTGGTTGTCGACTCCTTAATTGGTCAGACCGACTCCCAACCTCTCTGAGATTTGCAAGGAGTCGGTGCCAATTTTTCTTGTCTCTTCGCTTCATCTTCCAACCAAAAAATTTCTTTTGAATTTTTGAGTCAAAGATCCGGTATTGTGTTTATGATTGCATTGCTCGAAATGCCTGTTGGAGGCATTGATATTGTGATGGGAATCGAGGAGTCTTTCCATAAATGTCACCTACCATGGGTAGTTCACCCATGTATTTATGGCATTGATTGATCCTCTCCTCGGAACTGCTATAAATACCCATTCGGTAGTTTGTCCTTTGAGTGCTTGCATCTTCTTATTCCTCTTCTTCTATGATATTTTCCCCATGGCTCCCAAGCTAGGTGCTCGTGTTCCTTTGGCGGCCGATGACCCTGGTTCCAGTGCAGGCGCTCGTGGTCGAGGCCGTGGCCGCGGTCGTGGCCATGGGCGAGGTCGTGGCCATAGCAGAGGTAGGTGAAGAAGTGCCCGCACTGATTCTCCATCTCAATCTCCCCCTTCTTCTCCCGAGAGGGGTGAGTTCTTGATTCACGTCCAGACGATTCATCGGATCAAACTTCCTGAATCTTTCGCCCAACTTGTGATCGATTCAAGGCCTTCGGGTCTTTGGCTCCGCTCCGAGGGATGTCCTCATGGACCCGTTTGGGTGGCTAATAGCTTTTCTAGCAACAACTCCATGTTTTTGGAGAAAGGTTGGAAAACTTTCCTTCGTTCCAGGAACATCTCAAGGGGAGACACCATTGTTTTTAGATACGACGGTGGTGACACCTTGTGGGCTAGAATCTTTGACTCGGATGGTGACCGAGCCGGTTTCTGCATGGAGAGTTCCAGCATCAGTGATGAAGACTTCTACAATAATGAAGAGGAAGTCCAAATCTCTTCATCCAAAGACGAAGCCAACTCTGAAGACGACGACTGAAGCCGTAGGTTGTTAGTAGTATTTTGCCGACTTTGGCTTTTAACTTCCTGCAATGTAAGGTTCTTCCTTTTGATGTAAGACTCGGCTGTTGATGAACGAAATTTTTTAATTTCCCATCGAGTCTATAAGTCGGTTTTATTCATGACTTTGAATATTTTTTGCACAATGCATGAGAGCCGATATTTTTTATGATGTCTGTATTTGTAGCCCCCTGAGTTGATTCACAATAGCTTTATATCGGTGATCGACTCATAGGATAGATCGACTTGTAGCCCTCATGAGTTGGTGTCGTCACATTTGTGTGCCGTACCAGGTCATATAATTTTTGAAGTCATACTCCCCAAGAATTGGTGTGATCATTGTGGTGTCGTGCCAAATCTTGAATAAGAAAATTTTGAAGTGTTACTCTCCAAGAGTCGGTGTATGCATCTGGGTGCTATACCGATTCGTTGCTTGAGAAGAAGCTTTGAAGTATAGTCCCCAAGAGTCGGCACGAACATCATTGCCTCGTGTCGGGTCTTTGAGAAGATTTTATTTTTGAAGTGTAGTCCCCATGAGTCAGTATATGCATCTGGGTGCTTGTGTCGAGTCACATAGGTCTAAATTTTATCTGTGATAATTTTTTTATATTGTTAATTGAACATGATGCTTTATATGCAAGAATGAAATGCAAAGGCTAGTAGAAGTCGACTTAGACCTCATCTTCTCGCGTTGAGAGAGATTATTGGTTCAGGAGTCGAAACTTCTCAGTAAAACCGGATTATATGACTAGCGTGCCCGGCTCTTAGTACTAAATTCGATAGGTGTTTTGTGTAAGCCCCCAAAGTTTAGACCAACCGGGTTCGTGTTAGCCATATGAGCTTGAGTTACACAGGCCGAACGACGTTGGTGGCCAATTCATGTATATGCCGAGATTTCTTCGGTTAAGAGTCGATGGGAACCATCAAACTCCCCTACTGCCCCTGATTGAAGCAAACACATGTGGAATTTTACACATATATGCCGGCTTCTCTTGCAAGAGTTGATGAGTATGATCGAGCTCCCCGATTCGCCTGAATGTGCAATATACATGCTTTGAGATGATAGAGGGTTGATCAAGCCCCCAGATCTCTGAGAGAAAGTGTAAAAATATGTAATTTAGGATGCAATATGACGCAATATGTATGAAAGAATATGCAATATGAGAGTTGATTTTATGCATAAGTGTGGCGAAAGACGATGCGACGAGAGCCGACTTTTAGATGTGGCGAAAGCCTAGTGCGATGAAAATTGACTTTTTGGCGAAAGCCTGTTTGCGATGAAAATCGACTTGATGGCGAAAGCCCTTTTGCGATGAAAATCGAATTAATGGCGAAACCCCTTTTGCGATGAAAATCGACTTAATGTTTAACTACGGCGATAGCCTAAATGCGGTGAAGATCGACTTATTAATTTAACTGTGGCGAAAACCGGTTGCGATGTAAATCGACTTTACTATGCGGCGATAGCCGATGCGACAAATGTCGACTTATGTATATATAAATGGCGAAAGACGGTGCGACAAATGTCGACTTTGTACAATAGTGTTCCTGTGCTACCTAAGTATAATATGGACAGAGTTGTGCAATGTTCCACGGCCTGGGAGTCTCCTACATAGATGTGCGTGACTTTGCCTTCTCGTGTATATAAACCAGGTAGTAGGATCCATTGTACAGGTTCTTAGTGACCACAAACGGTCCTTCCCATGGAGAGGATAACTTGTGCATTCCATTCTTTTTTTGTATGAGGCGGAGCACTAAGTCACCTTCCTGGAAAGTCCGAGTTCTAATACGATGACTATGATATCATCGCAGATCCTGTTGGTAGATAGCCGACTGAGCTGCTACTAGTTCTAGTTTTTCATCGACAATGTCCGAGGTGTCTTGCCTCGCTCTTGCGTTGTCGGCTTCCACATAAGATGTGACCCTTGGTGAGTCGTGACGGATGTCACTTGGGAGAATGGCTCCTTCTCCATAGACCAGGAAGAAGGGTGTATAGCATGTCGACCTGTTAGGATTCGTCCTGATAATCCACAATACTGAGGGCAGTTCTTCCTCCCAGTAACTGATACGTCCCAAACGTATTTATAATTTCTGCTTGCTCCATGCATGTTTTGTGTGACTTTGCCATGTTTTGCGTGAACTTTCATACACTTTTGAGCATATTTGGACTAACCTATTAACTCAGTGCACCCAGTTGCCCGTTCCTGTTATCTGCTGTATTTGTATTTCAGGTTTTCCGCCCATTAAAAGTGCTCCAAAAATTCCAAAAAAATTATATTAAAAATCAGCGTCCCAGAAGCTTCCGGAATCACCAAGGAAGGAGGGGAGGGCCACCACAGGGACTCCAGAAGGGTCCCTGGCGCGACCCCACCCTAGGCCGCACCGGGCACCCTCCTGGCTGCCCTGTGGCCCCCCTGGTGCCCCCCTTTGGCCCTATTTTTACCCCCGCGGAGGAAACCCTGATTCCAGACCGTTTTTCTCCAGAAGCAATTCCGATCTCCTCCGCCATCTCCATCAAGTTTTGGGGGGACAGAATTCCTGTGCCGGCACCCTGCCGGGAAGGAGAAGTGCCCCCGGATTCATCTCCATCGACGTTGCTTCCTCCCTCCATGAAGCGGGAGTAGTTCCTCCTCGGGGCTGAGGTTTCTACCAGTAGCTATGTGTTCTTTTCTCTCTCCCATGATGTGATCTTCATTGTGATCAGAGGCTATGTTAATCTAGGGTGATCCCATGATATTTCCCCTTCCTCTATGTATTGAATTGATGTACTCACTTGATCTTATCTAGTATAATCCCCGATACCATGGTGACAACGGTCTATTGGACATGGGTTAGAAGAATATTATCATGCGTGATTTCCTCTTTTGTGTGTTCATTGAAGATTGAGAGTCTCTTGGTGCTTGTCTTTGACTATCCTTGAGATATGTTGTGGTGATTGTGGTACTCTCTTTGGATAGCAGCGGTGACATTGGGAAATCCATAGATTGAGCACTACGAACTCCGAGGTGTGCTTTTGTAGCCCTACATATCTCTCTTGACCACAAAGGAATGACCTCCGAGTACGTCTCCATTGCATGTTTTATGGGAAATATCATGTGATTAGACTATGTTAATGTTGTTGCGAGTTTCCACTAGTGAAATTATGAAGCCCAGGCCTTGTTTCCACCATTGCATACCGTTTGTGCTCACGTTTACCACTTGTTTGCTTGCTGCACTTTTTATTACAGATTTATATTACTTTGTTTTGCCGCACCTATCACCCGCATTTTACAATATCTTCGCCGAACTAGTGCACCTATACAACTCCTAGTTGTATTAGGTGTGTTGGGGACAGAAGAGACTTCTTGTATCTTAATTGAAGGGTTTCTTGAGAGAGACCATCGTCAACCTCTACTTCCCTGAGTTCGATAAACCTTAGGTCATCCACTTGAGGGAAATTGCTGCTGTCCTACAAACCTCTACGCTTGGAGGCCCAACATAGTCTACAAGAATAGAAGCGTGCGTAGACATCAAGCTATTTCTGGCGTCGTTGCCGGGGAGGTGAGTGCTTGAAGGTATATCTTTCGATCTTGCAATTAAATTTTTTCATTTCTTGTTTTTTACTTTTCACTAGTTATGTTTATGGAAAGCTGCACTCTTAGTTCGCTGTTTGGGGAAGGCCGATTTACCACACCCGTGGTAGAGAAGTCTCCTCCACCTATTGAATGTATCCCGTTCAAAATACCACTTGGGATAGTTGAAATAATTATTAATGATTTTTATGATGGGACAGTCAATCCTAGTATTCATTTGTTGAAACTTACAAAACTTTGTGAGTTATTTAAGATTTCAGGTTTGACAAGAGGTGAAGTCATGATGAAATTGTTTGCCTTGTCACTGAAAGGAAAATCATTGGAATTGTATAGGCTACTAGATGATTCTCACCTACGGGATTGGAAAGAGATCCAATCTCTCTTTTACTCCAAGTTTTATCCTCTTCATGAAGTTCATGAGAATAGGAATTATATTTATAATTTCTATCCTCACGACGGAGAGAGCATAGCTCAAGCTTGGGGGAGACTGAAAACTTTAATGCTAAAATGTCCTAACCATGGGCTCCCGAAAGATATAATTATTACTAATTTCTATGCAAGGTTCTCTCGACAGGATAGAGACTTGCTCGATGCTTCCTCTATGGGTTCTTTCACAAACGGAAAGATTGATGCTAAATGGGAACTCCTTGAAAGAATTCAACGCAATACTGAAGATTGGGAGATCGACAAAGGTAAAGAGTCAGGTATAAATTATGAGTATGATTGCATTAAGTCCTTTGTTGAGACTACAAGTTTTAATAAGTTTAGTGCTAAGTTTGGGCTTGATTCTCAACTCCTTGTTGATTACCTCAAATCTTTTTCTTCACATCTTAATATGGCCAAGGAGAATTGGATCCAGCATCATGAACCTTATAAATAAATTTGCAAAGCAAATGAAATTGTTCATGATGATTGCAACATGCATGATCCAATACCTGAAAATGAAGTTTAATATATGCATGTTAATTTTTGTGGAGTGGATAGACCTTGTGAAAGGCCTATGATTGAAGAAGAGAAGTACTGTAAGCAACATAAGCATGAAAGAACAATCACTTGGGTCAAAGATTTAAATGAAATTACTAGAGAATTGTGTGACTTTTATCCTTTTACTTGTGAACTTTACTATATAGAGGGTCATTTCAATTTTCAATGCATGAACTTTCAAAGCATAACTGTTAATCAGTTGTGTAATAACATGATCACTTCTGATCTTTATGATGAACTTATGTTATTTTTGATGTGTGAAGAGTTATCAGAAAAGACTTCTTGGCTAGATGTTAATGCCTTAGGAATTAGCAACACTTTGCAAAATTTCCATCTCTATTGTGTTGTTAATTGCCATGAAAATGATTACATAAGTAAGATTAGAAAGTAGGGAACTTTACCAAAGTATAAAAATGTCTCTTATATCTCTACTAATAAAAAGGAGAGTTTTTCCCACGTTTCCCCTATTGTTTATAATGATAAACCAGGATATGTGGAGAAACATCATCTCCAACCACTCCCACCTAATGTGAAGAATAAGAAAAAGAAGAGGAGGAGAAGGAAGAGGAGCAAGAAGGAAGAAGAATGGTATCAACCTGGCCTGAGCACATCCCTCGCATCAATTTTTATCCTAACGGACATAAATTTTTGGAGGACGGTGAGGTTGATTGCATTCATTATTATCCTGATGTTAAGTCCGTAGGCACTATTGAAGATGATTTTGATTATGATATGCATGTTACTTTTTGTGATTGGGAAAATGATGATAATGCTACTTATGATCTTGAAAATCTTTTTGGTACCAACTCTAAGAGTGATGATATGGAAAGATCTAAGATTGGGGATGATAGGATTGCAAGTCCTTTACCCATTAGTGATGTGGTAATTGATAATTCTTTTGCTAGTAAGAATAAAGACAACATGTTTACAAATATAGTTGCTAGCAATGATAATGCTCTTCTCTAGTGTGATGATGTTATAACTCCTATCTATAGTGATTATAAAGGTACCTATGACATAAGGAGAAATTATCCTGATGAAACTTGTCATAATCATGGAGGGAATTACTCCCTTTTTGAACACCATCTTCCTGATACACAATTAATCTATAGTGTTCAAGTTGTTTATGATAGTTCTACTCCCACTATTACCAATGAGAAAGATTATGCTCATGTGGAGAGTAAGAGTACCCTTTTGCAGGTGGATCATGGTAAGAATGCTTTATGTGATACTTATTTTGTTGAGTTTATTCATGATCCCGCTGAAAATTATTATGAGAGGGGAACATATGCTTATAGATATTCCAATAATATCAAGTTCCCTCTCTTTATGTTGAAGGTTTTGAAGTTGCATTTATTTTGCCTTCCTATGCTAATATCTTTATGCTTCAATGAGTTATTTCTCTACAAGATCCCTTTGAATAGGACGCATGTTAGACTTAAATTTGTTTGGTATTTGCTTCTTGATGCTCTCTTTTGTTCTTCAACTCTTATTCCCATGAGAGCATCATTAAAATCTTAAGCCTATCTTTATGGCTATAAAGAAAGAGCTCTAGGGATACAACCCTTGTTATCTTTACTTTGAGTTTATACTTTCTTTTCTTAGTGGTCTTGATGATTTTTACTACTGTAGAAACCTCATTGTATCTTTATTTTCAAGCTTTGTTCCAAGTTATAGCCTCATATGACAAGGGAAGTGAAAGTTGTGACATGTTGTCCAGAAAACAGATTCTGTCCTCATGACGGAAAAAATCAGATAAAATCACCAGTTCATCTTTTTGAGCTGAATGTTTTACACAGCGTGCTCTATACAATCACGGAACTTTCGTATGTTCTGAGTTTTTTGATTTGAGTTGAAGAAGTACCCCTAAAAAATTCTTTACTACCTGTTGTTCTGTTTTTCACAGATTCTGCCACGTTTTGTCTCTCCTAACTTTTGCAAACCTTAAGCTTGCTTTTTCTTTGCAAAAACCTTTTTTAAATCTTGATAAATAGTAGCTCTTCAAGAATATCTTTATATCCAGTGAGGAAAATTTATTTTATTAAGGGTACTAACCTCTCTAATCAGCTTATGATGAGTTATGTATGAAGGGAGTTTTCAAGTGTGCGATGGAAGATGATGAAAGAAGATCCGGGAGTGTCTAGCGCTCAAGATTGGGGATGCCCCATGCATCCCCAATAAATATTCAAGGAGACTCAAGCGTCTAAGCTTGGGGAAGCCCCCGTGCATCCCCTTCTCCATCAACAATCATCAGTTCGTCCTTCGTCTCACTATATTTTTATCACTTCATGCGTTATGTGCTATGCTTGGAGCGTCTCGCTCTTAGGTTTTATTTTTAGTTTTCTTTAGTTTTGTTTGCTGTTCATAACAAGTTAGATCCCGTCTTACTTTGTGTGGGACAGAAACACGCTCCACTTTCAAAATCTAGAACACATCATAGAATTTTTCATGCCTATCTTTCTCTGTTGTGTGTTCTTTACCTTTTCGTAGCTACAACCATGTTTAGTTTTAGTTTTAGTTTGTCTTTAGCAAGAGCCTTGGAATTTGTTTAGTTTGTTGTTGGAACTCTCTTTAGTTTTCATGTTTATCTTGTTAAGAGAGTTGGTTGTTGCACTGAGTCGTGTCTTGTCTTGAAAGTAGGTAATTGAGGTTGCTATTTAATTTTAGTAGTAACTTGCAATGGTTTTGAGGTATTGATGTGAGTAATGTTTGAACTTTTGGTGTCAAGAGCTCTAGCCTATTAGTGATAGGTGTCAAGAGCTCTAGCCTTTTGGTGTCAAGAGATCCTTATATCTTTCCTCAAAACATCCACCATACCTACCTATCAAGGCATTTCCATAGCCTTTGCGAGATATATTGGCATGCAACATCCACCTCTTCATGACTTGATCTTCATGTCATACATGTTCCTGCTACACTGGCAGCGACATACATTACATACATCATGATAGCTACATCTTCTTTATGTTTTGAGTACCTTGTAAAGTGTGAAATATCTTCTATACCGTCTTGTAAATTAGAGTGTTGCCCTTAAGTGAGGAAAAGATCCCAAAGTGGACAAATCAAAAGATCCAAAGAGGACAAATGAGAGTTAAATAGAAAGAGCCATTGAGGCCACCAAAAAATACAACAAAATAGAAAAAAGAGAAAAAGAAAATAAAAAGAGAGAAAGGGGAAACACTACTATCCTTTTGAAAGATCCACACTAGTACTCCCTCTTATCCTTGTACTCCATAGAGATGATCATACATGCATATAGCTATGTGGGGACCTTCACACTAGAACTTGGCTTGCATATTCCAAGGATGACCCTCCTCAAACGAGCTCTAGGTATTCATGAGCAAGCAAGTTTGATGCACCCCCACTAGTTCCATTGGAGAGCTTTCCTTAGCTCATATGTGCATCCGTTGCATGGCAATCCCTACTCCTCACATCATATCTATCATATGGTCTTCTCTCGCCTATGGTTATCCTAATTGATGTGAGCCTTTCTAACCCTTTTTGTCTTCCTCCTCCACCATATTACTCTCTTTGCCATCCAAAGTGTCAACTCTCATGCTTACGATCATCCATTGCATGAGTGCTCAAAATATCAAAAAGGAGTGGATCAAATTGACTTGTACCTGGCTAGTGGTCTGGGGACGAGTCAAGATAAGATTCCAAAGAAGACCGAGTGTGAAACTTTAGTAGATTGAGTTCTCAACAAAAATACTTTTTCATCTCGTATTCCCAGTCCCCTACTTGCACGCAAACACCATCTAGAGACATTCGAGTCACGCACAGCGAGAGCTCTTGCACCTCTTGTTCTCTTGTTGCTTGTGTTAATGCTAATATAGAGTCTTGCTTGTTAAGACTTGAATTGAATTGCATGCTTTAATTGCTTTACTTAAAAGTCCTTATATGGTTGTGTGGCATGTCACCACAGAAATTATGCTTGTTAGCATTTACCTACTCGAGGACGAGCATGAATTAAGCTTGGGGATGTTGATACGTCCCAAACGTATCTATAATTTCTTCTTGCTCCATGCATGTTTTGTGTGACTTTGCCATGTTTTTCTTGAACTTTCATACACTTTTGAGCATATTTGGACTAACCTATTAACTCAGTGCACCCAGTTGCCAGTTCCTGTTTTCTGCTGTTTTTGTATTTTAGGTTTTCCGGCCATTAAAAGTGCTCCAAAAATTCCAGAAAAATTATATAAAAAATCAGCGTCCCGGAAGCTTCCGGAATCACCAAGTAAGGAGGGGAGGGCCACCACAGGGACTCCAGAAGGGTCCCTGGCGCGGCCCCACCCTAGGCCGCGCCGGGCACCCTCCTGGCTGCCCTGTGGCCCCCCTGGTGCCCCCCTTTGGCCCTATTTTTACCCCCGCGGAGGAAACCCTGATTCCAGACCCTTTTTCTCCAGAAGCAATTCCGATCTCCGCCGCCATCGCCATCAAGTTTCGGGGGGACAAAATTCCTGTGCCGGCACCCTGCCGGGACGGGGAAGTTCCCCCGGATTCATCTCCATCGACATTGCTTCCTGCCTCCATGAAGCGGGAGTAGTTCCTCCTCGGGGCTGACGTTTCTACCAGTAGCTATGTGTTCTTCTCTCTCTCCCATGATGTGATCTTCGTTGTGATCAATAGCTATGTTAATCTAGGGTGATCCCATGATATTTCCCCTTCCTCTATGTATTGGATTGATGTACTCACTTGATCTTATCTAGTATAATCCCCGAGACCATGGTGACAGCGGTCTATTGGACATGGGTTTGAAGAATATTATCACGAGTGATTTCCTCTTTTGTGTGTTGATTGAAGATTGAGAGTCTCTTGGTGCTTGTCTTTGAATATCCTTGAGATATGTTGTGGTGATTGTGGTACTCTCTTTGGATGGCTGCGGTGACATTGGGAAATCCATAGATTGAGAACTACGAACTCTGAAGTGTGCTTTTTTAGCCCTACATAATTCTCGTCCTCTCTTGACCACAAAGGAATGACCTCCTCCTTGTACGTCTCCATTGCATGTTTTATGGGAAATATCATGTGATTAGACTATGTTAATGTTGTTGGGAGTTGCCACTAGTGAAAGTATGAAGCCTAGGCCTTGTTTCCACCATTGCAATACCGTTTGTTCTCACGTTTACCACTTATTTGCTTGCTGCACTTTTTATTACATATTTATATTACTTTGTTTTGCCGCACCTATCACCCGTATTTTACCATCTCTTCGACGAACTAGTGCACCTTTACAACTCCTAGTTGTATTAGGTGTGTTGGGGACACAAGAGACTTCTTGTATCTTAATTGCAGGGTTGCTTGAGAGAGACCATTTTCAACCTCTACTTCCCTGAGTTCGATAAACGTTAGGTCATCCACTTGAGGGAAATTGCTGCTGTCCTACAAACCTCTGCGCTTGGAGGCCCAACATAGTCTACAAGAATAGAAGCGTGCGTAGACATCAGCAACCCGACGTCCTTTCGAAAGGAACAAAGAGTCGGGGTTTGATGCCTCGGAGCAACTCTTGGTTGGCTCTCTCGGCTTGTCTATTGGTCTGTGGGTGAGCCACTGACGCATGGTCGAGTCGGACGTGCTCGTTCTAACAGAATCGTTGCATAACCCCCTCTGATAAGTTAGATCCATTATTAGTGATGATGCCGTGGGGGTAGCCGAATATCTATATTATATTTTTCAAGAATTTTAGCACCGTCGCTTCATCGCATTTTCTGACCGGCTCTGCTTCGACCCACTTGGTGAACTTATCGACTGCCACCAGTAAGTGTGTATTCTTGTTGGCTGAACTTTTGAAAGGCCCCACCATATCAAGCCCCCACACCGCAAAGGGCCAAGTGATAGGGATCGTCCTGAGCTCTTGAGACGGCACATGAGCTTGGATGGCATAACATTGGCATTCGTCACATTTCTTGACTATATCTTCTGCGTACGCATGTGTTGTGGGACAGTAGAACCCGTGTCTGTAGGCTTTAACCAGTAGTGAACGAGAGCCGACATGATGCCCGCAGTCTCCAGAGTGTATCTCATTTAGGATCTCTCTGCCTTCTTCTGGCAACACACATCTCTGAAAGAAGTCTGCAGGGCTTCGCCTATGTAGCTCACCGTTGATGAGCACTAAACATTTGCTTCTCCTGAAAATTTTCCTGGCATGTACCTCGTCAGTGGGTAGGATTCCCCGGGTCTTGTAATCCAAATAAGGAACGACCCATAAGGGGGTAGCATGTATTGCTGCCACCAGAGCCAGTTCTGGATCCAACTCTACTATGTCTTGCTCCGTCGGTATTTGCACGGACGGCTTTGTCAGGACGTCGAGGAACATATTTGGTGGAACCGGCTTTCGCTGAGAGCCGAGCCGAAATAGAGCATCAGCGGCTTCATTTAGCTTGCGCTCCACATAATCCACTTGGTAACCCACAAAGAAACCGGCTTGTCTTTCTACCTCTCGCCGATAAGCTGCCATGGTGGCATCTTTGGAGTTCCATTTTCCCGACACTTGTTGGGAAACAAGGTCGGAATCACCGTACCATTGGATCCGCCTTATGTTCATCTCACGAGCCAGCCGCAGCCCATGTAGTAGGGCCTCATATTCTGCTGCATTGTTGGTGCAAGTGAACTGTAGCTGTAATACATAGCAAAACTTCTCTCCTTTGGGAGAGGTGAGGACCACGCCAACTCCTGACCCTTGGAGCTGCCGAGTCCCATCAAAGTGCATTGTCCAGTATTTGGTAACTAGTTTTTTGGGGGTGCTTGGATCTCTGTCCAGTCATTGATGAAGTCGACCAGCGCCCGAGATTTGATGGCCGTGCGCGGTTCATATTTGACGTGGTAAGCCCCCAACTCTATAGCCCACTTTGCAATCCTTTCCGTGGCCTCCCGATTCTGGATGATATCTGCAAGTGGTGCCGAGCTGACTACAGTTATGGGGTGCTCCTGGAAGTAATGCTTGAGCTTCCGAGTCGCCATGAATACACCAAGGACCAGTTTCTGCCAGTGAGGGTAGCGTTTCTTTGATGAATTCAAGACCTCACTAACATAATAGACTGGCCTCTGCAAAGGGTGCTCTTTACCGACTTCCATACGCTCAACCACCACCACAACACTAACCGCTCGATTGTTGGAAGAAATATAGAGTAGCATTGGATCTTTTGGCTTAGGAGCTGCCAAGATTGGAGCCTGGGATAGTTGTTTCTTCAATGCTTCCAGAGCTTGATCAGCTTCATCGTCCCATACGAATTTCTCCGATTTTCATAAGAGCCGGTATAATGGGATCACTTTTTCTCCAAGTCGGCTTATGAACTGACTCAGGGCAGCTATGCACCCTGTGAGCTGTTGGACTCCTTTCACCGAGTTCGGCTTCTGGAGAGCCATGATAGCATTGATTTTCTCTGGGTTTGCCTCGATACCTCTCTCTGACACTATGTATCCGAGGAGCTTTCCTGCAGGGACCCCAAAGGTGCATTTGGCCGGGTTTAGCTTCATTTGGTACTTGCGCAGATTCTTGAAGGTTTCCTGGAGGTCAATGATGAGTGAGTCGGCCACCTGAGACTTGATGACTATGTCGTCTACATAAGCGTGCACATTGCGCCCGATTTGCTCCTTGAGGCAATTTTGCATCGTTCGCGGATATGTGGTCCTGCATTCTTCAAGCCGAAAGGCATAGAAGTGTAGTAGTATATCCCAAAGGGAGTGATGAAAGCGTTTTCTCCTGGTCCTCGAGGGCCATCTTGATATGGTGATAGCCAGAGTAGGCATCGAGAAAACACAGGAGCTCGCATCCCGCAGTAGAGTCGATAATCTGATCAATGCGAGGTAGTGCGAAGGGGTCCTTTAGGCAAGCTTTATTTAAGTCGGTGTAGTCAATGCACATACGCCAACTCCCGTTCTTTTTCAAAAAAAACACCGGGTTTGCAAGCCACTCCGAATAAAAACTTCCATGATGAACCCGACAGCTAGGAGCGGATCTATCTCTTCCCCAATGGCATTCCTCCTTTCGTCATTGAAACAACGAAGGAATTGCTTGACCGGCTTCAATTTTGAGTCGATATTTAGGTGGTGCTCAAATTCCCTCGGGACACCTGGCATGTCAGAAGGTTTCCATGAAAAAATGTCCCGATTCTCATGGAGGAACTCGATGAGTGCACTTTCCTATTTGTCAGATAGCTCTGTACCAATGATGAACTGCTTGGAAGGGTCACCAGGGACAAAGTCAACTTTTTTCGTGTCCTGAGCCGGTTGGAACTTGGGGTTGTTTTCAGGAGTCGGTTTCTTCACGATGGTGGAGTCGGTTGGATCTACCTTCTCCTGGTATGCTGATAGGTCCTCCTTGGCACATGCTGAGTCAGAAAAATTGACGTGTTGCTCGTCACATTCCGTAGCTCTGGACCGGCTCCCATCTATCGTAATCGGGACGAAGGGACCTGACATCTTTAGCTTTAGGTAAACATAGCATGGCCGAGCCATGAAACTGGCAGATGGTCTGCCCAGGATGGCATGATATGGAATCTCGAGTTTTAACACCTCATAGGGTATGATCTCAGAGTGAAAGTTTTTAACAGTTACAAAAGTTGTCTCCAGGTAGATTTTTCCTAATGGGCGTGCCGACTTACCTAGGACTATTCCATGGAACATGGTGTTGGAGGTTTGCAGCTGTTTTGGAGTCAATCCCATCCTTCGGAACGTCTCGTAGTAGAGGATATTGATACTGCTTCCTCCATCCATGAGTACTTTGTCAAGTGTATAGCACCCAATTTGTGGAGAAACTACCAGGGCTAGAGAACCCAGGTTTTCTACCACTCCCTCGTCCAGGTGATCGGCTGTTCAAAACAGTTAAGCCACCTGGGACAAGTCGGCTCAGTGGCCACAGACATGGCGGATCTCTGCTGCAGCTTCCTGCCCTCCGACAACTACTGGCGGTGAAGACATGATAAGCTGAGTGGTCTTGGAGCTGCTTTGGGTTTGATTGAAATTCAGCGAGTCCCGATTGGTTGTGCTGTCCTCCTCCCTGGGGTCCTTGGTATTGCGGTGCTGCGCCCGCTCCCTGGTGACCAAAGTTTTGGTTGTTGTTGTTTTGACCGGTTCCGCCACCTGACCCAAGGGGGCCCTGACTTCCACGACGTGCGAACTCTTTCATGAAGTTGCAGTCTTCCCAAGTATGACTGGCTAGACGGCTGGGTTTGCTGTGTTGTGGGCAAGGTCTCTTCAGAGCTTCTTCAAAGCTGACTGGGGGTTGGAAACTTCGTTCCGGCTTGCGGTAGTTCTTGCCCCCCTGCTTCTTCCTTTGGGAGCCGAAATTTGTGTTGGCTACCAAGTCGGAGTCGACGCTTGGTCTGTTGGTTTTGGCTCTGAGATCCCTTTCCTTTATTATTTTTATTCTGGGCGGCTTTGTCCTCTTCCTGATCAGCATCCTTGGTTTTGTCCGACTCGGCGTACTTGCTGACCGCGTTCATGAGCTCTCCCATGTTACTGACCGTCCTCTTGAGTTAGCCAAGCTTGTGTCCTAGCGGCTCAAACTTGAAGTTTCTTTCCAAGACGATTACTGTTGTCTGCGCAGTAATAGTGTCTGAGGAATGGACTATATCAGCGACTCGTCATACCCATCTTAGGGCTGACTCTCCTTCCTTCTGGACACAGTGCTCCAAGTCGATGATTGTGGTGACTCGCCGGCAGGTACCTTGGAAATTCTTGATGTACTTCTCTCTGAGATCCGCCCAAGAGGTGATAGAATTCTCTGGGAGGTTTTTGAACCATGTACGAGTCGGCCCTTCCAACATCATTGTGAAGTAACGGGCACATACCTCTTCACCGGCTTGTAGCATGTCCATGGCGAGGTCATAGCTTTCGATCCAAGCTATCGGGTCCATGTCAGCCGTGTAGTTTGGGATTTTACGCGGTCCCTTGAAATCTGGGGGCTAGCGTGTGTTCCTCAAAGACGACACTAAACACCGGTTACCCACGGATCTTCTGACGAACATGGTGTTTGGTTCCTGTGGGGGTAGTTGGTCCGCTGGCTCTGTACGTTGGTTGGTGTTTAGAGCCGGTAGGTCCATGATTTTCAGTGGCCCCTGGGGGCTCAGAGGTACTTTGTGGTGGCGCTGGGTGCCCGAGGCTACCGGAGCCGGCGACTCTGCTTGCTGGCTCACGCTTCGATATGGAGTTCCATGTATGTATGGGACCCCTTGTGAGTATTAGCCTTGTTGTGTGATTGAAGTCTTGAGGAATTTGACAGCCTCGCGGGCGGCACGGTCTGCTGGGGTGTTGCTATAGATTTGTGCGTTAGTGAGGTAACAGGTCACCGCCATGACATTAGCCATGGGGTTATCAAAGTGGTGAGGAGGCGTATGTAAGCGATCCTGGCGTGGCGAAGGAGCCGGCTGTCTGGGAGGCTTGAATCCTGGGGGAGTCAATCGGTTAGGGCTCTGGAAAAGCGTTCATCCTTGGTAGCCAAGGGGGAACCGACTCGTGTATCCCTGCGGGCGCGTATGAGCGATACTCAATCGCTGAGCATCTATCAGATCCGACTCTCCCCGGAGGCGCGCGGCTTCCTGAATGAGCCGATCTTCTTTCTCGGCCATCTGCTCTTTCTCGGCACTGACTTCCCTCTGTAGGCTTGCTACCCGTGTCTTGAGTCCGTTGACCCTTGTCCTCCAGGCCTCCTGATTCTCCGTTGTTACTGTAATGGCCAAGGTCTCATCAAGAGCTTTTATGACATTTGTGAGGGCTTCGGCTCCAGTGGGGACTTGTTCTGACGAGCGGGCTGCCGGGTCCCTATTTTCATTGGGAGCCGCGGCGCCCGATGACTCAGCGCCTTGGTGTTGGGTTGCCTGATTCTCCAGTCCTCCAATGTCGCCATGAACACCATGGAACAATATGGAGGTTCGAAGTGAGGGTAATCCGGGTTATATTCCGACACACCAGTGCCGAGTCTGTTGTTCCCCACGGATCGAATTGACCCCTCATATGAGAAGCTCCCTTCACTTGGGTATGAGTCGGCTTCCGTCAGTTCTTCCCAGGCGTCGGACATTGGGGACTCGACAGAGCGCTCCAGCTCTGGAGACTTATCAATGAATCTGATGAAAGTGCCCTTAGAGCCAGCATGTCACAGACTTGAAGTTTCGACGGGGACTTCGGGATCTGGCCCTGGCTCAGATCCGTCCATCCTGCCAATAAATATGTGGATAGAACCGATCGGGACCTGATATCCTGATTCGACAGAATCGGCTTCAGGGCCCCTGGTTGAGTCGTCGATGCAGAGCTTCCCGCGCTGGCTTCTGGTGATCCGTCCAACGACGAATCCCTCAATGCCTTGCATAGCTCCCTCCAGAATCTCAACACCTGCAAGCGCAGGCCCCATGGTGGGCGTCAACTATCGTGGGATAGTCACGGCAGATGTCCGGAGAGTCGACCTTAGCATGGGACCTTTGCTGCGAGGCGATTTCGTGGAGTGAGTCGACATGGACAATAGACTCGGTGATTTACCCAGGTTTTAGCCCCTCTTTGTCTCGAGGTAAAAGCCTACTCCTGCTTCTTATTATTATGGGTTCCGATTCTTGAAAGAAGAGTCGGTTGATCGATTACAAGAGAGCCGGTTTGTGAACTTAGTCTCGGTGAGATCTAGGTTACGTCGACAAGTGTCTAGTCCTATCTTAGATTGAGATTGTTCTTGACCCTGGATCCCATGGACCTCGGCTTATAAAGGTACCGTGTCCCGGGATTCCGCGAGCCAGACTCCGACACGAGGTGGAGTCCTATTCTACTTTACAAATAGGCTATGTGCTAAACAAGGTAAGTCGAATTCCTTCTACGACTTCAAGCTTCTTTCCTTGGCGCAGCCGGCCCGTGGCCGGGTCTTCTTTCGTGGGCCTTCCGCAGGTGAGTCGGCCCATAGATCTAATGCCGGGTTATGGGCCGTGTCCATCCCCCCGACAGGTGTCATCGTAATCGCTCCTTCCGGGAAGGGTGCGTGGCGAGGCGGTGCCACTCCTCCTCAGTGGGCGCGCGGGGCCTCAACACGTACGAGGAAGAGAACTGGAGCGAAGGCGGCGCTGTCGCCCTGTCTCTCAGACCAGGGGGCGGCGCATTGAATGCCTTTTGGATTGTTCTGCATGTAGTGGGACCTCCTTGTCCCCTTCGCGCCGCTTAAGGGCGAGGGCATCGCTGTTTCTTCCAGTTTCCTGTTGTGCGGAACTCTTCCAACAATGTTTTGTTTGTGCCAAAAGGTAACCTTCCTTGGCAAGCTGTTGCAGGCTTCCGAAATGGGAGAGCGAACTCCCGCTCCTCGACAGTAGCCCCTGGGCCTAGCTGTGGCGTAGATCTTTGGTACGAAAGCCAGGTCAGGTCTGATGGTCCGGGAAGCTGAAAACAACGGGGATGTAGTTTTGGCAGTGTGAAGGCGTGAGGTTCCGGGCCCTCCTGGCGGCGGAAACTGACATGTGTCGCGAGGAGCCTGCGGCGCAGGTACTTGATGGCGGAGGCGGAGGCCGAGAGTCGCCACGATCCAATTCCAGAGGTGGAGTAATTAGGGGAAGTTACCACATCCCGCTAGGGGTAACAAGTACTTAACCCCATTTACCCGTAGATTAATCGGGCACCCCGCAGTAGCTTCTTCTTCCAATCGATGGCGGTTACGCAGGCCATGGCTCCCAAGCGTCGTGCTTCCAAGAAGGCGAAAGCCGAAAGCCCCCGAGCCCCCCGCGAACTCTTCCTTCGCGGCCAGCATGGCCGAGGGAGGGGGAGCCAAACCGGACGGAAGGCGCCGGAGATTGGGGCTTCAGTTGGAGTCATTATCCCTGCTGTGCGGGGGCGAAGGACTCACGGGAAGACGAGTCGTGCCCGCGGCATGGGAGGCCGTGGGGCGATGCCTCCAGCCAGGATCCGCAATTCACATGGCGAGCGCATCGACTTCGAGTTCGGCGTCGAGTTGACGTCGACTTCTTGCAGGTGGCTCCCCCTTCCCAAGGTGTTCTGTGACACGTTGCGGGATGCCGAGCCCCTTCAGTTCCACTTGTAGGTGGACGGATGTCCACACGGGGCGGTGAAGGTGGAGACTCACCGGATGACCACGGGAGATCTTCTCTTGTCGCACGGGTGGAAGGTTTTCGCCCGCGGCCACAAGCTGGAGTTTGGCAACTTCATCTTGTTTCGCTACGACGGCGAGGACCACTTGACACTGAAGTGCTTCGACATGCACAGTGGGAAGAAGGAGTGATGTCCGGAAAACTCTAGCAGCAACGCGGCCTCGTCTGGGAACGAGGGTGATGATGCCTCTTCCGAGCAGCACAAGGGGGAGGACAACTCCAGTAGTGACAGCGGCGAGAGGATCCCGGAGGATATCAAGCTAGTTGTCCAGCTCGACTGAAGACGTCCCCCGCACTTTTACTTTTTTTCTTCCTTCTTCTCTTTCTTCTTTTGCTTGTAATGGACACGAAAATCCAAGAGGCTTCGGCTTGTGAACCGTTCTCGAGAATACGAGGTTGCCTGCTTATTTTGTGGACCGTTCTCAAGAAAACAACGGTGGTTGCTTATTGTGTGAACCGTTCTTGAGAGAACGAGGGTGGTTGCTTATTTTGTTTGGGCGTCTTTTCCTGCAAAAAATGTCTCACCACGAGGGCGTAGAAAAGCTTCCATGGACCAGAAGTGGGGCCAGAGGGGGGCCACAGGGGCTCCAGGCGCCCTGCTGGTGCGGCCCCACCCCTGGCTGCGCTGGCTGACCGCCTGGGGCCTCCCCCCTGTAACAGCCCAGTTTTCACAAAAATTAAAAATTTTGTTTTCGGCGTGAATTGTTTGATTGTCTGATTTGTTTGCGGTGTTTTCATCCCCGATTTATCGATCGGCGATTATTTTCCCCTCTTATCTCGTACCGGACGGAGACCGACCCTTGCCACCCTATCACTCGACCTTTGCGACACCGAGTTTCACCCGATCACCGTCGCGAAAACCGCACAAGACCAGCCGCAGCCAACGGAACGAAAACCCCGTTTAATAATTAACCGGGTTATTTTTATAGCGCACCGGAAAGTGTTCTCAGAACGGTTCCAGCACGAGGTGAACGCCTCCGGCTCGACGCGCTGATCGCGCAGTTCGAAGTTTTACCCGAATCAGAGGTACTGCGGACCCCCGGCGGTCAGAAACGTGAGCACCGCGCGCGCAAGAAAAAAACCGGTGATGTTTTTGCAAACTGCCAGCCACCGGGGCTATATAAAGACCACCACACTCCCACACCATTTCTAGGGTTTCCCTAGCCAAAAATTGCAGCCACCCCCCTAGAGTTGCTCCAAATTCTTCCCACAGCTCCACCTACCCCGAAACCCTAGATCCAAGGAAATTCCAGCCCTTGGATCTGCAGATCAGTGGCTCTCGGGCTGCCACGTCACCCCCTTGGACCTCCCACCTACCTCCAGCCTCCCGGGCCCGATCTGGAACTGCACGTCCCATGGAGCGCCGCTGCACACCGGCCGACAAGCCTAGCCGCCGCCGACGAGCCCCGTAGGTTGCGCCTCTCCTCCTCCTTTCTTCTTCCCTCCCTCTCCTCCATCTAATCTCTCTTCCTCCTCTCTGCGTGCAAGGCGCCTCCGCCATGAACGCCCAGCCCGAGCTCGGCCGAGCCGGCCGCCGCTTCGCCCCACCGCCCGCCGGCGTTTCCTCGGGGAGGGTCCGACGCCTGCGCCCCGTCCGGAGCCCTGCACCGCCCCCTTGCCGCGCCCCTCGCCGGAGCCGCCTCGGCACTCGCCGGCGTCGTGCCCTGCTGCCGCTGCTCGGGATCGGGCATGGAAGACGATCCAGCCGCTCGCGCCCGCAGGTGGGCCGGCCTGCGCGCCCCTGGTGGCCCAGCTCCCCAGCCGGCCTCTCCAGCGCCTCCAGGCCTGTTGGGCCGAAGGCCCGGTGGTGAGAGCCGGCCTCCCTTTTTTTTCTTATTTTTGTTTTGTCTGTTTTTTTTTCTGTTGGGCCTAGTAGCCTAGTCTCGGCCCGAGTAGTTTTTTTTTCTAGGAGTTTATTTATTGTCTTGGTAGATTGTGCTGTATTGTTTTTGCGATGCGAATATCTTTTCACCGGTAGCTCCGATGGAGACGCTTTCTACATGAAAGTTGCTCCGTTTTGCGCGTAGATTACTAAAATGTTGCTTGTTGCCATGTTTGACTTTGTTTACATGTTGTTTGACTACTAATTACAACTGCTTGCCACTGAAACTGTAACTTCCATAACTTTTTAACCGTTGCTCTGTTTAAAATGTTTCTTATATGTAACTTGACTAGAATTGCATGTAGATTGTGTTTATGTTGTTCTTGCTTGATAATAAAAATAATAAAATATTTTTTAGGGGAAAACAGTACCAACTGCAATATTTATCGTGGGGTCCGCAATAGTTTGCCATGTCTAGGATTTCACCCCACTTAAATTGACAAGCTTAGGTAGTTTATTTATGCTTCACCTCTTGCCATGTTTGTGTGCTATGCCATGCTTGAGTGAGATGCCATGTTAACAAACTTTGTTGATCACCTATAGCTAAACAACTTGAACCACCGTAAACGTGCGGTATCGTCGTGTGTGACGAGTACTCCACATAAATTGTTAGTAACCGCGCTCGACGGTAGGTGCGATGTCTCGTGTTGCTTCTTGTTGATGCCTGCTCGTGTTTGCCTCGTAGTAATAGATGATTGCTTGTTGATTGCTTTCCAGTGTTTACCGTCTTGTGTGCTTCCGCGGGTACCTCTCGGAGACGATGCGAGCTTGCGATCGACTACACCTTCGGAACCCGAATTGTCAACAGGCAAGGACTATACATTACTTATGATCCATTCTATTTCAACCAGCAGTTTGCATGCTAGTATAGGTTAGGTTCGATGTTTGATCCTACCACATGTTTACAACCTCTTTCAAACCGATACATCCATGTCCCCTCCCAGCAAACCATGTACTGCTATGTTACTATTGCTCGTTGCTCAACCCCTGCTTAGTATGCATGCTTAGGATGCTACGATGTTACCCTGTTACTCCTTGGTTCAGGATATCACATTATTATATTGTTGTTGATGATATGATTATTATAATATTGACTATATTCGACGAAGGATGGAAGGTCTAGGCTATCCCGCCCCGACGCTTTGTTCCATTCGAGTCACCTAGGACCCGAGTTCCGGGTATTGGTTTTAAGACTGACCGTGCCTAACCGCGTGTGGGATTTTATGGGGTCCCCTTTTCTTACCTATCTAGCTTCAAACATTTCTAGTGGTGGCCCGAGCTGATTTACCATTTGAAACCCCGTGTGTGTGCTTGGTGGATCCCCTCGCAATTTTTAAACAACCCGGACCAGCGGAGACTTGGTTTCCCTGTTGGTCCACCTTTGACCGGCGAGGGCCCGAGGCCTCACGTGAGGCGTCTCGGTAACCCAAACCCTGTTGAGACGGAAGAGTCCGATCCGAGAGCGTGGCCAGCTTTTGGATTGGGTGTCGACTCCCCGGGGGCCACCCAGATTTGTTCGTTGTTAGTTAGAGGGACCTGTCGTTTCGGATCTCTTGGAACTAAATCATAAAATGGTTGCCTGTGATGGGTAGCAACTGAGAGAGATGGGCGTGCGCGCGGAGCCTTGTAATGGGCAGTTGGTACACCCCTGTAGGGTTAAATCTTTTCGAGAAGCCGTGTCCACGGTTATGGACGACTTGAGACCTACTCCTTGTTCATAGACAACAACAATTGATATAATCTTAATATAACTGGATCAACGTGTGTGTGCCTTGACTGCTTCTTCTTCGTTGGGATGCGAAGAGGAGGACAAGGATAGGATAGGTGTTATGTTTGCGTAGTAGTTGACAGCAAGACTTGTTGGAGGCGATTCCTCATCGAATGCTTGGCTTCTTACCTTACTCTTTAGATCGTTAGCCACTTCATAAATGCTAGTGCGGAAACAACTTCACCACTTACCCCTTCCTTACCGTAAACTACTAGTTTTCCTAGAATGACGAGTGATGAAGTCCTTGCTGGGTCAGTTGACCACTACAGTTGGATGCTGAGTACTTCTGTACTCATGATACTACCCCTCAAACCCTTTTCAGGGTTCTTGATCGACAACAGGTATGGTGACCGACGTTTCACGTGGAGACTCGTCGACGACTAGTTAGGCGGATCCCGGCGGAGGGCCTGGACCCGTGTGGTTATGGGATCGATGTTTTTCTCTTTGCCAATAGGCATTTGATTGTAGTCTGTACTCAGACATGTACCTTCCGTTGTTGTATTGTATTGAGGCAGTTGTATGTCGATTGTATGAGATGTTGTATCCTTGTATCTGTAACGTTGTGATATCATGTTGGAAATCCGGGGCATATGACTTCGTCATATGTCACGGTGGGACCGGTATGTGCTTCGTCCCCGGATCTGGATGGAAACATTTAGATCTGGAACAGTACGGCATATCGGGCCTTACAACGTGGTATCAGAGCCTTACCGACCATAGGATTCCTTCTCTGGCCAAATTCGAGTCTAGACAAAACTTATTTTGTAGTTACTAAGTTAGTTGTCGGAGAGTAGGAATCTTTTTACTCCTTACCCTTGCTCTGGTTAGGTCAAGTGTCGTAAGTGGTTTATTCTCGCCTTATCCCCTTCAAAACTCTAGGATCTCGAGTGTGTGGAGTATCGGAACCGTTACAATGCCTTGCTGGCAGCGTATTGTCTCGATTCCGATCTCAGGTTTGGGAAATCTTGTAGTACCTTTAGTTCTCCCAACTCTGGTTTACATCTGGGTCATTCGTTGACATCCATCCCTTTTACTGGTGTTTTCACGACTTGCGTCGAAAAGCACTATCCTTTTGACCAGGTTTTAGTTGTCGTTCTTCCTCGTGACAACTGATGGTTTCGTTCTTCGACGTTGCCGTCTCCTTGCGGAAATTTATCTCAACCGAAGTTCGACGTCGACATGGAGCAGAGTCCCTTGTTGGTGGTGTTGAAGATCGTCGTCTCTCTTTTCTCTCCCCCTTCCCCTCTCCCTGGATCGTCCTGGATCTCGGGACGAGATCCCTTTTTGGTGGTGTTGTATTGTAACAGCCCAGTTTTCACAAAAATTAAAAATTTTGTTTTCGGCGTGATTTGTTTGCGGTGTTTGCATCCCCGATTTATCGATCGGCGATTATTTTTCCCCCTCTTATCTCGTACCGGATGGAGACCGACCCTTGCCACCCTGACACTTGACCTTTGCGACACCGGGTTTCACCCGATCACCGTCGCGAAAACCGCACAAGACCAGCCGCAGCCAACGGAACGAAAACCCCGTTTAATAATTAAATGGGTTATTTTTGTAGCGCGCCGGAAAGTGTTCTCAAAACGGTTCCAGCACGAGGTGAACGCCTCCGGCTCGACGCACTGATCGCGCAGTTCGAAGTTTTACCCGAATCGGAGGTACTGCGGACCCCCGGCGGTCAGAAACGTGAGCACCGCGCGCGTGAGAGAAAAACCGGTGATGTTTTTGCAAACTGCCAGCCACCGGGGCTATATAAAGACCACCACACTCCCACCCCATTTCTAGGGTTTCCCTAGCCAAAAAGTGCAGCCAACCCCCCTAGAGTTGCTCCAAATTCTGCCCACAACTCCACCTACCCCGAAACCCTAGATCGAAGGCAATTCCAGCCCTTGGATCTGCAGATCAGTGGCTCTCGGGCTGCCACGTCACCCCCTTGGACCTCCCACCCACCTCCAGCCTCTCGGGCCCGATCTGGACCTGCACGTCCCATGGAGCGCCGCTGCACACCGGTCGACGAGCCTAGCCGCCGCCGACGAGCCCCGCAGGTCGCGCCTCTCCTCCTCCTTTCTTCTTCCCTCCCTCTCCTCCATCTAATCTCTCTTCCTCCTCTTTGCGTGCAAGGCGCCGCCGCCATGAACGCCCATCCCGAGCTCGTCCGAGCCGGCCGCCGCTTCGCCCCACCGCCCGCCGGCATTCCCTCTAGGCGGGTCCGACGCCTGCGCCCCGTCCCGAGCCCTGCACCGCCCCCTTGCCGCGCCCCTCGCCGGCGTCGTGCCCTGCTGCCGCTGCTCGGTATCAGGCATGGAAGCCAATCCAGCCGCTCGCGCCCGCAGGTGGGCCGGCCTGCGTGCCCCTGATGGCCCAGCTCCCCAGCCGGCCTCTCCAGCGCCTCCGGGCCTGTTGGGCCGAAGGCCCAGTGGTGAGAGCCGGCCTCCCTTTTTTTTCTCATTTTTTTTGTCTGTTTTTTTCTGTTGGGCCCAGTAGCCTAGTTTCGGCCCGAGTAGTTTTTTTTCTAGGAGTTTATTTATTGTTTTGGTAGATTGTGCTGTATTTTTTTTTGCGATGCGAGTATATTTTCACCGGTAGCTCCGATGGAGACGCTTTCTACATGAAAGTTGCTCCGTTTTGCGCGTAGATTAACAAAATATTGCTTGTTGCCATGTTTGACTTTGTTTACATGTTGTTTGACTGCTAATTACAACTGCTTGCCACTGAAACTGTAACTGCCATAACTTTTTAACCGTTTCTTTGTTTAAAATGTTTCTTATATGTAACTTGACTAGAATTGCATGTAGATTGTGTTTATGTTGTTCTTGCTTGCTAATAAAAATAATAAAATATTGTTTAGGGGAAAACAGTACCAAATGCAATATTTATCGTGGGGTCCGCAATAGTTTGCCATGTCTAGGATTTCACCCCACTTAAATTGACTAGCTTAGGTAGTTTATTTATGCTTCAGCTCTTGCCATGTTTGTGGCTATGCCAGGCTTGAGTGAGATGCCATGTTAACAAACTTTGTTGATCACCTATAGCTAAACAACTTGAACCACCGTAAATGTGCGGTATCGTCGTGTGTGACGAGTACTCCACTTAAATTGTTAGTAACCGCTCTCGACGGTAGGTGCGATGTCTCGTGTTGCTTCTTGTTGATGCCTGCTGGTGTTTTCCTTGTAGTAATAGATGCTTGCTTGTTGATTGCTTTCCAGTGTTTACCGTCTTGTGTGCTTCCGCGGGTACCTCTCGGAGAAGATGCGAGCTTGCGATCGACTACACCTTCGGAACCCGACTTATCAACAGGCAAGGACTATTCATTACTTATGATCCATTCTATTTCAACCAGCAGTTTGCATGCTAGTCTAGGTTAGGTTCGATGTTTGATCCTACCACATGTTTACAACCTCTTTCAAACCGATACAACCATGTCCCCTCCCAGCAAACCATGTACTGCTATGTTACTATTGCTCGTTTCTCAGCCCCTGCTTAGTATGCATGCTTAGGATGCTACGATGTTACCCTGTTACTCCTTGGTTCAAGATATCACATTATTATATTGTTATTGATGATATGATTATTATAATGTTGACTATATTCGACGAAGGATGGAAGGTCTAGGCTATCCCGCCCCGACGCTTTGTTCCATTCGAGTCACCTAGGACCCGAGTTCCGGGTATTGGTTTTAAGACTGACCGTGCCTAACCGTGTGTGGGATTTTATGGGGTCCCCTTTTCTTACCTATCTAACTTCAAACATTTCTAGTGGTGGCCCGAGCTGATTTACCATTTGAAACCCCGTGTGTGTGCTTGGTGGATCCCCTCGCAATTTTTAAACAACCCGGACCAGCGGAGACTTGGTTTCCCTGTTGGTCCACCTTTGACCGGCGAGGGCCCGAGGTCTCACGTGAGGCGTCTCGGTAACCCAAACCTTGTTGAGACGGAAGAGTCCGATCCGAGAGCGTGGCCAGCTTTTGGATTGGGTGTCGACTCCCTGGGGGCCACCCGGATTTGTTCGTTGTTAGTTAGAGGGACCTGTCGTTTCGGATCTCTTGGAACTAAATCATAAAATGGTTGCCTGTGATGGGTAGCAACTGAGAGAGATGGGCGTGCGTGCGGAGCCTTGTAATGGGCAGTTGGTACACCCCTGCAGGGTTAAATCTTTTCGAGAAGCCGTGTCCACGGTTATGGACGACTTGAGACCTACTCCTTGTTCATAGACAACAACAACTGATATAATCTTAATATAACTTGATCAACGTGTTTGTGCCTTGACTGGTTCTTCTTCGTTGGGATGCGAAGAGGAGGACAAGGATAGGATAGGTGTTATGTTTGCGTAGCAGTTGACAAAAAGACTTGTTGGAGGAGATTCCGCATCGAATTCTTGGCTTCTTACCTTACTCTTATATCGTTAGCCACTTCATAAATGCTAGTGCGGCAGCAACTTCACCACTTACCCCTTCCTTACCGTAAACTACTAGTTGTCCTAGAATGACGACTAATGAAGTCCTTGCTGGGTCAGTTGACCACTACAGTTGGATGTTGAGTACTTATGTACCCATGATACTACCCCCCAAACTCTTTTCAGGGTTCTTGATCGACAACAGGTATGGTGACCGACGTTTCACGTGGAGACTCGACGACGACTAGTTAGGCGGATCCCGGTGGAGGGCCTGGACCCGTGTGTTTATGGGATCGATGTTTTTCTCTTTGCCAGTAGGCATTTGATTGTAGTCTGTACTGAGACATGTATCTTCCGCTGTTGTATTTTATTGAGGCAGTTGTATGCCGATTGTATGAGATGTTGTATCCTTGTATCTGTAACGTTGTGATATCATATTGGAAATCCGGGGCATATGACTTCGTCATATGTCGCGGTGGGACCGATATGTGCTTCGTCCCCGGATCTGGATGGAAACATTTAGATCTGGAACAGTACCGCATATCGGGCCTGACACCCCCTCCTCTGGTGCCCTACCGAGGCCCCTATTTATTCCCGTGATGGGAAACCACGAAACAGGAGTCTCTTTTCCAGTTTCCGTCGCGGAGCCGCCGCCACCCTCTGTTCTTCCTCAGGAGGGCTAATCTAGAGGCTGATTTGGCCTCTGGAGAGGGGAGATCGTTGCCATCGTCATCACCATCGCCAATCCATCCTCCCTCCATGACTTCTCTTCACATGTGTGAGTAATTCCCTGCTGTAGGCAAAGGGGATGTTAGGGATTCGATGAGTTTGATCATGTAATAGTTCGTAAGATTGTTGGGGGCATGTTGCCTATCATCTACTATGGTGTTTATCATCTTTGCTACAACTTGTTGCTCTTAATGCTTGTCACTTTGGGCGCGGGTGCCATGTTTTCAGATCTGAACCACTTGTGTTTTCATGAGTATATTTATGTTCTTGATCCTATCTATGAGTTGTATGCACCTATTATGGTCTAAAACCGGTGATCCCAAAGGTGACAACTTGGGACACCAAACGGGATGGTCAATGATTTGAGGATTTCATGTATCCATTAAGTTTATTGCTTTGTTCCGGTGCTCTTTAACAGGAGCACCTTAATCTCCATAAGTTCCCTTTGGCCCCGTTCATAGCGGGATGGTAGGACAAAATATGTTGTGCAAGTTCTTATTGCAAGCACGCACAACTACCTACGGGATATATTTTCCTAGATGATCATTGCTTTTCTGCGTGCCTTGCCCCGTGTTAGAATCTATTACATGTTCACTCTTATCCAAGCAGCACCCAACCATCCATCTCCCTAGCCTACAGTGTTTTAGTCCTACTGGTTACTAGTAATTTATTTTCCCTGTTTTACTTTCGCTGTTATCACTATCACCATCATACCACGGTTGGTACTAATATTTTGTTGTAAGCAATTATATTTCAGGTGCGGTTGTACTGGCAACTCAAGCGTCAAAGCTTATAAATACTCGTTGGCTCCCCTTGTGTCGAATCAATAAATTGGGTTAACTTACCCGGAAAAATGCTACACACGATCCCCTACAGTTGAGGGTCATCAATTACTGTTTTCTGGCGCCATTTCCGAGGAGCATAGCAATATATACAAGTCTACTTGAAGTATCTTGCCTGCTACACTTCATCCGCTATGGGTAAGAAAGGAGACCCCAAGGTTGCGATCTTACCATCCACTACAAGAAAAGGTACCGTTCTGAGTACTAGTGCTACGCTTGATTCACCTTCCGTTATAAGTAAGTTTGCTTCACCACTACCACCACATGCTACTTCTGCTGAATCTGTTACTATGTCCAGTACTTTTGATGATGCTTCCACTACTCTTGATGATACTAGTTTGCCTGGTCACTATCTTGAAGCTCAGATTGCTAAGGTCGCAACACAGTCCGAGACTGGGACTCCTGCTACCTATATTCCTACGTGCAAAACCTTTGGTTACCCAGACTTAGATGAACTCAAGGAGAGAATCCTTGAGGATGATTATATTACTCTTGATGAAAAAAAATTTAGGGAACTCAAAGAGTGTGTCGACTCTGACCCTTGTGTTGTTAATGAGCTTCTTGAAAAGCACTCCATGAAGAACAAGATTACTCCCGATCCTAAATTTTCTACATCTCCTATATGCATCACTGATCCTGATTATGATTTCTCTGTTGATCTTTCACTTATATCTACAGTCGAAGCTGACCCTTTTTATGGCAGAGAAAATGATGATGCTATAGCACACCTGACCAAACTCGCCGAGTTGGGTAATTTATTTACTACTGATGATAGGATACGAAACTTTTATGTGGCTAAGTTTTTTCCTTTTTCTTTGAAGGAAGACGCTAAAGCATGGTATGATGAACTACCTTATGGCTCCATTGAGAGTCCTTAGGACTTAGTTCAATTCTTTGTCGATAACTATTTTCCTGCTCATATGCAACATGCTGCTTTACAAAGAATTTATAACTTTAAACAATTGTAGTATGAGAACCTCCCTAGCTTGGGGGAGGTATTGTGGTTTAATTATGGCTAGCCCAGGACATGAAGTCCCAAAGAATGAATTACTTGATATATTTTACGCTAGTCTAATCGATGAATCTAGATCCTATCTGGATAGTTGTGCTGGTTGCGTTTTCAGGGAAAGAACGCCGGACGATGCTGAAGAACTAATGGGCAAGATTGCCAAGAACCATGAAGATTGGTTCGTCCTTGAACCACCTCCACCACCAAAGAAGAGGGACATGATTGTCCTGAGCCCCAAAGATATGCATGAAGCGAAGAAGTCTATAAAGGAGAAAGGCGTTAAAACCGAAGACGTGAAAAACCTACCTCCTATTGAGAAGATGTGTGAGCCTACTACTCACCCTCCCTTGGTAGCGGTAGACTCTCTATTTGATTTTACTGAAAGTGACATCCCCAAAGGTAAGCCTCCCGACCAATGCTTAGATGAGCTTGACAATTTATTAATAAGCAAGATCATTTTAAGATGAGGATAGAAAGTCAGTTGCATGATAATTTCCTTGCTATCAAAAGTTTGCTTGACGTTCTTGAAAGAACAATTAATGATGTTAAATGTATTGTTAAGCATTTTCATATGGTTCAAACTCAGCTTGAACAAATTTCTAATGTGCACAAAGATTTTCTTGCTAATAATGCCAAACAGGATATTCATGCTTATGGCATCAAATCTAGGGGTGGAACACACACCCAGGACCCACTCTATCCCGAGGGGCATCCGAAGAGGATCGAGCAAGATTCTCAAGTGCAAGTAGGAGACGAGATTGTTAGCTCTCCAAAGAAGAAAAAGAAGAAGAATAAACACAAGGAAGCTGACAACTCCAATGATCCTATTACACGTGAAGAACTTGCTGTTGATCCTAACATCATATCTACCTCCGATGCTGAAACCGAAGACGGTGCCGAGCCCGAAGAAGAGGATAAGGAGAAGGATGATCCTCCCGAGGTGCGAGAAGAAGAAGCACCCGATAAACACAAGAAGTATACTAGAGAGGACTTCATCACAAGAAGACACGGGAAGGAAAGAGAACCATGGGTACAGAATGGGATTGTCCTCTACATGTGCACCAAAAATAAAAAACCATTATGGTGGGGACATTGTCCATTAAAGTAAAGGTGCAATGATCACTTCATAAGAGTTGAGACTTTTTGCTCTATATATCTCCTGTTTGTTGTTAAGACTTGATCAACCTTGCTAGCTAGCATGTTTTATATAGGTGAAAAGTAGATCTTGTTATGTTTTCATTTGCCTTAGCTTTTATTCTCTTTGTTGTATGATAACCCACAACTGCAGGGGATTGAGATAGTCTTCGCGGGTAGGATAACCCTAATTTATTGATTCGATACAAGGGGAGCCAAAGAATACTTATAAGCCTTAGCAGTTGAGTTGTCAATTCAACCACACCTGAAAAAGCACTAGACAAGATATAAGTAGTAACGGTGTGTTAAAGGGTGTAGCCTTTAAGACTTCCCCAATCACCAACACCACAAAGTAGTAATCAAAGTAGTAGGAGAAGTGATGAGAGAAATAGTAACAACGAAGGAAATAAAGATGAAAGATGGAACGGGGTTCAAGGTTTCACTAGTGGTAACTCACTAAGCAAAAAGACAGGTGTTGGTGAACGAATTACAATTGGGCAATTGAAAAAATTGCACAAACTCTAGCCAAACAAACTAGAGCAATCGCAGTCTAAGAACCAAACGTAGGCACGTGTTCCGTATGTAGTTGTACATGCTTGCAATAAGAACTTGCACAACATCTATTGTCCTACCGTCCCGCTACGAGCGGGGCCAAAGGGAACTTACGGAGATTAAGGTGCTCCTGTCAAAGAGCACCGGAACAAAGCATTAGCACTCTAAGAACACATGTGATCCTCAAATTATAGCCCATCCCCTTTGGTGTCCCAAGCTGTCACCATTGGGATCGCCGGTTCCGGACTATAATAGGTGCATACAACCGTAGATAAGATCTAGAACAACAATTATAATCATGCAGCCATAACGTGCTCCGATCTGAAATCATGCTACTCGTGCACTAGTAACAAGCATTAAGAACAACAAAATTGCAACAACAATAATTCATAAACCTCTTAGGACTGAACAAGGTAACAATTCATCGGATCCCAACACACACAAAACCAGTTACATCATATGGATCTCAATCATGTGGGCAGCTCATGAGAACGTTGTATTTGAAGATCAAGGGGGAGAAGATACCAATAAGCTACTGCCAAGAACCCGTAGTCCAAGGAGGAACTACTCACGATCCATCATGGGGTGAAGAAGAGTTGATGAAGATGGCCCCGGTGGCCAAGGCCCTCTTCGGTAGGGTGCCGGAGCAGGAACCTGGTGCCCCCGAAGCTAGGTTTCGATGGCGGCGGAGATCGGGACCGCTTCTGGAGAAAAGGGTTGGATATCTCGGGTTTTTGCGTCACGGGAGATTTTATAGCCAAAGGGGGAGGCCGTGGCGGTGCCCAGGTCGCCCAGGCGGCCACCCCGCGCGGATGGGGCCACCTCCTGGCTCCGTCCTCCGGCTGGAGGACTCTTCCGATGTAGATATTTTTTGGTAATTTTTTGGGAATTTGCTGAGCAACTTCATTTTTTGGACTTTTTTCTGCATTGCGAGAGAAAACAGATAGAAACTGGCACTGGGCTCTATATTAGTAGGTTAGTCCAATAAATGATTCAAAAGCATGGCAAAAAGATGTAGCAATGACACAAAAGGGCATGGAACGAGAAAAAATCATAGATACGTTTGAGACGTATCAACATCCCCAAGCTTAATTTCTGCTCGTCCTCGAGTAGGTAAATGATAAAAAGATAATTTTTGATGTGACATGCTACTTAGGAGTAAAGGCAATCAAGCTAATGTAATAAAGATACATAAGCCAAAGACAAAGTGATATAAAGCAATAGTCTATAGTTGATATTAAGCAAGCAATGGAGAACATATAAACCATTGAGCTCTTGCTGTCCGTGAATAGAATGTCTCAGTCGGGGCCCCCGTGCCAAGAGTGGGGATGGTTTAGAGCATAAAAATACTGAATAGTTGTTGAGAACTCAATCTACTAAATTTCACACATGGTCCCTTTGGAATCTTATTTTGACTCGTCCCCAGACCACTAGTCAGGTACCAGTCAAACTGGTCCTCTCCGTTTCGACTTTAAGCACTCATGCAATTGATGAGCGCGAGCAAGATACGTTGGCACTTAGGATGGAAAATAGAATAAATGAGGGGGATAGGAAGTCAAAAAGTGAGAAAGGCTCACACAAATGAGGACAATCATAGGCGGGAGAAAGCCAAATGATAGATATGGTGTGAGGAGTAGGGACTGCCATGCAACATGCAGATGCACAAGAGCTATAAGTGTATGAAAGCCCTCCAATGGAACTAGTGGGGGTGCATCCAACTTGCTTGCTCATGAAGACCTAGAGCTCTTTTGAGGAGGCACATCCTTGGAATATGCAAGCCAAGTTCTATAGTGTATAGATCCCCACATAGTTATATAAGAATGATATGAAAAACTCTCTATGAAGCACGGGTGCTACTTTGAAGCACAAGTGTGGAATAAAGGATAGTAGTGCTGACCCCTCTCTCTTTTTTTTATTCTTTTTTCTTTCTTTTTCGCCTTTTATTTGTATTTTTCTGTTTTTGGGTGGCCTCCATGGCTCTTTATTCTCTCTCTCTTTTTTATTTCGTCCACTTCGGGATCTTTCATTCCTTTCCTCACTGTAGGGGCAACACTCTATAAGAACATCAACACACTTTTATTTACTTACAACTCTGAATCAAAAAGTCATGACTCTATATGAATGTCCCTGCCAGTGTGGCAGCAAGTTAATATGAAAATGAAGGATAAGTCATATGAACATGAAGAACGATGGATGTTGCATGGCAATATATCTCGGAAAGGCTATGTAAATGCCTTGATAGGTAGGTATGGTGGATGTTTTGAGGAAGATATAAGGAGGTTTATGTATGACAGAGCGTATCATGCCAAGGGTTTGGATGCACCGACGAAGTTTTCACCATCTCCCACAAGAAGGGAAATGCACGGTACCGAAGAGGCTAGCAAAATATGGGAAGGTGGAAGTGCCAACAATCGAATACTCGCATTAGTCCGAAGAACTCATGCACTTATTATCGGTAACTCTCTATCTAGTCAGGAGATTCACAAAGAGACAAGTACCCCGAGGAGGAGTGTATGGGGGTTTGGTTATCCTTGCGCATCCTCAACCCATGGTACGTGGGGGTACTCTATATATTCCAACCCCGTAGAGATTAGTGATCCTTTTAGTAGCTAGAGTTCTCAACTATTTTTTTTTAGTTTTCGAAAACAAGGCACGGTTAGCCAAGATACGATACCTATCACTAATGGGCGCAAGCTCAATTGCATAAACATTAATCATTACTCAATAAATACCTCAAAACTATTGCAAGATATCCTACGCTAGACCTAGTTATCTAGATTACCTATACACCACATATAAAACATACCATGAGACATATAAACCATTGCAACAGAAATAACTCTCTAAACAAATATAAGTGAAGCACGAGAGTTCTATGCTTTCTACAAAAGAAATTAAATGCTCTCAAACAAGATCTAAGTGAAGAACAAGAGCTAGCAAAATAGGCAGTAGATGGATTTAACACTCAACATATATAAGTGAAGCTCTAGAGTGTTCTATGATAAAGTGGAGCGTGTATCTCTCCCAATCAAGCATGGTAGGGTCCGACATTGTAATGACCAGCAAAATAAACAAAACAAAACTAAAAGTAAATATACATATGCTCTAAGAACAACACATATCATGTGAAGCAATTAAAATATAGTGCGGAGAAGGACAAACTGATGATTGTTGATGAAAAAGGGGATGCACGGGGGCATCTCCAAGCTTAGACGCTTGAGTCTCCTTGAATATTTTGTGGGCGTGCCGGGGGCATACCCAAGCTTAAGATTTTGGCACTACTAAATCTTATTTCACCATCTCCCTTCACACACTTGAAAACTTCCTTCACACAAAACTTCTCATAAACTTATTAGAGCGGTTAGTACACTAATAGACAATCTGCCAAAACAGATTGTAAAGATTGATTCTTCAGGTGCACTTCTGTAGCTCAAATAATAAGAATCAAAACATACGAAAGCTTCACAATTGTATAGAGCATGTTGTGTAAAAAATTCAGGTGAAAAGGATGAACTGGTGATTTATCATGATTTTTTCCGTCAAGCAGACATAATCTGTTTTCTGGACAATACGTCACAACTTTTGCTTCCCTTATCATAAGAGGCTAGAACTTGGCAGAAAACTTGAAAATAAAGATATAATGGTGTTGCTACAGTAGTAACAACATCCAAGACACAAAAAAAAGAAAAATAAACCTAATCCGTTTTGGGCTGCCTCCCAGAAGCGCTTCTTTAAAGCCATTAGCTAGGCATGAGTGTAACGATGCTCACAAAAGAATAAAAAGTTGAAGCACAAAAGAGAGCATCAAAGGAGAAAATATAAATCACATTTAAGTCTAACATGCTTCCTATGCATGGGAATCTTGTAAGAAAATAAATAACCGAAGCACAAAGTATCAAGCATAGGAAGGTAAAACAAGAGCACCTTCAAGATTTTCAACATGGAGAGAGGTGTTTTCCTAACATGAAAATTTCTACAACCAAATTTTCCTCTCTCATAATAACTTTCAGTAGCATCATGAACAAACTCAACAATATAACCATCACACAAAGCATGCTTGTCATGATCTACTAGCACATAATCATATAAACTTTCTAAGCATAACTCCTCATTATCAAGAACATTCATAGTAGGCAAAAATAGAGGGTTATCATAAGAATTATCAAAATAGCAAGGGTTATCATAAATAATAGTAGCAAAATGATTCTTGCAAGTCTCATTCATAGGGGCATCATGGCGACAAGTATCGATTTCATCAAAAAGTGATATTTAAAAAGATTCAATAGGATCATAGCAATCAATATAGCATTCAGCCTCCTTAGGTAAGCATGGAGGGCAATCATATAAAGTAAGAGTCAAAGAGTTACTCTCATTAGTTGGTAGAGATGGGTAGCTACTCCATTCTTCCTCCTTTTGTTCGTCACTCTCCTCCTCTTTTTCATCCAATGAGCTTTCAGTTTCAGCAATTTCTTCTGCAGAGTCCTCCAAAGCATTAGTCTCTTCCTCTTGTGGAGAGAAACTTTTGAGATAGTTAGTAATATAAGCATTATTAAAATTCTCAAAGCAATATATAAGTATATCAAGACTCTCATATTTGTAAGGGGCATCTTCAATATTTTCAACAAAGGAAGCAATTTCATAGGCACCCTTAAAAACAACAAATTCTTCTATTTGTGCTACATCAAAGAAATCATAATGTCCCCTAGTATAAGATACCAAGGTTTCATTATCATTACACCAACATTGGAAGGGAAGGTGTTTAAAGGGCAAGCAACAACAAGATTCATCACAACAATAAGATATATCATAATCAGAGCATAAGTTTCTAGCATATCTATTAACTTGAGATATAATTTTCCATATAAATTTCCCTTTTTCAGACAAGCGGTATTCCATATAATATTTTTGTTGATCCTCAGTGAATCAACCTTACCAATAAGATCTAATTTCAAAGAAGTTAACCATTTTAAGCAAACAGAGTAATAAGACAAAGTGTACTTATCAAGTTAACTTATAAGTAGAGCTATGTTCCCCGGCAACGGCACCAGAAAACAGCCTTCATAACCCACAACTGCATGGGATCGAGATAGTCTTCGCGGGCAGGTATAACCCTAATTTATTGATTCGACACAAGGGGAGCCAAAGAATACTTATAAGGCTTAGCAGTTGAGTTGTCAATTCAACCACACCTGAAAAAGCACTAGACAAGATATAAGTAGAACCAGTGTGTTGACGGGTGTAGCTTTTAAGGCTTCTCCAATCACCAAAACCAAAAAGTAGTAATCAAAGTAGTAGGAGTAGTGATGAGAGAAATAGTAAAAACAAAGGCAATAATGATGAAAGATGGACCGGGGTTCAAGGTTTCACTAGTGATAACTCTGCAAGCAAAAAGACAGGTGTTGGGTGAACGAATTACAGTTGGGCAATTGACAAAATTGCACAAACTCTAGCCAAACAAACTAGAGCAATCCCAGTCTAAGAACCAAACGTAGGCATGTGTTCCGTATGTAGTTGTACGTGCTTGCAATAAGAACTTGCACAACATCTATTGTCCTATCGTCTCGCTACGAGCGGGGCCAAAGGGAACTTACGGAGATTAAGGTTCTCCTGTCAAAGAGCACCGGAACAAAGCATTAGCACTCTAAGAACACATGTGATCCTCAAATTATAGCCCATCCCCTTTGGTGTCCCAAGATGTCACCATTGGGATCGCCGGTTCCGGACTATAATAGGTGCATACAACTGTAGATAAGATCTAGAACAACAATTATAATCATGCAACCATAACGTGCTCCGATCTGAAATCATGCTACTCGTGCACTAGTAACAAGCATTAAGAACAACAAAATTGCAGCAACAATAATTCATAAACCTCTTAGGAATGAACAAGGTAACAATTCATCGGATCCCAACACACACAACACCAATTACATCATACGGATCTCAATCATGTGGGGCAGCTCATGAGAACTTTGTATTTGAAGATCAAGGGGGAGAAGATACCAACAAGCTACTACCAAGAACCCGTAGTCCGAGGAGGAACCACTCATGATCCATCATGGGGTGAAGAAGAGTTGATGAAGATGGCCCCGTGGGCCAAGGCCCTCTCCGGCAGGGTGCCGGAGCAGGATCCTGGTGATCCCCGAAGCTAGGTTTCGATGGCGGCGGAGATCGGGAGCGCTTTTGGAGAAAAGGGTTGGATATCTCGGGTTTTTGCGTCACTGGAGATTTTATAGGAAAAGGGGGAGTCTGAGGCGGTGCCCAGGTTGCCCAGGCGGCCACCCCGCGCGGGCCCTGGCCGCGCCGGGAGGGAGCCTGGGGGCCTGGGGTCACCTCCTGGCTCCGTCCTGCGGCTGGAGGACTCTTCCGATGTAGATATTTTTTCGTAATTTTTTGGGAATTTTCTGACCAACTTCATTTTTGGACTTTTTTCTGCATTGCAAGACGAAACAGATATAAACTGGCACTGGGCTCTATATTAGTAGGTTAGTCCAATAAATGATTCAAAAGCATGGCAAAAAGATGTAGCAATGACACAAAAAGGGCATGGAACGAGAAAAAATTATAGATACGTTTGAGACATGTCACTGTACCAATTTTATATGTTTTTGAAGCTTCACAATTCTAATCACTGCTTCAAGTTTTCAGAAAATTTCGCAGCTTTTTGAACTCCGAAATTTTTTCAACAGTGAAGTTTTCAGAAAAATTCCAAAAAAATAAAAATAAAAATTTCCACGACTAGAGTGACCCAGAAGTACCTCGGGCTGACCAGGGGGCCACCAGTGGCCCAGGCGTCCAGCCCCCTGGTCGCGCCGACAGGGCGCTTGGGCCCACCGGCCCCATCTACAGGTATTTCTTCTTCCTCTCTCTCTCTCATTCTCTCCAAAAACACGAGTTCTGCTCCCGTTCTTGTGTTTTGCTATTCTTGGAGGCGATTTTCGATCTCTCTCTATAACCCATCTTTTGAGCTGAGATTTTGAGAAAATACTCCCTGGTATGTAACTCCTTCACCCCGCCAATTAGATAAGTGAGAAAATACAACCCATCTTTTGAGCTGAGATTTTGAGAAAATACAACCCATCTTTTATGCTTTAGGTAAGTGAATAGAGTAGTTTTCCTCAACTCATTTTGTTTAAATCCTCATTTTTGTGAATTGTCAAAAATTTCAGCAATGAGTTTGCTAGGAAACACAAAGGGGTGGCTTGGGAAGAACAAGCCCGAGTGCTCCGATCGAGTTACTAGAGCTGCAGCTTCACCCTCAGCTGCTAGGGTGAGCTACAACGAAAATCATATGCCTGTAGAGTTGTTGGAACACACGAGCCCCGCATGCGCAATGATGTATCCGTGCGATGATTTTCTTGAAGCTGCAGGAATCAAGGAAGAGTTTTATGGCCTTTTCGCCAATGCAGGTTTGACACGTCTAGCACTATGCCGTCTGGTACAATATAAGAAACCCCCCTCCTGTTTCATTAATACTTTTTACTATAGTCAGGATGCTGGAACTATTGAGTTCAAAATTTATGATAAGCCGATGACCATGTCTTTGGCAAGATTTTGTGCAATAATAGATGTGTCGAACGCTGGTCAGACGGCAAGGGTGAACTCTCAGCCCATCGAGTTGAGAACTCTCTTTGACTCCCTTTGTAGCCAGGAGCCGATGGATATCCGGCGTACCAAGATTTCCAGCATTTTATTCCCCCATCTCAAGTATTTTTCATATTTTGTTGCCAGAGAGGTGTTGGCTCGTGGCAACACGAGCAACGGTTCTGCACCAGATTTTGCTATCTATGCAAACGCCCTCTCTGGTAGGTGTGACTATAATGTGGGTGCCTTAATTGATCGCCGCCTTGCTTTGAATGGTAACAAGGGTGATTTATTTGGTGGCATTCACGCCACACTTATACTTCAGTCTCTTGACGGCACCCCACATCCTGATGATGTTCCCTTTTCATACACAAGTCTTGATCTTGCTGCTATGAAGAGGCATAAGTTTGTTACCACGACTTCCGTGTTTGGTAACCTTCTTTATATTTTGAGGTTTGAAAAGACTATCACTCGAGAGATCCGTCTACATGCACCACTTTTGTTTGATTATGCCCGCAGGAAAGGATGGTCCTTCAATGATACCCAGTTTGACGAGTTCATGGCCTAGTATCAGTCGCATAACCCCATGGAGGGGGTTGTGCCCGACGAGGAGGAGCATGGTGAGTTCCCACCTTTCCAGGGGAGACCATCACCCAGTATGGTGAGGGGTCTTCTTCTGCATGGAGCACAAGACCTTCCTCATGGGAGGACCCGAGGACTTTGGTGTACGCACCGGAGGGCTCATACGACTCTTGGACTCACCCGTACTACCCCGGAGCAGAAGGCTCCTGGGCGTAGTAGCTGCTACCAACTTAGGCCAAAAGCCTAAGCTTGGGGGAGTACGTGCCCTTCTCCCTTTTACATTGTATTATCATATTTTATTTTGTTCACTTTGATCTTTTCGAAGTTTTTTCCCGTTCTTCTTTGCTCTTTTAATTTGCGAAAACAACAAAAAGATTTCTCTCTTCTATTGCTTTTGTTTAACCTTTGAAAAAACCCAAAACAAGATTTCCTTTCTCCCTTTAGTTTTCTTTGTTTTTCAGAGTTCAGCTCGAGTCCGTGATAGCATTGATTATATTTCCCACGTTCGATCATGCAAGTGACAAGGCAGTAATGACGAATATAGACGGAAGGGAAGAAAAAAGGAAAACCGGTATGAACTCTCTTGTTTCTACTTTTGTACATATGCATGTACTTATGATCTAGAGACCAGCTTGTAGCGACATAGTGCTATGTTTACAATGCTTTCCCAGTGTTCATGCTTTCTTTGTGGCTGATCTCAAGTAGCTAGAGTGCATAATGTGTTGTTGAAGTGATTTACATGCATTGCATTGTTCATGATTTAGCATATTGAAGTGGTATTTCCATTAGGAGAATTCTTGGATTGACTTGGCACATGTTCGCACTTGTTTATGACTAAAAAGTCTATCATGCCTTGGTGATATTTTTATTTCAGAATAGTTATATCACTTTCATGCCTGATTCAATGTTGCTTTGTCACTCTGCATGATTATGACAATTATTGCTCTCTAGTTGGTCGCTTCCCAGTCTTTTGCTAGCCTTCACTCGCACTAAGCGGAATTCTTCTTGTGTATCCAAACAACTTTTTGAAACCAGTTATTCCACTTGAGTCCACCATACCTTCCTATATGTTGTATTACCGGCCACTCCTAATTTAGACTTTCTTGTGCCATCTCAAAATTTATTCAAAATCTTCCCTTTTGTAACCATACAAGCTCATGGTGTGGTGAGGGAAAATAAGTATCTATCATGCCAAAAATATTTTGAAGAAATTTTTAACTAGAGAAACTTTAGAAAAAAGAGAAAGTTACACCTCCCCCATACTTGATGATGGAATGAAATGGACCAAATGCTGATAATGATAGATGGAACAAGAACTTCCTTCCATACTTGAGGCAAAATAAAAGGTTCCATAGACCATCAAATGATGGATGGATAAGGGAACAAAAGTGTAAGCAAAAAGCATTAATATGGTTGGCATGGGAGATATTGAGAGACTTTTACCGTTCACCGTTGACTGGAAAGTTAAAATTCTCAAAAGAATTTTTATCTCTGTTTTTAAACCAAGAGCTCTGGCACATGTTTCGTCTTTGCTTCCAACCACGGGTTTTCAACCTTGCCATCAAAAGCCATAGTTCGAGAGTATCCCCTTATTTCTTCAAAGCACCAACTATTGAGAGCATAATTGTCATTCTTAGTGTAACATGCATTGTCCCAAAGTACCATATTGTCTTGTGCATGATTGTGATATTGCTTGTTCTGAAATTCTTAGTTCTAGTCTCCCTTAAAACTCCGGAGGAGTTTCTGCATTTATGTTTTGCTTCACTCATGGAGGCTAGCGAGATACAACTCTAGTATGTTCAAGCTATGTGCATTGTGATCTTGTCTTGATTTTCAGTAGTATATTATTTACTTTTGGTTGTTTGTGATTGATCACTAGAAAGAAGGATTGCTTCGTGCATTGTGCTTGTAGCACTGTTTCAATAGTTGCTAAACTCTTTTCGTAGTACATGCTTATATACATCTTATGAAGCAAAAGAGTTTGTCAAACTTTTCTTTGTCACATCAAGTTCGTTGAACTGAATTGCTTGAGGACAAGCAACAAGCTAAGTTTGGGGGAGTTGATACGTCTCAAACGTATTTACTTTTCCAAACACTTTTGCTATTTTTTTGCCCTCATTCTTGCATGATTTGAACTAAACTAACCCGGACTGATGTTGTTTTTAGCAGAGCTGCCTGTATGGTTTTATTGTGTGCAGGAAAATGGATTTTTAGGTATCTCGGAAAATTCCAGGAAAATTCATAAAAAATCCACGCACCCGAAGCTTCCACGGACCAGAAGTGGGGCCAGAGGGGGCCACAGGGGCTCTAGGCGCCCTGCTGGCACGGCCCCACCCCTAGCCACGCCGGCTGGCTGCTTGGGGGCCTCCCCCTCCTCTGGTGCCCTACCGAGGGCCCTATTTATTCCCGTGATGGGAAAACCCCGAAACAGGAGTCGCTTTTCCGGTTTCCATCTGGGAGCCGCCGCCACCCTCTATTCTTCCTCGGGAGGGCTAATTTGGAGGCTGATTTGGCATGTGGAGAGGGGAGATCGTCGCCATTATCATCACCATCGCCAATCCATCCTCCCTCCATCTTCACATGTGTGAGTAGTTCCCTGCTGTAGGAAAAGGGGATGGTAGGGATTGGATGAGTTTGATCATGTAATAGTTCGTCAAATTGTTGGGAGCAAGTTTCCTATCATCTACTATGGTGTTTATCATCTTTGCTACAACTTTTTGCTCTTAATGCTTGTCACTTTGGGCCCGAGTGCCATATTTTCAGATCTGAAACACTTGTGTTTTCATGAGTATATTTATGTTCTTCATCCTATCTATGAGTTGCATGCACCTATTATGGTCCGGAACCGGTGATCCCAAAGGTGACAGCTTGGGACACCAAAGGGGATGGTCTATGATTTGTGGATCTCATGTATCCATTGAGTTTATTTCTTTGTTCCAGTGCTCTTTGACAGGAGCACCTTAATCTCCATAAATTCCCTTTGGCCCCGTTCGTAGAAGGATGGTAGGACAAAAGATGTTGTGGAAGTTCTTATTGCAAGCACGCACAACTACCTACGAGATACATGCCTAATGTTTGATATTTGCCTAGATGATCATTGTTTTTCTGTGTGCCTTGCCCGTATTAGAATCTATTACATGTTCACTCCTATCCAACCAGCGCCCAACCATCCATCTCCCTAGCCTACAGTGTTTTAGTCCTACTGGTTACTAGTAATTTATTTTCGCTGTTTTACTTTCGATGTTATCACTATCACCATCATACCACAGTTGCTACTAATATTTTGTTGCAAGCAAGTATATTTTAGGTGCAGTTGAACTGACAACTCAACCGTCAAAGCTTATAAATACTCTTTGAATCCCCTTGTGTCGAATCAATAAATTGGGTTAACTTACTTGCGAAAACGCTACACCCAATCCTCTACAGTTGAGGGTCATCAGCCAATCAAGTTCCGAGTCGGTCTTGGGCTCCGGGCCTAGACCTTCCATGATCTCCAAGAATGCGGGGTCACCAGGGCCGGATGGCGGCGATGCCGGCGGCAGCGGCAGGTCGTCCTCACTCTGATAGCCATGACCATTGTCGTCGTCGCTGCTGGAGTCGCTGGTGTGACCGTGCCAGTCCTCTGGGTGACCCCAAGAACTCATGGTGGATATGGACGGGAGGGCGAGCGAGAAAATTTGAAGTGTCTTTGTTGTTCGGTGAGGGGGAAACTGAAGCAGACGGGTGGAAAGATAAACGTGTTTGCGTACTTAACTATACCACATGGTTATATTTTTGAAGCGACGGAACGGGTTCCTACTGAATTTAATCCTGATTGACGACGTGTGGAAGCATGACCGGCGGGGTGAACGAAAAGACAAAACACACACACACTCTGTAAAGGATAACATGTTTGATGGAGATAATATTTGGTGACAGTTTGATGACCACGATTCATAGCACTGTAATTTTGCGTGTGGGATGATGAAAAATCTATCATTTTTGAACGTCTGTTTGTCTGTCAATTCTTAGGTTATTGAATGAACTGTGTGCGATAGATTCAAATTAAGTTAACTGATTTAAAAAACTGTAGGTTAAAAAAAATCTATGTCCCTCTGCCAATGGGCCTGGGCATGCGGTCGCGACGCACAACCCAGTACGACCGGCATCATGGGGATCTCGTCACCATGACTTGAGTCATTGACATGTGGATCTAACAGGTGGATGCCCCACCTGTCTCACATCCCATGTCACGGTGACTTAAGTCACCAAAGTTGCATCCCCTCGTCAAGGGTTTCGGGCAACCAGCGAGGTTCTATATAAAAGTCTGTAGGCCGGCCAGAGCGAGACAGCATGCATCCACATCTTGCACGCCATAGCAGCATTATTACTTTCCCCAAGCATGCCCACTCGCCGTAGTGCGTCAGCACAACAACCTGCAGAGCCACCTCGTGTCGTTAACGCGATGGACGTGACACGCCAGTTGGATCGACTCGAGCAGATCATTGCCGAAGCTGAGTCCCGGCGCACCGCCGCGTCGGTTCAGCCGCATCAGCAGGCAGCGGGACCCGTACGAGCGATGGATCTAGAAGAACTCCAGAGGTTTGCAGTTTTCCTCGCCGCCCTAAAGGTGTTGGCCGCCTAATCCAATGACTTGGCCCGCAGCGTCGAGACTAGGCACACGCTTATCGCCGACAACCGCCCGTTCATTGCTCCGGAAGCGGTTGTCGTCAACTGCAACGTGGATACCACGGCCGCGGTTGTCAACCGCCCCGTTCAAGATCCCTCCAGCGCTCGCGGCACCAGGAAGTAACGCCGAAGTGCACCGTTGTGTTCTAAATAATGGATACAACTTCAGTGACACAAGTCACATGACTTTGAGGGCATGAAAGGTGGGTCCAACAGCTATTGGACACACATGTCATGCACCCAAAGTCATGTCACATGAGTCAATTAAGCTCAAACCCTCTATAATATGTGCCTTCCATTCCACCATGGATAGACACGAACGCCCGTATTGTCAAAGTTGGAGTTTAGAATGGTACTCGTTTTATTATTTAAAGTACTATTGCTTGTGTTTTATTAAGTAGGCAACTACGTACTGAAATAATTGTATATCAGGTCATGGTCTATATTTTGTGGTTTTTTTATTAATCTTACATCTTAAGAAGTTGCTCCCAATTCTCTCAACATGCAAACCGTCCACCTCAACATCCCCACTAAGCCATCCATTCAAATCTTCTCTTCCACTATGCCATGCAAAACATGCCACATAAGAGAATTTAGAAATTACAATTGTGTTTGCATTAGTCTATGCATGTAATGCAACCACATCATACATGCATGCGCTTCACATTTTTGTTCAAAATGATATTTTGAACAATAATTAAAACGTTCTTACTCTATTTTTAGACAAACTATTTTATTAATTTTCAAACTTACTTTTTCATTAGATTTTGTTATTTTCAATAACTATTTATGCATATATTTTTCAATAAAGTTACCGCAACAACGCGCCGGCAATCATCTAGTTTATTGTGTTTATATAAGTTGTTCAATCAAACTAGGAAGAAAAGGAAAAAAAGAAAATATCTACATGAATCTTCATGTAAAATTGATGGTATATGTCCCCTAGGAAATCTGTAATTTATATCGATAACTTAGGTTAGCAAACAAATAACAGACAATATCTTACGCTTGGCAATACTGTATGTGGTTTGTTGGATCAGATCAATCACCAGATGTGTTATTATTACTTGGACAGTTGCATGCCTTCCAGCATACGGCTTGACTGTACTATTCTACTGACATGGGTTAAACAAACGTCTCTACTTTCTGAACCATCTAGCATAGCTAGTGCTAAAGCAGGGCGGCTACTCCGGCGACACACAGTAGTATCTATTTCCCCTCAAGTCTCTCGGATCTCACTCAAAAATGGAGCGGCCAACTCCAGGCATCCCTAGCACAAACAACACCGCCTGGAAAAACCAACTGATCGACCTCAACGATCTGGCGAAGGTTATTCGCTGCGGAGAGAGATCCTCACGCCGCATCGCTTTACGAGCGGGCGCCATCGCTGATGATGCGCCACCACCGGTCTCTTCGACTCCTGACCATGTCATCCGCGTTGATCCGGATCTAGGAGACGACGCGGTGCAGGTGACAGGGAAAACAAGCATACGCTCATCCGGGGGCGCAGGGTCTCATCGTGGTTTCGCGGTCGATGTAGGGCCAAACATTGTGCGCATGCTTGACATGTGTGACGCCCCCAAAAACAATCCGTGTACAGTAATCATACACGCAGGGTACACGGCTGAGATTAGGGTGCCACGGTGAGAATATCAGAGCACAACACTAAACACAAAAGGATAAACCAATATGTTACAATACCAGGGATCACGAGGATCCGAATACATAAGTTATACAATCATAATATCTGAGTACAGACATAGTTAGTCAAGTTTTGCCTTAAGAAGGCTAGCACAAATGACATCAGAGATACAGATCGAACAAGCGAGGCCTCCTACCTGGGATCCTCTGAACTACTCCTGGTCAACGGGGAACTCGACGTCATAGTAGTCGCCTCTAGGGTACTCCTGCTCCTGGGCTCCAAAGTCGACTTCAGCGGCCGATCAGGCAAAACAAAAAGGGGGGAAATAAAGCAAAGGTGAGTATCTAGCATACCCGCGAGTCTTATGTCCGCTACTAAGCATTTATGCATTTGTATCAAATGGAAAGGGGAGGCTGTATATAGTGGAGTGCAAGGTAGAAAGTCAGAACAATGATGAGAAGCTAGGCCTATCGAAGACTAGCATCTTCGGACGAGTCTTGCAGCATGAGGAGAGAATAGCCAACAGTTCAATAGCATGAATGTAATAATAATGCAGCAGAAGTTGCTGCAGCATTGTATAATAGTAAGTTGTATTATATAACAATTATATATGCCTCCGAGATCCCCTCCTCGACTTCCCTGCGAGGAAGAGAAACCGGAACCAACAGTTTAATAGTAGTAGTTTGTAGTAGTAGGATCTGGCTTCAGCATAAAGCGTCATGTTACCGTGCACACGGCTATCCAATTAGATTATCATCCCTGCAGGGGCTGCACTACTGTTACCCTACACGCTCGGATCTCCAGGGTGGCGTACACTTTGTTAGGGAATGCCCCACCGAGGCTATCCGATACACCAAAGTCCATCCTTCGAGCTCAACAGAGAGGCCATCCGCCGGTCTAAATCCTAAGTACAAAGGAACTTTGGACCCCTGTCCTTTGTACTCCTTCACGGTGCATGGCTGGCCGATGAAGCAGACCCACTTCCCACTAACGGAGTAAGCGGTCCAAGCCCGGCAATCAGCCCGAGGTAAAGCTGACGTCTGAAGATTCCTCGAACGAGGCTACAATGCAGAGGGCCCACACCGTAATCCCACGTGAAGGTAGCGCGTATAGGCATATAGCCACTCAAGTCATCCGCCGAACCCATTAAGCATTTTATTAATTTTTTTGTCGGAACAACCGTTATCGTCGTCCTTATTTAGGTGAGTCGCGAACAACGACAGCAGCCAAGTCCACCCCCTTACCAGAGCCAGTGGCCGCCTGCCCTGTCGTCCCACCAACTCATGCGGTTACCAACAAGGTGAACCGTCTCCTTACCTTGTCTCGTGTTTGCTCCGAAGAGCTCAACTTTTGTACAACAGAGTACCTCTCGGCCATCGAGAAAGTACCAGGCCCGCCGCACACAGGTGGTGTACACTTGTCCTGTCGGTCCGATATGATACCCTGCACTGGCACCGTTGGGTCACCCGACTCCTTAAATTTAAGGACACCCGTGGATCAGTACCCTAGGCTGGCTATACAAAGTCAGCCTCGAGTGGAGTACAAGGAATACTCCTCGATAGCTCACACTTGAGGTGGCTCGACGGAGCCGGGGTAGGGGCCTGTATCGGTGTCTGCTCTGAACCGTACCTGTAGCAGTTTATAATGTACCATTTCCACGATCACTCCCAGAGAGATCACGACCCGCTATCTAATCCTATTGACAAACAAGGCGCAGGGCTAACTGCTGATTAAGGATATATAAATATAGGGCATAATAGGATAGCGTAAAGGTAATCAAGGGGCGACAATGATAAGCTATGCAGTTGAATAGGATTGCAACGTAGTAGTAGCAGCAATGCCTAGTGCAAGAAATATACGGAAAGAGAGACGATATCTGGGGAAGAGAATGGATCTGCTTGCCTGGAAGCTCGACGGTAGGGGTAGGGTCGTCGACGTAGTATTCGTACTCAGCGGCGATGCAGTCGGCGACAGCAGCGGGGTCTACCGGAGAATAAAGGGGGGGGGGAAACAGTAAATATAAAGCAAACATATGCAAACAGATACATGACATGACAGATGAAAAGTTAACGGTGCTCTAACATAGTACGAAGCAATATGCTCGGAGCGAATTCATACGGGGATGAACTGCCAGCTTCGAGTGATTACCGGACAGGGTTTCTGGAGGGGGAAGGTACCATGCTGGAGGTGTTGTGGACATCGGACAAACATACGGAGGGTGTATCTGTGTTAGTTGATCCATTCTGAACAACTTCCGTGTTCGGAATAAATTCATCCGGATACTTTAACAGTACTGGACAAATCATCGGACAGACGGTCTGGAGGGGGACGGTTCGATGTTCCATATGTTATAGGGGGGTGGTTGACATACGGATAGCGTATCCGTATTCGTTGTATTTTTCTGAGGAATTTTGGTATATAAATTATTTTCATCTGAGTTACGGTTTAAAAGATATTCAATTTCAAAATTTAATTCAATTTAAATCATTTTCTAATTTCTTTTATTATTTAATTAGCAACATTATCCAGATTTAATACTGACCAGTGGGTCCCAATGGTCAGTGACACATTTAATAAATCAATTTAATTAAATCTAAACCAGTAGGGTGGCCCACATGTCATTGTAACAATTTGCATTAAACAATTTTTATTAATTAAAATGCTAGGGGCCCACATGTCATAGGGTGGGGGGTGGGTTATCTCTGTTTTAATTAACAAAGAGAGATTAGAGGGGGGGCTAGCCCACTATCGATGGGTGATTAGTGATAAACTAATCCCCTGACGTGGCGGGCCCAGTGGTTAGTGGCAGGAGGACCTCGCCAGCGAATGGGCTCCGGCGAGCTCGACGCTGCCATCGCTGTGGCGCATGGGAGGCTGCGTGGGCGGGCTCGCTCGACTCAGGGGGCAACGGGGAGGCGAGCGGTGGTGGTGGTGGCGCTGGTGGTTATCGGAAAGCATGTCGGTGTCGTGGTCAGGCGGCGGTCAGTGCGGGGTGACGACGAGGACGGGGTTACGGAGGGTTGCGACGAGTGTGAGCTAGTGCACTCGACGGTTAGGAGGACGGGGAGTAACGTGACGAGCAAGGCGTGCCAAACGCGTGCTCCAGGACGAGAGGGGGAGCTTTCCAGGGGCAGCGCGGCCACGTCTCTAATGGCGCAGACGTCTACGGGAAGGGGGACGCTCAACCGGGTCACGGCGGTGATAGGGGGCTCACCGTGGAGGTGTAGCCGTTAAGCGGGCTCGGGGAGGGGTCGTAGTAGCCAGAATTTGGAGGAACTCGCCGGCATACACGAGCTTGAAGACGGCAGCGAGGAGCACGTTGCAGGCGGCGTGGGCTCAATTCCTCCACGTGTGGTGACAAAGACGGCGACGAGAAAGCGGCCGGGCACGTCGGTTTGGGCTGGGATGCACGGTGGCCGTGCCGGCGACGAACGCGTTCCCACAGCAGAGCGCGGGCGTCACGAGGGGGACGAGGGCGAGAGGATCTGAGGGGGGGAACGGGTGGCGGGCTAGGCTTAGAGTTCCGCGGGGGGAGCAGGGGCGAGGGGGGCACTTAACTCACCGGGGGAGCCGCACGATGGCCTCCACGGCGGCTACCGTGGCCGTGGCGCCATGGATGACCGCCACGCCCGTGTCGTGAATAGGAAGGGGAGGGGGAGAGGCCGGGGTGGGCTCGTGGGCTAGGCCCAGTGAGGAGGGGAGGGGAGAGGGGTGGGGGGTGGGCTTGTATCTTTATTTCTTTTCTCTTTTCTGTTTTATTCTTTTGTTGTACATTTTCTTTTAGCACATTTACAATTTTGCAAAGTGTGTAATGTGGTCCACAATTAATGTTGCACTATAGGTCAGTGCCACAAAAAGTTTTGTAGCAACATAAATTCATTTACCATTTCTTTTAATTAAAAAATGATTAAAATGGACTAGTCAAGCTAATGTTTTAATAGTTTGATTTATTTAACATCTTAATAAAAACCCATGACCACCTAGGCATGATCAAATGATTATTTTGCAATTTACAAAATTGGTTTCACCATTTTTAGGAAAAGTTTTAATTGTCACATATTTTTAATATTCAATAAAAGGGAAATTGGACTTTGCATTGGTCCAAGATTATCATGGTTGATCAAAGCAAGAATTTTATAACAGTAACCATCATTAGTAACAGTGATTACTGTTCATTTACAGTGAGGATGTTACAAATCTCCCCCACTACAAGAATTCTCGTCCCAAGAATTTAAGCGGTAGAGGGGAAAAGATCGGGGTATTCATCGCGAAGACGATCTTCACGTTCCCAAGTCGCTTCATCCTCAGAATGATTCGACCACTGAACTTTGAGGAACTTGGTTGTCTTGTTGCGGGTTCGACGTTCAGACTGATCAAGAATGCGACTCGGATGCTCCTGATATGACAAGTCTTGTTGCAGTTCAATCAGATCATGATCCACCTCACGGATAGGATCCTTGAAGCAGCGTTGGAGTTGCGAAACGTGGAAGACATCGTGGACTTGTGAGAGAATCGGCGGCAGTTCCAATCGGTATGCCACTGGTCCACTCCTAGAAAGGATGCGGAACGGGCCAATGTAGCGAGGAGCTAACTTGCCTTTGATCCCGAAACGATGAGTGCCCCGCATCGGGGTGACACGGAGGTAAGCATATTCTCAAGGCTGATAGACCATTTCCTTGTGCTTGCGGTCATAGTTGCTCTTCTGACGAGACTAAGCGGCCTTTAGATGTTCACGAATAACGCGAACCTGATCTTCAGCGTCTTGGATAATGTCCGGACCAACGAGTGCTCGTTCCCCAGTTTCTGACCAATTCAGAGGGGTTCGACACTTACGCCCATAGAGAACTTCAAAGGGTGCCATCTTCAGACTAGCTTGGTAGCTATTTTTGTACGAGAATTCAGAAAACGGAAGAGATTCCTCCCATTTCTTACCAAATGAGATGACACCGGCCCGAAGCATATCTTCAAGCACTTGATTGACTTGTTCAACTTGGCCTTGTGACTGTGGATGATAAGTAGTACTGAAGCTTAGGTGAGTGCCCATAACTTCTTGGAAACTATCCCAAAATCTTGAGGTGAAAAGGCTGCCTCGGTCGGAACTGATCTCCAACGGAATACCATGGAGCGACACGATTCTGGAAAAAAAACACGTCTCCCAACTGACTAGCAGAGATCGTCTCCTTGACAGGCAGAAAATGAGCAACCTTAGAGAATCGGTCGATGACGACGAAGATCGCATCATGACCCTTCTGTGATCGCGGAAAACCGGTGACGAAGTCCATTTCAATATTGTCCCATTTCCATTCAGGAATAGAAAGTGGTTGCAGAGTTCCAGCAGGTCTTTGATGTTCTGCTTTGACGCGACGTCAAACATCACACTCATCAACATAACGAGCAATGCCTTGCTTCATGTTAGACCACCAGTACCGCTGACGAATGTCTTGGTACATCTTGGTGCTACCAGGATGGGTCAACAAGGGTGTATCTTGAGCTTCTTTCATGACATCAGGGGCATAGTTCAGGTTGGCCTTGGCTACCGAAACCACTAAACGACCTTTGAAGTACAACGTACCCAAATCATCATCGTCATCCTTAACAATAGTGAAAAATGAGGGCCTTCCACTTGCGAGATATCTTCTGATCTTCAGTATGTCAGTGTCACAACGCTGTACAAACTTCATGCAGGAGTCGAGGTCTGGTTTGACAACTAGGGAATTCACATATCCCTGCGGAACAATTTCGATGTTCAGCTTTCGCAGCTCTTCATACAGGAGTGGCTGCTGTACTTGAACTTCAAGTTCACTACTGTAGGCTTTGCGGCTCAAGGCATCGGCCATCACATTAGCTTTTCCAGGTGTGTAATGAATATCCATGTTGAAATCGGCTATTCTCTCGAGCCATCTTTGTTGGCAGAGATTCAGGTCTGGCTGAGTAAATAGGTACTTCAGGCTTTGGTGGTCGGTGTAGATCTCGCAACGATTACCGACGAGGTAATGTCGCCACAGCTTCAACGCATTAATTACTGCTGCCAATTCTAGATCATGTCTTGGATACTTGTCTTCGTGAGCACGCAACTGACGAGATCCATAAGCAATCACTTTGCGCTCTTGCATTAGGACACAGCGTAATCCTTGACGAGATACATCGCAATATATCACGAAGTCCTTCCGAGTATCAGGGGGAGCAAGCACCGGGGGAGAAGTGAGCTTGTCCTTGAGAGCTTGGAAACTTTCCTGACATTTATCAGTCCACTCAAACTTGACGCCTTTGTGAAGCAGATTAGTCAGAGGCTTGGCAATCTTGGAGAAGTTCTCGATGAAACGGCGGCAATAGCTGGCGAGTCCGAGGAAACTTCTGACTTGCTTGACAGTCTTGGGGGGAGTCCAATCTAGGATAGCCTGAATACGTTCTGGGTTGACGGCAATGCCATCCTTGGAAATCACGTGACCAAGGTAGGTTACTTCGGGAAGCCAGAAATCACACTTAGAATAATTAGCGTAGAGTTTGTGTTCTTGAAGCTTTTCCAGTATAAGACGAAGATGTTCAGCATGCTCTTCTTCATTCTTGGAGTATATTAAGATATCATCCAGATAAACCACGACGAACTTGTCGAGGTATTCCATGAATATATTGTTCATCAATCGGGAAAAGGTGGCTGGGGCATTCATCAAGCCAAAGGACATGACGGTGTACTCGTATGAACCATAGCGAGTAATGAAGGCCGTCTTCGGAATGTCCTCTTCACGGACCCGGATCTGATGATAACCCCACCTCGAGTCGAGTTTTGAGAACACCGTGGATCCAGCAAGTTGATCATAAAGATCATTGATCCGAGGAAGTGGGTACTTGTTCTGGATGGTGGCTTGGTTGATAGGTCGGTAATCTCGGACCAAACGGTTTGTACCATCACTTTTCTTGACAAAGAGAGAAGGTGCTCCCCAAGCTGAGGAACTCGGGCCAATGAAGCCTTTCCGAAGTGCTTCGTCGATCTCCTTCTTAAGTTCAAGGAGTTCATGTGGCGGCATCTTGTAAGGACGCTTAGCAATAAGGGTAGTGTCGGGCTTCAAGTCGATGACGAATTCAACTTCTCTGGTCGGGGGTATTCCCGGAATTTCTTCTGGGAAGACATCGACGAAATCACAAACGACTGGAAATTTCTCAATGCCTTCAAGAGGTGAGACGTTCAAAGCATTCATCGTATAGATCTGCGCTTCAGTGTTTTGGGTTATTCGGGCGGTGTGGTTAACGATCTCGCCGGAGGGGTGAAAAAGTTGGACAGACTTGGTGCCACAATATAGTGTGGCATCGTGAACTTTCAACCAATCCATTCCAAGAATGAGGTCTATGGTGGAAGACTTTAGAAGGATGGGGGAAGCAAGGAAAATAATCCCTTTGATTCAAACGGTGGTATTGGGCACTAACTTGGAGGTTTGGCACTGGCCTATCGGAGTGCGGACAACCATCGGTGGGTGCATCTTTTCAAGCGTGAAGTTATGTGACAATGCAAATGCTTCCGACATGAATGAATGCGATGCTCCTGTATCAAATAAAACAGTAGCAGGTACTGAATTTACGAGAAGGGTACCCATCACGGTAGCGGGTTGTTCCTGAGCTTCCACAACATCGATGTTGTAAGCATGTCCACGAGCATGGGCAGCAGACCCAGTATTATAGTTGGGGATCCTGTTGTTGCCACGAACATTTCCACGGCCAGCAGGGTGAACTACCAGTTGATTCAGAGCCTGTGGGCAGTCTCTGGCAATGTGACCGGGGCGACGACACTTGAAGCACAGTCCATCCTCAGGACGGAGGTGAGTAGCATTGGGTGGTGGGGGCAAAGCTCTTCGCCTCGGTGGTGGTGGAGGCATACGGGGTGCAGCATACGAAGTCCTGGGAGAAGGGACATGTGCCTGGGTCACATTGTGAGGGAGCCAAATGCGACGCTTCTGCGTTGCGCCCGAAGATGAGCCAACGTCACGATAGCGCTTCAGTGAGTCCTTATGCTCCATCTGGGCAGTCTCGACGGTGATAGCCTTGTTCACCATGGTGGCGAAGTTGGCGAAATCGTGAACGGCAAGAGCAAGCCTGAGGTCTGAATTGAGGCCACGACGGAACTTCCGCTGCTTGCGAGCATCATTAGTGATCTCTTCTTATGCATAGCGAGAGAGGTTGAGGAACTCGCGCTGATAGGCTTCAATGGTCATGTTTCCCTGAGTGAGGTTGTAGAATTCTTCCCGCTTGAGATCCATGATCCCCTGAGGAATGTAGCGGGCGCAAAAAGCAATCTGGAATTCATCCCAGGTGATGACTTCACCTACTGTAAGTGAACACTTGTGGGTGCTCCACCACTGAGCAGCGGTGCCTTTCAGATGATAGGACGCAAAGTTCACATAGTCGGCTGGGTCGACATTAGCAGAATCCAGCTCGTGAGTGATGTCGCAAAGCCAGTCATCAGCATCCAACAGCTGAACAGAGTTGCGAAACATAGTGGGGTTGAGGCGGGTGAAGTCGTGCAGAGTCACGAAGGCAAGCTGATGGTGGTGCCCATTCTGATTCGGCTAGGGAACTGAGCCATGATATTCTGCATGAACTGACGGTTCAGCTGAAACTGCTGCATCATCGCGGCCATGTAATCCGGCAGCGGAGGTGGGTCGTTGGCACCACGACCACGACCACGACCACGACCACCACGACCAGCCATCCTGCTAGAATTTAAAAAGGGTATTTCAGCGTTGAAAATTTAACGATATACCGGAATCAAGCCTGAAGTAAAACGACAACAAGAGGAGGCGCGGATACATAGGAGTAGTCATATAAGGCATACACATCCACATACGGAATCAATCGATAATCGGGCAACATAATGTCGTAGAAATTAAGGAAAAAGGACACACTAGCCGGCGCGCAGACCGCGGTAAGGATTACATGACGTGACATAGATTCCACTATGTCAATCACGCCGCAAAAAAACTGTTGGCCACAGGAGTTTGTGCCAGAGAACGTGCGGCCTGCCCAGAATGAGAATGGGATCCGCGGTCCGGGACCTGGGTCAGAATTCCTGCGACACGACTCAATCAATGGGGAAGCACCAAAACTCCGGGTGGAATCAAGAGAACGCGATCCTAATGTTAGAGGTAGTAAACCTTACCAGCAAGGATGAGAGAGCAGAGTCCCAGAGCATAGGTAAGGAGAAAAGGATCCTAATACCATAGAAATCACACGTAGTGACATCGATGTGGGCCCGTAAGCCAAACATTAAGTTAGCAAAATAGTTTTTCAAAGACTAGACTCAACTTCGACCAAGTAATGGTGGGGTGGCTTCCTATAGGCAGTCGGCTCTGATACCAACTTGTGACGCCCCAAAATCAATCCGTGTACAATAATCATACACGCAGGGTACACGAGTGAGATTAGGGTGCCACGGTGATAATATCACATCACAATAGTAAACACAAAAGGATAAACCAATATGTTACAATACCAGGGATCACGAGGATCTGAATACATAAGTTATACAATCATAATATCTGAGTACAGAAATAGTTAGTCCAGTTTTGCCTTAAGAAGGCTAGCACAAATGACATCAGAGATACAGATCGAACAGGCGAGGCCTCCTGCCTGAGATCCACCGAACTACTCCTGGTCAACGGAGAACTCGACGTCGTAGTAGTTGCCTCCGGGGTACTCCTGATCCTGGGCTCCAACGTCGACTGCAGCGACCGATCAGGCAAAACAAAAAGGGGGGAAATAAAGCAAAGGTGAGTATCTAGCATACCCGCGAGTCTTACGTCCGATACTAAGCATTTATGCATTTGTATCAAATGGAAAGGGGAGGCTGTATATAGTGGACTGCAAGGTAGAAAGTCAGAACAAGGATGTGAAGCTAGGCCTATCGAAGACTAACATCTTCTGACGAGTCTTGCAGCATGAGAAGAGAATAGCCAGCAGTTCAATAACATGAATGTAATAACAATGCAGCAGAAGTTGCTGCATCATTGTATAATAGTAAGTTGTATTATATGACAATTATATATGCCTCCGAGATCCCCTCCTCGACTTCCCTGCGAGGTAGACAAACCGGAACCAACAGTTTAATAGTAGTAGTTTGTAGTAGTAGGATCTGGCTTCAGCATAAAGCGTCCTGTTACCATGGACACGGCTATCCGAATAGATTATCATCCCTGCAGGGGCTGCACTACTGTTACCCTACACGCTCGGATCTCCAGGGTGGCGTACACCTTGTTAGGGAATGCCCCACCGAGGCTATCCGATACGCCGAAGGCCATCCTTCGAGCTCTACAGAGAGGCCATCCGCCGGTCTAAATCCTAAGTACAAAGGAACTTTGGACCCCTGTCCTTTGCACTCATGCAAGGTACGTGGCTGGCCGATGAAGAAGACCCACTTCCCACTACTGGAGTAAGCGGTCCAAGCCCGGCAATCGGCCCGAGGTAAAGCTGACATCTGAAGAGCCCTCAAACGAGGCTACAACGTATAGGGCCCACACCGTAATCCCACGTGAAGGCAGTGTGTATAGGCATTTAGCCACTCAAGTCATCCTCCGAACCCATTAAGCATTTTATTAATTTTTCTGTCGGAACAACCGTGAGCGTCATCCTTATTTAGGTGAGTCGCGGACAACGACAGCAGCCAGGTCCACCCCCACTACCAGAGCTAGTGGCCACCTGCCCTGTCGTCCCACCAACTCGTGCGGTTACCAACAAGGTGAACCGTCTCCTTACCTTGTCTCGCGTTTGCTTCGAAGAGCTCGACTTTCATAAAATAGAGTACCTCTCGGCTATCGAACAAGTACCAGGCCCGCCGCACACCGGTGGAATACACCTGTCCTGTCATTCCGACACGATACCCTGCGCGGGCACCGTTGGGTCACCCGACTCCTTACCTTTAAGGACACCCGTGGATAAGTACCCTAGGCCGGCTATACAAAGTCAGCCTCGAGTGGAGTACAAGGAATACTCCTCGATAGCTCACACTTGAGGTGGCTTGGCAGAGCCGGGGTAGGGGCCTGTATCGGTGTCTGCTCTGAACCGTACCTATAGCAGTTTATAATGTACCGTTTCCACGATCACTCCTAGAGTGATCACGGCCCGCTATCTAATCCTATTGACTAACAAGGCGCAGGGATAACTGCTGATTAAAGATATATAAATATAGGGCAACATAGGATAGCGGAAAGGTAATCAAGGGGCGACAATTATAAGCTATGCGGTTGAATAGGATTGTAACGTAGCAGTAGCAGCAATGCCTAGTGCAAGAAATATACGAAAAGACAGGCGATATGTGGGGAAGAGAATGGCTCTGCTTGCCTGGAAGCTCGACGGTAGGGGTAGGGTCGTCGACGTAGTAGTCGTACTCAGCGGCGGTGTAGTCGGCGGCAGCTGCGGGGTCTACCGGAGAATAAAGGGGGGGGGAGAAACAGTAAATATAAAGCAAACATATGCAAACAGATACATGACATGATAGATGAAAAGTTAACGGTGCTCTAACGTAGTACGAAGCAATATGCTCGGGGCGGGAATTCATCCGGGGATGAACTGCCAGCTCCGGGTGATTACTGGATAGGGTGTCTGGAAGGGGAAGGTACCATGCGTAAGTTGTCGTGGACATCGGACAAACATACGGAGGGTGTTTCCATGTTAGTTGATCCATTCTGAACAACTTCCGTGTTCGGAATAAATTCATCCGAATACTTTAACAGTACCAGACAAATCATCGGACAAACGGTCCGGAGGGGGACGGTTCGATGTTCCGTATGTTAGAGGGGGGTGGTTGACATACGGATAGCGTATTCGTATTCTTTGTATTTTTCTGAGCAATTTTGGTATATAAATTATTTTCATCTGAATTACGGTTTAAAAGATATTCAATTTCAAAATTTAATTCAATTTAAATCATTTTCTAATTTCTTTTATTATTTAATTAGCAACATTATCCAGATTTAATACTGACTAGTGGGTCCCACTGGTCAGTGACACATTTAATAAATCAATTTAATTAAATCTAAACCAGTAGGGTGGCCCACATGTCATTGTAACAATTTTCATTAAACATTTGTTATTAATTAAAATGCTAGGGGCCCACATGTCATAGGGTGGGGGGGGGGTTATCTCTATTCTAATTAACAGAGAGAGATTAGAGGGGGGGCTGGCCCACTGTAAGTGGGTGATTAGTGATAAACTAATCCCCTGACGTGGCGGGCCCAGTGGTCAGTGGCAGGAGGACCTCGCCGGCGACTGGGCTCAGGCGAGCTCGACGCTGCCATCGATGTGGCGCATGGGAGGCTGCGTGGGCGGGTTCGCTCGACTCAGGGGGCAAAGGGGAGGCGAGCGTTGGTGGTAGTGGCGCTAGTGGTGGCCGGAAAGCACGTCGGCGTCGAGGCCAGTCGGCGGTCAGTCCGGAGCGACGACGAGGATGCGGTTACAGAGGGTTTCGACGAGTGCGAACCAGTGCACTCGACAGCTAGGCGGACGGGGAGAAACGTGACGCGCAAGGCATTCCAAACGCGTGCTCCAGGACACGAGGGGGAGCTCGCCAGCGGCAGCGTGGCCATGGCTCTAATGGCGCAGACGTCTACGGGAAGGGAACACTCAACGGGGTCACGGCGGTGGTAGGGGGCTCACCGTGGGGGTGTAGACGTTAAGCAGGCTCGTTGAAGGGTCGTAGTGGCCGGAATTTGGAGGAACTCGCCGGCGGACCCGAGCTTGAAGACGGCGGGGAGGAGCACGTTGCAGGCGGTGTGGGCTCGATTCCTCCACGGTGGTGACAAAGACGACGACGAGAAGGCGGCCGGGCACGTCGATTGGGGCTGGGATGCACAGTGGCCGTGCCGGCGACGAACGCGTGCCCACAGCAGCGCACAGGTGTCGCGAGGCGGACGACGGCGAGGGGATCTGAGGGGGGGAACGGGTGGCGGGCTAGGGTTAGGGTTCCGCGGGGGAAGCAGGGGCGAGGGGGGCACTTAACTCGCCGGGGAGCCGCACGATGGCCTCCACGGCGGCTACCGTGGCCGTGGCGCCATGGATGGCCGCCACTCCCGTGTCGTGAACAGGAAGGGGAGGGGGAGAGGCCGGGGTGGGCTCGTGGGATAGGCCCAGTGAGGAGGGGAGGGGAGAGGGGTGGGGGGGTGGGCTGCTTTCTTTATTTCTTTTCTCTTTTCTGTTTTATTCTTTTCTGTTCTTTTCTTGTACATTTTCTTTTAGCACATTTATAATTTTGCAAAGTGTGTAATGTGCTACACAATTAATGCTGCACTATAGGTCAGTGCCACAAAAAGTTTTGTAGCAACATAAATTCATTTACCATGTCTTTTAATTAACAAATGATTAAAATGGACTAGTCAAGCTAATGTTTTAATAGTTTGATTTATTTAACATCTTAATAAAAACCCATGACCACCTAGGCATGATCAAATGATTATTGTGCAATTAAAAAAATTGGTTTCACCATTTTTAGGAAAAGTTTTAATTGTTACATATTTTTAATATTCAATAAAAGGGAAATTGGACTGTGCATTGGTCCAAGATTATGATGGTTGATCAAAGCAAAAAATTTATAACAGTAACCATCATTAGTAACAGTGATTACTGTTCACTGACAGTCAGGATGTTACAACATGGACATGAACTTTGGCTCCGACTCCGACTACACCCACGACAAGCTCGTCGACAACGACTCCGACCACGACAGCAAGCGCTCCATCGCGAAGCAGCAGGTGCGCGCTCTCGCGCTCCACCGGTCAGGACAGATGTGCGTTCGGAAGTGCACGCCCCAGCAGCCCGGCAAGGTAACCGGCGGTGCATCAGGGCGGCTTCGCCGCAGTGCCGCCGTCGTAGCAAGGCCACGCATTGCGCGCATGCTGGACATGGACATGGAGACCGACTCCGACCCCGACTACACCGACGACAAACTCCACGTCATCGACAACGACTTCGACCCTGACTACACTCACGACAACCTCCACGTCATCGACAATGACACCGACACCGACGACGAGCGCCCCATTGCAGAGCAGCAGGAACGCGATCCCCAGCTCCCCAAGACCGGAAGTCAACGTGTGCTGGTGTGCACGCCAACGCCGCCCGGCAAGGTTATCAGCGATCCAGCCAAGCGGCTTCGCGGCAGGCGTGCTGCCGACGAAGCACAATCACTCATTGCGTGCATGGTGGCCATGGACATGCACAACGCCTCCGACACCGACGAGGAGCGCTGCATCACAGAGCAGGCGGAGCACGCTCTCCCGCTCCCCCACTCCAAACACCTTCGGGTGGAGGAGTGCACACCGCAACAGCCCCTCGAGGTTACCATGAGTGCATATGGGATCCTTCGCCGCAGTGCCGCTGTTGATGCACGACCACTCATTGCGCACATGATGGACATGGAGAAGGACCCCTACACCAACACCGTCCAGGAGCGCTGCATCACACAGCAGGCGTGGTGCGCTCTCCCGCTCCCCCACTCCAAACACTTGCGCGTGGAGGAGTGCACACCGCAGTAGCCCCTCGAGGTTACCATGAGTGCAGCTGGCTGCCTCACCGCAGTGCCGCCGTCGAAGCAGGTCCACTCATTGCGCGCATGCTAGACATGGACATGGACTCTGGCTGCGCCGACGACGTGCGCCCCATCGCTGAGCGTCAGCGCGCAACCCCGATCCGCCGCTCTAGACAGCTTCACGATCTGGAGTGCACGCCCCGGCCGGAGGAGTGCACACCGCCGCAGCCCATCAAGGTTACCATCAGTGCGGCTGGGCGCCTTCGCAGCAGTGTCTGACTTTGACTCCGACTAGGGAATTAATCTAGTCTCTTTTTAGTTTCGTATGGCCTTAACAAGGAACTTTTAGTGATCTATTTTGGGTGTAATAGTGGAAATCCTCGCATTATATGCGGGGAGAATGAAATTAATTAAGAAGATATTAAGAAAATGTACACGGATCTAATTGAATAGCCGTCGGTGATGAGTTCCGTCGTACTAACACCGACGGGTGGATGGGAACAACCGTTTGGCACGCGTCGTCACCTCCACTTCTCTCGCCGGCAGACTAGCTTCCTCTTATCATAGCACGCTTGTCGCGGCAGCCAAAGCATGGGCTCCACCAGGATTTTCGACTTTTTTTATTTCCTCCCGCGCCCTTTAGATGATCCTTCCCGCGCAATCGCCCACCAGGGCAAATATTGATCCCCAATCCGAGCACTAGCTCTACAAATAAAGCTCTCCATGGCAAGCGGCGGCGGCAACACACAAACACACGCTCATCCTTTAGTTCACCACCACTACCACCACACCCTTCACCTCATCACCTATAGCTTGCCACCCCCACCACCACACCCATTGCATATGGACCACGCCTGGATGGAGGTGGAGGACGGAAGAGTGGACGTGTCCAGCGCGCTGCTGGCCGGCATTGTGTTGGGCGCAAACCCGTCACTCCCGAGGACGACGAACCCAAGTTCAATCGCATGATGAAGATGGCCATAGCCCAGTCCCTCGAGGATTCGCGCTTCGACGTGGACCTCCGCAACCTGGACGAGCGCGAGCTCCAACTTGGGTTGGCGCAGTCCGTCGCTTTTATCGAGGCCCTCCATGTGAATAGGGACCGGCTTGATAGGAAGAGGCTTCGGGAGGAGGAGGAGGAGGAGGAGTGCACCCGAAGGCGCCGTTGCAGGCTCGTGTACGAGTTCGAGACGGAGGAGCAGACAGTAGCGGAGGCCATGGTGATACGTCCCAAACGTATCTATAATTTCTGCTTGCTCCATGCATGTTTTGTGTGATATTGCTATGCTTTTGATACACTTTCATATTTTTTATGACATATTTTGGAACTAACCTATTAATGGTTGCAAGAGTGCACAAGTTCTTGATTTTGTACTTTATGTGTAGGAATTACTTGGATAAAGGAAAAATCACAAAAAGGAGCCTTGTAGGAGTTGGACTCTAACTCTCCTGAAATCTGTCCCCACTAGACATGTTTTATAGATCGCCTCGGAAACTCTAGAAGAAGCACTCAAACAGAAAAACTTAAAACTAAAAAGTTGAAGGGAATTTTTTTCCGGTGGATTTAGACATAAAATTCGGCCCAATCGGAGTTCGTATGCTTCCAGAAACCCCGAAACACAGAAGACGTAATCTGGATGACGGGAATCCGGGAGTCTATATAAAGAGAGGAAACCTAAGTCAAAGGCACCACGAAAATTCCTCCCCCTTGGCAGCCGTCTTGAGGGGGAGATCAATCTCCATAAAAGCACCATCTCCAAGGAAGAAGAAGGGGCCAAGGGCCGCTGCCCCCAAGGGCCATGGCCGTGGCCGTGGGCGCCGCCGTCGCCGTGGCCGCCGCCGTGGCCGTCTCCTTCATCTCCTCCGGGCTTCACCTGTCCATCAACAACTCTCCCTCTCACCATGTCCATGTGTGAGTAGTTCCCCCTCGGGGCTAAGGCTTGTATCTTGATCTATGTGGTTTCTCTCTCTCCCATGATGTGATCTTCGTTGTGATCATTGGCTATGTTAATCTAGGGTGATCTCATGATGTTTCCCCTTCTTCTATGTATTGGATTTGATGTACTCACTTGTTCCTATCTAGTATAATCCCCGAGACCATGGTGACAGCGGTCTATTGGACATGGTTTAGAAAAATGTTTTCATGAGTGATTTCCTCTTTTGTGTGTGGATTGAAGATTGAGAGTCTCTTGGTGCTTGTCTTTGACTATCCTTTAGATATGTTGTGTTGATTGTGGTACTCTCTTTGGATGGCCGCGGTGACATTGGGAAGTCCATAGATTGAGAACTACGAACTTTGAGGTGTTCTTTTGTAGCCCTACACAATTCTCGTCCTCTCTTGACCACAAAGGAATGACCTCCGAGTACGTCTCCATTGCATGTTTTATGGGAAATATTATGTGATTAGACTATGTTAATGTTGTTGAGAGTTGCCACTAGTGAAAGTATGAAGCCTAGGCCTTGTTTCCACCATTGTTACACCGTTTGTGCTCACTTTTGTCACATGTTTGCTTGCTGCACTTTTTATTACAGATTTATATTACCTTACTTTATCACAGTAGTGCACCTATACAACTCCTAGTTGTATTAGGTGTGTTGGGGACACAAGAGACTTCTTGTATCTTAATTGCAGGGTTGCTTCAGAGAGACCATCTTCAACCTCTACTTCCCTGAGTTCGATAAACCTTAGGTCGTCCACTTGAGGGAAATTGTTGCTGTCCTACAAACCTCTGCGCTTGGAGGCCCAACATAGTCTACAAGAATAGAAGAGTGCGTAGACATCAAGCTATTTCTAGCGCCATTGCCGGGGAGGTGAGTGCTTGAAGGTATATCTTTAGATCTTGCAATTAATTCTTTTTGTTTCTTGTTTTTATTTTCATTAGTTAGGCTTTATGGAAAACAAAAAAAATTATGAGAGAGCTTTAGGAGCTCTATCTTGAGTTAGGACATGAAGTGTTCGAGGAGGAGATCAAAAAGCCTATGGAGCTTTATTATTTGCACAACACTCATGATAGTAGTAATGTTTTTTGCATGTCTTCTTTGAATACTTTTGATACTAATGATATGCAAAACCATAAGCTTGGGGATGCTACGTTTTATGAAGATGATCTTTTTAGCCCCCCAAGTTTTGATGAGGAAATTTATGTTGATAATACTTTGCCTCCTATCTATGATGATTATTGTGATGACACTTATGCTATAAAGAATAAATTTTTAAAAGTGCATCATGATAAGAATGATTCATGTGATAGCTATTTTGTTGAGTTTGCTCCCACTATTACTAATGAGAAGGATTTTGCTTATGTGGGGAGTAACAAATTTTCTATGCTTGTGGATCATGAGAAGAAAGTTTTTTGTGATACTTATGTTGTTGAGTTTATTCATGATCCCACTGGAAATTATTATGAGAGGGGAACATGTGCTTATAGATATTTCAATAATATCAAGTTCCCTCTCTTTATGTTGAAGGTTTTGAAGTTGCACATTTTTTGCCTTCCTATGCTAATATCTTTATGCTTCAATGAGTTATTTCTCTACAAGATCCCTTCGCATAGGAAGCATGTTAGACTTAAATGTGTTTGGTATTTGCTTCTTTATGCTCTCTTTTGTGCTTCAAATCTTATTCCTATGAGAGCATCACTAAAATCTTAAGCCTAGCTAATGGCTTTAAAGAAGCGCTTTCGGGAGGCAGCCCGCAACGAATTTAGGATTTACTTTTTGTTTTTCTTCTGTTTTTAGTGGTCTTGATGATTGTTACTACTGTAGCAACATCATTGTATCTTTATTTTCAAGCTTTGTGCCAAGTTATCGCCTCATATGACAAGGGAAGTGAAAGTTGTGACATGCTGTCCAGAAAACAGATTCTGTCCTCGTGACGGGAAAAATCACACAAAAATCCTAGTTCATCTTTTTGAGCTGATTTTTTTACACAGAGTGCTCTATACAATTACGGAACTTTCGTATGTTCTGAGTTTTTTTATTTGAGTTGCAGAAGTATCCCTCAAAAATTATTTACTACCTGCTTTTCTGTTTTTCACAGATTCTGCCACGTTTTGTCTCTCCTTACTTTTGCAAACCTTAAGCTTGATTTTTCTTTCAAAAACCTTTTCGCAATCTTCAGAAACAGTATCTCTTCAAGAATATCTTTATATCCAGTGGGGAAAATTTATTTTATTAAGGGTACTAACCTCTCTAATCAGCTTATGATGAGTTATGTATGAAGGGAGTTTTCAAGTGTTCGATGGAAGATGATGAAAGAAGATTCGGGAGTGTCAAGCGCTCAAGCTTGGGGATGTCTCCATGCATCCCCAATAAATATTCAAGGAGACTCAAGCATCTAAGCTTGGGGATACTGCCGTGCATCCATTCTCCATCAACAATCATCAGTTCGTCCTTCGTCTCATTATATTTGTATCACTTCATGCGTTATGTGCTATGCTTGGAGCGTCTCGCTCTTAGGTTTTATTTTTAGTTTTCTTTAGCTATGCTTGCTGTTCATAACAAGTTAGATCCCGTCTTACTTTGTGGTGGAGAGATACACACTCCACTTTCAAAATCTAGAACACATCATAGGATTCTTCATGCCTATTTTTTTTGCTGTTGTGTGTTCTTTTTCTTTTATAACTACTGCCATGTTTAGTTTTAGTTTTAGTTTGTATTTAGCAAAAGCCTTGGATTTTGTTTAGTTTGTTGCTGGAACTCTCTCTTTAGTTTTCATGTTTATCTTGTTAAGAGAGTTGGTTGTTGCACTGAGTTGCGTCTTGTCTTGAGAGTAGGTAATTGAGGTTGCTATTTAATTTTACTAGTAACTTGAATGGTTTTGAGGTATTGATGTGAGTAATGTTTGAAATTTTGGTGTCAAGAGCTCTATCCTATTAGTGATAGGTGTCGTATTTTGGGCAATCCGTGTTTATTTTCAAAACCTACAAAACTAGTTGAGAACTCTAGCTACTAGATGGATCACTACTATTCTGAGGGGTCGGATATTAGAGTACACTCACGTACCATGAGTCGAGGATGCGCAAGGATAACCAAACCCCCATACACTCCTCCTCGGGGTACTTGTCTCTTTGTGAAACTCCTTATTAGATTGAGAGTTACCGATAATAAGTGCATGAGTTCTTCAGACTAATGTAAGTATTGAAAGTTGACACTTCCACCTCCTCATATTTTCTAGCCTCTCCTGTGCCGTGCATTGCCTTCTTCTCACTCCGAGAGTTGGTGTCCACCTTCGCCGGTACATCCAAAACCTTTGCATGATACGCTCTGTCATCATAAACCTCCTTATATCTTCCTTAAAACAGCCACCATACCTACCTATCAAGGCATTTCCATAGCCTTTCCGAGATACATTGCCATGCAATATCCACCTCTTCATGACTTGATCTTCATGTCATACATGTTCCTGCTACACTGGCAGCGGCATACATTGCATACATCATGATAGTTATATCTTCTTTATGTGAGTACCCTTGTAAAGTGTGAAAGATCTCCTATATTCTTGTAAAATATAGAGTGTTGACCCTAAAGTGAGGAAAAGATCCCAAAGAGGAAAAAATCAAAAGATCCCAAAGAAGACAAATGAGAGTTAAATAGAAAGAGCCATTGGGCCACCAAAAAAATACAAAAAAATAGAAAAAGAGAAAAAAAGAAAAATAAAAAGAGAAAAGGGGGCACACTACTATTACTTTTGAGAGATCCACACTAGTACTTCATCCTCTATCCCTTGTACTCCATAGAGATCATCATCATGCATATAGCTATGTGGGGACCTTCACACTATAGAACTTGGCTTGTATATTCCAATGATGAGCCTCCTCAAACGAGCTCTAGGTCTTCTTGAGGAAGCAAGTTAGATGCACCCCCACTAGTTCCCTTGGAGAGCTTTTAGCTCACATGTGCATCCGTTGCATGGCAATCCCTACTCCTCACATCATATCTATCATATGGCCTTCTCTCGCCTATGATTGTCCTCATTGATGTGAGCCTTTCACACATTTTTGTCTTCCTCCTCCACCATATTCTCTCTTTGCCATCCTAAGTGTCAACTTTCTTGCTCACGCTCATCCATTGCATGAGTGCTCAAAATATCGAAAGGAGTGGATCATTTTGACTTGTACCTGGCTAGTGGTCTGGGGATGAGTCAAGATAAGATTCCAAAGAAGACCAAGTGTGAAACTTTAGTAAATTAAGTTCTCAACAATTAAAACTATGTTTTACTCTCTCGTATATCCCTATCCAATTTCTTGCACGCAAACATCATTTGGAGACATTCGAGTCACGGACAGCGAGAGCTCTTGCACCTTTATGTTCTTATGTTGCTTGTTTCAATGCTAATATAGACTCTTGCCTGTTATGACTTGAATTGAATTACATGCCTTGATTGCTTTGCTTAAGAGTTCTTATATGGTTGGTAGCATGTCACCACGGAAATTATGCTTGTTAACATTTACCTACTCGAGGACGAGCAGGAATTAAGCTTGGGGATGTTGATACGTCCCAAACGTATCTATAATTTCTGCTTGCTCCATGCATGTTTTGTGTGATATTGCTATGCTTTTGATACACTTTCATATTTTTTATAACATATTTTGGAACTAACCTATTAATGGTTGCAAGAGTGCACAAGTTCTTGATTTTGTACTTTATGTGTAGGAATTACTTGGATAAAGGAAAAATCACAAAAAGGAGCCTTGTAGGAGTTGGACTCTAACTCTCCCGAAATCTGTCCCCAGGAGACAGGTTTTAAAGATCGCCTCGGAAAAGCTAGAAGACGGCCTCGAACGGAAAAACGTAAAACTACAAAGTTGTAGGGAATTTTTTTCCGGTGGATTTAGACATAAAATTCGGCCCAATCGGAGTTCGTATGCTTCCAGAAACCCCGAAACACAGAAGACGTAATCTGGATGACGGGAATCGGGGAGTCTATATAAAGAGAGGAAACCTACGTCAAAGGCACCACGAAAATTCCTCCCCCTTGGCAGCCGTCTTGAGGGGGAGATCAATCTCCACAGCAGAACCATCTCCAAGGAAGAAGAAGGGGCCAAGGGCCGCTGCCCCAAAGGGTCGTGGCCGTGGACGTGGGCGCCGCCGCCGCCGTGGCCGCCGCCGTCGCCGTCTCCTTCATCTCCTCCGGGCTGCACCTCTCCATCAAAAAACTCTCCCTCTCATCATGTCCATGTGTGAGTAGTTCCCCCTCGGGGCTAAGGCTTGTATCTTGATCTATGTGGTTTCTCTCTCTCCCATGATGTGATCTTCGTTGTGATCATAGGCTATGTTAATCTAGGGTGATCCCATGATATTTCCCCTTCTTCTATGTATTGGGTTTGATGTACTCACTTGATCCTATCTAGTATAATCCCCGAGACCATGGTGACAGCGGTCTATTGGACATGGGTTAGAAAAATATTTTCATGAGTGATTTCCTCTTTTGTGTGTGGATTGAAGATTGAGAGTCTTTTGGTGCTTGTCTTTGACTATCCTTTAGATATGTTGTGGTGATTGTGGTACTCTCTTTGGATGGCCGCGGTGACATTGGGAAATCCATAGATTGAGAACTACGAACTTTGAGGTGTGCTTTTGTAGCCCTACGCAATTCTCGTCCTCTCTTGACCACAAAGGAATGACCTCCGAGTACGTCTCCATTGCATGTTTTATGGGAAATATCATGTGATTACACTATGTTAATGTTGTTGAGAGTTTCCACTAGTGAAAGTATGAAGCCTAGGCCTATTTTCCACCATTGTTTCACCGTTTGTGCTCACTTTTATCACATGTTTGCTTGCTGCACTTTTTATTACAGATTTATATTACCTTACTTTGCCACACCTATCACTCGTATTTTACCATCTCATCGCCGAACTAGTGCACCTATACAACTCCTAGTTGTATTAGGTGTGTTGGGGACACAAGAGACTTCTTGTATCTTAATTGCAGGGTTGCTTGAGAGAGACCATCTTCAAGTTCAACCTCTACTTCCCTGAGTTCGATAAACCTTAGGTCATCCACTTGAGGGAAATTGCTGCTGTCCTACAAAACTCTAGGCTTGGAGGCGCAACATAGTCTACAAGAATAGAAGCGTGCGTAGACATCACATGGCGGCAGGCCAGGAAATGTCGTCGTCCGAGTTAGTAGCACCGCCGCACGGGCATGGAGCGCATGTGCGTCCCTTTATGCAGTTCATAATTATGTAGATGTGTGTGTAATAGTGAACGGTTTGTAAATTATTGCTTTTGAGCATGATTGGTGATATTTAATGTATGGTTGGACCAATGTTGATTTCCCTATATATATATATATATGTGTGTATATATTGTGATGGCAAATGAAGTTTCCTTCCGGTCATGTATGATTCTGAATTGTGATGTTGATGGTGATCAACCAGTCATGGGATCGTGGAATTTCAATGTAGTTATGTTTTCAATCTGAAGATTGAAATTAATCAGAACTAAAATTTCGGTGACACGGTGAAGCACACGGTTCGTTTACTACAACCATTTGCTAAAGCTATATCCTACGAAATTCGCCCGTGCGTTCTGATTGGGCAGAACGCAGCACCATGGATCGCATGCCCTGCACCGTTCAATGCGCATGCTTCGAACGGTCGATAATGAACCAACACCATGCTGCCGCAGTTCTGGTGGATATTGTATTTAAGTGTTTTTTCTCGCTTGTAAGTGCAAAAAAAGTTTAAAAATATCAAAATAACAAGGAATGCGTCCAAATTCGAAGGCATATCACGTATAGACGCGAGGCAGCTGTGAAAAAAAAACCCACAATCGACGAAGTAACGATACAATACACTTGTAACCCGAACATTTCACCACTTGTTCCACACATATCGAAACCATGGTCCTTCATGTGAGATGTCCCCATTTGCATGGCGATCGCATGTAAGCCTTTCTCAAAATGTCTGGAATTTTTACCACATCATAGTTTTACCTTCTCACGGCAACACGCAAAGTCTCGTGTATTTCCGACGCAATTTTTTTGATTTTTTTTGTAATTTAAAAGCCACCAAACTCAATGTTTCATGATCGAAAGACGTGACCGAGGTGCTGCAAGTTCTCTCAAATCCCACGTTGTGTGTTGTGAGTTATCCTGAGAGCACATACATTATATTTCAGCACACATTTGGTCAAATTTCGTTGCACTCGTAGTTCAAATGCAAATAAATTCATATCGAGTGCACATGAAACTGACTTAGCGCCATATATCAAACGGAAGATGAAAATGACAAGAAAAATCATATCTCCAGTGTAAAATAAACCCATAACAATTGTCTAATCTACACTTAATGACTTACATGTATCAAACACGTCCCGTTAGATGACAAAAGTTCGGTGACAAGGTAAAGTACACGGTTCCTGTTTTACAACCGTTTGCTTAACCTATACCCTACGGAATTAGCCATTGCGTTTTGCTTGGCCAGAACGCAGCACCACGGATCGCACGCCCTGCACTGTCCAATGCGCACGGATTGAACGGTCGACAATGAACCAACATCATGCTGCTGCAGTTCCGGTGGATATTGTATTTAAATCTTTTTTCCGGGTTGTAAGTGCAAAAAAAGTTTAAAATTACCAAAATAACAAGGAATGCGTCCAAATTCGAATTCATATCACGTATAGACACGTGGCATCTGTAAAAAAAAATCAACCACAATCGACGAAGTAACGATACAATCTACTTGTAACCCGAACATTTCACCATTTGTTCTATACATATCAAAACGATGGTCCTTCATGTGAGATGCCCCCATTTGCATGGCGATCGCATGATAGCCTTTCTCAAAATGTCTGAAATTTTTACCACATCATAGTTTTACCTTCTCACGGCGACACGCAAAGTCTCGTGTATTTCCGACCGATTCTCAATTTTTTTGATTTTTTTGTAATTAAAAAACTACCTAACTCAATGTTTCATGATCGAAAGACATGACTGAGGTGCAGCAAGTTCACTCAAATCCCATGTTGTGTGCTGCAAGTTAACCCGAGAGCACATACATTATATTACAACACACATTTGGTGAAATTTCGTTGCACTCGTAGTTCAAATGCAAATAAATTCATATCGAGTGCACATAAAACTGACTTAGCGCCATACATCAAACAGAAGATGAAAATGACAAAAAACATCATAGCTCCAGTGTAAAATAAACCAATAGCAATAGTCGAATATACACTTAATGACTTACATGTATCAAACACGTCCCATTAGATGACAAAATTTTGGTGACACGGTTCATGTTCTACAACCGTTTGCCTAACCTATACCCTGCGGAATTCGCCGTTGCGTTCTGATTGGCCAGAACGCAACACCATGGGTCGCACGCCCTGCACCGTCCAATGTGCACGGATCGAACGGTCGCCAATGAACCAACATCATGTTGATGCAGTTCCGTTGGATATTGTATTTTAGTATTTTTTTCCGGCTTGTAAGTGCAAATTTTTTAAAAAATACCAAAATAACAAGGAATGCGTCCAAATTCGAAGGCATATCACGTATAGACGCGAGGCAGCTGTGAAAAATAAATAAACAACAATCGACGAAGTAACGATACAATATACTTGTAACCCGAACATTTCACCACTTGTTCCATACATATCGAAACCATGGTCTTTCACGTGAGATCCCCAATTTGCATGCCGATCGCATGATAGCCTTTCTCAAAATGTCTGAAATTTTTACCACATCATAGTTTTACCTTCTCACGACGACACGCAAAGCCTCATGTATTTCAGACCGATTCAAATTTTTTTTGATTTTTTTGTAATTTAAAAACCACCAAACTCAATGTTTCATGATCGAAAGACGTGACCGAGGTGCAGCAAGTTCACTCAAATACCACGTTGTGTGCTGCAAGTTAACCCGAGAGCACATACATGATATTTCAGCACACATTTGGTCAAATTTCGCTGCACTCGTAGTTCAAATGCAAATAAATTCATATCGAGTGCACATGAAACTGACTTAGCACCATATACCAAACGCACGATTCTTCTCACAAATCCGTGTGGGATAGTCACCCTAGGACGCCAGGAACAACCTTACCGTGTGCGATCTCTATCACCACACCAACCCCGAGTGTTTGGAACTTAAAGATAGGTGGCTCAAAATTTCGGGGATGAGGGGTTCCACGTATAGTTTCCGTTGTATGGCACACGTTTATCGAAAGGAACTGTGTGCAATGTATGTTTCCCCCGCTCAAGTTTTCAGTTTTCAAGAGAAATTTTCAGTATCCGCGCCTTATGTGTGTATTTCAGCCTTCTTCCCCCCACCCCAGCCCCCAACCCACTCATAGCCCCCCTCCCTCCTCGGCCTCCGCCACCATCTACTTTGATCGGCCCCGCTCCACTCATTCTTATCAGGTAAACCACCAAGCTTCATCCCTTCCTCGTACCATCTGCGTACATGGATCCGGCGAAACACCCTCTTCCATCCATATCCCGACACCCTACCCCAAAGAATCGCCTCCTAAGCATTTCCACATATCACCGTGAGCTCGAGGAAGTAGATGTGGTCACCGATAGTCATCTCCGAACCGCACTAGCTGGCTCGTCACATCAGATCCCGGTGCATTCCTTCCTTGTACCCCCGGACGAACACATCACCGCGGTTGCGGCTGAGTGGGGTGCCTACTTTGCCAGGTTGGAGTGTGTAAACCAGCGTGCATGTGTCTTTCTTCATCTGCTGTGTGTTGGTCTCGACAACGAGCTCGTCAATAGCGACGGCTTGACAAGGGCTATGACATAGATGCAAGTCTCCCAACTTTGATCTATTGGATGCCCCCACTCTGATCTCGTCTAGCTCTCAGTGAAGGACATGCGATGCATGTACTCCTGGGGTCCCCTTTTGTTGTTTATGAAAGTCGCTTGCAGAACCGGTGGCTCGACATCACCAGCCGCCAAGTCAGATATGTTCGACAACTACAACCACGAGGAGGGCACCCACGACGCGTCCTCTCCCAAGGAAAGAAGCTGTTCAAATTACTATCTTTATCAAAATAGCTAAAAAAGTTGGTTCTTGGGTAAGCATTTCTGGTATGAAAATCGTGAACATATCTCGCTGCACCAATGCCATTTTATTTCCCATATGTAGGTATCAACTAGTCTGTTATTCTCCTTCTGTTGGTTTGATGATGCAATGACATGTTGAACTATGCTGTGTTTGGCTTTGTAATGCATGATCTGCTAAAAAACTTGGTTCTTGGGCAAACATTTCTGGGGATGAAAATCATAAACATATCTCTTTGCAACTCATTCCAAGTTTCTAAATTCTGCTAATATGATCTACCTATTCACTAATATTGATGCCATGATATGTTAAACTATGATGTGTTTGTTTGTGTTATGCACATTGATATTTAGGCATCAACTAGTCAGTTTGATTCCACCAATACCATTTAATGTCCATATTTAGTTATCAACTAGTCTTCTATGCTCCTTCTGTTGGTTTGATGATGCACTGACATGTTCAACTATGCTGTGTTTGGCTATGTAATGCATGATCTGCTAAAAACTTGGTTCTTGGGTAAGCATTTCAGGGGATGAAAATCATAAACATATATCTTTGCAACTCATTCCAAGTTTATAAATGGTGCTAATATGATCTAATTATTCACTGATATTGATGCCATGGTATGTTAAACTATGATGTGTTTTTCTGTGTGATGCACACTGATATTTAGGTATCAACTAGTCAGATTGATTCCACCAATACCATTTAGTGTCTATATTTAGGTATGAACTAGTTTTCTATGCTCCTTATGTTGGTCTGATGATGCAATTCCATGTTTAACTATGCTGTGTTTGGCTATGTAATACATTCTCTGCTAGTATTTAACTAATAACAAATACTTGTTAGAACGGCTATATTTGGTTGTCATCACTCATGGTCTAGTTAACACGATTTTCATTTTTCGTTCAGTTGCTTTACTATCATATTAATATTCAAAATCAAACTATCTTTCTTACTATCATGATTTGCAAAGAGAGCAACATTGATGCCGAACGGTGACTTGTTTCTTACTGTCATTTGCATCTATCTCTTTGACCCAAAATGGTTAACCCAATATCAAGTCCGGTCCGTTCATAACGGTATTCTTCTCTTGTGAGAACCTTTAATGCTCCTTTGACTGCTCTCTGGCACCATGGCAAACGGTGCCACATTACAAGATTAGTTTGCCTCCACCATATATCTAGAAGGATCAAAAAGATGATCTGATGATTTATCGGGAATTTTTCCGTCCAAGGACAGAATCTGTTTTCTGGACAGCACGTCACAACTTTTGAACTTTCTTGCAATCGGAGGCTAAACTTGGCACAAAGCTTAAAAATAAAGATACAATGATGTTGCTATAGTAGTAACGATCATCAAGACCACTAAAAAAAGAAGAAAAAACATCTTGGGTTGCCTCCCAACAAGCGCTTTCTTTTACGCATTTGACCTATGCACAAAGAAAAAAGGAGAATCAAGTTTTATCAAGTGAAAGAGAATAGCTAGCCCGTGTAACCGACTCAAAAGGTAACTTGATTTTATTTCTAGGGAAGTGTTCCATCCCCTTTTCGAGAGGGAATTGAAATTTTATATTCCCCTCTTTCATATCAATGACAGCACCAACTGTGCGAAGAAAAGGACGTCTCAAAATAATTGGACATAAAGGTTCACACTCAGTGTCCATAATAGTAAAATCAACGGGAACATAATTTTCATTGACAATGATAAGAACATCGACAATCTCCCCCAAAGGTTTATTTACGGAAGAATCAACGAGACGAACACCAAAAGAACAAGGATCAAAAGGTTTCAATGCAAACATATCATACATACTTTTGCGCATAACGGAGGTACTAGCTTCAACATCACATAAAGCATAGCAAGATAAGTTATTCAATTTAATGTTGATCATAGGACCCCAACCATCTTCTAGCTTTATAGGTATGGAGGCTTCTACCCTAAGATTATCCTCCCTAACTATAATGAGAGAATTAGCGATATGCTCCGTGAAGGCAAGATTTAGTGTGCTAGTGTGGGGGTCTCTAGACATTTTGTGTAGTAAGCTAATAACTTTAGAAAGGGTGCAACTATCAAAATCAATGTCACTACTATCAAAGGTGGTAGTGGTGTCATCTAGGCTCACTTGTTTGAAAGCTTCTATGTTCATAGGAGTTTCTTCTTCTATGGTTGAGGTATTAGCATCACCATTAATATGTCCAATGGGACTTGGAGTGTGTTGGTTGCTAAGAGTTTGGGTATCCTCAACAACTTGGATAGTAGCAATGGTATGGTGTGTAGGAAGGCTCTTAATTCTATCTTCTTCCTATTTTTCTCTAGCCCATCTTTCTTTAAGTTTGGCCATCATCCTAATATTTTCATTAATTTTTAATTGAATAGCATTAATAGGAGTGGTCTTCCTCTCCTCTAGGGGAGAAGTTCTAATTTTAAGCATCTCAACATCAAGGGCTATGTTGTCTACCTTCAAAGAGAGATTATCTAATTTGTCTAATCTTTCTTCTACACTCTTGTTGAAGGGTTTTCGGGTAGTGATAAATTCCTTAAGCATGCTCTCTAATTCAGAAGTGGAGTTTTTGATGCTAGGATAAGTGTTGTTGTTCCATAATTGTTGGATGGAAACGGTCTAGGATTGCTACAAAAATTACTCCTATAAACATTGTTGTTGAAGTTGTTTCTAGAGATAAAGTTCACATCTACTTGTTCTTGAGCAAACAAGGAATTTAAAGAAATATCAAGAGGATCAATAGGAGCTTGCTTGCTAAGGAAAGACATGATCAAGTCAACTTTTTCATTTAGGGAGGAGATCTCGTCGACAGAGTTTACCTTCCTACCTATTGGAGCTCGTTCGGTGTGCCATTGAGAATAGTTGGTCATCATCTCATCTAGGAGTTTTGTGGAAGCACCAAGTGTTGTTGACATAAAGGTTCCTCCCGCGGCCGAATCTAACAGGTTCCGCGAGGTAAAGTTCAAGCCTGCATAAAAAGTCTGGATAACCATCCAAGTAGTCAAACCATGTGTAGGGCATTTTTTAACAAGAGATTTCATACGTTCCCAAGCTTGGGCAACGTGTTCGTTATCCAATTTCTTAAAATTCATAATATTACTCCTCAATTGGATAATCTTAGCAGATGGGTAGTACTTCCCAATAAAAGCATCCTTGCACTTATCCCAAGAATCTATGCTATTCCTAGGCAAGGATTAAAACCAAATTTTAGCTCCTTCCCTCAAGGAGAAAGGAAAAAAGTTTAAGCTTAACAATATCACCTTCTACTTCTTTATACTTTTTCATATCACAAAGCTCAACAAAAATATTTAAGTGTAAAGCAGCATCATATCCAGCATCCAAGAATTGATCTCTCATAACAAGGTTCGGCAAAGAAGGTTTAATTTCATCATAGGTTGCTGAAATAGCAGGCATAGCAATAGGAGTGCAGATAAAATCATTGTTGTTGTGACTAGTGAAGTCACATAACTTAGTGTTTTCAGTGGTACCCATAGTAGCAGCAAGAAGGACAAGAAATTTTTTGTGATTTTTTATAAAGGACAATAAAGCAGGAAATGAAAGGTAAACTAACAAGAATAAAAAGCAAAGATAAAAGATAGCGTGCAACTCCCCTATCTTGAAGAGTGGAGTCCCCGGCAACGGCGCCAGAAATTGGTTTGATGGCTTCTCGCCCCTCGTTGGTTACCCCAAGTGGAAGGTTGATATGTAGCACACCAGCAAGTTTCCCTCAGTGAAGATACAAAGGTTTATGTCTCTAGTAGGACTCCGACAACGGCAAGTAGGTGACAACGGAGCTAGAAATTACTAGCACGAGTTGACGTGAACCTGCACACAGATACAAATAACTTTGATCCCAACGAGTTCAGAGAGGTTGTTAATCTCTCCGGCCTTGTTATTTACAAAGGGTCAAACGCAAGCGATAAAAGGTAATGATAACTGCAACTAGAAAGTAAAACATGAAGTAAATTGAGGGTGTAAACAGTGGTGAACTATGGACCGGGGTCCCATGAAGTTCACTAGTGATGTCTCTCTCCCAAAACACGATATACAACTATGCAATGTGAAAAAATTACAGCTGGGCAATTGACAGGATTACGGACGCAAACCAATGCTAACTATGCTACAAAAGAAAGGAAGAGGCTCAAAAGCATGGGTGGTATGCCAAGATAAGTAGACAGAAATCCATCTGCATCTACTACTAATCATCCACCTTGAGATATCTATCCAGAACATCTCGCCGGTATTAAGTTGCAAGCCCCACCCAAAGTGTAAACCCAAAGCAACAGACAACTGCATTAAAAGAACTCTGCGTAAAGTAAACAATCCTTGCAACCGCGGTTACGAGCACCGTTGTTTTCCCCCTTGTGGCAACAGCACATCCCCTAGACTCATGTTTCTATCACTCAAGCTAGTCATCGGGGGGCATGAACCCACAATCATGCATAACGCTTCCTCTTGGAGTTACTACCTACTACTTGGCCAAAGCAATAAACAGCAATGGAGAACGTGCAAGAATTACTCAAGAACACAAATATAAAAGAGAAGAACCAAATATATTACTCATCACAATCTGAACATAGTCTCATAATCCATCATATCCCAACAAACTCAACATAGCAACGGTAGGAAGAATTACATATGTGCCTTGATCATGTAGGGCAGCTCACAAGGTCTAATCCATGAAGAAAAAAGATAGGGAGAGGACATCACATAGCTACTGATCATGGACCCATGGTCCAAGGTGGATTACTCACGGATCATCCAGGAAGCGTCCATGGTGCTAGAGAAGCTCCCGGAGATCAATCCTCCCTCCGGCAGGGTGCCGGGAAGAGGTCTTCTGGTTCTCCCGATCTTGGAATCACGGCGGCGTGGAACAGAGGCGAGATCATGAAAAAGGGTTCTGTCCTTGGGGGTTTCGGAGGACGTGGTAAATATAGCCGTGAATGGGGCAGCCAGGACACCACCAGGGAGTTCAGGCAGCCCCCCGGCGTGGCCCCACCCTAGGCCGCGCCCACAGGGCGCCTGGACCCCTGGTGGGTCCCCTTTGCCCCCCCTTCGGGACTCTAGAAGCTTCCGGTACGCTGATTTTTTATATATTTTTCCTTGAATTTTTCTGGCATTTTACGTAATGGAAAAAACTGAAATAAAAAGATAGTAGAAAACAGAAACTGGCACTGGGGTGCACTGAGTTAATAGGTTAGTTCAAATATGATCAAAAGTGTATGAAAGTGTATTAAAAGCATAGCAATATCACCCAAAACATGCATGGAGCAAGCCAAAATTATAGATACGTTTGGGACGTATCAGTCCATGATCAGTAGCTATGTGGTATCTTCTTTCGACCTTTGTTCTTTAATGTTTAGACCTTGTGAGCTTCCCTACATGATCAAGGCACAGATGTAATTTTCCTATTGTTGCTATGTTGAGTTTGCTGGGATCTGATAGATTATGAGATTATGTTCAGATTGTGATGAGTAATATATTTGGTTCTTCTCCTTTTATTTTTATGTTCTTGAGTAATTCTTGCATGTTCTCTGTTGTTGTTTATTTCTTTGGCCAAGTAGTAGGTAGTGGCTCCACGAGGGAGCATTATGCATGATTGTGGGTTCATGCCCCCAATGACTAGCTTGAGTGATAGAAACATGAGTCTAGGGTATGTGTTGTTGCCACCAGGGGGAAAACAACGGTTCTTGTACTTGCGAGTGCAAGGATTGCTTACTTTACGCAAAGTTCTTTTAATGCAGTTGTCTCTTGCTTTGGGTTTACACTTTGGGTGGGGCTCGCAACTTAATATCAGCGAGATGTTATGGATATATATCTCAAGGTGGATGATTAGTGAGTAGATGCAGATGGATTTTGGTCTACTTGTCTTGGCGTACTGCCCATGCTTTTGAGCCTCTTCCTTTCTTTTGTATCATACTTAGCATTGCAGTGCGTTTTTAATCCTGTCCATTGCTCAACTGTAATTTGGTCACCTCCCATAACTGTTTATCGTCTTTTGGGAGAGAGACATCACTAGTGAACTTCATGGGACCCTGGTCCATATTTTCACCATAGTTTACACCCTCACTTTATTTTACTGTTTTTACTTTCATTGCAATTATCACTATCATTATCTCTTGCGTTTGATCCTTTGTAAAAAGCAAGACCGAAGGGATTGACAACCCCTCTGAACTTTTTGGGAGCAAAGTTATTTGATGCTATGTGCAGGTCAACGTCAACTCTCGTGCTAGCAAGTAATTTCTAGCACCGTTGTCACCTACTTGTCGTCATCGGAGTCCTTCTGGAGACAAACCTTGGTATCTTTACCGAGGGAAATTACCGCTACGGTACATCTCAACCATCCACTTGGGGTAGCCAACGAGGAGCACTACTTTAGTGCCATCAAACGCGCGCAAGCCCACGCTTCGGGCAGCATCGTCGGAACCATAGCCTTCGGGAGGCACCCGGGCGGTGGCATGGGAGGCCCTACGAGCCCCCTCGTAGCTAGTCCGAGCCATGCTGATTGATGGGTTGGGGAATGGACTGTGTGCTTGAATCAACGTAGGTGGGGAAATCTAGATGTGGATTGAGTATAAATTCAGACGGAAGTCTTTCTTTAGGTGGCGTGCCACTTACGTTTTCGCATCCCAAACGCTTTTTCATTATAAATTGTGTGCCTGTACTTTGATAAAAGCCAACCAATCAGGTTGCGGAACCAGGTCCTCGTGGATCGCGCTGAGATCCAACCACTACCATTCGGCGCTAATTAAGGTTACATCCAACGGCCATGGTTGTGCGCTATGGCTATGAGATTTTTTCCGGTTGGTTTTTGAAACGCTCAACGGGGTTTTCCAGTGTTTGACCAACATTCAACCAATGTAGTTTGTACACTACGTGCCACCAGTTCTTGTCATAATCCTCTCAAATTTTTACCATGTACCATGTTCGTGAAAAGATAACAGCATGCCAAATCTCGTCCCGTTTAGAGGTTATTTTAATCGAATTTTATTTTCATGGTCCTTTTGCTAAAAAATATCAGTAAATGCATAATATTTATCAAACGAGTTCCAGACTATTTGAAATTTTATGATGTTAGTGTGAATTCTTAGTTGCGAACACATGAATAGTTTGGGGTTCAAATCATTTAAAAAAAATATGTTGTATTTGTGATGCTGTTTCCGTTAGATATCATGATGATTCAAAGAGAATGGTCGAGTTTTGTACACGAAGTATCACTGGTTTTTATCTTCACCATCTTTAAGTTTCACCACGTACATTGTTGTTGAAATGATGACAACATGCCAGGTTTCATCCAATTTAGAGTCCATTTGAATTGATTAACAATTTCAGGGTCGTGTTGCTCGAAAATGATTCACTTGTTCCATTATATTTATCATTTGAACTCAAAATTGTTTGAAATTTTAGGATACCAGTGTGAGTGCTTAACGCTGAACACAGAAAAAATGGAGGCTAACGGATCTTTATAAAGACATATTGTCTTTGTAATGTGGTTGTTTCACGTAGAAACCCTAACATTTCGATAGGAATGGCTCAATTTTTTACACTAAGTGCCATCAGTTTTTTTCCATAATCGTCTCAATTTTTTACCACGTAACATGTTCGTGAAATGATGATAGCATGTCAAATCTCACCCTATTCGGAGGTCATTTTAATCGACTTTTAATTTCACAGGCATTTTGCTCGAAAATATATCACTAAATGCATAATATTTAGCCAATGTAGTCGCAACTATTTGAAATTTTAGGATGTTATTGTGAATGCTTAATGGAGAACACATAATAAGTTTGGGGTTCAAATCACTTAAAAATAATATGTTGTATATGTAATGCGCATGTTTTCGGTAGAAACACCGATGCTTCGAAGTGAATGGTACAACTTCATACACTAAGTACCACTAATTTTCATCATAACGATCTTTAAATTTAACCACATACATTGTTGGTGAAATGATGAGAACATGCCAAGTTTCATCCAATTTAGAGTTCATTTGAATTGATTTTCATTTCCAACATTTTTTGCTCGAAAATGATTCACCTGGTACATTATATTTGTCAAATTAAGCCAAATATATTTGAAATGTTGGGATACCAGTGTGAGTGCCTATTGCTTAACACATAAAAAAATTGGGGGTTTAAAGGATTTTAGAATAACATGTTGTCTTTGTAATGTGGTGATATGTCCCAAACGTATCGATAATTTCTGCTTGCTCCATGCATGTTTTGTGTGATATTGCTATGATCTAGATAGACTTTCATAAAATTTTGATCATATTTGGACTAATCTATTAACTCAGTGCACCCCAGTGCCAGTTCCTATTTTTCGCTGTTTTTCTATTTCAGGTTTCCCCCATATTAAAAGTGCTCCAAAAATTTGGGAAAATTACATAAAAAATCAGCGTAGAAGAACCTTCCGGAAACACCTGGGTGGGGCCAGAGGGCCACCACCAGGGGCCCAAGCGCCCTGGTGGCGCGCCCTAGGGCCTGGCCGCGCTAGGGGGGTTCCTAGACCCCTGGTGGCCCCCTGGCTTCCCCACTTCGACTATTTATTCTCCGTGATAGGATTCTTCCGAAGACCGAATCCTTCTTCGTGATCTCGTCTCTGTTCTGCCGCCGCCTCGCTTCCAACATCGGGAGCGCCAGCAGACCTCTTCCCGGCACCCTTCCGGAGGGAGGATTGACCTTCGGGAGCTCCTCCTCCACCATGGATGCTTCCCGGATGATCCATGAGTAGTCTACCTTGGAACATGGGACCATGATTAGTAGCTATGATGTTCTCCTCCCCTCTTTGTTCTTCATAGATTAGACCTTGTGAGCTGCCCTACATGATCAAGGCACATATGTAATTCTTTCTGCTGTTGCTATGCTGAGTTTGCTGGGATCTGATTGATTATGAGACTATGTTCAGTTTGTGGTAGAGTAATATATTTGGTTCTTATCTCTTATATTTTTGTTCCTAAGTAATTCTTGCATGTTCTCCGTTGTTGTTTATTGCTTTGGCCAAGTAGTAGGTAGTGACCACAAGACGGAATGTTATGCTCGATTGTGGGTTCATGCCCCCTGATGACACACTTGAGTGACAGAACATGAGTCTAGGGGATGTGCGGATGCCACAAGGGGGAAACAACGGTGCTTGTGACCGCGGTTGCAATGATTGTTTACTTTATGCAAAGTTCTTTTAATTTAGTTGTATGTTGCTTTGGGTTTACACTTTGGGTGGGGATCGCAACTTAATACCAGCGAGATGTTCTGGATAGATATCTCAAGGTGGATGATTAGTAGTAGATGCAGTTGGATTTCGGTATACTTATTTTGATGTACCGCCTATACTTTTGAGCCTCTTCCTTTCTTTGTAGCATAGTTAGCATTGCGGTGCGTTTTAAATCCTGTCAATTGCCGAACTGTGATTTGGTTACCTCACATAGCACTTTTATCGTCTTTTCGGAGAGAGACATCACTAGTGAACATCATGGGACCCCGGTCCATATTCTCATCACTGTTTACACTCTCATTTATTTTCTGCTTTTACTTTTCAGTAGCTATCATTATCATTATCCCTTGCGTTTGATCCTTTGTAAACAACAAGACCGGAGAGATTGACAACTTGTCTGAACTTTGTTGGGAGCAAAGTTATTTGTTGTGTGTTTGCAGGTCCACGTCAACCGCTAAATTTCAAGAACCGTTGTCACCTACTTTTCCGCTTTCGAGTCCTACGGAGACAAACCCTATCCTCTACATAGGGGCAATTTTCTGCTATCCTACATCTCACCTTCCACTTGGGATAACCAACGAAGGGAAAGTAGCCATTATCATCTCTCGCACATCAAGCAAATTTCTGGCGTTGTTGCCAGGGACTCCAATCATCAAGATAGGGGAGTTGCACACTACCTTTTACATTTGCTTTTTAGTCTTGTTAGTTTACCTTTCAGTTTTTATCTTAGTGTCCTTTATCAAAAATTAAAAAAAATTACCTTGCTAGTAGTTGTTATCATGTCTCGTCCCTTTTCCTTTGTCGAGGCAGAGGTTCTCACCTTTAAACAAAAAGGTGGTGCAAGTTTAAAAGATGCTTGGTATGGAATTTATAATTCTCAAAGAAAAGCCACCAAGAAGCAATCCTCTACTATCCTTCTTAGAATTTTTTTTGTTGGGATTACTCCATGGAATAGGTTTGTTTTAGATACTACTATCAACGGGAATTTCCTAGAAGCCCCAATATGGGAGTCTCTTAATGTTATTGAAAATCTTGTTGGAAATCTCCCTGTTGCTAGCATTCAAGAGGACATCACTCTAGTTCACATTATGAAAAAACTAGAAAAGATAGAACTAGAAATACCAAGCATAAGTAGGAGAAATGAGTTGCATCATAAGATTCAAGGGAATTTGAATATACTTGATAGCTCTGTCGTGGGAAAGTCATGGAAGATGTCCGTAGAGTCGGACTTAACATGGGACCTTTGCTGCGAGGCGAATTCGAGGAGAGAGTCGACATAGACACGAGACTCGCCGGTTTACCCAGGTTCGGCCCCGTCGATGCGGTAAAGACCTACTCCTGCTTCTTGACTATTGTGGGATCGACTCCTTAATAGGAAGAGACGATCTTATCGATTACAGTGATGATGTTTCGAAACCTTAGTCTCATGGAGATCTAGGTTATAGCGCGAGTTGTCTAGTCCTGTCTTTAAGTAAGTTCTGGCTCTGGCTCCCGTGGAACTCGGCTTATAAAGATGCCGGGTCCCAGGGTTCCGAGAGTCCGACTCCTAGACGTTCTTGAGTTCTATTCTACTTTACAAGTTTGCTACGTGCTATACAAGGTAAGTCGAATTCCTTCTAGGGCTTCAATCTTCACGCTTGGCACGTCAGACTCCTGGCCGGGTCTTCTTTGTGGGCCTTCATATGTAAGTCAGCCTAGAGGTTTCTAATGCCAGGTATATGGGCCTGATCCATCCCCCCGACATTAGCCCCCAGGATTGTTGTGATGCTTTAGTCTTCACAACAATCTTCTTTATTTTCTCCATTGCCGCCGGCTCTTCATGGATCAAGGGTCGACTTTATGCTTGGCGTTGATTGGGAGTCGGAGTCGTCTCTCTTCAATCTTGCTTCGATTCCTTTATCTCCATGAAGTCGACTCTTCTGGTTGAGTCAACTATCATTTGATGCTTACTAGGAGTCGACGCCAACTCTTTTTAGCTTCATATCTTGTTTTACTTGAAGATTTTTCTTTTGACCTTTGGTCAAAGATCCAATTTGGTTTTTATGATCACACTGCCCGAAACGCTGGTTGGAGGCATTGATGTTTGTAATGGGAATCAAGGAGTCTTTCCATAAATGCTATCTACCACGGGTAGTTATCCCGTATCATTTATGGTATTAATTGATCCTCCCCATGAATCAACTATAAATATTCCTTGGATAGTTTGATCCTTCAAGCGCATCCATCTTCTTCTTCCTGTTGTTTATTTCCCCATGGCACCTAAGCTAGAAGCCTCTTCTCCTTTGGCATCTGATGACCCACAACCATAAGGGATCTATTGCAGCGTTTTCGATAAGTAAGAGTGTCGAACCCAACGAGGAGCGAAAGGTATTGATAGGTGATTTTGGACAAGGAATAACTGCAAGCACTGAACGATAACTTTTTAGGGGTTTTTGATATAAGCAACAATAAGATAAAAGTAAGCAAAGTATATAGCACTGAAGAGCAGCAAGTGGCCCAATCCTTTTGAGCAAAGGATAAGCCTGGAAACTGAGCTTATAAAGACTAAAGCGTTCTTGAGGACACATGGAGAGGTAGTCACGTGCTTTTTCCATACTCCGTATCGATAACAAGTGTTGTGCTGATAAGTGTTGAGTGGGTGAATCTATGCTAGCACACCTTCTAGACTAAGATAAGTGAACTCTTATGATTAAACATCTTGCAAGCATCCGCAAATACAAGATAGAAATTAAGGCAAAGCCTAACCACATCAATAAGATCAAGGATCCATTATTCCCTTGTGCAAAAGTGTGCAAACTGGGGTTCAGGTTTCTGTCACTCCGGAAACCCACCATAAGCATTCTGTATACACAATGTATCCCCCTAGGTCCTTAATAAGGCGAAGTGTTCAGTTTTCGACTCACATAACACCACTAGGAAAATAACAACACAACTTAAATATCAAACAACACAAATTACTTCAACATCATATGACCACTAACAACTAGACTTCTCCCATGTACTCAAGACTAAAGTAACTACTCTCAAGGCATAAAAGAGATCTTGATCAGAGGTGATAAATATATGATAAACAATCTGGACACAATGATATTTCTCCAACAAAACTCAATACCATTCACCACAAAGTAGTAATGAACACCGATAGAGTAGAGAGGATAGATAGTACGGATTACAACACAAGATAAACTTGTGAGGTGAGATTGGATGAAGATGAAGATGGTGCTGATGTTGGGGATGATGTTGATGATGATCTCGATGCCCGTGACGATGGTGATGACGATGGCGATGATCTCCCCTTCCGGGAGGTGATCTCCTCGGCGGAATCTTCCCGCCAGAGAGCCCTTTTCTTCTCGGTAGGTTTCCGCCATGGAGTGGCGGCGGAACTCCGTAAAATTTTCTCCCCTTTAGTTTTTAGGGTAACGAGGAGTATATAGGCCAGAGGGGGGAGCCGGGAGTGGCCCCAGGGCTCCAGGCGCCCTCCCGGCGCGGCCAGGGGTGGGGCCGCGCCAAGTGGCCTCCTGGGGCCCCCGTGGCCCCCCTCTGGCCCCTCTTCGTCGTGTCTTCATTAATCCCTTGGAAAATACCCTCTGTCGATTTTCAGGTAATTTGAAGGTATTCTTCTTCAGCAACTTAGCGTCCACTTTTTACCGCTGAATCCTGCGTCTGCTGCTTCGGCACCGGAAAGTTGAAAATTGTGTAAAATAATCCAAAACAACATAAGAACATCAGTGTAACATGAAATATATCAATGAATAAGGATGAATTATGATATAAAATAGTGATGTATTTTGGACATATCAACTCCCCCAAGCTTAGACCTCGCTTTTCCCCAAGCGAAAACTGAGCTCGGTAAACCTGTCCACAAGTTTAGAGAGTGAAGTGTCGATAAATAGAATACAGACAAGAAGCATCATGATTTCTTCACCAAACTCAAATATCCTCAACTCATAAGGCCCTTATGAAAGAGTAATAACAATTATAATCAAGAGTAGGGCTAAGGAAACTCATCAAATCATGGCAAACATGTCCTTTGGTCAAGAACAACTAATAGCTTTTACTTTTGCTCTTTATTTTCATATTTTGATGAGACAATTTGGAACTTTTGAAAGAACAAGCTATTAGTCATGAAGCGAAAATGCTAACACAAAGGAAGATGTTTTCTTGACCAGGCTTAACAAACAACTTACTTATCAGAAGATAATGTCAACAATGATATGGCATGGCAAAACTTAATGCAGCATTATATGGATGAATCCTCATCAGCACCAAATGTCTGTTCTCTCTGGGAAAGGAAGAAGTAGGAAACTGACTCAACATAAAAGTAAAGGAAAAGCCTTGTTAAAGGCAAGCAGGGAGAACTCAAGTGCTATCCTTAAATCAAACAGAATGAAAACAAGTTTTGAGAGGTGCATGATTTGTCAACGAATGCCAATAGATAACTCAATTACTTCTCAGATTGGACAAGTTTCGAGGAACGGCTCCCACACGGGGACGATCACATCCCCGCAATCTCCTTTGTTTATCACTGCCAAAGTTTTCTGATTTCTCATGAACAAAGCGTGAAGAAGGGTTTTTTTTGTATTATCTTTTGTGAGTTGGGCGCACTCATGCCAGTTCCTCCTCGTATTAGGGGTTTGCAGATTAGACATGCAATCCCGGGATAAAACTTGTCCAACTTAAGAAGATCATGAATTAACTACTACTTCCTCATGAGCTAAAACAGGGGCACAAAATAGAGGATTTTGAACATTTAAGGATAACACAAAAATTCTATGCTTTAGGAGTGGTAGTGTAATACCACGAATAGGTAGGTATGGTGGACTCATATGGAAAATACTGGTTTCACGATATGGACGTACAAGCAGAATTCCGCTTAGTACAGACAATTGATGATGAGTTGGATGCAAAGAATATAAAGCATAAACATTAAAATAAGCATAGCACATCAAGTTGTCTTCCTTGTCAACATAACACTACAAGCATAATAAGAAAGAGGGTTTGGCTAAGTCTCTACTTTGAGAAAAATCAAGCTTGTTATTTTGACCAAAGTTATGTTTGCCAAGATTAAATAAAGTTTTCAAAGCCATACCTGATATAAGGTCAATACTCCCCATAAGAATCATCATAAGGTCGATTGCGTGAAGAGAATACCGAGTGCAGCGAAGGGATCAATAGACTTCTCATTAATATTCCATCATAGACGACTCCAAACTCACGGATACATAACTCTCCAAAAAGGAGTGATAGGCCTCAAAGAAAACACCTATTTTATAAGATAACTTCCCTAGACATGATACGACTCTACTTGACTCTAAAAGACAAAGATAAAGATAAAGATACCGGGAACTCCCCCAAGCTTCGAACAAGCTAAGGGGATGCCATTACCCAAGGAGATTTACTCCTCATCTTTGTTCTTGTTGATCACGTACTCCTTGGCGAAGCGCTTCTATGGCAGTTGTTCTCCAGTCTCAAAGGAAATTCCCGTCTCTAGGATCCTACACTCAGCACCCAAACCTATGCACAAAAACTTTAGTTCATACTCACAGTTCTGGTTCTGGAGATCATAGATCTGTGCTTGGATTTCATAAACTTTTTCTTCTAGTGCGGCCAAACTTGACCACATCTCCTTCATCTCCTTCTTGTGGGAAACTTAAACTTCGTTCATGATGTCGAAGTTAGCTTCAACACCACGCTCCACCATCTTCTTGAACTTGAATACCTCATGTTCCATCTCCTTCAGCCGCTCCTCAGTGCTTCCCTCCTTGACTGGTCCCTTCAGATCCTCCTTATGGAGGTCACCATCCTGCACACGAAGGATATGGGGGTGCTTCTTCACCTCAACGAGGTAAGGGTTGATAACGTTGACGACGAAGTTCTCCTTGGGGGAACTTGGGGAAGCCATGGCACCTAGGTCTAGCTGAAAGTTTTTCTGGCAGAAACAGATCGAAAAGAAAACACATGAAATCGCGAGATACATTGCCGGAACAATCCGGGAAAATATATAGCAAAAATTTCTGCACAGAAAGGAAGGTAATGGGTCAAAGTGGAATCGGAGACGGATCCCTGGGTGCCCAGGCGGCCTCCCGGCGCGGCCAGGGGTGGGGCCGCGCTAGGGGGGCGACTGGGCCCCTGGAGCTGGTCTCCGGCTCCACTTTGGCCTTAAATTTTCAATATTTTGCAAAAACTCTATAACGACCCGATCCCGAATAGGACCAAAGTCTCTGTGATCTGTGCCAGTCCCTGGATCAACTTGCTGGCACACACAGTACTCGATGGATAACAGAATAAATCACATGTCTTTTATTACATCGGAGAGTTCAAAATAAATATTTTATTACAATAGCATGGCTTAAGGCCATCAAAAGCTGCGGAAGCAATAGTAGTAGTAGTGGTCCATCCGACTCCACGGCAAAACGTTGAGTATAGTTCAATAACCTATTCACACCTTAATCACCGCCAGAGAAATCTGCAAAAATCGTACAACCCAAATAGGGTCAGTACTTTGAATGTATGGCAAGTCATACCAAGGAGAATAAATAAAGTCCTACAATACATGCATTTGGCTGGTGGAGCTTCTACATTTCAATTTGCATAAAGCCAAAAAAAATTCCTATAGAATAAGTGTTCCTAAAATAATTTCAGCAAGAACAAGCATAGGACAACCCATGGTAATTATACCCAAAATGATTAGTTAAAGATGATGAGATTTCTCAAAATTACCATAACTAGACGCTCAAATTGTCCAATACCGGGGACTCGGCTAATCGATTAGATTTATACGCTCTGCAGAGGTTTGTGCACTTTTCCCCACAAGACTCGACCACCTCCATTGGTATTTGCCACACTACACGTTGTATGGAAACAGGAAGGTCGAGACATGGTCTTTTAGAAGAGTTTCCCTTACTCTGGCGGTGCCCATCCCACCTACCAACACTACGTTCGTAGCACCACCTAGCAAGAGTCACTACTACTAATCAACCAAGCCAGAGCCCATAATAGCTTGTGGCTGCACACGTAAGCTTATAGCAATGACAATATGATAAAATCTTTTTAAGCCTGGGTGGCTTTCCGCAGTGATTACTGGCCATCTCCAGGTCACTTAGGCATCTCCACTGGTTCCTCCAGGGTGCCCCCAACCAATCCACCCAGGTAGTTCATTGAGTTTAACTTGGTCCTGATTTACTACAAAGTCACTCATCTCATCGTGAATTCACTCCCCAATCCACGTCTACAATAGCAAAGCACTACAATTACCTACATGATGGTGACAAGTTAAACCTACCACAAATGACTACTGGGTTTGCGTGAAAGTAAACTTCTACTTATGCATTCTAAGAAGAGGGGTACTACATGCAATAAAACATAGGTAAAATGGAAAATGATCAAAGGTAGACTTGCCTGGCTGCTGGTGATCAAACTCTAAGGACTAGAAGTACTCTGCTTCCCACTCTGGACAATCGATCGCAAACAAACAAGTGCAACCAATCAAAACATAATGCAAAAGAAAACGAAAACAATGTTTCGACAAACTTTGAAAAGAAAGAATGAAAAAGGTTTTGCAAAACAGAACAAAATTTGTGTAAAACTTATTGATGAAAGTTCTAAGTGATATGGATAATTTAGGATTTTGATTTGCGAAAAGAATCGGTAAAAAAAAGCTACGGTCATAAAGTTACGGCCAAACGAAGTTTGAATTTAAATATGTCCAAACTAATATTTTAAAATTTCAAAATTTTGAAAATAGGTTTCCACGGGATATAGGGATGAAAAACTTAAACGTGGGATTTGGTTTCGTTTAAAACTAATAAACGTGTAAAAAGATATAGGCATCTTCAAACTAGTTTGATAACTGTTGATGTATGAGAACTCTGCATAAGGTAAATTATTATCCCAACTGGATCCATAATCTAGTGCAAAAGCTCTCAGCATGTCTTCCAGAATTTGATTCACTCTCTCTATCTGCCCATCCGTCTGCGTGTGAAAAGCCGTCCTGAATTCCAGTCTGGTTCCCAAGGTTTCATGCAACTGGTGCCAGAATTTTGAGGTGAACTGAGTGCCTCTATCTGACACAATCTTCTTCGGGACTCCATGCAGACATACGATTCTCGACATATATATCTTTGCAGATTTGCACTCGTTTAGGTGGTTTTCACGGGGATGAAGTGAGCTATCTTAGTGAAACGATCCACCACTACCCAGATAGAATCATATCCTGATCGAGTCCGGGGTAATCCAGTGATGAAATCCATGCCAAGTTTATCCCATATACAATCGGGTATCGGCAAAGGTTGAAGTAACCCGGCCGGCTTCAGATGTTCTGCCTTCACTCTCTGACACACATCACACACTGCTACATATTCCGCAATATCCTTCTTCATACCGGTCCACCAGAATTTCTCCTTCAAGTCCAAATACATCTTGGTGTTGCCTGGGTGTATGGAGTAAGGCGAATCATGAGCTTCCTGAAGAATCAGCTTCCTGATCTCCAGGTTATTGGGCACGTAAATACGTTGTTCAAACCATAAGGTTCCATGTTCATCCTCACGAAATCCTTTGGCCTTTCCTTTTTCCATTCTTTCCTTTATCTCAGCAATGTATTTGTCCGTCTTTTGAGCCTCGTGGATCTTTTCCAACAATGTGAATTGAATCTCCAGAGTGGCGATAAATCCTTGAGGAACAATCTCCAATCGGAGGTCTCTGAGGTCATCGCATAATTCTTGAGGTAAACCTCCTGCTATGAGAGTATTAACATAACTCTTCCGGCTCAAAGCATCAGCCACAACATTGGCCTTTCCTGGGTGATAGTGCAATCTCATATCATAATCTTTAATGATCTCTAACCACCTCCTCTGCCTAAGGTTCAACTCCTTCTGTGTGAAGATATATTTCAAACTCTTATGATAAGTGTACACATCACAACTATTCCCAACAAGGAAATGTCTCCAGGTCTTGAGTGCATGCACTACGGCTGCTAACTCCAAATCATGTGTGGCATAGTTCACTTCATGAGGTCGAAGCTGACGTGAGGTGTAAGCTACGACCTTTCCGTCTTGCATAAGGACACCTCCAAGTCCTTGACGAGAGGCATCACAATACACTTGAAAATCCTTGTCTATATTAGGCAAAATCAGCACTGGGGCTGTAACCAACCTTTTCTTCAATTCTTGAAAACTTACGTCACATTCTTCCGTCCACACTAACTTGGTTTCCTTCTTCAAAAACTCCGTCATGGGCTTGGCGATCTTGGAGAAACTCTCAATGAATCTCCGGTAATATCCCGCAAGTCCAAGAAAACTACGGATTTCAGTGACTGATGTGGTTGCAATCCATTCCGTTACTGCTTCAACCTTGGAAGGGTCCACTGCTATGCCTTCACCTGACACAACATTCCCAATAAATCCCACCTCCTTCAACCAAAACTCACATTTACTGAACTTAGCATAGATTTGATGTTCTCTGAGCTTCTCCAAAACTAAGCGCAGATGTTCTTCATGCTCCTCTTCATTCTTGGAGTAGATCAAGATATCATCTATGAATACCACAACAAACTTGTCCAAAAACTCCATGAATATCTTGTTCATCATACTCATGAAGTATGCAGGGGCATTGGTCAAACCAAAAGACATGACTGTATACTCATAAAGTCCATATCTGGTGGTGAAAGAGGTCTTGGGTATATCTTGTTCTCGAATCTTCAACTGGTGGTATCCAGATCGAAGATCGATCTTGGATAAAACACTAGCTCCTTCCACTTGATCAAACAAATCATTGATCATTGGTAGAGGGTACTTGTTCTTGATAGTCACCTCATTTGATGAGCGATAATCCACAACCATTCTTAGGGTTCCATCTTTTTTCGCCACTAAGAGCACTGGGGCTCCCCAAGGTGATGAACTCGGACGTATATACCCTTTCTCCAACAACTCCTCAATATGTTTCTTAACTTCTTCCAGGTCGTTTGCGGGCATTCTATACGGTCTCTTGGATATTGGTCCGGTGCGTGGCAACAAATCAATCAAGAACTCAATGTCTCGATCCGGTGGCATTCCGGGCAATTCCTCCGGGAATACATCAGGGTACTCCTTGGCTATCGGCACTTCCTCCAGGCTAACCCCATTAAGTGAGTATACCTGGACCTTTCTAGGCTTATGCTTGGACACATACTTGATCCTATTTCCCTCTGGACTGGTGAGAGAAATCGATCTTCTAACACAATCAATGTTGCCGTCATACTTCGACATCCAATCCATGCCTAGATTGACATCTAATCCTTGTGACTTCAGGATGATCAGGTCTGTGGGGAAAGCATGCTTGCCAATGGCGAGGTTCAACTGGGGACAACCTATGCCTGCCACCATCACGGCTCCCGGGGAACTCACCATAATGGGCATACTAAGGGTCTTGGTAGGAAATCCATACTTATCCAAAACTACCCTTGATATAAATGAATGTGATGCACCAGTATAAAAAAGAACTAATACCGGATGAGAGTTTAGGAAAATCTTACCAAACACTGCATCTGGCTGTTCATAGACTTCCTCCACATTGACATGATTCACTTGTCCCTTGGCGAAAGGATTTGGCTTCTTATTTCTAGAATTTCCATTGTCATTTCCATTCTTGTTCTCAGGACAATGTGTTGAGTAGTGTCCTTTATTGTTGCACTTGAAGCAGGTGATCTAACTCAGAACCTTCCTCACTGGTGCAGTATTGTTGGGACGGTGTTGATTCCCATTTCCTCCATTTCCATTTCTAGGGCCACCATGATTGTTTCCATGGTTCCCATGCTAAGAATGGCCTCCATGGTTATGATGGTTGTGTCCTCCAAACTTGGTGTGGCCTGATCCACCATATCCCGAGAATGGTGCGGAACCGGGCTTCTGCTGAGCTCCAGAGTGAAACTTTCCCTAATCGTACTTCCTCTTGCGATTCTCCATTATCTGATGCTTGCCTTCAAGAATGATAGCCTTGTCCACCATCTCTTGATAATTAGCAAAAGTTGCCACTGTCAGCTGAACGCCAAGCTCATCATTTAGTCCCTCCAAAAACTTCTCTTGTTTAGCGGCATCCGAGGCCACATCTCCTGGAGCATAACGGGACAGCTTGTTGAACTCCTCCACATATTCTGCCACTGAATGGCCTCCTTGGCGTAAGTTGCGGAATTCCCTCTTCTTGAGACTCATAGCTCCAGCTGAAAACTGAGCCGTGCGGAATGCCTGCTGGAACTGATCCCAAGTCACATTGGCCATGGGGTATGTGGTGGTATAGTTATCCCACCATGCGGCTGCAGGTCCATCCAGCTGGTGCGAGGCGAACCTCACTTTCTCCCCATCAGTGCATCCAGCGGTTGCCAGCTTCCTTCCCATATTACGAAGCCAATCATCAGCCACAATCGGCTCTGGGCTGCTGGAGAAAATGGTGGGTTCAATCTCAGGAAACGGGTGAGACTATCCACCGGAGGCGGTGGTGGTGGAGGTGGTGGTGCATTGTTGTTGTTGGTGTTCATGTTCTGCACCAGAAGCTGCATCAACTTGTTTTGGGTCTGAAGCAACTGCTCTAGGCCGGGGATTCCACTCCCTCATCCACTTCCGGAAGGGTCCCTTCTTGGTGGCATCTGTTGGGTTAGAATAGATGAGATATAGAAAGAGAAAAGAGCCTAAGGGGAAAACACTACCCATATGCAAAAATGATAGCAAAGTTTCAATTCAATTCACCCAAATCAAGTTTCAAACAAGCAACCTAAGATAATCCATGTCACAAAGTCGAAATGGTAACTCTAAAAAGACGATAGATCGAAACTCTACTCGAGTACCTAAGGATAATCATCTATGATGGTGGTCTGTAACTAATTTGAGTCTGTAGAAGACTCGCTCATCTCAACGTCGTTTGGCCCTTCATAGTCCTTATCCTGGCTAACGTATTCTCCATCAGAGTTGTCATTCTGGATGTTTTCTCCATGGTACAGCTTCTCTTCCACTTCTTCCAGCAGTAGCTTCACCTCTTCATGCTTCTTAAGTAGCGTGTTGATTTCATCCTCGTACCCTTCACGAGTTTCCTTGAGTTCCTCCTCCAGCTCCTCTTGGCGGATGGCCAGCTTCCTGGAGGTCTTCATGCCACGGTGCATCACCTTCTCCAAGTTGAGGATGTGCTCCACCAGGTCTTGGATATAGGATGATATAGTGTCGTCCTCAACGGTGCGCACAATATCTCCATGTTGATCCAGACGTCCGCACGCCATGAAGGTGGTTCCCTTGAGATCCTCTTTGTATTCCTCGTGGATGCCTCCGAGGGAGGTGTGTGATGCGATGCTCTGGCCCAAACTCCAAGTTGGTGCCTCCAATAAGAAGTCAATAGGCTTGATGTTCTTCCCGAAGGTGCGTCCTGGAATGTGGACGTTGATCCTCCAGCATCTATCTTCTGGCGTCGAGGTCTTGAGGGTTCCAGTGAAACTGGGCAGGCCGATCTTCAGGTACTTGGTGATCTTCATCAGGCGTCCCCCAAAAGGCATGGTCTCAACGGGCTGGGTGAACCGGGTCATGGCAGTCGACATCTTTATTTTTAAAAGAGAGAACTTAGATTTGAATAGACAAGGATACGAGAACAAAGAAAAGTAGAAGGTTTGCAAAATAAAATTTTGTCCTATGGCTTTTCCATTTCTAAGGTCACGTCCTACAGTCAACATGTGCTCTGATACCATCTTGTAACGACACGATCCCGAATAGGACCAAAGTCTTTGTGATCTGTGCCAGTCCCTGGATCAACTTGATGGCACACACAGTACTCGATGAATAACAGAATAAATCACATGTCTTTTATTACATCGGAGAGTTAAAAATTAATATTTTATTACAATAGCATGGCTTAAGGCCATCAAAAGTTGCGGAAGCAATAGTAGTAGTAGTGGTCCATCCGACTCCACGGCAAAACGTTGAGTATAGGAAAATAACCTATTCGCACCTTAATCACCGTCCGAGAAATCTGCAACAACCGTACAACCCAAATAGGGTCAGTACTTTGAATGTATGGCAAGTCATACCAAGGAGAAGAAATAAAGTCCTACAATACATGCATTTGGCTGGTGGAGCTTCTACATTTCAATTTGCATAAAGCCAAAAAAAGTCCTAGAGAATAAGTGTTCCTAAAATAATTTCAGCAAGAACAAGCACAGGACAACCCATGGTAATTATACCCAAAATGATTAGTTAAAGATGATGAGATTTCTCAAAATTACCATAACTAGACGCTCGAATTGTCCAATACCGGGGACTCGGCTAATCGATTAGATTTATACACTCTGCAGAGGTTTGTGCACTTTTCCCCACAAGACTCGGCCACCTCCATTGGTATTTTCCACACTACACGTTGTATGGAAACAGGAAGGTCGAGACATGGTCTTTTAGAAGAGTTTCCGTTACTCTGGCGGTGCCCATCCCACCTACCAACACTACGTTCGTAGCACCACCTAGCAAGAGTCACTAGTACTAATCAACCAAGCCAGAGACCATAACAGCTTGTGGCTGCACACGTAAGCTTATAGCAATGACAATATGATAAAATATCTTTAAGCCTGGGTGGCTTTCCGCAGTGATTACTGGCCATCTCCAGGTCACTTAGGCATCTCCACTGGTTCCTCCAGGGTGCCCCCAACCAATCCACCCAGGTAGTTCATTGAGTTTAACTTGGTCCTGATTTACTACAAAGTCACTCATCTCATCGTGAATTCACTCCCCAATCCACGTCGACAATAGCAAAGCACTACAATTACCTACACGATGGTGACAAGTTAAACCTACCACAAATAACTACTGGGTTTGCGTGAAAGTAAACTTCTACTTATGCATTCTAAGAAAAGGGGTGCTACATGCAATAAAACATAGGTAAAATGGAAAATGATCAAAGGTAGACTTGCCTGGCTGCTGGTGATCAAACTCTAAGGACTAGAAGTACTCTGCTTCCCACTCTGGACAATCGATCGCAAACAAACAAGTGCAACCAATCAAAACATAATGCAAAAGAAAATGAAAACAATGTTTCGACAAACATTGAAAATAAAGAATGAAAAAGGTTTTGAAAAACAGAACAAAATTTGTGTAAAACTTTTTGATGAAAGTTCTAAGTGATAGGGATAATTTAGGGTTTCGATTTGCAAAAAGAATTGGTCAAAACCGAGCTACGGTCATAAAGTTACGGCCAAACGAAGTTTGAATTTAAATATGTCCAAACTAATATTTTAAAATTTAAATTTTTTTAAAATAGGTATCCACAGGTTATAGGGATGAAAAACTTAAACGTGGGATTTTTTTTCGTTTAAAACTAATAACCGAGTAAAAAGATATAGGCATACTAAGAATAGGGGGTAATCGGCAAAAATAGAAAATAGATAATTAGATCTAAGTCCCTGGCTATCGTGTGAATAGGGGGCCCTAAAATTCTAATCTAGTGAACGTTCTCTAAAGAAATAAATAAATAACATTTCGTTTTTTTTTTACAGAACTTTTTTTTCTAATTCATCTTCTACACAGAGAAGAACATCACGCACGTATAGAGGAGTTGGCCGGCGGCGGATCTTCGTGGGGCGGCGGCTCCGGCGGGGATTGGCGACGAGGGAGTGGTCAAGGAGGAGCGGCTGGGCGTGGGGAGGCGGGGGGTGGTGGCGGCGGTCTTTGGCGACGTTGGGGTTGGCTGGGACGAGGCGGTGCTCCGGCAAACTCTGGCGGGCGCGCGACTCCAGGGAGAGTTCTACAGAGCACGAAAAAGAGAAAAACGTTGTCTAAGAGATGCGCAACGACAAGGGAAACCGATTTCTAGAGTTTGGGGTCTCGTTATGGCTTACCGACGACGTGATCGACGCCGAGGTGAAGCTCGACCGGCAAACTTCGGTGAGCAAATACGTGGGCTACGGTGCGGGGTTTGGCTAGCTTTTCGGGGGATTTGGACGAGGTGAACAAGGGGCACGTAGGGGTGGTTTAAATAGGGGAGAGGGTGTCCAGGTGCGTGCTCCCGGAGGCAAAATCCGGCGAGTGCGAAATCTCCGGCGAGGTCATGATGGCGGCTTAAAGGCGCCATTAAGTTGTCGGGGCGAAGGAGAGGGAAGGTGCGGGATGCGCGAAGTTGCTCGGGGAAGGAAAGGGGGCGAAAGAGGCGGCCGGGGCGCGGAAGTCGCGGCGGTGTCCGCGGTTGTGCCGTGCGTTGCGTCCATGCAGCTTCTGCACACACATGCGGGAGGAGCGAGACGAGGGTGCGGCTGGGCCTGGGCAGCTGGGCCGGCCTGCTAGGCTGGCCTGGCGGCCGAGTTTTTTTTAGGCACAAACTTCTATAGATTTACATAAAGTAAAATACAGTTAAAAAATTACTTAGTAATTTTCTAAAATATTAGAATAATATAAGGAAAAAAATACTGTTAACTTTTCCTGGCCTAAATAAAATAATAAAATAAATCTTTACAAAATAAATTCAATAAAACTCCAATAAACCTCAAAATATTTATAGAGCCTAGGGTGAATATTCCTAGCTCAAAGGCAATTTTATAAAATGTGCAAATAATTTGTAAAGTCATTTCGGAAAAATTAATAAATTCCAAAAGAAATTTTAGGATTCATTAAATTCCCAAAATGCTTTATTAACTCCAAATAAAAAGTTTCCAATATTTTCTTAACCCTTTTTTTTACGTTGAAGAAGTCTTTTTATCTTCTCTCTTGATTTTTATTGGGTTAAAATAGATTAGAAAGAAAATCCAGAAAATCCAATATGAATGGAAACAATTATATGAAAAAATGATTTTATTAACATCCAAATTTACAAAATATGGGATGTTACAAACTCGTAATCTGGAACTTTTATGGCGGTTTCGCGATGTTTCCTTACCGTAATACATACCTTTCCTTATTTTGCTTCTGCTGGTGTCTGAAACAAGGCTGCAACATGTTCTTCATGAGTTGTTGTGTATACCAAATCCACATCAACATTGGCAGGGTCTCCTGCTATGTAATGCTTAAGTCTTTGCCCATTCACCACTTGAGGTTTGGTGCCTTCAAAATTGTTAATCTTGATCGCACCCGAGCGGTAGAATTCCTCAATATGAAATGGCCCTTCCCACCTAGAAAGTAGTTTACCTGGAGAAAACCTTAAACGGGATCTAAACAACAAAACTTTATCACCAACATTAAATTCACGTTTCAGAATCCTCCTATCGTGCCACTTCTTTACCTTTTCCTTGAACATTTTAGCGCTCTCGTAAGCTTCACTTCTCCACTCATCTAGAGAAGTCAAGTTCATGAGACGCTTTTCACCAGCTAATTTCGGGTCAGCATTAAGCTCTCTAATAGCCCAGAAAGCTTTGTGTTCTAATTCTAGTGGCAAAAGGCAAGCCTTGCCATAGACCAACTTATAGGGAGACATGCCCATGGGTTTTTTGTAAGCAGTTCTATACGCCCACAAAGCATCTCCTAACTAATTCGACCAATCTTTTCTATTTCTATTGACTGTCTTCTGTAAGATCAACTTGATCTCTCTATTGGTGAGCTCAACTTCCCCACTAGTTTGAGGGTGATACGGTGCAACAATTCTATGATTGACATCGTACTTGGCTAAAGCTTTTCTAAAAGCTCCATGTGTAAAGTGCGAACCCCCATCAGTCATGAGGCACCTGGGTACTCCAAACCTAGGAAAAATTACATCCTTGAGTATTTTCAAAGATGTCTTGTGATCAGCACTTTCAGTGGGGATTGCCTCTACCCACTTGGTAACATAATCAACAGCAACTAAAATGTGAGTGTACTTGTGAGAGGGAGGAAAAGGACCCATAAAACCAAAACCCCAGCAATCAAAAGGCTCAATCACTAGAGAGTAATTCATAGGAATCTCATTCCTCCTACTAATATTACCAACTCTTTGACACTTATCACAGGACAAAACATCACTTCTAGCATCCTTAAAGAGAGTAGGCCAATAAAAACCTGATTGAAGAACCTTATGTGCGGTCGTCTCACTAGCATGATGTCCTCCATATGGACGGTCGTGACATTGTTTGAGAATGTCCTTCTGCTCGTGTTCTGGTATGCATATTCTCACGATCCAATCTGGACCTTCTTTGAAAATATGTGGGTCATCCCAAAAGTAATTCCTCAAATCATGAAAGAACTTCTTCCTTTGCTGAAATGTTCAACATGGAGGCAAAAACTGTGCAACGATAAAGTTAGCATAATCTGCAAACCAAGGATCGGAGAGAGATTGTACTTTTACAACAACTAGCTCTTCGTCTGGAAAACTGTCGTTGACTGGAATGGGATCATGCAGTATATCTTCCATCCTTGAAAGATTATCCGCCACCGGATTGTCTGCTCCTTTCCTATCGAAAATCTGTAAATCAAATTCTTGAAGAAGGAGTACCCATCGGATGAGTCTTGGTTTGGCATCCTTCTTTTCCATAAGAAACTTAATGGCAGCATGGTCAGTATGAACAATAATCTTAGAATCAACAATATACTTCCTAAACTTATCACAAGCAAACACTACTGCTAAGAATTCCTTCTCAGTAGTAGCATAATTCTTTTTAGCACTATCAAGGGTTTTGCTAGCATAATATATAACATTCAATTTCTTATCAACCCTTTGTCCTAAAACAGCTCCAACAGAAAAATCACTAGCATCACACATAATTTCAAAAGGTAAATTCCAATCAGGTGGGTGTACTATAGGAGCGGTTATTAAAGATTTCTTAAGAGCTTCGAAGGCTTCCTTACAATCTTCATCAAAAACAAAAGGAACGCCCTTCTGGAGAAGATTAGTGAGGGGTCTCGAAGTCTTAGAAAAGTCTTTAATAAATCTTCTATAGAAACCAGCATGACCGAGAAAACTACGAATACCTTTGATGTCCCTTGGATAGGGCATCCTTTCAATTGCTTCGATTTTGGCCCTGTCCACCTCAATTCTCCTCTCAGAAATCTTGTGGCCAAGAACAATTCCCTCGTTGACCATAAAATGGCACTTCTCCCAGTTAAGCACCAAATTTGTCTCCTCACATCTCTGCAAAACTTTATTAAGGTTGTGGAGGCAATGGTCAAAAGAGGTTCCATAGACGGAGAAATCGTCCATGAATACCTCCACAATTTCTTCACAAAAACCATGAAAGATAGCATACATACACCTTTGAAAAGTAGCAGGGGCATTACATAAACAAAAAGGCATACTTCTGTAAGCATATGTACCATAGGGACAAGTAAAAGTGGTCTTCTCTTGATCAGCAGTGTTAACATGAATTTGAGAGAAGCCAGAATAACCATCAAGATAACAAAAGTGAGTATTTTTGGATAACCTTCAAAGCATTTGGTCGATGAACGGCAACGGGTAGTGGTCCTTCCTGGTTGCCTTGTTCAGCTTCCTGTAATCAATACACATTCTATATCCAATAATAATTCTCTAAGGTATTAGTTCATTCTTATCATTAGGAACCACAGTTGTTCCTCCTTTCTTTGGAATACAATGAACCGGGCTTATCCACTTACTATCAGCTATAGGGTAGATAATACCTGCGGCTAGAAGCTTGAGAATCTTGGTCCTTACAACGTCCATCATCTTCGGATTCAACCGTCGTTGATGATCAACAACTTGTTTAGCATCAGGCTCAAGGTTGATGGTATGTTGACAAATAGATGGACTAATCCCCTTAAGGTCATCAAGGGTATAGCCAATTGCACCTTGATGTTTGCGGAGTACTTCCAATAGTCGCCCTTCTTCATACCCTGAAAGGTTAGAATTGACAATAACAGGATATACTTTCTTTTCATCTAAATAAGCATATTTGAGCGTATCGGGAAGAGGTTTAAGATCAAATACTGGATCTTCTTTTGGTTTCGATAAAATTCCCAAAGGCCCAACTGGAAGGTTGTGCTTTAGGATAGCAGGTTGTCTCAAGAATATTTCGTCCATCTCATTTCTCTCCTGCATATGCAAATCATTCTCGTGGTCCTCCATATACTACTGCAAAGGATCATTAGGAGGAATAGCAATGGAAGAAATATCTTCAATAATCTTATCATTAATAGGAAAATTAGTACCACGAGGCTTCTTAGAGAACCTATAAAAGTTAAATTCATATGGCTCACCATTGAATTCAACAGAAACTTTACCTTTCTTGCAATCTATTATAGCTCCGCAAGTTCTGAGAAAAGGTCTACTGAAAATAATAGGACAAAAATCATCCCTTACTGAACCAAGTACTAGAAAGTCGGTAAGATATTTTACCTTTCCGCATAAGACTTCAACGTCTCTCACAATTCCGATAGGAGAGATAGTTGCTCTGTTTGCAAGATGAATAGTAACATCAACTTCTTCAAGTTCACAAGGTGAAATCTCACCCATGATCTCTTGATCAAGTGAATACGGGATAGCACTAGCACTCGATCTCAAATCGCATAGCCCATAATAATTGTGATCGCCTATTTTAAAAGATACTACTGGAGTACCTGAAATTGGGCCTTTATTCTTGGCTATGACAAGGTTAGTGGAAACAACACAAAAATTTATATTGGAATCTAAAGCATCATTAGTAATAAGATCCTTAACCAATGCAACTCTAGGATCGACCTTGATCTGGTCCTCAGGCTCATCAATTCTTCTCTCACTTTTATTTATTATGCCTGTCAAAAAAGAGTGCTCCCTTATTCTTACGGGAAAAGGGGGTTTTTGATATATAACTGCAGGCAAAATAGGTCAGCAACATGAATATCAATAGGTAATTCTTTGAAGGTTTTATGATGCTGATCCTTCTTCCTCTTAGAAGAGTCAATATGAGAGGCAAAGTCCTTCCAAAAATCAATAATCAGATGGGAATCAAGACCAATCTTAGAGCAAAAGGTATTAAAATAATCAGTTTTCACATAGCTCTCTATATAATCATGCTCATAATTTATAGTGGATTCAATACCTTTATCTATTTCCCAATCTTCGGTATTCTTCTGGATCCTTTCAAGGAGATACCATCTTTCTTCAACGCTTTCGTCTGAAATACCCCACTAGAGGAGGCATCCAACATCTCCTTATCCTGATGAGAAAGTCTAGCATAAATGTCGGGACCCGGGGTTAGCGTATGCAAGTCCCGTTACAACACAATCATATGGAGAGCCGAGAGCCGTACCCACTTGTCTAAGCAGACAAGGCCAAGCACAGAACGCTCTCGGAAAGCATCGAACGTGAGGGGCATCCCATCCAGGACGGATGATCAACTGAGATGGGTCCTCATCGTTCGTACACAAGTCTAAATGAGATGGGTGGTGAACTCCCATACTCATAGACAAGTCGCCTCAACCATACTATCGATCGTATTATAACACTTACATAGACTTACTCCAGCCCGATCACTTAGTCGGGGTCTAGGGCGGGCTTGATCATACAACAAAGTGTGCACGTGACAGAGTCACCAACAATCGCATCGCGATGCCCCAAGCTGCGCACATCTAAGGGCCACTTGGTGTATAAAAGACCGCCAGCCAGATCACAACTAAGGTCTCGAAAACCCATACTAAGACATGCATGTTATAGTCATACACGCATCACACATGCCCAGTATGAACAGCAGGTATCATTGCAATTCTATACAAAGTTTACAACTTTATTGATAACTCTTACAGAGTGCACACAGAGATCACAAGTCTGTGATCCAACATTACATCAAACATGCGGAAGCAAAGTAGGTCTGAGTACAAACAAGTTTAACAAATGGCTTAGAGAAGCCTTATCTATAAACAAGCCCTTCCACGAGGGACCAGTCGTCTGACTGGGACTACGGTAGCTTGATCAGTCGTTGAGCTCCAGGAAGAATCCACCTTCGGGGTCAGTGGGTTCATCTAAAACATAGAATAAGGAAACGTGAGTACAAAGTCGTACTCAACAAGACTTACGGAGGAACTATACTACTCATGCACATGTATCAAGGTAAAGGGAGGTGGGGTTCATAAGCAGAAGTGCCAGCTTTGACTTGGCTAGCCCTGAACTACGAGTACCAGACTTAAGGTAGGAAGCGTACACGAGTCCACTACATGTCTCCAACCAATTACACCACTATGTGCCTTCCTCGACTTCCCACGAGAAAGCATGCCATAGCAATCACGCTTATCTTGGCAAGTTTTATAAGTATCCATTGAAGTTGTCTAATAATCAAGCTAAGATTTCCAAGAAGTCCTTAACCGCGGACGCGGCTATTCGAATAGTTTTTTTAACCCTGCAGGGATGTACCGCTACACACACACACGCATCAGTTACCGCCTAGGAGTGGGACCCTTCAAGCGGGTACCGGCGAGGATGTTGCCACGACACTTCGCCCACAGCTCCGTTCTAGTCCAAAGAGTCGCCTATCTAAGGGGGATCCGTAAGGAAGTCCGGCCGAGGTTACAGTACAGCGTCAAACGATGTGTGCAGGGTCCCAAGCCGGTCTGAGTAGCCGTTCATCCACTTCACAGACCATTCCACAACCCTACCAGAACTTGCGAACTAATGCGACTTCTGGGGTTCGAACGGGGTGAGGTACTAGGTCGAGAGGGGCCAGTGAGCGCAATGTGTGGTTGCACTCTTCTTCTTGGATCACCACACAAGAACTCGGACTTAAGGCGGTGTTCAACGAGACAACCCACTGTGTACTCCTACACAGCCTCTCATCGTTCACCTTGTATTAGGGTAGATTCACCAAGACATTTCCACCATCATCAACATGATCACTAACATCCCGACTCACAAAAGAGTAACCTCATCGTAACTCTAAGCATGCAATAAGGAGTAACAGTTGCAGGGGCCACATGATATCAACCAACTCCTACATTTTCTAGGATTGTGGTTTGCTTACTACTGTGACAAATGATAGGTCATGCAAAGGAATGGGTTATCTATGCGGTAGAAATGTAGCATTGTAATCATCCTAAACAATGCATAAGCGAGACTGAGAGAGAAGTGGGATTTTATCGACATGATCAATGGGGGTTTGCTTGCCTTGCTGACGAGGTTCAAACACAGTGTCTTCAACGAAGGGGTCGCCTCCGGTTCCAGTTGCACGTCTATCGAGCAAACAAAGCAATCAAGGGATAAATATACTTGCAATGCTCAAGCACATGATCAACATTGTAGTGTGATGTTCATGGTCACAATGTGTTGGCAAATCCATTTAAAAGAAGCCAATTGCAAAGTCATTTGCAAATGTACCTCAAATTTGAATTCAAATTAAAGCCATATGGATGTTTGCCACTGTTAACCCAATTTAAATTGGTCAAACATAAAAACAAAGTCCATATTCAAATTCTTGGATTTTTCTAATAATTTTAGACATATTATATGCCTTATTTGGAGTTGAAATGAATTAGTTATGAATTTCCAAAGTTTATTGCATTTTCTGGATTTTTCTGAATTTCTTTTAATCTGTAAAAGGGTTTATTGCGTCAGCACTGAGTCAGCGTGACATCAGGGGGTTGACTCAGTCAAACTGACATGGGGGCCCTACCTGTCATTGACACAGGGGTTAATCCCCTCAGTATTTAATCAAACAGAGAGCATTAGGGAGGGTCGGGCCCTCTGGCAGTGACCCATGGTCACTTAACCCAGGGGGTTAAGCCCCTAATTAAGCGGCCTCGCCGGCGGCACGTCGCCGGTGACTCCAGCACGGCGGCGCCCACAAGGGAGGGCGTTCCAGGGGGTTATCTGGTGCGCTGATTGCACTGTTGGGACCCCCGTGCTCCCGCGCGTCGAGGGAGGTAGGCCAGCGTCTCGGGGGTGGCCAGAGTCGTCGCCGGGGTTGAAGACGGCGGAGGCCGTGGTTCTGTTTCGACGAGGAGGTCACTAGCGTGCGCAAAAAAGAGAATGGAGAGAGGCGTTGGGTTACTGGAGCCTGCAGAGGCAAAAGGGGCGTCCTGGCATGGTCTTGGGAGCACGGGAGCGAGCACAGCTTCACCCATGGCGGCGGCATGTCTCAGCTCCCATGGCGAATCGCAAACGAGGACAAAGGAGGAGCCATAGATGGGTGGGGATAAACAAGGAACTCACTCTGAGTCTAATGGTGGTGACGGCGAGGCCGGGGAGTTAGCAACGGCAGAGAAATTGCGCGTCGATCTTCACGGCGGCCGGAGTGAGGTGGCGATGCTGGCGTTGGTTGTGGAAGCTCCCGGGCTCGATTGAAAGGGGGAAACGACGGAGGAGTGTGTTGCGGATCTTCTGGACCAGCTGGTGCAGCTCGAGCTGGCCGGTGGCCACGGCTGTGCGCGTCGGCGCTCTCCGGCGATCTTCTGTCTTCGAGAAATCCGGCGAGAGCAGGCGATGAGGTGAGCCGTGATTGAGGGGAAAAAGTGCGGAGGCTTCTGGGAGCTCACGTGGCGAGAGGGAAGGGCCTGGGGTGGCCTAGACGCCTCTCCACGTCGAGGTGGTCGTCGGCGTGCTCCCAAACCTCCACCGAGCTGCTTCGGGGGGAGGGGAGAAAGACGACAGGAGGAGGCCGGGCTGGGCCTGGCTAGGTGGGCTGCGGGGGGGGGGGGTTAGTTTGGCCTCTTTGCCCAGGTAAGCCTTTTTCTCTTTTCTTTCTTATTTTTTTTCTATAATTTGTTCTAGCTAGTTTATTTAAATACCTAGCCATTTTACAAAATGCTCATAAATTTTATATGGCCTCACAACAAATGTGCCTAGCCACTTATAAAGTTTGGGAATTTTTAAAATTCAAATAGTTTGAACTTTAATTAAAATAGGGTTTAAATTTAAATCCAAGCTCCGGTTTGAATATTTGAAAAATCCATGAGCATGGGGTTGCTACCACATCACTTGATATGTGATCACACTGATTTATGGGACTTTTCAAAAATGCAAATAGGAATTTTTTGGAGCAACTTTTATTCTGGTCATTTGAATTAAATTCATCTGGGGGGTTTCTTCTCCCATTTCAATTTATTTTTGAACTTTTTAACATGAATGCAATGTAGCTCTTGATCCTAGCACATACCTAACTTGGGGTTGTGACAACTCGCCCCCACTCAAAAGAATCTCGTCCTGAGATTTAGAAGTCATCGGGAGGAAGGAGGGGTACTCGGCACTGAGACGGTCTTCTCTTTCCCACACGGCTTATTTCTTAGAGTGGTGTGACCATTGTACTTTTAGAAACTTGATCTTCTGACGGCGAGTGATACGCTCTGCATAATCAAGAATACGAACGGGGTGCTCTCGATAAGAAAGGTCATCTTTGAGATCAAGCGTTTCATGGTCGACTTCGCGGATGGGGTCCTTGAAGCAACACCTAGGTTGGGACACATGGAATACATCATGTACTCGGGAAAGGTGCGGGGGTAGTTCAAGTTGGTAGGCAACTTCTCCACGTTTAGCAAGAATGCAGAAAGGTCCAATATAACGTGGGGCAAACTTGCCTTTGATACCGAATCGTTGGGTTCCCTTCAGAGGAGTAACCCGAAGGTAAGCCTTCTCATCCAGATTGTAGCTTTCTTTCCTATGATGACGATCATAGTAGCTTTTCTGACGAGAATGGGCTGCTTTCAATTGATCACGAACAATGCGAACTTGCTCTTCTACTTCCATGATCATATCCGGTCCAAAGAATTGTCTTTCACCGGTTTCTGACCAGTTTAGGGGTGTTCAACATCTTCGTCCATAGAGGACTTCAAAAGGAGCCATGTTTAGACTAGATTGGAAACTATTGTTATATGCAAACTCGGAGAATGGAAGAGACTTGTCCCAATTCTTTCCGAATGAGACAACACAAGCTCTGAGAATGTCTTCAAGAATTTGGTTAACCCTTTCAACTTGACCGCTAGACTGAGGATGGAAAGCTGTACTAAAGGAGAGATGAGTTCCCATAACATTCTGAAAGCTTCCCCAAAATCTAGAGGTGAAAAGGCTACCGAGATCAGAATTGATTTCCAAAGGAACACCATGAAGAGACACAATTCTAGAGACATACAAGTCCGCTATCTGGCTAGCAGTTATAGACTCGCGAACGGGAAGGAAGTGAGCATCTTTGGAAAGTCTATCAACGACAACGAAGATGGCATCATTTCCTTTCTGGGTTTTTGGAAAGCCAGTGATGAAATCCATACTGACTTTGTCCCATTTCCACTCGGGAATAGGCAAAGGTTGAAGAGTGCCAACAGGTCTTTGGTGTTCGGCCTTGATGCGACGACAAACATCACATTCGGCAACATACTGAGCAATTTTTCGTTTCATCCTAGTCCACCAAAATCTCTGGCGTAGGTCTCGGTACATCTTTGTGCTATCAGGATGAATCGAAAGGGGTGTATCATAAGCCTCCTTAAGAATTAGCCCCCTAAGATTGTACAACCAATCAAGTGCCAAAGAAAACGACACCTTGATCATTCATGGAGAAACATTTAGCAACTCCGCTAGCAATGTTCTTCTTGATCTCTCGGATACCACTATCACGTTTCTGGGCGGCTATGATTTTATCCTCAAGGGTTGGTTTCGCCACCAAGGTAGAAAGATAGCCATGAGGAACAATCTCAAGATTGAGCTTTCGAAATTCCTCATGAAGAAGTGGTTGACACTATTGTAACATGAGGTTGTTACAATGCGACTTATGACTTAGTGGATCAGCCATGACATTGGCTTTGCCTGGGGTGTAAGAAATTCCTAAGTCATAATATTTTATCAACTCTATCCAGCGTCTTTCCCTGAGATTAAGATCTGGCTGGGTGAATATATATTTGAGGCTTTGGTGGTCGGAATAGATCTCACAACGATTACCAAGGAGGTAATGTCGCCAAGTTGTCAGGGCATGAACTACGGCAGCGAGTTCAAGATCATGGGTAGGATAGTTCTCTTCATGTGGACGCAACTGGCGTGAAGCATAAGCTACCACATGTATATCTTGCATAAGTATGCATCCTATCCCTTGCCATGAGGCGTCACAAAAGATCTCGAATCCTTTTTGGTGTCTGGAGGTGCAAGTATGGGTGCAGAATTCAATCTTATTTTTAGCTCTTGAAAGCTTTCCTCGCACTTGGGATTCCATTGGAATTTCTTATCTTTCTTGAGGAGTTCAGTTAGAGGCTTTGCAACTTTAGAAAAGTTCTCAACGACGTGGTGGCAATAGCTTGCTAAGCCAAGAAAACTCCTAACTTGCTTAACCGATTCAGGTGGAGTCCACTCAAGGACGGCCTGAACTCTCTCGGGATTCACAGCAATGCCTTTTGCAGAAATCACGTGGCCTAAATAGGTCACTTCTGGTAGCCAAAATTCACACTTAGAGAACTTGGCATACAGGCGATGCTCTCGAAGTTTCATCAATACCAGCCTGAGATGCTCGGCATGTTCTTCTTCGTTCTTCGAGTAGATGAGAATGTCATCAAGATAAACTACAACAAATTTATCCAAGTACTCCATGAAGATCGAATTCATCATGCGCGAGAAAGTGGCGGGGGCATTGGTTAAACCGAAGGACATGACGGTGTACTCGTAAATACCATAACGAGTAGTGAAAGCCGTTTTTAGAATGTCCTCGTTTCGAATTTTGATTTTATGATAGCCTAATATCAAATCCATCTTGGAGAAGACAGAGGATCCAGCAAGCTGATCATAAAGATCATTGATCCTGGACAGTGGGTACTTGTTCTTTATCATCGCTAGATTTAGCGGGCGATAGTCTACACACATCCTTTCTGTTCCATCTTTCTTCGTTACGAACAGAACAGGGCAACCCCATGGCGATGATCTAGGGCGGATGAAGCCTTTTGCCAACAAAGCTTCAAGTTGGATTTTAAGCTTAGCTAACTCACGTGGGGCCATTTTGTATGGGTGTTTGGAAACTGGAGCGGTTCCTGGCATAAGATCCACTATGAACTCTACACATCTGTCGGGTAGCTAGATTTAAGGGGTTGGGTTACTGGATAGTTTTCCTGAGGATGACCATGGCTTACTAGGGGATACACCAGATATGTCAGAGTGGCAAAGTACCCAAACACGATGGTTGGTGTGGTTCTTCTGCCTAGAAGACATCTAAAGTGGGAGGAAGAGCTGCAATTGATTCAGTATAGGTTTCTAGAATAAAACCTACAACAAACTCTATGGAACTGTCGGGAATGCCACCTAACAAATCTTCTGGAAAGACATCCAAAAAAGATAGAAGGATTTTGCAAATGCATCAGATTATATATATACCTTGGATGACTCGGACAGCATAACGGCTGTAATTGTAAGAGAAAACAATTTCTTACAACACGGAAACAACACTTACATACGATGTAAGAAATCAGGAAGCACAACAACTCTAACAGACCGAACACAACTTTCCTACGGCTACAGGAAGCAAACAACGAGATGTTCTAGTAAGACATAGATGAGCCTAGTCCTATCTTCCCGTAGAACAAGATGAGGGTGACTCAGAACTCAGAACGATGAAGGTAAGGAGAAAAAGAATCCTTACGTTGTTCCCTTATATACCCAAAGTAACTATATAACTACAGAAGGCTAGACTCAACTTCGACCAAGGCTGATAATCCTACAGTCAGTCCTGCTCTGATACCAAGTCTGTCGGGACCCGGGGTTAGCGTATGCAAGTCCCGTTATAACACAATCATATGGAGAGCCGAGAGCCGTACCCACTTGTCTAAGCAGACAAGGCCAAGCACAGAACGCTCTCGGAAAGCATCGAACGTGAGGGGCATCCCATCCAGGACGGATGATCAACTGAGATGGGTCCTCATCGTTCGTACACAAGTCTAAATGAGATGGGTGGTGAACTCCCATACTCATAGACAAGTCGCCTCAACCATACTATCGATCGTATTATAACACTTACATAGACTTACTCCAGCCCGATCACTTAGTCGGGGTGTAGGGCGGGCTCGATCATACAACAAAGTGTGCACATGACAGAGTCACCAACAATCGCATCACGATGCCCCAAGCTACGCACATCTAAGGGCCACATTGTGTATAAAAGACCTCCAGCCAGATCAACACTAAGGTCTCGAAAACCCATACTAAGACATGCATGTTATAGTCATACACGCATCACACATGCCCAGTATGAACAGCAGGTATCATCGCAATTATCTACACAGTTTACAACTTTATTGATAAATCTTACAGAGTGCACACAGAGATCACAAGTCTGTGATCCAACATTACATCAAACATGCGGAAGCAAAGTAGGTCTGAGTACAGAAAAGTTTAACAAATGGCTTAGAGAAGCCTTATCTATAAACAAGCCCTTCCACGAGGGACCAATCGTCTGACTGGGACTACACTAGCTTGATCAGTCGTCGAGCTCCAAGAAGAATCCACCTTCGGGGTAAGTGGGTTCATCTAAAACATAGAATAAGCAAACGTGATTACAAAGGCGTACTCAGCAAGACTTACGTAGGAACTATACTACTAATGCACATGTATCAAGGTAAAGGGAGGTGGGGTTCATAAGCAGAAGTGCCAGCTTTGACTTGGCTAGTCCTGAACTACGAGTACCAGACTTGAGGTAAGAAGCATACACGAGTCCACTACATGTCTCCAACCAATTACACCACTATGTGCCTTCCTCGACTTCCCACAAGAAAGCACGCCATATCACTCACGCTTATCTTAGCAAGTTTTGTATGTATCCATTGAAGTTGTCTAATAATCAAGCTAAGCTTTCCAAGCAGTCCTTAACCACGGACGTGGCTATTCGAATAGTTTTGTTAACCCTGCAGGGGTGTACCTCTACACACAGACACGCATTAGTTACCGCCTCGGAGTGGGACCCTTCAAGCGGGTACATGCGAGGATGTTTCCACGACACTTCGCCCACAGCTCCGTTCTAGTCCAAAGAGTCGCGTATCTGCGGGGGCTCCGTAAGGAAGTCCAGCCGAGGTTCCAGTACAGCCTCAAACGATGTGTGCAGGGTCCCAAGCCGGTCTGAGTAGCCGTTCATCCACTTCGCAGACCGTGCCACAGCCCTACCAGAACTTGCGAACTAATGTGACATCTGGGGTTCGAACGGGGTGACGTACTAGGTCGAGAGGGGTCAGTGAGCCCAATGTGTGGTTGCACTCTTCTTCTTGGATCACCACACAAGAACTCGGACTTAAGGCGGTGTTCAACGAGACAACCCACTGTGTACTCCTACACAGCCTCTCATCGTTCACCTTGTAATAGGGTAGATTCACCAACACATTTCCACCATCATCAACATGATCACTACCATCTCGACTCAAAAAAGTGTAACCTCATTGTAACTCTAAGCATGCAATAAGAAGTAACAGTTGCAGGGGCCACATGATATCAACCAACTCCTTCATTTGCTAGGATTGTGGTTTTCTTACTACTGTGACAAATGATAGGTCATGCAAAGGAATGGGTTCATCTATGCGGTTGAAACGTAGCATTGTGATCATCCTAAACAATGCATAAGCGAGACTGAGAGAGAAGTGGGATTTTATCGACATGATCAATGGGGGTTTTCTTGCCTTGCTGACGAGGTTCAAACACAGTGTCTTCAACAAAGGGGGTGGCCTCCGGTTCTAGTTGCACATCTATCAAGCAAACAAAGCAATCAGGGGATAAATATACTTGCAATGCTCAAGCACATGATCAACATTGTAGTGTGATGTTCATGGTCACAATGTGTTGGCAATTCCACTTAAAATAAGCAAATTGCAAAGTCATTTGCAAATGTACCTCAAATTTGAATTCAAATTAAAGCCATATGGATGTTTGCCACTGTTAACCCAATTTAAATTGGTCAAACATAAAAACAAAGTCCATATTCACATTCCTTGGATTTTTCTAATAATTTTAGACATATTACATGCCTTATTTGGAGTTGAAATGAATTAGTTATGAATTTCCAAAGTTTATTGCATTTTATGGATTTGTCTGAATTTCTTTTAATCTATAAAAGGGTTTATTGCGTCAGCACTGAGTCAGCGTGACATCAGGGGGTTGACCCAGTCAAACTGACATGGGGGCCCTACCTGTCATTGACACAGGGGTTAATCCCCTCTCTGTTTAATCAAACAGAGAGCATTAGGGGGGTCGGGCTCACTGGCAGTGACCCATGGTCACTTAACCCAGGGGGTTAAGCCCCTAACTAAGCGGCCTCGCCGGCGGCACATCGTCGGTGACTCCAGCACGGCGGCGCCCACAAGGGAGGGCATTCCAGGGGGTTATCTGGTGCGCTGATTGCACCGTTGGGACCCCCGTGATCCCGCGCGTCGAGGGAGGTAGGCCAGCGTCTCGGGGGTGGCCAGAGTCGTCGCCGGGGTTGAAGACGGCGGAGGCCGTGGTTCTGTTTCGACGAGGGGGTTGCTGGCGTGCGCACAAAAGATAACGAAGAGAGGCGTTGGGTTCCTGGAGCGTGCAAAGGCCAAACGGGCGTCCTGGCATGGTCTTGGGAGCACGGGAGCGAGCACAGCGTCACCCATGGCGGGCGGCATGTCTTGGCTCCCATGGAGAATCTCAAACGAGGACAAAGTACGAGCCATAGATGGGTGGGGATGAACAAGGAACTCACCCTGAGTCTAATGGTGGTGACGGCGAGGCCGGGGAGTTAGCAACGGCGGAGAAATTGCGCGTCGATCTTCATGGCGGCCGGATCGAGGTGGCGATGCTGGCGCTGGTTGTGGAAGCTCGTGGGCTCGATTGAATGGGGGAAACTACGGAGGAGTGTGATACGCATCTTCTGGACAGGCTGGTGCAGCTCGAGCTGGCTGGTGGCCATGGCTGCACGCGTCGGCGCTCTCCGGTGAGGAGGTGAGCCGTGAGTGAGGGGAAATTTGCGGAGGCTTCTGGGAGCTCACGTGGAGAGAGGGCAGGGCCTAGGGTGGCCTAGACATCTATCGAGAAGCGTATACCAATCTGAAGCTTTATCTATAAGCGATACGGAGAACAATTTCTTCATGACAAACTCTATTGATACACCTGCAAGCTTAAGTAGTGAACATAGTTATGATAAATATAGCAAGTGTTCACTGGGATGTCTGTCTCCTGCATAACGATTAGCCAAAACACAATCGATAATACCAACTGGTATTTTATAAGGCACAATTTCAGTAGGGGGAGTAACAACCACCACAGATGTGGGGTGTTTCTCCGTAAGCAACGATCCAATAGCTAGGTTGTCCATACGGACAAAGAGCAGCAACAGCAAAATAAAAACAATCAATATAAAAATTTCCTTACCAGCTTCACTTACCAATAGCGCTATGCTCCCCGGCAACGGCGCCAGAAAACGTTACTTGATGACCCACAACCGTAAGGGATCTATTGCAGCGTTTTCGATAAGTAAGAGTGTCGAACCCAACGAGGAGCGAAAGGTATTGATAGATGATTTTGGACAAGGAATAACTGCAAGCACTAAAAGATAACTTTTTAGGGGTTTTCGATATAAGCAACAATAAGATAAAAGTAAGCAAAGTAAATAGCAGTGAAGAGCAGAAAGTGTCCCAATCATTTTGAGCAATGGATAAGCCTGGAAACTGAGCTTATAAAGACTAAAGCGTTCTTGAGGACACATGGAGAGGTAGTCACGTGCTTTCGCCATACTCCGTATCGATAACAAGCGTTGTGCTGATAAGTATTGAGTGGGTGAATCTATGCTAGCACACCTTCTAGACTAAGATAAGTGCACTCTTATGATTAAACATCTTGTAAGCATCCGCAAATACAAGATAGAAATTAAGGCAAAGCCTAACCACAGCAATAAGATCAAGGATCCATTATTTCCTTGTGCAAAAGTGTGCAAACTGGGGTTCAGGTTTCTTTCACTCCGACAACCCACCATAAGCATTATTTATACACAATGTATCCCCCTAGGTCCTTAATAAGGCGAAGTGTTGAGTGTTCGACTCACACGACACCACTAGGAAAATAACAACACAACTTAAATATCAAACATCATATGACTACTAACAACTAGTCTTCTCCCATGTCCTCAAGAACTAAAGTAACTACTCACAAGACATAAAAGAGATCATGATCAGAGGTGATAAATATATGATAAACAATCTGGACACAATGATATTTCTCCAACAAAACTCAATAGCATTCACCACAAAGTAGTAATCAACACCAATAGAGTAGAGAGGATAGAAAGTACAGATTACAACACAAGATAAACTTGTGAGGTGAGATTGGTTGAAGATGAAGATGGTGCTAATGTTGGGGATGATGTTGATGATGATCTCGATGATGCCCTTGACGATGGTGATGACGATGGCGATGATCTCCCCTTTCGGGAGGTGATCTCCTCGGCGGAATCTGCCCGCCGGAGAGCCCTTTTCTTCTCTGTAGGTTTCTGCCACGGAGTGGCGGCGGAACTCCGTAAAAGCTTCTCTCCTTTAGGTTTTCGAGGAACGAGGAGTATATAGGCCAAAGGGGGGAGCCGGGAGTGGCCCCAAGGCTTCAGGTGCCCTCCCGGCGCGGCCAGGGGTGGGGCCGTGCCAGGTGGCCGCCTGGGGCCCCCATGGCCCCCCTCTAGCCCCTCTTCGGCGTGTCTTCGTTAATCCCTCAGAAAATACCCTTCGTCGATTTTCAAGTAAGTTGGAGGTAATCTTCTTCAGCAACTCAGCGTCCACTTTTTACCGTTGAATCCTGCGTATGCTGCTTCGGCACCGGAAAGTTGCAAACTTTGTAAAATCAGCCAAAACAACATAAGAACATCATCGTAACATGAAATATATCAATGAATAAGGATGAATTGTGATATAAAATAGTGATTCATTTTGGACGCATCAGCATCCAACGAGCCCGATCCCCGTGCAAGTACTCGAGGTCGTGGCCGTGGTAGAGGTAGAGGAAGAAGTATTCGTGCTGCCTCTCCTTCCGAATGTCCCCCTTCTTCTCCTGAGAGGAGTGAGTTCTTCGTTCATATCCGGACGATTCGATGCTGGATCAAACTTCCTGAGTCTTTTACTCAACTTGTGATTGAATCAACGCCTTCGGGTCTTTGGCTCCGATCTGATGGATGTCCTCATGGGCTTGTCTGGGTGACGGTTAGATTTTCTAGCCATGGCACCATGTTTTTTGAGAAGGGTTGGAAAACTTTTCTTCGATCTAGCAATATCTCAAGAGGAGACACAATTGTTTTCAGATTTGATGGTGAAGACACCTTGTGGGATAGGATCTTTGACTCGGATGGAGACCGAGCCTGCTGTTGTATGGAGAGCTCCGGCGATGAAGAACTCCTTAGTGAAGAAGAAGCTTCAACGGAAGATGAAGCCGACTCTGAAGAAGATGTCTGAAGCTGTAGATTTTTCTTCTTAGCAGAATTTTTCCGAGTTTGGCTTTTGCTTGTAAGGTTTTCTCCTTTGATGTAAGACCCAGTTGGTTTGATGAATGAAAATTATGAATTTTCATTGAGTCCATGAATCCATGAGTTGCTTTATTCTTGACTCTGAATATTTTTCAAGATGTATGAGAGCCGATTATTTATGATAGTGTACGTATCAATAGCCCCCTGAGTCGATTCAGAATAGTTGAGTATCGGTAATCGACTCATAGGATAGATCAACTTGTAGCCCCCATGAGATGGTGTGGTCACGTTTACGTGCCGTACCGGGTCATCAAAGAAGTGTTGCTTCTCAAGAGTTGGTACAATTATCATGGCGTTTGAGCCGATTCATCAAAGAAGAAGTTTTTTTAAGTCAACTTTATGTATGGCGAGAGCCGTTGCGACCAAAGTCGACTTTATGTATGGCGAGAGCCGTTGCGACCGAAGTCGACTTTATGTATGGCAAGAGCCGTTGCGACCGAAGTCGACTTTATGTATGGCGAGAGCCGTTGCGACCGAAGTCGACTTTATGTATGGCGAGAGCCGTTGTGACCGAAGTCGACTTTATGAATGCAGAAGATGCAATGTAAAAGGTATAGTCCCCATGAATCAGCATGTGTGTCTTGACACGTTGCTGCATCACATAGAGAAATTTTTTTCGAGTTGTAGTCCCCATGAGTCAGTATGAGCATCTTTTGTGTCATACCGAGTCATAGAGAAATTTTTTAGCTATAGTCCCCATGAGTCAGTATGAGCATATTTTGTGTCATACCGAGTCACACAGGTTAATGCTCAAGGTGCATCTTTTGCATGACATATAAAATGAAAAAAGTATGTGATGATGCTAACGTATGCAAAAGAGAAAGTATGAAGGCTCATATAGAAGTCGACTCCGGATTCAACATGCCTCGTGTTTGGGATAGATTATTGGGTTATCCAAGAGTCGTAACTTCTCTGTAAGCCGGCTACATATGACTAGTGTTCCCTTTACTTTAAGACTAAACTTGGTAGGCGTTGCCGTCAGCCCCAAGGTTTTTAGGCTAAGCCAGGTACACGTAGATCGTATGAGCTTGAGCTATACAGGCCAAGACTAAGGCATGGTTTAGCCAGTTAATGTATATGCCGGGATTTCATCGGATAAGAGTCGATGAGTGACATCGAGCTCCCCCAATGCCCCTGAATAAGCTTATACACATGTTATTTTTACATATATATGCCGAGTTTTCGGATAAAGAGTCAATGATTTTCATCGAGCTCCCTGATTCCCCTGAATAAGAAATATACATGCTTAGTACCAATAGAGGGGTTGATCAAGCCCCCAGGTCTCTGAGATATAATAATACAAAATATGCAATGTATGATGCAAAAATAAATAACATGAAACAAAAAGGTAAAGAGGAGTCGATATGGCGAGAGCCGGTGCGACAAAAGTCGACTTAGTTATATGTGGCGAGGGCCAGTGCAACAAAAGTCGACTTATGTATATTTGATGGCGGAAGCCGGCGCGACGAATGTCGGCTTATATATATGTTAATAGGGATAAAGCCAGTGCGACGTGTGTCGACTTAGTTAAATGTACAGTAATGTTCCTGTTCTACTCAAGTGTAATTTGGACGGAGTTGTGCGATGTTCCACGGCTTGAGAGTCTCCTCCATGCATGTGTGCGTGTCTGCCTTCTCGCGTATATCCACTAGGTAGTAGGATCCATTGTACAGTTTCTTGCTGACCACGAACGGTCCTTCCCAAGGAGAGGATAACTTGTGCATTCCATCTCGTTTTTGTATGAGTCGGAGCACTAAATCACCTTCCTGGAAAGTCTGACTTCTGATGCGGCGGCTATGGTAGCGTCGCAGATGTTTTTGGTAAATAGCCGACGGAGCTGCAGTCAAATCTCATTTTTCATCGAGAATATCCAAGGCATCTTGTCTTGATTTCTCGTTTTCGGCTTCTATATAAGCAGTGACTCGTGGTGAGTCGTGACGTCTGTCACTTGGGAGGATGGCTTATGATCCATAGACAAGGAAGAAGGGCGTATAGCATGTCGACCTGTTGGGAGTTCGTCTTGATGCTCCATAATACTGAGGGTAACTCCTCCTCCTAGCAACCCAACATCCTTTTCAAGGGGACAACGAGTCGGGGTTTGATGCCTCGGAGCAACTCTTGGTTGGCTCTCTTGGCTTGTCCGTTGGACTATTGGTGAGCCACTGATGCAAGGTCGAGTCGGATGTGCTCGTTCTGGCAGAATCGTGGCATAACCCCTTCGGATAGGTTAGAACCATTATCAGTGATGATGCTGTGGGTGTAGCCGAATCTGTATATGATCTTTTTCAAGAATTTTAGTGTTGTCGCAGCGTCACATTTGCTGACCGGCTCGGCTTCGACCCATTTGGTAAACTTATCCACTGCCACTAACATGTGGGTATTTTTTTGGCTGACCTTTTGAAAGGTCCCACCATATCAAGTCCCCATACTTCAAAGGGCCAAGTGATAGGTATCATCCTGAGTTCTTGAGCCGGCATGTGAGCTTGTTTTGCATAGCGCTGACATCCATCACATTTATTGACTATGTCCTCTGCATCTGCATGAGCTGTGATCTAGTAGAAGCCATGACGAAAAGATTTAGCTACAAGCGCACGAGAGCCGACATGGTGTCCGCAATCTCTTGAGTGTATTTCGTTGAGGATGGCTCTACCTTCTTCCGGTCAGACACATCTCTGAAAAACATCTGCGGCACTCCGCCGATGTAAATCACCATTGATGAGTACAAAGGATTGGCTTCTCCTGAAGATTTGTCTGGCCAACATCTCATCTTTAGGAAGGATTCCTCGAGTCTTGTAATCCAAGTAAGGTACGACCCATGAGGGTGTAGCATCAATTGCAGCAACCAAAGCCGGCTCTGGATCTGCCTCTGCTATGTCTTGCTCTGTTGGTGGTTGTACAGACGGTTTTGTTAGAACATCCAGGAATACATTTGGAGGGACCGTCTTTCGCTGAAAAACGAGTCGGGACAGAGCATCTACTACTTCGTTTTCCCTACGGTCCACATGATCCACCTGGTATCCAACGAAAAATTCGGCTTGTCTTTGCACTTCTCGTCGATAAGCTGCCATTATGGGATTCTTGGAATCCCATCATCCTGACACTTGTTGAGAAACGAAATCAGAGTCGCCATAGCATTGGATCCAACTTATGCTCATTTCACGAGCCAGTCGAAGTCCATGAAGTAAGGCTTCGTACTCTGCTGTGTTGTTGGTGCAGGTGAACTGCATCTGCAGAACATAGCAGAATTTTCCCCTTTAGGTGAGGTAAGGACCACGCTGGATCCTGACCCTTGGAGCTGCCGGCTTCCATCAAAGTGCATCGTCCAATATTTGGTGACTGGCTTAAACGGAAATGTTTGGATTTCTGTCCAGTCATTGATGAAGTCGGCTAGCGCCTGGGATTTGATGGCCGTTCGAGGCTTGTATTTGATGTGATAAGCCCCCAACTCTATGGCTCACTTTGCAATCCTTCCCGTGGCTTCCCGGTTTTGGATGATATCTTCAAGTGGTGCTGAGCTGGCTACAGTTATGGGGTGCTCCTGAAAGTAGTGTTTAAGTTTTCGACTCACCATGAATACACCAAGAACCAATTTCTTCCAGTGAGGATAACGTTGCTTTGATAAAGTCAAAACCTCACTGACATAATAATTTGGCCTTTGCAGGGGTTGCTCTCTGTCGGCTTCCATACGCTCAACAACAGCCACAACGCTGACTGCTCGATTGTTGGCTGCGATATAAAGTAACATAGGTTCCTTTGGCTTGGGAGACGCCAAGATTGGAGCCTGGGATAGTTGCTTCTTCAATGACTCTAGGGCCTGGTCGGCTTCGTCATCCCAGACAAATGTTTCTGATTTCCTCAAAAGTCAATACAGGGGGATTGCCTTTTCACCGAGACGGCTTATAAACCGACTCAGAGCGGCTACACATCCTGTGAGTCGTTGGACTCCCTTTACTGAGGCCGGCTTCTGAAGAGTCATGATAGCGTTGATTTTCTCTGGGTTTGCCTCGATACCTCTATCTGATACTATGTATCCAAGGGGCTTACCTGCAGGTACCCCAAAGGTGCATTTGACCGGGTTTAGCTTCATCTGGTACTTGCGCAGATTTTTGAAGGTTTCCCATAAGTCACCGATGAGTGAGTCGGCCAATTGGGATTTGATCACTATATCATCCACATAAGCATGTACATTGCGCCCAATCTGCTCTTTGAGGCAACTCTGCACTGTTCGCTGATATGTGGCTCCCGCATTCTTAAGGCCAAAAGGCATAGAAGTGTAACAGTAGATCCCGAAGGGAGTGATGAAAGCCGTTTTCTCTTGATCCTCAAGGGCCATCTTGATCTGGTGATAACCAGAGTAGGCGTCAAGGAAACATAGGAGCTCACATCCTACAGTCGAGTCTATGATCTGGTCAATGCGAGGCAGCGCAAAGGGATCCTTCGGGCAGGCCTTGTCTAAGTCTGTGTAGTCGATGCACATGCGCCAGGTCCCGTTCTTTTTCAAAACGAGGACCGGGTTTGCGAGCCATTCTGGATAGATGACTTCCATGATGAACCCGGCGGCAAGGAGCCGGGCTATCTCTTCCCCAATAGCGTTTGTCCTTTCGTCGTTGAAGGAATTGCTTGACCGGCTTCAGTTTTGGATCTATGTTTAGGTGGTGCTCAGCGAGTTCCCTTGGGACACCTGGCATATCAGAGGGTTTCCATGCAAAGATGTCCCGATTCTCACGGAGGAACTCGATGAGCACGCTTTCCTATTTATCGGATAACTCTGTCCCAATGATGAACTGTTGAGAAGAGTCACTAGGGACAAAGTCAACCTTCTTTGTATCCTGAGCCGGTTGGAACTTGGGGTTGTTGTCGGGAGTCGGTTTCTTCAGGATTGTGGGGTCTGCTGGGTCATCTTTCCTTGGTATACTGACAAGTCCTCTTTGGCGCGTGTCGACTTGGCAAATTTGACGTCCTGTTCGTCACACTCCACTGCCCTGGACCGACTTCCATCGACTGTGATTGGGCCATTAGGACCCGACATCTTTAGTTTTAAGTAAATATAACATGGCCGAGCCATGAATTTGGCGTAAGCCGGTCTGCCTAAAATGGCTTGATATGGGCTCTCGAGTTTTACCACTTCAAAGGGTATGAGCTCGCAGCGGAAATTTTCGGTGTTTCCAAAAGCCGTCTCCAGGTATATCTTGCCTATCGGACGTGCTGACTTGCCCGGGACTATTCCGTGGAAAACGGTGTTGGAGGGTTGCAGCTGTTTTTGGGTCAGCCCCATCCCGCGGAAAGTTTTGTAGTAAAGGATGTTGATGTTGCTTCCTCCGTCCATGAGCACTTTGTCAAGTGTATATCCTCCAATTTGTGGAGAGACTACTAGAGCCAGGGACCCCGGGTTATCCACCACCGGGGGGTGATCATCCCTTGTCCAAGTGATTGGCTGTTCTAACCAATTAAGCCACCTGGCCCAAGCCGGCTCTGAAGTCACAGCCATAGCGGCTCCCCGTTGCAGCTTCCTATCCCTCCTGCAACTGCTGGTGGTGAAAACGTGATATGCTGCACAGTCATGGAGTTGTTTCGGGTTTGCTTGGAATCGAGTAAGCCCCGACTGATTTTGCTGGGCCCCTCCTCCGGGTCCTTGATGTTGAGGCATTTCACCGGCTCCTTGGTAGCCAGGATTTTGGTTGTTACCGTTCTGGACGGCTCCCCCACCTGACCAGGGAGGTCCCTGGTTCCCACGCCGTGCAAATTCTTTCATGAAATTGCAATCTTCCCACGTGTGGTTGGCTGGGCGACCGGGTTTACTATGGGTTGGGCAAGGACTCTTCATAGCTGCTTCAAAGCTGTTTGGGCGAAAATTTCCTTCCGTCTTGCGGTAGTTGTTGCCCCCCTACCAAGTCAGAAGTAGCCTGATTAAGTCGCCGTTTGGTTTGCTGACTCTGATTCTGGGATGTTTTGTCGCCATTTTTGTTCTGGCTGGCTTTATCCTGTTGAGGTTCAGTATCCTTGGTTATGTCAGACTCGGCAAACTTCATAACCGCGTTCATGAGTTCTCCTATATCCTTGACCGTCCGTTTGAGTCGGCCAAGCTTGTGTACTAGGGGCTCGAACTTGCAGTTCCTTTCCAAGACAATGACGGCTGTCTGGGCCGTGATAGTTTCCGAGGAGTGGATTATTTCTGCTACCCGTCGTGCCCAACTCAGGGTCGACTCTCCTTTCTTCTGGACACAATGCTCCAGGTCAAAAATTGTGGTGGCTCGCCGACATGTGCCTTGGAAGTTCTTGATGAAATTTTCCTTGAGATCCACCCAGGAGGTGACAGAATTCCCTGGGAGGTTTTTGAACCATGTGCGAGCCAGCCCTTCCAACATCATTGTGAGGTAACGGGAACAAACTCCTTCGGATGGCTTGTAACATTTCCATGGCTAGGTCATAACTTTCGATCCAAGCTGCCGGGTCCTTGTCAGATGTATAGTTCGCGATCTTACATGGGCTCTTGAAATCTGATGGAAAGTGTGTATTTCATAGAGCCGGCACCAGGCATCGGTTGCCCACGGATCTGCTGATGAACTCGGTGTCTTGATCTTGAGGTGGAGGTTGTCTCATCTGCTCTACACGGTGTTCGGGATTGAAGCCGGCCGGCAAGCCTTGGATCCTTATCGCCCCCTGCGTGTCCGGCGGTGGTGGAGCTCTGCGCTGGCAATGGCTGCTCGAGCCGGCCGGAGCCGGTGAATCCGCTTGCCGGCTCATACTTTGATATGGGGTCTCATGTAAGTATTGGAATCCCTGTGAGTACTGGGCTTGCTGTGTGATTGCGGTTTTGAGCAGATCGATTGCCCCTTGAGTGGCCTGGTCCACCGGAGTGTCTCCGTGCGCAAGCACGCTGGCGAGGAACCGTGTCGCTGCCACCACGTTTGCCATGGGGTTATTGAAATGATTCGGAGGTGTATGGAACCGCTCCTGCCGTGGTGAGGGGGCATGTTGCCTTGGTGGCGTGTACCCTAGGGAAGTTGACTGATGCGTATCCTGGAATAGTCTCCGTGCCTGGAGATCAGCAGGGATCCGGCTCACGGGTCCTGCGGAGCGTGCCTTAGCGAGACTTAGTTTCTGAGGTTCTATCAACTCCGACTCGTGCCGTAAGAGCCTGGTTTCCTGGGCGAGTTGGGTTTCTCTTTCCACCATTTGTGCGTTCTGGGAGTTAAATTCCCTCCGTGTGCTCATTACCTGGGCCTTGAGTCCGTTGACCCTGGTTCTCCAGGCCTCCTGGTTTTCCGTGGTCATTGGTGCGGCTAAGGCTTCGTCCATGGCGTTTAAGGTATCAGAGAGGACTTCTGCTCCCGTGAGAACTTCTGGCTGCTCCCTATCTGGATTAGGGGGCGTGTTGTGGGCCGTCTCTGTGTTCCGATTCTGCGCCGCACCCTGAGCCGGCTGACTTCCCTGTTCTTTGGTGCCTGCCATGAACACTGTCACGCAGTATGGAGACTCGTACTGCGAAAAGTCGGGGTCGTATTCTGTTGTTCCCGGGCCGAGTCTGTTGCTCCCGGCGGATCGGATGGAGCCGGTATCTGAAAATCTTGTTTCACTAGGATGCGAGTTAGCGTCAAATGTTTCTTTCGAGGTGTCGGGTGTCAGGGACTCGACAGAGCGCGCTGACTCTGGAGATCCAGCGATGAACCCAACAAAAGTGTGCCTTGAGCCGGTATGTCGCCGATTCGAGGTTTCCAGGGGGACTTCAGGATCCGGCTCTGGCTCAGATCCGTCTGTCTTCCCAATGAAGATATGGATAGACCCGATCGGGACCGGATAACCGGATTCGACGGAATCGTCGTCAGGGCCCCAAGTCGAGTCATCGATGCAGAGATTTCCACGCCGCCTCCTTGTGATTCGTCCAGCCACGGATCCTTGCATACCTTGCAGAGCTCCCCCTAGAATCTCAACACCTACGAGCGCAGGACCCACGGTGGGCGCCAACTGTCATGGGAAAGTCACGGCAGATGTCCGTAGAGTCAGACTTATCATGGGACCTATGCTGCGAGACGAATTTGAGGAGAGAGTCGACATAGACACGGGACTCGGCGGTTTACCCAGGTTCGGCCCCGTTGATGCGGTAAAGACCTACTCCTTCTCCTTGACTATTGTGGGATCGACTCCTCAATAGGAAGAGTTGATCTTATCAATTACAGTGATGATGTTTCGCAACCTTAGTCTCGTGGAGATCTAGGTTATAGCGCGAGTTATCTAGTCCTGGCTTGAAGTAAGTTCTGGCTCTGGCTCCCGTGGACCTCGGCTTATAAAGGTGCCGGGTCCCGGGATTCCGAGAGTCGGACTCCTAGACGATGTAGAGTTCTATTCTACTTTACAAGTTTGCTACGTGCTATACAAGGTGAGTCGAATTCCTTCTAGGGCTTCAATCTTCACGCTTGGCACATCAGACTCCTGGCCGGGTCTTCTTTGTGGGCCTTCATATGTAAGTCGGCCCTGAGGTTTCTAATGCCGGGTCTATGGGCCCGATCCATCCCACCGACAAGCTCCATGCATAAAATTATTAAAACTTTGGAGACCATCAAATTCCATGATTTGGATCCTTCTAGGATAGATAAGATTTAGGAAATCATTGAAACTTTGGGAAATACTTTCTCCTCAATCAAACCAAAAAGGTAGAAACTCCGGTAAGGAAGGAACCTAAGTTCAACTATGTCCCTAAGGTTTCTCGACATAAAAATACCCCAACCATTGCCAAAGGAGTTGAAACCGTGAAAACCTTGGAAGAAATACCACTCTTCAAAAAATTTATAAATGAAACTCCAATTAATTTTCCGCCTTTTGGTTTTATCCCTAGAAGTATCTTTATTAGGCCTTTATTTGAAAGACCTCTTAAAACTAGTTGTACAATTGAAGAGCTTTTTGATGATCTTGATGATGGTTCGATTGATACAACGTGATTCTTCTTTTTGCTTTATGCCTAGCTTAAAGGCTTAAAATAAAGTGCTTGTTGGGAGGCAACCCAAGATGTCTTTACTTTTGTTTTTAGTGGTCTTGATGATTGTTACTAGTGTAGCAACATCATTGTATCTTTATTTTCAAGCTTTGTGCCAAGTTTAGCCTCCGATTGCAAGAAATTTTAAAAGTTGTGACATGCTGTCTAGAAAACAGATTCCGTCCTTGGACGGAAAAATTCACGATAAATCACCAAATCATCTTTTCAATATGAATTTTTTTGAAAGCGTGCTCTATACAATTGTCTTTCGAGCGTCTGTTCTGAGTTTTTTTATTGGAGTTGCAGAAGTACCCCAAAAAAATTATTTACTACCTGCTGTTCTGTTTTTCACAGATTCTGCCACATTTTGCCTTTCCTTACTTTTGCAAAACTTAAGCTTGATTTTTCTTTGCAAAAACTTTTTGGCAATCTTGAGAAACAGTATCTCTTCAAGAATATATTTATTTTTACAGGAGAAAAATTATTTTATTAAGGGTACTAACCTCTCTAATCAGCTTATGATGAGTTATGTATGAAGGGAGTTTCTAAATGTGCGAGGGAAGATGATGAAAGAAGATCCTGGAGTGTCAAACATTCAATCTTGGGGATGTACCCATGCATCCCCAATAAATATTCAAGGAGACTCAAGAGTCTAAGCTTGGTGATGCCCCCGTGCATCCCCTTCTCCATCAACAATCATCAGTTCGTCCGTCGTCTCACTATATTTTTATCACTTCATGTGTTATGTGCTATTCTTGGAGAGTCTCGCTCATAGGTTTCCTTTTTAGTTTTATTTAGCTTTGTTTTCTTCTCATAACAAGTTAGAACCCAGATTACTTTGTGTGGGAGAGAAACACGCTCCACTTCAAACTAGAACACATCATAGAATTTTCATGCCTATCTTTCTTCTGTTGTGTGTTTTTTATCTTTTCGTAGCTGCTGTCATGTTTAGTTTTTAGTTCGTCTTTATCAAGAGCTTTAGCTTTTGTTTAGTTTGTTGCTGGAATTATCTTTAGATTCCATGTTTATCTTGTTAAGAGAGTTGGTTGTTGCACTGAGTTGTGTCTTGTCTTGAAGTAGGTAATTGAGGTTGTTATTCAATTGTAGTGGTAACTTGCAACAGTTTTGAGGTATTGTGGTGATACGCGAGAGAGGATTGCTTCTCGCCCTTCATTGGTTACCCCAAGTGGAAGGTGGGATGCAGCCCAGCGGAAAGTTTCCCTTGGTTAAGATACCAAGGTTGAGTATCGACCAGTAGAACTCCAGCGATGATAAGTAGGTGTCAGCGGCGCACCTGATGCAGACCTGCACACAATACAATTAACTTTGGTCCCAACGAAGTTCAGAGAGTTGTCAATCTCTCCGGTCTTGTTGTTTACAAAGGATCAAACACACAAGATAATGATAGTGATAATAACTGAAAGTAAATAATGAGCGTGTAAACAATAATGAGAATATGGACCGGGGTCCCGTGATGTTCACTAGTGATGTCTCTCTCCCAAAAGACGATAAAAATGCTATGCGAGGTAAACAAATTACAGATGTGAAATTGACAGGATTATGAACGCACCGCAATGCTAACTATGCTACAAAAGAAAGGATGAGGCTCATAAGGATGGGCAGTACGCCAAAATAAATAGACCGAAATACAACTACATCTACTATTAATCATCCACCTTGAGATATCTATCCGGAACATCTCGCTGGTATTAAGTTGCGAGTCCCACCCAATGTGTAAACCCAAAACAACAGACAACTGCATTAAATATAACTTTGCGGAAAGTAAAATATCCTTGCAACCGTAGTTACAAGCACCGTTGTTTTCCCCCTTGTGGCCACAACACATCCCCTAGACTCATGTTTATGTCACTCAAGCGTGTCATCAGGGGGCATGTACCCAGAATCGAGCATAACGTTCCCTCTTGGAGTCAATACCTACTACTTTGCCAAAGAAATAAACAGCAACGGAGAACATCCAAGAATTACTTAGGAACAAAAATATAACAGATAAAAACCAAATATATTACTCTATCACGATCTGAACATAATCTCATAATCCATCGGATCCCATCAAACTCAGCATAGCAACAGTAGAAGAATTACATATGTTCCTCGATCATGTAAGGAAGCTCACGAGGTCTAAACCATGAAGAACAAAGAGGGGAGGAGGACATTACATAGCTATTGATCACAGACCCATGGTCCAAGGTAGACTACTCACGGCACATCCGGGAGCGTCCATGGTGGAGGAGAAACTCCCGGAGGCCGATCCTCCCTCCGACAGGGTGCCGGGAAGGGTCCTGATGGTGCTCCCGATCTTGGAAGCGAGGCGGCGGCGGAACAGAGGCAAGATTGCGAAATAGGGTTCTATCTTCGGAAGTATCCCGTGGCGGAGAATAAATAGGCGAAGGGGGCAGCCAGAGGGGCCACCAGGGGTCCAGGCACCCCCCCTGGCCGGGCCAGGTGGCTGCCTGGGCTCCTGGTGGTGGGCCCTCCTTCGGGGCTCCGGAAGCTTCCGACACGCTGATTTTTTATCTGATTTTTTCCGAATTTTTGGAGCAATTTTTATATGGGGGAAAACTGAAATAGAAAAACAGCAGAAAACATAAACCGGCACTGGGGTGCATTGAGTTAGTAGGTTAGTCCGAATATGATCAAAAGTGTATGAAAGTGTATCTAGATCATAGCAATATCACACAAATCATGCATGGAGCGACCAAAAATTATCGATACGTTTGAGACGTATCAACATCCCCAAGCTTAATTCCTGCTCGTCCTCGAGTAGGTAAATGATAAAAAGCATAATTTATGTGGTGACATGCTAGCAACCATATAAGAACTTTGAAAAGTAAAGTAATCAAGGTATGAGATTCAATTCAAGTCATAACATGAAAGAGTCTATATTAGCATTGAAGCAAGTAACAAGAGAACATTAGGTGCAAGATCTCTCGCTGTCCGTGACTCGAATGTCTCTAGATGGTGTTTGCGTGCAAGAAAGGGGATAGGTAATACGAGAAAAAAGTAATTTTGTGTTAAGAAATCAATCTACTAAAGTTTCACACTTGGTCTTCTTTGGAATCTTATCTTGACTCGTCCCCAGACCATTAGCCAGTTACAAGTCAATTTGATCCACTCCATTTTGACATTTTGAGCACTCGTGCAATGGAAGAGCGTAAGCACAAGAGTTGAAACTTAAGATGGCAAAGAGAGAGTATGGTGGAAGAGGAAGACAAAAACGGTGAGAAAGGCTCACATCAATGAGGACAATCATAGGCGAGAGAAGGCCAAATGATAGATATGATGTGAGGAGTAGGGATTTCCATGCAACGGATGCACATGTGAGCTAAGAATCTCTCCAATGGAACTAGTGGGGGTGCATATAACTTGCTCGCTCATGAAGACCTAGAGCTCTTTTGATGAGGCTCATCCTAGGAATATGCAAGACAAGTTCTATAGTGTGAAGGTCCCCACATAGCTATATGCATGATCATCTCTATGGAGTACAAGGATAAGAGGGAGTACTAGTGTGGATCTTTCAAAAGGATAGTAGTGTTACCCCTTTCTCTCTTTTTATTTCTTTTTCTCTTTTTTCTATTTTTTGTATTTTTTTGGGGGCCTGAATGGCTCTTTCTATTTAACTCTCATTTGTCCTCTTTGGGTACTTTTATTTTGTCCACTTTGGGATAGTTTCCTCACTTAAGGGCAACAATCTAATTTACAAGAGGGTATAGAAGATCTTTCACACTTTACAATGTACTCAAATCATAAAGAAGATGTATCTATCATGATGTATGCAATGTATGCCGCTGCCAGTGTAGCAGGAACATCTATGACATGAAGATCAAGTCATGAAGAGGTGGATGTTGCATGGCAATATAACTCAGAAAGGCTATGGAAATGCCATCATAGGTAGGTATGGTGGCTATTTTGAGGAAGGATATAGGGAGGTTTATGATGAAAGAGTGTATCATGCCAAGGGTGTGGATGTACCGGCGAAGGTGGATGCCAACTCTCGGAGTGAGAAGGAGGGAATGCACGGTATAGGAGAGGCTAGCAAATATGAGTTGGTGGAAGTGTCAACTTTCAGTACTTACATTAGTCCGAAGAACTCATGCACTTATTATCGGTAACTCTCAATCTAATAAGGATGTTCACCAAGAGACAAGTACCCCGAGGAGGAGTGTATGGGGGTTTGGTTATCCTTGCGCATCCTCGACTCATGGTACGTGAGTGTACTCTAATATCCGACCCCTCAGAAGAGTAGTGATCCATCTAATAGCTAGAGTTCTCAACTAGTTTTGTAGGTTTTTGAAAATACATAGGATTGCCCAAAATACGACACCTATCACTAATAGGCTAGAGCTCTTGACACCAAAAGTTCAAACATTACTCACATCAATACCTCAAAACTATTGCAGGTTAGTACTAGAATTAAATAGCAACCTCAATCACCTACTTCTCAAGACAAGACACAACTCCGTGCAACAACCAACTCTCTTAACAAGATAAACATGAAAACTAAAGAGAGTTACAGAAACAAACTAAACAAAATCCAGGGCTCTTGCTAAGACAAACTAAGACTAAAACTAGACATGGCAGTAGTGTAACAGCCTCAGAGTCTGTAATAGTAATCACTCCTGATAATGATCATTATCATTGTTAATCATGCCTTGATCAACTTTGCTTTTCATCATATTCAAATCATGATGGTTGGTCTTAAAAATAGTGTGCCAAATGTGCCTTGATCACTTGGAATCAAAACAAATCCAAAAATCCCTTTGCTTGATAAATAAAACCAAGTGCAAAACAAACTTTGTCCAAAATTTATGGAAACAATTTTGTTAAATGTCTAAAAGTCAGTAGGTGGTGTTAGCACAACATTGGGAATTGTTGCAATGACCAGAGAAATCTAAGAGATCAAACAGTAGCTTAGAAACCCCATTTTAACCAATTATTAATTAATTAATATATCAAGTGAATTTATAAATGCCCCAAACATTTTGTCTCACTGATATGGGGTATAACTTTAATTTACAAACACCTAACACATTTTATAAAAATACAGAAGCAATTAAAACAATTGCACAAAGTAAAGAACATAAAGAAATCAAAACAGAAATAAAAACCTAACTAAACCCCGCCCTGGGCAAAAGGCCCAGCCGGCCTACCCTCCCTCCCCTCTCTCCTCTCACCCCCCCACCCTCCCTCTGTTCACCCCGTGCCATGGCAGAGGGCACACACGTCATGCCCCCCCACCTCACCTGCTCCCTTCCCCCTTTCACCTGCCCCCGTCGAGGATAAGGACGCCCAACTGCCCCCGGCCCTCTGCTCACTCCTCTCCCTCGCCTCTGCCTCCTCCCCTTGCAAAAATCCCGCGTGACCGTCGCCGCCACCTCTCTATCAGCGCAGCCAAGAACCTCCCCGAGCCATGGCGTGATGTCCGGGAGCCGCGTCGTGGACTCCTACTTCTCCCCGCGCAGTCGGACGTCGCCGGGAGCCACCACAACCTCCGAATCGCGCCGCCCCCTTCGCCATGCCACCCCCGTGCGAGCTTCGGTTCCGGCCGGCACCGTCTCCGCGAGGACCCCTCGAGCGCCTCTCCCGAAACCTTGTGAGCCTCTGCCCGTGCCCTCTCTGCATCCTCCCTCCCCGAAGCCGTCCGTGCCGCCGTTTCGTGCTCACCGAGCCTCCATGGCCGGAGCGTAAGCTCCCAAGACGCTCGCCGCAGCGCTGTGGTGCTTTTTCTCCCTTGCGTGCACGCAATCCCACGCGTGTCCGCGTCCCCTCGCTAGCCGCCTCGTCGGCCGTCGTGCCCCCGCCCCCTTGGCCGGGCAGGCCTCGCCGTTGTTCCCTATACGTCGTCGGCGGGCACGCCGTGTTGGCCAGAGGGGTTGACCCCCTGCCAGGTGGGCCAGCCCAGGAGATTAGTGCTAATAAACCATTAAAAGAAATACCCCCCATGCGAGTATTACATGTGGGCCCAGCCACTTAACCCCCCCTATAAATTAAACTTAAATGATAAACCAATCATGTTCTAATGACAGATGGCCCCCAGCCCTTTAAGCCATTTTAGTTGTTTAATGAAACTGTTGTGTCTATGACACCTAGGCCCCACTGCAATTTAGTTAAATCAAAATGTTTATTAGATATGTGTGGCTCACATATGTGTCCCACTGGTCAGGTTTGACCAGTCAACACCCCCTGTTTATGACATGTGGGCCTCTAATTTCAGTTTGACCAATCAACAACCCTGTTCTGGATAATGTTGGAATATTTAATAAAAGAAATTCAGAAATTCTTTTAAAATGTTTAAATCTTTGAAAATTAATATCTTTTAAACCGTAATTCAGATTTAAAAACTTTATACATGAAAGTTGATCAAAAAAATCCCACGAATACGATTACGCTATCCGTATATCAACCTGCACCTCTAACACAACGAACCTCGACATCCCCCCCTCCGGTTCATTTGTCGATAATCACCCGGAGCCGGAATTTCATCCCCGGATGAATTCCCGCTCCGAGCAACGTGCATTGCACTGCATTAGAACACCGTTAACGTTGCATCTGTCATGTCATGCATCTGTTTGTATATGCTTGCTTTGTATTTACTGTTTCTTCCCCCCCCCCTTAATCTCCGATAGACCCCGCTGCTGTCGCCGACTACACCGTTGCCGAGTTCGACTACTTCGTCGACGACCGTACCCCTCCCGCGAGCTTCCCGGCAAGCAGAGCCATTCCCTTCCCCAGATATCTCCAATATTTTCCGTACATTTCTTGCACTAGGCATTCTTACTGCTGCTGCTACGTTACAATCCTATTCAATTGCATAACCTGTCTTTGTCGCGCCTTGATGTACCTTCCTTTATCCTATGCTTCCTATAAATATATATTATATTCAGCAGTGAGCCCTGCGCATTTTTAGTCAACTAGGATTAGATAGCGGGACGTGATCACTCTGGGGAGTGAACGCAGATACAATGATTATAACTGCACAGGTACGGTACAATGCAGACACCGCCTCAGGCCCCTACCTCGGCTCTGCCGAGCCACATCAAGTGGAGCTATCGAGGATTAATCCTCGTACTCCACTCGTTGTTGACTCTGTGTAGCCGCCCTAGGGTCTCGGTAACGGTTGTCCTTAAAGGTAAGAAGTCGGGTGACCCAACGGTGCCCGCGAGTGGTATTGCGACGGGACGACAGGGAGGGTACGACCAGTGTACCGGTGTGCTTGGACCCTGATCGTTGGCCGCGAGAGTTAGCAAACCTCGAAAGTCGAGCTCCTCCAGGAGCACACGCGAGATAAGGTAAGGAGTCGGTTCACCTTGTTGGTAACCGCAGAGACTTGGTGGGACGACAGGGCAGGCACCGATGTACTGGTGGTCCTGACTGTTGTTGTTGTCCGCGGGTCAGTTAAGTCGAGGCAACGATAACAGTTGTCCCGCAAGTTAATAAAATGACCAATGGTTCGGTGGATGTCTTGAGTTGGCTATATTCCATGTACGCACTACCTACCCGTGGGAATTACGAGTTATGGGCTCCCCTGCTTCATAGTCTCGTCCGAGGACTCTTCAGACATCAGCAGTACCGCGGCCTGCGCCGGGAAGTGGTGTTGTCTTCTTTGCTCGAGCAGTGTGATTTGTATTTGCTTTAACTTCACCGAACAGCCTCGCACCGTGCAGGAGTATGTCGGGGTTAGGGTCCAAAGCCCCGCGTACATAGGATTTAGTCCGGCGGATGACCTCTCTCTTGAGTTTGAAAGATGGGCTACGGAGTGTCGGATAGCCTCGGTGGAGCGTGTAGTGTAACAAGGTTCCCGCCACCCTGGAGATCCGTGCGTGTAGTGTAACACAAGTGCACCCCTGCAGGGAAGTTTAATCTATTCGAATAGCCGTGTCCACGGTAATAGGACGCTTTATGCTGAAGCTGGATCTTACCACTACAAACTACTACTAATAAACTTTATGGTTCCGGGTTTTCTTCCTTGTAGGGGAGTCGAAGAAGGGAACTCGGAGGCATTGTTAATTGTTATATATTTACAACTTACTATTATACAATGCTGCAACAACTTCTGCTGCATTGTTACTTTATGATTTATATAAACTATTGGATGTTCTCTTCTTGTGCTGCAAGACTCGTCAGAAGATCCTAGTCTTCGATAGGCTTAGCTTCTTTTCCTTATTCTGATTTTTACCTTGAAGTCCACTATATACAGCCTCCCTCTTCCATTTCATACAAATGCATAAATGCTTAGTAGCGGACGTAAGACTCGCAGGTATGCTAGATACTCACCCTTGCTTTATTTCCCCCTTTTTGTTTTCCCTGATCGGCCGCTGCAGTCGAAGTTGGAGCCTTGGAGTCTAGGAGCAGGAGATCCCCAATGCCGACCACCGCAACGTGAAGATCCCCGATGCCTTCTACGACGTCGAGTTCCCCTTGACCAGGAGTAGTTTGGAGGTTCCCAGGTAGGAGGCCTCGCCTTTTCGATCATTGTTGTTTATGTGCTAGCCTTCTTAAGGAAGATCATGTGTACCTTGTTTCTGTACTCAGATACTATTGCTTTCGCTAACTTTGTGCTTTCGAGCTGTTGTATTCGAGCACTCGTGGCCCCTGGCTTGTATTATTTTATTTGTAGAGTTGTGTTGTGATATATCACCGTGAGTCCCTGATCTCGATCGTGTACCTTGCGTGTATGATTACTGTACACGACTTGATTTTGGGGGGAGTCACAAGTAGCTATGAAAAGATAAAGAACACATAACAGCAAAAAGATAGGCATGAAGAATCCTATGATGTGTTCTAGATTTTGAAAGTGGAGCGTGTCTCTCTCCCACACGAAGTAAGACAGGATCTAACTTGTTATGAACAGCAAGCAAAGCTAAATAAAACTAAAAATAAAACCTAAGAGCAGGACGCTCCAAGCATAGCACATAACGCATGGAGTGATAAAAACATAGTGAGACGAAGGACGAACTGATGATTGTTGATGGAGAAGGGGATGCACAGGGGCATCCCCAAGCTTAGACGCTTGCGTCTCCTTGAATATTTATTGGGATGCATGGGGCATCCCCAAGCTTGAGCGCTTGACACTCCCGAATCTTCTTTCATCATCTTCCATCGCACACTTAAAAACTCCCTTCATACATAACTCATCATAAGCTGATTAGAGAGGTTAGTACCCTTAATAAAATAATTTTTCCCCACTGGATATAAATATATTCTTGAAGAGCTACTGTTTCTCAAGATTGAAAAAAGGTTTTTGCAAAGAAAAAGCAAGCTTAAGGTTTGCAAAAGTTAGGAGAGATAAAACGTGGAAGAATCTGTGAAAAACAGAACAACATGTAGTAAAGATTTTTTTAGGGGCACTTCTGCAACTCGAATAAAAAAACTCAGAACATACGAAATTTCCGTGATTGTACAGAGCACGTTGTGTACAAAATTCAGCTCAAAATATGAACTTGTGATTTTATCTGATTTTTTCCGTCACGGGGACAGAATCTGTTTTCTGGACAACATGTCACAACTTTCACTTCCCTTGTCATATGAGGCTATACTTGGCACAAAGCTTGAAAAATAAAGATACAATGATGTTGCTACAGTAGTAACAATCATCAAGACCACTAAAAAAATAAGTAAAAACATCTTGGGTTGCCTCCCAACAAGCGCTTTCTTTTACGCCTTCAAGCTAGGCATAAGGCAAAAGAAAAATCAAGTGTTATCAAGAGAAAGAGAATAGCTAGCCCGTGTAACAGACTCAAAAGGTAACTTGATTTTATTTCTAGGGAAGTGTTCCATCCCCTTTTTGAGAGGGAATTGAAATTTTATATTCCCCTCTTTCATGTCAATAACGACACCAATGGTGCGAAGAAAAGGACGTCCCAAAATAATTGGACATAAAGGTTCACACTCTATATCCATAATAATAAAATCAACTGGGACATAATTGTCATTGACAATGATAAGAACATCATCGATCTTCCCCAAAGGTTTCTTTACGGAAGAGTCGACAAGACGAACACCAAAAGAACAAGAATCAAAAGGTTTCAATTCAAACATATCATACATTCTGTTGGGCATGACGGAGGTACTAACTCCAACGTCACATAAGGAATAGCAAGAGAAGTTATTTAATTTAATTTTTATCATAGGGTCCCAACCATCATCTAGCTTCCTACGTATGAAGGATTCTATCCTAAGCTTCTCCTCCCTAGCTTTGATAAGAGCATTTGTGATATGCTCTGTGAAGGCAAGATTAAGTGTGCTAGTGTGGGGGTCTCTAGACATTTTGTGTAATAAGCTAATAACTTCTGAGAGGGTGTAACTATCAAAATTAATGTCATCTAGGCTCACTTGTTTGAAACCCTCTATATTCATAGGAGTCTCTTCTTCTACGATTGAGGTATTAGCATCACCATTAATAGGTCCAACAGGACTAGGAGTGCATTGGGTGCTAATAGTTTCAGTTTCCTCAACAATTTGGATAGTGGCAACTGTGTGGTTTGTAGGAAGGCTCTAAATTCTATCCTCTTTCTCTTTTTCTCTAGCCCATCTTTCCTTAAGTTTAGCCATCATCCTAATATTTTCATTAATTTGTAACTGGATAGCATTAATAGGGGTGGCCTTGCTCTCCTAAAGGGGAGAGGTTCTATTTTTTAACATCTCAACATCAAGGGCTAAGTTTTCTACCTTCAAACAAAGATTATCTAATTTAGCTAGATTTTCTTCCACATTCTTGTTGAAGGCCTTTTGGGTAGTGATAAAGTCTCTAAGCATACTTTCTAGTTCATAAGTGGGGTTCTTGTTGCTAGGGTAAGTGTTGTTGTTCCCATCAGGGATGGAAACGGTCTAGGATTACTAGCAAAGTTGCCCCTATAAGCATTATTATTAAAGTTGTTTCCAGCAATGAAGTTCACATCTACTTGTTCCTGAGAAACCAAAGAATTTAAAGGAACATCATGAGGAACAATAGAGGGTTTCTTCGTAAGTAGACACATAATTAAATCAACTTTATCATTTAGGGAGGTAATTTCCTCGACCGAATTTACCTTCCTACCTGTTGGAGCTCGTTCGGTGTGCCATTGAGAATAGTTGGTCGTCATCTCATCAAAAAGTTTTGTGGCAGCACCAAGTGTTGTGGACATAAAGCTTCCTCCCGCGGCCAAATCTAACAGGTTCCGCGAGGTAAAGTTCAAGCCTGCATAAAAAGTCTGGATAACCATCCAGGTAGTCAAACCATGTGTAGGGCATTTCTTAACAAGAGTTTTCATACGTTCCCAAGCTTGGGAAATGTGTTCATTATCCAATTGCCTAAAATTCATAATGTTACTCCTCAATTGGATAATTTTAGCAGGTGGGTAGTACTTCCCAATAAAAACATCTTTGCACTTATCCCGAGAATCTATGATATTCCTAAGCAAAGATTGAAACCAGATTTCAGCTTCTCCTCTCAAAGAGAAAGGAAAAAATCTTGAGCTTAACAATATCACCTTCTACTTCTTTATACTTTTGCATATCACATAATTCAACAAAATTATTCAAGTGTAAAGCAGCATCATCTCCAGCACCAGAGAATTGGTCTCTCATAACAAGGTTCAGTAAAGCAGTTTTAATTTCATAAGAGGTAGTTGAAGTGGCAGGTGTGGCAATAGGAGTGCAGATAAAGTCTTTGTTGTTGTGACTGGTGAAGTCACACAGCTTGGTGTTTTCAGAGGAACCCATAGTAGCAGCAAGTGTGGCAGGTTTTTTTTGTAGTTTTTGATATAAAACACAAAGATAAAAACAGAAAGGTAAACTAATAAGACTAAAAAGTAAAGGTAAAAGATAGTGGGATCCTCCCCTATCTTATCACTCAGAGTCCCCGGCAACGGCGCCAGAAATTTGCTTGATACACGAGAGAGGATTGCTTCTCGCCATTCGTTGATTACGCCAAGTGGAAGGTGAGATGCAACGTAGCAGGAAGTTTCCCTTGGTGAAGATACCAAGGTTGAGTATCGACCAGTAGGACTCCGATGATGATAAGTAGGTGGCAGCGGCGCACCTGACGCGGACCTGCACAAAATACAATTAACTTTGCTACCAACAAAGTTCAGAGAGGTTGTCAATCCCTCCGGTCTTGTTGTTTACAAAGGATCAACCACACAAGATAATGATAATGATAATAACTGAAAGTAAATACTGGAGAGTAAATGAGCGTGTAAACAATAATGATAATATGGACCGGGGTCCCGTGATGTTCACTGGTGATGTCTCTCTCCCAAAAGACGATAAAAATGTTATGCGAGGTAAACAAATTACAGATGGGAAATTGACAGGATTATGAACGCACCGCAATGCTAACTATGCTACAAAAGAAAGGAAGAGGCTCATAATCATTGGCAGTACGCCAAAATAAGTACACCAAAATCCATCTGCATCTACTACTAATCATCCACCTCGAGATATCTATCCAGAACATCTCGCTGGTATTAAGTTGCGAGTCCCACCCAAAGTGTAAACCCAAAGCAACAGACAACTGCATTAAAGAGAACTTTGTGTAAAGTAAACAATCCTTGCAACTGCAGTTACAAGCACCGTTTTCCCCCTTGTCGCCACAGCACATCCCCTAGACTCGTGTTTCTGTCACTCAAGCATGTCATCAGGGGGCATGTAGCCACAATCGAGCATAACGTTCCCTCTTGGAGTCACTACCTACTACTTGGCCAAAGCAATAAATAGCAACGGAGAACATCCAAGAATTACTAAGGAACAAAAATATAAGAGATAAAAACCAAATATATTACTCTATCACGATCTGAACATAATCTCATAGTCCATCGGATCCCATCAAACTCAGCATAGCAACAGCAGAAGAATTACATATGTGCGTCGATCATGTAGGGCAGCTCACGAGGTCTAAACCATGAAGAACAAAGAGGGGAGGAGGACATCACATAGCTACTGATCACGGACCCATGGTCCAAGGTAGACTTCTCACGAAACATCCGGGGAGCGTCCATGCTGGACGAGAAGCTCCCGGAGGTCGATCCTCCCTCCGGCAGGGTGCCGGGAAGGGTCCTGATGGTGCTCCCGATCTTGGAAGGTCGGCGGCGGCGGAACAGAGGCGAGATTGCGAAATAGGGTTCTGTCTTCGGAAGTTTCCCTGGCGGAGAATAAAGAGGCGAAGGGGGGCCACCAGGGGTCCAGGCCCCCCCCCCTGGCGCGGCAATTTTCCCGAGTTTTTGGAGCAATTTTTGGAAAAATGAAATGGAAAAATAGCAGAAAACAGAAACCGGCACTGGGGTGCACTGAGTTAGTTGGTTAGTCTGAATATGATCAAAAGTGTATGAAAGTGTACTAGATCATAGCAATATCACACAAAACATGCATGGAGCGAGCAGAAATTATCGATACGTTTGAGACGTATCATGTGGTGAGTAATGTTTGAACTTTTGGTGTCAAGATCTCTAGCCTATTAGTGATAGGTGTCGTATTTTGGGAAATCCGTGCTTATTTTCAAAACCTACAAAAACTAGTTGAGAACTCTAGCTACTAGATGGATCAGTAATCTTTGGAGGGATCGGATATTAGAGTACTCTCACGTACCATGAGTCCAGGATGCGCAAGGATAACAAAACCCACATACACTCCTCCTCGGGGTACTTGTCTCTTTTTGAACCTCCTGATTAGATTGAGAGTTACCGATAATAAGTGCATGTGTTCTTCAGACTATTGTAAGTATTCAAAGTTGACACTTCCACCTCCTCATATTTGCTAGCATCTTCGGTACCGTGCATTGCCCTCTTCTCACTCCGAGAGTTGGCGTCCACCTTCGCCGGTGCATCCAAACCCTTGGCATGATACGGTCTGTCATCATAAACTTCCTTATATCTTTCCTCAACACAGCCACCAAACCTACCTATCAAGGCATTTCCATAGCCTTTCCGAGATATATTGCCATGCAACATCCACCTTCTCATGAATTGATCTTCATGTCATACATGTTCTGCTACACTGGCAGATGCATACATTTACATACATCATGATAGCTACATCTTCTTTATGTTGAGTACCTTGTAAAGTGTGAAGATCTTCTATACCTTCTTGTAAAATAGAGTGTTGACCTTAAGTGAGGAAAAGATCCCAAAGAGGACAAATTAAAAGATCTCAAAGAGGACAAATGAGAGTTAAATAGAAAGAGGCATTGAGGCCACCAAAAAAATATAAAAAAAGAGAAAAAGAAATAAAAAGAGAGAAAGGGGCAACATTACTATTCTTTTTGAAAAATCCACACTCGTACTCCCTCTTATCTTGTGCTCCATAGAGATGATCATATATGCATATAGCTTTGTGGTGACCTTCACACTATAGAACTTGGCTTGCATATTTCAAGGATGATCCTCCTCAAACGAGCTCTAGGTCTTCTTGAAAGAGAAAATGAGATGCACCCCCTTTAGTTCCATTGGAGAGCTTTTCTTAGCTCTTATGTGCATTTGTTGCATGGCAATCCCTACTCCTCACATCATATCTATCATTTTGCCTTCTCGCCTATGATTGACCTCATTGATGTGAGCCTTTCACACCCTTTTTGTCTTCCTCCTCCACCATATATCTCTCTTTGTCATCCTAAGTGTAAACTCTCGTGCTTACGCTCATCCATTGCATGAGTGCTCAAAATATCGAAAAGGAGTGGATCAAATTGACTTGTACCTTGCTAGTGTTCTGGGGACGAGTCAAGATAAGATTCCAAAGAATACCAAGTGTGAAACTTTAGTAGATTGAGTTCTCAACAAATAAATATTTTTCTCTCGTATTCCCATCTCCCCTTCTTGCACGCAAACACCATCTGGAGACATTCGAGTCACGGACAGCTAAGAGCTCTTGCACCTTAATGTTCTTTTGTTGCTTGTTTCAATGCTAATATAGACTCTTGCTAGTTATGACTTGAATTGAATTACATACCTTGATTGCTTTACTTTCAAAGTTCTTATATGGTTGTTAGCATGTCACCACATAAATTATGCTTCTTATCATTTACCTACTCCAAGACGAGCAGGAATTAATCTTGGGGATGTTGATACGTCCCAAACGTATCGATAATTTCTGCTCGCTCCATGCATGTTTTGTGTGATATTGCTATGATCTAGATACACTTTTGATCATATTTGGACTAATCTATTAACTCAGTGCACCCTGATGCGTCTCAAACGTATCAATAATTTCTGCTCGTTCCATGCATGTTTTGTGTGATATTTCTATGATCTAGATACACTTTCATACACTTTTGATCATATTTGGACTAACCTACTAACGCAGTGCACCCCAGTGCTAGTTTCTATTTTCTGCTGTTTTTCTATTTTAGTTTTTCCCATATAAAAATTGCTCCAAAAATCCGGGAAAATCAGATAAAAAATCAGCGTGCCGGAAGCTTCCAGAGCCCTGAAGGACGGCCAGGGGGCCACCACCAGGGGCCTCGCTGGCCACCTGGCGCCTGGACCCCTGGTAGCCCCCCTGCCTGCCCCCCTTCGCCTATTTAATCTCCGTCATGGGGAAACTACGAAGACAGAACCCTATTTCGCAAACTCGCCTCTGTCCCGCCGTCGCCGCACTTCCAAGATCGGGAGCACCGTCAGGACCCTTCCCGGCACCCTGCCGGAGGGAGGATCGACCTCTAGGAGCTTCTCCTCCACCATGGACGCTTCCCGGATGTGCCGTGAGTAGTCTACCTTGGACCATGGGTCTGTGATCAATAGCTATGTAATTTCCTCCTCCCCTCTTTGTTCTTCATGGTTTAGACCTCGTGAGCTGCCCTACATGATCGAGGCACATATGTAATCTTTCTGCTTTTTGCTATGTTGAGTTTGCTGGTACATGCCCCCTCATGACACGCTTGAGTGACAGAAACATGAGTCTAGGGGATGTGCTGTGGTCACAAGGGGGAAAATAATGGTGCTTGTAACCGCGGTTACAAGGATTGTTTACTTTACGCAAAGTTCTTTTTAATGTAGTTATCTGTTGCTTTGGGTTTACACTTTGGGTGGGGCTCGCAACTTAATACCAGCGAGATGTTCTGGATAGATATCTCAAGGTGGATGATTAGTAGTAGATGCAGATGGATTTCAGTCTACTTATTTTGGCGTACTACCCATGCTTTTGAGCCTCTTCCTTTCTTTTGTAGCATAGTTAGCATTGCGGTGCGTTTATAATCCTGTCAAGTGCCCGTCTCTAATTTGTTTACCTCGCATAGCAGTCTTATCGTCTTTAGGGAGAGAGACATCACTAGTGAACATCATGGGACCCCGTTCCATATTCTCATCATTGTTTACACACTCATTTACTTTTCAGTATTTACTTTTAGTTGCTATCATTATCATTATCCCTCGTATTTGATCCTTTGTAAACAACAAGACCAGAGAGATTGACAACCTCTGTGAACTTTGTTGGGAGCAAAGTTATTAGTGTATGTGTGCAGGTCCGGGTTAAGAGAGCAATATCTCAAAGGGCGCGTTGCTCGCTTCACCACCTACTTATCATTGTCGGAGTCCTACTGGATTGATAACCTCGGTATCTTCACTGAGGAAAATTTCCTGCTACATCTCACCTTCCACTTGGGGTAACCAACGAAGGGCGAGAAGCAATTACCAATTCCACGCCATCATACCCTAGTTCCAGTTCATGTTTTCTGCTATTTTTCTATTTTAGGTTTCCCCCATATTAAAAGTGCTACAAAAATTCGGGAAAAAATAGATAAAAAATCAGCGTAGAAGAACCTTCCGGAAACACCTAGGTGGGGCTAGAGGGCCACCACCAGGGGCCCAGGCGCCCGCGCCCTAGGGCCTGACCGCGCCAGGGGGCGCCTAGACCCCTGGTGGCCCCCTTGGCTGCCCCCCTTCGCCTATTTATTCTCCATGATTGGATTCTTCCAAAGACAGAACCCTTTTTCGCGATCTCGCCTCTTTTCCACCGCCGCCGCGCTTCCAAGATCGGGAGCGCCAGCAGACCTCTTCCCGGCACCTTGTCGGAGGGAGGATTGATCTCCGGGAGCTCCTCCTCCACCATGGATGCTTCCCGGATGATCTGTGAGTAGTCTACCTTGGACCATGGGTCCATGATCAGTAGCTATGTGATGTTCTCCTCCCCTCTTTGTTCTTCATGGATTAGACCTGGTGAGTTGCCCTACATGATCAAGGCACATATGTAATTCTTTCTGCTGTTGCTATGCTGAGTTTACTAGGATCTGATGGATTATGAGACTATGTTCAGTTTTTGACAGAGTAATATATTTGGTTCTTATCTCTTATATTTTTGTTCCTAAGTAATTCTTGCATGTTCTCCGTTGTTGTTTATTGCTTTGGCCAAGTAGTAGGTAATGACATCAAGAGGGAACGTTATGCTCGATTGTGAGTTCATGCCCCCTGATGACATGCTTGAGTGACAGAAACATGAGTCTAGGGGATGTGATATTGCCACAAGGGGGAAAACAACGGTGCTTGTGACCGCGGTTGCAAGGATTGTTTAGTTTACGCAAAGTTCTTTTAATGCAGTTGTCTGTTGCCTTGGGTTCACACTTTGGGTGGGGCTCACAACTTAATACCAGCGAGATGTTCTGGATAGATATCTCAAGGTAGATGATTAGTAGTAGATGCAGTTGGATTTCAGTCTACTTATTTTGGCATACCGCCCATGCTTTTGACTCTCTTCCTTTCTTTGTAGCATAGTTAACATTGCGATGCGTTTTTAATCCTGTCAATTGCCCAGCTGTGATTTATTTACCTCGCATAGCACTTTTATCTTCTTTTGGGAGAGAGACATCACTAGTGAACATCATGGGACCCCGGTCCATAGTCTCATCACTGTTTACACGCTCATTTATTTTCTGCTTTTACTTTTCAGTAGCTATCGTTATCTTTATCCCTTGCATTTGATCCTTTGTAAACAACAAACCGGAGAGATTGACAACCTCTCTTAACTTCATTGGGAGGAAAGTTATTTGTTGTGTGTGTGCAGGTCCACGTCAACCGCTAAATTTCTTGCGTCGTTGTCACCTACTTTGCCGCTCTCGAGTCCTACGGGAGACAACCCCTATCCTCTACATAGGGGAAATTTGCTACTACCCTACATCTCACCTTCCACTTGGGGTAACCAACAAAAGGCGAGAAACCATTATCATCTCTCGCACATCATGTGGTTGTCTCACATAGAAACACTGATATTTCGATAGGAATGACCCATTTTGTACACGAAGTGCCCTTTTTTATCATGATAATCTCAAATTTACACAACATTCCGGTCTGGTGAAACGATGACAACATGCAAAGTCTCATACTGATTAGTCATCATTTGAATTGGTTTTCAATTTCAAAGTCCTTTAGGGTTTATACCCACCAGCTTTTACAACGCAAACAGTTATATTCATGTATGTGTATGCTTTTACATCTGTATTGAAAAGCAAACGGTGAGAAATTTGGATAGGTTCATACGGAAGCATTCGTTAGGAGGCATGCCACTTACGTTTTTGCATCCCAAACGCTTCTTCATTATTAATTGCGTGCATGTACTTTGATAAAAGACAGCCAATCAGGTTGCAGAACCAGCTCCTCGCGGATCGCGCTGAGATCCAACGACTAACATTCGGCACTGAGGTTACATCCAACGGCCACGGTTGTGCGTTATGATTATGATATTTTTTCTGGCTGGTTTTTGAGACGGTCAACGGGGTTTTCCAGAGTTTGACCAACATTCAACTAATGCAGTTTGTACACTACGTGCCACCAGTTTTTGTCATAATCCTCTCAAATTTGTACCACGTACCTTGTTTGTGAAATGATGACGGCATGCCAAATCTTATCCCGTTTAGAGGTCATTTTAATTGACTTTTAATTTCATGGTCCTTTTGCTAAAACATATCAGTAAATGCATAATATTTATCAAACGAGGTCCAGACTGTTTGAAATTTTATGATGTTAGTGTGAATGCTTAGTTGTGAACACGTCAAAAGTTTGGGATTCAAATCACTTAGAAAATTATTTGTTGTATTTGTGATGTGGTTTCCATTAGAAATCCTGATAATTCAAAGGGAATGGTCGAGTTTTATACACGAAGTATCACCAGTTTTTATCATAACCATCTTTAAATATCACCACATACATTGTTGGTGAAATGATGATAACATGCCAAGTTTCATCCAATTTAGAGATCTTTTGAATTGATTAACAATTTTAGGCTCGTTTTGCTCGAAAATGATTCACTTGTTCCATTATATTTATCAAATGAATTCAAAATTGTTTGAAATTTTAGGATACCAGTGTGAGTGCTTAATGCTGAACACACACAAAAAATGGAGGCTAAAGGATTTTACAAAGACATGATGTGGTTGTTTCACGTAGAAACCCTGACATTTCGATAGGAATGGCCAAATTTTGTATACTAAGTGCCATCAGTTTTTGTCATAATCCTCTCAAATTTTTACAACGTACCATATTCGTGAAATGATGACAGCATGTCAAATCTCATCCTATTCAGATGTCATTTTAATCGACTTTCAATTTCATGGGCGTTTTTTTCAAAAATATATCACTAAATGCATAATATTTAGCAAATGATGTCGCAACTATTTGAAATTTTAGGATGTTAGTGTGAATGCCTAATGATGAACACATAAAAAGTTTGGGGTTCAAATCACTTAAAAATAATATGTTGTATTTGTAATGTGGATGTTTCCTGTAGAAACATCGATGCTTCGAAGTAAATGGTACAACTTTGTACACGAAGTACCACTGGTTTTTATCATACCCATCTTTAAATTTAATCACATACATTATTCGTGAAATGATGACAACATGCCAAGTTTCATCCAATTTAGAGTTCATTTGAATTGATTTTCATTTCCAGGGTTGTTTTGCTCAAAAATGATTCACCTTGTACATTATATTTGTCAAATAAAGTAATAAATGTTTGAAATTTTGGGATACCAGTGTGAGTGTCTATTGCTTAACACATAAAAAATTGGTTGTTTAAAGGATTTTAGAATAACATGTGTCTTTGTAATGTGGTTTTCTCACATAGAAACCCTGATATTTCGATAGAAACAACCTATTTTGTACACGAAGTACTCCTATTTTCTAGCATGATAATCTCAAATTTACACAACATTTTGGTTTGGTTAAACTATGATAGCATGCAAAGTAATATGCCTGGACTAATTTGCGTCGACTAATTTGTAAATATGCGTCGACTAATTTGTCTCCAATCATGCTAAGAACTATTCCAACATAGACGATGGAGGCGTCCCTGAACGCCTTCTCCTGTGCAGGAGTAATCGTTCCAGTGGGAGCCTCACCAACGACCCAGAAGACATTCATAGACGTAATCCATCAAATAGTCCTTGTTTTCCAACGCATAAAATTTTGGCCCGTAAACGGATTCGGTTTCAGTATCGCAGCAAAACCAGGAGATGAAAAATTCCTATAAAAATAAAGTTTTTGAATTATTGGTTATATTAGTAATTTTCCAAGTAATTTAATCCCTAGATAAATCATTAATATAATGCATGCAAGATTAATCGCATACTGATACTTAAACATGCAACTCAGATCTACGCAAATAACATATGTATGTACGCAGACAATTAGCATGACATAGATGAAAACAACTATGAATGGGGTGAGTAGATCATACCCTCCGTTCAGCCAGATTGCAGCAGCAAGTTCGTCGGTGGTCTTGTTGGCGGCGACCTGCTCCTAAAGCAGTTTGTCGGCGGCGGCCTTCTCAGCTTCGATGGCCATGGCGATGTGGAGGAAGTGACCGAAGAAGACGAACGAAAGCGAGCAGTCGCGTCGAAGATGCTCCCCAAAACCTTATTGCCCTTCTCCCGGTGCAGGATTGCAGAAGGCAGGTTTCGGAGGCCTGCTCTCCCGCACAGCAGTGCACACGATGGACGGGATGCGATCGCCGGAGGCAACGGCAGTGCGTGGAACGACGTGGGTTGTGCGCGAGGAGAAAGAGCAGATGTGATCTGTTCTATTGTTACGGCTAGGGTTGTCGCGGCTCCAATATATACACAATCAGTGTAGGGTGACGCACGTGGGACTGGATATCCGCGATCGAGTCGGCCCACGATTGACGTCTCAAATCGTGCAGCGGTTAACTCGTAATTAATTGTATTAACTCATAATTAATCCCAATTAATTAGCCATTCCTCACTGCCAAAAAATTAAGCACACGCGTGACATAGGTATTAGCTCGGCTCGGCTCAACTCTGCAAACGTGGCGCGCGCGCGTCGTGACGAGGCGAGGCACGGGGAGGCAGGCTGCGAAGGAGAAGCGCGCATGAGCTCTCACTTTTCTCTTTGCTTAATAACATGTAAAAGAGCTCATCTTATAAAAATATGCAACTCACCCGAAAGTCCTATTGTGATCCCGGGCTCATGTGATCCCGCATGAACAGTAAAATCGAAAAAAATAGTAAAAAAATTCAAAAAAATCTGATATTTTTATAATAAAATTTGATGTTTTTTCTATATGCATGCAAACTTTCAGCAAGAACTAACATAGGATGGATGCGTGAGAAAAAAAACAAAATTTGATGTTCCAAAAAGTGTTCGAACTAACACAGGGATGACATCAATTTTATTTTTTTCCCCACACTTTCATCCTACGTTAGTTCTTGACGAAAATTTGCACGCATATAGAGAAAACATTAAAGTTTCTTCCCAAAAAAATTCAAATTTTTTTTAATTTTTTTAATAATTTTTTTGATTTTACTGTTCATCCAGGATCACATGATCCCGGGATCACAAACTCAGCGTCTCAACTCACCCTCCATTTCTAGGGTGGTACTAAACTTAGCAACACTCCAAATACATGTCATGTTTTTCCTACATGGGTCCTTCAATTTTTTCTGAAATTGTTAGATGGCACCTTATTTCAACAGGTCGGGATAAGGAACGACTGCGCCAAGGGGAGCAGGAAGGATGAACACCGGCGCCGGCGGGTGGTGCGAGGTGGTGTCGGCGGAGTACCTGCGTGGCGGGAAGGTGGCTCGGGTTTGAGAGGGGGTGGGGGCCGAGGGAGGAGTACGACATCGGCCGCGAGATCAACCGTGCGGCGAGGATCCGGCCACGTTTGACGAGGGAGCGACTGGCTCAGCTGGTGAACAAGCTGCTGGTCGGGGAAGGCCCCACGGGGCCCAAAATGAAGGGCAGCTCGAGAAATGACGAGAGGGATCCCTGAAACCTGCTGATGCCCACGCGCAATGATTGTAAAAAAATTGATTATGCACACAAGGAAATCTGCTGCATAATTTATTCCTGCTAGATGTGTTTTTTCTTCTTGTGCAGTTATCCTGTTTGTATTCTCTGCTTGTTCATATCAAAGCATCTTTAACAGAAGCGTTATATATAGCGTACGTGCAAAAAATAGTCGATTAAGCACGCGTGAGGCTAAAAAAATGCTCTAGAAGGCGTCAAATAATTCAGTGTGCTGTAAAGTTGTCCAGCGCCATATATTGGGCGCCGGATTGTACGCGTTGGATAAATCTGAGATGCTGTAGGTGAAACCACTAAATTGGATGTCGTGTTTGTTGTGCATCTGAAAAACCTCTTCATCTCTTCCGCGCGCTAAAACGGTATTTCACGCTAAAAATCTATGGAGAAAAGCTGACGTCAGTGAAATTCGCGACGACGTAAGCAACGGACGAAAAAAGTGAAGAAACTATTCGTCTTTGTTAATTATTAGTAACTAAAAAAATGCCCTCGCGTTGCAACGGGAAAAAAATTGATGTTTGTGTCCATCGAAAAGTTTGCTAGAGTGTTATAACGTCTATACCATCATGCGAAGAAAAATAGGTGCATGCCCTATAGAAGAAAAGTACTCATATTATCAGTTGCGCAAAACTCATGAGAAAAAAACTTAAGTCGGTGTTAAGAGGCATTTATTTTTTAAATATAGAATTATATTATCTCCCTATAAAATTTATCAAGCATATGGCAGAAATCTCAACAATGATTGTGACCAAAAGGAATGAATATCACTCCACAATTAACGTGCATGCTTTGATATTGATATAGATATAAGTGTAGATTATGATGAATACACAACAAAATATGGCAAGAGCTACGAATCAATCTCAAGATGATGATGTAAACAATGAAATCGACGTAGCAATTCAGAATCAAATGCGCACACAAGTAAAATAAGAAGAATATAAAACCTTTGAAAATGCCTTTAATTATATTTGAAAATATGTGTGTTCAAGTAATGCCCTTCATACTCTAGAAATATGTCCTATAAATTTTAAAGATTTTGGGATATCAATACTTTAAATGTAAATTATTTAACCATAAATGCAATTAAAGATCAAATAAAAGATCAATTCAGACGGAGGACTTTCATTTTATGGAATTTGTTAAATTCTTGAATACTATTAAAATGATAGAAGGAGGTATTATAAAATTTCCATAAATTTGAAAAATCAAATAACATAGTTCAAACCTTTACTAATATTTAAATTGAGTTCGTATTTTCAGATATAAGATAACATGCTATGTAAATGATTTTCTGAAATTTTAATAATCTATGCCTTTAGAAATTTATAAGACTTTTTATAAAAATTTAATTCTTTAAACAATTCAAAAGTTATTTGAGTTAAAAAAACAGAAAAAGAGAAAGAAAAAAAAAATTGCTGATGGGCCTGGACTGCCCGTGGGAGTGGAAGCAGACTCAAGAATATATCATTTTTTCTTTTATGCGGGCTGCGCTGATGAGCCGGGATGAGCCGCAGGAGTGGAACCAGATCAAAAAAATGAATCGTTTTTTCTCTCCCTGAAAAGGTCCCGTGGGTTAATTCATACAACTTCCAGGGAATTTTTTGAAAAATGTGCGCCACGAACGAAAATCCCGTAGACATTGTTTGTCCTTTATTAGTAGGTATAGATAGATATAGATATATAGATATGTGGTGAAAATATTTTTGATATGAATATGCTTATTGCAGCAATTAAAAGATAGGCTAAAATGTTTCAGATAAATATTTTGCTAATTAAGTCGTTTAATAATTAGAAGATTTCACACGGTTTTGCATATAATTTCATCATTCGTGCCTATGTACAACACACATATTCAATAAGAAATGATTTTTTGAGATTGGTTTCTAATTTCACACCATATTTATACACAAATGTTTGTAATGTTCAGTGTATATCACACATAGTTTAAACAAAATAAATATTTAGGATTTTATTCTTAAGCCACACAAGATTTTGGCACAAACATTTGTTTAGGTGTGAAGAACACAAACATGTTATTGCCTAAAAAATGAACACAAACGTGCATTAAATTTAAATTGTATGGAATAGCCTTTAGTATCCCACAGAGTTCCTGACATACCAGCGTTTCAGATAGTATAACTGAACACAAACGTAGTCCTTGACTTAAATCGTATGTTATGAAACCATAATTTCAGACGAACATTTATACACAAATGTTTGTGATGATAAACGTAATATCAAACGTTCGCTTTATCTTGTACGTCTGTGTGAAAGTAGCTCATAGACAACGTTTTTTCGTATCGTGTGGAATAAGCTCTCCTATCGCAATCGAAGCCAAGGCGACGGTTCCAAATACCGTAGCCGATAGGAGTAAAAAAACCATTTGGATATCTACGTTCCGCACTAGTGGCAACTCCTCTTCGATTCCTTCTAGGCCTTGACGGTGATGGACGAGTGGATTGGGGGTGTGTTGTTCAAACTTTGATTGGTCCACATGAAAGCTCTCCTGCTGAAATATTTGTGAGTTTATCCTCGACGACAACTCGACGATGGCTTCGGGTCGCCTCACCGTTGACTTCTCTGGCCAGAAAGGTGGCATTTCGGTGCACTCAAGCAAGCGGCAACTCATCCGCGTATGCGCTTCTTCAACTTCCTGTCCGTCAAGCCAAAGGGAGACCCTATTGCTCCAGATCGGTGACATTTTTTGGCTCCGACGTCCCAAGAAAATTGAGGTCCAATGGGGAGGTGCCCATGGCCTAGAATTAAGATAGAAGTCCACTTATAATTAGAAATCAAATATTCATCCTCGAGGGGATTCAAACCACGATCGGCTGAGTAGTTCCACTGCCACCCAACCACTAGGCCACTGCCTAATCCTCGGTGGTCCCAAGTGGGGATGTACCCGACGATGTCAGCACTGGCCTCGCCTGGATGCAGACATGAAAGTTTTGTGGTTAGGGACCCGATTGCTTTTTTTACTTTCATAAGTGCTTCTATATGTACTGCAACCGTACCACTATCTTAGTTTTAGGATAATGATAAGCACCTGACGTCTCCCCCGTCCGATGTTGTGCCCGAATCTCGGCGCTGGCGGTAGCGACGTCACCAATTCGCAATCGTTCGGACCAGCCGTCGTCCGCCCGAACGACGGCAACCGCGACGTCTCACGTCACCTTCCCTCTTTATCCACTAACTTGCGTCTGTTGACTAGTCCGAGATTCCTTTTTAGTTGCCGCATTTCAAAATAGAGAGGAGGTCGGCGAAGGCGGAGGCGATTTCGAGGCGGTTCCGCCGCAAATCTCGCCGCCGGCGGTGAAGGCGAGTTCTAGCTCCACCGCATTGGAGGGGAGGACAAAGTTAAGTTGCAGCGCTGTCGGGGATCAACCCTGGCAAATCCCATGGTCAGGGACCCTGGGTTAGTCATGAGAGGCGCAGGTTGGACGATAGCTCATCGGCAAACAGGGAGGCTCGCTCCTGCTCGATATTATTGATTAGGGAGATGCGATTACAGTGGAGGCCAAGGCTGGAGCGCTCAAGGCTAGGGTTACAGGTGAGATCCGATGCCTTTGGCGTCACCCCTCGTAGCCCTTATATACCGGGCTAGGTCTCAGGGATTTCATCTACGTGTACAGGTAAACTTTCCTAACCCTAGCTTGCTCCGTACGGCAGGTCTTCGCACCTTCCTTGTGAGTCGAGGACTTCTACGTCGGTGCCATCTAGTGGGCCGAGGCCGTATCTTCATGGGCCTTCTGCCTTCATGGACACTAGGTAGGCTCATCCGTAGGAGTCGTGGGGTCACCCCCTCGTCAGTAGCCCCCGAGTGCCTGGGGGACTCGAAGAGTCGCGCAGGGACTCGAGTACATTCATTCGTTGTTCATTGATATGCACGGTTCATCCGTGGGTCGCTGGCAGTCTGGTGGCCATGACAAAACCTGTTTCGAGGGATGCTAAGCTCAAAGGGCCCAAGGAGTCGACGGGTCAAGCCTTGGTGAATTGCACTAGGGCAAATACCACAGTAGCCCAATCAAACCCACGTCCCTCGACGTGAGCTTGGAACACTGGTGTCTAGAAAAAGTTCATCCGCTTCAGGTCTTACGGTGTTCATTTGCCGCCAGTAATGTGTGTAGCCTAAGGCGCCTCCGCCCGGCTTATCTATCATGCTCTGCGCATGGGAAAGGTTGGGAGTGAAATCGCTCTTCGGCAAGTCCCAGCCCGGCCGTACTTTGCAGCGGGGTCTTACCTACACGCTAATCTTGCGTGGCTTCTGGGCACAGTGTACCGTGTTCCAGGAATGTGTGTTTTTGAGGCGCGGAGCCTTATAGCATTGCACCCGCTTGGAACAGAACATCAAGCGAGATGTTCACTCATCCACCCGAGGAGCTTTGTTTCGAGTGCTCAGTCGATAGGTTTTTTGCGAGTAATCACTCGAATGCCGTTTTCGGCTCTTGAGGTGAGGGAGCACCTGGGACTCGTAGCGTCGTACGGTCCTGGCGGGTGTTTTTGTTTGTCTTGCATCGGGTTGAGGGAGCACCCAAGACTCTCATTGGTGTGAGTGTTCACTCGAGCACGTGGTTGGCCTTTAGGTGAGGGAGCACCCGGGACTCTTATGATGTACGCTCCCGATGGGAGTAAGATGTTTTTCTTCCTTGGGAAAAGATCTGAGAGACGGAATCTTGGGGCCTTGCCGTCTGTTTGCTTTTCTTCGCTGCTCTTCAGGGACAGTGATGCCTTTGTTTGATGGCTGTCAGTGATGCTCTGCCAGTGAACCGTCACGTCTCTAGGACCGGTTATAATAATGGCCGCTGTGACGTGCGGCAGGCGCCGGTTGAGTTTCCCATACGTGCATTGGAAACGCGCGCGAATTGACACGTCTTGCGTACAGTGCGTCCCGTGGGAAAGCATCTTCGTCTTGGAGCCCGAGACGGCTGGGACGTTTGGTCTTTGAATTAATTGCTGCTGTCGTCTTGGCTTCTTTGTGCTTGGGGGGTTATTGTTCTATAAGTAGGCCTTTCTCTTCCACGCCTCTATCCAACTCTCTGCTTTGCCTCTTCCTTCATCTCTTCTTCTGCTCATGGTTCCCAGGCGAGGCGTTGGTCGTGGCCGTGTTCGTCGTAGCCGTGGTGGCCGCACACCACGCTCCTGCCGTGGTGGCCGCCATGGTACGGCGCCGGTGCCTTCCTCCTCTCCCTTGGAGGAGGGATTCTGGCGCTATGATTTTATTTTGCGTGTTCGTGGCCAAAGTGCCAATCGCATCCTTCTTCCCTCTGCTTTTTCTGCTATTGTCTCTGAACGTGGCTTGGATGGCTTGCGTCTGCACCTTCAAGGGAGCTGTCGATCTCCTTCTTATGTTGACTTGGAGGTTGATAGCTCTCGCTTGATTTTTCTTAGCTCTGTTTGGAGTTTGTTTGCTCGACGGTTGAATCTGCGAGATGGTGATATGCTCAGCTGTCGCTTTGACGGTGAAAGCACTATTACTGTCCGCGCATTCGATCCGAGTGGCAATAGCATGGATCCACATGGGTAGGAGTCGAGCAGCGACAGCCCCGAAAGGTCGAAGAGTCCTTCGCCGGCGTCTTCGACTGCTTCTTCCTCTAGGGACTCGTCTGGTGCTGGTGGTGAGCCGTCTTCAACTGCTTCCTCCTCTGGCTCTGACGAAGACCTCGATGTCAAGCCACCTGTTAAACGAGCACGGCAGGCGACCTTGTATAACTAGAGGCAGCGGCGTCATCTTCGCCGACAGCTTGGGCGGAGCTGAAGAAGAAGCTGGAGGAGCAGGAGAAGAAGCTGGTGGAGCATCGTCTTCAATGGCTCCGCAAATAAGTCGAGCTTCACCTTTTGTTATGTCATTGACATCATGAGCCTGCTTCTTCCACTCCTACTTTGTCTGTGATGATGCTCTTGTGCTAGAGTCGATTACCCCTCATGGGCACACATGTAGAAGTCATAATTCCTTGGGTGATTTCCTCTTGTAACAGGAGCTGCCTTCTATCCGAATGTAATTGAGTCCTTTTTGTACTGAAGTTGATATCCATGATGTAGACTGTGCTTTATCCTTTGTAATGGAATTTGTATTTGGTCCTTTATGCCACCAAAAAACTGTGTTCGAGTCCTTGACGATTAGGAGCTGTCTTTGATTATTGGAACTGAGAGTTGAATTCGAGTCCTTTGCGGCTAAGAACAGTCTTCGAGTCCGTCCGATACTTTGAACTGTGGATTCTATCGGGTGCGCGACAGCGCTCCCGATGGGAGTAGCCCCCAAGGCTACGCTTGAGTCCAAGGGGCAGGCATAGGCTAAAATTTGTTTCTTTTTTTGTCTTTTATCGGGTGCGCGGCAGCGCTCCCGATGGGAGTAGCCCCCGAGTCTTTAGGTGATCGTTGGCGATCGGGTGAAGACTAAATGAGTTTGTGCTTCCTCCAAAGTCTCTTCAGAAGTGTTTGGATGCCATTGGAGTGTTGATGGTCGTCTCTCGGTTGGGGTTTGTACTCGAGGCTTCGAGTGCATCATGAAGAATGTCGCGTAGGTGATAGTGTTGCTTGGGGGGAGTTTTGCTCTTAAGCCCCCCAGCGCTTCGATTAAGATCGCGCAGGCGATCGAGTTGCTCGGGGGGGAGTTTCCTCTTCATCCCCCGAGTGCGTTGATTAAGATTGTGTGTGCGATAGCAGTTGCTCGGGGGGGAGTTTCCTCTTCAGCCCCCGAGTGCTTCGATTAAGATCGCGAGTGCGATAGCAGTTGCTCGGGGGGGAGTTTCCTCTTCAGCCCCCGAGTGCTTCGATTAAGATCGCGAGTGCGATAACAGTTGCTCGGGGGGGGGGGGGGTTCCTCTTCAGCCCCCGAGTGCTTCGATTAAGATCGTGAGTGCGATAACAGTTGCTCGGGGGGGGGGGGAGTTTCCTCTTCAGCCCCCGAGTGCTTCGATTAAGATCGTGAGTGCGATAAAAGTTGCTTGGGGGGGGGGGAGTTTCCTCTTCAGCCCCCGAGTGCTTCGATTAAGATCGCGAGTGCGATAACAGTTGCTCGGGGGGGGGGAGGAGTTTCCTCTTCAGCCCCCCGAGTGCTTTGTGATGGCAGTATTTGGGCAACACTTATTTTATTGCTGTCAAGCGATTTACATGAGTTGCCAGCCATGTCCGACCGATAGGGGCTATGGATAGAATAGTCGCAAGTTTGCTACGTTCCATGGGTTTCCCACGTCCTCGTCTGTCTTTTGGTTCTTCAGTCTGTAGGCGCCGCCTCCGATGACTTCTGAGATTATGAATGGTCCTTCCCATTGGGGGGCAAGTTTGTGGACCTTCTCTTGTATTAGTCGTAGGACTAGGTCACCTTTGTTGAAGGTTCTGGTGCGCAGTCGACTGCTTTGGTAGGTACGCAGTTTGTCTTGGTACCCTTCTGATTTTGCCAGGGCTGTGTCTCTTGCTTCGCCAGCCGTATCTTTGTCGTCTCTTAATGCTTCTTCTGCTTCTTCTTCCTCGTATCCCGTGACCCGGGGTGCTCCGAACTTGAGGTCATGTAGTAGGACTGCCTCTGCCCCGTACACCATGAAGAATGGTGTGTATTGGGTCGCAGTGTTTGGCATGGTTCGTAAGCTCCACAGGACTGCGGGGAGTTCTTCTACCCAGTTACCGGCGGCTTGCTCGAGTGGTGCAAGGAGCCATTTCTTGATTCCTCCACAAACAAGGCCGTTTGCGTTTTCCACCTGGCTGTTGGACTGCGGGTGCGCGACTGATGCATAATTGATTTTGATGCCCAGTTCTTCGTAGAAGTTCTGAAATTCTGCGGCCGTGAAGTTCGTTCCATTGTCCGTGATGATGTTGTGTGGCAATCCGAATCTGAAGATGATCGATTTGATGAAGTTGACAGCCGTGAGAGCTGTAGAGCTGGTGATGGGCACTGCTTTGATCCACTTGGTGAACTTGTCGACTGCGACGAGAAGGTGTGTTCTTCCGCCCTTTGATGATTTCTTTAGTGGGCCCACCATGTCGAGTCCCTAGGTGGCGAACGGCCAGGATAGTGGTATGGTCTTGAGATCTGATGCGGGAGCGTGTGGCCTGTTGGCGAATTTTTGACAGGCTATGCAACGTCGCACGATTTCCTCTGCGTTTTTCATGGCTGTGGGCCAGTAGAATCCGACTCGGAATGCTTTGGACACGAGCACTCGACTGCTCGCGTGGTGCCCGCAGGTGCCTTCGTGGATTTCTAGCAATAGGGCTTTGCCGTCCTCTTCGTCAATGCACCTTTGGAGTATCTGGGTGATGCTGCGCTTGTATAGTTGTCTGTTGATCACAGTGAATGCCTTGCATCGTCGGCTGATGCGTCGTGCTTCGGCCACGTCTTGTGGTAGCGTGCCTTCAATTAGGAATTGGAGGAACGGTTTTGTCCAGACAGGTCTTTCGAACTCTGTCAGGGTTGTGCGGTCGGATGCGCTGGTGCCTGTTTCTTCTGATGGTGTTGCTGCAGCCACCTGCATTATTTCTGGTGCGTCTTCGCCGTCCACGACCGCTTCAGGTGTTGCTGCCTGCTCCTTGATGGATCTTTGGTTGATGCTTTCGAGAAAAACGCCGGGGGCGACAGGCGCCCGGGTTGAACCGATGTTCGCGAGATCGTCAGCTTCTGTGTTGTTGTCCCTGGTGATGTAGTTGAGCTCGCAACCGTCGAAATTTCCTTCGAGTTCGTTGTAGAGCTTTTGGTAGGCCGCCATGTTGTCGTCTATTGCGTTTCAGTTTCTCATCGTCTGTTGGACGACGAGATTGGAGTCCCCATAAATTATGAGGCGAGTGGCTCCGCATGTTTTGGCCATGCGCATGCCATGTAGGAGTGCGTCGTATTCTGCTTCGTTGTTGGAAGCTTGACTGAAGTTGATCTGGAGGACGTATTTCCGTTTTGTTCCTTTGGTGGAAATGAGTACAACTCCTGCCCAAGCTCCTTGTTGTCTCTTGGACCCATCGAAGAACATTGACCATGAGCTTGATAGGTCTGGGGGGCCTGGTGTTTGAACCTTTGTCCACTCAACCAGAAAATCTAGGAGTACTTGGGCTTTGTACTGCAGGTCTCGTGGGATGAGCTCGATGTTCCACTCGGCGACTCGCCCGGTTGCTCCAGGGTTGTTTAGTATGTCAGCGAGTGGTGCACTGCTCACGATTGTGATAGGGTGCTCGTCGAAGTATTGGGACACCTTTATGGAAGTCATGACGATGGCTAGTAGTAGCTTCTGATAGTGCGGGTACCGCTGCTGGGAATTTTTCAGGAGCATGCTGAGGTAGTAGATTGGTCTCTGAATGCTCTGAACCTTGCCTTCTTCTGCGCGTTCGACAATGAGCGCCGTGCTTACTACACTACTGCGTGCTGCCACGTAGAGGTATAGCTTCTCTCGTTCCTTGGGTACCGCCAGGATTGGTGGAGTTGTGAGTGTCTTTTTCAGGTCCGCGAATGCTTGGCGGGCTTCCTTCGTCCACTCGACTTTCTTTCCTTTCCTGAGCAGTTGATAGAAAGGCAGCGTGCGTTCTCCAAGCCTGCTGATGAAGCGGTTGAGAGCTGCGAGTTTTCCAGTGAGCTGCTACACTCCTTTGACGTTGGTTGGTTCTTGCATGCGGGTGATGGCTTGAACTTTCTCGGGATTTGCCTCGATTCCGCGGGCAGGGACCATGTAGCCCAGCAGCTTTCCCGCCGGTACGCCGAATGCGCACTTCTTTGGGTTGAGTTTGATTCTATATTTGTTGAGCGTTGCGAAGGTTTCGCGCAGGTCGTCGAGTAATGTGGCTTCTTTGTAGGTCTTAATGACGATGTCGTCCACGTAGACTTGTACGTTTCTTCCTATTTGCTCCTTTAGGCAGGCCTGCATCATTCGTTGATAAGTGGCGCCTGCATTTTTGAGCCCGAAGGGCATGGTCCTGTAGCAAAATACTCCATAGGGGGTGATGAACGATGTGTGCTCTTCGTCTTCTTCCTTCATCCTGATCTAGTTGTATCCTGAGTAAGCGTCCAGAAAGGAGAGTAGGTCGCACCCTGCTATTGAGTTGATTATTTGATCGATTCTCGACAGGGGGAAGTGATCCTTCGGGCAATGTCTGTTGATTGGTCCGTAGTCGACGCACATGCACATCATGGTCGTGTCTTTCTTTGGCACCAGCATGGTCGCATCAGGGTTTGCTATCCAGGTGGATTTCTTCGTTTCTCGGATGAACTGAGCGTCGAGTAACCGGTTGACTTCCTCTCCGATTGCTCTGCACTTGGGCTCCGAGAATCATCTCAGCGCTTGCTTCACTGGCCTCTTGTTTGGCTTGATGCGTAGGGCGTGTTCCGCGAATTCGCGTGGTATCCCAGGCATGTCGGCTGGGCACCAAGCGAATATTTCCCACTCGTCTCGGAGGAAGGTGACGAGAGTTGCTGCCTGCTCCTCTAGTAGGTGGGCGTACACGCGGACTATTTTGTCCGGGTCCGTCGGGTGCACTTGGTAAGTGACTGTGTCGCTGTCGATGCTGAAGTCGCGTCCGTACTCCCTGGATTCGCTTCGGTTTACCAATGGGAAGGTGCTCTTGTCCGTCACCATGGCTATTTCTCTGAGTTCTTGTTTGGCTCCGAATGTGTCGGAGATCCTGTGGAAGTCACGATCACATTGATCTGATTTGATGAAGCTTCCGTTGATCGTGAGGACTCCTCATGATCCTGGCATCTTGAGCTTGAGGTAGTCGTAGTGTGGGACCGCCATGAATTGCGCGAATGCTGGCCGTCCCAATATGGCGTGATACTGCGATTGCCAGTCGAGTACCTCAAAGTCGAGGACGTGCTTTGCGAAGTTACGACAGTTGCCAAAGACGACTTCGAGTTCGATGACTCCGAGCGATGTGGCTGCTTCTCCTAGGACTACCCCGTGCAACTCGGTGCTTGATTTTCTCCATACTGATCGTGGGATCAGCATCTTTTGTAGGGTGTTGGCGAAGATGATGTTCATGCTGCTGCCTCCGTCCATGAAGATCCGGTCCATGTCGTATCCTCCGATTTGCGCATCTAGCACTAAGGGTGCATGCCCCGGTCTTGGGACTGCGGGTGGATGGTCGTCCTGTGAGAATGTGATGCTGGTCTCCGTTCCATGTAGCAGGTAGACGTCGACTGTGTTTATGCTCTCAGCTGCTCTGGCCTGCAGGGTTTGGGTGTCGCGTTGTGTTTGCGGTATCCTTCCTTCTTGGATCATGAGCACCTGTGCTCGCGACGGGCTGTGACGTCCTTCCGGGCCTGAGGTCGGCGCTTGCTCGGGTCGCTGGTTGCGTCTGTCTTCTTTCTGCTTCTCCTTCTTGAGGTCGTCGGCTAGCTCGTTGAACGGACGGCAGTCTCTCAAAGTGTGACTTGACCTGATGCGTCCCCAGTCGTCCTCGAAGCTGTGGATCGTGCAGGGTCCTGCTAGCTGCTCTCTGGCCGTGAGTTTGCTAGATCCGGCGTGCCTCTTCCTTCTTGAGATTCTGAAGATCCTTTCGTGATCCTCCGGGTGCTCGTGGAAGCGAGGATCGGTTTCGATTCCTCGACTCATGTCTTGGTTCTTGATGAGGTTGGCGAATTCATCCGGCCTTCGATCTGGTTCGTAGTACTCGCCAACAGGTGTCTCGGAGTCGCTGTCTTGGTTGGCGGCGGATGTCCATGCGCGCCTTTTGGGTCGCCGATTCCTTCTGCTTTGGCGGTGGTTCTGCTGATCGTTAGATTCAATCTCGTAGTTATCGTGTTGATGTGCGGCGGGTGCCCGGGCGGTGGAGGGTTGTTGGAAGATTTGCGAGTACTCAGCTGCGTGTCGCAGTTCGCCGAGTGGGATTCCTTCGTAAAGGCCCCTCGCCATTCTTCTGGGTCGTCGACTCCTTCGGCGCTGGCGCTGTACTTGGTCGTTACCGTAGTATCGGTCCTGGCGTGACTACAGCTCGAGTGGTCTTGATGGGGTGGCGAAGATGTCCTCCGTGATCTTGAGTCCTTCGAGTGGGCTAGGTATGGTTCTCGCCCTTGAGTTGCGGCTTGCTGAAGACGGGACCGCCGAGATCGTGATCCCAACCTGCGTAGTTCCCACAGACGGCGCCAATTGTCGGGGATCAACCCCGGCAAATCCCATGGTCAGGGACCCTGGGTTAGTCATGAGAGGCGCAGGTTGGACGATAGCTCGTCGGCAAACAGGGAGGCTCGCTCCTGCTCGATATTATTGATTGGGGAGATGCGATTACAGTGGAGGCCAAGGCTGGAGCGCTCAAGGCTAGGGTTACAGGTGAGATCCGATGCCTTTGGCGTCACCCCTCCTAGCCCTTATATACCGGGCTAGGTCTCAGGGAGTTCATCTACCTGTACAGGTAAACTTTCCTAACCCTAGCTTGCTCCGTACGGCAGGTCTTCGCACCTTCCTTGTGAGTCGAGGACTTCTACGTCGGTGCCATCTAGTGGGCCGAGGCCGTATCTTCATGGGCCTTCTGCCTTCATGGACACCAGGTAGGCTCATCCGTAGGAGTCGTGGGGTCACCCCCTCGTCAAGCACCCTCTTCCTCTCCCTCTATTTGCTTTGTTTCACGGCGGACCGCCACGGTTCATCACCGTGCTCGTCGCTAGGCGGCGGGTCCGACACGAATTTCGCCGTGATCGTCGATTCACTGCGCTAGGGTTGTCGTTGAGCACTGCATTGGAGTGTTGTAGAAATCGCACACCACCTTGTTGCCCTAGTTAACAAACATCAGGAAATGCACGCCCCCCCCGTTGATTGTGTTGATTTCGATTGGTTGTGTTGTTTTGTATTCATGTGTAGTCTTCAGGAGTCACATCCCCTTCTATATGCCCGTTTTTTCTATTTTTCTCTTGTTATATGCCATGCCCTATGGTCATTCTGACCCCCAATTTCAGCATGAATGATGCCTACTGCGTTTGTGATTACCATTTCGATGAATTGCCATGTGGAGTCACTTATAACTTTGTATTATGTCCCAAAATTGCCATGTAAAATGCCACATTCAAAGTGTTATGCAACCCTAAATTTGCCATGTTCCCTTGCTTTACATACTTTTGTTAATACTGAAAATTGCCATGTTCTACTCATACTAACTTCTGATTAGTATACTGCCTTCAATTGCCATGTTCCAATTCTAAATTTAGTTTTGTGTTCCCAAATTTCCATGCCTTTTTGGTGATTTCTCACCCCCAATTTTGCATACATGATGCTTACTGCTGTTGATATGACCATTTCCAGGAATTGCCATGCACATGCCTTTTCAACTATGTTTTTATGCCCCTAAATTGCCATGTAAAATGCCACATTCAATGTGTTCTTCAACTCTGAAATTTCCATGTGCAATGACTTTCGTAATTTGTTCAATATTGAAATTGCCATGCTATAGGCCTTCCATTCTTTGCTATTATGAAAATTGCCATTTTGATATTACTATTTCCAGGAATTTTAGTTATTAACACATGGAAATTTCAGTATATGGTACATGGTAATTTCAGTCAATTATGCATGGCAATTTTACATTTTACTGGCGCATGGCATTTTTATTACAAATGGCATGGAAATTTTGTTTTGATCATCCTTCCTAATTACCATGTATCCAGTCCTTTCAGTATGAGTACTATCCAAAATTTCCATCCTACTTTCTCCTCGATTCAAACTACCTAATTTTTTGTAGAATCATGGTGCGATGAAATGACTCCGATGGAGACGATTTCATGGATCCTGATGTTGCCGCTGGGCGGAAGACTGCAAAGGAGGTGCGCATGAAGTGCAATTTACATTTTCTGTCTTCTTGTACGCAAAATTGTTCGTTTATTTTTGTTTCACTCATTGTTTTTGTTGATCTTCATGCAGAAAGCCCCCCGTAACAGGGGCTCACACAAGATGTATGCGGAGCTCATAAAAGATTTTGATGATGATCAGAAACTGTCTATCATAGACATGGGTATGAAATCAATGCTGGATGTCAAGTGCACCAATTTGGCAAATGATGTGTGTGAATGGCTTGCTTCAGTATACGAACCGAAGTCAAGGGAATTTGTGATCCCTAGCCGCGGGAGGATACTTATCGATGAAGAATCTGTTTTTCAGACCTTAGGTGTACCGAAGGGCACATTGGTTGTGCCGTACCGGGTGGACAATGCTGCGCAACTGCGCCTGTTCCCGCAGTTGTTCCCTGGCCAAGATTCCATCCCACTGACAAGCAAGCTTGCAAAATCAATTGGCGAAATGGGCACCAGTGGTGATGTGTTCAAGAGGAAGGTTCTTCTTCTTTTGCTCTCAACTATTTTTGCACCTACCACGTCGACTCGTCCAAGTAACATATGCTTTCCTATATTGGTAGGTCACATATTCTTCTTTATCATTATTTGCGACAATGCTTACTTCTTCTTGTTAGTAGATGGTGTTTTAAGCTTAGTTATTAGTCGCTGCATGGCAATTTTATTACAAACTGCATGGCATTTTTCAGTGATTTCTGCATGTCAATTTCAGTTACTACTGCATGGAAATTTTATTACAAACTGCATGGCAATTTCAGTTACTGATGCATGGAAATTTTATCACAAACTGCATGGCAATTTTATTGCAAAATGCATGGCAATTTTCATCAATCTCTAACCATTGTATCTTGTTCTTCAATCAGGACAAAATATCTGATGTCCAGAGCATGAATTGGTGTAAATTTATTGCCGACTTCATTCACGAAGCTTTTTCCAAGAATATGTATAAGAAAGGAAGCCGATCTACCTGATGGCAGGTTTACCATTTGTTTTTGCTACTTTTTTATTGTTTACCCCTCTATCTTTACATTTATGTATTATCTCCCCTAACTTATTGTTTTAACTTGTGTTCTTTATTTTTTGGCAGCTTATGTATGTTGACAAGCTTGACATCTCAAAAGTTATATTTGGGAAGACTGGTCCACCTCGTACTGGACTATTCATGGTATCTGCTTGGAACAACGAGCAAGTGAAGTTAGTTCTTAACGCAGATAAGAAGAGTGGGAGCTTGTACGGGAAATTGCAGGCCATTCTTCTTAGTTTTCATGATGCTTTATTTTTGTGCTTTCACATCTGTTTTTGATGTATATGTTTTTCACACAACCTCTTAATTTGTATTCGTTTTGTTTCAGCTAATGACCAGGCATTCCATTGACTATAGCTTCTTTGGTGGGACACAAAGTTTCTCAAAGTGGATGGATGTGCACTCGAACCCTTCTTGCTCACTGCAGGTAATTTAAGTTTTCAATCTTGTATGCGAAAAAATTATGCGACAATTGTAAATAGGAAATTTCAGTGAACATTGGATGGTAAATTCAGTTACACATAGATGGCAAGTTGTATGATTTAATCACAGATAAGTTTTATAATCCAAATTCATTGCTTTCACACACAACCTCACATTTGTTTTCAAAAGCTAATTCATAGGTGGAAACATCATTTCATAGCCTACGACAATTTTTGTAGTTAAATGTTGAAATCAAATCTTCTACTACTATTATGTTAACTACATTTTTCCCTTGTTTCTCCATTCTTTTCTGTTAAGCTACAACATGCTTACCATTTTTTTATGTTCAATTGTTACCAGACAAGGGGAAAAGTGGAGAACCTCATTGGGGATTTTATGTCTGGCATGTCTGGACTTCTCGGTAATCTTGTACTCGGGTGGACTTCAATATCTGACGGTGATGTTGATGAAGCAGCAAATCAGTTTGCTGGCGCCGTAGGTGGTCGTACAAATTGGCGTACTGGTGGTCGTTCTCGTCGTGATAACAACAACTCTCAGGAGTTGCCTGCCACGCAGGAAGATTCTTTTGGTTTCAATATCGATATCACTTTTGCTGAGTCCCCCCAAGTTTCACATGACAACCTCAATGATACAAACCGTGACGTTCCTGCTGCAACTGAGAAAAGGGCAAGAGAACCCGAGGATGTTCATCAACCGGCTGCTACCAAGAAGCGAAGGGTTGACCCTGTTGCTGCCAGAATGAGGTCTGTTCTACTTGTTGTCATTAGTTCATTGTTAAGAAGCTAGTATTTTTGCTGCCTACAAGTATTTTTTCTAATTGTTCATCATTTCTTCTTTTTTGTAGTGAGGCAAACGCTGGCGGGGTGAATAAAGCCGCTGACGTAGCTTGCAGGTCGTCGCAACGTCTAAAAAAATTATTTGTTGTCGCGGATGGTGTTCGTATGGCCACACGATCCTCTCCTCGGGCAGCAACGTCCAACATGGGTGACCCTATCGACCGACAAGCAAATTCAAAGGCTGCTAAGAGGTACCATTTGTTCTTCTCATCTTGTATCTTTTGTAAAACCACATGTCAATTCAGTTAATGATGCATGGCAATTTCATTACAAACTGTATGACAATTTCAGTTAATGCTGCATGGCAATTTCATTAAAAACTACATGGCAATTTCAGTTTATGTTTCATGGCAATTTTATTGCAAACTCCATGGCAATTTCATTACGAACTACATGGCATTTTCAGTTTATGTTGCATGGCAATTTTATTGCAAACTCCATGGCAATTTTAGTTTATGCTGCATGGCAATTTTATTACAAACTCCATGGCATTTTTATCACAAACTGCATGGCAATTTCTCATTGACTACTAAGTACTTCAATCAAAATGATATTTTCATGTTACACAAAAATCTTTTTATGACCATGCAGAATGGACCCATTCTTATAAGTTTACAATTCATCTTCTTCTTATCATGCGACCAGTTTATCATGACTTTGTTTGGATTGCAGATCAAAGGAGCCAGACACTGTTGTAGTGAAAAAGAATATTCCACTGAAGAAATTGCCAAAAAATACTGCGGCAACAACCAAATCAAACACGCAACCCCATGTTGAAGATGCGACAGTGGCCAGCAATGTAGACGCGTCTAGCTCCGTGGTTGTTGATGCCCCAACCAATGACGCTGCAAAAGATGTCACAACTGGTTTGGGAGGCGGATCTGGCAGCGATGACTCTGTTTCAGGACACGAAGGAGGTTGTGCATGTTCTGCTGTCAATGAGGGACGCCTTTGCCGCATCCACTGCGGCACCTGTTGCCCCCACAGAGCCTTCTGAGAATAGGAAATCGTCAGAAGGTACATTGCCACATGTCGCCCCTGACACTGCCATTCCAATAAAGAAGTTGCCGATTGACGTTGCGCCTACCTCCAAGGTCCCGAAGAAGTTTCCGGCTGACGCTGTGCCTACCTCTAATGTCCCAAAGAAGTTGCTGACTAACGCTGCGCCTACCTCCAATGTCCCAAAGAAGTTGCCTACTGATGCCGCGCCAACCGCGAATGTCCCAAAGAAGTTGCATGCTGATGCCGCGCCAACACGCAACAAAACTGATGTTGTATAGCTACCTTCTTCAACACTATTCCACGAGGAAGTTACTGTTGCAAGCATCGCCCACACAGAGGAAGCTGATGGTCTTTATGTGTGGAGGAGGAGACAGGGCACCGGTCTTGCCGCCCCGGCGGCTGCTGCAGCTGACAAGTCTGCCGGTGCTTCTAATGTATCAACAACATCCAGTGTGGCATAACCCGCAAAAATTGTTGTTGTCCAAGGTGACGTTACAGCCGAAGCTATCAAGGTGCCGACCAAGCCTGATGCCGCGCCTACCAACCAGCCTTCTACGGGCCCTACTTTGCGCACAACTAAGATTCCAATTGATGTCGGTGTGCCTTATGCGCCATCTACTGGCTTGATTAAGAATCTTACAGCACAGAAGAAGGCCGCTGACATCCAAACAAGCGATCATGCAGCCGACAATAAAATGTACAGAGAGAGGCATTCTTTGGCTTTCACACCACCAAGTTTCGATCTTGGTTTTGGTAATGATTCAAACGAGGAAGAACCTGTGGACTCCATGCCCATCTCATTTGCTCATCCTCAGAGCGAGGAAGTTCTCATGGCGCAACCTAATGTGGAAGGCAGAACGGCTGTGAAATTTGCAGAGCCTTTAGTGCAAGGTAATTTTCATCCCTTTCTGTTGGCAATTTCATCACCCATGACATGGCAAGTTCATCACCCATGACATGGCAAGTTCATCACCTTTGACATGGAAATTTTAGTACCAGTGACATGGCAAGTTTAGTACTTTTTGTACATGGCAATTTTAGTTCTTCTCACATGGCAGTTTTAGTTCATGTCAGACGGCAAATTAAGTTCATCTGACATGGCAATTTTAATATATTAGACATGGTAATTTTTTTTAAGACATGTCAATTTCACTAATTGTGCAATGGAAATTTCATTACATGTCACATGGCTATTTTTGTTTCTTGCAGCAACTCCATTTGAGGTTTTCCCTTGAACGGAAGAGCAGCGTCTCTGAAAAGGCAATCTTTGCACAAGCGAGCGGCCTCAAGTTCCTCCCCTGACGTTATCAGTAGTGCAACGCCTGGTTCCGTGAAGCAATCCCGAGTGGTTCAAGCGCCAGCAGTCCAAGAAGACGACGATGTCCCCATTCATAAGGTTACAAAGGAGATGCAGAATTTCCATGATATCATCAGGCGTTTTGGATATTTGAGATCTCAGGCCAAGCACATGAAGGAAATCAGAGAGTAATTGCCTTTACTTCCAATTTTCCTTTTATTCCGCACTACATGTACTTTATATACATGCTTTTCAATCCAGTTCTTTCTTGGATAGAACGAAGATTATAGATTGTTCAACAAATTTTGTACAGGTGGGAGAGCTAGCAGATGCCATGAAGCCAACTGGCAGTTGGTAGACAAATTTGGTATCATGTGGCATAGACTACATAAACAAGTGTGTGGAGATAGATACTGACAAGATCATCATGCCGTTCTCTGTTATGACGAATATTTGGGACGGTGATTACTATTGTAAAGTTCTAAGGACCCATTTTGCGCAGGCAGGCGATTTCAAATTGACGCTTAAGAAATACGTGAGTAACCTTTTTCCCCTAAGCAACTATTTATATAAATTTTACCCTTTTTTATATGGCAATTTTATCCTTCTTTAGATGGCAATTTTTTACGCATTTCTTCTTTCATGCCAATTAGCTATTCTGTTCCATGGCAAATTCCCCCTTCTTGACATGGCAAAGCATTTTTGGTGTATCACAGACGGCATTTTCAGTGTATCACATATGGAAATTTTTATTACAAACTAGATATTTATACATGGTGATTTGAACGCCATATGCAAGCTTAGTACCTTTTGTACATGGCAATTTTAGTTCTTCTCACATGGAAATTTTAGTTCATGTCAGATGGCAATTTTAGTTCATGTCACATGGCAAATTTTATTAAGACATGGCAATTTCAATAATTGTGCAATGGCAATTTCAGTACATGTCACATGGCAAAAAAAATTGCATGGCAACACCATTCTAGTAATTACCATATTATAAGACATGGCAATTTTAACTGCTTATGTCAGTGTCACTTAAGTAGATGCGCCAATTTGTAGTTTGTTAACTTTTATCCTAATATTTTTTCTAACCTTGCAGATCATGTTTGCAATGCACCAACATCTTGCTCCCGAAGACCCACATAACAAAAGTGGGCATTTCTACACCATATGTTTAAATCTCAAGAACCAACGGTTTGAGGTGTTGGACTCTGCACGCAGTGATTCAGATGCGAGTCTTTGGTCTCACTATGAGTATTTCATCGGCAGAGTAAAGGAAGCGTGGAATGCGCACAATGAAAAATCAAAGGTTCAGATCAGCAACTTTCCAACACAGTACATCAGGACTACGCCACAAGGAAACACGTAAGTCACCTTATTCATACAATCGTCATTGGTACAACCTTTCCCGTTGTTTTATTATTCATGTGCTGGTTTGTTTTGACCTTTCTCCATTATTGTTTTCATTGTTTGTTTTTTGTGCAGCCTTGATTGTGGTTTCTACATGTTTGAGTAACTCGCATTTTGGATAGGACGCAAGGTGCCCTCTGTCTCTATAGAGTACGTGACTCGCTATGGAAGGTTCTAACTTGGAATTGGGTGACAAACACTGATTTTAACAAGCGAGCGGTAGCCAAGGATTTCATTGAGAGCGTTGTCCGAGCAGCTGTGAAGAAGTACAAGTGAGCCCATCTCTGGATTGCTACGCGACCTTTTCTTACCTTACATTCCCATGTGGTTGAATGTAAGGTATGATCTCGTCGCTCGTTGCCATAGATTTAGCTTTTTCATTTTCACAAAAGAATACTTTTAATAGGCACCAACAACCACTGTTTATGAGTTTGTAAATTTTTGTCGTGCTCATGTACTGAGTTAATTGCCATCTGCTATGGTTATGCATATTAGCTTGTTGAAATTAAATCTCTTGATCTATATTTTTTTTCCTGGTTTTTGTTGCCACGTGGCATTTTCAGTTTACAAAATTACTTCTTTTCTTTGTTGCACGCAAATGTAATCTGTACTTGTTAATATTTAGTTACTCTGCATGGCAACAGCATCACAACTCACACGGTAATTTTAGTTTAAACACTAGCCAATTTAAGCTGACTCGAAAATGGTAATTTCAATTCCACACAGATGGCAACTTCAATCATAACAACATGGCAATTAAAATTATTCAACACTTGTCAAAAATTAATACACCTAGCAAATAGGAATTGGCAATTTTTAGTCAGCCCCCATGGCAACAGCAACACAACTCAGATGGCAATTTCAGTCTTACACAATAGGAAATTTTAGTTCACCCAAGATGGCAATTTCCATTCCACACAGATGTCAACTTCAATCATAACCACGTGGCAATTAAAATTATTCAACACTTGTCAGAAATTAATACACCTAGCAAATAGGAATTGCCAATTTTTAGTCATCCCTCATGGCAACAACAACACAACTTAGATGGAAATTTCAGTCTTACACAATAGCCAATTTTAGTTCACCCAAGATGGAAATTTCAATTCCACACAGATGGCAACATCAATCATAACCACATGGCAATTAAAATTACATTTTCATCATGCACTTAAATTGTTTTTCAGTCACGTAGCAGTTGTCGTCTTCTTCCCTTTCTTTGCCTTGGGCTTTCTGTGGTGTGCTTGTATTTCTAGCCCTGATTTGTATCTTATTTTTCTCGGACGGCTTTTTGTGATTGACTGCGGTGGGTCTCTGACTTGTGTTAGCGTGTTGGATGCTCCGGAACCAATGTTTGAACTTGCTGGAGACGGACCTGTTGATGCAGAAATCGATCAAGATGTAAAGCCAGCAGATGCAGATGCAGCAAGCGGGTTCTTGTGAATCGCTGCATCAATCTTTCTCTTCCTAATTGTCTCTAGCTCTCTCTTCAAAGCCTTGGTGTGTCGTTCCACAACCTTTCTCATTTCGTCATAGTTTCAAGCTTCTTCAGCTATTTCGGAGAAGTGCTTTGTCATGGTAAAACACCGTATCGCCGGCATACTTCCTTCTGGCCTTTCATCATGCAAAGCAAGGACTGCTTGTGCGTCACGCGGTATAAATGCCTCATCAGCGACCCATGTCCACCTCCTGCGTATGAAATGCCGTGGCAAGTGCACCACCGAGTTCACATCCATGACTCTCAAGATGTGGCAGCACACCATGTCATCCCTTTCAAATTTGCAGCTTTGGAAGTAGTACTCCCCTTCAGGTATGTTTGCTTTCACATAGAAAGTCCACCCTTTGTCTTCTTCTCTTTCTTGTGACGAGTCCGTCATGTGGTCGTCCCCTCCATCTTGCTCGTAATATTCTGGTTCAGGGATGTTGGGGATAACACACTCTATACGTGAATTCATCTATCCTCACAGCGGAGAACAATGTTGCTTTTCTCAGTTCTTTCTAGAACCTGATTTTGTTAGACACAAATCACATATGCTTAGTATAGTATTCCACATACACATGGTAATTTCAATTCAGTGTGTTAATGATATGTACATTAAACCCTCATGTGATACAAGTAATCTTAGATTAATCACACATGGTATTTTACGTTGAACACTGATGGCAGTTTACATTTGTCACACATGGCAATTTTACATTGAACACTAATGGTAGGTTGCAGCAAGCACACATGGCAATGGAAATTTTTACATGAAAGGCTCTTGTCAATGTACATTAAGTCCACATGGCAATTTACTTATTACACTCACGACATTTTTTACAACTGGCCCAGATGGCAACTTACTTTAAACTTTCACGGCATTTACTTTGACATCATCATGGCAACTTACATTAAACAATCGTGTGTAAATTCAGTTACTGCTGCATGTCAATTTTATTACAAACTGCATGTTAATTTCAGTTACTGCTGCATGGAAATTTTATTACAAACTGCATGGCGATTTCAGTTACTGCTGCAGGGAAATTTCATTAAAAACTGCATGGCAATTTACTTTTTCAACATGATGGCCACTAACATCAAACATGGTAACTACTATCAGAACAGAATGGCAATTTATGTCAAACCATCATGGCATTTTACTACAGCGCAGCATAACAATAAAATATTAATAACTAAATAGCTTTCTTAATTCTGACATTTTCTAGATGGCATTATGGCTTTGTGCCATATCCAACCAGTGTCCAAATAATTACTTAAACATTTTGCAAACCATGGAAACTACTTTTGAATTACTTACTTGTAGAGCAGCTTTCTTGTGTTAATCTTGCTCATTTGCCTCTCCATTGGCTTGTATGTCGTCATCTTCTGAACTTTCAGCATGGTAGTTGCCTCGTCCTGTAACTCATTGCCAAGTATCTTCTCTTGGATTGCAGTGTACTATTTGGAAAACATCGGGAGAGAGTTCCCTGGGCTTACGTACCTTTTCAGCACAGCGTTGAATCCTTCACTGCGCTGTGTTGTTTGCAGGAATGGAAAGAAGCATTGCATGAAATACGCTGGTTCCCAGAACTTGTTGTTTTTGGATAGGTTTTTCAGCGTCTCATTTTCTTGCTGTCAAAACCCTTTTTTAGGTATGTGCTAGAGTTAGCAAGTAACTTTGCATCATGTTAAAAATTTCAAAAGAAATTGAAATGGGAGAGAGAACACCCCTAGATGAATTTAATTCAAACGTCCACAATAAAAGTTGCTCCAAAAATTCCTTTTGCATTTTTGAAAAGTCTCATAAATGAGTGTGATCACATATCAAGTGATATGGAACCAATCCCATGCTCATGGATTTTTCAAATATTCAAACATGAGCTTGGATTTAAATTTAAACCCCTATTTGAATTAAACTTCAAATTATTTGAATTTTAAAAATGCGCAAACTTTATAAGTGGCTAGCTATATGCATTTCAAGTCCACATAAAAATTTGGGGCATTTTATAAAATGGTTTGCTATTTTAAGCAGATCCAAAACAAATAAATAGAAAAAGAAAGGAAAGATTAAACAGAAATAAAAAACCAGAAAGGGTCACCTGGAAGAGGCCCAACTTATCGCACCGGAGCGCACTAGCCTGGCCCAGCCCGCAACCCCCCTTGTCGTCTTCCCGCCGCGTCGACAAGCACCTCGGTGGAGGGCATGCCGACGCCGGAGAGCACTTGCCTGCCTGCCTGGCGCCCTCCCAGGCCTTCTAAGCGTGCCTGGAGACGCCCTGGATCCCGCCACGTCCAATCCCCCTCTCGCAGCCGCCTTCCTCGCTCCGGTTCGTCGTCTCCGCCACTGACCGAGAAGATCCGCAGAGCACGGCCATGGAGACTCGCAGCCTGAGCCCGAGCTAGGCCTCGAGAGCGTGTCCCACCTCTTCGCCGTCGACGTCCTCCTCACCCTGCAAGAAATCAAGAGCGCGGAGCCCCTAGAGCCAGGGAATCGAGTCGTCTTCTTCAACTACGGCCGTCGCGCGCCATCGCCGGATTCTCCACCACCAGGACACCCCTGAGTTTTCCGTCTGCTCCTTTGAGTGCGCGGTGAGCTCCTGAACATTTCCCCTAACTTGGCGCCTCCGCATTCGATCCCTAGAACGATCCGCCATGGAAGCCGGAGCACCTCGCTGCCGGGATGCTCCTCGCCGCGCACCCGTGAACTCTAGAAGCTTGCAAACTTGTCCAGCATGACCCCCTTGATCTGCTGCGTCAAACCAACCCAACCCCGCTTCTTTTGATGCACCTTAGTGAGTTTTGCCTCGCGGCCATGTCACTGTCACCGCAAAGCTCGTCGCCGGCGAGCCTACGGAGCATCCCAAACCCTGGAGTTGGTCCCAATCGGTGCGCAAGGTCTCGGGCTTCGATCTGGAGGAAGCAGCGCTTAGAATAGCCCCCTGGAACGCCGTCCCGTGCGTCGCCGCCGCGTCGGGTTGCCACTGGCGACTCGCCGCCGGCGAGCTGACGTGGCCGGCATGGTTAGTTGTTAATTAACCCAGCCCTGGGTCACTGCCATGTGGGCCTAGCCCCTGACTAATCTTTGGATTAGTTTAAATCTAATTAAAACGGTTTATTTAAAACACTAAGTCACTTACAGGTGGGACCCTGGTCAGAGGCCCCCTGACGCCAGCATGAGGTCATGCTTGCGCAATAAAGAGAATTTCTATTTAAAAGAAAATGCAGAAAAGTCAGAAAATGGAATAAACTTTGGAAATTCATAATTATTTCATTTTAACTCCAAATTGGACATATCATATATGTAAAATTGTCAGAAAAATGCAAGATTCTGAATATGGACTTTGTTTTCATGTTTGACCAATTTAAATTGGGTGAATAGAGACAAATGTGCATATGGAGTTCATTTGAATTCAAATTTGAAGTGAATTTGCAAATGACTTTGCAAACCACTTCTTTTAAATGGAATTGCCCACACATTGCAACCATGAACATCACATTACAAACTTGATCATATGATTGTGCATTGTATTTATATTGATCCCCTTGTTTGCAATGTTTGCTCGAATAGAGGTGGAGCCGGAACCCGAGATCACCCCCTCCGTTGAAGATATCGTGTATGACCCTCGTCAGCAAGGCAAGCAAACCCCCATTGATCATGTCGATAAAATCCAACTTCCCTCTTAGTCTCACTTATGCATTGTTTAGGATGATTACCATGATAACGTTTCTACCGCATAGTTGAACCCAATCCTTTGCATGGCCTATCATTTTGTCACAGTAGTAAGCAAACCACAATCCTAGCAGATGTAGGAGTTGTTTGATATCATGTGACCCCTGCAAATGTTACTTCTTATTGCATGCTTAGAGTTACAATGAGGTTACTCTTTTGTGAGTCGGGATGGGAGAGATCATGTTGATGATGGTGGAAATGTGTTGGTGAATCTACCCTAAACAAGGTGAACGATGAGAGGCTGTGTAGGAGTACACAGTGGGTTGTCTCGTTGAACACCGCCTTAATCCTGAGTTCTTGTGTGGTGATCCAAGACAAAGAGTACTACCACATGTTGGGCACATGGACCCCCTCTCAACCTACTAACTCACCCCTTCTCAGTTCAATGAGTGGCAGTAGTTCGGAGTTCTGGTAGGTATGTGGCACGGTGTGCGAAGTGGAAGAATGGCTATTCAGACCGGCTTGGGACCCTGCACACATCTTCTGGAATCCAGCCCAGATAGGCGTCTCCATTGGATTTGAGTTGGCTGTGAGGTAAAAGTTGTGTAGATTATCCTCGCCGACACCCGCTTGAAGGGTGACGAGATCCCGACGGTAACTGATAGTTTCATGTGTGTAGCAGTACACCCCTGCAGGGTTAATAAACTATTGGAATAGCCGCGTCCGTGGTAAGGGACTACGTGGAAAGTTGTGCCTGATTATTAGGCAACTTCAATGGATACTTAGAAAACATGCCAAGATAAGTGTGAGTGCTATGGCGTGCTTTCTCGTGGGAAGTCGAGGAAGGCACCATAGTGGTGTAATTGATTGGAGACATGTAGTGGACTCGTGTACGCTTCTTACCTCAAGTCTGGTACTCATAGTCCAGGACTAGCTAAGTCAAAGCTGGCACTTCCGCTTATGAACCCCACCTCCCTTTACCTTGATACATGTGCATGAGTAGTATAGTTCCTACGTAAGTCTTGCTGAGTACGACTTTGTACTCACGTTTGCTTATTCTATGTTTTAGATGAACCCACTGACCCCGAAGGTGGTTTCTTCCTAGAGCTCGACGACTGATCAAGCTAGTGTAGTCCCAGTCAGACGACTGGTCACTCATGGAAGGGCTTGTTTATAAATAAGGCTTCTTAAGCCATTTGTTAAACTTTTCTGTACTCAGACCTACTTTGCTTCCGCATGTTTGATGTAATGTTGGATCACAGTCTTGTGATCTCTGTGTGAACTCTATAAGAGTTATCAATAAGGTTGTAAACTTTTTAGAGAATTGCAATGATACCTGCTGTTCATACTAGACATGTGTGATGCGTGTATGATTATAACATGCATGTCTTAGTATGGGTTTTCGAGAGCTTAGTTGGGATCTGGCTGGCGGTCTTTTATACACCAAGTGGCCCTTAAATGTGCGCAGCTTGGGGCATCGCGATGCGATTGCTCGTGACTCTGTCATGTGCACACTTTGTTGTATGATCGAGCCCGCCCTAGACCCCGACTAAGTGATCGGGCTGGAGTAAGTCTATGTAAGTGTTACAATACAACCGATCGTATGGTTGAGGCGACTTTTCTATGAGTATGGTAGTTCACCACCCATATCATTTAGACTTGTGTGCGGACGATGAGGACCCATCTCAGTTGATCATCCGGCCTGGATGGGATGCCCCTCACGTTCGATGCTTTCCAAGAATGTTCTGTGCTTGGCCTTGTCTGCTTAGACAAGTGGGTACGGTTCTCGGCTCTCCATATTTTTGTGTTGTAGCGGGTCTTGCACACGCTAACCGCGGGTCCCGACAGACTTGGTATCAAAGCAGGAGTGACTGTAGGATTGTCAGCCTTGGTCGAAGTCGAGTCTAGTGTAACAGCCCATTTGCAATAATATGAAATCAACATGATATTGTACCTTGTCTGATGACTTTGTAACTTGGCATGATGCTAGAGTTTGAAATTTCATGTGGTGATTTAAATTTGCATTGGGATTGGAGCCCATTTGGTTTGTTTGATTTTGCATCCAAAATGGTTCAAGAAGGGTGTTTGAAGATTATTCTTTGTTGCATGCATGCTCTCCTTGCCCCCAAACTTGGCATAGCCAATTCCTTGCCCTTCCCAAGCTTTTTAAAAGCCTTGCAACATTTTTGCCAACTCCATAATTGTGGGCCACAGTTCAAAGTGGTTTGAATTTTCAAAATGCACCCACATTTTAGTTGCTCCAAAAATGGTCAAACCAATTTTATAAATTGGAGAATATTTCAAGGTTTCCAAAACATATTTTTATATGTTTTCTCTTTTGTGGATTGGCCACAAAAACTCTTGGACTTTCTCTGTTGTTAACAAATGGAAATTGTCTTTTTTTGCTGGGGGCAGAGGACCTGCCAGTCCCAGCCCAGCAGGCCTCGCCCCACTGCTTCGCAGCCCGTCTGGCCTGTGCGACTGAAGCGTTACGCAAGGGCAAAAAGGACCGTTGTATCGAGATCGGCTGGCCCTTGCTCATCGTCTTTACAGCGTGTCCAAGGTCCCCTCCCTCGCTCTCTCTCACACCCGGCGGGAGGCGTCGTTGTCGACGCGGCCGACGTGGCCAGAGGGCCTCCCCCTTATAAGCTGAGGTCCCAAGCCCCTCCTGGAACCCTAGGTTCCCCTTCCTCCCTCCAATTTACGCCGCTGCCGCCTGGTTCGTTCTCAGGGACCTCCCCTGTTCCGTCGGTGAGGATTCAAATTCGGCGCCGTCTTCCCTCGTTCGTGACCGTGCGACCTTCCGCGTCGTCTCCAGCATCTCACCATTCCGTTCCCGTCGTGCAGGGGGAGCGAAACTCCACGAATCGGGCCCGCGACGTCGACCACTTGCTGCGGGACCTCGTCTTCCCCGTCGATGGCTACGTCCTTTGCTTCTTCCACGCCGAGCTCAGGGTCGCCTCCAGCAACCCCTAGGTGAGCCGCAACCGTCGTTTTCACCTCGTCTCTGCCGCGCGTAGCTTTTAGCCGTAGGACCGTAGTGCCGCCGTGCTTCGCAGCGCCGCCGCGCAGCGCGTGCTCGCCATGCCGCGGGGCGTCGACGACGTTTTCCCGCGTGCTCCAAGGTCTCCCAGGGCGTGCGTATGGCACCCAAGGCTGCCCCTCTTTCCACCGTAGGTAGCGCGGCGCCCGCGTCTGAAACTGCGCGTGTCTGTCAGACAGGTCGCCGTGGGATTCAGACGAGCCTGCCATCCCCTCCGGTGAGGTCTACGTCAGGGCCATGGCACCCGCCTGATCGTGGTGCTGCCCTCTCGACGTTCCAGGTGTTGCCTTCGCCACAAGCACCGTGTGCTCGACGCACGGGACGCCTGAAGTTGGACGTGTCGCGGGGTTGGCCTGCATCTTCAAAGGAGTTCGTCGCCGCTCTGTTCCCGTGAAGAATCCGGCAAGGTGGCGAGGAGTTGGTGACAGTAGTGTGCGCCCCCGTGTAGCCCGATGTCCCCTCTCGGGTTCCCATGTCGAGGCTCGTCGGAGCGTGGCCGGAGCACGACGTGGGGCTCGTCTGAACTTGCCGCCGTCGTCGGGTTCAGGGAAGACCCCCCCCCTTTTTTTCTTCAGTCCGTCAGGTGTCGCGGGCGAGTTCAGAGAAGGGACTGTGCCCTGGGCCAAGGAGGAGAAGAGGCCGTGGGCCTGGTCCAGCAGTGGGCTTGGCCCTTTTTCTTTTTTTTTTCTCTCTCTAGCCGAGTGGGATTGCTCGCTTGGGCCAGGGAGAGAGGAGATGGGCCTCCTGCCCGAGGCCAGCCCAGTTGGGTCTGAGCCCTTTTTCTTTTTCCTTTTTCTTTTCTTTTTGTTTCTTTTTTTTCAGTTTAAATTCAAATTTGAATTTGTTTTCAAGTTCAAATCTGTTTTTAAACTTCAACTGGCACCCCATATATGATTTTGGGGTAGTTTGACCCACTGAACATAGTGGTGATGATCATTTTGCATGTTGCCCCTCTACCTTTGCAGTGGTGGAAATTATGCAAATAGGCCCCTCTTTTCTTTTGAATTTGCCGGGTGCTATCCCAAAAATAAATATGACATGTCATATATGATTTTGGGGTAGAAAAATGCAAGGATTAAAATGGTGATGTCCATTTGATGTTTTGTGAAACTCAATGAACATGGTGTGAAACACCTAGCCATGTCAACCTGTTTTCTTTGCCTTACATTCTTTCAACTTCAGTGCATGTTCAATTCTAATCATCTGACATTCCAGGTTTCTTTTCATGTCATCTTCAAATCTTTGCATCATCAAACCAGCCCCTAGCATAGTGTCATATGCAATGAGGCTGGGTTCCTTTCTTTTGCCGCACCTTTCCGATGTCAAGTACATCGACATCTCTCCGTCTCCGGAATCGATGTTTTACTTTCACGTCGTAATTATTTTTGATAAATTGCCTTGTTGATCATGTCATGTTGCCATGTTAATTACACCAAAAATTAAGGCTAAGACCGAAGCCATTCAACGTAAATAAATTGCATATGAAGTTGTTGACGTGTCGTCACCACCTTCACTTAAATCTGACTAGATAGGGTCACATCATGTCTATAAAACTTGATCATACCATCTTTGCCGTGCATTGCATCCATTGCTCACTTGTGTGCCTTTTCCTTGCCGGTACTTTACGTCAGCACCTGAGACTGCCGAGGAGACTTACGTGGAGGTTTCCAACACCGAGCCCGAGGACCCTGCTACGTCTGCTTCGACGACCTATTACCCAGGCAAGGGGAAGATTTATACCATTACTTGATACCTTTCTTCCTACCTGCCTAGTTATAGTCTAGAATGTTTGTTTGATCCTATCCACCTTGATCATGCCATAATCAAACCAAACAGCCATGATCCCCACATCCCAGCAAAACATTGTGTTGCAAAGTTATCGATGCTCAGCCATTGCTTAGTATGAGTAGGAAAACTTGCTGCTTACCCTATGCTATGGTTTGAGATATCATGTTATTTAAGAAGTTGGTTGATATTTATTATTATTATGATGTTAACTTATACTTGACGAAAGATGGGAGATGTTCCCGCTAGGTGTTTTGTTCCATTTGAGTCACCTAGGTCCCGAGTTCCGGGTATTGTGTTTCCTGACGAGCGTGCCTATTCGTATGTGGGATTTTATGGGGTCCCCTTGTCTTACCTACCTAGCTTCATACAATTCTAGTGGTGGCCTGAGCTGATTTACTATTTTCAAACGTGTGTGTCCTTGGTTGGTACCCCAGCAGTTTTCGAAACAACCCGGACCAACGGAGACATAGTTCCTCTGGTTGGTCCACACTGGTGAGCTAGGGAAGTCCCCTGTTATATAGGTGAGACTAAACCCGACCTTAGCCATATGGTAGAGTCCGATTTGAGAGCGCGGACGGCTTTTGAGTTGGGTGTCAACTCACCGGGGGCCACCCGGAATTGTGCGTTGTTAGTTAGAGGGACTCTGACGTTCCGGGGTTTCAGGAGTTCACCTAGCCAAGTGGAAACCAGGCGTACATGCGAAGCCTATGATGGGCAGTTGGTACACCCCTGCATGGTTAAATCTTTTCGAAAATCCGTGTCCGCGGTTATGGAAGACTTGAGACCTACTCCTTGTTCATAGAATAACATCAATTTGAATCATAATTAAAACTTGCCTACCGTGTGAGTGCCTTGGTTTCTTTTCTTCCTCCAGGGGGACCGAGAGAAGATCCAGGTCGTGTTATGTTTGACGTAAGTAGGTGAATAGTGGAGTTATGACACGATGTCACATGTATTCTTGGATCTTACCTCTACTCTAATAGAACGATAGCCACCATATATGCTAGTGCGGCTGCAACCTTTACCTTTATCTTGTCTTACTGTAGGGAGCTAGTTATCCTGTAATGATATAATCTCACCCCTGTTTTCCTTTTGTGCTTTTACTGTTTTGCCTGATCGGCCGCTGCAGTTGACTGCTACCTCGACCCGAGCACTGGACGATACTTCGTGGAGGTGCCCCCGGAGGACGATGACGTGGACGACTTCTTTCAGTAGATCCTATAGTTGGGTTCCGACGATCCGTGGGTGGACTATTTATGTGCAGCCCTCTCTAGGGTAATTTGGATTTTGACCGTACTCGGTCGTGATTGTCTTCCGCTGGATGCATGATGTACTGTTGGGTATTTGGACCTCTGAGATGATGTAATATATTCCAGTCGCGATGTATGCCCTGGACTATTTATATTTATGTCTTAGTATAAAGTTCATTGTTCTTATGCCTGTTGTTGAGAATCCGGCAACGACACGAGTGCGAGTGTCGTGAGTCGGTGGCCTTTTATGCGCTACTAACTTGAGCGGGACGCGAAAGCGACTAACTCGAGTTAGCACCGCATCGGGGTCCTTACAACTTGGTATCAGAGCAGGACTGACTGTAGGACCCCTTACTGGCCGAAGTTGAGTCTAGAAACTATTTTGTAGTTATTAAGGAAAAATCGGAGAGTAGGAACTCTTTCTTTTTATTCTTACCCCACCCTCCCACCCCTTTTTTCGTGAGGAAGTGAAACGATGTTTTCTCTCTACAACTTATCTCCTTTCAAAACAAATCTAGGTTCTTGTTTACATGAGGCTCTGATTCCTCTATAATTTTTTGCTAGCGACGAGAAGGGTTGGCGTACGTTGAGAACACTGAGCCGCCACTTGGGGTTGACAGCTCCACCTCGCTTACAGCGTACCTCAGGTGAAACTCCTATACAGGGATGGTTCGCATCCTTCGGATGTGGTTCCTCCCACTATAGGAGACCGCTTCGGCGGGCCGCTCAGGGCAGATGTCTCAACGTTCAGGTCTTCAACCACTCGTATATATTGTTGTGTGCTCGCTAGCAGATTATTATCTTGGATTCGGATGATCTCGGTTTGGGGATTCCAGTAGCACCTAGCTTTCGACTTTCCGGGTTAACCTTGGTGGATTTTCAGCTTTCGATTTCCTCATACCTCGTGAGGAAGTTTTGTTGTCAATATTGCTTTATCTTCTGGTTTCGTGAATGTTTCAACCATGTTCTCATAAGTGTTCCTGTATACAGGATGCCAAGAGAGAACATGACGCCGCCAGAGAACCCTCTCCTTAGGGAGGCTGTGACCGCAGTGGCTCAGGGCACAGCTGCGACCTTACAGATGTTGCAGAACCAGACTGCCCAAAGGAGTGATCGACCACAGTACACCACTCTGCAGCAGTTCCTTGCTATCAACCCCCCCAGGTTCTCTGAGGCTCGAGCCCCGCTGGAAGCGGATGATTGGATCGCAGAGATCAAGAAGCACTTCAATGCAAACACCGTCAGACCAGTCGACTACGTCACCTTCGCCTCCTTCCAGCTACGGGGTGCAGCAGCCAGCTGGTACGATACATACAAGGCCAACAAGGGCGATGCTATCATCACGTGGGCAGACTTCGTCGTAGACTTCAGAGCAGCACATATTCCGAGTGGCTTGATGGACAGGAAGCGAGAGGAGTTCTTGGCTCTGAGACAGGGTGACAGGTCAGTTCAGGAGTACAACCTGGCCTTCGTTAGGCTCGCCAGGCACGCTCCAGAGAAGGTCAGCACAGAGGCCAAGAGGATTGCCAGGTTCCGTGGGGGTCTCAGCACAGAGATCAAGTACGCACTCACCCAGTGCAGCCCACGCTGTTCTCGCAGTTCGTGGATCAGGCTATCCGCCAGGAGTCAGCTAGAGCAGAGTGGGATGCAGACAGGAAGCGCCAAAGAGAGCACAGTTCCGCAGTGATGGTCCACAAGAAGGCAAAGACTTGGGTCACAGAGGCACCACCGCAAAGGCAGCAGTTCCAGCAGAGGGGGGCAGTTGTCCGCACTTTTGCCCGCCCTCCCGTCCCAGTTCAGCAGGGGCCTCGCTCTACACCACCACACGCGAGGCCACCCAAGCCGCAGCAACATCCCAGGCCAGGCGTGATCTCCTACAAGTGCAGAGAGCCGGGGCACACTTCTCCCAACTGCACCGATCCGCGCTTTGCTCGGCTCCCACCGCCTCCACCTCGCTCTACTCCGAGCACTGCGATGGTGAAGGCACAGCCACGTGCATTCCGAGTGAACAACGTGATGCTCTCAGATGCTCAGCAGTCTTCAGAGATCGTTCTTGGTAGGTTGGTTGTTAGTTCTGTTCCTGCGACAGTTCTGTTCGATTCCGGAGCGTCTCATTCCTTCATTTCCAAGTCCTTCGCTCAGCAGTTTGATTTCAAAGCAGAGGTGATGCCTTCTCCTTTGGCCATCTCTACCCCGGGCGCTAAGTTCAGTTCAGCTGTCAGAGTTCCGAGTGCTCACATTCAGATTCAGGGTCTCCCTTTCTCCGCTTCCTTGATCTTGCTTCCACGTTCCGTGTAACGACCCGATTCACTTAGAATCGGAGTCTCTGTGATCAAGTGCTAGTCCCTGGATCGAACTCGCTAGCACACACAGTATAATAGATGAATATCAAAGTACAAGTGCATCATTATTACAACGTATGATAAAGAATTCAAAACAAATAACAAATTGCATAGCTCAAGGCTAGCTTATACAATATAACTATAGCGGAAGCAAACTAGTAGCGAGGAGTCCATCAACATCCACAAGCGACATGCTGAGTGTAGACTCGCAACCCTATCATAACACACTAATCTTCTGAGAAACCTGCAACACGAAGGTTACAGCCCGAACACGGGTCAGTACATCTGATTTGTACGGCAAGTAACACAAGTGATAAAACAAATCCTACAACTGATTTCAAATCAAGAGCATGAATCAAGTTTGGTTTGTTTGTACATAAATTTGGTATTCACCTACTTCTACTTACTAATCAACATTTTTTTATCATCTTAAGTTACTATCAACCCAAAAAGTACAACAACTAACTAACTGCCAATGAGAGCCCTCGGGATCATAGGATTTCTAATGGCAGCCATGAGAGCCCTCGGGATCATGGTTTCGTGAGTATCGTAGAGCCCTCAGGATACAATAGCACACGTACCTCCTATTCGTGAACATCATAGAGCCCTCAGGATACGATGCCACTTCAAACACATTCGTGACTGTTACAGAGCCCTCAGGATGCAACATCACCCTATCAGCCATGAGAGCCCTCGGGATCATGATCTCGTGAGTATTGTAGAGCCCTTAGGATACAATAGCACACGTACCTCCTATTCGTGAACATCATAGAGCCCTCAGGATACGATGCCACTAAAAACACATTCGTGACTATTACAGAGCCCTCAGGATGCAACATCACCCTATCGTGAACACTGTAGAGCCCTCAGGATACAGTGCCACTACCTAGACACAAAGTGAACATACAGAGCCCTCAAGGTGCAATACCACACAAACAATCGTACGTGAATATTACAGAGCCCTTGGGATGCAATACCACTCTACAGTACCTCAATTGCAAGTTACTATTTTACTAATAATAATGTTGTCACAACACCTGATTAACACAACAATTCCCCCCCCCCATGATTATCATTGCAACAGTAAGCATATAATCACATAGCACAAGAAATACTAAAACATAACAACGTTGGATATAATGATCAATCAAAACATGTGGCTATCCTACCAGGTTTCAGCATAAGGTAGTAATATTTCACATTCATAGAAACATAGGATGTACATAACCAAATGTGAAACTTAACCAAAAGTGAAACTTGCCTTGAACAGTGTTGAAGTACTCTAACACTTATTTCTGATCATTTCTGCACTCCAGACAATCTACACGATCAGACAATAATGCATTCAATACACCATATAACACATAAACAATGCAACAGTAAAAGAACCAAAATGAACAGCAATAAAACCAACCAAACAGTAGCTAAACGATAACTACACGTCACCATGATCCCAACGCAACTGGAATCGGTGAAAACAGATACACCGTATAAAAGATACGGTCCCCGGAAATTTGAATTTAAATCTGTACAAAATTCAAATTCGAAAAGTTTAACAGTGCCAAGTGCATCCTACTGTAAACTAGACTTCACCACGGTCGCAACGCAAAAGGAATCACCTAAAACGAAGCTACGGTTTAAAAGATATAGCGAATACCGTTCTAGGGTGAAATCTGTGAAAAAGGGCCTAAACGTAAATAAAATAAAAGTTGATCTCGCAGACAGGTCCTTTTTGCTACATGACAAAATTGCTGACGTACCGCTGACGTGGCGATGCCATGGAAACTGAGGTTTGTCGGGCACGGAACCCGGGGTTCGCCGGGCAAGGAAACCGAGGTTCGTCGGCACGGAAACCAAGGTTTGCCGACGCCGGCGCGGAAATCGAGACTTCGCGACGCGGAAATCGAGGTTCGTCGGCGGCGCGGATCCCGAGGTTCGCCTGCAGCGGCACAGAAATCGAGGCGCGGACGATTTAGGGTATCTAGAAAAAACGAAAAAAAAAATCTGAAATCTTATATAGCCCGAAAAAATAAATTTGAAATCCGTCTTGGGCTTAAATTACGCCCGCGGCGAGAAAGGGCTACTGGGCCGACTCGGTACAGTTTTTTTTTCTTTAAATCCGAAACTTCAAACAATATTACAAAAATAAATACACATCAGAAAAATATGAAATAAATTTCTAAATTCATCAAATAATCTAAAGAAAATTATGCAATGGACATATTTTCCAAAATAATAAATAAAAATAATGACATTTTTCCAATGACTTTATTTAGTTATAATTTTTTTTAAAAATCAACAAAAACCTTGAATAATTATTTAAATAATTTCCGCTCCATTTTTCTAAAGAAGTCATTTTTATCTTCTCTCATATTATTATTATTTTTTAATGGAAAATTATTTAACTAACTCCAATTAAATTAAAATAAATCACACTAAAACATTTCCAACTTTCTTTTATAATGAAGGATTCATATTACCTTCTCTCATTTTAATTTGTTGGATTTTTTTAAATAATAAATTCCAAAACACCTAAAATGAATAACAGGGAAAGTCCTTTTATTCCCTCTCATTTTATTATTCAATTTAAAATGCAAAAGTTTCAGATCCGAGTAAAAGTCAAACATATCAAGCAAAGAAACATTAATATAATTTACTTAATTAACATTCCAAAATTTGGGAAATTTCGGGATGTTACATTCCGACATTGATGTCATCTTGGGCATGGATTGGCTTGTGCAGCACAAGGCCAATATTGATTGTCCGACCAGATCTGTGAAGTTGACACATGATTCAGGCGCAGAAGTCTTGTACACTTGTGGCTCAGTGGCAGGAGCAGCACAGTTGTACGCCTTGAACGCAGGAGTCGCGCCTTTGCTCGAAGAAGTCAGTGTTGTCTGTGAGTTCCCAGACGTCTTTCCAGAGGAGTTGCCAGGAATTCCCCCTGTTCGAGCTATTGAGTTCGTTATTGAGATAGAGCCTGGTACCCAGCCGATTTCTCAGCATCCGTACAAGATGTGTCCGGAGGAGTTGATTGAGCTCAAGAAGCAGTTGACAGAGTTGGAGGCAGGCGGTTTTATCCGCGCCAGCACTTCCCCTTGGGGAGCACCATCTTTGTTTGTCAAGAAGAAAGATGGGACTAGCCGCTTGGTCCAGGACTATCGCGGTATCAACAAGAAGACCATCAAGAACAAGTACCCTTTACCCCGCATCAATGATCTGTTCGAACAGTTGAATGGGGCTAAGGTGTTTTCCAAGCTTGACTTGAGGATGGGGTACCATCAAATCCGTGTTCGTGAGAAGGACGTTCCCAAGACCGCGTTCATCACACGTTATGGTCTGTATGAGTTTACAGTCATGACTTTCGGGTTCTCAAATGCCCCTCCGACATTCATGAGAGCTATGAACTATTTGTTCCAAGAATGGCTTGATGTGTTTGTGATCCTCTACCTCGATGACATTCTTGTCTATTCCAAGTCAGAGGCTGAACATGAGGAACATCTACGCCTGGTGTTGCAGAAGTTGAGAGAGCACCGGTACTATGCCAAGTTCTCCAAGTGTGAGTTTTGGCTGGACAAGGTCAATTTTTTGGGCCATGTTATTTCCGCTGAGGGAATTGCGGTTGATCCGGAGAGAGTCCGCGCTATTCAAGAGTGGGCTCCGCCGAAGAACGTGAAGCATCTAAGGAGTTTTCTCGGCCTCGCCAGTTATTGCAGGAGGTTTGTGCATAATTTCTCCAAAATAGCAAAGCCAATGACTAAATTGTTGTGCAAAGGCAAACGGTACACTTGGTCACCAGCTTGCCGGTCAGCTTTCGAGGGTTTGAAAGAGAAGTTGACCACAGCTCCAATTCTCACACTGCCAGATGAGTCACAGCCTTTTCAGGTGTTTTGTGATGCCTCATTGCAAGGTCTAGGCGGAGTTTTGATGCAAGGCAGGAATATAGTGGTGTATACCTCACGGCAGTTGAAGACGAGTGAGAGGAATTATCCCACGCACAACTTGGTGCTTGCAGCAGTTGTGCACGCCTTGATCACTTGGCGACACCTCCTCTTAGGGAGGAAGGTGGATGTGTTCACCGACCACAAGAGTCTGAAGTACTTGTTCACTGAGCCAAATCTGAACTTGAGGCAAAGAAGATGGCTTGAAACCATTACTGAGTACACAGTTGATATTCAGTACACGCCTGGGAAGGCGAATGTCATAGCTGTTGCGCTGAGCCGCAAGGGCGATTGCAATAATATCCAGGTGCAGAAGATCCATCCTGATTTGTGTGAGTCCTTTCGAAGGCTCAATCTCGAGCTAGTTCCAGCAGGCTACCTTGCCAACCTTGTGGTAGAGCCCACTATCCATGAGAAGATTTGTGAAGCTCAGTCTGGAAGCTCAATGATACAAAAGATCAAACAGGGTATTGCCACCTCAGTTCAAAAGTACGGTTGCTTTTCAGTGCATAATGACGGCACCGTGTTGTTCGAAGAGAGAGTTGTTGTTCTCAAGGAATGAGATCTCAGAGAGGTCATCATGAAGGAAGGCCATGATTCCAAGCTGTCTATTCACCCTGGCAGTACAAACATGTATCAAGATCTCAAGCAAAGCTTTTGGTGGACTCGTATGAAGCGGGATGTTGCCCGTTATGTGTCTCAGTGTGATGTGTGCAGGAGAGTGAAGGCATAGCACCAGAAGCCTGCAGGGTTGCTTCAGCCACTTGAGATTCCGGAGTGGAAATGGAATCATATAGAGATGGATTTCATCACAGGCTTCCCCTTGTCGCAGAAGAAGAACAATGTCATATTTGTTGTCATTGACAATCTTTCCAAAGTTGTCCACTTCTTTCCAGTGAAGGACTCTATTTCAGCAGCTCAGTTGGTGGATTTGTACACCGCAAGAGTTGTATCTTTGCATGGCATTCCCAAGAAGATCAGTTCCGATAGAGGCAGCCTTTTCACCTCTAAGTTCTGGCAGGCCTTTCAAAAGGTGATTGGTACGACAGTGTTGTTCAGTACCGCTTATCACCCTCAGACAAGTGGGAAAGTCGAGTGCGTGAACCAAATCCTCGAGGACATGCTCCGAGCGTGTGTTATCTTCTTTGGCATGAATTGGGAGGAATGCTTGCCGTATGCTGAGTTCTCTTACAACAACAGCTTTCAGGCAAGTCTGCGGGCAGCGCCGTTTGAAGTCTTGTATGGCCGCAAGTGCGGGACACCTTTGAACTGGTCCGAGACAGGTGAGAGGCAGTTGTTCGGTCCAGATGTGATGCAAGAGGCAGAGGACAGAGTGAAGATTGTCCGAGAGCACCTAAAGGCAGCACAGTCTAGGCAGAAGGCCTATTATGACAAAAGACACCGTGGTGTAGCATTTCAGGTTGGTGATTGGGCGTACCTGAGAGTGTCTCCATTGAGGGGAACTCACTGCTTTGGTATCAAGGGAAAGCTCGCTCCAAGATTTGTCGGACCATTCCGCATCCTTGAGACTAGAGGACCTCTTGCCTTTCGGCTCGAGCTTCCAGAGAGTCTGTCCATGGTGCATGACGTGTTCCATCTGTCCCAGCTAAAGCAGTGCTTCAAGCAGCCAGAGCAGGCTGTTGACTTGGGCGACATACAGCTGAGTGCGGACCTTTCCTACTCAGAGTGTCCAGTCCGTGTTCTTGAGACGTCCGAGCGCAAGACTCGCAACAAGACCGTCAAGTTCATGAAAGTTCAGTGGGCACATCAATCGGAGAAGGAAGCAACGTGGGAGCGTGAAGATCATCTCCATTCTGAGTATCCTGAGTTGTTTCAGGCTTAGATCTCGGGACGAGATCCTGTGTTGGTGGGGGAGTGCTGTAACAGCCCATTCGCAATAATAATAAATCAACATGATACTGTACCTTGTCTAATGACTTTGTAACTTGTGCTAGAGTTTGACATTTCATGTGGTGATTTAAATTTGCATTGGGATTGGAGCCCATTTGGTTTGTTTGATTTTGCATCCAAAATGGTTCAAGAAGGGTGTTTGAAGATTATTCTTTGTTGCATGCATGCTCTCCTTGCCCCCAAACTTGGCATAGCCAATTCCTTGCCCTTCCCATGCTTTTTAAAAGCCTTGCAACATTTTTGCCAACTCCATAATTGTGGGCCACAGTTCAAAGTGGTTTGAATTTTCGAAATGCACCCACATTTTAGTTGCTCCAAAAATGGTCAAACCAATTTTATAAATTGGAGAATATTTCAAGGTTTCCAAAATATATTTTATATGGTTTTCTATTTTGTGGATTGGCCACAAAAACTCTTCGACTTTTTCCGTTTTTAACAAATGGAAATTGTCTTTTTTTGCTGGAGGCAGAGGACCTGCCAGGCCCAGCCCAGCAGGCCTCGCCCCACTGCTTCGCAGCCCGCCTGGCCCGTGCCACCAAAGCGTTACGCAGGGGAAACAAGGACCGCTGGTTCGAGATCTGGTGGCCCTGGGTCATCGTCTTTACAGCGTGTCCAGGGTCCCCTCCCTCTCTCTCTCACAGCCGGCGGGAGGCGTCGACGTCGACGCGGCCGACGTGGACAGAGGGCCTCCCCCCTTATAAGCTGAGGTCCCAAGCCCCTCCTGGAACCCTAGGATCCCCTTCCTCCCTCCAATTTCCGCCGCCGCCGCCTGGTTCGTTCTCAGGGACCTCCCCTGTTCCGCCGGTGAGGATTCAAATTCGCCGCCGTCTTCCCTCGTTCGTGACCGTGCGACCTTCCGCGTCGTCTCCAGCATCTCACCGCTCCGTTCCTGTCGTGCAGGGGGAGCGGAACTCCACGAATCGGGCCCGTGACGTCGACCACTTGCTGCGGGACCTCGTCTTCCCTGTCGACGGCTACGTCCTCTGCTTCTTCCATGCCGAGCTCAGGGTCGCCTCCAGCAACCCCTAGGTGAGCCGCAGCCGTCCTTTTCCCCTCGTCTCTGCCGCGCGTAGCTTTTAGCCGTAGGACCGTAGTGCTGCCGTGCTTCGCAGCGCCGCCGCACAGCGCGTACTCGCCATGCCGCGGGGCATCAACGACGTCTTCCCCGCGTGCTCCAAGGTCTCCCAGGGCGTGCGTATGGCACGCAAGGCTGCCCCTTTTTCCAGCGTAGGTAGCGCAGCGCCCGCGTCTGAAACTGCGCGTATCTGTCAGACAGGCCGTCGTGGGATCCAGACGAGCAGGCCATCCCCTCCGGTGAGGTCTAGGTCAGGGCCAGGGCACCCGCGTGATCGTGGTGCTGCCCTCTCAACGTTGCAGGTGTTGCCGTGGCCGCAGGCGCCGTGTGCTCGACGCACGGGACGCCTGAAGTTGGCTGTGTCGCCGGGTTGGCATGCATCTTCAGAGGAGTTCGTCGCTGCTCTGTTCCTGTGAAGAATCCGGCGAGGTGGTGAGGAGTTGGTGACAGTAGTGTGCGCCCCCGTGTATCCCGATTTCCCCTCTCGGGTTCCCATGTCGAGGCTCGTCGGAGCGTGGCCGGAGCACGACGTGGGGCTCGTCTGAACTTGCCGCCGTCGTCGGGTTCAGAGAAGCACCCCTTTTTTTATTCGGTCCGTCAGGTGTCGCGGGCGAGTTCAGAGAAGGGACTGTGCCCTGGGCCAAGCAGGAGAAGAGGCCGTGGGCCTGGTCCAGCAGTGGGCTTGGCCCTTTTTCTTTTTTTTTTTGATTTTCTCTCTCCAGCCGAGTGGGCTTGCTCGCTTGGGCCAGGGAGAGAGGAGATGGGCTTCCTGCCCGAGGCCAGCCCAGTTGGGTCTGAGCCCTTTTTCTTTTTCCTTTTTCTAATTTTTTTTTTCTTTTTTTTAGTTTAAATTCAAATTTGAATTTGTTTTCAAATTCAAATCTGTTTTTAAACTTCAACTCAATTTTCGGCACCCCATATATGATTTTGGGGTAGTTTGACCCACTGAACACATTGGTGATGATCATTTTGCATGTTGCCCCATCTACCTTTGCAGTGGTGGAAATTATGCAAATAGGCCCCTCTTTTCTTTTGAATTTGCCGGGTGCTATCCCAAAAATAAATATGACATATCATATATGATTTTGGGGTAGAAAATGCAAGGATTAAAATGGTGATGTCCATTTGATGTTTTGTGCAACTCAATGAACATGGTGTGAAACACCTAGCCATGTCAACCTGTTTTCTTTGCCTTACATTCTTTCAACTTCAGTGCATGTTCAATTCTAATCATCTGACATTCCAGGTTTCTTTTCATGTCATCTTCAAATCTTTGCATCATCAAACCAGCCCCTAGCATAGTGTCATATGCAATGAGGCTGGGTTCCTTTCTTTTGCCGCACCTTTCCGATGTCAAGTACATCGACATCTCTCCGTCTCCGGAATCGATGTTTTACTTTCACGTCGTAATTATTTTTGATAAATTGCCTTGTTGATCATGTCATGTTGCCATGTTAATTACACCAAAAATTAAGGCTAAGACCGAAGCCATTCAACGTAAATAAATTGCATATGAAGTTGTTGACGTGTCGTCACCACCTTCACTTAAATCTGACTAGATAGGGTCACATCATGTCTATAAAACTTGATCATACCATCTTTGCCGTGCATTGCATCCATTGCTCACTTGTGTGCCTTTTCCTTGCCGGTACTTTACGTTAGCACCTGAGACTGCCGAGGAGACTTACGTGGAGGTTTCCGACACCGAGCCCGAGGACCCTGCTACGTCTGCTTCGACGACCTATTACCCAGGCAAGGGGAAGATTTATACCATTACTTGATACCTTTTTGCCTACCTGCCTAGCTGTAGTCTAGAACGTTTGTTTGATCCTATCCACCTTGATCATGCCATAATCAAACCAAACAGCCATGATCCCCACATCCCAGCAAAACATTGTTTTGCTAAGTTACCGCTGCTCAGCCATTGCTTAGTATGAGTAGGAAAACTCAGGGTCGCCTCCAGCAACCCCTAGGTGAGCCGCAACCGTCGTTTTCACCTCGTCTCTGCCGCGCGTAGCTTTTAGCCGTAGGACCGTAGTGCCGCCGTGCTTCGCAGCGCCGCCGCGCAGCGCGTGCTCGCCATGCCGCGGGGCGTCGACGACGTTTTCCCGCGTGCTCCAAGGTCTCCCAGGGCGTGCGTATGGCACCCAAGGCTGCCCCTCTTTCCAGCGTAGGTAGCGCGGCGCCCGCGTCTGAAACTGCGCGTGTCTGTCAGACAGGTCGCCGTGGGATTCAGACGAGCCTGCCATCCCCTCCGGTGAGGTCTACGTCAGGGCCATGGCACCCGCCTGATCGTGGTGCTGCCCTCTCGACGTTCCAGGTGTTGCCGTCGCCACAAGCACCGTGTGCTCGACGCACGGGACGCCTGAAGTTGGACGTGTCGCGGGGTTGGCCTGCATCTTCAAAGGAGTTCGTCGCCGCTCTGTTCCCGTGAAGAATCCGGCAAGGTGGCGAGGAGTTGGTGACAGTAGTGTGCGCCCCCGTGTAGCCCGATGTCCCCTCTCGGGTTCCCATGTCGAGGCTCGTCGGAGCGTGGCCGGAGCACGACGTGGGGCTCGTCTGAACTTGCCGCCGTCGTCGGGTTCAGGGAAGACCCCCCCCCCTTTTTTTCTTCAGTCCGTCAGGTGTCGCGGGCGAGTTCAGAGAAGGGACTGTGCCCTGGGCCAAGGAGGAGAAGAGGCCGTGGGCCTGGTCCAGCAGTGGGCTTGGCCCTTTTTCTTTTTTTTTTCTCTCTCTAGCCGAGTGGGATTGCTCGCTTGGGCCAGGGAGAGAGGAGATGGGCCTCCTGCCCGAGGCCAGCCCAGTTGGGTCTGAGCCCTTTTTCTTTTTCCTTTTTCTTTTCTTTTTGTTTCTTTTTTTTCAGTTTAAATTCAAATTTGAATTTGTTTTCAAGTTCAAATCTGTTTTTAAACTTCAACTGGCACCCCATATATGATTTTGGGGTAGTTTGACCCACTGAACATAGTGGTGATGATCATTTTGCATGTTGCCCCTCTACCTTTGCAATGGTGGAAATTATGCAAATAGGCCCCTCTTTTCTTTTGAATTTGCCGGGTGCTATCCCAAAAATAAATATGACATGTCATATATGATTTTGGGGTAGAAAAATGCAAGGATTAAAATGGTGATGTCCATTTGATGTTTTGTGAAACTCAATGAACATGGTGTGAAACACCTAGCCATGTCAACCTGTTTTCTTTGCCTTGCATTCTTTCAACTTCAGTGCATGTTGAATTCTAATCATCTGACATTCTAGGTCTCTTTTCATGTCATCTTCAAATCTTTGCATCATCAAACCAGCCCCTAGCATATTTTCATATGCAATGAGGCTGGGTTCCTTTCTTTTGTTGCACCTTTTCGATGTAAGTACATCGACATCTCTCCGTCTCCGGAATCGATGTTTTACTTTCACGTTGTAATTATTTCTGATAAATTGCCTTGTTGATCATGTCATGTTGCCATGTTAATTACACCAAAAATTAAGTCTAAGACCGAAGCCATTCAACGTAAATAAATTGCATATGAAGTTGTTGACGTGTCGTCACCACCTTCACTTAAATCTGACTAGATAGGGTCACATCATGTCTATAAAACTTGATCATACCATCTTTGTCGTGCATTGCATCCATTGCTCACTTGTGTGCCTTTTCCTTGCTGGTACTTTACGTTAGCACCTGAGACTGCCGAGGAGACTTACGTGGAGGTTTCCGACACCGAGCCCGAGGACCCTGCTACGTCTGCTTTGACGACCGATTACCCAGGCAAGGGGAATATTTATACCATTACTTGATACCTTTCTGCCTACCTGCCTAGCTGTAGTCTAGAACGTTTGTTTGATCCTATCCACCTTGATCATGCCATAATCAAACCAAACAGCCATGATCCCCACATCCCAGCAAAACATTGTGTTGCTAAGTTACCGCTGCTCAGCCATTGCTTAGTATGAGTAGGAAAACTTGCTGCTTACCCTATGCTATGGTTTGAGATATCATGTTATTAAAGAATTTGGTTGATATTTATTATTATGATGATGTTAACTTATACTTGACGAAAGATGGGAGACCAGGTTGTTCCCGCCAGGTGTTTTGTTCCATTTGAGTCACCTAGGTCCCGAGTTCCGGGTATTGTGTTTCTTGACGAGCGTGCCTAATCGTGTGTGGGATTCTATGGGGTCCCCTTGTCTTACCTACCTAGCTTCATACAATTCTAGTGGTGGCCCGAGCTGATTTACTATTTGCAAACATGTGTGTGCTTGGTTGGTACCCCAGCAGTTTTCGAAACAACCCGGACCAATGGAGACATAGTTCCTCTGGTTGGTCCACACTGGTGAGCTAGGGAAGTCCCCTGTTATATAGGTGAGACTAAACCCGATCTTAGCCATACGGTAGAGACCGATTCGAGAGCGCGGTCGGCTTTTGAGTTGGGTGTCGACTCACAGGGGGCCACCCGGGATTGTGCGTTGTTAGTTAGAGGGACTCTGACGTTCCGGGGTTTCAGGCGTTCACCTAGCCAAGTGGAAACCGGGCGTACATGCGAAGCCTATGATGGGAAGTTGGTACACCCCTGCAGGGTTAAATCTTTTCAAAAAGCTCTGTCCGCGGTTATGGACGACTAGAGACCTACTCCTTGTTCATAGAATAACATCAATTTGAATCATAATTAAAACTTGCCTACCGTGTGAGTGCCTTGGTTTCTTTTCTTCGTCCAGGGGGACCGAGAGAAGATCCAGGTCCTGTTATGTTTGACGTAAGTAGGTGAATAGTGGACTTATGACACGATGTCTCGTGTATTCTTGGATCTTACCTCTACTCTATTAGAACGATAGCCACCATATATGCTAGTGCGGCTGCAACCTTTACCTTTATCTTGTCTTATCGTAGGGAGTTAGTTATCCTGTAATGATATAATCTCACCCCTGTTTTCCTTTTGTGCTTTTACTGTTTTGCCTGATCGGCCGCTGCAATTGACTAATACCTCGACCCGAGCACTAGACGATACTTCGTGGAGGTGCCCCCTAAGGACGACGACGTGGACGACTTATGCGCTACTAGCTTGAGCGGGACGCGAAGGCGACTAAATCGAGTTAGCACCGCATCGGGGGCCTTACACCGACTCACGACACTCACACTCGTGTCGCTTCCGGATTCTTGACAACAATTATAAGAACAATGAACTTAATACTAAGACATAAATATATAGAGTCCAGGACATACATCGCCACTAGAATTTATTACATCATCTCAAAGGTCCATAGACCCAACAGTACATCATGCAACAAGCGGAAGACAAACACGACCGAGTACGTTCAAAATCCAAATTTCCCTAGAGAGGGCTGCACGTAAATAGTCCGCCCACGGATCGTCGAAGCCCAACTATAGGATCTACTGAACGAGGTCATCCTCATTGTCGTCCTCCGGGGGCACCTCCACGAAGTATCGTCCAGTGCTCGGGTCGAGGTAGTAGTCGACTGCAGCGGCCGATCAGGCAAAACAGTAAAGGCACAAAGGAAAACAGGGGTGAGATTATATCATTACAGGATAACTAACTCCCTACGGTAAGACAAGATAAAGGTAAAGGTTGCATGCGCACTAGCATATATGGTGGCTATCGTTCTATTAGAATAGGGGTAAGATCCAAGAATGCACGTGACATCGCGTCATAAGTCTGCTATCCACCTGCTTACGTCAAACATAACACAACCTGGATCTTCTCTCGGTCCCCCTGGACGAAGAAAAGCAACCAAGGCACTCACACGGTAGGCAAGTTTTAATTATGATTCAAATTGATGTTATTCTATGAACAAGGAGTAGGTCTCAAGTCGTCCATAACCGCGGACACGGCTTTTCGAAAAGATTTAACCCTGCAGGGGTGTACCAACTGCCCATCATAGGCTTCGCATGTACGCCCGGTTTCCACTTGGCTAGGTAAGCGCTTGAAACTCCAGAACGTCAGAGTCCCTCTAACTAACAATGCACAATTCCGGGTGGCCCCCGGTGAGTCGACACCCAACTCAAAAGCCGGCCGCGCTCTCGAATCGGTCTCTACCGTATGACTCCAAGTTTGGATTGTCGGTTAAATCTCATATGAGACCGGGTCAACAGCCGGTCAAGGTGGGTTAGCCAAGGCACAAGTCCTCCTGGCCCAAGGTGGTTTGTAAACAACTGGGGTACCACCAGCACACACACATTGCAAATGTAAATCAGCTAGGGCCACCAATAGAACGGTATGAAGCTAGGTAGGTAAGACAAGGGGACCCTATAGAATCCCACACACGATTAGGCACGCTCGTCAAGAAACACAATACCTGGAACTCGGGACCTAGGTGACTCAAATGGAACAAAACACCTGGCGGGAACAGCCTGGTCTGCCATCATTCGTCAAGTATATAATTAACATCTTAATAATAATAAATATCAACCAACTTCTTTAAATAACATGATATCCCAAACCATATCATAGGTTAAGCAAAAAGTTTTCCTACTCATACTAAGAAATGGCTGAGCAGCGGTAACTTAGCAATACAATGTTTTGCTGGGATGTGGGGATCATGGCTGTTTGGGCTAATTGTGTAATGAACAGGGTGGATAGGATCAAACAAACGTTCTAGAATACAGCTAGGCAGGTAGGAAGAAAGGTATCAAGTAATGGTATAAATCTTCCCCTTGCCTGGGTAATCGGTCGTCGAAGCAGACGTAGCAGGCTCCTCGGGCTCGGTGTCGGAAATCTCCACGTAAGTCTCCTCGGCAGTCTCAGGTGCTAACGTGAAGTACCGGCAAGGAAAAAGGCACACAAGTAAGCAATGGGTGCAATGCACAGGCAAACATGGTATGATCAAGTTTAATCGACATGATGTGACCCTATCTAGTCAAATTAAAATGAAGGTGGTGACGACAAGTCAACAATTCCATATGCAATTTATTTACATAACATGGCTTTGGTATTAGCCTTAATTTGGTGTAAGTAACATGGCAACATGACATGATCAACAATGCAATTCACAGAAATAAATATAACGTGAAAGTAAACATCGATTCCGGAGATTGAGTGGTGTCGAAGAACTTGACGTCGGAAAGGTGCAACAAAAGGAAGGAACCCAGCCACATGGCATATGAAAATATGATAGGGGCTGGTTTTTTGATGCAAAGATTTGAAGATGACATGAAACAAAACTTGAAGGATCAGATGAACAACATTCCAACAAGCACTGAAGTTGGAATGATGCCAGGAAGGGAAAGACAGGTTGATCCTGGTTAGGGTGGTCACACCTTGTCCACTTGGGTTACACAAAAACATCAGATGGACATTACCATTGCAAACCTTGCAAAAATCTACCCCAAAACCATATATGATATGGTACCATTTGAATTTGCAAACACAGTTGCATTTTCAAATGAATGTCATGGGGCTGAGTGCAAAGTTGCACTAGATACATTTTGAAAAAGGCTCAAATGGACAAACCATTATCACCATGCAAATCCTTGGGAGAAACTACCCCGAAGTCATATATGGCATGGCCATATTTGAATTTTTGGATGCACTTGACAAAAACAGGGAAAAGGAGGGGCTTAATGTAACAGCCCAGTTTTCACAAAAATTAAAATTTTTGTTTTCGGTGTGAATTGTTTGATTGTCTGATTTTTGTCCCCTCTTATCTCGTATCGGACGGAGACCGACCCTTGCCACCCTGACACTCGACCTTTGCGACACCGGGGTTCACCCGATCACGTCGTGAAAACCGCACGAGACCAGCCGCAGCCAACGGAACAAAAACGCCGTTTAATAATTAAACGGGATATTTTTATAGCGCGCCGGAAAGTGTTCTCGGAACGGTTCCAACGTGAGATGAACTCCGCCGACTCGACGCGCTGATCGCGCAGTTCCAAGTTTTACCCGAATCGGAGGTCCTGCGGACCCCCGGCGGTCAGAAACGTGAGCACCGCGCGCGAGAGAGAAAAACTGGGGATGTTTTTGCAATCTGCCAGCCACCTGGGCTATATAAAGACCACCACACTCCCACCCCTTTCTAGGGTTTCCCTAGTCCAAAATTGCAGCCACCCCCTCCACTTTTCCTCAAAATCTGCCCAATAGCAACCATTTTCGCACATTTTAACCCCAAATTTTAGCAAACCCTAGCCCCAAACACTCCTGACCATCAGATCAACCGATCCAACGACCAGGGTGTGCCCAGCCTCCACCAACCTCCAGCCGTGGGCTCACCCACGCGCCGCCGCCAGCCCGCCCGTGGAAGCCGCCTCCACTCCGGCCGCCGGAGCAGCCGCCAGGCCCAGGCCACCTCCTCCTCTCCCGCGCTCCCTTCTCCTCCTCTCCTCCTCTATCCTCACCGCCTCCTTCTCCTCACGTGCAGGTTGTCGTCGCTGCCATTGGAGCTGGCCGAGCTCGGCAAGGCCAGCCGCCCGCCGACGCTCCCACCGGCCGGATCCGGCAGCTCGCACCACCCCGCGCCCGTTCCCGGCCACCACGTCGCCGTACGCCTCGCTGGAGGCCGCCGCTATCGCTCAGCCTGGCCGGGGTCGAGCGAGCTCCCGCTCGCATTGACCGCCAGCAGGGCCAGCCCAGCAACCCTAGCGGCCCAGTGGCCCAGTCCAGCATCCACGCGAGTTGGGCCGAGCCCATCAGGGGTGAGGCCCTTTTTCTTTTTTTGTTGTTGTTTATTTTATTTTCCTGGCTAACCCCTGTTATTTTTTCTAAGTCCTTATTTTTTGCTGCTGTTACGTTTTTGCGCCGTAATTTGCGAGTAATCTGTAACCCGGATCGTGTTGCGCCCAAAAGATGAAGTGCTCAGTTTTGCGTGCTCTAGCGTTCGTATGTAGAAATTTTTTCCGTTTGAGGCCATATTGATGGTGTAAATCTGTGTTGAAGTGGGCATCAGGCCGTTAATTGCTATTATTTCCTGTTAAGTGTTGTTGTTATTATTTTATTGCAAGCTTGCATGATGATTGTGACTCATCCATGAGGCCTATTGCATTGATTCTTTTTCCTATGTGTTAAGCATCATGTGTACTTCATTTCCATGCTTTAACTTGTCATATTTGGGTGCTCTAGTTATATTAAATCTTGTTCCAAAGTGGTGATCCTGATGTTAATGTGCTGTTGTGCTGAAAACTGTTATTTTATTGCAACTTCGGGTGACGGTTGTGTCGCAACGGTTTATCGGAATTGAGTGATTCCAATTGCATATTGTTAAGCATCATGTCTACTTACATTATATGTATTGTATTGCCATGATATGCTTGCTGGTCATATAGTTATTGAGCTCCAAAGTTGCTATGCTGCTGTTTTGACAGCCACCTCTGTTTTTCTCTAAGTCTGTAACGTTCCGATGCCATGTTGCATGCTTAATATCTTTTGATCTATGATGCCTATTTGCATGATTCTTTTTGCCATGCCTTCCCTGTCATGTCTACTTTAGTTCCATATCATTTGTGAGCATGTTTGCATTAATTATCCTGTTCATGCATTGCTCTAAATTGTGCTTCCTGATGTTGGCAGATTGTGCCCGTAACTTGTTTTGCTTATATCTTTTTAACCGTAACTCCGTTTGGGGTGTTCTTTATATGTAACTTGATTAGTTTTTCATGTACTTTGTGTTAATGCTATTGTTTGATGCTGTTAACCAACCTAAAATGTGTTTTAGGACTGAACAGTACCAAATCATTTAATTGTCGTGCGGCACTTAGTGTATGCATGTTTAGGGGTTGCCTCACTTAAAATGACTAGCCTAGGTAGTTTACTTGGTGCGTAAACTTTTGCCATGTTTGTGTGCTATGCCATGCTTGCTTGAGTTGCCATGTTAATAACCGTTGGTTGATCACCTGTATCTAAGCAACTTGAACCACCGTAAACGTGCGGTATTCGTCGTGTGTGACCGATACCCCACTTAAACTGTTAGTAACCGTTCTCGACGATAGATCTGTATCGCGTTGCCGTGTCGTGTGATGTCTTATTGATCTTGTGTTGCCCCGTAGTAATAGAGTGCATGCTTGTTGATTGCTTTCCAGTGTTTGTCGTCTTGTGTGCTTCTGCGGGTACCTTCGGAGACGATGCGAGCTTGCGATCGGCTACACCTTCGGAACCCGACTTATCAACAGGAAAGGACTATACATTACTTATGATCCATTCTATTTCAACCAGCGGTTTGCATGCTAGTCTAGGTTAGGTTCGATGTTTGATCCTACCACATGTTTACAGCCTCTTTCAAACCGATACAGCCATGTCCCTTCCCAGAAAACCTTGTACTGCTATGTTACTATTGCTCGTTGCTCAGCCCATGCTTAGTATGCATGCTTAGGATGCTACGATGTTACCCTGTTACTCCTTGGTTGGGCTATCACATTATTATATTGTTGTTGATGATATGATTATTATAAATGTTGACTATATTCGACGAAGGATGGAAGGTCTAGGCTATCCCGCCCCGACGCTTTGTTCCATTCGAGTCACCTAGGATCCGATTTCCGGGTATTGGTTTTAAGACTGAGCGTGCCTAACCGCGTGTGGGATTTTATGGGGTCCCCTTTTCTTACCTACCTAGCTTCAAACATTTCTGGTGGTGGCCTAGGCTGATTTACCATTTGAAAACGTGTGTGTGCTGGTCAGCTGCCAGTAGTTTTCAAACAACTCGGGCCAGCGGAGACAGAGTTCCTCTGTTGGTCCACACTGGTGAGCTAGGGAAGTCCCCTGTTATATAGGTGAGACTAAACCCGACCTTGGCCATACGGAAGAGTCCGATCCGAGAGCGTGGCCAGCTTTTGGATTGGGTGTTTACTCCCCGGGGGCCACCCGGAATTGTTTGTTGTTAGTTAGAGGGACCTGTCGTTTCGGATCTCTTGGAACTAAATCATAAAATGGTTGCCTGTCATGGGTAGCAACTGAGAGAGATGGGCGTGCGTGCGGAGCCTTGTAATGGGCTGTTGGTACACCCCTGCAGGGTTAAATCTTTTCGAGAAGCCGTGTCCGCAGTTATGGACGACTTGAGACCTACTCCTTGTTCATAGACAACAACATCTGAGATAATCTTAATATAATTTGATCAATGTGTGTGTGCCTTGACTGCTTCTTCTTCGTCGGGATGCGAAGAGGAGGACAAGGATAGGATAGGTGTTATGATTGCGTAAGTAGTTGATAGCAAGACTTGTTGGAGGCGATTCCTCATCAAATGCTTGGCTTCTTATCTTACTCTCTAGATCGTGAGCCACTTCATAAATGCTAGTGCGGCGGCAACCTCACCACTTACCCCTTCCTTACCGTAAACTACTAGTTGTCCTAGAATGACGAGTGATGAAGTCCTTGCTGGGCCAGTTGACCACTACAGTTGGATGCTGAGTACTTTTGTACTCATGATACTACCCCCAAACTCTTTTCAGGGTTCTTGATCGACAACAGGTATGGTGACCGACGTTTCACGTGGAGACTCGACGACGACTAGTTAGGCAGATCTCGGTGGAGGTCCTGGACCCGTGTGGTTATGGGATCGATGTTTTCTCTTTGCCAGTAGGCCTTTGATTGTAGTTTGTTCTCAGACATGTACCTTCCGCTGTTGTATTGTATTTAAGGCAGTTGTATGCCGATTGTATGAGATGTTGTATCCTTGTATCTGTAATGTTGTGATATCATGTTGGAAATCCGGGGAATAAGGCTTTGTCATATGTCGCGGTGGGACCGATATGTGCTTCGTCCCCGGATCTGGGTGGACACTCCTAGATCTGGAACAGTACCGCATATCGGGCCTTACACTTAATTACATAATTACCACCATCACAATTTGAAGGGGCACAATGCAAAATCACCATCACCATGACGATAAGTGGCTCAAGCTACCCCAAAAACATAAATGGGATGCCCCAAAAAGATTTGGAAGTTCAAAACAGATTTGAATTTGAAATTCAAATTCAAATTTGGATTCAACAGAAAAGAAATGAAAAAGAAAAAAAGAAAAAGAGGGCCCATGACGAGGATCAACCCCGGAAAATCCCATGGTCTGGGACCCTAGGTTAGTCATGAGAGGCATAGGTTGGACGATAGCTCGTCGGCAAACAGGAAGGCTCGCTCCTGCTCGATATTATTGATTGGGGAGATACGATTACAGTGGAAGCCAAGGCTGGAGCGCTCAAGGCTAGGGTTACAGGTAAGATTGGATGTCTTTGGTTTCACCCCTCCTACCCCTTATATATCGGGCCCGGTCTCGGGGAGTTCATCTACGTGTACAGGTAAACTTTCCTAACCCTAGCTTGCTCCGTACGGCAGGTCTTCGCACCTTCCTTGTGAGTCGAGGACTTCTACGTCGGTGCCAACTAGTGGGCCGAGGCCGTACCTTCATGGGCCTTCTGCCTTCATGGACACCAGGTAGGATCATCCGTAGGAGCCGTGGGGTCACCCCCTCGTCAGTAGCCCTCGAGTGCCTGGGGGACTCGAAGAGTCGCGCAGGGACTCGAGTACATTTATTTGTCGTTTCATTAATGTGCACGGTTCATCCGCGGGTCGCTGGCAGTCTGGTGGCCATGACAAAACCTGTTTCGAGGGATGCTAAGCTGAAAGGGCCCAAGGAGTCGACGGGTCGAGCCTTGGTGAATTGCACTAGGGCAAATACCACAGTAGCCCAATCAAACCCACGTCCCTCGACGTGAGCTTGGAACACTAGTGTCGAGAAAAAGTCTGGCCGCTTCAGGTCTTACGGTGTTCATTTGCCGCCAGTAATGTGTGTAGCCTAAGGCGCGTCCGCCCGGCTTTTCTATCATGCTCTGCGCATGGGAAAGGTTGGGAGTAAAATCGCTCTTCGGCAAGTCCCAGCCCGACCGTACTTCGCAGCGGGGTCTTACCTACACGCTAATCTTGCGTGGCATCTGGGCGCAGTGTATACTGTTCCAGGAATGTGTGTTTTTGAGGCGCGGAGCCTTATATCATTGCACCCGCTTGGAACAAAACATCAAGCGAGTTGTTCACTCATTCACCCGAGGAGCTTTGTTTCGAGTGCTTAGTCGGGGGGTTATTCGCGAGTAATCACTCGATTGCCGTTTCGGCTCTTCAGGTGAGGGAGCACCCGAGACTCTTAGCGTCGTATGGTCTTGGCGAATGTTTGTTTGTCTTACGTCGGGTTGAGGGAGCACCCGAGACTCTCATAAGTGCGAGTGGTCACTCGAGCACGTGGCTGACCTTTAGGTGAGGGAGCACCCGGGACTCTTATGATGTACGCTCCCAATGGGAGTAAGATGTTTTTCTTCCTTGGGGAAAAGATCTGAAAGATGGAATCTGTGGGCCTTGATGGCATACTGAGTACGCCTTGCTGTGATATGACGTTGGCGTGGTCTTTTGTAATTTGTTGACCGCTGCGGTCTGTCGTGTGAAATGACTTGGCGTTGTCCCGCCGAAATTTCCACGTCGCGCGATCATGGTCCTCTTTTTGCGCGCGTAGTGGGCGGTGTTGTTACTGCGCCAGTTGGATTTTCCATGCTTTTCGCCTCTGTACGGGATCGTGGCACGTTTTACTGGGTGAAAAGGTTGGCCCGTGGCCCTTCTTGCCAGGCTCTTGAGTTTAAATACCATGCGGCCGGGTGAATTGTAGGTTTTACCCAGCCATTTCCTTCCTCCTCTTTCTCTGTTTTCCTTCGTGTTCCTGAGCCTTCATCTTCTCTCCTCTGCGTGCTGCTGTGAGATCTATATCCAAGCACTCACGTGCTGCTATCGAGTCGGCCAAGATGTCCGGCAAGTGGGAGCGGTCTACGTTCGGGGCTGAAGATCTGGATGCGCTGGTTGCTAATGGCATGGTGGTGGCGGGCGATGCCCGTCTTCCTGGCGATGAGTCGACTCCAGCGCCGGCGGCGGATGAGCGGGTATGCTTCCAGGATTTCTTCCACCGTGGGTTTGCTCTTCCGCTGCATCCTTTCGTTCGGGGCTTGCTGTATTCCTTTTGGCTCCAGTTGCATGACCTTACTCCCAATGGTATTTTGCACATTGCGTGTTTCATCACTCTTTGTGAGGCCTTCCTGGGGATTTATCCCCATTGGGGACTTTGGAAACGCCTTTTTAATGTAAAAAGGACGAACTGTGAGTACGCCGTGGATCGAGTGGGTATCTCCATTGGGGATAAACATTCATACTTTGACTTTGGAGAGGCTGGTTTTATCTGAAGGATCGCTTCATTGTTGGTCAACAATTTGGTCTTGCTTCTTTCAATCCGGGCACACGGGTGGTCAGACAGCCTTCGTGGTCTCATTCTTCGACCGAGGTGGAGTCGTCTGAACTGACTCCATTTTTGGAGAGGATTTCTGTGTTGAAGGATAACTTGACTGGTGGTCAACTTATCTCTGTTTTTGTGGGGAGGCGAGTTCAACCGTTGCAGCATCGAGATCGTCCTATGTGGCAGTACGAGGGACTCGATGACTCGACGAGATGCTCGCCTGAAGAGCTAGAACCTGATGCCTTGCTGGCTCGTGTCCAGCATGTGACCAAGTGCTCTAGTATTTCCGAGATGCGCCTTGACCTTCCATATGCTTCTGATCATCCTCCACCGCCGATTGGTTCCCATGTTCCTTCGTTTGTTTGGACGAGTACCTAGTTTTGTTTTGTTGTTGACATTGCTTGTCTTGCAGGGCCATGCTCCAATGCCGTGTAATCCTCCGCAGCCGGAAGATGCCGATATTCGTGAAGAGCCTGATGCTTCCGCGGCTGATAATGTTGCGCCGGTTGTTAATGCTGAGATTGTGCTAGTGGAGACCGGAGATAGTGAGGACTCGAGTCCCTTCCGTGTGAAGCGGTCGCGCCCCTTGGATGCTGAAGATCATGCCGCGTTAGGTGATGTTATCCCTTCTGCTGCTCCTTTTGCTGGGCCTTCCCCTTTGGCTGTTGCTCCGGCCCCTCCTCCCAAGAGGGCCAGGCTTGGGAGGTTGGAGCGTCCTCGTGGTGCGCGTGTCGGGTAAGATTTTGTTGAATTTGTGCCCGTTTCTTTTTTCCTTGTTCTTGCGACTGATAATGTTTTTATTTGGTAGTGCTGCGCCTGTGCCGGCTGTTTCGTGCACCAGCGCAGCCTCTACTGATCTGAATTCAACGAGTTCTGGGGCGGCATCCGAGCATCTTGAGGACCACTCGGCTGCCGCTGGCAAATCTGGGCCGGCGGCGACTCATGTCGTTTCGACCACGGGTGTAGTTTCCAGTGTACCTTCTTCTGGGATGCCTGGTGCTGCTGCTTCTGAGCTTAGGCCGACTGAACTTGGTCCTCCGTACTTTGGTCTTCTTGGTCTGGCGATTGAAGACAAAGCCCATGCTTTCGACCATGTCTCCAAGCTGGTAAGATGATTCTATTCTGTGTTGTTTTATCATCGGGGGCACGGCAGTGCTCCCGATTGGAGTAGCCCTCGAGGCTAGAAGTAACTGTTTGCAGTTGCTTGTAGTCTTGTCTTTAATTAACACCTGATTGCCTGGTTCTTGCAGCCTGTTTTCCAACACTGTGAGCGTTTGGTTCTTGATGCTGAGCATTGGCAACGGGCCCATGATTCTGCCCAGGATGCCTTATCTGCTATGGATGGTGAGTGTTATTTTTGCGCTGTTGATCTTTTCGGGCGCTTCGTCTTTTGTTCTGAGTACTGTCTTGCCTTGCAGGTCGTCGCCAGGCTTCCGAGAAACAAGCCAAAAAGGCGGAAGAGACGGTTTCCGTTCTCAAGGCTACCTTGGCTTCCAAGGAGGCGGAGCTGCATGGTCAGCATGAGGAGCTGGTTCGCCTTCGCTAGGCTGAGGACGCGCGTGCGCGGGTGGAGGCAGTCGAGGGCAAAAGTCTTCGCGCCTTGGCGGGCTCGCTTGTGTGTAAGTTTTTGGCTTTCGACCATTGCTGTTTCTTCTGACTTCCCATGATGAAGTTTCTTTGCTTGGTGCAGCTGCTGTAGGTGCGAAGCCGATGGAGGCTGCTGCGTCGGGGTCTGGGATTCTCCAAGGTGCCGTTGATGTTCTTGCAGATGTTGTTGCAGTGGTCGAGGACGTCTGCGTCCGGGCTTCCAACCTTGTGGGTCTTGCGCACGAGCACCTTATGCCGGAGGGTACGAAGGTGCCTGATGGCCTGGGTGCTCGTGTTGCCGCGTTCGGCCCGGATGGGAAGTATATGGTGGAACTGGTGGCGGAGAGCGTGGTGAGTGGTTCTTCCATGGCCCTGGTCGTCCTTATAGGGCATGGAGTTTCCTTTGATGATTCTCTGGTTGAGACCATCCCGCGCTATTCTGGTGAGCAGGACGACCGAGCCTATAGGCTGGCTCGTCGCCTGCAACAAGTTGTAGATGCTCAGGGTCCCCCTGTCGTATGTGAAGGGGAGGCACAATAGTGTTGCCCCGCTTTGAAACTCTGTCTGTAATTCATGACTCCGTTGTGATGGTTTGATCTTTTGTTGCTTTTATCTGAGTTACTGCTTGGCTGTTCCTGTTGCTGTTCTTTGATTTGTTTTGCTCATCGTGCGGTAGGCCGCTCCGGGCGTTCTTCGTCCGTGGAGTTCGCTGAAGGATGACACTCGCGAGGGTGCGTACGAGTCCGTTTGCTTGTGGCTGAAGGATGCTGAGCGGGACATTGTCTGACTGAAGGGATCTGTGGCCGTTCAGCGTACTCGGCGCGAGCGTGCTGAGTCCGTGGTTGAGGGCCTTGCTTCGTGGGTGGTGAAGTTGTCCGACCTCCTGCGGGGTGAGTCTTGATTCTGTTTGGTGGGTTTTTGCCATCTCTGTCTTGATCGTAGTTCGTGACTTTCGAAGTGCTGGCAGGGCGAACTCGGGATGAAGAGAAGGCCGTTCAATCGGAGATGTCGCGGCTTGATGATCCTAGTGTGCAGGCGAGCAATCCCTTTTGGGCAGATGGGGCTCGTGCTCGAGCATTTGCGTTGCTTCGTCGCCGAGTTGAGCAGGTACCGGAAGCTCTCAGCTACTGCCAGCGGGTATTGGGTGGTATCCATGCTGAGTTCTATCCGTTGGAGGTGGTTCCTTCGTCCCTGGAGAGGCTTTGTCGCATATTTTCTCAGCCTGCCGAGTTGCGTCGAGTGATGGATCATCAGATTCGTGCTGGAGCCCGAACTGCTTTGGGCTTGGTCCATAGTCATTGGCCAGGGGTGGATTTTTCTCAGGCGGTGGCGGGTCCTCCAGGTGGTAGGGATCATCCGATGAATGAGCACTACGTGGCTGTAGATAGGCATGCGCACCAGGTTGTGAGGCGAGTTTGTGAAGAGAACGACCGCCATCTGGGTGCATTTATTAAGGCAAAGTTGGAGCCTAAAGATTAGGTGCTTCCCTTCGTTGTATATGCTTCTTCTTGGTTGTATATGTCATCTGCATTTGTAGTTGAGTGGGGCGCCTCGGGGGGTGGCTGCTTTCGGTGAGCCTCCGAGGGCTAAGTTAATTTGCCACGATTGCGGAGGACGCCTCGGGGGGTGGCTGCTTCGGCGAGCCTCCGAGGGCTAAGTTAATTTGCCGCGATTGCGGAGGACGCCTCGGCGGGTGGCTGCTTCGGCGAGCCCCCGAGTGCCAAGTTAATTTGCCGCGATTGCGGAAGACGCTTCGGGGGGTGGCTGCTTCGGCGAGCCCCCGATTGCCAAGTTAATTTGCCGCGATTGCGGAGGACGCGTCGGGGGGTGGCTGCTTTGGCGAGCCCCCGAGTGCCAGGTTAGTTTGCCGCGATTGCAGAGGACGCCTTGGGGGGTGGCTGCTTTGGCGAGCCCCCGAGTACCAAGTTAATTTGCCGCGATTGCGGAGGACACGTCGGGGGGTGGCTGCTTTGGCGAGCCCCCGAGTGCCAGGTTAGTTTGCCGTGATTGCGGAGGACGCCTCGGGGGGTGGCTGCTTTGGCGAGCCCCCGAGTGCCAAGTTAATTTGCCGCGATTGCGGAGGACGCCTCGGGGGGTGGCTGCTTCGGGGAGCCCCCGAGTGCCAGGTTAGTTTGCCGCGATTGCGGAGGACGCCTCGGGGGTGGCTGCTTTGGCGAGCCCCCGAGTGCAAAGTTAATTTGCCGCGATTGCGGAGGACGCCTAGGGGGGTGGCTGCTTCGGCGAGCCCCCGAGTGCCAGGTTAGTTTGCCGCGATTGCGGAGGACGCCTCGGGGGGTGGCTGCTTTGGCGAGCCCCCGAGTGCCGAGTAATTTTGTGGAAAAATATTTATGTAATATCTTTCCTGTTGTTCCTTACAAAGATTAGGAGGGCTTTGTTGAGGGTAGGTTCCTTTTAGAGCGATGATGTAGTGGCTTTAAGGGCCTGGTAGCTTTGTCTCCCAGTGCTGGGTTTCTTCGGGCGATGTTCCTTTCCTTCTACGGGAGCGCTTCTTCTGCGAGTCCCGTGGTCCTGCTGTCTTGGTGGGCTACGAATGCTTCTGCTATCTTGTGGAATTCTTTGTCGCAGCGGTCGGATCTGACGAAACTACCACTGATTGTGATGACCCCGTTTGGGCCTGGTATCTTCAGCTTGAGGAAGCGAGCGAAAGCTGGCCGCCCGAGGATTGCGTGGTACTGCGACTTCCAATCGACCACTTCAAAGTCAAGTGTTTCCTTGCGGAAGTTCGTCGCGTTCCCGAAGACTACCTCCAGGCTTATCCTTCCGAGGGGGTAGACTGCTTTTCCCTGTACGATCCCGTGGAAGGTTGTGCCTGAGGACTTGAGTGCGTTGTTTTGGATGAGCATGTCGTCAAGTGTTAGGGTGAATATGATGTTGATCCTGCTGCCGCCATCCATGAATACTCGCGACATGTCGTAATTTACGATTCTGGCCTCAAGTACCAGCGCGGCGTGCCCTGTTTGGGGGACGACTGGTGGGTGGTCGTCTCGGGAGAAGGAGATTTCTGTATCTGACCCGCGCAGGTACTCTGGGACGGCCGGGTGTGCGGAGGTTGCCAGGAAGACTTGTCTGGTGACTTGTTTCTGCTGCCTGTTGGAAGGTCTGCCTTCTTGTATCATGTAGATCCTCCCGTGGGCTTCTGCGTATTGGTTTTCTTCTTCTGGCGTCCTTTGTCGTTCCTGGATGGCGGCTACCTGTCTTGTTGGCAGAGGGGGGGCTGGTGACGCACCGTGGGAGACTGGCCCAACAGCTATGCTTGCGAGTGGTCGTGCTGTTGCGGCCGCGGAGCGGCTTTTCTCCTCGGCCAACTCGTTGAAGCTTCTACAATTCCTGAGGGTGCGGGATGATTTGAGCTCTCCTCTCTCATTTCTGAATCCGTGTAAAGAGCACGGTCTGTCGAGCTAATCATTGGCGGAGCAGAATGCGCGAGTGCCGTCGCGTGGCTGCCTTGTCCTCCATTCTCGTCTCTGAGCCTGGGGTTCGTCTTCTGGGTTGTCTCGGCGCTGTGGTCTGTTGTCATCACGGTGCCTGCCGTTCCGGTCGTCCGAGAAACCGGCGGCGACCATGTCAGGTCCTCTGTAGTTGTAGAAGTTTCCTCTGGGTCGCTTCCTTCTTCTGTCGTCTCCTCTATCTCCGTTGTAGTCATAGTCGTACTCTGATCGTGCATTGTGGGTTTCTGTTTCATTACGAACGGAGTCTTCTCCGTCCGCCCAGCTGTTGGCTAATTCTAACAGCCGTGAAAGTGTTCGGACTGTCATCTGTCCGAGCTGCTCCTTAAATTCAGCGCGCTGAAGACCTCGCCGGAATGCGTCGATCACACTTTCGTCTGAGATGTCTTCCGCTGAGTTCTTGAGTATCGTCCATCGCTGGATGTATGCTCGCAGGGCCTCCCTCGTTCCTTGTTTGCATGCCCGCAGCTCCACGAGTGAGGCTGGTCGCTTGAATGTTAATTTGAAGTTTTCTATGAAGGCTCCTCGGAACTGGCTCCAGGAGCTGATGGATCCGCGACGAAGATTTTTTAGCCAATGTCGAGCGGAGCTCTCGAGCATGAGCTGTACGTACTGCATTGCCATGACATTGGTTCCTCTTTGAAACTTGACTGCTGTTAGGTAGTCGTCGAGCCATGCCTCCGGCTCCTCGAGTCCGTTGTACTTTAGTGTCGTGGAGTTTAGTTTGAACCAGTTTGGCATACGCGTCTCACGTATGGCACGTGTGAAGCAGGGTGCTCAACATGGCTCGATTTCCTCGTCGGAAGTCTCTTCCTCCGAGTACTCCTCGCGTGTTGCGTGTCTTCACCTGCTGCGGTTGACTCTGATCTGCGTGATGTCGTCTTGCGCGTCTCGCCGAGTGTTGCGGCGTCTGCCGTTGTCGTCGCCGTCGCGTTTCTTGTGCTTATCGGAGCGCCTGCGTCTGTCGTCGTCTGGTGAACTGGGGTCCCTGTCCGGTGTCCGCTCGCGAGTCTGCCGCTTTGCGCTGGATTTCTTAGGTACCGAGGTATCGATAGCGTCCTTCATTATCTGCAGATCTATGGAAGTGTAGCGATCCGTTTTGCCCTTTCGGCTTTTCTGGGCACGGGACATGTAGTCTTGGGCGCTTATGAGTGCTTCTTCTGGAGTGAGAGGCTCCTCTTCGTCGTCGTCCTCCTCTGACCTGAAGTCGTCTTCCAGTTTCCGCACTACTCTCGCCCTTTCTGTCTTCCGCAGGTTGTTGAGTTTCGATCTATTGCGGATGGGGGAGTCGTGGCCTGGCGAGTCACTTCTAGGAGATTGTCTGCGACTGCTTTTCCTTTCGGGTTCCTCTTTTGCTTGCTTCTCCATGGCTAGGCGCCACTGTCTCGTCTACTTGGTTAGCTCTCCCGCTAGCTTGTTATATGCCCTTAGCTCGTCTCTTGAGGCATCTGATGGTAGTAACCCGCCGCGGGCGACTGCTTCCTTTACCATTGCCATCGATTCCTTGTACAGGTATATTTTTTCTTTGGGTGGTTCGCCCGCCGCTGCAACCGGGGTTTGCTGCCTGCTGCGTGATGGCTGGCTGCCTTGGCCAGCTGCTTGCTGTTTGTTGCTTAGCGGCTGACTGCTTTTCTGATCGTTGGGCCCTTGCTCCACCGGGACTTTCTTTGGTATGGTCCCCGGTTCTCCTAGCTGTACGACCATCCGACTGATGTTGCCGGGGCCTGCCGCCCTGTTGGTGGTTGGGGTGTCTTGACGAGTGCCCGGGTCGTCGATTCGTCCGTTGTTACCTGACGTTGATGCGCCAACTTCTTCCATGAAAACCTGTGATGGTCTCCTAGCCGTTTCCTTGTTGATGCGTGCGATCGTGCTTCTCCATGCTGGGGCTTCACTCGAGCGGTCGTGAGTAGCGTGGAGCCGTGAGTTGGGTGCGTAACTACAACCGCCAGATAGGTTGTCCGTGCGGGTGGCATCTGCTATGGTCGTTGCTGCAGGTGTTGCCATGGGCCTACGGGTGCCGTCGATGAGGCGAAGGGTACCCCAATGGTTGATGTAGATCTGATACGCTCCGAAGATCAAATTGACGCCGGAGTGTAGGTCGGTGAAGACTGGTTTGAGGGCCGGGAGGTGGGCCGTGAATCCGAGGGACTCGAACAGGTTGGATCTTGCCGGAAGAGTCTAATCGATAAGTGCTAGTGATGATGAGGCCGCCGAGATCGCGTTCCCAACCTGCGCGGTTCCCACAGACGGCGCAAATTGACGAGGATCAACCCCGGCAAATCCCATGGTCAGGGACCCTGGGTTAGTCATGAGAGGCACAAGTTGGATGATAGCTCATCGGCAAACAGGAAGGATCGCTCCTGCTTGATATTATTGATTGGGGAGATACGATTACAGTGGAAGCCAAGCCTGGAGCGCTCAAGGCTAGGGTTACAGGTGAGATTGGATGTCTTTGGTGTCGCCCCTCCTAGCCCTTATATACCGGGCCAGGTCTCGGGGAGTTCATCTACGTGTACAGGTAAACTTTCCTAACCCTAGCTTGCTCCTTACGGCAGGTCTTCGCACCTTCCTTGTGAGTCGAGGACTTCTACGTCGGTGCCATCTAGTGGGTCGAGGCCGTATCTTCATGGGCCTTCTGCCTTCATGGACACCAGGTAGGCTCATCCGTAGGAGTCATGGGGTCACCCCCTCGTCAGCCCAAACCCACATGGGCTGGCTTCTAGCGAAAAGGGCCCAGCTCCCTCTCTCTGGCCCAAGGCGACAAGTGCCCTCCTTCTATGAATCTCGCGACACTGCAGGCTGAAGAAAAAGGCGGCTACTTTCTGAACCCGACGCGTCGGCCAAACTCCGGCGAGGCTCACGTCGTGCTCCGGCCACTGCTAGCCATGCCACCTCGGGCAAACGCGAGAGGACACATCCCTTCACGCGTGGACGCACTCCATGGCCAACCCCTACTCTTCTCCTCGCCAAAAATTCACTTCGAACAGCACTGCGGCGAGGTCTCCTCTGCAAGTACAGACACACGGCGGCGCAGCCAAGTTCAGAGGTGCCCCTCGTCGAGCACACGCCGGATCCGGCCACGGCACTGGTGGCAAAAGAACGGGGGCAGCACCACGATCACACGGGTGCCCTTGCCCCAGCCTGGATCTCACCGGAGGGGAGGCCAGGCTCGCCTGAATTTGTGGAGTACTGACGACAGATGCGCACACCGGTTCAGACACGTTGCGCATCTACTGCAACTCGTGCACGCAGGGCTTCTACGAGGCCAAAGGCGTGCCCTGGACGTGCTCAGAACGCGCGTGAACACGCTCCGGTGGAGCTCTGGTCACGGCGACCACGGACTCCTCACCGGCGACGAACCGAGCGGCAGAACACCTACAGCTAACGCGAACGAGCACCTACGCGCATCTACGGGCAAGGTGGAGGGCTTGAGCTCACCTTGCGGGTCACGTATCGTGCCCCAGCCCTGCCGTAGAGGAAGGAGCCGTCGTCGGGGAAGAAGAAGCTCCCGCGGCAGAGCTCGTCATCGCGGGGTCGATTCGGCTTGCTTCACTACAACCTGCGCGGGGGAAAGGAACGGGATGAGGATCAGGAGCGCGGAGACGAGCGCACGCTCACGAGCAAGGCGGGACGCCGGTGTAATTGCTCACCGGAGCTCTCGGCTAGGCGGAACAGGGAAGGACGAAGCTCTCGCGAGTGGCGACGGCAAGGGGAAACCGATGGAGGAATGGAACCCTAGAGGCTTCCTGCGGCTCCGGGGCGCGGCTCTTATAGAGGGGAGGCCCTCTGGCCACGTCGGCGGGCGTCGACGTCAACGCCGCCATCGGCTGTGAGAGGAGGGGGGAGACGACGTGGAAAGGTGGGCTGTCCTGGCCGCACGATCTAGATCAACGGCCGGGATGCCCTCTTCCATACCGCTTCGCTGGAAAGCTGCTGGGCCGCAGGGAGGCCGAGGCCCAAATGGGCCAGGCCTGGCTGGGAGGAGAGAAAAAAAGAGGGCAAGGCCCTTTACAGAAAAGAATTCCCAGCAGAGAAAAGAAAAAGAAAAAGGCAAAGGAAAAAGGAGAGAAAATACATAAAAAATATATTTTAAAACTCCTTGACACATGCCAGAATATCCAAAATTGGTTTGGGCAATTTTGGATGCAAAGAAAAATTCCCACTTTAAAAACAGTACCGTTTTCTATTTAAAATAAAATACAAAAGGTGTTTAAAGGATTTTGGAGGAGAAAATACAAGGTGCAAAATTCTATGAACTTAGGAATCTTGATCCTTGCATTTTACTGGATTTAACAAAATTGGTTTGACCAATTTTGGCAACAACAAAAATGTGACCCATTTGAATTCAAATCCACTTTGAACTAGGGCTAATATTTTTGAATGTTGAAAAAAGAATTTGAAAAGATGGAAATCTTTGCCAAGACAAAAGAAGTGGCTAGGCCAAAGATGAGGTTAAGGGGAGGTGACATGTAAACAGAATAATTGCAAGATCATGTCTCTTGAACCACATTGGTCACCTTTGATCACAAAGCAAAAGAACTCCAATCTCAATGCAACTTAAGATCAGCACATGAAAAGTCATGAACATTCACCATGAGAAGTTACAAGTCCAATAGAGAAACTACAAAACATGGTGTATCATATGGGCATTACATGTGGGCTGTTACAGCTCTCCCCTACCAACACAGGATCTCGTCCCGAGATCTAAGCGTGAAAAAGCTCGGGATACTCAGAACGGAGATGATCTTCACGCTCCCACGTTGCTTCCTTCTCCGAATGATGTGCCCACTGAACTTTCATGAACTTGACGGTCTTGTTGCGAGTCTTGCGCTCGGACGTCTCAAGAACACGGACTGGACACTCTGAGTAGGAAAGGTCCGCACTCAGCTGTATCTCGCCCAAGTCAACAGCCTGCTCTGGCTGCTTGAAACACTGCTTTAGCTGGGACACATGGAACACGTCATGCACCATGGACAGACTCTGTGGAAGCTCGAGCCGAAAGGCAAGAGGTCCTCTAGTTTCAAGGATGCGGAAAGGTCCGATAAACCTTGGAGCGAGCTTTCCTTTTATGCCAAAGCGGTGAGTTCCCCTCAATGGAGACACTCTCAGGTACGCACAATCACCAACCTGAAACACTACACCACGGTGCCTTTTGTCATAATAGGCCTTCTGCCTAGACTGTGCTGCCTTTAGGTGCTCTCGGACAATCTTCACTCTGTCCTCTGCCTCTTGGATCACATCTGGACCGAACTGCTGCCTCTCACCTGTCTCGGACCAGTTCAAAGGTGTCCTGCACTTGTGGCCATACAAGACTTCAAACGGCGCTGTCTGCAGACTTGCCTGATAGCTGTTGTTGTAAGAGAACTCAGCATACAGCAAGCATTCTTCCCACTTCGTGCCAAAGGAGATGACACATGCTCGAAGCATGTCCTCGAGGATTTGGTTCACGCGCTCGACTTGCCCACTTTTCTGAGGGTGATAAGCGGTACTGAACAACACTGTCGTACCAATCGCCTTTTGAAAGGCCTGCCAGAACTTAGAGGTGAAAAGGCTGCCTCTATCAGAACTGATCTTCTTGGGAATGCCATGCGAAGACACAACTCTTGCGGTGTACAAATCCGCCAACTGAGCTGCTGAAATGGAGTCCTTCACTGGATAGAAGTGGGCAAATTTGGAAAGATTGTCAATGACCACAAAGATGGCATTATTCTTATTCTGCGACAAGGGGAAGCCTGTGATGAAATCCATCTCTATATGATCCCATTTCCACTCCGGAATCTCAAGTGGCTGAAGCAACCCTGCAGGCTTCTGGTGCTGTGTCTTCACTCTCCTGCACACATCACACTGAGACACGTAACGGGCAACATCCCGCTTCATACGAGTCCACCAAAAGCTTTGCTTGAGATCTTGATACATCTTCGTACTGCCAGGGTGAATGGACAGCTTTGAATCATGGGCTTCCTTCATGATGACCTCTCTGAGATCTCCCTCTTTGGGAACAACAACTCGCTCTTCGAACAACACGGTGCCGTCATTATGCACTGAAAAGCAGCCGTACTTTGGAAATGAGGCGGCAATACCCTGCTTCATCTTTTGTATCATTGAGCTGCCATACTGAGCTTCACGAATCTTCTCATGGATAGTGGGCTCTACCACAAGCTTGGCAAGGTAGCCTGCTGGAACTAGCTCGAGATTGAGCCTTCGAAAGGACTCACACAAATCAGGGTGGATCTTCTGCACCTAGATATTATTGCAATCGCCCTTGCGGCTCAGCGCATCAGCTATGACATTCACCTTCCCAGTCGTGTACTGAATATCAACTGTGTACTCAGTAATTGTTTCAAGCCATCTTCTTTGCCTCAAGTTCATATTTGGCTGAGTGAACAAGTACTTCAGACTCTTGTGGTCGGTGAACACATCCACCTTCCTCCCTAAGAGGAGGTGTCGCCAAGTGACCAAAGCATGCACAACTGCAGCAAGCTCCAAGTCGTGCGTGGGATAATTCCTCTCACTTGTCTTCAACTGCCATGAGTTATAAGCCACAATATTCCTGCCTTGCATCAAAACTCCGCCTAGACCTTGCAATGAGGCATCACAAAACACCTGAAAAGGTTGTGACTCATCTTGCGGCATGAGGATTGGAGTTATGGTCAGCTTCTCTTTCAACTCCTCGAAGGCTGACTGGCAAGCTGGTGACCAAATGTACCATTTGTCTTTGCACAACAATTCAGTCATTGGCTTTGCTATTTTGGAGAAGTTCTGCACAAACCTCCTGCAATAATTGGCGAGGCCGAGAAAACTCCTTAGCTTCTTCACGTTCTTCGGCGGAGCCCACTCTTGAATAGTGCGGACTCGCTCTGGATCAACCGCAATTCCCTCAGCGGAGATAACATGGCCTAGAAAATTGACCTTGTCCAGCCAAAACTCACACTTGGAGAACTTGGCATAGTACCGGTGCTCTCTCAACTTCTGCAGCACCAGGCGTAAATGTTCCTCCTGTTCAGCCTCTGACTTAGAATAGACAAGAATGTCGTTGAGGTAGAGGATCACAAACACATCAAGCCATTCTTGGAACAAATAGTTCATAGCTCTCATGAATGTCGGAGGGGCATTTGAGAACCCAAAAGTCATGACTGTGAACTCATACAGCCCATAACGTGTGCTGAACACGGTCTTGGGAATATCCTCTTCACGGACACGGATTTGATGATACCCCATCCTCAAGTCAAGCTTGGAAAACACCTTAGCCCCATTCAACTGTTCGAACAGATCATTGATGCGGGGTAAAGGTTACTTGTTCTTGATGGACTTCTTGTTGATACCGCGATAGTCCTAGACCAAGAGGCTAGTCCCATCCTTCTTCTCGACAAACAAAGCTGGTGCACCCCAAGGAGAAGTGTTGGCGCGGATAAAACCACCTGCCTCCAACTCTGTCAACTGCTTCTTGAGCTCAATCAACTCCTTCGAACACATCTTGTACGGATGCCGAGAAATCGGCTGAGTACCAGGCTCTAGCTCAATAACGAACTCAATAGCTCGAACTGGGGAAATTCCTGGCAACTCCTCTGGAAAGACGTCTGGGAACTCACAGACAATCTTGACTTCTTCGAGCAAATGTGCAACTCCTGCATTCAAAGCGTACAACTGTGCTGGTCCTGTCATAGGGCCACAAGTGTACAATACCTCTGCGCCTGAATCATGTGTCAAATTCACGGATCTGGTCGGACAATAAATATTGGCCTTGTGCTGCACAAGCCAATCCATGCCCAAAATGACATCAATGTCGGAACGAGGCAAGACAACCAGGGATGCTGAAAAGATAACACCCTGGATACAGATCTCCGCATCTGGAACAGAAACGGACGAGCTGGACCTTGAACCAGGAGTGTGAACCGCAAGGGGTTTCTGGAGCAACTCAGTCTGAAGGTCATTTGATGAAGCAAAGGAGTGTGATACGAACGAATGGGAAGCTCCGGAATCGAACAGAACTATCGCGGGAACTGAACACACAAGCAACCTACCAAGAACGATCTCTGAAGACTGTTGAGCATCTGTGAGCATCACGTTGTTCACACAAACTTCACGTGGCTGTGCCTTCACCATCGCGGTGCTCGGAGTAGAGCGAGGTGGAGGCGGTGGGAGCCGAGCAAAGCGCGGGTCGGTGCAGTTGGGAGACGTGTGCCCCGGCTCTCTACACTTGTAGCAGATCACGCCCGGCCTGGGCTGCTGCTGCGGCCTGGGTGGCCTCGCGTGTGGTGGTGTAGAACTAGGCCCCTGCTGAACTGGGACGGGAGGGCGGGAAAAAGTGCGGAAAACTGCCCCCCTCTGCTGGAACTGCTGCCTTTGTGGTGGTGCCTCTGTGACCCAAGTCTTTCCCTTCTTGTGGACCATCACTGCGGAACTGTGCTCTCTCTGGCGCTTCCTGTCTGCATCCCACTCTGCTCTGGCTGACTCCTGGCGGATAGCCTGATCCACGAACTGTGAGAACAGCATGGGGCTGCACTGGGTGAGTGCGTACTTGATCTCTGTGCTGAGGCTTCCACGGAACCTGGCAATCCTCTTGGCCTCAGTGCTGACCTCCTCTGGAGCGTACCTGGCGAGCCTGACGAAGGCCAGGTTGTACTCCTGAACTGACCTGTCACCCTGTCTCAGAACTAAGAACTCCTCAGGCTTCCTGTCCATCAAGCCACTCGGAATATGTGCTACTTTGAAGTCTGCGACGAAATCTGCCCATGTGATGACAGCATCGCCCTTGTTGGCCTTGTAGGTATCGTACCAGCTGGCTGCTGCACCCTGAAGCTGGAAGGAGGCGAAGGTGACGTAGTCGACTGGTCTGACGGTGTTTGCATTGAAGTGCTTCTTGATCTCTGTGATCCAATCATCCGCTTCCAGCGGGTCTCGAGCCTCGGAGAACCTGGGGGGGTTGATAGCAAGGAACTGCTGCAGAGTGGTGTACTGTGGTCGATCGTTCCTCTGGGCAGTCTGGTTCTGCAGCATCTGTAAGATCGCAGCTATGCCCTGAGCCACTTCGGTCACAGCCTCCCCAAGGAGAGGGTTCTCTGGCGGCAGCATGTTCGCTCTTGGCATCCTGTATGCAGGAACACTTATGAGAACATGGTTGAAACATTGACGTAACCAGAAGATAAAGCCATATTGACAACAAAACTTCCTCACGAGGTATGAGAAAGCCGAAGGCTGAAATTCCACCAAGGTTAACCCGGAAAGTCGAAAGCTAGGTGCTACTGGAATCTCCAAACCGAGATCATCCGAATCCAAGATAATAATCTGCTAGCGAGCACACAACAATATATACGAGTGGTTGAAGACCTGAACGTTGAGACATCTGCCCTGAGCGGCCCGCCGAAGCGGTATCCTATAAGGGAAGGAACCACATCCGAAGGATGCCAACCATCCCTGTATAGGAGTTTCAACTGAGGTACGCCATAAGCGAGGTGGAGCTGTCAACCCCAAGTGGCGGCTCAGTGTTCTCAACGTACGCCAACCCTTCTCGTCGCTAGGAAAAAATTATAGAGGAATCGGAGCCTCATGTAAACGAGAACCTAGATTTGTTTTGAAAGGGGATAAGTTGCAGAGAGAAAACAGCGTTTCACTTCCTCACGGAAAAAGGGGTGGGAGGGTAGGGTAAGAAGAAAAAGAAAGAGTTCCTACTCTCCGATTTTTTCCTTAATAACTACAAAATAGTTTCTAGACTCAACTTCGGCCAGTAAGGGGTCCTACAGTCAGTCCTGCTCTGATACCAAGTTGTAAGGCCCCCGATGCGGTGCTAACTCGAGTTAGTCGCCTTCGCGTCCCGCTCAAGTTAGTAGCGCATAAAAGGCCACCGACTCACGACACTCGCACTCGTGTCGCTGCCGGATTCTAGACAACAAGTATAAGAACAATGAACTTAATACTAAGACATAAATATATAGAGTCCAGGACATACATCGCCACTGGAATTTATTACATCATCTCAGAGATCCATAGACCCAACAGTACATCATGCAACAAGCGGAAGACAAACACGACCGAGTACGGTCAAAATCCAAATTACCATAGAGAGGGCTGCACATAAATAGTCCGCCCACGGATCTTCGAAGCCCAACTATAGGATCTACTGAACGAGGTCGTCCTCATCGTCGTCCTCCGGGGGCACCTCCATGAAGTATCGTCCAGTTCTCGGGTCGAGGTAGTAGTCGACTGCAGCGGCCGATCAGGCAAAACAGTAAAGGCACAAAGGAAAACAGGGGTGAGATTATATCATTACAGGATAACTAACTCCCTACGGTAAGACAAGATAAAGGTAAGGTTGCAGCCGCACTAGCATATATGGTGGCTATCGTTCTATTAGAATAGGGGTAAGATCCAAGAATGCACGTGACATCGCGTCATAAGTCTGCTATCCACCTGCTTACGTCAAACATAACACAACCTGGATCTTCTCTCGGTCCCCCTGGACGAAGAAAAGCAACCAAGGCACTCACACGGTAGGCAAGTTTTAATTATGATTCAAATTGATGTTATTCTATGAACAAGGAGTAGGTCTCAAGTCGTCCATAACCGCGGACACGGCTTTTCGAAAAGATTTAACCCTGCAGGGGTGTACCAACTGCCCATCATAGGCTTCGCATGTACGCCCGGTTTCCACTTGGCTAGGTATGCGCCTGAAACTCTGGAACGTCAGAGTCCCTCTAACTAACAACGCACAATTCCGGGTGGCCCCCGGTGAGTCGACACCCAACTCAAAAGCCGGCCGCGCTCTCGAAATGGTCTCTACCGTATGACTCCAGGTTTGGATTGCCGATTAAATCTCATATGAGACCGGGTCCTCAGCCGGTCAAGGTGGGCCAGCCAAGGCACAAGTCCTCCTGGCCCAAGGTGGTTTGTAAACAACTGGGGTACCACCAGCACACACACATTGCAAATGTAAATCAGCTCGGGTCACCACTAGAACTGTATGAAGCTAGGTAGGTAAGACAAGGGGACCCCATAGAATCCCACACACGATTAGGAACGCTCGTCAAGAAACACAATACCCGGAACTCGGGACCTAGGTGACTCAAATGGAACAAAACACCTGGCGGGAACAGCCTGGTCTCCCATCATTCGTCAAGTATATAATTAACATCTTAATAATAATAAATATCAACCAACTTCTTTAAATAACATGATATCCCAAACAATAGCATAGGGTAAGCAGCAAGTTTTCCTACTCATACTAAGAAATGGCTGAGCAGCGGTAACTTAGCAATACAATGTTTTGCTGGGATGTGGGGATCATGGTTGTTTGGGCTGATTGTGGCATGAACGGGGTGGATAGGATCAAACGAACGTTCTAGAGTACAGCTAGGCAGGTAGGCAGAAAGGTATCAAGTAATGGTATAAATCTTTCCCTTGCCTGGGTAATCGGTCGTCGAAGCAGACGTAGCAGGCTCCTCGGGCTCGGTGTCGGAAATCTCCATGTAAGTCTCCTCGGCAGTCTCAGGTGCTAACGTAAAGTACCGGCAAGGAAAAAGGCACACAAGTAAGCAATGGGTGCAATGCATAGGCAAAGATGGTATGATCAAGTTTAATCGACATGATGTGACCCTATCTAGTCAGATTTAAATGAAGGTGGTGACGACACGTCAACAATTCCATATGCAATTTATTTACGTAACATGGCTTTGGTCTTAGCCTTAATTTGGTGTAAGTAACATGGCAACATGACATGATCAACAATGCAATTCACAGAAATAAATATAACGTGAAAGTAAACATCGATTCCGAAGACGGAGAGATGTCGAAGAACTTGACATCGGAAAGGTGCAACAAAAGGAAGGAACCCAGCCATATGGCATATGACAATATGATAGGGGCTGGTTTTTTATGCAAAGATTTGAAGATGACATGAAACAAAACTTGAAGGATCAGATGAACAACATTCCAACATGCACTGAAGTTGGAATGATGCCAGGAAGGGAAAGACAGGTTGATCCTGGTTAGGGTGGTCACACCTTGTCCACTTGGGTTACACAAAAACATCAGATGGACATTACCATTGCAAACCTTGCAAAAATCTACCCCAAAACCATATATGATATGGTACCACAGTTGCAAATTCAAATGAATTTTAGGGGGCTGAGTGCAAAGTTGCACTAGATGCATTTTTTAAAAGGATCAAATGGACAAACCATTATCACCATGCAAATCCTTGAGAGAAACTACCCCAAAGTCATATATGGCATGGCCATATTTGAATTTTTGGATGCACTTGACAAAAACAGGGAAAAGAAGGGGCTTAATTACATAATTACCACCATCACAATATGAAGGGGAAAAATGCAAAATCACCATCACCATGACGATCAGTGGCTCAAGCTATCCCAAAAACATATATGGGATGCCCCAAAAAGATTTGGAAGTTCAAAACATATTTGAATTTGAAATTCAAATTCAAATTTGGATTAAACGGAAAAGAAATGAAAAAGAAAAAAAAAAGAAAAAGAGGGCCCAGACCCACAATGGCTGGCTTCTGGGGAAAAGGGCCCAGCTCCCTCTCTCTGGACTAAGGCGACAAGTGCCCTCCTTCTCTGAATCTCGCGACACTGCAGAGTGAAGAAAAAGGCGGCCACTTTCTGAACCCGACACGCCGGCCAAACTCCGGCGAGGCTCACGTCGTGCTCCGGCCACCGCTAGCCATGCCACCACGGGCAAACGCGATAGGGCACATCCCTCCACGCGTGGAAGCACTCCATGGCCAACCCCTACTCTACTCCTCGCCGGAAATTCACTGGGAACAGCACTGCGGCGAGGTCTCCTCTGCAAGTACAGACATACGGCGGCGCAGCCAAGTTCAGAGGTGCCCCGCGTCGAGCACGCGCCGACTCCGGCCACGGCACTGGTGGCAAAAGAACGGGGGCAGCACCACGATCACGCGGGTGCCCTTGCCCCAGCCTGGATCTCACCGGAGGGGAGGCCAGGCTCGCCTGAATCTGTGGCGGTACTGACGATAGATGCTCACACCGGTTCAGACACGTTGCGCATCTACTGCAACTCGCGCACGCAGGGCTTCTACGAGGCCATAGGCGTGCCCTGGACGTGCTCAAAATGCGCGTGAACACACTCCGGTGGAGCTCTGGTCACGGCGACCACGGACTCCTCACCGGAGACGAACCGAGCGGCAGAACACCTACAGCTAACGCGAACGAGCACTTACGCGCATCTACGAGCAAGGTGGAGGGCTTGAGCTCACCTTGCCGGTCATGTATCGTGCCCCAGCCCTGCCATAGAGGAAGGAGAGGAAGGAGCCGTCGTCGGGGAAGAAGAAGCTCCCGCGGAGGAGCTCGTCGTCGCGGGGTCGATTCGGCTTGCTTCACCGCAACCTGCGCGGGGGGAAAGGAACGGGATGAGGATCAAGAGCGCGGAGACGAGCGCACGCTCACGAGAAAGGCGGGACGGCGGCGCAATTCCTCACCGGGGCTCTCAGCTAGGCGGAACAGGGGAGGACGAAGCTCTTGCGAGCGGCAGCGGCGAGGGGAAACCGATGGAGGAATGGAACCCTAGGGGCTTCCTGCGGCTCCGGGGCGCGGCTCTTATAGAGGGGAGGCCCTCTGGCCACGTCGGCGGGCGTCGACGTCGATGCCGGCATCGGCTGTGATAGGAGGGGGGAGACGACGTGGAAAGGAGGGCTGTCCTGGCCGCACGATCTGGATCAGCGGCCGGGATGCCCCCTTCCATACCGCTTCGCTGGAAAGCAGCTGGGCCGCGGGGAGGCCGACGCCCAAATGGGCCAGGCCTGGCTGGGAGGAGAGAAAAAAATAGGTCAAGGCCCTTTGCAAAAAAGAATTCCCAGCAGAGAAAAGAAAAAGAAAAAGGCAAAGGAAGAAGGAGAGAAAATACATAAAAATATAATTTAAAACTCCTTGACACATGCCAGAATATCCAAAATTGGTTTGGGCAATTTTGGATGCAAAGAAAAATTCCCACTTTAAAAACAATACCATTTTCTATTTAAAATAAAATAGAAAAGGTGTTTAGGGGATTTTGGAGGAGAAAATACAAGGTGCAAAATTCTATGAACTTAGGAATCTTGATCCTTGCATTTTACTGGATTTAACAAAATTGGTTTGACCAATTTTGGCAACAACAAAAATGTGACCCATTTGAATTCAAATCCACTTTGAACTAGAGCTACTGTTTTTGAATGTTGCAAAAAGAATTTGAAAAGATGGAAATCTTTGCCAAGACAAAAGAAGTGGCTAGGCCAAAGATGAGCTTGAGGGGAGGTGACATGTGAACAGAACAATTGCAAGATCATGTCTCTTGAACCACATTGGTCACCTTTGATCACAAAGCAAAAGAACTCCAATCTCAATGCAACTTAGGATCACCACATGAAAAGTCATGAACATTCACCATGAGAAGTTACAAGTCCAACAGAGAAAGTACAAAACATGGTGTATCATATGGGCATTACATGTGGGCTGTTACAGTCGGTGGCCTTTTATGCGCTACTAACTTGAGCGAGACGCGAAAGCGACTAACTCGAGTTAGCACCGCATCGAGGGGCCTTACATCTAGCCTTCTATGGTTATATAGTTACTCTGGGTATATAAGGGAACAACGTAAGGCTTCTTTTTTCTCCTTACCCTCATCGTTCTGAGTTCTGAGTCACCCTCATCTTGTTCTACGGGAAGATAGGACTAGGCTCATCTATGTCTTACTAGAACATCTCGTTGTTTTCTTCCTTGTAGCCGTAGGAAAGTTGTGTTCGGTTTGCTAGAGTTATTGTGCTTCCTGATTTCTTACATCGTACGTAACTTCTGTTTCCATGTTGTGAGAAATTGTCTTTTCTTGCAATTATAGCCGTTATGTTGTCCGAGTCATTCCAGGTTTCTTCATAATCTGATGCATATGCAAAATCCTTCTATCTATTTCGGATGTCTTTCCAGAAGATTTTCTAGGTGGCATGCCCGACAGTTCCATAGACTTTGTTGTAGGTTCTATTCTAGAAACCTATATTGATGCATTTGCAGTTCTTCCTCCCACTTTAGATGTCTTCTAGCCAGAACAACCATACTAACCCTCGTGTTGGGGTACTTCGCTACTCTGACATATCTGTTGTAGCCCCTAGTAAGCCATGGTCGTCCTCAGGAAAACTATCCAGTAATCCAACTCCTTAAATCTAGCCACCCGACAGATGCGTAGAATTCATTGTAGAGCCTATGCCAAGAACCGCACCAATTTCCAGATGCCCATACAAAATCACCCAATGTGAGTTAGCTGAGCTTAAAATCCAACTTGAAGCTTTGATGGCAAAAGGCTTCATCCTCCCTAGCTCATTTTCATGGAGTTGCCCCGTTCTATTCGTAACGAAGAAAGATGGAACAGAAAGGATGTGCGTAGATTATCGCCCGCTAAATCTAGTGACGATAAAGAACAAGTACCCACTGCCCAGGATCAATGATCTTTATGATCAACTTTTTGGATCCTCTGTCTTCTCCAAGATGGATTTGAGATTAGGCTATCATCAAATAAAATCAGAAACGAGGACATTCCCAAAACGGCTTTCACTACTCTTTATGGTCTTTACGAGTACACCGTCATGTCCTTCGGTTTAACCAATGCCCCCGCCACTTTCTCGCTCATCATGACTTCGATCTTCATGGAGTACTTGGATAAAGTTTGTTGTAGTTTATCTTGATGACATTCTCATCTACTCGAAGAACGAAGAAGAACATGCCGAACATCTTAGGCTGGTATTGATGAAACTTTGAGAGCATCGCCTTTATGCCAAGTTCTCTAAGTGTGTATTTTGGCTACCAGAAGTGACCTACTTAGGCCACGTGATTTCTGCCAAAGGCATTGCTGTCAATCCCGAGAGAGTTCAGGCCGTCCTTGACTGGACTCCACCTGAATCGGTTAAGCAAGTTACGAGTTTTCTTGGCTTAGCAAGCTATTGTCGCCGCTTTGTTGAGAACTTCTCCAAAGTTGCAAATCCTCTAACTAAACTCCTCAAGAAAGATAAGAAATTCCAATGGACTCTCAAGTGCGAGGAAAGCTTTCAAGAGCTAAAAAGAAGATTGACTTCTGCCCCCGTACTTCCGCCTCCAGACACCAAAAAGTATTTCGAGATCTTTTGTGACGCTTCACGGCAAGGGTTAGGATGCATACTTATGCAAGATCGACATGTGGTAGCTTATGCTTCATGCCAGTTGCGTCCACATGAAGAAAACTATCCTACCCATGATCTTGAACTCGCTGCCGTAGTTCATGCCCTGAAAACTTGGAGACATTACCTCCTTGGTAATCGTTGTGAGATCTATTCTGACCACCAAAGCCTCAAATATATATTCACCCAGACAGATCTTAATCTCAGGCAAAGACGCTGGATAGGGTTGATAAAATATTATGACGTAGGAATCTCATACACACCAGGCAAGGCCAATGTCATGGCTGATGCACTAAGTCGTAAGTCGTATTGTAACAACCTCATGTTACAACAGTATCAACCACTTATTCATGAGGAACTTCGCGAGATCAATCTTGAGATTGTTCCTCATGGCTATCTTTCTACCTTGGTGGCGAAACCAACTTTTGAGAATCAAATCATAGTTTCCCAAAGGCGTGCACGAGGTGTTCGCTGGATCAAGGAGAACATTGTTAGCGGAGTTGCTAAATGTTTCTCCACAGATAGTAAAGGAACAATATTCTTTGAAAATCGTTTGGTAGTACCTAAGAATAGGGATCTAAGGCAACTCATCTTCAAAGAAGCCCATGACACACCCCTCTCGATTCATCCTGGTAGCACAAAGATGTACCGAGACCTACGCCAGAGATTTTGGTGGACAAGCATGAAACGACAAATTGGTCAGTTCATTTCTGAATGTGATGTTTGTCGTCGCATTAAGGCCGAACACCAAAGACCTGCTGGTACTCTTCAACCATTGTCTATTCCCGAGTGGAAATGGAACAAAGTCAGTATGGACTTCATCACTGGCCCAAAAACCCAGAAAGGAAGTGATGCCATCTTTGTTGTCGTTGATCGACTCTCCAAAGTTGCTCACTTCCTTCCAGTTCGCGAGTCTATAACTGCTAGTCAGTTAGCGGACTTGTATGTCGCTAGAATTGTGTCTCTTCATGGTGTTCCTTTGGAAATCAATTCTGATCGTGGTAGCCTTTTCACCTCTAGATTCTGGAAAAGTTTTGAAAATGCTATGGGAACTCATCTCTCCTTTAGTACAGCTTTCCATCCTCAGTCTAGCGGTCAAGTTGAAAGGGTTAACCAACTTCTCGAAGACATGCTCAGAGCTTGTGTTATCTCATTCGGAAAGAATTGGGAGAAGTCTCTTCCATTCGCCAAATTTGCTTATAACAATAGTTTCCAATCTAGTCTGAACATGGCTCCTTTTGAAATTCTCTATGGACGAAGATGTCGAACACGCCGAAACTGGTCAGAAACCGGTGAAAGACAATTCTTTGGACCGGATATGATCATGGAAGCAGAAGAGCAAGTTCGCATTGTTCGTGATCAATTGAAAGCAGCCCAGTCTCATCAGAAAAGCTACTATGATTGTCATCATAGGCAAGAAAGCTACAATCTGGACGAGAAGGCTTACCTTCGGGTTACTCCTCTGAAGGGACCCAACGCTTCGGTATCAAAGGCAAGTTGGCCCCACGTTACATTGGAACTTTCCGCATTCTTGCTAAACGTGGAGAAGTCGCCTACCAACTTGAACTGCCCCCGCACCTTTCCCGAGTACATGATGTATTCCATGTGTCACAACTCAGGTGTTGCTTCAAGGACCCCATCCACGAAGTCGACCAAGAAATGCTTGATCTCCAAGATGACCTTTCATATCGAGAGTACCCCGTTCGCATTCTTGATTCAGCTGAGTGTGTCACTCGTCGTCAGAAGATTAAGTTTATCAAAGTTCAATGGTCACACCACTCCGAGAAAGAAGCTACATGGGAAAGAGAAGATTGCCTCCGTGCCGAGTACCCCACCTTCCTCCCGACGTCTTCTGAATCTCGGGACGAGATTCTTTTGAGTGGGGGCGATTTGTCAAAACCCTCTTTTAGGTATGTGCTAGGGTTAGCAAGTAACTTTGCATCATGTTAAAAATTTCTAAAGAAATTGAAATGGGAGAGAGAACACCCCCCCCCAGATGAATTTAATTCAAATGGCCACAATAAAAGTTGCTCCAAAAATTCCTTTTGCATTTTTGAAAAGTCTCATAAATGAGTGTGATCACATATCAAGTGATGTGGAACCAATCCCATGCTCATGGATTTTTAAAATATTCAAACAGGAGCTTGGATTTAAATTTAAACCCCTATTTGAATTAAAGTTCAAATTATTTGAACTTTAAAAATGCCCAAACTTTATAAGCGGCTAGCTATATGCATTTCAAGTCCACATAAAACTTTGGGGCATTTTATAAAATGGTTTGCTATTTTAAGCAGAGCCAAAACAAATAAAAAGAAAAAGAAAGGAAAGATTAAACAGAAAAAATAAAACCAGAAAGGCTTACCTGGAAGAGGCCCAACTTATCGCACCGCAGCCCACCAGCCTGGCCCAGCCCGCAACCCCCCTTGTCGTCTTCCCGCCGCGTCGACAAGCACCTCGGTGGAGGGCATGCCGACACCGGCGAGCACCTGACTGCCTGCCTGGCGCCCTCCCAGGCCTTTTAAGCGCGCCTGGACACGCCCTGGAACCCGCCACGTCCATTCCTCCTCTCGCAGCCGCCTTCCTCGCTCCCGTTCGTCGTCTCCCCCACCGACCGAGAAGATCCGCAGAGCACGGCCATGGCGACTCACAGCCCGAGTCCGAGGTAGGCCTCGAGAGCGTGTCCCACCTCTTCGCCGTCGATGTCCTCATCGCCCTGCAAAAAATCAGGAGCTCGGAGCACCTGGAGCCAGGGAATCGAGTCGTCTTCTTCAACTACGGAAGCCGCGCGCCATCGCCGGATTCTCCACCACCAGGACACCCCCGAGTTTTTCGTCTACTCCTTTGAGTGCGCGGTGAGCTCCTGAACATTTCCCCTAACTTGGCGCCTCCCCATTTGATCCCTAGCTCGATCCTCCATGGAAGCCGGAGCACCTCGCCGCCGGGATGCTCCTCGTCGCGCACCCGTGAACCCTAGAAGCTTGCAAACTTGTCCAGCATGATCCCCTTGATCTGATGCGTGGAACCAACCCAACCCCGCTTCTTTTGATGCACCGTAATGAGTTTTTCCTCGCGGCCGTGCCACTGTCGCCGAAAATCTCATCGCTAGCGAGCCTACGGAGCATCCCAACACCTGGAGTTGGTCCCAATCGGCGCGCAAGGTCACGGGCTTCGATATGGAGGAAGCAGCGCTTCGAAAAGCCCCCTGGAACGCCGTCCCGTGCATCGGCGCCGCGTCGGGTTGCCACCGGCGACTCGCCGTCGGCGAGCTGACGTGGCCGGCATGGTTAGTTGCTAATTAACCCAGCCCTGGGTCACTGCCATGTGGGCCCTGCCCCTGACTAATCTCTGGATTAGTTTAAATCTAATTAAAACGGTTTAATTAAAGGAAGTCACTACGTAGCGGCGCCGCACACACGAATTTCTTATGCGGCGGCTACTAATACACTTGCATGTGAAACAAAAAAATATTGGTACACTCTCAATGTGAAACAAAAAAATATTATTTAAAAAACAGATGTTCAAAGGTTCAGGTGACCACACATGCATGAGCATTTCGGCTTTTGATTGTCACTTTTGTCTCTTCCAAAAAAAGCTTCACCTCGTAGCATGGGATTCTTCAAACTTCACCATTGTGACGCATTAGATCTGGTTGTCCATGAACAAAAATTAGAAAAAAAAAACCAAGTAAAATGAAGCTTTGAAGAACAAAAATAAAAGTAATTGACAAGATTGATTGGTTATATTCATCTACTCTCTAGCTTCCAGATTTATTGTATCAAATTTCCACATTATTTTCATCAGATTGTCAGATTAGTTTCCCCGAGCTTGCCAAATTTATTGTACTGCTACTAATTCCAGATTAGTTCTTATCAGGTTGCCAGATTTATTTTATTAGGTTGTCATATTATTTCCATCAGATTGTCAGATTTATTTCCCCAACTTGCCAGATTTTTGCCAGATTTTCATCACATTTTTTTTGATTTTGCCAGATTTGTTCTACCAGTTTGCCAGATTATTCCCCATCAGATTATCAGTTTAGTTTCTCTAGCTTGCCAAATTATGGTGTACTACTCCTAATTGCGTCTATCAAATTTCCAGATTTCTTCTTGCTGGTTGTCAATTGAAAATTGCCGAGATTGCCATGTCCATGGTACTAGTTGCCAGAAATCCCTAATACGAAAAGCACACATCATGGGGGAAAAGGTAGGGGTCTTGTACTCACCGGGAGCGCGTCGCCGCTGGTCGTTGTTGCGCCCTCGCCGCGGCTACACCATTGATACCCGCGCGACCACCTTGCCTCTCCTCTTGACACCTCCTTGGACACCACCGTGCTTCCTCTTGACACCTCCTTGGACACCACCGTGCTTCCTCTTCACCTGGCTAGGCGGTGCTCTCCTGCGGTTCAAGATCTGTGTCGCGTCGTGCCCTCAGCCCGGGATCGAAATCGATCTATGATTTGGAGCGGCTGGGCAAAGGATTGTTCATCGGGGGCTGGGCGGGGGATTGTTTCTTGGGGCACGGAAGCTTCGTGTCCGTGAGAAAATGGGAGAGAAAAGGGGAAGAGAGATGGAAAGAGAAAGGGATTGAAGATAAGGTGTGCGGTTGGATCCCGCTGGCCACGTTAGAGAGACACATGCAGCCGCACGGGGTGGGCGTGGGTGCGGCGGAGTCATATATCGATTCCCTTAATTAAAACACTAAGTCACTTACATGTGGGAGCATTGTATTTATATTGATCCCCTTGTTTGCAATGTTTGCTCGAATAGAGGTGGAGCCGGAACCCGTGATCACCCCCTCCGTTGAAGATATCGTGTACGACCCTCGTCGGCAAGGCAAGCAAACCCCCATTGATTACCATGATAACTTTTCTACCGCATAGTTGAACCCAATCCTTTGCATGACCTATCATTTTGTCACAGTAGTAAGCAAACCACAATCCTAGCAGTTGTTTGATATCATGTGGCCCCTGCAACTGTTACTACTTATTGCATGCTTAGAGTTACAATGAGGTTACTCTTTTGTGAGTCGGGATGGTAGAGATCATGTTGATGATGGTGGAAGTGTATTGGTGAATCTACCCTAAACAAGGTGAACGATGAGAGGCTGTGTAGGAGTACACAGTGGGTTGTCTCGTTGAACACCGCCTTAAGCCCGAGTTCTTGTGTGGTGATCCAAGACAAAGAGTACTACCACATGTTGGGCACATGGACCCCCGCTCAACCTACTAACTCACCCCTTCTCAGTTCAATGAGTCGTAGTAGTTCGGAGTTCTGGTAGGTCTGTGGCACGGTCTGCGAAGTGGAAGAACGGCTATTCAAACCGGCTTGGGACCCTGCACATATCTTCTGTAACCACATCGGTAAACCGGCCGGGTTCATGATGTGGAATGCAGCCCAGATAGGCGTCTCCATTCGATTTGAGTTGGCTGTGAGGTAAAAGTTGTGGAGATTATCCTCGCCGACACCCGCTTGAAGGGTGACGAGATCCCAGCGGTAACTGATAGTTTCATGTGTGTAGCAGTACACCCCTGCAGGGTTAATAAACTATTCGAATAGCCGCGTCCGCGGTAAGGGACTACTTGGAAAGTTGTGCCTGATTATTAGACAACTTCAATGGATACTTATAAAACTTGCCAAGATAAGTGTGAGTGCTATGGCGTGCTTTCTCGTGGGAAGTCGAGGAAGGCACCATTGTGGTGTAATTGGTTGGAGACATGTAGTGGACTCGTGTACGCTTCTTACCTCAAGTCTGGTACTCGTAGTTCAGGACTAGCCAAGTCAAAGCTGGCACTTCTGCTTATGAACCCCACCTCCCTTTACCTTGATACATGTGCATGAGTAGTATAGTTCCTACGTAAGTCTTGCTGAGTACGACTTTGTACTCACGTTTGCTTACTCTATGTTTCAGATGAACCCACTAACCCCGAAGGTGGTTTCTTCCTGGAGCTCGACGACTGGTCAAGCTAGTGTAGTCCCAGTCAGACGACTGGTCCCTCGTGGAAGGGCTTGTTTATAAATAAGGCTTCTTAAGCCATTTGTTAAACTTGTCTGTACTCAGACCTACTTTGCTTCCGCATGTTTGATGTAATGTTGGATCACAGTCTTGTGATCTCTGTGTGCACTCTATAAGAGTTATCAATACAGTTGTAAACTTGGTAGAGAATTGCAATGATACGTGATTTTCATACTAGACATGTGTGATGCGTGTATGATTATAACATGCATATCTTAGTATGTGTTTTCGAGACCTTAGTTGGGATTTGGCTGGCGGTCTTTTATACACCAAGTGGCCCTTAGATGTGCGCAGCTTGGGGCATCGCGACGCGATTGCTCGTGACTCTGTCACGTGCACACTTTGTTGTATGATCGAGCCCGCCCTAGACCCCGACTAAGTGATCGGGCTGGAGGAAGTCTATGTAAGTGTTATAATACAATCGATAGTATGGTTGAGGAGACTTGTCTATGAGTATGGGAGATCACCACCCATATCATTTAGATTGTGTGCGGACGATGAGGACCCATCTCAGTTGATCATCCGTCCTGGATGGGATGCCCCTCACATTCGATGCTTTCCGAGAACGTTCTGTGCTTGGCCTTGTCTGCTTAGACAAGTGGGTACGGTTCTCGGCTCTCCATATGATTGTGTTGTAGCGGGTCTTGCATACGCTAACCCCGGGTCCCGACACTTGCATGTTGAACATTTCGATCATTTCTGACCAGCTTCTCTCAAACTCCTCCGAAGTGAATGTATGGTCGACGCATAGCTCGAATGCCTGGTGCAATTCTGGGTTTGCAGCCAAGAATGTTCCAAGCGTCTCTTCCGCTTTGTTAAGTATGTGCCACCTGCAGTGTCTATGAACTGCGTGCGGAAAAATTTCCTCAATTGCACCCCTCATCTAGAAGTCTTGGTCAGTGATTATGTTCATTGGAGCTAGGCCGCCCATGCACTCCAGAAATGTACTGAAGAACCACTTGTAGCTTTCCATTTTTTCATCCCTTACAAACCCGCATCCAAACTGCAACGACTGGTTGTGGTTGTTTATCCCAACGAACGGAGCGCAGGACATCTTGTACATATTCGTCAAGTACGTCGCGTCGAAGGATATGCAATCACGGTAGTTCTTGTACACTCTGCGGGCCTTACCATCAATCAGTACATGTTACTCACACGGTCTTCATCATCAAGGGCAATCTTGTAGAAGAAATCGCCATCCTGTTTTTCTTTTTCTTTGAAGTACACTATTGTTTGTTCCACATCTGCCAGTTTGAGCTCTCTACGGAATTTGGCTTTCAAATTGGTCACATCATCAACTATGTATGGCAGGCTGCTTAGTTTCCCTCCGCCATCACGTATCAAGGCGAGTATCTGCATAATTTTTGCAGTACTAACATTGCAGTGAAACAACATCTGTATGAAATCTTCCTCGTGTTTCGTAAAACCATGGTGTGCGGCCAAGAACTTGACGAGTTCGTACTTCTGTATCAATGGATGGTTATGTTCTTCCACAAACAATGAGACCACCCACCACGCTCCTCTCCTGTTCATCCTCATTTTTGCCTCACAGTCCATTTTCTTTACGATGCCTACTCTGCGTTCGGGAACTACTTTGCCTTCACCACCACATGCAGTACTTTTCTTATTTGATCTTGCCTTGTGGCATCTTAGCTCACCCCTTGTCATTTCATTTGCTTTGTTGTAGCGCCAGTACTCTATGTTGCCGGCAAATCCATTCTGCAAGGCGTAGCTCTGGTAATAAGCTTGACTAGCCTTAAAACTTTCAAACTTCATTCCAAGAGTTGGTGCGGCAATGGGCTCCAATTTTGATTGCTGAACTTCTTGGTCACCAGCTGGATCTTGATGCTCTTCTTCTTCTATGTCAATCTCTTCTTCTATGTCAATCTCTTCTTCTTCGTCCATTAATAATTCCGTACTCCCTCTTGTCCCGGATGCATCAGAACCCTCCATCGAATTGCACTGCAATGTTTCGATTGTGGACAACGGTTATAGTTGTTCTCTCCGTGAAGGTTCTATCCTATTGGGCATCGCTTGATTGTTGTTGTCTCCGTCATGTACCTTGTTGGACAGCTCCACAGCCCCTGCAAGTAAGTTTCATGGTTACACTTTTATTTTTTCTATTTTTTCAGCTGCACATGGATGTTTCATGTAAGTAGTGGTGGAAATTACAGTTACAGACAGATGGCATTTTTAGTGTATCATAGATGGCATTTTTAGTGTATCACATACGGCAATTTTTATAAATTACTAGATTTCAAGACATGGCAATTTTAACTTCATTTTGGATTAGTTCAACATAAGCATAGGTGGCAAGTCTACACACATAAGCATGGAAAATCTAGGGTCTCAGAGGTGGCAAATTTAGCGCATCACAGATGGCAATTCTAGTAATTACTATTTTTATTAAGACATGAAAATTTGGACTGCATTTTGGGGCATTCTGTCACAACGCCAAGTTAGGTATTTGCTAGGATCAGAGGTACCTTGCATTCATGCCAAAAATTCAAAAAGAAAATCAAAATTGGGGAAAAGAAAAGCCCTGAGAAATTAAATCAAATGGCCAGATAAAAATCTTTTTCCAAAAATCATTTGAGTATTTGGAAAATTCCTATAAATGTTGCTGATCATTTTAAAAGTGGTTTGGGATCAATCCCATGCACATGGAATTTTCTAATATTCAAAAGGTGCTCTGGAAATTAAAGTTTACCCCTATTTGAATTGAAATTCAAATGTTTTGAATTTCAAAAATGTCCAAATTATTTATGTGACTAACTACTGGTCACCTAGGATTTATAAAAGTATTTGGACATTTATTAAAAATGCCTAGCTATTTTAAATCTAGGCAAAACAAATGAAACAGAAAAATAAAAAGAAAATCAAAGGCAAAGCTTACCTTGCGCCTCAGGCGAGGCCCAACTTACCTTGGCCTGGCCCAGCCCACCCCCGAACCGTTGTCGTCTTCTTCCCCGCCGAGCCAAGCTGCTCGGTGGAGGCAGGGCGTGGCCGCGGCGCCACCTCGACGCCGAGAGGCTTCCAGCCCCCCTGGACCTCATCTCCTCGCCTGGGAGGCCGCCTCGAAGCCCCCTTTCACTTCTCTCTCTCTCTCTGGACCTCCTCCCCCTCTCCTCTTCGCGAATCCAGCGCCGCCCGTGAACACGCCGGAGCACCACCGTGGAGAACCCGTGGCCGACGAACTCCTCATCCCTAGCCACCGTGTCCGAGAAGTTCCTCGTCCTCGGCTTCGTCGATCTGTGCAACGAATCAAGCTCCAGAGGCCCCGAAGACGACGACCGCATCAAGACTTTGCGCCGGCCACCCGTGACACTCCGGCGAGAAATCCGAAGCCGCCTCGCCTCCTCCGGCCTCCTCGAGCTCGCCACTGCACTCAGGGTGAGCAGGCGGTCATTTCCCTCTCCCCCCGTTCTTTTCCGAGCACCGTAGCGTAGTTTTGCCTCCTCCAGTCGCCGGCCGCCGCAGTTCCTCGTCGCCGGCGTCACTTCGGTGCTCCCCTGTGGCGCTGCTCTGCACCACTCGACGCGGGCGTCCACGAGCTTTCGATTGGTGCCTCCCGCGCATCAAATGGCCCACGGCAGCCCCCTCCTCGTGCAGCGCCGCCGCACTGGTGGCCACCGGCGGCTAGCCGCCGGTGAGGCCACTGTCATTAGGGGTTAACCCACCTGCTAATTGACCCCAGGTCAATGACAGGTGGGGCCCCCAGGCACTTAACCCCCTGGTTAAGTTTAAACCGTTTCAATTAAACCCATGTAACACTGACACCCCTGTCCCACCAGTCAGACCCCCCCCCCACGTCAGCATGACCACATGCTGATGCAATAATAGGATTTAAATGAATTTCCAGAAAAGCAAAATGTTTTAAATAATTCCAGAAATTCCAGAAATTACCCCAAACTTTGGAAATTCATAGAAAATTCATATTAACTCCAAATATAGCAAATAATATATGAAAAATGATCAGGAGAAAATTATCTTTCCAAATATGCAACTTTAAACTATGTTTGAGTTGATTTTAAAATGGGACCAGTAGCATATGTCATTTGGTTTATTTGAATTTAATTCAAATTCAAATCAATTGATCTTGCAACTTGGACCATGGAATTAAGCTACAATTCAACCACACTTCAGAGACATATCATACACATTTGAAAATGATTCAAAATGATCAAACTATGACACATGTAACTTGATCAAGTTTGAATTCAAATAGGAGTTTGAAATTGCATTTCAAATGCAATATACTCCATTTAAATGGAATTGCCCAAACACATCAGAAACATATACATCAAGTTTCAACCTTCAACCATGTGTTTGTGCATTGTATTTATATTGCTTCCTTGTTTGTTGTTTGTCGAGTAGAGGTGGAACCGGAGCAGGAGGCTTCCCCTTCGTTGAAGACACCGTATCGAAACCTCGTCAGCAAGGCAAGCAAACCCCCATTGATCATGTCGATAAAATCCCACTTCCCTCTCATGTCTCGCTTATGCATTGTTTAGGATGATCACCATGATAACGTTTCTATCGCATAGTTGAACCCATATCCTTTGCATGACCACAATCCTAGCAGTAGTAAGCAAACCACAATCCTAGCAGATGTAGGATTTGGTTGATATCATGTGAACCCTGCAACTGTTACTTCTTATTGCATGCTTAGTGGTACAATGAGGTTTCTTATGATGTGAGTCGGGATGATGATAAACATGGTGTTGATGAAAGTGAAACGTGTTGGTGAATCTACCCTAATACAAGGTGAACGATGAGAGGATGTGTAGGAGTACACAGTGGGTTGTCTCGTTGAACACCACCCTAAACCCGAGTTCTTGTGTAGTAATCCAAGAAGAAGAGTACAACCACACATTGGGCTCACTGACCCCTCTCGACCTAGTACCTCACCCCGTTCGACACCCAGAAGTCGCAGTAGTTCGGAGTTCTGGTAGGGATGTGGCATGGTCTGCGAAGTGGATGAACGGCTTTTCAAGACCGGCTTGGGACCCTGCACACATCGTTTGAGGCTGTACTGGAACCTCGGCCGGACTTCCATACGGATCCCCCTCAGATAGGCGACTCTCTGGACTAGAACGGAGTTGTGGGCGAAGTGTCGTGACAACATCCTCGCCGGTACCCGCTTGAAGGGTCCCACTCCCAGGCGGTAACTGATGAGTGTGTGTGTGTAGCGGTACACCCCTGCAGGGTTAACAAAACTATTCGAATAGCCGCGTCCGTGGTTAAGGACTGCTTGGAGAGCTGTGCTCGATTATTAGACAACTTGAACTGGATACTTCTAAAACTCGCAAGATAAGCGTGAGTGCTATGGTGTGCTTCTCGTGGGGAAGTCGAGGAAGTAACCATAGTGGTGTAATTGGTTGAAGAGTTGTAGTGGACTCGTGTACGCTTCTTACCTCAAGTCTGGTACTCATAGTTCAGGATTAGCCAAGTCAAAGCTGGCACTTCTGCAAGTGAAACCCCACCTCACTTTACCTTGATACATGTGCATGAGTAGTATAGCTCCTATGTAAGTCTTGCTGAGTACGATTTTGTACTCTCATTTGCTTAATCTATGTGTTAGATAAACCCACCGACCCCGTTGGTGACTTCTACCTGAAGCTCGAAGAATGAAGACTCAGACCAAGACCAAGCTAGTGTAGTCCCAGTCAGACGACTGGTTCCCTCGTGGAGGGCTTGTTTTTAGATAAGGCTTCTCTAAGCCATTTGTTAAACTTGTCTGTACTCAGACCTACTTTGCTTCCACATGCTTGATGTAATGCTGGATCACATGCTTGTGATCTCTGTGTGCACTCGGTAAGAGTTATTTAATAAAGATATATACTTTGTAGAGAATTGCAATGATACCTGTTGTTCATACAAGGCATGTGTGCTGCTTGTATGTTTATAACATGCATGTCTTTGTATGGGTTTTCGAGACCTTAGTTGTGATCTGGCTGGCGGTCTTTTATACACCAAGTGGCCCTTAGATGTGCGCAGCTTGGCGCATCGCGATGCGATTGCTCGAGACTCCGTCTCGTGCACACTTTGATGTATGATCGAGCCCGCCCTAGACCCCTACTAAGTGATCGGGCTGGAGTAAGTCTATGTAAGGGTTATGAGATAGTCGATAGTATGGTTGAGGCGACTTGTCTTTGAATATGGGAGTTCATCACCCATATCATTAGACTTGTGTGCGGACGATGAGGACCCATCTCAGTTGATCATCCGTCCTGGATGGGATGCCCCTCACGTACGATGCTTTCCGAGAACGTTCTGTGCTTGACCTTGTCTGCTTAGACAAGTGGGTACGGTTCTCGGCTCTCCATATGACTATGTCGTAGCGGGAATTGCATACGCTAACCCCGGGTCCCGACAGACTTGGTATCAGAGCAGGACTGACTGTAGGATTATCAGCCTTGGCCGAAGTCGAGTCTAGCCTTCTATAGTTATATAGTTACTCTGGGTATATAAGGGAACAACGTAAGGCTTCTTTTTCTCCTTAACCTCATCGATCTGAGTTCTGAGTCACCCTCATCTTATTCTACGGGAAGATAGGACTAGGCTCACCTCTGTCTGATTAGAACATCTCATTGATTGCCTCCTTATAGCCGTAGGATTGTTGTGGATATCCAAAGTCTCCGTGTTTTGAGTTCCTTGAAGAAGTTATGTCCAATTTCTTCAAAGTTGTTTCATTTTCCATCCCGGTGTAGCCGTTATGCTGCCGGATTTGTTCCGTGTTTCTTTGAATCATTGCCTTTGCATTATAGTCTTCTCCTTCTGAAATCATATCCTTTTTATCCTTGCCTCCATCGTACAACCTGTTCTGATTGTTGATTTTTATCACACAGGATGTCAGGTGGAACTCGTAGTGCTGTTCCTCAGAATCGAGACCGTTATCGGAATCGAAATGATGATGAACTTCCACCACCGCCTTCTGCGGCGGGAATCATGATGGAAGCCGAGCGGAATAGACGTGATCAAACACGCCTTCTGGAGCTCATCGAGCAGAATACCGCCCACCATCGTAATGTGGTGGTTAGCATTCAGGACTTTATCCTCCTCAAGCCACCGGTATTCCGATGTTCTTCTGAGCCCCTTGAAGCTGATGATTGGCTCCGTTCCATCGAGCATAAGCTTGATACTGCACGTGTTGCTCCCGATGACCGAGTCGTTTTCGCGGTATACTTCTTGGAAGGTGCTGCTCTTCAATGGTGGGAGAACTATGTTGCTATGCAGCCAGATGGTCACCTAGTGACTTGGCAGGAGTTCTGTGTTGCCTTTCGAGGGTACCACATTCTGGATGAATTGATGGAGCGCAAGAAGGAAGAGTTCTGCAATCTGAATCAAGGAGAGATGTCCATTCATGAGTATGTGAGGGAATTCAACCGTCTTGCTCGGTATGCCCAAGATGAGATCACCACTGATGCCAGAAAGCAGGCAAGGTTCCGCAAGGGACTTAGACCCATCCTCCGTCATGATCTCAACCTCATCGAATTTCCCACCTTTGAGGATTTAGTCAACAGATCCTTCAGAGCTGAGCATGGCAATGAAGTTTTCGAGAAGTCTCGCAAACATGCTCTTGAGCTTGCCCCTTCTTCCAGTTCACGCCCTCAGAAGCGTATGATCTGGATTCCTAATAGTTTGATCCACCAAAACAACCCACCGAGGCCATCCCTTGTGCCGCCTCGTCCACCAGCTCCACCAAATAATCCAGCTCCCCGCACTATCTTTGGAGCCTGTTTCAGATGTGGCCAGCCTGGTCACTATTCTCGTGAGTGCCCCGTCAACAAAAATGCTCCACCCCATACCAAAGGAAAACCCACTGTTCGTGCCAAACCACCCCCAAAGGTTTCCACCGCTAAGCCATCCACCTCAGGAAATCTTGGACGTGTGAACCAAATCTCTGTTGAGGAAACTGATGGTACTTCTGACGTCATTCTTGGTACGCTCCCAGTCAATTTTGTTCCCACTTTTGTCCTTTTCGATCCAGGAGCATCTCACTCATTCATGTCGGAAAGTTATGCACTTCGACATGATGTATCCTTTGAAGAAATGTTCACCCCTATGATCATTCAAACTCCTGGTTCCAAATGGCAAACTAATAGAGTAAGCCATGGCAATCAAATTGCAATTGAGGGTTTAGTATTCCTTGCTTCACTCATAGCCCTCAAGTCTTCACACATTGATGTCATCCTTGGTATGGATTGGTTATCAAGACAACATGCTTTTCTTGATTGTAAAGCCAAATCAGTTAGACTTACACATCCTTCAGGCCAGACAATAGATTACTCCTCACCAAGGAAAAGAACCCAAGTACAATCTTTGAATGTGCTTCCCCTTCCCGACCTTGAAGATGTTCCGGTGGTTCGTGACTTCCCGGATGTCTTTCCTGAAGAGCTGCCGGGCATGCCACCCGACAGATGTGTAGAGTTCATAGTGGATCTTGCCCCAGGAACCGCACCAATTTCTAGACGCCCATACAAAATGGCCCCACGTGAGTTAGCTGAGCTTAAAACCCAACTGAAGGTTTTGTTGGAAAAAGGCTTCATCCGCCCTAGCTCATCGCCATGGGGTTGCCCCGTTCTGTTCGTAACGAAGAAAGATGGAACAGAAAGGATGTGCGTAGACTATCGCCCGCTAAATTTAGCGACGATAAAGAACAAGTACCCACTTCCCAGGATCAATGATCTTTATGATCAACTTGCAGGATCCTCTGTCTTCTCCAAGATGGATTTGAGATTAGGTTATCATCAAATCAAAATCCGAAACGAGGACATTCCCAAAACGGCTTTCACTACTCGTTATGGTCTTTATGAGTATACCGTCATGTCCTTTGGTTTAACCAATGCCCCCGCCACTTTCTCACGCATGATGAACTCGATCTTCATGGAGTATTTGGACCAGTTCGTCGTGGTTTACCTCGATGACATCCTTATATACTCGAAGAACGAAGAAGAACATGCCGAACACCTAAGGCTGGTATTGATGAAACTTAGAGAGCATCGCATGTATGCTAAATTCTCCAAGTGTGAATTCTGGCTACCAGAAGTGACCTACTTAGGCCACGTGATTTCTGCAAAAGGCATTGCTGTGAATCCCGAGAGAGTTTAGGTCGTCCTTGACTGGACTCCACCTGAATCGGTTAAGCAAGTTAGGAGTTTTCTTGGCCTAGCTAGCTATTGTCGTCGCTTCGTCGAGAACTTTTCTAAAGTTGCAAAGCCTCTTACTGAACTCCTCAAGAAAGATAGGAAATTCCTATGGACTCCCAAGTGCGAGGAATGTTTTCAAGAGCTAAAAAGAAGATTGACTTCTGCACCCGTACTTGCACCTCCAGACACTAAAAAGGATTTCGAGATCTATTGTGATGCATCACGGCAAGGGTTAGGATGCATACTTCTGCAAGATCGACATGTGGTAGCTTATGCTTCACGCCAGTTGCGGCCACATGAAGAGAACTATCCTACCCATGACCTTGAACTCGCTGCCGTAGTTCATGCCCTAACAACTTGGCGACATTACCTCCTTGGTAACCGTTGCGAGATCTATTCCGACCACCAAAGCCTCAAATACATTTTCACCCAGCCAGATCTTAATCTCAGGCAAAGACGCTGGATTGAGTTGATAAAAGATTATGACTTAGGAATTTCTTACATCCCAGGCAAAGCCAATGTCATGGCTGATGCACTAAGTCGTAAGTCGTATTGTAACAACCTCATGTTACAACAGTATCAACCACTTCTTCATGAGGAATTTCGAAATCTTAATCTCGAGATTGTTCCTCGTGGATCCATTTTCAACTTGGTGGCGAAACCAACCCTTGAGGATCAAATCATAGTTGCCCAAAGACGTGCACGAGGTGTACGCCGGATCAAAGAGAACATCGCTAACGGAGTTGCTAAATGTTTCTCCACAGATAGTAAAGGAACGGTATTCTTTGGAAATCGTTTGGTAGTACCTAAGAATAGGGAACTAAGGCAACTCATCCTCAAATAAGCCCATGACACACCCCTCTCGATTCATCCCGGTAGCACAAAAATGTACCGAGATCTACGCCAGAGATTTTGGTGGACTAGGATGAAGAGAGACATTGCTCAATTTGTTGCCGAATGTGATGTTTGTCGTCGCATTAAGGCAGAACATCAAAGACCTGCTAATACACTTCAACCTTTGTCTATTCCAGAGTGGAAATAGGACAAAGTCGGTATGGACTTCATCACCGGCTTTCCAAAAACCCAGAAAGGAAACGATGCCATCTTCGTTGTCATAGATAGGCTTTCCAAAGTTGATCACTTCCTTCCAGTTCGCGAGTCTATAACTGCTAGCCAGTTAGAGGACTTGTATGTCTCTAGAATTGTGTCTCTTCATGGTGTTCCTTTGGAAATCAATTCTGATCGTGGTAGCCTTTTCACCTCTAGATTTTGGGGAAGCTTCCAGCGTGCTATGGGAACTCATCTCTCCTTTAGTACGGCTTTCCATCCTCATTCTAGTGGTCAAGTCGAAAGGGTTAACCAAATTTTGGAATACATGCTCAGAGCTTGTGTTATCTCATTCGGAAAGAATTGGGAGAAGTCTCTTCCATTCGCCGAATTTTCTTATAACAACAGTTTTCAATCTAGTCTGAACATGGCTCCTTTTGAACTCCTATATGGACGACGATGTCGAACACCTTTAAACTGGTCAGAAACCGGTGAAAGACAATTCTTTGGACCGGATATGATCAAGGAAGCAGAAGAGCAAGTTCGCATTGTTCGTGATCAATTGAAAGCAGCCCAGTCTCGTCAGAAAAGCTACTATGATCGTCATCATAGAAAAGAAAGCTACAATCTGGATGAGAAGGCTTACCTCCGGGTTACTCCTCTGAAGGGAACCCAAAGATTCGGTATCAAAGGCAAGTTGGCCCCACGTTACATCGGACCTTTCCGCATTCTTGCTAAACGTGGAGAAGTTGCCTACCAACTTGAACTACCCCCTCACCTTTCCCGAGTACATGATGTATTCCATGTGTCACAACTCAGGCGTTGCTTCAAGGACCCCATCCGCGAAGTCGACCATGAAACACTTGATCTCCAAGATGACCTTTCTTATCGAGACTACCCTGTTCGTGTTCTTGATTCAGCAGAGCGTGTCACTCGCCGAAAGAAGATCAAGTTTCTGAAAGTTCGGTGGTCACACCACTCTGAAAAAGAAGCCACGTGGGAAAGAGAAGACCGTCTAAGTGCCGAGTACCCCTCCTTCCTCCCGCAGACTTCTGAATCTCAGGACGAGATTCTTTTGAGTGGGGGCGAGTTGTCACAACCCCAAGTTAGGTATTTGCTAGGATCAGAGGTACCTTGCATTCATGCCAAAAATTCAAAAAGAAAATCAAAATTGGGGAAAAGAAAAGCCCTGAGAAATTAAATCAAATGGCCAGATAAAAATCTTTTTCCAAAAACCATTTGAGTATTTGGAAAATACCTATAAATGTTGCTGATCATTTTAAAAGTGGTTTGGGATCAATCCCATGCACATGGAATTTTCTAATATTCAAAAGGTGCTCTGGAAATTAAAGTTTACCCCTATTTGAATTGAAATTCAAATGTTTTGAATTTCAAAAATGTCCAAATTATTTATGTGACTAGCTACTGGTCACCTAGGATTTATAAAAGTATTTGGACATTTATTAAAAATGCCTAGCTATTTTAAATCTAGGCAAAACAAATGAAACAGAAAAATAAAAAGAAAAGCAAAGGCAAAGCTTACCTTGCGCCTCAGGCGAGGCCCAACTTACGTTGGCCTGGCCCAGCCCACCCCCGAACCGTTGTCGTCTTCTTCCCCGCCGAGCCAAGCTGCTCGGTGGAGGCAGGGCGTGGCCGCGGCGCCACCTCGACGCCGAGAGGCTTCCAGCCCCCCCTGGACCTCATCTCCTCGCCTGGGAGGCCGCCTCGAAGCCCCCTTTCACTTCTCTCTCTCTCTGGACCTCCTCCCCCTCTCCTCTTCGCGAATCCAGCGCCGCCCGTGAACACGTCGGAGCACCACCGTGGAGAACCCGTGGACGACGAGCTCCTCAGCCCTAGCCACCGTGTCCGGGAAGTTCCTCGTCCTCGGCTTCGTCGATCTGTGCAACGAATCGAGCTCCAGAGGCCCCGAAGACGACGACCGCATCAAGACTTTGCGCCGGCCACCCGTGACACTCCGGCGAGAAATCCTCCGCCGCCTCGCCTCCTCCGGCCTCCTCGAGCTCGCCACTGCACTCAGGGTGAGCAGGCGGTCATTTCCCTCTCCCCCCGTTCTTTTCCGAGCACCGTAGCGCAGTTTCGCCTCCTCCAATCGCCGGCCGCCGCAGTTCCTCGTCGCCGGCGTCACTTCGGTGCTCCCCTGTGGCGCTGCTCTGCACCACTCGACGCGGGCGTCCACGAGCTTTCGATTGGTGCCTCCCGCGCATCAAATGGCCCACGGCAGCCCCCTCCCCGTGAAGCGCCGCCGCACTGGTGGCCACCGGCGGCTAGCCGCCGGTGAGGCCACTGTCATTACGGGTTAACCCCCCTGCTAATTGACCCCAGGTCAATGACAGGTGGGGGCCCCAGGCACTTAACCCCCTGGTTAAGTTTAAACCGTTTCAATTAAACCCATGTGACACTGACACCCCTGGCCCACCAGTCAGACCCCCCCCCCCACGTCAGCATGACCACATGCTGATGCAATAATAGGATTTAAATGAGTTTCCAGAAAAGCAAAATGTTTTAAATAATTCCAGAAATTCCAGAAATTACCCCAAACTTTGGAAATTCATAGAAAATTCATATTAACTCCAAATATAGCAAATAATATATGAAAAATGATCAGGAGAAAATTATCTTTCCAAATATGCAACTTTCAACTATGTTTGGGTTGATTTTAAAATGGGACCAGTAGCATATGTCATTTGGTTTATTTGAATTTAATTCAAATTCAAATCAATTGATCTTGCAACTTGGACCATGGAATTAAGCTACAATTCAACCACACTTCAGAGGCATATCATACACATTTGAAAATGATTCAAAATGATCAAACTATGACACATGTAACTTGATCAAGTTTGAATTCAAATTGGAGTTTGAAATTGCATTTCAAATGCAATATACTCCATTAGATGGAATTGCCCAAACACATCAGAAACATATACATCAAGTTTCAACCTTCAACCATGTGTTTGTGCATTGTATTTATATTGCTTCCTTGTTTGTTGTTTGTCGAGTAGAGGTGGAACCGGAGCAGGAGGCTTCCCCTTCGTTGAAGACACCGTATCGAAACCTCGTCAGCAAGGCAAGCAAAACCCCATTGATCATGTCGATAAATCCCACTTCCCTCTCATGTCTCGCTTATGCATTGTTTAGGATGATCACCATGATAACGTTTCTATCGCATAGTTGAACCCATATCCTTTGCATGACCTATCATCTTGTCACAGTAGTAAGCAAACCACAATCCTGGCAGATGTAGGAGTTGGTTGATATCATGTGACCCCTGCAACTGTTACTGCTTATTGCATGCTTAGTGGTACAATGAGGTTGCTTATGATGTGAGTCAGGATGATGATAAACATGGTGTTGATGAAAGTGAAACGTGTTGGTGAATCTACCCTAATACAAGGTGAACGATGAGAGGCTGTGTAGGAGTACACAGTGGGTTGTCTCGTTGAACACCGCCCTAAGCCCGAGTTCTTGTGTAGTGATCCAAGAAGAAGAGTACAACCACACATTGGGCTCACTGACCCCTCTCGACCTAGTACCTCACCCCGTTCGACACCCAGAAGTCGCAGTAGTTCGGAGTTCTGGTAGGGTTGTGGCACGGTCTGCGAAGTGGATGAACGGCTTTTCAAGACCGGTTTGGGACCCTGCACACATTGTTTGAGGCTGTACTGGAACCTCGGCCGGACTTCCATACGGATCCCCCTCAGATAGGCGACTCTCTGGACTAGAACGGAGCTGTGGGCGAAGTGTCGTGACAACATCCTCGCCGGTACCCGCTTGAAGGGTCCCACTCCCAGGCGGTAACTGATGAGTGTGTGTGTGTAGCGGTACACCCCTGCAGGGTTAACAAAACTATTCGAATAGCCGCGTCCGCGGTTAAGGACTGCTTGGAGAGCTGTGCTCGATTATTAGACAACTTGAACTGGATACTTCTAAAACTCGCAAGATAAGCGTGAGTGCTATGGTGTGCTTCTCGTGGGGAAGTCGAGGAAGTAACCATAGTGGTGTAATTGGTTGAAGAGTTGTAGTGGACTCGTGTACGCTTCTTACCTCAAGTCTGGTACTCATAGTTCAGGATTAGCCAAGTCAAAGCTGGCACTTCTGCAAGTGAAACCCCACCTCACTTTACCTTGATACATGTGCATGAGTAGTATAGCTCCTATGTAAGTCTTGCTGAGTACGATTTTGTACTCACGTTTGCTTAATCTATGTTTTAGATAAACCCACCGACCCCGTTGGTGACTTCTACCTGAAGCTCGAAGAATGAAGACTCAGACCAAGACCAAGCTAGTGTAGTCCCAGTCAGACGACTGGTTCCCTCGTGGAGGGCTTGTTTTTAGATAAGGCTTCTCTAAGCCATTTGTTAAACTTGTCTGTACTCAGACCTACTTTGCTTCTGCATGCTTGATGTAATGTTGGATCACATGCTTGTGATCTCTGTGTGCACTCTGTAAGAGTTATTTAATAAAGATATATACTTTGTAGAGAATTGCAATGATACCTGCTGTTCATACAAGGCATGTGTGTTGCGTGTATGTTTATAACATGCATGTCTTTGTATGGGTTTTCGAGACCTTAGTTGTGATCTGGCTGGCGGTCTTTTATACACCAAGTGGCCCTTAGATGTGCGCAGCTTGGGGCATCGCGATGCGATTGCTCGAGACTCCGTCTCGTGCACACTTTGATGTATGATCGAGCCCGCCCTAGACCCTGACTAAGTGATCGGGCTGGAGTAAGTCTATGTAAGGGTTATGAGATAGTCGATAGTATGGTTGAGGCGACTTGTCTTTGAATATGGGAGTTCATCACCCATATCATTAGACTTGTGTGCGGATGATGAGGACCCATCTCAGTTGATCATCCGGCCTGGATGGGATGCCCCTCACGTACGATGCTTTCCGAGAACGTTTTGTGCTTGGCCTTGTCTGCTTAGACAAGTGGGTATGGTTCTCGGATCTCCATATGACTATGTCGTAGCGGGACTTGCATACTCTAACCCCGGGTCCCGACACATTCCATCTAAGTAAGGGTGGAAATTCTACACACAATCAGATGGCAATTCTAGTAATTACTATATTACTAGACATGGCAATTTTAACGGCTTATGGCATTTCTCACTTAAGTAGATGGGTGGCAATTCTACGCACATACACATGGCAAATCAGGTCCTCACATGTGGCATTTTCACTGTATCACATGCTTAAAGTATGTTGATTACAAGATTATTAGACATGGCAATTTTAACTACATATGGGGCATTTTCAGCTAAGTATAGATGGCATTTCCACACACAATGACATGGCATTTTAATGTATCACAGATGGCTTACCTATAGAAGATCTTGCTTCCACTCCCCTTAGCAGTGCGCTACTTGTTTGAGCAAACCTTGTTCAAAAAAAGGTACTTTCAGTCTTTATCAATTTTTTCATTCATACATAAGCGCCAACTATTGATTTGAGAGGTGGAAATCCAACAAACTCATGGATGGCAATACTAGTCATACAAATAATTCAATTATTGGTCGCACCAACACATGGCAATTCTATTTTTTGCTACGAATCAAAAACATGCAATCGTTGTCACATAGGACACACTTACCGAGGTTCGGTCCTTCAGTAAATGTCATTTGATTAAAGCTATTTTCATAACTTGCTTGCCATGGATTTGCGCCCAATGAAGTTTTTTCAAAGGAGACGGCTTCTATTGTTTGTAGCATTAGCAACAAAGGTCCTGAACCCATGAAACACGCATAGTCTTGCGGATCCCATCCTTGCGGGGCTGACTGTCTACGCAGCCAATCGTCTGCTTCATCCCCCGAATCCATGTTGTACTGTACATGGTGAAAAATTGGCTAGTTAAGATTCGACAATTAAGTGTTATGAAATTAGCTGATGCATTGCAATTTCAGTGTATGGTACATGGTAATTTCAGTCAATTATGCATGGCAATTTTATTAGAAATGGCATGGCAATTTTGATTTTTTGGTCATCCTTCCTAATTGTCATGTTTCTAGGCCTTTCAATATGAGTATTAGCCAAAATTCTAGGGGGTCTCAATAAATGGCATTTTCAGTGTATCACATACGGCAATTCTAGTAATAACCATATTATAATTCACGGCAATTTTTAACTGCATTTTTCAGTGTAACATAGATGGGGCATTTTTAGTGTATCACATATGGCAATTTTTATAAATTATAGATTTTGAGACATGGCAATTTTAACTTCATTTTGGATTAGTTTAACATAAGCATATGTGGCAAGTCTACACACATAAGCATGGCAATAAGCATAGGTGGAAAGTCTACACACATAAGCATGGCAAATCTAGGGTTGCAGAGGTGGCAAATTCATGGCTATGGCTGCAAAAAAAAGGAGAGAAGAGAGGAGGAGGGGAGAGGAAGGAGAAGGGGGAGAGGAGGTGTGGTGCGGATGTGTGACCTTCTGGGGCTGTCGATCGCGCAACGCCGCCGCGGCTCTCCGCCGATGCGGGGTGGAGGCTCGTTTTCCGCCGCCGCGGGGTGGATGCTCGCTTTCCGCCGCCACGGGGTGGAGGAGGCGGCGAGGGGAGGGGAGGGAGGGATTTTGGATCGAGGAGAGCGCCCTGACGTTCGGGCGGTTGCAGTAGCTCACCCGAACGATTTTGTTCGCGCCGTTTGCTAGGTCGTCCGAACGAAATCGTTCGGGCCAAGGGAGTGCCGCCCAGACGTTCGGTGGATATCGCGACCATAGTTTTAATGCAGCTTTGGTGGCTTCGGACCTCTTTTTATTTCAAAAAACTTGTACGGTGCCAACTGTTGTAAGTTTCAGCTGGAACAAGGGTAAACTATTAGACAAACGAAAAAATGGGAGAAACTCATCTCTCTTTCCTTTATTATTATTAAATAAAAATAACGATAGATAGATTAAGGACTAATCATGATATGATCTAAAAATCGTGCATCCACCAAGAAGCATATATTAGCATTGATCATGAATGTGTTTTTCAGTAAAAAAGAGTCTGATAATTATTAGGAATAATCTCACCCGTGGCAACGAACGAACCCTTTTGCTAGTTGCTTACAAAAAAAAAAGATGCTCATTCGTAGCAACAGACTCTACCAGAAAAGAACGGACGGAGCAACGAGATCGTGCCTCGTGCTAGTTGTGCCATCTCACGACTCAGCTAGGTTCATCTGGCATAGGTTATCAACAAGACTCTGACAATGGTGAATCATCATAGGCACGCCAAAGGACACCAAACGAAGCTAACTATCGGCACTGTTATACACATGCCCAGCACATACGCTAATACTTTCATTGCCTTGCCCTTCATCGCAAGAGAAAAAGCATATCCGAAGAATCCTCCATACGTAATGCCTAAACCGTAGAGAAGTACAAACCAGACCTGCAAAGCGGGAGGGAAAGATGAATGAAGAAGAAGATAAAACGGAAAAGGCTGATTGAAGTGACTCATCTCCAAATCTACTTTGGTTCGAGTTCGAAAACCGAAGAAATCGAATGCGAGATGAAGTGCGCAAAACGTAGCTACAGCTGCAATTATGAAGATGCTTTAAATTGTAATCTTATTTAACTTCTATTCCTACTCGAACTTGAAGTCGGAAGTTAAACAAACACGTACGAAAACGAACTAACCGTTAGTTACTCACCCATAGAAAACGCGGCGGTGTTTTGTTGCATGCTTTCCTCGCTTCCTCGTACTGTTGTTCATCGTGGAAGTAGGCCGCCGTGTCCCCATGGTACCAGTACTCGCCCACCTTGCCCTCCTTCTCCTTCTTCAAGGCGGGCGACGGGGCAACCGGGGGATCACCTTGGGCCGCCTTGGCTACAACGATGACCGATGGGCAATCTGATCCGCACACACTGCAACATCTGTCGCCTTGGACGAATCGCACGCCGACCATGCATCTGGGACACACCACGCCGTGGCCGCAACTACCAACCGTCACCCACGCCAGCGGCTCCATGCATGCCGCGCAGCAGCTAGTGGGTTCGCAGGCGATGGTGTCGCTGCATCCGAGTTGGATGTCCATGACGTGGCGATCCTCTTGTTGCTCCATGCTGGGAGGACGATGGGTTCGGATGCGGATCTGTCTGCTTGTACCAAGTTTAAACACGATCATGTGCGAGCTTTATATCCACAGAACGAGAAGAGTCTGTCCTGGATAAGTCTCCGCCTCGTATCGTTTCTGTTACTAGTCTATACCTATATCTAATCTATCTATCTATATCTTCTACGCCTACCTACTAATAAAGGACGAACAATTTTTCAGAATTTTTGGTTCATCGTGGGTCCATCAGATTATTTTTACGGTGTCTTCTTCCTTTTTTCGTTCATTCGGCTCTTAGGGCATGTACAATGACTAGTTAACTGCCCGTGCGTTGCTACGGAAAAATAAATTTAGAAATAAAATATAAATTTAAATAAGTATTACGAATAGAATATATCTTAGTTGTTGGGTATTTCATCTTTACCCATTTGTTTTCGCAATTTACACTATTTAAAGTCTCTTTCAAGTGTGTCACTCTTATATGGACTAATTGATACCATTACAACTTTTCCTTTAACTCGGCCAAAATGCTCCATAATCCATGGTAATCAATAAAATTTTACCAAACCATCTATCATTAGTCAATGATAAAAATCAAAGGGATAAAAAGACATAACTGCCCTTACTTAATCCCCAAAATTTAAATTTTGGCATGTCTACCAAGAGACTCCAAAATGAGTAACGTTAGCCTTCTCCATTTGCATTCGCTTCCATCGAGCCATCTCCTAGTGTGTATTTGTCGTCCTTCCTGCACCCGCTTTCGCTCTTTCCCCGTTCTCCTCATCCTTTCGCGTGCAAAACCTCGTTCTCAGTCTTTCGCGTGCCGCAAGCTCGTTTGCTTGTTTGTTTCCCGGAGCATTAAATAATGTATAGTGAATATACATTACAATGCTAAAATGCCTCTTTACAATATCATAGTACTGTTAAAGGGGTGTTTCTTCATAAAATAGAAATATGTTTCTTTACAGTATCAAAGTACTGTTAAAAACGTCGTATATTAAGATAAGGGGGGAGTAAGACGCCAAAGTGTCTAGCATAATTGTGTTTCTTCATACTCTAGAGTATTTAAGAAGAAAGATATTTATAATTAACTTTACAAACTCTTTCGGTAAGAAGCTTTGACGCAAAAAAATTGGGTGCAGGTAAATTATCTACAAATAAACATCTATGTTTTAAATAGAATACATTTAATCATAAAAAAACAGGGTTCTACAACCATATGTATTGGCCTTAATTTTATAGAATCTTATTCCTATCTAGAAGATATTTTCTGGCTTACTTGGTCCTGTACAGACCAAGTTAAGATCTATATTAAGAGACAAAATAAATAAGGAACGACGTACTATCCAATGAATTTATACAACATCTAAATATGCTAATACATAATATTCGACCACCATAAGAGAACACATGAATCAAGTTAATTACACCCTCCATTGGGACCGATTCTTGAAGCAACAATTCTACAACTCAACCATATAATGGACAATATATTCACCTCCAGTACCATGTCGTAAATCCTGTATGTGAGCTATGTATTCATCTATCAAATAAAACAGAGTACTAAGTGGTGCCTAATAAGATCTCTGGTTAGTCTGCAGAGCAATCCACTTGTGCATGTCTACAGAATTAGCATTACCATGAGCAGAGTACTAAGTGGTGCCTAGTAAGATCAAAGGTTAGTCTATAGAGCAATGCAATTGTGCATGTCTACAGAATTAGCATTACCATAAGCACTCCCTGGCGAGCGAGACTCACTATCCGTGTACAAGTCGGGCTCATTCTTTTGCACCGAGAGCATGCCACCGGTCCTCTCCTCCTCCACCTCATCCTGCTTGTCGTTGGGGTTCAACCGCTGCTACCGTTTCTGCCTCTCCGTGTCGATAATCTTGTAGATGAAGGTGTTTCCCCGGCTCGTTGTGTTCAACAGCCGCTGCTTGACGCATCACCAGTCGACCCAGCGCATCACCGCAAAGTAGTCCCACAGGTTGGCTACCTCGACAAACGGCACGATGGCGTCCACCGGTGCAGGAGTGCAGGCTACAAATGGAAGATGGGTGAAGCGAGGGTAAGGGAGTTACGGTTACCTGAACCGTCGTCCCTCGTTGTGCCGACGCGATGCATCCGATCATCGCCATCCCCACATCGAGCTCCTCCTAGGCTCAATGAAGAAGAGATGAGATGGCAAGGGGGCGGATCCGTCGCTCGAATCTTTTGGCTAAATTTTGGATGAGATGGCAAGGGAAACGAGAGGTGGAACGTGTGTACATGGGCTGATTTTTTTGTTTTTCTTATTCCGTGCATACGTGGGATGGCATTATCACCTTAGTATAAAACCTTGGTTCACGATAATGTGTCAGATTCACTTTCCTTTATGAGTCTTCAGATTGATGGAAACATGATTCTCTAAAGAAGATATCGCCACCAACTTTTAACCATTTATCATTCTTTTTACAAGCTTCTCGACCTACAGTGAGAGATAAAGGTTAGAAAATAGTCACAAGAAATAAAATAAAATAAAATAAAATAAAATAGCAGTAGCACATGCCAATAACAAATTTAGCTTGTATATGAGAGGTTAACAGGGTTAACAATTGATCTGGACAATAATAAAGGATTACTACCGACCTGAAAAATGTTTATTACATCGAGGATTGTGAGACAAATAACCAGGTTCACAAGTGCATTCTCTTACCTCCACATCTGAAAGATGCATCAGCAACCAGTTTGAAAATATGAAATCGATGGAGTTATCCTCAATCACCAAGTCCGGAGATGTAACATCAGCACACATGAAGGATGCATTTTCGTAGTGGCCATTTATGCTTTCATTGTACAGTGAAAAATATATATCGAAAAGAGCTCTGTGAACCAGGCATGACAAGCATGTAGAGATTAAAGAATTTCATGGCATTTCAGGCACCCAATATATATATTTTCTTAACTCAAGAGTAATTAATTGCGAGAACATGCCCAGCTTTCTTAGTCAGTTCTCCAGTAAAACAACCTATTCCAGCACCAAGCTTCAGCACAGATTTTCCTTCATAGTCAGGAAGTAAAGACAGTATCTGAACAGGAAGAGTAGAACTATATGAGAGTATTGACACAAGTACAGGGAAATATGTGATAAACTTGTAATCTGAAAGAAATCATGTCTACGGGAACTACAGCTTGCGACAGAGTTAGTTGAAGTAAAGTGATGGACAGTTGGAGAAACAAAAATATGACTAATTAACAGGAACGGAAATGAGGTAATGGCATGGCATTATCACCTCGGGGCGCTCCTCCTTGCCGAGATCGACGACGCGGGAGTCGGGCATCATGGCCTCGACGGTGAGGTCCCTGGATTGCTCCTCCCAGTACCGTTTCTGCGCCTCCCTCTCCTTCTCCAGCTCCTCCCAGTAGCGCTTCTGCGCCTCCCTCTCCTCCTCCAGCTTCTCCAGCACCCCCGCAACACGGACAGAGATCCAGTGACATGCCCATGGCATGTCATCGATAAACAGTACCGTAACATGTGGCCATGCATCAGCCTTTCAAACGCTATCCAACTTCCAACAACCATCCACAATAAAATATTATTGTTTGTCTCACTAGTAAATCTGCTACTGTTTGTTATTTGTACGTAAACGGAGGCACGACCTCACACAAAATGGAGGCATGACTATATAAAAAAACCGAGGCACTTCCTCATATAAAACGGAGGCACGAACTCATATAAAACGGAGACACGACCTCATAAAAAATTGAGGCACGACTTCTTATAAAACGGAGGCACGACCTCATACAAAACGAAGACACGTCCTCATATGATGTCGTGCATCCGTTTTATAAGAAGTCGTGCCTCCGTTTTATATGAGGTCGTGCCTCTGTTTTATATGAGGTCGTGTCTCCGTTTTGTATGAGGTTGTGTCTTCGTTTTTTATATAGTCATGCCTCCGTTTTGTATGAGGTCGTGCCTCCGTTTTATATGAGATTGTGCCTCCTTTTACGTACAAATAACAAATAGTAGCAGATTTATTAGTGAGACAAGCAACAATATTTTACCGTGGATGATTGTTGATTGTTGAATGGCATTTGAAGGGTCTGGCCGGTACTGTTCACGGGCATGTCACTGGATCTCTGTCCCTGCAACACATAGGCCGAAGCCCCACGCGTCATTCACTCCACCCCAGCAAACAGAGAGCCATGCACACCATGTGCTCGGCCATTCTCCCCATCCAAACGAGACCATAGATCCGGTCCGATCTGATTGATGAGAGAGAACGGAGCGCGGGGAGTCCCTCCTTCTTACTTACCATTGACGGAGATCGCGCGGCGGCGTCCATCTTTGCTCGCGTGGTGGTCGTTACCGACGGGTCGTGACTACCTCGACCGGCACCAGGGCAAAATCGAGGGGCGACCCCTAGGCGGCGTCAAGGGCGGCGGCCTTGGGCGCCTCGACATCGAGGGACGGAGTGGACGGGGGAGACCAGATCCATGGGTGCCTCGTCGTCCTTGGCCTGCGGGGCGGGGGAGGGGGCGAGCGCTGCCGAGGAACTCCCTGGGAAGAGGAACTAGAGGTGGAACGTGCGTACGTAGGGTAATTTTTTGTTTGTTTTTTATTTCGTGCCTACGTGAGAGATGGGTTATGCGGGAGGAAACGTACGGGCGGCGGCAGTGTGCCGTCGTAGGGATGGTTCAACCTCTTCGCTCCCCCGCATAATGTTTTATGTTAGCGCCGTCATATTTAGATACGACAATAAAAAGTGACATACAATGGATTTTATCTTAGCTTAGCTATAATAATTAGAGATTTCTAAATTTGTAGTGAAAAAATTATTGCTAAGAGGTGATCTTTTAGCTAAGAAAAGGCAAAGTCCTTTTTTAGTTTGTCTCTCCTTCACATTAGCATGATAAGACTAAGATAGCACCATTGTACATGCCCTTACGCGTCTCCCTCTTCAACTTGCGTACGAATAGGAAAACATGGCTCATTTTGTTTAAGGCAAGGAGAACATCGCCATCTCCGTTGGATAGCCTCAATTCTTGGCCCACCCGTTGCTGTTTGGGCTGGCAGCCAGCCAGCAATCTGGGAGAGAGGCAAATAATAATATGTCCCAAAGTTAAGTTCCAACCAAGCAATTTATCCCTGCAGCTGTGCAGCAGCAATCATTGCAATAAAATTCCCCTCTAGTTAGGGTTTTTCGTCTCGCCGACTCGGACGGCGATTTCTTCTTCTGATCTACAAGTATCGATCTCGCGGGCCTCGCCTGACGTCTTCCTCCCTCCTCTTGGGTCGCGTCTGGCCAGGTGAAGGGCTCCCCTCCTTCGTGCTCTGGAGCGCCTGGATGCGATGGCAGCGCAAGTTTCCGCCCAGCGATCGTCGGTTACGGGGGAGACGGGGGACGAAGGGAACAAGGATGACCTACAGGAGATGTTGAGCCAGTTAGGAATCCAGGAGGATGACGTTGATGATGTGGTTTTCGAGGAACATGTGGAGGAGGTGGAGCAGAACGCGCAATGGCTGGCGGTGGTTAGGGTTTACACCGAGAAGCCTTACAGCCAAGCAGCCTTCTTCCGAAGCATGAGGGCGGCATGGGATCTGTCGAGGGATACGAGATTCAGACCTTTGGAGAACAATCTGTACTCCATCAGATTTAGGTGCTTGGCAGAGTGGGAAAAATCTATGGAAGGAGGACCCTGGAATTTCAGAGGATATCCAGTGTTGATTGCAGAATATGATGGTTTCACAAAGCCCTCAAATATCAATCTCAACTTCCTTGAATGTTGGCTGCAGATACACAATATGCCTGATGGTTTTTACCCCCTAATCAAAGCGCTTGCTTCTAAAGCTGGGGAGTTCGTGGCTGCAGAACCGGCCTCTCATGACTTTGCGGGCAACTTCTTCAGGGTGAAAATCAGAGTTGATGTTCGGAAGCCGCTGCGTAACCATGTCTCAATAATCAAGGAGGGAAGGCGAGAATTTTTTTTGGTCAAATATGAGAGACTTCCCGATTGGTGTGTTGTTTGTGGTTGCTTCGGTCATGTGTATAAGGAACACGGCAATGGGGTCCATCCTCAGAGTGCGCTCGTCTATAAAAATCTCAGGGCTGAGTGGTTCTTCAGGAACAGGGGTAGTGATACTGGTAGCCGCAAAGATGGAGGAACTAGAAGCTTGACCAAAGAGCAGCTTGGGGATGAGCTGCGTGGCGCAGGGGGTGATGCAGATATGATTGAGGTTGACAACACTAAGAAAAGAATTCCAGAGGCAAAGGATGATCTTGGCGATTCCTCGGAGAACATCCCTAAAGCAACTCTTGCTGCCTCTGATGACATGCCGATGAATGATGTACCTCTGAGTCCTCCCCCAAAGCATGACCCGAAATGTACCAAGACAGGGATGGCTGATCTGAAATCAAGAAGCTCTAGTGACAAGAATCAAACCTTTAAATCGGCGGGCCTCCCGGAGGGGCACCACCGGTCGCAATGAATCTCTTAAGCTGGAACTGTCGCGGTTTGGGTAACCCCGCGACAGTTCGTGAGGCGTGTGAGTTCATAGCTAAATTTACCCCGGCTCTTCTTGGTTTGAGCGAGACACAGATCTCAAAGGAGAGGGACGAAGCTTGTGCGAGTCAGGTGGGGTTCGGCAAAGCTTTTGCAGTCGCAAGTTCTGGAAGGAGTGGAGGTTTGGTGGTCTTCTGGAATGATGATGTGGACGTGGAAATTCTCAGTGCAAACCGATATCACATTGATACAGTGGTAAAAGGTCTAGCTGAGGGTTTAGTGAGAATAACTTGGGTGTATGGAGAAGCGCAGGTGCCAGAAAGACATCGAACTTGGGACAACCTGAAACAGATTGCTGGTGTTTCAGGCTTCCCATGGCTAGCAATCGGCGACTTCAACGAGGTTTTACATCAGCACGAATTCTTGGGAGTTGGTTCACGCACCCAGACACAGATGGATGGGTTCCGTGATGCTTTGGACGTGTGTGGTCTGATGGACATGGGATGCAAAGGAAGCTGGTGGACTTTTGAGAAGAGATTAGCTGGGGGTTCCTATACCCGGGCTCGACTGGATAGAGGAGCAGTGGATAGCCAATGGGACACCATGTTTCCTATGGCTGAACTAACGGCCGAGATGTCTGCCTGTTCGGATCATCATCTGCTGCACTTTTGCCTTGATCCGGGACAACCTCAGGCAAGGAGGAAAATCTGGCGGTATGAGTGCATGTGGGAGAGACATGAGGAGTTTGAACAACTGTTGAGCGACCAGTGGGGAGAAGCGGGAAGCACTACTACCGCTAGCCAGCTAGGTGGCAAGCTGAATGACTTAGCAAATCACCTTAATACGTGGGACAGAATCACGTTTGGGAATGTGAAGTCGCAAATCCGGGCATTAAAACATGAGGCGGCTGTCCTTCTGAATATCCCAGGGAGACTAGGCCCGTCGCACCAGGAGATAAAGATCCGCGAGCTTCTGGTGGAACTATATCATCGTGAAGAGATCTTATACCGCCAGCGATCTAGGGTGGATTGGCTCAGGGCCGGTGATCGCAACACAAAGTTCTTCCAGATTCGGGCGTCTATGAGGAGGCGAAAGAACAAGATTAAAAAATTGCAAAACGATCTGGGACAGATGGTCTCGAATGAGGGACAACTGGAGAACATGGCGACAGATTTCTATCGCAATCTGTACACGTCTGAAGGGACTGTGGGCTTGAACGCGGTTTTGGATACCGTCCCTGTAAAAATAACGCATGACATGCAAGCCCTTCTAGATGCACCCTACTCGCCGGAGGAAGTAAAGGCTTCCCTGTTCCAGATGGCGGCGACGAAAGCACCGGGGCCGGATGGCTTTCCAGCATACTTTTTCCAACGCCATTGGGGAGTGTGCTCCGATGAAGTAACACGGGCGGTTTTGCAGATTGTTGAAGGTGTGGCGGACGCGGCAGCAATCAACAAGACTCTCCTGGTTCTTATTCCAAAGGTTAAAGACCCTGTGTCACTAGCTCAGTTCCGACCGATAAGCCTGTGCAATGTTCTATACAAGATAGCTTCGAAGGTGATTGCAAATCGGTTGAAGATGGTCCTTCCAGAGATTATATCTAGAGAGCAATCGGCTTTTGTTCCGGGTCGCCTGATTAGGGATAACATCATAGCCTCTTATGAGTGTCTTCATTTTATGAAGAGGAATAGGGCTGTGGTGCATAGACATGGGGCTTTGAAGTTGGACATGATGAAAGCTTATGACCGTGTGGAATGGACATATCTCCGGGCTATCTTGTTAAAGTTGGGTTTCTCTCTGAAGTGGGTTTCAACAATCATGGGTATGGTAGGCTCAGTGTCTTACAGTGTTCTTTTCAATGGCAAGAAGTTGGAGGAATTCAAACCAACTAGAGGACTTTGACAGGGAGATCCTATATCCCCTTACTTGTTTCTTTTAGTAGTAGAGGGCCTCTCGTGCCTCTTAAACTCTCAGTTTCAGTCTCCCAATTTGGGTGGTCTAAAGGTGGCTCCTACGGCGCCGGCAATAAACCACCTACTTTTTGCGGATGACAGCCTGCTGTTTTTTAAAGCAACGAGTGCTGGGGCTCTAGAGGTTTCAAACCTATTGGAGACGTATTGTAATGCTTCTGGTCAGCGAATTAATCCAGCAAAATCAACCATCTTCTTTAGTAAGGGATGCTCGGACCAGTTAAGAGAGCAAATCAAGGGGATTCTAAATGTGCCAAACGAGACTCTCAGCGAGAAGTACTTGGGGATTCCTACGGATGTGGGCTCCTCGAAGAACGGGGCTTTCAAATACTTAAAGGAGAGACTCTGGTGCAAAGTTAAAGGTTGGATTGAGAGGCTCTTCTCCTCGGCAGGGAAAGAGGTTCTTGTTAAGTCCGTAGCCCAAGCAGTTCCGGTTTACTCCATGTCTTGTTTTAAGCTCCCAAGAGGCCTCATTGAGCAACTCAACAAACTTATAAGACAATTTTGGTGGGGAGCAAAAGAGGGGAAGAGAAAACCAGCCTGGGTATCCTGGCAGGAGATGACTAAGCCAAAACAGATGGGGGGCTGGGATTCAAGGATTTCGAGCTCTTTAACTTGTCACTGCTGGCTCGAGAGGCGTGGAGACTGTTAAAAAATTCGGAGTCGTCAGCAGCATGCATGCTCAAGGCTATCTATTACCCTGACACGGACATTCTTTCGGCTGCTCTGGGTAACCACCCTTCACAAGTTTGGCGCTCAATTCTTGAGGGTCGTGACACTTTACAGGTGGGGCTGATCAAGAGGATCGACAATGGCAGAGAGACTAGGATCTGGGAGGATGCCTGGTTACAAAGAGAGGTGAACATGAGGCCGATTGTTTGTATGGCGGCGAACCCTCCTGTGTTTGTTCATGAGATCATAGACGCACCCACTGCGTCCTGGAACAGGGAGCAAGTTGATCGTTTTTTCTTACCGGTAGACAGACAACTTATCTTTGGTATCCCTTTGAGTACAAGGCAGGCGGAAGATAGATGGGAGTGGGCTCATGAAAAAAAGGGGGTCTTTACTGTTAAATCAGCGTACCAGATGTTGGTCAGAACCAAACTCCGGAGGGAAGATTGGCTGGAACACCGACCAGCGCAATCTGATGGGGGGAAAGAGGAAAGTTTCTGGAAGGAGTTGTGGGGGTGCAAAGTCCCGGCGAAAATCTGTCATTTTATGTGGCGCTTGGCAAAGCAATCGATCCCTACTGAAGATGTCAGAAAAAGGCGAAAGATGGCAGTGTCTGAAAACTGTCAGGTTTGCGGGTCTCCGGATTCATGGAGGCATTCGCTTCTGGAGTGCAACTTGGCTCGGGCAGTCTGGGCAATGGAGGAAAGTGATTCTTATGATCTGCTGGCTTCTATACGAATTCCTAACGCCAGGCTCTGGATAGCCGAGGTGATGAGTTCAATGAACCAGAGAGAGGTTGCCACGGTTTTCACAACCATGTGGGCTATATGGCACGCGAGGAGGAAGCTGCTACATGAAGACATACATCAAAGCCCCCTCTCAACGCACTTGTTCATTCATAATTTCATGAAAGAACTTGAGACTATTGCCCCCCCCCTGTGGATAGGGGACGGCAAGGAGTCGCGGTAGGGCGTGGATGGACGGCACCAGATCCGGGGACGATACATACCAGGGTGGATGGAGGTCTCTCAAGGAATGGAGAGGTGGGGGCGGTTGCGGCTGTTTGCCGAGACTACTTGGGCAACTTGAGAGGGTCATCTGCGGTGGTCTACCCGGGTATCATCGACCCGGCGTGCTTGGAGATGATGGCATGCAGAGAAGCGCAGTCTCTAGCCCAAGACCTCATGTTCTCGAAGATCGTCATCTCGGGAGACTCAAAGAATACCATAAGTGATATTAGGGATGAAGCGGGCGGTCTGCACAGCTTGATCACCTCAGAAATAGTGGCTAATAAATCATTGTTTGAAGTCTGTAATTTCATTTTTGAAGGGAGGAACTATAATCCCGATGCACACTGCTTAGTTAAATTTGCGTCTAGTTTAAATCAGGGTATGCACTTATGGATTTTAGATCCACATGATCCAGCATGTATTCCGAGAGTGTTGGTTATGAATGAATAAAAAGTGTCTTCCCCTAAAAAAAACCAAGCAATTTATATAATACCACCTTGCTTTTTTATAACACATACAAACAATTTATATACGTTCATAATTTAAAATCAATAAACCGTCCTAGGAACTAAAGCAAAGGATGAGAAACGTCAAATATTATGAGCGGATGCAGATGAATTTACAAGAGCCGGATGGACGAGATGCGCATGCATGCACTGAATTGCACCTAATCAAACGCGGCTGCAGCAGGCACAGATGGTCGAAGCAGCGGTGCACGATTAAGTGACAACATAAATGGGTTAAATGGAGATATTATGAGGCTGCCATGCATGCCTATGCCTTAAGAAATATCACATTGGAAATGACATGACCTAGCTACGTCGGCTCCTCCTCGCCCCGGTGCGGATGGCGCCGCGCCTGGACGCGTCCGCCGCCAGCGGGGCTGGGTCTGCCCTCTGGTCGTCGCCGGCCTCAGGTGGTGCGGGCTCCGGCCCTGGAAGGGATCCGTCCGGTGCTTCGCTAGGAGTGTCTCTGGCAGGTGCTGGCCGCCGCTGGGTTGGGCTGCCCTCCGGCCCCCAGTGGGGTCGGGTACGGGCTCCCTCCCAGCGGACCTCTTCCCGGGGGGAGAGGCTGGTCGGCGGTTCCTGGGCCCGGCGGCCTTCGCCGCCGTTGACGGCGTCGCGGGGTGGTGCCAGACCCTTCGTCCTGGTGCGGGATCCTCCTGGTGGGCTGCTCCTGGCTGGCTGTGCCGATGGGCCTCAGCTGCCTGAGTGGTTCCAGGCCAAACTTGCTGGGCCTTCGTCAAGAATGGGCCCAGGAGGCCCTGGGCAAGTTCTTCGGCTTCTCGGCCCGGTGCAAGGGAGAGGCGGGCCTGGCTGCTCTAGCCAGCCGATCCGGCCCGCTGGCTCTAGATCCAACACGGTCACGTTGATCTGGCCCAGGCCTCCCCTGCGTCCCGGTTAGACCTAATCCGCCACGCTGCCGTTGCGCGTCTGGTCCGCCCCACGCCGCCACCCCTCGACCTCTCCCGCTCGTTCTGCGAAGTCCTCATCGCGTGCGACGCCGACGACGGCGCCATCCGGCCGAAGCGGTCCCATCCCTCGGCGTCCTCTGCCCCCTCGTGACCTGCAGCGCGTCCAGCCGCCGGCTTCCTCCCACGCCCCGCCTCCTGAGTTTGGCCGGGATCCTGCGCCGCCTGCGGGCGAGCCCCGCCGCCAGGGGCGCGAGCAGTGCCTCACCGTGGACGGTGGCCGCTCCTTGGGTCGCACCTCCCCTCCCCCGCGGGTCTCGCTCACCAGGGAGGACGACCGGGCGCGTGCGACCGCCCTACGCACGGAGCTGCGGCGGCTGAAGCTGCGGCAGGCGGCTGGCCACGAGACGGTGATACATCCAAAATGTATCTACAATTTCTGCTTGCTCCATGCATGTTTTGTGTGATATTGCTATGATCTTGATACACTTTCATACACTTTTGATCATATTTGTACTAACCTATTAACTCAGTGCACCCCATGCCAGTTCCTGTTTTCTGCTGTTTTTCTATTTCAGTTTTCCCCCACATAAAAAGTGCCAGAAAAATTCGGGAAAATTCAGATAAAAAATCAGCGTGAAGGAAGCTTCGCGAAGAGCCCGAGAGGGGCCAGAGGGGAGCCAGGGGGGCCCAGGCGGCCACCCGATGCGGCCCCACCCCTGGCCGTGCCAGGGGGGCGCCTGGGGCCCCTGGTCCACTTCTGGCTGCCCCCCTTCGCCTATTTATTCTCCGTCACGGGGAAACTCCAGAAGAAGAACCCTATTTTGCAATCTCGTCTCTGTTCCGCCGCCGCCGCGCTTCCGAGATCGGGAGCACCAGAAGACCTCTTCCCGGCACCCTGCCGGAGGGAGGATTGACCTCCGGGAGTCTCCTCTCCACCATGGATGCTCCCCGGATGTCTTGTGAGTAGTTTTCCTTTGACCATGGGTCCGTGATCAGTAACTATGTGATGTTCTCCTCCCCTCTTTGTTCTTCATGGTTTAGACCTCGTGAGGTGCCCTACATGATCGAGGCACTTTTGTAATGTTTCTGCTATTGCTATGCTGAGTTTGATGGGATCTGATGGATTATGAGATTATGTTCAGATTGTAATTGAGTAATATATTTGGTTTTTATCTCTTATATTTTTGTTCCTAAGTAATTCTTGCATGTTCTCCGTTGATGTTTATTGCTTTGGCCAAGTAGTAGGTAGTGACTCCAAGAGGGAACGTTGTGCTCGATTGTGGGTTCATGCCCCCCGATGACACGCTTGAGTGACAGAAATATGAGTCTAGGGGATGTGTGCCACAAGAGGGAAAACAACGATGCTTGTAACCGCGGTTGCAAGGATTGTTACTTTACGCAAAGTTCTTTTTAATGCAGTTGTCAGTTGCTTTGGGTTTACACTTTGGGTGGGGCTCGCAACTTAATACCCAGCGAGATGTTCTGGATAGATATCTCAAGGTGGATGATTAGTAGTAGATGCAGTTGGATTACGGTCTACTTATTTTGGCGTACTGCCCGTGCTTTTGAACCTTTTCCTTTCTTTTGTAGCATAGTTAGCATTGCGGTGCGTTCATAATCCTGTCAGTTGCCCTTCTGTAATTTGTTTACCTCGCATAGCAGTTTTATCGTCTTTTGGGAGAGAGACATCACTAGTGAACATCACGTATCCCGGTTCATATCCTTATTACTGTTTCCACACTATATTTACTTTCTTGCTTTTACTTTTAGTTGCTATCATTATCCCTTGCGTTTTACCCTTTGTGAACAACAAGACCGGAGAGATTGACAACCTCTCTGAACTTCGTTGGGAACAAAGTTATCTATGTCTGTGTGCAGGTCCACGTCAGTTGCGCCGCTGACACCTACTTATCATCTCCGGAGTCCTACTGGAGAAAAACCTTGGTATCTTCACCGAGGGAAACTTGCTGCTGCGCTACATCTCAACCTTCCACTTGGGCTAACCAACGAAGGGCGAGAAGCCATCAAGCGAATTTCTGGCACCGTTGCCGGGGACTCCGAGTGCTAAGATAGGGGAGTTGCACACTACCCTTTACCTTTGTTTTTTTAGTCTTGTTAGTTTACCTTTCAGTTTTTTCTCTTTTTTTTGTGTATTATATGAAAAACCAAAAAAATAATTGCTACCTTTTATCTTCGTCTTTGTCTGCCTACTGATGCTATCTTTACAATGGGTGTGGACCCACCCAAATATGGTAGGATGGACTTGTTTCACTTGGATCGTCTTCGATCAAATTGTGCTCGCGCTAACAACCCAACCGACTTGGTTGAGGGAAAATCATTGGATGAGCATGCTCATTATACGCGGCACCGCCTATCTCAGAAAGGGAAACACTTATGGGACCAAATAAAAACTTCTTATTGCTATGCTAAGTGTTTATGCTACATTTATGATTTTACTTGCTGTTCTAATATAGATCGTCAACACCTTCCTTTCCAATGTGAGTTTAATGAAAATGAGATCTTATCTTCTTATGCTAAAGGTGTTTATGATTACTTTGATGTTGAAAAGATTGAAGAGTTTGTTGCTTTTAAAGGTGCTTATGAGATTGCTTCTTTGATTGAAAAGTATCATGATACTATTTACAAGTCCGAAAAATTTGCAGTTCTTGCTTATTGCTTCGAGAATTATACTTCCAATTCTTATATTGAGGATTTTAAAAATAAAATGTTTGCTGCCCTAGAAGAGGCTAATGATTGCTTTGATGAGGAATCCCATGATTCCGAGGACTCACTTGATACTTCCCTTTCTGATGAACTTAATACTTGCTTTGTTGATGGCCATGATGCCAATATGGATTATGCTTGCAAAGATGAACTTGCTATAGTTCCTTATGTTAAGCATGAAATTGTTGCTATTTTAACCACACTTGATTGTCCTATTATCCTTTTGAAATCTCCAACTCATATTCCGGAGAATTGTGCTCTTATTAAGGCTCCTTGTGATGGGTTGCATTTATCTTATTATCCTAAAGATCGTGTTGAATATACACGTGTGCTTGTAGGTCATGAGCAACATGATTTATGTGATAGTTATATTCTTGATGTTGTTCATGATGCTACTGAAAATTACTTTGAGAGAGGAAAACTTGGTTATAGAAACTTTCATATTACAAAAACACCTCTCTTTATGATGAAACTTTCGAAGTTGTTCTTGTTCCACCTTCCTATGCATGTCACTTTGTGCTTCTTTGATTTATTTTCTTACAAGATGCCCATGCATAGGAATTGGGTTAGGCTTAAATGTGTTTTATATTTCCTTCTTGATGTTCTCTTTTGCTTCGATTCTTATTCTTGTGAGAGCATCTTTTGCAGTCTTATGCCTAGCTTAAAGGCGTAAAAGAAAGCGCTTTCGGGAGGCAGCCCGCAACGAATTTAGGTTTTTCTTTTTGCTTTTTGTTGTGTCTTGATGATTGTTACTACTGTAGAAACATCATTGTATCTTTATTTTTCAAGCTTTGTGCCAAGTTTAGCCTCATACGGCAAGGGAAGTAAAAGTTGTGACATGCTGTCCAGAAAACAGATTCTGTCCTCGTGACTAGAAAAATTCCAGAAAAATCTCAGTTCATCTTTTTGAGCTTAAATTTTTACACAGAGTTCTCTATACAATTGTGAAACTTCCATATGTTCTGAGTTTTTTGATTTGAGTTGCAGAAGTGTCCCTAAAAAATTCTTTACTACCTGATGTTCTGTTTTTCACAGATTCTGCCACGTTTTTCCTTTCTTCACTTTTGCAAACCTTAAGCTTGCTTTTTCTTTGCAAAAACTTTTTGGCACTCTTGAGAAACAGTAGCTCTTCAAGAATATCTTTATATCAAGTGGGTAAAAATTATTTGATTAAGGGTACTAACCTCTCTAATCAGCTTATTATGAGTTATGTATGAAGGGAGTTTTCAAGTGTGCGATGAAGATGATGAAAGAGGATCCAGGAGTGTCAAGCGCTCAAGCTTGGGGATGTCCCCATGCATCCCCAATAAATATTCAAGGAGACTCAAGCGTCTAAGCTTGGGGATTCCCCCGTGCATCCCCTTCTCCATCAACAATCATCAGTTCGTCCTTCATCTCACTATATTTTTATCACTTCATGCGTTATGTGCTATGCTTGGAGCGTCTCGCTCTTAGGTTTTATTTTTAGTTTTCTTTAGCTTTTCTTGCTGTTCATAACAAGTTATATACCGTCTTACTTTGTGTGGGAGAGAAGCACGCTCCACTTGCAAAATCTAGAACACATCATAGGATTTTTCCTGCTTATCTTTTTGCTGTTGTGTGTTCTTTATCTTTTCATAGCTGCTGCCATGTTTAGTTTTAGTCTTAGTTTGTCTTTAGCAAGAGCCTTGGCTTTTGTTTAGTTTGTTGCTGCAACTCTTTTTAGTTTTCATGTTTATCTTGTTAAAGAGAGTTGGTTGTTGCACTGAGTTGTGTCTTGTCTTGAAAGTAGGTAATTGAGGTTGCTATTTAATTCTAGTAGTAACTTGCAATAGTTTTGAGGTATTGTTGTGAGTAATGTTTGAACTTTTGGTGTCAAGAGCTCTTGCCTATTAGTGATAGGTGTCGTATTTTGGGCAATCCGTGTTTATTTTCAAAACCTACAAAACTAGTTGAGAACTCTAGCTACTAGATGGATCACTACTCTTTGGAGGGATCGAATATTAGAGAACACTCACATACCATGAGTTGAGGATGCGCAAAGATAACCAAACCCCCATACACTCCTCCTCGGCGTACCTGTCTCTTTGTGAGACTCCTTATTAGATTGAGAGTTACCGATAATAAGTGCATGAGTTCTTCGGACTAATGTAAGTATTGAAAGTTGACACTTCCACCTTCCCATATTTTGCTAGCCTCTCCTGTGCCATGCATTGCCTTCTTCTCACTCCGAGAGTTGGTGTCCACCTTCGCCGGTACTTCCAAACCCTTGGCATGATACGCTCTGTCATCATAAGCCTCCTTATATCTTTCCTCAAAACATCCACCATACCTACCTATCAAGGCATTTCCATAGCCTTTCCGAGATATATTGCCATGCAACATCCACCTCTTCATGACTTGATCTTCATGTCATACATGTTCCTGCTACACTGGCAGCGACATACATTGCATACATCAAGATAGTTACATCTTCTTTATGATTTTGAGTACCTTGTAAAGTGTGAAAGATCTCTTTACCTTCTTGTAAAATAGAGTGTTGCCCTTAAGTGAGGAAAAGATCCCAAAGTGGACACAATAAAAGATCCCAAAGAGGACAAATGAGAGTTTAATAGAAAGAGCCATTGAGGCCACAAAAAAATAGAAAAAAATAGAAAAAAGAGAAAAAAGAAATAAAAAGAGAGAAAGGGGCAACACTACTATCCTTTTGAGAGATGCACACTAGTACTCCCTTTATATCCTTGTACTCCATAGAGATGATCATTTATGCATATAGCTATGTGGGGACCTTCACACTATAGAACTTGGCTTGCATATTCCAAGGATGAGCCTCCTCAAACGAGCTCTAGGTCTTCATGAGCGAGCAAGTTAGATGCACCCCCACTAGTTCCATTGGAGAGCTTATTAGCTCGTATGTGCATCCGTTGCATGGCAATCCCTACTCCTCACATCATATCTATCATTTGGCATCTCTTGCCTATGATTGTCCTCATTGATGTGAGCCTTTCTCATCCTTTTTGTCTTCCTCCTCCACCATACTCCTCTCTTTGCCATCCGAAGTGTCAACTCTCGTGCTTTCGCTCATCCATTGCATGAGTGCTCAAAATATTGAAAAAGGAGTGGATCAAATTGACTTGTACCTGGCTAGTGGCCTGGGGACGAGTCAAGATAAGATTCCAGAAAAAGACCAAGTGTGAAACTTTAGTAGATTGAGTTCTCAACAAAAAAAAATGTTTTTCTCGTACACCCTATCCCCCTTCTTGCACGCAAACACCATTTGGAGACATTCGAGTCACGGACAGCGAGAGCTCTTGCACGTTATGTTCTTTTGTTACTTGTTTCAATGCTAATATAGACTCTGGCATGTTATGACTTGAATTAAATTTCTAATCTTGATTGCTTTACTTTTCAAAGTTCTTATATGGTTGCTAGCATGTCACCATAGAAATTATGCTGTTATCATTTACCTACTCGAGGACGAGCAGGAATTAAGCTTGGGGATGTTGATAAGTCCAAAACGTATCTATAATTTCTGCTCTTTCCATGCATGCTTTGTGCGATATTGCTATGATCTAGATACACTTTCATACACTTTTGATCATATTTGGACTAACCTATTAACTCAGTGCACCCCAGTGCCAGTTCCTGTTTTCTACTGTTTTTCTATTTCAGTTTTCCCCCATATAAAAAGTGCCAGAAAAATTCCGGGAAAAAGATAGGAAAAATCAGCGTACAGGAAGCTTCGCGAAGAGCCCGAGTGGGGCCAGAGGGGAGCCAGGGGTGGCCCAGGCGGCCACCCAGCGCGGCCCCACCCTTGGCCGCGCTAGGGGGGCGCCTGGGGCCCCTGGTCCACCTCTGGCTGCCCCCTTCGCCTATATATTCCCCGTGACGTGAAACCCTCGGAAGAGGAACCCTTTTTCGCGATCTCTCCTCTGTTCAGCTGCCGCCGCGCTTCCGAGATCGGGAGCACCAAAAGACCTCTTCCCGGCACCTTGCCGGAGGGAGGGCCGACCTCCGGGAGTCTCCTCTCCACCATGGATGCTCCCCGGATGTCTCGTGAGTAGTTTTCCTTGGACCATGGGTCCGTGATCAGTAGCTATGTGATGTTCTCTTCCCCTCTTTGTTCTTCATGGTTTAGACCTCGTGAGCTGCCCTACATGATCGAGGCACTTTTGTAATCTTTCTGTTGTTGCTATGCTGAGTTTGTTGGGATCTGATGGATTATGAGATTATGTTCAGATTGTGATTGAGTAATATATTTGGTTTTTATCTCTTATATTTTTGTTCCTAAGTAATTCTTGCATGTTCTCCATTGCTGTTTATTGCTTTGGCCAAGTAGTAGGTAGCAACTCCAAGAGGGAACATTATGCTCGATTGTGGGTTCATGCCCCCCGATGACACGCTTGAGTGACAGAAACATGAGTCTAGGGGATGTGTTGTTGCCACAAGGGGGAAAACAACGGTGCTTGTAACCGCGGTTGCCAGGATTGTTTACTTTACGCAAAGTGCTTTTTAATGCAGTTGTCTGTTGCTTTGGGTGGGGCTCGCAACTTAATACCAGCGAGATGTTCTGGATAGATATCTCAAGGTGGATGATTAGTAGTAGATGCAGATGGATTTCGGTCTACTTATTTTGGTGTACTGCCTGTGCTTTTCACCCTCTTCCTTTCTTTTGTAGCATAGTTAGCATTGCGGTGCGTTCATAATCCTGTCAATTGCCCTTCTGTAATTTGTTCACCTTGCATAGCAGTTTTATCGTCTTTTGGGAGAGAGACATCACTAGTGAACATCACGTATCCCGTTCCATATCCTCATTACTGTTTCCACGCTCATTTACTTTTCTGCGATGCGTTCAGATTGTGATTAAGTAATATATTTGGTTTTTAACTCTTATATTTTTGTTCCTAAGTAATTCTTGCATGTTCTCCGTTGCTGTTTATTGCTTTGGCCAAGTAGTAGGTAGAAACTCCAAGAGGGAACGTTATGCTCGATTGTGGGTTCATGCCCCCCGATGACACGCTTGAGTGACAGAAACATGAGTCTAGGGGATGTGCTGTTGCCACAAGGGGGAAAACAATGGTGCTTGTAATCGCGGTTGCAAGGATTGTTTACTTTACGCAAAGTGCTTTTTAATGCAGTTGTCTGTTGCTTTGAGTTTACACTTTGGGTGGGGCTCGCAACTTAATACCAGCGAGATGTTCTGGATAGACATCTCAAGGTGGATGATTAGTAGTAGATGCAGATGGATTTCGGTCTACTTATTTTGGCGTACTGCCTGTGCTTTTGAGCCTCTTCCTTTCTTTTGTAGCATAGTTAGCATTGCGGTGCGTTCATAATCCTGTCAATTGCCCTTCTGTAATTTGTCCACCTCGCATAGCAGTTTTATCGTCTTTTGGGAGAGAGACATCACTAGTGAACATCACGTATCCCGTTCCATATCCTCATTACTATTTCCACGCTCATTTACTTTTCTGCTTTTACTTTTAGTTGCTATCATTATCCTTTTTGTTTGATCCTTTGTGAACAACAAGACCAAAGAGATTGACAACCTCTCTGAACTTCGTTGGGAACAAAGTTATTTGTGTCTGTGTGCAGGTCCGCGTCAGTCGCGCCGCTGACACCTACTTATCATCTTTGGAGTCCTACTGGAGACAAACCTTGGTATCTTCACCGAGGGAAACTTGCTGCTGCACTGCATCACGCCTTCCACTTGGGGCTCACCAACGAAGGGCGAGGTGCCATCAGTACAGAGGAGTTGTCAATTTCTCTGGCCTTGTTGTTTACAAAGGATAAAACACACGGGATAATAATGATACTGATAGCTTCGGAAAAGTAAATAAAGCAGTAAATTGATAGCGGGTGTAAACAGTATTGGAAATATGGACTGGGGTCCTATGATGTTTACTAGTGATGTCTCTCTCCCAAAAGACGATAAAATAGCCATGCGAGGTAAATAAATTACAGCTGGGCAATTGACAGGATTATGTGCGCAAACCAATCCTAATTATGCTATAAAAAAGGAAGAGGCTCAAAAGCATGGGCGGTACGCCAAGACAAGTAGACCGAAATCCATCTGCATCTACCTACTAATCATCCACCTTGAGATATCTATCCAGAACATCTCGCTGGTATTAAGTTGTGAATCCCACCCAAAGTGTAAACTCAAAGCAACAGACAACTTCATTAAAGAACTTTGCGTAAAGTAAGCAATCCTTGCACCCGCAAGTACAAGCACCGTTGTTTCCCCCTTGTGGCAACAATACATCCCCTAGACTCTTGTTTTTGTCACTCAAGCTAGTCATCGGGGGGCATGAACCCACAATCATCCATAATGCTCCCTCTTGGAGTCTCTACCTCCTACTTGGCCAAAGCAATAAACAGCAACGGAGAACATGCAAGAATTACTCAAGAACATAAATATAAAAGAGGAGAATCAAATATATAACTCAAACACAATCTGAACATAATCTCATAATCCTTCGGATCCCAGCAAACTCAGCATAGCAACAGCAGAAATATTACATATGTGCCTCGATCATGTAGGGCAGCTCACGAGGTCTAATCCATGAAGAACAAAGAGGGGAGGAGAACATCACATAGCTACTGATCATAGACCCATGGTCCAAGGTGGCCTACTCACGGTTCATCCGGGAAGCGTCCATGGTGGTGGAGAAGCTCCCGGAGGTGGTTCCTCCCTCCGGCAGGGTGCCAGGAAGAGGTCTTCTGGTGCTCCTGATCTTGGAAGCGCGGCGGCGGCGGAACAGAGGAGAGATCGCGAAAAAGGGTTCCCGTCTCGGGGTTTTTGCGTCACGGGGAATAAATAGGTGAAGGGGGGCCACCAACGGTCCAGGCGGCCCCCTGGCGCGGCCCCACCCTAGGGCGCGCCGTGAGGGCGCCTGGGGCCCTGGTGGGTCCCCTCTGCCCCCCCCCCCCCTCGGTGGTTTCGGAAGCTTCCTGTACGCTGATTTTTATTGGATTTTTCCCAAATTTTTGGAGCACTTTTAATATGGGGGAAACCTAAAATAGAAAAACAGCAGAAAACAGGAAATAGCACTGGGGTGCACTGAGTTAATAGGTTAGTCCAAATATGATCAAAAGTGTATCGAAGTTCATCAATATCATAGCAATATCACACAAAAGAGGCATGGAGGAAGAAGAAATTATAGATACGTTTTGGACGTATCAACATCCCCAAGCTTAATTCCTGCCCGTCCTCGAGTAGGTAAATGATAAAAGCATAATTTCTGTGGTGACATTCTAACAACCATATAAGAACTTTTAAGTAAATAATCAAGGCATGTAATTCAATTCAAGTCATAACAGGCAAGAGTCTATATTTAGTATTGAAACAAGCAACATAAGAACATAAAGGTGCAAGAGCTCTTGCTGTCCGTGACTCGAATGTCTCCAAATGGTGTTTGTGTGAAAGAAAGGGGATAGGGATATACGAGAAAAATGTATTTTTGTGTTGAGAACTCAATCTACTAAAGTTTCACACTTTGTCTTCTTTGGAATCTTATCTGGACTCATCCCCAGACCACTAGCCAGGTACAAGTCAAAATGATCCACTCCTTTTCGACATTTTGAGCACTCATGCAATGGATGAGCGTAAGCAAGAAAGTTGACACTTAGGATGGCAAAGAGAGAATATGGTGGAGGAGGAAGACAAAAAAGGTGTGAAAGGCTCACATCAATGAGGACAATCATAGGCGAGAGAAAGCCAAATGATAGATATGATGTGAGGAGTAGGGATTGCCATGCAACGGATGCACATATGAGGTAAGGTAAGCTCTCCAATGGAACTAGTGGGGGTGCATCCAACTTGCTTGCTCAAGAAGACCTAGAGCTCATTTGAGGAGGCTCATCATTGGGATATACAAGCCAAGTTATGTAGTGTGAAGGTCCCCACATAGCTATATGCATGAATGATAATCTCTATGGAGTACAAGATATAAGAGGGAGTACGAGTGCGGATCTCTCAAAAGGAATAGTAGTGTGCCCCCTTCTCTCTTTTTATTTCTTTTTCTCTTTTTTTTCTTTTTTTCGTATTTTTTGGCGGCCTCAATGGATCTTTCTATTTCTCTCATTTGTCCTCTTTGGGATCTTTTAATTTGTCCACTTTGGGATATTTTCCTCACTTTAGGGGCAACACTCTATATATTAAAAGAAGTATAGAAGATCTTTCACACTTTACAAAGTACTCAAATCATAAAGAAAATGTAACTATCATGATGTATGCAAATGTATGCCTCTGCTAGTGTAGCAGGATATGCAATGATACTAGCGCGTCATGTAGCAATGATTAGGGCAAGGCCCAACTAGCATGCGGCTAATCGATCAAGCAAGTAGCATGTATGACATTAAGATCAAGTCATGAGAAGATGGATGTTTCATGGCAATATATGTCGGAAGGTTATGGAAATGCCTTGGTAGGTAGGTATGGTGGTTGTTTTGAGGAAGGATATAAGGACGTTTATGATGACAGAGCGTGTCGTGCCAAGGGTTTGGATGTACCGGCGAAGGTGGAAGCCAACTCTCAGAGTGAGAAGAAAGCAATGCACGGCACAGGAGAGGCTAGAAAAAAATAGGAAGGTAGAAGTGTCAACTTTCGAATACTCACATTAGTCCGAAGAACTCATGCACTTATTATCGGTAACTACCAATCTAATAAGGAGGTTCACAAAGAGACAATTACCCAGAGGAGGATTGTATGGGGGTTTGGTTATGCTTGCGCATCCTCGACTCATGGTACGTGAGTGTACTCTAATATTCGACCCCTCAGAAGAGTAGTGATCCATCTAGTAGCTAAAGTTCTCAACTAATTTTGTAAGTTTTGAAAATAAACACGGATTGCCCAAAATACGACATCTATCACTAATAGGCTAAAGCTCTTGACACCAAAAGTACAAATATTACTCAAAACAATACCTCAAAACTATTGCAAGTTACTACTACAAAAGAATAGCAACCTCAATTACCTACTTCAAGTCAAGACACAAAACTCAGTGCAACAGGAAAACTCTCTAAACAAGATAAACATGAAAACTCAAGAGAGTTCTAGCAACAAACTAAACTAAAGCTCTTTGAAAAGGTAAGCATGAAATCTAAGAGCAAAACATGACAGTATCTATGAAAAAGATAAAGAACACACACAACAAAGATAAACATGAAAAAGTCCTATGTTGTGTTCTAGATTTTGAAAGTGGAGCGTGTTTCTCTCCCACACAAAGAAAGATGGATTCTAAGTTGTTATGAACAGCAAGCAAAGCTAAAGAAAATTAAAAATAAAACCTAAGAGCGAGACGCTCCAAGCATAGCACATAATGCATGAAGTGATAAAAATATAGTGAAACGAGAGACGAACTAATAATTGTTGATGGAGAAGGGGATGCACGGGGGCATCCCCAAGCTTAGACGCTTGAGTCTCCTTGAATATTTCTTGGGGGTGCATGGGGGCATCCCCAAGCTTGAGCGCTTGACACTCCTGAATCTTCTTTCATCATCTTCCCTCGCACACTTGAAAACTCCATTCATACATAACTCATCATAATCTGATTAGCGAGGTTAGTACCCATAATAAAATAATTTTTCTCTACTGTAAATAAAGATATTCTTACTGTTTCTCAAGATTGCCAAAAAAAATTGCAAAGAAAAAGCAAGCTTAAGGTTTGCAAAACGAAGAAAAGGCAAAACAGGACAGAATCTGTAAAAAACTGACCAGCAGGTAGTAAAGAATTTTTTAGGGATACTTCTGCAACTCAAATAAAAAAACTTAGAACATACAAAAGTTTCATAATTGTATAGATCACGCCGTGTAAAAATTTCATCTCAAAAAGATGAATTGGGATTTTTCTGTGAGTTTTCTAGTCATGAGGACAGAATATGTTTTCTCGACAGCATGTCACAACTTTCACTTCCCTTGTCATATGAGGCTATAAATGCACAAAGTTTGAAAAGTAAAGATATAATGATGTTGCTACAGTAGTAACAATCATCAAGACCACTAAAAACAGAAGAAAATAAAAAGGAAATCCTAAATTCGTTGCGGTCTGCCTACCGAAAGCGCTTCTTTAAAGCCATTAGCTAGGCTTAATGCAAATAGATCAAGTCTTTTCAAGAAAATAACTAGCCCATGTGGCGGACTCAAAAGGCAACTTAATATTTTTCCTAGGGAAGTGTTACATCCCTTTTTTGAGAGGGAATTGGAAGTTTATAATCCCTTCTTTCATATCAATAACAGCACCCACAGTGCGAAGAAAAGGACGTCCCAAAATAATTGGACAAGAAGGTTCACATTCAATGTCCATAATAGTAAAATCAACGGGAACATAATTGTCATTGACAATGATAAGAACATCATAGATCTTCCCCAAAGATTTCTTTACGGGAGAATCGACGAGATGAACACCAAAAGAACAAGGATCAAAAGGTTTCAATTCAAATATATCATACATTCTTTTGGGCATAACAGAGGTACTAGCTCCAACATCACATAAAGCATAGCAGGAAAAGTTATTCAACTTAATTTTAATCATAGGATCCCAACCATCTTCTAGCTTTCTAGGTATGGAGGCTTCTACCCTAAGCTTCTCCTCCCTAGCTTTGATGAGAGCATTAGTGATATGCTCCGTGAAGGCAAGATTAAGTGTGCTAGTGTGGGGGTCTCTAGACATCTTGTGAAGGAAACGAATAACTTTAGAAAGGGTGCAATTGTCAAAATCAAGGTCACTACTATCAAGTAGAGTGGTAGTGGTGTCCTTGAGGCTCACTTGTTTGGTAGCTTCTATAGTCATAGGAATTTCTTCTTCTACGGTTGAGGTCATAGCATCACCATTAATAGGTCCTATGGGACTAGGGGTGCATTGGGTGCTAAGAGTTTGGATATCCTCAACCACTTGGATAGTAGCAACGGTATGGTGTGTAGGAAGGCTCTTAATTCTATCTTCTTCCTCCTTTATGGTTGAAACCACTTCAGGTTTAGCCGCCATTTGGTTTATCAAAGTGGTCTGAGTATGAGACATATTGGAAACTTGGGTTTCCGTAGTGGTGAGCCTAGTCTGAAGGTTAGGGATCTCAGTGTTCAGACTCTCTAGTTGTCTACAATGTCTTTCAAGATAGAAGTATGCTCATATAATTGTCTACAGAAGGTCCTATTTTGTTCATATTGGGTGTGCATGTAGTTCTTAGTGGCCTTCTCTATTTCCAAAAGTTTCTCGTAACTAGGCATGTCTCTATCTCTAGGGGTAGAGTTTCTGGTGCTAAGATAAGTGTTGTTGTTCCCATAGTTGTTGGGGAACGGTCTAGGATTGCTACCAAAATTACTCCTATAAGCATTGTTATTGAAATTGTTTCTAGAGATAAAGTTCACATCTACTTGATCTTGAGCAATCAAAGAATTTAAAGGTACATCTTGAGGATCAATAGGAGATTGCTTGGTAAGTAGAGACATAATCAAGTCAAATTTTTCATTTAGGGAGGAGATCTCCTCGACAGAGTTTACCTTCCCACCTGTTGGAGCTCTTTTGGTGTGCCATTGGGAATAGTTGGTCATCATCTCATCGAGAAGTTTTGTGGAAGCACCAAGTGTAGTTGACATAAAGGTTCCTCCCGCGGCCAAATCTAACAAGTTTCGCGAGGTAAAGTTCAAGCCTGCATAAAAAGTTTGGATAACCATCCAAGTAGTCAAACCATGCATAGGGAAATTCTTAACAGGAGATTTCATGCGTTCCCAAGCTTGAGCAACATGTTCATTATCCAATTGTTTAAAATTCATACTAAAGCTCCTCAATTGGATAATCTTAGCAGGGGGTAGTACTTCCCAATAAAAGCATCCTTGCACTTATCCCAAGAATCTATGCTATTCCTAGGCAAGGATTGAAACCAGATTTTAGATTCATCTCTCAAGGAGAAAGGAAAAAGGTTAAGCTTAACAATATCACCATCTACTTCTTTGTACTTTTACATATCACAAAGCTCAATAAAATTACTTAAATGCAAAGCAGCAGCATCTCTAGCACCGGAGAATTGATCTTTCATAACAAGGTTCAGCAAAGCAGGTTTAATCTCATAAGAAGGTGCTGAAGTAGCAGGTGTAGCAATAGGAGTGCAGATAAAGTCATTGTTGTTGTGACTAGTGAAGTCACACAACTTGGTGTTCTCAGAGGAACCCATAGTAGCAGCAAGTAAGATAACTAATTTTTTTTATTTTTTATAAAGGACACTAAAGCAAAAACTGAAAGGTAAACAAACAAGACTAAAAAGCAAAGATAAAAGATAGTGTGCAACTCCCCTATCTTGAAGAGTCGAGTCCCCGGCAACGGCGCCAGAAATTTCTTTGATGTCACGAGAGTTTACTTCTCGCCCCTCGTTGGTTACCCAAAGTGGAAGGTTGAGATGTAGCCATCGGCAAATTTCCCTTAGCGAAGATGCTAAGGTTTAGGATAGACCAGTAGGACTCCAACAGATACAAGAAGGTGGTGAAGTAAACAATGGCGCCTTTTACAACCGAGGTTGCTAACTTTACCTGGACCTTCACACACAACAAATAACTTTGCTTCCCAACGAGTACAGAGGAGTTGTCAATTCCTCCGGCCTTGTTGTTTACATAGGATAAAATGCACGGGATAATAATGATAGTGATAGCTACGGAAAATTAAATAAAGCACTAAATTGATAGCGGATGTAAACAGTATTGGAAATATGGACCGGGGTCCTATGATGTTCACTAGTGATGTCTCTCTCCCAAAAGACGATAAAATAGCCATGCAAGGTAAACAAATTACAGCTGGGCAATTGACAGGATTATGTGCGCAAACCAATGCTAATTATGCTATAAAGAAAGGAAGAGGCTCAAAAGCATGGGCGGTACGCCAATACAAGTAGACCGAAATCCATCTGCATCTACCTACTAATCATCCACCTTGAGATATCTATCCAGAACATCTCGCTGGTATTAAGTTGTGAATCCCACCCAAAGTGTAAACTCAAAGCAACAGACAACTGCATTAAAGAACTTTGCGTAAAGTAAACAATTCTTGCACCCGCAAGTAGAAGCACCATTGTTTTACCCCTTGTGGCAACAACACATCCCCTAGACTCATGTTTCTGTCACTCAAGCTAGTCATCGGGGGGCATGAACCCATAATCATGCATAACGCTCCCTCTTGGAGTCACTACCTACTACTTGGCCAAAGCAATAAACAACAACGGAGAACAAGCAAGAATTACTCAAGAACATAAATATAAAAAGGAGAATCAAATATATAACTCAAACACAATCTGAACATAATCTCATAATCCATCGGATCCCAGCAAACTCAGCATAGCAACAGCAGAAATATTACATATGTCCCTCGATCATGTAGGGAAGCTCACGAGGTCTAATCCATGAAGAACAAAGAGGGGAGGAGAACATCACATAGCTACTGATGATATACCCATGGTCCAAGGTGGACTACTCATGGTTCATCGGGAAGCGTCCATGTTGGTGGAGAAGCTCCCGGAGGTGGTTCCTCTCTCCGGCAGCGTGCCGGGAAGAGGTCTTCTGGTGCTCCCGATATTGGAAGCGCGGCGGCGGCGGAACAGAGAAGAGATCGCGAAAAAGGGTTCCTGTCTCGGGGTTTTTGCGTCATGGGGAATAAATAGGCGAAGGGGGGGGCAGCCAGGGGGCCACCAGGGGTCCAGGCGCCCCCCTGGCGCGGCCCCACCCTAGGGTGCGCTGGGAGGGCGCCTGGGGCCCTGGTGGGTCCCCTCTGGCCCACCCTCGGTGATTCCAGAAGCTTCCTGTACGCTGATTTTTTTATTGGATTTTTCCGGAATTTTTGGAGCACTTTTAATATGGGGGAAACCTGAAATAGAAAGACAGCAGAAAACAGGAACTGGCACTGGGGTGCACTAAGCTAATATGTTAGTCCAAATATGATCAAAAGTGTATGGAAGTTCATCAATATCATAGAAATATCACACAAAAGAGGCATGGATCAAGCAGAAATTATAGATACGTTTTTGACGTATCAGCCGCTCGCCACTCCCAGAGTGCCCCGACCAAGGGGTCGGTCCGAGGGTCGCTCGCGGCGGCTCCCCCCATCCAGCATTACGGGTCGTTCCTGGGGGGAAGTCGGGAGAGTAAGGCCCCCTCCCTGGTGGTCTCGGGCGGCGGCTCCCCTTCGCGCTCGGACACCGTCTCGGGGGTGGAGAGTGAGGGGCCCCAGGTCAGTGTGCGGATGGAGGCGCTCCCTCCCTCCTCCCCCCCCACTCGCCTGGTGTCGTTTGCTACAGCAAGGCCCTAGGCTCTCCCCTTGGCCTCGGTCGTCCGCTCCCCGTCTGTGGTGCTCACCACGCCTGCCCCGCCCTCGGTGCTGCTAGTCACGGCCCGCACCGACACTCCCGTGGCTTGTCATTGCTCTCGCTCGTCACCACCTCTTGCCTCCAGGCAAAGTGCTCATCTTGGGAGTGCTTGGGCTAGTGGTATGGCCACAGAGCCGACCGTCGCGGAGCGAGCCGCTCAGCGTGTGGCGGTGTGCAACCTGGATCCTGGTAGGTCCGTACCCCCTCCTCCGCCACCTATGTCTGGCTCCAGTTTTTTGATTGTAGAGGAGGTTCCTTTGGGCCATCTGGCTGAGGTGGCCGATGATTGTGGCGTTGTGTTTCGTGGGGAACGGGGTCCGAGGCTCGACCAAATCACGGCCATTAGGGCCAAAGAGTGCCTGGAGGGTGCCCTGGAGGCTGCTCGCGCCCAGCAGGAGGCGGAGCGGGCCTAGGAGATTCGGGTGGATGCTTGTACCCCTACCGTACTGGGGACCTCTATAATCGGCGAGGGCCCCTATGGGGCGATGCACTCGCTGGTGGCCCCGTCTATCCCCCGTAAGCGTGGGCGCCCCCGAAAAGGGTAGACGCCCACTGGCAGTAGGCCTCAGCCTCCTGCGTGTCCCCCGGATGAAGGGATTGGGGCCGCACTAGGTCCCGCTCGTCTCAGCCCCTACGTCTAGTGGGGCTCGCTCGACCTCGCGTAGGGGGTCCGTGCTAGCTCCTGGATGAAGCTCCTATGCTGGAACATCCGGGACTTTGGTCAGCTCAGCCGTCGACGACAGCTGACCAATTACGTGCGCGAGTAATGCATCGACATCGTTGGGATTCAGGAAACAATCCAGCAGGACTTCTCCATTCCGAAATTGGAAGGGCTTAGCCCCCATAGGTTCGCCTGGCTGTGGCTGCCGGCGAATGGCCGGTCGGGAGGCCTCCTGATCGGCGCCAAGGAGGAGAAGTTCGAGGTTGAGGACATGGATCGTGGGAATTTCTTTTTGAGTATGACTCTTACTGACCGGTCCTCTCGCTTTTGTTGGGAGGTGATTATTGTTTATGGGTCGGCGGACCATAGTAGTTCCGCCGCGTTCTTAGCCGAGATTGTGGCTAAAGTGGAGCGAGCCCCCACGCCGGTGGTGGTGATTGGCGACTTCAACCGTATTCATGATCCTTCTGAGAAGAGGTCGAGCCATGTCGATGGCCCCTAGATGCAGGCCTTTAATGAGTGTATCGCGCGGCCTGCCCTTCGGGAGATCTAGCCCATTGGGGGTCGATTCACTAGGAGTAATAATCAGCGGGCCCCTATCCGGTGTGTGCTGGATCGGGCCCTAGTTTCAGTGGAGTGGGAAATTGCTTTCCCACTCGGTTCCCTGCGAGTGCTTACGAGGATTGGCTCAAACCACTACCCCCTCCTTAATTCTGGAAAGGGGTCACTGCCCCTTCCGCGACTCTTTAGGTTCGACGACGCCTGGCTCCTCCAGCCTGGATTCATGGAGGCGGTGCAAGAGCGCTGGGAGACCGCCGCCAGGTCACCTCCTCATATGTTCTCCGCGGTTGACCTCTGGCATCACTGCGCCAAGATCGTTAGGCACTTTATGCGGGGTTGGGGGCTAACCTTGGTGCGGGCCTAAAATCCTGGAAGGCATCCCTCTTGTCTCAGGTCAAGGCCCTGGATAGGGAGGCTGATGTGGGGCCGAGACTCTCTGCGGACGGGTGGCTCCAGCTGTATGCCCTGGAGGCATCGTTGATGGAGATCTATAAAGGAGAGGAGCTATTCTGGAAACGCAGCAGGGGCCAGAACTGGCTCCTCAAGGGGGGACTCGAACACGAGCTACTTCCACGCCATTGCGAATGGCCGTCGTCGTCGGTGCTCGATTCCATGTCTCTGGAATGGCGGCGTCCCAATAGAGGATGCCGTAGGGATTGCGGACCACATTTACTCCTTTTATAAGGAGTTGTTTGCGGCGGAGACGCGCTCAGGTGTCTCCTTGGTAGAGGACTTTTGGGTTGGCAAGGCGCGGGTCACGCCAGCTGAGAACTGGGACCTGGCGGCTCCCTTCTCGGAGGACGAGGTGCGCATCACGCTTAATTCTATGAAAGGATCATCGGCGCCTAGCCCCGACATCCTGCCCGTAACCTTCTTTCAGCGCTTTTGGCCCGTGGTTAAAACCGCCATCATGCCCATCTTCCAGGAGTTCTATACGGGGACTCTTGACATGGCGAGGCTTAATTACGGTATTATTACCCTGATACCCAAAGTAGTTGGGGCGTCAGAGATTCGTCAGTTTCGCCCCATCACGGTTATTAACGTGATGGAGCGCTTAGTTGAAAAGGTGTGCGCGATTAGGATCGCCCCGGTGGCCGGTCGTATCGCGCACCCCCTACAATCGGCATTCATGAAGGGTCGTCGTATCCACGATGGGATTTTGGCCCTTCATGAGATTGTCCATGAGGTCAAAGCCAAAAACCAACGGGGGGGGGGGGGGGTCTTCCTTAAGTTAGACTTTCAGAAAGCGTATGATCGCCTTGATTGGGAATTCTTACGGCTTGCCCTCGATCGTAGAGGTTTCGACGATCGATGGTCAAGCTGGGTCATGCATCTTGTCCGGTCGGGGTCCACAGCCATTAATATCAATGGTGTGGTGGGACCGTACTTCCGGTCTTCTCGAGGCGTCCGGCAAGGGGATCCTATCTCTCCCCTCCTGTTTAACCTCGCCGTCGACGCCCTCGCGTCTATCCTCAACAAGGCGAGGCTTGCCGGGCATATACATGGTGTGGTTAGCCACCTGATCCCTGGTGGTGGTGTGACCCACCTCCAATATGCGGACGATGCCATGATCATGCTCGAGGGGTCGGACCTCGACATAATAAACCTGAAATTCCTTCTCCTATGCTTTGAGGCCATGTCGGGCTTCAAGATAAACTTCGACAAAAGTGAATTGGTGATCTTAGGGTTCCCAGAGGAGGCACGTCGCCGCGTTGCGGATAATCTTAACTGTAGGTTAGCCGACTTTCCAGTAACCTACCTAGGGATGCCTCTCTCAGGGTCCTCCCTATATATTCGAGACTTCCGCCCGATAATGGACCGGGTGGCCTCGCGTTCGGAGCCATGGTGTGGCCGCTTTACTTCTAAGGGAAGTAAAACGGTCCTTATTGACGCCTGCCTTTCGAGCCTGCCTATGTACAAAATGGGCCTTTTCCTCCTCCCGGAGGTCGTCCATGCCGCCTTCGACCGGGAGCTTGCTCTCTTTTTCTAGCAGGGCTCTGATGGCCGCCAGAAATATCACATGGTCAAGTGGGCTGATATGTGCCTCCCGCGTTTGGCCGGTGGCCTCGAAATTATTGTGTCGCGACGGATGAACATTGAGCTTATGTTGCGTTGGTTTGGCGCATCCTTACAGACGAGGGTGGGCTATGGTTACAGCTCATCAAGGCTAAGTACCTCCGGGGATGTCCGCTACTGGCGTGCCCGCCCGGCCATGGGTCGCAGTTTTGGCAGGCCATCCAGTCGATCAAGCCCGAGATCAGGCTGGGGCTGGCTTTTACGGTTGGCAATGGGGAGCGGACTTTGTTCTGGTTGGACCAGTGGGTAGATCGGACCCCCTACGCGTCACCTTCCCTGGCTTGTTTGCGATCTGATTAGATCCTGATATTATGGTCTCGGTAGACGGGGAAAATGGACGGTGGAATATCACATTTCGACGCACATTCAGCCCCGCTGAGATGGGGGCTTGGGAAGCCCTCGTGGCCTCCCTTCTCCCTGCACCCGACGCAGTCTGACAGCGTCTCATGGCTCTTGGCCCCCTCGTGGTGCTTCTCGGTGAAGTCCTGCTATCAGGCGTTGGGTCGGGCACCTGACCTTCCTTGGATTGAACACCTATGGAAGGCCCTGCTGCCCTTGAAGCTCAAGATTTTTGTCTGGCAACTCCTCCATGATCGCCTTTCGTCTGGCACCGAGGTCCAGAAGAGGCAGGGCCCTGGGGACGGGATATGTCCCCTCTGTCGGGTTCCCGAAACGGGAACTCACATTTTCTTCTCGTGTCTGGCTGCTAGGTTCATGTGGCGGTACATGCGTGAGGCCTTGGGCCCTGATTGGGAGGCTGCTGATCTGGCTGGGTTCCTCCAGGCGAGGGCCAATCAGCCCAATCGGCGTCGGCGCCTATTTTGGTTGGTCTTTGCTGCGTTTTCTTGGACACTCTGGAATAGTAGGAACAAGATGGTCATCGAGCAGGTCTTTCGCCGTCGCGCCTCCGAGTTGATCTTCACATTCCCCGCCTTCTTGCAGCACTGGCACCCTCTATCCAGGCGCAGGGATAGAGACTACCTTCTTCGCATGATGGACTCCTTGGTGGCTTCGGGGTGAGCGCTGGCGCACCCTCCGCTCGTGGCGACTTGATGTGTTGCGTCGTCTCTTGACAACCGTGTTGTGGTGGTTACCCTCTACGTACTTGTTGCGGTGTTTTTTTTCCTTTTCATGTATTGAGCTTGTTATGCTCACAGCGGTTGTTGTACTCGTTTGTAACTCGTTCTCGGATCTGTGGTCTATGCTTTATCCACAAAGCGGGGCGAAAGCCTACTTTCTTAAATATCACATTGCTAGGCTGCTGGCTACATAAAAACTTATTGAAAGAGATAGATTCAAGTTGAAATCACCAATGAACATAAATGAGTTAATATATACATGTGAGCAAGAGGAATAAAACTAAGCATGGGCAGGGTGTGTGTGTGCTAGGTTTTATAATGCATATGGTATAGAGGACAAAACTCTGTTTCTTACAATTATATTTTATTCCCTTATGTGTTATAATAATAGAGGAATAAACTCTCTTTTTCACATATGTCCCATCTTTTCTTTTGTTTTTACAATAATATTAATTTTAATGATAATAATAAAAAAATTATTCCGTTCTAACATACATGCATATGTTATAATAATAGAGGAAGAAACTCTCTTTTTTACAATTAGTTTTTATTCCGTTCTAACGTACACGCATATGTGTTATAATAATAGAGGAATAAAGTCTCTTTTTCTCGTATGTACCATCTTTTCTTTTATTCGTAGGTCTTCACAATTTTCGTTCGTCTGGTTTTATATGTTTTGTTCTTATGGCCACGCCTTCTCAACCCATCCCGGTATGTATTGAAGAATAAAACTGTATGTTTCCTCGCCCAACGCATATTCACACACATGCCCAACGCAGCAACAAGCACGTACTGACATACATAGAACACAATTTTTTTTGTCCGACGCCACTGATGTGAATCTCAGTAGAGAGCCCTGATGTTGAGCAGGGCTCATGCTGATCGGGTGGCGCAGGTACTCGTTGGTGTCATCTTCCAGTATCAAGTCTAGGAGCCTGATGATTTCCCTCGGCCTCGCAAACAGTAAGGTCGTTGGTATCATTATAGTTGATACGTACGTATGGTGGGCATTTTGGTGGATGGAAAAAAAATATTTTCTTCATATCAAAACAAAAGCATTATACTTGAATAGAATTTTTTATAAAATTCAAATATATACTAATATTTCTTCCGTTGCAACACATGGGCAAATGTCCTAGTTATTGTTCCACAACCTTTGGCGGCGAGTCTGGTCCAAGGGCGTGGAGCGGGAGCGTAGTCGAAGTAGTCGTACACGCGGCACAATCACAGATGCGAAAAGTAAAGGGACAGGAAGAAATACTCTGGACTTGATCTTTATTATCAATTGATGTCTCTCTTCATACAATACAATGGGTATATATAGGGGGGAGAGGGGTAAGTGGAGAGGACCAAACCCTAGAGGTAAAACCCCCACCCAAGAAAGGATGGGCCCCACGTGGGGCCATAGTCGGTTTCCCAACACTCCCCCTTGGTCCGTCATCCCGTATTGCCTACGTCTCAAAAACTCTGAAAACCCAGTGGGAAAAATATGGAGAAAGAGCACATAGAATACGTCTCCTCATGTTGCACGAATTGCCTCATAAAAACCTCAATGTGAGAAACATCTGGAAAACTCACATAAGGGAAAAAGAGTACAATCTACTCAACATCAGGTTGAGTACTCTATCATCCAGACAGAGATTTACAGATAAGGATGTGAAGAGTCTCCGCCTGAATCTGCCATTTCTCTAAGTCTCATCATATCGATTCCATGAACACACGTTTCAAAAGATGATGCCGGTAATGATTTAGTGAAAAATCAGTGAGATTGTCACATGACTTAGTATGCAAGATCCTCACCTCGTTCATCCTCTGCAGCTCATGCGCATAGAAGAACTTGGGGTTGATATGTTTTGTGAGATTACTCTTCACATACCCTGGCTGAACTTGTGCAACACAAGCTGCATTATCTTCATAGATAATGGTGGGGGTTTGTACGGTGTTCAACCCACACGTTTGATGAATGTGGTGAATCATCCGTCGAAGCCACACACACTCTCGTGATGCTTCATACAACGCTATGATTTCTTAGTGGTTCGTCGAAGTTGATACAAGACTTTGCTTAAACGATTTCCACGAAATTGCAGTTCCACCACAAAGGAAAACATATCCAGTTTGTGACTTGGAAGTGTGTGGGTCCGACAGATACCCAGCATCAGCATAGCCTACCAATGATAGGTCTTGATTTCTTCTATAAAACAACCCAAGATCTTTGGTCCCTTGCAGGTATCGGAAGACGTCCTTAATGCCTTTCCAATGTCTATTGGTAGGCTCAGAACTGTACCTAGCAAGCAAATTGACAGCGAACGCGATGTCCGGCCGTATACAATTCGCGAGGTACATGAGTGCTCCAACGGCGCTCAAGTAGCGGAATTCCGGTCCCAGAATTTCCTCCCCTCTTCCTTAGGCCTGAACGGGTCCTTATCTTGCTGCAAAGACCTCCCTATCATTGGGGTCTTAGAAGGATATGCCTTACCAAATCCAAATCTCTCCAACACCTTCTGGGTGTAGGCAGACTGGTGCACTAGAATCCCAACAGGGGAATGTTCAAGTTGCAGACCCAAATCCTTCATTTCGAATTCCGACATCAGGTAGGAACTCGCTTCCTCAATATCTCTAGGTGTACCAATTATATTCAATCGTCCACGTACACCGAGATTATACAGAATCCATCTTGGGATCGCCGTATAAAGACACATGGGCAATCATCGTTGCTCGTGTAGCCCTTCTGGTGACGGAAATCGCTTAAACGATTATACCACATCCTACTAGACTATTTAAGTCCGTACAATGACTTCTTGATAAGAACACTGTATAGACCCAAATTTGCTCTATCTTGATTAGGTATGGGGATACCTTCCGGCACCTTCATGTAAATATCCGAATCCAGGTTACCATACAGGTAAGCAGTGACAACATCCATCAATTTCATTGTTAAGTCCAGTTTACTGCCATTGAGATCAAATATCTAAAGTTTATACCATACATGACTGGGGAGTAAGTTTCCTCAAAATCGACACCAGGTCGTTGAGTGAACCCTTGATCAACGAGCCTTGCTTTGTACCGAACAACCTCATTTCTCTCATTTCTCTTACGAACAAAAACCCACTTATGGCCAATAGGGCGGATGCGGGAGGAGTTAGACTAACAGGTCCAAACACCTTCTATTTGTTGAGAGATAATAATTCAGAGGTAACTACCTTCTGCCAATCTTTCCAATCTGGCCTCCTTTTACAATCAGCGAGACTGTTAGGCTCAGGGTCAGGATCTATGATTGAGGCAATTTTCTTAGCAAAGTTAATGTCGACAATTGCCATTGCTCGGTTCATTGAATCTCCCGTATTTATATAATTTATGGCCATTGAATCTCCAGTACGCTCAGCGCAAGCCACCAGGGCGCCGCCGCCGGTTCGACCAAGCCGCGCGGGTCGCCGATGTTGTTGTGCCAGTGCTCTAATTCATCCATGATTTCCCCCCTCACATCCGATGTTGCAATCGGCGTCCAAACCGACACCGGGGACGACACATCACCGGAGAGAAATATTGCAACACTCCTCTTGTTGCAGAAGGCACTCTTGTTGTAGAGATTGAAAGAAACTTTGTTTTAGTGGAAAAGAAAGATTGCAACAATGCTCTTGTTGCAGAAATTGAAGGAAAAAATAGTTTAAAAATATATTTGCAACAATTTTGTTGTTGCAAAGACCGAACGCAACATGGCTTTTGTTGTAAAAAATAAAATAAAATGGTTTCAAGAAAGATTGGAACAAAGTCATTGTTGCAAAAAATAGTTTGAAAAATATTTGCAACAAGGATTTTTTTTTTGCAAAGACCGGCCGCAATAAGGTTTCTGTTGTAAAAATTAAAGAAAAATGGTTTGAAAAAAGTTTGCAAGAAGGTCGTTGTTGCAAAAAAAAAAAAGATCACAACACTGAACCTGTTGCAATGGGTGGGCTTTCGTGCAGTATATCTAACGGTTATCTATGCCTTTATCTGACGGCATGGGAGGCGGTCGATCTTTCTACTACATCAACAGGCGGACGCGATATGTTTTAAAAAGACGCAAACGCATTTAAAATAATACAAAATATTAAAATGTGTGAACACTTTTTGTGAGCTTTTTTTGCGGGTACACTTTTTCGTTAGTTAGATACATCGAGGATTTTCGAATGAATGACACAAAAACTTAAATCGTGTGAACATTTTTTTGTGATATTTCAAGCAATATTTTTTATAAAATAAATATTGTTTGAAAAAACGGGAGACAATTTTAATCTTATGACAAAATACCTATGATATACGTAAAATTAACTTTATTTTTTTTAAATGCAAACAAATTTAAAATAATATAGAAAATTTAAAACCGGTTCGAATCCTGGCCTCTTTTATTTATTTTTGGCTCCACGCGGATAATGTATACAGAGAGGTGATGGCTTAGTTCGGCCAATGTATATATGTCGTTTTTTTTCTTTTTTTTTTCTGGACTGAGGGTGGAGAGATGATGGCTTAGTTCGGCCCACGTACATATGTCTTTTTTTTTTGGGCTGAGGGTGAACTGCGAGTTGATTTTTTGAAATAGCAGGGGGTTTCTTCAAATTCATAAAAACGGACTAAGAAAGCCACCTCCTTTTATTATTAGGTAGAGATAGCACAAATGCCCGTGCGTTGCAACGAAAGAAAATGAATCACACAATTTAACCCTAATATTCATGATTCAACCACTCTCCTTTTCTGATCCACATCATGTATTTTAGTATATTTCAACAATAATTGTGTGAAATAATAAAATATATAAATTTAATATATTCATGCACATCAAACACTATAGTTGAATTTTATTTATTGATATACTTTCTTCATTCACAATTATATAATGTTTCAATTTTTTAATCAGATGTATATAGACACATTTTGATATGTTTGTTCACTTATTTTAATCTATAATTAGTCTATATATATTTAAAACATCTTATATTTACTTTGTAAGAAATATCACCTATCGATGCTTAATGCGCTTATGTTTATAGAGAGAATTCCTTATTTGAATCTTTCTTAAAATTTGCTTCCTTATTTATCCTAAAAAGATCTTTCCTTTTTGAATATCAAACTTCATTTTGTTCCTATGTGATAATTCCGTTTGATTTGACCAATAACGCCGTTACGTGCACTATAAAAATTCCATTTTACTCTTTGAAAGTTCCCTAACAACGTTTTGTCTTGAATGCATTACTAAATGAAACAAAGTCGTATATTTAGATCCACGCCATCACGTGCTTAAGGAGGCTAAGCCCAGCAGAGCGCCCGAGGTTGAGCCCCCACCAAATCTGCAACCAGATGGTTCAGCACCTTTGCCATGGCCCGCTCCTCCGCAACTCCCCTCGGCGATGGCACCTTGAGGTCGTCATCTGCGACCCTGACTTAGCCTCCATCAGCCGCACCGAATTGTCTGCCACCTGCAGTACCAGTCCCGCTAGGGGCGCCCATCGCTCTCGCCCTAGTGTGTGCCCTCGGCATCGGCTGTGCTAGGGTTAGGAATCGGGTGAGGGGACTGGAAGAAGGAAGGAACGAACAACTCGACGGGGAAAGAGATGAGTCAATTTGGTCGATTGGTTTTTGTTGTTGTATTAACAGCTAAGGGCAATTTTGTTCATAGATGAAAAATTAACATGTTAAATAGACAGATGTGTAATGGAACTGATGGGAATATAAGGAACAAAATGAGTCTTAAGTGTTAAAAAGGGAAAATGATCTTTTTTGGGTCAAAAAGATTTTTAAAAGGGGTCAAGTAAGTATTTTTCTCATGTTTATATCAAAATCGTGGATAAGTGTGAATCGTAAGAATTTTTCTCATGTTGAATATTTATTAAGTCAGATAATAAGGGCGCTTCTTTAATTGCATGCGCAGGAGTCCCGTGTATTATCACCTATTTCTTTTCCTTCCTTATCTTGGAATCGCTCACTTAATTAGCCCATTTTTCCCCTCCTCTTTCCTTTTATTATTATGGCTTAATAAGCCCACGTTTTCCTCTTAATTAGCAATTAGCCCATTTTTTTCCTCCTCTTTCCTTTTATTATTATTTGCTTAATAAGCCCACGTTTTCCTCTTAATTAGCCCATCTTTTTGTCCTCGTTTTCCTCTTTTTTCTTTCTTATATCTTGGAATCCCTCGATTAATTAGCCCGCCTTTCTCGTTTTTTTAACCCTTTACTCGATTGATACCCAAATAAACAGAAAAACATATATAAACTGGAGTGATTACGTGTAAAAGGGCGGGGTGGGACTATTAAAAAGAAAAAAGTCTGAAATAAACCTTGAACTTGTACACCAAAGCTAAATCAAACCCTGAACTTTGAATCCCGGTCGTTTGCACACTAAACTCATGAATCCTGGTCCAATGTAAACCTTATACCTGTTTGGCAGACCGGGAATTGGAGTATCCACCGGGATCGCTTACTATTCAACAAAACGATTTGGGCCGGCCCATTAGCGCAGAAACTTGCGTTCGTTTTTTCTTTTTTCGTTTATTTTTTAATTTTATTTTATTCCTTTTTTCACATGAAAAAAATGCATGATGTGTATTAAAATTTCAATAGTATTTGCGCTCCAATTTTTGAAAATTTGTAAACATATTCTCATTTGATTTTTTAAAATTTAAAAAATGGTACCAATTAAAAATGTTTGTTCTGCTCGATATTTTTTCTCAGTACCCAATACACATTTTCCGCGCACACATGAAATATTTTTTGATGTATTTAATAAATATGTTAACCGATATATATATATATTTAAGTTGTATTATTTTTGAAATTTATTAATATAAACCAAGAGTCTGATATCATTTTCTCTAAGAAAAATAGATGGGATCGAACTCACAACCTCTATGTACGCGGCAGAGGATCAACCAGTACACCAAGACATCTTTTATGTTATTGGGTGATACCCAGATGCTATAATGTTTATAAAATATTGTATTAACAAATAATTTTATTTTATATTAATTACAAAATACCTATTAACAAATAATTTTATTTTATATTAATTAAAAAATACCTATTAACAAATAATTTTATTTTATATTAATTATAAAATACTTATTAAAAACTAGTTTTATTGTATATTGCATATTAAAAAATTATTGTATATACAAGTAACGAATTTTGTTGTACATTTTCTCATTAAATGGTCACACACTTAAATGTATTTATTTTTTCGTACATATATATTATTTTTTATTGTGATTTCTTAGTTTTTCGCACTTTTAAGTGTTATCAATTATTGAAATACGCAATAAAATTGATTTTTTTATGTTTTTTGAGTGCAAACATTTTTTTAATATAATGCAAATGTGAATAAATGATAAAAATAAAAATAAAAAAACCAGCATGCGAGCTACTGTGCAAATGGGCCGGTCCGGTTAATCCTCATATCCCAGCGATCCCACTCAAGGTTTAAATTAGACCGGGATATAAAAGTTTGGGGTACTGATTTCCGGGATTGTAAGTTTGGGGTTCAGTTTAGCTTTCCTTTACAAGTTCAAGGTTTATTTTAGACTTTTTCGCTATTAAAAAGGTTTTCCTATCTAAAAAAACTGGATGAAAGCTACAGTAGCAGGCGGGCTGAGGCCCATGCTGACAACGGGCAAGGCCCCTCACGCGAGAAAACGTGCAAGTACACAAAATCAGGACCGGAACGACGTGTCCAACTGAATCGTTACTTCCTGACCACTGCATTATTTTTTTCTAAAATTGGTGGAGTGCGGATCGATTACCTAAAAAAGGCGGGATGTTTTAGCAAAAATGCTAAAACGGTCTAAGAAAGTCACCTTCCTTTATTATGAGGTATAGATATAGATAGGACAATGCCCGTACGTTGCAACGGAATAAAAATAACATGCACTTCTTCTACCAAGCAACACAAGTTTTAGAGGACACTCTAATTCATCGTTCGCTTTGCCCATGATTCCTTCATATTCTACTTTGAAGACATTTATTAATAAAATTAAAAATAAATGGAAAACCATGACACATGTAGTTTTTGTTAGCATTATTTAACCATAAGTGCAATTAATTTTCAAATCAATGATCTATTAAGATGAGAGAGAGTTTCACTTTATGAAATTTTCTAAATTTTAAAATACTCTTAAAATAATAGTAGGAGGTGTTGTAAATTTTTGATAAATTTGAAAACTGAAATACACCATTCGATATATCACAACAAAATATATTTTTTATGCACTAAGCCTCACGATTTAAAAAGCAATCTTTTATAGAAAATCAAATTATGAATTACCTCGCATTTTAACTTTCTATGCGACAATTATTTTTTATGAATGCGCTTATGTAGTTGCTAATATTGTTTTAGGTTTAGTTAAGGGTGATGTCTTCACTCACTCCACTCAATGATGTTTTCGTTTCATATCGTCTCTCTAGTATATTTTGAAGGTAATAAATTAATAAAAATAAATGACACTCATTTTTAGAGTTTCCATTAATTTTTCATAGTTTTTTACTCTAAAAAATATTTATTTCAAGAAATATTAAATAACTAAATTATACTATGTTTTATATTTTTTCTCATAATTTAAAATGTTCCAAAAACATAATCTATAGGCTTCCTAAAAAACATCATTTTGATTCATAATGGTAAACACAATAATCATAACTGGTCCAAGAAACTTAATATATAGGACCACATTAATATATGAGCATTTTTAAAAATACAAAAAGTCTTTCTCATCTATAGCTAAAAACTGGAATGCTCATCAAATAGCGCGGTCCTTTTTCAAATAGGTATTTTCCATATTTTCTTGAATATGTGTAAAACATTTTTCAAACACATGTTGAAAGAATTCTTCGATGATACAAAATATTTTCTTTAACTCGGTGAATATTTTTGTTTACGTCCTATTTAGAAAATGTATAGAAATATATTATTTGAAACGTGATTTTTTTAAAATATCACTTACATTTTTCTGGGATAGAAACATTTATAACAAAATTATGTGAATATCTTTTTATATTGTATAATACTCCCTCCGTTTAGAAATATATGATGTTTTGGTAAGCTAAATAGAGGTAGTATTGTAGAAGAATGTGGCATGCATTTTTGCAAATATTATAAAACAGTAAAAGATATGTGATCATATTTTTACATTTTAAAAATAGTATAGACATTTTCTCTAAACGTGATAATGTTTTTATATGTACATGTTTTTTCTATGCAATTAACATTTTTTTTCTGGACATTATTTTAACACCTCATTTTTTTCAAAATGTCAAGAAAATATCTTTGTAATTATTGAAAAGTGATTGACACAAATTAATTTGTATGCCATTAAGAAACTGCATGCAGAAACATTTTTTTTATGCTTAATGGGCCGGCTTTATTGGGCCAGACGCGAGCCAGCGAGAGGAGAGGAGGCGACTGAAGACGCATGCGTACCGAACACAACCAGAACGAAGCGTTTTTTCTTTTTTCCTTTTTTCGGCTGGGCACATAGGACTGCGGGTTAATTAATAGTAAAGAGAAGGGTTTTTTTTGCAAAAATGCAAAAACGGACTAAGAAAGCCACCTCCCTTTATTATTAGGTATAGATATAGATAGGAAAAAGGCCCGTGCGTTGCAACGGGTTATATATATTATTGAAAATAGCAGAAAGGTTTGTGCGTTACAACGGAAAAGTATAATACTATGAATGTTATCTATTTTTTTGCAAGATTTTTTTAATATATTCATTAATATCCTAAAAATAAAAAAACACAAAAAACAATACAAATTACATCAATATCCAATTTTTTGTTTTATAATTTTACCATCACTTATCTTTTTGCTCTCACAGTTTGGTGACATTAAATTTAACTCAATAGACTTGTATGGGTATATATTCTTATGTTTTCTAATCGTTTAAAAAAACTTATTTATTGACATATACTACATTAATAGTAAAAGTATTTATTCATAATCCCCATGTGTTGTAACTGATACAAAGTACATAATTATTTCGATTGAAATCAAGAAAAATATCATTCAAACAACTTTACAAGTTGAGAACCAATACTTTTTACAAAACCTTGGGACATGTCCCGAGGAATGTGAAAAGAGCACATAATCCCATTGTGATTTTTGTTTTATAACTTTGTCATCACTTATCTTCCTGCTCTCACCATTTGGTGACGGTAAAATTGACTCAATAAATTTGTATGGAATATATTTTTATATTTTCTAATCTTTTTTCTATAAAAAACTAATTTATTGACACATCGTACATTAATAGCAAAAGTACTCTTAAAAAGGCCCATGTGTTGTAACTAATACAAAATAAATAAACATTTTCTTTAAAATCAAGAAACACATCGTTCAAACAACTTTGCGAGTTAAGAATCAATATTTTTACGAAACCTTGGGACATACCTCGACGCCGTTAACGCGCTGCTCCTAAGCTAACCAACATAATTTTATGTCAACCTATACACCTGTTTACATCCTTTATTTTTGTCATCCATTTATATCGCTCGAGATCCATGATCATGAGTGAAAACAGAGAAGATGGAAAATTATCACATAATCGGTTTTACTTTTAACCTAAATTTAACACTACGTTAATTTGTTTACATAATTCTACTATCCTTATTGTGTATATGTACATTTCTGGTGAACTGCATACAAATTTTTTATGAAAATTGATGTTGTTTTTCTCTAACTTGTTATTCAGAATGTTATATATTAAATAAATTTTTATCAAGTTTAACTACCAGTTTCATATAACATTATTGAATTTTTTTTTGATTTCATGTGCATTCCTTACGTAAACAATATTAAAAAAAATCCTTTTATATTATTTTGAATTTATAAAATAAAGTTGTCATATTTTTTTGCATGTCATAACCTGTTCCGGTCACAACGGACTGCACAAATATTTTTGCTTATAATGTAGACGGCAAAGTACCAATAAAAATATTAGCTTTTATGTAAACGGTGAGGCATTAGTAGTTATTATATTAAAAATTACCTATGCATGTCATCTACGCAGTTAATATTTTTATTCCTTGGGACATAATTTTTTTATTAGTATTAGGGATCTTTTTATGACAGCCTCAAATCATTAACGTTGAAACAATATTTTTTAAAGATCAAAATGGCAAAAATTGAGTGGATGATTTTATTGCATCATAATTTTTGTTTAGAATGCACAACATTGCATGTGAAAGAGTAGAGTCCCCCATCCAATTTTTCTTTTGAATTAATCCCACCAAACATGCACACACACATTCCTCCTTTTATTTCCTCCCAATCCCAATATTGATTCCTCTATCGAGGCATCCTTTTATTCCCTCCTTTACCAAGATTCCCTCTAATTGCTTATTATTTCCTCCTTTAATTATGCATGCATGGCCTCCGATTCCTTTTTAATCTCTTACATTGGTTTGTCACTTTTCCTATTTCCGCTCCTTCACATCCACCAGACTTAAAAAAACGTATATAAGTTGGAAGAATCCAACGTAATTAGGCGATGTGGGACTATTTAATTGCGTAGACAACGTTTTCATCGCATCAAGTACAAACTTACATTAGATGCGCTCTTTAGAAATTAAATAGAACCATTGGCTAGGTCATTTGGTGAACTGGTTGATTCGGAACTATGAGGTTGCAGGTTCGATCCCCTACGCGCGTGATTTTTTTTCTCCTTTATTCCGAGATAGCCCGTTGCGCAGCCCACAGTAAAAATTAAGGCCCAGTAAACCTGTGCGTACATTGGCTGGTGAACCGTTTTTTTTTGCCTTATTTATTTGATTGCGGGTTGATTACTGAAAAAGTCAAGGGTGTTTTACAAAAAAAGGCATAACGGACTAAGAAAGCCACCTTCCTTTATTATTAGGTATAGATTCATGATGTCACTTTTTTTCTTCGTTATGGTGGTCACATTTTTTCAACTACCCACCATGAATATGCTCAATTTCAAATTGATGATCTTGGTTATCATATTCTAACATATCGCTTGGTGAGCCTCTCCGTGCACCCGCACTCTTGCCCCTAGTCCAAGGTTCATTCATGCTATTTAAAAAGACATGTGCCACCCTTTCTTCTCGTTGTTGACAGGCGGAGCGTGAGAAATGAGGGTGGGGCAGAGGGTAGCGGGCAGAGGGCAGCGACAATATAACATTGAATCACATCATTGTAAGTGAATGTTTATTCATTAATCTCGTCGAGTTGGACTTCATCTGCGCTTCCCGAACTATGATCTAAATCACCCCCTATGCCCACACATTTTTTAATTTTATTTTCAATTGTAAATGCATCAACATTCTTTTTAAAATACATAAATACATTTTAAATTATATGGATTTTTGTAAAGAGCATTAATATTTTTCAGCATGTGAACACTTTTTTGAATGACATAATGTTTTCTGAGAGGGTAAGCATTTTCTAAATTAGATGAACATTAGTTTAATACGCGAACACTTTTTTAAAACTATGCAAACATTTTAAAGAGAATGAATAATTTTGAAAATTAGATCTTCCAAAAGACACATAAAAACTAAAAGTGATATGGTTACATATACGCGCGCACATTCATATTTTTCTTGATAATTAATTTTTTTTTCTTTATGGTACATCAATTTCTTGATAATTAATATTTTTTCTTTATGGTATATCAAAGTTTAATTCCTTCTTTAATTTATTTTCTTTCTAATAGGAAGGATGGAGTTTATTCCTTGATAATTAATATATAGAAAGCAGCGCTAGACAAAATCAAAGTAAATTTTGTGTAAAAATGCAATGAACCGCCTATAGAATTGAAGTAAATTTTGTGCATTACGCTTGTAGTTTAATCACGTACACACCCCCTCCCTCCTATAATCATCATTTAGTGAGGCCTCGTTTAATCCTGTGGTAGGACCCTCTTTTAATTATGCATCCAGCGCCGCTAATTACGCTTACGCTTGCCATATTAAGCTTGCATGGGCGCAGCAGCCCCAGCTCCCGTAATCCTCCTTAATTTAATACACCACCTGCCGGTGAAACGCCTTCCTTTAAGGATACTTCTGTTAGCTCCGTAATCCTCCTTGATTTAATCCTCCTTTAATTCTATTTCTGTTAGCGTATCCATGTTGATTCTTAAGTCAGCCCGCTGATTGCACTGATAACTCACGAACTATATAAATTACTAAGCTTTTGTCTAAATAGCCGAGGTGGTACTATTTAAGATTAAATGAATCATAACGTCAGGCACAAGAATAGCAATCCGACTGTGTTTACCAAATCCACACGACGGTCCATCACACACGTACGCGAGAAGAAGGCCCACGACCCATGGCCAGCATGAACAAGGAGGAACAGTCATGCATGCTCGAATATTAGATAGTCCGACGCAAGGCGATTCATGAGGGAATTTTTCAGACCCCGTTCGGTACACACGCCTTCATCAACAACATGTTTTCTGAGGTTCAACTGATCAATGCAAGAACGGCCCCAGTTAGCACAATGGTGCAACGAGCGACCACTAATCTAGGTCAACAGAGAAACCGGTCGGTATTTCATGTGAGAGAATCATGGAATGTGAACCATCAGAATATGATCAAGATCAAGGTCGATGGAGGCCTGTCATCAGATGGGAGTTCAGGAGCAGCGGCGGCGGTCTGTAGAAATAGCCAGGGTGAATACATGGGGTCCTCAGCCATAGTATTCCCTGGCCTAACCAACCCAACTACCCTTGAAGCTCTGGCATGTAGGGAGGGTCAAGCGCTGGCAGAAGATTTGAATCTGCAAAAGGTGGTTATCTCCACTGATTGCAAGCCTCTAATCAAGGATATTGCTGAAGGTCGTGGTGGTCAGCATGGAATCATCATCAAGGAGATTTTGTCAAGGATACCTAATTTTGAATCGTGTGATTTTATGTATGAAAGTAGGGGTATGAACTTTGATGCCCATAGTTTAGCTAAATTCTCTGCAAACCTCCCTAGGGGTCGACATGCGTGGCTCCTACATCCCCATGATCCTCTTTGAATTAGACCCAATTTGGGTGATGTGATATAAAGGGGTGTCTTTCTGCTAAAAAAAATGCATGCTCGAATCATTTTTTGTTATTTTTGAAGCGTTTTTATAGCAGAAGTCATGGGACTGCAGATTAACTTAGCTAAGAGTAATGGGTTTTTTAGAAAAATAATAAAACGGACTAAGAAAGTCACCTTCCTTTATTATTAGGTAAAGATAAATTCTTGATGATGTAGCTCAACTTTTTCCCAATGCAAGTGGCTACGGTTTCAGCAAGGAGAGGCGCGAGGCTAGATCAGGGGACGTTGGTGCCGCGATTTGGGCATGCGCCGGCCATGATCTCGTTCGGGGGCTCCAACAACGGGCAACGGTTTTGATGGGATCATGTGCCTATCGATCGCCTCGTGCCCGAACACAACTCTAGTCCATATTACTCTTTCCGTATCAAAATATAGGTTGCTGTAGTTTCTTCGTGTAATTCTTTTTAATTATCTATATTTTAGTACGACAGGTAGTACTATGCTAAGAGAATCTCGCATGTAAGGTTAATGTTAGAATTACGAATCAAATTCGTCGACTTGATAGAAATAGGTGTCACCATTTCTCACCAGAAACAATAAAGTTTCATTTTAAACACAGTTATTAGGTCTGTATTTTGGTGATTACACGTAACCTGGAGACACAGTTAAATGCCAACTTCGCAAGAGATTTGAATGGTTTATGCTCTATATGAGCTATTGAACTTGAGGACATTTTTCATCTTGCCGCTGCCCTTTCATCCATGTGCTGTGGAGTACCATGTCTGAAATTACCCCTTGCTAGTTCTTGAATCTTTACAGGATATCGAGTGTTCTATGATGCTGATGCCATTTTGGAGGGCATGGCATATCCAAAACGAAATTGTTCATCACAAACAGCCACCAACCAATGAAAGCTTCGAAAAGCTTTCTGACGAGTTATCTTGATTCTTTTATTGGCCTCAAGATAAATCTATCTGGTCATCCTCGCAAAGGTAAATCAATCATATCACACCTCGGCGATAACATGAAAAAAAATACTAACTGCAGTCACTTCGGCTAGTTGGTCTCCTCAACATAAAGATTGGTTAAATTAAATTATGATGATGCTTGCTTGGATGATGGAACTGCTAGAGCTAGGATGATCTTAAGAGATGACACTTGTAAAATAATATTTATGACTTGTAGAAGCCTTCCCTCATATCGAGGTGCTTTCGAGTGAGAGCTATGTACTTGCCCTTGTTGTCAGGAACGCGGACATAATTCCTGCATGGTTGTCGTCAGTTCGTGCCGAAGGTGTTGGGTTAAGTTTTGTAACGAGCGTAACCCTCGTGTTTAGTTGCCACTATGAGTTTAGAACCCTAAACAAACCATCGGTGCTAAACGTAGCTATTCTAAGTTCTCTCATTTCTTAAATTAAATCTACTAAATGTTTATTAACCCGATAAAAAAGAAATAACAAAAGAAATTTCTTCAAAAATATATATAGAATAGTCAGATGTATTAAACTTAAAACACAATTTGCGCATTGAAGGACTCCCATTTTCTATGGGCAGCGCTCTGCGCCGGTCGACCGGCCCAGTTTGGGCCGGTCAGACCGCAATCATCTGATCTCCTGTGATTCAACGGACTAGATTCGCACGTACCCCTTAGGATTATACAACTGCAACATTTGCGGTACCTTTGCAATATTTGTGGTACATTTGTAAAAAATTTGGTACACGGATGGAACATTTTTTTTGTGCTTTTTGCAGCAAAAAAATTTATGGTAGCAAATTTTAATCGATGGTGATAGCATTTTTTACTATCGGTTGCAACAAAAAATCATAATCCGCCGTCGCTAATCACTTTATATTTTTGTTGTTGTAGCAAAAACTCTTAATGTTAGTAGCAAAAACACACAACAATGAAAGAAAATTTTTAAAGGTTGCAACAATGTGCGTAACAAAACATACAACGGTAGTAGCAAAAACATACAACGGTTGTAGCAGAAAAAACAACGGTTTGCAAAAAAAATCATCGTCGTTGTCGTCGAAGTCGTAGCTCCACAGTGGTGATATAGCAAAAAATTTGGCCGGTAGTAGCAAAAACATAATATAGTAGAAACAAAATGGTTCACTGATTGCAACATTACATATTCAGATATTCCTTGTACATTACGTGTTGTAGCAAAAACACCCGTTTATTCCTTTGTAGAAAAAATATGATATGATTGTAGAAAAATATGATATGGTTGTAGCAAAAAAATAATGTTTGTGCACGGGGCTTCTCATGGCCATGGCGGCCGTGGCTGGCGACGTGGGGGCACGGGGAGGTGCGGGCTCGCCGAAGGAGGACCGGGGCGGGCGCAGCTGGTCGGAGAGGCATCAGATCTGGGCAGAGGGAGGGACGCCCGCGAGGTCCCGGAAGTGGCCATGGCGGATCTGGTGCTTGCACGGAAGAGAGAGAGAGAGTTAAAGGAAGAGGGAGAAGGGAGGGAAAAGGAGAGGAAGGAGGAGGAGAGGAGGGTGTAGCGAAGACCGGTGCGGCTCGCTCGCTGGGCGCGACGGGCTTCCGCGGAGGAAGGCGACTGGCCGAAAGGCTAGGCCGGTCGGCCGTTCCCCAACGTTTCCCTTTTCTATTCAGCGCAATGATCTCCCAATTTTCATTGAAATGGATCCAGTTATTACAGTCATGTTACTTTAGGCAAAATTGATAGATGGGTTTATTCCTTCATTGTCAAGGAGATTAGGCACTTGATGAGTTTCCATGAAACTTTTATTACTCATATACATCAATCAAACTTAGAATAACAGACATACAGGTAACTCTACTGAAAACAACGTCAAACCGGGTTAGTTCTATTCAAATCATGCAAGAATGAGGTCAAAACAATAGAAAAAGTGTTTGGAAAAGTAGATACGTTTGGAACCTATCAATACTTCACCCCACACTTAGTCCAAGAACCAACTGGAAATAATAACTAGTAGAGTTGTAAGTTTGAAATCGAAGCCAACAAGCAACATTACAGACCTTCTGAACACAGTATGAAAATTCTAGTCATATCAAGGTTTTGTCGGACACCACAGCTAAAAAGGACTAGCATAAATTGCAGAACATAGGAAAGAAACTAAGCACATGCATTAGCTGGAATAGTTCAATGTAGTGGCAATTGAAGTAGAATAGCAGCCACCAAATGGAGCACCTCAGATCAGTCACCAATCCTAAGTACTTTGCCTTTGTCTTTTTTACACTAGTACAGAAAAGCTCATCTATGGTGTGCCAAAAAACGCTTTGCTGGTGTAGGCACCTGAAGCCAGTAATATTACGTCGGTAGTAACCTTTTTTAATGGCGTGACATTCATCCGTGCTAGCATTAATACAAATAATAATGGCGATCTACTTTTCTACACGCCAAACATAAACCAAAATGCTAGTGACATTCAATGGTTTTGCACACCAGCATTAAAAAACTAGGAAATAAAAAATTGTCGCCGTGAGCGTTGTCCGGCGTCCGACGAGTATTGTCCCGCCTCCGACGAGCGGTGTCTCCTTGCTCGCTAACGTCGCGATTCATACCTGAGGATGGAATGTGGGAAGGGATTGGATGTTCTGCCGACGTCGAGATCCTCCTCGTTCGCCGCCGCCGCTGCCGTCACGTTCTTCTTCTTCTGGGCGATGGTGAGGACGTGTATGGCAACTTGGATGGAGATCTCTTTCTCGCCTGGTCTGGTGTATTGAAAAGGAATCGCTAGCTGCTCGTGGGGAAAGTAAAACCAGCAACATCAAACTTTTTCCATGGACTAATTTGCCTCTCATTACTCAACTAGGCCCCACACACTTTCGACACTAGCAAGTACTAACGGTTGAGTACTACCGAGTACTAGCTATTTACCAACCCTTAGATCGCCTCGGATGGACGGCTCATGAATAACACAACCACTATAAAACTTGTATATTTTCATATGTGCATCACATCCATATCGTGATTCAAGCCTACTATAGCTGAATGTATCTTCTCTTTTATCTTTTGCGTGAGACACTAGTAGTTTAAATCATTGACTTAGTGCATCTCAAAAATGTTATAGTCCAAACAAATTACAAGTGGTTCATACCTTGACGAGAACAGAAAAATATCCTTTGTTGTATTATATCCGAGTTGTTTACTTTGTGCTTACTGCCTCTTGGAATGCTAAATCCAGTTACTTCAGCATACTTGTTATAAAAGGCATAAGCCTCCTCCTCAGTTAGAAAATTCATTCCAATCTTTGGTACCTTTTCACTAATATTTCTATTTGGAGTTTCTTGCACATCATGTGCGCGCAATACCAGTTAATATTCAATTTGAGGGAAAATGCATGTGTATCTACACAAGCAATACATGTCATATCCACATCATATTCATTAACAAGCATGCTGCTTCGAAATCTATGCAACCATGAAATTGCATAAATTATTTTGTAGATACTAGTATTCTTTTGCACACTAGTTGAATATCCAGGTATGGTTCATGTTGATGTGATGATTTTTCTAAATTAACAATGTGCACCAAATGAACCTTCTAAGGTGCAAAGCGGATCTCAATGCACGTATGAATGTTGTGGATATGACATGTATCGCTTGTGTTGGTACAAAATCCGCATTCCTTGAGTCATAAATGACACAAATGTTTGTCAATCAGGAGGTATGTTTGCATTGTAGGATGGAGAGTGGACATTTGTTTCGAAAATTAAATATTCACTTGAGATGGAAACATATATGTTTGCTTTGGCGGATGAAGAGTGGGTAGTTGATTTGAAGAGAAGGAACTGAAACAATGAAAAGGAGGTCATCATTCATCAAGGATACGAGTGCGATTTCTCAACTTTGGTGCTTCTGAACCATTATCATGCCCCTTGTTCCCATGACCATCCAGTGAGTTCGTGGATGATTGAGTCTCCAGTTTTTTTCGGACGTCTCTGTTCGTCTTTGTAGAGTACTTACTTGAATCGGTATTTTCTGATTAGTTTTGTGCGACTAAAAATGCCAAAGAGAGAAAAACACACAGATGCGTGACACGTGCCAGCCAGTGGCGCACGAGCGGGGCGCAGGCAATCAGGTCGCGTCCATCCAAAACTGTAAAATTAAAACGGGAGAAAAGGGAACAATTGATGGAACAATTGCTTTCATTGATGAGATTGGGGTATATATACGCTGATACAAAGACGGTTACAAAAGAGATAGTTGCTACAAAGAGCAACCGACATAGCAGGGATTAACCCTTCAATTAATCTAATTAATTAATTCCTAACACTTCCCCTAATCAATGCTTGTCTTCAAATATATATCATTCTGATAAAGACTCCTCTTTGTATGTGTCTTTGAGAATGTTCATCATCTTCATCTTGTGAAAGCCTTTGTATAATCTTGAGAGTCTCCCCCAAAAACCCTGTGGAAAAAATATGAGGAGAATAGTGCAGATATTTTGCTAAAACTCCTTTAAACCCAGTGAGAAAATAATAAGGAGAAAAATGATGCAACATAGAATGTTTATTTTCTCTTGATAAGTCAAATTGAGAAAAACCTTTGAAGAAAGAGAAAACTCATTTGTGAGTTTAGAGAACAATTAATATGTCTTAAGTACTTCCTTTAAAAACCCAGTAGGGAAACTAGAAAGTATGACATATGATCTTTGATAAGATATTGCCTCATTAAAAACCGTTATGAGAAACATTGAGAGAAAACTCATATGTAAAAGAGTGCGATCAGTATGCGATTGAAAACTCCTTTAAAACCCAATGGGAAAAATGTAAAGAGAAAATTATTTGGCATATATGAGCACTTGTGTTTATACTGTGTCATTAAAAACCTTTTGTGAGAAACCATTAGGGAAAAATTCATGAAGGAAAAACGAGTACAATATATGCAATCTAATGATTTTTAACATGTTAGAGTTTGGGAGATTACTCAACCTGAACTTTACAAATCTACATGATCTATCATAGCAATTCAGTTGGCATGATCATGCCATTGTGAATACTCTGTTGGATATTCATGGTATTTTGTTTGCAAATTATTTCCTCATTTTTCTATAATTTGTGAGGATAAGAAATTTTCAAGAAATAATTTATGATATTGCTCTTCATATAACCTATAGGTAATTAATAACACAAGTGGTAACATCTTGATAAATCAAGTTTTGTGATTCTAATGAATCTCAACCACAAGATTTTGAGTGTGGTTAATCATTCTGTCGAGCCTTGCATATTTAGAAATTATGACAAAATGATAAGTGAAAGTTGCCCTTAAAGTCTATTCAGATGACTTCCATAAGAAGGCTATTCTAGCTAATTTAGTCATTGATATGGCATCTTGGGATCAATTAAAGAGCCAATATCATTATAAATATCATGGCCATATCTTGATTTTCCTGATGGAAATATTCAAGATTTATTGTGAGCTTGAGATATAAGTTGATAATCCTTATATCAACCATATACATTTTGTTGGGGTTGCACTATGAAAAAAGATAGCAAATACAGTGGCAGGCCTGACGTGGTTTGCAATTATATGAGTGCTTTAGCAATAGTGAGATATATAACTTGAGGTCCTAACATCACTTCATTGTCACCCCTAGGTATGAATGGATTTGTACCCTATTAGGGCAATATAACCATAGATGTCTTTTATTGGTAGGATATATCCACATTGAACTTCTCATATATGTTTTGGATATATACATATTGATATGTATTCTTGAGAAAATGTTCAAGTTGTAAACTTAAGCTAAATTTGGTTGAATCCAAATTTTCCGTCTTGAGATGATTTTGTGTATGTTTACGTCTTGTAAATACATTGATAATGAGGTCATTGATACGTCTCAAACGTATCTATAATTTCTTCTTGCTCCATGCATATTTTGTGTGATATTGCTATGATCTAGATACACTTTCATACACTTTTGATCATATTTGGACTAACTTATTAACACAGTGCACCACAGTGCCAGTTCCTGTTTTCTGTTATTTTTCTATTTCAGGTTCCCTCCATATTAAAAGTGCTCCAAAAATTCAGAAAAAATCAGATAAAAAACCAGCGTGAAGGAACCTTCCGGAATCACCTCGGTGGGGCCAGAGGGCCACCACCAGGGACCCATGCGACCACCTGGCGCGGCATAGGGTCTGGCCGCGCCGCGGGGGGGGGGGGGCCTGGACCCCTGGTGCCCCCTGGCTGCCCCCCTTCGCCTATTTATTCTCCGTGACGTGAAACCTCCGAAGACAGAACCATTTTTCGCGATCTCGCCTCTGTTCCGCCACCGCCGCGCTTCCAAGATCGGGAGCGCCAACAAACCTCTCCCCGGCACCCTGCTGATGACCCTCAATTGTAGGGGATCGAGATAGTCTTCGCGGGAAAGATAACCCAATTTATTGATTCGAAACAAGGGGAGCCAAAGAATATTTATAAGCTTTGACAGTTGAGTTGTCAAGTCAACCGCACCTAAAATATACTTGCTTGCAACAAAAGATTAATAGCAACGGTGATATGATAGCGATAGCGGCAACAACAAAAGTAAAACAGCAAACGCAACAACTAGTAACCAGCAGAATTAAAACACTGTAGGCTAGGGAGATGGATGGTTGGGCGCTGAATGGATGAGAGTGAACATGTAATAAATTCTAACATGGGGCAAGTCACACGGAAAAGCAATGATCATCTAGGTAAATATTAAACATTAGGCATGTATCCCGTAGGTAGTTGTGCGTGCTTGCAATAAGAACTTGCACACCATCTTTTGTCCTACAATCCCGCTACGAACGGGGCCAAAGGGAACTTATGGAGATTCAGGTTCTCCTGTCAAAGATCACCGGAACAAAGCAATAAACTCAATGGATACATGAAATCCTCAAATTATAGTCCATCCCCTTTGGTGTCCCAAGCTGTCACCTTTGGGATCGCCGGTTCCGGACCATAATAGATGCATACAACTCATAGATAGGATCAAGAACATAGATATACTCATGAAAACACAAGTGGTTCAGATCTTAAAACATGGCACTCGGGCCCAAAGTGACAAGCATTAAGAGAAACAAGTTGTAGCAAAGATGATAAACACCAAAGTAGATGCTAGGAAACATGCCCCCAACAATCTGACATGATCTAAATCATCCAATCCCTACCATCCCCTTTGCCTACAGTGGGGAATTACTCACACATGAGAACAAAAGTCATGGAGGGAGGATGGATTGGTGATGGTGATGACGATGGCGACGATCTCCGCTCTCCGGAGGCCAAATCAGCCTCCAGATTAGCCCTCCCGAGTAAGAACAGAGGGTGGCGGCGGCTCCACGACGGAAACTGGAAAAGTGACTTCTGTTCTGGGGTTTTCCCGTCACAAGAATAAATAAGGGCATCGATAGGGCACCATAGGAGGGGGGAGACCACCAGGCGGCCAGCTGGCGCGGCCAGGGGTGGGGCCGCGCCAGCAGGGCGCCTGGAGCCCCTGTGGCCCCCCTCTAGCCCCACTTCTGGTCAGTGGAAGCTTCAGGTGCGTGGATTTTTCCTGAATTTTCTGGGAATTTTCCGAGATACCTAAAAATACATTTTCCTGCACACAATAAAACCATACAGGCAGCTCTGCTGAAAACAACGTCAGTCCGGGTTAGTTTAGTTCAAATCATCACTACTAGGGAATGCCCTTTTAGTGGCGTCCTTTTTTCCTGTTTAGTGGCGCATTATGGATGCGCTAATAACTACAAGCCACTAATAAGGGCTTATAGGTGGCGCATTCTGGATGCGCCACCCCTAAGGCCCTTAGGCGTGGCGCATCTCAGAATTCACCACCTATAAGCTCTTAGGGTTTGCGCATTCTAAAAATGCGCCACTATTAAAAAAAATTTAAATTTGAAATTTTGAATCTGGATCTGGACAATGATTTTTTTTATTTTTTTTCTTAATCTGAGGTTAGTATGCTTAATGCCCGGTCACTATGCTTAATCTCAGGTCAAACTAAATTTCGTGGTCAAACTTCCCCGAGGGTCACCCATCCTAGCACTACTCTAGCCCCAGCGCGCTTAACTTCTCGGTTCTATTCAACTCCCACTCCAGCTCACCTAGCAGACACTTGTTGATATATCTAACATATAAATCCTATTAAACCATGTTGATGTCTAGGACCTTGTTAATGTTCATGGGTGTGCTAAAATTTTCAACATTTTTTTGAAACTTTCTCGATGGGACCATTAGCATATTTTGAAATTTTTTAAAAATTTGATTTTTTTTAAATTTTAAATTTTTTTTATGTTACTATCAAAAAATTTCAACTTTTTTTAAAAACTTCCCGATTGGTCCTCTAGCCTATTTTGAATTTAAAAAAAATAATTTTTTTTAAATTCAATTTTTTTTCTGTTACTAGTGGCGAATTTGGATATAAATTTTCGAGTAGATAATTTTTCATATAAAAAACTTTTTCATCGGAGGTCGTATGCAAAAGGTATGCCATTTTACAAAATTGTCGAGAGATTTTGGAAAAAAAGTCAAAATTCATATTTGTAAATTTTCCTAACAACTAGACCACATATCATATGGGAAATTTATTTTCTTTTATTTTTTTTGACATTTCTATTATTTTCTTCTATTTTTTTTTCAAATTGAAAAGGCCGTCCATAGGGGGGGTGTAATTGGGAATTTTCCCTCACAATTTTTTCTTAGTAGTGGCGCATATGCAAGATGCGCCACCCCTAAGAGCTTATGGGTGGCACATTCTGGATGCGCCACTAATAATTCATTAGGGATGGCGCATTTCCAGAATGCGCCACCCATAAGCTCTTAGGGGTGGCGCATTTCCAAAATGCGCCACCTATAAGGTTCTTATGGGTGGCACATTTATCCAAATGCGCCACGTATAAGGGGATCCTGGGCTGGCCCACTCTTAGGGGTGGCACATTTTGAAAAATGCGCCACCTATAAGGGCTTATAGGCGGCGCATTTTTTACCAGTGCGCCACCCCTTACAACATAGTGGCGCATTACATATAAAATGCACCACTAATAAGCTTTCCATGTATAGCTATTTCCCTAGTAGTGCATGCAAGAATGAGGGAAAAACAATAGCAAAGGTGTTTGGAAAAGTAGATACGTTTGAGACGTATCAACTCCCCGCAGCTTAGCATATTGCTTGTCCTCAAGCAATTCAGTTCAACGAACTGGACGCGACAAAGAAAACTTTGACAAACTCTTTTGCTTCATAAGATGTATATAAGCATGGACTACAAAAAGAGTTTAGCAAGTAACAAAACAATTCTATGAGGACAATGCACGAATCAATCCTTCTTTCAAGTGATCAATCACAAACAACCAAAAGTAAATAATATGCTGCCGAAAATCAAGACAAGATCACAATGCACATAGCTTGAACATACTAGAGTGGTATCTCGCTAGCCTCCATGAGTGAAGCAAAACATAAATGCAGAAACTCCTCCAGAGTTTTAAAGGAGACTAGAACTAAGAATTTCAGAACAAGCAATATCACAATCATGCAGAAGACAATGTGGTACTTTGGGACAATGCATGTTACACTAAGAATGACAATTATGCTCTCAATAGTTGGTGCTTTTGAAGAAAGAAGTGGAGACTCTTGAACCATGGATTTTTGATGGCAAGGTTGAAAATCCGTGGTTGGAAGCAAAGGCTAAACATGTGCCAGATCTCTTGGTTTTGAAAACAGAGATAAAATTCTTTTGAGAAAAGCATCTTTCCAGTCAACGGTGAACGGTAAAGGTCTCAATATCTCCCATGCCAACCATATTAATGCTTTTGCTTACACTTTTGTTCCCATTTCCATAAATCCTTTGACGGTCTATGGTACCCTTTTATTTTTCCTCAAGTATGGAAGGAAGTTCCCGTTCCATCTATCATTAGCAGCATTTTGTCCATTTCATTCCATCATCAAGTATGGGGGAGGTGTAACTTTTTTTTATTGACTAGTTAAAACTTCCGTAAAAATATTTTTGGCATGGTAGATACCGATTTTCCCTCACTGCACCATGAGCTTGTAAGTTTACAAAAGGGAAGATTTTGAATAAATTTTGAGATGGCACAAGAAAGTCTAAGTTAGGGGTGGCCTGTAAATACCACATATAGGAAGGTATGGTGGACTCAAGTGGAAAAACTGGTTTGAAAGGGAGTTTGGATGCACAAGCAGAATTCCTCTTAGTGCGAGTGAAGGCTAGCAAAAGACTGGGAAGCGACTAACTAGAGAGCAATAATTATCATAATCATGCAGAGCGACAAAGCAACATTGAATCGGTCATGAAAGTGATATAACTATTCTGAAATAAAAAGATCATCAAGGCATGATAGACATTTTAGTCATAAACATGTGTGAACATTTGCCAAGTCAATCCAAGAATTCTCCGAAGGGAAATACCACTTCAATATGCCAAACCATGAACAATGCAATGCATGTAAATCATTTCGACAACACATTATGCACTCTAGCTATTTGAGATCATCCACAAAGAAAGCATGAACCACTGGGAAAGCATTGTAAACATAGCACTATGTCGCTACAAGATGTTCTCTAGATCATAAGTACAGGCATATGTAAAAAAGTAGAAACAAGAAGAGTTCATACCGGTTTTCCTTGTTGCTTCCTTCCGTCGATCTTCGTCAATGATATGTCCAAAATGCATCACTATTTTATATCGTAATTCGTCCTTATTCATTGATATATTTCACATTACGATGATGTTCTTATGTTGTTTTGGCTTGTTTTACACAGTTTGCAACTTTCCAGTGCCGAAGCAGCATACGCAGGATTCAGCGGTAAAAAGTGGACGCTGAGTTGCTGAAGAAGAACACCTTCAAATTACCTGAAAATCTACGGAGGGTGTTTTTGGGAGGATTGACTAAGACATGCAAAAGAGGGACCAGAGGGGGGCCACAGGGTGCCCAGGCGGCCACCTGGCGTGGCCCCCACCCTGGCCGCCCCGGGAGGGCGCCTGGAGCCCTGGGACCACCCCAGGCTCCCCCCTCTGGCCTATATACTCTTCTTCATCCGGAAACCCTAAAAAGAGGAGTTTTTATGGAGTTCCGCCGCTGCTCCGTGGAGGAAACTTACAGAGAAGAAAAGGGCTCTTTGCCGGGCAGATTCCGCCGAGGAGACCACCTCCCGGAAGGGGAGATCATCGCCATCGTCATCACCATCGTCACGGGCATCATCGAGATCATCATCGACATCATCCCCAACATCAGCACCATCTTCATCTTCATCCAATCTCATCTCACAATTGCAACTTGCATTGTAACTCATACTATCTATCCTCTCTACTCTACCGGTGTTGATTACTACTTTGTGGTGAATGCTATTGAGTTTTGTTGGAGAAATATCATTATGACCAGATTGTTTACCACCTATTTATCACCTCTGATCATGATCTCTTTTATGTCCTGTGAGTAGTTACTTTAGTTCTTGAGGACATGGGAGAAGTATTGTTGTTAGTAGTCATATGATGTTGAAGTAATATGTGTTGTTTGATATTTAAGTTGCGTTGTCATTTTCCTAGTGGTGTTGTGTGAGTCGAACACTCAATACTTCGCCTTATTAAGGACCTAGGGGAATACATTGTGTATAAAGAATTCTTACTGTGGGTTGCCGGAGTGACAAAAACCTGAACCCCAGTTTGCACACTTTTGCACAAGGGAATAGTGGATCCTCGATCGCATTCTGTGGTTAGGCTTTGACTTAATTTGTACCTTGTATTTGCGGATGCTTGCAAGTTGTTTAATCATAAGAGTGCACTTATCTTAGTCTAGAAGGTGTGCTAGCATAGATCCACCCACTCAACACTTATCAACACAAAACATGTTATCAATACGGAATATGGCGAAAGCACATGACTACCCTCTCCATGTGTCCTCAAGAACGCTTTAGTCTTTATAAGTTCAGTTGACAAGCTTATCCTTTGCTCAAAAGTATTGGGCCACCTGCTGCTCCTCATCACCATTTACTTTGCTTTCTTTTGTCTTATTGTTGCTTATACCAAAAACCCCTAAAAAGTTATCTTTCAGTACTTGCAGTTATTACTTGTCCAAAATCACTTATCAATACCTTTCGCTCCTCGTTGGGTTCGACACTCTTACTTATTGAAAACGCTGCAATAGATCCCTTATGGTTGTGGGTCATCAAGTACCGTTTTATGGCGCCATTGCCGGGGAGCATAGCGCTATTGGTAAGTGAAGCTGGTAAGGAATTTTTTATATTGCTGTTTCTATTTTGCTATTGATGCTCTTTTTTCATATGGACAACCTAGCTATTGGATCGTTGCTGACGGGGAAACGCCCCACATCTGTGGTGGTTGTTCCTCCCCTACTGAAATTGTGCCTTATAAAATACCAGCTGGTATTATCGATTGTGTTTTGGCTAATCGTTATGTAGGAGACAGACATCCCGGTGAACACTTGCTATATTTGTCACAACTATGTTCACTATTTAAGCTTGCAGGTGTATCAATGGAGTTTGTTATGAGGAAATTGTTCTCCGTATCGCTTATAGATAAAGCTTCATATTGGTATAAGCTTCTCGATAACTCACATTTTCTTGATTGGCAAGAGCTTATGTCTCTCTTTTATACCAAGTTCTATCCTCTTGATGAAATTCATCGAGACAGAAACTATGTCTATAACTTTAGATCTCGTGACGGGGAAAGCATCTCTCAAGCTTGGGGGAGATTGAAATCCCTAATGCTCAAATGTCCTATTCATGAGCTCCCCAAGGAAATTATATTTACAAATTTGTATGCTAGACTTTCTCGTCGAGATAAGGAGATTCTAGATGCCTCCTCTAGTGGGGTATTTCAGACGAAAAGCGTTGAAGAAAGATGGGATCTCGTTGAAAGGATCCAGAAGAATACCGAAGATTGGGAATTAGATAAAGGTATTGAACCCACTATAAATTATGAGCATGATTATATAGAGAGCTATGTGAAAACTGATTACTTTAATACCTTTTTCTCTAAGATTGGTCTTGATTCTCATCTAATGATTGATTTTTGTAAGGACTTTTCCTCTCATGTTGACTCTTCTAGGAAGAAGAAGGATCAGCATCATAAACCCTCCAAAGAAGTACCTATTGATATTCATGTTGCTGACCCTATTTTGCCTGCAGTTATATATGAAAAAAAACCTTTTCCCGCAAGGATAAGGGAGCACTCTTTTGTGACAGGCATAATAAATAAAAGTGAGAGAAGAATTGATGAGCCTGAGGACCAGATCAAGGTCGATCCTCAAGTTGCATTGGTTAAGGATCTTGTTACCAATGATGCTTTAGATTCCAATATAAATTTTTGTGCTGTTTCCACTAACCTTGTCACAACCAATAATAAAGGCCCAATTTCAGGTACTCCAGTAGTATCTGTTAAAATAGGAGATCACAATTATTATGGGCTATGCGATTTGGGATCGAGTGCCAGTGCTATCCCGTGTTCACTTTATCAAGAGATCAAGGGTGAGATTTCACCTTATGAACTTGAAGAAGTTGATGTTACTATTCATCTTGCAAACAGAGAAACTATCTCTCCTATCGGAATTGTGAGAGACGTTGAAGTCTTACGCAGAAAGGTAAAATATCCTACCGACTTTCTAGTACTTGGTTCAGTAAGGGATAATTTTTGTCCTATTATTTTCGGTAGACCTTTTCTTAGAACTTGTGGAGCTATAATGATTGCAAGAAAGGTAAAGTTTCTGTTGAATTCAATGGTGAGCCATATGAATTTAACTTTTCTAAGTTCTTTAAGCAGCCTCATGGTACTAATTTTCCTAGTAACGATAAGATTATTGAAGATATTGCTTCCATTGATATTCCTCCTAATGATCCTTTGCAGCAATATATGGAAGACCACGAGAATGATTTGCATATGCAGAAGAAAAATGAGCTGGACGAAATAATCTTAAGACAACCTGCTATCCTAAAGCACAACCTTCCAGTTGAGCCTTTGGGAATTTTATCGAAACCAAAAGGAGATCCAGTGTTTGATCTTAAACCTCTTCCCGATACGCTCAAATATGCTTATTTAGATGAAAAGAAAGTATATCCTGTTATTATCAATTCTAACCTTTCAGGGTATGAAGAAGAGCGACTATTGGAAGTACTTCGCAAACATCGAGGTGAAATTGGCTATACCCTTGATGACTTTAAGGGGATTAGCCCATCTATTTGTGAACATACCATCAACCTTGAGCCTGATGCTAAACCAGTTGTTGATCATCAACGACGGTTGAATTCAAAAATGATGGATGCTGTAAGGACTGAGATTCTCAAGCTTCTAGCCGCAGTTATTATCTACCCTATAGCTGATAGTAAGTGGGTATGCCCGGTTCATTGTGTTCCAAAGAAAGGAGGTACAACTGTGGTTCCTAATGATAAGAATGAACTAATACCTCAGAGAATTATTATTGGATATAGAATGTGTATTGATTACAGGAAGCTGAACAAGGCAACCAGGAAGGACCACTACCCATTGCCGTTCATCGACCGAATGCTTGAAAGGTTATCCAAAAATACTCACTTTTGTTATCTTGATGGTTATTCTGGCTTCTCTCAAATTCATGTTAACACTGCTGATCAAGAGAAGACCACTTTTACTTGTCCCTATGGTACTTATGCTTACAGGCGTATGCCTTTTGGTTTATGTAATGCCCCTTATACTTTTAAATGGTGTATGTCTGATATCTTCCATGGTTTTTGTGAAGAAATTGTGGAGGTATTCATGGATGATTTCTCCGTCTATGGAACCTCTTTTGACCATTGTCTCCACAACCTTAATAAAGTTTTGCAGAGATGTGAGGAGACAAATTTGGTGCTTAACTGGGAGAAGTGCCACTTTATGGTCAACGGGGGAATTGTTCTTGACCACAAGATTTCCGAGAGGGGAATTGAGGTGCACAGGGCCAAGATCGAAGCAATTGACAGGATGCCCTATCCAAGGGACATCAAAGGTATTCGAAGTTTTCTCGGTCATGCTGGTTTCTATAGAAAATTTATTAAAGACTTTTCTAAGACTTCAAGACCCCTCACTAATATTCTCCAGAAGGTTGTTCCTTTTGTTTTTGATGAATATTGTAAGGAAGCCTTCGAAGTTCTTAAGAAAGCTTTAATAACCGCTCCTATAGTACAACCACCTGATTGGAATTTACCTTTTGAAATTATGTGTGATGCTAGTGATTTTGCTGTAGGAGCTGTTTTAGGGCAAAAGGTTGATAAGAAATTGAATGTTATATATTATGCTAGCAAAACCCTTGATAGTGCTCAAAAGAATTATGCTACTACTGAGAAGGAAATCTTAGCAGTAGTGTTTGCTTGTGATAAGTTTAGGCAGTATATTGTTGATTCTAAGGTTATTATTCATACTGACCATGCTGCCATTAAGTATCTTATGGAGAAGAAGGATGCCAAACCAAGACTCATTCGATGGGTACTCCTTCAAGAATTTGATTTGAAGATTGTCGATAGGAAAGGAGCAGACAATCCGGTGGCGGATAATATTTCAAGGATGGAAGATATACCGCATGATCCCATTCCAGTCAACGATAGTTTTCCAGACGAACAACTAGCTATTGTAAAAGTACAATCTCTCTCCGATCCTTGGTTTGCAGATTAAGCTAACTTTATCGTTGCAAAGTTTTTGCCTCCAGGTCTAAAATTTCAGCAAAGGAAGAAGTTCTTCCACAATTTGAGGCATTACTTTTGGGATGACCCACATCTTTTCAAAGAAGGTCCAGATGGGATCGTGAGGAGATGCATACCGGAACACGAGCAGAAGGACATTCTCAGACAATGTGACGATAGTCCATATGGAGGACATCATGCCGGTGAGAGGACCGCTCATAAGGTTCTTCAATCAGGTTTTATTGGCCTACTCTCTTTAAGGATGCTAGAAATTATGTCTTATCCTGTGATAAGTGTCAGGGAGTTGGTAATATTAGTAGAAGGAATGAGATGCCTAGGAATTACTCTCTAGTGATTGAGCCTTTTGATTGTTGGGGTTTTGATTTTATGGGTCCTTTTCCTCCCTCGCACAAGTACACTCACATTTTAGTTGTTGTGGATTATGTAACCAAGTGGGTAGAGGCAATCCCCACTGAAAGTGCTGATCACAAAACATCTTTGAAAATGCTCAAGGATGTATTTTTTCCTAGGTTTGGGGTACCCAGGTACCTCATGACTGACGGGGGTTCACACTTTAAGCATGGAGCTTTTAGAAAAGCTTTAGCCAAGTACGATGTCAATCATAGAATTGCTTCACCGTACCACCCTCAAACTAGTGGGAAAGTTGAGCTCACCAATAGAGAGATCAAGTTGATCTTACAGAAGACAGTTAATAGAAATAGAAAAGATTGGTGAAATAAGTTAGGAGATGCTTTGTGGGCGTATAGAACCGCTTACAAAAACACCATGGGCATGTACCCCTATAAGATGGTCTATGGCAAGGCTTGCCATTTTCCATTAGAATTAGAACACAAAGCTTTCTGGGCTATTAGAGAGCTTAATGCTGACCCCAAATTAGCTGGTGAAAAGCGCCTCATGAACTTGACTTCTTTAGATGAGTGGAGAAGTGAAGCTTACGAGAGCGCTAAAATGTTCAAGGAAAAGGTAAAGAAGTGGCACGATAGGAGGATTCTGAAACGTGAATTTAATGCTTGGTGATAAAGTTTTGTTGTTTAGATCCCGTTTCAGGTTTTCTCTAGGTAAACTACTTTCCAGGTGGGAAGGGCCATTTCATATTGAAGAAGTCTACCGCTCGGGTGCAATCAAGATTAACAATTTCGAAGGCACCAAACCTCAAGTTGTGAATGGGCAAAGACTTAAGCATTACATAGCAGGAGACCCTGTCAATGTTGATGTGGATTTGGTATACACAACAACTCATGAAGAACATGTTGCAACCCTGTTTCAGACACCACCAGAAGCAGAATAAGGAAAGGTATGTATTACGGTAAGGAAACATCGCGAACCGCCATAAAAATCCCATATTAAGAGTTTTTGTAAAATTAGGAAAATTTGAGGCCTAAGTGGAGCCGGAGACAAGCTCCAGGAGGACCAGGCGCCCCCTGGCGCGGCCTACCCCTTGGCCGCGCCGGGAGGCCGCCTAGGCACCCAAGAGTCCGTCTCCGACACCACTTTGGCTCGTTACCTTCCTTTTTGTGCAGAAAATTTTCTATATATTTTCCCGGATTGTTCCGGCAACGTATCTCGTGATTTCGTGTGTTTTCTTTTCGATCTGTTTCTGCCAGAAAATCCTTCAGCTAGACCTAGGTTCCATGGCTTCCCCAAGTTCCCCCAAGGACAAGTTCGTCGTCAATGTCATCAACCCTTACCTCGCTGAGGTGAAGAAGCACCCCCAGATCCTTCGTGTGGAGGATAGTGTCCTCCACAAGGAGGATCTGAAGGGACCAGTCAAGGAAGGGAGCACCGAGGAGCGGCTGAAGGAGATGGAACATGAGGTCTTCAAGTTCAAGAAGATGGTGGAGCGTGGTGTTGAAGCTAACTTCGACATCATGAACGAAATAGAGGTTTCCCACAAGAAGGAGATGAAGGAGATGTGGTCAAGTTTGGCCACACTAGAATAAAAAGTTTATGAGCTTCAATCACAGATCTATGATCTGCAGAACCAGAACTGTGAGTATGAACTTAAGTTCTTATGCATAGGTTTGGGTGCTGAGTGAAGGATCCTGGAGACGGGAATGTCCTTCGAGACTGGAGAACCTCTGCCTTGGAAGCCCTTCGCCAAGGAGTACGTGATCAACAAGAACAAGAATGAGGAGTAAATCTCCTTGGGTAATGGCATCCCCTTAGCTTGTCCCAAGCTTGGGGGAGTTCCCGGTATCTTTATCTTTTTCTTTTTCTTTTAGAGTCAAGTAGATTCGTATCATGTCTAGGGAAGTTATCTTATAAAATAGGTGTTTGCATTGAGGTCTATCACTCCTTTTTGGAGAGTTATGTATCCGTGAGTGTGGAGTCGTCTATGATGGAATATTAATGAGAAGTCTATTGATTCCTTCGCTGCACTCGGTATTCTCTTCATGCAATCGACCTTATGATGATTCTGATGGGGAGTGTTGACATTATATCAGGTATGGCCTTGAAAACTTTATTTAATCTTGGCAAACATAGATTTGGTCATAACAACAAGCATGATTTTCTCAAAGTAGCGACATAGCCAAAACCTTTATGTTATTATGCTTGAAGTGTTATGTTGACAAGGAAGACAACTTGATGTGCTATGCTTATTTTAATGTTTATGCTTTATATTGCTTTGCATCTAAGTCATCATCAATTGTCTGTTCTCTCAAAGCCTTTGCTAGCCAAACCTCTGTACTAAGCGGAATTCTGATTGTGCATCCATACCCTGAAACCAATATCTTCCATATGAGTCCACCATACCTTCCTATTCGTGGTATTCCACTACCACTCCTAAAGTATAGAATTTATGTGTTATCCTTAAATGTTCAAAATCTTCTATTTTGTGCCCCCGTTTTAGCTCATGAGGAAGTAGTAATTAATGCATGATCTTCTTAAGTTGGACAAGTTTTATCCCGGGATTGCATGTCTATCTGCAAACCCCTAATACGATGAGGAATTGGCATGAGTGCGCCCAGATCATAAAAGATAATACAACAAACAAACCCTCCTTCACGCTTTGTTCATGAGAAATCAGAAAACTTTGGAAGTGATAAACAAAGGAGATTGCAGGGATGTGATCGTCCCCGTGTGGGAGCCGTTCCTCGAAACTTGTCCAATTTGAGAAGCAATTGAGTTATCTATTAGCATTCTTTGACAAATCATGCACCTCTCAAAACATGTTTTCATTCTTTTTGATTTAAGGATAACACATGAGTTTTCCCTACTTCCCTAGAGCAGGGCCTATCTTTTAGTTTTATTTTGAGTCAGTTATTCCTACTTCTTTCTATTCTTAAAGAGAGCAGACACTTGATGTGACAATGATTCATTCATATAAAGCTGCATTAAGATCTGTCTTACCGCATCCTTGTTGACATTATCATTTGATAAGTAAGTTGTTTGTTAAGCCTGGTTGAAGCAAACATCTTCCCTTGTGTTAACATTTTCACTTCGTGCCTAACAACATGTTCTTTCAAAAGCTTCAATTCATCTCATAAAAATATAGAAAGAAAGAGCAAAAGTAAAAGCTATTAGTTGTTCTTTGACCAAAGGACTTGTTTTCCATGATTTGATGAGTTTCCTTAGCCCTACTCTTGATTATAATTGTTATTACTCTTTCATAAGGGCCCTATGAGTTGAAGATTGCTGTTGAGGATGTTTGTGCTTGGTGAAGAAATCATGATGCTTCTTGTCCGTATTCTATTTATCGACACTTCACTCTCTAAACTTGTGGATAGGTTTACCGAGCTCAGTTTTCGCTTGGGGACAAGCGAGGTCTAAGCTTGGGGGAGTTGATACGTCCAAAATGCATCACTATTTTATATCGTAATTCGTCCTTATTCATTGATATATTTCACATTACGATGATGTTCTTATGTTGTTTTGGCTTGTTTTACACAGTTTCCAACTTTCCGGTGCCGAAGCAGCAGACGCAGGATTCAACGGTAAAAAGTGGACGCTGAGTTGCTGAAGAAGAACACCTCCAAATTACCTGAAAATCTACGGAGGGTGTTTTTGGGAGGATTGATGAAGACACACAAAAGAGGGACCAGAGGGGGGCCACAGGGTGCCCAGGCGGCCACCTGGCGCGGCCCCCACCCTGGCCGCGCTGGGAGGGCGCCTGGAGTCCTGGGACCACCCCAGGCTCCCCCTCTGGCCTATATACTCTTCGTCATCTGGAAACCCTAAAAAGAGGAGTTTTTACGGAGTTCCGCCGCCGCTCCGTGGCGGAAACTTACAGAGAAGAAAAGGACTCTCCGGCGGGTAGATTCCGCCGAGGAGATCACCTCCCGGAAGGGGAGATCATCGCCATCCTCATCACCATCGTCACGGGAATCATCGAGATCATCATCGACATCATCCCCAACATCAGCACCATCTTCATCTTCATCCACTCTCATCTCACAATTGCAACTTGCGTTGTAACTCGTACTATCTATCCTCTCTACTCTACCGGTGTTGATTACTACTTTGTGGTGAATGCTATTGAGTTTTGTTGGAGAAATATCATTATTACCAGATTGTTTACCACCTATTTATCACCTCTGATCATGATCTATTTTATGTCTTGTGATTAGTTACTTTAGTTCTTGAGGACTTGGGAGAAGTCTTGTTGTTAGTAGTCATACGATGTTGAAGTAATATGTGTTGTTTGATATTTAAGTTGTGTTGTCATTTTCCTAGTGGTGTTGTGTGAGTCGAACACTCAATACTTCGCCTTATTAAGGACCTAGGGGAATACATTGTGTATAAAGAATGCTTACGGTGGGTTGCCGGAGTGACAGAAACCTGAACCCCAGTTTGCACACTTTTGCACAAGGGAATAATGGATCCTCGATCGTATTGCTGTGGTTAGGCTTTCCCTTAATTTCTACCTTGTATTTGCAGATGCGTGCAAGTTGTTTAATCAGAAGAGTGCACTTATCTTAGTCTAGAAGGTGTGCTAGCATAGATCCACCCACTCAACACTTATCAACACAAAACATGTTATCAATGGGGAATATGGCGAAAGCACATGACTACCTCTCCATGTGTCCTCAAGAACGCTTTAGTCTTTATAAGTTCAGTTGCCAGGCTTATCCTTTGCTCAAAAGGATTGGTCCACCTACTGTTCCTTAGCACCATTTACTTTGCTTGCTTTTGTCTTATTGTTTCTTATACCGAAAACCCCTAAAAAGTTATCTTTCAGTACTTGCAGTTATTCCTTGTCCAAAATCACTTATCAATACCTTTCGCTCCTCGTTGGGTTCGACACTCTTACTTATCGAAAATGCTGCAACAGATCCCTTACGGTTGTGGGTCAACAGTAATTACTACCTTGTCACTTGCAAGATCGAACGTGGGAAATATAATCAAATGCCATTACGGACTCGAGTTGAATTCTGAAAATAAAGAAAACTAAAGAGAGAAAGGAAATCTTTTTGGATTTTTCAAAGGTTTAACGAAATCAAAAGAAAAGAGAAATATTTTTGTTATTTTTAAAATTAAAATAGCAAAGAAGAACGGGCAAAAACTTCAAAGAGATCAAAGCGAACAAAATAAAGCGGATAATACAGTGGAAAAGGGAGAAGGGCACGTACTCACCCAAGCTTAGGCTTTTGGCCTAAGTTGGTAACAGCTACTGCCCCCAGGAGCCTCCTGCTCCAGGGTGGTACGGGTAAGTCCATGAGTCGTATGAGCCCTCCGGTGCATACACCGAAGTCCTCGGGTCCTCCCATGAGGAAGGTCCTGCGCTCCAAGCAGAGGAAGACCCCTCACCAAACTGGGTGACAGTCTCCCCCTAGAAAGGTGGGAACTCACCATGCTCCTCCTCTTCGGGCACAACCCCCTTGGTGGGGTTATGCAACTGATACTAGGCCATGAACGCATCAAACTGGACATCATTGAAGGACCATCCGTTCCTGCAGGTACAATGAAACAAAAGTGGTGCAGGTAGACGGATCTCTCGAGTAATAGTCTTTTCAAACCTCAAAATATAAACAAGGTTACCAAACTCGGAAGTCGTGGTAACAAACTTATTACTCTTCTTAGCAGCAAGATAAGGACTTGTGTAAGAAAAGGGAACATCATCAGGATGCGTGGTGCAGTCAAAATACTCAAGGATAAGTGTGGCGTAAACGCCATGAAATAAATCACCCTTATTACCATTCAAAGCAAGGCGACGAGCAATTAAGGCACCCACATTATAATCACTCCTACCAGAGAGGGCGTTCGCATAGATAGCGAAATCTGGTGAAGAACCGTTGCTCGTGTTGTCACGAGCCAACACCCCTCTAGCAATAAAATACGCAAAATACCTGAGGTGGGGGAATAAGATGCTGGAAATCTTTGTACGCCGGATATCCCTCGTCTCCTGGCTACAAAGAGAGTCAAAGAGAGTCCTCAACTCAGAGGGCTTAGTGTTCATCCTCGCCGTCTGACCAATGTTCGGCACACCTATAATTTCACAAAATCTTGCCAAGGACATGGATTATAACCGAAACTATTAATAAAATAGGAGGTGAGCCTTTTATACTGTACCACACGGCATACTGCTAGCCGTGTCAAACCTGCATTGGCGCAAAGGCCATAAAATTCCTCCTTGATTCCTGCAGCTTCAAGAAAATCATTGCACGGATACATCATTGCGCATGATGGACTCGTATTTTCCAACAACTCTAGGGGCACATGATCATCGTTGTAGCTCACCCTAGCAGCTGAGGGCGAAGCTGCAGGTCTAGTAACTCGATCGGAGCGCTCGGGCTTCTTCTTCCCAAGCCACCCCTTAGCTTTTCCGAGCAAACTCATTTCTGAAATTTTTGACAATTCACAAAAACAAGGATTTAAGCAAGATGAGTTGAGGCAAACTACTCTACTCACTTAACTAAGGCATAAACTTGCATGAAAACTTGGAAAATAAATTTCTACACATGCATGCAAGCTCATATAAACAACACCAATATCTACTAAATACTCACAAATGAAGACACCAATCAAAAATATAATTGGAGGGGTGGAGGAGTTGCATACCAGGGAGTATTTGCTCAAACTCTCAGCTCAAATGATGTGCTGTAGAGAGAGATCGAAAATCGCCTCCAAGAACAGAAAGAACGCAAGAAGAAGTGCAGAACTCGTGTTTTTGGAGAGAGAGGAAGAAGGAGGAAGAAGAAATACCTGGAGATGGGGCCTGTGTGCCCCAGGCGCCCTGTGGGCGCGGCCAGGGGGCTGGCCGCGCCAGCTGGCTGCCTGGGCCACTGGTGCCCCCTGGTCAGCCCTGCCCCTGAGTCACTCTCGACGTGGAAATTATTATTATTATTTTTCTGGATTTTTTCTGAAAACTTCACTGTTGAAAAAATTTCGGAGTTCAAAAAGGTCTTATGATTGGTGTAGAAAGGTTGATCAAGTCTTACCAACGAAACGGCGATATATAGAGTAGAAAGCTTCACCTCTTATGAAGTGATCATTGCAACTTTACTTTAATGGACATTGTCCCCACCATAATGGTTTTGTATTTTTGGTGCACATGTAGAGGATAATCCCATTCTCCAATCTTCACGGTCTCGATATTCCCTATAGAGTTAAGGCCATTCCTTTTGTCGATCTTCTTCGGAAAATACCGTGTGTTCTTTATCATCAACGTTGAAGGTAACCTTTCCTTTATTGCAATCAATAATAGCACTTGCGGTATTAAGAAAAGATCTACCAAGAATAATGGACATGCTCCCATCTTCGGGCATGTCAATCACAACAAAATCAGTAAGGATTAAGCAATTAGCAACTTTAATGGGAACATCCTCGCAAATACCAATCGGGACGGCTGTTGACTTGTCAGCCATCTGAAGAGAGATATCTGTAGGGATTAGTTTGTCTAAATATAGCCTCTTATAAAGAGAAAAATGCATGACACTCACCCCTGCTCCGATATCTCATAAAGCAGTTTTGACATAATTATTCTTTATGGAGCAAGGAATGGTGGGTATACCTGGATCACCAAGCTTCTTAGGAATCTTGCCACTGAAAGAGTAGTTAGCAAGCATAGTAGATATTGCCTCATTAGGAACTTTTCTTTTATTAGTAACAATATCTTTCATATATTTGGAATAAGGAGGTAACTTAGTAGCATCAGTCAAGGGAATTTGAATAAAAAGAGGTTTCATCCATTCACAAAATTTATTATAATGCTCTTCTTCTTTGGATTTGATAAACATACCTAGAAAGGGCATGGGTTTCTGTACCCATGGTTCTCTTTCCTTCCCATGTCTTCTTGCGATGAAATCTTCTCTAGTATACTTCTTGCGTTTGTCGGGTGCTTCTTCTTCTTGCACCTCGGGAGGATCATTCTTCTCCTTATCTTCTTCGGGCTCAGCACCGTCTTCGGTTTCAGCATCGGAGGTAGATATGCTGTTAGGATCAACAGTGGGTTCTTCACTTGTAGTTGGATCATTGGAGTTGTCAGCTTCCTTGTGTTTCTTCTTCTTCTTTTTCTTATTTGGAGAGCTAACAACCTCGTCTTCTACCTGCACTTGAGAATCTTGCTCGATCCTCTTTGGACGCCCCTCGGGATAGAGAGGGTCCTGGGTGTGTGTTCCACCCCTGGTCTTTATACCAAAAGCTTGTATATCCTGTTTGGCATTATTAGCAAGCAAATATTTTTGCACATTAGATATCTGTTCAAGCTGAGTTTGAACCATATGAAAATGCTTAACAAGACATTTAACATCATTAACTGTTCTTTGAAGAACATCAAGTGAACTTTTGATAGCAAGGGTATTATCATGCAAATGATTTTGTATCCTCTCATTAAAATGGTCTTGCTTAATAATAAAATTATAAAGCTCATCTAAACATTGATCGGGAGGCTTACCTTTAGGGATGTCACTTTCAGTAAAATCAAATAGAGAGTGTACCTCTACCAAGGGAGGATGAGTAGCAGGCTCACACAACTTCTCTATAGGAGGTAGATTCTTCACGTCTTCGGCTTTAATGCCTTTCTTCTTTATGGACTTCTTTGCCTCTTGCATATCTTCGGGGCTTAGGACAAGCATGCCCCTCGTCTTTGGTGGTGGAGGTGGTTCAGGGACCGACCAATCTTCGCGGTTCTTGGCAATATTGCCCATCCATTCTTCAGCATCGTCCGGTGTTCTTTCCCTGAAAACACAACCAACACAACTATCTAGATAGTTTCTAGATTCATTGGAGGGAGGTGCTCATCCTGCAACTATTTAAACTTATAAATTCTTTGCAAAGCAGCATGTTGCATATGAGCAGGAAAATATTTATCGACAAAGAATTGAGCTAAGTCCTGAGGACTCTTAATGGAACCATAAGGCAGTGCATCATACCATGCTTTAGCGTATTCCTTCAAAGAGAAAGGAAAAAGCTCAGCCACAAAAAAATTCGTATCCGCTCATTAGTAGTAAATAAGCTAACCAAATCAGTGAGTTTGGTCAGGTGTGCTATAACATCGTCATTTTCTCAGCCATAAAAGGGGCCAAGTTCGGCTGTAGATATAAGTGAAAGATCAACAGAGAAATCATAGTCAGGATCAGTGATGCATATAGGGGATGTAGCAAATTCAGGATCAGGAATAATCTTGTTCTTCATGGAGTGCTTTTCAAGAAACTTCTTAATAGCACCAGGGTCAGAGTCGACACACCCTGTGAGTTCCTTGCAAAAATCATCATCAAGAATAACATAATCATCATCAAGGATTCTCTCCTTTAGTTTATCTAAGTCTGGGTAACCAAAGGTTTTGCAAGTAGGAATATAGGTAGCAGGAGTCTCAGTCTCGGACTGTGCTGCAACCTTAGCAATCTGAGCTTCAAGATAGTGACCAAGAAAACTAGTATCATCAAGATTAGTGGAAGCATCATAAAAAGTATCGGACATAGTAATAGACTCAGTGGAAGTAGCATGTGGTGGTGGTGGTGAAGCAAACTTACTTATAACGGAAGGTGAATCAAGCGTAGCACTGGTACTCAGAATAGTACCTTTTCTCGTAGTAGATGGTAAGATCGGAACCTTGGGGTCTCCTTTCTTACCCATAGCGGATGAAGTGCAGCAGGAAAAATGCTTCAAGTAGACTTGTAAATATTGCTATGATCCCCGGCAACGGCGCTAGAAAATAGTACTTGATGACCCTCAACTGTAGGGGATCGAGATAGTCTTCGCGGGCAAGATAACCCAATTTATTGATTCGACACAAGGGGAGCCAAAGAATATTTATAATCTTTGGCAGTTGAGTTGTCAATTCAACCGCACCTGAAATATAATTTCTTGCAACAAAAGATTAATAGCAACGGTGATATGATATCGATAGCGGCGACAACAAAAGTAAAACAGCAAAAGCAACAACTAGTAACCAGCAGAATTAAAACACTGTAGGATATGGAGATGGATGGTTGGGCGCTGCATGGATGAGAGTGAACATGTAATAAATTCTAACACGGGGCAAGGCACATGGAAAAGCAATGATCCTCTAGGAAAATATCAAACATTAGGCATGTATCCCGTAGGTAGTTGTGCGTGCTTGCAATAAGAACTTGCACAAGATCTTTTGTCCTACCATCCTGCTACGAACGAGGCCAAAGGGAACTTATGGAGATTAAGGTGCTCCTGTCAAAGAGCACCGGAACAAAGCAATAAACTCAATGGATACATGAAATACTCAAATTATAGTCCATCCCCTTTGGTGTCCCAAGCTGTCACCTTTGGGATCGCCGGTTCCAGACCATAATAGGTGCATAGAACTCATCGATAGGATCAAGAACATAGATATACTCATGAAAACACAAGTGGTTGAGATATGAAAACATGGCACTCGAGCCCAAAGTGACAAGCATTAAGAGCAACAAGTCATAGCAAAGATGATAAACACCAAAGTAGATGATAGGCAACATGCCCTCAACAATCTGACGAACTATTACATGATCTAACTCATCCAATCCCTACCATCACCTTTGCCTACAACAGGGAATTACTCACACATGAGAAGATAAGTCATGGAGGGAGGATGGATTGGTGATGGTGATGACGATTAGCCCTCCCGAGGAAGAACAGAGGGTGGAGGAAGCTCCGCCACGGAAACTGGAAAAGCGACTTCTGTTCTGGGGTTTTCTCGTCACGAGAATAAATAAGGGCACCAGTAGGGCACCAGAGGAGGGGGGAGTCCCCTAGGCGGCCAGCCGGGGCGACCAGGGGTGGGGTCGCACCAGCAGGGCACCTGGAGCCCCTGTGTCCCCCTCTGGCCCCACTTCTGGTCCGTGGAAGCTTCGGGTGCGTGGATTTTTCCTGAATTTTCTAGGAATTTTCCGAGATACCTAAAAATCCATTTTCCAGCACACAATAAAACCATACAGGCAGCTCTGCTGAAAATAGCGTCAGTCCGTGTTAGTTTAGTTCAAATCATGCAAGAATGAGGGCAAAACAATAACAGAAGTGTTTGAAAAGTAGATACGTTTGAGATGTATCACCTGCCGGAGGTACGATTGACCTCCGGGATCTTCCCCTCCACCATGGTGATACGTCCCAAACGTATCGATAATTTCTTCTTGCTCCATGCATATTTTTTATGATATTGCTATGATCTAGATACACTTTCATACACTTCTGATCATATTTGGACTAACCTATTAACTCAGTGCACCCCAGTGCCATTTTCTGTTTTCTTTTGTTTTTCTATTTCAGTTTTCCCCCACATAAAAAGTGCTCCAAAAATCCGGGAAAAGTCAGATAAAACATCAACGTGAAGGAAGCCTCCAGAGCCCTGAAGGAGGGTCAGGGGGCTACCACCAGGTGCCCAGGCGGCCACCTGGCGCGGTCAGGGGCCTGGCGGGGCCAGGGGGGCACCTGGACTCCTGGCTGCCCCCCTTCGCCTATTTATTCTCCCCACGGGAAACTTCCGAAGACAGAACCCTATCTTGTAATCTCGCCTCTGTTCCGCCGCCGCCGCGCTTCCAAGATCGGGAGCACCGTCAGGACCATTCCCGGCACCCTGCCGGAGGGAGGATCGACCTCCAGGAGCTTCCCCTCCACCATGGATGCTTCCCGGATGTTCCGTGAGTAGTTTCCTTTGGACCATGGGTCCGTGATCAGTAGCTATGTGATGTTCTCCTCCCCTCTTTGTTCTTCATGGTTTAGACCTCGTGAGCTGCCCTACATGATCGAGGAACATATGTAATCTTTCTGCTTTTGCTATGCTGAGTTTGATGGGATCTGATGGATTATGAGATTATGTTCAGGTTTGTGATAGAGTAATATATTTGGTTTTTATCTCTTATATTTTTGTTCCTAGGTGCAAGATCTCTTGCTGTCCGTGACTCGAATGTCTCCAAATGGTGTTTGCGTGAAAGAAGGGGATAGGGAATACGAGAAAAAAAGTATTTTTGTTGAGAACTCAATCTGCTAAAGTTTCACACTTGGTCTTCTTTGGAATCTTATCTTGACTCGTCCCCAGACCACTAGCCAGGTACAAGTCAAGTTGATCCACTCTTTTTCGATATTTTGAGCACTCATGCAATGGATGAGCGTAAGCACGAGAGTTGACATTTAGGATGGCAAAGAGAGAAATATGGTGGAGGAGGAAGACAAAAAGGGTGAGAAGGGCTCACATCAATGAGGACAATCATAGGCGAGAATGCCAAATGATAGATATGATGTGAGGAGTAGGGATTGCCATGCAACGGATGCACATATGAGCTGAAAAGCTCTTCAATGGAACTAGTGGTGGTGCATCTAACTTGCTCGCTCATGAAGACCTAGAGCTTTTTTGAGGAGGCTCATCCTTGGAATATGCAAGCCAAGTTCTATAGTGTGAAGGTCCCCACATAGCTATATGCATGAATGATCATCTCTCTGGAGTACAAGGATAAGAGAGAGTACTAGTGTGGATCTTTCAAAAGGATAGTAGTGTTGCCCCTTTCTCTCTTTTTATTTCTTTTTCTCTTCTTTCTATTTTTTGTATTTTTTTGGTGGCCTCAATGGCTCTTTCTATTTAACTCTCATTTGTCCTCTTTGGGATCTTTTATTTTTTCCACTTTGGGATCTTCTCCTCACTTAAGGGAAACACTCTAATTTACAAGAGGGTATAGAAGATCTTTCACACTTTACAAGGTACTCAAATTATAAAGAAGATGTAGCTATCATGATGTATGCAAGGTATACCGCAGCTAGTGTAGCAGGAACATGTATGACATGAAGATCAAGTCATGAAGAGGTGGATGTTGCATGACAATATATCTCGGAAAGGCTATGTAAATGCCTTGATAGCTAGGTATGGTGTCTGTTTTGAGGAAAGATATAGGGAGGTTTATGATGATAGAGCATATCATGCCAAGGTTTTGGATGTACCGGCGAAGGTGGACGCCAACTCTCGGAGTGAGAAGAAGGCAATGCATGACACATGAGAGTCTAGCAAATATGATGAGGTGGAAGTGTCAACATTCAATACTTACATTAGTCCGAAGAACTCATGCACTTATTATCGTTAACTCTCAATCTAATGAGCAGGTTCACAAAGATACAAGTACCCCGAGGAGGTGTGTATGGGGGTTTGGTTATCCTTGCGCATCCTCGACTCATGGTACGTGAGTGTACTCTAATATACGACCCCTCAGAAGAGTAGTGATCCATCTAGTAGCTAGAGTTCTCAACTAGTTTTGTAGGTTCTGAAAATAAACATGGATTTCCCAAAATACGACACCTATCACTAATAGGATAGAGCTCTTGGCACCAAAAGTTCAAACATTACTCACATCAATACCTCAAAACTATTGCAAGTTACTACTAAAATTAAATAGCAACCTCAATTACCTACTCTCAAGACAAGACACAACTCAGTGCAACAACCAACTCTCTTAACAAGATAAACCTGAAAACTAAAGAGAGTTCCAGCAACAAACTAAACAAAAGCCAAGGCTCTTGCTAAAGACAAACTAAGACTAAAAATAAACATGGCAGTAGCTACGAAAAGATAAAGAACACACAATAGTAAAAACATAGGCATGAAAAATCCTATGATGTGTTCTAGATTTTGAAAGTGGAGCGTGTTTCTCTCCCACACAAAGTAAGATGGGGTCTAACTTGTTATGAACAGCTAGCAAAGCTAAATAAAAATACAAATAAAACCTAAGAGCAGGATGCTCCAAGCATAGCACATAACGCATGAAGTGATAAAAATATAGTGAGACGAAGGACGAACTGATGATTGTTGATGGAGAAGGGGATTCACGGGGCAACCCCAAGCTTAGATGATTGAGTATAATTGAATATTTATTGGGGATGCAAGGGGGTATCCCCAAGCTTGAGCGCTTGACACTGCTGGATCTTCTTTGATCATCTTCCATCGCACACTTGAAAACCCCCTTCATACATAACTGATCATAAGCTGATTAGAGAGGTTAGTAACCTTAATAAAATGAATTTTCCCCACTGGATATAGATATATTCTTGAAGAGCTACTGTTTCTCAATATTGCCAAAAGGTTTTTGCAAAGAAAAAGTAATCTTAAGGTTTTCAAAAGTTAGGAGAGACAAAACGTGGCAGAACCTGTGAAAAATAGAACAACATGTAGTAAAGAATGTTTTAGGGGTACTTCTGCAACTCAAAAAAAAAACTCAGAATATACGAAAGTTCTACGATTGTATAGAGCACGCTGTGTAAAACACTTCAGCTAAAAAATATGAATTGCTGATTTGATCTGATTTTTCCCGTCACAAAGACAGAATCTGTTTTCTAGACAGCATGTCACAACTTTCGCTTCCCTTGTCATATGAGGCTATAACTTGACACAAATCTTGAAAATAAAGATACAATGATGTTGCCATAGTAGTAACAATCATCAAGACCACTAAAAACATAAGTAAAAGCATCTTGGGTTTCCTCCCAACAAGTGCTTTCTTTTACGCCTTTAAGCTAGGCATAAAGCAAAAGAAGAATCAAGTTTTATCAAGAGAAAGAGAATAGCTAGCCCGTGTAACGGACTCAAAAGGTAACTTGATTTTCTTTCTAGGGAAGTGTTCCATCCCCTTTTTGAGAGGGAATTGAAATTTTATATTCCCCTCTTTCATGTCAATGATAGCACCAACGGTGCGGAGAAAAGGACGTCCCAAAATAATTGGACATAAAGGTTCACACTATATATCCATAATAATAAAATCAACGGGAACATAGTTGTCATTGAAAATGATAAGAACATCGCCGATCTTCCCCAAAGGTTTCTTTACGGAAGAGTCGACAAGACGAACACCAAAAGAACAAGAATCAAAAGGTGTCAATTCAAACATATCATACATTCTTTTGGGCATGACGGAGGTACTAGCTCCAACGTCACATAAAGCATAGCAAGAGAAGTTATTTAATTTAATTTTTTTCATAGGGTCCCAACCATCATCTAGCTTCCTAGGTATGGAGTCTTCTATCCTAAGCTTCTCCTCCCTAGCTTTGATGAGAGCATTTGTGATATGCTCCGTGAAGGCAAGATTAAGTGTGCTAGTGTGGGGGTCTCTAGACATTATGTGTAGTAAGCTAATAACTTCTGAGAGGGTGCAACTATCAAAATCAATATCACTACTATCAAAGGTGGTAGTAGTGTCATCTAGGCTCACTTGTTTGAGACCCTCTATGTTCATAGGAGTTTCTTCTTCTACGGTTGAGGTAGTAGTATCACCATTAATGGGTCCAAAGGGACTAGGAGTGCATTGGGTGCTAATAGTTTCAGTGTCTTCAACAATTTGGATAGTGGCAACAGTGTGGTGTGTAGGAAGACTCTTAATTCTACCCTCTTCCTCTTTTTATCTAGCCCATCTTTCTTTAAGTTTAGCCATCATCCTAATCTTTTAATTAATTTGTAATTGGATAGCATTAATAGGGGTGGCCTTGCTCTCCTCAAGGGGAGAGGTTCTAATTTTTAACATCTCAGCATCAAGGGCTAAGCTGTCTACCTTCAAACAAAGATTATCTAATTTAGCTAACTTTTCTTCCACATTTTTTTTGAAGGATTTTTGGGTAGTGATAAAGTCTCTAAGCATACTTTCTAGTTCAGAAGTGGGGTTCTTGTTGCTAGGGTAGGTGTTGTTGTTCCCATAAGTGGATGGAAACGGCCTAGGATAACTAGCAAAGTTGCCCCTGTAAGCATTATTATTAAAGTTGTTTCTAGCAATGAAGTTCACATCTACTTGTTCCTGAGAAACCAAAGAATTTAAAGGAACATCATGAGGATCAATGGAGGGTTGGTTGGTAAGTAGAGACGTAATTAAATCAACTTTATCATTTAGGGAGCTAATTTCCTCGACATAATTTACCTTCCTACCTATTGGAGCGCGTTCGGTGTGCCATTGGGAATAGTTGGTCGTCATCTCATCCAGAAGTTTTGCGGCAACACCGAGTGTAGTTGACATAGAGGTTCCTCCCGCGGCCGAATCTAACTGGTTCCGCGAGGTAAAGTTCAAGCCTGCATAAAGAGTCTGGATAACTATCCAGGTAGTCAAACCATGTGTAGGGCATTTCTGAACAAGAGATTTCATATGTTCTCAAGATTGGGCAACGTGTTCATTATCCAATTGCATAAAATTCATAATGTTACTCCTCAATTGGATAATTTTAGCAGGTGGGTCATACTTCCCAATAAAAGCATCTTTGCACTTATCCCAAGAATCTATGCTATTCCTAGGCAAAGATTGAAACCAGATTTTAGCTTCTCCTCTCAAAGAGAAAGGAAAAAGCTTGAGCTTAACAACATCACCTTCTACTTCTTTATACTTTTGCATATCACATAATTCAACAAAATTATTCAAGTGTAAAGCATCATCATCTCCAGCACCAGAGAATTGATCTCTCATAACAAGGTTTAGCAAGGAAGGTTTAGTTTCATAAGAGGTAGCTGAAGTGGAAGGTGTGGCAATAGGAGTGCAGATATAGTCTTTGTTGTTGTGACTGGTGAAGTCACACAACTTTGTGTTTTCAGAGGAACCCATAGTAGAAGCAAGTGTGGCAGATTTTTTTGTAATTTTCGATATAAGACACGAAGATAAAAACTGAAAGGTAAACTAACAAGACTAGAAAGTAAAGGTACAAGATAGTGGGAAACTCCCCTATCTTATCACTCGGAGTCCCCGGCAACGGCGCCAGAAATTTGCTTCATGGCGTGGAAGTGGAAATGGCTTCTCGCCCTTCGTTGGTTACCACAAGTGGAAGGTGAGATGTAGGATAGAAGCAAATTTCTCCTATGTAGAGGATAGGGTTTGTCTCCCGTAGGACTCCGGCTGTCACATCCCAACTTTTACCCTTCTTGTTAATCTAGTTAACCAAAAATTAGAGCCAACAAAAACCTTGCATGAAATCTTAGGTTGTGTTTCAATGCTTGAACTTGTGTGCTTAGGGTTAGTCATGTTGTTGCCTGGTGATGCACTTGGTATTGATCATTTGGTGTTGCATGTGCCTAATGTCTGCCATGCATGCAACTCCTCTTGAGATTATCTTAAAAATGGTAACTTGTCAAATTCTAAAAACCCTTGGTGCTAACACCTAGTAAATTTTCTATATAGTATTAATACTAAAAGTTTTAGTCACTACAAAAATCCCTAGGCATCAACCTTTTGGTTGTTTCTAATAACTAAAATATTTATCAATAAAATTTCCTAGCTACATAAAATCATAAGGAAGTGCATGCATGATCTTTATATCTAACCTAATAATAATAACAACAATAACAATAATACTAATGTTGAGAGAGTTATATATCTTTTTTTTATTTGGGTGTTTGGTGCTTTAAAGAAAAAAAAAGAAAAGAGGAAAAAAAAGAGAAACTATCCTAACTACCCCACTAATCCCTCCCCTATTTCCTCTCTTTCTCTCTAACCTCCCCTCTCTCTCTCACGTTCTCTCTCTCCCTCTCCCCACGCAGGGAGAGCCTCTCTCCCTCTCGTAATCTCTCTCTCTCGTCTCTCTTCACCCCCCCGAGCCCAACTGACACCCTCGCTCCCCTTTGCCCAACCGAAGACGACCCCGAGGATCGCCCCCGTGGCATGCCAACGCAATTCCTACCCCCAACCCTCATCGGCGATGTGACCGGCGAGCTCCCACGTCGGAACCGACCCACCTCCTCTCTCTCACGAGCTCTCCCACCTCCTGTCTTCACCAATGGCGCCAGGAGCCACGGATCGCCAGCTTGGCCGCTCCCTCCCGTTGGAGCTCTCCCTCGCTCGCCTATAAAAGGAGGTCACCCCGGCTCTCCTCTCCCCACTCGCCACACATCACCGCACCACCCAGCCACATCACCCCGCTCGTCCGTTTGACAGCCCGAGCAGAAGGAAGAGGAGAAGAAGAGGTTGGAGGAGAAGAGGAGGAGGGAAGCCAGAGGAGGAGGAGGAGGGGAGGCCGGCGCGCCGCCTCTCTGCCTCACGCCGGAGCCGCCGGCGAGGGACCAGAGGAGCCGCCCCAAGCACCCCACTGCCCCAACGTCTACCCCGAGCCGACGCCGCTTCCGACGACCGCAGCCGCCTCCGAGCCCCAAAAACGGGACCCCTGCCCCAAGCCGCACCCCCGCCGCCCCTCACCATCGCCTGTAGCCGCCGGAACGTCCCCCCCCACAGTGACCTCCGTTCCATGCTGTCACCATGGTCGTTTTTTTTCCGTGATGCATGCCATGTTTTAGGGCAAAAATGGAACCCCTCGACCCCCCTACCTCCGCCGCCCCCTGCCGTCGGCCTCCGGCCACCGGAGGGCCACCGGCGCGGCCGTGCTGGCCTCTGGCCGCCATGGGAGGGCTCCCGTGCCTGGCCTGTGCGGGAGGAGGAAGACAGCCCCCTGGCCGTCGGATCCCACTTAGATCCAACGGCCTGGGGAGGCCAATACCCCTTCGATTTTAGAAAAAAAAAAACCGCTGCTGCGCTACACTGGGCTCGGCCCGTTTAAAAAAAAATGAAGGGAGCGCCGTGGGCGCCTGTTAGCTGGGCCGGCCTGCTGTTTTTTTTTTCTTTTTCTTTTATTCTGTAACACTGTTTTACTTATAGAAAAATAAATACAACTCCAAATTCAGTGAAACAAATTTTGTTGTGTGCATAAAATTAATATCTATAATTCTGCATGTTTAGAATAATTTTTGTGCAGTACCAAAATAATTTCTTTAGTTTTTATTAGTTTATTGTGCTTTTTAGCAGCTAAGAATAGTTTTAGGTAAATCCTTGTTGACTCTAAAAATGTGTTGTTGACTTGTTTATACTCCTATGATTATACTTTATTTTTTTCTGTATGATTAGAATTGTTGATTGTTTAAATAAAATTAATGATCATATTACTATTATTGCTAGCATTCCATGTTAGGATAATTTTAGTTTGTTCTTTGTTAATCAATCAAATAGGTTAAAATTTTATTATGCTTGTATTTGGACAGTAGCTAATTATGGTTGGTATTGAAATAACTTTAAGCATGATCTAAAGTAATACAAAAGTAACTTGTGTAAAATCCCTTGTGGTGTATGGCATAAATTTTGCTTAGCCCTATGAACTTGTTACATCACCACTAAATTTTTTGCTCACGTGTGTTAATCCTAATATGTTTGATTGGTATGACTCATTTGTTGATTGATTGGGTGCCAAGTGATTGTTATGTTAGTTGAGTGTTGCTTGGAATTAATGTGATAGTAATGGGTGTTATTTTCCCGCAACGTGTAGACGAAACGCCTGACCTTGCAGGTGAAGACTCCTTCCAAGCCGAAGAAGCCGTACCGGGAGACATCGCCGAGGAAGGCAAGCCATTTTCAAAAACTTAACCTTGTCCTACATTTTTACTTCCTTTGTACCATATTTTATATCATGATCTTGTTATATCATTTTGGGTTGGGATTTGTACTAGTTTATTAGGTGAACCCCACATACCTTGTAAGCCTACCTATTTGGGAGAAAAAAAAACTAGACACCGATAATCTTGGTACTATTACAAGCCTTGCTAATGAACTAGTGACAACATAATAATTTGGTTAATCTTGCTCCCCCCTAATGTATTGGCATACATCTAAGAAGATGTGATGGCCAAGGTTGTGGTTGTTGGAAACATCGTTGAACATATTCAAAGTCTAGAGGGACTCTCTATAAGTGCCGCCAAAACCTAGTATTACAGTACAACCACAATACTCTGGTATGGGACAGGGCTAGTTAGAAGCTGGCTTATCTTAGTACGGGGATCTCATAACTACATGAGTGAGGTACACGATGGTACCCAGAAGCCGGAATCCTGCCGATGCGTCGGGGGTGTAATACGCTGGACTATATCAGTGTCGGTACGGAACTTTGCCGCACCTCTACTACGGTGAAGGCTTGCGTCCACGAGGAGCATGACCTTGCACGCGGACAGTTCAGGATGTGGGCATCGGGTAGATCACCTGTACTAGGGTAGGCAAGGGGAAGACTCCGGTCGATTATCCGAAAACCGCATACTGAGGTATGACGAACCGTGGGAACTCCCGGCGGATGTATCGAATGTTGTGGGTAAAGTGTACAACCTCTGCAGAGTGAAAACTATTCGAGTAGCCGGAGTCCGCGATCATGGACAACTAGTGAGGCCACACTTTGTGGGGAATAGATGAGAAATTCTAGTACTGAGATTATGGTTCACGATGATGATGTTGGTATTATGAAAAGTGTTGGACTTGATTTAATCAAATATAAATTGTGGGATTAAAATTTGTCAAGATTAAAACATTGCCAACTTAACTAATATTGAGTAGTTAGGTTCCCCATGTTAAACCCCCCCCATATAGCCATCCCATTATTTTCTTGTACAAAAATATTTGTTACTTTCTTTAGGTGGTTTGCGAGTACTTTGTATGTACTCACGGCTTTGTCCCTGGTTATTCAATCGGCCAGGCTTGGAGGAGCAGGTATTTGACGATGACGCGACTGACGAGTACTAGGATGTGCTACGCTCTGAGCTTTGCCTACGGATTGTGATGCTGCTACCCATCTTGCTTTCGCTTATTCCGCTGCCATTTGAGCCCGATGAGGCCGTGTAAGACTATGTTTATGTACGACTTTGTATTCGGTACTATATGAACTTGTGACTGTGATATCCATTGTCGAGTTGTGCGTCATGCGACACTGATCATGGGAGCATGACGGTATGCACAGCTGGCCGCTTCGGACTTATAGTCCGGGGTGCCCACAGACTTGGTATCAGAGCCCGTGTTCCCACCGTAGCAGCCTAGTTAGAATGGACGATAGATAGGATGGGGGAAAATCAAAAACTATTTTCTAAAATAAAGAGATGGTAATCTGCATAGTATAAAATGCTTACCTCTCTTACCCCTTCTATAGTAAACCAGTTATAACTATTTTGTTATGTTTAAAATATTGCACACTTGTCATCTAACTTAAACTTATAAAAATTGTAGATGGCTGGAGTTCCGGTGCACCACCTGCAGCTGACTCAGGCTGGGGATACGCTCTTTGCTCAGGATCTGATCGAGCTGCTTCAGCTTGTTCGCCGCCCCGTTGCAGAATTCTGGGCCTACGAGATCTCCGGGAGGAAGGATGTGGAGGCTCGCCTAGTTGTGCGATGTGCGCTCCGAGGATCGGAGGTTACTCCGCGGTCGGACACCATCGCCTTTGTGCTGTACGCCCGTACTTGGGAGGAGGGTCTGTGTCGAGCTTGTCAGGAGGAGATTGCTCGCCTTGTGAGGTTCCACCAGTACGAGCTGAGATCCACGCGGTTCCGTCACTACGGGATGCGCGATGGCGAGGGAGATCCCAGTCCCGGCATTCCTCACCCGATCATGGGGGATCACCTGATCGTTATGGAGAAGCACTTGGCTTTGACTGAGGCTCAGCTGGATGAAGCCCGGTTTAAGCACGACTACAACCTCCAGACAGGGTGTCACGCCCACATCGACCCCATCGATCTAGAGTCCCGGGACTGGATTATAGAGGAGCTGCAGGGCCAGGTCGTCCGTCTGGAGGAGAGTAATGAGATGCTGAGGAAGAGGACCAGGAGCCTGAAGCGCAAGTGCGCGGATTTGGAGGACGAGATTGCCGCTCTGGATGATGGCGAGGACATCCGGAAGGACGATGATGCCTACCTTAGTGTTGACGAGGACCACGACGAGGAGGAGGACGTCTCGAACTCCGAGGATCGTGCTTTCATCGACGAACCTGACGTGAACCTGCACACAACGCAATTAACTTTTCTCCCAAAAAAGTTCAGAGAGGTTGTCAAACTCGCCGATCTTGTTGTTTACAAAGGATAAAAAACACAGGATAATGATAATGATAGCAACTGAAAGTAAATATTAAAAAGTAAATGAGTGTGTAAACAATAATGAGAATATGGACTGGGGTCCCGTGATGTTCACTAGTGATGTCTCTCTCCCAAAAGACGATAAGACTGCTATGCGAGGTAAACAAATTACAGATGGGAAATTGACAGGATTATAAACGCACCGCAATGCTAACTATGCTACAAAAGAAAGGAAGAGGCTCAAAAGCATCGGTAGTACGCTAAAATAAGTAGATCAAGATCCATCTACATCTACTACTAATCATCCACCTTGAGATATCTATCCAGAACATCTCGCTGATATTAACTTGCGAGCCCCACCCAAAGTGTAAACCCAAAGCAATAGACAACTGCATTAAAAATAACTTTGAGTAAAGTAAACAATCCTTGCAACCGCGGTTACAAGCACCATTTTCCCCCTTGTGGCCACAACACATCCCCTAGACTCATGTTTCTGTCACTCAAGCGTGTCATCAGGGGGCATGTACCCACAATCGATCATAACGTTCCCTCTTGGAGTCAGTACCTACCACTTGGCCAAAGCAATAAATAGCAACGGAGAACATGCAAGAATTACTTCGGAACAAAAATACAAAAGATAAGAACCAATTATATTACTCTATGACAATCTGAACATAATCTCATAATCCATCAGATCCCATCGAATTCAGCATAACAAAAGCAGAAATATTACATATGTGCCTCGATCATGTAGGGCAGCTCACGAGGTCTAAACCATGAAGAACAAAGAGGGGAGAAGAAAATCACATAGCTACTGATCACGGACCCATGGTAACTCACGGCACATCCGGGGAGCGTCCATGGTGGAGGAGAAGCTCCCGGAGGTCAATCCTCCCGTTGGCAGGGTGCCGGGAAGGGTCCTGACGGTGCTCCCAATCTTGGAAGCGCGACGGCGGCGAAAAAGAGGCGAGTTTTCAAAATAGGGTTTTGTCTTCGGAGGTTTCCTGTGATGGAGATTAAATAGGCGAAGGGGGCAGCAAGGGGGGCCACCAGTAGTCCAGGCGCCCCCCTGGCGCGGCCAGGCCCGTGGCCACGGCAGGTGGCCGCCTAGACACCTGGTGGTGGCCCCCTGGCCCTCCTTCGGGGCACTGGAAGCTTCCGGCACGCTGATTTTTTATCTGATTTTCCCGGATTTTTGGAGCACTTTTTATATGGGGAAAAAACTGAAATAGAAAAACAGCAGAAAACAGGAACTAGCACTGGGGTGCATTGAGTTAGTAGGTTAGTCCAAATATTTTCACAAGTGTATGAATGTGTATCTAGATCATAGAAATATCCCACAAAACATGCATGGAGCGAGCAGAAATTATTGATACGTTTGAGACTGTTATGACTTGAATTGAATCACATACCTTGATTTCTTTACTTTTCAAAGTTCTTACATGGTTGGTAGGATGTCACCACAGAAATTATGCTTGTTATCATTTACTTAGTCGAGGACGAGTAGGAATTAAGCTTGGAGATGTTGATACGTCCCAAATGTATCGATAATTTATGCTTGCTCCATGCATATTTGTGTGATATGGCTATGATCTAGATACACTTTCATACACTTTGATCATATTTGGACTAACCTATTAACTTAGTGCACCCTAGTGCCAGTTTATGTTTTCTGCTGTTTTTCTATTTCATTTTCCCCCATATAAAAAGTGCTCCAAAAATCCGGGAAAAATCAGATAAAAAATCAGTGTGAAGGAAGCTTCCAGAGCCCCGAAGGAGGGCTAGGGGGCCACCACCAGGTGCCCAGGCGGCCACCTGGCGCGACCAGGGGCCTGGGCCTGGCCGCGCCAGGGGGCTCCTGGACCCCTGGTGGCCCCCTGGCTGCCCCCCTTCGCCTATTTATTCTCCGCCACGGGAAACTTTCGAAGAAAGAACCTATCTCGCAATCTCGCCTCTGTTCCGCCGCCGCCGCGCTTCCAAGATCGGGAGCACCGTCAGGACCATTCCCGGCACCCTGCCGGAGGGAGGATCGACCTCCGGGAGCTTCCCCTCCACCATGGACGCTTCCCGGATGTGCCGTGAGTAGTTTCCTTTGGACCATGGGTCCGTGATCAGTAGCTATGTGATGTTCTCCTCCCCTCTTTGTTCTTCATGGTTTAGACCTCGTGAGCTGCCCTACATGATCGAGGGACATATGTAATCTTTCTGCTGTTGCTATGCTGAGTTTGATGGGATCTGATGGATTATGAGATTATGTTCAGGTTGTGATAGAGTAATATATTTGGTTTTTATCTCTTATATTTTTGTTCCTAAGTAATTCTTGCATGTTCTCCGTTGCTGTTTATTGCTTTGGCCAAGTAGTAGGTAGTACTCGAAGAGGGAACGTTATGCTCGATTGTGGGTACATGCCCCCTGATGACACGCTTGAGTGACAGAAACATGAGTCTAGGGGATGTGCTGTTGGCACAAAGGGGAAAAGAACGATGCTTGTAACCGCGGTTGCAAGGATTGTTTGCTTTACGCAAAGTTATTTTTAATGCAGTTGTCTGTGGCTTTGGGTTTACACTTTGGGTGGGGCTCGCAACTTAATACCAGCGAGATGTTCTAGATAGATATCTCAAGGTGGATGATTAGTAATAGATGCAGATGGATTTAGGTCTACTTATTTTGGCGTACTGCCCATGCTTATGATCCTCTTCCTTTATTTTGTGGCATAGTTAGCATTGCGGTGCGTTTATAATCCTATCAACTGCCCATCAGTACTTTGTTTACCTCGCATAGCAGTTTTATCGTCTTTTGGGGGAGAGACATCACTAGTGAACATCACGGGACCCCGGTCCATAGTCTCATCATTGCTTACAAGTGTATTTTCTTTTCAGTATTTACTTTCAGTTTCTATCATTATCATTATCATGTGTTTTTGATCCTTTGTAAACAACAAGACCGGAGAGATTGACAACCTCTCTGAGTTTCATTGGGAACAAAGTTATTTGTGTTTGTGTGCAGGTCCAGGTGAAGTAAGCAACCTCGGCTGTGAACGACGCCATTGTTCACTTCACCACCTACTTAGCATTATGGGATTCCTACTAGTCGATCTCAACCTTGGTATCTTCACTAAGAGAAACTTGCCGCTACGCTGCGTCTCACCTTCCACTTGGGGTAACCAACGAAGGGCGAGAAGCAATTATCCTCTCTCGTGTATCACATGGACACTTCGCGGATGTGCCGTGAGTAGTCTCCCTTGGACCATGGGTCCGTGATCAGTAGCTATGTGATGTTATCCTTCCCTCTTTGTTCTTCATGGATTAGACCTCGTGAGCTTCCCTACATGATCGAGGCACATATGTAATTTTCTGCTGTTGCTATGTTGAGTTTGCTAGGATCTGATGGATTATGAGAATATGTTCAGATTGTGATTGAGTAATATATTTGGTTCTTATCTTTTATATTTTTGTTCCTAAGTAATTCTTGCATGTTCTCCGTTGCTGTTTATTGCTTTGGCCAAGTAGTAGGTAGTGACTCCAAGAGGGAACGTCATGCTCGATTGTGGGTTCATGCCCCCTGATGACACGCTTGAGTGACAGAAACATGAGTCTAGGGGATGTGCTGTTGCCACAAGGGGGAAAACAACGGTGCTTGTAACCGCGGTTTCAAGGATTGTTTACTTTACGCAAAGTGCTTTTTAATGAAGGTGTCTGTTGCTTCGGGTTTACACTTTGGGTGGGGCTTGAAACTTAATACCAGCGAGATGTTCTGGATAGATATCTTAAGGTGGATGATTAGTAGTAGATGCAGTTGGATTTCGGTCTACTTTGTTTTGCATACCGGCCATGCTTTTGAGCCTCGTCCTTTCTTTATATCATAGTTAGCAGTGCAGTGCGTTTTTAGTCCTGTCAATTGCCCTGCTGTGATTTTTTTACCTCGCATATCAGTTTTATCGTCTTTTGTGAGAGATACATCACTAGTGAACATCACGGGACCCCGGTCCACATTCTCATCACTGTTTACACGCTCTTTTTTTGCTTCTGTCACTTTCTAGCTGCTATCGCCATTATCATTATCCCTTGTGTTTGATCCTTTGTAAACAACAAGGACGGAGAGATTGACAACCTCTCTGTACTCATTGGGAGCAAAGTTATTTGTGTCGTGTGCAGGTCCAGGTTAAGAGAGCAATATCTCAAACGGTGCGTTGCTCGCTTCGCCACCTACTTATCATTATCGGAGTCCTACTGGATTGATTACCTTGGTATCTTCACCGAGGGAAATTTTCCGCTACACTACATCTCACCTTCCACTTGGGGTAACCAACGAGGAGACACCATCAAGCAAATTTCTGGCGCCGTTGCCGGGGACTCCAAGTGCTAAGATAGGGGAGTTGCACACTGTGACGCCCCCAAAATCAATCCGTGTACAGTAATCATACACGCAGGGTACACGACTGAGATTAGGGTGCCACGGTGAGAATATCACAGCACAACACTAAACACAAAAGGATAAACCAATATGTTACAATAAAAGGGGGTCACTCGGACCCGAATACATAAGTTATACAAGCCATAATATCTGAGTACAGACATAGTTAGTCAAGTTTTGCCTTAAGAAGGCTAGCACAAATAACATCAGAGATACCGATCGAAAAGGCAAGGCCTCCTACCTGGGAGCCTCCGAAACTACTCCTGGTCCTGGTCAGCGGGGGTCTCGACGTAGTAGTATCCTCCTTCGGGGTACTCCTTCTCCTGGGCTCCAACGTCGACTACAGCGGCCGATCAGGCAAAACAGTAAAGGAAATAAAGCAGGTGAGTATCTAGTATACCCGCGAGTCTTACGTCCGCTACTAAGCATTATGCATTGTATCAACGGAAAGAAGAGGTTGTATATAGTGGACTGCAAGATAGAAATCAGAATAAGGGTAAGAAGCTAGGCCTATCGAAGACTAGCAACTTCCGACGATGTCTTGCAGCATGAGAAAAGAAACAGCCAATAGTTTAAATAAAGCAATAAAGTAACAACGAAGCAGAAGTTGCTGCAACATTGTATAATATAAGTTGTAATGATTAACAATAATGATAATGCCTCCGAGTTCACCTCCTCGACATCCCCGCGAGGAAGAGAACCCGGAACCATACAGTTTAATAATAATAGTTTCTAGTGGTAAGATCCAGCTTCAGCATAAAGCGTCCTGTTACCGTGGACACGGCTATTCGAATAGATTAAACTCCCTGCAGGGGTGCACTACTGTTCAGCCTGCACGCTCGGATCTCCAGGGTGGCGTGAACCTTGTTAGGGAACGCCCCACCGAGGCTATCCGACACGACGCAGCCCATCCTAGGCTCAACAGAGAGGCCATCCGTCGGACTATATCCTATGCGCCAAGGGGTCTAGGTCCCTCACCCTTGCACGCTCCTGCACGGTGCGAGTCTGGCCGGTTAAGCAAAAGCAAATCCAAACACACCTGCTGCAGCAAAAGACAAGACCACTTCCCGGCGATCAGGCCGCAGTACTGCTGACGTCTGAAGAGCTTTCGGACAAACTACGACGCGGAGGGCCCACACCGTAATCCCACGTGTAGGTAGTGCGTACAGACCAACGGGCCTCTCAAGTCATCCGCCGAACCATTTAGCATTTTAATTAACCTGCGTGACAACCGTTATCGTTGCCTCGACTTAACCGACCCGCGGTCAACGACAGCAGTCAGGACCACCAGTACATCGGTGCCTGCCCTGTCGTCCCACCAAGTCACTGCGGTTACCAACAAGGTGAACCGTCTCCTTACCTTGTCTCCCGTGTGCTCTTGGTAGAGCTCGACTTTCGTGGTTTGGTAACTCTCACGAGATACGAGCAGGGGCCAAGCACGCCAGTAACGTCGGTCGTACCCTCCCTGTCGTTCCCGACGATATACCTCTCGCGGGCACCGTTGGGTCGCCCGACTTCTTACCTTAAGGACAACCGCTGTTCAGGACCCTATGGCGGCAAGACAAAGTCAGCCTCGAGTGGAGTACAAGGATTACTCCTTGATAGCTCACACTTGAGGTGACTAAGCATAACCCAGATAGGGGCCTTTGGCGGGGTCTGCATTGTACCGTACCTGTGCAGTTGTATATATTGTGTCCGTGTTCACTCCCCTGAGTGATCACGTCCCGCTATCTAGTCCTAGCTAACAATGCGCAGGGCTCACTGCTGAATAATGCGTAAGTAATAATAGGCAGCATAGGATAAAGGAAAGGTACATCAAGGGGCGACAAAATCAGGCTATGCAATTGAATAGGAGTATAACGTAGCAGCAGCAGTAACAATGCCTAGTGCAAGAAAGTACGGAAAGATAGGCGATATCTAGGGAAGAGAATGGCTCTGCTTCCCTGGAAGCTCGACGGTCGGGGTAGGGTCGTCGACGAAGTAGTCGTACCCGACAGCAGTGTAGTCGGCGGTAGCAGCAGGGTCTACCGGAGATTAAGGGGGGGAGGAAACAGTAAATACACAACAATGATATACAAACATATGCATGACATAACAGATGAAAAGTTAACGGTGTTCTAACGCAGTGCAATGCACGTTGCTCGGAGTGGGAATTCATCCGGGGATGAAATACCGGCTCCGGGTGATTACCGTACAGGGGTCCGGAGGGGGAAGGGTTCAATCCGGAGGTGTCGTGGGTACCGGAAAAACATAAGGGGGGTGTATCCGGGCTAGTTGATCTATTCCGAGCAACTTTCGTGTTCGGAATAAATTCATCCGGGTACTTTTTATCGGTACCGGAAATTATCGACAGACAGCCCGGAGGGGGAATGTCGATGATCGGTGTGTTAGGGGGGTGTGGCAGACATACGGATAGCGTATCCGTATTCTTTATATTTTTCTGATCAATTTTGATATACAAATTATTTTCATCTGAATTACGGTTTATAAGATATTGAATTTCCAAATATAAACCATTTTAAATGAATTTTGGAATTTCTTTTAATATTTATTCCAACATTATCCATAAGGTTGACTGGTCAAACAGACCAGTGGGACCTCACTGTCATACACAGTATTTATAAAAATGGTTTAATTAAATCTAATTAATCCAGTGGGGCCTACATGTCATACTCTAATAATAAATCAAATTTATTTTATTTATAAAACTCTGACAAGGGGGGCCCAGGTGTCATACTCAGGGGGGGGTTTATTTCACTGGTTTTATTTTAAATAGGGGGTTAGGGGCTAATCCTCTGGGTGGGACCCAGAGGTCAGTGGCTGGGGGGGGGGTATTAGGGGGGGTTGCCCCCGGTTTAAACCGTGCCCGCGCCCGTGCCTGGGCCGAGCACGCCGGCGTCAATGGCCCGGGGCACGGCGGTGAGCCCATCGGGCGTTCCCGGCGACCAAAAAGGCGAGCGTAAGGGGGAATCGAATGCGGCGCTTCGCGCGCGTCCGCTTCCGTACTCCACGGACGACGGGGACAACCGTGGCGGCGGCTACGACGAAGGCCACGGCGGCCGGAGCACCGTACAGCTGAGCGACGGCCACGGGCCGCATTATGGGGCGGGAACATGGGGGAAAACGTGGGTGTGCTTACTGCGAGGCGGGTAGTGGAGGCAGCGGGCGCGAGGGAGGTCAGTGCCGAGCTCCTGGTCGTCAATGGCGGCCCGGCCCGAGGTGGAAGAAGCTCGCGATTCACGACGTGCGGCGTGTCCCAGTGCCGATTGCTAGCGCGGGCGGACGAGGTAGTCGTCGGCGAAGCCCCTGGACACGGCGAGGAGGTGGATGGGCTCCGGTGGCCACGCGTTCCGGCGAGGTCCGCCCGCGGTGGTGCTCTGTTGGTCACGGGATCGAGTGGCGGGGGGGGGGGGGAAGAACGACGAGGCAAAGGGCAGGTGAGATCTAGGGTTCGGGGGGGGGGGGGTCTTATCCTACCTGGCCCCGGCCTGTAGCGACCCACCGGGCTGGTCCGGCTCGACGGCGTCGAGCATGGCGCGGTCTCCATGGCCACGGGGGGGGGGGGGGGGGGGGTGAGGTGAACAGGGGAGGGAGAGGCTCCGGGTGGGCTGGGGTGGGCTGGTTTCGGTGGGGAGTGGGCCGACCCGATGGAGAGAGGGGAGGGGGTTGGCTGGAGTGGGCTTCTCCCCCAGGCGACAGATTGCATTTTTTTAATACTTTTGTATTTCTTTTCCTTTCTGTTCTATTTTATTTTGTTTGGCTATTTTTAGCATTTTTGTAAAATGTGGTACTGGTCCTATAAATATGGTTACACCATACCTAAGTCCTCCAAAAAGTTTGAGAGTTTTTTCAAACTCGTTTGATATTTTATTTTATTACCAAATGAGTAATTGGCCTGGAATTGCTACTGTTATTATTTGTTTGGAATTTTCAGTAGCCCAATAAATACCAATGATCACATGGGCATGGTCCCATGATTATTTGGGATTTTATAAAAGTGGTTCCAAGATTTTTGGAAAATATTTTATTGTCACAATATTTTTAATATTCATCAACATGCATTTAGGGTTTGTTTGAATTTCAATTCAAATGGCTTGGACTTGTTTTGATTCCTGATGATCCAGATCCATGATCACATTGCATCCAAGAACAACAAAGCAAAATATCAAGTTTGAGATGAACCACATTGATCAGACAAAAGTTTTGAATAGTGCTGGGGAACAGTAATGGTGATTACTGTTCACCTGACAGTGAGGGTGTTACAAATCTCCCCCACTATAAGAATTCTCGTCCTGAGAATCTAAGCGGTAGAGGGGAAAAGATCGGGGTATTCCTCACGAAGGCGATCTTCGCGTTCCCAAGTGGCTTCATCTTCAGAATGATTCGACCACTGAACTTTGAGGAACTTGGTTGTCTTGTTGCGGGTTTTGCGTTCAGACTGATCGAGAATGCGGCTTGGATGTTCTTGATAAGTCAAGTCCTGTTGCAGCTCAATCATATCATGCTCCACTTCACGAATAGGGTCTTTGAAGCAACGTCGGAGTTGCGACACGTGGAATACATCGTGGACTTGAGAGAGGTTCGGCGGCAATTCCAAACGGTATGCCATGGGTCCACTTCTGGATAGGATACGGAACGGGCCAATGTAGCGAGGAGCTAACTTGCCTTTTATTCCGAAACGATGAGTGCCTCACATCGGGGTGACACGGAGGTACGCGTATTCGCCAGGTTGATAGACCATTTCCTTGTGTTTGCGATCATAGTTGCTCTTCTGACGAGACTGAGCAGCTTTCAAGTGTTCACGGATAACGCGAACCTGATCTTCGGCATGCTGTATGATGTCCGGACCAATGAGAGTTCGTTCTCCAGTTTCTGACCAATTCAGAGGGGTTCGACACTTACGTCCATAGAGAACTTCAAAGGGTGCCATCTTCAGACTAGCTTGATAGCTATTGTTGTACGAGAATTCAGCAAATGGAAGAGATTCCTCCCATTTCTTACCGAATGAAATGACACAAGCTCGAAGCATGTCTTCAAGTACTTGGTTGACTCGTTCGACTTGTCCTTGCGACTGGGGGTGATAAGCGGTGCTGAAATTCAGATGAGTGCCCATAGCTTCTTGGAAACTATCCCAGAACTTCGAGGTGAAAATGCTGCCTCGGTCGGAACTGATCTCCAACGGAATACCATGGAGGGAAACAATTCTGGAAACATATCAGTCTGCTAACTGACTAGCAGAGATCGTCTCCTTGACAGGCAGAAAATGAGCAACCTTGGAGAATCTGTCGATGTCGACAAAGATGGCATCATGACCTTTCTGTGATCGAGGAAATCCGGTGACGAAGTCCATTTCAATCTTGTCCCATTTCCATTCAGGAATAGAGAGTGGTTGCAGAGTTCCAGCAGGTCTTTGATGTTCGGCTTTCACGCGACGACAAACGTCGCACTCATCAACATAACGAGCAATGTCTTGTTTCATGTTGGACCACCAGTACCGCTGACGAATGTCTTGGTACATCTTGGTACTACCAGGGTGAATCGACAAGGGTGTATCATGAGCTTCTTTCATGACATCAGAGGCGTAATTCAGGTTGGCCTTGGCTACCGGAACCACTAAACGACCCTTGAAGTACACCGCATTATCATCATTTGAATCAATAGTGAAGAATGAGGGCTCTCCGCTGGCGACACGACGCTTAATCTTCCAAATGTCAGAGTCATAATGTTGTACCGTCTTGTTGCGGGTGTCGAGGTCTGGTTGGACCACCAGGGAGTTCACATATCCCTGCGGAACAATTTCGATTTTCAACTTGCGGAGTTCTGCATACAGACGTGGTTGTTGCACCTGAACTTCAAGTTCACTACAATAGGCTTTGCGGCTTAAGGCATCGGCCACCACATTAGCTTTGCCAGGGGTGTAAGAAATTCCCATGTTGTAGTCGGCTATTGTCTCGAGCCATCTCTGTTGGCGGAGATTCAGGTCTGGTTGCGTAAACAAGTACTTCAGGCTTTGGTGGTCGGTGAAGATCTCGCAACGATTACCGACGAGGTAATGTCGCCACAGCTTCAATGCATAAATTACCGCTGCCAATTCGAGATCATGAGTTGGATAGTTTTCTTCGTGAGCACGCAACTGACGAGAGCCATAAGCAATCACTTTGCGCTCTTGCATTAGGACACAGCCTAAACCTTGACGAGACGCGTCACAATAAATCACGAAGTCCTTCTGAGTATCAGGAGGAGCAAGCACCGGGGGTGAAGTGAGCTTGTCCTTGAGAGCTTGAAAACTTTCTTGACATTTATCTGTCCACTCAAACTTGACGCCTTTGTGAAGCAGATTAGTCAGAGGCTTGGCAATCTTGGAGAAGTTCTCAACAAAACGGCGGCAATAGCTGGCAAGGCCGAGGAAACTTCGGACTTGCTTGACAGTCCTGGGTGGAGTCCAGTCAAGAATAGCCTGAATACGTTCGCGGTTGACGGCAACGCCATCCTTGGAAATCACATGACCAAGGTAGGTTACTTCGGGAAGCCAGAACTCACACTTAGAATACTTAGCATAGAGTTTGTGTTCTTGAAGCTTTTCCAGTATAAGACGAAGATGTTCAGCATGTTCTGCATCGGTCTTGGAGTTAATCAATATGTCATCCAGATAAACCACGACAAACTTGTCGAGATATTCCATGAATATAAAGTTCATCAACCTGGAGAAGGTGGCTGGTGCATTCGTCAAGCCAAAGGACATGACAGTGTACTCGTATGACCCATAGCGAGTAATGAATGCAGTCTTCGGGATGTCCTCATCACGGACCCGGATCTGATGGTAACCCAACCTTAAGTCGAGTTTTGAAAACACCGTGGATCCAGCAAGTTGATCATAAAGATCATTGATCCGAGGGAGGGGGTACTTGTTCTGTATCGTGGCTTGGTTGATAGGTCGGTAATCTTGGACCAAACGGTTCGTTCCATCACTCTTCTTGACAAAGAGCGAAGGTGCTCCCCAAGCAGAGGAACTAGGACGGATGAAGCCTTTCTCGAGGGCCGTGTCGATCTCCTTCTTCAACTCAAGGAGGTGGTGAGGTGGCATCTTATACGGGCGCTTGGCAATAGGGACGGTACCAGGCTTCAAGCCGATGACGAATTCAACTTCCCTAATCGGGGGTATCCCCGGCAGTTCTTCTGGGAATACGTCGGTAAATTCACAAACGATTGGGACTTTCTCAATCCCTTCGATAGGTGCGACATTCAAGGCATTCAGAGCATATATACGAGCTTCGGCATTCATCGACACAATGGCAGTGTGACTCAAAATCGCGCCAGAAGGATGAAAAAGTTGGATGACCTTGGTGCCACAATAAAGTGCGGCATTGTGGGTTTTTAGCCAATCCATGCCAAGGATAAGGTCGATGGTGGAGGTTTTCAGAATGTGTGGAGAAACCATGAACTCAAATCTTTCGATCTCGACAGTGAGGTTAGGTGCAACCATGTCAACACGACACTGGGTACCGGGAGTCCGGACTATTAAGGGGGTATGCATCTTTTCGTGGTAAATGCCATGCTTAGAAGCAAACGCTCCAGACATAAATGAATGCGATGCTCCTGTATCAAATAAAACAGTAGCAAGTAATGAGTCAACGAGGAGTGTACCCATCACAGTAGCGGGCTGTTCCTGAGCTGCTTCAACATCAATGTTGTAAGCATGACCACGAGCATGAGGATTTGACCCAGTATTATAGTTGAGGGTCCCATTGTTGCCACGACCATTTCCGCGGCCAGCAGGGTGAACTACCAGTTGATTCTGTCGCTGAGGGCAGTCTCTGGAAATATGGCCTGGCTGACGGCACTTGAAACACAGGCCATCTTGAGGACGGAGGGGTGCAGTCTCAGTCTTCGGCTATCTCGGCGGGGGCGGAGGCAGACGGGGTGCAACATACGACGGCCTTGCTGCAGGGGCAGTTGGACGCATAAGACTGTGTGGAAGCCAAACGCGTTGCTTCTGTGATGTGCCCGAAGATGAGCCAGCATCACGGGGGCGCTTCGGCGAACCACCGAACTTAAGCTGAGCGGTCTCCAGAGTGATAGTCTGGTTCACCATGGTGGCGAAGTCGGGGAAGACGTGCAAAGCCAGTGCAAGCTGGAGATCTGGGTTGAGCCCATCACAGAACTTCTCTTGCCTACTTGCATCATTGGGGAGGTCACTTGCAGCATAGCGGGAGAGGCGGAGGAATTCCCTCTGGTATGCCTCGACAGTTTTGTTGCCCTGAACGAGGTTGCGGAACTCGGCCTTCATACGGTTCATAATCGCCTGGGGGACATAACGAGCGCGGAAGGCAGTCTTGAAGTCATTCCAGGTGACCACAGTCCCTTCAGCTAGCGAGCCCTTGTAAGTGTCCCACCACTGAGCAGCGGGACCACGCAGGAAATAGGACGCGAAGGTGACATAATCAGCAGCGCTCACATTAGCGAACTCCAGCTGACGAGTGATGTCACGAAGCCAACCATCAGCATCCAGCGGCTGTTCAGGCTGGTGGAAGAGAGGGGGATTGAGACGCATGAAATCCCGCAGAGTAACCACAGGCGGTTGGTTCTGGTGCTGGTTCTGGTTCTGATTCTAATTCTGGAGCTAATCTATGACTCCTTGCATGAACACCTGGTTCATCTGAAACTGCTGCATCATTGCGGCCATGTAGTCCGGCGGCGGGGGTGGATCGTTGGCACCACGACCACGACCACGACCACCACGACCAGCCATCCTGCTAGAATTTAACAGGGGTATTTCAGCGATGAACATTTTAACGAAATACCGGAAACGAGTAAGAGGTAAAGCGACAACAAGGAGGAGGCGCGGATATATAGGAGTAGTCATATAAGACATACACATCCACACATAGAATCGATCGGAAATCGGGCAGCGTAACGTCGTAGAAATTAAGGAAAAAGGACACACTAGGCGGCACGCAGACCGCGGTAAGGATTACACGACGCGACATAGATTCCACTATGTCAATCACGCCGCAAGAAAACTGTTGGCCACAGGAGTTGATGCCAGAGAACGCGCGGCCTGCCCAGAATGAGAATGGGATCCGCGGTCTGGGATCTGGCGTACGACGCCTGCGACACGACTCAATCAATGGGGGAATCACCAAAAACGCCGGGTGGAATCAAGAGAACGTGATCCTAATGTCAGATTTTGTAAAACTTACCAGCAAGGATAAGAGAGCAGATTCCCAGAGCATAGGTAAGGAGAAAAGGATCCTAATACCATAGATATCACACGTAGTAACATCGATGTGGGCCCGTAAGCCAAACATTAAGTTAGCAAAATAGTTTTTCAAAGTCTAGACTCAACTTCGACCAGGTAGTGGTGGGGTGGCTTCCGACAGGCAGTCGGCTCTGATACCAACTTGTGACGCCCCCAAAATCAATCCGTGTACAGTAATCATACACGCAGGGTACACGACTAAGATTAGGGTGCCACGGTGAGAATATCACAGCACAACACTAAACACAAAAGGATAAACCAATATGTTACAATAAAAGGGGGTCACTCGGACCCGAATACATAAGTTATACAAGCCATAATATCTGAGTACAGACATAGTTATTCAAGTTTTGCCTTAAGAAGGCTAGCACAAATAACATCAGAGATACCGATCGAAAAGGCAAGGCCTCATGCCTGGGAGCCTCCGAAACTACTCCTGGTCCTGGTCAGCGTGGGTCTCGACATAGTAGTATCCTCCTCCGGGGTACTCCTGCTCCTGGGCTCCAACGTCGACTGCAATGGCCGATCAGGCAAAACAGTAAAGGAAATAAAGCAGGTGAGTATCTAGTATACCCGCGAGTCTTACGTCCGCTACTAAGCATTATGCATTGTATCAACGGAAAGAAGAGGCTGTATATAGTGGACTGCAAGATAGAAATCAGAATAAGGGTAAGAAGCTAGGCCTATCGAAGACTAGCAACTTCCGACGATGTCTTGCAGCATGAGAAAAGAAACAGCCAACAGTTTAAATAAAGCAATAAAGTAACAACGAAGCAGAAGTTGCTGCAACATTTTATAATATAAGTTGTAATGATTAACAATAATGATAATGCCTCCGAGTTCACCTCCTCGACATCCCCGCGAGGAAGAGAACCCAGAACCATACATTTTAATAATAATAGTTTCTAGTGGTAAGATCCAGCTTCAGCATAAAGCGTCCTATTACCGTGGACACGGCTATTCGAATAGATTAAACTCCCTGCAGGGGTGCACTACTGTTCAGCCTGCACGCTCGGATCTCCAGGGTGGCGTGAACCTTGTTAGGGAACGCCCCACCGAGGCTATCCGACACGACGCAACCCATCCTAGGCTCAACAGAGAGGCCATCCGCCGGACTATATCCTATGCGCCAAGGGGTCTAGGTCCCTCACCCTTGCACGCTCCTGCACGGTGCGAGTCTGGCTGGTGAAGCAAAAGCAAATCTACACACACCTGCTGCAGCAAAAGACAAGACCACTTCCAGGCGATCAGGACGCAGTACTGCTAACGTCTGAAGAGCTTTCGGACAAACTACGATGCGGAGGGCCCACACCATAATCCCACGTGTAGGTAGTGCGTACAGACCAACGGGCCTCTCAAGTCATCCGCCGAACCATTTAGCATTTTAATTAACCTGCGTGAAAACCGTTATCGTTGCCTCGACTTAACCGACCCGCGGTCAACGAGAGCAGTCAGGACCACCAGTACATCGGTGCCTGCCCTGTCGTCCCACCAAGTCACTGCGGTTACCAACAAGGTGAACCGTCTCCTTACCTTGTCTCGCGTGTGCTCTTGGTAGAGCTCGACTTTCGTGGTTTGGTAACTCTCGCGAGATACGAGCAGGGGCCAAGCACGCCAGTAACGTCGGTCGTACCCTCCCTGTCGTTCCCGACGATATACCTCTCGCGGGCACCGTTGGGTCGCCCGACTTCTTACCTTAAGGACAACCGCTGTTCAGGACCCTATGGCGGCAAGACAAAGTCAGCCTCGAGTGGATTACAAGGATTACTCCTTGATAGCTCACACTTGAGGTGACTAGGCATAACCCAGATAGGGGCCTTTGGCGGGGTCTGCATTGTACCGTACCTGTGCAGTTGTATATATTGTATCCGTGTTCACTCCCCTGAGTGATCACGTCCCGCTATCTAGTCCTAGCTAACAATGCGCAGGGCTCACTGCTGAATAATGCGTAAGTAATAATAGGCAGCATAGGATAAAGGAAAGGTACATCAAGGGGCGACAAAATCAGGCTATGCAATTGAATATGAGTATAACGTAGCAGCAGCAGTAACAATGCCTAGTGCAAGAAAGTACGGAAAGATAGGCGATATCTGGGGAAGAGAATGGCTCTGCTTGCCTGGAAGCTCGACGGTCGGGGTAGGGTCGTCGACGAAGTAGTCGTACCCGGCAGCAGTGTAGTCGGCGGTAGCAGCAGGGTCTACCGGAGATTAAGGGGGGGAGGCAGCAGTAAATACACAGCAATGATATACAAACATATGCATGACATAACAGATGAAAAGTTAACGGTGTTCTAACGCAGTGCAATGCACGTTGCTCGGAGTGGGAATTCATCCGGGGATGAAATACCGGCTCCGGGTGATTACCGGACAGGGGTCCGGAGGGGGAAGGGTTCAAGCCGGAGGTGTCGTGGGTACCGGAAAAACATAAGGGGGGTGTATCCGGGCTAGTTGATCTATTCCGAGCAACTTGTTCGGAATAAATTCATCCGGGTACTTTTTATCGGTACCGGAAATTATCGACAGACAGCCCGGAGGGGGGAATGTCGATGATCGATGTGTTAGGGGATAGCGTATCTGTATTCGTTATATTTTTCTGATCAATTTTGATATACAAATTATTTTCATCTGAATTACGGTTTAAAAGATATTGAATTTCCAAATATAAACCATTTTAAATGAATTTTGGAATTTCTTTTAATATTTATTCCAACATTATCCATAAGGTTGACTGGTCAAACAGACCAGTGGGACCCGACTGTCATACACAATATTGAAAAAAATGGTTTAATTAAATCTAATTAATCCAGTGGGGCCTACATGTCATACTCTAATAATAAATCAAATTTATTTTATTTATAAAACTCTGACAAGGGGGGCCCAGGTGTCATACTCAGGGGGGGGGGGGGGTTTATTTCACTGGTTTTATTTTAAATAGGGGGTTAGGGGCTAATCCTCTGGGTGGGACCCAGAGGTCAGTGGCTGGGGGGGTATAAGGGGGGGTTGCCCCCGGTTTAAACCGTGGCCGCGCCCGTGCCTGGGCCGAGCACGCCGGCGTCAATGGCCAGGGGCACGGCGGTGAGCCCACTGGGCGTTCCCGGCGACCAAAAAGGCGAGCGTAAGGGTGAATCGAATGCGGCGCTTCGCGCACGTCCGCTTCCGTACTCCACGGACGACGGGGACAACCGTGGCGGCGGCTACGACGAAGGCTACGACGGCCGGAGCACCGTACAACTGAGCGACGGCCACGGGCCGCAATATGGGGCGGGAACATGGGGGAAAACGTGGGTGTGCTTACTGCGAGGCGGGTAGTGGAGGCAGCGGGCGCGAGGGAGGTCAGTGCCGAGCTCCTGGTCGTCAATGGCGGCCCGGCCCGAGGTGGAAGAAGCTCGCGATTCACGACGTGCGGCGCGTCCCAGTGCCGATTGCTAGCGCGGGCGGACGAGGTAGTCGTCGGCGAAGCCCCTGGACACGGCGAGGTCCGCCCGCGGTGGTGCTCTGGTGGTCACGGGATCGAGCGGGGGGGGGGGGGAAGAATGACGAGGCGAAGGGCAGGTGAGATCTAGGGTTCGGGGGGGGGGGGTCTTATCCTACCTGGCCCGGCCTGTAGCGACCCACCGGGCTGGTCCGTCTCGACGGCGTCGAGCATGGCGCGGTCGCCATGGCCACGGGGGGGGGGGGGGGGGGTGAGGTGAACAGGGGAGGGAGAGGCTCCGGGTGGGCTGGGGTGGGCTGGTTTTGGTGGGGAGTGGGCCGGCCCGATGGAGAGAGGGGAGGGGGTTGGCTGGAGTGGGCTTCGCCCCCAGGCGACAGATTGCATTTTTTTTATACTTTTGTATTTCTTTTCCTTTCTGTTCTGTTTTATTTTGTTTGGCTATTTTTAGCATTTTTGTAAAATGTGGTACTGGTCCTATAAATATGGTTACACAATACCTAAGTTCTCCAAAAAGTTTGAGAGTTTTTTCAAACTCGTTTGATATTTTATTTTATTACCAAATGAGTAATTGGCCTGGAATTTCTACTGTTATTATTTGTTTGGAATTTTCAGTAGCCCAATAAATACCAATGATCACATGGGCATGGTCCCATGATTATTTGGGATTTTATAAAAGTGGTTCCAAGATTTTTGGAAAATATTTTATTGTCACAATATTTTTAATATTCATCAACATGCATTTAGGGTTTGTTTGAATTTCAATTCAAATGGCTTGGACTTGTTTTGATTCCTGATGATCCAGATCCATGATCACATTGCATCCAAGAACAACAAAGAAAAATATCAAGTTTGAGATGAACCACATTGATCAGACAAAAGTTTTGAACAGTGCTGGGGAACAGTAATGGTGATTACTGTTCACCTGACAGTGAGGGTGTTACACACACTATCTTTTATCTTTGCTTTTTAGTCTTGTTAGTTTAACTTTCAATTTTTATCTTCGTGTCCTTAACAAAAACCCAAAAAATAGTATGTCTAGTTACTTGCTTGCCACGAATGCCTAACTTCTTTGAAACCAGATCCTATTGGCATGGAGGATTCACTAAGGATCAACAATATTATTACAAGGAACATCGCTTGTCTCAGAAGTGGATACAATTATGGAAACAAATACACCAGTTGTATGAGTATGTTAGAAAGTTGTGCTCAATACATAATATATCTTTCTGCAGGGATGAATCTTGTTGCTTTATGAGGCACAAACACCTTGATTTCCAATGTGAGTACAATGATGATTAAACCTTAGCTTCTTATGCTAAGATAAATTATGATTTTGATGATGCAGAGCAAATAGAAGAATTTGTTGCTTATAAGGGTGCCTATGAAATTACTTATCTTCTTAAAAATATTGATGATGCCCCTTACAAATCTGAGAGTCTTGCTATACTTAACTATATTTTGGAAAATTACGATGTAAATTATTATATTACTGATCATCTTGAGAGAATCTCTCCCCAAAGGAAGAGACTAATGTTTTGAAGGACTCTATGGAAGAAGAAATTGCTAAACCTAAAATCCCCTTGGATGAAAAAGAGGAGGGGAGTGACGAACAAAAGGAGGAAGAATGGAGCCATCCATGTCTACCTTCTAATGAGAGTAACTCTTTGAATCTTACCTTATATGAGTGTTATGATCCTATGGATTCTTTTGGAATATCCCTTTTTGATGAAGTTGATGCCTTCTATACTTGTGGCCATGATGCCATTATGAATGATGCTTACGGAGATGAACTTGCTATAGTTCCTACTGTTAAGCATGAAATTGTTGCTATTGCACCCACACTTGATTTTCCTATTATCCGTTTGAAATCTCTGAATCCGGAGAATCTTGTCCTTATTAAAGCTCAATGTGACGGGTTGCATTTATGTTACGATCCTAAAGACCGTGTTGAAAACTATAATTGTGTGCTTGTAGGTCATGAAAAACATGATTTATGTGATAGTTATATTCTTGATGTTGTTCATGATACTACTGAAAATTATTTTGAGAGAGGAAAGCTTGCTTGTAAAACTTTCATGTTACAAAAACACCTCTCTTTATGTTCAAAGTTTTGAAGTTCTTCTTCTTTTGCCTTCCTATGCATGTCACTTTGTTCTTGTTTGATTTATTTTCTTACAAGATGCCTATGCATAGGAAGTGGGTTAGGCTTAAATGTGCTTCATGTTTGCTTCTTGATGCTCTCTTTTGCTTCAAATTCTTATTCTTTTGAGAGCATCTTTCATAATCATCTTGCCTAGCTTAAAGGCGTAAAAGAAAGAACTTGTTGGGAGGCAACCCAAGATATTTTTACTTCTATTTTTAGTGGTCTTGATGATTGTTACTAATTTAGCAACATCATTGTATCTTTATTTTCAAGCTTTGTGCCAAGTTATAGCCTCTTATGATAAGGGAAGCAAAAGTTGTGACATCGTGTGCAGAAAACAGATTATGTCTACTTGACGGAAAAAATCGAAACAAATCACCAGTTCATCTTTTTGAGCTGAATTATTTACACTGTATGCTCTATAAAATTGTGAAACTTTCGTATGTTCTGAGTTTTTTGATTTGAGTTGCATAAGTACCCCGAAAAAATTCTTTACTACCTGCTCTTCTGTTTTACACACATTCTGCCACGTTTTTCCTTTCCTTACTTTTGCAAACCCTAAGCTTGCTTTTTCTTTGCAAAAACTTTTTGGCAATCTTGAGAAACTGTATATCTTCGAGAATATCTTTATATCCAGTGGGAAATATTATTTTATTAGGGGTACTAACCTCCCTAATCAACTTATGATGAGTTATGTATGAATGGAGTTTTCAAGTGTGCGAGGGAAGATGATGAAAGAAGATCCGGGAGTGTCAAACGCTCAAGATTGGGGATGCCCCCTTGCATCCCCAATAAATATTGAAGGAGACTCAAGCGTCTAATATTGGGGATGCCCCCGTGCATCCCCTTCTCCATCAATAATCATCAGTTCGTCCTTCGTCTCACTATATTTTTATCACTTCATGCGGTGTGTGCTATGCTTGGAGCGTCTCGCTCTTAGGTTTCCTTTTTAGTTTTCTTTAGTTTTGCTTGTTGTTCATAACAAGTTAGATCCCAACTTACTTTGTGTGGGAGAGAAACAAGCTCCACTCCAATCTAGAACACATCATAGGATTTTCATGCCTATCTTTTCTTTGTTGTGTGTTCTTTATCTTTTCGTACTTGCTGCCAGGTTTAGGTTTAGTTTTAGTTTTTGTCTTTAGCAAGAGCCTTGGCTTTTTCTTAGTTTGTTTCTGGAACTCTCTTTAGTTTTCATGTTTATCTTGTTAAGAGAGTTGGTTGTTGCACTGAGTTGTCTTGTTTTGAAGTATGTAATTGAGGTTGTTATTCAATTGTAGTAGTAACTTGCACTAGTTTTGAGGTATTGTTGTGAGTAATGTTTGAACTTTTGGTGTCAAGAGCTCTAGCCTATTAATGATAGGTGTCGTATTTTGGGAAATCCGTGTGTATTTTCAAAACCTACAAAAAATAGTTGAGAACTCTAGCTACTTGATGGATCACTAATCTTTTGAGGGATCGGACATTAGAGTACACTCATGTACCATGAGTCGAGGATGCGCAAGGATAACCAAACCCCCATACCACTCCTCCTCGGGGTACTTGTCTCTTTGTGAACCTTCTTATTAGATTGAGAGTTACCGATAATAAGTGCATGAGTTCTTCGGACTAATGTACGTATTGAAAGTTGACACTTCCACCTTCCCATATTTGCTAGCCTCTTCCGTACTGTGCATTTCCCTCTTTTCACCTTGAGAGTTGGAGTCCACCTTCGCCGTTGCATCCAAATCCTTGGCATGATACACTCTGTCATCATAAACCTCCCTATATCTTTCCTCAAAATAGCCACCATACCTACCTATCAAGGCATTTCCATAGCCTTTCCGAGATATATTGCCATGCAACATCCACCTCTTCATGACTTGATCTTCATGTCATACATGTTCCTGCTACACTGGAAGCGACATACATTTGCATACATCATGATAGCTACATCCTCTTTATGTCCGAGTACCTTGTAAAGTGTGAAAGATCTTCTATACCCTCTTGTAAAATAGAGTGTTGCCCTTAAGTGAGGAAAAGATACCAAAGAGGAAAAATGAGAGTTAAATAGAAAGAGCCATTGAGGCCACCAAAAAATACAAAAAAGAGAAAAAAGAGAAAAAGAAAATAAAAAGAGAGAAAGGGGAAACACTACTAGTTCCTTTGAAAGATCCACACTCGTGCTCCCTCTTATCTTTGGGCTCCATAGAGATGATCATTTATGCATATAGCTATGTGGGGACCCTTCACACTATACACTTGCCTTGCATATTCAAAGGACGAGCCTCCTCAACCGAGCAAGTTGGATGCACCCCCACTAGTGTAACACCCTCAGTGTCAGGGAACAGTAATCACTTTTGCTAATGATGTTTACTGTTGCAAATCATTCCTTGATCATCTTTGGATCAATTCAAATTCAAATTCCCTTGTGATTGAAATTAAAAACAATGTCGCAAATAAAAGTACAACCAAAAACATTGCAACCACTTTTGTAAAAGGCCCAATATTCATTGAACCATGTCCATGTGGATATGAGAATTTATTAAGTTATAAAATAAATAAAACAATTCATAATAGTAGCAAAACAGTGGCACTTAATCCTTTTTGAATAATACAAAAATGCAAATGAATTTAGTTTCCCCCAAACTTTTTGTGGCACTATTATAAAGCGAAACACTAATTTTGGAGCTAGTATACCATTTTACAAAATTGCTGAAGCTAATAAAACAATTGCAAACAAAAAGAACAGAAAAGAAAAATAAAAATAAAAATAAAACAACCTATCCTACGCCATGGGCAGAAGCCCACCCTCTGTCCCCCTTGGGCCCAGCCCATCTTAACCCCCCAAGCTAGCCCATCCCGGCCCCTCACCCTCCCCTCCCCTGTTCACCCGCCGTGGCACGTATCGCGTGGTGCACGCCAGCCGGCCATGCCGTGGCGGCAATCCGGCGAGCCGCCGACGTAGATAAGATGAGGGACGCCCCCTGCGCCCCTCGATTTAACCTAGATCTCGCCCGTGCCCCCTCACGTCACCGTTTTCCCCCTCCCCAGCACCTTCCTCACCCCGCCCGAGCACCGAAGTGGCCATGGCTCCGGCACCGACGCGGCCAACGACGAAGACAACCCGTGCCACCACGTCCAGGGGATCCGCCAAGAACGTCCACACCGTCCCCCCCACCAATTCGAGCTGCCGTTCCACTAGCTCGCCTCCCCGGTCTTCTTCTCCGTCCACGGTCGCCGTGACCCCGACGCACGATTCGCCGCCTGTGAAGCCCCCAAGCCCACTGCCACCCCTACTTGCTCGCGGTGGGCATGCGCTTGTTCTCCCCCTTCTCACGCTCGAAACGGTAGCTTCGGCTGTAGTCCCCGTCCGTGTTGTGCTCCGGCGCCGCGCGAGTCGTCGCCGCCGGCGGTGGAGGCCACCCCCGCATGTTTTCTTGGCGCCAGTCGACGTGCGGTGTCAACAGCGTTCGTTTTCCCCCGTCCGTGCTTTGAACGGCTCACCGGAGCGAGTACAGGCTCTACGCCGGCGCCACTTTCTCGCCGGCGAGATGATGGTTAACCACCCGCGCTGGGCTAACCCCAGTGGGGTGTGCCACTGACCTCTGGGGCCCACCCAAAGGGATTAACCCCTAACCCCCCTTCTTAATTAAAACTGAGATACCCCCTAGCCTATGACACATGGGCCCCATGCCCTTAAGTTAATTAAAACTGTTTAATTAAAATAGTTAGGCTGACAGGTGGGCCCTTTGTTAAATTAGTTAGTTTAAATAAAATAGAAGTTAAAATATTAGTATGACATGTGGGTCCACTGGTTTAATTAGATTTAGTTAAAACATTTTTATTAAACAGAGACTGACCAGTGGGACCCACGAGTTAGGTTTGACCAGTCAACAAACTTTTGTGGATAATGTTAGATTAAATGATTTAATAAATCCAGAAATTGTTTTAAATTGATTTAAATTTCAAAAATTAATATATTTTAAACCGTAGCTCAGATTAAAAAACTTTATACATGAAAATTGATCAGAAAAATATAACGAATACGGATACGTTATCCGTATGTCAACCACCCCCTCTAACACAACGAACATCGACATCGCCCCCTCCAGGCCTTTTGTCGATAATCGCCCTGAGCTAGAATTTCATCCCCGGATGAATTCCCGCTCCGAGCAACGTGCATTGCACTGCGTTAGAACACCGTTAGCATTGCATCTGTCATGTCATGCATTTGTTTATATATGCTTGTGTAACATCCAAATTTTGGAATGTTAATAAATAAATTATAATAATGATTGTTTGCTTGATTTGATTGATTTTCACTAGGATCTGAAACTCTCGGAGTTGAATTGAATATTAAAATGAGAAGGGAATAAAAAGACTTTCCCTAATATTCATTGTTGGGTTTCGAAATTTAATATTTAAAACAAATCCAACAAAATGAGAGAAGGTAATATGACTCCTTCAATAAAAGAAAGTTTGAAATGTTTTAAATATTTATTTTTATTTTTATTGGAGTATTGAAATAATTTTCCATTAAAAAATAATAATGACTTGAGATAAGATAAAATGACTTCTTCAGAAAAATTGAGTGGAAATTATTTAAATAATTATTTGACATTTTGTTGATTTTTGAAATATTTAATAACTAAATAAAGTCATTGAAAAATGTCTTTATTTTTATTTATATTTTTGGAAAATATGTTCGGTGCATAGTTTTCTTTAGATTATTTCATGAATTTAGAAATTTATTTCATATTTTTCTGATGAGTATTTATTTCCGTAAAATTGTTTGAAGTTTTGGATTTAAATAAACAGAAAAAAACTCGTAGTCAGCCGGCCCAACAGCTTATTTTCCGCCCGCGAGCGCATCTGGAGCCCAAGTCAGACCCGATTCGTTTTTTTCCTCAGTCTATATAAGTTTTTCGTTTTTTTCTTTTATGGAAAACCTAGCTAGCGGGTCCCACCTCGCCGCCGCAGGAACCGCGCCGCGTCGCCGCCGCCGACTTCCATCGCCGCCACCGGCCCGCTCGCCTTGCGCCGGCCTTCGCCGGAGCGCCGCTGCGCCCCGTGCCCGCGGGCGCCACCGCTGCCCGCCCGTGACAGCCGCCACACAGCCACGGCCTCCGTCGCCGGCGCCCCAAGCCCGCGGCAACCAACGACCGAGCTCGCCGGAGCAGCACCGCCAGCCGCCGTCGTCCGCTACGACTCCCCGAGCCGCGCCACCGCCTCCCCTCGCGCCTTGCGCCGCGCGCCAGCGCCGCCCTTCGTGGGCGAGCCGCCGCCGCCGCCTCGCCGGAGCCGGCCGGAGCACGCCGGAGCCGCCGTCCGCCGCAACCTGGCAGGAGTAGGTGAGCCGCGCCCCTCCTCGTCCGTCGAATCCCAATCCGGTGGCCCAGACCCGTTGGATCTAGGGTTTCTGGTTTTTCTGTTTTGTTCGCTTCACCCCGGCTTTCCACGGTCAACCCGAGAACCGGTTTTTCCTATCCAGCAATGTTCACCGTTTAACTACCAAAACGAGCACAGTTCGTCCCATAGAGTTCAGGGACCTAGCTGGGATGAAGAATTTATTTTATTCATGGTTGGGCCCTTTTTTCACAGATTTTACCCTAGAATCTTCGTAGCCGTATCTTCTAAACCGTGTATCGGAATTAGGTAATTCTTTTTCCTACACTCTCGTAGTGATTTGTAGTTTATCATAGAGTTAAGTTTTCACACATTTGCACACTTTTGAATTTGAATTTATTCGAATTCAAATTCAAACTCCATGAGGCTATATCTTCTATACCGTTGATCCAATTCAATTGATTCTTTTTTGCATAGGATCATTCATGTCATGTACTTTATGTCCATATCATTTATCCACCATATTCAAATACTTTTGATCTGTTTGAATTTAAATTTAATTCAAACTTCAACCTGCTATAACTCGTGTTGTAGTATTTCGTTTCACCTGATTCCTTTTGCATATCGGATCGTTTGAGACATGTTATCGGTAAGATTCACACACCTTTCATGTGGGCATGATTTTCACCTTGAATTCATAAGTACATAGTCACAAATCTTTACCGATAATTCTTTATCTGTTGACTCTCTCGAGTTGACCTTCCACCTGTCACCTTCGAGCACATCGACACTGGGAAAAAACAGCTTTCTGCAAAACAAAACATTAAGCCTTTCCTTTGACTTATCCTTGCATGTAGCAATAGGTCTGTTATATCCTTTTTCGTGTGACTTGTCATACAAATCAGATGTACTGACCCGTTGTCGGGCTGTAACCTTCGGTGTTGCAGATGGTATACGACGAGTAAGTGATGCGATGTAGGGTTACGATGTCTATACTCAACTTGTCGATGGAGTTGATGGACGCCACAAAGCTCTTTACTGTTTTTCCGCTGTAGTCTATTTGTAAGCTAGCCTTGAGCTATGAAGGTATGCTTTATTGTAATACTGGATCTTCGATGTAATATATATATGACATGTGGTTTATTCTTGATATTACATCATGTACTGTGTGTGCTAGCTATTGATCCAGGGACTAGCACATAATGCATAGAGACTTGGATTCTTCGTGAATCGGGTCGTTACAGATGGTATCAAAGCCCATGTTGACTGTAGGCCGTGAACCTAGAAAATGGATAGGAAAAGCCATAGGTACAAAAATATTTTATCACTCTTTGATTACTTACTCTCTCCACTAGTATCTCTCATCTATTATTCATCTTCTAAACTCCTTCTCTTGTTTTAGTGTAAATTGACAATCCTATTTGCTTATGCCCCTGAAGGCATGACTTTTGAGAAGTATATCATCAACATGATGGATCAAATGAAGTCACCACTACCAGAACTAGAAGGAATATCCTATGGGGTTCATTAAGTTTTGACACTGAGGATCTTTAAGATCAGCTTAGCTGAGAAGGATGAAGTTTAGATTCATACCACCACTTTTAGGTGAAGTTAGATAAATGATTCGAGCGTAGTATGATGAGATCGTATGTCTTGCACATATGACCTTACTCTAGGTGTTGTTTCTGTGGTGTGACTTTTGTGACGTTATTGATTGATGTTATGTGATTGCTTGCATGTAGGTGTTTTGCCTTATTATTGTCTGCGTGCATTTGCTTGGTGCTACCTTTAGGTTTGTTTTCTTGTATGTATACTAGTTTCCCTAACCCTTGTCGTTTGGGTTCAATAGATGGAGTATGAAGTAGGACTCGCCTTTTCTGGGGCGATGACTAGACTAAAGGTGGAGCAATGGATTCATAATTTGGAGGAACACATGGAGCTTAACAAGGTTGGAAGTGAGGACATGGTCCACTATGCTGTCAACTACTTTGTAGAAGAAACTGCTACTTGGTGGATAATGCATCAGGTGATTAACGAACCAAGAAAGAAGATTACTTGGAAGGAGTTTAAAAAGATTTTGTTGGGATCCCGCCTTGTCACCCCGATGCAAAGGACGGTAAACTTTAAGAGGATCTGTGTCTGCACAATTTGCGGGGAAGTAGGACACCCCTACGAGGGACACCAAGATGGATGTCCCAATGTGAGGAAACTCACTCAGGTGAAGAATGTCCCACTGCTCAAGTTACATGTTTTGTGTGCGAAGGAAATAATTATTATCCCGCTCAGTGTCAATTTTTCCTCATGACAGAACAAGTACTTCAACAACAAAAGGAAGGAATGAAAAAGATTATCCTGGAGTTCAAGGAAGCACCCGTGAAGAAGAAAAAGAAGGATCTTAGCGAACTTCAGTGTTATCGTTGCCGGAACATGGGACACTATGCCAACATGTGTCCAGGATTGAAGAGAAAGAAGAATATGTGAACGTGGAAGCAAATATGTCGACATATTGAAGCTTACGTTTGGCAATTGGAGGATAGAAATTCGTAGGTGTGCACGAAGTGTACGGTGTTACCTTTTAATGTTAGTCGGAGATGTGGATCGATGCATCTTTTTGCTGTGGTTGAACTATATGTTCTATGCGATGCTTTGTTTTGTTAAGTTTTGCTGCTGTTCTTGACCCTGATATGTCTTTGATTGATGTTGTGTGTTGTGCCTTGCATTTCTTTTACGTGAATAGAATAAGTTACGTTAAATTAGACCCCCATCTATTTAGTATGCTTCAGGACTGAAGGAGACATAAGAACAATAAGAATAAGTTGGCGAGTGACTCAACGATATGAAGATTTCTTCGACAATACAAAACTGAAGCTACCTTCATTTTTGTGAGCTGTCATCTCTTGTGTTTTATTGACAGCTACACATCAAAACTTATTTACAAAAACTAGTGTGATGTTTGTATGGGTATCTCTCTCTATCTCTCTGTACCTCTCTATCTACATTCTATTCCCCCTCAACCCGATCCCTACACTGAAGGAGTTACTACAATGGCTGCTAATGCCAAGACTGGAACAAAGATGGATGCAACCAATGATGATTTCAAAGTTAACCCCATGTGCCAGGATCTTGCAACAAGCAAGCACAATCTTGCTGAAGGAAGAACCCCGGAGGAAGTTGTAGTTCATCAATGCACGTTTTATAGTAGTCTACGTAAACCTGAGAGTTGTGAGGAAACGATAGATGTTTTGTTTGGCTTGCAGAACTATGGATATATCTGAACCCAAGTCATGAACAAGAAAAATTTCTGCAATGCTCGTGAGGATGTCTGAGTGTTATATTGCGAGATTCGCTAAACCATATACAAGGTAATAATTTGGGTGCGGAATGGATTGATCACCATGACGACTACTCTTATTATTCACTCTTGCTATGCGGGATAGTAAATTTTGAGTGACTTATCTATAACAGAGAGACGACGATGTTAAACCCGAACCATAGAATGGTATGATGTTTGACCCCTATATAAGATTATCGTTAATAATAGTAAGTTATACGTTGAGTATAGGCCAAGACCATTTCCTGCAGGTATCCCGTAGAAGTATTCTTGATGACCACCATGAGGGAATCGATATTTGCTTAGTATTGGCGTCTGACTTGTCAGCCAGGAAATTTCAATATATGGAAGACTCCTCTTTCGCTAAGGATTCAAGATCTCAAAGGAGTATGAGGAATGTACGAAGGATGTCATTGATGATTAAGATTCTTGAAGACCACGTCGCATTAATTTTAAGGGGGGTAGCACCCTGGCTCATCGAAGGATCGATGGACTGTCAAGGAAGACCCAACCCTAACCTTTTCTTTCTAGCCTTTTCGAATCTCAAGGACGAGATTCCTTTTAAGGGTGGTAGTCTGTAACATCCCAAAATTTTCCAAATTTTGGAATGTTAATGAATAAATTATAATAATGATTGTTTGCTTGATTTGATTGATTTTCACTAGGATCTGAAACTCTCGGAGTTGAATTGAATATTAAAATGAGAAGGGAATAAAAGGACTTTCCCTAATATTCATTGTTGGGTTTCTAAATTTAATATTTAAAATAAATCTAACAAAATGAGAGAAGGTAATATGACTCCTTCAATAAAAGAAACTTGGAAATGTTTTAAATATTTCTATTTCTTTTTTTTGGCGTATTTAAATAATTTTCCATTCAAAAATAATAATGACTTGAGATAAGATAAAATGACTTCTTCAGAAAAATTGAGTGGAAATTATTTAAATAATTATTTGACATTTTGTTCATTTTTGAAATATTTAATAACTAAATAAAGTCATTGGAAAATGTCTTTATTTTTATTTATCTTTTTGGAAAATATGTTCATTGCATAATTTTCTTTAGATTATTTCATGAATTTAGAAATTTTTTTCATATTTTTCTGATGAGTATTTATTTTTGTAAAATTATTTGTAGTTTCGGATTTAAATAAAAAGAAAAAACTAGTAGCCAGCCGACCCAACAGCTTATTTTCCGCCCGCGAGCGTATTTGGAGCCCAAGTCGGACCCGATTCGTTTTTTCCTCAGCCTATATAAGTTTTTCATTTTTTTATTTTTTTTTATTTTTTGGAAAATCTAGCTAACGGGTCCCGCCTCACCGGCGCCGGAACCACGCCGCGTCGCCGCCGCCGGCCCGCTCGCCTTGCGCCGGCCATCGCCGTAGCGCCGCCGCGCCCCGCGCCCGCGCGCGCCACCGCTGCCCGCCCGTGGCAGCCGCCACCCGGCCACGGCCTCCGCCGCCGGTGCCCCTAGCCCGCGGCAACCGACGGCCGAGCTCGCCGGAGCAGCGCCGCCAGCCGCCGTCGTCTGCTGCGACTCCTCGGGCCGAGCCGCCACGACGCCGCCTCCCCTCGCGCCTTGTGCCGCGCGCCCGCGGCGCCCCTCGTGGGCGAGCCGCCGCCGCCGCCGCCTCGCCGGAGCCGACTGGAGCATGTCGGAGCCGCCGTCCGCCGCAACCTGGCCGGAGTAGGTGAGTCGCGCCCCTCCTCGTCCGCCGGTTCCCAATTCGGTGGTCCAGATCCGTTGGATCTAGGGTTTCCGGTTTTTCTATTTTGTTCGGTTGACCCCGGTTTTCCATGGTCAACCCGAGAACCAATTTTTCCTATCCAGCGAATGTTCACCATTTAACTCCCAAAACGAGCACAGTTCGTCCCATAGAGTTCAGGGACCTAGCTGTGAGGAAGAAGTTATTTTATTCACGGTTGGGCCCTTTTTCACAGATTTTACCCTAGAATCTTCGTAGCCGTATCTTCTAAACCGTGTATCGGAATTAGGTGATTCTTTTCCCCACACACTCGTAGTGACCTTTAGTTTATCATAGAGTTAAGTTTTCACACATTTGCACACTTTTTAATTTGAATTTATTCGAATTCAAATTCAAACTCCGTGAGGCTATATCTTCTATACCGTTGATCCAATTCAATTGATTCTTTTTGCATAGGATCATTAATGTCATGTATTTTATTTACATATCATTTATCCACCATATTCAAATACTTTTTGATCTGTTTGAATTTAAATTTAATTCAAACTTCAACCTGCTATAACTCGTGTTGTAGTATTTCGTTTCACGTGATTCCTTTTGCATATCGGATCGTTTGAGACATGTTATCGGTAAGATTCACACACCTTTCATGTGGGTAGTCACAAATCTTTACCGATAATTCTTTATCTGTTGACTCTCTCGAGTTCACCTTTCACCTGTCACCTTCGAGCACATCGACACTGGTGCCGTGTCAAGCCTTGTTGTTTTTGTGTTTGTTGCCAAAAACTTTGTGTTTGACTTGTTAATATTTTGGTTCCTAGATGCGTGATTGCTTATGTGGTATCTTTCCTTTATGATAGATTTCTCGGAGTGTGACGAGTAGGGTTATCTGGATCGTGAGAGCGAATAACTTCATCGAATGTATAAGGCAAGTCATACTTTGACCATTTCACAACCTATATTTTTACTTATGCATGTAGCAAATATCACCGTATTCATGTGTAGGAAGTTTTATATTATTATTGCCTGCAAACCTGGTAGGATAGCCATATGATCTTATCCTGTTTTCTTAGAAAACCTTGCATGTGCTTGCTATATATTTTCTATGCTTGTAGACGTGGATTGGTTTGAGATTATATTGAGCTATGTGAGGATTTAATGACTGGACTAGCAACCTTGAATTAGAATACACCTCTGGACGGGCAGGGAGTGCTTCCTCGGGGCTCGTGCCTTATCTAAGGCGAGACCAGGTTGTACCCTAATGGTTGGTTTTGGTGGTCGAAAGTATGTCATGGTATCTACCCTCTGAACGTAAGTGGGCGCCGTCCAATCTCAAAAAGATCAGACATACTTGGCGACTAGGAGCTTCCATGTACAGCCGCTGGCCATATGGGCTCTGGCTTAGTTGAGTACGATGTAGGAAGCCTCTCCCGTGCAATGCTAGCGGATGTAGATGTGATAGGTGTAGCGGCTTGACGTTGGGTGTAGGTGACCTCTTCTGAAAGACTTCGTCTCAATCTTCGGTTGAGTCCAGCGGGAAAAGTGTACTAACCTCTGCAGAGTAAAAACTAATCATGATTAGCCATGTCCCCGGTTATGGACATCCTTGAGCTACTAGACATTACAGTTACTGGAGGATCTTGACAGATGAATCACCATAATAAACTTGAGTGGGCAAGATTTAATAAAGGGTGTGGATTGGGACTGGTGTTGCCAGTTCAATCTGAAGTAGTAAGTTAAACTAATTTTTTACTAGGTAGATTGGGAAATATCAGCTTTCTGCAAAACAAAACCATAAGACTTTCCTTTGACTTATCCTTGCATGTAGTAATAGGTTTGTTATATCCTTTTTCGTGTGAATTTCCGTACAAATCAGATCTACTGACCCATTGTCGGGCTGTAACCTTCGGTGTTGCAGGATGGTATACGACGAGTAAGTGATGCGATGTAGGGTTACGATGTCTATACTCAACTTGCCGGTGGAGTTGATGGACGCCACGAAGCTCTTTATTGCTTTTCCGCTGTAATCTATTGGTAAGCTAGCCTTGAGCTATGCAGGTATGCTTTATTGTAATACTGGATCTTCGATGTAATATATATATGACATATGGTTTATTCTTGATATTACATCATCTACTGTGTGTGCTAGCTATTGATCCAGGGACTAGCACATAATGCACAGAGACTTGGATTCTTTGTGAATCGGGTCGTTACAACTTGCTTTGTATTCACTATTTCTCCCCCCTTCTTTATTCTCTGGTGGACCCCGCTGCTGCCGCCGACTACACCGCTGTTGGTTACGACTACTTCGTCGATGACCCTACCCCTACCGTCAAGCTTCCAGGAAAGCAGATCCATTCTCCTCCCCAGATATCGCCTACCTTTCCATACTTTTCTTGCAGTAGGCATTGCTACTGCTGCTACGTTACAATCCTATTCAATTGCATAACCTGTTTTTGTCGCCCCTTGATGTACCTTCATTTATCCTATGTTGCCTATATATATATATTCAGTAGTGAGCCCTACGCATTGTTAGCTAGGATTAGATAACGGGTCGTGATCACTCAGGGGAGTGACGCGGATACAACTAATTATAACTTCCACAGGTACGGTACAATGCAGACACCGCCTTAGGCCCCTAGCTCGGCTCTGCCGAGCCACCATCAAGTGTGAGTTATCAAGGAGAAATCCTTGTACTCCACTCGTTGCTGACTCTGCATAGCCGCTCTAGGTACATGAGCAATGATTGTCCTTAAGGTAAGAAGTCGGGTGACCCAACGGTGCCCGCGGGTGGTATTGCGGCGGGACGACAGGGAGGGTACGACCAGTGTACCGGTGTGCTTGGACCCTGATCGTTGGCCGCGAGAGTTACCAAACCACGAAAGTCGAGCTCCTCCAGGAGCACACGCGATACAAGGTAAGGAGACGGTTCACCTTGTTGGTAACCACGTGCTTTGACGGGACGACAGAGCAGGCACCGATGTACTGGTGGTCCTGGCTGCTGTTCGTTGTCCATTGTGTTAATTAGTCGGGCAACGACAACGGTTGTCCGCGAGATAATAAAATGACTAAGGGTTCGGCGGATGACTTGATTAGTCTTTTGGCTTGTACGCGCTGCCTACACGTGGGATAATGAGTTATGGGCTCCTCTGCTTCATAGTCTCGTTCGAGGACTCTTCAGACGTCAGCAGTACCGCGGCCCGCGCCAGGAAGTGGTGTTGTCTTATTTGCCGCGGCAGTGTGATTTGTATTTTCTTTGATTTTGCTTTACCGTCCAGCCACATACCATGCAGGAGTACGTCGGGGTTTTGGTCCAAGCAACTGCGTACTTAGGATTTAGACCGGCGGATGACCTCTCTGTTGAGTTTGAAAGATGGGCTATGGAGTGTCGGATAGCCTCGGTGGGGCATTCCCTAACAAGGTGTACGCCACCCTAGAGATCTGTGCGTTGTAGTGTAACAGAAGTGCACACCTGCAGGGAAGATTAATCTATTCGAATAGCCGTGTCCACGGTAACAAGACGCTTTATGCTGAAGCCAGATCCTACTACTACAAACTACTATTACTAAACTGTATGGTTCCGGGTTTGCTTCCTCGCAGGGAAGTCGAGGAGGTGATCTCGGAGGCATTGTTAATTATTACAACTTACTATTATACAATGTTGCAACAACTTCTGCTGCATTGTTACTTTATGCTTTATATAAACTGTTGGTTATTCTCCCCTCATGCTGCAAGACTCGTCGGAAGATGCCAGTCTTCGATAGGCCTAGCTTCTCTTCCTTATTCTGATTTCTACCTTGCAGTACAGTATATATAGCCTCCCCTTTCCGTTTGATACAAATGCATAAATGCTTAGTAGCGGACGTAAGACTCGCGGGTATGCTAGATATTCACCCTTGCTTTATTACCCCCTTTTTGTTTTGCGTGATCGGCCGCTGCAGTCGACGTTGGAGCCCAGGAGCAGGACTACCCCGGAGGCGACTACTACGACGTCGAGTTCCCCGTCGACCAGGAGTAGTTTGGTGGATCCCAGGCAGGAGGCCTCACCTTTTTGATCCGTACCTCAGTTGTTATTTGTGCTAGCCTTCTTAAGGCAAAACTTGACTAACTATGTCTGTACTCAGATATTATGGCTTGTATAACTTATGTATTCGGATCCTCGTGATCCCTGGTTTGTAATATCAGATTTATCTTATTTGTGTTTAGTGTTGTGCTGTGATATTCTCACCGTGGCACCCTAATCTCAGCCGTGTACCCTGCGTGTATGATTACTGTACTCGGATTGATTTTGGGGGCGTCACAAGTTTTCATCAGAGCCGACTGCCTGTAGGAAGCCACCCCACCACTACTTGGTCGAAGTTGAGTCTAGTCTTTGAAAAACTATTTTGCTAACTTAATGTTTGGCTTACGGGCCCACATCGATATCACCCCGTCGTGATATTTATGGTATTAGGATTCTTTTCTCCTTACCTATGCTCTGGGACTCTGCTCTCTTATCTTTGCTGGTAAGTTTTACTAACTCTAACATTAGGATCACGTTCTCTTGATTCCACCCGACGTTCTGGTGCTTCCCCCTTGATTGAGTCGTGTCGCAGGAGTTCTGACCCAGGTCCCGGACCGCGGATTCCCTTTCTCACTCGGGGTAGGCCGCGCGTTATCTGGCAGAAACTCCTGTGGCCAACAGTTTTCTTGCGACGTGATTGACTTAGCAAGAAGCTATGTCGCGTCGTGTATTCCTTACCGCGGTCTGCGCACCGTCTAGTGTGTCCTTTTTCCTTAATTTCTACGACGTTATGCTGCCCGATTTTTGATTGACTCCGTGTGTGGATGTGTATGTCTTATATGACTACTCCTATATATTTGTGCCTCCTCTTAGTTGTCGCTTTACCTCATGCTTGATTCCGGTATCTCGTTAAATTTTCATCGCTGAAATACCCCTGTTAAATTCTAGCAGGATGGCTGGTCGTGGTGGTGGTGGTCGTGGTCGTGCTGCAAACGACCCACCTCCGCCACCGGATTACATGGCCGCGATGATGCATCAGTTTGAGCTGAACCGTCAGTTCATGCAGAATGTCATGGCTCAATTCCCTCAGCCGAACCAACATGTGCACCACCATCAGCATGACGCATTGACTCTACACGACTTCACCCGCCTCAACCCCACTATGTTCTGCAACTCTGTTCAGCCGTTGGATGCTGATGACTGAATTCGTGACATCACTCACGAGCTGGAGTCTGCTAATGTCGATCCAGTCGACTATGTGAACTTTGCGTCCTATCACCTGAAAGGTGCCGCTGCTCAGTGGTGGAGCACCCACAAGCGCTCACTGCTAGTTGGAGAAGTCATCACCTGGGATGAATTTCAGTCCGCCTTCCGCGCCCGCTACATTCCTCAGGGGATCATGGATCGCAAGCGGGAAGAATTCCGCAACCTCACTCAGGGCAACATGACTGTTGAAGCTTATCAGCGTGAGTTCCTCAACCTCTCTCGCTATGCAGAAGAAGAGATCACCACTGATATCCGCAAGCAACAGAAATTCTTCCCTGGACTCAATGCAGACCTTAGGCTCGCTCTTGCCGTTCATAATTTTGCCAACTTCGCCACCATGGTGACCAAGGCTATCACTGTCGAGACTGCCGAGATGGAGCTCAAGGACACGCAGAAACACTATCGCGACGTTGGGTCATCTTGGAGCGCAACACAGAAGCGTCACATCTGGCTACCTCACAGTGTGACCCATTCACCTGCCCCTGCTCCAAGGACGTCTTATGCTGCATCCCTTCTGCCTCCGCCACCGTAAATGCCAAGAGCTCTACCCCCACCACCCAATGCTACAACCCTTTGTCCTCAAGATGGATTATGCTTCACGTGCCGCCAACCTGGACACTTTTCCAGAGAATGCCCTCAGAAACAGAAGCAACTGGTAGTGCACCCCATTGGCCGCGGAAATGGTCGTGGCAACAACAGGACCCCCAACTATAATATTGGGTCCGCTGCTTATGCTCGTGGACATGCTAACAACATTAATGTTGAAGAGGCTCAGGAACAACCCGCTTCCCTGATGGGTACCCTTCTCGTTAATTCCATACCTGCTACTGTTTTATTTGATACAGGAGCATCACATTCATTCATGTCCGAAGCATTTGCATTGTCTCATAACTTCAGGTTGGAAAAGATGAACCCACCGATGGTTGTTCGCACCCCGATAGGCCAATGCCGAACCACCAAGATAGTGCCCAAAACCATCATTGAAATTGAAGGAATTGAATTCCTTGCTTCCCCCATCATCCTGACGTTTTCCACCACAGACCTCATTTTGGGAATGGATTGGTTGAAAGTCCACGATGCCGCACTATATTGTGGCACCAGTTCTATCCAACTTTTTCATCCCCCCGGCGAGATTGTTAACCACACCACCCGAATTACCCGTAATGCTGAAACGTAGATATTTATGATGAATGCTTTGAATATTTCACCTCTGGAAGGAATTGAGAACGTTCTGGTCGTTCGCGATTTTCCCGACGTCTTCCCAAAAGAACTGCCGGGAATACCCTCGACCAAAGAGGTGGAATTCGTCATCGACTTGAAGCCAGGCACTGTTCCTATTGCCAAGCGTCCTTACAAGATGCCGCCACATGAACTCCTTGAACTTAAGGAGGAAATCGACAAGGCACTTCAGAAAGGATTCATTCGCCCCAGTTCCTCTACTTGGGTAGTGTAGGGGAACGCGGCAGAAAACAAAAAAAATTCTGCACTACGAACAGCCCAGGACCACTATGGAGACTGCATACAAGGTTTTTGATCTGATCGTTACCGACTCGTAGCGCAGCGGAAGTAGAGTCGATGTAGATCGTCGGTGCAGATCCCCGCAGCTAGGATTTACAACCTCCCAACCGCGAGAATGTATTCCCTCGTCTGCTCCTCGGACAACGCTTAGGGAGGCGGTCGGACAATCCCTCGGACGATGTCACGGACAGCCCTTCGGGAGGCCCCTCGAAACTCGATCGGTAACTCGGACAGCCCTTCGGGAGGACCCTTGAAACTCGAACGATAATTTGGACAGCCCTTCGGGAGGACCCTCGAACAGCCCCTCGGGCAAAAGATCGAAACTACGACCTCTCTACGGGGTTGCACACATACGGTGTCATCTATCCGGCAGGGCTTCGCCGTCCAGAACTAGTTCCTGCCGGAACCCAGACAGCCTTTCGGCTCTACGAAACTATTTCGTGTGAGGGAGAGAAGAAGCCAGATAATTGCATGGCATGTGTTGAGAACTCAAGTGAGAGCTTGGATCAAGGATATGGGGCTGCCCTCACACCTCTATTTATAGGAAACCCAAGGGGGCTTTCTTGGCTCCCATGTCCTTCTAGAAGGCTTTCCAAAAATATCTCAAGTAGTACTTTTTACTATTCATGACACCACTTTTTCGCGTCCGAAAATTCCGAAAATATTTCTGTGGGTCTTAGAATAATTCCAACACCCACTAAAATGATTTTGGGCGCATTCCGAAACAATTCCGGATTAGTGATTTTCATCTGCGAAAAGCAACCTAAGCATTTCCGGCAGCTCCGGAACATTTCCGGCAGCTCCGAAATATTTCCGAAAAAAATATTTTAATCTTTTCTCCAAAAAAATTCCAGAAGTTACCAGAACAATTCTGGCACTCTCCAAAATTACCAGGTGCTCTCCGAAACCTTTTCGGCTTAGTGCTTTACCCCGAAACAACTTTTCGGTTTTCTCTCTCGGAACTTTTCCGCCGTCTCCGAAACCTTTCCGGTGACTTTATCTCAGACTCCCTGTCTAGTATTCAACAGATAGATGACCCTTAAGCGTGTGACCCTGTAGGTTCGATGAAGTATAGACATGACCGGAACACTTTCCGATCAATGATCAATAGCGGAACCGAGGACATCCATATTGATCCCTATACCCATACGAAGAATTATTCGAGTGAACCTTTAGTTGCTGTGTGCTATTCCTGGTGCTTCGCGATATATTACAAATACCCGAGGTGAGACTTATTGGCATCCCCGTGAATCAACAACTTGTCCACTATGCCAGTTACCTCGTTCCTGGTATTGTTCTCTTTTCTCGTTCCCGCGTTCCGGCATCCCTGTGATCAAATCACACTGTGTCTGGCCAGACGATGGTGGATACCGTAACACCGAGAGGGCCCTAAGAATATCTCTCCAACGACGGAGGAACAAATCCCAATCTCGAGCTACCTAGTTCCTTGTCATACTTTTTCGTGAACCCGCAAGCTGCCGTAATAGCCACCCTTTTACAGATGACGTTTAACAAAACCCCAAAGTTCACGAAGCAAGTACGAAGGAACTCGATACTCTCATGGTCTAAGGAATTATGCAAACGCACAACTTTCTCTGTGTTATTAACCATTAACTTGTGACGAATGTATCTCATAGCATAACATCAATTCGGGTCGATTCAACACAAATGTTCTTCTAACATTGTGCCCTCAAAATTTCCGGCATAGTCATGCCCATGATTAGGAAAACAGAACCATCATGCAACACTTGAGCTAGTCTTAGAGGCGAGACTAGGAATATATATTTTTTATCCGTTTATTATTCCACACGTGCATATGAGTCTTCCTCCGAGCCTCGTGGTTATTGCAGACTCGAGAACCATAGCAGTTATAGCATGGAATATAAACATAATTAGGAACATGGGGATAAATAATAACATTTATTATTGCCTCTAGGGCATATCTCCTACAGACTCCCACTTGCACTAGAGTCAATAATCTAGTCAATGCTAATGCACTTTACACCTACGGCATACTGGTGTAAAATATGCTTCACATGTGGTATAGCCTGATGTCCAACGGATCTGACAATTTCAACTCCGTGTGTATCTTTGAATATCCTCGCGTTTTCACGCTTTCACAAAATTCATATTTTGTGTGGACTTGGCTTTGTATATATGTGAATCACTGGTCGAACCTTGATTCCTCAGACTGAGCTATGGAGCAACTATCTTCAATAGTGTTCCATTGACCAAAGCCTTATTGGAACCATACTAAGTTCATGAATGAACTATATGATTCAACATTTTCTTTGTTGCTTCTAAAGCAGCAACATACATAGCCATTTGTTATAGAATTTCGCCACAGTAACCTGTTATGAACAATTCCAACTTACTGTGCCACCATATTGTGTATTACACACAAAAAAACTTTAACTCAAATCGAAAATCGCATGGAGCATTGATGAAGACCGTATCGATGTAATTACTTACAACAAGTACTTCATAATCTCTTCTTGCGAGAAAACATGTCATCAGTGCTACTTTAGTACTCAATGACATTTTTCACTGTTGTCCCACGATCAGTTCTTTGATCACTTTGGTATCTATACTCGCAACAACTTTAGAGTATTGGACATATCTGGTTGTTTTACATACCATGGAATACATGATTAATCCCAACACGAAGGTGTGTGGAATCTCCATCATGTAATTTTCTCATCAGTGTTTTGGGACACTGAGTCTTGCAAAAACTCTTTCCATGTGACTTTGGCAAGAATCACTCCTTGTCGTTTTTAATGCTAAATTGTTTTGGCATCTTGTCAGTATGTATTTTGGCTTAGCCCTATTAGGCAATTCTATCTCTTAGATAATTATGCCTAATATCAAGGCTACTTAACCCAAGCACTTCATCAAAAAACTATTTTCAATGAAGTCCTAATTCATGTCAAGAAATTTATATTATTTCCAATTAACAATGTGTCAAGCACACACAAGGTTTTTAGAAATATTATTATGCTCCCACTTACTTTCTTGCAATCACAAGCATCTTCGTTATCCATTGATGAAATCAAACTCTTTTGACTATTTCATCAAAAACGAAGATTCCAACTCCATTATGCTCTCTTTTGTCCATCGCAGGAACTCTGAAGTTTGCATACTTACTAGCATCCTCTGGATTGACAAAATACCTTGGACTGTATCTCCAAGGCAGTATTTCCATCTCATGGAAATCCTTTTGGCATCCATGTTTCATATCTCATGAATGAAATACGTATTAATTGCTAGTTTAACCCGAACCGACTTTAAGCATCGCTACGGAGAGACAATCTCGCCGTAGTTAATTCCTTGAAATTGTTATAAGCAACAAGTCGAGCTTTATGGATAAAACATTTTTATCCGTATCAGTTTATAGTTCCATTAATATTCGTTAGACTCTAAGTCTTCCGAATGGTCCATCAAGATACAATCTTGAATTACGTATATGGAAACTATCTCGGATTTGTATTGGCATTTAGCCAATTCCGGAGTCAGGGCCCATCATCGCTTCCTTGATTATCGTAGGTATGCTGTTGTCTAACAACAATATCTCGTTTGCGCACCTGAGAGGTTTGCACGAGTTTTGCCTACGTGGCTCAGTTGCAAGTTTGACCGAAGTCCATACATCTCATGTAGAGGCTTCCGTATCAGTTGCAGTAGGAAACTCTGGAATCACTTCCAAGGTTCCTTTCCTTTGATCTGATGACGAAGATACTGTTATCTCGTCGAGTTGCACTGTCCTCCCACTCAACTTTTTTCAAGAACCATTCTCTTTAAAAGCATACCGTTCTTTGTGGCAAAACCTTTTGCCTCGGTATAGTGGTGGAGGAATTCCCAATAATTTGGGATAACCTACAAAGTAGCACTTGTCTGATTTGGAATAGGTTTGTAAACAGTTTACACAATCCCCATATTCCAAATGTTAAGAAAAGATAAAACATGGTTGGGCGTACCATACCATGGCGTCATTTCAACAGACCTGATGGCGCTCCTTTCAGTGTAAAAGCCGCAGTCTCTAAAGCATTACATTAAAAGGGATAATGGCAAATTGATTTATGTCATCTTTGATCTTACCATGTCATAAATGGTTTGATTACATCTTCAAGGACATTCCACTTGCAGTGGTGTTCCGGGAGGTGCAAGTTATGAAAACTCTTTTCACAACTCATCAGACATTGGCTAAACTTGTAACTCAAAAATTCCTTTCTGCAATCGAATTGTAGAAACATAATTTTCTTGTCACAATAACTTTCACTTCATTTTTGAAAACCTTTCGAATGATTTCAAAAGATCCAAACTTACGTCTCATCAAGTAAATATCCATATATCTACTTGAGTCTTTTCTGAAGATAGATAAATCCACTACTAACAACATTTATCGGACTACACACATCAAATGTATGATCACCAATAAGTTTGTTGTTCGTTCCTCATGGCCTGTGAACGGTATTTCAGTCACTTAACTTTTCGGACGAAAGTTGCAAGTGTGAGATGATTCATAATCAAATGACTTCAAAATCCATCATTATGGAATTTCTCCATGCGGGTTTCTCCAATGTGACCAAATGCAGTGCCACACATATGTGGTATTCTTTTAGTCTTTTGACATTTAGCGTCATTGTTATGGATGTATCATATTACCATCAATATTCGTAACATACATCCCATCCCCGATGGAAGCATGGCCCTTTATGTTATTCATAATACTGAACAACAATTGTTCTTTTATGAACAACCTTCTTGCAACATACTTTATGCAATGGGCTAGAGTGTATAAAACTCTAAAACGAATTATGAAAATAAATACAGATGGTGATACACCGATGGAAGGTATAGTAACTTTTACTATGTTCCCAGCGCGTATCTAAACCTCATTACTAGCAAGTCTTTTAGGCCGTAGTGGTTCTTGCATTGAGTTGCAACAGAATGCAATCGAGCGGGTATTCCTGTGATCAACTTTTAATCATAATACCCAAGAATTATGGACTAACTGTTTAATCACAATTCCCAAGAACTATTTATTTTTGACCAGCCTTCCATACATCAATAACTTTCATGACTTTTATACATGAGCTGGACATTCCAGTCTTCTTTCTTTTTGCCCTTATACTTTTAACAGTTTAACTTTCAATATATTTCTCCTACTCTCAGAAGAAGCACCCAACTTTAAGAGTGGCGTTAGCCCCGGACTTCCTAGGCGTGTGAGTCATACTAACACCCTTTGGACATTTCCTTTCTCTTTAAGTTGTTTGTTTTATTCACCTTCATCATATGACAGGCGTTCTTCTGGATCCCTCTCTTATCAGTCAAATGCCCAGTAAACACTTTACTAATACTTTGCAAACAAATATTGCTTTGGATATCTCATATCTTTTAGCCTTTGTCTGTATCTGAAAACAATTTTCAGTTCCATGAATATTACATAACTATCCCAAACTTGTGAAGTTCGGGTCTTATGGAAGCAAACGTATTGCACTTGACCACAATGGAATTCTAGCTTTTGGATCGAAGGACGAGAGTCACATCATCCATAGCATTAGCGGGAGGACACCGAAAGCATGCGATAGGAAAAAATCCTTCTCGGCACTCTTGAGGACAATCCTCGCATTACGTTACCAACCGTAAAGTTTTAACCAGATATTTAACAGCTTATTCAATTTTAATAGGGAAGGTGGAAACGCGAGCCATTATTCTACAACTATTAGCAAATTATACTTAGACAGTGTTCATAATTAATTGCACTCAGAATTAAACAAGTTAATTCTAAAATGCGCTCCCACTCAAATCAATATCTCTCAAAATTGATTATGAGTGATTCAAGATCCAAATATCAATACAACGCCATAGAATCATCATCTCATGACGAGGATTTTGATTTGGTAGGCCAACTTGCCGATCACATCTCTATGTGACTCTTGTTCATCTTTCGATGCATGTGTTCCGAGCTCAGGACGATCCTTCCATGAACGTCAAGACAACCAAGTGATCTTGTTGCGAGGTCTGACCTCACCCGCCTTACATTTCTCCAATCGTTCGTACCCATGCATCCATGGCGCACCCCGAAAGGATAGATGCTGTGACGGTGCTACATTTGGGAGAACACTAACTACTTGATATTTTAAGTGAGAGATCACCCTAATAAAAAGCGACTACCGCGCAATCAAGAAGGGTGCAACTTAAGGGATAAACATCTCAGGTAATTCATAATTGCATGATATGGTATAGCCCCTTCTGACGGAGAAGTCAAGTATTTCTTCGTCTTTGGCATTTGCGTCGGAGTTCACCTTCGCGAAGTTTGCCACCACCTTGTCGATGCACCAAATAATATTGCTATCTTTATAGCTAATAAAATAAGTGCATTACATAAGGTTGACTCGCAGGTCATTAAAGTGACAATCATATGGCTCCAACCATCATGCCGAATCATGACACGCAGGTCATGTGAATAAATTTACATTATATAGTCATCTCATACATAATCAAATTAATATGAGCTTTGCTATACCACATCACATGCACATCCTGCAAAACCAAGTTAGACGCCTCTAATCGGTTTATGCAAAATTTTATTTTACGTGGCTTCTAAGGTTTTGACTTAAACCGCAGCTACCAACGTTTATCATCAAGCATGATTATTCAAGTCGCTAGATTAACTTTGCGGGGTGTATGAAACACGAGATAATAAAATCTCGAGCCCCATACTGAACTTCGTCATACGCGTGATCCCCGTGCAGATCATATATGCATTGCCCTTTAGTCTGCAGAATTTCTTCTTTCTCTAACTATGGTGGAATTCAACGAACTGTTAGCACTTCTTTGATCAATCAGGATCGCAGATTGCCAGAACTTTGAAACTCCACCATACTGTTATTGAGATCAGATATACACAAATTCCAGGGAAGCAACAAGAACATCGGGTAACAGATTTCATCTGCCACCCACATAAATAATTTTCAACAATAGATCTGATCTACTCCAAAATTATATTATGCAATACCCATACATCTCTATGTATTCTAGATCGCAACATGCATCTACGCATAGCACGGCTCTGATGCCACTGGGAACGCGGCAGAAAACAAAAAAAATTCTGCACTACGACCAGCCCAGGACCACTATGGAGACTGCATACAAGGTTTTTGATCTGATCGTTACCGACTCGTAGCGCAGCGGAAGTAGAGTCGATGTAGATCGTCGGTGCAGATCCCCGCAGCTAGGATTTACAACCTCCCAACCGCGAGAATGTATTCCCTCGTCTGCTCCTCGGACAACGCTCAGGGAGGCGGTCGGACAGTCCCTCGGACGATGTCACGGACAGCCCTTCGGGAGGCCCCTCGAAACTCGATCGGTAACTCGGACAGCCCTTCGGGAGGACCCTTGAAACTCGAATGATAATTTGGAAAGCCCTTCGGGAGGACCCTCGAACAGCCCCTCGGGCAAAAGATCGAAACTACGACCTCTCTACGGGGTTGCACACATACGGTGTCATCTATCCGGCAGGGCTTCGCCGTCCAGAACTAGTTCCTGCCGGAACCCAGACAGCCTTTCGGCTCTACGAAACTATTTCGTGTGAGGGAGAGAAGAAGCCAGATAATTGCATGGCATGTGTTGAGAACTCAAGTGAGAGCTTGGATCAAGGATATGGGGCTGCCCTCACACCTCTATTTATAGGAAACCCAAGGGGGCTTTCTTGGCTCCCATGTCCTTCTAGAAGGCTTTCCAAAAATATCTCAAGTAGTACTTTTTACTATTCATGACACCACTTTTTCGCGTCCGAAAATTCCGAAAATATTTCTGTGGGTCTTAGAATAATTCCAACACCCACTAAAATGATTTTGGGCGCATTCCGAAACAATTCCGGATTAGTGATTTTCATCTGCGAAAAGCAACCTAAGCATTTCCGGCAGCTCCGAAATATTTCCGAAAAAAATATTTTAATCTTTTCTCCAAAAAAATTCCAGAAGTTACCAGAACAATTCTGGCACTCTCCAAAATTACCAGGTGCTCTCCGAAACCTTTTCGGCTTAGTGGTTTACCCCGAAACAACTTTTCGGTTTTCTCTCTCGGAACTTTTCCGCCGTCTCCGAAACCTTTCCGGTGACTTTATCTCAGACTCCCTGTCTAGTATTCAACAGATAGATGACCCTTAAGCGTGTGACCCTGTAGGTTCGATGAAGTATAGACATGACCGGAACACTTTCCGATCAATGATCAATAGCGGAACCGAGGACATCCATATTGATCCCTATACCCATACGAAGAATTATTCGAGTGAACCTTTAGTTGATGTGTGCTATTCCTGTTGCTTCGCGATATATTACAAATACCCGAGGTGAGACTTATTGGCATCCCCGTGAATCAACAACTTGTCCACTATGCCAGTTACCTCGTTCCTGGTATTGTTCTCTTTTCTCGTTCCCGCGTTCCGGCATCCCTGTGATCAAATCACACTGTGTCTGGCCAGACGATGGTGGATACCGTAACACCGAGAGGGCCCTAAGAATATCTCTCCAACGACGGAGGAGAAAATCCCAATCTCGAGCTACCTAGTTCCTTGTCATACTTTTCCGTGAACCCGCAAGCTGCCGTAATAGCCACCCTTTTACAGATGACGTTTAACAAAACCCCAAAGTTCACGAAGCAAGTACGAAGGAACTCGATACTCTCATGGTCTAAGGAATTATGCAAACGCACAACTTTCTCTGTGTTATTAACCATTAACTTGTGACGAATGTATCTCATAGCATAACATCAATTCGGGTCGATTCAACACAAATGTTCTTCTAACATTGTGCCCTCAAAATTGCCGGCATAGTCATGCCCATGATCAGGAAAACAGAACCATCATGCAACACTTGAGCTAGTCTTAGAGGCGAGACTAGGAATATATATTTTTTATCCGTTTATTATTCCACACGTGCATATGAGTCTTCCTCCGAGCCTCGTGGTTATTGCAGACTCGAGAACCATAGCAGTTATAGCATGGAATATAAACATAATTAGGAACATGGGGATAAATAATAACATTTATTATTGCCTCTAGGGCATATCTCCTACAGGTAGCACCTTCACTCTTTGTCAAGAAAAGCGATGGCATGAACCGTTTAGTCCAAGATTACCGACCAATCAACCAGGCAACAATACAGAACACGTACTCACTTCCTCGGATCAATGATCTGTATGATCAACTCGCTGGATCTACGGTGTTCTCGAAACTCGACTTGAGGTTGGGTTACCATCAGATCCGGGGTCCATGAAGAGGACATTCCGAAGACCGCCTTCATTACTCGCTATGGTTCATACGAGTACACCGTCATGTTCTTTGGCTTGACGAATGCCCCAGTCACCTTTTCCCGATTGATGAACTATATATTCATGGAATACCTCGACAAGTTTGTGGTGGTTTATCTGGATGATATCTTAATATCTTCGTCTTATACTGGAAAAGCTTCGAGAACACCAACTCTATGCTAAGTATTCCAAGTGTGAGTTCTGGCTCCCCGAAGTAACCTACCTTGGTCACGTGATTTCCAAGGATGGCATTGCCGTCAACCCAGAACGTATCCAGGCTATCCTGGATTGGACTCCCCCAAAGACTGTCAAGCATGTCATAAGTTTCCTCGGACTCGCCAGATATTGCCGCCATTTCGTCGAGAACTTCTCCAAGATTGCCAAGCCTCTGACAAATCTGCTTCACAAAGGCGTCAAGTTTGAGTGGACTGATAAATGTTAGGAAAGTTTCCAAGCTCTCAAGGACAAGCTCACTTCCCCTTCGGTGCTTGCTCCCCCTGATACCCGAAAGGACTTCGTGATATATTGCGATGCGTCTTGTAAAGTATTAGGTTGTGGCCTAATGCAAGAGCGCAAAGTGATTGCTTATGGCTCTCGTCAGTTGTGTGCTCATGAAGAAAACTATCGAACACATGATCTCGAATTGGCAGCGGTAATTTATGCATTGAAGCTGTGGCGACTGATGGCATGGAAGTGGTAATGGATTCTCGCCCTTAGTTGGTTACCCCAAGTGGAAGGTGAGATGTAGGATAGCAGCAAATTTCCCCTATGTAGAGGATAGGGTTTGTCTCCCGTAGGACTCTGGCAATGATAAGTAGGTGGCAAGAAAACAATGGCATCGTTTACGACAAATGTTGCTTCCTTTACCTGGACCTGCACACGACACAATTAACTTTGCTCCCAACGAAGTTCAGAGAGGTTGTCAATCTCTCCGGTCTTGTTGTTTACAAATGATCAAAAACACAGGATAATGATAATAGCAACTGAAAGTAAATACGGAAAAGTAAATAAGTGTGTAAACAATGATGAGAATATGGACCGGGGTCCCGTGATGTTCACTAGTGATGTCTCTCTCCCAAAAGACGATACGATTGTTATGCGAGGTAAACAAATTACAGACGGGCAATTGACAAGATTATAAACGCACCGCAGTGCTAACTATGCTACAAAAGAAAGGAAGAGGCTCAAAAGCACGGGCAGTACGCCAAAATAAGTAGACCGAAATCCAACTGCATCTACTACTAATCATCCACCTTGAGATATCTATCCAGAACATCTCGCTGGTATTAAGTTGCGAGCCCCACCAAAGTGTAAACCTAAAGCAACAGACAACTGCATTAAAAAGAACTTTGCGTAAAGTAAACAATCCTTGCAACCGCGGTTACAAGCACCGTGTTCCCCTTGTTTCCACAACGCATCCCCTAGACTCATGTTTCTGTCATTCAAGCGTGTCATCAGGGGGCATGTACCCACAATCGAGCATAACGTTCCCTGTTGGATTTACTACCTACCACTTGGCCAAAGAAATAAATAGCAACGGAGAACATGAACGAATTACTTATGAACAAATATACAAAAGAGAAGAACCAATTATATTACTCTATCACAATAGGAACATAATCTCATAATCCATCGGATCCCATCAAACTCAGCATAGCAAAAGCAGAAAGAATTACATATGTGCCTCGATCATGTAGGGCAGCTCGCGAGGTGTAAACCATGAAGAACAAAGAGGGGAGGAGAACATCTCATAGCTACTGATCATGGACCCATGGTCCAAGGTAGACTACTCACGGCACATCTGGGAAGCATCCATGGTGGAGGAGAAGCTCTCGGAGGTCGATCCTCCGTCTGGCAGGGTGCCGGGAAGGGTCCTGACGGTGCTCCCGATCTTGGAAGCGCGACGGCGGCGGAACAGAGGCGAGATCGCGAAATAGGGTTGTCTTCAGAAATTTCCCGTGACGGAGAATAAGTAGGTGAAGGGGGCAGCCAGGGGGGCCACCAGGGGCCCAGGCGCCCCTGGTGCGGCCTAGCCCCTGGTCGTGCCAGGTGGCCGTGCCAGGTGGCCGCCTGGGTGCCTGGTGGTGGGCCCCTGGCCCTCCTTCGGGCTTCTGGAGTCTTCCGACATGCTGATTTTTATCTCATTTTTCCCGGATTTTAGGAGTATTTTGATATGGGAAAAAACTAAAATAGAAAACAGCAGAAAACAGGAACTGACACTGGGGTGCACTGATTTAGTAGGTTACTCCAAATATGATAGAAAAATGTATGAACGTGTATTCAGATCATAGCAATATCACACAAAACATGCATGGAGCGAGCAGAAATTATCGATACGTTTGAGACGTATCAACATCCCAAGCTTAATTCCTGCTCGTCCTCGAGTAGGTAAATGATAACAAACATAATTTCTGTGGTGACATGCTAGCAACCATATAAGGACTTTGAAAAGTAAGCAATTAAGATATGAGATTCAATTCAAGTAATAACATGCAAGAGTCTATATTAGCATTGAAACAAGCAACATAAGAAAATTATGTGCAAGAGCTCTTGCTATTCGTGACTCGAATGTCTCTAGATGGTGTTTGCGTGCAATAAAGGGGATAGGGAATACGAGAAAACAGTATTATTGTTGAGAACTCAATCTAATAAAGTTTCACACTTGGTCTTCTTTGGAATCTTATCTTGACTCGTCCCCAGACCACTAGCCAGGTATAAGTAAATTTCATCCACTCTTTTTCGATATTTTGAGAACTCATGCAATGGATGAGCGTAAGCACGAAAGTTCACACTTAGGATGGCAAAGAGAGAATATGGTGGAGGAGGAAGAAAAAAAGGGTGAGAAAGGCTCACATCAATGAGGACAATCATAGGCGAGAAGGCCAAATGATAGATATGATGTGAGGAGTAGGGATTTCCATGCAACGGATGCACATATGAGCTAAGAGAAGATCTCCAATGGAACTAGTGGGGGTGCATCCAACTTGCTCGCTCATGAAGACCTAGAGCTCTTGAGGAGGCTCATCCTTGGAATATGCAAGCCAAGTTCTATAGTGTGAAGGTCCCCACATAACTATATGCATGATCATCTCTATGGAGTACAAGGATAAGAGGGAGTACTAGTGTGGATCTTTCAAAAGGATAGTAGTGTTGCCCCTTTCTCTCATTTTTCTTATTTTTCTCGTTTTCTATTTTTTTGTATTTTTTTGGTGGACTCAATGGCTCTTTCTATTTAACTCTCATTTGTCCTGTTTAGGATATTTTATTTTGTCCACTTTGGGATCTTTTCCTCACTTAAGGGCAAACTCTCATTTACAAGAGGGTATAGAATATCTTTCACACTTTACAAGGTACTCAAATCATAAATAAGATGTATCTATCATGACGTATGCAATGTATGCCACTTCAAGTGTAGCATGAACATGTATGACATGAAGATCAAGTCATGAAAAGGTGGATGTTGCATGGAAATAAATCTCGGAAAGGCTATGGAAATGACTTTATAGGTAGGTATGGTGGCTGTTTTGAGGAAAGATATAAGGAGGTTTATGATGAAAGAGTGTATCATGCCATGGGTTTGGATGTACCGGCGAAGGTGGACGCCAACTCTCGGAGTGAGAAGGAGGCATTGCACGGCACATGAGAGGCTAGCAAAATATGGGAAGGTGGAAGTGTCAACTTTCAATACTTACATTAGTCCGAAGAACTCATGCACTTATTATCGATAACTCTCAATCTAATAAGGAGGTTCACAAAGAGACAACTACCCCGAGGAGGAGTGTAAGGGGGTTTGGTTATCCTTGCGCATCATCGACTCATGGTACGTGAGTGTACTCTAATATTCGATCCCTCCAAAGATTAGTGATCCATCTAGTAGCTAGAGTTCTCAACTAGTTTTGTAGGTTTTGAAAATACACACAGATTTCCCAAAATACGACACCTATCACTAATAGGCAAGAGCTCTTGACACAAAAAGTTCAAACATTACTCACATCAATACCTCAAAACTATTGCAAGTTACTACTAGAATTAAATAGCAACCTCAAGTACCTACTTTCAAGACAAAACACAACTCAGTGCAACAACCAACTCTCTTTAACAAGATAAACATGAAAACTAAAAAGAGTTCCAGCAACAAACTAAACAAAATCCAAGGCTCTTGCTAAAGACAAACTAAGACTAAAACTAAACATGGTAGCAGCTATGAAAAGATAAAGAACACACAACAGCAAAAAGATAAGCAGGAAAAATCCTATGATGTGTTCTAGATTTTGAAAGTGGAGCGTGTTTCTCTCCCACACAAATTAAGACGGGATCTAACTTGTTATGAACAGCAAGCAAAGCTAAAGAAAACTAAGAATAAAACCTAAGAGCGAGACGCTCCAAGCATAGCACATAACGCATGAAGTGATAAAATATAGTGAGACGAAGGACGAACTGATGATTGTTGATGGAGAAGGGGATGCACGGGGGCATCCCCAAGCTTAGACGCTTGAGTCTCCTTGAATATTTATTGGGGATGCATGGGGGCATCCCCAAGCTTGAGCGCTTGACACTCCTGAATCTTCTTTCATCATCTTCGATCGCACACTTGAAAACTCCCTTCATACATAACTCGTCATAAGCTGATTAGAGAGGTTAGTACCCTTAATAAAATAATTTTTCCCCACTGAATATAAAGATTTTCTTGAATAGCTACTGTTTCTCAAGAGTTCCAAAAGGTTTTTGCAAAGAAAAAGCAAGCTTAAGGTTTGCAAAAGTTAGGAGAGACAAAACGTGGCAGAATCTGTGAAAAACAGAACAGCAGATAGTAAAGAATTTTTTAGGGACACTTCTGCAACTCAAATCAAAAAACTCAGAACATACGGAAGTTTCGTAATTGTATAGAGCACGCTTTGGAAAAAGTTCAGCTCAAAAAGATGAACTGGGATTTTTCTGGAATTTTTCTAGTCACGAGGACAGAATCTGTTTTCTGGACAGCATGTCACAACTTTTACTTCCCTTGCCGTAAGAGGCTATAACTTGGCACAAAGCTGAAAAATAAAGATACAATGATGTTGCTACAGTAGTAACAAACATCAAGACACAACAAAAAGCAAAAAGAAATCCTAAATTCGTTGCGGGCTGCCTCCCGAAAGCGCTTTCTTTTATGCCTTTAAGCTAGGCATGATGCAAAATAAGAATCAAGTTTTATCAAGAGAAAGAGAATAACTAGCCCGAGTAACGGACTCAAAAGGTAACTTGATTTTCTTTCTAGGGAAGTGTTCCATCCCATTTTTGAATGGGAATTGGAATTTTATATTCCCCTCTTTCATGTCAATAACCGCACCAACGGTGCGAAGAAAAGGACGTCCCAAAATAATTGGACATAAAGGTTCACACTCTATATCCATAAAAATAAAATCAACGGGAACATAGTTGTCATTGACAATGATAAGAACATCGTCGATCTTCCCCAAAGGTTTATTTACGGAAGAATCAACAAGACGAACACCAAAAGAACAAGGCTCAAAGGGCTTCAATTCAAACATATCAAATATTCTTTTGGGCATAACGGAGGTACTAGCTCCAACATCACATAAAGCATAGCAAGAGAAGTTATTTAATTTAATTTTGATCATAGGGTCCCAACCATCATCTAGCTTCATAGGTATGGAGGCTTCTACTCTAAGATTCTCCTCCCTAGATATGATGAGAGCATTTGTGATATGCTCCATGAAGGCAAGATTAAGTGTGCTAGTGTGGGGGTCTCTAGACATTTTGTGTAGCAAGCTAATAACTTCTGAGAGGGTGCAACTATCAAAATTAATATCACTACTATCAAAGGTGGTAGTAGTGTTGTCTAGGCTCACTTGTTTGAAACCCTCTATGTTCATAGGAGTTTCTTCATCTTCAGTTGAGGTATTAGCATCACCATTAATAGGTCCAACGGGACTAGGAGTGCATTGGGTGCTAATAGTTTGGGTGTCCTCAACAATTTGGATAGTGGCAACTGTGTGGTGTGTAGGAAGGCTCTTAATTCTATCATCTTACTCCTTTTCTCTAGCCCACCTTTCTTTAAGTTTAGCCATCATCCTAATATTTTCATTAATTTTCAATTGGATAGCATTAATAGGAGTGGCCTTATTCTCCTCAAGGGGAGAGGTTCTAATTTTAAGCATCTCAATATCAAGGGCTAAGCTTTCTACCTTCAAAGAGAGATTATCTATTTTATCTAATTTCTTCTCTACATTTTTGTTGAAGGCTTTTTGGGTAGTGATAAAGTCTCTAAGCATGCTTTCTAATTCAGAAGAGGGGTTCTTGTTGCTAGGGTAGGTGTTGTTGTTCCCATAGTTGGATGGAAACGGTCTAGGATTGCTAGCAAAATTACCCCTATAAGCATTGTTGTTGAAATTGTTTCTAGCAATAAAGTTCACATCTACTTGTTCTTGGGCAACCAAAGAATTTAAAGGGACATCATGAGGATCAATAGAGGGTTTCTTGGTAAGTAGAGACATAATTAAGTCAACTTTTTCATTGAGGGAGGTAATTTCCTCGAAAGAGTTTACCTTCCTACCTGTTGGAGCGCGTTCGGTGTGCCATTGGGAATAATTGGTCATCATCTCATCGAGAAGCTTCGTGGCAGCACCAAGTGTAGTTGACATAAAGGTTCCTCCCGCGGCCGAATCTAACAGGTTCCGCGAGGTAAACTTCAAGCCTGCATAAAAAGTCTGGATAACCATCCAGGTAGTCAAACCATGTGCAGGGCATTTCTTAACAAGAGATTTCATTCGTTCCCAAGATTGGGCAACATTTTCATTATCCAATTGCTTAAAATTCATATTGTTACTCCTCAATTGGATAATTTTAGCAGGTGGGTAGTACTTCCCTATAAAAGCATCTTTGCACTTATCCCAAGAATATATGCTATTCCTAGGCAAAGATTGAAACCAAATTTTAGCTTCTCCCCTTAAAGAGAAAGGAAAGAGCTTGAGCTTAACAATATCACCTTCTACATCTTTATACTTTTGCATATCACATAATTCAACAAAAATTTTCAAGTGTAAAGCAGCAGCATCTCCAGCACCAGAGAATTGATCTCTCATAACAAGGTTTAGCAAGGCAGGTTTAATTTTATAAGAGGTAGCTGAAGTGGCAGGTGTGGCAATGGGGGTGCAGATAAAGTCTTGGTTGTTGTGACTAGTGAAGTCACACAACTTGGTGTTTTCAATGGAACCCATAGTAGCAGCAAGTGTGGCAGATTTTTTTGTGATTTTTGATATAAGACACAAAGATCAAAACTGAAAGGTAAACTAACAAGACTAAAAAAAAGGTAAAGGGTAGTGTGCAACTCCCCTATCTTAGCACTCGGAGTCCCTGGCAACGGCGCCAGAAATTTGCTTGATGGCTTCTCGCCCCTCGTTGGTTACCCCAAGTGGAAGGTTTGAGATGCAGTGCAGCAGCAAGTTTCCCTCGGTGAAGATACCAAGGATTGTCTCCAGTAGGACTCCAGAGATGATAAGTAGGTGTCAGCGGCGCAACTGACGCGGACCTGCACACAGACACAAATAAATTTGTTCCCAACAAAGTTCAAAGAGGTTGTCAATCTCTCCGGTCTTGTTGTTCACAAAGGATCAAACACAAGGGATAATGATAGCAACTGAAAGTAAAAGAAGAAAAGTAAATGAGCGTGGAAACAGTAATAAGGATATGGATCGGGATACGTGATGTTCACTAGTGATGTCTCTCTCCCAAAAGACGGTAAAACTGCTATGCGAGGTAAACAAATTACAGAAGGGCAATTGACAAGATTATGAACACACCGCAATGCTAACTATGCTACAAAAGAAAGGAAGAGGCTCAAAAGCACGGGCAGTACGCCAAAATAAGTAGACCGAAATCCAACTGCATCTACTACTAATCATCCACCTTGAGATATCTATCCAGAACATCTCGCTGGCATTAAGTTGCGAGCCCCACCCAAAGTGTAAACCCAAAGCAACAGACAACTGCATTAAAAAGAACTTTGCGTAAAGTAAACAATCCTTGCAACCGCGGTTACAAGCACCGTTGTTTTCCCCCTTGTGGCAACAACACATCCCCTAGACTCATGTTTCTGTCACTCAAGTGTGTCATCGGGGGGCATGAACCCACAATCGAGCATAACGTTCCCTCTTGGGGTTACTACCTACTACTTGGCCAAAGCAATAAACAACAACGGAGAACATGCAAGAATTACTTAGGAACAAAAATATAAGAGATAAAAAGCAAATATATTTCTCAATCACAATCTGAATATAATCTCATAATCCATCAAATCCCATCAAACTCAGCATAGCAACAGCAGAAAGATTACAAAATTGCCTCGATCCTGTAGGGCAGCTCACGAGGTGTAAACCATGAAGAACAAAGAGGGGAGGAGAATATCACATAGCTACTGATCACGGACCCATGGTCCAAGGAAAACTACTCACGAGACATCCGGGAAGCATCCATGGTGGAGAGGAGACTCCCGGAGGTCGGCCCTCCCTCCGGCAGGGTGCCGGGAAGAGGTCTTCTGGTGCTCCCGATCTCAGAAGCGCGGCGGTGGCGGAACAGAGGAGAGATCGCGAAAACGGGTTCTGTCCCGAGGGTTTCACGTCACGGGGAATATATAGGCGAAGGGGTGCAGCCAGAGGTGGACCAGGGGCCCTAGGCGCCCCCCTGGCGCGGCCAGGGGTGGGGCCGCGCCGGGTGGCCGCCTGGGCCACCCCTGGCTCCCCTCTGGCCCCACTCGGGCTCTTCGCGAAGCTTCCTGTACGCTGATTTTTTTTATATTTTTCCCGGAATTTTTCTGGCACTTTTTATATGGGGGAAAACTGAAATAGAAAAACAGCAGAAAACAGGAACTGGCACTGTGGTGCACTGAGTTAATAGGTTAGTCCAAATATGATCAGAAGTGTATGAAAGTGTATCTAGATCGTAGCAATATCACACAAAACATGCATGGAGCAAGCAGAAATTATAGATACTTTTTGGACGTATCACTCCCTTGTGCAAAAGTGTGCAAACTGGGGTTCAAGTTTCTGTCACTCCGGCAACCCACCGTAAGCATTCTTAATACACAATGCATTCCCCTAGGTCCTTAAGAAGGCGAAGTGTTGAGTGTTCGACTCACAAAACACCACTAGGAAAATAACAACACAACTTAAGTATCAAACAACACAAATTACTTCAACATCATATGACTACTAGCAACTAGACTTCTCCCATGTCCTCGAGAACTAAACTAACTACTCACAAGACTTAAAAGAGATCATGATCAGAGGTGATAAATATATGATAAACAATCTGGACATAATGGTATTTCTCCAACAAAACTCAATAGCATTCACCACAAAGGAGTAATCAACACCGGTAGAGTAGAGAGGATAGATAGTACGGATTACAACACAAGATGAACATGTGAGGTGAGATTGGATGGTGATGGAGATGGTGCTGATGTTGGGGATGATGTTGATGATGATCTCGATGATGCCCGTGACGATGGCGATGATATCCCCTTCCGTGAGGTGATCTCCTCGGCGGAATCTGCCGCCGGAGAGCCCTTTTCTTCTCTGTGGGTTTCCGCCACGGAGCGGCGGCGAAACTCTGTGATGGCCTCTCCCTTTAAAGTTTTTGCATAACGAGGAGTATATAAGCTAGAGGGGGGAGTCGGGAGTGGCCCCAGGGCTCCAAGCGCCCTCCCAGCGCGGGCAAGGGTGGGGCCGCGCTAGGTGGCCGCCTGGGGGCCCCCTTTGGTGAGTCTTTGTTATTCTTCTGGAAAATACCCCCCATCGATTTTCAGGTAATTTGGAGGTATTCATCTTCAGCAACTCAGCGTCCACATTTTACCGCTGAATCCTGCGTCTGCTGCTTCGGCACCGGAAAGTTGAAAACTGTGTAAAACAAGCCAAAACAACATAAGAACTTCATCGTAACATGAAATATATCAATGAATAAGGATGAATTACGATATAAAATAGTGATGCATTTTGGACGGATCAACTCCCCCAAGCTTAGACCTCGCTTGTCCCCAAGCGAAAGCTGAGCTCGGTAAACCTGTCCACAAGTTTAGAGAGTGAAGTGTCGATAAATAAAATACGGACAAGAAGCATCATGATCTTTTCACCAAACTCAAACATCCTGAATAGCAATCTCCAACTCATAAAGCCCTTATGAAAGAGTAATAACAATTATAATCAAAAGTAGGGCTAAGGAAACTCATCAAATCATGGCAAACAAGTCCTTTGGTCAAGGGACAACTAATTTTTTTTACCTTTATATTTTGAAGTGATGATTTGGAACTTTTTGAAAGAACAAGCTATTAGTCATGAAGTGCAAATGTTAACATAAAGGAAGATGTTTGCTTGGAAAAGGCTTTTACAAACAACTTACTTATCAAGAGATAATGTCAACAATGATATGGCATGGAAAAACTTTTAATGCAGCATTATAATGATGAATCTTCATCAACATCAAGTGTCTGTTCTCTTTGGGAAAGGAGGAAGTAGGGAAAACTGACTCAACACAAAAGTAAATGAACTAACAGCCTTGTTAAAGGCGAGCAGGGAAAACTCAAGTGCTATCCTTAGATCAAATAGAATGAAAACAAGTTTTGAGAGGTGCAAGATTTGTCAACGAATGCTAATAGATAACTCAATTGCTTCTCAGGTTGGACAAGTTTCGAGGAACGGCTCCCAAACGGGGCCGATCACATCCCCGCAATCTTCTTTGTTTATCATTGCCAAAGTTTTCTGATTTCTCATGAACAAAGCGTGAAGGAGGGTTGTCGGTTGTGATTATATTTTGTGAGCTGGGCGCACTCATGCCAGTTCCTCCTCGTATTAGGGGTTTGCAGATTAGACATGCAATCCCGGGGTAAAACTTGTCCAACTTAAGAAGGTCATGAGTTAACTACTACTTCCTCATGAGCTAAAACAGGGGCAAAAAACAGAAAATTTTGAACATCCAAGGATAACACAAAAATTATATGCTTTAGGAGTGGTAGTGGAATACCACGAATAGGAAGGTATAGTGGACTCATCTGGAAGGTACTGGTTTCAGGGTATGGATGTACAAGCAGAATTCCGCTTAGTACAGGGGTTTTTATAGCAAAGGCTTTGAGAGAACAGACAATTGATGATGACTTGGATGCAAAACAATATAAATCATAAACATTAAAACAAGCATAACATATCAAGTTGTCTTCCTTGTCAACATAACACTACAAGCATAATAACAAAGAGGGTTTTGGCTATGTCGCTACTTTGAGAAAAATAATATGATTGTTGTTATGACCAAAGCTATGTTTGCCAAGATTAAATAAAGTTTTCAAAGCCATACCTGATATAAGGTCAATACTCCCCATAAAAATCATCACGAGGTCGATTACGTGAAGAGAATACTGAGTGCAGCGAAGGGATCAATAGACTTCTCATTAATATTCCATCATTGACGACTCCACACACACGGATACATAACTCTCCAAAAAGGAGTAATAGACCTCAAAGCAAACACATATTTTATAAGATAACTTCCCTAGACATGATACGACTCTACTTGACTCTAAAAGACATAGATAAAGATAAAAATACCGGGCACTCCCCCAAGCTTGGAACAAGCTAAGGGGATGCCATTACCCAAGGAGATTTACTCCTCATCCTTGTTCTTGTCGGTCACGTACTCCTTGGCGAAGCGCTTCCATGGCAGCTGCTCTCCGGTCTCAAAGGACATTCCCGTCTCCATGATCCTGCACTCAGCACCCAAACCCATGCGCGGAAACTTTAGTTCATACTCACAGTTCTGGTTCTACAGATCATAGATCTGTGCTTGGATCCCATAAACTTTTTCTTCTAGTGCGGCCAAACTTGACCACATCTCCTTCATCTCCTTCTTGTGGGAAGCCTTGATCTCGTTCATGATGTGGAAGTTAGCTTAAACACCATGCTCCACCATCTTCTTGAACTTGAAGACTTCATGTTCCATCTCCATCAGCCGCTCCTCGGTGCTCCCCTCCTTGACTGGTCCCTTCAGATCCTCCTTGTGGAGGTCACCTTCCTCCACACGAAGGATCTGGGGGTGCTTGTTCACCTCAGCGAGGTAAGGGTTGATGACGTTGACGACAAACTTGTCCTTCGGGGAACTTGGGGAAGCCATGGCACCTAGGTCTAGCTGAAAGTTTTCCTGGCAGAAACAGCTCGAAAAGAAAACACACGAGATCGCGAGATACGCTGCCGGAATAATCCGGGAAAATATATAGGAAGAATTTCTGCACAGAAAGGAAGGTAACAGGTCAAAGCGGAGTCGGAGACGGGCTCCGGGGTGCCCAGGTGGCCTCCCGGCGCAGCCAGGGGTGGGGCCGCGCTAGGGGGCCGCCTGGGCCCCCTGGAGCTGGTCTCCGGCTCCACTTAGGCCTCAAATTTTCTATATTTTGCAAAAACTCATAATCTGGAACTTTCATGACGGTTTTGCGATGTTTCCTTACCATAATACATACCTTTCCTTATTCTGCTTCTGCTGGTGTCTGAAACGGGGCTGCTACATGATCTTCATGAGACTTTGTGTATACCAAATCCACATCAACCTTGACAGGATCTCCTACTATGTAATGCTTAAGTCTTTGCCCATTCACCACTTGAGGTTTGGTGCCTTCGAAATTGTTAATGCTGATCGCACCCGATCAGTAGACTTCCTCAATATGAAATGGCCCTTCCCACCTAGAAAGTAATTTACCTGGAGAAAACATGAAACGGGATCTAAACAACAAAACTTTATCACCAACATTAAATTCACGTTTCAAAATCCTCCTATCATGCCACTTCTTTACCTTTTCCTTGAACATTTTAGCACTGTCGTAAGCTTCACTTCTCCACTCATCTAGAGAAGTCAAGTTCATGAGACGCTTTTCACCAACTAATTTCGGGTCAGCATTAAGCTCTCTAATAGCCCAGAAAGCTTTGTGTTCTAATTCTAGTGGAAAATGGCAAGCCTTGCCATAAACTATCTTATAGGGAGACATGCCCATGGGGTTTTTGTAAGCAGTTATATACGCCCACAAAGCATCTCCTAACTTATTTGACCAATCCTTTATATTTCTATTGACTGTCTTTTGTAAGATCAACTTGATCTCTCTATTGGTGAGCTCAACTTGCCCACTAGTTTGGGGGTGGTACGGTGAAGCAATTCTTTGATTGACATCGTACTTGGCTAAAGCTTTTCTAATAGCTCCATGTGTAAAGTGTGAACCCCCATCAGTCATGAGGTACCTGGGTACTCCAAACCTAGGAAAAATTACATCCTTGAGCATTTTCAAAGATGTCTTGTGATCAGCACTTTCAGTGGGGATTGCTTCTACCCACTTGGTTACATAATCAACAGCAACTAAAATGTGAGTGTACTTGTGTGAGGAAGGAAAAGGACCCATAAAATCAAAACCCCAGCAGTCAAAAGGCTCAATCGCTAGAGAGTAATTCATAGGCATCTCATTCCTCCTACTAATATTACCAACTTTCTGACACTTATCACAGGATAAAACATAATTTCTAGCATCCTTAAAGAGAGCAGGCCAATAAAAACCTGATTGAAGAACCTTATGTGCGGTCCTCTCACCAGCATGATGTCCTCCATATGGACTATCATGACATTGTTTGAGAATGTCCTTCTATTCGTGTTCCGGTACGCATCTTCTCAAGATCCCAGCTAGACCTTCTTTGAAAAGATGTGGGTCATTCCAAAAGTAGTGCCTCAAATCATGAAAGAACTTCTTCCTTTGCTGAAATGTTAAACCTGGAGGCAAAAACTTTGCAACGATAAAATTAGCATAATCTTCAAACCAAGGATCGGAGAGAAATTGTACTTTAAGAATAGCTAGCTGTTCGTCTGGAAAATTGTCGTTGACTGGAATGGGATCATGTGGTATATCTTCCATCCTTGAGAGATTATCCGCCACCGGATTGTCTGCTCCTTTCCTATCGACAATCTGCAAATCAAATTCTTGAAGGAGTACCCATCGGATGAGCCTTGGTTTGGCATCCTTCTTCTCCATGAGATATTTAATGGCAGCATGATCAGTATGAACAATAATCTTAGAATCAACAATATACTGCCTAAACTTATCACAAGCAAAGACTACTGCTAAGAATTCCTTCTCAGTAGTAGCATAATGATTTTGAGAACTATCAGGGGTTTTTCTAGCATAAGATATAACATTCAACTTCTTATCAACCCTTTGTCCTAAAACAGCTCCAACAGCAAAATCACTAGCATCGCACATAATTTCAAAAGGTAAATTCCAATCAGGTGGGTGTACTATAGGAGCAGTTATTAAAGCTTTCTTAAGAACTTTGAAGGCTTCCTTACAATCTTCATCAAAAACAAAAGGAACGTCCTTCTGGAGAAGATTAGTGAGGGGTCTCGAAGTCTTAGAAAAGTCTTTAATAAATCTTCAATAGAAACCAGCATGACCGAGAAAACTACGAATACCTTTGATGTCCCTTGGATAGGGCATCCTTTTAATTGCTTCGATCTTGGCTCTGTCCACTTCAATTCCCCTCTCGGAAATCTTGTGGCCAAGAACAATTCCCTCGTTGACCATCAAGTGGCACTTCTCCCAGTTAAGCACCAGATTTGTCTCCTCACATCGCTGCAAAACTTTATTAAGGTTGTGGAGACAATAGTCAAAAGAGGTTCCATAGACGGAGAAATCGTCCATGAATACATCCACAATTTCTTCATAAAAACCATGAAAGATAGCACACATACACCTTTGAAAAGTAGCAGGAGCATTACATAAACCAAAAGGCATACGTCTGTAAGCATAAGTACCATAGGGACAAGTAAAAGTGGTCTTCTCTTGATCAACAGTGTTAACATGAATTTGAGAGAAGCCAAAATAACCATCTAGATAGAAAAAGTGAGTGTTTTTGGATAACCTTTCAAGCATTTGGTCGATGAATGACAAGGGGCAGTGGTCCTTCCTGGTTGCCTTGTTCAGCTTCCTGTAATCAATACACATTCAATATCCAATAATAATTCTCTGAGGTATTAGTTCATTCTTATCATTAGGAACTACAGTTGTTCCTCCTTTCTTTGGAACACAATGAACTGGGCTTACCCACTTACTATCAGCTATAGGATAGATAATACCTGCGGCTAGAAGCTTCAGAATCTCAGTCCTTACAACATCCATCATTTTCGGATTCAACCGTCGTTGATGATCAACAACTGGTTTGGCGTCAGGTTCAAGGTTGATGGTATGTTGACAAATAGACGGACTAATACCCTTAAGGTCATCAAGGGTATAGCCAATTGCACCTCGATGTTTGATAAGTACTTCCAATAAACGGTCCTCTTCATATCCTGAAAGGTTAGAATTGACGATAATAGGATATACTTTCTTTTCATCTAAATAAGCATATTTGAGAGTATCAGGAAGAGGTTTAAGGTCAAACACTGGATCTTCTTTTGGTTGAGACAAAATTTCCAAAGGCTCAACTGGAAGGTTGTGCTTTAGGATAGCAGGTTGTCTTAGGAATATTTCATCCAGCTCATTTCTCTCCTGCATGTGCAAATCATTCTCGTGGTCCTCCATATATTGCTGGAAGGGATCGTTAGGAGGGGTAGCAATGGAAGCAATATCTTCAATGATCTTATCATTACTAGGCAAATCAGTACCACGAGGCTTCTTAGAGAACTTAGAAAAATTAAATTCATAAGGCTCACCATTGAATTCAATAGAAACTTTACCTTTCTTGCAATCTATTATAGCTCCACAAGTTCTGAGAATAGGTCTACCGAAAATAATAGGACAAAAATTGTCCCTTACTGAACCAAGTACTAGAAAGTCGGTAGGATACTTTACCTTTCCGCATAAGACTTCAACATCTCTCACAATTACGATGGGAGAGATAGTTGCTCTGTTTGCAAGATGAATAGTGACATCAACTTCTTCAAGTTCGCAAGGTGAAATTTCACCCATGATCTCTTGATAAAGTGAATACGGGATAGCACTGGCACTCGATCCCAAATCGCATAGCCCATAATAATTATGATCTCCTATTTTAACAGATACTACTGAGGTACCTAAAATTGGGCCTGTATTCTTGGCTGTGAAAAGGTTAGTGGAAACAGCACAAAAATTTATATTGGAATCTAAAGCATCATTAGTAATAAGATCCTTAATCAATGCAACTCGAGGATCGACCTTGATCTGGTCCTCGGGTTCATCGATTCTTCTCTCACTCTTATTCATTATGCCTGAAACAAAAGAGTGCTCCCTTAATCTTACGGGAAAAGAGGGCTTTTCATATATAACTGCAGGCACAATAGGGTCAGCAACATGAATATCAATAGATGATTCCTTGAAGGGTTTAGGATGCTAGCTCTTCTTCTTCTTAGAAGAGTTGATATGAGAGGCAAAGTCCTTACAAAATCAATCATTAGATGGGAATCAAGAACAATCTTAGAGCAAAAGGCATTAAAGGAATCAGTTTTCACATAACTCTCTATATAATCATGCTCATAATTTATAGTAGGTTCAATACCTTTGTCTATTTCCCAATCTTCGGTATTCCTATGGATCCTCTCAAGGAGATCCCATCTTTCTTCAACGCTTTTCGTCTGAAATACCGCACTAGAGGAGGCATCCAACATCTCCTTATCCTGACGAGAAAGTTTGGCATAAAAGTTTGTAAGTATAGTTTCCTTGGGGAGCTCATGAATAGGACATTTGAGCATTAGAGATTTCAATCTCCCCCAAGCTTGAGCGATGCTTTCTCCGTTACGAGACCAAAAGTTATAGATATAATTCATGAAGAGGATAAAACTTGGTGTAAAAGAGAGACATAAGTTCATGCCAATCAAGCAAATGAGAGTTATCGAGAAGCTTATACCAATCTGAAGCTTTATCTATAAGCGATACGGACAACAATTTCTTCATGAAAAACTCCTTTGATACACCAGCAAGCTTAAATAGAGAACATAGTTGTGATAAATATAGCAAGTGTTCACTGGGGTGTCTATCTCCTGCATAGCGATTAGCCAAGACACAATCGATAATACCAGCTGGTATTTTATAAGGAACAATTTCAGTAGGGGGAGGTACAAACACCACAGATGTGGGGCGTTTCTCCATAAGCAATGATCCAATAGCTAGGTTGTCCATACGGACAAAGAACAGCAATAGAAAAATAAAAGCAACGATATAAAAATTCCTTACCAGCTTCACTTACCAATAGCGCTATGCTCCCCGGCAACGACGCCAGAAAACGTACCTTGATGACCCTCAACGTAAAGGGATCTATTGTAGCATTTTCGATAAGTAAGAGTGTCGAACCCAACGAGGAGCAAAAGATATTGATAGGCCATAACAGGCAAAGAATAACTGCAAACACTAAAAGATAACTTTTTAGGGGTTTTCGATATGAGCAACGATAAGATAAAAGCAAGAAAAGTAAATAGCACTGAGGAGAAGTAAATGGACCAATCCTTTTGTGCAAAGGATAAGCCTGAAAACTGAACTTATAAAGACTAAAGCGTTCTTGAGGACACATTTAGAGGTAGTCACGTGCTTTCGCCATACTCCGTATCGATAACAAGTGTTGTGCTGATAAGTGTTGAGTGGGTGGATCTATGCTAGCACACCTTCTAGACTAAGATAAGTGCACTCTTATGATTAAACATCTTGCAAGCATCCACAAATACAAGATAGAAATTAAGGCAAAGCCTAACCACAGCAATAAGATCAAGGATCCATTACTCCCTTGTGCAAAAGTCTGCAAACTGGGGTTCAGGTTTCTGTCACTCCGGCAACCCACCGTAAGCATTCTTAATACACAATGCATCCCCCTAGGTCCTTAAGAAGGAGAAGTCTTGAGTGTTCGACTCACACAACAACACTAGGAAAATAACAATACAACTTAAGTATCAAACAACACAAATTACTTTAAAATCATATGACTACTAGCAGCTAGACTTCTCCCATGTCCTCAAGAACTAAAGTAACAACTCACAAGACATAAAAGAGATCATGATCAGAGGTGATAAATATATGATAAACAATCTGGACATAATGGTATTTCTCCAACCAAACTCAATAGCATTCACCACAAAGGAGTAATCAATACCGGTAGAGTAGAGAGGATAGATAGTACGGATTACAACACAAGATGAACTTGTGAGGTTAGATTGGATGGTGATGGAGATGGTGCTGATGTTGGGGATGATGGTGATGATGATCTCAATGATGCCCGTGGCGATGGTAATGACGATGGCGATGATCTCCCCTTCCGGGAGGTGATCTCGTCGGTGGAATCTTCCCGCCGGAGAGCCCTTTTCTTCTCTATAGGTTTCCGCCACGGAGCGGCGGCGGAACTCCGTGAAAGCCTATCTCTTTAGTGTTTTAGCGTAACGAGGAGTATATAGGCCAGAGGGTGGATCCGGGAGTGGCCCCAGGGCTCCAGGCGCCCTCCCAGCGCGGCCAGGGGTGGTGTCGCGCCAGGTGGCCGCCTGGGGCCCCTCTGGCCCCTCGTCGGCGAGTCTTCGTTATTCTTCTGTAAAATACCCCCCGTCAATTTTCAGGTAATTTGGAGGTATTCTTCTTCAGCAACTCAGCATCCACGTTTTACCGCTGAATCCTGTGTCTGCTGCTTCGCCACCGGAAAGTTACAAACTGTGTAAAATAAGCCAAAACAACATAAGAACATCATCGTAACATGAAATATATCAATGAATAAGGATGAATTACGATATAAAATAGTGATGCATTTTGGACGTATCAACTTCCCCAAGCTTAGACCTCGCTTGTCCCCAAGTGAAAGCTGAGCTCGGTAAACTTGTCCACAAGTTTAGAGAGTGAAGTGTCAATAAATAAAATACGGACAAGAAGCATCATGATCTTTTCACAAAACTCAAACATCCTGAATAGCAATCTCCAACTCATAAAGCCCTTATGAAAGAGTAATAACAATTATAATCAAAAGTAGGGCTAAGGAGACTCATCAAATCATGGAAAACAAGTCCTTTGGTCAAGGGACAACTAAAAGTTTTTACCTTTGCTCTTTCTTGTTATATTTTGAAGTGATGATTTGGAACCTTTTTGAAAGAACAAGCTATTAGTCATGAAGTGCAAATGTTAACACAAAGGAAGATTTTTTCTTCGCAAAGGATTTTACAAACAACTTACTTATCAAGAGATAATGTCAACAATGATATGGCATGGAAAAACTTTGAATGCAGCATTATAATGATGAATCTTCATCAGCATCAAGTGTCTGTTCTCTTTGGGAAAGGAGGAAGTAGGGAAAACTGAATCAACACAAAAGTAAAGGAACTAACAGCCTTGTTAAAGGCAAGCAGGGAAAACTCAAGTGCTATCCTTAGATCAAACATAACGAAAACAAGTTTTGAGAGGTGCATGATATGTTAACGAATGCTAATAGATAACTCAATTGCTTCTCAAGTTGGAAAAGTTTCGAGGAACGGCTCCCAAACGGGGACGATCACATCCCCGCAATCTCCTTTGTTTATCACTGCCAAAGTTTTCTTATTACTCATGAACAAAGCGTGAAGGAGGGTTGTTGGTTGTGATTATCTTTTGTGAGCTGGGCGCACTCATGCCAGTTCCTCCTCGTATTAGGGGTTTGCAGATTAGACATGCAATCCCGGGGTAAAACTTGTCCAACTTAAGAAGGTCATGAGTTAACTACTACTTCCTCCTGAGCTAAAACAGGGGCACAAAAAAGGAAATTTTGAACATCCAAGGATAACACAAAAATTCTATGCTTTAGGAGTGGTAGTGGAATACCACGAATAGGAAGGTATAGTGAACTCATCTGGAAGGTACTGGTTTCAGGGTATGGATATACAAGCAGAATTCCGCTTAGTACAGGGGTTTGGCTAGCAAAGGCTTTGAGAGTACAGACAATTGATGATGACTTGGATGCAAAACAATATAAAGCATAAACATTAAAACAAGCATAACATATCAAGTTGTCTTCCTTGTCAACATAACACTACAAGCATAATAACAAAGAGGGTTTTGGCTATGTCGCTACTTTGAGAAAAATAACATGCTTGTTGTTATGACCAAAGCTATGTTTTCCAAGATTAAATAAAGTTTTCAAAGCCATACCTTATATAAGTTCAATACTCCCCATAAAAATATCATTAATATTCCATCATAGACGACTCCACACTCACGGATACATAAATCTCCAGAAAGGAGTGATAGACCTCATTGCAAACAACTATTTTATAAGATAACTTCCCTAGACATGATACGACTCTACTTGACTCTAAAAGACATAGATAAAGATAAAAATACCGGGCACTACCCCAAGCTTGGAAAAATCTAAGGGGATGCCATTACCCAAGTAGATTTACTCCTCATCCTTGTTCTTGTCGGTCACGTACTCCTTGGCGAAGCGCTTCCATGGCAGCTGCTCTCCGGTCTCAAAGGACATTCCCGTCTCCAAGATCCTGCACTCAACACCCAAACCCATGCGCAGAAATTTTAGTTCATACTCACAGTTCTGGTTCTGCAGATCATAGATCTGTGCTTGGAGCCCATAAACTTTTTCTTCTAGTGCGGCCAAACTTGACCACATCTCCTTCATCTCCTTCTTGTGGGAAGCCTCGATCTCGTTCAAGATGTCGAAGTTAGCTTCAACACCACGCTCCACCATCTTCTTGAACTTGAATACTTCATGTTCCATCTCCTTCAGCCGCTCCTCGGTGCTCCTCTCCTTGACTGGTCCCTTCAGATCCTCCTTGTGGAGGTCACCTTCCTCCACATGAAGGATCTGGGGGTGCTTCTTCACCTTAGCGAGGTAAGGGTTGATGACATTGACGTCGAACTTGTCCTTCGGGGAACATGGGGAAGCCATGATCCGAATACAAAGTTAAATCAAACATAATATCTGAGTACAGAAATAGTTAGTCAAGTTTTGCCTTAAGAAGGCTAGCACAAATAACATCAGAGATACAAATCGAAAAGGCGAGGCTCCTCCTGGGATCCACCGAACTACTCCTGGTCAATGGGAACTCGATGTCGTAGTAGGCTCCTCCTGGAATCTCCTGCTCCTGGGTTCCAACGTCGACTGGAGCGGCCGATCAGGCAAAGCGAAAAGGGGAAATAAAGCAAGGTTGAGTATCTAGTATACCCGTGAGTCTTACCTCCGCTACGAAGCATTTATGCATTTGTATCAAATGGAAAGGGGAGGCTGTATATAGTGGACTGCAAGGTAGAAATCAGAATAAGGAAGAGAAGCTTGGCCTATCGAAGACTAGCATCTTTCGACGAGTCTTGCAGCACAAGAAGAGAACAGCCAACAGTTAAATAGCATGAATGTAATAACAATGCATCAGAAGTTGCTTCAGCATTGTATAATAGTAAGTTGTAATATTAAATAATAATAATGCCTCCAAGTTCCCTTCCTCGACTTCCCTGAGAGGAAGAATACCCGGAACCATACAGTTTAATAGTAGTAGTTTGTAGTAGTAGGCTCTGGCTTGAGCATAAAGCGTCCTGTTGCCGTGGACACGGCTATTCGAATAGATCAAACTCCCTGCAGGGGTGCACTACTGTTGAGCCTGCACGCTCGGTGTTGGATATGTGCCCTAGAGACATATTAATAAAGATATTTGTCACATATCCGTTTTGTTCATAATACGTTTTATACTATGCTATAACTGTATTACTTAGAAATACTACTACAGGTGTAGTATAAAACATGGTCTGTAGTTTAACTCGGGTAAACTATCTCATTGGGCAATTGATTGATCAAGCTTTCCTGATCATGGCGACACTTAAGTCCATTGATAATGAGGTCATATCGTTAAGGGGAATGATGTGATGGACGTACACCCACCTAAAGTATTGCAATGTGATCGAGTCACATAGTTCAGCGTTGCTATGACTTTGTAACGTATGGCTTAGTCCTTAGACCGTAACGATCATACGTAATTGGCATCTATAAGGAGACTTTGATTTGTATCCCACCTCCTGACTGAAATATGCTGGCTATAACGGTGCACTTTGGGTATTCCGAAATAGATGGTTGATGAGTATGTTAATAGATCAGAGCGGAATTTGTCAGTCCTTGTGACAGGAAAGGTACTCTGGGCCCACTCGAAGATATTGCATCAACACCTTGCAAGGACGTGACTAGGTCACAAGAGATGCAATGATCATGGACGAGAGAAGTTGTTTGTTGTGAACGAGATGTGAACACGGTATGTAGGATACCGACGATCAAACCTCGGACAAACAAAGTACCGCAACACAAAGGGATTACGTCGTATCGTTATAGGTTCCCAAAAGCGATCGAAGTTCATTCGATGGAAGCGCAGGGGCTGTCAAGGATTGTAACCAGGTCCAACTGACTAGTCATTGGTCAATGAGAAGAGTCTCGACCATGTCTGCTGTTTCCCGGACCGTTAGGGTGTTACACTTAAGGGCAATCGATGCATAGGACAGTTACGGGATCAATCGGTGAAATAGGAGGAATCACCAGAATAGTTTCGGAGGAGGACGGAATGGTTTCCGGACATTTTGAATAGTTCAAAATATATTTTAATGTTTTTAATAATGTTTTATTATTTAATTATCTGAATTAAATATTTAAAACATATTAAATAAATTAAAAAATGGGAAAAAGGCTAAATGGGCCCATGGGGCCCATTAAGGGAGGAGGGGGTCTCCCCCCTTGGGCTTGGCGCCAAGGGTGGGGCCCACCACCCCCCTTGGCCGGCGCACTCCCCCTCCCCCTTGGGAGTTTAGTCCCACATGGGGGAGGGAAGGAGGATGGCACCCCCCCCCTTGGCCTATATAAGGAGGGGTAGACCCCCTTTTTCCAACACACCAATATCTCCTTCTTCCTCCTTCTCCTTCCCAGAAGTGGACTCCCCTTGTTTGGAGTCTGCACCTGGATTGGAGTTCTCCACCATAAGGCAGGCCGTCGTTCTGCTGGAGTCGGGATCCGTAGCCGTCTTTCTTCCGCTGCTCGCCTGGTTCGGGGCTCGAGAGGAACATCGATTGTACCATACGTGTATAATCTCTTCGAGGCACTACACCTGTGGTGCTACTTCATCGCTGGAGGTTTACCGGGAGTCATCCTCGCCGGTGGTGGTCTTCTACACGACAGGGAGGTCGTAGTTCCGAGTCTACGCCAGCCAAGTTCGCAAGAACGTTTCCCTCTTTCGGTCTTCAAAGGTATGAACACCGATTCCCTCCATTACTTTACATCGCCATAGCATAGATCTTGGGTTCGGGTACCGTAGGTATGAAAAATTTGTGTTTTCTTCCCCGTATCCCAACAGTGGTATCATGAGCTAGCTATGCGTAGATGTATTGTACGGGTAGAACACATTTAGGATGTGGGCATCGAACCTTCATTCGTTACCCTCCCACGTGTACTCATTTAGCGTTGCGGCAATGTTTGATGAAGCGGCCCCCTACCGACCTTACGTGTTTACGCGAGACTGGTTCCACGCTTGACATATGGCTTGTACCATATAAAGTGGTTGGGGGGTGTCTGTCTCTCTGCATTAGCGATGCGAAGATGTTTGCAACGGAGGGCCCCTAAAGGGGGTGTAATAGAGACGGATGGGAGACGGTGTTGTGGCATGTTTTTCGCATGATAGAAACGGTTCTCTCTCTCGAAAACCCTAGCAGCCACGTAAAACTTGCACAAGCTAAAGTATAAAGGCTTTTAACTTTTCTTTGCATGAAGGGGGATCATAGGTTGTATGATTTACAGTTTTACTTTCTTTTTTATGCTAGTATGCTAGATATATCGACGGTAGCACGAAACAGGACCATCTCTCCCAATACCAACATTGTGTTCTCCCTTGGTGGGCACCGCCTGGAAGGTTCTCCCATATGGCTTGATGCTCCATACATACCGGAGTTGTCCTACATATTCAACGGAGTTCGCATGAGGTTGGGTTCGGCAAGCCTGGCATATGCAGATATGGCCTTGCTGAACAGCTAACATCAAGGTTCGATTGGCAGGCTTGACGTATGTAGATGCGGGCCTGGAACACAGGAGACCGAAAGGTCGAGCACGAGTCACATGCCTGATGTGATTGGCTTAGAGGCCTACCTGGTTCGCATACTGATGGCCGTGACGATCGGGGGAGGTATGGGGGCTGGGATTGTGTAATCACTTAGTTAAATTGAGAGGTGTTTATCTAAGTGGGAGCTTTCTAGAATTTTGAGATTAAATTGAAACTCCACATTATGAACAAAATTCTAAATATGTATCCTTGTGAATCAACCTTGTAGATGGCAGCACCTCGCCCCTCGTTCAACTTAGGATCAATCCTAGAGAAAGATAAGCTAAAAACAGATGGGACAAACTTCACCAACTGCTTCCGCACCCTGAGGATTCTCCTCGTTCCCCTCAAGATGGCATACGTACTAGAGGGCGCGTTAGGTGACGCACCAGCAGATGATGTCAGTCAGGACGAGAAGAATGTCTATCTCTCCAGGAATGATGATTACAACCTTGTCCAGAGTGGCATGCTCTACTCCATGGAGGCTGAGCTGCAAAAACGCTTTGAGATGATGGGTGCATATGATATTATCATTGACCTCAAGGCGGTCTTCGCACCTCAAGCCAGGGATGAACGGTACGAGGATTCTGAAGCCTTCTTCTCAGCAAAGATGGACGAGCACGGCAGCGTGAGTGAGCACGTAGTCAAAATTTCTGGCTACGTTCAACGCTTGAATGCTCTGGAATGCCAGATTCCAGATGAACTTCCTGTTGATAGGGTGTTGCAGTCGCTTCCCCCTAGCCACAAAGGCTTTGTGCTGAACTACAACATGCAGGGGATGACCAAAACCCCTTCTGAGTTGTTCGCCATGCTGAAGAGCGCCGAGGTTGAGATCAAGAAGGAGGACGCCGTCTTCATGGTCAACAAGACCACTGACTTCAAGAAGTCAAGCAGGCGGGAGAAGGCCAAGAGAGGTGGCCCCAAGAGGGATGGCAAGTCAGTTGCCGCTCCTCCCAAGGCACCCAAGCCTAAACCCGGAGTGGAGTGCTTCTACTGCAAGGGTGAAGGTCACTGGAAACGCAACTGCCCCAAGTACCTAAAGGACAAGAAGGCTGGCAAGGTCGCCAAGAGAGACGAAGGTATATTTGATATACATATTATTGATCTTCTCTTGACAAGCGCCGGGAACACATCCTGGATACTTGATACAGGATCTGTTGCTCATATTTCTAATTCCATTCAGGGACTAAGGAATAGGAGACGCTTGCTCAAGGATTAAGTGACGATGCGCGTGGGGAATGGCTGTCAAATTGAAGTCTTGGCGGTCGGCACGAAGCATCTTAGTCTCCCTTCGGGATTGGTTTTAGTTCTGAATAATTGCTACTATGTACCTGCGTTGAGTGTGAACATCGTTAGTGACTCTTTCTTGAAGCGAGACCGCTATTCTTTTAAGTCTGATACAATTGGTTGTTCGATTTATAAGGATGAAATGTTTTATGTTCACGCACCGGAGTTGCATAGTTTATTCGTACTTGATCTCGATGGTGACATGTGTCACATTAACAATATTGAGGCCAAAAGATTGAAGAATGATGAATATCACATGAAGATGTGGCATTGCCGACTTGGTCATATTGGTATAAAGCGCATGCAGAAGCTCCATAAGGATGGACTTCTTGAGTCATTGGATTTTGGATCCCTTGATACATGTGAACCATGCCTCATGGGCAAAATGACAAGGACTCCATTCAATGGGATAATGGAGTGTGCGGATGAATTTTTGGGGATCATACACATGGATGTATGTGGACCCATGAACGTCCCCACTCGCAATGGTCTTCGTTACTTCGTGACCTTTACTGATGACTTGAGCAGATATGGGTATATTTACTTGATGAAGCACAAGTCTGAAACCTTTGAAAAGTTCAAGGAATTTCAAAATGAGGTGGAAAATCAACTCGGAAATAAAATCAAGCACCTTCGATCGGATCGAGGTGGCGAGTATTTGAGTCACGAGTTTGGCAATCATCTGAAGTCTTGTGGCATAGTACCACAGCTTACGCCGGCAGGCACACCTCAGAGAAACGGTGTGGCTGAGCGACGTAATCGAACCCTAATGGATAGCGTACGATCGATGATGTCTCATAGTGATTTGCCTGTGTCATGCTGGGGGTATGCATTAGAAACTGCCGCTCATATTCTTAATAGGGCACCATCCAAATCCGTAAAGACAACACCATTTGAAGAATGGCATGGCACGAAACCTAAGTTGTCTCACCTGAAGATTTGGGGTTGTGAGGCTTATGTTAGAAAACTACAGCCTGACAAACTTGAATCTAAGGCGGATAAGTGCATCTTTGTGGGCTATCCCAAGGAAACTTGTGGATACACCTTCTACCACAAGTCTGACAGCAAAACATTTGTTGCCAAGACGGGACACTTTCTTGAGAAGGAGTTTCTCGCAAAAGAGTTGAGTGGGAGGAAAATAGACCTCGATGAAGTGACTGACCAATCACTCCAATTGGAAGAAACGGCTACAGAAATTGTTCTGGGACCATCTTCCACAGTGGGAGCTGAAGAGAATGGCCAGAACGACATTCATAATGATCATGACATTGATGATGATCATGATGAGAATAAAGAAGAACCTTTTATTCCCCGTAGGTCATCAAGAGTCCGTAAACCTACTGAGTTTTACGGACAGCTTGTGAATGCAATCTCGGCTGATGAGTCGGATGAACCTACAAGTTACAAAGAAGCAATGGAGGGACCCGAGTCCGAGAAATGGCTTGAAGCCATGAAATCCGAAATAGACTCCATGTACACCAACAAAGTATGGACTTTGGTGGATATTCCCGAGGACCGCAAGGCCGTCGAGAATAAATGGATTTTCAAGAAAAAGACTGACGCATACGGAAACGTATCTGTCTACAAAGCTCGACTTGTCGCGAAGGGGTTCCGACAAATTCAAGGAGTGAAAACTGGCAATAGATGCATATCATGATCTCGTGAAAAAGACTACGAGGAGACGTTCTCTCCTATAGCGATGATAAAGTCTATTCGGATCCTACTAGCAATAGATGCATATCATGATTACGAGATATGGCAGATGGATGTGAAAACTGCATTCCTAAATGGAAACATTGAGGAAGAGTTGTATATGATGCAACCAGAGGGGTTTGTCGATCCAAGGAACGTTGGTAAGGTGTGCAAGCTTCAACGGTCCATCTATGGGTTGAAGCAAGCATCTCGGAGCTGGAATCTTCGATTTGATGAGGTCATTAAAGCTTTTGGATTTGTCCAAAACGTCGAAGAGTTCTGCGTCTATAAGAAACTGAGTGGGAGCTCTGTAGCATTCCTTCTGTTATATGTAGATGACATATTACTAATAGGGAACGATAAGAAATTCTTAGAGGAAGTGAAGGAATATCTGAATGGACAATTTTCCATGAAGGACCTAGGTGAAGCTGCATACATATTGGGGATTAAGATCTATAGAGATAGACCTAATCGACGGTTGGCCTTGAGTCAGAGAACTTATATTGACAAGATATTGAAAAAGTTCAGTATGGGTAACTCCAAGAGAGGCCTCTTGCCAGTTATAAAAGGTGTCAAATTAAGCGTGACTCAATGCCAAACCACAGCAAAAGAGAAGGAGGAGATGTCCTCAAAGCCCTATGCCTCAGCCATAGGTTCTCTCATGTATGCTATGTTATGTACCAGACCGGATTTAGCGCTGGCCATTAGTATGACTAATCGCTACCAGAGTAACCCGGGAATGGTTCACTGGACAGCAGTAAAGAACATCCTTAAGTACTTGAGAAGAACCAAGGATCTCTTTCTCGTTTATGGAGGAGTTGATGAGGAGCTCACCGTAAAGGGTTACGTTGACACAAGCCTCGGCTCAGATCTAGATGACTCGAAATCCCAGACGGGATATGTTTTCATGTTGAACAGTGGCGCAATTAGCTGGAGGAGCGGCAAACAGTCAGTCGTCGCCCAATCTACAATGGAGTCGTAGTATATTGCCGCTTGCGAAGCGTCAAACGAGGCGCTGTGGCTGAAGAAGTTCGTGATCAAGCTTGGCGTCTTTCCCAGCTGCACTGACCCCGTAGGAATCTTCTGCGACAACACGGGTGCCATTGCTAACGCGAAGGAGCCAAGAACTCACTCTACAGCCAAGCACATCCTCTGAAAGTTCCATGTGACGCGAGACTACGTCAGGGATGGACACACTAGGATTCACAAGATACATACGGATCTGAACGCAGCAGACCCGATGACTAAACCTCTTCCACAGGGCAAGTTTGAAGAACACTGAGAGACCATTGGGGTTAGATACATACCTGATGTAAACTAGTGTAATTTGTACTCTAGTGCAAGTGGGAGACTGTTGGATATGTGCCCTAGAGACAAATTAATAAAGATATTTTTCACATATCCCTTTTTTTCATAATACGTTTTATACTGTGATATAACTGTATTACTTGGAAATACTATTACAGGTGTAGTATAAAACATGGTCCGTAGTTTAACTCGGGTAAACTATCTCATTGGGCAATTGATTGATCAAGCTTTCCTGATCATGGCGACAATTAAGTCCATTGACAATGAGGTCATATCGTTAAGGGGAATGATGTGATGGACGTACACCCACCTAAAGTATTGCAATGTGATCGAGTCACATAGTTCAGCGTTGCTATGACTTTGTAACGTAAGGCTTAGTCCTTAGACCGTAACGATCATACGTAATTGTCATCTATGAGGAGACTTTGATTTGTATCCCACCGCCTGACTGAAATATGCTGGCTATAACGATGCACTTTGGGTATTCCGAAATAGATGGTTGATGAGTATGTTAATAGATTAGAGCGGGATTTGTCAGTCCTTGTGACAGGACAGGTACTCTGGGCCCACTCGGTGATATTGCATCAACACCTTGCAAGGACGTGACTAGGTCACAAGAGATGCAATGATCATGGACGAGAGAAGTTGTTTGTTGTGAACGAGATGTGAACACGGTATGTAGGATACCGACGATGAAACCTCGTACAAACAAAGTACAGCAGCACAAAGGGATTACGTCGTATTGTTAACGGTTTCCAAAAGTGATCGAAGTTCATTCGATGGAAGCGCAGGGGCTGTCAAGGATTCTAACCAGGTCCAACTGACTAGTCATTGGTCAATGAGAAGAGTCTAGACCATGTCTGTTGTTTCCCAGACCGTTAGGGTGTTACACTTAAGGGCAATCGATGCATAGGACAGTTACGGGATCAATCGGTGAAATAGGAGGAATCACCGGAATAGTTCCGGAGGAGGACGGAATGGTTTTCGGACATTTTGAATAGTTCAAAATAAAGTTTAATTGTTTTAATAATGTTTTATTATTTAATTATCTGAATTAAATATTTAAAACATATTAAATAAATTAAAAAATTGGGAAAAGGCTAAATGGGCCCATGGGGCCCATTAAGGGAGGAGGGGGTCTCCCCCCTTGGGCTTGGCACCAAGGGTGGGGCCCACCACCCCCCTTGGCCGACGCACTCCCCCCCCTTGGGATTTTAGTCCCACATGGGGGAGGGGAGGAGGATGGCACCTCCCTTGGCCTATATAATGAGGGGTAGACCCCCCTTTTTCCAACACACCAATATCTCCTTCTTCCTCCTTCTCCTTCCCGGAAGTGGACTCCCCTTGTTTGGAGTCTGCACCTGGATAGGAGTTCTCCACCATAAGGCAGGCCGCCGTTCTGCTGGAGTCGGGATCCGTAGCCGCCTTTCTTCCGCTGCTCGCCTGGTTCGGGGCCCGGGAGGAACATCGATTGTACCATACGTGTATAATCTCTTCGAGGCACTACACCTGTGGTGCTACTTCGTCGCTGCAGGTTTACCGGGAGTCATCCTCACCGGTGGTGGTGTTCTACACGACAGGGAGGTCGTAGTTCCGAGTCTACGCCAGCCACGATCGCAAGAACGTTTCCCTCTTTTGGTCTTCAAAGGTATGAACACCGATTCCCTTCGTTACGTTACATCACCATAACATAGATCTTGGGTTCGGGTACCGTAGGTATGAAAAATTTGTGTTTTCTGCCCCGTATCCCAACACTCGGATCTCCAAGGTGGTGTACACTTTGTTAGGGAATGCCCCACCGAGGCTATCCGACACGCTGAGGCCCATCCTACGGCTCATCAGAGAGGTCCCCTCCGGTCTACAGTCCTAAGCGCAAGAGCATCATGGGTCATTGATGGCTTCTCGCCCCTCGTTGGTTACCCAAAGTGGAAGGTTGAGATGTAGACAACAACAAATTTCCCTCGGTGAAGATACCTTGGTTTGTCTCCAGTAGGACTCCGACAACGACAGGAAGGTGACAACGGCGCCAAAAATTAGGCGGTTGACGTGGACCTGCACACACAACAGATAACTTTGCTCCCAACGAGTTCAGAGAGGTTGTCAATCCTTCCGGCCTTGTTGTTTACAAAGGATCAGACGCACGGGATAATAATGATAATGATAGCAACGAAAAAGTAAATAAAGCAGAAAATAAATAGTTGGTGTAAACAGTGTTGGAAATATGGACCGGGGTCCCATGATGTTCACTAGTGATGTCTCTCTCCCAAAAGACGATAAAATAGCCATGCGAGGTAAACAAATTACAGCTGGGCAATTGACAGGATTATGTGCGCAAACCAATGTTAACTATGCTATAAAGAAAGGAAGAGGCTCAAAAGCATGGGCGGTAGGCCAAGACAAGTAGACTGAAATCCATCAGCATCTATCTACTAATCATCCACCTTGAGATATCTATCCAGAACATCTCGCTGGTATTAAGTTGCGAATCCCACCCAAAGTGTAAACTCAAAGCAACAAACAACTGCATTAAATAACTTTGCGTAAACTAAACAATCCTTGCACCCGCAAGTACAAGCACCGTTGTTTTCTCCCTTGTGGCAACAACACATCCCCTAGACTCATGTTTCTATCACTCAAGCTAGTCATTAGAGGGCATGAACCCACAATCATGCATAACGCTCCCTCTTGGAGTCACTACTTACTACTTGGCCAAAGCAATAAACAGCAACAGATAACATGCAAGAATTACTCAAGAACATAAATATAAAAGAGGAGAATCAAATATATTACTCAAACACAATCTGAACATAGTCTCATAATCCATCAGATCCCAGCAAACTCAACATAGCAACAGCAGAAAGATTACATATGTGCCTCGATCATGTAGGGAAGCTCACGAGGTCTAAACCATGAAGAACAAAGAGGGGAGGAGAACATCACATAGCTATTGATCATGGACCTATGGTGCAAGGTGGACTTCTCACGGTTCATCCGGGAAGCATCCATGGTGGTGGAGAAGCTCCCAGAGGTGGTTCCTCCCTCCGGCAGGGTGCCGGGAAGAGGGCTCCTGGTGCTCCCGATCTTGGAAGCGCGGCGGCGGCGGAACAGAGGAGAGATCATGAAAAAGGGTTCTGTCCTCGAGGGTTTCGGGACGAGAGGGATATATAGGCGAAGGGGCAGCCAGAGGTGGACCAGGGGCCCCAGGCGCCCCCTTGGCGCGGCCTAGGGGGTGGCCGCGCCAGGTGGCCACCTGGGCCACCCCTGGCTCCCCTCTGGCCCCACTTGGGCTCTTCCCGAAGCTTCCTGTATGCTGATTTTTCCTATATTTTTCCCGGAATTTTTCTGGCAATTAAAGTAATGGGAAAATCTAAAATACAAAAACAGCAGAATACAGGAACTGGCACTGGGGTGCACTGAGTTAATAGGTTAGTGCAAATATGATCAAAAGTGTATGAAAGAGCATCAATATCATAGCAATATCACACAAAATATGCATGGAGCAAGCAGAAATTATAGATACGTTTTGGACGTATCAACATCCCCAAGCTTAATTCCTGCTCGTCCTCGAGTAGGTAAATGATAACAAACATAATTTCTGTGGTGACATGCTACCAACCTTATAAGAACTTTTAAGTAAAGCAATCAAGGCATGTAATTCAATTCAAGTCATAACAGGCAAGAGTCTATATTAACATTGAAACAAGCAACATAAGAACATAAAGGTGCAAGAGCTCTCGCTGTCCGTGACTCGAATGTCTCCAAATGGTGTTTGCGTGCAAGAAAGGAGATAGGAATATACGAGAGAGTAAAACATAGTTTTTATTGTTGAGAACTTAATCTACTAATGTTTCACACTTGGTCTTCTTTGGAATCTTATCTTGACTCATCCCCAGACCACTAGCCAGGTACAAGTCAAAATGATCCACTCCCTTTCGATATTTTTAGCACTCATGCAATGGATGAGCGTAAGCAAGAAAGTTGACACTTAGGATGGCAAAGAGAGAAAAATGATGGGGGCGGAAGACAAAACAGGTGTGAAAGGCTCACATCAATGAGGACAATCATAGGCGAGAGAAATCCAAATGATAGATATGATGTAAGGAGTAGGGATTTCCATGCAGCGGATGCACATATGAGCTAAGGTAAGCTCTCCAATGGAACTAGTGGGGGTGCATCGAACTTGCTTGCTCAAGAAGACCTAGAGCTCATTTGAGGAGGCTCATCGTTGTAATATACAAGTCAAGTTCTATAGTGTGAAGGTCCCCATATAGCTATATGCATGAATGATAATCTCTATGGAGTACAAGATATAAAATGGAGTACGAGTGTGGATCTCTCAAAAGGAATAGTAGTGTGCCCCCTTCTCTCTTTTTATTTCTTTTTCTTTTTTTTCTAATTTTTTTTTATTTTTTTGGGTGGCCTCAATGGCTCTTTCTATTTCTCTCATTTGTCCTCTTTGGGATCTTTTGATTCTGTCCTCTTTGGGATCTTTTCCTCACTTTAGGGGCGACACTCTATATATTACAAGAAGTATAGAAGATCTTTTACACTTTACAAAAGTACTCAACATAAAGAAAATGAAACTATCATGAAGTATGCAAATGTATGCCTCTGCCAGTGTAGAAGGATATGAAATGATACTAGTGCGTCATGTAGCAATGATTAGGGCAAGGCCCAACTAGCATGCGGCTCATCGATCAAGCAAGTAGCATGTATGACATGAAGATCAAGTCTTGAGAAGGTGGATGTTGCATGGCAATGTATCTCGGAAAGGCTATGGAAGTGCCTTGATAGGTAGGTATGGTGGCTGTTTTGAGGAAGGATATAATGAGTCTTATGATGACAGAGCGTATCGTGCCAAGGATTTGGATGCACCGGCGAAGTATGCGCCAACTCTCGGAGTGAGAAGGAGGCAATGCACGACACAGGAGAGGCTAGAAAAATATGGGTAGGTGGAAGTGTCAACTTTCGAATAATCACATTAGTCCGAAGAACTCATGCATTTATTATCGGTAACTCTCAATCTAATTAGGAGGTTCCCAAAGAGACAAGTACCCCGAGGAGGAGTGTATGGGAGTTTGGTTATCCTTGCGCATCCTCGACACATGGTACGTGAGTGTACTCTAATATTTGATCCCTCCAAAGATTAGTGATCCATCTAGTAGCTAAAGTTCTCAACTAATTTTGTAGGTTTTTCGAAAATAAACACGGATTTCCCAAAATACGACATCTATCACTAATAGGCTAAAGCTCTTGACACCAAAAGTTCAAACATTACTCATGGCAATACCTAAAAACTATTGCAAGTTACTACTACAATTGAATAGCAACCTCAATTACCTACTCCAAGTCAAGACACAAAACACAGTGCAACAGCAAACTCTCTAAACAAGATAAACATGAAAACTCAAGAGAGTTCCAGCAACAAACTAAACAAAATCTCTTAAAAAGATAAGCATGAAAATTAAGAGCTAAACATGACAGCAGCTACGAAAAAGATAAAGAACACACACAGCAAAGATAAGCATGGAAATCCTATGTTGTGTTCTAGGTTGAAGTGGAGCGTGTTTCTCTCCCACACAAAGAAATCTGGGTTCTAAATTGTTATAAACAGCAATCAAAGCTAAAGAAAACTAAAAAGGAAATAAAGAGCAAGACGCTCCAAGCATTGCACATAACGCATGAAGTGATAAAAATATAGTGGAACGAAAGACGAACTGATAATTGTTGATGGAGAAGGGGATGCATTGGGGCATCCCCAAGCTTAGACGCTTGAGTCTTCTTGAAAATTTATTGGGGATGCATGGGGGCATCCCCAAGCTTGAGCGTTTGACCCTCCTGAATCTTCTTTTATCATCTTCCCTCGCACACTGGAATACTCCCTTCATACATAACTCATCATAATCTGATTAGCGAGGTTAGTACCCACAATAAAATAATATTTTCTCTATTGGTAATAAGGATATTCTTGAAGAGATACTGTTTCTCAAGATCGCCAAAAAGTTTTTGCAAATAAAAAGCAAGCTTAAGGGTTGCAAAACGAAGAAAAGGAAAAACAGGACAGAATCTGTGAAAAACAGACCAACAGGTAGTAAATAATTTATTAGGGATACTTATGCAACTCAAATCAAAAAACTCAGAACATCCAAAATTTCCGTGATTGTATAGAGAACGCTGTGTAAACAATTCAGCTCAAAAATATGAACTGGTATTTTTCTATGATTTTTTCCGTCACGAGGACAGAATCTGTTTTCTGGACAGGATGTCACAACTTTCACTTCCCTTGTCATATGAGGCTATAATTGGCACAAGGCTTGAAAAGTAAAGATACAACGATGTTGCTACAGTAGTAACAATCATCAAGACCACTAAAAAAAGAAGAAAAACAAAAAGGAAAACCTAAATTCGTTGCGGGCTGCCTCCCGAAAGCGCTTCTTTAAAGCCATTAGCTAGGCATGATGCAAGAAGGAGGAATCAAAAGTCATCATAATAATCGGAGTTGTAAATCACTTAAAATGGTTCCTCAACAAGTTCATCCTTGTTTATTTTAGGAAATGGGTACATACCTTTTGCCTTCCCGCGTAGGCGTATTTGTCCCTTACCTATATCAATGAAGCCCTTTACGGCCCGGAGGAAATCCCTTCCAAGCACTATGTTTCCTTGGTTTGGCTTCATGACGAAGAAATCAACCATTGCAATCCCTTTAAGGAATGTAACTGGTACATCTTTTATCCTTCCCTGGATTTCAGAAATACCTCCATTAGCATGTTCATGATAGGATGACAATTTGTCCATGTTAAATTTTAAAGAATCATAAACAACTTTTGGCATAGTAGAAACCATGGATCCAATGTCACAAAAAGCAAGGAAGTCTTGATTAGAGATGCTAATTCTAACAAAGGGTTCCCAGTCACCATCTAACTCATAAACATCTTTCTTATTTGGATTTGGTTTCTTTACTTCTCCCAAGTCTAGAGCATCCATTCTCTTTTCAATAGTAGAAAGTCTATCTATAACAGTATCAAAACTATGATCATAAACAAAGTAACTAGATAGACCATGTATAATTTCAAGAGCTCTAGCTTCATCACAATCTAAGAAATATCCTTTGGCTATAATATCAAGAGAGTGTTTGCACCATCTAAAAAGACCATGGTAAAAATTTCTAAGAACAATTTTTATAGGTTTCCAAGCCATAATTCTCCTATGTGCATCAGAAATTCTGTCCCATGCCTTCTTCATATTTTCTCCATCCCTTTGATGGAAATCTAGGACCTCTGATTCCCTCAAGGCACCAAATCCTTACATTCTTGGCTAAACAGAAAGGATAACTAAAAGCAAGGTAACTATTTTTTTGATTTTTGATAAAGGACACTAAAGCAAAAAACTGAAAGGTAAACTAACAGGACTAAAAATCAAAGATAAAAGATAGTGTGCAACTCCCCTATCTTGAAGAGTGGAGTCACAGGCAACGGCGCCAGAAATTACCTTTGATGGCTTCTCGCCCCTCATTGGTTACCCAAAGTGGAAGGTTGAGATGTAGACAACAACAAATTTCCCTCGGTGAAGATACCAAGGTTTGTCTCCAGTAGGACTCCGACAATGGTGCCAGAAATTAGGTGGTTGAAGTGGACCTGCACACACAACAGATAACTTTGCTCCCAACGAGTTCAGAGAGCTTTTCAATCCCTCCGGCCTTGTTGTTTAACAAAGGATCAAACGCACGGGATAATAATGATAACTATAGCAATGAAAAAATGGATAAAGCAGAAAATAAATAGTGGGTGTAAACAATGTTGGAAATATGGACCGGGGTCCCATGATATTCACTAGTGATGTCTCTCTCCCAAAAGACGATAAAATGGCCATGCGAGGTTAACAAATTACAGCTGGGCAATTGTCAGGATTATGTGCGCAAACCAATGCTAACTATGCTATAAAAAAGGAAGAGGCTCAAAAGCATGGGCGGTACGCCAAGATAAGTAGACCGAAATCCATCTGCATATACCTACTAATCATCCACCTTGTGATATATATACAGAACATCTCGCTGGTATTATGTTGTGAATCCCACCCAATGTGTAAACTCAAAGCAACAGACAACTGCATTAAAGAACTTTGCGTAAACTGAACAATCCTTGCACCCGCAAGTACAAGCACCGTTGTTTTCTCCCTTGTGGCAACATCACATCCCCTAGACTCATGTTTCTGTCACTCAAGCTAGTCATCAGGGGGCATGAACCCACAAACATGCATAACGCTCCCTCTTCGAGTCACTACCTACTACTTGGCCAAAGCAATAAACAGAAACGGAGAACATGCAACAATTACGCAAGAACATAAATATAAAAGAGAAGAATCAAATATATTACTCAAACACAATCTAAACATAGTCTCATAATCCATCAGATCCCAGCAAACTCAACATAGCAACAGCAGAAAGATTACATATGTGCCTCGATCATGTAGGGCAGCTCACGAGGTCTAAACCATGAAGAACAAAGAGGGGAGGAGAACATCACATAGCTACTGATCATGGACCCATGGTCCAAGGTGGACTACTCACGGTTCATCCTGGAAGCATCCATGGTGGTGGAGAAGCTCCCGGAGGTGGTTCCTCCCTCCGACAGGGTGCCGGGAAGAGGGCTCCTAGTGCTCCCGATCTAGGAAGCGCGGCGGCGGCGGAACAGAGGAGAGATCGCGAAAAAGGTTTCTGTCCTCGAGGGTTTCGGGATGAGAGGGATATATAGGCGAAGGGGGCAGCCAGAGGTGGACCAGGGGCCCCAGGCGCCCCCTGGCACGGCCTAGGGAGTGGAAGCGCCAAGTGGCCCCCTGGGCCACCATTGGCTCCCCTCTGGCCCCACATTGGCTCTTCCAGAAGCTTCCTGTACGCTGATTTTTCCTATACTTTTCCCAGAATTTTTCTGGCACCTTAAGTAATAGGAAAACCTGAAATACAAAAACACAGAAAACATGAAATGGCACTAGGGTGCATTGAGTTATTAGGTTAGTCCAAATATGATCAAAAGTGTATGGAAGTGCATCACTATCATAACAATATCACACAAAAGATGCATGGAGCAAGGATAAATTATAGATACGTTTTGAACGTATCAACCATCACCTCTCGCACTCCAGGTCGTTGTGCGCCAAGTGGATCCAGTGCCGCAGCACGATCCGACCCAACCACAATGCTGAAACTGGACGTCTTTCAGATCTTTCGAACAAGACCACAACGCGGAGGGCCCACACCGTAACCCCACGTGAAGGTAGTGAGTACAGGCCTTTGCGGCCTCTCAAGTCATCCACCAGAACCGTTAAGTCATTTTATTATTATCTGTCGGGAGAACCGTTATCGTTGCCCCTTTCTCGGTGAGTCGCAGACAACGACAGCAGCCAGGACCACAAGTAACGTCGGTGCCTGCCCTGTCGTCCCACCAACTCGTGCGGTTACTAACAAGGTGAACCGTCTCCATACCTTGTCTCGCATTTTCTCCGAAGAGCTCGACTTTCGTAGAACAGGATATCTTTCGGCCACGAACAGTACCAGGCCCGCCGCACACCAGTGGAATACACCTGACCTATCGTTCCGCTAAGATACCCTGCGCGGGCACCGTTGGGTCACCCGACTCCTTACATGTAAGGACAACCGTTGTTCAGGACCCTAGGGCAGCTATAAAGAGTCAGCGACGAGTGGAGTACAAGGATTACTCCTCGATAGCTCACACCTGATGTGGCTAGGAAGAGCCGTGGTAGGGGCCTTAGGCGGTGTCTGCATTGTACCGTACCTTTGACAGTTATAATAAATTGTATTCGTGTTCACTCCCAGAGTGATCACGGCCCGCTATCTAATTCTATTGACTAACAAGGCGCAGGGTTCACTGCTGAATATAATATAATTATAAGGCAGCATAGGATAAAGGAATGTTCATCAAGGGGCGACAAAGACAGGTTATGCAATTGAATAGGATTGTAACGTAGCAGCAGCAATGCCTAGTGCAAGAAAAGTACGGAAAGATAGGCAATATCTGGGGAAGGAAAATGGCTCTGGTTGCCTGGAAGCCCGACGGTAGAGGTACGGCCGTCGACGAAGTACTCGGTCACAGAGGCATCAGCACCGGACGTCGAGAGTACCAGAAAATAAGAGAGGGGAAGAAACAATAAATACACAACAATAATAGCAATACAAATACAAGACATGGCAACGTGAAGCTAGAGGTGAACTAACGCGGTGCTACACGTTGCAGATGAAATGGAATTCAACCGGCAATTTTACCGGCTCCCGGTCGATTACCGGACAGTGCAACCGGAGGGGGAAAGTCTCGGGTTCAGTATGCTAGAGGGGGGTGGTGGACCTACGGGTAGCGTATTCTTACCCGTTATTTTTTTTGATCAACTTTGATGTATAAAGTTTTTGAATCTGAGTTACGGTTTAAAATATATTCATTTCTAAAGTTTAAATCATTTTTAATCATTTCTTGGATTTCTTTTATTAATAAAATAACAACCTTATCCATAAGTAGTTGACTGGTCAACTGACATGTGGGGCCTACTGACCAGTGGGTCCCACATGTCATACACAGGTTTATACAAATAATTTTATTTGTTAATTTTAGCACATGGGCCCACTAGTCAGTGTCACAGAGTTTAACTAACAGTTATTATTTAATCTAACAAGGGGTTAAGTGGGGATGGCCCACATGTCATATGTCCAGGAGGGTATTCTATTTATTCTAACAGTGGGCTAATTAATTTAGTTTTAATTAACCATAAAAAGGGGCCCACTTGTCAGGGGGTACATCCCACTGGAAGGCCCGAGCCTGCCCAGAGAGCACGCCGGCGGGCATGGCTACGGCAAGACGGCGAGGTTCCGGCGAGTCGGGGGCTGCGGCAGCCGGAACCAGCGCGACCAGACGCGCGTGTTGGAGGGTCTCAGGGGGCGCAGGTGGCATTGGGCACGTGGAGGCGGCGAGCTCGGCGGACGCCTGAGCAGAGGCACGGCGGCAGACGTAGAGCAAGGGCACAGGCAGGTTGGCCGATGCGTCCATGGCGACCACGACGAGTGCGGAATATCGGCCTACAGCGACCGAATTGACGGGGTAATGGGGGGGGGGGAACGGGCGCAGGAGCTCACAGGGAGGGATCGGGGAGGCCGGCGAGCTTCGACGACGGTGAATTTGGGGAGGCACAGCGCCCGGCGAATGGGGCGGGGGGCGATTCGCGGCGCTCGGTACAGCTCGGCCCAATTCCTCGCAGGGGACGACAACGACGGTCATGCCGGACAGCTCGGGGCGGTATGTTGTCACCGCGGCCGCGAGGACGGTGTTGGCACGGCCACGGCGGAGCTCGGTTCGAGCGAGGAGACAACGCGGGCGAGGGGCAGGGGGCGGCGGCTCGAGGGATGAAGAATGGGACGGCTAGGGTTGCGTTGGGGGGCTCGAGGCTCTTATCCCGCCGGCGAGCCGCGGGATTGGTGCCACGGCGACGTCCACGGCGTGGCCGGTCTGGATGGCCGCCACGGGCGTGGGTGAGCAGTGGAGGAGGAAGACAAGTTGGAGGGGGGTTGGGCTGGGCCCGGGGTGGGCTTCGCCCTGTGCGTAGGATAGGGATTTTGCATATATTTTTTGTTTTCTTTTCCTTTTCGTAATTTCTTCTCTGTTTATATCTATTTTAGTTAGCTTTCAGACTTTTTGTAAAATATGGAACTTGTCCCATAATTAACATTGCACATTAATAGAGTGCCACAAAAAGTTTGGGTGCAAGAGAAATTCATTTAATATTTCTTTTTATTATACAACTAGTGAAAGGGGTTGTTTTAGCACTTGTTTGAATTGATTGAAATTTTTATATGCCACAATAAATATCCATGACCATTGCACCATGGTATACTGATTTTTGTGCATTTAATAAAATTGGTTGCACAATTTTTGGACAAGGTTTTATTTGTCACATTGCTTTTAATATGAAGAAAAAGGGTTTTTGAATATGATCAAAAGCAAAGATGATCAAGGCATGATTAGCAACAGTAATAATCATTAGCAAAAGTGATTACTGTTACATGACACCGAGGGTGTTACAAATCTCCCCCACTAAAAGAATTCTCGTCCCGAGAATTTAAGCGGTAGAGGGGAAAAGATCGGGGTATTCCTCACGAAGAGGATCTTCGCGTTCCCAAGTGGCCTCCTCTTCAGAGTGATTCGACCACTGAACTTTGAGGAACTTGATTGCCTTGTTGCGGGTTCGACGTTCAGACTGATCAAGAAGGCGGCTTGGATGTTCTTGATAATACAAGTCTTGTTGCAATTCAAGCATTCCATGATCCACTGCTCGGATAGGATCCTTGAAGCAGCGACGGAGTTGCGACACGTGAAAGACATCATGAACTTGATAGAGGTTTGATGGAAACTCCAACCGGTATGCCACTGGTCCACTTCTAGAGAGGATATGGAACGGGCCAATGTAGCGAGGAGCTAACTTGCCTTTGATCCCGAAACAATGAGTGCCTCTCATGGGAGTGACACGAATGTAAGCTTGTTCCCGGGTTGATAGACCATTTCCTTGTGCTTGCGGTCATAGTTTCTCTTCTGGCGGGACTGAGCAGCTTTCAAGTGTTCACGGATAACGCGAACCTGATCTTCAGCATGCTGAATAATTTCCGGACCAATGAGAGTTCGTTCCCTAGTTTCTGACCAATTCAGAGGGGTTCGACACTTACGTCCATACAGAACTTCAAAGGGTGCCATCTTCAGACTAGCTTGATAGCTATTGTTGTACGAGAATTCAGCAAATGGAAGGGATTCCTCCCATTTCTTACCGAATGAGATGACACAAGCTCGAAGCATGTCTTCAAGCACTTGATTGACGCGTTCAACTTGTCCTTGCGACTGGGGATGATAAGCGGTGCTAAAGTTTAGGTGAGTGCCCATATGTACAACCCACATTGTCATGAACAGTAATCACTTTGTTAATCAAGGGTTAATGTTGCTAATCCATTTTGTTAATCACTGTTATTCAAACTGGCCTTGATCAAACTTTGCAAATTGTTATTTTTCTATTCATGGTGGTTGACATTAAGCAATGTGACCATGGGCCTTGCTCATCATGGATCAAAACAAATCCAAGCCCCTTTGCATTTGAAATCAAAACTTAGCTCAAATGCCTTTTGGTTGAATATTAAAAACATTGGGGCAACAAATACTTTGTCCAAAAATTGTGAATGCACTTTTTTAAAATCACTAATAATCACTGGACCATGCTAGTATGGTTGTGGTTATTTATTGTGCTATAAAATAAATCCAACAAAAGAAAACAGTAGCAAAACAACCCCCTTTAATCTTTTCTTAATTAGATAAAAATCCAAAAGATTTTTATTAATTCTCAAACTTTCTGTGGTATTATAAGATAGTGTAACACTAATATTGGAGCTAGACAGATAGTTTACAAAAATGCAAAAGCTATTAAACTGAATTAAAAATAAAAGATTGAGAGAGAAAAAATGAAAAGAAGACCTACTACTACTATTTTGCGCCCTAAGCAGCTAAAGAGGAGGCCCAGCCCACCATCTCTCCTCTCCTTCCTCTGTATAGAGACAAGTCATGCGTGGCGTGCATCCATGGCTGGCCATGGCCATGGATGGCCTCCACGTCCATCCTCTCAGGCTATAAAGGCGTCCATTGAAACCCTAGCCCCCGTCTCGACCAGTCCCCTCTGTTTCCCCCTTCGCTCCTCTCCTGTTTGGCTAGAAATCGAGCTCGTGCTCCACGCGGTCACCGCTGCCCCGTCGTCGTTGTCATGGCCACCGGCCTCTCCAACGTGTGGGAGCACATCCAGGAGGTCCGCAGTGGCCATCTTCGTCTGTTCCGAGGACCATCTCAAGCCGGGACGTCCCGTACGCTCGCCATCTAAGTCGTCTTCAATGCTACATCGTCGGCGTCCGGCGTCGATCCCAACCGTTCCGGCCCACCTCGACCCTCCCCGAGCACGCCAATGGACTCGCAGTGAGCTTCTCCCTCGAATCCCCTCTTCCTCCGCCTCTATTCGGTCGCCGTTAGCCGCTCTACTCAGTGCTGCTGCCATTTGCCATGAACGGCCATGGCGTGCGCTACGAGTGTGTGTGTGCGTGGAGTGTGTCATGTGTGCGTGCGTGTAGTGTGATGTGTGGTGTGCATGCGTGCCAGTGTGGTGTGCACAGCCACGGGCCACGGCAGGCTGCGCCGCCGGCTAGTCCGACCGCCGCCACCGGCAGCGCCCAGCGCATACGCGACTGCCCGCCAGCCGCTGGCTGCTGCGCTGCTGTTACCCTGTTACTGCTGCTGCTGAAGTGTTGCTCTTTAAGTGAATATTGCTAAATGGAGCTAGTGCTATTACTTTGTATACCTTTTCATAACAACTAAACATGTAGTAGATGAATTCGAAATTGTATAAAAATTATATGGATGGATAGTACACCGGATGTACTCCATTTCATCTTATTGGAGCAAAGTCACTAGATGCACCGATTAATTCGTAGAAAAATAGCAAATATGCAAAAATCTGTGATAAGATAGTAGAGTTATAGATAAAACGATTTGAGTTTACAGATAAGTTCCTAAGTTTCTAGAATTTTCAAATAGGTCCTCTGCCATTAATTAGAAATTAGATTAAGTAAATAGCATATGACATATGGAGCCCATCCCGTGTTAATATTTTTAACAAAATAAATCACTGGAAATAGTTACACTCTATGACAGTAGGGTCCCACCTGTAAGTTTGAACAGTCAACAGACTTATAGATACTCTTGATTTAATAATTAAAAAATAAATCCAGAAATTGAATAAAATGGGTTAAAACTTTGAAATTCAATATCTTTTAATCCGTAACTCCGATGAAAATAATTTATATATCAAATTTGATCAGAAAAATGCCACGATTACGAATACACTACCCGTATATCCACCGCACTCCTCTAATATACCGAACATCGAACCGTCCCCCTCCGGACCGTCTGTTCGATGAGTTGTCCGGTACTGTTAAAGTACCCGGATGAATTTATTCTAAACACGAAAGTTGTTCGGATCGTTTCAACTAGCACGTTTACACATCCACATGTTTGTCGGATGTAGACGACACCTCCGGCATGAACCCTTCCCCCTCCGGACACCCTATCCGGTAATTACCCCGGAGCCGGTATTTCATCCCCGGATGAATTCCCACTCCGAGCATAACACATTGCACTGCGTTAGAGCCCCGTTGCTTTGTATCTGCTGTGTCATACCTTTGTATTTCTATTATTGTTGTGTATTTATTGTTTCTTCCCCCTCTCTTATTGTCCGGTAGTCTCGACGTCCGCTGCCGATGCCCCTGTGATCGACTACTTCGTCGATGACCGTACCTCTACCGTCGAGCTTCCAAGCAAGTAGAGCCATTCTCTTCCCCAGATATCACCTATATTTTCCGTACTTTCTTGCACTAGGCATTGTTACTGCTGCTGCTACGATTACAATCCTATTCAATTGCATAGCCTGTTTTTGTCGCCCCTTGATGTACCTACTTTATCCTATGCTGCCTATTATATTTATGCATATTTCAGCAGTGAGCCCTGCGCTTTGTTAGCTAGGATTAGATAGCAGGGCCGTGACCACTCAGGGGAGTGAACGTGGATACGATAATTATAAACTACAACAGGTACGGTACAATGCAGACACCGCCTAAGGCCCCCTAGCTCGGCTCTTCCGAGCCACCTTCAAGTGGAGCTACCGAGGAGTAATCCTCGTACCTCCACTCGTTGTTGACTCTGTATAGCCGCTCTAGGTACCTGAGCAACGGTTGTCCTTAAGGTAATAAGTCGGGCGACCCAACGGTGCCCGCGAGCGGTATTGCGTCGGGAATGACAGGGAGGGTACGACCGACGTTGCTGGCGTGCTTGGCCCCTGCTCGTATCTCGCGAGAGTTACCAAACCGCGAAAATCGAGCTCTACCAAGAGCACATGCGAGACAAGGTAAGGAGACGGTTCACCTTGTTGGTAACCGCAGAGACTTGGTGGGACGACAGGGCAGGCACCGATGTACTGGTGGTCCTGACTTCTTTTGTTGACCACGGGTCAGCTAAGTTGAGGCAACGATAACGGTTGTCACGCAGGTTAATTAAAATGCTAAATGGTTCAGCGGATGACTTGAGAGACCCGTTGGTCTGTACGCACTGCCTTCACGTGGGATAAGGAGTTATGGGCTCCCCTGCGTCGTAGTTTGTCCGAAAGCTCTTCAGATGTCAGCAGTACTGCGGCCTGATCGCCGGGAAGCCGTGTTGTCTTATTTGTTGCAGCAGGTGTGTTTTGGATTTTCTTGTGCTTCACCGGCCAGACTCGCACCGTGCAGGACCGTGCAAGGGTGAGGGACCTAGACCCCTTGGCGCATAGGATATAGTCCGGCGGATGGCCTCTCTACTGAGCCTAGGATGAACTGCGATGTGTCGGATAGCCTCGGTGGGGCGTTCCCTAACAAGGTTCACGCCACCCTGGAGATCCGAGCGTGCAAGCTGAACAGTAGTGCACCCCTGCAGGGAGTTTAATCTATTCGAATAGTCGTGTCCACGGTAACAGGACTATTTATGCTGAAGCTGGATCTTACCACTACAAACTACCACTATTAAACTGTATGGTTCCGGGTTTTCTTCCTCGCAGGGAAGTCGAGGAGGGGAACTCGGAGGCATTATTATTATTAATCATTACAACTTATATTATACATTGTTCCAGCAACTTCTACTTCATTTTTACTTTAAGCTTTATATAAACTGTTGGTTGTTTCTCTTCTCATGCTGCAAGACACGTCAGAAGATGCTAGTCTTCGATAGGCCTAGCTTCTTACCCTTATTCTGATTTCTACCTTGCAGCCCACTATATATAGCCTCCCCTTTCCATTTGATACAATGCATAAATGCTTAGTAGCGGACGTAAGACTCGCGGGTATGCTAGATACTCACCTTTTCTTTATTTTCCCCCTTTATGTTTTGCCTGATCGGCCGCTGCAGTCGACGTTGGAGCCTTGGAGTCCAGGAGCAGGAGATCCCCGATGCCGACCACCGCAACATGAAGACCCCCGATTCCTTCTACGACGTCAAGTTCCCCGTTGACCAGGAGTAGTTTGGAGGTTCCCAGGCAGGAGGCCTCGCCTTTTCGATCTGTTGTTATTTGAGCTAGCCTTCTTAAGGCAACCTTGTATCCTTGTGTCTGTACTCAGATACTACTGCTTCCGCTGACTTTGTGCTCTCGAGCTGTTGTATTCGAGCCCTCGTGGCCCCTGGCTTGTATTAAACAGCTTGTATTATTTTATTTGTAGAGTTGTGTTGTGATATCTCACCGTGAGTCCCTAATCTCGATCGTGTACCTTGCGTGTATGATTATTGTACACGGTCTGATTTTGGTGGCGTCACAGGTTGGTATCAGAGCCGACTGCATGTAGGACACCCCCTTCCAACTCCTTGGACGAAGTTGAGTCTAGTCTTTGCAAAACTAGTTTCCTAACAGTGTTGTGTGGCTTATCGGTCCACGTCACAAATATTGGGTGATAGTAGCATCTTTTTCTCCGTACCTGTGCTCTGGGAATCTGATCTCTCTTCTCTTTCGGGTTAAGGATTTTGCTAACTCTAACTCTAGGTTCTCGCACCTCCTTCATTCCGGAGAGCCCTTCCCCTGATGATCGCTTACTTCACCAGAAGAACCCGGAGATACTCTCCGATAAAATTCTTGAGCCCTTATGTGCTCATTGCCTCTATAATCATGTACCACCGGTAAATCCCCTTGGATAACTACCCATCATTCCTATCTTACCTTCATTGCCCGATGCTCTTGTGTTTGCAAGATATCCCGGGATACTCTCCGATGTTTTGGAAATCCTCGGAAGCCTACTGCTTTGGAGGTTCTTCTTACCTGCTTACATTATGGTTCACTCCATATGTCTAAGTATTCTTCATTGACATCCCTTGTCCTTGTCATATTGATGGTACGGAAATCATCATGTGTGCGAATGCACCCAATCATCCATTGATCCCTATGAAGTCATTCTTCTGGCTCAGACATCATTCCGGACATGAGCTTGATCTCGGAAAATCAAACCTTTGTTGATTGTCCGTATAAGTCTGTCCAACTTATATACCCATGGTCAGAACATCTGCTTCTGTTATCCCCTATTGGAAATCAGATTTCCTTTGAACTTAAGCGTCAAATTATTCGGATGCTCTTATCATCTGATGCCTTTGCATGATTTGTTCCCCTGGTTGAGTACCGATACCCATATCAGATTCCCTACGGTCCACCGGATCCTTTGGTGGATTATTATTTGACTGGTCTTGCATATTCTAAAAACCTTGAGTTCTTCCCTTGATACGAATTGGATTTGTCGAGTCATATCTCTACTTTGACCTCGGTACTCTACTTTTAAAGATGTACCCCTTACTTCTGATATTTGTCGAATAGATTCGTAAAAATATCTCGATGGGTGGTATCTATACCTACATCATCTGTATGAAGCTATAAACTTCTACGAGTCATACTCTACTGGTGTTACGCCAGATAAAATCCCAACACGACAACTTCATCGAAATCGAGAAGTGAATTGAAAGGTATTGGATTGAAGTGGGAGTCGACCCTGAACCTTTGTGTTCATGCCCATGGATACGATGTAGAACTTATCATGAAAGCTCGTTGTAACGATAATAATCCCCTTGGTATAAATTCTTCTTGCATCTATGATTGGGTCCCTTGCTACCATGGTCCTGACCATGATGTTCTACTTGGATTCCATTTCTCAAGCAACGAGGAACACTTGTCTTCTACAAGTCAACAATCGAGTTCAACTTCTATCGTATTCCACCTTCGAGAAATTAACCCCCCTGGTATCTCGACGATATTATGGCATTGCACCACCTCTTTTGAATTCTTGCTGGTGCGATACTTTTCATCAATTTTTGCCAATCCACAGGTTCTGGGTTGTCGTCAACCGAGAACACTGAATACCTTTTGTTCACCATCCCTTTCTTGATGTTATCGCTATTCGATGGCATCCTCTGAAACCTCTCGACATAAGGTGTCATGTTCCTCATCAACATTGGATTTTTCCAAGTGTCAATTGAATTCATGGTGAGAAATTACATCCTTGCCCTCGATGATTTGTGTTATCATCGACCACCTCCGTTGACTCCGTGCTAATACGAACTTGGTCATGTACTTCTTGCTCTGCTTTCCATTGGGAAAGGTATACACCCGACACTTGTGTATCATCACCTTTTTTCTTTTATTCCATTGGTCTGTTTAACCTTTTATTTTGATATAAATTATCTGAGCAGTGAAAATTCCCTGCTTATGCAAACACTTCGGAGTACTACTTGTCCGTACAACTTGTTACTATTGTTGCTGACTTTTCGGTGACCACCGATGGACACGAACTTTGCCTATTGGTCCGCCTCGTCTTAACGAGCAGGAAGATGGTTCTCTTCGTCCCTCGCCCTTGGTACCAACATTGTTGCCGACATAGCTAACAAGTTGTTCTCTGACTTACCTTGCAACTTGATCGCATGGTTTTTCACCACCCTTCTTATTCAATGTGGGCCCATAACCCACAGTTCCACAGGATCGAAACCTGACTCTCTTGTACCTTTCTGTTCTCGAGGTTATTCCTCTTGATTGACCTCGTATGCTACTCACGAGTCCTCTAGCTTGTGATATTCTGTTCGATATCAGACTCAGTGCTTATGCCTGATGCTCTGGACCCCTTCTCATCCTCCGTTATCATCGTCGAATGCTTGCATATCCGCTGGAAAACTTCTCATGCCTTCTTTTGTTTCTCTCGATGTATCTCCCTGAGTTTAACTCATGAGATACTTTGTACCCCATTCCCTTGGACATCCTCGGTTGATTAACCTTGTACCGGTCCAACACCCTTAAAATTCCTTCCTAACCTATCCGTAAGTACGATGAAGACAACATTGGAAGGATGACCACTCATCGAGATGCACTGATGCAGAGAAATGAAGACATCAACGAGAAGGTCTGACTCCCTCGAGAAGAGCAACAAGAACCAGAAGATTCGTAGAATACGAAACCAAAGCTTTACCCCTTCCACTACCTTTTAATTCTCGGGACGAGAATTCTTTGTAGTGGGGGAGATTTGTAACACCCTCATTGTCATGAACAGTAATCACTTTGTTAATCAAGGGTTACTGTTGCTAATCAATTTTGTTAATAACTGTTATTCAAACTGGCCTTGATCAAACTTTGCAAATTGTTATTTTTCTATTCATGGTGGTTGACATTAAGCAATGTGACCATGGGCCTTGCTCATCATGGATCAAAACAAATCCAAGCCCCTTTGCATTTGAAATCAAAACTTAGCTCAAATGCCTTTTGGTTGAATATTAAAAACATTGTGGCAATAAATACTTTGTCCAAAAATTATGAATGCACTTTTGTAAAATCACTAATAATCACTGGACCCTGCTAGTATGGTTGTGGTTATTTCTTGTGCTATAAAATAAATCCAACAAAAGAAAACAGTAGAAAAACAACCCCCTTTAATCTTTTCTTAATTAGATAAAAATCCAAAAGATTTTTATTAATGCTCAAACTTTCTGTGGTATTATAATAAAGTGTAACACTAATATTGGAGCTAGTCCCATAGTTTACAAAAATGCAAAAGCTATTAAACTGAATTAAAAATAAAAGATTGAGAGAGAAAAAAGGAAAAGAAGAACTACTACTACTATTTTGCGCCCTAAGCAGCTAAAGAGGAGGCCCAGCCCACCACCTCTGCTCTCCTTCTTCCTCTGTACAGAGACAAGTCATGCGTGGCATGCATCCATGGCTGGCCATAGCCATGGATGGCCTCCACGTCCATCCTCTCAGGCTATAAAGGCGTCCATTGAAACCCTAGCCCCCGTCTCAACTAGTCCCCTCTGTTTCCCCCTTCGCTCCTCTCTTGTTTGGCTAGAAATCGAGCTCGTGCTCCACGCGGTCACCGCTGCCCCTTCGTCGTTGTCATGGCCACCGGCCTCTCCAGCGTGTGGGAGCACATCGAGGTGGTCTGCAGTGGCCATCTTCGTCTGTTCCGAGGACCAGCTCAAGCCGGGACGTCCCGTAAGCTCGCCATCTAAGTCGTCTTCAACGCGTACATCGTCGGCGTCCGGCGTCGATCCCCACCGTTCCGGCCCACCTCGACCCTCCCCGAGCACGCCAATGGACTCGCACTGAGCTTCTCCCTTGAATCACCTCTTCCTCCGCCTCGATTCGGTCGCCGTTAGCCGCGCTACTCACTGCTGCTGCCATTTTCCATGAACGGCCATGGCGTGCGCTACGTGTGTGTGTGCGTGGAGTGTGTCATGTGTGCGTGCGTGCAGTGTGATGTGTGGTGTGCATGCGTGCCAGTGTGGTGTGCACAGCCACGGGCCACGGCAGGCTGCGCCGCCGGCTAGTCCGGCCGCCGCCACCGGCAGCGCCCAGCGCGTGCGCGCCTGCCCGCCAGCCGTCGGCTGCTGCGCTGCTGTTACCCTGTTACTGCTGCTCTTGAAGTGTTGCTCTTTAACTGAAGATTGCTAAATGGAGCTAGTGCTATTACTTTGTATACCTTTGCCTAACAACTAAACATGTAGTAGATGAATTCGAAATTTTATAAAAATTATATGGATGGGTAGTACACCGGATGTACTCCATTTCATCTTATTGGAGCAAACTCACTAGATGCACCGATTAATTCGTAGAAAAATAGCAAATATGCAAAAATCTGTGATGAGCTAGTAGAGTTATATATAAAACGATTTGAGTTTACAGATAAGTTCCTAAGTTCTTAGAATTTGCAAATAGGTCCTCTGCCATTAATTAGAAGTTAGATTAAATAAATAGCCTATGACATATGGAGCCCATCCCCTATTAATATTTTTAATAAAATAAATCACTGGAAATAGTTACACTCTATGACAGTAGGGCCCCACTAGTAAGTTTGAACAGTCAACAGACTTATAGATAATTTTGATTTAATAATTAAAAAATAAATCCAGAAATTGAATAAAATGAGTTAAAACTTTGAAATTCAATATCTTTTAATCCGTAACTCCGATGAAAATAATTTATATATCAAAGTTGATCAGAAAAATGCCACTATTACGAATACGCTACCCGTATAACCACCGCACTCCTCTAACATACCGAACATCGAACCGTCCACCTCCGGACCGTCTGTCCGATGAGTTGTCCGGTACTGTTAAAGTACCCGGATGAATTTATTCTAAACACGAAAGTTGTTCGGATCGTTTCAAATAGCACGGTTACACCATCCACACGTTTGTTGGATGTCCACGACACCTCCGGCATGAACCCTTCCCCCTCCGGACACCCTGTCCGGTAATTGCCCCGGAGCCGGTATTTCATCCCCGGATGAATTCCCACTCCGAGCTTAACACATTGCACTGCGTTAGAGCCCCTCGCTTTGTATCTGCTGTGTCATACCTTTGTATTTCTATTATTGTTGTGTATTTATTGTTTCTCCCCCCTCTCTTATTGTCCGGTAGTCTCGACGTCCGCTGCCGATGCCCCTGTGATCGACTACTTCGTCGACGACCGTACCTCTAGCGTCGAGCTTCCAGGCAAGCAGAGCCATTCTCTTCCCCAGATATCACCTATCTTTTCCGTAGTTTCTTGCACTAGGCATTGTTCCTACTGCTGCTACGATTACAATCTTGTTCAATTGCATAGCCTGTTTTTGTCGCCCCTTGATGTACCTCCTTTGTCCTATGTTGCCTATTATATTTATGCATATTTCAGCAGTGAGCCCCGCACTTTGTTAGCTAGGATTAGATAGCAGGGCCGTGACCACTCAGGGGGGTGAACGCGGATACGATAATTATAAACTGCAACAGGTACGGTACAATGCAGACACCACCTATGGGCCCCTAGCTCGGCTCTGCCGAGCCACCTTCAAGTGGAGCTACCGAGGAGTAATCCTCGTACCTCCACTCGTTGTTGACTCTGTATAGCCGCGCTAGGTACCTGAGCAATGGTTGTCCTCAAGGTAAGAAGTCGGGCGACCCAACGGTGCCCGCGAGCGGTACTGCGTCGGGAACGACACGGAGGGTACGACCGACGTTACTGGCATGCTTGGCCCCTGCTCGTATCTCGCGAGAGTTACTAAACCACGAAAGTCGAGCTCTACCAAGAGCACATGCGAGACAAGGTAAGGAGACGGTTCACCTTGTTGGTAACCACAGAGACTTGGTGGGACGATAGGGCAGGCACCGATGTACTGGTGGTCCTGACTGTTGTCGTTGACCGCGGGTCAGTTAAGTCGAGGCAACGATAACGGTTGTCACGCAGGTTAATTAAAATGCTAAATGGTTCAGCGGATGACTTGAGAGACCCGTTGGTTTGTACGCACTACCTTCACGTGGGATAAGGAGTTTTGGGCTCCCATGCGTCGTAGTTTGTCCGAAAGCTCTTCAGACGTCAGCAGTACTGCGGCCTGATCGCCGGGAAGTCGTGTTGTCTTATTTGCTGCAGTGGTGTGTTTTGGATTTGCTTTTGCTTCACCGGCCAAACTCGCACCATGCAGGAGCGTGCAAGGGTGAGGGACCTAGACCCCTTGGCGCATAGGATATAGTCCGGCGGATGGCCTCTCTGCTGAGCCTAGGATGAACTGTGATGTGTCGGATAGCCTCGGTGGGGCGTTCCCTAACAAGGTTCACGCCACCCTGAAGATCCGAGCGTGCAGGCTGAGCAGTAGTGCACCCCTACAGGGAGTTTAATTTATTCGAATAGTCGTGTCCACGGTAACAGGACGCTTTATGCTGAAGCTGGATCTTACCACTACAAACTACCACTATTAAACTGTATGGTTCCGGGTTTTCTTCCTCGCAGGGAAGTCGAGGAGGGGAACTCGGAGGCATTATTATTATTAATCATTACAACTTATATTATACATTGTTGCAGCAACTTCTACTTCATTGTTACTTTATGCTTTATATAAACTATTGGCTGTTTCTCTTCTCATGCTGCAAGACACGTCAGAAGATGCTAGTCTTCGATAGGCCTAGCTTCTTACCCTTATTCTGATTTCTACCTTGCAGCACACTATATATAGCCTCCCCTTTCCATTTGATACAATGCATAAAAGCTTAGTAGCGCACGTAAGACTCGCGGGTATGCTAGATACTCACCTTTGCTTTAGTTTTCCCCTTTATGTTTTGCCTGATCGGCCGCTGCAGTCGACGTTGGAGCCTTGGAGTCCAGGAGCAGGAGATCCCCGATGCCGACCACCGCAACATGAAGACCCCCGATTCCTTCTACGACGTCGAGTTCCCCGTTGACTAGGAGTAGTTTGGAGGTTCCCAGGCAGGAGGCCTCGACTTTTCGAGCTATTGTTATTTGAGCTAGCCTTCTTAAGGCAACCTTGTATCCTTGTGTCTGTACTCAGATACTACTGCTTCCGCTGACTTTGTGCTCTCGAGCTGTTGTATTCGGGCCCTCGTGGCCCCTGGCTTGTATTAAACAGCTTGTATTATTTTATTTGTAGAGTTGTTTTGTGATATCTCACCATGAGTCCCTAATCTCGATCGTGTACCTTGCGTGTATGATTACCGTACACGGTCTGATTTTGGGGGTGTCACACCATAGCTTCTTGGAAACTATCCCAAAATCTTTAGGTGAAAATGCTGCCACGGTCAGAACTGATCTCCACCAGAATACCATGGAGGGAAACAATTCTGGAAACATATAAGTCTGCTAACTGACTAGCAGAGATCGTCTCCTTGACTGGCAGGAAGTGAGCAACCTTGGAGAACCATTCGATGACGACAAAGATGGCATCATCATGACCTTTCTGTGATCGGGGAAAACCAGTGACGAAGTCCATTTCAATCTTGTCCCATTTCCATTCAGGAATATAGAGTGGTTGCAGAGTTCTGGCAGGACTTTGATGTTCGGCTTTGACGCGACGGCAAACGTCACACTCATCAACATAACGCGCAATGTCTTGTTTCATGTTAGACCACCAGTACCGCTGACGAATGTCTTGGTATATCTTGGTACTACCAGGGTAAATCGACAAAGGGGTATCGTGAGATTCTTTCATGACATCAGGGGCGTAGTTCAGGTTGGCCTTGGCTACCGGAACCACTAAACGACCCTTCAAGTACACCGCATTATCATCATTTGCATCAATAGTGAAGAATGAGGGATCTCCGCTAGCGACACGACGCTTTATCTTCCAAATGTCAGAGACATAATGTTGTATCGTCTTGATGCGGTCAATGAGGTCCGTTTTGACAACCAGGGAATTCACATATCCCTGCGGAACAATTTCGATGTTGAGCTTGCAGAGCTCTTCATACAGAGGTGGTTGTTGTATTTGAACTTCAAGTTCATTACAGTAGGCTTTGCGACTCAAGGCATCATCCATCACATTAGCTTTGCCAGGGGTGTAATGAATATCCATGTTGAAATCGACTATTGTCTCGAGCCATCTCTGTTGGCGGAGATTCAGGTCTGGCTGAGTAAACAAGTACTTCAGGCTTTGGTGGTCAGTGTAGATCTCGCAATGGTTACCAACGAGGTAATGTCGCCACAGCTTCAATGCATAAATTACTGCTGCCAATTCGAGATCATGAGTTGGATACTTATCTTCGTGAGAACGCAGCTGACGAGAGCCATAAGCAATCACTTTGCGTTCTTGCATTAGGACACAACCTAATCCTTGACGAGACGCGTCACAGTATATCACGAAGTCCTTCTAAGTATCAGGGGGAGCAAGCACTTGGGGAGAAGTGAGCTTGTCCTTGAGAGCTTGAAAACTTTCCTGGCATTTGTCTGTCCACTCAAACTTGACGCCTTTGTGAAACAGATTTGTCAGAGGCTTGGCCAACTTGGAGAAGTTCTTGACGAAACAGCGGCAATAGCTGGCGAGTCCGAGGAAACTTCTGACTTGCTTGACAGTCCTGGGAGGAGTCCAGTCAACAATAACCTGAATACGTTCTGGGTTGACGGCAACGCCATCCTTGGAAATCACATGACCATGGTAGGTTACTTCGGAAAGCCAGAATTCACACTTAGAATACTTAGCATAGAGTTTGTGTTCTCGAAGCTTTTCCAGTATAAGACGAAGGTGTTCAACATGTTCCTCTTCATTCTTGGAGTATACAAAGATATCATCCAGATAAACTACGAAGAACTTGTCGAGGTATTCCATGAATATATAGTTCATCAATCGAGAGAAGGTGGTCGGGGCATTGGTCAGGCCAAAAGACATGACGTTGTACTCGTATGAACCATTGCGAGTAATGAATGCGGTCTTTGGGATGTCCTCTTCGCAGACCCGGATCTGATGGTTACCCAACCTCAAGTCGAGTTTCAAGAACACCGTAGATCCAACAAGTTGATCATATAGATCGTTGATCCGAGGAAGCGGATACTTTCTCTATATAGTTTCCTGGTTGATAGGTCGGTAATCTTGGACCAAACGGTTCGTTCCATTGCTCTTCTTGACAAAGAGTGAAGGTGCTCCCCAAGCAGAGGAACTTGGACGGATGAAGCCTTTGTGGAGTGCCATGTCGATCTCCTTCTTCAGTTCAAGTAGGTGGTGAGGCGGCATCTTACAAGGGCGCTTAGCAATAGGGACTGTGCTGGGCTTCAAGTCGATGTCGAATTCGACATCTCTGATCGGGGGTATTCCCGGCAACTCTTCTTGGGAGACGTCGAGAAAATCGCGAAAGAATGGAACATTCTTAATTCCTTCAAGAAGTGAGGCATTCATTGCGTTTAGAGCATATATCTGGCTTTCAACATGTTGAACTGTTCGGGTCGAGTACATAATTTTCTTTCCAGAAGGGTGAGTGAGCTGAACTGTTTTAGTACCACAGCGGATGTGACCATCATGCGCATTCAACAATTCCATACCAAGAATAACGTCAATGGTAGAAACCTTGAGGGCCATGAGTGAAGCAGCAAACACCAATCCTACAATTTCAATATGATTGTTGTGGGCTATCATCGAGGTATCCCAACTGGAACCTAGAGAATAAACCACCAGCGGAGGGTACAGGTTTTCGAACGGCAAGTCTTGCTTACGGGAAAACACAGCAGATATGAAGGAATGTGAGGCTCCTGAATCAAACAGAACATAAGATGGTACTGAATTAACAAGGAGGATTCCCATCACGATAGTCGGATCCATCTTAGCCTTCTCAACATCAACATGATTGGCATAGCCACGTTCAACAAGTGGCGGCTTGGTATTACCTTTTCTGGTATGACTATTTCGACAGTTCCTCTTACGGCCAATAGGAGGAACTGGTGCACGGTGACCTGGATGTCCACACTGGCGGCATAAGCCATCATTAGGGGGAGGAGCCATAATATTGGGCTGTCCAGTCGGAAACGTTAGTTGTCTCTGCGGTGGAGGCAGACGAGGTGCAACATAAGACGGCCTTGGCGTTGGAGCAGGCCGCTGAAAAACATTATGCGGGAGCCAGACTCTAAGTTTTTGAAAAGGCCGACCCAAAGATGGGCCAGCATCTCGAGCACGCTTAAGCGAATCATGGTGCTTAGTCAGAGCAGTTTCGACTTGGAAAGCCTTGTTGACAAAGGTCGCAAAGTCCGCACAATCATGAAGGACAAGTGCGAGCTCTATTTCAGGATGCAGTCCTTCTCGGAATCTCTCCTGTTTGCGAGCGTCGGTGGTGACGTCTCTCTCAGCATAGCGGGACAACTCAAGGAATTTCCTATGATATTCATCAACAATTGTCTGGCCCTGACGGAGTTGGCGGAAATCCTCCTTCTTCTGGTCCATCAGACCTTGAGGAAGGTGCCATGCACGGAAGGCTAACTGTAATTCTTACCAAGTGGTTACAGTTCCATCTGGCAACGCAAGCCGGTGACTTTCCCACCACAGAGCAGCTGGACCCCTCAGATGATACGTCGCAAAGGTGAGGTAACTGGCAGGAGAAACAACACCTAACTCCATCTGAAAAGCAATATCACAGAGCCAATCATCGGCATCCATAGGATTTGCGGAGCTGCGGAAGGTGGACAGACTGAGGCGCACGAACTCCTGCAGTGTTATTGGGGAATTCTGAGTTGAAAGCTGGGCCATTACTCCGGCCATAAACTGACGGTTCAGATCAAACTATTGCAGTACTGTGGCCATATAAGGTGGAGGTGGGGGATCGTTATCCATCCTGCCTGAACAGCAGGGGTTAGTTCAGACAAAGCCTTTGCAAGGATAAGAAGTCATACATGATGTAGTATGAGCAATGAACGAGAAGTGCAGTAGATACACAATAGTAGTCATATATACATATAGATCTTTGCACATAGTCGGTCAAAATCGGACAGCGTAACGTCGTAGAAATTAAGGAAAAATGACTCAGTAGGCGGCGCGCAGACCGCGGTAAGGAATACACGACGCGACATAGAATCCACTATGTCAATCACGCCGCAAGAAAACTGTTGGTCACAGGAGTTTGTGCCAGAGAACGTGCGGCCTGCCCAGAATGAGAAGGGGATCCGCGGTCCGGGACCTGGGTCAGAACTCTTGCGACACGACGCAATCAAAGGGGTACGCACCAGAATGCCAGGTGGAATCAAGAGAACGGATCCTAATGTCAGAGTTTGTAAAAATTACCAGCAAGGATAAGAGAGCAAATTCCCAGAGCATAGGTACTAAGAAAAGGATCCTAATACCATAGATATCACGACGGGGTGATATCGATGTGGGCCCGTAAGCCAAACACTAAGTTAGCAAAATAGTTTTTCAAAGTCTAGACTCAACTTCGACCAAGGGGTGGGTGTGTGGCTTCCTACAGGTAGTCGGCTCTGATACCAACTTGTGACGCCCTCGATTTACGATCATGTACAGTAATCATATACGCAGGGTACATGATCGAGATCAAGGTGCCACAGTGAGAATATCACAGCACAACACTAAACACAAAAGGATAAACCAATATATTACAAGGAAGGGGGTCGCAAGGACCCGAATACAAAGTTAAATCAAACATAATATCTGAGTACAGACATAGTTAGTCAAGTTTTTCCTTAAGAAGGCTAGCACAAATAACATCAGAGATACAGATCGAAAAGGCGAGGCCTCCTTCCTAGGATCCACCGAACTACTCTTGGTCAACGGGAACTCGATATCGTAGCAGGCTCCTCCTGGAATCTCCTGCTCCTGGGCTCCAACGTCCACTACAGCTGCCGATCAGGCAAAGAGAAAAGGGGAAATAAAGCAAGGGTGAGTATCTAGTATACCCGCGAATCTTACGTACGCTACTAAGCATTTATGCATTTGTATCAAATGGAAAGGGGAGGCTGTATATAGTGGACTGCAAGGTAGAAATCAGAATAAGGAAGAGAAGCTAGGCCTATCGAAGACTAACATCTTTCGACGAGTCTTGCAACACATGAAGAGAACATCCAACAGTTCAATAGCATTATGTAATAACAATGCAGCAGAAATTGCTGCAGCATTGTATAATAGTAAGTTGTAATATTTAATAATAATAATGCCTCCGAGTTCCCTTACTCGACTTCCCTGCGAGGAAGAAGACCCGGAACCATACCGTTTAATAGTAATAGTTTGTAGTAGTAGGCTCTGGCTTCAGCATAAAGCATCATGTTACCGTGGACACGGCTATTGGAATAGATCAAACTCCCTGCAGGGGTGTACTACTGTTCAGCCTGCACGCTCGGATCTCCAGGGTAGCGTACACCTTGTTAGGGAATGCCCCACTGAGGCTATCCGACACGCCGAGGCCCATCCTACGGCTCATCAGAGAGGTCCCCGTCGGTCTACAGTCCTAAGCGCAAGAGCTTCCTGGCCATCACCTCTCGCACTCCGGGTCGTTGTGCGCCAAGTGGATCCAGTGCCGCAGCATGATCCGACCCAACCACAATGCTGAAAATGGACGTCTTTCAGAGCTTTCGAACGAGACCACAATGCGGAGGGCCCACACCATAACCCCACGTGAAGGTAGTGCGTACAGGCCTTTGCGGCCTCTCAAGTCATCCACTGGAACCATTAAGTCATTTTATTATTATTTAGCGGGACAACCGTTATCGTTGCCCCTTTCTCGGTGAGTCGCGGACAACGACAGCAGCCAGGACCACCAGTAACGTCGGTTCCTGCCCTGTCATCCCACCAACTTGTGCGGTTACCAACAAGGTGAACCGTCTCCTTACCTTGTCTCGCATTTTCTCTGAAGAGCTCGACTTTCGTAGAACAGGATATCTTTCGGCCAAGAATAGCACCAGGCCCGCTGCACACTGGTGGAATACACCTGACCTGTCGTTCCACTAAGATACCCTGCGCGGGCACCGTTGGGTCACCCGACTCCTTACCTATAAGGAAAACCGTTGTTCAGGACCCTAGGGCGGGTATACAGAGTCAGCGACGAGTGGAGTACACGGATTACTCCTCGATAGCTCACACTTGATGTGGCTCGGCAGAGCCGTTGTAGGGGCCTTAGGCGGTGTCTGCGTTGTACCGTACCTTTGACAGTTATAATAAATTGTATTCGTGTTCACTCCCAGAGTGATCACGGCCCGCTATCTAATCCTATTGACTAACAAGGCGCAGGGTTCACTGCTGAATATAATATAATTATAAGGCAGCATAGGATAAACGAATGTTCATCAAGGGGCGACAAAGACAGGTTATGAAATTGAATAGGATTGTAACGTAGCAGCAGCAATGCCTAGTGCAAGAAAAGTACGGAAATATAGGCAATATCTGGGGAAGGAAAATGGCTCTGGTTTCCTGGAAGCCCGACGGTAGAGGTACGGTCGTCGACGAAGTACTCGGTCACAGGGGCATCAGCACCGGACGTCGAGAGTACCAGAAAATAAGAGAGGGGAAGAAACAATAAATACACAACAATAATAGCAATACAAATACAAGACATGGCAACGTTAAGCTAGAGGTGAACTAACGCGGTGCTACACGTTGCAGATGAAACGGAATTCAACCGGCAATTTTACCGGCTCCCGGTCGATTACCGGACAGTGCAACCGGAGGGGGAAAGTCTCGGGTTCGGTATTCTAGAGGGGGTGGTGGACCTATGGGTAGCGTATTCTTGACCGTTATTTTTTTATGATCAACTTTGATGTGTAAAGTTTTTGAATCTGAGTTACGGTTTAAAAGATATTAATTTCTAAAGTTTAAATCATTTTTAAATCATTTCTTGGATTACTTTTTTTAATAAAATAGCAACCTTATACACAAGTAGTTGACTGGTCAACTGACATGTGGGGCCTACTGACCAGTGGGTCCCACATGTCATACACAGGTTTATACAAATCATTTTATTTGTTAATTTTAGCACATGGGCCCACTAGTCAGTCTCACAGAGTTTAACTAATAGTTATTATTTAATCTAACAGGGGGTTAAGTGGGGATGACCCACATGTCATATGTCCAGGAGGGTATTCTATTTATTTTAACAGTGGGTTAATTAACTTTGTTTTAATTAACCAGAAAAAGGGGCCCACTTGTCAGGGGGTACATCCCACTGGACAGCCCGAGCCTGCCCAGAGAGCACGCCGGCGGGCATGGCTCCGGCACAGCGGTGAGGTTTCGGCGAGTCGGGGGCTGCGGCAGAGGGAACCAGCGCGACGAGGCGCGCGCGTCGGACGGTCTCAGGGGGCGCACGGGGCATGGGGCACGCGGGCGCGGCGAGCTCGGCGGAGGCCTGAGCAGAGGTACAGTGAGAGCACGAGCATGGCTTCGATGGGCGCAATGAGGTCGAGGCCAGGGCGTCGCGACTGTGTCCAGGGAGCAACTACTCCAACAGAAAGCCGAAGACGCAGAGCAAGGGCACAGGTGGGTTGTCCGATGCATCCATGGCGACCACAGAGAGTGCGGGATATCGGCCTACAACAACCGAATTGACGGGGTAATGTGGGGGAACGGGCGCGGGAGCTCACAGGGAGGGCAGGGGAGGGCTCGGGGAGGCCGGCGAGCTTCGACGGCGGCGAATTTGGGGAAGAAGGCACGTCGGCCCGCAGACGGAGGGGCGGCCGATTCGCGACGCTCGGTGCGGCTCGGCCCAATTCCTCGCAGGGGACGACGAAGTCGACGATGATGGTCACGCCGGACAGCTCGGGGCCGGCTGTCATCACCGTCGGCCGCGAACACGGCGGCGGAACATCCACGGCGGAGCTCGGTTCGAGCAAGGAGACGACGCGGGCGAGGGGCAAGGGGCGCCGGCTCGAGGGAGGAAGAATGGGACGGCTATGGTTGCGTTGGGGTGCTCGGGGCTCTTATCCCGCCGGCGAGCCGCGGGATTGGTGCCACGGCGACGTCCACGGCGTGGCCGGTCTGGATGGCTGCCACGGGCGTGGGTGAGCAGTGGAGGAGGAAGAAAAGTGGGAGGGGGGTTGGGCTGGGCCCGGGGTGGGCTTCTCCTTATGCGTAGGATAGGGATTTTGCAGTTTTTTATTTTCCTTTTTGTAATTTGTTTTCTGTTTGTATCTATTTTAGTTAGCTTTTGGACTTTTTGTAAAATATGGAACTTGTCCCATAATTAACATTGCACATTAATAGAGTGCCACAAAAAGTTTGGGTGCAAGAGAAATTCATTTAATATTTCTTTTTATTATACAACTAGTGAAAGGGGAAGTTTTAGCACTGGTTTGAATTGTTTGAAAATTTTATATGCCACAATAAATATCCATGACCATTGCACCATGGTAGACTGATTTTTGTGCATTTAATAAAATTGGTTGCACAATTTTTGGACAAGGTTTTATTTTTCATATTGTTTTTAATATCAAGAAAAAGGGTTTTTGAATATGATCAAAAGCAAAGATGATCAAGGCATGATTAGCAACAGTAATTATCATTAGCAAAAGTGATTACTGTTACATGACACCAAGGGTGTTACACTATGGGTTCCAATGAAAACACCAAGTTGTGTGACTTCACTAGTCACAACAACAGTGACTTTATCTGCACTCCTATTGCTCCACCTGCCACTTCAGCACCTTCTTATGAAATTAAACCTGCTTTGTTGAATCTTGTTATGAAAGATCAATTCTCAGGTGCTGGAGAGAATGTTGCCTTGCACTTAAATAATTTTGTTGCGCTTTGTGATATTCAAAAGTACAAGGAAGTAGATGGAGACATCGTCAAGCTGAAGCTTTTTTCCTTTCTCCTTGAGAGGAAGAGCCAAGGAGTGGCCGCAATCCTTACGTAAGAATAGCATTGATTATTGGGACAAGTGTAAGGATGCTTTTATTGGGAAGTACTATCCCCCTGCTAAAATTATTCAGTTGAGAAGTAACATTATGAATTTTAGGCAAGTGGATAATGAACATGTTGCCCAAGCTTGGGAACATATGAAATCTCTTGTTAAGAACTGCCATACACATGGTTTGACTACTTGGATGGTTATCCAGACTTTTTATGCAGGCTTAAAGTTTACCTCGTGGAATCTGCTAGACTCGGCCGCAGGAGGAACTATTATGTCAACCACACTTGGGGCTGCCACGAAGCTACTTGATGAGATGATGCTGAACTACTCTCAGTGGCACGCCGAACGATCTCCAACTGGTAAGAAGGTAAATTCTTCCGAGGAGATCTCCTCTCTTAATGAAAAGGTTGACTTGATCATGTCTCTACTTACCAAGCAGGCTCCTATAGATCCTCAGGATGTTCCTTTAAATTCCTTGGTCTCTCAAGAACAAGTAGATGTGAACTTTATCTCTAGAAACAACTTAAAAAATAATGCTTATAGGAGTAATTTTGGTAGCAACAATCCTAGACCTTTCCCATCCAACAACTATGGAAACAATAACACCTACCCTAGCACCAAAAACTCTACTTCTGAACTAGAGAGTATGCTTAAAGACTTTATCACTACCCAAAAAGCCTTCAACAAGAGTGTAGAAGAGAAATTAGACAAATTAGATATCCTCTCTTCGAAGGTAGACAAGATAGCCCATGATGTTGAGATGCTTAAGATTAGAACTTCTCCCCCCGAGGAGAGGAAAACCACTCCTATGAACGCTATCAAGTGAAAATTAATGAAAACATTAGGATGTTGGGAAAACTTAAAGAGAGATGGGCTAGATAAAAGGAGGAAGAAGATAGAGTTAAGAGCCTTCCTACCTACCACACCGTAGCTACTATCCAAGTTGTTAAGGATGTTCAAACTATTAGCACCCATCACACCCCTAGTCCACCTGGACCTATCAATAGTGATGCTACCACCTCAACCATAGATGAAGAAACCTCTATGAAGATAGAGGCTTTCAAATAAGTGATCCTTAATGATATCACTACCTCCATGATAGATAGTAGTGAGCTAGACTTTGACAACTGCACCTTACCTGAAGTTATTGGTTTCCTACACAAAATGTCTAGAGACCCCCACACAACACACTTAATCTTGCCTTCACGGAGCATATCACCAATGCTCTAATCAAAGTTAGGGAGGAGAAGCTTAGACTAGAAGCCTCCATACCTAGGAAGCTAGAATATGGTTTGGATCCTATGATAAAAATCAAATTGAATAACTTCTCTTGCTTTGCTGTTTGTGATGTTGGATCTAGTACCTCTGTTATGCCCAAAAGAATGTATGATATGCTTGAATTGAAACCTTTTGATCCTTGTTCTTTTGGTGTTCGTCTTGTCGATTCTTCCATAAAGAAACATTTGGGGAAGATCGATGATGTCCTTATCATTGTCAATGACAATTATGTTCCCGTTGATTTTACTATTATGGACATTGAGTGTGAGCCCTCTTGTCCAATTATTTTGGGACGTCCTTTTCTTCGCACCGTTGGTGCTGTTATTGACATGAAAGAGGGGAATATCAAATTCCAATTCCCTCTCAAGAAAGGGATGGAACACTTCCCTAGGAAAAATATTAAGTTGCCTTTTGAGTCCGTCACACGGGATAGTTATTTTCTTGATAAAACTTGATCTTTTGCTTTGTGCCTAGCTTAAAGGCGAAAAGAAAGCGCTTGTTGGGAGGCAACCCAAGATGTTTTTACTTCTGTTTTTAGTGGTCTTGATGATTGTTACTACTATAGCAACATCATTGTATCTTTATTTTTCAAGCTTTGTGCCAAATATAGCCTCATATGACAAGGGAAGTGAAAGTTGTGACATGCTGTCCAGAAAACAGATTCTTTACTACCCCTATAAAATTCTTTACTACCTACTGTTCTGTTTTTCACAGATTTTGCCATGTTTTGTCTCTCCTAACTTTTGCAAACCTTAAGCTTGCTTTTTCTTTTGTAAAAACTTTTTGGCAATCTTGAGAAACAGTAGATCTTCAAGAATATCTTTATTTGAAGTAGAGGAAAATTATTTTAATAGGGTACTAACCTCTCTAATCAGTTTACAATGAGTTATGTATGAAGGGAGTTTTCAAGTGTGCGATGGAAAATGATGAAAGAAGATCCTGGAGTGTCAAGCGCTCAAGCTTTGGGATGCGCCCTTGCATCCCCAACACATATTCAAGGAGACTCAAGCGTCTCTAAGCTTGGGGATGCCCCCGTGCATCCTCTTCTTCATCAACAATTATCAGTTCGTCCCTCGTTGCACTATATTTTTATCACTTCATGCGTTATGTGCTATGCTTGGAGCGTCTCGCTCTTTACTTTTCATAGGTTTGTTTTTGCTTTGTTTGCTGTAATAACAAGTTAGACCCCAGCTTTCTTTTGTGTGGGAGAGAAACACGCGCCGCTTGAACTAGAACTCCTCAGAGGATTTGCATGCTTATTTCCTTAGCTGTGAGTTGTTCTTTTTCTTTTCTTAGTTGTTGCCCTATTTAGCTGTAGTGCTTTAGTTTTATTATAGAGCTTTTCTTTTGTCTTAGGTTGAACTTTCTATAGGTTGCATGTTTATCTTGTTTAGAGAGTTTGCCTGTTGCACTATTTTGTGTCTTGACTAGAAACTAGGTAGTTGAAGTTGCTATTCTCTTTGTAGTAGTAACTTGCAATAGTTTTGAGGTATTGACTAGAGTAATGTTTGAACTTATGGTGTCAAGATCTTTAGCCTATTAGTGATAGATGTCGTATTTCGGGAAATCCGTGTGATTTTCGAAAACCAAAACCCCTGTTGAGAACTCTAGCTACTAGATGGATCACTAACCTCTGGAGGGTTCGAATATTAGAGTACACTCACGTACCATGAGTCGAGGATGCGCAAAGATAACCAAACCCCCATACACTCCTCCTCGGGGTACTTCTCTCTTTGTGGACCTCCTGATTAGATTGAGAGTTACCGATAATAAGTGCATGAGTTCTTCGGACTAATGTGAGTATTCGAAAGTACACACTTCCACCTCCCATATTTTTCTAGCCTTTCCTGTGCCATGCATTGCTTTCTTCTCACTCCGAGAGTTGGCGTCCACCTTCGCCGGTACATCCAAACCCTTGGCATGATGCGCTCTTTCATCATAAACCTCCTTATATCTTTCCTCAAAACATCCACCATAACTACCTATCAAGGCATTTCCATAGCCTTTCCGAGATACATTGTCATGCAACATCCACCTTCTCATGACTTGATCTTCATGTCATACATGCTACTTGCTTGATCGATGAGCCGCATGCTAGTTGATCCTTTCCCTAATCATTGCTACATGACGCGCTAGTATCATTGCATATCCTGCTATCCTGTCAGAGGCATACATTTGCATCATGATAGTTACATTTTCTTTATGTGAGTACCCTTGTAAAATGTGAAAGATCTCCTATATTCTTGTAAAATATAGAGTGTTTCCCCTAAAGTGAGGAAAAGATCCATAAGAGGACAAAATCAAAAGATCCCAAAGAGGACAAATGAGAGTTAAATAGAAACAGCCATTGAGGCCACCAAAAAATACAAAAAAAGAGGAAAAAAAGAGAAGGGGGCACACTACTATTCCTTTTGAGAGATCCACACTAGTACTTCATCCTCTATCCCTTGTACTCCATAGAGATCATTATACATGCATATAGCTATGTGGGGACCCTTCACACTATAGAACTTGGCCTGTATATTCCAATGATGAGCCTCCTCAAACGAGCTCTAGGTCTTCTTGAGCAAGCAAGTTGGATGCACCCCCACCAGTTCCCTTGTAGAGCTTTTAGCTCAAATGTGCATCCGTTGCATGGCAATCCCTACTCCTCACATCATATGTATCATATGGCCTTCTCTCGCCTAAGGTTGTGCTCATTGATGTGAGCCTTTCACACCTTTTTGTCTTCCTCCTCCACCTTCTTTCTGTTTTTCCTTTTAGGTGTCAAATTTCTTGCTCACGCTCATCCTTTGCTTGAGTGCTAGAAATATCGAAAGGGAGTGGATCAGTTTGACTAGTACCTGACTAGTTTTCTGGGGACGAGTCAAGATAAGAATCCAAAGGAGACTAAGTGTGAAACTTTAGTAGATAGTAGTTCTTCACAATATTTTCTATCTCGTATTCCCATATCCCCCTTCTTGCACGCAAACACCATCTGAAGACATTCGAGTCACGGACAGCGAGAGCTCTTGCACCCTTTGTTCTTTTGTTGCTTGTGTCAATGCTAATATAGACTCTTGCTTGTTAAGACTTGAATTGAATTGCATGCTTTGATTGCTTTACTTAAAAGTGCTTATATGGTTGTGTGGCATGTCGCCACAGAAATTATGCTTGTTATCATTTCCCTACTCGAGGACGAGCAGGAATTAAGCTTGGGGATGTTGATACGTCCCAAACGTATCTATAATTTATGCTTGCTCCATGCATCATTTTTGTGACTTTTCCATGTTTTTCTTGAACTCTACTACACTTTTGATCATATTTGGATTAACCTATTAACTCAGTGCACCCAGTTGCCAGTTCCTGTTTTCTGCTGTTTTTGTATTTCAGGTTTTTCGGCCATTAAAAGTACCAAATAAATCCCGGAAAAATTATATAAAAAATCAGCGTTCCGGAAGCTTCCCGAAGAACCAAGGAAGGAAGGGAGTGGACACACCAGGGCCCCGGGAGGGTCCCTGGCGCGGCCCAACCCTAGGGCGCGCAAGGAGACCTCCTGGCTGCCCTGTGGCCCCCCTCGGTGCCCCTTTGGCCTATATTTAGCCCCCGCGGAGGAAACCCCTAAAATCAATCTGCTATTCCCGTTCTCCTCTTTGTACCGCCGCCGCCGTTTCAAGATCGGGGCTGCCAGGAGAAGATGCCCCAACACCCTGTCGGAAGGAGGAACCCACTCCAGGAGACCATCCATCGCCATGGACGCCTCCCGGATGTGCTGTGAGTAGTCCCCCTTGGACCATGGGTCCATGACCAGTAGCTATGTGGTGTTCTCCTCCCCTCTTTGTGCTTCCACTTTCGAGACCTCGTGAACTGCCTCACATGATCGAGACACCTTTGTAATTTTCTATGTTGCTATGCTGAGTTTGCTGGGATCTGATGGATTATGAGAATATGTTCAGATTGTGATGAGTAATATATTTGGTTCTCTTTTATATTTGTGTTCTTAAGTTAATTCTTGCATGTTCTCTGTTGCCGTATTTTTCTTTGGCCAAGTGATTTGTTGCAACTCCAAGAGGGAGCGTTATGCTTGATTGTGGGTTCAGCCCCTTGATGTTTAGCTTGAGTGACAGAAACATGAGACTAGGGGATGTGTTGTTGCCACCAGGGATAAAACAACGGTGCTTGTACCTGCGGGTGCAAGGATTGTTAACTTTACGCATAGTTCTTTTAATGCCGTTGTCTGTTGCTTTGAGTTTACACTTTGGGTGGGATTCGCAACTTAATACCAGCGAGATGTTCTGGATAGATATCTCAAGGTGGATGATTCGTAGTAGATGCATATGGATTTTGTTCTACTTACTTTGGCGTACCGCCCATTGCTTTTGAGCCTCTTCCTTTCTTTATAGCATAGTTAGCATTGTGGTGCGTTTATAATCCTGTCAATTGCCCAACTGTGATTTGTTTACCTCGCTAGCACTTTTATCGTCTTTTGGGAGAGAGACATCACTAGTGAACGTCATGGGACCCCGGTCCATATTTCCACCATTGTTTACACCTTCAATTTACTTTTAGTTCTTACTTTCCATTGCCACTATTATTATCTCTTGCGTTGATCCTTTGTAAACATCAAGGCCGGAGGAATTGACAACTCCTCTGTACTCGTTGGGAGCAGAGTTATTTTTCGTGTGTTCAGGTCCAGGTCAAGGACGCAATTTTTGTCTTAAAAACGGTGCCATTGTTTCCTTGCCACCTACTTGTCGATCTTGGAGTCCTACTGGTCGATCCTCAACTGTAGCATCTTCGCTAAGGGAAATTTGCTGCTACGCTCCATCTCACCTTCCACTTGGGGTAACCAACGAGAAGCGAGAGAATTATATTCCTTGCTAGTATTAGGCATCCCCAAGCTTGAGCGTTTGACACTCCCGAATCTTCTTTCATCATCTTCCCTCGCACACTTGAAAACTCCCTTCATACATAACTCATCATAAGCTGATTAGAGAGGTTAGTACCCTTAGTAAAATAATTTTTCCCGACTGTATATAAAGATATTCTTGAAGATATATTGTTTCTCAATATTTCCAAAAGGTTTTTGCAAAGAAAAATCAAGCTTAAGGTTTGCAAAAGTAAGGAAAGGCAAAATGTGGCAGAATATTTGAAAAACAGAACATCAGGTTGTAGAGAATTTTTTCGGGGCACTTCTGCAACTCAAATCAAAAAAACTCAGAACATACGAAAGTTTCACAATTGTATAGAGCATGCTGCGTAAAAAAACTCATTTCAAAAAGTTGAACTGGTGATTTGTTCCGATTTTTTTCCATCAAGCAGACAGAATCTGTTTTCTGGACAGCATGTCACAACTTTTCTTCCCTTATCATAAGAGGCTATAACCTGGCACAAAGGTTGAAAGTAAAGATACAATGATGTTGCTACAGTAGTAAAAATCATCAAGACCACTAACAACAGAAGTAAAAACATATTGGGTTGCCTCCCAACAAGCGCTTTCTTTTACGCCTTTAAGCTAGGCATGAAGATTATAAAAGATGCTTTCACAAGAGAATAAGAATTTTAAGAAAACGAGAGCATCAAGAAGCAAATGTGAAACACATTATAGCCTAACCCACTTCCTATGCATATGCATATCGTAAGAAAATAAATCAAAGAAGCACAAAGTGACATGCATAGGAAGGTAGAAAAACAACTTCAAAACATTCAACATAAAGAGAGGAGTTTTAGTAATATCGAAGTTTCTACAACCAAACTTCCCTCTCTCAAAATAATTTTCAGTAGTATCATGAACAACATCAAGAATATAACTATCACATAAATCATATTTTTTCATGACCGACAAGCACACGTGTATAGTTTTCAACACGGTCTTTAGGAACATAAGATAAATGCATCCCATCACATTGAGCCTTAATAAGAGCACAGTTCTCCGTATTATGAGTTGGAGATTTCAGTAGGATAATTCGACAATCAAGTGTGGGTGCAATAGCAACAATTTCATGCTTAACGTAAGGAACTATAGCAAGTTCATCTTCGTAAGCATCATCCATAGTGGCATCTTGGCCAAAAGTATAGAAGGCATCAACTTCATCAAAAAGGGAGATTTCAAAAGAATCCATAGGATCATAACACTCATAGTAGGAGTCAAAGAGTTACTCTCATTAGAAGGTAGACATGGATAGCTCCATTCTTCCTCCTTTTGTTCGTCACTCTCCTCCTCTTTTTCATCCAAGGGGCTTTCAGGTTCAACAATTTATTCTTCCATAGAGTCCTGCAAAACATTAGTCTCTTCCTTTGGGGGAGAGATTCTCTCAAGATGGTCAGTAATATAATAATTTTCATCGTAATATTCCAAACAATAGTTAAGTATAGCAAGACTCTCAGATTTATAAGGGGCATCATCAATATTTTTAAGAAGAGAAGTAATTTCATAGGCACCCTTATAAGCAAATCTTCTATTTTCTCTGCATCATCAAAATCATAATTTCTCTTAGCATAAGAAGCTAAGGTTTCATCATCATTGTACTCACATTGGAAAGCAAGGTGTTTATGCCTCACAAAGCAACAAGATTCATTGTTGCAGAAAGATATATTATAAATTGAGCACAAGTTTCTAGCATACTCATGCAAATGGTGTATTTGTTTCCATAAGTGTATCCCCTTTTGAGACAAGTGGTGTTCCTTGTAATAATATTGTTGATCCTTAGTGAATTCTCCATGCCAATAGGATCTGGTTTCAAAGAAGTTAGGCATTGGTGGCAAGAAGGGAACTAGACATACTATTTTTGGGGTTTTTAGTAAAGGAAACAAAGATAAAAACTCAAAGGTAAACTAACAAGACTAAAAAGCAAAGGTAAAAGATAGTGTGCAACTCCCCTATCTTGGCACTCGGAGTCCCCGGCAACGGCGCCTGAAATTTACTTGTTGGCGTGAGAGTTGACTGGTGTAGTTTTGCTTGCTTCACCAGCAACGACTCCAGAAATTTGCTTGATACACTCTCCTCGTTGGTTATCCCAAGTGGAAGGTGAGATGTAGGATAGCGGCAAATTTCCCTCGGTGAAGATACCAAGGTTTGACTCCAGTAGGACTCCGGAGATGATAAGTAGGTGTCAACAGCGGAACTAACGTGGACCTGCACACAACACAAATAACTTTGCTTCCCAACGAGTACATAGAGGTTGTCAATCTCTTCGGCCTTGTTGTTCACAAAGGATCAATGCAACAGATAATAATGATAATGGTGATAGCAACTAGAAAGTAAAAGAAGGAAAACAAAAGAGCGTGTAAACAGTGATGAGAATATGGACCGGGGTCCCGTGATGTTCACTAGTGATGTCTCTCTCCCAAAATACGATAAAACTGCTATGCGAGGTAAACACATTACAGCTAGCAATTGACAGGATTAAAAATGCATCGCAATGCTAACTATGCTACAAAGAAAGGAAGAGGCTCAAAAGCATGGGCGGTATGCCAAATAAGTAGACCGAAATCCAACTACATATACTACTAATCATCCACCTTGAGATATCTATCCAAAACATCTCGCTGGTATTAATTTGCGAGCCCCATCCAAAGTGTAAACCCAAAGCAACAGACAACTGCATTAAAAAGCACTTTGCGTAAAGTAAACAATCCTTCCAACCGCGGTTACAAGCACCGTTGTTTTCCCCCTTGTGGCAACATCACATCCCCTAGACTCATGTTTCTGTCACTCAAGTGTGTCATCGGGGAGCATGAACCCACAATCGAGCATAACGTTCCCTCTTGGAGTCACTACCTACTACTTGGCCAAAGCAATAAACAACAACGTAGAAGATTCAAGAATTACTTAGGAAAAAAATATAAAAGATAAGAACCAAATATATTACTCAATCACAATCTGAACATAGACTCATAATCCATCAGATCGCAGCAAACTCAGCATAGCAACAGCAGAAAATTACATATGTGCCTCGATCATGTAGGTCAGCTCACAAGGTCTAAACCATAAAGAACAAAGAGGGGAGGAGAACATTGATACGCGAGAGATGATAATTGCTTCTCGCCCTTCGTTGGTTACCCCAAGTGGAAGGTGAGATGCAGCGTAGCGACAAGTTTCCCTTGGTGAAGATACCAAGGTTGAGAGTATCGACCAGTAGGACTCCGATAATAATAAGTAGGTGGCAAGGAAACAATGGCACTGAATAAGACAAAAGTTGCTTCCTTGACCTGGACCTGCACACAGACACAAATAACTTTGCTCCCAATGAAGTTTAGAGAGGTTGTCAATCTCTCTGGTCTTGTTTTTTACAAAGGATCAAATGCAAGGGATAATGATAATGGTGATAGCAACTAGAAAGTAAAAGCAAGAAAGTAAATAAGCATGTAAACAGTGATGAGAATATGGACCGGGGTCCCTTGATGTTCACTAGTGATGTCTCTCTCCCAAAAGACGATAAAACTGCTATGCGATGTAAAAAAATTACAGCTGGGCAATTGACAGGAGTATAAACGCACCGCAATGCTTACTATGCTACAAAGAAAGGACGAGGATCAAAAGCATGGGCGGTACGCCAAAACAAGTAGACTGAAATCCAAATTCATCTACTACTAATCATCCACCTTGAGATATCTATCCAGAACATCTCGCTGGTATTAAGTTGCGAGCCCCACCCAAAGCAATAGACAACTGCATTGAAAGCACTTTGCGTAAAGTAAACAATCCTTGCAACCACGGTTACAAGCACCGTTGTTTTCCCCCTTGTGGAAAAAGCACATCCCCTAGACTCATGTTTCTGTCACTCAAGCGTGTCATCGGGGGGCATGAACCCACAATCGAGCATAACGTTCCCTCTTGGAGTTACTACGTACTACTTGGCCAAAGCAATAAACAGCAATGGAGAACATGCAAGAATTACTTAAGAACAACAATATAAACGATAAGAACCAAATATATTACTCGATCACAATCTGAACATAATCTCATAGTCCATCAGATCCCAACAAACTCAGCATAGCAATAGCAAAAAGATTACATATGTGCCTCGATCATATAGGGCAGCTCACGAGGACTAAACCATGTAGAACAAAGAGGGGAGGAGAACATCACATAGCTACTGATCACGGACCCATGGTCCAAGGAAAACTACTCACGGCACATCCGGGAAGCGTCCATGGTGGAGGGGAAGCTCCCGGAGGTCAACCCTCCCTCCGGCATGGTGCCGGGAAGAAGTAAGTTGGCCCTCCCGATGTTGGAAGCGCGGCGGCGGAGGAACAGAGGCGAGATCGCGAAAACGGGTTCTATCTTCGGGGGTTACGTGTCACGGAGATTAAATAGGCGAAGGGGGCAGCCAGGGGGACCACCAGGTGTCCAGGCGGCAACTCGGCGTGGCCTCACACTAGGCTGCGCCACCTGGCCGCCTGGGAACCAGGTGGGGCCCCTCTCACCCTCCTTCAGGACTCTGGAACGTTCCGTTGCGCTGATTTTTTATCAGATTTTCCTGAATTTTTGGAGCACTTTTAATATGGGGGAAACCTAGAATAAAAAAACAGCAGAAAACATGAACTGGCACTGTGGTGCACTGAGTTAATAAGTTAGTCCAAATATGATCAAAAGTGTATGAAAGTGTATCTAGATCATAGAAATATCACAAAAAACATGCATGGAGCAAGCAGAAATTATAGATACGTTTGGGACGTATCAACATCCCCAAGCTTAATTCATGCTCGTCCTCGAGTAGGTAAATGATAACAAGCATAATTTCTGTGGTGGCATGCTAGCAGCCATATAAGAACTTTGAAAAGTAAAGAAACCAAGGTATGTGATTCAATTCAAGTCATAACATGCAAGAGTCTATATTAGCATTGAAACAAGCAACGAAAGAACATTAGGTGCAATAGCTCTCGCTGTCCGTGACTCAAATGTCTCCAAATGGTTTTTGCGTTGTAACACCCTCAGTGTCTGTAACAGTAATCCTTTTGTTAATGAAAAATTACTGTTACTATATCTCAGTTTGATCATCTTTTCATTTGATCACTCCAAAAATTCTTTTGGTTGTTATTAAAAATAATGTGATAAATCAAACTTGGTCCAAAAATTGTGGAACCAATTTTATTAAATGCCTAAAAATCAGTGGACCATGCTAAACCAACATTGGGGATTAATTGCGATATTTAAATATTGCAAACAATTCAAACCAGTGCTAAAACAGCCCCTTTCATCAGTTGCATATTCAAAACAAATATTAAATGATTTTATAATAGCTCCAAACTTTTTGTAGCAGTAGTCCAAAATGTAACAATAATATTGAAGCAAGTTACAAGTTTTACAAAAATCTTAATTCAGCTAAAACAATTTAAAACAGAAAGAATAGAGAAAAGAAATCAGGAAAATAGAAATCACCTATCCTACGCCTAGGGCAATCCCTACCCACCCCATCCCCCCTCCCACTGGGTCGGCTTCCCCCCAGCCCACTCCCATCTCCCCCTCCTCTCTCCCCTGTTCACGGCGTGCTGGCACGCATCCGAGCCAGCCATGGCGCCGGTTCTCGCCGTGGCGGCCATCGGGCGACGCCGGCGAAGATAAGAAGGCCGAGCACCCCGTGCAACCCTAGGCCACCCTCCTATCCCCTCCCAGACCCCCTCGCGCTCGCCCCTTGTTGTCTCCCCGCTCGAACCGAGCCCCTCCGTGGGCGCCTCGTCGCCGCGGCGCCGTCCCGGCGTTGCCACCGGCCACCTCGGTCCGCGCCGGGTTGTCCAAAAGGACCGCCATCGACGACTCTTCCACCCACACGGCCGCCGCATCGCCGTCCCGAAATCGTGCTGCGGCACTGGATCCACTTGGCGCACAACGACCCGTAGTGCGAGAGGTGATGGCCCATGAAGCTCTTGCGCTTAGGACTGTAGACCGGCGGGGACCTCTCTAATGAGCCGTAGGATGGGCCTCGGCGTGTCGGATAGCCTCGGTGGGGCATTCCCTAACAAGTTGTACGCCACCCTGGAGATCCGAGCGTGCAGGCTGAACAGTAGTGCACCCCTGCAGGGAGTTTGATCTATTCGAATAGCCGTGTCCACGGTAACAGGACGCTTTATGCTGAAGCCAGAGCCTACTACTACAAACTACTACTATGAAACTGTTGGTTCCGGTTTCTTTTCCTCGCAGGGAGTCGAGGAAGGGAACTCGGAGGCATTATTATTATTAAATATTACAACTTACTATTATACAATGCTGCAGCAACTTCTGCTGCATTGTTATTACATGCATGCTATTAAATGTTGGCTGATTCTTACCTCATGCTGCAAGACTCGTCGGAAGATGCTAGTCTTCGATAGGCCTAGATTCTTATCCTTATTCTGATTTCTACCTTGCAGTCCACTATATACAGCCTCCCCTTTCCATTTGATACATGCATAAATGCTTAGTAGCGGTCGTAAGACTCCCGGGTATGCTAGATACTCACCTTTGCATTATTTCCCCTTTTCGCTTTGCCTGATCGGCCGCTGCAGTCGACGTTGGAGCCCAGGAGAAGGAGATTCTAGGAGGAGCCTTCTACGACATTGAGTTCCCGTTGACCAGGAGTAATTCGGTGGATCCCAAGCAGGAGGCCACGCCTTTTCGATATGTATCTCTGATGTTATTTGCGCTAGCCTTATTAAGGCAAAAATTGACTAACTATGTCTGTACTCAGATATTATGTTTGTATGACTTATGTATTCGGGTCCGTGCGACCCCCTTCATTGTAATATATTTGGTTTATCCTTTTGTGTTTAGTGTTGTGCTGTGATATTCTCACCGTGGCACCTTGATCTCGATCATGTACCCTGCGTGTATGATTACTGTACATGATCGTAAATCGAGGGCGTCACATGCGTGCAAGAAAGGGGATAGGGAATACGAGAAAAAAGTATTTTTGTTGAGAACTCAATCTACTAAAGTTTCACACTTGGTCTTCTTTGGAATCTTATCTTCACTAGTCCCCAGACCACTAGCCAGGTACAAGTCAATTTGATCCACTCTTATTCGATATTTTGAGCACTCATGCAATGGATGAGCGTAAGGACAAAAGTTGACACTTAGGATGGCAAAGAGAGAAGTATGGTGGAGGAGGAAGACAAAAAGGGTGAGAAAGGCTCACATCAATGAGGACACTCATAGGCGAGAGAGGGTCAAATGATAGATATGATGTGAGGAGTAGGGATTGCCATGCAACGGATGCACATATGAGCTAAGAAAGCTCTCCAATGGAACTATTGGGGGTGCATCCAACTTGCTCGCTCATGAATACCTAGAGCTCGTTTGAGGAGGCTCATCCTTGGAATATGCAAGCCAAGTTCTATAGTGTGAAGGTCCCCACATAGCTATATGCATGTATGATCATCTCTATGGAGTACAAGGATAAGAGGGAGTACTAGTGTGGATCTTTCAAAAGAATAGTAGTGTTGCCCCTTTCTCTCTTTTTCAATTTTTTTGTATTTTTTGCTGGCCTCAATGGCTCTTTCTATTTAACTCTCATTTGTCCTCTTTGGGATCTTTTATTTTGTCCACTTTCTGATATTTTCCTCACTTAAGGGAAACACTCTATTTTACAAGAAGGTATAGAAGATCTTCACACTTTACAAGGTACTCAAACATAAAGAAGATGTAGCTATCATGATGTATGCAATGTATACCTCTTCCAGTGTAGCAGGAACATGTATGACATGAAGATCAAGTCATGAAGAGGTGGATGTTGCATGGCCATATATCTCGGAAAGGCTATGGAAATGCCTTGATAGGTAGGTATGGTAGCTGTTTTGAGGAAAGATATAAGGAGGTATATGATGACAGAGTGTATCATGCCAAGGGTTTGGATATACCGGTGAAGGTGGACGCCAACTCTCAGAGTGAGAAGAAGGCAATGCACGGTATGGAAGAGGCTAGCAAATATGAGGAGGTGGAAGTGTCAACTTTCAATACTTACATTAGTCCGAAGAACTCATGCACTTATTATCGGTAACTCTCAATCTAATGAGGAGGTTCACAAAGAGACAAGTACCCCGAGGAGGAGTTTATGGGGGTTTGGTTATCCTTGCGCATCCTCGACTCATGGTACGTGAGTGTACTCTAATATCTGATACCTCAAAAGATTAGCGATCCATCTAGTAGCTAGAGTTCTCAACTAGTTTTGTAGGTTTTGAAAATAAACACGGATTGCCCAAAATACGACACCTATCACTAATAGTCTAGAGCTCTTGACACCAAAAGTTCAAACATTACTCACAACAATATCTCAAAACTATTGCAAGTTACTACTAAAATTAAATAGCAACCTCAATTACCTACTTTCAAGACAAGACACAACTCAGTGCAACGACCAACTCTCTTAACAAGATAAACATGAAAACTAAAGAGAGTTCTAGCAACAAACTAAACAAAATCTAAGGCTCTTTCTAAAGAAAAACTACGACTAAGACTAAACATGGTAGTAGCTACGAAAAGATAAAGAACACACAACAGAAAAAAGATAGGCATGAAAAGTCCTATGATGTGTTCTAGATTGGAGTGGATCGTGTTTCTCTCCCACACAAAGTAAGTTGGGGTCTAACTTTTTATGAACAGCAAACAAAGCTAAAGAAAACTAAATAGTAAACCTAAGAGCGAGACGTTCCAAGCATAGCACATAACGCATGAAGTGATAAAAATATAGTGAGACGAAGGGCGAACTGATGATTGTTGGTGGAGAAGGGGATGCACGGGGGCATCCCCAAGCTTAGACGCTTGAGTCTCCTTGAATATTTATTGGGGATGCATGGGGGCATCCCCAAGCTTGAGCATTTGACACTCCTAGATCTTCTTTCATCATCTTCCATCGCACACTTGAAAACTCCCTTCATACATAACTCATCATAAGCTGATTAGAGAGGTTAGTACCCTTAATAAAATATATTTTTCCCACTGGATATAAAGATATTCTTGAAGAGCTACTGTTTCTCAAGATTGCCAAAAGGTTTTTGCAAAGAAAAAGCAATCTTAATGTTTGCAAAAGTAAGAAAAGGCAATACGTGGCAGAATCTGTGAAAAACAGAACAGCAGGTAGTAGAGAATTTTTTCGGGGTACTTCTGCAACTTAAATAAAAAAAGGCATAACGTTCCCTCTTGGAGTTACTACCTACTACTTTGCCAAAGCAATAAAAAGCAACGTAGAACATGCAAGAATTACTTAAGAACAACAATATAAAAGATAAGAACCAAATATATTACTCAATCACAATCTGAACATAATCTCATAATCCATCAGATCCCAGCAAACTCAGCATAGCAACAGCAGAAATATTACATGCGTGCCTCGATCATGTAGGGCAGCTCACGAGGACTAAACCATGAAGAACAAAGAGTTGAGGAGAACATCACATAGCTACTGATCACGGACCCATGGTCCAAGGAAAAAAATACTCATGGCACATCCGGGAAGCGTCCATGGTGGAGGGGAAGCTCCAGGAGGTCAATCCTCCCTCCGGCATGGTGCCGAGAAGAAGTCTGCTGGCGCTCCCGATCTTGGAAGCGCGGCGGTGGCGGAACAGAGGAGAAATCGGGAAAAAGGGTTCTGTCTTCGGGGGTTTTGCATCACGGAGATTAAATAGGCGAAGGGGGGCAGCCAGGGGGGCCACCAGGTGTCCAGGCGGACACCCGGCACGGCCCCACACTAGGCCGCGCCACCTGGCCGCCTGGGCACCAGGTGGGGCCCCTCTGGCCCTCCTTCGGGACTTTGGAACATTTCGTTGCGCTGAATTTTTATGCGATTTTCCCGAATTTTTGGAGCACTTTTAATATGGGGGAAACCTGGAATAAAAAAACAACAGAAAACATGAACTGACACTATGGTGCACTGAGTTAATAAGTTAGTCCAAATATGATCAAAAGTGTATGAAATTGTATCTAGATCATAGCAATATCACACAAAACATGCATGGAGTAAGCAAAAATTATAGATATGTTTGGGACGTATCAAACATCACATAGCTACTGATCACGGACCCATGGTCCGATGGAACTACTCACGACACATCCGGGAAGCGTCCATGGTGGAGGGGAAGCTCCCGGAGGTCAATCCTCCCTCCGGTAGGGTGTCAGGAAGAGGGCTGCTGGCGCTCCCGATCTTGGAAGCGCGGCGGTGACGGAACAGAGGCGAGATCGCGAAAAAGGGTTCTGTCCTCGGTGGTTTCGCGAAACGAAGAATAAATAGGCGAAGGGGGCAGCCAGGGGGGCCACCTGGGGTCCAGGCTCCCCCCCCCCCTGGCGCGGCCAGACCCTAGGTCGCTCCAGGTGGCCGTCTGGGTCCTTGGTGGTGGCCCTCTGGCCCCACTTTGGTGATTCCGGAAGGTTCCGTTGCGCTGATTTTTTATCCGATTGTTCCCGAATTTTCGGAGCATTTTTAATAAGGGGGAAACGTGGAATAGAAAAACATTAGAAAATAGGAATTTGCACTGTGGTGCACTGAGTTAATAAGTTAGTCCAAATATGATAAAAATGTATGAAAGTGTATCTAGATCATAGCAATATCACACAAAACATGCGTGGAGCAAGCAGAAATTATAGATACGTTTGGGACGTATCAACGAGCAATTAAGGCACCCACATTATAATCACTCCTACCAGAGAGGGCGTTCGCATAGATAACGAAATTTTGTGTTGAATCGTTGCCCGTGTTGTCACGAGCTAACACCCCTCTAGCAATAAAATACACAAAATACCTGAGGTGGGGGAATAAGATGCTGGAAATCTTTGTACGCCGAATATCCCTCGTCTCCTGGCTACAAAGAGAGTCGAAGAGAGTCCTCAACTCGGAGGGCCGAGTGTCATCCTCGTCGTCTGACTAGCGTTCAGCACACCTATTATATCACAAAATCTTGCCAAAGACATGGTCATAAGATTATTGTAAATTTTAAACTCAATAGTTCCAGCATCATGATTATAACCGAAAATATTAATGAAACATGAGATGAGTTTATTATATTGTACCACACGGCATAGTGCTAGCCGCGTCGAACCTACACTGGCGCAAAGGCCATAAAATTCCTCCTTGATTCCTGCAGCTTCAAGAAAATCATCGCATGGGTACATCATTGCGCATGCGGGACTAGTGTTTTCCAACAACTCTAGGGGCACATGACCTTCGTTGTATCTCACCCTAGCAGCTGAGGGTGAAGCTGCAGCTGAGGCTTCTTCTTCCCAAGCCACCCCTTTGCTTTTCCTAGCAAACTCATTTCTGAAATTTTTGACAATTCACAAAAACGAGGATTTAAACAAAGTGAGTTGAGGCAAACACTCTACTCACTTACCTAAGGCATAAACTTGCATCAAAACTTCGAAAATAAATTTCTACACATGCATGCAAGCTCATATAAACAGCACCAAGAACTACTGAATACTCAAAAATGAAACCACCAATCAAAAATCTAATTGGAGCGGTGGAAGAGTTACATACCAGGGAGTATTTGCTCAAAACCTCAGCTCAAACGTCGGGTTGTAGAGAGAGATCGAAAATCCCCTTCAAGAACAGCAAGAACGCGAACACAGGAGCAGAACTCATGTTTTTGGAGAGAAAGAGAGAGAGGAAGAAGAAGTACCTGGAGGTGGGGCCTGTGGGCCCCAGGCGCCCTGTGGGCGCGGTCAGGGGACTGTCCGCGGCAGCTGGCCGCCTGGGCCACTGGTGGCCCCCTGGTCAGTCCCAGGTGCCCCTGTGTCACTCTCGACGTGGAAATTTTGATTTTTAATTTTTAGGATTTTTTCTGAAAATTTCACTGTTGAAGAAATTTTGAAGCTCAAAAATCTGCAAAACTTTCTAAAAACTTGAAGCAGTGATTAGAATTGTGAAGCTTGAAAAACATAAGAACTTGGTACAACAAAGAGAACAAAAGCTAAGGCAAATGAAAACATAACAAGCTTCACTTTTTACCAATATAAAACATGCTAGCTAGCAAGGTTGATCAAGTCTTACCAACGAACCGGTGATATATAGAGCAGAAAGTTTCACCTTTTAAGAAGTGATCATTGCACTTTTACTTTAATGGACATTGTTCCCACCATAATGGTTTTGTATTTGTGGTGCACATGTAGAGGACAATCCCATTCTCCAATCTTCACGGTCTCGATATTCTCTATAGAGTTAAGGCCATGCCTTTTGTTGATCTTCTTCGGAAAATACACCGTGTGTTCTTTACCATCTACGTTGAAGGTGACCTTCCTTTATTGCAATCAATAATAGCACATGCGGTGTTAAGAAAAGGTCTACCAAGTATAATGGACATGCTCCCATCTTCGGGCATGTCAAGCAGAACAAAATCTGTAAGGATTAAGCAATTAGCAACTTCAACAGGAACATCCTCACAAATACCTATCGGGACAGCTGTTGACTTGTCAGCCATCGGAAGAGAGATATCTGTAGGGATTAGTTTTTCTAAACATATACTCTTATAACGAGAAAAAGGCATAACATTCACTCCTGCTCCGAGATCACATAAAGCAGTTTTGACATAATTATTCTTTATGGAGCAAGGAATGGTGGGTATACCTCGATCACCAAGTTTCTCAGGAATCTTGCCGCTGAAAGAATAGTTAGCAAGCATAGTATACATTTCCTCATTAGGGACTTTTCTTTTATTAGTAAAAATATCTTTCATATATTTTGAATAGGGAGGTAACTTAATAGCATCAGTCAAGGGAATCTGAAGAAAAAGAGGTTTCATCTATTCACAAAATTTATTATAATGCTCTTCTTCTTTAGATTTGAGAGACTTACCTGGAAAGGGCATGGGTTTCTGTATCTGATGCGGTGAGGAAGATAGTTCTCTCACTTCTCGTTGGTTACCCCAAGTGGAAGGTGAGATGTAGCGTAGAAGCAAATTTCCCTCGGTGAAGATACCAAGGTTATCGAACCAGTAGGACTCCAAGAGATACAAGAAGGTGTCACGATGCTTGACGTGGACCTGCACACACAGCAAATAACTTTGCTCCCAACGAGTACAGAGGAGTTCTCAATTCCTCCGGCCTTGCTGTTTACAAAGGATCGACGCAAGAGATAATAATAATGGAAATGGAAAGTAAGAACTGAAAGTAAATTGAAGGTGTAAACAATGGTGGAAATATGGACCGGGGTCCCATGACGTTCACTAGTGATGTCTCTCTCCCAAAAGACGATAAAAGTGCTAGCGAGGTAAACAAATCACAGTTGGGCAATTGACAGGATTATAAACGCACCACAATGCTAACTATGCTATAAAGAAAGGAAGAGGCTCAAAAGCAATGGGCGGTACGCCAAAGTAAGTAGAACAAAATCCATATGCATCTACTACGAATCATCCACCTTGAGATATCTATCCAGAACATCTCGCTGGTATTAAGTTGTGAATCCCACACAAAGTGTAAACTCAAAGCAACAGACAACTGCATTAAAAGAACTATGCGTAAAGTAAACAATCCTTGCACCCGCAGGTACAAGCACCGTTGTTCTATCCCTGGTGGCAACAACACATCCCCTAGTATCATGTTTCTGTCACTCAAGCTAGACATCAAGGGGTTGAACCCACAATCAAGCATAACGCTCCCTCTTGGAGTTGCAACAAATCACTTGGCCAAAGAAAAATATGGCAACGGAGAACATGCAAGAATTAACTAAAGAACACAAATATAAAAGAGAACTAAATATATTACTCATCACAATTCGAACATAATCTCATAATCTCTCATATCCCAACAAACTCAGCATAGCAACACAGAAATTGCAAAGGTGGCTCGATCATGTGAGGAAACTCACGAGGTCTCGAAAGTGGAAGCACAAAGAGGGGAGGAGAACATCACATACCTACTGGTCATGGACCCATGGTCCAAGGGGGACTACTCACAGCACATCCGGGAGGCGCCCATGGCGATGGATGGTCTCCCGGAGGGGGTTCCTCCTTCCGGCATGGTGCCGGGGCAGCTTCTCCTGGCAGCCCCGATCTTGAAACGGCGGCGGCGGCGGTACAGAGAGGAGAACGGGAATAGCAGATCAATCTTAGGGGTTTCCTCCGCGGGGGCTAAATATAGGCCAAAGGGGGCACCGAGAGGGGCCACAGGGCAGCCAGGAGGCCTCCTTGCGCGCCCTAGGGTGGGGCCGCGCCAGGGACCCTCCTAGGGCCCTGGTGGGTCCACCCCCTTCCATCTTTGGTTATTCGGGAAGCTTCCGGGTCGCTGATTTTTTATATAATTTTTTCGGGATTTATTTGTCACTTTTGATGGCGGGAAAACTGAAATACAAAAACAGCAGAAAACAGGAACTGGCAACTGGGTGCACTGATTTAATAGGTTAGTCCAAATATGATCAAAAAGTGTATAAAAGTTCAAGCAAAACATGACAAAGTCACACAAATCATGCATGGAGCAAGCAGAAATTATAGATACATTTGGGACGTATCAACATCCCTAAGCTTAATTCATACTCGTCCTCGAGTAGGGAAATGATAATAAGCATAATTTCTGTGGTGACATGCCACACAACCATAGAAGGACTTTTTAAGTAAAGCAATCAAAGCATGCAATTCAATTCAAATCTTAACAAGCAAGAATTTATATCTATCTATTATATAATTAAAACAAAAGACAAACAAGTCATTACGTTGATCCACATAGATTAAATTATCTCAACCGTGTATTTTAGATGGTAACGGCTGAGATTTAAAAGATTTAGCGTTACATACAAATTTATCATGAACAAACAATTTGACACATCACCTGTCACATAATAGTAGTTTACCATGTCGTCGGCTCAACTCATATAACAATATATGCATGTCCGTAACCAATTGGCTACCTTATGCTGTTGTAAAAAAGACATACCATACGAGTTGGTATGACAAAGTATGGTAACCGAGAATAATGGGCAGCGAAGTCCAATCTGAAAAAACTATTACCCGACAGACATTGGGAAGAGTCCAATCATAACAAATTAAAGCTACCTCCCAATGAAAAGAAAGTTTCCGCATCTCAAAAGAGGAAAGCGTGGCAGCAAAATAGGTGTGCTAATCCCTTTACAGAAATAGAGAATACACTCCTGAAAAATAAATAGAGAATACGTGTCCTGATCCCTCAAAAAAAACAGAATATGTATGATGTCAGCAAAGTAGTCAATCTAAAGTCGTTATTTTTCTGTGTCCATAAAAAAAGTCAGAACTCCTGTTTAGACAGCTTAGTGCTGCACTTTGGGATTACAATCTTTTTCTAGGTGTACGTATTATAAATCTACCAATGTGGACGTATTAAATCATGGATGAAAAACACAGACGTGAAATACATGATTGGCAAAATATATTATCTGATAATAGAGTATTTCTACAGTATGATGTTTACTGTATTAAATCATGGATGGACAACTGAGATGCCAAATATCTGAAGATCGAAGTGTCATCATTTTAGATTCCATTCTCGCAAAACAAATGCTGATAATCCATGGTATTTTTTCTAATTAGAATGGTTCAGATCTAAAAAATAAATAGAAAAATAATAATGTGTGAAAGTGCTTTAGTTTGAATTATGTATTCTTCACGGAAAAAACAGTCATGACAAGAATCAAGTGAACCCATCTCCAATGAACATGCATAAGAAAAATAATCCACCCTTTTAAAACCTTTTATTGCAGTGAACCCGTATATAACCTTTGACCAATAACATATGCAAAATACTTGGGTTGGAAATTTAAGAATCACTATGAACATAGTATTGACTGCACAATTATTTATTCCACCATGTACAATTTTAACTAATTTTTTGATTTATAATTGATATCATAGCTAGAATTTTGAATTGGAAAATACATACCTAACATTGTATAATTATATAAGAAAAGATGCATGCAACCATCATGGAATAGCCGCTCAACCCTCCGCGAACCTATGATATCCCAATCATGCATGCTCGATGAGGTCAATTTGAGTCAGCAATTATGTGGAAATAAAGAGATGAGTGAACAATCGAATCAAATTTTATTTCTACAAAGAAACGAGGGAGGGGCGAGGGTGAAAAAATACAACATTCAGGTAAATTTTTCACAAATCTAGATCAGATGTGACTAACTTAATCAATTATGATCGGTAAGTGTGATTTGTAGTAGTAATTGTGTCAAAGAAGACCTATAGAGTGACAAGAAAAAAAATCCTATTTTATTTCTCAAATGAAACGAGGGAAAATGAGATAATAAGAAAAGGAGGAGTAAAATAATACTTTTAGCTCTCTAAATTTCTTAAGAGAGACATATACGTAAATTCACATGTACATGAAAAATGCAAAAAAATAAAATACAAATTCAATTTCTAGAAAGACCCTGCACATTTACAGTTACCAATAACCTAAGATATCATGTTGATCTAGATTGGTTACCTTAATGATATATTGTAGTAAGGAGTAAATATGTAGATAACAAAGGGATGGTGTGAACATAGAAAATATTAGCCATCACATTTGTCTTCATGGGCTAAGTAATTCGCTATGTTCACTATGTGATGGGTCCAAATTATAATAATCTAGATAAAAAATAAAAGTAAAAGGTCTCATGTATAAGTCACAAAATCAGCTAAAATGGATATCAATTGGAAACAAATGTTGTTTCATGCAATGTGGTGAAATATACTCAATTTTATTTTTTTTGAGGTCTATGCCACCAACTACTCAATGTATGATAGATATCTTCAATTAACTATCCAAGTATGCTTTCTCACAGACTAAGAATGCAAGAAAAATATCACTTATATATGAAGATAAATTTCTTCCCAAATAAAGGTTAGGGAAAATATAGACATTGTTAAGGTGAAATAGAATATATTTACCAAATATTTATTTACCCATGCTCACATCTATATAACATATTAATATAAAATAGTGATAAAATTTTGTTCTCGGGGCTCAATTAAAATATAATAACAATGGTACATTGATGTCAAAACTCTAGCCGCGCAAGTGAAAGTAGAAATCCTGTTTCTGTAGTGGAGAAAGAAGCCTAGCCTAACATTGAAATAAAAGTGCCGTAGAGCTCGGTAAGCTGGTGGGCTAAGACAGGCTACGTAAGGCTAAGTAGAGCTTTCCCCCTTCCTAAGTTAAAGTTGAAACGCAGTCTATGGTCTGGATATAACATCCCCTTTAAACACAAGTAACAAAAGAACAAAGGGTACAAAAGCTCTCGCTATCCGTGACTCGAATGTCTCCAGATGGTGTTTGCGTGCAAGAAGGGGGATATGGGAATACGAGATAAAAAATAGTGAGGAGAACTACTATCTACTAAAGTTTCACACTTAGTCTCCTTTGGATTCTTATCTTGACTCGTCCACAGACCACTAGTTAGGTAGAAGTCAAATTGATCCACTCCCTTTTGATATTCTGAGCACTAATGCTATGAATGAGCGTTAGCAAGAAAGTTGACACCTAAAAGGCGAAACAGAAAGAAGGTGGAGGAGTAAGACAAAAAAGGTGTGAAAGGCTCACATCAATGAGGACAATCAAAGGCGAGAGAGAGCCATATGATAGATATGATGTGAGGAGTAGGGATTGCCATGCAACGGATGCACAAGTGAGCTAAAAGCTCTCGAAGGGAACTAGTGGGGGTGCATCCAATTTGCTTGCTCAAGAAGACCTAGAGCTCGTTTGAGGAGGCTCATCATTGGAATATACAAGCCATGTTCTATAGTGTGAAGGGTCCCCACATAGCTATATGCATGTATGATGATCTCTCTGGAGTACAAGGGACAGAGGATGAAGTACTAGTGTGGATCTCTCAAAAGGAATAGTAGTGTGCCCCCTTCTCTCACTTTTTTTTTTCTCTTTTTTCTATTTTTTTGTATTTTTTTGGTGGCCTCAATGGCTCGTTGGGATCTTTTAATTTTGTCCTCTTTGGGATCTTTTCCTCACTTTAGGGGCAACACTCTATATTTTACAAGAATATAGGAGATCTTTCACACTTTACAAGGTACTCACATAAAGAAGATGTAACTATCATGATGCAAATGTATGCCTCTGCCAGGATAGTAGGATATGCAATGATACTAGCGCGTCATGTAGCAATGATTAGGGAAAGGCTCAACTAGCATGCGGCTCATCGATCAAGCAAGTAGCATGTATGACTGTAACACCCTCAGTTGTCTGTAACAGTAATCACTTTTACTGTGGACTAATCACTGTTGCTAATCACTATGCAAACCATGCCATGACCCACTTTACTTTTGATCATATTCAGAAATGCCTTTTTGGTTGCTATGAAAAATATGTTGCAATTAAACTTTGCCCTAAAATCATGGGACCACTTTTATAAAATCACTAATAATCATTGGGTCATGCCCATGTGGTTATGGCATTTTATTTTGCCACTGAAAAACCCAAACAACTCAAACAGTAGCAAAAGCAGTGGGTTCTGCTCCATTTTCAATAAAATAAAATATCAAATGATTTTATAAAAACTCAAAATCTTTTGTGGCACCTCAGTAATATGTAACCCTAATTTACAAACACCAATAACATTTTACAAAAATGCTAGGGTTAATAAATCAATTACAGAAAAGAAATAGAACAAACAGAAAAATAAAACAAAAAGAAAAAAATGCTAAAACTCGCCTGGGGCGACAGGCCCACCCGGGCCCCCTTCTTCTCCAACTGCCCCCATCCCATCCCTCACCTGCCCCATCGCCGTGGCGAGCTCGGCGTGGCTGGCGTCTCTCCCGGCCGCCCCCACCTCCCCTGTGCGCGCCGAGACGATAGGACGCCCCCAGCCACCCCCTGGACATCCTCCCCCTCCCTTTCCCCTCCTCCTCCTCTCGCACGCCTCGGGGAAAGACTCCCGAGCGCCGCCGTCGCCATTACCGTGGCCAGTCGTGGCCAACGGGCTCGAGCCGCCCCGCCGTGGTGTCCAGCGGCTGCGCCGTCGTCGTCTTCGTCGACTACACCAGCAAATCGAGCCCGGGGAGCAGCACAGCCTTCGCCGCGTCTTCTTCCCCCAACTTCGGCCGCCGTGCGTCGCGGAGGAAATTCGCCGCCATCGAGACGCCATCGAGCCCACTGCCACCACTGCAGCACTCGCGGTGAGCTCCTCTACCTTCCCCAAATCCCCGCGTAGCCCCTCGTGCGCTGAATCGGCCGACGCCATTGGAGCCGTGGCTCCGTCACCGCCGACGTGTTCTTCCCCGCGGCCTAGATCATGCTTTTGGCGCGCTGAGCACGTCCTCGTGTTCGCCTTGCTTACAGGAACACCACCCTGTAGCGCACGCTCGAAAGCCCCCTCCGTAGACGCGTTTCCGACGAGGCCCGAGCGCAGGCGGCCGTCTCCCTCGTCGCCGACGTCACTCCGGCAACTCCACGTCCGCGCCACCGCTACCAGACGCCTCCCCGTCGCCTCCCCGTTCGATTGGGGCTAACCGCGCCCCCTCCCGAGCGCTGTGGCGTCGCCACCGTCAACCTCGTCGCCGGTAGGTCGCCGGTGAGGTTCCGGTGAGGCTGCCAGGTGGGGCCCCGGTGCCAGCCAGTTAATTAGGGCTTAACCCAAACCCCTAAGCCACTGACAGTGGACCCCCCCCCCCCCCGGGTTAATTGCTTTGTTAACTTAACAGGAAAATTAAACAGAATAATAAACCCCTCCCAGACACTGACATGTGGGCCCCTGGCCATTTAACTTAATTAAACAAGTTTAGTTAACACTGGAGTCACTGACCGCTGGGCCCCCCTTGTCAGGTTTTAATTATTTAAAAGATTTAAATAAATTCCAGAGGCGGACATGTGGGCCCAGAGACTATTTCAATTTATTAAAATGTTTTATAAATAAACAGAGGCTGACATGTGAGTCCCACATGTCAGGCACTGTTTTGGATAATGTTTTGGATAATGTTTGAATTTATTAATAAAAGAAATTCCAGAAATTGTTTAAAAATGATTTAAACTTTGAAATTCAATATCTTTTAAACCGGAACTCAGATTCAAAAACTTTATACATGAAAATTGATCAGAAAAATATAACGAATATGAATACGCTATCCGTATGTCTATCACACCCCTCTATCACAACGAACATCGAACCGTCCCCCTCCGGTATCGTCAGCCCGATAAATGGCCGATACCGATAAACCCTCCGGATGAATTTATTATGAACACGAAAGTTGTTCGGATTGTTTCAACTAACACGGATACACCTTTCACATGTTTGTCGGATGTCCACGACACCTCCGGCATGATATCTCCCCCCTCCGGACACCTTGTCCGATAATCACCCGGAGCTGGCCGTTCATCCCCGGATGAATTCCCGCTCCGAGCATAATACATCGTACTGCGTTAGTACACCGATAGCAATTCATTTGTCATGTCATGCTTATGTTTGCTATGATTGCTTTGTATTTACTGTTTGCTCCCCCTTTATTCTTCGGTAGACCCCGCTACTACCGCCGACTACACTGCTGCCGAGTACGACTACGTCGTCGACGACCGTACCCCTACCGTCGAGCTTCCAAGCAAGCAGAGCCATTCTCTTCCCCAGATATCGCCTATCTTTCCGTACATTTCTTGCACTAGGCATTGTTACTGCTGCTGCTACGTTACAATCCTATTTCAATTGCATGGCCTGATTTTTGTCGCCCCTTGATGTACCTTCCTTTATCCTATGCTGCCTATTACTTATGATATTCAGCAGTGAGCCCTGCACATTGTTTAGTTAGGATTAGATAGCGGGCCGTGATCACTCAGGGGAGTGAAAGCGGATACAAATATTAAAATTGCACAGGTACGGTACAATGCAGACCCCGCCTCAGGCCCCCTAGCTCGGCTCTGCCGAGCCACCATCAAGTGTGAGCAATCAAGGAGTAATCCTTGTACTCCACTCGTTGCTGACTCTGTATAGCCGCTCTAGGTACCTGAACAACGGTTGTCCTTCAGGTAAGAAGTCGGGCGACCCAACGGTGCCCGCGAGAGGTATTGCGACGGGACGACAAGGAGGGTACGACCAGTGTACCGGTGTGCTTGGCCCCTGATCGTTGGCCGCGAGAGTTACCAAACCACGAAAGTCGAGCTCCTCCAGGAGCACACGCGAGACAAGGTAAGGAGACGGTTCACCTTGTTGGTAACCGCAGTGACTTGGTGGGACAACGGGGCAGGCACCGATGTACTGGTGGTCCTGGCTGCTGTCGTTGTCTGCGGGTCAGTTAAATCGAGGCAACGATGACGGTTGTCACGCAGGTTAATAAAATGACTAATGGTTCTGTGAATGTCTTGAGTTGGCTATATGCCATGTACGCACTACCTACCCGTGGCAATTACGAGTGATGGGCTCCTCTGCTTCATAGTGTCTTCTGAGGACTCTACTGACGTCAGCAGTACCGCGGCCTACGCCGGGAAGTGGTGTTGTCTTATTTGCCGCGGCAGTGTGATTTGTATTTGCTTTGATTTAACTTCACCGTCCAGCCTCGCACCGTGCAGGAGTACGTCGGGGTTAGGGTCCAAAGCCCCACGTACATAGGATATAGTCCGGCGGATGACCTCTCTGTTGAGTTTGAAAGATGGGCTACGAAGTGTCGGATAGCCTCGGTGGAGCGTTCCCTAACAAGGTTCCCGCCACCCTGGAGATCCGTGCGTGTAGTGTAACACAAGTGCACCCCTGCATGGAAGATTAATCTATTCGAATAGTCGTGTCCACGGTAACAGGACGCTTTATGCTGAAGCTGGATCTTACCACTACAAACTATTATTATTAAACTGTATGGTTCCGGGTTTTCTTCCTCGCGGGGATGTCGAGGAGGTGGGCATTGCTAATTATTACAACTTATCATTATACAATGTTGCAGAAACTTCCGCTGCATTGTTACTTTATGCTTTATATAAACTGTTGGCTGATTCTTACCTCATGCTACAAGACATCGTCGGAAGATGCTAGTCTTCGATAGGCCTAGCTTCTTACCCTTATTCTGATTTCTATCTTACAGTCCACTATATATTGTCTCCCCTTTCCATTTGATACATGCATAAATGCTTAGTAGCGGACGTAAGACTCGCGGGTATGCTAGATACTCACCTTTGTTTTATTTCCCCTTTTCGCTTTGCCTGATCGGCCGCTGCAGTCGACGTTGGAGCCCAGGAGCAGGAGTACCCCGGAGGCGACTACTACGACGTCGAGTTCCCCGTTGACCAGGAGTAGTTCGGTGGATCCCAGGCAGGAGGCCTCGCCTTTTCGATCTGTATCTCTGATGTGATTTGTGCTAGCCTTCTTAAGGCAAAACTTGACTAACTATGTCTGTACTCAGACATTATGGCTTGTATGACTTATGTATTCGGATCCTCATGATCCCTGATATTGTAATATATTTGTTTATCCTTTTGTGTTTAGTGTTGTGCTGTGATATTCTCACCGTGGCACCCTAATCTCAGTCGTGTACCCTGCGTGTATGATTACTGTACACGGGTTGATTTCGGGGGCGTCACAAGTTGGTATCAGAGCCAACTGCCTGTAGGAAGCCACCCCACCACTACTTGGTCGAAGTTGAGTCTAGACTTTGAAAAACTATTTTGCTAACTTAATATTTGGCTTACGGGCCCACATCGATGTCACTACGTGTGATATCTATGGTATGAGGATCCTTTTCTCCTTACCTATGCTCTGGGAATCTGCTCTCTTATCCTTGCTGGTAAGTTTTACAAACTCTAACATTAGGATCACGTTCTCTTGATTCCACCCGGCGTTTTGGTGCTTCTCCATTGATTGAGTCGTGTCGCAGGAGTTCTACCCCAGGTACCGGACCGCGGATCCCATTCTCATTCTGGGCAGGCCGCGCGTTCTCTGGCATCTACTCCTGTGGCCAACAGTTTTCTTGCGGCGTGATTGACATAGTGGAATCTATGTCGCGTCGTGTAATCCTTACCGCGGTCTGCGCGCCGCCTAGTGAGTCCTTTTTCCTTAATTTCTACGACGTTACGCTGCCCGATTTTCGATTGACTCCGTGTGTAAATGTGTATGTCTTATATGAGTACTCCTATATATCCGCGCCTCCTCTTCGTTGTCGCTTTACTTCAGGCTTGATTCCGGTATCTCGTTAAATTTTCATCGCTGAAATACCCCTGTTAAATTCTAGCAGGATGGCTGGTCGTGGTGGTCGTGGTCGTGGTCGTGGCGCCAACGACCCACCTCCGCCGCCGGATTACATGGCCGCGATGATGCAACAGTTCGAGCTGAACCGTCAGTTCATGCAGAATGTCATGGCTCAGTTCCCCCAGCCGAATCAGAATGGGCACCACCATCAGCACACCACCGTGACTCTGCACGACTTCACCCGCCTCAACCCCACGATGTTCCGCAACACTGTTCAGCCGATGGATGCTGATGACTGGCTTCGCGACATCACTCACGAGCTGGAGTCTGCTAATGTCGATCCACCCGACTATGTGAACTTTGCGTCTTATCATCTGAAAGGCGCCGCTGCTCAGTGGTGGAGCACCCACAAGCATTCACTGCCAGTCGGAGAAGTCATCACCTGGGATGAATTTCAGTCTGCCTTTCGCGCCCGCTACATTCCTCAGGGGATCATGGATCGTAAGGCGGAAGAATTCCGCAACCTCACTCAGGGCGACATGACTATTGAAGCCTATCAGCGCGAGTTCCTCAACCTCTCTCGCTATGCGGAAGAGGAGATCACCACTGATGCTCGCAGGCAGCAGAAGTTCCGTCGTGGGCTCAACCCAGACCTCAGACTCGCTCTTGCCGTTCATGATTTCGCCAACTTTGCCACCATGGTGAACAAGGCTATCACCGTCGAGAGTGCCCAGATGGAGCACAAGAACTCTCTGAAGCGTTATCGTGACGTTGGCTCATCTTCGGGCGCAACGCAGAAGCGTCGTATCTGGCTCCCTACTAGTGTGACCCATTCAGCTGTCCCTGCTCCAAGACCGTCCTATGCTGCACCCCGTCTGCCTCCGCCACCGCAGATGCCAAGACCTCTGCCTGCACCACCCAATGCTACACCCCTTCGTCCTCAGGATGGACTATGCTTCACGTGCCGCCAACCTGGGCATTTTTCCAGGGAGTGCCCCCTGAAACAGAAGCAACTGGTAGTTCACCCCGCTGGCCGCGGAAATGGTCGTGGCAACAACAGGACCCCCAACTATAATACTGGGTCTGCTGCTTATGCTCGTGGACATGCTAACAACGTCAATGTTGAAGAAGCTCAGCAACAACCCGCTACCGTGATGGGTACCCTTCTCGTTAATTCCGTACCTGCTACTGTTTTATTTGATACAGGAGCATCACATTCATTCATGTCGGAAGCATTTGCATTTTCGCATAACTTCAAGTACGAAACGATGAAACCCCCGATGGTTGTTCGCACCCCGATAGGCCAATGCCGAACCACCATGCTTGTGCCAAACACCACCATTGAAATCGAAGGAGTTGAATTCCTTGCTTCGCCCATCCTCCTGAAGTCTTCCACCATAGACCTCATTCTGGGAATGGATTGGTTGAAATTTCACGATGCCGCACTCTATTGTGGAAACAAGTCTGTCCAACTTTTTCACCCCTCCGGCGAGATTGTTAACCACACCACCCGAGTTACCCGTAATGCTGAAACACAGATATTTATGATGAATGCTTTGAATCTCTCACCTCTGGAAGGAATTGAGAACGTTCCGGTCGTTCGCGATTTTCCCGACGTCTTCCCAGAAGAACTGCCGGGAATACCCCCGATCAGAGAAGTTGAATTCGTCATCGACTTGAAGCCTGGCACCACCCCTATTGCCAAGCGTCCTTACAAGATGCCGCCACATGAACTCCTTGAACTTAAGGAGGAAATCGACAAGGCACTTCAGAAAGGATTCATTCGCCCCAGTTCCTCTACTTGGGGAGCACCTTCGCTCTTTGTCAAGTAGAGTGATGGGACAAACCGATTGGTCCAAGATTATCGGCCCATTAACCAAGCCACCATCCAGAACAAATACCCACTTCCCCGGATCAACGATCTGTATGATCAACTTTCCGGATCCAAGGTGTTTTCTAAACTCGACTTGAGGTTGGGTTATCACCAAATCCGAGTCTGTGATGAAGACATTCCGAAGACTGCCTTCATTACTCGCTATGGTTCATACGAGTACACCGTCATGTCCTTTGGCTTAACCAATGCTCCAGCCACCTTCTCCAGATTGATGAATTATATTTTCATGGAGTACCTCGACAAGTTCGTCGTGGTTTATCTGGATGATATATTGATATATTCCAAGAATGAAGAAGAACATGTTGAACATCTTCGTCTTATACTAGAGAAGCTTCGAGAACACAAACTCTACGCTAAGTATTCTAAGTGTGAGTTCTGGCTTCCCGAAGTAACCTACCTTGGACATGTGATTTCCAAGGATGGCATTGCCGTCACCCCAGAAGGTATCCAGGCTATTCTTGACTGGACTCCTCCCAAGACCGTCAAGCAAGTCCGCAGTTTCCTCGGGCTCGCTAGTTATTGCCGCCGTTTCGTCGAGAAATTCTCCAAGATTGCCAGGCCTCTGACTAATCTGCTTCACAAAGGCGTCAAGTTCGAGTGGACAGATAAATGTCCAGAAAGTTTCCAAGCGCTCAAGGACAAGCTAACTTCTCCCCCGGTGCTCGCTCCCCCTGATACTCAGAAGGACTTCGTGATATATTGCGACGCGTCTCGTCAAGGATTAGGTTGTGTCTTAATGCAAGAGCGCAAAGTGATTGCTTATGGCTCTCGTCAGTTGCGTGCTCACGAGGACAATTATCCAACACATGATCTCGAATTGGCAGCAGTAATTTATGCATTGAAGCTGTGGCGACATTACCTTGTCGGTAATCGTTGCGAGGTCTACACCGATCACCAAAGTCTGAAGTACCTGTTTACTCAGCCAGACCTGAATCTTCGTCAATAACGATGGCTCGAGACAATAGCCGACTTCAACATGGATATTTCGTATACCCCTCGCAAGGCTAACGTGATGGCCGATGCCTTGAGCCGCAAAGCTTACTGTTCTGAACTTGAGGTTCAGGTGCAGCAACCACTTCTGTATGAAGAGTTTCGCAAGTTGAACCTCGAGATTGTTCCTCAAGGTTACGCTAATAACCTGGTCCTCGAGTCAAGCCTCGACAACCTCATCAAGAGTAGAAAATCTCTGGCCCCTGACATTGTGAAGATCAAGCAGGACATCGCAGAAGGAAAGCCCTCCTCTTTTACCATTGATGCCAATGATGGTGATACTGTGTACTTCAAGGGCCGCTTAGTAGTTCCTGTGAGCCCGGCCATCATTAACTGTGGTCCGGATATCATGGAAGAAGCCCATAGTTCTCCCTTGTCAATTCACCCTGGCAGTACCAAGATGTATAAAGACCTTCGTCAGCGGTACTGGTGGCCTTACATGAAGCAAGACATCGCCCGCTATGTTTCTCAATGTGACGTTTGCAGTCGTGTCAAAGCCGGACATCAGAAACCTGCTGGTTGGTTGCGACCACTCCATCCTCCTGATTGGAAGTGGGACAAAGTCGAAATGGACTTCGTCACCGGTTTTCCTAAGTCACAGAAAGGTAACGATGTCGTCTTCGTCGTCATCGACCGATTCTCCAAGATTGCTCACTTCCTGCCGGTCAAGGAGACGGTCACTGCTAGTCAGTTAGCACACTTGTATATCTCCCGGATTGTGTCACTCCACGGTATTCCGATGGAGATCAGTTCAGACCGTGGCAGCCTTTTCACCTCACGATACTGGAATAGTTTCATGGAAGCCCTCGGGACTCGTCTGTCTCTCAGCACTGCTTATCACCCCCAGTCGCAAGGTCAAGTTGAACGAGTCAATCAAGTGCTGGAAGACATGCTTCGCGCTTGTGTCCTTTCATTCGGCATGAAATGGGAGGAATCTCTCCCGTACGCGGAATTCTCATACAACAATAGCTATCAGGCTAGCTTGAAGATGGCCCCCTTCGAAGTTCTATACGGACGTAAATGTCGAACCCCCTGAATTGGTCAGGAACTGGGGAACGACCCTACTCCGGACCGGATCTTGTCCAACAAGCTGAAGATCAGGTTCGCATTGTGCAAGAAAATCTCAAGGCCGCTCAGTCTCGTCAGAAGGGCAACTATGACCGCAAACACCGTGAAATGGAGTATCAACCTGGTGAATACGCTTACCTCCGTGTCACTCCCATGAGGGGCACTCATCGCTTCGGTATCAAGGGCAAGTTGGCTCCTCGCTACATTGGCCCGTTCCGTATCCTTTCCAGGAGTGGACCCGTGGCATACCGGTTGGAATTGCCGCCGAACCTCTCCCAAGTCCACGATGTCTTCCACGCGTCTCAACTCCGTCGCTGCTTCAAGGATCCTATCCGCGAAGTGGAACATGATATGATTGAGTTGCAGCAAGACTTGACTTATCGAGAACATCCGAGCCGCATTCTTGATCAGTCGGAACGCAAAACCCGCAACAAGACCGTCAAATTCCTCAAGGTTCAGTGGTTGAATCATTCTGAAGATGAAGCCACTTGGGAACGCGAAGATCGCCTTCGCGATGAATACCCCGATCTTTTTCTCACTACCACTTAAATTCTCGGGACAAGAATTCTAGTAGTGGGGGAGATTTGTAACACCCTCAGTTGTCTGTAACAGTAATCACTTTTACTGTGGACTAATCACTGTTGCTAATCACTATGCAAACCATGCCATGACCCACTTTGCTTTTGATCATATTCAGAAATGCCTTTTTGGTTTCTATGAAAAATATGTTGCAATTAAACTTTGCCCTAAAATCATGGGACCACTTTTATAAAATCACTAATAATCATTGGGTCATGCCCATGTGGTTATGGCATTTTATTTTGCCACTGAAAAACCCAAACAACTCAAACAGTAGCAAAAGCAGTGGGTTCTGCTCCATTTTCAATAAAATAAAATATCAAATGATTTTATAAAAACTCAAAATCTTTTGTGGCACCTCAGTAATATGTAACCCTAATTTACAAACACCAATAACATTTTACAAAAATGCTAGGGTTAATAAATCAATTACAGAAAAGAAATAGAACAAACAGAAAAATAAAACAAAAATAAAAAAATGCTAAAACTCACCTGGGGCGACAGGCCCACCCGGGCCCCCTTCTTCTCCAACTGCCCCATCCCATTCCTCACCTGCCCCGTCGCCGTGGCGAGCTCGCCGTGGCTGGCGTCTCTCCCGGCCGCCCCCACCTCCCCTGTGCGCGCCGAGACGATAGGACGCCCCCAGCCACCCCCTGGACATCCTCCCCCTCCCTTTCCCCTCCTCCTCCTCTCGCACGCCTCGGGGAAAGACTCCTGAGCACCGCCGTCGCCATTACCATGGCCAGTCGTGGCCAACGGGCTCGAGCCGCGCCGCCGTGGTGTCCAGCGGCTGCGCCGTCGTCGTCTTCGTCGACTACACCAGCAAATCAAGCCCGGGGAGCAGCACAGCCTTCGCCGCGTCTTCTTCCCCCAACTTCGGACGCCGTGTGTCGCAGAGGAAATTCGCCGCCGTCAAGACACCATCGAGCCCACTGCCACCACTGCTGCACTCGCGGTGAGCTCCTCTACCTTCCCCAAATCCCCGCGTAGCCCCTCGTGCACTGAATCGGCCGACGCCATTGGAGCCGTGGCTCCGTCACCGCCGACGTGTTCTTCCCCCGCGGCCTAGATCATGCTTTTGGCGCGCCGAGCACGTCCTTGTTTTCGCCTTGCTCCCAGGAACACCACCCCGTAGCGCACGCTCGAAAGCCCCCTCCGTAGACGCGTTTCCGACGAGGCCCGAGTGCAGGCGGCCGTCTCCCTCGTCGTCGGCGTCACTCCGGCAACTCCACGTCCGCGCCACCGCTACCAGACGCCTCCCCGTCGCCTCCCCGTTCGATTGGGGCTAACCGCGCCCCCTCCCGAGCCCTGTCGCGTCGCCACCGTCAACCTCGTCGCCGGTAGGTCGCCGGTGAGGTTCCGGTGAGGCTGCCAGGTGGGGCCCCGGTGCCAGCCAGTTAATTAGGGCTTAACCCAAACCCCTAAGCCACTGACAGTGGACCCCCCCGGTTAATTGCTTTGTTAACTTAACAGGAAAATTAAACAGAATAATAAACCCCTCCCAGACACTGACATGTGGGCCCCTGGCCATTTAACTTAATTAAACAAGTTTAGTTAACACTGGAGTCACTGACCGCTGGGCCCCCCTTGTCAGGTTTTAATTATTTAAAAGATTTAAATAAATTCCAGAGGCTGACATGTGGGCCCAGAGACTATTTTGATTTATTAAAATGTTTTATAAATAAACAGAGGCTGACATGTGAGTCCCACATGTCAGGCACTGTTTTGGATAATGTTTTGGATAATGTTTGAATTTATTAATAAAAGAAATTCCAGAAATTGTTTAAAAATGATTTAAACTTTGAAATTCAATATCTTTTAAACCGTAACTCAGATTCAAAAACTTTATACATGAAAATTGATCAGAAAAATATAATGAATATGAATACGCTATCCGTATGTCTATCACACCCCTCTAACACAACGAACATCGAACCGTCCGCCTCCGGTATTGTCAGCCCGATAAATGGCCGATACCGATAAACCCTCCGGATGAATTTATTCTGAACACGAAAGTTGTTCGGATTGTTTCAACTAACACGGATACACCTTTCACATGTTTGTCGGATGTCCACGACACCTCCGGCATGATATCTCCCCCCTCCGGACACCTTGTCCGATAATCACCCGGAGCTGGCCGTTCATCCCCGGATGAATTCTCGCTCCGAGCATAATACATCGTACTGCGTTAGTACACCGATAGCAATTCATTTGTCATGTCATGCTTATGTTTGCTATGATTGCTTTTTATTTACTGTTTGCTCCCCCTTTATTCTTCGGTAGACCCCGCTACTACCGCCGACTACACTACTGCCGAGTACGACTACGTCGTCAACGACCGTACCCCTACCGTCGAGCTTCCAGGCAAGCAGAGCCATTCTCTTCCCCAGATATCGCCTATCTTTCCGTACATTTCTTGCACTAGGCATTGTTACTGCTGCTGCTACGTTACAATCCTATTTCAATTGCATGGCCTGATTTTTGTCGCCCCTTGATGTACCTTCCTTTATCCTATGCTGCCTATTACTTATGATATTCAGCAGTGAGCCCTGCACATTGTTTAGTTAGGATTAGATAGCGGGCTGTGATCACTCAGGGGAGTGAACGCGGATACAAATATTAAAATTGCACAGGTATGGTACAATGCAGACCCCGCCTCAGGCCCCCTAGCTCGGCTCTGCCGAGCCACCATCAAGTGTGAGAAATCAAGGAGTAATCCTTGTACTCCACTCGTTGCTGACTCTGTATAGCCGCTCTCGGTACCTGAACAACGGTTGTCCTTCAGGTAAGAAGTCGGGCGACCCAACAGTGCCCGTGAGAGGTATTGCGACGGGACGACAGGGAGGGTACGACCAGTGTACCGGTGTGCTTGGCCCCTGATCGTTGGCCGCGAGAGTTACCAAACCACGAAAGTCGAGCTCCTCCAGGAGCACACGCAAGACAAGGTAAGGAGATGGTTCACCTTGTTGGTAACCGCAGTGACTTGGTGGGACGACGGGGCAGGCACCGATGTACTGGTGGTCCTGGCTGCTGTCGTTGTCTGCGGGTCAGTTAAGTCGAGGCAACGATAACGGGTTTCACGCAGGTTAATAAAATGACTAATGGTTCAGTGAATGTCTTGAGTTGGCTATATGCCATGTACGCACTACCTACCCGTGGGAATTACGAGTGATGGGCTCCTCTGCTTCATAGTGTCGTCCGAGGACTCTACAGACGTCAGCAGTACCGCGGCCTGCGCCGGGAAGTGGTGTTGTCTTATTTGCCGCGGCAGTGTGATTTTTATTTGCTTTGATTTAACTTCACCGGTCAGCCTCGCACCGTGCAGGAGTACGTCGGGGTTAGGGTCCAAAGCCCCGCGTACATAGGACATAGTCCGGCGGATGACCTCTCTGTTGAGTTTGAAAGATGGGCTACGAAGTGTCGGATAGCCTCGGTGGAGCGTTCCCTAACAAGGTTCCCTCCACCCTGGAGATCCGTGCGTGTAGTGTAACACAAGTGCACCCCTACATGGAAGATTAATCTATTCGAATAGCCGTGTCCACGGTAACAGGACGCTTTATGCTGAAGCTGGATCTTACCACTACAAACTATTATTATTAAACTGTATGGTTCCGGGTTTTCTTCCTCGCGGGGATGTCGAGGAGGTGAACTCGGAGGCATTGCTAATTATTACAACTTATCATTATACAATGCTGCAGAAACTTCCGCTGCATTGTTACTTTATGCTTTATATAAACTGTTGGCTGATTCTTACCTCATGCTACAAGACATCGTCGGAAGATGCTAGTCTTCGATAGGCCTAGCTTCTTACCCTTATTCTGATTTCTATCTTACAGTCCACTATATATAGTCTCCCCTTTCCATTTGATACATGCATAAATGCTTAGTAGCGGACGTAAGACTCGCGGGTATGCTAGATACTCACCTTTGTTTTATTTCCCCTTTTTGCTTTGCCTGATCGGCCGCTGCAGTCGACGTTGGAGCCCAGGAGCAGGAGTACCCCGGAGGCGACTACTACGAGGTCGAGTTCCCCGTTGACCAGGAGTAGTTCGGTGGATCCCAGGCAGGAGGCCTCGCCTTTTCGATCTGTATCTCTGATGTGATTTGTGCTAGCCTTCTTAAGGCAAAACTTGACTAACTATGTCTGTACTCAGACATTATGGCTTGTATGACTTATGTATTCGGATCCTCATGATCCCTGATATTGTAATATATTTGTTTATCCTTTTTTGTTTAGTGTTGTGCTGTGATATTCTCACCGTGGCACCCTAATCTCAGCCGTGTACCCTGCGTGTATGATTACTGTACACGGGTTGATTTCAGGGGCGTCACAATGACATGAAGATCAAGTCATGAAGAGGTGGAAGTTGCATGGCAATATATATCGGAAAGGCTATGGAAATGCCTTGATAGGTAGGTATGGTGGCTCTTTTGAGGAAAAATATAAGGAGGTTTATGATGACAGAGCATATCTTGCCAAGGGTTTGGATGTATCGGCGAAGGTGGACGCTAACTCTCGGAGTGAGAAGAAGGAAATGCACGGCACATGAAAGGCTAGCAAATATGAGGAGGTGGAATTGTCAACTTTCAATACTTACATTAGTCCAAAGAACTCATGCACTTATTATCGGTAACTCTCAATCTAAGAAGGTGGTTCACAAAGAGACAAGTACCCCGAGGAGGAGTGTATGGGGGTTTGGTTATCCTTGCGCATCCTCGACTCATGGTACGTGAGTGTACTCTAATATTCAAACCCTCCAGAGGTTTGTGATCCATCTAGTAGCTAGAGTTCTCAACAGGGGTTTTGGTTTTCGAAAATCACATGGATTGCCCAAAATACGACATCTATCACTAATAGGCTAAGGCTCTTGACACCATAAGTTCAAACATTACTCAAATCAATACCTCAAAACTATTGCAAGTTACTACTACAAAGAGAATAGTAACTTAAACTACCTACTTTCTAGTCAAGACACAAAACTCATTGCAACAGGCAAACTCTCTAAACAAGATAAAACATGCAGCCTATAGAAAGTTCAACCTAAAACAAAAGAAAAGCTCTAGAAGAAAACTAAAGCACTTCAACTAAACAGGGCAGCAGCTAAGAAAAAGAAAAAGAACAACTCACAGCTAAGAAAATAAGCATGCAAATCCTATGAGGAGTTTTAGTTCAAGCGGAGCATGTTTCTCTCCCACACAAAAGAAATCTGGGGTCTAACTTGTTACTACAGCAAACAAAGCATAAAAAACCAAAGAAAAGTAAAGAGCGAGACGCTCCAAGCATAGCACATAACGCATGAAGTGATAAAAATATAGTGCAATGAGGGACGAACTGATAATTGTCGATGAAGAAGGGGATGCACGGGGGCATCCCCAAGCTTAGACGCTTGAGTCTCCTTGAATATTTGTTGGGGGTGCACATGGGCATCCCCAAGCTTGAGCGTTTGACACTCTACGATCTTCTTTCATCATCTTCCATCGCACACTTTAAAACTCCCTTCATACACAACTCATCATAAGCTGATTAGAGAGGTTAGTACCCTATTAAAATAATTTGTCCTCTACTGCAAATAAAGATATTCTTGAAGACCTACTGTTTCTCAGGATTTCCAAAAAGTTTTTATAAAGAAAAAGCAAGCTTGAGGTTTGCAAAAGTAAGGAGAGATAAAACGTGGCAGAATCTGTGAAAAACAGAACAACATGTAGTAAAGAATTTTTTAGGGGTACTTCTGCAACTCAAATAAAAAAAATCAAAAAATACGAAAGTTCCGTGATTTTATAAAGCATGCTGTGTATAAAATTCAGCTCAAAAAGATGAACTGATGATTTTCTATGATTTTTCCCGTCACGAGGACAGAATCTATTTTCTGGACAGCATGTCACAACTTTCACTTCCCTTGTCATATGAGGCTATATTTGGCACAAAACTTGAAAAATAAAGATACAATGATGTTTCTAAAGTAGTAAAAATCATCAAGACCACTAAAAACAGAAGTAAAAACATCTTGGGTTGCCTCCCAACAAGCGCTTTCTTTTACGCCTTTGAGCTAGGCACAAAGCAAAAGATCAAGTTGTATCAATTGAACCATCATCAAGATCATCAAAAAGCTCTTCAATAGTACAACTAGTCTTAAGAGGTTTCTCAAATAAAGGCCAAATAAAAATGCTTCTAGGGATAAAATCAAAAGGAGGAAAATCAATTGGAGTTTCAAAATTAAAGATAGGTATCTCCTCCAAAGTCTTCACTGTTTCAAATCTCTTGGCAATAGGTGTGTCAGGTTTAGCTCGAGGAACCTTTGGGACGTAAACTAACTTGGGTTCCTTTCTTGCTGGAGTTTCATACTTTCTCGTTTTTATTGAGGAAAAGGTAGTTCCTAGAGTTTCAATAACTGCCTCAATCTTTTCTATCCTAGAAGACTTCTCATCAAGGGATTTGATAGTCTCCAAAGTTTTGACAATTTTTTGCATGGAGCTACCTAGCCTATTCAAATTCCCTTGAATCTTATGATCCAACTCATTTACTTTATCAATACTTGGCATCTCTAACTCGTTTCAAGTTTTCTCATAATGTGAGCTAGAGTAATGTCCTCCTTAATGCTGGCAACGGGGAGACTTCCAACAAGATTTTCGATAATATTAAGGGCTTCCCAAACTGGAGCCTCTATAAAGTTCCCATTGATAGCAGTATCTAAGACAAACCTATTCCAAGAAGTAATCCCAACATAAAAATTTCTAAGCAGGATAGTAGTGGATTACTTCTTGGTGGCCCTCTTTTGAGAATCATTAATTCTATACCAAGCATCTTTCGGACTTTCACCACCTCTCTGAGTAAAGGTAAGTACTTTTGCCTCACCAAAGGCAAAAGGACCAGCCATAGTGGTAACTACTAGCAAAGTAACAGGTATTTTTGGTATTTTTGATAAGGGACACAAAAGTAAAAACTGAAAGATAAACTAACAAGACTAAAAAGCAAAGATAAAAGATAGTGTGCAACTCCCCTGTCTTGCAGACTGGAGTCCCCAGCAACGGCGCCAGAAATTTGCTTCTGGCTAGGGAGTTGACGGGACCAGTCTAATTGTTGTACCTTCGAATCCCCGGCAACGGCGCTAGAAATTTGCTTGATGCGGTGAGCAAGATAGTTCTCTCACTTCTCGTTGGTTACCCCAAGTGGAAGGTGAGATGTAGCGTAGCAGCAAATTTCCCTCGGTGAAGATACCAAGGTTATCGAACCAGTAGGACTCCAAGAGATACATGAAGGTATCACGATGCTTGACGTGGACCTCCACACACAGCAAATAACTTTTCTCCCAACGAGTACAGAGGAGTTGTCCATTCCTCCGGCCTTGTTGTTTACAAAGGATCAACGCAAGAGATAATAATAATAATGGCAATGGAAAGTAAGAACTGAAAGTAAATTGAAGGTGTAAAAAATGGTGGAAATATGGACCGGGGTCCCATGACGTCCCAAAAGACGATAAAAGTGCTAGCGAGGTAAACAAATCACAGCTGGGCAATTGACAGGATTATAAACGCACCACAATGCTAACTATGCTATAAAGAAAGGAAGAGGCTCAAAAGAAATGGGCAGTACGCCAAAGTAAGTAGACCGAAATCCATCTGCATCTACTACGAATCATCCACCTTGAGATATCTATCCAGAACATCTCGCTGGTATTAAGTTGTCAATCCCACCCAAAGTGTAAACTCAAATCAACAAAAAACTGCATTAAAAGAACTATGCGTAATGTAAACAATCCTTGCACCCGCAAGTACGAGCACCGTTGTTTTATCCCTGGTGGCAAAATCACATCCCCTAGTCTCATGTTTCTGTCACTCAAGCTAGACATCAAGGGGCTGAACCCACAATCAAGCATAACGCTCCCTCTTGGAGTTGCAACAAATCACTTGGCCAAAGAAAAATACGTCAACGGAGAACATGCAATAATTAACTCAAGAACACAAATATAAAAGAGAACCAAATATATTACTCATCACAATCTGAACATAATCCATCAGATCCCAGCAAACTCAGCATAGCAACACAGAAATTACAAAGGTGCCTCGATCATGTGAGGCAGCTTTTAATGGCCGGAAAACCTGAAATACAAAAACAGCAGAAAACAGGAACTGATAACTGGGTGCACTGAGTCAATAGGTTAGTCCAAATATGATCAAAAAGTGTATAAAAGTTCAAGCAAAACATGGAAGTCACACAAATCATGCATGGAGCAAGCAGAAATTATAGATACGTTTGAGACGTATCAGTACCCATGGTTCTCTTTCCTTCTCATCTCTTCTTGCAATGAAGTCTTCTCTTGTGTACTTCTTGCGTTTATCAGGTGCTTCTTCTTCTCGCACCTCAGGAGGATCATTCTTCTCCTTATCTGTTTTGTCGTTCTCAGCACCGTCTCCAGTTTCACCATCGGAGGTAGAAATGCTGTTAGGATCAACAGCGAGTTCTTCACTTGTAGTAGGATCATTGGAGTTGTCAGCTTCCTTGTGTTTATTCTTCTTCTTTTTCTTCTTTAGAGAGCTAACAATCTCGTCTTCTACCTGCACTTGAGAATCTTGATCGATCCTCTTTGGATGCCCCTCGGGATAGAGAGGGTCTTGGGTGTGTGTACCACCTCTAGTCTTTATACCATCAGCCTCTATATCCTGTTTGGCATTATTAGAAAGAAAATCTTTTTGCACATTAGAAATTTGTTCAAGTTGAGTTTGAACCATATGAAAATTCTTAACAGGACATTTAACATCATTAACTGTTCTTTCAAGAACATCAAGTAAACTTTTGATAGCAAGAGTATTATCATGCAACTGATTTTGTATCCTCTTATTAAAATTATCTTTCTTAATAATGAAATTATCAATCTCATCTAAACATTGATCGGAAGGCTTACCTTTATGGATGTCACTTTCAGTAAAATCAAATAGAGAGTGTACCTCTACCAAGGGAGGGTGAGTATCAGGCTCACACAACTTCTCAATAGGAGGTAGATTCTTCACGTCTTCGGCTTTAATGCCTTTCTCCTTTATAGACTTCTTTGCTTCTTGCATATCTTCGGGGCTTAAGACAAGCAAGCCCCTCTTCTTTGGTGGTGGAGGTGGTTCAGGGACGGACCAATCTTCGTGGTTCTTGGTAATCTTGCCCATTAATTCTTTGGCATCGTGCGGTGTTCTTTCCCTGAAAACACAACCAGCACAACTATCCATATAGGATCTAGATTCATCGGTTAGACCAGCATAAAATATATCAAGTAATTCATTTTTGGGGACTTCATGTCCCGGTCTAGCCTTAATTAAACCACAATATCTCTACCAAGCTTTAGGGAGGTGCTAATCCTGCAACTGTTTAAATTTATAGATTCTTTGCAAAGTAGCATGTTGCATATGAGCAGGAAAAAAATTATCGACAAAGAATTGAGCTAAGTCCTGAGGACTCTTAAAGGAACCATAAGGTAGTGCATCATACCATGCTTTAGCGTCTTCCTTCAAACAGAAAGGAAAAAATCTTAGCCACATAAAAGTTTTGTATCCTCTCATCAGTAGTAAATAAGCTACCAACTCAGTGAGTTTGGTCTGGTGTGCTATAGCATCGTCATTTTATCTGCCATAAAAGGGTTCAGCCTCAGCTGTAGATATAAGTGAAAGATCAACAGAGAAATCATAATCAGGATCAGTGATGCATATAGCAGATGTAGCAAATTCAGGATCAAGAATGATCTTGTTCTTCATGGAGTGATTTTCAAGCAATTTCTTAACAGCACCAGGGTCAGAGTCGACACACTCTGTGAGTTACCTGCAAAAATCATCATCAAGAATAACATAATCATCATCAAGGATTATCTCCTTGAGTTTATCTAAGTCTGGGTAACCAAAGGTTTTGCAAGTAGGAATATAGGTAGCAGGAGTCTCAGTCTCGGACTGTGCTGCAACCTTAGCAATCTGAGCTTCAAGATAGTGACCAAGAAAATTAGTATCATCAAGAGTAGTGCAAGCATCATCAAAAGTATCGGACATAGTAACAGACTCAGTAGAAGTAGCATGTGGTGGTGGTGGTGAAGCGAACTTACTTATAACGGAAGGTGAATCAAGCGTAGCACTGGTACTCAGAATGGTACCTTTTCTTGTAGTGGATGGTAAGATCGGAACCTTGGGGTCTCCTTTCTTTCCCATAGCGGATGAAGTGCGGCAGGCAGAATGCTTCAAGTAAACTTGTACATATTGCTATGCTCCCCGGCAACGGTGCTAGAAAACAGTACTTGATGACCCTCAACTGTAGGGGATCGAGATAGTATTCGCGGGTAAGATAGCCCGATTTATTGATTCGACACAAGGGGAGCCAAAGAATATTTATAAGCTTTGACAGTTGAGTTGTCAATTCAACCGCACCTGAAATATACTTGCTTGCAACAAAATATTAATAGCAACTGCGATATGATAGTGGTATTGGACACATCGAAAGTAAACTAGTAGTAACCAGCAGAATTAAAACACTGTAGGCAGGGAGATGGATGGTTTGGCGCTGCATGGATGAGAGTGAACGTGTAATAGATTTTAACACGGGGCAAGGCACACAGAAAAGCAAGGATCATCTAGGCAAATATCAAACATTAGGCATGTATCCCATAGGTAGTTGTGCGTGTTTGCAAAAAGAACTTGCACAACATCTTTTGTCCTACAATCCCGCTAAGAACGGGGCCAAAGGGAACTTATGGCGATTAAGGTGCTCCTGTCAAAGAGCACCGGAACAAAGAAATAAACTCAATTGATACATGAAATCCTCAAATTATAGTCCACCCCCTTTGGTGTCCCAAGCTGTCACCTTTGGGATCGCCGGTTCCGGACCATAATAGGTGCATACAACTCATAGATAGGATCAAGAACATAGATATACTCATGAAAACACAAGTGGTTCAGATCTGAAAACATGGCACTCGGGCCAAAGTGACAAGCATTAAGAGCAACAAGTTGTAGCAAAGATGATAAACAACAAAATAGATGATAGGCAACATGCCCCCAACAATCTGACGAACTATTACATGATCAAACTCATCCAATCCCTACCCTCCCTTTTGCCTATAGCAGGGAATTACTCACACATGTGAAGAGAAGTCATGGAGGGAGGATGAATTGGTGATGGTGATGACGATGGCGACGATCTCCCCTCTCAGGAGGCCAATTCAACCTCCAGATTAGCCCTCCCGAGGAAGAGTAGAGGGTGGCGGCGGCTCCGCGACGGAAACTGGAAACGCGACTTCTGTTCTAGGGTTTGCCCGTCACGAGAATAAATAGGGGCATCGGTAGGGCACCAGAGGAGAGGGAGGCCCCCATGCGGCCAGCGGGCGTGGCCAGGGTTGGGGCCGCGCCAGCAGGGCGCCTGGAGCCCCTGTGGCTCCCCTCTGGCCCCACTTCTGGTCCGTGGAAGCTTCGGGTGCGTGGATTTTTCCTGAATTTTTTGGGAATTTTCCGAGATACCTAAAAATCCATTTTCCTGCACACAATAAAACCATACACGCAGCTCTGCTGAAAACAGCGTCAGTCCGGGTTAGTTTAGTTCAAATCATGCAAGAATGAGGGAAAACAATAGCAAAAGTGTTTGGAAAAGTAGATAAGTTTGAGACGTATTAGATGTGCTGTTGCCACAATGGGGAAAACAATTGTGCTTGTAACCGCGGTTGCAAGGATTGTTTACTTTACGCAAAGTGCTTTTTAATGCAGTTGTCTGTTACTTTGGGTGGGGCTCGCAACTTAATACCAGCGAGATGTTCTGGATAGATATCTCAAGGTGGATTATTAGTAGTAGATGCAGTTGGATTTCGGTCTACTTATTTTGGCATACCACCCATGCTTTTGAGCCTCGTCCTTTCTTTGTAGCATAGTTAGCATTGCGACGCATTTTTAATCCTGTCAATTGTCCAACTGTGATTTGTTTACCTCGCATAGCAGTTTTATCGTCTTTTGGGAGAGAGACATCACTAGTGAACATCACGGGACCCCGGTCCACATTCTCATCACTGTTTACACACTCTTTTATTTTCCTGCTTTCACTTTCTAGCTGCTATCACCATTATCATTGTCCCTTGCGTTTGATTCTTTGTAAACAACAAGGCCGGAGAGATTGACAACCTCTTTGTACTCGTTGGGAGAATAGTTAAGAGAGCAGTATCTCAAACGGCGCGTTGCTCGCTTCACCACCTACTTATCATTATCGGAGTCCTACTGGATTGATTACCTTGGTATCTTCACCGAGGGAAATTTGCCGCTAAACTACATCTCACCTTCCACTTGGGGTAACCAACGAGGAGAGACCATCAGTCATTGATATAAAATAACTAATATAAGGACATCAGTTTTGGTGATTTCTTTATTAACCACATAAATAATCATCATTATTTGAGTAATCCTTTTAAATATGGAACTCCTTTACCTGGTAGTACCATGTGATTCCAACGATTTCAAGTCATAGAGTGACTTCTGGAGTTCTACGCAAAACATGTTTCTATTTCTTTTTGGATTCGAAATCATAAGCCCTTGAGGGACTTCAATATAGATTTCCGAAACGAGTGACTCATATTATTATGTAGTCAATTCATCCATTAACTGCATGGATAATATTATTGTTACTGCCAATGATATTTATTATCGAAACATAATTCAATTCATACCAAGAGGGTATGTCACATCATAATAGATGTCGGGTCTCTGCGTGAACCCTTTTCCTACAAGCCTCGCTTCCTCACCGCCTTATTGACCTTGTCTATGAATGAGAAGTTTGTAGTATTCCATATGGAAGATACTTATGAGGAGTAGGTATTACTGCGGTACATACCACTCATGTCCTAAGCAAGTGCAATTCTTCCTTACTTGCTTCCTTTTATGTGAACCAATATGTATGCAAGAGACATTCTACCATGGAGTTTGGTTCAGGGCCCAAAAGGTTTTAGCAAAATTGAGAAGTAATATATGTCGACAAATGTAGTATTTATATTATATGATTCAGATGGAATCAATGAAATTTGTGGATAATATTTTTATTCGTAACAATTCATTGTGATTTCATATAACAATGGAGTAAATGTGACATCCTAGATTTTGGAACTTTCTTTTTCCAAAAACTTTTCTGACTTATTTTTGGATTTGCTATTGGATTTGATTTTGATCACCTCTTTGGACTTGAAACTTGAGCATATTTTCTTTCCATGCTCAAGTGGACCTTGAATCCAAGCCTCTCCCATGTCATTCCATGGAACCATCCCATCCAAGCCACCATTTTATTCAAACCATATATTCCTTTTCCAATAAAAGGGATATTCCTATTATTTGAGGTTTGTGAAGCAACCCATATTTTTATTTCTCCATAAATCCCCAAATAATTCCCACATTCTCTTGACATCATATATTGACAAATTCTCCAAAAACATTGCATGGCCCAAGTGGATTTTTCATCTAGAAAAATTCATTTGTCTGTGGGGGCAGAATGGAGCTTTGTGAAGGGAGTGCTATTTTTCTGGATCCATTGCTGGTGAAACTTTTTTGTGCAATCTCATATGATCATATCATTAGCCTACACCAAATTACACCACCAATTACTTTTTCAAACTCCCACAATAAATTCCCAAAGTTTTGGTGCAGAAAGGGGCATTGTGAAGGAAGTGCATGATGGGGGAACCCATTTTCCTTGAAACCCTTTGTGCCTATTCCCACACCAAAATGACTCCACTAAGCCAAGTTTGAGCCAAATCCCATCACCCATGTGTGTGCATCATCATGATTAAGTTTCTGGTCAGCAGGGCACCTTGTGAAGCAAGTGATATCTAGGCTTGTCCAATGGCCATGAAATTTTACACACATGTGAACACCACCAAATAACCTCCCTCCACAAATTTTCAGCCAATTCCACCACACCATTGATATGCTAGCTTCAACTTTTCACTCTTGCCTATTTGGACATTTGCAAAGGAGGTACTAACTACATTGCTCCATTTGGTGTGAAACATGGTACATATACTCACCCTGGTGTATGATTAAGCTCAGCCAAAAATCATGCACAGGGGAGCTATTTGCAAGCCATGACACAGTACAAACACCTTCAGCTCCCATATCACATTTGCAAAGGAAGTACCATGTGCATTGACCCATTTGACCCAAACTTTCCAGATCACTAGTCCTTCCTATCCTAAGCCCAGAAGACAACCTGGAACCACCCCAATCCCCACCATGTGAGCCCAGCTTGCCTTCCAACTTTGATGTATCCAACTGTTCCTTGAGATAGAGCTCACCACAGTTTCCCATGTGACCAACCAAGGAAACCACTGTGATCAGCACTCAAAGGAGAAGCCCCTGGACACCTTTGGCCACGTTGGAACCCCCCCTCCGTTGCACCTCCCCAGGGTGGCCACGCCCTGGCATGTAATCGGCATGCTCTGGCCACGCCCGTCGCCCCTGATCTTGCCGAGCACGCGCGTTAGTAGCTCCCTTGTCCTCTTCTCGTTGTCTAGCCGCGCCGCAAGCCCTCTCACACGCGTCCACCTACCCGCACTCCCCTCGCCGGATTCGCTCCGCAGCTCGCCGCCAAGAGCATCCCTTGGCCACAGTGCGCCCGACCTGTCCCCATCACCATGGCCCCCTCTCCACGGCTGCGTGCTTCCCCTGCTCCCACGTGATCCCCTAAAACTCCCCAGAAGCCCCTCGAACCCTGCCAGCTAGCCCACGCCGTGGCCGTTTCCCTTTGGCGGCCACCGCCACGGGCATCGTTGCCCTCCTATAAGAATGGTGTGCCCCGAGCCCTTTGAGCACATCCAGTAGCTCCTCCGCAATCTCCTAGTCCCCCCCCCCCACACTCAATTTTGCACCAGAGCCCCTCTCCGCCGGCCACGGCCGCCATTGCCGCCGACGGCCTCCGCTCCAATTCAAGCTCCCGAAGTCCTCCTCTCGCCCCTGGACCACACCTGCGCTCCTGCCTAACCACCCCTCTGCCTCGCCGCCTTCTAAGCCCTCGCCGCAGCCCCGCCCCAGTCGCCTAGCCGAGTCCCTTGGCATCCGTAGCCGTCGTCCGTCCGGCCGAGGTGCTCGCCGGTCCCGGAAGCTTCCCGGTCCAGCGCGACAACCTACGGGTGCGGCGTGGACAGCCCCTTCCGCGCGAGCCGGACGTCGCGCCTCCTGTCGCCGGCGCCGGGCCGGCCGATGTGCCCCTGCCTCCCTTGTTCTCTGTCGCGGCAAGAAGAAGAAGGAATCAGAGGACGTGGAAAGGAGAGACTGACCAGCGGGCCCCGCTCATCAGCACCCCAGGCCCGTTTTGTTTCAGTGGTGGCGGTTTTCCAAAAGTACGCTTTCCCACCTAGAAAGCGCACTCCAGAAAAACCTTAGCCTAAAATAGAAGGCTCATTTTCCTCTTCTTCAGCCTGAAATACGCTTTCTCCACACCGAAAGCGTATTTCTGCCAAAACCAGCCCCCGATATTCTCCACCTCGTATCTCCGCAACCGTAAGTCCAAACGAGGCGATTCTTTTTTCGTTGTTTTCGTATTGAGCTCCTCTTCAGTTTGGCATAGGTTTCATGCCATGTTTTTATGTTGTTATTTGCTGGTCAAACGAAAGTGGAGTTTGACCCATTTTCCTCCGTGCCTTTTTATGAAATCGTTTCAGGGATTTTGTGGTGTTGAAGACCAGGAGTTTTCCCTACACCTTGTTGGTGAAGGAAAGCCACAACCTCTTTTGCACCTTCATAAAGCTTTGACGTTCTTTAAAAATGCTTTAACCTTCGGTGATACAACTTTCGTGCTATGCCTTGATCATGTTGTTTTGATTACCGTATAACCATGCTATATCCATGATATGCTTGAAACCATGATGATCATGATATGTCGTTGTTATGTTATGTTTATGCTCTGATCATGTCATCACTATGCTATGCTTGTATGCACCGTAATCTCCACCGTGCTCATGATAATGCTAGATGTTAATATCATGTTGATCATCCTTAACCCGGTTAAGTTAATCATATAAACATGCTTGAAATGATTCAACTATAACTGTACCTTGGATGGTTCCCCATGTATTGCATGATAATGTTATATGAATGCTCATATTGCACATGATGCTTGTGGTTGCTGTTGAAGACATGGTCCATGCCAAGTTGATCAGGTGCCGCCGAACTGAGCTTATCTGGTGCAGCCACACTCGCCTGTATGGGAAGGCCTTGGCTCGGGCTATCGGTGGGTTCTCTTATGCGTATCACCAAGTAGGGAAGGCTATGCGCGCGCGGACTACCCTGATCAGGTAGGCGGCGGTAGTCTTGAGATCCAGGTATGTTTTGCGCGCAGTCCCCGATTGGGACAAAATTTATGGACCGTGCGATGGTCAGTTGCCATGCGATGGATGGTGTGTCTGGAGGACACCGGGCTACCCAAGGCATGTCTTGAGAAGTGTGTCGGGTGATACGGTAAGGGGAGTCACCGGTAGAACGGTCATTGTTGGAGAAATCCTAGTCCATTCCTGGGAGACGTTCCAAGGTACTGGATGGAGGAGGGACTCCATAGTGTGGGTAAAGTGCACAAACTCTGTAGAATCAAAAATCTATTCGAATAGCCGAGTCTAGACACAGTTCACAGTAGGTCACACGTGATCAACATGAGTTTGGTTGCATGAGCATGGTAAGTGGATATGATGGCTGGATTGGTTGGGTGGTAACAGAGGACACTTAAACCGTTGAATGATCGTGCGACGATCCAGGTATGTTGATGGTCATGCGATGACCGGTGCTTGAGTCGGCAAGGACTCCGAGGTAAGCGACATGATCGTGCGGTGATCATGTGGGGTCCATGTGACCTTAAACGATGATTGATGGTGCACTAGTCTTAATGTTGATAAAATTCTGATAATATACTGATGATATGCTTGATGATTATCTGCTTGCATGATGTTCATTAATATACTTTAACCTGTATGCCATGTTATTTTTTTGCCTTGGTGCATGGTTGTTGCGAGCTTGCAAGTACATTCGATGTACTGACCTGGCGTGTCATGCCAGATTTGCAGGCCGTTCTTTGGACGCGTAGGAAGACGTTCCTGGTGTTTGCGAGCTAGGAGGTGTCCCAGCCAGTGTCCCTGTGGAGTGGAGTTCATCACCGCGGTCGTTGTTCCGCTACCGAGTTATATTCCGCTGCTAGAGAGTTAGTTTTCTGCTTGATGTAGATCTGTGGCGAGCTTGAGGAGCAAGCTTGTTCTCTGTCTCGCTCCGCCAGAGTTTTAATAAACCCTTTGTACCCGTTAATTTATTAATAGAAAGTTGTTCAGTTCTATATCAAGCAGTGTCGTGTTCCAGAAGACTTGATCTCTGGGCTGGAGCATGGGGCGTTCCGGTCCTCTGAGCTAGAGTTAACGCTTGGTATTAGATCACGACTGGTTGTTGGACCCGCTAGCCCGCGCGAACGTTAGATTAACGTTAGAGCTAGAGTTATAGCTTGCTTATATGATGTATTTGATTGCAGCATATAGATCACCTCCTTTTCGCTAACAGGCTGTTTGATGATTGTAGATGGCGGAGTATCCACTCGACCACCTATCCTCCCCCTCACCAACCAGCTTCGCCTATCTGCTCGCCGACGTTTGGTGGACTCTCTACCCCAATGGACCAGGGTTCTGTCCTCGAGGGTTTCGGGACGAGAGGGATATATAGGCGAAGGGGGGCAGCCAGAGGTGGACCAGGGGCCCCAGGCGCCCCCCTGGCGCTGCCTAGGGGGTGGCCGCCTGGGCCACCCCTGGCTCCCCTCTGGCCCCACTTTGGCTCTTCCTGAAGCTTCCTGTACGCTGATTTTTCCTATATTTTTCCCGGAATTTTTCTGGTACTTTAAGTAATGGGAAAACCTAAAATACAAAAACAGCAGAAAACAGGAACTGGCACTGGGGTGCAGTGAGTTAATAGGTTAGTCCAAATATGATCAAAAGTGTATGGAAGTGCATCAATATCATAGCAATATCACACAAAATATGCATGGAGCAAGCAGAAATTATAGATACTTTTGGACGTATCAGCTGCTGCTATGGGTTCCACCGAGAACACCAAGTTGTGTGACTTCACTAGTCATAACAACAGTGACTTTATCTGCACTCCTATTGCTCCACCTGCCACTTCAGCACCTTCTTAAGAGATTAAACCTGATTTGCTGAACCTTGTTATGAAAGATCAATTCTCCGGTGCTGGAGATGATGCTGCTTTGCACTTAAATAATTTTGTTGAGCTCTGTGATATGCAAAAGTACAAAGAAGTATATGGTGATATCGTTAAGCTTAAGCTTTTTCCTTTATCCTTGAGAGGAGGAGCTAAAATCTGGTTTCAATCCTTGCCTAGGAATCGCATAGATTCTTGGGATAAGTGCAAGGATGCTTTTATTGGGAAGTGCTACCCCCTAGCTAAGATTATCCAATTGAGGAGTAATATTATGAATTTTAAGCAATTGGATAATGAGCATGTTTCCCAAGCTTGGGACCGCATGAAATATCTTGTTAAGAATTGCCCTACGCATGGTTTGACTACTTGGATGGTTATCCAAACTTTTTATGCAGGCTTGAACTTTACCTCGCGAAACTTGCTAGATTCGGCCGCGGGAGGAACCTTTATGTCAACAACGCTTGGTGCTGCCACAAAACTACTCGATGAGATGATGACCAACTATTCCCAATGGCACACCAAAAGAGCTCCAACAGGTAGGAAGGTAAACTCTGTCGAGGAGATCTCCTCCCTAAATGAAAAAGTTGACTTGATTATGTCTCTACTTACCAAGCAATCTCCTATTGATCCTCATGATGTTCCTTTAAATTATTTGATTGCTCAAGATCAAGTAGATGTGAACTTTATCTCTAGAAAAAACTTCAATAACAATGCTTATAGGAGTAATTTTGGTAGTAATCCTAGACCGTTCCCCTCCGATAACTATGGGAACAACAACACTTATCCTAGCACCAGAAAATCTACCCCTAGAGATAGAGACATGCCTAGTTATGAGAAACTTTTGGAAATAGAGAAGGCCACTAAGAACTACATGCATACCCAATATGAACAAAATAGGAACTTCTCTAGACAATTACATGAGCATACTTCTATCTTGCAAGACATTGGTAGACAACTGGAGAGTCTGAACATTGAGATTTCTAACCTTCAGACTAGGCTCACCACCACGGAAACCCAAGTTTCCAATATGTCTCACACATAGGCTACTTTGATAAACCAAATGGCAGCTAAACCTGAAGTGGTTTCGACTATAAAGGAGGAAGAAGATAGAATTAAGAGCCTTCCTACACACCATACCGTTGCTACTATCCAAGTTGTTGAGGATATCCGAACTCTTAGCACCCAATGCACCCCTAGTCCCATAGGACCTATTAATGGTGATGCTATGACCTCAACCGTAGAAGAAGAAACTCCTATGACTATAGAAGCTACCAAAGAAGTGAGCCTAAAGGACACCACTACCACTTTACTTGATAGTAGTGACCGTGATTTTGATAATTGCACACTTCCTGAAGTTATTGGTTTCCTTTACAAGATGTCTAGAGATCCCCACACTAGCACACTTAATCTTGCCTTCACGGAGCATATCACTAATGCTCTCATTAAATCTAGGGAGGAGAAGATTAGGGTAGAAGCATCCATACCTAGAAAGCTAGAAGATGGTTGGGATCCTATGATTAAAATTAAGTTGAATAACTTCTCATGCTATGCTTTATGTGATGTTGGAGCTAGTACCTCCGTTATGCCCAAAAGAATGTATGATATGTTTGAATTAAAACCTTTTGATCCTTGTTCTTTTGGTGTTCGTCTTGTTGACTCTTCCGTAAAGAAATCTTTGGGGAAGATCGATGATGTTCTTATCATTGTCAATGAAAATTATGTTCCCATTGATTTTACTATTATGGACATTGAATGTGAACCATCATGTCCAATTATTTTGGGACGCCCTTTTCTTCGCACCGTTGGTGCTGTCATTGATATGAAAGAAGGGAATATAAAATTCCAATTCGCTCTCAAGAAAGGGATGGAACACTTCCCTAGAAAGAAGATTAAGTTACCTTTTGAGTCCGTTACACGGGATAGCTATTCTCTTACTCTTGATAAAACTTGATTTTCTCTTTTTGCATCATGCCTAGCTTAAAGGCATAAAAGAACGGGCTTTTGGGAGGCAGCCCAACGAATTAGGTTTATTTTGCTTTTGTTGTGTCTTGATGTTTGTTACTACAGTAGCAACATCATTGTATCTTTACTTTTCAGCTTTGTGCCAAGTTTAGCCTCCAATTGCAAGAAAGTTCAAAAGTTGTGACGTGTTGTTTAGAAAACAGATTCTGTCTTTGGAAAGAAAAATTTGAATAAAATCACCAGATCATCTTTTTTATCTGAATGTTTTTGACAGCGTGCTCTATTTAATTGGATTTCGAGCGTCTATTCTGAGTTTTTTTATTTGAGTTGCAGAAGTGTCCCAAAAAAATTATTTACTACCTGCTGGTCTGTTTTTCACAGATTCTGTCCTGTTTTGCCTTTTCTTCGTTTTGCAAATCTTAAGCTTGCTTTTTTTTTGCAAAAACTTTTTAGCGATCTTGAGAAACAGTAGCTCTTCAAGAATATCCTTATTTCCAGTAGAGAAAAATTATTTCATTGTGGGTACTAACCTCGCTAATCAGATTATGATGAGTTATGTATGAAGGGAGTTTTCAAGTGCGCGAGGGAAGATGATAAAAGAAGATTCAGCAGGGTCAAACGCTCAAGCTTGTGGATGCCCCCGTGCATCCCCAAAAAATATCTATCTATTATATAATTAAAACAAGAGACAAACAAGCTATGACGTTCGTCCGCATATAATAAATTATCTTGATCGTCGATTTCAGATATTAACGGTTAAGATTTATCAGATGTAGCGTTACATACAAAAAAGTCATGTACACACAATTGGACATGTCACGTACAAAATTAGTTCTATTCGTTTTTGAGTCATATATGCCTTCCTATTGAAAAGTCTTTTCGATTAAGGTTCATTTTTTTCCTTTGAGATGAGACCTAAACGTAAGATAGTACTACTTGCATACTAGGGATGCCAATTGGAAGGAATAGTACGAGCCCCCCACAAAAAAGGAAAGAGTCCGAGTAAATTATTGCATGATGATGTCATCTATGATTGTAGCGTAAATTAGGATGAAAATTCTAATTTTTACCACTAAAAGAAATTCAAACTAGACTCCAAGTGCTTCACGTTAGGATGATAAACTTTTGCCTATCCAATGTGGAATTTTTTTCTTAATCTAGATAACAATATAAATATGTACGTATACAACACAAGGTTGGGCAAAACAAATTACTACCAAAATACCTTTTATGAATTATAATGATACAATATTGTATCTTTACAATAGAAGGTTAGCAGCAAAAAATGTTGAACGGGCAGTTGAGAATCAAACTACATGAATATCTAGGAGCCAATAATTTATATTTCGATTTTTACAAAAAAAAAAGTTAAGCATGACGTGTGTTCTTATTAACATAGTTCATAATCTAGATATTAATAGAAAGAAAAGGAGCATGGGAATGCTTTAGTGTAAATTAACCTTTTTCAAGAAAAATAGTCATGAGAAGGACCACATGAAAGTATATAAAAAATACGGTATTTTGCCAATATATTAGGCCCACAAGTAAAAAAATACTCAATGTTTTAAATTATGCACACTGATATACGCAAAATCATATGCATTGGGCATGTAAGAATCATATTGTCCGGAAATACTTTTATGCCATATCATTTAACTATTTATTTGACCTATTATAAATTAATATCATAACCTAAAATTATGGATTGGAACTCGCAAATAATTAAATCTATGATATATTTTGGAAAATATTTAGCAACATAATTATATTAAGGGACGGACACTTAAAAATGTCATGCCAAAGTCAGCAACTCTAGGATAACCTATGAATATCCCCATAACATACACTCAACAAGTTTCATTTGAGATAGTAATTCTGCTGAAGAAAACTAATGGAGTATCGAGCAAAAATCAAGTAATATTTTATTTTTGGGCAGAAAAGAGGGTAATGAGAGATGGACACATAGAACAATTATAGAAAATATATATAGATGTAGAGTACGTATGAATATACCAATCATGTATGCTCAAGAGGGTTTATTTGCAGTAGCAATAGCACTAAACAGTCCAATGAAATGACGATACATCAAATCGAGGCAGATTTTATTTCTAGGAATAGATGAGGGTATCTAGAGAATGCGATAAAAGATGGATCAATAAAAAATGGACAACATAATTATGCAAACATGAGAGAATAAGGCATATGTGTTTATTCGCATGTACATGCATGCTAACATGTAGGGAAAAATATATCGTCATGAAGACATGTCATCGCGCACGTATGAGGAATCCAAGTATATCATGTCAATTTGGGTTGGTGATCTCAATGATAATATGATATCAAGGATCTAATGGAGGACGACCAAGTGATTGAGAAAATGAAAAAAAAACAATAGAAATTATGTATATTTATATTTTTGCGGAAATACTAGACATTATTTTGTCATATTTTGTTTGTATGATGGTTCCTAATTGTGATGGTTGAGGTTATAACTGAAGTTCAGAGGTATACATGTATTAGATACAAATAAACTTGATGGCATGCCTTTTAAAACGATTAAAATAGAAGTTGTTTGAGATAAAAACCAAAAATGATTAGATTCAAGCTAATTCACACATTTATATTTTGTACAACTTTTTATATTTTTTGGAGGTAAGGCCGATGTATAGATGAATATAATCGAATAGAAATTAACATCAAAGGACAAATTACTAACAGAAAAATACTAGCAATGAAAATATGTAATAAATCTACGAGCAAGAATGCACAAGCTACCACACCAGTAATGATGAGGCGTACAGAGGAAGAAACCATGTTCAAATGTAATACATAAATATCTAAATTTAGTTATTTGTGGAAGTTTACTCTATGATTTAAATGTCATAAAGAGTTATGGCTCCTTTGAGTTATTGCGGAAAAAAAGTTGACTAATCAAAAAATAGACCGAGAGCGAGAAGAATGAGTGTTGCCGAAATTTATTTGATTAAATGATAATATATTAATGCTATTCTATTGTCCAACAAAATAGTGTAAATATTGACCAACAATACTAACATTTTATAGGATATTCATATGAAAATAATGCAATTTTTTTGATCTGGAGAGGCTATCAAAATCTATAGTAGCATCCACACATGTCCTATCTAGCCGCGCAAATGCGCGGGTGACTCCGCTAGTTCTAGAAGACTCAAGCATCTAAGCTTGGGGATGCCCCCATGCATCCCCTTCTCCATGAACAATTATCAGTTCGTCTTTCGTTTCACTATATTTTTATCACTCCATGCGTTATGTGCTATGCTTGGAGCGTGTTGCTCTTTATTTCCTTTTTAGTTTTCTTTAGCTTTGCGTTCTGTTCATAACAAGTTAGAACCCAACTTTCTTTGTGTGGGAGAGAAACACGCTCCACTTCACCCTAGAACACAACATAGGATTTTCATGCTTATCTTTGTTGTGTGTGTTCTTTATCTTTTTCGTAGCTGCTGTCATGTTTAGCTCTTAGTTTTCATGCTTATCTTTTTAAGAGTTTTTTTTAGTTTGTTTCTGGAACTCTCTTGAGTTTTCATGTTTATCTTGTTTAGAGAGTTTGCCTGTTGCACTGAGTTTTGTGTCTTGACCTGAAGTAGGTAATTGAGCTTGCTATTCAATTGTAGTAGTAACTTGCAATAGTTTTGAGGTATTGCCATGAGTAATGTTTGAACTTTTGGTGTCAAGAGTTTATCCTATTAGTGATAGATGTCGTATTTTGGGCAATCCGTGTTTATTTTCGAAAAACCTACAAAATTAGTTGAGAACTTTAGCTACTAGATGGATCGCTAATCTTTGGAGGGATCGAATATTAGAGTACACTCACGTACCATGAGTCGAGGATGCGCAAGGATAACCAAACCCCCATACACTCCTCATCGGGGTACTTGTCTATTTGTGAACCTCCTAATTAGATTGAGAGTTACCGATAATAAGTGCATGAGTTCTTCGGACTAATGTGAGTATTCGAAAGTTGACACTTCCACCTAGCCATATTTTTCTAGCCTCTTCGGTACCGTGCATTGCCCTTTCTCACCTCGAGAGTTGGCGCATACTTCGTCGGTGCATCCAAATCCTTGGCACGATACGCTCTGTCATCATAAGCCTCATTATATCCTTCCTCAAAACAGCCACCATACCTACCTATCAAGGCATTTCCATAGCCTTTACGAGATACATTGCCATGCAACATCCACCTTCTCATGACTTGATCTTCATGTCATACATGCTTTTGCTTGATCGATGAGCCGCATGCTAGTTGGGCCTTGCCCTAATCATTGCTACATGATGCGGTAGTATTATTGCATATCCTGCTACACTAGCTTGAGTGAAAGAAACATGAGTCTAGGGGATGTGTTGTTGCCACAAGGGAGAAAACAACGGTGCTTGTACTTGCGCACTACTAGGGAATACCCTTTTAGTGGCGTCCTTTTTTTGTGTTTAGTGGCGCATTATGGATGCGCCACTAACTACAAGCCACTAATAAGGGCTTAGAGGTGGCGCATTCTAGATGCGCCACCCCTAAGGCCCTTAGGCGTGGAGCATCTCAGAATGCGCCACCTATAAGCTCTTAGGGGTGGCGCATTCTGGTATGCCCCACGCCTAAGGTTCCTTAGGGGTGGCGCATTCCCAGTACGCTACTAAAGCCAGACAAAATGCACCACTAAATGGGTACGTTATAGAAAACAAAACAAAAAATATTACAGAAAAGAATAAAAACATTACAGATATTTTTATTATATTACAGAAATGCAAAATAAAATATTACAATGAGCTCAACAATTATTGATACAAAAGAATTGCATTATAATTCTTATTACAAAGATTTACAAAGGTTTAGAGGCCAACAAGATTCACATGATTACATCCATCACAATATTACAATGAGTCTAACAATTATTGAAAACATAAAGCTACTTTCGTCATCATCTCTTGTTTTCTCTTCAACATGCACAAAACAAAGATTTAGAGGTCACATCCATATGAATTTATAGCAACGGACAACAACGCAATATAGCATCTATTCTTATCAACAACATAAAGCAAGTCGATCAATGGCCAGGAGCATGCACATATGCATAAAAATGCATATGCAGTGACCTTTATACACAAAGAGCACCAAGAGTATTTGACACTACCATCTACTACACAAAGAGTACATCCAAATTACATGTAGGGCACACATTCATCAAACGACTGCCATATATAACATAAATTGTTCAATTGTTCTGACTCGGCTTGGGGAATGGGCGGCATCCTTCTTTCGTCATGAAAGGCCTTGTGTCACACAAGGCATTTAGGCGGACTTCTATCTCCCCATTGGATGGCGCAATGTTGGAGTGGAAGATCGACCCCCTCATTTGTACTTCATGACGGATGATAGTCGCCATCTGCGCTTGGATGTGAAAGAACTCCTCCTTAAGATTTGCATCGGCGATTTCCACCTTCCTTTCGGCCCACATGCTCTGAGATGACTTGGCAGCGTAAGGTTGCGTTGTTCCTGTACAATCGCCCTCATGTGATGAAGGGCGTAGTACGCATCCCTCACACTGCTAGCCGGCTGCTTGACGCACGGGAACTGCGTTACGTAGTTGAACACGTTCACGTCAGGCTGATTCTTCCTGAACTTGTGCTTCACCATCTTGCCTCCGGCTTTTATGTAGCCGGCGAGAGCATCATCCAAAACTCTCATGATATACTTGTAATCTTTCTTCTTCACACTCCCCGAGTCTAAATACACGGCATGCGAGTGCTGCGGTGAAAAGCAGATGAGCACGCAATCTAGATCCTCACTGCATAATTAAAACAATCCAAAAGGAATGTTGGAAGAGGACAATGGAAAGCTAAGAAAGCATATATGCTACGCCGGCGAGCGAATGACTTACTTGGGAGAGTATGTCATAAGAAATGAATCCTTGTCGGCGTTCTGTAGCATGAAGTCTGTGATGTACCCCGCCGCGAGAGTCGTGTCCCCGTCGTCCATCAAGATGCTTTCACGCATGTAGAAGGGGTCCAATATCGCGACACTCGGGGTCTTATCTCTCCTAATACTCATTGAAAGGCTGAGCGAGAACAGACGGATAAGGCTATGGTCCAGCCGCTTGAGATGGTACAAATTAAAGACCTCCGAAAACCGCAGGATTATCATATCCGTGGGGATAGTGTTGATGAAGCCCATGTTGAGTGGCACCTCGGCGATGAAAACCGGGTACGAGGGATTCTCTTCTCGAAGAACAATCTTCTCTAATGCCATAATACTGTGATGCACACTCTGCATATCCGAAGTTGCAAGGTCGAGCATGTCCTTAGGTAGCGTCGCCCTACCAGCCACATGGATTTCAAACGAGAGATCCTTGGGTCTTGGTGGCCCGTCCTGAGCCCGGATCGGCATCGAAGGTTGGCTACTCGAAGTGATGCTCTTCTTTCTTTTCCGTCCCTTCTTCTTTTCTGATTTCGAGCAGTCGTCGGCCTTTATCTGCTCAGTGGCCACCTTATGGAGTGTGGACGGGCTGAGAATAGATCTCGTTGTGGCATCTGCTTGAGGCTCGGTGAAGGCGCAAGCTGCTGGAGACATCTCCAGAGAAGCAGCGAAGAGACGCGTGGAGCAAGCAGGCTTCGCCGCAGGATCAGCTGGACCGCGAGCTTCCTCGTCATGCTGATAGGCTCCTTCAGCAGGAGGCATGAATAAGTCATCAGCATCATACAAAGTATTGATGAACTGGTCGGCGTTGATATCATCATCAAGATCATCGTCTTCTTGTTGTGCGCCGATGGGATCATTTGGCGCCGACACGATGACTAGCGGTGTTGTCCTAGGTGTGGTGCCTCTTTCCCCCGTCATTAAACGCATTTGGGTCTTCGGCCGTAGGCATATTTGGCCGAAATAGTCACTGAGGACTGTCGGCTCGTCCTCATCGTATCCGGGGGGTTGAATGGGAGTTTCAACTCTCTCGTAGCCCGAAATCACGAGAGAGATTTGAACCCTATGCATCTCCGGTGCCATCGGCATATTGTGCATGATTCGATTTTGTGGTTGAATGATTTTACCTTTGGCAACATCCTTCAACTCGCCGTCCACGACTTGTAATAGAATGCATGGAGTGTCCTCCTGCGAAAGAGATATATGCATGTAGGGCATCAGAGAGATTCCACTAAAAATGCAAGGAGATGAAGCCCTCTTTTGAGTTGCAGACGCTTATAGTTACCTTGAGGGCGTCGAGGTCGGCCAGTGAAGAGACCCCGCCGATGACGGCGGGCATGCAAGAGACGGAGGGCGTCCTGCCTCCCGTGGCGTCGGTCGCCCTATTTGCGCTGCCGCCGGGTGCATTATTGTTATGCCCCAGTTGATCGATCGTGGCTGGAGGAGTTACCATCACGTCCCGCGCCGCCGCCGCGGTGTTGGCGGCCGGAGTCACCAATATGTCGGGAGTCGGTGCGGGAGCCACCACTACGGCGGGAGTCGGGACTGTAGGCGCCCCGGTGCCCGAGTTGCCGTCGACCATGCTGGGGACCGGTATGAGCCCTTGTCCACCACGCGCTTGCCAATTCGCGAGTGACTGCATCATACCTGGAAGGAGAGCGTTCATCGTCTTCGCCACTTCGTCCTGGACAAGCTGCGGAAGCATGTTCACCTTCTCCTCCAGTCCACGAACATAAGCGGCGTCTTCTTCGGTCCTTCTCGCCTTGCGCCCCCTCCAACCGGACTGCTCCGCCGGTTTTCCATAATATTCGGACCAATTTAGGTCCGAACCAAAGCCGACCACATGGCCGGCTGACGATGGCTTCGCCGTCACGTCGTCAAACTTCTTGACCTTGTTCAACGCCCTGTTAAAGGCGTTGTCCCACGGGCCGGCCGGCTTAACCGACGACTCCTACGATTAGGCGATTTTCATTTCCGCTTGCTGCAGAAAGAATGTGAAACACTAAGAAATTGTGAACTTCACTCGAGAATTCAATCGACAAGGTCGCGTGGTAAACTACTTACCACGGCAGTCGTAAACTCCTGAATCTTAGGATCGATAATTATTTTCGAGGTTGCTTTGTCCTTATAGCTCCGGGCCCTCACAAAGAATTCGGTCTGCGGATCATCTTTGTATGGCTGGAAGGGGTTAGGTATGCCCGCAGCGGCGTACTCGGCATCCTCCTTGTCCCATTTAGGCTTGGAACTTTTGTAACCACCAGCTCCAAGACGGTGGTTACCTATGACCTGCTACCGCATGGCCTTGCCCTTTGCACTCGCGGCCTTGGCTTGCTCGGACTCACACCTAGCCTTGAAAAGGTTGTAGGTAGCTTCGTCGATCAACGGCTCTTTCTCCTTGAGCTCCTCCCAGGTTTTGTTCTTTTCAATAATTGCCCTCTTCACCCGGGTTTTCCAACTGGACAAGGCCTTGCTCATCTTCCTGAGGGCCCATGTGTTTACTTTGTTCCCTTTGAGTTTGGTGTTATCGTACGGCTCCGGAAACTTGTATAGTTCGTGCAGCTTGTTGATAAGAAGCTGACAATAATGAATATTCTCATGACTCCTGAGGTTAATCGTGGTGATCGGCACGGTGTTGCGGAGGATCGCCGCGACTTGACGGCCGTACCCTTCAGAAATTTTTTTGGACTGTTTAGGAATCCCGACGGCGGTCACAACAGTAAACTCTTGCCTGATGCGCCGACCTTGGTCGGTTTCCGATTCCTCTTCTTCGACTGGGTACCATCTATGTTGGAGCCACCGGTCCCATAATCCTAGCCGATGTTCCTCTCGCCGTCTGTCGTACCGGCCTCCTCCTCCAAGTCATCATCCGATGAGTCGGACTCCGACTCTATATCCTCCTCATACTCCTCCTCGCCCGGAGGTACTTCCTCTTCTCTCTGCTCCTCGACCTCCTCCTGGGAGTATTTCCAAAATTGCTTCCTTTTTTTCCCGGCTGAGAAGAAGGACCGGCGTCGGCTCCGGTCGACATGTTTGCACTAGTACAATATTAAAAATGCAACTACTTAATTAATTAGCACAATAAATAAATTCAACTACTCTCATGTTAAGAAAAATAGCAAAGGTACATCATGCACGAATTCACGGAAAAATTCGGCATGACCTTTGCTATTTTTTCGGCATGACCTTTGCTATTTTGCTTAACATGAGAGTGCCTCATTCTCAACCGAAACGGAAGTTAATCAACATTTCGGGAGAAAGGGGATAATGAGAGTCCTTGCACAACATATATATAGGCTAGCAAAATATTTAATAAGAACATATGCTATGCTTGCTAAGCAATGGCAGCAAGCAACAAAAATATTTAATAAGCATGAACTTAAGATGTAGGACATACACACACACATACACACACACACACAACACACACACACACACAGCACACACACACACACACCTCACATACACACACACACACACACAACACACACACTCACAGCACAGCACACACACACACACAGCAGAATCAATTTTTATTAAGCAACAAAGAGAAACAATAGCAAAAAAATCCTACAATTCTTATCAAATTATCTATCTCTCTCTCTCTATATATATATATATATAGCTCTCTCTCTATCTATTTGTGTTAAAACAGTGGCCTAGGCCAAAAAAAAAAGATAACCTCTAGTGATAACCATCTAACTATCTCTCTGTTTTGGAGAGCACCATGGCAATTTTGTGCACTAAGCAATAATCCTAGCAATTTTGTGCACCAAACAGTGGACAAACATGATGAGATAAACATGATGAGATCATGTAACAATGCCACATCAAAATATAAAACTATCGAAGAACAGATTCTACACTTGCTAGTTTCATCATTATGTTCATAAGAACAAATGCTTACCTACTGGTTTTTCTCCTCTCTCTTTTTTAATTTTTACTAAAGCATATAAGAGTCAAACCATAAAAGTAGATAAAAATGCTGAGATAAAACAGAAGATATTCCAACAGTAGATAAAAAATTATATTGCAAAGTTGTTCATGTCACAAACTTGCTACAAAATTTGAAAAAAATGCATAGTAGTTCTTTCATCTCATGTCATCTCAAAAGATTTTGTGAAATTTATTGATTTGCATGTTCAAACTTCATAGTATGATTTAAAGCACGGCATTTTCATATCAAAAACTGGGACTACACCTTGCAGAATTGTCATATCAAAAACTTCATAGTATGATTTAAAGCACATCATTTAAAGGACAACATTTTCATATCATCGAACACATGGTGGCCGTCTTCGAATTCGCATGGGTGAGGAGCAGCAGCAAAGGGTTGGATTCCACTGGGGACGGAGAAGTGGCAGGCGAGGGAGGGGAGGGAGAACAGGGGAAGGGGAGTACCTGGCTGGACGACGACAATGGCTCGAACGGCGGCGGCGGTTGCGCGGGGCGGCTCCGGTGTGGCGGCGCTAGGGCTCCGGTGCGGCGAGCGAATGGGGAATGGGCACGAGCGAATTGGGAATGGGCACGGGAAAGGGGAGGGGCCCTATGGAGGTTAAGGCTTAGGGGTGGCGCATTTCGCCAGAATGCGCCACCAACAGGTTTCTTATGCGTGGCGCATCTCGGCAAAATGCGCCATGCATAAGAAACCTGTTGGTGGCGCGTTCTGGCAAAATGCACCACCCCTAAGAGCACTTAGTGGCGCATTTCAGCAATATGCGCCACCCCTAAGCGTTTTTTATTTTTTATTAAATTTTAAACAATTATTTATTTATTTTTAATTAAAGTGAAACCATGTAAAAAATAATAATTATGGAGTATATTTTTCTATAAAAGTGGTCAAACTTTATTAAGATTGACTTTGACCAAATCTTATATGCGGAGTAAAAAGAAACGGAGGGAGTACTTGCTCTAACCGACCTTGAGAATGGTGCTTCGATTGTGTATCGTCGATGTTCATATTCTTCAAACTATGATCCAAACATAAGAATGTGATCATATCGATCCACGTACCATGCCTTAACCGTGTCGTCGCCGAACCAAGATCCACAAACACAAGGTGTAGCGGCATTTGGAAACATAACATTGTGATCATCAATTACAAAGTGCATATTAAATCCATGCATACAAAAAGAGATCATGAATTACAAAATATTTTTCTTAAATTTGGAGCTAGCTATCTAGCTATCGTTTCCTCACGATCTTCTTCTTGCCCTTGTTTGTCGTTGTAAGAGCAAGTTTTGCCCCCGAAGGTTTTGGACATTGTTAAACAAAGCAGAAGTGGAACTAATATTGTTTTCGAGTATAAACAGATTCTTAGGTTCCGAAGGAATGGAGTTTGCAACTAGAAGGTCGAAGGACAACTCACTGCAGTGAAGCTGCAGTCATATACCGAAAGCTTTGAAGAAAGACGACCCCTAAAAATGTCGTCGAAGGAGATGTTTCTCTCGAGTAAAAGAGCAACGAGGAGAAAGCTGAAGCTGATCGAAGACTTAGTCTTTTTGCTAAGTTTCTCTTTATTTCTTGAGTCGTAGGAAAAACCGTACTATTAAGAGGGGTTTGCTAGTTGAGATCTTTGTCGAAGTGAATCTGCTCTGCTCAACCAAAACCCACAAAAGCCTACCGAGAGAAATCTCACCGAGTCGAGCGAATAGCTCGAAGGCAAAGTCATTGCACTTCGTGCCTTCGAGAGAGAACTCGTTCGGTGAGTCAGCTTACTTGTTCCTCAAGTAAAGTTGCGCAGTGATTGGAATCCGACCGTTGTGGACACGCGTCAAGCGGTTGCATCGGGTCACTTCAGTCATTTTACCCATCCGGATCGCCAACTATAAATACCCCGCACCCACCCGCCAGTTCGGGTTGGCTGCTCCACTGAAGATTCTAAGACAGAAGTCTGAGAGCATCCCGAAGAGATTCATCGAGAGAAAACCTCCACCCAAGTCTGAGTTGAGTTGAGCAATTCACTATGACTTAGGTTGAGATTAGCCGATCTTTTTATCTTGGAGAACTGCAAGTCTCCTAGACGGTTAGGCGTCGCCTGTCAAGCAGTCGAAGAGAAATTGTCACTGCTGAAGGAAGTTTGTAAAGGTCTCGGAGATGTCCTGAATCATCTACCACGAGTGAAAACTGGACAAGCTCGAGGAGTTTGTTGCAGTGGAGAATAGGACGGAGAGAGTTTTGCTCCAGGTGTTAAATCACCAGTCCCTCCAACCAGACGTAGCACTTTGCAGAGTGTGAACTAGTTTACCAAACATCGCTGTGTCAGGCTCATTTTCCTTCTAGCATTTACTTCAAGCATTTACTCGTAGCCTGTTTGTCTTCGATGTGCTCTTTCGCTCCAAATCCTTTCGAGTCTTGCATTACCTTCGATACTGTATTTCCTTCGAGATGTCTTTAGTCCTACGATGTCTACATGATTTCCTTCTAAGTTCCTTAGAATTTTTAGAAGTGATCATTCACCCCCTCCCCCTCTGATCATTCTTGAGCTTTCAATTGGTATCAGAGCTAGGCACTCCCTACGCTCTGCGTATTTTGGTCTAACAACCTGGAGTGTTGTCAAGAATGTCGTTTGCAGCTGTTCGCTCGGGGGAACCAATCCCTATTTTCAATGGGAAGGACTATCCCTATTGGAAGGACAAAATGAAGAGGAATATCATGGCCATCAACTCTGCCGCTTGGGAAGTTGTCAAGAATGGTGTAACTGTCGAGGACACTGATGCCATCACTCCTGAAGAGGCTAAGAAGTTGTCCCTTGATGCTGAAGTCTGGGTATTCATCACAAATCATCTGATTCCTGAAAAATATCATGAGGTCAAGAATATTCCTTCGGCCAAAGGTGTTTGGGATTATCTCGAGAAGATTGGTGAAGGTGTCTCTACTCAGAAAGATGCTCGAATTGACACCCTTCGAAGCAAGTTCTATCGGTTCAAGAGGCACGAGGGAGAAAAAGTTTGTTCCATATACAGCAGACTCACTGCGCTGTCTAATGAACTGATTTCCCTCGGTGCAGATGATATTACCAATCGAATTATTGTCAGAACCTTGCTCCGTTCTCTTGATGATTCCTTCGATCACATTGTGCTGATGATTAAGGAAAGAACTGATTTCAAGGATATGGTTGCCGCTGATATTCTTGAAAGGCTTAATACTTTCGAAATGGAAGAAGATGAGAAGCGTGATGTCAATGGGAGTCGAAGAAAATCTCATGCACTGAAAGCCAGAGCTTCACATCACTCCTCTCCTGAAGCCAGTTCTGAATCTGCTGGTGCCTCTGATGACCCCGAGAACATTGGGAAAGATCTTGCACTGATAATGAGAAGATTCAATCGCTTTCAGAGAAGGAACTCCTCTTCACCGAAGAAAATCTATTCTTCAAGACATTCTAGCAATTCATCTCAGCATAGGTCATCATCAAAAAACTCATCTGCGAAAGATAACTGTTGTTACAAGTGCAAGAAGCCAGGTCACTTCATCGCTGATTGTCCTCTCTGGGAAATTGAACATAATTCAAAGCACTCTCACAGCAGCTCTTCGAGCAAGTCTTACAGATCGAGCAAAAATCACGATTCGAAGAGATATGATTCAAGGTCCAGAAAAGACAAGAAAGATGGTTCTGATGATGACAAGAAAAAGAAGTATCACAAGCATAGAGAGGGTTCTTCATCAAAATCTCATTCCTCTCGTCGAAAGAATTCGCACCGAGCTAAAGCCTATCTGGGTAAAGAGATGAACTCTGAAGAAGAAGCATCCGGTTCTGAAGCAGGATCAAAGTCAAGATCAGGTTCTGGTTCTGGTTCTGAATCTGATGGTGTTGCTGGGATAGCATTTGCCTCGAACAAGAATTCAAGTTCATTCTTCTCCAACCAGAGCAGTGAAGATGAATCTCCAGCTTACTGCTTCATGGCCAAGGCTAAGGTATCCTCATCTAAGAAATCCTACGATACTTCTGATGGATCTGCTTATGAAAGTGACTCTAGGATAAGCTATGCTAAACTTGCTAAAATTGCTTCTATCCAACAAGATGAGCTAGATTCTCTAAGTGAAACTATTCAAAAATCTGAGACTCTGTTGATCAATGAGATTGAGAAGGGTCAAACTTTGACTAACGAGCATGTTGCTCTGAAGGAAAAGTATGATGAGCTTTCCTCTCGGCATGAACTTCTCTCAGTGGACTACGAGAAGCTAACCTACGAATTCCTTCAAAGGAAAATGGCTCTCGAGAAACTGAGAGAGGCTAATGAAGAGTTGGAAAGTGTAAATCTCACTCTCATGGCTCAACAGGGCTCAGAAGATAAAAATGAATCTGTTTCACCTTGCATGACTTGTTTGGAACGAAGTAAAATTGAGTCTATTTCTGAGAGATCGAAAGGAAAGCAACCTATTGTTATCGATGATACTAACCCCTCGAACGAGGAAAACATTACCGAGGAACTCCTCAGGTTGAAGAATTTATTTGAAACAGGCATGTTCAAAAGTGTGCAGGGACACCAGTACTTATGTGATATCCTTCGAAAGGCTCTTCTTCACAGAAATCCTCGTAACGAAGGAGTTGGCTTCGAAAGGAAAATCAATCCTGATGGAACCTACTGGGAACCCGAGCAGTATCCTAAAACTGTCTGGGTTCTTGCGAAAGAAAAGCCCATTGATATTTCTAACCTTTCAGGTTTCAGTTGCAAAATTGACAAAGCTATTGTTGATGAATCACTTGATTCTGACTACAAGCTTGTCAAAGATCAGGAAGGAAAGGTGTCGGCTGAGTTCGTTGGTACTCCTCCAAAGAATGGCTTTTATAAGCGACAGATTTGGGTTCGCAAATCTCTCGTAGAAAAACTACCCCCTAACCATTCTATGCAGGGAAAATCCTCGGTACCACCGAATCACTACTATTCTCTCGAGGATAGAAATGAACCCTTGGTGCCTGCTTCAAATGTTCCCCAGAAGGATTACTATCGAATAGATAGAAATGTTTATCGCCATCGTGACAATAGCACCAAAGTTGCCATTACCCATCGTTACTCTAACCCCTCATCGAGGAATTATATTTATGGTGTGCTTGATGGTCCTAATCGACAATGCAATCCTGTTCGATATAATATTGCTGCCCCATCTAGCTCTACTATGCCTTCTAAGTCACCTGCTCGTTTGTGGGTGGTTAAGAAGAACTAATTCTTCTGCAGGGCTATGTCTCCGGTGGATCCGAATGGGTCATGGATAGTGGATGTACAAATCATATGACCGGAGACAAAGATTTGTTCACCGAAGAAAAACTGTCTGAATCTTCACAAAAATACATTACCTTCGGTGACAACAACAAAGGGAAAGTACTTGGTTTGGGTAAAGTTGCAATATCGAAAGACAAGCACATTGATAAGGTTTTGCTTGTACAATCTCTAGGATATAATCTTATGTCTATATCGAAACTTTGTGATATGGGTATGCTTGTACTGTTTTCTGCGTCTCGTTGTGTTGTCTTTTCACAGGACGATTATTCCTTCGTGTTCGAAGGATATCGCAAGGGTGATCTTTACGTCGTTGATTTTTCTTCGGGACCTGCTGTGTCCACATGTTTAATGGCCAAAGCCACTTCTGGTTGGTTATGGCACCGAAGACTTGGTCATGCAGGGATGAAAAATCTTCAAACTCTTATCTCGAAGAAGAACATCGTTGGAATTGATAATGTAAAATTCGATAAAGATCGTCTATGCAGTGCCTGTGAAGCAGGAAAGATTGCCAAGAAACATCACTCTGCAAAAACCGTCATGACTACTACTCGTCCTCTTGAATTACTTCATATGGATTTATTCGGTCCTCAAAATTATGCTAGTCTTGGAGGTAACAAGTATGGTCTGGTTATTGTTGATGATTTCTCTCGATATACCTGGGTTTTCTTTCTAGATAACAAGAGCAAGGTTGTTGAAATTTTCAAAACTTTCGCAAAGAGAGCTCAAACTGAATATGAATTATCTCTCAAGCATATCAGAAGTGATAATGGTACAGAATTCAAAAATACTCATATCGAAGATTTTCTTGATGAATATGGCTTTACTCATGAATTCTCGGCTGCTTATACACCGCAACAAAATGGTGTGGTCGAAAGAAAGAATCGAACACTTATTGAAATGGCCAGAACAATGCTTGCTGAATACAAGACTCCTATCAGGTTCTGGGCCGAAGCTATCAACACTGCATGTCATATCATCAACAAGGTTTATCTGCATAAGTTTCTGAAGAAAACTTCACAAGAACTCATCACTGGTAAAAAGCCAAATGTGTCTTATCTCAGGGTTTTTGGTGCTCCATGTTATATCAGAGACATGAATCACAGCTCCAAGTTTGCCCCAAAGGCTCACGAAGGTTTTCTTCTAGGTTATGGTTCAAATTCTCACACTTACAGAGTTTACAACTCACATCTTGGCAAAGTTGTAGAAACTGTAAATGTTCGATTTGATGAAACTAACGGCTCTCAAAAGGAGCAATTACCTCTTAACCTGGATGAACCTCCTTTGGATGAAGTTATCAGGTACATGGCTATTGGAGATATTCGACCTGTCGAAGGAAATGCTCAACAAGCCAACAGGGATGATGATGGTCCAATGTTCCCACACATAGCCCGGGGCGCTGGAGATCAACATCCTGAAGAAATTGATGCACAGGTCGAAGGAGAACGCATAAACGAAGATTATGTTGATCCCGAAGGACAAGCTGAACCCGAAGGAAATGATCCCGAAGGACAAGCTGATCCCGAAGATCAACCTGATCCACAAGATGAAGAATCTTTTCCTCGTGTTCGAAGAAGAGTGAATGTCGACTCAATTCTCGAAGAGATTCGTTTACCAGGTCGTCCCACCACTCGTTCTCGTACTCGATTAGCTAACTTCTGTGGAAATTTCTCGTTTGTATCCATGCTAGAACCTTCAAAATTTGATGAAGCCATGAAGGACTCAGACTGGATGACTGCCATGCTCGAAGAACTTAACCAGTTCGAGAGAAATAAAGTCTGGTCCCTTGTCGATATACCTGATTCCACGAAGCATAATATCATTGGTACGAAGTGGATTTTTCGCAACAAGCAAGATGAAGATGGCATAGTGGTAAGGAATAAAGCTCGACTGGTTGCACAAGGCTACACTCAAATCGAAGGTATTGATTTTGGTGAGACTTATGCCCCAGTTGCTCGACTTGAATCCATTCGTGTCATGCTTGCTTTTGCCAATTACAATGGTATTCTACTATATCAAATGGATGTCAAAAGTGCATTTCTTAACGGTGAGATCGAAGAAGAAGTGTATGTTACGCAGCCACCAGGTTTTGAAGATCCGAAGAATCCTGATAAGGTGTACAGATTACACAAGGCTCTATATGGGTTAAAGCAAGCACCTCGTGCTTGGTATGAAACGCTGAAGGATTTTCTTCTTAAGAAGGGCTTCAAACCAGGAACAACTGATCCGACTCTTTTTACTCGTGCATACAAAAATGATCTTTTTGTGTGTCAAATTTATGTCGATGACATTATTTTTGGCTGTACTAATCCTGATATTAGCGAAGAATTTGCTCGTATGATGTCGAAGAAATATGAAATGTCAATGATGGGTGAATTGAAGTTCTTTCTCGGGCTTCAAATCCGTCAACAGAAGAATGGTACTTTCATTTCACAAGAGAAGTATCTCAGAGATTGTCTGAAGAAGTTTGATCTTGTCAGTTGCAAAACTATCAAGACTCCAATGCCTACTAATGTTCATCTAGATGCAGATGAGAAGGGCAAACCTTTCGATCAGAAGAAATATCGCTCGATGATCGGTTCGCTTCTTTACCTTTGTGCATCTAGACCTGACATTATGCTATCAGTTTGTATGTGTGCTCGTTTTCAGGCAAATCCGAAGGAATCTCATCATATTGCTGTCAAGCGAATCCTTCGATATCTGGCACACACACCAACCTTGGGACTTTGGTATCCCAAGGGTGCCCAGTTTGATCTCGTTGGTTATTCAGATTCTGACTGGGCTGGTGATCGAGTCGACAGGAAATCTACCTCTGGCACATGTCATTTTCTCGGTAGATCTCTTGTCTGTTGGGCCTCGAAGAAACAGAATTGTGTATCTATTTCTACGGCTGAAGCCGAGTATATTGCTGCCGGTTCATGCTGTACTCAGATTCTGTGGCTCAAGCAAACGCTGAAAGATTATGGTATTCTTGTGAAGAAAATTCCATTGTTTTGTGATAACGAGAGTGCAATCAAAATTGCTCATAATCCAGTGCAACACTCTCGAACGAAGCATATTGATATTCGTCATCATTTTCTTCGAGATCATGTTCAGCGAGAAGATATTGTTATCAGTCATGTTCGCACCGAAGATCAATTGGCTGATATCTTTACAAAGCCCTTGGATGAAAAGAGGTTTTGTACACTGAGGTGTGAGTTGAACATCTTGGACTCACGCAATGTGCAGTAAGATCATCACTATCGGTACTATGTATAATACCTTATTATTGTAGTTTACTTTCGTTAATTTTCTGTCGTTATTCTTTTTCGTTTATTTTGTTCGTTTGGTGTTGTCCTATACACTTATCACTCCGAGTTTTTATAGCTGTTTTATCTCGGATTGACTAAGTATCGGACCCTGTTTTCCCTCTATTCTATCCCTACCCTATTCTGTGCTTCTCCCTCGTGAACATGTACATATTGTACTCGATCAAGATTCCCTTCGAATGTCATTGATTCAGAAGGAAAATCTATCGTAGTTTTATCTACTTTTATACTCGATGTTCGATGAGTTTGGTCTCGGACGTGGAGCAACTTTCTTTCGGTTCGTTGGGATTTCCCACGATTACCGCCACATAATCCGTCCGTTGAATGCGGAGAGACGCGAAATCTGCGCCGTTGGATCAGACCTGACAGCTCTGTCAGACCTCCCCTTATAAATACTGATCCACTCCACCGGCTTAGACATCGCTATTCCTTCGACTTCGTCTCTTCGCCTCCAGAAGCTCTCTCTCTCTCTCGCGCCGCCGTGTTGTCTCGTCGCCGTCGACTCCCTCGTCGCTTAACTGCCGGAAGGAAGCCGCCGGAGGCATTCCCGTCGACGAAGATCATCATCTGCGTCGCCGTAGGCGCCTCACATCACCAAGTTAGGGTATGTGTGGCTCTGGAGTCGATTCATCTCGTTCTGTTCTTCGTTTCCAGCTTTTGTGTTCATTTTTTTTCTGTGATTTCTTTTAGGTCTGTTTGATCCGTTTGGATATTTGAAACTTGGGAAATCTGTTTCTAGCTTTTTCTGTCGATTCCCCATCTGACCTCGGTAAGAAATCCCTCGGATTCTCTCACTTAGGCAATTCCTACAGTATCGTTTCGATAGATTTATTCTTGTGCAATTTGTTCATACAAGTTCTTCGTTAGATTTCTACCCGATGAAAATCTAGCCTAGCACTTTCATGAAAATTTGCGAGAAGACAAATCTCTCGATAAGATTGCTGCATTCAAAATGTTTTTCCTCGAAATTGTTGGTACTTGTTCACAACTTTCATATATTCCCTCGTATCCTTCTTTTTCGCAGGAAAATGTCTGGTAACGAAGGAAATATTAGAGTTCCCAAGCGTGTGGGAGGTCGAACAAGAATCACCAATAACTCTGAAGGTTTGTCTGAGGAAGTAATCATTGAGAAGAATTTGAGAACGCCGCCAGGATCTGAGGATGATCGTACAAGAGAGAATCGTTTGCAAGAGATTCGGAGACTTCAAGCTCTTCGTTGGTATGAATACAAGTCTCTTATTCCTCGTTGGGAGAGACTGTTTGCTATGAAGAATCCTTGGGTTGATGTCAAAGCTCTAAGGCCAAAGTGGACGAAATTTAATCGACCACCTCCTCCTGCTGATGCTCACCCTACAGCTCTCAAAACACCTGCTGATTTTAAAGAGCTCGTTGAAGCACGTGAACTTCGCGCACAAAAGAGAAGAGAAGCTAAAGCTCGAAAAGAAGCAGCTGCTAAAGCTGCCGAAGAAGTTGGCCCTAGCGCCAAACCGAAGGGTGGCAAGAAGTCTGCCAAGAGACAGAAAAAGGTTGTAATAGTTTCACCTCCTGATGCAAGCTCCGAAGGAGAAGCTAATTCAGATGATCAAGACCCTGGTACAGAGGCTGATGTCGAGGACTTACCTCTGAAGAAAAAGCCGAGCAGTAGAGGCATAAGGATCCAGGAGCCATCTCCACAGGCTCCTCGAGGAAATATTGACTTGACCAACTTGGTCACAGATCCACCTATTTCATCTGCTCCACCTGTTCCTGCTCGCCAACCAAAACCTTCGGCTCCATCGAAGGGAAAGCAAGCTCAAGTTGGTGAAGATGATGAAACGCTTATTCAGCGAAAGGAAAGACTGGCCAAGCAAAAGGAACAAGAAGAGAAAGAATTGATTAATGCTAAGCTCCTGAACTTTCACAGTCAGCCCGAGCATAAAAAGGCTCTGGTTGCTCAACAACTGGGCATTCTTCACTTGGTCAGTGAAAAATATCGACGACAGGTTTCTTCAGGCACTATCCCTAGTGACCCGAAAGAAAAGGTCACCAAGAAAGTTGTGACTCCCACAGTCACGAAAGAAAAGGTTATAGCCCCTAGTGCCTCGAAGGATAAAGCAGTGGTCTCAAAACCCATTGCTGCTGCCAAAGCCACCAAGGAAGCCGAAAAGAAAGCCAAAGAGGCAAGACAGAAGGCTCAAGCTGCTCCAATTCCTCGAGCTGCACCAGCTCCTGCCCCTGTTGCACCTGCTGTTTCCGGCCCACGTGCCGATGAAGAAAGTTCTAACGAAGGACAATCTAATGCAAATGCTCCTTGGGATGCTGCACACATTTCTCACATTCTCTGGAAGATGGCTACTACACCGAGCAAAGTCACTGTCGAGGATGATGTTCCTGCTGAAATCCAAGAGCATGTTGCTCGATACATGATCCGCTGGGAAGGCTACATCACCCAGGATCGAAAGGATAAGGAGCAAGTCAGGTTTTACACCAGGCAACTCCAAGAGGAAACCGAGGACATTGAGTCCCGAAATTTTTTCAAGTCCAAGATTGCTTCTGCTGAAGCTTCCAGGAGGACTCAGAAGGAAAATTTAACTGCTGTGTTTGACAAGGTAAAACAAGTTGTGTCTGCCGTTTGCAAAGAGCATAATGATGCTCTGTTCCAAAGACAATCTCGAAAGAGAAAGTCTGCTGCCCCAACCTCTGAGCGTGGGACGCCAGAGATCGAGAAGAATGCAAAGAAGGCCAAGTCCACCGAGGTCGTTGCTACCACCGAACGACAAGAAACTGAACCAAACCCCACCAAGCAACCCACTCCTCCCCGTAAGAAAACTCCACCACCTCGCCAAACAAATTCACCACCTCGCCAAACAAATTCACCACCTCGCCAAACAACTCCACCCCCTCGTCAAGCTACACCTCCACCCCGACAACAAACACCTACACCTCCACCCCGACAACAAACACCTACACCTCCACCCCGACAACAAACACCTACACCTCCACCCCGACAACAAACACCTCCACCTCCACCTCCACATCCATCTCCACCCCGTCAACCCTCACCACCAAAAGCCACGCCACCACCTCCAAACCCACCATCTCCACCTCATGTCATTCCATCGACCATCCCCGCCACTGCAATCCAAGCTCATGCAGAGACCAAACAAGTTGCTCGTGTCGAGCAAGAAACTCCAGTCCAGAAAGATTACTCTTCTGCCCGGACTATGCCTGAAGGAGAAGATGTTGATGTTGACATCACGACAGTTTCCTCTCGACGAGATCCTGTCGTAAGCAATAGTTCTGGAGATGACAGTTCAAGTGATAATTCTTCATCCTCCTCATCCAGTTCTTCGAACGAAGAAATGGTTGATGCGTTTGCTCAATTTAATGAAGACTTGGAGGCCATGGAAATTGAAGAGGCCGCACAAAATGCTCAAACCGACGAAGGAGATGCCGTCGTAGCTCAGGCCGAGGAGAATGCTCCTGCAGTCATTCCGGCTCAGGATATCGTAAACATTCCATCATCTATCTCTCGACCTGCTGAACCAGAGTTCCGGATGCCAGATAATGCTGCTGAGGTTTTTCCCATTGATGAGCTGCTTCACTCTGCTCATCCGAGAGAAATGCTGCCTTTGTTCCGCTCAGATGTTCCTCGAGGAGGTCCTATCTTCAAAAGGCGCGAACACAAGCCATTTTTCTTCGGTACCAATCCCTACGAGAAGCCCAGAAGTGCTTATTCTCTTCGGTTTTGGACCCAAGAGCAAGCTATCTATTATACTCGTGTGTTGTACAACAAGGCAAGAGTTTTTCAGCATCAATATCTTGATATGCCTTCGGTGTACTCCACTACTTGTTTCGAGAACATTGCCGAGACAATTGATAGCCTGCATGCTCACAAGATGTTTGCTCTCGATTGTGGTTACAATCCCGAGCTTATCAAACAGTTTTATGCAACACTTTATGTCTCTGGAGATCCTGAGAACTCGAAGACATGGAAATTTGACTATATGATTCAAGGCCAAGTTTTTCATATGACTGTCGATCAATTTTTGGCCATAATCAATTTACCTCGGTTCGAAGGATTACCTCACAAACTTCATGACTTACCTGCTGCCACTCCTGCTGAATTCTCTACACTGATGGATCCAGAAGTCGTAGGAGATCACTACCCCACTGAGCCGAAGCCAAGGCACTTGGTATTTGAAGCAAAAGCATGGTTTTATATTCTCTCGAAGACTTTGATGCCAATGCTTGATGTGCACGATAATTTTCCAATTCCAAATGATGTGCAACTTGCTCTGTTGAAGTTAGTCCACGGTCATCCCTTCGATTTTGAAGACTACTTCCTCAGAACTTTGGTGTCTTGTGCTGATGACCACAACTCCCACAAGCCATATGCACCATGGCTGATGGCAATCTGCAATTACTCTCGGGACGTGCCATTCCCCGTATCCATTTACCCGAAGATTTTCACTCCTCCAGTTCGTGAAGTATTGCAGGTTGTTGCTCGACCCAACGACCCTTTTGCTGAGCACACTGGCATCCGCGCCCACTTAACTGAGCGCAATATTCGCTCGAAGTTTATCAAGCCAGTGCATCATATGGAAGTTTCTCTTCGGTCCCAGCAAATGCTTCAACATCACATTGATCAAGATTTTATTCAGAAGCAAGCTCTGATGGATGAGATCAATCACTTGCGTAACATTACCATGAACAACAATCAGATGCTGCGTGAATGCCTTCGCCGTGATTGGAAAGGTCTTCGGAAGTTCAATTCCCTCGGTCAACTTCAACGTTGCGGGTTCGAAGAATATCCTCCCCATCTGAACAGGAATTGGACCAATGATGATCGACTAGATCGACCGGATCCCAGTATCCCTCGCCTACCGAAGAACAGAGATGTGCTAAATGTCGATGATTATTATCATATCACTTTGGACAATTTATCCTCTGACTCCGATCAAGAAGAAGAAACCCCTCAACGTCAACCCAGAGCTCACTCGCCACTTCCTCGAAGCCCCAGGACCCCGCCGGAATCGCAGCTGGAATCTTCAGGAGATCAACATTCATTCCGCACGAAGATTACACCTCCTGGCGCTCGTCCATTTCGTCGTGCTCCAACGCTCGCCGAATCTTCTCGTCGTCGCCGGAGCCAGCCTCGCGAGTAGGGATTTCTTTCGACCCTATTCTCTCGGTCTTTTTGTACGTTGTGACAAAAAGGGGGAGATGTAGTGGCATCGAAGAGTAGAAATTAGTTTGCCTACGGGGTTAAGGGCTTTGCTTTTCATTCGATAAACTTTTGATCCTTGAAGTTTCTGAGTAGTTTCACCAAACTTTCGATTCATATTCGATCTGGTTGTAACTAACTCTAAGTAGGACTGTGAACTGTTACTCTTTTCGTAAAGATATCTATCTGCTGCTTGCCACACTTAACCATTTTTGCAGGAAGTTATCTTTCATATAAGTTCACAGGTCATTCGAGGAAATTGCATATTTCTCATTGATACTATCTGGAATGCAATTTCACTCGCTGAGATTATTGATGTTTTTCCCTCGACTATTCTTGTCAAATATGCACTTCACAGGAAATATTTATCTTCCGTGCATACATCAAGGGGGAGTTCTTCATCAATCCTTAGCAATGGTTTATCTTCGAAAACTCAAACTTTTTCAAATTATTTATCGATGCCTGTTTTGTCAACAATCGTCCAAAAAGGGGGAGATTGTAAGAGCAAGTTTTGCCCCCGAAGGTTTTGGACATTGTTAAACAAAGCAGAAGTGGAACTAATATTGTTTTCGAGTATAAACAGATTCTTAGGTTCCGAAGGAATGGAGTTTGCAACTAGAAGGTCGAAGGACAACTCACTGCAGTGAAGCTGCAGTCATATACCGAAAGCTTTGAAGAAAGACGACCCCTAAAAATGTCGTCGAAGGAGATGTTTCTCTCGAGTAAAAGAGCAACGAGGAGAAAGCTGAAGCTGATCGAAGACTTAGTCTTTTTGCTAAGTTTCTCTTTATTTCTTGAGTCGTAGGAAAAACCGTACTATTAAGAGGGGTTTGCTAGTTGAGATCTTTGTCGAAGTGAATCTGCTCTGCTCAACCAAAACCCACAAAAGCCTACCGAGAGAAATCTCACCGAGTCGAGCGAATAGCTCGAAGGCAAAGTCATTGCACTTCGTGCCTTCGAGAGAGAACTCGTTCGGTGAGTCAGCTTACTTGTTCCTCAAGTAAAGTTGCGCAGTGATTGGAATCCGACCGTTGTGGACACGCGTCAAGCGGTTGCATCGGGTCACTTCAGTCATTTTACCCATCGGGATCGCCAACTATAAATACCCCGCACCCACCCGCCAGTTCGGGTTGGCTGCTCCACTGAAGATTCTAAGACAGAAGTCTGAGAGCATCCCGAAGAGATTCATCGAGAGAAAACCTCCACCCAAGTCTGAGTTGAGTTGAGCAATTCACTATGACTTAGGTTGAGATTAGCCGATCTTTTTATCTTGGAGAACTGCAAGTCTCCTAGACGGTTAGGCGTCGCCTGTCAAGCAGTCGAAGAGAAATTGTCACTGCTGAAGGAAGTTTGTAAAGGTCTCGGAGATGTCCTGAATCATCTACCACGAGTGAAAACTGGACAAGCTCGAGGAGTTTGTTGCAGTGGAGAATAGGACGGAGAGAGTTTTGCTCCAGGTGTTAAATCACCAGTCCCTCCAACCAGACGTAGCACTTTGCAGAGTGTGAACTGGTTTACCAAACATCGCTGTGTCAGGCTCATTTTCCTTCTAGCATTTACTTCAAGCATTTACTCGTAGCCTGTTTGTCTTCGATGTGCTCTTTCGCTCCAAATCCTTTCGAGTCTTGCATTACCTTCGATACTGTATTTCCTTCGAGATGTCTTTAGTCCTACGATGTCTACATGATTTCCTTCTAAGTTCCTTAGAATTTTTAGAAGTGATCATTCACCCCCTCCCCCTCTGATCATTCTTGAGCTTTCAGTCGTGGTTGAATAATTTAGGCCCGGGATGCCTTCACCTTTCCTCTTGAACGGGAGGAGACCTTTCTTCGGTAGGGTTGTGGTGTATGTATCCTGAGCGGCGTAGTCATCCTCCATCTTCGGGTCGCCGTACTTGTCAAAGTCTTGCTCGTTGGCGACTCCATCCATTCCGATGACGTTTCTTTTGCCTCTCCTCACTACAACGCAGCTCGGCTTTGATGCGTCGATAATGAAGAAGCATTGGTCCATTTGGCTAGCCAGTACCCATGGCTCATTTTTCGCGGTGACGTTTGCGCCCGCAGACTTGGATTTGGCTTCGGGTATAACCATGGTGGTGAAGTACCGGTCTTCTTTTACGACGCTCTTGGCCCATCTCACACGGAACATCGGCACCTTCTCTCCACAGTAGTCGAGCTCCCATATGTCCTCAATCCTTCCATAGAATCTTTCATTGACGTCATCGGTGTAGAATATCCCCGTTACCCCTGAGTTCTGGTAATCGCAGTTATTGTCCTTTTCCTCCGTGTAGAATGTGTAGCCATTGATATCATACGCTTGATAGGTCATCAGGTTGCGTGCGGCACCCTGTGACAAGGTGAATATCATCTTTTCGTCCTCGGAAGCGTTCCATCGCGGGGGATTAGCACGAAGCTCGTCCCTGAACCAAGTCATGAAACTGGAGTTGTGCTCTTTGATTAGTCGTGGATCTCGGACCGTTATCTGCAGGCCCTGGTCACTGTACTTCTTCCTAATTAAATCCTTGTGCTTTACTATCCAAGGATCGACCAGCTGGATGTGTTGTAGTGCGACTAGGCTTGCTCTTTCAAAGTCGATGTCTCGACCGTCAAAGTTGACATGCATTGCGCGGCTTCCCTCGTGGTGACCACACCCATCGGTCCTGCCAAAGTGCTTGTTGACGGCCAGACCAACAGGGTTCACGGTGTTGAGATAATTCGTGCAAAAAGAGATGCACTCTTCGGTTAGAAAGCCCTTCGCTATGCTTGCATCTGTACGGGACCTGTTACGAACGTATTTTTTGATGTGTCCATTCATCCTTTCGAATGGCATCATGCTGCGCAGAAACGCAGGCCCAAGTTGGACGATATCCTCCACGAACTGGATCAGCAGATGCACCATAATGTCGAAGAATGCGGGCGGGAAATAGATCTCAAGCTCGCATAGTATGAGCACGATCTCCTCCTGTAGCCTTTTGAGTTGCGTAGCGCAAATTGACTTCCGGGAGATGACGTCAGAAAAGTTGCAAAGGCCAAACAACGTTTTACGGACGTGCTCGTCCAATATCCCTCGGATCGCAACTGGGAGAATCTGCATCATCAGCACGGCACAGTCGTGAGATTTCATCCCGCTGAAACGCTGCTTCGCCTCGTCTAGGTATCTGCTTATCTTCCCCGCGTAGCTGTTCGGAAATTTTACTCCTATGAGGCAGTGGATAAACCTCTTGATCTCCTCCTCGCACAGAGTGAAGCATGCCGGGGGGTAGTGATCAATACCGGTCTTCTTCTTGGTCGCCCTTTTTCGTTTGCGAGAGTTTTGCGTTTCCGTATCCTCTTCCTCCTCTGGCTCATCATCGTTGTCACTAGGGGGGTGAAGTTCCCTCCTGATGCCCATAAATTTCAAGTCATTCCTTGCTTTTGGCCCATCGTTGGTATTCTCCGGCATGTTGAGCAGCGTGCCAAACAAGCTCTCGCACACATTCTTTGTGATATGCATGAGATCAAGGCTATGAGGACTGCGGAGGAGACTCCAGTATTCCAAATCCCAAAAAACAGACCTCGCTTTCCATACCCTCATCAACGGCTGAGTCTTCTTTTTTTTCTGTCCCGGCGCGGGGCACTCTTTTCAAGTTTTCAGCAAGTTGTCGATTTCTTTGCCGCTCCTTCGAGCTGGGGGTGCTCGGAGCTCCTCACTTCCATCGACAGATGTCCCTGTTTTCTCCACGCGTGTTTCTTGGGAAGCCACCTCCGAGACCCCTAGAACACGGTTTTTGAAGATCCGAGATCTTTTGGTAGCTGGCGGTACGTTGTATTATCCATGCACCTAACGCATGCACATAATCCTTGGACCACCTGCCCTGAGAAATATCCGTATCCGAGATAGTCGTGCACCGTCGTGATCACCGCGGCTTTCATTGGGAAATATTATTTTGCTGCGGCGTCCCACGTATTGAATCCCTCTTTCCATAATGTTTCTAGCTCCTCTTTCAACAGTTGAAAATATAGATTGAGGTCCGTACCTGGTTGTTTCGGCCCTTGAACTAGCATACACATTGTTACGTACTTTTTCTTCATGCACTTCCAGGGGGGAAGGTTATATATGCATAGAAACACGGGACAGGTACTGTGTGTGCTGCTCTGGCCTCCAAACGGATTGAATCCATCGGCGCTCACACCAATCATGAGGTTCCTTGGTTCTTTCCCAAAATCATGGTATTCGAGGTCCAACGCGGTCCATTGGCTACCATCTGAAGGGTGCCTCAGCATGTCCTCCTTTTCCGGATCCGGGTTCGGGTCATCCTCTTCTAGCTTCTTTCTATATGCGTGCCAGGTCATGATCTTTGCTTCCTCGGGATCTACGAAATACCTCTGCAGACGAGGAGTGATCGGAAAGTACCATACCACTTTTCTAGGAATTTTCTTCCCTCTCTTGTATTGACTAACACCGCACACCGAACATGTGGTTTTATCTTCGTCCTCACCCCGATAGATCATGCAATCATTTATGCAGACGTGGTATTTAATGTGTGGAAGATCGAGAGGGCAAAGGACTATCTTGGTCTCAATGATACTAGTTGGGCACGTGCTGCCCTTCGGAAGACGATCGTGCCAGAATGCCATGTTATCATCGAAGCTTTCATCGGTCCATTTGTGTTTTTCCTTCATCTCCATAGCCCCAAGTGTTACAATCAAGCGGGTATCCCCGTCGTTGCATCCTTCGTACAACTTCGTAATCGCGTCTTTCTCGAGTTGCGCCATCTTGGCTTTCTCTCTAGCTGCTGATACGTCCCAAACGTATCTATAATTTCTGCTTGCTCCATGCATGTTTTGTGTGATATTGCTATGCTTTTGATACACTTTCATATCTTTTTATAACATATTTTGGAACTAACCTATTAATGGTTGCAAGAGTGCACAAGTTCTTGTTTTTGTACTTTATGTGTAGGAATTACTTGGTTAAAGGAAAAATCACAAAAAGGAGCCTTGTAGGAGTTGGACTCTAACTCTCCCGAAATTTGTCCCCACTAGACAGGTTTTAAAGATCGCATCGGAAACGCTAGAATACTGCCTCAAACGGAAAACTTAAAACTACAAAGTTGTAGGGAAAAAAATTCCGACGGATTTAGACATAAAATTCGGCCCAATCGGAGTTCGTACGCTTCCAGAAACTCCGAAATACAGAAGACGTAACCTGGATGACGGGAATCCGAGAGTCTATATAAAGCGAGGAAACCTAGGTCAAAGGGCACCACGAAAATTCCTCCCCCTTGGCAGCCGTCTTGAGGGGGATATCAATCTCCACAGCAGCACCATCTCCAAGGAAGAAGAAGGGGCTAAGGGTCACTGCCCCCAAGGGCCCTGGCCACCGCCGTGGCCGCCGCCGTTGCCGTCTCCTTCATCTTCTCCGGGCTGCACCTCTCCATCAACAACTCTCTCTCACTCACCATGTCCATGTGTGAGTAGTTCCCCCTCGGGGCTAAGGATTGTATCTTGATCTATGTGGTTTCTCTCTCTCCCATGATGTGATCTTTGTTGTGATCATTGGCTATGTTAATCTAGGGTGATCCCATGATGTTTCCCCTTCTTCTATGTATTGGATTTGATGTACTCACTTGATCCTATCTAGTATAATCCCCGAGACCATGGTGACAGCGGTCTATTGGACATGGGTTAGAAGAATATTATCGTGAGTGATTTCCTCTTTTGTGTGTGGATTGAAGATTGAGAGTCTTTTGGTGCTTGTCTTTGACTATCGTTTAGATATGTTGTGGTGATTGTGGTACTCTCTTTGGATGGCCGCGGTGACATTGGGAAATCCATAGATTGAGAACTACAAACTCTGAGGTGTGCTTTTGTAGCCCTACACAATTCTCGTCCTCTCTTGACCACAAAGGAATGACCTCCGAGTACGTCTCCATTGCATGTTTTATGGGAAATATCATGTGATTAGACTATGTTAATGTTGTTGGGAGTTGCCACTAGTGAAAGTATGGAGCCTAGGACTTGTTTCCATCATTGTTACACCGTTTGCACTCACTTTTGTTACTTGTTTCTTTGCTGCACTTTTTATTACAGATTTATATTACTTCGTTTTATCACACCTATCACCCATATTTTACCATCTCTTCGCCGAACTAGTGCACCTATACAACTCCTAGTTGTATTATGTGTGTTGGGGACACAAGAGACTTCTTGTATCTTAATTGCAGGGTTGCTTGAGAGAGACCATCTTCAACCTCTACTTCCCTGAGTTCGATAAACCTTAGGTCATCCACTTGAGGGAAATTGCTGCTGTCCTACAAACCTCTGCGCTTGGAGGCCCAACATAGTCTACAAGAATAGAAGCGTGCGTAGACATCAAGCTATTTCTGGCGCCGTTGCCGGGGAGGTCAGTGCTTGAAGGTATATCTTTAGATTCTGCAATTAAATCTTTTCGTTTCTTGTTTTTATTTTCACTAGTTAGGTTTATGGAAAACTGCAATCTTAGTTCGCTGCTTCGGGGAGACCGCTTTGCCACACCTGTGGTAGAGAAGTCTCCGCCACCTACTGAATGTATCCCGTTCCAAATACCACTTGGGATAGTTGAAATAATTATTAATGATTGTTATGATGGGACAGTTAATCCTAGTATTCATTTGTTGAAACTTACAGAACTTTGTGAGTTATTTAAGATTTCAGGTTTGACAAGAGGTGAAGTCATGAAGAAATTATTTGCCTTGTCACTGAAAGGAAAAGCATTGGAATGGTATAGGCTACTAGATGATTCTCACCTACGGGATTGGGAAGAGATCCAGTGTCTCTTTTACTCCAGGTTTTATCCTCTTCATGAAGTCCATGAGAATAGGAATTATATTTATAATTTCTATCCTCATGACGGAGAGAGCATAGCTCAAGCTTGGGGGAGACTGAAAACTTTGATGCTAAAATGTCCTAACCATGGGCTCCCCAAAGATATGATTATTACTAATTTCTATGCAAGGCTATCTCGACCGGATAAAGACTTACTCGATGCTTCCTCTATGGGTTCTTTCACAAACGAAAAGATTGATGCTAAATGAGAACTCCTTGAAAGAATCCAACACAACACTGAAGATTGGGAGATCGACAAAGGTAAAGAGTCAGGTATAATTTATGAGTATGATTGCATTAAGTCCTTTGTTGAAACTGCAAGTTTTAATAAATTTAGTGCTAAGTTTGGGCTTGATTCTCAACCCCTTGTTGATTTCCTCAAATCTTTTGCTTCACATCTTAATATGCCTAAGGAGAATTGGATCAAGCATCATGAACCTTTTTAAAGAGATTTGCAAAGAAAATGAAATTGTTAATGATGATTGCAACATGCATGATCCAATTCCTGGAAATGAAGTTTTATATAAGCATGTTAATTTTTGTGGAGTGGATAGACCTTGTGAAAGGCATATGATTGAAGAAGAGAAGTATTGTAAGCAACATAAGCATGAAAGAACAATCACTTGGGTTAGAGATTTAAATGAAATTGCTAGAGAATTGTGTGACCTTTATCCTTTTACTTGTGAACTTTGCTGCATAAAGGGTCACTTCAATTTTCAGTGCATGTACTTTCAAAACATAACTGTTAGCCAGTTGTGTGATGACATGATCACTGTTAGACCAAGTATGTGATCAGAGGGGGAAGGGGTGAATGATCACTTCAAAATTTCGCATGAAACTTTGAAGTGAAGCATAACACAGCAATCGAAACTATTCAACAGAAAGGTAAACATTGAAGCAGAACGTGATCGAAGCAGAACATAGTGAATCAAAAGTATCGAATCAATTGCATCGAAGCAGAACTCTGAAGCAATTGACAAACAGAATGAAAGTGCGGAAAGTAAAACGAACTCTTGACTCGGCGATGTTTGTTCGACCAGTTCACACTCTGCAAAGTGTTACATCTGGTTGGAGGGACTTGTGATTGAACACAGGAGCTAACCTCTCTCCGTCCATATCTCCACTGCACCAATCTCCTTGAGCTTGGTCAGTTCTTCACTCTTGGTTGATTATTGAGGAAATCACCGAAACCTTTGACAAACTGGACTTCGAGGCGACAATGACTCTTCGCTCTCTGAAGAACAACTCTCTAACCGTCTAGGAGAATTGCAGTTCTCCAAGATAACAAGGCTAGCAAACTTCTTCCTAAGTCATAAAGAATCAACTCAGATCAATAGGACTTATGCTTCGGTGTATTGGTTTTTGGTTTGCTTCGGTGGGGTTGCTCTCTCTCTCTCCTCTGTAAGGAATCAATCTTGAGCAGCCACCAGCCAATGAGGGCTGGGGTGGCGTATTTATAGGTGGCAATCCCAAGGTGCGAAATGACTGAAGTGACCCGATGTGACAGCTTGACACCTGTCCCCAACGGTCATATTTCCAATCAAAGCGCAACTTTACTTGCGGTCCAAGTAAAGCTGACTCACGGACTTGGTTCTGCTTCAGGAGCCGAAAGAACAAAGTCTTCGCTGGTGAAGCATTACCTAGCTCACATGAGATTTCTTCGACTCTGGCTTCTCACTGGTTTAGATTCGATCTGAGTCTTTTCATCAAAACCTTCGGAATACATTTACTAAACCCCTCTTGATAGTACGGTTTTTCCTACGACTCAAAGAAGTAAAAAGAACTATGCAAAAACAACTAAGTCTTGCGCCATCTTGATCAACTTCTTCGATGAGACGTGATTCAGGATTCCTTATCTTTTTAGGGGTCGACATCCGTGATAAGCTTCGCTCCAGAGGATATGCTTCGATAAATGAGTAAATCTTCGTTGAAGCTTTATCACCAACCTATAACTTCAGGAACCTAACCATCTGTTTCACACTAGACAACTTGTTAGTTCCTCTACTGTTTTGACCAACAATATCCAAAACTCATGAGGGTATAACTTTGCTCTTACAATCTCCCCCTTTTTGGACTATTGTTGACAAAACAGGCATCGATAATAGATTTGGAATTTTGAATTGAGATGAGAGCAAACTCTAAGATATGAAGCTTTTGACTCCCCCTGAATGCAAGCATCGAAGATTTTTATAATCGAAGTAAATGCTTGTTGAAGAATATCATCAATGGGAAGCTAACACATATCCTAGCGAATCAATTGCATACAAAGATAATTTGTCTTGAAGAACATGCAATCATCCAATGACCTGTGAACTTAAGAAAAATAACCACCTGCAAGATAAAATATAGGAGAGCAGCTTGCAAGCACGGGGTTATTAACATATACAAAGATGAAACAGTTCACAACCGAAGTCAAACGTTAAGATACAACCCAATCGAAGTGAATGGAATGTTTGTCGAATCTTAACACACGCAAAATCGAATCGAATCAAATCCCAAAACCCCGCAGCGAATCTAAACTCAATCGATGCTACTTTCTCCCCCTTTTTGTCAAGAATTGGACAAGAGGTTGAGAGGCAGATCGAGAGCATTTACGCGTCAGCTGCATCCCTGGGACCCTGCGGAAAGTCTTCGCCTGATGAAGAAGCATCTCCAGAAGTTTCGCCTTCGGTCGAAGCCGGTGACTCTTCCTCGTCGAAGTCCATCGGCGCTTGAAGCAATTCAAGGTCGCTGTCATCGAGGGGATCGTCTTCGTGCTTCGATGTGTGGGAGTCTTCATCAGAGAAAGTGTCGGGGCGAATCTGTTCGGCAGAGTTGACGAATAATACTTCTTCGATTTTCTCCAGCGGTGGGATCTTGGGGTTGGGGCGATCAACCGAATCATTTCTGGAAAAGTTCCTCTGCAGATGGGGATATTCCTTGAATATGCGGTCAGCTTCAAGTTTCTTCACAGAGTTAAACTTCCTGAGGCCTTTCCATGAATGACGCTTCAATACCTTCAAGTATTGGTTGTTGTTCATTGCAATGTTTCCAACTCGGTTAATCTCATCTGACAAGTGTTGCATCTGTCTTTGATTTCCTTCGATGAAGTTTTCTAGCAGCTGTTGGTTTCGAATGGCAACCTCGAAGTGATACACTTCCTTCTGGTAACGCTTCGACATGTTGCGCTCATTTATGTGCTATCTGACTCCTACATATGTTGCAAAGGGGTCATTTGGCCGCCTAAAGATGTTCATTGTATCGCGGACCGGAGGACAGAACATCTTCGGATGATGCTTCACTGTGAATTCTTCGCTGCGTCCATGGTTGCAAATGGCTTGCAGCCAAGGAGCATATGGCTTCAGTTGATTTACCAATTCAGCAGCTTGTACCATGTTTCGAAGAAAACAATCCTCGAAGTCAAATACATGTCCATGAGTGAGCTTCATAAGTACATGACGAGTGGGATATAGGATATTTGATTCTTCATTCGCTGTACTGAGAGGCATCAGTGAGTTTGACAGGATATAGAACCATGTCTTGGAATTGAACACCAGATGCTTCGGGCGAATGTTTTCTGGCATATGATCTCCAGTGACTTCGGGATCCAGTAAAGATGCGAATTCAGCTTCAGTGGGATCCGGTAACATGTGAACCTTTGCAAGTTTGCCAGTGTGTCTTGGAATGTTCACAATTTCCATGAATTCTTCGGAGTACATCCTGAAGACTTTCCCTTGAATCATCCATTCAAGAATCCAAGTGCTAGTGTCTTCTGGGGTTCCAGAGACATACAAAGTAGCATAGAATTGCTTCACTAGCTCTGAGTTAAATGGAGTTTCCATTGCAAATAATCCAGTCAGGTTCTGTGCTTCGATAGTTTCCACGATGTTTTGGAAACACGTTGCAGCAGTTAGACTATGCATGTCCAAGTATTTGTGTCTGAAAAGAACACCTTTCTGGCAGTAAAGCTTCGTGTACAAAATCTGTTGTTCAGCTGTCCAGAATCTAAGATCATCAGCAGTTCTTGGTGAATCATATGGACTAGTGCCAAAGAATCGAAGCTTCTTGCGATGAACTTCTATGTCAAATTCAGGACCATGCCTTGACGAAGTTCCTTCTCCCAGGAAAATGGGAAAGGTCTCTCTTGGGTAAAGAGAGTCCAACTGTGTGTCTTGAGCAGGAATGCAATGCCTTCGTGCATCTGTGATTCGCCTCTGCGGTTGAGTGACTAAAGCCAACTCATTTGCTTCGGCTCCTGCTTCGACATCAGCATCTGCATTGGCTTCAGCATGAACAGCTTTATCTTGAGCTTCTTCTTCTTTATCTTCAGACTCTTCAGCAGAGTGAGCTGAAGAGTAATCTTTGTCTGGAATGGCTTGACGGGGTGGAGATGGTTGTGGAGCAAAATTGTCTTGAGCAGACGGTTGTGGAGCTTGTTGAGGTGGGGTTGGAGTTGGAGCACGGGGTGGAAAAGCTTCGGGGGCGGATGGCTTCGATGTAGGTTTTCCAAGTTTGATGATTTTGCATCGTGGAGGCGATGCCTTTCTTGGTGCTTTCTTGGTCGGGTGGGAGCTAACTTCATCAACTTCTTCGGTGTCAGCAATCAGTCGTCTCTTCCTTGGTTGCAGCTTGGGAAGAGGTGAAGCTAATTGCTGGACCATGGCTTCACGCTTCTTGGAGTCAAGCGCCATGACCGAAGCATTATGCGTTTTGCAGCATTCTTCGATAGCGGATTTCAGCTTGCCTTGAAAAATTTGAAGATTCTGCTTGGTTTGCTCATTTACAGCAGCAATTTTCTTCGAAGCAGCAGTCGCTTCGCTCTTGAAATCCTCATCAGATTCTTCATCAGCTTTCTTCTGAAATTTCAGGATCTTTGCAGTTTCTGATCTGTCCCTTGAATGCAGATCTCTCAGCTGATTGTACAAAGTTTCGACCATTGCTGAAAGATTGGGTGAGATATATGTATCTCCAATATCCACAGTGTGAGGATGAATGGCTTCAGCAAGCTTGAAATATGTCTGGCTCAGACCCAGACAGTCCCACAGTTCACCTTCCCTAGCATCTGGAAAGTTGTGTTCACTTTGTTCGGCTTCAATTTGGGCTTCGGGGAGAGGAGCTGCGACAGGCTTCGGGGGCAAGTCCTTCGGCGCCATGTCCACAGTAGCTTCCTTTTGAGCGGCCCTAGCAGATTTTTCTGCTCTCTTCGTGCGAACAATATCAAGCTGAGCTTGGCGTTTGACTTCAGCTTCAGCAAGTTGTTTGGCTTCGGCGGCTGCCTTAGCCTCTTGGGCTTTAGCTTCAGCTAGCTTGCGCTTCGCTTCAGCTTGCTGGTTAGATTCAGCCAGCGCTTTCCTTTGCTTTTCCAGCTCATCAGCTTCTCTATCTTCTTTCTCTTTCTCTTTTGCTTCTCTCTCTGCCTTAGCCTTGGCTTGAGCTTCGGCATGCAGGCGTTCAGCTTCGATGAGGTCTCTTTTCCTCAACTCAACTTCTGTCAGCTTCTTGGTGCCAACCTGGGCAAAAGTTTGACCCGGCTTAGCCACAGTTGCCTTCGGCTTCGGAGCTTTAACTGGTTCTGGAGCTTTGGCTTCGGGGAGGGCAGCAGGCTTAGCCACAAGATTTGCCTTCGGATCATGCCGTTCCTTGGTTCTCTGCTCGGTTGGAACTGTACGGCGGGGAGGCTTAGACGACAAGGGTGCCTCGACCACCAGGTTCGTCAAGTCAATGTTCCTCTTTGGAGCAGGAGGTTCTGTAGGTTCTTGGAACTTAACGCCTTTAGGAGCAGTCGGCTTCGCTCCAGCCTTCTTCTTTAATGGCTTCTTCAACAGCTTCTTCTTGGGACTAGGGGGAATGGGTGAGTGCTCGGACTCATCATCAGCTTCATCAGCAGGATCTTCATCGATCGAGTCTTCAAGCTGTGCAGCTGCATCAGCTTCGTCATCGGCTTCGTGTTCAGCTTCCTCTTCTAAAGCAGGAGGAGGTGAATCACTTAGCTTCCGAAGCTTTCGCCTCTTCTTAGGCTTCGATGGTTCGGCTTCATCATGCCCAGCAGCAGCAAGAGCTTTAGCTTTCTTCTCGTCTCGGATCCTCTTCTTCTCAGCCAGAATAGCAAGCCTCTCTTGCTCTTCAGGATAGTCATCCGGGGAATTGAGAGAGTTTGGGTGCGGGACAGCCGGAGGCTTCGGGTAGTACTTCTTCCGGTTGGCTGCTGTGTACTGAGCGCACATGGCGGTGGTGTACCGATAGGGTGGACTGAAGGCGAATTGCATTGCCCACTTCCAAGTTGGAATGCTTTTATACTTGTACCACCTGATAGCCCAATATCGACGAATCTTTTGCAGTCGAATCTTTCTATCATGATCTGTTTCTTCTGGCGGGGTGTCATAGCCCATCTTGAGGCGAATGGCTTCGGGTATGCCTCGAGCATTATTCACTTCCTTTGTTTTGCCACCTTTATGCTTCAATGAGTTATTCTTCTACAAGATCCCTTTACATAGGAAGCATGTTAGACTTAAATGTGTTTGTTATTTGCTTCTTGATGCTCTCTTTTGTTCTTCAACCCTTATTCCTTATTCCTACGAGAGCATCACTAAAATCTTAAGCCTATCTTTATGGCTATAAAGAAAGAGCTCTAGGGAGACAACCCTTGTTATCTTTACTTTAAGTTTTTTACTTTCAGTTTTTAGTGGTCTTGATGATTGTTACTACTGTAGCAACATCATTGTATCTTTATTTTCAATCTTCGTGCCAAGTCTAGCCTCCGATTGCAAGAAAGTTCAAAAGTTTTGACGTGCTGTCCAGAAAACAGATTCTGTCCTTGGACGGAAAAATTAGCCTAAAATCACCAGATCATATTTTTGATCTGATTTTTTTTTACAGCGTTCTCCATACAATTGACTTTCGAGCGTCTGTTATGAGTTTTTTTATTCGAGTGGGAGAAGTACCCCTAAGAAATTCTTTACTACTTGCTGTTCTGTTTTTCACAGATTCTGCCACGTTTTGTCTCTCCTAACTTTTGCAAACCTTAAGCTTGCTTTTTCTTTGCAAATTTTTTTGGAAATCTTGAGAAATAGTAGCTCTTCAAGAATATCTTTATATCCAGTGGGGAAAAATTATTTATTAAGGGTACTAACCTCTCTAATCAGCTTATGATGAGTTATGTATGAAGGGAGTTTTCAAGTGTGCGATGGAAGATGATGAAAGAAGATTCGGGAGTGTCAAGCGCTCAAGCTTGGGGATGCCCCCATGCATCCCCAAAAAATATTCAAGGAGACTCAAGCGTCTAAGCTTGGGGATGCCCCCGTGCATCCCCTTCTCCATCAACAATCATCAGTTCGTCCTTCGTCTCACTATATTTTTATCACTTCATGCGTTATGTGCTATGCTTGGAGCGTCTCGCTCTTAGGTTTTATTTTTAGTTTCCTTTACCTTTGCTTACTGTTCATAACAAGTTAGATCCCGTCTTACTTTGTGTGGGATAGAAACACGCTCCGTTTGAACTAGAACACATCATAGAATTCTTCATGCCTATCTTTTTGCTGTTATGTGTTCTTTATCTTTTCGTAGCTACTGTCATGTCTAGTTTTAGTCTTAGTGTGTCTTAGCAAGAGCCTTGGCTTTTGTTTAGTTTGTCGCTGGAACTCTCTTTAGTTTTCATGTTTATCTTGTTAAGAGAGTTGGTTGTTGCACTGAGTTATGTCTTGTCTTGAAAGTAGGTAAATGAGGTTGATTTTTAATTTTAGTAGTAACTTGCAATGGTTTTGAGGTATTGATGTGAGTAATGTTTGAACTTTTGGTGTCAAGAGCTCTAGCCTATTAGTGATAGGTGTCGTATTTTGGGCAATCCGTGTTTATTTTCAAAACCTACAAAATTAGTTGAGAACTTTAGCTACTAGATGGATAACTACTCTTTGGAGGGACCGAATATTAGAGGACACTCACGTACCATGAGTCGAGGATGCGCAAGGATAACCAAAAACCCCATACACTCCTCCTCGGGGTACTTGTCTCTTTGTGAGCCTCCTTACTAGATTGAGAGTTACCAATAATAAGTGCATGAGTTCTTCGGGCTAATGTAAGTATTGAAAGTTGACACTTCCACCTCCTCATATTTTCTAGCCTCTTCCGTGCCGTGCATTGCCTCCTTCTCACTCCGAGAGTTGGCGTCCACATTCGCCGGTACTTCCAAACCCTTGGCATGATACGCTCTGTCATCATAAACCTCCTTATATCTTTCCTCAAAACAGCCACCATACCTACCTATCAAGGCATTTCCATAGCCTTTCCGAGATATATTGCCATGCAACATCCACCTCTTCATGACTTGATCTTCATGTCATATATGTTCCTGCTACACTGGCAGAGGCATACATTGCATACATCATGATAGTTACATCTTCTTTATGATTTGAGTACTTTGTAAAGTGTGAAAGATCTTCTATACTTCTTGTAATATATAGAGTGTTTCCCCTAAAGTGAGAAAAAGATCCCAAAGTGGACAAATTAAAAGATCCCAAAGAGGACAAAATTAAAAGATCCCAAAGAGGACAAATGAGAGAAATAGAAAGAGCCATTGAGGCCACCAAAAAAATACAAAAAATGGAAAAAGGAGAAAAAGAAATAAAAAGAGAGAAGGGGGCACACTACTATTCCTTTTGAGAGATCCACACTCGTACTCCCTCTTATATCTTGTACTCCATAGAGATTATCATTCATGCATATAACTATGTGGGGACCTTCACACTATAGAACTTGGCTTGTATATTCCAATGATGAGCCTCCTCAAATGAGCTCTAGGTCTTCTTGAGCAAGAAAGTTGGATGCACCCCCACTAGTTCCATTGGAGAGCTTACCTTAGCTCATATGTGCATCCGTTGCATGGCAATCCCTACTCCTCACATCATATCTATCATATGGCCTTCTCTCGCCTATGATTGTCCTCATTGATGTGAGCCTTTCTCACCCTTTTTGTCTTCCTCCACCATATTTCTCTCTTTGCCATCCAAAGTGTCAACTCTCGTACTTACGCTCATCCATCGCATGAGTTCTCAAAATATCGAAAAGGAGTGGATCAAATTGACTTGTACCTGGCTAGTGGTCTGGGGACGAGTCGAGATAAGATTCCAAAGAAGACCGAGTGTGAAACTTTAGTAGACTGAGTTCTCAACAAAAAATACTTTTTCATCTCGTATTCCCTATCCCCTTTCTTGCACGCAAACACCATTTGGAGATATTCGAATCACGGACAGCGAGAGCTCTTGCACCCTTTGTTCTTTTGTTGCTTGTGTCAATGCTAATATAGACTCTTGCTTGTTAAGACTTGAATTGAATTGCATGCTTTGATTGCTTTACTTAAAAGTCCTTATATGTTTGTGTGGCATGTCACCACAGAAATTATGCTTGTTATCATTTACCTACTCGAGGACAAGCAGGAATTAAGCTTGGGGATGTTGATACGTCCCAAACGTATCTATAATTTTTGCTTGCTTCATGCATGTTTTGTGTGATATTGCTATGCTTTTGATACACTTTCATATCTTTTTATAACATATTTTGGAACTAACCTATTAATGGTTGCAAGAGTGCACAAGTTCTTGTTTTTTTACTTTATGTGTAGGAATTATTTGGTTAAAGGAAAATCACAAAAAGGAGCCTTGTAGGAGTTGGACTCTAACTCTCCCGAAATCTGTCCCCACTAGACAGGTTTTAAAGATCACCTCGGAAACGCTAGAATACGGCCTCAAACGGAAAAACTTAAAACTACAAAGTTGTAGGGAATTTTTTGCCGGTGGATTTAGACATAAAATTCGGTCCAATCGGAGTTCGGACGCTTCCAGAAACCCCGAAATACAGAAGACGTAATTTGGATGACGGGAATCTGAGAGTCTATATAAAGCGAGGAAGCGAGGAAACCTAGGTCAAAGGGCACCATGAAAATTCCTCCCCCTTGGTAGCCGTCTTGAGGGGAGATCAATCTCCACAGCAGCACAATCTCCAAGGAAGAAGAAGGGGCCAAGGGCCGTGGCCACCGCCCACCGCCGTGGTCGTGGGCGCCGCCGCCGCCTTGGCCGCCGTCGTCGCCGTCTCCTTCATCTTCTCCGGGCTGCACCTCTCCATCAAGAACTCTCTCTCACTCACCATTTCCATGTGTGAGTAGTTCCCCCTCGGGGCTAAGGCTTGTATCTTGATCTATGTGGTTTCTCTCTCTCCCATGATGTGATCTTTGTTGTGATCATTGACTATGTTAATCTAGGGTGATCCCGTGATGTTTCTCCTTCTTCTATGTATTGGATTTGATGTACTCACTTGATCCTATCTAGTATAATCCCCGAGACCATGGTGACAGCGGGCTATTGGACATGGGTTAGAAGAATATTATCATGACTGATTTCCTCTTTTGTGTGTGGATTGAAGATTGAGATTCTTTTGGTGCTTGTCTTTGACTATCCTTTAGATATGTTGTGGTGATTGTGGTACTCTCTTTGGATGGTCGCGGTGACATTGGGAAATCCATAGATTGAGAACTACGAACTCTGAGGTGTGCTTTTGTAGCCCTACACAATTCTCGTCCTCTCTTGACCACAAAGGAATGACCTCCGAGTACGTCTCCATTGCATGTTTTATGGGAAATATCATGTGATTAGACTATGTTAATGTTGTTGGGAGTTGCCACTAGTGAAAGTATGAAGCCTAGGCCTTGTTTCCATCATTGTTACACCGTTTGCACTCACTTTTGTTACTTGTTTCTTTGCTGCACTTTTTATTACAGATTTATATTACTTTGTTTTATCACACCTATCACCCATATTTTACCATCTCTTCTCCGAACTAGTGCACCTATACAACTCCTAGTTGTATTAGGTGTGTTGGGGACACAAGAGACTTCTTGTATCTTAATTGCAGGGTTGCTTGAGAGAAACCATCTTCAACCTCTACTTCCCTGAGTTCGATAAACGTTAGGTCATCCACTTGTGGGAAATTGTTGTTGTCCTAAAAACCTCTGCGCTTGGAGGCCCAACATAGTCTACAAGAATAGAAGCGTGCGTAGACATCAGCTGCACCTCTTGTGTTCAATGCCTCTTTGACAAGAAGCTCTTGAACATGAGGGTCACGCACCCAGCTTGAATCCTCATCATGTCTGACATCTTGATCTTCATGTCCGGCATCTTGATCTACATGATCCGCTTCGGCATCTTCTTCATGATCATGTACAGGATGCTCTTCGTCTTCTCGCCCGCCGCTGTCGTCTGGTTGCCCTTCCTCATTTGTTGGCGCCCCACCATTAACGTCCTCCTCCTCACCAGCTTCATCAATTATCCACCGTGTGTAGCCATCCATCAAACCATTACGCTTCAGGTGTCTTTGCAATATTCCGGAATCAGGCTCGATCACGCACTGCAGTTTGCATCTCCGACACGGACATCTTATATCCGACCTATTATTCCTTAGCATGTCGTTTGTCGCACATTGCATCCACCTAGCCACGGTGATATCGCTCAGCATCTCGCGGACCATGGTCGATCACCTGCGTGCACACAGAGAGCAACACAATTATATATCACAGTCGTCGCCGGAAAAATTCGGCATGACATTGATACGTCCAAAACGTATCTATAATTTCTGCTTGCTCCATGCATGTTTTGTGTGATATTGCTATGATCTAGATACACTTTCATACACTTTTGATCATATTTGGACTAACCTATTAACTCAGTGCACCACAGTGCCAGTTCCTGTTTTCTGCTGTTTTTCTATTTCAGTTTTCCCCCGTATAAAAAGTGCTCCAAAAATTTGGGAAAAATCAGATAAAAAATCAGTGTGAAGGAACCTTCCGGAAGAACCTGGGTGGGGCCAAAGGGCCACCCCCAGGGGCCCAGGCGCCCTGGTGGCGCGCCCTAGGGCTTGGCCGCGCCAGGGGGGCGCCTGCACCCCTGGTGGCCCCCCTGGCTGCCCCCCTTCGCCTATATATTCTCCGTCACGGGAAACTTCCGAGAACAGAACCCTTTTTTGCGATCTCTCCTCTGTTCCGCCGCCGCGGCGCTTCCGGGATCGGGAGCACCAGAAGACCTCTTCCCGGCACCCTGCCGGAGGGAGGGCCGACCTCCGGGAGTCTCCTCTCCACCATGGATGCTTCCCGGATGTCTCGTGAGTAGTTTTCTTTGGACCATGGGTCCGTGATCAGTAGCTATGTGATGTTCTCCTCCCCTCTTTGTTCTTCATGGTTTAGACCTCGTGAGCTGCCCTACATGATCGAGGCACTTTTGTAATCTTTCTGTTGTTGCTATGCTGAGTTTGATAGGATCTGATGGATTATGAGATTATGTTCAGATTGTGATAGAGTAATATATTTGGTTTTGATCTCTTATATTTTTGTTCCTAAGTAATTCTTGCATGTTCTCCGTTGTTGTTTATTGCTTTGGTCAAGTAGTAGGTAGTAACCCCAAGAGGGAACGTTATGCTCGATTGTGGGTTCATGCCCCCCGATGACACGCTTGAGTGATAGAAACATGAGTCTAGGGGATGTGTTGTTGCCACAAGGGGGAAAACAACGGTGCTTGTAACCGCGGTTGCAAGGATTGTTTACTTTACGCAAAGTGCTTTTTAATGCAGTTGTCTGTTGCTTTGGGTTTACACTTTGGGTGGGGCTCGTAACTTAATACCAGCGAGATGTTCTGGATAGATATCTCAAGGTGGATGATTAGTAGTAGATGCAGTTGGATTTCGGTCTACTTATTTTGGCGTACTGCCCATGCTTTTGAGCCTCTTCCTTTCTTTTTTAGCATAGTTAGCATTGCGGTGCGTTCATAATCCTGTCAATTGCCCTTCTGTAATTTGTTCACCTCGCATAGCAGTTTTATCGTCTTTTGGGAGAGAGACATCACTAGTGAACATCACGTATCCCGGTCCATACCCTCATTACTGTTTCCACGCTCATTTACTTTTCTTCTTTTACTTTCAGTTGCTATCATTATCCTTTGTGTTTGATCCTTTGTGAACAAAAAGACCAGAGAGATTGAAAACCTCTCTGAACTTCGTTGGGAACAAAGTTATTTGTGTCTGTGTGCAGGTCCGCGTCAGTTGCGCCGCTGACACCTACTTATCATCTCCGGAGTCCTACTGGAGACAAACCTTGGTATCTTTACTGTGGGAAATTTGCTGCTGTTCTACATCACGCCTTCCACTTGGGGTTTACCAACGAAGGGCGAGAAATCACTATCATCACCTCGCACATCAGATATTCCCTAATAATGCATGGGAGCATGCGGAGAGTGCGCCAGAAATTTTCCGAAACGGAAATGAATCGACATTTCGGCAAGACATTGGCCACTCAAGATTCACATATACATCAAACCACCATAAGCTTCACATATACATCAAACCACCACAAGCTTCACATATACATCAAACCCAAGCTTCACATATACAACAAACCCCAAGCTAATAAAGGCAAGTATATGGGTCATAAATGGAAGAAAAGAGTTTGGAAGGAGGTCCACTTACTTCAATATGAAACAAAATAGATGTAATGCCAAGTATCGATGGATAAATGGAAGAAATGAGGTGGGGAGGAGGAGAAAACCGAATAGGTCTAGTTTTATAATTGTGTGGAGTGAATGAGAGGTGGTAGGTGGGGTGGAGTAGATAAGGGCAGCTCTAGGCATTTAGTGGCACATATAGCAAGTCAGTGGTGGCGCATTTCTGAAATGCGCCACTCCTAAGATCTTATGGGTGGCGCATTCCCACAATGCGCCACCCCTGAGAACCTTATGGGTGGCGCGTCTCCAAAATGCGCCACCCCTAAGCTCTTAGGGGTGGCGCATTTTGGAAATGCGCCACCTATAAGGTTCTTAGGGGTGGCGCATTTTACCAAATGTGCCACGTATAAGCTCATCCAGGCTGGCCCACTCTTAGGGGTGGCGCACTGGAAAATAATGCGCCACCCCTAAGGTCTTATGGGTGGCGCATTATTTTACAGTGTGCCACCCCTAACAGATGGTGGCGCACGGCTTGTTATATGCACCACTAATAATCTTTCCATGTATAGCTATTTCCCTAGTAGTGGTGGGTGCAAGGATTGTTTACTTTACGCAAAGTTCTTTAATGCAGTTGTTTGTTGCTTTGAGTTTACACTTTGGGTGGGATTCACAACTTAATACCAGCGAGATGTTTTGGATATATATCTCAAGGTGGATGATTAGTAGGTAGATGCAGATGGATTTCGGTCTACTTGTCTTGGCGTACCGCCCAAGCTTTTGAGCCTCTTCCTTTCTTTGTAGCATAGTTAGCATTGGTTTGCGCACGTAATCCTGTCAATTGCCCAGCTGTAATTTGTTTACCTTGCATGGCTATTTTACGTCTTTTGGGAGAGAGACATCACTAGTGAATATCATGGGACCCCAGTCCATATTTCCACCACTGTTTACACCCGCTATTTATTTTCTGCTTTATTTCCTTTTCTGTTGCTATCGCTATCATTATTATCCCGTGCGTTTAATCCTTTGTAAACAACAAGGCCGGAGGGATTGACAACCTCTCTGTACTCGTTGGGAGCAAAGTTATCTGTTGTGTGTGCAGGTCCACGTCAACCGCCTAATTGCTGGCACCGTTGTCACCTTCCTATCGTTGTCGGAGTCCTACTGGAGACAAACCTTGGTATCTTCACCGAGGGAAATTTGTTGTTGTCTACATCTCAACCTTCCACTTTGGGTAACCAACGAGGGGCGAGAAGCCATCAACGTCCCAGATCTGAGTTGTAAAAACCGTTCTAGTGGCTACTAGGTTATTTGAAGGTTTTATGCAAGGGATTCGGATGGTCATCAACTATCGCTTTTGAAGTGATTCTTCTATCGATTGTTGTTGATCTTCGCTCCGTGGGTGTCTCTGATGGTTTTCATTCGGTTCTTCATTTGGTTCTTTGATGTCAGCTTATCCACCCCGATGGAAAGTTGCTCATAACCCCACATACCTGGAAGACTCAGTGACAGATCACAAGGATCATGAAGATACCAAGAAAAGAAGGGTTCACACAGGTTGCATGGGAAAATTTGGCCCCAGTAGGAGTTCTGTGTGCATAAACTTTCGAATCAAGTCAGGATCATTCCGGTAATCGTCATGTCCATAAATATTTCATCAGTGAAAGGCCGCAAGGAATTGGAAAATCAGCAAGTCAAAAGGGACTCATACCCGATTGCATTGAAAGCATGTGGCTCACGCATGGATGTAACCGAAGCCCTCATATGAATCAAGTCGGAGTCAATTACGGCAGCCACGAAGATTCAAGCAAAGGAAAGTGTAAATGTCTAAGGCACAACATACACCAGTGACAGTCCTATCCAATGCAAGATATTTTAGTATATTCTGGAAGACAGTCAGAATGTATCGTGAAGCCCATATCCAGCAAAGGAAGGATTGGCAGAATGTTTCCCTCTAATAAACCAGCAGTCAGTAATTTGGCAGACACCGCGTTCAGATTTGTCCCCACGTCAGGATGGGAAAGTTTCAGCCGTAAGGAACCTCAGCCTTCTGCACCAAGATACCCGGCACAACCCGACATGTACAGTATATCAGTCTTGATCAGTACGTTATCCGGATATCTTCATGTCCAAGACATTCAGCCTTCCACCACAAGTCTCCGAGTGAAGCTTACAATGCAAGACACCCAGTCGTGCTCAGTACACCATGGATGAATTCCAGCACGAGTCACCCAGCTATCTACAGTGATCAGCCGCAAAAATTTCAATACAAGGAACCGGTATTTCCACAGTGCAAAGAGGCAAACTTCAGGGACAAGATAATCTATCCTCTTCAATAAGATATCAGGAAAGCTTCCAAGGCAAGACACTCAGTCTTCTTCAGCAAGCTAGCAAGGCAGCTTCCCGTGTACGACACCCCTCCTTCCTCGATACACCACCAGAGAAAACTTCTGAGGTACAACACCCGGTCTTCCCCAGCAAGCTACCTAGTATCTCTCGACACGTCATCATGCCAGCAGCGGTGTGTCAGGAATTCAGTTGTTCAGAAGCAGTAAAGGCTTCAGTATCGTCAGGACCCGCGAATTTTATGGACACTTCTCCTCAAGGATGCAGCTACCCCGGTGTGGAAATAGCCATGATTGTAATCAAGAAATAGTTATACACATGAACAGCGATGTGGACCACAACCCTCGGGAGACAAGCCAGCAGAAAAATTAGATGCGCACCCCAGCCTGGAAGAAAGACTGACAGGATCATGAAGAAGCACCCTGAGGAAAGGAAGCAATGAAGCATTGGATCTAGCCCCAATCACGAGGGTCAGCTCCTCACGTCTGACAAAGCCCCGAGGAAGGATAATCTTGAGGCCCCAGTTATTGCAACTAATATCAGCATAATGAGCCATGAGACAAAAGGTGAATGTAACCCGCCGGTCTCAAAGGAAGATGCCGACAGAATAATAAGCCGTTATGCAAGAAGTACAAAGGAAAGAATGTTGACGAAGGTGAAGCAAGCGCAAGATTTTGGCTACCATAAAAGACCCAGAGCAGACAGACATGGCCCCGGGTCGAATCTCGCGGCAATATATGCTGCAAGAATAAGCATTGCCCTCGCGGGCTGTCAAAAGTATGCACCACCAGTGAACCCGACGGGTAAGGCAAAAGGATGAATTGTATGGACCTCAGGGTCAAATGTTGCCTCGACCAGTTGAAGACATATGGATCACCATAGATACCTACAATGAAGAAATCTAACTCTATGAGCTAAAGACCGCGTACCCAGCCGTCAGCCAAAGCAGTACTCAAGTTCAGAACCATCCGTATTGCCGGGTCACCCCAGTCTGTTTCGTTGAGGATCACCCACCCAGCTCAGCATTTTGACTATAAAAACCGCGTCGGAGCGCAACACGGTCTATCACCACCCGTGGATGTGACAGCAGGACAAGTGAACCTCAGCATGGGGAAACATTCATAATTTGTGCTCCGACCAAGATTCATACTTATGATGGACCAGCCAAAAGCAATGTGATGCAGCCCGATGTGCCGTCAGTCAGAGTCCCGCACCATGGAACACCACGACTGTAAGAAGTCGGAGATATTGCTACCTGTGAAGGCCAAGCTCTTTTCTCGAAGAGGCCAACACAAAGGATTCAAGACCGTGCCGCAGATAAGGCCCGAAATACCACGAGAATAATTAATATGGGTATTGTCAGCATTCAGCCCATGACAAGATAGTCCGTTATCATACAAGTCAACCGACACAAGGATGGGAGTCAACAGGAAAGGATCTGATATGGCCAGGAAGAACGTTCAGTCAGATATATGGATTGGGTGAGGCAAGCCCCCTGAGCCAGAGATATTGGATGCTACTGAGGGAACAGTATACAAAAAAAAAGGAAATCCAAGAAGCAACGAGTTCCCTAAGGACGGTAAGTGTGCAATGGTTCCCTGAGCAACCAAATCTCGAGGACGAGATTTTTCTAAGGGGGGTGGGTTTGTGACATCCTGGATTTTGGAACTTTCTTTTTCCAAAATCTTTTCTGACAGATTTTTGGATTTGCTATTGGATTTGATTTTGATCACCTCTTTGTACTTGAAAATTGAGCATACAAGTGGACCTTGATTCCAAGCCTCTCCCATGTCATTCCATGGATCCATCCCATCCAAGCCACCATTTTATTCAAACCATATATTCCTTTTCCAATAAAAGGGATATTCCTATTATTTGAGGTTTGTGAAGCAACCCATATTTTTATTGCTCCATAAATCCCAAAATAATTCCCACATTCTCTTGACATCATATCTTTCCAAATTATCCAAAAACATTTCATGGCCCAAGTGGATGTTTCATCTAGAAAAATTCATTTGTCTGTGGTGGCAGATTGGAGCTTTGTGAAGGGACTGCTATTTTTTTGGATCCATTGCTGGTGAAATTTTTTGTGCAATCTCATATAATCATATCATTAGCCTACACCAAATTCCACCACCAATTACTTTGCCAAACTCCCACAATAAATTCCCAAAGTTTTGGTGCAGAAAGGGTCATTGTGAAGGAAGTGCATGATGGGGGATCCCATTTTCCTTGAAACTTTTTGTGCCTATTCCCACACCCAAATGATTCCACTAAGCCAAGTTTGAGCCAAATCCCATCACCGATGTGTGTGCATAATCATGTTTAAGTTTCTGGTCAGCAGGGCACCTTGTGAAGCAAGTGCTAGCTACGCTTGTCCAATGGACATGAAATTTTACACACATGTGGACATTAAAAAATAACCTCCCTCCACAAATTTTCAGCCAATTCCACCACACCATTGGGATGCTAGCTTCAACTTTGCATTCTGGCCTATTTGGACATTTGCAAAGGAAGTACTAGCTACATTGCTCCATTTGGGGTGAAACTGGGTACATATACTCACCCTGGTGTATGATTAAGCTCCACCAAAAATCATGCACAGGGGAGCTATGTGCAAGCCATGACACAGTACAAACACCTTCAGCTCCCATGCCACATTTGCAAAGGAAGTACCATGTGAATTGACCCATTTGACCCCAAACTTTCCAGATCATTAGTCCTTCCTATCCTAAGCCCAGAAGACAATCTGGCACCACCCCAATCCCCACCATGTGAGCCCAGCTTGCCTTCCAAGTTTGCACTATCCAACTATTCCATGAGACAGAGCTCACCACAGCTGCCCATGTGGACAACCAAGCACACCACTGTGATCAACACTCAAAGGAGAAGCCCCTGGACACCTTTGGCCACGTTGGAACCCCCCTCAATTGCACCTCCCCAGGGTGGCCACGCCCTGGCATGCAATCGGCGTGCTCTGGCCACGCCCGTCGCCCCTGAACTAGCCGAGCACGCGCGCAAGTGGCTCCCCTGTCCTCTTCTCGTTGTCTAGCCAAGCCGCAAGGCTGTGCCCTCTCACACGCATCCACTTCCCCGCACTCCCCTCGCCGGATTCGCTCCGCAGCTCGCCGCCAAGAGCATCCCGTGGCCACAGTGCGCCCGACCTGTCCCCATCACCATGGCCCCCTCTCCACGGCTGCGTGCTTCCCCTGCTCCCACGTGATCCCCTAGAACTCCCCAGAATCCCCTCGAACCCTGCCAGCTAGCCCACGCCGTGGCCGTTTCCCCTCGGCGGCCACCGCCACGGGCATCGTTGCCCTCCTATAAGAATGGCGTGCCCCGATCCCTTTGAGCACATCCAGCAGCTCCTCCGAAATCTCCTAGCTCCACCGCCCCCCCCCCCACTCAATTTGGCACCAGAGCCCCTCTCCGTCGGCCACGGCCGCCATTGCCGGCGGCAGCCTCCGCTCCAATTCGAGCTCCCGAAGCCCTCCTCTCGCCCCTGTAACACACCTGCGCTCCTCCCTAACCACCCCTCTGCCTCGCCTCCTTCCAAGCCCTCGCCGGAGCCCCGCCCCAGTCGCCTCGCCGAGTCCCGTGGCGTCCGTAGCCGCCGTCCATCCGGCCGAGGTGCTCGCCGGTCCCGGAAGCTTCCCGGTCAAGCGCGACCGCCTACGGGTGCGGCGTGGACAGCCCCTTCCGCCCGAGTCGGCCGTCGCGCCTCCTGTCGCCGGCGCCGGGCCGGCCGGCGTCAGCGCCCCGGGCCCGTTTTGTTTCAGTGGTGGCGGTTTTCCAAAAGTACGATTTCCCACCTGGAAAGCGCACTCCAGCAGAACCTCAGCCTAAAATACGCTTTCAATCATAGAAGGCGCATTTTCCTATTCTTCAGCACGAAATACGCTTTCTCCACACCGAAAGCGTATTTCTGTCAAAACTAGCCCCCGATCTTCTCCACCTCGTTTCTCCGCAACCGTAAGTCCAAACGAGACGATTCTTTTTGCGTTGTTTTCGTATCAAACTACTCTTCAGTTTGGCATAGGTTTCATGCCATGTTTTTATGTTGTTATTTGCTGGTCAAATAAAAGTGGAGTTTGACCCATTTTCCTCCGTGCCTTTTTATAAAATCGTTTTAGGGCTTTTGTGGTGTTGAAGACCAAGAGTTTTTCCCTACACCTTGTTGGTGAAGGCAAGACATAACCTCTTTTGCACCTTCGTAAAGCTTTGACGTGCTTTAAAAATGCTTTAACCTTTAGTGATACAACTTTTGTGTTATGCCTTGATCATGTTTTTTTGATTACCGTATAACCATGCTATATCCATGATATGCTTGAAACCATGATGATCATGATATGTCGTTGTTATGTTATGTTTATTCTCTAATCATGTCATCACTATGCTATGCTTTTATGCACCGTAATATCCACCGTACTCATGATAATGCTAGATGTTAATATCATGTTGATCATCCTTAACCTAGTTAAGTTAATCATATAAACATGCTTGAAATGATTCAACTATAACTGTACCTTGGATGGCTCCCCATGTGTTGCATGATAATGTTATATGAATGCTCATGTTGCACCTGATGCTTGTGGTTGCTGTTGAACACATGTTCCATGCCAAGTTGATCAGGTGCCGCCGAACTGAGCTTATCTGGTGCATCCACACTCGCCTGTATGGGAAGGCCTTGGATCGAGCTACCGGTGGTTTCTCTTATCCGTATCACCAAGTAGGGAAGGCTATACGCGCGCGGACTACCCTGATCAGGTAGGCGGCGGTAGTCTTGAGAGCCAGTCTGTTTTTGATGCACGAGATAACTTCTCGCCCCTCGTTGGTTACCCAAAGTGGAAGGTTGAGATGTAGCGTAGCGGAAATTTTCCTTAGCAAAGATGCTAAGGTTGAGTGTCGGATCAGTAGGACTCCAACAGATACAAGAAGGTGGTGAAGTGAACAATGGCGCCGTTCACAACTCAAGGTTGCTTACTTCACCTGGACCTGTACACACAAAAAATAACTTTGCTTCCCAACGAGTACAGAGGAGTTGTCAATTCCTCCGGCCTTGTTGTTTATAAAGGATAAAATGCACGGGATAATAATGATGGTGATAGCAACGGAAAAGTAAATTGAAGGTGTAAACAATATTGGAAATATGGACCGTGGTCCTATGATGTTCACTAGTGATGTCTCTCTCCCAACAGATGATGAAATAGCCATGCGAGGTAAACAAATTACAGTTGGGCAATTGATAGGATTATGTGCGCAAACCAATGCTAATTATGCTATAAAGAAAGGAAGAGGCTCAAAAGCATGAACGGTACACCAAGACAAGTAGACCGAAATCCATGTGCATCTACCTACTAATCATCCACCTTGGGATATCTATCCAGAACATCTCGCTGGTATTAAGTTGTGAATCCCACCCAAAGTGTAAACTCAAAGCAACAGACAACTGCATTAAAAAACTTTGCGTAAAGTAAACAATACTTGCACCCGCAAGTACAAGAACCGTTGTTTTCCCCCTTGTGGAAACAGCACATCCCCTAGACTCATGTTTCTGTCACTCAAGCTAGTCATCGGGGGGCATCAACCCACAATCATGCATAACGCTCCCTCTTGGAGTCACTACCTACTACTTGGCCAAAGCAATAAACAGCAACGGAGAACATGCAAGAATTACTCAAGAACATAAATATATAAGAGGAGAATCAAATATATTCCTCAAACACAATCTGAACATAATCTCATAATCCATCGGATCCCAGCAAACTCAGCATAGCAACAGCAGAAATATTACATATGTGCCTCGATCATGTAGGGCAGCTCACGAGGTCTAATCCATGAAGAACAAAGAGGGGAGGAGAACATCACATAGCTACTGATCATAGACCCATGGTCCAAGGTGGACTACTCACGGTTCATCCGGGAAGCATCCATGGTGGTGGAGAAGCTCCCGGAGGTGGTTCTCCCTTCGGCAGGGTGCTGGGAAGAGGTCTTCTGGTGCTCCCGATCTTGGAATCGAGGCGGCGGCGGAACAGAGGAGAGATCGCGAAAAAAGGGTTCCCTTATCGGGGTTTTTGCGTCACGGGAATAAATAGGCGAAGGGGGCAGCCAGGGGGCCACCAGGGCTCCAGGCGGCCCCCTGGCGTGGCCCTACCCTTGGGCGCGCCGGGAGGGCGCCTGGGACCCTGGTGGGTCCCCTCTGCCCCCCCCCCCCCCCTCGATGATTCCGGAAGCTTCCTGGTCACTGATTTTTTATTGGATTTTTCCCGAATTTTTGGAGCACTTTTTATATGGGGGAAACCTGAAATAGAAAAACGGCAGAAAACAGGAACTGGCATTGGGGTGCAATGAGTTAATAGGTTAGTCCAAATATGATCAAAAGTGTATGGAAGTTCATCAATATCATAACAATATCACACAAAAGAGGCATGGAGCAAGCATAAATTATAGATACGTTTTCGACGTATCAACATCCCCAAGATTAATTCCTGCTCGTCCTCGAGTAGGTAAATGATAAAAGCATAATTTCTGTGGTGAGATGCTAACAACCATATAAGAACTTTTAAGTAAAGCACTCAAGGCATGTAATTCAATTCAAGTCATAACAGGCAAGAGTCTGTATTAACATTGAAATAAGCAACATAAGAACATAAAGTTGCAAGAGCTCTCGCTGTCCGTGACTTGAATGTCTCCAAATGGTGTTTGCGTGCAAGAAAGGGGATAGGGATATACGAGAAAAAAAAAGTATTTTTGTGTTGAGAACTCAATCTACTAAAGTTTCTCACTTGGTCTTCTTTGGAATCTTATCTTGACTCATCCCCAGACCACTAGCCAGGTACAAGTCAAAATGATCCACTCCTTTTCGACATTTTGAGTACTCATGCAATGGATGAGTGTAAGCAAGAAAGTTGAAACTTAGGATGGAAAAGAGAGAATATGGTGGAGGAGGAAGACGAAAAGGTGTGAAAGGCTCACCTCAATGAGGACAATCATAGGCGAGAGAAAGCCAAATGATAGATATGATGTGAGGAGTAGGGATTGCCATGCAACGGATGCACATATGAGCTAAGGTAAGCTCTCCAATGGAACTAGTGGAGGTGCATCCAACTTGCTTGCCCAAGAAGACCTAGAGCTCATTTGAGGAGGCTCATCATTGGAATATACAAGCCAAGTTCTATAGTGTGAAGGTCCCCACATAGCTATATGCATGAAAGATAATCTCTATGGAGTACAAGATATAAGAGGGAGTACGAGTTTGCATCTCTCAAAAGGAATAGTAGTGTGCCCCTTCTCTCTTTTTATTTATTTTTCTCTTTTTTATATTTTTTTGTATTTTTTTGGTGGCCTCAATGGCTCTTTCTATTTCTCTCATTTGTCCTCTTTGGGATCTTTTAATTTATCAACTTTGGGATATTTTCCTCACTTTAGGGGCAACACTCTATATATTACAAAAATTATAGAAGATCTTTCACACTTTACATGGTACTCAAATCATAAAGAAGATGTAACTATCATGATGTATGCAAATGTATGCCTCTGCCAGTGTAGCAGGATATGCAATGATACTAGCGCGTCATGTAGCAATGATTAGGGCAAGGCCCAAATAGCATGCGGCTCATTGATCAAGCAAGTAGCATGTATGACATGAAGATCAAGTCATGAGAAGATGGATGTTGCATGACAATATATCTCGGAAAGGCTATGGAAATGCCTTGATAGGTAGGTATGGTGGATGTTTTGAGGAAGGATATAAGGAGGTTTATGATGACAGAGCGTATCGTGCCAAGGGTTCGGATGTACCGGCGAAGGTGGACGCCAACTCTCGAAGTGAGAAGAAAGCAATGCACGACACAGGAGAGGCTAGCAAAATATGGGAAGGTGGAAGTGTCAACTTTCGAATACTCACATTAGTCCGAAGAACTCATGCACTTATTATCGGTAACTCTCAATCTAGTAAGGAGGTTCACAAAGAGACAAGTACCCCGAGGAGGAGTGTATGAGGGTTTGGTTATCCTTTCGCATCCTCGACTCATGGTACGTGAGTGTACTCTAATATTCGACCCTTCAGAAGAGTAGTGATCCATCTAGTAGCTAAAGTTCTCAACTAATTTTGTAAGTTTTAAAATAAACACGGATTGCCAAAAATACGACATCTATCACTAATAGGCTAAAGCTCTTGACACCAAAAGTTCAAACATTACTCAAAACAATACCTCAAAACTATTGCAAGTTACCACTACAAAAGAATAGCAACCTCAATTACCTACTTCCAGTCAAGACACAAAACTCAGTGCAACATGCAAACTCTCTAAACAAGATAAACATGAAAACTCAAGAGAGTTCCAGCAATAAACTAAACAAAAGCTCTTTGAAAAGATAAACATGAAAGCTAAGAGCAAAACATGACAGTAGCTATGAAAAAGATAAAGAACACACACAGCAAAGATAAGCATGAAAAAGTCCTATGTGTTGTTCTAAATTTTGGAAGTGGAGCGTGTTTCTCTCCCACACAAAGAAAGCTGGGTTCTAACTTGTTATGAACATCAAGCAAAGCTAAATAAAATTAAAACAAAACCTAAGAGCGAGACGCTCCAAGAATAGCACATAATGCATGAAGTGATAATAATATAGTGAAACGAGAGACGAACTGATAATTGTTGATGGAGAAGGGGATGCACGGGGGCATCCCCAAGCTTAGATGCTTGAGTCTTCTTGAATATTTCTTGGGGATGCATGGGGGCATCCCCAAGCTTGAGAGCTTGACACTTCTGGATCTTCTTTCATCATCTTCCCTCGCACACTTGAAAAACCCCTCCATACATAACTCATCATAATCTGATTAGCGAGGTTAGTACCCATAATAAAATAATTTTACTCTACTGTAAATAAATATAATCTTGAAGGGATACTGTTTCTAAAGATTTCCAAAAAAAAATTTCAAAGAAAAAGCAAGCTTAAGGTTTGCAAAACGAAGAAAAGGCAAAACAGGACAGAATCTGTGAAAAACAGACCAGCAGGTACTAAAGAATTTTTTAGGGATACTTCTGCAACTCAAATCAAAAAACTCAGAACATACGAAAGTTTCATAATTGTATAGTTCACTCTGTGTAAAAAATTCAGCTCAAAAAGATGAACTGGGATTTTTTTGTGATTTTTCTAGTCACGAGGACATAATCTGTTTGCTGGACAGCATGTCACAACTTTCACTTCCCTTATCATATGAGGCTATAAAAGGCGCAAAGCTTGAAAAGTAAAGATACAATGATGTTTATACAGTAGTAACAATCATCAAGACCACTAAAAACAGAAGAAAAACAAAAATGAAATCCTAAATTCGTCGCGGGCTGCCTCCCGAAAGCGCTTCTTTAAAGCCATTAGCTAGGCTTAATGCAAATAGATCAAGTCTTTTCTAGAAAATAACTAGCCCGTGTGACGGACTCAAAAGGCAACTTAATATTTTTCCTAGGGAAGTGTTCCATACCTTTCTTGAGAGGGAATTGGAATTTTATAATCCCTTCTTTCATATCAATAACAGCACCCACGGTGCGAAGAAGAGGACGTCCCAAAATAATTGGACAAGAAGGTTCACATTCAATGTCCATAATAGTAAAATCAACGGGAACATAATTGTCATTGACAATGATAAGAACATCATCTATCTTCCCTAAAGGTTTCTTTACGGAAGAATCGACGAGAGGAACACCAAAAGAACACGGATCAAAAGGTTTAAATTTAAATATATCATACATTCTTTTGGGCATAACAGAGGTACTAGCTCCAACATCACATAAAGCATAGCAAGAGAAATTATTCAACTTAATTTTAATCATAGGATCCAAACCATCTTCTAGCTTTCTAGGTATGGAGGCTTATACCCTAAGCTTCTCCTACCTAGCTTTGATGAGAGCATTAGTGATATGGTCCGTGAAGGCAAGATTAAGTGTGCTAGTGTGGGGGTCTCTAGACATCTTGTGAAGGAAACGAATAACTTCAGAAAGGGTGCAATTATCAAAATCAAGGTCACTAATATCAAGTAGAATAGTAGTGGTGTCCTTTAGGCTCACTTGTTTGGTAGCTTCTATAGTCATAGGAATTTCTTCTTCTACGGTTGAGGTCATAGCATCACCATTAATAGGTCCTATGGGACTAGGGGTGCATTGGGTGCTAAGAGTTTGGATATCCTCAACCACTTGGATAGTAGCAACAGTATGGTGTGTAGGAAGGCTCTTAATTCTATCTTCTTCCTCCTATTGTCTAGCCCATCTCTCTTTGAGTTTAGCCATCATCCTAATGTTCTCATTAATTTGCACTTGGATAGCATTCATAGGAGTGACCTTCCACTCCTCAAGGGGAGAAGTTCTGATTTTAAGCAATTCTACTTCATGGGATAAATTGTCTACCTTCGACGAGAGGTCATATAATTTGTCTAGTTTTTCCTCTACACTCTTGTTGAAGGCTTTTTGAGTAGTGATAAAGTCTTTAAGCATACTCTCTAATTCAGAAGTGGAGTTTTTGGTGCTAGGATAAGTGTTGTTGTTCCCATAGTTGTTAGAGGGGAACGGTCTAGAGTTGCTACCAAAATTACTCCTATAAGCATTGTTGTTGAAGTTGTTTCTAGAGATAAAGTTCACATCTACTTGATCCTGAGCAATCAAAGAATTTAAAGGAACATTTTGAGGATCAATAGGAGATTGCTTGGTAAGTAGAGACATAATCAAGTCAACTTTTTCATTTAGGGAGGAGATCTCCTCGACAGAGTTTACCTTCCTACCTGTTTGAGCTCTTTCGGTGTGCCATTGGGAATAGTTGGTCATCATCTCATCGTGAAGTTTTGTGGCAGCACCAAGTGTAGTTGACATAAAGGTTCCTCCCGCGGCTGAATCTAGCAAGTTCCGTGAGGTAAAGTTCAAGCCTGCATAAAAAGTTTGGATAACCATCCAAGTAGTCAAACCATGCGTAGGGCAATTCTTAACAAGAGATTTCATACGTTCCCAAGCTTGGGCAACGTGTTCATTATCCAATTGTTTAAAATTCATAATAAAGCTCCTCAACTGGATAATCTTTGCAGGGGGATAGTACTTCCCAATAAAAGCATCCTTGCACTTATCCCAAGAATCTATGCTATTCTTAGGCAAGGATTGAAACCAGATTTTAGCTTCATCCCTCAAGGAGAAAGGAAAAATCTTAAGCTTAACAATATCACCATCTACTTCTTTGTACTTTTGCATATCACAAAGCTCAATAAAATTATTTAAGTGCAAAGCAGCATCATCTCTAGCACCAGAGAATTGATCTTTCATAACAAGGTTCAGCAAAGCAGGTTTAATCTCATAAGAAGGTGCTGAAGTAGTAGGTGTAGAAATAGGAGTGCAGATAAAGTCACTGTTGTTGTGACTAGTGAAGTCACACAACTTGGTGTTCTCAGAGGAACCCATAGTAGCAGCAGGCAAGATAACTATTTTTTTGATTTTTGATAAAGGACACTAAAGCAAAAAACTAAAAGGTAAACTAACAAGACTAAAAAGCAAAGATAAAAGATAGTGTGCAACTCCCCTATCTTGAAGAGTGGAGTCCCCGGCAACGGCGCCAGAAATTGCTTTGATGCACGAGATAACTTCTCGCCCCTCGTTGGTTACCCAAAGTGGAAGGTTGAGATGTAGCATAGCGGCAATTTACCTTAGCAAAGATGCTAAGGTTGAGTGTCGGACCAGTAAGACTCCAACAGATACAAGAAGGTGGTGAAGCGAAAAATGGCGCCGTTCACAACTCAAGGTTGCTTACTTCACCTGGACCTGCACACACAGCAAATAACTTTGCTTCCCAACGAGTACAGAGGAGTTGTCAATTCCTCCGTCCTTGTTGTTTACAAAGGATAAAATGCACGGGATAATAATGATGGTGATAGCAACGGAAAAGTAAATACTGAAAGTAAATTGAAGGTGTAAACAATATTGGAAATATGGACCGGGGTCCTATGATGTTCACTAGTGATGTCTCTCTCCCAAAAGACGATAAAATAGCCATGCGAGGTAAACAAATTATAGCGGGGCAATTGAAAGGATTATGTGCGCAAACCGATGCTAATTATGCTATAAAGAAAGGAAGAGGCTCAAAATCATGGGCGGTACGCCAAGACAAGTAGACCAAAATCCAACTGCATCTACCTACTAATCATCCACCTTGAGATATCTATCCAGAACATCTCGCTTGTATTATGTTGTGAATCCCACCCAAAGTGTAAACTCAAAGCAACGGGCAACTACATTAAAGAACTTTGTGTAAAGTAAACAATCCTTGCACCCGCAAGTACAAGCACCGTTGTTTTTCCCTTGTGGCAACAACAAATCCCCTAGACTCATGTTTCTTTCACTCAAGCTAGTCATCGGGGGGTATGAACCCACAATCATGCATAACGCTCCCTCTGGAGTCACTACCTACTACTTGGCCAAAGCAATAAACAGCAACGGAGAACATGCAAGATTTACTCAAGAACATAAATATAAAAGAGGAGAATCAAATATATTACTCAAACACAATCTGAACATAATCTCATAATCCATCGGATCCCAGCAAACTCAACATAGCAACAACAGAAATATTACATATGTGCCTCGATCATGTAGGGCAGCTCACGAGGTCTAATCCAGGAAGAACAAAGAGGGGAGGAGAACATCACATAGCTACTGATCATAGACCCATGGTCCAAGGTGGACTACTCACGGTTTATTCGGGAAGCATCCATGGTGGTGGAGAAGCTCCTGGAGGTTGTCCTCCCTCCGGCAGGGTGCCGGGAAGAAGTCTTCTAGTGCTCCCGATCTTGGAAGCGCGACGGCGGCAGAACAGAGGAGAGATCGCGAAAAAGGGTTCGCTTATCGGGGTTTTTGCGTCACAGGGAATAAATAGGCGAAGGGGGGCAGCCAGGTGGGCCACCAGGGCTCCAGGCGGCCACTTGGCGCGGCCCCACCCTGGGGCGCACCGGGAGGGCGCATGGGACCATCGTGGGTCCCCTCTGCCCCCCCCCTCGGTGATTCCGGAAGCTTCCTGATCGCTGATTTTTTATTGGATTTTCCCGAATTTTTGGAGCACTTTTTATATGGGGGAAACCTGAAATATAAAAATAGCAGAAAAAAGGAACTGGCACTGGGGTGCACTAAGTTAATAGGTTACTACAAATATAATCAAAAGTGTATGGAAGTTCATCAATATCATAGCAATATCACACAAAAGAGGCATGGAGCAAGCAGAAATTATAGATACGTTTTGGACGTATCAGTTTTGCGCGCAGTCCCCGATTGGGACAAAGTTTATGGACCGTGCGACAGTCAGTTGCCATGCGATGGCTGGTGTGTCTGGAGGACACGGGGCTACCCAAGGCATTTCTTGTGAAGCGTGTCGGGTGACACGATAAGGGGAGTCACCGGTAGAACGGTCATCGTTGGAGAAATCCTAGTGCATTCCTGGGAGACGTTCCGAGGTACTGAATGGAGGGGGGACTCCATAGTGTGGGTAAAGTGCACAAACTCTACAGATTCACAAATCTATTCGAATAGCCGAGTCCACGGTATTGGACACAGTTCACAGTAGGTCACACGTTATCTACATGAGTTCGGTTGCATGAGTATGGTAAGTGGATATGATGGCTGGATTGGTTGGGTGGTAACAGAGGACACTTGATCGTGCGACGATCCAGGTATGTTGATGGTCATGCGATGACCGGTGCTTGAGTCGGCAAGGACTCCGAGGTAAGCCACATGATCGTGCGGTGATCATGTGGGGTCCATGTGACCTTAAACGATGATTGATGGTGCACTAGTCTTAATGTTGATAAAATGTTGATAATATACTGATGATATGCTTGATGATTATCTGCTTGCATGATGTTCATTAATATACTTTAACCTGTATGCCATGTTATTGTTTTGCCTTAGTGCATGGTTGTTGTGAGCTTGCAAGTACATTCGATGTACTGACCTGGCGTGTCATGCCAGATTTGCAGGTCGTGCTTTGGATGCGTAGGACGACGTTCCCGGTGTTTGCGAGCTAGGAGGTGTCCCAGCCAGTGTCCCTGTGGAGAGGAGTTCATCACCGCCGCCGTTGTTCCGCTGCCGAGTTATATTCCGCTGCTAGAGAGTTAGTTTGCTGCTTGATGTAGATCCGTGGCGAGCTTGGGGAGCAAGCTTGTTCTCTGTCTCGCTCCGCCAAAGTTGTAATAAACCCTTTGTATCTGTATATTTATTAATAGAAAGTTGTTTAGTTCTATATCAAGCAGTGCCGTGTTCCAGAAGACTTGATCTCTGGGATGGAGCACGGGGCATTCCGGTCCTCTGAGCCGGGGTGTCACAGTAAAGGTGTTTCGATGTCCCAACACAAAATATTTGAGCACATTTATGTCAGGTTTTGGATGATGAGCATACAGTGAGGTGTCTTTCAACTTGATGTTGACTTACATTTACTGGTTGAGGATCAAATTTCCTCTGTTTCCGCAGAAGCATATGAGAATATATAACCTCATGGTCAAATTTCTCCCTCTCTTGCTCTCACTTGGGGAGGAGTGGTTTATTAGGTACCTTCATCCTTTCTGACATTTTACTGCAGGAATATAAAATTTATTGACACATTTATCATCAGTAAATGTATGTGGCAGATTTGCAATGTGTTGCAAATATATGATTTTCTTAAGTACGTGAACATAAGGTCTGAATGTCAATGTCATTTCTAATCTATTTTTAGGCATTCGTTGTGGTACTTATCTCCCCCTAATGCCGGAAATTGTCCTTATTGCTGATGCAATCAGCATACGGGCTACGAATAATTTTATTTGACGGATAAATTTTTATTCCCACGTAGATTCCTAATATTTTGTGAGAGCCCATTGATGTATAGTGGAGTGGTTATATCGGTATGTAACCAAATTATTGCAGATAGGAAATACTTTGTTGATTTCCACGTACTTACTACAAGGGGAAAGTAGTATGATATGCAGTTGGTATGATTTCGATCATACTTACGGCATGTAAAGCCGTATATGTCCAACATGAGGTTGATGAATTACAATTATATAGAAATGGCCATGTATTTAATTTAACTATCTTTCATAAGATTTTTGTTTCTTGTAAACCATTCTGGGTACGCACACAAAGTATTGAATGCAATCAGAAAATGCGGTGAAATGAGCTCAACGGCATTGTCCATTCAAATGGGTTTATTTTGTATTCAAGAGAATTTGCTCTTACTTTGATAAGTTGAGCAATTTATTGGATAAGATCATGGTTGTGTGTGATAAGAGACACAGTTAGAAACATTTTATAAATGTGCATATGAGTACCGTGAAGTATCTAACTAATCCCAGATAATGGTTAAGAAATCCACATATATCTTCTGAATGTGTTAAAGGAAGAACGAGTGGCTCATATCAAACTTTAAGGTGAGAGTACCTTAAAACAGGTTTCCCCCATTGCACATGCAGTGCACATGAAATCTGATGATTTGAGGAACTTTGTAACTTGTTAAATTTTTACCAACACAATTGTCAATAATTTTCTAATCATCCCCAAACTAGGATGACTAAGGCTATGAAGCCAAATGTTTAATTTATTAAGATTTAGAAAATTATTATGTATGTAACAACATTGAGTATGAATTAAATCATACATTCAAAATTTATCAAATGTTGTATCTGAGGAATATAATATTGGACATCCTACTACATGTAGTAGTACAAGTATAGGCTAATGATATTTTGGAATAATTAGGAGATTACCCAAGGTATCGTACATTTACTGAAAGAAAATGAGATTATTCTCATTTTATGTCACCAGATTTTGGTCCTCCTACAGATGAAAATTTTGAGAACAATCTCTTACCAAAATATTTTCTGGTAGTATGTTTGTAAATTTTCAAATTTACCCCAATGATTTTATTTGCCTTTTAATAAATTTGTGGTGTGGTTGAGGGTTTGGTAATTATATGTACGATATTTGTATAACCACACATTTAGCAAACTTGAGAGTTGTCTTTGTGATCATTTGAAAATGACCGATTCCATATTAAGAGATAATTTGGTCTTTGGTTATCTTTTAGCCTCCACTTTACTTGGAAGTCCTTATGATTAAATTCCGTCGCCACTGACTTGCAACTATTCAGTACTAGCACGAATTTCAAATGATGGTATAGCACCCGTTGGGTGAATCTAATAATTTAAGAAAAAATGTGTTTATTTACCATGGAAATGGTAGTACCATCAAAAGAGGATGTAAAGTGTACTAAGTGCTTTTCAACCGGACATACATATGACAATGTTTATGTTGGGGAACGGGCCAGAAAATAATAATTTTTCATGACCTACGCATCCCGAACCCAAGACCTATGCTATGGCGATGTATGTAACGGATGGAATACGGTAACATACCTCTATGTAGTCCGTTAAGCGGGAAACGTTCCCGCGTGAACGTGGTTGAGGTAGTCGTGCACGGCAATCCCGATGCCGCGAAGATCCACGATGACTCCTGAGGCCACCCAGTCCTTGAAGACCGATGATGGGATTACGTCCCCGTCGGAACGTTGTCGATGAAGACATCGCGACACGGCCTCGACGATGAAGGAGCACCACAAGTGTAGCGCCTCGCGGGATTACACGCATACGGTGTACCCGATGTTCCCTCCGGGCTCCGAACCATGCGAGCAGCGGAAAGAAGATGGATTCGGATCCCGATTCCAGCAGCACGACGGCGTGCGTATGGTGGAGAAATCCCCAACCAAGTGTAGACTCCAAACAAGGGGAGTCCACTCGAGGAGGGAGAAAGAGAGAGAAGAGAACTCCAAAGGATGAATCAAAAGGGCACCGCTAACCCTCCTTATATAGGCCAAGGAGGGGTGGGAACCTCCCTCCCTCCCCAAGGTGGGACTAATCCCACCAAGGGGGGGAGGTGCGCCGGCCTAAGGGGCGAGTGGGCCCCTCCTTGGTGCATGGCCCAAGGGGGAAGGCTCCCTCCTCCCCTAATGGGCCCTTAGAGGCCCATACACCTTTTTAATTCATTTTTAATTTTTTAAATCAGATTTTTAATATTTAATTCTGAAATTAAATACTAAAACATATTTAAACACTATTAAACATTATTTTGAACCTTTCAAAATATCCAGAACAACTTCCGGCACCTTCCGGAACAATTCCGGTGTTCTCTCTTATTTCACTGACGATCCCGAATCAATCCTTATTGCGTCGAATACCCTTAAGCGTGACACCCTACGGTTCGGGAAACAGCAGACCAATGACCATCATGTGGGATCTGGTTACAATCCTTGATGAGCCCCTGCGCTTCCATCGAATTAACTTCATCGTTTGAACCGTTAACGTTGAGTCCTGCTCCCTTTGTCATACGATACTTTGTTTGTTTGAGGTTTGATCGTCGGTATCCAATATACCTAGTTCATTCTCGTTACCGACAAACATGTTTACTCGTTCCCGTGATATTACAACCCCGTGACCTGGTCACATGATTGCGCAATCTTTATGATGTAATATCACCGAGTGGGCCCAGAGTACCTATCCGTCACTCGGATGGACAAATCCCGTTTTGATCTATTTGCATACTCATCAACATATCTACTTCGGAATACCCAAGATACACCTTTATGGTTACCATGTTTCAGTGTAACGGTTAATGCACTCAAAGCATCCTGGTAGATAGCAATTATGTATGATCATCACGGTCTAAGGATCGGGTCACTACGTTTATAGTTATCGCAATGTTGAACTATGTGACTGGATCTCATTGCAACACTTCTGGTGGGTGTGTGTCCATCATGTCATTCTCCCAATGACATGACCCCATTGTCAATAGATTGTTCACATCTCATGATCAGGAAACCTTGATCATCAATTGCCCAATGGACTAGTTTACTAGATTTAACTAGGGACCTGGTTGTTTGTATACCACACGTGTATTAATGTTTCCGCTTAATACAGTTATAGCACAGTATAAAACTTATTATGAACTAATGGAATACCCCAATAAACATATTTTATTTGCCTCTAGGGCACATTCCCAACAGTCTCCCACTTGCACTAGAGTACAAATAATCTAGTTGCATTTTTCTGTGGATCATAACTCCATATCATGTATATGGTTATAGATCATGCTTGCTTGTGGAAAAGGTTGTATCAACAGTCTGGGTACCATTCAGATCTGTATGTCTTTTGCAAGTCATTAATGTCACCTAGTTTGACATTACTTCATTATCCATTATAATGATGAGGTATATATATATATTCGGCGGTAGAGTGAGACTTCGTTTGTTTGTGTTTCAGCAATGACATCCGGTGGGTCACGCGGACTTTCCCATAGTCATGCGTACTGAAACTCACTCAGTCAGAAGTCGAACTTCTTAAGCCAGAATATAACTCTTGCCACTTCTAAAGTAGCCATATCATTGTAGATATAATCCTTAGTGCATTGTATGCAACTTTGATGTTTAACCATGTTTCTCAACTTAGGCATTTATTAGTATGATATCTCAATTTTCTAGGTTAGTGTCAGAACTTGAACCAGCATAACATTTATGGTCAAGTCCACTATCCTTTACAAATTAGAGATGTATCCTCAGTTCTCCCCAGATACTGAAGGATAAACTTAACTCTTTGTTCAATGATTTACTCATAAATCATATCACAACATGTTCTTCTTACTAAGAATTTGGGTCACATTACGTCGAGTACAAAACTTTGGTTTTTATATGAAAGAACCTATGAAAGAGGCATAAAGGATGTAGCACATCCATTTCTTTCATTTAACCATCATTTAACCATTGTTCTTGTACTGAGATTAACTCGATACTTCTCTTGGATATACAAGTAAGAACTACCTTCTTCACTTGTCCCATTCTGATTTTCTTCAAAATCTTATCCAGGAAAGTATTCTGACTCAATGATATTAAATGCATTAATCTATCTTAATAGATTTTCAATGCTTAACTTCATGAAAGATTTTCAATAATCATTAATACCAACTACATCATTCACCATATGTTATATATGAGAATGTTGGCACGCTCCCACTCAAATATGTCAGCCACATATAAGACTAGGATAACATCCACATAGCTCCTACTCAAATATGTCACCCACATATTAAGTTGAGGATAATACTCCCATAGCTCCCACTCAAAATATGTCGTCCACATATTAGGTTTAGGATACTATTCAGCTCCCACTCAGTTTCATGCAAATGCATGTTTCCTCGATATTTTGTCTAAGTCCAAAATCCTTTGATCATCCATCAAATCGAGAATTCCGGTTACGAGACACTAGCATCCATATGTTTTCCAAAACCTTCTTGTTGTACCAATTACAACACTTCTTCAAATACAGGATTTGAGGAAGTCACGGTATTGATAACAATTTGGATCAATCATAGTGAATATCTCATTGACTCAAGCATCGCTACATATTGTAGTCAACCTTTTTGAATTTGTCGGAAACATCCTTCATGACAAATCGATCTTGATGTCTTCCTTTGATGTTCACATTTAATCCTTATAACCTTGAAGTTATTGAGAATATCAAGTAACCTTTTTACTCGATAAGATTCAAGTAATCTTAAATGTAACTCGATATAGGATTTCATGACTCATAGTCATTTCTCGTACTCAGGTCCACCATCGCTTCTTCGTAGTCCGCAGGTATGTCTTGTTCCATCAAAATGACAAGTGAATCATGAATATTACTTTGCACAAGGGGCAAACATGTATTCTTGAATCCTACTTTATTTAGTAAAAGTTTCAAGCGAAACACCATGATCATTATCACCATTTTCTCCTCTAACTGTAGAGCTTTGGTTCCGGAACACATTCCGTTGCGCTACTCTGACATCTGGAGGCCAGGTCAATTACCTTGTTTGAACTTTCACTTTCTTCCATTAACACATTCATCAAGAACACTTCTTGACAAACACCAAACTTAGCAACACAAGTTTTGCTCTTTGGTCCTAGTTGCGGAAGATGCATCCATAGTTGACTAAGGATACACTACAAAGATAATTTACCACATAAATTATTTTCCTAGAAACCATGACACGCCATAACTTATATAGTGTTGGTTTCCATGAACTCAGATGGTTCCCTATACTGAAGTGAGTGTTTGCTTATTAAATTAATAACTCTAAACAATAATAACGTAACTCGGTAAGAGATAACTTATACCATACACTATCCAATAGAGTATGATTATAATGTTTAGGCACATCAACAATATTGAAGTGTTCCAAGCATTGCAATTTGTGTAACAACTTTCACACAAGGCCGTATGCCGAACGCTAACTCAAAACATTTGTCTCTTTGATCAAATCGTAGAGACTTGTATTTCTCGTTAATTTAGTACCCATCTTCATTATGAAATCCCTTTGATCACATCAAACTATCCCAGACTCATGTTTCATTAGTGAATACACATATTCATCTAAGTCCACATCTAAAGTTTACGAAATAATGAAATTCACTACATGCTGAAATATGATACATCACTATGTATGATATGCAACAGTCATCGCAAACTCTGTTTTACCAGAATGCGAGGTTTCAGTCATCTCACCTAAAGAGGCATGGTTTGCATGTGTCAAGAGATCAAGTATCTCAAGACTTCATCAAACCAATCATGACTTAAACGGTTGTGTCATTACTAAGTTTGGATAATTCTTGGCCTTACAATATTTCTTATAAATGATCAAACTACTACCATCAATATAAAAATAACTCATTCATAACCGTAATGTGACCATAAAAGATATTATTCATAAAAGGAGAACAACTGACTTTTTTCTCACTAATATGAATAATTGTCTTCGCGAGATGCAAGACACACTAATAAGGTTCACACTGAAACGATCATAAATTTATTCATATACTAATCAAATGATAGATGTAGAGGGAGAGTGTTGTCGACCATCAACTATCTTGATTACCGTCAGCACACATTGTCACCTCATCCCTTCCAAGCCACTCTTTAAGCAGTGAATTCAAGCATCGAATACTTAATCAACCACAATCAGTGTTTTGTGGGGAAAGACAGTTATAACCCGTGTATCAAATATACTTTCTCCGTCAATGACTATTCCTGCATTGGTTCTACCTTTAAAGTTCACAACTTTAACCATGACATCATGACAGGTGAACGATTCTCCTTCATGACATAGTCTAGACGCGGTCTTTGTAGCTGGGAGGAAGCGAATGCAACTCCCCAGTTATCGCAAAGTAACCAGTCATTCTGTAGTCCAAGTTGTACACAAGGTGTTCATGTATCTTATACATTTTCCAAGTGACTTTCTCAGCAGGTTGTTCCTTCCACCATGGTTGAAAGAAACCCCGTCCATATACTCATATTCCATTACTCTGATTTGTGACTTAGTGCTTTTAAGATCACCTAGCACGTCATACGTGTCGGTGTCTTAATCATGCATTCACAATTCAGATTCCATAGAATGAAGTATGGTGCATCGGACAGTCATTGAATAAGAGACGATGAATATGATACTCATCATCATCTTCCTCAATTACGGAGTTATCCGGTGTATCTCCTAGCAGTTCTCGTATTATGTTTTAACAAGTCATTAGTAATGAGTATGTCTCTAACGGTGTTGGTACACATCAATGAAGTAAGACCCATTTTCCTTAAGTTCTACATCACACTAAAGAGCCATGGTTATAAACATTGGTTATGACATTATCTACAATGATATTTGCTAAGACATGAAGTGTGACGCCCCCAAAATCAGACCGTGTACAGTAATCATACACGCAAGGTACACGATCGAGATCAGGGTGCCACGGTGAGATATCACAACACAACTCTACAAATAAAATAATACAAGTTGTTTAATACAAGCCAGGGGCCACGAGGGCTCGAATACAACAGCTCGAGAGCACAAAGTTAGCGGAAGCAATATTATCTGGGTACAGACACAAGGATACAAGGTTGCCTTAAGAAAGCTAGCACAAATAACACAGATCGAAAAGGCGAGGCCTCCCGCCTGGGAACCTCCAAACTACTCCTGGTCAACGGGGAAAACTCGACGTCGTAGAAGGCATCAGAGATCTTCATGTTGCGGTGGTCGGCATCGGGGAACTCCTGCTCCTGGACTCCAAGGCTCCAACGTCGACTGCAGCGGCCGATCAGGCAAAACAAAAAGGGGAAATAAAGCAAAGGTGAGTATCTAGCATACCCGCGAGTCTTACGTCCGCTACTAAGCATTGTACATTGTATCAATGGAAAGGGGAGGCTGTATATATAGTGGACTGCAAGATAGAAATCAGAATAAGGGAAAGAAGCTAGGCCTATCGAAGACTAGCATCTTCTGACGATGTCTTGCAGCATGAGGAGAGAAATAGCCAACAGTTTATATAAAGCATAAAATAACAATGAAGAAGAAGTTGCTGCAACATTGTATAATATAAGTTGTAATGATTAATAATAATAATGCCTCCGATTTCCCCTCCTCGACTTCCCTGCGAGGAAGAAAACCCGGAACCATACAGTTTAATAGTGGTAGTTTGTAGTGGTAAGATCCAGCTTCAGCATAAAGCATCCTGTTACCGTGGACACGGCTATTCGAATAGATTAAACTCCCTGCAGGGGTGCACTAATGTTCAGCCTGCACGCTCGGATCTCCAGGGTGGCGTGAACCTTGTTAGGGAACGCCCCACCGAGGCTATCCGACACATCGCAGCCCATCCTAGGCTCAGCAGAGAGGCCATCCGCCGGACTATATCCTATGCGCCAAGGGGTCTAGGTCCCTCACCCTTGCACGCTCCTGCACGGTACGAGACTGGCTGGTGAAGTAAAAGCAAATCCAAAACACACCTGCTGCAGCAAAGAAGACAAGACCGCTTCCCGGCTATCAGCCCGTGGTACTGCTGACGTCTGAAGAGCTTTCGGACGAACTACGACGCGGAGGGCCCACACCGTAATCCCACGTGTAGGTAGTGCGTAAAGGCCTTTGCGGCCTCTCAAGTCATCCGCCGAACCATTTAGCATTTTAATATTATCTCGCAGACAGCCGTTATCGTTGTCTTACTAACAACACAACGGACAACGAACAACAACAAGGCCCACCGGTTACGTCGGGGCCTGCCCTGTCGTCCCGTCAAAGCGCGCGGTTACCGACAAGGTGAACCGTCTCCTTACCTTGTCTCGCGTGTGCTCTTGGTAGAGCTCGACTTTTTCGTGGTTTGGTAACTCTCGCGAGATACGAGCAGGGGCCAAGCACGCCAGTAACGTCGGTCGTACCCTCCCTGTCTCTCCCGACAATATACCGCTCGCGGGCACCGTTGGGTCGCCCGACTCTTACCTTTAAGGACACCAGTTGATTCGAGTGCCTACCATTAAGTGAAACCAGGAGGAATCACCCTCAATGGCACACTTAACGAGGTTCGACAGAGACATCAGCGGAATGAACTAAAGAGGAATATTCTCGTATCACCCCGGTGGTGCCGAGACACCAGCGGAATGAACTAAAGAGGAATACCCTCGTATCATCCCAGTGATGCTACGCTACTGAGCCGACGAGAGTGAATTACGAGTCAGTCCCCTCGTAAGTCAAACTCGAAGCGACTCGGCAGAGTCTCGCCGTTGTAGGTTCCCAAGGGCGTCTGCATTGATCTGTACCTGTTGCAGTTGTATAAATCCTTGTATCCGCGTCACTCCCCTGAGTGGCCACGGCCCGCTATCTAATCCTAGCTAACAATGCGCAGGGCTCACTGTTGAATATATTATATAGATATAGCAGGCAACATAGGATAAGGAAGGTACATCAAGGGGCGACAAAATCAGGCTATGCAATTGAATAGGATTGTAACCGTAGCAGCAGCAGTAACAATGCCTAGTGCAAGAAAGTACGGAAAGGTAGGCGATATCTGGGGAAGAGAATGGCTCTGCTTGCCTGTAAGCTCGACGGTAGAGGTACGGTCGTCGACGAAGTAGTCGATCACAGGGGCATCAGCAGCGGACGTCGAGACTACCGGACAATAAAAGAGGGGGGAGAAACAATAAATACACAGCAATAATAGCAATACAAATACAAGACATGACATATGAAATGTTAACGATGCTCTAACGTTGTACGATACACGTAGCACGGAGCGGGAATTCATTCGGGGATGACTGTCAGCTCCGGGTGATCACCGGACAGGGTGTCCGAAGGGGGGGAGGTACCATGCCGGAGGTGTCGTGGACATCTGAAAAGCATATGGATGGTGTATCCGTGTTAGTTGATCCATTCCGAACAACTTTCATGTTCAGAACATCTCCATCCGGGAAGTTTTACCTGTACCGGGTATTTACCGGACAGACGATCCGGAGGGGGGAAGTCTCGGGTTCGGTATGTTAGAGGGGTGCGGTGGGTATGCGGGTAGCGTATTCTTATTCATTGTATTTTTCTGATCAATTTTCATGTATAAACTTTTTCCATTGGACTTACGAATTAAAAGATATTGATTTCCTAAGTTTTAATCATTTTATAGAATTTCTTGAATTTCTTTTATTAATTAATCAGTCTTATCCAGAATAGTGTTTTTTACTAGGTCAAACCTGACAGAGGGGACCCACATGTCAGCCTCAAATCAATAATCTAATTCCATTTTAATTAAACTATCGGTGGGGCCTACATGTCATACTCTCACTGCTTATTATCCAATTTAACTAATCTAATAATCTAGTGGGACCCAGCTGTCATTGACATATGTGCAATTAACAATTGAATTAATTTAATCAAGGGCATGGCCCACTGTCATTGACTTAATAACTTAAAAAGAAGGGTTATTTTTACTTAACCTTGATTAGGGGCTAATTAGACTGGGCGGGTCCCACTGGCCAGTGGCGCCACAACACGGGGGAACGCCGGTGGTCAGGGCCCGAGGCCATGCTGGCCATCATCGGCAGGGGAGGGGGCGGTGGCGCGGCCACCCATGGCAAGACTCAGCGCGGCGGGGGCGTGGCTCGGACGCGGGCGGCGCTGCGCCGAGCCGCGGCTGCAAGCAGCAGCAACAACAACAGAGGGGCGAGTGGGGGATTGCGGGGCCATGGCCCTCAGCCAGAGGGCGGCGAGGCCGGCCGGCAGTGGGCAAGAGGCCATGACCGGGGGGCTTAGGGGGGGCGTGGTGAGCAGGCGGCGTTCGTGCGCGGCGAGCAACAACGGTTGTGGCCATGGGAGGTGCACGCCACGGCGAGCTATCCCAGGAACTCGAGCCCCGGCCATGGTGGTCGCTGACGCGGGGTACCAATGATGACGAATTAAGGCGGGGGAATGGGGGAAATTGAAGGCAGGGCTCACCAGGAGTACGATGGAGAGGTTGGGAGGGGCGGAGGAGCTTCACCGGCGACCAATTTCTCGCCGGAATCCCATGGCGGCTGGAGGAAGACGATGAAGATTGTGTAGGCTTCCGGGCGTCCTGGCCCAATTCCTTGCGCGTGAAGATGAAGGAGGCGACGAAGCTTTCAACGGACGTGGTGGCGCGGGCTGGGGCGGCCGGTGGCCACGCCGGTGCGCGGCGGCGCCCACGGGCAGAGCTCGGGCTCGAAGAAGAAGAACGGGACGAGGCGAGGGGAAAAATGGGCACGGCCGATCCACAATATGCGGGGGTGGGAAGATCTTTATCCACCCCAAGACACTGTAGCGACACGAGGACGCCGAGGTGGTCCGACGGCAACGCCATGGTCGCCATGGCCACGGTCAGGGGAGCAGTGTAGGTAGAAGAAAAGGGGAGGGGTGGGATGGTCCGGGTGGGCTCGGTGGGGGTTGCTATGGGCGAGGGATAGCCCCTTTTCTTTTTAGATTTTCTTTTCTTCTATTGTTTTCTGTTTTCCTTATTGTTTTATTTGTTTTTTTTCATCTGAGTTTTGTACTATATTTTACATGTTCCATAATTAGTGTTACACCTTACATAGGTGCCACAAAAAGTTTAGCAGCAAAAGAAATTCATTTGATATTTATTTTAATTATTCTTTTGATGAATATGGGTTTTTGGCTACTCTTTATAATTGTTTGATTTATTTTAGAGCTCAATAAATTTCCCAAACTATATGGACATGATCAAATGATTATTGTGTATTTTACAAAAATGGTTTCACAATTTTCTGGCAAAGTTTAATTTGCCACAAAGTTTTAATATTATCAAAAGGCATCTTTGGGCTTAGTTTTGATTCCAATTCAAAGGGCTTGGACAAGTTTTTGACTCATGATGGGCAAGGCCCATGGCCACATTGCTTTCAGCAATATCAAAAGGGAATTTGAATTTGAACTGACCCAGGTTGATCAAAGCAAAATTTTGAACAGTAATGATCAACAGTAATTGTGATTACTGTTCACTGACAGTGAGGGTGTTACATGAAGATTAAGTTCATAATAGGAGTTCATGTTTTACACAATTCTAGAACTCCCACTCAGACAAACATCCCTCATAGTTTATTCTAAGTGATTACACAATCCTTGAGAACTATACCTCCCCCGTGTGACACGACCATCAGTATATTCTCAAGGTAGGCCATCAGGCCAATCACATCATCCATGTGACTCATGCTCGATCTTTCGATCACTGTGTCCCGAGGCCATATCTGCATATGCCAGGCTCGCCACAATAACCTTAGTGATTATATGCCGCGTATGCAAGGCCATGTTTCTGGAGATGCTAGGCTTTCTCCACCCATCTCATTTGAACGCTAATATGTTTGACACCCGTGTGACACGCGATGCCTCCATAATGGAGATCTTGCCAGAAGGTGCTTCACTAAGGAAGGACACTTTGTTGGATTAGTGAGGGATCATTCTATAATGCTACCGTCGTATATCTAATACAAGCAAAACAGGATGCTATAGTATAAATCATACTAACTATGATGCTCCCCTGCAAATTAAAATTTAGACGCCTCTACTTTATCTTTTGCAAGTTCTACGTGGCTGATAGGGCTTTCGAGATAGAACCATTTCTATGCCTACGAACATACAACCACAACACTAATCCCGCAATTGTCTCTATTACACCCCTGTCGGGGCCCTCCGTTGCAAATGTCTTCGCATCGCTAATGTTAGAGAGACAGACACCACCCCAGCCACTTATATGGTACAAGCCATATGTCAAGCGTGGAACCAGTCTCGCGTAAACGCGTCAGGTTGGTCGGGGCCGCTTCATCAGGACATTTCCGCAATGCTAAACGAGTACACGTGAGAGGGTAACAATTGGAGAATTGATGCCCATATACTAGATGTGTTCTATCCGTACAATACATCTACGCATAGCCTCGCTCTGATACCACTGTTGGGGAACAGGGCAGAAAACAATAATTTTTCATGACCTACTCGTCCCGAACCCAAGACCTATGCTATGGCGATGTATGTAACGGATGGAATACAGTAACATACCTCTATGTAGTCCGTTAAGCGGGAAACGTTCCCGCGTGAACGTGGTTGACGTAGTCGTACAAGACAATCCCCGATGCCGCGAAGATCCACGATGACTCCTGAGGCCACCCGGTCCTTGAAGACCGATGACGGTATTACGTCCCCGTCGGAATGTTGTCGATGAATACATCGCGACACGGCCTCGACGATGATGGAGCACCACAAGTGTAGCGCCTCGCGGGATTACACGCATACGGTGTACCCGACGTTCCCTCCGGGCCCCGAACCAGGCGAGCAGTGGAAAGAAGATGGATTCGGATCCCGATTCCAGCAGCACGACGGCGTGCGTATGGTGGAGAAATCCCCAACCAAGTGTAGACTCCAAACAAGGGGATTCCACTCGAGGAGGGAGAAAGAGAGAGAAGAGAACTCCAAAGGATGAATCAAAAAGGCACCCCTAACCCTCCTTATATAGGCCAAGGAGGGGTGGGAACCTCCCTCCCTCCCCAAGGTGGGACTAATCCCACCAAGGGGGGGAGGTGCGCCGGCCTAAGGGGGGAGTGGGCCCCTCCTTGGCGCATGTCCCAAGGGGGAAGGCTCCCTCCTCCCCTAATGGGCCCTTAGAGGCCCATACACCTTTTTAATTCAATTTTAATTGTTTAAATCAGATTTTTAAACATTATTTTGAACCTTTCAAAATATCCAGAACAACTTCCGGCACCTCCCGGAACAATTCCGGTGTTCTCTCTTATTTCACCGATGATCCCGAATCAATCCTTATTGCGTCGAATACCCTTAAGCGTGACACCCTATGGTTCGGGAAACAGTAGACATGATCAGACACTCTCTGACCAATGACCATCATGTGGGATCTGGTTACAATCCTTGATGAGCCCCTGCGCTTCCATCGAATTAACTTCATCGTTTGAACCATTAACGTTGAGTCCTGATCCCTTTGTCATACGGTACTTTGTTTACCCGAGGTTTGATCGTCGGTATCCAATATACCTAGTTCATTCTCGTTACCGACAAACATGTTTACTCGTTCCTGTGATATTACAACCCCGTGACCTAGTCACATGATTGCGCAATCTTTATGATGTAATATCACCGAGTGGGCCCAGAGTACCTATCCGTCACTCGGATGGACAAATCCCGTTTTGATCTATTTGCATACTCATCAACATATCTACTTCGGAATACCCAAGATACACCTTTATGGTTACCATGTTTTAGTGTAACGGTTAATGCACTCAAAGCATCCTGGTAGATAGCAATTATGTATTATCATCACGGTCTTAAGGATCGGGCCACTACGTTTATAGTTATCGCAATGTTGAATTATGTGACTGGATCACATTGCAACACTTCTGGTGGGTGTGTGTCCATCATGTCATTCTCCCAATGACATGGCCCCATTGTCAATAGACTGTTCACATCTCATGATCAGGAAACCTTGATCATCAATTGCCCAATGGACTAGTTTACTAGAGTTAACTAGGGACCTGGTTGTTTGTATACCACACGTGTATTAACGTTTCCGCTTAATACAGTTATAGCACAGTATAAAATTTATTATGAACTAATGGAATACCCCAATAAACATATTTTATTTACCTCTAGGGCACATTCCCAACAGTTTGATCAAAAAATCTAAACTTAAAGTTGATTTTATAAGCAACAAAATTATAAGTTGTGATAGACTTGAGGTCTTGAAAATTAGTGGGTGATCCTTCCCGATGTGCTCATGGCAACATGTTTCTCTTAAGGGAAATACTCAAGGGTAAGTAAATATTCATCCATTATATGCTTAGTTTAAGAACTAAGTGGAGTAGATGACATATAAAACACATATGTATCATGTGTTGCATGAAATTTCATGCCTTTATTTAGTTTACTATTGAGAGTAAAATTATTATAGATGAAATAATCTAATCGAGTACAATCATGACTAAGTTGATTCTTAGTAAACATGAGTGTAGCCTTCAATATAGAGCATGTGATGAAATTGTTGCTAATGTTCTAGGCTTCATTCTTGAGAAAATGATGACTTTAGAGTCACGATCAACACATAGAATTTGCAAGTTTAACATTGTTTAGTCACTATGAAAATAACAACCACAATGTGATGTGAATCTCAACCGTGTTTGAGACACTCGATCGTTGCTATAAAATTAAGGTCTCCACCTTGATGGGTGGATGATAATATAATCACAAATAGTGACATAGACTTAAGGTCTCCACCTTGATTAGACTTTAATGCCTTGGGATTTGCTAATGTAATAGAAGGTAATTATTAGAGTATGCAAATATTTGCGTAATTTTGCAGGACTCATTCAAGAAAAGTGACGCTTAAATACCATTTTCCCATATAGAGGTGTGTATGAGTAATATTTACTATGAGAGTAAATCTTACATTTTAAGAAGTTGGTCTCAATTCTCTCAACATGCAAAGTGTCCACCTCAACATGCCACCTAAGCCACTACCTTTATTATCTTAACATGCACACATGACACCTCATCAAAGGTCCACCACAATATGCATGAGATAAAAGTTTTAATTAATAATTAATCTGATGCACAAATCCATCTCACCATACATGACACCACATCAAGGGTCAATCAACATGCATGAGATTCTTTTCATTGTATCATGTCACTTATATTAAATTAATATTTTCGATTACACAATAATAAAATACAATATATAATATTAATTTTAATTTATATATTATCAATTCAACTATTCATGCTCCATACATTCAAAATATATTGCAGTTGAATCCCGCAGCAACGCGCGGGATATCCTCTAGTATTCTTAATGAACAACAACAATTGTTGTCGCGTCCTAGAGAAGGAGGGCGTCGCCGCCTCGGCCGTGCGTCATAGTCTCGGCGACGGCGAGCATTGCCTCCTCATTGTAGCTTCTCTTGCGTGGATGAGGCTGATGGAATCGCTTTGCAAGGAGCGTGTTGATAACGTGTAAAAGTACAATGGAAGAAAAGGGAACAAATGATGGAATTGATTTCATTGATGAGATTAGAGTATATATACCCTGATACAAAGACGGTTACAAGGCGATGGTTGCTACAAAGAGCAACCGACATAGCAGGAATTAACCCTTCAATTAATTCGACATAGCAGGAATTAACCCTTCAATTAATCTAATTAATTAATTGCTTTTTTAGGAGTCATTAATTAATTGCTAACAAAAACCATTCCGCCGCTTCCACCACCGATCTGCGGCACCCCTCCCCTGGGTTCATATCCGCAGTGCTGTAGCAGACGGTTGGGTCTGGACCCATGTGTCACCCCTAAAAAAACAGAGGAGCCCCTCCCCTCCCCTGTTGGCTTTAAAACTAGCTTGCTTCTCCTAAACAACACGTACAAATGCACAAAGCTAGCCTCAACCAAGCAGCTTTATGAATGAGAGTGAACGTCCTGACCATGCCGGTATCTAGTGTGTGCTATCTCACCGACGACAACTTTATGGGGATCTGTGTTCGTATTGTGCATGAAATTTCAGTGCGACGCGGATACATGCTGAATACACTGACGCAAAGTTCTGCGCGGGGTCCCGCTTCTGTGGGTGCTTCTCGCTTTTGCGTTCACACAATCTGCCTTGACTCGTTGCGGGGTTGTGTGTGGCTTTGTACGTTGCCGCGTGAGTGCTATCCTGACATGGTTCCATTTCTTTTTGAATGGTCCGGCATACAAGCAGTACTAGTATTACATACCAACCATTTACCACTAGTTTAACATGATTCAAAACACATGCATCCTTCTTAACAACTTGTCCAACTTGGGTCGTACACTGTGTGCTCCTTCTAATAACAGCATCATGCGAGATTGTTCCTGGTTTGGAAAACCATCAGCGCCAGGGTGACTTGTTTGTCATCAGTCGAATGGCTGGGTGTGAAGCTAGCTCATAGTTCAACGTGGGTGTGTGCTCAATTATACAGCGGTAACAAAAAAAATTACATTATACAGTGTCCCGGCCGTTGTAGCCAATCTTTGGTACGCAAAAGTCTTTGATGGGGTCGCTTGGTGGGCCGTAGCTCTCTGACACAGAGAGCACCAATACGCCATTCAAGAAATGTTTGTACTCGTTTCACACCTGTGCCCGCAGTACTATACGCTGGTTTGGTTCTCTGTGCCACGGATCGCGACGTGATGTTGTCGGTTGATATGCCTGTTCAGATACCACCCTGTCCAGGGAGTGATTTCTCCTTCATGGATCAGCTCTTTAGCTAGTACTAGTACGTGTGTATGTAACTCGCCGGAGAGACTCCCGACCTAGCTCTAGATCGTTTCGATAGTTAGTAACTCGACGGAAACAACTCACAGGAAAGAAACCGATATATAGCTACAGGCTCCTGTCAAGCGTGCTAAAACTTTTCTATTACTTTTCGGTGTGTTTACAGGCTAGTACATCACATGTATATATAACGGCAGACTAGGTAAGTATGAATCCTACTAGGGATCCACTTTGTGCACTAGTCGGATCCGTGTACATGCATGTAACGGATTTGACATCGGGTTTAATCCCAATATTCACCTCCTTAAACACGATGTCATCGTTACGACCTCGATCCCAAACACGATTGCTGCTTCTAATCGTTGACATTGCCTTCACCGTTCCTCGCAACATTTTAGAGGTCAACTTTATTGTCGTCAGCTCATACATAGGTTGACGGCAATACTCCACCTTGGTCGCGTCTTCGATTTTCACCTGTTCTTCGGTGCTTGATAGATTGTCTTGCAGATCCTTTCCTCGGGTCACAACTTGAATTCCGATCTTTTCTCGCATCTCCAAGAACTTCTGTCGTTCGAGGGACTTCATGAGAATATCAGCAAGTTGATCTTTCGTGTTCACGTGTTGAACCTTGATCATCCCTTTCTCAATGCACTCTCGGATGTAGTAGAATACTATGTCCGTTGTGCTCTTCCGATCACCAACATCATCTGCCATGTCGCTATCTGAATAACCGTGAAGGACCAAAACTTATTTTTCCTTTCGATACGTGCATCCAAGATCGATAGTGCCTTTCACATAGCGCAAGATTTTGTTGACCGCGCTCATGTGTTCGTTCGTCGGATTCTCCATGAAACGACTCACGATCCCGACTGAATATGCCAAGTCAGGTCGGGTATGCACCAAATATCTTAGACTGCCCACAATGCTTCGATACATTGTGGTGTCCACCGGCGGATTTGAGCTTGACTTGCTCAACTTGTGACGTTGGTCCATTGGAGTTTGCACCTTGTAGCAATCTGTCATGCCACACTTGTCCAATAACTTGACCGTGTACGCCGATTGACATAGGGAAATCTCACTGGAGCTTTGCTTCACCTCGATGCCTAAGTAATAGCTGAGTAATCCCAGATCGCTCATGCTAAACTTCTTCTTCATCTGCGCCTTGAAAACTTCAATCTCTTGCGTGCTATCTCCGGTGATAATCAGATCGTCGACATATACTCCGACCAGCAGATTTGAACCTTTGGAGTTCTTCGTATAGACTGCATGCTCGAGGGGACATCTCTTGAACCCGAGCGAGACCATACTTTGGTCCAATATTGCGTTCCAAGCTCTTGGCGCTTGCTTCAGCCCATATAGTGCCTTCTTGAGCTTGTCAACTTTATGTTCTTCGCCTTTCTTCTCGTAGCCGAGGGGTTGTTCCACGTACACTTCTTCTGTGAGGTCACCATTGAGGAAAGCGGATTTAACATCCATGTGATGAACCTTCCAATCCTCTTGTGCTGCCAAGGCTAGGAGCAGCCTCACAGTCTCGAGTCGAGTAACTGGTGCAAACACCTCCTCATAGTCGACTCCTTGACGTTGTACGTAGCCCTTTGCTACGAGTCTTGCCTTGTACTTCACAATAGCACCTTGCGTGTCCTTCTTTAACTTGTAAACCCACTTCAAACCGATGGCCTTGTGGTTGGAAGGTCGGGTTACCAAAGTCCACGTGCCGTTGCTCTCAATCGCCTTCGTCTCCTCGTCCATGGCGTGCATCCAGCTTGGATTCTTGCTCGCCTCTACGAAGTTTGCCGGTTCCTCAACTCCGAGCAAACATAGTCTGGAGTACTCGAGCGTAACTGGCTTTGCTTTCTTGTAGATTTCTTCGAGGGTCTTGTAGCGATGAGGCCCGGAATAATCTGTGGCTTTCGAAGGAGGCGACACAAATTGTGTCGGCGTTGATGCATTTGAGGAAGATGATGGAGTCTCGTGTGATGCCGTTTCGTTGGCATCCTCTTCGTCGTGACCGTGACCATCATTATCTTGATTGTCATTGTCACCCCCGAGATCTCCACTCGCATCGTGCGCGTCATTGTCGCTATCTTGCGACCCTTGCACTTCATCATTGGCGTCGGCACCATGGTGATTGCCTTCATCGTGATCACCTTGGTTGGGCGTTCCGCCATCCACCTGGATAACCTCTTCTGCATCATCATCATCTGAAATTCTTGGATGCTTGGTTCATGGATCGTAGAAGCGGTATGCCTTGGTGCCTGAATTCCTCTCATATCCGATGAACACCATCTTGGTGTTGCGACCGACCAGCTTTGAGAGGTGCGGCTTCGCCGTCTTCACATGTGCCACGCACCCGAACGTCCGTAGGTGAGACCCACTTGGCTCACGTCCGTAAATTGCTTCATACAGAGTCTTGTCGATCACCGCCTTCGTTGGAGCCCGGTTGAGAAGATAGACTGCCTTCGTGACAGCTTCTCCCCTAATGACCCCTGGCATGTTCTTGCTCTTGAGTAAGCTTCTCGCCATGTCATCGATGGTTTGATTGCGCCTTTCAACAACACCGTTCTGCTGCGGCGTATAAGGTGCCGTGAGGAACCTTTCCGTGCCAATCTTCTTGCAGTAGTTGTTGACCTCGTTCGGCGTAAGTCCCATCCATGATCTGTGCGTAGAGCTTGAACCTCCAGCTTGTGTTCGTTCTTCGTCGTTGGACCCTCAATGTCCTGACACCGGGATAACTTTGGTACCACCTTCTTCTCTTGAAGTAGCACCTCCCGGGTTGGTTTTTCAACCACCGTTTTGATCGTATCACAAACTTCGGCCATCATAAGACCTTGATCGTTGTCTTCCTGCTTCGCCAAATTTGCCTTGATCTCACACTTATTAGGCTCCGGACAATCTCTCGCAAAGTGACCCATCTCATTGCAGTTGTAGCACTTGACCTTCGACATATCAAAGTTCTGTGGCTCCTGCTCGTTAGATTGGTCGGCCTTTCCACTACCTTGTGGTTTGCCTCTTCCTTTGCCTTTACCGATGTGTCCGTCGCGCTTCGTGTTACTTGAACCTTTGCCGTCGTTGCGTCTTCCTTTGCTACTTGGGGTCTCCCAATCTGCGCGCATGTACAGGAGTTCATCTTGACCTCCTTCCTTGCATTTTCGACAACCGCGGGCATTCTCTTCCCATGTCCGCAGGCGTCCGATCGCCTCCGTTATGGTCATGTCCTCGATGTCGATAATCTGCTCAAGCGTGTCGATGATGTATGTGAATTTATCAGTCACAGAACTGAAAAACTTCTCCACAATCTCGACTTCATCAAGCTTTGCACCAAGCGCGCGGATCACTCCCACCAGTGTAGTCAGACGCATGGCGTAGTCGTTCACCGATTCAGTTTCCTTCATCTGCAACTTGTGAAGTTGGCGCTTCAGCACTTGTGCCCGAGCCTTCCTGGCGCGATCTTCTCCAATCCTCATCTCTTTGAGTGCGTTCCATGCCTCTCTTGCCGTCTCGTACTCCGCCAATGTCATCAGCATGGAGTCCGGTACAGACTGGGCTATGGCGGCCATGGCACCTTCGTCGCACTCATCGTCGACGTCGTCGTCGGTGACTGCCTGCCACACTCGGAGGGTTCGGAGAATAATCTTCATCTTTACAGCCCACACATCGTAGTTGGTGTCGGTTAGCATCGGGTACTGGATGGGGATGTTGCGATGCGTCGTTACGTTGGCGCCGTCCGTTCCTCCACCGCTCGTCGCTGACTTCCCGCCCTTCTTCACGTTTCCGCCAGTCTTGTTTGCCTTGGAACCATTGTTGCCGGATTTGTCCCTCTTTGAGCCGTCGTTGCCGGACTTGATCCCTTGGAACCGCCTTTGCCGGCCTTGCTCGTCTTGGAACCGTCATTGCCGGACGCAACAGACTTCGCGTCGCTCATCGTGGATCGTCGAGGCTCTGATACCAATTGTTGGCTTTAAAACTAGCTTGCTTCTCCTAAACAACACGTACAAGTGCACAAAACTAGCCTCAACCAAGCAGCTTGATGGATCGGCTCTTTAGCTAGTACTAGTACGTGTGTATGTAACTCGCCGGAGAGACTCCCGAGCTAGCTCTAGATCGTTTCGATAGTTAGCGACTCGACGGTAACAACTCACAAGCAAGAAACCGATATATAGCTAGAGCCTCTTGTCGAGTCTGCTAAAACTTTTCTATTACTTTTTGGTGTGTTTACAGGCTAGTACATCACATGTATATATAATGGCAGACTAGGTAAGTATGAATCCTACTAAGGAGCCACTTTGTGCACTAGTCTTTTTTTTTGTCGGATCCGTATACATGCATGTAACGGATTTGACATCGGGTTTAATCCCAATATCCCACACCCCGGCATGGCGCGATCCAACGATGCACTCCACCGCGGTTACCTATCAGCAATGCTACATGTACGGATTTCGCCCCGCACTCCTCCACTCCCAAGCCAATCTAACTGCATTTCAAAAAAAAAAGAACAATCCATTCTCACCGGAGAAACACAAGAACCAAGCGCAGGCGAAGAAGATGTCCGGGAGAGGCAAGGGACGCAAGGGGCTCGGCAAGGGTGGCTCCAAGCGCCACCGGAAGGTGCTGCGGGACAACATCATGGGCATCACCAGGCCGGCCATCCGGCGGCTGGCCCGCAGGGGCGGCGTGAAGCGCATCTCCGGGATCGTCTACGATGAGGCCCGCGGCGAGCTCAGGATGTTCCTCGAATTCGTCATCCGCGACGCCATCGTCTACACCCGGCACGCCAAGCGCAGGACCGTTACCGCCCTGGACGTCGTCCACGCGCTCAAGCACCAGGGCCGCACCCTCTACGGCTTCGGCGTCTAGGACGGGTACAGTCTCCTCCGGCCAGCAATAAAATCACTCCTACTCGTTGTTTATTAGGGTTGCTTCTGTATTTCGCTCTGCTCTCTTCTTGGTTCATGTGCTAGTACCAAGAATGTAATGCAATGTAAGTACTGTACATATGAAATTGCAGTGTCGTTTACCCCTGAATTTGGTTGCTCAGTTGGTTTCGATTTGCTGAATCGTATCACTGCGGTGCGTTTCTTCCTCTTCGCAATTACTCCTTCCGGTCCTTTTTATTTTGCGTTTGAGAGCAGACCAAACTCGCATACCAATCGGTTCGGTTCGGTTGTGTCTGTTGGTCTACTCTCCACGCCGGGTTCGGCTCCTCTGCAGTACAACTATTACTGCACACGTACTGTAGCTGGCATAATCTACCATCTATTTTAATCTCATGGTTCTCAACGATTGGGATCAATACAGCCAAGCACGTTCCTTTGCACGATGCTTACCGTGTCCCCATGGCTGCTCCTAGCGCTGCAAGGAATGGCTGGGGAACGTTGCTGATGGGAAAGCAGCCCAAAAACGAGGCTCCTGCATCGCCTCTCACTGCGAGCGCAGGTTGACGGCCAGCTCTACGAGCCCGACGACGATGGCAAGCTGGAGACTTGTCCCGGCGAGCTCGGGCGTCTTGTCCTGGACTCTGGCGACTCCGGCGAGCTTGACGCTACGGAAATGCGGCCATCAGAATCGAGGGCTCTAACCAGCTTCAGGAACAGCCCATGCCGACATGGCTCTGCCTTCCTTTCGCCTAGGTAGAGTGAGTCCCAGGCTCCCAGCTTCCGACGGCTTCTCTCCATCGCGTAGACGTCTGGCCGGCGAGTGGCGTCGGATAGATCACCTGAGCCATATGGGGCGCCCTCCGCGATATATGCGGCAAGAGGAGCGCCCAAGGCCCAACACGAGAGCCAGCGCATTTATGAAGCCGGCAACGTCGTTCGAAGAGACAGAGATGAGCGCTCCCAGTTCGTGGTGCAGGCCAGCTCGACGGGAACGAAGAGCTCGGAAAAGATGATGACGTGGGGACAGTGCCCGTCTCGCTACCCAGAGCCATGGGATTAAAATAGATGGTAGATTATGCCTGCTACAGTACGTGTGCAGTAATAGTTGTACTGCATATCATGGACATAAAACTTATTTAAACTTTTGTCCCTTTTCTTTTGTTATCTCTGCTTTTTATCCTCAACCATGCCACATTGTAAAAACTAGGATTGTAGGAGCATTAGCAAACTGTTCTTTCTTCCTGGTGTAGTTGATGTCATCAGGAGGCTGTGGCATCTGAAACGATTGCAGCGTCTAAAACGTTTTGGTGTTGCCTAGGGTGGAGATGATGATGCATTACAAGTGCAGTACTACAGTTGGCTGTAGCGTCTGCTAAACAGTTTGGATCATGAGAAGCATTTGTTCACAGTACCGTGGAAAAGGTTTTGTTTGTCTGTATTTGAAATAAAAATATCAAGGCCGTTAAGAATTCCAGGAACCATTCTAGTGGATTTTTACTGTACTGGATGAACACAACGGCCTTACATCTATCTTTTTTAATGGCCTCGCGTGTGGCCCATTTAAAAAAAATAGATAAAAGCTTCCGTCTCATTTTATAAATAAAGCCATAAACGACACCAAGGTTCATATCATAAGATCAACACAGGATCGCTTGGCTTAAGGACAGGGATCGCAACACAAAACATTTTTAGAGCAAAGCGGTGTGGCGAGTTCATGTTTTTTGAGGTAGCTTATCACTTGGCACTTGTGCCAAGTGGTATGGCGAGTTCATGTTTAGTATGTTTAATCAAGAAACACATATGTCATCTATAACTTCCACATACCCTGATTTTTAGATACATGAGCTAGAAAAGAGTTTGGGTGCTAATGGATCATTTTTATTTATTTGAGACTTCTCTAGCTGTTAATGTTGGAAAATCAATTGCAATATCCCTTAGTCTTTTAATCTATTTTTGGGGTGCATCTAAATGATCCTCTGGCACCCAAGTTCCCCAATAGTATTTCATTCATGTATGGTCTCCAGAGGTATTTCTTATAATAGCATATGCTTATGTGCTTAGCAAAGGACCATATAGTATTCATTATTTGTTAGTATTTCATACATTCTATCATTTCTGCTTTATATGAAAAGTAGCTCTTGCCATTTTTAGCCAATCAACTGACGTTGAACGTGTGCATTGTTGTAATATATTGCACAACATCATGTAAACACTTTGTAATATTTATTTATTTCCTTATTTTGATATAGACGACTCAGTTGAAAAGACAGGCTTCGTTGCAAATCTGTTAATATATCCATTTTCCGTGGAGTTTCTAATGACCACTTCCTGATTCCAATGTTACAAGCAGTGCTAGAGCCCCCCTCTGGGGATTGTAATGTGAGATAGTCTTTTATTTTTTTCACAGCCCCCCTTACCCCCACCTCAGATCTGAACTTTGTTTTCCGCCTGCTTCCTTCTAAATCAATTGAAGCCGGCCTTGCTGGATCTTAAAAAAAAACACTGAGAACATCTAAGAGTATCATAACTTTATTTTGCAATCACTTCAAAGGTTGAATGCACTAAATATGATTAAATTTTGATACGTACATAACCTTCATCAAAAAGCATCGAAAGATATAGCCCGCGCGAGTAGAGCGGGCCACTCTGCTAGTAGTACCTAAGAACGCATCATAAACAAAATCTCATCCCCGTCTTCAAGCTCAAGCTCCGCCGGCGTTTTGTCACCCATGACACGCCGATAATGGTCGGCCAGAACAAAAACGCCCCGACCATTCTCAGCGCTGGGCATCATGGCGTAGTAGTAATCCATCAAATCCTGCATCCTGTCGATTCTCCGCATGGTGCGGGTGAACCTCCGCCCTTCTTCGTCCTCGACCACGGGGGTGACGTACATGGAAGGAAAGAAGTCGATCTCGTCATGGTCCTTCATCTTGCAGTCCTCCGGCGTCTCGCCGCCTTTGATCCACCTTCCGCGGTGGAGGAAAACCCCCTGCCCGTCATTCGCCTCGGGCACCAGGCTGTAGTAGAAGCGCATCAGGTCCTCGAGCTTGTCGGTTCTTCGCATGGTGCGCCTCAGCTTCCGCCCTTGCATGTCCTTCACCACGGGGGTGATGAACAACGCCGCGTCCATATCGAAGATGTGAAGTTGTGGTGTGCTGTGTTCTAGAGGTTTTTACCGGCGGCGTTCCGTGTTTTCCTATATATATGGCCTTACAATTAGGTAGGAAGCTAACTAATGACTATGGCAACAACGAAGATTGCATCCGGGTATCAATTTCCTTTTCTCCCATAAATGCTCCGGTGATCAAGGAATCGATAAGGAGGCCGGTAATCCATTCGATGGACTGCCTTTTCCGCTTAAGAGAATTTGGATGAACTGCCATAATCGTTGGATTAGTAGGGGGAATATGCGTCTGTCTTCACCAATGCAATCTACTTCCGAAAAATACGGTTCCCAAATATGACTCGAGGGCATAATCACGATTCCATTCTGTTTTGATCCTCTCTTAATTTCTAGAAGAAAACTTTGAATATATGTTTTGTTTCCAATGCTATAGAGACTTTTTTGCGACCCTAGTGCAGAACGATGCTATTAAAACAAACCTTTTTTTCCCCGCAAACAATCCACTTCAACTCATTCTGATTGCGATGAAGATATCTCAAACGTCACAAAATTAAGTTGTTTGACCGAAAATAAAACATCAATGATGGCATTATCTATCTCTACACTTTTCCATTATAGCAGTCCAAGTAAATTGAGTGAACCTCGAGTCTAGGTAGGATCTCTTAAGAGAGTTTATATATTGTTTTTCCTATTACCGTTCTCTTGATTATCGATTAAATACCTCGAAAATGGTATCGAATGTATCCAGTTTAACGATTCATGCTGAGAGACTCAGGGGCTGCAAATGAAATCCGCGTAGAATACTCGAGGGCTGCCTAAGACCCCACCTGCAAAACGAAAAATCATCTGATCGAAACGCATAAAGCTTGACTATAAGGTATAGGACTATGGTCTTTGGAACCGTGCTTAGGCCAATATATCTGGATTGCCTTGATTCTGAGTTTGTTGCTTCAGTTTTCGCACATGTAACTAAGTTTGAACCTCCGAAGTGCTTCTTCTCGAATGCCTTAAAGTCCTGGAGGTAGAAGCCGAAGGATTGGTTAGCACAAAAATCATCGCCAAATTACGTTGGAGATAAACTTCAAGGCAAGATTTAAGTTGCCTAAACATAAACTCGCTCGATCACTGAAGGCGTGCTTTAGCAAAAGAAATTCGGATTGCGTAGCTTCAAGAGTTCCACCGCTTCAATTTATGATGATTATCGGTTAGGATTGGCTTCTGAAGCACCCTATGATAACCCTTTAAAGGCCTAAGGGGTAGAAGCTGAGGATGGCCAGCACATTTTGAAATCCCAAATACATCATTAATAAACAATGTGGAGCATAATCCCCCATGAACAACAAACAACATTCACCTAAAAACAAGATGAGACTTAAAGTTTTTTACATCTTACTCCTCGGTATATCGAGGTCAGTTTAATTGTTTTTTCTCACTAATGTTTATGAATGCTTCTAATGTGCAGATGACCCCACATAGAAATATTAAAAAAGAGAAAAAAGAGAGGGGGCGCACTACTATCCTTTATACACACTTGTGCTTTAATGTATCACCATCTACTTCATATATAAGAGAGCTTTCATATGCTTCATGTACATACTAGTGGCTTTTTACATTGTAGAACTCGGCTTTCATATTCTGATGGCGAGATTCCTCAAATGTTTGAGGTCTTCATGAGCAAGCAAGTTGGATGCACATCCCACTTTAGTTTATTTGTAGAGCTTTCATACACTTGTAGCTCTGGTTCATCTTGCATGGAAATCCCTACTTCTTGCACCAACATCGACTCCTCTTGCTAATGATCAGTCTCGTTGGTGTGGGATTTTCTCATTTTTAACTTCTTAAACCTCGTCACTATTATTCTTTGCCATTTAAGTGCCTCAATCTTGTTCACGCTCATTCATTAAATTAGTTGTTGTATCTTGAGAAGGGAATGATCGTCTAGCCTATGTATTAGACCGACACTCTGGAATAGTGTTATGATAAGGGTGCTATTAGATTATGAGAAAGATGTGATTTGACATAGAGTTCTCAACATACTAATTTTTCATTTAAACCTTCATCACTCGTGGCATGTGAACTTTGACTAGAAATATTTAATTTAAGGGAAACAATAGCTCAATTTGTTCATGTGTTCTTTCATTATTATCTAATGTCAACTATAAACTATTGCTTTATATCTCTAATCCTTGAGTTTACACACCATAATTAGATTAGATTGACTACTTATCTTGCAAAAAGTATTCAACATAAAAATTATTTATTTATATCATTTACCCACTCGAGGACGAGTAGGAATTAACCTTGGGGATCCTGATATGTCTCAATGTATCTATTTTTTTATTGTTTCTTGCTATTATATTGTCACTTCCATATATTTTTATAGCATTTGTATTATTTTAGTGGACTAACCTATTGACCCAGTGCCGAGTGTTAGTTCATATTTTCTGCATGTTTTTGTATTTTTCATTAAATCCTATTTTTTTACCTTAAAATACCCCGCGGAATTGGTGGATTAGTTTGGGGCACAAGTAACACAAGAAGCTTTGAGAGCCCACCAACCGAGGTGCCAGTAGGCCACATGGCCAGGAGCCGCGCCCTGGGGGTAAAATACTTGTGTTGGTCCTCTCGGCACCCCTTTAGGTCAATTCCACCGTCTATATTCATTATATGCTCCGAAACCATGGATTTACAAAGAGACCTTTGCTTTATTCATCGCACGTTCCTGGACCTTGACGATCAATATGGAGGTTGTTTTTGACATGTTGTCGTAGGTGGAATCAATCACCGGAGGCTCTTCATCGTCCTTGTTTCCTCAGTGGTGATGTGTGAGTAGTTTTCTCAAGACCTTAGGATCCATAGATGAAACTAGATCTCTCTCTTTCCCCCTCTGTGTGTGTGTGGATCGTCAATACCCATGTTCCCTTTGTCTTGTTGTAAGATCGAGATCAATCTGATGTAATTCTTTGGTGTGTTTATTGGGACATGATGAATGATGGCTTTATGGATCAGATTGTTCATGATATCTAATTGAATCTTTTGAGGTTTATACTTGTGTAATTTCATAGCTTTGCATGCTCTCTGATCTATCTTGTGTATACATTGGCCACGTACGTGGGCTGATCTTCAAAGTGGGTGGTGACTATAGTGGGTTCAATCTTGCAGAGTTCTATATCCTAGTGACCTTGTTTGGTACAAGACACGTATTTGTATTATTTCCACTAAGGATAAAACGACGGGGTTTCGTTATATTTCATAACTTCTTCATGCTAACAATATGTCATCTTGATTTATGAATTACTCTATTACTTGTAAACTAAAAGTTTGAGATGCATGTTGGATAGCGGTCTTGAGAGTGTAGTAATAGTAGTAGAATTAGCTGGAGAAACAACATCTACTTATCACAGACGTAATGCCTATATAAAATTATGCCATGAATGATCATATTCATGAATGTCATAATCTGTAAATTTCTCAACTATATTTTGTTTGCCACACTTTGCTGCTCTGAAACCGATGCCACTAGTGGATGTTATGGCCTCCTAGGGCTTATTTTCATAATATACTTTATTTTCTTTTACCACATTGTTGTTGTTACTTTCTACACTTCAAATCAAATAAAACTGTCGTTTAATCTTGTAACTAGCAAGTCAAGGAGATTGACATCCCCTCTGCCATCTATTGGGGGAAAAGTTGTTTGTTACTTATGTGCAGGAATTATCCGACTTGCGAGTTTGGGAGCTCAAACTGGTTCGATAACTTCGGTACTTCCTTGAGGAAAAAATTATTTCTTGCTACCTCACCCTTCCACTTGGGGGAATCCCAACTGCTACATGCGGGGGTACCAGGGAGTAGAACCTGAGCCTGCAACGAGGGCGCGAAATTGTGCCACATCTTGATGAGGCAGGTATCCCTCCTCGATGAGATGAGCAATTTTTGCTTGAGTGACGATGGAGGATCTCCACTTTCCCTTGTTCTTGTTCTTGTCCTCCGATGCTGCAGCAACAGACCCTTGGCTTCCGCCGACCATTTGCACAGAGGAAAAGAGGAGAAAAGGGGGTTGAGATTTGTTGGTATCAAGGGTGATGCAGATTGACCCGAGAAGTAAGATGAAGTGTTCAAGAGGCAGGGGAGCATAAAGTGATTCCCTGGATGCGAGTCTCCTTATATAAGGTGGAATGAGGAGAGATAACTATTCGAGCAATCACCACGTGGTGATCTATATCTACCCTTCCTATGTTTAAACCATTGATTATATGCGAGAATCAAGGGGGCATGGTTAATGTTCCCCGGGGATTAAGGCGATGCCCATTTATCTATGGGACATGACACTGGTGGGGCCCTGGTTTATCTCAGCATGCTAGTTTTACGCGGACCCACATGGACTGCTGGAACCGATGGTCAAATTGAATCGACACACATACTACGTCTTTAATCTTTCAAAGACGAAGGCGTGGGAACTTTCCCGCCATCCAATCCTCCAAATATCCAAAGATCTAGGGGGAGATCATGAAGATGCAGGATTCCGAAGATCAAGTGGTGTGGGTTGATCTGAATCCTGATGAAGTACAAGCCAAAGAATCAAGCATCTGAAGATCAAACTTGAAGACTAGTTTGGTGGCTACTGTCGGTGTCCTGGATAATGAGTGTCCTATCCCGACGGGTTCAAACTTTTGGGCGAGACCTTGGTCCCTATGGACGATCAACTTGGTGAGCCACTAGATGAAGCCATGATCCGATGAAAGGAAGGTCTACCTTTACCATGAAGGGAAAGATGGTAGTGTTGTAGTCGATAAACCTTACCCCCTTGATGTAGGACTTGTGTAAACCTTTGTACCCCCTGATGTAGTATATAAGTCGAGGATACGAGGCCCTAGAGACATATCAACAATCTCTCAGTCATTAAACTCGGTGTTATTCCCCCTCATAATCAAGAACAAGCAAGAGTAGGGTCTTATCTCTTAGGAGAGCCCAAACCTGGGTATCCTTGCCTCTTGTTACCATTGTCATCAACCACCTAGCTTAGGACACCCTACCGGGGGATTCACCAGAATCATCTCCGAGAGCGGGCCCATGTGCTTCTACTGGTAGTGCCTACCTTGTTTACTGGACATTGCCGGTACGTGAAAAACTAGTAGTGTTTGCTTCGTTCGAATGCTACTAGTACATTATTGATGGGGGGATCCTCTCATGTAGCGACCTAGTGGCGGTCAACATTAGAACATGTTTCTAGTTAGTGTGCACCAGTAGCATCCAATATTTATTGGAGCGCTGCTGGTAATACCGGTAGCGTTTGGTTTTATTCAAATGTTGCCAGTGTCAAAATCCTATAAGGGTTTTCCTATTAGTGATGGAGTCCGACTACATGCTAAAGAAGCGACGATTATAAGTCTCTAACACAACGCTTAGATAAATGTATATGTTCTTTTGATTTGACTTGGTCTTGTTTCTTTTTTGTTGCAGTGCCGAAAGACCGCGACCGCTTCTTCCAGCCATGCTTCAACAACTGTTGCTTCTTCTAGTCGTGTATTTCCTTCTCGTGATGTGGAGCGGGATTATGACGAAGAAGAGGGAGAGGAAGAAGAGGACGATGAGGATCCATGAGACAAGGACTACGTCGAGATGAACATCTTACAGATGCAAGGTGGATCTAGGCAACCCAACAGAGAAAGGTTCCTATCCAAAAAAGACGATTTATAGACCATGTTTTTTCCAGTGTGACAGTGCACCCAAGGAAATAGACGCACCGGGAAAAGCCATGATCCGGCTCGTCGAGGCAAGAGGGGAAGGAGCTAGGTTTGATAGCAAATTGGCTAAGTTTTATGTTGATGTATTGGTTGAACTAAGTGATGAACTCTAATTTGGTTCAACTTTGTGTTGATGTATTGAACTACTTTTATGTGTTAAATGTATGATTGTTGAACATGGTGTCTAAATGAATATAATGTGTTGAAAATGTTCGATAGGTAAACTTGGTCTTTGAATGAATGCGTTGAAAATATTTGATTGTTAAACTTGGTGCTTTTTCAATGTATGATTGTCGAATATGTGCTCATTGAATGAATGAATGCAAAGATTGGTATTTGTTGAATGTGTGATTGGTGAATGAAAGAATGTAAAGATTAGGGTCCTACTGCCGCCATCTCTAGCGTAGGGTTGCAAGGCCTACCGTCGGGGTGGGCGCCGGTGAGATCTTGATTACCTGAAAATGGGTGACCAAAATTATAACTGATAGCTTATCACCGGGGCGGACATCGATAGAGTTGTGAGGCGTATCGTTGGAGGTGGCTGCGTCGGGCTCTCGGTATTTATTTTGGCTGAGGGGTAATCGAGAGCTCCCTGTTGCCACCCCGGTGGTACGCCATTTCCACATAGAACAATGATGCGATCCCGGGCCCCGGGTTGATCAGAGCGTATCACCATTGACCACGGCGGTATGATGTGTGTCTCTATCATCCTCGATTACAGTGTTAGTTAAAAGGGTAAGAGATAAAAAAATCTCGAAGTAGGGTCAATTAGTATGAGATCAATTTGTGCCAATCTTTCAATTAAAGGGTAAAACAATAATTTTTTGGGCCCATACTCTCTAATCCTTTTTTAAACAGTACAACGCAGACGCTCACATACACGAGCATATACTCACCCTTATGAACGCGCACACACATATATCATAGGGTAGAGTATCTTCGTAATACTGAGTCGACACATTATTTTAAAATTAACGAAGTCACCACCTTGTTTTCGATGAAAACGTCTTCTACCACCGAAAACATATCACTGAAAAGCCAAAAATATATTTAAAAAATTTGAACATTAATGTCAAATCTGGGAAGCTAAAATTCGCCCTTTTTCATTTTCATGACTGATGCTGCTAATTAATTTGATTGTACGAGTCACTGTTTCTCCCGTTGCAAGCACATTTGCCGGTTCAAATAGTAAAGTCTATTTTGCGCACCGGAAATCACCGCCGTTCCCCAATTTCGCGCACCGGAAAACCGCCGCCGCCGCCAGTCGCCATGTCCCTCAACCGGCTCAAGGAATCGCTCCTTCCCTGCTCCTCCTCCTCCTCGTACAGCCAACCTCAACCCCGATCACCCTCACCTCCTCTCCCGACACGGAGGCCCCCCAAGACTTCCCTCTCGCAGCAGCTCCTCCGCCTCGAGGCCTCCTACTCTTTCCCCGCCGCGCCACCGTCCCCTCCCAAACCCCCGAGCCAGAAGGCAGCGGAGGATGCGGCCGAACAACCGACTTCTTCGTCGGAGGAGGACGTGGTGCCCCGCCTCCGGCGCCGTCCGGCCCCGCCACCAGCGGCTTACCTTGAGACCCGCGGGCCTTACGAGCCACTTGTCCTCTCGCCGCCCGGAGAGCACCCGGTCGTCCAGGTACGACTACCAACCTAATTGTATTATGCGCCCGTCCCTCAATTTCTCGCTGGTTGCAACTCGGCGCACCTTCTTGGTGGGAATTCACATGCCAAAATAAAACCTAAATATCTCTGGTAGGAGTATATGTTTAGTCTTAGTTGCTTTCAATATTTCAAAGATTGATCCTTACACCTTTCAAAAAAGAAGAAGATCCATCGTTAACACAAAAAAATATAGGTTCAAACCAAAGGAAAACTTAGGTGTGAACTGTAGCTACAAGTTTGCGGAGCCCAAAGTTGCTCATGCGCACACCCATGTGCTGAACCAATTCTACCACTGACAAGGTTTCGTGGTGAACTGTGTCTTTACATGATTAATGCAAACTGGACCTTCTAATAGGGATGATCTTCTCTTCAATTCTACCGGTGGTATATGCATTTTGTATCTTTGGCTATTGCCCATCGATGCATTGTTGACTGCTTGGATTTCATAAAACAGACTGCTAGTGTTCATCCATTATTTGTGTGATCCACATTGTCAGAAATGTATTTTCTTCTGGTAGATATTTTAGTTGCTATCATTAGTTTCATATTGCTGTAATTTTCTTTTTTTCTGGCTGTAGGTGCCCCCAGCAATCAATTGCAGGCTACTTGCACATCAGAGGGATGGTGTGAGATTCTTATACAGTTTGTATAGAAACAACCATGGTGGTGTGCTTGGAGATGATATGTAAGGCTTGACAGTTGTTGTGTTACTATATTACTCCCTCCGTCCTAATTACTTGTCGGAGATTTTTCTAGATACAAACGTATGTAACTTAAAAACAAGTCTACACTTAAAAACATTTTTAGTCAAATCTACGACAGTTAATTTGGGACGGAGGGAGTATATAAGGATGCTCTTATATTTTTGTGGCTGAACTGAAATGAGGGAGTATATAAGAATGCTCTTATATTTTTGTGGCTGAACTGAAATGAGGGAGTATATAAGAATGCTCTTAGATTTTTGTGGCTGAACTGAAATGAAGTGCACGGTATAGGCAATCACATGTAAAACATTGTACTATATGGAAGTAAAACAAAGAGTGCTTAACTGTAGATAACACTTCTAGGTTCGCAACTGGATATATTGTGAATTGTCAAGTCCTTTTCATTAACTGCAGATAATATTAGGTTCGCAACTGGCTGGATGTAAGGTAGATTTTGCACAAAATATGATGAATATGGAGTCATGTGTAACGCCTGACTTCCTTTTTTAACCATTCTCTTTTTATGATTTTCATCATCCATGTTCTTCTTAATTTCTGGAGTTCAACCTATCAATATATTTCATACTATCAAAGTAACATTAAATGAAACCCTAGAATGCATAAGGATTTCTGGCGCTAGGATCATTCAGGAACCTCTTGGACACCTGTTAAAGAAATGCAGCTCAGCTTATAGATTGGTTATGATCCACATGATTTTCTTAGACATTTATGTGATCAATTAGTTGTAGTGAGTTAGTGAGAAATTCTGTACTTCATCCATTTAATGGGCATACTAAAATTTTGACATATATTCGTTCAGATCTGTTAATGATTTCTCTTATTATGGTTTAGGGGATTGGGAAAGACTATTCAAACAATAGCTTTTTTGTCCTCTGTTATTGGAAAAGAAAATAATCAGGGCGAGAAATCAACAGACAAAGGAAAGAAGATCAATCCTGTACTCATCCTCTGTCCCACTTCAGTAATTCGGAATTGGGAAAATGAATTTTCTGAGTGGGCAAATTTTTCTGTTGCGGTCTATCATGGTCCAAATCGTGACTTAGTTCTTGAAAAAATTGAAGGTCAAGGACTAGAGGTGCTCATTACTAGTTTTGATACTTTTAGGACTCGTGACAAGATTTTATGTGACATCTCATGGGAACTAGTGGTGGTTGATGAGGCACACCGTCTCAAGAATGAAAAATCGAAGTTATATACAGCCTGCTTGGGAATTACTACACAAAAACGCTTTGGTCTCACAGGAACCATAATGCAAAATAAGATAATGGAATTGTTTAATGTGTTTGACTGGGTTGTACCTGGTTGCTTGGGGGATCGAGAACACTTCAGAGAATATTATGACGAGCCCTTAAAACAGGGCCAGAGATTAAGCGCTCCTGAGAGATTTGTTCAAGTTGCTGATAAGCGCAAGAAGCACCTTGTCTCTGTTCTGAAGAAATTCCTGTTGAGAAGAACAAAAGAGGAGACTATTGGACATCTCATGCTTGGGAAGGAAGATAATATAGTTTTCTGCAGAATGAGTGATGTTCAAAAGCGTGTTTATAGAAGAATGCTGCAACAGCCTGACATACAAATCCTTGTAAATAAGGATCTCCCCTGTAGCTGCGGAAGTCCTCTGACTCAGGTTGAGTGTTGCAAGAAAATTGAACCACGTGGCATTATTTGGTCCTATCTCCATAGAGAGAATTTAGACGGCTGTCCTCTATGCCCCTTCTGTCTCGTTCTTCCTTGCCTTGTCAAGCTTCAGCAGGTTATTTCTGATTCTTGTAATATCGTAGACAGTTTCATTTTGAAGTTCTTATAACTTAGTTTCCCTTCATGTAGATTAGTAACCATCTGGAATTGATAAAGCCCAATCCAAGGGATGAGATTGAGAAGCAGAAGAAAGACGCCGAGCTTGCAGCTGCTGTCTTTGATACAGATATTGAATTAGTTGGCGGTAGTGCTAAAAGTGAGAATTTCATGGGTCTCAGTGACTCGGAACACTGTGGAAAGATGCGTGCACTGGAAAGACTTCTGTCTCTGTGGACTCTACAGGGTGATAAGATTCTTCTTTTCAGCTATTCGGTCAGGTGATTGTTTGTTTGTGTGCTATTGATTACTCATGTGCATTAAAAGACTTGATATATTTCCATTTACCAATCGCCATTTTGCAGCTACCCTGTTTTATGGCACACATTAGTGTTATTTATTTTCTCAGTTAGAACTAAGAAAAGTTTGCCAACTGTACTAACAAATTAGTTATATCAACAGCTAAAATCATTTTATTTTGGCCTTACCACCAATCATGAGCTAGGTTTACGGGCTCTGTTCTGCCGCAGCCGATTTGGACCCTTATACCGCGTTTTTTATCATTTTGATGTAATGAAATAACACATAAATGTACAAATCACACATAAATGTAATGAAATAAAAGGAAAATGGGAGATTCTACTGCCCATGCCTCGACCAAATGTGCTCAACGAGATCCTGCTGAAGTTGTGTGTGGGTGTTGGAGTCTTCAATCTATCGGTATGTCTGAAGAAATGCTTGAATACGGTCAGGGTTTCTAGCTGGCTTCACACGAGTACCCATACTGTTGTAGAATAGCCTCAAATCCAAGTCCCTCTCATCTTCAATGATCATGTTATGTAGAATCACACAACATGTCATTATGTTGTTGAGAGTTTTCTTGTCCCAAAACCGAGTGTCGGGGGATTGGTACCCGGGTAGGCTAACCCAAGCGGAAGCAAGCTTTCAAGACAAGGATGGACCAATTGGGCTGCAGCTGGGCCGAGCTGGGCAGAGGTACGGCCTATTGCTCCAAGGCAATCGACCATACCAAGCGCCAGCAGTCGGCCCAGGCGCAATCGGGCCACCCTTCTCCAAAGATGATCACCCGATTGGTCCGCAGCTGGACCGAGGCCGATTCCTAGAAGGCCGATTGCCCAGAGCAATCGACCCCACCAGGAACCACCAGTCGGTCCAGGCGCAATCGGAGCAACCTACCACCCAGTCGGGGGTATGATTACGAGGTCATAAAGGCCATATCCCGAGATATCTGGGTGGCAGGAAGGCCAGGTCGTGTCGAGGATTTGCTGGAGATACGGTGTCACCTCCCCGCCGATTCCGCGGACAGGCCGACAAGACCGCACCCCCTAGCTCCACTGTTCACTCCTAGGTTCTACGAGGTAGCAGCATGGGCCGCTGCTCGTATGCTCCGGGTCACCCGGAGAGGAGCAGTCGGTGGGCCCAGGCCGATTAGAGGATGACGGATGGGTCCATTCGGCGATGAAGTTACCATAGTACCCTGGACTCACACTATAAGAGCCAGGGTACCCCCTCCTGCGCGAGGGACGCCACACCTGAGATCTCATTAACTCATTCCCCCTCTAGTTCATTCACTGCCCGTAGTCACTCCTCAGGGAAGCAGGAGAGGACCTTGCCCACGGCGGCGGCATACTCCTTCCCCTGAGAAGATAGAAGAGCAGTTATTGTAGTCCCTTCATTGATATACAAGAGACAAGCAGGAGTAGGGGTGTTATCTCTCCGGAGAGCCCCGAACCTGGGTACATCGTGGTGTCTTCACTGTGCTTGTGCCCAACCCGATTCCGGCACCATCGACATTTCCTCCCTCGTGTCTTCCCCTCACTTTAGCCATCCCCATGGCATCTGCCGTCACATATCGACGACAGTTGGCGCCCACCGTGGGGCAGACCGAGGCGTCGACTGGAGTCAAGATCCGGACGGGATTTTCCTCTGCATCCGGCGGTAGCCACGCCTCCGGCCTGATTCTGAGGCGTGGGGCAATCGATTATGTAGTGGACTACTCGGCGCGGTACAGGGCTGGAGCACCCTTGCCGCCCGGAGTGTCGCTGCAAGTGGGAAGTCATCGTCTCTTCATTGGCAGCTTCCCTGAGGCATATCCCAGAGACATCCGCATCTTCTTGTGTGCTACAGATCCGCTCTCGACCAGGGGCTGCATCGCAGCACCTGGCCGAGAGGAGGGCCGACTACACGCCGCGGTCATGATGGCGGGAGTATCTTCGTCGACCAACCGTGATCCGGCAAACGCAGCAAGGAAGGCCAAGGAAGTAGCTGATGCGGCAGAGCGAATCGGCACCAGTGCGTTGCGGGATGTGTTATACACACCTGTGAACCGGAATGGTGATCCGGAGCAGGTGCACACCGAGCTGGAAACGGCACGGCTCGCTCTGGCTCGCAGGGCTGAGCAAGTGTTGGCAGAAGAGCGTCGGCTAGGAGCCATCACAAGGGAGTACAACGCAGCTCATGCAGGACCGCGTCGGCCGATTGAGCCCGCAGTCCTGGAAGACCTGAGAAGCCGAGGAAGAGCAGTCAATCAGCAGCTATCAGGAGCTGAGCAGCCGGAGCGTCCGAGAAGGCCGGTGCAACCGGAGCAGCCAGCGCAGTCGGCATTCATCCAGAGGCCAACATATAGCACACCGGACAAGAATTTGAGAGCCGCCGAGCAGATAGCGCTCGAGCTGGAAGAATTGGAAGGAGATGAGCGGCGCGAACAGTCGCGCCGAATGCGTGAGCTGATAGCGGCCGCAAAAGAGCAGAGGCTTGTGGCAATGGGCAATCAGAATGCTGAGCCAGAGGCATCAAGAGGAACTGTGAGGCCGAATGCGGGAGCTAGCCAGCGACCGAATGCATCGCGCCAGAACAGGCATCAACCTGCACCGTCTCGGCACGACAGCAAGGTCAGAAGCAATCGGCCACCCCCAGCAGCAAGCAGAAGAATGGAAGAGCCAGCTGTTAACAGCAGGCGCCATGACATGCCGCAGCAATCGGCGCCAAGACCAGCAATCAGCACCCGACTTGGCCCTCGCCAAATCGGCCAGAACGACGCAAGGCATCGCATTGAGCTCCTGGAGAAGGAAGCTCAGGAAGATGAAGAAGGAGAAGCTGACCCATCATGTTTTGGTCACCGCATTCGGACGGAGAGATTCCCGAAAGGCTTCACATTACCGAGAGACACTCCCAAGTACAATGGCTCGGTGAAACCGGAAGATTGGCTGTCCGACTACCTGACGGCAGTCCGCATTGCAGGAGGCAATCGGCGTGTAGCAGTCCGCTACGCACCTCTCATGCTGCAAGGCTCAGCGCGGACGTGGTTGAACAGTTTGCCCAAGGACAGTGTGAATTGCTGGGAAGATTTCACGACCGCATTCATTCACAACTTCACAAGCACGTATGAGAGGCCCAACCTCCCACGGCAGTTAGCCCTGTGTGTGCAAGGCAAGGACGAGCCCCTCCGAGATTACCTATCTCGGTGGATCAAGCTGAAGAATTCATGCGAAGGAGTCCATGAGATCCAGGCCATTCAGTATTTTACTGATGGGTGCCTGGCGGATTCAATGTTGAAGCACAAGCTGCTCCGCAAAGACTTCACGTCGCTCGCTGAGCTTATGAAGGTGGCAAATGCGTTCGCTATGTCCGATTCTGCGATGCGCCCTATCCAACTCGGAGTTGGAGGTGTGATCCAATCACCAGGGGCTCCGCAGTCGGACACAGGGAACCAAGGCCTCAGTCGGAAGGAAAGAAGAGAGAACAATCGCAACAACAACAACAACAACAACCAGCAGAACAACGGCAAGGACGAGCAGCCTGATTCCCAGTATGGCAGTCGGCAGGTGGCCGCTGTTCAAAATGAGGAAGATCCAGCGGCTGCAGGAGGCAGTCGGAAGATGAGACCAAATGTGAGACCCCCAGGGCAGATGAAGCCCAAATACACATTCGAGAATATGTTGGACGCACCATGCAAATTGCACAGCACGCCTGGGAGGCCGTCTGCGCACACCACTCGGCAGTGTGACTTCGTGAGAAGGATTGCAAAGGGAGAAGCTTTACCACCACCACCACCACCCCAGAACAGAGGACCACCTCAGCAACAGAACCAGTACCCGCAGCAGGATGCGGCTTACATGATTTTTACCAGCGAGTCCACAGACAAGGGTAGTCGGAGAGCCCGAGCCCAAGAAGTCAATGCCACTATGCCGCCGATTCCCCAATTTGTGCACTGGTCCGAATGTCCGATATCCTGGGACAGAGCAGATCATCCCACCATTTTGCCGAATCCAGGCAATTATCCGCTGGTGGTGGACGCTCTGGTTGCAGGACCAAGATTTTCATGCAAGTTTTCTCGAGTGCTAGTTGATGGAGCAAGCACAATCAACATTCTGTACAGAGATACAATGCTCAAGCTAGGGCTCACAGAGCGGGACCTGGAGCGCAGTCGGACGACATTCCATGGGATTGTTCCTGGACTGTCTTGCACCCCCATGGGTCGCATTCGGCTGGATGTCATATTTGGCACGGAAGAAAATTTCAGGAGAGAGCCGATTTGGTTTGAGGTGGCCGACCTCAGCAGTCCTTACCATGCCCTATTGGGGTTACCAGCATTTGCCAAGTTCATGATCAATGCACAGCAGACATACCTGAAGATGAAGATCCCGGGGCCAAACGGTGTCATCACAGTCACCGGAGACTTCAGGAAGTCTCTCGAGTGCACATCCGCTGGCAGCAGTTTGGCTGAATCCCTAGTGGTGGAGACGGAGAAGTGCCAGCTCGGCAAAGTCATTGCAATGGCGCAAGCACAAAGCAAGAATCCACTTCCGGTTGGCCCAGCAAAGAGAGTAGACGAGGAATCGACTTTTCAGTCAGCCAAGGACAGCAAGAAGATCGCTCTAGATCCCTCCGACTCAACCAAGTTCGTTGTAGTCGGAGCTGGACTTAGCGATAAATAGGAAAGCGAGCTCTTCGAGTTCCTCCGTGAGAATCGGGACATCTTTGCATGGTCTCCACAAGACATGCCTGGTGTTCCGAGAGAACTCGCCGAGCACAAGCTGCACATTCGGCCAGGCTCGAAGCCGGTCAAGCAACCCCTGAGACGTTTTTCTGAGGACAAGAGAAGGGCAATCGGTGAAGAGATTGCGAAGCTGCAAGCGGCAGGTTTCATCATGGAGGTGTTTTACCCCGAGTGGCTGGCGAATCCAGTCCTCGTCATGAAGAAGAACAAGACTTGGCGTATGTGTATAGATTATACTTGTCTGAACAAAGCATGCCCGAAAGATCCGTTTGCTCTGCCCCGTATTGATCAAGTGATTGATTCTACGGCCGGCTGCGAGCTGTTGTCCTTTCTGGATGCTACTGCTGGATATCACCAGATCAAGTTGGCTGTGGAAGATCAGATCAAAATTGCATTCATAACCCCTTTTGGGGCCTATTGTTATATCACCATGCCTTTTGGTCTGAAGAATGGAGGAGCCACTTATCAGCGCACGATTCAGAGGTGCACACATTCCCAACTCGGCAGGAATCTCCATGTATACGTGGACGATTTGGTGGTGAAGTCGGCAAAGGGGATCACATTGCTAGATGATCTCAGAGAAACATTCGCGAATTTGAGAACTTATCAGATCAAGCTCAACCCGGAGAAGTGTGTGTTTGGAGTCCAAGCCGGCAAGCTGTTGGGGTTTCTCGTTTCCGAGAGAGGAATCGAATGCAACCCCGAAAAGATAGCTGCAATAGAGCGCATGGAGCAGCCCAAGACCCTGAAGCAGGTGCAGAAATTCACCGGTTGCCTCGCATCTCTCAGCCGATTCCTCGGTCGGCTGGGTGAAAAGGCAATCCCATTATACCAGCTGATGAAGAAGACCGAGAAGTTCACATGGACCCCTCAAGCAAACGAAGCATTCCGAGAACTCAAGCGCATGCTCTCCACGGCACCAATCCTGGCTGCCCCGATTGAGAAGGAGCCAATGATGTTATACATTGCGGCAACCAATCGGGTGATCATCGCAGTCATGGTGGTGGAGCGGCCCGAGAAGGACAAGGCACAGCAAATCCAGCGCCCAGTGTACTACATCAGCGAAGTACTCTCGGCATCCAAGCAGAACTACCCTCACTATCAGAAGATGTGCTATGGAGTGTACATGGCAGCCAAAAGATTGAAGCCATACTTTCAAGCTCACCTGATCACAGTTGTCAGTTCGGCTCCATTAGCCGACATCATGGGAAGCAGAGATGCAACCGGAAGGGTGGCAAAATGGGCAATTGAAGTCGCCAGTCACGGCATCCAATATGAACCTAGGACGACAATCAAGTCGCAAGCATTGGCCGATTTCCTGGTGGACTGGGCTGAAACTCAGTACATGCCGCAGCTCCCAATGTCGGATTGCTGGCGAATGCACTTTGATGGCTCCAAGATGAAGAATGGCCTAGGGGCTGGGGTGGTACTCACTTCCCCAAGAGGAGATCAGTCGCAGCACGTGCTTCAGATTCACTTCGCAGCATCAAACAATGTCGCCGAGTACGAAGCCCTTGTGCATGGTATCAAGCTTGCCAAGGAAATCGGTATTCGGAACATCGAGTGCTTTGGTGATTCCGACCTGGTGGTACAGCAGTGCTCGGGCACCTGGGATGCAAAAGATGCTAACATGGCAAGCTATCGATTCCTAGTGCAGCAGATCAGCGGATATTTTGAAGGTTGCGAGTTCCATCATGTGCCGAGAGCAAACAACGAAGCAACAGATGCATTGTCCAAGCTAGGTTCCACAAGGCAATCAATCCCACCAGGCGTATCTCTGGAGCATATCAAGAAGCCATCTATCATTCCATCCCCAGAGTCCGAGTCCATTTTTATCTCGGAGACCGATCTCGAAGCACTCAGAAAGGCAAAAGAAGTTCAACCGGCCAAACCTGCAACCATGAAGAAGCAGTGCAGCGCCCAGGGTGTCTCGGCAACAGCACCAGGGGCTGCCGATTGCGAGCCAGGGGTTGCAGAGGAGAAGAAGAAGAGCAAAGGGAAGAAAGCGGAGGCCGCACTAGAAGGCACAACCTCCGAAGAGCCAATGACATCAGAAATTGCCGAGTGCAATGATGAATCTCCAGCTCCAGACGAGAAGTCAGCACCAGGGGCTGCCGAATGCGTGCCAGACGCCGCAGTCGGCAGTTCAGAAGTAGAGGTCGAAATGGCAGACGTCCAAGTGGCCGAGATCGAGGAGGTCAGTGGTCAAGAGACCGAGATCCAAGAGGAAGTCCCACCTCAGCATGCGGCCGTAATGGTGGTCGTCAGTGCGCCGTCATGGGCACAACCGATTAGAGATTTCTTAGCAGATGGGATCCTCACACCAGATTTAGCAGAGTCCAGGCAGATCAGCCGCAGATCTTGGGCGTATACAATAATCAACAATGAGCTGATGCGCAAGAGTGCAACTGGTATCCTCCAGAGGTGTGTTGAAGAGGACAGAGGCTTGGAGCTGCTCAGAGACATCCATCAGGGTGAATGTGGTCATCACGCGTCAGCAAAGGCAATCGCTAACAAGGCTTTCCGACATGGTTTCTACTGGCCAACTGCACTCGCAGCGGCTGAAAATCTGGTGAAGCACTGCAAGGGTTGTCAGCGATTCAAGGCAAAGAGTCATTAGCCAGCATCGGCACTGAAGACCATCCCAATAGCTTGGCCGTTTGCAGTTTGGGGTTTGGACATGGTCGGACCATTCAGGAGAGCTCGGAGTGGCATGACACATCTCCTAGTGGCAGTCGACAAGTTTACCAAGTGGATTGAAGCAAGACCAATCAAAAAGTTGGATGGGCCGACTGCGGTTCGGTTTGTGGCCGACATCGTATGCAGATACGGTGTACCTAACAGCATCATCACCGACAACGGCACAAACTTCGCAAAGGGGGCGCTGGCCCGATATGCGTCTCAGCAAGGCATTCGGCTCGATCTAGCATCTGTGGCACACCCACGGTCCAATGGTCAAGTCGAAAGGGCAAATGGACTAATCCTATCGGGTATCAGGCCCAGATTGGTAGAGCCACTTGAGAGGGCACCCGGAGCATGGATCGACGAACTTCCAGCAGTACTGTTCAGCTTGAGGACCACTCCAAACAGGTCGACTGGATTCACTCCTTTCTTCCTGGTGTATGGCTCAGAAGCAGTCATCCCTTCCGACATTGAGTTTGATTCACCTCGGCACGCCCTGTACACAGAAGAAGAAGCAAGATTGGCAAGAGAAGACGGCATCGACCTCAAAGAAGAAGCTTGTCTGTTGACCTTGTCTAGGTCAGCAGTCTACCAGCAGAAGTTGAGGCACTACCACAGCAAGAAGATTCGTCCCCTCGCTTTCCGAGAGGGAGATATGGTGCTACGCCGAATCCAGAAGTCAGAGGGGCAGCACAAGTTATCCTCACCATGGGAAGGGTCATTTGTTGTCAGCAGAGCGCTCAAGAAAAATTCCTATTATCTGATCGACTGCACCAAGGGCACTCGGCACAAGGACACGTCAGGAGTAGAGACAGAGCGGCCGTGGAACGCCGAGTTGTTGTGTCCGTTCTATAGTTGAGCGGCCGAAATTTATGCAAGCCATTCGGCAAACAATCAGTAAAAAGTTATCATGTCTTTGAAAATGAGCATTCGAGTACTTTTGTATAATTTCATTCGAAGAGCTAGCCTCAATCGGCAACGATCAGTCATACCCGAGATGTGCGTAGCACATTCGGGGACTGGCCGACCGCGAAGTCAAATAAATAAGCCATCGAGGCACGGGGACTGCAGGCTGGCCTTCAATCGAACACTTAGCTCGAGTGCAAATCACTAGAAGGTTTGTGGCATCGAGGAGGGTGGCGATTGAGGCAGTCGGTAGTACAAATTCCCGGGAAACAATCCGAAAGAGGCCACCAAGGGCAGTCGATAGGACGGAGTCACCGATTGCGCTGCAAATCAGGACATTGGATCTGGTAGCGAGCAATCGGTGTTTTGCTCTTGCAGAATCCTTTGCGGTAAAAATCTTGTCGTGTAAAAAAAAAGGCTTATCGAACCTTGGCCGGATGTCTACTGTTGATCCGATTGCGGACCGCATAACGGCAGCAAGGTCGACACAGCAGACATCCCCAAGTGTAGCCGATAAAGGAAACCGACAAAGACGCAAAGTCGATCGCACATGCAAAAGTGACAAACAAGCAATCGGATTGCATCAAAAGTAATAGGCCCGAGGCTGAATAATGTCATTACATCCAAGTCACACCCAGTAGATGTCGACAGAATTAAAAATATGTCTTACAAGCGGACAGTCGGAATACAAATTAAAGATAACATAGCTTAAGCAGTCGGAAGCACTGAGCTGGAAGGTGGCGCAGACGGGTCCGATTGAGCTTCAGAAGTCGCAGCACCTGTCTGTTTAGACTTCGGAGACTTCTGGGATGAGCCGCTGTCGGAGAGCTCCTCGGCCAGGCCAGAGATGGTAAAGGCAGGGAGCGGGTTCCCTCCCTGATCGAGATACGGAGTATACTCGTAGGGAGAAAACCAATTCACCATCGTGCTGGCTAGCCGATTGACTTCGGCGTAGGTTTTCTCAAGAAGGTCAGAGGCATTGTCTCGAAGGCTGTGCAATCGGGAGAGCTTCACTTGAGGGTACCAAGACAGCACAGTCTGAAGAGCGGTCTCCGCACCAGTCCTTCCGGCCGAATTCAGCAGAACGTCGATCCGACGTGGGATAGCCTTAAGAAGAGTCCGAGTCTGCTCAGTGGTGGCATTCGGAGTGTCCCCTTGGTCAGAATCCTCGTCATCCTGAGTGTCTGCCTTACGGGTCTCGGCAGAGGAGTCGGCAGCATTCTTCATCTTCTGCAATCCGGCCTTAAGTTCAGTCGGCGACCACAGTGCTTCAGCAATCCTTAGAATTCCAAGCTTAAAGGATAGGGCAATTCCCTGGATAATAGGAATGCGGGCTTGGGTGCCGATCAGATATTCGTGCCGAGTCCAGACGTTATCTGCACGGTCACAGGTCCCTCCAGCGGCGATGGTATCCTCTCGGGACTTGGCGACAGCTGCATAAGCAGCCGCTTCAGATTCGGGCCAAGCTTCTGCATCAAGAAGGAAGGGCATGAGTAATAAGATAAGAGAAGAAAGCAACCGTAAAGTGCACTCGGCAGCAAGGAAGACTCACGGCCAAGGAGGAGGTCCATTTCGGTTAATGTGTCGCAGAAGCCCTTGGCTCGGCGGAGCATTCGGGTGGTCTCCTCATAGCTGCGCTTCTCCAGTTCTTTGAATTTGGCGACAAGCTCGTCATGATCTCGGCGAATGGAGTCTCGGGCAGAAATTGCTTCATCCCTTTCAGATTGCAGAGCAACTCGGGCGGCGACGGCAGCATCCTGTTCAGCAAGAAGCCCATCTCCAGTAGCTGTCACTGCGGCGATGTCGGCCAGATGTTTCTTCTTAAAAGCAGCCATTTCAGATTGGAGGCTTTGAATAGTCCGATTCAAATCCTTCTCTACCCCCTGCAGCCGAGTTACCTCCCCGGTGGCTTTATCAAGGGCTGGACCTTGTTGGCTAAGTTCTGTAGCCAATTCTGCAATTCGGCCTTGAAGATCATTTACCATAGGAATAGAAGCTACAAGAGAGCGCGAAGATTTCAGTACCAGAGCGGTTGTCAAGTGAAGAAGAGACAGCGGTGAGATAGAGGATACCTCTTAGCTTAGTGATTTCAGCCGATTGATTATTAACCTGCAGCTGGGCCTGGGCGAGGGTTCGAAGGCTGGCAGTATAAGCTTCCAGGAGTTTTTCGAAGACAACTCTTTTCTCTTCCATGACAGCCTGTGATGAACAGCAAGACGGAGTCAGACATAAAGCAACAAGTGAAAAAGATCCGAACCGATTGTGACCAATCGGCCCGAATCTCGGGGACTACACCCAGTGGGTGCGCTTGCGCGCACCTACCGGAAGAAAGTCTACCGATTGAGGAAGGCAAACGATAAAGCAAAAAATGCTAAAGATCCGAACCGATTGTAACCAATCGACCCGAATCTCGGGGACTACACCCAGTGGGTGCGCTTGCGCGCACCCACCGGAAGAAAGTCTACCGATTGAGGAAGGCAAACGATAAAGCAAAAAATGCTAAAGATCCGAACCGATTGTAACCAATCGGCCCGAATCTCGGGGACTACACCCACCGGAAGAAAAATTGCCGAAGTAAAACAGAGGTACAGAAGGAAAGGTTAAAGAGTTTACCGAATGGTGAGAGGTCAGCTGTTGAAGGTCCCGAGCAAGGGCTTCGGCGAACTCATTCACCCGGCTCAGAGTGCTCGTCACGGGATCCCGAGGACGAGGCGAAGCGTCAGGCTCAGCGCCGACATGACGGGCGCGAGAATACTCGGCTCGGAAGTGATCCACCGAGCGCATAAGAATCTCGGAGGGGGAGGAAATCGGCGGTGGCGCTGAAGTAGGAACGATGGCGAAAGCTGTAGTGGTGAGGACTGGCGGCACGGATGTTGGTGAAGGACCGGACTCACCCGATTGCGGCGGCGGCGCAACCAGGCGAGTCGGAGCAGAAGTGGTAGCAACGATTGGCGGCGGGATCGTCACAGTCGGTGGATCAGGTAGTATGTCAGGCGGAACGATGGAGGCAACTGGTGGTGCCGACACCAAAATCGGCGATGGGGTTGTCACCACCGGCGTATCAGAGGCGGTCATCGCAGCAGGGGAAGTCGCGGCAGGCGAAGCCGGGTTGGAGTGGCGCGGTGGAGACGGAGCAATCGGGTCAGCCGGTTGCATTCCTCCACCACCAGGAGCCACCCGGTCCGCTGCACCCTGGAGAGTTGGGGAGGCAAGAGTGGAAGAAGAGGTCTTCGAAATCGCCGCGAGTCGGGCGTTCTTGGCAGCGCGCTCGGCATCTTTGGAGGAGCGATGAGCGGGTACCGGCCGCTTGTGGACGGCAGCAGCAGAGGCAGCGGGCGAGATGACGGGTTGGGCACAGATGGGAATGTCGGTGTCAACGTCATCAAGCCCAATCGGCTCCCTGAAAGAAGAAAGGGAGAGGAATCAGTAAAAGCAAAGATAGTGAAGCAGGAGGCATAAAGGTAAGAGCATACCTGATTGTCCTGGGTGCGCCAGTGGGCATTCGGCAGCGAAGTGGAGCGACGTTCAATGGCGCCTGGACGGTCGGCCTCCGAATTGTCGCCTCTCGGACTTGTTTGCCCTTGCTGGCAGTCGGCTTGGCCTTGGCAACTTGGCTAGAAGCCACACCAGAGGAGGAGCCGGCGGCCGAGGTGCGCTTGGTCGGCACTTTTGGAGGCCTGGTTCGAGGAGCTGCATCGGAACCATTACCCTTTGAGACACTATCATCATCACTCCACTCAGCCAAAAATTGCTCAAGGGAAGGGTCAGGCGTACCCCCCTGAGCTGGCGGCCGAGTGTTGGTCGTCGGAGGGTTGGTGCGCTCGGCGTCATCATCATCAGCATCCATGGGGTCGGAAGACTCTCCGGAAGACTCATCGTCTTCATCATCCCCACTGGACTCGGCGGAGGGAGTCTCGCCGTTGTACTCGAGGTCGGTGGGATCCTCTTCCGTGCGATCAGGGGCGTACACGCCAGTCTCCTGGCCGTCCTCCATGAGGTCGGACTGAATGAAGTGCTGAGGAGGTATAAGCAGTCAGAGCAATCAGAAAAGAAAGCAATCGGAAGAACATGTAATCGGAGCATACCACAGGCGGCTTTCGCTGGCGAACGAGATAATCAAGCCCGAAGCGGAAGGGGTCAGGCAAGGCGCTAGAGGTGATGGCCTTCACTCGGGTGCAAAGGTCTTCTGTTTTCATCCGCCACGTGCAGAGCCGAGTGGGATCTCGAGGTCCCGACACGTCGCAGAGGCGGTGAACTCGGCGCTGCAGGGGAAGAATCCGAGCGTGAAGCCACGCAGCTACCAAGTCGGTTGGAAGGAGTCCTTCTTGCTCCAGCTGGGTGACCCTGGCAGCCTGGGCATCGACATCGCAGTCTCCGACGTCGTGCTTCAGCGACCACTGATATTTCTCAATCGGCCGGGCGAGAGAGAACTCGGGCAGATTGAGGAGGTCGGGGCCTTGGTCAGGGGACTTGACGTAGAAAAACGAGGTCTGCCAATTCTTGCAGGATTGGACGATCTCGGGGCTCGAGTACTTCGACTTGCCGGCTGCGACAAGGCAACTGCCGCAGTCGGTCATGTCAGTCGGGTACGTTGGCTTGCCACCTTCGATGGTGGAGGCCACCACAGCACCCGTCCGAGTGTTGTGAGCTCGGAGGTTGAAGAAGCGTTTCCAAAGAGCGACACTCGGACGGCAGCCGAGGTACCCTTCACAGAGCGTCACGAACCTGGAGAGGATCATGATGAAATTGGCAGCAAGGTGGTGAGGCTGCAGTCGGTGGAAATCGAGGAATTCGCGAAAAAAGGCGCTAGCGGGAAGGCCGAATCCACGCTCGAAGTGAGCGAGGAACACGACCCTCTCGCCCGTGCGCACGCTGGGGACGACCTCGGTCTTGCTGGGAATCCGCCATTCGACTCCCGCGGGCATCTTCCGGGCGCGGACGAGAGACTCGACGGCGGCGACGGTGGCCTGAGAGCCTTTCCAGCATCCGCGGCTCGCCTGCGACACATCTCGTCGAGGCGCCATGGTTTTCGCCGGCGAGGAACGGAGGAGAGAAAAGAGGGAGGCGGAGCACGAGAGCTGCGGAGAAGAGCGGCTGCGGTGGCGGCGGAAGCAGCGGAGAGCACGAGCCCGTGGCCGGAGCAGGCGCGAGATGCAGGCACCGGCGGCGGGGAGAATCGCGTGGAGCGGCGAGGGCGCAGAGGAGAGAAGGCTAGGGGTCGAAGGAAGTGTTTGGGAGAAGGAAGAGGCGAGCCCCCCCGGTGGCTTATATGGGCGGCGGGGGGGGGGGAGAGTGGGATGACCCTGTGGCTGTGTGGCCCGGTGTGGCTTAGGGCACAGGGAGGCCAACCGGCAGACCAGCGCAAAGGATCCCGGCGCAAGAGGCGAGGCGTGCGACGTGGGGGTCAGGCCCTGCAGTTATGTCACGTCACGCGTGGGTCGTGGGTCCCAGCTCATTGATCACGTCGCGGGCGAATCGGAAGTAACCGTTGGAGGGAAATCGGCGAAAGAGATCTTTCTCAAAAAAGTGAAGACATGAATTAAGAGAGAACCACGTCCAATCGGATGGAAATTTGGTCAACCGAGTGTGATCTCCGACTCAGCCGACGAACTCGGAATGACGCACTCGAAGAGGCCACAGCAGTCGGAGAACGTCAAGGCATAGATTGAAAAACTGCAAAGGCCCCGCGGTCAAGCGACCGTGGGACCTTTACAGCTTTAGGGGCTACTGTCGGGGGATTGGTACCCGGGTAGGCTAACCCAAGCGGAAGCAAGCTTTCAAGACAAGGATGGACCAATTGGGCTGCAGCTGGGCCGAGCTGGGCAGAGGTACGGCCGATTGCTCCAAGGCAATCGACCATACCAAGCGCCAGCAGTCGGCCCAGGCGCAATCGGGCCACCCTTCTCCAAAGATGATCACCCGATTGGTCCGCAGTTGGACCGAGGCCGATTCCTAGAAGGCCGATTGCCCAAGACCCCACCAGGAACCACCAGTCGGTCCAGGCGCAATCGGAGCAACCTACCACCCAGTCGGGGGTATGATTACGAGGTCATAAAGGCCATATCCCGAGATATCTGGGTGGCAGGAAGGCCAGGTCGTGTCGAGGATTTGCTGGAGATACGGTGTCACCTCCCCGCCGATTCCGCGGACAGGCCGACAAGACCGCACCCCCTAGCTCCACTGTTCACTCCTAGGTTCTACGAGGTAGCAGCATGGGCCGCCGCTCGTATGCTCCGGGTCACCCGGAGAGGAGCAGTCGGTGGGCCCAGGCCGATTAGAGGATGACGGATGGGTCCATTCGGCGATGAAGTTACCATAGTACCCTGGACTCACACTATAAGAGCCAGGGTACCCCCTCCTGCGCGAGGGACGCCACACCTGAGATCTCATTAACTCATTCCCCCTCTAGTTCATTCACTGCCCGTAGTCACTCCTCAGGGAAGCAGGAGAGGACCTTGCCCACGGCGGCGGCGTACTCCTTCCCCTGAGAAGATAGAAGAGCAGTTATTGTAGTCCCTTCATTGATATACAAGAGACAAGCAGGAGTAGGGGTGTTATCTCTCCGGAGAGCCCGAACCTGGGTACATCGTGGTGTCTTCACTGTGCTTGTGCCCAACCCGATTCCGGCACCATCGACATTTCCTCCCTCGTGTCTTCCCCTCACTTTAGCCATCCCCATGGCATCTGCCGTCACATATCGACGACACCGAGCAGGGCCACGAACAATGGCAAACCTAGCTTGCAAAACACCAAAGGCTCTCTCAATATCCTTTCGGCACCCCTCTTGTGCCTTGGCAAATAGAGATTGCTTCCTATTGATGGGATTTGCGATAATCTTCACAAATGTAAACCAAGCAGGATAAATACCATCGGCAAGATAGTACCCTTTTGTGTAAGCATGCCCATTCGCCGTGTAGTTGTGTGTAGTTGCAAGCAGGAGCATCACCACTAGCAAACCTAGCAAAAATGAGACCTCTGCTATACATTGATGTCATTGAGGGTGCCCGGCAAACCAAAAAAGCAATGCCAAATCCACAAATCCTTGGATGCAACGGCCTCAAGCACAATGGTTGCATCACCACCCTTGCCACAATACTGTCCATGCCATGCCTTCGGACAATTTTTCCAAGTCCAGTGCATGCAGTCAATACTTCCTAGCATGCCCGGCCAACCTCGCCTCTCATTTGTCGCCATCAACCTCACTGTGTCTTCTTCATTCAGTGCCTGAAGATACACGGTGCCGAAGACACGGATCATCACTTTGGCAAACCTATGCACCGACTCCATGCGAAGATACTCATCGGTATAATCTGCCGGAACACCATATGCGATCACTCTCATTGCTGCGGAGATTTTTTGGTATGCCGTAAACCCAAGCAAGCCGGCGGCATTTTTTCGGGGGGTAAAATATCGCGAATTGGCCTCACATGCTTCTACAATCTTTACAAAGAGAGATCGACGCATCCGGGGCGCGGTGACTCCCTTCCGGCTGGTCGTGGTAAAAAATTGCTGGAATCGAGGGCGGCGCGGTGGCGGCGCTGGTTGCAGCCGGTAGGGGAAAGGGGGCAGAGGGTGCGCGCGGGCTGAAATGTCCCTTGCGCCAACCGTTTTCGGCGGATACGGGGCATATGCCCGGGTCGAGCCGCGGACCCTTATTTCTACGGGTCAAGGGGGGCAATTTGCCGCGCCCCTTAAAAAAATTTAAGGGTCCGCCGCATATACGGTATCTGTTCCGGCACTTTTTTCCGCACAAAACCTTAAACCTGCGGTTATTATAAGGGTCCACGGCTTTTAAGGGTCTGCTAGAGTTGCTCTAAGTGATGTTTTGGACATGCTTTCAGTCAAACTTTCAATTTTTTTACTGTGAATATCATTATAATTATTTTGATTGGAGATTTGAAGATATAGATTTGTCTCGAAAAGTATTTCTAGAGTCTTATATTTTTTGGTTTTCATACATAAATTACAATAGAAATTAGTGGTCAAAGTTGCATCACAAAAACTGTTTTGATGTCCAAAACGTCACTTATTTGTGATATAGAGAGAGTATACTCCCTCCGTTTCTAAATATAAGCCCTTCTAGATATTTCAACGCAAACTACATATGAATGTATATAGCCGTATTTTAGAGTGTAGAATTCACTCATTTGACTCCATATGTAGTCCATATTAGAATCTCTAAAATGGCTTATATTTAGGAACGGAGGGGGTATTTCATAATTAACAACTCATTGTTTTGAACAACAGTTTGAATATAGATCACAAATGCCTGAAACTATCTTCTGTTTAAGTAAGGTCATCCCTTTTCTTCGATCGATAGTCATTTGTAATTATTCATAATTTTACCACTAAGTAGGCACACTCTGTTGTAGCATAGAATACCCCGATGGCCCCATTTTTTAAAGTGCTTCTATTTATGCCAAAATGATCTCAGGTGGGGTATTTTTGTATCTTTATTTGTAACTTCAGCGATGATAATAAGATGATGAATTAAAACTTTTGTAACTTGTCAATTTTTACCACCCACCCTTTATATAACTTGCACTGACCCGGAACATGGTCTGTTTAGGACTATAAAAAGGTTCAATCAATCCCTAGTCTGTATCATGGTAACTTAATTTGTGTGTATAATCATCTTCTTTGTACTTGTTAGCGTTGCATCTACTTTTGGAAGATTTTCTTCTCTGGATATTATGCTTTAGATATGCTACTTGAGTATCATTTGTATGTGTAATTAATTGTCTTATTTCACGTATAAAATTCTATAAATAGGATGCTCGACATACTAGAGAAGTTTCTTATAAGGAAGGGTTACTGCTTTTCTCGCTTGGACGGGTCAACACCCATGAATGCACGCCAATCGCTAGTTGACGAGTTCAACAAAAGCCCTAGCAAACAGGTGAATTTATGTTTGTACTTGTATTTCACAGCCTATTTCGTTTGCAGAGAACTCGTTGAGTTTATTGTGTGAACCACTTTTCTGCAGGTTTTTCTTATATCTACTCGGGCAGGTAATTTAGGTGTGAACCTTGTCAGCGCTAACCGTGTGGTGATTTTTGATCCAAGTTGGAACCCTGCACAAGACTTGCAAGCACAGGACAGGTCCTTCCGATATGGACAGAAACGTCATGTCACAGTATTTCGCCTACTTGGAGCTGGTTCCCTAGAAGAGCTCATTTATTCTCGGCAAATATATAAACAACAGCTTTCCAACATTGCAGTCTCAGGGAAAATGGAAAAGCGATACTTTGACGGTGTGCAGGTAATGTCGCATTCGCTTCAGAATTTTTATAAGATTAGATGGAAAATCTGATGTACTTTACTTAAGATGGAAAATCTGATGTAGTTTTATAAGATTAGATGGAAAATCTGATGTACTTTACTTGAGATATTTACAGTTATGGACAAGTTAAGCACAACAGATGATGGAGACAGGTTTATTTGGCCCATTATCTTAGAAAATGGTAATCAAGAACTGGAGTCCTAATCTTTGGAAGAATACGAGAAGTTTTAATTTTTAAACATCAGAACCAAAATGACTATTTTTCCTAGTCCACTATAATTATTATTTTCCCCCAATCACTTAGAAAATGGTAATCAAGAACTGGAGTCCTAATCTTTGGAAGAATACGGAAAGTTTTAAACATAAGAACCAAAAGGATGTTTTTTTCCTAGCCCACTATAATTATTGTTTTCCCCCAATCTCCTGATGCACATGGTTCTTTAAAAAAAAATCCATGCTTCTCATTTCATGGCTGTGTTTTATATTTGGACCGAATATTCTGTTATTACTTAAAGGATGACCATATTATGTTCTGAAATACTCCGTTCCTAGATATAAGGTGTATAGTTTTTGGCACGGAAATTAAAGAACACACGTGGAGGAAAAATTACACCAGTTTCGGATGGGATTACCCATAGCTAATTGACTTGAGAAAATAGAGGGGTTTGCAAGAGATAAGTATGATCAAATCTCTAAAAAAATTATCCAAATGAGTGCTGCAATGCAATACACCCTATATTTTGAACTTTTTCTGAAAAACTTATACACCTTATATCTAGGAACGGAGGGAGTATGTTTTTTACACTTGAGAAACGTGTTGGTTCAAAGCATTTGATAATTAAACATAGTTTAACATCAATGTTTTGAATTTACTCAACCTCTTGCTGTAAAGCTAACTTGCCTATCAATTGTAAGAATTCACAAGTTTATGGAACGCATGTGGTTGTATCTAGGAACGCATGTGTTACATACAGGGGTATATCTTTACTAGTCTACAGATAGCTCCATTAGTATTTATGGTTAGATTGCGTTATATAAAAACAGGTGAACTTCACAATGTTCCACACATTCTCATGTGTTAGCTTAATTTCAACTTGAGCTGTTCGTTTGGATTTTGCAAGTATAGGAATTTGTTGCACTAAGAACACATTAGTTTAGTTTCAGTTTTGGGTTTTTGGTAATTGCTCTAACAACACAGCAGTCACTATGTACCAGGGCTCTGTCTTGGAACTTTGGTTAATTTGGTAACTTGTTTGTTTCAGGATGACAAGAAATTTCAGGGCGAGCTCTTTGGGATCTGCAATCTGTTCCGTGACTTGTCTGATAAGCTTTTTACTAGTGAGATTATTGAGATGCACGGAGAAGACGAGAAAGATAAAACATCTGAAGCAACGGGGATAAGAGAAATAGTTGACACTGATTTATTTGGTACACAAGGGCAAATGAAATCTTCCACGCCAGCAATAGGTGATGAAAATCAGGCATTGGCTGATTATGGTAAGTTCTATCAGTATCTTGATTTAAACCACTTTATTTGATGTGTTGTAATATGATGTATGAAAGCTTCAAATGGAGAGATGACTAGGCAGTTGATGTCACTCCTGCTGCGGGAAAAAGAATTTGATATTTAAAACTAGCAATTGAACATTTAATTTTGATGGCATCTCTTCATCTCAAATGCTTGCTCTAATCATTTTGAGTTGTGTGTATCCAGCGGTCTCCATCCTCTTTCATTCACATAACCAGAAAAATATTTCATCCCATGTCTGGGCACACAAACTTATACATATTTGCAAAATGTTTTATTTTACAAGGTTGCACTACAAAATCCACTTTCTCGAGTCAAGGTTTACACTTTATTAGCCTCACGACCTGGGTTTCAATCCTATTTTTTCACTCTTCAATTTTTGGATGTAGAGAATAGCTGTAGTTTTTCTGCCATAGTCGCATGCTCATTATTTATTTCAGAATGATACTTATAGCAAACGAAATGTTGCGTGCCTGCTAAGCTGACTTATGAAATAGATCCCTTAGTATTATGAAGCACTTACTAATCGAGTGTGTTCCCTCTAAACAGGAGTTGTGTATGCTCACCGGAACGAGGACGTCGTAAACATGAGAACACACAACGACGACAACATCAATAACGGAACAACAGAAGAATGTGTGGAGAGCATCTCGGAGGGCATGCATAATAAGAAGCAAATAAAGCCAAGGATGGACAGGGCAAAATTTTGCTCAGTGGAGGAACAGAAACGGAAGGAGTTCAGCCGTATCGCATCCTGTGTGGGTATGAACGACCTTGAGTTCAGCAAGTGGTTGCTATCGGCCTCACCTATGCGGCGGCAGCAAGTACTGGTCGATCATAGGAAGAAAAGAAGTATCACCAAAACGTAAATGATGTAGGGCTTCAGAGATTCTTTTTCCATATGTTTTAGAAGGCAGATGATGCTTTGGCTGTCTAGAAAGGTGTTCAGTCTACTTATTGTCAAAAAAAATGTAGGGGGGCGGCTCGACACTGTAAATTATCCGGACATCTCCACGTGTCTCTGCTTGAGAATTGATGAATATCCATCGACATCTATCACCAAAAGTGTTAGGATTAACTAACACAAGCAGCAAAACTGCAGGCAGTTGACAGTCACAGAAAGCAAATGAAGGATCAGAACAGACGCATATTTGCTCGTGCCCTTTTTTTTTTTTTTTTGAAATTGAACCTGCTCGTGCCCTTTTTAACATTATGAATAGCTAGTTTTTATTGAACAATCCTCGAAGATTTATTGCTCCTTTATTACTCATCAGACATAGTTACAGGCATATGAATCTCGGCGTGGGATAAAACCCAGCCAAACATGATGACCTTCAATAACAGAAAGGCAAAACTTTGCAAGGTTGTGAACTTCGATATTCGAGTTCCTATACTCATACATAAAATCACGCCCAGCGAATCAAAGCTTCCTTGAGGCAATATCTCGTTATATCACTGATTGTGTTTGAACAATCCGAAAAGACCAACAGTGTGATGAAGATGCTAGTTATCGGTAAGCGCCAGAGCTTCTCAACGAACCGATATCTACAGTGTCAAAGGGTTGATACGCCGCTAATGACCATTGCCGACGAACCAAGGTAAATACCATATTGATCTCGTCATCTGCAACGGTAGATTCGAAGTATCCAATTATATCCACACAAGCCTTATCATCCATTTTAGAAGAGGGCAGTAAATAGCTACATTATCAAAAATGAATCATAGTTCACTTTGTTACATTATAAAAAAGGAATCACATGACCATCTTGCATCATACAAAAAATTCGATTTTTTTTTGTTTACTTTTCGAAATGATGTTCGTATTACTAATAGGAACAAATGCACCTATGACCCAAAAACCCGCTCTACGAATCATTGTTGATTTTGTTATTGTTTCCATCACTTTTACTTGGGACAAATTCTTGTCAGCTTATGGGAAGGTGCTTAGTTTAAGATTTCAGACGAAGCCCAAAAAAACTTGGTTTCTGAATGAGGCTTAACTTCAAAGCAAGCGCACTCCTTGTATGAGGTGCTTAGTTTAAGATTTCAATTGAAGCCCAAAAGAACTAGGTCTAGGCCAGGCTGAACTTCCAAGCCAGCACAGTCTCTGTATAGTTGGAAGCAAACCCAAGCATTGGTGCTATATCTCGGCAAATCTTGGTTGACGCTTATGCACCAATTAGTGCTTTAGCGGTAGCTCACGCTATATCTCGGCAAATCTTATTCGACGCATATGCACCAATTAGTGGTTTAGCGGTAGCTCATGATCACATGAGACTGTAGGTTGCTTTACGGTAGCGGTAAACTGGTCAATCCATGTGAGACCGCACTATAGATTGCTTCTTTCAGCTTTTCCGGGAAAATTTCTTTATGATTTTTACTTCTTTTTAGCTCCCTTTTTTATTAGTTTTAATTTTTCTTTTAAATTTATCCTTTTATCCTTTTTTATTTTAAAAATTTGTGAACCTATTAAAGTCAAGAATTTTTAAATTCATGAACCTTTTTCATATTCATAAACTGAACTTTATAAAATTTGTGATCATTTTTTATAGATTCATGTATTTGTCAAATTCATTTTTTTTAAATAATTATATTTTTTACAAATGTGTGAACTTTTTCCAAATTTGTGATTTTTTTTCCAAATGTGTGAGATTTTTTGTATATTCTAATAATTTTAAAATTCTCAATGATATTTTTACATTAGTTAAATTTTTCAAATTGATTTTTTAATTTAATATTATTTTGAAAAAATAATGCGAAATTTAAAAAACGATTTTTTTTTGCTAAATGACCTAACGAAATCGCGAAATCACTAGTTTTAGAGTATTTGTAGCAACGGACAACGCGCTCTGAAGCTTTTCCGCTTACCTGTTTTTAGAGGCACTCGCAGAGGCACGATAGTGCCTTTCCACGGAGGCACGAGTGCCTTTCGCGAAGGCACGACTCGTGCCTCCTTTTTTGATGCACGACTCGTGCCTCCCACGGAGGCAAGGTCGTGCCTCTTTTTTAAAAAATATTGTTGTTTTTTTAACCAAAACGCGCAAAAATTGGGAAAGTCGGAAAAACCACCGAAAAACCAAATTTAAACACCAAAAATACGTTAAAAAAAATCCCAAAGGTACTCTATGAACGCGACATGTGGCATTGTTCGCTGGGTCGGGCCGCGAACAAATAATCTAGAACTAGTTGCTCTCAATCACAAAATCAACGACGAACAACAGGCGAACCCTAAGGCCGTGCTTGGGATGGATGTAATTAATACCGGGGTGTAAAATTTACGGTTGTATTTTACAAATCACAGCACAACTTCCGGCCGAAAACAAAACAGAGATACAAGGTCTGTATTTTTTTTACAAGGGTATTTTAGAAGCAAACAGCAAACCAAGCACGACCCAATTGGCTACGGCCCAACAATCGTTAAGGGCCGAAGAGGAGGTCTACTCGAGCGTAGACAAAAAGAGAGAGAGCTCCCAACAGGATGTTTGCGTCTGGTTTTTAGAATTTCTGCCTGGGTTTTCCTGTTCCGGTTTTCAGTACGGTTCATTTTTGTTTGTGTCTGGTTTGCATCCGGAACTTTTCTCATGGTATCTTTTAGCTTTTTCCTTTTTCTTTTCCTTTTAATATTTGTTTTATATTTCTACAATTATTATTTTTTCACCTTTTCCATTTTGATTTTTCTGTTTCTTTTGGAAGGGTAAAACTTTTTGAAATACTTCATAGGTTATTAAAAACTGTTAGTCATGTATTGAAGTATCTACTTTATACTTTTTTAGCTGATTTATTGTATACTTCGTGTATTTAGAAATATTCATCATGGTATTTAAAAATGTGTAGGTGTATTTTAAAAATGTCCTCAATATATTTAAAAAATCTGTAGGCGTATCTTTAAAATGATCATAAGTAATTTTAATGTTCTTTGTCACATATGAGAAAATATTAACTGTGTATTAAAAGTGTTCATCATGTATTTAGAAAAACGATCCCCGTGCTTGAAAAAATTACATCACATATTTTAATATTGTACACCGTTTCAGAAATGCTCATCGTGTGTTTCATAATGTTCGTTGTGTCTTAAAAGACCACAATCACATACTATATTTTTTATTTTGTTTCTAAGAAAGAAACGGTAAAAAAGTAAAATTCAAATATTTTACAAACATTGTTTTGATCATGCGATGAACATGTTTCAAGCATGAGGTTAAAATTGTAAAATACATGAAGGATATTATTTTTCCAGATACACGATGGTTTATTTTAGAATGTGTGATTATTTTCTTTACAAAAAGGCCATGACCAAATTTCTACTTTTATTCTGATAAAAAGTGGTTTATTAAAATTTAGTGAAATATACATAATTAAATAGATTTTTGTTAGCAAATTGTACTTAGTAGTCAAGTACTCTGTCATACTAGCGCTCACATTGAAATCACTAAAAAAGCTCTTTACACGTAATTAAAAAAACCTGAAGCCTCATTGTGATTTGTGAAGCCAGAAACCGAGTGACGATAGAACTATGACGAAATTGAACACAACTTAAACAGGGAACATTGAAATGCATGAAATTTTATTTTGCATTTCCTAATGAGTACGGCGATCGCATGGTGAAATACTGAAATGTCCATCCGGCAAACATAATATAAGCACCTACATGCTACTGCCTAGGCTGGGATCCCGCCGCAAACTCCGCCGTCGTCCAGCTCAAGACCGGCCGGCGTACGCTCGCTGCGGCCACGCAGCCGAACGTTTTCGAACCAGAAGGAGCCGGTGCCTTGGTTGACATCCGGCGCCTCGCCGTAGTACACATCCATGAAGGTCTGGAGTCCGTCAGGGTCGGTCACCCTGACGGTATGGCCGACGAGGCGCTGCTCCTGGTCCACCACCTTGAGCGGGACGAACCGGAGATTCACCAGCGCCGGCATGCTACAATCAGCTTTCGGGAGCGCGCTTGTCCCGCCGCCGCCGCCTCCCAGCAGCTCGGTGAAGAAGTCGACCTCGTCGCCGTCCTCCATCTGGAGCTCCGCCGGAGTCTGCGAGCCGCCCAGCCGGGCGCCGTCGAACAGGAACCGCCCCGTGCCGCTCTGGGCCGCCGGCACGCTGGCGTAGTAGAAGTCCATGAGGCCCTGCAGCTGCTCGGTCCGCCGCATGGTGCGGTAGATGGTGCGGCCGTCGGTGTCCCGCACCTTGAGCGTGACGTGCACGCCGGGCTTGATCACCGGCTTCCGGTCCTCCTCCTCCTCCTTCTCCACGTCCTGCCCCGACATGTCTGGTGCGCCGGAGCGATGAGCTTGTGTTGGCTTCTTGAGCTTTGCGTTGGTGCAGAGGCGATCTTCTTCTACTTCTGCTGCTGCTGCTGCTTATAAAGTGGCCGTGGTTTAATTAACCGGGAAATTGTGTCGACGCTGCACCTTTCGGTTGCCGCACCACCTCAGTAACTCCACGCAGGGATCTAAAACGATTCAACTCTGCGCAGGATCGAAGCGATCAAACATCCTTTTCCAATTCCAATTAAAAGCTGCATCACAATGATGTGATGCAGAGCCCGAGAGGTTACCACCTTTTCGGACAAAAAAAAACAAGAGTAAGCAGAGGTTAAATTATCCAACAAAATGAGAGGCTAAAAAGAACAAGTAAAAGCAAGAAGAGGTTAAATCGTCCAAAAAATAACCGCTGCTAAGAAAAACTCATAGTGCATAGAACGTTAATTCTGCTCTATCTGCAAAAATTCAAGCTTTAAGGAACGGATTATACCTTGCTCTGCTCACCTCGGATGCAATAAGGTTATAATCGGATCCGATTGCTCTAATGTTGTTGATGCTGTCACTCAAGAGGATACTTACCTGGGGCAAGACTTGCTGTTATCATGGAGTGCAAAGATCTGTGTTTGGATTTTGGTGAAATATACTTTTAACACTGCCTGAGAGAAGTCAACCAAGTGGCACATGAACTTGTGAAGGAAGCTTGTAGCTCTAGAAATTCTAGCACTTGGGATAGTTCTCTACTAGACTTTATTTCTCTCTCATTTGTAAATTACCTATCTATTATTTGAGAAATAAAGTCTTTTTACTATAAAAAAAAACTCATAGAGCATATACAACGCAGTCGCTAAGTCAAGGGCCCTAGGGATTCAATCCTGTCAGTTTTGGCAGAGCTTCCTTGTTAATTTCAATCCATTTTTGCAAAATCTGGCAAAAAAACAATTAGGATTTGATTCATAAAATGAGTGAACACACTAAAACGCATCTATATCATTTGATTCATAAAAATAGAAGACCTTATATTAATGAACAAAGAAAGTAATAAAGTGAGAAGATGTCATCAAAATTATACTGAAGTACCTTGGGAAACATTACAAATCGAATAGTGTTGTTTTCATAGCATATGCTTCATACGTTGTTAGTCGTATAGATGGTTAAAATTTAATCAATAATAGAAAGGGATCCAATAAACCCGGACAAAGAAAAAAACTTTTCACTAGAGCCATGACAAATAGAGTTTCCGGACATGCTTATTTCCTTCAACTGAATTGCTCCCCCTCCCCCATCTTGTTTAACCTTATGGCTTTTTAAGACAAAGTTGATGAAGGATGGTAGCCATGGGTCCATTTCTTGACATGTCTCTAACACTACTGAAAAAATGGCTATAGATAATATGGACACTAATGGCGCACTATACATGTGGTGCGCCATTACTAAATAGTAATGACGCACCATTACACAGTGCGTCATTAGTAACATAAATAGCAGTGGCGCACCTGGTGAAAAGTGCGTCATTATTATGTTTGACCAAGATTTGACCTATTCCTAAACATAGTAATGGCACACTTTTTACAGGTGCGCCATTAGTAAATTGGGTAGTAATGGCGCACCTGGTGAAAAATGCGTCATTACTATGTTTGACCAAGGTTTGACCCATTCCTCGACATAGTAATGGCGCACTTTGTATAGGTGCGCCATTAGTAAGTTGGTTACTAATGGTGCACCTATACAAAGTGCGCCATTACTAATTTTTTTTTGAATTTGAAGGAGGGAAAATTAAAAAAAATTAAAAAATCGAAAAAATAAAAAAAAGTTAGTAATGGCGAACTTTGCATAGGTGCACCATTACTAACTTTTTTTTGAATTTTGAAGGCGCGAAAATTAAAAAAAATAAAAATTCGAAAAAATAAAAATGTTAGTAATGGCGCACTTTGTATAGGTGCGCCATTACTAACTTTTTTTGAAAAAAATTGAATTTTGAAAATAAAAAAAATAAAAAAAAGTTAGTAGTGGCGCACTTTGCATAGGTGTGCCATTACTAACTTTTTTAAGAAAAAATGAATTTTGAAGGCGGAAAAATAAAAAAAAAGTTAGTAATGGCGCACTTTGCATAGGTGCGCCATTACTAACTTTTTTAAAAAAAATTTAATTTTGAAGGCGAAAAATTCGAAAAAATAAAAAAAGTTAGTAATGGCGCACTTTGTATAGGTGCGCCATTACTAACTTTTTTTTAATTTGAATTTTCAAGGCGGGAAAATAAAAAATAAAAAAAATAAAAAAAGTTAGTAATGGCGCACTTTGCATAGGTGCGCCATTACTAGCTTTATTTATTTTTTTTAATTTTGAAGGCGGGAAAATGAAAAAATTAAAAAAAAAATAGTAATGGCGCACCTTACGAATAGTGCGCCATTACTAAGTTTTTATTTATTTTGAAGGCGGGAAAATAAAATAAAAATAATAAAATAAATTAGTAAATAAAATTAGTAACTTTTTTAGAATTTTTTAGAATTTTGAAGGCGGGAAAAAAATTCAAAAAATAAATAAATTTGAAGGAGTGAATTATTTTGAATTTTGAAGGCGCGATTTTCCTTTGAATTTTTTTAACTTTTTCATTTTATCAAAAGTTTTGATTTTTTTCATTTTTTTGAAAGTTTTCAAAAAATATATATTCTTTTTCAAATTTTTTGAAAAAAACAATTTTTAAAATTTTTGGACATCAACATGGTTTAATAAGATTGATATGATACATATATCAATAAGTGCGTGTTAAGTGAGCTGGTGTTGAGATTGGATAGAACTGAGAAGTTAAGCGTGCTGGGGCTGGAGTAGTGTGAGGATGGGTGACCATTTGGGAAGTTTGACCATGAAGCGCCATTTGACTTGGGATTAAGTATATGTGACCCGCCATTACTAAGTCAGATAGTAATGGCGCATTTCTGGACCTAGTAATGGCGCACCTAATGTGCGGCATTAGTAGCCAAAATAGGTGCGCCATTAAAGACTTTTTTTTCCAGTAGTGTAATATCCTTCCTCCTAGTATCATCAACCTTCAATATGCTAATGACACAATATTACTCCTCGTCCATTCTACTACAATGATAGGTCCCTTAAGTGGCTCCTCTCTTGTTTCGAAACATTATTTGGAACAAGAAATCAGTTTACATAAAAGTGATATGATTACCATTAACTTGGATGTTCTTTGTGTAGATCTTCATCCATAAGATTAGCTCTTTTTCATAGTGTGTTCCACTTAACTACTCTAACCTACCAAAAAAGACATACAACACATGGTAGATAATATTATTAACGATGTGGTTGGATGGATGGGATAAAATTTATTTTATGAGGGGAAGCTTGCGCTACTCGGAACTCATGTTTCTAGTATACATGTTTATATGACTACTGCATGCCAATTCCCCAAGTGTGCCATCTGAGGCACCAACTCTCAAATGCCTCATTTATTTTGGAACAATCTTGTGATTATCACAAGTACCACCTTTATAGTTGTGGGTTTATCTTTTGAAAAAAAATCATTTGGGGGTATGGAGTCACGGGTCTTCATGACTTTAACATGACCTTGCGAGTCTCTTGCGCTAAAAGGATATTTTGTCGAAAGGAATGAAAGATGGTAAATCTTTTTGAACCCTAATACGATAGTTGCAACCCAAACATCTCTCATCTAAAGAAATATTAACTCTCCCTTTTGGAAAGGCTTGACTTGGTCATGACAGCATATAGATCATTTTATATATGGGAGGGTTGGATGGTACATAAATCAGTTTTGCATGATACCTGAATGGAAAATCTCAATATAAAACCCAAAATTTGGGAACTGTTTGACATTTGTCAACAATAAAATTGTTCAATTGCTCAAATATGATATTGTTCTATCTTGAATCTTATTTTTCAACAATGTGTTAATTCTCAGTAATGTAAATGTGCAATGAAATCCTACTTTTGGTACAAGGTTTCTGACTAACTGGGCATCCAAATAAAGCCAGGTGAATGTACAGCATCCTAGCCTACGCTCTTCCAAATCTTTCTATCAGATTATGAATTTGGGTGGCATGACCTCCCCTTTTGGGGAATATTTATGAAAAATTGTACCACCCAGGTTTCATGGGTTCCTTTGGCTTGTGGTTAACAATAAATTCCTCACCAAGGAAAAATTTCTGAAATGAAGACATGTTGATACTATTACATACGTGTTTTATGATGAGTGCAAGACTTAGCAACACCTTTTCTTTGAATTTAGTTTGGCTTGAGTTATTTGGACTTATATTTTTGAATTGTTTCAATGCCATCACCTCTTTGTATGCTTGATATTTAAGATAAATGGGTTTCTAGATAAACAAATGTTGTGTATAAGAGAATCTCCATATGGACTCGTATGTTTTGACCTTTCGTATGTTTGTGGACGCATCCGGTCAACACACCCCCTATTTCAAAATCTTCAATCCATACAAACCACATGCAACGCAGATTCATACATAGTCCTTTCATATAACATGATATATGATTTTTCTAGTTGTCGGTGTGACTTTTTTTACGTTTGCGTGTTGATGTTGGTTGTGTGCATCCTCGCTATGTAGAGGCCGGATGTGTACTCATTGTGTTTGTATCCCCTTGATGCTTCATTTTGAGTGAATAAAACTCAACCTTTGTTGAAAACAAACATGATCTATGATTACATTGGAAAAAATATTGCAAACTACCCTACACCTACTTCTCATTGAAGGAGATCAAGATCAACCCCTTGTTGGAGCCATCGGTGTCGTGGTGATGGCGATGAGGCTACACAAGGGAATATCCTCACCGGTGAAAGATTTCGTCTAACTCTTGTTGGAGGATAAACCGCTCACGACAGTTTGCTGCCACGAACCTCCCATCCTTAATGGAATTGAGGATGACACGTTTCTACCTTTTTAAAACTGGTAATACTGGAACACAATTGCATGATCTTAGTAGTTGGACAAAAGTTAGACATAAACATGTAGCAACATATATTCCAAGATCAATGGTTCCTCTAGGTAGAGCTAAGAGACATTCTTTAGCCTTTCCTCCAAAAAAGAGGGAATATGCACAACTTTAAAGTTTCAGGTTGATAGTACCGAATACGTGTCATATTACACAATTCAGTAAAGCATGTAGATGCAAATCGGAATACTCGGAAGCAAAGCTTCTGAATTGATTTTCTTGTACCATAGTAATGATACGGAGTTTAATTTATTGGCGGTAATATTGGCTTGTGTAATAGGTGCACGCATAAAACATTTGTTGGGTGTAGCATACTCTCCAAGTTTCTTAGCCATTTTTTGTGTTTTAAGAAAAAGTAAAGAGAATTAAAGATACAATTTGGGATAAAACTGAAACCAAAGATAAAAGCAATAACTCCAATCCCTTGGCTAGTGATAGCAAAGCTCCACGACAATTTCACCAAAAAAGGGTTGATCCCCTTTTGATCCGGTTTAGGATGTAGTTAGGATCCCACCCTTTTCCCCAAGGAGTGCCCCTGAGTATCGAATACATGCGAGCATGTGTTCTATCGCACCAGAAGTTCTAACAAGAAATGTTGGTTATCTTTAGTTCCGACGGCCGGATCTTAAACACACAATGTAATGTTTGTCGATGTTAACATAATAAAAGATAGACATGGGTTAAGGTCTATATACTTACAACCTTGAGTTTGTGATTGAGATTTTTTTCTTGATATTAAACATTGTCCTGGTGGACACATGTATCGATGTATCTTGAAAATTATCGTGGTGGTAAATGCATTCGAAGAACGTCATGTCCGATCACAACATGTATCATGAATCAATTTTCCAACCGATGACCCTTATCGTCGTGCGGGTTTACATCGATTATTTAGATAAATCGTATAAAAGCATTGGGCATTTAATGACTACACCTCAAGGTTCCCACATAATTGCTTACACACAACCCTATTAATCCTTACTGTTGGTAGAGTTTTGTAACACCCTCAGATCCAGTACAGTAATCACTACAGTGATTCCACTGTTAGTGATCATTACTGTTGATGATCAAGCCATGATCACCTTTGATCATAGCTCTGTCAATTTCCAACCCAGATAAAATTTTCAAATCAAAGTGGATTGTAAATCTTGCTCCCAGGATTGTGGATGCCAGTCGATCAACATGTCCATGGATAAACCAAGTCACCCTTAGTCATTAGAATAATCACAAGTCTATGTTGATTGTGAAACCAATCTTGTGGTGTCATCAAAAATTATTTTTGAAAGTTAATATAAAAATGGAAATCTTAGTTGAACCAAAATAATGGAATCTATTTATAAAATGCCTAGCAATCTTAAGCCAGGATAAATAACAATGGATATTTTATGAAAGTGATTTAGTAATATGAAATAAAATAAATGTTTGGGAAATTATTAAATGGCTATGGTAAAATTAAATAAACAAGTGGGAATTTTAATTAAACTAAAAATTGTGAAACCAATTTTATTAAATGCCTAAAAATCAGTAGGTCTTATAAATATTGGAATGTGAATTTATTAAGTTATTTAAATAATGCAATTAAGTGATAACAGTAGCAAAACAATACCAAAAAGCCTTTTAAAATAAATAATAATATTCAAATGAATTTAATTAATGCCCAAACTTTTTGTGGCATCTTGTTAAAGTGTAACACTGATATAGGTGAAATTATAACATTTTACAAAATCAAAACCTAGCTAAAATAAATTAAAGCACAAAAGAAATAAAAATTACAAAAAAAAACCTAAACTACCGCACAGGGCAAAGGCCCACCCCTGGGCCCAGCCCCGGCCCACTCCTCCTTCCCTCTTGTCTCCTTCCCCCACCTAACCCCCTTCCCCACCTCGACGCGCCATGGCAGAGGAGGCCACGGGCGCCATGGCCCCCGTCCTACCTGCTCCCCTCACCTCACCTCACCTGCCCCCCCCTCTCCTCGGGTGGATAAGAGAATTCCAAGCCTCGCGCCCACTGCCCCTCCTCCAATCCCCTCTCCCTCGAGCTCCTCCCTCTCCTTTTTCTTCTGGACCGAGGCCGCCATGGCCGCCGCCGCGTGAGCTCGCGCGCCCACTGAGTTCCCTACCACCAGCCAGCGTGTCCTGGAGCCCCGCCACCGTCGACCTCGTCTGCCTGCGGAAGGAATTGAGCCCGGAGCCACCACAGCGCCCGGAATCTTCGTCGTCGTCTTCCTCCGGCCGCCGGGATCGCCTTCAAATTGCCGCCGCCCCAGTTTGTCCCCGCGCACGCTGCCTCCCTCGACGAGCTCGCAGTGAGCTTCTTCGCCTTTCCCAACCCCCAGTTCGCCCTCCCTCGCACTATAGCCGCACCCGCCATGGCCGACGAACTCCGTCGCCGCGCGTGAGGTGCGTGCAGTGCCCCCAGTGTGCCCATTTGGCTGTCGTTGGCATGCGCGTGCTCGTACTATTCTGATGCGTCCGTTTAGCCACCCCACGGTCACGGTCTCGCGCTAGAACGTCCATGTCGCTACCCCCTAGCTCTGTTCGCCGCCGTGCTCGGCACCGTGTGCGCTCAGGTGTGTTTTCGGCCAAACCCAACCCACCAAACGGCGCAGCTCCTCTTCCCCGATCGAATGCGCCCTCACCCGCCCCTTCTCGTCGCCTGTAGCGAGCGCTAGGACTCTGGCCATGGCACGGCCGCCGCCGGCGAGCACAGCCGGGGTTGGCCCTCTGACTGAGGGGACCCACCGGGTTTGATTAGCAACTAAGCTAATCCCCCCCCTAACTAACCACCATTACCCACTAACCCCCTGTTAGGTTAGATTAGTTAACCTAACTAAATCTGTTAGTTAATTAGTCACTGACACGTGGGCCACGGGCTCTTTTTAATAAAAGAAAATTGTTTAATAAACTAACAGTCAATGACACCTGGGCCCCCCAGGTCAGGTTTTTATTTATTAAAAGATTATAAAAAAATCCAGTCACTGACATGTGGGCCCAGAGGTTTTTCTGATTTAAATAACTGTTTTATAATTATCCAGAGGCTGACATGTGGGTCCCACATGTCAGGCCCCTGTGGATAATGTTTTGGATAATGTTTAATAAATAATAAAAGAAAATCCAGAAAATCATTTAAATTGATTTAAACTTTGAAATTCAATAACTTTTAAACCGTAACTCGGATTCAAAAACTTTATACATGAAAGTTGATCAGAAAAATATAACGAATACGGATACGCCATCCGTATGTCTACCACCCCCCTCTATCACAACGAACATCGAACATTCCCCCTCCGGACCGTCTGTCCGATAAATTGTCCGGTACTGTTAGAGTGCCCGGATGAATTTATTCCGAACACGAAAGTTGTCCGGAATGGTTCAACTAGCACGGATACACCCCCCTTATGTTGTTCCGGTAACCACGACACCTCCGGCTTGATACTTCCCTCTCCTGACACCCGGTCCGGTAATCACCCGGAGCCGGTAGTTCATCCCCAGATGAATTCCCGCTCCGAGCATATTGCATTACACTGCGTTAGAACCCCGTTCACATTTCATCTGTTATGTCTTGCATTTGTATTGCTATTATTGTTGTGTATTTATTGTTTCTCCCCCCCTTTTAATCTCCGGTAGACCCCGCTGCTGCCGTCGACTACACCGCTGCTGAGTACGACTACGTCGTCGACGACCCTACTACTACCGTCGAGCTTGCAGGCAAGCAGAGCCTTTCTCTTCCCCAGATATCGCCTATCTTTCCGTACATTTCTTGCACTAGGCATTGTTACTGCTGCTGCTACGATTACAATCCTATTCAACTGCATAGCCTGATTTTTGTCGCCCCTTGATGTGCCTTCCTTTATCCTATGCTGCCTATTAATTTTATTATGCATTATTCAGCAGTGAGCCCTGCGCATTGTTAGCTAGGGTTAGATAGAGGGCCGTGATCACTCAGGGGAGTGGACGCGGATACTTATATTATAACTGCACAGGTACGGTACAATGCAGACACCGTCAAAGGCCCCTATCTGGGTTATGCCTAGTCACCTCAAGTGTGAGCCATCAAGGAGTAATCCTTGTACTCCACTCGAGGCTGACTTTGTCTTACCGCCATAGGGTCCTGGAAACGGTTGTCCTTCAGGTAAGAAGTCGGGCGACCCAACGGTGCCCGCGAGAGGTATTGCGACGGGACGACAGGGAGGGCACGACCAGTGTACCGGTGTGCTTGGCCCCTGGTCGTTGGCCGCGAGAGTTACCAAACCACGAAAGTCGAGCTCCTCCAGGAGCACACGCGAGACAAGGTAAGGAGACGGTTCACCTTGTTGGTAACCGCAGTGACTTGGTGGGACGACGGGGCAGGCACCGATGTACTGGTGGTCCTGGCTGCTGCCGTTGTCCGCGGGTCGGTTAAGTCGAGGCAACGATAACGGTTGTCACGCAGGTTAATTAAAATGCTAAATGGTTCAGTGAATGTCTTGAGTTGGCTATATGCCATGTACGCACTACCTACCCGTGGGAACTACGAGTTATGGGCTCCTCTGCTTCGTAGTGTCGTCCGAGGACCCTTCAGACGTCAGCAGTACCACGGGCTGATTGCCGGGAAGTGGTGTTGTCTTATTTGCTCGCGCGGTGGTGTCTTATTTGGATTTTCTTTAACTTCACCGGCCATCCACGCACCGTGCAGGAGTACGTTTGGGTTGGGGTCCAAGGCTCGGCGTACTTAGGATTTAGACCGGCGGATGACCTCTCTGTTGAGTTCGAAAGATGGGCTATGAAGTGTCGGATAGCCTCGGTGGAGCGTTCCCTGACAAGGTTCCCGCCACCCTGGAGATCCGTGCGTGTAGCTTAACACAAGTGCACCCCTGCAGGGAAGATTAATCTATTCGAATAGCCGTGTCCACGGTAACAGGACGCTTTATGCTGAAGCTGGATCTTACCACTAGAAACTATTATTAAACTGTATGGTTCCAGGTTTTCTTCCTTGCGGGGATGTCGAGGAGGTGAACTCGGAGGCATAGTTAATTATTACAACTTATTATTATACAATGCTGCAGCAACTTCTGCTGCATTGTTACTTTATGCTTTATATAAACTGTTGGCTGATTCTTACCTCATGCTGCAAGACATCGTCGGAAGATGCTAGTCTTCGATAGGCCTAGCTTCTTACCCTTGCTCTGAACTTCTGTCTTCAGTCCACTATATACAACCTCTTCATTCCGTTGATATCATGCATAATGCTTAGTAGCGGACGTAAGACTCGCGGGTATACTAGATACTCACCTGCTTTATTTCCTTTACTGTTTTGCCTGATCGGCCGCTGCAGCCGACGTTGGAGCCCAGGAGCAGGAGTACCCCGGAGGTGCCTACTACGACGTCGAGTTCCCCGTTGACCAGGAGTAGTACTGTGGATCCCAGGCAGGAGGCCTCGCCTTTTCGTTCTGTATCTCTGATGTGATTTGTGCTAGCCTTCTTAAGGCAAAACTTGACTAACTATGTCTGTACTCAGATATTATGGTTTGTATGACTTATATATTCGGGTCCGCGTGACTCCCTCTATTGTAATATATTTGTTTATCCTTTTGTGTTTAGTGTTGTGCTGTGATATTATCATCGTGGCACCCTAATCTCAGTCGTGTACCCTGTGTGTATGATTACTGTACACGGTCTGATTTTGGGGGCGTCACAAGTTGGTATCAGAGCCGACTGTCTGTAGGAAGCCCCTAACCACTCCTCGGTCGAAGTCGAGTCTAGTATTTTCAAAACTACTTGCTAACCTAATGTTTGGCTTACGGGCCCACATCGAGGTCACTACGTGTGATATCTTTGGTATTAGGATCTTTTTCTCCGTACCTATGCTCTGGGAATCTGCTCTCTTATCCTTGCTGGTAAAGTTTTATTAACGCTGACTTTAGGTTCTCGTACCTCCTTCCTTCCGGAGAGCACTGCCTTCCCGATGATCGACTGATTCACCTGAAGATTCCGAAGATTACTCTTCGATAAATTCCCGAGAACCTGCGTATTCATCGCCTTTGCAATCCCCTGCCACCGATAAGTCCGTGTGGATAATTGCGTCCACCTCCCGATCGGGAAATCACAATTTCCTTGTACTTAAGCATCAAGTTATTCCGGTGCTTATGTCACCCGATGCCTTGGTATTCTTTCCCCTTCTGGTTGAGTGCCGATACTCACACCAGATTCTTTGCGAACCACCTGACCTTTGGTGGATTATTATCCGAATAATCTTACGTGGTTTCTTCCATGTGTCGGTTGGATTCATTGTGTGAAATACCCTCCTTGCCCCTCGATGCTTTGTGTTATCATCGACCACCCCCTTGACTCTCTGCCAGTACAACTTGGCCGTGTATATCGTGCTCGGCTTTCCCTTGGGAAAGATATACACCTGATACTTGTGTATCATCACATTTTCCTTTCTATTGGTCTGTTTAATCTTTCTTTTAATATAAATTATCTGGGCAGTGATAATTCCCTGCTTATGTAAACACTTTGGTGTGCTACATTGTCTGTACAACCAGTTACGATTGTTGATGACTTTTCGGTGACCACCGATGGACGAGAACTTTGCCAATTGGTCCGCCTCGTCTTAACGAGCAGGAAAATGGTTCTCTTCGTCCCTCGCCCTTGGCACTGATGTTGTTGCCGACATAGTTTACAAGTTGATCTCCGCCATACCCTTCCAACTTGATCGCATTGAATGTCACCACCCTGGTTCAATGGGGCCCATAACCCACAGTTCCACAGGACCGAAACCTGACTCTTGTCCTCTACCTTGTGATATTCCGTCCGATATCAGACTCAGTGCTTGTGTCTGATGATCGGGCCCCCTTTTCCACCATCCGTCATCGGCATCGAATACGTGCCTAACCGCTTGAAACTTCTCACGATGTACTTCCTTGATGTTAAACTCGGAAGGACTTTGTACCACATACCCTTGTACAACTCCATTTGATGGATCTTGTATCGATCCGACCCCCTCAAGCTTTATCTTTTACCCTTTTCGTAAGTGCGATGAAGCCCCGAGGAAAGGATGAAAGCCCATCGAGAAGCACCGATACAGTCCGGTGAAGGCCTCAACGTGAAGGATTAATTTCTTCGAGTTGGACAACAAGAACCAGCAGAATCGTTAGAACGCGAAACCGAAACTTTACCCCTTACACTACTTTTAATTCTTGGGACGAGAATTCTTTGTAGTGGTGGAGATTTGTAACACCCTCAGATCCAGTACAGTAATCACTACAGTGATTCCACTGTTAGTGATCATTACTGTTGATGATCAAGCCATGATCACCTTTGATCATAGCTCTGTCAATTTCCAACCCAGATAAAATTTTCAAATCAAAGTGGATTGTAAATCTTGCTCCCAGGATTGTGGATGCCAGTCGATCAACATGTCCATGGATAAACCAAGTCACCCTTAGTCATTAGAATAATCACAAGTCTATGTTGATTGTGAAACCAATCTTGTGGTGTCATCAAAAATTATTTTTGAAAGTTAATATAAAAATGGAAATCTTAGTTGAACCAAAATAATGGAATCTATTTATAAAATGCCTAGCAATCTTAAGCCAGGATAAATAACAATGGATATTTTATGAAAGTGATTTAGTAATATGAAATAAAATAAATGTTTGGGAAATTATTAAATGGCTATGGTAAAATTAAATAAACAAGTGGGAATTTTAATTAAACTAAAAATTGTGAAACCAATTTTATTAAATGCCTAAAAATCAGTAGGTCTTATAAATATTGGAATGTGAATTTATTAAGTTATTTAAATAATGCAATTAAATGATAACAGTAGCAAAACAATACCAAAAAGCCTTTTAAAATAAATAATAATATTCAAATGAATTTAATTAATGCCCAAACTTTTTGTGGCATCTTGTTAAAGTGTAACACTGATATAGGTGAAATTATAACATTTTACAAAATCAAAACCTAGCTAAAATAAATTAAAACACAAAAGAAATAAAAATTGCAAAAAAAAAACCTAAACTACCGCACAGGGCAAAGGCCCACCCCTGGGCCCAGCCCCGGCCCACTCCTTCTTCCCTCTTGTCTCCTTCCCCCACCTAACCCCCTTCCCCACCCCGACGCGCCATGGCAGAGGAGGCCACGGGCGCCATGGCCCCCGTCCTACCTGCTCCCCTCACCTCACCTCACCTGCCCCCCCTCTCCTCGGGTGGATAAGAGCATCCCAAGCCTCGCGCCCACTGCCCCTCCTCCAATCCCCTCTCCCTCGAGCTCCTCCCTCTCCTTTTTCTTCTGGACCGAGGCCGCCATGGCCGCCGCCGCGTGAGCTCGCGCGCCCACTGAGTTCCCTACCACCAGCCAGCGTGTCCTGGAGCCCCGCCACCGTCGACCTCGTCTTCCTGCGGAAGGAATTGAGCCCGGAGCCACCACAGCGCCCGGAATCTTCGTCGTCGTCTTCCTCCGGCCGCCGGGATCGCCTTCAAATTGCCGCCGCCCCAGTTTGTCCCCGCGCACGCTGCCTCCCTCGACGAGCTCGCAGTGAGCTTCTTCGCCTTTCCCAACCCCCAGTTCGCCCTCCCTCGCACTGTAGCCGCACCCGCCATGGCCGACGAACTCCGTCGCCGCGCGTGAGGTGCGTGCAGTGCCCCCAGTGTGCCCATTTGGCTGTCGTTGGCATGCGCGTGCTCCTACTATTCTGATGCGTCCGTTTAGCCACCCCACGGTCACGGTCTCGCGCTAGAACGTCCATGTCGCTACCCCCTAGCTCTGTTCGCCGCCGTGCTCGGCACCGTGTGCGCTCAGGTGTGTTTTCGGCCAAACCCAACCCACCAAACGGCGCAGCTCCTCTTCCCCGATCGAATGCGCCCTCACCCGCCCCTTCTCGTTGCCTGTAGCGAGCGCTAGGACTCTGGCCATGGCACGGCCGCCGCCGGCGAGCACAGCCGGGGTTGGCCCTCTGACTGAGGGGACCCACCGGGTTTGATTAGCAACTAAGCTAATCCCCCCCTAACTAACCACCATTACCCACTAACCCCCTGTTAGGTTAGATTAGTTAACCTAACTAAATCTGTTAGTTAATTAGTCACTGACACGTGGGCCACGGGCTCTTTTTAATAAAAGAAAACTGTTTAATAAACTAACAGTCAATGACACCTGGGCCCCCCAGGTCAGGTTTTTATTTATTAAAAGATTATAAAAAATCCAGTCACTGACATGTGGGCCCAGAGGTTTTTCTGATTTAAATAACTGTTTTATAATTATCCAGAGGCTGACATGTGGGTCCCACATGTCAGGCCCCTGTGGATAATGTTTTGGATAATGTTTAATAAATAATAAAAGAAAATCCAGAAAATCATTTAAATTGATTTAAACTTTGAAATTCAATAACTTTTAAACCGTAACTCGGATTCAAAAACTTTATACATGAAAGTTGATCAGAAAAATATAACGAATACGGATACGCCATCCGTATGTCTACCACCCCCTCTATCACAACGAACATCTAACATTCCCCCTCCGGACCGTCTGTCCGATAAATTGTCCGGTACTGTTAGAGTGCCCGGATGAATTTATTCCGAACACGAAAGTTGTCCGGAATGGTTCAACTAGCACGGATACACCCCCCTTATGTTGTTCCGGTAACCACGACACCTCCGGCTTGATACTTCCCTCTCCTGACACCCGGTCCGGTAATCACCCGGAGCCGGTAGTTCATCCCCAGATGAATTCCCGCTCCGAGCATATTGCATTACACTGCGTTAGAACCCCGTTCACATTTCATCTGTTATGTCTTGCATTTGTATTGCTATTATTGTTGTGTATTTATTGTTTCTCCCCCCCTTTTAATCTCCGGTAGACCCCGCTGCTGCCGTCGACTACACCGCTGCTGAGTACGACTACGTCGTCGACGACCCTACTACTACCGTCGAGCTTGCAGGCAAGCAGAGCCTTTCTCTTCCCCAGATATCGCCTATCTTTCCGTACATTTCTTGCACTAGGCATTGTTACTGCTGCTGCTACGATTACAATCCTATTCAACTGCATAGCCTGATTTTTGTCGCCCCTTGATGTGCCTTCCTTTATCCTATGCTGCCTATTAATTTTATTATGCATTATTCAGCAGTGAGCCCTGCGCATTGTTAGCTAGGGTTAGATAGAGGGCCGTGATCACTCAGGGGAGTGGACGCGGATACTTATATTATAACTGCACAGGTACGGTACAATGCAGACACCGTCAAAGGCCCCTATCTGGGTTATGCCTAGTCACCTCAAGTGTGAGCCATCAAGGAGTAATCCTTGTACTCCACTCGAGGCTGACTTTGTCTTACCGCCATAGGGTCCTGGAAACGGTTGTCCTTCAGGTAAGAAGTCGGGCGACCCAACGGTGCCCGCGAGAGGTATTGCGACGGGACGACAGGGAGGGCACGACCAGTGTACCGGTGTGCTTGGCCCCTGGTCGTTGGCCGCGAGAGTTACCAAACCACGAAAGTCGAGCTCCTCCAGGAGCACACGCGAGACAAGGTAAGGAGACGGTTCACCTTGTTGGTAACCGCAGTGACTTGGTGGGACGACGGGGCAGGCACCGATGTACTGGTGGTCCTGGCTGCTGCCGTTGTCCGCGGGTCGGTTAAGTCGAGGCAACGATAACGGTTGTCACGCAGGTTAATTAAAATGCTAAATGGTTCAGTGAATGTCTTGAGTTGGCTATATGCCATGTACGCACTACCTACCCGTGGGAACTACGAGTTATGGGCTCCTCTGCTTCGTAGTGTCGTCCGAGGACCCTTCAGACGTCAACAGTACCACGGGCTGATTGCCGGGAAGTGGTGTTGTCTTATTTGCTCGCGCGGTGGTGTCTTATTTGGATTTGCTTTAACTTCACCGGCCATCCACGCACCGTGCAGGAGTACGTTTGGGTTGGGGTCCAAGGCTCGGCGTACTTAGGATTTAGACCGGCGGATGACCTCTCTGTTGAGTTCGAAAGATGGGCTATGAAGTGTCGGATAGCCTCGGTGGAGCGTTCCCTGACAAGGTTCCCGCCACCCTGGAGATCCGTGCGTGTAGCTTAACACAAGTGCACCCCTGCAGGGAAGATTAATCTATTCGAATAGCCGTGTCCACGGTAACAGGACACTTTATGCTGAAGCTGGATCTTACCACTAGAAACTATTATTAAACTGTATGGTTCCGGGTTTTCTTCCTCGCGGGGATGTCGAGGAGGTGAACTCGGAGGCATAGTTAATTATTACAACTTATTATTATACAATGCTGCAGCAACTTCTGCTGCATTGTTACTTTATGCTTTATATAAACTGTTGGCTGATTCTTACCTCATGCTGCAAGACATCGTCGGAAGATGCTAGTCTTCGATAGGCCTAGCTTCTTACCCTTGCTCTGAACTTCTGTCTTCAGTCCACTATATACAACCTCTTCATTCCGTTGATATCATGCATAATGCTTAGTAGCGGACGTAAGACTCGCGGGTATACTAGATACTCACCTGCTTTATTTCCTTTACTGTTTTGCCTGATCGGCCGCTGCAGCCGACGTTGGAGCCCAGGAGCAGGAGTACCCCGGAGGTGCCTACTACGACGTCGAGTTCCCCGTTGACCAGGAGTAGTACTGTGGATCCCAGGCAGGAGGCCTCGCCTTTTCGTTCTGTATCTCTGATGTGATTTGTGCTAGCCTTCTTAAGGCAAAACTTGACTAACTATGTCTGTACTCAGATATTATGGTTTGTATGACTTATATATTCGGGTCCGCGTGACTCCCTCTATTGTAATATATTTGTTTATCCTTTTGTGTTTAGTGTTGTGCTGTGATATTATCATCGTGGCACCCTAATCTCAGTCGTGTACCCTGTGTGTATGATTACTGTACACGGTCTAATTTTGGGGGCGTCACAAGTTTAGTATAGTGCTCCACACATTTCTGTGTATTTACCTCCTCCTGGATCGAACCAAGGGATCCTGGGCACCGTTAGGGTCTTAGAACGAGAAGAACATACCCCTTTCATTTATTTTTACTTTGCGTATAAGATTTGTGTCAAGTTAAACTTTATAAATTTTGACCAAGTTTATATCAAAAAATATCAACATCTATAAAACCAAATATATGTAATATGAAACTACATTCCATAATTAATCTAATGATACTACTTTCGTATTGTGAATGTTGATATTTTTTCTATAAGTTTGGTCAGACTAGAGATACTTTGACTTCGGACAAAACTTATACACAAATTTAAAAAAAAACTGGAGGGCGTACAAGATAACTCAATTGCAAGATCAACAAAGAATACGTTGAAGTCATAGTCCCCAACAATCCTGGATCACAAATACATAGGGTTGCAAGGGCGATGCCTCAACCCATTGCCTAGGTGAATTACTCACACAGGACATTCGAATCATAGAGAGAAAACATTGCCAATAAAATAAGAGAGACATGATTGATTGATAAATCCTCGAATTTCATGTTTTCTTGTTGGTAACACAAATATAAGTATGACTAAGCTGGATGATGATGATGGAGATGGATGAACTAGATGGGAATGGTGGCTGCTATAGATGGATGTTGCTGCTGGTGTTTCTACGCTTCCGTTGTAGTTTGGCATCCCCTGGTACGAATTAGGGTTGCCCCCTTTATTAAGATTGCTGTATTGGACTCACTAGAACCGCCGACACCCGGTAAGATTGGCAATACAATCGTGGGGCGATCGTACCAATCGTCTGTATGCGCTCCTTATCTTGATCAGACGCCTCAATTGCTTCTGAGTTGTTATGTGTTTGATTATCTTCTTCTACATCATGATTTCAAACCTATATATGCTTTATTTACAGAGGTAATAAATAAAATAGAACGATATGTAATCTCTCGTATTTATTAGTCACTAGGAAAATTATTCATGCATTGTAACGGGAGATCACAAATATCACACACGTGCGCTTGGCCGGACGGCTTGTGTGTGCGTATGTGTGCAGGTTGATGCTGGGTAAAGCTTCAATCGAGTATCGACTGCTAATTTCACCGTCTTGCTATTTAATTATGAATACATCCATGTAGATGAGGTTATAGAGATGAAAACACGATGAAGATGATCAAAGTGGAGGATTAATTGCAGAATGCGACGATGACGACGGTTGTGTTTAAACACATGCGTGGCGTATGACATATGAAAATTTTGACCAGGACGCCGAGATAACTTAAGATGTCGAAAATGCCTTAGCATGCATAATTTTTTGATTGGAAATAATCAATGCCCCCTAAAATTTAATCTTCCATCTCGCTTTGAACCTCTCCCCAGAAGTTTCAATATAATTCTCACGACTCATTTTTTGTTTAGGGAAGAGTCACGCTGATTAATGCCCCAATGTAATTGGGTCCTTCCCTATTGGTCAAAATTTCAATTTAAGTCCCACAGTTAAATGCCCCCAATTATTTGGGCATTTCCCATTAGCTCATGCAATTTTCCAAAGGGATAAATTAGATCCATGCATCATCTTTTGATTTGTAAATACAATTAAAGCTGCCACATTAGCTATCAACCATTTTTTTTGGATAAAGGGCTTTATTACTCAAAAGGTTTAAGTAAGTACACACGGCCTCTGCATAACTAAGATGCACACAGCCGCAAAGTCACCAAAAGGGAAAAAAAGGAAACGAGCGTACGATAAGTTACAATGAAAAGAACTATCGTCACTCAAGGCAGCTGTATGCGTAGATCACGCGGCCACCCATGTTGGATAAAAATATCCCTCACCATCGCTTCCAGTCGTGCACACGCCTCCATAAAAAGGTCTCGATATTCCACCCGTTGTAAGATGGACCATGAACGGAGAATACCTGTGCATCGATAAAGAACCTGCAACCAAGTGAATTTTTTTTCAGAAAAGATCTTGTCATTTCTACAAAGCCAGAGCAACCATATTACGGCATGCGCTCCTATCCTAAGAATGGTTTTAAGTTTATTATCTATCCCTTTAAGCCAATTACCAAAGATATTAGCAACGGACTTGGGTTCATATAAATTTGAAGCCATTTGGATAGCAGACCAAATAGAACGTGCAACCTTACAAGTGAAGAAAAGGTGTTTTATTGTCTCATCGAGAGCACATGAAACACATTTCTTACTCCCTTGCCAGTTGCGCCTAACAAGATTGTCTTTTGTTAGAATGACACCTTTTCGAAGATACCATGCAAAGACCTTAATCTTTAAAGGTATTTTCATTTTCCATATTTTATAGTTATTATCGACTGGTATTTTAGGTTGGACAAGTGCCCTATACATAGAATCCACAGAGAATTTTCCATTCCTATTGAGATTCCATCGAAACTCATCATGGCCTTGTGAAAGTTGCACTAGCGCTAACCGGTCTAACAAGGCATTCCAAGACGCTAGTCTAGGACCGATTAAGTCTCTCCTGAATGCAACATTAGGGGGTGACTCTTGCATGACCGTGGCCAGCGTATCTCCCTTATGTCGCACAATGTTATATAGAGCCGGATATTGATCTCGGAGTGTGGCATTGCCTAACCATCTATCCTCCCAAAATCTTATCTCCGATCCGTCTTTAATGCTGAAAACCCCAAAGCTATAAAAATCTTTCTTTGTCACCATGAGACCAGCCCAAAAATGTGAATCTCCAGGCTTCCATAGAACCTGAGATAACGTTTTTGTGCCGATATATTTTCGCTTAAGGAGTGTTTGCCAGACACCATCCGAAGTCAATAGCTTATAGAGCCACTTACCGAGGAGTGCATAATTCTTGACCTGAAGGTCATGAATACCCAATCCCCCTTGGTCCTTCGGACGGCAAACGACATTCCACCTAGTCAGTCGATATTTCTTCCTTTCGTTATCCCCTTGCCAGAAGAATCTCGATCGGAAATAATCCAGTCTATGTAAGACCCCTTTAGGTAGCTGAAAGAATGATATCATATACAGTACCATATTGGTTAAGACTGAATTTATGAGTACCAATCTTCCACCCAGGGATAACAATTTCCCTTTCCAGCTAGCTAGCCTTTTTTCTAAACGTTCTTCGACATGCTTCCATTCCGCATTAGTCAGTCTCCTATAATGTATTGGTATTCCCAAATACTTAATAGGAAATTGACCTTGCTCGCATCCGAATATCTCGGCATATTGATCTGATGCATCCTGGGCCTCACCGAAGCAAAACAATTCACTTTTATGGAAGTTAATCTTCAATCCGGATAATTCCTCGAATGCTGATAAAATTAATTTCATATTCACATCTTTATCTAGATCGTGTTCCATAAAAAGAATTGTGTCATCCACATATTGAAGGATTGATAATCCCCCATCCACTAGGTGTGGGACAACTCCCTCAATTTAACCGTCTAGCTTGGCGCGTTCAATCATGATCGCTAACATATCAGCCACAATATTAAACAATATGGACGATAAAGGATCACCCTGCCTTAATCCCTTTTTGGTTTGGAAGAAGCGTCCAATTTCATCATTGACGTTAACGACCACGCTTCCTCCCGAAACACAACTATGGATCAAAGCACACCACTCCTCTGAAAAACCTTTCATTCTCAGAGTTTGTTGGAGGAACGACCACTTCACTTTATCATAAGCCTTTTCAAAGTCAATTTTGAAAATGACTCAGTTAAGCTTCTTAGTGTGCATCTCATGAACGGTCTCGTGTAAAACCACGATTCCGTCAAGGATATTCCTACCTTGCATAAAAGTCGTTTGTGTAGGTTTAACCACATGATCTACCACCGAATTTAATCTAATGGTTGCGGCCTTTGTGAAAATTTTGAAACTAACGTTAAGGAGGCATATTGGTCTATATTGTTGAATCCTTTCTGGCTCCAAAACCTTAGGTAGCAAAACAATTTCCCCAAAGTTAAGACAGAACAATTTAAGTTGTCCAACATGCCAACATTGGAACAACACAATAAGGTCCATCTTAATGGCATCTCAAAAGTGTTGATAGAACTCAGCAGGAAATCCATCTGGCTCAGGAGCTTTATTATGCTTCATTTGGAAAACCGCCTTTTTAATCTCCTCTTCAGTGAAGGGAGAATTTAAAAAGTTATTCTCCTCATTAGAGACCTAGGGTATGTCTTCCGTCCGAGTCTCATCCATAGACAAGATATCTTTAGCTGGAGCGCCGAACAACCCTTTATAATAGCTTGTAATATAAGCCTTAAGCTGTTCCTGACCTTCAATCATACCTTCTTCCTGATTTAGAGCATGAATACTTTTTTTCCTATGTCTGCCATTGGCAACATTCTGAAAATATTTCGTATTCGCATCTCCCTTTAGAATGAAGTTAGATTTTGATCTTTGATATCATCTGAGCTCTTCCTCCCGCAACATTCGGGCCACCTCCGCATTGGATTGGCTTTTAAGCTCAATCTCCTGCTGGGTTAGCACTCGTGTTTCTGCCGCGCGATCAAGCTCGTCAATGATAGTGCATAACCACTCCTCTTTTTTAGAATCCCGGTTGTGTGCTTAGCCCATCCACGAAGATATTTACGCAAGTTACGATTTTTTGCGTTCCATCTTCGGACAGGGCTATTACCCGGAACCGGAGCTGACCACACCCTTTTAACCATATCATCGAACCCATCACGCAGCAACCAACCCAGCTCAAATTTAAAGTGGTGTCGCGCGTTTGGTTTCAATGTTCCGGTTGATAAGAGTAGGGGGGCATGATCCGATAGATCATCAATACGTTCAAGGGCGCGTACTGTTACTAATGGGTATTTGTCTTCCCAATCAGTACTCATCAGTACACGATCCAATTTCTCGTATGTAGGATCAGGTAAACTATTCGTCCAAGTGAATCGTCTACCCGTCATATGAACCTCTCTCAAGTCCAAACTATCAATGACAACATTGAATAAGAAAGGCCAATGATTGTCGAATCTCCCCTTGCTTTTCTCATGTGGAAACCGTAGTAAATTAAAGTCTCCACCTATTAGTATAGGTTGGGGATCATTATTCGCTAGGTTCACCAATTCACGAAGAAAAGCAGCCTTACGCTCCTCCTGAGCGGCACCATACACGGGCACCAAACTCCATATAAATCCGTCAGCTTTGTTACGAATGTGGAATTTTATATGAAATTCCCTACTCGTATAAGCTAAAACTTCCATGGAATCTCAAAGTACAGCGAGCAGAATGTCGCCAGATCTACCACGAGGTGGGATAGAATGCCAAGTAAATTCCATGCCGCCAAAAAGACGGTCTAGGACACTCAGTGGAAAATCCCCCCTCCCGGTTTCAGAAACAGCCAAAAAATCTAATTTATGATCCCGAACATACTGAGCAATATTCAAATGTTTAGCCAAGTCACCAAGACCTCTGCTATTCATGAAGATGCCGTTCATTGGGAAACAATCGAATTTTTTTGGTTGTTTCACGAAACTAATTTTTTTTGTTTCTTTTTGTCTTTGGTGGATTTGAATTTCCGGCCAGAAGCGTGCAGCCATCAACCATTTAATTGGCTGCCTTTCATATTGGTCCAGCAAGGATACTCCATGCAGATTTTTGTCAAGTGGGACTAATATGCGAACGAACCTATAGCTTATACACACCATGAGCTGGTTTCAGCGGGGCGCTAGCGCTCGCATTGTGCACCAATGCACGTATTTTTGCCATGTACTCCCTCCATTTCTTTTTACTTCGCATATAAGATTTGGTTAAAGTCAAACTTAACAAAGTTTGATCAATTTTATAGAAAAATCTATCAACATTCATAATATGAAACCAATATCATTAGAATCATCATAATATTAATTTTCATATGGTATAGCTTTGATGTTGTAGATGTTGATGCTTTTTAATATAAATTTGGTCAAACTTTATCAAATATGACTTTGACCAAATCTTATATGCGAAGTAAAAAGAAACAGAGGGAGTATAAAAACAAATCGTTTTTTTCTTCACACTTGGCCGTGGCAAAAAAAAGTTAAGGATAATTCCCATGAAGGAGCAAAAATCTAGAGAAACTCTTTGTTCTTTATTAGTAGGTATAGATTAGTAATCAAATAAGAGTAAATACATTAGACATTCCATCATTATTTGGTTTAAACAAGGGATCTATGAGCGTATAATATCGCTCATTAATCACCGCACGACTTTTCGGCATTGAACATGCGCGAAGAACGGAGTCGTCACTTCAGTAACCAATTGCGTCACTCTGACAGGGATCAACACCGACGAGTCACGTCTTCTATGAAGTGGGTTGACCATCATAATGTGTGGCAATCACTTCGCGCACGAAGGATTTTTAGGTGGGACTTGGGTATTTGGTGCGGACGTAGCGGCGGATCTGGTCGTAGATGTGTTTTCATGTTGGATCATTTCGATCTATGCTACTCTTCAATGTCGACAGTTGTAGTTCTGGTGCGTTGGTCTTATGGAACCTTAGCACAACGACTTTTCGACTATTTAACAAAAAGTTTTGATCGGCTCCAGCGAGGGAACGGCGATGACGGTGGCGCGCTCGATTCGCTTTAGTACTTGTAGTCTGATCTATGAATCTGGATGTTTTTTTTTTATGGATGTATATAGCAATAGTAATTTCAGCCGGAGGAAATACTATTTTTCTGGGCCCAGACCCTGACGAACAAAACGGAAAAGTCGAACAGATGGCACCAAAAGGAATCTTGACTATTGGCTACTGTGGCACCTGAAGCCACCAACAAGATTTCTACGCACCACACTGCACCGCACCGTGGAATCAAGAGCCCCTTTCCCTCCCTCCACTTTTCCATCATCTCAACAAAGTGGATTCCATTCCACATGCAAGTGCACGGCGACCATGGCCGACGGAGAGGCGGTTCACGGGGCACACCAAGTTCCGCATCGGCCACTCCGAAACCGTCCAAAACCCCTTCTGCCCGAGGAGGAGGGGGAGAGGAAAGGCGCCTTGTTTGCTTTCTCTTCGCCTCATCTGCCTGTTCCCCTCCCCCTGTCCTGTTCTCCTCGATGACCTCAACGGAGCCCCCATGCTGCGCCACTCCCTAGCTTTCCTTTTTGGAGCTCTGCTTGTCGCCTCTCCACCCCACGCTTCTACATTTGAGATCTCTCTGCACTTATCATCCGTGCATTTTCAAAAATCCCCGCTCTCCCGCGCAGCATTCGCCTCTTTTCCACTATAAAATCTATCCAATCTTTACCGGCAAAGAGGACGCAGGCGATCGGAGAGGGCATCCAAAATGCCTCGTTTCCACTATTCCTTATCCATGTTCCCCTTCATGACCCTCCTCTTCCAGTTCCAGCTTGCTACATGGCTTGCGCACGGTGAAGTCGCCAATGGTGGCCACCAAGACCTCCCATTCCTCCTCTCCTTCAAGGCCTACAACCCCAGCAATGTCGCAGCCCTGCAGACCTGGGTCGGCCCCGACCCATGCTCCGGCTCATGGGCCGGCGTCAGGTGCTCCAGGGGCAGGGTGGCGGGCGTCTTCTTGGACGACGCCTCGCTGGTGGGCAGCGTGGCTCCCCTCCTCGGGCTCACCCAGCTCAGGGTGCTCGCCGTCAGGAGGAACTCCCTGTCCGGCCCTCTCCCTCCGCTGGACAACTCCACGACCCCAAGGCTGAGGCACCTGCTCGTCTCCCACAACAACCTCACCGGCGGCCTCAACCTTTCGCTGCCTTCCCTAGTCACTCTCAGAGCAGAGCGCAACGGATTCCATGGCGGCTTGCAGGCGCTGCGTGCGCCGATGGTCAGAAGGTTCAACGTGTCCAGTAACGAGCTCGCCGGAGAGATCCCCGGCTCCCTGTCGGGATTCCCGAGCTCGTCTTTCGGCGGCAATGTCGGTCTCTGCGGCAAGCCTCTTCCAAGATGTATACATGCTTACAATGCGGTGGAAGATAGCACCTCAAATGCTACCAATGGCGTCGCTCAATCCACCGGTGCAGCAACAAACGCAACCAGTAGCAGCCTAGGCTCTTCCAGTGATGCAAGGTTCAGTAAGCTTGGCATGACTGCACTCGTGGCCACTGGCATTGGCAATGCGGTTCTCATAGCCATCTCGCTGGCCATCTCCGTAGCCATGTTCATCTACATGAGGAGAAAGCTGAGGCCCTTTTTCAAGGATGATTCCAAATCCAATGCGGCCCTTTGCTTCGAGGAGGAAGACAAGATCCGGAACGGCGAGGACAAGTGCCAGAAGAGCGGCGCGCTGGTCTGCTTCGACGGCGGCGAGGAGCTGAGGCTGGAGGGCCTCCTCAAGGCGTCGGCCGAGGTGCTGGGCAAGGGCGTGTCCGGGAGCACCTACAAGGCGGTGCTCGAGGACGGCATCGTGGCGGCGGTGAAGCGGCTCAGCGCGCTCCAGTTCCCCGGCCGGAGCAAGGCCTTCGACCGCCACATGCGGCTCGTCGGCAGGCTCCGGCACCGGCACGTCGTCAGCCTCAGGGGGTACTGCAACTCCAACGGCGAGCGGCTGCTCGTCTACGACTACCTCCCCAACGGGAGCCTCCAGTCCCTTCTTCAAGGCAACGGTATGTAAATGGACTTCAACGTGCCATTGCTTGCACGTCCCCCATTGATGCAAGAAAGTGCCTTGATGGGATTGGGTTGTCGTTGCAGGTGGAGGCGGCAGAGCGAGGAGCTTGGACTGGACAACGAAGAAGAGCATCCTGTTCGGCGCGGCGCAGGGCCTCAGCTACATCCACGCGTTCCCGGCGCGGCCGGCGCTGGTGCACGGGAACGTGAAGCCGTCCAACATCCTCGTCGACGAGCGCGGCGCCGCGTGCGTCTCCGAGTGCGGGCTCATGCGCTACGCCGCCAACATCCAGCAGTGCGTCCCGCAGCCGCCCGAACTGTTCCTGGACCGGGCGATTGCGGCGGTGTCGAGCCGCGGCGGAGGATGGCGCGGGTACGCGGCGCCGGAGCTGACGGCGTCGGGCGCGAGGGCGACCCAGGAGTCGGACGTGTACAGCTTCGGGATGGTGCTCCTGGAGGTGGTGACCGCCAAGGGCGCCGCGGACGGCGGCGACGAAGAGGGCGAAGGGGAGGAGACGATGGGTATGGTGAAGATCGGCGTGCTGTGCACCGCCGAGGCGCCGGAGGAGAGGCCCAGGATGGCGCAGGTCCTCACCATGATGAGCGAGTTCATGTAGTATCGCGGCCGTAGGTTGACGAATCTTCTTGCTTTGCAGCATTAGCCTGTAGGCAAGAAAATCATTAGCCTGGAGGGCACTCTAGCTTCAGAATCTTCAGTTGTGGAGAAGCAATGTAAAATGGTTCATCTCTTGTGGAGAACAAGTTCAAGAGCTGGATGCTTCTTTAGCAAAAGCCATTATTATGGATTATATTAATTTGGGCACAATGGATACATTGTTCGATAATACTTCTTCTGTTCCGAAATGTAGAACGTTTTTGAAAAAATTCGACCAGCCCAAATCTATACCTCTATATCTATCTATATCTATACCTACCTAATAATAAAGGAAAGTGGATTTCTTAGTCCGTTTTTATAATTTTGCAAAAATGCCCCTCCCTTTTTAACTAATCAATCCGCACTCCAGAAATCCCAGAAATAAAAAAGCGATTCGCTGCTCGTTAGGCTTGTTGGGCCTGGTTTGCTGGGGCAAAAAACATCGGACAGAGGCAAATAAATCACACTTTTCGCTACATGTTAGTTCTGCTTTGTTGGGCCTCTTTTGCTTAGGACGCAGCCGCTAAAATCTATATTTTTATTAAATAATATTTCTTCAAATATCACAAAACAAATGTTCACAGAATTTAATTTTTTTATATCATTCATTCCATAATTCTACATGTAGCTAACTAATAAATAAATGTACCACAAAAAATCTCAAAAAGTGTTCACACATTTTAATTTTTTGTTTCAAATGCGTTTGCGCCTTTTTAAAATATATAAAGTTAATTTTACGTACATCATAGGTATTTTATCATAAGCTTAAATTTTATCCCGTTGTTTTAAGCAATCTTATTTTTTATTAAATAATATTTATCCAAATATCACAAAACAAATGTTCACACATTTTTTTTGGTGTCATTGCTTTCGAAATCCTACATGCAGCTCACCAATGAAAAGTGTACTAACAAAAAAATCACGAATTTTTTTCACATGTTTTAAATGAGTTTGCGCATTTTCAAAATATTAAGTTAATTTTACGTGTACATCATAGGTATTTTATCATAAGCTTACATTTTTCTCCCGTTGTTTTAAGCAATATTTATTTTTATTAAATAATATTGCTCGATATATTACAAAAAATATATTTGCACAATTTTATTTTTTTGTGTCATTCATTCCAAAATCCTACATGTAGCTAACTAATGAAAAAGTGTTCACAAATTTTAAATTTTATTTTAAATGCGTTTGCGCCCCTTTAAAACATATAAAGTTAATTTTAAGTGTACATCATAGGTATTTTATCAAAATTAAAATTTTCTCTTGTTGTTATATGCAAGCTATATTTTTATTAAATAATATCCTCGAAAAATCACACATAAAATGTTGACAAGATTTTAATTTTCTATGTCATTCATTCCAAAACCATACATGTAGTTAACTCACGAAAAATGGTCTCACGTTTTGATTTTTTATGTTATTTTAAATGTGTTTGCGTCTTTTTAAAATATATCAAATTAATTTTACGTGTATATCATAGGTATTTATAAGAAAATTATTCTTTTCTTCCTTTGCAACGCACGGGCATTGTCCCAGTACCTAATAATAAAGGAAGGTGGATACCATAGTCCATTTTTGTAATTTTGCAAAAAAGCCCCTCCCTATTTAACTAATCAACCCGCAGTCCACTATTCTCAGAAAAAAAAAACGATTCGCTGCTCTGTTGCTTAATGGGCCTCTTTCGCTGGGCCAAAAAAAATGTGCACACAAAAATTCTCTATAATTTTATACTTTTGGTCATTGTGTCAAAAATAAATATATAACATTTTTGTTCTTATTCTTTAATTCTTTGTAATTAATTTTTATTCCTTCAGCAGAAAGAAAAGTATCTCTCTTTTAATTGCATGTATCTCTCCAACTAGAAAAGAAAAGTATCCCTTTTTTGATTGCATGTATCTCTTCTTTCTTTTGTCCTATTTGAATTATTTGTTGTTAATACATAATTTCACCAAGATGATTTCATTCTAAATTATCGATAATTTAGTGCCTTGATCATCGTGTAAAAATCAATACATCTTACATAAAGAAATAAAGGGAGTATATTGAACATGTTTTCTTCAGAAAATATGATGAACGAGCAAAATATGCAGATTTATATATGTATCCTCATTTTTATTTCTTTCATTAGGTGTGACTTGATATTGGTTTGTTGAACGTTAAAATGTTCACACAATTTTAATTTCCTGTGTCATTCCAAAATCCTACATGTACCTAACTGACAAAAAATGTACCCACAAAAAAAACTCATGAAATGTGTTCGCATGTTTTAATATTTTTTAAATATACCCACAAAAAAATTACGAAAAATGTTCACACATTTTAGTATTCTGTATCATTTTAAATGCGTTTGTCCTTTTAAAAATATATAAATTAATTTTATGTGAATTATAGATATTTTAGCATAAGATTAAAATTTAGTCCCATTGTATTAACCAATATTTATTTTTATAAAAAATATTGCTCCAAATATCTGCAAAAAATGTTCACATGCTTTTAATTTTTTGTGTCATTCATTCCAAAATCCTACATGTATTTAAGTCACAAAAAAGTGTACCCGCAAAAAGAACTCAAGAAAAGTGTTTACAAATTTTAACTTTTTGTATTATTTTAAAAGTGTTAATTTTAAGCACCTCATAGGTATTTTATCATACGATTAAAATTTTCTCCTATTGTTTGAAGCAATTTTTATTTTTATTAAATAATATTTCTCTAAATATCACACAAAAGAAAAGTTCACACAATTTTAATCTTTTGTGTCATTTATTTCAAAATCCTACATGTAGCTAACTCATGAAAAAGTATAACAAAAAAAAACTCACGAAAAGGGTCGACATGTTATAATTTTTTTATTATTTTAAATTCGTCTGTGCTTTTTAAAATAGATGAGATTAATTTTATGTACATCATAGGTATTTTATCGTAAAATTTGAATTATCACCCGTTGCAACCCACGAGCATTGTCTTAGTAATAATAAAGGAAGGTTGATTTCTTAGTCCGTTTTGACCTTTTTACAAAAGAGCCCCTTCTTTTATGGTAAATCAACCCGCACTCCAGTAGTTTAAAGAAAAGAAAAAACGTTTCGCTGCTCAATTTTTTTGTTGGGCCAGTTTCTCCTGGGCCATGACAACTAGAAGAAAAAAAAGCGACGCAAACCAGCAAACGATTGCGCCTTGCCACGAGTAAAAAAAAATTCGGATAAAAAACATTTAGTGAATTAAACTTTAAAAATATTTTCTGCCAAAATTTATAATATTTTTAAAAATATTTGCTTTGCTCAGAACTCATTTTTTGCATCACGTTCGAAGATGTTTAAAATAATTAAATAATTTCTAAATGATTATTTTACTTTTAGTTATTTTTCTTGAAAACCATTTAGTGTGTCATTTAAAAAAAATAGCTCAAAAATTTAGTAAATTTGTAAAAGTATTCATTATATTTAAAAAAATATTTACACTTACAAATATTTGCCCAGCCTGGAATTCATTTTTGCAATACTTTTTAAAGATGTTTAAACTAAATAAATATATATTCAAAGAATTGTACTTACAAAATGTATTAATATCCATTAACAACTCTACTACATAGAACATACTTTTACATATGTTAAATGTCCGCGCACTTAAATGTATCAAATTGTTCGCATACAAACATTTTTTAGTGTGAATTTTCTTTCTATATTAATTATAAGTAAGTTCAAACAATTTTTTAAATATCGAAGCATAGTGAGATCGCGAGCGATGTGCTAACATTCCCTAACATTTTAATGCAGTTTTAAAGTGCAATCTATTTTTAAATGATTCAAGTACTGACAATTGTGTAAATACGTGATCATTTTTTAATTTTGAATTTTTTTGAGTGCGAGTGTTTTTTGAATTATCAAGTTTTCTGAGTGCGAACATTTTATAAGATTTAGAAAAACTTGAGGTCGATTTTATAAGTCATGAAGAACATGTTGAAAAATAATTATCATCAAGAAAATAAACGACAAGAATATATATAAAAATCAAATTAAAACAAGAAAAAGAAAAACTGCCTCAGCTGCTGCGGTAATGGATTGGCCCAGTACATCCTCATATCCAGCAACCAGTGAACAATCGTGCTCAAGGTTTGAAATAGACAAGGATATAAAAGTTTCGTGTGCTGAACTCCGGGATTATAAGTTGAAGGTTCGATTTAGCTTTCGTCTACAAGTTAAAGGTTCATCTTAGACCTTTTCTTAAAAGAAAATGTTTACTCTCTGCAATGTGCCAAAAACGATACGAAAAGAATTAGAAATAAACTCTGATGTGCGAGGAAGAAAAACACATTTTAGTTTTTGTGTACTTTTTAAAAGATGTTCTCTAATTTTTTTTAAATCATTCATGCTCTATAAATGTCTGTGTAGCTTTAAAAAAATGTTCACTATCTACGATGTGCCAGCAAGGAAAGGAATTAGGACTTGGTAAAAAAAATGAATTAGGAATAAACTCCGATGTGCCTGGAAAAAAACACGTTTTATTTTTTTGTGCCTTTTGAATTAGGACTTGGTAAAAAAAATGAATTTTGTCGAAGGTTTAACCGTATCCAATCACAACAATGGCAAGTGGCTGAAGGTGGCTGGACAAGAAGGATTAAAAATGAATCATCCCACAATCGTGGCGTAGTGGTTGAGGTGACTGAACAAGAAGGACTCAAAATGACTTGGAAATGGATGGACCTGGACCTTCAAAATATATAACAATCACGTTGAACGAGGCATGGTGGCTAGCCTAGCTGAACAAGATAGCGCATAAATTTTAGAAATCAGCCCCAGTAGTCCCCAGCAAATTAAATTGAACAATTTTGTTTTGTTCAACAAAAAATTATATTCATCCTTAAATTTGAAGTTTATACTACATGTAATTTGCAAGCATTTTACGCAGTTTTATTTATCTTTTAGTGTCTGGCCATTTAGTATTTTTGTGTTACTTTGATGTGAATCATGATTCAATAAATAGACGAGGATACCCAATATAAGTCGCGACACTGCTTGGATGGCTAGGGAACGCAATCTTTTTTTCTTCAATATGTATTAGCTGCGAGCATGCGTGATGAAAGGAGGCATGTAGAGGTGCATGGAGGATCACCATCCCTTCGTGAAACAAGTGCACGCTCAAAATCGAGCGAGAGTATGACGAAACATATACTCCAATGACAAAAGCGAGCGAGAGTATGTACCATGTGGGGGGATGGTGCATGAAACATATACGAAAAGGGAACCACTAAAGGCGATCCTCACGTACAACTAGAGAGATTAGCTTAAAAAAAAATTATGGCACGATCCAATGATAGGTGTGACATGAGATTGATGAGTCCATCGCATTTGGATTAATCACATCTGAACGCATTATGACCAGGTGAACAGCTCAACTATTAACGCGAACGTGAAAAGAAAGATAAACATCGACACAGATAAAAGCCTTTGAAAATAAATAATGCTAACCTGCATAGGACATGAAGTTAGATTAAATGTGTGTGATATTTTTTATCTCCCGTTGCAACGCACGGGCAATTTTCCTAGTACCTAATTTTCCTTGGTCCGTCCTGACGTTTTTGCAAAAAAAGCCCCTCCTTTTATGGTAAATCAACCCGCAGTCCAGTAATTTAAAGAAAAAAAACGTTTCGCTGCTTTATTTTTTTGTTGGGCCACTTTCTCGTGGGCCATGACCACTAGAAAAAAATACGAGGCAAACCAGAAAACGGTTCGGCCTTGCCACGAGTAATACTTATTTTTCTTTTTCGGATAGAAAAACATTATTTGTGTTAAACTTAAAAAAAATCTGCCCAAATTTATAATGTTTTGAAAAAAATTCAAATTTTTTAAAAATGTTTACACTTAAAATAAACTTAAGAAAAACCGCCAAAATTTATATTGTTTTAAAAAATGTTCAAAAAATTAAAAAATGTTTACACTTAAAAATATTTGTTTTTCTTAGAATTTAATTTTTGCATCACTTTAAAAAATATTTAAATTATTTAAATGTTTTTTTTTACTTTTTTTCTTGAAAATCCTTTAGTGTGTTATTTTTTGCAATAAAATTGCTCCACAATTTATTAAATTTGTAAAAGTATTCATTAGAATTAGAAAAATGTTTGCACTTAAAATATTTGCCCAACCCGAAATTCATTTTTTGTAATACTTTTCAAAGATGTTTAAACTAAATAAATATATATTTAAATGATTGTACTTACAAAATGTATTAAAATCCATTAACGAATCTACTAAATAGAACATACTTTTACATATGTTAAATGTCCGCGCACTTAAATGTATCAAATTGTTCGCATACAAACCTTTTTTGAGTGTGAATTTGTAATCGAGGGTCGTAGTCCAGTGGTTGCCACCGCTGGTTTCGTCCTAAGAGAATGTGTGTTTGATTCCCAGTTGCTGCAAGGCTAGGCGCTCCTTTTTTTTGCCCTTAATTTTACTTTTTTTCTATAGTAACCTCAAAGAAACATGAATGTAAAAGCCCTTTTTTTGCGCTTAATTTTACAATGTTATTTTTCTACAATAACCTCAAAGCGACATGAATGTAAAAGATTTTTTGCCCTTAATTTGACAATCTTTTTTCTACAATAACCTCAAAGCGATATGAATTTGAAAGAGGCTTAAGAGTTTGTTTTCTTTTTAAAGAAGGACTAAAGCTCTTCTTTTCTGGTATTTTTTGTTTGTATGTTACTACTCGATCCACCACATGGTATTATTTGTAAGGAGAACTAAGGAGTACTATTTTTATTATTTTCCATCACATGTTTAGAGCTTCATACAAGTACAAGGATTAAAGGAAAATTGACCATTGTATATAATTATTTCTACTCGTTCAATAACCACACATACATGCATCATACTTCTTTCGTTCCTAAATATAAGTATTTTTAGAGATTGCACTATAAACTATATATGAATATAATACATATGTATGTAGTTTAAAGTGCAATCTCTAAAAAGATATATACTTTTTTAAGGTTTAATGATAATGAGACTTTTATTCAGCAAACTTAAGAGTGAGTAAAAAGACTTATATTTAGGAACAATGAGAGTAGTTAATAGAGATGAAAGAATGATATGCATTTTTATACCTCGGCATGCGCCTTCGTTTCACAAAGATATTGTCGTGCTACTTCGTAGGTGGACGTTTTCATGAACACATCAAAATTTTTTCCCGTTGCAATGCACGGGCACATGTGCTATATATCTAAAAAGAAGGTAATGGTTCCTCATGGTTTCTTTTAAGCGTTTTGTTAATAGTTTTGTAATTCAGTTCACTTCGTTTCACCATGTCTCATCATCGTTTTTTTTGTTTAACTGTTTTTTCTTCCACCGCATTTTATTTGACCGCACCATACCATATGTAACCCACTCACATTAATACCTTTCATACTTCGTCCAATCACATTAAATAAACATTTTCATATGACGTTCAATCACATTAGTTAAACCTTCCCATATATATCACTAAGCACGTTAATAACTTTATGTATGTAGCTGATTGATTTACTTACTGTATTATCTCTACTACTATACTTTTAAAAATAAATAATAATAAGGTTCACTCATCCATCGTATGTTTCGCTTCCTATTTTTCATTCGCCTCTCCGCTACTATATAGATTAATTTTTTCTCCCGTTGCAACGCACGGGCATTGTCCTAGTAATAATAAAGGGAGGTGGCTTTCTTAGTCCGTTTTTATGCTTTTGCAAAAAAGTCCTTCCCTTTCTATCTAATCAACCCGCAGTCTAGAAAATTACATAATAAAAAAACGATTCATTCATTAGGTGGGCTTGTCGGGCCTCTATGTGTGGGATGCGAACAACTTTGTCTATCCATTGCATGGGCCAAGAGACTACTTCACATCTTTTTCCCATCGCTCTGCTGGTTTTTGGGATCCAACTTTATTTTCTAATTTATCTAAAAATAGTTTATTTTCTAAATTTATATTTCTTAATAAGGAAATACTTTTCAAATAGCATGTCCTATTTTATAAATTTTAAACTTTATTTACTAAATTCATTTTGTTCGTCATGGAAAATACGTAATAATGTAAGATTACCATGCCCTATATTGATAAAATTGGAAATTAAAAACAATTAATTTTGACTAAATTTTGCATGAAACCCGAAATGCTAGAAAATCCAAATGAATAATGGCTAAACATAATTTATTTTATAACTTTATTTTTCTATGTGGGGAAATATCTTAAAAATAACGTTCCTTATTTTGATAAATTTGAAACTTTATTTCTTAAATTTATTTTATTTGTCGAGGAAAATACGTAATAATCTAAGATTAGCATGTCCTATTTTCATAAAATTAAAACTTAAAAATAATCCATCTTGACTAAATTTTGCATGAAACCGTAAATGCTAAAAATTCCAGATGAATAACGGATAAGCGTAATTGATTTTCTAACTTAATGTTTTTCATAAGGAAATAATTTTGGAATAGCATGTCCTATTTTAATAAATTTTAAACATTATTTTCTATATTTAGTTTGTTCGCCATGGAAAATACATTATAATCTAAGATTAGCATGCCATGTTTTGATTAAAATGAAACTTAAAAATAATAAAAAATTAAAAAAATTGCATGAAAACCTAAACGCTAAATAATCCAAATGAATAAAGGCTAAGCATAATTGATTTTCTAACTTTATTTTTCTTCATAAGAAAATATTTTTAAAATACCACGTCCTATTTTGATAAATTTAAAACATTATTTCTTAAATTTGGTTTGTTCGTCGTGGAAAATACCAAATAATAAAGGTATTTTAGTTTCTTCAGATTTTTCGTTCATCTTTGAAATTACCCATGTAGTTGAACAAAATTACTTGTCGCTGCCACTGGCAAATAAAAAAATGATGCGTACATAAGGTCGCACCTCGCAGTGCACCATCGCTGCATCGTGCCACTGCTCTACCGATGTGAACCTTAAAGCACGTCAACCGAAGCGCACCCTTACTAGCTCATCATGTCATTGTACATACGTTATTTATACCCTTAAAAGATGCACTCCTTCAGATCGGAATTACTTGTCGAAGTAGTTGCTTGCTATTTATCATCCTTCTTCTAAGAAGCGACGTACATGAGTAGTTTTTTTATAACAAAAGGTTAGACGATGTTGAGTACAGGATGAGTTTTCCAAAAAAAGGAAATGGTAGATGACGCCAAGCCATGTACATGGTCGGGAAGTCATGCTGCTGAGACTATTCTGTGTGCTCGCCTCCATGATTTGCACCGTTGCGGACACATCTACATGTGATGATAAGGTGGTTGTAGCAGCCATAAATCAAGGAAAATGAGGCAGATATGAAGCAGTGGTTCGAGAAATAAACATGAGGAAAATCCGCTTCCAGGAGTGTCGGATTATCCATGAAGGCCGAGTCAAGAACCATGATGCTTATAGTTTAGTTATTTTTTCCAGTAATCTTTCTTCAGGGCGCCATCTATGGCTTTTAAATCCCCCAGAACTTGCATGTATCGAACCTGTTATTGTTTTTGATGAGTAGAGTAGGATAAAACCCCTAAAAGAAAGGACACATCTAGACGTCCACCATGACCCAACACTTAATCTCTCGCTTCGATCACTAACTCGTCGATTTTCTAATTGGCTTCCTCTACACGACTGTTTAGGATTTTCCATCAGAAATCTCACCACCATCAAAAATTTTGAAAAAAAAAACTTTATACTCTCGTTGCAACGCACGGGCATTGTCCTAGTATATATAAAAGTACAGTTATACCCCTAGTTTGAATTATGTGCCATCTCCCACCTCTTAGCGCCCGTTGCCCACCTCCCTGCGTGTCGCCCAACGGTGGCACCCGTCGCCTAACACCCACCGTGCGTTATCGCCCACCTCCTTGCCCAGTCGCCGCCATCGCCAACGCCTCCTCGGTCCTCACCCAGACAGCCTTGACCAACGCCTCCTCGGCCAGGCTCCCGACAGCGAGGTGACCAAGTGAACAACATCCTCGACTAGTCCGACACCTTTTGCTTGTCGGGCTGCTCGCCACATCCAGCACCTCCTGCTCTTCGGGTTGCTTCTCGCGTTCATCCTGGGCTACAACAGTAAACATGGAGTAACTTGGCAATTCAATCTGAATATGAACTGAATTTGTGATTCCACAATGTGTTTTCTTCAGATTATGTCGTAGAATAATTTGTCACATGTCATTCTAATTTGCCGAAGTCAATGTTACAATGACAGTCTGGAATGCACATGAGTAATTTGATTCATATTATTTTACAGTGACAGACTAGTTGCACACGATTATGCACAAGAGCCATGGCAATCTTATGCTGGAACTCCTCAGGCCTAGGGCAACCCTGAATAGTTCGGGAACCCGTATGCCTGATGCGTACGTGCAAACCAAATATGTTGTTCCTCTCTTAAACTCGGCAAAGAAGCTCGTATGTGAGCAAATTGAAGTGAACATAACACATAGCACTATCGACCCCATCCGGTCGCACTACCAACGCCAACATCTCTGCAGCAAGAAACACTCACGTTGCCACTGATCCTGGAGGTGGAGAGATACCTCACAACAACCTCTCCCAAACTAAGCCTCTAAAGAGGTCATGGCGTGGACGCCACCGTCACCCGCTTTAGAAAAACGAATCTAAGATTTTCACGTGGAGATTCATACCCTTCACGACGTCGACAGAGCTCCACAACAACGCATCAAGAAGGTAGACGACGCTCACAATGCTCTTGATGTCTCTGAAAAAAGGATGACAAATACTCTAATTCTACTATATAAAAAATGTCCAAAATGAACCTTGAATTTATGAACGAAAACTAAATTAAACCCAGAACTTATAATCACACAAATTAGTACACCAAACTTTTTTGATCCCGGTCTATTTTAAACCTTAAGTATTCCAAAACAGGAATTACTAACGTGGCAGATCAAATCCCCGGATTGTTGGCTGGGCCGGCCCACTATGCACTCAAACAGATTTTCTTTTTCTTTTTCGTAAAGAATGATGTAAAATACCAAAAATAAAGTTGAACGGATATATTTTTGAAATTAATTTTTTTGTAAAGTGTGAATATTTTTAAAATTACGAATCAATTAAAAAAATACAATCAATTTTAAAGTAGCAAACATTTTTAAAGACAATGATTATTTAAATATGGGAAACGTTTTTTTTATTTTGTACATTTTTTTTAAAAAATGTTCATTTTTATTTTCTCTATAAATTAAAAAATGGGTATTTGAAAAAAATGGTCGCACATATAAAGAATTCTCCATAAGTTTTAATTTTTTAAGTGTTCTATTTTTGTTCACAAATTCAAAAAAAAGTATTTCCATAAAGTATTTAGAATTTTTTAATTAAGTTTGTATTTTGATAAAGAAAATTTGTGATTTCAATTTTTTTAAAATTTTAAGAATATGATCACATGTTTCGAAAAATGTTTGGATTTCCAAAATTGTGTCATATATTTCAAAAACTTATTTTTGTAATTTGATGGACAATTTTTTTGTTGCGCATTACATGTCGTTAGGAAAATTTTGAACAGTTAATTAACATTAGGAAAATAAAAAGAGAAGTAAATTAAAAAGGAAAGGACAAAAAAACGAAAAGGAAAAAAGCCCGCGAGCGACCGCGCTAATAGGCTGGCCCAATTCATCTTGATATCCGGCGAAACAGTCAATGATAGGAGTCAAGGTTCAAAATAGATGCCGATCTAAAAGTTTGTTGTGCTGTTTTTTAGATTAAAAGTTTAGTGTTCATTTTGTTTTCGGCTAGTAGTTCAAATTTTATTTTACTCTTTTTTCCTACATGGTTAATGGTTTGGACATTGGTCATGAGATTAGTCTATTTTATTTACAGTGTGTGAGTGGCAATTTTTATGGTTAGTCCATAGCATGTTCCCAAGATATAAATTGTAAGTGCAACTAATTTTCATGTGAATTTTGTACACATAACACTCTGGAATCTGCTTTGTGTTTTATTTTGTGGATATTTTCTCCATGTTATTGTTTTTCTTACATGTCAATTAATTCCGGATTTATCTGGTTAGATTTGCTTCATGATCATGACAAGTTTTAGATGCTTAGGAATAAGATGCTTACTTTTCTTTTTCAGATTTTATTTGATTTTCCTCCATATTTGTGACATAGCTCTGGCTCTAGACGCTAAATTAGGGTTGCCCATTTTGCTCCCGCAGGTGCGCTTATTGGGATCCTATTTAGCAAATCGAATTTGAACTCTTTTCCGTTTTAAATATGTGAACACATGTTTCACAATACTATTACTACCTCTGATCGATATTACTTGTTGCTTAGAAAAATGTATGTAGAAGTATTTCAATGCTAGATACATTCATTTGAGCAATAAATAATATGGGTTGGAGGAGATATTATTAATTTTATGAACAATTAAAATTTAAAAATATACAAAAACAATCATAGGTGTCAATATTTACAAAAATAATATTTTTTAGGGGTACAAAAATATTGATTATTTTTAATAATGAAAGAAAAGATATATGTTAAGTGGCCATGTCCAGCGGCAGGCCCATGTAGAAGCTCTCCTCATCATCATTATGTCCAGCAGCAAGCAATCGGACTCGCGAGTTCGAATCGGGCTTAAAATGACACCACGGCCTGTCTCGCGGTCTCTCGCCTATATATATATGGAGCTCGACAGCCCCAGAAGAGAGAAGACACGCTCACACAACAAGATACAGATCGATCTTAGATCGACGCGACCATGGCGGCAGTGATAGCGCGTTACACCGACGAGGATATCAGGTGGATGGTAAACGACGACGACGGCATAGTCGATCCGGGCGTGGTGGAGTGGCTCAGAATCATGCACACGGAGGTGAGCAGGGCACTCCAGGACAGGGCGGAGTTCCCGTCGATCGCGCAGCTGGATAAGGTGGACTACATCGAGAAAACCGCCGTCAACTTCGCCCGCAATATGGCGGACGACGGGGACGACCTCAGGCACGGCGCGGACGTGTTCGCCACAAGGGCCGGCGAGGAAGAGCTGGTGGCTGAGCTCCGGCGGAAGGCCGTGTGGTGCGACGAACGGCGAGCACAGGCGGACGCGCTTTCGGCCGACGCTCGGGGCCTGCGGGACAGGTACCTGAGGACCGCTGCGGGGGTTACGGTGGACGGGGCCGAGCTCGCATTGGATTACGGGGGCGTGGATGAGGCGCTCACGGAGGCTCTGAGGCGGCGCGCGGCGGAGGTGGAGGAGCTGTGCGCCGACCCGGACGCGCTCGTGGCTAGGATGCTGGCCTCCAGTTCATGGAGGGCTCTCAAAAGCCAGGTCACACCTCAAGGGTCCATGATTTAGATGCCTCCTCTTTGATTAAATTCTGTCTGGGATCGTGTACTGTACTGTTTTCTTTTTCAATGTACTTCGGACTAGTTGTAACTTGTAACTATCGGTTTGACTTTTGAGTGTCGTGTCCATTGAATTACTACTATTCTTATTGGATGTGTGTTTTGTGTTTTTTATTTAGACCTTTCGCAGGTAGTATCATAAGTTTAGTATCATACACTAGTACTAGTGTATGATACTACCTATGCAATGCATATTCAAAGTAATGATGTTACTCATTTGAGAGTTTTGAAGTTTATCCAAATTCATTCATGAAGTTAAGAGGAAACTTTTGACGGAGCGGAGCGGAGGTCCGTCGCCGGTAGGCTTGGGGGGCGGTAGGCCCTCGTGGTACGGATCAGTGTTGGCCTAGGTCTCTCCTACCACCTATAAATATACCTTGTAAGCCGCCCACGGGATAGTTCATCAAGTTGTAAATCCCTCGGCGTTTGTAACACCTTCAAAATAAGAAATAGTTCGCTGGCTGGCGCCCATGGTTTTTCCCTTCTTCGCGAAAGGGTTTTCCACGTTAAATCTGCGTGTCCCCTGTGTTGCTTTTCGTTCTACTTCATTGTTATTTGCGTGTCGATTCTCTAACAAAGAGTTTGAACCTCTTGTATCTTCGTCACCAATTCAGCTAGGCTTGTTTTTTTGGAAGGCATGACTGTAGAACAAATTGTTCTACAGTATATATATTATATTAAAATAAAGTTCTTCCAAAATACATCAACCGATACCGGTTTTGGTAAATTGTCTATACATAGTTAGTTTAAGAAATCTCTGATCCAATCTATTAGGGTCTGGGAGTGTTTTTCTTTTATTTTGTGCTGCAACAGTATCAAATCTTTCTTGAGTCCTCTTCTCCAATTGGTAATAGATGGTTGCTTGTTCTAAAAAATGAGATTGTTTCTCTGCATCCAAATCTTCCAAGTGCTCATGATGATGATGTCCATAGCAATTCCTCTAGGGAAAGCTAGCCTGTTGTTTATGACTTCATCAAAAATTGATATACCTCTTTTTCTTTGCACTGTGATTGAATCCCAGCATCCCAGTGCAAATGGACAGTCCCAAATGAGGTGTTGGGAGGTCTCTTCAGTTGCTAGGTTGCATAGAACACATGTAATGGTTGGGACATGGAAAGATTTTCTCTGTAAGAGATTTCTGGTGTTGATCCTGTCATGTATAAGAAGCCAGAAAAAAAATTATACTTCAGGATAGCTGCTGATTTCCATAGGTATCTGAAAATGGGGTGCTTAGGTTCTTCAGTGAAAAATGTGTGATATAATCTGATAGATGAGAACTTCTCTTGTGGTTGGTTGATGTACCAACTATCTTTGTCATTGATCCTATGATCAGTATCTATCCATTCTTGTAGCTCTTGTAATTGTTGAAAAGCTTGTACTGACATTGGTGTGTGGAAGCAGCTGGTGATATCATCAATTGTGGATGTGTGTTCAAAAGTTGAGCCGGGGTTGATCACATATGAAAATAGTTCTGGATATCTGTCCTTGAGTTTGCCATGTCCCCAGTCATCATGCCACATCATAATGGTGTTTCCTTTTCCAGTCTTGCATTGGTGCATATTTTTGAATGTTGTGGTGAGCTTCAGTATGTTTTTCCACCAAAAGGATCCAATAGATCTATTGGGATCAAAACCTTGTGTGTAGTAGGTCTGCCAAATGAGTTGTATCCAAGGTATCTCATACTGATTTATGAATTTATGCAAGTGCTTCATGAGCAGGCATCTGTTATGCAGTGTGAGGTCAAGAACTCCCAGTCCACCATTGCATTTGGGTTTGGTCACTTTTTTCCATGCAATCAAGGCCAGCCCTCTTTCTTCTTTACCATATTTTCTCCGGAAGCAGTGCCTGATATATTTGTTGATTTGTTCCATCACTCCAGCTGGAATTGTGAGTGTGCACATGTAGAAAGTGGGCAGACTGGAGAATACAGATTTGATGAGTGTGAGTTTTTCCCCAGTGGACAGCAGGGTAGTACAACCAGATAATCTTCTTTCAATTCTTTGTAAAATTGGTACAAAGTCTTCTTTGTGGGGCTTGGTAATATTGAGAGGCAGTCCTAGGTATGTAATTGGTAGTGTTCCAATAGAGCAGCCCAATGCTTCAGCAATATTGTTCATGTGAATGGCCTCAATGTTGATGGGTACCATGAATGATTTGCTAAAGTTGATTCTGAGTCCTGTGTAGAGATTGTAGTAATTGAGTAGATTCTTTAATTCCAGTACTTGTGGAAGGCTGGCTTGCATAATGAGAATGGTGTCATCTGCATACTGTATGATAGGAAATTCCCCAGTGCTTGGTGTTTGTAATGGATGATAAATCAATTGATTGTGCATAGCTTCATTGAGAATTGACTGTAAGAGATCGGCAGATAATACAAACAGTAATGGGGATAAGGGATCTCCCTGCCTGACACCTCTTTTGCATTGGAATTGTTTGCCCGGGACTCCATTCAGAAGAACAGATGAAGTGCCAGAGTCTAAGATCATATCAATCCACATCATCCATTTGGGTCCAAATCCTTTAGCAGAAAGGATATCCTTGATTGATCTGTGTTCAATGATATCAAAATCCTTCTCAAAGTCCAGTTTAATGAGAACCAGTTCTTCTCCAGATTGATGACATTGGTGTATGAATTCATATGCTCAGGCCAAACAGTCTTGTATGGATCTGTTATTAAGGAAGCCATATTGATTTGCATGGACCAGCTTGAGGATGACTTTTTGTAGCCTGTTGGACAACAGCTTGGTGATGATTTTGATGAAACAATTAAGCAGAGAAATTGGTCTGAAATCATTAGCATGTGTAGGATTGTCCTTCTTGGGGATGAGGGCAATGTATGAAGCATTAATACCACTCAGATCAATTTTCCCATGATAAAAATCATCCAGTAAGATGTAGAAATCAGTTGCAATAATTGGCAACATGCTTTGATGAAGTTATTGTTAAATCCATCAGGTCCAGATGCTTTATCAGATGGTAGAGCCACAATGGTCTGATCAATCTCCTCTTTGGTGAATGGGGCCTCCAAATCTGAAAGATCAATGTTACTGTGGATCAGTGATTCCAAAATCAGTGGGTCGTGGGTGGGTATGGAATTGTTGAGTCTCTCTTTAAAAGTTCTCCAGAAAACCTCAGCCTTGGCATTGTGTGTTGTGTGAAAAATATTGTGTGATTTTGATATCGATGCAATATGGCTATGTCTGTATTTAATTGTTGCTTTGGCCTTGAAAAATTTGGAGTTCCCTTCTCCTGCTTTAACCCAATTTATTGTGGCTCTCTGTTTCCAATATAAGTACTGCAAGTGTAATAAGTATAGCAGATGATTTTTCAGTATAGCCCTCCCATTCCATTCAACACATGTAAGATCTCTGAATTCCTCCATCCCATCAAAACAGGCAATGGTTTCATTTGTGGCTTTAATGGAATCTTTCATATGACAGATGGATCTAGCCCAGATTTTCAGTCCATGCCTCAGCCTCTTGAATTTTGTTGTAATCTTGTGGACATTGTTTTTACTTCTTATATCTTTTTCCCAGTTATTCCTGACAAACTCTTTGAAACCTTCTATCTCTAACCAGAAGTTTTCAAATCTGAAAATGTTGGGTTTGGGGATGTTGGTGCCAATCTGAATAATGCATGGTGTGTGATCAGAGATAGGCCTGGCAAGTGGGATGGCCCAGGTTTTGGGGTAGCACTCAGTCCATGCTTCAGAGGTGAAGATCCAGTCTAGCTTTTGCAGTAGGGGAGCCCCTTGCATGTTACTCCATGTGTAGTTTCTTCCTTTTAATGGTATTTCTATGAGCCCAAGCCTTTTAATGGCAGCATTGAAATTCATCATATCAGTGAAACTGCCTCCTAGTCTGTTTCTGTTGCTAGGGTATCTAATATAGTTGAAATCACCCATGATGAGCCATTTTGTGTCAATGGGCATATCAATTTCTTGGAACCAATTGAGAAATTCCATTCTTTTTCCTTGCTGACATGTGCCATAAATGTTAGTTAAAATCCAATGTTCTCCAGATAATTTTGATGTGAGCCTGATGGACAAGGAGAATTCATTCTTGAATAGTGTTTCCCCATGGAAGAGAGAGTCCTTCCAAATGGTGATGATCCCCCCCAGATGCTCCAATGGATGGGGTAAAATCAAATTTATTGTGTGCTCCTGTGCAAAATTGCTGGATGTATCTATGATCAAAATTTTCTCTCTTTGTTTCTTGTATGCAAATCACATCACAGGCAGTGTCTGTTATCTTATTTTTCAGTGCAAGCCATTTGTCTCTGTCATTAATCCCTCTGACGTTCCAATTAAGAATATTCCAGTTTGTATCCATGGGTGCATAAATGTACTGAGAATCTGAATGCATATATAGTGATGACTGCATATATATAACTGCATGGTGACAAGATGTAGCCAATCCATATCCAGAATTACTTATTAAGATAGCAATCACTCCACATGACATAACTTGAAACTGGTCTGCCATATATGGCTAGAAAGTACAAATAGCTTAGATAATGGTCCATTACATTCATCAAAAGATTCATGATAGTGCTACCAGTGTTTCTTGTAAACTGATACATCTGAACAGCTTCTCATGCTTTCTTGCCCTTTGGCTTCTTGCCATCCTTGCTCTCCTTCTTCTTTTCTTTTTGCAGTTCCTCCTCTGTATATTTTTTTGGCGTCAACCTTGCAAAAAGAAACAGAGAGGTTCTTTATGATCTTGGGAGCAATCTCAGGTAGCTTGGCATTGCATGGAAGGCAATGTTTACTATGGCAGGTTTTCCTTTTAAATCCCAGATTAAGTTTTCTGAATTATGCAACTCCTTCTTACCTCTGAATCCACAATTGGTGCTTTGTTCTTTCTCTTTCTCTGGTATTGGATGGCATCTCTTGCATAGGTGCATCATTGATGGTGTTGGTGGGGGTGTTTGGCTCAAGTTCCTGCTCAAGCTCCTCTTCTTCATCCTGTGCAGGTAGTTGTTTGCAGAGGTGAGGCTTAGTGGAAGAGCAAGATTTAGGAATGTGGAAAGTTGTGATTTTGGAAAGATCACAGTCATCGACAATAGCTTTCCAGAGAGAGGATGCAAGAAGATTTGTAGACCATACAAAGTTATCAGGTGATAGCAATGCCAATACTATGAAATCAAACCAGTCTTGTGGTACCTGAGCAATAGTGGAGGCTGGCTGAGGGTGGGTGAAATGAGTAGTCCATAGCTCCATGCCTTCAGAGGAAGGAACTGATGCATGATCATGTGACAAGAAGTTTGAATCAGATGTAGAAGCATGGATGAGTGAAAACAATGGAAAAGGGAAGCCAGGAAGGGCACCAAATGATTCACCTGCAGAGGATGATGCAGGTATTTCAGAAGTGTGATTAGAGCTCATGACTGGCAAATTGGCTCCCTCATTATTGTTCTGTGTTTGCTGGCAGTCAGTGGGAAGGTTTGACTGTGATGATGCTTGAATCAGTAATGTGGCATCAGTGTTGGCATTGCTTTGAGTGCGTTCCTCTAGAACAGTATCATTCTCTTGGTGTTGTGCAGAGTTGTCCATGTGCTGATCATCTTTCTCAGAGTCATGTGTTACAGCTTGCAGCACAGTTGCAGAGGTGACAATATCTGGATCATGGAGAGGAGCAGTACAGTCTTGCTGAAGGATGTGACTCAGGGTGTCAATAATATTGTTATTAGCTTCAATGAGGCTCAGAGCACCTGCAACAGTTTATTCTTCCTTTGCAACATCTATCTCCTCCAAAGCAGCATCAGAGTTGTTCTGATGTAACATGTCCATGGCAGGGAATGTGCCAGTGTTCAGTTGCAAAGTGGTGTCTACCAAAGGTTCTCCAGCCATCACTTCCAACACAGGGATGTTGAGATCAAGTTTAGGTTTCTCCAAAAGAGGCAGAGCTGCACCAACAGGTGGAATCAGAGAGTCAATGTCCATGAGGTTGATTTCCCCAGCCACTTACTCATTTGAATCAGTAGTGTGAGAAACAGGATTGTCTGTGTGGGTGATCTCACTGTCATGCTGGGGCAGTTCATGTTGGATATGCTGAATGTCAGGTTCAGGTAAAGCTTGCACCATGGGGTCTTCAACCTCAAAGTGAGGGTGGTTTAGATCCATAGGATCTTCTCCAGCATTGTGTGCATTGTCCTGGTTCAGAATAGGTGCAGGTTCTGCAGGCATATGGAAGGCCAGTGGTCCAACCACATGATTTCCCTGATTAGGGTGATGAAACTCTTCTATTGGTCTGGGATGTGGGTTTCCATCAACAGGAACATGATCTTCTTCAGCAGGTGGCCCACCGAGTGGCTTGTCCTGGAAGATGACCACTGGACAGGTGATACATCCAAAACGTATCTATAATTTCTGCTCGTTCCATGCATGTTTTGTGTGATATTGCTATGATCTAGATACACTTTCATACACTTTTGATCATATTTGGACTAACCTATTAACTCAGTGCACCCCAGTGCCAGTTCCTGTTTTCTGCTGTTTTTCTATTTCAGTTTTCCCCCATATAAAAAGTGCCAGAAAAATTCGGGAAAATTCAGATAAAAAATCAGCGTGAAGGAAGCTTCGCGAAGAGCCCGAGTGGGGCGAGAGGGGAGCCAGGGGGGCCCAGGCGGCCACCCGGCGCGGCCCCACCCCTGGCCGCGCCAGGGGGGGCGCCTGGGGCCCCTGGTCCACCTCTGGCTGCCCCCTTCGCCTATTTATTCTCCATCACGGGGAAACTCCGAAGACAGAACCCTATTTCGCAAACTCTCCTCTGTTCCGCCGCCGTCGCGCTTCCGAGATCGGGAGCACCAGAAGACCTTTTCCCGGCACCCTGCCGGAGGGAGGATTGACCTCCGGGAGTCTCCTCTCCACCATGGATGCTCCCCGGATGTCTTGTGAGTAGTTTTCCTTGGACCATGGGTCCGTGATCAGTAGCTATGTGATGTTCTCCTCCCCTCTTTGTTCTTCATGGTTTAGACCTCGTGAGCTGCCCTACATGATCGAGGCACTTTTGTAATCTTTCTGTTGTTGCTATGCTGAGTTTGATGGGATCTGATGGATTATGAGTTTATGTTCAGATTGTGATAGAGTAATATATTTGGTTTTTATCTCTTATATTTTTTGTTCCTAAGTAATTCTTGCATGTTCTCCGTTGCTGTTTATTGCTTTGGCCAAGTAGTAGGTAGTGACTCCAAGAGGGAACATTATGCTCGATTGTGGGTTCATACCCCCCGATGACACGCTTGAGTGACAGAAACATGAGTCTAGGGGATGTGCTGTTGCCACAAGGGGGAAAACAACGGTGCTTGTAACCGCGGTTGCAAGGATTGTTTACTTTACGCAAAGTGCTTTTTAATGCAGTTGTCTGTTGCTTTGGGTTTACACTTTGGGTGGGGCTCGCAACTTAATACCAGCGAGATGTTCTGGATAGATATCTCAAGGTGGATGATTAGTAGTAGATGCAGTTGGATTACGGTCTACTTATTTTGGCGTACTGCCCGTGCTTTTGAGCCTCTTCCTTTCTTTTGTAGCATAGTTAGCATTGCGGTGCGTTCATAATCCTGTCAATTGCCCGTCTGTAATTTGTTTACCTCGCATAGCAGTTTTATCGTCTTTTGGGAGAGAGACATCACTAGTGAACATCACGTATCCCGGTCCATATCCTCATTATTGTTTCCACGCTTATTTACTTTTCTGCATTTACCTTCAGTTGCTATCATTATCCCTTGTATTTGACCCTTTGTGAACAACAAGACCGGAGAGACTGACAACCTCTCTGAACTTCGTTGGGAACAAAGTTATCTGTGTCTGTGTGCAGGTCCACGTCAGTTGCGCCGCTGACACCTACTTATCATATTTGGAGTCCTACTGGAGACAAACCTTGGTATCTTCACCGAGGGAAACTTGCTGCTGCGCTACATCACACCTTCCACTTGGGGTTTACTAACGAAGGGCGAGAAGCCATCAACAGGTCTATGATTCACTGATGAGATGATTTCCTCCTGAGACAACAATGCTAGTGGGGATATCTCTGAGAACATCAACTCGAACTTTGATTCCAATTGCAGCATCAGTAGATTTAATCCTATCCCATGTCAGAAGTTTTCCAAAGGGGCAGTCGCAGTGTGCAATTCATGATAATTTCTCAAATCAGCAGGGAATCCAACAAGCAAAAGCCAAACTTCTCTATTCAGGTTGAAGTTTCTCCAGTTCATCCCTTCATTGTGCTTCTGGAATATGAGATGGAAATCATCTAGCAGAATAGGGCTACGGGCTATGCAAGAATCCCTTTCAGCAACACTAGTAAATCTGACATACGCCTGACCAAAAGGACATCTAGATATGCTGGTGTATCCAATGCGGCGGTCCCCCAAATATTCAGCAAGGATCTCACGAACATTGAAGAAGTCGACCTCACCTTGTGTCATCGGAGCAATGGTGACTATGGCCAAGTCCTCATTCAGTGCTTCCATGGCTCCATGGATGATCCGCAGGCATGCAGGCCTGCCATGCACTTCCACCGGGAAGCATCCCGCCAGAACAAAGGGGGTTGGATCAAAGGGGAACGATGCCATGGGGAGAGTAGAGCAAGGGGGAGCAGGGGGAGAGGTGACGAGGGCATTGTGTGTCGAAGGAATCGAGGAGTCAGGGGGGGGGGGTGGGAGTATTAATTCTGTCTGTGGATGGGACATTGCAGGTGGTGCCGATGATAGGTGGGGTCCTTTGGACCGAATTGGTAGTTGCCGCATTAATCAGATTTGTGTCTTTCACTTGCCTTGTAGGTGCTCCCAATATGGAAGTTGCCGCCGGATTTGTAGTCTGGTAGAAGCAATCAGCGATCACATGCCCATTGCGCCTGCATCCCCTGCATCGAATCCGGTTTGTGCAGTTGTGCCTGAAGTGGTCCTCGGAGAGGCAGCGGGAGCAGAATGGTTTTTCTATTGGGCTGGGCCTTCCTCCCAGGGTGCGAGCCATTATGATTTGCTCTATTTTGAACTTGCTGATTTCCCGCCCGCCCTAATGGGATATTATTGGGAGCAGTAATGGCCTGGGATTGAGTCCTATGATTGTGCCTAGGCGGATCAGAAGGCACTGATGACAGTCGAGCAAGAACAGAATTTTGAATGGCTGGTCGACCTGGATTTGGATTTGGATCTGTGGAAATTCTGGGTGTCATGACCACATTAGCATAGGATCTATTTCTCTTTGAACGATCAACCAGGGTCCATTCTCTATCAATTTTCTGCTGATAAAGCCGAAATTCTTCTACAGAATTGGGGCCTCCATTACCCCAAAAGAGAAAAGCCATGTTGAAAAGATCGTTTGTGATGTTGCCATGCTTAATAATAGAGAAACCAACCTCTTTGGAGGATACACTGAATTTATATGAATGATTCTGGAGACAACTGACTTTGAACCGTGCGGCAGTACCACCAAAGCAAGATTGCAGAATGAGACTAACCGATTCGTTGTTGAGGCGGATGGAGGAGCGGAAGAACTCCACCACGAGGACGAATTCTTCGTGTTTTCTGCCATCGTAGTGGTTGATGGGCAGCCCATGATCTTTCCATATGTTGTCTTCAAATTTGGAGTCCTTTCTCAAAACGAAGATAAGAAAGAGCCATGTCTTGGTGCGAAACGCTGCGGTGCGGTGTAGGTGGTTGATGTCCCTGGAGTAGGGTACACCAAGGATGGTGGTGTACGGCGTCTCCGGGATGGAGGATGGAGGATGGAGGATGCCGGAGTATGGTGGCCACCGCGGCCGGAGTGGCCGTCGGCGGTGTTGGGTGCGAGAGCGCTCAAGCAAGCATAAGGTGTTGAGCTAGGCTTCTTTCGTGAGTGTCTTCACACTTCGTCAATCAACAATGGCACAACGACAACAGGTCCAGGCCCCTTGACGACCTGTACCCGTACGAGATGGTGGCGTGGCCGCTGGCGCTCGAAGACTTGGTGAAGCTGCGGTGGAAGCGTAGTGTGGCACTGCTTGTTAATTATTGAAGTGTGTGTTTTAGTTGTGTCAGGGAATTGTTATTCGTCAATCTTATGCTTTGAGGCTTATCATAAAATGGTGTTCAAAGGGATCACGACAATGATGTTGGAACAATGGTTTAATATTATTATGTCATATGGACCTATTTTTCATGGAGATTCCTAAGACTTTTGTACGATTTCAAAGAACTTAATCATCTTTATTGTATTCAATCCTTCCAAGGATTGGGTGATCCCTACCCCTAGTACCCGTGGTATGTTGGGTTAAAACAGCTAGAATTGAGGAATGGGTCTTTATACCCATCCTTCTTCCACCTCAATCTCTAATGTTACATTTAAGCTTCCCTCACCATTGACAAACCCAAAAAGCTTGATTCCTCTAAATCCCTCCAATCAAACTCCATCAAGCTTTGAGAATTGAAAGAGAATCACTTCATCTACACTTCCACAAAATCATTTGTGATACCTGTACGTATTTTTCACCAAACTTACTCTTGGAGATTTGAGACTCCTATGCAGTTGGAGTCAAGCACAAAAGCTTCCTTGTGTATTGCATGCTTCAAAAAAATTGTAAAGGTGTAGTGATTGCCTTGCGGATCAACCAAAAGTGATTTGATGCTCATACGTTATGGATGACTTGAAGGGGGGACAAGGTGAGGAACTTCATGACGTTATCACTAGTACAAAACATGTCTTTGGATATGAGCAAAGGTCATGGTTCGAACACGAACCGGTTCTACTGGCCCAATAGAACCGTTTCGTGGCTTCGGGCTTCAGAACCGGTTCGTGTGGTGGGCCCCCAGCCCAGCGGTGCCCTGCCAGCGCCCCTTTAGAACCGGTTTGTACTACCAACCGGTTCTAAAGATGTGGTGGCAGGTTGCCGTTCGGCATGCGGGCCACCTAGAAGCATTAGAACCGGTTGGTAGTACAAACTGGTTCTAAAGGTGCACTAAGTTTAGTACCACCTCGCTAACCGAAGAGGAGTTCGACCGGTTTATAAGCACGGGTCAGAGTGGACTTATCGTAGCATAGCAAGTTTAATAAAGGTTGTCCACGAGTGATTCATCTATATCTTGTATACTGTAAAGGCAATTTCGGTTGAACCTTGATTGGTGGGCAGATTGCTAGATTTTCCAACCAATCGGGGCTTAACCGAAATTGTCCTTTATGGTGTACAGGGTGTGGAGTAATCTTCCGTTGACATCCTATAATGAAATTGCTATACTTTTTTTCCAATCAAATAAAACACAAGGTTTCCCCTGCATACAGCCCGACGGTGGCTCATGAGTGCAAGCATATCAAATGCACTGTCGGATGTATGCAGGGAATCCGAATGATTTGTATTTGGTCGATATGAAGTGAAAGATTTCTAGCTAGATATATGTAAGATCAACAAAACATACGATTTGGCCTGCATACAGCCCGACGGTGGCTCATGAGTGCAAGCATATTAAATGCACCGTCGAACGTATGCAGGCGAATCCGAATGGTTTGTCCGTATTCGACCGATGAACTGAGTGTCGAACATGTCCTAGAGGTGGGCTATATATATATATGCAACGACAAGCCTGATCCAACGACTCACAAGCGCTTGAAAGAAACACGCGATCCGTGTGCTTCTTCCTGATTGGTTGGATCCAACGGCTCAGAAGCCTGATCCAACGACTCACAAGCGCTTGAAAGAAACACGCGATCCGTGTGCTTCTTCCTGATTGGTTGGATCCAACGGCTCAGAATCCTGATCCAACGACTCACAAGCGCTTGAAAGAAACATGCGGTCCGTGTGCTTCTTCCTGATTGGTTGGATCCAACGGCTCAGAAGCCTGATCCAACAACTCACAAGCGCTTGAAAGAAACACGCGATCCGTGTGCTTCTTCCTAATTGGTTGGATCCAACGGCTCAGAAGCCTGATCCAACGACTCACAAGCGCTTGAAAGAAACACGCGATCCGTGTGCTTCTTCCTGATTGGTTGGATTCAAAATCGTGTACGGTTAAAAGCGCGTGGAGAGGACTCCACGCAATGCCAGTCGCCACTAGTTCTTTTATCGTGCACTCTTTTCCCTTCCGCGCCACCACCACCATGCCGCCCCGCCGCCGCCCACCAAGCTACCACGGCGTCCGTGAGCGCTCGGACGGCACATTCATGGCGTTGATCACTTGCGCCAACAACGAGCTTGTGTGTCTCGGCAGGTTCTGGCATGCATATTTAGCCGCCCACGCGTACGACATTGCGGCGTGGAGGCTCGGCCGCCCGCGCGCGGAGATGAATAACCGCCACTGTCGCAGCTTGGAAGAGGCGGAGGACATGGCAGATCCGCCGCTCCTCCTCACTGAAGAGGACCACCGCCTCCATCGTCGACGAGCGGTCCTCGGCCTCACCTCGGAGCAGGACCAGCGTGCCGTGCAGGATTGGTACGCGAGCCATCCCCGTGAAGCCTCGGAGGAGGCGGAACACTGGACGAGACTGGCGGCCGAGAGCGCGGAGCGGCGACAGGAGCGTCATGAATGGCGGGAGGAGCGACGGGCGGCCAAGGCGATGGCGGAGGAGGAACTGGCGAGAGGCACCGCCAACTGGCCCCTCGGTGACCCCCGCTGGATAGCGCTGGAGGATGACATTAGCTCTGACACCGAAGACGATTTCTCCGACGACGAGGAGGAGTAGTTTTTTTATGTTCTAGGTTTGAGATGTTAAGTTGTTGAATGTTTTAAGTTTGCCACGTCGCCACCACCATTTGCTCTGTTCATGCATTTAATGATTTATTTTGAGCTAAATGACCCTGAAATTGGACTAATGCTTGTGGGCGTAACTTTAGTCCCGGGTCGAGCCACAAACCGGGACTAATGCTTGTGGGCCAGGAGCGAGGTGCATTGGTCCCGGTTCTTGGCTGGAACCAGGACATATGCCCCCAGAAGAACTCATCTGTTACAAAGTCATTTCATTTTTCTAAACTTATTTCAACTCAAGACATTTTTTGCATTCAATATGCACCATTCAAAGCCACATACTAAAATTTCAACCCTTTCTGACTTCATTTGATATTTTCCATGCATTTAATGATTTATTTTGAGCTAAATGACCTTGAATTTGGAAAGCACTACAACTGAACTCAGAAAAGGTTGAAACTTGCCAAGGTATCATCATTTGACCCACATAATATGTGTGCAAAATTTGAGAGGATTACGGCAAAAACTGGATGCACTTCGTGTACAAACTGGACTTTCTCTTTCAAAGTACAAGGGTTTCAAACGAAAACTCATCTGTTACAAAGACATTTCATTTTTCTAAACTTATTTCAACTCAAGACTTTTTTTGCATTCAATATGCACCATTCAAAGCCACATACTAAAATTTCAACCCTTTCAGACTTCATTTGATATTTTTCATGCATTTAATGATTTATTTTGAGCTAAATGACCTTGAATTTGGAAAGCACTACAACTGAACTCAGAAAAGGTTGAAACTTGGCAACTGATGTCTACGCACGCTTCTATTCTTGTAGACTATGTTGGGCCTCCAAGCGCAGAGGTTTGTAGGACAGCAGCAATTTCCCTCAAGTGGATGACCTAAGGTTTATCGAACTCAAGGAAGTAGAGGTTGAAGATGGTCTCTCTCAAGCAACCCTGCAATTAAGATACAAGAAGTCTCTTGTGTCCCCAACACACCTAATACAACTAGGAGTTGTATAGGTGCACTAGTTCGGCGAAGAGATGGTAAAATATGGGTAATAGGTGCGGCAAAACAAGGTAATATAAATCTGTAATAAAAAGTGCAGCAAGCAAACATGTGACAAAAGTGAGCACAAACGGTGTAACAATGGTGGAAACAAGGCATAGGCTTCATACTTTCACTAGTGGCAACTCCCAACAACATTAACATAGTCTAATCACATGATATTTCCCATAAAACATGCAATGGAGACGCACTCGGAGGTCATTCCTTTGTGGTCAAGAGAGGATGAGAATTATGTAGGGCTACAAAAGCACACCTCAAAGTTCGTAGTTCTCAATCTATGGATTTCCCAATGTCACCGCGGCCATCCAAAGAGAGTACCACAATCACCACAACATATCTCAAGGATAGTCAAAGACAAGCACCAAGAGACTCTCAATCTTCAATCAACACACAAAAGAGGAAATCACTCATGATAATATTCTTCTAACCCATGTCCAATAGACCGCTATCACCTTGGTCTCGGGGATTATACTAGATAAGATCAATTGAGTACATCAATCCAATACATAGAGGAAGGGGAAATATCATGGGATCACCCTAGATTAACATAGCCTATGATCACAACGAAGATCACATCATGGGAGAGAGAGAAGAACACATAGCTACTGGTAGAAACCTCAGCCCCGAGGAAGAACTACTCCTGCTTCATGGAGGGAGGAAGCAACGTCGATGGAGATGAATCCGGGGGCACTTCCCCGTCCCGGCAGGGTGCCGGCACAGGAATTCTGTCCCCCCGAAACTTGATGGCGATGGCGGCGGAGATCGGAATTGCTTCTGGAGAAAAGGGTTTTGGAATCAGGGTTTCCTCCGCGAGGGTAAAAATAGGGCCAAAGGGGGGCACCAGGGGGGCCACAGGGCAGCCAGGAGGGTGCCCGGCGCGACCTAGGGTGGGGCCGCGCCAGGGACCCTTCTGGAGTCCCTGTGGTGGCCCTCCCCTCCTTCCTTGGTGATTCCGAAAGCTTCCGGGACGCTGATTTTTTATATAATTTTTCCGGAATTTTTGGAGCACTTTTAATGGCCGGAAAACCTGAAATAAAAAAACGGTAGAAAACAGGGACTGGCAACCGGGTGCACTGAGTTAATAGGTTAGTCCAAATATGCTCAAAAGTGTATGAAAGTTCAAGCAAAACATGGCAAAGTCACACAAAACATGCATGGAGCAAGCAGAAATTATAGATACGTTTGGGACGTATCAACATCCCCAAGCTTAATTCCTGCTCGTCCTCGAGTAGGTAAATGATAACAAGCATAATTTTTGTGGTGACATGCCACACAACCATATAAGGACTTTTAAGTACAGCAATCAAAGCATGCAATTCAATTCAAGTCTTAACAAGCAAGAGTCTATATTAGCATTGACACAAGCAACAAAAGAACCAAGGTGCAAGAGCTCTCGCTGTCCGTGACTCGAATGTCTCCAAATGGTGTTTGGGTGCAAGAAGGGGATAGGGAAATACGAGATAAAAATAGTTGTTGAGAACTACTATCTACTAAAGTTTCACACTTGGTCTCCTTTGAATTCTTATCTTGAATCGTCCCCAGACCACTAGCCAGGTACAAGTCAAACTGATCCACTCCCTTTCGATATGCACTCATGCAATGGATGAGCGTGAGCAAGAAAGTTGAAACCTAAAAGGCGAAATAGAAAGAAGGTGGAGGAGGAAGACAAAAAGGTGTGAAAGTCCCACATCAATGAGGACAATCATAGGAGAGAGAAGGCCATATGATAGATATGATGTGAGGAGTAGGGATTGACATGCAACGGATGCACATGTGAGCTAAAAGCTCTCCAAGGGAACTAGTGGGGGTGCATCTAACTTGCTTGCTCAAGAAGACCTAGAGCTCATTTGAGGAGGCTCATCATTGGAATATACAAGCCAAGTTATATAGTGTGAAGGTCCCCACATAGTTATATGCATGATTATGATCTCTATGGAGTACAAGGGATAGAGGATGAAGTACTAGTGTGGATCTCTCAAAAGGAATAGTAGTGTGCCCCTTCTCTCTTTTTATTTTTCTTTTTCTCCTTTTTCTATTTTTTGTATTTTTTTGGTGGCCTCAATGGCTCTTTCTATTTAACTCTCATTTGTCCTCTTTGGGATCTTTTGATTTTGTCCACTTTGGGATCTTTTCCTCACTTAAGGGCAACACTCTAATTTACAAGAGGGTATAGAAGATCTTTCACACTTTACAAGGTACTCAAAACATAAAGAAGATGTAGCTATCATGATGTATGCAATGTATGCTGCTGCCAGTGTAGCAGGAACATGTATGACATGAAGATCAATTCATGAGAAGATGGATGTTGCATGGCAATGTATCTCGGAAAGGCTATGGAAATGCCTTGATAGGTAGGTATGGTGTCTGTTTTGAGGAAGGATATAAGGAGGTTTATGATGACAGAGCGTATCATGCCAAGGGTTTGGATGTACCGGCGAAGGTGGACGCTAACTCTCGGAGTGAGAAGAAAGCAATGCACGGCACAGGAGAGGCTAGAAAAATATGGGAAGGTGGAAGTGTCAACTTTGGAATACTCACATTAGTCCGAAGAACTCATGCACTTATTATCGATAACTCTCAATCTAATAAGGAGGTTTCACAAAGAGACAAGTACCCCGAGGAGGAGTATATGGGGGTTTGGTTATCCTTGCGCATCCTCGACTCATGGTACGTGAGTGTACTCTAATATTCGAACCCTCCAGAGGTTAGTGATCCATCTAGTAGCTAGAGTTCTCAACAGGGGTTTTTGGTTTTCGAAAATCACACGGATTGCCCAAAATATGACACCTATCACTAATAGGCTCGAGTTCTTGACACCAAAAGTTCAACCATTACTCTAGTCAATACCTCAAAACTATTGCAAGTTACTACTACAAAGAGAATAGCAACTTCAACTACCTACTTCCTAGTCAAGACACAAAACTCAATGCAACAACCAACTCTCTTAACAAGATAAACATGAAAACTAAAGAGAGTTCCAGCAAAAAACTAAACAAAAGCCAAGGCTCTTGCTAAAGACAAACTAAAACTAAAACTAAACATGGCAGTAGCTACGAAAAGATAAAGAACACACAACAGCAAAAAGATAGGCATGAAGAATCCTATGATGTGTTCTAGATTTTGAAAGTGGAGCGTGTTTCTCTCCCAGACAAACTAAGACGGGATCTAACTTGTTACGAACAGCAAGCAAAGCTAAAGAAAACTAAAAATAGAACCTAAGAGCGAGACGCTCCAAGCATAGCACATAACGCATGAAGTGATAAAAATATAGTGAGACGAAGGACGAACTGATGATTGTTGATGGAGAAGGGGATGTACGGGGGCATCCCCAATCTTAGACGCTTGAGTCTCCTTGAATATTTATTGGGGATGCATGGGGGCATCCCCAAGCTTGAGCGCTTGACACTCCCGAATCTTCTTTCATCATCTTCCATCGCACACTTGAAAACTCCCTTCATACACAACTCATCATAAGCTGATTAGAGAGGTTAGTACCCTTAATAAATAATTTTTCCCCACTGGATATAAACATATTCTTGAAGAGCTACTATTTCTCAAGATTTCCAAAAAAATTTGCAAAGAAAAAGCAAGCTTAAGGTTTGCAAAAGTTAGGAGAGACAAAACGTGGCAGAATCTGTGAAAAACAGAACAGTAAAGAATTTCTTAGGGGTACTTCTCCCACTCAAATAAAAAAACTCATAACAGACGCTCGAAAGTCAATTGTATGGAGCACGCTGTCAAAAAAAATCAGATCAAAAATATGATCTGGTGATTTTAGGCTAATTTTTCCGTCCAAGGACAGAATCTGTTTTCTGGACAGCACGTCAAAACTTTTGAACTTTCTTGCAATCGGAGGCTAGACTTGGCACGAAGATTGAAAATAAAGATACAATGATGTTGCTACAGTAGTAACAATCATCAAGACCACTAAAAACTGAAAGTAAAAAACTTAAAGTAAAGATAACAAGGGTTGTCTCCCTAGAGCTCTTTCTTTATAGCCATAAAGATAGGCTTAAGATTTTAGTGATGCTCTCGTAGGAATAAGGAATAAGGGTTGAAGAACAAAAGAGAGCATCAAGAAGCAAATAACAAACACATTTAAGTCTAACATGCTTCCTATGCAAAGGAATCTTGTAGAAGAATAACTCATTGAAGCATAAAGATATTAGCATAGGAAGGCAAAATAAGTGCAACTTCAAAACCTTCAACATAAAGAGAGGGAACTTGATATTATTGAAATATCTATAAGAATATGTTCCCTTCTCATAATAATTTCCAGTAGGATCATGAATAAACTCAACAATATAAGCATCACATAAAGAATTGTTACCATGATCCACATGCAAAAGGGTACTCTTACTCTCCACATAAGCATAATCTTTCTCATTGGTAATAGTGGGAGTAGGACTATCATAAACAACTTGAACACTATAGATTAATTGTGTATTAGGAAGATGGTGTTCAACAAGGGAGTAATTACCTCCATGATTATGACAAGTTTCATAAGGATAATTTCTCCTTATGTCATAGGTACCTTTAAAATCACTATAGATAGGAGTTATAACATCATCATAGTAGAGAAGAGCATTGCTAGCAACTATATTTGTAAACATGATGTCTTTATTCTTACTAGCAAAAGAATTATCAATTACCACATCACTAATGGTTAAAGGACTTGCAATCCTATCATCCCCAAGCTTGGAGCTTTCCATATCATCGCTCTCAGAGTTTGTACCAAAAAGATTTTCAAGGTCATAAGTAGCATTATCATCATTTTCCGAATCACAAAAAGTAACATGCATGTCATAATCAAAATCATCGTCAATAGTACCTACAGACTTATCTTCAAGATAATAATGAATGCAATCAATCTCACCATCCTCCATAAATTTATGTCCGTTAGGATAAAAATCGATGCGAGGAATATGTTCAGGCCAGGTTGTTACCCATTCTTCTTCCTTCTTGCTCCTCTTCCTCCTCCTCTTCTTTTTCTTCTTCTTCACCTTAGGAAGGAGTGGTTGGAGAGAAACTTCTCCACATATCCTGGTTTATCATTAGAAACAATAGGGGAAACTTGGGAGAAACTCTCCTTTTTATTAGTAGAAACATAAGAGACATTTTTATACTTTGGTAAAGTTCCCTCCTTTCTAATATTTTTTATGTAATCATTATCATGGCAATTAACAACACAATAGAGATGGCAATTCTGCAAAGTGTTATTTATTCCCAAAGCATGAACATATAGCCAAGAAGTCTTTTCTGATAACTCTTCACACATCAAAAATAACATAAGCTCATCATAAAGATCAGGGGTGATCATATCATCACTCAACTGGCTAACAGTTATGTTTTGAAAGTACATGCACTGAAAATTGAAGTGACCCTTTATGCAGCAAAGTTCAGAAGTAAAAGGATAAAGGTCGCACAATTCTCTAGCAATTTCATTTAAATCTCTAACCCAAGTGATTGTTCTTTCATGCTTATGTTGCTTACAATACTTCTCTTCTTCAATCATAGGCCTTTCACAAGGTCTATCCACTCCACAAAAATTAACATGCTTATATAAAACTTCATTTTCAGGAATTGGATCATGCATGTTGCAATCATCATTAACAATTTCATTTTCTTTGCAAATCTCTTTAAAAGGTTCATGATGCTTGATCCAATTCTCCTTAGGCGTATTAAGATGTGAAGCAAAAGATTTGAGGAAATCAACAAGGAGTTGAGAATCAAGCCCAAACTTAGCACTAAACTTATTAAAACTTGCAGTTTCAACAAAGGACTTAATGCAATCATACTCATAAATTATACCTGACTCTTTACCTTTGTTGATCTCCCAATCTTCAGTATTGTGTTGGATTCTTTCAAGGAGTTCCCATTTAGCATCAATCTTTTCGTTTGTGAAAGAACCCATCGAGGAAGCATCGAGCAAGTCTTTATCCTGTCGAGATAGCCTTGCATAGAAATTAGTAATAATCTTATCTTTGTGGAGCCCATGGTTAGGACATTTTAGCATCAAAGTTTTCAGTCTACCCCAAGCTTGAGCTATGCTCTCTCCGTCATGAGGATAGAAATTATAAACATAATTCCTATTCTCATGGACTTCATGAAGAGGATAAAACTTGGAGTAAAAGAGAGACTGGATCTCTTCCCAATCCAGCAGGTGAGAATCATGTAGTAGCCTATACCATTTCAATGCTTTTCCTTTCAGTGACAAGGCAAATAATTTCCTCATGACTTCATCTCTTGTCAAACCTGAAATCTTAAATAACTCACAAAGTTCTGTAAGTTTCAACAGATGAACACTAGGATGGACTGTTCCATCCCCTGCATAATGATCATTCATAACCTTTTCAATTATCCCAAGTGGTATTTTGAATGGGATACATTCATTAGGTGGAGGATACTTCTCTACCACAGGTGTGGTAAAGTGGCCTCCCCGAAGCAGCGAACTAAGATTGCAGTTTTCCATAAGCCTAACTAGTGAAAATAAAAACAAGAAACGAAAAGATTTAATTGCAGAATCTAAAGATATACCTTCAAACCTTACTTCCCCGGCAATGGCGCCAAAAATAGCTTGATGTCTATGCACGCTTCTATTCTTGTAGACTATGTTGGGCCTCCAAGCGCAGAGGTTTGTAGGACAGCAGCAATTTCCCTCAAGTGGATGACCTAAGGTTTATGGAACTCAGGGAAGTAGAGGTTGAAGATGGTCTCTCTCAAGCAACCCTGCAATTAAGATACAAGAAGTCTCTTGTGTCCCCAACACACCTAATACAACTAGGAGTTGTATAGGTGCACTAGTTCGGCGAAGAGATGGTAAAATATGGGTAATAGGTGCGGCAAAACAAGGTGATACGTCCCAAACGTATCTATAATTTCTGCTTGCTCCATGCATGTTTTGTGTGACTTTGCCATGTTTTGCTTGAACTATCATACACCTTTGAACCTATTTAGACTAACCTATTAACTCAGTGCACCCAGTTGCCAGTTTCTGTTTTCTGCTATTTTTGTATTTCAGGTTTTCCGGCCATTAAAAGTGCTCCAAAAAAATCCCGGAAAATTAGATAAAAAATCAGCAAGACGGAAGCTTCCGGAATCACCAAAGGAGCGGAGGAGGGCCACCACAGGGACTCCAGAAGGGTCCCTGGCGCGGCCCCACCCTAGGTCGCGCCAGGGGGCCTCCTGGCTGCCCTGTGGGTCCCACTGGTGCCCCCTCCGCCTATATTTAGCCCTCGGGGTGGAAACCCCTAATACGGATCCCTCTTTCGCGATCTCGCCTCTGTACCGCCGCCACCGCCATTTCAAGATCGGGGATGCCTGGAGAAGCTGCTCCGGCACCCTGCCGGGAGAAGCTACCCCCTCCGGGAGACCATCCATAGCCATGGACGCCTCCCGTATGTACCGTGAGTAGTCCCCCTTGGACCACGGGTCCGTGACCAGTAGCTATGTGATCTATCTCTCCCCTCTTTGTGCTTCCACTTTCGAGTCCTCGTGAGCTGCCTCACATGATCGAGGCATCTATGTAATTTCTGCTGTTGCTATGCTGAGTTTGTTGGGATCTGATGGATTATGAGATTATGTTCAGATTGTGATGAGTACTATATTTGGTTCTTCTCTTTTATATTTTGTTCTTGAGTAAATTCTTGCATGTTCTCCGTTGCGGTATTTGCTTTGGCCGAGTATTTTATTTGCAACTCCAAGAGAGAGCGTTATGCTCGATTGTGGGTTCAGCCCCTTGATGTCTAGCTTGAGTGACAGAAACATGAGACTAGGGGATGTGTTGTTGCCACCAGGGATAAAACAACGGTGCTTGTACCTGCGGGTGCAAAGATTGTTTACTTTACGCAAAGTTATTTTAATGCAGTTGTCTGTTGCTTTGAGTTTACACTTTGGGTGGGATTCGCAACTTAATACCAGCGAGATGTTCTGGATAGATATCTCAAGGTGGATGATACGTAGTAGATGCAGATGGATTTCGGTCTACTTACCTTGGCGTACTGCCCATTGCTTTTGAGCCCTTCCTTTCTTTGCAGCATAATTAGCATTGTGGTGCCTTCATAATCCTGTCAATTGCCCAGCTGTGATTTGTTTACCTCGCTAGCACTTTTATAATCTTTTGGGAGAGAGACATCACTAGTGAAAATCACGGGACCCCGGTCCATCTTCATACTATTGTTTACGCCTTCAATTTACTTTTTAGTTGCTATTACTATCATTATCTCTTGCGTTGATCCTTTGTAAACGACAAGGCCGGAGGAATTGACAACTCCTCTATACTCGTTGGGAGCAAAGTTATTTGTTGCTGTGTGTAGGTCCACGTCAACCGCCTAACTTCTGGCGCTGTTGTCACCTAGTTGTATCTCCTGGTCCTACTGGTTCGATAATCTTGGTATCTTCACCGAGGGAAATTTGCTGCTACGCTACATCTCACCTTCCACTTGGGGTAACCAACGAGGAGTGAGAACTATCCTCACCGTATCAAGCTAATTTCTGGCGCCGTTGCCGGGGACTCAAATCTACAAGATTGGGGAGTTGCACACTATCTTTTACCTTTGCTTTTTAGTCTTGTTAGTTTACCTTTCAGTTTTTACTTTTGTGTCCTTAATTAAAAATACCAAAAATACCTGCTGCTACTATGGGTTCCAATGAAAACACTAAGTTGTGTGACTTCACTAGTCACAACAACAGTGACATTATCTGCACTCCTATTGCTCCACCTGCCACTTTAGCACCTTCTTATGAGATTAAACCTGCTCTGCTTAACCTTGTCATGAAAGATCAATTCTTAGGAACAGGAGAAGATGCTGCCTTGCACCTAAACAACTTTATCAAGCTCTGCGACATGTAGAAGTACAAGGAAGTGGATGGAGACATCGTCAAGATGAAGCTTTTTTTCTTTCTCTTTGAGAGGAAGAGCCAAGGAGTGGCTATAATCTTTGCCCAAAAATAGTATCGATTCTTGGAGTAAATGCAAAGATGCTTTTATAGGGAAGTATTATCCCCCAGCTAAAATTATTCAATTGCGGAGTAACATTATGAATTTCAGGCAATTGGATAATGAACACGTTGCCCAGGCTTGGGAACGTATGAAGACGCTTGTCAAGAACTGCCCCACACATGGACTGACTACCTGGATGGTTATCCAGACTTTTTATGCAGGCTTGAACTTCACCTCGCGGAACCTGTTAGATTCAGCCGCGGGAGGAACTTTTATGTCAACCACACTTGGTGCTGCCACAAAGCTACTTGATGAGATGATGTTGAACTACTCTCAGTGGCACAGCGAAAGATCTCCAACTGGTAAGAAGGTAAATTCTGTCGAGGAGATCTCTTCTCTAAATGAAAAGGTTGACCTTATCATGTCTCTACTTACCAAGCAACCTTCTATTGATCCTCAAGATGTTCCTAAAAATTCTTTGGTTGCTCAGGAGCAAGTAGATGTTAATTTTGTCTCTAGAAACAACTTCAACAATAATGCTTATAGGAGTAACTTTTGTAGCAACAATCCTATGCCTTTCCCATCCAACAACTATGGAAACAACACTTATCCTACCACCATAAACTCCACTTCAGAACTAGAGACCTTGCTCAAAGACTTTATCACTACCCAAAAAGCCTTCAACAAGAATGTGGAAGAAAAACTAGCTAAATTAGATAATCTTTGTTTGAAGGTAGACAACTTAGCCCTTGATGTTGAGATGTAAAAAATTAGAACCTCTCCCCTTGAGGAGAGTAAGGTCACTCCTATTAATGCTATCCAGTTACAAATCAATGAAAATATTAGGATGATGGCTAAACTCAAAGAAAGATGGGCTAGAGAAAAAGAGGAAGAGGAGAGAGTTAAGAGCCTTCCTACCTACCACACAGTAGCTACTATCCAAGTAGTTGAGGATGTCCAAACTGTTAGCACCCATCACACATCTAGTCCCACTGGACCTATCAATGGTGATGCTACCACCTCAACCTTAGAAGAGGAAACCTCTATGAACATAGAGGCTTTCAAACAAGTGAGCTTAAATGATATCACTACTTCCTTGATAGATAGTAGTGACTTAGACTTTGACAACTGCACTTTACCAGAAGTTATTGGTTTCCTACACAAGATGTCTAGAGACCCACACACTAGCACACTCAATCTTGCCTTCACAGAGCATATCACCAATGCTCTAATCAAAGTTAGGGAGGAGAAGCTTAGACTAGAAGCCTCCATACCTAGGAAGCTAGAAGATGGTTGGGATCCTATGATAAAAATTAAATTAAATAACTTCTCTTGTTATGCTCTTTGTGATGTTGGAGCAAGTACCTCTGCTATGCCCAAAATAATGTATGATATGCTTGAATTGAAACCTTTTGATCCTTGTTCTTTTGGTGGTCGTCTTGTTGATTCTTCCATAAAGAAACCTTTGGGGAAGATCGACGATGTTCTTATCATTGTCAATGACAATTATGTTCCCGTTGATTTCACTATTATGGACATTGATTGTGAACCTTCTTGTCCAATTATTTTGGGACGTACTTTTCTTCGCACAGTTGGTGCTGTTATTGACATGAAAGAGGGGAATATCAAATTCCAATTCACTCTCAAGAAAGGGATGGAACATTTCCCTAGGAAAAAGATTAAGTTACCTTTTGAGTCCGTCACACGGGCTAGTTATTCTCTTGAAAAGACTTGATCTTCTGCTTTAAGCCTAGCTAATGGCTCTAAAGAAGCGCTTTTGCGAGGCAGCCCGCAATGAATTTAGGTTTTTAATTTTTTATTTTGTTCTATTTTTAGTGGTCTTGATGATTGTTACTACTGTAGCAACATCATTGTATCTTTACTTTTCAAGCTTTGTGCGAAGTTTAGCCTCATACGGCAAGGGAAGTAAAAGTTGTGACATGCTGCCCAGAAAACAGATTCTGTCCTCGTGACTAGAAAAATTACACAAAAATCCCAGTTCATCTTTTTGAGCTGAAATTTTTACACAGCGTGCTCTATACAATTACGTAACATCCGTATGTCCTGAGTTTTTTTATTTGAGTTGCAGAAGTACCCCTAAAAAATTCGTTTCTATCTACTGTTCTGTTTTTCACAGATTCTGCCACGTTTTGTCTCTCTCTACTTTTGCAAACCTTAAGCTTGATTTTTCTTTGCAAAATTTTTTTGGCAATCTTGAGAAACAGTAGCTCTTCCAGTTTATCTTTATTTGCAGTAGAGGAAAATTATTTTATTAGGGTACTAACCTCTCTAATCAGCCTACAATGAGTGATGTATTGATACGTCCAAAACGTATCTATAATTTCTGCTCGTTCCATGCATGTTTTGTGTGATATTGCTATGATCTAGATACACTTTCATACACTTTTGATCATATTTGGACTAACCTATTAACTCAGTGCACCCCAGTGCCAGTTCCTGTTTTCTGCTGTTTTTCTATTTCAGTTTTCCCCCATATAAAAAGTGCCAGAAAAATTCGGGAAAATTCAGATAAAAAATCAGCGTGAAGGAAGCTTCGCGAAGAGCCCGAGAGGGGCCAGAGGGGAGCCAGGGGGTCCCAGGCGGCCACCCGGCGCGGCCCCACCCCTGGCCGCGCCAGGGGGCGCCTGGGGCCCCTGGTCCACCTCTGGCTGCCCCCCTTCGCCTATTTATTCTCCGTCACGGGGAAACTCCGAAGACAGAACCCTATTTCGCAAACTCCCCTCTGTTCCGCCGCCGCCGTGCTTCCGAGATCGGGAGCACCAGAAGACCTCTTCCCGGCACCCTGCCGGAGGGAGGATTGGCCTCCGGGAGTCTCCTCTCCACCATGGATGCTCCCCGGATGTCTTGTGAGTAGTTTTCCTTGGACCATGGGTCCGTGATCAGTAGCTATGTGATGTTCTCCTCCCCTCTTTGTTCTTCATGGTTTAGACCTCGTGAGCTGCCCTACATGATCGAGGCACTTTTGTAATCTTTCTGCTGTTGCTATGCTGAGTTTGATGGGATCTGATGGATTATGAGATTATGTTCAGATTGTGATAGAGTAATATATTTGGTTTTTATCTCTTATATTTTTGTTCCTAAGTAATTCTTGCATGTTCTCCGTTGCTGTTTATTGCTTTGGCCAAGTAGTAGGTAGTGACTCCAAGAGGGAACGTTATGCTCGATTGTGGGTTCATGCCCCCCGATGACACGCTTGAGTGACAGAAACATGAGTCTAGGGGATGTGCTGTTGCCACAAGGGGGAAAACAACGATGCTTGTAACCGCGGTTGCAAGGATTGTTTACTTTACGCAAAGTGCTTTTTAATGCAGTTGTCCGTTGCTTTGGGTTTACACTTTGGGTGGGGCTCGCAACTTAATACCAGCGAGATGTTCTGGATATATATCTCAAGGTGGATGATTAGTAGTAGATGCAGTTGGATTTCGGTCTACTTATTTTGGCGTACTGCCCGTGCTTTTGAGCCTCTTCCTTTCTTTTGTAGCATAGTTAGCATTGCGGTGCGTTCATAATCCTGTCAATTGCCCGTCTGTAATTTGTTTACCTCGCATAGCAGTTTATCTTCTTTTGGAAGAGAGACGTCACTAGTGAACATCACGTATCCCGGTCCATATCCTCATTATTGTTTCCACGCTTATTTACTTTTCCGCATTTACCTTCAGTTGCTATCATTATCCCTTGTATTTGACCCTTTGTGAACAACAAGACCGAAGAGACTGACAACCTCTCTGAACTTCGTTGGGAACAAAGTTATCTGTGTCTGTGTGCAGGTCCACGTCAGTTGCGCCGCTGACACCTACGTATCATATCCGGAGTCCTACTGGAGACAAACCTTGGTATCTTCACCGAGGGAAACTTGCTGTTGCGCTACATCACACCTTCCACTTGGGGTTTACCAACGAAGGGCGAGAAGCCATCAAGCGAATTTCTGGCGCCGTTGCCGGGGACTCCGAGTGCTAAGATAGGGGAGTTGCACACTACCCTTTACCTTTGTTTTTTAGTCTTGTTAGTTTACCTTTCAGTTTTTATCTTTGTGTCTTTTATCAAAAATTACAAAAAAAAATCTGCCACACTTGCTGCTACTATGGGTTCCACTGAAAACACCAAGTTGTGTGACTTCACTAGTCACAACAACCAAGACTTTATCTGCACTCTCATTGCCACACCTGCCACTTCAGCTACCTCTTATGAAATTAAACCTGCTTTGCTAAACCTTGTTATGAGAGATCAATTCTCTTGTGCTGGAGATGATGCTGCTTTACACTTGAACAATTTTGTTGAATTATGTGATATGCAAAAGTATAAAGAAGTAGAAGGTGATGTTGTTAAGCTCAAGCTCTTTCCCTTCTCTTTAAGGGGAGACGCTAAAATCTGGTTTCAATCTTTGCCTAGGAATAGCATATATTCTTGGGATAAGTGCAAAGATGCTTTTATAGGAAAGTACTACCCACCTGCTAAAATTATCCAATTGAGGAGTAACATTATGAATTTTAAGCAATTGGATAATGAACACGTTGCCCAAGCTTGGGAACGAATGAAATCTCTTGTTAAGAAATGCCCTACACATGGTTTGACTACCTGGATGGTTATCCAGACTTTTTATGCAGAGTTGAACTTTACCTCGCGGAACCTGTTAGATTCGACCGCGGGAGGAACCTTTATGTCAACTACACTTGGTGCTGCCACGAAGCTTCTCGATGAGATGATGACCAATTATTCCCAATGGCACACCAAACGCGCTCCAACAGGTAGGAAGGTAAACTCTGTCGAGGAAATTACCTCCCTCAATGAACAAGTTGACTTAATTATGTCTCTACATACCAAGCAACCCTCTATTGATCCTCATGATGTCCCTTTGAATTCCTTGGTTGCCCAAGAACAAGTAGATGTGAACTTTATTGCTAGAAACAACTTCAACAACAATGCTTATAGGGGTAATTTTTCTAGCAATCCTAGACCGTTTCCATCCAACTATGGGAACAAAAACACCTACCCTAGCAACAAGAACCCCTCCTCTGAATTAGAAAGCATGCTTAAAGACTTTATCACTACCCAAAAAGCCTTCAACAAAAATGTAGAGGAGAAATTAGCTAAAATAGATAATCTCTCTTTGAAGGTAGAAAGCTTAGCCCTTGATATTGAGATGCTTAAAATTAGAACCTCCCCCCTTGAGGAGAATAAGGCCACTCCTATTAATGCTATCCAATTACAAATTAATGAAAATATTAGGATGATGGCTAAACTTAAAGAAAGGTGGGCTGGAGAAAAAGAGGAAGAGGATAGAATTAAGAGCCTTCCTACACACCACACAGTTGCCACTATCCAAATTGTTGAGGACACCCAAACTATTAGCACCCAATGCACTCCTAGTCCCGTTGGACCTATTAATGGTGATGCTAATACCTCAACCAAAGATGAAGAAACTCCTATGAACATAGAGGGTTTCAAACAAGTGAGCCTAGATGACACTACTACCACCTTTGATAGTAGTGATATTGATTTTGATAGTTGCACCCTCTCGGAAGTTATTAGCTTGCTACACAAAATGTCTAGAGACCCCCACACTAGCACACTTAATCTTGCCTTCACGGAGCATATCACAAATGCTCTCATCAAAGCTAGGGAGGAGAAGCTTAGAGTAGAAGCCTCCATACCTAGGAAGCTAGATGATGGTTGGGACCCTATGATCAAAATTAAATTAAATAACTTCTCTTGATATGCTTTATGTGATGTTGGAGCTAGTACCTCCGTTATGCCCAAAAGAATATTTGATATGTTTGAATTGAAGCCCTTTGAGCCTTGTTATTTTGGTGTTCGTCTTGTTGATTCTTCCGTAAAGAAACCTTTGGGGAAGATCGACGATGTTCTTATCATTGTCAATGACAACTATGTTCCTGTTGATTTTATTGTTATGGATATAGAGTGTGAACCTTTGTGTCCAATTATTTTGGGACGTCCTTTTCTTCGCACCGTTGGTGCGGTTATTGACATGAAAGAGGGGAATATAAAATTCCAATTCCCATTCAAAAAGGGGATGGAACACTTCCCTAGAAATAAAATCAAGTTACCTTTTGAGTCCGTTACTCGGGCTAGTTATTCTTTTTCTCTTGATAAAACTTGATTCTTCTTTTGCATCATGCCTAGCTAATAGCTTTAAAGAAGCGCTTTCGGGAGGCAGCCCGCATAGAATTTAGGTTTTTCTTTTTTCTTTTGTTGTGTCTTGATGTTTGTTTCTACTATAGCAACATCATTGTATCTTTATTTTTCAACTTTGTGCCAAGTTATAGCCTCTTACGGCAAGGGAAGTAAAAGTTGTGACATGCTGTTCAGAAAACAGATTCTGTCCTCGTGACTAGAAAAATCCAGAAAAATCCCAGTTCATATTTTTGATCTGAAAATTTTACACAGCATGATCTATAAAATTACGAAACTTCCGTATGTTCTAAGTTTTTTGATTTGAGTTGCATAAGTGTCCCTAAAAAATTCTTTACTACCTGTTGTTCTGTTTTTCACATATTCTGCCACGTTTTGTCTCTCCTAACTTTTGCAAACCTTAAGCTTGCTTTTTCTTTGCAAAATCTTTTTGGCACTCTTGAGAAACAGTACCTCTTCAAGAATATCTTTATATCCAGTGGGGAAAAATTATTTATTAAGGGTACTAACCTCTCTAATCAGCTTATGATGAGTTATGTATGAAGGGAGTTTTCAAGTGTGCGATGGAAGATGATGAAAGAAGATCCAGGAGTGTCAAGCGCTCAAGCTTGGGGATGCCCCCATGCATCCCCAATAAATATTCCAGGAGACTCAAGCGTCTAAGCTTGGGGATTCCCCCGTGCATCCCCTTCTCCATCAAAAATCATCAGTTCGTCTTTCGTCTCACTATATTTTTATCACTTCATGCGTTATGTGCTATGCTTGGAGCGTCTCGCTCTTAGGTTTTATTTTTTAGTTTTCTTTAGCTTTGCTTGCTGTTCATAACAAGTTAGATCCCGTCTTACTTTGTGTGGGAGAGAAACACGCTCCACTTTCAAAATTTAGAACACATCATAGGATTTTTCCTGCTTATCTTTTTGCTGTTTGTGTTCTTTATCTTTTCATAGCTACTGCCATGTTTAGTCTTAGTCTTAGTTTGTCTTTAGCAAGAGCCTTGGATTTTGCTTAGTTTATTGCTGGAACTCTTTTTAGTTTTCATGTTTATCTTGTTAAAGAGAGTTGGTTGTTGCACTGAGTACTGTCTTGTCTTGAAAGTAGGTAATTGAGGTTGCTATTTAATTCTAGTAGTAACTTGCAATAGTTTTGAGGTATTGATGTGACTAATGTTTGAACTTTTGGTGTCAAGAGCTCTAGCCTATTAGTGATAGGTGTCGTATTTTGGGCAATCAATGTTTATTTTCAAAACCTACAAAACTAGTTGAGAACTCTAGCTACTAGATGGATCACTAATCTTTGGAGGGATCGGATATTAGAGTACACTCACATACCATGAGTCAAGGATGCGCAAGGATAACCAAACCCCCATACACTCCTCCTCGGGGTACTTGTCTCTTTGTGAACCTCCTTATTAGATTGAGAGTTACCGATAATAAGTGCATGAGTTCTTCGGACTAATGTAAGTATTGAAAGTTGACACTTCCACCTTCCCATATTTTGCTAGCCTCTCACGTGCCGTGCATTGCCTTCTTCTCACTCCGAGAGTTGGTGTCCACCTTCGCCGGTACATCCAAACCCTTGGCATGATACGCTCTGTCATCATAAGCCTCCTTATATCTTTCCTCAAAACAGCCACCATACCTACCTATCAAGGCATTTCCATAGCCTTTCCGAGTTATATTGCCATGCAACTTCCACCTCTTCATGACTTGATCTTCATGTCATACATGTTCCTGCTACACTGGCAGCGACATACATTGCATACATCATGATAGCTACATCTTCTTTATGATTTTGAGTACCTTGTAAAGTGTGAAAGATCTCCTTTACCTTGTAAAATAGAGTGTTGCCCTTAAGTGAGGAAAAGATCCCAAAGTGGACATAATAAAAGATCCCAAAGAGGACAAATGAGAGTTAAATAGAAAGATCCATTGAGGCCACAAAAAATACAAAAAAAAGAGAGAAAGGGGCAACACTACTATCCTTTTGAGAGATCCACACTAGTACTCCCTTTATATCCTTGTACTCCATAGAGATGATGATATGGGCAGGATGACGGAGGTTGAGATATGCGCTGGACGGAGGAGGCGAAGATGGACAGGATTATGGACATCGGACGTCCGACCCAATTCGGACGTCCGACGTCAGCGAGAAGGATGGCGACCTCCGTATCCAGAAGACCTCCAAAACCGAAGACAGACTTCCGACAGGATTCGGACGTCCGACGCATCGGACGTCCGACATATGACGGACGTCCGACATGAAGGTCCTCGAGAAGAACTTCCAATCCAGGACACCTCACCGCCAGAGTCGGATTTCCGACACATTTCGGACGTCCAACGTGACAGACGTCTGAAACCCATCGGACGTCCGAAACTGCCTGCGCGCAGATCTGACGGGATGCGGCCTTGTATCCGGGTTTGACACCCCCTAGCTTATAAATAGAACACCCCTTACGAGTTTTAGGGTTAGCTTAAGTTTAGACAAGAATTTTAGGGTTAAGAGTTGTATCTCTTGGTGAAGCTTCCCTCCGGGGTTGGCGATGCCGTTTATCCAATAAAGATTGCAAGGAGGTAGACACACCTGATGATACGAACACCCGGGGGAATCCTCTTGAGTTTTGTCCCGATCTTTCACAGCGAGCAACCCGGATATAAATCCTTCCAATCACGCGATGAATGCAACCTGAAGAAGAGGAACGACTCCAGCAAGCAACGTGATGGAGATCACCACGCCTCAAACCAAAACACGACAATCCTTGATGAACACAAGAACCTCCGCGGCAATCTTTATTGGATAAACGGCATCGCCAACCCCGGAGGGATGCTTCACCAAGAGATACAACTCTTAACCCTAAAATTATTGTCTAAACTTAAGCTAACCCTAAAACTCGTAAGGGGTGTTCTATTTATAAGCTAGGGGGTGACAAACCCGGATACAAGGCCGCAGCCCATCAGATCTGCGCGCAGGCAGTTTCGGACGTCCGATGGGTTTCGGACGTCCGTCACGTCGGACGTCCGAAACGTGTCGGAAATCCGACTCTGGCGGTGAGGTGTCCTGGATTGGAAGTTCTTATCGAGGACCTTCATGTTGGACGTCCGTCATATGTCGGACGTCCGAATCCTGTGGGAAGTCTGTCTTCGGTTTTGGAGGTCTTCTAGATACGGAGGTCGCCATCCTTCTCGCTGATGTCGCACGTCCGAATTGGGTCGGACGTCCGATGTCCATAATCCTGTCCATCTTCGCCTCCTTCGTCCAGCGCATATCTCAACCTCCGTCATCCTGCCCATATCAGATGATCATTATGCATATAGCTATGTGGGGACCTTCACACTATAGAACTTGGCTTGCATATTCCAAGGATGAGCCTCCTCAAACGACCTCTAGGTCTTCATGAGCGAGCAAGTTAGATGCACCCCCACTAGTTACATTGGAGAGCTTCTTAGCTCGTATGTGCATCCGTTGCATGGCAATCCCTACTCCTCACATCATATCTATCATTTGGCATCTCTTGCCTATGATTGTCCTCATTGATGTGAGCCTTTCTCATCCTTTTTGTCTTCATCCTCCACCATACTTCTCTCTTTGCCATCCTAAGTGTCAACTCTCGTTCTTACGCTCATCCATTGCATGAGTGCTCAAAATATTGAAAAATGAGTGGATCAAATTGACTTGTACCTGGCTAGTGGTCTGGGGACGAGTCAAGGTAAGATTCCAGAAAAAGACCAAGTGTGAAACTTTAGTAGATTGAGTTCTCAACAAATAAATACTTTTTTCTCGTATTCCCTATCCCCCTTCTTGCACGCAAACACCATTTGGAGACATTCGAGTCACGGACAGCGAGAGCTCTTGCACCTAATGTTCTTTTGTTACTTGTTTCAATGCTAATATAGACTCTTGCATGTTATGACTTGAATTGAATCTCTAACCTTGATTGCTTTACTTTTCAAAGTTCTTTTATGGTTGCTAGCATGTCACCACAGAAATTATGCTGTTATCATTTACCTACTCGAGGACGAGCAGGAATTAAGCTTGGGGATGTTGATACGTCCAAAACGTATCTATAATTTCTGCTCGTTCCATGCATGTTTTGTGTGATATTTCTATGATCTAGATACACTTTCATACACTTTTGATCATATTTGGACTAACCTATTAACTCAGTGCACCCCAGTGCCAGTTCCTGTTTTCTGCTGTTTTTCTATTTCAGTTTTCCCCTATATAAAAAGTGCCAGAAAAATTTGGGAAAATTCAGATAAAAAATCAGCGTGAAGGAAGCTTCGCGAAGAGCCCGAGAGGGGCCAGAGGGGAGCCAGGGGGTCCCAGGCGGCCACCCGGCGCGGCCCCACCCCTGGCCGCGCCAGGGGGGGCGCCTGGGGCCCCTGGTCCACCTCTGGCTGCCCCCCTTCGCCTATTTATTCTCCGTCACGGGGAAACTCCGAAGACAGAACCCTATTTCGCAAACTCCCCTCTGTTCCTCCGCCGCCGCGCTTCCGAGATCGGGAGCACCAGAAGACCTCTTCCCGGCACCCTGCCGGAGGGAGGATTGGCCTCCGGGAGTCTCCTCTCCACCATGGATGCTCCCCGGATGACTTGTGAGTAGTTTTCCTTGGACCATGGGTCCGTGATCAATAGCTATGTGATGTTCTCCTCCCCTCTTTGTTCTTCATGGTTTAGACCTCGTGAGCTGCCCTACATGATCGAGGCACTTTTGTAATCTTTCTGCTGTTGCTATGCTGAGTTTGATGGGATCTGATGGATTATGAGATTATGTTCAGATTGTGATAGAGTAATATATTTGGTTTTCATCTCTTATATTTTTGTTCCTAAGTAATTCTTGCATGTTCTCCGTTGCTGTTTATTGCTTTGGCCAAGTAGTAGGTAGTGACTCCAAGAGGGAACGTTATGCTCGATTGTGGGTTCATGCCCCCCGATGACACGCTTGAGTGATAGAAACATGAGTCTAGGGGATGTGTTGTTGCCACAAGGGGGAAAACAACGGTGCTTGTAACCGCGGTTGCAAGGATTGTTTACTTTACGCAAAGTGCTTTTTAATGGAGTTGTCTGTTGCTTTGGGTTTACACTTTGGGTGGGGCTCGCAACTTAATACCAGCGAGATGTTCTGGATAGATATCTCAAGGTGGATGATTAGTAGTAGATGCAGTTGGATTTCGGTCTACTTATTTCGGCGTACTGCCCGTGCTTTTGAGCCTCTTCCTTTCTTTTGTAGCATAGTTAGCATTGCGGTGCGTTCATAATCCTGTCAATTACCCGTCTGTAATTTGTTTACCTCGCACATCAGTTTATCATCTTTTGGAAGAGAAACATCACTAGTGAACATCACGTATCCCGGTCCATATCCTCATTATTGTTTCCACGCTTATTTACTTTTCCGCATTTACCTTCAGTTGCTATCATTATCCCTTGTATTTGACCCTTTGTGAACAACAAGACCGGAGAGACTGACAACCTCTCTGAACTTCGTTGGGAACAAAGTTATCTGTGTCTGTGTGCAGGTCCACGTCAGTTGCGCCGCTGACACCTACTTATCATATCTGGAGTCCTACTGGAGACAAACCTTGGTATCTTCACCGAGGGAAACTTGCTGCTGCGCTACATCACACCTTCCACTTGGGGTTTACCAACGAAGGGCGAGAAGCCATCATGTATGAAGGGAGTTTTCAAGTGCGCGATGGAGGATGATGAAAGAAGATTCAGGAGTTTCAAACGCTCAAGCTTGGGGATGCCCATGTGCACCCCCAATAAATATTCAAGAAGACTCAAGCGTCTAAGCTTGGGGATGCCCCCGAGGCATCCCCTTCTTCATCAACAATTACCAGTTCGTCTCTCGTTGCACTATATTTTTATCACTTCATGCGTTATGTGCTTTTCTTGGAGCGTCTCGTTCTTAGGTTTTGTTTTTTGTTTTCTTTAGCTTTGCTTGCTGTAGTAACAAGTTAGAACCGAACTTACTCTTTTGTGTGGGAGAGATTCACGCTCCGTTTGAACTAGAACTCCTCATAGGATTTGCATGCCTATTCTTTTAGCTGTGAGATGTTCTTTTTCTTTTCTTAGATGATGTTCTGTTTAGTTGTAGTGCTTTAGTTTTTCTAGGCTTTTCTTTTGTCTTAGGTTGAACTTTCTATAGGTTGCATGTTTTATCTTGTTAGAGAGTTTGCCTGTTGCACTAAGTTATGTGTCTTGACTGAAAGTAGGTAGTTAAAGTTGTTGTTCTCTTTGTAGTAGTAACTTGCAATAGTTTTGAGGTATTGACTAGAGTAATGTTTGAACTTATGGTGTCAAGAGCTCTTGCCTATTAGTGATAGAAGTCGTATTTCGGGCAATCCGTGTGTTTTTCAAAAACCAAAAAACCCTGTTGAGAACTCTAGCTACTAGATTGGATCACTAACCTCTGGAGGGTTCGAATATTAGAGTACACTCACGTACCATGAGTCGAGGATGCGCAAGGATAACCAAACCCCCATACACTCCTCCTCGGGGTACCTGTCTCTTTGTGAACCTCCTGATTAAATTGAGAGTTACCGATAATAAGTGCATGAGTTCTTCGGACTAATGTGAGTATTCGAAAGTTGACACTTCCACCCACCTATAATTTTTCTAGCCTCTTCGGTACCGTGCATTGCCCTTTCTCACCTCGAGAGTTGGCGCATACTTCGCCGGTGCATCCAAACCTTGGCATGATACGCTCTGTCATCATAAACCTCCTTATATCTTTCCTCAAAACAGCCACCATACCTACCTACAAGGCATTTCCATAGCCTTTCCGAGATACATTGCCATGCAACATCCACCTTCTCATGACTTGATCTTCATGTCACACATGCTACTTGCTTGATCGATGAGCCGCATGCTAGTTGGGCCTTGCCCTAATCATTGCTACATGACGCGCTAGTATCATTGCATATCCTGCTACCCTGGCAGAGGCATACATTTGCATCACGATAGTTACATTTTCTTTATGTGAGTACCTTTGTAAAGCGTGAAAGATCTCCTATATTCTTGTAAAATATAGAGTATTGCCCCTAAAGTGAGGAAAAGATCCCAAAGAGGACAAAATCAAAAGGTCCCAAAGAGGACAAAATCAAAAGATCCCAAAGAGGACAAATGAGAGAAATAGAAAGAGCCATTGAGGCCACCAAAAAAATACAAAAAAAGAAAAAAAAGAGAAAAATAAAAAGAGAGAAGGGGGCATACTACTATTCCTTTTGAGAGATCCACACTAGTACTTCATATTCTATCCCTTGTACTCCATAGAGATCATCATCATGCATATAGCTATGTGGGGACCCTTCACACTATAGAACTTGGCTTGTATATTCCAATGATGAGCCTCCTCAAACGAGCTCTAGGTATTCTTGAGCAAGCAAGTTAGATACACCCCCACTAGTTCCCTTGGAGAGCTTTTAGCTCACATGTGCATCCGTTGTATGGCAATCCCTACTCCTCACATCATATGTATCATATGGCCTTCTCTCGCCTATGATTGTCCTCATTGATGTGAGCCTTTCACACCTTTTTGTCTTCCTCCTCCACCTTCTTTATGTTTCGCCTTTTAGGTGCCAACTTTCTTGCTCATGCTCATCCATTGCATGAGTGCTCAAAATATCGAAAGGGAGTGGATCAGTTTGACTTGTACCTGACTAGTGGTCTGGGGACGAGTCCAGATAAGAATCCAAAGGAGACCAAGTGTGAAACTTTAGTAGATAGTAGTTCTCAACAACTATTTTTTATCTCGTATTTCCCTATCCCCTTCTTGCACGCAAACACCATTTGGAGACATTCGAGTCACGGACAGCGAGAGCTCTTGCACCTTTGTTCTTTTGTTGCTTGTGTCAATGCTAATATAGACTCTTGCTTGTTAAGACTTGAATTAAATTGCATGCTTTGATTGCTTTACTTAAAAGTCCTTATTTGGTTGTGTGGCATGTCACCACAGAAATTATGCTTGTTATCATTTACCTACTCGAGGACGAGCAGGAATTAAGCTTGGGGATGTTGATACGTCCCAAACATATCTATAATTTCTGCTTGCTCCATGCATGTTTTGTGTGACTTTGTTATGTTTTGCTTGAACTTTCATACACTTTTGAACCTATTTGGACTAACCTATTAACTCAGTGCACCCAGTTGCCAGTTTCTGTTTTCTGCTGTTTTTGTATTTCAGGTTTTTCGGCCATTAAAAGTGCTCCAAAAAAATTCCGAAAAATCAGATAAAAAAACAGCGCGACGGAAGCTTCCGGAATCACCAAAGGAGCGGAGGAGGGCCACCACAGGGACTCCAGAAGGGTCCCCCCGGTGCCCCCTCCGCCTATATTTAGCCCTCGGGGTGGAAACCCCTAATACGGATCCATCTTTCGCGATCTCGCCTCTGTACCGCCGCCGCCACCGTTTCAAGATCGGGGCTGCCTGGAGAAACTGCTCCGGCACCCTGCCGGGAGAAGCTACCCCCTCCGGGAGACCATCCATAGCCATGGACGCCTCCCGTATGTACCGTGAGTAGTCCCCCTTGGATGACGGGTTCGTGACCAGTAGCTATGTGATCTATCTCTCCCCTCTTTGTGCTTCCACTTTCGAGTCCTCGTGAGCTGCCTCACATGATCGAGGCATCTATGTAATTTTTGTTGTTGCTATGCTGAGTTTGTTGGGATCTGATGGATTATGAGATTATGCTCAGATTGTGATGAGTAATATATTTGGTTCTTCTCTTTTATATTTTGTTCTTGAGTAAATTCTTGCATGTTCTCCGTTGCGGTATTTGCTTTGGCCAAGTATTTTATTTGCAACTCCAAGAGAGAGTGTTATGCTCAATTGTGGGTTCAGCCCCTTGATGTCTAGCTTGAGTGACAGAAACATGAGACTAGGGGATGTGCTGTTGCCACCAAGGATAAAACAACGGTGCTTGTACCTGCGGGTGCAAGGATTGTTTACTTTACACAAAGTTCTTTTAATGCAGTTGTCTGTTGCTTTGAGTTTACACTTTGGGTGGGATTCACAACTTAATACCAGTGAGATGTTCTGGATAGATATCTCAAGGTGGATGATTCGTAGTAGATGCAGATGGATTTTGGTCTACTTACCTTGGCGTACTGCCCATTGCTTTTGAGCCCTTCCTTTCTTTGCAGCATAGTTAGCATTGCGGTGCCTTCATAATCCTGTCAATTTCCCAACTGTGATTTGTTTTCCTCGCTAGCACTTTTATCGTCTTTTGGGAGAGAGACATCACTAGTAAAAATCACGGGACCCCGGTCCATCTTCATACTATTGTTTACGCCTTCAATTTACTTTTCAGTTGCTATTACTATCATTATCTCTTGCGTTGATCCTTTGTAAACGACAAGGCCGAAGGAATTGACAACTCCTCTATACTCGTTGGGAGCAAAGTTATTTGTTGCTGTGTGCAGGTCCGCGTCAACCGCCTAACTTCTGGCGCTGTTGTCACCTACTTGTATCTCCTGAGTCCTACTGGTTCGATAACCTTGGTATCTTCACCGAGGAAAATTTCCTGCTACGCTACATCTCACCTTCCACTTGGGGTAACCAACGAGGAGTGAGAACTATCCTCACCGTATCACAAGGTAATATAAATCTTTAATAAAAAGTGCAGCAAACAAACATGTGACAAAAGTGAGCACAAACAGTGTAACAATGGTGGAAACAAGGCCTAGGCTTCATACTTTCACTAGTGACAACTCCCAACAACATTAACATAGTCTAATCACATGATATTTCCCATAAAACATGCAATGGAGACGCACTCGGAGGTCATTCATTTGTGGTCAAGAGAGGATGAGAATTATGTAGGGCTACAAAAGCACACCTCAAAGTTCGTAGTTCTCAATCTATGGATTTCCAAATGTCACCGCGCCATCCAAAGAGAGTACCACAATCACCACAACATATCTCAAGGATAGTCAAAGACAAGCACCAAGAGACTCTCAATCTTCAATCAACACAGAAAAGAGGAAATCACTCATGATAATATTCTTCTAACCCATGTCAAATAGACCGCTGTCACCTTGGTCTCGGGGATTATACTAGATAAGATCAATTGAGTACATCAATCCAATACATAGAGGAAGGGGAAATATCATGGGATCACCCTAGATTAACATAGCCTATGATCACAACGAAGATCACATCATGGGAGAGAGAGAAGAAAACATAGCTACTGGTAGAAACCTCAGCCCCGAGGAAGAACTACTCCCGCTTCATGGAGGGAGGAAGCAACGTCAATGGAGATGAATCCGGGGGCACTTCCCCGTCCCGGCAGGGTGCCGGCACAGGAATTCTGTCCCCCCCGAAACTTGATGGAGATGGCGGCAGAGATCGGAATTGCTTCTGGAGAAAAGGGTTCTGGAATCAGGGTTTCCTCCGCGGGGGTAAAAATAGGGCCAAAGGGGGCACCAGGGGGGCCACAGGGCAGCCAGGAGGGTGCCCAGCGTGGCCTAGGGTGGGGCCGCCCCAGGGACCCTTCTGGAGTCCCTGTGGTGGCCCTCCCCTCCTTCCTTGGTGATTCCAGAAGCTTCCGGGACGCTGATTTTTTATAAAAAAAAATCGGAATTTTTGGAGCACTTTTAATGGCCGGAAAACCTGAAATACAAAAACAGAAAAAAAAACAGGGATTGGCAACTGGGTGCACTGAGTTAATAGGTTGGTCAAAATATGCTCAAAAGTGTATGAAAGTTCAAGCAAAACATGGCAAAGTCACACAAAACATGCATGGAGCAAGCAGAAATTATAGATACGTTTGGGACGTATCAGCAACGTATCATCATTTGACCCACATAACATGTCTGCAAAATTTGAGAGGATTACGGCAAAAACTGGATGCACTTCGTGTACAAACTGGACTTTCTCTTTCAAAGTACAAGGGTTTCAAACGAAAACTCATCTTTTAGAAAAACATTTCATTTTTCTAAACTTATTTCAACTCAAGACTTTTTTTGCATTTAATATGCACCATTCAAAGCCACATACTAAAATTTCAACCCTTTCTGACTTCATTTGCTATTTTTCATGCATTTAATGATTTATTTTGAGCTAAATGACCTTGAATTTGGAAAGCACTACAACTGAACTCAGAAAAGGTTGAAACTTGGCAACGTATCATCATTTGACCCACATAACATGTGTGCAAAAGTTGAGAAGATTACGACAAAAATTGGATGCACTTCGTGTACAAACTGGACCATCTCTTTCAAAGTATAAGGGTTTCAAACGAAAACTCATCTGTTACAAAGACATTTCATTTTTCTAAACTTATTTCAACTCAAGACTTTTTTTGCATTCAATATGCACCATTCAAAGCCACATACTAAAATTTCAACCCTTTCTGACTTCATTTGCTATTTTTCATGCATTTAATGATTTATTTTGAGCTAAATGACCTTGAATTTGGAAAGCACTACAACTGAACTCAGAAAAGGTTGAAACTTGGCAAGGTATCATCATTTGACCCACATAATATGTGTGCAAAAGTGAGAGGATTACGACAAAAACTGGATGCACTTCGTGTACAAACTGGACCATCTCTTTCAAAGTACAAGGGTTTCAGACGAAAACTCATCTGTTACAAAGACATTTCATTTTTCTAAACTTATTTCAACTCAAGACTTTTTTTGCATTCAATATGCACCATTCAAAGCCACATACTAAAATTTCAACCCTTTCTGACTTCATTTGCTATTTTTCATGCATTTAATGATTTTTTTTGACTATTTTAAAGTATTTCACAAACTAGTATTTCAAAAGAATTCAACTTGAAACTGTTTAAATTTGAAAACCACTGCCACTAACAGAATATTTATCATTATGTTTTAAACTAAAATAAAAAGATTTATTAAAAAATCCAACTATTCTAATAGCTAGTCAAAATATAAAAACAAATCTAAATCTAAAAAATAAAGGTTTAGAACCGGTTTCAACCATGAACCGCTGCTAAAGCTCCCTCCCCTTCCCGCGTGTATTTTTGGCCGAAAATGGATGAAATTTGTGACCTGTAGAACCGGTTTGTGAGTGAAACCGGTTCTAAAGAGCCAGTAGCACCGGTTGGAGCTACAAACCGGTGCTAAAGGTCCATCCTATATATATACCAGCACTTAGCGTCAGTTCCGCCCACCGCTTCAGATCGAACCACGCCGCCAGGCTGCTGCACTGCCTCGCCGTCGCCGTCCACGTCGTCGTCGCCGTCCATGCCGCCAGGAGCCGCCCACACTCCTCGCCGACGGCCGCCACCGGAGCCGCCCCCGCCCGCACCGTTCAAGCCGCCCCCGCCCCCGCCGTTCAAGCCATCGCCGCCGTCCAGCGTCCGGTGACCCCTCCCCTACTCCCCCTCCCCTCCTCCTCTATGTTCATATTCTGCTCAGGAATGCTAGGATTGCCATGTGCAATTGATAGGTTGTGTGCAATAATCTATGCCGCCATGTGATTTTTTGAAGTGAAATTGGTGTTGATTATTTCTAGGATTATTGGTGTTGAAATTGTTGAAATTGCTAGGATTATTTTGTGTATTGCCAAAACAGAGAGATAGTTAGATGGTGCTTTGTTCTTTGAAGTGAAATTGGTCGTGGCTTTAGAGAGAATTTGATGGTGCAAGCTATAGTGTAAATTAGGGTTCCACAAGTTTGTATGTTTTCAGAGAACACAAGTAAAAAGAAAGTGGAGAATTTTTTTTGTTAAACCAAAAATTGATAGAACAGACATTCTTGATCTATTTTGTTACCAATAAGGCACAATTTGTATTACTTCTCATGTTATATTTTTATAATTTTCATTATATTTTTATTACTTTGAATTAATTTTATAATTATGAACACATAGTATGTCTCATCCCAAGTGCGAGATTTGTCAAGACGACTCGGGTCGATGCAACGATCCCGTGTTTGATGAAGCAGATACATACTTCTTCATCACGCTTAGGTCCTGGTTCCAAAATGTTACGGTATGTAACTTGCACGACATGTTCTTGTTATGGTGCATGCATGCATGACTTAAGTTTATGTTTATAACGTATCATTTTTTTTCTAATTCAACTAGTGCATCCCTTGCTTTGCAAGACTTCACGTTTGTGACAAGATCAATATTCAAGATTTCGATGAAACTATTAGTAAAGAAGTTAACATTAAGACGAAACATTTCGTTTTTAAGGTTAATATCTTTAATCAACCAAATGTCACATTCTTTGGCTGTTCAAAATGTGATGCATTATGCAAGACATATGCATTTCATGATAATATGAAAATAGCATTTGATCTTGGACGTCGCCGTCGAGGATCCAATGTTTTTCGTGATGATGAAATTTCGATGGAACTAGGCGACATGATTCCAGTTCGATGTTCATGTGAGTTTGTTAAACAACAATTTTGTTACTTCTACAACTTATTTTTCTTTGCTTCCAAATGTTTGACAACTCATTTATAATTGCCAGCTTATGTTCTTGCCACGGAAGAAGTACAAGATATTTTTGTTTGTACCTTCTATAACAATGGCTTCGACCTAAGTATGAATGAACAAAATGCATTTATTGAAGTTATTAAATTGGTACCTTCGTATGCGAACTATTTAAGGGTTGGCCGTCCTTTTGGAGCATATGTGACATTTGTCCTTAAGTTGGAGGACTATATGCTTAAATGGCCTAGCCTGGTATGATTTTTATCATTCTCTCTCAGTAGCCTATATCTTCTTCAAAAAGACATTTTATTAATTATACTCATTGCTAACTATGCTACTAATATGTATGTTCTTCAACGGAAGATACCGCAAACTTGTACGCCTAAATGGATGCTGGGATTTAAAGGCGAAGTTACAATTGTTTGTGCACGGCCTTGGACAGAACCTTTCCAACATGATTACTACACTGAAAGTGGATCAGATGGTTGTGTCAAAATCAAAGCATGGTTAAAGATAGTGGTCCAGAAGAAGCCAAAACCTGGAGACAGGTTGTTCTCTATCCTCTATCGTGAAGAATATGGACTTCCTTTTTGGGTTTATTTCTTGTTACCTTCACGTGTTTGATTATATCCTATATATTAGGAGTGAATTCGAAGAATTATGTCATATATATATATATAGTAGTAGTGTATCTGAACAAATTAGGTTATCGAAGTTAAACTAGGAAAAATCTTTGTGTTGGATATAATGGCTTTCGTACTTGTTCTTATTGAAATTAAATTATATATTGTCCTATATATATATGAGATGTGATCGATATATTTAGACTATATTGTCTGTGTGTATGAGATGTTGTGAAGCATATGTACCGAGATACACATCTTGTAAGTGTATGACGCAGGAACCGCTTGATATATTCATATATTGATCATATTCATTAAATAATAAGATAACGGAGAACCTTTAATTAATAATCCAAAAACAAAACTATTAAACCCAAAAGAAAATAAAAAACGAACCCTTAAACCACGAAACCTTTAGAACCGGTTTATGTTACCAACCGGTGCTAAAGGTGCCCAAGCCCTCGCGCTGCCGTGCAACCACATGGCCTGGCTGGAGCTGGTTTAGAACCGGTTCGTGGGGAACCGGTTCTAAAGGCTTTACTCTTTAGCACCGAGCCTTTAGAACCGGTTTCAACAACCGGTTCTAAAGGCACCCTCGAACCGGTTCTAATGACCTGTTTTGCACTAGTGTATGAAGATTTAGCTATCACACCTCTTCAATGAAGATTAACATTCTTCCAAGGGTGTGAACTTTGGGATACATCTTCATATTTGACTTGTGTGGTTAATCTGTTTTGGTACGTTTACTTATTATGCTTGCTAGATTGCTTGTTGTCATATATTACCTAGTGTATTAGCTTGTTTGCTATATGTTCCCGACGTAGATTGCATATATACATAACTTATTCGTTACTTGCATATGCACACAACACCCATGCATCTTGTGAGGGGTAGGTTGTGCCATGTACAATACAAGATGCTTAGAGAGGTACTTGTGAAAATGAACCTTTTTTAAAAGCATAGATGGCTTACTTTCATAGCACAAATGCTTACTTAGTATCCTCTTCTATAGAAACAGTACTGATTAAGAGAACGGGATTATTTTTATGAACAGTTCTCCAAGCACATTTCATTATTCGGTTTGATGCATGTATGACATCAGTGGGAAACCATACATGCGTTGATGTGCGCGATCGGTGCATCGCGTTTGAGCCTATTCCAAAAGAATATACAAAAATAAAAAATAAAAATGTCTAATAGAATAATACATTTGAAAGAATAAAATTCAACTAAGATTGGAAAAGTATTCATTGGGTTTGGGGCAAAAAACCATGTGTTATTGCAAAGTTCATACATCTGACAACATTTGTGATGTTTGTTACGATATATGCTTGTCCAATTCTAAATTTTCTTACATATCCCCCACCGACAAAAAATGAAAAAAATAAAACTAATAGAAATGCAAAGAAGCGAGCACTCCTCTATTGGGTTCGCCCCATCATGAAACCTTCAGGCGGCGCTGGCTCTATTTTTTGCGGCGCTACCCGGGCAAATAGTCATGGCCCAAAAGCTCGCAGACTAAAGTTATGGCATGTGTTTATAGTCGGGGACTTGCAGATTTTTAACATGACACTGTCAATCACTAATTAGCGGGCATCTTCTCGCGCGGCTCCGCAGAGATTATTTTTGGCGTTTCTCTGGATTTGCCACGTGTCGCGTTTTTACTGTGTCTCGCGCGAAACAACAATGGTGGCTGCACGCGAACTCTCCTGTGGTTGCGCGTGAACCTGTGGCTGGACTGTGGCAGGGTTATGGCTGCGACTAAAAAAACTGTAGTTGTAGCTGAGAAATTGGGTTGTGGCTGTGCGAAAAACTGTGGCTGAAAAACTGGGTTGTGGCTGAATCTGTTCTTGCATTATGCGTTTAGAACGTGCCACGTGTCAATCGCGAAGAAACAAAAAATAACACTGAAACTCGCCAGAACGTGACACTTGGCGTGCTCAAAGTGCGCAAATGACCTTTACAATGGTATCCTCTAATTAGTTGCTCTGCATGACACTGTGTCCGGTACTGACGTGCGGACAATTTCCTGATTTTTTTTGGAACAAAGCAGTACCACATGAGTTACTCTCATGATAACAGGAGTCTGTGGAGATGAACACCATACCCATACGACCACACTACAAAAATTCTAGCCTAATGATAGGAAGCGAACGTTCGCTCTAGGAGATGGCAAAAGCGAACGATTTACATGGCAACCACAGTACAAACGCATGGCAATTCAAAGCATACGATTGCCATAAAAACTTAAAAACGCAGCAAGTTGTCATGCGTTTGTACTGCAGTTGCCATAAAAACGTTCGCGCTTGTCATGTCCTAGAGTGAACGTTCGCTCTAAATTGTCATCCAAATTCTAAACCAACGAGGTTTTAGGGGTTCTTACAGACTTTTTCCTTAATTCTCTTTCGCCGCACTACCTCTCCAATTGCACCGTAAAATTCCGCGAAGCCACGGAACCTCACGCGATTCCTTGAGCAGTAATAAACGCACGGCGTAACTGCTTCCAACTTGAATTCACCTTCTTACTACCATTTGCATGGCACCGTTGGTGCGTCCTTGCAGAAAATGATACGACGACAGTTCTCACGGTTGCCCTACCTGGACAACTCATATGTGGACCATTGCTTAGCAGCTGCACATGGCGGCAACATGGCCCAATCATTCCAGCCTTCTTCGGATCGCTCACCAAATTAACAACCTGGCGTCTCCAAACAAACCTTTGCCAGTACATGAGTACTTGCAATTAAAAATTGCCTTCAAATTCTCCTTCAGAAAACAGACTGCCTGCCTATTTGGTATTAGTAGGTTTCTACAGCCATTGCATTGCTCGAAATTGGCTGATGCTCGAAGATCTTAGTCGTTTTTTCTCCTCAGACAGCGTGTTCTTGTGACACAATGGTTTGAGTAATTGAGGTTTTTCTTGTCACACATGCATCAAATCAAATGGTCCTTCATACGGCAAATTGGACGTTGAAGAGGGTTAATTTTGCACGTAGTAGTTTCATTTGTATACCGTTGTTTTATGAGCACGAAATTTGAGCATCCCAGGGAGATAGAGATGTTAGGAGCATCAAACCGATATTAGGAGCTGGAAAGAATCAAATAAATGGTCTCATTCATAGAAGAACGAAAATGAGTACATGATCACCACCACAAAGAATGGCACACACACACACCACACGCCTCCCACACCACCGCGACCCATCATACATACACGCACGCTCGCGCCCAAACACCTCACATATCAAGACACGAACACACGCACGCACGCACGCACGCACACCAAGAGGAGGAACAGGTAAACCAAAGACGGCCGGACGGACGGATCTAGCAGACGAGGTATCCGAAGGCGGCGGCGGCGAAGGAGGCCGCCGCGAGCGGCACGGTGGCGCCGGCATCGGAGGCGGGCGCGGGGGCCGGGGCCTCGGCGGCGGCCGCGGTGGCGACGAGCGCGGCGGCCATGGCGACGACGGCGACGAGCTTCATCCTGAGGCCGGCCATTTGGCGGATTGGTTCTTTTCTTGGTTGCGGGAAGGGGGGTTTTTTATTTGTTTATTCGGCTGTGAGATCTCTCTAGGGGGAAGCTAGAGAGATGCTGCACACGGAGAGCGGCGGGTTGGAGGTGGGAGGGAGAGGCGAGCGGCCGGGGAGGGTTTTATAGCGGCTCTGGAGGGAGGTTGCTTAGGGTGGTGGGAGAGAAGGGTACGGCTGGCCGGGTGTTGCGTTGTGGGCGTGGCGCGTTTGGTGGGGGCGCGGCTGGTCGGTCGGTCAGGCTGGCGTTACGGCGGTTAGGCGGACGGGATCCTCTCTGACCGAGCCCAGCCGTTAGAGCTGGAGCGCGTCTCCAGGAGGGCGTGTACGTGTGGTTGCTCCGCATTCATCAACGTGCGCGCCGCGCTTCCATGCTTCTTCCTCGGATTCAATGCGTCCTCTTTCATCTAACGTTGAAATAAGAGAAGCAACGATTCGGTGCCCGGGTGCATTTGCATCCGGAAAGACTAAATTTTTTTAAATAAATATAAAAATAACTCAAAAAATTCAAAATAATTTTGTGGCGGAAGATGCTTATGTGCGAGATGTTTCTGCATATTTGAGAAAAGTTTGGACTTCTGAAGAGCGCGCGACAAAAAAGACAAATTTGCAGTTTCTTGATAAGACACTGTTCATGCACTATTTCGGGTTGAATTTGTCTTTTTTGCCGCGCGCTCTCTAGAAGTCCAAACTTCTCCAAAATTTGCAGAAACATCTCACATATAATCATCTTTCACCACCAAAAAATTTGAAATTTTTTAAACTTTTTTCAAATGTATTTTTGAGGATCTTTTGCGCAGGAGTAGATGAGCCTGAGCTCATCTTTGAATTTCCCTGAAATAAGCTTTTTTCTCTATTAACTCGTAGTATAAGATTTGATGGTTAGCACGTCTATATCAAAGATATATTTTGATGAAAAGCGCCACATTTATATTCATGATAGAGTTAATATCATGGTAAGACTATTTTTTCTCACAAAACATCCTGATGTAAGTGCATTAGAACATCTTTAACCGGTTCACTAGAGGAGTAAAATGCCGGTTTTATTCGTCTAAACTGCACCTAATAGATCCCCTAAATCATAGGAGTATAAAAGATTAAAAAAATTACTCCTCCGCCACTCCAACCCTTAAATTTACTCATCCACTTGATCACGGAGTAAATTTTTTAGCCTTCTAAGAATGTGTCGTCCCTAGTCCGCGGTCACCTATTGCATCTCCCCCCCCCCCCCCCTCGGTGACCACCCGCAGCATCGGCCACCCCCTTCCCCAATGACTTCATTGGTGACCTCGCCGGCGATCACACCGACGACCTCATCATGCCTCTATAATCTCTGTCGTGGTAAACTCGTGCTTCATCTTGATCAAATGATCTCTTTTTAATTGCTTGCTTTTATTTTATTTGCGATTTAATTTTCCATAAACTCGTGCTTTTAATCCTTGTAACTAGCAAGAATAGTGGGATTGACATCCTCACAATTTCTGCTGGAGGCCAATGTAGTTTGTATTTGTGAGTTGTAACACCCTAAAAATCAGTAACAGTAATCACTACAGTGATTCCACTGTTAGTGATCATTACTGTTAATGATCAAGCCTTGATCACCTTTGATCATAGCTCTTTGAAATTCCAACCATGATAAAATTTTCAAATAAAAGTGGATGATAAAACTTTTTTCCAAGAGTTGTGGATGCCAGTCAATCAACAGGATCAGGGTTAAACCAAGTCAACTCCTAGCCATTTGAATAATTACAAGTCAATGTTAATGATGGAACCAATGTTGTGAGGTTATCACAATTGTTTTAAAAATTAATATAAAAATGGAAGTCATAGTTAAACCAAAGTTAATGAAACATATTAATTAAAATGCCTAGCAATATTAGGTGATGATAATATAGCAATGGTTGTTTTATTAAAATGGTATAGTAATAGTATGAAATAAAAACAGTAACTAGAGGATTATTATATTGCCATGGAAAAATAATAAATAAATGGAAATCATAGTTCAACCAAAAATGATGGAACCTATTTATAAAATGCCTAACAATTATTAGTCCATGATTAATATATCACTGGATATTTTGTTAAAGTGATTCAGGAGTATTATGAAATAAAGACAATATCTTGAAAATTATTAAAATTGCCATAATAATTTTAATAAACTTGTGGAAATTTTAAATGCACTAAAAATTGTTGAACCAGTTTTATAAAAAGCCTAATAATTGGTAAGCCATAACAAAAGTGTATTGGGGAATTATTAGTTGTTTAAATAAACGAAACAATTTAAAAACAGTACCAAAGTAGCCCATTTTAATTATTAAATAATTATAGAAAATGCAAATGATTTTATATTTGATCCAAATCTTTTGTGGCATCTTTGTATGATGTAACCATAATATTAGAATTGATTGGAATTTTTATAAAAATCATTTTGATGACCAATTAGATATTAACAACAAAAAAAGAAAAAAAATGCAAACCTAAACTATCGCCCTGGGCGCTAGCCCCCCTGGCCCAGCCGGCCCACCCCGGACGCCTTCCACCCCCACCTACTCCCATCCCTTCCCCACGTGCTCCCCACTGTGGCGCCATGGCCATGGCAGAGGGCCATGCCGCGCCGGCCCCCTCCTACCTGCTTCCCCCCTCCCTCACCCGCCCCCCCCTCTGGATAAGGCCGCCCCCAGGCCCTCCCCAAACCCTAGTTCCCCCCCCACCCACCCCTCCTCCTCCTCTACCTTGGCCGCCCGACGCGGTAGTCTCCGCCATGGCCGAGCTTCGACCCCCCCCCCCCTGCTGCGAGTTGTGTGTGGCCGTCTAGGAGCTGCGGGAAGGGGCCTGCTTCGTCATCCTCGACGCGCGCGAGGAGGGGCGCCCTCGAGCTGACGCGTCCGACGAATCCCCTCGTCGGCCCCCGCCACTTCTCACCGTGATGAGCTCCACCCCGAGCCCTCCGGTCTCCACCGAGTCCTCCCCGAGCCCCTGGCCACCCTGCTTCCACTGTGAGCTCCATTCCCACCCCACGCCTCCCTTCCCCCCCATTGGAACCCGTCGAGTCGCCACTTCCTCCGTGCTCGCATCGCCATTACGGCACCTCGCCCGAGCGGCTCTGCCCCGCGCCCTGGCGGCGCCACGGGCTTGGCCGGCCGCCCCTGTGGTCGCGCCCTCACCTCGTTCCCCCCCCCCCCACCGGGTTGGCCTCACCGGCGAGCCACGGACCGCCGCCTCCTGGCCAGAGGCCACGGCCATGGCCGGTGTTCGTGGTAGTCTAACTACCACTGCCATGTGGGGCCCTCACCACTCTAATTAGATTAAGTTAATAAAACGGTTAACTAAACCCCATCTATGATTGACTTGTGGGCCATATACCCCTTAAACCATTAACAGATTAAATGAAATGCAAATAACCCCCTGTTTAGCCCCTGTGCAAATGACATGTGGGACCCCCAGCCTGTTAGTTAATAAAATTAGATTATTATTATGTGTCTCAATGACAGTGGGACCCCACTGGTTAATTAGATTTAATTAAAGGAATTATTAAAATGTGAGGCTGACATGTGGAGCCCACATGTCAGCACTGTTGTGGATAAGGTTCTGGATAAGGTTGGATTTTATTAATAAAAGAAAATCAGAAAATCCTTTTTAAATGATTTAAAAAGCTTTGAAAAATCATATAAAATAAACCGTAACTCAGATCAAAATACTTTATACATAAAAGTTGATCAGAAAAATGTAACGGATACGAATACGCTATCCGTATGTCAACCACCCCCCTCTAACTTACCGAACATCGACATTCCCCCCCTCCGGGCCGTCTGTCGATAATTCCCGGTACCGATAAAAATTTTCCGGATCAAAATACTTTGTATACGAAAGTTACTCAGAACGGATCCACGATTACGAATACGTTACTCATACTCCCACCACACCCCTCTAACACAACGATCATCGACATTCCCCCTCCGGACCATTTGTCCGATGATTGTCCGATACCGTTAAAGTACCCGGATGAATTTATTCCGAACACGAATGTTGTTCGGAATAGATCAACTAACCCGGATACACCACCCACACATGTGTCGGATGTCCACGACACCTCCGGCATGATATCTCCCCCCCCTTCGGACACCTTGTCCGATAATCACCCGGAGCCGGTATTTCATCCCCGGATGAATTCCCGCTCCGAGTATCGTGCATTGCACTGCGTTAGAACACCGTTAACATTTCATCTGTAGTGACATGCATCTGTTTGTATATGTTTGCCGTGTATTTACTGTTTCTTCCACCCCCCCCCTTATTCTCCGGTAGACCCCGACGCTGCCGCCTACTACACCGTTGCTGAGTACGACTACTTCGTCGACGACCCTACCCCTACCGTTGAGCTTCCAGGCAAGCAGAGCCATTCTCTTCCCCAGATATCGCCTATCTTTCCGTACATTATCTTGCACTAGGCATTGTTACTGTTGCTGCTACGTTGCTTACCTATTCAATTGCATAACTGAAGGGTTCGTTGCATAGAAAACAAAAAAATTTCCTACGATTGCAACTGCCAAGATCACATCTAGGAGATAACTTGTAACGGTTTGAGAAGGACTCACCCTCGAAGACCAAATACTTTAACGAGAACTATTCTCGTGGGTGATGTAGTCGAACACTCGCCGACCTCAAGGTCGTGATGAAGACTTGACGCCACGAACGGGTAGCGTCTCCGTAGTCGGTCACACGTACAGATCAACGACGACCTCCGCCCCTTGCTCCAGTTGGGCAGCGGAAGTAGTGGATCCTCGGGAACTTCAGCAGCACTACAACATAGTGGTGGTGGTGGTAGAGAAGATCTTGAGCAGGGCTTCGCCTAAGCACCGTACTCGTGAAACTGGATCAGCTAGCAAGGGGAGGAAGATGCCAACCAAAGGGCATATGAGAAAGCGATGGAATGAGATGTGTGAGGACCTCCACCCATCTATATATAGGAGGGGGAGGCAGCCCCCAAGGGGTAGCACGCCCCAAGAGGTGCCCCCACATCTCCCTTCATCATGTGGGTGGACTCTCCACTCTCAAAAACAAAGGGTCACACATTATTCCCATAACTTCCATAATTCTCCACTCAAAATTCCAAGAGTTTATCACATTAAAACACTTTTAATTATCTTGTTTAATGTCACTCAAATTAATGAACACTTCATTCAATGAGTACTTCATTGATGAACACTTCATTCAATGAACACATTAACAATTATCCCCTTGCACTATTTTGATATACCGAAACTATTCCAGCAGTTTTATCAAAACAGTCCATGTGTTGTCCAGTATATTCTCCAACGTTCCGTATCCACTCAAACGCGTCAATGAATCCTTAAGTGTGTCACCCTACGGTTCGTGAATAAAATGGACATGACAGAGACTCTTCTCTGATCAATAGTCATCAGCGGGATCTGGAGATCCATGATGACTCCCACTTACTCAACGATGAACTAGTGATCGTGTGAACCAAAAACTCCGTAACCAATTCCTTTTGTCTCGCGATATTTTACTTGTCCGAGATCCGATCATTTGGTATCATCCATACCTAGTTCGATCTCGTTACCGACAAGTACTCTTTACTCGTTCCGTGATATAACATCCTCGTGAGCCAGTCACGTGCTTGCAAGCGATGTCAATGTGATATCACCGAGAGGGCCCAGAGTATATCTCTCCGTCATCTGGATGGACAAATCCCACTCTTGATCCACGAGCCTCAACTAACACTTTCCAAGTACCCAACGACACCTTTATAATCACCCTGTTACGGTGTGACGTTTGATGGAATCAAAGTACTCTTCCGGTGTCAGTGATTGACATGATCTCATGGTCTAAGGATTAGGGTTACTTCGTGAAAGTTTGATACAGCAATAGAAAGTTTGATGACATGATCGTATTGCTATAACTACTGTGGGTGTATGTTCATCACATCATTCTCCAATGATATGACCTTGTTATTAACGACATCCAATGTCAATGATCAGGAAACCTTGATCATCCGTTAATCGACAAGCTAGTATAAAGAGAGACATTACTAGGAACCTTTTCTTTGTTTATTAAACACACATGTATTAACGTTTCCGGTTAACACAATTATAGCATGAAAATAAACATTTATCATAAACATGGAATAAGATAATAACCACTTTATTATTGCCTCTCGGGCATATTCCCTTTAGTCTCCCACTTGCACTAGAGTCAATAATCTAGTTTGGTACTTGCGCATCCAACACCTATGGCATTCAGGTGTTATCCATACGCATTGCTAGTGGTAAACCTAATATCCAGATCTGACACTTCAGGTCTGTGTGTATTTGCATTTCTTTGCGTCTCTACGCATCACTCATTCACCAATGAGATGGCATTGCATAAATTTGGTCCTCCGGTGAGACCTTAGTCCCTTGAGCTCAAAACATGTTGAATCTATTGTCGTACAATAGATCTTCATAGTATTAGCTCGCTTGGAACTACACCTAGTTTGTCAAACAAACTTCTTGACACAAATGCCCTCCTTTGCTGCTGCTAGAGCAGTCATATACTTAGCCTTTCGTTGTAGTATTCGTTATAATGTCTTAACTTTGGAACTCATCCAAATCCATTTGGAACTATTCCAAATCTATCATGGAACTTTCTTCCATTACATTTTGCCACCTTAACATACTGCCAAAATTGAGATAAATTTAGATTGTATCTTGCGACAAAACTAGTATCAATGTAACACTTTACAATGAACTATTGTCCAACATACATAATATATATTCTTAGTCCTTCCAAAGCACGTAAGGATATCTTTACTATTGTCCAATGATCATCTTATGAATCATTTTGGTATATGCTCATAACATTTAGAGCATAGGACATTCTGGAATTGTACATATCATGGTGTACATGATTGATCAAATCATTCATGTGATTTTACTCACCAAGTGTCAAAACACTTGAATCTCGTTTCAACCTTTTCCATGCGGCAAGAACCTTTCTCGTCGTTTCCATATTGAACTTATTCAATATTTCATATATGTACTTCGGCCCAACCATATTAGCACCTCAATCTATCTATATAGACCATATTAGCCCAATATACTGGTTTTTCCCAAATCTTCCATTAAAATCAAATTTTCAATGAAACTTCACCCGTGTCAATAAAAGATACATCATTTCCAATCAACAATATGTCTTCTACATAATGTATTAGAAATATGTCTCAGCACTCCCACTTAATTTCTTGCAAAAGCAAGCATCTTCACCGTCTCTGATGAAACTAAACGTTTTAACAATTTCATCATGATGAAGATTCCAACTCCGCGAATGCTTATTTCAACCATTGAAATTTGCATGCTATTTTAGCATCCTTTGAATTAACAGAACCCTTTGGACCGTGTCCTGTACACGTCCTAGGTAACCATTCTATTAGAAGAACGTTGTTCCGTTTGTTCAACTACCATATACAAAAACTAGCATATGTAGTGATTGCTACAATAATCCGTCCAGACTAAATATCGTTATGAAAGATCAAATCTTGTCATAGCCAACTCTTTGAACATAATCGTAAACCATTTTAACGATATGTCGAATATTTCATAGATGTGAGAACATCCACGTCTGTTTCTTTATAGATCCAAACACGGTATCTAGAGGGTCTTCCAAGTTCAGAAACTTGGTTTCTCGTGTATGGAACTATCACGGATTTTATAGCTTCTAGCCATTTTGACGGAGTCAGGGCCCATCATTGCTTCTTTGCATGTAGTCGGTCCATTATTATCAAATAACAATGATTCAATCTCAAATCTTACTATTTGATCGATTATCCGAACTACGCAGTTCAATAGGAACTTAGATCGCCGTGACCACAACCTTTGGGACACGGGAGCCAAGAGCATTGCGGCCGCTTCCGGGACACTTTCCGGCGCTGCGCCACTTAGCACATAAAGCTTAGGTTCAACAACCTAATCGAAGTTCTACTGTCCTCCCACTTAACTTTTCGCAAAAATTCCTTCTCAAGAAACTTGATGCTCTTAGCCACAAAAAACTTTTGTCTTTAGTGTTATGGAGGAATACCCAACGGTTACTTTGGGATAACCTACAAAGACGTACTTTATCCGACTTTGGTTGTAAACATTTTACATATGCCTTGCATACCAAAATTTAAGAAAAGACAAATTGGGTTTTATCCCATTCCATAACTCATATGGTGTCATTTCAACGGATCTCGATGGCGCTCTTTTCAGTGAAAAGCGGTAGTCTCTAAAGCTTAATCCTTAAAATATAATGGCAATTTTTATAAATAACACCTTTGATCCTTACCATGTCAAACATGGTTTGATTACATCTCTCGAACACTCCATACTCCTATGGTGTTTCGGGAAATGCAAGTTTTTGGAACGATTCCTAAACTCTCAGGCATTTGCTAAACTTTTAACTCAAAAATCTTGTTTTATGATCCAATCATAAACTCTTATTTTCTCGTTACAATGATTTTCACTTCATCTTGAAATTTATTTGAACATTTTCAAACATTTCATACTTCTTCCTTATCAAGTAAATATACACATATATCCACTCAAAACCTCGGTTAAAATATATGAAGTTATAAGACCCACCACACACGGCTACACATAATGAACTATACACATCAACATGTATAATGTCCAATAAGTTAGTTGTCCGTCCTTCTTTGCCTATGAACGGAGTTTCAATCATTTCTAGGAAATTCTTACAAGCGTCAGTTGATTCAAAATCAAAAGACTCCAAAATTCCACCAACATGGAGTTTCTTCATGTTATCTTTCCAATATGATTTAAATGGTGTTTCAATCATCTCTAGAAATTTCTCACAACCGTCAATTGATTCAAAATCAAAAGACTCAAAAATTCCATCACCATGGAGTTTCTTCATGTGTTTCTTTCCAATATGATTCAAACGGTGGTGTCACTCATAAGTGATCTTCTAATCATTTGTCTTGCGACATGTTTAGCATCAGTTATTATGGATGTGATTTCTCCAACAAGATTTATAGAGTTCATCCATCTTCTATGAATATGGTGATAATTTGAACAACTATTGTTCGTATAACACCAGAACAGAATAACAATTATTCAAATAAATCTTGAAGGCTAGGTTTAATTCCAACGATAAACACAATAACACTTTATTTTGTTCTTGATGAGAATCATCCCATATTCATTTGCTAGTTACTCAGGCCATTGCAACTCTTGTATTGCGTTGTTCCGTATGACACTTCATACCAACCAATCAGTATCCAATACTCAAGAATCACACTGTTTAACAAGCAATGAATATACCCATAACATGTATATCATCTATATACCCGAGCTGGACATTTCCAGTCTTTTCCTTTTTCTTTTCGCCAAAATATTTTTCAGATCCTCTTTCAGCAATTCCTTTCCTTTTTAGAAGAATTTATCAACATCACTTGTGGCACCATTCAAATGACACATAATCCAAAGTGTGTTAGTCAAATACTAACACCCTTTAATTCTCACTTTGATGTAGATCACCGTCATCAAATGTTTGGTGTTCTTCCAAATTCCATTCTTTAGTAATCTTATAGTGTAGTAAACATTTTACCTACATCTTCCATTCATCCTATCATGACAACTTTCATGACAAAACTACCATAGCTCATTGGGACAAACTATGAGTACAATATTAGTTCCCAAAACCTTTTTGGGAGATTAGGACACATAGTGTCTCCAACCTTCACAAATTCTCATACAATATGAGAACATGTTTCTTACTAAATTTTACTCTATCACATTGCAGCTAAATTTGTTTCAGATATCGCTATATCTTCCACACATGATAGTTTCTGAAACAATCCTTTCAGCTCCTAGATAACCTTGATAATAACAAACAACATTTGAATATCAAGGATCATGGAGGCAAGTGTGATACTTAGACACTAACACTGGAATTGTTACTCTCGATTTAATACACATTATTAAACTTCATGGAGTAAGCAAGGTTTGCTAAAGTTTGCAATAAGACTTTAAACTTTAGATTGACACTCAAACAATACGGTACCAGTCCGTAAAGTTAAATATCCAGAATTCTATAGTTCTATTATCTCAATTATAGCTAAGCGCAAAGGTAGTAAACAAATGCCAATGACTACAACGAACTATGCAAATTCACTTTGATTTAGTTCATGATAAAATGAGTTTATCTAACTCCCACTCAAAAACAACATCCCTCGAGTCGTCTTTGGTGATTACACGAACCAAATTCACTACACCACGACCGATCATCACGTGAGGCGGTGTAGCTGCAATGGCGAGCATCTCAATATGGTTCATCATATCATCCATATGACTCGTGCTTAACCTTTCGGTCCATGTTCCGAGGCCATGTCTGTACATGCTAGGCTCGCCAAGTAGAACCTTAGTATTTGCATGTGTTTCAAGGCCATGTCTGTACATGCTAGGCTTGAAAACACCCGTTGTATGCGAACGTAGAGTCTATCACACCCGATCATCACGTGGTGTCTCGAAACGACGAACTTTCTTAACGGTGCATACTAAGGAAGAACATATAATGATCCTTGATATTAAGTGAGAGGGATCATCTTATAATGCTACCGCAGCGATCATGATCGTAACTAAGCAAAATAAGATGCATAAAAGGATAAACATCACATGCATGGATAATGTGATATGATATGGTCCTTCTCGCAATAGATCTCCATCTTTGTGCGTCTTGGTATGATCTCCATCATGCCACCGGCGCGGCACCAAGGTCCATGGCGCCACCACCATGGTCGTCCTTCTCCATTACAATATATCTCATGGATATATCTACAGCACGCAGGCCTTAAAAAGGAAAAACACAACCATATGGCTCCTGCCGGTTGTTTACAATAAATCTCATTTCATACAACAATTTTGTAAAAATGACCATATCACATCACATGCCCTGCAAAAACAAGTTAGACGCTTCTAAATTATCTTTGCAAATTTTACGTGGTTTTGGGCTTCCTAGGAAAGAACCGATCTTACCTACGGACAAGAACCACAACGTTGATTCGCTAGTTGTTTCTTTTCATTCCTTTCCAGGGCCCTCCGTTGCAAATGACATATCACTAATGTTAGAGAAACTGACACCCCCAAAGCCACTTTATACGGTACAAGCCGTATGTCAAGCGTGACACGCAATCTGCGCTTAGGGCCGCTTCAATCCAACATTGCCGCAATATGAACAAGTGCACAAAAGAGGGTAACAACTAGAGGATCAACGCCCACATCTCTATGTGTTCTAACCGTACAAAGAATCTACGCATAGACGAGGCTCTGATACCACTGAAGGGTTCGTTGCATAGAAAACAAATTTTTTTCCTACGATTGCAACTGCCAAGATCACATCTAGGAGATAACTTGTAACGGTTTGAGAAGGACTCACCCTCGAAGACCAAAAACTTTAACGAGAACTATTCTCGTGGGTGATGTAGTCGAACACTCGCCGACCTCAAGGTCGTGATGAAGACTTGACGCCACGAACGGGTAGCGTCTCCGTAGTCGGTCACACGTACAGATCAACGACGACCTCCGCCCCTTGCTCCAGTTGGTCAGCGGAAGTAGTGGATCCTCGGGAACTTCAGCAGCACTACAACATAGTGGTGGTGGTGGTAGAGAAGATCTTGAGCAGGGCTTCGCCTAAGCACCGTACTCGTGAAACTGGATCAGCTAGCAAGGGGAGGAAGATGTCAACCAAAGGGCATATGAGAAAGCGATGGAATGAGATGTGTGAGGACCTCCACCCATCTATATATAGGAGGGGGAGGCAGCCCCCAAGGGGTAGCACGCCCCAAGAGGTGCCCCCACCTCTCCCTTCATCATGTGGGTGGACTCTCCACTCACAAAAACAAAGGGTCACACATTATTCCCATAACTTCCATAATTCTCCACTCAAAAATCCAAGAGTTTATCACATTAAAACACTTTTAATTATCTTGTTTAATGTCACTCAAATTAATGAACACTTCATTCAATGAGTACTTCATTGATGAACACTTCATTCAATGAACACATTAACAATTATCCCCTTGCACTATTTTGATATACCGAAACTATTCCAGCAGTTTTATCAAAACAGTCCATGTGATGTCCAGTATATTCTCCGGCGTTCCGTATCCACTCAAACGCGTCAACGAATCCTTAAGTGTGTCACCCTACGGTTCGTGAATAAAATGGACATGACAGAGACTCTTCTCTGATCAATAATCATCAGCGGGATCTGGAGATCCATGATGACTCCCACTTACTCAACGATGAACTAGTGATCGTGTGAACCAAAAACTCCGTAACCAATTCCTTTTGTCTCGCGATATTTTACTTGTCCGAGATCCGATCATTTGGTATCATCCATACCTAGTTCGATCTCGTTACCGACAAGTACTCTTTACTCGTTCCGTGATATAACATCCTCGTGAGCCAGTCACGTGCTTGCAAGCGATGTCAATGTGATATCACCGAGAGGGCCCAGAGTATATCTCTCCGTCATCTGGATCGACAAATCCCACTCTTGATCCACGAGCCTCAACTAACACTTTCCAAGTACCCAACGACACCTTTATAATCACCCTGTTACGGTGTGACGTTTGATGGAATCAAAGTACTCTTCCGGTGTCAGTGATTGACATGATCTCATGGTCTAAGGATTAGGGTTACTTCGTGAAAGTTTGATACAGCAATAGAAAGTTTGATGACATGATCGTATTGCTATAACTACTGTGGGTGTATGTTCATCACATCATTCTCCAATGATATGACCTTGTTATTAACGACATCCAATGTCAATGATCAGGAAACCTTGATCATCCGTTAATCGACAAGCTAGTATAAAGAGAGACATTACTAGGAACCTTTTCTTTGTTTATTAAACACACATGTATTAACGTTTTCGGTTAACACAATTATAGCATGAAAATAAACATTTATCATAAACATGGAATAAGATAATAACCACTTTATTATTGCCTCTCGGGCATATTCCCTTCAATAACCTGTCATTGTCGCCCCTTGATGTGCCTTCCTTTATCCTATGCTGCCTATTATTATTATACATTATTCAGCAGTGAGCCCTGCGCATTGTTAGCTAGGATTAGATAGAGGGCCGTGATCACTCAGGGGAGTGAACGCGGGTACAAATATTATAACTGCACAAGTACGGTACAAAGCAGACACCGCCAAAGGCCCCTATCTGGGTTATGCCTAGTCACCTCAAGTGTGAGCTATCAAGGAGTAATCCTTGTACTCCACTCGAGGCTGACTTTGTCTTACCGCCTTAGGGTCCTGAACAACGGTTGTCATTCAGGTAAGAAGTCGGGCGACCCAACGGTGCCCGCGAGAGGTATTGCGACGGGACGACAGGGAGGGTACGGCCAGTGTACCGGTGTGCTTGGCCCATGATCGTTGGCCGCGAGAGTTACCAAACTACGAAAGTCGAGCTCCACCAGGAGCACACGCGAGACAAGGTAAGGAGACGGTTCACCTTGTTGGTAACCGCAGTGACTTGGTGGGACGACGGGGCAGGCACCGATGTACTGGTGGTCCTGGCTGCTGTTGTTGTCCGCGGGTCGGTTAAGTCGAGGCAACGATAACGGTTGTCACGCAGGTTAATTAAAATGCTAAATGGTTCAGTGAATGTCTTGAGTTGGCTATATGTCATGTACGCACTACCTACCCGTGGGAATTATGAGTTATGGGCTCCTCTGCTTCGTAGTGTCGTCCGAGGACTCTTCAGACGTCGGCAGTACTGCTGGCTGATTGCCGGGAAGCGGTGTTGTCTTATTTGCTCGCGCGGTGATGTCTTATTCGGATTTGCTTCAACTTCACCGGCCAGCCACGCACCGTGCAGGAGTACGTTCGGGTTGGGGTCCAAGGCCCGGCGTACTTAGGATTTAGACCGGCGGATGGCCTCTCTGTTGAGTTTGAAAGATGGGATATGAAGTGTCGGATAGCCTCGGTGGAGCATTCCCTAACAAGGTTCCCGCCACCCTGGAGATCCGTGCGTGTAGCGTAACACAAGTGCACCCTTGCAGGGAAGATTAATCTATTCGAATAGCCGTGTCCACGGTAACAGGACGCTTTATGCTAAAGCTGGATCTTACCACTAGAAACTATTATTATTAAACTGTATGGTTCCGGGTTTTCTTCCTCGCGGGGATGTCGAGGAGGTGAACTCGGAGGCATTGCTAATTATTACAACTTATTATTATAAAATGCTGCAGCAACTTCTGCTGCATTGTTACTTTGTGCTTTATATAAACTGTTGGCTGATTCTTACCTCATGCTGTAAGACATCGTCGGAAGATGCTAGTCTTCGTTAGGCCTAGCTTCTTACCCTTGCTCTGGATTTCTGTCTTTCAGTCCACTACATACAACCTTTTCTTTCCCTTGATACAATGCATAATGCTTAGTAGCGGACGTAAGACTCGCGGGTATACTAGATACTCACCTGCTTTATTTCCTTTACTGTTTTGCCTGATCGGCCGCTGCAGCCGACGTTGGAGCCCAGGAGCAGGAGTACCCCGGAGGCGCCTAATACGACATCGAGTTCCCCGTTGACCAGGAGTAGTTCGGTGGATCCCAGGCAGGAGGCCTCGCCTTTTCGATCTGTATCTCTGATGTGATTTGTGCTAGCCTTCTTAAGGCAAAACTTGACTAACTATGTCTGTACTCAGATATTATGGCTTGTACGACTTATGTATTCGGGTCCGCGTGACCCCCTCTATTGTACCATATTTGTTTATCCTTTTATGTTTAGTGTTGTGCTGTGATATTATCACCGTGGCACCCTAATCTCAGCCGTGTACCCTGCGTGTATGATTACTGTACACGGATTGATTTTGGGGGCGTCACAAGTTGGTATCAGAGCCAATTGCCTGTAGGAAGCCACCCCACCACTACTTGGTGGAAGTTGAGTCTAGACTTTGAAAAACTATTTTGCTAACTTAATATTTGGCTTACGGGCCCACATCGATGTCACTACGTGTGGTATCTTTGGTATTAGGATCTTTTTCTCCGTACCTATGCTCTAGGACTCTGCTCTCTCATCCTTGCTGGTAAAGTTTTAATAACTCTGACTTAGGTTCACGTACCTCCTTCCTTCCGGAGAGAACTGCCTTTCCGATGATCGCTGGATTCACCTGAAGATTTCGAAGATTACTCTTCGATAAATTCCCGAGAACCTACTTGTTCATCGCCTTTGCAATCCCCTGCCATCGATATGTCCGTATGGATAATTACATCCACCTCCCGATCTGGAAATCACAATTTCCTTGTACTTAAGCATCAAGTTATTCCGGTGCTTCTGTCACCCGATGCCTTGGCATTCTTTCCCCTTCTGGTTGAGTGCCCATACTCACATAAGATTCTTTGCGAACCACCCGACCTTTGGTGGATTATTATCCGACAAATCTTACATGGCTTCTTCCATGTGTCTATTGGATTCGTCGTGTGAGATACCATCCTTGCCCCTCGATGATTTGTGTTATCATCGACAACCTCCCTTGACTCTCTTCCTGTACAACTTGGTCGTGTATATCGTGCTCTGCTTTCCCTTGGGAAAGATATACACCTGATACTTGTGTATCATCACATTTTCCTTTCCATTGGTCTGTTTAATCTTTCCTTTAATATAAATTATCTGGACAGTGATAATTCCATGCTTATGTAAACACTTTGGTGTGCTACATTGTCTGTACAACTAGTTACGATTGTTGATGACTTTTCGGTGACCACCGATGGACGAGAACTTTGCGAATTGGTCCGCCTCGTCTTAACGAGCAGGAAAATGGTTCTCTTCGTCCCTCGCCCTTGGCACTGATGTTGTTGCCGACATAGTTTACAATTTGATCTCCGTCATACCCTTCCAACTTGATCGCATTGAATGTCACCACCCTGGTTCAATGGGGCCCATAACCCACAGTTCCACAGGACCGAAACCTGACTCTTGTCCTCTACCTTGTGATATTCCGTCCGATATCAGACTCAGTGCTTGTGTCTGATGATCAGGGCCCCTTTCCCATCTTCCGTCATCGGCATCGAATACGTGCCTATCCGCTTAAAACTTCTCACGGTGTACTTCCCTGAGCTTAAACTCGGAAGGACTTTGTACCCCATACCCTTGAGCAACCCCATTTGATTGATCTTGTATCGATCCGACCCCCTTAAGCTTTATCTCTTAACCTGTTCGTAAGTGCGATGAAGCCCCCGACGAAAGGATGAAAACCCATCGAGATGCACCGATGTCGTGCAGTGAAGGCCCCAACGTGAAGGATTAATTTCTTCGAGTACGACAACCAGGACCAGAAGATTTGTTAGAAGGCGAAACTGGAACCTTGCCCCTCACACTACTTTTAATTCTCGGGACGAGAATTCTTTGTAGTGGTGGAGAATTGTAACACCCTCAAAATCAGTAACAGTAATCACTACAGTGATTCCACTGTTAGTGATCATTACTGTTAATGATCAAGCCTTGATCACCTTTGATCATAGCTCTTTGAAATTCCAACCATGATAAAATTTTCAAATAAAAGTGGATGATAAAACTTTTCTCCAAGAGTTGTGGATGCCAGTCAATCAACAGGATCAGGGTTAAACCAAGTCAACTCCTAGCCATTTGAATAATCACAAGTCAATGCTAATGATGGAACCAATGTTGTGAGGTTATCACGATTGTTTTAAAAATTAATATAAAAATGGAAGTCATAGTTAAACCAAAGTTAATGAAACATATTAATTAAAATGCCTAGCAATATTAGGTGATGATAATATAGCAATGGTTGTTTTATTAAAATGGTATAGTAATAGTATGAAATAAAAACAGTAACTAGAGGATTATTATATTGCCATGGAAAAATAATAAATAAATGGAAATCATAGTTCAACCAAAAATGATGGAACCTATTTATAAAATGCCTAACAATTATTAGTCCATGATTAATATATCACTGGATATTTTGTTAAAGTGATTCAGGAGTATTATGAAATAAAGACAATATCTTGAAAATTATTAAAATTGCCATAATAATTTTAATAAACTTGTGGAAATTTTAAATGCACTAAAAATTGTTGAACCAGTTTTGTAAAAAGCCTAATAATTGGTAAGCCATAACAAAAGTGTATTGGGGAATTATTAGTTGTTTAAATAAACGAAACAATTTAAAAACAGTACCAAAGTAGCCCATTTTAATTATTAAATAATTATAGAAAATGCAAATGATTTTATATTTGATCCAAATCTTTTGTGGCATCTTTGTATGATGTAACCATAATATTAGAATTGATTGGAATTTTTATAAAAATCATTTTGATGACCAGTTAGATATTAACAAAAAAAATGCAAACCTAAACTATCGCCCTGGGCGCTAGCCCCCCTGGCCCAGCCGGCCCACCCCGGCCGCCTTCCACCCCCACCTACTCCCATCCCCTCCCCACCTGCTCCCCACTGTGGCGCCATGGCCATGGCAGAGGGCCATGCCGCGCCGGCCCCCTCCTACCTGCTTCCCCCCTCCCTCACCCGCCCCCCCTCTGGATAAGGCCGCCCCCAGGCCCTCCCCAAACCCTAGTTCCCCCCGCACCCCTCCTCCTCCTCTACCTTGGCCGCCCGACGCGGTAGTCTCCGCCATGGCCGAGCTTCGAACCCCCCCCTGCTGCGAGTTGTGTGTGGTCGTCTAGGAGCTGCGAGAAGAGGCCCGCTTCGTCATCCTCGACGCGCGCGAGGAGGGGCGCCCTCGAGCTGACGCGTCCGACGAATCCCCTCGTCGGCCCCCGCCACTTCTCACCGTGATGTGCTCCACCCCGAGCCCTCCGGTCTCCACCGAGTCCTTCCCGATCCCCTGGCCACCCTGCTTCCACTGTGAGCTCCCTTCCCACCCCACGTGTGACGCCCCCAAAATCAATCCGTGTACAGTAATCATACACGCAGGGTACACGACTGAGATTAGGGTGCCACGGTGAGAATATCACAGCACAACACTAAACACAAAAGGATAAACCAATATGTTACAATAAAGGGGGGTCACGCGGACCCGAATACATAAGTTATACAAGCCATAATATCTGAGTACAGACATATTTAGTCAAGTTTTGCCTTAAGAAGGCTAGCACAAATAACATCAGAGATACAGATCGAAAAGGCAAGGCCTCCTGCCTGGGAGCCTCCGAAACTACTCCGGGTCCTGGTCAGCGGGGGTCTCGACGTAGTAGTATCCGCCTCCGGGGTACTCCTGCTCCTGGGCTCCAACGTCGACTGCAGCGGCCGATCAGGCAAAACAGTAAAGGAAATAAAGCAGGTGAGTATCTAGTATACCCGCGAGTCTTACGTCCGCTACTAAGCATTATGCATTGTATCAACGGAAAGAAGAGGCTGTATATAGTGGACTGCAAGATAGAAATCAGAATAAGGATAAGAAGCTAGGCCTATCGAAGACTAGCATCTTCCGACGATGTCTTGCAGCATGAGGTAAGAATCAGCCAACAGTTCATATAAAGCATAAAGTAACAACGAAGCAGAAGTTGCTGCAACATTGTATAATATAAGTTGTAATGATTAACAATAATAATAATGCCCCCGAGTTCACCTCCTCGACATCCCCGCGAGGAAGAAAACCCAGAACCATACAGTTTAATAATGATAGTTTCTAGTGGTAAGATCCAGCTTCAGCATAAAGCGTCCTGTTACCGTGGACACGGCTATCGATAGATTAATCTTCCCTGCAGGGGTGCACTGGCGTGACTCTACGACGCTCGGATCTCCAGGGTGGCGGGAACCTTGTTAGGGAACGCTCCACCAAAGCTATCCGACACAAAGTAGCCCATCCTTCGGCAATCAACAGAGAGGTCATCCGCCGGACTATATCCTATGTACGCCGGGCTTTGGACCCTAACCCGACCGTACTCCTGCACGGTGCGTGACTGGCCGGTGAAGCAAAATCAAAGCAAATACAAATACACCGCTCGAGCAAGAGAAGACAACACCACTTCCCGGCAATCAGCCCGCGGTACTGCTGACGTCTGAAGACCCTCGAACGAGACTACGATGCAGGGGAGCCCACACTCCTCGTCCCACGTGTAGGTAGTGCGTACAAGCCAAAAGGCTACTCAAGACATCCGCCGAACCATTTAGCATTTTAATTAACCTGCGGGACAACCGTTATCGTTGCCTCGACTTAACCGACCCGCGGTCAACGACAGCAGTCAGGTCCACCAGTACATCGGTGCCTGCCCTGTCGTCCCACCAAGTCACTGCGGTTACCAACAAGCTGAACCGTCTCCTTACCTTGTCTCGTGTTTGCTCTTGGTAGAGCTCGACTTTCGTTGTTTGGTAACTCTCGCGAGATACGAGCAGGGGCCAAGCACGCCAGTAACGTCGGGCGTACCCTCCCTGTCGTTCCCGACGATATACCTCTCGCGGGCACCGTTGGGTCGCCCGACTTTCTTACCTTTAAGGACAACCGTTGTCCAGGACCCTATGGCGGCAAGACAAAGTCAGCCTCGGGTGGAGTACAAGGATTACTCCTGGATAGCTCACACTTGAGGTGACTAGGCATAACCCAAATAGGGGCCTTTGGTGGTGTCTGCTTTGTACCGTACCTATGCAGTTGTATATATTGTATCCGTGTTCACCCCCTGAGTGATCACGGCCCGCTATCTAGTCCTAACTAACAATGCGCAGGGTTCACTGCTGAATAATGCATAAATATAATAGGCAGCATAGGATAAAGGGGGTACATCAAGGGGCGACAAAATCAGGCTATGCAATTGAATAGGATTGTAATCGTAGCAGCACCAGTAACAATGCCTAGTGCAAGAAATGTACGGAAAGATAGGCGATATCTGGGGAAGAGAATGGCTCTGCTTGCCTGGAAGCTCGACGGTAGGGGCAGGGTCGTCGACGAAGTAGTCGTACCCGGCAGCAGTGTAGTCGGCGGTAGCAGCGGGGTCTACCGGAGATTAAGGGGGGGAGGAAACAGTAAATACACAGCAATAATATACAAACATATGCATGACATGATAGATGAAATGTTAACGGTGTTCTAACGCAGTACGATGTATCAGGCTCGGAGCGGGAATTCATCCGGGGATGAACTACCGGCTCCGGGTGATTACCGGACAGGGTGTCCGGAGGGGGAAGGGTTCATGCCGGAGGTGTCGTGGGTACCATACAAACATAAGGGGGGTGTATCCGTGTTAGTTGAACCATTCCGAACAACTTTCGTGTTCGGAATAAATTCATCCGGGTACTTTTTATCGGTACCGGGAATTATTGGCAGACAACCCGGAGGGGGGGAGTGTCGATGATCGGTGTGCTAGGGGGGGGTGGGGTAGACATACGGGTAGAGTATTCGTATTCTTTATATTTTTCTGATCAATTTTCATGTATAAAGTTTTTGAATCCGAGTTACGGTTTAAAAGTTATTGCATTACAAAGTTTTAAATCATTTAAATGATTATTTGAATTTCTTTTATTATTAAATTCCAACATTATCCAAAACATTATCCAAAACAGTGCCTGACATGTGGGACCCACATGTCAGCCTCTGTTTATATATAAAACATTTTATTTAATTTTAAATAACCCTGGACCCACATGTCATACTCAGATATAATAAAACATTTTTATTATTAAAAAAATAATTCTGACTAGGGGGGCCCATGTGTCATAGTCTAATAGTTAATCTAACAGTTTCTTTTTTTTTGTTTATTGTTAATAGGGCAGTGGCCCCACTGTCATTGGGCTGGGGTAATTAAGGGGGGGATTAGCTTAGTTGCTAACTAGGGGGTTAACCCCCATAATCTAATCCGGTTGGGGCCCACCGGCCAGGGAGACAGAGGAGGGGACGGAGCCCGTGCTCCCGCCGGCGACGAGCCACAGTACACGGCGGCGGTGACCGAGCTCACGCTACAGACCATCATTTCAAGCGAATCAAAGTGCTACGTGACCAGTGATTCAAGCCGCAGCCACCTGTGCCATCTGCGCGAACGGAGGTGAGCCAGAACGACGGCTACGTCGAGCCGAGCGGTGGTCGGAACCTGGCCGTGGGGGAAACGATGATACGAAGCGCGAATTTGAACGCAACTTGGGTCAAATCAAACGCCTGCTCACCTTGGAGCGAGTAGGGAAAGGCGGGGAGCTCGGGGGGGCTTCGGGGTGGCCGGATTTGGAGAAGCTCGCCGGCGACCGCAGTGGAGAAACGACGACGAGGAGCTCTCCACAGGCGACGGAGGCTCGATTCCTTGCCGGGGAAGACGAAGACGAGGAAGAGGCGTCGAACGGACACGGTGGCTTGGTCTCGGGAACACAGTGGCCGCGCCGGAGCGGCGGTCATGCCCACGGCCGGCTCGGGGAACGACGTAGGCGAGCGAGGAGGAGGGGGGGCGAGACCCAGGGGATTAGGGTTAGGTCAAGGGGCACGGGGGTGGGGGCGCCGCACTTGTAGGCCGCCGGGGAGGGCCTCGATGGCCGGCACGGCGACGGTGCCCGCCGTGGCACCGGCCGATGCGCGCCACGCCATGGAGGCGTACGGGAGGTGGGGGGATGAGTGGGATGGTGGGCTTGGCCGGTTGGCCTAGGGGGAAAAGGGAGAGGGGTGGGCTTTGCGCACCGGGGTAGTTTAGGTTTGCTGTTTGATTTTATTTTCCTTTTTCTTTTCTGTAATCTTCTTTTGTATTGGTTTTTTATATACCTAGGCAATTTTTATAAAATATGGGAGGTGTCCCATATTTATTGTTATATCATAGGTTAGTGCCACAAAAGATTTGGGCACTTTTAAAAGTCATTTAATATCTCAAATAAATATTAAATGAATTCAATAGGGTTTTTATCCACTGTTTAGATTTGTTTAGAATTAATTAGAGATTAATAAAATCTCCAACTTGGTGATTTATACTCCACTGAATATTAGTAATATAATAAAAGTGGAAGATGAATTTTTGGACAATGTTTATTTTCCACATGTTTTTAATATACCACCAAGGCAATTTATTTGATTTGAATTCAAAGTCAATTTGAATTGAGCTTGGCATTGCTTTGATCCAAGATGACCAAGTCCATGATCTCATTGCATTCAACATTATCAAAGGAAAATTGAGTTTGAGTTGAACCAGTTGATCAGACAAAAGTTTTGAACAGTAGAGATGAACAGTAACCGTGATTACTGTTCACTGACAGTGAGGGTGTTACAAATCTCCCCCACTACAAAGAATTCTCGTCCCGAGAATTAAAAGGTAGTGTAAGGGGTAGAGTTTTGGTTTCGTATTCTAGCGAATCTTCTGATTCCTGTTGTCCTTCTCGAAGAAGCTTATCCTTCTCGTTGACGTCTTCACTCCCATGTATCAGTGCATCTTGATGGGTTGTCATCCTTCATTCAGGGTCTTCATCGTACTTACGAATAGGCTCGGGTTAAACTCAAGGGGTCGGATCGGTACAAGGCTAATCAACCAAGATGGTCCAAGTGAATGGGGTACAAAGTATCTCACGAGTTACACTCAGGGAGATACATCGAGATAAACAAGAGAAGGCATGAGACGTTTTCAAGCGGATAGGCATGCATTCGATGCCGATGACGGATGATGGACAGGGGTTCAGAGCATTAGGCATAAGCATGATATCGGGCCAAATATCGCAAGGTAGATGACAAGGGTCAGGTTTCGATCCTGTGGAACTGTGGGTTATGGGCCCACATTGGATAAGATGGGTGGAGACAAACAATGCGATCAATTTGCAAGGTAAGTCAGAGAACAGCTTGTTAGCTAAGTTGGCAACAACGTCGGTACCAAGGGCGAGGGACAAAGAGAACCATTTTCCTGCTCGTTAAGACGAGGTGGACCAGTAGGCAAAGTTCTCATCCATCGAGGGATGCCGAAAGGTTATCAACAATAGTAACAGGTTGTACGGACAAGGTAGTACACCGAAGTGTTTACATAAGCAGGGAATTATCACTGCTCAGATAATTGATATTAAAAGAAAGGTCAAACATACCAATGGAAATGAAATTGTGATGATACACCGGTACCAGGTGTATATCTTTCCCAAGGGAAAATAGAACAAGTAACACATGATCAAGTTTGTATTGGCAGGGAGTCAAAGGATGTCGTCGATGACAACACAAATCGTCGAGGGCAAGGATGGTATTTCACACGATGAGTCCAATTAACACTTGGAAGAGGCAAAAATGATGATGATCACCACAACACTTTATGTCGAGAGATTTCAAGAAATACAATCGAACAACGGCGACATCAAGCAAAAGGAATGGTGAAGCAAGAGTATTCGGTGTTCCCGGTTGGCGACAACCCAGAACCATGAAATAGCTATGACAGGGACAGGCATTGTTTCATCACAATTTATAAGATGTAGTGCAAAGGCATGATATCCTCGAGATACCAGGAGTAATACCCGAAGGTAAAATGGTGGATCATAGGTGTAAAAGAATTTACACCAAGGGGATAATTTCCTTTACAAGAAGATCTCATGATCAGTTCTACATCATATCCATGGGCATGAACACAAGTTTAAGGTCGACTCCCACTTCTTCAATGCATAACCTTTCACACACTTCTCGCTCACATGAAGGTTGTAGGATTGCAAGATCATCCGACGGAAGGCCAGTAGAGTATAACCCGCATAAAATTTGGGTTCTTCAGATTAGGGGAAGCATAGGGTTAACCCATCGGGCATTTTGAAACCCATACAACAAATATCATAAGCAAGGGATACAAGTTCGAAAGCAGAAGGCTGACGTCATGGAGCAGACGATATCATTTGCCAAGGGCATTTTATATCAGGGGAAATTCGTCAATGATTTAGGACACAAGGGGACGGCAGTAAATAACCCACCAAAAAGGTCAGGCGGCGTACAGAGAGTCTGGTGCGAGTATCGATACTCAACCATAAGATGAAGGGATGCGAAGGCATCGGATGGTAAAAGCATCAGAATAATTCGATGCTTAATTACAAAGGAATTATGATTCCCATAACGGTGTATCAGATTCAGATACATCGATAAAACATGGATAAGTTGAATATAAGCTTGACGTTCAATCAATTCAGTTTTGATTTACCGAGATCCAGCTCATGTCCGGAATGACGTCTGAGCGGGAAGAATGAATTCATAAGGATCAACAGATGATTGCGTGCACTAGCACACACGATGATTCAACAGATCAGAATGGCAATGGCAAGGGAGGTCATCAAAGTCTACAAGACAAACGGGATTAATCATAGTGCAAGCAGGTAAGAAGAATCTCCAAAGCAGTAGGCTGCCGAGGATTGTCGCGAGATCGAACAGTATTTCAAAGTATTTTGGGAATCACAGGAACAACTTAGGATGAACGGATCCTCGATAAATATGAGGAATTATCCGCAGGGTGAAAAGAAGCTGCAAGACAGTATGCACAAAGGATTTACCAATCAACGGAGATTATATCGAGGCATCTTGTAAACACAAGAGCATCTGGGATTGAATGGATGAACGAAAGGTGTATGTGGTTATACATACGGACTTATCGGTGGCAGGGAATTGTAAAGGTGATCGGCACCTATGGTCTCGGGAATTCTATCAGAAAGTAATCTTTGGAATCTTCTCGTGAATCAAGCGATCATCTGGAATGAGGGGCTCTCCGGGAGGAAGTAGTCACGAGAACCTAATGTCAGAGTTAGCAAAATCTTTAACCCGAAAGGAAGAGAGAGCAGAGTCCCAGAGTAAAGGTACGGAGTAAAAGATCCTAATACCACCCAGTTGGCGACGTGGGCCGATAAGCCACACGACACTGTTAGAAAAGTAGTTTTGCAAATACTAGACTCGACTTCGACCAAGGAGTTGGAAGGGGGTCTCCTACAGGCAGTCGGCTCTGATACCAACTTGTGACGCCCCCAAAATCAATCCGTGTACAGTAATCATACACGCAGGGTACACGACTGAGATTAGGGTGCCACGGTGAGAATATCACAGCACAACACTAAACACAAAAGGATAAACCAATATGTTACAATAAAGGGGGGTCACGCGGACCCGAATACATAAGTTATACAAGCCATAATATCTGAGTACAGACATAGTTAGTCAAGTTTTGCCTTAAGAAGGCTAGCACAAATAACATCAGAGATACAGATCGAAAAGGCAAGGCCTCCTGCCTGGGAGCCTCCGAAACTACTCCGGGTCCTGGTCAGCGGGGGTCTCGACGTAGTAGTATCCGCCTCCGGGGTACTCCTGCTCCTGGGCTCCAACGTCGACTGCAGCGGCCGATCAGGCAAAACAGTAAAGGAAATAAAGCAGGTGAGTATCTAGTATACCCGCGAGTCTTACGTCCGCTACTAAGCATTATGCATTGTATCAACGGAAAGAAGAGGCTGTATATAGTGGACTGCAAGATAGAAATCAGAATAAGGATAAGAAGCTAGGCCTATCGAAGACTAGCATCTTCCGACGATGTCTTGCAGCATGAGGTAAGAATCAGCCAACAGTTCATATAAAGCATAAAGTAACAACGAAGCAGAAGTTGCTGCAACATTGTATAATATAAGTTGTAATGATTAACAATAATAATAATGCCCCCGAGTTCACCTCCTCGACATCCCCGCGAGGAAGAAAACCCGGAACCATACAGTTTAATAATAATAGTTTCTAGTGGTAAGATCCAGCTTCAGCATAAAGCGTCCTGTTACCGTGGACACGGCTATCGATAGATTAATCTTCCCTGCAGGGGTGCACTGGCGTGACTCTACGACGCTCGGATCTCCAGGGTGGCGGGAAACTTGTTAGGGAACGCTCCACCAAAGCTATCCGACACAAAGTAGCCCATCCTTCGGCAATCAACAGAGAGGTCATCCGCCGGACTATATCCTATGTACGCCGGGCTTTGGACCCTAACCCGAACGTACTCCTGCACGGTGCGTGACTGGCCGGTGAAGGAAAATCAAAGCAAATACAAATACACCGCTCGAGCAAGAGAAGACAACACCACTTCCCGGCAATCAGCCCGCGGTACTGCTGACGTCTGAAGACCCTCGAACGAGACTACGATGCAGGGGAGCCCACACTCCTCGTCCCACGTGTAGGTAGTGTGTACAAGCCAAAAGGCTACTCAAGACATCCGCCGAACCATTTAGCATTTTAATTAACCTGCGGGACAACCGTTATCGTTGCCTCGACTTAACCGACCCGCGGTCAACGACAGCAGTCAGGTCCACCAGTACATCGGTGCCTGCCCTGTCGTCCCACCAAGTCACTGCGGTTACCAACAAGGTGAACCGTCTCCTTACCTTGTCTCGTGTTTGCTCTTGGTAGAGCTCGACTTTCGTGGTTTGGTAACTCTCGCGAGATACGAGCAGGGGCCAAGCACGCCAGTAACGTCGGTCGTACCCTCCCTGTCGTTCCCGACGATATACCTCTCGCGGGCACCGTTGGGTCGCCCGACTTTCTTACCTTTAAGGACAACCGTTGTCCAGGACCCTATGGCGGCAAGACAAAGTCAGCCTCGGGTGGAGTACAAGGATTACTCCTGAATAGCTCACACTTGAGGTGACTAGGCATAACCCAAATAGGGGCCTTCGGCGGTGTCTGCTTTGTACCGTACCTGTGCAGTTGTATATATTGTATCCGTGTTCACCCCCTTAGTGATCACGGCCCACTATCTAGTCCTAACTAACAATGCGCAGGGTTCACTGCTTAATAATGCATAAATATAATAGGCAGCATAGGATAAAGGGGGTACATCAAGGAGCGACAAAATCAGGATATGCAATTGAATAGGATTGTAATCGTAGCAGCAGCAGTAACAATGCCTAGTGCAAGAAATGTACGAAAAGATAGGCGATATCTGGGGAAGAGAATGGATCTGCTTGCCTGGAAGCTCGACGGTAGGGGCAGGGTCGTCGACGAAGTAGTCGTACCCGGCAGCAGTGTAGTCGGCGGTAGCAGCGGGGTCTACCGGAGATTAAGGGGGGGAGGAAACAGTAAATACACAGCAATAATATACAAACATATGCATGACATGATAGATGAAATGTTAACGGTGTTCTAACGCAGTACGATGTATCAGGCTCGGAGCGGGAATTCATCCGGGGATGAACTACCGGCTCCGGGTGATTACCGGACAGGGTGTCCGGAGGGGGAAGGGTTCATGCCGGAGGTGTCGTGGGTACCGTACAAACATAAGGGGGGTGTATCCTTGTTAGTTGAACCATTCCGAACAACTTTCGTGTTCGGAATAAATTCATCCGGGTACTTTTTATCGGTACCGGTAATTATCGGCAGACAGCCCGGAGGGGGGGAATGTCAATGATCAGTGTGCTAGGGGGGTGGGGTAGACATACGGGTAGTGTATTCGTATTCTTTATATTTTTCTGATCAATTTTCATGTATAAAGTTTTTGAATCCGAGTTACGGTTTAAAAGTTATTGCATTACAAAGTTTTAAATCATTTAAATGATTATTTGAATTTCTTTTATTATTAAATTCCAACATTATCCAAAACAGTGCCTGACATGTGGGACCCACATGTCAGCCTCTGTTTATATATAAAACATTTTATTTAATTTTAAATAACCCTGGACCCACATGTCATACTCAGATATAATAAAACATTTTTATTATTAAAAAAATAATTCTGACTAGGGGGGCCCATGTGTCATAGTCTAATAGTTAATCTAACAGTTTCTTTTTTTTTTTATTGTTAATAGGGCAGTGGCCCCACTGTCATTGGGCTGGGGTAATTAAGGGGGGATTAGCTTAGTTGCTAACTAGGGGGTTAACCCCCATAATCTAATCCGGTTGGGGCCCACCAGCCAGGGAGACAGAGGAGGGGACGGAGCCCGTGCTCCCGCCGGCGACGAGCCACAGTACACGGCGGCGGTGACCGAGCTCACGCTACAGACCATCATTTCAAGCGAATCAAAGTGCTACGTGACCAGTGATTCAAGCCGCAGCCACCTGTGCCATCTGCGCGAACGGAGGTGAGCCAGAACGACGGCTACGTCGAGCCGAGCGGTGGTCGGAACCTGGCCGTGGGGGAAACGATGATACGAAGCGCGAATTTGAACGCAACTTGGGGCAAATCAAACGCCTGCTCACCTTGGAGCGAGTAGGGAAAGGCGGGGAGCTCGGGGGGGCTTCGGGGTGGCCGGATTTGGAGAAGCTCGCCGGCGACCGCAGTGGAGAAACGACGACGAGGAGCTCTCCACAGGCGACGGGGGCTCGATTCCTTGCCGGGGAAGACGAAGACGAGGAAGAGGCGTCGAACGGACACGGTGGCTTGGTCTCGGGAACACAGTGGCCGCGCCGGAGCGGCGGTCATGCCCACGGCCGGCTCGGGGAACGACGTAGGCGAGCGAGGAGGAGGGGGGGCGAGACCCAGGGGATTAGGGTTAGGTCAAGGGGCACGGGGGTGGGGGCGCCGCACTTGTAGGCCGCCGGGGAGGGCCTCGATGGCCGGCACGGCGACGGTGCCCGCCGTGGCACCGGCCGATGCGCGCCACGCCATGGAGGCGTACGGGAGGTGGGGGGATGAGTGGGATGGTGAGCTTGGCCGGTTGGCCTAGGGGGAAAAGGGAGAGGGGTGGGCTTTGCCCACCGGGGTAGTTTAGGTTTGCTGTTTGATTTTATTTTCCTTTTTCTTTTCTGTAATCTTCTTTTGTATTGGTTTTTTATATACCTAGGCAATTTTTGTAAAATATGGGAGGTGTCCCATATTTATTGTTATATCATAGGTTAGTGCCACAAAAGATTTGGGCACTTTTAAAAGTCATTTAATATCTCAAATAAATATTAAATGAATTCAATAGGGTTTTTATCCACTGTTTAGATTTGTTTAGAATTAATTAGAGATTAATAAAATCTCCAACTTGGTGATTTATACTCCACTGAATATTAGTAATATAATAAAAGTGGAAGATGAATTTTTGGACAATGTTTATTTTCCACATGTTTTTAATATACCACCAAGGCAATTTATTTGATTTGAATTCAAAGTCAATTTGAATTGAGCTTGGCATTGCTTTGATCCAAGATGACCAAGTCCATGATCTCATTGCATTCAACATTATCAAAGGAAAATTGAGTTTGAGTTGAACCAGTTGATCAGACAAAAGTTTTGAACAGTAGAGATGAACAGTAACCGTGATTATTGTTCACTGACAGTGAGGGTGTTACACCACGCCTCCCTTCCCCCCCATTGGAACCCGTCGAGTCGCCACTTCCTCCGTGCTCGCATCGCCATTACGGCACCTCGGCCGAGCGGCTCTGCCCCGCGCCCTGGCGGCGCCACGGGCTTGGCCGGCCGCCCCTGTGGCCGCGCCCTCACCTCGTCCCCCCCCCCCCGCCGGGTTGGCCTCACCGGCGAGCCACGGACCGCCGCCTCCTGGCCAGAGGCCACGGCCATGGCCGGTGTTCGTGGTGGTCTAACTACCACTGCCATGTGGGGCCCTCACCACTCTAATTAGATTAAGTTAATAAAACGGTTAATTAAACCCCCTCTATGATTGACTTGTGGGCCATATACCCCTTAAACCATTAACAGATTAAATGAAATGCAAATAACCCCCTGTTTAGCCCCTGTTCAAATAACATGTGGGACCCCCAGCCTGTTAGTTAATAAAATTAGATTATTATTATGTGTCTCAATGACAGTGGGACCCCACTGGTTAATTAGATTTAATTAAAGGAATTATTAAAATATGAGGCTGACATGTGGAGCCCACATGTCAGCACTGTTGTGGATAAGGTTCTGGATAAGGTTGGATTTTATTAATAAAAGAAAATCAGAAAATCCTTTTTAAATGATTTAAAAAGCTTTGAAAAATCATATAAAATAAACCGTAACTCAGATCAAAATACTTTATACATAAAAGTTGATCAGAAAAATGTAACGGATACGAATACGCTATCCGTATGTCAACCACCCCCCTCTAACTTACCGAACATCGACATTCCCCCCCTCCGGGCCGTTTGTCGATAATTCCCGGTACCGATAAAAATTGCCCGGATCAAAATACTTTGTATACGGAAGTTACTCAGAACGGATCCACGATTACGAATACGTTACTCATACTCCCACCACACCCCTCTAACACAACGATCATCGACATTCCCCCTCCGGACCGTTTGTCCGATGATTGTCCGATACCGTTAAAGTACCCGGATGAATTTATTCCGAACACGAATGTTGTTCGGAATAGATCAACTAACCCGGATACACCACCCACACATGTGTCGGATGTTCACGACACCTCCGGCATGATATCTCCCCCCCTCCGGACACCTTGTCCGATAATCACCCGGAGCCGGTATTTCATCCCCGGATGAATTCCCGCTCCGAGTATCGTGCATTGCACTGCGTTAGAACACCGTTAACATTTCATCTGTCGTGACATGCATCGGTTTGTATATGTTTGCCGTGTATTTACTGTTTCTTCCCCCCCTTATTCTCCGGTAGACCCCGACGTTGCCGCCTACTACACCGTTGCTGAGTACGACTACTTCGTCGACGACCCTACCCCTACCGTTGAGCTTCCAGGCAAGCAGAGCCATTCTCTTCCCCAGATATCGCCTATCTTTCCGTACATTTCTTGCACTAGGCATTGTTACTGCTGCTGCTACGTTGCTTACCTATTCAATTGCATAACCTGTCATTGTCGCCCCTTGATGTGCCTTCCTTTATCCTATGCTGCCTATTATTATTATACATTATTCAGCAGTGAGCCCTGCGCATTGTTAGCTAGGATTAGATAGAGGGCCGTGATCACTCAGGGGAGTGAACGCGGGTACAAATATTATAACTGCACAAGTACGGTACAAAGCAGACACCGCCAAAGGCCCCTATCTGGGTTATGCCTAGTCACCTCAAGTGTGAGCTATCAAGGAGTAATCCTTGTACTCCACTCGAGGCTGACTTTGTCTTACCGCCTTAGGGTCCCAAACAACAGTTGTCATTCAGGTAAGAAGTCAGGCGACCCAACGGTGCCCGCGAGAGGTATTGCGACGGGACGACAGGGAGGGTACGACCAGTGTACCGGTGTGCTTGGCCCATGATCGTTGGCCGCGAGAGTTACCAAACTACGAAAGTCGAGCTCCCCCAGGAGCACACGCGAGACAAGGTAAGGAGACGGTTCACCTTGTTGGTAACCGCAGTGACTTGGTGGGACGACGGGGCAGGCACCGATGTACTGGTGATCCTGGCTGCTGTCGTTGTCCGCGGGTCGGTTAAGTCGAGGCAACGATAACGGTTGTCACGCAGGTTAATTAAAATGCTAAATGGCTCAGTGAATGTCTTGAGTTGGCTATATGCCATGTACGCACTACCTACCCGTGGGAATTACGAGTTATGGGCTCCTCTGCTTCGTAGTGTTGTCCGAGGACTCTTCAGACGTCAGCAGTACTGCGGGCTGATTGCCGGGAAGCGGTGTTGTCTTATTTGCTCGCGCGGTGATGTCTTATTTGGATTTGCTTCAACTTCACCGGCCAGCCACGCACCGTGCAGGAGTACGTTCGGGTTGGGGTCCAAGGCCCGGCGTACTTAGGATTTAGACCGGCGGATGGCCTCTCTGTTGAGTTTGAAAGATGGGATATGAAGTGTCGGATAGCCTCGGTGGAGCGTTCCCTAACAAGGTTCCCGCCACCCTGGAGATCCGTGCGTGTAGCGTAACACAAGTGCACCCCTGCAGGGAAGATCAATCTATTCGAATAGCCGTGTCCACGGTAACAGGACGCTTTATGCTGAAGATGGATCTTACCACTAGAAACTATTATTATTAAACTGTATGGTTCCGGGTTTTCTTCCTCGCGGGGATGTCGAGGAGGTGAACTCGGAGGCATTGCTAATTATTACAACTTATTATTATAAAATGCTGCAGCAACTTCTGCTGCATTGTTACTTTGTGCTTTATATAAACTGTTGGCTGATTCTTACCTCATGCTGTAAGACATCGTCGGAAGATGCTAGTCTTCGTTAGGCCTAGCTTCTTACCCTTGCTCTGGATTTCTGTCTTTCAGTCCACTACATACAGCCTTTTCTTTCCGTTGATACAATGCATAATGCTTAGTAGCGGACGTAAGACTCGCGGGTATACTAGATACTCACCTGCTTTATTTCCTTTACTGTTTTTCCTGATCGGCCGCTGCAGCCGACGTTGGAGCCCAGGAGCAGGAGTACCCCGGAGGCGCCTACTACGACGTCGAGTTCCCCGTTGACCAGGAGTAGTTCGGTGGATCCCAGGCAGGAGGCCTCGCCTTTTCGATCTGTATCTCTGATGTGATTTGTGCTAGCCTTCTTAAGGCAAAACTTGACTAACTATGTCTGTACTCAGATATTATGGCTTGTATGACTTATGTATTCGGGTCCGCGTGACCCCCTCTATTGTACCATATTTGTTTATCCTTTTGTGTTTAGTGTTGTGCTGTGATATTATCACCGTGGCACCCTAATCTCAGCCGTCTACCCTGCGTGTATGATTACTGTACACGGATTGATTTTGGGGGCGTCACATGAGTGCGGATACTGATCCTCGTAACTGTTCCCAAACTCATATTGCTCGATAAACCTTAAGGTCACTTATTTTAAGGGAAAATTATTGTTGTCCTACAAATCTTTGCACTTGAACTCCAACACCTTCCTAGTTGAGTGGAAGCAGTAGTTTGCATGAGCTGCTAGAAAATCTCTGCATGGACCCTTCACAAAATGATTATTGGTAGTGGAGAAATACAAAATAAGGCATGTAAATCTGTAAGTAGTACTGGGATATTTTGCCTCAGGACATTCTACCCAACCCCTTACTTAATTGGATTACGGATAATTTGTGTACTCTTCATATCAAGTTATTTGCTTGGTTGATTAGAATGGATAATCTAAATACCAAAGACATGATTCAGAGGAGATAGTGGGATATTAATGAGGGTACCAATTGTATAATTTTTTCCACTAGCAATAGAGAGGACATGGTGCACCTATTTTTTCAAAGCAATTTTAGCATCGATCTAGAACTACCTGCAACTATGAGATGAGAGATATTTTTGTCCTGGCGAGAAAGGATTTTTCCAAAAGTTTATTTTACTGAGGTGGGTTTCCTGGGTTCGATGAAGAATTTGGCTTCTTGAAAATGCAAAAAAATTTGGAGTGAAAGGGAAACGTCATGTGGATAAGTTGCTTTGTGTATAATGTATCTCTTCTAGCTCATGCGATTATGATTAAACACAAGGATGTTCTTCTTCATTGGATTGATTTTTGCCACCTTAGAATGTTTTTTTCCTTTGGAACCTTTGGTTCCCAACTTTGTTGTATATAATGTAATTATGCATGTGTTTATTTAATAAAATAAGTGTTGTCGAGCTTTTGCCCTATAGTTCAGGGTGAAAAAAAACATAACAATTGCATTCAAATTTCCTTGGAAAAACTTAGTGAGTCACCGTATTGGTGGTATCCATATCGAGCACTTTCCATAATGTTTTTGGAAGTTGTTGAGCATGTGCGCAAACACAATGTAATCATAATGTGTCCTTCATGCTTTTCCCGCAAATAGGAGTCATGTGTGATTGAGTCATACATTCTTTCTAGCCTATTCACAATAATTTAGATCAAACAATGGGCATAATTAAATAAATATTATTACAAGCCATTGACCTGAATACAATAAATATGTCAAAACAACAAACAATCCAACAAATAATTTGATGAATGAAACTGATCAAGTAATGATAAATAAATTTTAAAGTAATTTAAACATAGTATATCCCAGCTAGATGCCAATGACGATCAATGATATGTTGCTTCACCTCATGGTAGGAGGTATGGTCTTCAATCTTTCGGTACGCTTAAAACAATGCTTGAATGAGGTTTGTGCTCCTACGAGGCCTCACAATGCTGCTAACATCTTCATAGTTTTTGGGGCTTCACATATCCCTCTCATCTTCTATGATTATATTGTATAGAATCACATAACACGTCACAATTTTTGCAAAGGCATCCTTGTTTAAGAAATCAGCAGACCCTGCATAATTGCAAACCTTAGTTGCATCACCCCAACTGTCCCCTCAATGGCTTTCGTCTGAATTTCTTGCACCTTGGAAAAATGCTTATGTATGTCGCTCTCATTCTTAATAATATTCTTCATAAATGTTGCCCCTAGAAAGTACCCTTGATCATATTATGGTCATTCAACATGAAGTTGCAAGATGAAGAAGTACCATCAAGTAGCCTTAAAAACAATATTGATGCTTGTGAGATATTGATGTCATTGTACGATTCAGGCAACCTCCAATAACAAACTCCGGATCGATAGAATTCACAAGCAATGACTTCTAAAATAATGGTTGCATCTTTGCAATGCCCGGTGAATTGGTCGTGCCAAGATGCAAGGCAATTCTTTCATTTTCAGTGCATACAATCAACAATATTTAGCATCACATGCCTTCCTTTTGCTTCATGCATCACTAGATATTGTTGTCCATGCCTTCCATCAATGTTTTCTCGTTTCCTCGGCATCAGGTGCTTGTGCACATATTGTTGTTCATAAACTCACACCACATTATTAGTGAACACTTTCGTTCACTTGATGATTATATCTCTGTCCATTTGAAGAGTGTCATCGCATGAATATACAAGAGAGCCATATGCAAAACATTTGAAGTGTCATGGTCACCTTTCAAAAAGGGGGGGAAACCCACGAGGCCAACAACATTTCTCCATCGTTGGAAAAAGTTCACTATCGTGCATCTCGTTGATAATTCGACGGAACAATTGCTCGGTCACGCGAAAGCGTTGCTAGAATACATTCGATGGGAGGGCACAATCCGATACAAAAGTAGTCGAGCATGAACCGCCCGTGGACGACATACTTGTTCCGATGAAATGTCGCCCGACCAAGCCTAAGACCTTAGACGATTCCTTTTCTCTCTGATGTTGATATTCATGCAACAACCATCAATACTACATTATCTTCTTTGGCGACCGTGGTTTCATTCTCGGAGTAGGATTTCGAATCTCACATACGAATCATCAAAAGACATTAGCTCCACCATTGGATCCATCCAAATATGATGCAAATCGCACGAATCTATGAGCCGCCAACTGAATCTACGAGAAACATATGGAAAATTTACAACCGAGCAAGTCGCCGAGGCCGTGATGTGGAAGGGATGACGCTGCCAAACGACGAGAAGAATGCATAGGCCTGTGGCGAAACACAAAAGGTTTGGTAACATCTTACTCAATGAGAGAGGGGCCAAGCAACGACTACCCATGCATCAAAGGCCGCTTGAATCGAAGGCGGCACGAAGATGTGTACTGCGGGCAGAAGCGAACGCATGTTCTAAAATATCCACGGCACCAATATGTAAGCGAATGAAGGGCGTGCCATGTCGTCTCGCCAACCTTTAAATATGAAAGCACCCAAGATCGGGATGGATATGGAGCACTTTCCAAAAAATTATGTTGATCTAAAGCCATATAACAACATTGCTAGAGTGCAATCTTAAATCAAAATCATTATAATTACGATCAATATAGTGTGATAGGGGCAAACGAGGAGGACACAGGGAGATATGAGATATCAGCTCCCAGAGGATCACAGGTGCATGGCCATGGACGCATGGGCAAGACCAGCCTAGTGGAAACAGCTGTCTCGACAGTTGCAGATGGACCCCCAGCAAAATTAGCTGTCAAAGTTGTACTAAATAAATGCTCCGGGTAGCCCCTCACGCCAGAACCATGCCACCGGTGCCAAAAAGCCTTCCCCCTCCTTTGTCCAACCATGCCTTCCTGTCCAACCCCCAAAAAAAGTTCGTTGGAACGTCGGTCGGGATGGAGCGTTTGGCTCTGCAGCCATCTGGTATGAATTGCGACAACGTCACGTTCGTTGATCGTGGATAGTTCCAGTATAGTAAGAAAAATGAAATGAAACGCGACCGTAACGAGGTGCCGAGCTGGGTTCAACTGGACGTGATTGCGGCCTTGGAAACGCACGGTACGAGACAAGGTAGCCCGCTCGTATTCTTTTGCTGGGGGAAATGGAGTGCCTACCATACGCTATGAAGCACCGATACGGTTACACGGATACGGCGATACGGATACTGCAATACAAGATACGACATTTTTAGAAACAACAATATTGCGATACGGGGAGTATATATAAATACTTAATAAGATATCAGATTATCAAGAAAATAAATAATTAAATGCTTGAGATAAAATCGACATATGTCTCATTTGCTGCATTCATGTCTATTTTCATCAAGTCATCGTCTTCTTCATAACGGATTGATCATCAAATTACTCAATCCTTGTGATGGTTGCATACAACAATGGCTGTATCAAGATTTTTTTTCTTTCTTTTAAATCAAAAATGAGATATTGCATGGATATAAGTATCGATGGAGTATCAGCCGTATCGGAGTATCGGTAAAGTATTATACACCGATACACAGATTTTGGAAGTATCGGTGCTTTGTAGACCATACGTACCAGCCGGGTAACCCGAACGGGTACTCCACTCCACGCCGTAGAAGAAGACCTGGAGGCTGGAGTGGAAGGTCGTGGGAGGCGTGCGTAGATTTATCGGAGGCAAAGTCGGCAGCGGCTTTCGACAATCAACTGATGAGTGGAGTATTCTTTGGGCGTGCGACAGGGTGCTGCGCGCGCGTGGTTAACCGCCTTTCCTTTCCTGGCGCGTCACCACACCAACAGGGCGCACGCCGAAGGTATGGCCACCAAGCGGGGCGTAGCCGGACGTGTCGTCTGAGTCGTGGTCGCCGAAGCAAATGCGCTACTCCCGGAAATACTGCACATACAGGAGTAAGGTGGAGTAATTTCAAAATAAATAAATAAAATAAGGTGGACCGTGGACGTTTTTCTTTTCTTCCTAAAAGCCAAACTCCCTAAACTTATTAAAGACGTCACCGTATTTATAAGAACAAACAAAAGAGATATTCGATTCTACACATGGGAGCATCACATGGGAGCATATGCTCCCATGTGTAGAATCGAATATCTCGATGAAATCTTTTATTCCTTCTAATGTGTAGATATTCTGATAAAAACTAGACACTAACTCCTTAATCACAACTGGGCCCTGGACAGAAATACCAAGAGAGTTAGGAAACACTTTGATCATATTCTTTCTCCCACCCATGCTCGCCCTTATGTGAAAAAAATCTTGTTTTTTTATCTCCACTCAATTCTTGACATTTGCCTCCACATCTATGATCTATAATATCTAAATAGTTTATACCCACTAACCTATTTTTTTAATATGCAAGCTATCCACATCATCAAGTAGCTAGGCCCACCTTTTTTTTCACTAACTCTTCATGCACATCTCCATTAAATGCTCATGCAACCTATCACAAATAAATATATTGTTTTTGCACTCAGCCTCATGATTTAGAAGCAATTTTTTTATAGAACATCAAATTATGAGTTACACCTCACATTTTATTTTTCTATGCGACAATTTTTTTATGAATGCACATATGTAGTCGTTATCATTGTTTTAGGTTTGGCTAAGGGTGACGTTTTCATTCTCTCCACTCAACGTAGTTTTCGTCTCATATCATTTCATCGGTATATTCTCAAGGTAATAAATTAATAAAACAAAAAACACATTCATTTTTAGTTTTTCCATCAATTTTTCTTAGATTTGTACTCTAAATAATATTTCTTTTCAAAAATTATTTAATAATTAAATTATACTCCCTCCGGTCCTTTTTATCTGCATATAAGTTTTGTTCGAAGTCAAAGTATCTCTACTTTGACCAAATTAGTAGAAAAAAATATCAACATTCACAATGTCAAATCTATATGGTTACATTCATCATGAGATATAGTTTCATAGTATATATATTAAGTATTGTAGATGTTGATATTTTTTAATATAAATTTGGTCAAACTTTGTAAAGTTTGACTTGATACAAATCTAATACGCGAAGTAAAAAGGACCGAAGGGAGTACTAAGGTACATATTTTTTTCTCATATTTTAAAATTTTACTTATTTATTAACAATTCCCGCAGCAACGCGCGGGATATCATCTAGTTATCTCTTATGTGTGGTAAAGCTCAACCATCTTATCATTTATTTTATCCTTAGTATGTGATGAAGGTGAAACCCGGGCTGGGTCATTAGAAAGTGTCTCAAGTTCCTTCTTCAAGCTTTTGATCTCCTTGTGCATCAACCCAAACGGTGTTCGTTATCCAACTACCGGGAGACAACAAATGAACGGGTACCTTTCGAAGAGGTTACATTTGGACCCTAGCACACCAAGTGATGCATCCAACCACCGCCACGTATCATGCATTGGGCGCATCCGTGGATTTTTTGTTTATTGTTTTTTCCACGTGTTTTTGATCTTTTTCAAGTGTTTTCGTTTTTTGTATTTTGCTTGTTTTTTATGTTTTGACAAACACAATTTATGCTTTTGTAAAGAAAATTTATGTTTCAAAGTAAATCTATGCTTAAGAAATACAATTTTCTTTTAAATATGCTTCACTACAAGAAAATTTGTGCTTTCTGAAAAGGAAAAATCCGGTTTGTTAAAAAATTGCGCCTCAATAGAAAGCAAAAGTTATACCTTCACAAGAAGCAAATTTATGCCTTCATGAAAAGTAAAATTGTTCTTTTAAAAAAGAAAAACCACAGTTTATCAAAATAAAATATGCTTTCACTAGAAGCAAATACGTGCCTCCGCGTGAATTAAATCTGTGTTTTTCAAAATAAAATAAAACACAGTTTATCAAAAATCTTTGCCTCAACGAGAAGCAAAACATGTGCGTTCGAAAGAAGCAAATCCACATGAAGAAAATATGTGCCTCTACGAGAAAGAAATGTCCTTCCGTCGTTTTTGTTTTTTCAGTTTCCATTTTTCTATTTTATGGTTTTTTTGAAAAACAAATGTGAAAAAAAAGTTCGTTAAAATCTATTAATATGAGATATAGTTTCGAAAGTCTTGACAGGACAAATTCAATGATGAAATCGATATATGATTTAGATGCACGATTCGAAAGATAAAACAATTTAAATAATCAAATCTACGGAAAAAATAGAACTTCTAGATTACGACAAGGTGCACGCTTAAAGAGTGCACCATTTATCATCACAAGAAAGGATGGTAATGATATATGCAGAGAATAACTAGTGATATTGATCTAAATGATATTGAAATCACACCCAATCCCAATGCTTGACAAGTAGCACGCATGTAGTGCGTTCAAATCCTCAACCGTCTTCATTGTTAGATTACTCTCGTCGAGATTTTGAAAACTAGATCACATGTTAATAGGTTTTAATTATTATTTTTCCAAAAGACGCACAATTATGCCTCTCACAAAAACAAATCTGTGACTATAAGAGAATCAATTTTGTGCCTCTCATGAAAAAAAATGTTTTTCCTCTCCGAGAGACACACTCGTGCCTTCCGCTGAAGTAAATCTGTACCACCATGAGAGGCACAGTTGTGTCTTTCATAAAAAATGTATTTTTCCTTTCCGAGAGGTATGATCATACCTCTTGTAGAATCAAATATGTGCCTCCAAGAGAGTTACACTTGTGCATCTCGTAAGAAAAATCACGATGTGCCTCTCGTTAAAAGAAAAGAAAACATGTTTTTCTTTTCTTTTTGAGAGGTTTGACACGAAAACAAACAAGTGCCTCCACGATAAGGCAAACCTATGACACATGGCGACATGAGTTTTTCCCATGCAATTTTTCTCTCCAAAATCTAAAAAACGTGCGAAAACCGAATAGCTGAAAAAATATACCTTGAAAACGCGTAAAAAATAAAAAATAAAATCCTAATGAAACATACAATATGTGACATATGGCGCGTTCTCAATCCACCAAAAATAATCTTTGCGGAGCTCACTTGCTTCCCGCAAAAAAAGGACCGTACTAGCTAATTTGTTGCTCTTAGGTGATGTATGTATTTTAGAAACTATCATACTAGAAAGCAACTAGTTGTAGAGTATTCGTTCGTGGTCCGGCCCAGCGAGCACTTTACTACTAGGCTCACAGCGCACCACGTGTCGCATCCACAACGTTTTCTCGGGATTTTATTTTTTTAATTTTTGTGTACATATTTTTGGTGTTTAAAATAGATTTTTGGAGTTTTTTCGGCTTTTCCAATTTTGTACGCTTTTTCTATATGTTTTGTTGAAAAAAAGAGGCACGACCTTGCCTTTGTGGGAGGCACGATCGTGCCTCCCGCGTAGGCACGAATTTGCTTCCGCGGAAGGCACGCCGCATGGCTCTAAAAGGAGGAACGATCATGCTTCTTAAAAAAAGGCACGAGTTGTGTTTCTAAATAAGAGGCACGATCGTGCCTCTGTGGGAGGCACAACAGTTCTTGCGCGAAATGCACGCTGCGTGCTCCAAAAAAAAAGTAAAAAGGGAACGGCCAAATTACGCCACTTGGCACGCGCGCAGAGCGCCACTTGTCAAACGCGAAAGGAGTGGACATGTTGGTTACTACGAGTACTCTATAATTAGTGATTTTGACCAGACAATGTATGTTTTTTTTTGAGTTTTCCACTAGCTTTATTGATCAAAGTTGGCAACAAGATGTATACAACTTGGGTCATGAGGTGAGATAAGCCACAGGTGGCGACCCTGATCAAGTCCGCTAGCATATTTAGCAAGAATATGAGCATCTACATTCGACTTTCTAGATTCAAAAGTAACACAGCAGGAAATAAAACTACGCATTCTATGATTTATTTCTCTAACTATCAAACCATTCAGACCTCCAGTTTGCTGATTGATATCCTTGACCACTGAGGTGGAGTCACTTGCAACGATGAAGGAGCCCAGATCCAAGTCCTCAGCCAGAGCAACACCCTCCCTGCAAGCAATTGTTTCCCCTGTCGCTGGATCAGACAACCCCTTGATCACCAAAGCACTAGCTCCCAAAAACTTCCCTGAGCTATCACGGCACACCGCAGCTGCTGCACAAATCTTCTCCTGAGTATTGAAACCGGCGTCAACTTTTATTTTTGCAAAACCCTGAGGTGGCCGGGCCCCAAAGGAGGCACCAGCAGAAGGGGTAGCCCTCACATGTGATAATGGGCTGTTAACATGTGATAATGACCCCACCGGTCGGTTCATCACCCGATCGATTTCCTTGATGGTACTCGGCTCCTGATTGAACCTGGTGATAAACATATGAGTGCTCATAGGGCTCTGAAAGACACCCTCATGTATGGCTTTGCGACGCGCCCACCAGATGGCCCATAGAGTAATTGCAAATCTTATAAAGGCTGGATGCGGGAGTGTATCTCGTAGGTGAAATAGCCACAGTTTTGCGCTTGGCATCCCTGTCTCCTTCATCTTGTCAACAATTGTGTCATCAGTAAGAGCCCACACACTCCGAGCCATGGGACAGTCTATCAAGGAGTGTTTCCAGGAATCCTTATCCCCACATAGTTGGCAAAGATCATCAGTGCACATATTGCGATTCTTCCGAACATCATCTGTTGGCAGTGAATGGCGGCTCAATCTCCATAGGAAAGACTTGATCTTTGCTGGGACCTCGGTTTTCCAAAGTAGCTTCCATCCCCTCTCTTCTCGGCTTCTGTCAGACATAGAGCCCGAGCCCGCCAGGTGACTATCCGCATTAGATTTTGTTGCCGCCAGGAGCTTATACATTGATCTTACCGAGAAGATCCCATTCCTCTCGAACTGCCAGGACCAAGTGTCCGGTAGCTGCTGTGTGGCCAAAGGGATGTTTAGGATTGCTGCTACATCATTCGGAAGAAACACTCGACGAAGAAGAACTTCCTTCCATCTTGCTTCACCAGAATTGATCAACTCAGAGACCCTGATTGGTCGGTTGGCCGATAGGCACGCAATGGGCTTCATGTTTGAGTCTCTAGGAATCCAGTTCTCCTCCCACACCATTGTTGACGATCCATTACCAATGCGTTTAATAAGACCAAGTTTCATAACTTCCCTGCCATCAATAATTGATCTCCACACCTGGGATGGATGGTTACCGAGCTGTGCCCCAAGTATATCAGTATCAGCATAGTAGACCGCCTTCAGCAGTCGCGCGCACAACGAAGAGGGATTCGACAACAGCCTCCAGGACTGCCTCGCGAGCAGCGACAGATTAAACATCTCCAGGTCCTTGAACCCCAGCCCACCATCATGCTTCGGTTGAATCATGGTTTGCCATGACACCCAGTGGGGTTTTCTCTTCCCCTGCTTACTACCCCAGAAGAACTGACGAATAAGTTTTGTGAGATGCTCACACAAGCCCCTTGGTAGCCGAAAGCATGACATAGAATAGACGGGAACAGACTGTGCTACTGATTTGATTAAAATTTCCTTCCCCGCCGATGATATAACCTTCTCAATCCAGCCCTTGACCTTACCCCACATTCTGTCTTTTAGGTATTTAAAAGCACCGGATTTTGAAGAGCCAATATCCGAGGGCAAACCCAATTACCTCTCGTTTAGAGTTTCAGTATGGACGTCCAGTATGCCTTTAACTTCCTCCCTGATATTCTCAGGGCACCCCTTACTGAAAAATACTGATGATTTGCTGGTATTGATTCTTTGCCCCGACGCCCGACAGTAAGTCTCCAACAGGTTTGATGCCTCAGTAGCACCTTCTCTATTAGCCTTGAACAGCAGCAGGCTATCATCAGCAAAAAGAAGGTGATTTACGGGTGGCGCCGTAGGTGCCATCCGTAGCCCCACCATTTGTGATGACTGATCTCTGGTTTTGAGGAGGCCTGAAAGGCCCTCTGCTGCTAACAAGAATAGATATGGTGAAATCGGATCTCCCTGCCGAATACCTCTAGTAGGCTTGAACTCCTGTAACTTCTTGCAATTGAAAAGCACTGAGTACGAGACAGAAGTGACCATACTCATAACAACCGAAACCCACTTCTCTGAGAACCCCAGCTTAATCATGATAGCTTGTAGATACGGCCATTCAACCCTGTCATACGCCTTCATCATATCCAGCTTGAGTGCACAATGGCGATGTTTAAGGGCTTTGTTCCTTTTCATAAAATGTAGGCACTCATAAGCTACAAAAATGTTGTCAGTGATCAATCTCCCTGGTACAAAGTCGGACTGCTTAGGAGAGATTATTTCAGGGAGTATTTCCTTCAGCCTATTAGCAAGCACTTTCGAAGCAATTTTATATAAGACGTTACACAAGCTTATTGGACGGAATTGTGAGAGAAAGACAGGGCTCTTAACCTTGGGGATGAGCACAAGGTGTGTGTTATTAATGTTCTCTGCAGATTCCTCCCCTCTGACAATGAGAAGAACTATTTTGGTGACTTCTTCGCCGCACACATCCCAGTTTTTCTGAAAGAAGTGAGCTGGGAAGCCATCGGGGCCCGGAGCCTTTAGCGGGAACATCTGGAAGAGTGCTTTTTTAACTTCATCTCCTGTGTACTCAGCCTCAAGAGACATGTTCATTTCAGGCGTGACTTTAGGATGGACAGCGGACAACACATCCTCCATGTTGTCAACTCCCTCCGAAGTAAACAGATTGCTGTAAAATTGGGTGGTCATCGCCTCCAGTTCCGCAACACATGTGATAACATCCCCTTGGTTATTCTGAAGCGATTTTATGAGGTTTTTCCGCCTCCGCAATCTGAATCTGTTCATGCTCTATCTAAACAATCTGAATGGGCCGCTTCCAAAAAGAAAACAAGCTGAACAGGCCACCATATGAGATTCCAATAGTCAGCCCATGTAATCTCCCATCGGGCCAAATTCAGCCTAGTGTCGCTCAACCAAGGCCATGTGGAAAGCAAGAATCCGGCGGGCCGAAATGCTCTTCCTCTCTTCCCCACACACACGCTCGCAAGGTCGCCGCGTGCCGTGCCGTGCCGAGCGACCACCAAGCGGCCAGCGAGGATCCACCGCTCCGCACACTTCACACACGCAATGAGGCCCTTCCTGCTCACGCCGGTGGGCGCCTCGCTCCCTTCGCCGTCAACGCTCTCGCGACTGCTTCGCCCACTCCACCTACAAAACCGCCATGCTCACGCAATCCCCACCCCCCACGCGCGCACGAACCGCCGGCCCTCCTCCTCGTCGCCTCTCCTCCGCCCTCCCCGCAGCAGTAGTCGCCGCGGCGATCGCTTCCTCGCCTCCTCGTCGTCCTCCTCTCAGGTCCGCCTGCCCGAATTTTCCGCCTGGTTGAGGGGTGGTCTCTCTCGGGCCAACTGTTCGATGGAATGCCTCCCCTGCGGCGATTGTGGCTTTGCCTGATGGTGTCCCGGTGTTCTGTTTTGCCTTGCAGATGGCTGCGCCTGCCGATGCTCCAGGAGGATCCGCCGACGCGTTCGAGGTGATCCGCGCTCACCAGGTGCGGCCTTAGCCTTGGCTCTGCCTAGTGATCAATTGATCGTATACGCGATAGCTGTACAACATCTAACACGAATAATTGGGTGCTCTGGCTCGGTAGTCCCATTGGGGATTTCACAAACTTTTAGGGCAGGGTACTTGGTGCCTGTTTTTTTTCAGAACTATCCATTTGTAAATTGTAACGAAATGAATTTTCGAAATTTAGTATGGTCAGGGAGGAATAGCATCGATAATTCACAATGATAGGGAAAATATTGGTGCCATTTTCAGAACCGTATGTGTTATGGGGTCAGATATATTATAAGGCGGATTACTGCGAAATAAGCTTTAAATTTGTTCCCTGGTAGTAGTGATCTTCTTCAACAATTAGTATGACAAGGAAAAAAACATATCATCATCAACAATTAACAATGATATGCAGAGTTTTCATCCACAATAGACTACATATTCAAATATCATGGGAATTATTTTCCTGGTCAACCATTCATCCGTATTCCCTGCCCAAACCACCATCAACTGACTTTGCAAAACATGCCTTTTTTGGTTCCTATTAAATATTTGAATGATCAGCCTGTGGAACAATTATGTGGAATATCTATAACAGCTTTGAACAATTACTTAACTAACAAGTTACAAAGTTGTCTTAGATTTTAATTAAGAGGGACTCTAAAGATTGTAGGTTTAATACTTGTGCCATCTCGAGGTCTTTCTTATTCACTCAACATCATCATGATTATAGGTAAAAGCTGCCCGGCTTCCTCCTGTTGAAGAGATAAGAACCATTCTGGACCAGAGTGTCAGAGGTGTTCTGGCTACCCATTCCCAGGTATGCTAGAAGTATTATTGTATCAGCAGTCTAGTAAACATTCATTTCTTCAGTCTTTTCCTGTGTCTTCTTTTTAGAATTCTGTTGAAACTGACGAGCACTGATTGCCATGTGGATATATCCTTTTTCCGTTAACAACTTATCTTTGATTATTCAAACTTACCTTTTTGCTTAAACTGCTTGATAACTCCACTTTTCTGTTCTCGCTGAAATGCGGCATGTGCTTGGTAAAGCACCTGACATATATTCATTACATCGTGTTATGTAGTTTTGTACCCATGTCATACTGGCTGGGATTGTCTCCTTCCAGTATGTGCCTTTTCTGTTTGGCGAATGGCAAAGGCGAATTTTATTTCCCTTCTATCTCTTTCTATTGCCAATTAGTTGATTACAGGAAAAGAAATTCATAACATGTCATTCTGTTAACAGGAACATGTGGGTTATCCATCTGGTTCAATGGTTGATTTTGCGTGTGATCAAGATGGTTCCCCCATATTAGCAGTGAGTAGTTTAGCAGTTCACTCAAAGGTATGCTATAGTATTGTGCTCTCATGATTATGTATACATGTAATACTACCTGTCGACGCTGTTCTGTGCGCATAGAGGCCCAGCGCAATTCGTGACTTAACTCAAACACACATGATAACACTGACAATGGCAGGAGTACTGACGCATAAATGCGCACATAAAAAACCCAAAATGGATAGACATGAAAAGTGCAAAACACATGGACAATGTTCTGTGAAAAGAATAGGGTGCTGGTCTAATATGCTGAATTCACAATAGCTTCTGATAGTTATGTCTTTTGTTGCCACCATTTTGCAGAATCTCTCGGGAAGTACTAAATGCTCACTTCTGGTTGCCAAAGACCCAGAGGACAGAACGGATACTGTGATCACTGTATATGGTGATGCTACGCCTGTAATTCCCTCCCATCACTTTCCCCATATATTAGTGTGCTTATGTCTTGATAAAGTTCTTAACTTGACACTTTATTAAAGTATACTGGATATGTCAGCTGATAATTGTGTGTTGGCTCACTTCGAATTTGGTGTTCTGTTCCAAAGGTTCCTGACGAAGAAAAAGATGCAGTGAGAGCTGCATACTTACGGAGACACCCTGAGGCCTTTTGGGTATGTTTGTTAAACATTATACTGTTTCTAAAGTAACCGAATAATATCTTACTAGTTTCTGATGGAAATTTGCCAAATCAAGGTTGATTTTGGCGACTTCCGTTTCCTGCACATCAAACCAAAAGCTGTACGCTACGTATCTGGGGTTGCGACAGCTATCCTTGGCTCTGGAGGTTTGTGACCCATCTTTTCGAGTGCCCTAGTTAAAACTACTTATATTTAGAAGCGTGCAAATCCTTTCTGACCAGAAATTCAAGGTTCTACTTAACTGTTAATTTGTTTTTGAGTTGCGATGTAATGTTCCTGTAGCGCTCTTGCGAAAATCGCGAGTTACAGATATGAGAACCATGAAAAGCAATAGAGATAAGTAACCAGAAACCGGGGAAACCATAAGAGTAAAGACTAGCAGCTCCTTTTTCACTCAATGTTTCATCCGAGTTTAATGATCATATTTTCTATGTCTATTCTATGATATTCCTATATATATAGGATATGTTGTCTAATATGACAGCCTATTTGTGAAAGGGATTCGATTGGTGACTTGCGCATTCAGTGCCTTGCGCTTGTGCTCCTATAGTTAGTTTTTTGTGACCTAAAGGCCAAATTCTGTACGAGATGCAATATGATGTGGTATGATGGCCCTTGAGATATTATTTTGTTCTTCACATCCCCAGAATTTGGTGCTGCTGAGTTCAAGGAAGCAAAAGTGGATCCTATATCTCAGTTCTCCGCTCCTATTGCAGTACGTTTTATATTTGCTTGACTTCACACACTAAATCTATTGATCTTCAATTGGCATATTTATGCTCAAGTTAGCTGCATATATTCCACAGGGCCACATGAACAAGGATCATGGTGATGATACAAAGCTCATCGTGCAACACTCAACCACTGTTAAGGCAAGTACAATATAAAGCTTACTTACGTGGTGCCTGGTCATGAATGCGATTCTGCTTATACTAGAAAACAAGTCGTAGCTAATATTTGGTTTGTGACACAGTTATACTATTTATCTTCTGTTCATTTCATACTTCAGTTTCTATCTGTAAATATAACACTACTGTAGTATTTTAGTTATTGTATGGTGTGTGCTCGGTTACCGTGATATATTTAGTGTGAAGAGAGGAATGTTTTAGTTCAAGCATATGATTCCTACTTTCCGTCCCAAACATCACATAAAAGGTACAAACATCACACAGAGGTATGCAAGTCTTGACTCAGGAAACAGCTGCACATCAAAATTATAAACCAGTTAACCAATTAAAAAACTATTAGTTTTGTAATGTAGTCCCTCTTTATCTGCTTAGTCTCCTGGGCATGATGAACAATTATAATTTCATTGTGCCGAGTCAACAACATGAACAAGTGGTTTCAGACTTTTAGCATTGCAAATTACAGTTTGTCAGTGCTAACTACTGGCAGACTATGTAATGTTCATCTATTATTTAGTAGTAGCACATAGCGCACGAGTTTTTTTTACAGTAAACACATAGGAATATATGCCTTGTATCACTCTTTCGTTTTCTTGATTTTAGAACTTCTACTTTGAACAAATGTTAATATTTCCATTTAATTATATTGAGGGATGACAAACGTAACTATTTCAGGTGGATTTCGCTTCAATTCTGGATGTGGATAGCCTTGGTATCAATGTGAAGGTAATAACCCTCTCAAAGTGGGCCTAGTTAACTTGGTTAGGTTCAAGTCCTCACGGATGCAACTTTGGGTTCTTATTCTTTCAAAAACAGAACCGCTTGGGGCTTCCCCTACCGCATTGCTTTAAAAAATAACTCTCTCAAAGCTTGGCTCGGTTTTCTTGACATATGCACTGTATTATCGGTTTCGTCAGAACTGAATTCGAAATTAAATTATATCTAAGGGCTATTCTTTGTCTGGACAATGATACACTATGCTTTCATATCTTTGAATTTACTTGAGCGGACCTTTAATGTGCCATGCTATATTCTAGTCAAAGCCAACCGGTGTGGTAACATGGTAATCGACACTTTCCTTGTCGTGCAGGCTGGTTACGATGGAACTGTTCTGAAGCTGCGTATTCCCTTCCCTAGACGTGCACAAGATAGAAAGTTGGTCCCTGCTCTATTATATTTCTTCTTATAGTTAATTCATGCATACTCATTTCTCCGTTCTGCTCTATACTTACATCTGCTACTCCCTTCATAATCTTGTTCTTAAAATTGGGTTTATACACGAATACATGTTCCCTTCTTTGGGGATAATGATGCATTTTCTCAGCCTCCTAGGTCTATAATCTGCTGAATGACTGTTTAATTGGTAACTAAGACATCCCTATTCTGATTATTTGATTGACTGACCCTAAACGTTCTTGTGCTTTTTACAGGGATGTTAAGACACTTATTGTGGAAATGTTACAGGCTGCAAAGGCCTCATCCTGACATGCTGGATGACCTCTTTGTTCTGGAAGGCAATGGCGGCGTCCAGCGTCAGCGAAGATGGATGATCCACAGAAAGAAAGACCTAAGCAGTAAGAGCTTTGAGGTTGCTCTCCAGTCTCAGCGTCAGCGAAGATGGATGACCCACAGAAATTCCATGGTTTCATACATCATTCAGCATCCTTTTGACAGCGAACATATGTGAATTACTTCCAGTCAAACTTAAAAAATGCAAAGCGACTTGTATATTGTACTGAACTGTTTTGCACTCATACACGACTGAGGTTGTTGAGCAAACAAAGGTCATCTTATTGGAAGGTTTCACATGTCAAAATCAGATAGTATTATCTTTCCCTTTATGAGCTTTTACCATGTGAATTATCATCTGGCGAACTGACGACCTATAAGGTAATTTGCTCAGGTAAAGGAAAAAGAAGAGGGATATTTTTATTCAAAGGAATATTATAAGTTTCTTTTAGGAGGATTTGATTGTTTAGGATTTTTTCCTACTTAGGTTGTTATATTTTCATGATTGCACTCCTTTGCAATTTTTTAACTAAGGATTCCTTTTGGAGAGAAAATTCAATCCACTCAAATTTCTTGCTATAATTCTTTTTTTCCTTGTGGTGTGTCAAAGGATATTTTTTTATGAAATTTAGAAAATATTGTATGTCTTTCAAAATTCCCGAAAATGTGTGTTAGTCGGCTCCCCTTTGCTTGAAAAGAGCCTTTTCGGTCTCGCCTGGGCCGAGCAGTGCCCAATGGGGACTATAGAGCTTGATGCTTTTTTTTGTGCTTTCCATTGTGTTTTTTTTGCGCGGGTCTTCAAAAAATTGACGGGAGGATTCCGGGTTACCTCCCACCGATTCGGTCATCCTTATATACCCCCCTTCGCCTCACCATTGATACTCTCGCCATCCCTCTCCCCTTCAAGCTTTCCCACTGACGTGCATCGACACGGATGACCAGGTAAGCGGCGCTCCTCCTTCTCCGTTTGGTGGTCCACGGTGGCGATGACTCGGGTCCTCCTCTTAAACCTCTCCCTTGAGATGTAGTGATGGGTTCTGTGAGTTCAATCACCCCCTTCTCTATATCGTTGTAGCTAGATCTAAGAGCATGTGGTTCGTAGCTAGACATGAGATCATATGGTTGGTAGCTAGTGTTGATTGAAGTCAAGTATGGATTGGTAGCTAGTTGTGATGGCTTGGTAGCTAGGTGTGATAGATTTGTAGCATGCTAGGGTAGCTAGTTGTGATAGTGTACACTAACGATCTATGAGCATATGGTAGTGTTGAAGACAATGGATTGGTAGCTAGTTGTAATGCATTGTTACAATGCTTGTTGATGTATGCTGCTCATATCATGTTGTGTTCAGCGAGATGGTTTGGTAGTGTGTGTTATCTAACTATCAATGTGTGCTATGATTGTAGGACATGACCACACAAATGCAAGAACTGAGTCAGTCTTGTTCTGCCGAGAGCCTATTCCCTCCCGCCTATGTCCATACTCGCAGCCCATCGAGGAGCAGATGCCTCATGATTCAGAGGTGTTCGAGCCTCCTCCTTTTGTGCCTGCTGATGCTACTTCTTCCGCACAAACGACAACCACAAAGGCAAAGAAGGATGGTGGGGGGAACAACATGAAGTGGCAACCGTTCATGCCCACCTTCATGCTCAACAAGATGTGTGAGTTCATACCTAGTGGGGTTAGGACTGGCAAGGGCTTCAAGGAGGTGCACCTGAACACTGTGGCGAAGCAGGTGTTTGAGTTATGTGGCACGGAGGTGAGCGATACCCAAGTCTACAACCACCCGAGGAAGTGGAGAACTAGATGGATCCAAGTGTCCAAGCTCAAAGACCTTAGCGACGCCTCATGGGATCAGAACACTTGCTCCATCGTCCTGGAGGCAAACCACTACGCCGGCCAGATCGCGGTTAGCTCACATCCCCCTTGTTTAAGAATGGAAACCATTGTCTTCTCGCTACCTACAACGATGTGTTCATTTCTTAGGATCACCCCAAAGACGCAGAGTTCCTTAGCACACCCATCCAGAACTACAATCAGATGCATCAAATCTTCTTCTTTGGGCTGGCAACTGACAAGCATGCCATGGGCTCCGGTGAGCCTTTCGGTACGTCCATGCGTGACTACCCAGACATCCAGATCCAGGAGTTAGAGACCATCATCCTTGATGGTCCCGAGAAAGTCTTTCAGCACGTCCATGTGCTTCATAGGAAGAGGAAAAGGGGTGGCTTCATGGAGGAGGAGACTAGTGTGTTCACCAGCATGACTAAGGCCGTCAAGGAGGTGGCAACTGCCATAAGGGATATCAAGTGTGAAAGGGCATGTGCCCTTATGTTTGGTTTTGGTAATTGATGACAATCTTTATGGACTAATGGTTTCCTTGAGTTATACTTTAAGGTTTGTCCATAGGCAACGCTTGAAGATCATATGGTGGCTTCAAGGTTGTAAGATGAAGATTACGTGTTGACCAAGGTGTTCTTCATGGAGCTATCCATAGATTGGTCAAGTGGATGTGTGCAAGTTCAAGAGGAGCATCACGAAGATATCGTACGCTTGGAGCTTGCCGACCATTTGGTGTTTATGGTCTTGTGAAGATGTGCCTAAAAGAGGCTCACCCGTAATGGAGTATGGGGGAGCTACCTACAAGTCTTCATCGAGCCGGCGGAATCAAGGAAGATGTTCCAACTTGAGGCGGGCATGATCGTCATCATCAAGCTCAAGTGGATTATGCGCAAGACAAAGGTTTGACTAGATAGGTGTCTAGTTTACCGGTCTCTTGGTAGTAGTTAGGAGACCGTGTTATAGGCTAGGCCGAGTCATTCGTGGAGAGCTCAAACCTTTTGCATCCTTGGCATCATCTTTATTGGTTCTTGTTTGGATTTTCTCTTTGTGGGTTTTGGAGCTTGTGGTCTTCTTCATGACAAGCTCTTGTTCATTGAAAACGGATTTCATATGCATCTTCTCTTATGATTTTCGATGCGGGAGATTTGCCGGTTATTCTTGGTTAGAGGTTTCACACCTCTATGTGTTTGGAATTTCTCCCTTGCCACTTTGAAATATATCCAGTCGTGATTAGGCAGCTCTGTTCGTTAGCTTTCCATCAAGCTTGAGTTTGCCTTAATTGGAGTTCATTTGCAGAAGTTGTGGTAGTTCAGGGTTTGCCTGTTTCATTTGGAGTTCATCTGTTGTGTGGCCTGGGCTCCCTGGTTCTTCCAGAGCGGTAGTACCGCTCTTGGAGCGGTAGTACCGCGCCACGGTAGTACCGTGGGCGAGTACCGCACTCACTACCGTAAGTCCACTGGACTTTGCGGTAGTGGGCACGGTACTGGCCCCCGGTAGTACCGAGGGGCGGTAGTACCGCTCCCAGCGCAGTAGTACCGTGGGCAAGTACCGCACTCACTACCGTAAGTCCACTGGACTCTGCGGTAGTGGGCACGGTACTGGGCTTCGGCAATACCGTGGGGCGGTAGTACCGCTCCCGGTGCGGTAGTACCGCACCACGGTAGTACTGCTCTCCGAGCGGTAGTACCGTGGTTGGTGGGCTGCCAACGGTTCCCAACGGCTGGATTCGTGGGGGACTATAAAAGGGGGTCTTCTTCTTCCTTTGTCACTACCGGTTTTATGCAAGTTCTTCCCCCCATTGTTGACCTCTTTGAGCTTGCTTTCTCTCTTCCCCTCCTATGATTCTTGCTCCTTTTTTAGGGAAAAGAAAGAGGAGGTCTAGATCCACATTCTCCACCAAGCCATCTCTCCTCTAAGTGAGGGGAACCTTGTGGATCTAGATCTTGGAGTTCTTTGTGTTCTCCTTGTTCTTCCTCTCATATTCCTCCATAGCTTTTGTTGCTTTGGTGGGATTTGAGAGTTGGGGACTTGAGCACTTCGTGTGCTCTTGCCATTGCATTTGGTGCATCGGTTTGAGTTCTCTCCGAGGATTCGTTGTAGAAGTGAAGTTGAGAAGATTGCTACTCTTGAGTGCATTGGCACTCTAGAGCTTGTACCTTGTGGGTGCGTTGGCACATAGAGGCTTATTGTTGCGGAGCTCAATCATTGTGGTGGAAAGCTTCGGGACGCTACGGGAGCCTCCAATTCGGTTGTGGAGATTGCCCCGAGCATTTGTACGGGTTCGGTGACCGCCCCCAAGGGTTGCCATTTGTACGGGTTCGGTGACCGCCCTCAAGTGTCATAATAGTGGAATCACGACATCCTGCATTGGCAAGAGCGTGAGGAGAAATAGGGTGGCCCTCGTTGGCTTCGTGTGAGCATTATGCTCCTCACCCTCTCCAAACGGAGACGTACTTCTCGCAAGAGAAGGAACTTCGGTAACAAATCCTTGTCTCCATCGGCTCCACTTGCGGTTATCTCTACCTTTACTTTGAGCAAGCTTATTACATTGTTTATCTTGTGCTTGCTCATATTATTGTACATTGCTTGTCCCATAAGTTGTTCTTCTAAACAACCTATTTACTTGTGCACCTACTTTGTGATAGCCATAGTGCTCTTGTCATATATCTTGCTATCACATAGTTGTTTATCTTGCTTAGTATAAGTTGTTGGTGCACATAGTTGAGCCTAGCTTATTTAGGTTTCTTGCTTGGCAAATTAAACGTTAAGTTTTATTCCGCATTTGTTCAAGTCGAAACCGTAATTATTTTAAACGCCTATTCACCCCCCCCTCTAGGCGACATCCACGTCCTTTCAAAGTGCATCGACGTCCACCCTGACATGTACACCACCATCATGGACCAATGTGGCTTCAGCTAGGAGGCTCTAATGGGTGCTATGAGCCACCTATTTGACACCAAGGCCCATGGTGTTGGGTATATTGCCATGGCATAGGCTCACAGGGTGCTCTAGCTAGTTGCGCAAGCACTACTACTAGTCTTGCCTTTGGTGGTGGTGATCGCGTGCATGATCCTCGATAGTGATGGCTACAACGATGACAGTAAGGATGACAATGTATATTTTGTGTAGTTAGGGCTTGAAAACTTGATGGTATGTATATTTTGTTGAGGTGGTATTTACTAACCCTCATGCTGATTGCGAACTTGCGGTGGTAGGATGACACCCACTTTTGTATGTGGTGGTAGGATGACACCATAATAGTGTTAGGTTGAACTTACTATGTCATATGATCATGCATGCTTGCTATTGCTCTTCTGCTCCATTGTTTCTTGCTTGTGTGCTCCACTGCTTGTTGGTTGAACTGTTTATTTTTTGCAATGCTAGGACAAGTGGTATGTGGTGTTCCACGGCAGGGTTCCATGGGTTTATAGTTCATGAGAAGTATGCATTGCACAAGTGCCGGGTTTCAAGAACAACTGCCAGACAGGGTTTAAGACTAGACAAGAGGCAAAAGATGCTTACTCCAAGGTCGTGTTGAAGTTGGCATGCAACACTGTTGGCAAGGTGGATCATTAGTTTGGGTTGAAGAACTTCACCATCATCATCCAGTTCATCGCCATTTAGTGATGTGATGTTGGTGTGCTCGGTGTGATTTCATGTAAGGTGTAGCGGGTAAGCTCACCACGTGGGGATACAAGGTTAGCACATTTTGCCGTCTGTGTGCAATCAAACACCGTGTAGTTGCATGAGCGAAGATAATGCAGGCAACCAAACACCGTGCCAAAACCAATCCTCTAATATAGGCAACCTCAATGCGGGCAACCAAATAAGGTGTAGATGTTCACTTTTACCCTATATTTGCTTACACGGACTCAACTGAGAAGTGTATGCAATGCATGTAAAATGAAAGATGACAACTGAACATGCCAATACTGTTTGTATAAAAGAGATGTGTGTTTTGAGTCATAAATTTGTAAAAAAAAATGTCACTTTCAAATCTGTGTCAACTTTGATTATTATGGTATATACTGAAATCACACCAAAATAATTTGGTATATATCAAATCGAACTATATTTTAATTTCATTTTGTATTTGTCGAAGTATCAATGCCGTCTAAATCAATATCACATTAAATGAATGCACATGTATAGTGAAGCAATAAGAGTCAATCCAAGGCACAACAATCTTAAGTTTATTTGCTTTCTCCAATGGCCACCCGGTGTTGATCACGACTTGCACACCTCGATTGAAGTGTCTTCAATTGTGACATGTGTTCCCAACCTGTTACGTTCTAGTGGCTATGTGATTTTTTTAACTGATGCGCCGACTATGTAGACATGGAAAAGATCACACAGAGACGAAGAGGGGAAAATCAGAGGCGATTATATGTGCGACGAATTGAGTCTTTGACGGCTGAAGTAAGCATTTTGAGTGGAATTCAACTTCTTTTCCGGTTGGGCATTCGGAGAATACAAGCACACGACTAGGAGAGGCATCTTCGCAACCGTTCATTCGACGACTAGACGTTTGGTGGTTGTAACCTCGCTAGATAGGAGTAGTCTTTTCCGATAGGGCGTTCGATGGTTGAGACATCATCGAGTGAGAATGGTTTGTTTTCTTTCCTTTGTTATTGTCTTTGGCGTGTTTTCTCACTTTCTTTTGAGTATTTAGAATTTTCGTGTTTCCTTTCTCCAATATTTGATTTTATAGTTGATATTAGTTAGTACTTTAAAGTGTGTTGATGCATTAGAGTTACTTTTGTTAACATACTTTATGAGTTTAACCTAGATTGATGTTGAATGTTTGTTTTAATTATATGTTGTGTGTTTCTTTTGTAGTGAACCAGCGATGCTTATTATTATGATGATCGTTCGCTAGTGGGCAACCCTTAGTTGCGTATGTGGATTGGTGGTCTATGATGTTCCTTTCTGTTGTTTTACCATGGCATGAAGATGAATCTTTTCTTTTTATTTTCAGTTTTTTGGGGTTTGTGTTGATGTGTGGTAATAATAAGTTATAGTTCGTTCACGGTAATATAATAAATTTTATTGCCATCAATATCACAGTAGGGAACTATCAAACAATTTTTACATATCGTTGATGTTTATATGTATACATATAAAAATATTACAATCCATTTAAAAAGATGCAGTAAAGCATGCTAAATGCTTTTAGTTTTTAAAAAATGTGAAACATTGGTTTGTATCCTACATAAAAATATGAATCCATTTCTACAAGAAAAGAATCTTATATTTAAAATTCTTACGAATTTTTATGTAAAGCAATAGATGGTGCCATGGTTGCCGAGTCGAGGAAATCGCGCCAGCTGTGGTGGCCATGGTGAAGACGCGTGTGGCGAATAGACACCTGGTTCGTGACAGACTCTTGTTCCACGCTTGGACCGAGGATTTGCATGGAGATATGACCACAGAGGGGCTGGCCCAATTCATCAAACTCTGGGAAGCCCTGGTGGAGATTAGTGTCGGGGATAGAATCCTGACAATAGATGTAGGGGTGTAAGGAGCTAAATGAATCTGTACGTAGAGTGTTGACGCAGGAAGAATTATACAGGTTAGGCCTCTCCTTGAAGATAACAACCTTAATCCTGTCCCAGGCTTACTGGGGTATTCTTGCTCAAAGTCTGAGGAAAGTGTTGCGCGCGTGCTCTTTCTAGGGCGAGGGGGAGGCTTATATAGAGTGCGCCTCTGACCCTTCAATGCCCCAGTAAACGAGTCTTAATTACAAGGTTAAATGCGTATATTAAATACAGGAAACGGTCACTTCATTACTGCTAATAAAGGAGGAGAAACGCCCGTGGTCTTGAATGCTTCACGCCCGTTGCGTTCCTATCTTCCGAGTAACGAACAGCTCGCCGGTCCCCTTTTCCGAGTAACTAATTACTCGGAGCCTGTTTGCTTTCCGAGTAACTGACTACTCGGAGGCCATCTCTTCTTCCGAGTAACATGTCACTCGGAGACACTTGTGAATTGAGCCTCTGAGTCTGATAAAGCTCTGTATTCTTTAACGATATTATTTTATTGGGTGTGTTTGAAAGACAAAGGATCTGAGGGTACCCCTTGGTTTCCACTGCCTAAGGGTATACCTTTGGTATGACCACGACAATTAGCCTAGACTCAGCTGCGGAGTATAAACTGGTTTGGGCCTGGAATGCGTCTAGGGAATACACGGCCTCCTCGGCATATAGGATGCTCTATGAGGGAAGCACTAGCCACTAGGCCACTGCCGGTGGTGTCTATCTGGAATTGCTGGGCACCGCTTGCGTGCAAGCTGTTCATGTGGCTGGCACTTCAGTATCGACTTTGGACAACAGACAAACGGGCCAGACATGGATTGCAGGACCAGACTTTGCCATGTTTTTTCTGCGATTAGGAGGAGGACACGACGAAGCACATCCTCATAAGATGTGCCTTTGCGAAACAGGTTTGGTTTCAGTGCTTTATTAGGTACGGACAAGATACAGTCAAGGAGTGGTGGATCACGAACATGAAGCTCATCCCTAAAGCCCGGAGGAAGGGACTCGACTCTTTTATCATGCACATCTGTTGGAGTCTGTGGAAACAACGAAATGGACGGGTGTTCGAATCCAACACTGTGCTCGACGAAGGGGCCACGGTGGAGCACATTCTTCAGGAGCACGACCTTTGGATGATGGCTGGAGGCCAAGGAGCCAACATGTGAGTAGTCGAGTAGTGAAAGGAGTGTTGGAGTGTCGGGCATAAGTGTGCGCCGGGCGTTATTGTAACCTTCTTGTACATATGTTTTCTTTTCTATAAAGCTATGGCATACCTTTGGCATGAAAAAAATAGAGACGCCTTAAGCAAAAGCTATCAACAAATCCCTGTCTCTGCTCTCTTTCCGTCTCCTTCTTCCTCCCCGCCGTGTGATTCTTTCCTCACTCCCTACCCAAGCCCCTGCGCGCTCGCTCATTACTGATCTCACGGGAGGGCCCCGGCGGCCAGTCTCCGCCTCGAGCGTCGTCGAGCCTCGCTCCCAGTAACTCCTTCCCCTCCCGAGAAAGCAAACGCAGCAGCAGGAGCGGCGAGAGGAGGAGAAGGCCAAGGGCCGAGAGGGAGCAATGGAGTACAGAAGAGTGAAAGATCAGGTCAGCTTAAACCCGCAACCCTAGACAAGAATGCCGCTCCTCGCGGTGGCACGCCGTCGACGGCGCCTTAGGTTAGAATAGATCGGCGGCGGATCCCCCCCCCCCCCCCCCCCCCCCCCCCCCCTCATCCTTTTGTTCATTTTGGCTCTCGCAGTAGGGTTCCAAGATTCCTGTGGCATTACCGCATTAGTTTTCTGTTAACCCGATCAAGGATCTTGCTAAGAGTGTAACGAGGGTGTCGGCCATCATCTAGTGGCCATGGAATACTTGTTAGTGCCCAGTAAGACTGCAATTGAGATTCTGATTGGAATTCGGTAGCGAATGTTGTCCCTTACGGGAATGTTATGGTATTTCTGGGGTTAATGAATTTAATTCGTTGTAGAGTTTGATATTATCTCATTGGGAACATTTCGGTGATTGGTCTCAAGAATGTTCTGTTACTACTGTGTCCATATGAATTCGCTAACCTGAATAACATAAACATGGGTGCTGAAATAAACTTGTCCTTATGGTACAGTGAACCTGTACTTTATCAATTGTGTTGTGTGCTGACAGCCCGTCTTATCCTGTATAATCTAAAGGATAGTTATGACGCCATGTCTCAGAAGGACATAGAAAGCCCTGATGGGAGGTCTCTTTCTAGCAGTAAGCTCTTGGTTCATTGTTGAAAATTTTCTTTGGACCATAATCAGTAACATCACATCTTTAATGCATGCACTATATACAGCTGCAGCAACTTCCCCCCTTGGCGGTGCAGGAGGTTCCAAGGGCAAGAATAGTTGGAAGCAAAAGTAAGACTGTTTGCAACTTTTGTGCAGTATCACATAGTTTCTAAAAAATCAGAATATTTACTGGCACTTGTCAATTGTTGTTGCAGGTCTATTGTAACAATTGCATTGACGTTACTAACAAGTTCCCAGGCAATACTGATTGTGTGGTCAAAAAGAGCTGGAAAGTATGAATATAGTGTCACAACAGCAAATTTTTCGGTGAGAATTTAAGTTTTCTCTTGGTGACAGTAGGGTCAGGAGCTTTCCCTTTTGTTCTCTTGAATTTATTCATCTATGTCTAGGTGGAAGCTTTAAAATGTCTGTTATCACTTCTAGCCCTGTACAGAACATGGAACAGTCAAGGTGTTACAGAAGATAATAGGTGAAAATTCTACTGTATCTGCCGATTAAATTCCGAATCTGCATTTCCTTTTCCCTACTCTCTAGCGACATCTTATTTTCAGGTTAAGTACATCCTTTGATGAAGTTAGTGTTTATCCTATCCCCGCCGTACTTTACATGGTAAAGAATCTATTGCAGGTATGCCCACTTGTCAAGTTCTCTTGTGATAAAATAACTTTATATCTGCAACAAGAAAAGTTTGAACCGTGCTTCCACTTGCTGTCAGTATTACATCTTCGCCTATGTGGACGCACCAGCTTACCAGATCCTGAAGAACCTGAATATTATCAGCACTGGTGTCTTATATCGTATCATTCTAAAGAAAAAGTAAGATCGACTAGCTTAATGTGGCTTTGGAGTTGGGAACAGAGCAACATAATAATATGTGCTCTTTTTACTACTTTGCTGACATCTTTATTCTTTATATTTCTTTTTTTCTTTCAAGCCTTGCAATACAATGTTGGATACTATACCTTTGCTGAAATGATGTAGCAGAATTCAACTCCTGACCTAGTGTTTATCATTTTTTACGACCACACAAACATGTAACATCGTGATCTGTAGGCATTTTCCAGTAATTCGCTAGCCTGAGCTTGACATCATAATCTATATGGTTCTTTAAGTGCCACAAATATTCTTGTTCTTGTTCCTGTTCATTCTTCACAAAACTGTTCATAGCTAAAAAATTCTCCAACACAGAAACACCTGTTTCCATTGTTAATCTAGCATGTTGATTGTTGAACTATCACTGAATGATGCATGTTTTTTCCAGATTAAGTGAAGTCCAGTGGGCTGCATTTATTCTCTTATGTGCTGGCTGCACTACGGCCCAGCTAAACCCCTCGTAAGCAAACTAAGTTTGGATTCTTTTTCCCCTTCTAGGCATTCTTTCCTCATTTCTCTAATCAATACGTTCAGCTAAGAGAAATAATATACCCCTTTCAGATCGGATCATGTTCTTCAAACTCCAATTCAAGGTTGGATGATGGCCATTGTAAGCATCGAAGAGAATTGTTCAGTCTAGTCAGTTGGACATGTTATTGGAACTTATTTTACCCAATTTGCTGACCATCTTTTTGTTTCAGGTGATGGCTCTTCTAAGTGGTTTTGCTGGGGTATACACAGAAGTATGTGACTTTGTGCAATTGCTCCTCTCTTGCTTTAAAAATAATTATTTGATTCGACTGTCAAGGGAATTTCTGAAGGGTTTAAGTCGTACTCATTTTGGAACAATGCAGGCTATAATAAAAAAACGTCCTTCAAGAAACATCAATGTTCAGAATTTTTGGCTGTACATTTTTGGAATGCTCTTCAACTTAGTTGCGATTTGTGTTCAGGACTTTGATGCTGTCATGAACAAGTTAGTTGTGTTGCAAATTGCTTCATTTCTTGTTGTAATATTCTTTTACAATGCATGATATTGCTTATTCTAACCTGATTGTGCCATCTAATGCAGAGGTTTTTTTCATGGCTACTCATTTATTACGCTTCTGATGATTCTTAACCATTCACTAAGGTACTACAGCTGGATCTTTGAAGTGATTCAACATTGATCCTTCAGGATTAACTTAACTAGTGTTTTTGGTTTTCTTTGCAGTGGCATTGCTGTATCAATGGTGATGAAGTATGCTGACAATATTGTCAAGGTACAGATTATTAACTTCTACAACAGGTTTCATGGTTTAAATTATTGTGTTATAACCATCTTTGCTACAAAATTGCACATTCTACTAGCTTTAGCTTATTCCATCACCTCACGTTACCCCTACTGAGTCATCACTTATGGTGGCCGTTTGTAATTAAAATCTTGGATGTTCTCCTAACATCTTTCCCCCCTCGTGTTTTTATTTTTTACTTTTTATTCAAAGAAAAGATGTGGTTTATTTACTCATTGCTGTGTATTCATGCATTGCTAGTTCAACTTAAGTATAGATGACTGTATCAATCAATTATGCCAAGTGGAGAACTTTTTGCATCTTTCTATTATCAATTTTGGTGCCTTGGTGCACTTCAAAAGTCAGTCGTGGATTTTAAGTAATGTGGGATTATCTAAGGCAGTTTACAGTCCTTCTCAACAGCGTGGCTCTTTTATGCGCATTGCTTAAATTTGGATTACATCTTATGGCATGTACTTTATGCATGTCTGCACTCTTAAGTGCAATGACATTATGTCCATACCTGCTTGATTGGGAATAAAGCACGATATCCTCTATGCTCGCATTTTCCACAGTTTGTTATCTGAGAAAAACTTTGGCATTCAACATTCTGTCATCTGGGGAAGTATGTTACTCCAGTCCATATTCTTTTATCTGATAAACTATGGTGATAGACAGACCATCTAGATCTCTTCACAAAACAATCAACAGATTCTGTTCATCCTTTCTGAAGCTAGAAAACTAGAGAGTACAGTCGGCTGTCCTGCAATTTGGACAGTAGCTTGATAGTTTTTTATATTAAACTTTGCGATATTTGAGATGCCTTGGGTTTTTCATTTTGAGCTTCTATGAGTTATGTAATACTCCCTCCGTCCCAAAATAAGTGTCTCAATTTTATCTGCATATGGATGTATCTAGATGTAAAACTAAGTCTAGATACATCCATATCTAGACAAATCTGCGGCACTTATTTTAGGATGGAGGAATACCCTAGTAATTATTTAGGCAGATGAAGAAAAAAAACATCTTGATATCAGAAATTCACACTACTCTTTGGTCTTACACTTAGGACTCTGTATTTGATTGCCTAACCATGTCTCTCTGCATACACATAGGTGTATTCAACTTCCGTCGCAATGCTTCTGACAGCCATCGTATCCGTCTTCTTGTTCGGCTTCAATCTATCCCTTGCATTCTTCCTAGGATCAACGTAAGTGGTGATGCAAGTTTAGCAACAAGATATCTTGATGGAGCCTTGTAACCCATTATGGCCTAACAAACTCCGCTAACATTTCAGGGTCGTTTCTATCTCGGTGTATCTGCATTCTGTCGGGAAGCCACAGCAGCAGAAATGAGTTCCAACCCGTCTCCTCCAAGATTGGCAGCGAACGCCTCAATTCCACGCTGTGGAAGGGTTTACGGATAGCACGCAACATTTGAAGGAGAGTAGAATATATTCCAAGCCAGGCCACGCCACGACACCTTTGTTGAACCAAGTTCTTAAGGTTTTGATTTGATCAGGCCCAGGCGAGCGATGATCACCGCGGGTAAAACTGCTTGAGTGGTGGCACTGGTGCGTCCGGCTTACTTTTGGTTTGTTACCAGGATGATGCTGATTAGGGGGGCTGAGACGCTGACTATTTTCTTCATGCCTTCCTTGACCTGTGTAGCCATATCCAGATTACCTAGTAAATACCGTCTCCATACTTTGTATGTTCATCTAAAATGTATGCGTCAGCAAACATGATATCACGAACTTTTCTCTGTATCTTGCTCTTGGCATGAAATCGCCATAGCTAACTTTGTAGCTTGTGCTGTAGAGAAATCTGAACATCATCTGTAGGCAGCAACATCACCTCCTAAATTTCATAATAGGCATTTCGCAGTCGGCACGTGATTACCCAGAGGCCATAGTGTTCAGGGGCTTGGGCTGGGGCTGGGGATTTCTCCACTTACAGCGCTCGCGCGGCGGTAGGGATCGAGCTGTATCAACAACACCCAACCGCTGGTGTCAATTAATCAGCTGATTTAGCCTAGGTGATGAGACGTTAGGAATCCGTGCAACGTCCACATTCGATGGGCAGCACGAGCCAAAGCAAAGCAGGACCCGTGCCGTTGCCGGCGTCCTCTCCGTTGGCACTGTAGATGATCAAGAAGCCCGAGAGAGAGAGGAGTCCGCGGCCATGCCGGCAACAGTAGAGCAGCGAGCTACCTGCCGGCGAGGTATGCTCCAAATAAGTACAGTACTCCTCATTTCAGACGATCGAGTCTCTCAGAGGATGACGACGACGATGCACACTACAGCAGGCTAACTTTGCTCAATTATTCAGAGGCCGTTTTGTCGCCTTCCCTTGAGAAATTTTCAAAAGGAATTCGACGGAGTACTGTGCTAGCCCTGCATCAGCTGCAGCGCATGTGTCCTTCATGCTTCGTGTACGCTCACGGACTCCAGGGCACATTCACGGACATTTCGAGCCCAACGTTAGGATTCAGTGACTCCATCCACTCCCCCGTGCTCATCCACCTCTGCTACACCTTTCTTCCTTGTTTGACGAAGAATCGCTCTGGTGCTTTTTCATGATAGGCAAGTCAGTCCCAAAGAAAAGAAAAAGGCAAGCACTCCCATATACTCCATGCCAAGTAGAAAGACGACGTGCTTTATCTCTTCTCTGCCGTATAAAGTACTACTACGATGAGAGACCGCAGCGCAGAGTATAGTATAGTCCTGTGGTGTGTTTGAAAAGCTGCCGGCCTGTCATCTTTACCGGCCATTCAGAGAATCATCCACCGAGGGAGCGTCTATTTCTCAAGCAAACAAGAAATCTCGCATCGCCAAACGGTGATATTCTATGTCTTCCATTGACTTCATTCTTTATCAAAGGGTTGATTGAGTAGTTATAAGGTTTTCAAACTAAATGAAGATTCAGATCTAAGGGAAATTTCATATTTTTAGATAAAAATTGGACCTTTTTTTTTTCTGAACCAAACTAATCCCCTTTCCATTTCACACGTAAACAGAAATACATGAGTTCGGAATTACATTCGAAGATAAGGCAAAAGGGAAAGCGAGTTCACCCATCATCAGGGAACCCGCCACGATCACCCGATATCGAAGCGACCACTACGGGGCGAAAACCTGATAACACTATAGTCCAAACGATAGCCTATTACAGGTAAGCGAACGAACAGACGTTAGTAAGTATCAGCGAACATCAACCAACCATCATGCAACCCAAAACCATCCGTCTGAGCCACCAAACACCACGTAACTTTAGTAGCATCAATCAGTGGCGGAGCCAGGATTAGAAGTCTGTGATGTCATTTCAAATCTGTGATGTCAAATACATGTGTTTTCACTGATTTATAAAAAAAATACATGATTTCTACTTGTATACAAAGAATTTGCCACAAACCTGTGTGGTCAATTGACCACACAACTCTTAACGTGGCTCCGCCACTGGCATCAATCAGCCTCATCAACTCGAGCTTCTGGTGCAACATGGATCGCCATTAAGTTCATTGATCCATTCCTAATAGCCTTTACTCCAGACCTGAGCCTCTTCGCCGCCTATTCCGGTTGAAGACTTTACCAGTACAGTAACAAGGATACCATCAAGAGCACGGTCTAAAAAGGAATTTTAATATTCTTGGCCCCAAAGGTAGCTCGATTTCGAGCTAACCAAATACTCCAAGTAACATCATGGTGTCCAATAGAGGTAAACATTGGACTTGATGGTGACCAACTCAAACACTGGTAAAACATGCCCCATTTAAAAACATGTAGGAATTATAAGAGATTGAATCCCTACATGAAAAATATTAGGGCACAATGGTTTGGGATCTTGCTTTGCATCATAGCATTTTTTTTGTTAGCCTATGGTCCTCTCCTCAGCATTGCTTGGTTTGATAGCTAGTTACTAAAAGAGCACCACGTACATGCCTATGCACTGCGGGCGAGTTTGGTTCCCATCTGTGCTTTTTCCTGCATCGCATACGCTGTTGAGTTGGACCTGGTTGAGGGTATATAGGTTAAAAACCACCATTTGCACCTAGTTTGGTTGCTCGCATCGACGTTGCCTGCATTAGTGGATCGACTTTGACACGCTGTTTGGTTGCGCGCATTGGCTCAGCACATGCAACTACACGATGTTTGCTTGCACACATGCTATGAGGTGTACTAACCTTGTAGCCCTTCGCGGTGAGCTTACGTACACCTTACACATGATCACAACGAGCACACCGGCACCACAACGCTGCAATGGCGACGAACTGGACGAAGATGATGAAGTTCTTCACCACAAACTAAAGATCCACCTTGTCACTATTGCATGCTTGCTTCGGTACGGCCTTGGAGAAATCATATTTTGCTTCCCGCCTTGTCTTAAACCCTATATGCCAGCTGCTCTTAAAATTTGACACTTATGCATTGCATGCCTCCCATGAACTGTAAACCCCTGGAACCATGTCGTGGAGCACCACATACCACTTGGCCTACAAGAAAGGAACATTTCAAGCATCATTAGAGTACATAAGCAGTGAGCATAAGAGCAAAGTAAGCACACAAGCAATGCAGCATAAAGAGCATGCATGATCACGTTCAACCCTACACTACTATCATGTCATCCTACCACCACACAAAAGGGAATGTCATCCTACCACCTAGTCCAAAAGGGGGTGCCATCAGCATGAGGGTTTTTAGTAAATACCACCTCAACAAGTTCGTCGTCGCCATGAGGGGTTAGTCAATACCACCTCATCAAAATGTACAGACCATCAGCTCTTAAGAACTAACTACACAAAATGTACATCATTGCCATCGCCAGATCATGCACGCAGTCACCACCACCAGGGGAAGCACTAGTAGTAGTGCTTGCCCAACCAGGTCCTAAGCCAAAGCATCATGTGAGCCTCTGCCATGTCAACAAAGCCAACACCCTGAGCCTTATTGTCCAACAGGTGGATCAGAGCATCCATCAAGGCCTCCGGGGTGAAACCACCTTGCTCCATGACAACGCCGTCGAGGTCAGGGTGGACGTCGACGTTCTTGATCTCCCTGATGGCGATTGCCACCTCCTTGACAGCCTTGATCATGCTGGTGAAGATGTTGAGCTCCTCCTTCATCAAGCTGACCATCTTCCTCTTCCTATTAAGGACATGGACGTGCTCAAAGACCTTGTCAAGACCATCAAGGATAATGGTCTCTAACTCCCGGGTCAGGGAGTCTTGGCCGCCAGGGATGGGCGTACCGAGAGGCTGACTGGATCCCATGGCATGCTTGTCGGTTGCCAGCCCGAAGGAGAAAATGTGTTGCATCTCGTTGTAGTTCTGCATGGGGGTGTTGAGGAACTCAACGTCTTTGGGGTGATCCTAATAAATAAACACGCCATTGTTAGTACCTAGAAGGCAATGGTCAAGAGGGTTAAACAAGGGGGGGGGGGGAGGGTGAGCTAACCGTGACATGGCCGGCGTAGTGCTCTACCTCCAGAACAATGGTGCAATTGTACTCATCCCAAGAGGCGTCACTGAGGTCTCTGAGCTTGGATACTTGGATCCGTTCGCCTCTCCAGTTCCTCAAGTGGTTGTGGACCAGGCTGGAGGTCACTCCCACCCCATAGAAATCGAACACCTGCTTGGTCACGTTGTGCAAGTCCACCTCTTTGAAACCCTTGTCAGTTCTCACGCCACTAGAGATGAGGTCACACATCTTGTTCAACAGGAAGGTGGACATGGAAGGCTGCCACTTCATGATGTTTCCCATTCTATCATTTTCCTTTTCCTTTGCCGTTGGCATTTGTACAATGGCAGCTGCATCAGCAATGAGCACAATTGACATGGGCATGAAAAGAGCAGCCTTCCCTGAAAGGCCGAAGACCTCCGAATCAAGAGCCATATGGTCAATGGTGAAATGACGTGGATGTCGCCTAGAGGGGGTGAATAGGTGCTTAAAATAATAATGGTTTAGGCTTGAACAAATGCGGAATAAAACTAACGTTGACGAGGGTGGTCCTCGGTAAATCCCATGGTTAGGTACCCTGGATTGGTTGAAGGGGAAGGAGTCCAAGGTTGGTGATCTCATCGGCTAACAGGAGACAGGGATTTACCCAGGTTCAGGGTCCTCGATCGGTAAAACTCCTACTTCCTGCTTGATGTATTATATGATGGAGGAGATTACAGTGGTGGTTCCGGCGAGATTTCTCAAGTATTGGATTGTCCTAGACGTCCCCTCTCCCGGCCTTTACATACTAGGCTAGGTCTCGAGGAGTCCGTCTAGGTTTACAAAGAGGTTTCCTATTCTACAAAGTCTTGGACTCCATGTCGGCGCAGTCGTCGGTGCCTCGGGTGGGCTTGGTAGGTTGATGCTCGGCCTCCTCGAGGCTTCTAGTGGGACACCGGTATTGACACGCACCAGGTACCTTCACGGGGAGGAGTCGCGGGGGTACCCCCTCGTCAGTAGCCCCCGAGTGCCCAGGGGACACAAAGGGTCGCGCAGGGACTCCAATCTACGATATCTGTAAGTGCGTGTCATGATACAAGTCTTATAATGTAGTTTATAGGATGACTTTTGCGAGCTTATGAGGGATGTTTAGAATAAAGGTCCTGAGGCACTCGAGGGATCGAGCCCCAGCGAATTTCTCTAGTGGCAAATACCTCAGTAGTCCAATCAAGCTCGAGTCCCCCGATTCGAACTTGGCAAGGCTGGGGTCAATAGGATTCATGCCACGGAGGGCTTACAGAATCAATACTTCCAGCGATCATGATTTAATGACCCAACACGTCCGTCGGGATTTTCTTCACGCCTTGGGTGTGGAAAATACGGGAGTGAAGTCACGCTGTGGCAAGTCCCGACCCGGCCGACGGATCAACGGGGTCTTACCTACACGTCCGTGGACGTGGCTTCCAGGGTGCTTTGTTTTGTAGCCTAGGTCAAAGTTAAAGGGGAGTGCCATTGATAACGTGTTCACTCAGAGAACTATCGAGTGAGCAGTTCAGAGCAAATCATCTTACGATGAAAGACTCGAGGTAGACGCATGTGAGCACCCGAAAATTGGCGAGTGATGATTCCAGTTCTTGGTAGCATTACTTTTCTTCTCCGAGTAGGGACTTGATTATTCGTCGTGTCATAATATAACTAAAGATGAGAGGGAATTATAAGCTAGGCTCAACTATATATGTGCACCAACAACTTATACTAAGCAAGATAAACAACTATGTGATAGCAATATATATAACAAGAACACTATGACAATCACAAAGTAAGTGCTCAAGTAAATAGGTTGACTAGATGAGCAACCTATGGGACAAGGAAATGCAACAACAATATGAGCAAGCACAAGATAAAAAATATAATCAACTTGCACAAAGTAAAGGTAGAAGTAACCGTAAGTGGAGCGGATGGAGACAAGGATGTGTTATCGAAGTTCCTTCTCTTACAAGAAGTACGTCTCCGTTTGGAGAGGGTGTGGAGCACAATGGTCACCACGAAGTACACCTAGGGCCACCCTATTCTCCTCACGCTCTCACCAATATGAGATGATGTGATTCCACTATGGTACACTTGAGGACGGTCACCGAACCCGTACAATTGGCAACCCTTGGGAGCGGTCACTGTACCCGTACAAATGCTCGGGGCAATCTCCACAACCTAATTGGAGGCTCTTGTAGTGTCCCAAAGCTTTACACAACAATGATTGAGATCCGCAACAACAACAAGCCTCTAGGAGCCAACGCACCCAAAAGGAACAAACTCTAGAGTGCCAATGCACTCAAGAGTAACAATCTTATTTTTCTTCAACTTCCACTACAACGAATCCTCAGAGAGAACTCAAACCGATGCACCCAATGCAATGGCAAGAACACACGAACTGATCAAGTCCCCCACTCTCGAATCACACCAAAGTAACAAAAGATATGGAGGAGTATGAGAGGAAGAACAAGGAGAACACCAAGAACTCCAAGATCTAGATCCACAAGGTTCCCCTCACTTAGAGAAGATACGGATTGGTGGAAATAGAGATCTAGATCTCCTCTCTCTTTTTCTCAAAAAGATGCAAGAATAATGGGAGGAATAGAGATAAATCAAGATCCAAGAGGTCAAAAATGGTGGGGGGAAACTTTCTCAAAACCGGTGCTTCCAAAGGTGGAAGAAGAGCCCTTTTATAGAAAATCCCAAAATCTGCCCAGTGTGCACGCACAATAAAGTTGGACATTTCGACTTAGGGTTGGATGTTCCGACGGAATATCCGACCCAATGTCCGACCTACCATCCAACTTATGCTGAACCTTACTGGATACGGGTCAGAGAATACATCAGAATATCTGACAGTAATGTCCCACAAGTTAGATGTTCCGACCCATCATCTGACCCAACATCCGACTTGGTTGAAGGTGCACAATGAGAAGAAACAAAGAGATCTTATCCTAAACAATGGAAACAAGGAAAACCAAAATAGCCAAAACTTTTGCAAAAGAACTCTGATTGAGGCAAACTTAGGCTTGTTGAAAAGCTAACGAACAGGATTGCCTAATAACGACTGGAAATATTCAGAAGTGGCTAGGGAGAAATGCCAAACAAATAGAGGTGTGAAACCTCTAACCAAGAAGAACTGACAAATCTCCCGCATAAAAAACACAACGGATGAAGCAAGGGCAACCCGCTTTCGATGACCCAAAAGCTTTTCAAGAACAAGCCCACAAGCTCTGAAACTCACAAAGAGCAAAGCCAAACAAGAACCAAGAAAGAATAAGCCAATGATGCAAAGGTTTGAGCTTTCCAGGAACGATGCCCCTCTTGCGCATAATCCACTTGAGCTTCATGTAACAGCCCAGATTTCACAAAAATTAAAAAAAATTTTGTTTTCGGGTGAATTGTTTGATTGTCTGATTTGTTTGCGGTGTTTGCATCCCCGATTTAGCGATCGGCGATTATTTTCCCCCTTTTTATCTCGTACCGGACGGAGACCAACCCTTGCCACCCTGACACTCGACCTTTGCGACACCGGGTTTCACCCGATCACCGTCGCGAAAAGACCAGCCGCAGCCAACGGAACGAAAAACCCCGTTTAATAAGTAAACGGGATATTTTTATAGCGCGCCGGAAAGTGTTCTCGAAACGGTTCCAGCGCGAGCCTTACAACTTGGTATCAGAGTCTTACCGACCGTAGGATCCCTTTTCTGGCCGAAGTCGAGTCTAGACAAAAACTATTTTGTAGTTACTAAGTTAGTTGTCGGAGATTAGAAATCTTTTTACTCCTTACCCTTACTCTGGTCAGGACTAGTGCCGTAAGTGTTTTAATCTCATCTTATCCCCTTCAAACTTAATATCTCGCTGAGTGTGGAGTTTCGGAACCGTTACAATACCTTGCTTGCAGTGTATTGTCTTGATTCCGATCTCAGGTTGGGAAATCCTGTAGTACCTTTAGCCCTTCTGACTCTGGGTAAACATCTTGGTCGTTTGTTGACTTCAGTCCTCTTGCCCAGTATCCTCACGATTTCAGTGAGAATGCTCCCCTTGATCGTCGCTTTTAATTGTCGTTCTCCCTCTTGACACTGATGGTTCGTTTTCCGACGTTGCCGTTCTCTCTGCGGAAAATTTATCTCGACGAAAGTTCGACGTCGACATGGAGCAGAGTCCCTTGTTGGTGGTGTTGAAGATCGTCGACTCTCTTTTCTCTCCCCTCCTCTCCCCCGGATCTTCCAGGATCTCGGGACGAGATCCCTTGTTGGTGGTGTTGTATTGTAACAGCCCAGATTTCACAAAAATTAAAAAAATATGTTTTCGGGTGAATTGTTTGATTGTCTGATTTGTTTGCGGTGTTCGCATCCCCGATTTAGTGATCGGCCATTATTTCCCCCCTTTTTATCTCGTACCGGACGGAGACCGACCCTTGCCACCCTCACACTCGACCTTTGCGACACCGGGTTTCACCCGATCAGCGTCGCGAAAACCGCACGAGACCAGTCGCAGCCAACGGAACGAAAGCCCCCGTTTAATAAGTAAACGGGATATTTTTATAGCGCGTCGGAAAGTGTTCTCGAAACGGTTCTAGTGCGAGGTGAACGCCACCGGTTCGACGCGTTGATCGCGCAGTTCGAAGTTTTACCTGAATCGGAGGTACTGCGGACCCCCGACGGTCAGAAACGTAAACACCGCACGCGCGAGAGAAAAACCGGGGATGTTTTTGCAAACTGCCAGCCACCTGTGCTATATAAAGACCACCACACTCCTACCCCTTTCTAGGGTTTCCCTAGCCACAAAATTGCAGCCACCCCCTCTGCTTTGCCCCAAAAATAGCCCCATTTTCGCACCAAACCCTAGCCAGATAAAAAAACAAATCCCAGGCGATTTGGACCATCGGATCGGCCGATCCAATGGCCCAGATGCGCCCAGCTCTCCCACCTAGCCAGCTCTCCTCTCTCCTCTCACCTCCCGCCCGTGGAACCGCAGCCGCATCCACGGCCACGCCGCCGGCCGGCAGCCCGCTCCGGTGACCTCTCCTCCCTCGCGCCCTCCTTCCCTCTCCTCCGCGCCTCACCTCCTTTCTCCCTCTCGTCTGCAGGTCCGCCGCCTCTCGCGCCATGGCTGAGCTCGGGCCAGAGCTCACCGCCGGCCGCCTTGCCCGCGTCCGAGGCTGGCGACCGCGCACGTCACCCCTTTCCCCCGGATCCAGCGCCCAGCCGTCTCGCCCCTTCATTCCCTTCCTCCTCGCCGCGTGATTTGGCGAGCCTCGCCGCCAGCGTCCACCGCCTCCGCCCGATCCCATCGGGACGAGGCCGAGCGGCCAGCCACCACCAACCGCCAGCAGCTGGGCCGGTCCAGCTCGTGGCCCACAGGCGCCACAAGGCCCAGCCAGCCGACCTTCCTCCCTCTTGTGGGATTTTATGGGGTCCCCTCTTCTTACCTACCTAGCTTCAAATATTTCTAGTGGTGGCCCAAGATGATTTACCATTTGAAACCGTGTGTGTGCTGGTCGGCCGCCAGTAGGTTTCAAACCAAACCGGACCAGTGAGGACATGGTTCCTTGCTGGCCCATCATGACCGGCTGAGGACCCAGTTTCCCATGTGTGATTAACCGGCAATCCAAACCTGGAGTCATATGGTAGAGACCGATTCGAGAACGCGGCCGACTTTTGAGTTGGATGTCGACTCACCGGGGGCACCCGGATTTGTTCGTTGTTAGTTAGAGGGACCTGCCATTTCGGATCTCTCGGAACTAAATCATAAAATGGTTGCTTATAATGGGTAGCAACGGAGAGAGATGGGCGTGCGTGCGGAGCCTTGTAATGGGCAGTTGGTACACCCCTGCAGTGTTAAATCTTTTCGAGAAGCCGTGTCCACGGTTATGGACGACTTCGAACCTACGTCTTGTTCATAGATAACATCAACTGAATCATAAATATAACTTGATCAACGTGTGTGTGCCTTGACTGCTTTTCTTCGTCCGGATGCAAAGAGGAGGACAAGGATAGGATAGGTGTTATGTTTGCGTAAGTAGTTGATAGCAAGAATTGTTGCAGGCGATTCCTCGTCGAATGCTTGGCTTCTTATCTTACTTTCTAGATCGTTAGCCACTTCATAATGCTAGTGCGGCAGCAACCTCACCACTTACCCCTTCCTTACCGTAGACTACTAGTTGTCCTAGAATGACGAGTGATGAAGTCCTTGCTGGGTCAGTTGACCACTACAGTTGGATGCTGAGTACTTCTGTACTCATGATACTACCCCCAAACTCTTTTCAGGGTTCTTGATCGACAACAGGTATGGTGATCGACGTTTCATGTGGAGGCTCGACGATGACTAGTTAGGCGGATCCCGACGGAGGGCCTGGACCCGTGTGGTTATGGGGATCGATGTTTTCTCTTTGCCAGTAGGCATTTGATTGTAGTCGGTACTCAGACATGTATCTTCCGCTGTTGTATTATATTTAAGGTAGTTGTATGCCGATTGTATGAGATGTTGTATTCTTGTATCTGTAATGTTGTGATATCATGTTAGAAATCCGGGGCATATGACTTCTTCATATGTCGCGGTGGGACCGATATGTGCTTCGTCCCCAGATCTGGAAGGAAACATCTAGATCTGGAACAGTACCGCATATCGGGCCTTACAACTTGGTATCAGAGCCTTGCCGACCGTAGAATCCCTTTTCTGGCCGAAGTCGAGTCTAGACAAAAACTATTTTGTAGTTACTAAGTTAGTTGTCGGAGAGTAGAAATCTTTTTACTCCTTCCCCTTACTCTGGTCAGGACTAGTGCCGTAAGTGTTTTAATCTCATCTTATCCCCTTCAAACTGAATATCTCGCTGAGTCTGGAGTTTCGGAACCGTTAGAATGCCTTGCTTGCAGCGTATTGTCTCGATTCCGATCTCAGGTTGGGAAATCCTGTAGTACCTTTAGCCCTTCTGACTCTGGGTAAACATCTTGGTCGTTTGTTGACTTCAGTCCTCTTTCCCAGTATCCTCACGATTTAAGTGAGAATGCTTCCCTTGATCGTCTCTTTTAATTGTCGTTCTCCCTCTTGACACTGATGGTTTGTTTTCCGACGTTGCCGTTCTCTCTGCGGAAAATTTATCTCGACGAAAGTTCGACGTCGACATGGAGCAGAGTCCCTTGGTGGTGTTGAAGATGGTCGACTCTCTTTTCTCTCCCCTCCTCTCCCCCGGATCTTCCAGGATCTCGGGACGAGATCCCTTGTTGGTGGTGTTGTATTGTAACAGCCCAGATTTTACAGAAAATTTAAAATTTTGTTTTCGGGTGAATTGTTTGATTGTCTGATTTGTTTGGGGTTTTTGCATCCACGATTTAGTGATCGACGATTATTTCCCCCCTTTTATCTCGTACCGGAAGGAGACCGACCCTTGCCACCCTGACACTCGACTTTTGCGACACCTGGTTTCACCCGATCACTGTCGCGAAAACCGCACGAGACCAGCCGCAGCCAACGGAACGAAAAACCCCGTTTAATAAGTAAACGAGATATTTTTATAGCGCGCAGGAAAGTGTTCTCGAAATGGTTCCAGCGCGAGGTGAACGCCACCGGTTCGACGCGCTGATCGCGCAGTTCGAAGTTTTACCTGAATCGGAGGTACTGCGGACCCCCGGCGGTGAGAAACGTAAACACCGCGCGCGAGAGAGAAAAAACGGGGATGTTTTTACAAACTGCCAGCCACCTAGGCTATATAAAGACCACCACACTCCCACCCCTTTCTAGGGTTTCCCTAGCCACAAAATTGTAGCCACCCCCTCCACTTTGCCCAAAAAATAGCCCCATTTTCGCACCAAACCCTAGCCAGATAAAAAAAACCAATCCCAGGCGATCTGGACGGTCGGATCGGCCGATCCAACGGCCCAGATGCGCCCAGCTCTCCCACCTAGCTAGCTCTTCTCTCTCCTCTCACCTCCCGCCCGTGGAACCGCCGACGCATCCACGGCCACGCCGCCGGCCGGCAGCCTGCTCCGGTGACCTCTCCTCCCTCGCGCCCTACTTCCCTCTCCTCCACGCCTCACCTCCTTTCTCCCTCTCGTCTGCAGGTCCGCCGCCGCTCGCGCCATGGCCGAGCTCGGGCCAGAGCTCGCCGCCGGCCGCCTTGCCCGCGTCTGAGGCTGGCGACCGCGCATGTCACCCCTTTCCTCCGGATCCAGCGCCCAGCTGCCTCACCCCTTCGTTCCCTTCCTCCTCGCCGCGTGATCCGGCGAGCCTTGCCGCCGACGTCCACCGCCTCCGCCCGACCCCATCGGGACGAGGCCGAGCGGCCAACCACCACCAACCGCCAGCAGTTGGGCCGGTCCAGCCCGTGGCCCACAGGCGCCACAAGGCCCAGCCAGCCAGCCTCCCTCCCGCAGCCTCTTGGGCCGGCCTTTGGGTGAGGCCCGATTGTTTTTTCCCCTGAGAAACCTGTGATATTTGCTAAGTCTGTAGATTTTGTGCTGCTGATCCATTTTTGCGACGATAATTGCGACTAATCCGTAGCCCGTATGATGTTGCGCCCAAAAGGAAAATTGCTTAGAATTTTGTGTACTTCAGTTCATCTTTTGTGAGCATTTTTATTTGAGGCCATCTTGATGTTGTTAATCTGTGTTGAAGTGGGCATCAGGCTGTTAATTGCTATTATTTCCTGTTAGTGTGTTGTTGCTGTTATTTTATTTCAACTTTGGTTGATGATTGTGACACATCCATGAGGCCTATTGCATTGATTCTTTTTGCATACTGTTAAGCATCATGTCTACTTCCATTACATGTGTTGCATTGTCATGATATGCTTGCTGGTCATCTAGTTATTGAGCTCCAAAGTTGCTATGTTGCTGTTTTAGACAACCACCTCTGTTTTTCTCTAATTCTGTAACGTTCCGATGCCATGTTGCATGCTTAATATCTTTTGATCTATGATGCCTATGACCTTGATTCTTGTTTGTACCTTATCACCATCATGTGTAGTTCATGCTCATATATTGCTATGTCATGTTGCTGCACTTTTGCATATAGTTTTGCTCCTGTTTATACAGCATAAAAATAACAGTTTCTGCCATGTTTCTCTGATTTTCACTAAGTCCTAGACCAGTAATGTTTTATTACATTTTGCATGGGCAATAACTAGTTGTTCATGATGCCATTTTGCCATGCCTTACCTGCCATGTCTAATTTAGTTGCATATCATTTGTGAGCATGTTTGCGTTCATTATCCTGTTTATGCATTGCTCTAAAGTGTGCTTCGTGATGTTGGCAGATTGTGTTCCAAACTTGTTTTGCTTCTATCTTTGTAACCGTAACTCCGTTTGGGGTGTTCTTTATATGTAACTTGATTAGTTTTTCGTATACTTTGTGTTTATGCTATTGTTTGCTGTTGTTAACCAACCTAAAATATGGTTTAGGACAGAACATTACCAAATGTTTTAATTGTCGTGGGGTACTTAGTGTTATGCCATGTTTAGGTTGTGCCTCACTTAAATTGACTAGCATAGGTAGTTTCCTTTATGCTTCACCTCTTGTCATGTTTGTGTGCTATGACATGCTTGAGTGAGATGCCATGTTAACAAATTTTGTTGATCACATGTAGCTAAACAACTTGAACCTTTCCAAATGTGCGGTATCGTCGTGTGTGACGAGTACTCCACTTAACCTGTTAGTAACCGCTCTCGACGGTAGGTGCGATGTCTCATGTTGCCTTCTTGTTGATGCTTGCTCGTGTTTGCTTCGTAGTAATAGATGTTTGCTCGTTGATTGCTTTCCAGTGTTTACCCTCTTGTGTGCTTCCGCGGGTACCTCTCGGAGACGATGCAAGATTGCGATCAACTACACCTTCGGAACCCGATTTATCAACATGCAAGGACTATGCATTACTTATGATCCATTCTATTTCAACCAACAGTTTGCATGCTAGTCTAGGATAGGTTCGATGTTTGATCCTACCACATGATTACAACCTCTTTCAAACCGATACAACCATGTCCCCTCCCAGCAAACCTTGTACTGCTATGTTACTATTTATCGTTGCTCAGCCCCTGCTTAGTATGCATGCTTAGGATGCTACGATGTTACCCTGTTACTCCTTGGTTTGGGATATCACATTATTATATTGTTGTTGATGATATGATTATTATAATGTTGACTATATTCGACGAAGGATGGAAGGTCTAGGCTATCCCGCCCCGACGCTTTGTTCCATTCGAGTCACCTAGGATCCGAGCTCCGGGTATTGGTTCTAAGACTGAGCGTGCCTAACCACGTGTGGGATTTTATGGGGTCCCCTTTTCTTACCTACCTAGCTTCAAACATTTCTAGTGGTGGCCCAAGCTGATTTACCATTTGAAACCGTGTGTGTGCTGGTCGGCCGCCAGTAGTTTTCAAACCAACCGGACCAGTGAGGACATGGTTCCTTGCTGGCCCATCATGACCAGCTGAGGACCCGGTTTCCCATGTGTGATTAACCGGCAATCCAAACCTGGAGTCATACGGTAGAGACCGATTCGAGAGCGCGGCCGGCTTTTGAGTTGGATGTCGACTCACTGGGGGCCACCCAGATTTGTTCGTTGTTAGTTAGAGGGACCTGTCGTTTAGGATTTCTCGGAACTAAATCATAAAATGGTTGCATAATGGGTAGCAACTAAGAGAGATGGCCGTGCGTGCGGAGCCTTGTAATGGGCAGTTGGTACACCCTGCAGGGTTAAATCTTTTCGAGAAGCCGTGTCCACGGTTATGGATGTAACATCCCAAAACTAGCAAATCCCGAAAAAAAATTTGCACTTTTATTTTTCTCATTAGGGGATAATAATTTGCACATTTAATCTTTGCAATAATCCATGTGACAGAAAAGTGCCAAAGCATTTTTATGTTATGTAAGAGGATTATTCAGAATTCTTTCTTTTCCTCCTTTCCTAGCCTTTGCCTTTTTTCCAAGCTTCATGTTTGATCCCCTTTTCTTACCTATCTAGCTTCAAACATTTCTAGTGGTGGCCCAAGCTGGTTTTACCTTTTGCAACGTGTGTGTGTTGGTTGGCGCCCCAGCTGTTTTCGAAACAACTCGGGCCAGCGGAGACATAGTTTTTCTGTTGGTCCAAACCTGGAAGCTAGGGGGCTGCCCACATCTGTTTGGGTAGCTAACCCGACCTCGTCCAGACGGTAGAGGCCGATTCGAGAGCGCGACCGGCTTTTGAGTTGGATGTCGACCCACCGGGGGCCACCCGGATTTGTGCGTTGTTAGTTAGAGGGACCTGTCGTTCCAGATCTCTTGGGACTAAATCATAAAATGGTTGCCTATAATGGGTAGCAACTGAGAGAGATGGGCGTGCGTGTGGAGCCTTGTAATGGGCAGTTGGTACATCCCTGCAGGGTTAAATCTTTTCGAGAAGCCGTGTCCACGGTTATGGACGACTTGAGACCTACTCCTTGTTCATAGACAACAACAACTGAGATAATCTTAATATAATTTGATCAACGTGTGTGTGTCTTGACTGCTTCTTCTTCGTCGGGATGCGAAGAGGAGGACAAGGATAGGATAGGTGTTATGTTTGCGTAGTAGTTGATAGCAAGACTTGTTTGAGGCGATTCCTCATCGAATGCTTGGCTTCTTATCTTACTCTCTAGATCGTTAGCCACTTCATAAATGCTAGTGCGGCAGCAACCTCACCACTTACCCCATCCCTACCGTAAACTACTAGTTGCCCTAGAATGACGAGTGATGAAGTCCTTGCTGGGTCAGATGACCACTACAGTTGGATGCTGAGTACTTCTGTACTCATGATACTACCCCCAAACTCTTTTCAGGGTACTTGATCGACAACAGGTTTGGTGATCGACGTTTCACGTGGAGACTCGACGACGACTAGTTAGGCGGATCCCGGCGGAGGGCCTGGACCCGTGTGGTTATGGGAATCGATGTTTTTCTCTTTGCCAGTAGGCATTTGATTGTAGTCTGTACTCAGACATGTATCTTCAGCTGTTGTATTGTATTTAAGGCAGTTGTATGTCGATTGTATGAGATGTTGTATCCTTGTATCTGTAATGTTGTGATACCATGTTGGAAATCCGGGGCATATGACTTCGTCTTATGTCGCGGTGGGACCGATATGTGCTTCGTCCCCGGATCTGGATGGAAACATCTAGATCTGGAACAGTACCGCATATCGGGCCTTACAATGGACGACTTGGAACCTACGTCTTGTTCATAGATAACATCAACTGAATCATATCTATAACTTGATCAACGTGTGTATGTGCCTTGACTGCTTCTTCTTCGTCGGGATGCGAAGAGGAGGACAAGGATAGGATAGGTGTTATGTTTGCGTAAGTAGTTGATAGGAAGACTTGTTGGAGGCGATTCCTCATCGAATGCTTGGCTTCTTATCTTACTTTCTAGATCGTTAGCCACTTCATAATGCTAGTGCGGCAGCAACCTCACCACTTGCCCCTTCCTTACCATAGACTACTAGTTGTCCTAGAATGACGAGTGATGAAGTCCTTGCTGGGTCAGTTGACCACTACAGTTGGATGCTGAGCACTTCTGTACTCATGATACTACCCCAAACTCTTTTCAGGGTTCTTGATCGACGACAGGTATGGTGATCGACGTTTCACGTGGAGACTCGACGACGACTAGTTAGGCGGATCCCGGCGGAGGGCCTGGACCCGTGTGGTTATGGGGATCGATGTTTTTCTCTTTGCCAGTAGGCATTTGATTGTAGTCTGTACTCAGACATGTATCTTCCGCTGTTGTATTATATTTAAGGCAGTTGCATGCCGATTGTATGAGATGTTGTATCCTTGTATCTCTAATGTTGTGATATCATGTTGGAAATCCGGGGCATATGACTTCTTCATATGTCGCGGTGGGACCGATATGTGCTTCATCCCCAGATCTGGAAGGAAAAATCTAGATCTAGAACAGTATCGCATATCGGGCCTTACACTTCATGATGATGATCATGCCCGCCTCAAGTTGGAACATCTTTCTTGATTGCGTCGGCTCGATGAAGAGTAGTAGATTGCTCCCCCATACTCCATTATGGGTGAGCCTCTTTTAGGTACATCTTCACAAGACCATTATCACCTAATTGTCGGCAAGCTCCAAGCATATGATATCTTCATGATGCTCCTCTTGAACTTGCACACAACAACCTTGATGGACATCCCCACTCGATGCCATCCTCTCTCTCCGGCTATATGAAATATTCCTTTTGATGCAATCCCATGGAAAGATTCCTAACCCCACATAGAAACACCACACATATAGATCATGGGTTAGTACACAAAGCATAATGGAAAATGCTTACCATACCGTGAGATCACATGATCCCACAAGGTACAACTTCTATGCTTTGTGTGTTGATCAACTTGATTCCACTCTTTGCACTTTGTCTTGATCAATCATGAGTCTTTCCATCACTCCTCATTAAGATGATGCCTTGAAGGTAAACATGAATGTTCACACAATCTTCTTCTTCAAGACATGCTTGCAATATGCTCATCTCTCACATGACCAAAATTTGGATAACTCCATGAATAACACACCTTGGTCATCACATAATCTTCTCCTTTCATCCTTGAATCCAACATATGATCTCCAAGCATAGCCTATGGACAAACCTTAAAGTATAACACAAGAAAACCATAAACCAAAACCAAACATGAGGGCACATGCCCTTTCAGATGGGTTGCGAGTCCTGGACATAGGATGGAGGGAATTGGATCTCTGGCACCACTATCCCCTACAATCGCAACACACATCGACAATTAGCTACAAAGCACACAACTATAGTGTGCTACTAAGCACACATCGATATTGTGGTACAAATCTATGCTTGGTACAAATCAACACTGATGACAACATCCATTTCATAATCCTAACATGCTACAAATGCATCACAACCAGCTACCATACACATGCTTTATGCCCTGTTAGATGGGTTGCGAGTACTGGACATAGGATGGAGGGAACTGGTCTCGGGCACCACTATCTCCTACAATCGCAGCACACATCGACAATTAGCTACCAAGCACACAACGATAGTGTTCTACTAAGCACACATCGATATTGTGATACAAATCCATGCTTGGTACAAATCAACACTCATGACAACATCCACATCATAATTCTAGCACGCTACAAATGCATCACAACTAGCTACTATACACATGCTTTATGTCATGTCAGATGGGTTGCGAGTCCTGGATATATGATGGAGGGAACTGGCTCTCGGGCACCACTTTCTCCTACAATCACAACACACATCGACAATTAACTACCAAGCACACACCGACAGTGTGCTACTAAGCACACATCGATATTGTGGTACAAATAAACATTCATGACAACATCCTTATCATAATCCTAGAATGCTACAAATGCATCCCAACTAGCTACCATACACCTGATTTATGCCCTGTCAGATGGGTTGCGAGTTATGTACATAGGATGGAGGGAACTGGCTCTCGGGCACCACTATCTCCTACAATCGCAACACACATCGACAATTAGCTACCAAGCACACAACGATAGTGTGCTACTAAGCACACATCGATGTTGTGGTATAAATCCATGCTTGGTACAAATCAACACTCATGACAACATCCACATTATAATCCTAGCTTGCTACAAATGCATCATAACTAGCTACCATACACATGCTTTATGCTCTGTCAGATGGGTTGCGAGTCATGGACATAGGATGGAGGGAACTGGCTCTCGGGGACCACTATCTCCTACAATCGCATCACACATCGACAATTAGCTACCAAGCACACAACGATAGTTTGTACCAAGCACACATCGATATTGTGGTACAAATCCATGCTTTGTACAAATCAACACTCATGACAACATCCACATCATAATCCTAGCATGCTACAAATGCATCACAACTAGCTTCCATACAAATGCTTTATGCCCTGTCAGATGGGTTCCGAGTCGTGGACATAGGATGGAGGGAACTGGCTCTCGGGTACCACTATCTCCTACAATCGCAGCACACATCGACAATTAGCTACCAAGCACACAATGATAGTGTGCTATTAAGCACACATAGATATTGTGGTACAAATCCATGCTTGGTACAAATCAACACTCATGACAACATCCACATCATAATCCTAGCATGCTACAAATGCATCACAACTAGCTACCATACACATGCTTTATGCCCTGTCAGATGGGTTGCGAGTCCTAGACATAGGATGGAGGGAACTGGCTCTCGGTCACCACTATCTCCTACAATCACAGCACACATCGACAATTAGCTACCAAGCACACAACGATAGTGTGCTACTAAGCACATATCGATATTGTGGTACAAATCATGCTTGGTACAAATAAACACTCATGAAAACATCCACATCATAATCCTAGCATGCTACAAATGCATCACAACTAGCTACCATACACATGCTTTATGCCCTGTCAGATGGGTTGCGAGTCCTGGACATAGGATGGAGGGAACTGGCTCTCGGGCACCACTATCTCCTACAATCACAGCACACATCGACAATTAGCTACCAAGCACACAACGATAGTGTGTTACTAAGCACACATCGATATTGTGGTACAAATCATGCTTGGTACAAATAAACACTCATGAAAACATCCACATCATAATCCTAGCATGCTACAAATGCATCACAACTAGCTACCATACACATGCTTGCTACAAATCAATACTAGCTACAACATGCACAACACAACCATAGCATGCTACAAACCCATCTCAACTAGCTACCACGCACATGCTTGCTACAAATCAACACAACATGCTCTACCACTATCACTATAACATCAGATATACCAGTACCACATGAGATCTAGCACATCACATCTAGCACATCAGATCTAGCTAGAACAATGGAGAGAATGGGTTTTTTGAACTCACAGATGCCATGGCTGCAGCCCACGGAGAGACGGAAGAGGAGGATCCTCGTCGGCGCCGCTGTGGACCACCGGTCGAAGAAGGAGATGCGCCGTTTACCTGGTCATCGGCGTCGATGTGCCTCAGTGGGAACGCTCAAAAGGGAAGGAGAGGGGTTGCGGGACTAAAAGGTGAGGGGATATATAGGAAGCGACCAAATCAACGGGAGGTGACCCAAATTTCTCCTGCCCGCTTTTTCGGTGACATGTGCGAGCTCGCGTCATCTCAACGCTTGCACGAGTTCAACGCGGCGTTCCCCTCCACTACATCGGTCGAATCCGTCTCGCCGAAAACTACCGATCCCCACGTTTTCAGCGGGCCTTACTGAAAGGTGCTTGTAGGTTCATGCGGATGAAGATGTGCATGCAGTACAGACATCCAAACATACCATTTTCATTTCGCGCAAGCGTGATTGAACCGAACGAACCAAACTTGTTCAACCAAACCAAACGTGGCCTAAAAACTCGGCCAAAACGAACGAACACACACCACGATGTATGCAGCATTTGTAACAATATGCTGGTAGGTGGGGAAGAACCGGCAAAGGCACAATCTCATTGGAAGAATCTCACGCGTGCTCGCGTAGGTAAAACAATTACACCCAAACAAAAACAAAAACTAGGGAGGGAGACACGGGTGAAAACCAGGGTGGCCTTTGGGCAAACGCACGAGCCCGCCATGAAAGCTGCTCCACCCATGACCATGATCCATGCATGCATGCACCCTCGTCTCGTCGTAGCTGCACCTCATCTGCATGAATGTCTGATGTCTAGCCAGCAGCCAGCATCAGCACTGAGCAGGCAGGCAGGCATGCAGCTACTAGTAGCGGCCATGGAGAGCCTGGCACTGCACTGCACTGCGCTCGGGCCGCTGCATGCATGTCCTGGATTCTTGCCGGTGCAATTATTTTCCCGTCGAATCCAACCAAAAGTGTGTGTGGCCTTTCCGCCATGTGAAGCTCCCTTGGTTTCTTCTCTAGCCCTCGCCCCTTCTTGGCTCAGTTTGGCTCGTGAACCCTCTCCTAGCCGGCGGCAGCCGCGTAATGTACGTGAGTCCGAGACTACGTACGTGGCTTTGCCGGCTGGATCCATATCTTCTTCCGTAGAGGCAGAGCATAGGAGCAAAAACAATAACAATCCATGTCGGTCAGTTGCTTTCAGCCATTCTGTTGAACACAATCATACACACCACATGTCATGAATTAGTTAGTCTCTCAGAGCCTGTCATTTGGCGTCCTCCTCTCACTTGATGGATGTCGACGGTTTCACCTGTTTATTTTCGTAATCACAACCCGGTTTCACGGCTCAATTTCAGTATACATTATATAGCCGATCTCCTATTTGCAGCCGATTTTCCATGGATGGAAGGTTTTAGTGCTCTGGATGTTCATGGGTTGGGTTGACTTAGTTGCCATGGATTGAGCTGGATGTCACACACAACAAGAGCACCACTAAACATTCTACTACTAATAGTAATATATCTCAAGATAAAGAAACGCCATCCGTTACAGCAATGTCAGAATTCAGAGTCCAACCCAAAACAAAGACCACCATAGGATATGAAACGTGGTGGTCAAATCAAGTTAGGCACCGCAGCCGCAAGACGCAAGTGCTGCCCGCACAAATCAGCGCAGCCAATACCTGAACTTGCTTGCAAATTGCAATCTGAACTGCAACTTCATCCACAGAAATGCAAAGCCCTCTGCCACTCACTCAGGATCAGGTCTAACCCTGTTTATTGTAGCCGTCCCCCTGCACTTTTCCAGCTGATCACTAGCTAGTGTGCCACCAAACCCTGCACGCAAAAAGTTGGCATCTTTGCACATCTTCCAAGGGCTAAACACTTGGTCACCCACTTTTTCTTCAGAATAGTAGAAGAAAACACATGCTGATACTGTTGTTAACAAGGCTCACACATGCACACAACTTAGGTTATTGAGTTTTCAAGGAGCTCACACAGAGGGGTGGGTGACATAGGAGAAACAAAACAATCTGAGGCACAAGAGAACCCAACCCAACCCAACCAAACAGGGCCTGTTTCTCTTCAGAAACTTGACCACACTCCTCCCTAGAACTCAACTCAGACCAGACCAACATCTCTCCGAGGCAGAGAACAAACTCACGTGTCAAACACTTGCCTTACCTTACCTAGAAGTTAACGAGCTCGAATCAAAACTTAAAACCAAAAATCAAGAGAAAGAATGACAAAAAGAAGAGAGAGGGGTGTGAATGAACTAATTTACTGGATGATACAGGGGAGTCAAGGGGGTGTTGTTGTTAGGGCTTGGATGGAAGTTTTTCAGTTGATGTTTCTTGCTATGGACAGTTGGGGTTCTTCCCAGGACCCCCATAGTAGAAGTAGGTGCCCCAGTCGCCATTGTTGCCGTTCTGCACGTCGTAGCAGTTGGATTGCTCGGTGAAGGACCCCATCCCCCTGGGCGCCTTGAGGTTGTTGGACGAGTCCACCACCTGGATGTTCTTGAAGTAGCTCGACTTGCCGAACCCTTCCTCCGGGAAGTGCCCGCTGCCCATCTGGGTCGACGTGTGGCTGCCGTCCGGCTCCGTGTTCACCACCTCGCCGCCCCACTCGATCATCGACGCGCTGTCCGCAAGGTAGGAGAAGAGGAAAGACGGCCAGTAGCCCAGCACATAGTCATTCCCAAACTGCAGCCACCAATTCCCCTCCTTCGGGTCCTGCAGTTGAAAACCGCCATTTGCGGGCGCATAGTTAGCGGATAGGAAAATGAGCAGGAGATAGGTGCCTTTTAGTGCTATCATAGTATCATGCACGAGCAAAATAAAGCCAAGAAAGTGTCCATTATAATGCACTATGAAAAGGTACCGCCCTTTTATGAACAATGCTTTGAAACCACTTTTGAAAATGGCCAGGGAATAAGATCTTGTTTGCCTATGCAAGTGGCAAATGATAACATAATGGCACATGGCAATGCCGGTGCGCAAGTGTTGTTTTTCTCTTCAGAAAATGAATGTGCAAGTATTTCAAATTTTGGATTGCAGGGATGATAAGATTTTATAAGAGGAGAAGCATGAACACAAGAGGAATATTCTTGAATTTTCAAATGTAAACTAGTACTTGTTTGTGTATTAGCAGGCATGAATCCAATGCTACTTGTGTGTGGACAACTGTGGGAGTGTCCACTGCCCACAAAAAAGGACAGAGCCACGGTTGTTGTGTGTGGCCTCGAGAAAGAACAAGATACAGGTGGGCATGCATGCATATAGATTCCTCTGGCCCCGTTCGCGAATCTGATCAGCATGTGAGGGGCTCTTGTAATTTACCTTCCATACCAAAATGTTGATATCATATTGGGAGCCACCATAGTTGGATATAGGGAAGATGCTGGCGCCCATGGCTATCTGATTGTTTGTTTGGATGAACCCCGAGCAGAGTAGGTTGTAGCACCCTGTTGCTTGATACGCATCGCTCTACAGCAATACAAAAAGTCAGTACTCGGTATCATCAGACCATTCCAAAAGATAAGTATGTATGCATGTTAGATCTAAACAAAAGGACAAAAGGGGGATTGGAAGGATTGTGATGTTTATCTTACAGTCCAGTAGGTGAAGAGTCTGGTGTTGTTATCTCCATACAAGTCTGGGCTGACCTGAAATTTTGTAGAGCACAGAATTAAGTCATAAGTCACAACTTAATCCAGCATCATAAGCAATCTTACTTAGCTCCTACAACAGTACCAAGTGCTGCTATGCTAGTACAGCTCAGAAAGAGAAAGATCAGAGAAAATGGGGAATGTAGTCTAGCTTCTACTCCTACTAACAAAGTGTAAGGGTCCTTTCACTAGTGCACATATCATTATTGCAAGCAACACAGAAGAAATTATTGAGCGCATGCAAGCAAGGAGGAAATGCTCCTCATAATTGGGAGAAAGAGGAGGAGAAGAAGAACAAAATTGGAAGCTGCAGCACAACATTTATTAGTAAGACTTTTTGACTAGGCATTTTTCCCCATCTCATGTCTCTCACCTGCCATCCTGCTTCAATGCTGTTGAGGTCCTGCCCAAAGGAACCGCCCAGGATCCAAAGCTGGGAAAGGCTGAACTCATTGCCCTGCTGAATGCTCGGCTGCCACACATTGATGGTGGCCTTGGCTCCATAGTACTTATCCCCCTCCACATATGCTATTGCATGCTGAAACACAACCAAATGACAAGGTTAAATGAATCAATCAGCTAGCACTTGAACAAGCTAAGCTAGTACTTGCTTGCTGCCATGAAGTGTGAAGATGATTCTTGAATGGAGCATTGTTGTACCTGGTGTCCATTCTCATTGAGCATGGCAGGGTCAACAGATGAGGGGTTTGGGGTGCTCTTGTGCAGCTTCTTGCCATACCTCTTGATGGAGCTGGCCCTCAGCACATCCTCCTTCTTGGTCCTCCTGATTGGTATGGTGTTCTCTTGGCACATCCCGTTCTGATGCCACATCTGGGTGATGGTCTGAGTCTTCTTCTTCTGGGATGCAACCTTGGATTCATCATACAGGCCTTCTGGGTGGTAAGCAGGCCTCGTCTGAAAAGCGCAGAGCAGCACCACTGAGTGTTAGAATCATAATTTGTGGGCTGTGAAAAAGGGGAGTGGTGCTGGAGAGAGAGGAACCTGGATAGTATGGTTCTTGAGGAAAGGGTGATCGAAGGCAGGCTGGCTGGAGATGGGCACACAGTCTATGATGTCTCCATCCGGGCTCTGTTGATTTCTCAGAATCAGTTCTCGCAATAATTAAATTTTTTTAAAGAAAGAAAAGGCATGGTGCTGAATTCAGTAGAAAGATGCAGATTAGAAAATGCAGCATTGGCTTCAGAGTAGTACGAATTAATCAATGAAACGACAGATAAAAGAACACATCTATCCATGTGGTAATAAGAGAGTGCCCCCCAAAACTGTACACTTCGAATGAACTGAAAGAAGAACAAATCTAAGGTTCCTTTGAACATTCAAAGGGAAGATAGCAAAATTATGATTTCTCCCGAAAGAGACTGCTGCAGTTCTCTCCTCTAAAGAAATGAAAGCGACGAAAAAGCAAGCATGTTTCCTTTCACCGTGGAATGAACCCAAGGAGCACGGGCACCCATAAATTTCTCCCCCTAAAAGCAAGTCTTTTCCTTCCGGCGACGGCGAGAAGGATTAAATGCGTGGTCAATCAACGCTTCCAAAGCGAAGCGAGCATGGCTCGCAATGCAGGCGGCGCCGCGCGTGAAATGGAACCCATGAAAAGGCCTCGCCTTTCTTGGACTGGACTTGCATATCAACCGGATACGCACCGTATTTCGTTTTCTTTCATGGATTCATCGCTTAAGCAAGCGAAACGAAATCTTTTGACAGCGGAACAGGTTTAACGCGCGCCGCCGTTGTGGGGGAGCGGAGGAGGGAGACGAGACTAGGTAGGCGGATGGATGGATGGATGGATGTACCTCAATGCTGGCGAGGGGTGCCTTGTTGAGGCGCCTGAGGTGGTACTGCACCTTGCGCTGCAGCAGCAGCTGCCTCCGCCGCGTCATCCCCTTGCCGCCGTTCCCCGCCGCCGCCGCCGCCGCCGCTCCCTCGGCCAAGAGGAGAAGCGCGGCCGCCACGACCGGCAGTAGCACGGCGAGGCACCGGCGTGGTGGGCGTGAGGACGAGCGCCCGCGCGGCGCAGCCATTGGCACGGAGCGGGACGCGTGCTCTGCTCTGCTCTGCTCGGCGAACAGCGGAGGTAGAGGACACGGGGGTGAAGAGAAGAGGAGGAGACGGGATGAAGAAGAAGAGCACTTGAAAATCGGTCCGTTGGTGTGGTTTTTGCCTGGGCCGGCGTGCCAGCAGCTCTTCTCTCTCTCTCTCTCTCTCTCTCTCTCTCGCAGCAGGACGGGAGACGACGAGGGAGAAGGGAAGGGCGGGGGAGCAGTGCAGTGCAGTAGACAGGCAGGGCGTCGCGTCGTGGTGCTTAAAGCTGGGACGGGGAAGAGAGAGACGGGACCCGGCCCGGCTCGGCGTGCGGGGCCCGACGTCGCACGGTCGCCGGTGGAGGAGCGCCCGGTCGCTGGTGCGGTGCACGGGTTCGGTTGCAGGAGTTTGAGTTTGCTTCAAGAAGAGAAACGCCGGTGCACCGTGCACGTAGAAAGAGAAGTAGGGAAGGGTACAGTTCAGTTCAGTGGTTGACTGATGTATGTATGTAGGCACAGTACTAGTACTCTATACATCCTTTCTCGCACGGCACAAGGTAGGTTCCTAACTTCGTACGTACTACGGTGGTATATGTATGTGTATCATGTCATGTGGAACAAACATTTGGGACCAACTATTGGTAAGGGCATCTTCGTCGTTAATCTTTAAAACGAACGCCACATTCATTCATGGATCGAAAGATCAATCCACAAATATTGTCGCGGCAACCGGTTATCCAACCATAACCGTAAATGTTTATCAAAAGTCTAATATCCGGCAAATTCGTACAAATTCAGATGTAATTCATTCAAATGCGGATATAGCTTATATAAATCAAACGCATTTCATGCAAACCAAACAATTTGCATTAACCAAACTTTAAAAAAACTACACAGTCGCCATGCTCGGCGGTCGCAAGCTCTAAGAATTGAAGCTTCTTCGTTGTTGCTTCTGGAATTGACACTGAACAAAACGGTCGGGCATAAAGCACGCCGACGTGGTCTATCTTCCATGTTCTTTTTTTCCGAGTTGGAGTTCACCGTTTGAACATCATCGGTAAGCGAGGTCCACGATCAACGTGGAGATGCCCAGGGCGAGCGGTGTCCACGAGGCCGAGTTTTCTACGTTATCGTTCGTGATCACCTGCAATGCCTCCGCATTCGCCTTCACCAGAGCAACATTATAGTTGGCACGATCGCGAAGAGCAAACTCGTAGAGCGCTCGTTGTTACTCGATGAAGTTTGCGATCTCCGCTGCCATGGCCACTAAGGTTGCCGCGCTCGCCATGTCACTAAATTTGGCTCCTCGCCTATCGTTGCTACTCCAAAAGGTCCATGTTGTACCTCCTCCATGGCATGCCGGAAAGACGCGCCATGTCACTAAATTTGGCTCCTCGCTTATCGTTGCTACTCCAAAAGGTCCATGTTGTACCTCCTCCATGGCATGACGGAAAGACGAAAGCGTCGGCGGTGCCGGCTGCTGCTCCTCTTCCATGACGGTGTCGAAGTGGACCAACGCCTAGTCCATGGTGATGCCGGCACAAACCAGCGCGGGCAAGGACTTGACCTCGACATTTAACGCCTCCTCCATCGTCGTCTCGTCCTCTCTCAAGTCCGGTGAGCTCGGCGACAAGGCGGTCTCTATGCGATGTGCACACCAGGCCTGCTAGTTTTCGTCTAGGCGGGCCAACTCATGCTTCCGCTCCATCGACAGGCTCTCTCATAAGGCTCTAGAACTTGCTTTCATGGCGAAAGTGTAGAACGGAGGAAAATTGAGAGGAGTACGGATAGTGCAGTGTGCGACCACGTTTAAATAACGGGACGTCAAGGGCGTCGGTTGAATGTAGGTTTGGATGCGGAACGCCGAAGTGGGTTTCTTGGTCGTCGCACCTGTTCAATGCCAGTAGGCAGGCGGGCAACCGGTTTCAATTGGCGAATAACCATCCCGTCGCGTGCCTCTAGCAGTAAACAGACGTAGAGCCCGTAGCTCTTAGCCGGTGTGCCACTACGGCTCTAATGGGTGGTCATGTCGTTCTGGAATGACATCAATGCTGGCTCCAATGAGAGGTTGATTCCGCTCTAGAGCGGCGGGCCGATATCGCTACCGCTTCGCGCGCGTGGAGAATTTTTGGCACGCGAGTATTTTAGGTGGAAGCTGGCTGTTAGATGAGGACTTGTTGGTGATCTGAACTTCCGCAAACCACCTCCTTAGTTTGTGTTGGATTTGCGGAAAAATGGACATGCGGACCGACCCGTAGAAGGATACATACACACGTTGGATGGAAAAATGGTCCGGGAAATCCAATCTGAACAGATGCGAAAGGTTTGAGGATCAACGTTGGATATGCCCTAAGTTGGCCAAAAAAAATCAGCATCAATCGATTTTCTAGATAATTATGTTAAGGTCCAATGGTTCTTGTCCTTTCTCCATTTGTTTCTTTATTCTTCCTCGCCTCACTTCTGATGGGATCGCAACAAGGAAAACAAAAAATTCCTACGGATCGCAACAAAACTGTCAAGATCATATCTAGGAGATAACTTGTAACGGTTTGGGAAGGACTCACTCTCGAAGACCGAAAGTGTTCAACGAGAATAATTCTCGTGGGTGATGTAGACATTCACTTGCCGATCTCAAGATCGTGATGAAGAACGTTGCAGGAGGCAACGTTTCTGTAGTCGATCACACGTACAGCTTGATGACGACCTCCGTCCCTTGCTCCAGTTGGGCAGCGGAAGTAGTGGATCCTCGGGAACTCAAACAGCACTACGACATGGTGGTGGTGGTGGTGGAGAGAAAAACTCAGCAGGGTTTCGCCTAAGCACGTGCTCGAGTAGATGACAAGCAAGGAGAGGAAGATGTCAACCAAAGGACATGCGAGAAGGAGAGGGAATGAGCTAGTGGAGAGGAGGTCTCCACCTCCTCCTTTTATAGGAGAGGGGGCAGACCACAAGGGATGAATGGTGCCCCCATTACTCCCCTCTTCATGGGAGAGGTAACTCCCTCTTAAACTCATTTAATACCTCCTCTTAATTTGGTAGAAAACTTCCACTCATAAATCCCAAGCGTTTATCTCCCATAAATGAATAAAACATTTTTAATTATTTTATTTGAGATTTAATATTTGTTAATTCTTGTAATCAACAAACATTAACATTTAACCCCCTGAACTATTCAGATATCCTGAAACAATTTCATTGATGTCCAATATTTTCTCCGGCGTTCCGTATCCATTCAAAAAGCGTCAACAAACCTTAAGTGTGTCACCCTACGGTTCGTGAACAAGATAGACATGACCGAGATATTTCTCCGATCAATAATCAACAGCGGGATCTGGAGATCCATAATGACTCCCATCTATTCAACGATGAACTAGTGATCGTGTGAACCTTCAACGTCGTAACCAATTCCTTTTGTCTCGCGATATTTTACTTGTCCGAGATTGATCATCGGTATCAACCATACCTTAGTTCGATCTCGTTACCAACAAGTACTCTTTTCTCGTTTCGTGATATAACATCCTCGTGAGCCAGTCACGTGCTTGCAAGCGATGTCGATGCGATATCACCGAGTGGGCCCAGAGTATATCTCTCCGTCATCAGGATGGACAAATCCCACTCTTGATCCCCGAGCCTCTACTAACACTTTCCGAGTACCCAACTACACCTTTATAGTCACCCTGTCACTGTGTGATGTTTGATGGAATCAAAGTACTCTTCTGGTGTTAGTGATTTACGTGATCTCATGGTCTAAGGATTAGAGTTACTTCGTATGAGTTTGATATAACAATATAAACTTGATGACATGATCGCATTGTTATACCTATTGTGGGTGTATGTTCATCACATCATTCTTCTAAAGCTGGCCACGCTCTCGGACCGGACTCTTCCGTCTCAACAGGGTTTGGGTTACCGAGACGCCTCACGTGAGGCCTCGGGCCCTCGCCGGTCAAAGGTGGACCAACAGGGAAACCATGTCTCCGCTGGTCCGGGTTGGTTTAAAACTACTGGCAGCTGACCATCACACACACGGTTTCAAATGGTAAATCAGCTTGGGCCACCACTAGAAATGCTTGACGCTAGGTAGGTAAGAAAAGGGGACCCCATAAAATCCCACACGCGGTTAGGCACGCTCAGTCTTAAAACCAATACCCGGAACTCGGGTCCTAGGTGACTCGAATGGAACAAAGCGTCGGGGCGGGATAGCCTAGACCTTCCATCCTTCGTCGAATATAGTCAACATTATAATAATCATATCATCAACAACAATATAATAATGTGATATCCCAAACCCAGGAGTAACAGGGTAACAACGTAGCATCCTAAGCATGCATACTAAGCAGGGGCTGAGCAACGAGCAATAGTAACATAGCAGTACAAGGTTTGCTGGGAAGGGACATGGCTGTATCGGTTTGAAAGAGGATGTAAACATGTGGTAGGATCAAACATCGAACCTAACGTATACTAGCATGCAAACCGCTGGTTGAAATAGAATGGATCATAAGTAATGTATAGTCCTTGCCTGTTGATAAGTCGGGTTCCGAAGGTGTAGTCGATCGCACGCTCGCATCGTCTCCGAAGGTACCCGCGGAAGCACACAAGAAGGAAACACTGGAAAGCAATCAACGGTGCACCACTATTACTACGGAGCAAACACGAGCAAGCATCAACAAGAAGGCAACACGAGACATCGCACCTACCGTCGAGAGCGGTTACTAACAATTTAAGTGGAGTACTCGCCACACACGACGAATACCGCACGTTTACAAGGGTTCAAGTTGTTTAGCTACAGGTGACCAACCAACGGTTATTAACATGGCAACTCAAGCAAGCATGACATAGCACACAAACATGGCAAGAGGTGAAGCACAAAGTGAACTATCTATGCTAGTCAATTTAAGTGAGGCACAACCTAAACATGGCATAACACTAAGTGCCGCACGACAATTAAAGGATTTGGTACTGATCTTCCCTAAACCATATTTTAGGTTGGTTAACAACAACAAACAATAGCATAAACACAGAGTAGACGAAAAACTAATCAAGGTACATATAAAGAACACCCCAAACGGAGTTACGGTTAAAAAGATATAAGCAAAACAAGCTATGCACACATGCTGTATAAACAGGGGTAAATCTATATGCAAAAGTGCAGCAACATGACATAGAAATACATGGGATGAAAGTAGACATGATTCTTAACAATATGCAATTGGAATCACTCAATTCCGATAAACGATCGCGACACACTCGTCGACCGAAGTTGCAACAAAATAACAATTTCAGCAACAGCAGCACACTAACAGGAAAAATAGCAGTTTAACGGCCTGATGCCCTGTTTAGCACACAATTACACAATCAAGATGAGCTCAAATGGAAAAACTTTCTACATACGAATCCTAGAGCACGCAAAACTGATCAACTTTCATTTTGGGGGCACGTTCATCGGAGCTACAGATTACTCGCAAATCTAATCGCAAAGTAGCATCAGCAGCAGTAAAATTCCAGACTTATCCAAAATCTGGAAAAGAAAAAAAAACAGAAAGGAAAAAAAAGGGCACTGGGCCTCACCCAGTTGGCCTGGAGAGGGGAGGAGGCCGGCCTGGGCTGCCTTGGGCGAGATGGGCCTGGAGGAGGTGGCCGGCCCAGCCAGGTCAAAGCGGCCACCCGATCTCGCTCGGCTCGTGCCCGAGCAGGTGGCGGCGCCGGCGACCTCAGCTCGCTGCCGGCGAGGGAGGCGCGCAGGGGGGCGCGGCAAGGGGAGGTCCCGGCGGCGGATCTCGGTAGCGCAGCGCGGGAGCTGGCCGGACTCCGGTGCCGGCGTGCGGGCGCGGCCATGCAGCGGAGCAAGCCGAGCTCGGGCTCGGTTTCCATGGTGGCGGCGGCTGCGAACAGAGAGGCGCAGGGGGGGTTAGAGGAGGAGGGAGGAGAGGGAGAAGAGAGGAAGGGGCGGCCGGGGCGGCCGGGGCGGCCTGGGACGGCGGGCGCGGCTCGCTGGCGGCACGACCGCGACGGCTAGCCGGAGGCGGAGCACCTCCACGGGCGGCGGCGGCTCAGGCGCCAGATCGGGCCCGGGCGGCGCCGTGGCGGGCTGGGGAGGGCCCTGCGGGGCCCAAACGCGGCTGGAGGGGCTGGGGGCACGATCTGGCCGTCAGATCCAAGATCTGATGCCTGAGAACGCCCGGTGGCTAGGGTTTCGCGAAAACGGGGTCAGATCGGGCAAAAACTGGAAATTTGGAGGGGGGGTGGCTGCAAAATGTGTCTAGGGAAACCCTCGAAATGGGTGGGAGTGTGGTGGTCTTTATATAGCCCTGGTGGCTGGCAGTTTGCAAAAACATCCCCGGTTTTTCTCTCGTGCGCGCGGTGCTCATGTTTCTGACCGCCGGGGGTCCGCAGTACCTTCGATTCGGGTAAAACTTCGAACTGCGCGATCAGCGCGTCGAGCCGGAGGCGTTCACCTCGCATTGGAACCGTTCCGAAAACACTTTCCGGCGCGCTATAAAAATATCCCGTTTAATTATTAAACGGGTTTTTTCGTTCCGTTGGCTGCGGCTGGTCTCGTGCGGTTTTCGCGGCGGTGATCGGGTGAAACCCGGTGTCGCAAAGGTCGAGTGTCAGGGTGGAAAGGGTCGGTCTCCGTCCGATACGAGATAAGAGGGGGAAAAATAATCGCCGATCGATAAATCGGGGATGCAAACACCGCAAACAAATCAGACAATCAAACAATTCACACCGAAAACAAAATTTTTAAATTTTGTGAAAACTGGGCTGTTACATAATGATACGACCTTGTTATTAACAACATCCAATGTTCATGATCAGGAAACCTTGATCATCCGCTAGTCAACAAGCTAGTATATTGAGAGGCATAACTAGGAACCTATACCTTGTTTATTAAACACACATGTATTAACGTTTCCGATTAATACAATTGTAGCATGAGAAATAAACATCTATTATAAATAAGGAGTAAGATGATAACCATTTTATTATTGCCTCTCGGGCATATTCCTGTTGGAAATATGCCCTAGAGGCAATAATAAAATGTTATTATATATATATTTCCACGTTCATAATTAATGTTTATATTTCTGTGCTATAATTGCAATGACCCTGACTGTGAGATTCAGAAGAAAACTCATTTGCATGTGTGGAAATGTAAACACCAAGAGTTCCTGGTTTAGCCTCTAAGACCAGCTCATGTGCTAACTGATGATTACGTTTTCTTAATCATGGACATTGTTCTTGTAACAAGGATGTCAGTAGCAATGGGAACATATTGTTAGCAGAACAATGATGTTGAACCGACCCCAGTATTGAATGATATACTTAGAGATCACATCGTAACTACGTTATAAGTCATATCATGAAATGTTATCATATACGTAATTCCTTAGACCATGAGAGTATCGAGTTGCTTCACACAGGAAGACATGCTTTGGTTCTTAGATGAATCCTCCCGTAAATGGGAAGTAGTAAAATAAGTTCTGGGTATGTCAGATGGTGTGGCTAGTGACTGTGATAGTTCAAGAATGGGATTTGCTCCTTCACGATGAAGAAGATATTCACTTCGGGCCCACTCGGTATGACGGTATCCATTATAGTCTGGCCAGACGCATTGTGATTCAGTCACGGGGATACCGGAATACGATAACGAGAAAAGGGACAAACGAGCAAAGAGGATAACGAGTGGCTTGTGTTCAAAAGTTGTTACACATGGGTGCCAAACTTCTCTCCTCTAAATTTGTCATATATCGCGAAGCAAAGGGAATGGTACATGACTAAACATAATGGTTCACTCGAAGTTTCTTCGTTTATGTGCGGGAGTCAACATGGGTGTCCATGGCTCCGCTGTTGATTATTGGCTATTGACAAAAGGCTGTTGACCTATGTCCGGAAGATGTTCTGAGTCATGTCCGCATTATACCGAACCTATTGGGTCACACACTTAACGAGCAGTAGTCTGTTAGAATACTAGTATGGTAGAAGGTTTAGTGGAAGCAAAGCAGAATAGTTCATACGGGTACCGGAAGTAGTTCCGGAGATTTATGGAATTGTTCATAAGGGCACCAGAAGTAGTTCTGGGTATTTAAGGTTATGTCCGGATCACTCTGGAGTAGTCCCAGGTGGTTCCGGAACATATGAGAATGGTACTGGGGAAGTCCTGGATCAACCGGAATAGTTTCCGGATAATCGCTGGGCGTCCCGACAACCTTCGCGGTCATCGGGTGGCTTAAACTGTAACTCAGATGGTCTTGGAAACTATCCGGATGGCTCCGGAACGTCCGAGAACGGTCTCGGAAGGTCCTGGAAGTGCTCCAGAAGTGTCTGGAATGTCCCGAAACGGTCCCGGTATGTCCCGGAAGGTCCTGGAAGCTTCTAGAAGGTCATGGAAGGTTCCGGAAGGTTCCGGGTAGTACCACCCACTCCCCTGCGCCCCTAGCCTTGGGGGGAAAGCCACCTAGGCTGCCCTGGCCGACCAAGGGGTGGGGGGCGCACCAAAGGGAAGGAATCCTCCTCCAGGTGGAATTACCAAATCACATTATGGCAGGTTTCCTGTGGGAAGGTGTGGGAAGGTTTGGAAGGCTTGGGAGTCCAAGTTGGACTCCCAATCCTCCTTGAGCTGCGCCCTAGGCCTCTTGGCCACCTATATAAGGTGAGCCAAGGGGAGAGGGAGAGCAAGACAACTCTTCCCCAAGGCCTATGCGCCACCCTCCCTCATCTAAACCCCGTTGCTCCACAATTAGACCCCGGTTTAGACGCTGTTCTAGATCGGAATCCATTAGGGTTTTCTCCCTCTAGTTTTCTCGGTGGCGTTCATCTCTGGACGGCGGAGCGCTGCTGGATTGCTGCTACGGGATGTGTGGATACCGGTAGAGGGATCATAACTTTGATCCTTCTTCGAGGAGCTTCTTCTTCTCGGAGATCTGTTTTAGGGACTTGTTCGTGGGATAGATCGAGGGACTGTTCGTGGGAGATCTACTTCGACTACTTCCACTACGTCCACCCGCTTCACCAACTCTTCTTCCGCTGCAACCGTTGGTGAGAAAAGACCTAAACCTTGTATGCAATCTATCTTGGATGATCTTGGGTGCTTGTTACGTAGGCCGAAATTTTTGAATTCTACTACGTTTCCCAACAATTCCCTTCAACTTCTCACTCTTAGATTGCAACATCGCTCGTCGTTGTGCTCGTCACACCGTTTCCACCTCTGGGGAGGGCGATGTCTAATCAGAGCGGGAATCAGAGATAGAAAGATCCTTCACCCACGTATGTCAAGCCTCTGTCATCGTCGTGATGCCTCTTGTGTTCAGCTGGTGCCTGACTCAACCTCACTCGTGACCTCGCTCTTTGCTCGCGCTTGAGGCAGCGTCCCTTGCTCAGCCTCGAAACTCAGGCTTGCCTTCCAAATTACAATTGCCACAAAAAATTGATTGACCCGGATTCCTATTTTAGACAAACAAACATTCCATGTTCTTGGTTTGATTTACCTGGAGATCAATTGAATGAATATCAAATTCGGGCCAGCCGATTGCCTTGGGAAAGAAGCAACATTCTCTGGGTAAATCTTAGGAGCAAGGGGGTGCAGGGGTCGATGGGATAAATTAATTCCTCATTGGTTTATAGAGATGGTCGGGGCGGCGCTAGCATGACGATGAAGGAGAAGGTGATGTAGTGAGGCTAACATGGTAGCACTGTCGATCGCAGGCAGACAATTGGATCAGTGGTACGTCGTGACGGTGATTGCAAGAAACCGATAAAAGGAAGGGCAAAAGGTTGAAGAGTATGATTTGATCGTTCATTATGCATCGGATGGATGAAAACAAATCGATTGACTCAATTTTTTTAGTCAGCTTGCATCTAGCCATTCCCTTTTTGATTAAACAAGATTTTTTATTTTTATGAGAAAACAGTACAACGCTATAAAGGTCTCCTACCATCGAAAGCACGTCGCCAAAAGGCTTGAAATAAATCCAAAAAAATACAAATACCAATGTCAAATTTAAACTTAAACTCTGATGGGCTGGAGATATACAACCATCTTTCTAATCATCTCAACCATAGGTTGATTCTCGAAGATTTCTTGTTCTATTTTGCATCAACATTATCCTTCTATTTTACGGAATTCCACAGGCATCTTTCCTTCTGTAAAAAAACTGAAGTGATAGTTGATCCCCACTTTCCTTTTCTTGGTATCTATTTTCGCGGGGTATTGTGTTTCTTGTTCGTCTGTACCATTGCACTGCGCCGAATATGTACACATGTCCCGTGCATGCAGCTAGTGGAACACACGCACCTCTTCTTTCTTTAGCAAACAACAAAAGCACCTTGAATTGAGTGTATTCTACGTGAGGTCATAGATGCTGTATTTGTTGGTTGCTTGTGCGAAATGAGCTTGCATTCCACATTAGATGCATAGGCTGATCACCTACGCAGTACAGAAATGGAATTTGCTTGTTTCACAGTACATGGTTTATTTTAGGAAACTACGTGCTCCAGTACTCCTCACTCTCAGATTGTTACGAAGGAACAACCTTCCATCTGCAGGTTCTCAAAAGAAATACTAGTACGTAATATATTCTAACAAATCCCTCCTCCTTCCTATCAAGGAAATTCTATGCACATAAAGTTATCATAAAGTTAACTGTCAGACCCATGCAACCGGTGACATAGCAAAAAGGCAAAAACATTTTAGCCCCACATGAAAAATTATGATAAATGATCAAGATTACATACTTATATGAGCATAATCAAAAGTATGAGCCCATAAATCTTGATATTGACGAAGTTACTGCACATATTTCATAATCTTCACTGGACGAACACCACAAAAAATTGAAAAAAGTACAAAAACCGGTATCAATTATGAGATTTAAATCGGCTTGTTTCAACACTATGTTCCATTAAACTTCAATTAAAACATTGTGAATGAGCATTTGGTCTGAATTGATCACCTTTCATGCACGTATCTTGCTTTTTTTAGTTATCTCTTCATATCATCAGCATCATTGAGCTTATAATCAATCAAGATCACTATCAATGGTACTGAGACCCTCATCAACGTTGCCCTCATCCTATTCCATTTGCAACCCTCACCTTACATCGTTGTCATAATACTCCATACCCCTCTATTGTTGAATCACAAAGCCAACAAGATACAAGGTCACTAGCATGTGAAACTAGTGTAAGCTTCAACATTATCTCTATTGTTACTTGTTGATACTTTTTTTTGTTAGGAAACATTTATTTGTTGATAACTTTGCCTCCATCAACTCATGTATGAACGTTATAATATGCCTAGAATGTTGACATTATAAAATATTGCCACTAAGCTTAACTCATAATTTAAACTAAATAAACACAATTCTAGTTCAGATTAATTATATGTAGGGGGCTCATTTCATAGTTTCCGGATCTCAATGCAATTTTTATTATGTTTGAATGCTTTATTTTTCTGGTGAACCAATATAATAGATTATCATTATTTTTTGCTAGATTTGTTATACAAAATATTTCAAAATTAACAAATGAATTGCATATAGATGTGTATGATGTTGTTGGTCATCTGTCTGGCTAGCTACCCATCTTCGAAAACGGTCGACAATGGACCACTGAATTGCTTCTTGTACAAAGAAAATAATTAGTCTTAGTGCATCTTTATCAATTTGGGCAAATTTGATCTCTTAAATGTTCGTGGATGCATTTAGACTCATCCTTGGACAGTGACCGTCCGAGTCGCCCGTGCGGGGATGACGCGGGGCTGTTACACGGGCTCCTAATCACATGATCATATGCAAAATGCATTGCTAAACCACTCACATGTATGCATGAAGCTAAAATCATTAAATTAGATACAACCTTTAAAAAATTATGTGTTGTCAGAGCCTTTGTTGTTTCTTTGAACTATTTTTGTAAAAGAACTTTTAGGGCTTGTTTGATTCATAGGGTGGAAAATCATAGGAACAGGAAAAGCATAGGATTGCAATGGCATGCCTACTCCAATCGTATAGGATTTTGCTTGCATCAAAGTTTGTTTGGTTTCATCAAAGAAATTGTAGAAAGAGGTTGGGGTGAATGTTAGAATTACTATAGGAAGTAGTACAAAAATTTCTATGGAAAAATTCCTATAGGAACAATTTCTATGAATCAAATGAGTAACGTAGGAAAAAATCCTACAAGAATCCTATGAAATTTCTACAATGATGCTGGTGATATGAAGAGATAACTAAAAATCTGCGTTTCTGTCTATGTGGTTTTATTTATAAACAGTTATGACTGTGTGCCAAAAATGTATCTTTATGGTTTCATTTGATAGCATCAATAGATAACTAAAAATCAAAGATCACTATCAATAGATAACTAAAAATCAAATGAGTAACGTAGGAAAAAAATCATATGGGATAACATTTTTAGCATTTATGTCTGTGTGGTTTTATTTATAAACGAGATGAAAGCTTATTTCAAAATGCATGCGTTTCCCCAAAGATCTGCGTTCCACCCAGAAAGTAGCTTCAACTTCTGCTAACAGACGTGACGCTTCCATCTTCTTTGCTTGCTATACATACCCGTAGTATGTAAACCGTCGTTTTCCAAGATATATGTACACTTCTTCAGGTCACGCAGTTAGAAACGGCCTTGCTAAGTCTCAATCAACTGAGACTTAGTTAGGTCTCAGTTGATGTCGTATTCATGGGATTTTACGTCGAGATCGATGCAAAATTTTCCTTTTTTTTTTTTTCTCTCTTGCATGTTATAGGACATGATTAAGACTTAGTTAAAGCTCAGTCGACTGGAATCTAGCCATACCCAGTCAGAAATGCTAAAAATGTTTTCTATCCAGAACCGGATGGATGCTCCTCGTGCCACCGACGCGCGCATTGGTCCGAGAATTGTGCGGAGATGTCCTTCTCTCTCCGTCTTGCACTTCCACAATTGTGTTCTTCATTTCCGCATCGTCATTCCAGTTCCAGGTCTAGCCTAGGGAGCAGGGGAGGAGGGCATCGAGGCTGCTCAACACGGACCAATGCCATGTCTGGTTCCTCCCATAGTACACCACAGCTTGGATACACATGCATGTTCCTCCTCGTGTTTAGTGTAAACATGTTTTCCCTAATAAGAGCATGGTTAATAATGTAGCCGACTGTTGGCTATAAGAAAATGCCATATCATCTATAGCTTTCATAAAAATAGTCATATAATAGGCTGGTTTTTAGATTGACTATTAGATTGGCTCTAAGCATTTAATGTTTACATAAACAATGTATAGGATTGAATGATAGTTGCATGCATACTACTTTTTCTTGATTTTTGTGCTATAGTCGGGCTGTAGAATAAGAGCCCGCTTCACTCTCTCTCCTCTCTTCTTACTCTTTCACGTAGGATTTTTATGACATGGCAAGGCTTATAGCCAGCTGACTAGGAGTGCGAATTTCTGGAGGCCGAGCTACACGTAGCCCTTTATTTTGAAAAATTCGTAAAACATATTTAAAAGTTCTAAAAAAATCCGAAAAACAATCTATGAAAACTTATATGTATTCCGTATGAACATGTCAAATTTGGCTTGAAAACATTGTAATACGAAGTCTGCATAAAAAAACAAAATTTCAGCCCAAAACCAACAACAAAAAGGCCCATTTAAAATCAAATATTTGTCTTTTTTTCATACGCCACATGTGAAAGTCTAATGGTATGAAAATTTGCACATATGTCATATACATGTGTATATATATTCATAAAAAAATTCAATGCTTTTTGAATAATATAAAATATATTTTATGACTTGTTCAAACTAAAGGGCTACGTGTAGCTCGGTCTACGTTAGCATTATCCGGCCTTATTAGACTTGCTCTAATGCTGGTTAGGCCTGAGAGTCAACAGCTCGTGCCTAGCCACACAAATCACCATCAAACCTAGCTTGTTCTGTAGTTTTATCTTTCCGTTCTTCTATTAGGGTAGTGGTAGAAGCCATCTCAGTTTGTATTAGTAACCCGTATCAATGGTAGAAACCATTGATCAGCCTAATCATGGGCTGGCCGCCACTCTCACGCCATGTCGCAACAATCCAACACACAAGTCCATACCAAATTATCCACTGTATCTGCAGCGTGCTGCTGCTGGCTGTCTGCGCGCATGCTAAGCCGGCCTGATGGGCAAGTCTGAGCTAAGCGGTGGACGGTGGTGGTGGTGGTGAGTGAGCCATGGCGCATGGCTGTCCATGCAATGATACAGATCAAGCCCCGGCATGGCATCAGAGTACCGTGCTGCATAATGGACAGAGATAGGGCCAAATGAGCAGCTCAAGGGCGTGTACCGCACCTTGTTGTATGCATATAGCCTCTAGGGAGTTGGAAAGAGACGCAGCTTATCGTTCCGAGTGTAATCTAGTGAGAGAGATGGGATCTGAAATCTTAAGTGGCCACCTTGGACTGTTTTTATCGATACCATCAGAGAGCGCATGCGTTGATCTGATCCACCAAACTCATGTAGAGCTCAGTCTCGTACTCCTGTAGATGGAGGTTACAGTTCTCAACGAGTTCCATGAGGGTGTCTCTTATTTGCTCTTCAACTTGTTCTCCCTTTTAGGTGGTACACAATGTTCCCAAGGGAAAAAGAAGTCGACGATGTATGGAGTGGGGTAACCTACGAAGTTTTAACAATGTATGGAGTGGACTAGTTGAGTAACCTACGATGTTTCATGAAAAAAAACTCAAACTCTAATGATTTGTAAGAATTCTGAGTGAACACCCTCATATGCGTCGACTCCCGCGCACAAATCCTAAAGCATTCGCTTCAAACATACTCCTTTTTTTAAGAGAATTCAAACATACTCCTTTGAACGAACTACGAAGTGATGACATTAATTGGCTTGCTTTTTTTTTTGAAAAGGAGAATGATCCCCGGTCTTAACAGTAATTGACTCGTATAGAATGGCAATCGAAGCAAACACATTTAGTGATGTCAATTTTTGTTTTTAGAGCATGACAATTCTCACAGTTTTTCGTTCAGGTAACATGACAATTCTCTTCAGTCAACATGGGAAATTCTAAGCATGCAAATTTTAACCATTTTCCATTTTTAGACTAACAATATCAATTACTCTGAAAATTCTTTTATGAAACATATGATTTTTTTACTTTAAAGCATGGAAAATTCTTATACAAAAACATGGAAATTTATTTGTTTTCGCCTGATACTCATCAACAATCGCACTTCTGTAGTGATAGTGTTTTTTTTATCAACTAACACGCAAAATCGTTGATACTGTTTTTTTATCAACGACATTTTGTTTTCGCCTGATACTCATGCGTACACTTTAAAGCATTCGTTGATAGTGTTTTTTTTATCAACTAACACGCAAAATGTAGGCATGATACTCATCAACAATCGCAGTTCTGGTCTACTCCGTATTTGTTTGTCTCAAATTATAAATTGTTGTAACACGTAATGAAAGACAATTTTATTGGAGAAACATCAAGTACAGTATAATTTAGATATGCACACGCACGCACAACACCCTCCACACACAACGCATAACAAAGATCAAAATTCATGGAGTTTATCAACTAAGTCAGCCTAGACACCTCATTATCCACCAAAATGCTGGACGGTCAAAAGACAGCATGAATCGTCCGGATTAGGAGCAGAAACCTGGCCTGCACGCGCGCAGGCAGGCTCGATTAGCTAGCCTGCGGACAAGAAAAGCCTCCTCGATTAGCTCTCGTTCATCTCACTTTAGCTTCAGAAACTTGAGCAGCAGAGCCGCCGCGTCAGATTACTGGCTACGCAACCTACTCATCAGATCACGTCGCCACCATCCCAAGAACTTGTTGTATTCAGAGGCTACCTAGTACCTACCTGTCTAGGCACTGCATGCATACATTATACATAGGCTTTACCATGCAGTGGTAATCAGCTGTTGTTCCTGTCTAGCTACGAGCTCCAGATTCCACCATTATTTTGCAGTGCTTAAGCTTGGCATGCCTTGCCTTGATGAACGCTTTCAGGAACAGAATCATGGCGTTTGAGCTTACTGCGAGAAGGTGAGGAGAGAACAGGCGCTGCTCTCGAGGAGAAGGCTAATCATGCTATGCCACGGCCCTACGCATAGATAGCCCGGTTACTCCGGTTGTTAATGTGTGCTCGTACGTGTAAAGGCTGGTCCTAAAGCGGGCAGGATCCTTTTCTGGCTGTGTTTTAAGCAGAGAGAGATGCAGTTTTATCACTTTATCAGGTCCATGCTGCGTGGCCCCGTCCATGGATACCAGTCACATGGATGGATGCAGCGAGCGATCCTGCTGCCTGCCATGGCCTTGTTTTGCCTTTGCCTGGACCTGGATGGATGGAGCACTATGAAAGTTGTAGATGCAGCTGCTTGGGCTCGGGCCGATGCCCTTGGGGCTGGGCTCGGCCGATCATTCAATGGCCGCAAGTTCGTCAGGAATGTTTGCTTCTAGAGATATGATGAAGCCGTTGAACAACAAGTGAGAGAACAAAACTGGTTCTGGGCAACTCTCCTGCCGCGGGATGCACGCTTCAGCCTGGATCACAGTGTTTTATCTCGACCCCGCCGCCTTCGGCTTCTGTCGGGCAAACCAGTGTAATAGCCAATCAAGTGCATTTGCCTCGCAAAGATGAACTTTGAGAGCATGGTTACTTAATAGTATAGCTCTCATGGCCATGTCATCTATAGCCCATATTATAGTACACAAATACAATGGTTAGCTAGAACAATATAATACTCTTATGTTTTTAGAGCAAAGGATAGTCCCGACTTTATAAATAAATTCAAACGGCAAGGAACAGGTTTACGGTCACACAATCAGACGAGTTAAGGAGTACAGAACCAGGCAACCATGCCACAATTCAAGACCACGCAGGGCCCAAATAAGACTGAGTATCACAAGGTAACACCACATGCGCAAAACCAAAAGGGGCTAACTCAGGGGGGCCCTTGGGCTTGGATTCGCCGTTGCATTCATGGGGAGGAGCGGTCTGGCCACATCTTTAATCCGCGCAATCCACAGCTTAAGGTCCTCCTTGTCGCCATCCTTAATCAGAGGTGCCCATCTCTGTAGTAAAGTAGCCAAACGAAACAAACAATCAGCGGGGCATCTAGGGAATGCCTTTTCAATAGTTAACTTATTGCGGACAGTCCACAAAATCCAACAAGCAGCCGTAAAAATAGTCCAAAACAAGAGGGAGGCAAATCCTTTCAGGGTCTTAGCAAGGGCGCGAACATCCGCAAAGGAGGTGGGGCACCACACCCCAGCAAGCCAAGAGCACACATTCTGCCGAAACCGCACCATTGCGTTTACGAATCTGGTCCGAAGCACGAAGCTTGCCACAAAAAGCCTGCCAGAGAAACACTCTAATTTTGGGTGGCACCCTAGCCCTCCAAACAGGGCAGAATCGAGGGGACCGCGAGCCACCAACGAGCTCACCGTATAAAGACTTCACCGAAAACCTGCCAGAAGACGAGAGGGTCCAAACAGCACAATCCTCACCCTCCGAGAGGGTCGGGAGGAGGCTAACGAGCCAGTGCCAATCAGCCATCTCCACCGGGGAAAGCGTGCGTCTGAAGCCGAAGTCCCAATCTCTGCCGGCAAGGTTAGCCACCGAGCAGTCCGGTAAATCACAGAACGAGAATAGGGTGGGGAAGAGCGTCTCCATTCTACCAGATGGGTGCCATAGATCGCGCCAAAACCTCACAGAGTTTCCATTGTGAATGATGAACTTGCAGTGGGTCAGGAAAATTTCTCTCAGTTTACAGATGGAACGCCAAAACTGGGACCCGTACTTGGCCGAAGCCACAAGGGGGGAGGAGTGGGGAAAGTACTTCCCTTTAAGGATTGAGTACCAAAGGGGTTTAGGGGCCACATCTGCAAGAGTAACGCAGATCTTCCACCACCATTTAACCAGTAAGCAAACATTCATGGTTTTGGTGTTAAGAATTCCCAAACCACCACGGTTCTTAGGGCGACACATAATGTTCCACTTAACCATATGATACTTCTTCTTATTATCAGCTACATTCCAATAGAAATTGCTATGATGCTTATCCATCGCCTCATGGGAGAGCGCAGGCATGTGGTAGAAGCCCATGGTATACATGGGGAGAGAGGACAGACACACATTGATCAAACACAATTTGGCCGCCGAAGAGTGATGCCGACCACGCCAAGGCATCACTCGATTCCCAACCTTCTGGACTACAGGAGCTAAGTCTTTAGAGGAGATGCAAGAAGGAGAAATGGGAACACCCAGGTATTTAAATGGGAAAGAACCAAGCCTACAGTTCATCAAGTCCGCAACATGCCTGACTTCAATGTGGGAACACCCAATAGCAATCAGTTCACTTTTGGCAAAATTGATTTTCAGACCCTGACATCAATTTGAAACACAGCAGCAAGAATTTGAGATTGACAAGGCCTAAGTCAGAATTTTCTAACAGAATGATCGTATCATCAGCATACTGCAAGTGAGTCACACCAAAAGGAATGAGGTGGGAGGCAACCGGTTGGATATGAGAAGAAGACGCAACCTTAGATAAGATGCAGGACAAGGCGTCCGCCACAAAATTGAACAACAACGGGAAGATAGGTTCACCTTGTCGGACACCACGACCATTAGGGAAGTATTTCGAGGGCTGACCATTGACGGACACCGTCGTGTGGCCCCCACCAACAAGTTCCATAATGCGATGAACATATGCGCCATCGAAGCCACGGATCAGCAACACTTTACGCAGAAAGGACCAGCAGCCAAAGTCATACGCCTTTTCAAAGTCCAGTTTGAGAACAATCACATTACTCTTGCGACGTTTGAGATCATGGACAATTTAGTGAAGAGAGACAATGCCATCAAGAATAAAACGCCCTTTAATGAAAGCATACTGGGAGGGGGAGATAACTCTGTGGGCAATCGGGGAAAGTCTCGCAACAAAGGCCTTGGACGGGAACTTCGCAATGTTATTAATAAGATAAATCGGGCGGAATTGCTTAATGGAATCAAACCATTTAACTTTAGGGATCAAGGACAACACCTCATAATTCAGACGAGAAATATCCACAGTGCTCAAGCAGAAACCCTGAATAATCGCATACACAAGATGCTTCAAAACCGGCCAGAACTTGTGGAAGAAAGCATTTTAAAAGCCATACGGCCTAGGAGCCGAATTAGCGTTGGACGAACTCACCGCAGCGTTGATTTCCTCACAAGAGAGAGGCGTCATCAAGGACAGATTAGCCTCATCAGAGATGACGGGGTGTAACACCCTAAGATCCAGCACAGTAATCACTACAGTGATTCCACTGTTAGTGATCATTACTGTTGATGATCAAGCCATGATCACCTCTGATCATAGCTCTCCCAAAGTCCAACCCTGATAAAATTTTCAAATTAGGTGGATTATAAATCTTGCTCCAAGAATTGTGGAGGCATGTCAATCCACTTGATCATTATTCAACCAAATCAACCTTAGTCATTTGCAGAATCCCAGGTCAGTGTTAATTATAAAACCAATAATGGTGGGTGATTAAATTGCCTTATAATGTTAATATAAAAGCAATGTGGAATTTTGAAGTAAACCGTAGGTGTTACAAGAACTTTCATTATTTAATAGAAAATAATCTTGGGCCATGTTAAAAATAGCAATGGATATTATACTAAAGTATTTTAGAAATATTATGGAATAAAAACTATTGCTTGGGGATTATTAAATTGTCATGGTAAATAAAATAAACATATGGGAATTTTAAATGCACTAAAAATTATGGAAACAATTTTATAAAATGCCTAATAATCAGTAGGCCATAATAAAAGTGAATTAGGGTTTTATTATAATGTTTTAATAATGTAGATAAATAAAAACAGTAGCAAAATAATAGCTTTTACCTCATATTAAATAATTTAAAGGTCTAAAGGATTTTATTTTTGTACCAAACTTTTTGTGGCATCATGTTAAAGTGTAACAATAATATAGGTGCAATTATAACATTTTACAAAAATCAAAACCTAGCTAAAATAAATTAAAACAGAAAAGAATAAATCAAAAAAAGGGAAAAATACCGAAAACCCTATCTAGCGCATGTGGGCGAGGTCCCCTGGCCCACCCCAGGCCCAACCCCCCTCTCTCCTTCCCCTGTACCTTCTCCCACCTGCCCCCACGCCACGACCCCTTGGCCATGGCCATGCCGAGGCCACGCCGCCGGCCCTCCTACCTGCTCCCTCCCCACCTCACCTGCCCCCCCTCTGGATAAGGCCGAAGCCACCCACCCCCTGGAGCCCCCCTGTAGCCCACGCCATCCCCCCTCCCTCTCTCGAATGCCTCGGGCCAGAGCTGCCCGTGGCCTCCCCATCGCCACGCCGCCGCACTGTCGTGGTCAGAGACCCCGCCGTGCCACGCCAAGCTGCCCGGGAGCTTCCTCGCCATCTCCTTCGTATCCCGAAGCACATCATCGCCGCCGAGACGCCGCCTACACAGAGAATCGAACCACACCTCTCGCCACAGCCGTCGTCGTCCTCGCCGAAATTGGAGCCGCTCTGAACCCCCCCGGGGCCATTACCACCGTTACGAACTCGCGGTGAGCTGCCGCATCGATCCCCCTCGAAACCCCCTTCCATCCGTCCCCGTAGCTCCTCCCCGTCGCCCTCCAGTCGCTGCCGTGTCTCCATGGCCGCGGCACGCGCTCACCGCGCCTCTGCCCCGCGCCCGGCGTGCTCTGGACGCCCGTGGCCACGCCCTGGATGCGCTCGCGACCTCGCCACGCTGCGGCCGCGTCCGCTCTGTCCCGTGACCGCCGAGCCCCTGCCCTGGCCTCGCCGCGTCGCCGTGCAGGCTCATCCTGCTGGCCCGGCCGCGTCCGCCCTGGCCCGTGAGGGCTCGTCCTACTGCTGGCCGCGCCCGACCCCCTGGATGGCGCCGCCGGTCAAGCCTACCGCCGGCTGCCCCCGTTCCCGCCGGCGATGGCCGTGCCGCCGTGGCCTCTAGCCCTGGCCGCCGGTTTTCCGATGTGTGCTAAGCTAATGGCTAAGCCACTGATCAGTGGGCCCAAGGCCTGGTGTTTAAAATTAAGATAATGGCTAAGTTAAATAACCCCCTGTGACTTACATGTGGCCCCCATCTAATTAACTAGTTGTTTAGATTAAAATAGAAAACTGTTTGGTAGTTGTGCCTATGACATGTGGGCCCTCCTGTTTAACTAATTAAATTAAAAAGGATTTAATAAACTACCCAATGACATGTGGGCCCTGGCTCTGTTTTAGTTTTAATAAAATGTATTATAAATAACAGAGGCTGACATGTGGGTCCCACATGTCAGCACTGTTTTGGATAATGTTCTGGATAATGTTGACATTTAATAAATAAAGTGTCGGGACCCGGGGTTAGCGTATGCAAGTACAGTTAAGACATAGTCATATGGAGAGCCGAGAACCGCACCCACTTGTCTAAGCAGACAAGGCCAAGCACTGAACATTCTCGGAGAGCATCGTACGTGAGGGGCATCCCATCCAGGCCGGATGATCAACTGTAATGGTTCCTCATCGTACGCACACAAGTCTACTGATATGGGTGGTGAACTCCCATATTCAAAGACAAGTCGCCTCAACCATACTATCGACTATCTCTAGACTCTTACATAGACTTACTCCAGCCCGATCACTTAGTCGGGGTCTAGGGCGGGCTCGATCATACCACAAAGTGTGCCCGAGACCGAGTCTCGAACAATCGCATCGCGATGCCCCAAGCTGCGCACATCTAAGGGCCACTTGGTGTATGAAAGACCGCCAGCCAGAACACAACTAAGGTCTCGAAAACCCATACAAAGACATGCATGTTATAAACATACACGCAGCACACATGCCTTGTATGAACAACAGGTACCACTGCAATTCTCTACAAAGTGTACATTTTATTTATAACTCTTATAGAGTACAAACAGAGATCACATACATGTGATCCAACATTACAACACAGAACGGAAGCAAATTATGTCTGAGTACAGACAAGTTTAACAAATGGCTTAAGAAGCCTTATTCAAACACAAAGCCCTCCACGAGGGAACCAGTCTGCTGACTGGGACTAGACTAGCTTAGCTTCAGTCGTCCAGCTCGATGAAGAAGCCACCTTCAGGGTCAGTGGCGTCATCTAAAACATAGATTAGGCAAACATGAGTACAAAGGCGTACTCAGCAAGACTTACATAGGAGCTATACTATTCATGCACATGTATCAAGGTAAAGGGAGGTGGGGTTCATTTGCAGAAATGCCAGCTTTGACTTGGCTAAACCTGAACTACGAGTACCAGACTTTGAGGTAAGAAGCGTACACGAGTCCACTACTTTCACCAACCAATTACACCACTATGGTGCCTTCCTCGACTTCCCCACGAGAAAGCACGCCATAGCACTCACACTTATCTTGGTGTGTTTTAGAAGTATCCGGTTCAAGTTATCTAATAATCAAGCTAAGCTTTCCAAGCAGTCCATAACCGCGGACGCGGCTATTCGAATAGTTTTGATAACCTTGCAAGGGTGTACCGCTACACACACATGATCATCAATTACCGCCTTTGATCTCGACACCATTCAAGGGGTGCCAGCGAGGATGCTCACCACAACTGTTACCTCATAGCCTATCTAGTCCAAGAAAGCCGCCTACTTGGGTTGGCTACCACAATCGTGAACCCGGCCGGTTTACCGAAGTGGACCCAAGCGATGTGTGCGTGGTGCATAAGCCGGTCTCGGATGAGCCGTTCTCTCACTTAACATCCAGGCCACAAGCCTACCAGAACTCCGAACTACTGCGACATCTGGACATCGAAAGGGATGAGTTAATAGGTTGAGAGGGGTCAGTGAGCCCAATGTGTGGTTGTACTCTTCATCTTGGATCACCACACAAGAACTCGGACTTAGGGCGGTGTTCAACGAGACAACCCACCGTGTACTCCTACACAGCCTCTCATCGTTCACCTTGTATTAGGGTCGATTCACCAACACTTTTCTACCATCAACAACAGGATTATTCCCATCCCGACTCACATCACAGTAACAACAAGGTATCATACTAAGCATGCAATAAGCGATAACATTTGCAGGGGCCACATGATATCATTCAACTCCTACATTTGCTAGGATTGTGGTTTGCTTACTACTGTGACAAGAGATAGGTCATGCAAAGGAATGGGTTCATCTATGCGGTAGAATCGTAACATGGTGATCATCCTATACAATGCATAAGCGAGACATGAGAGGGAAGTGGGATTTTATCGACATGATCAATGAGGTTTTGCTTGCCTTGCTGACGAGATTCGGGCTCTGGATTTTCAGCGAAGGGGGTGACCTCTTGCTCCGGTTCAACCTCTACTCGACAAACAAAGCACAAAGTAGCAATCAAAATGAATGCAATGCTCAAGCACACGATAAAAGGTTTAAGCTTGAAGTACAAGTTTGATGTGTGGGGCAATTCCATTTAAGTGGAATATATTGCATTTTTAAAATGCAAATTCAAATTCCACATTTGAATTCAACCTTAACCAAGTTATACATGATATAGTTTGGTCAATTTGAATTAACTTCAATGTGTATGATATGCCTCTGAAGTGTGGTTGATTTGCAACATAAATTCATGGTCCAAGTGGCAAAATCATTTGGTTTGAATTTGAAATAAATTCAAATAAAGCAAATGATATATGCTACTGGTCCCATTTTAAATTCAACTCAAACAGAGTTGAAAGTTGCATATTTGGAAAGATAATTTTCTCCTGATCATTTTTCATATATTATTTGTCCAATTTGGAGTTAATATGAATTTTCTATGAATTTCCAAAGTTTGGGGTATTTTCTGGAATTTCTGGAATTATTAAACTATTTTTCTTTTCTGGAAATTCATTTACTGCGTCATTATGACAACAGCATGACGTCAGGGGGTTTGACCCGAGTCAAACTGACAAGGGGTCCCACCTGTCAGTGACACAGGGTTTAATCCCGTTGTTAATTTTAATCCAGTGGCTTAATTAAGCCACTGGCCCACCTGTAAGTCTCACTAGGGTTGGTTTAGTGGTTAACCAGGGGGGGGGGGTTTGGAGCTGACTCGCCGGCGGCTTGACGCCGGCGACTGGGCCACGGCGGCGCTGCACGGGGAGATCGATTCCGGCCACGGAAGAGCACGGGGAGGGTACCAATCGATGCAGAAGCGTCTCGCGCATCATCTGGAGGCGACGGGGGTCCTCGGGGTGGTCGGGAACGACGACGGCGACGACTCCGGCGGGAACAGAGGAACGGCGAGGTCGTAGCCGAGGCTAGGGAGCACGGTTTAGGTCGAACTTGAGCGCGTTCGAACGCTGGCAACACGGGAAGTGAAACGAACGCACTGGGGGTTCACGACGAGCTCTGGAGCGAGGAGGACGACGACCATGGCGGCGAGCTTGCTCGGAATCCATGGCGGACCCGGCTAGAGGAAGCAAACGAGGGGGGAAAGTGAGGGGTTCCGGTCGTGAGCTCACCCTGAATCGACCTGGAGTGGTGGCTTGCTCGGGGAGGCGTTGGAGTTGCCGGAATTCGAACTCGATCCACGGCGGCCGGCGATGAAGACGATGAAGCACACGTCGGCTACAAGGCGTCCCGGGGCGATTCCTCCTGCGACTTGGCGTAGACGACGACGGTGAGTACAAGGGACACCGTAGCTTGAGCTCTAGGGCACAAAGGCCACGACTTCCACGGCGGTGCGCTCCGACGAGCTCTCGGACGTCGATGAATTCGCGAAGAGGAGAGGGGGAGGAGGTCCAGGGAGAGGTGGAATGGATGCGGTGGCCTTCTGGGCGTCTCCAGGCGTGAAGAGGTGGCGAGGGGGAAGCAGGAGGTGGCCAGGGCTCGTCGGCGGCATCGGTGGAGTGCTGCATGCATTCCACCGAGCAGCTTCGGGGCGTGGGGAGGAAGACGACAGGGGAGGGTCCAGGTGGGCTGGGCCGGCTGGAGAGGTGGGCCTCGCCCTGGGCAACAGGTAAGTCTTTTCTTTTTATTTCTGTTTAATCTTTCCTTTCTGTTTTCTGTAATTTGTTTTGGCTCTGATACAAATACCAAACCATTTTATTAAATGCTGAAAACTTTTATGTGGCCTCATAATAATATGGACTAGCCACTCATAAACTTTCAACATTTTTAAAATTCAAATGATTTGAATTTTAAATCAAATAGGGGGATTTCTTTATTTCCAAGGTACTGTTTGAATATTTGAAAAATCTATGAGCATGGGGTGGGTCCCACATCACTTGATATGTGATCACACTCATTTATAAGACTTTTCAAAACTCTAACATGAATTTTTGGAAATTATTTTTATCTGGCCTTTTGAATTAAATCATCTGGGGGGTGTTCCTTCTCCCATTTGGATTTTGAATTTGATTTTCAAGGTTTCTTTTTGAAACTTTTGCATGATGCAAAGGTACTAGCTAACCCTAGCACATACCTAACAGAGGGATCTGACAACTCGCCCCCACTCAAAAGAATCTCGTCCCGAGATTCAGAAGTCTGCGGGAGGAAAGTGGGGTACTCGGCACTGAGACGGTCTTCTCTCTCCCACGTGGCTTCTCTTTCAGAGTGGTGTGACCATTGCACTTTCAGAAACCTAATCTTCTGACGACGAGTGACACGCTCTGCTGAATCAAGAATACGAACGGGGTATTCTCGATAAGAAAGGTCATCTTGGAGATCAAGCGTTTCATGGTCGACTTCGCGGATGGGGTCCTTGAAGCAACGCCTGAGTTGGGATACATGGAATACATCGTGTACTCGGGAAATGTGCGGAGGTAGTTCAAGTTGGTAGGCAACTTCTCCACGTTTAGCAATAATGCGGAAAGGTCCGATGTAACGTGGGGCCAACTTGCCTTTGATACCGAAACGTTGGGTTCCCTTCAGAGGAGTAACCCGAAGGTAAGCCTTCTCATCCAGATTGTAGCTCTCATGCCTATGATGGCGATCATAGTAGCTTTTCTGACGAGACTGGGCTGCTTTCAATTGATCACGAACAATGCGAACTTGCTCTTCTGCTTCCTTGATCATATCCGGTCCAAAGAATTGTCTTTCACCGGTTTCTGACCAGTTTAGTGGTGTTCGACATCGTCGTCCATAAAGGAGTTCAAAAGGAGCCATGTTCAGACTAGCTTGAAAACTATTGTTATAAGCAAATTCGGCATATGGAAGAGAATTCTCCCAATTCTTTCCGAATGAGATAACACAAGCTCTGAGCATGTCTTCAAGAATTTGGTTAACCCTTTCGACTTGACCGCTAGACTGAGGATGGAAAGCCGTACTAAAGGAGAGATGAGTTCCCAAAGCACGTTGGAAGCTTCCCCAAAATCTAGAGGTGAAAAGGCTACCGCGATCAGAATTGATTTCCAAAGGAACACCGTGAAGTGATACAATCCTGGAGATGTACAAGTCCGCTAACTGACTAGCAGTTATAGACTCGCGAACCGGAAGGAAGTGAGCAACTTTGGAAAGCCTATCTATGACAACGAAGATGGCATTGTTTCCTTTCTGGGTTCTTGGAAAGCCGGTGATGAAGTCCATACCGACTTTGTCCCACTTCCAATCGGGAATAGACAAAGGTTGAAGTGTACCAGCAGGTCTTTGATGTTCTGCCTTAATGCGACGACAAACATCACATTCGGCGACAAATTGAGCAATGTCTCTCTTCATCCTAGTCCACCAAAATTTCTGGCGTAGATCTCGGTACATTTTTGTGCTACCGGGATGAATTGAGAGGGGTGTGTCATGGGCTTCTTTGAGGATGAGTTGCCTTAGTTCCCTATTCTTAGGTACTACCAAACGATTTTCAAAGAATACCGTTCCTTTGCTATTTGTGGAGAAACATTTAGCAACTCCGCTAGCAATGTTCTCCTTGATCCGGCGAACACCTCGTGCACGCTTTTGGGCAACTACTATTTGATCCTCAAGAGTTGGTTTCGCCACCAAGGTTGAAAGATAGCCATGAGGAACAATTTCAAGGTTGAGCTTGCGAAAGTCCTCATGAAGAAGTGGCTGATACTGCTGTAACATGAGGTTGTTACAGTACGACTTACGACTTAGTGCATCAGCCATGACATTGGCTTTGCCTGGGGTGTAAGAAATTGCTACGTCGTAATCTTTTATCAACTCAATCCAGCGTCTTTGCCTGAGATTAAGATCTGGCTGGGTGAAAATATATTTGAGGCTTTGGTGGTCGGAATAAATCTCACAACGATTACCAAGGAGGTAATGTCGCCAAGTTGTTAGAGCATGAACTACGGCAGCGAGTTCAAGGTCATGGGTAGGATAGTTCTCTTCATGTGGCCGCAACTGGCGTGAAGCATAAGCTACCACATGTCGATCTTGCAGAAGTATGCATCCTAACCCTTGCCGTGATGCATCACAATAGATCTCGAAATCGCTTTTTGTGTCTGGAGGTGCAAGCACGGGTGCAGAAGTCAATCTTCTTTTTAGCTCTTGAAAGCTTTCCTCGCACTTGGAAGTCCATAGGAATTTCTTCTCTTTCTTGAGGAGTTCAGTTAGAGGCTTTGCAACTTTAGAAAAGTTCTCGACGAAGCGTCGGCAATAGCTGGCTAGGCCAAGAAAACTCCTAACTTGCTTAACCGATTCAGGTGGAGTCCAGTCAAGGACGGCCTGAACTCTCTCGGGATTCACAGCAATGCCTTTTGCAGAAATCACGTGGCCTAAGTAGGTCACTTCTGGTAGCCAGAATTCACACTTGGAGAATTTAGCGTACAGGCGATGCTCTCTAAGTTTCATCAATACCAGCCTTAAGTGTTCGGCATGATCTCCTTCGTTCTTCGAGTAGATGAGAATATCATCAAGATAAACTACAACAAATTTATCTAGGTACTCCATGAAGATCGAATTCATCAAGCGTGAGAATGTGGCGGGGGCATTGGTTAAACCAAAGGACATGACGGTGTACTCGTAAAGACCATAACGAGTAGTAAAAGCCGTTTTGGGGATGTCCTCGTTTCGGATTCTGATCTGATGATAACCTAATCTCAAATCCATCTTTGAGAAGACAGCGGATCCTGCAAGCTGATCATAAAGATCATTGATCCTGGGCAGTGGGTATTTGTTCTTTATCGTCGCTAAATTTAGCGGGCGATAGTCTACGCACATCCTTTCTGTTCCATCTTTATTCTTCACGAACAGAACGGGGCAACCCCATGGCGATGAGCTAGGGCGGATGAAGCCTTTTGCCAACGAAGCATCCAGTTGGGTTTTTACCTCAGCTAACTCATGTGGGGCCATTTTATATGGGCGTTTGGAAATTGGTGCGGTTCCTGGAACAAGATCCACTATAAATTCTACACATCTATCGGGTGGCATGCCCGGCAGCTCTTCAGGAAAGACATCCGGGAAGTCACGAACCACCGGAATATCTTCAAGTTCGGGAAGGGGAAGTACATTCAAGGAATGCACTTGGGTTCTTGTTCTGGGTGAGGTATAGCTAATGGTTTTGCCCGAAGGGTGGGTGAGTTTCACGGATTTGCCTTTGCAATCCAGATAGGCATTCTGTCTTGATAGCCAATCCATGCCAAGGATGACATCAATGTCTGAAGATTTGAGGGCTATGAGTGATGCAAGGAATACTAAACCCTCAATTTCTATTTGATTACCATGGCTTACTCTATTAGTTTGCCATCTTGACCCTGGAGTTTGAATAACCATCGGGGTGGACAATTCAACAAAGGGTAACTCATGACGAAGTGCATAACTTTCCGACATGAATGAATGAGATGCTCCTGGGTCGAAAAGAACGGAAGTAGGAACAAAATTGACTGGGAGCGTACCAAGAATGACGTCAGTGGTGTCGTCAGTCTCTTCGGCGGCAACCTGGTTCAGACGTCCACGATTGGCGGGAGGAGCGGGTTTGGCGGTGTAGACCTTCTGGGGTGGCTTGCCACGACCATTGTTGTTGTTGTTGCCTCCGGCACGTGGTGGAGCATTCTGGTGCTGGATCTGGTTTTGGGGGCACTCGCGAGAATAGTGGCCTGCCTGACCACACTTGTAGCAAGCTCCGAAAACAGGGCGTGGAGCTGGGTTGTTTGGTGGAGCTGGGTGGAACTGGGTGGGTGGACGAGGCGTGACATAGGATGGCCTGGGGGGGTTGTTCTGGCGGAACATGCTATTTGGGATCCAGATCTTGCGTTTCTGGGAACCAGAGCTGGATGAACCTTCCTCTCTAGGGTGTTTGTGAAAGTCAGAGGGGGTGTTCATGTCCTCTGCCTTGATGGCCTTGTTGACAAGGACCTGGAAAGTGGCAAAGTCATGAAGATTGAGCTCGCGGCGGAGTCCACTGTTGAGGCCACGACGGAACCTCTCTTGTTTCTTGGAGTCGGTGGAGACTTCTTCAGTGGCATAACGAGCAAGTCGGTTGAACTCACGACTAAACTCATCCACGGTTCTTCTGCCTTGAGTGAGGTTACAGAATTCCTCACGTTTGCGGTCCATGAGACCTTTGGGAATGTGGTGCTCGCGGAAAGAGGTGCAGAATTCCTCCCAAGATGCAGGTGGTCCAACGGGACGCATATTCAGAAAATTCTCCCACCAAGAGCTTGCTGCACCTTCGAGGTGATAGGTGGCATAGCTGACCTTGTCGCCATCTGCAACACGGCCGGCTTGGAGCTTCCTCTCGATGCTGCGAAGCCAGTCATCGGCGTCAAGGGGCTCGGTGGAGTAACTGAATACCGGGGGATGAAGCCGGATGAAGTCATTCAGAGACACCAGCTCATTGCGTTGCTGAGTGGTGTTGCGTGCGATGACTTCCAGTAGGTGGTGAGAGTCACGGCGGTTCCTCTCGACCTCCATCAGAACTTGGGCCATCGTGGGTGGGGGTGGAAGGTTGTCTTCCTCCTGGTTGTTCCCACGACCTTGGTTACGACCAACCTGGCCACGGGTTCCTTGAGACATCCTGAAGGTGAAAAACCAAAGTCAAACAGAGTTGATTTCAAGAGACTACTCAAGGTATTGAAGTACTGGAAGGATTACAGAGCAAAGGAAGTAATCATCTTGACAACATGGTGATAAAGCATACAAGCCATATATTCACAAGCTGTCATACAAACCATACAGCGTTTTAGTACAAGCACGAAGCTAATACAAACGTGATGAAGATAATACATCCTTCAGAGGCACTCTGACTTCCTATACATTATTTATCTAAGCCTCTGGAACTTAGACACCTTGCTTACAATATACTAGGATACTACTACATTCTCACTAAGTAAGACCACAGGCAGTCTCACTCATCTCCATCTCCATAGTAATCCTCATAGAAGTTACCCGCGTATCCCGGTAGCTGGAGGTGGCCATCGGAAAACACGGAGGCTTGTGGACCCTGATATCCATTTGGGCAAGGATGGGGCCTAGGTCCAGTGTAGGGTGGAAGCAAAGGACCACGGGGTGGAAAAACTCCTCCAATCTCGGGCCAAGCAACTCGAGAAGGCATCTGGGTCCGCACTGGATAGATCGCATCATACTCAACTGATCCCACGCTCACAAAGGGTGGCAAGAGCGTCAGTGCTCGGTACAGACGAACACGGGTGGCGTGGAGCTCAAAACGGAGAGCACGTGCATCACGATCTCTGTCACTAGCAAACCTAGCAGTCACCTGAAGTGCTGGATCCTCTGCAGAGTGATCTGAGTAGAGTCCGGTGTAATATCCCTCTTCTCCTGGAAGTGCAGCTGGGATATAGCGGAATGAAGTCTCTCTCAGCATGGTGTGCTCCTCTCTCAGCAGTGTAATACATGAATATGCAGCATCCTGCACAGCCATGTTCTCGGTAACGCCGATGCCATGTCCAAAGTGGATAGGCTGGGTGACTCCAACGTGGTGTGGGTAGATCCGGACAATGCAGTGGAACTGCGTCTGGTTGAAGTCGTGGAACTGCTCCTCGATGGTGTACTCAGGGTACCATCGATATCCCACGTAGGACATCATCTCGATCAACGTGGCGGGGTGGCCACGCACACCGAGGCACCTGGTCAAACGAACAATCTGCCGAGGGGGAAGATTTGCCATCTGAAACAGAAATGAGTTTGCAAATGCATCAGATTATGAGATAAACCTGGAATGACTCGGACAACATAACGGCTGTAATTGTAAGAAATGACAATTTCTTTCAATCATGAAAACAGCTCTTACATAATACGATGTAAGAAATCAGCATTACAACAATGCTAGGAAAATCTGAACACAACTTTCCTACGGCTATAAAGAAGCAAACAACGAGATGTGCTAACAGACAGAGGAGAGCCTAGTCCTATCTTCCCGTAGAGTAAGATGAGGGTGACTCAGAACTCAGAACGAAGGGGGTAAGGAGAAAAGTGAAGCCTTACGTTGTTCCCTTATATACCCAGAGTAACTATATAACTATAGCAAGCTAGACTCAACTTCGGCCAAGGCTACTAGTCCTACAGTCAGTCCTGCTCTGATACCAAGTCTGTCGGGACCCGGGGTTAGCGTATGCAAGTACAGTTAAGACATAGTCATATGGAGAGCCGAGAACCGCACCCACTTGTCTAAGCAGACAAGGCCAAGCACTGAACATTCTCGGAGAGCATCGTACGTGAGGGGCATCCCATCCAGGCCGGATGATCAACTGTAATGGTTCCTCATCGTACGCACACAAGTCTACTGATATGGGTGGTGAACTCCCATATTCAAAGACAAGTCGCCTCAACCATACTATCGACTATCTCTAGACTCTTACATAGACTTACTCCAGCCCGATCACTTAGTCGGGGTCTAGGGCGGGCTCGATCATACCACAAAGTGTGCCCGAGACCGAGTCTCGAACAATCGCATCGCGATGCCCCAAGCTGCGCACATCTAAGGGCCACTTGGTGTATGAAAGACCGCCAGCCAGAACACAACTAAGGTCTCGAAAACCCATACAAAGACATGCATGTTATAAACATACACGCAACACACATGCCTTGTATGAACAACAGGTACCACTGCAATTCTCTACAAAGTGTACATTTTATTTATAACTCTTATAGAGTACAAACAGAGATCACATACATGTGATCCAACATTACAACACAGAACGGAAGCAAATTATGTCTGAGTACAGACAAGTTTAACAAATGGCTTAAGAAGCCTTATTCAAACACAAAGCCCTCCACGAGGGAACCAGTCTGCTGACTGGGACTAGACTAGCTTAGCTTCAGTCGTCCAGCTCGATGAAGAAGCCACCTTCAGGGTCAGTGGCGTCATCTAAAACATAGATTAGGCAAACATGAGTACAAAGGCGTACTCAGCAAGACTTACATAGGAGCTATACTATTCATGCACATGTATCAAGGTAAAGGGAGGTGGGGTTCATTTGCAGAAATGCCAGCTTTGACTTGGCTAAACCTGAACTACGAGTACCAGACTTTGAGGTAAGAAGCGTACACGAGTCCACTACTTTCACCAACCAATTACACCACTATGGTGCCTTCCTCGACTTCCCCACGAGAAAGCACGCCATAGCACTCACACTTATCTTGGTGTGTTTTAGAAGTATCCGGTTCAAGTTATCTAATAATCAAGCTAAGCTTTCCAAGCAGTCCATAACCGCGGACGCGGCTATTCGAATAGTTTTGATAACCTTGCAAGGGTGTACCGCTACACACACATGATCATCAATTACCGCCTTTGATCTCGACACCATTCAAGGGGTGCCAGCGAGGATGCTCACCACAACTGTTACCTCATAGCCTATCTAGTCCAAGAAAGCCGCCTACTTGGGTTGGCTACCACAATCGTGAACCCGGCCGGTTTACCGAAGTGGACCCAAGCGATGTGTGCGTGGTGCATAAGCCGGTCTCGGATGAGCCGTTCTCTCACTTAACATCCAGGCCACAAGCCTACCAGAACTCCGAACTACTGCGACATCTGGACATCGAAAGGGATGAGTTAATAGGTTGAGAGGGGTCAGTGAGCCCAATGTGTGGTTGTACTCTTCATCTTGGATCACCACACAAGAACTCGGACTTAGGGCGGTGTTCAACGAGACAACCCACCGTGTACTCCTACACAGCCTCTCATCGTTCACCTTGTATTAGGGTCGATTCACCAACACTTTTCTACCATCAACAACAGGATTATTCCCATCCCGACTCACATCACAGTAACAACAAGGTATCATACTAAGCATGCAATAAGCGATAACATTTGCAGGGGCCACATGATATCATTCAACTCCTACATTTGCTAGGATTGTGGTTTGCTTACTACTGTGACAAGAGATAGGTCATGCAAAGGAATGGGTTCATCTATGCGGTAGAATCGTAACATGGTGATCATCCTATACAATGCATAAGCGAGACATGAGAGGGAAGTGGGATTTTATCGACATGATCAATGAGGTTTTGCTTGCCTTGCTGACGAGATTCGGGCTCTGGATTTTCAGCGAAGGGGGTGACCTCTTGCTCCGGTTCAACCTCTACTCGACAAACAAAGCACAAAGTAGCAATCAAAATGAATGCAATGCTCAAGCACACGATAAAAGGTTTAAGCTTGAAGTACAAGTTTGATGTGTGGGGCAATTCCATTTAAGTGGAATATATTGCATTTTTAAAATGCAAATTCAAATTCCACATTTGAATTCAACCTTAACCAAGTTATACATGATATAGTTTGGTCAATTTGAATTAACTTCAATGTGTATGATATGCCTCTGAAGTGTGGTTGATTTGCAACATAAATTCATGGTCCAAGTGGCAAAATCATTTGGTTTGAATTTGAAATAAATTCAAATAAAGCAAATGATATATGCTACTGGTCCCATTTTAAATTCAACTCAAACAGAGTTGAAAGTTGCATATTTGGAAAGATAATTTTCTCCTGATCATTTTTCATATATTATTTGTCCAATTTGGAGTTAATATGAATTTTCTATGAATTTCCAAAGTTTGGGGTATTTTCTGGAATTTCTGGAATTATTAAACTATTTTTCTTTTCTGGAAATTCATTTACTGCGTCATTATGACAACAGCATGACGTCAGGGGGTTTGACCCGAGTCAAACTGACAAGGGGTCCCACCTGTCAGTGACACAGGGTTTAATCCCGTTGTTAATTTTAATCCAGTGGCTTAATTAAGCCACTGGGCCCACCTGTAAGTCTCACTAGGGTTGGTTTAGTGGTTAACCAGGGGGGGTTTGGAGCTGACTCGCCGGCGGCTTGACGCCGGCGACTGGGCCACGGCGGCGCTGCACGGGGAGATCGATTCCGGCCACGGAAGAGCACGGGGAGGGTACCAATCGATGCAGAAGCGTCTCGCGCATCATCTGGAGGCGACGGGGGTCCTCGGGGTGGTCGGGAACGACGACGGCGACGACTCCGGCGGGAACAGAGGAACGGCGAGGTCGTAGCCGAGGCTAGGGAGCACGGTTTAGGTCGAACTTGAGCGCGTTCGAACGCTGGCAACACGGGAAGTGAAACGAACGCACTGGGGGTTCACGACGAGCTCTGGAGCGAGGAGGACGACGACCATGGCGGCGAGCTTGCTCGGAATCCATGGCGGACCCGGCTAGAGGAAGCAAACGAGGGGGGAAAGTGAGGGGTTCCGGTCGTGAGCTCACCCTGAATCGACCTGGAGTGGTGGCTTGCTCGGGGAGGCGTTGGAGTTGCCGGAATTCGAACTCGATCCACGGCGGCCGGCGATGAAGACGATGAAGCACACGTCGGCTACAAGGCGTCCCGGGGCGATTCCTCCTGCGACTTGGCGTAGACGACGACGATGAGTACAAGGGACACCGTAGCTTGAGCTCTAGGGCACAAAGGCCACGACTTCCACGGCGGTGCGCTCCGACGAGCTCTCGGACGTCGATGAATTCGCGAAGAGGAGAGGGGGAGGAGGTCCAGGGAGAGGTGGAATGGATGCGGTGGCCTTCTGGGCGTCTCCAGGCGTGAAGAGGTGGCGAGGGGGAAGCAGGAGGTGGCCAGGGCTCGTCGGCGGCATCGGTGGAGTGCTGCATGCATTCCACCGAGCAGCTTCGGGGCGTGGGGAGGAAGACGACAGGGGAGGGTCCAGGTGGGCTGGGCCGGCTGGAGAGGTGGGCCTCGCCCTGGGCAACAGGTAAGTCTTTTCTTTTTATTTCTGTTTAATCTTTCCTTTCTGTTTTCTGTAATTTGTTTTGGCTCTGATACAAATACCAAACCATTTTATTAAATGCTGAAAACTTTTATGTGGCCTCATAATAATATGGACTAGCCACTCATAAACTTTCAACATTTTTAAAATTCAAATGATTTGAATTTTAAATCAAATAGGGGGATTTCTTTATTTCCAAGGTACTGTTTGAATATTTGAAAAATCTATGAGCATGGGGTGGGTCCCACATCACTTGATATGTGATCACACTCATTTATAAGACTTTTCAAAACTCTAACATGAATTTTTGGAAATTATTTTTATCTGGCCTTTTGAATTAAATCATCTGGGGGGTGTTCCTTCTCCCATTTGGATTTTGAATTTGATTTTCAAGGTTTCTTTTTGAAACTTTTGCATGATGCAAAGGTACTAGCTAACCCTAGCACATACCTAACAGAGGGATCTGACAACAAGAAAATTCCAGAAATTTAATTAAATGATTTAAAACTTTGAAATTCAATAACTTTTAAATCGTAACTCGGATTCAAAAACTTTACACATGAAAATTGATCAGAAAAATATAACGAATACGGATACGCTATCCATATGTCTACCACCCCCTCTAACGTACCGAACATCGACATTCCCCCTTCGGGCTGTCTGTCGATAATTCCCGGTACCGATATAAATTGCCCGGATCAAAATACTTTGTATACGAAAGTTACTCAGAACGGATCAACGATTACGAATACGTTACTCATAATCCCACCACACCCCTCTAACACAACGAACATCGAACCGTCCCCCTCCGGTACCGTTAGTCCGATAAATTGTCCGGTACTGCTAAAGTACCCGGATGAATTTATTCCGAACACGAAAGTTGTCCGGAATGGTTCAACTAACACGGACACACCCCCCTTATGATTGACCGGTAACCACGACACCTCCGGCTTGATCCTTCCCCCTCCAGACACCTTGTCCGATAATCACCCGGAGCCGGTATTTCATCCCCGAATGAATTCTCGCTCCGAGTATCGTGCATCGTACTGTGTTAGAACCCCGTTTACAATTCATCTGTCATGTCATGCTTTTGATTGCTATGATTGCTTTGTATTTACTGTTTCTTCCCCCCTTAATCTCCGATAGACCCCGCTGCTGCCGTCGACTACACCGCTGCTGAGTACGACTACTTCGTCGACGACCGTACCGCTACTGTCGAGCTACCAGGCAAGCAGAGCCATTCTCTTCCCCAGATATCGCCTATCTTTCCGTATTTTCTTGCACTAGGCATGGTTACTGCTGCTGCTACGATTACTATCCTATTCAATTGCATAGCCTGATTTTGTCGCCCCTTGATGTGCCTTCCTTTATCCTATGCTGCCTATTATTATTATGCATTATTCAGCAGTGAGCCCTGCGCATTGTTAGCTAGGATTAAATAGAGGGTCGTGATCACTTTGGGAGTGATCGCGGAAATGATATATTACAACTGCAACAGGTACGGATCGATGCAGACGCCCTAGGGAACCTACAACGGCGAGACTCTGCCGAGTCGCTTCGAGTTTGGCTTACGAGTGGAATGGACTCGTATTTCACTCTCGTCGGCTCAGTAGCGTAGCATCACCGGGATGATACGAGGTTTACCTCTTTAGTTCATTCCGCTGATGTCTCTGTCAAACCTCTTAAGTGGGCCATCGAGGGTGATTCCTCCTGGTTTCACTTAACGGTAGGGACTCGAACCAACTGGTGTCCTTAAAGGTAAGAAGTCGGGCGACCCAACGGTGCCCGCGAGAGGTATTGCGACGGGACGACAGGGAGGGTACGACCAGTGTACCGGTGTGCTTGGCCCCTGTTCGTTGGCCGCGAGAGTTTCCAACCCCCGAAAGTCGAGCTCCTCCAGGAGCACACGCGAGACAAGGTAAGGAGACGGTTCACCTTGTTGGTAACCGCAGTGACTTGGTGGGACGACGGGGCAGGCACCGATGTACTGGTGGTCCTGGCTGCTGTCGTTGTCCGCGGGTCAGTTAAGTCGAGACAACGATAACGGTTGTCACGCAGGTTAATTAAAATGCTAAATGGTTCAGTGAATGTCTTGAGTTGGCTATATGCCATGTACGCACTACCTACCCGTGGGAATTACGAGTTATGGGCTCCTCTGCTTCGTAGTGTCGTCCGAGGACTCTTCAGACGTCAGCAGTACCGCGGCCTGCGCCTGGAAGTGGTGTTGTCTTATTTGCTCGCGCGGTGGTGTCTTATTTGTATTTGCTTTAACTTCACCGGCCAGCCTCGCACCGTGCAGGAGTACGTCGGGGTTAGGGTCCAAAGCCCCGCGTACATAGGATATAGTCCGGCGGATGACCTCTCTGTTGAGTTTGAAAGATGGGCTAGGAAGTGTCGGATAGCCTCGGTGGAGCGTACCCTAACAAGGTTCCCGCCACCCTGGAGATCCGTGCGTGTAGCGTAACACAAGTGCACCCCTGCAGGGAAGATTAATCTATTCGAATAGCCGTGTCCACGGTAACAGGACGCTTTATGCTGAAGCTGGATCTTACCACTAGAAACTATTATTATTAAACTGTATGGTTCCGAGTTTTCTTCCTCGCAGGGATGTCGAGGAGGTGAACTCGGAGGCATTGTTAATTATGATTACAACTTATTATTATACAATGCTGCAGCAACTTCTGCTGCATTGTTACTTTCATTACTGTTATATAAACTGTTGGCTGATTCTTACCTCATGCTGCAAGACATCGTCGGAAGATGGTAGTCTTCGTTAGGCCTAGCTTCTTACCCTTGCTCTGTATCTCTGTCTTTCAGTCCACTATATACAGCCTCTTTATTCCGTTGATACAATGCATAATGCTTAGTAGCGGACGTAAGACTCGCGGGTATACTAGATACTCACCTGCTTTATTTCCTTTACTGTTTTGCCTGATCGGCCGCTGCAGTCGACGTTGGAGCCCAGGAGCAGGAGATCCCCGATGTCGACCACCGCAACGTGAAGATCCCCGATGTCGACCACCGCAATGTGAAGATCCCCGATGCCTTCTATGACGTCGAGTTCCCCGTTGACCAGGAGTAGTTTGGAGTTCCCAGGCAGGAGGCCTCGCCTTTTCGATCTGTTGTTATTTGTGCTAGCCTTCTTAAGGCAACCTTGTATTTGGTGTCTGTACTCAGATACTATTGCTTCCGCTGACTTGTGCTCTCGAGCTGTTATATTCGAGCCCTCGTGGCCCCTGACTTGTATTAAACAGCTTGTATTATTTTATTTGTAGAGTTGTGTTGTGATATCTCATCGTGAGTCCCTAATCTCGATCGTGTACCTTGCGTGTATGATTACTGTACACGGCTTGATTTTGGGGGCGTCACACGGGGGAAGCAGCCCACAGGCCAGGAGAGATAGAAATCGCGGCCACCGGCCGGGCCGCCATCAAGGAGGAGTAGAAGGAAAGAATGTGATCTTTAATAACGGACGGGTCATCGACCACAGCCCCATTGATGTTAAGGCGCACAATCTTGCACCACCGTCGGCGACCATTTGCAATGGCAATGAAGTAAGAGGTCAACCTATCGCCCTGAACTGTCCACGATAAGAGACCACGCTGGCGCCAAAATTCTTCTTCCTTCTTATGCAAAAGCATCAGGTCATCTTCTAAAGCATAGCGGCGCTCCCAGCCCGAGGCATCAAGCCCCGAAGAGTCAGCCATCTCATCCAGAGACGCAATCTGCGAAAGCAACCCATTTTTCGCACGCGCAGCATTAGCAACAAGATTGGCCGACCAGCCGCGCAAAAACTTACGAAGCAATTGGGCGCAGTACTTCCAGTCATCCAACGTCCCGCAAGAGTGCGAACCCGAGAGCAAGAAGGACACAATTTTGTTACTCAGAAAAGGAACGAAATCCTCCACCAGAAACCAGGACGAGTCAAAGCGAAACGGACGCGAGTGAGGCACCAACCTGTCTTCAGAGAAAAACGGAAGGGGGGGTATATTCCAAATGAGCACTCTCATTTGGAAATGTTTCTGATGCGGATACTAGACCTGCTAGCAACAGGGCAGGTAACGGTTTTAGATTTCCTGGGGCACCCACGAGTCTTACCACCTGAAGGAGCACCGCTCTGCACACACCAGCAACAACCAAAGAGGGGGGGGAGCAGAGGGAAGCCCAGACTCCACAGCTGGGGAAGCATTTTCTTTAGCTGCCGCGGCCTTGGCAATTGCCGCTTGGGCCAGCTCATTGGAGCGAATAAGCGACAACAAAGCAGAAGTAGAGCAGTCCCTATCACCAAGCGTGATCCAGGAATCAGCCGCGACCGAGAAGAAGTGCGAATTGGGCAAAGAGGACAACACATTGCGAACAGGGGACATGGGGGCATACCTATCACCGGAGCATCACGAGCCGCCGCCCGCCGCTCCGCGCGCTCCACCACCGAGATTGCAGCGTCGAGGTTCCTCATGCTTTTGCGGGCGGTGGAGATGGGGTTCTTGATGGTACGCGCAGAGCCGGACGGCGAAGACACACCAGTGGCCAATGCCTCCTCAAGGTCAGCATCCAGATTGCGACAGATGCCCGCTTGAGAGGCCTTGGAAGCCACCTCCTGAGCCAGCCACGCACTGGCCCGAGAAGACGTCTTGCGAACGGTGGAGCGTTTTCGGGAGGGGGGTATGTCATCCATAGAATCTTCTTCACGTTCCGGCGAATCAACAATGTCCTACAGGGAAGGGGAAAGATTATCTCTTGGGCGGTTAGAGCAGACCGCCGAGCCATGAGAGGCACCGCCAGCGGACAGAGGGGGGAGACGACCGGGTTGGAGGTAGGCACATCTTTAAGCAGCTCATCCATAACAGGGGGAAGCGGGGCGTCAGGGCCGGATATGGGAGCACGGTTAGGATACAAACGTTGAGTCTTGGGACCTAGAGCTTCCCACTCAAGGGCATCGAACCGAGGGCCACTAGGCCCGCTCCCAGCACAATCACGATCAGAATCATCATCTTTAGGCTCAGAGGAAAGTGGAGGGGGAGGGGGAGGAGGGACGGACCTAGAATCAGGAGCGCCCTTGACCCGCACCTTGATGCGGAACGCCTTGACCTCCGGGACGAAGACCACCGAGCCGTGGACCAAGGCAGGGTCCTTGACCCAAACAGAGACACGGACCGACCCATGGCGCATCAGCGAATCCTCATCAAGCATGATAGGCTTTCCCACCAACTCCGCAAAAGCCAAGATGCCATGGATGAACCTCAACTCCGGGGGAACATCTTCAAGCAGAACCCAAACTTCAACGAGAGCACCACAAGAACGATCCACATCGACAGCTTCCTTAACCGAAATGGCCAGTTGGTGGATCGGGAGGGTGAAAGATGCGCTTTTGGATACCATTCTGAGGCTTTCCTTGGAAGGGAATGTTGGGGTTCGGGGCAGAAAACACAAATTTTTCATAACCTACGAGACCCATACCAAAGACCTATGCTATGCTGATGCAAGCAACGGACAGAAATAGATCACATACCAGTATGTAGTCCGTTAAGCGGGAAACGTTCCCGCATGAACGTGGTTGGTGTAGTCGTACCGGCAATCCCCGATGCCGTGCAGATCCACGATGACTCCTGTAGCCACCCGATCCTTGTAGACCGATGACAGGATTACGTCCCCGTCGGAACGTTGCTGATGAAGACCTCGCGATACGACCACGACGATGAAGTAGCACCACAAGTGTAGTGCCTCGCGGGATTATACACATACAGTATACCCGACGTCCCTCCGGGCTCCGAACCAGTAGAGCAGCGGAAAGAAGATGGATTCGGATCCCGATTCCAGCAGCACGACGGCGTGCGTATAGTGGAGAAATCCCCAACCAAGTGTAGACTACAAACAAGGGGAGTCCACTCGAGGAAGGAGAAAGGAGGGAGAGAGAGATGAGAACTTATCTCAAAAATATGATGAATAAAAGGGCACCTCTACCCCTCCTTATATATGCCAAGGAGGGGTGCCACCCCCCCTCCACTTCCGGGGTGGGACTAATCCCAAGGGAGGGGGTGGCGCACCTATTAAGGGGGGTGGCCCCCCTCATGGCGCCATGGCCCATGGGGGAGGACTCCCTCTCCCCCTAATGGGCCCTATGAGGCCCATATGCCTTTTAATTCAATTTTAATTATATTTAAATACATTTTAATATTTAATTCAGATAATTAAATAATAAAACATATATTAAACATTATTAAATATATTTTGAACCTTTCAAAATACCCGGAAAAACTTCCGGCCTTCATCGGAACAATTTCGGTCATCACCGGAACAATTCCGGTGTTCTCTCCAATTTCTCCGGTGATCCCGAATCAATCCTTACTGCGTCGAGTACCCTTAAGTGTAACACCCTACGGTCCGGGAAACAGCAGACATGATCGAGACAATTCTCATTGATCAATGACTAATCAATTGGACCTGGTTACAATCCTTGATAGCCCCTGCGCTTCCATCGAATGAACTTCAATCGCTGTTGGATCCGTTAACCGTGTGCCTGTTCCCTTTGTCCTATGGTACTTTGCTTGTCCGAGGTTTGATCATCGGTATCCAATATACCTAGTTCGTCCTCGTTCTCAACAAACAAGTTTACTCGTTCCCGTGATATTACAACTCCGTGACCTAGTCACACGTTTGCAAACTTTATGATGCAATATCACCGAGTGGGCCCAAAGTACCTATCTGTCACACGGATGGACAAATCCCGCTTTGATCTATTTGCATACTCATCAACCATCTATTTCGGAATACCCAAAGTGCACCATTATAGCCAGCATATTTCAGTTAGGCGGTGGGATACAAATCAAAGTCTCCTCATAGATGACAATTACGTATGATCATTACGGTCAAAGGATCTGGTCACTACGTTATAGTTATCACAATGTCGAACTATGTGACTTGATCACATTGCAACACTTCTGGTGGGTGTATGTCCACCATATCATTATCCAATGATACGACTCCATTGTCAACAGACGCCATTGTCTCATGATCAGGAAACCTTGATCATCAATCGCCCAATGGACTAGTATACTAGGGTTGACTAGGGACCTGGTTGTTTGTATACCACACCTGTATTAATGTTTCCGCTTAATACAGTTATAGCATAGTATCAAACGTATTATGAACTAATGGAATATGCTCGATAAAACATATTTTATTTGCCTCTAGGGCACATTCCGAACAGTCTCCCACTTGCACTAGAGTACACATAATCTAGTTGCATTTTCTCTGGATCATAACTCCTTATTGATCATGCTTGCCCGTGGAAGAGGTTGTATCAACGGTCTGGGTACCATTCAGAACCGTATGTCCTTTTGCAAATCATAATGTCACCTAATTTGACATTCCTTCATTATCCACTATAATGATGAGGTATATATATTTGGCGGTGAAGTGAGACTTCGTTTGCTGTGTCATAGCAATGACATCCGGTGGGTCACGCGGACTTTCCCATAGTCATGCACACTTGAAACTCACTCAATCAGAAGTCGAACTTCTTAAGCCATAATATAACTTCTGCTACTTCTAAAGCAGCCACATCAATGTAGATTCAATCCTTAGTGCATTGTATGCAACTTTGATGTCTAACCATGTTTCTTTCAACTTAGGCATACATTAGTATGATATCTCAATTTTCTAGGTTAGTGTCAAAATTTGAACCAGCATAACATTTATGGTCAAGTCCACTATCCTTTACAAATTTGAGATGTATCCTCAGTTCTCTTCAGACACTGAAGGATAAACTTAACTCTTTGTTCAATGATTTACTGAAAATCATATCACAACATGTTCTTACTACTAAGAACTTGGGTCACATTACGTCGAGTACATAACTCTGGTTTTATATGAAAGAACCTATGACAAATGCATAGAGGATCCAACACATCCATTTCTTTCATTAACCATTAACCATTGTTCTTGTACTGAGATTAACTCAACACTTCTCTTGGATATACAAGTAATGACCACTTCTTGAGTTGTCCCATTTTGAACTCCTTCAGAATCTTATCCAGGAAAGTATTACGACTCAATGTTATTAAACACATATCTATCTTAATAGATCTTCAATGCTTAATACTTATTCATCTTCATTTATGAAAGATTCAAATAATCATTAACACCAACTGCACCATTCATAATATATTATCCATATATGAGAATGTTATCATGCTCCCACTCAAATATGTCATGCACATATTAAGTTATAGGATAACACTCATATTGCTCCCACTCAAATATGCCGGCCACATATAAGACAAGGATAACATCCACATGGCTCCCACTTAGATATGTCAGACACATATTAAGTTCAGGATACTAACCACATGGATCCTACTCAAATATGTCATTTACATATAAGTCTAGGATAATACTCCCATAGCTCCCACTCAAAATATGTCGTCTACATATTAAGTTTCAGGAAACTATTCAGCTCCCACTCAGTTTCATGCAAATGCATGTTTCCTCGATATTTTGGTTAAGTCCAAAATCCTTTGATCATCCATCAAAATGAGAATTCAGTTTACGAGACACTAGTATCCATATGTTTTTCCAAAACCTTCTTGTTGTACCAATTACAACACTTCTTCAAATACAGGATTTGAGGAAGTCACGGTATTGATAACAATCCTGGATCAATTGTAGTGAATATCCCTTTGACTCAAGCATTGCTACACATTGTAGTCAACCCATTGAATTTGTCAGAAACAATCTTTATGACAAACCAATCTTGACGTCCCTTTGATGTTCACATTTATTCCTCATAACTCTGAAGTTATTGTGAATATCAAGTAACCTCCTTACTTGATAAGATTCAAGCAATCTTAAATGTAACTCAACATAGGATTTCATGACTCGTGGTCATATCTCGTACTTAGGTCCACCATCGCTTCTTTGTAGTTCGTAGGAATGTCTTGTTCCATTAACATGACAAGTGAATCATGAATATCATTTTGCACCAGGGGCAAATATATATTCTTGAATCCTACCTTTCTCAGTAAAAGCTCCCATCAGAAGATCATTATCATTAGTTTCTCCTCTTATTGTAGAGCTTTGCTTCCAGAACATATTCCGTTGCACTACTCTGACATTTGGAGGCAAGGTCAATTACCTTGGTTGAACTTTCACTTTTCTTCCATTACCACATTTATCAAGAACAATTCTTGACAAACACCAAACATAGCAATACAAGTTTTGCTCCTTTTGGTTCTAGTTGTGGAAGATGCATCCATAGTTGTCTAAGGATACACTACAAAGATAATTTATCTTACATAAATCAAGCTTCCTAGAAACCACAACACACCATGACATATATAGTGTTGGTTTCCACGAACTCAGATGGTTCCCTATGCTGAAGTGAGTGTTTGCATATTAAATTAATAACTCTAAACAATAATAACGTAACTTGGTAAGAGATAACTTAGACCATACACTTTTCGATAGAATATGATCACAATGTTTAGGCACGTCAATCATATTGAAGTGTCTCAAGACATTGCAATTTGTGGAACAACTTTCACACAAGTCTTTATGCCCAAGACTAACTCAAGACATTTGTCACTTTGATCAAATCGTAGAGACTTGTCTTTCTTGTTAATTTAATATCCATCTTTTACTCTGAAATCCCTTTTGATCATATCAAATTATTTCAGACTCATGTTTCATTAGTGAATACAAATATTCATCTAAGTCCACATACGAAGTTCACGAAATAATGAAATTCACCACATGATGACATACGATACATCACAATGTATGATACTCAACAATCAGTACACATTCCGTTTACCAGAATGCGAGGTTTTAGTCATCTCACCTAAAAAGCATGGTTTGTATGTGTCAAGAGATCAAGTATCTTAAGACATCATCATACCATTCATGACTTAAATTTTAGTGTCATTATTAAGCCTGGATATTTCTTGGCATTACAATATTTCTTATAAATGATCAAACAACTATCATCAATATAAGAATAACTCATTCATAATCGTAATGTGACCATAAGAGATATCATTCATAAAAGGAGAACAACTCACTTGTTTCTCACTAATATGAATAATTGTCTTCGCGAGATGCAAGACACACTAATAAAGTCCTCATTCAAACGATCATAAAATTTATTCATATATTAATCAATTGATAGATGTAGAGGGAGAGTGTTGTCGACCATCAACTATCTTGATTGCCGTCAGCACACATTGTCACCTCATCCCTTCCAAGTCACTCTCAAGCAGTAAGTTCAAGCATCGAATACTTAATCAACCGCAATTAGTGTTTCGTGGGAAAGACGTTTATAACTTGTATATCAAATATACTTTCTCCGTCAATGACTATTCCTGCATTGGTTTTACTCTTAAAGTTCTCAACTTTAACCATGACCTCATGACAGGTGAATGATTCTCCTTCATGACATAGTCCAGACATGGTCTTTGTAACTGGGAGGAAGCGGATGCAACTCCCCAGTTATCGCAAAGTAACCAGTCATTCAGTAGTCCAAGTTATACACAAGGTGTTCCATGTATCTTATACATTTTCCAAGTGACTTTCTCAGCAGGTTGTTCCTTCCACCATAGTTGAAAGAAACCCCGTCCATATACTCATATTCCATTACTCTGATTTGTGACCAAGTGCTTTCAAGTTCACCTAGCACGTCATACGTGTTGGTTAACATGCATTCACAATTCAGATTCCATAGAATGAATTATGGTGTATTGGACAGTCATTCATAAGTGACGGTGAGTGCGATACTCATCATCATCTTCCTTGATTACGGAGTTGTCAGGTGTATCTCCTAGCAGTTCTTTGTATTATGTTTAGCAAGTCATTACTAATGAGTATGTCTCTAATGGTGTTGGTACACATCAATGAAGTAAGACCCATTTACCTTAAGTTCTATCATACTAAAAGAGCCATAGTTCTAAACATTGGTATGACGTTATCTACAATGATATTTGCTAAGACATGAAGATTAAGTTCATAATATGGAGTTCATGTTTCTAAAACAATTCTGGAACTCCCACTCAGACAAACATCTCTCATAGTTTGTTCTAAGTGATTACACGATCCTTGAACACCATACCTCCCCCGATCGTCACGGCCATCAGTATGTTGTTCAAGGTAGGCCATCATGCCAATCACATCATCCATGTGACTCATGCTCGACCTTTCTGTCTCTTGTGTCCCGATGCCATATGATATACATATGCCAGGCTCGCCACCACACCCTATGTGATTTATTGCTGTGTCATGCAAGGCCATATCATATACATATGCCAGGCTTGCTACACCCACCTCATGTGAACGAAAAAATGTTTGACACACGTGTGACACGTGGTGCCTCCATAATGTAGAACTTTCCAGGTGGTGCTCACTAGGGTAAGGACACTATGTTGGTTTTAGTGAGGGATCATCCTATTATGCTACCGTCGTATATCTAACATATTAGCAAAACAAGATGCAACATAAATCATACATGCTATGATCCCCCCTTACATGCAAATTAAAGTTAAAAACGCCTTTCTACTTTATCTTTTGCAAGTTTTACGTGGCTGCTAGGGGTTTCGAGAAAAGAACCGCTTTCTATCCTGCGAAAACAAGCCACAATACCAATCCACAATTGTCTCAATTACACCCCTGTCGGGCCCCTCCGTTGCAAACATCTTCGCATCGCTAATGCAGAGAGACAGACACCCCCCAGCCACTTTATATGGTACAAGCCATATGTCAAGCGTGGAACCAGTCTTGCGTAAACGCGTAAGGTCGGTTGGGGGCCGCTTCATCAAACATTGCCGCAACGCTAAATGAGTACACGTGAGAGGGTAACAATTGGAGAATCGATGCCCACATACTAGATGTGTTCTATCCGTATAATACATCTACGCATAGCCTTTCTCTGATACCACTGTTGGGGTTCGGGGCAGAAAACACAATTTTTTCATAACCTACGAGACCCATACCCAAGACCTATGCTATGCTGATGCAAGTAACAGACAGAAATAGATCACATACCAGTATGTAGTCCGTTAAGCGGGAAACGTTCCCGCATGAACGTGGTTGGCGTAGTCGTACCGGCAATCCCCGATGCCGCGCAGATCCACGATGACTCCTGTAGCCACCCGATCCTTGTAGACCGATGACGGGATTACGTCCCCGTCGGAACGTTGCCGATGAAGACCTCGCGATACGACCACGACGATGAAGTAGCACCACAAGTGTAGTGCCTCGCGGGATTATACACATACAGTATACCCGACGTCCCTCCGGGCTCCGAACCAGTAGAGCAGCGGAAAGAAGATGGATTCGGATCCCGATTCCAGCAGCACGACGGCGTGCGTATAGTGGAGAAATCCCCAACCAAGTGTAGACTCCAAACAAGGGGGGTCCACTCGAGGAAGGAGAAAGGAGGGAGAGAGAGATGAGAACTTATCTAAAAAATATGATGAATAAAAGGGCACCTCTACCCCTCCTTATATAGGCCAAGGAGGGGTGCCACCCCCCTCCACTTCCGGGGTGGGACTAATACCAAGGGAGGGGGTGGCGCACCTATTAAGGGGGGTGGGCCCCCTCATGGCGCCATGGCCCATGGGGGAGGACTCCCTCTCCCCCCTAATGGGCCCTATGAGGCCCATATGCCTTTTAATTCAATTTTAATTATATTTAAATACATTTTAATATTTAATTCAGATAATTAAATAATAAAACATATATTAAACATTATTAAATATATTTTGAACCTTTCAAAATACCCGGAACAACTTCCGGCCTTCATCGGAACAATTCCGGTCATCACCGGAACAATTCCGGTGTTCTCTCCAATTTCTTCGGTGATCCCGAATCAATCCTTACTGCGTCGAGTACCCTTAAGGGTAACACCCTACGGTCCGGGAAACAGCAAACATGATCGAGACAATTCTCATTGATCAATGACTAACCAATTGGACCTGGTTACAATCCTTGATAGCCCTTGCGCTTCCATCGAATGAACTTCAATCGCTGTTGGATCCGTTAACCATGTGCCTTTTCCCTTTGTCCTATGGTACTTTGCTTGTCCGAGGTTTGATCATCGGTATCCAATATACCTAGTTCGTCCTCGTTCTCAACAAACAAGTTTACTCGTTCCCGTGATATTACAACTCCGTGACCTAGTCACACGTTTGCAAACTTTATGATGCAATATCACCGAGTGGGCCCAGAGTACCTATCTGTCACACGGATGGACAAATCCCGCTTTGATCTATTTGCATACTCATCAACCATCTATTTCGGAATACCCAAAGTGCACCGTTATAGCCAGCATATTTCAGTCAGGCGGTGGGATACAAATCAAAGTCTCCTCATAGATGACAATTACGTATGATCATTACGGTCAAAGGATCTGGTCACTACGTTATAGTTATCGCAATGTCGAACTATGTGACTTGATCACATCGCAACACTTCTGGTGGGTGTATGTCCATCATATCATTATCCAATGATACGACTCCATTGTCAACAGACGCCATTGTCTCATGATCAGAAAACCTTGATCATCAATCTCCCAATGGACTAGTATACTAGGGTGGACTAGGGACCTGGTTGTTTGTATATCACACATGTATTAATGTTTCCGCTTAATACAGTTATAGCATAGTATCAAACGTATTATGAACTAATGGAATATGCTCGATAAAACATATTTTATTTGCCTCTAGGGCACATTCCCAACAGGGAAGACTACTCCAAACTCAGAGGCAGAGATGCGCTCGAGCTGCCAGTCCCAATCCTCAGCCCCCCACTCTGTAAGCTCCTCAGCAATCCACTCCATAGGAGTGTTGTCATCCAACACCGAGATGACCGCCGCATTTTGAACCTTGGGCGTCGGCTCCACCACGCCCCTACCACCCTCCATTCCTCACACCCAGGGAGGCCACGTCGGCTTGATTTTGAGGTTTCTGAGTAGTTTCAACAAACTTTCGATTCTCATTCGATCTGGTTGTAACTAACTCTAAGTAGGACTGTGAACTGCTACTATTTTCGTAAGATATCTATCTGCTGCTTGCTATACTTAACCATTTTTGCAGGAAGCTATCTTTCATATAAGTTCACAGGTCATTCGAGAAAATTGCATACTTCACATTTGATACTATCTGGAATACAATTTCTCTCGATAAGACTATTGATGTGTTTCCCTCGACACTACTTGTCAAATATGCACTTCACAGGAAATCTTTATCTTTCGTGCATACATCTAGGGGGAGTACTTCATCAATCCTTAGCACTGGTTTATCATCGAAAACTCGAACTTTTTCAAATTATTTATCGATGCCTGTTTTGTCAACAATCGTCCAAAAAGGGGGAGATTGTAAGAGCAAGTGTTGCCCCCGAAGGTTTTGGACATTGTTGGACAAAGCAAAAGTGGAACTAATATTGTTTTCGAGTATAAACAGATACTTAGGTTCCGAAAGAATGGAGTTTGCAAGTAGAAGGTCGAAGGACAACTCACTACAGTAAAGCTGCAGTCATCTACCGAAATCTTTGAAGGAAGACGACCCCTTAAAATGTTGTCGAAGAAGATGTTTCTCTCGAGCAAAAGCGCAACGAGGAGAAAGCTGAAGCTGGTCGAAGACTTAGTCTTTTTGCTAGTTTCTCTTTATTTCTTGAGTCGTAGGAAAAACCGTACTATCAACAGGGGTTTGCTAGTTGAGATCTTTGTCGAAGTGAATTTTCTCTGCTCAATCAAAACCCACAAAAGCCTACCGAGAGAAATCTCACCGAGTCGAGCAAATAGCTCGAAGGCAAAGTCATTGCACTTCGTGCCATCGAGAGAGAACTCGTTCGGTGAGTCAGCTTACTTGTTCCTCAAGTAAAGTTGCGCAGTGATTGGAATCCGACCGTTGTGGACACTCGTCAAGCGGTTGCATCGGGTCACTTCAGTCATTTTACCCATCGGGATCACCAACTATAAATACCCCGCACCCACCCGCCAGTTCGGGTTGGCTGCTCCACTGAAGATTCTAAGACAGAAGTCTGAGTGCATCCCGAAGAGATTCATCGAGAGAAAACCTACACCCAAGTCTGAACTGAGTTGAGCAATTCACTATGACTTAGGTTGAGATTAGCCGATCTTTTTATCTTGGAGAACTGCAAGTCTCCTAGACGGTTTGGTGTCGCCTGTCAAGCAGTCGAAGAGTAATTGTCACTGCTGAAGGAAGTCTGTAAAGGTCTCGGAGATGTCCTGAATCATCTACCACGAGTGAAAACTGGACAAGCTCGAGGAGTTTGTTGCAGTGGAGAATAGGACGGAGAGAGTTTTGCTCCAGGTGTTCAATCACCAGTCCCTCCAACCAGACGTAGCACTTTGCAGAGTGTGAACTGGTTTACCAAACATCTCTGTGTCAGGCTCGTTTTCCTTCTAGCATTTACTTCAAGTATTTACTCGTAGCCTGTTTGTCTTCGATGTTTTCCTTCGCTCCAAATCCATTCGAGCCTTGCATTACTTTCGATACCGTATTTCCTTCGAGATGTCTTTAGTCCTACGTTGTTTACATGATTTCCTTCTAAGTTCCTTAGAATTTTTAGAAGTGATCATTCACGCCCTCCCCCTCTGATCATTCTTGAGCTTTCAATTGGTATCAGAGCTAGGCACTCCCTACGCTCTGCGTATTTTGGTCTAACAACCTGGAGTGTTGTCAAGAATGTCGTTTGCAGCTGTTCGATCGGGGGAACCGATCCCTATATTCAATGGGAAGGACTATTCCTATTGGAAGGACAAAATGAAGAGGAATATCATGGCTATCAACTCTGCCGCTTGGGAAGTTGTCAAGAATGGTGTAACTGCCGAGGACACCGATGCCATCACTCCTGAAGAGGCTAAGAAGTTGTCCCTTGATGCTGAAGTCTGGGTTTTCATCACAAATCATCTGATTCCTGAAAAATATCATGAGGTCAAGAATATTCCTTCGGCCAAAGGTGTTTGGGATTATCTCGAGAAGATTGGTGAAGGTGTCTCTACTCAGAAAGATGCTCGAATTGACACTCTTCGAAGCAAGTTCTATCGGTTCAAGAGGCACGAGGGAGAAAAAGTTTGTTCCATATACAGCAGACTCACTGCGCTGTCAAATGAACTGATTTCCCTCGGTGCAGATGACATTACCAATTGGATTATTGTCAGAACTTTGCTCCGTTCTCTTGATGATTCCTTCGACCACATTGTGCTGATGATTAAGGAAAGAACTGATTTCAAGGATATGGTTGCCGCTGATATTCTTGAAAGGCTTAATACTTTCGAGATGGAAGAAGATGAGAAGCGTAATGTCAATGGGAGTCGAAAGAAATCTCATGCACTGAAGGCCAGAGCTTCACATCACTCCTCTCCTGAAGCTAGTTCTGAATCGGGTTGTGCCTCAGATGACCCCGAGAACATTGGAAAAGATCTGGCACTGATAATGAGAAGATTCAATCGCTTTCAGAGAAGGAACTCCTCTTCACCGAAGAAAAACTATTCTTCAAGACATTCTAGCAATTCATCTCAGCATCGGTCATCATCCAAAAACTCATCTGCGAAAGATAACTGTTGTTACAAGTGCAAGAAGCCAGGTCACTTCATCGCTGATTGTCCTCTCTGGGAAATTGAACATAAATCAAAGCACTCTCACAGCAGCTCTTCGAGCAAGTCTTACAGATCGAGCAAAAATCACGATTCGAAGAGATATGATTCAAGGTCCAGAAAAGACAAGAAAGATGGTTCTGATGATGACAAGAAAAAGAAGTATCACAAGCATCGAGAGGGTTCTTCATCAAAATCTCATTCCTCTCGTCGAAAGAATTCGCACCGAGCCAAAGCCTATCTGGGTAAAGAGATGAACTCTGAAGAAGAAGCATCCGGTTCTGAAGCAGGATCAAAGTCAAGATCAGGTTCTGGTTCTGGTTCTGAATCTGATGGTGTTGCTGGGATAGCATTCGCCTCGAACAAGAATTCAAGTTCATTCTTCTCCAACCAGAGCAGTGAAGATGAATCTCCAGCTTACTGCTTCATGGCCAAGGCTAAGGTATCCTCATCTAAGAAATCCTACGATACTTCTGATGGATCTGCTTATGAAAGTGACTCTAGGATAAGCTATGGTAAACTTGCTAAAATTGCTTCTATCCAACAAGATGAGCTAGATTCTCTAAGTGAAACCATTCAAAAATCTGAGACCTTGTTGATCGATGAGATTGAGAAGGGTCAAACTTTGACAAATGAGCATGTTGCTCTGAAGGAAAAGTATGATGAACTTTCCTCTCGTCATGAACTTCTCTCAGTGGACTACGAGAAGCTAACCTACAAATTCCTTCAAAGGAAAATGGCTCTCGAAAAACTGAGAGAGGCTAATGAAGAGTTGGAAAGTGTAAATCTCACTCTCATGGCTCAACAGGGCTCAGAAGATAAAAATGAATCTGTTTCACCTTGCTTGACTTGTTTGGAACGAAGTAAAATTGATTCTATTTATGAGAGATCGAAAGGAAAGCAACCTATTGTTATTGATGATGCTAACCCCTCGGACGAGGAAACCATTACCGAGGAACTCCTCAGGTTGAGAAATTTGTTTGAAACAGGCATGTTCAAAAGTGTGCAGGGACACCATTATCTGTGTGATATCCTTCGAAAGGCTCTTCTTCACAGGAATCCTCGAAACGAAGGAGTTGGCTTCGAAAGGAAAATCAATCCTGATGGAACCTACTGGAAACCCGAACAGTATCCTAAAACTGTCTGGGTTCTTGCGAAGGAAAAGCCCATTGATATTGCTAATCTTTCAGGTTTCAGTTGCAAAATGGATAAGGCTATTATCGATGAATCACTTGATTCTAACTATAAGCTTATCAAAGATCAGGAAGGAAAGGTGTCGGCTGAGTTCGTTGGTACTCCTCCAAAGAATGGCTTTTATAAACGACAGATTTGGGTTCGCAAATCTCTCGTAGAAAAACTGCCCTCTAACCATTCAATGCAGGGAAAACCCACAGTACCACCGAATCACTACTATTCTCTCGAGGATAGAAATGAACCCTTGGTGCCTGCTTCAAATGTTCCCCAGAAGGATTACTATCGTATAGATAGAACTGTTTATCGTCATCGTGACAATCGTACCAAAATTGCCATTACCCATCGTTACTCTAACCCCTCGTCGAGGAATTATATTTATGGTGTGCTTGATGGTCCTGATCGACAATGCAATCCTGTTCGATATAATATTGCTGATCCATCTAGCTCTACCATGCCTTCTAAGTCACCTGCTCGTTTGTGGGTGGTTAAGAAGAACTAATTCTTCTGCAGGGCTATGTCTCCTGTGGATCCGAATGGGTCATGGATAGTGGATGTACAAATCATATGACCGGAGACAAAGATTTGTTCACCGAAGAAAAACTGTCTGAATCTTCACAGAAATATATTACCTTCGGTGACAACAACAAAGGGAAAGTACTTGGTTTGGGTAAGGTTGCCATATCGAAAGACAAGCACATTGATAAGGTTTTGCTTGTACAATCTCTAGGATATAATCTTATGTCTATATCGAAACTTTGTGATATGGGTATGCTTGTACTGTTTTCTGCGTCTCGTTGTGTTGTCTTTTCACAGGATGATTATTCCTTCGTGTTCGAAGGATATCGCAAGGGTGATCTTTACGTCGTTGATTTTTCTTCTGGACCTGCTGTGTCCACATGTTTAATGGCCAAAGCCACTTCTGGTTGGTTATGGCACCGAAGACTTGGTCATGCAGGGATGAAAAATCTTCAAACTCTTATCTCGAAGAAGAACATCGTTGGAATTGATAATGTAAAATTCGATAAAGATCGTCTATGCAGTGCCTGTGAAGCAGGAAAGATTGCCAAGAAACATCACTCTGCAAAAACCGTCATGACTACTACTCGTCCTCTTGAATTACTTCATATGGATTTATTCGGTCCTCAAAATTATGCTAGTCTTGGAGGTAACAAGTATGGTCTGGTTATTGTTGATGATTTCTCTCGATATACCTGGGTTTTCTTTCTAGATGACAAGAGCAAGGTTGTTGAAATTTTCAAAACTTTCGCAAAGAGAGCTCAAACTGAATATGAATTATCTCTCAAGCATATCAGAAGTGATAATGGTACTGAATTCAAAAATACTCATATCGAAGTTTTTCTTGATGAATATGGCTTTACTCATGAATTCTCGGCTGCTTATACACCGCAACAAAATGGTGTGGTCGAGAGAAAGAATCGAACACTTATTGAAATGGCCAGAACAATGCTTGCTGAATACAAGACTCCTATCAGGTTCTGGGCCGAAGCTATCAACACTGCATGTCATATCATCAACAAGGTTTATCTGCATAAGTTTCTGAAGAAAACTTCACATGAACTCATCACTGGTAAAAAGCCAAATGTGTCTTATCTCAGGGTTTTTGGTGCTCCATGTTATATCAGAGACATGAATCACAGCTCCAAGTTTGCCCCAAAGGCTCACGAAGGTTTTCTTCTAGGTTATGGTTCAAATTCTCACACTTACAGAGTTTACAACTCACATCTTGGCAAAGTTGTAGAAACTGTAAATGAAACTAACGGCTCTCAAAAGGAGCAATTACCTCTTAACCTGGATGAACCTCCTCTGGATGAAGTTATCAGGTACATGGCTATTGGAGATATTCGACCTGTCGAAGGAAATGCTCAACAAGCCAACAGGGATGATGATGGTCCAATGTTCCCACACATAGCCCGGGGCGCTGGAGATCAACATCCTGAAGAAATTGATGCGCAGGTCGAAGGAGAACGCATAAACGAAGAATATGTTGATCCCGAAGGACAAGCTGATCCCGAAGATCAACCTGATCCACAAGATGAAGAAACTTTTCCTCGTGTTCGAAGAAGAGTGGATGTCGACTCAATTCTCGAAGAGATTCGTTTACCAGGTCGTCCCACCACTCGTTCTCGTACTCGATTAGCTAACTTCTGTGGAAATTTCTCGTTTGTATCCATGCTAGAACCTTCAAAATTTGATGAAGCCATGAGAGACTCAGACTGGATGACTGCCATGCTCGAAGAACTTAACCAGTTCGAGAGAAATAAAGTCTGGTCCCTTGTCGATAGACCTGATTCCACGAAGCATAATATCATTGGTACGAAGTGGATTTTTCGCAACAAGCAAGATGAAGATGGCGTAGTGGTAAGGAATAAAGCTCGACTGGTTGCACAAGGCTACACTCAAATCGAAGGTATTGATTTTGGTGAGACTTATGCCCCAGTTGCTCGACTTGAATCCATTCGTGTCATGCTTGCTTTTGCCAATTACAATGGTATTCTACTATATCAAATGGATGTCAAAAGTGCATTTCTTAACGGTGAGATCGAAGAAGAAGTGTATGTTATGCAGCCACCAGGTTTTGAAGACCCGAAGAATCCTGATAAGGTGTACAGATTGCACAAGGCCCTATATGGGTTAAAGCAAGCACCTCGTGCTTGGTATGAAACGCTGAAGGATTTTCTTCTTAAGAAGGGCTTCAAACCAGGAACAACTGATCCGACTCTTTTTACTCGTGCATACAAAAATGATCTTTTTGTGTGTCAAATTTATGTCGATGATATTATTTTTGGCTGTACTAACCCTGATATTAGCGAAGAATTTGCTCGTATGATGTCGAAGAAATATGAAATGTCTATGATGGGAGAATTGAAGTTCTTTCTCGGGCTTCAAATCCGTCAACAGAAAAATGGTACTTTCATTTCTCAAGAGAAGTATCTCAGAGATTGCCTGAAGAAGTTTGATCTTGTCGGTTGCAAAACTATCAAGACTCCAATGCCTACGAATGTTCATCTAGATGCAGATGAGAAGGGCAAACCTTTCGATCAGAAGAAATATCGCTCGATGATCGGTTCGCTTCTTTACCTTTGTGCATCTAGACCTGACATTATGCTATCAGTTTGTATGTGTGCTCGTTTTCAGGCAAATCCGAAGGAATCTCATCATATTGCTGTCAAGCGAATCCTTCGATATCTGGCACACACACCAACCTTGGGTCTTTGGTATCCCAAGGGTGCCTAGTTTGATCTCATTGGTTATTCAGATTCTGACTGGGCTGGTGATCGAGTCGACAGGAAATCTACCTCAGGCACATGTCATTTTCTCGGTAGATCTCTTGTCTGTTGGGCCTCGAAGAAACAGAATTGTGTATCTATCTCTACGGCTGAAGCCGAGTATATTGCTGCCGGTTCATGTTGTACTCAGATTCTGTGGCTCAAGCAAACGCTGAAAGATTATGGTATTCTTGTGAAGAAAATTCCATTGCTTTGTGATAACGAGAGTGCAATCAAAATTGCTCATAATCTAGTGCAACACTCTCGAACGAAGCATATTGATATTCGTCATCATTTTCTTCGAGATCATGTTCAGCGAGAAGATATTGTTATCAGTCATGTTCGCACCGAAGAACAATTGGCTGATATATTCACAAAGCCCTTGGATGAAAAGAGGTTCTGTACACTGAGGTGTGAGTTGAACATCTTGGACTCACGCAATGTGCAGTAAGATCATAACTATCGGTACTATGTATAATATTTTATTATTGATATTTACTTTCGTTAATTTTCTGTCGTGTTTCCTTTTCGTTTATTTTTGTTCGCTTGGTGTTGTCCTATACACTTATCATTCCGAATTTTATCGCTGTTTTCCCCTCGGATTGACTAAGTATCGGACCCTGTTTTCCCTCTATTCTATCCCTACCCCATCTGTGCTTTTCTCTCGTGAACATGTACATATTGTACTCGATCAAGATTCCCTTCGAATGTCATTGATTCCGAAGGAAAATCTATCGATGTTTTATCTACTTTTATACTCGACGTTCGATGAGTTTGGTCTCGGACGTGGAGCAACTTTCTTTCGGTTCGTTGGGATTTCCCGCGATTACCGCCACAAAATCCGTCCGTTGAATGCGGAGAGACGCGAAATCTGCGCCGTTGGATCAGATCTGACAGCTCTGTCAGACCCCCCTTATAAATACTGATCCACCCCACCGGCTTAGACATCGCTATTCCTTCGACTTCGTCTCTTCGCCTCCAGAAGCTCTCTCTCTCGCGCCGTCGTGCTGTCTCGTCGCCGTCGACTCCCTCGCCGCTTAACTGCCGGAAGGAAGCCGCCGGAGGCATTCCCGTCGACGAAGATCATCATCCGCGTCGCCGTAGTCGCCTCACATCACCAAGTTAGGGTATGTGTGGCTCTGGAGTCGATTCAATCTCGCTCTGTTCATCGTTTCCAGTTTTTGTGTTGATTTTGTTTCTGATTTCTTTTAGGTCTGTTTGATCCGGTTGGATCTTTGAAACTTGGGAAATCTGTTTCTAGTTTTTCTGTCGATTCCCCATCTGTCCTTGGTAAGAAATCCCTCGGATTCTCTCACTTAGGCAAATCCTACAGTATCGTTTCGATAGATTTAATCTTGTGCAATTTGTTCATACAAGTTCTTCGTTAGATTTCCACCCGATGAAAATCTAGCCTAGCACTTTCATGAAAACTTGCGATAAGACAAATCTCTCGAAAAGATTGCTGCATTCAAAATGTTTTTCCTCGAAATTGTTGGTACTTGTTCACAACTTTCCTATATTCCCTCGTATCCTTCTTTTTCGCAGGAAAATGGCTGATAACGAAGGAAATATTAGAGTTCCCAAGCGTGTGGGAGGCCGAACAAGAATCACCAATAACTCTGAAGGATTGTCGGAGGAAGTGATCATTGAGAAGAATTTGAGAACGCCGCCAGGATCTGAGGATGATCGTACAAGAGAGAATCGTCTGCAAGAGATTCGGAGACTTCAAGCTCTTCGTTGGCATGAATACAAGTCTCTTATTCCTCGTTGGGAGAGACTGTTTGCTATGAAGAATCCTTGGGTTGATGTCAAAGCTCTAAGGCCAAAGTGGACGAAATTTAATCGACCACCTCCTCCTGCTGATGCTCACCCTTCAGCTCTCAAAACTCCTGATGATTTTAAAGAGCTCGTTGAAGCACGTGAACTTCGAGCACAAAAGAGGAAAGAAGCTAAAGCTCGAAAGGAAGCAGCTGCTGCTAAAGCTGCCGAAGAAGTTGGCCCTAGCGCCAAACCGAAGGGTGGCAAGAAGTCGGCCAAGAGACAGAAAAAGGTTGTAATAGTTTCACCTCCTGATGCAAGCTCCGAAGGAGAAGTTAATTCAGATGATCAAGACCCTGGTACAGAGGCTGATGTCGAGGACTTACCTCTGAAGAAAAAGCCGAGCAGTAAAGGCATAAGGATCCAGGAGCCAGCTCCACAGGCTCCTCGAGGAAATATTGACTTGACCAACTTGGTCACAGAACCACCTATTTCATCTGCTCCACCTGTTCCTGCTCGCCAACCAAAACCTTCGGCTCCATCGAAGGGAAAGCAAGCTCAAGTTGGTGAAGATGATGAAACGCTTATTCAGCGAAAGGAAAGGCTGGCCAAGCAAAAGGAACAAGAAGAGAAAGAATTGATTAATGCCAAGCTCCTGAACTTTCACAGTCAGCCCGAGCATAAAAAGGCTCTGGTTGCTCAACAACTGCGCATTCTTCACTTGGTCAGTGAAAAATATCGACAACAGGTTTCTGCAGGCACTATCCCTCGTGACCCGACAGAAAAGGTCACCGAGAAAGTTGTGACTCCCACAGTCACGAAAGAAAAGGTCATAGCCCCTAGTGCTTCGAAGAAGAATGCTGAGGCCCCTAGTGCCTCGAAGGATAAAGCAGTGGTCTCAAAACCCATTGCTGCTGCCAAAGCCACCAAGGAAGCCGAAAAGAAAGCCAAGGAGGCAAGACAGAAGGCTCAAGCTGCTCCAGTTCCTCGAGCTGCACCAGCTCCTGCCCCTGTTGCACCTGCTGTTTCCGGCCCTCGTGCCGATGAAGAAAGTTCCAATGAAGGAGAATCTAATGCAAATGCTCCTTGGGATGCTGCACACATTTCTCACATTCTCTGGAAGATGGCTACTACACCGAGCAAAGTCACTCCCGAGGATGATGTTCCTGCTGAAATCCAAGAGCATGTTGCTCGATATATGATACGCTGGGAAGGCTACATCACCCAGGATCGAAAGGATAAGGAGCAAGTCAGGTTTTACACCAGGCAACTCCAAGAGGAAACCGAGGACATTGAGTCCCGAAATTTTTTCAAGTCCAAGATTGCATCTGCTGAAGCTTCCAGGAGGACTCAGAAAGAAAATTTAACTGCTGTGTTTGACAAGGTAAAACAAGTTGTGTCTGCTGTTTGCAAAGAGCATAATGATGCTCTGTTCCAAAGACAATCTCGAAAGAGAAAGTCTGCTGCCCCAACCTCTGAGCGTGGGACGCCAGAGATCGAGAAGAATGCAAAGAAGGCCAAGTCCACCGAGGTCGTTGCTACCACAGAACGACAAGAAACTGAACCAAACCCCACCAAGCAACCCACTCCTCCCCGTAAGAAAACTCCACCACCTCGCCAAACAAGTTCACCGCCTCGACAAACAACTCCACCCCCTCGTCAACCTACATCTCCACCCCGACAACAAACACCTCCACCTCCACCTTCATCTCCACCCCGTCAACCCTCACCACCAAAAGCCTCGCCACCACCTCCAAACCCACCATCTCCACCTCATGTCATTCCGTCGACCACCCCCGCCACTGAGATCCAAGCTCATGCAGAGACCGAGCAAGTTGCTCGTGTCGAGCAAGAAATTCAAGTCCAGAAAGATTACTCTTCTGCCCGGACTATGCCTGAAGGAGAAGATGTTGATGTTGACATCACGACAGTTTCCTCTCGACGAGATTATGTCGTAAGCAATAGTTCTGGAGATGACAGTAATAATTCTTCATCCTCCTCATCCAGTTCTTCGAACGAAGAAATGGTTGATGCGTTTGCTCAATTTAATGAAGACTTGGAGGCCATGGAAATTGAAGAGGCCGCACAAAATTCTCAAACCGACGAAGGAGATGCCGTCGTAGCTCAGGCCGAGGAGAATGCTCCTGCAGTCACTCCGGCTCAGGATTTTGTCAACATTCCATCATCTATCTCTCGACCTGCTGAACCAGAGTTCCAGATGCCAGATAATGCTGCTGAGGTTTTTCCCATTGATGAGCTGCTTCACTCTGCTCATCCGAGAGAAATGCTGCCTTTGTTCCGCTCAGATGTTCCTCGAGGAGGTCCTATCTTCAAAAGGCGCGAACATAAGCCATTTTTCTTCGGTTCCAATCCCTACGAGAAGCCCAGAAGTGCTTATTCTCTTCGGTTTTGGACTCAAGAGCAAGCTATCTATTACACTCGTATATTGTACAACAAGGCAAGAATTTTCCAGCATCAGTATCTTGATATGCCTTCCGTGTACTCCACTACTTGTTTCGAGAACATTGCCGAGACAATTGATAGCCTGCATGCTCACAAGATGTTTGCTCTCGATTGTGGTTACAATCCCGAGCTTATCAAGCAGTTTTATGCAACACTTTATGTCTCTGGAGATCCTGAGAACTCGAAGACATGGAAGTTTGACTATATGATTCAAGGCCAAGTTTTTCATATGACTGTCGATTAATTTTTGGCCATAATCAATTTACCTCGGTTCGAAGGATTACCTCACAAACTCCATGACTTACCTGCTGCAACTCCTGCTGAATTCTCTACGCTGATGGATCCAGAAGTCGTAGGAGATCACTACCCCACTGAGCCGAAGCCAAGACACTTGGTATTTGAAGCAAAGGCATGGTTTTATATTCTCTCGAAGACTTTGATGCCGATGCTTGATGTGCACGACAATTTTCCAATTCCAAATGATGTGCAACTTGCTCTGTTGAAGTTAGTCCACGGTCATCCCTTCGATTTTGAAGATTACTTCCTCAGAACCTTGGTGTCTTGTGCTGATGACCACAATTCCCACAAGCCATATGCACCATGGCTGATGGCTATCTGCAATTACTCTCGGGACGTGCCATTCCCCGTGTCAATTTTCCCGAAGATTTTCACTCCTCCAGTTCGTGAAGTATTGCAGGTTGTTGCTCGACCCAACGACCCTTTTGCTGAGCACACTGGCATCCGCGCCCACTTAACTGAGCGCAATATTCGCTCGAAGTTTATCAAGCCAGTGCATCATATGGAAGTTTCTCTTCGGTCTCAGCAAATGCTTCAACATCACATTGATCAAGATTTTCTTCAGAAGCAAGCTCTGATGGATGAGATCAATCACTTGCGAAACATTACCATGAACAACAATCAGATGCTGCGTGAATGCCTTCGCCGTGATTGGAAAGGTCTTCGGAAGTTCAATTCCCTCGGTCAACTTCAACGTTGCGGGTTCGAAGAATATCCTCCCCATCTGAACAAAAATTGGACCAATGATGATCGAGTAGATCGACCGGATCCCAATATCCCTCGTCTACCGAAGAACAGAGATGTGCTAAGTGTCGATGATTATTATCATATCACTTTGGACAATTTATCCTCTGACTCCGAGCAAGAAGAAGAAGCCCCTCCTCAACGTCAACCCAGAGTTCTCTCGCCACTTCCTCGAAGCCCCAGGACCCCGCCGGAATCGCAGCTGGAATCTTCAGGAGATCAACATTCATTCCGCACAAAGAATACTCCTCCAGGCGCTCGTCCAATTCGTCGTGCTCCAACGCTCGCCGAATCTTCTCGTCGTCGCCGGAGCCAGCCTCGCGAGTAGGGATTTCTTTCGACCCTATTCTCTCGATATTTTTGTATGTTGTGACAAAAAGGGGGAGATGTAGTGGCATCGAAGAAATTAGTTTGCCTATGGGGTTAAGGGTTTTGCATTCCATTCGATAAACTTTTGATTTTGAGGTTTCTGAGTAGTTTCAACAAACTTTCGATTCTCATTCGATCTGGTTGTAACTAACTCTAAGTAGGACTGTGAACTGCTACTATTTTCGTAAGATATCTATCTGCTGCTTGCTATACTTAACCATTTTTGCAGGAAGCTATCTTTCATATAAGTTCACAGGTCATTCGAGAAAATTGCATACTTCACATTTGATACTATCTGGAATACAATTTCTCTCGATAAGACTATTGATGTGTTTCCCTCGACACTACTTGTCAAATATGCACTTCACAGGAAATCTTTATCTTTCGTGCATACATCTAGGGGGAGTACTTCATCAATCCTTAGCACTGGTTTATCATCGAAAACTCGAACTTTTTCAAATTATTTATCGATGCCTGTTTTGTCAACAATCGTCCAAAAAGGGGGAGATTGTAAGAGCAAGTGTTGCCCCCGAAGGTTTTGGACATTGTTGGACAAAGCAAAAGTGGAACTAATATTGTTTTCGAGTATAAACAGATACTTAGGTTCCGAAAGAATGGAGTTTGCAAGTAGAAGGTCGAAGGACAACTCACTACAGTAAAGCTGCAGTCATCTACCGAAATCTTTGAAGGAAGACGACCCCTTAAAATGTTGTCGAAGAAGATGTTTCTCTCGAGCAAAAGCGCAACGAGGAGAAAGCTGAAGCTGGTCGAAGACTTAGTCTTTTTGCTAGTTTCTCTTTATTTCTTGAGTCGTAGGAAAAACCGTACTATCAACAGGGGTTTGCTAGTTGAGATCTTTGTCGAAGTGAATTTTCTCTGCTCAATCAAAACCCACAAAAGCCTACCGAGAGAAATCTCACCGAGTCGAGCAAATAGCTCGAAGGCAAAGTCATTGCACTTCGTGCCATCGAGAGAGAACTCGTTCGGTGAGTCAGCTTACTTGTTCCTCAAGTAAAGTTGCGCAGTGATTGGAATCCGACCGTTGTGGACACTCGTCAAGCGGTTGCATCGGGTCACTTCAGTCATTTTACCCATCGGGATCACCAACTATAAATACCCCGCACCCACCCGCCAGTTCGGGTTGGCTGCTCCACTGAAGATTCTAAGACAGAAGTCTGAGTGCATCCCGAAGAGATTCATCGAGAGAAAACCTACACCCAAGTCTGAACTGAGTTGAACAATTCACTATGACTTAGGTTGAGATTAGCCGATCTTTCTATCTTGGAGAACTGCAAGTCTCCTAGACGGTTTGGTGTCGCCTGTCAAGCAGTCGAAGAGTAATTGTCACTGCTGAAGGAAGTCTGTAAAGGTCTCGGAGATGTCCTGAATCATCTACCACGAGTGAAAACTGGACAAGCTCGAGGAGTTTGTTGCAGTGGAGAATAGGACGGAGAGAGTTTTGCTCCAGGTGTTCAATCACCAGTCCCTCCAACCAGACGTAGCACTTTGCAGAGTGTGAACTGGTTTACCAAACATCTCTGTGTCAGGCTCGTTTTCCTTCTAGCATTTACTTCAAGTATTTACTCGTAGCCTATTTGTCTTCGATGTTTTCCTTCGCTCCAAATCCATTCGAGCCTTGCATTACTTTCGATACCGTATTTCCTTCGAGATGTCTTTAGTCCTACGTTGTTTACATGATTTCCTTCTAAGTTCCTTAGAATTTTTAGAAGTGATCATTCACCCCCTCCCCCTCTGATCATTCTTGAGCTTTCAGAATGCCTCCGAGTACGAGCGCCTACCACCGATCGAGCATCTGGAGGCCGCCGCGTCACCCCTTTGGGCCGTGGCGCCGCCCCCGTGGACCTCCTGGTGGCTTCACCGACTTGTGCGCCGCCGCTGTGTCGCCCCTACAGGTCGCAGCGCTGCCGCACACGGTCCACACCGCCGCCTCGAGGCCGTCCACTCCAGGCTGTCCCCGAGGCTGCACCGACCCTCGCACTGCCGCTGCGTCACCCCATTGGGCCGTAGCGAGCGTGGCGCGCGGTCCCTGCAACCACCTCGAGGTCTTCCCCTCCGTCGCCCTGACCCGCGCGCTTCCGCTGTGTAGCGTCGCGGCGCACGGTCCACTCTGTCGTCCCCGCGCGTCGACTTCTATGTGGTATGCGCCGCGCCGCCTCTCTTGGCGCGGGAACGCCATCGTCCGTGCATGGTCTTCGTCACGCTGTTGGGTTCTTCATCGCCTACTTCGAGCACCACCGTCGCCGCGCCACCCGCGCCGTTGCCGCTCACCCGAGCCACGCCGACACCCTATTCGCCGCTGCCGCTCACCCGAGCCACGCCGCCTCTACTGGAGACCGACACCCCCGCCCCCCATGGGCTGCCTCTGGTTCCGCCGACTTCATCGTCGTCCACCTCTTCGTCTTCGTCCAGCAGCAGCTCATCGTCAGCGTCTCATACGTCTCAAACGTATCGATAATTTCTACTCGCTCCATGCATGTTTTGTGTGATATTGCTATGATCTAGATAAACTTTCATACACTTTGGATCATATTTGGACTAACCTTCTAACTCAGTGCACGCCAGTGCCAGTTCCTATTTTCTGCTGTTTTCTATTCCAGGTTTCAATCATATTAAAAATGCTCCAAAAATTCGGGAAAAATCGGATAAAAAAATCAGCGTAACAGAGTCTTCCAGAAGCACCCAAGTGGGGCCAGAGGGCCACCACCAGGGGCCCAGGCGGCCACCTGGCCACGCCAAGGGGGCGCGTGGACCCCTTGTGGCCCCCCTGGCTGCCCCCCTTCGCCTATTTATTCTCCGTCACGGGAAAACTCCGATGACAAAACCCTATTTCGCAAATTCCCCTCTGTTCCGCTGCCGCGCTTCCAAGATCGGGAGAACCGTCGGGACCCTTCCCGGCACCCTGCCGGAGGGAGGATCGACTTTCGGGAGCTTCTCCTCCACCATGGACGCTTCTCGGATGTGCCGTGAGTAGTCTACCTTGGACCATGGGTCTGTGATCAGTAGCTATGTGATGTTCTCCTCCCCTCTTTGATCTTCATGGTTTAGACCTAGTGAGCTGCCCTACATGATCGAGGCACATATGTAATTCTTTCTACTTTTGCTATGCTGAGTTTGATGGGATCTAATGGATTATGAGATTATGTTCAGATTGTTATAGAGTAATATAATTGGTTCTTATCTTTTGTATTTTTTGTTCCGAAGTAATTCTTGCATGTTCTTCGTTGCTATTTATTGCTTTGGCCAAGTGGTAGGTAGTGACTCCAAGAGGGAACGTTATGCTCGATTGTGGGTACATGCCCCCTGATGACACGCTTGAGTGACAGAAACATGAGTCTAGGGGATGTGTTGTGGCCACAAGGGGGAAAACAACGGTGCTTGTAACCGCGGTTACAAGGATTGTTTACTTTACGCAAAGTTCTTTTTAATGCAGTTGTCTGTTGCTTTGGGTTTACACTTTGGGTGGCGCTCGCAACTTAATACCAGCGAGATGTTCTGGATAGATATCTCAAGGTGGATGATTAGTAGTAGATGCAGATGGATTTTGGTCTACTTATTTTGGCGTACTTCCCATGCTTTTGAGCCTCTTCCTTTCTTTTGTAGCATAGTTAGCATTGCGGTGCGTTTATAATCCTGTCAATTGCCCGTCTGTAATTTGGTCACCTTGCGTAACAGTCTTATCGTCTTTTGGGAGAGAGAGCTCACTAGTGAACATCATGGGGCCCCGGTCCATATTCTCATCACTGTTTACACACTCTTTTACTTTATTTGCTTTTTACTTTCAGTTGCTATCATTATCATTATCCTTTGTCTTTGATCCTTTCTAAACAACAACACCGGAGAGATTGACAACCTCTCTAAACTTCGTTGGGAGCAAAGTTAATTGTGTTGTGTGCAGGTCCGTGTCAGGTGCGCCGCTGACACCTACTTATCATCGCCGGAGTCCTACTGGTCGATACTCAACCTCGGTATCTTCACCGAGGGAAACTTGCTGCTACGCTGCATCTTACCTTCCACTTGGGGTAACCAACGAAGGGCGAGAAGCAATCCTCTCTCGCGTATCAAGCGAATTTCTGGCGCCGTTGCCGGGGACTCCGAGTGATAAGATAGGGGAGTTGCCCACTACCTTTTACCTTTACTTTTTAGTCTTGTTAATTTACCTTTCAGTTTTTATCTTCGTGTCCTTTATTAAAAATCCAAAAAAATAGTATGTCTAGTTCCTTACTTGGCAATCAATGTCTGACTTCTTTGAAACCAGATCTTGTTGGCATGGAGGATTCACCGAGGATCAACAAAAGTGGTACAAGGAACACCGCTTGTCTCAAAAGGGGATACACTTATGGAAACAAATACATCAGTTGTATGAGTATGTTGAAACTTGTGCTCAATATATGATATATCTTTCTGCAAGGATGAATCTTGTTGCTTTACGAGGAACAAACACCATGCTTTCCAATGTGAGTACAATGATGATGAAACCTTAGCTTCTTATGCTTAGAGAAATTATGATTTTGATGATGCAGAGCAAATAGAAGAATTTGTTGCTTATAAGGGTGCCTATGAAATTAGTTCTCTTATTAAAAATATTGATGATGCCCCTTACAAATCTGAGAGTCTTGCTATACTTAATTATTGTTTGGAAAATTATGATGCAAATTATTTTATTACTGATCATCTTGAGAGAATCTCTCCCCAAAAGGAAGAGATTAATGTTTTGCAGGACTCTATGGAAGAAGAAATTGCTGAACCTAAAAGCTCCTTGGATGAAAAAGAGGAGGAGAGTGACGAACAAAAGGAGGAAGAATGGATCCATCCATGTCTACCTTCTAATGAGATTAACTCTTTAAATCTTACCTTATATGAGTATTATGATCTTATGGATTCTTTTGGAATATCCTTTTTTGATGAAGTTGATGCCTTCTATGCTTATGGTCGTGATGCCACTATGGATGAGGCTTACGGAGATGAACTTGCTATAGTTCCTCATGATAAGCATGAAATTGTTGCTATTGCACCCACACTTGATTGTCCTATTATCCTTTTGAAATCTCCAACTCATATTCCGGAGAACTGTGCTCTTATTAAGGCTCAATGTGATGGGATGGATTTATCTTATGTTCCTAAAGACCGTGTTGAAAACTATACACGTGTGCTTGTAGGTCATGAACAACATGATTTATGTGATAGTTATATTCTTGATGTTGTTCATGATACTACTGAAAATTATTTTGAGAGAGGGAAGTTTGGTTGTAGAAACTTCCATATACTAAAACTCCTCTCTTTATGTTGAAAGTTTTTAAGTTGATCTTGTTCCACTTTCCTATGCTTGTCTCTTTGTGCTTCTTTGATTTATTTTCTTATAAGTTTCCCATGCATAGGAAGTGGGTTAGGCTTAAATGTGTTTTATATTTGCTTCTTGATGCTCTCTTTTGCTTCAACTCTTATTCTCTTGTGAGAGCATCTTTCATAATCTACATGCCTAGCTTCAAGGCGTAAAAGAAAGCGCTTGTTGGGAGGCAACACAAGATGTTTTTACTTCTATTTTTAGTGGTCTTGATGATTGTTACTACTGTAGCAACATCATTGCATCTTTATTTTCAAGCTTTGTGCCAAGTTATAGCCTCATATGACAAGGGAAGTGAAAGTTGTGACATGCTGTCCAGAAAACAGATTATGTCCTCGTGACGAGGAAAATCAGAATAAATCACCAGTTCATCTTTTTTATCTGAATTTTTTACACAGCGTGCTCTATAAAATAACAGAACTTTCGTATGTTCTGAGTTTTTTATTTGAGTTGTAGAAGTACCCCTAAAAAATTGTTTACTACCTGCTGTTCTTTTTTTCACAGATTCTGCCATGTTTTGTCTCTCCTAAGTTTTGCAAACCTTAAGCTTGCTTTTTATTTGCAAAAACCTTTTGGAAATCTTGATAAACAGTAGCTCTTCAAGAATATCTTTATATACACTGGGGAAAAATTATTTATTAAGGGTACTAACCCCTCTAATCAGCTTATGATGAGTTGTGTATGAAGGGAGTTTTCAAGTGTGCGATGGAAGATGATGAAAGAAGATTCGGGAGTGTCAAGCGCTCAAGCTTGGGGATGCCCTCATGCATGCCCAAAAAATATTCAAGGAGACTCATGCGTCTAAGCTTGGGGATGCCCCCGTGCATCCCCTTCTCCATCAACAATCACCAGTCCGTCCTTCGTCTCACTATATTTTTATCACTTGATGTGTTATGTGCTATGCTTGGAGCGTCTCGCTCTTATGTTTTGTTTTTAGTTTTATTTAGCTTTGATTGCTGTTCATAACAAATTAGATCCCGTCTTACTTTGTGTGGAAGAGAAACACGCTCCACTTTCAAAATCTAGAACACATCATAGGATTCTTCATGCCTATCTTTTTGTTGTTGTGTGTTCTTTATCTTTTCGTAGCTACTGCCATATTTAGTTTTAGTTTTAGTTTAGTTTTAGCAAGAGCCTTGGCTTTTGTTTAGTTTTTTGCTGGAACTCTCTTTAGTTTTCATGTTTATCTTGTTAAGAGAGTTGGTTGTTGCACTGAGTTATGTCGTGTTTTGAGAAGTAGGTAATTGAGGTTGCTATTTAATTTTAGTAGTAACTTGCAATAGTTGTGAGGTATTGATGTGAGTAATGTTTGAAATTTTGGTGTCAAGAGCTCTAGCCTATTAGTGATAGGTGTCGTATTTTGGGCAATCCGTGTTTATTTTCAAAAACCTACAAAACTAGTTGAGAACTCTAGCTACTAGATGGGTCACTACTCTTCTGAGGGGTCGGATATTAGAGTACACTCACGTACCATGAGTCGAGGATGAGCAAGGATAACCAAACCCCCATACACTCCTCCTCGGGGTACTTGTCTCTTTGTGAACCTCCTCGTTAGATTGAGAGTTAGCGATAATAAGTGCATGAGTTCTTCGGACTAATGTAAGTATAGAAAGTTGACACTTCCACCTCCTCATATTTGCTAGCCTCTCTTGTGTCGTGCATTGCCTTCTTCTCACCCCGAGAGTTGGCGTCCACCTTCGCCGGTACATTCAAACCCTTGGCATGATACGCTCTGTCATCATAAACCTCCTTATATGTTTCCTCAAAACAGCCACCATACCTACTAATCAAGGCATTTCCATAGACTTTCCGAGATATATTGACATGCAACTTCCACCTCTTCATGACTTGATCTTCATGTCATGCATGTTCCTGCTACACTGGCAGGAGCATACATTGCATGCATCATGATAGCTACATCTTGTTTATGATTTGAGTACCTTTTAAAGTGTGAAAGATATTCTATACCCTCTTGTAAATTAGAGTGTTGCCCTTAAGTGAGGAAAAGATCCCAAAGTGGACAAAATAAAAGATCCCAAAGAGGACAAATGAGAGTTAAATAGAAAGAGCCATTGAGGCCACCAAAAAATACAAAAAAAATAGAAAAAAGAAAAAAAGAAATAAAAAGAGAGAAAGGGGCAACACTAATATCCTTTTGAAAGATCCACACTAGTACTCCCTCTCATCCTTGTACTCCATAGAGATGATCATGCATATAGCTATGTGGGGACCTTCACACTACAGAACTTGGCTTTCATATTCCAAGGATGAGCCTCCTCAAAAGATCTCTAGGTCTTCATGAGCGAGCAAGTTAGATGCACCCCACTAGTTCCATTGGAGAGGTTTTCATCTCATATGTGCATCTGTTGCATGGCAATCCCTACTCCTCACATCATATCTATCATTTGGCCTTCTCGCCTATGATTGTCCTCATTGATGTGAGCCTTTCTCACCTTTTTGACTTCCTCCTCCACCATATTCTCTCTTTTCCATCCTAAGTGTCAACTCTCGTGCTTACACTCATCCATTGCATAAGTGCTCAAAATATCGAAAAGGAGTGGATCAAATTGACTTGTACCTGGCTAGTAGTCTGGGGACGAGTCAAGATAAGATTCCAAAGAAGACCAAGTGTGAAACTTTAGTAGATTGAGTTCTCAACAAAAATACTTTTTTCTCGTATTCCTATATCCCCCTTCTTGCACGCAAACACCATTTGGAGAAATTCGAGTCACGGACAGCGAGAGCTCTTGCACCTAATGTTCTTTTATTGCTTGTTTCAATGCTAATATAGACTCTTGCATGTTATGACTTAAATTGAATCACATACCTTGATTTTTTTACTTTTCAAAGTTCTTATATGGTTGCTAGCATGTCACTACAAAAATTATGATGTTATCATTACCTACTCGAGGACGAGCATGAATTAAGCTTGGGGATGTTGATACGTCTCAAACGTATCGATAATTTATGCTCGCTCCATGCATGTTTTGTGTGATATTGCTATGATCTAGATACACTTTCATACACTTTTGATCATATTTGGACTAACCTACTAACTCAGTGCACCCCAATGCTAGTTCCTGTTTTCTTCTGTTTTTCTATTCCAGGTTTCCCCCATATTAAAAATGCTCCAAAAAATTGTGAAAATCGGATAAAAAATCAGCATAACGGAGTCTTCCAGAAGCACCCAAGTGGGGCCAGAGGGCCACCACCAGGGGCCCATGCGGCCACCTGGCGCGGACAGGGGCGCCTGGACCCCTAGTGGGCCCCCTGGTTGCCCCCTTCGCCTATTTATTCTCCGTCATGGGGAAACTCCGAGGACAGAACCCAATTTCGCAAATTCCCCTCTGTTCCGCCGCCGCCGCGCTTCCAAGATCGGGAGCACCGTCAGGACCCTTCCCGGCACCCTGCCGGAGGGAGGATCGACCTCCGGGAGCTTCTCCTCCACCATGGACGCTTCACGGATGTGCCATGAGTAGTCTACCTTGGACCATGGGTCCGTGATCAGTAGCTATGTGATGTTCTCCTCCCCTCTTTGATCTTCATGGTTTAGACCTCGTGAGCTTCCCTACATGATCGAGGCACATATGTAATTCTTTCTGCTTTTGCTATGCTGAGTTTGATGGGATCTGATGGATTATGAGATTATGTTCAGATTGTGATAGAGTAATATAATTGGTTCTTATCTTTTGTATTTTTTGTTCCGAAGTAATTCTTGCATCTTCTCCATTCCTATTTATTGCTTTGGCCAAGTGGTAGGTAGTGACTCCAAGAGGGAACGTTATGCTCGATTGTGGGTACATGCCCCCTGATGACACGCTTGAGTGACAGAAACATGAGTCTAGGGGATGTGATGTGGCCACAATGGGGAAAACAACGGTGCTTGTAACCGCGGTTACAAGGATCATTTACTTTACGCAAAGTTCTTTTTAATGTTGTTGTCTGTTGCTTTGGGTTCACACTTTGGGTGGGGCTCGCAACTTAATACCAGCGAGATGTTCGGGATAGATATCTCAAGGTGGATGATTAGTAGTAGATGCATATGGATTTTGGTCTACTTATTTTGGCGTACTGCCCATGCTTTTGAGCCTCTTCCTTTCCTTTGTAGCATAGTTAGCATTGCGGTGCGTTTATAATCATGTCAATTGCCTGTCTGTAATTTGTTTACCACGCATAGTAGTCTTGTCGTCTTTTGGGAGAAAGACATCACTAGTGAACATCACGGGACCCCGGTCCATATTCTCATCACTGTTTACACGCTCTTTTACTTTATTTGATTTTTTTACTTTCAGTTGCTATTATTATCATTATCCCGTGTCTTTGATCCTTTGTAAACAACAAGACCAGAGAGATTGACAACCTCTCTGAACTTCGTTGGGAGCAAAGTTAATTGTGTTGTGTGCAGGTCCGCGTCAGGTGTGTTGGGAATGTGCCCTAGAGGCAAACAAAATATGTTTTATTGAGCATATTCCATTAGTTCATAATATGTTTTATACTATGCTATAATTGTATTAAGCGGAAACCTTAATACAGGTGTGGTATACAAACAACCAGGTCCCTAGTTAACCCTAGTATACTATTCCATTGGGCGATTGATGATCAAGGTCTCCTGATCATGAGACAATGGCGTTTGTTGACAATGGAGTCATATCATTGGGATAATGATATGATGGACACACACCCACCAGAAGTGTTGCGATGTGATCAAGTCACATAGTTCGACATTGCGATAACTATAACGTAGTGACCAGATCCTTTGACCGTAATGATCATACATAATTGTCATCTATGAGGAGACTTTGATTTGTATCCCACCGCCTGACTGAAATATGCTGGCCATAACGGTGCACTTTCGGTATTCCGAATAGATGGTTCATGAGTATGCAAATAGATCAAAGAGGGATTTGTCCATCCGTGTGACGGATAGGTACTCTGGGCCCACTCGGTGATATTGCATCATAAAGTTTGCAAACGTGTGACTAGGTCACGGAGTTGTAATATCACGGGAACGAGTAAACTTGTTTGTTGAGAACGAGGACGAACTAGGTATATTGGATACCGATGATCAAACCTCGGACAAGCAAAGTACCATAGGACAAAGGGAACAGGCACACGGTTAACGGATCCAACAGCGATTGAAGTTCATTAGATGGAAGCGCAGGGGCTATCAAGGATTGTAACCAGGTCCAATTGATTAGTCATTGATCAATGAGATTGTCTCGATCATGTGTTGTTTCCCGGACCGTAGGGTGTTACACTTATAGGTATTCGACGCAGTAAGGATTGATTCGGGATCACCGGAGAAACAAGAGAGAACACCGGAATTGTTCCGGTGAAGGCCGGAAGTTGTTTCGGGTATTTTTGAAAGGTTCAAAATATATTTAATAATGTTTAATTAATATTTATTATTTAATTATCTGAATTAAATATTCAAATATAATTAAAAATGAATTAAAAGGCATATGGCACTCATAGGGCCCATTAGGGGAAGGAGGAGCCTCCCCCTTGGGCCTTGCGCCAAGGGAGGGCCCCACTCCCCCCTTGGCCGGCGCACCACCCCCCCTGGTGGGATTAGTCCCACCTCGGGGAGGGATGAAGGTTCCCACATCCCCTCAGCCTATATAAGGAGGGGTAGGGGTGCCCTTTTGATTCATGATATTTTTTGAGACAAGTTCTCTTCCCTCTCTTCCTCCTTTCTCCTTCCTTGCGTGGACTCCCCTTGTTTGGAGTCTATACTTGGTTGGGGATTTCTCCACCATACGCACGCCATCGTGTTGCTGGAATCGGGATCCGAATCCATCTTCTTTCCGCTGCTCTACTGGTTCGTCGCCCGGAGGGACGTCGGGTATACTGTATGTGTATAATCCCGCGAGGCACTACACTTGTGGTGCTACTTCGTCGTCGTGGCCGTATCGCGAGGTCTTCATCAGCAACGTTCCGAGGGGGACGTAATCCCGTCATCGGTCTCAATGACCAGGTGGCTATCGGAGTCATCGTGGATCTGCGCGGCATCGGGGATTGCCGGTACGACTACACCAACCACGTTCACGCGGGAACGTTTCCCGCTTAAACGGCTACATGCTGGTATGTGACCTATTCCATCTGTTACTTGCATCGCCATAGCATAGGTCTTGGGATTGGGTATCGTAGGTTATGAAAATTTTGTGTTTTCTGCCCCGAACCCCAACAGTGGTATCATGAGCAAGGCTATGCGTAGATGTATTGTACGGATAGAACACATCTAGTATGTGGGCATCAATTCTCCAATTGTTACCCTCTCACGTGTACTCGTTTAGCATTGCGGCATTGTCCTGATGAAGCGGCCCCGACCGACCTTACGCGTTTACGCGAGACTGGTTCCACGCTTGATGGCTTGTACCATATAAGTGGCTGGGGGGTGTTTGTCTCTCTAACATTAGCTTTGCGAAGACGTTTGCAACGGAGGGCCCCGACAGGGGTGTAATAGAGACAATTGTGGGATTGGTGTTGTGTCTTGTTTTCGTAGGATAGAAACGGTTGTTTTCTCGAAACCCCTAGCAGCCACGTAAAACTTGCAAAAGATAAAGTAGAAAGGCGTTTTCAACTTTAATTTGCATGTCGGGGGGAATTATAGCATGTATGATTTATTGTTTTACATCATGTTTTGCTAATATGCTAGATATAACGACAGTAGCATAAATAGGATAATCTCTCACAATACCAACATTGTATTCTCCCTTAATGGGCACCGCGTGTAAGGATCTCCCATATGGCTGACATTCCGTACATACCGGGTGTCACACATATTAAACGGCGTTCGCATGAGGTTGGGTTCGGCAACCCTGGCATATGCAGATATGGCCTTGCTGAACTGCTAAACATTAAGGTTGGATTGGCTGGCTTGGCATATGCGGATATGGCCTCGGGACACAAAAGACCGAAAGGTCGAGCACGAGTCACATGGATGATGTGATTGGCATGATGTCCTACCTTGAGAATATACTGGTGGTCGTGTCACACGGGGAGGTATAGTTCTCAAGGATTGTGTAATCACTTAGAATAAACTATGAGGGATGTTTGTCTGAGTGGGAGTTCCAGAATTGTTTTAGAAACATGAACTCCATATTATGAACTTAATCTTCATGTCTTAGCAAATATCAATGTAGATAATGTCATACCCAATGTTTTAAAACTATGGCTCTTTTAGTGCGATGTAGAACTTAAAGTAAATGGGTCTTACTTCAGATTGTTACCAACACCGTTAGAGACATACTCGTTAGTAATGACTTACTAAACATAATACGAGAACTGCTAGGAGATACACCAGATAACTCCGTAATTAAGGAAGATGATGATGAGTATCGTACTCACCATCACTTATGAATGATTGTCCAATACACCATACTTCATTCTATGAATCTGAATTGTGAATGCATGTTAACCAACACGTATGACGTGCTAGGTGAACTTGAAAGCACTAGGTCACAAATAAGAGTAATGGAATATGAGTATATGGACGGGGTTTCTTTCAACCATGGTGGAAGGAACAACCTGCTGAGAAAGTCACTTGGAAACTGTGTAAGATACATGAACACCTTGTGCATAACTTGGACTACTAAATGACTGGTTACTTTGCGATAGTTGGGGAGTTGCATCCGCTTCCTTCCAGCTACAAAGACCATGTCTAGACTATGTCATGAAGGAGAATTGTTCACCTGTCGTGAGGTCATGGTCAAAGTTGAGAACTTTAAAGGTAGAACCAATGCAGGAATAGTCATTGACGGAGAAAGTATATTTGATATACGAGTTATAAATGTCTTTCCCCACAAAACACTAATTGCGGTTGATTAAGTATTTGATGCTTGAACATACTGCTTGAGAGTGGCTTGGAAGGGATGAGGTGACAATGTGTGCTGACGACAATCAAGATAGTTGATGGTGGAAAACACTCTCCCTCTACATCTATCAATTGATTAATATATGAATAAATTTATGATCGTTTGAATGTGAACTTTATTAGTGTGTCTTGCATCTTGCGAAGACAATTATTCATATTAGTGAGCAACAAGTCAGTTGTTCTCCTTTTATGAATGATATCTTTTATGGTCACATTACGGTTATGAATGAGTTATTCTTATATTGATGATAGTAGTTTGATCATTTATAAGAAATATTGCAATACCAAGAATTATCCAGAATTAATAATGACACTACAGTTTAAGTCATGAATGGTATGATGATATTTTGAGATACTTGATCTCTTGAAACATGCAAACCATGCCTCTTGAGGTGAGATGACTAAAACCTCGCGTTCTGGTAAAACAGAGTGTGTGCTGATTGTTGTATATCATACATTGTGATGTATCGTATAACAACAAGTAGTGAATTTCATTATTTCGTGAACTTCATATGTGGACCTAGATGAATATGCGTATTCACTAATGAAACATGAGTCTGAAATAATTTGATATGATCAAAAGGGATTTCAGAGTCAAGATGGATATTAAATTAACAAGAAAGACAAGTCTCTACGATTTGATCAAAGTGACAAATGTTTTGAGTTAGTCTTGGGCATAAAGACTTGTGATAGTTGTTCCACAAATTGCAATGTATTGAGACACTTCAATATTGTTGATGTGCCTGAACATTGTAATCATACTCTATTGAACAGTGTATGGTCTAAGTTATCTCTTACCGAGTTACGTTATTATTGTTATTAAGTTAATATGCAAACACTCACTTCAGTATAGGGAACCATCTGAGTTCATGGAAACCAACACTATATATGTCATGGTGTATCGTGGTTTCTAGGAAGCCTGATTTATATGATAAATCATCTTTGTAGTGTATCCTTAGTCAACTATGGATGCATCTTCCACAACTAGAACCAAAAGGAGCAAAACTTGTATTGCTAAGTTTGGTGTTTGTCAAGAATTGTTCTTGATAAATGTGGTAATGGAAGAAAGTGAAAGTTCAACCAAGGTAATTGACCTTGCCTCCAAATGTCAGAGTAGCGCAACGGAATATGTTCCGTAATAAAAACTCTACAATTAGAGGAGAAACTAATGATAAAGATCATGATGTTTCGATGGAAACTTTTACTGAGCAAAGTAGGATTCAAGAATACATATTTGCCCCTTGTGCAAAATGATATTCATGATTCACGTGTCGAGTAAATGGAACAAGACATACCTAAGGACTACGAAGAAGCGATGGTGGACCTAAGTACGAGATATGACTATAAGTCATGAAATCCTATATTGAGTTTCATTTAAGATTGTTTGAATCTTATCAAGTAAGGAGGTTACTTGATATTCCCAATAACTTCATGGTTATAAGGAATAAATGTGAACATCAAAGAAGACATCAAGATTGATTTGTCACAAAGAATGTCTCTGACAAATTCAATAGGTTGACTACAACATGTAGCAATGCTTGAGTCAATGGGATATTCACTACAATTGATCCAAAATTGTTATCAGTACCGTGACTTCCTCAAATACTGCATTTGAAGAAGTATTTTAATTGGTACAACAAGAAGGTTTTGAAAAACATATGGATTCTAGTGTCTTGTGACAGGAATTCTCGATTTGATTAATGATCAAAGGATTTTGGACTTAGCCAAAATATCAAGGAAACATGCATTTGCATGAAACTGAGTGGGAGCTGAATAGTTTCCTAAACTTAATATGTGGACGACATATTTTGAGTGGGAGCTATGGGATTATTTTCCTAGTCTTATATGTGTCTCACATATCTGAGTGGGAGCTATGTGGATGTTATCCTTACCTTATATGTAACTGACATATTTGAGTGGGAGCTATATGAGTGTTATCCTGAACTTAATATGTGCATGACATATTTGAGTGGGAGCGTGACAACATTCTCATATATGGATAACATATTGTGAATGGTGTAGTTGGTATTAATGATTATTTGAATCTTTCATAAATGAAGATGAACAATTATTAAGCATTGAAATCTATGAAGATAGATTAATGTGTTTGATAAATATTGAGTCGGAATACTTTCCTGGATAATATTCTAAAGGAGTTCAGAATGGGACAAGTCAAGAAGTAGTTCTTACTTGTATATCCAAGAGAAGTATCGAGTTAATCTTAGTACAAGAACAATGGTTAATTAATGAAAGAAATGGATGTGTTGGATCCTCTATGCCTTTGTCATAGGTTCTTTCATATAAAACCAGAGTTATGTACTCGACATAATGTGACCCAAGTTCTTAGTAGTAAGAACATGTTGTGATATGATTTATGAGTAAATCATTGAACAAAGAGTTAAGTTTATCCTTCAGTGTCTGGAGAGAACTGAGGATACGTCTCTAATTTGTAAAGGATAGTGGACTTGACGATAAATGTTATGCTGGTTCAAGTTATGACACTAACCTAGAAAATTGAGATATCATATTAATGAATGCCTAAGTTGAAATAAACATGGTTAGACATCAAAGTTGCATACAATGCACTAAGGATTGAATCTACATTGATGTGGATGCTTTAGAAGTAGCAAGAGTTATATTATGGTTTAAGAAGTTCAACTTATGACTGAGTGAGTTTCAAGTGTGCATGACTATGAGATGTCATTGCTAAAACACAATATACCTCATCATTATACTAGATAATGAAGGAATGTCAAATTAGGTGACATTAATGATTTACAAAAGACATACGGATCTGAATGGTACCCAGACCGTTGACACAACCTTTTCCATGGGCAAGCATGATCAATAAACCATATAGATGCTATGGAGTTATGATCCGGAGAAAATGCAACTAGATTATTTGTACTCTAGTGCAAGTGGGAGACTGTTGGGAATGTGCCCTAGAGGCAAATAAAATATGTTTTATTGAGCATATTCCATTAGTTCATCATATGTTTTATACTATGCTATAACTGTATTAAGCAGAAACCTTAATACAGGTGTGGTATACAAACAACCAGGTCCCTAGTTAACCCTAGTATACTAGTCCATTGGGCGATTGATGATCAAGGTTTCCTGATCATGAGACAATGGCGTCTGTTGACAATGGAGTCATATCATTGGGATAATGATATGATGGACACACACCCATGATGGCTTCTCGCCCTTCGTCGGTTACCCCAAGTGGAAGGTTGAGATGTAGCGCAGCAGCAAGTTTCCCTCGGTGAAGATACAAGGTTTATCTCCAGTAGGACTCCAGAGATGATAAGTAGGTGTCAGCGGCGCAACTGACGTGGACCTGCACACAGACACAGATAACTTTGTTCCCAACGAAGTTCAGAGAGGTTGTCAATCTCTCCGGTCTTGTTGTTCACAAAGGGTAAAACACAAAGGATATTGATAGCAATTGAAAGTAAAAGCAGAAAAGTAAAGATAGCATGGAAACAGTAATAGGATATGGACCGGGATACGTGATGTTCACTAGTGATGTCTCTCTCCCAAAAGACGATAAAACTGCTATGTGAGGTAAACAAATTACAGAAGGGCAATTGACAGGATTATGAACGCACCGCAATGCTAACTATGCTACAAAAGAAAGGAAGAGGCTCAAAAGCACGGGCAGTACGCCAAAATAAGTAGACCGTAATCCAACTGCATCTACTACTAATCATCCACCTTGAGATATCTATCCAGAACATCTCGCTGGTATTAAGTTGCGAGCCCCACCCAAAGTGTAAACCCAAAGCAACAGACAACTGCATTAAAAAGAACTTTGCGTAAAGTAAACAATCCTTGCAACCGCGGTTACAAGCACCGTTGTTTTCCCCCTTGTGGCAACAGCACATCCCCTAGACTCATGTTTCTGTTACTCAAGCGTGTCATCGGGGGGCATGAACCCACAATCGAGCACAACGTTCCCTCTTGGAGTCACTACCTACTACTTGGCCAAAGCAATAAACAGCAACGGAGAACATGCAAGAGTTACTTAGGAACAAAAATATAAGAGATAAAAACCAAATATATTACTCTATCACAATCTGAACATAATCTCATAATCCATCAGACCCCATCAAACTCAGCATAGCAACAGCAGAAATATTACAAAAGTGCCTCGATCATGTAGGGAAGCTCACGAGGTCTAAACCATGAAGAACAAAGAGGGGAGGAGAACATCACATAGCTACTGATCACGGACCCATGGTCCAAGGAAAACTACTCACGAGACATCCGGGGAGCATCCATGGTGGAGAGGAGACTACCGGAGGTCGGCCCTCCCTCCGGCAGGGTGCCGGGAAGAGGTGTTCTGGTGCTCCCGATCTCGGAAGAGCGGCGGCGGCGGAATAGAGGCGAGTTTGCGAAATAGGGTTCTGTCCTCGGAGTTTCCCCGTGACGGAGAATAAATAGGCGAAGAGGGAAGCCAGAGGTGGACCAGGGGCCCCAAGCGCCCCCCTGGCGCGGCCAGGGGTGGGGCCGCGCCGGGTGGCCGCCTGGGCCCCCTGGCTCCCCTCCGGCCCCACTCGGGCTCTTCGCGAAGCTTCTTGCACGCTGATTTTTCCTGTATTTTTCCCGGAATTTTTCTGGCACTTTTTATATGGGGGAAAACTGAAATAGGAAAACAGCAGAAAAAAGGAACTGGCACTGGGGTGCACTGAGTTAATAGGTTAGTCCAAATATGATTAAAAGTGTATGAAAGTGTATCTAGAACCTAGCAATATCACACAAAACATGCATGGAGCAAGCAGAAATTATAGATACGTTTTGGACGTATCAACCCACCAGAAGTGTTGCGATGTGATCAAGGCACATAGTTTGACATTGTGATAACTATAACATAGTGACCAGATCCTTTGACCGTAATGATCATACGTAATTGTCATCTATGAGGAGACTTTGATTTGTATCCCACCGCCTGACTGAAATATGTTGGCCATAACGGTGCACTTTGGGTATTCCGAAATAGATGGTTGATGAGTATGAAAATAGATCAAAGAGGGATTTGTCCATCCGTGTGACGGATAGGTACTCTGGGCCCACTCGATGATATTGCATCATAAAGTTAGAAAACATGTGACTAGGTCACGGAGTTGTAATATCATGGGAACGAGTAAACTTGTTTGTTGAGAACGAGGACGAACTAGGTATATTGGATACCGACGATCAAACCTCGGACAAGCAAAGTACCATAGGACCAAGGGAACAGGCACACGGTTAACGGATCCAACAGCGATTGAAGTTCATTCGATGGAAGCGCAGGGGCTATCAAGGATTGTAACCAGGTCCAATTGATTAGTCATTGATCAATGAGATTGTCTCGATCATGTCAGTTGTTTCCCGGACCGTAGGGTGTTACACTTATGGGTATTCGACGCAGTAAGGATTGATTCGGGATCACCGGAGAAACAAGAGAGAACACCGGAATTGTTCCGATGAAGGCCGGAAGTTGTTCTGGGTATTTTGAAAGGTTCAAAATATATTTAATAATGCTTAATTAATGTTTTATTATTTAATTATCTGAATTAAATATTAAAATATAATTAAAATGAATTAAAAGGCATATGGGCCTCATAGGGCCCATTAGGGGAAGGAGGAGCCTCCCCCCTTGGGCCTTGCGCCAAGGGAGGGGCCCACTCCCCCCTTGGCCGGCGCACCACCCCCCCCCCCCCCTTGGTGGGATTAGTCCCACCTCGGGGAGGGATGAAGGTTCCCACCTCCCCTTAGCCTATATAAGGAGGGGTAGGGGTGCCCTTTTGATTCATGATATTTTTTGAGACAAGTTCTCTTCTCTCTTCCTCCTTTCTCCTTCCTTGCGTGGACTCCCCTTGTTTGGAGTCTATACTTGGTTGGGGATTTCTCCACCATACGCACGCCGTCGTGCTGCTGGAATCGGGATCCGAATCCATCTTCTTTCCGCTGCTCTACTGGTTCGAAGCCCGGAGGGACGTCGGGTATACTGTATGTGTATAATCCCGCGAGGCACTACACTTGTGGTGCTACTTCGTCGTCGCGGCCGTATCGCAAGGTCTTCATCAGCAACTTTCCGACGGGGACGTAATCCCGTCATCGGTCTCAAGGACCGGGTGGCTATCGGAGTCATCGTGGAGCTGCGCGGCATCGGGGATTGCCGGTACGACTACACCAACCACGTTCACGCGGGAACGTTTCCCGCTTAAACAGCTACATACTGGTCTGTGACCTATTCCATCCGTTACTCGCACGTTACTCGCATCGCCATAGCATAGGTCTTGGGATTGGGTATCGTAGGTTATGAAAAATTTGTGTTTTCTGCCCCAAACCCCAACAAGGTGCGCCGCTGACACCTACTTATCATCGCCGGAGTCCTACTGGTCGATACTCAACCTCGGTATCTTCACCAAGGGAAACTTGCTGCTACGCTGCATCTTACCTTTCACTTGGGGTAACCAACGAAGGGCGAGAAGCAATCCTCTCTCGCGTATCAGTGTCTCCGTCATCTTCCCCGACCACCTGGTCTAGCTCCGGCAACCGCGACATCTCCACCCTTGGCACCTTCTAACCCCCCCCCCCCCCCCCCGCCGCCGCCGAGTTGCGCCGTCACCGTCGTCGAGCCCTTCTTTTCTGGTCCCTCCGACATGGCGTACAGCTCCTACTGGTCCCCGTCTACGCATGCCCGGTACTGGCAACACCGGTGTGTGCCTTCATCTACGACGTGTTCCCGGGCCTGGCAAGCCTGGTGCAACGCTTCGTCAACGTCTTCTTCTTCTGGACGTCATCACCATCTTCTTCACGACGTCCCGCGCTACGAATGACGACCGCCCGCCAGTGCCGCTCTTCCTATGCCGCGATGCGCTCCTGAATTCCTGGCTCCCGCCACTCCTCGGCGACTACCTCGACACCGGCTACCCCGACTCGACATCGACCACGACATTTCTCGCATGGTTTCCTTGACTACGCCTTCACCACCCTACGCTCTCGGCTACTTCGACAAAGACGGAAAGGGCTATCGCCTGCTTGGGAACCTTGTTGGCTTCCACTCTAGCCACAAACTCCGCGATGCGTCGACCGTTACGACTATGGTGGGGATGTCCGTCGGCTCCGCCTTCAGATTCTTCTCCAGTCTCACCGTCTGCGTCGCTACGTTGTGACTGCGGGGGGATGTTGAGTATATTGATTATACTAGGAAACAAAGATAGCGTAGGACTCTATTCTACCTTGACTTGTACTCCAAGTAGATCATTGTACTCCTATATATATGCCTTGAAGGCTCAAGCAATAAACAACGATTCCACCAAAACATCTCTCTATCCTTCTACAACATGGCCAACTTTAAATTAATAAAGTCACCAGAAGAGTCATACGAACGAGTTTAACACCTCCCCATCCATAAACAAACAAGAATCAAGTTTAACAGACATGCATGCCGCCAACCACCAAACCCAAACGACTATGAGAAACATCACCACATAACATCAAAAGAGAATATCGCTCGAATGGACACCAAAAGAGGAGCCGCCGCCGTACATCACCAGAAAATCATCAGTGTGCAGCAGAGATATCGCCGTCTATCAACTTTGGAGATAAGTTCCTCGATGGCATCTAAGTCGACCTCCTTAGCAAGCATCTTCCACTGTCAAAGAATCACGGTTAGTTTAAAAAAGCAGATCAGTGGGTTTAGAGGGGGAAACATGCTCAGTAGAAAATTTAGTCCACACGGTTCAAAGGACCCATCACATAGCCACCATTCCAAACCAGAACACACGTTTGCGTTGGCTAACCAGGGACTTAGTCAACGGAATTAGAGCACCAAAACCCGACGGAGACTCCAATTCACTCCCATCCAAGATCTCAAACAAGCCCACATAAGATTACCGAAATCACATGAGAACATAACATGCTCCAAGTTCTCACGGTGGCCACAAAGCGCACATAATTTCGACCCGAGCCCATTGCGCTTACGAATCTGGTTAGCAGTCAGAAACATCCTACGGACCGCCTGCCACAAGAAGATCTTGATTTTCAGGGGAATCCGAGCCTTCCAAACATCAGAGAATCGTCTCGACACAGAACCGGGGCAAAGTTTCAGTTAAAGAGATTTTACCGAGAAGGCCAAGAAACCACACCGGCACCGTTTGATAGAACATGTAACATGGCAATAAGCCAGTACCAGTCAACCAACTGGCTATCAACAGAGAATCATCAGTGTGCAGCAAAGAGATCACCGTCTATCAACTTTGGAGATAAGTGTCTCGATGGCATCTAAGTCGACCTCCTTAGCAAGCATCTTCCACTATCGAAGAATCGCGGTTAGTTTAAAAAAGCAGATCAGTGGGTTTAGAGGGGTAAACATGCTCAGTAGAAAATTTAGTCCACACGGTTCAAAGGACCCATCACATAGCCACCATTCCAAACCAGAACACACGTTTGCGTTGGCTAACCAGGGACTTAGCCAACGGAATCAGAGCACCAAAATTCGACGGTGACTCCAATTCACTCCCATCCAAGATCTCAAACAAGCCCACACAAGATTACCGAAATCACATGAGAACATAATATGCTCCAAGTTCTCACGGCGGCCACAAAGCGCACATAATTTCAACCCGGGCCCATTGTGCTTACGAATCTGGTTAGAAGTTGGAAGCTTCTTACGGATCGCCCGCCACAAGAAGATCTTGATTTTCAGGGGAATCCGAGCCTTCCAAACCTTAGAGAATCGTCTCGACACTGAACCAGGGCAAAGTTTCAGTTAAAGAGATTTTACCGAGAAGGCCAAGAAACCACACCAGCATCGTTTGATAGAACATGTAATATGGCAATAAGCCAGTACCAGTCAACCAACTCTACAAGATCCAAGGAGCGACCAAAACCAAAGTCCCATCTACGAAGATTGAATGGAGATGTCGGGATCTGAGTAGGAGGAAAATAGAGCAGGGAAAACCTAACAGAGAGGTTTATCACCGCACCACCAATCGAGGCAAAACCTAGTCGAGCACCCATCACGGGTCGAGAACTTGGTGAATTCCCGAAATGTGTCATGAATGTGGACCAAGTCACGCCATAACTAAGAGCCCCTCGCAGCCGGGGCAAACATAGTATCACCCAAAGGGGAGTATTTTACCTTAAGAATATCAAACCAAAGCGATCCCGACCCCGCATGCATAATCTTCCACCACCACTTAATAATCAAACATGAATTAATAACCAAGGTATTAGTGATCCCTAGCCCTCATGGACTTGGGGGCACATCAACTTCCATTTCACCATCCGATTTTTTTATTGTTTGCAGCATTCCAGTAAAAGACCCCTCTAGGTTTATAAAACCCCTTATGAATACACCTAGGTAACTTGTAGAAGCCCATAAGATACGTGGGAAGCGATGAGGGCATGCTTTAATGAGATATAGTTTACCCGTCGAGGAGTTGTATCACCCTCACCAAGGCATCACCCGGTTACCTACTTTGAGAACAACATGGGCGAACGCAAAAGAGAAAAGTTTAAGGGGAGCAATAGAAATACCGAGGTAAGACATGGGGAAGGCTCCCAGTTTACAGTTCCACAAGTTAGCAACACGAGTACCATCGACCAAAAAGGAACCAGGAACCATAGAATCACTCTTATTCACATTGATTTTAAGATTGGAAAGCGCTTCAAAGAATAGGAGGGGGAATTTAATTAGGAAATGCAATTATCGTTATTCTCCACGATAATGATTGTGTCATCCGCATACCGAAGATGGGAGATGTCGCCGGGAATAAGTCTAGAGAGAACCAGAGAGATGTGCCCGATAGGTTGCTGCCCGATTAAGGATGCGGGATGCAGGATGCAGGGCATGGCATAAGCAACAAAATTGAAGAGAAGTGGGGAGATGGGATCACCTTGTCTCACACCGAGAAAAAAATGCTAAAACGGCCATTGAGCGCCACCGAAGTGTGGCCACCAGAAACCAGTTGTATAATCGTTTGTACGTAGGCTCCATCAAAGCCACAATAAAGCAAGACACCCATAAGGAAATACCACCGCATGTGGTCATATGATTTCTCAAAGTCAAGTTTCAGGATGATACCTTTATTTTCATACAGTGCGGGTCATGGAAAATCTCATGAAAACATAGGATCCCATCCAGGATAAAGCGCTCCTTGATAAAAGCCGATTGGGGGGGTCCTATGTCGGGACCCGGGGTTAGCGTATGTAATTCCAGTCACGATACAATCACGTGGAGAGCCGAGAACCGTACCCACTTGTCTAAGCAGACAAGGCCAAGCACAGAACGTTCTCGGTAAGCATCGAACGTGAGGGGGCATCCCATTCAGGCCGGATGATCATCTGAGATGGGTCCTCATCGTCCGCTCACAAGTCTAAATGCTTATGGGTGGTGAATCCCATACTCATAGACAAGTCGCCTCAACCATGTTATCGATTGAATCCTAACTCATACATATACTTACTCCAGCCCGATCACTTAGTCGGGGTCTAGGGCGGGCTCGATCATACAACAAAGTGTGCACGTGACAGAGTCAAGAACAATCGCATCGCGATGCCCCAAGCTGCGCACATCTAAGGGCCACTTGGTGTATAAAAGACCGCCAGCCAGATCACAACTAAGGTCTCGAAAACCCATACTAAGACATGCATGTTATAAACATACACGCAGCACACATGCCTAGTATGAACAGCAGGTATCATCACATAACTCTACAAAGTACTCTTTATAGATATACATATAGATCATACAAAGATCACATGTCTGTGATCAACATTACATCATACAACGGAAGCAAATTAGGTCTGAGTACAGACAAGTTTAACAAATGGCTTAGAGAAGCCTTGTAAACAAACATGCCCTTCCACGAGGGACCAGATTGCTGTCTGGGACTATACTACCAAGGTCAACATCGAGCTTCACGAAGGTGACTCCATCGGGGTCCGGTTCTTATCTAAAACATAGAATAAGCAAACGTGAATACAAAGTCGTACTCAGCAAGACTTACATCAGACCTAAACTACTCATGCACAAGTATCAAGGTAAAGGGAGGTGGGGTTTCATCATGCAGAAGTGCTAGCTTTGACTTGGCTAATCCTGTACTACGAGTACCAGAGTTTGAGGTAAGAAGCGTACACGAGTCCACTACATCTCCAACCAATACACCACTATGGTTACTTCCTCGACTTCCCCACGAAGAAGCACACCATAGCACTCACGCTTATCTTGCGGATTTTATAAATATCCATTCAAGTTGTCTATGATCAAGTAGAGGTTTCCAAGTAGTCCATAACCGCGGACACGGCTATTCGAATAGTTCATTAACCCTGCAGGGGTGTACATCTTCACACGCGTGTCATCACTTATCGCCTCGTTCTTGGCATCCTTCAAGCGGATGTCGGACGTGGATGAAACCAAGGCACTAACCTCACATCACCTTCTCTAATCCAGGAGTCGACTACCTGAGTTTGGCACCGCTCGAGAGTCCGGCCGGTTCCACGAAACGGACTCAGATAATGTAAGGGACCGAGACGCCAGCTCTGCCAGATGGTTTTACTGCCTCACAAGTCCACCACATATCTAGGATGATGCAACCTTTCTTCATTCTTTTTCTATGCACATGCCAAATGGAAAACCCGAATCTATTGTGACTCCTGGACCGGATCGGGTATGTAAAGAGGCCAAACGGGGCTCCCATAAAACCCTACATGTGGTTATACTCTTTGTCTTGGATCACAAAACAGGAACTCGGGGCCTAGGGTAGTGTTCAACGAGACAACCCACTGTGTACTCCTACACAGCCTCTCATCGTTCACCTTTGCTTAGGGTGGATTCACCAACACGTTTCACTTTCATCAACACCACTGTGTTCATTCCATCCCGACTCACAATCAAAACATCCTCATTGTATCACTAAGCAGCAAAAGCAGTAACAGTTGCAGGGGCCACATGATATCATACAACTCCTATGTCAGCTAGGATTGTGGTCTGCTTAATACTGTGGCAAAAAGATAGGTCATGCATCGGAATGGGTTCAACTATGCGAAAGAACGTGTCTCGGTGATCTCCTAAACATGCATAAGCGAGACTAAGAGGGAAATAGGATTTTATAGACATGATCAATGGGGTTTGCTTGCCTTGCTGACGAGGTTCGATATCGGGGTCTTCAACGAAGGAGGTGGCCTCCGGTTCCAGTTGCACGTCTAATGAGCAAACAATCAAACAAGGTATAAATATAATTGCAATGCATCAAACACATGATCAATATTGTAATGGTGATGTTCTTGGTCACAAAGTGTGTACAATTTCATTTAAAAGAAGTCACATGCAAAGTCATTTGCAAATGGGCTTCAAATTTGAATTTGAATTAAAGCCATATGGATGTTTTGCACTGTTCACCCAATTTTAATTGGTCAAACATGGAAACAGAGCCCATATTCATAATCCTTGGATTTTTCTGATAATTCTAGACATATTATTTGTTATATTTGGAGTTCATATGAATTAGTTATGAATTTTCCAAGTTTAAATCATTTTCTGGATTTTTCTCTGTTTTAATTAATTCTTTTAAAAACTGGAAATTGGTTTATTGCGTCATGCTGACCTCAGCATGACGTGTGGGGGCTCCTGACCTGTGGGTCCCTTCTGTCAGCCTCAGGGGGGGTTAACTCGGTTTAATTAGTCTAACAGAGTCATTAGGGGGGGCTGGCCCACCAGTCAGTGACACTGGAGGGGGTTTAGGCTGGTGATTAGGTTAGTCTAATGGTGGGGTCGCCGGAGAGATGGCCGGAGCGTCGCCGGAGTGGTCAAAATGGCCACGGGGTGGGGACTCGAGGCCACGGACGCGCTCCTCGCGGGTTCCCGCACCCAACGGTGCTACTGGGGGTTCTCGGGGAGGGTTGTGGAGCTCGTCCACGACGACAATGGCGGCGGCCGGCGTCGGTTGAAGACGAACCCGCGCTGCGGTGCACGGAAGAGAGCGCGGAAAGGGGGAAGATGGTGAGGAGCTCACCCTGAACTCGACGGAGAACACGGCGTGGCCGGGGATGAGCTGGCCGGTGAGGAATTCCTCGCCGGAGGTCCGCGGCGGCCGTAGCTTCTCGGTGAAGGGGGCGTCCTCGGGCTCGATTCGATGGCGCGGCTCGAGGGAGTCGAAGCTGGCGAAGCTTCTGGACATGAAGACGCAGCTCGGGGAGGCCAGTGGCCGCGTGTGGGCACGACGGCGGCGAGGCGTGCTCTCGGGCTTGCGCGAAAACTCGGAGGAGAGGGAGCCAGAGGAGCAGAGGAAGGAGGGAAGCGATGAGGGGCAGCTCTGGCGGGTGCGTGGCGTGCGCAGGGGGCTGGGGAAGGCCTAGAAGGCCGGCTCGTCGAGGTGGCGTCGCCGTTGCCTCCCTGCCCTCCACCGAGCTGCTTCGGGGGGAGGGGAGGTAGACGACACGCCTCGGGCTGGGCTGGGCCGCCTGGTGGGCTGGGGGGACTTCAGTTGGGCTAGAAGCCACGGGGTCCCTTTTCCTTTTAATTTTTCTGTTTTGTTTTTTTTCTGCCTTTGGTTTTGCCCTGGTAAAAATACCAAAGCATTTTATAAAAATGCCCAATTACTTTTATAAATACTAGGTGACCAGTAGCTAGTCACATATGGAATTTGGGCATTTTTGAAATTCAATATATTTTGAAATTCAATTCAAATAGGGTTATTTTAATTTCCAAAGCCACTGTTTGAATATTAGAAAAATCCATGTGCATGGGATTGATCCCAAATCATTTTTAAAATGATCAGCAACATTTCTAGGAATTTTCCAATCATTCAAAAGATTTTTGGAAAAATATTTTTATCTGGCCATTTCATTTAAAATTTCTAGGGCTTTTCTTTCCCCATTTTGAATTTCTTTTTGAATTTTTGCATGATGCAAAGGGCTCAAATAAACCTAGTACTTACCCTAGTTGGGGTTCTGACATCCTATGAACCACCGAACCAAGTTTACTAGAAAACACTTTGCTTGGGAACTTGGCCAGATTGTTAATAAGCGTAATTGGTCGGAATTGCTTGATGGAATCAACCCCTTTGACCTTGGGAAGCAAGGAGAGAACCGTGTAATTAAGCCTCAAGATGTCAACCGTACCTAAGAAGAAACCTTGAATAATCGCATAGACCGGCTTCTTAATCGAAGGCCAGAACTTCTGAAAGAAAGAAATTGAGAACCATCCGGACCCGAAGCCGAGTTGGAGTTCGAGATGTGTTTAACACCTTCTTCGCCTTCTTCGGCGACTCAAGGGCGACCTACTCCTTCAATGGTGTAGTTCCCCTTCTCTTCCCTTTCCCCACGCCTCCGCATGAGGCTGACGTAGGCAAGCCCGAGGCGCATCTGATGACTACGGTGGTTGGGCCTGTGTTGCTCCAGTTCGCGTCAGAGGGCTTTGGATCTGGGGTGGCGGCCCTTCCGGTGAGGTCCCTTTGTTCTGCGGCGAGCGGCGGGGAAGGCGTGGTGCTGGTGGTCTCGTTGGGTGGTTGATGGACCATCAATGGACTAGGGTCGTGGCATGGCTGCCCCGATAACCGACGATGCCAGATATAGAAGTTGACCTTCTTCCCTGGTAGGTGGGGGCTTCTCTCTCGCTGGATCATGGCTTCGCCGGTGTGGTCAGCCGGTCCCTGTGTTGCGGGCGAAGCTTAATTGGGGTGGGGATCAAGATTAGGGGAAATACCCTAGTCGGATCTGACCGGCCACGACAACGATGTCCAAGGGCGCCGCTTTTCTTCATGGAGACTTTGATCAAGGTTTGGTGTGCCCTTTCCCTCCCCACCTCCATGCCTCGGGTGAAAACCCTAACTCTGGTGAATGGTGGCGACGTCCTTGACGTCGTGACCTTCTTGAAGGCATCGCCTTGAGAGATATGTGGTGGTGGGCACTGTTTGGGTTCATTGTCAGCAATTGATGGCGTGCGCTCTTCATCCAAGCCTGGCTTTTCCTCTGGCGTGGTCTGACTGTTGGGCTATGTAGTGTGCGCTAGTCTAGAAGAACCTTGTCGACACATTTGGTGTGGTATGTTTTGCTCTTTGTGGCCACCCAACAGCTTTCATCCTTGTTCACGGGAACTTTCCGGTGTTCGATGGTGCGGCGCCTTGCGATCCGGGCGAGGAGGTTGTGGCCTCCTTCAAAGACGGAGTTGGATGGATGTGTCGTGTCAAGGTATTTAGTGTCCGGTGACAGCATGCCTTGCAGGTGCATCTTCATTTCCTCTTCATAGCCGGCATTGCCTCCATCCATGTTTAGTCGTGTTGCGGGTTCTCGATGTCTTCAGCTATGTGTTCCTTGGTAGATCATTCCTACATGAATTTGAGGCTTCATAAGCTGCTCGCTAGCACCTCATATCACTTCGCTTGGTTGTTGCAATTGTTTTCTGATTGATTGATGGCTTTGTTAATTCAAAATCTTGGTTGTTGCAATTGTTTTCTGTTTGATTGATGGCTTTGTTAATTTAAAATCGGATCAGGCTAGAATTCTTTTTGTGCTCGGACGCATCTTTCCTAAAAAAAAAACTACTGCTAGTAAGATACTAATATAAAGGAATATAAATAAAGTTGTGTTCAAGTCAAACAAGATATATTATATTTGTAGTCACTTCATCTTATATACCCCCTCCGTCTTAAAATAAGTGTATTAATTTTAATACAACTTTGTATTAATGTTATTACAAAGTTGAGATACCTATTTTGAAACGAAGGGAATAGTTAAAATTGCTACGTATCATATTCAGTTTCTGTAAGAGCAGGCAAGCTATACTTAAAAGGGGCTTGATAGAACTTAGGTCAGCAGCTGACTTAACACAAACTCTTTCAGATTAGAAGTCGAGGCTATCTTCACCAACGAGTATTATGTCAGAATTCTTCACAAAGAACCAGCATTTTCAGCAATAATCTACCATGTTTTAAACTCACTCATGTACAAGATAAATAAATACATCCTACCTGCATTACCAACTCATCCACACAAACATCTACAAGTCGAGCACACACGCTTATTTCTGGCATTGAACAGGGGAAGCAAATAGAGTTATCAACAGAATAATTTGACACAACACGCTCTGTTTCCCTTTCTATCAATTGGCGCTGACGAGAAAAGCATGCTGGCACACTCCACACTCAACTGTTTCAGAACCAGAGGTTGGAATTTCAACCTGCATTTTGACATCCATTAATATGTTAGGGATCAACCAACGATTATTACAAGACATTTCAGCTATATATATACTCCCTATAATTTATGACGGACCTGAAGATGAACTGTGCAGGTAGGACACGCAACTTCTCGCATTCTTGTTCCAGATGCACCTCCGGACGCCGTGCCTTTGACAGAAGAAATTTCAGAATTTTGTTCCATTACTTATGTTATGAAAGATGCACTCACAAGGACATGAAAGTACCTGAAGACTTGCGATTCCTCTCCAGTTCCTCCTGTTGATCAAAGGATAAATTTGTTAAATCATGAATTCCATAGAACCATCACATTAGCATCAGTCTTCCTTCGCAATCATAACTATAATAATAGCAGCTCGATTTTCCAAAATCTAGAAAGTAATCGGATCCAGATACATTTTCCAAAAATACTAGGCCCAGTTTAAAAAAGAATGCCAAACTGCCAAAATAATCATACTTCGCTTACAAGAAAGTGAAAAAAGACAGAACTAATGTTTTTTTTTTTGGTTGGAAATGATCTCATGTTCCTAAGGCAAGGACGCTGATAAGGAACACGTAGCAACTCCAAACGTATTTTTATGGCAAAATTAGTGACGCGAGGATGGCAACTTAAGTTGCCAATTGTCAAAGCATGGCAACTTTCATTTTTTTTTTTGGGTTTGTTTTTCTTTTCAGATGGCAACTTTAGCTGTAGAAACGTCAGGGCCGGATTGCTTAATGCCACACATGTGGCACTTGTCATTTGGGCTTCAAATAATAATGCTATACCTCTGTACTTCCACATTTGATTATCATTTAAAATCAAAACGAAAAATAATAATCAAAGTACAACTAGGGCCCCCCCCTTTTGTACGGAAGTAAAAAAGTTCTCAAATTTGGTCATATTGTGACATAGGGTCATCTCATCTGGTATATTACCTTAAGTTTTTTTGCAAGATCTCCATGACTTTGTACTGTGGAAGATCTGCTGGCAGCTTCCTGTGCCATGCTAAGCCTCTGAGAAACCTCTGCCTGAATAAAATAATTATTATGATAACTTGGCAGCAACTTTACACAAACATATTTTCATACACAACTATCAAAAGTTGGAACAGTTTTTAGTGCAGCGAAATGCTTCACAGAATACAGCCGATAAACTGGTAATAACAGAACACGAATTACTGCAAAGAATCTGACCCAGTGAGTTGGAAACACACCACCAATAAGAAATACAATAAAGAACTTTAACAAACCTTAAGGGGTGATAAAAACCACTACAGCAAAGTAAACTACATGCTTAGGAAGAAATGTTAAGCAACCCAACAAAAGTTGAAGAACTGTAAAGAACTTCGCAACGTAATTCTTTTTCCAAATGGCTAGCGACAAAAAAATGACAAGTACAAATTGAGAACCTTTCTTTTAAATAAGGTTATTATTGCCGACATTATTTGGAAGGAAACAGAAAAGTAAGAAAGTGAAGACAACATTAATTAAGTCCACACAGTAGAAGAACATACCATGCATCTATCGCAAACTCGGACAAGTGGAGCATTATCTTCAGCTGTCAGAGCAATTCTTCCCTGACTGCATTTATCACAGAAGATTTCACCACAGTTCCTACAATGATGCTGGAAAAGAGAAGAACAAACACATATCAATACATTATAACTTGATTATTCTGGTGATGACATTAAGAGCTGAACAAAGTTACTATATAAATTACCCTGCGATTAAAATGACTGAAATCACCAGCACAAGACTGGCATTTTTTAGCAGCCTCATCTGGAACCTGAAAGTGGAGACACAGTGCAAATTAAGTATACTGCACCCTTTGATGCAAGAATCTAAGAAGAAAAATAATCATAAGATTAACAAGAAATGGTAAAAAAATGTTTCTTCTGAATTCATTACTTCAAACAGTTAAGAGTTTACAGGATCACGAATGCCAAGGAGAGGTTACAACAATGTTCCCAAACTGTACTAAAAATGATAAAATTGAACGAAGTGATATGATAAAATGATTAACCAGTGGTTAGAAAATACATTGTCGTGTAAATGATGTATCAAGATGACAAGTACATGCATGCAGAGGCATAGAGTAACAAATGTATTGAGAAAGTAAGTAAAACGACAAGTGCGTGCATACAGAGGCATAGAGTAACAAATGGACTAATTAGGTAAGAAAAACGAAATGTCCAAACAGTCTTGTGACTACAGTGTAGTAATTGGGTACTGAACAGCTTTATCTTACCCAATGATCTTTCACTTCATCAACAGGTTTGGCAAACATCCAATCAAAACCTTTTTTCTTCTCGTTTGATTGTACTGAGGATTTGCCAGCATCCACAGTTCCTTTGGCTCTTGCATCTTCACCGATCTCCTTAAACTATTTTATAATATTGCAAAAGTAAAAAATGCTTAATCTTTTAAGTAACAAAAATTCTTAATGCAAAATGTAGAATCAAATACAGTGTTAATTATGTAGTTCTAAGCTAATAACATTTCAGCATTCGAACCAATGTGGGCAACACAAATATCAAATACGGAGTATTACATAAAATTTATAACCCTTGCGAGAAAATATATTGCTACAATAGAGTTGGCATAAAATATAGGAGCGATTCAAACACAAAAAGTGTTGTAACCAATCAGATAAAAATATGATAACACAGAACCAAAATTTAGCATGACATTTAACTTCTCAGAATGCAGTCTTTCTTAGTCTCTTAGATGTCTGGACATACTATAAAAAGAGAAAAATTCAAGAGTAAGAACATATTCTATATTTTATTACCTATCTCCAGTCCAAAATATGTCATTTCAGCGCGAAACAGTTCTCAACAAATAACTCTATTAATGATTTTATTGACATTATTGTTGGTTGATCAGCATATATGGGTAAACAATGAAAAAAGAAGAAGACATTAGCTCTTTATTCTACAAGAGTGCACTTAAAGTAGCATGTAAACTGAACAAGAAGAACCAAAGCAACACAATAATATGGATAGCTAAATAAAATAAACTAATTCAGATTCATGTTAGTAATTACAGATATAATTGAAATGTGAAACAGCAACACTGACAAAGAAACGAAAATAATAACATAATGCACTGAGATGAAGAATTTCACTGTTTTTCTCAACATAAATAGGAGGTTACCCGTGAAGGAAGAAAATGCTGAGGTTATAATACCTGGACTGTTGCTGCTGTCACAGTGTCAAGCAAAGTATTGGAAGTGTAGCTGTTTGACTTCAGCCTTATTCGCTTTGGTTCAAAATCTACTGAAGTCTTTGCCCAAATGGCAAACACAGTTGAATCCAAAACCTAAATAAGCACAGTGCTCAACCATTAATTTACTTCTGTGTACTAGTGATGAGAAAATATACACACAATATTCTGAAAAAATGCAGTCCAACATACCTCCCATTTAGTCAGTGTATCAAGGGGATAGATCCTTAAGGTCCTGCTTGTGCTGGGATCAAGCATGCGGATTCCATCCAGACCAATCTACAACAGCATAGTAATCAATAAGTACAGACTTAATGTATCGCAACATCCTCCTTATCATCAATATGGAAGTTGGAACAAGTTAAACCATGGTGTGATATAATTATTTCAGGGTAAAACAGGACACCTAATATGTGTAAACTGATAGCTTATCATTGCTGAAGTTGTACCTGGCAAAGCACATCGGTAGGGCTTCCGGCACCCTCCGGCAGCAGCTTAACCCGAAACTTCTGCGCACCACCACTAGCATCCTCATGGGTTTCTGCTTTTGGAACAGCCCTCGCAATCTTCCCAAAGCTTCCACCCACACCGCCGCCACCACCGCTCTGTGGCTGCTCCGCCCCTCCGGAGGAGAGTCCAATCGACCGGCCGTAGTCATCGAACATCGCGGCCCCTGATCGCGTCGGCGCCGTTCCACGCGCGCCGTACGGCGCGGGGCCACCGTCGCCGGAATAGGCGTACGCGCCCTCGTTCAGGTAATCGTCGTCGCCGCCATACCCGGCGGCGGGCTGCTGGTAGGCTCCTCCGTAGTACGGGGCGTCGTAGGGGAGCGGCGCCGGGGCGTGTTCCTCTGCGGGAGCCGGGTGGGTGGGCTGTGAGTAGCTGTAGTAGGGCGCCGGCGAGGGCTCCGGGGGGTAGGGCGTGGGGTTGTAGGGCGGGTACCCTGCGTACTGGGGCGGCTGCGTGTAGGACGGGGCGGACGGCGGCTGCTGCTCGGGGTAGCCGCCGACGGAATAGGGCGGCGCGGAGGCGTAGCCGCCCGGGATCGGGGGGTCGGCGGCGGCGGCGGCGGGCGGGTGGGGGGTCGGCCCCGGCGGCGCGTACTGGTGGGGGTAGTAGTGGCCCGCGGAGGCGGGGGCGGAGGAGGCGTAGTCGCCGCTGCCGTGCTGCATCGCCGGCGAGGTGGAAGACGGCGACGGCGATTTCCTATCTGTTTTTTTTTTCGGGGAGTCTCTGATCCGATGCGATGCTTGGCGATTGCGTTTGTTTGCGGGGGAAGAAAAGGGGTGAAGAAGGTGGGGATTCGTTCCGGAGGAGGTTGACGCGTTGGTTCTGGAGCGTGTGGGCGCGCGGCGGCCGTTCGATCTTGTCGGCGGGTGCAAGTGGACGGCCGCGATGGTTTCTGAGGTGGTCTCGGGCTCGCCTTTCGCGCGAGTTGTTGTTCGTTTCTTTCTCTTCCGCTCCGACGGCGCGCCCGACACGGCGGGTTACTTGGTGGTGTGGGTATGTGGATCGAGTTGGGCCGTACGTTCCGTCATGGTAAAGGCCCACATCAATTGGATTGGATTTTAAAATTATAATGCTTTAATTAACCTGTTTTTTTAACACGGTACAGCTCAGACACTCACAACACCAGTATACAATCATCTTTATAACGCACACACGCACAACCCTACCCCTATGAGCATATTCGCAATACTGAGCCGGTATATCATTTTGAGATTAACGAAGTCATCACCTCGTTTTCGACGGGAACGTATCCTTCCACTGAAAGCATATCACTGAAAGTCCTGGAATAAATCCAGAAAAATGCGAGCACCATTGTCAAATCTAAAATTGATTTTTTTATGGGCTGAGAATACAACCATTCACCTAACCAATTCAACCACAGGTTGATTCACACTATAATTAACCTGTGAAATTGTGAATTCGGAGAATAACTAATTGACGAGCAATGCTATGGAGCCACCAGAAGAAAAGGTGAAAAGAAAAACTTTAACCATAGAAGAAGCAAATCTGATGTTGTGCACATGAAAATATGTAACTACACGTAAGCAAAAAAGTGAAATGAAAAATAATTGTGATAGATTTCAACCACAATTTAAGGCATTTTTTATTATAATTTCCAGCCATAATTTGGTCCAGTTTTCAAACGTAGATTTTGTTTCAAAAATATGTGAAAAACAGAAAGAAAAAACTATGTCAGATTTCAGCCATAGTTTAATGCAGTTTTCAGTCACAGTTTAGTATTCCCTCCATTTCAAATTACTTAATTAGATAACTTTCATTTTTTTACATGTTTATATAGACATGCACACAAATAAAAATCATCTAATTTGAAACGAAAGGAGTACAATTTTCAGCCATAGTTTTCGCTCGATAAAAATAACAAAGGGAAAATTGTGATATATTCCAGTTTAGGGTGGAAACAGGATCAAACGCAAATCGAATAATGCTCTTAGGATTCAAATTCCATATTTGTAAAACGAATACAGATGTTGTCGAATACGAATTCGAATTAGATGTTACTCAAATATGGATGTGTATCAAATGTTTACTAAAATCATAACAGATACAAATAATAGCAACATATTAATTAAAAATAATAATTCAGTAGCCATGTGGCTAGAAATAATCAACTTGCAACATATACTATGATGAGGACATCCCTACTAATGTTACACCCACATCCTCACCAACTACACATATTGGACCACTTACTAGAGCACGCGCACGTCAACTAAGTTATCAGGTACTTTCGTTTCTTGCGAATCCTTCTAATGTTTATGAACATATGATGCTGCCTAAATTAGATACTTTTGTTTTGCTTATGAATGAAGGACCTAGCATGGACAAGAAGGACGGTCATTGGAGTGGGATCAAGCATGGAGAAGAAGGTGCGCGTGCGGGAAAGGACAATGGAGTTTCCAGTGGTGATTTTTGCACTTTGATACACGAGATGCCACTTCATTATTTTCGTCCAAGGGCAACTATAGGTGCTGCGTCACCTTAATATTGGGTTGGGCCCATGTAATTTCGAAATACTACTTTATAGGCTGTTTTTAGAGTCCGTATGTGTGGGGAAATCGAGTTAGGGTTGTTTTCGGACCCCACCTCCAAGGGGTCACGAAAATCCCCTTTGTTCCCCCATATATACAGCCCTTAGGGCGTCATTTAGACTTGTGTTTTAATTAGATTTAAGTTAGTCATAACAACAACTTCGAGTTCTTCGTTTGTGTCATCCGACCAGGTCAAGACCGCATTGGAACCTCAACTTTCGTCAATCATTCATCTTATATTCGCAATATCCAGATTGCAATTCTTAGTTCTTGCTTGTTCTTTCGATTGTTTGCAGGAATTAGACCTTCGTGGTCAGGTTGATCGTGCATCCGCGGGATCAATAACCTCTCGGAGTTGGTTTAGCGATCGCTAAGGCGCAACGTCTTCGCACGTTCGTAGTCGGGTCGTGAAAGTCGTCTCCACCAAAATCGATCTCCACCATCTCATCGAAACATCGGGACACCTTCGCCTCTATCATACTAAATTAATGATATCCACATTTATGAACACATAATACTATAATGTAAAATAAATTATAAGTTTAATCATATAAAATGTAAAGTTTGACAACTTATCAAGCTTTTATGTTGAATAAATTGGCATATTAGGGCTAGAATTGCTTAAATTAACTTGCGGAAGTTTATTCGTATACGAACATATCCATTTCCATATCTATATTTGTATCAAAATCTTTTATCATATTTGTATTTGTATTTGCAAAATAAATGTGGATATTTTAAATTTCCATTTTCGTTCAGATGCGGATGTTTGGATACAAATAAGCATTCTCTTGAATAAGAATATTTAATATTTCGGATTATCCACTCCACTTTCCACCCTTAGATTTCAGTCATAGTTAATACTGTTTCAGTCATAGATTTCGCACGCAAAAGTTCACTGAAATCTATCAACATGGGATCTAGTTTTAAAGATCTCGAGACGAGGAATACAATGGTAAAAATGGTTCATGATTTGGACGCACGATTCAAGAGATAAATTATTTTGAAAAAAAACATATCTACGGAAAAAAAAGCCAACCTTCCGTCCTCACACGCGGGATGAGAAAAACGCTCAAAACTCTCTAGTTGCAACATGTGCATTACACCACTTGTCAACACCGAATAAAATGTGACCTTTATCTCAAATCGACCTTCAATGCACTTTCATTCTTTGTTGGTTAATTTACGGTGATGAATTGTGATTCCTAGGTAACAAAATGGTAGGGACCTCATATCACAATCGAAAGATTGTCTATAATTATCTTCATCTTGATCCTCTTTGGCTCGCCCAAAGCAGAACAATTCGCTCTTATGGAAGTTTGTTCTCAAACCAAACAGTTCTTCAAAGGGACATAAAAGCGCTTTCATATTTCTCATTTTTGCCATATCATGTTTCATGAAAATAATTGTATCATCTACGTATTATAGTACACCTCTCCATGTACGAGATGAGGGATGGGCCCACCTACCTGCTCGTCCTCTTTGGCTCTACCAATGAAAAATGTCAACATTTCAGCCACAACATTAAACAAGACATCGGATGCTTCTCTTTTTAGCTAATACAATCCACCTTTGTCGAAAAAATAATTCAATCTGCAGGAATACTCGAATAAAACAATGGGAAAAATAAAATGTCATCATGAATCATAAAGGCCTCCTCATTGAGATAGAACAGTCTAGCCCGAAAGAGCCGTATCTTCTTCTACATATTAAGAAAAATATTTGGATTATGATGGACCAGTTGGAGATAAGTTATCTGAAGCTCGAACTACATGAAATTATTCACAAGTGAACAAACTACATATCTCTGTCAGGGAAGACGGAAGCAGAACTCTCAGGACTAAACGGTCATCACCTAGAGGTTTCCTTCAAATTCTATCATCTTCAGTTGGTCATGTGAAGGACAACGACTGATCACACACGGTAGTGATCCATGAGCCCATTGGCACCACACGGCAACTGACACTTGTCAAACTAAGCTTAATCACTTGCGCTACATCCAACCTGATTTCTTGTATTTAAGGCAAGCATTGCACATGATTTAGCAAAGCAAATTAGACTAGCAACTAAAAGGAAGAGCGAGAGCTTACTGTCATTCGCATGGCGAACCCGATCATGGCTTCTATGGCTCTGAAACCATCTCCATGGCTATTTTCTGGGCACTCACGGCCCCAGGGCATCCAGCCTTCAGCACGATCATCATCTTTCAGAGTAATGTCCAAAAAGGCAAAGAAAGTTCAGACTTCTCAGCCTTTCGGTCAGTACATGCCATTAAATCCACCTTTTGTCATACTGAATTTCTTCAAGTTAAAAAAGAGGAACTATTACAGGCCTATTCGATATCACTGTTTGAGTATATCTTATAAAAGCTGTGAAATTTAGGGCCCGGTGGAGGATTGGAATTGAAAGATGGTGTCGATGCATCTGGAAGGCCAGTCAAGGTTAGTTTTCAGGCTGAAGAAACGTGTTCTATTTCTAAAAAAGTATCAGTATCCATCTTCCATCACTCAATATTGCACATTTTTATCAGGGAAAGGGCGTCTACCAGTTTGTCAGCAAGTACGGAGCAAATGTTGATGGGTACAGGTAAAACATTCACCTCAATCCAGTAATTAACAAACATCGCTTATTTTTAATTTTAATGATAAACCAAAGAACTAAATACAAAATCCAGCTCTACTGCTCAGAAATTAAATGATAAAAAGGTTAAAGAAAAGGCCTACCTGCGGGACTGGCAGGAAGAAACAGTGAAAATAATAGCAAATTCATCTACTGCCCTCATTTTTCATGACAAAAATGATATTCGCGATGTCTTTATTGTAGCCCAATATATGACCCAGAAGAATGGTCTCCAAGTGGTGACTACTATGCTGGAGGCAAGCACACACTACCATCCGCAAACAACAATCTTCAGTTGCCCCTTCTCTTTGGGAAAGATATAACATTCATGCCTTGATTTATGCAGGAAAGACTGGGTTGTTGCTCTGGGTGGTTACTCTTGCTGGAATTCTGCTGGGTGGTGCCCTTCTTGTTTACAATACTAGTGCTTTGGCTTCTTGAAGCCTGGTATAGCAAATAAAATAATGTGCCATGCAAGGATTTACATCATCTAGAGTAGATATTCGGCCACCTGTATCCCTAAATTTTATTACCAAAAGCGATAAGTTTTCCGACATGCAAATAAGAGTCTCATATGTTGTGCAGTCGATGTAACTGAGACTAAATAATCAGCATAATGTTATGGCATCAGCTAACATGGCAGTGGATATGAGTGCACAGAGTCAGACTGAAACAAAATAGCTCAACAAGACACGATATATGGGACAGTTCACGGGAAATTGTTCAATTTGCTTTTCTCTTAGTGCATATCGAACTAATGCTCTGTATAGCATTCGGTTACAGTGTGTTACAAAGCATCAATCGAATTGACATCATAAAACATTTTTTTGCACTAGCGAAAAAACCCCAAATGATTCTTGCTCTACTGTACCAAAAGAATTTCAGTATATTGTAGGGACCGACATATGGTGTTACGGCACTACAAGTGGCATGCACCTAAGCATGTTTGTTAACTGGATACTCACCCTATTCAGTTGTTTGAAATCCCTGATTTCGAAAGTCCTTCTGTATCATGGCAAGTCAATCTTGACATCAGCAGCTTGCCCATTTGAATCGTGAGAGTCTGGATGAGTGGATTCCTCAACTTCTTCGATGCACATTACGCCCATAGGTACATCCGAAGGCTTCAGTTTAGGGTCCGAACAACCATCAGCATTTGCGCTTTGCAGATGACCTTGGTGCAACTGCAAAGCACTTTCTAGGTGGCAGAGGACCTGGCCCATTGAAGGCCGATTCACCCCCTCATCTGCGAGACATTTTTCTCCTATCTCGCTGAATTTCTTAATGGACTCTAGTGTGTAATTTCCATCCAGTCGAAGGTCGATTATGGTCTCAAGTAACTTGTGCCTTTGCCGGTTGAGAGCCCAGTCAGCAAGGTTTATCTGGTCTCTTGGCAGGGTTGGATTTATGACTGGCCGAGCACACAGCACTTCAAACAGCACGACACCAAAAGAGTACACATCTGAACTTGACGTTAACTGCTGTCGCCTATAGTACTCTGGATCGAGGTAACCGAAACTTCCTTTCACAGCAGTGCTAACATGAGTATGATCTAAAGTTGGACCATCTTTTGAGATGCCAAAATCTGCCATCTTTGCGACAAAGTTGTCATCTAACAAAATGTTGGTAGTCTTGACATCCCTGTGAATTATACCCCTGTCAAGTCCAGTGTGAAGGTAGTGAAGCCCTCGTGCTGCACCGATACATATTTCGAGCCTTTGCTTCCATGTAAGAGCAGGAAGGTCACTTCCATAAAGATGGCTCCTTAATGTGCCATTTGCCATGTGCTCATAAACTAAGACCATCTCGTTTTGCTCATCACAATAGCCAATCAAGGGCACAAGGTGCCGGTGCCGCAACCTTGAGAGCATGTCGATCTCAGTTTCAAATTCCTTCAAACCCTGACCTTGGTGAGATTCTCTGTGCCCCCTCTTAATTGCCACCTGAGTACCATCCTCCATTTTACCCTTGTAGACCTTGCCAAAACCTCCAACCCCAATCACCAAGGACTCATCAAAGTTCAGGGTGCCTGTTCTGATTTCTTCAATGGTGAACCGCCTGCCAAATGCCCCAGCTGTACGAAGAGTTGGAGTATGGGTATGAGCAGCACCATGGAGATTGTCCTTGGTTTTGTTAGCTGAACTAATTTTCTTCCGTCGCAGATTGAAACAGAAATAAATAGCACCAACAATTGCGATAAAAATTATCAGACCGGAAGCAGCACCAATTAGCACCCACTTGGGGCTCTGTTTCGGTTTCCTTACGCCACCACTGATGCCCTCAATCCTGACGGTTGGATGGGCAAGATTTCCATCCCGGCTGACCTTAAAGATCTCCATGCCATTCAGGAGAGCATCCGCAGCCGCGGAACCTGATGAAGACTCAGACCCCAGCTGAACCCAAAGAGTGTCCATCTGCGGTGAGGCAACATCAAGGAAGTCTTCATAAAAAGCCTTGTTCTTCCCCCCAGCCTTCGCAAACACATCATAGCCCTCTGCAGCAGTCTTGTTGTTTATGTAAATCTTGAACTTGCGTTGCTCAGCCTTGTCATACTGCAGCTCACAGAAATGCAGCCGGACCAAGTAATCAAAGTCAGGGTCAATATTAAAGCTCCATGACACATTGAACTTCTTTTCCAGGACTGAACTCTCTCTTGGTACCCTTGCAGATTCATATAGCCTCAAAGGAGCTAATGTGGAATCATCAGCAGACACATAACTTATGTTGGAAGAATTGGAGATGGTACGTGCAGCATTCAGGGAGAATATGAAATGCAAATCTGAATCCCACTTCCTCCACAATCCTAGATCCTCTTTCCTCCCTAGTATAGATTCGCATCCCACACATAACCTGTACATTGTCTCGACCCCACCGCCGCCGAGGCTAAAAGGGCCTTTCAACCCATGACCCCCCACCTTGTTAACTGAATCAAAAATTGAGCTGCTAGAGACGGGTAGAACCTCCATGGCATTGACGAAGGCGAACGATCCTTCGTCAGGAGTGAACTCAATACTCATTTTACCAGAAGTGACATTGAGAAGGTACTCCTTGACTATGACGTTGCTGGTTGAATTGATCTGAGAATCCCTCCGAGAAATCTCCCCATGGACACTGAACTTGGAGAGCAGCTTCAGGCCATTTGCCGCGACACTGAAGATGGGCTCCTGGGCACTGAGATTGGTGAACAGCTGACTGAGATGGAGCCGGAGGAAGTAGCTCCCGGCGGCGACGGGGAGGTTGTAACTCGAGGACGCGTTGAAGACACGGGCGGTCTTGTACAAATCTCCATACGGCTCTTCTTCTACATCAACTCCCGGAGCCGCCGCCGAGGCGACGGTCCCGGGGAAGCTGGGTGTGAAGTTCTTGAAGGGCGGAGAATCCCCAACCCATGTCCTGGAATCGACATTGGTGGTGGAATCTGAGCCGCAGTTGATCAGCATGGGTTGGGGCTGCGCTCGCGCATTCCCCGGGATCAAGAACACCACCAGTATCAACAGCAAATCCGCCCAAGGTTTCATCTTTCTCCTGGACGGCGACGATCCTTCCGCCGCAATTTCAGGCGGATAAACCCTACTCGCGAGACCACTTTTATTTTATTTTGGTTATCCTCCTCGGTCCACAAATCGTAACCTGCGAGCGCCAAGCAGAACTGCATTGGTTATAAGAGTGAGGGAGCAACCAGAAGCAGAGAATGAAGGGAAGAAACTTCGGATTCTTGGTTCCACTGACCTGAGGAGTCTTCTGCTCTTGCTCGATCTGGAGACCTCTCTCTCCCTCTCCTCCAAGAAATCGAGAGCGCCGCCGGAAGAGGATGCAGATAGAAAGCTCCGAGCCAAGAAAGAGCAACAAATGGCAAGCCGTCCTGCTTAAGCTAATGGCTTGGGAGGGGAGGGAGAGAGGGAAGAGGGCCAAAACAAAACGATTGCCGCTAATAGCAGGAGTATAATAGTTGGGCAGTCAGGCGCAGGCCTGCAGCTGATTGATTGGTTAATGTAATCTCGGGTTGCAGGAGCGCAAGGAGACACGGTCACCCGGACTATCTGCTCTCAGGGGAAGATGAGATTGCGATTCTTGTGTGGATTTGGCTCCCACATGAGGTGTCGGGCTGTTTGAAACTCAGCTGGCCTGATGCAGTGCACTGGCATCAGCCATCAGATCAGCCTAAGCTAGCTGGGATCCATATGTAAAGTGGGAATATGAGGAGTACAAACTAAAAGCAAACGCGTTCTTTGCCGTGCCGCTTTTATCATTTGTGTTGTGTATGAAGCTTTATTTTATTTTATTGTTCTAAGACATTCGATAAACCAATAAGGACATCTCCAACCCGAATTCTCAAATCTTTCCCATCCATTCGAACCAGTTTTAGCATCCAATATGATTTTGTATTGGTTCGTGGGCTAGTTTGCATGTCCATTTTTTCGCAAATCTGATCCAAATCAAAAGAGTTTTACGGGAGTTCGGATCGTCGAAACACTCTCTTTCGACAACCTGGCCGCACCCAAAAGCCCTCGCGCCAGAAATCCTCCCCACATTCATGGAGGTCGCTGACATTGGATGTCGATCGAGTGCATGTGCGACCAACCGTTATAATTGGCATTGATGCCCAACCAATGACGACGTGACCGTTCACTGAAGGCACGTACGGCTCGTCCTTCGAGCGCCTCGTCTTCGCAATTGTTCAATTTCGAACAGATGGGACGACTACCCGTCAGTCACCTGTCGTCATTAAACCAACACGGCGATCGAGAAATCCACTCTAACGCCCCACATTCAAACCGGCTCCTCTACTCCCCTATCCGGCACCGTCTATTTAAATGGACCCTCGCAAAACCGTGGAACACACCACACACACCAGTTCCCTTTTTTTTCTTCCTCCACCTCCATTGCTCCTACGCTCCCCTAGCCATTGCGTCGAGCTCTAGGTTCTTGTGGGATAGAGGCTGGTATGCCAACCGAGTAACATCGATTGTAGATAACAGTTTTCCTCAACAAGCAGGGTGTAGCGGCTGCCCGAGCGGCCATTACGAGCATCATCTCTCTTCATGGGAGGGTTGCGTGTCGGCTTGTATCCCATAAAGGCCATCACTTCTGACCTGCCAAACATGGCAGACACATTGCCGACCAAGCCGCTAGGCCGGGAGGTGGAGGGTGGTCTCCTGCTCCATCACTGACCGGCGCTCCCCTTGTAAATCATATGAGTATGAGGACTGAGTGGAGTGTCGTTGGTGCAGCCGATTGTCCTGCCTCGCTGGCTGTCAGCTGAACTGAAGCTTTCATCGACGGGAGCCTCGGAGCTAGCGAAAAACAAGGACGACCCATCTGATCACTGATGTTGTTTTAGACTAGACTAAACTCATGTATTTTGTCCAGTTTGCATGAAATGCGTCCGGTTTATGTAAATTGTGATCAAGTTTGAATGAAATATGTCTAGATCGTTCCAAATTTGTGTGTGGTTTTAACGTATTTCTGTTGAATTTCTTGCAGACGCACGCGATTAGGGTTGGATGCCCGACTCCTGCATTAGTGACCGCGCCCTGTCCGTGAACAAATGTGGCGTCCATTTTAGGGGTAACATTGATGATGCCCTAATATGATAGTACAACCCATGTTGTATTGGTAACTTCATTATATAATATATAATAAATAATATCATTTTGCAGTCACATACCAAAAAAATATTTGCACAAAACAGAACAATAAACAAAATGAAATAGCTTGAAAAAAATCAATGATTGTGCATTGATTACCAATCCTAACACACATAGTATGCTTTCCATCAAAACATACTGTTTATCACCTGGAAAAATTATATATCAAAGCTATCTTAACATCAGCCACATACTGGCATACTACCTCGCAGAGTCAGGAGCATTTCAAATGTGAATCTCAAGTAAACCTAATATAGCACATACAGTTTACAAAATAAAGAGACCAATCTAAGATATTGAATAAAGAAAACATCAAATCATAGCTTAGACTCGCAAAAACAAACATATTGTGAGGATTCATACAAAAAAATCAAGCTTTTAAAAATAATGCAAAAAAGGAAGTTTAGTGATATGATATAGAGAATGAAGTACGAGTATTTTTCAAGGTACTAGATCGCATGTAGCGCCATGGCGTGGAAGAAGCACTTGAATCAAGAACTAACAAGGATTTTTTGTGTGTCATTTATACTCTTGAGTTAAATCTTGCATCAGCATGTCAAAACCGCATTGCAAGAAGTTGGTGCAATTGATGCTTAGATAGATGCAAACATTGTATGCACATTTTGGTAATAACCTACTCATTTTAAAAACATTGGTTTAATCTATATTCGACTGTATGGCATTTGGTTTGAACTTAGTTTTCATGTGGCCCATGTACACCCATGTTATTTGACCTCTTTATTGTAGAATACAAAGAGGTTGGGGTTCTCTTTTTTCCCCTGCCTCACTAGCAAGTCTCTCTCATTGCTCGTTTCATGTTGTTCTTAAAGGTTTCACCATCCTTGCCACCGACTCCTCTATATGGTACGCACTGACGATTTTGATCTCGATAACACCTCCTCATCGTCGGCTCATGCATGTGCCTGCTAGATTTGTCTCTTGTTTCATTTTATCACATGCTTCTAAGCCTCCGTTCTCTGGATTTGATGTCTTATTTGTTTCCTTATGGATTTTTGTGAAGTAGGATGTGGTGTTCCTCTTCTCAGATGAAGCAGATTTGTTCTAAAAGTATGAGAAATCACACACACACACACACACACACACACACACACACATATACACGTATTTTCTATAGATGTGATTTTGTTGCTAGTTAGTATCATTGTGGTGGCTAGAAGGGTTGATTCACTGAAGAGAAGCGTATGAGAAGCATTATAATGGGCTTTGCACTTGTATTTTTAGTAATCCCATGGGCTGGTGGTAGATTTGCTATGGAAACAATAAACGATGGTGGTAAAATTGTTGCTATTTCTTATGCATTTTATTGGTTCTATCTTTTTGCAGTAAGCAAGCATAACCATTTCTTGTCCATTGATATTAGGATCCAACAAAAACTTTGGAATGAGAGGGGCAAGAATGGACGATCCAATCCTCGTTATGGACGATGAAGGTATTTTTGTTAACATCAAACCATAGCCATTTAGACAGCGGTAGTGTCATTGATCTCATGTCCATTGAATCCTGTAGGTGGTCATCGTCAGTCAGGAAAGCATAAAGCTTGGTTGGAATGCAATGGTCATTGACGTTGCGCTAGATACATGATCATGGGCAAGATTTGCAGTTTTGCTAAACCTCACAATTCATACATCAAACTAATCTCTTATCTTGGATGTGCATAATCTCAGGAAAGGGTGTTTTCTTATTTTGAATCTGGGTGCGTGTATGTAGAGAAGCTGGATAGGGTGCAAAATTAATCGTCTAAAGAGAAATCTTAGGTGCATGAAGGCCACTATGAAGCACTATGTGTGTGAAATGAAGAAAACCTTCGTGACTCTTGGAAAAAGAGTCATGAGTGTTTCATATATGTTGCATCATGTGTGCTAATTTTCTTTTGCAGTAGGAAATCTAACTGCAGTCTATAAATGATTGCAGTATTTTACTGTTGAGTTCACCAAATAGTATCTCATGGAGTACATCTCTTCACCAATTAATAAAATGTGAATCAAACTTTCGCCTAGAGGTGTCAAAGATGAGGCGCATTTTATGAAGGATAGGATAAGAGAGGCATCATCATAATCAATTGGCCTCGGTTTTTTCAGTTGACAAGACCTCAGAAGGTCACATTCGTAATTTTTCAATTCACACTCAAGAATGAAAACTATCGCTGACTGTTCATAGGTTTTAACCAGTCTGCTATGTGAATGTCATTCATGTTTTGTACTTTGGGCACTGCCTTGTTGATAGCCTAATATATCATGTTTGATGACAGGTCTTCTAGCGTATCAAGCGGTCTTCCATGGTATCAAGCGAGGAAGAGAACGGAAAGATGTCATATCTACTTATTTGATGTAATGGCAGACCATGTGTTAGTTTTATTATCCTCTTTTGGTTTTTGTAAAGTTTGTGTTGAACCTTGTAAGACTATTATCTTTGGGAACCATTATACTGGTCTATGTTATATGGGAAATGCATTGCAGTCGACATGCCAATGACGTAGGCCTTCCTTGTGGATTTGGTGCATTGATCACATAATAATATAGAGTATCAAACAACTGTTCACATAATCAGTACATTGCAGTTAAGCTAATACATGGTTAGGTAAAATTTACTGGAATCACTAGCCTGTCTTTCATGCCATGGCTAGCCCTTCGGTTTGATCACTCGATGCTATGACTGATGCTGCATGGCTTTCCGAATAGTCCCCTTCTTGACATTATTTGTTTGTTGTTCCTGTGTATGATGTTCTCCTGGTCAGACCACGGACAGGTGCATTGCAAGGCATATATATACTCAAAATTCTAAAATCTTACCTCGTAGTTTCCTTCTCCTGAGATTCTGGGTTGTGTGTTTCATTGTGACCTTGAAAATGGTTCTGAAATGGCAAAATTTCTAGATTTTAGAATGTACACTTAGGATTGTTTGACCAAGCATGTGAAGGATACCTTAGTGGAGGGTCCGCCTGGTATTGTGGGTGTCAGAGAGATGCTAGGGTGAGTATCTTCACCAAATTTAATAAACTTTGGATAAGGTTGTGATGTACTTGTTGTACAAGTCAAATTTCTGAATAGAAACTTGTTTTGGAGATGCACTCATTTGGGAGGGGTACTGAGTGGCTAATGAGCACTCCTAGGGTGCATAAAATTTATGAGAATTATTTGGAAATTTTCAAAGATAATAAAATATAGGCCACTTCACAACCTATGTATTTGTGGCTATATTACTGTATATATAAAATAAAAGAATTTGTAGCTAGGATCAAAGTGTTGATGAGGAAAGGTAGGATTGGTCAAGTTGGAGGAGTTGATGGGATCATCTCTAAGAGAAATAAATACCTTCTAGGGTCAACTCCAAAAGAAGTAGTTCCGATAAGATCCAAACAAACTCTGAAGAAAACCTCAAAAATAAAAAGATTCAAAAAACCAGGGTGTTACACAAATAAAATAGTTACAATATGAAAATTCTTTGTCTTGTCATGGAGAACAAGTTTGATTTTTGAGCCATCTTCATCTGAGCTAATTTCGTAGGTCAAAATTATAGCGCTCGTGGTGCTCGTGGTCCAAGATATGTATATTATGCCCCTACAAAGACTTCAAATAAAATAAATCTTCAACACAAAAAATCTTCGTGTTGTCGAGTCAAATAATTTTGATGTTTGGTTCATCTTCATCTGAACTCGTATGAAGGATCAAAATAATGCTCTAAGTACTGGTGTTTGGGATTCTACAGACAAAGCAGTCCGATCCACCACGATAATAATAGGATGCTCGATGACAGACATCCAGACGCCTGTGTCTGATACATGGTGGTAGTTAGTTGGACATGTCTTGTCAAGACGAACAAGTTTATGTTTGAATTATTTTAATCCGAGGTCATAAATGGCTTCTGAGTCCCAAAAAAAACCACTGTTTCAGGATCTACGTGTAATCTAAATTCGATTGGTTATAAAAGGATTTGGACGGGATTGGAATATTTTTTTATACGAAAGAATTCAACCACCTCATACATAGATGAAAGTTGATGGTCGATTGAACAACACACAATCAACAAACACATCTACAATTCTGTTCATCTACTCTTGTCTCTTCCACGATTTTGCGTCCTCATTCTTCATGTTGGAGAGCAGCGAGTCTCGGGGCTCTAGGAGCGATCAAGTCAACCTATGCCAGTCCATAGCCGTTGTGTGTGCTGGGATCTCTTGCGGGTGTGTGTGAGGGGTTTATAGGTTTAAAAAAAGGACGCGCCTAGGTGGCGCCCGGGAGCCCCCAGGTCCAACCGAGCGGCCCTTCCAAATATGGAAGGGTCCACATCCCGCGTTTGTTTCCTAGCCGAAAACGGAAAGTCACTGCCCCCCGACCCACCTCTCCTGGACCCGCGCGCCCCTCCCACCTGGTCCGCGCGTGAGGACCATGCTAGAAGCTCCCCCCGGTCCTGCACGTGGTCCCTTCTCTCCCTCCTCTTCTTCATTCTCCTTCCTTCAACCCTGCACAGATCTGAAGCAATGGCCGACGGCTGCTGAACAGCGCACGCCCCCTCCCCCCCACTCTCTCTCCTATCAAGGTATTCTCCCCTCTCACCTTACCCTCTCTTCCTCTCCTTACAGATCCAGGGCAGATCTGCCATGACCTAGTTCAATTTTTGTCCTCTCTTGTTACATGTAGAGATACTTGGTGAAGTTGTTTTTTGAGCAACCCATGCTCTCCTCTCTTCTTTGAACCCATGCACTCAACCCTCTCTCCATCTCATGTGATGAGTAACACAAAAAAGAGGAGTTGCTCAAAAAACTTGTTACATGAAGCAACTTTGGCAAGATCCTGTTTTTTGGGCAACTTGTATTGAATATAGCTAACAACTATGTGTGTTAATTGTGCAAATTGCAATGAATAACCCCTAGAAAACTATGAAACTATGTGTGCTAATTGTGCAACTTGCAGTGCAAAAACCTAGCAACTATGTGTACTATTTGGGCAACTACCAATGACCATACCCTAGGAAGTCTATCAACTAGTTTTTTGAGCAACCCATGCCCTCCTCTCTTATTTTAATCCATGCACTCAACCCTCTCTCCATCTCATATGGTGAGTAAACAAAAAATAAGAATTGCTCAAATAACTTGTTACATGAAGCAACTTTGGGAAACTAGGAAGTCAACCAAGTTGCTATTTTTTGGGCAACTTGCATTGAATATAGCTAACAACTATGTGTACTAATTGTGCAATTTGCAATAAATAACCCCTAGCAACTATGTCTACTGTTTTGGCAACTGGTAGTACTTAAACCTAGCAACTGTGTCTACTGTTTGAGCAACTTGCAGTGCAAATTCCTAGCAACTCTATCTACTGTTTGAGCAACTACCAATGAATATACCTAGCAAGTCTAACAACTTGTTTTTTGAGCAAACCCATGCCCCTCCTTGCACTTTACTGTTATTTGGGCAACTTGCGTTGCAATGAAAAAAGCTAGCAACTGTGTGTGCTGTTTTGGGCAACTACCAATGCATAAATCCTAGCAACTGCGTGAGCTATTTTTAGGCAACTTGCAATATATAAAATATAGCAATTGCAGCAACTTCCTGTACTATTTTTGGTCAACTGCAGTGCATAAACCTGGCAACTCTATGAGATATTTGGACAGCTTCCATTGACTATACGTAGGAAGCCTTTCTACAGTTTTGGGCAACTTGCAGTAAACAAGCCTGGCCACTCTTACTAATTTGGACAAGTTCCTATGACTAAACCTACTAAATATTTGTAGTTGCACAAAACACCAGTTTGTGAATTTTCGAAAACTGGTGTATCCTGGCAACTACAAAAGTGAATAAATAAGAAAAAAAACTCCCAAATTGTTGAAAATACATTTTTGAGCAACTACTATAATCAACTTGGGCAATCAACAAAAAATATTTGATCTGATATCCACGTAAGAACGATATAAAAAATTAGCGTGGGACACAACAAAAGACATCATTTGAAACGAACGAGAAACCTGATTAAAGATGGTGCGAGCTGAGCAAATCGTAGTCACAGTAGTACATCAAACTTTTTTCGACTGATTAAATTTTTACAGCTGGAAAACTTAGCTAAATAACAAGTTCTCTAGACTATTTTTGGATAAAAGATGAAAAGCTTCTGCATCAAACTTCTACCAACGATTCTTTTTATCCGCTTCTCCTTTTGCTGATAAGCCTGCATAGAATTTCAGAAAAACATTTAGAAAAGTAATTCATACTTAAACTTGGTAGAAAAAGCGATTCATACTTAAACAAGGTATCTAGACTATGTTTGTGCTTGAACTTGAAGAGTTACACATACAAATGAAAATAATTCATACTTAAAATATGGAAAATAAATAGGAAAAAGGAAAATACAACTTTTTCATTGAAGTTGCTTGGGTTTGGCTATAAAAGTTGCTTGCAGAAAGTATTAAGATTGATTTGTTTGAGCAACTACCAATGACTATACCTAGCAAGTCTAACAACTTGTTTTTTGAGAAAACCCATGCCCCTACTTGCACTTTGCTGTTATTTGGGAAACTTGCATTGCAATGAATAAAGCTAGCAACTGTGTGTGATGTTTTGGGCAACTAGAAATTAATAAATCCTAGCAACTGGGTGAACTATTTTATACAACTTAAAAAGGAGAATACAAATTTTCATTGAAGTTGCCTGGGTTTGGCTATAAAAGTTGCTTGCAGAAAGTATTAAGATTGATTTGTTTTAATCTATACCTACGATTTTCTGCAGGTTGTATACATCTAGAAAAAACTTGCACAAATCTGAGAAACAGAGGGATAGATATGTTGGACTTGAACGAAGAACCGCTCGATGTGGAATCCATCAATACTTCTGCTGAGTTGGGTGGACAATTTTTAAATACAATCAATTTGCCGCAGAGTGTCAATCTGGATGAATGTGTTGGTGAATCTACTCCTCCTAGGTTTGCTAATAAGAAAAATGAAAGTCACTCCCTCCAAGATGTTCCTCCTCCTACTGCTGTCCCAGCTGCTCCAGCAATTGCCGTGGTTGCTGAGGCGGAAGACATTCAAGATGAGGAAGCTTTGTCGCAGCCGGATGAGCCTTGTGTTGGAATGATATTTGACACTTTGTTAATTGCAAAACAACACTACAATGCTTACGCATTAAGGAAAGGATTTTCAACCAAGTGAAATACGTCGCGTAAGTCTGCCTTGACTGGAGAGCTTGAGAAGCAAAAAAAATTCTGCAACAAGTTCCGCAAACCAAAAGGAGATGCTGGAAGTTCAGAAGTGGTGGTCTCGGGCAAGGGCAAGAAACCTGCTCCCCCAACCTCATCTGATCAAGATGATGATGAGGAGGAGGATGAACTTGTTTGTAAGAAGAAGAAACGAAGGCGAGAGACTCTCAATACAAACAAATTGTCGAGCTAAGATGGTGGTGAAACTAATAGATGATAGATGGGAGGTGATTCACTTTAATTCAGAGCACAGTCATCCGTTGGTTCAGAAACCATCACTCACAAAGTACCTTCGTTCGCACCAAGGTATCCCTGCTGAGGAGAAGAAGTTCTTGACTCACCTATACGACTGTAACTTAACAGCAGGCACACATGCTCCTAGGCATACAATCCCTCTCACCAACCCCGCGTGATGTTAAGTTTTCTGGTTGTGTTTTCTGGGCAACTAGTGTGTAAAAACTGGCAACTCTGTTGTGTTTCATTGGCAACTTCTGCAAGAGAAACTGGCAACTCTGATTGTTTTTTTACTGGAAAAAATAAAGCAACTACTTCAATGGAAAACTTGCAACTGGCATATAATTTGTAGGCAACTACCGCAAATACTCGTGTGCAAGTCCACCCCCGTGCTTTCATAACAAAAAAGAACTTCCACCCAACTGTGACCTGCGTAAATTGATGTGTTCCATTATGTTTCGCAGGTCAAATGATGATGGTGATGTCGTCGTACTACGGTACGGAGTTGGTTGTCCCGTACACAGCGAAGACCATAAGCAACCACTGTGCGACGCTGAATGCAGATTTTAAAGATTGTGATATGGACGAGACCTTGAACTACTTTTGGAAGCTGAAAGACGCGGATCCAAACTTCTTATTTAGATGCAAGATGGATGCGGAGGGCAGATGTGAAAACTTATTCTTGATTGATGGTGCAGCGCACAAAGATTATGCGGAGGCTTACCACGACTGCGTCTTGTTTGATGCCACGTACCTCACCAATATGTACAACATGCCTTTTGCGCCTTTTATCGGCATCAATAGGCACGGGCAATCATTCATGCTTGGTTGTGGATTTGTGCATCAAGAGTTGGCGACTAGCTATGATTGGTTGTTTGGTGCTTTCTTGGAGGCAATGCATGGAAAGGCGCCGGATAACATCATCACGGATCAGGATGGGGCTATGGCTGTTTCAATAGGCAGAATGTTTCCGACGATGACTCACCGGTGTTGCCGGTGGCATATCATGAAGAAGGCGCATGAGAAACTTGGCTCCATGTTGGCAAGGAACCTGGGTCTGGCCGAGGACTTCAATGAGTGTATTGACTTCAGCTTCACCCCCACTGAGTTTGAAAGGAAATGGGTTTCACTTATGCTCAAGTATGAGGCTCTTGGGCTTTCTAATACCCACTTTGATAAGCTATTTGATGACCGGGCTACATGGGTGCCATGCTACTTCAAGTTCAGATTCTTCCCGTTCCTCCAGTCAACACAGCGCAGCGAGGGGTTCAATGCTGTCTTGAAACGCTATGTGAACCCTCACAAGTCGCTCCTCAACTTTGTGAAGCAGTATGAGAAGATCCAAATTCACATACTTGTCAAGGAAGGGGGGAATGACTACCGTACAGATCACTTGGAGACGCAAACATTGTCACGGTTCCCCGTTGAGAGGCACGCATACAAGGTGTACACCAGGAACATCTACTTGAGGTTCAGGGAAGAGTTTGAGATGATTGGTATGTACAATGTTCGACCTGTTGGTGAGAACATGTTTGACCTAGTGCCCAACACGGAGTGCATCTGGTAGTATGGGAGAAGGAAATATCTGGTCACTGTAATGCCAGTTGCGGGACAATATGATTGCGAGTGTTGCAAGTGGTACCGGGATGGGTTGCTTTGCTGCCACATTCTAAAAGTTTTGAGACACATTGGGGTTGATGAGATACCGGAGCATTACGTAAAGCGTCGATGGACGCAGAATGCTATTGCCGACGCGTCGCTGCGGCCTAACATACCTGTAGCTCCTACCATGCCCGCTGAGTCGCAAAATCAGGTGAGGCAAGTTAACATGAACATGGATTTTGCAAAGCTAGCTAAGATGGCTATGACTTCGGATGAGGCAACTGTTATAGTACAGAGGCATATTCGCACTGTGAAAACTGAGGTGTCCCAACTACACAAGACAAGGAAGAAGAAGATGAAAGCAGCTCGAGCAGCGGAAGCGTCAAATCCTTTGGGCCCTGGTGGTTCTGGACCACCTCCTAACTCTCCAGCACCAAGGGACCGGCCGAGGACAGTAACAAAAGGCCGGTCCCGCACAAAGCGTTATAAATCAGCGCTGGAACTTCAACCAAAGAAGAAGAACAAGTGTGGCGTTTGTGGCTCTATTGAGCACAATGCCGCTTCATGCAAGGTCAAGCTGGCTTGATGAAAAAAGGACACCAAATAGAAGATCCACCCATCCTATGTCCCATCACTGCTGTTTTATATTTATTTCTGAGCAACTTCTGTGTTAATTTTGAGCAACTTTATGTGTAAAAACTGAGCAACTATGTGCCAGTGTCTTTTTCTTTCCCCCCTTGTATGGCATGACAACAAATGAACCCTACCCCACACTCCCCTACCCACAACCATGGTTTTGATGCAGGGATTTGGAAAAAAGTACACATTTGTGTTGCAACAACTATTGTGTTAATTTTGAGCAACTTTATGTGTAAAAACTGAGCAACTGTGTGCTAGTGTCTTTTGCTTTTCCCCCTTGTATGGCATGACAACATTGAACACTACCTCACACTCCCCTACCCACAACCATGGTTTTCATGCAGGGGTTGGGAATAAAAGTACACATTTGTGTTGCAGCAACTACTGTGTTAATTTTGAGCAACTTTATATGTTAAAACTGAGCAACTGTGTGCAAATGTCTTTTACTTTATTGACATTTTGTGTGGGATTGGAGTAGCTTCAATAAATAGATAATAGATAGCTACAAGATTAAAAAAGTACCTGATCAATACTTCTTCACGGCTAAAACGTCTTTCCACTTCACCTTGTTTAGCCTGCTTGTCACCATTGAGTAAGTTATAAGCTTCCTTATGTTTGCGATGTCAGACTAGCCGTAGTTAGGTAAGCACTTTCCATCCCAGAGAACTGCGTTCATCAATGTGAATATGCCGCAGTCGCACCTGCATGAGTATTTTTAGGCGACGTGCAAACTGGTTAGTTTTTATATACAGAATTTAGTCAACTAATAATATTGAACCCACATCAAACACAATTTCAGTTGCCAAAAACCCAGAAAAAAATATATTAAACAACTACATCTTAGACAACTGCAACTATAAATTCCAGCAACTCTATCAATAAATTTGGGAAAACTAATGTTTTTTATGTGCAGAAAAGAAAAAGCTTACGTTGTGATCTGCTTCAGAGCGGCAATATCAATGAGCTTGAATTTATCCATGATTTGGCTTGCTTTGGATATTGTTCATCCCATATCATTCGGATTTCACCAACAATTGTCCTTGAAGTGTTATACAGGGTCTTGTTGCTTTTCAGCTTCCTACTTGAGTCGAAAACCTCAAATCTTTGGTCCCTCAAGTTTATGTTAAAAAACCAGTAATGCCGAGGGCCGTTCTTATCCTCTGGTATTAGGTTTTCAACAACAGGTATCATAACCTGGCTTCTGAAAAAAAGATAAGAATCCAGTTTAGAACAAGAAAAATCTTTTCGGGTAACTACAGACCTATTTATGAGCAACTGGCACCCCTATCATAACAAACTCTTTATGAAAACAAACTGCTCCCTATAATAACTAGAGCTTTTCAGGGGCTTACATTTTCCTGCTGGTCGAGACGGTTTACTTTGCCGAACCTCTTTCGCAACTCAGCCCCGGTTATGTCCAGCTTTAGAAGCGCGTGCTGATGGCTTCTCTCCCCTCATTGGTTACCCAAAGTGGAAGGTTGAGATGTAGATAACAGCAAATTTCCCTCTGTGAAGATACCAAGGTTTGTCTCCAGTAGGACTCCGACAACGACATGAAGGTGACAACGGCGCCAACAATTAGGCGGTTGACGTGGACCTGCACACACAACAGGTAACTTTGCTCCCAACGAGTTTAGAGAGGTTGTCAATCCCACCAGCCTTGTTATTTACAAAGGATCAAATGCACGGGATAATAATGATAGCGATAGCAACAGAAAAGGAAATAAAGAAGAAAATAAATAGCGGGTGTAATAGTGGTGGAAATATGGACCGGGGTCCCATGATGTTCACAAGTGATGTCTCTCTCCCAAAAGACGATAAAATAGCCATGCGTGGTAAACAAATTACATCTGGGCAATTGACAGGATTATGTGCGAAAACCAATGCTAACTATGCTATAAAGAAAGGAAGAGGCTCAAAAGCATGGGCAGTACGCTGGTGGCAAGAGAGTGTTATACTCTTCAAGCCCTCGTTGATTACCCCGAGTGCAAGGTTGGATATAGTAGAGTAGCGGCAAGTTTTCCCTTGGCAAAGATACCAAGGTTTGTCTCCCATAGGACTCCGAAGGATACAAGAAGGTGGTAAAGTGAACATTGGCGCCGAGGTTGCTACTTCACCTGGACCTGCACAAAGATACAAATAACAATGCTCCCAAAGAGTTAAGAGGAGTTGTCAATTCCTCCGGCCTTGTCGTTTACAAAGGATCAACGCAAGAGATAATGATAATGGCAACTGAAAGTAAAGACGGAAAGTAAGTTGAGGGTGTAAACAATGATATGAAGATGGACCGGGGTCCCGTGATTTTCACTAGTGATGTCTCTCCCAAAATACGATAAAAGTGCTAGCGAGGTAAACAAATCACAGTTGGGCAATTGATAGGATTATGAAGGCACCGCAATGCTAACTATGCTGCAAAGAAAGGAAGGGTTCAAAAGCAATGGGTAGTGGTAAGTAGACCGAAATCCATCTGCATCTACTACGAATCATCCACCTTGAGATATCTATCCAAAACATCTCACTGGTATTAAGTTGCGAATCCCACCCAAAGTGTAAACTCAAAGCAACAGACAACTGCAAAGAACTATGCGTAAAGTAAACAATCCTTGCACCCGCAAGTACAAGCACCGTTGTTTTATCCCTGGTGGCAACAGCACATCCCCTAGTCTCATGTTTCTGTCACTCAAGCTAGACATCAGGGGACGGAACCCACAATCAAGCATAACGCTCCCTCTTGGAGTTGCAAATAAAATACTTGGCCAAAGCAAATACCGCAACGGAGAACATGCAAGAATTTACTAAAGAACAAAATATAAAAGAGAAGAACCAAATATATTACTCATCACAATCTGAACATAGTCTCATAATCCATCAGATCCCAACAAACTCAGCATAGCAACAGCAGAAATTACATAGATGCCTCGATCATGTGAAGCAGCTCACGAGGACTCGAAAGTGGAGGCACAAAGAAGGGAGATATAGATCACATAGCTACTGGTCACGGACCCATGGTCCAAGGGAAACTACTCACGGTACATACGGGAGGCGTCCATGGCTATGGATGGTCTCCCGGAGGGGGTAGCTTCTCCCGGCAAGGTGCCGGAGCAGCTTCTCCAGGAAGCCCCGATCTTGAAACGGCGGCGGCGGCGGAACAGAGGCAAGATTGAGAAAGAGGAGTCCGTGTTAGGGTTTTCCACCCCGGGGGGTAAATATAGGCGAAGGAGGGGGGTGTCGAGGGGACCCACCAGGCAGCCAGGAGGCCTCCTGGCGCGGCCTAGGGTGGGGCCGCGCCAGGGACCCTCCTGGCTCCCTGGTGGTGGCCCCCCTTCGCTGCTTTGGTGTTTCTGGAAGCTTCCGCGACGCTGATTTTTTATCTGATTTTCCTGGAATTTTTGGAGCACTTTTAATGGCCGGAAAACTTGAAATACAAAAACAGCAGAAAACAGCAACTGGCAGCTGGGTGCACTGGGTTAATAGATTAGTCCAAATATGCTCAAAAGTGTATGAAAGTTCAAGCAAAACATGGCAAAGTCACACAAAACATGCATGGAGCAAGAAGAAATTATAGATACGTTTGGGATGTATCATACGCCAAGACAAGTAGACCGAAATCCATCTGCATCTACCTACTAATCATCCACCTTGAGATATCTATCCAGAACATCTCGCTAGTATTAAGTTGCGAATCCCACCCAAAGTGTAAACTCAAAGCAACAGACAACTGCATTAAAGAACTTTGCGTAAAGTAAACAATCCTTGCACCCGCAAGTACAAGCACCGTTGTTTTCTCCCTTGTGGCAACAACACATCCCCTAGACTCATGTTTCTGTCACTCAAGCTACTCATCAGGGGGCATGAACCCACACTCATGCATAACGCTCCCTCTTGGAGTCACTACCTACTACTTGGCCAAAGCAATAAACAGCAACGGAGAACATGCAAGAATTACTCAAGAACATAAATATAAAAGAGGAGAATCAAATATATTACTCAAACACAATCTGAACATAGTCTCATAATCCATCAGATCCCAGCAAACTCAGCATAGCAACAGCAGAAAGATTACATATGTGCCTCGATCATGTAGGGCAGCTCACGAGGTCTAAACCATGAAGAACAAAGAGGGGAGGAGAACATCACATAGCTACTGATCATGGACCCATGGTCCAAGGTGGACTACTCACGGTTCATCCGGGAAGCATCCACGGTGGTGGAGAAGCTCCCGGAGGTGGTTCCTCCCTCCGGCAGGGTGCCGGGAGGAGGGCTCCTGGTGCTCCCGATCTTGGAAGCGCGGCGGCGGCGGAACAGAGGAGAGATCGCGAAAAAGGGTTCTGTCCTCGAGGGTTTCGTGACGATAGGGATATATAGGCGAAGGGGGGCAGCCAGAGGTGGACCAGGGGCCCCAGGCGCCCCCCTGGCGCGGCCTAGGGGGTGGCCGCGCCAGGTGGCCGCCAGGGCCACCCCTGGCCCCACTTGGGCTCTTCCCGAAGCTTCCTGTACGCTGATTTTTCCTATATTTTTCTCGGAATTTTTCTGGCACTTTAAGTAATGGGAAAACCTGAAATACAAAAACAGCAGAAAACAGGAACTGGCACTGGGGTGCACTGAGTTAATAGGTTAGTCCAAATATGATAAAAAGTGTATGGAAGTTCATCAATATCATAGCAATATCACACAAAAGAAGCATGGAGCAAGTAGAAATTATAGATACGTTTTGGACGTATCAACATCCCCAAGCTTAATTCCTGCTCGTCCTCGAGTAGGTAAATGATAACAAGCATAATTTCTGTGGTGACATGCTACCAACCATATAAGAACTTTGAAGTAAAGCAATCAAGGCATGTAATTCAATTCAAGTCATAACAGGCAAGAGTCTATATTAGCATTAAAACAAGCAACATAAGAACATAAAGGTGTAAGATCTCTCGCTGTCCGTGACTCGAATGTCTCCAAATGGTGTTTGCGTGCTGATACGTCCAAAACGTATCTATAATTTCTTCTTGCTCCATGCATGTTTTGTGTGATATTGCTATGTTCTAGATACACTTTCATACATTTTTATCATATTTGGACTAACCTATTAACTCAGTGCACCCCAGTGCCAGTTCCTGTTTTCTGCTATTTTTCTTTTTCAGTTTTCCCCCATATAAAAAGTGCCAGAAAAATTCGGGAAAATTCAGATAAAAAATCAGCGTGGAGGAAGCTTCGCGAAGAGCCCGGGAGTGGACAGAGGGGAGCCAGGGGGGCCCAGGCAGCCACCCGGCACGGCCCCACCCCTGGCCGCGCCAGGGGGGCGCCTAGGGCCCCTGGTCCACCTCTGGCAGCCCCCCTTCGCCTATTTATTCTCCGTCACGGGAAAACTCCAGAAGAGGAACCCTATTCCGCGAACTCGCCTCTGTTCTGCCGCCGCCGCGCTTCCGAAGATCGGGAGCACCAGAAGACCTCTTCCCGGCACCCTGCCGGAGGGAGGATTGACCTCCTGGAGTCTCCTCTCCACCATGGATGCTCCCCGGATGTCTCGTGAGTAGTTTTCCTTGGACCATGGGTCCGTGATCAGTAGCTATGTGATGTTCTCCTCCCCTCTTTGATCTTCATTGTTTAGACCTCGTGAGTTGCCCTACATGATCGAGGAACCTTTGTAATATTTCTGCTATTGCTATGTTGAGTTTGATAGGATCTGATGGATTATGAGATTATGTTCAGATTGTGATAGAGTAATATATTTGGTTTTTATCTCTTATATTTTTGTTCCTAAGTAATTCTTGCATGTTCTCCTTTTCTGTTTATTGCTTTGGCCAAGTAGTAGATAGTGACTTCAAGAGGGAACGTTGTGCTAGATTGTGGGTTCATGCCCCCCGATGACACGCTTGAGTGACAGAAACATGAGTCTAGGGGATGTGCTGTTGCCACAAGGGGGAAAACAACGGTGCTTGTGACCGCGGTCACAAGGATTGTTTACTTTACGCAGAGTTCTTTTAATGCAGTTGTCTGTTGCTTTGGGTTTACACTTTGGGTGGGGCTCGCAACTTAATACCAGCGAGATGTTCTGGATAGATATCTCAAGGTGGATGATTAGTAGTAGATGCAGATGGATTTCGGTCTACTTATTTTGGCGTACTGCCTGTGCTTTTGAACCTCATCCTTTCTTTTGTAGCATAGTTAGCATTGCGGTGCGTTCATAATCCTGTCAATTGCCTTTCTGTAATTTGTTTACCTCGCATAGAAATTTTATCGTCTTTTGGGAGAGAGACATCACTAGCGAACATCACGTATCCCGGTCCATATCCTCATTATTGTTTCCACGCTATATTTACTTTACTGCTTTTACTTGCTATCTTTATCCCTTGCATTTTATCCTTGTGAACAACAAGACCGGAGAGATTCACAACCTCTCTGAACTTCGTTGGGAACAAAGTTATCTGTGTCTGTGTGCAGGTCCGCGTTAGTTGCGCCGCTGACACCTACTTATCATCTCTGGAGTCCTGCTGGAGACAAACCTTGGTATCTTCACCGAGGGAAAACTGCTGCTGCACTACATCTCAACCTTCCACTTGGGGTAACCAACGAAGGGGCGAGAAGCCATCAAGCAAATTTTTCTGGCGCCGTTGTCGGGGACTCCGAGTGCTAAGATAGGGGAGTTGCACAGTACCCTTTACCTTTATTTTTTAGTCTTGTTAGTTTATCTTTCAGTCTTTATCTTTGTGTCTTTTATAAAAAACTACAAAAAAATCTGCCACACTTGCTGCTACTATGGGTTCCACTGAAAACACCAAGTTGTGTGACTTCACTAGTCACAACAACCAAGACTTTATCTGCACTCCCATTGTCACACCTGCCACTTCATCTACCTCTTATGAAATTAAACCTGCTTTGCTAAACCTTGTTATGAGAGATCAATTCTCTGGTGCTGGAGATGATGCTGCTTTACACTTGAATAGTTTTGTTGAATTATGTGATATGCAAAAGTATAAAGAAGTAGAAGGTGATGTTTTTAAGCTCAAGCTCTTTCCTTTCTCTTTAAGGGGAGATGCTAAAATCTGGTTTCAATCTTTGCCTAGGAATAGCATAGATTCTTCGGATAAGGGCAAAGATGCTTTTATAGGGAAGTACTACCCTCCTGCTAAGATTATCCAATTGAGGAGTAATGTTATGAATTTTAAGCAATTGGATAATGAGCACGTTGCCCAAGCTTGGGAACGAATGAAATCTCTTGTTAAGAAATGCCCTACACATGGTTTGACTACCTGGATGGTTATCCAGACTTTTTATGCAGGCTTGAACTTTACCTCGCGGAACCTGTTAGATTCGGCCGCGGGAGGAACCTTTATGTCAACTACACTTGGTTCTGCCACGAAGCTTCTCGATGAAATGATGACCAATTATTCCCAATGGCACACCGAACGCGCTCCAACAGGTAGGAAGGTAAATTCTGTCGAGGAAGTTACCTCCCTCAATGAAAAAGTTGACTTAATTATGTCTCTACTTACCAAGAAACCCTCTATTGATCCTCATGATGTTCCTTTAAATTCTTTGGTTGCCCAAGAACAAGTAGATGTGAAATTTATTGCTAGAAACAACTTCAACAACAATGCTTATAGGGGAAATTTTGCTAGCAATCCTAGACCGTTTCCATCCAACTATGGGAACAACAACACCTACCCCAGCAACAAGAACCCCTCTTCTGAACTAGAAAGTATGCTTAGAGACTTTATCACTACCCAAAAATCCTTCAACAAAAATGTAGAAGAGAAATTAGCTAAAATAGATAATCTCTCTTTGAAGGTAGAAAGCTTAGCCCTTGATATTGAGATGCTTAAAATTAGAACCTCTCCCCTTGAGGAGAATAAGGCCATTCCTATTAATGCTATCCAGTTACAAATCAATGAAAATATTAGGATGATGGCTAAACTTAAAGAAAGATGGGCTAGAGAAAAAGAGGAAGAGGATAGAATTAAGAGCCTTCCTACACACCACACAGTTGCCACTATCCAAATTGTTGAGGACACTCAAACTATTAGCACCCAATGCACTCCTAGTCCCGTTGGACCTATTAATGGTGATGCTAATACCTCAACCATAGAAAAAGAAACTCCTATGAACATAGAGGGTTTCAAACAAGTGAGCCTAGATGACACTACTACCACCTTTGATAGTAGTGATATTGATTTTGATAGTTGTACCCTCTCAGAAGTTATTAGCTTGCTACACAAAATGTCTAGAGACCCCCACACTAGCACACTTAATCTTGCCTTCACGGAGCATATCACAAATGCTCTCATCAAAGCTAGGGAGGAGAAGCTTAGAGTAGAAGCCTCCATACCTAGGAAGCTAGATGATGGTTGGGACCCTATGATCAAAATTAAATTGAATAACTTCTCTTGCTATGCTTTATGTGATGTTGGAGCTAGTACCTCCGTTATGCCCAAAATAATATTTTATATGTTTGAACTGAAGCCTTTTGAGCCTTGTTCTTTTGGTGTTCGTCTTGTTGATTCTTGTGTAAAGAAACCTTTGGGGAAGATCGACGATGTTCTTATCATTGTCAATGACAACTATGTTCCCGTTGATTTTATTGTTATGGATATAGAGTGTGGACCTTTGTGTCCAATTATTTTGGGACGTCCTTTTCTTCGCACCGTTGGTGCAGTTATTGACATGAAAGAGGGGAATATAAAATTCCAATTCCCATTCAAAAATGGGATGGAACACTTCCCTAGAACGAAAATCAAGTTACCTTTTGAGTCCGTTACACGGGCTAGTTATTCTCTTTCTCTTGATAAAACTTGATTCTTCTTTTGCATCATGCCTAGCTAATGGCTTTAAAGAAGCGCTTTCGGGAGGCAGCCCGCAACGAATTTAGGTTTTTATTTTTGCTTTTGTTGTGTCTTGATGATTGTTACTTCTGTAGCAACATCATTGTATCTTAATTTTTCAGCTTTGTGCCAAGTTATAGCCTCTTACGGCAAGGGAAGTAGAAGTTGTGACATGCTGTCCAGAAAACAGATTCTTTCCTCGTGACCATAAAAATTCCAGGAAAATCCCAGTTCATATTTTTGAGCTGAAATTTTTACAAAGTATGCTCTATACAATTACGAAACTTCCGTATGTTCTGAGTTTTTTTATTTGAGTTGAAGAAGTGCCCCTAATTTTTTTTTTACTATCCGCTGTTCTGTTTTTCACAGATTCTGCCACGTTTTGTCTCTCCTTACTTTTGCAAACCTTAAGCTTGCTTTTTCTTTGCAAAAACTTTTTGGAACTCTTTAGAAATAGTAGCTCTTCAAGATTATCTTTATATCCAGTGGGGAAAAATTATTTATTAAGGGTACTAACCTCTCTAATCAGCTTATGATGAGTTATGTATGAAGGGAGTTTTCAAGTGTGCGATGGAAGATGATGAAAGAAGGTCCAGGAGTGTCAAGCGCTCAAGCTTGGGGATGCCCCCATGCATCCCCAATAAATATTCAAGGAGACTCAAGCGTCTAAGCTTGGGGATGCCCCCGTGCATCCCCTTCTCCATCAAACAATCATCAGTTCGTCCTTCGTCTCACTATATTTTTATCACTTCATGCGTTATGTGCTATGCTTGGAGCGTCTCGCTCTTAGGTTTTGTTTTTAGTTTTCTTTAGATTTTCTTGCTGTTCATAACAAGTTAGATCCTTTCTTACTTTGTGTGGGAGAGAAACACACTCCACTTTCAAAATTTAGAACACATCATAGGATTTTTCCTGCCTATCTTTTTACTGTTGTGTGTTCTTTATCTTTTCATAGCTACTGCCTTGTTTAGTTTTAGTCTTAGTTTGTCTTTAGCAAGAACCTTGGATTTTGTTTAGTTTGTTTCTGAAACTCTTTTTAGTTTTCATGTTTATCTTGTTAAGAGAGTTGGTTGTTGCACTGAGTTGTGTCTTGTCTTGAAAGTAGGTAATTGAGGTTGCTATTTAATTTTAGTAGTAGCTTGCAATAGTTTTGAGGTATTGATGTGAGTAATGTTTGAACTTTTGGCGTCAAGAGATCTAGCCTATTAGTGATAGGTGTCGTATTTTGGGCAATCCGTGTGTATTTTCAAAACCTAAAAAACTAGTTGAGAACTCTAGCTACTAGATGGATCACTACTCTTCTGAGGGGTCGAATATCAGAGAACACTCACGTACCATGAGTCGAGGATGCGCAAGGATAACCAAACCCCCATACACTCCTCCTCGGGGTACTTGTCTCTTTGTGAACCTCCTCATTAGATTGAGAGTTACCGATAATAAGTGCATGAGTTCTTCGGACTAATGTAAGTATTGAAAGCTGACACTTCCACCTTCCCATATTTTGCTAGCCTCTCCTGTGCCGTGCATTGCCTTCTTCTCACTCCGAGAGTTGGTGTCCACCTTCGCCGGTACATCCAAACCCTTGGCATGATACGCTCTGTCATCAGAAGCCTCCTTATATCTTTCCTCAAAACAGCCACCATACCTACCTATCAAGGCATTTCCATAGCCTTTCCGAGTTATATTGCCATGCAACTACCACCTCTTCATGACTTGATCTTCATGTCATACATGTTCTTGCTACACTGGCAGCGACATACATTGCATACATCATGTAGTCACATCTTCTTTATGATTTTGAGTACCTTGTAAAGTGTGAAAGATTTCCTTTACCTTCTTGTAAAATAGAGTGTTGCCCTTAAGTGAGGAAAAGATCCCAAAGTGGACACAATAAAAGATCCCAAAGAGGACAAATGAGAGTTAAATAGAAAGAGCCATTGAGGCCACCAAAAAAATACAAAAAAACAGAAAAAGGAGAAAAAGAAATAAAAAGAGAGAAAGGGGGAACACTACTATTCTTTTGAGAGATACACACTAGTACTCCCTATATATCCTTGTACTCCATAGAGATGATCTTTTTGCATATAGTTCCACTGGAGAGCTTCCTAGCTCGTATGTGCATCCGTTGCATGGCAATCCCTACTCACATCATATCTATCATTTGGCATCTCTTGCCTATGATTGTCCTCATTGATGTGAGCCTTTCTCATCCTTTTTGTCTTCCTCCTCCACCATATTTCTCTCTTTGCCATCCTAAGTGTCAACTCTCGTGCTTACGCTCATCCATTGCATGAGTGCTCGAAATATCGAAAAGGAGTGGATCAAATTAACTTGTACCTGGCTAGTGGTCTGGGGACGAGTCAAGATAAGATTCCAAAGAAGACCAAGTATGAAACTTTAGTAGATTGAGTTCTCAACACAAAAATACTTTTTCTCGTATTCCCTATCCCCCTTCTTGCACGCAAACACCATTTGGAGACATTCGAGTCACGGACAGCGAGAGCTCTTGCACTTAATGTTCTTTTGTTACTTGTTTCAATGCTAATATAGAATCTTGCATGTTATGACTTGAATTGAATCTCTAACCTTGATTGCTTTACTTTTCAAAGTTCTTTTATGGTTGCTAGCATGTCACCACAGAAATTATGTTGTTATCATTTACCTACTCGAGGACGAGCAGGAATTAAGCTTGGGGATGTTGATACGTCCAAAACGTATCTATAATTTCTGCTTGCTCCATGCATGTTTTGTGTGATATTTCTATGTTCTAGATACACTTTCATACATTTTTGATCATATTTGGACTAACCTATTAACTCAGTGCACCCTAGTGCCAGTTCCTGTTTTCTGCTGTTTTTCTATTTCAGTTTTCCCCCATATAAAAAGTGCCAGAAAAATTTGGGAAAATTCAGATAAAAAATCAACGTGGAGGAAGCTTCGCGAAGAGCCCGGGAGGGGCCAGAGGGGAGCCAGGGGGGCCCAGGCGGCCACCCGGTGCGGCCCCACCCCTGGCCGCGCCAGGGGGGCGCCTGGGGCCCCTGGTCCACCTCTGGCTGCCCCCTTCGCCTATTTATTCTCCGTCACGGGAAAACTCCAGAAGAGGAACCCTATTCCGCGAACTCGCCTCTGTTCCGCCGCTGTCGCGCTTCCGAAGATCGGGAGCACCAGAAGACCTCTTATCGGCACCCTGCCGGAGGGAGGATTGACCTCCGGGAGTCTCCTCTCCACCATGGATGCCCCACGGATGTCTCGTGAGTAGTTTTCCTTGGACCATGGGTCCGTGATCAGTAGCTATGTGATGTTCTCCTCCCCTCTTTGATCTTCATTGTTTAGACCTCGTGAGATGCCCTACATGATCGAGGCACCTTTGTAATATTTCTGCTATTGCTATGTTGAGTTTGATAGGATCTGATGGATTATGAGATTATGTTCAGATTGTGATAGAGTAATATATTTGGTTTTATCTCTTATATTTTTGTTCCTAAGTAATTCTTGCATGTTCTCCGTTGTTGTTTATTGCTTTGGCCAAGTAGTAGATAGTGACTTCAAGAGGGAACGTTGTGCTAGATTGTGGGTTCATGCCCCCTGATGACACACTTGAGTGACAGAAACATGAATCTAGGGGATGTGCTGTTGCCACAAGGGGTAAAACAACGGTGCTTGTGACCGCGGTCACAAGGATTGTTTACTTTACGCAGAGTTCTTTTAATGCAGTTGTCTGTTGCTTTGGGTTTACACTTTGGGTGGGGCTCGCAACTTAATACCAGCGAGATGTTCTGGATAGATATCTCAAGGTGGATGATTAGTAGTAGATGCAGATGGATTTCGGTCTACTTATTTTGGCATACTGGCTGTGCTTTTGAACCTCGTCCTTTGTTTTGTAGCATAGTTAGCATTGCGGTGCGTTCATAATCCTGTCAATTGCCTTTCTGTAATTTGTTTACCTCGCATAGCAATTTTATCGTCTTTTGGGAGAGAGACATCACTAGCGAACATCACGTATCCCGGTCCATATCCTCATTATTGTTTCCATGCTATATTTACTTTACTGCTTTTACTTGCTATCTTTATCCCTTGCATTTTATCCTTGTGAACAACAAGACCGGAGAGATTGACAACCTCTCTGAACTTCGTTGGGAACAAAGTTATCTGTGTCTGTGTGCAGGTCCGCGTCAGTTGCGCCGCTGACACCTACTTATCATCTCTGGAGTCCTGCTGGAGACAAACCTTGGTATCTTCACCGAGGGAAAACTGCTGCTGCACTACATCTCAACCTTCCACTTGGGGTAACCAACGAAGGGGCGAGAAGCCATCACATGCAAGAAAGGGGATAGGGATATAAGAGAGAGTAAAACATAGTTTTTATTGTTGAGAAATTAATCTACTAAAGTTTCACACTTTGTCTTCTTTGGAATCTTATCTTGACTCATCCCTAGACCACTAGCCAGGTACAAGTCAAAATGATCCACTCCCTTTCGATATTTTGAGCACTCATGCAATGGATGAGCGTAAGCAAGAAAGTTGACACTTAGGATGGCAAAGAGAGAAAATGATTGGGGAGGAAGACAAAAAAGGTGTGAAAGGCTCACATCAAAGAGGACAATCGTAGGCGAGAGAAAGCCAAATGATAGATATGATGTGAGGAGTAGGGATTGCCATGCAACGGATGCACATATGAGCTAAGGTAAGCTCTCAATGGAACTAGTGGGGGTGCATCCAACTTGCTTGCTCAATAACACTTAGAGCTCATTGAGGAGGCTCATCATTGGAATATACAAGCCAAGTTCTATAGTGTGAAGGTCCCCACATAGCTATATGCATGAATGATAATCTCTATGGAGTACAAGATATGAGAGGGAGTACGAGTGTGGATCTCTCAAAAGGAATAGTAGTGTGCCCCCTTCTCTCTTTTTATTTCTTTTTCTCTTTTTCCATTTTTTTGTATTTTTTGGTGGCCTCAATGGCTCTTTCTATTTCTCTCATTTTTCCTCTTTGGGATCTTTTGATTTTGTCCTCTTTGGGATCTTTTGATTTTGTCCTCTTTGGGATCTTTTCCTCACTTTAGGGGCAACACTCTATATATTACAAGAAGTATAGAAGATCTTTCACACTTTACAAAAGTACTCAACATAAAGAAAATGAAACTATCATGAAGTATGCAAATGTATGCCTCTGCCAGTGTAGTAGGATATGCAATGATACTAGCGCGTCATGTAGCAATGATTAGCGCAAGCCCCAACTAGCATGCGGCTCATCGATCAAGCAAAATCATGTATGACATGAAGATCAAATCATGAGAAGGTGGATGTTGCATGGCAATGTATCTCGAAAAGGCTATGGAAATGCCTTGATAGGTAGGTATGGTGGCTGCTTTGAGGAAGGATATAATGAGGCTTATGATGACAGAGCGTATCGTGCCAAGGGTTTGGATGTACCAGCGAAGGTGGACGCCAACTCTCGGAGTGAGAAGGAGGCAATGCACGGCACAGGAGAGGCTAGAAAAATATGGGTAGGTGGAAGTGTCAACTTTCGAATACTCACATTAGTCCGAAGAACTCATGCACTTATTATCGGTAACTCTCAATCTAATTAGGAGGTTCACAAAGAGACAAGTACCCCGAGGAGGAGTGTATGGGGGTTTGGTTATCCTTGCGCATCCTCGACTCATGGTACGTGAGTGTACTCTAATATTCGATCCCTCCAAAGATTAGTGATCCATCTAGTAGCTAAAGTTCTCAAGTAATTTTGTAGGTTTTTCGAAAATAAACACTGATTGCCCAAAATACGACATCTATCACTAATAGGCTAAAGCTCTTGACACCAAAAGTTCAAACATTACTCATGGCAATACCTCAAAACTATTGCAATACTACTACAATTGAATAGCAACCTCAATTACCTACTCCAAGTCAAGACACAAAACTCTGTGCAACAGGCAAACTCTCTAAACAAGATAAACATGAAAACTCAAGAGAGTTCTAGCAACAAACTAAACAAAAGCTCTTAAATAGATAAGCATGAAAACTAAGAGCTAAACATGACATCAGCTATGAAAAAGATAAAGAACACACACAACAAAGATAAGCATGAAAATCCTATGTTGTCTTCTAGGGTGAAGTGGAGCATGTTTCTCTCCCACACAAAGAAAGCTGGGTTCTAACTTGTTGTGAACAGCAAGCAAAGCTAAATAAAACTAAAAAAGGAAATAAAGAGCAAGACGCTCCAAGCATAGCACATAACGCATGAAGTGATAAAAATATAGTGGAACGAAAGACGAACTGATAATTGTTGATGGAGAAGGGGATGCATGGGGGCATCCCCAAGCTTAGACGCTTGAGTCTCCTTGAATATTTATTGGGGATGCATAGGGGCATCCCCAAGCTTGAGCGTTTGACCCTCCTGAATCTTCTTTTATCATCTTCCCTCGCACACTTGAAAACTCCCTTCATACATGACTCATCATAATCTGATTAGCGAGGTTAGTGACCATAATAAAATATTTTTTCTCTACTGGGAATAAGGATATTCTTGAAGAGCTATTGTTTCTCAAGATTGCCAAAAAGTTTTTGCAAAGAAAAAGCAAGCTTAAGGTTTGCAAAACGAAGAAAAGGCAAAACAGGACAAAATCTGTGAAAAACAGACCAGCAGGTAGTAAATATTTTTTAGGGGTACTTCTGCAACTCAAATAAAAAAAACTCAGAACATACGAAAGTTCCATGATTGTATAGAGCACGATGTGTAAAAAATTCAGCTCAAAAAGATAGACTGGGATTTTTCTAGGATTTTTCCCGTCACGAGGAGAGAATCTGTTTTCTGGACAACATGTCACAACTTTCACTTCCCTTGTCATATGAGGCTATAAATGGCACAAAGCTTGAAAAGTAAAGATACAATGATGTTGATACTGTAATAACAAACATCAAGACCACTAAAAACATAAGAGAAACAAAAAGGAAAACCTAAATTCGTTGCGGGCTGCCTCCCGAAAGCGCTTTCTTTTATGCCTTTAAGCTAGGCGTGAAGATTATAGAAGATGCTCTCACAAGAATAAGAATTTTGAAGCAAAAGAGAGCATCGAGAAGCAAATATGAAACACATTTAAGCCTAACCCACTTCCTATGCATAGGCATCTTGTAAGAAAATAAATAAAAGAAGCACAAAGAAACCAGCATAGGAAGGTGGAACAAGAACAACTTTAAAACTTTCAACATAAAGAGAGGAGTTTTAGTAATATGGAAATTTCTACAACCAAACTTCCCTCTCTCAAAATAATTTTCAGCAGTATCATGAACAACATCAAGAATATAACTATCACATAAATCATGTTGTTCATGACCTACAAGCACACATGTATAGTTTTCAACACGGTCTTTAGGATTATAAGATAAATGCAACCCATCACATTGAGCCTTGATAAGAGCACAATTCTCCGGAATACGAGTTGGAGATTTCAAAAGGATAATAGGAAAATCAAGTGTGGGTGCAATAGCAAAAATGTCATGCTTAACATGAGGAACTATAGCAAGTTCATCTCCGTAAGCATCATCCATAGTGGCATCACGGCCATAAGCATAGAAGGCATCAACTTCATCAAAAAGGGATATTTAAAAAGAATCCATAGGATCATAACACTCATATAAGGTAAGAATCAAAGAGTTACTCTCATTAGAAGGTAGACATGGATGGCTCCATTCTTCCTCCTTTTGTTCGTCACTCTCCTCCTCTTTTTCATCCAAGGGGCTTTCGGGTTCAACAATTTCTTCTTCCATAGAGTCCTGCAAAACATTAGTCTCTTCCTTTGGGGGAGAGATTCTCTCAAGATGATCAGTAATATAATAATTTGCATCATAATTTTCCAAACAATAGTTAAGTATAGCAAGACTCTCAGATTTTTAAGGGGCATCATCAATATTTTTAAGAAGAGAAGTAATTTCATAGGCACCCTTATAAGCAACAAATTCTTCTATTTGCTCTACATCATCAAAGTCGTAATTTCTCTTAGCATAAGAAGCTAAGGTTTCATCATCATTGTACTCACATTTGAAAGCAAGGTGTTTGTGCCTCATAAAGCAACAAGATTCATCCCTGCAGAAAGATATATTATATATTGAGCACAAGTTTCTAGCATACTCATACAACTGATGTATTTGTTTCCATAAGTGTATCCCCTTTTGAGACAAGCAGTGTTCCTTGTACCACTTTTTTTGATCCTCGGTGAATCCTCCATGCCAATAAGATCTGATTTCAAAGAAGTCGGACATTGATTGAAAAGTAAGGAACTAGACATACTATTTATTTTATTTTTGGATTTTTGATAAAGGAAACGAAGATAAAAAACTGAAAGGTAAACTAACAAGACTAAAAAGCAAAGATAAAAGATAGTGTGCAACTCCCCTATCTTGAAGAGTGGAGTCCCCGGCAACGGCGCCAGAAATTAGCTTTCATGGCTTCTCGCCCCTCGTTGGTTACCCAAAGTGGAAGGTTGAGATGTAGACAGCAACAAATTTCCCTCGGTGAAGATACCAAGATTTGTCTCCAGTAGGACTCCGACAACGACAGGAAGGTGACAACGGCGCCAGCAATTAGGCGGTTGACGTGGACCTGCACACACAACAGGTAAATTTGCTCCCAACGAGTTCAGAGAGGTTGTCAATCCCTCCGGCCTTGTTGTTTACAAAGTATCAAACGCACGGGATAATAATGATAGTGATATCAACAGAAAAGGAAATAAAGCAAAAAATAAATAGCGGGTGTAAACAGTGGTGGAAATATGGACCGGGGTCCCATGATGTTCACTAGTGATGTCTCTCTCCCAAAAGACGATAAAATAGCCATGCGAGGTAAACAAATTACAGCTGGGCAATTGACAGGATTATGTGCGCAAACCAATGCTAACTATGCTATAAAGAAAGGAAGAGGCTCAAAATCATGGGCAGTACGCCAAGACAAGTAGACCGAAATCCATATGCATCTACCTACTAATCATCCACCTTGAGATATCTATCCAGAACATCTCGCTGGTATTAAGTTGCGAATCCCACCCAAAGTGTAAACTCAAAGCAACAGACAACTGCATTAAAAGAACTTTGCGTAAAGCAATAAACAGCAACGGAGAAGAGACAAGAATTGCTCAAGAACATAAATATAAAAGAGGAGAATCAAATATATTACTCAAACACAATCTGAACATAGTCTCAGAATCCATCAGATCCCAGCAAACTCAGCATAGCAACAGCAGAAAGATTACATATGTGCCTCGATCATGTAGGGCAGCTCACGAGGTCTAAACCATGAAGAACAAAGAGGGGAGGAGAACATCACATAGCTACTGATCATGGACCCATGGTCCAAGGTGGACTACTCACGGTTCATCCGGGAAGCATCCATGGTGGTGGAGAAGCTCCCGGAGGTGGTTCCTCCCTTCGGCAGGGTGCCGAGAAGAGGGCTCCTGGTGCTCCCGATCTTGGAAGCGCGGCGGCGGAACAGAGGAGAGATCGCGAAAAAGGGTTCTGTCCTCGAGGGTTTCGTGACGATAGGGATATATAGGCGAAGGGGGGCAGCCAGAGGTGGACCAGGGGCCCCAGGCGCCCCCTGGCGCGGCCTAGGGGGTGGCCGCGCCAGGTGGCCGCCTGGGCCACCCCTGGCCCCACTTCGGCTCTTCCTGAAGCTTCCTGTACACTGACTTTTTCTATATTTTTCCCGGAATATTTCTGGCACTTTAAGTAATGGGAAAACCTGAAATAAAAAAATAGCAGAAAACATGATCTGGCACTGGGGTGCACTGAGTTAATAGGTTAGTCCAAATATGATCAAAAGTGTATGGAAGTTCATCAATATCATAACAATATCACAAAAAAGAAGCATGGAGCAAGCAGAAATTATAGATACGTTTTGGACGTATCACGTGCTGTGTTACAACTATCATTAGAAGGGATCGGAAAAACATCCCATACAAAAAAAGCGCAAAAACCGTGTGGATGATAAAAAAGAAAAGGCACCGTGTTGCTCTTACCGAAAACCTTAGTGGCATAATCACTTTCTTTGACCCTTCCTTTCTATTGTTCATAATTTCTTCGACTCCTAACTCAAAGACATCAGTAGATAACCATCATGTCTTCTTCATTGACTGAGCGAGCTGCTTCAACGTGCAAAATGTCCCACCGTAATTAATGATTTCAGGGGTGTGTAAAACAAAAAGGGTAGCAAATTGTTATGCCCCAAAAAATAGAAGAGCACTAATTGGGAGAGGAAGCATCAGCTATTAAAAGAGGTTAAAGTGTTAAGAAATTGTATATTAGAGTAGTTAGAATTATAAACGTTGAACAACTATTGTGTAACTACCACGCATGCACGAATTATGATCCATGAGGATGCAAAACAAAATATGTTCAGTAATAGAGTGGTTTTCCTCCACCACAGATTTGATGCATAGGTCAAAAACACAAAAACAAAAAATAACTAGACAATTATAAATAACTTACGTCTTATCTTCTTCCATTGACGACGTCCTTGTAGTTCCAGCTCCACCGTGCAAAAGGATCTGCGCATACATTTTGTTCACATCCACTGAGCAGCTAAAATCTCTCTTGTGTTCCACATTAACATACGACGACCTTTGGGATAGAGGTATCTTCAGTACTCTCCTCTCCCTCTGCTCAACTTCTAGCTCGGCCGAGGTGCTTGCATCACCCTTGCTTGGGCCTCCTTCAGCAAATTTCTTGTGGGTTTGCTTTGGTGTAGTGAATTCTGCAGCGGGGGTGTCACCAGCTGCATCTCCCTGGCTTAATTTGACAGCTGCATCTTCCACTACTCTATCAAAATCAATCTTTGCCCAATCAACATCCCACTCGATGCTGGACTTGATGCCGCATTGCTTCGTGTTCTCTTGCTTCGCCTCGGTTTCTCCAATGATGTCATCTATACCCAAATCGAAACTAGGTGCTGGACAATAGTCATCAAACAATCGGCTTCCTGACTTGGATCTATGCAAGACTTCTTGCCCACACTGAACACTTGTTTGTGAGTCAAAAACATGTGACGTTGGTATCACGGGGATGGCGTCAGCTGATCTGCTTCTCTCTAGTGGTGGAAGCTCCTTTGACCGTGGTGTCACGCACCTCTTCAGAAGTTCTTCTATGCCCCTGTTCTCTTCTATAGATATGTCCTTTTTACTTGGAACAGTAGGTGGTTTATGTGGGGTGGTTGCCTGCTTTTCTGCTGAAGTTGCCCCTTTTTGAGGTGGAGTTGCTACAATTGGGGATTTCATTGCTGCCTTGTCAGTCGCTTGGTGTTCATCAGCCATAACCTTGCCTCCTTCCCTGGTTATTTCACAAACAGCCTTGCCTTGTGTTTCGGAAACAACCGTTGAATCCGCCCATGGTTGCTCCTTGTTCACTATGATGTTGGCCTTATTCCTGGTCTTTGGGACATTAGCTTGTTTTCCCGGCACTGGACCATGGCATGGTTTCTTCCCAGTCTTCTTCCTTGCATATTATTTCTTCTGAAGAAGCCCCTCCTTGTTTGCCGCGCTTCCCTCTGCTGCTACGACTGTATTCTTTGGGTCGTGTGTCACAGTTGCTTCCTCCTGTGCTGTAGTTGCCTGTCCTTGTGCTTTAGTTGCTTCATCTGGGTTTTCGACACACTTGCGTTTTCTGATGGTTATTTTCTTAACTTTCTTCCGTGCAGCTGCTTGTTCTTCCTCTGCAGCTATTTTCTTGCACTCAACTTCAACAATTGTGTCCATCATGCCTAGGGAGGATACGAAGGCGCTGGGTTCCTTTCCTAAAACTGGGACTGGTAATAGTTGACTAATACTCATTTCTCGCAACTCTGGTGTGCGTACAATCTTAGGATCCCCCATCTTAACTACATCTGCAGCTGTCAAAGGTTCTCCTTTGTATGAATCATCGATGTGCAGTTTGACAACCTCGGATCTCACAAAATCGCTCCTGAAAAAACTGTCGGTGCTCTGTACGCTATTCTGTGTGCTGACCTCAGTGTTTCTCTGGCTAACTCTGAGTTTCTGCTTCTTGCGCAAAAGATCACTCAATGGCACTTCGTCTTCGTCGTCGTTGTCCATATGTCCGCCTGCATCAAGTACCTTACCATCGGCGGTGTTACATTTATCCACTTCTGACTTTCTCGCTGCAGCTTCTTGCTCCCCTTTTGCGTCAACCTCTTCTTCGGAATTATCTCTATTGCTCTTGCCGCCCTACGCCTCCTTGCCTTCGAGGTCATCTTTCTTGCTCTGCTGAAAAAAGGAAAACATAAGCAACTATGCTCTTGACAAAAAACCAACTGAAATTTTGGGCATCTGTGTTGTTAGTTACAATCAAAGAAGGCAACTTGAGTACTTAAAAATTGATCGGCTCACACAAAAGTTTTCGGTAGAAACAACTATAATTATAAGTTAGAAGAGCTATTGTTCATGGGATCGCAAAATAAAAAATTCTCTGGTAAAAACTAAATAATGCAAGCAACTATGACCTGTGGTTTACTATGAAGAAGGAATAAAAAATGATGTAGCAACTAACATATTTAAAAGAAGCAACTTGTGATGTAAAAAAAGCAACTAAAGATGAAGTTCAACAACTAAAAAGAAAAAGATGAAAATGAAAAAAATAAATGAAAATCCTCATTCTTTTGTTCCAAATAATGCAAGCAACTATGACCTGTGGTTTACTATGAACAAGGAATAAAAATGTAGCAACTAACATATTTAAAAGAAGCAACTTGTGATGAAACAAAGCAACTAAAGATGAAGTTCACCAACTAAAAAATAAAAAGATGAAAATGAAAAAAAAAATCCTCATTCTTTTGTTCCAATAATGCAAGCAACTATGACCTGTGGTTTACTATGAACATGGAATAAAAATGTAGCAACTAACATATTTAAAAGAAGCAACTTGTGATGAAAAAAAGCAACTAAAGATGAAATTCACCAACTAAAAAGAAAAAGATGAAAATGAAAAAAATAAATTAAAATCCTCATTCTTTTGTTCCAATATACAGCTAAGAAGGTGTGTAAAAGAACCTTTGTATCTTTAGGCTCATCCTCTCCGTTCCTGCCGTCCTCATCACCTAGCGCGCCGACTTCCTCTCCTACCCTCTTTGTTTGCTCCACTTCATCTTCATCGTTGTCCCCTTGTCTGTTGATGTCCTTATCTATGGTTCGAACACTATCGCCCCTTGTGGTAGCGTCTGCAGGGCCGTCTCTTGGCTTTGTTGTCCCAACACTCTCCTCTTCTACGCTATCTTTTGAGTTTTCACTGTGTTCGACGTCGTCTTTACTACCTTTTGAGCGCTCTACTCCCTCATCCTCTTTGCTGCCTTTTGCATTTTCACTCTCTTCGTCGTCGTCTTCCTCCTCCTCCTCTTCCTCCTCTTCTTCCTCTTCCTCTTCTTCCTCCCCATCCTCCTTATTTTTTTCTTCACCTTTACCGACCTCTTCCTCCTCTTCCTCGCCCGACTCCTCAGGATGCTTTCGGCCTTCTTCAGGACTCTTTGTTGCTGGTGGGGGGCTGCTGACGTTTGATCTGCCATCATCATTGTCATTGTCGTCGTCGTCCTCCCCATCATCACCACTATCGCTTCCATCAGTTTCATTCTCAGCATGATCTTCGTCGCTCTCTTCGCCTTCTCGACCCTTGTCATCTGAATTGCCAACATGTGTTTCCTTTGCCTCTGAATTGTCATCATCACTTTGGTCTTCTTCCTCTGAATCAATATCTTTCCCCTTCTCATCAATCTTCCGTTTCTCTTTGCTTTGATCCTTTTCCTTGATATGTAATTGCCTTGAAGAACGATCTCGTTTCCTGCTAGGTTCGGGAACATCTTCCTCGTCCAGCATGACAACACTTTCCAAAAACTTGCCAATTTCTGCAGAGATGTTGCTGCACATGTTGTGCACGAGAATCGAGAGCCTCTTTTCTTTCTGCATCCAACAAAGCACAAAGAAATGTAGAAAAGGATGAGTTGAGAAACCAACACGCTTTGAGGAAATCAACAAAAATAAGAGTTTGAATTAAAGAAAATGTATATGCTGGCAAGGTCATTCATGACACAACAAAAAAACACTTACCACTGGGTTGTATCCCTTGGGGAGCTTGGACCTTACAAACTTGCTGACATGGTCAACACTTCCAAAAACACCGTCTTCCGCACACCGCGCAAACTCATCTTTCAACTGTTACAAAAATAAAATAAAATAAAGGACCCATGATTTTGTAAAATAAGCAACTATGCAAAATATATGAAGACAACTATGATGCTTTGGAAGCAAAATGTTGTTTTTAACATATAATATGTGTGAATTATTTTATAATGAACAATTAAAATTCATGCAACTAGGTGTGTTAAAAATGCGACTATGGTGCTAGTAGTTAGCAACTATGCGATTGTATAAAAAGCGCCTATGGTTATTTCCAGTCAAAAAACACAGTTGTTTACATCATGTAGAATATGTAAATAAAAAGAATTCAGGCGGGTAAGGCGTTTAAAAAAATACCTAACTATAATGCTGAAAGTAAGGAACCTATTGCAAAATATGGTGCAACATATATAACACACCTATGCTTCTTTTGAACCAAGACTTTTGTTTTTAAGCAACTATGTTGAACAAAAAGAATTTAAGCAACTAGGCATTAAAAAATGGCAACTACCAGCACCATAGTAAGCAACTATGACCAAACTTACTCGCAATTTTCCGTACACGCCTTTCCTGATCTTATCCTTCTGAATTACAGCCTTAATAAGATCCTCGTTCCAAGCCTTGATCCTTGGAAGAACCACTGCGGTTTCATCATTCACGAACGGCTTCTTGATTAAGCTGAAATCTACAGTGAGGGAATCTAGGTACACCATCTGTTTATCGGCAAAAAAAAAGAAAGCGTATGATCAGCAGAAAAATTCACAAAAAAATCGTGCAATGCATAAAACTATTTTGTTTTCATAGACACGAAACACTTACTACTAAGTGGAACACGCAGCAACAAATTGTGTTCTTCTTCTCTCCTAATCCCATAAAAGCTATCCTCAGCTGATCAACCACAAATTGGCACACATCTGCGTCTTTGATTTCTTTTGGCTTCATGGCAGCTGTGAAACTCCGTGGTGACACCTTTAAGCTTGTTGTTGGTGCAAGGAAGCAACCGAACACAACAACAAGCCATGCGCGTAGGAAATCATCATCACTTTTGCCTCCCATCTCTCCGATCTTCTTCACCCAATCGGTCAATAATGGCGCACCCCCTGTGGGAAGTTGTACAAATCCTACATCTGTGTGACGATATCTGGATCAATATCATATATAACTTTTCTCCTTCCCTTAGGCAAACCCCATATCTTGTGTACACTGGCTGCATCGACCGTAATATTTCCTCTCCTGGGTATATCAAGCTCGGATAGCTCTGGATCATAGCACTCCATGACAAATTTGACAAGACCAGCCTTCATAGTTTTGGCAGCAAGGTCAATTACACCTCCAAAGCTAATATCTATGATAGCATCCTTCTGATCGCTGACAAGACCAACATTCAACTTGAACAACTGTGCCGGTGACGACCTGTTCCTTCCTACCTAAAAAACCCAAATCATTCAATCTGGCGAGCTACATTGCGAAAAAACTACAAAAAAGGAAAAATACTAAATTCAAACAGAAAATGGCGTGCAAAACCTGATTAAAAACCAAACTTTCACTTTGATTTCAAGAAAAAACTAGTGGTAAAAAGAATGCTTCTTCCATTATTTTGAAAGCAACTTAAGGTAACACAAAAAGCAACTTACCCCCAAAACAAACTGGTGATACTAACAAACAGAAGCTACTACCTATTTCATGAATGATCTGATACATTAACAAACTATTAATTATACCTGCTTATTCCCTGTAAATCTCTTCTTCAATGACACTGCTTCTTCAGGATCATCTGCGTCTGAACCAACTTCTTCTTCTTCGAAGATATCATCAGGGACGCGAGTAGTCGAAGGTCGCTTCCGCTTACCGCCTATACGTCTTGTATTTTTCCTCGTTGACGCAACCTGCCAAACATAAAAATTGAAAATATTGCCCCCCGTACCTCAATCATGTTGGTCCGGTAGAAAATATTAGAAAATAGAAAAGAGCAACTTCACTTATGATGTCAAAAAAAGCAACTTCCATTTGGAAGAAAAAATAGCAACTATCTAATGAGTTTACCTTTTGGATCCCTATGTTCTTCCTACTGAATTCATCTCCATCAGTTCCTTCTGATGCATCTGCACGACTCGTCGAAACCAGTTTCAGGCAAGCCCCTCGCTTGCGTGCCGCAACTTCTTTCCCTGCAGCTTTGCGAGTAGTAGGCCCCGCCTTCACATGACCGCCTCTCCCTGGTGGCACAACCTGCTAAAAGGACATAGAAAACACATAGAAAAATTAACTAGTGCTTGTGTGCCTGTGTGCTTACAAAACAAACCATCTATAATAAATAAGGTTGTGTCATTGAACTTCATCTTTTGTATCCATTTTGATTTTCGCTATGCCAGAAAAATTCAATTTAATAACTATTAATATAACAAAAAACTGTTGATATGACCATCCATATAAAAGATAAGCAAAACTATTAAGGAACTGTTAGAATACAAAGGGATGATCAACTCAGTTATTGGTTAAAAAAAGCAACTTCTCTTGGCAACATGAGCAACTTCTTATGTAAAGAAGAAATAAATCATGCAACTTCTTATGTAAAAGCAGAAATAAAGCAACTGCTCTTGACAACATGAGCAACTATGAATAACTCAGTTATTGGTGGCAGCTTATTTGTTGTAAGCAACTATTCATATGAAATAAAAAGCGATTTCTCCTATCTTCTAGTATAAGAATGATTGACTGAACAGTTGCTATTAAGGAAAACAAGATGTGCAAAAACAAAAAATGTTTTGTTTAGATATATACCTTCTTTTGTTTCCTCCTCCTCTTCACAACGGTTTCTTCGTTAAGTTGGGTGGTTTCATCTCCGCCTTGCTCTTCTATCGATGAATTCATCTTTCGACGACCTCGTTTTCGTGCATTAACACTAGAAGGCAGCTTGTCCTGCGTTTGTTTAAAAAAAAGAACGCGTGCAATCAAGAAGCATATGGGCTAAGTAAAAATACAATTCATGCGCACGGTACTGCAAAAAAAATTGATTACGCATAGGCGAACACCTGTTGCTCGTTTGTTTCATCCTTTGAAACATTTGCTTCTTCAATCCTTTTGCTTTTCCGTGTCATCCTGCACAAAAGAAAATAAATGAGTAAATAATCTGGAAACTCCTGCTCCCCTGCCGCCACCTCACCCCCTCTCTCAAAATCACCACCCCCGCCTCGTGAAGAGACTAACAAATATGGAGCACCTCCACCTCCTTCCCCTCTCTTTCTCACACCGCCACCACCTCCACCTCCTTCCCCTCTCTTTCTCACCGCCACCACCTCCACCTCCTTCCCTCTCTTTCTCACACCGTCATCACCTCCACCTCCTTCCCTCTCTTTCTCACAGTTGGACACCTGCTCATCAAAATTTAGCAACAGTGATTCACAAAATAAAGCAACTGCTCTCAACACCACCTCCTACACCTCCTTCCCTCTCTTCCTCACAGTTGCGCAGTTTCTCGTCAAAATTTACCAACACTGACTCACAAAAATCAAGCAACTACTCTCACCACCTCCTCCTCCACCTCCTTGCCTCTCTTCCTCATTGTTGTGCAAAAAATGCTCATCAAAAAATGTGCAACTGCTCATAAAAAATAATATCAACAGTAACTAACAAAAACAATCAACTGCTCACAACAACGCTTCCTCCACCTCTTTCCCTCTCTTCCTCACTGTTGTGCAACTGCTCGTCGAAAACTAGCAACTGTAACTCAAAAAACGAGCAACTGCTCGCAACCCCGCCTCATCCCCCTGCTCCTTGCAAACCACGCCGCCGTTTGCGTCTCTCCTTACTCTTCCTCTAGAGATTCACACCCGCCCGCACCCACCACTGCTCTCTCTGCAATTCATTCCTCCCTTCGCTCTCATGCCGCACTCCTCTGCTCGCATGCCGGCGCCGTTTATCCTCTCCGCTTGCCCTTGCTCGGTGCCGTTGCTAGATGCGAGCGGCGGAGCAGACTGCTCCCCGTCGCTCCGCCGTGAATCTCCACACCAATTTTGTGTGCAGCGGAGCAGATTGCTCCCCCATCGCTCTCCGTGAATCTCCACACCAGCCGAGCGGCGCCATTGCCAGATGCGAGTGGCGGAGCACACTGCTCCTCGCGTTGTTTCGTGCCGACCAAACACTACCGGAGGAGAAATCGCCGTCGGGAAAACGGGGCAAAAGCGGGGGCACAGATGAGGGGGTACCTGACGATGGCTCGTCGCCGCCGTCCCTCGCTCGTCGCCGTCCAACGACGGAATAGCACCGGAGACACTAGCTTCACCCTGGGGTTGGTCTCGCCGATGAAGAATTGCCGGCGAAGATGCGGAGAACAAGAGGGGAAATGTCCTAACGGGCGACGAGATATGCGGGGCAAGACACGTTCGCGCCTGGATTAATGCGCGCCTGAACCCACCACCACTCGCACGGACCGCGGTTAGCCTCCACATCGCCAGGTAAAATCAGAACCGTCCGAGCAGCGCCAGGTACGATCGACAGTGCGCAACAACATGCGCCCGGCACGACGCGCAGGCGCAGCTGCGCTCTGAAGATTTTAGGTTAAAAAAATCATTGGTGTGTCTTTTCTATCACGCTTTAGATGAGGCTTGTCCAATAACGTTATCCTATGTACTTTCATGCTTGACACCGAGATACACGATGACGTGTTGATGTGCTAACACCAATCTATCTCTTGAAACGTTGACATTCGATTTCTTTCCATCATAGTACACTCCTGTGACGACCGAATAATATCCTGCGTTTTATAAAACTTGTGGATGCCGTTACCACCAACAATGCCCCATTTGGCCATTTCAACTCTGTACAAAGGACACAAGAGAAGAAACATTCTTCGGTTACATCTTTGTAAGAGAGTTTCTATCTCTTACACGGTGTTTCAACCAAAGAATTCAAAAGGAACCAAACGAGAAAACCGGTCTCGATCTTTCGCCGGACCCAATATGTATGTACAGCTTTTTGCAGTTACTACAAAAGAATGAAGGGACAAAACGACGCCACCGGCCACCGCCAAGCTAACGCAAGCCCGACACGACCACCGTTACACATGCACATCACGGCCATCCTAGTCGTCCGAGTAATACAGCAATCCCTCCCCGGAGGAGGAGCCCATCCACGACGTGGAAGTGGAACCGTCGTCGGAGGAGGGGGAGGGGGAGAGCGAGAGGGACCTCCGGTAGCCGTAGAGCACGGCGCCGGGCGGGCGGCGCGGCATCCAGCCGCCGCGGCCGGAGACGGGCACGTAGTACTGGTCCGGCTCCGGCAGCGGCATGCAGAAGAAGAAGTAGAGGCAGCCGGCCAGGCGCTCCAGCTCCCGCGCGGGCGACGCCAGCAGCGCGCGCAGCACCTCGTCGCCCCGCAAACGCCGCCGCGGCCGCTGCCCCGGCCCCGGCGCGCCCTGGCACAGCTCCGCCGGCACCCTCGCCGCCGCCGCCAGCCACGCGCTGCTGAACACCATCCGATCACCTTTGGTGCTCTACCTCGCTGATCGCCGGGAGCCGTTTTATTTGGGAAAGAGCTGCGGGGTTGCGTGCGGCGGGGTTTGCGTGGAGTGCTGGGGTGGGTCGGGTGATCGGGAAGCCAAGTGGTGGCGTGGAAGGGAGTTTATACATGCGTGTCACCGTTATGTCAGGCAGTTCATGACGTGGGCGCCGCGCGGCGGGGGTGTGCGGTCGCCGTCGACTCGTCGCCTCCGCCGCGGCCGGCGCCGAGGAGGTTTCGTTGGGTTTTCCGCGTTCTCCGTCTGTGTTTTTGACTGCTTTGGTTGCTATCGCACCCGCACGCACAGGTGCCAAGAAACGAACGAATTGTACTGCAGAAGCGCGTGAGCCTGGATGATCCACAGACGGTGTATGGTCTCATCTTGTCTGCTTTGGTCGGTCGACTGTCTCGCCAAGTACCGTAGCCCTCTTGGATGGTTCCTTTTTTATCGCCCACGGAGACGGAGACCCGGTAAGAAACCACGCGCCACACTCGCTCAAGGCTGAAACATAACCACATTTTCCATACCAGGCGTTCCCATGTCATTAGCTCCAGACCAGTTTACCATTTCAGGGTCAGTGCAACTGGTGAGCGGATTATTCCGTGGCCTCGTGACTATTTATCATCGTATTCTCGTGGTAAAAGGGCAAGATGTACGACCCACCGACCTTAACCAGATAAACCTTTCGAGAGATGTGACTTCTATCACTTATTGATTATTTCAACTTTGGATAATGCAAGCATGTATATTTGGTCTGCTATGTGATGCAAGCAACAAGGACATGACTCCCAATAATTGGAAACCGAAATGCTCAAATAACTGATGTTGTACCTCCTCATCGCAACAATCAGCACAAGTTGTAATAAGCAGAATAAAATCAGTAACAAACTCCAACTAATCTATTTTGTACGCCATTGCAATGTGCACATCACATTTTCTTTGCCAAGCTAAGATAAGTCAAGGACGGATAAACTATTGAGTAGCCAGATCAACGCACACAATAACTCTAAACAAGTACAGAGAAAGGAAAAAAAAAACTACCCCAGCGGTTGACTTATTCTGGTGCTTATCTAGTAAGTAGAAAAACTCTCTAGCATGGCAACAGGCTCATGACCCCCATCGCCGTCTACTCGTGCAGAAAGCCTTTCTCCTCGAGATAAGTAATCACCTGTGCCGTCATGTCGGAAGGTGAAGGGCACACACCATCCACCTCCTTGATCTCAATCTGCAACCAAAACAAAGTCTTGATGCTTCCAGGTGGAGCAAAAAAAAAAAAAACTGGTAACTTTGTGTCAACCATAGGAAAGGGCGTCCGAGGAGATCATGGCCTAGTTCTTACTGTATTAAATATTAATCAAACAACTACCAGGAATTGTATGAATTTAAGTGTCTCCCACAGCGACATGTACACAGGGTATTAACAGTAAAGATCAGTGTATGGATTCAACTGCTGTACTTGGTAATGATCATATCAAACCATTTTCCCTCTACTTTCCTTTGTCAACTTATCGATCATATTAATCATTCTCTTCAGCGTGTTAAGCATGCATTCTTGGTTATTAAGTTAAAAAATGATGAATCATACTATACATTCCCAGTCCAAATCATTTTAGGCTAGAATATCAGTGAGCCAACTGCTAAATATATGACAGGAGACACAATCACATTAACACCTCAAATAGTGCACGTTTTCACCATACCAAAATGATACTAGCACTTAGCATGTATGATATGATGTACCTCACAATTTATTGGCGGTTCATAAGGGTCATCAATACCAGTAAACCCTGCAGAAAGACATAATTAGAGCTTGGAGGCTTGAAGCATGAGTGAAAATAAGTACACACATGGTTTAACAAGACAGAAAAGGATTTCAGTTTTTTTGGACTTACACAAAAGTATGAGAGGCAAAAAAAAAGGATTTCAGTTTTTTTCCCCTGGCATCTTGCGTATTGAACTAGATAAGCGCCTAACCCAACTTACAAATGCACATACAGAGTTACAGACACCCAAAAAGATGTTTAATAGTTGGCACAAAGATCCGTTCTACTGTTGTTGCTTTAAGCATTAGAGAAAGCAACTTGACTGATGGAGCTCCTAGAAACTCACAGCGCAAATATCAATTAAAATACGAGAGAGTTGGATAGAATTTGAGGCAAATTTGATGTTCCGATGGGGACGGCTAAATCTGCGGCTAAAGCATAGTAAATAAGAGACAGAACCTTGCCTAAAAGAGGTGACCCACGATCACTATATAGCCTACATAGTATCTACATCAACACAATTAAGCATGTCTGCGCGCTTGCAGTTACAAGTCACAATCCGGACAGAATTGGTGGTTTCGAGACTTGGAGAATGACCGAGAAAAGAAGAATCAGGAAATGTTTCAGCTAAACTAAAACATGAAGCGCTCATCGATTATTTTCAGATTGGACAACAAAGATTATATGAAACCTCACCCTTTATTTTTCCTGCACGAGCGAGCTTATAAAGGCCCTTTGGATCCCTTGCTTCACACAATTCCAAGGACATGTTCAAGAAAACCTGTACAAATTCAAGGAGTTTGTTGAGCAGACATAACAAAGAAAAACAGTAGGAAGCTAAGTTTAATAGAGATGAAAGTACACTAAGAAGAATCCCTTACTTCAATAAAACTATTGCCTGACAATAGTGCACGACAAGACTCTCGGTCTCTCGTATACGGAGATATAAAACTAGCAATACACACTAGACCTGCATCTGCAAATAGCTTTGCTACTTCACCTGATAAAAAATAGTTGAAGCATAACGTAAGTGCAAATGGGTGGAGTGTAAAAGATAATAGCACAAGGATAGCTCTGCTGTTTACAAATTTTAGCCTACATGAAAACGTTGTTAGATCTATAAAACAATTTCTGTGTTCAGGAGGTACTAACCAACTCTGCGTATATTTTCAGCACGATCTTCAGCTGCAAACCCAAGATCCTTGTTAAGACCATGTCTTAAGTTATCGCCATCAAGAACATACGCAAGCTTCCCTCTTGTATGGAGCTCTCGACCTAATGTGCACGCCAAGGTACTTTTACCTTGATAAGGTGAAGTATAAAATACAAATAATTAGATAAAGGCAAGAATGAAGCATCAGTAAAATAAAAAGAGTTTACATCGAGAATAATAGTAGTAAATTATTGGGAATATTTAGTTGGCAAATTTTTTCTTGAAATAACAGAGTTCTAATTCATTGCAATGTTAGACATTGGTGAAGAACGAATAAAACACTAGGAAGCATGATGGAAATCAGCTACATAGAGAGCATACTATGCGCTTACAGTACTCTTAACAATTTTCACATATACTTTGTGATGAATGTAAAACTTGAATATGACGTAACCTATGAAGATGGAGTGAACAATAACAATATGAAAATTTTGACAGCTAACTTATGAAAAGTCCTAGGATTTGGCATCTTTTGGCATTGTGCTGAAGTGAAATGATTTATCTAAAGTAAAGATATACCAGTCTGTAGACAAAATGTGTAGTTGAATGAAACATACTTGAATAACTCAAAAAATGTACCAGCATTCCATGAAGCACACATCAAAATAATTCTGGGTAATCTTTAATTACCTGAACCGCTAAGGCCTGTAATCCAAACAACGCACCCTTTCTGCTTCAGTAGCTTTTGACGGTCAGTCTTGCCCACTGGGCAATCATGCCAGAAGATATTTGATGATTTGGGCACAGTTGACGACATCTCCAAAACTCTGTTCTCGCCTTCTACACAATTACAGGCATTAACACGACAATAAGAAATAGGCGCAATAAAGATATAGATGGCCTTACAAACAAAAGAAAACTAAACAGAAAAATTCATTGTCATTGTCAAGTATTAGCAGTTCTTCTTTAAGCCCCATGGGAAGTGAGCTATTGTGATTTAATAAAAAACAATTCCACTAGATGCTACTATATGACGGCGAACCACCCCGACCCAAGGGCTAAACCGGATTTTTAAGCATGCAAATTGCTCCCAAAATATACGGCGCACTTGATATTTTCACGGTCTTCAGTGTAAACTTTTGATAATATGTCTACAGAATTTAGCATAAAACATTGGGCATAAAGATACAACTATACCATTCTTACATGCCAAATCCATATACTCAGTATATACGAGTGGTCAAAATAATGCATCTAAGATTCTAAGACCGTAAAAAGTCAATGAGACGAATTATTTTTATGGAAGGAGGGAGTAAACATTTCGAGTGCGGTACCCGCCCCTAAAACAGCCACGCCCCCGCTGATCTAGAATTCCCGGCAAGGCCCCGTCAGAAGGCTCCCGATCGGCAAGCAGGAACCGCATTGGATGAGATCATCTTATCATCTAAGCAACGAAAATGAAAGGAAAGGAGAGGAGAGGAAGGTACGTGCCTAGGCTGACCCCGATGTGCTCCGCGCTCGACCGGCCGCCGGCACATTCGACGCGGGAGTCCCCGGGGCGGATCGGCGGTGCCTCGCCTGGTGTCCGCCCGGCGGAGGAGGGCGCGAGGCGGAGGCGCGGGCCTCGAGAGCGGAGCAACCCTAGATTCGCGCGATCCCCGCCGCTTGAGGAGGAAGAGGACGAGGAAGAAGCGGCGCGCGGTTGGCGAGGGCACCAGCAGCACGCGCGTTGCGGGCCTGCGGTGGAGGCGGAGAGGCAGCCAGTGGCACGCGGGCGTGGTGCTGCTGCTGCCTCCTCCATCATCGGAGAAGAGTGATGCTTACGCCGGGCCTTTTTCTTTTCTTATTACTATCACACAAAGGAAATGCTTTGGAATTCGGATGGACCAGGGGTACGGTTATACTCCATCCAAAGTTGCTAAAAAGTTGCTATTTTTGCCCGGACGAACCTACCGTCGATCCAGATTCATTGTTTCTAGCGGTGAATCGGGACTTCCCCGATGAATGAACTGATTAACAGGTGATGCTTCTAGTCTTTTTCTTTATGCGCATTTCGTGCTACGATACAAATTTGCAGTGCGTGCCTACTCGATGAGGATGAGCCAATATATTTGCACCACAGTGGATACAAAGCATGTTAGCACCATGTCACCCCTGAACCTTGCCTGTGAATGCGTCTTTGTTCATCATGCAACCCAACCATCGTATTGCACCGGTCATCATACTAGCTTTTGTTTTTCTTAGGCAAGCACTTTGTTTCAACCGATTGATTGATCCCACGCACCGCGTCCCTCACCTTCATTCATTCGATCCCTCAAAAAAAAAAAAACTTTATTCATTCCACATTTGTCCCATGAACCCTATACCTAAGGGCATCCACAATGTTCGGTTTTGCTGCCTCTAAAGGCTGCTTCTAAGCCTTAGAGGCTGGCGCTATACACTGCGCGTGAAGCCTCTAAGCTTAAAATTGTTAGAGTCGCCTCTATGCTAAGAGGCTGCCTTCAAGCTCTCTCTTCCATTAAAATAATCTTTTGGCTCTACATATCATGCCGGTGGTCTACAAGTCCCATGAAGTTGGTTGAAGAGAAAAAATATATTTTATATTGCCATGGAGTGCATGCTTAGAGGCTGCATCCAATGTTACACACTGCGGGTCTTTCAATTTACTCTAGAGGCAAGCATGTGGGCTCCACGTTAGAGGCGGTGTTGCCTCTAAACACTGTGGCTGCTCTAAGGCATTTCTTCATTCGCCTCCCTTCCCCCTCCCCTCTTCTACCATTGCGCCCTGCTCACACTGAAACAACACCGGCTAGTCGGTGCTAAAGCCGTTGCACGCCGCTTTCTCCTCCTCGTTGCTACAAGACAAGGGATTTGCTGCTACAGGACACACCGCTCACCACTAGTGCCCAAAAAGTCAGCACTTGTATGTTGGAGACTTGGAGTTGAAGCACATCACCTGCTCCTCACTTGGAGCATCGTCGTTGTTGTATTCCTCGTCACAATATTTACATCGCTGCAAGCCATCGATGCATCCTCAGTTGAGATCGCCATCGAGCTCGGTTGAAGCGTCATCGTTGTTGTTGAGTTGCAACAAGAAGGGGAAACACCGCACTGTAAGGTTATGCCACCAGCGTGGACATGATTTGATGCACTACAACATCAGTCGTGTTGCAAATGCAACATCGTTGCCACATGTTGAGTTGGAACCCTTGTTTTGCAGCAATTGTCGTCGTTTGGGGCACCAGGTCACCATGGAGCTCGCAAGCCTGCCCACTCAGCAGGGGGGAGGGGGCACAACAGCTATCTGGCACCCTAAGCCAAGCATCCCCAATCCCAATAAGGAGTACCACCCCCCAGGGGGTAACAATGGAGGGAACAATACAACGATCTATGCAGTGTTTACTATGATCCATTAGTAGAGAAAAGTCTATCAATGGCGTGACAAAAAGGACCTTGCTGGTGTGGGATCTAACGGCACCAATATAGCGCCAGCGATAAAAAATAGTGATGATGTTGAGTGCTATGCTATATGTTGCGAGGTGTAATGTCGAGATCATCATGTCCATGAAGAAAAATGTTAGAGATTTGAAGCTGGAGACGGGCCAGCTTAAGCAAGAGACCAACCTGCTTAAGCAGGTTAAGGAGAAGAGAAATATAAGGCTTGCTTTGTCTACATATGGATTCGAGCTGAATGAGAAAAAAAAACTAGTTAGGAACATGAAATCAATTCTCTTGCTAGCGCTAGTTTGTTTACTTTGTATGAATAAGTACGTGTTGATTGAATAATATCGTATTGTACGATTTATATTGAATTGTACCGTGGTTTTGTTTTGCTCTGTGATTGATATTTCGTACTGTGGTTTATGTTGTTGAACTGACTCCAATTATATATGTTGTGATTTGGCAGAGAACCGATATTTTATGAATTATTTTTAGTGCGCAAAAATTATAAATACTGGCATGTCATTATTTTGAACGCCATAAATATTAATAAAAATGCTAGCGTAGGAAGTCGACGTGAGCACTGTTCTTTATCACTGGCGTCATATTGCTGGCATCAGCTCCCTACGCCAGTAAAGCATTTTTGGAACGCTGTAAGACCCTCAGTGTCATGTAACAGTAAACACTTTTGTTCATGACAATTACTGTTGCTAATCTGACTTTGATCATCTTTGCATTTGATCATTTCAAATCCCCTTTGATTGATATTAAAAACAAAGTAATAAATAAAACTTTGTTCGAAAACTTTGCAATCAATTTTGAAAAATGCCAAATAATCAGTGGATCATGTCCATATGCAAATGACATTTATTAAGCTTTAAAATAATTCAAACAAATATAAACAGCAGCCAAAAGTCTCCTGTAATGAGTTGCAGCTCAAAAACAAATAGCAAATGATTTTATTTACCCCCCAAACTTTTTGTAGCACTTCTATATATTGCAACACAAATGTAACAACAAGTGGAACCTTGGACAAAAATCATTTGGTAGCAAACAAAAATAAACAGAGAAGAATTACACTGCAAAAAAAACAAAAAAAAGGAAAAACCTTAAGCTACGCCCAGGGCGAAGCCCACCCCAGCCCACTCCCCCCTTCCCCCTTCACTGCTCACGCCCATGGCGTGGCAGCCATCGCGCGGTGCCACGTCCGGCTGCGTCGCCGTGTCGCCCATCGGCGGCTAGCCGGCGACGATAAGGGCAACCCCCTGGCCTCGAACCCTAACCCTAGATCGAGATCCCGCACCATTTCCCCCCTCCCTCGCCTCGCCCTCGCCGGGGAGAAATCCCTCCCGCGCAACCGTTGCCGTCGCCGCGCACTCGCGCGGCCACTGTCCACCATTTCCAGAGCCACCGTGTCCTGGAGCTTTGTCGTCGTCGTCCTCGTCTCCACGCAGAAGAATTCGAGCCCGGAGCCCGGGAGTGAAGCCTGCGCCGCCGTTCCCCATTCTGCGCCGCTGCGACATCGCAGTCAAATTCCGCCGCCGTGAAGCCGTCATCGAGCATGCTGCCTTCCTCTACGCCTTGCCGGTGAGCACGACCACCTTCCCCAGCCCTCTCCTTAGCACTGCGTGCACTGTAACTGTCGTCGCCATTAGGGCAGTGAGCTCGCTGTCACCGACGAGCTCCTCACCGCGGCCTAGGGCAAGCATTTGGCGCGCTAGGCGTGTCACTTTGCGCGCATTGCTCCCAGGAGTCGATTCGTGTAGCGTGCGCCCAAGGTCTCGCTCGAAATCGACGTCGTCGTCAAACCCCGTAGCATAGCCGCCGCCAAACCTCGTCGTCGGCCACGATTTCGGTCACCCTGAACACCCCCACCACCACCAGTCGCACTGCATCGTCGTGCTCGTTCGAATGGACCTATCCATGCCCTCTCCCGTGCCCTGCACGCTGCGCATCGTCGACCTCGCCGGAGTACCGCCGCCAGCGAGCTCCCACGGTGGCTGCCATGTGGGGCCCCGCTGGATTAGCCACTAATCCCACCCCCACTGACACCGACATGTGGGCCCTGCCCCACTTAACCCCTAGTTAATTAAAACAAATGGACATTTGTCCCTATTACACTGACATGTGGGTCAGCCCCACTTAATTCACTGTTAAAATTAAATAATTGTCTAAATAAAATGTCTCTATGACATGTGGGACCTCATTGTCATTTGATTAATTAAAATGGATTTATTAAAGTGAGTCTATGATAGGTGGGACCCACTGCTCAGTTTGACCAGTCAAACAACCCTATGTATGACAGGTGGGCCCCCTCTGTTAGTACTGTTGTGGATAATGTTGCTAATCTAATAATAAAGAAAATCCAGAAATCCTTTTAATTGCTTTAAACTTTAAAAATTAATATCTTTTAAACCGTAGCTCAGATGGAAAAACTTTATACATGAAAATTGATAAAAAAATACAACGAATACGAATACGCTACCCTTATACCAACCACCTCCCTCTAACACAACGAACACGAGACCTTCCCCCTCTGGGCCATCTGTCGATAATCACCCAGAGCTAGTAGTTCATCCCCGGATGAATTCTCGCTCCGAGCAATCATCTAGTACTGCATTAGGAACACCGTTAACATTGTATTTGTTATGCCATGCATATGTTTGCATGTGATTCCTTTTATATTTACTGTTTCTCCCCCCTTATTCTTCGGTAGACCCCGATGCTGTCGCCGACTACACCGTTGTTGAGTACGACTACGTCGTCGACGACCGTACCCCTACCGTCGAGCTTCCAGGAAAGCAGAGCCATTTTCCTTCCCCGGATATCACCTATATTTTCCGTACATTTCTTGCACTAGGCATTGCTACTGTTGCTGCTAAGTTACCATCCTATTCTATTGCATAGCCTGTTTTTGTCGCCCCTTGATGTACCTTCCTTTATCGTATGCTGCCTATAAATATATATATATATATATATATATATATATATAATTCAGCAGTTAGCCCTGCGCATTGTTAGTCAACTAGGATTAGATAGCAGGCCGTGATCACTCTGGGGAGTGAATGCGGATACACTAATTATAACTACACAGGTACGGTACAATGCAGACACCGCCTAAATGCCCCTACATCGGCTCTACCGAGCCACCATCAAGTGTGAGCCATCGAGGAGTAATCCTCGTACTCCGACCGCTGCTGACTCTGTATAGTCGTCCTAGGGTCCTGAACAACGGTTGTCCTTAAACGTAAGAAGTCGGGTGACCCAACGGTGCCAACGAGTGATATTGCAACGGGACGACAGGGAGGGAATACCGACGACCTGGTGGGCTTGCACCCTGATCGTTGTCCACGAGAATTACCAAACCACGAAAGTCGAGATCCTCCAGGAGCACACGCGAGATAAGGTAAGGAGTCGGTTCACCGTGTTGGTAACCGCAGAGCTTTGACGGGACGACAGGGTAGGCACCGATGTACTGGTGGTCCTGGCTGCTGTTCGTTGTCCGTTGTGTTGATTAGTCGGGCAACGATAACGGTTGTCCGCGAGATAATAATAAAATGACTAATGGTTCAGTGGATGACTTGAGAGGCCGCCAAGGCATGTACGCACTACCTTTACGTGGGATAAGGAGTTATGGGCTCCCCTACGTCGTAGTTCATTCGAAAGCTCTTTAGACATCAGCAGTACCGCGGCATCCGCCGAGAAGTGGTGTCTTCTTCGCTCGAGCGTGTGGTATTTTCTTTTGCTTCACCGTCCAGCCACGCACCGTGCAGGAGTGTGAATGTTGAGGTTCCTAGACCCCTGGTCGCATAGGATTTAGTCCGACGGATGGCCTCTCTGCTGAGCCTAGGATGGGTTGCGGCGTGTCGGATAGCCTTGGTGGGGCATTCCCTAACCAGGTGTACGCCACCCTGGAGATACGAGCGTGCAGGATGAACAGTAGTGCACCCCTGCAGGGAGTTTGATCTATTCTAATAGCCGTGTCCACGGTAACAGGACGCTTTATGCTGAAGCGGGATCCTACTACTACAAACTACTACTATTAAACTGTTGGTTCCGGGTTTTTCTTCCTTGTAGGGAGCCGGGGAAGGGAACTCAGAGGCATTTATGATTGTTAATTATTACAACTTACTATTATACAATGTTGCAGCAACTTCTGCTGCATTGTTACTTTATGCTTTATATGAACTGTTGGTCGTTCTCTTCTTGTGCTGCAAGACTCGTCGGAAGATGCTAGTCTTCGTTAGGCCTAGCTTCTCATCCTTATTTTCACTTGCTACCATTAATTCCATTATATATAGACTCCCCTTTCCATTTGATACAAATGCATAAATGCTTAGTAGCGGACGTAAGACTCGACGGTATGCTAGATACTCACCCTTGCTTTATTTCTCCCCTTTGTTTTATATACCCGGATTGCTGCAATCAGATGTTGGAGCCTAGGAGCAGGAGTACTGATATGTCCAAATTGCATCACTATTTTATATCGTAATTCATCCTTATTCATTGATATATTTCATATTACGATGATGTTCTTATGTTGTTTTGGCTTGTTTTACACAGTTTGCAACTTTCCGGTGCCGAAGCAGCAGACGCGGGATTCAGCGGTAAAAAGTGGACGCTGAGTTGCCGAAGAAGAATACCTCCAAATTACCTGAAAATCGACGGAGGGTATTTTCCAAAAGATTAACGAAGACTCGCCGAAGAGGGGCCAGAGGGGGGCCACAGGAGCCTGATACATCCCAAAAGTATCTATAATTTCTGCTTGCTCGATGCATGTTTTGTGTGACTTTGCCATGATTTGCTTGAACTTTCATACACTTTTGAGCATATTTGGACTAATCTATTAACCCAGTGCACCCAGCTGCTAGTTGTTTTTTTCTGCTGTTTTTGTATTTCAGGTTTTCCGGCCATTAAAAGTGCTCCAAAAAATCCGTAAAAATCAGATAAAAAATCAGCGACCCGAAGCTTTCGGAATCACCAAGGCAGCGGAGGGGGGCCACCAAAGGGACTCCAGAAGGGTCCCTAGCGCGGCCCCACCCTAGGCCGCGCCAGGGGGCCTCCTGGCTGCCCTGTGGTTCCCCTCGACACCCCCTCCGCCTATATTTAGCCCTCGGGGTGGAAACCCCTAATATCGATCTCTTTTCCGCGAACTCGCCTCTGTACCGCCGTCGCCGCCGTTTCAAGATCGGGGCTGCCTGGAGAAGCTGCCCCGGCACCCTGCCGGGAGGAGGAACCCCCTCCGGGAGACCATCCATAGCCATGGACGCCTCCCGGATGTACCGTGAGTAGTCCCCCTTGGACCATGGGTCCGTGACCAGTAGCTATGTGATGTACCTCTCCCCTCTTTGTGCTTCCACTTTCGAGACCTCTTGAGCTGCCTCACATGATCGAGGCACTTTTGTAATTTCTGTTTTTGCTATGCTAAGTTTGCTGGGATCTGATGGATTTTGAGACTATGTTCAGATTGTAATGAGTAATATATTTGGTTCTTCTCTTTTATATTTTGTTCTTGATTAAATTCTTGCATGTTCTCCGTCGCAGTATTTTGCTTTGGCCAAGTAGTTTGTTGCAACTCCAAGAGGGAGCGTTATGCTTGATTGTGGGTTCAGCCCCTTGATATCTAGCTTGAGTGACAGAAACATGAGACTAGGGGATGTGTTGTTTCCACCAGGGATAAAACAACGGTGCTTGTACCCGCGGGTGCAAGAATTGTTTACTTTATGCAAAGTTCTTTTAATGCAGTTGTCTGTTGCTTTGAGTTTACACTTTGGGTGGGATTCGCAACTTAATACCAGCGAGATGTTCTGGATAGATATCTCAAGGTGGATGATTCGTAGTAGATGCAGTTGTATTTTGGTCTACTTACCTTGGCGTACTGCCCATTGCTTTTGAGCCCTTCCTTTCTTTGCAGCATAGTTAGCATTGCGGTGCCTTCATAATTCTGTCAATTGCCCAGTTGTGATTTGTTTACCTCGCTAGAACATTTATCGTCTTTTGGGAGAGAGACATCACTAGTGAAAATCACGGAACCCCGGTCCATCTTCACATCACTGTTTACACCCTTAGTTTACTTTCAGTCTTTACTTTCAGTTGCCATTATTATTATCTCTTGCGTTGACCCTTTGTAAACAGCAAGGCCGGAGGAATTGACAACTCCTCTGTACTCGTTGAGAGCAAAGTTATTTATTTATGTGTGCAGGTCATGTCAACTCCCTAGCCAGAAGCTAATTTCTGGCGCCGTTGGCACCTTCTTGTATTTCTGTGAGTCCTACTGGAGACAAACCTTAGTATCTGCACCGAGGGAAATTTGCTGCTACGCTACATCTCACCTTCCACTTGGGGTAACCAACGAGGAGTGAGAGAACTATCCTCACCGTATCAAGCTAATTTCTAGTGCCGTTGCCGGGGACTCCAGTCTACAAGATAGGGGAGTTGCACACTATCTTTTATCTTTTCTTTTTAGTCTTGTTAGTTTACCTTTCAGTTTTTACTTTTGTGTCCCTTATAAAAAATACCAAAAATACCTGTTGCTACTATGGGTTCCAATGAAAACACCAAGTTGTGTGACTTCACTAGTCACAACAACAGTGACTTTATCTGCACTCCTATTGCTCCACCTGCGACTTCAGCACCTTCTTATGAAATTAAACCTGCTCTGCTTAATCTTTTTATGAAAGATCAATTGTCAGGTGCTGGAGAGGACGCTGCCTTGCACTTAAACAATTTTATCGAGCTCTGTGATATGCAAATGTACAAGGAAGTGGATGGAGACATCGTCAAGATGAAGCTTTTTTCTTTCTCTCTGAGAGGAAGAGCCAAGGAGTGGCTGCAATCCTTACCCAAGAACAGTATCGATTCTTGGAGAAAATGCAAAGATGCTTTTATAGGGAAGTATTATCCCCTGCTAAAATTATTCAATTGAGGAGTAACATTATGAATTTCAGGAAATTGGATAATGAACACGTTGCCCAGGCATGGGAACGTATGAAGACGCTTGTCAAGAACTTCCCCACACATGGACTGACTACGTGGATGGTCATCCAGACTTTTTATGCAGGCTTGAACTTTACCTCGCGGAACCTGTTAGATTCGGCCGCGGGAGGAACTTTTATGTCAACCACACTTGGTGCTGCCACAAAGCTACTTGATGAGATGATGCTGAACTACTCTCAGTGGCACACCGAAAGATCTCCAACTGGTAAGAAGGTAAATTCTGTCGAGGAGATCTCCTCTCTAAATGAAAAGTTTGACCTTATCATGTCTCTACTTACCAAGCAAGTTCCTATTGATCCTTAGGACGTTCCTTTAAATTCTTTGGTTGCTCAAGAGCAAGTAGATGTGAATGTTGTCTCTAGAAACAACTTCAACAATAATGCTTATAGGAGTAATTTTGGTAGCAACAATCCTAGGCCTTTCCCATCCAACAACTATGGGAACAACAACACTTGTCCTAGCGCCAAAAACTCCACCTTTGAACTAGAGACCTTGCTCAAAGAATTTATCACTACCCAAAAAGCCTTCAACAAGAGTGTGGAAGAGAAATTAGATAAATTAGATATCCTCTCTTTGAAGGTAGACAACTGATATGTCCCAAACGTATCTATAATTTCTGCTTGTTCCATGCATGTTTTGTGTGACTTTGCCATGTTTTTCTTGAACTTTCATACACTTTTGAACCTATTTGGACTAACCTATTAACTCAGTACACCCAGTTGCCAGTTTCTGTTTTCTGCTGTTTTTGTATTTCAGGTTTTCCGGCCATTAAAATTGCTCCAAAAATTCCGGGAAAAATATATAAAAAATCAGCGCAACAGAACCTTCCGGAAACACCAAAGGAGCGGAGGAGGGCCACCACCAGTAGGCCAGGAGGGCCCCTGGCGCGGCCCCACCCTAGGCCGCGCCAGGAGGCCTCCTGGCTGCCTGGTGGGTCCCCTCGACGCCCCCCTTCGCCTATATTTACCCCTCGGGGTGGAAACCCCTAGGACAGACTCCTTTTTCGCGATCTCGCCTCTGTTCCGCCGCCGCCGCCGTTTCTAGATCGGGGATGCCTGGAGAAGCTGCTCCGGCACCCTGACGGGAGAAGCTACCCCCTCCAGGAGACCCTCCATAGCCATGGACGCCTCCCGTATGTACCGTGAGTAGTTCCCCTTGGACCATGGGTCCGTGACCAGTAGCTATTTGATATATCTCTCCCCCTTTTGTGCTTCCACTTTCGAGTCCTCGTGAGCTGCCTCACATGATCGAGGCATCTATGTAATTTCTGCTGTTCCTATGCTGAGTTTGTTAGGATCTGATGGATTATGAGACTATGTTCAGATTGTGATGAGTAATATATTTGGTTCTTCTCTTTTATATTTTGTTCTTGAGTAAATTCTTGCATGTTCTCCGTTGCGGTATTTTCTTTGGCCAAGTATTTTATTTGCAAGTCCAAGAGAGAGCGTTATGCTCGATTGTGGGTTCAGCCCCTTGATGTCTAGCTTGAGTGACAGAAACATGAGACTAGGGGATGTGTTGTTGCCACCAGGGATAAAACAACGGTGCTTGTACCTGCGGGTGCAAGGATTGTTTACTTTACGCATAGTTCTTTTAATGCAATTGTCTGTTACTTTGAGTATATACTTTGGGTGGGATTCACAACTTAATACCAGCGAGATGTTCTGGATAGATATCTCAAGGTGGATGATTCATAGTAGATGCAGATGGATTACGGTCTACTTACCTTGGCGTACTACCCATTGCTTTTGAGCCCTTCCTTTCTTTGCAGCATAGTTAGCATTGCGGTGCCTTCATAATCCTGTCAATTGCCCAACTGTGATTTGTTTACCTTGCTAGAACTTTTATCGTCTTTTGGGAGAGAGACATCACTAGTGAAAATCACGGGACCCTGGTCCATCTTCATATCACTGCTTACACCCTTATTACTTTCAGTTGCCACTATTATTATCTCTTCCGTTGATTCTTTGTAAACAGCAAGGCCGGAGGAATTGACAAGTCCTCTGTACTCGTTGGGAGCAAAGTTATTTGTATCTGTGTGCAGGTCCAGGTGAAGCTAGCAACCTCGGCGCCATTGTTCACTTTACCACCTTCTTGTATCCTTCGGAGTCCTACGGGAGACAAACCTTGGTATCTTTGCCAAGGGAAAACTTGCCGCTGCACTATATCTCACCCTGCACTTGGGGTAATCAACGAGGGCTTGAAGAGTATTAACACTCTCTTGCCATCAACAAGTTTTCTGGCACCGTTGTCGGGGACTCCAGTCTACAAGATAGGGGAGTTGCACACTATCTTTTACCTTTGCTTTTTAGTCTTGTTAGTTTACCTTTCCGTTTTTACTTTTGTGTCCTTAATCAAAAATACCAAAAATACCTGCTGCTACTATGGGTTCCAATGAAAACACTAAGTTGTGTGACTTCACTAGTCACAACAACAATGAATTTATTTGCACTCCTATTGCTCCACCTGCCACTTCAGCACCTTCTTATGAGATTAAACCTACTCTGCTTAACCTTGTCATGAAAGATCAATTCTCAGGAGCAGGAGAAGATGCTGCCTTGCACCTAAACAACTTTATCGAGCTCTGCGACATGCAGAAGTACAAGGAAGTGGATGGAGACATCGTCAAGCTGAAGCTTTTTCCTTTCTCTTTGAGAGGAAGAGCCAAGGAGTGGCTACAATCTTTGCCCAAGAACAGTATTGATTCTTGGAGTAAATGCAAAGATGCTTTTATAGGGAAGTACTATCCCCCTGCTAAAATTATTCAATTGCGGAGTAACATTATGAATTTCAGGCAATTGGATAACGAACACGTTGCCCAGGATCGGGAACGTATGAAGACGCTTGTCAAGAACTTTCCCACACATGGACTGACTACCTGGATGGTTATCCAGACTTTTTATGCAGGCTTGAACTTCACCTCGCGGAACCTGTTAGATTCGGCCGCGGGAGGAACTTTTATGTCAACCACGCTTGGTGCTGCCACAAAGCTACTTGATGAGATGATGCTGAACTACTCGCAATGGCACACCGAGAGTTCTCCAATCGGTAAGAAGGTAAATTCTGTCGAGGAGATCTCCTCTTTAAATGAAAAGGTTGACCTTATCATGTCTCTACTTACCAAGCAACCTTCTATTGATCCTCAAGATGTTCCTTTAAATTCTTTGGTTGCGCAGGAGCAAGTAAATGTCAATTTTGTCTCTAGAAACAACTTCAACAATAATGCTTATAGGAGTAACTTTGGTAGCAACAATCCTAGGCCTTTCCCATCCAACAACTATGGGAACAAAACTTATCCTACCACCAGAAACTCCACTTCAGAACTGGAGACCTTGCTTAGAGACTTTATCACTACCCAAAAAGCCTTCAACAAGAATGTGGAAGAAAAATTAGCTAAATTAGATAATCTTTGTTTGAAGGTAGACAACTTAGCCCTTGATGTTGAGATGTTAAAAATTAGAACCTCTCCCCTTGAGGAGAGTAAGGTCACTCCTATTAATGCTATCCAGTTACAAATCAATGAAAATATTAGGATGATGGCTAAACTCAAAGAGAGATGGGCTAGAGAAAAGGAGGAAGAAGAGAGAATTAAGAGCCTTCCTACCTACCACACAGTAGCTACTATCCAAGTAGTTGAGGATGTCCAAACTATTAGCACCCATCACACCCCTAGTCCCATTGGACCTATCAATGGTGATGCTACCACCTCAACCTTAGAAGAGGAAACCTCTATGAACATAGAGGCTTTCAAATAAGTGAACCTAAATGATATCACTACCTCCTTGATAGATAGTAGTGACATAGACTTTGACAACTGCACTTTACCTGAAGTTATTGGTTTCCTACACAAGATGTATAGAGACCCCCACACTAGCACACTCAATCTTGCCTTCACAGAGCATATCACCAATGCTCTAATCAAAGTTAGGGAGGAGAAGCTTAGACTAGAAGCCTCCATACCTAGGAAGCTATAAGATGGTTGGGATCCTATGATAAAAATTAAATTGAATAACTTCTCTTGTTATGCTCTTTGTGATGTTGGAGCAAGTACCTCTGTTATGCCCAAAAGAATGTATGATATGCTTGAATTGAAACCTTTTGATTCTTGTTCTTTTGGTGTTCGTCTTGTTGATTCTTCCGTAAATAAACCTTTGGGGAAGATCGACGGTGTTCTTATCATTGTCAATGACAATTATGTTCCCGTTGGTTTTACTATTATGGACACTGAATGTGAACCTTCTTGTCCAATTATTTTGGGACGTCATTTTCTTCGCACAGTTGGTTCTATCATTGACATGAATGAGGGAACTATCAAATTCCAATTCCCTCTCAAGAAAGGGATGGAGCATTTCCCTAGGAAAAATATTAAGTTACCTTTTGAGTCCGTCACACGGACTAGTTATTCTCTTGAAAAGACTTGATCTTCTGCTTTAAGCCTTGCTAATGGCTCTAAAGAAGCGCTTTCGGAAGGCAGCCCGCAACGAATTTAGGTTTTTATTTTTGCTTTTGTTCTGTTCTTAGCGGTCTTGATGATTTTTACTACTGTAGCAACATCATTGTACTTTACTTTTCAAGCTTTGTGCCAAGTTTAGCCTCATACGACAAGGGAAGTAAGAGTTGTGACATGCTGTCCAGAAAACAGATTCTGTCCTCGTGACTAGAAAAATCAGAGAAAAACCCCAGTTCGTCTTTTTGAGCTGAATGTTTTACACAGCATGCTCTATAAAATTAAGAAGCTTCCGTATGTTCTGAGTTTCTTGATTTGAGTTGCAGAAGTACCCCTACAAAATTCCTTTCTATCTGTTGTTCTGTTTTTCACAGATTCTGCCACGTTTTGTCTCTCTTCACTTTTGCAAACCTTAAGCTTGTTTTTTCTTTGCAAAAACCTTTTGGCAATCTTGGCAAACAGTATCTCTTCCTGGAAATATTTATTTGCAGTAGAGGAAAATTATTTTATTAGGGTACTAACCTCTCTAATCAGCCTACAATGAGTTATGTATGAAGGGAGTTCTCAAGTGCGCGATGGAGGATGATGAAAGAAGATTCAGGAGGGTCAAACGCTCAAGCTTGGGGATGCCCATGTGCACCCCCAATAAATATTCAAGGAGACTCAAGCGTCTAAGCTTGGGGATGCCCCCGTGCATCCCCTTCTTCATCAACAATTATCAGTTCGTCTCTCGTTGCACTATTTTTTTTATCAATTCATGCGTTATGTGCTTTGCTTGGAGCGTGTCGCTCTTAGGTTTTGTTTTTAGTTTTCTTTTGCTTTTTTTGCTGTAGTAACAAGTTAGACCCCAACTTACTCTTTTGTGTGGGAGAGATTCACGCTCCGCCTAAACTAGAACTCCTCATAGGATTTGCATGCTTATTCTTTTAGCTGTGAGCTGTTCTTTTTCTTTTCTTAGCTGATGTTCTGTTTAGTTTTAGTGCTTTAGTTTTTTCTAGAGCTTTTCTTTTTGTCTTAGGTTGAACTTTCTATAGGTTGCATGTTTTATCTTGTTAGAGAGTTTGCCTGTTGCACTGAGTTCTGTGTCTTGACTGAAAGTAGGTAGTTAAAGTTGTCGTTCTCTTTGTAGTAGTAACTTGCAATAGTTTTGAGGTATTGATTAGAGTAATGTTTGAACTTATGGTGTCAAGAGCTCTTGCCTATTAGTGATAGATGTCGTATTTTGGGCAATCCGTGTGTTTTTCGAAAACCAAACCCCTGTTGAGAACTCTAGCTACTAGATGGATCACTAACCTCTGGAGGGTTTGAATATTAGAGTACACTCACGTACCATGAGTCGAGGATGCGCAAGGATAACCAAACCCCCATACACTCCTCCTCGGGGTACCTGTCTCTTTGTGAACCTCCTGATTAGATTGAGAGTTACCGGTAATAAGTGCATGAGTTCTTCAGACTAATGTGAGTATTCGAAAGTTGACACTTCCACCCACCTATACTTTTTGTAGCCTCTTCGGTACCGTGCATTGCCCTTTCTCACCTCGAGAGTTGGCGCATACTTCGCCGGTGCATCCAAACCTTTGGCACGATACGCTCTGCCATCATAAGCCTCCTTATATCTTTCCTCAAAACAGCCACCATACCTACCTACAAGGCATTTCCATAGCCTTTCTGAGATACATTGCCATGCAACATCCACCTTCTCATGACTTGATCTTCATGTCCTGCATGCTACTTGCTTGATCGATGAGCCGCATGCTAGTTGGGCCTTGCTCTAATCATTGCTACATGACGTGCTAGTATCATTGCATATCCTGCTATCCTGGCAGAAGCATACATTTGCATCATGATAGTTACATTTTCTTTATGTGAGTACCTTTGTAAAGTGTGAAAGATCTCCTATATTCTTGTAAAATATAGAGTATTGCCCCTAAAGTGAGGAAAAGATCCCAAAGAGGACAAAATCAAAAGATCCCAAAGAGGACAAATGAGAGTTGAATAGAAAGATCCATTGGGGCCACCAAAAAAAATAAAAATAAAGAGAAAATAAAAAATAAAAAGAGAGAAGGGGGCATACTAGTATTCCTTTTGAGAGATCCACACTAGTACTTCATCTCCTATCCCTTGTACTCCATAGAGATCATCATCATGCATATAGCTATGTGGGGACCCTTCACACTATAGAACTTGGCTTGTATATTCCAATGATGAGCCTCCTCAAACGAGCTCTAGGTCTTCTTGAGCAAGCAAGTTAGATGCACCCCCACTAGTTCCCTTGGAGAGCTTTTAGCTCACATGTGCATCCCTTGTATGGCAATCCCTACTCCTCACATCATATCTATCATATGGCCTTCTCTCGCCTATGATTGTCCTCATTGATGTGAGCCTTTCACACCTTTTTGTCTTCCTCCTCCACCTTCTTTCTGTTTCGCCTTTTAGGTGTCAACTTTCTTACTCACGCTCATCCATTGTATGAGTGCTCAAAATATCGAAAGGGAGTGGATCAGTTTGACTTGTACCTGGCTAGTGGTCTGGGGATGAGTCCAGATAAGAATCCAAAGGAGACCAAGTGTGAAACTTTAGTAGATAGTCGTTCTCAACAACCTTATTTTTTCTCTCGTATTTCCCTATCCCTTGATTGCACGCAAACACCATCTGGAGACATTCGAGTCACGGACAGCGAGAGCTCTTTCACCTTTTGTTCTTTTGTTGCTTTTGTCAATGCTAATATAGACTCTTGCTTGTTAAGACTTGAATTGAATTGCATGCGTTGATTGCATTGCTTAAAAGTCCTTTTATGGTTGTGTGGCATGTCACCACAGAAATTATGCTTGTTATCATTTCCCTACTCGAGGACGAGCAGGAATTAAGCTTGGGGATGTTGATACGTCCCAAACGTATCTATAATTTCTGCTTGTTCCATGCATGTTTTGTGTGACTTTGCCATGTTTTGCTTGAACTTTCATACACTTTTGAACCTATTTGGACTAACCTATTAACTCAGTACACCCTGTTGCCAGTTTCTGTTTTCTGCTGTTTCTGTATTTCAGGTTTTCCGGCCACTAAAAGTGCTCCAAAAATTCCGGGAAAAATATATAAAAAATCAGCACAACAGAAGCTTACGGAAACACCAAAGGAGCGGAGGAGGGCCATCACCAGGAGGCCAGGAGGGCCCTTGGCGCGGCCCCACCCTAGGCCGCGCCAGGAGGCCTCCTGGCTGCCTGGTGGGTCCCCTCGACGCCCCCTTCGCCTATATTTACCACTCGGGGTGGAAACCCCTAGGACAAACTCCTTTTTCGCGATCTCGCCTTTGTTCCGCCGCCGCCGCCGTTTCTAGATCGGGGCTGCCTGGAGAAGCTGCGCCGGCACTCTGCCGGGAGAAGCTACCCCCTCCGGGAGACCCTCCATAGCCATGGACGCCTCCCGTATGTACCGTGAGTAGTTCCCCTTGGACCATGGGTCCGTGACCAGTAGCTATGTGATCTATCTCTCCCCCTTTTGTGCTTACACTTTCGAGTCCTCGTGAGCTGCCTCACATGATCGAGGCATCTATGTAATTTCTGTTGTTGCTATGCTGAGTTTGTTGGGATCTGATGAATTATGAGACTATGTTCAGATTGTGATGAGTAATATATTTGGTTCTTCTCTTTTATATTTTGTTCTTGAGTAAATTCTTGCATGTTCTCTGTTGCGGTATTTGCTTTGGCCAAGTATTTTATTTGCAACTCCAAGAGAGCGCGTTATGCTCGATTGTGGGTTCAGCCCCTTGATGTCTAGCTTGAGTGACAGAAACAAGAGACTAGGCGATGTTCTTTTGCCACCAGGAATAAAACAACGGTGCTTGTACCTGCGGGTGCAAGGATTGTTTACTTTACGCATAGTTCTTTTAATGCAATTGTCTGTTGCTTTGAGTTTACACTTTGGGTGGGATTCACAACTTAATACCAGCGAGATGTTCTGGATAGATATCTCAAGGTGGATGATTCGTAGTAGATGCAGATGGATTTCGGTCTACTTACCTTGGCGTACTGCCCATTGCTTTTGAGCCCTTCCTTTCTTTGAAGCATAGTTAGCATTGCGGTGCCTTCATAATCCTGTCAATTTCCCAACTGTGATTTGTTTACCTCGCTAGCACTTTTATCGTCTTTTGGGAGAGAGACATCACTAGTGAAAATCACGGGACCCTGGTCCATCTTCATATCACTGTTTACACCCTTATTACTTTCAGTCTTTACTTTCAGTTGCCACTATTATTATCTCTTGCGTTGATTCTTTGTAAACAGCAAGGCCGGAGGAATTGACAACTCCTCTGTACTCGTTGGGAGCAAAGTTATTTTTATCTGTGTGCAGGTGCTGTCAACTCCCTAGCCAGAAGCTAATTTCTGGCACCGTTGGCACCTTCTTGTATTTCTGCGAGTCCTAATGGAGACAAACCTTGGTATCTTCACTGTAAGGCCCGATATGCGGTACTGTTCCAGATCTAGATGTTTCCATCCAGATCCGGGGACGAAGCACATATCGGTCCCACCGCGGCGGCGGCGGCGGAACAGAGGCGAGATCGCGGAAAAGGAGTTTGTCCTAGGGGTTTCCACCCCGAGGGGTAAATATAGCGAAGGGGGCGTCGAGGGGACCCACCAGGAAGCCAGGAGGGCCACCACCAAGAGGCCTCCTGGCTTCCTGGTGGGTACCCTCGACGCCCCCTTCGCTATATTTACCCCTCGGGGTGGAAACCCCTAGGACAAACTCCTTTTCCGCGATCTCGCCTCTGTTCCGCCGCCGCCGCCGCCGTTTCTAGATCGGGGTTGTCTGGAGAAGCTGCTCCGGCACCCTGCCGGGAGAAGCTACCCCCTCCGGGAGACCCTCCATAGCCATGGATGCCTCCCGTATGTACCGTGAGTAGTTTCCCTTGGACCATGGGTCCGTGACCAGTAGCTATGTGATCTATCTCTCCCCTTTTGTGCTTCCACTTTCGAGTCCTCGTGAGCTGCCTCACATGATCGAGGCATCTATGTAATTTCTGTTGTTGCTATGCTGAGTTTGTTGGGATCTGATGGATTATGAGACTATGTTCAGATTGTGATGAGTAATATATTTGGTTCTTCTCTTTTATATTTTGTTCTTGAGTAAATTATTGCATGTTCTCCGTTGCGGTATTTGCTTTGGCCAAGTATTTTATTTTCAACTCCAAGAGAGAGCGTTATGCTCGATTGTGGGTTCAGCCCCTTGATGTCTAGCTTGAGTGACAGAAACATGAGACTAGGGGATGTGTTGTTGCCACCAGGGATAAAACAACGGTGCTTGTACCTGCGGGTGCAAGGATTGTTTACTTTACGCATATTTCTTTTAATGCAATTGTCTGTTGCTTTGAGTTTACACTTTGGGTGGGATTCGCAACTTAATACCAGCGAGATGTTCTGGATAGATATCTCAAGGTGGATGATTCGTAGTAGATGCAGTTGGATTTCGGTCTACTTACCTTGGCGTACTGCCCATTGCTTTTGAGCCCTTCCTTTCTTTGCAGCATAGTTAGCATTGCGGTGCCTTCATAATTCTGTCAATTGCCCAGCTGTGATTTGATTACCTCGCTAGCACTTTTATCGTCTTTTGGGAGAGAGACATCACTAGTGAAAATCACGGAACCCCGGTCCATCTTCACATCACTGTTTACACCCTTAGTTTACTTTCGGTCTTTACTTTCAGTTGCCACTATTATTATCTCTTGCGTTGATCCTTTGTAAACAGCAAGGCCGGAGGAATTGACAACTCCTCTTTACTCGTTGGGAGCAAAGTTATTTGTTTCTGTGTGCAGGTGCTGTCAACTCCCTAGCCAGAAGCTAATTTCTGGCACCGTTGGCACCTTCTTGTATTTCTGCGAGTCCTAATGGAGACAAACCTTGGTATCTTCACTGTAAGGCCCGATATGCGGTACTGTTCCAGATCTAGATGTTTCCATCCAGATCCGGGGACGAAGCACATATCGGTCCCACCGCGACATATGGCGAAGTCATATGCCCCGGATTTCCAACATGATATCACAACATTACAGATACAAGGATACAACATCTCATACAATCGGCATACAACTGCCTTAATACAATACATCAGCGGAAGGTACATGTCTGAGTATAGACTACAATCAAATGCCTAGTGGCAAAGAGAAAAACATCGATCCCATAACCACACGGGTCCAGGCCCTCCGCCGGGATCCGCCTAACTAGTCGTTGTCGAGTCTCCACGTGAAACGTTGATCACCGTACCTGTTGTCGATCAAGAACCCTGAAAAGAGTTTGGGGGTAGTATAATGAGTACAGAAGTACTCAGCATCCAACTGTAGTGGTCATCTGACCCAGCAAGGACTTCATCACTTGTCATTCTAGGACAACTAGTATTTTACGGTAAGGAAGGGGTAAGTGGTGAGGTTGCTGCCGCACTAGCATTTATGAAGTGGCTAACGATCTAGAGAGTAAGATAAGAAGCCAAGCATTCGATGAGGAATCGCCTCCAACAAGTCTTGCTATCAACTACTTACGCAAACATAACACCTATCCTATCCTTGTCCTCCTCTTCGCATCCCGATGAAGAAGAAGCAGTCAAGGCACACACACACACGTTGATCAAGTTATATTAAGATTATCTCAGTTGTTGTTGTCTATCAACAAGGAGTAGGTCTCAAGTCGTCCATAACCGTGGGCACGGCTTCTCGAAAAGATTTAACCCTGCAGGGGTGTACCAACTGCCCATTACAAGGCTCCGCACGCACGCCCATCTCTCTCAGTTGATACCCATCACAGGCAACCATTTTATTATTTAGTTCCAAGAGATCCGAAACGACAGGTCCCTCTAGCTAACAACGAACAAATCCGGGTGGCCCCCGGTGAGTCGACATCCAGCTCAGCAGCCGGCCGCTCTCTCGATCTGGTCTCTACCGTCTGTCGCAGGTTTGGATATCTGGTTAATTACACATTGGAAACCGGGTCCTCAGCCGGACAAGGTGGGCCAGCAAGGGAACTATGTCCTCACTGGTCCAGGTTGGTTTGTAAACAACTGGCGGCCGACCAGCACGCACACGATTTCAAATGGTAAATCAGCTTGGGCCACCACTAGAAATGTTTGAAGCTAGGTAGGTAAGAAAAGGGGACCCCATAAAATCCCACACGCGGTTAGGAACGCTCGTCAAGAGACACAATACCCGGAACTCGGGTCCTAGGTGACTCGAATGGAAGAAAGCGTCGGGGCGGGATAGCCTAGACCTTCCATCCTTCGTCGAATATAGTCAACATTTATAATAATCATATCATCAACAACAATATAATAATGTGATAGCCCAATCCAAGGAGTAACAGGGTAACATCGTAGCATCCTAAGCATGCATACTAAGCAGGGGATGAGCAACGAGCAATAGTAACATAGAAGTACATGGTTTGCTGGGAGGGGACATGGCTGTATCGTTTTGAAAGAGGCTGTAAACATGTGGTAGGATCAAACATCGAACCTATCCTAGACTAGTATGCAAACCGCTGGTTGAAATAGAATGGATCATAAGTAATGTATAGTCCTTGCCTGTTGATAAGTTGGGTTCCAAAGGTGTAGTTGATCGCAAGCTCGCAACGTCTCCGAGAGGTACCCGCAGAAGCACACAAGACGATAAACACTGGAAAGCAATCAACGAGCAAGCATCAACAAGAAGGCAACACGAGACATCGCACCTACGGTCGAGAGCGGTTACTAACAGGTTAAGTGTAGTACTCGTCACACACGACGATACCGCACAGTTACGGTGGTTCAAGTTGTTTAGCTACAGGTGATCAACCAAGGTTGTTAACATGGCAACTCACTCAAGCATGGCATATCACTCAAGCATGGAAAGAGGTGAAGCATAAAATAAACTATCTATGTTGGTCAATTTAAGTGGGGGTAAAACCTATACATGCCAACTATTGCGGACCCCACGATAATTATTGCAATTGGTACTGTTCTGTCCTAAACCATATTTTATATTTGTTATTAGCAAGCAAGAGCAGCATAAACACAATCTACACGAAGAACTAGTCGAGTTACATATAAGAAACATTTTAAACAGAGCAACGATTAAAAAGTTATGGCAGTTACAGTTTCAGTGGCAAGCAGTTGTAAATAGCAGGTAAACAACATGTAAACAAAGTCAAACATGGCAACAAGCAACATTTTATTAATCTACACAAAAAACTAAGCAAGATTCATGTTTAATGCATCGCGATCCGAGCTACGAGCTAAAAGATGCGGGCCTCGAAAAATAATAACACAATATGCTAAATTAAACTGCCGAGGGAAAACAAACAGGGCAACGGGCCGAAACTAGTGTTACTGGGCCGGCCCAACTCACAGCAGAGAAAAAAACAAATAAAATAAATAAAAAAGAGAGGCTGGCTCACCACATGGGCCTGGGGCGCTGGACTGGGCCGTGAGGGGGCGAGGCCGGCCCAGCTCGGGCTGGAGGTGGGCTAGGGTTGGCTGTGGAGGCCACTTGGCACGATCTGGGCCATCAGATCTCAGATCTGATGGTCCAGATTTGAGGGGAGCTAGGGTTGGACGAAAAAAATGGAGTATTGGGCAAATTTGGAGGCAGATCTGAGGGGGTGGCTGCAATTTTTTGGCTAGGGAAACCCTAGAAAGGGGTGGGAGTGTGGTGGTCTTTATATAGCCCAGGTGGCTGGCAGTTTGCAAAAACATGCCCGATTTTTCTCTCTCGTGCGCGGTGTTTACGTTTCTGACCGCCGGGGGTCCGCAGTACCTCCGATTCAAGTAAAACTTTGAACTGCGCGATCAGCGCGTCGAGCCGGCGGCGTTCACCTCGCGCTGGAACCGTTCCGAGAACATTTTCCGTCGCTGACGAGGGGGTGACCCCACGACTCCTACGGATAAGCCTACCTGGTGTCCCTGAAGACAGAAGGCCCATGAAGATACAGCCTCGGCCCGCTAATTGGCACCGACGTAGGAGTCTGCGACTCACAAGGAAGGTGCGAGAACCTGCCGTACGGAGCAAGCTAGGGTCAGGAAAGCTTACCTGTAAACGTAGATGAACTCCCCGAGACCTAGCCCAGTATATAAGGGCTAGGAGGGGCGACGAAAAGGACGACCAATATCATCTGTAACCCTTGCCTTGAGCGCTCCAGCCTTGGCATCCCCTGTAATCGCATCTCCCCCATCAATAATATCCAGCAGGAGCGTGCCTTCCTGTTTGCCGACGAGCTATCGTCCAACCTGTGCCTCTCATGACTAACCCAGGGTCCCGGACCACGGGATTTGCCGGGGTTGATCCCCGTCAATTGGCGCCGTCTGTGGGAAGTACACAGGTTGGGATCACGATCTCGGCGGTCCCGTCTTCAGCATGCCACAACTCAAGGGTAAGGACCAGATCTAGCCCACTCGAAGGATTCAAGATCACGGCAAACACATCTGCCACCCCATCAAGACCGCTCGGGCTACAGCTGTGCCAGGACCGATACTACGGTAACGACCAAGTGCAGCGCCAACAACAAAGGAATCGACGACCCAGAAGAACGGCGAGAGGCCTCTACGAAGGAATCCCACTCGACGAACCACGACACGCAGCGGAGGACTCGCAAATCTTCCGACAACCCACCGCCGCCCGGGCACCCGCCGCACATCAAGACGATAACTACGAGATCGAAACCAGCGATCAGCAGGACCATCGCCAAGAAAGAAAAAATCGACGACCCAAAAGGCGCGCACGGGAGATCTACAGCGAGGCTCCAATGAACGAGCCACATCACACAGCCGTGCAACCGACGACCACTCGACGACACGCCGTCGCACGAGCACCTGCCGTCAGCCAGGACAGCGACTCCGAGACACCGGTGGGCGAGTACTATGACCCAGATCGAAGGCCGGATGAATTCGCCAACCTCATCAAGAACCAAGACATGATTCGAGGAATCGAAACCGACCCCTGCTTCCATGAACACCCGGAGGATCACGAGCAAATCTTCAGAATCTCAAGAAGGAAGAGGCACGCCGGATCTAGCAAACTCACGGCTAGAGAACAGCTGGCAGGACCCTGCACGATCCACAGCTTCGAGGATGACTGGGGACGCGTCAGGTCAGGTCACACTTTGAGAGACTGCCACCTGTTCAACGAGCTAGCCGATGACCTCAAGAAGGAGAAGCAGAAAGAAGAGAGACGCAACCGGCGACCTGAACAATCGCCACCCTCAAGCCCGGAAGGACGTCACAACCCGCTGCAAGAACAGGTGCTCATGATCCAAGAGGGAAGGGTGCCGCAAGCACGAAGCGACGCCTACACCCTGCAAGCTAGAGCAGCCGAGAGCATAAACATAGTCGAAGTCTACCAGCTACATGATACGGAGACCAGCATCACGTTCTCACAGGACGACCATCCACCCGCAGTCCCAAGACCGGGGCACGCGCCCCTGGTGCTCGATGCACAAATCGGAGGGTACGACATGGATAGGGTCTTCATGGACGGAGGCAGCAGCATGAACATCATCTTCGCCAGCACCCTGCAAAAGATGCTGATCCCACGATCAGTATGGAGAAAATCAAGCACCGAGTTACACGGGGTAGTCCCAGGAGAAGCAGTCACATCCCTCGGAGTCATCGAACTCGAAGTTGTCTTCGGCAACCGACGCAACTTCGCAAAGCACGTCCTCGAGTTCGAGGTACTCGACTGGAAATCGCAGTACCACGCCATATTGGGACGGCCAGCATTCGCGCAATTCATGGCGGTCCCACACTACGCCTACCTCAAGCTCAAGATGCCAGGATCAACAGGAGTCCTCACGATCAACAGAAGCTTCATCAAATCAGATCAATGTGATCGTGACTTCCACAGAATCTCCGACACATTCGGAGCCGAACAAGAACTCAGAGAAATAGCCATGGTGACGGACAAGAGTAACTTCCCATTGGTGAACCGAAGCGAATCCAAGGTGTACAGACGCGACTTCAGCATCGACAGCGACACAGTCACTCACCAAGTGCACCCAACGGACCCGGACAAAACAGTCCGCGTGTACGCCCACCTACCAGAGGAGCAGGCGACGGCTCTCGTCGCTTTCCTTTGGGACGAGTGGGAAATATTTACCTGGTGCCCAGCCGACATGCCTGGGATACCACGCGAATTCGCGGAACACGCCCTACGCATCAAGCAAAACACGAAGCCGGTGAAGCAAGCGCTGAGACGATTCTCGGAGCCCAAGTGCAGAGCAATCGGAGAGGAAGTCAACCGGTTACTCGACGCCCAGTTCATCAGAGAAACGAAGAAAGCCACCTAGATAGCCAACCCAGTGTTGGTGCCCAAGAAAGACACGACCGTGCTGCGCATGTGTGCCGACTACGGACCAGTCAACAAGCATTGCCCGAAGGACCACTTCCTCCTGCCTAGAATCGATCAGATAATCGACTCGACAGCAGGGTGCGATCTACTTTCCTTTCTTGACGCTTACTCAGGATACAACCAGATCAGGATGAAGGAAGAAGACGAAGAGCACACATCGTTCATCACCCCCTATGGCGTATTTTGCTACAGGACCATGCCCTTCGGGCTAAAAAACGCAGGCGCCACTTACCAGCGAATGATGCAGGCCTGCATGAAGGAGCAAATCAGAAGAAACGTGCAAGTCTATGTGGACGACATCGTCATCAAGACCTACAAATCAGCCACACTACTCGACGACCTGCGCGAAACTTTCGCGGCGCTCAACAAATACAGAATCAAACTCAACCCAAAGAAGTGCGCATTCGGCGTACCGGCGGGGAAGCTGCTTGGCTATATGGTCTCTGCCCGAGGAATCGAGGCAAACCCTGAGAAAGTCCAAGCCATCACCCGAATGCAAGAACCAACCAACGTCAAAGGAGTACAACAGCTCACTGGAAAACTCATAGCCCTAAGCCGCTTCATCAGCAGGCTAGGAGAACGCACACTGCCTTTCTATCAGCTGCTCAGGAAAGGAGAGAAATTCGAGTGGATGGAGGAAGCCCGCCAAGCATTCGCGGACCTGAAATAGACACTCTCGACCCCACCAATCCTGGCGGTACCCAAGGAACGAGAGAAGCTATACCTCTACGTGGCAGCACGTAACAGTGTAGTAAGCATAGCGCTCGTTGTCGAACGCGCAGAAGAAGGCAAGGTCCAGAGCATCCAGAGACCAATCTACTACCTCAGCATGCTCCTGACCAAATCCCAGCAGCGGTACCCGCACTATCAGAAGCTACTACTCGCCATCGTCATGACCTCACGAAAGGTGTCCCACTACTTCGACGAGCACCCTATCACAATCGTGAGCAGCGCACCACTCGCTGACATACTCAACAACCCTGGAGCGACTAGACGAGTCGCCAAGTGGAACATTGAGCTCAGCCCACGGGACCTCCTGTTCAAGCACCCAACAACCATCAAAGCCCAAGTACTCCCATATTTCCTGGTCGAGTGGACGGAGGTTCAGACACCAGGCCCCCAGACCTATCAAGTTCATGGTCAATGTTCTTCGATGGGTCCAAGAGACAACAAGGAGCTGGGGCAGGAGTTGTGCTCATCTCCCCTAAAGGAACAAGGCTGAAATATGTCCTCCAGATTAACTTCAGTCACGCCTCCAACAACGAAGCAGAAGAAGCACTACAAGACGACAAAGATACGGCTGACGAAGCAAGAGACACAGCCCTGGCAAAATCAGAGGGGTACCAGGACAAGCTACGCACCTACCAAAGCATTCGCTTACGCACTAGAACCTTCAACAAAGGCGACCTAGTCCTACGGCTGATACAAGAGAAGGTCCATAAACTTGCACCCCAATGGGAAGGACCATTTATAGTCTCATAAGTCATCGGAGGTGGCGCCTACAGGCTGAAGAACCCGAAGACAGACGAGGACGTGGGTAACCCATGGAACGTAGCAAACTTGCGACTATTCTATCCATAGTCCCCATCGGTCAGACATGACTGGCAACTCATGTAGCTGCTCGACCGCAATAAAGAAAATGTTGCCCAAATACTGCCATCTCAAAGCACTCGGGGGCTTAAGCGTGAAATCCCCCCGAGAGACGCTATCGCCTACGCGATCTTAACCAAAGCACTCGGGGGCTTAAGCGTAAAATCCCCCCGAGAGACGCTATCGCCTACGCGATCTTAACCAAAGCACTCGGGGGCTTAAGCGTAAAATCCCCCCGAGAGACGCTATCGCCTACGCAATCTTAACCAAAGCACTCGGGGGCTTAAGCGTGAAATCCCCCCGAGAGACGCTATCTCCTACGCGATCTTAATCAAAAGCACTCGGGGGCTTAAGAATAAAATCCCTCCGAGTGACGCGATCGCCTACGCGATCTTAACCAAAGCACACGGGGGCTTAAGAATAAAATCCCCCCAAGAGACGCTATCGCCTACGCGATCTAAACCAAAGCACTCGGGGGCTTAAAGATAAAATCCCCCCGAAAGGCGCCACTCAAGCAATTCTAACCACAAACACTCGGGGACTCGAGCACAAAAACTCTCCCCGAGAGACGTTATCGTGGCTCTCGCGATCTCTACATCAAAGCACTCGGAGGCTCAAGCACCGCCTCCTCCCAAGAACCACTCGCGCAGTCTGAATCTTAGAAAGCCCAAGCAAAAATACCCGGCCAGCCCCACCTGCTGAGAACAAGGCTCAAAGACATGGACACAATCAGATGAAGCACCAAGTACTCTGAAGAAATTCTGAAGGAAGCACAGGACACAGACTCCTTTAGTCTTCATCCGATCGCCAATGATCACCTAAAGACTCGGGGGCTACTCCCATCGGGAGCGCTGACGCGCACCCGATAAAAGACAGAAATTAACGGAAGAACGACAAGGGAAACAAATCTGAAGCCTACGTTTGACTCTACAACCCAACATAGCCTCAGGGGCTACTCCCATCGGGAGCGCTACCGCGCACCCGAAAGAACTCACTAGAAAGATAAAGTCAGCGCATCGCGGAGGAGTCGAAGACATTCCACGCCATCAGAAGAAGTCGAAGACATTTAGCGCTATCATATGGAGTCGAAGACGTTCTGCACCATCAGAAGGAGTCGAAGACAGTGCATCTCAGGAGTCGAAAATATTGCAAGATCTCAACCACAGCTTGAATTCAACCATAAAGGTATAAAAGGACTCAACTACATTTGGATAGAAGGCAACTCTTGTTACAAGGGGGAATTACCCAAGGAATTAAGACTTCTACATGTGTGCCCATGAGGGGTAATCGACCCTAGTACAAGGGCATCACCACAGACAAAGGAAAAGGAAGCTAGCTGAGGATGTCAATGACATAACAAAAGGGTGAAACTCGACTTATTTGTCGATGCTCCACCAGCTTCTTCTCCTGCTCCACCAGCTTCTTCTCCAGCTGCAGCTGCACGCCTTCTTCTCCGGACGTACAGCCTCTTCTCCGAGTTGCCAACGAAGATGAGGATGCCTCCAGTTCTACAAGGTCGCCTGGCACACCCGCTTGATAGACGGCTTGACGTCGATGTCTTCTCCGGAGCTGATGGAGACAGCACCACCACCTGAGAAGTAGCCAGAAGACGGAGATGTAGAAGATGCAGGCGTAGAACTCCTCGACCTTGTGGAGCTGTCGTTGCTCGACTCCTGCCAGTGCGGATCCATGTTGTTGCCGCTCGGGTCGAACGCACGGACAGTGACGGTGCTTTCGCCGTCAAAACGACAGCTGAGCATATCGCCATCCCGCAACTTCAACCTCTGAGCAAACACACTCCAACCAGAGCCAAGAAAAATCAAGCGGGAGCTATCAACCTCCAACTCAACATAAGAAGGAGATTGAAAGCTCCCTTGAAGATTCAGAAGCAAGCCATCTAAGCCACGTTCAGAGACAATGGCGGAAAAAGCAGAGGGAAGAAGAACGCGACTAGCGCTCTGGCCACGAACATGCAAAAGAAAATCATAGCGCCAGAAACCCTCCTCCAAGGGAGAGGAGGAAGGCACTGGCGCCGCACCATGGCGACCACCACGGCATGAGCGTGGTGCACGGCCACCACGGCCACGACGAACACGGGCACGACCAGCACCCCGCCTAGGAACCATGAGAAGAAGAAGAGAAGAAGGAAGAGGCAAAGCAGCAAGCTGGATAGAGGCGAAACGCTGTGGAATAAAAATGCCTATTTATAGAACAAAAACCTCCCAGCACGGAGAAGCCAACACGGCAGCAACAATTAATTCAAAGACCAAACGTCGCAGACGTCTCAGATTCCAAGACCAAGATGCTTTCCCACGGGACGCACTGTGTGCGAGACGCGTCAAGTCACGCGCGTTTCCAACGCGCGTATCAGAAACTCAACCAGCGCCTGCCGCACGCCACAGCGGTCATCATTACGACCGGTCATGAAGACGTGACGGTTCACTGTTGGAGCATCCCTGACAGCCATCAAACAGAGGCATCGTTATCCTGACAAGTGGTGAAGAAAACAAACAGACATCTAAGCTCAGAGATTCCATCTTTCAGATCCTTTTCCCGATGAAGAAAAACATCTTACTCCCATCGGGAGAGCACATAATGAGAGTCCCAGGTGCTCCCTAACACAAAGGTCAGCAATGTGCTCGAGTGACCACTCGCACTCTCGAGAGTCTCGGGTGATCCCTCAACCGACGCAAGACAAACATGCATTCGCCAAGATCATACGGCGCTAAGAGTCTCAGGTGCTCCCTCACCTCAAGAACCGAAATGGCATTCGAGTGACTACTCGCGAACCCCCCCCCCCCCCCCGTCTGAGCACTCGAAACAAGCTCCACGGGTGAATGAGTGAACACCTCGCTTGATGTTTTGTTCCAAGCGGGTGCAATGCTATAAGGCTCCGCGCCTCAAAAACACACATTCCTGGAACACGATACACTGTGCCCAGATGCCACGCAATATTAGCGTGTAGGTAAGACCCCGCTGCGAAGTTCGGCCGGGCTGGGACTTGCCGAAGAGCGATTTCACTCCCAACCTTTTCCATGTGCTGCGCATGATAGAAAAAGCCGGGCGGACGCGCCTTAGGCTATGCACATTACTGGCGGCAAATGAACACTGTAAGACCTGAAGCGGCAGGACTTTTGCTCGACACCAGTGTTCCAAGCTCACGTCGAGGAACGTGGGTTTGATTGGGCTACTGCAGTATTTTCCCTAGTGCAATTCACCACGGTTCGACCAGTCGAATCCTTGGGCCCTTTCAGCTTAGCATCCCTCCAAACAGGTTTTGTCATGGCCACCAGACTGCCAGCGACCCGCGGTTGCACCGCACATACAAATAACTGACAAATGGATGTACTCGAGTCCCTGCGCGACTCTTCGAGTCCCCCAGGCACTCGGGGGCTACTGACGAGGGGGTGACCCCACGATCCTACGGATAAGCCTACCTGGTGTCCCTGAAGACAGAAGGCTCATGAAGATACAACCTCGGCCTGCTAATTGGTACTGACGTAGGAGTTTGCAACTCACAAGGAAGGTGCGAGAACCTGCCGTAAGGAGCAAGCTAGGGTTAGGAAAGCTTACCTGTAAACGTAGATGAACTCCCCGAGACCTAGCCCAGTATATAAGGGCTAGGAGGGGCGACGAAAAGGACGACCAATATCATCTGTAACCCTAGCCTTGAGCGCTCCAGCCTTGGCATCCCCTATAATCGCATCTCCCCTATCAATAATATCGAGCAGGAGCGTGCCTTCCCGTTTGCCGACGAGCTATCTTCCAACCTGTGCCTCTCATGACTAACCCAGGGTCCCTGACCATGGGATTTTCCGGGGTTGATCCCCGTCAGGCGCGCTATAAAAATATACCGTTTAATTATTAGACGGGGTTTTCGTTCCGTTGGCTGCGGCTGGTCTCGTGCGGTTTTCACGACGGTGATCGGGCGTAACCCGGTGTCGCAAAGGTCGAGTGTCAGGGTGGCAAGGGTCGGTCTCCGTCCGATACGAGATAAGAGGGGGAAAATAATCGCCGATCGATAAATCGGGGATGCAAACACCGCAAACGAATCAGACAGTCAAACAATTCACACCGAAAAAAAAATTATTTTTTTGCAAAATCTGGGCTGCTACATTCACCGAGGGAAATTTTCTGCTACGCGACATCTCACCTTCCACTTGGGGTAACCAACGAGGAGTGAGAGAACTATCCTCACCGTGTCAGAGCCCCAGGCGGCCACCTGGCACGGCCCCACCCCTGGCCGAGCCGGGAGGGCGCCTGCCTTGGGGCCACTCCTGGCTCCCCCCTCTGGCCTATTTACTCCTCGTTACGCGAAAACCTAAAAAATAGAAGCTTTCACGGAGTTCCGTCGCCTCTCCATGGAGGAAACCTACAGAGAAGAAAAGGGCTCTCCGGCGGGCAGATTCCGTCGAGGAGATCACCTCCCGGAAGGGGAGATCATCACCATCGTCATCACCATCGTCACGGGCATCGTCGAGATCATCATCAACATCATCCCAACATCAGCACCATCTCCACCACGATCCAATCTCACCTATGTTGTAATCCGTACTATCTATCCTCTCTACTCTACCGGTGTTGATTACTACTTTGTGGTGAATGCTATTGAGTTTTGTTGGAGAAATACCATTATGTCCAGATTGTTTATCATATATTTATCACCTCTGATCAAGATCTCTTTTATTTCTTGTGAGTAGTTACTTTAGTTCTTGAGGACATGGGAGAAGTCTAGTTGTTAGTAGTCATATGATGTTGAAGTAATTTGTGTTGTTTGATATTTAAGTTGTGTTGTTATTTTCCTAGTGGTGTTGTGTGAGTCGAACACTCAACACTTCGACTTCTTAAGGACCTAGGTGAATACATTGTGTATTAAGAATGCTTACGATGGGTTGCCGGAGTGACAGAAACCTGAACCCCAGTTTGCACACTTTTGCACAAGGGAATACTGGATCCTTGATCTTATTGCTGTGGTTAGGCTTTGCCTTAATTTCTATCTTGTATTTGCGGATGCTTGCAAGATGTTTAATCATAAGAGTGCACTTATCTTAGTCTAGAAGGTGTGCTAGCATAGATCCACCCACTCAACACTTATCAGCACAACACTTGTTATCGATACGGAGTATGGCGAAAGCACGTGACTACCTCTCCATGTGTCCTCAAGAACGCTTTACTCTTTATAAGTTCAGTTGTCAGGATTACCCTTTGCTCAAAAGGATTGGGCCACTTGCTCCTCCTCAATACTATTTACTTTGCTTGCTTTTATCTTATTGTTGCTTATATCGAAAACCCCTAAAAAGTTATCTTTCAGTGCTTGCAGTTATTCCTTGTCCAAAATCACCTATCAATACCTTTCGCTCCTCGTTGGGTTCGCCACTCTTACTCATCGAAAACACTACAATAGATCCCTTTACGCTGAGGGTCATCAAGTAATGTTTTCTGGCGCCGTTGCCGGGGAGCATAGCCTATTGGCAAGTGAAGCTGGTAAGGAAATTTTTATCTTGTTATTTTGTTGTTGCTGCTATTTGTCCGTATGGACAACCTAGCTATTGGATCGTTGCTTATGGGGAAACACCCCACATCTGTTGTTCCTCCCCCTACTGAAATTGTGCCTTATAAAATACCAGCTGGTATTATCGATTGTGTTTTGGCTAATCGTTATGCAGGAGACAGACATCCCAGTGAACACTTGCTATATTTATCACAACTATGTTCACTATTTAAGCTTGCAGGTGTATCAAAGGAGTTTGTCATGAATAAATTGTTCTCCGTATCGCTTATAGATAAAGCTTCAGATTGGTATAAGCTTCTCGATAACTCTCATTTGCTTGATTGGCAGGAACTTATGTCTCTCTTTTATACCAAGTTTTATCCTCTTCATGAAATTAATCGAGACAGGAATTATATCTATAAATTTAGGTTTCGTGATGGAGAAAGCATCGCTCAAGCTTGGGGGAGATTGAAATATCTAATGCTCAAATGTCCTATTCATGAGCTCCCCAAGAAAACTATACTTACAAATTTTTATGCTAGACTTTCTCGTCAGGATAAGGAGATGTTGGATGTCTCCTCTAGTGGGGTATTTCAGACGAAAAGCGTTGAAGAAAGATGGGATCTCCTTGAAAGGATCCAGAAGAATACCGAAGATTGGGAAATAGATAAAGGGATTGAACCCACTATAAATTATGAGCATGATTATATAGAGAGCTATGTGAAAACTGATTACTTTAATGCCTTTTGCTCTAAGATTGGTCTTGATTCCCATCTAATGATTGATTTTTGTAGGGACTTTGCCTCTCATATTGACTCTTCTAAAGAGAAGAATCATCATCATCATAAACCCTTCAAAGAATTACCTGTTGATATTCATGTTGTTGATCCTATTGTGCCTGCAGTTATATATGAAAAGCCCCCCTTTCCCGTAAGAATAAGGGAGCACTCTTTCGTGACAGGCATACTGAATAAGAGTGAGAGAAGAATTGATGAGCCTGAGGACTAGATTAAGGTCGATCCTCGAGTTGCATTGGTTAAGGATCTTATTACTAATGATGCTTTAGATTCCAATATAAATTTTTGTGCTGTTTCTACTAACCTTGTCACAACCAAGAATAAGGGCCCAATTTCAGGTACGCCAGTATTATCTTTCAAAATAGGACATCACAATTATTATGGGCTATGCGATTTGGGATCGAGTGCTAGTGCTATCCCGTATTCACTTTATCAAGAGATCATGGGTGAAATTTCACCTTGTGAACTTGAAGAAGTTGATGTTACTATTCATCTTGCAAACAGAGCAACTATCTCTCCTATCGGAATTGTGAGAGACGTTGAAGTTCAATGCGAAAAGGTAAAATATCCTACCGACTTTCTAGTACTTGGTTCAGTAAGGGATAATTTTTGACCTATTATTTTCGGTAGACCTTTTCTCAGAACCTGTGGAGCTATAATAGATTGCAAGAAAGGTAAAGTTTCTGTTGAATTCAATGGCGAGCCATATGAGTTTCTCTAAGCAGCCTCGTGGTACTGATTTGCCTAGTAATGATAATATTATTGAAGATATTTCTTCCATTGCTATTCCCCCTAACGATCCTTTGCAGCAATACACTACTAGGGAAAAGCTTATAGGTAGAGGCTTAACAGTAGCGCCCTTTAAAGACAGGCGCTACTGCTAATTAGCAGTAGTGTGCTATATGGACGCGCGCTATTGATATGCCTGTATCAGTAGCGCCTCATATGCGGACCCGCTACTGGTAAAGGTGGTCCCCACCAAACCCAGATGACAAGTTTTAGTAGCAGCGCCCCCCTGGAAAGCCCGCTACTACTATCGTTACCAGCAGCGCCGTAGCGGTACAGGCGCTACTGGTAATGCGCAGCAGCCACCTTTTCCACCAACCATCCCCCTCCCCCCTCCTCTCTCTCCCTCACTTGCTTCTTCCTCATTCCTTCTCCTACCTCTTTTCCATCTCCATTAATGCATTACACCATCTCCATTAATGCACTACACACCATCTTCATTAATGCAATATCTCTCTCTCTTTCCTTCTAATTTGCTCCTCCTCCACCACCACATATCATGCATAAATGCATCTAGCCGATGTGAGTAAAAAATTGTGCTTTGCATCAATGAAAATATTTGTGTGTGTGTGTATGGGTGTGTGATATGAGAGTTTGCCTATGTTTTGCCGAAATGTCGATTTACTTCCGTTTCGGCGAATTTCGGGCAAACTCTATATGTCCTATTTTTAGGAAGGTCATGCCGAATTTTTGTATGACTTTGATATGCATATGCATGTCGTTATAATCTTTTGTTTGTATAACTCGTAGGCGACCATGAAGGTCTGTGGAAGGATGGTGGATAGATACTTGCGATCCGCAGTGGACGACATGGTTGAAAAAAATGAAAAGGAGATTTTATGTCCTTGTCGAAAATGCAAAGAAGGCGTCTGGCTGGACCCCTTTAAGGGTGGACGTTTGAAGGCGCACCTGCTTAGATATGGTTTCATGGATGGCTATACTCGATGGATAACTGAAGATGATGATGACGATATCGACGGTGCAACCAATAACCCCATGACAGCGGATGAAGAGATGATTGATGGATCCGAAGACGAAGAGGGCGCTGGAAATGACTGCGGAGAAGAGGCCGCACATGGTAATGGCGGAGAAGATCAGACCGAACATGACGGAGAAGATGCGGACATGACGGATCCTTCATCGCTACTAAATTCAATCGTGCGGGACCCTCATGTTCGAGACCTGCTTCGCAAGAAGACGACTAGCGCCAGAGCTGGTTCTAGAGAGGAGGCCAAGTTGGAGCAACTGGAGGTAGACTCGAAGACTCCATTGTATGATGGTTGCGCTCCTGAGGTGACCCGCTTGAGTTTCACGCTCGAACTTCTAAAGATGAAGGCTAAAAACAAATGGAGCGACAAAAGCCTCGATGATCATCTCAAGTATCTAAACAAGACAGTTCTTCCCCCGGGGAACCTTTGTCCTACTAGTATCGATGAGGCCAAGAAGATTGTGTGCCCTCTTGATCTGCCGCACATTAGATACCATGCATGCATCAACGATTGCATCATTTATCGGAACGAGAACGCAGAAAAAAAAGTTGTCCGGTTGCAATGCTGATAGATACAAGAAGGCCGGAAAGAAATCTCCTCAGAAAGTTGTATGGTACTTTCCGATCATTCCTCGTCTGCAGCGTTATTTCGTAGATCCTAAGGAAGCTGAGCTCATGCGGTGGCACGCGGTCAGGAAGGTGCCCGATGATGGAGATGATCCGAAGATGAGACACCCTGTGGATGGAAGCCAGTGGAGAGCGTTGAACGCCGAATATGGATTTCATCTTGATCCAAGGAACGTCATGCTAGGCGTGAGTTCAGATGGCATGAATCCGTTTGGCAAGCAGAACACCAACCATAGCACATGGCCCATGTTTGTATGGATGTACAACATTCCCCCGTGGAAGTGCATGAAGACAAAGTACATACACATGAGCATTCTGATTCAAGGGCCGAAACAGCCGGAAAATAATATTAATCTATATCTCGAGCTATTGAAAGAGGAGCTAGAAATGTTATGGAAATCACCAGTCAAGACATGGGACGCTTTCGAAAAAGAATATTTCTATATGAAAGTGAAAGTGCAATATATCGACCAGAGGGGGGGTGAATGGGAGATTTTCAATTTTACTGCCAGATTTTGTTTTTCTTCAGGACTGAAGCAATCATGAAGCTGAAGAAAATCATGAAGCTGAAGAAGTAACCAAAATCATGAAGAAATAAAACTTCACAGAATGTAATCATTAGGGAAGCTCATCATAATGCAACAGAAATAAATCAATTCAGATAAGCAGAAGTGCTTCAGATGCATAGTATGAAGACAAAGAGCAGAGGGAGAGCTGAAGCATATCATATCAAATACTGAAGCTTAAGAGGTTGAGGAGATAGCACCAGAGATTGAAGACATTGGTTTGGTAGACCAGTTCAAGTTGCTGTGACAACTCTACGTCTGGTTGGAGAGGCTGAGATTCAACACAGAAGACATAGTCTTCACCTTGTTCTCCTTGAACTAAAGTCTTCAGACTCCATCCAACAACTCAGGTGAGTCTTCAAGGTAGACTCCCGAACCTTCACAGACTCAGTCACTCCGGGAAGTCACAATTGCATCTTGACTTCCTCAGACTGAAGACTTCTACACCGGCTGGAAGATCACAGTCTTCAAGAGTGAAAAGCTTCGGATCACTCAAACCGACTTCCTCAGAAATGCTCAACTACTCAGGCTGGTGGTTTTCCTCACATAGGTTCTTCAGTTTCCTCATAGGTGGGTTGCTCTCAAATGACAAGTGTCAGTTTTTCTCTCGGAGCAGCCAACCCAAAAATGGGGCTGGGGGTGGCTATTTATAGCTGCGGAGCAACCCGAGGCGAAAGGACATAAATGCCCATGCATGCAATTACTCTCATGCCCTCGGAAATGACCGTTGCTAGACAAGTTCTAGCCTCTCACCACGGAACATGTGGCACGGTCAAAGTATTCTCTCTCCAGACTCCTCAACCGAAGTTAGTTACCTCAGTGTCCTGAAGAACAACGTCTCAGACACATGAGGACTAAACTTCTACTGCAGGAGATTTCTCTCTCTTCAGGAGAACTGCACTCGCAGTCTCCAGACTCCTCAACCGAAGACAGATTCCTCAGTGTCCTGAAGAACAAGGTCTCAGACACCCGAGGAACTGAACTTCTACTGCAGGAGATTTCCTCAGGGTTTTTCTTCAGGATTCCTAACTGAGCACTTCCTCAGACCTTCGGAACTCGTTTTCTTCAACCCCTCCAACAGTGCGGTGTTTTCCTATGACTCAAGAAGTATAAAAAGTCTTAGCGAAGACTACGCTTCAACTTCGTCTTCAGCGCGAACTTCCTCAGGATCGTCTTCAGCTTCAGCTTCAACCGAACGCTTCAGGATCCTGTTTCCTCAAGATTTCACGTGACTTCATTCTTCAGGAAACGCACCGTTTTCTCCAATGTTCCTCAACATTTTGGGGGGTCGACATTGGTGGTTAAACACCTCATCAGGGACTGTTCTCCTGTGTATACTCACAAACACATCAGTCCCTTAACCGTTTTGTCATCAAACTCCAAAACCTCAAGGGGAGGGCACTTGATGCACTTACAATCTCCCCCTTTTTGGTGATTTGATGACAATCAGGTTAAGCTTCAACGGGGATAAAATTATGAGTTTGAAGAATAAAAACTTTGAAGAACATTTTTATCATTAAGCTGGATATAATGAAGCTCCCCCTGAGGATATGCATATAAGTTGAAGAATGTTTAATATCTAGAGAATTTTGAGGTATATGAGGAGCTCCCCTATATCCAGGCATTTCTGAAGCAGTGCATGTTATGAAGTGTTTGAGGAAATTAAACAACGCACTGAGAGAGGTGTTTGCAGAGACAATCACATGCATATATGATAAACTTGAGGAAATAGCATGTGGTAACTGAGGAATAGTATCAGGCAAACACCAAAATTACGGTTTACAACTCGTTACAAAAAAAGATGAAGAACGAGAGTTGTAACTGAAGAACCCCATAACTAAAACCCGCTTGAAGACTAACAGATTTCTCCCCCTTTGTCATAAAATGAACAAAAAGGGAAAAATTGAAGGTAACGCCCCTTTGAAGTTGCTTCAAGGCTGAGGTGAGTCACGCCTGAGGCAATCCGTTGCAGTGTGAGGACATCCAGCAGTGTCTTCAGCTTCTTCAGCAGTCATCTCCTGGTTTGAAGAATAAGAGTCCATTGCCGGAGGAGGAGTTGTGCAGCGTCTGAATTGTCTTGGGGGTCTGATGGCAGGAATTGGAGGCTGTTGAAGCTCCAACTTGGCAAGGTCTTCAGGGGTGATTACTTCTCGCATTAGTGCATCAAGATGTTGATATGTATGATGAGCATACTGATGCACTTTCTTCACAGAAGAATGCGTGTGAGCCATATAGCTGAGAATCTTAGAGAACTGACGCTTTACCCAGTCATGATTTCTATCAACTTTCTGATGAAGACTAATCAGAAGCTCTCGATCAGTCATCACTCGAGCCTGATTTGTATCCTCAGTTGAGGCATGAGTTCTTGTTTCATCAGTTGTGCGAGACTGAGGATGACGAATATTTCCACCGAGGGAATTGGTCGGGAGAACTTCTTCATAGAAGATGCCTTTGCCTTTGTCATTTGAAGCAATAGTATGCTGAAGCACTTCTACAGGTGGCAGATAAGTCCTGTGATTCGGGTGATCAGGTTGGAAATCAATTCCAGTCACTGCACGAATTAGCTTCATGATCCAAGGCGCGTATGGCTTCAGGATATGCGGATTCTATGCAGCATCAACCAGAGTTCTGAAGAAGAAGTCAGGAACATTGATTGGCCCAGACATGCAGAGGTTGTGAAGTATGTTCTTCATGACACCAATGACTTCTTCAGCAGAGGATTCATAGCCTTTGATGGGGCAGAAGGTCTTCGCCAGAATCCGATACAGTGTGCTCGGCAGATACTGAAGCTCAAAGACTGGAAACTTTGTGCGAGCTGGGGCTTCAGGGGCCTAAGGCTTCATGAGCATGTTCATCAGGTCATCTCGAAGTATTTGAGACCCATAGGAGCAGGCAGCAGGGGAAGTGCACTGAGGCAACTCAAGAATGTCAATTGCTTCAGGAACAGTGATGGTGTAGTGATGATGCTCAGTCATCCACTCGAGGATCCAGGTGTTGATATCCAGAGGATTTACTGAAACATACAACGTGGCATAAAACTGAAGCACAAGCTCTTCATTCCAGTGTATGCATTCAGAGCAGAACTGAAGTAGCTTGGCATGATGCAGATCCTAAAGCACATTGTTGAAGCAAGGAAGGGCTTCCATATCCATCAGAGGGATGTGCTTGTGAGGAAACAGTTTGTTTTGCTTGTAGAGCACTGAAGCATAGTAGTTCTTCTGAGTGGCAGTCCAGAACCTCAGCAGCTTTCGAGGTGGAGCAGAGTGATACGGATTTTGAATCCCCTCTTGAAAGAAACTCATGGCGTTGAAGAAATCATTAGCATCAAAGCTTGGAGTATCATCAGCTTCAAGGTCACGGAAGAATGGTCGCTTCTGCTTTGGACACAAGGACCGAGCTTGAACTGGGCCTTGAGGTGGGGAAGGCGCTTGAGGCACTTCAATCTGAAGAGTAGCTTGAGGCTGAGGCGGAGTCGCTGCAGATGCATCAGGCACAGATGTGTTGATGTCCTTGGGGAGACGAGGTGATGTGGCTTGTTTGTCTTCAGAGCCATCCTTTGAGGCTTCAGCATTTGTACTGGTTTCTGCTTCAGGAGGGGCAGTTGTGCTTTGGTCGGCTTCAGCTTCAGTTTCAGCAGCAGGTGGGTCTGGCTGAGGATCAGCAGTTGTAGTGTCAGCTGCATCAGTATCAATGGTGGTGTTTGCTGCAGCATCAGTATTAGCAGCATAATTTGTTGGAGCACTAGAGGCTTCGGGGTCATCAGCATCAGACGCTGAGGACGATGCACCAACAGAGGCTTCAGACTGCAGAGAAGTGTCAGGAAGCACCTCGGTCACTGTGTTGGAGTGAGGTTCAGGTGAGAAGACAGTATGAGTGGGTGAGTTTGTCAGCCCATAGTCCTCATCATAAATGTGAGGAGTTCCATCATCCATAATATCAACTTCCATGTCTTCAACCTCAGTGATAACTGGTGGCGGTGGGGACGGTGGAGTTGGAACAATGGGTGTTGCAGCAGGGGGTGGAGTGAAGACTATTAAGCTGCTTTGAGGATTTTGAGGTGGAGTTGAGGCAGCAGTGATATGAAAGGTGGTATCAGCGGGCTGTGTTGTAGGAGGAGCTGAGGAAAGGGGTGTAGCATCAATGGGATCCTCAACAGCAGGCTTCTTTGTAGCAGGTGGAGTTGAGGGTTGTGCTTCAGGCGTGCGCTTGAGGCTTTTGGCAGAGGCATCAGCAGGCCGTCGAAGCTTCATCAACTTGGTCATCTGTTGTGAGATCCGTTCCTTGGATTGACCAATATAAGCACGATTGGCAGCGAACTCAATGTTGAGACGTTGAACTTCGCATTGATGCTCAGTAAACTCCTGAGGAGTAACTTTAGTGATAGGTTTCTTCTTGAAGTCACTGTGGACTTTCTTCAGTTTGGCCTTCAACTGTTTCTGAAGATCACGTTGATGAATCTTATTTATGAGGAACTGTTGAACATAGAACTTGATGTCTTTCGGAATGTCCAAATCATCAAGCGGAGTGTCAGGATTAACAGACCAAATTTCAATGTACTCCAAGATCTTCTTGGGATCAAGGAGAAGCGGGATTTCTGAACCCGTTGTTTCAGCTTTGCGTCTGGCCGCAGCACGCACGTATTCAATCTTATCAGCTTCAGTGGCGACGAAGCCGGCCAAATCCTCAAATTCATCTTCATCATCAGAGGATTGAGGAGTATGATGAATGGCGCCACGCATAGCAGTTTTCTTTGGTGAGGGGCGAGGGCCGCGTTGAAGAACAGTTTTGGTCTTCAGCTGAGGCTGAGGCATTGTGGTTGAGGCCTCAGGAGCATGACCTGAGTCATCAGTGCGTGTCGTTGAGGAGGGGGCAGCCCCATCCGTGCGTTGACATGAGGAGCCAACAACTTGAGGCTTAGTTGAGGTCTTCTGAGAAGGTTTCATGCCAGGAGCATTTTTGCGGTGCTGAGGCGGTGGTTGTTTTCTGGGTTGAGACTGATCTTGAGGCGGAATTTGTATTGAAGCAGTCAAGTCACGGACCAGATTCTTGACATGGCTGCGAGTGCGCTTGAGGTACTGTTCATGTGCAGCAGGAAAGTCTGCAGGAGTATGCAGTGTTGTGGGATCAAGAATGACTCCAGGAGCTGGGGGAGGTCGAGCCTTGATACCCAAGGTCTCTAGTGGCGGATTAACTGCAAACATTTCCTCATGCTGAGGATTAAGCCATTGATAGGCCACCCAGCGCTTGGCCCATTCCCTCGTGATCTTTTGTACCCGTTTCTTTCGTTCATCAGTAGTTTCTCTTTCGGGAGTCTTCAGCTTCTCATAGAGTTCAGGAGGCAGGTCTTTAGCGGTATCAGTATGCTTACGCCGAGGAGCATTTTCTTCAGCTGAGATGTCTGAGGAATTGTGCGTTCAAGCTGAGCTGCAAATGAAGTGAGACTATGAGAACCATACGATTCCTCAGCAGACATGTACCTGTGACAGAATTAAGTTGCGAGGGAAGTGGGGTACGGTTATATGCGTTCGTGAGGAATAGGCTGAGGAAAATGAAGAACTGAGGCATAGGTACAGGTCTCAGAAAGCTAGCAGTACAGTTGAGGAAGAACTGGCTTGAGGACTCAACAGTGCTGAGGAATAATATGTTGAGGAATTAACCACTGAGGAATAAGCATACCAGACTTGAGGCGAATGCTGAGGGACAATGAGTCTTCGTCCCCGGCGACGGCGAACTCCGGCGATGTTAGTGCTCGAGCGTGAGGAGCTCAAGGGCGGCGGCGCGAGAGTGAGCGAAGCGGTGGGGGGTAAATGACCGGGGGTGGGGGGTAGAGGGCTATTTATAGAGGGGTGAAAGCTGAGGAGGTTGCGAAATTTGTGGACGAGATAGCCCCTGATTGTTGGGATCCTCAATGGATATCGTGATGGTGGATAATTACGACGTGCGGTAAAATCGCAACAAATTGAAGACGGTTGTAACAGAAAATCCGTGATTTGAGGACCTTGAGGACAAGGGCTAAAGACGAAGACAAATGGTCTCAGGCTGATGATGATGACTTAAGGTCTCAGCCTGAGGAATATATGATTTCCGGATGAACGCATATGAGATAGACAGATTAGATAAGTGAGCACAGAGGGACGGGTCCGATCACGTTCACCTAGTTGAAGAAGCAAAAACTGAAGATCAATAACTATAGGTGAACGCTGTTGAGGACAAACACGATAATCATCAGTAATGAAGACTTCGAATTCTGAGGAAGATCAATAACATCAAATCCTGAGGAAGTTGAGGAACACCAAATCCTGAGGTGTTTTTGGGCGGTGGCGCTACCCACCTTATAGGGAATGAGACACTTGATACCATACAATTGTCGTATGGATCTTGAGTCAATTTCCACGTTGATTTCTTCACACATAGCAAGGTAGTTCCTCATGATTTGAGGAGTACGACGCATCGTGTGTTGTGCATCAGGATTCTTCAATATTGTTAAGCGTTAGGATGTGTGTCCATTCACTGGACGTTTGAGGAATCTAAGATATTTAGCTCACACCTGAGAGTGCTAAATCGCTTCTCATCCAAAGGCTTAGTGAATATATCAGCAAGTTGGTTTTCCGTCTTCACATGGCTAATGACGATATCTTCCTTCAAGACATGATCCCGAAGAAAGTGATACCGAATCTCAATATGCTTCGTCCTCGAGTGCTGTATCGGATTCTGAGAGATCTTGATGGCGCTCTCATTGTCACATAGGAGTGGTACTTTCTTCAGGTTGATGCCGTAGTCCTTCAGAGTTTGCTTCATCCAAAGAAGCTGTGAGCAGCTTGCACCAGCAGCAATGTATTCAGCTTCAGCGGTGGAGAGAGAGAGACGCAGTTCTGCTTCTTCGATGACCAGCACACAAGAGAACGTCCGAGGAAGTGACATGTTCCTGAGGTAGACTTCCGATCCACTCGATCTCCAGCATAATCTAAGTCTGAGTACCCGACGAGATCCAGCTGTGTGCCTTTTGGATACCATAAGCCAAGCGACGGGGTGTGAGCCAAATATCGAAGAATTCGTTTCACCGCTTGGTGATGCGATTCCTTTGGTTCCTCTTGGAATCGGGCACACATGCAAACGCTCAACATTATATCAGGCCTGGATGCACATAGATATAGCAGAGAACCTATCATGGAGCGGTATACCTTTTGATCGTAGTCCTTGCCATTTTCATCGGGGCCAAGTTGTCCGTTTGTAGGCATCGGTGTCTTGATGCCCTTGCAGTCTTGCATTCCGAATTTCCTTAGGCACTCCTTGAGATACTTCTCCTGAGAGATGAAGATGCCGTTGCGTTGTTGACGAATTTGGAGTCCTAAGAAGAACTTCAGCTCGCCCATCATCGACATCTGATACTGTTCACTCATCAAGAATGCAAATTCTTCACTATATTTCTTGTTAGTGCATCCAAATATTATGTCATCAACATAAATTTGACATATGAATAATGCATCATCATATCGTTTTGTGAAAAGAGTTGGGTCGAGGGAACCAGATTTGAAGCCCTTGGTGATGAGGAAGTCCCTTAGTGTGTCATACCAAGCCCGAGGGGCTTGCTTCAGTCCATAGAGGGCTTTCTTCAATCTGTACACCATATCAGGCTTCTTGGCGTCTTCAAAACCTGGAGGTTGAGCAACATATACTTCTTCCTTGATATTACCATTGAGGAAGGCACTTTTCACATCCATTTGATATAACTTGATATTATGATGATTAGCAAATGCAAGCATAATGCGAATGGACTCAAGTCTAGCTACAGGAGCGAAGGTTTCACCGAAGTCGATCCCCTCGACTTGAGTATATCCTTGAGCTACGAGACGAGCTTTGTTTCTGATGACTTGTCCATATTCATCAAGTTTGTTGCGGTAGATCCACTTCGTGCCGATGACATTGTGAACTCGAGGATCAGGACGTTTGACTAGTTCTCAAACATCATTCAGTTTAAACTGAAGAAGTTCGTCTTGCATTGCCTGAATCCATTCCGCTTCTCGAAATGCCTCGGTGACTTTGGTGGGCTCTGAAATTGATACAAACGAGAAATGCCCACAAAAGTTAGCTATGCGATTAGCTCTTGCACGAGTAAGAGGACCTGGTAGGTTGATGTCAGCGAGGATTTTGTCCACTTGAACTTCATTCGCCACTCGAGGAAGTCGAGGAGGATGATCTTGAGGCGCATCTTCGTCACTGCTGTCAGATTCGTTTGCATCAGCTTCAGGTGCTTCAGGAGCTTCAGGCGTATAAGGTGCCTCAGAATCAGGATCGTCATCAGGATTATTTGCTTCAGGATTTGGGTGTTCTTCAGGAGCAGGAGGTATGTGGATTTCTTCAGGATGATCCATAGGAATGATGTCACTAGCACCCATCTTCTTGATCTGTTCTTCAGGTGGTGCTTCACCTAAATCATGTGGCAGGTGCACTCTTTGGGAGCCATCAGACTCATCAAAACGCACGTCTACAGTTTCCACAATTTTGTAATGACTAATGTTGAAGACTCTGTAGGTGTGCGAGTTGATACCATAACCAATCATGAAACCCTCACATGCTTTGGGTGCAAATTTGGACTCGTGATGAGGATCACGTATCCAGCAAGGTGCACCGAATACTTTGAAGTAACTTACATTGGGTTTCTTACCGACCATTAACTCGTATGATGTTTTATTGAATAACTTGTGAAGATACACTCGATTGACGATGTGACATGCAGTGTTGATTGCTTCAGCCCACCACTTGAGTGGAGTATTGTACTCTACCAGCATCGTGCGAGCCATCTCGATGAGGGTTCGATTCTTCCTCTCAACAACGCCATTTTGCTGAGGAGTGTATGGCGCAGAGAATTCATGAGTAATTCCAAAGTCATCGAGGAATTCTTCCACACCGAAGTTCTTGAACTCAGTGCCGTTGTCGCTTCGAATGTGCTTGATCTTCAGGTTGTAGTTGTTCATGACTCGCAGGGCGAAGCGCTTGAGGACTGCTGGAGTTTCTGACTTTAGAGAAGAAAATGCACCCAAGTGTATCGTGAGAAGTCATCAACAATAACAAGACCATACATGTTACCTCCAAAGCTCGAATACTTTTGAGGACCAAATAGATCCATGTGAAGCAATTCCAGTGGTCTTGTAGTAGTCATGATGGTCTTCGCTGGGTGGTTGGCCTTGGTCATCTTTCCAGCTTCGCAGGCACCGCAGAGCCGGTCCTTTGAGAATCTGATTTCCTCAATCCCGAGGACATGTTTCTTCAGAACCAGCTTCTGAAGATTTCTCATTCCAGCGTGGCCGAGTCTTCGATGCCATAGCCAGCACTCTGAGGCTCGTGCCAAGAGGCATGTAGCAACCTGAGGACCGTCAGAAAAATCTACAATATACAGGTCACCTTTCCTAACCCCACTGAAGACAATGGATTTATCGCTAATCATGAAGACAATACAACCATGTTTTTCGAAGAGAACAGCGAGATCAAGATCACATAGCATAGACACAGACATCAAGTTGTATCCAAGAGATTCAACAAGCATGACTTTATCAATGTGTTGGTCTCGTGAGATAGCCACTCTGCCGAGACCCAATACCTTACTTTTACCTTTATCAGCGAAGGTGATGGTCTTCTTTGAAGAAGGACTTAGTGATGATTCCATAAGAAGACTTCTGTCACCAGTCATGTGATTTGTGCATCCACTATCCATCACCCATTCAGTCTTTCCCTGCAAATGAATTAGTATCTCATACAACAAGTTATGAGCCAGTCTCAGTTTGAGGAGTTTAAGATTCCTCAGAATTAATTCCTCAGGATGTTCCTCGGGATTGATTCTATGAAATCAAACAATATAATTATCCTTCAACTGACTCATTTGTTGTTGTCCTGGGCATATGATCTGCAGAAATTGTAATTGCCTCAGGACATGTCCCTGCAAGAATGATTAGTTCTTAACCACCCACATCTTTATGGGTGGTCTTGAGGCACATGAGGATTGATGAGGATGATGAGACCTAATGGGGTGTGAGATGGCAGCATCAGGATAAACAAATGAGTAAGCATTCTTATGAGGAGCTTCCCTGTGAACAAAATGGTTAGCAGATACATGATTATAATCATTTCCTTTTGAGGTATCGTCCTCAGATGATATCCTCAGCTCATTTGCATCTGCATTCACAGGAAGGTTAGTGATGAGGTCCTTTGGCACCCAGATCTGCTTGACTGGAGGACCGTTCCTGCAGTTAGTTCCGATTTATCTTGCAAATACCTCACCATTACCATTCTTAAACAGTTTATAGTTTGAGTCAAATGACTCAGTCATCACGTCTGAAGAAACAACATCATAACCAGATAAGGCATAGGGATCAGGAGGAGGCATCATTGCTCGAACCCAAATGGTTTCAGGATATTGTTCAGGTTTCCAGTAAGACCCATCAGAGTTTAGTCTCCGAGTGAATGCGATGCCTTCTTTCCTCGGGTTTCTGTTGAGGATCTGTTTCTTGAGAATGTCACAGAGAGTTTGATGTCCTTTCAGACTCTTTAACATGCCTGTTTCCAGTAGACTCTTCAACCTAGCATTTTCTTCAGCAATGTCTATGGTCTCCTCAGATGAGGGGTTAGATACCATAGAAGTCATAGAAATAACAGAGTCTGAAGACATTGAGGAACTAGACACAGAGATGATTTGATCACGTTCAATGCATCTTAAACAGGGAGGATTGAATCCTTCTTGTGGCATGATGATCTGTTGGGAGAGGAGTGAATCATTTTTTTTTCTCAGATCGTCATGAGACATCCTTACACGTTCAAGTTCTTGTTTCCTCATGAGGAACTCATGAGACAGCTTTTCATGATCAGTAAGGAGTGCCTCATGCCGATTGAACAAGTCATCAAACTTTGACTGAAGAATTTTTGATTCATCAGTCAACTTTTGAGTCTTCGTCATTTCCTCAACCAACATATCATCACTTTTGTTTAATGATATCTGAGTCTTTTCAAGTGCACGTTGTTTCTTAGATGCAAGTTTAGCAAGTTTAGCATAGTTTTCATCAGGTTCTTCATCAGAGGGTTCATCTGATGATGAGTAAGAAGATACCTTGGAGGACTTGGCCATGAAGCAGAAGGAAGGAGTTGTGTCTTCAGCTTCATCATCAGCATGTGATGGACCAGATTCCTCAGTGCTGAAGATTGACTTTGAGACAAGTGTCGTGGAAAGAGCCAAACCAGCCACACCCTCAGATTCTTCAGATTCTTCTTCCTCAGCATCAGGGTTGGAATCAGATTCTTCCGAGTCCAATTCTTTCCCGAGATAAGCGCGAGCCTTACGGGAACTGCTATTCCTGTATCCAGTAGACCTTGAGGATCTTGAGGATTTCTTCTTTGTCTTTTCATCAGAACTTTCATCTTTCCCTTTCTTCTTCTTCTTCAGTTTAGCTTCCTTTTCCCATAGAGGACACTCAGCAATGTAATTCCCAGGTTTCTTGCACTTGTGGCAAACTCTCTTTCTAGCTTCGACAGAATCATCATCTTTGCTTTTTCTTGAGGACGATCTTGAGGAATTTCCGAAGAGATTCTTCTTCGTGAACCTTTGAAACTTTCTGGTAAGGAGAGAAAGCTCACGACTGAGAGTCTCAGGATTATCAGTATCAGCCTCAGACTCTTCATCAGAGGACACTCTTCGTGCTCTAGCTTTTAGCGCGCGGACCTTAGGCGTGGGGATGTATAAGTCTCATTTTTCAGAGAGCTTCAGTTCATGAGCATTGAGGCGCTCGAGAATGTCTGCTGGATCCAGAGTCTTGAAGTCAGGCCTTTCTTGAATCTTCAGTGATAGGAACTCAAATGAGTCATCCAGTGACCTCAGCAGTTTCTTCACAACTTCATGATCTGTGATATCAACAGCACCAAGAGCTTGAAGTTCATTGGATATGTTAGTGAGTCTGTCAAAGATTTGTTGCACGTGCTCATTATCCAGCCTCTTGAACCGATTGAAGAGACTGCGGAGTGTATCAACTCGTGAGTCTCGTTGAGCTAACACTCCTTCATTAACTTTAGACAGTCTTGTCCATATCTTCTTTGCAGTATCCAGACCACTGATACGGTTTAACTGAGCCTTATTGAGATGACCACCAATGATGCTTCGAGCTTTTGCATCAAGCTACCAGTTTTTCTTGACAACTTCGGGAGCAGTCATCAGATTTGCTTCAGGAATGCCTTGATCAACAATGTCCCACAGATCCTTGTCAATGGCTTCAAGATGCATCCTCATCTTGTTCTTCCAGTATGGATAGTCTGTCTCGTCGAAGATGGGGCAGTTTGAGGCAACCCTCATTGTACCTGAGGTCGACATAACTAAAACTCCAGGTGGTTAAACCGAATCACACAGAACAAGGGAGTACCTTGCTCTGATACCAATTGAAAGTGCAATATATCAACCAGAGGGGGGTGAATGGGAGATTTTCAATTTTACTGCCAGATTTTGTTTTTCTTCAGGACTGAAGCAATCATGAAGCTGAAGAAAATCATGAAGCTGAAGAAGTAACCAAAATCATGAAGAAATAAAACTTCACAGAATGTAATCATTAGGGTAGCTCATCATAATGCAACAGAAATAAATCAATTCAGATAAGCAGAAGTGCTTCAGATGCATAGTATGAAGACAAAGAGTAGAGGGAGAGCTGAAGCATATCATATCAAATACTGAAGCTTAAGAGGTTGAGGAGATAGCACCAGAGATTGAAGACATTGGTTTGGTAGACCAGTTCAAGTTGTTGTGACAACTCTACGTCTGGTTGGAGAGGCTGAGATTCAACTCAGAAGACATAGTCTTCACCTTGTTCTCCTTGAACTAAAGTCTTCAGACTCCATCCAACAACTCAGGTGAGTCTTCAAGGTAGACTCCCGAACCTTCACAGACTCAGTCACTCCGGGAATTCACAATTGCATCTTGACTTCCTCAGACTGAAGACTTCTACACCGGCTGGAAGATCACAATCTTCAAGAGTGAAAAGCTTCGGATCACTCGAACCGACTTCCTCGGAAATGCTCAACTACTCAGGCTGGTGGTTTTCCTCACATAGGTTCTTCAGTTTCCTCATAGGTGGTTTGCTCTCAAATGACAAGTGTCAGTTTTTCTCTCGGAGCAGCCAACCCAAAAATGGGGCTGGGGGTGGCTATTTATAGCCGCGGAGCAACCCGAGGCGAAAGGACATAAATGCCCATGCATGCAATTACTCTCATGCCCTCGGAAATGACCGTTGCTAGACAAGTTCTAGCCTCTCACCACGGAACACGTGGCATGGTCAAAGTATTCTCTCTCCAGACTCCTCAACCGAAGTTAGTTACCTCAGTGTCCTGAAGAACAACGTCTCAGACACATGAGGACTAAACTTCTACTGCAGGAGATTTCTCTCTCTTCAAGAGAACTGCACTCGCAGTCTCCAGACTCCTCAATCGAAGACAGATTCCTCAGTGTCCTGAAGAACAAGGTCTCAGACACCCGAGGAACTGAACTTCTACTGCAGGAGATTTCCTCGGGGTTTTTCTTCAGGATTCCTAACTAAGCACTTCCTCAGACCTTTGGAACTCGTTTTCTTCAACCCCTCCAACAGTGCGGTGTTTTCCTATGACTCAAGAAGTATAAAAAGTCTTAGCGAAGACTACGCTTCAACTTCGTCTTTAGCGCGAACTTCCTCAGGATCGTCTTCAGCTTCAGCTTCAACCGAACGCTTCAGGATCCTGTTTCCTCAGGATTTCGCGCGACTTCATTCTTCAGGAAACGCACCGTTTTCTCCAATGTTCCTCAACATTTTGGGGGGTCGACATTGGTGGTTAAACACCTCATCAGGGACTGTTCTCCTGTGTATACTCACAAACACATCAGTCCCTTAACCGTTTTGTCATCAAACTCCAAAACCTCAAGGGGAGGGCACTTGATGCACTTACAGAAAGCCGCATTGCTGACGACGGTGCACGATTATCTCGGTTACGGATATGTATCAAGCTAGGTGTGCCATGGATATTGCGGATGCACGAGGTGCATGGATGATACAACGTCTCAGCAGCTAACGAAAGATGGTGGGTCTGCGAAAATCGTGTACATGGGGCATCGAAGATGGCTCGAGAAGAATGACCCGTGGAGAAACCGTGGAGATCTATTCAATGGTGAGGCTGAGCATCGAGGACCTCCACGTAAGAGGAGCGGCGCCGAAATTGATGAGTTGCTGAAAAACTGGAAAGAGTGCCCCGCGCCTGGAAAGATGAAAAAACCGGAGCCGCTGCTGAAGGTATGGAAAACAAGGTCTGTTTTCTGGGACTTGGAGTACTGGCCCAAACTCGATACACCTCATTGTCTTGATCAAATGCATATCACGAAGAATGTTCTCGAGAGTTTTCTTGGCACACTGATGAACATGCCGGAGAAGACCAAGGATGGGCCGAAGGCAAGAAGGGACTTGGAAGATTTGGAAATAAGGGCAGATCTCCACATGCCCCGTAAAACGGCCGAGACAGACGGAGACAGTAGGCGGGGCAAAAAAGTAAAGAAGAAGGAAGAGAAATATTGCCCCCCTTCTTGCTTCACCTTCAATACGAAGGAGATCGATCAATTTTTCAAGTGTCTTACCGGAATAAAAGTTAGTTCCGGTTACTGTGGAAAGATAAGCAGATATCTAGACATGCAGAAAAAAAGGTTCAGCGGGATGAAGTCTCATGACTGTCACGTGATGATGACGCAGATACTACCGGTTGCCCTTAGAGGGATAATGGACAAGCACGTCCGTGACACGCTTACTGGTTTCTGTAATTTTTTCGATGTTATCTCTCGAAAGTCGATCAGTTCGAAGCAGCTCACAAGGCTACAGGAAGAGATTGTTGTCATACTATGTGAGCTTGAGATGTACTTCCTGCCCGCGTTCTTTGACGTCATGGTGCATCTGTGTGTCCACATTGTGGACGACATCATCGACCTTGGCCCGTCATACCTGCACAACATGATGCCGTTCGAGAGGATGAATGGGGTCATCAAAGGATTCGTTCGTAACATGTCCCGACCAGATGGAAGCATCGTACAGGGCTATCTGACACAAGAGTGCATCTCGTTCTGCGAGAATTATCTAAGAAACAGAGATGACGACGTCCCTGTTGTTGGTTTGCCCGTTAACAAGCACCATGGGAGGCTCGGAGGAGAAGGTCACACCAACGGTCGGAGGGAACTGCATGTCGACCACTCGGATCGACGCAATGACTTTGACAGGGCAAACTTAGTAGTGCTACAACATCTTGACGTGGTATACCCTTTCGTGACACTGCACAAAGAAACCATCGCCAAGAAGTACCATGACCAGGGCCTACGCAAGACGGACGCCGAAGTTACTAGAGAGCACAACTCCACTTTCTTGCCTTGGTTCAAAGAGCATGTTTTTGCCAATCCCCCGGAAGAGGGGTCTACAGACGCATTGCTCATATACGCCTTAGCACATGGCCCTACTATCAACTTCCTCACCTATCAGGTATACGATATAAACGGATACACGTTCTATATGGAGGCCAGAGATATGAAAAGTGATTTCCAGAACTCGGGGGTGACGATAGAATGCATGACTGACGACAACGGCTCAACTGAAAGATATTACGGAAGGGTCGAAGAGATCTGGGAGCTTAACTACTCCGGACTACACAATGCGACGATGTTCCGTGTCAGATGGGCTAAGAATGTCGAAAGAGAAAACCGGTATTTCACTACTATGTCTATACCCGACACCAAGAGCGCTACCGTGAACGTCATAGCCAAAAATGAGCCATGGATACACGCTAAGCACGTGACACAATGTTTCTACATAACCGACCCGAGCAATCCCAGCCGTGTTGTCGTGAGGAGAAGAAAAAGAAACATCGTCGGAATGGATGGAGTCGCCAACATAGAAGACTATGACCAGTACGGCAACCCGATGAGGGAAGATGACGACGACGATGAAGCATATGTCAAAAGAAGAATGAAGACTACATTACCTATGAAAGATCGTACTCCATGGAAAAGGAAAAGTCACAACGAGGGCCTAAATTATTCGGAAACGAACAAAAAAGGAAAGAAACTAATCACTAAGAAACGTCTTCGACGCTGAGAAACTAAATGTGTGTTGTAATCTTTATATGTATCTATTTTGTATACTTGCACTTTAACCGCGTTATCGATTGGTCAAATTATATATTGCCGCTGTTAAATATACATTATATAAATTGTATCGGTCGTTGTTCGGAAAAAAAATTAAAAAGGAAATGGAAGAGGGAAAAAAATGCCAGAAATATCAGTAGCGGGCCCTGTCAGCGCGCGCTACTGCTAAGGTTTAGCAGTAGCGGGCCCTGTCAGAGCGGGCTACTGCTAAACTTAAGCGGGTCACCTCTAAGTTTTAGCAGTAGCAGGCCCTGTCAGAGCGCGCTACTGCTAAACTTAGCAGTAGCGGGCCCTGTCAGAGCGCGCTACTGCTAAACTTAGCAGTAGCGGGCCTTGTCAGCGCGCGCTACTGCTAAATGTAGCAGTAGCGCGCGCTTACAGGGACCGCTACTGCTAAGTTCCACTTAAACCGGTCGGGCAGGCCTTCTTCTTTTCATTCCCCTCTATCTCTCCCTCTCGAACCTCCCCGACCGTCGTCGTCGTCGCCGCGCCTCCCGGCCCTCGTCGCCTCGCCTCCGCCGCCCTCGTGACCTCGCCTCCCCGCCCTCGTCGTCGTCGCCACGCCTCCCGGCCCTCGTCGCCTCGCCTCCGCCGCCCTCCGCTGAGGAAGTCCTGCAAGGTGGGCTTCGAGGTACCTTCTTGTGTGTTCTGAATTCTGATGTGCGCGTTCGGATTTCCGTCCAACCGTTGTGCGGCTCTTCTTGTGTGTTCTGAATTCTGATGTTGCCTGGCATGAGATGCCGTCGTGGATGCTTGTTCTAGCGAGTTAATTTGGAGTAGATTTGCAGTAGATTTAGGGTACACCAACATGAAATCCAGTTGCTGCCGCCTGGCCTGCAGACATGTCCATATCAAACAAGAGAGAGCAAGAAAGGAAAAAGAGGCAAGGGGGCTAACTAATGCATGCAGATGCAGCCATTAACTCCATCATCAAGATGTTTGTTTGCTGTCTATTACCACTAATAGTATAGTTTTGGATTTGATAAAACAAAGTGTAGTGCATGATCATCATGTTCCTGAGTCATCTCCCAAGGTGGCTGGCAGCAGCAACTAGTGTAAGAGCTGGCTGTTACCTATGATATGATAGAATAATAATCCTCATGCCTAATAGTAATCCTCTCTAGCATCATAATAAATCCACTGTGCACTGTAGTCTCTAGGTGGTAGTATTGCACTCCAAAGTGCTTTGAGGATGCTGATCCTGCTGAAAGGCATGCATGTTCCTGACAGACATTTTTTGCAAATGGAAGCCAACAATGATGCACATGTGCAGCCCAGTACTGGCCTGGATGCACCCACCATGACCACATGTTGAAAATGTTGATATTTCATTCTTTCTTTCTGAAAATGTTGAAAATGCATTGATATTTCATTCTTTCTGCAAATGTTGAAAATGTTGAAAATATGCAGGGATCCGAGGGGCCTATGTTTTGCCGGAATGTTGATTTATTTCCGTTCCGGCAAATTTCAGGTTCCCGATATGTCCACTTTTTAGCAAAGGTCATGCCGAAATTTACCGTGAATTTCGACATGACTTGTGCTACAAAGTATGACATATCGAGTGCCCGGTATTTGATAGGACGGTATTTAGTCCTTTTTTATAGTTTGAGAATTAAACTTGGAGACTAAATATATCGTAGGAAACATGTCGACCAACGGCGAAGCCGGTGAAAATGAAGATTTTGACTACCAGCAGCATGAACACGCCTTCCTCGACCATATGTCTTCTCAGCTACGAGACAAAGGTCCAAATGCCGCTAGTGCGACGGACGCCGAAATCGAGTCCGACAGCACTACTGATGGCACCGATGGCACTGACATCGGCGCCACCGACACCGGCGGCGCTGAAGCCGCTAATGAACCAGCAAATAAGAAGAAGGAGAGGGTACGAAATCCAAACAAGCTCGGCACCGACAAACTGCTAGTGACAGAGGTGCATTCTGGCAAATTCGATCCAATAGCGCCGGCGGAAGCTCGCAGGTGCTACGGCAACCAAGTCGGATGCATCCTACGGAAAACCGCGAGCATCAACGACTATGACTTGAGGAGTATACCAAATATGGAACATTTACTCCTTACGAAGCTGCACAACAGATTCAAGTTCCCGGATCGGGATGAGAGCAAAACTCCGTGGGATGATGATGCCATGACTGACATAAACGCCGCCGCCATGGTCAAGTTCAGCAACGCATTGTCCGCGTGGAAAGTGAGGGTGAAACGATTGATTGAGAAGAACAAACCTTTGTCCAAGAATTTTGCGGACAATCCATCACTTACGGAAGCTGAGTTCTTAAAATTCAAGGACACTTGCGCTACCGACGAAGCCAAGCTTAGGTCCGCGAAATTCAAGGGGCTTCAGAAAAGGAACACGGGGAAACACCGCCTCGGAAGCCGTGGTTACATTGGCAAAAGGCCCATATGGGAAAAGGAGGACATGGAACGTGAAGCCGCGGGGATCCCAGACCCCTTGGCGGAGTTCACCGACCCCCAGGAGTATGACTTCATCAGGGCCCGCTACAAGTGGGACTCGAAGAAAAAGGTTTGGTCCACGGACGCGCCCACGAGGGAATTGATGAGATTACTGGTAATATTTTTTTCCACCTTATATTAGCTTCTCATCAAGTCAGAATACACGTTGTAGTAACATTTGTAAATGGTCCACGTTTCTTTCGCAGAAAGAGCAACACAAGCTTGATGCCGAAAGCGACTCATCGTCTCAGTCGACGATGAGGCCCAAGTGGGACACCCATCTCAACCGGGCCTTGAACATAATGAAGGGCCTCCCTTTGGACACTCGGCCGCAGCATGGACGTGTGCACGGCGTCGGAGACGGTGCCCAGTGGAAGCACTACTACGACGAGGACCCTGAGGCCAAAAGGCAGAGAAGGAAGTTTAGTCAGGTCAACATCGACGAGACGGTGAAGCTTGCGGTTGAGAAAAAAGCAGCTGAGACCGAACAAGCGACCAAACAAGAGATGATCAAGTCGGCAGTCAATGAAGCTTTAGCTGCCTGTAGAGATGAGTTCGCAACTTCGGTTTCATCCTTGATCCCGGCTGTTATCGAGTGGACGAAGCAAAATCCAGACAAAACGGCAGCGGATTTTCCCCGTACTAGCTTCGTCGGGAGCAACTCGGTGAACATCGCACCAGCGGGGCCTGCTCTCACATCCGAAAATGATCCATTAGCCGCTCATAGCAGCCCGTCCTCTGTCTCTGGCGTGCTAGGCGGGCCTTCGCCTTTGGTTGAGCTCGACGCCCTCACGGTAATTACGCGTCACACCAACATATCTATAATATATCCCTTTTTCGTTGCCTTTTGGATGTCTGACGCCGTAGACATGTTTTCGCAGGCCGAGAGAACCCCGTGCACCTTACTATACATGATCAATGGCCAGACAGTGGATGTGGGAAAGGCAACGATAATAAATCCCACGGATCGGATGATCCACACCATGCAGATGCCCAATACCACTTTCAAGGTTTCTGTGGCGAGTGTCAAACCGGGCCACGAGGATTTGGCTCCTCCGGTACAACTCGGGGGAGAGGAAGACGAGACCCCTAAGCGGCTTGCAGACTGCAAGGGCTATTTCATCCTATGGCCGAAGGGTCTTCTTCGTGTCGAGTCGGCCGCCGTGATGACCACACCAACGACAACACATCCCCAAGAAGGTATGAACACCACCACCCCGCCTCCGCAATTATTAGCGCCACCTGTTATGCTGGGTGAGAGCGGCGAGCGACGCGAGGAAGGAGGTCCAAGCAGAGTGGATCGTGATTTCTCCCCCGTGCTCCAGCAAGCAATGGATGATGACATGGACGAGGATGGTGACCCTATGCAATTCCTCAACACCGCCTTCATTAATCAGGAAGTAGAAATGATGAGTCAGCCATATGACTCGGCCAATAAGGAGCATGTGGACGAGGAGATGGATATTCTGTCGGAGCAGGAGCATCCTAGGTCTGAGTGCAAAAAGTCTCTCTTCGTGCAACCCTTGCAGGACACGCCTCCAGATGCCGCCTCAAACCAGCATGAACAACCCTTGCTCAGCCCGTCAACACTTGGGTTGGCGATCAAGGGCGCTATGAAAGGCTCATCACAACCTCTCCCCCAGAAAAAGCCGAGGAAGAGACCGAATAGGAAAGACTTAGCTGCCAAAAAGGCTGTCAATGCTTCTAGCAGCAAGTCGGTTCCGCCAACCGGTTTTGCAGACCGTGTACCGATGAAAGGTACGGCGTTGATCCATGTCGCGGGCGAGCCGATCCTCCCGCCGAAACCGGTGGAGAGCATATCAGGGGATCTCAGGAGACTGCACGACCATGTACTATCGACAGAGAAAAGACTTCTCGCATCGAAGGATCCAGGATATCCACTTTATGCGGTGCGTGTGCCTCCGGGCATGGGCTACGTCGACACGGCGCCTGCGGAAGTGTTCTTCCTGCGGTTTGATCACATCTTTGAGATGTTCCTCACTAGGCGGCTCGATTTTACGATCGTCCGCCTTTTTGCGCTCCATATGAGCTTTGTCATCAAAAGAGAGGAAATCTCGCAAATCGCGGTGGCAGATCCATACTACATGCATGAGTCCTTCTTGTCGCTCGGTCACTATGAACTTAAAACTGCTAGGGAGTACATCGAAAATTTCATGCTGATGAATAAGGAGAAGGAAATGGTTCTCGTGCCTTATCATCCAATGTAAGTCATTGCCCGATTGCCTTTACATTTCAGTCATTCCTTTGCTCATATGGAGGCTAGCTAATTTGAGGTGCATTTATTTTGCGCAGCGAGGGGCACGCCGTCCTTATCGTTCTTTTCCCGCGAGTCTCCCATGCCGTGTATTTCGACTCGTCTAGGAACTTCAAAAGGAAAGACTACACCAAAGTAATGAGTCTTCTGGATTCCGCTCTTCAGGGCTTCGGCATGAGGGGTGGCCACATCGAGAAAAAGTCACGAAGGAAGGGCGCGCCGTGTTTCTCACATAAAACCAACTTCTGCAGTATCCATCAATCGGAAGGAAGTACAAATGATGGATACTATGTCATCCATATCATGATGGAGTTCAGAAAGGATCAGCAACGTCTTCGCATGGCAAGCAAAGATGACAATCATATCATGATATGGGCAAAAAACTTAGCCGAACCGGATTATAAAGTAAGAGATGACTTCTTTCGCATCCTGAAGGATATTGCAACCATCATCATGAAAGAAGTCGTCGACAAGAAGGGGATGTTCTAGCACGGCCCAATATCGCGAGCTGATGTTAAAACTCGCGTAGGAATGCAGCTTTTGGACATTACACCGTTCAATAAGCTAGGGTGCGTCCTCCCAGATATGGATGGATGGAAGTTCTAGTGTATTGACTATGCCGATGATGATGTCTCGGTTGAATTTATACTTTTGGAAGCGATATGAAACCTTTGTGATGTAATTTAACGGTCATGTTGAACTACTTGTGTAACGCTTGCTAGCTAGTGAATTAGTTGGGGTACCATGAACAACGTGTGTATATTATATTATGTATGTTACTTTATGTTGCATCTATTCACTAACTTTTTGTCTTCGTGTTGCTCAAGTATATTATGTTGTGTACTATTGTTGAATTCTTATAATGAATATGCATCTCTAATAGGTACATAGATCATCGATGGCGAAGAAGTGCTATGCCGTGTACATAGGGAAGGTTCCAGGAGTGTACGATGAGTGGCCAGAGTGTCAGACCCAAGTGCACCGGTTCTCGGGCGGCAGCCAAAGAGGGTTCAATACCAGAGAGGAAGCGGAAGCTAGTTACTTGAGATTTACGCTAGCGCGAGAGGAAGATCGGAGGCGGCGCTTCATGAGCTACTACATAATTCCACTCTTCCTCATAGTGACCGCTCTTATAGTATATATCATAGTTTAGATGGATGATAAAACTTGCTTGTATTTGCATGTATTTAAGATATTGTGACAACTTCTATCGCTATTTTAGAGATGACATGATGAGAGACATCATTTGTGTTGGATATGAGAGATCATGATGATATATATATGGTCATCAGATTATTGTATGTGTATGATATGATGAGATTTGTACTCTGTAGAAAACCTGTGTATGTGTATGAGACTATATTGTATAATACCTGTACAAATACAGCAAAAATACGATGGGAAAAAGAAATAGAAAATGAAAAAAATACCAGTAGCGCCCTGTTACCTGTACGCGCTACTGGTATTAGTAGTAGCGGGCTCTAAGTGGGGGCGCTACTGGTGTAGTAGTAGCGGGTGCGTACGCGCGCTACTGCTACATGTTAGTTGTAGCGTGCTAGCAGTAGCGCGCCCTAGGGCGCTACTGATAAGCCAAAATGGGGCGCTACTACTAGCCTTTCTCCTAGTAGTGATATATGGAAGACCACGAGAATGATTTGCATATGCAGGAGAGGAATGAGCTAAACGAAATATTCTTAAGACAACCTGCTATCCTAAAGCACAACCTTCCAGTTGAGCCTTTTGGAATTTTGTCGCAACCAAAAGAAGATCCAGTGTTTGATCTTAAACCTCTTCCCGATTCGCTCAAATATGCTTATTTAGATGAAAAGAAAGTATATCCTGTTATTGTCAATTCTAACCTTTCAGGATATGAAGAAGAGCGACTATTGGAGGTACTTCGCAAACATCGAGGTGAAATTGGCTATACCCTTGATGACCTTAAGGGGATTAGTCCGTCTATTTGTCAACATACCATCAACCTTGAACCTGATGCTAAACCAGTTGTTGATCATCAACGACGGTTGAATCCGAAAATGATGGATGTTGTAAGGACTGAGATTCTCAAGCTTCTAGCCGTAGGTATTATCTACCCTATAGCTGATAGTATGTAACATCCCAAAATTTTCCAAATTTTGGAATGTTAATAAATAATATAATATTGATTGAATTGTTTTGATTTTGGAGTAAATGAAAACTTTTCCCTTGAGTTTTTGTTTAAACATTTACAAACCATTTAATAAAATTGGATAATAATTTATCCAATAATGAAATTTTTGGTTGTGAACTTTATTCAAAATTTCAAAGAATGATTTTCTTTCTTTTGTCCTTTTGAAATTCGGTACAAACCACAATTAAATATTTTCGAGTGAGAATAAAATGACTTTCTTAAATCTATTGTGGTCCCATACTCATTCTCGAATTCTTATTTTGGAGTTTATTGGATATTGACTTTTAAGAGATATTTAAATATTTCCAATAATTTAATAAGTAAAATGAGAGGAGATAATATGACTTCTCCAAAAACAGTATTGGAAAAATTTAATAATGTCGTTAATGAGTTTTTTTTCATAAAAATCTATTTCTAAAATTTATTCTGAGAGGGAAATATAGTTTTCCTAGGCTCTTTATGTTTTATTTGGCCTATACAATTTTATTTGAGAGTGTTTAACCCAAAATAGGATTCCTAAGTCAATTGGACTGAGGTCATCTATCTAATTTTTTCCCTCTATCTCTCTTTCTTTTTCTTTATCTTGGGACAAATTTTGCACTAAGGCCCATAGCCCGAGCGAGCTGTCTTCTTCCTCTCGTTCGTTCATGTGTACGTGAACACAGAAGAAAATGGCCATGGCAACTGAAGCTCTTCCTCTTTTCCTCCCATCTACTCTTTTGACTGATTCACTTCAGAACCTACACAAAAATTGTGGACAAGTTCATGAGGAATTCATTCAGGGAAACAAACACGCGTATTAATGCTTTTAATTGTCCATAATTTTCTCCATGAATGCCATTAAATTCATTTCCAAAACCTTGCTTTTAATGCCCATTATTTCTCCATGAATGCCATTAAATCCATTCCAAAACCTCGCCCACTCTCCTTCTATGGACCTCCCATGACCCTATAAATACCGCCCCTAGGACCCCTTTGAACCACACATCCCCACGCATAAAGTCCCTCTCCAAAGCCCTCTCCTTCGTGCACAATTTTTCGTCGGAGTAAAGATGCATCCACACTTCTGGTGAAGATTTTTGTCGCCATGAAAGGTACCTAGTCCATATTTCTTCCTCTAGTTTCTTCCCCTTGCCGATGCGCACCGTTGTGACATATTTTTCCTCTCGATTGCAAGGCCGGAGCACGCCGTCCGTGTCATTGTGCTCTTCATGCGTTCTTCTCTACTCCGGTGGAACTTCTTCGCTATCCGAGGGCGAACCTAGAACTATAACCTTGTCCATCGAGTCACCCAAATCATCCTCTATCCCGTTCGGCTGTTTATTGACGCCCGCGACCTTTTTCCAAAATTCCGGCGAGATCTCCGGTGAGCCTTTCTCCCCTCTTTGTTCATCATTTTATTTTGTAAAAATCAAATGGGTACAGACCTATCAGAACTCGCCATTTTGCATCCTTTTTATTAATCCCGTAATTCATTTTAGCAAAAATATCCAAACTTCAAAAATTCATATCTTCTAGCCCGTAAGTCGGATTTCGACAAATTTTATATCCCCGGATTCCTTGGAAAATGTAGTTTATTATTTTCCAGTAATATTCCACTTTTGATAATTCGAAATTTAACTCAAATTTATTTTTATAATTTGAGTATATTTAGTATACATCTTATTCTATAATTTATTCAGAATATTTTCTTCATCAAATTTGATCCTTAATATCAAATCTTTCTGTTTGGACAATTGTCACATTCTTTCCATCATATAAATACACTATTTTGACCTCAAATCTTCGTCTTAGCTTCCATTTAGTATATCTCTTTTTTTATATAAATTTGGCTACAAAAATTCAATCTTCTCAACAAGATCATCACGATTTCTATCGAATCTTTTTCAATCCAATCCAAGAATTGATTTCCTATTCAAATATTCATATGGACAAACCAACTGAGTTTGACATACTCTCCATCTAATTGATTTTATAATCAACCTTCAACATATCCAATTGATTTTACAATCCTCGGATATATGATTTCCATCATATCTCCATCCAATCCAACTTGATCCTATCTCAACCTATCCATGCCATAGTAATTATTTTATTAATAGTAATAACTAAATATTTATGTTGTAATTGTATCTTATTTGGATCTTCACTTTGGATTGAGTTGTGTGTTGAAGTGTTTCTCTTTTACCGTTAGATATATTGTAACGAGATGGAGAGATGACTACGAGTAGAATATTTCATCCTCAGGATCCAGGCAAGTTACTCTTTTGATCATGCTCCAGTATTACCTATATTTTTTATATGCATTGTAGTCCAACTTAAATATTATGCATTGATAGGATTATATATTATGCTATGCTATTACACCCAGTAGTTCATTGAGGTAGGTCTGAACCTTATATCATTGTCGCCACCGTGTAGAATTATACTGCTTTGCTAAGTAGACGTGGATTGGGAAGTGATCCATTATGAGGTATGAGTGACTAGGTAGTAAACAGGACCAAGATAATCTTAATGAACCACCTGGGTGGAATGGTTGGGGGCACCCTGGAGGAACCAGTGGATTTGCCTGAGTGACCTGGAGATGGCCAGTACTCACTGCGGAATGCCACCCAGGCTTAAAGGGATCAATCATATTTTTCATAACTAGAAGCTTACGTGTGCAGCCACAAGCCATTATGGGCTCTGGCTTGGTTAATTAGTAGTAGTGACTCTTGCTAGGTGGTGCTACGAACGTAGTGTTGGTAGGTGGGATGGGCACCGCCAGAGTAAGGGAAACTCTTCTAAAAGACCATGTCTCGACCTTCCTATTTCCATACAAAGTGTAGTGTGGAGAATACCAATGGAGGTGGTCGAGTCTTGTGGGGAAAAGTGCACAAACCTCTGCAGAGTGTACAAACTGATCATGATTAGCCGTGTCCCCGGTTACGGACAACTTTGAGCATCTAGAAGTGGGAATGTTGACGGATCTCATCATATTTAATTAATCAATCGGGTTTAATCAACTTTGGGAATAGATTGACTTGGAGAAACCAATTCAATCATATTATGAGCTTTGTAGTACTGTTATGATACTCTTTGAGTAGGACAAAATCAGCTTTATGCAAACTGAAACTCTTAGAGCTTTTCCACCAGCCAAAATTGCATGTAGAAGATAGGTTTGTTATATATTTTTTTGGGAGTAACTTGCCGTACATTCAAAGTACTGACCCATTTTGGGCTGTAACCTTCGGTGTTGCAGGATTGTATACGACGAGTAAGTGATGCGATGTAGGGTTACGATGTCTACACTCAACTTTGCCGTTGGTGTTGATGGGACTCCACTTATGTATTGTTTATTTCCGCGGTGTATTCTAGCCCAAAGGCTATAAGGTAATAAATACCATGTATTTACGTTACTTTTTGACATGTGATTCATGGTATTTCATCGAGTACTGTGTGTGCTAGCATACTGATCCAGGGATAGCACAGAAGCACAGTAGACTTGGTTCCTTTTGGGACCGGGTCGTTACAAGATGGTATCAGAGCACATGTTGACTGTAGGTCGTGGCCCTAGAAACTGGAAAGCCATTAGGAAGTATACTCTCTAAAAATATTATTTTAAAAAAATCCATTACTACTAATCTTTTCTAAGTTTTACCAAACACTCCCTCTCATCCCAAACAAGTTAGACTATACACATGCCACTTTGACCACTAAGAAGGATTGTGTTATGTCTCTTCGGGAAGGACAAGATATTGGACAACTCAAGACCATTTCGGAGAATAGATGTTTTCAACGTGAATTAGAAGTATGGAAGTATGGAAGACTCAAAGAATTTGAAGACTCTAAAGATCCCAAGATTATTCAAGACCCATAGAAGACCCAGATAGATCCAAGACTAAGATGCTTGTGAAGAAGTTAAGGAATATATTACACAATACCAATAGTATCCAAGCCCACCATGAGAGCTGTGAAATGAACGAAAGAGTGCGAGTAGAGTGCCCGACCATGCGAGCTCATGTGGAGGAAGGTACCATAGGAATTGTTTTGATTGACTTTATGAGTGATATTTGGAGTTTTCTCGGAGTTCTCGCTATTGATTTAATGATTGGTGTCATTTGAACTGTTAAATTTAAATTTGTATTTTTGGGATACGTATTTTGTAGGATTTATTATTAATTGAACCTTGAGAGTTGTGAGCAACGGATGATGTATCAGAAGACCATCACATCGACGAAACTCCTTGTATCGAAGACTTTCAAGAACCGAAGAGAATGAAGACTTCCTGACGAAAACGTAGTAAACAAGTCTATTATGTATGCTAGTTGTTTGATAATTGTTGTGTAGGTATCCCTCTCCCCTACTCTCTAAAATTCTATCTCATCTCTGACCAACCTTGAAACCCATAGATGGACATTAATATTTTGATGAGACCAGTGACCCAGTCAAAGTAGAAGAGTGGATTCAAAATATATAATGGACAAGAATCTCCCATTTTCAAGGAGAACACAACTGTTGAGGACTGAAGTTCCCTATTCTATGGATGCAAGTTTTGAGCACAAACCATGTAGGATCATCGCCACCCAAAAAGTTTTTATTAGTTTTGCAGGTGAAGACCTCTTTAAGAGGAGTGAGAAAGACTGAGTGTTAGAATACGAGATTCATCTATCAACATATGAAGTAATGATTTGAGTACGGGATGGATTGGCCCCCATACCGAAGACTCTTATTATATACTTTGGTATGTTAGATTGGTAAATTAGAGAGACAAACAAAAATGTAGTAGAGTGTCGATGCGACAAGCCTAAACCATAGAATGGTAAGACGCATTACCCTTGTAGATAGGCATCGTGCCTAACGTAGGTTGTACGGTGAGTAAGAAACATGAAGATTTTCATGAAGCTTCATTTGGAAGTTATTTTGACCACCATGAGCGTCTTGATAGGTAGTTTTGGAACCTATGTATTTTATAGAAAGACTTGTTCCTTGGGGAGATGCAGATTCTTATCTGTGGATGCTTGATGAAGAACCATCATGGTATGAAGAATTTTGGAGACCCCATAAGCTTTCTTCTAAGGGTGGTAGTTCCCTAACACCCTGGTGCGGTAAATGATGCGAACCACACCCTGGTTAAGGTTCAGAACTGGTGCCTAAAGCCACGAGCCCGGGATATGATTTAAGTAACGGAAGCATATGGAATTGTATCGGAGGAAGACAACCCTCACACGAGAAGTGAAGATAAACTACAAGCCTCATAATGTTATGCCAAGACCATGGGGAAGTAACCCAAAAATCCTCGGGCCTAACTCATTTCTTTCTAGCCTTTGCAAATCTCGAGGACGAGATTTCTTTTAAGGGTGGTAGTTTGTAACATCCCAAAATTTTCCAAATTTTGGAATGTTAATAAATAATATAATATTGATTGAATTGTTTTGATTTTGGAGTAAATGAAAACTTTTCCCTTGAGTTTTTGTTTAAACCTTTACAAACCATTTAATAAAATTGGATAATAATTTATCCAATAATGAAATTTTTGGTTGTGAACTTTATTCAAAATTTCAAAGAATGATTTTCTTTCTTTTGTCCTTTTGAAATTCGGTACAAACCACAATTAAATATTTTCGAGTGAGAATAAAATGACTTTCTTAAATCTATTGTGGTCCCATACTCATTCTCGAATTCTTATTTTGGAGTTTATTGGATATTGACTTTTAAGAGATATTTAAATATTTCCAATAATTTAATAAGTAAAATGAGAGGAGATAATATGACTTCTCCAAAAACAGTATTGGAAAAATTTAATAATGTCGTTAATGAGTTTTTTTTCATAAAAATCTATTTCTAAAATTTATTCTGAGAGGGAAATATAGTTTTCCTAGGCTCTTTATGTTTTATTTGGCCTATACAATTTTATTTGAGAGTGTTTAACCCAAAATAGGATTCCTAAGTCAATTGGACTGAGGTCATCTATCTAATTTTTTCCCTCTATCTCTCTTTCTTTTTCTTTATCTTGGGACAAATTTTGCACTAAGGCCCATAGCCCGAGCGAGCTGTCTTCTTCCTCTCGTTCGTTCATGTGTACGTGAACACAGAAGCAAATGGCCATGGCAACTGAAGCTCTTCCTCTTTTCCTCCCATCTACTCTTTTGACTGATTCACTTCAGAACCTACACAAAAATTGTGGACAAGTTCATGAGGAATTCATTCAGGGAAACAAACACGCGTATTAATGCTTTTAATTGTCCATAATTTTCTCCATGAATGCCATTAAATTCATTTCCAAAACCTTGCTTTTAATGCCCATTATTTCTCCATGAATGCCATTAAATCCATTCCAAAACCTCGCCCACTCTCCTTCTATGGACCTCCCATGACCCTATAAATACCGCCCCTAGGACCCCTTTGAACCACACATCCCCACGCATAAAGTCCCTCTCCAAAGCCCTCTCCTTCGTGCACAATTTCTCGTCGGAGTAAAGATGCATCCACACTTCCGGTGAAGATTTTTGTCGCCATGAAATGTACCTAGTCCATATTTCTTCCTCTAGTTTCTTCCCCTTGCCGATGCGCACCGTTGTGACATATTTTTCCTCTCGATTGCAAGGCCGGAGCACGCCGTCCGTGTCATTGTGCTCTTCATGCGTTCTTCTCTACTCCGGTGGAACTTCTTCGCTATCCGAGGGCGAACCTAGAGCTATAACCTTGTCCATCGAGTCACCCAAATCATCCTCTATCCCGTTCGGCTGTTTATTGACGCCCGCGACCTTTTTCCAAAATTCCGGCGAGATCTCCGGTGAGCCTTTCTCCCCTCTTTTTTCATCATTTTATTTTGTAAAAATCAAATGGGTACAGACCTATCAGAACTCGCCATTTTGCATCCTTTTTATTAATCCTGTAATTCATTTTAGCAAAAATATCCAAACTTCAAAAATTCATATCTTCTAGCCCGTAAGTCGGATTTCGACAAATTTTATATCCCCGGATTCCTTGGAAAATGTAGTTTATTATTTTCCAGTAATATTACACTTTTGATAATTCGAAATTTAACTCAAATTTATTTTTATAATTTGAGTATATTTGGTATACATCTTATTCTATAATTTATTCAGAATATTTTCTTCATCAAATTTGATCCTTAATATCAAATCTTTCTGTTTGGACAATTGTCACATTCTTTCCATCATATAAATACACTATTTTGACCTCAAATCTTCGTCTTAGCTTCCATTTAGTATATCTCTTTTTTTTATATAAATTTGGCTACAAAAATTCAATCTTCTCAACAAGATCATCACGATTTCTATCGAATCTTTTTCAATCCAATCCAAGAATTGATTTCCTATTCAAATATTCATATGGACAAACCAACTGAGTTTGACATACTCTCCATCTAATTGATTTTATAATCAACCTTCAACATATCCAATTGATTTTACAATCCTCGGATATATGATTTCCATCATATCTCCATCCAATCCAACTTGATCCTATCTCAACCTATCCATGCCATAGTAATTATTTTATTAATAGTAATAACTAAATATTTATGTTGTAATTGTATCTTATTTGGATCTTCACTTTGGATTGAGTTGTGTGTTGAAGTGTTTCTCTTTTACCGTTAGATATATTGTAACGAGATGGAGAGATGACTACGAGTAGAATATTTCATCCTCAGGATCCAGGCAAGTTACTCTTTTGATCATGCTCCAGTATTACCTATATTTTTTATATGCATTGTAGTCCAACTTAAATATTATGCATTGATAGGATTATATATTATGCTATGCTATTACACCCAGTAGTTCATTGAGGTAGGTCTGAACCTTATATCATTGTCGCCACCGTGTAGAATTATACTGCTTTGCTAAGTAGACGTGGATTGGGAAGTGATCCATTATGAGGTATGAGTGACTAGGTAGTAAACAGGACCAAGATAATCTTAATGAACCACCTGGGTGGAATGGTTGGGGGCACCCTGGAGGAACCAGTGGATTTGCCTGAGTGACCTGGAGATGGCCAGTACTCACTGCGGAATGCCACCCAGGCTTAAAGGGATCAATCATATTTTTCATAACTAGAAGCTTACGTGTGCAGCCACAAGCCATTATGGGCTCTGGCTTGGTTAATTAGTAGTAGTTACTCTTGCTAGGTGGTGCTACGAACGTAGTGTTGGTAGGTGGGATGGGCACCGCCAGAGTAAGGGAAACTCTTCTAAAAGACCATGTCTCGACCTTCCTATTTCCATACAAAGTGTAGTGTGGCGAATACCAATGGAGGTGGTCGAGTCTTGTGGGGAAAAGTGCACAAACCTCTGCAGAGTGTACAAACTGATCATGATTAGCCGTGTCCCCGGTTACGGACAACTTTGAGCATCTAGAAGTGGGAATGTTGACGGATCTCATCATATTTAATTAATCAATCGGGTTTAATCAACTTTGGGAATAGATTGACTTGGAGAAACCAATTCAATCATATTATGAGCTTTGTAGTACTGTTATGATACTCTTTGAGTAGGACAAAATCAGCTTTATGCAAACTGAAACTCTTAGAGCTTTTCCACCAGCCAAAATTGCATGTAGAAGATAGGTCTGTTATATATTTTTTTGGGAGTAACTTGCCGTACATTCAAAGTACTGACCCATTTTGGGCTGTAACCTTCGGTGTTGCAGGATTGTATACGACGAGTAAGTGATGCGATGTAGGGTTACGATGTCTACACTCAACTTTGCCGTTGGTGTTGATGGGACTCCACTTATGTATTGTTTATTTCCGCGGTGTATTCTAGCCCAAAGGCTATAAGGTAATAAATACCATGTATTTACGTTACTTTTTGACATGTGATTCATGGTATTTCATCGAGTACTGTGTGTGCTAGCATACTGATCCAGGGATAGCACAGAAGCACAGTAGACTTGGTTCCTTTTGGGACCGGGTCGTTACATAGTAAGTGGGTAAGTCCGGTTCATTGTGTTCCAAAGAAAGGAGGAACAACTGTGGTTCCTAATGATAAGAATGAACTAATACCTCAGAGAATTATTATTGGATATAGAATGTGTATTGATTACAGGAAGCTGAACAAGGAAACTAGGAAGGACCACTACCCGTTGCCGTTCATCGACCAAATGCTTGAAATGTTATCCAAAAATACTCATTTTTGTTATTTAGATGGTTATTCCGGATTCTCTCAAATTCATGTTAACACTGCTGATCGACAGAAGACCACTTTTACTTGTCCCTATGGTACTTATGCTTACAGACGTATGCCTTTTGGTTTATGTAATGCCCCTGCTACTTTTCAAAGGTGTATGTCTGCTATCTTTCATGGTTTTTGTGAAGAAATTGTGGAGGTATTCATGGACGATTTCTCCGTCTATGGAACCTATTTTGACCATTGTCTCCACAACCTTAATAAAGTTTTGCAGAGATGTGAGGAGACAAATCTGGTGCTTAACTGGGAGAAGTGCCACTTTATGGTCAACGAGGGAATTGTTCTTGGCCACAAGATTTCCGAGAGGGGAATTGAGGTGGATAGAGCCAAGATGGAAGCAATTGAAAGGATGCCCTATCCAAGGGACATCAAAGGTATTCGTAGTTTTCTCAGTCATGCCGGTTTCTATAGAAGATTTATTAAAGACTTTTCTAAGACTTCGAGACCCCCGACTAATCTTCTCCAGAAGGACGTTCCTTTTTTTCGATGAAGATTGTAAGGAAGCCTTCGAAGTTCGTAAGAAAGCTTTAATAACTGCTCCTATAGTACAACCACCTGATTGGAATTTACCTTTTGAAATTATGTGTGATGCTAGTGATTTTGCTGTTGGAGCTGTTTTAGGACAAAGGGTTGATAAGAAGTTGAATGTTATATATTATGCTAGAAAAACCCTTGATAGTGCTCAAAAGAATTATGCTACTACTGAGAAGGAATTCTTAGCAGTAGTGTTTGCTTGTGATAAGTTTAGGAAGTATATTGTTGATTCTAAGATTATTGTTCATACTGACCATGCTGCCATTAAGTATCTTATGGAGAAGAAGGATGCCAAGCCAAGGCTCATCCGTTGGGTACTCCTTCTTCAAGAATTTGATTTGCAGATCATCGATAGGAAAGGAGCAGAAAATCCGGTGGCGGATAATCTTTCAAGGATGGAAGATATACCGCATGATCCCATTCCAGTCAACGACAGTTTTCCCGACGAACAGTTAGCTGTCGTTAAAGTACAATCTCTCTCCGATCCTTGGTTTGCAGATTATGCTAACTTTATCGTTGCAAAGTTTTTGCCTCCAGGTTTAACATTTCAGCAAAGGAAGAAGTTCTTTCATGATTTGAGGCATTACTTTTGGGATGACCCACATCTTTTCAAAGAAGGTCCAGATGGGATCGTGAGAAGATGCATACCGGAACACGAGCAGAAGGACATTCTCAAACAATGTCACGATAGCCCATATGGAGGACATCATGCTGGTGAAAGGACCGCACATAAGGTTCTTCAATCAGGTTTTTATTGGCCTACTCTCTTTAAGGATGCTAGAAATTATGTTTTATCCTGTGATAAGTGTCAGAGAGTTGGTAATATTAGTAGAAGGAATGAGATGCCTATGAATTACTCTCTAGTGATTGAGCCTTTTGATTGCTGGGGTTTTGATTTTATGGGTCCTTTTCCTTCCTCACACAAGTACACTCACATTTTAGTTGCTGTTGATTATGTAACCAAGTGGGTAGAAGCAATCCCCGCTGAAAGTGTTGATCACAAGACATCTTTGAAAATGCTCAAGGATGTAATTTTTCCTAGGTTTGGAGTAGTGATACATCTCAAACGTATCTACTTTTCCAAACACTTTTGCTATTGTTTTGGCTTCATTCTTGAATGATTTGAACGAAACTAACCCGGACTGACGCTGTTTTCAGCAGAGCTACCAAAGCTGTTTTATTTTGTGCAGGTTTCTGGATATTTAGGTACGCTGGAAAAATCCCAAAAAATTATATAAAAAATCAGCGTTCCGGAAGCTTCTGCGAGTCCAAAGGGGGGCCACAAGGCAGCCAGGAGGGTGCCTGGCGCGGCCCAGCCCCTGGCCGCGCCACCTGCCCTCCTAGCTGGGTCCCACACCCCCTGGTGCCCTACTTTGGCCCTATTTATTCTCCCGACGCAGAAACCCCGGAACAGAAGTCGCTTTTCCAATCTAAGTCGCGGAGCCGCCGCAACCCTCTGTTCTTCTCCGGGAGAGCTAATCTGGAGGCTGCTTTGGCCTCCGGTGAGGGGAAATCATCGCCATCGTCATCATCATCGCCTCTCCATCACCCCTCCATGACTTCCTCTCTCATGTGTGAGTAATTCCCTGCTGTAGGCAAAGGGGATGGTAGGGATTGGATGAGTTAGATCATGTAATAGTTCAATAAGATTGTTGGGGGCATGTTGCCTATCATCTACTTGGTGTTTATCATATCTGTTAAACTTGTTGCTCTTAATGCTTGCCACTTTGGGCCCGAGTGCCATGATTTCAGATCTGATCACCCTTTTGTTTCTTGAGTTTGTGGTGTTCTTGATCCTATCTATGAGTTGTATGCACCTATTATAGTCCGGAACCGGCGATCCCAATGATGACAGCTTGGGAGACCAAAGGGGATGGACTATAATTTGAGGATTCCGTGTATCCATGAAGTGTTAATTCTTTGTTCCGGTACTCTTTGACAGGAGTACCTTAATCTCCCTAAGTTCCTTTTGGCCCCATTTGTAGCGGGACGGTAGGACAAAAGATGTTGTGCAAAGTTCTTATTGCAAGCACGCACAACTATCCTGGGATACATGCCTGATGTTTGATATTTGCCTAGATGATCCTTTCTTTTCTGTGAGACTTGCCCGTCTTAGAATCTATTACATGTTTGTTCTCATCAAAGCAACGCCCAACCATCCATCTCCCTAGCCTACAATGTTTTCTTTCCTGCTGGTTACTACTTGTTTACTTTTGCTGTTTTCTTTTTGCTGTTTCACCACCACCATCACCACTATTATCACCACCACTACTACCACCGTATCACAGTTGCTACTAATACCTTTGTGCAAGCATGTGTTTATTTTAGGTGCGATTGAATTGAGAACTCAATTGTCAAAGCCTGTACGTATTCTTTGTGTCCCCAAGTGTCGAATCAATAAATTGGGTTATCTTGCTCGCGAAGACTATCTTGATCCCCTAAAGTTGAGGGTTATCAAGTACTGTTTTCTGGCGCCGTTGCGGGGACCATAGCTTTATTTACAGGTCTACTTGAAGTATCCTACCTGTTGCACGCTATCCACTATGGGTAAGAAAGGAGACCCCAAGGTTCCGATCTTACCATCCCGTACGAGAAGAGGTACTGCTCTTAGCACTAGTGCTAAACTTGATTCACCTTCAGTTATGAGTCAGTTTGATTTACCTCAGTTACATGTTAATTCTGGTGAGTCTGGCAATATGTCAGATACTTTTGATGATGCTTCTACTACCTTTGAGACTACAGGTTCACTTGGTTCTTTTATTGAAGAACAGATTGCTGCTGCTGCCCGATTCTCGGGTGTTGAAATTCGTGTTAACCAAACACCTATTGGAAAAATTCATGATCTTGCTGGCCTTAAGGAGAAACTCCTTGAGGAATATTATGTTATACTTGATGATGATTTTTGCAGGGAGATTAATGAATGTGCTGATTCCGACCCTGCTACTATAAAGAAGTTGCTAGCAAAGCACTCCCTGAAAAACAAGTTTACTTCTGATCCTACTTTTGCTACGTCTCCTATATGCATCACTGATCCTTATTATGATTTCTCTGTTGATATTTCACTTATATCCACAGTTGAAGCTGGTCCCTTTTATGGCAGAGAAAATTATGATGCTATCGAGCACCTGACCAAACTCACTGAGTTGGGTGGCTTGTTTACTACTGATGAAAGGATTCGGAACTTCTATGTGACCAAGATTTTTCCTTTTTCCTTGAAAGGAGATGCTAGGGCATGGTATGATGTACTACCATGTGGTTCCATTCATAGTCCTCAATATATGGCTATATCTTTCGTTGATAAGTACTTTCCTGCTCATATGCAACATGCTGCTTTGCAAAGAATTTATAACTTTAAACAGTTGCAGGATGAGCATATCCCTAAAGCTTGGGGGAGATTTTGCAGTTTGCTGAAGGCTAGACTGGGACATGAGATCCCTAAGAATGAATTACTTGATATATTTTATGTTGTTCTAACCGATGGGTCTAAATCCAATCTAGATAGTTGTGCTGGTTGTGTTTTCAGGCAAAGAACACCGGACGATGCGGAAGAAATGATGGGCAAGATTGCCAAAAACCATGAAGATTTGTCCGTGCATGAACCACCTCCACCACCAAAGAAGAGGGGCATGCTTGTCCTAATCCCCGAAGATATGCAAGAAGCAAAGAAGTATATAAGAGAAAAAGGTATTAAAGCTAAAGACATGAAGAATCTACCTCCAATTGAGAAGCTGTGTGAGCTCACCACTCACCCACCTATGGTAGAGGTACACTCTCTTTTAGATTTCAATGCAAGTGAAATCCCTAAAGGTAAACCTCCTGAAAAATGTTTAGATGAGCTTGATAATTTTATTAGGAAGCAGAATCACTTCAATAAGAAGATACAAGGTCAGTTGCATGATAATACTCTTGCTATCAAAAGTTTGCTTGATGTTCTAGGAAGAACAGTTAATGATGTTAAATGTCTTGTGAAGCATTTTCATATGGTTCAAACTCAGCTTGAACAAATTTCTAATGTGCAAAAATATTTTCTTGCTAATAATGCCAAACAGGACAATTTACAGGCTTATGGTATAAAGACTCGGGGTGGAACACACACCCAGGACCCTCTCTACCCAGAAGGGCATCCGAAGAAGATCGAGCAAGATTCTCAAGTGCAGGAGGAAGAAATTGTTAGCTCTCCAAAGAAGAAGAAGAAACACAAGGAAGCTGACAATTCCAATGATCCTATAGAAGAAGAAGAAGAAGAAGAAGAACAAGTTGTTGATCCAAACAACATATCTACCTCAGATGCTGAGACTGAAGACGGTGCTGAACCTGAAAAAGATGCTGAAAAGAATGATCCACCCGAGGTTCGTGAAGAAGAAGCACCCGATAAGCGCAAGAAGTATACTAGAGAATACTTTCTTGCAAGGAGACATGGGAAGGAACGAGAACCATGGGTACAGAAACCCATGCCTTTCCCAAGCAAGTCCGTCAAAACCAAAGAAGAAGAGCACTACAACAAGTTTTGTGAGTGGATGAAACCTCTTTTTCTTCAAATCCCTTTGACTGATGCTATTAAGTTACCTCCTTACTCTAAATATATGAAATATATTGTTACTAATAAAAGACAAGTCCCTAATGAGGCAATATCTACTATGCTTGCTAACTACTCTTTCAGTGGCAAGATTCCTGAGAAGCTCGGTGACCCAGGTATACCCACCATTCCTTGCTCCATAAAAAATAATTATGTTAGAACTGCTTTATGTGATCTTGGTGCAGGAGTGAGTGTTATGCCCTTTTCTCTCTACAAAAGACTTTGTTTAGAGAAATTAATTCCTACAGATATCTCTCTACAGATGGCCGACAAGTCCACGGCCGTCCCGATCGATATTTGTGAGGATGTTCCTGTTGAAGTTGCCAATTGCTTAATACTTACTGATTTTGTTGTGCTTGACATGCCCGAGGATGGGAGCATGTCCATTATCCTTGGTAGACCTTTTCTTAACACGGCAGGTGCTGTTATTGATTGCAATAAAGGGAAGGTTACCTTCAACGTGAATGACAAAGAACACACGGTGTATTTTCCGAAGAAGATCGACAAAAGGCATGGCCTTAACTCCATTGAGAATATCGAGACCGTGAATATTGGAGAATGGGATTGTCCACTACATGTATACCACAAATACAAAACAATTATGGTGGGGACAATGTCCATTAAAGTGAGAGTGCAATGATCACTTCATAAGAGGCGAGACTTCCTGCGCTATATACCACAGGTTTGTTGGTAAGACTTGATCAACCTTGCTAGCTAGCATGTTTTATATAAGTAGAAAGTTGAGCTTGTTATGTTTTCATTTCCTTTAGCTTTTATTCTCCTTGTTGTACCCAAGTTTTTGTGTTTAAAGCTTCACTTGTTCTAACTTTTGTCTCAAGTTCACGGAAGTTTTTGTAGCTTTTTGAACTTTGAAAAATTCTCTACAGTGAAGTTGCCCAGAAAATTCCAGAAAAATCAAAATCAAATTTCCAGGTAAAAAGCCATCAGGAGGCACCTGAGACTGACCAGGGGGGTCCACCCCTGGCCCAGGAGGCCAGGTGGCGCGGCCCAGCTCCTGGCCGCGCCACCCACCCTCCTGGGGCCCACAGGCACCCCCTGCTGGCATCTCTTCCCTCACTCTCTCTCCTTTCTCCAAAAAACTCGTGTTCTTGCTGTTCTTGAGCACGGGACTTCGATCTCCCTCTACAACCACTCATTTGAGCTGAAATTTGGAACAAATACTCTCTGGTATGTGACTCCCTCACCCCTCCAATTAGTTTTCTAGTTGGTAGCTTCATTAGTGAGTATTTAGTAGTTCTTGGTGCTGTTTAGTTGAGCTTAAATGTTTGTGTAGAAATTTATTTTTCAAGTTTTGTTGCTAGTTTGAGCCTTGGTAAAGTAAGTAGAATGTTTTGCCCAAACTAGTTTTGCTTAAATCTTCATTTTTGTGAATTGTTAAAAATTTCAGAAATGGAGAGGCTAGGAAAGTGGCTTGGGAAGAAGAAACCCGAGCGCTCTAGCTGTGTTACGCGTTCCGCAGCTTCACCTTCGACCACAAGGGTGAGCTATAATGAAGATATCGTACCTATAGAGATGTTGGACGCGTCACCAGCAAAAGCCATGGCATTTCCATGCGAAGATTTCATGGAGGATGCCGGCATACGGAAGAGTTATATGCTCTGTGTGCCAATGCAGGTTTGACACGGCTTGTTACGAGCCGTGTACCACAGTATGAGACACTCACCGCTATTTTTGTTAACAGTTTCAGGTTTTATTCTAACAATGATACTGTGGTGTTTCGACTTTATGAAAGATTGCTGACCATGCCTATGAGTACATTTTGTGAAGCTTGAGGTTTGTCAGGCTTGGTCGAGAAGAAGAAGAGGAAAAATGTCCAAACTGTTGCACTCAACACCCTCGTCGACTCGTTCTGTAACACTGAAGTGAGGGCATCCAACCGTCAGAAGATTTCCAACATTATGTTCCCTCACCTCAGGTATTTCGCCTATTATATTGCTAGAGGAGTGTTGGCTCGAGACAACACGAGCAACACTTCTACGCCTGATACTGCTATCATGGCGAATGCCCTCTCAGGGAAGCACGCGTATCATGTGGGTTCGCTTATTGCGAAACGCCTTGCTACTAATAGTAACAAGGGGGACCTCTTTGGTGGCGTATATGACACACTTGTTTTGCAGTTTCTCCAAGGAGAACCGCGCCCAGATGATATAGTCTTTCCTTTTGTTAGCCTTGACTTGGCTGCCATGAAGAGGCATTTCTTTGTTACTAAGGCCTCTGACCGCTACGCACTTGATTATATTTTGCGGTTTAAAGATGGTGTGGAACGCACTGTCCGTCTACCTGCACCACTTGTGTTTAATTTTTCTCGCAGGAACGAATTTCGTTTTTCAGTGGACGAGTTTGATGAGATCACGGGGAGATACCAGTTTCACGACCCCACGGAGGGGGTCGAGCCAGACGAGGAGGAGCACGTGGTATATCCACCAGTTCAGGAGGAGACTGTCACCCCTGGGGTGAAGGGTCTTCCTCTGGATGGGGGGCGGGGCCTTCCTCTTCCACGTGGGAGGATCCGAGGACTTCAGTGTACGCACCGGAGGGCTCATACAACTCTTGGGCTTACCATTACCCCGGAGCAGGAGGCTCCTCGGGACCGCAGTAGAAGAGCCCAACTTAGGCCAAAAGCCTGAGCTTGGGGGAGTACGTGCTCTCCTCCCCTTTCCATTGTATCTACCGTTGGTTCGCTTTTATCTTTTTTTGCAAGTTTTTGCCTGTTCTTCGTTGTTCTTTTAGTTTGCAAAAACCCAAAAAGATTTCTCCTTTCTTTTGCTTTCGTTAAACCTTTAAAAAACCCCAAAAAAATGTTTCCTTTGCTCTTTAGTTTGCTTTGTTTCAGAGTTCAGCTCGAGTCTGTGATGATTATAATTTCCTAAGTTCGATCATGCAAGTGACAAGGCAGTAATGACGAAGATCAACGGAAGGGATGCAACAAGGAAAGTCGGTATGAACTCTTTTTTCTACTTTTGTACATATGCCTGTACTTATGATTAAAGACCAGCTTGTAGCGACATAGTGCTATGTTTACAATGCTTTCCCAGTAGTTCATGCTTTCTTTGTGGTTAGTCTCAAATAGCTAGAGTTTATAATGTGTTGCTTGAAATGATTGACATGCATTGCATTGTTCATGGTGTGGCATATTGAAGTGGTATTTCCCTCCAGGGGATTCTTGGATTGGCGCATGTTCACGCATGTTAAGACTAAAAATTCTATTCTGCCTTGACGATCTTTTTACTTCAGAGTGAGCTATATCACTTTTATGCCCGATTCAATGTTGCTTTGTCGCTCTGCATGATTATGACAGTTATTCTCTCTAGTTGGTCGCTTCCCCGTCTTTTTCTAGCCTTCCTCCAGCACCAAGCGGAATTCTGCTTGTGCTTCCGAAATCCTTTTCAAACCAGTTGTTCCATTTGAGTCCACCATACCTACCTATATGTGGTATTTACCGGCCACTCCTAACTTAGACTTTCTTGTGCCATCTCGAAATTTATTCAAAAGCTTCCCCTTTGTATCCGTACAAGCTCATGGTGCGGTGAGGGAAAATCAGTATCTTTCATGCCAAAAATATTTTGACGGAAGTTTTAACTAGTCAATAAAAAGTATATGAGAGTTACACCTCCCCCATACTTGATGATGGAATGAAATGGACCAAATGCTGCTTATGATAGGTGGAACGATACCTTCCTTCCATCCTTGAAGAAAAATAAAAGGTTTCGTAGACCATCAAAGGATTTATGGATAAGGGAACATGTGTAAGCAAAAGGCATTAATATGGTTGGCATGGGAGATATTGAGAGACCTTTACCGTTCACCGTTGACTGGAAAGTTGCACTTCTTAAAAGTGTTTTATCACTGTTTTCAAAACCAAGAGCTCTGGCACATGCTTAGTCTTTGCTTCCTTTCATGAGTTTTCAACCTTGCCATCAAAAGCCACGGTTCACGAGCATAATTGTTATTCTTAGTGTTACATGCATTGTCCCAAAGTATCACATTGTCTTCTGCATGCTTGTGATGTTTCTTACTTTGAGTTCTGAGTTCTAGTCTCCTTTAAAACTCCGGAGGAGTTTCTGCATTTATGTTTTGCTTCACTCATGGAGGCTAGCGAGATACCACTCTGATATGTTCATGCTAATTGCATTGTGATCTTGAATTGATTCTCAACAGCATATTATCTACTTTTTATTTGTTTGTGACTGATTACATGAAAGAAGGATTGCTTCGTGCATTGTCCTTGTAGCATGGTGTCAAAACTTGCTAAAATCTTTCGTAGTACATGCTTATTTACATCTAATGAAGCAAAAGAGTTTGTCAAAGTTTTCTTTGTCGCGTCCAGTTCGTTGAACTGAATTGCTTGAGGACAAGCAATAGCTAAGCTTGGGGGAGTTGATACGTCTCAAACGTATCTACTTTTCCAAACAATTTTGCTATTGTTTTGGCTTCATTGTTGCATGATTTGAACGAAACTAACCCGGACTGACGCTGTTTTCAGCAGAGCTACCAGTGCTGTTTTCTTTTGTGCAGGTTTCTGGATATTTAGGTACGCTGGAAAAATCCCAAAAAATTATATAAAAAATCAGCGTTCTGGAAGCTTCCGCGAGTCCAAAGGGGGGCCACAGGGCAGCCAGGGGGCAGCCAGGAGGGTGCCTGGCGCGACCCAGCCCCTGGCCGCGCCACCTGCCCTCCTGGCTGGGTCCCACACCCCCTGGTGCCCTACTTTGGCCCTATTTATTCTACCGACGCAGAAACCCCAGAACATAAGTCGCTTTTCCAATCTACGTCGCGGAGCCGCCGCAACTCTCTGTTCTTCTCCGGGAGAGCTAATCTGGAGGCTGCTTTGGTCTCCGGTGAGGGGAAATCATCGCCATCCTCATCATCATCGCCTCTCCATCACCCCTCCATGACTTCCTCTCTCATGCATGAGTAATTCCCTGCTGGAGGCAAAGGGGATGGTAGGGATTGGATGAGTTAGATCATGTAATAGTTCAATCAGATTGTTGGGGGCATGTTGCCTATCATCTACTTGGTGTTTATCATCTCTGTTACAACTTGTTGCTCTTAATGCTTGCCACTTTGGGCCCGAGTGCCATGATTTCAGATCTGATCACCCTTTTGTTTCTTGAGTTTGTGGTGTTCTTGATCCTATCTATGAGTTGTATGCACCTATTATAGTTCGGAACCGGCAATCCCAATGGTGACAGCTTGGGACACCAAAGGGGATGGACTATAATTTGAGGATTCCGTGTATCCATGAAGTGTTAATGCTTTGTTCCGGTACTCTTTGACAGGAGTACCTTAATCTCCCTAAGTTCCTTTTGGCCCCGTTTGTAGCGGGAGGGTAGGACAAAAGATGTTGTGCAAAGTTCTTATTGCAAGCACGTACAACTATCCTGGGATACATGCCTGATGTTTGATATTTGCCTAGATGGTCCTTTCTTTTCTGTGAGCCTTTCCCGTGTTAGAATCTATTACATGTTTGTTCTCATCCAAGCAGCGCCCAACCTTCCATCTCCCTAGCCTACAATGTTTTCTTTCCTACTGGTTACTACTTGTTTACTTTTGCTGTTTCACCACCACCATCACCACTATTATCACCACCACTACTACCACCGTATCACAGTTGCTACTAATACCTTTGTGCAAGCAAGTCTTTATTTCAGGTGCGATTGAATTGACAACTCAATTGTCAAAGCCTGTACGTATTCTTTGTGTCCCCAAGTGTCGAATCAATAAATTAGGTTATCTTGCCCGCGAAGACTATCTCGATCCCCTACAGTTGAGGGTTATCAAGTACCCAGGTACCTCATGACTGATGGGGGTTCGCACTTTACACATGGAGCTTTTATAAAATCTTTAGGCAAGTACGATGTCAATCATAGAGTTGCTTCACCGTAACACCCTCAAACTAGTGGGCAAGTTGAGCTCACCAATAGAGAGATCAAGTTGATCTTTCAGAAGACAGTCAATAGAAATAGAAAATATTGGTCAAATAAGTTAGGAGATGCCTTGTGGGTGTATAGGACTGCTTACAAAAACCCCATGGGCATGTCTCCCTATAAGATGGTCTATGGCAAGGCTTGCCATCTGCCATTAGAATTAGAACACAAAGCTTTCTAGGCTATTGGAGAGCTTAATTCTGACCCGAAATTAGCTGGTGAAAAGCAGCTCATGAACTTGACTTCTCTAGATGAGTGGAGAAGTGAAGCTTACGAGAGCGCTAAAATGTTCAAGGAAAAGGTAAAGAAGTGGCACGATAGGAGGATTCTGAAACGTGAATTTAATGTTGGTGATAAAGTTTTGTTGTTTAGATCCCGTTTCAGGTTTTCTCCAGGTAAACTACTTTCCAGGTGGGAAGGGCCATTTCATATTGAGGAAGTCTACCGCTCGGGTGCAATCAAGATTAAAAATTTCGAAGGCACCAAACCTCAAGTGGTGAATGGGCAAAGACTTAAGCATTACATAGCAGGAGATCCTGTCAATGTTGATGTGGATTTGGTATACACAACAACTCATGAAGTGTTGGAAATATGCCCTAGAGGCAATAATAAAATGTTATTATATATATATTTCCACGTTCATAATTAATGTTTATATTTCTGTGCTATAATTGCAATGACCCTGACTGTGAGATTCAGAAGAAAACTCATTTGCATGTGTGGAAATGTAAACACCAAGAGTTCCTGGTTTAGCCGCTAAGACCAGCTCATGTGCTAACTGATGATTACGTTTTCTTAATCATGGACATTGTTCTTGTAACAAGGATGTCAGTAGCAATGGGAACATATTGTTAGCAGAACAATGATGTTGAACCGACCCCAGTATTGAATGATATACTTAGAGATCACATCGTAACTACGTTATAAGTCATATCATGAAATGTTTTCATATACGTAATTCCTTAGACCATGAGAGTATCGAGTTGCTTCACACAGGAAGACATGCTTTGGTTCTTAGATGAATCCTCCCGTAAATGGGAAGTAGTAAAATAAGTTCTGGGTATGTCAGATGGTGTGGCTAGTGACTGTGATAGTTCAAGAATGGGATTTGCTCCTTCACGATGAAGAAGATATTCACTTCGGGCCCACTCGGTATGACGGTATCCATTATAGTCTGGCCAGACGCATTGTGATTCAGTCACGGGGATACCGGAATACGATAACGAGAAAAGGGACAAACGAGCAAAGAGGATAACGAGTGGCTTGTGTTCAAAAGTTGTTACACATGGGTGCCAAACTTCTCTCCTCTAACTTTGTCATATATCGCGAAGCAAAGGGAATGGTACATGACTAAACATAATGGTTCACTCGAAGTTTCTTCGTGTATGTGTGGGAGTCAACATGGGTGTCCATGGCTCCGTTGTTGATTATTGGCTATTGACAAAAGGCTGTTGACCTATGTCCGGAAGATGTTCTGAGTCATGTCCGCATTATACCGAACCTATTGGGTCACACACTTAACGAGCAGTAGTCTGTTAGAATACTAGTATGGTAGAAGGTTTAGTGGAAGCAAAGCAGAATAGTTCATACGGGTACCGGAAGTAGTTCCGGGGATTTATGAAATAGTTCATAAGGGCACCAAAAGTAGTTTTGGGTATTTAAGGATATGTCCGGATCACTCTGGAGTAGTCCCAGGTGGTTCCGGAACATATGAAAATGGTAATGGGAAAGTTTACGATCAACCGGAATAGTTTCGGTGATCGGTGGACATCTTAAACAATATGTTGTGTTCACCGGACATATTAACCTAAACCCGGATTGTTCCGAAACCTATTTAGATGGCTCCGGAACATTCGTTAGAGGTCCCGGAAGGTATTGGAAGTGCTCCAAAAGTGTCCGGAATGTCCCGAAACGGTCCCGGTATGTCCCGGAAGGTCCTGGAAGCCTCTAGAAGGTCATGGAAGGTTCCGGAAGGTTCCGGGCATTACCACCCACTCCCCTGCGCCCCTAGCCTTGGGGGGCAAGCCACCTAGGCTGCCCTGGCCGTCCAGGTGGTGGGGGCGCACCAAAAAGGGGTGGGAGATCCTCCAGGTGGGATTTCCAAATACCATTATGGAAGGTTTCCGGTGGGAAGGTATGTGTAGGTTTGGAAGGCTTGGGAGTCCAAGTTGGACTCCCAAACCTCCTTGAGCTGCGCCCTAGGCCCCTTGGCCACCTATATAAGGTGAGCCAAGGGTGGGGAAGACGCAGACAACTTGTCCCCAAGGCCTATGCGCCACCCTCCCTCCTCTAAACCCCGTTGCTCCACAATTAGACCCCGGTTTAGACGCTGTTCTAGATCGGAATCCGTTAGGGTTTTCTCCCTCTAGTTTTCTCGGTGGCGTTCATCTCTGGACGGCGGAGCGCTGATGGATTGCTGCTACGGTATGTGTGGATACTAATGGAGGGGTCGTACCTTCGACCCTTCTTCGAGGAGCTTGTTCATGGGACTTGTCCGTGGGACTAGATCGCGGGACTTGTTCGTGGGATTGATCGAGGGACTGTTCGTGGGAGAACTTGCGAGATCTACTTCCACTATGTCCACCCGCTTCACCAACTCTTCTTCCGCTGCAACCGTTGGTGAGAAAAGACCTAAACCTTGTATGCAATCTATCTTGGATGATCTTGGGTTCTTGATTCGTAGGCCGAAATTTTTTGTTTTCTACTACGTTTCCCAACATGAAGAACATGTTGCAGCCCTGTTCCAGACACCAGCAGGAGCCGAATAAGGAAAGGTATGTATTACGGTAAGGAAACATCGCGAAACCGCCATAAAAGTTCCAGTTTACGAGTTTTTGCAAAATATAGAAAATTTGAGGCCTAAGTGGAGCCGGAGACCAGCTCCAGGGGGGGCAGGCGCCCCCCTGGCGCGGCCCCACCCCTGGCCGCGCCGGGAGGCCGCCTGGGCACCCCGGAGTCTGTCTCCGACCCCGCTTTGGCTCGTTACCTTCCTTTATGTGCAGAAATTTTTGCTATATATTTGCCCTGATTGTTCCGGCAACGTATCTCGCAATTTCCTGTGTTTTCTTTTGGAGATTTTTCTGCCAGGAAAGCTTTCAGATTGACCTAGGTGCCATGGCTTCCCCAAGTTCCCTGAAGGACAAGTTCGTCGTCAACGTCATCAACCCTTACCTCGCTGAGGTGAAGAAGCACCCCAGATCCTTCGTGTGGAGGATGGTGACCTCCACAAGGAGGATCTGAAGGGACCAGTCAAGGAGGGGAGCACCGAGGAGCGGCTGAAGGAGATGGAACATGATGTCTTCAAGTTCAAGAAGATGGTGGAGTGTGGTGTTGAAACTAACTTCGACATCATGAACGAGATAGAGGCTTCCCACAAGAAGGAGATGAAGGAGATGTGGTCAAGTTTGGCCGCACTAGAAGAAAAAGTTTATGGGCTCCAAGCACAGATCTATGATCTGCAGAACTTGAACTGTGAGTATGAACTAAAGTTTTTGCGCATGAGTTTGGGTGCTGAGTGCAGGATCCTGGAGACGGGAATGTCCTTTGAGACTGGAGAACAACTGCCATGGAAGCGTTTCGCCAAGGAGTACGTGACCGAGAAGAACAAGAATGAGGAGTAAATATCCTTGGGTAATGGCATCCCCTTAGCTTGTTCCAAGCTTGGGGGATCGCCCGATATTTTTATCTTTATCTATGTCTTTTAGAGTCAAGTAGAGTCGTATCATGTCTAGGGAAGTTATCTTATAAAATAGGTGTTTGCTTTGAGGTCTATCACTCCTTTTTGGAGAGTTATGTATCCATGAGTGTGGAGTCGTCTATGATGGAATATTAATGAGAAGTCTATTGATCCCTTCGCTGCACTCGGTATTCTCTTCACGCAATCGACCTCATGATGATTCTTATGGGGAGTATTGACCTTATATCAGGTATGTCTTTGAAAACTTTATTTAATCTTGGAAAACATAGCTTTGGTCATAACAACAAGCATGTTATTTTTCTCAAAGTAGCGACATAGCCAATCCCTCTTTGTTATTATGCTTGTAGTGTTATGTTGACAAGGAAGACAACTTGATGTGCTATGCTTGTTTTAATGTTTATGCTTTATATTGTTTTGCATCCAAGTCATCATCAATTGTCTGTTCTCTCAAAGCCTTTGCTATCCAAACCTCTGTACTAAGCGGAATTCTGTTTGTACATCCATACCCTGAAACCAGTATCTTCCATATGAGTCCACCATACCTTCCTATTCGTGGTATTCCACTACCACTCCCAAAGCATAGAATTTTTGTGTTATCCTTAGATGTTCAAAATCTTCTATTTTGTGCCCCTGTTTTAGCTCATGAGGAAGTAGTAGTTAACTCATGATCTTCTTAAGTTGGACAAGTTTTACCCCGGAATTGCATGTCTAATCTGCAAACCCCTAATACGAGGAGGAACTGGCATGACTGTGCCCAGCTCACAGAAGATAATACAACAAACAAACCCTCCTTCACGCTTTGTTCATGAGAAATCAGAAAACTTTGGCAGTGATAAATAAAGGAGATTGCGGGGATGTGATCGTCCCCGTTTGGGAGCCGTTCCTCGAAACTTGTCCAATCTGAGAAGCAATTGAGTTATCTATTAGCATTCGTTAACAAATCATGCACCTCTCAAAACTTGTTTTCATTCTGTTTGATTTAAGGATAGCACTTGAGTTTTCCCTGCTTGCCTTTAATAAGGCTTTTTTCCTTTACTTTTATGTTGAGTCAGTTTTCCCTACTTCCTCCTTTCCCAAAGAGAACAGACACTTGATGCTGATGAAGATTCATCAATATAATGATGCATTAAAGTTTTGCCATGCCATACCATTGTTGACATTATCTTTTGATAAGTACGTTGTTTGCAAAAGCATTTTCCAAGCAAACATCTTCCTTTGTGTTAGCATTTGCACTTCATGACTAATAGCTTGTTCTTTCAAAAAAGTTCCAAATTATCTCTTCAAAATATAAAGAGAAAGAGCAAAGGTAAAAGCGTTTAGTTGTCCCTTGACCAAAGGACTTGTTTGCCATGATTTGATGAGTTTCCTTAGCCCTACTTTTGATTATAATTGTTATTACTCTTTTATAAGGGCCTTATGAGAGGATATTGATGTTTAGGATGTTTGAGTTTGGTGAAAAGATCATGATGCTTCTTGTCCGTATTTTATTTATCGACACTTCACTCTCTAAACTTGTGGACAGGTTTACCGAGCTCAGTTTTCGCTTGGGGACAAGCAAGGTCTAAGCTTGGGGGAGTTGATACGTCCAAATTGCATCACTATTTTATATCGTAATTCATCCTTATTCATTGATATATTTCATATTACGATGATGTTCTTATGTTGTTTTGGCTTGTTTTACACAGTTTTCAACTTTCCGGTGCCGAAGCAGCACACGCAGGATTCAGCGGTAAAAAGTGGACGATGAGTTGCTGAAGAAGAATACCTCCAAATTACCTGAAAATCGACAGGGGGTATTTTCCAGAAGATTAACGAAGACTCGCTGAAAAGGGGCCAGAGGGGGGCCACAGGAGCCCCAGGCGGCCACCTGGCGCGGCCCCACCCCTGGCCGCGCCGGGAGGGTGCCTGGAGCCCTGGGACCACTCTGGGCTCCCCACTCTGGCCTATATACTCCTCGTTACGCGAAAACCTAAAAAATAGAAGCTTTCACGGAGTTCCGCCGCCGCTTCGTGGCGGAAACCTACAGAGAAGAAAAGGGCTCTCCGGCGGGCAGATTCCGTCGAGGAGATCACCTCCCGGAAGGGGAGATCATCGCCATCTTCATCACCATCGTCACGGGCATCATCGAGATCATCATCAACATCATCCCCAACATCAGCACCATCTCCACCACCATCCAATCTCACCTCACAAGTTTATCTTGTGTTGTAATCCGTACTATCTATCCTCTCTACTCTACCTGTGTTGATTACTACTTTGTGGTGAATGCTATTGAGTTTTGTTGGAGAAATACCATTATTTCCAGATTGTTTATCATATATTTATCACCTCTGATCATGATCTCTTTTATGTCTTGTGAGTAGTTACTTTAGTTCTTGAGGACATGGGAGAAGTCTAGTTGTTAGTAGTCATATGATGTTGAAGTAATTTGTGTTGTTTGATATTTAAGTTGTGTTGTTATTTTCCTAGTGGTGTTGTGTGAGTCGAACACTCAACACTTCGCCTTCTTAAGGACCTAGGGGAATACATTGTGTGTTAAGAATGCTTACGGTGGGTTGCCGGAGTGACAGAAACCTGAACCCCATTTTGCACACTTTTGCACAAGGGAATACTGGATCCTTGATCTTATTGCTGTGGTTAGACTTTGCCTTAATTTCTATCTTGTATTTTTGGATGCTTGCAAGATGTTTAATCATAAGAGTGCACTTATCTTAGTCTAGAAGGTGTTCTAGCATAGATCCACTCACTCAACACTTATCAGCACAACGCTTGTTATCGATACGGAGTATGGCGAAAGCACGTGACTACCTCTCCATGTGTCCTCAAGAACGCTTTAGTCTTTATAAGTTCAGTTGTCAGGCTTATCCTTTGCTCAAAAGGATTGGGCCACTTGCTACTCCTCAGTACTATTTACTTTGCTTGCTTTTATCTTATTGTTGCTTATATCGAAAACCCCTAAAAAACTATCTTTCAGTGCTTGCAGTTATTCCTTGTCCAAAATCACCTATCAATAACTTTCGCTCCTCGTTGGGTTCGACACTCTTACTTATCGAAAACACTACAATAGATCCTTTACGTTGAGGGTCATCAAGTACCCCGGAGGCGGATACTACTACGTCGAGACCCCCGCTGACCAGGACCAGGAGTAGTTTCGGAGGTTCCCAGGCAAGAGGCCTTGCCTTTTCGATCTATACCTCTGATGTTATTTGTGCTAGCCTTCTTAAGGCAAAACTTGATTAAATATGTCTGTACTTAGATATTATGACTTGTATAACTTATGTATTCGGATCCCCGTGATCCCTGGTTTGTAACTTAAAAGATTTATCTTTTTTGTGTCTAGTGTTGTGTTATGATATTCTCACCGTGGCACCCTGATTTCGGTGGTGTACACTGCGTGTATGATTGTTGTACACGGCTTGATTTTGGGGGCGTCACAAACGCCATAGAAGAGCTTTTCTATACTAGTATGCGCCCGGCAATGAAGGCACTCTGGTTCTTGGAAACCATATCATGGAAACCATACGGCCAAATGCGGCGAAACGCGGAGGGACAAGACCCTGGTCATATGCTCTTGTACAACAAACTCTCGGAAAGACATAAAAAATGCTCAAAAAATTCCAAAATTTATTATGATGAAAGATGCTTAGGTGCTAGATGTTCGTGTAAAATTTGAGTTTGTTTGGACATCTGGGGAGCTCGCGGAAAAAAGACAAATTTAGTTTGAAATAGTGCATGAACGGTAGCATTTAAAGAACTGCAAATTTATCTTTTTGTCGCGAGCTCTTTAGATGTTCAAAGTTTTTTTAAAATTGCACGAACATCTCGCACGTAAGCATCTTTTACCATAATTTTTTTTTTGATTTTCCGTAGTTTTTTCATTTCTTTTTTGTCTTTCGGGTGCAGATGAATCCGGACACTAAATTGACACTCCCGTGTTGTCTTATACACTGTTTCGATGTTGTGGCCATAGCCGCCATACAGAAAAACTGGCACCAACTACCGTGTCAGACCATATACAATGCAAGGTGCTTAGAAGAGGTGCTTAAAGAAAAAACCAGATTATTCTCTAAGCACTGGTGCTTAGATGTAAAGAGTAGACGCTTAATTAGGCACCTCTCCTATAGGAATAAGCACTAGTATTACAAAAAAGGTCGGTTTATTTTACTAAGCACTCCCCTAAGCACCTTGCATTGTACAAGGCCTCATGCAGAAATTACAGGCATCTGTTTACTATGGACCAGGGGAGGTGAAACAAGCATTATAAACGGAGAAAACGCAGTGAATGTATACTTTGAAACATCTAGCATATCATTTTATTACAGCACATACGTATGCCAGGACGCATCAACCACCAGTGCATGCAGAAACGCACACACCACCATCTCAACCAACCAAAGAACACAAGATCCGGCCCAAAACTTAACCTGCACACATCTCCCAAGCCACGGCCGTCCCCCGCCGGCATCGGTCGCCGGCCGGCCGGCCGTTGCGCCACGCACGCACGCTAGGCGCTAGCTGCATCTCGATCGCCAGCGATCTCCCTCCCTCGCTCAGTCGGTCGCTACTCGGCGGCGGCTCCTTGGTCGAAGTTGAGCGCGTAGCTCTTGGAGTCGTAGCTGAAGCCCGCCTTCCTCCTCCGCGCAGCTCCTCCGCCGCCGCCCCTCCTCCTGGCCATGATCTCCTGCGCCACGGCCTTCCACCGCAGCTTGGCCCGCGCCGACCGCTCCTCCTGCGCGACGCGCCTCATCTCCTCGCCCTCGCTGCCCAGCGCCCTGTACTCCAGCCGCCGGGCCGACGACGCCCTCGACAGCGACCGCCCGAAGCAGCCGAAGCTCTGCGGCATGAAATCGTCGTCGCCGCACGCCATCGCCGCCCCGGCCGGCATCGGCGCAGCCGCCGTCTGGTGCACGAGGCTGGCCATGGAAATGCAAGGAGCTAGCTAGCGATCAGAGTATAGAACGCACGGTGGACAGTGGGTAGCGGAAGTGTGGAGACGAGAGACACGATCAATGCGGGCCTGTGATCTGCTATAGATCCAGAGATATATAATGGCTGGCGCGGCGATGAACTGTCCGATCTCGAACGGCGCCATGGCAACATGTCCCGAGATTAGATGCGTTGTTTAATGGCCGCGGTCCTTAAAGAAATGGCAAGGAGCAGTGCAGCAAGTGTACCCGAACGTCCTTGTTTTTATCCTGCATTTGGCGCCACCATGGAATTCTTGCCCCGCCCTTTGACCGCCCACAACGTGATCCCATGTGTTTCGGATGAATATTCAAGAGTACGTTTGCAAAGAGAAGTGTGAAATGACAGCGATGGTAGTACGAGTACGTCGGCAGTAAACGCCCAACTGCCTAATGGCTAATGGCAGCTCTGCTCTGTGCACCAACGTGAAACTGGCCTATTATACTTACAAATTGAGGAGGGTGCGGACTAACTGGCCTATTATACTTACAAACTGGCCTATTATACTTACAACCAGAAGCTAGCCACTGCAACTAAGAAAAATGTAGCAAGTAAAACATCCTGAGTTTATGTTGCAAAGTTGGGTATTCAACTATTCATTGAAGAGAGATGCTGAAGCCAAAGCTGTTAAGCATACAAGCTTATATAGAATTAGCATGGTGTCATCAGTAAAGCCAGTGGTGAAAGTGGTCCAACACCTAGAATATTACCAACATCAACAGACAACAGCATCTCCCATAAACAAGTGTTCTACAGTAGGCAGTGGAACCAACTGGCCGACTTAATTAAGCCACCAGCCCTGACATATCGACAAGCATCTTGGTTGGGATCAATCGCCGCAACCAACTATAACAATCAGCTAGGCACAGTCAGCCAGCGGTCAAGCCTCCTCCTAAACACAGCACTTGGAAATGTATGCAAGTTGAGGGGCAGAATATACCGCCGATCAACAAACAAATCTACAGGCCAAGTGCGCACAATATCCCCAATCTATTCAGATCAAGCATCCAACTTGGTTGGGATCATGCACGCGCCATTATTCAGGCCAGCGCACGCAGCAGATACCGGCTTCATCTCATCAATCATTGTAAAGGGTTTAGCGTGTTTATTTGTGTTAGGACATGCCTGATTAATTGGCGATTGCTTCATGTGAGGCACATCATCTGATCTAACTGCTGGGCTGAATGGACAGGATAGCAGATTGGCACATATCACATCTTTGGCGTATAGTCCGCAACTCGCAAACCCGTAGCCAGTGTCCAGCTAGATGCTTGCTTCCTTGCTTTCAGTTAAGGGCTCGTTTGATTCATAGAATTTCATAGGATTTTTGTAGGATTTTATTTCATAGAATTTTTTCCTACGTTACTCATTTGATTCATAGGAATTGTTCTTATAAAAAAAATCATAGAATTTTGGTTCTACTTTCTATAAGAATCCTAACATTCACTCCAACCTCTTTCTACAATTCCTTTGATGAAATCAAACAAACTTTGGTGCAGGCAAAATCCTATAGGATTGGAGTGTGCATGCCATTGCAATCCTATGTTTTTCATGTTCCTATAATTTTCCTACCCTATGAATCAAACAAGCCATAAGTCATTGTGGGCCTAACAATTTGAAAGGAAAATGATTCGGCGGACACCAGGCCGGGATAAAACTGCTTCGGATCGGCTACATCGACGGCCGCTGGATGACGTGAAGACGGTGTCCTATCAAAGGCCACGTCAGTCGCAACCTTTGCAACAAGCACCATGTTACCCTCGCTTGTTTTGCAACACGAACCATGATGTAATCATCGAAACACTTAGTACCAATCACAACCTGCTTTGTGTTGCGACGGCAACAAATCCCCTCGAGATACGAGCCCGCCAAGAGCGGCGCCGCCGACCTAAGCTACCACCGGTCTCCATAACATCACTCGCGCGCGATGACGCCTCCCCCTCCTATTTTGTAGCAGCGGCAGACATCGCTTCCCGATGATTCTGCGATTGTAGGATTTGGCGGGGAAGGGGGCGTCAGTGTGCAACTCAGGTTTTTGCTCATCCATCGTTGTTGCAAGAGGGAGAAAGGAGAGGAAACCATTAAGTTGGGTAGCAACCTTGGGGGACGGTGGTGCACCCATGGCGGTTGTTGCAAGGAGGGAGAAGCCCCATGATGGGAGAGATTGAAGCTGGGCGAAGAAGAGAGGTAGGAGAGACATTGAAGGATATTGATGTCGGCGCCTCAGTGCCAACCCCATCCTATTTTACAGCACCGTCGGGCGTTGATTCCCGTGGATGCTGCAAGTGTAGGGCGTGGGGGAGGGGGTCGGTGTGCAACTCAAGTTTCTGGTTATCCACCATTGTTGAGAGAGGGAGAGGATAGGAGACCATTAAGTTGGGTAACAAGCTTGGGGGAGCATGGTGCACCAATGGCGGCTGTTGCAAGGAGGAAGAAACTACACGTTAGGAGAGATTGGAGGTGGACGAAGAAGAGATATAGCAGAGCCATCAGACGACGTTGTTGTGGTGCCTCGACGTTGACCCCCTCCTATTTTGTAGCAACAACATGCATTGCTACCCACCGACGTTGTAAGTGTAGGGGCAGGCGGGAGGTATCGGTGTGCGAGTCAACGGTGTGTGGGTCCATGGGGACACGTGGCCCGCTGGGAAGGATGCCAAGCATATGAGTCGTCGGTTCGTGGGTTGCAACACCTTGCGTGTTGCGCTCATGAGGTTTGCAACACATAGCGTGTTGCACTTAGGAGGTACACTGTGCGATGATGCCCTTTGAGATCCGATTTGACTAACAAATTCTTTACGTTCCTTTTCTTCAAGGAGTGACCCTAGGTTATGAAACCCATGAAAAAATGTGCACTAACACAAGGAGCCAGATAAGTATAGTAATTGCTAAGGAATTAAATTCATTATTTTAACCGAACCTTTAACAATATTTTGGGTGTAAACATTAATGATAAAACTGGGCATGAGTATAAGGTCTTACTCTCACAACCTTATATTAAGACTATGATGTGCTTGGGATCTCATCTTGGTAATAAATATAACTCTGAAAGATAACAACTATGATGTGTTCTTCACATGATAAAGTGCGGGATGTGTCAAATACATCTTGATTGATGGTTGACCTGCATCAAGAGTCAATTTTGTCTAATCGATGGTTTTACCATGTCGCAGGTTACCTCAGTTATTAAGACTAAATATTCAAACAAGAGCATTGAGCATTTAATGAGCACACCTCATTCGTCCCTAAGAAATATATTTCTACTACCATATTAACCCCGTCCATCAATGTTGTTCGGGATAGCGTTCCACGTACTCCTTGTTCCATAACTTTTCCATGATCAATCTACGAGATCCTAGGTACCTGCAAGGTCTTGAAACAACAACAAGAAAAGAGACAACTCTGTTACAATTCTAACACATACAAAGTAAGATCAAATACGCAAAGTCATTCCAACAATCGCGTGCACAAATACATAGATTTGCAAGGACTCACTTTAACCCATTGTCTTACCGGATTACTCACACATGACGATTGGAACGCAAGATGAATGCATTGAAGACGACATAAAGATAAATGATTGATTGATAATATGTCTCACAATAGTTATAAAATGCGATACACTGATTACAAGTATGATTAACTTGAAGAGGATGGCTATGGTGATGATGATGGTGGCATCTGTGGAAATGAGATGGGAACAACGACAAGTAGGGTTTGAAAATGGGCTATGGTTCTCCCTTTCGCGAATGGTGATCTGTTTGTTGATAATCGTCCCATGATCCCTTTATAGAAGTTGATTAGGTGGACCTCCTATATTCGACGATGTGTGGTACGACCACTTGTACTTGTGGGTGCACCCTTACCGTGCGCCATCTTGGACTCATACGCCTCCCATTTGATTTACTTTTCCACCGTGATACTTGTTTCCTTCTTCTCCTTGATATACTTTCATGTTTGGGTCCTTTTCGTGTGGAAACACATTAAATCAAAGGATTCCACGATCTCTTGCATCAATTAGTCCCTATAGAAAATCAGAGTGATTATATTAGTTTTTTTGGGGGATTATTCGATTTAAACAATGGGGTGATAAGTGCAAAAAATATCGCTCATCGCGTGTCGCCTAATGAAACTTAGATCCAATTATCGAATGACTATTTTTGAGGGTTTCCCAAATAATTCCCCCTATTAACTAAAGTTTTTTAATAGAGGCAAAAGATTTGCCTCATATAATAATTAAGATGAGACTAGAGTTGTACAAGTGACCCGAAAAAATACAACGTTACAATTACTCTCGATATACAATTATCTATAGATATCTAGCACGTGCGGCGATCCAACTTTTTGACTCCTCCAAGATAATGTTGATGACAATTGGCGATAGGGCACTCTTGTGACGAGAGACATGCGTATTCCTCTCATTCCATGTTGTCCAAGGGACAAGCATCGTGTGGTGCCCATGGATTTTCTATATGAGTGCACGTGTTGGTTGTGCTAGCACACCAATCTTTTACAAAATCCTCCAAGTGCCAAGAGGACGTATCCAAATGCACAAGAACAAGCTTCTTAATCACCAAATTCCAAAGCCTAAGAGTGTAGATACATTTGAAGAAGAGGTACAACCTGGTTTGTTGCTCCCTTTTGCAAAGGGGGTAAAAGATTACAATTTATCCATAACTTCTTAGTCAATCTATCAGCGGTTCAAATCCTATCATGTAAGGCAAGCCAAGCAAAAAACTTGACCTTAGGCGGTGCCCAAACCTTCCACACCAAGTGGTCCAACATTCAAGAAAAAAATTATTAGATTAAAAAAAGAACCAATCCCAAAAATTGTGCCTTGCAAGTCGAAGCCGCCGAATAAGACCCATCAATCCACACAATATCATCCCCAGTTTTCTCATAAAGGTGGAAGCCATGAACAAGCATCCAGAGATCGAAGAACTCTTGGATGTGGTCGCCAAATATAATGTCGAGAGGGTTATTTTGAAAATCCAAGGGTTGTCCTTAAGGGCTTCGCGCTTTTTCCAATTCTTTCTCCTTGAGGCCTAAAAATGAGGGGAGCGATGTCCTTGGTCTTGCGGCAAAGTAACCAAGAGGGATCCCAAATAGGTGTTTTTGCTCCATTGCCCCCGGTGATGATGGTGGAGGCATAGAAGAACTCAAGGTCCTCCACGGTACAAGGGTTCCCCAAACCCCACCAATAATTTACTAGGCTCCTTCCATTTGTACCATAACCACCGAAGCCTCAAAGTAGATGCAAATTTGTTAGTGTTGAGCACCCCAAGATCCCCATATTGGATAGGGAAATAGATAACCTCCCAATTAACCATGCACTTAGCATCGGGGATCTTCTTGGAGCCAGACCATAAGAAAGCCCTCTCAATCTAGTAGAGGTTATGGAGGGTGCTCGGGAAAACAACAAGAGGTGTCATATACACTGTAAGGGAGGCGGATTTGACAAGTATAATACGACCACTGATGGTGATATTTTGGCCATCCCAATAGACCAACTTTTCGGATGTCATATCTTCAAGATATTGGAAAAATACCCTTTTGAGTTGCCAAACAAAGAGTGGAAGGCCCAAATATATCATTGGGGAGAAGCCCTTGTTGCATGTAAGCTTCGAAGAATATGTCTCAAGTTGAGATGGTTGCAATGAATGGGAGCCATCATACTCTTGTGAAAGTTGGTGTGAAGGCCCGTAACCGCACCAAAATCCCTAAGGATGATCGCGAGATTGTGAATATACCTCTTGATAGGAGCCATGACCATGGTTGCATCATATGCATAGACAGAGTTCCTCACCATGACACCCCTATCATAAATCTTGAGTAGGACCCCAGCCCGAGTTACCAAATCAAGCATTTGATAGAGTGGATCAATGCCAAGGACAAAAAGTAGAGGGGAAAGGGGGGGGGCTTGCCAAAGGCCTCTCCCATGGAGGATGGGGGCACCCCATTCAAGAGGACAGGCAAGGCAAAAGTATAGATAAGCGCGAAGACCCAATCTCGCAATTTGCATGCGAACCATTTTCTTTGTAGGAGATCAAGGATGTGCTCCCACTTTATCAAGTCGAAGGCCTTGCGAATGTCAAGCTTGAAAATAAGGGCGGGAATCTTGCACTTATGTAGCCGACGGGCAATGTTTTGGATGCACATAAAGTTGTCATGAATGCTTATCCTCTCGATGAAGGCACTTTGAGCATGAGAGACAAGGGTTTCCATGAAGGGCCAACCTATAACGAGAGCACCTTTGCCCAAATCTTGGTAATCCCATGGATGAGATTAATAGGCCTATAGTTGAAAATCCCTTTCGCTCCTTTCTCCTTGGGTAGAAGCACCACATTCGTGGAGTTGAGCCAATGGAGGTTTGATGTGTGTACGAAGTCAAAAATATTTACAACCCTTAAATCATCATGCTTAATGAACCCCCAACATTTCCTGAAGAACATGCCCGTGAAACCGTACGGATCAGTCACCTTATCTCTAGGCAACTCCTTGATGGCACCCAAAACTTCCTCCTCGGAGATGGTATCCCAAAGCTCAAGCAAGTCATGTGACTCGATGTTAAGATCACCCTAATTGAAATCAGTTTCACTCTCATTGCCTTTCCCAATGACCTCGGAAAAGTGGTCATGGATGATCGTTTCCTTAACTTTATGCTCGGTCACCCAACCTTGGTCCTACCTAGAATTGATAGTTTGATACGTTTGTGAAAGAATTTTGTGTTCACATCCCCTTCCCTTAGGTTGGCAAGCACATTGTCTTTTTCTATATATCTCAAGGATGGCCAAACTAATGACCCTTCTTTTGAGCCTAGAGGGAAGATCAAGCTCGTCGACGAAAAGGAGGCATTCCTGTTGGGAAATGTCAAGGAAAAGGATCACGAGTAGGGCGGTATGTAGGTAGATCTTCGCCATGGAAAACAACCCCTCACTCCACCTGTTGAGCCTCAACACGGTCTTCTTTAGCTTGTGGAACAAGACTGGTTAGGGCTTCGTGTATACCACCCTCGTTTGAAGCCTTGAGGACCACCTCCTAGAATCCAAGCATGCATATCCAAAAATTCTCGAATTTGAAGCTCCTATGTCGCTTAGGCCCCTTGTCATTGGCCAGTAAGAAAGTACATTACTCAAAGAGGGAAGACGGTAGCACATGAAGCATGAGGGTGTTGAAGGTTGGATTTGCCTTCTCATTGGTCCACGTAAACCGTCGATTTTGTAGATGAATCTCTTTCAGCTCACATGCTAGCAAACTGACAGATTTGATTAAAGTCACGTGTGGCAATCCAAGAGACCTCAGGAGGAGATATTAGAGACCAACTTGGCAAAGGAAGCGTCTTTGCAAGAAGAGGTCTGGAACCATAGACAGTAGTAATCTTGAAGAACATGTCAAAGGCACGAATCCGAACCATTGCCCCCCTCCAACAACACACCATAGTCTCCTCAACCAACCATTAGGCAAAAGCTATAAAGCCTATTGCCGCCAAGATGGCAATGAGATGGTCAACATTGTGAAGCTTCATCTCCTGAAGATAAACCAAGAGACATAAGGATGTGATTGTTGCACTAACCGTAGCACGAGTATCTGAACAATTCAGCTCATGAATGCTCCAACTCCAGGTATTGATATGTTGTACTAACATATGGATGGTAAGCATACCCATCCATCCGTGAGCAAGGAGCAACACAAGCACCCTAGCTGCCACCAAAGAGGAGACCAGGGGGCGACTCTTTCTTCCACCAATCTCCACCGGCGAAGGAGCCCCTCTCCCTCTACTTGCTACTTCGGTGGCAAGAGGGAGGGAGACCCCGTTTCCTCCGTTCTGGCTTAGTAGTGAGGGTCAAGATTATTTTGGCTTGGTGCGTTCGCTGGGGTGGTGGGAGCGGTGTGTCCGAGCAAGTAAACCTCCCCAACTCCACTCTCGCACCGATGTTGTCCTTCATGGCGGTGTCTCAAAGTTGGTGACATCATGTGCTTGCCGCTCTTTTCAGATCGATGACTTTAGGGTTCATGGATGGTGTTGGCGAGGCGGCAGAGGCGATTCCATCAAATGGGTCTTTCCTCTTGGTATTTCCCCCTTGATGCAGCGTTAGACTCCTGCGTTATGCTGCCTCGGTTTGATTCTTTCAACAACAATGATTTGTCATATGGCAAACTACTTTCGAGGTCTAGAAAGTTGTTGATCAGCGATGAAGCCGCATCAATCTTGGGTGAAGAGGTGATATGTCTCTCTTCTTCTTGGTGAGCTGCTACGATGCTGCCAAAGGAAAGGGATAGACGTTGCTTTGCCACATAGGTTTACCCTATCTTTTCGGTATAAGATCGGTGTTTGCGTAACTTGATCTATATTTTATAAGTGGAACACATATTACCAGCAAACAAAAGGCACGAAACAACTCACACAAGCAACTACAATGCCAAGGGCGAGTTTGGATTGTCCTAAGGGACATTCCCAAGGCTAATAACCAACCATGATATTAGTACCACATATATTCACGGGATAATTCACCAAGTAAACACATAATCAAGAACGAGAAATGGTATATCACCAACCCAAAAAGTTTGAAGATGGAACCATAGTACTCCCTCCGTTCCAAATTAGACGACTTTCATGACTTCCATTTGTAAATGAAAGTCATCTAGTTTGAAACGATGGAGTACATAACAAGACCCTAAGCTAGGATAGGTCATCTAGACAAGCAAATTTCAAACAATCTTTGGATGCAATAATGTTAGTGCTACAATCGAGATATGAATGTTTGTTGCACATAGGCATCTGAAAGGAAAATAACACCATTCAAGTCCATTGCTAAATTAGATTATAGAGCTCCAACCTCCAAGACCTAAGGTCAACAGCATAGACATCGAAAGGCCAGTAGACAGCAAAACAGCTGCAGCTTCAAAGTACAGTACTAACATTTGGAACTACGTTTGGAAGTTATCTGATAATCTGAACTTCCAACAAGGAAATTATATGGTCACGCTAAACAATTTGGTCCTGGATCTTTACGGGCTGGCGGCATACAAAATCAAAGAGACTTTCTCACAAATTCCATTTTGAACTGATAGCGGGAAGAGATGTTCTTGTACTTCCTAGACAGGAAGCATACAACCAAAAACAATACATGGTGTGAAACTGATTTACCACTGACCTGCATTCAGAAATGTAATAGGCCAGGACACTGATACCAGGCAAATAATCATCAAGGAACAAACAGTCGTCAAGTAAAACCACTAGTAGAGGTGCAAATTGTTGACCATAAGGTTACCCTCCAACCCTCTTTACTGCAAACAAAGATATTTCCTGCACATTGCCTCATGAAAATCCCATCATTCAAGTTGTTAAAAGTACATGCTTGTATACTCCTATAGGGTTATACCAAATGATTAAGCTACAGACTATGCACATTGCACAAGCACACAGATAAGAGCTGTGAAGCTTATTGGAAAGACTATAAAAGAACATACCCAAATAAAGTCTTCTTATTTTGTTGCTAGCCCAGGTTTTAAAAAGAACATGATAGTCCAGTTGCATAGAAACTAAACTAAATCTGCACCTATATTGAGCTTGCAACAACAGCAAAAAGGACATGACACGTATAGCACATCAGCAAGTTTCTTACTTCATTGCAGGATTTGTGATAGCAATACACATACTAAAAGCATTACCAGCATACTTGAAGGTACCAAACCAACACATTGCAAATAATCTTAACATCCAAGGACCAAAACTTGACCCAGTCTCAGTAAATTCTCGAAATACTTGTCTCAGGTGCATGAGAGGTACTAGTTGATAGGTTTAACAGCTTACATCCCTAAAAAGCATTACTTACTACAGTACTTAACACAAAATCAAGCTCCAAAGCTGCAGAGAATTACGCCAAAGAACCGAATCAGGCTACAAGGGTGCTGGCGGTAGTGGACTCGTACTTCCAGGCGGCGGGGATCTTCTTGGTGAGGCGGTAGTAGCGGGTGAGGCGGTGGACCCTGCTCTCGACGAGGATGAGGCGGAACTTGGCGTCGACGTCGGACCTGTTCCTGTCCAGGTGCTTCCTGATGGCTACGGCCTTCTTGATGAGGAAGTAGAGGTCCTCGGGCATCTCCGGCGCCAGCCCGCGGGCCTTGAGCAGGCGCACGATCTTGGCGCCGGTGACGGCGTTGGAGAGCGGGATGCCGTGGCCGTCGCGGAGCAGGGCGCCGATCTGCGACGGAAGCTGGCCCTTCTTGGCGGCGCGCACGATGATATCCTCCACGTCGGGCGCGGCCGTCTTGACCCAGGCCGGGGCCTCCCGCTTGTAGGGGATCACCGAGGACGACATGCCCTTCCCGTTGCTGTGCATGCGTCCCATGGCGGCGAGCGGGGAGCGGAGAGCTGTGGCGAGGACGGAGATGGCGAGATGCGGCCGCGGCGGCGGAGAGGGAAAACCTAGCAAAAATGGGGCGCTAGACTCCGCTGAGTGCCAGTCGGTTATATCTCTGTTCGCACTGCAAACTGGGCTTAGCCCATTTTGTTTTGGACGCGACCAAAGCTGGCCACATGGGCCGGCGCGGCACATTTGAAACGACACGGGCCAGGCACGGCATGACCCACATCGGCACGGTTACTGTGCATGTCATGCCGGGCCAGCACGCGGGCCGAGCTGCCAGGCCCAAGCACGCCCATCTACTGAACGGGCCAGCCCGTTAGCCCGTTAGGCATGTCAGTTTTTTATTTTTTCTGCTATTTAGGCGTTTTATAACTAAATTACGCCTAGGGCGTTATATATATAAAAAAACTAAACGGCCGTGCCGTGCCGGCCCGCGTGCCCAGCCTCCAGGCCCAGGCACGGCCCGTAAACAGTAACGTGTCGGCATGGCACGGCCCGTACCGTGCCGGGCCAGAGATGGGACGGGCCAAAAAAACCGGGCTACCGTGCCGCCCGCTAAGGCCGGCCCATGTGGCCAGCTTTGAACGCGACACAATTACATTTTCTCGTGCGTGCGACCCCCCATCAAAGTGGGCAGTTATGGAGCCCGCCCAATACTGTGGCGCGAGTTTTTCTGTTTTCGCTGGGTTTTCCTTCATGTAGCACTTTTTTAATACATTTTTCTATGTTTTTTCTTTTACTTTTAGTTTCCATTTTATTTATTTTATTTTATTTTTTTCTCACTTTGAGGTCCCTTTTTTGTCTTATTTGAACATATATTTAAATATATATATACACACTGTATATTTTTTGTATGAAAAATTAAAAATCCACGTGCGGACGGTCGCATTCCCATGCACGGGCACACTGAACATCTCCACATATTGCAAAGTGATGTGCGCACAATGTTTCGCTATGGTAGCATGTTTGTATGCTATAGTATTTTGTACAGTACATATGTGTTCTTGCTTTTGCTATTGTACTCGCTGCTACATTTTTTTCCAACACACATGCATCATATATACATTTTCGACAACAAGAATGTCTCGTGCGTATAAAAAATGATTCTAGTATTGAATGGTAAGTATTTTACACCTTGGTTGTAGTCAAACAAAAAATCATTTGCACTTCCTTTGGTTCATAGGATAGAGATATCATAGGAATAGGAAAATCATAGAATTGAGATGCTATGGAGTAATTCGAACATGAGCCCATGCCCATATGCTCCTGCACAAGAAACTCTTCAAAAGACATTTGAGAAAAGCTCAAAAAAATTCAATTTCTTTTGTCGTGGAAGATGCTTAGGGGCTAGATATTCATGTAAAATTTGAACTTTTTTGGACATACGGCAAAAATGACAAATTCAATTTGGAATAGTGCATGAATAGTAGTAGCATTTAAAAAACTGCAAATTTGTCTTGTCTGAACTTCTTCAAAATATACAAAAACATCTCAAACGTAAGCATCTGTCACCACAAAAAAATTGGATTTTTTTTAGATTTTTTCATATTTATTTATTTATTTTTCGTTTTCACGGTGCAGATGCACCCGGATACCGAATCGACGCTTCTGATGGTATGCATCTTCTATATCTAAATAGCTAACACCCACTTGCATATTCCTCTCAATATACAAGTATGTCATTTCATCATTTAACATGCACGAGAAAGACACACATCAATATGTCAGTATACATAATAAAAACTTATATGCAACATGCTTGCATCGGAATTTTAATTTTATTTTGATATTTATATTAAATTTATACATTAGTTGAAAAATCGTTGTTTTAAATATACATGTTTCATTTAACCAAACATATTACTGGAATATTTTGCAAAACTTCCCCGCAACAACGTTCGAGGCATCATCCAGTTTATAGGAAAAGATATGTTATTTGACTCATATGATAAGAATTTTTCCACTGAATACACATTAATGTTTATTTCTCCTTTGAAATGAGAAGGATTGATTTCTATCCTCCATAAAAATATGAATACGTTCCTGTAAACCAAAGGGCTTCAAAGAAAAATTTCTTATAAATTTTCTATCCTCACAAATTCTTCAAAATTCCTACAAACCAAAGAAAATCTGAAGTTTTCTTAAGTAACATCAAGATGCATTAAATATGGCACGTTTAAATTATTATAATGATGCAAGCAGAAAAAATCTTGATACTTCCGTGCAACTAACGAGATTTGTTTTATGAAATAATGTGACTACTCGGCATGATCAATCTGACAAAATATCATGTCAATTGGTGTGAACAACACGATAAATTGTATGAACAACATGGGACAATTTACTAGGTGGGTAAAAGGAGTAAATAATCCTAACAATTGTGTGCAAACAGCATGGCAAACCATATGAAAAAATGTCGGTATAATCAAATTGACAAGCACATCAAATATCATGACAACTAAAATTTAGAAATACTATTTTGACAATTAGTAAATAACATGAACACTTGGCATAAATAACTAAGAAAGTGAGTACAATAAAATAAGGATAATTCTGTGAAAAATATGATAAGTTGTATAAAATAATATAATAACTCAATTTAATTGGGAAAACTTTGTTTTCGTCACTCTAGCATTTCCCACTTTGCTTATGACACTCTAGAATTTCGTATTTCGTTATTGCCACTTTTAGCTTCTGATAATACATCACAATTGTCATTACTTGGCCAAAGAAATATTTTTTCAGTGGCAATGGTGATACATTGTCAAAAGATAAGAGTGGAAAACTGAAATTACAATATTTGTCATGACAACAGGGATATAAAAAGGGGAAAATATGTCAAATTCATCTATATCATTTGCTTGTAAACCATAAATGTGATAAGTAAGCCTAATAACTCAAACAAATAAGTATAATGATAAGTGGACGGCAACTGTTAATATGACATGTGAGTACAATAAATTCAAATACTATAATATGGTAAATAAGGGCAATACATAAAAAAATTAAGTATAATGGCAAATGTCACATTGAAACTGTTAATATGAGAACTAAGTATAATAGAATTTGACAAATAAGTATAAAAACAAATTGTACACCTAAATTGTACTCCCTCTGTACCAAATATAGGTCTTTGGAGTATACTACAACTAGTATATTTCAAAGACCTATATTTTGATACGGAGGAAGTAATATGGCAAGTACTTAGATTTTGTTTCGAAGGACTACCATCGGAAAATCAATAACTAAAATTGTTCCGACATTGTGTATTTAATCCCGACATTGTGTAAAATAAAAAAAAGTAGATAAAAAAACTATTTTTTTGTGTGGATGAACATCAACAAATGTTCTACCATCCCGGAAAATTTCACCTTTAAAAAGCATCTTTAGTGGTCTATCACAAAAAAAAATTGAGACTCAAAGAAACACATTTTGAAGCACTCATTTTTGGTTTTGTTGCACACATATCTATGATTGTCTTTTCGTGGTGAAATTTTGCAGGATGTTAGAAAGTTTGTTGATGTTCATCCACTAAAAATCATGTTTATTTTAATTTATTTACTATTAGTTTTTATTTTACTATTCATGAGGGTTCATATGAGCTCGGGATTTTAACAACATTTTCCAAATTGTTCTTCTTTTATATTTACAATTTGAAAAATAAAATTTTAAATTACTAAATGTTCTTACAAACGTAAAGTGCATAGTTAAGAAAATTAATGCTAAACAATTATTAGCACAAGGTATTACTAGTAGTGATTTTATATTAAAATGACAGAACCAATGCAGAGAAGCTCCCACACAAGGTGGGGTCTGGGGAGGGATTATAGGAACCTAAAAAAGACTATTGTACTACATGCATATGATGTGATGTTAGATTTTCAGTGTGGCTGGGGAAAATGGAAAATAACATTGGTTCACATGTTTTGTTAGGGAGAGGAAAATTCTATTCCTCAATAATAATGTTTTGAAAGATACAAACCAGATTAGGTGGCTCAAGTAGCCACACATGGCTCCCTGGATCTAAAGATGAAGAAAAATTGTAAATTTCACTTAATCTTCTGAATGACCATCCCATGCTTGCATCCCGAATTGTTCCGAATATCATCAACGAGGCACTTTGAGTCACATGAAATAATGATGTCTCTATGCATCAGATCCCTTGCGAAAGCTTGAGCTTCTCGACATGCCAACACTTCAAGGATAGATGGATGAACAATTCCCAGGAAAACCCTTGTTGATGCGCCACTGTACGCTCCATGATGGTCCCTCCACACCATCGCTGCAAGAGCTATTTTGGTCCTTCGGGACAGTCCATCGTCAACATTAATTTAATGAAGCTCGTGGGAGGAGGACACCATACCGTATGCTGCCCATGGTTTAACGTAGCCCCGTGAATCACTGGCTGCTTCTTCGTGTTGATATCATCAAGCTCCACACTGATTCACATATGAAAGAGTGAAAGCGGTGGATAGCCTCTATGCATCAATACTTGACATCTTAGTAAGTGGACACGACTATTCTATGCTCGAGCTTATCTGCTCTTGAAATCATGGTCGCATGTGGTTCTCTATGGATTCGTATAATTCAGTCTAGCAGGTCTCATAAGAAGCATGGACAAGTGTGGGTACTGATAAAATACAGTATAAAATAGTGCATGGCGAAGGATGGAAGAGGATTCTTCTTAGTTGTATGCAACCCATGTCGTCGAGCTCGTGTAGAGCAGTGGTACTGAATGTTTGTCCTTGAATCTGAGCCGTGGAGAAAAGTAAACAAAGAAGTGCCAACAAGCACTTGTGATCCTGAACAGAGTAGTGCAGCGTGATTGCCCTCGTACGTATAAATGATGGGAAACACGGACTGTACCGGAGTCGACGACTAAGGTTGTGCAACGTTGATTTCTTGATGCACAGAGGCTTGCTGCTGAGCTATGGAGATCTAACGAGGAGTTAGCCTATTGACATACTGATACGTCCAAAACGTATCTATAATTCCTGCTTGCTCCATGCTTCTTTTGTGTGATATTGCTATGTTATTGATGAACCTCCATACACTTTTGATCATATTTGGACTAACTTATTAACTCAGTGCACCCCAGTGTCAGTTCTTATTTTCTGCTATTTTTCTATTTCAGGTTTCCCCCATATTAAAAGTGCTCCAAAAATTCGGGAAAATCCAATAAAAAATCAGCGCTTCGGAAGCTTCGGGAATCACCAAGGAGGGGCCAGAGGGGACCCATCAGGGCCCCAGGCGCCCTCCCGGCGCGCCCTAGGGTGGGGCCACGCCAGGGGGCCGCCTGGACCCCTGGTGGCCCCCCTTCGCCCATATATTTTTTGTGATGCGAAACCCCCGAAAAGAGAACCCTTTTTCGCGATCTCTCCTATGTTTCTCCGCCGCCGCGCTTCCAAGATCGGGAGCACCAGGAGACCTCTTCCCAGCACCCTGCCGGAGGGAGGAACCACCTCCGGGGGCTTCTCCACCACCATGGATGCTTCCCGGATGAACCGTGAGTAGTCCAACTTGGACCATGGGTCTATGATCAGTAGCTATGTGATGTTCTCCTCCCCTCTTTGTTCTTCATGGATTAGACCTCGTGAGCTGCCCTACATGATCGAGGCACATATGTAATCTTTCTGCTGTTGCTATGTTGAGTTTGCTGGGATCCGATGGATCATAAGACTATGTTCAGATTGTGTTTGAGTAATATATTTGATTCTCCTCTTTTATATTTATGTTCTTGAGTAATTCTTGCATGTTCTCCGTTGCTGTTTATTGCTTTGGCCAAGTAGTAGGTAGTGACTCCAAGAGGGAGCGTTATGCATGATTGTGGGTTCATGCCCCCTGATGACTAGCTTGAGTGAAAGAAACATGAGTCTAGGGGATGTGTTGTTGCCACAAGGGAGAAAACAACGGTGCTTGTACTTGCGGGTACAAGGATTGTTTACTTTACGCAAAGTTCTTTAATGTAGTTGTCTGTTGCTTTGAGTTTACACTTTGGGTGGGATTCTCAACTTAATACCAGCGAGATGTTCTGGATAGATATCTCAAGGTGGATGATTAGTAGGTAGATGCAGATGGATTTTGGTCTACTTGTCTTGGCGTACCGCCCATGCTTATGAGCTTCTTCCTTTCTTTATAGCATAGTTAGCATTGGTTTGCGCACATAATCCTGTCAATTGCCCAGCTGTAATTTGTTTACCTCGCATGGATATTTTATCGTCTTTTGGGAGAGAGACATCACTAGTGAACATCATAGGACCCTGGTCCATATTTCCAATACTGTTTACACCCGCTATCAATTTACTGCTTCATTTACTTTTCCGTTGCTATCACTATCATTATTATCCCGTGAGTTTGATCCTTTGTAAACAACAAGGCCGGAGGGATTGACAACCTCTCTGAACTCGTTGGGAGCAAAGTTATCTGTTGTGTGTGCAAGTCCAGGCCAAGGAAGCAACTTTTGTCTTAAAAACGGTGCCAATGTTTCCTTGCCACCTACTTGTCGATCGTGGAGTCCTACTGGTCGATCCTCAACCTTAGCATCTTCGCTAAGGGAAATTTGCTGCTATCTATATCTCAACCTTCCACTTTGGGTAAACAACGAGGGGGCGAGAAATCGTACCATCAAAAGCAATTTCTGGCGCCGTTTCCGGGGACTCCACTCTTCAAGATAGGGGAGTTGCACACTATCTTTTGTCTTTGATTTTTAGTCTTGTTAGTTTACTTTTCAGTTTTTTGCTTTAGTGTCCTTTATCAAAAATCCAAAAAATAGTTATCTTGCTTGTTGCTGCTATGGGTTCCTCCGAGAACACCAAGTTGTATGACTTCACTAGTCATAACAACAGTGACTTTATCTGCACTCCTATTGCTACACCTGCCACTTCAGCACCTTCTTATGAGATTAAACCTACTTTGCTGAACCTTGTTATGAAAGATCAATTCTCTGGTGCTGGAGATGCTGCTGCTTTGCACTTAAATAATTTTATTGAGCTTTGTGATATGCAAAATTACAAAGAAGTAGATGGTGATATTGTTAAGCTTAAGCTTTTTCCTTTTTCCTTGAGAGGAGGAGCTAAAATCAGGTTTCAATCCTTGCCTAGGAATAGCATAAATTCTTGGGATAAGTGCAAGGATGCTTTTATTGGGAAGTACTACCCCCTGCTAAGATGATCCAATTGAGGAGTTATATTATGAATTTTAAGCAATTGAATCATGAACACATTGCCCAAGCTTGGGAACGCATGAAATATATTGTTAAGAATTGCCCTACGCATGGTTTGACTACTTGGATGGTTATCCAAACTTTTTATGCAGGCTTGAACTTTACCTCGCAGAACTTGCTAGATTCGGCCGTGGGAGGAACCTTTATGTCAACTACACTTGGTGTTGCCACAAAACTACTCGATGAGATGATGACCAACTATTCCCAATGGCACACCGAAAGAGCTCCAACAGGTAGGAAGGTAAACTCTGTCGAGGATATCTCCTCCCTAAATGAAAAAGTTGACTTGATTATGTCTCTACTTACCAAGCAATCTCCTATTGATCCTCATGATGTTCCTTTAAATTCTTTGATTGCTCAAGATCAAGTAGATGTGAACTTTATCTCTAGAAACAACTTTAATAACAATGCTTATAGGAGTAATTTTGGTAGCAATCCTAGACCGTTCCCCTCCAACAACTATGGGAACAAAAACACTTATCCTAGCACCAAGAACTCCACTTCTGAATTAGAGAGTATGCTTAAAGACTCCATCACTACCCAAAAATCCTTCAACAAGAGTGTAGAGGAAAAACTAGACAAATTAGATAATCTCTCGTCAAAGGTAGACAATTTAGCCCATGAAGTAGAATTTCTTAAAATTAGAACTTCTCCTCTTGAGGATAGGAAAGTCACTCCTATGAACGCTATCCAAGTACAAATTAATGAAAACATTAGGATGATGGCTAAACTTAAAGAGAGATGGGCTAGAGAAAAGGTGGAAGAGGATAGAATTAAGAGCCTTCCTACAAACCATACCATTGCTACTATCCAAGTTGTTGAGGATATCCAAACTCTTAGCACCCAATGCACCCCTAGTCCCATAGGACCTATTAATGGTGATGCTATGACCTCAACCGTAGAAGAAGAAACTCCTATGACTATAGAAGCTACCAAACAAGTGAGCCTAAAGGACACCACTACCACTTTAATTGATAGTAGTGACCTTGATTTATATAATTGCACCCTTTCTGAAGTTATAAGTTTCCTTCACAAGATGTCTAGAGACCCCCACACTAGCACACTTAATCTTGCCTTCACGGAGCATATCACTAATGCTCTCATTAAAGCTAGGGAGGAGAAGCTTAGGGTAGAAGCCTCCAGACCTAGAAAGCTAGAAGATGGTTGGGATCCTATGTGAAAGGGCATGTGCCCTTATGTTTGGTTTTGGTAATTGATGACAATCTTTATGGACTAATGGTTTCCTTGAGTTATACTTTAAGGTTTGTCCATAGGCAACGCTTGAAGATCATATGGTGGCTTCAAGGTTGTAGGATGAAGATTTCATGTTGACCAAGGTGTTCTTCATGGAGCTATCCAAAGATTGGTTAAGGTGATGTGTGCAAGGTCAAGAGGAGCATCACGAAGATATCGTATGCTTGGAGCTTGCGAAGATGTGCCTAAAAGAGGCTCACCCATAATGGAGTATGGGGGAGATATCTACAAGTCTTCATCGAGCCGGCGGAATCAAGGAAGATGTTCCAACTTGAGGCGGGCATGATCGTCATCATCAAGCTCAAGTGGATTATGCGCAAGACAAAGGTTTGACTAGATAGGTGTCTAGTTTACCGGTCTCTTGGTAGTAGTTAGGAGACCGTGTTATAGGCTAGGCCGAGTCGTTCTTGGAGAGCTCAAACCTTTTGCATCCTTGGCATCATCTTTATTGGTTCTTGTTTGGCTTTTCTCCGTGTGAGTTTTGGAGCTTGTGGTCCTCTTCATCACAAGCTCTTGTTCATCGAAAACGGATTTCATATGCGTCTTCTCTTATGTTGTTCGATGTGGGAGATTTGCCGGTTCTTCTCGGTTAGAGGTTTCACACCTCTATTTGTTTGGCATTTCTCCCTTGCCACTTCTAAATATTTAGGAAGCTCTGTTCGTTAGCTTTCCACCAAGCTTGAGTTTGCCTTAATTGGAGTTCATTTGCAGAAGTTGTGGCAGTTTAGGGTTTGCCTGTTTCATTTGGAGTTCATCTGTTGTGTGGCATGGGCTCCCTCGTTCTGCCAGGGCGGTAGTACCGCTCTTGGAGCGGTAGTACCGTGGGCGAGTACCGCACTCACTACCGTAAGTCCACTGGACTCTGCGGTAGTGTCAGAACCCTCTGTTAGGTATGTGCTAGGGTTAGCTAGTACCTTTGCATCATGCAAAAGTTTCAAAAAGAAACCTTGAAAATCAAATTCAAAATCCAAATGGGAGAAGGAACACCCCCCAGATGAATTAATTCAAAAGGCCAGATAAAAATATTTTCCAAAAATTCATGTTAGAGTTTTGAAAAGTCTTATAAATGAGTGTGATCACATATCAAGTGATGTGGGACCCACCCCATGCTCATAGATTTTTCAAATATTCAAACAGTACCTTGGAAATAAAGAAATAACCCTATTTGGTTTAAAATTCAAATCTTTTGAATTTTAAAAATGTTGAAAGTTTATGAGTGTCTAGTCTATATTATTATGAGGCCATGTAAAAGTTTTCAGTATTTAATAAAATGGTTTGGTATTTTTATCAGAGCCAAAACAAATTACAGAAAACAGAAAGGAAAGATTAAACAGAAATAAAGAGAAAAGGTTACCTGTTGCCCAGGGCGAAGGCCCACCTAGCCCAGCCCAACTCCTCCCTTGACGTCTTCCTCCCCGGCGTCCCAAGCAGCTCGGTGGCGAGCTCACCGCCGAGGACGCCACCGAGGCCGCCTAGACCTCTCCCAAGCCCTCTCCTGGCGTCACGCCCTCGCCACAACCCCCGCACGCCTCTCCCTGGCTCCCGTTTCTCCTCTATCCTCTCCGGTGAAGCATCCCGCGACGCAGCCGTGACCGAGCCGGTGCACCGACGACCCCCGACGCGGCGACAGAAGCCCTCAAGCTCCTCCACCGTGTCCAATCGAACCAGCGTCGACGACTTCGTCTTTCCCCCAGGTCAATCGAAGCCCAGGAGCACTCCAAGTGACGCCAGCTTCAAGGAATCGCCGCCGGCCGCCGACGAGTCCAGCTTCAAATTCGTCCACGCCAAGCCCTCCCCGGCCTCCCCGAGCCCTTCATCGCGATCAGGGTGAGCTTGCCGTTCTTTTTCCTCCATCCACGCATCCTCCCGTGCCCGTTTGCATGATTCCGACGAGGTCCGAGACCAAGCGCCGCCGCTCGTCGTCGAGGTCATTCACCAGAGCACCCGTTTGACCCCTGGATGGCTCCACTAGCTCCGCACACACCCCAGCTTCATTTCCATGCTCTCGGTTTCCAAATCCATGCACAAAATGAAGAACCCGACGAGTCCAGTGCCCGACTTCCGCCGCCGCTCGTCGCAGATGACGCTCCGGTGATCCCCGTGGCCCCCTGATGACACCACCCGATGCGGACGACCTCAAGGAGCAAGATGCAGTCCTCCCCGTGTTCTCCCGTGGCCGTTTGGTCACTCCGGCGACCACGCCGCCGTGTCCAGAGCCGCCGGCGGCTAACCGCCAGTAGGCTAGGTTAATTAGGGGGCTAACCCCTGTTTAGTTAGGCCATGGGCCACTGACAGGTGGGGCCAGCCCCCTCTAAACTAATCCAAATCTTTAATTAAAACGGGATTAACCCTGTATCACTGACCAGTGGGACCCCTTGTCAGTTTGACTCGGGTCAAACCCCCTGATGTCATGCTGATGCAATAATGACGCAGTAAAGGAATTTCCAGAGATTTAATAAATTAAAGAAAATTCCAGAAAATACCCCAAACTTTGGAAATTCATAGAAAAATCATATTAACTCCAAATTGGACAAATAATATATGAAAAATGATCAGGAGAAAATTATCTTTCCAAATATGCAACTTTCAACCCTGTTTGAGTTGATCTTAAAATGGGACCAGTAGCATATGTCATTTGCTTTATTTGAATTAAATTCAAATTCAAACCAAATGATTTTGCCACTTGTACCATGAAATTATGATGCAAATAAACCACACTTCAGAGGCATATCATACATATTTGAAGTTAATTCAAATTGATCAAATTATATCATATATAACTTGGTTAAGGTTGAATTCAAATGTGGAATTTGAATTTGCATTTAAAAATGCAATATATTCCATTTAAATGGAATTGCCTCACACATCAAAACTTATACTCCAAGCTTTAACATTATATCATGTGCTTGAGCATTGCATTCATATTGATTGCTACTTCGTGCTTTGTTTGCCGAGTAGAGGTGGAACCGGAGCAAGAGGTCACCCCCTTCGCTGAAGATCCAGAACCCGAACCTCGTCAGCAAGGCAAGCATAACCCCATTGATCATGTCGATAAAATCCCACTTCCCTCTCATGTCTCGCTTATGCATTGTATAGGATGATCACCATGTTACGATTCTACCGCATAGATGAACCCATTCCTTTGCATGACCTATCTTTTGTCACAGTAGTAAGCAAACCACAATCCTAGCAAATGTAGGAGTTGAATGATATCCTGTGGCCCCTGCAAATGTTACCTCTTATTGCATGCTTAGTATGATACCATGTTGTTACTGTGATGTGAGTCGGGATGGTAGTGATCATGTTGATGATGGTAGAAAAGTGTTGGTGAATCGACCCTAATACAAGGTGAACGATGAGAGGCTGTGTAGGAGTACACGGTGGGTTGTCTCGTTGAACACCGTCCTAAGTCCGAGTTCTTGTGTGGTGATCCAAGATGAAGAGTACAACCACACATTGGGCTCACTGACCCCTCTCAACTTATTAACTCATCCCTTTCGAGGTCCAGATGTCGCAGTAGTTCGGAGTTCTGATAGGCTTGTGGCCTGGATGCTAAGTGAGAGAACGGCTCAACCGAGACCGGCTTATGCACCACGCATACATCGCTTGGGTCCACTTCGGTAAACCGGCCGGGTTCACGATTGTGGTAGCCAACCCAAGTAGGCGGCTTTCTTGGACTAGATAGGCTATGAGGTAACAGTTGTGGTGAGCATCCTCGCTGGCACCCCTTGAATGGTGTCGAGATCAAAGGCGGTAAATGATGATCATGTGTGTGTAGCGGTACACCCTTGCAAGGTTAACAAAACTATTCGAATAGCCGCGTCCGCGGTTATGGACTACTTGGAAATCTTAGCTTGATTATTAGATAACTTGAACCGGATACTTCTAAAACACACCAAGATAAGTGTGAGTGCTATGGCGTGCTTTCTCGTGGGGAAGTCGAGGAAGGCACCATAGTGGTGTAATTGGTTGGTGAAAGTAGTGGACTCGTGTACGCTTCTTACCTCAAAGTCTGGTACTCGTAGTTCAGGATTAGCCAAGTCAAAGCTGGCATTTCTGCAAGTGAAACCCCACCTCCCTTTACCTTGATACATGTGCATGAGTAGTATAGCTCCTATGTAAGTCTTGCTGAGTACGCCTTTGTACTCACGTTTGCTTAATCTATGTTTTAGATGACGCCACTGACCCCGAAGGTGGCTTCTTCATCGAGCTGGACGACTGAAGTTAAGCTAGTCTAGTCCCAGTCAGCATACTGGTTCCCTCGTGGAGGGCTTTATGTTTGAATAAGGCTTCTTAAGCCAATTTGTTAAACTTGTCTGTACCCAGACATAATTTGCTTCCGCTTCGTGATGTAATGTTGGATCACATGTATGTGATCTCTGTGTGTACTCTATAAGAGTTATAAATAAAATGTACACTTTGTAGAGAATTGCAATGGTACCTACTGTTCATACAAGGCATGTGTGCTGCGTGTATGGTTATAACATGCATGTCTTTGTATGGGTTTTCGAGACCTTGGTTGTGTTCTGGCTGGCGGTCTTTCATACACCAAGTGGCCCTTAGATGTGCGCAGCTTGGGGCATCGCGATGCGATTGCTCGAGACTCCGTCTCGTGCACACTTTGTGGTATGATCGAGCCCGCCCTAGACCCCGACTAAGTGATCGGGCTGGAGTAAGTCTATGTAAGAGTTTCGAGATAGTCGATAGTATGGTTGAGGCGACTTGTGTTTGAATATGGGAGTTCACCACCCATATTATTAGACTTGTGTGCGGACGATGAGGACCCATCACAGTTGATCATCCGGCCTGGATGGGATGCCCCTCACGTACGATGCTTTCCGAGAATGTTCAGTGCTTGGCCTTGTCTGCTTAGACAAGTGGGTGCGGTTCTCGGCTCTCCATATGACTATGTCTTAACTGTACTTGCATACGCTAACCCCGGGTCCCGACAGACTTGGTATCAGAGCAGGACTGACTGTAGGACTAGTAGCCTTGGCCGCAGTCGAGTCTAGCTTGCTATAGTTATATAGTTACTCTGGGTATATAAGGGAATAACGTAAGGCTTCATTTTTCTCCTTACCCCCTTCGTTCTGAGTTCTGAGTCACCCTCATCTTGTTCTACGGGAAGATAGGACTAGGCTCTCCTCTGTCTGTTTAGCACATCTCGTTGTTTGCTTCCTTATAGCCGTAGGAAAGTTGTGTCCGGTTTTCCTAGCATTGTTGTAATGCTGATTTCTTACATCGTATTTTGTAAGTGCTGTTTGCATATTGAAAGAAATTGTCATTTCTTACAATTACAGCCGTTATGCTGTCCGAGTCATTCCAGGTTTATCTCACAATCTGATGCATTTGCAAACTTCTGCTTTCTGTTTCAGATGGCAGATCTTCCCCCTCAGCAGATTGTTCGTTTGACCAGATGCCTCGGTGTGCGTGGCCACCCCACCACGTTGATCGAGATGATGTCCTACGTGGGATATCGATGGTACCCTGAGTACACCATCGAGGAGCAGTTCCACGACTTCAACCAGACGCAGTTTCACTGCATTGTCCGGATCTACCCGCACCACGTTGGAGTCACCCAGCCTATCCACTTTGGACATGGCATTGGTGTTACCGAGAACATGGCTGTGCAGGATGCTGCATACTCATGTATTACACTGCTGAGAGAGGAGCACACTTTGCTGAGAGAGACTTCTTTCCGCTATATCCCTGCTGCACTTCCAGGAGAAGAGGGATATTACACCGGAGTCTACTCAGATCACTCTGCGGAGGATCCAGCACTTCAGGTGACTGCTAGGTTTGCTAGTGACAGAGATCGTGACGCGCGCGCTCTCCGTTTTGAGCTCCACGCTACTCGTGTTCGTCTGTACCGAGCACTGACGCTCTTGGCACCTTTTGTGAGCGTGGGATCAGTGGAGTACGATGCGATCTATCCAGTGAGGACCCAGATGCCTTCTCGAGTTGCTTGGCCCGAGATTGGAGGAAATTTTCCACCTCGTGGTCCTTTGCTTCCACCCTACGCTGGACCTAGGCCCCATCCTTGCCCAAATGGATATCAGGGCCCACAAGCCTCCGTGTTTTCCGATGGTCACCTCCAGCTACCGGGATATGCGGGTAACTTTTACGAGGATTACTATGGAGATGGAGATGAGTGAGACCGCCTGTGGTCTTACTTAGTGAGGATGTAGTAGTATCCTAGTATATTGTAAGCAAGGTGTCTAAGTTCCAGAGGCTTAGATAAATAATGTATAGGAAGTCAGAGTGCCTCTGAAGGATGTATCATCTTCATCACGTTTGTATTAGCTTAGTGCTTGTACTAAAACGATGTATGGTTTGTATGACAGCTTGTGAATATATGGCTTGTATGCTTTTATCACCATGTCGTCAAGATGATTACTTCCTTTGCTCTGTAATCCTTCCAGTACTTCAATACCTTGATTAGACTCTGAAATCAACTCTGTTTGACTTTGGTTTTTCACCTCCAGGATGTCTTAAGGAACACGTGGCCAGGTTGGTCGTAACCAAGGTCGTGGGAGCAACCAGGAGGAAGACAACCTTCCACCCCCACCCACGATGGCCCAAGTTCTGATGGAGGTTGAGAGGAACCGCCGTGACTCTCACCACCTGCTGGAAGTCATCGCACGCAACACCACTCAACAGCGCAATGAGATGGTGTCTCTGAATGACTTCATCCGGCTTCATCCCCCGGTTTTCAGTTACTCCACCGAGCCCCTTGACGCCGATGACTGGCTTCGCAGCATCGAGAGGAAGCTCCAAGCCGGCCATGTTGCAGATGGCGACAAGGTCAGCTATGCCACCTATCACCTCGAAGGTGCAGCTAGTTCTTGGTGGGAGAACTTCCTGAATATGCGCCCCGTTGGACCACCTGCATCTTGGGAGGAATTCTGCACCTCTTTCCGCGAGCACCACATTCCCAAGGGTCTCATGGACCGCAAGCGTGAGGAGTTCTGTAACCTCACTCAAGGCAGAAGGACCGTGGACGAGTTTAGTCGTGAGTTCAACCGACTTGCTCGTTATGCAACTGAAGAAGTCTCCACCGACTCCAAGAAACAAGAGAGGTTCCGTCGTGGCCTCAACAGTGGACTCCGTCATGAGCTCAACCTTCATGACTTTGCCACATTCCAGGTCCTTGTCAACAAGGCCATCAAGGCCGAGGACATGAACACCCCCAACGATTTTCGCAAACACCCTAGAGATGATAGTTCATCCAGTTCTGGCTCCCAGAAGCGCAAGATCTGGATTCCAAACAGCATGTTCCGCCAGAACAACCCACCGAGGCCATCCTATGCGGCGCCTCGTCCACCCACCCAGTTCCACCCAGCTCCACCAAACAACCCAGCTCCACGCACTGTTTTCGGAGCTTGCTACAAGTGTGGTCAGGCAGGCCACTACTCTCGCGAGTGCCCCCAGAACCAGGTCCAGAGCCAAAATGCTCCACCACGTGCCGGAGGCAACAACAACAACAATGGTCGTGGCAAGCCACCCCAGAAGGTCTACACCGCTAAACCTGCTCCTCCCGCCAATCGTGGACGTCTGAATCAGATTGCCGCTGAAGATACTGACGACACCACTGACGTCATTCTTGGTACGCTCCCAGTCAATTTTGTTCCTACTTCCGTTCTTTTCGACCCAGGAGCATCTCATTCATTCATGTCGGAAAGTTATGCACTTCGTCATGAGTTGCCCTTTGTTGAATTGTCCACCCCGATGGTTATTCAAACTCCAGGGTCAAGATGGCAAACTAATAGAGGGAGCCATGGTAATCAAATAACAATTGAGGGTTTAGTATTCCTTGCTTCACTCATAGCCCTCAAGTCTTCAGACATTGATGTCATCCTTGGCATGGATTGGCTATCAAGACAAAATGCCTACCTGGATTGCAAAGGCAAATCCGTGAAACTCACCCACCCTTCAGGCACAACCATCAGCTATACCTCACCCAGAACAAGAACCCAAGTGCATTCTTTGAATGTACTTCCCCTTCCCGAACTTGAAGATATTCCGGTGGTTTGTGACTTCCCGGATGTCTTTCCTGAAGAGCTGCCGGGCATGCCACCCGACAGATGTGTAGAATTTATAGTGGATCTTGTTCCAGGAACCGCACCAATTTCCAAACGCCCATATAAAATGGCACCACATGAGTTAGCTGAGCTAAAAACCCAACTTGATGCTTCGTTGGCAAAAGGCTTCATCCGCCCTAGCTCATCGCCATGGGGTTGCCCCGTTCTGTTCGTAAAGAAGAAAGATGGAACAGAAAGGATGTGCGTAGACTATCGCCCGCTAAATTTAGCGACGATAAAGAACAAATACCCACTGCCCAGGATCAATGATCTTTATGATCAACTTGCAGGATCCGCTGTCTTCTCTAAGATGGATTTGAGATTAGGTTATCATCAGATCAGAATCCGAAACGAGGACTTTCCCAAAATGGCTTTTACTACTCGTTATGGTCTTTACGAGTACACCGTCATGTCCTTTGGTTTAACCAATGCCCCCGCCACATTCTCACGCTTGATGAATTCGATCTTCATGGAGTACCTAGATAAATTTGTTGTAGTTTATCTTGATGATATTCTCATCTACTCGAAGAACGAAGGAGATCATGCCGAACACTTAAGGTTGGTATTGATGAAGCTTAGAGAGCATCGCCTGTACGCTAAATTCTCCAAGTGTGAATTCTGGCTACCAGAAGTGACCTACTTAGGCCACGTGATTTCTGCAAAAGGCATTGCTGTGAATCCCGAGAGAGTTCAGGCCGTCCTTGACTGGACTCCATCTGAATAGGTTAAGCAAGTTAGAAGTTTTCTTGGCCTAGCCAGCTATTGCCGTCGCTTCGTCGAGAACTTTTCTAAAGTTGCAAAGCCTCTAACTGAACTCCTCAAGAAAGATAAGAAATTCTTATGGACTCCCAAGTGCGAGGAAAGATTTCAAGAGCTAAAAAGAAGATTGACTTCTGCACCCGTGCTTGCACCTCCAGACACCAAAAGAGATTTCGAGATCTATTGTGATGCATCACGGCAAGGGTTAGGATGCATACTTCTGCAAAATCGACATGTGGTAGCTTATGCTTCACGCCAATTACGGCCACATGAAGAGAACTATCCTACCCATGACCTTGAACTCGCTGTCGTAGTTCATGCTCTAACAACTTGGCGACATTACCTCCTTGGTAATCGTTGTGAGATTTATTCCGACCACCAAAGCCTCAAATATATTTTCACCCAGCCAGATCTTAATCTCAGGCAAAGACGCTGGATTAAGTTGATAAAAGATTACGACGTAGCAATTTCTTACACCCCAGGCAAAGCCAATGTCATGGCTGATGCACTAAGTCGTAAGTCGTACTGTAACAACCTCATGTTACATCAACCACTTCTTCATGAGGACTTTCGCAAGCTCAACCTTGAAATTGTTCCTCATGGCTATCTTTCAACCTTGGTGGCGAAACCAACTCTTGAGGATCAAATTATAGTTGCCCAAAGGCGTGCACGAGGTGTTCGCCGGATCAAGGAGAACATTGCTAGCGGAGTTGCTAAATGTTTCTCCACAGATAGCAAAGGAACGGTATTCTTTGAAAATCGTTTGGTAGTACCTAAGAATAAGGAACTAAGGCAACTTATCCTCAAGGAAGCCCATGACACACCCCTCTCAATTCATCCCGGTAGCACGAAAATGTACCGAGATCTACGCCAGAGATTTTGGTGGACTAGGATGAAGAGAGACATGGCTCAATTTGTTGCCGAATGTGATGTTTGTCGTCGCATTAAGGCAGAACATCAAAGACCTACTGGTACACTTCAACCTTTGTCTATTCCCGAGTGGAAATGGGACAAAGTCGGTATGGACTTCATCACCGGCTTTCCAAGAACCCAGAAAGGAAACAATGCCATCTTCGTTGTCATAGATAGGCTTTCCAAAGTTGCTCACTTCCTTCCGGTTCGCGAGTCTATAACTGCTAGTCAGTTAGCGGACTTGTACATCTCCAGAATTGTATCACTTCACGGTGTTCCGTTGGAAATCAATTCTGATCGTGGTAGCCTTTTCACCTCTAGATTTTGGGGAAGCTTCCAACGTGCTATGGGAACTCGTCTCTCCTTTAGTACGGCTTTCCATCCGCAGTCTAGCGGTCAAGTCGAAAGGGTTAACCAAATTCTTGAAGACATGCTCAGAGCTTGTGTTATCTCATTCGGAAAGAATTGGGAGAATTCTCTTCCATATGCCGAATTTGCTTATAACAATAGTTTTCAATCTAGTCTGAACATGGCTCCTTTTGAACTCCTTTATGGACGGCGATGTCGAACACCACTAAACTGGTCTGAAACCGGTGAAAGACAATTCTTTGGACCGGATATGATCAAGGAAGCAGAAGAGCAAGTTCGCATTGTTCGTGAACAATTGAAAGCAGCCCAGTCTTGTCAGAAAAGCTACTATGATCGTCATCATAGGCATGAGAGCTACAATCTGGATGAGAAGGCTTACCTTCGGGTTACTCCTCTGAAGGGAACCCAACGTTTCGGTATCAAAGGCAAGTTGGCCCCACGTTACATCGGACCTTTCCGCATTCTAGCTAAACATGGAGAAGTTGCCTACCAACTTGAACTACCTCCGCACCTTTCCCGAGTACACGATGTATTCCATGTATCCCAACTCAGGCGTTGCTTCAAGGACCCCATCCGCGAAGTCGACCATGAAACGCTTGATCTCCAAGATGACCTTTCTTATCGGGAATACCCCGTTCGTATTCTTGATTCCGCAGAGCGTGTCACTCGTCGTCAGAAGATTAGGTTTTTGAAAGTGCAGTGGTCACACCACTCTGAAAGAGAAGCCACGTGGGAGAGAGAAGACCGTCTCAGTGCCGAGTACCCCACCTTCCTCCCGCAGACTTCTGAATCTCGGGACGAGATTCTTTTGAGTGGGGGCGAGTTGTCAGAACCCTCTGTTAGGTATGTGCTAGGGTTAGCTAGTACCTTTGCATCATGCAAAAGTTTCAAAAAGAAACCTTGAAAATCAAATTCAAAATCCAAATGGGAGAAGGAACACCCCCCAGATGAATTAATTCAAAAGGCCAGATAAAAATATTTTCCAAAAATTCATGTTAGAGTTTTGAAAAGTCTTATAAATGAGTGTGATCACATATCAAGTGATGTGGGACCCACCCCATGCTCATAGATTTTTCAAATATTCAAACAGTACCTTGGAAATAAAGAAATAACCCTATTTGGTTTAAAATTCAAATCTTTTGAATTTTAAAAATGTTGAAAGTTTATGAGTGGCTAGTCTATATTATTATGAGGCCATGTAAAAGTTTTCAGTATTTAATAAAATGGTTTGGTATTTTTATCAGAGCCAAAACAAATTACAGAAAACAGAAAGGAAAGATTAAACAGAAATAAAGAGAAGAGGTTACCTGTTGCCCAGGGCGAAGGCCCACCTGGCCCAGCCCAACTCCTCCCTTGACGTCTTCCTCCCCGGCGTCCCAAGCAGCTCGGTGGCGAGCTCACCGCCGAGGACGCCACCGAGGCCGCCTAGACCTCTCCCGAGCCCTCTCCTGGCGCCATGCCCTCGCCACAACCCCCGCACGCCTCTCCCTGGCTCCCGTTTCTTCTCTATCCTCTCCGGTGAAGCATCCCGCGACGCAGCAGTGACCGAGCCGGTGCACCGACGACCCCCGACGCGGCGACAGAAGCCCTCAAGCTCCTCCACCGTGTCCAATCGAACCAGCGTCGACGACTTCGTCTTTCCCCCAGGTCAATCGAAGCCCAGGAGCACTCCAAGTGACGCCAGCTTCAAGGAATCGCCGCCGGCCGCCGACGAGTCCAGCTTCAAATTCGTCCACGCCAAGCCCTCCCCGGCCTCCCCGAGCCCTTCATCGCGATCAGGGTGAGCTTGCCGTTCTTTTGCCTCCATCCACGCATCCTCCCGTGCCCGTTTGCATGATTCCGACGAGGTCCGAGACCAAGCGCCGCCGCTTGTCGTCGAGGTCATTCACCAGAGCACCCGTTTGACCCCTGGATGGCTCCACTAGCTCCGCACACACCCCAGCTTCATTTCCATGCTCTCGGTTTCCAAATCCATGCACAAAATGAAGAACCCGACGAGTCCAGTGCCCGACTTCCTCCGCCGCTCGTCGCAGATGACGCTCCGGTGATCCCCGTGGCCCCCTGATGACACCACCCGATGCGGACGACCTCAAGGAGCAAGATGCAGTCCTCCCCGTGTTCTCCCGTGGCCGTTTGGTCACTCCGGCGACCACGCCGCCGTGTCCAGAGCCGCCGGCGGCTAACCGCCGGTAGGCTAGGTTAATTAGGGGGCTAACCCCTATTTAGTTAGGCCATGGGCCACTGACAGGTGGGGACAGCCCCCTCTAAACTAATCCAAATCTTTAATTAAAACGGGATTAACCCTGTATCACTGACCAGTGGGACCCCTTGTCAGTTTGACTCGGGTCAAACCCCCTGATGTCATGCTGATGCAATAATGACGCAGTAAAGGAATTTCCAGAGATTTAATAAATTAAAGAAAATTCCAGAAAATACCCCAAACTTTGGAAATTCATAGAAAATTCATATTAACTCCAAATTGGACAAATAATATATGAAAAATGATCAGGAGAAAATTATCTTTCCAAATATGCAACTTTCAACCCTGTTTGAGTTGATCTTAAAATGGGACCAGTAGCATATGTCATTTGCTTTATTTGAATTAAATTCAAATTCAAACCAAATGATTTTGCCACTTGTACCATGAAATTATGATGCAAATAAACCACACTTCAGAGGCATATCATACACATTTGAAGTTAATTCAAATTGATCAAATTATATCATATATAACTTGGTTAAGGTTGAATTCAAATGTGGAATTTGAATTTTGCATTTAAAAATGCAATATATTCCATTTAAATGGAATTGCCTCACACATCAAAACTTATACTCCAAGCTTTAACATTATATCATGTGCTTGAGCATTGCATTCATATTGATTGCTACTTCGTGCTTTGTTTGTTGAGTAGAGGTGGAACCGGAGCAAGAGGTCACCCCCTTCGCTGAAGATCCAGAACCCGAACCTCGTCAGCAAGGCAAGCATAACCCCATTGATCATGTCGATAAAATCCCACTTCCCTCTCATGTCTCGCTTATGCATTGTATAGGATGATCACCATGTTACGATTCTACCGCATAGATGAACCCATTCCTTTGCATGACCTATCTTTTGTCACAGTAGTAAGCAAACCACAATCCTAGCAAATGTAGGAGTTGAATGATATCCTGTGGCCCCTGCAAATGTTACCGCTTGTTGCATGCTTAGTATGATACCATGTTGTTACTGTGATGTGAGTCGGGATGGTAGTGATCATGTTGATGATGGTAGAAAAGTGTTGGTGAATCGACCCTAATACAAGGTGAACGATGAGAGGCTGTGTAGGAGTACACGGTGGGTTGTCTCGTTGAACACCGTCCTAAGTCCGAGTTCTTGTGTGGTGATCCAAGATGAAGAGTACAACCTAACATTGGGCTCACTGACCCCTCTCAACTTATTAACTCATCCCTTTCGAGGTCCAGATGTCGCAGTAGTTCGGAGTTCTGATAGGCTTGTGGCCTGGATGCTAAGTGAGAGAACGGCTCAACCGAGACCGGCTTATGCACCACGCATACATCGCTTGGGTCCACTTCGGTAAACCGGCCGGGTTCACGATTGTGGTAGCCAACCCAAGTAGGCGGCTTTCTTGGACTAGATAGGCTATGAGGTAACAGTTGTGGTGAGCATCCTCGCTGGCACCCCTTGAACGGTGTCGAGATCAAAGGCGGTAAATGATGATCATGTGTGTGTAGCGGTACACCCTTGCAAGGTTAACAAAACTATACGAATAGCCGCGTCCGCGGTTATGGACTACTTGGAAATCTTAGCTTGATTATTAGATAACTTGAACCGGATACTTCTAAAACACACCAAGATAAGTGTGAGTGCTATGGCGTGCTTTCTCGTGGGGAAGTCGAGGAAGGCACCATAGTGGTGTAATTGGTTGGTGAAAGTAGTGGACTCGTGTACGCTTCTTACCTCAAAGTCTGGTACTCGTAGTTCAGGATTAGCCAAGTCAAAGCTGGCATTTCTGCAAGTGAAACCCCACCTCCCTTTACCTTGATACATGTGCATGAGTAGTATAGCTCCTATGTAAGTCTTGCTGAGTACGCCTTTGTACTCACGTTTGCTTAATCTATGTTTTAGATGACGCCACTGACCCCGAAGGTGGCTTCTTCATCGAGCTGGACGACTGAAGTTAAGCTAGTCTAGTCCCAGTCAGCAGACTGGTTCCCTCGTGGAGGGCTTTATGTTTGAATAAGGCTTCTTAATCCAATTTGTTAAACTTGTCTGTACCCAGACATAATTTGCTTCCGCTTCGTGATGTAATGTTGGATCACATGTATGTGATCTCTGTGTGTACTCTATAAGAGTTATAAATAAAATGTACACTTTGTAGAGAATTGCAATGGTACCTACTGTTCATACAAGGCATGTGTGCTGCGTGTATGGTTATAACATGCATGTCTTTGTATGGGTTTTCGAGACCTTGGTTGTGTTCTGGCTGGCGGTCTTTCATACACCAAGTGTCCCTTAGATGTGCGCAGCTTGGGGCATCGCGATGCGATTGCTCGAGACTCCGTCTCGTGCACACTTTGTGGTATGATCGAGCCCACCCTAGACCCCGACTAAGTGATCGGGCTGGAGTAAGTCTATGTAAGAGTTTCGAGATAGTCGATAGTATGGTTGAGGCGACTTGTGTTTGAATATGGGAGTTCACCACCCATATTATTAGACTTGTGTGCGGACGATGAGGACCCATCACAGTTGATCATCCGGCCTGGATGGGATGCCCCTCACGTACGATGCTTTCCGAGAATGTTCAGTGCTTGGCCTTGTCTGCTTAGACAAGTGGGTGCGGTTCTCGGCTCTCCATATGACTATGTCTTAACTGTACTTGCATACGCTAACCCCGGGTCCCGACAGACTTGGTATCAGAGCAGGACTGACTGTAGTACTAGTAGCCTTGGCCGCAGTCGAGTCTAGCTTGCTATAGTTATATAGTTACTCTGGGTATATAAGGGAATAACGTAAGGCTTCATTTTTCTCCTTACCCCCTTCGTTCTGAGTTCTGAGTCACCCTCATCTTGTTCTACGGGAAGATAGGACTAGGCTCTCCTCTGTCTGTTTAGCACATCTCATTGTTTGCTTCCTTATAGCCGTAGGAAAGTTGTGTCCGGTTTTCCTAGCATTGTTGTAATGTTGATTTCTTACATCGTATTTTGTAAGTGCTGTTTGCATATTGAAAGAAATTGTCATTTCTTACAATTACAGCCGTTATGCTGTCCGAGTCATTCCAGGTTTATCTCATAATCTGATGCATTTGCAAACTCCTGCTTTCTGTTTCAGATGGCAGATCTTCCCCCTCAGCAGATTGTTCGTTTGACTAGATGCCTCGGTGTGCGTGGCCACCCCGCCACGTTGATCGAGATGATGTCCTACGTGGGATATCGATGGTACCCTGAGTACACCATCAAGGAGCAGTTCCACGACTTCAACCAGACGCAGTTTCACTGCATTGTCCGGATCTACCCGCACCACGTTGGAGTCACCCAGACTATCCACTTTGGACATGGCATTGGTGTTACCGAGAACATGGCTGTGCAGGATGCTGCATACTCATGTATTACACTGCTGAGAGAGGAGCACACTTTGCTGAGAGAGACTTCTTTCCGCTATATCCCTGCTGCACTTCCAGGAGAAGAGGGATATTACACCGGACCCTACTCAGATCACTCTGCGGAGGATCCAGCACTTCAGGTGACTGCTAGGTTTGCTAGTGACAGAGATCGTGATGCACGCGCTCTCCGTTTTGAGCTCCACGCTACTCGTGTTCGTCTGTACCGAGCACTGACGCTCTTGGCACCTTTTGTGAGCGTGGGATCAGTGGAGTACGATGCGATCTATCCAGTGAGGACCCAGATGCCTTCTCGAGTTGCTTGGCCCGAGATTGGAGGAATTTTTCCACCTCGTGGTCCTTTGCTTCCACCCTACGCTGGACCTAGGCCCCATCCTTGCCCAAATGGATATCAGGGCGCACAAGCCTCCGTGTTTTCCGATGGTCACCTCCAGCTACCGGGATATGCGGGTAACTTTTACGAGGATTACTATGGAGATGGAGATGAGTGAGACCGCCTGTGGTCTTACTTAGTGAGGATGTAGTAGTATCCTAGTATATTGTAAGCAAGGTGTCTATGTTCCAGAGGCTTAGATAAATAATGTATAGGAAGTCAGAGTGCCTCTGAAGGATGTATCATCTTCATCACGTTTGTATTAGCTTAGTGCTTGTACTAAAACGATGTATGGTTTGTATGACAGCTTGTGAATATATGGATTGTATGCTTTTATCACCATGTCGTCAAGATGATTACTTCCTTTGCTCTGTAATCCTTCCAGTACTTCAATACCTTGATTAGACTCTGAAATCAACTCTGTTTGACTTTGGTTTTTCACCTCCAGGATGTCTCAAGGAACACGTGGCCAGGTTGGTCGTAACCAAGGTCGTGGGAGCAACCAGGAGGAAGACAACCTTCCACCCCCACCCACGATGGCCCAAGTTCTGATGGAGGTTGAGAGGAACCGCCGTGACTCTCACCACCTGCTGGAAGTCATCGCACGAAACACCACTCAACAGCGCAATGAGATGGTGTCTCTGAACGACTTCATCCGGCTTCATCCCCCGGTTTTCAGTTACTCCACCGAGCCCCTTGACGCCGATGACTGGCTTCGCAGCATCGAGAGGAAGCTCCAAGCCGGCCATGTTGCAGATGGCGACAAGGTCAGCTATGCCACCTATCACCTCGAAGGTGCAGCTAGTTCTTGGTGGGAGAACTTCCTGAATATGCGCCCCGTTGGACCACCTGCATCTTGGGAGGAATTCTGCACCTCTTTCCGCACCACATTCCCAAGGGTCTCATGGACCGCAAGCGTGAGGAGTTCTGTAACCTCACTCAAGGCAGAAGGACCGTGGACGAGTTTAGTCGTGAGTTCAACCGACTTGCTCGTTATGCAACTGAAGAAGTCTCCACCGACTCCAAGAAACAAGAGAGGTTCCGTCGTGGCCTCAACAGTGGACTCCGTCGTGAGATCAACCTTCATGACTTTGCCACATTCCAGGTCCTTGTCAACAAGGCCATCAAGGCCGAGGACATGAACACCCCCAACGATTTTCGCAAACACCCTAGAGATGATAGTTCATCCAGTTCTGGCTCCCAGAAGCGCAAGATCTGGATTCCAAACAGCATGTTCCGCCAGAACAACCCACCGAGGCCATCCTATGCGGCGCCTCGTCCACCCACCCAGTTCCACCCAGCTCCACCAAACAACCCAGCTCCACGCACTGTTTTCGGAGCTTGCTACATGTGTGGTCAGGCAGGCCACTACTCTCGCGAGTGCCCCCAGAACCAGGTCCAGAGCCAAAATGCTCCACCACGTGCCGGAGGCAACAACAACAACAATGGTCGTGGCAAGCCACCCCAAAAGGTCTACACCGCTAAACCTGCTCCTCCCGCCAATCGTGGACGTCTGAATCAGATTGCCGCTGAAGAGACTGACGACACCACTGACGTCATTCTTGGTACGCTCCCAGTCAATTTTGTTCCTACTTCCGTTCTTTTCGACCCAGGAGCATCTCATTCATTCATGTCGGAAAGTTATGCACTTCGTCATGAGTTGCCCTTTGTTGAATTGTCCACCCCGATGGTTATTCAAACTCCAGGGTCAAGATGGCAAACTAATAGAGGGAGCCATGGTAATCAAATAACAATTGAGGGTTTAGTATTCCTTGCTTCACTCATAGCCCTCAAGTCTTCAGACATTGATGTCATCCTTGGCATGGATTGGCTATCAAGACAAAATGCCTACCTGGATTGCAAAGGCAAATCCGTGAAACTCACCCACCCTTCAGGCACAACCATCAGCTATACCTCACCCAGAACAAGAACCCAAGTGCATTCTTTGAATGTACTTCCCCTTCCCGAACTTGAAGATATTCCGGTGGTTTGTGACTTCCCGGATGTCTTTCCTGAAGAGCTGCCGGGCATGCCACCCGACAGATGTGTAGAATTTATAGTGGATCTTGTTCCAGGAACCGCACCAATTTCCAAACGCCCATATAAAATGGCCCCACATGAGTTAGCTGAGCTAAAAACCCAACTTGATGCTTCGTTGGCAAAAGGCTTCATCCGCCCTGGCTCATCGCCATGGGGTTGCCCCGTTCTGTTCGTAAAGAAGAAAGATGGAACAGAAAGGATGTGCGTAGACTATCGCCCGCTAAATTTAGCGACGATAAAGAACAAATACCCACTGCCCAGGATCAATGATCTTTATGATCAACTTGCAGGATCCGCTGTCTTCTCTAAGATGGATTTGAGATTAGGTTATCATCAGATCAGAATCCGAAACGAGGACATTCCCAAAATGGCTTTTACTACTCGTTATGGTCTTTACGAGTACACCGTCATGTCCTTTGGTTTAACCAATGCCCCCGCCACATTCTCACGCTTGATGAATTCGATCTTCATGGAGTACCTAGATAAATTTGTTGCAGTTTATCTTGATGATATTCTCATCTACTCGAAGAACGAAGGAGATCATGCCGAACACTTAAGGCTGGTATTGATGAAGCTTAGAGAGCATCGCCTGTACGCTAAATTCTCCAAGTGTGAATTCTGGCTACCAGAAGTGACCTACTTAGGCCACGTGATTTCTGCAAAAGGCATTGCTGTGAATCCCGAGAGAGTTCAGGCCGTCCTTGACTGGACTCCACCTGAATCGGTTAAGCAAGTTAGAAGTTTTCTTGGCCTAGCCAGCTATTGCCGTCGCTTCGTCGAGAACTTTTCTAAAGTTGCAAAGCCTCTAACTGAACTCCTCAAGAAAGATAAGAAATTCTTATGGACTCCCAAGTGCGAGGAAAGCTTTCAAGAGCTAAAAAGAAGATTGACTTCTGCACCCGTGCTTGCACCTCCATACACCAAAAGAGATTTCGAGATCTATTGTGATGCATCACGGCAAGGGTTAGGATGCATACTTCTGCAAGATCGACATGTGGTAGCTTATGCTTCACGCCAATTTACGGCCACATGAAGAGAACTATCCTACCCATGACCTTGAACTCGCTGCCGTAGTTCATGCTCTAACAACTTGGCGACATTACCTCCTTGGTAATCGTTGTGAGATTTATTCCGACCACCAAAGCCTCAAATATATTTTCACCCAGCCAGATCTTAATCTCAGGCAAAGACGCTGGATTGAGTTGATAAAAGATTACGACGTAGCAATTTCTTACACCCCAGGCAAAGCCAATGTCATGGCTGATGCACTAAGTCGTAAGTCGTACTGTAACAACCTCATGTTACATCAACCACTTCTTCATGAGGACTTTCGCAAGCTCAACCTTGAAATTGTTCCTCATGGCTATCTTTCAACCTTGGTGGCGAAACCAACTCTTGAGGATCAAATTATAGTTGCCCAAAGGCGTGCACGAGGTGTTCGCCGGATCAAGGAGAACATTGCTAGCGGAGTTGCTAAATGTTTCTCCACAGATAGCAAAGGAACGGTATTCTTTGAAAATCGTTTGGTAGTACCTAAGAATAAGGAACTAAGGCAACTTATCCTCAAGGAAGCCCATGACACACCCCTCTCAATTAGCACGAAAATGTACCGAGATCTACGCCAGAGATTTTGGTGGACTAGGATGAAGAGAGACATTGCTCAATTTGTTGCCGAATGTGATGTTTGTCGTCGCATTAAGGCAGAACATCAAAGACCTGCTGGTACACTTCAACCTTTGTCTATTCCCGAGTGGAAATGGGACAAAGTCGGTATGGACTTCATCACCGGCTTTCCAAGAACCCAGAAAGGAAACAATGCCATCTTCGTTGTCATAGATAGGCTTTCCAAAGTTGCTCACTTCCTTCCGGTTCGCGAGTCTATAACTGCTAGTCAGTTAGCGGACTTGTACATCTCCAGAATTGTATCACTTCACGGTGTTCCGTTGGAAATCAATTCTGATCGCGGTACCCTTTTCACCTCTAGATTTTGGGGAAGCTTCCAACGTGCTATGGGAACTCGTCTCTCCTTTAGTACGGCTTTCCATCCGCAGTCTAGCGGTCAAGTCGAAAGGGTTAACCAAATTCTTGAAGACATGCTCAGAGCTTGTGTTATCTCATTCGGAAAGAATTGGGAGAATTCTCTTCCATATGCCGAATTTGCTTATAACAATAGTTTTCAATCTAGTCTGAACATGGCTCCTTTTGAACTCCTTTATGGACGGCGATGTCGAACACCACTAAACTGGTCTGAAACCGGTGAAAGACAATTCTTTGGACCGGATATGATCAAGGAAGCAGAAGAGCAAGTTCGCATTGTTCGTGAACAATTGAAAGCAGCCCAGTCTTGTCAGAAAAGCTACTATGATCGTCATCATAGGCATGAGAGCTACAATCTGGATGAGAAGGCTTACCTTCGGGTTACTCCTCTGAAGGGAACCCAACGTTTCGGTATCAAAGGCAAGTTGGCCCCACGTTACATCGGACCTTTCCGCATTCTAGCTAAACGTGGAGAAGTTGCCTACCAACTTGAACTACCTCTGCACCTTTCCCGAGTACACGATGTATTCCATGTATCCCAACTCAGGCGTTGCTTCAAGGACCCCATCCGCGAAGTCGACCATGAAACGCTTGATCTCCAAGATGACCTTTCTTATCGGGAATACCCCGTTCGTATTCTTGATTCCGCAGAGCGTGTCACTCGTCGTCAGAAGATTAGGTTTTTGAAAGTGCAGTGGTCACACCACTCTGAAAGAGAAGCCACGTGGGAGAGAGAAGACCGTCTCAGTGCCGAGTACCCCACCTTCCTCCCGCAGACTTCTGAATCTCGGGACGAGATTCTTTTGAGTGGGGGCGAGTTGTCAGAACCCTCTGTTAGGTATGTGCTAGGGTTAGCTAGTACCTTTGCATCATGCAAAAGTTTCAAAAAGAAACCTTGAAAATCAAATTCAAAATCCAAATGGGAGAAGGAACACCCCCCAGATGAATTAATTCAAAAGGCCAGATAAAAATATTTTCCAAAAATTCATGTTAGAGTTTTGAAAAGTCTTATAAATGAGTGTGATCACATATCAAGTGATGTGGGACCCACCCCATGCTCATAGATTTTTCAAATATTCAAACAGTACCTTGGAAATAAAGAAATAACCCTATTTGGTTTAAAATTCAAATCTTTTGAATTTTAAAAATGTTGAAAGTTTATGAGTGGCTAGTCTATATTATTATGAGGCCATGTAAAAGTTTTCAGTATTTAATAAAATGGTTTGGTATTTTTATCAGAGCCAAAACAAATTACAGAAAACAGAAAGGAAAGATTAAACAGAAATAAAGAGAAGAGGTTACCTGTTGCCCAGGGCGAAGGCCCACCTGGCCCAGCCCAACTCCTCCCTTGACGTCTTCCTCCCCGGCGTCCCATGCAGCTCGGTGGCGAGCTCACCGCCGAGGACGCCACCGAGGCCGCCTAGACCTCTCCCGAGCCCTCTCCTGGCGCCACGCCCTCGCCACAACCCCCGCACGCCTCTCCCTGGCTCCCGTTTCTCCTCTATCCTCTCCGGTGAAGCATCCCGCGACGCAGCCGTGACCGAGCCGGTGCACCGACGACCCCCGACGCGGCGACAGAAGCCCTCAAGCTCCTCCACCGTGTCCAATCGAACCAGCGTCGACGACTTCGTCTTTCCCCCAGGTCAATCGAAGCCCAGGAGCACTCCAAGTGACGCCAGCTTCAAGGAATCGCCGCCGGCCGCCGACGAGTCCAGCTTCAAATTCGTCCACGCCAAGCCCTCCCCGGCCTCCCCGAGCCCTTCATCGCGATCAGGGTGAGCTTGCCGTTCTTTTGCCTCCATCCACGCATCCTCCCGTGCCCGTTTGCATGATTCCGACGAGGTCCAAGACCAAGCGCCGCCGCTCGTCGTCGAGGTCATTCACCAGAGCACCCGTTTGACCCCTGGATGGCTCCACTAGCTCCGCACACACCCCAGCTTCATTTCCATGCTCTCGGTTTCCAAATCCATGCACAAAATGAAGAACCCGACGAGTCCAGTGCCCGACTTCCGCCGCCGCTCGTCGCAGATGACGCTCCGGTGATCCCCGTGGCCCCCTGATGACACCACCCGATGTGGACGACCTCAAGGAGCAAGATGCAGTCCTCCCCGTGTTCTCCCGTGGCCGTTTGGTCACTCCGGCGACCACGCCGCCGTGTACAGAGCCGCCGGCGGCTAACCGCCGGTAGGCTAGGTTAATTAGGGGGCTAACCCCTGTTTAGTTAGGCCATGGGCCACTGACAGGTGGGGACAGCCCCCTCTAAACTAATCCAAATCTTTAATTAAAACGGGATTAACCCTGTATCACTGACCAGTGGGACCCCTTGTTAGTTTGACTCGGGTCAAACCCCCTGATGTCATGCTGATGCAATAATGACGCAGTAAAGGAATTTCCAGAGATTTAATAAATTAAAGAAAATTCCAGAAAATACCCCAAACTTTGGAAATTCATAGAAAATTCATATTAACTCCAAATTGGACAAATAATATATGAAAAATGATCAGGAGAAAATTATCTTTCCAAATATGCAACTTTCAACCCTGTTTGAGTTGATCTTAAAATGGGACCAGTAGCATATATCATTTTCTTTATTTGAATTAAATTCAAATTCAAACCAAATGATTTTGCCACTTGTACCATGAAATTATGATGCAAATAAACCACACTTCAGAGGCATATCATACACATTTGAAGTTAATTCAAATTGATCAAATTATATCATATATAACTTGGTTAAGGTTGAATTCAAATGTGGAATTTGAATTTGCATTTAAAAATGCAATATATTCCATTTAAATGGAATTGCCTCACACATCAAAACTTATACTCCAAGCTTTAACATTATATCATGTGCTTGAGCATTGCATTCATATTGATTGCTACTTCGTGCTTTGTTTGTCGAGTAGAGGTGGAACCGGAGCAAGAGGTCACCCCCTTCGCTGAAGATCCAGAACCCGAACCTCGTCAGCAAGGCAAGCATAACCCCATTGATCATGTCGATAAAATCCCACTTCCCTCTCATGTCTCGCTTATGCATTGTATAGGATGATCACCATGTTACGATTCTACCGCATAGATGAACCCATTCCTTTGCATGACCTATCTTTTGTCACAGTAGTAAGCAAACCACAATCCTAGCAAATGTAGGAGTTGAATGATATCCTGTGGCCCCTGCAAATGTTACCTCTTATTGCATGCTTAGTATGATACCATGTTGTTACTGTGATGTGAGTCGGGATGGTAGTGATCATGTTGATGATGGTAGAAAAGTGTTGGTGAATCGACCCTAATACAAGGTGAACGATGAGAGGCTGTGTAGGAGTACACGGTGGGTTGTCTCGTTGAACACCGTCCTAAGTCCGAGTTCTTGTGTGGTGATCCAAGATGAAGAGTACAACCACACATTGGGCTCACTGACCCCTCTCCACTTATTAACTCATCCCTTTCGAGGTCCAGATGTCGCAGTAGTTCGGAGTTCTGATAGGCTTGTGGCCTGGATGCTAAGTGAGAGAACGGCTCAACCGAGACCGGCTTATGCACCACGCACACATCGCTTGGGTCCACTTCGGTAAACCGGCCGGGTTCACGATTGTGGTAGCCAACCCAAGTAGGCGGCTTTCTTGGACTAGATAGGCTATGAGGTAACAGTTGTGGTGAGCATCCTCGCTGGCACCCCTTGAATGGTGTCGAGATCAAAGGCGGTAAATGATGATCATGTGTGTGTAGCGGTACACCCTTGCAAGGTTAACAAAACTATTCGAATAGCCGCGTCCGCGGTTATGGACTACTTGGAAAGCTTAGCTTGATTATTAGATAACTTGAACCGGATACTTCTAAAACACACCAAGATAAGTGTGAGTGCTATGGCGTGCTTTCTCGTGGGGAAGTCGAGGAAGGCACCATAGTGGTGTAATTGGTTGGTGAAAGTAGTGGACTCGTGTACGCTTCTTACCTCAAAGTCTGGTACTCGTAGTTCAGGATTAGCCAAGTCAAAGCTGGCATTTCTGAGAGTGAAACCCCACCTCCCTTTACCTTGATACATGTGCATGAGTAGTATAGCTCCTATGTAAGTCTTGCTGAGTACGCCTTTGTACTCACGTTTGCTTAATCTATGTTTTAGATGACGCCACTGACCCCGAAGGTGGCTTCTTCATCGAGCTGGACGACTGAAGTTAAGCTAGTCTAGTCCCAGTCAGCAGACTGGTTCCCTCGTGGAGGGCTTTATGTTTGAATAAGGCTTCTTAAGCCAATTTGTTAAACTTGTCTGTACCCAGACATAATTTGCTTCCGCTTCGTGATGTAATGTTGGATCACATGTATGTGATCTCTGTGTGTACTCTATAAGAGTTATAAATAAAATGTACACTTTGTAGAGAATTGCAATGGTACCTACTGTTCATACAAGGCATGTGTGCTGCGTGTATGGTTATAACATGCATGTCTTTGTATGGGTTTTCGAGACCTTGGTTGTGTTCTGGCTGGCGGTCTTTCATACACCAAGTGTCCCTTAGATGTGCGCAGCTTGGGGCATCGCGATGCGATTGCTCGAGACTCCGTCTCGTGCACACTTTGTGGTATGATCGAGCCCGCCCTAGACCCCGACTAAGTGATCGGGCTGGAGTAAGTCTATGTAAGAGTTTCGAGATAGTCGATAGTATGGTTGAGGCGACTTGTCTTTGAATATGGGAGTTCACCACCCATATTATTAGACTTGTGTGCGGACGATGAGGACCCATCACAGTTGATCATCCGGCCTGGATGGGATGCCCCTCACGTACGATGCTTTCCGAGAATGTTCAGTGCTTGGCCTTGTCTGCTTAGACAAGTGGGTGCGGTTCTCGGCTCTCCATATGACTATGTCTTAACTGTACTTGCATACGCTAACCCCGGGTCCCGACAGACTTGGTATCAGAGCAGGACTGACTGTAGGACTAGTAGCCTTGGCCGCAGTCGAGTCTAGCTTGCTATAGTTATATAGTTACTCTGGGTATATAAGGGAATAACGTAAGGCTTCATTTTTCTCCTTACCCCCTTTGTTCTGAGTTCTGAGTCACCCTCATCTTGTTCTACAGGAAGATAGGACTAGGCTCTCCTCTGTCTGTTTAGCACATCTCGTTGTTTGCTTCCTTATAGCCGTAGGAAAGTTGTGTCCGGTTTTCCTAGCATTGTTGTAATGCTGATTTCTTACATCGTATTTTGTAAGTGCTGTTTGCATATTGAAAGAAATTGTCATTTCTTACAATTACAGCCGTTATGCTGTCCGAGTCATTCCAGGTTTATCTCATAATCTGATGCATTTGCAAACTCCTGCTTTCTGTTTCAGATGGCAGATCTTCCCCCTCAGCAGATTGTTCGTTTGACCAGATGCCTCGGTGTGCGTGGCCACCCCGCCACGTTGATCGAGATGATGTCCTACGTGGGATATCGATGGTACCCTGAGTACACCATCGAGGAGCAGTTCCACGACTTCAACCAGACGCAGTTTCACTGCATTGTCCGGATCTACCCGCACCACGTTGGAGTCACCCAGCCTATCCACTTTGGACATGGCATTGGTGTTACCGAGAACATGGCTGTGCAGGATGCTGCATACTCTTGTATTACACTGCTGAGAGAGGAGCACACTTTGCTGAGAGAGACTTCTTTCCGCTATATCCCTGCTGCACTTCCAGGAGAAGAGGGATATTACACCGGACTCTACTCAGATCACTCTGCGGAGGATCCAACACTTCAGGTGACTGCTAGGTTTGCTAGTGACAGAGATCGTGATGCACGCGCTCTCCGTTTTGAGCTCCACGCTACTCGTGTTCGTCTGTACCGAGCACTGACGCTCTTGGCACCTTTTGTGAGCGTGGGATCAGTGGAGTACGATGCGATCTATCCAGTGAGGACCCAGATGCCTTCTCGAGTTGCTTGGCCCGAGATTGGAGGAATTTTTCCACCTCGTGGTCCTTTGCTTCCACCCTACGCTGGACCTAGGCCCCATCCTTGCCCAAATGGATATCAGGGCCCACAAGCCTCCGTGTTTTCCGATGGTCACCTCCAGCTACCGGGATATGCGGGTAACTTTTACGAGGATTACTATGGAGATGGAGATGAGTGAGACCGCCTGTGGTCTTACTTAGTGAGGATGTAGTAGTATCCTAGTATATTGTAAGCAAGGTGTCTAAGTTCCAGAGGCTTAGATAAATAATGTATAGGAAGTCAGAGTGCCTCTGAAGGATGTATCATCTTCATCACGTTTGTATTAGCTTAGTGCTTGTACTAAAACGATGTATGGTTTGTATGACAGCTTGTGAATATATGGATTGTATGCTTTTATCACCATGTCGTCAAGATGATTACTTCCTTTGCTCTGTAATCCTTCCAGTACTTCAATACCTTGATTAGACTCTGAAATCAACTCTGTTTGACTTTGGTTTTTCACCTCCAGGATGTCTCAAGGAACACGTGGCCAGGTTGGTCGTAACCAAGGTCGTGGGAGCAACCAGGAGGAAGACAACCTTCCACCCCCACCCACGATGGCCCAAGTTCTGATGGAGGTTGAGAGGAACCGCCGTGACTCTCACCACCTGCTGGAAGTCATCGCACGAAACACCACTCAACAGCGCAATGAGATGGTGTCTCTGAACGACTTCATCCGGCTTCATCCCCCGGTTTTCAGTTACTCCACCGAGCCCCTTGACGCCGATGACTGGCTTCGCAGCATCGAGAGGAAGCTCCAAGCCGGCCATGTTGCAGATGGCGACAAGGTCAGCTATGCCACCTATCACCTCGAAGGTGCAGCTAGTTCTTGGTGGGAGAACTTCCTGAATATGCGCCCCGTTGGACCACCTGCATCTTGGGAGGAATTCTGCACCTCTTTCCGCGAGCACCACATTCCCAAGGGTCTCATGGACCGCAAGCGTGAGGAGTTCTGTAACCTCACTCAAGGCAGAAGGACCGTGGACGAGTTTAGTCGTGAGTTCAACCGACTTGCTCGTTATGCAACTGAAGAAGTCTCCACCGACTCCAAGAAACAAGAGAGGTTCCGTCGTGGCCTCAACAGTGGACTCCGTCGTGAGATCAACCTTCATGACTTTGCCACATTCCAGGTCCTTGTCAACAAGGCCATCAAGGCCGAGGACATGAACACCCCCAACGATTTTCGCAAACACCCTAGAGATGATAGTTCATCCAGTTCTGGCTCCCAGAAGCGCAAGATCTGGATTCCAAACAGCATGTTCCGCCAGAACAACCCACCGAGGCCATCCTATGCGGCGCCTCGTCCACCCACCCAGTTCCACCCAGCTCCACCAAACAACCCAGCTCCACGCACTGTTTTCGGAGCTTCCTACAAGTGTGGTCAGGCAGGCCACTACTCTCGCGAGTGCCCCCAGAACCAGGTCCAGAGCCAAAATGCTCCACCACGTGCCGGAGGCAACAACAACAACAATGGTCGTGGCAAGCCACCCCAGAAGGTCTACACCGCTAAACCTGCTCCTCCCGCCAATCGTGGACGTCTGAATCAGATTGCCGCTGAAGAGACTGACGACACCACTGACGTCATTCTTGGTACGCTCCCAGTCAATTTTGTTCCTACTTCCGTTCTTTTCGACCCAGGAGCATCTCATTCATTCATGTCGGAAAGTTATGCACTTCGTCATGAGTTGCCCTTTGTTGAATTGTCCACCCCGATGGTTATTCAAACTCCAGGGTCAAGATGGCAAACTAATAGAGGGAGCCATGGTAATCAAATAACAATTGAGGGTTTAGTATTCCTTGCTTCACTCATAGCCCTCAAGTCTTCAGACATTGATGTCATCCTTGGCATGGATTGGCTATCAAGACAAAATGCCTACCTGGATTGCAAAGGCAAATCCGTGAAACTCACCCACCCTTCAGGCACAACCATCAGCTATACCTCACCCAGAACAAGAACCCAAGTGCATTCTTTGAATGTACTTCCCCTTCCCGAACTTGAAGATATTCCGGTGGTTTGTGACTTCCCGGATGTCTTTCCTGAAGAGCTGCCGGGCATGCCACCCGACAGATGTGTAGAATTTATAGTGGATCTTGTTCCAGGAACCGCACCAATTTCCAAACGCCCATATAAAATGGCCCCACATGAGTTAGCTGAGCTAAAAACCCAACTTGATGCTTCGTTGGCAAAAGGCTTCATCCGCCCTGGCTCATCGCCATGGGGTTGCCCCGTTCTGTTCGTAAAGAAGAAAGATGGAACAGAAAGGATGTGCGTAGACTATCGCCCGCTAAATTTAGCGATGATAAAGAACAAATACCCACTGCCCAGGATCAATGATCTTTATGATCAACTTGCAGGATCCACTGTCTTCTCTAAGATGGATTTGAGATTAGGTTATCATCAGATCAGAATCCGAAACGAGGACATTCCCAAAATGGCTTTTACTACTCGTTATGGTCTTTACGAGTACACCGTCATGTCCTTTGGTTTAACCAATGCCCCCGCCACATTCTCACGCTTGATGAATTCGATCTTCATGGAGTACCTAGATAAATTTGTTGCAGTTTATCTTGATGATATTCTCATCTACTCGAAGAACGAAGGAGATCATGCCGAACACTTAAGGCTGGTATTGATGAAGCTTAGAGAGCATCGCCTGTACGCTAAATTCTCCAAGTGTGAATTCTGGCTACCAGAAGTGACCTACTTAGGCCACGTGATTTCTGCAAAAGGCATTGCTGTGAATCCCGAGAGAGTTCAGGCCGTCCTTGACTGGACTCCACCTGAATCGGTTAAGCAAGTTAGAAGTTTTCTTGGCCTAGCCAGCTATTGCCGTCGCTTCGTCGAGAACTTTTCTAAAGTTGCAAAGCCTCTAACTGAACTCCTCAAGAAAGATAAGAAATTCTTATGGACTCCCAAGTGCGAGGAAAGCTTTCAAGAGCTAAAAAGAAGATTGACTTCTGCACCCGTGCTTGCACCTCCATACACCAAAAGAGATTTCGAGATCTATTGTGATGCATCACGGCAAGGGTTAGGATGCATACTTCTGCAAGATCGACATGTGGTAGCTTATGCTTCACGCCAATTTACGGCCACATGAAGAGAACTATCCTACCCATGACCTTGAACTCGCTGCCGTAGTTCATGCTCTAACAACTTGGCGACATTACCTCCTTGGTAATCGTTGTGAGATTTATTCCGACCACCAAAGCCTCAAATATATTTTCACCCAGCCAGATCTTAATCTCAGGCAAAGACGCTGGATTGAGTTGATAAAAGATTACGACGTAGCAATTTCTTACACCCCAGGAAAAGCCAATGTCATGGCTGATGCACTAAGTCGTAAGTCGTACTGTAACAACCTCATGTTACATCAACCACTTCTTCATGAGGACTTTCGCAAGCTCAACCTTGAAATTGTTCCTCATGGCTATCTTTCAACCTTGGTGGCGAAACCAACTCTTGAGGATCAAATTATAGTTGCCCAAAGGCGTGCACGAGGTGTTCGCCGGATCAAGGAGAACATTTCTAGCGGAGTTGCGAAATGTTTCTCCACAGATAGCAAAGGAACGGTATTCTTTGAAAATCGTTTGGTAGTACCTAAGAATAAGGAACTAAGGCAACTTATCCTCAAGGAAGCCCATGACACACCCCTCTCAATTCATCCCGGTAGCACGAAAATGTACCGAGATCTACGCCAGAGATTTTGGTGGACTAGGATGAAGAGAGACATTGCTCAATTTGTTGCCGAATGTGATGTTTGTCGTCGCATTAAGGCAGAACATCAAAGACCTGCTGGTACACTTCAACCTTTGTCTATTCCCGAGTGGAAATGGGACAAAGTCGGTATGGACTTCATCACCGGCTTTCCAAGAACCCAGAAAGGAAACAATGCCATCTTCGTTGTCATAGATAGGCTTTCCAAAGTTGCTCACTTCCTTCCGGTTCGCGAGTCTATAACTGCTAGTCAGTTAGCGGACTTGTACATCTCCAGAATTGTATCACTTCACGGTGTTCCGTTGGAAATCAATTCTGATCGCGGTAGCCTTTTCACCTCTAGATTTTGGGGAAGCTTCCAACGTGCTATGGGAACTCGTCTCTCCTTTAGTACGGCTTTCCATCCGCAGTCTAGCGGTCAAGTCGAAAGGGTTAACCAAATTCTTGAAGACATGCTCAGAGCTTGTGTTATCTCATTCAGAAAGAATTGGGAGAATTCTCTTCCATATGCCGAATTTGCTTATAACAATAGTTTTCAATCTAGTCTGAACATGGCTCCTTTTGAACTCCTTTATGGACGGCGATGTCGAACACCACTAAACTGGCCTGAAACCGGTGAAAGACAATTCTTTGGACCGGATATGATCAAGGAAGCAGAAGAGCAAGTTCGCATTGTTCGTGAAGAATTGAAAGCAGCCCAGTCTCGTCAGAAAATCTACTATGATCGTCATCATAGGCATGAGAGCTACAATCTAGATGAGAAGGCTTACCTTCGGGTTACTCCTCTGAAGGGAACCCAACGTTTCGGTATCAAAGGCAAGTTGGCCCCATGTTACATCGGACCTTTCCGCATTCTAGCTGAACGTGGAGAAGTTGCCTACCAACTTGAACTACCTCCGCACCTTTCCCGAGTACACGATGTATTCCATGTATCCCAACTCAGGCGTTGCTTCAAGGACCCCATCCGCGAAGTCGACCATGAAACGCTTGATCTCCAAGATGACCTTTCTTATCGGGAATACCCCGTTCGTATTCTTGATTCCGCAGAGCGTGTCACTCGTCGTCAGAAGATTAGGTTTCTGAAAGTGCAGTGGTCACACCACTCTGAAAGAGAAGCCACGTGGGAGAGAGAAGACCGTCTCAGTGCCGAGTACCCGACCTTCCTCCCGCAGACTTCTGAATCTCGGGACGAGATTCTTTTGAGTGGGGGCGAGTTGTCAGAACCCTCTGTTAGGTATGTGCTAGGGTTAGCTAGTACCTTTGCATCATGCAAAAGTTTCAAAAAGAAACCTTGAAAATCAAATTCAAAATCCAAATGGGAGAAGGAACACCCCCCAGATGAATTAATTCAAAAGGCCAGATAAAAATATTTTCCAAAAATTCATGTTAGAGTTTTGAAAAGTCTTATAAATGAGTGTGATCACATATCAAGTGATGTGGGACCCACCCCATGCTCATAGATTTTTCAAATATTCAAACAGTACCTTGGAAATAAAGAAATAACCCTATTTGGTTTAAAATTCAAATCTTTTGAATTTTAAAAATGTTGAAAGTTTATGAGTGGCTAGTCTATATTATTATGAGGCCATGTAAAAGTTTTCAGTATTTAATAAAATGGTTTGGTATTTTTATCAGAGCCAAAACAAATTACAGAAAACAGAAAGGAAAGATTAAACAGAAATAAAGAGAAGAGGTTACCTGTTGCCCAGGGCGAAGGCCCACCTGGCCCAGCCCAACTCCTCCCTTGACGTCTTCCTCCCCGGCGTCCCAAGCAGCTCGGTGGCGAGCTCACCGCCGAGGACGCCACCGAGGCCGCCTAGACCTCTCCCGAGCCCTCTCCTGGCGCCACGCCCTCGCCACAACCCCCGCACGCCTCTCCCTGGCTCCCGTTTCTCCTCTATCCTCTCCGGTGAAGCATCCCGCGACGCAGCCGTGACCGAGCCGGTGCACCGACGACCCCCGACGCGGCGACAGAAGCCCTCAAGCTCCTCCACCGTGTCCAATCGAACCAGCGTCGACGACTTCGCCTTTCCCCTAGGTCAATCGAAGCCCAGGAGCACTCCAAGTGACGCCAGCTTCAAGGAATCGCCGCCGGCCGCCGACGAGTCCAGCTTCAAATTCGTCCACGCCAAGCCCTCCCCGGCCTCCCCGATCCCTTCATCGCGATCAGGGTGAGCTTGCCGTTCTTTTGCCTCCATCCACGCATCCTCCCGTGCCCGTTTGCATGATTCCGACGAGGTCCGAGACCAAGCGCCGCCGCTCGTCGTCGAGGTCATTCACCAGAGCACCCGTTTGACCCCTGGATGGCTCCACTAGCTCCGCACACACCCCAGCTTCATTTCCATGCTCTCGGTTTCCAAATCCATGCACAAAATGAAGAACCCGACGAGTCCAGTGCCCGACTTCCGCCGCCGCTCGTCGCAGATGACGCTCCGGTGATCCCCGTGGCCCCCTGATGACACCACCCGATGCGGACGACCTCAAGGAGCAAGATGCAGTCCTCCCCGTGTTCTCCCGTGGCCGTTTGGTCACTCCGGCGACCACGCCGCCGTGTCCAGAGCCGCCGGCGGCTAACCGCCGGTAGGCTAGGTTAATTAGGGGGCTAACCCCTGTTTAGTTAGGCCATGGGCCACTGACAGGTGGGGACAGCCCCCTCTAAACTATTCCAAATCTTTAATTAAAACGGGATTAACCCTGTATCACTGACCAGTGGGACCCCTTGTTAGTTTGACTCGGGTCAAACCCCCTGATGTCATGCTGATGCAATAATGACGCAGTAAAGGAATTTCCAGAGATTTAATAAATTAAAGAAAATTCCAGAAAATACCCCAAACTTTGGAAATTCATAGAAAATTCATATTAACTCCAAATTGGACAAATAATATATGAAAAATGATCAGGAGAAAATTATCTTTCCAAATATGCAACTTTCAACCCTGTTTGAGTTGATCTTAAAATGGGACCAGTAGCATATGTCATTTGCTTTATTTGAATTAAATTCAAATTCAAACCAAATGATTTTGCCACTTGTACCATGAAATTATGATGCAAATAAACCACACTTCAGAGGCATATCATACATATTTGAAGTTAATTCAAATTGATCAAATTATATCATATATAACTTGGTTAAGGTTGAATTCAAATGTGGAATTTGAATTTGCATTTAAAAATGCAATATATTCCATTTAAATGGAATTGCCTCACACATCAAAACTTATACTCCAAGCTTTAACATTATATCATGTGCTTGAGCATTGCATTCATATTGATTGCTACTTCGTGCTTTGTTTGCCGAGTAGAGGTGGAACCGGAGCAAGAGGTCACCCCCTTCGCTGAAGATCCAGAACCCGAACCTCGTCAGCAAGGCAAGCATAACCCCATTGATCATGTCGATAAAATCCCACTTCCCTCTCATGTCTCGCTTATGCATTGTATAGGATGATCACCATGTTACGATTCTACCGCATAGATGAACCCATTCCTTTGCATGACCTATCTTTTGTCACAGTAGTAAGCAAACCACAATCCTAGCAAATGTAGGAGTTGAATGATATCCTGTGGCCCCTGCAAATGTTACCGCTTATTGCATGCTTAGTATGATACCATGTTGTTACTGTGATGTGAGTCGGGATGGTAGTGATCATGTTGATGATGGTAGAAAAGTGTTGGTGAATCGACCCCAATACAAGGTGAACGATGAGAGGCTGTGTAGGAGTACACGGTGGGTTGTCTCGTTGAACACCGTCCTAAGTCCGAGTTCTTGTGTGGTGATCCAAGATGAAGAGTACAACCACACATTGGGCTCACTGACCCCTCTCAACTTATTAACTCATCCCTTTCGAGGTCCAGATGTCCCAGTAGTTCGGAGTTCTGATAGGCTTGTGGCCTGGATGCTAAGTGAGAGAACGGCTCAACCGAGACCGGCTTATGCACCACGCACACATCGCTTGGGTCCACTTCGGTAAACCGGCCGGGTTCACGATTGTGGTAGCCAACCCAAGTAGGCGGCTTTCTTGGACTAGATAGGCTATGAGGTAACAGTTGTGGTGAGCATCCTCGCTGGCACCCCTTGAATGGTGTCGAGATCAAAGGCGGTAAATGATGATCATGTGTGTGTAGCGGTACACCCTTGCAAGGTTAACAAAACTATTCGAATAGCCGCGTCCGCGGTTATGGACTACTTGGAAAGCTTAGCTTGATTATTAGATAACTTGAACCGGATACTTCTAAAACACACCAAGATAAGTGTGAGTGCTATGGCGTGCTTTCTCGTGGGGAAGTCGAGGAAGGCACCATAGTGGTGTAATTGGTTGGTGAAAGTAGTGGACTCGTGTACGCTTCTTACCTCAAAGTCTGGTACTCGTAGTTCAGGATTAGCCAAGTCAAAGCTGGCATTTCTGAGAGTGAAACCCCACCTCCCTTTACCTTGATACATGTGCATGAGTAGTATAGCTCCTATGTAAGTCTTGCTGAGTACGCCTTTGTACTCACGTTTGCTTAATCTATGTTTTAGATGACGCCACTGACCCCGAAGGTGGCTTCTTCATCGAGCTGGACGACTGAAGTTAAGCTAGTCTAGTCCCAGTCAGCAGACTGGTTCCCTCGTGGAGGGCTTTATGTTTGAATAAGGCTTCTTAAGCCAATTTGTTAAACTTGTCTGTACCCAGACATAATTTGCTTCCGCTTCGTGATGTAATGTTGGATCACATGTATGTGATCTCTGTGTGTACTCTATAAGAGTTATAAATAAAATGTACACTTTGTAGAGAATTGCAATGGTACCTACTGTTCATACAAGGCATGTGTGCTGCGTGTATGGTTATAACATGCATGTCTTTGTATGGGTTTTCGAGACCTTGGTTGTGTTCTGGCTGGCGGTCTTTCATACACCAAGTGGCCCTTAGATGTGCGCAGCTTGGGGCATCGCGATGCGATTGCTCGAGACTCGGTCTCGTGCACACTTTGTGGTATGATCGAGCCCGCCCTAGACCCCGACTAAGTGATCGGGCTGGAGTAAGTCTATGTAAGAGTTTCGAGATAGGCGATAGTATGGTTGAGGCGACTTGTCTTTGAATATGGGAGTTCACCACCCATATTATTAGACTTGTGTGCGGACGATGAGGACCCATCACAGTTGATCATCCGGCCTGGATGGGATGCCCCTCACGTACGATGCTTTCCGAGAATGTTCAGTGCTTGGCCATGTCTGCTTAGACAAGTGGGTGCGGTTCTCGGCTCTCCATATGACTATGTCTTAACTGTACTTGCATACGCTAACCCCGGGTCCCGACAGACTTGGTATCAGAGCAGGACTGACTGTAGGACTAGTAGCCTTGGCCGCAGTCGAGTCTAGCTTGCTATAGTTATATAGTTACTCTGGGTATATAAGGGAATAACGTAAGACTTCATTTTTCTCCTTACCCCCTTCGTTCTGAGTTCTGAGTCACCCTCATCTTGTTCTACGGGAAGATAGGACTAGGCTCTCCTCTGTCTGTTTAGCACATCTCGTTGTTTGCTTCCTTATAGCCGTAGGAAAGTTGTGTCCGGTTTTCCTAGCATTGTTGTAATGCTGATTTCTTACATCGTATTTTGTAAGTGCTGTTTGCATATTGAAAGAAATTGTCATTTCTTACAATTACAGCCGTTATGCTGTCCGAGTCATTCCAGGTTTATCTCATAATCTGATGCATTTGCAAACTCCTGCTTTCTGTTTCAGATGGCAGATCTTCCCCCTCAGCAGATTGTTCGTTTGACCAGATGCCTCGGTGTGCGTGGCCACCCTGCCACGTTGATCGAGATGATGTCCTACGTGGGATATCGATGGTACCCTGAGTACACCATCGAGGAGCAGTTCCACGACTTCAACCAGACGCAGTTTCACTGCATTGTCCGGATCTACCCGCACCACGTTGGAGTCACCCAGCCTATCCACTTTGAACATGGCATTGGTGTTACCGAGAACATGGCTGTGCAGGATGCTGCATACTCATGTATTGCACTGCTGAGAGAGGAGCACACTTTGCTGAGAGAGACTTCTTTCCGCTATATCCCTGCTGCACTTCCAGGAGAAGAGGGATATTACACCGGACTCTACTCATATCACTCTGCGGAGGATCCAACACTTCAGGTGACTGCTAGGTTTGCTAGTGACAGAGATCGTGATGCACGCGCTCTCCGTTTTGAGCTCCACGCTACTCGTGTTCGTCTGTACCGAGCACTGACGCTCTTGGCACCTTTTGTGAGCGTGGGATCAGTGGAGTACGATGCGATCTATCCAGTGAGGACCCAGATGCCTTCTCGAGTTGCTTGGCCCGAGATTGGAGGAATTTTTCCACCTCGTGGTCCTTTGCTTCCACCCTACGCTGGACCTAGGCCCCATCCTTGCCCAAATGGATATCAGGGCCCACAAGCCTCCGTGTTTTCCGATGGTCACCTCCAGCTACCGGGATATGCGGGTAACTTTTACGAGGATTACTATGGAGATGGAGATGAGTGAGACCGCCTGTGGTCTTACTTAGTGAGGATGTAGTAGTATCCTAGTATATTGTAAGCAAGGTGTCTAAGTTCCAGAGGCTTAGATAAATAATGTATAGGAAGTCAGAGTGCCTCTGAAGGATGTATCATCTTCATCACGTTTGTATTAGCTTAGTGCTTGTACTAAAACGATGTATGGTTTGTATGACAGCTTGTGAATATATGGATTGTATGCTTTTATCACCATGTCGTCAAGATGATTACTTCCTTTGCTCTGTAATCCTTCCAGTACTTCAATACTTTGATTAGACTCTGAAATCAACTCTGTTTTACTTTGGTTTTTCACCTCCAGGATGTCTCAAGGAACACGTGGCCAGGTTGGTCGTAACCAAGGTCGTGGGAGCAACCAGGAGGAAGACAACCTTCCACCCCCACCCACGATGGCCCAAGTTCTGATGGAGGTTGAGAGGAACCGCCGTGACTCTCACCACCTGCTGGAAGTCATCGCACGAAACACCACTCAACAGCGCAATGAGATGGTGTCTCTGAACGACTTCATCCGGCTTCATCCCCCGGTTTTCAGTTACTCCACCGAGCCCCTTGACGCCGATGACTGGCTTCGCAGCATCGAGAGGAAGCTCCAAGCCGGCCATGTTGCAGATGGCGACAAGGTCAGCTATGCCACCTATCACCTCGAAGGTGCAGCTAGTTCTTGGTGGGAGAACTTCCTGAATATGCGCCCCGTTGGACCACCTGCATCTTGGGAGGAATTCTGCACCTCTTTCCGCGAGCACCACATTCCCAAGGGTCTCATGGACCGCAAGCGTGAGGAGTTCTGTAACCTCACTCAAGGCAGAAGGACCGTGGACGAGTTTAGTCGTGAGTTCAACCGACTTGCTCGTTATGCAACTGAAGAAGTCTCCACCGACTCCAAGAAACAAGAGAGGTTCCGTCGTGGCCTCAACAGTGGACTCCGTCGTGAGATCAACCTTCATGACTTTGCCACATTCCAGGTCCTTGTCAACAAGGCCATCAAGGCCGAGGACATGAACACCCCCAACGATTTTCGCAAACACCCTAGAGATGATAGTTCATCCAGTTCTGGCTCCCAGAAGCGCAAGATCTGGATTCCAAACAGCATGTTCCGCCAGAACAACCCACCGAGGCCATCCTATGCGGCGCCTCGTCCACCCACCCAGTTCCACCCAGCTCCACCAAACAACCCAGCTCCACGCACTGTTTTCGGAGCTTCCTACAAGTGTGGTCAGGCAGGCCACTACTCTCGCGAGTGCCCCCAGAACCAGGTCCAGAGCCAAAATGCTCCACCACGTGCCGGAGGCAACAACAACAACAATGGTCGTGGCAAGCCACCCCAGAAGGTCTACACCGCTAAACCTGCTCCTCCCGCCAATCGTGGACGTCTGAATCAGATTGCCGCTGAAGAGACTGACGACACCACTGACGTCATTCTTGGTACGCTCCCAGTCAATTTTGTTCCTACTTCCGTTCTTTTCGACCCAGGAGCATCTCATTCATTCATGTCGGAAAGTTATGCACTTCGTCATGAGTTGCCCTTTGTTGAATTGTCCACCCCGATGGTTATTCAAACTCCAGGGTCAAGATGGCAAACTAATAGAGGGAGCCATGGTAATCAAATAACAATTGAGGGTTTAGTATTCCTTGCTTCACTCATAGCCCTCAAGTCTTCAGACATTGATGTCATCCTTGGCATGGATTGGCTATCAAGACAAAATGCCTACCTGGATTGCAAAGGCAAATCCGTGAAACTCACCCACCCTTCAGGCACAACCATCAGCTATACCTCACCCAGAACAAGAACCCAAGTGCATTCTTTGAATGTACTTCCCCTTCCCGAACTTGAAGATATTCCGGTGGTTTGTGACTTCCCGGATGTCTTTCCTGAAGAGCTGCCGGGCATGCCACCCGACAGATGTGTAGAATTTATAGTGGATCTTGTTCCAGGAACCGCACCAATTTCCAAACGCCCATATAAAATGGCCCCACATGAGTTAGCTGAGCTAAAAACCCAACTTGATGCTTCGTTGGCAAAAGGCTTCATCCGCCCTGGCTCATCGCCATGGGGTTGCCCCGTTCTGTTCGTAAAGAAGAAAGATGGAACAGAAAGGATGTGCGTAGACTATCGCCCGCTAAATTTAGCGATGATAAAGAACAAATACCCACTGCCCAGGATCAATGATCTTTATGATCAACTTGCAGGATCCACTGTCTTCTCTAAGATGGATTTGAGATTAGGTTATCATCAGATCAGAATCCGAAACGAGGACATTCCCAAAATGGCTTTTACTACTCGTTATGGTCTTTACGAGTACACCGTCATGTCCTTTGGTTTAACCAATGCCCCCGCCACATTCTCACGCTTGATGAATTCGATCTTCATGGAGTACCTAGATAAATTTGTTGCAGTTTATCTTGATGATATTCTCATCTACTCGAAGAACGAAGGAGATCATGCCGAACACTTAAGGCTGGTATTGATGAAGCTTAGAGAGCATCGCCTGTACGCTAAATTCTCCAAGTGTGAATTCTGGCTACCAGAAGTGACCTACTTAGGCCACGTGATTTCTGCAAAAGGCATTGCTGTGAATCCCGAGAGAGTTCAGGCCGTCCTTGACTGGACTCCACCTGAATCGGTTAAGCAAGTTAGAAGTTTTCTTGGCCTAGCCAGCTATTGCCGTCGCTTCGTCGAGAACTTTTCTAAAGTTGCAAAGCCTCTAACTGAACTCCTCAAGAAAGATAAGAAATTCTTATGGACTCCCAAGTGCGAGGAAAGCTTTCAAGAGCTAAAAAGAAGATTGACTTCTGCACCCGTGCTTGCACCTCCATACACCAAAAGAGATTTCGAGATCTATTGTGATGCATCACGGCAAGGGTTAGGATGCATACTTCTGCAAGATCGACATGTGGTAGCTTATGATTCACGCCAATTTACGGCCACATGTAGAGAACTATCCTACCCATGACCTTGAACTCGCTGCCGTAGTTCATGCTCTAACAACTTGGCGACATTACCTCCTTGGTAATCGTTGTGAGATTTATTCCGACCACCAAAGCCTCAAATATATTTTCACCCAGCCAGATCTTAATCTCAGGCAAAGACGCTGGATTGAGTTGATAAAAGATTACGACGTAGCAATTTCTTACACCCCAGGCAAAGCCAATGTCATGGCTGATGCACTAAGTCGTAAGTCGTACTGTAACAACCTCATGTTACATCAACCACTTCTTCATGAGGACTTTCGCAAGCTCAACCTTGAAATTGTTCCTCATGGCTATCTTTCAACCTTGGTGGCGAAACCAACTCTTGAGGATCAAATTATAGTTGCCCAAAGGCGTGCACGAGGTGTTCGCCGGATCAAGGAGAACATTTCTAGCGGAGTTGCGAAATGTTTCTCCACAGATAGCAAAGGAACGGTATTCTTTGAAAATCGTTTGGTAGTACCTAAGAATAAGGAACTAAGGCAACTTATCCTCAAGGAAGCCCATGACACACCCCTCTCAATTCATCCCGGTAGCACGAAAATGTACCGAGATCTACGCCAGAGATTTTGGTGGACTAGGATGAAGAGAGACATTGCTCAATTTGTTGCCGAATGTGATGTTTGTCGTCACATTAAGGCAGAACATCAAAGACCTGCTGGTACACTTCAACCTTTGTCTATTCCCGAGTGGAAATGGGACAAAGTCGGTATGGACTTCATCACCGGCTTTCCAAGAACCCAGAAAGGAAACAATGCCATCTTCGTTGTCATAGATAGGCTTTTCAAAGTTGCTCACTTCCTTCCGGTTCGCGAGTTTATAACTGCTAGTCAGTTAGCGGACTTGTACATCTCCAGAATTGTATCACTTCACGGTGTTCCGTTGGAAATCAATTCTGATCGCGGTAGCCTTTTCACCTCTAGATTTTGGGGAAGCTTCCAACGTGCTATGGGAACTCGTCTCTCCTTTAGTACGGCTTTCCATCCGCAGTCTAGCGGTCAAGTCGAAAGGGTTAACCAAATTCTTGAAGACATGCTCAGAGCTTGTGTTATCTCATTCGGAAAGAATTGGGAGAATTCTCTTCCATATGCTGAATTTGCTTATAACAATAGTTTTCAATCTAGTCTGAACATGGCTCCTTTTGAACTCCTTTATGGACGGCGATGTCGAACACCACTAAACTGGTCTGAAACCGGTGAAAGACAATTCTTTGGACCGGATATGATCAAGGAAGCAGAAGAGCAAGTTCGCATTGTTCGTGAAGAATTGAAAGCAGCCCAGTCTCGTCAGAAAAGCTACTATGATCGTCATCATAGGCATGAGAGCTACAATCTGGATGAGAAGGCTTACCTTCGGGTTACTCCTCTGAAGGGAACCCAACGTTTCGGTATCAAAGGCAAGTTGGCCCCACGTTACATCGGACCTTTCCGCATTCTAGCTAAACGTGGAGAAGTTGCCTACCAACTTGAACTACCTCCGCACCTTTCCCGAGTACACGATGTATTCCATGTATCCCAACTCAGGCGTTGCTTCAAGGACCCCATCCGCGAAGTCGACCATGAAACGCTTGATCTCCAAGATGACCTTTCTTATCGGGAATACCCCGTTCGTATTCTTGATTCCGCAGAGCGTGTCACTCGTCGTCAGAAGATTAGGTTTCTGAAAGTGCAGTGGTCACACCACTCTGAAAGAGAAGCCACGTGGGAGAGAGAAGACCGTCTCAGTGCCGAGTACCCCACCTTCCTCCCGCAGACTTCTGAATCTCGGGACGAGATTCTTTTGAGTGGGGGCGAGTTGTCAGAACCCTCTGTTAGGTATGTGCTAGGGTTAGCTAGTACCTTTGCATCATGCAAAAGTTTCAAAAAGAAACCTTGAAAATCAAATTCAAAATCCAAATGGGAGAAGGAACACCCCCCAGATGAATTAATTCAAAAGGCCAGATAAAAATATTTTCCAAAAATTCATGTTAGAGTTTTGAAAAGTCTTATAAATGAGTGTGATCACATATCAAGTGATGTGGGACCCACCCCATGCTCATAGATTTTTCAAATATTCAAACAGTACCTTGGAAATAAAGAAATAACCCTATTTGGTTTAAAATTCAAATCTTTTGAATTTTAAAAATGTTGAAAGTTTATGAGTGGCTAGTCTATATTATTATGAGGCCATGTAAAAGTTTTCAGTATTTAATAAAATGGTTTGGTATTTTTATCAGAGCCAAAACAAATTACAGAAAACAGAAAGGAAAGATTAAACAGAAATAAAGAGAAGAGGTTACCTGTTGCCCAGGGCGAAGGCCCACCTGGCCCAGCCCAACTCCTCCCTTGACGTCTTCCTCCCCGGCGTCCCAAGCAGCTCGGTGGCGAGCTCACCGCCGAGGATGCCACCGAGGCCGCCTAGACCTCTCCCGAGCCCTCTCCTGGCGCCACGCCCTCGCCACAACCCCCGCACGCCTCTCCCTGGCTCCCGTTTCTCCTCTATCCTCTCCGGTGAAGCATCCCGCGACGCAGCCGTGACCGAGCCGGTGCACCGACGACCCCCGACGCGGCGACAGAAGCCCTCAAGCTCCTCCACCGTGTCCAATCGAACCAGCGTCGACGACTTCGTCTTTCCCCCAGGTCAATCGAAGCCCAGGAGCACTCCAAGTGACGCCAGCTTCAAGGAATCGCCGCCGGCCGCCGACGAGTCCAGCTTCAAATTCGTCCACGCCAAGCCCTCCCCGGCCTCCCCGATCCCTTCATCGCGATCAGGGTGAGCTTGCCGTTCTTTTGCCTCCATCCACGCATCCTCCTGTGCCCGTTTGCATGATTCCGACGAGGTCCGAGACCAAGCGCCGCCGCTCGTCGTCGAGGTCATTCACCAGAGCACCCGTTTGACCCCTGGATGGCTCCACTAGCTCCGCACACACCCCAGCTTCATTTCCATGCTCTCGGTTTCCAAATCCATGCACAAAATGAAGAACCCGACGAGTCCAGTGCCCGACTTCCGCCGCCGCTCGTCGCAGATGACGCTCCGGTGATCCCCGTGGCCCCCTGATGACACCACCCGATGCGGACGACCTCAAGGAGCAAGATGCAGTCCTCCCCGTGTTCTCCCGTGGCTGTTTGGTCACTCCGGCGACCACGCCGCCGTGTCCAGAGCCGCCGGCGGCTAACCGCCGGTAGGCTAGGTTAATTAGGGGGCTAACCCCTGTTTAGTTAGGCCATGGGCCACTGACAGGTGGGGGACAGCCCCCTCTAAACTAATCCAAATCTTTAATTAAAACGGGATTAACCCTGTATCACTGACCAGTGCTACCCCTTGTCAGTTTGACTCGGGTCAAACCCCCTGATGTCATGCTGATGCAATAATGACGCAGTAAAGGAATTTCCAGAGATTTAATAAATTAAAGAAAATTGCAGAAAATACCCCAAACTTTGGAAATTCATAGAAAATTCATATTAACTCCAAATTGGACAAATAATATATGAAAAATGATCAGGAGAAAATTATCTTTCCAAATATGCAACTTTCAACCCTGTTTGAGTTGATCTTAAAATGGGACCAGTAGCATATGTCATTTGCTTTATTTGAATTAAATTCAAATTCAAACCAAATGATTTTGCCACTTGTACCATGAAATTATGATGCAAATAAACCACACTTCAGAGGCATATCATACACATTTGAAGTTAATTCAAATTGATCAAATTATATCATATATAACTTGGTTAAGGTTGAATTCAAATGTGGAATTTGAATTTGCATTTAAAAATGCAATATATTCCATTTAAATGGAATTGCCTCACACATCAAAACTTATACTCCAAGCTTTAACATTATATCATGTGCTTGAGCATTGCATTCATATTGATTGCTACTTCGTGCTTTGTTTGTCGAGTAGAGGTGGAACCGGAGCAAGAGGTCACCCCCTTCGCTGAAGATCCAGAACCCGAACCTCGTCAGCAAGGCAAGCATAACCCCATTGATCATGTCGATAAAATCCCACTTCCCTCTCATGTCTCGCTTATGCATTGTATAGGATGATCACCATGTTACGATTCTACCGCATAGATGAACCCATTCCTTTGCATGACCTATCTTTTGTCACAGTAGTAAGCAAACCACAATCCTAGCAAATGTAGGAGTTGAATGATATCCTGTGGCCCCTGCAAATGTTACCGCTTATTGCATGCTTAGTATGATACCATGTTGTTACTGTGATGTGAGTCGGGATGGTAGTGATCATGTTGATGATGGTAGAAAAGTGTTGGTGAATCGACCCCAATACAAGGTGAACGATGAGAGGCTGTGTAGGAGTACACGGTGGGTTGTCTCGTTGAACACCGTCCTAAGTCCGAGTTCTTGTGTGGTGATCCAAGATGAAGAGTACAACCACACATTGGGCTCACTGACCCCTCTCAACTTATTAACTCATCCCTTTCGAGGTCCAGATGTCGCAGTAGTTCGGAGTTCTGATAGGCTTGTGGCCTGGATGCTAAGTGAGAGAACGGCTCAACCGAGACCGGCTTATGCACCACGCACACATCGCTTGGGTCCACTTCGGTAAACCGGCCGGGTTCACGATTGTGGTAGCCAACCCAAGTAGGCGGCTTTCTTGGACTAGATAGGCTATGAGGTAACAGTTGTGGTGAGCATCCTCGCTGGCACCCCTTGAATGGTGTCGAGATCAAAGGCGGTAAATGATGATCATGTGTGTGTAGCGGTACACCCTTGCAAGGTTAACAAAACTATTCGAATAGCCGCGTCCGCGGTTATGGACTACTTGGAAAGCTTAGCTTGATTATTAGATAACTTGAACCGGATACTTCTAAAACACACCAAGATAAGTGTGAGTGCTATGGCGTGCTTTCTCGTGGGGAAGTCGAGGAAGGCACCATAGTGGTGTAATTGGTTGGTGAAAGTAGTGGACTCATGTACGCTTCTTACCTCAAAGTCTGGTACTTGTAGTTCAGGATTAGCCAAGTCAAAGCTGGCATTTCTGCAAGTGAAACCCCACCTCCCTTTACCTTGATACATGTGCATGAGTAGTATAGCTCCTATGTAAGTCTTGCTGAGTACGCCTTTGTACTCACGTTTGCTTAATCTATGTTTTAGATGACGCCACTGACCCCGAAGGTGGCTTCTTCATCGAGCTGGACGACTGAAGTTAAGCTAGTCTAGTCCCAGTCAGCAGACTGGTTCCCTCGTGGATGGCTTTATGTTTGAATAAGGCTTCTTTAGCCAATTTGTTAAACTTGTCTGTACCCAGACATAATTTGCTTCCGCTTCGTGATGTAATGTTGGATCACATGTATGTGATCTCTGTGTGTACTCTATAAGAGTTATAAATAAAATGTACACTTTGTAGAGAATTGCAATGGTACCTACTGTTCATACAAGGCATGTGTGCTGCGTGTATGGTTATAACATGCATGTCTTTGTATGGGTTTTTGAGACCTTGGTTGTGTTCTGGCTGGCGGTCTTTCATACACCAAGTGGCCCTTAGATGTGCGCAGCTTGGGGCATCGCGATGCGATTGCTCGAGACTCCGTCTCGTGCACACTTTGTGGTATGATCGAGCCCGCCCTAGACCCCTACTAAGTGATCGGGCTGGAGTAAGTCTATGTAAGAGTTTCGAGATAGTCGATAGTATGGTTGAGGCGACTTGTGTTTGAATATGGGAGTTCACCACCCATATTATTAGACTTGTGTGCGGACGATGAGGACCCATCACAATTGATCATTCGGCCTGGATGGGATGCCCCTCACGTACGATGCTTTCCGAGAATGTTCAGTGCTTGGCCTTGTCTGCTTAGACAAGTGGGTGCGGTTCTCGGCTCTCCATATGACTATGTCTTAACTGTACTTGCATACGCTAACCCCGGTTACCGACAGGTAGTGGGCACGGTACTGGCCCCCGGTAGTACCGTGGGGCGGTAGTACCGCTCCCAGTGCGGTAGTACCGTGCCACGGTAGTACCATGGGCAAGTACCGCACTCACTACCGTAAGTCCACTGGACTTTGCGGTAGTGGGCACGGAACTGGGCTTCAGTAGTACCGTGGGGCGGTAGTACCGCTCCCGGTGCGGTAGTACCGCTCTCCGAGCGGTAGTACCATGGTTGGTGGGCTACCAACGGGTTCCAACGGCTGGATTCGTGGGGGACTATAAAAGGGGGTCTTCTTCCTCCTTTGTCTACACCGGTTGTGTGCAAGTTCTTCCCCCCATTGTTGAGCTCTTTGAGCTTTCTTACTCTCTTCCCCTCGTATGATTCTTGCTACTTTTTGAGGGAAAGAGAGAGGAGGTATAGATCCACATACTCCACCAAGCCATCTCTACTCTAAGTGAGGGGAACCTTGTGGATCTAGATCTTGGAGTTCTTGGTGTTCTCCTTGTTCTTCCTCTCATATTCCTCCATATCTTTTGTTGCTTTGGTGGGATTTGAGAGTTGGGGACTTGAGCACTTCGTGTGCTCTTGCCATTGCATTTGGTGCATCGGTTTGAGTTCTCTCCGAGGATTCTTTGTAGTGAGTGAAGTTGAGAAGATAGCTACTCTTGAGTTCATTGGCACTCTAGAGCTTGTTCCTCGTGGGTGCGTTGGCACCTAGAGGCTTGTTGTTACAGAGCTCAATCATTGTGGTGGAAAGCTTCGGGACGCTACGGGAGCCTCCAATTCGGTTGTGGGGATAGCCCCGAGCATTTGTACGGGTTCGGTGACCGCCCTCAAGGGTCGCCATTTGTACGGGTTCGGTGACCGCCCTCAAGTGTCCTAATAATGGAATCACGACATCTTGCATTGGTAAGAGCGTGAGGAGAAATAGGGTGGCCCTCGTTGGCTTCGTGTGAGCATTGTGCTCCTCACCCTCTCCAAACGGAGACATACTTCTCGCAAGAGAAGGAACTTCGGTAACAAATCCTTGTCTCCATCGGCTCCACTTGCGGTTATCTATACCTTTACTTTGAGCAAGCTTATTACATTGTTTATCTTGTGCTTGCTCATATTATTGTACATTGCTTGTCCCATAGGTTGTCCTTCTAGTCAACCTATTTACTTGTGCACCTACTTTGTGATAGCCATATTTCTCTTGTCATATATCTTGCTATCACATAGTTTTTTATCTTGCTTAGTATAAGTTGTTGGTGCACTTAGGTTAGCCTAACTTATTTAGGTTTCTTGCTTGGCAAATTAAACGTTAAGTTTTATTCCGCATTTGTTCAAGCCGAACCGTAATTATTTTAAACGCCTATTCACCCCCCCTCTAGGCGACATCCACGTCCTTTCACTATGATTAAGATTAAGTCAAATAACTTTTCTTGCTATGCTTTATGTGATGTTGGAGCTAGTACCTCCGTTATGCCCAAAAGAATGTATGATATTTTTGAATTGAAACCTTTTGATCCTTGTTCTTTTGGTGTTCGTCTTATTGAATCTTCCATAAAGAAACCTTTGGGGAAGATCGATGATATTCTTATCATTGTCAATGACAATTATGTTCCCGTTGATTTTACTATTATGGACATTGAATGTGAACCTTCTTGTCCAATTATTTTGGGACGTCCTTTTCTTCGCACCGTGGGTGCTGTTATTGATATGAAAGAAGGATTATAAAATTGCAATTCCCTCTCAAGAAAGGGATGGAACACTTCCCTAGGAAAAAGATTAAGTTGCATTTTGAGTCCGTCACACGGGCTAGTTATTTTCTAGACAAGACTTGATCTATTTGCATTAAGCCTAGCTAATGGCTTTAAAGAAGCGCTTTCGGGAGGCAGCCCGCAACGAATTTAGGTTTTCCTTTTTGTTTTTCTTCTGTTTTTAGTGGTCTTGATGATTTTTAATACTGTAGAAACATCATTGTATCTTTACTTTTCAAGCTTTGTGCCAATTATAGCCTCATATGACAAGGGAAGTGAAAGTTGTGACATGCTGTCCAGAAAACAGATTCTGTCCTCGTGACGGGAAAAATCACAGAAAAATCCCAGTTCATTTTTTTGAGCTGAAATTTTTACACAGAGTGCTCTATACAATTAAGGAACTTTCGTATGTTCTGAGTTTTTTTATTTGAGTTGCATAAGTATCCCTAAAAAATTATTTACTACCTGCTAGTCTGTTTTTCACAGATTCTGTCATGTTTTGCCTTTTCTTCGTTTTGCAAACCTTAAGCTTGCTTTTTCTTTGAAAAAACTTGTTGGAAATCTTGAGAAACAGTAGATCTTCAAGAAAATCCTTGCTTCCAGTAGAAGAAAAATTATTTTATTATGGGTACTAACCTCGCTAATCAGATTATGATGAGTTATGTATGAAGGGAGTTTTCAAGTGTGCGAGGGAAGATGATGAAAGAAGATTCAGGAGTGTCAAGCGCTCAAGCTTGGGGATGCCCCATGCATCCCCAAGAAATATTCAAGGAGACTCAAGCATCTAAGCTTGGGGATGCCCCCGTGCATCCCCTTATCCATCAACAATTATCAGTTCGTCTTTCGTTTCAGTATATTTTTACCACTTAATGCGTTTTGTGCTATGCTTGGAGCGTCTCGCTCTTAGGTTTTATTTTTAGTTTTATTTATCTTTGCTTGATGTTCATAACAATTTAGAACCCAACTTTCTTTGGGTTGGAGAGAAACACGCTCCACTTTCAAAATCTAGAACACAACATAGGATTCTTCATGCTTATCTTTGTTGTGTGTGTTGTTTATCTTGTTCATAGCTACTGCCATGTTTAGCTCTTAGTTTTCATGCTTATCTTTTTAAGAGCTTTTGTTTAGTTTGTTGCTGCAACTCTCTTGAGTTTTCATGTTTATCTTGTTTAGAGAGTTTGCCTGTTGCACTAAGTTGTGTGTCTTGACTTGAAGTAGGTAATTGGGGTTGCTATTCTCTTGTAGTAGTAACTTGCAATAGTTTTGAGGTATTGCTTTGAGTAATGTTTGGACTTTTGGTGTCAAGATCTTCAGACTATTAGTGATAGATGTCGTATTTTGGGAAATCCGTGTTTATTTTCAAAACTTACAAAATTACTTGAGAACTTTAGCTACTAGATGGATCACTACTGTTTGGAGGGATCGAATATTAGAGTACACTCACGTACCATTAGTCGAGGATGCGCAAGGATAACCAAACCCCCATAGACTCCTCCTCGGGGTACTTGTCTCTTTGTGAAACCTCCTTATTAGATTGAGAGTTACCGATAACAAGTGCATGAGTTCTTCGGACTAATGTGAGTATTCGAAAGTTGACACTTCCACCTTTCCATATTTTTCTAGCCTCTCTTGTGCCGTGCATTGCTTTCTTCTCACTCCGAGAGTTGGCGTCCACCTTCACCGGTACATCCAAACCCTTTGCACGATACGCTCTGTCATCATAAACCTCCTTATATCCTTCCTCAAAACAGCCACCATACCTACCTATCAAGGCATTTCCATAACCTTTCCGAGATACATTGCCATGCAACATCCACCTTCTCATGACTTGATCTTCATGTCATACATGCTACTTGCTTGATCGATGAGCCGCATGCTAGTTGGGCCTTGCCCTAATCATTGCTACATGACGCGCTAGTATCATTGCATGTCCTGCTACACTGGCAGAGGCATACATTTGCATACTTCATGATAGTTACATATTCTTTATGATTTGAGTACCTCGTAAAATGTGAAAGATCTTCTATAATTCTTGTAATATATAGAGTGTTGCCCCTAAAGTGAGGAAAAGATCACAAAGAGGACAAAATCAAAAGATCCCAAAGAGGACAAATGAGAGAAATAGAAAGAACCATTGAGGCCACCAAAAAATAAAATAAAAATAAAAAAAAGAAAAAGAAATAAAAAGAGAGAAGGGGGCACACTACTATTCCTTTTGAGAGATACACACTCGTACTCCATCTTATATCGTGTACTCCATAGAGATTATCATTCATGCATATAGCTATGTGGGGACCTTCGCACTATAGAACTTGGCTTGTATATTCCAATGATGAGCCTCCTCAAATGAGCTCTAGGTCTTCTTGAGCAAGCAAGTTGGATGCACCCCCACTAGTTCCATTGGAGAGCTTACCTTAGCTCATATGTGCATCCGTTGCATGGCAATCCCTACTCCTCATATCATATCTATCATTTGGCTTTCTCTCGCCTATGATTGTCCTCATTGATGTGAGCCCTTCTCACCTTTTTGACTTCCTCCTCCACCATATTATCTCTTTGTCATCCTAAGTGTCAACTTTCTTGCTTACGCTCATCCATTTGCATGAGTGCTCAAAATGTCGAAAAGGAGTGGATCATTTTGAATTGTACCTGGCTAGTGGTCTGGGGATGAGTCAAGATAAGATTCCAAAGAAGACCAAGTGTGAAACTTTAGTAGATTGAGTTCTCAACACAAGAATACTTTTTTCTCGTATATCCCTATCCCCTTTCTTGCACGCAAACACCATTTGGAGACATTCGAGTCACGGACAACGAGAGCTCTTGCACCTTCATGTTCTTATGTTGCTTGTTTCAATGCTAAATATAGACTCTTGCCTCTTATGACTTGAATTGAATTACATGTCTTGATTGCTTTACTTAAAAGTTCTTATATGGTTGTTAGCATGTCACCACAGAAATTATCCTTTTATGATTTACCTACTCGAGGACGAGTAGGAATTAAGCTTGGGGATGTTGATACGTCCAAAACGTATCTACAATTTCTGCTCGCTCCATGCTTCTTTTGTGTGATATTGCTATGTTATTGATGAACTTTCATATACTTTTGATCATATTTGGACTAACTTATTAACTCAGTGCACCCCAGTGTCAGTTCCTGTTTTCTGCTGTTTTTCTATTTCAGGTTTCCCCCATATTAAAAGTGCTCCAAAAATTCAGTAAAAATCCAATAAAAAACCAGCGCTTCGGAATCTTCGGGAATCACAAAGGAGGGGCCAGAGGGGACCGACCAGGGCCCCAGGCGCCCTCCCGGCGCGCCCTAGGGTGGGGCCACACCAGGGGGCCGCCTGGACCCTTGGTGCCCCCCCTGGCTGCCCCACTTCGCTCATATATTCTCCGTGACGCGAAACCCCCGAAAAGAGAACCCTTTTTCGCGATCTCTCCTCTGTTCCGCCGTCGCCGCGCTTCCAAGATCGGGAGCACCAGGAGACCTCTTCCCGGCACCCTGCCGGAGGGAGGAACCACTTCCGGGAGCTTCTCCACCACCATGGATGCTTCCCGGATGAACCGTGAGTAGTCCACCTTGGACCATGGGTCTATGATCAGTAGCTATGTGATGTTCTCCTCCCCTCTTTGTTCTTCATGGATTAGACCTCGTGAGCTGCCCTACATGATCGAGGCAGATATGTAATCTTTCTGTTGTTGCTATGTTGAGTTTGCTGGGATCCGATGGATTATGAGACTATGTTCAGGTTGTGTTTGAGTAATATATTTGATATTCCTCTTTTATATTTATGACTAGCTTGAGTGACAGAAACATGAGTCTAGGGAATGTGCGGTTTCCACAAGGGCGAAAACAACGGTGCTTGTACTTGCGGGTGCAAGGATTGTTTACTTTACGCAAAGTTCTTTAATGCAGTTGTCTGTTGCTTTGAGTTTACACTTTGGGTGGGATTCGCAACTTAATACCAGCGAGATGTTCTGGATAGATATCTCAAGGTGGATGATTAGTAGGTAGATGCAGATGGATTTTGGTCTACTTGTCTTGGCGTACCGCCCATGCTTATGAGCCTCTTCATTTCTTTATAGCATAGTTAGCATTGGTTTGCGCACATAATCTTGTCAATTGCCCAGCTATAATTTGTTTACCTCACATGGCTATTTTATCGTCTTTTGGGAGAGAGACATCACTAGTGAACATCATAGGACCCCGCTCCATATTTCTAATACTGTTTACACCCGCTATCAATTTACTGCTTTATTTACTTTTCCGTTGCTATCACTATCATTATTATCCCGTGCGTTTGATCCTTTGTAAACAACAAGGCCGGAGGGATTGACAATCTCTCTGAACTCGTTGGGAGCAAAGTTATCTGTTGTGTGTGCAGGTCCAGGTTAAGGAAGTAACTTTTGTCTTAAAAATGGTGCCATTATTTCCTTGCCACCTACTTGTCGATCGTGGAGTCCTACTGGTCGATCCTCAACCTTAGCATCTTCGCTAAGGGAAATTTGCTCTATCTACATCTCAACCTTCCACTTTGGGTAACCAACGAGGGGGCGAGAAATCGTACCATCACATACACATCCTTAAAATCAAAGAATGAACATTGTCGGGCATGTAAAGGAAAGTAAAGCATAAATGCAACAAATTAGGAAGGAAGAAAGAGATATGCGTTCTACATTGAAGAGCCTTAAACTAAGGGAAGTTGAGTTCAAGATGTAGTACATCGTATTGATGGCACTTGTAGAAATAGTATCCTTCTTTCTGTCCCCTGCATGCTACATTTATGTCGAATTGGTCACCGCAAAGGGAGAACGGGATGAGGGGAAAGGAGGAAATCTATAGGGACGGGGAGGAAGGCCGATGAGGCATCAGACATGGTGTAATCTAAGCTTCGGACGAGCTGTGGCCATGGGGGTAAGCAATAGAAGAGGAAGGGAATTTGTGGAGAAGGGGGTGACTGTGGGCGATGCGAGAAGTAGGGGTGGCCGGTAGCTCGTGCATGACCTTATGACGGCTCAGGTCAGCTCGGCAGAAAGATTGATCTGTTGAAAAAAAATGTGTCAGCGGGACTTAACGCCTGTACAATTATTAAATGCAGCTTTGACCATTTTTTCTTATGTTTTGTACATCAAGAATACGGTAGAGAATATAGGGGTGCACACAGATCCACAAGAGAACCTATGAGGGAGATATCGAGCTCATATGAGCCTGGGCTCAGAAACGAATATTCCCCACATAGTAGTAATACTAGTAGTAGTTGGAAAGATCATCCATGAAAGACATGGGTTGCAACCTTTTGCGTTAGATAACCGGCTAGCGGCTGTCACACGGGAGTGCGATTATGCGGCACCACTAGATAATATTGTCTTTTTTGTATACATGAAAAATATTAGTATGGATGTTTATATTTATGAAATATCTTGTATCTATTTCTAATATTGGTTTTATAGGATGCAATAATATTTTTTCACATGATTAACATTTTGTAAATACTTTCTTAATTGTTTTTAATATATGTTTTAATGAATTTTCATGCACGTTGTACATTTTTCATATGCATTAAGAGTATTAATTATGCAAGTTTATTTTTTTTTCAAATACATATTTTAAATATATGTTTTCATGTACATTTTACAATTTTGTATGTATCCGTAACATTTCATACATTTTTGAAAACTTTAAGTACAATATTAAATAAATTGTACTATATGATTTAATGTCTATTTTTTCAATATACCTTGTATATTTCTCGTATACATCAGGAATATTTTTTATACATGTATAACATTTTTAACATGATTAATATTTTTTATAATGTCACAATTTTGAAAATGCATTATCATTTTTATTTGTAATACTATCAACATCTTTTCAAACTATGGTAAAAAAACTTTACACTGCGTTAATGTAATGAAGAAATATTTTAAATAAGGTTAGTTTTTTTTAAAATAGAATATTTCTTAAAAATATGATAAAAATATAAAATCATTTAATAAAAAAAACCAAAGAGAAAAAACTGAAATGATTAATTACATCAACACAAATAAATACTCGCTTGAGGCAACGTTGGTTTCAAATCACTACAAACTATGTAAAGGAGTGTAACAGCCCTGTATGTCCTTTGTTGCTTGACGGTATGGACAAAACCCCAACTCAGAAATATGGTAGAACGGTTTTTTGGGTGCCCTTTCTAATGCTATTTTGTATGTTCTTTTCTTTCATTTTTTTGTGATATTCATTATTTTCTACATTACCTTTTTCGTATTTTTTTTATCTTTTCCTCATTTTTCTATTTATTCAGTTATCAATATATATTTGCTTGTTGTCATTAAAAAAATCACCTTGCAATTGATGTCTACATTATTTAATACATTTTCTACATTTTTGTGTATGCGTACTCCCTCCGATTCATAATAAGTCTCACTCATCTAGTATAAAGTTTGTACTAGGTTAGTATAAAATGAGCGATACTTATTATGGATCGGAGAGAGTAATAATTTTTGATATATGTTGATTTTCTGAAATACATACTCTTACAAAATAATATAAAATAATTATAGTTTTTAAAATTTTAATTAATTATTTAATTGGCATGAAACATTTTAAAATCAACAGAAATACCTTTTTACTATATGAACTTTATTTTAAATTTCAAGGACCATATTTTTGAAACACCTGTACATTAAAAAAAATGTCACGTACATATTTTATTAATGGCATCAATATTTTGATTGAATTGCACGGACTTTATTTACATGTAATATTATGTGTAAGAAAATTTCACACGTATTGTTTTGAAACACATGAAGAATTTTTAATTCTCACAAACCTTTTTTATTGTCATAAAAAATGTTTCATGAGCATTTTTTAAACATTGTATCAACATTTCTTAGAACAAATGTAATTTAACTTTGAAATTTATGTATTTAAAACATATCAAAATGTAAGAAAACGCAAAAATCTCGTTTTTTATGAAACGTTCCAAATTTATTTATTTCGGGTTTCAACAAATTGGATTCATCAATATTTTTAAAATTCATGATTAGATTTCAAATTTATGAACATTTTTTGAGTCCACGAACTTTTTTTGCATGAGGTTTATTGGATTCATGAACTTATGTTGAGTTCATGAACAATTTTCATTTTGAAAATTCATGGGAAAAACAGATGAAAAAATACCCAAACATATTTTCCTTAGTGAAAGAAAAACAAAAGTGAATGAGGAGATAAACGACTGCGGCAGCTAAAGCGCAAGCGAGGAGCTATTTTATTTTGAAACAAAGCAGGGTATCGAGGACCCGGAACTGCATTAAGTTCGTACAGTGAAATGTTTTACAAGAAAGCTCCTCAGAAATAATGAAACATAAGGGCTTGGATATTACAGAGATGACTCTTCTTAGAATACTTAAAAAGCCATCGAGTCCTCCTCCACCGTCGACGCGTCGAAGCTTCTGGTCACGGCCAGCGTGCTCATCGTCGGGGACACGACCACTTGGGATGACCACACCGAAGAACGCCGAGCTACAGCCGCAAAATGTCCTCCATCTTGGCATCTTGGCCCGGAGGTTGTACTGGAAGAGACGCCGGCATCTTGCCTACTGCGCACTCAAGGGATTGCCACCCTTCGTCAAGAAGATTCGGTGGCAAGTCGGCCGTTGCTGAGAATGAATCCGCCGAGAGAAAGCTCGCTAGGTTGAAGATAGCAGCCAGGGGAGATCGAGAAGCAGATCCGAGTTCGCCTTGTCTTCAGTCTCCATTAGCAGCACCGAGTGGCCAGTAGAGAGAGGGGACAGAGGAACGCCATGGATCCAACCTGCCGAATAAAGGTAAGGAAAGATTATTTGCTAAGCGCCAGAGGAGATTCACCATCCTTGCCAGCCACCAGGCCACCGGAGTAGGGAGAGGCAGATCCAGACCCCGCAGACGCTTGCATCCACGTGATAACACTCGCAAGAAAGGGAAATATGTTGGAAAGAAACCTATCTACGGACGAGCACCCCCCTACTCCAATTCGACTAGTGGCGTCGGCGAAGGGAACAAGAGGGAGGGCCCCGCAGTCTACGCCGACGTCTTGGGAAGTCAAAGGAGAGCGATGGGGGAGAAGAGTCTGTCCCTTCCGAGGAGCCCTAATAGGCCGAGCCACCATGCAAATATTCGAGCGGGGCGTTATGAGTGATTGTTGTATACATATTTGATATATAGAAAATATTTTTCAAATGCATATTTTGAATAGTTTCTAAATTGTATAATTCATTTTTTCAAATCTTGAAAAACATTCTTTTGACATATATTTTTTAAAAAATCATGTATATATTTTTTGAACACATGGTCATTTTTTAATGTCATACTCACTCCGTTCAAAATTACTTGTTGCTTAAATAGATATATCTAGCACTAAGAAAATACTAGAAACATCCATTTGAGCAACAAGTAATTCCGATAGGGGGAAGTAGTTTTTTTATTAATACAATACATTTTCTATTCATATTCAATTTAAAAGGTCATAAAAATTAAAGTGTAAGAATATATTTTTAAATGATATAAACATTTTCTTAAGTTTGCACAAACATATATTTACATTGTAATTGTATAAACTTTTTTATTAAAATATTATGAACATTTTTTAGAACACATAAAGTTTTTAGTTGTCATATTTTTTTGAATGTTATCAATATTTTTTAAAGTTACACAACACTCATTTACATTGCATGAATATATTTTAAATTTGCAACGAAAACTGTCAAAAACTAAGCGAATTTATTTTTAATATACATGCATTTAAAATATTTAAAATTTAAACTAAACTTTAAGGAAAATGAAAATAACAAAATTACACTAGCTAACGCACGCACTAACACAGTTAAACTAGCCCACTTCAGGCTCTCCCTAAGGCGAGGACACTTGTTGTCGCATGAGCGAACACGACAGCCATGCTCTTGGGAAGGTTTGTGAAGAAGCCTGAAGAGGATCAAGCCTGAGTTAACTTGGAATAGCCGAAACACCAAAAACCGCACTTCAAAAGATAAAACTTACCATGGAAGATGTCCAAGGCATGCTTCACCTCTAGCTCAGCACAAGCATGTTGTTGTTTGGCCTCCTTCAACATAAAAACATGTTTTTAGGTCCTCGTTCAGCTCTACTTTCTCCTATTTTAGCTTGTCGAATTCGAGGAATGCTTTGAAAGTTCTTCATGAACAAATAGAACTTAATCCCCAACCATATTTCTGACCTCCTTATCCTTTTTGAGAAGGACGATCACACATTGAAACTCTTCCTTAGAAAGACGAGCCTCAACCTAAGAAGCTTCAGTGCTCTTGGGCCGTCCGAACAAGGGCTTCCATCTCAAACACACGTTGTGTAAGAATATCTAAAATATGGATTACCTGGTTAACATGCTTTACATTCAGTATTTACTTTATCAATAATCTTGCTATGTCATGATAAATAATATTGCTCTAATAACTAATGCATGCTTGAATGCGATAGATTTCTTTGCTTGGTGTATATGTTACTTGGTTTGCTTTCTTGCAAGTACATTCAAACGTACTCACCTGACTTGTCCCTCTCTATTCACGTAGCCGGGGCTATAGGTTCATTTAAGGATCCGACTTCCGATAGGAGAAGCCGAAGCGTTTGCGAGCTAGATGAGTAACCCAGTCAGATCCCTGTGGATTGAAGCCGCTCCAAGTCTGTGTTGCCTTAGATAGTTTACATTCCGCTGCCCCCATCTCTCTAAAGGACCATATATATGGTTCAATCTATTGATTTAATCCACCATGGCTTAAGAATCCCTTTGTAGATGTGCATGTGTTCTTGATACATGTTGTAAGAGCGCCCACCAGAGTGATTCCTGGGCTTGGTGTGCGGGCGACGGTCATCTGTGTATAGAGGTATTCAGGAAAAGCGTCACAAGACATGGTATTAGAGCAGCCAGGTTGACTGTAGGCTACCCTAGCTAGACTTCATTGTCTGTTGCTCAACAGAAAGCCCAGATGGATTTCAGCCATCTTTGCGAAACCGGCACGGCTACTATTGATCAAAGGAAAACATCGTAGGATTCCCCCCCTCATCTAGACCCTGACTCTCATGGGCTTTTCCTCTGGTGTGAAATGTTCGCACTAGGCAATGACCCGTGAGCCCTTAACCCCCTAGGTAAACCCGATACCCTCACCCTACTTGCTAACCATGCCATTCTTTCCTCACATCCAGTTTCCTTTGTTAAACGTTAACTCTATCTTTTCTCAAACAAACTAAGCTTATTTGACTAAGCCACCTTGGGTATGGTCAATTGTTGAGTTTGATGTTTCCCCTAAGGAAGTAGTAGAAGCTGGACGCCAATTGCTACCAGGAGCATTGCGTGATTTTGCTTCTAAATCCTTAGATAGGCATCAAGTGCGCTAAGTTAGTGTTACTAGTGGACATGTGTTGATATCCCATAGAAGTCAAGCTTTGTTTGCTTCTTGGTATCTTACGCTCGTTTTTCTTTCTACTTTTGTCGGTTTCATTCTTTTGCTCTGACTCAGTCCATCCGCAAGAAGACCAGTAGTAAGCCAAATAGATTTAACCCATCCCCGACATCCGGCATGGGCACTTTTGATCAACAGGTGGCATAGTTGTATTTGACGCATCCCTAACCAGCAACCCAACCACCTAGCTACCCTTGGTTTGACCCCAACCTAACCTAGTTGTTGATATGTCCCAAACGTATCTATTATTTTTTATTGGTCCATGCTTCTTTTGCTGACATTGTTACATGTTTTGATGCAACTGCATACCATTTGCAACATATTTGGTACTAACCTATTAACCTAGTGCCCAGTGTCATTTTCTGTCTGTTTTTGTCCGTGCAATGTAGAAAATAGCTGAAAAATCAAAGTGTTCAGAAAATTCCAGAATTTTTTTCCAGAAATTCTATTGTCCGCTGACCATCTTTCACATAGCCATCTCTTGGCTAGCACCTCGTAGCCGTACCATGGGTAACATCTCAAGTTCCTCAGATCATCCGATGTCCGTTCATCTGTACCGCAAGTTTGACAAGCCTTACCTATGAGCACGATTAAGCCAAGACCAAGCCACTTGTTCATATAACTGATCCCGTACTTAGTTATGCAGACCATGGTAACCTCATCTCAATGTTTATGATTAGCATAACATTATATTGTTCATTTCTCCAGACTCGACACAGACCAAATAGTGTGACTTAGTACGAACTATCCATGACCGTGGATGCGGCTATTCGAATAGATTTTCACCCTGCAGAGGTTGCGCACTTTAGGCACACTATGGAGCCCTTACTTCATCTAGTACCTTGGTTCTCGTCCCACAGGGTGGACTAGGACTGCTCGAACAAGACTCCTCTACCGTATGACACTTTTACCGTATCACTTGACATACCATCCAGGTCATGTCCTTGGTTGCCCCCATGTCCTCCAGACACCTGACCATACCGTCCTGGTTGAGGACTTCACAATAAACATACCCGGGATCACAAGATTATCGCCGCCTACAGCCTACCTAATTAGGATAGCAGACGTGCATAACCTCCCCTCTTTCGTGATACCGATACAAGAGCATCCCGGTAGACTAAGCCAAGGCCTACCCATACAGGAAAATGTGTCTGCACCGGTAAGTTTCGTTCGGTGGCACTATGACTGGATCCAGTCGATGGAGGAGGTTGTTGTTATTAACTTCCATTTATTGACATTGCACCAATAATGATAATCCATGATGAAAGCAACTGTAAAGCATAACAGTAACAACATATCCCATACTACATCATATTTGAGTCATTAGTTCAGAAACATTAAAGATGAGCAACAAGTTTAACATAAGAGAGTTAATTAATTCATTATTGCGAGCATGCCAAGATCACAATTATAAACACACAGGAAAAACATAGAACAATGCTTTAGATCATATATCAGTTGGCTTGCTTGCTGATACGTCCCAAACGTATCTATAATTTCTGCTTGCTCCATGCATGTTTTGTGTGACTTTGCCATGTTTTGCTTGAACTTTCATACACTTTTGAGCATATTGGGACTAATCTATTAACCTAGTGCACCCAGCTGCCAGTTGCTGTTTTCTGTTGTTTTTGTATTTCAGGTTTTTCGGCCATTAAAAGTGTTCCAAAAAATCCGGAAAAATCAGATAAAAAATCAGCGACCCGGAAGCTTCCGGAATCACCAAGGTAGCGGAGGGGGGCCACCACCAGGAGACCAGGAGGGTCCCTGGCGCGGCCCCACCCTAGGCCGCGCCAGGAGGCCTCCTGGCTTCCTGGTGGGTCCCCTGGTGCCCCCCTTTGGCCCTATTTTTACCCCAGCGGAGGAAACCCTGATTCCGGACCCCTTTTCTCCAGAAGCAATTCTGATCTCCGCCGCCATCGCCATCAAGTTTCGGGGGGACAGAATTCCTGTGCCGGCACCCTGCCGGGACGGGGAAGTGCCCCCGGATTCATCTCCATCGACGTTGTTTCCTCCCTCCATGATGCGGGAGTAGTCCCTCCTTGGGGACGAGGTTTCTACCAGTAGCTATGTGTTCTTCTCTCTCTCCCATGATGTGATCTTCGTTGTGATCATAGGCTATGTTAATCTAGGGTGATCCCATGATATTTCCCCTTCCTCTATGTATTGGATTGATGTACTCAATTGATCTTATCTAGTATAATCCCCGAGACCAAGGTGACAGCGGTCTATTGGACATGGGTTAGAAGAATATTATCATGAGTGATTTCCTCTTTTGTGTGTTGATTGAAGATTGAGAGTCTCTTGGTGCTTGTCTTTGACTATCCTTGATATATGTTGTGGTGATTGTGGTACTCTCTTTGGATGGTCGCGGTGACATTGGGAAATCCATAGATTGAGAACTACGAACTTTGAGGTGTGCTTTTCTAGCCCTACATAATTCTCATCCTCTCTTGACCACAAAGGAATGACCTCCGAGTGCGTCTCCATTGCATGTTTTATGGGAAATATCATGTGATTAGACTATGTTAATGTTGTTGAGAGTTGCCACTAGTGAAAGTATGAAGCCTAGGCCTTGTTTCCACCATTGTTACACCGTTTGTGCTCACTTTTATCACATGTTTGCTTGCTGCACTTTTTATTACAGATTTATATTACCTTGCTTTGCCACACCTATCACTCGTATTTTACCATCTCTTCGCCGAACTAGTGCACCTATACAACTCCTAGTTGTATTAGGTGTGTTGGGGACACAAGAGACTTCTTGTATCTTAATTGCAAGGTTGCTTGAGAGAGACCATCTTCAACCTCTACTTCCCTAAGTTCGATAAACCTTAGGTCATCCACTTGAGGGAAATTGCTGCTGTCCTACAAACCTCTGCGCTTGGAGGCCCAACATAGTCTACAAGAATAGAAGCGTGCGTAGACATCACTTGCCTGGGGGTCGGAGAATGCATCGGGCACACGTGTTATGGACTCGCGGAAAGATTCGCCGGAATAACACCTCTCCAAAAAGGGCTAAAAATAGCGGAAGGAAAAAATAGTCATTTTCATAATGTTTCAACATCATGAAAATAATACCATCAGAACGGGCTCGACAAAAGGGGAAAGTGGGATTTGTAACCACCTCGATCAGAGTTACGGTCGTTCGTTCGTTAGGCAGAGAATAAACAGAACTAGCCATTTCTAATCTTAACAGGTGAACGTCCCCAATATTACCATTTTAGCGTCACCGGGGTTTGGAAGGCGTATTCCACTCCGACGCAGCAGCAGAATGCACTTTGTCCATGAGTAAAGCGTAATCACTAAAATAAAATTTCACTTAAGCCTACGGGCCCGAGGCCTTAGCCGCTTATAGGTGGGGCCCGACCCATCTCCTCTCTCCTATCATGTTCTTCTTCCTTCAGCCAGGGAACGACTTATAGAAGGCCGTGGCCGACGCCATTACAATCGAGTGCCGAGGCGGGAGGGCTCGTTGTGACGCCCCCGATTTACGATCATGTACTAAACATACACGCAAGGTACATGATCAAGATCAGGGTGTCACGGTAAGAATATCACAGCACAACACTAGACACAAATATGATAAATCTTTAAGTTACAAGCCAGGGATCACGAGGATCCGAATACATAAGTCATACAAGTCATAATATCTGAGTACAGACATAGTTAGTCAAGTTTATCCTTACGAAGGCTAGCATAAATACAGTATAGATCAAAAAGGCGAAACCTCCTGCTTGGGAACCTCCGAACTACTCCTGGTCCTCGGGGAAGTCCACGTTGTAGTAGGCACCTCCGGGGTACTCCTGCTCCTGGGCTCCAATGTCTGATTGCAGCAACCATGTATATAGAAAACAAAGGGGGTAGAAAAAGCAAGGGTGAGTATCTGGCATACTCAGCGAGACTTAAACCCAGGCATTCTAAGCAGTTATGCATTTGCATCAAAATGGAAGAAGAGGCTATATAGTGTACTGCAAGACAACAATACCAGGGTAAGGGGGAAGAAGCCACGCCTATTGAAGACTAGCATCTTCAAGTGATCTTGCAGCAGTAGAAGAGAATAGCCAACAATTTACAGGGTTGCATTAATAATGATATGTATAGTAGTAATAACATTAAGTCCCAAAATCCCTTCTCGACAACCCTACGAGAAAGCAATCTCGGGAACAATAGTAATAGTTCATATAATATCCATAATAGTTCAAGTTGTAGTTGCGGATACAGATACAACACAGAGCGTCCTGTTACCGTGGACATGACTATTCGAATAGATTTCATCCCTGCAGGGGCTGCACTACTGTTACCCTACACATTCGAACCCCCGGGTCTCGTACACCTTATTCAGGCATGTACGACCAAGGAAATCCGACACGACGTAGACCATTCTAGGATCAACAGAGAGGCCAGCACGCCGGTCTAAATCCTAAGTAGGCAGGTGATACAGAGTGGAAACTCTCCTCGTTGGTTACCCAAAGTGGAATGTGAGATGCAGTGTAGCAGCAAGTTTCCCTTAGCAAAGATGCCAAGGTTGAGTATCGAACCAGTAGGACTCCAAGAGATACAAGTAGGTGTCACGGCGCTTGACGTGGACCTGCACACAGATACAAATAACTTTGCTCCCAACGAGTACAGAGGAGTTGTCAATTCCTCCGGCCTTGCTGTTTACAAAGGATCAACGCAAGAGATAAAAGTGGAACTGAAAGTAAAGACTGAAAGTAAACTAAGGGTGTAAACAATAATGTGAATATGGACCGGGGTCCCGTGATTTTCACTAGTGACGTCTCTCTCCCAAAAGACGATAGAAGTGCTAGCGAGGTAAACAAATCACAGCTGGGCAATTGACAGAATAATGAAGGCACCGCAATGCTAACTATGCTGCAAAGAAAGGAAGGGCTCAAAAGGAATGGGCAGTACGCCAAGGTAAGTAGACCGAAATCCAACAGCATCTACTACGAATCATCCACCTTGAGATATCTATCTAGAACATCTCGCTGGTATTAAGTTGCGAATCCCACCCAAAGTGTAAACTCAAAGCAACAGACAACTGTATTAAAAGAACTTTGCGTAAAGTAAACAATCCTTCCACCCGCGGGTACAAGCACCATTGTTTTATCCTTGGTGGCAACAACACATCCCCTAGTCTCATGTTTCTGTCACTCAAGCTAGACATCAGGGGGCTGAACCCACAATCAAGCATAACGCTCCCTCTTGGAGTTGCAAGCAAACTACTTGGCCAAAGCAAAATACTGCAACGGAGAACATGCAAGAATTTACTCAAGAACAAAATATAAAAGAGAAGAACCAAATATATTACTCATCACAATCTGAACATAGTCTCATAATCCATCAGATCCCAATAAACTCAGCATAGCAACAACAGAAATTAAAAAAGTGCCTCGATCATGTGAGGCAGCTCACGAGGTCTCGAAAGTGGAAGCACAAAGAGGGGAGAGGTACATCACATAGCTACTGGTCACGGACCCATGGTACAAGGGGGACTACTCACGACACATCCGGGAGGCGTCCATGACTATGGATGGTCTCCCGGAGGGGGTTCCTCCTCCCGGCAGGGTGTCGGGGCAGCTTCTCCAGGCAGCGCCGATCTTGAAACGGCAGCGGCGGCGGTACAAAGGCGAGTTCGCGGAAAATAGATCGATATTAGGGGTTTCCATCCCGAGGGCTAAATATAGGAGGATGGGGGTGTCGAGGGGACCCACCAGGCAGCCAGGAGGCCTCTTGGCGCGGCCTAGGGTGGGGCCGTGCCAGGGACCCTCCTGGTCTCCTAGTGGTGGCCCCCCTTCGCTACCTTGGTGATTCCAGAAGCTTTCGGGTCGCTGATTTTTTATCTGATTTTTCCGGATTTTTTGGAGCACTTTTAATGGTCGTAAAACCTGAAATACAAAAACAACAGGAAAAAACAACTGGCAGCTGGGTGCACTGGGTTAATAGATTAGTCTAAATTTGCTCAAAAGTGTATGAAAGTTCAAGCAAAACATGGCAAAGTCACACAAACCATTCATGGAGCAAGCAGAAATTATAGATACGTTTGGGACCTATCAACATCCCCAAGCTTAATTCCTTCTCGTCCTCGAGTAGGTAAATGATAACAAGCATAATTTCTGTGGTGACATGCCACACAACCATATAAGGACTTTTAAGTAAAGAAATTAAAGCATGCAATTCAATTCAAGTCTTAACAAGCAAGAGTCTATATTAGCATTGACACAAGCAACAAAAGAACAAAAGGTGCAAGAGCTCTCGCTGTCCGTGACTCAAATTTCTCCAGATGGTGTTTGCGTGCAAGCAGCGGACTGGGAAAAAGAGAGAAAAAAGGTTGTTGAGAATAACTATTTACTAAAGTTTCACACTTGGTCTCCTTTGGATTCTTATCTTGACTCGTCCCTACACCATTAGCCAGGTACAAGTCAAACTGATCCACTCCCTTTCGATATTTTGAGCACTCATGCAATGGATGAGCGTGAGAAAGAAAGTTGACACCTAAAAGGCGAAACAGAAAGAAGGTGGAGGAGGAAGACAAAAAGGTGTGAAAGACTCACATCAATGAGGAAAATCATAGGCGAGAGAAGGCCATATGATAGATATGATGTGAGGAGTAGGGATTATTACCATGCAACAGATGCACATGTGAGCTAAAAGCTCTCCAAGGGAACTAGTGGGGGTGCCTCTAACTTGCTTTCTCAAGAAGACCTAGAGCTCGTTTGAGGAGGCTCATCATTGGAATATACAAGCCAAGTTCTATAGTGTGAAGGTCCCCACATAGCTATATGCATGATGATGATATCTATGGAGTACAAGGGATAGAGGATGAAGTACTAGTGTGGATCTCTCAAAAGGAATAGTAGTGTGCCCCCTTCTCTCTTTTTATTTTTGTTTTTCTCCTTTTTCTATTTTTTTGTATTTTTTGGTGGCCTCAATGGCTCTTTCTATTTAACTGTCATTTGTCCTCTTTGGGATATTTTGATTTTGTCCTCTTTGGGATCTTTTCCTCACTTTAGGGGAAACACTCTATGTTTTACAAGAATATAGAAGATCTTTCACACTTTACAAAAGTACTCACATAAAGAAGATATAACTATCATGATGCAAATGTATGCCTCTGCCAGGATAGCAGGATATGCAATGATACTAGCGCGTCATGTAGCAATGATTAGGGCAAGGCCCAACTAGCATGCGGCTCATCGATCAAGAAAGTAGCATGTATGACATGAGGATCAAGTCATGAGAAGGTGGATGTTGCATGTCAATGTATCTCGGAAAGGCTATGGAAATGCCTTGTAGGTAGGTATGGTGGCCGTTTTGAGGAAAGATATAAGGAGGCTTATGATGACAGAGCGTATCGTGCCAAGGGTTTGGATGCACCGGCGAAGTATGCGCCAACTCTCAAGGTGAGAAAGGGCAATGCACGGTACCGAAGAGGCTAAAAAAGTATAGGTGGGTGGAAGTGTCAACTTTCGAATACTCACATTAGTCCGAAGAACTCATGCACTTATTATCGGTAACTCTCAGTCTAATCAGGAGGTTCACAAAGAGACAAGTACCCCAAGGAGGAGTGTATGGGGGTTTGGTTATCCTTGCGCATCCTCGACTCATGGTACGTGAGTGTACTCTAATTTTCGAACCCTCCAGAGGTTAGTGATCCATCTAGTAGCTAGAGTTCTCAACAGGGGTTTTTGGTTTTCGAAAATCACACGGATTGCCCAAAATACGACATCTATCACTAATAGGCTCGAGCTCTTGACACCAAAAGTTCAAACATTACTCTAGTCAATACCTCAAAACTATTGCAAGTTACTACTACAAAGAGAACAACAACTTTAACTACCTACTTTCTAGTCAAGACACAAAACTCAGTGCAACAGGCAAACTCTCTAACAAGATAAAACATGCAACCTATAGAAAGTTCAACCTAAAACAAAAGAAAACCTCTAGAAAAACTAAAGCACTACAACTAAACAGAGCAACAGCTAAGAAAAGTAAAAGAACAACTCACAGTTAAAAGAATAAGCATGCAAATCTTATGAGGAGTTCTAGTTCAAGCGGAGCATGTAACTTTTACCACACAAAAGAGTAAGCTGGGGTCTAACTTGTTACTACAGCAAATAAAGCAAAAACAAACCTAGAAAAGTAAAGAGCGAGACGCTCCAAGCATAGCACACAACGCATCAAGTGATAAAAATATAGTGCAACGAGGGACGAACTGATAATTGTTGATGAAGAAGGGGATGCACGGGGGCATCCCCAAGCTTATACGCTTGAGTCTCCTTTAATATTTATTGGGGGTGCACATGGGCATCCCCAAGCTTGAGCGCTTGACACTCCAAGATCTTCTTTCATCATCTTCCATCGCGCACTTGAAAACTCCCTTCATACATAACTCATTGTAACTGATTAGAGAGGTTAGTGCCCTACTAAAATAATTTTTTCTGTACTGGAAATAAATATAATCTTGAAGATATACTGTTTTTAAAGAGTGCCAAAAGGTTTTTTCAAATAAAAAGCAAGCTTAAGGTTTGCAAAACGAAGAAAAGCAAAACAGGACAGAACCTGTGAAAAACAGACCAGCAGGTAGAAACGAATATTTTAGGGATACTTATGCAACTCAAATTAAAAAACTCAGAACATACGAAAGTTTAGTAATTGTATAGAGCATGCTGTGTAAAAAATTCAGCTCAAAAATATGAACTGGGATTTTTCTCTGATTTTTCTAGTCACGAGGACATAATCTGTTTTCTGGACAGCATGTCACAACTTTCACTTCCCTTGTCGTATGAGGCTATAAAAGGCACAAAGCTTGAAAAGTAAAGATATAATGATGTTTCTACAGTAGTAACAATCATCAAGACCACTAAGAACAGAAGAAAAGGAAAAAGAAAAACCTAAATTCGTTGCGGGCTGCCTCCCGAAAGCGCTTCTTTAGAGCCATTAGCTAGGCTTAAAGCAGAAGATCAAGTCTTTTCAAGAGAATAACTAGCCCGTGTGACGGACTCAAAAGGCAACTTAATATTTTTCCTAGGGAAATGTTCCATCCCTTTCTTGAGAGGGAATTGGAATTTGATATTCCCCTCTTTCATGTCAATAACAACCCCAACTGTGCGAAGAAAAGGACGTCCCAAAATAATTGGACAATTGGCCTCACACCTAATGTCCATAATAGTGAAATCCACGGGATCATAATTGTCATTGACAATGATAAGAACATCTTCGATCTTCCCCAAAGGCTTCTTTACGGAAGAATCAACAAGACGAACACCAAAAGAACAGAGATCAAAAGGTTTCAATTCAAGCATATCATACATTCTTTTGGGCATAACAGAGGTACTTGCTCCAACATCAGAAAGAGCATAACAAGAGAAGTTATTCAATTTGTTTTTTATCATAGGATACCAACCATCTTATAGCTTCCTAGGTATGGAGGCTTCTAGTCTAAGCTTCTCCTCCCTAACTTGGACTAGAGCATTGGTGATATGCTCTGTGAAGGCAAGATTAAGTGTGCTAGTGTGGGGGTCTCTAGACATCTTGTGTAGGAAACCAATAACTTCAGGTAAAGTGAAGTTGTAAAAGTCTAGGTCACTACTATCTATCAAGGAGGTAGTGATATCATTTAGGCTCACTTGTTTGAAAGCCTCTATGTTCATAGAGGTTTCTTCATCTATGGTTGAGGTGGTAGCATCACCATTGGTAGGTCCAGTGGGACTAGGGGTGTGATGGGTGCTAACAGTTTGGACATCCTCAACTACTTGGATAGTGGCTACCGTGTGGTAGGTAGGAAGGCTCTTAATTCTCTCTTCTTCCTTGGGAATGACTTCTGGTTTGGCTGCCATCTGGTTTATCAAGTTAGATTGGGTGTGAGACATGTTTGAAACATAGGTCTCAATGGCAGTGAGTCTAGTTTGGAGGCTGGAAATGTCATTATTCAGGCTCTCAAGTTTTTTGCTAATGTTTTGCAGGATAGAGGAGTGCTCATCTAACTGTCTGGAAAATGCCTTGTTTTGTTCAAACTGTGTGTGCATATAGCTTTTGGTGCCTTTTTCTATTTCTACAAGTCTCTCATAGCTGGGTAGGTCTCTTTCCCTATAATTCTGGCTGTAGGAGTTGCTATTACCGTTCCCATAGTTGTTGGATGGGAAAGGCCTAGGATTGTTGCTACCAAAATTACTCCTATAAGCATTATTGTTGAAGTTGTTTCTAGAGACAAAGTTCACATCTACTTGCTCTTGAGCAACCAAAGAATTTAAAGGAACATCATGAGGATCAATAGGATCTTGCTTGGTAAGTAGAGACATGATAAGGTCAACCTTTTCATTTAGAGAGGAGATCTCCTCGACGGAATTTACCTTCTTACCAGTTGGAGATCTTTCGGTGTGCCACTGAGAGTAGTTCATCATCATCTCATCAAGTAGCTTTGTGGCAGCACCAAGTGTGGTTGACATAAAAGTTCCTCCCCTGGCCGAATCTAACAGGTTCCGCGAGGTAAAGTTTAAGCCTGCACAAAAAGTCTGGATAACCATCCAAGTAGTCAGTCCATGTGTGGGGCAGTTCTTGACAAGCGTCTTCATACGTTCCCATGCCTGGGCAACGTGTTCATTATCCAATTGCCTGAAATTCATAATGTTACTCCTCAATTGAATAATTTTAGCAGGGGGGTAGTACTTCCCTATAAAAGCATCTTTGCATTTACTCCAATAATCGATACTATTCTTGGGTAAGGATTGCAGCCACTCCTTGGCTCTTCCTCTCAAAGAGAAAGGAAAAATCTTCAGCTAGACGATGTCTCCATCCACTTCCTTGTACTTTTGCATATCACAGAGCTCGATAAAATTGTTTAAGTGCACGGCAGCGTCCTCTCCAGCACCTGAGAATTGATCTTTCATAACAAAATTAAGCAGAGCACGTTTAATTTCATAAGAAGGTGCTGAAGTGGTAGGTGGAGCAATAGGAGTGCAGATAAAGTCACTGTTGTTGTGACTAGTGAAGTCGCACAACTTGGTGTTTTTATTGGAACCCATAGTAGAAGTAGGTATTTTTGATAAGGGACACAAAAGTAGAAACTGAAAGGTAAACTAACAAGACTAAAAATCAAGGATAAAAGATAGTGTGCAACTCTCCTATCTTGTTGACTGGAGTCCCCGGCAACGGCGCCAGAAATTCGCTTGATACAGAGTGGCAACTCTCCTCGTTGGTTACCCCAAGTGGAAGGCGAGATGAAGTGTAGCAGCAAGTTTCCCTTAGCAAAGATGCTAAGGTTGAGTATCGAACCAGTAGGACTCCAAGAGATACAAGTAGGTGTCACGGCGCTTGACGTGGACCTGCACACACATACAAATAACTTTGCCCCCAACGAGTACAGAGGAGTTGTCAATTCCTCCGGCCTTGCTGTTTACAAAGGATCAACGCAAGAGATAAAAGTGGAATTGAAAGTAAAGACTGAAAGTAAACTAAGGGTGTAAACAATAATGTGAAGATGGACCGGGGTCCCATGATTTTCACTAGTGATGTCTCTCTCCCAAAAGACGATAAAATTGCTAGCGAGCTAAACAAATCACAGCTGGTCAATTGACAGAATTATGAAGGCACCGCAATGCTAACTATGCTGCAAAGAAAGGAAGGGCTCAAAAGCAATGGGAAGTACGCCAAGGTAAGTAGACCGAAATTCAACTGCATCTACTACGAATCATCCACCTTGAGATATCTATCCAGAACATCTCGCTGGTATTAAGTTGTGAATCCCACCCAAAGTGTAAACTCAAAGCAACAGACAACTGCATTAAAAGAACTTTGCGTAAAGTAAACAATCCTTGCACCCGCGGGTACAAGCACCGTTGTTTTATCCCTGGTGGCAACAACACTTCCCCTAGTATCATGTTTCTGTCACTCAAGCTAAACATCAGAGGCTGAACCCACAATCAAGCATAACACTCCCTCTTGGAGTTGCAAGAAAACTACTTGGCCAAAGCAAAATACTGCAACGGAGAACATGCAAGAATTTACTCAAGAACAAAATATAAAAGAGAAGAACCAAATATATTACTCATCACAATCTGAACATAGTATCATAATCCATCAGATCCCAACAAACTCAGCATAGCAACAGCAGAAATTACAAAAGTGCCTCGATCATGTGAGGCATCTCACGAGGTCTCGAAAGTGGAAGCACAAAGAGGGGAGAGGTACATCACATAGCTACTGGTCACGGACCCATGGTCCAAGGGGGACTACCCACGGCACATCCGGGAGGCGTCCATGGCTATGGATGGTCTCCCGGAGGGGGTTCCTCCTCCCGGCAGGGTGCCGGGGCAGCTTCTCCAGGAAGCCCCAATCTTGAAACGGCGGCGGCGGCGGTACAGAGGCGAGTTCACGGAAAAGAGATCGATATTAGGGGTTTCCACCCCGAGGGCTAAATATAGGCGGAAGGGGGTGTCGAGGGGACCCACCAGGCAGCCAGGAGGCCTCCTGGCGCGGCCTAGGGTGGGGCCGCGCCAGGGACCCTCCTGGTCTCCTGGTGGTGGCCCCCTCCGCTACCTTGGTGATTCCGGAAGCTTCCGGGTCGCTGATTTTTTATCTGTTTTTTCTGGATTTTTTGGAGCACTTTTAATGGCCGGAAAACCTGAAATACAAAAACAGCAGAAAACAACAACTGGCAGCTGGGTGCACTGGGTTAATAGATTAGTCCAAATATGCTCAAAAGTGTATGAAAGTTCAAGAAAAACATGGCAAAGTCACACAAAACATGCATGGTGCAAGCAAAAATTATAGATACGTTTGGGACGTATCAGCAGGGACTTTGGGCCTTTGCCCTTTGTACTCCTGCACGTTGCGAGGCTGGCTGGTGAAGCAGACTCACCTGTGTCAACAAGAGCATATGAGGCTCGTCCAATCCCGGCGCAGGCCGCAAAGGTAGTGACGTATGAAGAGCTTTCGAATGATAGCATACGACGCTGATGATACCACACTCATTATCCCACGTGGAGGTAGCGCGTATAAGCCAGTGGCCATCCCAGATCACTGAAACCGATCCATTAAGCGCATTATTAATATCTCGCTGAGACAACCGTTATCGTTGCTCCGACTGGGTAACACAAAGGACAACAAACAAGAGCTAGGTCCACATCTCTCTCTAGAAAGTATCCGCCTGCCCTGTCGTCCCGTCAAATCTCACGGGTACCCTTAGGGGTAATTCCGTCTACTTACCTTATCTCGCAAGCAACCTGGGAGTCGCCCGACTTTCGTGGTTCAGGGGGGTAACTCTCGTCGACTACGATCAGGGTCCAGGAACTCCGCACACCGGAAGTACCCGACTGCCCTATCGTCCCGTCGCAATACCTCTCGCGAGCACCGTTGGGTCACCCGACTACTTACATTTAAGGACAACCATGGTTCAGGACCCTAGTGGCTGCACTGCAGAGTCACAAAATAGTGGAGCATGAGGATTACTCCTCGATATCTCACATTTGATGCGGCTCGGTAGAGTCTAGCCGTGGTAGGGGCCTTTAGCGGTGTCCGCTCGATACCATTGAAGTTGCAGTAAAATAAATTGTATCCGCGTTCACTCCCTAGAGTGATCGCGACCCGATTACTAATTCTAGCAGACTAACAAGGCGCAAGGCCAACTGCTGAGTGTTATATATTTATGGTAGGCAGCATAGGATATGCAAGTATCAAAAGCAGGTGACAATGACAGGCTATGCAATTGAATAGGAATGTAACGTAGCAGCAACATTGCTTAGTGCAAAGATAAATATAGACAGATATGCGATATATGGGAGAGGGGAAGGTTCATTGCTTTCTTGGAAGCTCGGTAGCAAGAGGTTGGTCGTTGACGTAGTAGTCGTACTCATCAACGGTGTCGTCGGCGGCGGTCTCGAGATCTACCGGAGGATAAGGGGAGAAGAAACAGTAAATATAAAGTAATCATATGCAAACAGATACATGGCATGACAGATGCAATGTTGACGGTGTTCTAATGCAATGTTAGAAGCTTTGCTCGGAGCGGGAATTTATCCGGGGATGAAATACCGGCTCCGGGTGATTATCGGCAAACGACCCGGAGGGGGGAGGTCTCGTGTTCGGTATGTTAGAGGGGCTGGTGGTTGTACGTACAACGTCTTCTTATTCGTTGTATTTTTCTGACCAACTTTCATGTATAAAGTTTTTCCATCTGACTTACGGTTTAAAAAGATATTAATTTTCAAACTTTTATTCAATCTAAAAGAATTCCTGGATTTCTTTTATTATTAAATTATAAAATTATCCAAAACAATAGGTTTTACCTAGTCAACTGACACCTGGGGCCCACATGTCATAGGCAGAGGCTTTGACTGGTCAAACTGACCAGTGAGACCCATATGTCACACACTGTTTGTTTTATAATTATTTTTATTTAATCTAATTACCAGTGGGACCCAACTGCCAGTGAGACATGTTTATTCTAATAGTTTAATTAACCCAGAGGGCTATTTAGAGGCTGGGACCCACATGTCATACACCCAATAGTTATCTCTGTTTTATATTTAACAGAGGGGATTAGTAGGAAGGTGGGGCCCGCTATCAGTGGCACATCTGGCCACTAATCATTTTTCTGATGGGGAGGGCCACCGGGCAGTGGCACAGAGGTCTCGCCGGCGACGAGCAGCATGGCCGACAACGGCGGTTTGCACGATTCCAGCGACGGTTTGCAACGAGGTTGGGCTCGTTCGAACGGCAACACCAAGCCGCGCCAAATGGTAGGCTTGGCTGGGGGTTGGGGTGACCGGATACGTCGCCAAGGTCGACGGGGGCGATGGCCGACATACGGGACAAGTGGCAATCGGCGAAACGAGGAGAAATCGAGTGGTTCAAACAGACAAATCTAACCCATGGCTCCTAATGAGAGCGCTGGTGCAGTTGGCACGGCCAAAGCGGCACTGGAGCACGACTATGGCCACCACGGCAGTGACCAGAGCATGTACAAAATGGGAAACATCTACGGGCTTATCGGGCGGCTACGAATGCTTAGCGGTGGTCGATGAGCCCAGGAAGAGGGCATAGGGGTTGGCAGCTTGCTCGGAGGAGGCTCAAGGCAGCGGCAATTGCTTGTCGGGGCCAGTGTTACGCGAGAGATGATAATGGCTTCTCGCCCTTTGTTGGTTACCCCAAGTGGAAGGTGAGATGCAACGTAGCGGCAAGTTTCCCTTGGTGAAGATACCAAGGTTTGAGATCGACCAGTAGGACTCCAAGGTCGAAAAGTAGGTGGTAAAGTGAACAATGGAGCCGTTCACAATCTAAGATTGCTTACTTCACCTGGACCTGCACACACAACAAGTAACTTTGCTCCCGACGAAGTTCAGAGAGGTTGTCAATCTCTCCGGCCTTGTTGTTTACAAAGGATCAAACGCAAGGGATAAAGGATAATAGTGACTGCAACTGGAAATTAAAAGCAATAAGTAAATTGCGGGTGTAAACAGTGATGAAAATATGGACCGGGGTCCCATGATGTTCACTAGTGATGTCTCTCTCCCATAATACGATAAAACTGCTATGCGAGTGATACATCCAAAACGTATCTATAATTTCTGCTTGCTCCATGCCTCTTTTGTGTGATATTCTATGATATTGATGAACTTCCATACACTTTTGATCATGTTTGGACTAACCTATTAACTCAGTGCACCCCAGTGCCAGTTCTTGTTTTTTGCTGTTTTTCTATTTCAGGTTTCCCCCATATTAAAAGTGCTCCAAAAATTCGGGAAAAATACAATAAAAAATCAGCGCAGAAGAAGCTTCGGAAATCACCGAGGGGGGGGGGGGGGCAGAGGGGACCCACCAGGGCCCCAGGCGCCCTCCCGGCGCGCCCTAAGGTGGGGCCTCGCCAGGGGGCCGCCTGGACCCCTGGTGGCCCCCTGGCTGCCCCCCTTCGCCTATATATATCCCTCGTGACGTGAAACCCCCGTGACGGGAACCCTTTTTCGCGATCTCTCCTCTGTTCCGCCGCCGCCGCGCTTCCAAGACCGGGAGCACCAGAAGACCTCTTCCCAGCACCCTGCCGGAGGGAGGAATCACCTCTGGGAGCTTCTCCACCACCATGGATGCTTCCCGGATGAACCATGAGTAGTCCACCTTGGACCATGGGTCTATGATCAGTAGCTATGTGATGTTCTCCTCCCCTCTTTGTTATTCATGGATTAGACCTCGTGAGCTGCCCTACATGATCGAGGCACATATGTAATCTTTCTGCTGTTGCTATGCTGAGTTTGCTGGGATCCGATGGATTATGAGACTATGTTCAGATTGTGTTTGAGTAATATATTTGATTCTCCTCTTTTATATTTATTTTCTAGCGTAATTCTTGCATGTTCTCCGTTGCTGTTTATTGCTTTGGCCAAGTAGTAGGTAGTGACTCCAAGAGGGAGCGTTATGCATGATTGTGGGTTCATGCCCCCTGATGACTAGCTTGAGTGACAGAAACATGAGTCTAGGGGATGTGCTGTTGCCACAAGGGGGAAACAACGGTGCTTGTACTTGAGGGTGCAAGGATTGTTTACTTTACGCAAAGTTCTTTAATGCAGTTGTCTGTTGCTTTGAGTTTACACTTTGGGTGGGATTCACAACTTAATACCAGCGAGATGTTCTGAATAGATATCTCAAGGTGGATGATTAGTAGGTAGATGCAGATGGATTTTGGTCTACATGTCTTGGCGTACTGCCCATGCTTTTGAGCCTCTTCCTTTCTTTATAGCATAGTTAGCATTGGTTTGCGCACATAATCATGTCAATTCCCCAGCTGTAATTTGTTTACCTCGCATGGCTATTTTATCGTCTTTTGGGAGAGAGACATCACTAGTGAACATCATAGGACCCCGGTCCATATTTCCAATACTGTTTACACCCGCTATCAATTTACTGCTTTACTTTTCCGTTGCTATCACTAACATTATTATCCCGTGCGTTTTATCCTTTGTAAACAACAAGGCCGGAGGAATTGACAACTCCTCTGTACTCGTTGGGAAGCAAAGTTATTTGCTGTGTGTGGAGGTCCAGGAGAAGCAAGTGATTATAAAAAACGGCGCATCACTTGCCGAACCACCTACTTGTCGATCTTGGAGTCCTATTGGTTCGACATTCAACCTTAGCATCTTCGCTAAGGGAAATTGCTGCTATCTACATTTCAACCTTCCACTTTGGGTAACCAACGAGGGCGCGTTAATTCATACCATCAAGAGCAATTTCTGGCACCGTTGCCGGGGACTCCACTCTTCAAGATATGGGAGTTGCACACTATCTTTTATCTTTGCTTTTTGGTCTTGTTAGTTTACCTTTCAGTTTTTGCTTTAGTTCTCTTTATCAAAAATCAAAAAAATAGTTACCTTGCTAGTAGTTATCATTATGTCTGGTCCTTTTGCCTTTGGTGAAGCAGAAGTGCTCACCTTTAAACAAAGAGTTGGTGAAAGTCTGAAAGATGCGTGGTATAGAATTAATGACTCTCAAAAAGAGCCACCAAGAAGCAATCCACTACTATCCTGCTTAGAAACTTTTATGTTGGAATTACTTCTTGGAATAGGTTTATTCTAGATACTGCTAGCAATGGGAATTTCCTAGAAGTCCCAGTTTGGGAAGCTCTTAGTGTTATGGAAAATCTTGTTGGAAATCTCCCTGTTGCTAGCATTCAAGAGGACATTACCCTAGCTCACATTATGAAAAAACTTGAAAAGATAGAGCTAGAGATGCAAGGAATCAATAAGATAAGTGAGTTGGATCGTAAGATGCAAGGGAATTTGAATAGACTCGATAGCTCCATGCATAAATTTTTCAAAACCTTGGAGACCATCAAATCCCATGACTTGGACCCTTCTAGGATTGATAAGATTGAGGAAATCATTGACACTCTAGGAACTACTTTTTCCTCAATCAAAACCAAAAAGATGGAAACTCCGGCAAAGAAGGAACCTAGGTTCGTTTACGTTCCAAAGGCTCCTCGTTTCAAAAATAATCTATCTATTGCCAAAGGGGTTGAAACTGTGAAGACTTTGGAAGAGATACCTCTCTTTAATAGAATAAATGAGTCTCCAATTGATCTTCCACCTTTTGCTTTTATTCCTAGAAGTATCTTTATTAGGCCTTTATTTGAAAGACCTCTTAAGAGTAGTCGTACTATTGAAAAAGCTTTTTGATGATCTTGATGATGGTTCAATGGATACAACTTGATCTATTGCATTAATCCTAGCTAATGGCTTTAAAGAAGCGCTTTCGGGAGGCAGCCCGCAACGAATTTAGGATTTCATTTTTGTTTTTCTTCGGTTTTTAGTGGTCTTGATGATAGTTACTACTATAGAAACATCATTGTATCTTTACTTTTCAAGCTTTGTGCCAATTATAGCCTCATATGACAAGGGAAGTGAAAGTTGTGACATGCTGTCCAGAAAACAGATTCTGTCCTCGTGACGGGAAAAATCATAGAAAAATCCCATTTCATCTTTTTGAGCTGATTTTTTACACAGCGTGATCTATGCAATTATGGAACTTTCGTATGTTCTGAGTTTTTTTATTTGAGTTGCAGAAGTATCTCTAAAAATTCTTTTCTACCTGCTGGTCTATTTTTCACAGATTCTGTCCTGTTTTGCCTCTTCTTCATTTTGCAAACCTTAAGCTTGCTTTTTCTTTGTAAAAACTTTTTGACAATCTTGAGAAACAGTTGATCTTCAAGAATATCCTTATTTCTAGTAGAGGAAAAATTATTTTATTATGGGTACTAACCTCGCTAATCAGATTATGATGAGTTATGCATGCACGGAGTTTTCAAGTGTGCGAGGGAAGATGATGAAAGCAGATTCAGGAGTGTCAAGCGCTCAAAATTGGGGATGCCCCCATGCATCCCCAAGAAATATTCAAGGAGGCTCAAGCGTCTAAGCTTGGGGATGCCCCCGTGCATCCCCTTCTTCATCAACAATTATCAGTTCGTCTCTCGTCTCACTATATTTTTAGCACTTCATGCGTTATGTGCTATGCTTGGAGCGTCTCGCTCTTAGGTTTTATTTAGCTTTGCTTGCTGTTCATAACAAGTTAGAACCCATCTTTCTTTGTGTGGGAGAGAAACATGCTCCACTTTCAAAATCTAGAACACAACATAGGATTCTTCGTGCTTATCTTTGCTGTGTGTGTTCTTTATCTTTTTCATAGCTACTGTCATGTTTAGCTCTTAGTTTTCATGCTTATCTTTTTAAGAGCTTTTGTTTAGTTTGTTGCTGGAACTCTCTTGAGTTTTCATGTTTATCTTGTTTAGAGAGTTTGGCTGTTGCACCGAGTTTTGTGTCTTGACTTGAAGTAGGTAATTGAGGTTGCTATTCTTTTGTAGTAGTAACTTGCAATAGTTTTGAGGTATTGTTTTGAGTAATGTTTGGACTTTTGGTGTCAAGAGCTTTAGCCTATTAGTATTAGATGTCGTATTTTGGGCAATCCGTGTTTATTTTTCAAAACTTGCAAATTAGTTGAGAACTTGAGCTACTAGATGGATCACTACTCTTCTGAGGGGTCGAATATTAGAGTACACTCACTACCATGAGTCGAGGATGCGCAAGGATAACCAAACCCCCATACACTCCTCCTCAGGGTACTTGTCTCTTTGTGAAACCTCCTTATTAGATTGAGAGTTACTGATAATAAGTGCATGAGTTCTTCAGACTAATGTGAGTATTCGAAAGTTGACAGTTCCACCTTCCCATATTTTTCTAGCCTCTCCTGTGCCGTGCATTGCTTTCTTCTCACTCCGAGAGTTAGCGTCCAACTTCGCCGGTACATCCAAACCCTTGGCATGATACGCTCTGTCATCATAAACCCCCTTATATCCTTCCTCAAAACAGCCACCATACCTACCTATCAAGGCATTTCCATAGCGTTTCCGAGATATATTGCCATGCAACATCCACCTTCTCATGACTTGATCTTCATGTCATACATGCTACTTGCTTGATCGATGAGCCGCATGCTAGTTGGTCCTTGCCCTAATCATTGCTACATGACGCGCTAGTATCATTGCATATCCTGCTACCCTGGCAGAGGCATACATTTGCATATATCATGATAGTTAGATCTTCTTTATGATTTGAGTACTTTTGTAAAGTGTGAAAGATCTTCTATACTTCTTGTAATATATAGAGTATTGCCCGTAAAGTGAGGAAAAGATCCCAAAGTGGAAAAATTAAAAGATCCCAAAGAGGACAAATTAAAAGATCCCAAAGAGGACAAATGAGAGAAATAGAAAGAGCCATTGAGGCCACCAAAAAATACAAAAAAATAGAAAAACAGAAAAAGAAATAAAAAGAGAGAAGGGGGCACACTACTATTCCTTTTGAGAGATCCACACTCGTACTCCCTCTTATATCTTGTACTCCATAGAGATTACCATTTATGCATATAGCTATGTGGAGACCTTCACACTATACAACTTGGCTTGTATATTCCAATGATGATCCTCCTCAAATGAGCTCTAGGTCTTCTTGAGCAAGCAAGTTGGATGCACCCCCACTAGTTCCATTGGAGAGATTTTAGCTCACATATGCATCCGTTGCATGGCAATCCCTACTCCTCGCATCATATGTATCATTTGGATTTCTCTCGCCTATGATTGTCCTCATTGATGTGAGCCTTTCACACCTTTTTGTCTTCCTCCTCCACCATATTCTCTCTCTGCCATCCTAAGTGTCAACTTTGTTGCTTACCCTCATCCATTGCATGAGTGCTCAAAATGTCGAAAAGGAGTGGATCATTTTTTCTTGTACCTGGCTAGTGGTCTGGGGATGAGTGAAGATAAGATTCCAAAGAAGACCAAGTGTGAAACTTTAGTAGATTGAGTTCTCAACACAAAAATACTTTTTCTCGTATATCCCTATCCCCTTTCTTGCACGCAAACACCATTTGGAGACATTCGAGTCATGGACATCGAGAGCTCTTGCACCTTTATGTTCTTATGTTGCTTGTTTCAATGCTAAATATAGACTCTTACCTGTTAAGACTTGAATTGAATTACATGCCTTGATTGCTTTACTTAAAAGTTCTTATATGGTTGTTAGCATGTCACCACAGAAATTATGCTTTTATCATTTACCTACTCGAGGACGAGCAGGAATTAAGCTTGGGGATGTTGATACGTCCAAAACGTATCGATAATTTCTGCTTGCTCCATGCCTCTTTTGTGTGATCTTGCTATGATATTGATGAACTTCCATACACTTTTGATGATATTTGGACTAACCTATTAACTCAGTGCACCCCAGTGCCAGTTCCTATTTTCTGCTGTTTTTCTATTTCAGGTTTCCCCCATATTAAAAGTGCTCCAAAAATTCGGGAAAAATACAATAAAAAATCAGCGCAGAAGAAGCTTCAGGAATCACCGAGGGGGGGGGGGGCAGAGGGGATCCACAAGGTCTCCAGACGCCCTCCCGGTGCGCCCTAGGGTGGGGCCGCGCCAGGGGGCCGTCTGGACCCCTGGTGGCCCCCCTGGGCTGCCCCCCTTTGCATATATATCCCTCGTGACGTGAAACCCCCGTGACGGGAACCCTTTTTCGCGATCTCTCCTCTGTTCCGCTGCCGCCGCGCTTCCAAGATCGGGAGCACCAGAAGACCTCTTCCCGGCACCCTGCCGGAGGGAGGAATCACCTCTGGGAGCTTCTCCACCACTATGGATGCTTCCCGGATGAACCGTGAGTAGTCCACCTTGGACCATGGGTCTATGATCAGTAGCTATGTGATGTTCTCCTCCCCTCTTTGTTCTTCATGGATTAGACCTCGTGAGCTGCCCTACATGATCGAGGCACATATGTAATCTTTCTGCTGTTGCTATGCTGAGTTTGCTGGGATCCGATGGATTATGAGACTATGTTCAGATTGTCTTTGAGTAATATATTTGATTCTCCTCTTTTATATTTATGTTCTAGAGTAATTCTTGCATGTTCTCCATTGCTGTTTATTACTTTGGCCAAGTAGTAGGTAGTGACTCCAAGAGGGAGCGTTGCATGATTGTGGGTTCATGCTCTCGGATGACTAGCTTGAGTGACAGAAACATGAGTCTAGGGGATATGTTGTTGCCACAAGGGGGAAAACAACGGTGCTTGTACTTGCAGGTGAAAGAATTGTTTACTTTACGCAAAGTTCTTTAATGCAGTTGTCTGTTGCTTTGAGTTTACACTTTGGGTGGGATTCGCAACTTAATACCAGCGAGATGTTCTTGATAGATATCTCAAGGTGGATGATTAGTACGTAGATGCAGATGGATTTCGGTCTACTTGTCTTGGCGTACTGCCCATGCTTTTGAGTCTCTTCCTTTCTTTATAGCATAGTTAGCATTGGTTTGCGCACATAATCCTGTCAATTCCCCAGCTGTAATTTTTTTACCTCGCATGGCTATTTTATCTTCTTTTGGGAGAGATACATCACTAGTGAACATCATAGGACCCCGGTCCATATTTCCAATACTGTTTACACCCGCTATAAATTTACTGCTTTACTTTTTCGTTGCTAACACTATCATTATTATCCCGTGCGTTTTATCCTTTGTAAACAACAAGGCCAGAGGAATTGACAACTCCTCTGTACTCGTTGGGAAGCAAAGTTATTTGCTGTGTGTGCAGGTCCAGGAGAAGCAAGTGATTATCAAAAACGGCGCATCACTTGCCGAACCACCTACTTGTCGATCTTGGAGTCTTATTGGTTCAACATTCAACCTTAGCATCTTCGCTAAGGGAAATTTATGCTATCTACATCTCAACCTTCCACTTTGGGTAACCAACGAGGGGGCGTTAATTCGTACCATCAACGAGGTAAATAAATTACAGCTGGGCAATTGGCAGGATTAAAAACGCACTGCAATGCTAACTATGCTACAAAGAAAGGAAGAGGCTCAAAAGCATGTGTGGTACGCCAAAATAAGTAGACTGAAATCCATCTGCATCTACTACTAATCATCCACCTTGAGATATCTATCCAGAACATCTCGCTGGTATTAAGTTGCGAGCCCCACCCAAAGTGTAAACCCAAAGCAACAAACAACTGCATTAAAAGAACTTTCATAAAGTAAACAATCCTTGCAACCGCGATACAAGCACCGTTGTTTTCCCCCTTGTGGCAACAACACATCCCCTAGACTCGTGTTTCTGTCACTCAAGCTAGTCATCAGGGGGCATGAACCCACAATCAATCATAACGCTCCCTCTTGGAGTCACTACCTACTACTTGGCCAAAGTAATAAACAGCAACGGAGAACATGCAAGAATTACTCGAGAACAAAAATATAAAAGATAAGAACCAAATATATTACTCAATCACTATCTGACCGTAGTCTCATAATCCATATGATCCCAGCAAACTCAGCATAGCAACAACACAAAGAATTGCATATGTGCCTTGATCATGTAGGGCAACTCACAAGGTCTAATCCATGAAGAACAAAGAGGGGAGGAGAACATCACATAGCTACTGATCGTGGAACCATGGTCAAAGGTGGACTACTCACGGATCATTCGGGAAGCGTCCATGGTGGAGGAGAAGCTCCCGGAGGTCATTCCTCCCTCCGGCAGGGTGCCGAGAAGAGGTCTGCTGGCGCTCCCGATCTTGGAAGCGTGGCGGCGGCGGAACAGAGGCGAGATCGCGAAAAAGGGTGTTGTCCTCTGAGGTTTCCCATGACGGAGAATAAATAGGCAAAGGGGGCATCGAGGGGGGCCACTAGGGGTTCAGGTGGCCCCCTGGCGCGGACCCACTCCTGGCCGCGCCGGGAGGGCGCCTGGGGCCCTGGTGGGTCCCCTCTGGCCCCTCCTCGGTGATTCCTGAAGCTTCTGAAGCGCTGATTTTTATTTTATATTCCCAGAATTTTTGGAGCATTTTTAATACGGGGGAAACCTGAAATAGAAAAACAGTAAAAAAGAAGAACTGGCACTGGGGTGCACTGAGTTAATAGGTTAGTCCAAATATGATCAAAAGTGTATGAAAGAGTATATAAAACATAGCAATATCACACAAAACATGCATGGATCAAGCAGAAATTATAGATACATTTGGGACGTATCAGCCGACGGCGATGAAGTCGTCGATGTGCTCGTTGTAGTCGGTCTCGGCGTGATTCCTTCCGCTAGCAAACATAGACGACGATGAGGAGGTGGCAGGACACAACGGCTAGGCATGGGGAAGTCACTGGCGACGCATGGGCACGTCCATGGCGACGGCGGGGTTCGGGCGAGAAGGAGGGAGAAGAAAGCGAGGGGGAAAATATCTACGGCTCGTCCAGCGTGTCCATAAGGGTGGTGGCTCGTTCTTATCCTCACCGATCGACTGTAGCGGCGCGAGGTCATGGAGGTCCGACAACAACGGCACCGCGTCCTCGGTCGGTATTGCCTCCTCGCCACTGTAGCGGGAGGTGGAAGAAACCGGGGAGGGGAGGGGCTGGGCCCGGTTGGGCTTTGCCCTTGGCGCCAGAGAGGTATTTCCCTTTCTACCCTTTTTTCTTTTATGTTCTGCATTTCTTATCTGTTTCTATTTTTTAGTCCCTAAACGGTTTTTGTAAAATATGAGACTTGCTCCAATACTACTGTCACATAATATAGTAATGCTACAAAAAGTTTGGTGGCCTAATGAAATCATTTGAATTTTATGCAAACAACAATTGATTAAAATGGGATATCTTAAATAATTTTTGGTTTGTTTAATATATTTAAATATTATATCAAATACCCATGGTTGTTTTAACATGGTCTACTGACTTTTAGGCATCTAACAAAAATGGTTGCACAATTTTTGGGCAAGGTTTTATTTCCACTTCTATTTTGGCAATTCAATTTGGTTTGAAGTTGAATAACGCATGATCAAGGTTGATTAATGACTTGCTAAACACAGAGAATTATCATCAACAAAAGAGTTACTGTTGCTTGACTCTGAGGGTGTTACACTCCCCAGCGTGCCCTCCGAACACGGATCATCGGGCCACGCCGGTTGGTTGTCGCAGGGTAATGCGAGGCAACATGCATCATTGCCTCTACTGGGCAATGTCCGGTGGCCGTGGCTACCGCCTGCAGCTCCGGCCACCATTGGCGATGTGCGGCATAGGAGCGTGACCGGGACGGGATGATGCGCCCACTGGTGCACCGCAAGGACCCTGCAGAGGCTGGGGTTGCTCGAATTTGAGAAAGCCGAGGCAGTGACCATAGCGGCAGTGGGGAACGGGGAGGTGCGCCGGCGAGGAATTTGAGCTGGGTTTGGGGGTATGAGGGGTCTGGGAGGAAGTGTCATGGATATAATCCTGACAATATATATAGGGGTGTGATAGGAGCTAAATGAATCTATACGTGGAGTGGTTGACGCAGGGAGAATTATACAGGTTATGCCTCTCCTTAGAGATAAAAACCTTAGTCCTGTCCCAGGCTGACTGGGATATTCTTTCTCAAAAGTGTGAGGATTAGAGCTGCGCGTAGTCCTTCCTGGGGAGAGGGGGAGGCTTATATAGAGTGCGCCTCTGCCCCTTCAATGCCTTAGTAAATGGGTCTTAATTACAGGGGTAAATACCTATACTTAATACAAGAAACGGTCTCTTCATTACTGCTAATTAAGGAGGAGAAACGCCCACGGTCTTTAATTCCTCGCGCCCATTGCTCTTCTTCCTACGAGTAACGAACAGCTCACCGGTTCCCTTTTCCGAGTAACTGACTACTCGGAGCCTGTTTTCTTTCCGAGTAACTGACTACTCGTATACCATCTCCTCTTCCGAGTAATGTGTTACTCGGAGACACTGTGAATTAAGTCTCTAAGTTTGATAAAGCTCTGTATTCTTTGACGATTTTATTTATTTTATTGGGTGTATTTGAGAGATCAAGGAACTGAGGGTACCCCTTGGTTTCCAATGCTTAAGGGTATACCTTTAGTATGACCAAGACAGTATCCCCCAAGTGCTTTCGGGCACTCGCGATTGAGGAAGTTGACATCGTCAGAGTTCATGACGTATGTGAAGGTTAAACTCAATGAGAGGCCCGGAAGGACTTTATTGACATTTGAAATTTTCCCTCGAGTGTAGGTTGGGCAAGTTAATGGAAAACTCTGGCGACACTCGACTGTCTCTCGGAAGAGGTGCACTGAGGCCCCGGAGGGCGTGTCTTGGAGTAAAAGGCCTTAACCTCCATATAAACCAGATTTGTAAAGTTGATATTCTGAGGCATCAAAATTCGAGCCCTAGATCATACCACGTGGGATATCAAGTCTTTACCCCCTGCGCCTGGTCATACTAGTGGTCTGGCATTCTTCGTCAGAGACGGACCACTAGCGAGTTAGCTACTCGGAGTTTTCCTTGAGTAGTTAGTGAGTACAAGATTTTCCGTTTGCAGTGTGCTTCAGAATGCAACTCTTTCACAACTAGCTTACTTAGATCCAGGTGGTTTCCCCTCCTGCTGCTGTTTCGAGTTACCGGAGCACTGTTTGCATTCCTTAGCATTCCGAGTGACCGCTTGCTCGATCGTTCTAGGTACGATAATTTCTTCCGAGTGGTGACTGATACAGAGTGGCAACTCTCCTCGTTGGTTACCCCAAGTGGAAGGTGAGATGCAGTGCAGCAAAAAGTTTACCTTAGCAAAGATGCTAAGGTTGAGTATCGAACCAGTAGGACTCCAAGAGATACAAGTAGGTGTCACGGCGCTTGACGTGGACCTGTACACAGATACAAATAACTTTGCTCCCAACGAGTACAGAGGAGTTGTCAATTCCTCCGGCCTTGCTGTTTACAAAGGATCAACGCAAGAGATAAAAGTGGAACTGAAAGTAAACTAAGGGTGTAAACAATAATGTGAAGATGGACCGGGGTCCCGTGATTTTCACTAGTAATGTCTCTCTCCCAAAAGACGATAAAAGTGCTAGCGAGGTAAACAAATCACAGCTGGGCAATTGACAGAATTATGAAGGCACCGCAATGCTAACTATGCTGCAAAGAAATGAAGGGCTCAAAAGCAATGGGCAGTACGCCAAGGTAAGTAGACCGAAATCCAACTGCATCTACTACGAATCATCCACCTTGCGATATCTATCCAGAACATCTCGCTGGTATTAAGTTGCGAATCCCACCCAAAGTGTAAACTCAAAGCAACAGACAACTGCATTAAAAGAACTTTGTGTAAAGTAAACAATCCTTGAACCCGCGGGTACAAGCACCGTTGTTTTATCCCTGGTGGCAACATCACATCCCGTAGTCTCATGTTTCTATCACTCAAGCTAGACATCAGGGGGCTGAACCCACAATCAAGCATAACGCTCCCTCTTGGAGTTGCAAGAAAACTACTTGGCCAAAGCAAAATACTGCAACGGAGAACATGCAAGAATTTACTCAAGAACAAAATATAAAAGAGAAGAACCAAATATATTACTCATCACAACCTGAACATAGTCTCATAATCCATCAGATCCCAACAAACTGAGCATAGCAACAACAGAAATTACAAAAGTGCCTCGATCATGTGAGGCAGCTCACGAGCTCTCGAAAGTGGAAGCACAAAGAGGGGAGAGGTACATCACATAGCTACTGGTCATGGACCGATGGTCCAAGGGGGACTACTCACGGCACATCCAGGAGGCGTCCATGGCAATGGATGGTCTCCCGGAGGGGGGTTCCTCCTGCCGGCAGGGTACCGGGGCAGCTTCTCCAGACAGCCCCGATCTTGAAACGGCGGCGGTGGCGGTACAGAGGCGAGTTCGCGGAAAAGAGATCGATATTAGGGGTTTCCACCCCGAGGGCTAAATATAGGCGGAGGGGGTGCCGAGGGGACCCTCCAGGCAGCCAGGAGGCCTCCTGGCACGGCCTAGGGTGGAGCCGCGCCAGGGACCCTCCTGGTCTCCTGGTGGTGTCCCCCCTCCGCTACCTTGGTGATTCCGGAAGCTTCCGGGTCGCTGATTTTTTATCTGATATTTCCGGATTTTTTGGAGCACTTTTAATGGCCGGAAAACCTGAAATACAAAAACAGCACAAAACAACAACTCGCAGCTGGGTGCACTGGGTTAATAGATTAGTCCAAATATGCTCAAAAGTGTATGAAAGTTCAAGCAAAACATGACAAAGTCACACAAAACATGCATGGAGCAAGCAGAAATTATAGATACGTTTGGGACGTATCAACATCCCCAAGATTAATTCCTGCTCGTCCTCGAATAGGTAAATGATAATAAGCATAATTTCTGTGGTGACATGCCACACAAGCATATAAGGACTTTTAAGTAAAGAAATTAAAGCATGCAATTCAATTCAAGTCTTAACAAGCAAGAGTCTATATTAGCATTAACACAAGCAACAAAAGAACAAAAGGTGCAAGAGCTCTCGCTGTTCGTGACTCGAATGTCTCCAGATGGTGTTAGCGTGCAAGCAGAGGACTGGGAAAAAGAGAGAAAAAAGGTTGTTGAGAACAACTATCTACTAAAGTTTCACACTTGGTCTCCTTTGGATTCTTATCTTGACTCGTCCCCAGACCACTAGCCAGGTACAAGTCAAACTGATCCACTCCCTTTCGATATTTTGAGCACTCATGCAATGGATGAGCGTGAGCGAGAAAGTTGACACCTAAAAGGCGAAACAGAAAGAAGGTGGAGGAGGAAGACAAAAAGGTGTGAAAGGCTCACATCAGTGAGGACAATCATAGGAGAGAGAAGGCCATATGATAGATATGATGTGAGGAGTAGGGATTGCCATGCAACGGATGCACATGTGAGCTAAAAGCTCTCCAAGGGAACTAGTGGGGGTGCATCTAACTTGCTTGCTCAAGAAGACCTAGAGCTCGTTTGAGGAGGCTCATCATTGGAATATACAAGCCAAGTTCTATAGTGTGAAGGTCCCCACATAGCTATATGCATGATGATGATCTCTATGGAGTAGAAGGGATAGAGGATGAAGTACTAGTGTGGATCTCTCAAAAGGAATAGTAATGTGCCCCCTTCTCTCTTTTTATTTCTCTTTTTCTCCTTTTTTTATTTTTTTATTTTTTTATTTTTTGGTGGCGTCAATGGCTCTTTCTATTTAACTGTCATTTGTCCTCTTTGGGATCTTTTGATTTTTCCTCTTTGGGATCTTTTCCTCACTTTAGGGGCAACACTCTATATTTTACAAGAATATAGGAGATCTTTCACACTTTACAAAAGTACTCACATAAAGAAGATATAACTATCATGATGCGAATGTATGCCTCTGCCAGGATAGCAGGATATGCAATGATACTAGCGCGTCATGTAGCAATGATTAGGGAAAGGCCCAACTAGCATGCGGCTCATCGATCAAGCAAGTAGCATGTATGACATGAGGATCAAGTCATGAGAAGGTGGATGTTGCATGGCAATGTATCTCAGAAAGGCTATGGAAATGCCTTGTAGGTAGGTATGGTGGCTGTTTTGAGGAAAGACATAAGGAGGTTTATGATGACAGAGCGTATCGTGCCAAGGGTTTGGATTCACCGGTGAAGTATGCGCCAACTCTCAAGGTGAGAAAGGGCAATGCACGGTACCGAAGAGGCTAGAAAAAGTATAGGTGGGTGGAAGTGTCAACTTTCGAATACTCACATTAGTCCGAAGAACTAATGCACTTATTATCGGTAACTCTCAATCTAATCAGGAGGTTCACAAAGAGACAAGTACCCCGAGGAGGAGTGTTTGGGGGTGTGGTTATCCTTGCGCATCCTCGAGTCATGGTACGTGAGTGTACTCTAATATTCGAACCCTCCAGAGGTTAGTGATCCATCTAGTAGCTAGAGTTCTCAACAGGGGTTTTTGATTTTCGAAAATCACACGGATTTCCCAAAATACGACATCTATCACTAATAGTCTCGAGCTCTTGACACCAAAAGTTCACACATTACTCTAGTCAATACCTCAAGACTATTGCAAGTTACTACTACAAAGAGAACATCAACTTTAACTACCTACTTTCTAGTCATGACACAAAACTCAGTGCAACAGGCAAACTCTCTAACAAGCTAAAACATGCAACCTATAGAAAGTTCAACCTAAAACAAAAGAAAAGCTCTAGAAAAACTAAAGCACTACAACTAAACAGAGCATCAACTAAGAAAAGTAAAAGAACAACTCACAGCTAAAAGAATAAGCTTTCAAATCCTATGAGGAGTTCTAGTTCAAGCGGAGTGTGTATCTATCCCACACAAATAAGTAAGCTGGGGTATAACTTGTTACTACAGCAAACAAAGCAAAAACAAACCTAGAAAAGTAAAGAGCGAGACGCTCCAAGCATAGCACACAACGCATGAAGTGATAAAAAATATAGTGCAACGAGGGACGAACTGATAATTGTTGATGAAGAAGGGGATGCATGGGGGCATCCTCAATCTTAGACGTTTGAGTCTCCTTGAATATTTATTGGGGGTACACATGGGCATCCCCAAGCTTGAGCGTTTGACACTCCAAGATCTTCTTTCATCATCTTCCATCGCGCACTTGAAAACTCCCTTCATACATAGCTCATTGTAGACTGATTAGAGAGGTTAGTGCCCTACTAAAATAATTTTTTCTCTATTGGAAATAAAGATAATATTTAAAATATACTGTTTTTCAAGAGTGCCAAAAGGTTTTTTCAAAGAAAAATCAAGCTTAAGGTTTGCAAAACGAAATGCAAAACAGGACAGAACCTGTGAAAAACAGACCAGCAGGTAGAAACGAATTTTTTAGGGATACTTATGCAACTCAAATAAAAAAACTTAGAACATACGAAAGTTTCCTAATTGCATAGAGCACGCTGTGTAGAAAATTCAGCTCAAAAATATGAACTGGGATTTTTCTATAATTTTTCTAGTCACGAGGACAGAATCTGTTTTCTGGACAGCATGTCACAACTTTCACTTCCCTTGTCGTATGAGGCTATGAACGGCACAAAGCTTGAAAAGTAAAGATAAAATGATGTTGCTACAGTAGTAACAATCATCAAGACCACTAAGAACAGAATAAAAGCAAAAATAAAAACCTAAATTCGTTGCGGGCTGCCTCCCGAAAGCGCTTCTTTAGAGCCATTAGCTAGGCTTAAAGCAGAAGATCAAGTTGTATCCATTGAACCATCATCACGATCAAAAAACTCTTCAATAGTAAAACTAGTCTTAATAGGTTTCTCAAATAAAGGACGAATGAAAATGGTTCTTGGAATAAAATCAAAAGAAGGGAAATCAATTGGAGTTTCATTAAAGTTAAAGATAGGTGTCTCCTCCAAATTTTTCACCGTTTCAACTCTCTTGGCAATGGGTGTGTTTGCTTTAGCTCGAGTAACCTTGGGGACGTAAACGAACTTAGGTTCCTTCTTTGTCGTAGTTTCATCCTTTTTGGTTTTGATTGAGGAAAAGGTAGTTCCTAGAGTTTCAATAACTTCCTCAATCTTTTCTATCCTAGAAGACTTCTCATCAAGTGATTTGATAGTCTCCAAAGTTTTGAAAAATTTCTGCATGCAGTTATCTAGCCTGTTCAAATTCCCTTGAATCTTATGATCCAACTCATTCACCCTATCGATACCTGGCATCTCTAGCTCTATTTTTTCAAGTTTTCTCATAATGTGAGCTAAATTAATGTCCTCCTTAATACTAACAACTTGGAGACTTCCAACAAGATTTTCAATAACATTAAGGGCTTCCCAAACTGGGGCCTCTATGAAGTTCCCATTGATAGAAGTGTCTAAAAGAAACCTATTCCAAGAAGTGATCCCAACATAAAAATTTCTAAGCAAGATAGTAGTGGATTGCTTCTTCGTGGCTCCTTTTTGAGAATCATTAATTCTATACCAAGCATCTTTCAAACTTTCAACACCTCTTTGAGTAAAGGTAAGTACTTCTGCCTTACCAAAAGAAAAAGGAAAAGACATAGTGGTAACTACTGACAAGGTAACATGTATTTTAGGTATTTTTGATAAGGGACATAAAAGTAAAAAATGAAAGGTAAACTAAAAAGACTAAAAAGAAAAGATAAAAGATAGTGTGCAACTCCCCTATCTTGTAGACTGGAGTCCCCGGCAACGGCGCCAGAAATTCGCTTGATACAGAGTGGAAACTCTCCTCGTTGGTTGCCCCAAGTGGAAGGTGAGATGCAGTGTAGCAGCAAGTTTCCCTTAGCAAAGATGCTAAGGTTGAGTATCGAACCAGTAGGACTCCAAGAGATACAAGTAGGTGTCACGACGCTTGACGTGGACCTGCACACAGATACAAATAACTTTGCTCCTAACGAGTACAGAGGAGTTGTCAATTCCTCCGGCCTTGCTGTTAACAAAGGATGAACGCAAGAGATAAAAGTGGAACTGAAAGTAAAGACTGAAAGTAAACTAAGGGTGTAAACAATAATGTGAAGATGGACCGGGGTCCCGTGATTTTCACTAGTGATGTCTCTCTCCCAAAAGATGATAAATGTGCTAGCGAGGTAAACAAATCACAGCTGGGCAATTGATAGAATTATGAAGGCACCGCAATGCTAACTATGTTGAGAAGAAAGGAAGGGCTCAAAAGCAATGGGCAGTATGCCAAGGTAAGTAGACCGAAATCCAACTGCATCTACTACGAATCATCCACCTTGAGATATCTATCCAGAACATCTCGCTGGTATTAAGTTGCGAATCCCACCCAAAGTGTAAACTCAAAGCAACAAACAACTGCATTAAAAGAACTTTGCGTAAATTAAACAATCATTGCACCCGCGGGTACAAGCACCGTTGTTTTATCCCTGGTGGCAACAACACATCCCCTAGTCTCATGTTTCTGTCACTCAAGCTAGACATCAAGGGGCTGAACCCATAATCTGTTTTCTGGACAGCATGTCACAACTTTCACTTCCCTTGTCGTATGAGGCTATAAAAGGCACAAAGCTTGAAAAGTAAAGATACAATGATGTTTCTACAGTAGTAACAATCATCAAGACCACTAAGAACAGAAGAAAAGCAAAAAGAAAAACCTAAATTCGTTGCGGGCTGCCTCCCGAAAGCGCTTCTTTAGAGCCATTAGCTAGGCTTAAAGCAGAAGATCAAGTCTTTTCAAGAGAATAACTAGCCCGTGTGACGGACTCAAAAGGCAACTTAATATTTTTCCTAGGGAAATGTTCCATCCCTTTCTTGAGAGGGAATTGTAATTTGATATTCCCCTCTTTCATGTCAATAACAGCCCCAACTGTGCGAAGAAAAGGACGTCCCAAAATAATTGGACAAGAGGGCTCACACCTAATGTCCATAATAGTGAAATCCACGGGATCATAATTGTCATTGACAATGATAAGAACATCTTCGATCTTCCCCAAAGGCTTCTTTACGGAAGAATCAACAAGACGAACACCAAAAGAACAGAGATCAAAAGGTTTCAATTCAAGCATATCATACATTCTTTTGGGCATAACAGAGGTACTTGCTCCAACATCAGAAAGAGCATAACAAGAGAAGTTATTCAATTTGTTTTTTATCATAGGATACCAACCATATTATAGCTTCCTAGGTATGGAGGCTTCTAGTCTAAGCTTCTCCTCCCTAACTTGGACTAGAGCATTGGTGATATGCTCTGTGAAGGCAAGATTAAGTGTGCTAGTGTGGGGGTCTCTAGACATCTTGTGTAGGAAACCAATAACTTCAGGTAAAGTGAAGTTGTAAAAGTCTAGGTCACTACTATCTATCAAGGAGGTAGCGATATCATTTAGGCTCACTTGTTTGAAAGCCTCTATGTTCATAGAGGTTTCTTCATCTATGGTTGAGGTGGTAGCATCACCATTGGTAGGTCCAGTGGGACTAGGGGTGTGATGGGTGCTAACAGTTTGGACATCCTCAACTACTTGGATAGTGGCTACTGTGTGGTAGGTAGGAAGGCTCTTAATTCTCTCTTCTTCCTTGGGAATGACTTCTGGTTTGGCTGCCATCTGGTTTATCAAGTTAGATTGGGTGTGAGACATGTTTGAAACATAGGTCTCAATGGCAGTGAGTCTAGTTTGGAGGCTGGAAATGTCATTATTCAGGCTCTCAAGTTGTTTGCTAATGTTTTGCAGGATAGAGGAGTGCTCATCTAACTGTCTGGAAAATGCCTTGTTTTGTTCAAACTGTGTGTGCATATAGCTTTTGGTGCCTTTTTCTATTTCTACAAGTCTCTCATAGCTGGGTAGGTCTCTTTCCCTATAATTCTGGCTGTAGGAGTTGCTATTACCGTTCCCATAGTTGTTGGATGGGAAAGGCCTAGGATTGTTGCTACCAAAATTACTCCTATAAGCATTATTGTTGAAGTTGTTTCTAGAGACAAAGTTCACATCTACTTGCTCTTGAGCAACCAAAGAATTTAAAGGAACATCATGAGGATCAATAGGATCTTGCTTGGTAAGTAGAGACATGATAAGGTCAACCTTTTCATTTAGAGAAGAGATCTCCTCGACGGAATTTACCTTCTTACCAGTTGGAGATCTTTCGGTGTGCCACTGAGAGTAGTTCATCATCATCTCATCAAGTAGCTTTGTGGCAGCACCAAGTGTGGTTGACATAAAAGTTCCTCCCCTGGCCGAATCTAACAGGTTCCGCGAGGTAAAGTTTAAGCCTGCACAAAAATTTTGGATAACCATCCAAGTAGTCAGTCCATGTGTGGGGCAGTTCTTGACAAGCGTCTTCATACGTTCCCATGCCTGGGCAACGTGTTCATTATCCAATTGCCTGAAATTCATAATGTTACTCCTCAATTGAATAATTTTAGCAGGGGGGTAGTACTTCCCTATAAAAGCATCTTTGCATTTACTCCAATAATCGATACTATTCTTGGGTAAGGATTGCAGCCACTCCTTGGCTCTTCCTCTCAAAGAGAAAGGAAAAATCTTCAGCTTGACGATATCCATCCACTTCCTTGTACTTTTGCATATCACAGAGCTCGATAAAATTGTTTAAGTGCAAGGCAGCGTCCTCTCCAGCACCTGAGAATTGATCTTTCATAACAAAATTAAGCAGAGCAGGTTTAATTTCATAAGAAGGTGCTGAAGTGGCAGGTGGAGCAATAGGAGTGCAGATAAAGTCACTGTTGTTGTGACTAGTGAAGTCACACAACTTGGTGTTTTTATTGGAACCCATAGTAGAAGTAGGTATTTTTGATAAGGGACACAAAAGTAGAAACTGAAAGGTAAACTAACAAGACTAAAAAGCAAGGATAAAAGATAGTGTGCAACTCTCCTATCTTGTTGACTGGAGTCCCCGGCAACGGCGCCAGAAATTCGCTTGATACAGAGTGGCAACTCTCCTCGTTGGTTACCCCAAGTGGAAGGCGAGATGCAGTGTAGCAGCAAGTTTCCCTTAGCAAAGATGCTAAGGTTGAGTATCGAACCAGTAGGACTCCAAGAGATACAAGTAGGTGTCACGGCGCTTGACGTGGACCTGCACACAGATACAAATAACTTTGCCCCCAACGAGTACAGAGGAGTAGTCAATTCCTCCGGCCTTGCTGTTTACAAAGGATCAACGCAAGAGATAAAAGTGGAACTGAAAGTAAAGACTGAAAGTAAACTAAGGGTGTAAACAATAATGTGAAGATGGACCGGGGTCCCGTGATTTTCACTAGTGATGTCTCTCTCCCAAAAGACGATAAAATTGCTAGCGAGCTAAACAAATCACAGCTGGGCAATTGACAGAATTATGAAGGCACCGCAATGCTAACTATGCTGCAAAGAAAGGAAGGGCTCAAAAGCAATGGGAAGTACGCCAAGGTAAGTAGACCGAAATCCAACTGCATCTACTACGAATCATCCACCTTGAGATATCTATCCAGAACATCTCGCTGGTATTAAGTTGTGAATCCCACCCAAAGTGTAAACTCAAAGCAACAGACAACTGCATTAAAAGAACTTTGCGTAAAGTAAACAATCCTTGAACCCGCGGGTACAAGCACCGTTGTTTTATCCCTGGTGGCAACAACACTTCCCCTAGTATCATGTTTCTGTCACTCAAGCTAAACATCAGAGGCTGAACCCACAATCAAGCATAACACTCCCTCTTGGAGTTGCAAGAAAACTACTTGGTCAAAGCAAAATACTGCAACGGAGAACATGCAAGAATTTACCCAAGAACAAAATATAAAAGAGAAGAATCAAATATATTACTCATCACAATCTGAACATAGTCTCATATTCCATCAGATCCCAACAAACTCAGCATAGCAACAGCAAAAATTACAAAAGTGCCTCGATCATGTGAGGCAGCTCACGAGGTCTCGAAAGTGAAAGCACAAATAGGGGAGAGGTACATCACATAGCTACTGGTCACGGACCCATGGTCCAAGGGGGACTACTCACGACACATCCGGGAGGCGCCCATGGATATGGATGGTCTCCCGGAGGGGGTTCCTCCTCCCGGCAGGGTGCCGGGGAAGCTTCTCCAGGCAGCCCCGATCTTGAAACGGTGGCGGCGACGGTACAGAGGCGAGTTCGCGGAAAAAAGATCGATATTAGGGGTTTCCACCCCGACGGCTAAATATAGGCGGAGGGGGGTGTCGAGGGTACCCACCAGGCAGCCAGGAGGCCTCCTGGCGCGACCTAGGGTGGGGCCGCGCCAGGGACCCTCCTGGGCTCCTGGTGGTGGCCCTCTCCGCTACCTTGGTGATTCCGGAAGCTTCCGGTTCGCAGATTTTTTATCTGATTTTTCCGGATTTTTTGGAGCACTTTTAATGGCCAGAAAAGCTGAAATACAAAAACAGCAGAAAACAGCTACTGGCATCTGGGTGCACTGGGTTAATAGATTAGTCCAAATATGCTCAAAAGTGTATGAAAGTTGAAGCAAAACATGGCAAAGTCACACAAAACATGCATGGAGCAAGCAGAAATTATAGATACGTTTGGGACGTATCAGTGACTTACTCGGAAAAATTTGTCGAGTGCTGTTGCACTCGGTCTTGAAACGTTGATAGAGATTCTTCCGAGTAAGCCGTTGCTCAGTGCGGAGCTACATGCCTTCCGAGTAGATGGTACGGTCTCGGGCCTCAAATCAAAATCCGATTCGGTTTTAAATGAAGAGGATCTTGTCTTGTCAGAGAATCTCCCCGTCAAGGTAAGTGGACACGCTGTCGGGCCTGTCTCCTCGATTCCCGCGGTGGTCTTTTAGGATAATCATTAACCGCTGTATGAGGAAGTGGAGCGGATTATGGGGAAGGCAACCGGCACGCCCATAATGGGTTGCGGATCTGACGCGTGACGGTTGCCTACATGAGGTATAAAAGCCCCCTCCCTGTGGCCAAAAACAGATTTGGGTCTCTTCTCCTTGACGGTTCCCTCTATCTTCCTCTCTCTCCCTCATTCGCATTCTTGCCGCCGCCGCTGGAGCGCTCTTCTTCTTCCTCACCGGCTGCTCGTACTTCACCCTGGGAGTTCATTCTTCTCGCTGCGCCGCCGCCGCCGGGACCATGTCTGCCGGGGAATGGCTCCACGATCGACGGACATACTGCAGGGGTACCAAGACTCCGACCTGGTTCCTCGCGAGGGATGCCGTGTTCCCGCTCCTGGGGAAGACGAACCTCTTCCTCGGGATGGTGAGTGAGTTCTACTTCTCTCTCACGTGGATAATGGGTTTTCTCTTCCTCCGCATCCCTCCGCATCCCTCCTTTTTGGATTTTTTTGGCTTTCACGGGTTCCCAACTTCATCATATTGTTCCCAATGCCATCACCCTTCTCTCTAGTTTTTTCACCCTATGTGAGGGTTATTTGGGCATAGAGCCTCATTGGCATCTCTTTCACACCATATACACTATTAAGCCCCAGAAGGCTAAGAAATCCGGGGAGGGTGGTGGTATGGAGTTCAATCACCTGTGTGGTGGTTTGTTCTTGGCTCGAAAGCAAGGGACCCAATACTTTGCTTCTAGTTTGCCAGATTCCGTAAAGATTTGGCAGAATAGTTGGTTTTATTGTAAGGTGGCGGAGGAGTCGGGAGTGCGCACATTGCCCCCTTACTCGGACGTGAGGCTGACCAATTCCCAGGGTTGGAATCCTCGACTCACTAACGCCGAGAAGGAGCAGGTGCCCCCTTGATGCGCGAGATCATAAGGTTAAAGAAGAACGGCTTAGATGCCATGGATCTGATTGCCACTTTTGTTATTCGGAGGATCCAACCTCTCCAAGCTAGGGCCCGGGGAATGTGGACGTACACCGGGCTAGAGGATGACACTCGATATAACAGATCCGAGATGCCCATAGATGAGTTTGAGCTCCAGATGAAGTTCATCACCAGCGTGACCTATGGTCTGCAGCCAGTGGGCCGAGTGAAACCCCTTAGCAGCGAGAATCCTCCGATGTTGGTAGGTTCTCTTGTTTCATATGTGTCTTGGGATGTATTTTGCCTGCCTGTTTCTAACTCGGATCTTTTGTATTTCCGTGCTAGGATGTTTCCCGATTCCATTGCCCCATTCCCTTGGCCCTGCAACATCTAGCCTTCGACGAGAAGGTGAAGGAAAATGATGACTTTGTGTCCAAAATGAACAAGGAGATAGATCAGGCCGAGAAGCGCGCCAAGGAGAAGAAGGTTTTGGAGAAGTCTTTGCATTACTATAAGGAAGCTGTGAAGGAGAATGAGGCCAGTATTGCAAAGCATGAATCTGATCTGACAAAGTTGTCCGAGATGCGCACCAAGGAGGAGGAGGATCACAAGGCCGAGCTGGAAACAACTCGGAAATCTGTGAAAACAGCCGAAGAGTATTGTGCTGGGCGATTTGCTGTGTTCAGCGAGACTCTTTCTGGTGAGTCATGACACGGTTTTCTCGATCATGTTGATTAGCTTGTCCATTCGACGTTTTAACTTGTTTCTTTGCATTATACGACACCGATCCAGATGCTGAGCAAGCTCGGATGGCAGAATTTGCCGAGTTGATGAACAAAAATAATTATACACCAGTGACGACAGAGTTTGCTTTAGCTCGAGGCCTACTGACCATGAGATGTGCCAAGGCTAAGAGGTTCGCTGAGGAGGTCATGGGTACTACACTGGCGCTGAAGAGCAAGCTATCTCATGGCGAGGGAACTCGGGTGAAGCTTGATACAGTGGTTCCCACCCTCCAAGCAGCTCTTGAGCAATTGGCACGCTGGAAGCGGTCCGCTGCGCGGAGTGGTGCGAACTACGTGCTGGCTTTGACCAAGGCCCATTTTACTGAGAGGATTCATAACCTTGAACGGGTTGGTGGTGGTGATCCTGAACAAGGACAAAGTTTCACCACATTTCTTCCTCGGTATGCCGAGACTTCCTGTCAGATTGCTCTGATGCCTGATCTGCACTTCTTTGTGGAGTCGACTGGTATCATGAGTGAGTCAGACAAGGCCGGAGATTAATGAGTGAGATTAGTTGGTGTGTAGCGACAGAATACTCTTTAAATTTGCCTCGGTATGCCGAGTGGTCCGGTAATGAATTTCGTCATTGATGTTGTGCCCTAGGCACTAGACATGCTTTTATTTGAGCGTATCTATGAGTACGTCTGAAGTGGTTATCTTCTTGTGGGTACTTAGGAAAAAAAATTCTAAGCTCTCGTCCGAGCTGCGCACAGCTCGGATAAACACTTGATTTTGAAACATTAAGCAGCCCCCAAGTCTTCGGAGACTTGGTGGCTACTTAGGAATTTTTTTTCTAAGCTCTCGTCCGAGCTGCGCACATCTCGGATAAAAACTTGATATTGAAACGTGAAGCAGCCCCCAAATCTTCGGAGACTTGGTGGGAACTTAGAAAAACTTTCTAAGCTTTCGTCCGAGCTGCGCACAGCTTGGATAAAAGCTTGATTTTGAAACATTAAGCAACCCCCAAGTCTCCGGAGACTTGGTGGGTACTTAGGAAAATTTTCTAAGCTCTCGTCTAAGATGCGCACAGCTCGAATAAAAACTTGATTGTGAAAGATTAAGCAGCCCCCAAGTCTTCGGAGACTTGGTGGGTACTTAGTAAAAAATATTCTAAGCTCTCGTCCGAGCTTCGCACAACTCGGATAAAAACTTGATTTTTAAACATTAAGCAACCCCCAAGTCTCCAGAGACTTGGTGGGTTCTTAGGAAAATTTTCTAAGCTCTCGTCCGAGCTGCACACAGCTCGGATAAAAACTAGATTTTGAAACATTAAGCAGCCCCCAAGTCTTCGGAGACATGGTGGGTACTTACGAAAATTTTCTAAGCTCTCGTCCGAGCTGCGCACATCTCGGATAAAAACTTGATTGTGAAACATTAAGTAGACCCCAAGTCTTCGGAGACTTGGTGGGCACTTAGGAAAAATTTCTAAGCTCTCGTTCGAGCTGCGCACAACTCGGATAAAAACTTGATTTTGAAACATTAAGCAACCCCCAAGTCATCGGAGACTTGGTGTGTTCTTAGGAAAAATTTCTAAGCTCTTGTCCGAGCTGCGCACAACTCGGATACAAACTTGATTTTGAAACATTAAGCAACCCCCAAGTCTTCAGAGACTTGGTGGGTACTTAGGAAATTTTTCTAAGCTCTCGTCCGAGCTGCGCACAACTCGGATAAAAACTTGATTGTGAAACATTAAGCAGCCCCCAAGTCTTCGGAGACTTGGTGGGTACATAGGAAAATTTTCTAAGCTTTCGTCCGAGCTGCGCACATGATACGTCCAAAACGTATCTATAATTTCTGCTTGCTCCATTCCTCTTTTGTGTGATATTGCTATGATATTGATGAACTTCCATACACTTTTGATCATATTTGGACTAACCTATTAACTCAGTGCACCCCAGTGCCAGTTCCTGTTTTCTGCTGTTTTTCTATTTCAGGTTTCCCCCATATAAAAAGTGCTCCAAAAATTCGGGAAAAATCCAATAAAAAATCAGCGATACGGAAGGTTCGAGAAACACCGAGGGGGGGGGGGGGCAGAGGGGACCCACCAGGGCCCCAGGCGCCTTCCCGGAGCACCCTAGGGAGGGGCCGTGCCAGGGGGCCGCCTGGACCCCTGGTGCCCCCTGGATGCCCCCTTCGCCTATTTATTCTCCGTCATGGAAACCTCAGAGGACAACACCCTTTTTCGCGATTTGGCCTCTGTTCCGCTGCCGCCATGCTTCCAAGATCGGGAGCGCCAGCAGACCTCTTCTCGGCACCCTGCCGAAGGGAGGAATGACCTCGGGGAGCTTCTCCTCCACCATGGACGCTTCCCGAATGATCTGTGAGTAGTCCATCTTTGACCATGGGTCCACGATCAGTAGCTATGTGATGTTCTCCTCCCCTCTTTGTTTTTCATGGATTAGACCTCGTGAGCTGCCCTACATGATCGAGGCACATATGTAATATTTCTGTTGTTGCTATGCTGAGTTTGCTGAGATCCGATGGATTATGAGATTATGTTTAGATTGTGTTTGAGTAATATATTTGATTCTCCTCTTTTATATTTATGTTCTAGAGTAATTCTTGCATGTTCTCTGCTGCTGTTTATTGCTTTTGCCAAGTAGTAGGTAGTGACTCCAAGAGGGAGCGTTATGCATGATTGTGGGTTCATGCCCCCTGATGACTAGCTTGAGTGACAGAAACATGAGTCTAGGGGATGTGCTGTTGCCACAAGGGAGAAAACAACAGTGCTTGTACTTGCGGGATGCAAGGATTGTTTACTTTATGCAAAGTTCTTCAATGCAGTTGTCCGTTGCTTTGAGTTTACACTTTGGGTGGGATTCGCAACTTAATACCAGCGAGATGTTCTGGATAGATATCTCAAGGTGGATAATTAGTGGGTAGATGCAGATGGATTTCGGTCTACTTGTCTTGGCGTACTGCCGTGATTTTGAGCCTCTTCTTTTCTGTTTTGCATAATTAGCATTGGTTTGCGCACATAATCCTGTCAATTGCCTAGCTGTAATTTGTTTACCTCGCATGGCTGTTTTATCGTCTTTCGGGAGAGAGACATCACTAGTGAACATCATAGGGCCCCGGTCCATATTTCCAATACTGTTTACACCCGCTATCAATTTACTGGTTTATTTACTTTTCCATTGCTATCACTATCATTATTATCCCGTGCGTTTTATCCTTTGTAAACACCAAGGCCGGAGGAATTGACAACTCCTCTGTACTCGTTGGGAAGCAAAGTTATTTGCTGTGTGTGAAGGTATAGGTGAAGTATGCAACCCTGAGTTGTGAACGGCGCCATTGTTCACTTCACCACCTTCTTGTATCTGTTGGAGTCCTATTGGTTTGACATTCGACCTTAGCATCTTCGTATACTATAGGTTCCTCCGAGAACACCAAGTTGTGTGACTTCACTAGTCACAACAACAGTGACTTTATCTGCACTCCTATTGCTACACGTGTTACTTCAGCACCTTCTTATGAGATTATACCTGCTTTACTGAACCTTGTTATGAAAGATCAATTCTCCGGTGCTGGAGATGCTGCTGCTTTGCACTTAAATAATTTTATTGAGCTCTGTGATATGCAAAAGTACAAAGAAGTAGATGGTGATATTGTTAAGCTTAAGCTTTTTTTCCTTTCTCCTTGAGAGGAGGAGATAAAATCTGATTTTAATCCTTGCCTAGGAATAGCATAGATTCTTGGGATAAGTGTAAGGATGCTTTTATTGGGAAGTACTACCCCCCTGCTAAAATTATCCAATTGAGGAGTTATATTATGAATTTTAAGCAATTGGATAATGAACACGTTGACCAAGCTTGGGAACGCATGAAATTTCTTGTTAAGAATTGCCCTACGCTTGGTTTGACTACTTGGATGGTTATCCAAACTTCTTATGCAGGCTTGAACTTTACCTCACGGAACTTGCTAGATTCGGCCGCGGGAGGAACCTTTATGTCACTACACTTGGTGCTGCCACAAAACTTCTCGATGAGATGATGACCAACTATTCCCAATGGCACACCGAAAGAGCTCCAACAGGTAGGAAGGTAAACTCTATCGAGGAGATCTCCTCCCTAAATGAAAATTTTGACTTGATTATGTCTCTACTTACCAAGCAATATCCTATTGATCCTCATGATGTTCCTTTAAATTCTTTGATTGCTCAATATCAAGTAGATGTGAACTTTATCTCTAGAAACAACTTCAATAACAATGCTTATAGGAGTAATTTTGGTAGCAATCCTAGACCATTCCCCTCCAACAACTATGGGAACAACAACATTTATCCTAGCACCAAAAACTCCACTTCTGAATTAGAGAGTATGCTTAAAGACTTTGTCACTACCCAAAAAGCCTTCAACAAGAGTGTAGAGGAAAAACTAGAAAAATTAGATAATCTCTCGTCGAAGGTAGAAAATTTAGCCCATGAAGTAGAATTTCTTAAAATTAGAACTTCTCCTCTTGAGGAGAGGAAGGCCACTCCTATGAATGCTATTCAAGTGCAAATTAATGAAAGCATTAGGATGCTGGCTAAACTCAAAGAGAGATGGGCTAGAGAAAAGGAGGAAGAAGATAGAATTAAGAGCCTTCCTACACACCATACCATTGCTACTATCCAAGTGGTTGAGGATATCCAAACTCTTAGCACCCAATGCACCCCTAGTCCCATAGGACCTATTAATGGTGATGCTATGACCTCAACCGTAGAAGAACAAATTCCTATGATTATAGAAGCTACCAAACAAGTGAGCCTAAAGGACACCACTACCACTTTAATTGATAGTAGTGACCTTGATTTTTATAATTGCACCCTTTTTGAAGTTATTCGTTTCCTTCACAAGATGTCTAGAGACCCCCACACTAGCACACTTAATCTTCCCTTCACGGAGCATATCACTAATGCTCTCATTAAAGCTAGGGAGGAGAAGCTTAGGGTAGAAGCCTCCATACCTAGAAAGCTAGAAGATGGTTGGGATCCTATGATTAAAATTAAGTTGAATAACTTTTCTTGCTATGCTTTATGTGATGTTGGAGCTAGTACCTCCGTTATGCCCAAAAGAATGTATGATATTTTTGAATTGAAACCTTTTGATCTTTGTACTTTTGGTGTTCGTATTTTCGATTCTTCCGTAAAGAAACCTTTGGGGAAGATCAATGATGTTCTTATCATTGTCAATGACAATTATGTTCCCGTTGATTTTACTATTATGGACATTGAATGTGAACCTTCTTGTCCAATTATTTTGGACGTCCTTTTCTTTGCACCGTGGGTGCTATTATTGATATGAAAGAAGGGATTATAAAATCCAATTCCCTATCAAGAAAGGGATGGAACACTTCCCTATAAAAAAGATTAAATTTCCTTTTGAGTCCGTCACACGGGCTAGTTATTTTCTTGAAAAGACTTGATCTATTTGCATTAAGCCTAGCTAATGGCTTTAAAGAAGCGCTTTCGGAAGGCAGCCCGCAACGAATTTAGGATTTAATTTTTGATTTTCTTCTGTTTTTAGTGGTCTTGATGATTGTTACTACTGTAGAAACATCATTGTATCTTTAATTTTCAAGCTTTGTGCCATTTATAGCCTCATATGACATGGAAAGTGAAAGTTGTGACATGCTGTCCAGAAAACAGATTCTGTCCCCGTGACTAGAAAAATCACAGAAAAATCCCAGTTTATCTTTTTTAGATGAAATTTTTACACAGCGTGACCTATACAATTACGGAACTTTCGTATGTTCTGAGTTTTTTGATTTGAGTTGCATAAGGATCCCTAAAAAATTCTTTACTACCTGCTGGTCTGTTTTTCACAGATTCTGTCCTGTTTTGCCTCTTCTTCGTTTTGCAAACCTTAAGCTTGCTTTTTCTTTGCAAAAACTTATTGCCAATCTTGAGAAACAGTATCTCTTCAAGAATATATTTGTTTCCAGTAGATAAAAAAATATTTTATTATGGGTACTAACCTCGCTAATCTGATTATGATGAGTTATGTATGAATGGAGTTTTCAAGTGTGCGAGGGAAGATGATGAAAGAAGATTCAGGAGTGTCAAGCGCTCAAGCTTGGGGATGCCCCCATGAATACCCAAGAAATATTCAAGGAGACTCAAGCGTCTAAGCTTGGGGATGCCCCCGTGCATCCCCTTCTCCATCAACAATTATCAGTTCATGCGTTATGTGCTATGCTTCGAGCGTCTCGCTCTTAGGTTTTATTTTTAGTTTTCTTTAGCTTTGCTGGATGTTCATAGCAAGTTAGAACCCAGATTTCTTTGTGTGGGAGAGAAACACGCTCCGCTTTCAAAATCTAGAACACAACATAGGATTTTTCATGCTTATCTTTGCTGTGTGTGTTCTTTATCTTTTTCATAGCTACTGTCATGTTTAGCTCTTAGTTTTCATGCTTATCTTTTTAAAGAGATTTTGTTTAGTTTTTTTCTGGAAATCTCTTGAGTTTTCATGTTTATCTTGTTTAGAGAGTTTGCATGTTGCACTGAGTTTTGTGTCTTGACTTGAAGTAGGTAATTGAGGTTGCTATTCTGTTGTAGTAGTAACTTGCAATAGTTTTGAGGTATTGTTTTGAGTAATGTTTGGACTTTTGGTGTCAAGAGATTTAGCCTATTAGTGATAGATGTCGTATTTTGGGAAATCCGTGTTTATTTTCAAAACTTACAAAATTGGTTGAAAACTTTAGCTACTAGATGGATCACTGCTCTTTGGAGGGATCGAATATTAGAGTACACTCACGTACCATGAGTTGAGGATGCGCAAGGATAACCAAACCCCCATACACTCCTCCTCGGGGTACTTGTCTCTTTGTGAACCTCCTTATTAGATTGAGAGTTACCGATAATAAGTGCATGTGTTCTTCGGACTAATGTGAGTATTCGAAAGTTGACACTTCCACCTTCCCATATTTTTCTAGCCTCTCCTGTGCCGTGCATTGCTTTCTTCTCACTCCAAGAGTTAGCGTAAACCTTCGCCGGTACATCCAAACCCTTGGCATGATACGCTCTGTCATCATAAACCTCCTTATATCCTTCCTCAAAACAGCCACCATACCTACCTACCAAGGAATTTCCATAGCCTTTCCGAGATACATTGCCATGCAACATCCACCTTCTCATGACTTGATCTTCATGTCATACATGCTACTTGCTTGATCGATGAGCCGCATGCTAGTTGGGACTTTCCCTAATCATTGCTACATGACGCGATAGTATCATTGCATATCCTGCTACACTGGCAGAGGCATACATTTTCATACATCATGATAGTTACATCTTCTTTATGATTTGAGTACCTTGTAAAGTGTGAAAGATCTTCTATACTTTTTGTAATAAATAGAGTGTTGACCCTAAAGTGAGGAAAAGACCCCAAAGTGGACAATTTAAAAGATCCCAAAGAGGACAAATTAAAAGATCCCAAAGAGGACAAATGAGTGAAATAGAAAGAGCCATTGAGGCCACCAAAAAAATACAAAAAAATAGAAAAAGGAGAAAAAGAAATAAAAAGAGAGAAGGGGGCACACTACTATTCCTTTTGAGAGATCCACACTCGTACTCCCTCTTATATCTTGTACTACATAGAGATTATCATTTATGCATATAGCTATGTGGGGACCTTCACACTATAGAACTTAGCTTGTATATTCCAATGATGAGCCTCCTCAAATGAGCTCTAGGTCTTCTTGAACAAGAAAGTTGGATGCACCCCAACTAGTTCCATTGGAGAGCTTACCTTAGCTCATATGTGCATCCGTTGCATGGCAATCCCTACTCCTCACATCATATCTATCATTTGGCTTTCTCTCGCCTATGATTTTCCTCATTGATGTGAGCCTTTCACACCCTTTTTGTCTTCCTCCTCCACCATATTCTCTCTTTGCCATCCTAAGTGTCAACTTTCTTGCTTACACTCATCCATTGCATGAGTGCTCAAAATGTCAAAAAGGAGTGGATCATTTTGACTTGTACCTGGCTAGTGGTCTGGGGATGAGTCAAGATAAGATTCCAAAGAAGACCAAGTGTGAAACTTTAGTAGATTGAGTTCTCAACACAAAAATACTTTTTCTCGTATATCCCTATCCCCTTTCTTGCATGCAAACACCATTTGGAGACATTCGATTCACGGACAGCGAGAGATCTTGCACCTTTATGTTCTTATGTTGCTTGTTTCAATGCTAAATATAGACTCTTGCTTGTTATGTCTTGAATTGAATTACATGCCTTGATTGCTTTACTTAAAAGTTCTTATATGGTTGTAAGCATGTCACCACAGAAATTATGCTTTTTATCATTTACCTACTCGAGGACGAGCAGGAATTAAGCTTGGGGATGTTAATACGTCCAATACGTATCTATAATTTCTGCTTGCTCCATGCCTCTTTTGTGTGATATTTCTACGATATTGATGAACTTCCATACACTTTTGATCATATTTGGACTAACCTATTAACTCAGTGCACCCTAGTGCCAGTTCCTGTTTTCTGCTGTTTTTCTATTTCAGGTTTCCCCCATATTAAAAGTGATCCAAAAATTCGAGAAAAATCCAATAAAAAATCAGCATACGGAAGCTTCGAGAAACACCGAGGGGGGGGGGGGCAGAGGGGACCCACCAGGGCCCTAGGCGCCCTCCCGGCGCGCCCTAGGGGGCCGCCTGGCCCCCTGGCTACCCCCTTCTCCTATATATTCCTCGTGACGTGAAACCCCCGTGACGGGAACCCTTTTTCGCGATCACTCCTCTGTTCCGCCGCCGCCGCGCTTCCAAGATCGGGAGCACGAGGAGACCTCTTCCTGGCATCCTGCCGGAGGGAGGAACCACCTCCGGGAGCTTCTCCACCACCATGGATGCTTCCCGGATGAACCGTGAGTAGTCCACCTTGGACCATGGGTCTATGATCAGTAGCTATGTGATGTTCTCCTCCCCTCTTTGTTCTTCATGGATTAGACCTCGTGAGCTGCCCTACATTATCGAGGCACATATGTAATATTTCTGCTGTTGCTATGCTGAGTTTGCTGGGATCCGATGGATTATGAGATTATGTTCAGATTGTGTTTGAGTAATATATTTGATTCTCCTCTTTTATATTTATATTCTAGAGTAATTCTTGCATGTTCTTCGTTGCTGTTTATTGCTTTGGCCAAGTAGTAGGTAGTGACTCCAAGAGGGAGCGTTATGCATGATTGTGGGTTCATGCCCCCTGATGACTAGCTTGAGTGACAGAAACATGAGTCTAGGGGATGTGCTGTTGCCACAAGGGAGAAAAAAATAGTGCTTGTACTTGTGGGTGCAAGGATTGTTTACTCTACGCAAAGTTGTTTAATGCAGTTGTCCGTTGCTTTGAGTTTACACTTTGGGTGGGATTCGCAACTTAATACCAGCGAGATGTTCTGGATAGATATCTCAAGGTGGATGATTAGTAGGTAGATGCAGATGGATTGCAGTCTATTTGATTTGGCGTACCGCCCAAGCTTTTGAGCCTCTGCCTTTCTTTGTAGCATAGTTAGCATTGGTTTGCGCACATAATCCTGTCAATTGCCCAACTGTAATTTGTTTACCTCGCATGGCTATTTTATCGTCTTTTGGGAGAGAGACATCACTAGTGAACATCATAGGACCCCGGTCCATATTTCCAATACTGTTTACACCTGCTATCAATTTACTGCTTTATTTACTTTTCCATTGCTATCACTATCATTATTATCCCGTGCGTTTTATCCTTTGTAAACAACAAGGCCGGAGGAATTGACAACTCCTCTGTACTCGTTGGGAAGCAAAGTTATTTGCTGTGTGTGCAGGTCCAGGTGAAGTAAGCAACCCTGAGTTATGAACGGCGCCATTGTTCACTTCACCACCTTCTTGTATCTGTTGGAGTCCTATTGGTTCGACATTCAACCTTAGCATCTTCGCTAAGGGAAATTTTCCGCTATGCTACATCTCACATTCCACTTTGGGTAAACCAACGAGGAGCGAGAAGTAAACTCTCGTAACATTGGCACAAATCGGATAAAAACTTGATTGTGAAATATTAAGCAGCCCCCAAGTCTTCGGAGACTTGGTGGGTACTTAGGAAAAATTTCTAATCTCTTTTCCGAGCTGCGCACAGCTCGGATAAAAACTTGATTTTGAAACATTAAGCAGACACGAAGTTACTGGTGACTTGAAGGGTACTTAGGAAAATTTTCTAAGCTCTCGTCCGAGCTGCGTACAGCTCGGATAAAAACTTGATTGTGAAACATTAAGCAGCCCCCAAGTCTTCGGAGACTTGGTGGGTACTTCGGAAAATTTTCTAAGCTCTTGTCCAAGCTGCGCACAGCTCGGATAAAAACTTGATTTTGAATAACATGTAAAAATTATGGAGATTGAGTAAGATACTTTGTTATACAATCAATATATTTTATTGAGGTCTTACAACTGCGTTCACGCATAGAACCGACGCAACAACTGGGCGTTCCATGCGTGAGGCTCTTCTATATTATTAGTTACATCACACAACCGATAAGCTCCGTTACGCAATATCCTAGAGATGACATAGGGCCCTTCCCATGGGGGGGGGGTAATTTGTGATCCTAAGTCTTCTTGATACGCAATACCATGTCGCCTTCTTGGAATGAGCGAGCTCGGACATGTCGGTCATGGTATCGGCGTAGGTCATACTGATAAAATGCTGAGCGGGTAAGAGCTAAATTTCGCTCTTCTTCCAAGAGATCAACACCATCCTGCTGTGCAGCTTTGGATTTAGCTTCAGTGTACTGGCTTACTCGGGGAGCGTTGTGCTTGAGGTCACTCGTAAGAACCGCCTCTGATCCATAAACAAGGAAAAAAAGGGGTTGACCGAGTAGAGGATTGGGTGTTGTTCTCAATCCCGACAGGACCGAGGGTAGCTCATCGACCCAAGAGCCTGCTGCTTCCTTCAATTCCCGAAGGAGACGGGATTTGATTCCTTTGAGTATTAATCCATTTGCTCGTTCAACCTGGCCATTGGATTTTGGGTGTGCTACTGAGGCAAAATTAACCTGAATACCATTGCTCCAACAGAATTCCTTAAATTCAGCCGAGTTGAAGTTTGACCCATTGTCTGTGACGATGTCATGTGGCACGCCAAAACAGTGTATGATGCCTTGTACGAAACTAACTGCTGTGGCTGACTCTAGGGTTTTGATGGGTTTTTCCTCTATCCATTTGGTGAACTTGTCCACTGCGACTAAGATGTGGGTAAAACCATACTTGCCTGTTCTTAGTGGTCCAATCATATTAAGCCCCCATACTGCAAATGGCCAGGCTAGAGGGATTGTTTTCAACTCGGAAGCTGGTTTGTGTGGTTGATTGGCATAAAATTGACACCCTTGGAAATGATCCACAATATACCGAGCATCACCAAGGGACTGAGGCCAGAAAAACTAGCTCGGAAAGCTTTCGCCACTAGTGTCCGACTTGAGGCGTGGTGGCCACAGTCACATGCGTGGATGTCTTGCAAGATACAATGTCCTTCATCTTCAGAGATGCATCACTGAGGGAGTTTAGTTATGTTGTTTTTGTACAACTCCCCATTGATCACCGAGTAGGATTTGGATTTGCGAACAATCTTCTTGTCTTCTATCTCATCTTATGGCAACTCTTGCCTTTGCAAATAGGCCAAGATTGGGAGTGTCCACTCGGGAGGAGTGACTTCCACATCAAAAACCATGCCAACTACTGCAGGTATATCTTCCTTGTTCGGTATGTTTTTATCAGGCATCATATCTGGATCTTCTTCCAGGAAAGGATCTTCTTTGACTGTTGGAGAATGCAAGTGTTCCAAATAAATTCCAGATGGAATCTGACTCCGAGTAGAGCCCAACTTGGCCAGATCGTCTGCTTCTAGATTCTGAATCCTTGGAATATGATGGAGCTCGAGCCCATCAAATTTTTTCTCCAATTTTATCACCGCCACACAGTAAGTTGTCATGCATGGCTGGGATCCGAATGTCCCATTCCTTCATTACTTGATTTATCACCAAGTCTGAGTCTCCGAATACCATCAACCTCCTGATTCCGAGTAAAATGGCCATTCTCAAACCATACAGAAGGGCTTCATACTCGACCTCGTTATTTTTTGCTGGGAAGTGTATTTGGAGGACATATCTCATCTCATCTATCCTTGGTGAAACTAGTACCACACCCACTCCTGCTCCGTTCAACATCTTGGATCCATCAAAAAACATTGTGCAATGTTCTGGGATTGGTTGTGGGGGGTTTTGGACTACAATCCACTCGGACAAGAAATCCACCGGTGCTTGTGACTTGATTGCTTTTTTGGGTTGATAATGATGTCATAAGGTAGCAAATCCAAACTCCGTTTTGCAATTCTTCCCGTTGCATATGTATTATTCATGATTTCTGCGAGAGGAGCTTCTGATACTACTGTGATGGAATGGTCTTGAAAGTAGTGTGCAAGCTTCAGTGATGCCAAGTAGATTCCCATTGCCAGCTTCTAGCAGTGAGGATATCTCTTCTTGGATGGTGTGAGGACCTCGGAGATGAAGTACACATGTCTTTGTACCTTCTGTGCCTTCCCTTCTTCTTATCTTTCCACCACCATAGCTACACTGACAACTCGGCTTGTAGCTGCAATATACAATAAGAGTGGTTCTTTTTCTTTAGGTGCTGCAAGGACTGGCCTAGTTGAGAATTTCTTCTTGAGTTCTTCGAAGGAAACTTGAGCTTCTTCAGTCCAAACAAAATTCGGCAATTTCTTCATCAGCTGGTAGAGAGGCAGGGCTTTCTCTCTGAGTCTGCAAATGAATCGGCTGAGTGCTGCAAGGCAGCCTGTTCACTTCTGGACATCTCAGAGCTGCTGAGGCGGCTTCATACTCTGGATTGCTGCAATCTTTTCCGGGTTAGCTTCTATTCCTCGCTCAGAAACCATGAATCCGAGTAACTTCCCTGCCCGTACACCAAAGACACATTTCTCGGGGTTTAATCGCCAACCCACTTGGGCCGATTGGTAAAGCCGTTGGTGTCCCTCTCGCGCACACACACACAGGTCGTGGTTTAACTTGATATTGTAAGCTCAGAGGCTCTAGAAAGTTTCGGCCAAGTCGGCCAACAAGATGCTTCCCTTGGCTGACTTGATCACAATATCATCCACATACACTTCGACGTTTCTACCGATTTTCCAAATTAAGCAGTTCTGCATCATGCGTTGATATGTGGATCCTGCATTTTTAAGCCCAAATGGCATCGTGGTGTAACAGAAACATCCGAATGGAGTTATGAATGTTGTTTTAAGTTCATCTCCTTCATATAATCGGATTTGATGATAACCCGAGTACGCATCGAGGAAACATAATCTCTCGCAACCCGATGTGGAATCCACAATCTGGTCAATGCAGGAAGAGGAAAATGATCTTTTGGACAAACTTTATTGACGTGACGGAAATCAACACAAGTTCTCCAAGTTTTATCTTTCTTCAGAACCATTACAGGATTTGCTAACCACTCGGAGTGGAAAATTTCCCTAATGAATCCGGCTGCTAATAGTCTTGCCACTTCTTGTCCGATATCCTTCTTTTCTCGGAAGAAAAACGCCTAAGGGACTCTTTCACCGGTCTCACCTTTGGATCAACGTGTAACTTGTGCTCAGCCAACCCCCTTGGGATTCCAGGCATATCAGCATGATTCCATGCGAAGATATCCTAATTATCATGGAGGAAGTTGATGAGCTCGAGTTCCTATTTGGGATCCAAGTCGGTTGAAATATTGGTGTACTTGTCTTTATCAGTAGGATGTATCTGCACCCTCTTGGTTTCTCCTGCAGACTCAAACGAAGATGTCTTCTTTGGTTGCAGCAACTCGGACGAATCAACCACTTTCTTGTACTCAACCAGCTCGACCTCAGCCATTTGCTGGTCAGCTATCAACGATCCTTTCTGCAACAATTCTTCGGCCTGCTTGTAATCTCCTGAGACAGTGATCACGCCGTGTGGGCCAGGCATTTTCAAATTCAGATAGACGTAGCATGGTATGGCCATGAACATTGCATAGGCCGGCCTTCCGAGTAGAGCATGGTATGCACTCGGAAAATCTACTATCTCAAAGGTGATCTTTTCTTTTCGGAAATTACTCGGAGTGCCGAAAACCACATTGAGGGAGATCATACCGAGTGAGTGTGCCTTTTTCCCGGGGTGACTCCATGAAATTCCAGATAGCTTTTATGAAGCTTGGACATTGGAATGTTCATACTCTTCAGAGTGTTGGCATAGAGAATGTTTATACCAGGACCTCCATCCATCAGGACATTTCTGAGTCTAAAGTTTCCATTCCCCGTTTCTACCAGAGGATCGACAATCAGAGCGTGCCTTCCTGGGTGAGGGATATGGGGAGGGTTATCCGACTGGTCAAAGGTGATCGGAGTATCAACCCACTTCATGTAACTCGGAGTTGATGGAGCTTCCGAGTTAACCTCTCTGAACCGTATCTTTTCAATTCTCTTCGACTCCTGACCTGCGAAAATGACTAGCACTCCACTTCTCTTGGGAAACCTTTGTTGTCCAGATCTGGGCTTGCTGCCTTCTTCTTGCCAGTGTCTTTGTCCTGTTGAGGTCCCTTCTTTGCATTCTGAGCTGCTCTCCTAATCAGACGACACTGCTGAGCTGTATGCTTTGGGAGAATCAAGTTTCCTTCAGCATCTCGGGTTGTATGAAGAGGACATGGCTGATCTAAGACCTCATCGTCATTTGACAACTTCTTTTAACGTGGCTGCCACTCCTTTCGCGCTTGACCTTTGCCATGAATCCCTGAGGAATTTGCTGCTGCAACCAACTCTGCATCTGTTGGAGCGTCTTCTGCTTTTCGCTTGTTGTTGTCTCCGGTCTTCTGCTTCGGGTTAGGTGCCGATCTGTTGCCTCCTTGGTGCTGCTGGGTCATCTGGCGAATCTCCTCTTCACCATTGGCGTACTTATTTGCTATCTCCATTAATCATCCGAGTGAGGTAACATGGGGTGATCTTGCCAGCTTGAGACTCAGTTCTCTGTACTTAATCCCCTTCTTGAAAGCATGGATAGCTTGGAACTCGGAGACCCCTTCTACCGAGTTGTGAAGCGTGATCCATCTTTGGATATAATCCCGAATGGATTCGGTATTTCCTTGCACACACAGTTGCAACTCGGTCATCCCTCCAGGCCTCTTGTAAGTCCCTTCGAAGTGCTTGAAAAAACTCTCTCGAGGTCTTCCCAAATCCAGATACTGCTAGGGGGGAGTTGATTCAACCATGTCCGAGCTGAGCCCTCCAGCATCAAAGGTAGATGCATCATAGCTATCTCATCTCCCCCTCCGATTTGCACGGCTATTCTGTAATCATCCAACCATATATGAGGTTTGGCATCACCCCGGTACTTATCCACTCCTTGAGATATCCGGAAGTGAGGAGGAATGGGGTAGACCGGATTCTCTCGCTGAAGTAGACTGGCCCTGTAGCCATTGAGGGACGAGCCTGATCTTGCCGATGAGACCTAGCACGATCAACTCGGCTCTTCACCAGATGACTTCGGGCATCGTCTTCGACATCAATATATCGGTTGCCTTGATGACTAACTCTGCGTTGATGGAAATTTTCTCTCCGAGGAGCACCTCGATTAGACCTGTGAGCCTTATAGTTATCTGGTCTTATGTACTCTGCATGCCGATACTGATCTTGGTGGTAATCTCCTCGAGGGTCATTTCTACGCCGAGGAGAGGTGTTCCTATTTCTCCGCGCTTCGCCGTATGGCGTATGCACTGACTGTGATGTTCCCACGGGAGGAACCTGAGAGTGGACCCGCTTCTGTGATTGACTGACTGCAACATTTTGTTCTACTGCGGATTGCAATAATAATTCCTAGTGCTGAATTCCCTCTGCCGCCGGTCCACTAGGCTGCAAAGAGTTTGCAATCCGAGTCACGACTATGAGGTTTTCTACTGGAGTCCCCATAGCTCGGAAGGGTTCTCGTCTGTTCTGCTCTGCTTGAGCCGAGCTACCTCTCGAGCCTGACGCTCCAAGGTGTTTTCCAGCTGGCCAAATGCTCCCGTTCGGCCAGGTTAGTTAACCTAGCTGCCTCCAGGCCTCGTCCTTCCGGAGTGCTCGTGTCGATGGGGGTGTTCAACAGTCGCTCAGCCGCCTCTGCCCCTTCTTGTTCTTCCCGAGTGAGAGGACGGGGCTGCCGACTCGGCCCTCTGAGTTCTAACCTCTGGAAGGCAGACGTGCGCCGAGATGGCTCTCGACCATCGGCCCCGGACGGACTGTTAGCTTCATTTCGGGCATGATCATCTTGGACTAGTGACGGTTGGGGTGGTGGTGTTTCCTCCATGCAAACTTCCGCAACTACGATTGGGACGCCGCTACTACTCTCTTGCTCTTCATCAGGTTCAGGGTCAGACGTCACCATGCCTTCGTCTTCCGCCGAGTTGAAGAGATGCAAAAGGGATGCCGATGGGCCTTCTCTTGCGATCAGTTCATCAAGGTCCCTCTGTGATGACTCTACTGATTCGATGACCGCCACTTGATGTACCTTGACTTGTTTGTTGCGATGAGGAGCGCGAGGACAACCCGAACACCTTTTCTTGTGGCGAACAGACAAGGGAGCCCGTGCTTGATGCTGAGACGACAAATGGAGGCGCAGGGCCCCCGATTCGTCAGCTCAGAAGTGGACGCTGCCTCTTGAAGGCAACAAATGCGTCTGGAGCGGTGAATCCGCTAGCCAAGCGGAGTCATCAGCCACAAAGGCCAACGACCCGAAGTAAAACATCTCGCCGCAGACGAGCTCGAAGCCGCGCATCGACGAGGAGGATGAAGAAAACGCCATCCCTACGATTGCTGATCAACTCAGCCCCACGGTGGGCGCCAACTGTCCTGAATATAATCCTGACAATAGATATAGGGGTGTGATAGGAGCTAAATGAATCTGTATGTAGAGTGGTTGACATAGTGAGAATTATACAGGTTAGGCCTCTCCTTAGAGATAAAAACCTTAGTCCTGTCCCAGGATGACTGGGATGTTCTTGCTAAAAAGTGTGAGGATTAGAGCTGCGCGTAGTCCTTCCTGGGGCGAGGGGGAGGCTTATATAGAGTGCGCCTCTGCCCCTTCAATGCCTCAGTAAATGGGTCTTAATTATAGGGGTAAATACCTATACTTAATACAAGAAACGGTCTCTTCATTACTGCTAATTAAGGAGGAGAAACGCCCACGGTCTTTAATGCTTCGCGCCCGTTGCTCTTCTTTTTCCGAGTAACGAACAGCTCGCTGGTTCACTTTTCCGAGTAACAGACTACTCGGAGCCTATTTGCTTTCCGAGTAACTGACTACTCGGAGACCATCTCCTCTTCCGAGGAACGTGTTACTCGGAGACACTGTGAATTAAGTCTCTGAGTTTGATAAAGCTCTCTATTCTTTGACGATTTTATTTATTTTATTGGGTGTATTTGAGAGATCAAGGAACTGAGGGTACCCCTTGGTTTCCAATGCTTAATGGTATACCTTTAGTATGACCACGACATGTAGTGAGTGTGCTCGGGAGAGGCCTAGTTATAGGCGGGTGACGGAGAGGCATTCCTGTCGCCATGAGCGTGACCATCCTGGCCTGGCTGGTGCCATCCATTAAGGCGACGGGACGCCACAAAGATGGGCGCATAAGGGGAGGGTTTCGGGGGGGGGGGGGGGGTAGGGAGCTCGTCGCGATGGTGGCCATCTGATATGTCCCAAACGTATCTATAATTTCTGCTTGTTCCATGCTTATTTGGGTGACATTACTTTGCGTTTTGCTACACTTTCATACCTTTTTACACATATTTGGAGTAACTTACTAACTCAGTGCACCCAGTGCCAGTTTCTATTTGCTGATGTTTGTGAATTGCAGGTTTATACCCATATTTCTAGTGCCCAAAAAATTCCAAGAAAAATATATAAAAATCAGCGTGACAGAAGCCTCCAGAAGCCCGAAACTGAGTCGGAGGGGGCTACCCCCTCCCAGGCGGACACCTAGCACGGCCAGGGGTGGGGTCGCGCCTACATGTCTCCTTGGAGGAGGACACCTCCCCTAGTGCCCCTGTCGGCCTATATTTACCTCCCAATGCAGAAACCCTAAAAAGAGACCCCACATCGCAATTTTCACCACTGTTCCGCCGCCGCCACGACCCCTAGATCGGGATCGCCAGAAGACCTCGTCCCGGCACCCTACCGGAGGGAGGATTGATCTCCGTGAGCTTCGCAACCACCATGAGCGCTTCCCGGATGTGCTGTGAGTAGTCTCCCTTGGACCATGGGTCCATGACCAGTAGCTATGCGATGTCTTCTCTCCAATATTTTGCTTCAATTCTTAGCCCTTGTGAGTTGCCCTACATGATCAAGGCACTTATGTAATCGTTCTTCTGTTGCTATGCTTTGTTTGCTGGGATAAGATGAATTATGAGATTATGTTCAGATCGTGATGAGTTATATATTTGGTTCTCCTTTTATATTTTGTTCTTGAGTAGTTCTTGCATGTTCTCCGTTGCTTTTTATTGCTTTGGCCAAGTAGTAGATAGTAACTCCAAGAGGGAGCATTAAGCTTGATTGTGGGTTCATGCCCCTTGATTCCTAGCTTGAGTGACTGAAACATGAGACTAGGGGACGTGCTGTTGCCACCAGGGAAAAAACAACGATGCTTGTAACTGCGGTTGCAAGGATTTTGTACCTTACGCAAAGTTTGTTAATGCAGTTGTCTGGTTCTTTGGGTTTACACTTTGGGTGAGGCTCGCAACTTAATACCAATGAGATGTTCTGGATAGAGATCTCAAGGTGGATGATTAGTAAGTAAATGTTGATGAATAAACGGTCTACTTGTCTTGGCGTACATCCCCTACTTTGAGCCTCTAACTTTCTTGTGGCATAGTTAGCATTGCGGTGCGTTTATAATTCTGTCAATTGCCCAGATGTAATTTGTTCACCCACCTTAACTGTTTTATCGTCTTTTGGGAGAGAGACATCACTAGTGAACATCATGGGACCCCGGTCCATATTTCCACCATTGTTTACACCTCAAATCTTTACTGCTTTATTTTCCTTTCAGTTGCAATCACCATCACTATTTCCACCATGTGTTTGATCCTTTGTAAACGACAAGGCCATTGATATTGAAAACCTCTCTGAACTCGTTGGGAGAAAAGTTATTTGATATTGTGTTCAGGTCCACGTCTTCTGTAAGCGCCACAGCAGCAAACATCTTCTTGTTGATCCTCGGAGTCCTCCTGGTTCGATAAACCTTACAGTCCTGGTGTAAGGGAAATTTGCTTCTACTACATCCTAACCTTCCACTTAGGGTAACCAACGAGGAGGTGTTATCTACACCAATCTAGCATAATTTCTGGCGCTGTTGCCGGGGACTCCCATCTTCAAGAGAGGGGAGTTGCACACTATCCTTTACCTTTACTTTTTAGTCTTGTTAATTTACTTTCTATTTTTTTGCTTTAGATTCTTATACCAAAAACCACAAAAAATTAGTTACTTTGATCTTGCCTGCTGCTGTTACTATGGGTACCACTGAAAACACCAAGTTGTGTGACTTCACTAGTCACAACAACAATGAATTTATTAGCACTCCTATTGCTCCACCTGCCACTTCAGCACCTTCATATGAAATCAAACCTGCTCTGTTGAATCTTGTTATGAAAGAACAATTCTCCGGTGCTGGAGATGCTGCTGCTTTGCACTTGAATAATTTTATTGAGCTTTGTGATATGCAACAGTACAAAGAAGTAGATGGTGACATTGTTAAACTTCAGCCTTTTCCTTTCTCCTTGAGAGGAAGAGCTAAGGAGTGGATCTAATACTTGCCTAGGAATAGCATAGAATCTTGGGATAAGTGCAAGGATGCTTTTATTGGGAAGTACTACCCACCTGCTAAAATTATCCACTTGAGAAGTAACATTATGAATTTTAGACAACTGTATAATGAACATGTTGCCCAAGCTTGGGAACGTATGAAATCTCTTGTTGATAATTGCCCTACACATGGTTTGACTATGGATGGTTATCCAGACTTTCTATGCAGGATTGAACTTTACCTCGCGGAATCTGTTGGACTCGGCCGCGGGAGGAACCTTCATGTCAACTACACTTGGTGATGCCACGAAGCTATTGGACGATATGATGACAAATTATTCTCAATGGCACACCAAAAGATCTCCAACAGGTAGGAAGGTAAACTCTGTTGAGGAGATCTCCTCTTTAAATGAAAAGGTTGACTTGATCATGTCTTTACTTACTAAGAAAGCTCCTATTGATCCTCCTAATGTTCCTTTAAATTATTTGGTTGCTCAAGAAATAGAGCAAGTTGATGTTAATTTTATTGCTAGGAACTACTTTAAATTCTTATAGGAGTAATTTTGGTAGCAAAAATCCTAGACCGTTCCCATCCAACAACTATGGGAGCAACAACACTTATCCTAGCACCAAAAACTCCACTTCTGAATTAGAGAGCATGCTAAAGGACTTTATCACTTCTCGAAAAGCCTTTAATAAGAGTGTAGAAGAGAAATTAGAAAAAAATATATAATCTCTCTTTGAAGGTAGAAAATATAGCTCATGATGTAGAGATGCTTAAAATTACAACTTCTCCCCTTGTGGAAAGAAAAACTACACCCATGAATGCTATTCAAGTGCAAATTAATGAGAACGTTAGAATTCTAGCCAAACTTAAGGATAGATGGGCTAGAGAAAAAGAAGAGGAAGACAGGATTAAGAGCCCTCCTATACACATTACTATTGCTACTTTACATGTTGTTGAGGATCTCAAAACATTTAGCACCCATCACATCCCTAGTCCACCTAATGGACCTATTAATGGTGATGCTAACACCTCAACTTTAGGATAATAAGGTCCCACGAATTTAGAGACTACCAAGAGAATGAGCTTACATGACATCACCAACACTTTAATTAATGGTAGCGATCTTGAAATTGATAATTGTAGTCTTTCTGATGTTATCACCTTTTTGCAAAGAATGGCCAAAGACCCCCACACTAGTTCACTCAATATTGCCTTCACCGAGCATACTACTAATGCTCTTATCAAAGCTAGGGAGGAGAAACTTAAGTTAGAGGTTTCTATTCCTAGAAAACTAGAAGATGGTTGGGATCCTATGGTCAAAATCAAATTGAATAATTTTTCTTACTTTGCTTTATGTGATGTTGGAGCTAGTGCCTCCGTTTTACCCAAAAGAATGTATGATATGCTTGAATTGAACCTTTTGATCCATGTTATTTTGGTATTCGTCTTGTTGATTCTTCCGTAAAGAAACCTTTACGAAGTATTGATGATGTTCTTATTGTTGTCAATGATAATTATATTCCCATTGATTTTATTGTCATGGACATTGAGTGTGATCCCTCATGTCCAATTATTTCAGGTCGTCCTTTTCTCTGCACTGTTGGTGCTATCACTGATATGAAAGAAGGGACCATTAGATTCCAATTCCCCCTCAAAAAGGGAATGGAACACTTTCCTCAAAAGAAGATTAGGTTACGTTTTGAGTCCATTACATGGGAAAGTTATTCTTTTGGAGTTGATAAAACTTGATATTTTTGCTTCATGCCTAGCTAGAAGGCATAAAAGAAAGCGCTTATTGGGAGGCAACCCAAAATGTTTTTCCCTTCAGTTTTAGTGGTCTTGATGCTTGTTACTACAATAGCAACATCATTGTATCTTTATTTTTAAGCTTTGTGCCAAGTTTTAGTCTCCGATTGCAACAAAGTTCAAAAATTGTGACATGCTGTCGAGAAACAGATTCTGTCGGCTTGACGGAAAAATTCACCAAAAATCACCAGATCATCTTTTTTATCAGAAATTTTTTGACAGTATGATCTATACAATTGGCTTTCTGGCGTCTGTTCCGAGTGTTTTGATTTGAGTTGCAGAGGTGCCCCAAAAAAGTTATTTACTACCTGCTGGTCTGTTTTTCACATATTCTGCCGCGATTTGCGTTTTCACTGTTTTGCAAATCTTAAGCTTGATTTTTCTTTGATTTTTTTTTGGAAATCTTGTGAAACAATAGCTCTTCATGAAAATCTTTATTTCCAGTAGAGGTAAATTATTTAAGGGTACTAACCACCCTAATCATCTTATGATGAGTTTCGTATGAAGGGAGTTTTCAAGTATGCGAAGGAAGATGATGAAAGAAGATCCGGGAGTGTCAGAAGCTCAAGCTTGGGGATGCACCCATGAACCCCGAACAAATATCCAAGGATACTCAAGCTTCTAAGCTTGGGGATGCCCCCGTGCATCCCCTTCTCCATCAACAATCATCAGTTCGTCCTTCTCCATGCTATATTTTTTTATCTCTTCATGAGTTATGTGCTATGCTTGGAGTGTCTCGCTCTTTACTTTTTACTCTTTTTTAGTTTTTCTTGATGTTCATAACAATTCGGACCCTACCCTTCATTTTTGGGAGAGAAACACGCTCCAATTCACCCTAGAACAAAACATAGGTTTGCATGCTTATCCTTTTTTGTGTGTTCTTTATCTTTTCTTAGCTATTGTCATGCTTAGCTCTTAGTTTTCATGATTATCTTTTTAAGAGATTTTATTTAGGTTGTTCCTTTTGGAACTCTCTTGAGTTATCATGCTTATCTTGTTTAGATCGTTGGTCTCTTGCACTGAGTTGTCTGTCTTGCATGAGTAGGTAATTGAGGTTGCTATTATAAGTGTAGTAGTAACTTGCAATCGTTTTGAGGTATTTATTTGAGTAATATTTGTTTCGGTGCCAAGAGCTTGACCCTATTAGTGATATGTGTAGTATTTTGGAAAATCTGTGCTTATTTTCGAAAAATACAAAAACTTAGTTGAGAACTCTAGCTACCAGATGGATCGCTAACCTCTAGAGGGGTTAGAATATATAGAGTACCCTCATGTACCATGGGTCGAGGATGCGCAAGGATAACCAAACCCCCATCCAGTCCTCCTCGGGGTACTTGTCTCTTTGTGAACCTCCTGATTAGATAGAGAGTTATCGATAATAAGTTCATGAGTTCTTTGGACTAATGAGAGTACTGTATTGTTGGCACTTCCACCTTCCATATTTTTCTATCCTCTTCGGTACCATACATTTCCCTTTATCATCTTGAGAGTTGGTGCAAACTTTGCTGATGCATCCAAAACCTTGGCATGATATGCTCTGTCATCATAAACCTCCTTATATCTTCCTCAAAACAGCTACCATACCTACCTATTAAGGCATTTCCATAGCCTTTCCGAGATACAATTCCTTGCAATATCCATCATCTCATGACTTGATCTTCATGTCATACATGCTTTTGCTTGATCGTAGAGCCGCATGCTAGTTGGGCCTTGCCCTCATATTTGCTACATGACACGCTAGTATCATTGCATATCCCGCTACACTGGCAGAGGCATACATTTGCATACATCATGATTGTTTTTCAGTTTTCTTTATGTTGAGTACTTTCTGTAAAGTGTGAAGATCTTCTATATTCTTGTAAAATATAGAGTGTTGCCCTTAAAGTGAGGAAAAGATCCCAAAGAGGACAAAATAAAAGATCCCAAAAGAGGAAAAATGAAAAGATCCCAAAAGAGGACAAATGAGAGATAAATAGAAAGAGCCAATGAGGCCACAAAAATACAAAAAATAGAAAAAAGAAAGAAAAAAGAAATAATAAGAGAGAAAGGTGCAACACTACTATTTATTTTGAAAGATCCACACTCGTACTCCGTAGTAATATTTGTACTCCATAGAGATTTTCATATCATTCATGCATAACTATGTGGGGAACCTTACACTATAGAACTTGGCTTGCATATTCCAAGGATTAGCCTCCTCAAAAGAGCTCTAGGTCTTCATGAATAAGCAAGTTGGATGCACCCCCACTAGTTCCATTGGAGAGCTTACCTTAGCTCATATGTGCATATGTTGCATGGCAATCCCTACCACTCACATCATATCTATCATTTGGCTTTCTCTCGCCTATGATTGTACTCATTGATGTGAGTCTTTCACACCTTTTTGTATTACTTCCCCATCATTTTTCTCTTTGCCATCCTAAGTGCCAACATATCTTGCTTGCGCTCATCCATGGCATGAGTGCTCAAAGTCAAAAGGGAGAGGATCAGTTTGACTTGTGCTTGACTAGTGGTCTGGGGACGAGTGAAAATAAGATTCCGAAGGAGACTAAGTGTGAAGTTTTAGTAGATTGAGTTCTCAATTGAAATATATAGTATTTTTTATGCTCTAAACCCATGTCCCACTTATTGCACGCAAACACCATTTGGAGACATTTGAGTCACGGACAATGAGAGCTCTTGCACCTCTATGTTCTTACTTTGCTAGTTTCAATACTAGATATAGACTCTTGCTTGTTATTGTCTTAACTTGAATTGCATATCTTACTTACTTTACTTTAAAGTTATTATATGTGTGTTAGCATGTCACCACAGAAATTATCTGTGTTATCATTTACCTACTTGAGGACGAGCAGGAATTAGGCTTGGGATGTTGATACGTCCCAAACGTATCTATAATTTCTTCTTGTTCCATGCTTATTTGGGGGACATTGCTATGTGTTTTGCAACACTTTCATACCTTTTAACACATATTTGTACTAACCTACTAACTTAGTGCACCCAGTGCTAGTCTCTGTCTGCTGATGTCTGTGAATTGCAGGTTTATACCCATATTTATAGTGCCCAAAAAATTCCAAGAAATATATATATAAATCAGCGTGACGGAAGCCTCCAAAAGCCCGAAGGAGAGCCGGAGGGGGACACCCCCTCCCAGGCGTCCACCTGGCACGGCCAGGGGTGGGGCCGCACCCTGATGATAAGACGTTGGATACCCCAAGTGGAAGGTTGAGATGTAGCGTAGCGGTAATCTCCCTCAGCAAAGATACCAAGGTTTGACTCCTGTAGGACTCCAGCAACGACAAGTACGTGAGAACAACACTACATATTAGCACGAGTTGACGTGGACCTGCACACAGATACAGATAACTTTCCTCCCAACGAGTATGGAGAGGTTGTCAATCTCTCTGGCCTTGCTGTTTCAAAAGGGTCAAAAGCAAAATATAAAAGATAATGATAGCTACAACTAGAAAGTAAAAGCAAGAAGTAAATTGAGGGTGTAAACAGTGGTGGAAATATGGACCGGGATCCCATGATGTTCACTAGTGATGTCTCTCTCCCAAAAGATGATAAACAACTATGCGAGGTAAAAAAATATAGCTAGGCAATTGACAGGATTACGGGCGCAAACCAATGCTAACTATACCACAAAAGAAAGGAAGAAGCTCAAAAGCATGTGCAGTACGCCAAAACAAGTAGACCGAAATCCATCTGCATCTACTTACTAAGCATCCACCTTGAGATATCTATCCAGAACATCTCGCTGGTATTAAGTTGCGAGCCCCACCCAAAGTGTAAACCCAAAGCAACAGACAACTGCATTAAAAAGAACTTTGCGTAAATAAACAATCCTTGTAACCGCGGTTACAAGGACTGTTGTTTTCCCCCTAGTGGCAACAACACATCCCCTAGACTCATGTTTCTGTCACTCAAGCGTGTCATCGGGGGGCATGAACCCACAATCGAGCATAACGTTCCCTCTTGGAGTCACTACCTACTACTTGGCCAAAGCAATAAACATCAACGGAGAACATGCAAGAATTATTTAGGAACAAAAATATAAGAGATAAAAACCAAATATATTACTCTATCACAATCTGAACATAATCTCATAATCCATCAGATCCCATCAAACTCAGCATAGCAACAACAGAAATATTACAAAAGTGCCTCGATCATGTAGGGCAGCTCACGAGGTCTAAACCATGAAGAACAAAGAGGGGAGGAGAACATCACATAGCTACGGATCACGGACCCATGGTCCAAGGAAAACTACTCACGAGACATCCGGGGAGCATCCATGGTGGAGAGGAGACTCCCAGAGGTCGGCCCTCCCTCCGGCAGGGTGCCGGGAAGAGGTCTTCTGGTGCTCCCGATCTCGGAAGCGCGGCGGCGGCGGAACAGAGGAGAGTTTGCGAAATAGGGTTCTGTCTTCGGAGTTTCCCCGTGACGGAGAATAAACCCAAAGCAACAGACAACTGCATTAAAAAGAACTTTGCGTAAAGTAAACAATCCTTGCAACCGCGGTTACAAGCACCGTTGTTTTCTCCCTTGTGACAAGAGCACATCCCCTAGACTCATGTTTCTGTCACTCAAGCTAATCATCAGGGCGCATGAGTGGGGGCGAGTTGTCAGAACCCTCTGTTAGGTAAGTGCTAGGGTTAGCAAGAAACATTGCATTCATGTCAAAAATTTCAAAAAGGAAATTGAATTGGGAGAAGAAACCCCCCAGATGAATTTAATTCAAATGTCCAGAATAAAAGTTGCTCCAAAAATTCCTTTTGCATTTTTTAAAAGTCCCATAAATGAGTGTGATCACATATCAAGTGATGTGGGACCAACCCCATGCTCATGGATTTTTCAAATATTCAAACAGGAGCATGGATTTAAATTTAAACCCCTATTTGAATTAATGTTCAAATTATTTGAATTTTAAAAAGTGCCAAACTTTATAAGTGGCTAGCCTAATATATTATCAGGCCATATAAAAAGTTTCAGCATTTAAAAAAATGCCTAGCTATTTATTTTAGCATGGCCAACATAAGACAGAAAAGAAAAACAGAAAAAGAAAAGAGCAGAGACTTACCTCTCGCCTAGGGCGAAGCCCACCTTCTTCTGGCCGAACCCAGCCCACCAGGGTCATCCCTGTCTTCTTCCACCTTTAGCGCCGAAGCAGCTCAGTGGCGGCCAGAGCGTGCATCAGAGCCACCTCGACGGCTTGAAGCTTCCAGAGCCCCCATGTCCTCTCCTCGGTGTCCTGGAGAACCCCCTACGCGCCGTGCACCGTTTCCCCCTCAGTCCAGTGCCTATCCACCCATCTCCTTCCCTCCCGCGAGCTTCCCCAAGAGCAGCCGCAGGCCATGGCGATGGAAACTCGCAGCCCGAGCCAACCCTAGCTGCTAAAACCTTGTCCATCAAACTCCCCTACGTCGACTTCGTCTCTATGCAAAGGATTAGGAGCTACATCGCCTTCTAGTCGCCGGAATCTTCACCGAGACGCCGTCGGACCCGCAAGCAATCTCCAGCGATTTCTTCGCCGCCATGACCTCCCCGACTCCAACGACTACCTCGTCGTGCTCCCTGAGTTATGGTGAGCGTTTCCCCCAAGCTCCCAGCACTCCGCAACCCCTCTAGCCGGTTTCTCCATGGAAGCCGAGGAAGGTGGCCGCCATGGACGACCTTGAGCTCGACTCCGTGCCTCCCAGCCCAAGCTAGTGTGCCCACAGTGCTCCTGGTATCCTCCTGAACATGTAGCACCACGTAGGCTCAAGTTTCCTCCAAGAACCAAAGAGCCCGACGTCGCCATGTTTCTGTTTCCGCCATCCTCCACGTCGGCGATGCTCCGATGACCCCTGAGACCCCCTGATGCTACCAATCGGCGCGGCAGGTCCTGCGCTACACGCCGGTGCTCTCCCCTTGGTCTCCCGTGGCCTGTATCGTCTTTCCGTCCAACTACGGCGGGGCACAGTGCTCACCGCCGGCGAACTCCACCATTAGCCCCCTAACCACAGAGCTTAATCAACCCTGGCCCACCCCTAGTGACACTAACATGTGGGCCCTAGGCCAAGCTAATCCCCCCTGTTAGTTTAAATCAAATTAAACTTGTTTAATTAACAGAACAGACACTGACATGTGGGTCCCAGTGGACAGTGGCCCCCTGACGCCAGCATGACATCAGCATGATGCAATAAGTGCTTTTCTATTTAAATCAATTCAGAAAATGGCAGAAAATGCTTTAAACTTTGGAAATTCATAACTAATTCATTTTAACTCCAAATTGGACAAATAATATGTCTAAAATTATCAGAAAAATACAAGGAATGTGAATATGAGCTTTGTTTTCATGTTTGACCAATTTAAATTGGGTGAACAGTGGCAAACATCCATATGCATTTAATTTGAATTCAAATTTGGAGTGATTTTGCAAATGACTTTGCAACACACTTCTTTTAAATGGTTTCATCCACACATCAGAGAATTTACCTCACCTTTACAACATCACTTCATGCTCAACCATTTCAAATGATTATTCATGGATTCAAATGCATTTGAAATTCATCGATAAATCATATGGAGTTTGAATTTGCAAATCAAATGCAATACACTCCATTTAAATGGAATTGACAACAAATCAGCACCCCTTACACCATGTTATAACATTTGATCATGTGCTTGTGCATTGTACATTATGTTGATGACTTTGTTTGTATTGTTTGCTCGGATAGAAGTGGAGCCGGAACCCGAGATCACCCCCTTCGTTGAAGACCCCGATACTGAACCTCGTTAGCAAGGCAGGCAAACCCCCAGTGATCATGTCCATAAAAACCCATTTCCCTCTCAGTCTCGCTTATGCATGAAATAGGATGATCACCTTGTTATCGATTCTTCCGCATAGATGAACCCATTCCTTTGCATGACATATCATTTGTCACAGTAGTAAGCAAACCACAATCCTAGAAAATGTAGGAGTCGGTTGATATCATGTGGCCCCTGCAACTGTTACTGCTTATTGCCTGCTTAGAGTTGCAATGAGGTTCCTTTTTTTGTGAGTCGGGATGGTAGCAATCATGTTGGTGATGGTGGAAATGTGTTGGTGAATCTACCCTAATACAAGGTGAACGATGAGAGGCTGTGTAGGAGTACAAAGTGGGTTGTCTCGTTGAACACCGCCTTAAGCCCGAGTTCTTGTGTGGTGATCCAAGATGAAGAGTACTACCACATGTTGGGCAAACGGACCCCCGCTCAACCTAGTAACTCACCCCTTCTCAGTTCAATGAGTCGCAATAGTTCGGAGTTCTGGTAGGTCTGTGGCACGGTCTGCGAAGTGGAAGAACGACTAATCAGACCGGCTTGGGACCCTGCACACATCTTCTAGGACCACATCGGTAAACCGGCCGGGTTCACGATGTGGAATCCAGCCCAGATATGTGTCTCCATTGGATTTGAGTTGGCTGTGAGGTAAAAGTTGTGGAAATTATGCTCGCCGACACCCGCTTGAATGGTGTCGAGGCCAAGGCGGTAACTGATCGTTTCATGTGTGTACAGTACACCCCTGCAGGGTTAATAAACTATTCGAATAGCCGCATCCGCGGTAAGGGACTACTTGGAGAGTTGTGTCTGATTATGAGACAACTTGAACCGGATACTTATAAAACTTGCCAAGATAAGCGTGAGTGCTATGGCGTGCTTTCTCGTGGGGAGTCGAGGAAGGCACCATAGTGGTGTAATTGGTTGGAGACATGTAGTGGACTCGTGTACGCTTCTTACCTCAAGTCTGGTACTCGTAGTTCAGGACTAGCCAAGTCAAAGCTGGCACTTCTGCTTTTGAACCCCACCTCCCTTTACCTTGATACATGTGCATGAGTAGTATAGTTCCTACGCGAGTCTTGCTGAGTACGACTTTGTACTCACGTTTGCTTATTCTATGTTTTAGATGCACCCACTGACCCCGAAGGTGGATTCTTCCTGGAGCTCGACAACTGATCAAGCTAGTGTAGTCCCAGTCAGACGACTGGTCCCTCGTGGAAGGGCTTGTTTATAGATAAGGCTTCTCTAAGCCATTTGTTAAACTTGTCTGTACTCAGACCTACTTTGCTTCCGCATGTTTGATGTAATGTTGGATCACAGTCTTGTGATCTCCGTGTGCACTCTATAAGAGTTATCAATAAAGTTGTAAACTTTGTAGAGAATTTCAATGATACCTGCTGTTCATACTAGACATGTGTGATGCGTGTATGATTATAACATGCATGTCTTAGTATTGGTTTTCGAGACCTTAGTTGTGATCTGGCTGGCGGTCTTTTATACACCAAGTGGCCCTTAGATGTGCACAGCTTGGGGCATCGCGATGCGATTGCTATTGACTCTGTCACATGCACACTTTGATGTATGATCGAGCCCACCCTAGACCCCGAATAAGTTATCGGGTGTCGGGACCCGGGGTTAGCGTATGCAAGTACAGCTAAGACATAGTCATATGGAGAGCCGAGAACCGTACCCACTTGTCTAAGCAGACAAGGCCAAGCACAGAACGTTCTCGGAAAGCATCATATGTGAGGGGCATCCCATCCAGGCCGGATGATCAACTGAGATGGGTCCTCATCGTCCGCACACAAGTCTAATGATATGGGTGGTGAACTCCCATATTCAAAGACAAGTCGCCTCAACCATACTATCAACTATCTCATAGCTCTTACATAGACTTACTCCAGCCCGATCACTTAGTCGGGGTCTAGGGCGGGCTCGATCATACCACAAAGTGTGCACGAGACGGAGTCTCAAAAAATCGCATCGCGATGCCCCAAGCTGCACACATCTAAGGGCCACTTGGTGTATGAAAGACCGCCAGCCAGAACACAACTAAGGTCTCGAAAACCCATACAAAGACATGCATGATATAAACATACACGCAGCACACATGCCTTGTATGAACAGCAGGTACCATTGCAATTCTCTACAAAGTATACAATTTTATTGATAACTCTTATAGAGTGCACACAGAGATCACAAACATGTGATCCAACATTACAACACAGACGGAAGCAAATTATGTCTGAGTACAGACAAGTTTAACAAATGGCTTAAGAAGCCTTATTTAAACACAAGCCCTCCACGAGGGAACCAGTCGTCTGACTAGGACTAGACTAGTTGATCTTCTGTCGTCCAGCTCGATGAAGAAGCCACCTTCGGGGTCAGTGGTATCATCTAAAATATAGATTAAGCAAACGTGAGTACAAAGACGTACCGAGAAAGACTTACATAGGAGCTATACTACTCATGCACATGTATCAAGAGGGAGGTGGGTTTTCACTGGCAGAAATGCCAGCTTTGACTTGGCTAGTCCTGAACTACGAATACCAGACTTTGAGGTAAGAAGCGTACACGAGTCCACTACTTTCTCCAAACAATTACACCACTATGGTACCTTTCTCGACTTCCCCACGAGAAAGCACGCCATAGCACTCACACTTATCTTGGTGTGTTTTAGAAGTATCCAGTTCAAGTTATGTAATAATCAAGCTAAGCTTTCCAAGTAGTCCATAACCGCGGACGCGGCTATTCGAATAGTTTTATTAACCCTGCAGGGGTGTACCTCTACACACACATGATCATCATTTACCGCCTTTGTACTCGACACCATTCAAGGGGTGCCGGCGAGGATGCTCACCACAACTGTTACCTCATAGCCGATCAAGTCCGAGAAAGCCGCCTACTTGGGTTGGTTACCACTATCGTGAACCCGGCCGGTTTACCGAAGTAGACCCAAGTGATGTGTGCGTGGTGCATAAGCCGGTCTCGGATGAGCCGTTCTCTCACTTAGCAGCCAGGCCACAAGCCTACCAGAACTCCGAACTATTGCGACATCTGGACATCCAAAGGGATGAGTTAGTAAGTTGAGAGGGGTCAGTGAGCCCAATGTGTGGTTTTACTCTTCATCTTGGATCACCACACAAGAACTCGGACTTAGGGCGGTGTTCAACGAGACAACCCACCGTGTACTCCTACACAGCCTCTCATCGTTCACCTTGTATTAGGGTCGATTCACCAACACTTTTCTACCAACATCAACATGATCACTACCATCCCGACTCACATCACAGTAACAACATGGTATCATACTAAGCATGCAATAAGCGATAAACATTTGCAGGGGCCACATGATATCAACCAACTCCTACATTTGCTAGGATTGTGGTTTGCTTACTACTGTGACAAAAGATAGGTCATGCAAAGGAATGGGTTCATCTATGCGGTAGAAACGTAGCATGGTAATCATCCTATACAATGCATAAGCGAGACATGAGAGGGAAGTGGGATTTTATCGACATGATCAATGGGGGTTTGCTTGCCTTGCTGACGAGGTTCGGGTTCTGGGTCTTCAACGAAGGGGGCAGCCTCCTGCTCCGGTTCCACCTCTACTCGACAAACAACAAGCAAAGTAGCAAAGCAAATACCATGCACAATCACATGATGATAGGTTGAAACTTGATGTATATGCTTTGATGTGTGAAGCAATTCCATTTAAATGGAGTATACTGCAAATTGAATTGCAAATTCAAACTCCACATTTGAATTCAACTTAGTCAAGTTCCATGTGACATTGTTTGATCATATTGAACCTTTTGGAAATGTGTATGATATGCCTCTGAAGTGTGGTTGAATTGTAGCATAATTCCATGGTCCAAGTTGCAAGATCATTTGATTTGAACTTGAATTAATTCCAAATAAATCAAATGACATATACTACTGGTCCCATTTTAAAATCAACTCAAACATAGTAGAAAGTTAGATTTTTGGATAGCTTATTTTCTCCTGATCATTTTTCATATATTATTTCTCCAATTTGGAGTTAATATGAATTTTCTATGAATTTCCAAAGTTTGGGGTATTTTCTGGAATTCTTTAACTCAATTTAATTTTCTGGAAATTCATTATTGCGTCATGCTGACCTCAAGCTGGTGTCAGGGGGGGCTGACAAGGGGGTCCCACCTGTCAGTGGCTAGTTGATTTAATCCGCTGGGTTAATTTAACCAGTGGCTTAATTAAGCCACTGGGCCCACTGGTCAGTGACACCAGGGAGGGATTAGGGGGTTAACTTAACCCGGCCACGTCTCGCCGGCGACGATTCGGCGGCGACTCGCAGACGCGGCGGCGTCCAAGGAAACGGTGCTCCCGTCGACGAATTGAAGCGCTGAGACCACCATCTTGAAGCCCTTGCCGTTGCGCGTCGAAAGAGACCGATCCCAAGTGCTGGGGTGCCCTGTACGCTCGCCGGCGTCGAGTTCTGCGGCGACGGAGCTACGGCTGTGATCGGGAATTCGCTACAAGGCGCGAATTGAGGCGGGGCTAGGCTGGTTCGAAGAAGTGGAGTACGGGGAACGTGATGGACAACACGGCGAGCTCGATTGCGTAGTGGTTGGTCGTCGCCATGGATCCCGGCGGCGAGGAGCTTCGGCTCTCATGGCGGTCATGGCTAGAGGAAGCAATCGAGAGGGGGAGGTTAGGGGTTTTGATCCCGAGCTCACCAGGAACCCAACAGAGGTGGTGGCGATGGCTGGGGTGGCTCGACGGCGAAGTAATCGACGAAGTTGCGCGGCGGCCGTAGACGAAGACGACGACGCGATTCGGCAGCTCCAGGGGGCTTCAGCTCCTCCTATTCCGCTCGAAGACGAAGACGACTGCGGTGAAGACGATGGACAGGGTCCTGGGGCTTCTCGGCGTCGATGGCTACGCGGGGGCTCGACGGTGCTCCGGCGTTCTTCTTGGGCGTCGACGAAACGGGCGAGGGAGACGGGGAGGAAGCTCGTGGAGGGGGGGAATGGAGTGGGGAAGCTTCTGGGCGTCTCCAGGCGTGGAGATGTGGCACGGGGGAAGCAGGAGGTGGCCAGGCATGGCCGGCACGCAGCTGCCTGGCTTCCTGAGGAAGACGACAGGGAGGGGAGGTGGGCTGGGCCGGCTGGGAAACTAGTTGGGCTTCTTTCGCAGGTAAGTCCCTTTTTCTTTTTCTTTCTGTTTTCTCTTCTGACATTTGTTCTGTTTAGCTAAATAAAATAGCTAAACATTTTATTAAATGCTGAAAACTTTTATATGGCCTCATAATAATATAGACTAGCCACTTATAAAGTTTCAACATTTTTAAAATTCAACTGATTTGAATTTTAAATCAAATAGGGGTATTTCTTTAAATCCAAGGCACTGTTTGAATATTTGAAAAATCTATGACCATGGGGTGGGTCCCACATCACTTGATATGTGATCACACTCATTTATAAGACTTTTCAAAATTCTAACATGAGTTTTTGGAGAAGATTTTTATCTGGCCTTTTGAATTAAATCATCTGGGGGGTTTTTCTTCTCCCACTTTGCTTTTGAATTGATTTCAAAGATTTCTTTTGAAAATTTTGACATGATGCAAGGTTACTTTGACACTAGCACATTACCTAACAGAGGGTTTTGACAACTCGCCCCCACTCAAAATAATCTCGTCCCGAGATTCAGAAGTCTGCGGGAGGAAGGTGGGGTACTCGGCACTGAGACGATCTTCTCTTTCCCACGTAGCTTCTCTTTCAGAGTGGTGTGACCATTGCACTTTCAGAAACCTAATCTTCTGACGACGAGTGACACGCTCTACGGAATCAAGAATAGGAACGGGGTATTCTCGATAAGAAAGGTCATCTTGGAGATCAAGCGTTTCATGGTCGACCTCGCGGATGGGGTCCTTGAAGCAACGCCTGAGTTGGTACACATGGAATACGTCGTGTACTCGGGAAAGGTGCGGGGGTAGTTCAAGTTGGTAGGCAACTTCTCCACGTTTAGCAATAATGCGGAAAGGTCCGATGTAACGTGGGGCCAACTTGCCTTTGATACCGAAACGTTGGGTTCCCTTCAGAGGAGTAACCCGAAGGTAAGCCTTCTCATCCAGATTGTAGCTCTCTTGCCTATGATGACGATCATAGTAGCTTTTCTGACGAGATTGGGCTGCTTTCAATTGATCACGAACAATGCGAACTTGCTCTTCTGCTTCCTTGATCATATCCGGTCCAAAGAATTGTCTTTCACCGGTTTCTGACCAATTTAAAGGTGTTCGACATCGTCGTCCATATAGGAGTTCAAAAGGAGCCATGTTCAGACTAGATTGAAAACTATTGTTAGAAGCAAATTCGGCGAATGGAAGAGACTTCTCCCAATTCTTTCCGAATGAGATAACACAAGCTCTGATCATGTCTTCAAGAATTTGGTTAACCCTTTCGACTTGACCGCTAGACTGAGGATGGAAAGCTGTACTAAAGGAGAGATGAGTTCCCATAGCATTCTGAAAGCTTCCCCGAAATCTAGAGGTGAAAAGGCTACCGCGATCAGAGTTGATTTCCAAAGAAACACCATGGAGGCATACAATTCTAGAGATGTACAAGTCCGCTAACTGGCTAGCAGTTATAGACTCGCGAACCGGCAGGAAGTGAGCAACTTTGGAAAGCCTATCTATGACAACGAAGATGGCATTGTTTACTTTCTGGGTTCTTGGAAATCCGGTGATGAAGTCCATACCGACTTTGTCCCATTTCCACTCGGGAATAGATAAAGGTTGAAGTGTACCAGCAGGTCTTTGATGTTCTGCCTTAATGCGACGACAAACATCACATTCGGCAACAAATTGAGCAATGTCTCACTTCATCCTGGTCCACCAAAATCTCTGGCGTAGATCTCGGTACATTTTTGTGCTACCGGGATGAATCGAGAGGGGTGTGTCATGGGCTTCCTTGAGGATGAGTTGCCTTAGTTCCCTATTCTTAGGTACTACCAAACGATTTCCAAAGAATACCGTTCCTTTGCTATCTGTGGAGAAACATTTAGCAACTCCTCTAGCAATGTTCTCCTTGATCCGACGAACACCTCGTGCACGCCTTTGGGAAACTTTGATTTGATCCTCAAGAGTTGGTTTCGCCACCAAGGTAGAAAGATAGCCATGAGGAACAATCTCAAGGTTGAGCTTGCGAAAGTCCTCATGAAGAAGTGGTTGATACTGTTGTAACATGAGGTTGTTACAATACGACTTATGACTTAGTGCATCAGCCATGACATTGGCTTTGCCTGGGGTGTAAGAAATTACTACGTCGTAATCTTTTATCAACTCAATCCAGCGTCTTTGCCTGAGATTAAGATCTGGCTGGGTGAAAATGTATTTGAGGCTTTGGTGGTCGGAATAAATCTCGCAACGGTTACCAAGGAGGTAATGTCGCCAAGTTGTTAGGGCATGAACTACGGCAGCGAGTTCAAGGTCATGGGTAGGATAGTTCTCTTCATGTGGCCGCAACTGGCGTGAAGCATAAGCTACCACATGTCGATCTTGCAGAAGTATGCATCCTAACCCTTGCCGTGATGCGTCACAATAGATCTTGAAATCCTTTTTGGTGTCTGGAGGTGCAAGTACTGGTGCAGAAGTCAATCTTCTTTTTAGCTCTTGAAAGCTTTCCTCGCACTTGGGAGTCCATAGGAATTTCTTATCTTTCTTGAGGAGTTCAGTTAGAGGCTTTGCAACTTTAGAAAAGTTCTTGACGAAGTGACGGCAATAGCTGGCTAGGCCAAGAAAACTCTTAACTTGCTTAACCGATTCAGGTGGAGTCCAGTCAAGGACGGCCTGAACTCTCTCGGGATTTAAAGCAATGCCTTTTGCAGAAATCACGTGGCCTAAGTAGGTCACTTCTGGTAGCCAGAATTCACACTTGGAGAATTTAGCATACAGGCGATGCTCTCTAAGTTTCATCAATACCAGCCTTAGGTGTTCGGCATGATCTTCTTCGTTCTTCGAGTAGATGAGAATATCATCGAGATGAACCACAACAAATTTATCTAGGTACTCCATGAAGATCGAATTCATCATGCGTGAGAAAGTGGCGGGGGCATTGGTTAAACCCAAGGACATGATGGTATACTCGTAAAGACCATAACGAGTAGTAAAAGCCGTTTTGGGAATGTCCTCATTTCGGATCTTGATCTGATGATAACCTAATCTCAAATCCATCTTGGAGAAGACGGAGGATCCTGCAAGTTGATCATAAAGATCATTGATTCTAGGCAGTGGGTATTTGTTCTTTATCGTCGCTAGATTTAGCGGGCGATAGTCTACGCACATCCTTTCTGTTCCATCTTTCTTCGTTACGAACAGAACGGGGCAACCCCATGGCGATGAGCTAGGGCGGATGAAGCCTTTTTCCAACAAAGCTACCAGTTGGGTTTTAAGCTCAGCTAACCCACGTGGGACCATTTTGTATGGGCGTCTAGAAATTGGTGCGGTTCCTGGTACAAGATCCACTATAAACTCTACACATCTGTCGGGTGGCATGCCCGACAGCTCTTCAGGAAAGACATCCGGGAAGTCACGAACCACCGGAATATCTTCAAGTTCGGGAAGGGGAAGTACATTCAAGGAATGCACTTGGGTTCTTGTTCTGGGTGAGGTATAGTTGACGGTTTTGCCTGAAGGGTGGGTGAGTTTCACGGATTTGCCTTTGCAATCCAGGTAGGCATTCTGTCTTGATAGCCAATCCATGCCAAGTATGACATCAATATCTGAAGACTTGAGGGCTATGAGTGAAGCAAGGAATACTAAACCCTCAATTGTAATTTGATTACCATGGCTTACCCTATTAGTTTGCCATCTTGACCCTGGAGTTTGAATAATCATTGGGGTGGACAATTCAACAAAGGGTAACTCATGACGAAGTGCATAACTTTCCGACATGAATGAATGAGATGCTCCTGGGTCAAAAAGAACGGAAGTAGGAACATAATTGACTGGGAGCGTACCAAGAATGACGTCAGTGGTGTCGTCAGTCTCTTCGGCGGTAATCTGGTTACGCGTCCACGAGTGGCGGGAGGAGCGGGTTTGGCGGTGTAGACCTTCTGGGGTGGCTTGCCACGACCATTGTTGTTGTTGCCTCCGACACGGGGTGGAGCATTCTGATTCTGGATCTGGTTCTGGGGACACTCACGAGAATAGTGGCCTGCCTGACCACACTTGTAACAGGCTCCGAAAACAGTGCGTGGAGCTGGATTGTTTGGTGGAGCTGGGTGGAACTGAGTTGGTGGACGAGGCGCCACATAGGATGGCCTCGGTGGGTTGTTCTGGCGGAACATACTATTGGGGATCCAGATCTTGCGCTTCTGGGAGCCTGAACTGGATGAACTGTCGTCTCTAGGGTGTTTGTGGAAATCATTGGGGGTGTTCATGTCCTCTGCCTTGATGGCCTTGTTGACAAGGACCTGGAATGTGGCAAAGTCATGCAGGTTGAGCTCACGACGAAGTCCAGTGTTGAGTCCACGACGGAACCTCTCTTGTTTCTTGGAGTCGGTGGAGACTTCTTCGGTAGCATAACGAGCAAGTCGGTTGAACTCACGACTAAACTCGTCAACAGTCCTTCTGCCTTGAGTGAGGTTGCAGAAATCCTCACGCTTGCGGTCCATAAGACCCTTGGGAATGTGGTGCTCACGGAAGGACGTGCAGAATTCCTCCCAAGATGCAGGCGGTCCAACGGGACGCATGTTCAAAAAGTTCTCCCACCAAGAGCTAGCTGCACCTTAAAGGTCATAGGTGGCATAGCTGACCTTGTCGCCATTTGCAACACGGCCTGCTTGGAGCTTCCTCTCGATGCTGCGAAGCCAGTCATCGGCGTCAAGGGGCTCGGTGGAGTAACTGAAAACCGGGGGATGAAGCCGGATGAAGTCGTTCAGGGACACCAACTCGTTGCGCTGCTGAGTGGTGTTGCGGGCAATGACTTCCAGCAGGTGGTGAGAGTCTCGGCGGTTCCTCTCAACCTCCATCAGAACCTGAGCCATCGTGGGTGGGGGTGGAAGGTTGCCTTCCTCCTGGTCATTCCCACGACCCTGGTTACGACCAACCTGGCCACGGGTTCCTTGAGACATCCTGAAGGTGAAAACCAAAGTCAAACAGAGTTGATTGGGAGAGTCTAATCAAGGTATTGAAGTACTGGAAGGATTACAGAGCAAAGGAAGTAATCATCTTGACAACATGGTGATAAAGCATACATGCCATATATTCACAAGCTGTCATACAAGCCATACATCGTTTTAGTACAAGCACCAAGCTAATACAAACGTGATGAAGATGATACATCCTTCAGAGGCACTCTGACTTCCTATACATTATTTATCTAAGCCTCTAGAACTTAGACACCTTGCTTACTATATAGTAAGATACTACTACATCCTCACTAAGTAAGACCACAGGCGGTCTCACTCATCTCCATCTCCATAGTAGTCCTCATAAAAGTTACCCGCGTATCCCGGTAGCTGGAGGTGACCATCGGAAAACACGGAGGCCTATGGACCCTGATATCCATTTGGGCAAGGATGGGGCCTAGGTCCAGCGTAGGGTGGAAGCAAAGGACCACGGGGTGGAAAAATGCCTCCAATCTCGGGCCAAGCAACTCGAGAAGGCATCTGAGTCCTCACTGGGTAGATCGCATCAAACTCAACTGATCCCACGCTCACAAAGGGTGCCAAGAGTGTCAGTGCTCGATACAGACGAACACGGGTGGCGTGGAGCTCAAAACGGAGAGCGCGTGCATCACGATCTCGATCACTAGCAAACCTAGCAGTCACCTGAAGTGCTGGATCCTCTGCAGAGTGATCTGAGTAGAGTCCGGTGTAATATCCCTCTTCTCCTGGAAGTGCAGCAGGGATATAGCGGAATGAGGTCTCTCACAGCATGGTGTGCTCCTCTCTCAGCAGGGTAATACATGAGTATGCAGCATCCTGCACAGCCATGTTCTCGGTAATACCAATGCCATGTCCAAAGTGGATAGGCTGGGTGACTCCAACGTGGTGCGGGTAGATCCTGAAGATGCAGTGGAACTGCGTCTGGTTGAAGTCGTGGAACTGCTCCTCGACGGTGTACTCAGGGTACCATCGATATCCCATGTAGGACATCATCTCGATCAACGTGGCGGGATGGCCACGCACACCGAGGCACCTGGTCAAACGAACAATCTGCCGAGGGGGAAGATCTGCCATCTGAAACAGAAAGAAGGAGTTTGCAAATGCATTAGATTATGAGATAAACCTGGAATGACTCGGACAGCATAACGGCTGTAATTGTAAGAAATGACAATTTCTTCCAATATGAAAACAACACTTACATAATACGATGTAAGAAACAGCATTACAACAATGCTAGGAAACCGGACACAACTTTCCTACGGCTATAAGGAAGCAAACAACGAGATGTTCTAATCAGACAGAGGAGAGCCTAGTCCTATCTTCCCGTAGAATAAGATGAGGGTGACTCAGAACTCAGAACGAAGGGGGTAAGGAGAAAAAAGAAGCCTTACGTTGTTCCCTTATATACCCAGAGTAACTATATAACTATAGAAGGCTAGACTCGACTTCGGCCAAGGCTACTAGTCCTACAGTCAGTCCTGCTCTGATACCAAGTCTGTCGGGACCCGGGGTTAGCGTATGCAAGTACAGCTAAGACATAGTCATATGGAGAGCCGAGAACCGTACCCACTTGTCTAAGCAGACAAGGCCAAGCACAGAACGTTCTCGGAAAGCATCGTACGTGAGGGGCATCCCATCCAGGCCGGATGATCAACTGAGATGGGTCCTCATCGTCCGCACACAAGTCTAATGATATGGGTGGTGAACTCCCATATTCAAAGACAAGTCGCCTCAACCATACTATCAACTATCTCATAGCTCTTACATAGACTTACTCCAGCCCGATCACTTAGTCGGGGTCTAGGGCGGGCTCGATCATACCACAAAGTGTGCACGAGACGGAGTATCGAACAATCGCATCGCGATGCCCCAAGCTGCGCACATCTAAGGGCCACTTGGTGTATGAAAGACCGCCAGCCAGAACACAACTAAGGTCTCGAAAACCCATACAAAGACATGCATGATATAAACATACACGCAGCACACATGCCTTGTATGAACAGCAGGTACCATTGCAATTCTCTACAAAGTATACAATTTTATTGATAACTCTTATAGAGTGCACACAGAGATCACAAACATGTGATCCAACATTACAACACAGACGGAAGCAAATTATGTCTGAGTACAGACAAGTTTAACAAATGGCTTAAGAAGCCTTATTTAAACACAAGCCCTCCACGAGGGAACCAGTCGTCTGACTGGGACTAGACTAGTTGATCTTCAGTCGTCCAGCTCGATGAAGAAGCCACCTTCGGGGTTAGTGGTATCATATAAAACATAGATTAAGCAAACGTGAGTACAAAGACGTACTCAGCAAGACTTACATAGGAGCTATACTACTCATGCACATGTATCAAGGTAAAGGGAGGTGGGTTTTCACTTGCAGAAATGCCAGCTTTGACTTGGCTAGTCCTGAACTACGAATACCAGACTTTGAGGTAAGAAGCGTACACGAGTCCACTACTTTCTCCAAACAATTACACCACTATGGTACCTTTCTCGACTTCCCCACGAGAAAGCACGCCATAGCACTCACACTTATCTTGGTGTGTTTTAGAAGTATCTAGTTCAAGTTATCTAATAATCAAGCTAAGCTTTCCAAGTAGTCCATAACCGCGGACGCGGCTATTCGAATAGTTTTATTAACCCTGCAGGGGTGTACCGCTACACACACATGATCATCATTTACCGCCTTTGTACTCGACACCATTCAAGGGGTGCCGGCGAGGATGCTCACCACAACTGTTACCTCATAGCCGATCTAGTCCGAGAAAGCCGCCTACTTGGGTTGGTTACCACTATTGTGAACCCGGCCGGTTTACCGAAGTGGACCCAAGTGATGTGTGCGTGGTGCATAAGCCGGTCTCGGATAAGCCGTTCTCTCACTTAGCAGCCAGGCCACAAGCCTACCAGACCTCCGAACTATTGAGACATCTGGACATCGAAAGGGATGAGTTAGTAAGTTGAGAGGGGTCAGTGAGCCCAATGTGTGGTTGTACTCTTCATCTTGGATCACCACACAAGAACTCGGACTTAGGGCGGTGTTCAACGAGACAACCCACCGTGTACTCCTACACAGCCTCTCATCGTTCACCTTGTATTAGGGTCGATTCACCAACACTTTTCTACCAACATCAACATGATCACTACCATCCCGACTCACATCACAGTAACAACATGGTATCATACTAAGCATGCAATAAGCGATAAAAATTTGCAGGGGCCACATGATATCAACCAACTCCTACATTTTCTAGGATTGTGGTTTGCTTACTACTGTGACAAAAGATAGGTCATGCAAAGGAATGGGTTCATCTATGCGGTAGAAACGTAGCATGGTAATCATCCTATACAATGCATAAGAGAGACATGAGAGGGAAGTGGGATTTTATCGACATGATCAATGGGGGTTTTCTTGCCTTGCTGACGAGGTTCGGGTTCTGGGTCTTCAACGAAGGGGGCAGCCTCCTGCTCCGGTTCCACCTCTACTCGACAAACAACAAGCAAAGTGGCAAAGTAAATACCATGCACAATCACATGATGATAGGTTGAAACTTGATGTATATGCTTTGATGTGTGAAGCAATTCCATTTAAATGGAGTATACTGCAAATTGAATTGCAAATTCAAACTCCACATTTGAATTCAACTTAGTCAAGTTTCATGTGACATTGTTTGATCATATTGAACCTTTTGGAAATGTGTATGATATGCCTCTGAAGTGTTGTCGAATTGTAGCATAATTCCATGGTCCAAGTTGCAAGATCATTTGATTTGAATTTGAATTAATTCCAAATAAATCAAATGACATATGCTACTGGTACCATTTTAAAATCAACTCAAACATAGTTGAAAGTTGGATTTTTGGATATCTTATTTTCTCCTGATCAATTTTCATATATTATTTGTCCAATTTGGAGTTAATATGAATTTTCTATGAATTTCCAAAGTTTGGGGAATTTTCTGGAATTTCTGGAATTCTTTAACTCAATTTGATTTTCTGGAAATTCATTATTGCGTCTTGCTGACCTCAAGCTGGCGTCAGGGGGGGGGGCTGACAAGGGGGTCCCACCTGTTAGTGGCTAGTTGATTTAATCCGCTGGGTTAATTTAACCAGTGGCTTAATTAAGCCACTTGGCCCACTGGTCAGTGACACCAGGGAGGGATTAGGGGGTTAACTTAACCCGGCCACGTCATCTCGCCAGTGACGAGTCGGCGGCGACTCGCAGACGCGGCGGCGTCCAAGGAAACGGTGCTCCCGTCAACGAATTGAAGCGCTGAGACCACCATCTTGAAGCCCTTGCCGTTGCGCGTCGAAAGAGACCGATCCCAAGTGCTGGGGTGCCCTGTACGCTCGCCGGTGTCGAGTTCTGCGGCGACGGAGCTACAGTTGTGATCGGGAATTCGCTACATGGCGCTAATTGAGGCGGGGCTAGGCTGTTTCGAAGAAGTGGAGTACGAGGAACGTGATGGACAACATGGCGAGCTCAATTGCGTAGTGCTTGGTCGTCGCCATGGATCCCGGCGGCGAGGAGCTTCGGCTCTCATGGCGGTCATGGCTAGAGGAAGCAATCGAGAGGGGGAGGTTAGGGGTTTTGATCCCGAGCTCACCAGGAACCCAACGGAGGTGGTGGCGATGGCTGGGGTGGCTCGACGGCGAAGTAATCGACGAAGTTGCGCGGCGGCCGTAGACGAAGACGACGACGCGATTCGGCAGCTCCAGGGGGCTTCAGCTCCTCCTATTCCGCTCGAAGACGAAGACGACTGCGGTGAAGACGATGGACAGGGTCCTGGGGCTTCTCGGTGTCGATGGCTACGCGGGGGCTCGACGGTGCTTCGGCGTTCTTCTCGGGCGTCGACGAAACGGGCGAGGGAGACCGGGAGGAAGCTCGTGGAGGGGGGGAATGGAGTGGGGAAGCTTCTGGGCGTCTCCAGGCGTGGAGATGTGGCACGGGGGAAGCAGGAGGTGGCCAGGAACGGCGGCGGCCTCGGCATGACCGGCACGCAGCTGCCTGGCTGCCTGAGGAAGACGACAGGGAGGGGAGGTGGGCTGGGCCGGCTGGGAAACTAGTTGGGCTTCTTTCGCAGGTAAGTCCCTTTTTCTTTTTCTTTCTGTTTTCTCTTCTGACATTTGTTCTGTTTAGCTAAATAAAATAGCTAAACATTTTATTAAATGCTAAAAATTTTTATATGGCCTCATAATAATATAGACTAGCCACTTATAAAGTTTCAACATTTTTAAAATTCAACTGATTTGAATTTTAAATCAAATAGGGGTATTTCTTTAAATCCAAGGCACTGTTTGAATATTTAAAAAATCTATGAGCATGGGGTGGGTCCCACATCACTTGATATGTGATCACACTCATTTATAAGACTTTTCAAAATTCTAACATGAGTTTTTGGAGAAGATTTTTATCTGGCCTTTTGAATTAAATCATCTGGGGGGGGTTTTCTTCTCCCACTTTGCTTTTGAATTGATTTCAAAGATTTCTTTTGAAAATTTTGACATGATGCAAGGTTAGTTTGACACTAGCACATTACCTAACAGAGGGTTCTGACATCGGGCTGGAGTAAGTCTATGTAAGGGTTATAATACAATCGACTGTATGGTTGAGGCGACTTGTCTATGAGTATGTGAGTTCGCCACCCATATCATTTAGACTTGTGTGCGGACGATGAGGACCCATCTCAGTAGATCATCCGGCCTGGATGGGATTCCCCTCACGTTCGATGCTTTCCGAGAACGTTCTGTGCTTGGCCTTGTCTGCTTAGACAAGTGGGTACGGTTCTCGGCTCTCCATATGATTGTGTTGTAGCGAGTCTTGCATACGCTAACCTCGGGTCCCGACAGACTTGGTATCAGAGCAGGGTTGACTGTAGGATTATCAGCCTTGGTCGAAGTTGAGTCTAGCCTTCTATAGTTATATAGTTACTCTGGGTATATAAGGGAACAACGTAAGGCTTCTTTTTTCTCCTTACCCCCATCGTTCTGAGTTCTGAGTCACCCTCATCTTGTTCTACGGGAAGATAGGACTAGGCTCATCTATGTCTTACTAGAACATCTCGTTGTTTGCTTCCTTGTAGCCGTAGGAAAGTTGTGTTCGGTTTGCTAGAGTAGTTGTTCTTCCTGATTTCTTACATCGTATGTAAGTGTTGTTTCTATGTTGTAAGAAAGTTGTTTTCTCTTGCAATTACAGCCGTTATGCTGCCGGATTTATTCCGTGTCTCGATGAATCATTGCCTTTGCATTATTATCTTTTCCGCCTAAATCATATCCTTTTATCCTTGCCTCCATCGTACAACCTATTCTGATTGTTGATTTTTATCACACAGGATGTCAGGTGGAACTCGTAGTGCTGTTCTTCGGAATCGAGACCGTGATCGGAATCGAACTGATGATGAACCCCCACCACCGCCTTCTGCGGCGGAAATCATGATGGAAGCTGAGCGGAATCGACGTATTAAACACGCCTTCTGGAGCTCATCGAGCAGAATACTGCCCAGCATCATAATGTGGTGGTCAGCATTCAGGACTTCATCTTCCTCAAGCCACCGGTATTCCGATGGAGTGCAAGAAGGAAGAGTTCTGCAACCTGAATCAAGGAGAGATGTCCATTCATGAGTATGTGAGGGAGTTCAACCGTCTTGCTCGTTATACCCAAGATGAGATCACCACCGATGCCAGAAAGCAGGCAAGGTTCCGCAAGGGACTTAGCCCCATCCTTCGTCATGATCTCAACCTCCTTGAGTTTGCCACCTTTGAGGATTTAGTCAACAGATCCTTCAGAGCTGAGCATGTCAATGAAGTTTTCGAGAAGTCTCGCAAGCATGCTCTTGAGCATGCCCCTTCTTCCAGTTCATGCCCTCAGAAGCGCATGATCTGGATTCCTAATAGTTTGTTCCACCAAAATAACCCAGCTCCCCGCACTATCTTTGGAGCCTGCTTCAGGTGTGGCTAGCCTGGTCACTACTCTCGTGAGTGCCCCATCAATCAGAATGCTCCACCCCATGCCAAAGGGAACCCCAATGTTCGTGCCAAGCCACCCCGAAGGTTTCCACCGCCAAGCCTTTCACTTCCACAAATTTTGGACGTGTAAACCAAATCTCAGCTGAGGAGACTGATGGTACTTCTAACGTCATTCTTGGTACGCTCCCAGTCAATTATGTTCCCACTTCTGTCCTTTTTGATCCAGGAGCATCTCACTCATTCATGTCGGAGAGTTATGCACTTCGGCATGAGATATCCTTTGATGAAATTTTCACCCCAATGATTATTCAAACTCCTGGTTCCAAGTGGAAAACTAATAGAGTAAGCCATGGTAATCAAATTGCAATTGAGGGTTTAGTATTCCTTGCTTCACTCATAGCCCTCAAGTCTTCAGACTTTGATGTCATCCTTGGTATGGATTGGTTATCAAGACAAAATGCTTTTCTTGATTGTAAAGCCAAGTCAGTTAGACTTACACATCCTTCAGGCCACACAATAGATTACTCCTCACCAAGAACAAGAACCCAGATGCATTCTTTGAATGTGCTTCCCCTTCCCGACCTTGAAGATGTTCCGGTGGTTCGTGACTTCCCGGATGTCTTTCCTGAAGAGCTACCGGGCATGCCACCCGACAGATGTGTAGAGTTCATAGTGGATCTTATGCCAAGAACCGCACCAATTTCCAGACGCCCATACAAAATGGCTCCGCGTGAGTTAGCTGAGCTTAAAATCCAACTTGAAGCTTTGTTGGCAAAAGGCTTCATCCGCCCTAGCTCATCGCCATGGGGTTGCCCTGTTCTGTTCGTAACGAAGAAAGATGGAACAGAAAGGATGTGGGTAGACTATCGCCCGCTAAATCTAGCGACGATAAAGAACAAGTACCCACTGCCCAGGATCAATGATCTTTATGATCAACTTGCTGGATTTCTGTCTTCTCCAAGATGGATTTGAGATTAGGTTATCATCAAATCAAAATCAGAAAAGAGGACATTCCCAAAATGTCTTTTACTACTCGTTATGGTCTTTACGAGTACACCGTCATGTCCTTTGGTTTAACCAATGCCCCCGCCACTTTCTCGCGCATGATGAATTCGATCTTCATGGAGTACCTAGATAATTTTTTTGTAGTTTATCTTGATGACATTCCCATCTACTCGAAGAACGAAGAAGAACATGCCGAACATCTCAGCCTGGTATTGATGAAACTCCGAGAGCATCGCCTTTATGCCAAGTTCTCCAAGTGTGTATTTTGTCTACCAGGAGTGACCTACTTAGGCCACGTGATTTCTGCAAAAGGCATTGCTGTGAATCCCGAGGGAGTTCAGGCCGTCCTTGACTGGACTCCACCTGAATCGGTTAAGAAAGTTAGGAGTTTTCTTGGCTTAGCAAGCTATTGCTGCCGCTTCGTCGAGAACTTTTCTAAAGTTGCAAAGCCTCTAACTGAACTCCTCAAAAAAGATAAGAAATTCCTATGGACTCCCAAGTGCGAGGAAAGCTTTCAAGAGCCAAAAAGAAGATTGACTTCTGCACCCGTACTTGCGCCTCCAGACACCACAAAGGATTTTGAGATCTTTTGTGACGCCTCACGGCAAGGGTTAGGATGCATACTTATGCAAGATCGACATGTGGTAGCTTATTCTTCACGCCAGTTGCGGCCACATGAGGAGAACTATCCTACCCATGATCTTGAACTCGCTGCCGTAGTTCATGCCCTGAAAACTTGGCGACATTACCTCCTTGGTAATCGTTGCGAGATCTATTCCGACCACCAAAGCCTCAAATACATATTCACCAGCCAGATCTTAATCTCAGGCAAAGACGCTGGATAGAGTTGATAAAATATTATGACTTAGGAATTTCTTACACCCCAGGCAAAGCCAATGTCATGGCTGATGCACTAAGTCGTAAGTCGTATTGTAACAACCTCATGTTACAACAGTATCAACCACTTCTTCATGAGGAATTTCGCAAGCTCAACCTTGAGATTGTTCCTCATGGCTATCTTTCTACCTTGGCGGCGAAGCCAACCCTTGAGGATAAAATCATAGCCGCCCAGAAACGTGATAGTGGTATTCGAGAGATCAAGAAGAACATTGCTAGAGGAGTTGCTAAATGTTTTTCCATAAATGATCAAGGTGTCGTTTTCTTTGGCACTCGATTGGTTGTACCACGAAAGCACAATCTTAGGAGGCTAATTCTTAAGGAAGCTCATGATACACCCCTTTCGATTCATCCTGGTAGCACAAAGATGTACCAAGACCTACGCCAGAGATTTTGGTGGACTAGGATGAAGTGACAAATTGCTCAGTTCATTGCTGAATGTGATGTTTGTCGTCGCATTAAGGTAGAACATCAAAGACCTGCTAGTACACTTCAACCTTTGCCTATTCCAGAGTGGAAATGGGACAAAGTCAGTATGGATTTCATCACTGGCTTTCCAAAAACCCAGAAAGGAAATGATGCCATCTTCGTTGTGGTGGATAGACTTTCCTAAGTTGCACACTTCCTTCCAGTTCGCGAGTCTATAACTGCTAGCCAGTTAGCGGACTTGTATTTCACTAGAATTGTGTCTCTTCATGGAGTTCCTTTGGAAATCAATTCTGATCGTGGTAGCCTTTTCACCTCTAGATTCTGGGGAAGCTTTCAAAATGCTATGGGAACTCATCTCTCCTTTAGTACAACTTTCCATCCTCAGTCTAGCGGTCAAGTCGAAAGGGTTAACCAAATTCTTGAAGACATGCTAAGAGCTTATGTTATCTCATTCGGAAAGAATTGGGAGAAGTCTCTGCCATTCGCTGAATTTTCTTATAACAATAGTTTCCAATCTAGTCCGAACATGGCTCCTTTTGAACTCCTCTATGGACGACGATGTCGAACACCCCTTAACTGGTCAGAAACTGGTGAAAGACAATTCTTTGGACCGGATATGATCATGGAAGCAGAAGAGCAAGTTCGCATTGTTCGTGATCAATTGAAAGCAGCCCAGTCTCGTCAGAAAAGCTACTATGATCGTCATCATAGGCAAGAAAGCTACAATCTGGATGAGAAGGCTTACCTTCGGGTTACTCCTCTGAAGGGAAACCAACGCTTCGGTATCAAAGGCAAGTTGGCCCCACGTTACATCGGACCTTTCCGCATTCTTGCTAAACGTGGAGAAGTTGCCTACCAACTTGAACTACCCCCGCACCTTTCCCGAGTACATGATGTATTCCATGTGTCACAACTCAGGCGTTGCTTCAAGGACCCCATCTGCGAAGTCGACCATGAAATGCCTGATCTCCAAGATGACCTTTCTTATCGAGAGTACCCTGTTCGTATTCTTGATTCAGCAGAGCGTGTCACCCGTTGTCAGAAGATCAAGTTCCTCAAAGTGCAATGGTCACACCACTCCGAGAAAGAAGCTACGTGGGAAAGAGAAGACCGTCTCAGTGCCGAGTACCCCTCCTTCCTCCCGCAGACTTCTGAATCTCGGGACGAGATTCTTTTTAGTGGGGGCGAGTTGTCAGAACCCTCAGTTAGGTATGTGCTAGGGTTAGCAAGAAACATTGCATTCATGTCAAAAATTTCAAAAAAATAAATTGAATTGGGAGAAGAAACCCCCCAGATGAATTTAATTCAAATGGAAAGAATAAAAGTTGCTCCAAAAATTCCTTTTTCATTTTTGACAAGTCCCATAAATGAGTGTGATCACATATCAAGTGATGTGGGACCAACCCCATGCTCATGGATTTTTCAAATATTCAAATAGGAGCATGGATTTAAATTTAAACCCCTATTTGAATTAAAGTTAAAATTATTTGAATTTTAAAAAGTGTCAAACTTTATATGAGGCTAGCCTAATATATTATCAGGCCATATAAAAAGTTTCAGCATTTTTCAAAATGCCTAGCTATTTATTTTAGCATGGCCAACATAAGACAGAAAAGAAAAAAAGAAAAAGAAAAGAGCAGAGACTTACCTCTCGCCTAGGGCGAAGCCCACCTTCTTCTGGCCCAACCCATCCCACCAGGGGCATCCCTGTCTTCTTCCACCTTTAGCACCGAAGCAGCTCGGTGGTGGCCAGAGCGCGCACCAGAGCCACCTCGACGCCTTGAAGCTTCCAGAGCCCCCGTGTCCTCTCCTCGGTGTCCTGGAGAACCCTCTACGCGCCGTGCACCATTTCCCCATCAGTCCAGTGCCTATCCACCCCTCTCCTTCCCTCCCGCGAGCTTCCCCGAGAGCAGCCGCAGGCCATGGCGATGGAAACTCGCAGCCCGAGCCAACCCTAGCTGCTAAAACCTTGTCCTCGAACTCCTCTACGCCGACTTCATCTCTATGCAAAGGATCAGGAGCTGCATCGCCTTCTAGTCGCTAGAATCTTCACCGAGACGCCGCCGGACCGACAAGCAATATCCTTCGATTTCTCCGCCGCCGCGACCTCCTCGACTCCAACGAATACCTTGTCGTGCTCCCTGAGTTCTGGTGAGCGTTTCCCCCAAGCTCTCAGCACCCCGCAACCCCTCTAGCTGGTTTCGCCATGGAAGCCGAGGAAGGTCTCCGCCATGGACGACCTTGAGCTCGACTCCGTGCCTCCCAGCCGAAGCTAGTGTGCCCACAGTGCTCCTGGTATCCTCCTGAACATGTAGAACCAACGTAGGCTCAATTTTCCTCCAAGAACCAAAGAGCCCGACGTCGCCGTGTTTCTGTTTCCGCCATCCTCGACGTCGGTGATGCTCCGATGACCCCCGAGACCCCCTGATGCTACCAATCGGCGCGGCAGGTCCTCAGCTACACGCCGGTGCTCTCCCTTTGGTCTCCCGTGGCCTGTATCGTCTTTCCTTCCAACTCCGGCGAGGCACAGTGCTCACCGCCGGCGAACTCCACCATTAGCCCCCTAACCACAAAGCTTAATCAACACTGGCCCACCCCAAGTGACACTGACATCTGGGCCCTAGGCCAAGCTAATCCCCCCGTTAGTTTAAATCAAATTAAACTTATTTAATTAACAGAACAGACACTGACATGTGGGTCCCAGTGGTCATTGGCCCCCTGACGCCAGCATGACATCAGCATGATGCAATAAGTGCTTTTCTATTTAAATCAATTCAGAAAATGGCATAAAATGCTTTAAACTTTGGAAATTCATAACTAATTCATTTTAACTCCAAATTGGACAAATAATATGTCTAAGATTATCAGAAAAATACAAGGAATGTGAATATGAGCTTTGTTTTCATGTTTGACCAATTTAAATTGGGTGAACAGTGGCAAACATCCATATGCATTTAATTTGAATTCAAATTTGGAGTGATTTTGCAAATGACTTTGCAACACACTTCTTTTAAATGGTTTCATCCACACATCAGAGAATTCACCTCACCTTTACAACATCACTTCATGCTCAACCATTTCAAATGATTATTCATGGATTCAAATGCATTTGAAATTCATCGATAAATCATATGGAGTTTGAATTTGCAAATCAAATGCAATACACTCCATTTAAATGGAATTGACAACAAATCAGCACCCCTTACACCATGTTATAACATTTGATCATGTGCTTGTGCATTGTACATTATGTTGATCCCTTTGTTTGTATTGTTTTCTCGGATAGAAGTGGAGCCGGAACTCGAGATCACCCCCTTCGTTGAAGACCCCGATACTGAACCTCATCAGCAAGGCAAGCAAACCCCCAGTGATCATGTCGATAAAAACCCATTTCCCTCTCAGTCTCGCTTATGCATGAAATAGGATGATTACCTTGTTATCGATTCTTCCGCATAGATGAACCCATTCCTTTGCATGACCTATCATTTGTCACAGTAGTAAGCAAACCACAATCCTAGCAAATGTAGGATTCGGTTGATATCATGTGGCCCATGCAACTGTTACTGCTTATTGCATGCTTAGAGTTACAATGAGGTTACTTTTTTTGTGAGTCGGGATGGTAGCAATCATGTTGGTGATGGTGGAAATGTGTTGGTGAATCTACCCTAATACAAGGTGAACGATGAGAGGCTGTGTAGGATTACACAGTGGGTTGTCTCGTTGAACACCGCCTTAAGCCTGAGTTCTTGTGTGGTGATCCAAGATGAAGAGTACTGCCACATGTTGGGCAACCGGACCCCCGCTCAACCTACTAACTCACCCCTTCTTAGTTCAATGAGTCGCAGTAGTTCAGAGTTCTGGTAGGTCTGTGGCACGGTCTGCGAAGTGGAAGAATGGCTAATCAGACCGGCTTGGGACCCTGCACACATCTTCTGGGACCACATCGGTAAACCGACCGGGTTCACGATGTGGAATCCAGCACAGATAGGCGTATCCATTGGATTTGAGTTGGCTATGAGGTAAAAGTTGTGGAAATTATCCTCGCCGACACCCGCTTGAATGGTGTCGAGGCCAAGGCGGTAACTGATCGTTTCATGTGTGTAGCAGTACACCCCTCCAGGGTTAATAAACTATTCGAATAGCCGCGTCCGCGGTAAGGGACTACTTGGAGAGTTGTGCCTGATTATTAGACAACTTGAACCGGATACTTATAAAACTTGCCTAGATAAGCGTGAGTGCTATGGCGTGCTTTCTCGTGGGGAGTCGAGGAAGGCACCATAGTGGTGTAATTGGTTGGAGACATGTATTGGACTCGTGTACGCTTCTTACCTCAAGTCTGGTACTCGTAGTTCAGGACTAGCCAAGTCAAAGCTGGCACTTCTGCTTTTGAACCCCACCTCCCTTTACCTTGATACATGTCCATGAGTAGTATAGTTCCTACGTAAGTCTTGCTGAGTACGACTTTGTACTCACGTTTGCTTATTCTGTGTTTTAGATGCACCCACTGACCCCGAAGGTGGATTCTTCCTGGAGCTCGACAACTGATCAAGCTAGTGTAGTCCCAGTCAGACGACTGGTCCCTCGTGGAAGGGCTTTTTTATAGATAAGGCTTCTCTAAGCCATTTTTTAAACTTGTCTGTACTCAAACCTACTTTTCTTCCGCATGTTTGATGTAATGTTGGATCACAGTCTTGTGATCTCTGTGTGCACTCTGTAAGAGTTATCAATAAAGTTGTAAACTTTGTAGAGAATTGCAATGATACCTGCTATTCATACAAGACATGTGTGTTGCGTGTATGATTATAACATGCATGTCTTAGTATGGGTTTTCGAGACCTTAGTTGTGATCTGGCTGGCGGTCTTTTATACACCAAGTGGCCCTTAGATGTGCGCAGCTTGGGGAATCGCGAAGCGATTGCTCGTGAATCTGTCACGTGCACACTTTGATGTATGATCGAGCCCGCCCTAGACCCCGACTAAGTGATCGAGCTGGAGTAAGTCTATGTAAGCGTTATAATACAATCGATAGTATGGTTGAGGCGGCTTGTCAATGAGTATGGGAGTTCACCACCCATATCATTTAGACTTGTGTGCGGACGATGAGGACCCATCTCAGTTGATCATCCGGCCTGGATGGGATGCCCCTCACGTTCGATGCTTTTCGAGAACATTCTGTGCTTGGCCTTGTATGCTTAGACAAGTGGGTATGGTTCTCGGCTCTCCATACGATTGTGTTGTAGCGAGTCTTGCATACGCTAACCCCGGGTCCTGATAGCCAACAGGAGTCCATGCGTCCTCCCGGCGCGTCCCCACCCTAGGCCGCTCCCCCTGGCCTCCTGGGGACCAGGTGGGGCCCCTCTGGCCCCCCTTCGGGCATCTGGAAGCTTCCGGTACGCTGATTTTTACGTAATGGGAAGACCTGTTTTTCCCGGATTTTTTCTGGCATTTTACGTAATGGGAAGACCTGAAATATGATCAAATGTGTATTAAAGTGTATCAAAAGAATAGAAATATCACCCAAAACATGCATGGAGCAATCAGAAATTATAGATACGCTCGGGACGTATCAACATCCCCAAGCTTAATTCCTGCTCGTCCTCGAGTATGTAAATGATAACAAGCATAATTTCTGTGGTCACATGCTACCAACCATATAAGAACTTTTAAGTAAAGCAATCAAGGCATGTAATTCAATTAAGTCATAACAGGCAAGAGTCCATATTAGCATTAGAACAAGCAACATAAGAGCATAAGGTGCAAGAGCTCTCGCTGTCCGTGACTTGAATGTCTCCAAATGGTGTTTGCGTGCAAGAAGTGGGGGATGGGAATATGAGAGAGTAAAAAACATAATATATTTTGGTTGAGAGCTCAATCTACTAAAGTTTCACACTTCGTCTTCTTTGGAATCTTATCTTGACTCGCCCCCAGACCACTAGACAGGACAAGTCAAACTGATCCACACCCTTTCGATATTTTGAGCATTCATGCAATGGATGAGCGTAAGCAAGAAAATTGACATTTAGGATGGCAACGAGAGAAATATGGTGGAGGAGGAAGATAAAAAGGTTTGAAATGCTCACATCAATGAGGACAATCATAGGTGAGAGGCCAAATGATAGATATGATGTGAGGAGTAGGGATTTGCATGCAACGGATGCACATATGAGCTATGGAAATCTCTCCAATGGAACTAGTGGGGGTGCATCCATCTTGCTCGCTCAAGAAGACCTAGAGCTCATTTGAGGAGGCTCATCATTAGAATATACAAGCCAAGTTCTATAGTGTAAAGGTCCCCACATAGCTATATGCATATATGATCATCTCTATGGAGTACAAGATACAAGAGGGAGTACGACTGTGGGTCTCTCAAAAGGAATAGTAGTGTTGCCCCCTTCTCTCTTTTTATTTTCTTTTTTCTCCTTTTTATAATTTTTTGTATTTTTTGGTGGCCTCAATGGCTCTTTCTATCTAACTCTTGTCCTCTTTGGGATCTTTTAAATTTGTACTCTTTGGAATCTTTTCCTCACTTAGGGGCAACCCTCTATTTTACAAGAAGTATAGAAGATCTTTCATACTTTACAAAAGTACTCAGCATAAAGAAGATGAAACTATCATGATGTATGCAAGTGTATGCCTCTGCCAGTGTAGGAGGAACATAAGTGACATGAAGATCAAGTCATGAGAAGGTGGATGTTGCATGGCAGTATATCTCGGAAAGGCTATGGAAATGCCTTGATAGGTAGGTATGGTGGTTGTTTTGAGGAAATATATAAGGAGGTTTATGATGATAGAGCGTATCATGCCAAGGGTTTGGATGCACCGGTGAGGTAGGCGCCAACTCTCGGAGTGAGAAAGGGCAATGCTCGGTACCGAAGAGGCTAGCAAATATGAGGAGGTGGAAGTGTCAACTTCCGAATACTTACATTAGTCCGAAGAACTCATGCACATATTATCGGTAACTCTCAATCTAATCAAGAGGTTCACAAAGAGACAAGTACCCCGAGGAGGAGTGTATGGGGGTTTGGTTATCCTTGCACATCCTCAACTCATGGTACATGGGTGTACTCTAATATCCGATCCCTCCAAAGATTAGTGATCCATCCAGTAGCTAGAGTTCTCAACTAGTTTTTGTAGTTTTTGAAAATAAACACGGACTGCCCAAAATACGACATCTATCACTAATAGGCTAAAGCTCTTGACACCAAAAGTTCAAACATTACTCAAAACAATAGCTCAAAACTATTGCAAGTTATTACTACAATTGAATAGAAACCTTAATTACCTACTTCAAGTCAAGACACACAACTCAGTGCAACAGACCAACTCTCTAAACAAGATAAACATGAAACCTCAAGAGAGTTCCAGCAAAAAACTAAACAAAAGCTCTTTAAAAGAAATAAACATGAAAGAACAAGAGTTGAACATGACAACATCTACGAAAAGATAAAGAACACACAACAAAAAGAAAGATATGCATGAAAATCCTATGATGTGTTCTAGTTTAAAGTGGAGCGTGTTTCTCTCCCACACAAAGAAAGCTGGGTTCTAACTTGTTATGGACAGCAAACAAAGCTAAAGAAAACCAAAAAGTAAAGAGCAAGACGCTCCAAGTATAGAACATACCACATGAAGTGATAAAAATATAGTGGAACGAAGGACGAATTGATAATTGTTGATGGAGAAGGGGATGCATGGGGGCATCCCCAAGCTTAGATGCTTGAGTCTCCTTGGATATTTCTTGGGGGTGCATGGGGGCATCCCCCAGATTGAGCGTTTGACGCTCCCGGATCTTTTTTCATCATCTTCATTCGCACACTTGAAAACTCCCTTCACACATAACTCATCATAAGCTAATTAGAGAGGTTAGTGCCCATAATAAAACAATTTGCCTCTACGTATACTGGAAATAAAGTTTTTCTTGAAGGGCTACTGTTTCTCAAGATTGCCAAAAAGTTTTTGCAAATAAAAAGCTAGCGCAAGACTTGCAAAACTGAGGAAAGGCGAAACGTGGCAGAATATGTGAAAAACAGCCCAGCAGGTAGTAAATAATTTTTTTGGGGTACTTCTGCAACTCAAATGAAAAACCTCAGAACATAAGCCCGAAAGCTATTTGTATAGATCCATGATGTCACAAAATTCAGATAAAAAAGATGATCTGTTGATGTATCATGAATTTTTCCGTCCAAGGACAGAATCTGTTTTCTGGACAGCATGTCACAACTCTTGAACTTTCTTGCAATCGGAGGCTAACTTGGCACAAAGCTTGAAAATAAAGATACAATGATGTTGCCACAGTAGTAACAATCATAAAGACCACTAAAAACAGATGTAAAAACATATTGGGTTGCCTCCCAACAAGCGCTTTATTTTACGCCTTTAAGCAAGAAGCAAAAAGATCAAGTTTTATCAAGTGAAAGAGAATAGCTACCCCGTGTAACGGACTCAAAAGGTAACTTAATCTTATTCCTAGGGAAGTGTTCCATACCCTTTTTGAGAGTTAATTGAAATTTTATATTCCCCTCTTTCATATCAATGACAGCACCAATGGTGCGAAGAAAAGGACGTCCCAAAATAATTGGACATAAGGGTTCACACTCAATGTCCATAATAGTAAAATTAACGGGAACATAATTGTCATTGACAATGATAAGAACATCATCAATCTTCCCCAAAGGTTTCTTTACGGAAGAATAAACAAGACGATCACCAAAAGAACATGGATCAAAAGGTTTCAATTTAAAAATATCATACATTCTTTTGGGCATACCAGAGGTACAAGCTCCAACATCACATATAGCATAGCAAGATAAGTTATTCAATTTAATTTTTATCATAGGATCCCAACCATCATATAGCTTTCTAGGTATGGAGGCTTCTACCCTAATATTATCCTCCCTAGCCTTAATGAGAGAATTAGTGATATGCCCCGTGAAGGCAAGATTTAGTGTGCTAGTGTGGGGGTCTCTAGACATTTTGTGTAGCAAGCTAATAACTTCGGAAAGGGTACAACTACCAAAATCAATGTCACTACTATCAAAGGTGGTAGTGGTGTCATCTAGGCTCACTTGTTTGAAAGCCTCTATATTCATAGGAGTTTCTTCTTCAGCGGTTGAGGTAATAGCATCACCATTAATAGGTCCAATGGGACTAGGAGTGTGTTGGGTGCTAAAAGCTTGAGTATCCTCAACAACTTGGATAGTAGCAACGGTGTGGTGTGTAGGAAGACTCTTAATTCTATCTTCTTCCTCCTTTTCTCTAGCCCATCTTTCTTTAAGTTTAGCCACCATCCTAATATTTTCATTTATTTGCACTTGAATAACATTCATAGGAGTAGGCTTCCTCTCCTCGAGGGGAGAATTTCTAATTTTAAGCATCTCAACATCTAGGGCTATGTTGTCTACCTTCAAAGAGAGATTATATAATTTTTCTGATTTTTCTTCTACACTATTGTTGAAGGATTTTTGGGTAGTGATAAATTCTTTAAGCATGCTCTCTAATTCAGAATTGGAGTTCTTGTTGCTAGGATAAGTGTTGTTGTTCCCATAATTGTTGGATCGGAGCGGTCTAGGATTTCTACCAAAGTTACTCCTATAAGCATTGTTGTTGAAGTTGTTTCTAGAGATAAAGTTCACATCTACTTGTTCTTGAGCAACCAAAGAATTTAAAGGAACATCATGAGGATCAATAGGAGCTTTCTTGGTAAGTAGAGACATAATCAAGTCAACTTTTTCATTTAGGGAGGAGATCTTATCGATAGAGTTTACCTTCCTACCTGTTGGAGCTCTTTCGGTGTTCCATTTGGGAGTAGTTGATCATCATCTCATCTAGTAGTTTTGTGGCAGCACCAAGTGTTGTTGACATAAAAGTTCCTCCCGTGGCCGAATCTAACAGGTTCCACGAGGTAAAGTTCAAGCCTGCATAAAAAGTCTGGATAACCATCCAAGTAGTCAAACCATGCGTGGGGCAATTCTTAACAAGAGATTTCATATGTTCCCAAGCTTGGGCAACGTGTTAATTATCTAATTGCTTAAAATTCATAATATTACTTCTCAATTGGATAATCTTAGTAGGTGGGTAGTACTTCCCAATAAAAGCATCCTTGCACTTATCCCAAGAATCTATGCTATTCCTAGGCAAGGATTGGAACCAAATTTTAGCTCCTCCTCTCAAGGAGAAAGGAAAAAGCTTAAGCTTAACAATATCACCTTCTAATTCTTTATACTTTTGCATATCACAGAACTCAACAAAATTATTCAAGTGTAAAGCAGCATCCTCTCCAACACCAGAGAATTATTCTTTCATAAAAAGGGTAAGCAAAGAAAGTTTAATTTCATAAGAAGATGTTGAAGTGGCATGTGTAGCAATAGGAGTGCAGATAAAATCATTGTTGTAGTGACTAGTGAAGTCACACAACTTGGTGTTTTTAGTGGAACTCATAGTAGCAGCAAGTAGGACAAGCAATTTTTTTTGTGATTTTTGATAAAGGACACTAAGAAAAAAACTAAAAGGTAAACTAACAAAACTAAAAACAAAGATAAAAGATAGCGTGAAACTCCCCTATCTTGAAGAGCGGAGTCCCTGACAAAGGCGCCAGAAATTACTATGCTAAGACGTTGGCTACCCCAAGTGGAAGGTTGAGATGTAGCGTAGCGATAATTTCCCTCAGCAAAGATACCAAGGTTTGTCTCCTGTAGGACTCCAGCAACGACAAGTAGGTGACAACGGCGCTAGAAATTAGCACGAGTTGACGTGGACCTGCACAAAGATACAAATAACTTTGCTCCCAACGAGTACAGAGAGGTTTTCAATATCTCCGCCCTTGCTATTTACAAAGGTTCAAACACAACAGATAAAATATAGTGATAGCTAAAACTAGAAAGTAAAAGCAAGAAGTAAATTGAGGGTGTAAACAGTGGTGGAAATATGGACCGGGGTCCCATGATGTTCACTAGTGATGTATCTCTCCCAAAAGTAGATAAACAGCTATGTGAGGTAAACAAATTACAGCTGGGCAATTGACAGGATTACGGGTGCAAACCAATGCTAACTATGCTATAAAAGAAAGGAAGAGGCTCAAAAGCATGGGTAGTATGCCAAAACAAGTACACCGAAATCCATCTGCATCTACTCACTAATCATCCACCTTGAGATATCTATCCAGAACATCTCGCTGGTATTAAGTTGCAAGCCCCTCCCAAAGTGTAAACCCAAAGCAACAGACAACTACATTAAAAGAACTTTGTGTAAAGTAAACAATCCTTGCAACCGCGGTTACAAGCACCATTGTTTTCCCCCTTGTGGCAACATCACATCCTCTAGACTCATGTTTCTGTCACTCAAGATAGTCATTAGGGGGCATGAACCCAAAATCTTGCATAACGCTCCCTCTTGGAGTCACTACATACTACTTGGCCAAAGCAATTAACAACAACGGAGAACATGCAAGAATTACTCAAGAACAGAAATATAAAAGGAGAAGAACCAAATATATTACTCATCACAATCTGAACATAGTCTCATAATCCATCAAATCCCAGCAAACTCAACATAGCAACAACAGACAAATTACATATGTGCCTTGATCATGTAGGGCGGCTCCCAAGGTCTAGTCCATGAAGAACAAAGAGGGGAAGAGGACATCGCATAGCTACTGATCATGGACCCATGGTCCAAGGTGGACTACTCACGGATCATCCGGGAAGCGTCCATGGTGGTGGACAAGCCCCCAGAGGTCAATCCTCCCTCCAGCAGGGTGCCGGGAAGAGGTCTTCTGGTGCTCCCAATCTTGGAATCGCGCCGGCGGAGGAACCAAGGCGAGATCGCGAAAAATGGTTCTGTCCTCAAGGGATTCAAGACGAGAGGTAAATATAGGAGAAGGGTGCAGCCAGGGGGGCACCAGGAGTCCAAGCGGCCTCCCCGCGCGGCCCCACCCTAGGCCGCACCCCCTGGCCGCCTGGGCACCAGCTGGGGCCCTCTTCCCCCCTTCGGGCATCTGGAAGCTTCCGGTACACTGATTTTTTATATATTTTCCCCGAATTTTTCTGGCATTTTACGTAAGGAGAAAACCTGAAATAAAAAGACAGCAGAAAACAAAAACTGGCACTGGGGCGCACTGAGTTAATAGGTTAGTACAAATATGATCAAAAGTGCGTGAAAGTGTATCAAAGGCATAGCAATATCACCCAAAACATGCATGGAACAAGCATAAATTATAAATACGTTTGGGACGTATCACGCCCACAGGACGCCTGAGAGGAGGACACTTTCCTCGGTGCCCCCCTTTGGCCTATATTTACCTCCCGATGCAGAAACACTAAAAAGAGAATCTGCATCACGATTTTCACCATTGTTTCACCACCGCGGCGATCCCGAGATCGAGACCGCCAGAAGACCTCGTCCCGGCACCTTGCCGGAGGGAGGATTGATCTCCGGGAGCTTTTCCACAACCAAGAGCACTTCCCGGATGTGCCTTGAGTAGTCCCCCTTGGACCATGGGTCCATCACCAGTAGTTATGTGATGTCTTCTCTCCAATATTGTGCTTCAACTCTTAGCCCTTGTGAGCTACCCTACATGATCAAGGCGTCTATGAAATTCTTTCTGCTGTTGCTATGCTGTGTTTTTTGGGATCCGATGGATTACGAGATTATGTTCAAATTTTGATGAGTTATATATTTGGTTCTCCTTTTATATTATGTTCTTGAGTAATTTTTGCATGTTCTCCGTTCCTTTTTATTGCTTTGGCCAAGTAGTAGATAGTGACTCAAAGAGGGAGCGTTATGCTTCATTGTGGATTCATGCCCACTGATGTCTAGCTTGAGTGATAGAAACATGAGACTAGGGGATGTGTTGTTTCCACCACGGAGAAAAAAATGGTGCTTGTAACCGCGGTTGCAAGGATTGTTTACCTTACACAAAGTTTTTGAATGCAGTTGTTTGTTGCTTTGGGTTTACACTTTGGGTGGGGATCGCAACTTAATACCAGCGGTATGTTCTGGATAGATATCTCAAGGTGGATTATTAGTAAGTAGATGTTATGAATAAACGGTCTACTTGTCTTGGCGTACTGCCCATACTTTTGAGCCTCTAACTTTCTTGTGGCATAGTTAGCATTGATGTGCGTTTATAATTCTATCAATTTCCCAGCTGTAATTTGTTCACCCAGCTTAGCTGTTTTATCATATTCTGGGAGAGAGACATCACTAGTGAACATCATGGGACCCCGGTCCATATTTTCACCATTGTTTACACCTCAACTCTTTACTGCTTTATTTTCCTTTCAGTTGCAATCGGCAGATCCGCGAGGGGTTAAAGGAAAGGGGTGGCAAGGCCAGTCGGGGCGAGCGTTGAGTGGGGGATACGAAAGTCGCTCACATGCGGGCTAAGGCGGTCGGTGGTAATAATCCAGAGCAGCACGCCAACCATTGTCGGGGCGCGCTCTGGGCGTGGTCACCATGCATACCATGTGTTGATACGCCCAAAACGTATCCATAATTTCTTCTTGCTCCATGCCTCTTTTGTGTGATATTGCTATGATATTGATGAACTTCCATACACTTTTGATCATATTTGGACTAACCTATTAACTCAGTGCACCCCAGTGCCAGTTCCTGTTTTCTGCTGTTTTTCTATTTCAGGTTTCCCCCTAATTAAAAGTACCAGAAAAATTCTGAGAAAAATATAGAAAAAATCTGCGTACCGGAAGCTTCGCGAAGAGCCCGAGAGGGGCCAGAAGGGAGCCAGGGGGCAGGCGGCCAGAGGGCGCGGCCAGGCCCCTGGAGCTCCTGGCCCACCTCTGGCTACCCCCTTTCTCCTATTTATTCCCTGTGACGAGAAACCCTCGGGGACGGAACCCTTTTTCGCGATCTCTCCTCTGTTCCGCCGCCGCCGCGCTTCCAAGATCGGGAGCACCAGAAGACCTCTTCCCGGCACCCTGCCGGAGGGAGGAATCACCTCCGGGATCCTCTCCACCACCATGGATGCTTCCCGGATGAACCGTGAGTAGTCCACCTTGGACCATGGGTCCATGATCAGTAGCTATGTGATGTTCTCCTCCCCTCTTTGTTCTTCATGGATTAGACCTCCTGAGCTGCCCTACATGATCGAGGCACATATGTAATCTTTCTGCTGTTGCTATGTTGAGTTTGCTAGGATCCGATGGATTATGAGATTATGTTCAGATTGTGATTGAGTTATATATTTGATTCTCTTCTTTTATATTTATGTTCTTGAGTAACTCTTGCATGTTCTCCGTTGCTGTTTATTGCTTTGGCCAAGTAGTAGGTAGTGACTCCAAGAGGGAGCGTTATGCATGATTGTGGGTTCATGTCCCCCGATGACTAGCTTGAGTGACAGAAACATGAGTCTAGGGGATGTGCTGTTGCCACAAGGAGGAAAACATTGGTGCTTGTGCTTGCGGGTGCAAGGATTGTTTACTTTACGCAAAGTTCTTTAATGCAGTTGTCCTTTGCTTTGCGTTTACACTTTGGGTGGGATTCACAACTTAATACCAGCGAGATGTTCTGGATAGATATCTCAAGGTGGATGATTAGTGGGTAGATGCAGATGGATTTCAGTCTACTTGTCTTGGCGTACTGCCCGTGCTTTTGAGCCTCTTCCTTTCTGTTCTGCATAATTAGCATTGGTTTGCGCACATAATCCTGTCAATTGCCCAGCTGTAATTTGGTTACCTCGCATGGCTACTTTATCGTCTTTTGGGAGAGAGATATCACTAGTGAACATCATGGGACCTCAGTCCATATTTCCACCACCATTTACGCTATCAATTTACTTTCAGTATTTACTATTTCGTAGCTATCACTATCTTTCATTATTATCCTGTGCGTTTTATCCTTTGTAAACAACAAGGCCGGAGGAATTGAAAAATCCTCTGAACTCGTTGGGAGCAAAGCTATCTGTGTGTGTGCAGGTCCATGAGAAGAAAGTGATTATCTTCAAACGACGCCTCACTTGCCGAACCACCTACTTGTCGACCTTTGAGTCCTACGGGAGACAATCTTAAAACCTCGGTATCTTCACCGAGGGAAACTTGTCGTTACGCTACATCTCACCTTCCACTTGGGGTAACCAACGAGGGCGAGAAGTTATCTCGTGTATCAAGAAAATTTCTGGCGCCGTTTCCCGGGACTCCACTCTTCAAGATAGGGGAGTTGCACACTATCTTTTATCTTTGCTTTTTAGTCTTGTTAGTTTACCTTTCATTTTTTGCTTTAGTGTATTTTATCAAAAATCAAAAAAATTGTTACCTTGCTAGTAGTTATCATTATGTTTGGTCCTTTTTCCTTTGGTGAGTCGGAAGTGCTTACCTTTAAACAAAGAGGTGGTGAAAGTCTGAAAGATGCCTGGTATAGGATTAATGATTCTCAAAAAAGAGCCACCAAGAAGCAAACCACTACTATCCTGCTTAGAAATTTTTACGTTGGATTTACTTCTTGGAATAGGTTTATTCTAGATACTGCTATCAATGGGAATTTCATAGAAGCCCCAGTTTGGGAAGCTCTTAGTGTTATGGAAAATCTTGTTGGAAATCTCCCTGTTGATAGTTTTCAAGAGAACATTACCCTAGCTCATATTATGAAAAAACTTGAAAAGATGGAGCTAGAGATTCCAAGTTTTAATAAGATAAGTGAGTTGGATCGTAAGGTTCAAGGGAATTTGAATAGACTAGATATCTCCATGCATAAAAATTTCAAAACCTTGGAGACCATCAAATCCCATGACCTGGACCCTTCTAGGATTGATAAGATTGAAGAAAATAATTGACACTCTAGGAACTACTTTCTCCTCAATCAAAACCATAAAGGTGGAAAGTCCGGCAAAGTAGGAACCTAGGTTCGTTTACGTTCCAAAGGCTCCTCGTTCCAAAAATAATCTATCCATTTCCAAAGGAGTTGAAACTGTGAAGACTTTGGAAGAGATACCTCTCTTTAAGATAAATGAGACTCCAATTGATTTTCCGCCTTTTGCTTTTTTTTCCTAGGAGTATATTTATTAGGCCATTATTTGAAAAGCCTCTTAAGAGTGGTTGTATTATTGAAGATCTTTTTGATGATCTTGATGATGGTTCAATTGATACAACTTGATCTATTTGCATTAAGCCTAGTTAATGGCTTTAAAGAAGCGCTTTCGGGAGGCAGCCCGCAACGAATTTAGGATTTCCTTTTTGTGTTTTCTTCTGTTTTTAGTGGTCTTGATGATTATTACTACTGTAGCAACATCATTGTATCTTTACTTTTCAAACTTTGTTCCTTTTATAGCCTCATACGACAAGGGGAGTGAAAGTTGTGACATGCTGTCCAGAAAACAGATTCTGTCCTCGTGACTAGAAAAATTAGAAAAAAATCCCAGTTCATCTTTTTGAGATGAATTTGTTGCACAGAGTGCTCTATACAATTACGAAACTTTCGTATGTTTTGAGTTTTTTGATTTGAGTTGCAGAAGTACCCCTAAAAAATTCGTTTTTACCTGCTGGTCTGTTTTTCACAGATTCTGTCCTGTTTTGCCTTTTCTTCGTTTTGCAATCCTTAAGCTTGCTTTTTCTTTGCAAAAACCTTTTGGAACTCTTGAGAAAAAGTAGCTCTTCAATATTATCTTTATTTCCAGTAGATAAAAAATTATTTTATTATGGGTACTAACCTCGCTAATCAGATTATGATGAGTTATATATGAAGGGAGTTTTCAAGTGTGCGAGGGAAGATGATGACAGAAGATTAAGAAGTGTCAATGATACATCCAAAACGTATCTATAATTTCTGTTTGCTCCATGCCTCTTTTGTGTGATATTGCTATGATATTGATGAACTTCCATACACTTTTGATCATATTTGGACTAACCTATTAACTCAGTGCACCCTAGTGCCAGTTCCTGTTTTCTGCTGTTTTTCTATTTCAGGTTTCCCCCTTATTAAAAGTACCAGAAAAATTCCGGGAAAAATATAGGAAAAATCAGCATACCGGAAGCTTCGAGAAAAGCCCAGGAAGATCCAGAGGGGAGCCAGGGGGCCCCAGGCGGCCAGAGGGCGCGGCCAGGCCCCTGGCCGCGCCAGGGGGGGCGCCTGGAGCCCCTGGCCCACCTCTGGCTGCCCCCTTTCGCCTAATTATTCCCCGTGATGAGAAACCCTCGGGGACAGAACCCTTTTTCACGATCTCTCCTCTGTTCCGCCGCCGCTGCGCTTCCAAGATTGGGAGCACCAGAAGACCTCTTCCCGGCACCCTTCCGGAGGGAGGAATCACCTCTGGGAGCTTCTCCACCACCATGGACGCTTCCCGGATGAACCGTGAGTAGTCCACCTTGGACCATGGGTCCACGATCAGTAGCTATGGGATGTTCTCCTCCCCTCTTTGTTCTTCATGGATTAGACCTCGTGAGATGCCCTACATGATCGAGGCACATATGTAATCTTTCTGCTGTTGCTATGCTGAGTTTGCTGGGATCCGGTGGATTATGAGATTATGTTCAGATTGTGATTGAGTTATATATTTGATTCTTTTCTTTTATATTTATGTTCTTGAGTAACTCTTGCATGTTCTCCGTTGCTGTTTATTGCTTTTGCCAAGTAGTAGGTAGTGATTACAAGAGGGAGCGTTATGCATGATTGTGGGTTCATGCCCCCCGATGACTAGCTTGAGTGACAGAAACATGAGTCTAGGGGATGTGCTATTGCCACAAGGGGGAAAACAACGGTGCTTGTACTTGCGGGTGCAAGGATTGTTTACTTTACGCAAAGTTCTTTAATGCAGTTGTCCGTTACTTTGAGTTTACACTTTGGGTGGGATTCGCAACTTAATACAAGCGAGATGTTCTGGATAGATATCTCAAGGTGGATAATTAGTGGGTAGATGCAGATGGATTTCGGTCTACTTGTATTGTCGTACTGCCGTGATTTTGAGCCTCTTCTTTTCTGTTTTGCATAATTAGCATTGGGTTGCGCACATAATCCTGTCAATTGCCTAGCAGTAATTTGTTTACCTCGCATGTCTGTTTCATCGTCTTTCGGGAGAGAGACATCACTACTGAACATCATGAGATCCAGGTCCATACCTCCACCAATGTTTACACTAACAATTTACTTTCAGTATTTAATTTTCAGTTGTTATCACTATCATTATTATCCTGTGCTTTTTATCCTTTGTAAACAACAAGGCCGGAGGAATTGACAACTCCTCTGAACTCGTTGGGAGCAAAGTTATCTGTGTGGGTGCAGGTCCAGGGGAAGCAAGTGATTATCTTCAAATGGCGCATCACTTGCCGAACCACCTACTTGTCGACCTTGGAGTCCTACTGGAACAATCTAAACCTGATAATCTTCGCTAAGGTAAATTTGCCGCTATCTACATCTCACCTTCCACTTGGGGTAACCAACGGGGGCGAGAAGTTATCTCGTGTATCAAGAAAATTTCTGGCGCCGTTGCCGGGGACTCCACTCTTCAAGATAGGGGAGTTGCACACTATCTTTTATCTTTGCTTTTTAGTCTTGTTAGTTTACTTTCAGTTTTTTCTTTAGTGTCATTTATCAAAAATCAAAAAAATAGTCATCTTGCCTGCTGCTACTATGGGTTCCTCTGAAAACACCAAGTTGTGTGACGTCACTAGTCACAACAACAGTGACTTTATCTGCACTCCTATTGCTACACCTGCTACTTCAGCACCTTCTTATGAGATTAAACCTACTTTGTTGAATCTTGTTATGAAATATCAATTCTCTGGCGCTAGAGACGATGCTGCTTTGCATTTAAATAATTTTATTGAGCTTTGTGATATGCAAAAGTACAAATAAGTAGATGGTGATATTGTTAAACTTAAGCTTTTTCCTTTCTCCTTGAGGGATGAAGCTAAAATATGGTTTCAATCCTTGCCTAAGAATAGCATAGATTCTTGGGATAAGTGCAAGGATGCTTTTATCGGGAAGTACTATCCCCCTGCTAAGATTATCCAGTTGAGGAGCTTTATTATGAATTTTAAACAATTGGATAATGAACACGTTGCCCAAGCTTGGGAACGCATGAAATATCTTGTTAAGAATTGCCCTACGCATGGTTTGACTACTTGGATGGTTATCCATACTTTTTATGCAGGCTTGAACTTTACCTCGCGGAATTTGTTAGATTCGACCGCGGGAGGAACCTTTATGTCAACTACACTTGGTGCTGCCAAAAAACTTCTCGATGAGATGATGACCAACTATTCCCAATGGCACACCGAAAGAGCTCCAACAGGTAGGAAGGTAAACTTTGTCGAGGAAATCTCCTCCCTAAATGAAAAAGTTGACTTGATCATGTCTTCACTTACCAAGCAATCTCCTATTGATCCTCAAAATGTTCCTTTAAATTCTTTGATTGCTCAGGATTAAGTAGATGCAAACTTTATCTCTAGAAACAATTTCAACAACAATGCTTATAGGAGTAACTTTGGTAGCAATCCCAGACCGTTCCCCTCCAACAACTATGGGAACAACAACACTTATCCTGGCACCAGAAACTCTACCCCAAGAGATAGTGACCTGCCTAGTTATGAGAAACTTTTGGAAATAGAGAAGGCCACTAAGAACTACATGCACACCCAGTATGAACAAAATAGGACCTTCTCTAGACAATTAGATGAACACACTTCCATCTTGCAAGACATTGGTAGACAACTAGAGAGTCTGAGCATTGAGATTTCTAACCTTCAGACTAGGCTCACCACCACAGAAACCCAAGTTTCCAATATGTCTCACACACAGGCTACCTTGATAAATCAAATGGCAGCCAAACCAGAAGTTATCCCTATGGAAGAAGATAGAATTAAGAGCCTTCCTACACACCATACTGTTGCTACTATCCAAGTAGTTGAGGATATCCAAACTCTTAGCACCCAATGCACCCCTAGTCCCATAGGACCTATTAATGGTGATGCTATGACCTCAGCTTTAGAAGAAGAAATTCCTATGACTATAGAAGCTACCAAACAATTGAGCCTAGAGGACACCACTACTACTCTACTTGATAGTAGTGACCTTGATTTTGATAATTGCACTCTTTCTAAAGTTATTCGTTTCCTTCACAAGATGTCTAGAGACCCCCACACTAGCACACTTAATTTTGCCTTCACGGAGCATATCACTAATGCTCTCATCAAAGCTAGGGAGGAGAAGCTTAGGGTAGAAGCCTCCATACCTAGAAAGCTAGAAAATGGTTGGGATCCTATGATTAAAATTAAGTTGAAGAATTTTTCTTGTTATGCTTTATGTGATCTTGGAGCTAGTACCTCTGTTATGCCCAAAAGAATGTATGATATATTTGAATTGAAACCTTTTGATGCTTGTTCTTTTGGTGTTCGTCTCATCGATTCTTCCGTAAAGAAACCTTTGGGGAAGATAGATGATGTTCTTATCATTGTCAATGACAATTATGTTCCCGTTGATTTTACTATTATGGACATTGAATATGAACCTTCTTGTCCAATTATCTTGGGACGTCCTTTTCTTCGCACGGTAGGTGTTGTTATTGATATGAAAGAAGGGATTATAAAATTCCAATTCCCTCTCAAGAAAGGGATGGAACACTTCCCTAGGAAAATTATTAAGTTGCCTTTTGAGTCCGTCACACGGGCTAGTTATTTTCTTGAAAAGACTTGATCTATTTGCATTAAGCCTAGTTAATGGCTTTAAAGAAGCGCTTTCGGGAGGCAGCCCGCAACGAATTTAGGTTTTCCTTTTGTTTTTCTTCTTTTCTTAGTGGTCTTGATGATTGTTACTACTGTAGCAACATCATTGTATCTTTACTTTTCAAGATTTGTGCCTTTTATAGCCTCATACGACAAGGGGAGTGAAAGTTGTGACATGCTGTCCAGAAAACAGATTTTGTCCTCGTGATTAGAAAAATCAGAGAACAAATCACAGTTTATCTTTTTGAGCTGAATTTTTTACACAGCGTGCTCTATACAATTACGAAACTTTCGTATGTTCTGAGTTTTTTGATTTGAGTTGCAGAAGTACCCCTAAAAAATTCGTTTTTACCTGCTGGTCTGTTTTTCACAGATTCTCTCCTGTTTTTCCTTTTCTTTGTTTTGCAAACCTTAAGCTTGCTTTTTCTTTTCAAAAACTTGTTGGAAATCTTGAGAAACAGTAGATATTCAAGTTTATCTTTATTTCCAGTATATAAAAAAATTATTTTATTATGGGTACTAACCTCGCTAATCAGATTATGATGAGTTATGTATGAAGGGAGTTTTCAAGTGTGCGAGGGAAGATGACGAAAGAAGATTAAGAAGTGTCAAGAGTTCAACCTTGGGGATACCCCCATGCATCCCCAAGAAATATTCAAGGAGACTCAAGCGTCTAAGATTGGGGATGCCCCCGTGCATCCCCTTCTCCATCGACAATTATCAGTTCGTTTCTCGGTTCACTATATTTTTATCGCTTCATGCGTTATGTGTTATTCTTGGAACGTCTAGCTCTTAGGTTTTGTTTTTAGTTTTATTTTGATTTTCTTGCTGTTCATAACAAGTTAGAGCCCAAATTTCTTTGTGTGTGAGAGAAACACGCTCCACTTCCAAAATTTAGAACACAACATAGGACTTTTCATGCTTATCTTTGCTGTGTTTGTTCTTTATCTTTCCGTAGCTGCTGTCATGCTTTGCTCTTAGCTTTCATGTTTATCTTTTAAAAGAGATTTTGTTTAGTTTGTTGCTGGAACTCTCTTAAGTTTTCATGTTTATCTTGTTTAGAGAGGTTGCCTGTTGCACTGAGTTTTGTGTCTTGACTTGAAGTAGGTAATTGAGGTTGCTATTCTTTTTGTAGTAGTAACTTGCAAAAGTTTTGAGGTGTTTTCTTGAGTAATGTTTGGACTTTTGGTGTCAAGAGATTTAGCCTATTAGTGATAGATGTCGTATTTTGGGAAATCCGTGTTTATTTTCAAAAACCTACAAATTAGTTGAGAACTTTAGGTACTAGTTGGATCGCTACTCTTCTGAGGGGTCGAATATTAGAGTACACTCACGTACCTTGAGTCGAGGATGCGCAAGGATAACCAAACCCCCATACAATCCTTCTCTTTGTGAAACCTCCTTATTAGATTGAGAGTTACCGATAATAAGTGCATGAGTTCTTCGGACTAATGTGAGTATTCAAAAGTTGACACTTCCACCTTCCCATATTTTGCTAGCCTTTCCTGTGCCGTGCATTGCTTTCTTCTCACTCCGAGAGTTAGCGTCCACTTTCGCCGGTACATCCAAACCCTTGGCACGATACGCTCTGTCATCATAAGCCTCCTTATATCCTTCCTCAAAACAGCCACCATACCTACCTATCAAGGCATTTCATAGCCTTTCCGAGATATATTGCCATGCAACATCCATCTTCTCATGACTTAATCTTCATGTCATACATGCTACTTGCTTGATCGATGAGCCGCATGCTAGTTGGGCCTTGCCCTAATCATTGCTACATGATGCGCTAGTATCATTGCATATCCTGCTACACTGGCAGAGGCATACATATGCATAAATCATGATATTTACATTTTCTTTATGATTCGAGTACTTTGTAAAGTGTGAAAGATCTTCTATACTTTTTTGTAATATATAGAGTGTTGCCCCTAAGTGAGGAAAAGATCACAAAGTGGACAAATTAAAAGATCCCAAAGAGGACAAATTAAAACATCCCAAAGAGGACAAATGAGAGTTAACTAGAAAGAGCCATTGAGGCCACAAAAAAATAAAAATAAAATAAAAAAATACAAAAAGAAAAAAAGAGAAAGAGAAAAAATAAAAAGAGAGAAGGGGGCACACTACTATTCTTTTTGATAAGATCCACACTCGTACTCCATATTGTATCTTGTACTCCATAGAGATTATCATTCATGCATATAACTATGTGGGGACCTTCACACTATAGAACTTGGCTTGTATATTCCAATGATAAGCCTCCTCAAATGAGATCTAGGCCTTCTTGAGAAAGCAAGTTGGATGCACCCCCACTAGTTCCATTGGAGAGCTTTTAGCTCATATGTGCATCCGTTGCATGGCAATCCCTACTCTTCACATCATATCTATCATTTGGCTTTCTCTCGCCTATGATTGTCCTCATTGATGTGAGCCTTTCACACCTTTTTGTCTTCCTCCTCCACCATATTCTCTCTTTGCCATCCTAAGTGTCCACTTTCTTGCTGACGCTCATCCATTGTATGAGTGCTCAAAATGTCGAAAATGAGTGGATCATTTTGACTTGTCCCTGGCTAGTGGTCTGGGGATGAGTCAAGATAAGATTCCAAAGAAGACCAAGTGTGACACTTTAGTAGATTGAGTTATCCACAATAAAAATAATTTTTCTCGTATATCCCTATCCCCTTTCTTGCACGCAAACACCATTTGGAGACATTTGAGTCACGGACAGCGAGAGCTCTTGCACCTTTATGTTCTTATGTTGCTTGTTTCAATACTAGATATAGACTCTTTCCTGTTATGACTTTAATTGAATTGCATGCTTTGATTGCTTTACTTACAAAGTTCTTATATGGTTGTTAGCATGTCACCACAGAAATTATGCTTGTTATCATTTACCTACTCTAGGACGAGCAGGAATTAAGATTGGGGATGTTGATACGTCCAAAACGTATCTATAATTTATGCTTCCTCCATGCCGCTTTTGTGTCATATTGCTATGATATTGATGAACTTCCATACACTTTTGATCATATTTGGACTAACCTATTAACTCAGTGCACCCCAGTGCCAGTTCCTGTTTTCTGTTGTTTTTCTATTTCAGGTTTCCCCCTTATTAAAAGTACCAGAAAAATTCCTGGAAAAATATAGGAAAAATTAGCGTACCGGAAGCTTCGAGAAAAGCCCAGGAGGGGCCAGAGGGGAGCCAGGGGGCCCAGGCGGCCAGAGGGCGCGGCCAGGCCCCTGGCCGCGCCAGGGGGGCGCCTGGAGCCCCTGGCCCACCTCTGGCTGCCCCCTTTCGCCTATTTATTCCCCGTGACGAGAAACCCTCGGGGACAGAACCCTTTTTCGCGATCTCTCTTCTGTTCCGCCGCCACCGCGCTTTCAAGATCGGGAGCACCAGAAGACCTCTTCCCGGCACCCTGCCGGAGGGAGGAATCACCTCCGGGATCTTCTCCACCACCATGGATGCTTCCCGGATGAACCGTGGGTAGTCCACCTTGGACCATGGGTCCATGATCAGTAGCTATGTGATGTTCTCCTCCCCTCTTTGTTCTTCATGGATTAGACCTTGTGAGCTGCCCTACATGATCGAGGCACATATGTAATCTTTCTGCTGTTGCTATGCTGAGTTTGCTAGGATCCGATGGATTATGAGATTATGTTCATATTGTGATTGAGTTATATATCTGATTCTCTTCTTTTATATTTATGTTCTTGAGTAACTCTTGCGTGTTCTCCGTTGCTGTTTATTTCTTTGGCCAAGTAGTAGGTAGTGGCTCCAAGAGGGAGCGTTATGCATGATTGTTGGTTCATGCCCCCCGATGACTAGCTTGAGTGACATAAACATGAGTCTAGGGGATGTGCTGTTGCCACAAGGGGGAAAACAACGGGGCTTGTACTTGCGGGTGCAAGGATTGTTTACTTTACGCAAAGTTCTTTAATGCAGTTGTCCGTTGCTTTGAGTTTACACTTTGGGTGGGATTCAAAACTTAATACCAGCGAGATGTTCTGGATAGATATCTCAAGGTGGATGATTAGTGGGTATATGCAGATGGATTTCGGTCTACTTGTCTTGGTGTACTGCCCGTGATTTTGAGCCTCTTCCTTTCTGTTTTGCATAATTAGCATTGGTTTGCGCACATAATCCTGTCAATTGCCCAACTGTAATTTGTTTACCTCGCATGGCTGTTTTATCGCCTCTTGGGAGAGAGACATCACTGGTGAACATCATGAGATCCAGGTCCATACCTCCACCACTGTTTACACTATCAATTTACTTTCAGTATTGACTTTTCAGTTTCTATCACTATCATTATTATCCCGTGCTTTTTATCCTTTGTAAACAACAAGGTCGGAGGAATTGACAACTCCTCTGAACTCGTTGGGAGCAAAGTTAGTTGTGTGTGTGTGCAGGTCCAGGGGAAGCAAGTGATTATCTTCAAATGGCGCATCACTTGCCGAACCACCTACTGTCGACCTTGGAGTCCTACCGGAGACAATCTAAACCTTAGCATCTTCGCTAAGGGAAATTTGCCGCTATCTACATCTCACCTTCCACTTGGGGTAACCAACGGGGGCGACAAGTTATCACGTGTATCAGTCAAGCGTTCAAGCTTGGGGATGCCCCCATGCATCCCCAAGAAATATTCAAGGAGACTCAAGCATCCAAGCTTGGGGATGCCCCCGTGCATCCCCTTCTCCATCGACAATTATCAATTCGTCTCTCATTTCACTATATTTTTATCACTTCATGCGTTATGTGCTATTCTTGGAGCGTCTCGCTCTTAGGTTTTGTTTTTAGTTTTCTTTAGCTTTGCTTGCTGTTAATAACAAGTTAGAGCCCAACTTTCTTTGGGTGGGAGAGAAACATGCTCCACTTCCAAAATTCAGAACACAACATAGGACCTTTTCCTGCATATCTGTACGTGTTTGTTCTTTATCTTTTTCGTAGCTGCTGTCATGCTTTTCACTTAGCTTTCATGTTTATCTTTTAAAAGAGATTTTGTTTAGTTTTTCGCTGGAACTCTCTTGACTTTTCATGTTTATCTTGTTTAGAGAGTTTTCCTGTTGTACTGAGTTTTGTGTCTTGACTTGAAGTAGGTAATTGAGGTTGCTATTCTTTTTGAAATATTAACTTGCAGTAGTTTTGAGGTGTTGTCTTGAGTAATGTTTGGACTTTTGGTGTCAAGAGATTTAGCCTATTAGTGATAGATGTCGTATTTTGGGAAATCCGTGTTTATTTTCAAAAACCTACAAATTAGTTGACAACTTTAGCTACTAGTTGGATCACTACTCTTCTAAGGGGTCAAATATTAGAGTACACTCACGTACCATGAGTCGAGGATGCGCAAGGATAACCAAACCCCCAGACACTCCTCCTCGGGGTACTTGTCTCTTTGTGAACCTCCTTATTAGATTGAGAGTTACCGATAATAAGTGCATGAGTTCTTCAGACTAATGTGAGTATTCGAAAGTTGACACTTCCACCTTCCCATATTTTGCTAGCCTTCCATGTGTCGTGCATTGCTTTCTTCTCACTCCGAGAGTTAGCGTCCACTTTCGCCGGTACATCCAAACCCTTGGCACGATACGCTCTGTCAATATAAGCCTCCTTATATCCTTTCTCAAAACAGCCACCATACCTACCTATCAAGGCATTTCCATAGCCTTTCCGAGATATATTGCCATGCAACATCCATCTTCTCATGACTTGATCTTCATGTCATACATGCTACTTGCTTGATCGATGAGCCGCATGCTAGTTGGGCCTTGCCCTAATCATTGCTACATGACGCGCTAGTATCATTGCATATCCTGCTACACTGGCAGAGGCATACATTTGCATACATCATGATAGTTACATTTTCTTTATGATTTGAGTACTTTGTAAAGTGTGAAAGATCTTCTATACTTTTTGTAATATATAGAGTGTTGCCCCTAAAGTGAGGGAAAGATCCCAAAGTGGACAAAATCAAAAGATCCCAAAGAGGACAAATTAAAAGATCCCAAAGTGGACAAATTAAAAGATCCCAAAGAGGACAAATGAGAGTTAAATAGAAAGAGCCATTGAGGCCACCAAAAAAATACAAAAAATAGAAAAAGAAACAAAATAGAAAAAAAAGAGAGAAGGGGGCACACTACTATTCCTTTTTGAGAGATCCACACTCGAACTCCATCTTGTATTTTGTACTCCATAGAGATTATCATTCATGCGTATAACTATGTGGGGACCTTCACACTATAGAACTTGGCTTGTATATTCCAATGATGGGCCTCTCAAATGAGCTATAGGACTTCTTGAGCAAGCAAGTTGGATGCACCACCACTAGTTCCATTGGAGAGCTTTTAGATAACATGTGCATCCGTTGCATGGCAATCCCTACTCCTCACAACATATCTATCATTTGGCTTTCTCTCGCCTATGATTGTCCTCATTGATGTGAGCCTTTCACACCTTTTTGTCTTCCTCCTCCACCTTATTCTCTCTTTGCCATCCTAAGTGTCAAGTTTCTTGCTCACGCTCATCTATTGCATGAGTGCTCAAAATGTCGAAAAGGAGTGGATCATTTTGACTTGTACCTGGCTAGTGGTCTGGGGATTAGTCAAGATAAGATTCCAAAGAAGACCAAGTGTGACACTTTAGTAGATTGAGTTCTCAACAATAAAAATACTTTTTCTCGTATATCCTTATCCCCTTTCTTGCACGCAAACAACATTTGGAGACATTCGAGTCACAGACAGCGAGAGCTCTTGCACCTTTATGTTCTTATGTTGCTTATTTCAATACTAGATATAGACTCTTGCCTGTTATGACTTGAATTGAATTGGATGCTTTGATTACTTTACTTACAAAGTTCTTATATGGTTGTTAGCATGTCACCACAGAAATTATGCTTGTTATCATTTACCTACTCGAGGACAAGCAGGAATTAAGCTTGGGGATGTTGATACGTCCAAAACGTATCTATAATTTATGCTTGCTCCATGCCGCTTTTGTGTGATATTGCTATGATATTGATGAACTTCCATACACTTTTGATCATATTTGGACTAACCTATTAACTCGGTGCACCCAAGTGCCAGTTCCTGTTTTCTGTTGTTTTTCTATTTCAGGTTTCCCCCTTATTAAAAGTACTAGAAAAATTCCGGGAAAAATATAGGAAAAATCAGCGTACCAGAAGTTTCGCGAAGAGCCCGAGAGGGGCCAGAGGGGAGCCAGGGGGCCCAGGCGGCCAGAGGGTGCGTCCAGGACCCTAGCCGCGCCAGGGGGGGCGCCTGGAGCCCCTGGCCCACCTCTGGCTGCCCCCTTTCTCCTATTTATTCCCCGTGACGAGAAACCCTCGGGGACGGAACCCTTTTTCTCGCGATCTCTCTTCTCTTCCGCCGCCGCCGCGCTTCCGAGATCGGGAGCACCAGAAGACCTCTTCCCGGCACCCTGCCAGAGGGAGGAATCACCTCCGGGAGCTTCTCCACCACCATGGATGCTTCCCGGATGAACCGTGAGTAGTCCACCTTGGACCATGGGTCCATGATAAGTAGCTATGTGATGTTCTCCTCCCATATTTGTTCTTCATGGATTAGACCTCGTGAGCTGCCCTACATGATCGAGGCACATATGTAATCTTTCTACTGTTTCTATGCTGAGTTTGCTGGGATCCGATGGATTATGAGATTATGTTCAGATTGTGATTGAGTTATATATTTGATTCTCTTATTTTATATTTATGTTCTTGAGTAACTCTTGCATGTTCTCCGTTGCTGTTTATTGCTTTGGCCAAGTAATAGGTAGTGACTCCAAGAGGGAGCGTTATGCATGATTGTGGGTTCATGTGACGCCCCCAAAATCAATCCGTGTACAGTAATCATACCAGGGTACACGGCTGAGATTAGGGTGCCACGGTGAGAATATCACAGCACAACACTAAACACAAAAGGATAAACGAATATATTACAATAAAGGGGGGGGGTCACGCGGACCCGAATACATAAGTCATACAAGCCATAATGTATGAGTACAGACATGGTTAGTCAAGTTTTGCCTTTAGAAGGCTAGCACAAATCACATCGGAGATACATATCGAAAAGGCGAGGCCTCCTGCCTGGGATCCACCGAACTACTCCTGGTCAACGGGGAACTCGACGTCGTAGTAGGCGCCTCCGGGGTACTCCTGCTCCTGGGCTCCAACGTCGGCTGCAGCGGCCGATCATGCAAAACAGTAAAGGAAATAAAGCAGGTGAGTATCTAGTATACCCGCAAGTCTTACGTCCGCTACTAAGCATTAAGCATTGTATCAACGGAAAGAAGAGGCTGTATATAGTGGACTGAAAGACAGAAATCCAGAGCAAGGGTAAGAAGCTAGGCCTATCGAAGACTAGCATTTTCCGACGATGTCTTGCAGCATGAGGTAAGGATCAGCCAACAGTTATATAAAGCATAAAGTAACAATGCAGCAGGAGTTGCTGCAGCATTGTATAATAATAAGTTGTAATAATTAACAATGCCTCCGAGTTCACCTCCTCGACATCCCTGCGAGGAAGAAAACCCGGAACCATACAGTTTAATAATAGTTTCTAGTTGTAAGATCCAGCTTCAGCATAAAGCGTCCTGTTACCGTGGACACGGCTATTCGAATAGATTAATCTTCCCTGCAGGGGTGCACTTGTTTTACGCTACACGCACGGATCTCCAGGGTGGCGGGAACCTTGTTAGGGAACTCTCCACCGAGACTATCCGACACTTCATAGCCCATCTTTCAAACTCAACAGAGAGGCCATCCGCCGGTCTAAATCCTAAGTACGCCGGGCCTTGGACCCCAACCCGAACGTACTCCTGCACGGTGCGTGGCTGGCCGATGAAGTTGAAGCAAATCCAAATAAGACATCACCGCGCGAGCAAATAAGACAACACCACTTCCTGGCGCAGGCCGCGGTACTGCTGACGTCTGAAGAGTCCTCGGACGACACTACGAAGCGGAGGAGCCCATAACTCGTAATTCCCACGGGTAGGTAGTGCGTACATGGCATATAGCCAACTCAAGACATTCACTGAACCATTTAGCATTTTTAATTAACCTGCGTGGCAACCGTTATTGTTTCCTCGACTTAACCGACCCGCGGACAACGACAGGAGCCAGGACCACCAGTACATCGGTGCCTGCCCCGTCGTCCCACCAAGTCACTGCGGTTACCAACAAGGTGAACCGTCTCCTTACCTTGTCTCGCGTGTGCTCCTGGAGGAGCTCGACTTTCGTGGGTTGGTAACTCTCGCGGCCAACGATCAGGGGCCAAGCACACCGGTACACTGGTCGTGCCCTCCCTGTCGTCCCATCGCAATACCTCTCGCGGGCACCGTTGGGTCGCCCGACTTCTCACCTAAAGGACAATCGTTTACAGGACCCTATGGCGGCAAGACAAAGTCAGCCTCGAGTGGAGTACAAGGATTACTCCTTGATAGCTCACACTTGAGGTGACTAGGAATAACCCAGATAGGGGCCTTAGACGGTGTCTGCATTGTACCGTACCTGTGCAGTTATAATATTTGTATCCGCGTTCACTCCCCTGAGTGATCACGGCCCTCTATCTAATCCTAACTAACAATGCGCAGGGCTCACTGCTGAATAATGCATAATAATAATAACAGGCGGCATAGGATAAAGGAAGGCACATCAAGGGGCGACAATGACAGGTTATGCAATTGAATAGGTAGGCAACGTAGCAGCAGCAGTAACAATGCCTAGTGCAAGAAATGTACGGAAATATAGGCGATATCTGGGGAAGAGAATGGCTCTGCTTGCCTGCAAGCTCGACGGTAGAGGTAGGGTCGTCGACGAAGTAGTCGTACTCAGCAGCGGTGTAGTCGACGGCAGCAGCGGGGTCTACCGGAGATTAAGGGGGGGAAGAAACAGTAAATACACAGCAAGCATATACAAACAGATGCATGACATGACAGATGAAATGTTAACGGTGTTCTAATGCAGTGCAATGCAATATGCTCGGAGCGGGAATTCATCTGAGGATGAACTACCGGCTCCGGGTGATTATCGGACAAGGTGTCCGGAGGGGGAAGGATCAAGCCGGAGGTGTCGTGGGTACCGGACAAACATAAGGGGGGTGTATCCGTGCTAGTTGATCTATTCCGAGAAACATTCGTGTTCGGAATAATTTCATCCGGGCACTCTAACAGTACCGGACAATTTATCGGACAGACGGTCCGGAGGGGGGATGTTCGATGTTCAGTATGTTAGGGGGGTGTGGTAGACATACGGACAGCGTATTCGTATTCGTTATATTTTTCTGATCAATTTTCATGTATAAAGTTTTTGAATCCGAGTTACGGTTTAAAAGTTATTGAATTTCAAAGTTTTAAATCATTTAAATGATTTTCTGAATTTCTTTTATTATTTATTCAACATTATCCAGAACATTATCCAAAACATTATCCAAAACAGTGCCTGACATGTGGGACCCACATGTCAGCCTCTGTTTATACATAAATCATTTTATTAAATCAGAAATAGCCTCTGGACCCACATGTCAGTGACTAGTTTTTATAATTCTATGTATTTTAAAAAGACTTACAGCTGGGGCCCAGTAGTCAGTGATACATGGGCATAATTAAACTGTTAATTTGATTTAAAAGGCCAGGGGGTCCACTGGTCAGTGACTGGGACCAAAGTCATTAGGGCTAATTACCTAGCTGACGACGGGGGCCCACCGGTCAGTCTCACCGGAGTGCTCACCGGAGCCCGTCGCCGGCGAGGGTGACGGTGGCGACGCTACAGGGCACCGGGGGGGGGGGGGGGTAGTACCATTCGACGCGGACGACCACGGGGAGGAGTTTGGTGGCGGTGCGGTGGCTTGGGGTCGCCGGATTCGTCGCCAGCGACAAGGTAGGCGGTGGCTACGCTACGGACCTCGTTGGAGTCGTCGATTTCCAGGGAGGCCTAGAGCATGTGGTACACGGTTGAGCACCTGGGAACGCTGCGAGGAATACGACGCGTAAGAAATGCCATTTGCGTGCTTCAGGCTACGGTGGAGGGCTCGCCGGTGGCGAGGCGCCTCGGCTTTAATGGCGTCGGCCGATTCGGTGCACGAGGGACTACGCGGGGAATAGGGGGAGGTAGCTGAGCTCACCGTGAGTGTAGCAGTGGTGGCAGTGGGCTCGTCGGCGTATCGACGGCGGTGAATTTCCTCCGCGACGCACGGCGGCCGAAGTTGGGGGAAGAAGACGCGGCGACGGCTTTGGGGCTCCCCGGGCTCGATTGGCGGGTGTAGTCGACGAAGACGACGACAGCGCTTCACCTGGATACGGCGAGGAGGCGGGAGGGGCTCACTGGCCGCGTGGACTCACGGACATGGCGACGGCAGCGCTCGGGAATTTTCCCCGACGATGGCGAGAGGAGGAGGAGAGGAAAAGGAGGAGGGGCGTGTCCAGGAGGTGCGCGGGGGCGTTCTTATCGCGTCCGAGGCGCAGGGGAGGTGGGGGCGGCCGGCAGAGCTCCCGGCCACGGCGAGCTCGCCACGGCGATGGGGCAGGTGACGGAGGGGACGGGGGTAGGTGGGGAAGGGGAGATGGGCCGGGGTGGGCCCTCGCACTAGGCGGGGTTTTAGTCCTTTTCTATTTTGTTTTCCTATTCTGTCTTTCCTTTCTGTTAGTAATTAATTTAATGCCTTTTGCATTTTTTTTAAATGTGTTAGGTGCCTCAAAATTAGTATACCACTATAGAGCAGTGCCACAAAAGTTTTTGCAGCAAAATAAAATCATTAGATATTTCTTTTAATTATTAAATGCCCAAAGCAAAGGTTTTAACCTACTGTTTGAATTGTTTGGAATTTTCTGTAACTCAATAATTACCCAAACCCATTTGGATTTGGTCCACTGAATATTTGTGATTTTATAAAAGTAGTTTCACAATTTTTGGAGAAAGTTTATTTTGCACTTTGGTTTTATTATTTAATAATCCATGAAAGGCATTTTGAACAAGATTGATTTGAATTCAATTCAAAGGGTATTTAAATTGAGCTTGGAATTGTTTGGATTCAAGTTGACCAAGGTCCATGATCACATGACTTTCAACAAAATCAAAACAGAAGTTGAATCTGAACTGAACCAAGTTGATCAAACAAAAGTTTTGAACAGTAATGATCAACAGTAATGGTGTTTACTGTTCACTGACAGTGAGAGTGTTACAGTTCGGTCTACTTAATACCAGCGAGATGTTCTGGATAGATATATCAAGGTGGATGATTAGTGCGTAGATGCAGATGGATTTCGGTCTACTTGGCTTGGCGTACTGCCCGTGCTTTTGAGCCTATTCCTTTCTGTTTTGCATAATTAGCATTGGTTTGCGCATATAATCCTGTCAATTGCCCAGCTGTAATTTGTTTACCTCGCATGGATAATTTATCGTCTTTTGTGAGAGAGACATCACTAGTGAACATCATGGGACCTCGGTCCATATTTCCACTACTGTTTACGCTATCAATTTACTTTTAGTATTTACTATTTCGTAGCTATCACTATCTATCATTATTATCCTGTGCGTTTTATCCTTTGTAAACAACAAGGCCGGAGGAATTGACGACTCCTCTGAACTCATTGGGAGCAAAGTTATCTGTGTGTGTGCAGGTCCAGGAGAAGCAAGTGATTATCTTCAAACGGCACCTCACTTGCCGAACCACCTACTTGTCGATCTTGGAGTCCTACGGGAGACAATCTTAAAACCTCGGTATCTTCACTGAGGGAAACTTTCCATTACGCTACATCTCACCTTCCACTTGGGGTAACAACGAGGGCGAGAAGTTATCTCGTGTATCATGTGTCCGGCTCATTGAATGGGACAACGAGTGTGTCCAGTGTGTGAGGTGATGCTTAAGGAGGGTAGGTGACATGGTTTTTATATCATGGGTCGACTTGAGGTGACATGTCATTCCTACATGCTGCAAGTGTTTGTGCTGGGCTAGGGGAGGCTCACCTGGTGAAAGGTGCTGCAACTTGGAGCATAGAAATGATCTACTAGTGTAAATGAAGATAGAACTTCCTTTGCAAATGTGCCATTGAGGCAGAAGATGTTTGTGTCGTGGTGAGTCTAGAAAATTTCCCCCCTTGGCATGATCTTTGGTTGAGGATGATCATCCAGTACGGTGAGAAATTGTGCAAAGTTTCAGCGCAAATGAGTAAGCCTAGCTTGCACTTCCTTCACAAAGCTTCAGACAGGGCAGAGGTTTGCAAATGCTTCTGTGCTCAAATTTTAACTAGGATCCTCCATGTCCTGATGGAATTTGAGCACACATGGGTACAAGAAGCTGCACAATTGGTTTGGGGTCAATAGGTCGAGGGCAATAAAGGTTCCTTTGCAACCACTAAGACAAGATTTAGCTGTCTGGTTTTAAACCAGGGCTCCCGATGGGGTTTTGGTTGAGCGGAGGGGATCCTCACTAGCACAAGGGCATGCGAAAGTTTTGAGAGGTTGGGGATAGTCTGGGTTCACCTGGTTATTTACTAGACTCTAGAGGAAAAAAATTCAGGAAGGAATAACAAACAAAAATCGATAACCCGATTTTTGGGGTGTTACAATCAATTATATTTTCTCAAGCGAAGTCATTGGTATTATCAAGTGTCTATCTTATATTCAATGTGCCTCCTTGCAGTAACTTGTATTTAAAGTGTTTTCATTGAAAGTTACTTGCCCCTTGTGAATGTTTTGGTTTTGTACCTTGCATGTATTTGTATATGTTGTGCTTTCTCTTTGCTTATCTTGAGTAATCAAGCATGTGTATGTTGGTTCTCACATCATGTACCTATGAGTCTTGTGAGCCTTTTTATTTTATTTATCTCATTTGTATCTTAGTTGGATCTGGTGATAAAATAATGGGTCATCGCATTTGGGGGAGTGATGCGATTTGGGAACTTCACAATCCTAAAAAAGTGTGTACATGAGGAATACCACTTAGACTGCTCATAGTGAGAGTAACATAGGTAGTAACATAGATGTCACATAAGCAAAAGAGTTAATGTGTAAAGCAATTAAAGAGGAGAGAGATTAATAGAGTAACATAATATGTTACCATCATATAGCGGTTCTCAATGCAAAATGTGTCTACAAGAAAATTAATGAACCTCTCTATGTTACTACTCACATGACACTACCCACTATAAGAGTAGTAACATAGACTAGTAACATGTGCATGTTACTAGTCTAAGTTACTCTCCACTATGACAATCCTTAGTATTGATATTGCAAGATTATCTAGTCTCTATGTGGTATGTCTCTCTCGTGATATATTCAAATTCTAATATGTCCATTAATGATCTCTCATTGGATTTTGTTTGCCTCTTGTCGAAAATTAGGATTATCACATTATTGGGGAGTAATATGGTATGTGTATACAAGCCTAGATAATGTGTACATTTGAGGTATTGCTACTTAGAGTTGATATTGTAAATTATCTTGTTACTATGTGGAATTTTTGCTCTTCAAGTTCCAATTTGCTTAATTGACTTTATTGCTCATCTTTTGGATCTTGTGTGTGAGATTTTCTTGCTATGGTTTTCCTCTAACATGTATTTTATATCTTCTTTGGGAACTATTTGCTTCAAGTTATTCCAGTCATTTATTTTCATGATTGATTGCCTATTTAAATCTATCAATAAACTCTATCTAAGCATTGTGTTGATACGTCCAAAATGTATCTATAATTTCTTCTTGTTCCATGCTCATTTGGGTGACATTGCTATGTGTTTTGCTACACATTCATACCTTTTTACACATATTTGGACTAACCTACTAACTCAGTGCACCCAGTGCCAGTTTCTGTCTGCTGATGTCTGTAAATTGCAGGTTTTTACCCATATTTACTGAGCTCCAAAAATTCCAGGAAAAATATATAAAAATCAGCGCAACAGAAGCTTCAGGAATAACCGAAGGAGGGCCAGAGGGGGTCCACCCCCTCCCAGGCGGCCAGGGGGTGTGGCCCCACCCTAGGTCGCGCCACCAGGGCGCCTGGGGGGAGGGGCCACCCCCTGGTTCCCCCTTCGGCCTATATTTACACCCTGTCACAAAAGCCCTCACAGAGAACCCCGCATCGCGATTTCACCTCTGTTCCGCCGCCGCCTGATGGCGGAGAAGTTAATAGGTTTAGTGGGATTGCCTCCCCTGTTAACCGTGCCAATAAACGATTCTTGATAACCCACAAGTCTAGGGGATCAATTGTAGCTTTTCGACAAATAAGGATATCGATCCAAACGAGGAGCATAAGGTGCTGATAAGTGACACTGTATAAGGAAAGGATGCACACACTCAAAGGTAAATATTTAGGGGTTTTTGGTTTAAGCAACAGAAAAGTAAAAGACAAGAAAAGTAAATAGGGTAACTGAGGAGTAGCAAGTAGCCCAATCCTTTCACAAGGATAAGCCTAGGAACTAAACTTATAAAAGCTAAAGCGTTCTCGAGAACACACGGGAGAGATAGCCAAGTTACTTTCACCATACTCCGCCAAGTAATATGTATTGCGTTGATAAGTGTTGGTGGGTGGATCAATGCTAGTACACCTTCTAGACTAAGATACGTGTACTCTTATGATTACACACCTTGCAAGCATCCGCAAATACAAGGTAGTAACTAAGGCATAAGCCTAACCACGACATTACGATCAAGGATCCATAATTCCCTTGTGCAAAAGTGTGCGAACTGGGGTTCAAGTTTTTGTCACTCCGGCAACCCACCATAAGCATCCTTTGTGCACAATGTATTCCTCTAGGCCCATGAAAGGTGAAGTGTTAAGTGTTCGACTCACATAACACCACTAGAGAAATAACAACACAACTTAAGTATCAAACAACACATAATACTTCAACATCATATGACTACTAACAACTAGACTTCTCCCATGTTCTCAAGAACTAAAGTAACTACTCACAAGACATAAAAGAGATCATGATCAGAGGTGATAGATGGGTGGCAAACAATCTGGACACAATGATATTTCTCCAACAAAACTCAATAGCATTCACCACAAAGTAGTAATCAACACCAACAGAGTAGAGAGGATAGATTGTACGGATTACAACACAAGTTGCAATTATGAGATGAGATGGGATGGAGATGGAGATGGTGCTGATGTTGGGGATGAAGTTGATGATGATCTCGATGATGCCCGTGATGATGATGATGACGATCTCCCCTTCTGGGAGGTGATCTCCCCGACGGAATCTGCCCGCCGGAGATGGCTTTTCTCCTCTGTAGGTTTCCGCCCCGTGGCGGCGGCGAAACACGGAAACTCTCCTCTTTTTAGGGTTTTCACCCCATGGGGGGTCTTATAGGCGAGAGGGGCACCGAGGGAGTCCACCAGGCATCTAGGAGGGTGCCTGGCGCCACCAGGAGGGGGGCCGCGCCAGGCACCCTTCTGGCTGCCTGGTGGGTCCCCTCACCTCCATCCTCGGTGATCCCCAGTCAATCTTCGTAAAAATACTCCCCGTAAATTTTCATCGCATTTGGACTTGATCTGATTCAGCAACTTGGTGTCCACTTTTCACCGCTGAACCCTGGTTCTGCTGCTTCGGCATCGGAAAGTTTTAAACTGTGTAAAACAAGCCAAAACAACATAAGAACTATACTTGAAAGTGGAATATATCAATGAATAGGATGAAATTACGATATAAAATAGTGATTCTTTTTGGACGTATCACCGCCTCGCTTCCAAGATCGGGAGCACCAGAAGACCTCTTCCCGGCACCCTGCCGGAGGGAGGATTGACGCTTCCCGGATGTGTCGTGAGTAGTCCCCCTTGGACCATGGGTCCATGACCAGTAGCTATGTGATGTCTTCTCTCCAACCTTGTGCTTAAATTCTTAGCACTTGTGAGATGCCCTACATGATCAAGGCATCTATGTAATTCTTTCAGCTATTGATATGCCGTGTTTGCTGGGATTCGATGGATTATGAGATTATGGTCAGATGGTGATGAGTTATATATTTGGTTCTCCTTTTATATTTTGTTCTTGAGTACTTCTTGCATGTTCTCGGTTTATTTTTATTGTTTTGGCCAAGTAGTAGATAGTGACTCCAAGAGGGAGTATTATGCTTGATTGTGGGTTCATGCCCCATGATGTCTAGCTTCAGTGCTAGAAACATGAGACTAGGGGATGTGTTGTTGCCACCAGGGAGAAAACAACGGTGCTTGTAACCGCGGTTGGAAGGATTGTTTACCTTATGCAAAGTTTGTTAATGCAGTTCTCTATTGCTTTGGGTTTACACTTTGGGTGGGGATCGCAACTTAATACCAGCGAGATGTTCTGGATAGATATCTCAAGGTGGATGATTAATGAGTAGATGCATTTGAATTTCGGTCTACTTGTCTTGGCTTACTGCTCATAATTTTGAGCCTCTAACTTTCTTTGCAGCATAATTAGGATTACAGTGCATATATAATTCTGTCAATTGCCCAGCTGTAATTTGTTCACCCAGCTTAGCTATTTTATCGTCTTTTGGGAGAGAGACATCACTAGTGAACATCATGGGACCCCGGTCCATATTTCCACCACTGTTTACACCTCCAATATTTACTGCTTTATTTCCTTTTCGTTGCAATCACCACTATTATTATTCCCCTTGTGTTTGGTCCTTTGACAACCCCTTTGTACTCGTTGGGAGCAAAATTACTTGTTGTGTGTGCAGGTCCAGGTCAAGTAAACAACCCTTGGTTGTAAAATGGCGCCATTGTTTTCTTGCCACCTACTCGAAGAATCCGGAGTCCAACTGGAGACATAAACCTTGGTATCTTCACCAAGGGAAACTTGCTTCTAGCTACATCGCAACCTTCCACTTTGGGTAACCAACGAGGGGTGAGAAGCCATAAAAGCAATTTCTGGAGCCGTGGTCGGGGACTCCAATCTTCAAGATAGGGGAGTTGCACACTATCTTTTACCTTTGCTTTTTAGTCTTGTTAGTTTACTTTCTAGTTTTTTCTTTAGAGTCTTATATCAAAAATCACAAAAAATAGTTGCTTTGCTCTTGCTTGCTGCTGTTACTATGGGTTCCACTGAAAACACCAAGTTGTGTGACTTCACTAGTCACAACAACAATGACTTTATTGCCACTCTTATTGCTCCAGCTGCCACTTCAACACCTTCATATGAAATCAAACCTGCTTTGTTGAATCTTGTTATGAAAGAACAGTTCTCCGGTGCTGGAGATGCTGCTGGTTTGCACTTGAATAAAAAAATTTGAGCTTTGTGATATGAAAAAGTACAAAGAAGTAGATTGTGATATTGTTAAACTTAAGCTTTTTTCCTTTATCCTTGAGAGGAGGAGCTAAAGTGTGGCTTAAATCCTTGCCTAGGAATAGCATAGATTCTTGGGATAAGTGCAAGGATGCTTTTATTGGAAGTACTACCCACTTGCTATGATTATCCAGTTGAGAAGTAACATTATAAATTTTAAACAATTGGATAATGAACACGTTGCCCAAGCCTGGAAATGCATGAAATCTCTTGTTAAGAATTCCCCTACACATGGTTTGACTACTTGGATGGTTATCCAGACTTTCTATGCAGGATTAAACTTTACCTCGCGGAATTTGTTAGACTCGGCCACGGGAGGAACCTTTATGTGAACGACACTTGGTGCTGCCACAAAGCTATTGGATGATATGATGAAAAACTACTCTCAATGGAACACCAAAATAGCTCCAAGAGGTAGGAAGGTAAACTCTCTTGAGGAGATCTCCTCTTTAAATGAAAAGGTTGACATGATCATGTCTTTACTTACTAAGCAAGCTCCTATTGATCCTCATGATGTTCCTTTGAATTCTTTGGTTGCCCAAGAAATAGAGCAAGTTGATGTTAATTTTATTTCTAGGAACAACTTTAATAATAATTCTTATAGGAGTAATTTTGGTAGCAACAACCCTAGACCCTTCCCATCCACCAACTATGGGAACAACAACACTTATCCTAGCACCAAAAAATCCACTTCTGAGTTAGAGAGCATGCTTAAGGATTTTATCACTTCTCAAAAATCCTTCAACAAGAGTGTAGAAGAGAAATTAGAAAAACTAGATAGTCTCTCTTTGAAGGTAGATAACATAACTCATGATGTAGAGATGCTTAAATTAGAACTTCTCCCCATGAGGAAAGGAAAACTACACCCATGAATGCTATTCAAGTGCAAATTAATGAGAACATTAGAATGCTAGCCAAACTTAAGGATAGATGGGTTAGAGAAAAAGAAGTGGAAGATAGGATTAAGAGGCTTCCTACACACACTACTATTGCCACTATGAAAGTGGTTGAGGATCTCAAAACTTTTAGCACCCAACACATCCCTAGTGCCAATGGACCTATTAATGGTGATGCTAACACCTCAACTTTAGGACAAGAAGGTCCCGTGAAATTAGAGACTACCAAGAGAATGAGCTTAGATGACATCACCACCACTTTAATTAATGGTAGTAATCTTGATTTTGATAATTGTAGTCTTTCTGAAGTTATACCTTTTTTTTGCAAAGAATGGCTAAAGACCCCCACACTAGCACACTTAACATTGCCTTCACCGAACATATTACCAATGCTCTTATCAAAGCTAGGGAGGAGAAGATAAAGTTAGAGACTTCTATCCCTCGAAAGCTATAAGATAGTTGGGATCCTATGGTCAAAATTAAATTGAATAATTTCTCTTGCTTTGCCTTATTTTATGTTGGAGCTAGTGCCTCCGTTTTACCCAAAATAATGTATGATATGCTTGATTTGAAACCTTTTGATACATGTTATTTTGGTGTTCATCTTGTTGACTCTTCCGTAAATAAACCTTTAGGGAGGATTAATGATGTTCTTATTGTTGTCAATGATTATTATGTTCCCATTGATTTTCTTTTCATGGACATTGAGTGTGATCCCTCATGTCCAATTATTTTGGGACGTCCTTTTCTCCGCACCGTTGGTGCTATTGTTGACAAGAAAGAAGGGACCATTAGATTCCAATTCCCCCTTAAAAATGGAATGGAACAATTCCCTCGAAATAAGATTAAGTTACCTTTTATGAGTCTGTTACACGGGCAAGCTATTTTTTTGAAGTTGACAAAACTTGATCTTTTTTGCTTCATGCCTAGCTAAAAGAAATAAAAGAAAGTGCTTATTGGGAGGCAACTCAAAATATTTTTACTTTCAGTTTTAGTGGTCTTGATGCTTGGTACTACTGTAGCAACATCATTGTATCTTTATTTTCAAGCTTTGTGCCAAGTTTTAGCCTCCGATTGCAAGAAAGTTCAAAAGTTGTGACATGTTGTCCAGAAACAGATTTTGTCTGCTTGACGGAAAAATTCACGATAAATCACCAAATCATATTTTTGATCTAAATATTTTTTGATATTATGTTATATACAATTAGCTTTCTGGAGGCTGTTCTGAGTTTTTTGATTTGAGTTGCAGAAGTACCCCAAAATATCATTTGCTATCTGCTGGTCTATTTTTCACAGATTGTGCCACTTTTGCGTTTTCACCGTTTTGAAAATCTTAAGCTTGCTTTTTCTTTGCAAAAACTTTTTGGCAATTGATACGTCCCAAACGTATCTATAATTTCTTCTTGCTCCATGCATGTTTTGTGTGATATTGCTATGATCTAGATACACTTTCATACACTTTTGATCATATTTGGATTAACTTATTAACTGAGTGCACCACAGTGCCAGTTCCTGTTTTCTGTTGTTTTTCTATTCCAGGTTTCCCCCATATTAAAAATGCTCTGAAAATTCAGGAAAAATTGGATAAAAAAATCAACGAGACGGAACATTCCGGAATCACCAAAGTGGGGCCAGAGGGCCACCACCAAGGACCCAGGTGGCCACTAGGCGCGGCCTAGGGTCTGCCCACGCCGGGGGGCGCCTAGACCCCCGGTGGCCCCCCCTGGCTGCCCTCTTCGCCTATTTATTCTCCGTGTCGCGAAACCCCCGAGGACAGAACCCTTTTTCGTGATCTCGCATCTGTTACGCCGCCGCCGCGTTGCCAATATCGGGAGCGCCAGCAGACCTCTTCCCGGCACCCTGCCTGAGGGAGGATTGACCTCCGTGAGCTTCCCCTCCACCATGGACGCTTCCCGGATGTGCCGTGAGTAGTTTCCCTTGGACCATGGGTCCATGATCAGTAACTATGTGATGTTCTCCTCCCCTCTTTGTTCTTCATGGTTTAGTCCTCGTGAGCTGCCCTACATGATTGTGGCACATATGTAATCTTTCTGCTGTTGCTTTGCTGAGTTTGCTGGGAACAGATGGATTATGAGATTATATTCAGATCGTGATTGAGTAATATATTTGGTTCTTATCTTTTATATTTTTATTCCTAAGTAATTCTTGCATGTTCTCCGTTGTTGTTTATTGCTTTGGCCAAGTAGTAGGTAGTGACTCCAAGAGGGAACGCTATGCTCGATTGTGGGTTCATGCCCCCCGATGACACGCTTGAGTAACATAAACATGAGTCTAGGGGATGTGTTGTTGCCACAAGGGGGAAAACAATGGTTCTTGTAACCGCGGTTACAAGGATTGTTTACTTTACGCAAAGTGATTTTTAATGCAGTTGTCTGTTCTTTGGGTTTACACTTTGGGTGGGGCTCGCAACTCAATACCAGCGAGATGTTCTAGATAGATATCTCAAGGTGGATAATTAGTAGTACATGGAGTTGGATTTCAGTCTACTTATCTTGGCGTACCGCCCATGCTTTTGAGACTCGTCCTTTCTTTGTAGCATAGTTAGCATTGTGGTAAGTTTTAATCATGTCAATTGCCCAGCTGTAATTTGTTTACCTTGCATAGCAGTTTTATCGTCTTTTGGGAGATAGACATCACTAGTGAACATCACGGGACCCCGGTCCATATTTTTATCACTGTTTACACGCTCTTTTATTTTCCTGTTTTACTTTCTAGTTGCTATCACAATTATCATTATTATCTGTTGCGTTTGATCCTTTGTAAGCAACAAGGCCGGAGAGATTGACAACCTCTATGTACTCGTTGGGATAAAAGTTACTTGTGTGTGTGCTGGTCCAGGTGAAGTAAGCAACCTCGGTTGTGAACGGCGCCATTGTTCAGTTTGCCACCTACTTATCATTGCCGGAGTCCTACGGGAGACAAACCCTATCCTCTACATAGGGGAAATTTGCCGCTATCCTACATCTCACCTTCCACTTGGGGTAACCAACGAGGAGAGACTATCAGCAATCTTGAGAAACATTAGCTCTTCATGAAAATCTTTTTTTCCAGCGGAGAAAAAATATTTTATTATGGGTACTAACCACTCGAATAAGCTTATGATGAGTTTCGTATGAAGGGAGTTTTAAATTATGAGATGGAAGCTGATGAAATAAGATCCGGGAGTGTCAAGCTCTCAATCTTGGGGATGCCCCCATGCACCCCCAAGAAATATCCAAGGAGACTCAAGCGTCTAAGCTTGGGGATGCCCCCAGTGCATCCCCTTCTCTATCAACAATCATCAGTTCGTCCTTCTCCATTCTATATTTTTATCTCTTCATGTGTTATGTGCTAAACTTGGAGCATCTCGCTCTTTACTATTTATTTAGTTTTAGTTTTGATTGTTGTTCATAACAAGTTGGACCCTAGCCTTCATTGTTTCGGAGAGAAACACGCTCCACTCCACCCTAGAACACAACATAGGCTTGCATGCTTATCTTTCTTTTTGTGTGTGTTATTTATCTTCTTGTAGCTGCTGTCATGCTTAGCTCTTAATTTTCATGTTTATATTTTTAGGAACTTTTATTTAGCTTGCTTTAGGAACTGTCTTGAGTTATCATGCTTATCTTGTTTAGAGAGTCGGCTTGTTGCACTGAGTTGTGTGTCTTGCATGAGTAGGTAATTAAGGTTGCTATTATAAGTGTAGTAGTAACCTGCAATAGTTTTGAGGTATTGATTTGAGTAATGTTTGGACTTTTTGTGCCAAGATCTTGAGCCTATTAGTGATAGGTGTCATATTTTTGGAAATCCATGCTTATTTTCGAAAACTACAAAAATCAGTTGAGAACTCTAGCAACTATATGGATCGCTAACCTCTGGAGGGATTGGAATATATAGAGTACCCTCACGTACCATGGGTTGAGGATTCGCAAGGATAACCAAACCCCCATACACTCCTCCTCGGGGTACTTGTCTCTTTGTGAATCTCCTGATTAGATAGAGAGTTACCGATAATAAGTGCATTAGTTCTCCGGACTAATGCGAGTATTCGATTGTTGGCACTTCCACTTTCCATATTTTGCTAGCCTCTTCGGTAACGTGCATTGCCCATTATCATCTTGAGAGTTGGTGCAAACTTCGCCGATGCATCCAAACCCTTGGTATGATACGCTCTGTCATCATAATCCTCCTTATAGCTTCCTCAAAACAGCCACCATACCTACCTATCAAGGCATTTCCATAGCCTTTCCGAGATACATTGCCATGCAACATCCATCATCTCATGACTTGATCTTCATGTCATACATGCTTTTGCTTGATCGTAGAGCCGCATGCTAGTTGGGCCTTGCCCTTATAATTACTACATGACGCGCTAGTATCATTGCATATCCTGCTACACTGGCAGAGGCATACATTTGCATACATCATGATAGTTTTCATTTTTCTTTATGTTGAGTACTTCTCGTAGAGTGTGAAGATCTTCTTTATATTCTTGTAAAATATAGAGTGTTGCCCTTAAGTGAGGAAAAGATCCCACAGAGGAAAAAATAAAAGATCGCAAAAGAGGAAAAATTAAAAGATCCCAAAGAGGAAAAATGAGAGATAAATAGAAAGATCCAATGATGCCACAAAAATACGAAAAAATAGAAAAAAGAGAAAAAAGAAATAAAAAGAGAGAAGGGGAAACACTACTATTCCTTTTGAAAGATCCACACTCGTACTCCATTGTCATATTTGTACTCCATAGAGATTATCATTCATGCATAATTATGTGGCGATCCTTACACTATAGAACTTGGCTTGCATATTCCAAGGATGAGCCTCCTCAAATGAGGTCTAGGACTTCATGAGCAAGGAAGTTGGATGCACCAACACTAGTACCATTGGAGAGCTTACCTTAGCTCATATGTGCATCCGTTGGATGGCAATCCCTACTCCTCACATCATATCTATCATTTGGCTTTCTCTCGCCTATGACTGTCCTCATTGATGTGATCCTTTCAGACATTTTTGTCTTCCTTCCTCATTATTCTTCTCTTTGCCATCCTAAGTGCCAACATATCTTGCTCGCGCTCATCCATTGCATGAGTGCTTAAAGTCGAAAGGGAGAGGATCAATTTTACTTGTGGCTGACTAGTGATCTGGGGACGTGTCAAAATAAGATTTTGAAGGGGACCAACTGTGAATTTTTCGTAGGTTGAGTTCTCAATTAAACTATATAGTATTTTTATGCTCTAAACCTATTTCCCACTTCTTGAACGCAAACACCATTTGGAGACATTCGAGTCACGGACAGCGAGAGCTCTTGCACCTTTATGTTCATACTTCGCTAGTTGCAATACTAGATATAGACACTTGCTTGTTATTGTCTTGACTTGAATTGCATACCTTACTTACTTTACTTTGAAATTTTAATATGTGTGTTAGCATGTCACCGCAGAAAATATTTGTGTTATCATTTACCTACTCGAGGATGAGTAGGAATTAAGCTTGCGGATGTTGATATGTCCTAAACGTATCTATAATATCTGTGTTATTTCTGCTTATTTTGCTACACTTTCGTACCTTTTTACACATATTTGGACTAACCTACTAAATCAATGCATCCAGTGCAAGTTTATGTCTGCAGATGTCTGAAAAATACAGGTTTTTACCCATATTTACAGAGCTCCAAAAATTTCAGGAAAAATATATAAAAATCAGCGCAACAGAAGCTTCAGGAATCACCGAAGGAGGGCCATAGGGGGGCCACCCCCTCCCAGGCGGCCAGGGACGTGACCCCACCCTAGGCCGTGCCACCAGGGCACCAGGGGGGAGGGGCCACCCCCTGGTGCCCCCCTTCTGTCTATATTAACACCCCGTCACAAAAACCCTCAGAGGGAACCCCGCATCGTGATTTTCACCTTTGTTCCGCCGCCGCCTCGCTTCCAAGATCGGGAGCACCAGAAGACCTCTTCCGGGCACCCTTCCAGAGGGAGGAATGACCTTCGGGAGCTTCTCCACCACCATGGACGCTTCCCGGATGTGCCGTGAGTAGTCTCTCTTGGACCATGGGTCCATGACCAGTAGCTATGTGATGTCTTCTCTCCAATCTTGTGCTTCAATTCTCAGCCCTTGTGAGCTTCCCTACAGGATCAAGGCATCCATGTAATTCTTTCTGCTGTTTCTATGATGTGTTTGCTGGGATCCGATGGATTATGAGATTATGGTCAGATTCTGATGAGTTATATATTTGGTTACCCTTTTCTATTTTGTTCTTGAATAATTTTTGCATGTTCTCCATTGGTTCTTATTGCTTTGGCCATGTAGTAGATATTGATTCCAATAGGGGGCGTTATGCTTGATTGTGGGTTCATGACCCCGATGTCTAGCTTGAGTTACAGAAACATGAGACTACAGGATGTGTTGTTGCCACTAGGTAGAAAACAACGGTGCTTGTAACCGCGGTTGCAAGGATTGTTTACCTTACACAAAGTTTATTAATGCAGTTGTCTGTTACTTTGGGTGGGGCTCACAATTTAATACGGGCAAGCTATTCTCTTGGAGTTGAGAAAACTTGATCTTTTTTCATCATGCCTAGCTAAAAGGCATAAACGAAAGCGCTTATTGGGAGGCAACCCAAAATGTTTTTTACTTTCAGTCTTAGTGGTCTTGATGCTTTTTACTACTGTAGAAATATCATTGTATCTTTATTTTCAAACTTTGTGCCAAGTTTTAGCATCCGATTGCAAGAAAGTTCAAAAGTTGTGACATGCTGTCCAGAAACAGATTATGTCTGCTTCACGAAAAAATTCATCACAAATCACCAGATCATCTTTTTGATCTGAATTTTTTTGACAGTATGCTCTATACAATTGAATTTCTAGCATGTGTTCTAAGTTTTTTGATTTGAGTTATCGAAGTACCCAAAAAACATTATTTACTACCTGCTGCCTGCTGGTCTGTTTTTCACAGATTCTGCCACGTTTTGTGTTTTCTATGTTTGGCAAATCTTAAGCTTGCTTTTTCTGTGCAAAAACATTTTCGAAATCTTTAGAAACAGTAGCTCTTCATGATAATCTTTATTTCCAGTCAAGAAAAATTATTTATTTATGGGTACTAACCACTCTAATCAGCTTATGATGAGTTTCATATGAAGGGAGTTTTCAAGTATGCGAAGGAACATGATGAAATAAGATCCAGGAGTGTCAAACGGTCAAGCTTGGGGATGCCCCCATGCACCCCCAAGAAATATCCAAGGAGACTCAAGCATCTAAGCTTGGGGATGCCCCCGTGCATCCCCTTCTCCATCAAAAATCATCAGTTTGTCCTTCGCCATGCTATATTTTTATCTCTTCATGTGTTATGTGCTATGCTTGGAGCGTCTCGCTCTTTACTTCTAGTTTATTTAGTTTTGCTTTCTGTTCATAACAAGTTGGACCCTAGCCTTCATTGTTTAGGAGAGAAACACGCTCCACTCCACCCTAGAACACAACATAGGTTTGCATGCTGTCGGGGATGTACCCCGGCAAATCCCATGGTCAGGGACCCTGGGTTAGTCATGAGAGGCACAGTTTGGATGATAGCTCGTCGGCTAACAGGAGGATACGTTCCTTCTCGATATTATTGATCGGAGATGGCGATTACAGGGAGGCCGAGGCTAGTGCGCACAAGGCTAGGGTTACAGATTGAGTATTGGTTGATCTCGACGTCTCCCCTCCTAGCCCTTATATACCAGGATAGGTCTCGGGGAGTCCGTCCAGGATTACTGATGAGGTTTCCTAACCCTGATCTTGTACCGTATGGCAAGTTTGCACCTTCCTTATGAGTCGCGGACTCCTACGTCGGTGCCACTAGTGGGCCAAGGGTGGGTCCAGGCGGCATACTTGTGGGCCTTCTGTCTTCGGGTACACCGAGTAGGCCCATCCATAGGAGTCGTGGGGTCACCCCCTCGTCAGTAGCCCCCGAGTGCCTGGGGGGCTCGAAGAGTCACGCAGGGACACGAGTCCATTCTTGCTTCATTTTCATGTATGCACGGTTCAACTGCGGGTCGCTGATGGCTTCTCGCCCCTCGTTGGTTACCCCAAGTGGAAGGTTTGAGATGCAGTGCAACAACAAGTTTCCCTCGGTGAAGATACCAAGGTTATCGAACCAGTAGGACTCAGGAGATACAAGTAGGTGGCAACGTCGCCAGAAATTGCTTCCTGACTAGGGTGTTGTCGTGGACCTTCACACAACAACAAATAACTTTGCTCCCAACGAGTACAGAGGAGTTGTCAATTCCTCCAGCCTTGTCGTTTACAAAGGATCAACGCAAGAGATAAAAGGTGCAAAGGAAAGTAAAAGATGAAAGTAAATTGAGGGTGTGAACAATAATGTGAAGATGGACCAGGATCCCGTGATTTTCACTAGTGATGTCTCTCTCCCAAAAGACGATAAAAGTGCTAGCGAGGTAAACAAATCACAGTTGGGAAATTGACAGGATTATGAAGGCACCGCAATGCTAACTATGCTGCAAAGAAAGGAAGGGCTCAAAAGCAATGGGCAGTACGCCAAGGTAAGTACACCGAAATCCATCTGCATCTACTACGATTCATCCACCTTGAGATATCTATCCAGAACATCTCGCTGGTATTAAGTTGCGAATCCCACCCAAAGTGTAAACTCAAAGCAACAGACAACTGCATTAAAAGAACTTTGCGTAAAGTAAACAATCCTTGCACCCGCAGGTACAAGCACCGTTGTTTTATCCCTGGTGGCAACAACACATCCCCTAGTCTCATGTTTCTGTCACTCAAGCTAGACATCAAGGGGATGAACCCACAATCGAGCATAACGCTCTCTCTTGGAGTTGCAAATAAAATACTTGGCCAAAGCAAATACCGCAACGGAGAACATGCAAGAATTTACTCAAGAACAAAATATAAAAGAGAAGAACCAAATATATTACTCATCACAATCTGAACATAGTCTCGTAATCCATACGATCCCAGCAAACTCAGCATAGCAACAGCAGAAATTACATAGATGCCTCGATCATGTGAGGCAGCTCACGAGGACTCGAAAGTGGAAGCACAAAAGAGGGAGAGATAGATCACATAGCCAGTGGTCACGGACCCATGGTCCAAGGGAAACTACTCACGGTACATACGGGAGGCGTCCATGGCTATGGAGGGTCTCTCGGAGGGGGTATCTTCTCCCGGCAGGGTGCCGGAGCAGCTTCTCCAGGCAGCCCCGATCTTGAAACGGCGGCGGCGGCAGAACAGAGGCGAGATCGCGAAAGAGGAGTCTGTATTAGGGGTTTCCACCCCGAGGGGTAAATATAGGCGAAGGGGGGCTTCGAGGGGACCCGCGAGGCAGTCAGGAGGGTCCCTGGCGCGGCCCAGGGTGGGGCCGCGCCACCTACCCTCCTGGCTGCCTGGTGGTGGCCCCCCTTCCCTCTCTTGATGATTCCGGAAGCTTCTGTTGCGCTGATTTTTTTAATATTTTTCCCGGAATTTTTGGAGCACTTTTAATGGCCGGAAAACCTGAAATACAAAAACTGCAGAAAACAGAAACTGGCAACTGGTGCACTGAGTTAATAGGTTAGTCCAAATAGGTTCAAAAGTGTATGAAAGTTCAAGCAAACCATGGAAAAGTCACACAAAACATGCATGCAACAAGCAGAAATTATAGATACATTTGGGACGTATCAGTCGCTGGCAGTCTGGTGCCATGACAAAACCTGTTCCGAGGGATGCCAAGCTGAAAGGGCCCAAGGAGTCGAATTGTCGAGCCTTGGTGAATTGCACTAGTGGCAAATACTGCAGTAGCCCAATCAAACTCATGTCCCTCGACATGAGCTTGGAACAGTGGTGTCTAGCAAAAGTCATGCCGCTGCAGGTCTTACAGTGATAAATTGCCGCCAGTAAAGTTCATAGCCTAGGCGCGTCCGCCCGACTTTGTCTATCATGCAAGCGCATGGAAAATATTGGGAGTGAAATCGCTCTGCGGCAATTTGGGCAGCCCGGCCGATCTGCGCAGCGGGGTCCTACCTACACGCTAAGCTTGCGTGGCATCTGGGCACAGTGTATCGTGTTCCAGGAATATGTATTTTATTGATGCGCGGAGCCTAGTTGATGATGCACCCACTTGGAATAAACAATCAAGTGAGCTGTTTTAGCGGGAACTCGTAGAGCTTTGTCGAGTTCTCGGGCGAGGATTAATGTAGAGGAGTATTTGCTCGGGAAGTCGTCCAGTTCTCGGGTACATAGAGTTTTGCGAGTAATCACTCGAGTGTCGTTTTTGCTCTCGGGGTGAGGGAGCACCCGATACTCTGGGATCGCTCGATCTGGCGAGTGCAAGTCTGCTTATCTTCTGTCGCGGTGAGGGAGCACCCGAGCACGTCTTTTTCCTTTCCTGTCGAGTGAGGGAGCACCCGAAACTCTTATGGGTGCGAGTAGTCACTCGAGCACGTCTTTTCTTTAGGTGAGGGAGCACCCGAAACTCTAGTGGAGATGCTCCCGATGGGAGTTAAATATATTTGAAAAATGTATTTGAGTCAGTAAAAATGGTGCTTGCAGGCTGCGTTTTTCTTTTTTGCGCTGCCATTTTAATTTACCTCTTCTTGGTAAGGATAACGATCTCCTTGCTAGAGGACCGTCAAAGATGCTCTTTCTGCGAACCTTCAAGTCTTCATGACCGGTTATAATGATGGCTTCTGGTGGCGTGCTGCAGCCGCCTGTTGAGTTACCGATGCGCGCATTGAAGACGCGCGAGATTTGACGCGTCCAGCGTACTGTGCCTCCTGTGTGAAGTCATCTTTATCTCGGAATTCGAATCGCCCGGCGTGCTTGGTCTTTGAATTAATTGCTGCCGTCTTCTGGGCTTCTGCGTCCTCTTGGGTTTGTGCTATAAATAGACCCTTCTTCTTCGTCTAGCAGCAGTGTTCGACCTCTACTCACCTTGCTCCTCTTTCTCTTCCTCCTCTCATGGGACCCAAGCGAGGTGTGGGTATGACCGGCCCCGGCCGTGCTCGCCGTGGCTGCGGTGGTCGTACTCCGCACTCCTATCGCTGCGGTCGTCGTGGTGCACCGTCGACACCTTCTTCCTCGTCTTCAGAGGAGGGTTTTTGGCGCTATGACTTTCTCCTACGCGTCCGTGGCCAGAACGCTGCTCGCATTCTTCTTCCTCCTGCATTTGCTGCCATTATTTCTGAGCGTAGTCTAGATGGCCTGCTTCTTCGTGTTCAGTGGTGTTCTCGGCCTCCTTCTTATGTTGAGTTGGAGACCGACAGTTCCGGCTTGATTTAATTGGATTTTGCTGGAAATTGTTTTCTCGGTGTTTGAACTTGCGTGATGGTGACGCTCTTTGCTGCCGTTTTGATGGCGAAGATACGCTTACCATCCGCGCTTTTGACCCGAGTGGCAATCGCATGGATCCGTACTGGCAGGAGACAAGCAGCGACGGTTCCGACAGGTCGAGGAGTCCTACGCCTGCGTCTTCAACTGCTTCCTCCTCCGGTGACTCCTCGGGTGGTGATGTTGTGCCCTCCGGCTCTGGAGAGTACCTCGACGTCAAGCCACCGATCAAGCGGGCACGCCAGGCAACCTTGTAGAACTGGAGGCAACAGCGTCATCTTCGCCGGCAGCTCGGGTGGATCTGGAGAAGAAGCTGGTGGAGCAGGAGAAGAAGCTGGTGGAGCATCGGCTTCGGTGCTCCTGCAAATAAGTCGAGCTTCTCCTTTTGTTATATCATTGACATCATGAGTTGGCTGCTTCGACTCCTCCTTTTTCTGTGATGATGCCTGTCATATTGGCGCAAATCTTCCCAGCATGGGCACACATGTAAAAGTCATAATTCCTTGGGTGATTGGTGTTGTAATATTATCGGATGCTTGTGTCTTTTGTAACTAGGTTAGTTCTCCATGTAATGAGGGTTGCCTTCGAGTAATCAGAGCTGCCTTCTATCCAATGTACTTCGAGTCTTTTTATACCGAGAATGATCTTTGTGGCCTTGTAACGCGAGCTGTGTTTGAGTCTATGTAATGGAATCTGTCTTCGAGTCCTTTGCGATGTGATCTATCTTTAAGTATTTCGACGAGAGCTGTCTTCGAGTCCGTCAAATTCTTGTACTGTGGATTTTATCGGGTGTGCGACAGCGCTCCCGATGGGAGTAGCCCCCGAGGCTACGTTCGAGTTGTAGAGTCGAACGTAGGCTGAGATTTGTTTCCTTCATCGTTCTTCTGTAGTTGCCGTCTTTTATCGGGTGCGCGACAGCGCTCCCGATGGGAGTAGCCCCCGAGTCTTTACGTGATCGTTGGTGATCAGGTGAAGACTAAAAGGGTTGTCTGTGTCTTGTGCTCCATCCAGATTTCTCCAGAGTACTTGGTGTTCTATCTGTTTGCAGCCGTGTCTTCCCTTTGATTCCGAACGGTTTTCAGCAGCTGGCGCCTGTCAGCAGTTTTTCCTTGGACCTTTATTTGTAAGTTACGAGCCGCGCGAGAGATGGTAGTTTTTCTTTGAGGGGGGTGTGCTCGAGTCCCCGGGCTTTTTTGAGGTAAAGATCGCGTGAGAGGCGATAGCGTCTCTCGGGGGAGTTTGTACTCGATCCCCCGAGTGTTTTGGTGAAAGATCGCGTGAGCGACGATAGCGTCTCTCGGGGGGAGTTTTGTACTCGAACCCCCGAGTGCTTTGGATATAGATCGCGTGAGCGACGATAGCGTCTCTCGGGGGGAGTTTTGTACTCGAGCCCCCGAGTGCTTTGGGTATAGATCGCGTGAGCGACGATAGCGTCTCTCGGGGGGAGTTTTGTACTCGAGCCCCCGAGTGCTTTGGGTATAGATCGCGTGATCGACGATAGCGTCTCTCGGGGGGAGTTTTGTACTCGAGCCCCCGAGTGCTTTGGGTATAGATCACGTGAGCGACGATAGCGTCTCTCGGGGGGAGTTTTGTACTCGAGCCCCCGAGTGCTTTGGGTATAGATCGCGTGAGCGAAGATAGCGTCTCTCGGGGGGAGTTTTGTACTCGAGCCCCCGAGTGCTTTGGGTATAGATCGCGTGAGCGACGATAGCGTCTCTCGGGGGGAGTTTTGTACTCGAGCCCCCGAGTGCTTTGAGTATAGATCGCGTGGGCGACGATAGCGTCTCTCGGGGGGGAGTTTTTGTACTCGAGCCCCCGAGTGCTTCGGGTATACATCGCGTGAGCGACGATAGCGTCTCTCGGGGGGAGTTTTGTACTCGAGCCCCCGAGTGCTTTGAGGTGGTAGTATTTGGGCAGCATCATTTTATTGCGTCGAAGGGTTTACATGAGATGCCAGTTGAGCGTGATTGGTGGAGACTATGGGTAGAACAGGCGTAGATTCGCTACGTTCCATGGATTCCCCACGTCCTCGTCAGTCTTCGGGTTCTTTAGTCTATAGGCGCATCCTCCTATGACTTCTGAGACTATGACTGGTCCTTTCCATTGGGGGGCAAGCTTGTGGACTTTCTCTTGTATCAGTCGCATGACGAGGTCTCCTTTGTTGAATCTTCTGGTGCGCAGGCGGCTGCTTTGATAAGTGCGCAGCTTGTCCTGGTACCCTTCTGACCTTTCTAGGGTTGTGTATCTTGCTTCGTCTGTTGTATCCTTGTCATCTTGCAGTGCTTCTTCTGCGTCTTCTTCTTCGTACCCCGAGATCCGGGGTGCCCCGAATTTGAGGTCGTGTGGTAGCACTGCCTCCGACCCGTACACCATGAAGAAAGGTGTGTACTGAGTTGCCGTATTTGGGGTGGTACGCAGGCTTCAAAGTACTGCAGGGAGTTCTGCTATCCAGTTGCCTGCGGCTTGCTCGAGTGGTGCGAGGAGCCGTTTTTTGATTCCGCCGCATACTAGGCCATTTGCTTTTTCCACCTGGTCGTTGTATTGCGGGTGCGCGACTGATGCGTAGTTGATTTTGGTTCCTAGTTCTTCGCAGAAGTTCTAGAATTCTGCCGCTGTGAAGTTCGTACCGTTGTCCGTGATGATGTTATGTGGTACTCCGAACCTGAAGATTATTGATTTGATAAAGTTCACTGCTGTGAGGGCTATGGAGCTGGTGATGGGCACTGCCTTGATCCACTTGGTGAACTTGTCGCCTGCTACTAGCAGGTGTGTTCTTCCTCCCTTTGATGATTTCTTGAGCGGGCCCACCATGTCGAGTCCCCAGGTGCTGAATGGCCATGATAGTGGTATGGTCTTGAGTCTTGAGGCTGGACCGTGTGATCTGCTGGAGAGGTTTTGACAGGAAATGCAGCGCCGCATGATGTCTTCTGCGTTTCTCATGGATGTTGGCCAGCAGAGTCCTGCTCGAAAGACTTTTGCCACGAGTGCTCGGCTGCTGGCGTGGTGCCCGCAGGTACCTTCGTGGATCTCCCGTAGTAGGGTTTTTCCATCTTCCTCGTCTGTGCATTTTTGTAGGACCTGGGAAATGCTGCGCTTGTAGAGTTGCCCATTGATTACTGTGAAAGCTTTGGATCGCCGACTGACGCGTCTGGCTTCTGCGACGTCCTGCGGTAGGTTGCCGTCGATTAGGAATCTGAGGAGCGGCTCTCTCCAAGATGGGTCTTCGGGTGCGGCTGGCTCTGGCTCCTCTACTGCATTGTTGGCTTCTTCATTAACGATTGGGTTTGCGGCTGCCACTTGCACTGGTTCACCTGTGTTGTCGTCCTCTGTGTCTGCTTCTGGTCCGAGTTCTTTGATTGTGGTGATGATCTCGTCTATGTAGGCCTGGATGTTTCCACCAATCTGGTTTCTCATGAAAGCTTGCATCATTCGCGGGTATGTTGTTCCTGCGTTGTTTAGACCGAAGGGCATTTTGGGGCGGCAGGGTGTGCCGCAAGGGGTGGTGCCCAAGGCGTGCTCTTCGTCTTTTTCCTCCATTCTGTTCTGATTAAGTCCTGGGTAGGCGTCGAAGAACGATAGTAAGTCTCATCCTGCTGTCGAGTCGATTAATTGATTGATTCTTGGCAGGGTAAAGTGATCCTTGGGGCAGTATTTGTTGACTAGCCCGTAGTCGACGTGCATCCGCGGCACGTCTGTGTCTTTCTTGGGGACCAGCACAGGGTTGGCGATCCAAGTGGCTTCCTTCGTCCCTCAGATGAATTGGGCGTCGAGTAATCGGTTGACCTCCTCTCCGATTGCTCTGCGCTTGGGTTCTGAGAATCTTCGTAGCGCCTGCTTCACTGGCTTGGTGTTTGGCTTGATGCGCAGTGTGTGTTCCGCGAACTCGCGCGGTACTCCTGGCATGTCGGCTGGGCACCAGGCGAAGATTTCCCATTCTTCACGGAGGAAGGCGATGAGGGTCGTTGCTTGCTCTTCCGGGAGGTGGGCGTACACGCGGACTGTTTTTTCTGGGTCCGTCGGGTGCACCTGGTGCGTGACCGTGTCGCTGTCGATCTTGAAGTCTCGTCCATAGTCTTTTGACTCGCTTCGGCTTGCTAGCGGAAAGATATTTTTGTCCGTCGCCATGGCTATCTCTGTGAGTTCTTGCTCAACTCTAGAGGTGCCGGAGACTGTGTGGAAATCGCGATCGCATTGGTCTGATTTGGTGAAGCTTCCGTTGACTGTAATGACGCCCGCGGATCCTGGCATCTTGAGTTTGAGGTAGGCGTAGTGCGGAATCTCCATGAATTGCACTAATGCTGGACGTCCCAATATGGCGTGGTACTGCGACTGCCAATCGAGTACCTCGAACTCGAGGGTGTGTCTTGCGAAATTGCGTATGTTGCCAAAGACAACTTCGAGCTCGATTACTCCAAGGGAAGTGGTCGCTTCTCCTGGTACTACTTCGTATAGCACGGTGCTTGATTTCTTCCATACTGATCGTGGGATCAGCATCTTGCGTAGGGTGCTGACGAAGATTATGTTCATGCTGCTGCCTCCATCCATGAATATTCTATCCATGTCGTACCCTCCGATTTGAGCGTCGAGTACCAGGGGCGCGTGCCCCGGCCTTGGGACTGCAGGTGGGTGATCACTCTGGTCGAACGTGATGCTGGTTTCTGCGTCGTGTAGCTGGTAGACTTCGACTGTATTTAAGTTCTCGGCTGCTCTGGCCTGCAGAGTGTAGGCGTCCTGTTGGGCTTGCGATACTCTGCCTTCTTGGATCGTGTACACCTGTCCTTGAGTGGGCGACTGCTCGGTTCGTCGGGTGCGCTTGGCTTCTCGCTGTTTTTCTTCCTTGAGGCTGTCGGCGAATGTTGACACCGGTTTTTGGCAAGGCAATACACCTATATAATATGACCTCAAATGAAGAAGTGCTATACATCAAAGAGTTGGGTATTGTCGATATGAACAACTTTGTAGTTCGAGCCATGATCATCCGATTCCATCTCAAGGGCCGAAACTATGTTGGAAGCGATAAGATCCTGGCATTCGAAGTACTATTCGGCCAATTAGGCTTTCAAGACATCATCAAATGGAAACATGTTCTACATGGTGCGGCTTGGTCTCGTCGAACCGGTCGATTTTGGTTTTTGAATCATCTCAGTCCGAGTTCGTATGCAAAAGTTACAGCCCTCGGAGTACAACCCTGTCAAAGAGCAAAAAGTGACGCCCGGAGCCACACACCTATACGATTGATGTCTGATGGAAAATCGTGAGGATTTCGGCCCTCAAGATGGCCTTGAATTAAAAAACGTTCAACATAAAAGTGCTTGGAAATTTTGAGGGCTACAACTTTGATGTTTTGAGTTTTTTCATCTGAGGTCGTTTACAACCACAAAACTATCGAAAACCAAACTGATGTCCCAGGCCCACTTGTAATCCGAGTTCGGTTAAGTTTGGAAAGATTTGGACGGGATTTGGAGTCCTTTTCTTGTACGTAAAGTCCAGCCTCCTCATATATAGATGAGGTGACGGCCGATTGAAGAACACAATCGACATATACCCAAAAAACACATCTACTTTTCAAGTTCTTCTACTTTTTATCTAGTTCTAGGTAATCTTTGGTGTTTTGCTCGTAAAGCACCCGTTTCTTCTCCGAAATTGAAGATCAAGTTGTTGATTTGCTTGTAAATCATCCGTTCTTCGTAACGAAAAATGAAGTGGCGACTCCCTTACTCTAAACAATTGCGCGGTGCAAGTCTTGTGTTGCGTTGAACAAATTCTTCGTCAACACAAATTGGCGACTCCGTTGGGGAACGAGGCCGAGTTAGATCTAACTCGGACGAAGAACAAGGACAAGATCATGATCAACTCCGGCGCCATGAATTATGATCTCCAGAACAGCAGTGACATCGACTCCGACAACATCATCCCTGTTGAACTTGAAGATCTCTCGGAAGAGTTGTGATTGGAGATGGAGCTTGCAATTGAAGAACAGAGGAAGGCATGGCTCGCGGGACTCCAGAAGACGCGGAACGGCGTGGTCAAGAAGGCGGACATACCAAGTGTCGCGCCGAGTGCATCTAAGCCACTCGGTGATGAGGTAACAAAATCCAGTGAGGAACTTGTGCATCTAATTCATACCTCTATAGCTAGCAAATATGGTAATTCTATGCATGCACTTGCTAAAAACATGACTGGTCAGTTTGAAGAATTTAAAGTGAAATTTAGTAAAGAATATGGAATTGGTTTGCCTCATCATGCACCGAGTTACAATCAACTCAGAACACAACCAATCCCTAATAATTTTCATGTGCCTGATGCATCAAATAATGCTATTCAACATATGTTGCTACAAGTAATAGTCATAATGGCCAGAACCTTGTTGGTAGTTCGGCTAATACTTTCGTTCCTAGTGTTGGTCATCGTATTGTTACTACTTCGGTTCCACAAAATCATAACCGAAGTGGTGTATTAAACCCTAATTTGCAGCAACCCTATTATCAAACAGTAGCTTACAATGCTCAACCGAATCACACACAATTCGGTACAGATTATCAACCGAGTTACACACAATGCGGTACGAACCCACAATCGAGTTACAACCAATTCGGTAATTCTAGTAGTTTTCCGGTACAAACTTCACATACTCAAGTCCCTTTGCCGGAAAACTTATCACGTGTTTCTATCCCGTCTCCCCCACAAATAAATTCTACGCCACCTAGTATGAAGGATCAACTTGCTGATATACTTAGAGAGTATGGTTTAGCACCTAAGGGTACAGCACGAGCATATCAAAAACCATACCCTGAGTCCTTTGATTCTATACCATATCCACGTGGAGTTAGAATTCCAGATTTTGTTAAGTTTACAGGGGAAGATGGTAGATCAACTTTGGAACATGTGGGGCAATTTTTAATGCAAACTAGTGAATTTGGCACAGCGGATGTTTACAAAATTAAGCTATTTCCCATATCCTTGTCTGGTGTTACATTTACTTGGTTTTTATCACTTGCTCCTAATCCTATTACAACATGGGCACAATTGGAGCAGAAATTTCATGAATATTTTTATAGTGGTGAAACTGAGCTTCGGCTTTTTGATTTGACTATGGTTAGGCAGAAGTATAATGAATCGGTTCATGATTACATTAGAAGGTTTAGAGATACGAAAAACCGATGCTATTTTAACTATAGCCGAAAAGGATTTGACTGATCTTGCCTTTTCTGGTTTACTCGCTCACATCAAGGATAAGCTAGAGGGGCAAGAGTTTCTAGATATTAATCAAGTATTACAAAAGGCTTTGGCGCAAGAAAATCGAGTTAGAGATGTTAAGAAAACCACTTGGTTTAGAGATAATAGGGGGAAAGACAAAGTTACTCCTACGATTAACATTGTAGAGTATGATAGTGATTCGGCTAGTGATGATGACATGGAAGTTTGTGTAGCCGAATGGATCCAAGCACCAAAGTCAAAACCTTTTGTGTGTCCTGCCTTGAAGCCTGCACCTACCAGGAAAGAGGAGATCAAGTATACTTTTGATATTAGTAAATGTGATAAGATTTTTGACATGTTGTTGTAGGGAAAAACAGATTAGGTTGCCAGCAGGACATATAATTCCATCTCCTGAAGAATTGGGTAGAAAAGCATATTGCAAAAGGATAATTCTTTTTCTCATTCTACTAATGATTGTAATGTGTTTCGACGGCAGGTACAATCGGACATTAGTGAAGGACGATTGACATTTACAGAAGCCTCCAAGATGAAGCTCGATAGTGATCCTTTTCCTGTCAATATGATCGAGTTTCAAAACAAGAAGATGCTAATTCGGTCAGATCAGGCCAAGTCAGCCAAGGAGAAGAATGTAGTTGAGGACAATGCTCCACCAAGAATGATCAAGCCCAAGAATCCAGAGATTGGAGTATGGAAGGTCAATGGCAAGAAGAAACAAGCTCCAAGACCAAAGTCGACAGTTAGCATGTTGTTGGAAAAATACACTTCACGCAGAACCAACAATGTGTTCAGTCGGCTTGGAGGAGTTAAACGTCCAAGATCTCCTCCTAGGCATAACAATGAGCAATGGGAGAGAAATCCATATGAGCAACAGCCAGGTTTTCCAATGCAACCGGTTTATTGGGGATGCCCACCTCATATGCCTCCACAGTTTCCTCCATGGGGTTTTAACCATTGGGCGCCTTTCCCTATGGGACCACCGATTTACTTTCAACCAAGATGGGATCAGCCGAGTCCTATGTACCAAGAATAGCATGGGAAAAGGATTCGGTTCAATGAAGATATGACTCGGAGGGATCGGTCACCGATGCGCAAGGCGGATGACCGAGACAATACTGGCCGTAGGCTCACTTGGGTGCGAAAATCTGTGGGAGCACTCGGTAAAGGAAAGGAAGATGGAGGAGCGAGGAAGGACTTGGATGAACAGGGTGCAGGAGAACCAAGAGACAATTAAATTCAGGGAAAGGAGGCCCATCGCTCGGAAGCAAATACAAACCAAGTTGCGATGGATTCTGAGGCTAGTGGTGTTATGCCCATCGGTGCAACTAGGAAGACCGGTTCAGTTGGTGTGCGCATCGGTCCACACGTCAAATAAAGTAACTCGCACGTAGCCCGTAATCAGTTTCCACTTATTTTCGGCTCGATCAATCAAGATGGGGAACCAAATGCCAGTGGGAGCAAGAAGTTTGCAGCACGAGGTGTATCTCGTTAGCAGGCCAATGATCGTGTTACTCGGTATAGGCCAAACTACTCGGGGGGCAGCAAGTCGGTTGTTCCGGGAACTTGTCCAGAACCTCGTTGGTGTCCTAAAGGATTAACTCACACTCAAAAACGCCGAGTGCAACGGATGCGAGCATTGGAGATTAGAGAGGAAATTGCTGAGAAGGAGCATGACCAGGTGTTCAATAAGGAGAAGCCATTGATACCTCGGTTAACTTGGCGGAAAAATCTCACGGTAGAAAGGAACGCTGACACCACTAACTCGGAAGGAGCTGGTCATAACTTAGGTGCTGCCAATAACTCAGAAGGAACTACCCGTAACTCAGGTGCTGCTAAGAACTCAGAAGGAGCTTCCCAAAACTCAGATGCCGCCAACAACTTGGAAGGAGCTGTGTGATGCCCCCAAAATCAATCCGTGTACAGTAATCATACACGCAGGGTACACGGCTGAGATTAGGGTGCCACGGTGAGAATATCACAGCACAACACTAAACACAAAAGGATAAACAAATATATTACAATAAAGGGGGTCACGCGGGCCCGAATACATAAGTCATACAAGCCATAATATCTGAGTACAGACATAGTTAGTCAAGTTTTGCCTTAAGAAGGCTAGCACAAATCACATCAGAGATACAGATCGAAAAGGCTAGGCCTCCTGCCTAGGATCCACCGAACTACTCCTGGTAAACGGGGAACTCGACGTCGTAGTAGGCGCCTCCGGGGTACTCCTGCTCCTGGGCTCCAACGTCGGCTGCAGCGGCCGATCAGGCAAAGAGAAAAAGGGGAAATAAAGCAAAGATGAGTATCTAGCATACCCGCGAGTCTTACGTCCGCTACTAAGCATTATGCATTGTATCAACCGAAAGAAGAGGCTGTATATAGTGGACTGCAAGATAGAAATCAGAATAAGGGTAAGAAGCTAGGCCTATCGAAGACTAGCATCTTCCGACGATGTCTTGCAGCATGAGGTAAGAATCAGCCAACACTTTATATAAAGCATAAAGTAACAATGCATCAGAAGTTGCTGCAGCACTGTATAATAATAAGTTGTAATAATCAACAATGCCTCCGAGTTCCCCTCCTCGACATCCCAGCGAGGAAGAAAACCCGGAACCATACAGTTTAATAATAATAGTTTGTAGTGGTAAGATCCAGCTTCAGCATAAAGCGTCCTGTTACCGTGGACACGACTATTCGAATAGATTAATCTTCCCTGCAGGGGTGCACTTGTGTTACGCTACACGCACGGATCTCCAGGGTGGCAGGAACCTTGTTAGGGAACGCTCCACCGAGGCTATCCGAAACTTCGTAGCCCATCTTTCAAACTCAACAGAGAGGTCATCCGCCGGACTATATCCTATGTACGCGGGGCTTTGGACCCTAACCCCGACGTACTCCTGCACGGTGCGAGGCTGGCTATTTTCTTGAGCCGCAAAGCTAATGTGATGGCCGATGCCTTGAGCCGCAAAGCTTACTGTTCTGAACTTGAGGTTCAGGTGCAACAACCACTTCTGTATGAAGAGTTTAGCAAGTTGAACCTCGAGATTGTTCCTCAGGGTTACGTCAATAACCTGGTTCTCGAGTCAAGCCTCGACAACCTCATCAAGAGTAGACAATCTGTGGCCCCTGACATTGTGAATATCAAGCAAGACATCGCAGAAGGAAATCCCTCCTCTTTTACCATTGATGCCAATGATGGTGGTACTGTGTACTTCAAGGGCCGCCTAGTCGTTCCTGTGAGCCCGACCATCATTAACTGTGGTCCGGATATCATGGAAGAAGCCCATAATTCTCCCTTGTCAATCCACCCTGGCAGTACCAAGATGTATAAAGACCTTCGTCAGCGGTACTGGTGGCCTTACATGAAGCAAGACATCGCCCGCTATGTTTCTCAATGTGTCGTTTGCAGTCGCGTCAAAGCCGGACATCAGAAACCTGCTGGTTGGTTGCGACCACTCCCCCCTCCTGATTGGAAGTGGGACAAAGTCGATATGGACTTCGTCACCGGTTTTCCTAAGCCACAGAAAGGTAACGATGCCATCTTTGTCGTCATCGACCGATTCTCCAAGATTGCTCACTTCCTGCCGGTCAAGGAGACGATCACTGCTAGTCAGTTAGCACACTTGTACATCTCCCGGATTGTGTCACTCCACGGTATTCCGCTGGAGATCAGTTCAGACCGTGGCAACCTTTTCACCTCATGATACTGGAATAGTTTCATGGAAGCCTTCGGGACTCGTCTGTCTCTCAGCACCGCTTATCACCCCCAGTCGCAAGGCCAAGTTGAACGAGTCAATCAAGTGCTGGAAGACATGCTTCGCGCTTGTGTCCTTTCATTCGGCATGAAATGGGAGGAATCTCTCCCGTACGCGGAATTCTCGTACAACAATAGCTATCAGGCTAGCTTGAAGATGGCCCCCTTCGAAGTTCTATACGGACGTAAGTGTCGAACCCCCCTGAATTGGTCAGGAACTGGGGAACGACCCTACTTCGGACCGGATCTTGTCAAACAAGCTGAAGATCAGGTTCGCATTGTGCAAGAAAATCTCAAGGCCGCACAGTCTCGTCAGAAGAGAAAATATGACCGCAAACACCGGGAAATGGAGTATCAACCCGGTGAATACGCTTACCTCCGTGTCACTCCCATGAGGGGCACTCATCGCTTAGGTATCAAGGGCAAGTTGGCTCCTCGCTACATTGGCCCGTTCCGTATCCTTTCCAGAAGTGGACCCGTGGCAAACCGGTTGGAATTGCCGCCGAACCTCTCCCAAGTCCACGATGTCTTCCACGTGTCGCAACTCCGTCGCTGCTTCAAGGACCCTATCCGCGAAGTGGAGCATGATATGATCGAGCTGCAACAAGACTTGACTTATCGGGAACATCCGAGCCGCATTCTCAATCAGTCTGAACGTTGAACCCGCAACAAGACCGTCAAGTTCCTCAAAGTCCAGTGGTCGAATCATTCTGAAGATGAAGCCACTTGGGAACGCGAAGATCGCCTTCGCGATGAATACCCCGATCTTTTCCTCGCTACCACTTAAATTCTTGGGACGAGAACTCTTGTAGTGGGGGAGATTTGTAACACCCTCAGTTGTCGGTAACAGTAATCACTTTTACTGTGGACTAATCACTGTTGCTAATCATGATGCAAACCAAGCCATGATCCACTTTGCTTTTGATCATATTCAGAAATGCCTTTTGGTTGCTATGAAAAATATGTTGCAATTAAACTTTGCCCTAAAATCATGGGACCACTTTTATAAAATCACTAATAATCATTGGGTCATGCCAATGTGGTTATGGTATTTTATTCTGCCACTGGAAAAATCAAACAATTCAAACAACTAGCAAAACAACACCATTTAATAGTTGCAGCACTTAAACAAATAGCAAAACATTTTTGAAATGCCCCAAACTTTTTGTGGTATGCTTACATGGTGCAACATAATTGTACAAACCAATTTCATGTTGAGCAAAAATATTAAAGAAATAAAACAATTACAGAAAGGAAAAGAACAGAATGCAAAATAAAATAAAATAAGAAAACACTATAGCCCGCCCCGGGAAACGGCCCACCCGGCCCAAATTCCCCCCCCCCATCCCATCTTCTACCTGCCCCCGTCCCCTCCCTCCCCTGTTTCCACTGTCGCCGGGGTGGACAGGGAGTCGAGGCCACTGCCGCCGGCCCCCCTGCTCCCGTACCTGCTCCCTTCCCCCCTCCATGAGGATAAGGAGGAGGCCGAGGCCACCTCCTCCCCCTCCCCTGGCCACTTCCCCCTCGCGCCTCCCCTCATCCCTCTCCTCTGCCCGCGCGCAGGCCGCACGGCTCCATCGCTGGTGAGGCCACGGGCCGCCATTCTCTGCTCCGAGACGTCGGGAAGGTCTGCCTTCGTCCTCTCCTTCGATTCCGGGGACCAGCTCGAGCCGAGGTGCATCACGTGGCGCGAATCGAGCTCGTCCTCCGTCGACAGCCGCCGGCGTACGTCTCCGAATCCGGCGCAACTGCAGCTCCTAAGCCACCACCGGGCCATCGTGTGCCTCCAGGGTGAGCTGCAGCTCCGTTCCCCTCCCTTCGCTAGCTCGGGTACGAGCTCTAGCTCGCCGCCTCCATCGTCAGTAGTCCGGTCGCCGGCCCTCGTCGTGGATGTCGCCATGGTCCAGTACAACCCACACAAATGGTTGTAATGGGTACATCTCCTCGCGCTGGTGCCGTAGGTCCAAACCCCGTGCGCTTTGGTGGCTCGTGCCGGCCGGGAGCCTCACCGCCGTGCTCTGTATCACCGCCGGCATGCGCGCCCTGTGGCCAGTGCCATTGGCATATGGGCCCAGGGCCCTGCTAATCTTTGATTAGGCCTAACCCCCCTGGTAGCTTATTTCTTAAATAAATAACCCCCATGTGAGGCTTACATTTGGGCCTGCCCCACTTAACCCCTCTGTTAGATTAAATAAAATGTTAGTTAATAACTGTTAGACTGACAGCTGGGCCCCACTGTCAGTTTAATAATCAAAATGAGTTTAGATAAATTGGGTCACTTACATGTGGGTCCAGTGCCTTTTCTGATTTATTAAAATGTTTTATAAATAAACAGAGGCTGACATGTGGGTCCCACATGTCAGGTACTGTTTTGGATAATGTTCTGGATAATGTTGTAATAATAATAAAAAGAAATTCAGAAATTCTTTTTGAATGATTTAAACTTTGAATTTGAATAACTTTTAAACCGCAACTCAGATTCAAAAACTTTATACATGAAAATTGATCAGAAAAATAAAACGAATACGAATACGATATCCGTATGTCTATCACCCCCCTCTAACACAACGAACATCAAACCGTCCCCCTCCGGACCGACTGTCCGATAAATTGTCCGGTACTGCTAAAGTACCCGGATGAATTTATTTCGAACACGAAAGTTGTTCGGAATAGATCAACTAACCCGGATACACCACCCACACATGTTTCGGATGTCCACAAAATCTCCGGCATGACATCTTCCCCCCTCCGGACACCGTGTCCGGTAAACACCCGGAGCTGGCAGTTCATCCCCGGATGAATTCCCGCTCCGGGAAACGTGCATTGCACTGCGCTAGAACACCGTTAATATTTCATCTGTCATGTCATGCATCTGCTTGTATATGCTTGCTGTGTATTTACTGTTTCTTCCCCCCCTTTATCTCCGGTAGACCCCGCTGCTGCCGTCGACTACACCGCTGCTGAGTACGACTACTTCGTCGATGACCCTACCCCTACCGTCGAGCTTCCAGGCAAGCAGAGCCATTCTCTTCCCCAGATATCGCCTATCTTTCCGTACATTTCTTGCATTAGGCATTGTTACTGCTGCTGCTACGTTACAATCCTATTCAATTGCATAACCTGTCATTGTCGCCCCTTGATGTACCTCCTTTATCCTATGCTGCCTATTATTATTATTATGCATTATTCCGCAGTGAGCCCTGCGCATTGTTAGCTAGGATTAGATAGAGGGCCGTGATCACTCAGGGGAGTGAACGCGGGTACAAATATTATAACTGCACAGGTACGGTACAATGCAGACACCGCCTCAGGCCCCCTAGCTCGGCTCTGCCGAGCCACCATCAAGTGTGAGCTATCAAGGATTAATCCTTGTACTCCACTCGTTGCTGACTCTGTATAGCCGCTCTAGGTACCTGAGAAACGGTTGTCCTTCAGGTAAGAAGTCGGGCGACCCAACGGTGCCCGCGAGAGGTATTGCGACGGGATGACAGGGAGGGCACGACCAGTGTACCGGTGTGCCTGGCCCCTGATCGTTGGCCGCGAGAGTTACGAAACCCCAAAAGTCGAGCTCCTCCAGGAGCACACACGAGACAAGGTAAGGAGACGGTTCACCTTGTTGGTAACCGCAGTGACTTGGTGGGACGACGGGGCAGGCAACGATGTACTGGTGGTCCTGGATGCTGTCGTTATCCGCGGGTCAGTTAAGTCGAGGCAACGATAACGGTTGTCACGTAAGTTAATAAAATGACTAATGATTCAGTGAATGTATTGAGTTGGCTATATGCCATGTACGCACTACCTACCCGTGGGAATTATGAATTATGGGCTCCTCTGCTTCATAGTGTCGTCCGAGGACTCTTCAGACGTCAGCGGTACCGCGGCCTACACCGGGAAGTGGTGTTGTCTTATTTGCCGCGGCAGTGTGATTTCTATTTGCTTTGATTTAACTTCACTGGACAACTTTCTGAATATGATCAAAAGCAAAGTGGATCATGGCTTGGTTTGCATAGTGATTAGTCCACAGTAAAATTGATTACTGTTACAGACAACTGAGGGTGTTACAAGCTGCTCACAGCTCGGATGTTGATCATTGCTTGGAAGATGCCGCTCAGGACTCGGTGGATTATGGTGAGTACTTGGGTGGTGATGAAGACTACTCAGAGGGTGATGACAAAAACTTGGACAATGACAAGGCCGAGGATAAGGATGACAACATTAACTCGGAGAGTGGTATTAACTCAGAAAGAAATCCCCATATGGATATCAACATGGTCTTTGCATTGCCCGCTGAATTCCGTGCACCCGAGCCAGAGGTTGCTGAACTTGTGCTTGGTCCAGGTAGATCCATGTTTGAAAATCCAGAGAAGCCAGATCAACATTTGAAGCCATTGTTTATCAAGGGGCTTATTGATGGAAAGCCTATTGGACGCATGCTTGTGGATGGTGGTGCAGGTGTCAATATCATGCCCTATTCGGTGTTTACCAAACTCAACCGAAAGGAAAGTGAACTAATGAAGACCAACATGGGAATTAGTGTATTCTCAGGGGAGCTATCTGAAGCCAAGGGCATTATTTCTATGGAGCTTACGGTTGGGAGTAAGACCTTGCCGACTGCTTTCTTTGTGGTGGATGTCAAAGGACGATACAATGTTCTGTTGGGACATGACTGGATACATGAGAAATGTTGTGTTCCTTCTACCCTACATCAGTGTTTAATTCAATGGGTGGATGACAATGTGGAGGTGGTTGAAGCAGACAACTCGGCTTGTATGGCTGTGACTGAAGTAGAAGATTGGCAACTCGGTAACATGCAGTGTTTGCCCGATAGAGATCTATCGGAGTATGATTATATTAGTATAGGTAAGAATGGTTTTGTGCCTATCAATGTACAGCCGGATGATGTAGCTCGGCTTAACAATCTTTATATTTAGATGATGAATAAAAACAGTAGTATTAAGTGGCTCCAACAACGTACTGAGGAGTATCGTTCCGGAAAGAACGATATGCATGAAACCATTGAAGAATTTGAAGACATGGAAAAGCTTGGGCATGGATTCTCATCGGCCGATCCACTTGAGGAGATAGATATTGGTGATGGAAGTATTCCAAGGCCTACTTTTATCAATGCTAATTTGAAGGCCGATGAGAAGAGCAAGGTAACTGAGTTACTTAAAGAATTTGTTGATTGCTTTGCTTGCAATTATACCGAGATGCCTGGTTTGAGTACGGATTTAGTTGAGCATAGATTACCTATTAAATCTGGTTTTAGGTCGCATAAACAACCTCGCAGAAATTTCAATCATATTGTGTATGATCGTATCAAAGAGGAAATTGATCGGTTGCTAAAAGCTGGGTTTATTCGGCCATGTAGATATGCTGAGTGGGTTTCTAATAATGTTCCTGTTGAAAAGAAAAACACCGGTGCAATTAGAGTATGTATTGATTTTAGAGACTTGATTAAAGCTACCCCGAAAGATGAATATCCGATTCCTATAGCCGACACACTTATCAATGATGCTTCAGGGCATAGAGTAATCAGTTTTTTATATGGTAATGCTGGTTATAACCAAATATTCATGGCCGAAAAGGACATGTCTAAGACTGCTTTTCGATGTCGTGGTTTTGTCGGTTTGTTTGAATGGGTAGTCATGACTTTTGGCTCAAAGAATGCCGGTGCTACATATCAACGTGTATGAATCTTATATTTCATGATTTGCTCGGCATCATAGTAGAGGTATACATTGATGATATACTTGTTAAATCGGATGGTTTTGATTCTCATTTGGCTGATTTGCGATTAGGTTTTGAAAGGATGCGTAAGTATTGGTTAAAGATGAATCCCCTTAAGTGTGCTTTTTGTGACGCCCCCAAAATCAGACCGTGTACAGTAATCATACACGCAAGGTACACGATCGAGATCAGGGACTCACGGTGAGATATCACAACACAACCCTACAAATAAAATAATACAAGTTGTTAAATACAAGCCAGGGGCCACGAGGGCTCGAATACAACAGCTCAAGAGCACAAAGTCAGCGGAAGCAATAGTATCTGAGTACAGACACAAGGTTACAAGGTTGCCTTAAGAAGGCTAGCACAAAATCAACACGATCGAAAAGGCGAGACCTCCTGCCTAGGAACCTCCAAACTACTCCTGGTCAACGGGAACTCGACATCGTAGAAGGTATCGGGGATCTTCACGTTGCGGTGGTCGACATCGGGGATCTCCTGCTCCTGGGCTCCAAGGCTCCAACGTCGACTGCAGCGGCCGATCAGGAAAAACAAAAAGGGGGAAAATAAAGCAGGTGAGTATCTAGCATACCCGCGAGTCTTACGTCCGCTACTAAGCATTTATGCATTTGTATCAAATGGAAAGGGGAGGCTGTATATAGTGGACTGCAAGGTACAAATCAGAATAAGGATAAGAAGCTAGGCCTATCGAAGACTAGCATCTTCCGACGAGTCTTGCAGCATGAGGTAAAAATCAGCCAACAGTTTAATATAACAGTAATGAAAGTAACAATGCGGCAGAAGTTGCTGCAGCATTGTATCATAATAAGTTGTAATCATAATTAATAATGACTCCGAGTTCCCTCCCTCGACATCCCCGCGAGGGAAAAAACCCGGAACCAACAGTTTAATAGTAGTAGTTTGTAGTGGTAGGATCTGGCTTCAGCTTAAAGCGTCCTGTTACCGTGGACACGGCTATTCGAATAGATTATCTTCCCTACAGGGGTGCACTAGTGTGACACTACACTCTTGGATCTACAGGGTGGTGTACACCTGGTTATGGAGCACCCCACCGAGGCTATCCGACACAACGCAGTCCATCCTACGACTCATCAGAGAGGTCCCCGCCGGTTTACAGCCCTAAGTGCAAGGGGGTCATGGGCCAATCACCCCTCGCTCTCCGGGTCGTTGCGAGGAGGGTGAATTCCATCGCCGCAGCGCGATCTGTCTCTGCCGCAATGCTGAACTGGACGTCTTTTAGAGCTTTGGAACGAGGCTACATTGCGGAGGCACCCAAACGCATAATCCCACGTATAGGAAGTGTGTACAAGCCAAAAGGCTACTCAAGTCATCCGTCGAACCCGTTAAGCATTTTATTAGTTTTCTAACAAGACAACCGTTATCGTTGCCCCTTATTGAATGAGTCGCGGACAACGACAGCAGTCAAGACCACCAGTAACATCAGTGCCTACCCTAACGTCCCACCAACTCTTGCGGTTACCAACAAGGTGAACCGTCTCCTTACCTTGTCTCGCGTTTGCTCCGAAGAGCTCGACTTTCGTACAACAGGACACCTCTCGGCCACGAACAGTACCAGGCCCGCCGCACACCGGTGGAATACACCTGACCTGTCGTTCCGCTAAGATACCCTGCACGGGCACCGTTGGGTCACCCGACTCCTTACCTGTAAGGACACCAGTTGATTCGAGTGCCTACCATCAAGTGAAACCAGGAGGAATCACCCTCAATGGTACACTTGAAGAGGTTCGACAGAGACATCAGCGGAATGAACTAAAGAGGAATATTCTCGTATCACCCCGGTGGTGCCGAGACACCAGCGGAATGAACTAAAGAGGAATACCCCCGTATCATCCGAGTGATGCTACGCTACTGAGCCGGCGAGATGAAATACGAGTCCGTCCACTCGTAAGTCAAACTCGAAGCGACTCGGCAGAGTCTCTCCATTATAGGTTCCCTAGGGCGTCTGCATTGATCCGTACCTGTTGAAGTTATAATATTTTTTAATCCGCGTTCATTCACAAGAGTGATCACGGCCCGCTATTCTAAACCTAGCTAACAATGCGCAGGGTTCACTGCTGAATATTATATATATATTTATAAGGCAGCATATGATAAAGGAAGGTACATCAAGGGGCGACAAAAACATGCTATGCAATTGAATAGGATTGTAACGTAGCAGCAGCAGTACCAATGCCTAGTGCAAGAAATGTACGGAAAGATAGGCGATATCTGGGGAAGGAAATGACTTTGTTTTCCTGGAAGCTCGCGGTAGGGGTACGGTCGTCGACGAAGTAGTCGTACTCGGCAACGATGTCATCGACGGCAGCAACGGGGTCTATCGGAGAATAAAAGGGGGGAGAAACAGTAAATACACAACAATAATAGCAATACAAATATATGACATAGAAGATACAAAGCAACGGGGCTCTAACGCGGTGTTCGGTGATTTGCTCGGAGCGGGAATTTATCCGGTGATGACTCATCAGTACCGGTTGATTACCGGACAGATGATCCGGAGGGGGAAGGTACCATGTCTGCAGTGTTGGAGACAACTGACAGACATGTGGATAGTATATCCGTGATCGTTGATCCATTCTGAACCACTTTCGTATTCAGAACATTTTCATCCGGAAAGTTTTACCGGCTCCGGTCGTCTGACAGAAAGATGAACCGGAGGAATCATCTTTGCTGATAGTATATCCGTGATCGTTGATCCATTCTGATCCATTCTGAACCACGTTCGGTAGGTTAGAGGGGAGTGATGGACATACGGATAGCGTATGTGTATTCGTTGCATTTTTCTGATCAATTTTGATGTATAAAGTTTTTGAATCTGACTTACGGATTTAAAAGATATTAATTTTTTAAGCCTAAATCACTTTAATGCAAATTCTAGATTTATTTAATTGATTATTAAACATTATCCACAACCGCAGTTGACTGGTCAACTGACATAGAGGGCCCACATGTCATATACAGTTTAATAAATTAAATAAAATGGAGATTAGCTAGCAATGGGCCCCACATGTCACATCCAGATTTTTGGATTTCTATGAAATTTTCTAAGTCTGGGTATTGCTCCGCTTTAACACCAATTAGCTGTCTTCGGAAGCCTACGGTTTGAGGTTCTGCCCATCCGGCGAGTTAGTGCCCTATATCAAAGTTTAGCTATTCTCTGCGTTCTCGAATCTAGTACGGAAGGAAAATTTATCAGAGTTCATTTACTTGATTAAAACTTGGTATGAAAGGGGCTACTCGAGGTTAATTCTAGAAATTGCTAAAGTGAGCAAACTTTGCTAGATAATTACGATTGATCCATAGCTCAAATGGAGATGTTTTCAACACATTTTTTGCTCTATATTATGTGCACTTTCAAGCCAACCCCTTTAATGCCATGGCAAAGGCATGTACCATGTATATTATTTGTTCCAACTTAGCAATGGCGGTGTATGTATTTTTCTGTTAATAGAAATCCGCTGTTTGCGATATTCTTAGCATCAAATCCTTGCATCTACTAAACTTAGTCCAATGGAACAAATTGAAGCTGCTTAGGTCAACTACTTGCAAAAATTAAATTTACACATTTTAGAATTTTCTTTGCTCTATTTTTGCTGTTGTTTAGGGAGGGACTATTAATCAACAGTAGCTGTGTAAACAGTAGTAGCAATTTGAGCTTCAGTGGGAGTAGCAACTCGCAACAGCAAGCAGCAGTAGATGCAGGCAGCAGCCGCAGTATTACAGCAGCAGCAGCACATTGAATGCAGCAGCAATGCAGTCCGCAAGGAGAACATAGGCACGGTCATCGGGCGGGCAGACGAGCGCGGCCGGCGACGGTGGCCGAAGCTAGCGGGAGGCAGACCCAGCCGGGGCTGCCCTCACCATGCACACACACAACCCACACACTCACGATATACACAGAACACACACACTTGCTGTGCACACTACCACGCACACACCGCTCACACACACGCACAGAGCACGCACGCACACAAAACGCACACACACCACGCCATGGCCGGCCATCGCCGTAGCCATCCGTAGCAACGGGGGAGGGGGCGGCCGGCAGCGTCGGTGCAAGGCATGGCGCATCCAAGGACATGGCAAGGCCTCAAAGGGGTGGTCGGCCGCGGCGGAAACGATGACCACGAGTTCAGGACGAGCACGAGATGGCGGCCTATGGCGACATGTCGACAGCAGGGAGAGGGGAAGACGGAGGGGAAGCTCACAGGGGTGGCAGGGTTAGCCGGGGCTCGAGGAGCTGCCGGAGCAGCAGTGGAGGCGACACGTCGTGGTGGCCGATGGCGCCAGAGCCACGGCGGCCACCGCGGCGGCGCGGAGCGAGCCTGAGCCCGGCGGCTAGGGTTGGACGGGAGTGAGCGCGAGGAGGAGCAGCGGCGGGGACTCCGGGGGTGCTGGACGACGGCAGGGGCGCCCAGGGATCGCTGGAATCGGCGGCGACCGTGGCGTCCAGGAGTGGATCGGGAGGGAGAGAGATCGAGATGGGGAGATGGGATCGGGGTGGGTAGGGATTCGGGCGAGGGGGGAGTCAGGGAAGGGGCCGGCTCGGGCCTCCCTTGCGGTTAGGTCTAGGGGTGGCTGGTCGGGAGGGGAGATGGGCCTCGCCCAGGCAAGACATAGTAGTTTTAGGTTTTTGCATTTTTTTTCAACTTCCTTTTTGTTTTTCTATTTTATTTAAATTAGCTAGCATTAGGACCTTACAAAAATGGGTAACTAGCACCAATAATATTCTTAAACAGTATATGAGTGCCACAAAAATTTTAGGTGCCAAAGAATTTCATTTAATATTTCTTTTAGTTAATAAATGATTAAATTGGGGTTTTTAGCCTACTGTTCGATTTATTGCATTTATTTTATAGTTCAACAAAATCCCCAAATTGGTTTTCAATGGACCAGTGAATATTTGGGATTTAATTAAAGTGAATGCACAATTTTTAAACAAAGTTTATTTTTCCACATTATTTTTAATACCAATAAAAAGCACTTTGAATATAGCTTTGATTTGATTTCAATGTAGAGGGGTTGGACTGGTTGTGACTTATGATGACCAAGGCCCATGGCCATATTGCTATCAACAACATCAAAAGGAGAATTGAATGTGAACTGACCCAAGTTGATCAAAGAAAAATTTTGATCAAGGCCATTTTGAGCAACAGAGATTATCAACAGTGATTAGCAACAGTAATCCTGATTACTGTAGGTGATTACTGTAGCATGACACCCGGGGTGTTACACTTTTGGTGTGTCGGCTGGAAAATTCTTAGGCTTTGTAATTCATGAGCATGGTATAGAGATTGATCCTAAGAAAGTAGAGGCAATTAGAAAATTAGAGAAGCCGACTTGCAAAAGGGATGTGCAAAAATTGTTGGGGAAGATTAATTACTTGAGACGATTCAGATCTAACCTTTCAGGGAAAATTGAATCGTTTGCTCCGATACTCCGGCTAACTAATGAAGCCGAGTTCACTTGGGGGGGAGGGCAACAGAAGGCCTTCGATAACATAAAGAAATACTTGTTGAATCCTCCAGTGTTGCGTGCACCCAAATCTGGTACGCCGTTCAGGTTGTATATTGTTGCACAAGATAAAGTGATCGGTGCGGTGTTGACGCAAGAGGATGATGGGAAGGAGCACGTTATTGCATATCTAAGCTGCCGCTTGACAGACGCCGAAACTCGGTATATGTTCATTGAGAAATTATGTTTATCTTTGTATTATGCATGTACCAAGTTTTGACCTTACTTGTTGTCTAGTACTTGTGTAGTAACTTGCCAAGCCGATGTAGTTAAATACATGTGACAAAAACCGATCCTTAGTGGTAGGGTTGGAAAATGGGCTTATGCATGAATTGAATATGACTTGACATATGAATCGTTGCGAGCTATGAAAGGCCAAGTTATTGCCGATTTAATTTTGATCATAGTGTTAAAGATGAAGAAGACATTGATTATGTTAGCGTATGCCCATGAAAACTTTATTTTGATGGATCGGTTTGTAGGGAGGTCAAGGTGTTGGTACCGTTTTAATTTCTCCTAATAATGTGATATATGAAACATCGGTTCGTTTAGAGTATAATTGTACTAATAATCAAGCCGAATATGAAGCTTTGCTATTCGGTTTACAATATTTAGCTGATATGGGTGTCAAAGATATAGATTCTTTTGGTGATTCGCTTCTGATAGTGCAACAAGTTAAAGGAGAATTCCAATGTTTTGATGGATTGCTAAATAGTTACTTAGACCGATGTTTAGATATAATCAAATCCCTGGATACTTTCACTATTAGTCATATACCTAGGGAGGAAAATTCTAGAGCAAACTATCTAGCACAGCAAGCATCTGGTTACCATGTCAATAGGAGAAAGTTTCTTATACTAGAAAAACCAATGCTTATCGCTGCAAGGGATGAGGCCGAGTTGCAACTAATTCGGGACATACACCGAGTAACAGATGGTAATTCGAAAGATGCTTCAAGTTGCACCGAGTTATACCGAGTTGCTGCTAATTTGGGAACAAAGGTGGACCAAGTCACACCCAGCTCGGAAGATTTAGTGCAAGGGATACGCATGCCCGAGGCATCACAAGCTGCCGAGTTACCTAGTAATTCGGAAACTGTGGCTGTAGATTAGAGGGTTCCTCTATCAATCATTTAAGGGATCCGAGTAAAACTAGAGACAGGAAGGTTCGGCGGCAAGCTATAAAATATACTATGCATAATCATGAGTTACATCGCCGAACTATAGATGGGTTACTTTTAAAATGCTTGGATGTTGATCAATCTAGGTTAGCCATGGGTGAAGTGCATGAAGGCATATGTGGGATGCTTCAGTCGGCTCATAAGATGTGTTGGTTAATAAAAAGAGCTGGCTTCTATTGGCCGACTTTGTTAGAGGATTGCTTTAGATACTACAAAGCTTGTGAGGCTTGTCAAAAGTTTGGTAATATACAATTGGAACCTGCAGCTATGTTGAATCCCATAATCACACCATGGCCATTTAGAGGGCGGGGCTTCGATTTTATTGGTGAGATACATCCTTCGTCTTCTAAAGGGCATCGCTTCGTCCTAGTAGCCACAGATTATTTTACTAAGTGGACAGAAGCAGTTCCCTTAAGAAAACGACTCATAGGGAGCTGATTAGTTTTGTTTTGGAGCATATTATTCATAGATTCGGCATTCTTCAAACTTTGACAACTGATCAAGGTTCTTCTTTTATGTCTCATCAATTTCGTGAGTTTTCCGAATCCTTTGGAATTCAATTGTTAAACTCATCACCTTACTATTCTCAAGCTAATGGACAAGCCGAATCCAGTAATAAAACTTTGATTCGGCTCATAAAGAAGAAAATTGAAGAGAAACCGAGAAGGTGGCATGAAGTCCTTTCGGAAGCATTATGGGCTCATAGAATATCTAAGCACGGAGCTACTCAAGTTGCACCTTTTGAGCTAGTATATGGCCAAGAGGCAGTGTTACCTATAGAAATCAAGTTGCAAGCTCTTAGGGTAGCCATGCAAAATAACTTGTCGTCTATAGATTACAATGATTTAATGATGGACCGAATAGATGAGGTTCCAGAAAAAAGGTTAAAAGCGTTGCAAGAGATTGAGAAAGAAAAGTTAAGAGTAGCTAAAGCTTACAATAAAAAGGTCAAGGAGAAATCGTTTCAAATAGGAGATCTAGTATGGAAGACGGTTTTGCCTGTTGGAACTAGAGATAGAAAATTCGGCAAGTCGTCGCCGAGTTGGGATGGTCCATATAAAGTTGTTGGTATTGTTCCTGGAAATTCATATTTTTTATAAACTTTGCAGGGAAGTAAGTTATCCAAAGCTCTCAACGGGAGATACTTGAAGAAATATTATCCTAGCGTGTGGCAAGAGGCCTGAGTAGGCAATGGTCGATATGTGATTATCGCCCTAAGAATAAAACATGGCCGATAAGTACTTATCGCCCTTAGAAAACATATGGCCGATGGAGTGTTGACATCGTCCTTAGAACAAACATGGGCAAGTTATTTTTCGGCACGCAATTTTTGCCGAAAAACAGGAGGGCATGTGTTGTCACCGATTTTTGGCACGGCAATAAACCTATATAACATGACCTCAAATGAAGAAGTGCTATACATGAAAAAGTTGAGTATTGTCGATATGAACAAGTTTTTAGTTCGAGCCATGATCATCCGATTCCATCTCAAGGGCCGAAACTATGTTGGAAGCGATAAGATCCTGGCATTCGAAGTACTATTCGGCCAATTAGGCTTTCAATACATCATCAAATGGAAAAATGTTCTACATGGTGCGGCTTGGTCTATTTGAACCGGTCGATTTTGGTTTTTAAATCATCTCAATCCGAGTTCGTACGCAGAGCAAAAAGTGACGCCCGGAGCCAGACACCTATACGATTGATGTCTGATGGAAAGCGTGAGGATTTCAGCCCTCAAGATGGCCCCTAATTAAAAAAACGTTCAACATAATTGTTCTTGGAAATTTTTAGGGCTACAACTTTGATGTTTTGAGTTTTTTCATCCGAGGTCGTTTACAGCCCCAAAACTACCGAAAACCGAACTGATGTCCCAGGCCCACTTGTAATCCGAGTTCGGTTAAGTTTGGAAAGATTTGGACGGGATTTGGAGTCCTTTTCTTGTACGGAAAGTCCAGCCTCCTCATATATAGATGAGGTGACGGCCGATTGAAGAACACAATCGACATATACCCAAAAAACACATCTACTTTTCAAGTTCTTCTACTTTTTATCTAATTCTAGGTAATCTTTGGTGTTTTGCTCGTAAAACACCCGTTTCTTCTCCGAAATTGAAGATCTCTTTGTTGATTTTCTTGTAAATCATCCGTTCTTCGTAACGAAAAACGAAGTGGCGACTCCCTTACTCTAAACAATTGCGCGGTGCAAGTCTTGTGTTGCGTTGAACAAATTCTTCGTCAACAGCGAGTTCGTTGAACAGGCGGCAGGCTCCCAGTGTGACCCGATCTGATGTATCCCCGGTCGTCTTCGAAGCAGTGGATCGTGCAGGGTCCTTCTAGCTGCTCCCTGACCGTGAGTTTGTTGGATCCGGCGTGTCGTTTCTTCCTTGAGATTTGGAAAAACAGCGCGTGATCCGTCGGGTGCTCGTGGACTCGTGGATCGATTTCGATCCCCGCGCTCAGATTCTGGTTCTTGATAAGGTTAGAAAGTTCGTCTGGTATTCGATCCGGGTCGTAGTATTCGCCGTTCTGAGTCTCAGAGTCGCTGTCGTGGCGGGCGACGGCTGTCCGCACGGCGGCGGGTCGTCGAGTGGTCGGCGAGCGCGTAGCTGTGTACTGCGATTTGTCGAGTGGGGCTTCTTTGTGGAATCCTCGCGCCTGTCTTCTAGGTCGTTGATTTCTTCTTTGTTGGCGGTGATCTTGAGGATCACTGATCTCACGCTCGGAGTCGGCGTCTTGTTGTGCGGCGGGTGCTTGGGTGGCGGTGGGTCGTCGAGTGGTCGGCAGGTCCTCTGTTTCGTGTTGCAGCTCGTCGATCGGGATCTCGATGTGGAAACCTCGCGCTTTCTTTTGGGTCGTCGAGATATCCTTCGCTGACGGTGGGCTCGGTTGCCGCCATAGTACTGGTCTTGGCACGGCTGCAGGATGAGCGATCTCGCTGGGGTGGTAGAGATATTTGTCGTGATCTTGAATTCTTCGAGTGGATTGCATCTGGTTCTTGCTCTTGAGTTGTGGATTGCTGAAGACGGAACCGCCGAGATCGTAATTCCAACCTGTGTAGTTCCCACAGACGGCGCCAATTGTCGGGGATGTACCCCGGCAAATCCCATGGTCAGGGACCCTGGGTTAGTCATGAGAGGCACAGTTTGGACGATAGCTCGTCGGCTAACAGGAGGATACGTTCCTGCTCGATATTATTGATCGGAGATGGCGATTACAGGGAAGCCGAGGCTAGGGTTACAGATTGAGTATTGGTTGATCTCGACGTCTCCCCTCCTAGCCCTTATATACCAGGCTAGGTCTCGGGGAGTCCGTCCAGGATTACAGATGAGGTTTCCTAACCCTGATCTTGTACCGTATGGCAAGTTTGCACCTTCCTTATGAGTCGTGGACTCCTACGTCGGTGCCACTAGTGGGCCAAGGCTGGGTCCAGGCGGCATCCTTGTGGGCCTTCTGTCTTCGGGTACACCGGGTAGGCCCATCCATAGGAGTCGTGGGGTCACCCCCTCGTCACATGCTTACTCTTTGCTTGTGTGTTCTTTATCTTTTCGTAGCTGTTGTCATGCTTAGCTCTTAGTTTTCATGCTTACATTTTTAAGAGCTTTTATTTAGGTTGTTGCTTTTGGAACTCTCTTGAGTTCTCATGCTTATCTTGTTTAGAGAGTTGGTATGTTGCACTGATTTGTGTGTCTTGCATGAGTAGGTAATTGAGGTTGCTATTATAAGTGTAGTAGTAACCTGCAATAGTTTTGAGGTATTGATTTGAGTAATGTTTGGACTTTTGGTGCCAAGAGCTTGAGCCTATTAATGATAGGTGTCATATTTTGGGCAATTCGTGTTTATTTTCGAAATACAAAAAATTAGTTGAGAACTCTAGCTACTAGATGGATCGCTAACCTCTGGAGGTGTTGGAATATATAGAGTACCCTCACGTACCATGGGTCGAGGACGTGCAAGGATAACCAAACCCCCATACACTCCTCCTCGGGGTACTTGTCTCTTTGTGAACCTCCTGATTAGATAGAGAGTTACCGATAATAAGTGCATGAGTTCTTCGGAATAATGCGAGAATTTGATTGTTGGCACTTCCACATTCTATATTTTGCTAGCCTCTTCGGTACCATGCATTGCCCTTTCGAATCTTGAGAGTTGGTGCAAACTTCGCCGGTGCATCCAAACCCATGGCATGATACGCTCTGTCATCATAAACCTCCTTATATATTCCTCAAAACAGACACCATACCTACCTATCAAGGCATTTCCATAGCCTTTCCGAGATACATTGCCATGCAACATCCATCATCTCATGACTTGATCTTCATGTCATACATGCTTTTGCTTGATCACAGAGCCGCATGCTAGTTGTGCTTTTCCCTTATCATTGCTACATGACGCGCTAGTAGCATTGCATATCCTGCTACACTGGCATAGGCATACATTTGCATACATCATGATAGTCTTTCAGTTTTCTTTATGTTGAGTACTTCTTGTAAAGTGTGAAGATCTTCTTTATATTCTTGTAAAATATAGAGTGTTTCCCTGAAAATGAGGAAAAGATCCCAAAGAGGACAAAATAAAAGATCCGAAAAGAGGACAAATTAAAATATCCCAAAGAGGACAAATGAGAGATAAATAGAAAGAGCCAATGAGGCCACAAAAATAAAAAAAATACAAAAAAAAGAAAGAAAGAAAAATAAAAACAGAGAAGGGGGCAACACTATTATTCCTTTTGAAAGATCCACACTCGTACTCCATAGTCGTATTTTGTACTCCATAGAGATTTTCATATCGTTCATGCATAACTATGTGGGGATCCTTACACTATAGAACTTGGCTTGCATATTCCAAGGATGAGCCTCCTCAAAAGATCTCTATGTCTTCATGAGAAAGCAAGTTGGATGCAACCCCACTAGTTCCATTGGAGATCTTACCTTAGCTCACATGTGCATCTGTTGCATGGAAACCCTACTCCTCACATCATATCTATCATTTGGCTTTATCTCGCCTATGATTGTCCTCATTGATGTGAGCCTTTTCACACCTTTTTGTCTTCATTCCCCATCATTTTTCTCTTTGCCATCCTAAGTGCCAACATATATTGCTCACGCTCATCCATTGCATGAGTGCTCAAAGTCGAAAGGGAGAGGATCATTTTGACTTGTGCCTGACTAGTGGTCTGGGGATGAGTCAAAATAAGATTCCGAAGGAGACCAAGTGTGAAGTTTTAGTAGATTGAGTTCTCAATTAAACTATAGAGTATTTTTATGCTCTAAACCCATCTCCCACTTCTTGCACGCAAACACCATTTGGAGACATTCGGAGTCACGGACAACGAGAGCTCTTGCACCTTTATGTTCTTACTTTGCTAGTTTCAATACTAGATATAGACTCTTGCTTGTTATTGTCTTGACTTGAATTGCATATCTTAATTGCTTTACTTTGAAGTTCTTATATGTGTGTTAGCATGTCACCACAGAAATTATCTGTGTTATCATTTACCTACTTGAGGATGAGCAGGAATTAAGCTTGGGGATGTTGATACGTCCCAAACGTATCTATAATTTCTTCTTGTTCCATGATATTTTGGGTGACATTGCTATGTGTTTTGCTGCAATTTCATAGCTTTTTACACATATTTGGACTAACCTACTAACTCAGTGCACCCAGTGCCAGTTTCTGTCTATTGATGTCTGTGAATTGCAGGTTTTTACCCATATTTACAGTGCCCAAAAAATTCCAAGAAAAATATATAAAAAATCAGCGCAACGGAAGCTTCCAGAAGACCGAAGGGCAGCCGGAGAGGGGACAACCCCTCTTAGGCGGCCACCTAGCGCGGCTAGATGGGGGGCCACGCCCATAGGCTGCTTGGGAGGTGGGTGATACGTCCCAAACGTATCTATAATTTATGCTTGCCCCATGCATGTTTTGTGTGATATTGCTATGATCTAGATACACTTTCATACACTTTTGATCATATTTGGACTAACTTATTAACTCAGTGCACCACAGTGCCAGTTACTATTTTTTGCTATTTTTCTATTCCAGGTTTCCCCCATATTAAAAGTTCTCCAAAAATTCAGGAAAAATCGTATAAAAAATCAGCGCAACAGAAGCTTTCGGAACCCCGAAGGAGGGCCGGGGGGCCACCACCAGGGACCCAGGCGTCCACCTAGCGTGGCCTAGGGTCTGACCGTGCCAGGGGGCGCCTGGACTCCTGGTGGCCCCCCTGGCTTCCCCCCTTCGCCTATTTATTCCCCGTGACGGGAAACCCCCGAAGAGAGAACCCTTTTTCGCGATCTCACCTCTGTTCCGCCGCCGCCGCGCTTCCAAGATCGGGAGCGCCAGCGGACTTGATCCCGACACCCTGCCGGAGGGAGGATTGACCTCCGGGAGCTTCCCCTTCACCATGGACGCTTCTCGGATGTGCCGTGAGTAGTTTCCTTTGGACCATGGGTCCGTGATCAGTAGCTATGTGATGTTCTCCTCCCCTCTTTGTTCTTCATGGTTTAGACCTCGTGAGCTTCCCTACATGATCGAGGCACATATGTAATCTTTCTACTGTTGCTATGCTGAGTTTGATGGGATCTGATGGATTATGAGATTTTCTTCAGATTGTGATAGAGATAATATATTTGGTTCTTATCTTTTATATTTTTGTTCCTAAGTAATTCTTGCATGTTTTCCGTTGCTGTTTATTGCTTTGGCCAAGTAGTAGGTAGTAACTCCAAGAGGGAACGTTATGCTCGATTGTGGGTTCATGCCCCCTGATGACACGCTTGAGTGACAGAAACATGAGTCTAGGGGATGTGTTGTTTCCACAAGGGGGAAAACAACGGTGATTGTAACCGCGGTTGCAAGGATTGTTTACTTTACGCAAAGTGCTTTTTAATGCAGTTGTTTGCTGCTTTGGGTTTACACTTTGGGCGGGGCTCGCAACTTAATACCAGCGAGATGTTCTGAATAGATATCTCAAGGTGGATGATTAGTAGTTGTAAGAGCAAGTTTTTCCCCAGAAGGTTTTGGAGATTGTTGGACAAAGCAGTAGTGGAACTAATATTGTTTTCGAGTATAAACATATACTTAGGTTCCGAAAGAATGGGGTCTCCAAGCAGAAGGTTGAAAGACAACTCACTGCAGCGAAGCTAGAAATCTTACTGAGTTGAGTGAATAGCTCGAAGGCAAAGTCATCGCACTTCGTGCCTTCGAGAGAGAACTCGTTTGGTAAGTCAACTTACTTAATCCGCAAGTAAAGTTGCGCAGTGATTGCAATCCAACCGTTGTGGACACGCGTCAAGCAGTTGCATCAGGTCACTTCAGTCATTTTACCCATCGGGATCACCACCTATAAATACCCCGCAGCTACCCGCCAGTTCGGGTTGGCAGCTCCACTGAAGATTCTAAGACAGAAGCATCGTGAGAATCCCAAGAGAAAACTCGAGAGAAAACCAAAACCCAAGTCTGAACTAAGTTGAACAATTCACAGAGACTTAGGTCGAGATTAGCTGAAATTTTTATCTTGGAGAACTGCAAGTCTCCTAGATGGTTAGGCGTCGGCTGTCAAGCAGTCGAAGAGAAATTGTCGCTGCTAAAGTAAGTTTGTAAAGGTCTCGGAGATGCCCTGAATCATCTACCACAAGTGAAAACTGGACAAGCTCGAGGAATTTGTTGCAGTGGAGAATAGGACGGAGAGAGTTTTGCTCCAGGTGTTCAATCACCAGTCCCTCCAACCAGACGTAGCACTTTGCAGAGTGTGAACTGGTTTACCAAACATCGTCGTGTCAGGCTCGTTTTCCTTCTTGTATTTACTTTCTGTATTTACTCGTTGCCTGTTTGCCTTCGATGTTTTCCCTCGCTCCCAATCCTTTCGATCCATGCATGTCTTTCAATACTGTAATTCCTTCGAGATGCCTTTATTCCTTCGCAGTTTGCATGAAATCCTTCTAAGTTCCTTCTAATTTTTAGAAGTGATCATTCACCCCTCCCCCTCTGATAATTCTTGAGCTTTCAATTGGTATCAGAGCTAGGCACTCCCTACACTTTGTGTATTTTGGTCTAACCATATGGAATGTTGCCAAGAATGTCGTTTGCAGCTGTTCGCTCGGGCGAACCAATTCTTATCTACAATGGGAAGGTCTATCCCTATTAGAAGGACAAAATGAAGAGCAACATCATGGCCATCAATTCTACCGATTGGGAAGTTGTCAAGAATGGCGTAAATGTCGAAGACAAGAGTGATATCACCCCTGATGATGCAAAGAAAACGTCTCTTGATTCTGAAGTCTGGGTGTTCATCACAAACCATCTGAATCCAGAAAAATATCATGAGGTCAAGAATATTTCTACGGCCAAAGGTGTCTGGGAATATCTCGAGAAGATTGGTGAAGGTGTCTCTACTTAGAAAGATGCTCGTATTGACACCCTTCGAAGCAAATTCTATCGATTCAAGAGGCACGAGGGAGAAAAAGTTAACTCCATATACAGCAGACTCACTGCCCTATCAAATGAACTGATTCCCCTCGGTGCTGAAGATATTACCAGTCGGATAGTTGTCAGAACTTTGCTCTGTTCTCTTGATGATTCCTTCGATCACATTGTGCTGATGATCAAGGAAAGGACTGATTTCAAAGATCTTATTGCCGCTGATATTCTCGAGAGACGCAACACATTTGAGATGGATGAAGAGGAAAAATGTGATGTCAACGGAACTCGAAGAAAATCTCATGCACTCAAGGCCAAAGCGTAAAATCACTTCTCTCCTGAAGCCAGTTCTGAATCTGGAGGTGTGATAACCCAAAAGTGTTGGGGATCGCAATAGTCTTCGCTGGTAAGTATAACCCTAATTTATTGATTCGACACAAGGGGAGCCAAAGAATACTTATAAGCCTTAGCAGTTGAGTTGTTAATTCAACCACACCTGAAAAAGCACTAGACAATATATTTAGTAGCAACGCTGTGTTGACGGGTGTAGTCTTAGAAACTTCCCCAATCACCAACACCACAAAGTAGTAACAAAGTATTAGCAGCCGTGATGAGAGCAATTGTGACGCCCCAAAAAATCAAGTCGTGTACAGTTATCATACACGCAAGGTACACGATCGAGATCAGGGACTCACGGTGAGATATCACAACACAACTCTACAAATAAAATAATATAAGTTGTATAATACAAGCCAGGGGCCACGAGGGCTCGAATACAACAGCTCCAGAGCACAAAGTTAGCAGAAGCAATAGTATCTGAGTACAGACACAAGGATACAAGGTTTCCTTAAGAAGGCTAGCACAAAAACAACAACGATCGAAAAGGCGAGGCCTCCTACCTGGGAACCTCCAAACTACTCCTGGTCAAAGGGGAACTCGACGTCGTAGAAGGCATCGGGGGGTCTTCACGATGCGGTGGTCGGCATCGGGGATCTTCTGCTTCTGGATTCCAAGGCTCCAACGTCGACTGCAGCGGCCGATCAGGCAAAACAAAAAGGGGGAAATAAAGCAAGGGTGAGTATCTAGCATACCCGCGAGTCTTACGTCCGCTACTAAGCATTTATGCATTTGTATCAAATGGAAAGGGGAGGCTGTATATAGTGGACTGCACGGTAGAAATTAAGAATAAGGATAAGAAGCTAGGCCTATCGAAGACTAGCATCTTCCGACGAGTCTTGCAGCATGAGGTAAGAATCAGCCAACAGTTAATATAACAGTAATGAAAGTAACAATGCAGTAGAAATTGTTGCAGCATTGTATAATAATAAGTTGTAATAATAATTAACAATGCCTCCGAGTTCCCTCCCTCGACATCCCTGCGAGAAAGAAAACCCGGAACCAACAGTTTAATAGTAGTAGTTTGTAGTGGTAGGATCTGGCTTCAGCATAAAGCGTCTTGTTACCGTGGACACGGCTATTCGAATAGATTGTCTTCCCTGCAGGGGTGCACTGGTGTCATACTACACGCTCGGATCTCCAGGGTGGCGTACACCTTGTTAGGGAATACCCCACCGAGGCTATCTGACACGCCGAGTCCCATCCTACGGCTCATCAGAGAGGTCCCCGCCGGTCTACAGCCCTAAGTGCAAGAGGGTCATGGGCCTATCACCCCTCGCTCTCCGGGTCGTTGTGAGGACGGTGGATACCACCCAACTCTATCATGGATGCGGATCCGACCGCGCCACAATGCTGAACTGGACATCTTTCAGAGCTTTCAAACGATACCACAACGCGGAGGCCCCACACCGTAATCCCACGTATAGGTAGTGCGTACAAGCCAAAAGGCTACTCAAGTCATCCTCCGAACCCGTTAAGCATTTTATTAATTTTCTGTCGAGACAACCGTTATCGTTGCCCCTTATTGAATGAGTCGCGGACAACGACAGCACTCAGGACCACCAGTAACATCGGTGCCTGCCCTGACGTCCCACCAACCCGTGCGGTTACCAACAAGGTGAACCGTCTCCTTACCTTGTCTCGCGTTTGCTCCGAAGAGCTCGACTTTCGTACAACAGGATATTTGTCGGCCACGAACAGTACCAGGCCCGCCGCACACTGGTGGAATACACCTGACATGTCGTTCCGCTAAGATACCCTGCGCAGGCACTATTGGGTCACCCGACTCCTTACCTGTAAGGACACCAATTGATTCGAGTGCCTACCATCAAGTGAAACCAGGAGTAATCACCCTCGATGGTACACTTGAGATGGCTCGACAGAGACATCAGCGGAATGAACTAAAGAGGAATATTCTCGTATCACCCCGGTGGTGCCGAGACACCAGCGGAATGAACTAGAGGAATACCCTCGTATCATCCCAGTGATGCTACGCTACTGAGTCGACGAGAGTGAAATACAAGTTCGTCCACTGGTAAGTCAAACTCGAAGCGACTCGGCAGAGTCTCGCCGTTGTAGGTTCCCTAGGGCGTCTGCATTGATCCGTACCTGTTGCAGTTGTAATATAATGTTTTCGCGATCACTTCCAGAGTGATCACGACCCGCTATTCTAAACCTAGCTAACAATGCGCAGGGTTTACTGCTGAATAATGCATAAGTAATAATAGGCAACATAGGATTAAAGGAAGGTACATCAAGGTTCTACAATGACAGGCTATGCAATGAATAGGAATGTAACGTAGCAGCAACAATAACAATGCCTAGTGCAAGAAATGTACGGAAGGATATGCGATATCTGGGGAAGGAAAATGGCTCTGCTTGCCTGGAAGCTCGGTAGTAGCGGTACGGTCGTCGACGAAGTAGTCGATCACAGGGGCATCGGCAGTGGACGTCGAGACTACCGGACAATAAGAGAGGGGGAATAAATAATAAAAACACAGCAATAAAGCAATACAAATGTATGACATAGCAGATACGAAGCAACAGGGCTCTAACGCAGTGTTCGGTGATTTTCTCGGAGCAAGAATTTATCCGTGGACTACTCATTACTACCGGGTGATTACCGGACAGATGATTCGGAGGGGAAGGTTCCATGTATACAGTGTTAGAGACATCTGACAGACATGTGGATAATGTATCTGTGATCGTTGAACCATTCTGAACAACTTTCATGTTCAGAACAATTTCATCCGGAAAGTTTTACTGGCTCCGGTCGTCTGACAGACAGATGAACCGGAGGAGAAATGTTCCATGTTCGGTATGTTAGAGGGGTGCGGTGGATATACGGGTAACGTATTCTTATTTATTGTATTTTTCTGAGCAACTTTGATGTATAAAATATTTTCATCGGAGTTACGGATTAAAAGATATTGATTTTTTAAAATTTAAATCACTTTATAATTATTTACTGGATTTCTTTTATTAAATAACAAATCTTATCCAGAATAGTGTTTTTGACTGGGTGAACCCTAACAGAGGGGACCCACATGTCAGCCACTGGTTATTAAAACAATTCATTTCTATTATAAATAGGGCACTGGACCCACATGTCATACACTGAGGGTTAATACATTTTAAGCTAAATATTTTTATTTTCTTAACAAGTTGGGGCCCACTTGTCATTTACTATTAGGCTAACTAATTTATTAACTAGTTTAACTAACAGATGGGGCCAATTAGTCCAAACTAAATTAACCTTAACTAATTCTAACTAGTACTAATTGGGCCGGCCACACACGTTGTACACACACAGCACACACACACACAGCTAGCAATGGACATGGCCATGGCAGTAGCAGCAGAAGCAAGTAGCGCACGCGGGCAGGCATGGCTGCAGGCGAGCATGTGCAAGTACGGGTGGCAGAGGACGGTGACAGCAGTAAAAGCAGTACGCGAGCAGCAGCAGCACGCCACAGCAGCAGCGTCATGGAGCTCCGGCCATGGTAGTCGAGCACGAGGATGACGGAAAATGGCACAGATCGAGAGGATAAACGAGGGGAATCGGTCGAGGAGCTCACCACAGAGCTCGTGGACATGGCTAGGAGGCGAGGGGACGACCGGTGGCGACGAGCTCGACGACGGGAGACGACGGCCGTGGAGAAACACCGGCTCGATCCCGAGCGTACGATGGCTCCCCGTATGAACCAGTGGGCGCAGGCGAAGTGGACGTCGACGAGGAAGCCCATGGACATCTTTTCAAGCGCCGAGGACCTCATTAGCCGCGGTGACGATGACAACCACAGCGAGCAGCGGACGAGCGGCGACCATTTGGACGAGGACGACCGAGGGAAGGGAAAATGAGGGCTAGGGTTTGTCCATCGCATTGGGGGCGACCTTAACCATGTCGGAGATGCTCTGGATGCTCGACATGGCGTCATCGGGCGCGTGGACGGACATGCAGAGGCCACGCCATGGCACTGCCTTCCTCCTGTACGTGAGGTAGGGGAAAGGCCCCTGGTGGGCTTGGGCTTTTTACTATAGCAACAGGCTCAAGTGCACAGTAGACCTTTTATATTGTCCCTTATTCTCTGTTTTCTTTTGTATCTTCTATTTTACATTTTCTTTTCGCTCTAAAAGTCTTTTGTCAATTGTGTAAGTGGTCACCAAAAATCAAGGTGTAATATATTTTATAGCCACAAAAAGTTTGGAGAGTATTAAATTCATTTGAATTTTAAGTAAATAGCAAGTGACTAAATTGCGTTGTTTTAGTCTTGTTTTGTATTTTTAGGACATTTAAATATTCCAATAAATGTTGATCTCAATTTTAATATTACTTCATGATTATTTTCAATTTGATGAATATCTTGCACCAATTTTTACGCAACTTTTATTTTTCAGTTTCTATTAATTTTCCAGGGGCAATTTAATATTCTGAGATACTGGTTTTATTTCTATAATTGCTTTGGGGATCATTTACAATATTAAGAACATATTGTTTAATCATTTCATGAAGTTTTATGTTGACTGGCACTTGCATTTTTAATGAAGTTGACTTATTTCCTTAATGCATTTTAATTATGAAATATATGCTGACATGGCACATTAATTAGGCTAACAAAGAAATTAGGATTTGGGGACGTTACAAATCTCCCCCACTACAAAGAATTCTCGTCCCGAGAATTAAAAGGTAGTGTAAGGGTTAAAGTTTCGGTTTCGCATTCTAACGATTCTCCTGGTGCTTGTTATCTTATCGAAAGGAGTTGATCCTTAATGTTGTTGTCTTCATTACTCAGTGTCAGTGCATCTCGACGAGTTTTCATCCTTACTTCGGGGTCTTCATCGTACTTACAGATAGGGTAGGTGGAGAAAACGTAGGGCCTCGGATCGGTACAAGGTTAATCAACTGGGGTAGTCCAAGGGAATGGGGTACAAAGTATCTCATGAGTTAAACTCAGGGAGATACATCGAGAGAACAAAAGAAGGTATGGAAGTTTCAAGCGGATAGACATCCATTCGATACCGATTACGCACAATGAATAGGGGGGTCAAAAGCATCAGACATAAGCATGAGTCTGACATCAGACTGAATATTACAATGTAGGTGACTCGTGAATTGCATAGGAGGTCAAACACAGGAAATAACCTCGGGAACACGAAGGTAAAGGAGAGTTAGGTTTCGATCCTGTGGAACTGTGGGTAATGGGCCCACACTGAATAAGAAGGGTGGCGACATTTCATGCGATCACAATGCAAGGTTTTTCAGGGATAGTTTGTCAGCTTTGTCGGTAACAAGGTCGGTACCAAGGGTGAGGGAAAGAAGATAACCACTTGGCAAAGTTCTCGTCCATCGGTGGTTACCGAAAGTTTATCCACGATGGTAACACGTTGTACCGACAGAGTAGTACACTAAAGTGTTTACATAAGCAGGGAATTATCACTTCTAAGTTAAGTTACATTCCAAGAAAGGTTAAACAGACCAATGGGAAGGAAATTGTGATGATACCCAAGTATCAGGTGTATATCTATCCCAAGGGAAAGCAGAGCACGATATACTCGACCAAGTTGTATTGGCAGGGAGTCAAGGGAGGTTGTCGATGATAACACAAATCATCGAGGGGCAGGAATGGTATTTCACACGATGAATCCAATTGACACATGGAATAAGTCATGTAAGATTAGTCCGGTAATAATCCAGCAAAGGTCGGGTGGTTCGCAAAGAATCTGATGTGAGTATCGGCACTCAACCAGAAGGAGAAAGAATGCAAAGGTATCGGATGATAGAAGCATCAGAATAATTCGATGCTTAAGTACAAGGGAATTATGATTTCCAGATCGGGAGGTGGATGTAATTATTCATACGGACTTATCGGTGGCGCGGGATTGCAAAGGCTATGAACACGTAGGTTCTTGGGGACTTATCGGATAGTAATCTTCGACATCTTCAGGTGAAGGAAGCGATCATCTGGGGTGAAGTTCTCTCCGGGAGGAAGGAGGTGCGAGAACCTAAAGTCAGAGTTATTAAAATCTGTAACCCGAAAGGAAGAGAGAGCAGAGTCCCAGAGTAAAGGTACGAAGAAAAAGATCCTAATACCAAAAAGTTTGCGACGGGGGCCGATAAGCCACATGACACTGTTAGTAAAGTAGTTTTGCAAAGACTAGACTCGACTTTGACCAAGGAGTTGGAAGGGGGTGTCCTACAGTCAGTCGGCTCTGATACCAACTTGTGACGCCCCCAAAAATCGACTCGTGTACAGTAATCATACACGCAAGGTACACGATCGAGATCAAGGACTCACGGTGAGATATCACAACACAACTCTACAAATAAAATAATACAAGCTGTATAATACAAGCCAGGGGCCACGAGGGCTCGAATACAACAGCTCCAGAGCATAAAGTTAGCGGAAGCAATAGTACCTGAGTATAGACACAAGGATACAAGGTTGCCTTAAGAAGGCTAGCACAAAAACAACAACGATCGAAAAGGTGAGGCCTCCTGCCTGGGAAACTCCAAACTACTCCTGGTCAAAGGGGAACTCGACGTCATAGAAGGCATCGGGGGTCTTCACGTTGCGGTGGTCGGCATCTGGGATCTTCTGCTCCTGGACTCCAAGGCTCCAACGTCGACTGCAGCGGCCGATCAGGCAAAACAAAAAGGGGGAAATAAAGCAAGGGTGAGTATCTAGCATACCCGCGAGTCTTACGTCCGCTACTAAGCATTTATGCATTTGTATCAAATGGAAAGGGGAGGCTGTATATAGTGGACTGCAAGGTAGAAATTAAGAATAAGGATAAGAAGCTAGGCCTATTGAAGACTAGCATATTCCGACGAGTCTTGCAGCATGAGGTAAGAATCAGCCAACAGTTAACATAACAGTAATGAAAGTAACAATGCAGCAGAAGTTGCTGCAGCATTGTATAATAATAAGTTGTAATCATAATTAACAATGCCTCCGAGTTCCCTCCCTTGACATCCCGGAGAGGAAGAAAACCCAGAACCAACATTTTAATAGTAGTAGTTTGTAGTGGCAGGATCTGGCGTCAGCATAAAGCGTCCTGTTACCGTGGACACGGCTATTCGAATGGATTATCTTCCCTGCAGGGGTGCACTGGTGTCATACTACACGCTCGGATCTCCAGGGTGGCGTACACCTTGTTAGGGAACACCCCGTCGAGGCTATCCGACACGCCGAGGCCCATCCTACGTCTCATCAGAGAGGTCCCCGCCGGTCTACAGCCCTAAGTGCAAGGGGGTCATGGGCCTATCACCCCTCGCTCTCCGGGTCGTTGTGAGGACGGTGGATACCACGCAACTCTATCATGGATGCGGATCCGACCGTGCCACAATGCTGAACTGGACATGTTTCAGAGCTTTCGAACGAGACCACAATGCGGAGGGCCCACACCGTAATCCCACGTATAGGTAGTGCGTACAAGCCAAAAGGCTACTCAAGTCATCCGCCGAACCCGTTAAGCATTTTATTAATTTTTTGTCGAGACAACCGTTATCGTTGCCCCTTATTGAGTGAGTCGCGGACAACGAGAGCAGTCAGTACCACCAGTAACATCAGTGCCAGCCCTGACGTCCCACCAACTCGTGCGGTTACCAACTAGGTGAACCGTCTCCTTACCTTGTCTCGCGTTTGCTCCGAAGAGCTCGACTTTCGTACAACAGGATATCTGTCGGCCCCGAACAGTACCAGGCCCGCCGCACACCGGTGGAATACACCTGACCTGTCATTCCGCTAAGATACCCTGCGCGGGCACCGTTGGGTCACCCGACTCCTTACCTGTAAGGACACCAGTTGATTCGAGTGCCTACCATCAAGTGAAACCAGGAGGAATCACCCTCGATGGTACACTTGAAATGGCTCGACAGAGACATCAGCGGAATGAACTAAAGAGGAATATTCTCGTATCACCCCGGTGGTGCCGAGACACCAGCGGAATGAACTAGAGGAATACCCTCGTATCATCCCAGTGATGCTACGCTACTGAGTCGACGAGAGTGAAATACAAGTTCGTCCACTGGTAAGTCAAACTCGAAGCGACTCGGCAGAGTCTCGCCGTTGTAGGTTCCCTAGGGCGTCTGCATTGATCTGTACCTGTTGCAGTTGTAATATAACGTTTCCGCGATCACTCCCAGAGTGATCACCACCCGCTATTCTAAACCTAGCTAACAATGCGCAGGGTTTACTGCTGAATAATGCATAAGTAATAATAGGCAGCATAGGATTAAATTAAGGTACATCAAGGGGCTACAATGACAGGCTATGCAATGAATAGGAATGTAACGTAGCAGCAACAATAACAATGCCTAGTGCGAGAAATGTACGGAAAGATAGGCGATGTCTGGGGAAGGAAAATGGCTCTGCTTGCCTGGAAGCTCGGTAGTAGCGGTACGGTCGTCGACGAAGTAGTCGATCACAGGGGCATCGGCAGCGGACGTCGAGACTACCGGACAATAAGAGAGGGGGAAGAAACAATAAATACACGGCAATAAAGCAATACAAATGTATGACATAGCAGATACAAAGCAACAGGGCTCTAACGTAGTGTTCGGTGATTTGCTCGGAGCAGGAATTTATTCGGGGACTACTCATCAGTACCGGGTGATTACCGGACAGATGATTCGGAGGGGAAGGTTCCATGTCTACAGTGTTAGAGACATCTGACAGACATGTGGATAATGTATTCGTGATCGTTGAACCATTCTGAACAACTTTCATGTTCAGAACAATTCAATCCGAAAAGTTTTACCAGCTCCGGTCGTCTGACAGACAGATGAACCGGAGGAGAAATGTTCCATGTTCGGTATGTTAGAGGGGTGAGGTGGATATACGGGTAACGTATTCTTATTCATTGTATTTTTCTTAGCAACTTTGATGTATAAAATATTTTCATCGGAGTTACGGATTAAAAGATATTGATTTTTTTAAATTTAAATCATTTTATAATTATTTACTGGATTTCTTTTATTAAATAAACAATCTTATCCAGAATAGTGTTTTTGACTGGGTCAACCCTGACAGAGGGGACCCACATGTCAGCCACTGGTTATTAAAACAATTCATTTCTATTATAAATAGGGCACTGGACCCACATGTCATACACTCAGGGTTAATTCATTTTAAGCTAAATATTTTTATTTGCTTAACAAGTTGGGGCCCACTTGTCATTTACTATTAGGCTAACTAATTTATTAACTAGTTTAACTAACAGATGGGGCCAATTAGTCCTAACTAAATTAACCTTAACTATTTCTAACTAGTACTAATTGGGCCGTCCACACACGTTTTACACACACAGCACGCACACACGCAGCTAGCAGTGGCCATGGCCATGGCAGCAGCAGCAGAAGCAAGCAGCGCACGCGGGCGGGCATTGCTGCAGGCGAGCATGCGCACGCACGGGTGGCAGAGGACGGCAACAGCAGCAAAAGCAGTACGCGAGCAGCAGCAGCAGCACGCCAGAGCAGCAGCGTCACGGAGCTCCGGCCATGGCGGTCGAGCACGAGGATGACGGCAAATGGCACAGATCGAGAGGGAAAATGAGGGTAATCGGTCGAGGAGCTCACCACGGAGCTCGTGGACATGGCTAGGAGGCGAGGGCACGACCGGTGGCGACGAGCTCGACGACAGGAGACGACGGCCGTGGCGAAAGACCGGCTCGATCCCAAGTGTACGTTGGCTCCCCGTATGAACCAGTAGGCGCTGGCGAAGTGGACGTCGACGAGGAAGCCCATGGACATCTTTTCAGGCGCCGGGGACCTCGTTGGTCGCGGTGACAATTACGACCACGGCGAGCAGCGGACGAGCGGCGACCATTTGGACGAGGACGACCGAGGGAGGGGAAAGTGAGGGCTAGGGTTTGTCCATCGCATTGGGGACGACCTTAACCATGTCGGAGATGCTCTGGATGCTCGTCACGGCGTCATCGGGCGCGTGGACGGACGTGCAGAGGCCACGCCATGGCACTGCCTTCCTCCTGTACGTGAGGTAGGGGAAAGGCCCCTGGTGGGCTTGGGCTTTTTACTATAGCAACAAGCTCAAGTGCACAGTATACCTTTTATATTGTCCCTTATTCAATGTTTTCTTTTGTATCTTCTATGTTACATTTTCTTTTCGCTCTAAAAGTCTTTTGTTAATTGTGTAAGTGGTCACCAAAAATCAAGGTGTAATATATTTTATAGCCACAAAAGGTTTGGAGAGTATTTAAATTCATTTGAATTTTAATTAAATAGCAAGTGACTAAATTGGGTTGTTTTAGTCTTGTTTTGTATTGTTTAGGACATTTAAATATTCCAATAAATGTTGATCTCAATTTTAATATTACTTCATGATTATTTTCAATTTAATGAATATCTTCCACCAATTTTTACACAACTTTTATTTTTCAGTTTCTATTAATTTTCCAGGGGCAATTTAATATTCTGAGATACTCGTTTTATTTCTATAATTGCTTTGGGGATCATTTACAATATTAAGAACATATTGTTTAATCATTTCATAAAGTTTTATGTTGACTGGCACTTGCATTTTTAATGAAGTTGACTTATTTCCTTAATGCATTTTAATTATGAAATATATGCTGACATGGCACATTAATTAGGCTAACAAAGAAATTATGATTTCGGGACGTTACAAATCTCCCCCACTACAAAGAATTCTCGTCCCGAGAATTAAAAGGTAGTGTAAGGGTTAAAGTTTTAGTTTCTCATTCTAACGATTGTCCTGGTGCTTGTTGTCTTATCGAAAGGAGTTGATCCTTAATGTTGTTGTCTTCATTACTCAGCGTCAGTGCATCTCGACGAGTTGTTATCCTTACTTCGGGGTCTTCATCGTTGGTCTGAGGCGGGAGATTTTATAGGCAAAGGGGGAGTCTGAGGCGGTGCCCAGGTCGCCCAGGCGGCCACCCCGCGCGGGTGGGCCCTGGCCGCGCCGGGAGGGCGCCTGGGGCCTGGGGCCACCTCCTGGCTCCGTCCTCCGGCTGGAGGACTCTTCTGGTGTAGATATTTTTTGGTAATTTTTTGGGAATTTTCTGAGCAACTTCATTTTTGACTTTTTCTGCATTGCAAAGACAAAACAAACAGAAACTGGCACTGGGCTCTATATTAATAGGTTAGTCCAATAAATGATTCAAAAGCATGGCAAAAAGATGTAGCAATAACACAAAAAGGGCATGGAACGAGCAAAAATTATAGATACGTTTGAGATGTATCAGCATCCCCAAGCTTAATTCCTGCTCGTCCTCGAGTAGGTAAATGATAAAAAGATAATTTTTGATGTGACATGCTACTTAGGAGTAAAGGCAATCAATCTAATGTAATGAAGATACCTAAGCCAAAGACAAAGTGATATAAAGCAATAGTCTATAGTTGATATTAAGCAAGCAATGAAGAACATATAAACAATTGAGCTCTTGCTGTCCGTGAATAGAATGTCTCACTCGGGGTCCCCGTGCCAAGAGTGGGGATGTTTTAGAGCATAAAAATACTGAATAGTTGTTGAGAACTCAATCTACTAAATTTTCACACATGGAACCTTTGGAATCTTATTCTGACTCGTCCCCAGACCACTAGTCAGGCACAAGTCAATCTGATCCTCTCCCTTTCGACTTTGAGCACTCATGCAATGGATGAGCGCGAGCAAGATACGTTGGCACTTAGGATGGAAAAATAGAATATTGAGGGGATAGGCAGTCAAAAAGTGAGAAAGGCTCACACCAATGAGGACAATCATAGGTGGGAGAAAGCCAAATGATAGATATGGTGTGAGGAGTAGGGATTGCCATGCAACATGCGGATGCACAAGAGCTATAAGTGTATGAAAGCCCTCCAATGGAACTAGTGGAGGTGCATCCAACTTGCTTGCTCATGAAGACCTAGACCTCTTTTGAGGAGGCTCATCCTTGGAATATGCAAGTCAAGTTCAATAGTGTATAGATCCCCACATAGTTATACATGAATGACATGAAAACTCTCTATGCAGTACGGGTGCTACTTTGAAGCACAAGTGTGGAATAAAGGATAGTAGTGCTGCCCCCTCTCTCTTTTTTATTCTTTTTTCTTCTTTTTCACCTTTTTTGTATTTTTTTTGTTTTTGGGTGGCCTCCATGGCTCTTTATTCTCTCTCTCTTTTTTTCGTCCACTTTGGGATTTTTTATTCCTTTCCTCACTGGTAGGGGCAAGACTCTATAAGAACATCAACACACTTTTATTTACTTACAAATCTGAATCAAAAAGTAATGACTCTATATGAATGCCCCTGCCAGTGTAGCAGCAAGGCAATATGACAATGAAGAATAAGTCATATGAACATGAAGAACGATGGATGTTGCATGGCAATATATCTCGGAAAGGCTATGGAAATGCCTTGATAGGTAGGTATGGTGGTTGTTTTGAGAAAGATATAAGGAGGTTTATGTATGACATAGCGTATCATGCCAAGGATTTGTATGCACCGGCGAAGTTTGCCCCAACTCCCACGAGAAGGGCAATGCACGGTACCGAAGAGGCTAGCAAAATATGGGAAGGTGGAAGTGCCAACAATCGAATACTCGCATTAGTACGAAGAACTCATGCACTTATTATCGGTAACTCTCTATCTAGTCAGGAGATTCACAACGAGACAAGTACCCCGAGGAGGAGTGTATGGGGGTTTAGTTATCCTTGCGCATCCTCGACCCATGGTACGTGGGGGTACTCTATATATTCCAACCCCGCAGAGATTAGTGATCCTTTTAGTAGCTAGAGTTCTCAACTAAATTTTTTATTTTGCGAAAAGAAGGCACGGTTAGCCAAGATGCGAAACCTATCACTAATGGGCGCAAGCTCAATAGCATAAACATTCATCATTACTCAATCAATACCTCAAAACTATTGCAAGATATCCTAAGCTAGACCTAGTGATCTAGATTACCTATACACCACATATAAAACATACCATGAGACATATAAACCATTGCAATAGAAATAACTCTCTAAACATATATAAGTGAAGCACGAGAGTTCTATACTTTCTACAAAAGAAATTAAATGCGCTCAAACAAGATCTAAGTGAAGAACAAGAGCTAGCAAAACAGGCAGTAGATAAATTTAACCCTCAACAGATATAAGTGAAGCTCTAGAGTGTTCTATGATAAAGTGGAGCGTGTATCTCTCCCAATCAAGCATGGTAGGGTCCGACATTGTCATGAACAGCAAGAAAGGCTAAAGAAAACTAAAAAAGAAATAAAGAGAAAGACGCTCCAAGCATAGCACATAACGCATGAAGTGATAAAAATATAGTGGAACGAAAGACGAACTGATAATTGTTGATGGAGAAGGGGATGCACGGGGGCATCCCCAAGCTTAGACGCTTGAGTCTTCTTGAATATTTCTTGGGGATGCATGGGGGCATCCCCAAGCTTGAGCGTTTGACACTCCTGAATCTTCTTTTATCATCTTCCCTCGCACACTTGAAAACTCCCTTCATACATAACTCATCATAATCTGATTAGCGAGGTTAGTACCCATAATAAAATAATTTTCCTCTACTGTAAATAAGGATATTATTGAAGAGCTATTGTTTCTCAAGATTTCAAAAAGTTTTTGCAAAGAAAAAGCAAGCTTAAGGTTTGCAAAACGAAGAAAAGGCAAAACAGGACAGAATCTGTGAAAAACAGACCAGCAGGTAGTAAAGAATTTTTTAGGGATACTTCTGCAAATCAAATCAAAAAAATCAGAACATACGAAAGTTCCGTGATTGTATAGAGCATGCTGTGTAAAAAAGTCAGCTCAAAAATATGAACTGGCATTTTTCTATGATTTTTCCCGTCACGAGGACAGAATCTGTTTTCTGGACAGCATGTCACAACTTTCACTTCCCTTGTCATATGAGGCTATAAATGGCACAAAGCTTGAAAAGTAAAGGTACAATGATGTTGCTACAGTAGTAAAAATCATCAAGACCACTAAAAATAGAAGAAAAACAAAAAGGAAAACCTAAATTCGTTGCGGGCTGCCTCCCGAAAGCGCTTATTTAAAGCCATTAGCTAGGCATGAGTTTAACGATGCTCACAAAGGAATAAAAAGTTGAAGCACAAAAGAGAGCATCAAAGGAGCAAATATAAATCACATTTAAGTCTAACATGCTTCCTATGCATGGGCATCTTGTAAGAAAATAAATAATTGAAGCACAAAGTATCAAGCATAGGAAGGTAAAACAAGAGCACCTTCAAGATTTTCAGCATGGAGAGAGGTGTTTTCCTAACATGAAAATTTCTACAACCAAATTTTCCTCTCCCATAATAATTTTCAGTAGCATCATGAACAAACTCAATAATATAACCATCACATATATCATGGTTGTCATGATCTACTAGCACATAATCATATAAAATTTCTAAGCATAACTCCTCATCATTAAGGATATTCATAGTAGGAAAAAATAGAGGGTTATCATAAGACTTATCAAAATAGCAAGGGTTATCATAAATAACAGTAGAAAAATCATCCTTGCAAGTCTCATTCATAGGGGCATCATGCCAAAAAGCATCAATTTCATCAAAAAGGGATATTTCAAAAGATTCAATAGGATCATAGCAATCAATATATCATTCATCCTCCTTCGTTGAGCATGGAGGGCAATCATATAAAGTAAGAGTCAAAGAGTTACTCTCATTAGTTGGTAGAGATGGGTAGCTACTCCATTCTTCCTCCTTTTGTTCGTCACTCTCCTCCTCTTTTTCATGCAAGGAGCATTCAATTTCATCAACTTCTTCTTCCGTAGAGTCCTGCAAAGCATTAGTCTCTTCCTCTTGTGGAGAGAACCTTTTGAGATAGTCAGTAATATAATAATTATCATTAAAATCCTCAAAGAAATAATTAAGTATTTCAAGACTCTCGGATTTGTAAGTGGCATCATCAATATTTTTAAGAAAAGAGGTAATTTCATAGGCACCCTTTAAAAACAACAAATTCTTCTATTTGTTCTGCATCATAAAAAATCATAATTTCCCTTAGCATAAGAATCTAAGGTTTCGTCATCATTGTACTCACATTGTAAAGCAAGGTGTTTGTGCCTCATAAAGCAACAAGATTCATCCCTGCAGAAAGATATATCATATATTGAGCACAAGTTTCTAGCATAGTCATACAATTCATGTATTAGTCCCCATGAGTGTATCCCTTTTTGAGACAAGCGGTATTCCTTGTAATATTTTTGTTGATCCTCAGTGAATCCGCCTTGCCAATAAGATCTAGTCTCAAAGAAAGTAGCCATTAGTAGCAAACAGAGTAATAAGCAAAAGTGTACTTATCAAGTGAACTTATAAGTAGAGCTATGGTCCCCCGCAACAGCGCCAGAAAACAGCCTTGATAACCCACAAGTGTAGGGGATCGCAACAGTCTTCGCGGGTAAGAATAACCCTAATTTATTAATTCGACACAAGGGGAGCCAAAGAATACTTATAAGCCTTAGCAGTTGAGTTGTCAATTCAACCACACCTGAAAAGCACTAGACAATATATTTACTAGCAACGGTGTGTTGACGGGTGTAGTCTTAGAGACTTCCCCAATCACCAACACCACAAAGTAGTAACAAAGTATTAGCAGCAGTGATGAGAGCAATAGTAACAACGAAGGCAATAAAGATGAAAGATGGACCGGGGTTCAAGGTTTCACTAGTGGTAACTCTCCAAGCAAAAAGACAGGTGTTGGGTGAACGAATTACAGTTGGGGAATTGGAAAAATTGCACAAACTCTAGCCAAAAACTAGAGCAATCCTAGTCTAGAACCAAACGTAGGCATGTGTTCCGTATGTAGTTGTACATGCTTGCAATAAGAACTTGCACAACATCTATTTTCCTACCTTCCCACTACGAACGGGGCCAAAGGGAACTTACGGAGATTAAGGTGCTCCTGTCAAAGAGCACCGGAACAAAGCATTAGCACTCTATGAACACATGTGATCCTCAAATTATAGCCCATCCCCTTTGGTGTCCCAAGCTGTAACCATTGGGATCGCCGGTTCCGGACTACAATAGGTGCATACAACCGTATATAAGATCTAGAACGACAATTATAATCATGCAACCATAACGTGCTCAGATCTGAAATCATGCTACTCGTGCACTAGTAGCAAGAATTAAGAACAACAAAATTGCAGCAACAATAATTCATAAACCTCTTAGGACTGAACAAGGTAACAATTCATCGGATCCCAACAAACACAACACCAATTACATCATATGGATCTCAATCATGTGGGGCAGCTCATGAGAACTTTGTATTTGAAGATCAAGGGGGAGAAGATACCAACAAGCTACTGCCAAGAACCCGTAGTCCAAGGAGGAACTACTCACGATCCATCATGGGGTGAAGAAGAGTTGATGAAGATGGCCCCAGGGGCCAAGGCCCTCTCCGGCAGGGTGCCGGAGCAGGATCTTGGTGACCCCCGAAGCTAGGTTTCGATGGCGGCGGAGATCGGGAGCGCTTCTGGAGAAAAGGGTTGGATATCTCGGGTTTTTGCGTCACGGGAGATTTTATTGGCAAAGGGGGAGTCCGAGGCGGTGCCCAGGTCGCCCAGGCGGCCACCCCGCGCGGGTGGGCCCTGGCCGCGCCGGGAGGGCGCCTGGGAGCCTGGGGCCACCTCCTGGCTCCGTCCTCCAGCTGGAGGACTCTTCTGGTGTAGATATTTTTTGGTAATTTTTTGGGAATTTTCTGAGCAACTTCATTTTTGGACTTTTTTCTGCATTGCAAAGACAAAACAGACAGAAACTGGCACTAGGCTCTATATTAGTAGGTTAGTCCAATAAATTATTCAAAAGCATGGCAAAAAGATGTAGCAATGACACAGAAAGGGCATGGAACGAGCAAAAATTATAGATACGTTTGAGACGTATCGAGGTGCCTCAGATGACCCCGAGAATATTGGAAAAGATCTGGCACTCATAATGAAAAGATTCAACCGCTTCCAGAGAAGGAATTCCTCTTCACCCAAGAAAAACTACTCCTCCAGACATTCGAGCAATTCATCACAGCATCCATCATCATCCAGAAACTCTTCAGCGAAAGATAACATCTGGTAAATATGCAAGAAGCCAGGTCACTTCATTGCTGATTGTCCTCTCACGGAAATTGAACATAGATCCAAGCATTCTCATAGCAACTCTGCAAACAAGTCATACAGATCGAGCAAAAACTATGAGTCGAAGAGATATGATTCAAAATCCAGAAAAGAAAAGAAAGATGGTTCTGATGATGACAAGAAGAAGAAGTATCACAAACATCGAGAGAGTTCTTCCTCGAAGTCACATTCCTCTCGACGCAAGAATTCTCACCGTTCCAAGGCCTATCTGGGTAAAGAGATGAACTCTGAAGATGAAGCCTCTGGTTCCAAAGCTGAATCAAACTCAAGATCTGGTTCTCGTTCTGGTTCTGAATCTGATGGTGTTGCTGGTCTAGCTTTTGCTTCGAACAAGAGTTCAAGTTCATTCTTCACCAACCAAAGCAGTGAAGATGAGTCTCCAGCTTACTGTTTCATGGCCAAGGATAAGGTATCCTCTTCTAAGAATTCCTACGATACTTCTGATGGATCTGCTTATGAAAGTCACTCTAGGATAAGTTATGCCAAACTTGCTAAGATTGCTTCTATCCAACAAGATGAACTAGATTCTCTAAGTGAAACTATTAAAAAATCTGAGACTTTGTTGATCGATGAGATTGAGAAAGGTCAAACTTTAACGAATGAGCATGCAGCTCTGAAGGAAAAGTATGATGAACTTTCCTCTCGGCATGATCTTCTCTCGGTGGACTACGAGAAGATAACCTATGAATTTCTTCAAAGGAAAATGGCTCTCGAGAAACTGAGAGAGGCTCATGAAGAGTTGGAGAATTTCAATCTCACTCTCATTGCTCAACAGGGCTCAGAAGCTAAAAATGAATCTACTTCACCTTGCTTGACTTGTTTGGAACGAAGTAAAATTAAATCTATTTCTGAGAAATCGAAAGGAAAAGAACCTATTGTCATTGATGATGCTAACCCCTCGAATGAGGAAACTGTTACCGAGGAACTCCTCAGGTTGAAAGATCTACTTGATACAGGCATGTTCAAAAGTGTTCAGGGACACCAGTACCTATGTGATATCCTAAAGAAGGCTATTCTTCATAGGAATCCTCGAAAGGAAGGTGTTGGTTTCGAAATGAAACTCAACCCTGTTGGCACATACTGGGAGCCCGAGAAGTATCCTAAAACTGTCTGGTTTCTGGCGAAATAAAAGCCCATTGATATTGCTAACTTTTCAGGTTTTAACTGCAAAATTGATAAGGCTATCGTTGATGAATCACTTGATTCTGACTACAAGCTTATCAAATATCAGGAAGGAAAGGTGTCTGCTGAATTCGTTGGTACTCCTCTGAAGAATGGTTTCTATAAGCGACAGATTTGGGTTCGCAAATCTCTCATAGAAAAACTGCCCCCTAACCATTCTATGCGGGGAAAATCTTCGGTACCACCAAAACACTACTATTCTCTCGAGGATAGAAATGAACCCTTGGTGCCTGCTTCGAATGTTCCCTAGAAGGAATACTATCGAGTAGATAGAAATGTTTATCGTCGTCGTGACAATAACGACAAAATTGCTTTTACCTACCAGTACTCTAACCCCTCTCCGAGGAATTATGTTTATGGTCTGCTTGATGGTCCCCCTCGCCAATATGATCTTGTTCTCTATAATACCGTTGCTTCATCTAGCACTTCCATACCTTCTTAGTCACCTGCTCGTTTGTGGGTGGTTAAGAAGAACTAATTCTTCTGCAGGGCTATGTCTCCGGTGGATCCGAATGGGTCACGGATAGTGGTTGTACAAATCATATGACCGGAGACAAAGATTTGTTCACCGAAGACAAACTTACTGAATCTTCTCAGAGATATATTACCTTCGGTGACAACAACAAAGGAAAAGTACTTGGTTTGGGTAAGGTTACAATATCGAAGGATAAGCATATTGTCAAAGTTATGCTTGTTCAATCTCTTGGATATAATCTTATGTCTATTTCAAAACTGTGTGATATGGGTATGCTTGTACTGTTCTCTGCTTCTCGTTGTGTTGTCTTTTCACAGGATGATTATTCCTTCGTGTTCGAAGGATATCGCAAAGGTGATCTTTATATTGTGGATTTCTCTTTGGGACCTGCAGTGTCCACATGCTTAATGGCTAAAGCCACATCTGGTTGGTTATGGCATCGAAGACTTGGTCATGCAGGGATGAAAAATCTTCAAACTCTTATCTCGAAGAAGAATATCGTTGGTATTGATAATGTGAAATTTGATAAAGACCGTCTATGCAGTGCCTGTGAAGCAGGAAAGATTTCAAGAAACATCACTCAGCAAAGACCATCATGACTACTACTCGTCCTCTTGAATTACTTCATATGGATTTATTCGGTCCTCAAAATTATGCTAGTCTCGGAGGTAACAAGTATGGTCTGGTTATTGTTGATGATTTCTCTTGATATACTTGGGTTTTATTTCTAGATGACAAGCAAGGTTGTTGAAATTTTCAAAACTTTCGCAAAGAGGGCGCAGACTAAGTATGAATTATCTCTCAAGCATATCAGAAGTGATAATGGTACAGAATTCAAAACACACATATCGAAGAATTTCTTGATGAATATGGCTTTACTCGTGAATTCTCGGCTTCTTATACACCGCAACAAAATGGTGTGGTCGAGAGAAAGAACCAAACTCTTATTGAAATGGCCAGAACAATGCTTGCTGAATACAAGACTCCTATCAGGTTCTGGGCCGAAGCAATTAACACTGCATGTCATATCATCAACAAGGTTTATCTGAACAAATTTCTGAAGAAAACTTCACATGAGCTTATTACTGGTAAAAAGCCAAATGTTTCATATCTCAGGGTTGTTGGTGCTCCATGTTATATCAGAGATATGAATCACAGCTCCCAGTTTGCCCCAAAGGCACACGAATGTTTTCTCCTAGGTTATGGTTCAAATTCTAACACTTACAGAGTATAAAACTCTCATCTTGGCAAAGTTGTAGAAACTATAAATGCTCGATTTGATGAAACTAACGGCTCTCAAAAAGAGCAATTACATCTTAACCTAGATGAACCACCTTTGGATGAAGTTATCAGGTACATGGCTATTGGAGATATCCGTCCTGTCGAAGGAAATGCACATCAAGTCAACAAGGATGATGATGGTCCAATGTTCCCACACATAGCCCGGGGCGCTGGAGATCAACATCCTGAAGTTAATGATGTACAAGTCGAAGGAGAACGCATAAACGAAGAAAATGCTCAACTCGAAGGACAAGCTGAACCCGAAGGAAATGATCCCGAAGGACAAGCTGATCCTGACGACCAAGCTGATCCCGAAGAACAACCGGATCCTCAAGCTGTAGAAGGAGCTTTATCTCGTGTTCGAAGGAGAGTGGACGTCGACTCAATACTCGAAGAGATTCGACTACCAGGTCGTCCTACCACTTCTGTGGAAATTTCTCGTTTGTATCCATGCTAGAACCGTCGAAATTCGATGAAGCCATGAAGGACTCAGACTAGATGACTGCAATGCTCGAAGAACTTAATCAGTTCGAGAGAAATAAAGTATGGTCCCTTGTCGATAGACCTAATCCCAAGAAGCAAAATATCATTGGTACAAAGTGGGTATTTCGTAGCAAGCAAGATGAAGATGGTATTGTGGTAAGGAATAAAGCTCGACTGGTTGCACAAGGTTACACCCAAATCGAGGGTATTGATTTTGGTGAGACTTATGCTCCAAATGCTCGACTTGAATTCATTCGTGTCATGCTTGCTTTTGCAAATTACAATGGTATTTTGCTATATCAAATGGATGTCAAAAGTGCATTTCTTAACGGTGAAATCGAAGAAGAAGTATATGTTATGCAGCCACCAGGTTTTCAAGACCCGAAGAATCCTGATGAGTTGTACAGGTTGCACAAGGCCCTATATGGGTTAAAGCAAGCACCTCGTGCTTGGTATGAAACACTGAAGGATTTCCTTCTGAAGAAGGTCTTCAACCAGGAACAACTGACCCAACTCTTTTTACTCGTGCATACAAAAATGATCTTTTTGTGTGTCAAATTTATGTCGATGATATTATTTTTGGCTGTGCTAACCCTGATATCAGCGAAGAATTTGCTCGAATGATGTTGAAGAAATATGAAATTTCTATGATGGGTGAATTTAAGTTCTTTCTCGGACTTCAAATCCGTCAACAGGAGAATGGGACTTTTATCTCTCAAGAGAAGTATCTCAAAGATTGCCTCAAGAAGTTTGATCTTGTCAATTGCAAAACCATCAAGACTCCAATGCCTACGAATGTTCACCTATATGCAGATGAGAAGGGCAAACCTTTCGATCAGAAGAAATATCGCTCGATGATCGGTTCGCTTCTTTACCTATGTGCATCTAGACCTAACATTATGCTATCAGTTTTTATGTGTGCTCATTTTCAGGCAAACCCGAAAGAATCACATCATATTGTTGTCAAGCGACTTCTTCGATATCTGGCTCATACACCTACTTTGGGACTTTGGTATCCCAAAGGTTCCCAGTTTGATCTCGTTGGATATTCTGATTCTGACTGGGCTGGTGATCGAGTCGACAGGAAATCTATCTTAGGCACATGTCATTTTCTCGGTAGATCTCTTGTCTGTTGGGCTTCGAAGAAACAGAATTGTGTATCTAATTCTACTGCTGAAGCCGAGTATATTGCTGTCGGTTCATGCTGCACTCAAATTCTGTGGCTCAAGCAAACACTGAAAGATTATGGTAATCTCGTGAAGAAAAATACTTTGCTATGTGATAACGAGAGTGCTATCAAATTTCCCATAATCCCGTACAACACTCTCGAACGAAGCATATTGATATTCGTCATCATTTTCTTCGAGATCACGTTCAGCGAGAAGATATTGTTATCAGCCATGTCCGCACCGAAGATCAATTGGATGATATCTTTGCGAAGCCCCTGGATGAGAAAAGGTTCTGCGCACTAAGGAAAATGTCTGATATCGCCAGAAACTTTAGAGAGCCCAAGCGTGCACGAGGCCGAACAAAAATCGCCAACAATTCTGAAGGCCTGTCTGAGGACTTGATCATAGAGAAGAATCTGAGAACGCCTAAAGGTTCAGTTGAAGATGCTCGAACGAGAGAAAACTGGATGCAAGAAATTCGAAGGCTTCAAGTGCTTCGATGGTATGAATACAAGGAAATTATCCCTCGATGGGAGAGGTTGTTCGCTCTGAAGAACCCATGGTCTGATGTCAAGTCGTTGAGGCCCAAGTGGACGAAAGCAAATAGACCTCGTCCTCCACCCAATGCTCACCCATCCACTCTCAAAACTCCTGATGATTTTAAAGAGTTGGTTGATGCTCGAGCTGAACGAGCGGAAAAACGTAAGGAAGCCAAGGCCGGGAAGGCTGTTGCTGCTGCTACTGAGGGCAACGAAGGAGTTGCCGAGGATGTTGCTCCAAGCACCCAAGTCAAAGGCTGGCAAGAGATCAGCCAAGCGACAGAAAAAGGTCGTAGTTGTTTCCCCACGAGAAGCAACTTCTGACGATGAAGAAGTCATCAATGAGCATCAAGACCCTGGCACTGAGGCTGATGTTGAGGATATTCCTCTGAAAAAGAAGCCGAGCAATAAGGGCATCAGGATCCAGGAGCTAGCTGCTGAGGCTCCTCGAGCATCAATTGACATGACTAATTTAGCCACAGATCCACCGATTTCCACTGATCCTCCTCGTCAACAAAAACCCTCGGCCAGGTCCAAGGGAAAGTAAGCAAAAGTGGCCGAAGATGATGAAACCCTGATCCAGCGAAAGGAAAGGTTGGCCAAGCAACAGGAACTTGAGGCACAAGACTTGATAAATTCCAAACTTCACAACTTTCATAGTCAGCCCGAGAATAAGAAAGCTATGGTTGCCCAGCAATTGGGAATATTGCATCTGGTGTCTGATAAGTACAAGCGCCAGCTTGAGAAAAATCCCGCACCGAAGGAAAAGGTCGTGGCCCATAGTGCCACCGAGAAAATGGTGACTCCCACAGTCACGAAGGAAAAGGATGCATCCGCTAGTGCTGCAAAGAAAAATTCTGAGGCTACTGGAGCCTCGAAGGAGAAAGCTGCGGCCCCAAGTGTCGTAACAAAACCGGTTGCTGCTGCCAGGGCCACCAAGGAGGCCGAAAGGAAAGGCAAGGAGGCTAGGCAGAAGTCTCAGGCTATTCCAGTCCCTCGAGCTGCCCCTGCTCCTGCTCCTGCTGCACCAGTTGTGTCCGGCCCTCGTGCCGATGAAGAAAGCTCCAACGAAGGAGATTCCACCATCAATGATGCATGGGATGCAGTTCAGATTTCAAACGTTCTTTGGTGTATGGCCACCACTCCCAGCAAAGTACCTCCCGAGGATGATGTTCCCGCTGAGATCCAAGACCGAGTTGCTTGCTACATGCTTCAATGGGATGGTTATCTCACCCAGGATCGCAAGGACCGCGAGCAAGAAATATTCTATACTCAACAGCTTCGAGAAGAAGCTGAGGACCTTGTGTCTCGACAGTTTTTCAAGTCCAAGCTCACTATACTTGCCGCTTCAAGGAGAGCCCAGAAAGAAAATATCACTGCTGTCAACGACAAGGTTCGACAGATTGTGACAGATATGTGCCAAGAGCACAATGCTGCCCTCACCAAGAGACAATCTCGAAAGAGAAAGTCTTCTGCCCCAACCTCTGTGCGTGGGACGCCAGAAACCGAGAAAATATCAAAGAAGAAGAAGTCCGCCGAAGTCGATGTTGCGCCAGCTCGACAAGAAACTGCACTTGCCCCAGCCAAACAACCCACTCCACCCCGATCAAAAATGCCACCACCTCGCCAAGCCACTCCTCCACCTCGCCAACAAACTCCACCACCTCGTCAACCCACTCCACCAAAAGCTTCGTCACCACCACTAGCCCCTTCATCACCTCGACAAGTCATTCCCTCTTCCACCCCAGCTGCCGAGCCCCAGGCTCAAGTTGAGACCGAGCAAAATGCTCCGGTCGAGCAAGAACCACATGCCCCAGTTCCATCAGTGCAGAAGGATTACTCCTCTTCCCAAACATTGCACGAAGGAGAAGATGCACAGGTGGATGTGACCACGGTTTTATCTCTCCAAGAGGCACCGCTTGCACCAGAAGAGGCTGCTGCCGAAGAAGAAAGTTCCTCTGACTCAAGTTCTGATGATAGCTCCTCATCTTCCTCAAATTCTTCGAACGAAGAAATGATAGATGCTGTCGAGCAACTTGATGAATATCTCGAGGCCATGGAGACTGAAGAGGCCGAGAATAATGCAAATGCCGAAGAAGGAGATGTCGTCGATGATTCCATACAATGCAGATGAAGTGTTTCCCGTCGATGAGCTTCTCCACTCTACTCATCCGAGAGAAATACTGCCTTTGTTCCGCCCCGATGTCCCTCGAGGAGGTCCTATCTTCAAGAGGCGTGAACACAAACCATTTTTCTTCTGGCCCAATCCCTACGAGAACCCAAGGAATGCATATTCTCTTCGGTTTGGACCCAGGAGCAAGCCATCTATTACACTCGACTGCTTTACAACAAGGCCAAAGTTTTTCAACATCAATATCTTGATATGCCTTCGGTGTACGCCACATCATGTTTCCAGAATGTTGCCGAAACAATTGATGGTCTTCATGCTCACCGGATGTTTGCTCTCGATTCTGGATATAATCCTGAGCTCATCAAGCAGTTCTATGCCACACTCTATGTCACTGGTGATCCCGAGGACTCGAAGACTTGGAAGTTTGATTTCATGATTCAAGGCAATGTGTTTCACATGACTGTCGATGAATTTCTCGCAGTGCTCAACTTGCCTCACTTCGAAGGATTACCACACAAACTGCATGATCTTCCTTCTCCAACTCCAGCTGAATTTTCTACGCTGATGAATCCGGATGTTGTGGGAGCTCACTACCCCACTGAGCCCATGCCCAAGCACTTAGCCTTCGAAGCCAAATCATGGTTTTATATTCTGTCGAAGACTTTGATGCCAATGCTTGATGTGCACGACGATTTTCCCATCCCCAATGATGTGCAACTTGCTCTGATGAAGTTAGTCCATGGTCATCCCTTCGATTTTGAAGACTACTTAATTCGTACGATGGTTTCCTGTGCTGATGATCACAATTCTCACAAGCCATATGCACCCTGGCTGATGGCCATCTGCAATTACTCTCGGGACATGCCATTCGTGTCAATTTACCCGAAAATCTTTACTCCACCAGTGAGGGAAGTGTTGCAGATTATTGCTCAACCCAACGATCAATTTCCTGAGCACACTGGCATCTGAGCATATATGACTGAATGTAACATTCGCTCGAAGTTCATCAAGCCAGTGCATCAAATGGAAGTATCTCTTCGGTCTCAGTAAATGCTTCAGCATCACATCGACCAAGATTTCCTACAGAAACAGAAAATGATGGATGAAATAAACCATCTGCGCAACATCATGATGAACAACAATCAGCTTCTACGTGAATGTCTTAGCCGGGAATGGATAGGACTGAGGAAATTCAATTCCCTCGGTCAGCTGCAACGTTGTGGATTCGAATAATTTCCTCCTCATATGCAGAGGCAATGGACAAACGATGATCGTGTCGATCGACCAGATTCAACAATTCCATTGCTGCCGAAAAACAGGCATGTACTCAGTGTCGATGATTACTACCACATTACTTTGAACACCATTTCCTCCGACTCCGACCAAGATGAAGCACCTCGAAGGCAACCGAGAGTTTACTCTCCACTTCCTCTAAGCCCCAAGACCCCTTCGTAATCCCTGTTGGAATCTTCTGGAGATCATCATTCATTCAGAATGAAGATTACTCCTCGAGGAAGTCGCCCCATTCGACGTCCTTCTACGATCGCAGAATCTTCTCGACGTCGCCGGCACCGCTCAAGCGAGTAGGGATTTCTTTTGACCCTATTCTCTCGACATTTTGTACATTGTGACAAAAAAGGGGAGATGTAGTGGCATCGAAGAAATTAGTTTGCTATCGGGGTTAAGGGCTTTGCTTTTCGTTCATTGAACATTTTAAACTTCGAGTTTCCGAATGGTTTCAACAAACATTCGATTCATATTCGATCTGGTTGTAACTAACTCTAAGTATGTCTGTGAAATTCTATTCTATCGTAAGATATCTATCTACTGCTTGCGATACTTAACCTTTTGCAGGAAGTTATCTTTCATATAAGTTCACAGGTTATTCGAGGAGATTGCATATTTTTCATTGAATATTATCTGGACTGCAATCTTGCTTGCTAAGATTATGATGTTTTTCCCTCGACTCAATACTTGTCAAATGTGCACTTCACTGGAAATTTATATCTTCCGTGCACACATCAAGGGGGAGTATTTCATCGATCTTAGCACTGGTTTATCATCTAAAACTCAAAACTTTCAAATTATTTATCGATGCTTGTTTTGTCTACAATCGTCCAAAAAGGGGGAGATTGTAAGATCAAGTTTTTTCCACGAAGGTTTTGGAGATTGTTGGACAAAGCAGTAGTGGAACTAATATTGATTTTGAGTAGAAACAGATACTTAGGTTCCGAAAGAATGGAGTCTGCAAGCAGAAGGTCGAAGGACAATTCACTGCAGCGAAGCTGGAGTCAACTACCGAAACCTTTGAAGGAAGACGATCCCCCAAAAATGTCGTCGAGAAAGAAGATGCTCTCGAGTAAAAACGCAACGAGGAGAAAGTTTAAGCTGGTCGAAGACTTAGTCTTTTTACTAGTTTCTCTTTATTTTCTTGAGGCATAGGAAAAACCGTACTATCAAGAGGGGTTTGCTAGTTGAGATCTTTGTCAAAGTGAATTTGCTCTGCTCAACCTAAACCCACATAAAGCCTACCGAGAGAAATCTTATTGAATCGAGTGAATAGCTCGAAGGCAAAGTCATCGCACTTCGTGCCTTCGAGAGAGAACTCGTTCGGTAAGTGAGATTACTTGCTCTGCAAGTAAAGTTGCGTAGTGATTGAAATCCGACCGTTGTGGACACGCGTCAAGCGGTTGCATCGGATCACTTCAGACATTTTGCCCATCGGGATCACCACCTATGTAACACCCTCACTGTCAGTGAACAGTAATCAGGGTTACTGTTCATCACTACTGTTCAAAACTTTTGTTTGATCAACTTGGAACAGTTCAAATTCAAATTCCACTTTGATGTTCTTGAATGCATTGTGATCATGGACCTTGATCATGCCTTGTTCATCTTTGATTCCAAACATACTCAAATTGCCTTTTGATGAATATTAAGAATATGGTGACAATAAAATCTTTTACAAAAATCTTGGAACCACTTTTCTAAAATCCCAAATAATCATTGGACCATACCAATGTGGTCATGGGTATTTATTGTGCCATCAAATAAATCAAACAATTATAAACAGTAGCCAAAAACTTCATATAAACCATTTAATATTTAAATAAAATATTAAATGACTTTTGTTGCTACCCAAACTTTTTGTGGTACTCTAGGAATATGCTCTACTAATTATGGAACCAAAATGGCATTATATAAAAATGCCTAAGCCATATAATAATTGCTAAAAGAAATAAACAGAAAAGAATAAAAAGAAATAAAAAGAGATAAAGCAAAGAGGCCCATATCTCTGGTGCAGCAAGTGCACAGTTCCCCCAGCCCAGCCCATCAGGCCCACCCGGACTCCCCCTCCATCCTCCCCTTTTCATGGTGTGCGTGGCACCATCCCCCCGGTGTTCGACGCCGGCGACCGCCCGATTGCTGCCACCGCGCTGCTACAGGACCCGCCTCGCCGTGATGTACTCCCCCTTCGACGCCCTGGCGAAACCCTAGCCCATTTCCCCCCTCTCCTCGCGCCGCTCTCGTCGGGGAAAGTTCTCCCGAGCCATCGCCGGCCGCCGTCGTGCCCACGCGCGGCCACTGTGCCCCCCGGACCGAGCCACCGTGTCCAATCAAAGCGCAGCCTTCGTCTTCGTCAGCTCGCGGAAGGAATCGAGCCCGGCACCACCACAACTAGCGCACGGTCGCCGTTTCCCCTCTGCATCGCCGCCGTCTTCGTTGTCAATTCCGGCGACTACAAACCTTCCCCGAGCCCGCTGCCCTCCTCTACGTGTTCCTGGTGAGCAGGGCCACCTTCTCCACCTCTCCGTTGCGCTCCCCGTACCCCGTATCCCTCGTCGCCATTAGAGCCGTAGCTCGAGGCCGTCGGCGAGCTCGCCCCCGTGGCCTGGGGCACGCATTTAACATGCCGCTCGTGCCGTTGCACTCCACGCACACGCACGTACCATTTGCAACAAGGAGCGCTCGACGAAACGGACGGGAGCTTCGTCTCCTTCTTCGCATCCTTCGGGCCGCCGCCTTCCTAGACGCCGGCACCGATTCCGGCAGCCCCCGGGTCCGTCTCCACCACGAATCGACGCGGCCGGATTTGCTCGTTCGAATAAGCCCTGACGCGCTCCCCCCCCCCCGTGCCCTGCGGCGAACTCACGGCCAACCTCGCCGGAGTTCAGCCGCCGGCGTGCCCCCCCCCCCCCCCGTGCCACTGCCTGATGGGCCCCGCTGTCAGGGGCTTAATTAAGCACTGACGTGTCACTGACAACGGGCCCCACCCCCCTCTAATCCCTCTGTTAAAATTAAAACTGGAGATAACCCCCCCCCCCTTGAGTATGAAAAATGGGCCCATGCCCTTAAACTAATTTTAGTTGGTTAACTAAGCTTTTGTTAGTATGACACCTGGGCCCCACTGCCTTTTTATTAATAAAATTGATTTTTGATAATTGTTGAGGGTATGACATGTGGGTCCAGGGATATTTAAAATTAAATAAAATGTTTTATAAATAAACAGAGGCTGACATGTGGGTCCCACATGTCAGGCACTGTTTTGGATAATGTTCTGGATAATGTTGTTATTATAATAAAAGAAATTCAGAAAATCATTTAAATGATTTAAAACTTTGAAATTCAATAACTTTTAAACCGTAACTCAGATTCAAAAACTTTATACATGAAAATTGATCAGAAAAATATAATGAATACGAATACGCTATCCGTATGTCTACCCCACCCCCCTAATACACCGATCATCGACATTCCCCCCTCCGGGCTGTCTGTCGATAATTCCCGATGCCGGTAAAAACCTGCCGGATGAATTTATTCCGAACACGAAAGTTGTCCGGAATGGTTCAACTAACACGGATACACTCCCCTTATCTTTTTCGGGTGTCCACGACACCTCCGGCATGATACCTTCCCCCTCTGGTCACCCTGTCCGGTAATCACCCGGAGCCGGTAGTTCATCCCCGGATGAATTCCCGCTCCGAGCAACGTGCATTGCACTGCGTTAGAACATCGTTAACGTTTCATCTGTCATGTCAGGCATATGTTTGTATATTATTGCTGTCTATTTACTGTTTCCTCCCCCCCTTAATCTCCGGTAGACCCCGCTGCTACCGCCGACTACACCGCCGCCGGGTACGACTACTTCGTCGACGACCCTGCCCCTACCCGCGAGCTTCCAGGCAGCAGAGCCATTCTCTTCCCCAGATATCGCCTATCTTTCCGTACATTTCTTGCACTAGGCATTGTTACTGCTGCTGCTACGATTACAATCCTATTCAATTGCATAGCCTGATTTTGTCGCCCTTGCTGTACCTTCTTTTGTCCTATGCTGCCTGATATAATTATGCATATATTCAGCAGTGAGCCCTGCGCATTGTTAGCTAGGACTAGATAGCGGGACGTGATCACTCAGGGGAGTGAACACGGATACAATATATAACTGGTGTAGGTACGGAACAATGCAGACACCGCCAAAGGCCCCTATCTAGGTTATGCCTAGTCACCTCAAGTGTGAGCTATCCAAGAGTAATCCTTGTACTCCACTCGAGGCTGACTTTGTCTTACCGCCATAGGGTCCTGGACAGCGGCTGTCCTTAAAGGTAAGAAGTCGGGCGACCCAACGGTGCCCGCGAGCGGTATATCGTCAGGAACGACAGGGAGGGTACGACCGACGTTACTGGCGTGCTTGGCCCCTGCTCGTATCTCGCGAGAGTTACCAAACCACGAAAGTCGAGCTCTACCAAGAGCACACGCGAGACAAGGTAAGGAGACGGTTCACCTTGTTGGTAACCGCAGTGACTTGGTGGGACGAAAGGGCAGGCACCGACGTTACTGGTGGTCCTGACTGCTGTCGTTGACCGCGGGTCGGTTAAGTCGAGGCAACGATAACGGTTGTCACGCAGGTTAATTAAAATGCTAAATGGTTCGGCGGATGACTTGAGAGGCCCGTTGGTCTGTACGCACTACCTTCACGTGGGATAAGGAGTTTTGGGCTCCCATGCGTCGTAGTTTTCCCGAAAGCTCTTCAGACGTCGGCAGTACCGCGGCCTACGCCGGGAAGTGGTGTCTTCTTCGTCCGGACGGTGTGTTTTTGGATTTTCTTTCGCTTCACCGGCCAGCCACGCACCGTGCAGGAGCGTGCAAGGGTGAGGGTCCTAGACCCCTTGGCGCATAGGATATAGTCCGGCGGATGGCCTCTCTGATGAGCCTAGGATGAACTGCGTCGTGTCGGATAGCCTCGGTGGGGCGTTCCCTAACAAGGTTCACGCCACCCTGGAGATCCGAGCGTGCAGGCTGAACAGTAGTGCACCCCTGCAGGGAGTTTAATCTATTCGAATAGCCGTGTCCACGGTAACAGGACGCTTTATGCTAAAGCTGGATCTTACCACTAGAAACTATTACTATTAAACTGTATGGTTCCGGGTTTTCTTCCTCGCAGGGAAGTCGAGGAGGGGAACTCGGAGGCATTGTTATTATTAATCATTACAACTTATATTATACAATGTTGCAGCAACTTCTGCTTCATTGTTACTTTATTGCTTTATATGAACTGTTGGTTGTTTCTCTTCTCATGCTGCAAGACAACGTCGGAAGATGCTAGTCTTCGATAGGCCTAGCTTCTTACCCTTATTCTGATTTCTATCTTGCAGTCCACTATATATACAGCCTCCTTTTTCCGTTGATACAAATGCATAATGCTTAGTAGCGGACGTAAGACTCGCGGGTATACTAGATACTCACCTTTGCTTTATTCCCCTTTTATGTTTTGCCTGATCGGCCGCTACAGTCAACGTTGGAACCCAGGAGCAGGAGTACCCCGGAGGCGGATACTACTACGTCGAGACTCCCGCTGACCAGGACCGGGAGTAGTTTCGGAGGCTCCCAGGCAGGAGGCCTTGCCTTTTCGATTTGTAGCTCTGATGTTATTTGTGCTAGCCTTCTTAAGGCATAACTTGACTAACTATGTCTATACTCAGATATTATGGCTTGTATAACTTATATATTCGGGTCCGCGTGACCCCCCCCTTTATTGTAACATATTGGTTTATCCTTTTGTGTTTAGTGTTGTGCTGTGATATTCTCACCGTGGCAGACTAATCTCAGCCGTGTACCCTGCGTGTATGATTACTGTACACGGATTGATTTTGGTGGCGTCACAACCTATAAATACCCCGCACCTACCCGCCAGTTCGGGTTGACTGCTCCACTGAAGATTCTAAGACAGAAGCAATGTGAGCATCCCAAGAGAAAACTAGAGAGAAAATAAAAACCCAAGTATGAACTGAGCTGAGAAATTCACAGAGACTTATGTCGAGATTAGCTGATCTTTTTACCTTGGAGAACTGCAAGTCTCCTAGACAGTTAGGCGTCACCTATCAAGCAGTCGAAGAGAAATTTTCGCTGCTGAAGGAAGTTTGTAAAGGTCTCGGAGATGCCCTGAATCATCTACCACGAGTGAAAACTGGACAAGCTCGAGGAGTTTGTTGCAGTGGATAATAGGACTGAGAGAGTTTTGCTCCAGGTGTTCAATCACCAGTCCCTCCAACCAGACGTAGCACTTTGCAGAGTGTGAACTTGTTTACCAAACATTGTCGTGTCAGGCTCGTTTTCCTTCTTGTATTTACTTTCTGTATTTACTCATTGCCTGTTTGCCTTTGATGTTTTCCCTCGCTCCCAATCCTTTCGATCCATGCATGTCTTTCGATACTATAATTCCTTCGAGATGCCTTTAGTCCTTCGCAGTTTGCATGAAATCCTTCTAAGTTCCTTAGAATTTTTAGAAGTGATCATTCACCCCCTCCCCCTCTGATCATTCTTGAGCTTTCAATAGTAGATGCAGTTGGATTTCGGTCTACTTATTTTGGCGTACTGCCCACGCTTTTGAGCCTCTTCCTTTCTTTGTAGCATAGTTAGCATTGTGGTGCGTTTATAATCCAGTCAATTGCCCATCTGTAATTTTTTCACCTCGCATAGCAGTTTTATCGTCTTCTGGGAGAGAAACATCACTAGTGAACATCACGGGACACTGGTCTATATTCTCATCACTGTTTACACGCTCATTTACTTTTCTACTTTTACTTTCAGTTGCTATCATTATCATTATCCCTTGCGTTTGATCCATTGTAAATAATAAGACCAGAGAGATTGACAATCTCTCTGAACTTCGTTGGGAGCAAAGTTACTTGTGTTGTGTGCAGGTCCATGTCAGTTGCGCCGTTGACACCTACTTATCATTGTCGGAGTCCTACGGGAGACAAACCATATCCTCTACATAGGGAAAATTTGCTGCTATCCTACATCTCACCTTCCACTTGGGGTAACCAACGAAGGGCGAGAAACCATTATCATCATCTCGCACATCAGTGGGGCCCTCCCCTGGCGCCCCCTCGACCTATATTACCTCCTCGATGAAGAAACCCTGAAAAGAGATCCCGCGTCGCGATTTTCACCTCTTTTCCGCTGCCGATGCGATCCCGAGACCGGGATCGCCAGAAGACCTCGTCCCGGCACCCTGAGCACTTCCCGGATGTACCGTGAGTAGTCCCCCTTGTACCATAGGTCCATGATCAGTAGCTATGTGATGACTTCTCTCCAATCTTGTGCTTCAATTCTTAGACCTTGTGAGCTACCCTATATGATCAAGGCACTTATGTAATCTTTCTGCTGTTGTTATGATGTGTTTGCTCGGATCCAATGGATTATGAGATTATGTTCAGATTGTGATGAGTTATATATTTGGTTCTCTTTTTATATTTTGTTCTTGAGTAATTCTTGCATGTTCTCCGTTGATTTTTATTTCTTTGGCCAAGTAGTAGATAGTAACTCCAAGAGGGAGCGTTTATGCTTGATTGTGGGTTCATGCCCCCTGATGTCTGGTGCTGGAGATGCTGCTGCTTTACACTTAAATAATTTTGTTGAGTTATGTGATATTAAAAAGTATTAAGAAGTAGAAGGTGATGTTGTTAAGCTCAAGATTTTTCCTTTCTCTTTGAGGGAAGGAGCTAAAATCGGGTTTCAATCTTTGCCTAGGAATAGCATAGATTCTTGGGATAAGTACAAAGATGCTTTTATTGGGAAGTATTACCCACCTGCTAAAATTATCCAATTGAGGAGTAACATTATGAATTTTAAGCAATTGGACAATGAACACTTTGCCCAAGCTTGGGAACGTATGAAATCTCTGGTTAAGAAATTTCCTACACATGGTTTGACTACCTGGATGGTTATCCAGACTTTTTATGTAGGCTTGAACTTTACCTCGAGGAACCTGTTAGATTCGGCCTTGGGAGGAACCTTTATGTCAACTACACTTGGTGCTTCCACAAAGCTTCTCGATGAGATGATGACCAACTATTCCCAATGGCACGCCGAACGCGCTCCAACAGGTAGGAAGGTAAACTCTGTCGAGGAGATTACCTCCCTAAATGAAAAAGTTGACCTAATTATGTCTCTACTTACCAAGTCACCCTCTATTGATCCTCATGATGTTCCTTTAAATTCTTTGGTTCCTTAGGAACAAGTAGATGTGAACTTTATTGCTAGAAACAACTTCAACAATAATGCTTATAGGGGAAATTTTACTAGTAATCCTAAACAGTTTCCATCCAACTATGGGAACAACAACACCTACCCTAGCAAAAAAAAACCACTTCTGAACTAGAAAACATGCTTAGAGACTTTATCACTACCCAAAAAGCCTTCAACAAGAATGTACAAGAGAAATTAGCTAAGTTAGATAATCTCTCTTTGATGGTAGATAGCCTAGCCCTTGATGTTGAGATGCTAAAAAATAAAACCTCACCCCTTGAAGAGAGGAAAGCCACTCTTATTAACGCTATCCAATTACAATTTAATGAAAATATTAGGATGATGGCTAAACTTAAAGAAAGATGGGCTAGAGAAAAAGAGGAAGATGATAGAATTAAGAGCCGTCCTACACACCACATAGTTTCCACTATCCAAATTGTTGAGGATACCGAAACTATTAGCACCCAATGCACTCCTAGTCCCATTGGACCTATTAATGGTGATGCTAATACCTCAACCGTAGAAGAAGAAACTCCTATGAACATAGAGGGTTTCAAACAAGTGATCCTAGATGACACTACTACCACCTTTGATAGTAGTGATATTGATTTTGATAGTTGCACTCTCTCTGAAGTTATTAGCCTGTTACACAAAATGTCTAGAGACGCCCACACTAGCACACTTAATCTTGCCTTCACGGAGCATATCACAAATGCTCTCATCAAAGATAGGGAGGATAAGCTTAGGATAGAAGCCTCCATACCTAGGAAGCTAGATGATGGTTGGTACCCTATGATTAAGATTAAATTAAATAACTTCTCTTGCTATGCTTTATGTGACGTTGGAGCTAGTACCTCCGTCATGCCCAAAAGAATGCATGATATGTTTGAATTGAAAACTTTTGATTCTTGTTCTTTTGGTGTTCATCTCGTTGATTCTTCCATCAAGAAACCTTTGGGGAAGATCGACGATGTTCTTATTATTTTCAATGACAACTATGTTCTCGTTGATTTCATTATTATGGATATAGAGTGTGAACCTTTATGTCCAATTATTTTGGGACGTCCTTTTCTTCGCACCGTTGGTGCTGTTATTGACATGAAAGAGGGGAACATAAAATTTCAATTCCCTCTCAAAAAGAGAATGGAACACTTCCCTAGAAATAGAATCAAGTTACCATTTGAGTCTGTTACACGGGCTAGCTATTCTCTTTCTCTTGATAAAAATCCATTCTTCTTTTTCCTTATGCCTAGCTTAAAGGAGTAAAAGAAAGCGCTTGTTGGGAGGCAACCCAAGATGTTTTTACTTATGTTTTTAGTGGTATTGATGATTTTTACTACTGTAGCAACATCATTGTATCTTTATTTTCAAGCTTTGTGCCAAGTTATAGACTCTTATGATAAGGGAAGCAAAAGTTGTGACATGCTGCCAGAAAACAGATTCTGTCTTCTTGACGGAAAAATCGGAACAAATCACCAGTTCATCTTTTTGAGCTGAATTTTTTACACAGCATGCTCTATTCAATTGTGAAACTTTCATATATTCTGAGTTTTTTTATTTGAGTTGCAGAAGTGCCCCGAAACAATTCTCTACTACCTGCTGTTGTATTTTTCACAGATTCTGCCACGTTTTGCCTCTCCTTACTTTTGCAAACATTAAGCTTGCTTTTTATTTGAAAAAACCTTTTGGCAATATTGAGAAACAGTAGCTATTCAAGAATATCTTTATATATAGTGGGGAAATTTATTTTATTAAGGGTACTAACCTCTCTAATCAGCTTATGATGAGTTATGTATGAAGGGAGTTTTAAAGTGTGCAATGGAAGATGATGAAAGAAGATCCGGGAGTGTCAAGCGCTCAAGATTGGGGATGCCCCATGCATCCCCAATAAATATTCAAGGAGACTCAAGCATCTAAGCTTGGGGATGTTGTCGTGAGGAAATCACGGCAGATGTCCGATGAGTCGGACTTATCATGGGACCTTTGTTGCGAGGCGAATTAGAGGAGAGAGTCGACATAGACTCGGGACTCGGAGATTTACCAAGGTTCGTCCCCGACGGTGCGGTAAAGACCTACTCCTGCTACTTGATTATGATGGGATCGACTCCTCAATAGGAAGAGCCGATCTTATCGATTACAGTGATGATGTTTCGCGGCCTTAGTCTCGTGGAGATCTAGGTTGTATTGCGAGTTGTCTAGTCCTGGCTTGAGGTAAGTTCCCTCTAGCTCCCGTGGACCTAGGCTTATAAATGTGCCGGGTCCCGAGATTCCAAGAGTCTGACTCCTACACGAGGTGGAGTTCTATTCTACTTTACAAATTTACTACGTGCTATACAAGGTAAGTCGAATTCCATCTAGAGCTTCAATCTTCTCGCTTGGCACGTCAGACTCCTGGTCGGGTCTTCTTTGTGGGCCTTCATATGTAAGTCGGCCTAGAGGTTTCTAATGCCGGGTCTATGGTCCTGATCCATCCCCCCGAAATTATCCCCCATGACGAGGGGGTGACCCCACGACTCCTACGGATGAGCCTACCTGGTGTCCATGAAGGCAGAAGGCCCACGAAGATACGGCCTCGGCCCGCTAGTTGGCACCGACGTAGGAGTCCTCGACTCACAAGGAAGGTGCGAAGACCTGCCGTACGGAGCAAGCTAGGGTTAGTAAAGTTTACCTATACACATAGATGAACTCCCCGAGACCTAGCCCGGTATATAAGGGCTAGGAGGGGCGACACCAAGGACATCCAATCTCACCTATAACCCTAGCCTTGAGCGCTCCAGCCTTGGCCTCCAATGTAATCGCATCTCCCCAATCAATAATATCGAGCAGGAGCGAGCCTTCCTGTTTGCCGACGAGCTATCGTCCAACCTGTGCCTCTCATGACTAACCCAGGGTCCTTGGCCATGGGATTTGCCGGGGTTGATCCCCGTCAATTGGCGCCGTCTGTGGGAACTACGCAGGTTGGGATCACGATCTCGGCGGTCCCATCTTCAGCAAGCTACAACTCAAGGGCAAGATCCAGACCTAGCCCACTCGAAGGATTCAAGATCACGGCGGACATCTCCGCCACCCCATCAAGACTAATCGAGCTACAGTCATGCCAGGACCGATACTACGGTGACAGCCAAGCACAGCGCCAGCGCCGTAGGAGTCGACGACCCAGAAGAACGGCGAGGGGCCTCTACGAAGTGATCCCACTCGACGAACTGTGACGCGCAGCGGAGGACTCGCAAATCTTTCGACAATCCACCACCACCCGGGCACCCGCCGCACATCAAGACAATGACTACGAGATCGAATCCAGCGATCAGCAGAATCACCGCCAAGGCAGAAGGAATCGACGACCCAAAAGGCGCGCATGGGATAACTACGGCAGGGCCCCAATGAACGAGCCACATCACGCAGTCGCGCAACCGACGACCACTCGACGACACACCACCGCACGAGCATCTGCCGTCAACCAAGACAGCGACTCCGAGACACCTGTTGGCGAGTACTACGACCCAGATCGAAGGCCGAATGAATTCTCCAACCTCATCAAGAACCAAGACATGAGTCGAGGAATCGAAATCGATCCTCGCTTCCACGTGCACCCGGAGGATCACGAGCAGATCTTCAGAATATCAAGAAGGAAGAGGCATGCCGGATCTAGCAAACTCACGGCCAAAGAGCAGCTAGCAGGACCCTGCACGATCCACAGCTTCAAGGATGACTGGGGACGCGTCAGGTCAGGTCACACTTTGAGAGACTGCCGCTTGTTCAACGAGCTAGCCGACGACCTCAAGAAGGAGAAGCAGAAAGAAGAAAGACGCAACCAACGACCCGAGCAATCGCCGACCTCAAACCTGGAAGGACGTCACAGCCCGTCGCAAGCACAGGTGCTCATGATCCAAGAAGGAAGAGTACCGCAAGCACAACGCGACGCCCAAACCCTGCAGGCCAGAGCAGCCGAAAGCATAAACATAGTCGAAGTCTACCAATTGCATGACACGGAGACCAGCATCACGTTCTCACAGGACGACCATCCACCCGCAGTCCCAAGACCGGGGCATGCACCCCTAGTGCTCGATGCACAAATCGGAGGATACGACATGGATCGGGTCTTCATGGACGGAGGCAGCAGCATGAACATCATCTTCGCCAGCACCCTGCAAAAGATGCTGATCCCACGATCAGTGTGGAGAAAATCAAGCACCAAGTTGCACGGGGTATTCCCAGGAGAAGCAGCCACATCCCTCGGAGTCATCAAACTCGAAGTCGTCTTTGGAAACCGGCGTAACTTCGCAAAGCACGTCCTCGAGTTCGAGGTACTCGAATGGCAATCGCAGTATCACGCCATACTGGGACGGCCAGCATTCGCGCAATTCATGGCGGTCCCACACAACGCCTACCTCAAGCTCAAGATGCCAGGATCATCAGGAGTCCTCACGATCAACGGAAGCTTCGTCAAATCAGATCAATGTGATCGTGACTTCCACAGAATCTCCGACACATTCGGAGCCAAACAAGAACTCAAAGAAATAGCCATGGTGATGGACAAGAGTACCTTCCCATTGGTGAGCCGAAGCGAATCCAGGGAGTACGGACGCGACTTCAGCATCGACAGCGACACGGTCACTCATCAAGTGCACCCGACGGACCCGGACAAAACAGTCCGTGTGTACGCCCACCTACCAGAGGAGCAGGCTGCGGCTCTCGTCGCTTTCCTTCGAGACGAGTGGGAAATATTCGCCTGGTGCCCAGCCGACATGCCTAGGATACCACGCGAATTCGCGGAACACGCCCTTCGTATCAAGCCAAACACGAGGCCAGTGAAGCAAGCGCTGAGACGATTCTCGGAGCCCAAGCGCATAGCAATCGGAGAGGAAGTCAACCGGTTACTCGACGCTCAGTTCATCTGAGAAACGTAGAAAGCCACCTGGATAGCCAACCCAGTGCTGGTGCCCAAGAAAGACACGACCGTACGGCGCATGTGTGTCGACTACGGACCAGTCAACAAACATTGCCTGAAGGACCACTTCCCCCTACCTAGAATCGATCAGATAATTGACTCAACAGCAGGGTGTGATCTACTCTCCTTTCTTGACGCTTACTCAGGATACAACCAGATCAGAATGAAGGAAGAAGACGAAGAACACACATCGTTCATCACCCCCTACGGAGTATTCTGCTACAAGACCATGCCCTTCGGGCTCAAAAACGCAGGCGCCACTTACCAACGAATGATGCAGGCCTTCCTGAAGGAGCAAATCGGAAGAAACGTGCAAGTCTACGTAGACGACATCGTCATCAAGACCTACAAAGCATCCACACTACTCGACGACCTGCGCGAAACCTTCGCGGCACTCAACAAATACAGAATCAAACTCAACCCAAAGAAGTGCGCATTCGGCGTACCGGCGGGAAAGTTGCTTGGCTATGTGGTCTCTGCCCGCGGGATCGAAGCAAACCTCGAGAAAGTCCAAGCCATCACCCGCATGCAAGAACCAACCGACGTCAAAGGAGTACAGCAGCTAACTGGAAAACTCGCAGCCCTAAGCCGCTTCATCAGCAGGCTGGGAGAACGCACGCTGCCTTTCTATCAGCTGCTCAGGAAAGGAGAGAAATTCGAGTGGACGGAGGAAGCCCGCCAAGCATTCGCGGACCTGAAAAAGACACTCTCGACCCCACCAATCCTGGCGGTACCCAAGGAACGAGAGAATCTATACCTCTACATGGCAGCACGCAGCAGTGTAGTAAGCACAGTGCTCGTCGTCGAACGCGCTGAAGAAGGAAAGGTCCAGAGCATCCAAAGACCAATCTACTACCTCAGCATGCTCCTGACCAAATCCCAACAGCGGTACCCGCACTATCAGAAGCTACTACTGGCCATCATCATGACCTCAAGAAAGGTGTCCCAATACTTCGACGAGCACCCTATCACAATCGTGAGCAGCGCACCACTCGCCGACATACTCAACAACCCTGGAGCAACCGGGCGAGTCGCCGAGTGGAACATCGAGCTCATCCCACGGGACCTGCAGTTCAAGCACCCAACAGCCATCAAAGCCCAAGTACTCCCAGATTTCCTGGTTGAGTGGACGGAGGTTCAAACACCAGGCCCCCCAGACCTATCAAGCTCATGGTCAATGTTCTTCGATGGGTCCAAGAGACAACAAGGAGCTGGGGCAGGAGTTGTACTCATCTCCCCCAAAGGAACAAAGCTGAAATACGTCCTCCAGATCAACTTCAGTCACGCCTCCAACAATGAAGCAGAATACGAGGCACTCCTCCATGGCATGCGCATGGCCAAAACATGCGGAGCCACTCGCCTCATAATTTACGGGGACTCCAACCTCGTCGTCCAACAGACGATGAGAAACTGCAACGCAATAGCCAACAACATGGCGGCATACCAAAAGCTCTACAACGAACTCGAAGGAAATTTCGACGGTTGCAAGCTCAACTACATCACCAGGGACAACAACACAGAAGCTGACGAGCTCGCGAACATCGGTTCGACCAGGGCGCCTGTACCACCGGGCGTTTTTCTCGAAAGCATCAACCGGAGGTCCATCAAGGTGCAGGCAGCAACATCTGAAGCAGTCGTGGACGGCGAAGACACAACAAAAATAGCGCAGGTGGCAGCAGCAACCCTATCAGAAGGCACAGGCACCAGCACATCCGACAGCACAGCCCCGACAGAGTTCGAAAGACCCGTCTGGACAAAACCGTTCCTCCGATTCCTAATCGAAGGCATGCTACCACAAGACGTGGCCGAAGCACAACGCATCAGCCGACGATCCAAGGCATTCACGGTGATAAACAGACAACTATATAAGCGCAACATCACCCAGATACTCCAAAGGTGCATTGACGAAGAGGACGGCAAAGCCCTCTTGCTCGAAATCCACGAAGGCACCTGCGGACACCACGCGAGCAGTCGAGTGCTCGTGTCCAAAGCATTCCGAGCTGGGTTCTATTGGCCCACAGCCATGAAAAACGCAGAGGAAATCGTGCGACGTTGCGTCGCCTGTCAAAAATTCGCCAACAGGCCTGACGCTCCCGCATCAGAGCTCAAGACCATACCACTATCCTGGCCGTTCGCCACCTGGGGACTCGACATGGTGGGCCCACTAAAGAAATCATCAAAGGGTGGAAGGACACACTTGCTCGTCGCAGTCGACAAGTTCACAAAGTGGATCGAAGCAGTGCCCATCACCAGCTCTACAGCTCTCACGGCTGTCAACTTCATCAAGTCGATCATCTTCAGATTCGGAGTGCCACATAACATCATTACGGACAATGGCACGAACTTCACGGCCGCAGAATTTCAGAACTTCTGCGAAGAACTGGGCATCAAAATAAATTATGCATCAGTCGCGCACCCACAGTCCAATGGCCAGGTGGAAAAAGCAAACGGCCTTGTCTGTGGGGGAATCAAGAAACGGCTCCTCGCACCACTCGAGCAAGCCGCCGGCAACTGGGTAGAAGAACTCCCCGCGGTCCTATGGAGCCTACGAACCACACCAAACACTGCGACCCAATACACACCTTTCTTCATGGTGTACGGGGCAGAGGCAGTCTTACCACATGACCTCAAGTTCCGAGCACCCCGGGTCACCGGATACGAATAAGAAGAAGCAGAAGAAGCACTACAAGACGACAAAGATACGGTTGACGAAGCAAGAGACGCAGCCTTAACAAAATCAGAAGGGTACCAAGACAAACTACGTACCTACCAAAGCAGTCGACTGCGCACTAGAACCTTCAACAAAGGTGACCTAGTCCTACGACTAATACAAGAGAAGGTCCACAAACTTGCCCCCCGATGGGAAGGACCATTCATCATCTCAGAAGTCATCGGAGGCGGCGCCTACAGGCTGAAGAACCCAAAGACAGACGAGGACGTGGGCAACCCATGGAACGTAGCAAACTGTTCTATCCATAGCCCCTATCGGTCGGACATGACTGGCAATTCATGTAAATCACTTGACCACAATAAAATAAGTGTTGCCCAAATACTGCCATCTCAAAGCTCTCGGGGGCTGAAGAGGAAACTCCCCCCTCCCTCGAGCAACTGCTATCGCATACGCGATCTAAATCGAAGCACTCGGGGGCTTAAGAGCAAACCTCCCCCCCGAGCAACTCTATCGCCTATGCGATCTTAATCGAAGCACTCGGGGGCTTAAGAGCAAAACTCCCCCCTGAGCAACTCTATCGCATACGCGATCTTAATCGAAGCACTCGGGGGCTTAAGAGAAAAACTCCTCCCCGAGCAACTCTATCGCCTATGCGATCTTAATTGAAGCACTCGGGGGGCTTAAGAGCAAAACTCCCCCACCCCCCGAGCAACTCTATCGCCTACGCGATCTTAATCGAAAGCACTCGGGGGCAAAAACTCCCCCCCCCCGAGCAACTCTATCGCCTACGCGATCTTAATCGAAGCACTCGGGGGCTTGAGAAGCAAAATCCCCCCCCCCCGAGCAACTCTACCGCCTACACGATCTTAATCAAAGCACTTGGGGGCTTAAGAATAAAATCCCCCCAAGCAACGCTATCGCTTACGCTATCTTCTTCATGAAGCACTCGGGGTCTCGAGCACAAACCCCACCCGAGAGACGACCATCAACACTCCCATGGCATCCAAGCACTTTTGAAGAAACTTTGGAGGAAGCACAAGCTCATTTAGTCTTCACCTGATCGCCAACGATCACCTAAAGACTCGGGGGCTACTCCCATCGGGAGCGCTGCCGCGCACCCGATAGAACCCACAGTACCAAGTATAGGATGGACCCGAAGACAGTCCCCAGCAGCAAAAGACTCAAGCATAACTCTCAGTTACAAAAGGATTCGAAGACAGCTCCTGATGGTCAAGACACAGTTCTCGGTGGCATAAAAGGCTCAAATATAAATTCCATTACAAAGGATAAAACACAGTTTACATCATAGATACCATCTTCAGTACAAAAAGGACTCAACTACATTTGGATAGAAGGCAGCTCCTGTTACAAGAGAAAATCACCCAAGGAACTATGACTTCTACATGTGTGCCCATGAGGGGTAATCTACTCTATTACAAGAGCATCATCACAGACAAAGTAGGAGTCGAAGCAGCAGGCTCATGATGTCAATGACATAACAAAAGGTGAAGCTCGACTTATTTGCGGAGCCATTGGAGACGCTGCTCCACCAGCTTCTTCTCCTGCTCCTCTAGCTCCTTCTCCAGCTCCACCCAAGCTGCCGGCGAAGATGACGCTGCTGCCTCCAGTTCTACAAGGTCGCCTTCCGCGCTCGTTTAACCGGTGGCTTGACATCGAGGTCTTCTTCAGAGGCAGAGGAGGAAGCAGTTGAAGACGGCTCACCACCACCACCTGAAGAGTCCCTGGAGGAAGAAGCAGTCGAAGACGCCGGTGATGGACTTCTCGACTTTGTGGAGTTGTCGCTGCTCGACTCCTGCCCATGCGGATCCATGCTATTTCCACTCGGATGGAAAGAGCGGACAGTGACAGTTCTCTCACCATCAAAACGACAGCTGAGCATATCACCATCCCGCAAATTCAACCGCCGAGCAAACAAACTCCAACCAGAGCCAAGAAAAATCAAGCGAGAGCTATCAACCTCCAAATCAACATTAGAAGGAGATCGACAGCTCCTTTGAAGGTGCATAAGCAAGCCATCCAAGCCACGTTCAGAGACAATAGCATAAAAAGCAGAGGGAAGAAGGATGCGATTGGCACTTTGGCCACGAACACGCAAAATAAAATCATAGCGCCAGAATCCCTCCTCCAAGGGAGAGGAGGAAGGCACTGGCACCGCACCATGGCGACCACCACGACATGCGCATGGTGTGCGGCCACCACGGCCACGACGACCATGGCCACAGCCAACACCTCGCCTAGGAACCATGAGCGGAAGAAGATATGAAGAAAGAGGTGAAGCAGCGAGTTGGATAGAAGCGTGGAAGAGAAAGGCCTATTTATAGAACAACTATCATCAAGGCACAGAGAAGCCAAAAAGACAGCAGAAATTAATTCAAAGACCAATTGTCCCAGCCGTCTCGGACTCCAAGACGAAGATTCTTTCTCACGGGACGCACTGTACGCAAGACGCGTCAATTCGCGCGCGTTTCCAACGCGCGTATGGGGAACCCAACCGGCGCCTGCTGCACGCCGCAACGGCCATCATTATGACCGGTCCAGAAGATGTGACAGTTCAATGGCAGAGCATCACTGCCAGCCATCAAACAGAGGCATCACTGCCCCTCACAAGCAGCAAAGAAAAACCAAAAAGACACCAAGGCTCTGATATTCCATCTTTTAGATCTTTTCCCCAAGGAAGAAAAACATCTTACTCCCATCGGGAGCGTACATCATAAGAGTCCCGGGTGCTCCCTCACCTAAAGGTTAGCCACGTGCTCGAGTGAACACTCGCACTTATGAGAGTCTCGGGTGCTCCCTCAACCCGACATAAGACAAACAAACATTCGCCAAGACCATACGGCGCTAAGATTCTCGGGTGCTTCCTCACCCGAAGAGCCGAAACGGCATTCGAGTGATTACTCACGAAAAACCCCCCGACTGAGCACTCGAAAACAAAGCTCCTCGGGTGAATACGTGAACAGCTCGCTTGATGTTTTGTTCCAAGAGGGTGCAATGCTATAAGGCTCCGCGCCTCAAAAACACACATTCCTGGAACACGATACACTGTGCCCAGATGCCACGCAAGATTAGCGTGTAGGTAAGACCCCGCTGCGAAGTACGGTCGGGCTGGGACTTGCTGAAGAGCGATTTCACTCCCAACCTTTCCCATGCGCAGAGCATGATAGAAAATCCGGGCGGACGCGCCTTAGGCTACACACATTACTGGCGGCAAATGAACACCATAAGACCTGAAGCGGCCGGACTTTTGCTCGACACCAGTGTTCCAAGCTCACGTCGAGGGGCGTGGGTTTGATTGGGCTACTGTGATATTTGCCCTAGTGCAATTCACCAAGGCTCGGTCCGTTGACTCCTTGGGCCCTTTCAGCTTAGCATCCCTCGAAACAGGTTTTGTCATGGCCACCAGACTGCCAGTGACCTACGGATGAACCGTGCATATCAATGAACGAAAAATGAATATACTCGAGTCCCTGCGCGACTCTTCGAGTCCCCCAGGCACTCGGGGGCTACTGAAGAGGGGGTGACCCCACGACTCCTACGGATGAGCCTACCTGGTGTCCATGAAGGCAGAAGGCCCACGAAGATACGGCCTCGGCCCGCTAGTTGGCACCGACGTAGGAGTCCTCGACTCACAAGGAAGGTGCGAAGACCTGTCGTACGGAGCAAGCTAGGGTTAGGAAAGTTTACATGTACACATAGATGAACTCCCCGAGACCTAGCCCGGTATATAAGGGCTAGGAGGGGCGACACCAAGGACATCCAATCTCACCTGTAACCCTAGCCTTGAGCGCTCCAGCCTTGGCCTCCATTGTAATCGTATCTCCCCAATCAATAATATCGAGCAGGAGCGAGCCTTCCTGTTTGCCGACGAGCTATCGTCCAACCTGTGCCTCTCATGACTAACCCAGGGTCCCTGACCATGGGATTTGCCGGGGTTGATCCCCGTCACCCCAGGATTGTTGTGATGCCTTAGTCTTCACAGCAATCTTCTTTATTTTCTTCATTGCCACCGACTCTTCATGGATCAAAGGCCGACTTTATGCTTGGCACTGATTGGGAGTCGGAGTCGTCTCTCTTCAATCTTGCTTCGGCTCCTTTATCTCCATGAGTCCGACTCTCCTAGCTGAGTCGGCCGATATTTTCAGAGTCGACGTCGACTTTCTGTCGTAGGCAGTAATGAATCTGACCTCCAATGTTTCTTGAGGGAATTTGAACGGTCTGCCTCGATTTCAGCAGCGCAATTAATGCTTCCAAGGTTATTCACGAAAATCGAGGGATTTCCTGCCGTTTAGCTGGCGGTTGGCGTCGCCTCGGGTTTCGAGTAGAGGTCCTTTCATAAATAGACCCCCATTCCCATCTATTCTCATCATCCCATTCACATCTTCTCGTCTCCTTCCTCACGCACTGGAGAACGAGAACTTTTGCCTCCGTCTCCGTTCCGAGCCGCTCCTCCTTCATCGTTCGCGCAAGACGGCCTGGGACCGTGTCATTCACGTACGCCATTAAGGTAAGCTTCTCATCACCTCCAATGTACTGCAGTCTTTTACTCATCGCCATTGTCGTGAGCTTCAAGCTCTACTGTATTTAGTAGATTGATACAACCCATGGGAGATGCACCGTGCATGTTGGTAGATAGGCTAGGATCAGTGATGGATAACTCTGGGAGTGATCACTCGTCAATCAACCGTATTTATAGATCCGTTTTTATCTTGCAACTGTTCCCAGTTTTTCGCAAGCCATAGATCTGTTCATCATTTTTCGCCTATTTTTCAGGCTTGTTAGATCCAGTCGTCTCACTGTAATTTGTGAAAATTGTTTGTGTAGTTTCTTGTAAGTCGGTTATTGACCGACTCTAGATTTCCTTTTGCTAGATCTGACTTCTGCACCATGGGTCGAAAAACCTCTGCCGATAAAGGCAAGAAAGAAGTCGTTGCGGACAAAAGCAAAAAGACAGCCGGCAGGGCTAAACCACCTGTTCAGAGGCCGACTTTAGAGGCCAACTGGTCAAAGAGCTGGGTTACTGATGCTTTTTTGAAAGAGATGGAGACAGAGGGGATTTTGCCTCCCCAATCTGAAATTGAGTGGCGGGCTCCTGGAGAGGACACCCGGCCTCAGCCTCAAACAAGCGAGGTCGTCGTCTATGCCGATCATATAACCAGGGGATTCCGTCCTCGTGGCTCTAAGTTTTTTAGGAGTGTGTTGCACTGCTATAAATTGCATCCTCAGGATCTAAGTGCTAACTCGATACTTAATATCTGTCACTTTCAAGTGTTCTACGAGGCTTATCTGCAGATTAAGCCGACTCTGGCTCTGTTTTCTGAGTTCTATTATTGCAATAGGCATACTGAATATAATGGAGGTCCGGCTCTGGAATGTGGTGGAGTTACTATCCAGAAGCGCGCCAAGTCGATTTACCCATCACTCAAGCTGAGCTGCCATGTAAAAACATGGCAAAAATCCTTCTTTTACTGCACCGTTGTGACTTCCGAGAAGGAACATCCTCTTCCCGGCTTTCGTGAGAGTCGGCTTGAATTTCATGATGGCTTCAACCTGTTTCCTTCGGATGCTCATAAGAAAAAGCATGAGCCGATTATGGCTCGGATAAAGGCCTTGTTAGCTCATGGTCTTGCCGGAACAGACCTGATCAAATGTTGGATAGGTTGGCAAATCCAGCCTCTTAGCTTGAGGGGTCGACTCATGTGTGAGTATTCGGGGCCGGACGACCCCATGTGTTTCTCAAAGAAGGAGATTTCTGGAGGAGCTCTAGTGACGACTTGCAAGAAATTTCTTGCCGAGCGCATAGAAGACATCAAGAAAGTCGGCCTTCTCCCGTTTTGTAAAGCCAATACGGCTCTTCCGGTATGTTTTGTTAGGTCATTCGTCCTTGACGCAATATTTGTTCAAAGATTTTGATCTTACGACTTCTTACTTCCAGGAAAATGACCCATGGTGGAACGTGGGTCAAGACCTCCCTATGGAAGAAGTTGATGCTAAAAGTCCGAGTCATACGGTAAGATTCACTTGATTGCTTCTTTTGTGATATCTTCCTCTTACCCTTTTTGTTCCTGTAGGATGACTCGGAGGAAGATGATGATGAAGACGAAGAAGAACAAGAGGAAGTTCTCCCTGTTAGGACCGGCTTTCGTAAAGAAACCAAAGTTGCCAATCCACCGGTAATGTCTTTTCCGGCTCTTTATGATGATTTTAGACAAACTCGTGTCTTATGTACTCGTTTATAGGTACAAAGTCGCAAGAGGCATACCCGTAGTTCCGACTCGACGGACCCTCTTGTGGTTTTGGGTGATGAACCTCGAAAGATCTGACAGAAACCAACTATCATCGCGACTCCTTCTCATCAGTCGGCATGGGTTTCTGAGGGACAACATCAGGGAGGTGACTCTGAAGCCGGTACCCCTTCCTCTGAGGGATCTTCTTTCCAGATATTGCCCTTCCCGATCAACTGTGGGTGAGTACTCCTTTCTCAGGAATGTGACTTGTCTTTTATATGTATGATTTTTGATAAATCCTATTTTTGTATTTGAGCAGTGCTCGAATTGATCCCAAGGATCTGGCCGACTCTTCTTTTCTAAGGAGTCGGCTATTATATCTGAAAAATTTCCAGAAACTTCGGTTTCTGAGGCTTTGAACAGGGCTGGTTTGAATGAATCAAGCCCATCAGAAATATACAAGGATAATTCTCCTGAAGCCGGCTTTAATAAGCCGACAACTCATTCTGAAAAGGTGGAAGTCGCTCCAAGATCTGTGCCGACTCCTTCCAAGGAAAAGGTAGTTGCTGAAGATGAAGTTATGATCACCGGGACTCAGAAGGGTGACCCACCTGCTTGTACAACCGTGATGAAGGTTTTGGACGACAAGAGTCGGGTGGTGGGTCAACCTGATGAGTCGATATCTGAGAAGACATTCCTTGAGGAATTATTTAATCGGTCATTAGCTTGTTCTTCAGAGCAGCATGACATATTCCTCCAACTCCGGCGGCATTATAAGGTATGCATTTTTATTTGCCTGTACTGTCCTTGATGACATATATCTGTAGCCCCCATAAGCCGGCTTGGTGAATGAGTGCCATGCTGGGTTATGAGAAAAATAAACTATATCTGCCATGAGTCGGAATACCTATCTTGTGGTATGCCGAGTCCTCATATTTTTTTGAGTTGTAGCCCCCATGTATCGATATACCAATCTTGTGGTATGCCGAGTCATCATAGTTTTTTGAGCTATAGCCCCCATGAGCCGGTGGGATGTGATTACATTCTGCCGGGTCAGGTATATTTTTTGTAGGTTTAACCCCCAAGTGACTGGTTAGGTAGTAGGTCTAAGTGAACACTTAGTAATATTTCATTGTTGTAGGCTGTTGCCATGGATGATGTGCAATCCAGGCATCAGATGGAGGAGCAGCTTACTGCGGAGTCAGCAAAGCTTAAAGAGGCTGATGAAGAAATTGGCCGACTCCGTGATAAGCTGGAGAAAAAAGACAAAGAACTGGAGGTCGTCAAAGCTGAGATGTCTAAAGCCACAAATGTTCTTACCAGATCTGTAAATGATGCAGCGGCCCACCATGATACAGCCGAGCGAAAAATAAAGTCGGCACTAAAGAAGCTGGAGACCCTCAAGGATAGTATTCACCGACTTGTATCAGCCATTTTTGGTGAGTCGGCAAATGTGTTTTTTGAATCTGGGTGTTCCAATTTTCTTTATTCTTTGCTGCCTTTATCTTTGTTTTGCCTTTGTGATAGGCAAAGATCATGAGATTCTAAGTGAGACGCCTGCTATGAAGCTCACTTGCACGTTTTCCCTAGTCAAACAATTGTTTGAGGGCGCGTGTAAAGCAATATTTGCAACTCAACCCAAGCCCCCAAGCATGAAGAGGATTACTGATATAATGGGTCCTTTCTCAGTCGTACCTGAATGGGTAAAGATGGGGAAGCGATCGGCTTGCTGTATAGGGGTGATGCGTGACTTAGAGCTTGCCAAGGCATATCATCCTGGGTTGAAACTGGATCGTCTGGCTGCCGGCTTCCTGGAGCTTAAGGCAGATGAGTCCAATTTTTCCAAGGAAGATTTCGTCAAGATGCATAAAGAGACTCGTCCTTTTGCCACCAAGATTGCTGATGACATCGAGCTAAGCCGTTCAGAGACTGGGTATGATGAGCACAGCAGGAGGCGTCGGATCAATCTTCCGACTCCCGTCGAAAATCTCTTATTCATCCTCCAAAGAAGGTTTCGGAGCCGGCGAATCCTGTGGAGCCGTTTCCAGGAGGAGAGACCCATAGCATGTCCAGTCTACCAAGGAACATCCGAAGTTGATCGAGGGGACGACTTGATGATGGATGACATTTCTGACGTGGACTTAGTGGAAAGTTGCAGCAAAATCTTGCCGCCTGCTAATGTTGTCGGGTCCTCATCTCAGAGCCAAGCCAACGTCTAAGCGTAAGCCTTTGGAGGAAAAACTTTTGAAATATTTGTGTGGCCGTAGTGCCGAGTTTTTAATATTGGGAAACATGTCCTGTGGTTTGTGACCAGCATGTGGTCAGATACTTTTATGGCGTTTCATCTGAAATTTTCCTTTTGGCTCTTTGAATGCCAATCTTTGTGATGCCATCTAGCTTTGCCTTTGACTTATTTTTCGCTTGCTTCAAGATGCTTTTCCTTCTGATATGAGTTGTAGAAGAGAGCCGTGTTCCAGCTTTACCCTTTGTGATATGTGAATTGACAAGTTTTGCTGAATCATAGATAGTTTCAAAGTATAACCCTCATGAGTCGGTATGATCATTATTGCGTCATGCCGACTCACAGAGAGAGTCGAACTGTAGTCCCCATGAGTCGGTATGAACATCTTTGTGTTATACCGGGTCACACGGGTTAACGCTCATGTTGCAATATGTCGGTGTTTCCAGTGGCAAAGCTAGTGTTTGTAAAAGACGCTTTGAATAAAGTTAGTATTCGTGCTAGCTTGCCATGGTTACAGCTGAGTCATATGCTTTTTAGAAGTCAGCGTGTATATCATAGGATTGTTAGGAAAATAGTAGAAAAAGAAAATGCTATGATGCATGCAAAAAATAAAATGCAAAGGCTCATATAGAAGTCGACCCCAGTTTTAACACGCCTTATCTTCTCGTTGAGATAGATTACCGGGTTATCTGTGAGTCGATACTTCTCTGTAAGTCAGCAACTATGACTAGCGTTCCCTGTGCTTTTAAGACTAAACTCGGTAGGCGTTGCTGTAAGCCCCCAAGGTATTTAGACTAAGCCGGGTACACGTAGGTTCTTATGAGCTTGAGCTATACAGGCCAAGGTTAAGGCGTGTTTAGACAGTTCATGTATATGCCGGGATTTCTTCGGATAAGAGTCGATGGGTGCCATCGATCTCCCCTACTTCCCCTGAATAAACCATATACATGCATAATTTTACATATATATGCCGAGTTCTCAGATTAGAGTCGACGGATTTCATCGAGCTCCCCGATTCCTCTGAATAAGCGATATACATGCTCAGTACCAATAGAAGGGTTGATCAAGCCACCAGGTCTCTGAGATATAATAATGCCGGTATGATGAGAGTCGATTATTTTATAGTATGGCGAGAGCCGGTGCGATGAGACTCGACTTATATTGTAAACGGTGATGGCCTATTGCGACGTGAGTCGGCTTTTTGTTTTCGAAGTGCGGCGAGAGCCGATGCGATGAATGTCAACTTATATTCCTTATGTTGGCGAGAGCCGGTGCGACGAATGTCGACTTATGTTTATATGGAGAGGGCCGGTGCAACGAGTGTCGGCCTCTTTTTTTTGGACGACTCTAGATGTAGTAGTGGACGGAGCTGGGCGATGTCCCATGTTCTTTCACTTGGTGATAAGTTCATGGGTTGCCGGCTTCTTCGTTTGCTTCAAGAGTCGGTAGGCTCGAATGAGCAGTATTTCTACTTTACTGTAATGAGGTGTTGGGGTGTCTCGTCCCTTGGCCTGTTTCCTGGGTTTGATAACCCGGACCGACTCTCTATTGTAGACGAGTCCATGTTCGTGACCTCTTGCGCCTGTGTAAGCCGGTTGGGCCGTCATCGTACTGACTTGCCTCTAGAATGTTTTTCCCAACTTGGCGTCTGTACTCTTGTATGAAGTAGCACTGATCCCAGGTGTGGTTAGCGAGGTGACCCAGTCTGGAATGCTTTGGGCAAGCTTCTTTCATAGATTTTTCACAATCCCGGTGCCTTTTTTCTTTCCTTGGTGGCCGCCCATGTCTCTGGGAGTGGTTGCTACCATATTTCTGCGAGGGCGGGTTGTGCCTGCGTTTTCTGTGGTGGGTCCAAAATTGAAATTAGGACTCCTCGTATTTGGCTTCACTGGACTCAGCATATCCGGCGATAGCATCCACAAGTCCCTTTAGGTCCTCGGCTACCTCCTTTATGCGTTTTAGCGCATTGGTTATAGGTGTAAGCCGAAGGCCTACCGACTCCTGAACCTTGTCATGCCATATCTCCTGTGGGAGTCGATCGTGTGCATCTGTGAGACTTTTATGCTCCCAGGCTATCTCTTCTTGTAGCATCATGGCCTTTTTCTGGTTTTCTTCTAATTCCTGATCAGGGTCAGCTCTGTTCTGGCTCAGTCGCTGCCACACATTGGTGGTTTGTAGTTCTGAGCCGTTTTTGCTTTTTGATGGATTTTGAGTGGCGTCGGCATTGCCATGTGTCTCATGAGCCGAATTGTCGAAGCGGGGAGAGTCAGGGTCGTATTATTCTGGATCGGATCCGAGTCTGCCTTCCCCGATGGATCGAATTGATCCGTTATCTGAGTATTTGTCTTCTTGATATGAGTCGGCGTCGGAGAAACCATCTTTGTCGTGGTTTGGGGTTCCGTCAGAACGATACTGTTCTGGGAACTCTCCAATAAACCCGACGAAAGCGTGATGGTAGGAAGTACCGGGCTGACTTGTCTCTTCGAGAGGAACTTGTAGGTCACTGATAAGTGAGTCAGTTAAATGGGATCTGAACGTACCGTCTGCGCAAATATGCGCGTTTCATTTATCTTCTTTTCGAAGTAGCTCTGCCCTACTCGCTGGTAGGTGGCTCCTGCCATATGGATCTCATCTTCTTCAGGGAGTTCCGCTGAGTTATCATCCATCAAGGTCTCGACAGAGCATGCCAACTTCGGGGGTACGTTGATGAATCCGATAAAGGCGCGATCGGAGCCGACAAGTAGCCGGCTTGCTGCTTCAGTAGGGGCATAATGATCCGTCCCCGGCTCCGACCTATTCAATCCACCGATGAAGAGGTGGATGGAGCCGACTGGGATCTGATAACCTGACTCAATGAAGTCGGCTTCAGGACCCCAGGTGGCGTCGTCGATGTAGAGCATCCCGCTCCGGCTTCTGGTGATTCGCCCAGTAACGAATCCTTCCATACCTTGCAGATCTCCTCCTAGAATCTCAACACATGCGAGCGCAGGCCCCACGGTGGGCGCCAACTGTCGTGGGGAAATCACGGCAGATGTTCGCGAAGTCAGACTTATCATGGGACCTTAGCTGTGATGCGAATTCGAGGAGAGAGTCGACATAGACACGGGACTCGGCGGTTTACCCAGGTTCGGCCCTGACGTTGCGGTAAAGACCTACTCCTGCTTCTTGATTATGATGGGATCGAGTCCTCAATAGGAAGAGCCGATCTTATCGATTACAGTGATGATGTTTCCCAACCTTAGTCTCATGGAGATCTAGGTTGTATTGCGAGTTGTCTAGTCCTGCCTTGAGGTAAGTTCCCTCTGGCACCAGTGGACCTCGGATTATAAAGGTGTCGGGTCCCGGGATTCCAATAGTCCGACTCCTACACGAGGTGGAGTTCTATTCTACTTTACAAATTTACTACGTGCTATACAAGGTAAGTCAAATTCCTTCTAGAGCTTCAATCTTCTCGCTTGGCACGTGAGACTCCTGGTCGGGTCTTCTTTGTGGACCTTCATATGTAAGTCGGCGTAGAGGTTTCTAATGTCGGGTCTATGGGCCTGATCCATCCCCCCGACAAATGCCCCCGTGCATCCCCTTCTCCATCAACAATCATCAGTTAGTCCTTCGTCTCACTATATTTTTATCACTTCATGCGTTATGTGCTATGCTTGGAGCGTCTCGCTCTTAGGTTTTATTTTTAGTTTTCTTTAGCTTTGCTTGCTGTTCATAACAAGTTAGACCCCATCTTACTTTGTGTGGGAGATAAACAAGCTCCACTCCAATCTAGAACACATCATAGGATTTTTCATGCCTATCTTTTAACTGTTGTGTGTTCTTTATCTTTTCGTAGCTGCTGCCATGTTTAGTTTTAGTCTTAGTTTGACTTTAGCAAGAGCCTTGGCTTTTGTTTCGTTTGTTGCTGGAACTCTCTTTAGTTTTCATGGTTATCTTGTTAAGAGAGTTGGTTGTTGCACTGAGTTGTGTCCTGTCTTGAAAGTAGGTAATTGAGGTTGCTATTTAATTTTAGTAGTAACTTGCAATAGTTTTGATGTATTGATGTGAGTAATCTTTGAACTTTCGGTGTCAAGAAATCTAGCCTATTAGTGATAGGTGTCATATTTTGGGCAGTCCGTGTGTATTTTCAAAACCTACAAAACGAGTTGAGCACTCTAGCTACTAGATGGATCGCTAATCTTTTGAGGGATCGGATATTAGAGTACACTCACGTACCAAGAGTCGAGGATGCGCAAGGATAACCAAACCCCCATACACTCCTCCTCGGGGTACTTGTCTCTTTGTGATACTCCTTATTAGATTGAGAGTTACCGATAATAAGTACATGAGTTCTTCGAACTAATGTAAGTATTGAAAGTTGACACTTCCACCTCCTCATATTTGCTAGCCTCTCCCGTGTTGTGCATTGCCCTATTGTCACTCCGAGAGTTGGCGTTCACCTTCGCCGGTACATCCAAACCCTTGACATGATATGTTATGTCATCATAAACCTCCTTATATCTTTCCTCAAAACATCCACCATACCTACCTATCAAGGAATTTCCATAGCACTTCCGAGATATATTGTCATGCAACATCCACCTCTTCATGACTTGATCTTCATGTCATACATGTTCCTGCTACACTGGCAGCGGCATACATTGCATACATCATGATAGCTACATCTTCTTTATGATTTGAGTACCTTGTAAAGTGTGAAAGATCTTCTATACCCTCTTGTAAATTAGAGTGTTTCCCTTAAGTGAGAAAAAGATGCCAAAGTGGACAAAATAAAAGATCCCAAAGAGGACAAATGAGAGTTAAATAGAAAGAGCCATTGAGGCCACCAAAAAATACAAAAAAGAGAAAAAAGAGAAAAATAAAAATAAAAAGAGAGAAAGGGGCAACACTACTATCCTTTTGAAAGATCCACACTAGTACTCCCTATTATCCTTGTACTCCATAGAGATGATCATTTATGCATATAGCTATGTGGGGACCTTCACACTATAGAACTTGGCTTGCATATTCCAAGGATGAGCCTGCTCAAACGAGCTCTAGGTCTTCATGAGAGAGAAAGTTAGATGCACCCCCACTAGTTCCATTGGAGAGCTTTTTAGCTCATATGTGCATCCGTTGCATGGAAATCCCTACTCCTCACATCATATCTATCATTTGGCATCTCTCCTATGATTGTCCTCATTGATGTGAGCCTTTCTCACCTTTTTGTCTTCCTCCTCCACCATATTTCTCTCTTTGCCATCCTAAGTGTCAACTCTCGTGCTTACGCTCATCCATTTCATGAGTCCTCAAAATATTGAAAAGGAGTGGATCAAATTGACTTGTACCTGGCTAGTGGTCTGTGGAAGAGTCAACATAAGATTCCAAAGAAGACCAAGTGTGAAACTTTAGTAGATTGAGTTCTCAACAAAAATACTTTTTTCTCGTATTCCATACCCCCCCCTTCTTTCAAGCAAACACCATTTGGAGACATTCGAGTCACGGACAGCGAGAGCTCTTGCACCTAATGTTCTTTTGTTACTTGTTTCAATGCTAATATAGACTCTTGCATGTTATAACTTGAATTGAATCACATACCTTGATTACTTTACTTTTCAAAGTTATTATATGGTTGCTAGCATGTCACCACAGAAATTATGCTTGTTATCATTTACCTACTCGAGGACGAGCAGGAATTAAGCTTGGGGATGTTGATACGTCTCAAACGTATCTATAATTTCTGCTTGCTCCATGCATGTTTTGTGTGATATTGCTATGATCTAGATACACTTTCATACAGTTTTGATCATATTTGGACTAACTTATTAACTCAGTGCACCACAGTGCCAGTTCCTGATTTTTGCTGTTTTTCTATTCCAGGTTTCCCCCATATTAAAAGTGCTCCAAAAATTTGGGGAAATCAGATAAAAAATCAGGGCAACAGAAGCTTCTGAAACCCCGAAGGAGGGTCGGGCGACCACCACCATGGACCCAGGCGTCCACCTAGCGCGGCCTAGGGTCTGGTCGCGCCAGGGGGGCGCCTAGACTCCTGGTGGCCCCCCTGGCTTCCCCCTTCACCTATTTATTCCTCGTGAAGCAAAACCCTCGAAGAGAGAACCCTTATTCGCGATCTTGCCTCTGTTCCACCGCCGCCACGCTTCCAAGATCGGGAGCGCCAGCAGACTTCTTCCCGGCACCCTGCCGGAGGGAGGATTGACCTCCGGAAGCTTCCCCTTCACCATCGACGCTTCCCGGATGTGCCGTGAGTAGTTTCCTTTGGACCACGTGTTGGGATACGGGGCAGAATACACAAATTTTTCATACCTACGATACCCGAACCCAAGATCTATGCTATGGCGATGTAAAGTAATGGAGGGAATCAGAGTTCATACCTTTGAAGACCGAAAAGAGGGAAAACGTTCTTGCGAACGTGGCTGGCGTAGACTCAGAACTACGACCTCCCTGTCGTGTAGAAGACCACTGGCGATGGAGACTCTCGGTTGACCTCCAGCGATGAAGTAGCACCACAGGTGTAGTGCCTCGAAGAGATTATACACATACGGTACAATCGATGTTCCCTCCGGGCCCCGAACCAGGCGAGCAGCGGAAGAAAGACGGATTCGGATCCCCATTCCGGCAGAGCGACGGCCTGCTATGGTGGAGAACTCCAAACTAGGTGTAGCCTCCAAACAAGGGGAGTCCACTCACTAGGTAGGATAAGGAGAGGGAGAGAGATTTTGTTGTGTTAGAAAAAGGGGGGTGTACCCCTCCTTATATAGGCCAAGGGGGGTGACATCCTCCTCCCCTCCCCGAGGTGGGACTAAACTCCCAAGGGAGGGGGTGCGTCGGCCAGGGAGGGGAGAGGACCCCACTCTTGGCGCCAAGCCCAAGGGGGAAACACCCTCCGCCCCGAATGGGCCCATATGGCCCAATAAACCTTTTTCAATTTTTAAAATTGATTTAAATATATTTTAATATTTAATTCAGCTAATTAAATAATAAAACATTATTAAATACAATTAATCTTTATTTTAAACCTTTCAAAATGTCCGGAACAACTTCCGTTCTCCTCCGGAACTATTCCGGTGATTTCTCCTATTTCACCGATGATCCTGAATCTATCCCCATGCATCGATTGCCCATAAGTGTAACACCCTACCGGTCCGGGAAACAGTAGATATGATCTAGACACTCTCATTGACCAATGACTAGACAGTTGGACTTGGTTACAATCCTTGACAGCCCCTGCGCTTTCATCGAATGAACTTCAATCGCTTTTGGAAACCGTTAACGATACGACGTAATCCCTTTGTGTTGTGGTACTTTGTTTGTTCGAGGTTTGGTCGTCGGTATACAACATACCGGGTTCACATCTCGTTCACAACAAACAAGTTTACTCGTCCGTGCATATTACATCTCCTGTGGCCTAGTCACTTGCTTAAAAGCTATTGATGCAATATCACCGAGTGGGCCCAGAGTACCTGTCCGTCACTTGGACTGAAAAATCCAGCTCTGATCTATTAACATACTCATCAAACATCTATTTAGGAATATACAAAGTGCACCGCTATAGCCAGCATATTTCAGTCAGGCGGTGGGATACAAATCAAAGTCTCCTCATAGATGACAATTACGTATGATCATTACGGTCGAAGGACTAAGCCATATGTTACAAAGTCATCGCAATGCTGAACTATGTGATTGATCACATTACAATGCTTTAGGTGGGTGTGTGTCCATCACATCATTATCCCAATGATATGACCTCATTTTCAATGGACTTAAGTGTCGCCATGATTAGGAAAGCTTGATCAATCAATTGCCCAATGAGATAGTTTACCCGAGTTAAACTACGGACTTGTGTTTTGTAACACCCTCAGTATTTGTAACAGTAATCACTATCACTCTGGATCATCACTGTTGCTAATCACTGTTATTCCCTGTCCTTAACCAAACCTTGCTTCTGATCTTTTCAAACCATGATGGTTGGAAATCAAAACCCAATGCCCAATGCACCTTGCTCATCAAGAAATCAAACCAAACTTAAAATGCCTAGAATGAAAAATAAAACAAAAGTGCTCAAAAAAAGTTGTTCCATGAATCTTGGAACCATTTTTGTAAATTGCCTAAACTCACTAAAACCATGTTGGACCAACTTGGGTATTTTTGTGAGCTATGAATTAATCCAAACAATTCCAACAGTAGCCTAAAAATCCCACCTTGAGCATTTATTAAATAAAAGAAATAGCAAATGAATTTATATTGCCCCTAAACTTTTTGTGTCACTGTGGTATAGTGCAACTCAATTTTAGAAATATGTAACATGTTTTACAAAAATGTTTGAGCAACTAAAACAAATACAACAAGCAAAGAACAGAAAAGAAAAAGAAAAGAAAATAGAAGGAAACATATTCTACGCCCTGGGCAAAGGCCCACCCGGCCCAACCCGTGTACCTCCTCCCACCTGCCCCCGTCACGTCGACCACCTGCTCGACGTTGTGGCACCGGCGTGGCCATGGGCGCCGCTGGAGCCCCCCTCCCTCACCTTCTCCCCCCTGTAGCACACATCGACGATAAGGCCCCCCTGCGCCCCCATGGACACTGCCTCGCCATTTTTCCCTTCCTCCCCATCTCGCCATCGTCGTCGTTTTCGAGTCCAGTGACAACCGTCGCCGTCGTCGCGCCCAGGCGTGGCCAACGCCTCCCTCGGGCCAGGACATGATGTCCAAGCTGATCGTCGACGTCGACTACGCCACTACTCGCGTGGAATCGAACTGCGGTACCGCGTAGGCGACGTCCTCTTCTTCCCCTCGCCGACAGCCGCCGTTGTCCTCACCGCCAAATTCGTCACCTCCGGCCCGCCCCGACCTCGCCCGAGCTCACCACCGGACTCTCCTCGGTGAGCTTCTTTAGTTCCCCCGTTTCCCCTCTCAGTTCGCGCGCCGTAGGTCCACCGCCTCGAGACCTTGCACCGGCCGCCGCCGCCACAGTGCACGTCATCGTCGTTGTGGTCCATCCCAGCCCGCGTCAAGTGCACCAGTAGGATACCCGTGATGCGTGTGTTCGATTTGAACCTGTAGTTAGCTCGATTTCATAGTGTGTCGTAGTTCACAATTGGAGCCTGACGGTAGTCTACGCCATTGTCGACATAGAGCTCCGCTCCGGCCACCTCGCCTCGTTCCGCTTGATGGGGTGGACGCGTCTCGCCGCCAGGACCCCGTAGGGGCAAACGGTGCCACAAACGGTGCCCTAAATCGTGCACACCGGCGAGTTCACCGGAGCACCGCCGCCGGCGAGGCCCTCCTCTCTCCGACCGATGGGCCCGCCCGGTCAGTTGGTTAATTAACCACAACCCCCCCCCCCTGTCAATGACATGCGGGCCATAGCAACTAACTAACCCCCACTATTAGTTTAATTAGGGAATAACCCTAGGTCACTGACTACTGGGCCCCAGGCCCTTAACTTAATTAAAACTGTTTAATTATCACTATGTGACTTACACCTGGGCCCCACCTATCAGTTTGTTATTTAAAAGATTTAATAAGAAATTCCAGTGGCTGACATGTGGGCCCAGTGTCTATTTTTTTTTATTAAAATGATTTAAAAATAAACAGAGGCTGGCATGTGGGTCCCACATGTCAGGCACTGTTTTGGATAATGTTGTTATAATAATAAAAGAAATTCAGAAATTCTTTTTAAATGATTTAAACTTTGAATTTGAATGTCTTTTAAACCGTAACTCAGATTCAAAAACTTTATACATGAAAATTGATCAGAAAAATATAACGAATACGAATACGCTATCCGTATGTCTACCACCCCCCTCTAACATACCGAACATCGAACCGTCCCCCTCCGGACCGACTGTCTGATGATTGCCTGATACCGTTAAACTATCCGGATGAATTTATTCTGAACACAAAAGTTGTTCAAAATGGATCAACTAACACGAATACACCTTTCACATGTTTGTCGGATGTCCACGACACCTTCGGCATGGTACCTTCCCCCTCCGGACACCCTGTCCGATAATCACCCGAAGCTGGCAGTTCATCCCCGGATGAATTGTCGCCCCGATCATAATACATTGCATTGTGTTAGAACACCGTTAACCTTACATATGTCATGTCATGCATTTGTTTGTATATGCTTGATTTGTATTCACTATTCCCCCCCCCCTTAATCTCCGGTAGACCCCGCTGCTGCCGTCGACTACACCGCTGCTGAGTACGACTACTTCGTCGATGACCCTGCCTCTACTGTCGAGCTTCCAGGCGAGCAGAGCCATTCTCTTCCCCAGATATCGCCTATCTTTCCGTACTTTTCTTGCACTAGGCATTGTTACTGCTGCTGCTACGTTACAATCCTATTCAATTGCATAGCCTGTTTTTGTCGCCCCTTGATGTACCTTCCTTTATCCTATGTTGCCTATTATATATACTAGATGACCTGTTGCGCCAAATGGCGCAGAGTCCCAGTTAAAACCATGTAATCGTAGAAACAACTTCGTTTTTAAAACCCAATCATTCTGGTAAGCTTCTCTTCTATCACCAACCGTTCATTGGCTTCTCTTCTCTGATGATAAGTTGTTGGAGCTTCCATACATACCTAAAAATGTTGGCAACTTTCTCTATTTTATTTATATGTTTCCTTCCCTTAGTCTAGTATGACATGCATTATCCTATGAAGAACAAGCAATGCTTCCACTTCAGTTAAAATAGCATAGAACTCAAGCAAAGAAACATAAAAACTTTTAATTTAGTGGCAACATCTCGAGAACCAAAGAGATAGATTAATGGATTCATGAAACGATAAAAATCTGAATTTTAGTATATACAGATAGCCACATTGTAGCCAACAATGTCCAAAGTGAGCACCAGTTGTTGCCATACAATGAACTTATAGCAATCCCAAATCCAAAATTATTTATACTAAAAAATAAAGGAAAAACTATGTTAACCGCCCCTTCATACAATACCATTCTTCTCCACAACCAACTAATAATTAGAATCCCAAAGGATATCAGTAACATTCACGTACTAACTACAACATTTTTCCCAATACTTATTATTCTTATTCTCTGAAACCACAACACTTGAAAGCACATCACTACAGCAAAGGTAGGTATCCATATCTGCAGGATTGTTAGCCTAGAGGGCCATGCCCTATGTATTTATTCAGCAACGATACATTTCCCATGATCCCCTTTGTAGTTGACTCTTATGCCCTTGTGTTTCTTGGACTATATGAGTTCCTCATAGTATTCCTGGGAAACAAAAAAAATATAGTTATACCCCAAAACTGCTAGTATAAATTTCTATAACTAATTTAAAAAAATAAAGTTAGAATACAATAGATAAATTTTCAAAGTGCGCACATGTGTGGCCATGATTACCACAAAGAAATGAGAATTGTAGTTTTGTTGTATAAATTTAGGTTAAGCATCAGTACCAGCAGAAGGCATAATGAAGTAGAACACAATAGCATCAAAAAAATTAGGAGACTGAAACCATGATTTATTCTTTCAAACTCCAAGACAAAATTACTCAGCCTTCAACTAACAAAGTATTATTAAAATCAATAAATGGTTGTGAACTTTTCTCAAGAACATAGCCTCAAATTTAAATTATCTCATAAGGAATTTAAAATAACATTCAAGGATATATCAGGTAGAGATGGAAACTATTGTGCAATATTGGATATTATCTGCAGATATATTAAAACCGATTAGTTCAAATGTGCACATATCTGATAGTAGTTTGCAGTCAGTGGAAATTTGTAAGAAAAAAGAGGAAGGTAATGTTAGTCCAACTGAGACAAAAGTCATAAGATGGATCCATTCATGTAACGTAAAGTTAATGGGGATAGTCCTACCAACGACTTCTATTTCGCCGAATAATTGATTTTTCTTGGAGCACATTGAAGGTATGTACATGAATTGCCAATACATCGTAATATGAATGGTACAAATTCTATGTGAACCACATAAGTACAAAAAGAGGGAACAAAGATTGAATATAAATCCCAATGTGCAGGCATCCTAAGTGAAAGTGACTGAACTGATTATTCTCTCCACATAATACCTTGTGACTATCTCAAGAAAACACCTTAAAAAGAAAACTTAATGAATTTATACACTTTTGTCGATAGGTAAAAGGAACATATAGTAAATATTATAAGCATCTTCAGAGAGAATGAATTATAATAATCTTAATGACCTTTAGAACTAAATTTTACGGGATTAAAAGAGATACATTTGGAGACATTCAACAATTATTGGCTTCATTCTTAACCCAATTCATATCAAATATCACGCCACACTCAAGCTGTCGAAAATCTGCACATACATCTTCAACAGTAAAGATATGCACTTTTAAAAAAGCAGAAGGAAATCACGTTTAAAGAGGAACATACTTGACCAGATAATTTGGTTTGTTATCTGGACGTGCAGCAAGAAGCTAAGCAGCTCAAACAAGCATAAGTTTGACAGGAAATGGTCTTTGCATACATAACATTGGTCTTTGCATACTTCATTTTCAAAAACATAAAGCACTACACATGCTAAAACCGCTATTGCAATCACTGAACAATGAATCTTAACGGGATGGTTGATGCATTTAACTTATCACAAAGCAAAACCTCCTTTCATTTCATGTTTCAGCTAGCACAACATACAAAAGTAAGCACGGCACCCACATCTCCTAATCAAATCCACCAAAACCAGCCATCTATGGACTGTGTAATTCAGACAAAGGAAACGCTGCACTAAACGGCTCATAAAAAATGGCACATTTGTCTCTAGCTTCTCCAGGCTATAGAAAAATTGAGTAGCTTATGCAGGCTGTAACAGTAGCCATTTAGGAACAATGGAACATAGATAAATCCCATTCTCACCGAAGCAACAAATTTAAACCCCATTCGTATGAAATATCACAGCACACTCAAATCGTAGAAAGTCCACACACTCATTCCAGCTTTTAGGCCTCAAAATTAATAGGAAAGCAAACCTAAAATAAACCTATTTTCACCGAAGTATTTCCACTAAATTTCTAATCAGAAACTGCAGCAAGAGAAACATAGATAAACCCCATTTTCTCTGAAGCAAAATAAATAAGCTCCATTCACTGTACACATACAAAAGAAGCCATTTTTTCTGAAGTATTTCCACCAAATGTCTAATTAGAAACTGCAGCAAGAGAAACATAGATAAACCCCATTTTCTCTGAAGCAAAATAAACAAGCTCAATGCACTTTACACAAACAAAAGAACCCATTTTCACCGAAGCATTTCCAATAAATGTCTAATTAGAAACTGCAGCAAGAGAAACATAGATAAACCCCATTTTCTCTGAAGAAAAATAAACAATCTCCATTCACTTTACACAAACAAAAGAACGAACATAATATGTTTTTTGGGGTTTCACCCAAAACGCTGATGCCCAAACCAGCTAAAACCATTACCAGCTCACACATAAACGATGCACATGGCGAATGTTGCCTAACTAACATACCAAGCGATGCTCACATGACACACATGATCGAACAGAGAAAGGAAAGAGCAGCATATTTACCCGTGAAGTTGAGTAAGAGCAGACGATGGAACACTACAGAACCACAGTAAGAGAAGCACGGCGGAAGGGGGGACAGAACCTAAACACAACGAAAATATCAGTCCCATACAACCTAAGCATTTCATCGAACACCTTATGAGCGTAAACAATGCATTCAACTCGCCTGAGCACGAACAACAAAGGGCAGCTGGAATCCGAAGCAACCGAGAGCGGAAACAGCACCAACCTGCGCACAAAGAAAAGAAAGAAAGAAACAAAAAATCAGAAGCATATTGGAAGCATCATTATAGAAGAAACTGGGAACCAGAACAGGAGCACCTCAACCAACAACGACGGCACGCAGCAGCTCCATCCCCACAGACCCGACGAACACGAAGCTAGCAGGGAGTAGAAACACCGGCGGTGGAGAAGGTAGATGAGAGGAAGAGGGAGAGGCAACAAATGAGCGAGCGAGAGGAACTGGAGGGAGAAGACGCAGGCAGCGAAAGGGAAGCGTCAAGAATGGAGCTCTTCACCGGCAGGGAAAACAATTTTCACTGGACCAACCGAGCCGGCGCCTCTCACCAGGCATGACATGTGGACCCAATAGAAACCGACCCCCTGCAGCAGCGACTCATCAGCCAACAGGCAAAGTGAGAGGCGAATTGCGGGCACAGCGTACACCGACGCGAGGCAGCACGTCGACGCGACCGGGCGCTCCTGTGCAGCGGTCAGCCCACCAAACACGCAGTGGTCAGCGACCATCCCAAAAGCAGACCGGACAGCACGCACGCACGTTCCACGCCCCCGGACAGATTTTTCACTCCAAATTTATTGAACAAGTCAACTGACAAGCGGGACCAGACAGGAAACAGGGCCACGAGCAGCCTCACTTTGGTATCGAGCCGCACGTCACGCAGCCCATCGGACTACACGTCTCGCAGCGGCCCTCACGTGTCTCACAGCGCCCTCACGGCGATTTACACACAAGCGACCCACTCGTCATGGCCTACCGGCAGCTGACCCACGGTGATGCCACAAGCGACCCACTCGTCATGGCCTAGCGGCAGCTGACCCACGGTGATGCACAGACATGGCACTGCACAGTTAACCAACGGTGAAGCATTTAACGGTTTACAACGTATAGACAAGTGGATCCAACGGACAACGTAGCTATCCCCCTGAGGCTCGCCGTGGAGCTCCCTGGGCTAGCAATCTTTATAAGTTAAATTATATTCAGCAGTAAGCCCTGCGCATTGTTAGCTAGGATTAGATAGCGGGCCGTGATCACTCAGGTGCGTGACGCGGTTACAACTTATTTCAACTGCACAGGTACGGTACAATGCAGACACCGCCTCAGGCCCCTACCTCGGCTCTGCCGAGCCACCATCAAGTGTGAGCTATCAAGGAGTAAATCCTTGTACTCCACTCGTTGCTGACTCTATATAGCCGCTCTAGGTACCTGAGAAACGGTTGTCCTTAAAGGTAAGAAGTCGGGCGACCCAATGGTGCCCGCGAGTGGTATTGCGACGGGACGACAGGGAGGGTACGACGAGTGTACCGGTGTGCTTGGCCCCTGATCGTTTGCCGCGAGAGTTACCAAACCACGAAAGTCGAGCTCCTCCAGGAGCACACGCGAGACAAGGTAAGGAGACGGTTCACCTTGTTGGTAACCGCAGAGACTTGGTGGGACGACAGAGCAGGCACCGATGTACTGGTGGTCCTGGCTGTTGTCGTTGTCCGCGGGTCAGTTAAGTCGAGGCAACGATAACGGTTGTCCCGCAAGTTAATAAAATGACTAATGGTTCGGCCGATGACTTGAGTAGCCTTTTGGCTTATACGCGCTGCCTACACGTGGGAATTACGAGTTATGGGCTCCTCTGCTTCGTAGTGTCGTCCGAGGACTCTTCAGACATCAAGAGTACCGCGGCCTGCGCCGGGAAGTGGTGTTGTCTTATTTTCTCGCGCGGTGGTGTCTTATTTGGATTTGCTTTAACTTCACCGGCCAGCCTCGCACCGTGCAGGAGTACGTCAGGGTTAGGGTCCAAAGCCTCGCGTACATAGCATATATCCGGCGGATGACCTCTCTGTTGAGTTTGAAAGATGGGCTACGAAGTGTCGGATAGCCTCGGTGGAGCGTTCCCTAACAAGGTGCCCGCCACCCTGGAGATCCGTGCGTGTAGTGTAACACAAGTGCACCCCTGCAGGGAAGATTAATCTATTCGAATAGCCGTGTCCACGGTAACAGGACGCTTTATGCTGAAGCTGGATCTTACCACTACAAACTATTATTATTAAACTGTATGGTTCCGGGTTTGCTTCCTCGTCGAGGAGTCGAGGAGGTGATCTCGGAGGCATTGCTAATTATTACAACTTACTATTATACAATGCTGCAGCAACTTCTGCTGCATTGTTACTTTATGCTTTATATAAACTGTTAGCTATTCTCTCTTCATGTTGCAAGACTCGTTGGAAGATGCTAGTCTTCGATAGGCCTAGCTTCTTACCCTTATTCTGATTTCTATCTTGCAGTCCACTATATATAGCCTCCCCTTCCTTTTGATACAATGCATAAATGCTTAGTAGCGGACGTAAGACTCGCGGGTATGCTAGATACTCACCTTTGCTTTATTTCCCCCTTTTTCTCTTTGCCTGATCGGCCGCTGCAGTCGACGTTGGAGCCCAGGAGCAGGAGTACCCCAGAGGCGACTACTACGACGTCGAGTTCCCCGTTGACCAGAAGTAGTTCGGTGGATCCCAGGCAGGAGGCCTCGCCTTTTCGATCTGTATCTCTGATGTCATTTGTGCTAGCCTTCTTAAGGCAAAACTTGACTAACTATGTCTGTACTCAGATATTATGGCTTGTATGACTTATGTATTCGGATCCTCATGATCCCTGGTATTGTAACATATTGGTTTATCCTTTTGTGTTTAGTGTTGTGCTGTGATATTCTCACCGTGGCATCCTAATCTCAGCCGTGTACCCTGCGTGTATGATTACTGTACATGGATTGATTTTCGGGGCGTCACATGTTTTATATCACACGTGTATTAGTATTTCCAAGTAATACAGTTATAGCATAGTATAAAACCTATTATGAACAAAACGGATATGTGACAAATATCTTTATTAATTTGCCTCTAGGGCACATATCCAACACCATGGGTCCGTGATCAGTAGCTATGTGATGTTCTCCTCCCCTCTTTGTTCTTCATGGTTTAGACCTCGTGAGCTTCCCTACATGATCGAGGCACATATGTAATCTTTCTTCTGTTGCTATGCTGAGTTTGATGGGATCTGGTGGATTATGAGATTCTGTTCATATTGTGATAGAGTAATATATTTGGTTCTTATCTTTTATATTTTTGTTCCTAAGTAATTCTTGCATGTTCTCCGTTGTTGTTTATTGCTTTGGCCAAGTAGTAGGTAGTAACTCCAAGAGGGAACGTTATGCTCGATTGTGGGTTCATGCCCCCTGATGACACGCTTGAGTGACAGAAACATGAGTCTAGGGGATGTGTTGTTGCCACAAGGGGGAAAACAACGGTGCTTGTAACCGCGGTTGCAAGGATTTTTTTTTACTTTACGCAAAGTGCTTTTTAATGCAGTTGTCGGTTGCTTTGGGTTTACACTTTGGGTGGGGCTCGCAACTTAATACCAGCGAGATGTTCTGGATAGATATCTCAAGGTGGATGATTAGTAGTAGATGCAGTTGGATTTCGGTCTACTTATTTTGGCGTACTGTCCATGCTTTTGAGCCTCTTCCTTTCTTTGTAGCATAGTTAGCATTGTGGTGCGTTTATAATCCTGTCAATTGCCCATCTGTAATTTGTTCACCTCGCATAGCAGTTTTATTGTCTTTTGGGAGAGATACATCACTAGTGAACATCACGGGAGCCCGGTCCATCACTGTTTACACGCTCATTTACTTTTCTGCTTTTACTTTCAGTTGCTATCATTATCATTATCCCTTGCGTTTGATCCTTTGTAAACAACAAGACCGGAGAGATTGACAACCTCTCTGAACTTCGTTGGGAGCAAAGTTACTTGTGTTGTGTGCAGGTCCACATCAGTTGCGCCGTTGACACCTAATTGTCATTGCCGGAGTCCTACGGGAGACAAACCCTATCCTCTACATAGGGGAAATTTGTTGCTATCCTACATCTCACCTTCCACTTGGGGCAACCAATAAAGGGCGAGAAACCATTATCATCATCTCGCACATCAGTGGGGCCCTCCCCTGGCGCCCCCTCGGCCTATATTACCTCCTCGATGCAGAAACCCTGAAAAGAGATCCCGCATCGCGATTTTCACCTCTTTTCCGCCGCCGATGTGATCCCGAGATCGGGATCGCCAGAAGACCTCGTCCCGGCACCCTTCCGGAGGGATGATTGATCTCCGAGAGCTTCTCCACCACGATAAGAACTTCCCGGATGTCCCGTGAGTAGTCCCCCTTGGACCATGGGTCCATGATTAGTAGCTATGTGATGTCTTCTCTCCAATCTTGTGCTTCAATTCTTAGACCTTGTGAGCTACCCTACATGATCAAGGCACTTATGTAATCTTTCTGATGTTGCTATGATGTGTTTGCTGGGATCCAATAGATTATGAGATTATGTTCAGATTGTGATGAGTTATATATTTGGTTCTTTTTTATATTTTGTTCTTGAGTAATTCTTGCATGTTCTCTGTTGCTTTTTATTGCTTTGGCCAAGTAGTAGATAGTAACTCCAAGAGGGAGTGTTTATGCTTGATTGTGGGTTCATGCCCCCCAATGTCTAGCTTGAGTGACAGAAACATGAGACTAGGGTATGTGTTGTTGCCACCAGGGAGAAAACAACGGTGCTTGTAACCGCGGTTGCATGGACTGTTTACCTTACGCAAAGTTTGTTAATGCAGTTCTCTGTTGCTTTGGGTTTACACTTTGGGTGGGGCTCGCAACTTAATACCAGCGATATGTTTTGGATAGATATCTCAAGGTGGATGATTAGTGAGTAGATGCTGATTAATAAACGGTCTACTTGTTTTGGCGTACTACCCATACTTTTGAGCCTCTAACTTTCTTGTGGCATAATTAGCATTGAAGTGCGTTTATAATTCTGTCAATTGCCTAGTTGTAATTTGTTTACCCAGCTTAGTTGTGTTATCGTCTTTTGGGAGAGAGACATCACTAGTGAACATCATGGGGGCCCGATCCATATTTCCACCATTGTTTACACCTCTACTTTTTTACTTCTTTATTTCCTTTTCAGTTGCAATCACCATCACTATTTCTACCGTGCGTTTGATCCTTTGTAAACGACAAGGCCAGAGAGATTGACAACCTCTCTGAACTCGTTGGGAGCAAAGTTATTTGTTGTGTGTGCAGGTCCGTGTCAACTTGTCTCAACTCAACAAGTTAATCTCTGGCGGCGTTGACAACTACTTGAAGAATTCAAAATCCGCCGGAAGACATAAACATTGGTATCTTCACTGAGGGAAATTTACTGCTAGTTACATCTCAAGCTTCCACTTGGGGTAACCAACGAGGGGCGAGAAGCCATCATGAACCCAATTGCTTGGTGTGTGTATGTGACCTTCTTAACCGTGTGGGTTTTGGAATGATATTTCTTGCACCTTGAGTCTCATTTCTTCAATAGTATGTTGATGCTTAATGCTCATCCTTATATTAATCTTATCAAGTGCTTTTCATGACTCGCACACATCTGTTTGGTTGATTCCATTCCTATGATTGTTCCTTTTGCATATTTCTTAACCATATGTTTGTTCAAATTGCTATAATTTGTTTCTTCTCCATGCTCGCCTGCACTTGTCGAGTGTATTCATTGATTTTGGGGGAGTGATGATCCAATTTTCGTGCACCTTGTTCCACAATACAGAAATTCTAAATAGTGCATAAATCTGGGGAGCTTCTCTATTTTCTTTAGAACACTATGTGGCTTAATAAATAATATCTCTTATTCATTTGGCTCGTCGGATCTTTTGATCGCTTGCTTCACCTTTTTTTTATGCCATTGTGCTATATCATCCTTTTGCAATCTTTGGAACCTTAATATAGTTTGTTTTCCTCCAACTATTTATCATTGTACATGTGTAATTCATTCCACTCATATTTTGAGAAATACACACTTTATGGAAGAACACATACTATATTTTCCTTCTAAGTTTTTCTGTCCATACTAGAGGGTTTCATGTTTTGGTTTTTTATCTTAAGAATTTTCATTTCTTGCTCATGCATGCTTGGTGCTTTGCATGGTTGGCTTAATTCCATATATAAACTATCTTAAAGGGATTGTAGTCTATTACCAAAATGGGGGAGATTGAAATAGCATGGTGCCCCCATGTTTGGCTTTGGTAATTGATGACAATCCCTATGGACTAATGGTTGCTTTGAGTTATACTTTAAGCTTTGTCCATAGCCAATGCTTAAAGACCATATGTTGGCTTCAAGTTTTTAAAGACGGGGGTTATGTTGTGAAGAAGGTGTTATTCAAGGAGTTATCCAAAGTTTGGTCATGTGAGAGTTGAGCATATTGCAAGCATGTCTTGAAGAAGAATATTGTTTGAACATTCATGTTTACCTTCAATACATCGTCTTTATAAGGATAGAATAGTTGAGTGTATTGCAAGCTTGTCTTGAAGAAGAAGATTGGGTGAAAATACATGTTTACCTCAAGACACCATATTTATGAAGAGAGAAGATATAATACAATGTTGACCAAGACTAAGTGAAAAGATTGGATTCTAGTTGATCGACACACAAAGTGTAGATGTACCTAGTGGGATCAAGTGATCTCAAGGTATGGTACGCATTTTCCATTATGCTTTTGTGAACTAGCCCATGATCTATGTGTTTAGTGTTTCCATGCGGGGTTAGGTATTTTTCCATGGGCTAGCATCAAAAGGAAGATTTCATATAACCGAATAGAGGATAGTATCAACTGGTGATATCCATCAAGGTTGTGGTGTGAAAGTTCAAGAGGAACATCACGAAGAGATAATATGCTTGAAGCTTGCTGACCATTTGGTGATAATGTTCTTGTGAAGATGCGCCTAAGAGTAGCTCTCCCATAATGGAGTATGGGGAGAAATTTGTGAATATTCACCAAGTAAGCGCTATGAAGAAATGTGTTCCAACTTGAGGCGGGCATGATCGTCATCATCTAGCTCAAGCTGATTATGCGCAAGGCGGGTTTGAACTTGATAGGTTTCTATTTTACCGGTCTCATGGTGTAGTTGGGAGACCAGTTCAAAGGATTGATTGTTGTACTATCAAGGGGGGCTCTCGAGTGAGTAGCTTGATCATATCGTTCATAGAGAGCTCAAATCATTACATCCTTGGCATCATATTTATTGGTTATCTTCATGACTAGGTCAAGTTCATCAAAAATGGATTTCATATGCATCTTCTACTATTTTTTCGTTGTTGGAGTTTTTGACGGTTCTTCTCTTATAGAGGTTTCACATTCAATATTTTAGGCATATTACTCTTTATTATTCTAAAGTTCTCCAATCATATTTTGATAGCTCTTGTCGTTAGCTTTCTATCAAGCACGAGTTTATCAAAATCGGAGTTCGTTTGCAGAAGTTATGGTTGTTCTAGTTGTGTTGATTTCTAATAAGAGGTAGTACCACTTACTTAAGAGGTAGTACCGCTTAATTAAGAGGTAGTAACGCTTATGCGGTACTTCTGCTTACTTCTACCGCATCCACTTCTGCTTGTCTGAGAGATTATGTTGCCAATATATCACACCTAGAGGTTACCTCTTGTGTGCGGGCAGAGGACATAACAATTAAATTCGTGGGTCCTATAAAAGGTGATCTTCTTCCCCATTGACCCCAATGTTCTTGAGCACGGTTTTCTCCTCCATTGTTGATCTCTAAAATCTTGGGTTCTCTCTGTTCCTCCCATGATTCTTGCATCTTTTTGAGGGAAAAGGGAGAGGAGATATAGATCTACATTCTCCACAATTCTATCTCTCCTCTTAGTGAGGGGAATCTAGTGGATCTAGATCTTGGATTTCTTTTGTGTTCTACTTGTTCTTACTCTCATTTTCCTCCATAGCTTTCACTGCTTTGGTGGTATTTGAGAGTGAGGGACTTGAGCACTTCGTGTGTTCTTGCCATTGCATTAGTTGCATCGGTTTGAGTTCTCCACGGTTATACGTGGATGTGAAAGTTGAGAGTCTTATTACTCTTGGGTGTTTGGGCACCCTAGAGCTTATACATCTTGGGTGTTTGGGTTCCCTAGATGGTTGGTGGTGTTGCAGAGCTCAATCATTATGGTGTAAAGCTCTGCCAAGCTTAGGGGTCTCCAATTAAGTTGTGGAGATCGCCCCAAGGAAATCGTATGGGTTCGGTGACCGCTCCCAAGGTTCTCCCACTCTACGGGTTCCATGACCGTCCTCAAGGGGCCCTTAGTGGAATCACGACACCTTGCATTATGTGAGGGCATGATGAGAATGCAGTGGTCCTAGTGGCTTTTGGGAAGCATTGTGCCCAGCATCCGCAAGTTTGTGAACTTTGGGATACATCATCGTCTCCGTGTGTCTCAGTTATCTCTTATCCGAGCCCTTTACTTGTGCATTTTCTTTGTGATAGCCATAGTGATTCATATTATATATATTGCTATCACATAGTTGTTTATCGTGCTTAGCATAAGTTGTTGGTGCACATAGTTGAACCTAGTATATTTAAGTTTTGTGCTTGACAAATTAAATGCTAGTTTTATTCCGCATTTTTTCCAGCCTAAATCGTAAAAAAAAATTAAACGCTTATTCACCCCCTCTAGGCGACATCCACGTCCCATAAATGGTACTCTAGGGCAATACAAAAAATCATGAATAGAGGAGGCATAGGTTATCTCCATTATTCCCTCTAGGCCATATTACTAATAGACAACATGCACCGACAAAGGGAAACGATAACAGAGGCTTCGTGAAGTGCCTAGATGCATCTTTGGGTGAAGGCGAGGGTTGAATAGGCCGACACACTCATGGCTTCGCTCAAGGGAAGCCATCGATTGATGAAGCGACACCAGAGAGAGAGGATAAATGGGGTGGCGCATGACCTTTGGATCTGGGACGACCAACCGAGATTAAATCATATAGTTAGGATATTATCAAGAGTTAATGGGTTCAACCCAATTTGGCTCGGGAAAGAGGGAAGATATCAATTGAATTTTGCAAGATTGACTTCTTATGATTTTGATTTTTTTACCCATATTTAAAATAAATTCTAGAAAAAGGATTCTTGCTTTTATGGTTGCCAAATATATTTTTTAAAATTTATGAAGAACCAACAATTCCAAATACTTACTTTTATGCAAGAAAGATATTTTCCATTGAAAACTAATTCCATAAATTTAATTTATTTTTTGATGCATGCGTTTAGGCCCTCAATAAATCCCAAAAACCATTTTCAAGGGTTTATCTGTTCATATTTGATTTTGAAGATCCAATGTGCAATGAAGGTCTAATTTCCATAGTTGACACAAATCGAATCAATCAAGTTGGAAAATTCCAAATGGCTCTAAAATTAAAATAAACTAATCCAAAGATTTTATGGATGAGATGTGATTTCTATTTACATTGAAAATTGAAAAAATTGGATATTACACAGAATGCCTTATCTTTCACATCGATTGTGCGTGATTCTTGTCGGGCCTAATTTGTTGACATTCATTTTAGATCATCAATAAATTCTTATAAAAATACCCTTTTATGAGGGATTTACTGGTCCGCAAGCAAGTGATGATACAACCACCCTAGCTTCCGTGACCGCACTCTACGACCGCCTCTTACTAGTACTATCGCCTTTAGTGCCACATGTAGATTTGTCACCATTACTCGCCGACTGCTCCCCTCTCACTTTCTTCTCATAATATCATGTATACTTGAACTTCCTAGCATTTCCCCACCGCAAGCCCCACAATCCATAGACAATTGTGCATCACCGCTACCAAGTTGAAACGTTCTCTCTGCGAGAGCCTCCAATATTGTCCCTCACCAAGCTATCGGGTGCTACTATATCCATCCCTTCGACCATCAATCAAATACATAACAACAACCCAGGTGAACTCTGGATGCTCTGGAAGGGAAGATATTTGAAGATGTCATTATACAACCAAAGAGATTATACAAGGAGCGTGTGAGGAGGAAAGGTGGGGCGAAGATCATCACCGATCTGAAAAGTTCTCCCTTGGCCCATTCGAGCGGTTAGTTAATTTGATTCATGTTTACCATCAATTACTCTAGTGTTTTTTTTGGTAAGAATCTTCTTCTTCTTCTTTTTCTTCTTTCTTCTTTCTTCTTCTTCTTCTTCTTCTTCTTCTTCTTCTTCTTCTTCTTCTTTCTTCTTTCTTCCTTCTTCTTCTTCTTCTTCTTCTTCTTCTTCTTTCTTCATCTTATTCTTCTTCTACTTCTACTTCTTCTTTCTTCTTTATTCTTCTTCTTCTTTTTCTTCTTCTTCTTCTTCTTCTTCTTCTTCTTTTACTAGTATATACATATGAAATCCCATCAAAATATATTTTCACATGTGGTATGCACACAAAATGTAAATTAAGATGTTCTTTTTGTTGTATTTGGGCCGGAATTTTTTCTGTCTATGTAGTTCTCAAATAATCATATTATTTAATAAAACTTTAGGGATGCATAGTCCACAACTGAACTTGTTTGAAACTTTTAAGTAATGCTTTTGAATTTTATTCGAATTCTAAGCACCTTGTAGACTGTCTTCCAAAATGCTTCACTACACGGTCCCAATCATAGAGTGCCTTTTTTGATCGACCATTCAAAGGGTACCTAGTTTGGATAATACGGGTATTGTTCATATGGGCCTCAGTACATCTTTGCACAACAACGCCGTTCTACATTTGCACTGCAAGTATCCACTCGTTTCATGCCCATCACTGTATTTGCATCATGTCCAACCCATACATAGACAAGAAGATACCATTTATTTCATTCAGTTTTTATTGCATAAAGCGAACGTGGATCGAACGGCACCGAAGGGGAGGGGGGATAGGGATCAGGGGGTGCATTTGGGCCGCATCTCCTCTTTCCAACCACCGGGGCATAGGGATCAGGAGGTGTGTTTCGGCCGTATCTCGCCCTTGCAACCACCATGCCATTAGATGATTACTGGCCAAATTTATCAAGTACTACACTCCATCTATGTTAGCCCGTTTCATGTCATCACTTTCTACTTTGGTCACTAGAGGCCAGGCCAGGCTGAGTGTATGGCTGTATCCGTCTCCAAAATAACGTTGCAGCTAGCCATACGGCACCATCCATCCTTGCATGAGGCTTGGCCGCCGTACACTTCTACCAACCTGTGTATCTCTCAATCTCATCTTTGCTTTGTTGATTTGTATCTTGTGAGAAACTAAAGCTTCCTACTCACAGCTAGCGTGTTGCATCACTGCCGATGGATTAGGGTGGTTGTATCTGGAGAAATCAAGTAGTGCGTCCCAGCTAGTAGTACATGACAAACCATGGATGGATCAGAGATCGATAATGCGTGCTGCAAATACAAGCAAGCCTCCAAACCAACGTTGCGGCCATATGCCACAGCCCAGGTCGTGACCCTGCTGAAAAACTATACATATAGTTTTTTTTTGCGGGTAAATTATACATAACTATACATATAGTTGTACGTACTTTCTTCAATCCATATTAATAGATTTAAGTTTGTTTAGATACACATGCATCTAGTCTAAATACTTAACTAGATACATACGAATATAGACAATATAGAATTTCATCAACATATATTTTCAGTGGTGCAACACACTAGCTGTAGGAAGCTTCAGTTTCTCACAAGACACAAAATCAGCAATGCAAAGATAAGATGGAAAGATATACAAGATGGTACAAGTGTACAACGGCCAAGCCTCGTGCAAAGGCCACGTCTTGGATGGTGCAAAGTTACTTCGGAGGCTTAAAAGCGGTGGACGGATACACGCAGCCGGGCCTGGCCTCTGGTGATCAAGATCAGAAACTGATGACATGAAAGAGGATTTACATAGATGGAGTGTACGTGATAAATTTGCCCAGTAGTCATCTGGTGCCAATGGTAGTTGGAAGGGGTGAGATGCGGTGAAATGCACCTCCTAATCCCTACGCCTCGATGGTGTGGAAGGGGAACATACGGTCGAAACGCACCACCCAAACTTTATGCTCCGGTGGATGAAAAGGAGGAGATAAGCCGAAACACACCCCTAATCCATATACCCCGATGGTTGGAAAGGGGACATACGGTCGAGATGCACCGCCTAATTTCTATGCCTCGGCGGTTGAAAAGTGAGAGATATGGCCGAAATGCACCCTCGGTCCTTATAGACGGTGGTTGGAAAGGGGGAGATACGGCCGAAACGCACCCCTAATCCCTATGCCTGGTGGTTGGAAAGTGGAGATACGACCAAAATGCACCCACTAATCTCTATGCCTCGGCGGTTGAAAAGGGAGAGATATGTCCAAAATGCAACCTCAATCTTTATAGCTGGTGGTTGGAAAGGCGGGATATGGCCGAAACGCACCCCCTAATCCCTATGCCCGGTGGTTGGAGAGTGGAGATGCGGCCGAAACGCACCCCCTAATCCCTATGCCCCAGCGGTTAGAAAGGAAGAGATACGGCCGAAACGCACCCCTAATCCCTATGCCCGTGGATGGAAAGGGTAGATACATCCGAAACGCATCCCTGAATCCCTATGCCTCGGTGGTTGGAAAGGGAAAAATACGGCCGAAACACACCCCCTAATCCCTATGCCCGGTGGTTGGAGAGTGGAGATGCGGCCGAAACACACCCTCTAATCCCTATGCCCCGGCGGTTAGAAAGGAAGAGATACGGCCGAAACGCACCCCTAATCCCTATGCCCGTGGATGGAAAGGGTAGATACATCCGAAACGCATCCCCGAATCCCTATGCCTCGGTGGTTGGAAAGGGAAAGATATGGCCGAAACACACCCCCTAATCCCTATGCCCGGTGGTTGGGAGATATACGACCGATATGCATCCCCTAATCCCTATGCCCGATGTTTGGAAAGGGGAGGTACAGCCGAAACACACCCCCTAACCGTACGCCCCGACGGTTAGAAAGGGGAAGATACGGCCCAAACGCACCCCCCCTAATCCCTATGCCCCGGTGGTTGGAAAGAGGGAGATACGGCTGAAATGCACCCCTTGATCCCTATGCCTCGGTCTGCACTGCTCTATTTGTGTTCTCACGCGTGGGTGTGTGCATTACATAATAGAAAAGGATAAACTAAATGGAATATTAAGCACGTATATCGCGTGTGAATACTTGCAATGCAACTAGACCATGGTGCGGTGCAAAGACGTGAGGGGGGGCATATAAACAGTACATGTATTATCCAAAATAGGCACTTATTGAAAGTTCAACTAAAAATACACTCTATGAATGGGAGGAGAGTACATTTTGGACGACAGGCTAGAGGGTTCTTATAATTTGTATACAATTCAAAACCATTACTTAAAGTTTCAAAAGGATTCATTTTTATATGAATACATATACATGTGAACTATGTATCCGTAAAGTTTCATCAAATAATATGCTTATTTATAAACTACGTAGAAAGATAAAACTCCGGTCCAAATACAACAAAAAATACCATAATCTGCATATTTTTGATTTCATACATATGAAAATATATGTTGATGAAATTTCATACTTATAAAAATTCAGGCCAAATGATAACTGTTGCCGCCTCTATCAAACCAACAAAACCCACGCGCACGATGGGCAGGACTCCAAATTAGGCGAGGCATGGCTGTCAAAATAGCGATCGATGTCTAAAGGCTACATAATACATGTACAGGTCTAAAGTGTGCGTTCAAAATCTGCGTCAGCATGCTAGCTGCTTTCTGGCAACATCATTTCGGTGATGAGTGACAATGCAGCTTTCCAGAAAGCTACTTTGCTCATACTAAGCGGCACGAAACACAACAGCTTATGCGATTCCAGTGGGCACAAAACGCGTGCTCTAATTCATTTCTGCACCTGCACAAAACTCTTTCTTTTTTTTCTGAAATTTTTACCCTTTGAAGTTTTCATTTCATGTGATAAGAACAAGACAGTAAAATATGTACTCCCTCGGTTCCATAATATAAGATCGTTTTACAAACTAAACTAGCTTGCCAAATGATCTTACATCATGAAGCAGAGGGAGTATTTGCCTGGACTGTATCCGTGAAGATCCATGAAACGGCAGGATGACCAACTTGATTTTATTAAGGATTTCCTGTGAGTTTTTATATCTGAGGTGGTTGGCCCAATATCGATGGCAGGTACAGCCAGCCGTACAGATCGACCTAAGGGCTCCTCCTACCTTCTTATCCTCTCTATCTTGCTGCTTATCCTTCCCCTATTCGTGTTGTGTTTGAACTATACAAATCTACTTTTTCATCCCAAAAAGAAAGCCTTGCCGTATGGTGATGCCGGGGACAATGCAAGTCTAGGCACGATAGACACTAGACACTTACTTCCATCCCTCTTGTTCTTCCCAGAAAAGCAACCTCCTCATCTACATTTTTGGATAACTTCACATAGCCTTTCCATCCATGCTCTACTTGCTACACATGCTAGCTCTTGCCACTTAGCTAGAATCTGATTGGTCCTGCGTGCCACCAAAAAGGAAGTTAGGCTAATGGGTGCAGTGCATTTCCCCGGATCAAATAGACACATTCCAAGTGACAATAAACCCATTGCTCTAATTTACTACGTACTGCTAGAAAGTCTTATAATTGGGCAGCAAAGCAAGAGAGCCCCAACTTGCTAATTCCCATGTAAAGAATGAGCTTTGGGGCCCTGATCTCCATTATTCAACTGGAATCAAAGGCTGCTGTACTTTACTAATACTTTCCATCTCCAACCTCGGTGCATGATAATGCCTTATCTGAATTTTCTTATGGAAAAGGGATGCCTACCTGAATAAATATAGGATCCTACAATACAAGCATCCTGCCTTTACAGACTTGTTGTTAGCCACTTTATCATCAGGACTTAGTGTTTTAACCACCGCTTTTCATGACCATAATAAATAAAAATTGTCTAACTCAGACGGAGCCCACAGGAAAGAAGATCTCCTGGTCCTGGGAGATCTAAATGAGATCGCACAGGTCTTCTCCATAAGTTTCTGCACTGATGGAGGTGATGGAGATGGACCTACCCTTGTCCTGCTCCGCTCCGGCTTGCCCATCGAGCTGGCATCTAGCAACTGAATTATCAGCCACCATGTCGGCACCTTTGATACAGCTTTCATTATACTGTTTATTCTACTGCAACTAGGCAAAGATGGACTGTGTGGAGTATCCATTCCATAGGTAGCCTGTATAGTATAGGACTGGGCTCTTCCAGCTCTTAATCTTTGCGATCTGATTCATAGCTTAGGCACTTTGCTTTTGCCATCTTTGCTTTCTGCACAATTAACTAACAGCAAGGACATTGGCATCTACTATCTTCTATGAAGATATGGGGCCAAAAATCCACGGTACAGCGACAGATCATAGCTCTTTCAAAGACTTTATCTCCCAAGACAATGTTGATGAGATCAAACGTCAAAACGGTACTGCTACCATACAGGACATAATAATCAGGGAAGCAAGCAGCAAGCACTCAACAGCCTAGAATGGTATGATCTAGATTCACAAGGCAGAAGAGAGTTTACAGCTCAGGCATAACCCACGGCCACATTCCAGATCCATGCCTACAACCTATCTTTCATATGGCGTACATAAAGAACGAAAGGAATGTACAGTTCCCTGCAGAATTTACACGGCGAAATATCTCAGGCGTCGACGGCGCTTAGGGGTACAGATTTTGTTCTTGGGAGGTTTGGTGGCAGCTGAGCTCCAGTATAATAGTTTCTGGCTGTGAGCATACCATCCGGGCTGCTCTCAGTGCGCAGGGCCCTTTGGGTTCTTGGGCTCTGGCACGCTTGATTACTCATGCTCAAATGCTGATCGGTGCTTCCTGTGCCACCAGGGCTTAGTGTGCCAGGGCTTCGCTGGCAGGTCGGGACACGGAAATTGTGGTGCTTACCGACATGGAAAGACTCCAACTTGCTCAGTGTAGGTTTCATCCTACTTGCTCCATTTGCGTTGTCGAAGTCCAGAGATGGATGAATAGCTCTCTTCAGGTGTGCCATTTTCCTTGCTTTGTACTTCGCCATCTTCACTTCATGCTTTATGTCAAACCCTTTGGACTGATGATCCATATCAGTCTCATAGTGATCGGTCGGGCAGGACCGCTCTTGGAAAGAACTGAAGCAAAGCCGGTCAGAAAGACCTCTTCTACCCATCTTTGGAAACCCATTCATTCGTATGGGTTCCTTGTCTTTGACATGATGCTCTTTCTGAGCGCATCCATCATCAGAGCTTCCTGCCGAGTCCGGCAAACCGGATTGATCTTCATTGGCGGCTTGGAATGTGATCTCTTCAAACCTCCCATGTAGCTCTGCACATTGGCAACCACGAGAATCTGACGACATGTAGTCAAAAAGCGAACCACAAGATGACACATTGGATCCACAGTTATGGCAGTATGCAGCATCTGGAGCTTCCTCTATGCCTGGACCGGACATCCAATTTGGCACCAATGCACTGACCTCACCATCGATCATCTCAGCAATTCGAGTAACCTCATGGTCAGTTATATCCAGCTCGCCTATCATCTCAGTTGCCACACTTAATGCAGTATCAGCCTCAACATCGAATGGAAAATAGATGTTGCGTAACCGGCCTGCAATATGAGAAATTAGTTTCACAAAATATCCGAGTTAACATTTTCACACACTGAATTCAACCAAAGAGTTTGGGCATTATAAATTGTGTGTACCATCATCATCGTTCATTCGTAGTCTGAGGAAGATTCCTCCATCCTCACTCTTTCTCCCTTTGATTGTGATGTCCACAGTGCCAAGAGGCTCATCTTCGTGCCCGTTGAACAGGTCAATCCCATCAGCTTTAGTGTCGTCATCTTCACAATCCCATCTATCTTCCGTTGGTGTATCTTCGTCGATGCTTCCTGAGAATCCATTGCTCATCCTGGACCCATTACTATAAGCGTGCCCTAAGTAGGGCTGCCTCAGAAAATTGTTCAACAGGCTGTAATCCCCATCCCCAGAACATAGAGCCATGCCATCAATGCGTAAGAAAGGGTCATTGAGCAGCTCTCTCGCCGTGAGCCTCTCGGATGCAGTGGTCAGGCACTTCTCGACAAATTGCCTCACCATCGGATCTTTCACTTTGTACAGAGCTTCCGGCTTAGTACCCTACCAACCAAACCACACGACAACATCAGTAAAACAATTTCCAACTAGCAGCACCAGAATCACAAGAGCTGCAAATGGCTAAAAAGATCCAAGAGGCACTTCTTACAGAGACAACTCTCTTGTAGATCTGCACCGGGTGCGTGCACTCGCTATACGGGTACTCAAAGGTGACCATCTCAAGCACGCACATCCCAAATGAGTATATGTCCACCAGCTCGTTGTATTCCTCCTCATACACCTCGGGCGCCATGAACTCGGGTGTACCTACCAAAACAATCCGACACGTCCGGTTCATCAAATTTCCATAGAACCGTCACCATTTGGGATCATATACTCGTAAAAAATCACCATTTGGGATCATAGAACATGTTTCCATGCTAGGTAGCTAATGGGCCAAACCGCCAAAGCTTACCTACGCAGTGAACAGCGTGGGACTTGCGGAGAATGGCGGCCAGGCCGAGGTCGCCAATCTTGACCTCACCCTGGTTACCATTGACGAAGATGTTGTCGCACTTGAGGTCCCTGTGGATGATGGGAGGCTGGTGGCTGTGCAGGTACAGCAGGCCGCTGAGGATCTGCCGGCACCAGTCCTTCACCGCCCATATGTTCACCTTCCTATGCTTCTGCCTGTACCTAATCACCACCACGCCAGGCAAATCACAAGCAATCAATTAGGCAAACAGAACAGAAGATACTCTTTCCAGAATTGGGCATAAAAAAACGAAATTTTGTTTAGATTGAGCTTAGTACAAGGATGCAAGTGTAAGCATTAAAGAGGGAGGGAGGGTTAGATGATGAGATTACTGGCGGAGTGTGCCGGAGGTGAACATCTCGGTGATGAAGTTGATGTGGCGGGCGGAGACGTCGACCCAGGAGGTGTAGAACTTCATGATGTTCTTGTGCTTGAGCGTCTTGAGGAGGTGGATCTCGCAGTAGAGGCGCTCCAGGTCGTCGGGGCTCTGCAGGAACTCGTGCAGCTTCACCTGGTTCCAAGCCACCTCCATCCCCTGGTACTCGTCGAACGCCCGGTACCTGAAAGCAAACCAAACCTCATCGTCAGCTCCGGCGGAAAAGACGATGAACAAGAACGGAGAGCAGAGGAAGGCGGATCTTACACGGTCTTGGACGCGCCCTTGCCGAGAACGTCGTTGTACTGCAAGCATAGCATAGGAGGGGAGCAAACGGATCAGCGATCTGGCAGGGAGGGAAACGAATCGAGAAACGGGCGTAGGAGGAGGTTGGTGGTGGTGCCGTACCCGTCCGTACCGGCCGGTGGGGTCGAGCTCGGCGTACTCCCCGCAGTCGGCGGCGTTGGCGTTGGCGTTGGCCCTGGCGCCCATCATCCTAGCTCCGGCTCCGGAACTAGAGCAGAAAGCTTGGGACTTACTCGGCGCCGGCCGGCAGACAGCTCCTGCCTGGCTCGTCGGCGCTGCTAGGAAGAGCGGATAGGGAGTGAGGAGGGGATCGGCGCAGGAGAGAGAGGTCTATTTAGGGAAATGTGGGCACACATGGTGTGTGTGGGCAGAGAGCGAGGGAGATGCAAGGAGCCAAGGAGCAGGGGGGATGATGGAGGTGATGAGGCTAAAGCTAAGCGGGATTAAGATGAGATTAACTTAGCTCAATGAAAAGCCAGAGATAAAGTTGCTGTTTTTAACTCCACACGAGGTGAGATTTACTAGTACTACCACCTGGGTAGGGTCCGTCCAGTCCAGCTATGACGATGGGTGATAGGATCCTAGATACTGTCGTTGGTTAGTCGGGTGAGACTACAATTTCAATCATGACGCGGTCAAATTAGCCTCACTCCATGCCAATATACTAATCCACAATTATTTGGCGTAAATTAGACCGGAATCATCATCTAAAAAAGAACTGGAATCGACTGGCCCCATTGTTAGAAAAAGCAGGCAGGCCGATCTCTCATTAGCTTTCTTTTTTCAGGTTCAGAAAAGGCAGCCCAATTTTCCAAGAAAGCATGCTTGGTTTCAATCCAAATGTTGTTCAATCCCATGGGCGAAAACGACGGCTCGCGGAAAAGAATAAACGTGCAGGTTCGGGGTGGGGGGAAGAAACTATGTCCAGCATCCGGACGTTTTTAATCTTCTCTTTAACAGGAAAGGGGGCACAACACAAGGATGATCTTGGTGCGAACCGAACAAGAAAATCGTACTAGTAAATTACGGAGGTTTTGTTTTCATCTTGTTTCTTTGATTGACATGGCAAATCTGACTCCTGACCTCGGAGAAGAAAAGAAAATGGTTGGAGAGGCGGCCCCTTCGTTCGTGTGCCCCTTGATAATGAAATCGTATTAATGTGTATAATGCTATGCTCACCCGGCAAAACACACTTGGACCATGAGGGTGCGTGGGTGGTCTGCTCGTGTCCATGAAAATTAAGGGTTTACTACTTTCGTGTCCCTTCCTCCATAGCGCTACTCAATTTTGCCCTTTTTTAGTGATACTTACTTCTACCCTCCTTCATTCTTTTCGCCCTCACAAAAGTTCGAACGAAGGATTCCCGTTTGTCAAAGCCATTGACCGTTAGTTCGACCACGTACTGACGCGTGGGACCTTTGAAATGCTTACAGACAGGAACGGATGGTATACTGACGCGTCGGACCCTTAAAATGCTAACATATGGGACTGGTTGGTTTACTCACGCGTGGGACCATTGAAGTGCTGACATGTGGGACCGGCTGGTACACGGCGGTGTGGGACACTTGAATGCTGACAAGTGGGACCAGTTGTATAGTGAAATCGTACTAATGTATATAATGCTATGCTCACCCGGCAAAACACACTTGGACCATGAGGGTGCGTGGGTGGTATGCTCGTGTTCATGAAAAATTAAGGGTTTACTACTTTCGTGTCCCTTGCTCTTTAGCGCTACTCAATTTTGCTCTTTTTTAACGATACTCACTTCTACCCTCCTTCACTCTTTTTGTCCTCACAAAAGTTCAAACGAAGGATTCCAGTCTATCAAAGCCATTGACCGTTAGTTCCACCCCGTACTGACGCGTGGGACCTTTGAAATGCTTACATACAGGAACGGCTGGTATACTGACGCGTCGGACCCTTAAAATGCTAACATATGGGACTGGTTGGTTTACTCACGCGTGGGACCATTGAAGTGCTGATATGTGGGACCGGCTGGTACACGGCGGTGTGGGACACTTGAATGCTGACAAGTGGGACCAGCTGTATAGTGAAATCGTACTAATGTGTATAATGCTATGCTCACCCGGCAAAACACACTTGGACCATGAGGTTGCGTGGGTGGTCTGCTCGTGTTCATGAAAAATTAAGGGTTTACTACTTTCGTGTCCCTTCCTCTTTAGCGCTACTCAATTTTTCTCTTTTTTTAACGATACTCACTTCTACCCTCCTTCACTCTTTTCGTCCTCACAAAAGTCCAAATGAAGGATTCCCGTCTGTCAAAGCCATTGACCGTTAGTTCCACCCCGTACTGACGTGTGGGACCTTTGAAATGCTTACATACAGGAACAGCTGGTATACTGACGCGTCGGACCCTTAAAATGCTAACATATGGGACTGGTTGGTTTACTCACGCGTGGGACCATTGAAGTGCTGACATGTGGGACCGGCTGGTACACGGCGGTGTGGGACACTTGAATGCTGACAAGTGGGACCAGCTGTATAGTGAATCGTGGGACCCTTGCAATGCTGATAGGTGGGATCGGCTGGTACACGTCCGCGAGGCACCCTTGACCACTGCCAGATGGGACCGATTATATACTGACTTGTGGGACCGTCTATATATTGACTCGTAGAACCCTTGATATGCTGACAGGTGGGACCGAATGGTAGACGGGTGGGTCCTTTTCTCTCTCATTTCGCATCCCCAGCAGCCCATCCCCACCTCCCTCCAAATCCAGTAGACGCTATCGGCGATGATGTTGGAGAAGTTTTGCGTCGGTGATGTAGAGTACGATGAGATATTGATACGTCCCAAACGTATCTATAATTTCTGCTTGCTCCATGCATTTTTGGGTGATATTACTATACTTTTGATACACTTTCATACACTTTTGATCATATTTGGACTAACCTATTAACTAAGTGCACCTCAGTGCCAGTTTTTGTTTTCTGTTGTTTTTGTATACATTTGGCAGAGGCATACATTTGCATACATTATGATAGTTTCATCTTCTTTATGTTGAGTACTTTTGTAAAGTGTGGAAGATCTTTTATACTTCTTGTAATATATAGAGTGTTGCCCCTAAAGTGAGGAAAAGATCTCAAAGAGAACAAATTAAAAGATCCCAAAGAGGACAAATGAAAGTTAAATAGAAAGAGCCATTAAGGCCACCAAAAAATACAAAAAAAATAAAAAAAGGAGAAAAAGAAAATAAAAAGAGAGAAGGGGCACACTACTATTCCTTTTGAGAGATCCACACTGGTACTCCCTCTTATATCTTGTACTCCATAGAGATCATCATACATGCATATAGCTATGTGGGGACCTTTACACTACAGAACTTGGCTTGTATATTCCAACGATGAGTCTCCTCAAATGAGCTCTAGGTCTTCTTGAGCAAGCAAGTTGGATGCACCCCCACTAGTTTCATTGGAGAGATTTCCATAGCTCACATATGCATCCGTGCATGGCAATCCCTACTCCTCACATCATATCTATCATTTGGCTTTCTCTCGCCTATGATTGTCCTCATTGATGTGAGCCTTTTACACATTTTTGTCTTCCTCCTCCATCATTTATCTCTTTTCCATCCTAAGTGTCAACTTTCTTGCTTACGCTCATCCATTGCATGAGTGCTCAAAAAGTCGAAAGGGAGTGGATCAGTTTGACTTGTACCTGGCTAGTGGTTTGGGGACGAGTCAAGATAAGATTCCAAAGAAGACTAAGTGTGAAACTTTAGTAGATTGAGTTCTCAACCAAAATAAATATTATGTTTTTACTCTCTCGTAATCTCATCTCCCACTTATTGCATGCAAACACCATTTGAAGACATTCGAGTCAAGGGCAGGGAGAGCTCTTACACCTTTATATTCTTATGTTGCGTGTTTCAATGCTAATATAGACTATTGCTTGTTATGACTTGAATTGAATTACATGTCTTGCTTGCTTTACTTAAAAGTTCTTTTATGGTTGGTAGCATGTCACCACAGAAATTATGATTGTTATCATTTACCTACTCGAGGACGGGCAGGGATTAAGCTTGGGGATGTTGATACGTCCCAAACGTATCTATAACTTATGTTTGCTCCATGCATGTTTTGGGTGATATTGCTATACTTTTGATACACTTTCATACATTTTTATCATATTTGGACTAACCTATTAACATAGTGCACCTAAGTGCTAGTTTCTGTTTTCTGCTATTTTGTATTTTAGGTTTTCTCATTATTTAAAGTGCCAGAAAAATTTCGAGAAAAATATATAAAAAATCAGCGACACGGAAGCTTCCAAATGCCCGAAGGGGGGCTGCGGGGACCCACCTGGTGCCTAGGCGGCCAGGGGGCGCGGGCCCACCCTAGACCGCGCCAGGGGGCCGCCTGGACCCCCTGGTCCACCCCTGGCTACCCCCCTTCGCCTATATTTACATCTCATCCCAAAATCCTCGAGGACAGAACCCTTTTTCGCGATCTCCCCTCTGTTCCGCCGCCGCCGTGCTTCCAAGACCGGGGCTGCCAGGAGACCCTGTCCCGGCACCCTGTCGGAGGGAGGATTGACCTCCGGGAGCTTCTCCACCACCATGGATGCTTCCAGGATGAGCCGTGAGTAGTCCACCATCGACCATGGGTCCATGATCAGTAGCTATGTGATGTCTTCTCTCCACCTTTGCTCTTCATTGTTTAGACCTTGTGAGCTGCCCTACATGATCAAGGCACATATGTAATTTTCCTGTTGTTGCTATGTTGAGTTTGCTGGGATTTGATGGATTATGAGATTATGTTCAGATTGTGATGAGTAATATATTTGGTTCTTCTCCTTTTATATTTATGTTCTTGAGTAATTCTTGCATTTTCTCCATTGCTTTTTATTACTTTGGCCAAGTGATTGATCGTAACTCCAAGAGGGAGCGTTATGCATGATTGTGGGTTCATGCCCCCCAATGACTAGCTTGAGTGACAGAAATATGAGTCTATGGGATGTATTGGTACCACAAGGGGGAAAACAACGGTGCTTGTACTTGCGGGTGCAAGGATTGTTTACTTTACGCAAAGTTCTTTTAATGTAGTTGTCTATTTCTTTGGGTTTACACTTTGTGTGGGGCTCGCAACTTAATACCAGCGAGATGTTCTGGATAGATATCTCAAGGTGGATGATTAGTGAGTAGATGCAGATGGATTTTAGTCTACTTGTCTTTGCGTACAGCCCAGGCTTTTGAGCCTCTTCCTTTCTTTTGTAGCATAGTTAGAATTGTGGTGCGTTTTTAATCCTGTTAATTGCCTAGCTATACTTTGTTCACCTTGCATAGCTGTTTATCGTCTTTTGGGAGAGAGACATCACTAGTGAACTTCATGGGACCCCGGTCCATATTTCCGCCACTGTTTACACCCTCAATTTACTTCCTGTTTTACTTTCTAGTCACAATTATTATTACCTTTTATCTCTTGCGTTTGACTGATACGTCTCAAACGTATCTATAATTTCTGCTTGCTCCATGCATGTTTTGTGTGATATTGCTATGATCTAGATACACTTTCATACACTTTTGATCATATTTGGACTAACTTATTAACTCAGTGCACCCCAGTGCCACTTCCTGTTTTCTGCTGTTTTTCTATTTCAGGTTTCCCCCGTATTAAAAGTGCTCCAAAAATTCTGGAAAAATCTGATAAAAAATCAGCGTTCCGGAAGCTTCCGGATTCACCGAAGAAGGGCCAGAGGGGCCCCACCTCGTGCCCTGGCGGCCAGGTGGAGCGGCCTAGGGTGGGGACGCTTCGGGTGGCCGCCTGGACTCCTGGTGGGCCCCCCGGTGCCCCCTTTGGCTCCTATTTATTCCCCCGTCGCGAAAACCCTGATTCTAGACCCCTTTTCTCCAGAAGCAATTCTGATCTCCGCCGCCATCGCCAACAAGCTTCGGGGGACCAGAATTCCTTTGTCGGCACCCTGCCGGGATGGGGAAGTGCCCTAGGATTCATCTCCATCCACGTTGCTCCTCCCTCCATGATGCGGGAGTAGTCCCTCCTCGGGGATGAGGTTTCTACCTGTAGCTATGTGTTCTTCTCTCTCTCCCATGATGTGATCTTCGTTCTGATCATAGGCTATGTTAATCTAGGGTGATCCCATGATATTTCCCCTTCTTCTACGTATTGGATTTGATGTACTCACTTGTCTTTATCTAGTATAACCCCCGAGACCATGGTGACAGCGGTCTATTGGACATGGGTTAGAAGAATATTTTCATGAGTGATTTCCTCTTTTGTGTGTTGATTGAAGATTGAGAGTCTGTTGGTGCTTGACTATCCATGAGATATGTTGTGGTGATTGTGGTACTCTCTTTGGATGGCCGCGGTGACACTGGGAAATCCATAGATTGAGAACTACGAACTCTGAGGTGTGCTTTTGTAGCCCTACATAATTCTCGTCCTTTCTTGACCACAAAGGAATGACCTCCGAGTACGTCTCCATTGCATGTTTTATGGGAAATATCATGTGATTAGACTATGTTAATGTTGTTGGGAGTTGCCACTAGTGAAAGTATGAAGCCTAGGCCTTGTTTCCACCATTGTTATACCGTTTGTGCTCACTTTTGTCACATGTTTGCTTGCTGCACTTTTTATTACAGATTTATATTACCTTGCTTTGCCACACCTATCACTCGTATTTTACCATCTCTTCGCCGAACTAGTGCACCTATACAACTCCTAGTTGTATTAGGGGTGTTTGGGGGATACAAGAGACTTCTTGTATCTTAATTGCAGGGTTGCTTGAGAGAGACCATCTTCAACCTCTACTTCCCTGAGTTCGATAAACCTTAGGTCATCCACGTGAGGGAAATTGTTGCTGTCCTACCAACCTCTGCGCTTGGAGGCCCAACATAGTCTACAAGAATAGAAGCGTGTGTAGACGACCCTTTGTAAACGACAAGGCCAGAGGGATTGACAACCCCTCTGTACTCGTTGGGAGCAAAGTTATTTGTATCTGTGTGCAGGTCCACGTCAACTTATCTCCTTCAGGCAACTTAATATCTTGCTCCGTTGACACCTACTTGCAGCAGTTGGAGTCCTACTGGTTCGACAACCTTGGTATCTTCACCGAGGGAAATTTTCTACTAGCTACATCTCAACCTTCCACTTGGGGTAGCCAACGAGGAGCACTACTTCAGTGCCATCAGATATGCTCGTGGTTTCCTGGCGTCAAAGCTATTCTGGAGCATGTCGGGCAGGTGTTGGTTGATGCGAGCATGGATGTGATCTATCGGATAATTCTAGATCGATTGGAGGGGGTGACTTGTATGGGGTTTTTTATCTGGGCGATGCGCGAGGCAATGGAGTCGTTGGATCCTCAGCAGCGAGCTCGCTGGTATGCATACCAGCCTCGTCGCTATCCGTCGGATCCAACAGTCAAAGCAGAGCTTGATGCTATTCCCGGGGTGATCTACGTGCATCCTCCCCCTGGTTTTAATCTAGACATAATTAGGCCTGATGATGTGGAGGAGTTTCTGAGGAACATCAGAAGGCCTTCGCCGGGGAGCTATTTGTGGAGGAGGAGGAGGAGGAGGTCGAGTATGGTTGGTTGTCAACGCCTGCAAAGCGTGCTCCGGCCGTCGACAATCAGATGGTGGATGCAGAGGAGGATTCAGACGAGGATGAGGACTTCAACGATGTTGTAACGATCATCGTGTATGTACTGTATTCGTGCTGCAAAGATCTGCCATCGGAAGTTCATCCGTCGTTTGAAGCGTCGTTGGCCTTTAAGATGTACTGAATTTGTAAGATGTACTCAATTTCATTACATTAAATCGGGAAGGGGGGACTCCCCTTTTCTCTTGGTCAAAAAACTATGTATTGGATTTGATGGATGGTTTTAATGTTACGAACTGAAATGATTAGGAATTTCAACTTTGCTTGTGCCCTACATCAAAATTATGTTCATCTTGGAAAATCGGAAACAATGTTATGTTCATGCTCTACAACGGCGATAATGGGCTTTTCTTGTTCATTGAGGCCATTTTAGCGATCAAGTGCATACTAGTTGTAGTGGTATGGCTTGAATTGTCTCCGATGTTGGTGTCGTGTAAGTACTAGTGTATCGTGCTACATATCCTTAACTGCTAGCTAGTTTGTGATACTAGCACTTTTATTAACCACCTACTTCTACTATTTTCATTTGTTCAGTATATGTGTGTGTGTGCTACCACTCAACTTAATTAATTAATGTTGAAACTTGGCATGGTGCCATGATTTTGACCTCATCATAATTTTGGTATCGTTATTAAGTATTGATTGTTCATCATCGTTCTACCTTTTAATTAAGTAGATTCGATTTCTGTATATCTTGTTCAACATTTATTTTGTACTTCATGGCACACAGTTAGTGTCTTCGAACCGCGTGTGATGATAAGCTATATCGCCGACGATGAGAACTATAGAACTGCCAAAATTTAATCGCATATAGACCGATAAGTTTAACCATATAAATAACATGCTTACAATACACACGATTTATCAGACAAAATTGTGTGTAAATCATCGCCCACACGCTATATGTTTCGGTTGTCGGTGCTGTCACGTTCATCGCCCATGGTTCACTTTTCGGCACACAGGTTGACTTTCATATCGTATGCTTTGAATACATCAGACATAGTTTCGTGCTATCGTGTGCGATACGAGGGGCTGATACGTCCCAAACGTACATATAATTTCTGCTTGTTTCATGCTCTTTTAGGTGACATTGTTATGTGTGTTGCTACACTTTCATACCTTTTTACACATATTTGGACTAACCTTCTAACTCAGTGCACCCAGTGCCAGTTTCTGTCTGTTGCTGTCTGTAAGTTTTTTTTTAATTTTTTCCTGTCTGTAAGCTGCAGGTTTTTACCCTTATTTACAGAGCTCCAAAAATTCCAGAAAAATCTGATAAAAAATCAGCGCAGAAGAAGCTTCTGGAATCACCGAGGGGGAACCGGAGGGGGCGCACCCCCCTCTCAGGCGGACAGGTGGCGCGGCCCCACCCCTGGCCGCGCCACCAGGGCGCCTGGGAGGTGGGGACAACCCCTGGTGCCCCCCTTCGGCCTATATTACCACCTCGCTCCGAAAACCCTCAAGGAGGCCTCCGCATCACGATTTTCCCCTCTGTTCCGCCGCCGCCGCGCTTCCAAGATCGGGATCACCAAAAGACCTCTTCCCGGCACCCTGCCGAAGGGAGGATTTCCCTCTAAGAGCTTCTTCACCACCATGGACGCTTCTCGGACGTGACGTGAGTAGTCCCCCTTGGACCATGGGTCCATGACCAGTAGCTATGTGATGTCTTCTCTCCAATCTTGTGCTTCAATTCTTATCCCTTGTGAGTTGCCCTACATGATCAAGGCACATATGTAATTCTTTCTTCTGTTGCTATGCTGAGTTTGCTGAGATCCGATGGATTATGAGATTATCTTTAGATTGTGATGAGTTATATATTTGGTTCTCCTTTTATATTTTGTTCTTGAGTAATTCTTGCATGTTCTCCATTGCTTTTTATTGCTTTGGCCAAGTAGTAGATAGTAACTCCAAGAGGGAGCGTTTATGCTTGATTGTGGGTTCATGCCCCCCTATGTCTAGCTTGAGTGACAGAAACATGAGACTAGGGGATGTGTTGTTGCCACCAGGGAGAAAACAACGGTGCTTGTAAGCGCGGGTGCAAGGATTGTTTACCTTGCGCAAAGTTTGTTAATGCAGTTGTCTGTTGCTTTGAGTTTACACTCTGGGTGGGGCTCGCAACTTAATACCAGTGAGATGTTCTGGATAGATATCTCAAGGTGGATGATTAGTGAGTAGATGCAGATGGATTTCGGTCTACTTGTGTTGGTGTACCGCCCATACTTTTGAGCCTCTAACTTTCTTTGCAGCATAATTAGCATTGTGGTGCGTTTATAATTCTGTCAATTTCCCAGCTGTAATTTGTTTACCCAGCTTAGCTCTTTTATCGTCTTTTGGGAGAGAGACGTCACTAGTGAACATCATGGGACCCCAGTCCATATTTCCACCACTATTTACACCTCTACTATTTACTGCTTTATTTCCTTTCAGTTGCTATCATCACCACTACTATTATCCCGTGCTTTTGATCCTTTCTAAACGGTAAGGCTGAAGAGATTGACAACCTCTCTATACTCGTTGGGAGCAAAGTTATTTGTTTCTGTGTGAAGGTCCATGTTAAGCAAGTGATATCAAGAAACGACACGTCACTTGCCGCACCACCTACTTGTCGACCTTGGAGTCCAACAGACTGACCTAAACCTTGGCATCTTCGCCAAGGGAAATTTGTTGCTATGCTACATCTCAACCTTCCACTTGGGGTAACCAACGAGGGGTGAGAGTTATCACTTCCTCGTTAGCATCAAGCAATTTCTGGCGCCGTTACCGGGGAATCCAATCTTCAAGATAGGGGAGTTGCACACTATCTTTTAACTTTGATTTTTAGTCTTGTTAGTTTACTTTCTAGTTTTTATCTTAGAGTCTTATACCAAAACCACGAAAAAATTGTTTGCTTTGTTCTTGCTTGCTGCTGTTACTATGGGTTCCACTGAAAACACTAAGTTGTGTGACTTCACTAGTCACAACAACAATGACTTTATTAGCACTACTATTGTTCCACCTAGGACTTCAGCACCTTCTTATGAAATTAAACCTGCGTTGCTAAGTCTTGTTATGAAATAACAATTCTCCGATGCTGATGCTGCTGCTTTGCACTTAAATAATTTTGTTGAGCTTTGTGATATGCAAAAGTACAAAGAAGTAGATGGTGATATTTTTAAGCTTAAGCTTTTTCCTTTCTCCTTGAGAGGAGGAGCTAAAGTGTGGCTTCAATCCTTGCCTAGGAATAACATAGATTCTTGGGACAAGTGCAAGGATGTTATTATTGGGAAGTACTACCCCTTGCTAAGATTATCTAGTTGATAAGTAACATTATGAATCTTAAAAAATTGGATAATGAACACGTTTTCCAATCTTGGGAACGCATGAAATCTCTTGTTAACAATTTCCCTACACATGGTTTGACTACTTGGATGGTTATCCAGATTTTCTATGCAGGATTAAACTTTACCTCGCGGAATCTGTTGGACTCGGACGTGGGAGGAACCTTTATGTCAACTACACTTGGTGCTGCCACAAAGCTATTGGATGAGATAATGCAAACTACTCTCAATGGAACATCGAAAGAGCTCCAACAGGTAGGAAGGTAAACTTTGTTGAGGAGATCTCCTCTTTAAATTAAAAAGTTGACTTGGTTATGTCTCTACTTACCAAGAAAGCTCCTATTGATCCTGATGATGTTCCTTTGAATTCTTTGGTTTCTCAAGAAAGAGAGCAAGTTGATGTTAATTTTATTTCTAGGAACAACTTTAATAATAACGCTTATAGGAGTAATTTTGGTAGCAACAATTTTAGACCATTCCATCCAACAACTATGGGAACAATAACTCTTATAATCACACTCCTAGAGATAGAGGCATGGCTAGTTATGAGAAACTTGTAGAAATAGAGAAGGCTACGATGAATTACATGCATACTCAATATGAACAAAACAAAGTCTTCTCTAAACAATTATATGAGCATTCCTCTATTTTGCAAAACATTGGAAGACAACTTGAGAGTCTGAACCTTGAGATCTCTAATCTCCAGACTAGGCTCACCACTACGGAAACCCGAGTTTCCAATATGTCTCACACCCATTCTACTTTGATAAATCAGATGGCAGCCAAACCTGAAGTGGTTTCGTCTATAGAAGAGGGAGATATGATTAAGAGCCTTCCTACACACACTACGATTGCTACTATACATGTTGAGGATCTCAAAACTTTTAGCACCCAACACATCCCTAGTTCCATTGGACTTATTAATAGTGATGCTAATACCTCAATTTTAGGACAAGAAGGTCCCATGAACTTAGATACTACCAAAAAGATGAGCCTAGATGACATCACCACCACTTTAATTAATGGTAGTGATCTTGATTTTGATAATTGTAGTCTTTCTAAAGTTATCACTTTTTTGCAAAGAATGGTTAAAGACCCCCACACTAGAACACTTAACATTGCCTTCACCGAGCATATTACCAATGCTCATATCAAAGCTACGGAGGAGAAGCTCAAGCTAGAGACTTCTATTCCTAGGAAGCTAGAAGATGGTTGGGATCCTATGGTCAAAATTAAATTGAATAATTTCTCTTGCTTTGCTTTATGTGATGTTGGAGCTAGTGCCTCTGTTTTACCCAAAAGATTGTATGATATGCTTGATTAAAAACCTTTTGATCCATGTTTTGGTGTTCGTATTGTTGTTTCTTACGTAACGAAAACTTTAGGGAGAACCGATGATGTTCTTATTATTGTCAATGATAATTATGTTCCCGTTGATTTTCTTGTCATGGATATTGAGTGTGATCCCTCATGTCCAATTATTTTGGGACTTCCTTTTCTTCGCACCGTTGGTGCTATCATTGACATAAAAGAAGGGACCATTAGATTCCAATTCCCCCTCAAAAAGGGAATGGAACACTTCCCTCGAAATAATATTAAGTTACCTTTTGAGTCTGTTACATGGGCAAGTTATTCTTATGGAGTTGGTAAAACTTGATCTTTTGCTTCATGCCTAGCTAAAAGGCATAAAAGAAAGCGCTTATTGGGAGGCAACCCAAGTTGTTTTTACTTTAAGTTTTAGTGGTCTTGATGCTTGTGAATAATGTAGCAACATCATTGTATATTTATTTTCAAGCTTTGTGTCAATTTTTAGCCTCCGATTGCAAGAAAGTTCAAAAGTTAGGACATACTGTCCAAAAATAGATTCTGTCTCCTTGACGGAAAAATAGGCCATATATCACCAGATCATCTTTTTTATCTGAATTTTTTTGAAAGCATGCTCTATACAATAAGCTTTCAGGCATTTGTTTTGAGTTTTTTTATTTGAGTTTTTTTATTTGAAAGCATGCTCTGAATTATTTACTACCTGCTGGTCTGTTTTTCACAAATTCTGCCACGTTTTGCGTTTTCATTGTTTTGCAAATCTTAAGCTTGCTTTTTCTTTGCAAAAACTTATGGGCAATCATAAGAATCAGTAGCTCTTCAAGAAAATCTTTATTTCCAGTGGATAAAAATTATTTTATTATGGGTACTAACCACTCTAATCAGCTTATGATGAGTTTCGTATAAAGAGAGTTTTCAAGTATGCGACGGAAGATGATGAAAGAAGATTCGGGAGTGTCAAGCGCTCAAGCTTGGGGATGTACCCATGCACCCCCAAGAAATATCCAAGGAGACTCAAGATTCTAAGCTTAGGGATGCCCCCGTGCATCCCCTTCTCCATCAATAATCATCAGTTCGTCCTTCTCCATGCTATATTTTTATCTCTTCATGTGTTATGTGATAAACTTGGAGCGTCTTGCTCTTTGATTTTTAGTTTGTTTTAGTTTTCTTGCTGTTTATAACAAGTTGGACCCTAGCCTTCTTTGTTTGGGAGAAAAACACGCTCCACTCCACCTTAGAACACAACATAGTCTTGCATGCTTATCTTTCTTTTTGTGTGTGTTCTCTATCTTTTCATAGTTGATGTCATGCTTAGCTCTTAGTTTTCATGCTTATCTTTTTAAGAGATTTTGTTTAGGTTGTTCTAGGAACTCTCTTAAGTTGTCTTGCTTATCTTGTTAGAGTGTTGGCTTGTTGCACTGAGTTGTGTGTCTTGCATGAGTAGGTAACTAAGGTTGCTATTACAAGTGTAGTAGTAACTTGCAATAGTTCCGAGGTATTGATTTGAGTAATGTTTAGACTTTTGGTGCCAAGAGCTTGAGCCTATTAGTGATAGGTGTCTTGTTTTGGGTAATCCGTGCTTATTGTAGAAAACTACAAAAATTAGTTGAGAACTCTGGCTACTAGAAGGATCGCTAAACTTTGGAGGGGTTGGAATATATAGAGTACTCTCACATACCATGGGTCGAGGATGCGCAAGTATAACCAAACTTCCATACACTCCCCCTCGGGGTACTTGTCTCTTTGTGAACCTCCTGATTAGATAGAGATTTACCGATAATAAGTGCATGAGTTCTTTGGACTAATGCGAGTATTCGATTATTAGCACTTCCACCTTCCATATTTTGCTAGCCTCTTCGGTACCGAGCATTGCCCTTTCTCATCTTGAGAGTTGGTGCATACTTCGCCGGTGCATCCAAACCCTTGGCATCATACACTCTGTCATCATAAACCTCCTTATATCCTCCTCAAAATAGCCACCATGCCTACCTATCAAGGCATTTCCATAGCCTTTCCGAGATACATTGCCATGCAACATCCACCATCTCATGACTTGATCTTCATGTCATAAATGCTTCTGCTTGATCGAGGAGCCGCATGTTAGTTGGGATTTGCCCTTATTATTGCTACATGATGTGCTAGTATCATTGCATATCCTGCTACACTGTCAGAGGCATACGTTTGTGAAAGGATCGGAATGTCGACTAGAGGGGGGTGAATAGGCGACTAACACTTTTTAAAAATTTCTTAGCAATTTAGGCTCAACAAGGAATATAGGTTGTCTAGATATGCAACTATGTGAGCAACCTATATGCCAACAACTATGATATAACAAGCAAGAAATAAATAAGCAAGGAAAGTAACTTGCACAAAGTAAAGGTAAAGGGGAACACGCGAGACAAGGATATGTTTCCGAAGTTCCTTCTCTTTCGAGAAGTACGTCTCCGTTTGGAGAGGGTGAGGAGCACAAGGCTCACACGAAGCCAACGAGGGCCACCCTATTTCTCCTCACGCTCTTACCGATGTAAGATGCCGTGATCCACTACGAGGCGGCCTTGAAGGTGGCAACCAAACCTTTACAAACAAGGTTGGGGCAAACTCCACAACTTAATTGGGGGCTCCAAACAAAACCACGCAGCTTCACCACAATGTAATGTGGCTTCGAGGTGACCTCTTCCGTCTAGGGCACCAACGCACCCAAGAGTAACAAGATCCACACGGGATTAGTGGGGGGGAATCAAATATCCTTTGGTGGAAGTGTAGATCGAGGCCTCCTCTTCCAAACCCTAGAGAATCAACAAGTTTTGATGGCTAGGGGAGATCGGGCAAGAATGGAGTTTGGACGTCAATGGAGGTGAGAGAAATAAATGAGGTGAGTCTCAATGGGGAAGAAGACCCCCTTTTATAGGAGCCCTTAAATGCAGTCGTTGGCTGTCCACCAACCACGGTAGTACCGCTTCTGAAGCGGTACTACCGCTCTGCGGTACTACCGAGCCCCAGTGCCGCCCCCACTACCGCAAAGTCCAGTGGGAATTCGGTAGTGGGTGCGGTACTGGTTCACGGTACTACCGCTCAGGGAGCGGTACTACCGCGGAGCGGTACTACCGAGCCCCAGTGCCGCCTCCACTACCGCAGAGTCCAGTGGGAATCCGGTAGTGGATGCGGTACTGGTCCACGGTACTACCGTGGAGCGGTACTACCGCCCTGGCAGAGCCAGGGAGCCACATCCAATAAGTCCCCACACCTCCACGACGCAAAAGAAAATATGTGGGTGCAGAAAGTGAGACCGTGTGATGATTCCACCCACCATTTCCAAAGCGGATCCCCTCTTCATAGTACGGTTTTCCTACGACTCAATTAACACAAAAAGAGATCGAAAGAAAAACTCCATCTTCACGTTTCGTACACCGAGGGGGCAATAACCGTCTTGTGCCAATAATGTCCTTATCTGAAATGCTCATCGCACCCGGTTAGTCCGCAAATGTATTGTCATCAATCACTAAAACCAATCAAGGAAAAACATGCCCTATCAATCTCCCCCTTTTTGGTGTATTGATGACAACACAAGATTTGCACAATAATAATAGGGAATTTTAAAACAACATGTCATTAGTTTATAAAATATAGACAGGCTCCCCCTTGATGTGTGCATCATATTAGATATTCCTCTGGAATGCAAGGCACACACATAAGGAGGACACTCCCCTATATTTTATAAACTAGGTCATACTAAGCTAGACAAGTATGTGAGCATAAGGATAACATGTCATAACATAGTACCACATAACAAGACAATAAGAGTACGAACATAAGATAGCATATGTCTCACACCATATATCACGGAAGTCTCACAAGACGGACTAAAAACCAAAGCAAATAAACGGAGTTCACAAGCGGAGCAGATGAGACAAATAAAACACGCTTGTGACTCGCCCAACCCTGAGAAAATGCAAATCGGAGTCCTAGACCTCTCTCCCCCTTTGGCATCGAGACGCCAAAAAGGCAGAGAATGACCTAGCGTCCCAAGGTGATGAACTACTCGTCGTCCTGGTCGTAGTCCTCGTCATCGTCAGACTCCTCGGACTCCACAGCTGCCTCTGTGTCATCAGTAGCTGGCCGCTGAGCAGTGGACGAAGGGCCAAGCACATCATCAGTGAGGTCCCACGCGCTGAACTGGGAGATCCACCTGTCCTCGGGATTGATGCTCCGCTCGGACCCAATCTCGACGGTCATGCCCTGCTATCTGTAGAAAGTCTTCTGCAGCCGCCTGTTCTCCTTCTCTCGCCTGTGGGCCTCATACAAGCGGTGCTGAACGTCAGTCTGAAGGCAGAAGAGCTGCTTCACCTTCTTGGTGAGCTTGGCAGCCCATCCGGTCTTCTCTGGACCCTGATCAGAAGACGAACCACCCGCACCAAAGCTCGCACCAGAGCGTGTACGAGGAACACTGCCGCCACCGGCCTCCTGCTCCTCCTGAACCTCCTCATCAGACCCGGCAAGAGGAGGGGAACTATGCGCAGGACCATGACCGCCAACCCAGTTGTCCTTGATGCGCAACTGAACCTCCTCGTGAGCAGTCAGAGGCCCCACGGGAAGGTGCTCAACAGCAAAGGTAGCTGCCCACGTGATCTCGAAGAGGACCTGAAGATAAGGGCCATAAATGGGAACCTTACGTTCCATCACAGCAGCATGGAGCTCCTCCCACATGATGTCACAGACATCCAAGGTCTGCGTGGTGCCCTTGCACTCCACACAGAGGAGAAGCATGTCCACCAGATGACCATGAACCATGTCCAGATTGCCCACACGGGGAAACAGAGAAGTCTGGAAAATGCGATGCATGATGTCCAAGAACGGGCATAGAACCACTCTGTACTTCTGATGTTCCTTGGCATCGGTATATGGAATCGACTTCTGATAAGGCCCTAACATGCTCTTGGGCTTGGCAGTCGCTGAGGCATATGGGCTGACACCAACGGGTGCCTCTTGCGTGGAGACGGGAATGCACAGAGCTGTCATGAACTCCCCCCATGTGCAGCTGACTTGCTCGTCCTTGCACATCCAAATGATGGTCCGATCATCGCGATTGGTGAAGTACACTGTGGCAAAGAACTGGGCAAGAAGCTCGGCATCGAACCGCTTATTGAAGGAGATGATGTCCAGAATCCCAAACTGCTCGCATAGAGCATATGCCTCTCCAAAGTAATCGGGGTAAGCCCGCATGTGCCTCAGCGGGACAGACTTCACGTTTGGAACAAACTTGTTCTTCCTGTGCTTCATAATCATGTGGAACACATCCCTCTGAGTCTTGTTCCAGAAATGAGAGCCAGCTAGCTCTGGGCCTCGCTCTTCACGGTAAGGATTGACACAACGGTAGGCCCTATACTCGGGAAGAGAAAGCTCTGACACCGGATTGACCGGTTCCTTCTTCTTGTGAGCAACCTTCTTGAAGTTGCTTCTGGGTGGACCCGAGGCATTGCGCTTGGGATTCCGATGAGAGCCATCACCTGACTAACACCAACAGGGAGAAACAGAAAACAAAGCACATGAGATGCAAGAGACGGACACAAGTGAACAAGGCAGGTCTGTTGGGGAAGTTTCAGTTTGTGGGACCCCGGTAGTACCGCCCGAGGTACGGTAGTACCGCTGGCCGTGCGGTAGTACCGCGCAAGCGGTAGTACCGCAGCGGGACCAGCGGTAGTACCGCCCTGGAGCAGAGGACACGGATCTGAGATCCAGTACTACCGGGGTGCCAAAAACTCAAACCACACCAACACATCTACTCCATTCCTATCTAGCAGTCTATCCATGTTCTCAAGGTGCCTAGGCATAGCCAAAAACCTAGTGGATCTACAAGTATTTCCCTAGCAACAAAGTTCAACAAAACGGAACCAAAGGTGCAGAGAATGGGGGCAATACTGGTATCCATGGCACCCGGGGACGATAGGGAATGATCCCACCGGAGAAGAACAAGGAAGGACGGCACGGATGCGACACACCGGGAGGGGGCGCCGGGATGGGCGCCGCTGCTGCAGAGGAGAGAAACAGAAACTGAAAGGGGGAATGGGGAGGAACTCCCCGTACCCCTTCAGTTATAAGATTCCTTGGGACCGCGGTAGTACTGTACCAGGCGCGGTAGTACTGCGAGAGCGGTAGTACCGTGACTTATGCGGTAGTACCGCTGGCAGCAGAAACGTCCACCAAGGACAACGATGAGGGGGCTATTGCATCGAATGTCTTAGGGGGAAGGGCTTGGGATGACTTGAAACACGGCAGCTGGATGGAAAACACTTCGAGACAAAACAAATGCAAGGCAAACTCGTAGTGATCAAGATGCAACAAAACAACCTGAACACAAGAAAGAAGCACAAAAGCGAACCAATCCTCCCAACGAGAGGGGCGGTGGCCGAAGCCACCATGTTTGAGCTTATTTGGTATGACACCACAAAGATGTATCTTGGGTTCATTGCCAATGCTCTTCTTTGAAGCACCGTTGTCACCTTGGGTGACCATGATGGCCGCCAAACGTGACCATAGTGAAAGAATTTTGTCTCTTTACGCATAATAGGTGGAGTGGTTGCCTATGAATTAAGCAACACTCCCCCTATGTCCATGCCTACATCCAAGCTAGACCTCATGTTGATATGGGAAGTGTGGGCAAGTCTTCAAACCGCATTACTTGAATCAATGATATTTAGCTCATGCCTTAACTCTCGAAATCTTGCTTCATCTAAAGGCTTGGTGAAGATATCCGCAAGTTGATCTCCGGTGCCCACATATGAAAGATCAATGTCACCCCGCTTCACATGATCTCGAATAAAGTGATGAAGAATCTCAGTATGCTTCGTCTTGCTATGTTGAACGGGGTTGTAGGCAATCTTGATAGCACTTTCATTGTCACATAAAGGCACTTTGTCACAAGTGACACCGTAATCCTTCAAAGTTTGCCTCATCCATAATAATTGTGCACAACAACTTGCGGCGGCAATGTACTCGGCTTCGGTGGTAGAGAGGGAAACACATTTTGTTTCTTGGATGACCAACACACCAAAGATCTACCAAGGAATTGGCATCCTCCGGAAGTGGACTTCCTCTCCACCTTGTCTCCCGCCCAATCCGAATCCGTGTACCCGACGAGGTTGAAGCTTGAGCCTTTAGGATACCACAATCCAAAGTTTGGGGTATGAACCAAATATCGAAAGATTCTTTTGAGAGCCACTACGTGACTCTCTTTTGGTGCGGATTGAAATCTTGCACACATGCCCACACTCAACATGATATCCGGCCTAGATGCACAAAGATACAACAAAGAACCAATCATAGAACGATACTCCCTTTGGTCTACCTCTTTACCGTTCGGGTCAAGGTCAAGTTGACACTTGAGTGGCATGGGGGTCTTGGCTCCTTTAAGACCATCATACTTGAACCTCTTGAGCATGTCTTGAGTATATTTGGCTTGATTAATGAAAGTTCCTCTTGACAATTGCTTGACTTCAAAACCGAGAAAGAACTCCAACTCTCCCATCATAGACATCTCAAACTTGTTGGTCATTAGCTTAGCAAACTCCTCATTAAAAGATTTGTTAATCGAGCCAAAGATAATATCATCAACATATAGTTGGCATATGAACAATTTCCCACCAACCCTCTTGGTAAAAAGAGTGGGATCGATTTGCCCAATTTCAAACCCATAATCAACTAAGAACTCGGTAAGGTGCTCATACCAAGCGCGTGGTGCTTGCTTAAGGCCATAGAGCGCCTTGTCGAGTTTATAGACATGATTGGGGAAATTGTGGTCCTCGAACCCGAGGGGTTGCTTGACATATACCAACTCATTAATGGGACCACTAAGAAAAGCACTCTTCACATCCATTTGATATAACTTGAAGTTGTGATGAGAGGCATAAGCAAGAGCAATACGAATGGACTCAAGACGAGCCACGGGGGCAAAAGTTTCACCAAATTCAATACCTTCGACTTGGGAAAAACCTTGAGCCACCAACCTTGCCTTGTCCCGGATGACAATACCAAGTGCATCTTGCTTGTTCTTGAATATCCACTTGGTCCCAATAACATTATGATCATCTTTGGATCTCTCCACTAATGTCCACACCTTGTTGCGCTTGAAGTTATTGAGTTCATCATGCATGGCCTCAAGCCAATCCGGATCTTCAAGCGCCTCACCTACCTTTTGGGGTTCAACACAAGAAACAAATGCATTATGGGCACAAAAGTTTCTCAATTGACTATGAGTTTTTACCCCCTTTTGGATGCTTCCGAGCACTTGATCCACCGAAAGATCTTGTGATTTTAACCGGGATGCAATCTTGAGTGCTCGGCGAACTCTCTCTTCTTCCAAAGTTTCTTGATGGGAAGCTAGAGGACCATCTTCGAAAGAAGGAGCATCCTCAAGGACTTGCTCATCATCTTGAGCTTTCCCTTGAACGAAAACATGATCTTGGTCATCATTTGGTGCACCACCATCTTCAATGATTTGATCTTGACCTTGATCTTGTTCGGGCGAGAGAGGGCCTTCGTCTTGTTCTTGGTTTGCTTGTGAATCTTGAGGAGGTGATGGCTCCACGTGCGTAGAGCATTGTCCTTCTCCTTCCACCACAAGGGGTTCCTCAATGGGTAGGAAATGACCCACACCCATTCTTCTTATGGCTTGAGGAGGAATTTCATCACCTACAACATTAAGATCACCTTGCCCCACTTGGGAGCCATTATGTTCATCGAACTCCACGTTGCTAGATTCTTCAACAAGTCTGGAAGACTTATTGTAGACTCTATAGGCGTGAGAGTTTGAAGCATAACCAACAAATATGCGCTCATTTGTCTTAGACTCAAACTTAGACAAACGAGCACCTTTCTTAAGAATGAAACACTTACACCCGAAGACCCGAAAATACTTGATGTTGGGCTTCTTCCCAGTGATGATTTCATACGGAGTTTTGTTCATGATCTTGCGGAGATAAAGACGGTTAGTTGCATGACACGCAGTGTTGATGGCTTCTGCCCAGAAGTTGTATGGACTCTTGAACTCCGCCATGATTGTTCTTGCTGCATCAATCAGAGTGCAGTTCTTCCTCTCCGCAACACCATTTTGTTGAGGGGTATAAGAAGCGGAATATTGATGTTTGATCCCCTCATCTCCAAGGAATTCATCCAAGGTGTAGTTATTGAACTCGGTGCCGTTGTCACTCCTAATTGCCAAAATCTTTGAATTGTGTTGACGTTGAGCTTCATTGGCAAACTCGATGACGGTTTGTTGGGTCTCACTTTTCTTCTTGAAGAAATAAACCCATGTATATCTTGAATAATCATCAACAATAACCAAGCAATACTTCTTCCCGCCAAGACTATCATATGAGGGAGGCCCAAAAAGATCCATGTGAAGGAGCTCCAAAGGCCTCTTGGTGGAGATGATATTCTTGACGGGGTGTTTCTTCTCATGAAGTTTCCCTTCAATGCATGCCCTACAAGAACGATCTTTGGCAAAGCTAACATTTGTTAGTCCAATGACATGCTCACCCTTGATAAGTGTTTGCAAAGACCTCATATTGACATGGTCTAGTCGGCGGTGCCAAAGCCATCCCACATCAACTTTAGCCATTATACACATGGCGGTTTTGGTGGGGACTTTTGAGAAGTCCACCACGTACATACCGTCCTCCACGTGTCCAACGAAGGCTACTTTAAGAGTTTTGCTCCACATTAGGGTGACCATGTCTTTATCAAAGAAAGTACAAAGGCCCATCATGGAAAGTTTACGAACGGGAAGTAAATTAAAGGCACAAGTCTCAACTAGCAATACTTTCTCAATGGACGAGCCTGGAGAAATTATTACTTTGCCAAGACCTAATACCTTTGACGTGTTTGCATCTCCAAATTGGACACGGGTGGTTCGAGATGGTCCGAAATCAATGTCCACCAACATGTCCTTGCTTCCGGTCATATGACTTGTAGCCCCGCTATCAAGTATCCATGAACCACCACTGGAAGCCGCCACCTACATGAGATCAATGCTTGGATTTAGGTACCCATTCATGAATGGGTCCTATCGCGTTAGTAACAAGGGTCTTAGGCACCCAAATGGACCATTCAATATACTCATCAAAGGAACCAACAAATTTGGCATAAACATGCCCATCATTAGTGCAACAAAGAACATAAGAAGGGTTAGTTGGTCCGGCAAAGTCATTAGGAATGGCACCACTCCTCTTGGTCATTTCACCCTCAATGGCCTTTGCCACTTTTTCTTGAGGCTTCTCCCCTTCCTTCAAAAATGTGACTTCCTTTGAAGGAGGAAGTGCCTTGCCTTTCTTATTTTTGTTCTTCCTCTTCTTGTTCTTCCTCTTTGATGAACTTGTACCAAAACCAATGTCTTCCTTGCCAATGACCTCCTTTTGAGAACTCAAGAGATCATTAAGGTTCTTTTCTCCTTGAATGCACGAGACAAGTCCCTTCTCAAGTTGTGCCTTCAACCTAGTGTTTTCCTCAACGAGAGGAGCATCCTCACAACAAGAGTTAGAGGAACTAGGTTTCTCTACCACAATAATAGGAGAAAAGGTAGTAATTTCTTTAGTGAGTTGCATACTTGTTTCATCATGAGCCTTCTTGAGAGCCATGAGTTTGTGTTTTAAGGACTTGTGGTCCTTTTCGACTTTCTCATGATCTACAAGAAGTCTTTCATGAGCCTCAACAAGTTCATCATTTTTAGTCTTGAGATCACAAGCAATAGCATTAGAATGTTTAAGGTCAAGTTTTAGCTTAGAGATATCAATAGCATACATCTCGTCAAGAGACAACTTAAGCTCACGCTCTTCTTCGAGAGAATGAGATAGCTCCCCTATCTCATCCGCATAGTCGCGACTATGACCTTGCAACTCGATGATAGTCTCATCAAGTTGCTCAATGTGAGCATGTGCTTCGCCTAGTTGTTCCAAGAGAGCCACAAAATGTCCCTTTGCAACACCATTGAGCTTGGACATGAATAGTTCGAATTCATTCTCATCTTGTGCTTTGGGCTCCTCATTTTCCTCCACACAATCCAACAATGAAGGGTTAGTTGGATTAAACGGTTTAGAGTGAGGAGTTACTGAGGTAGTCTTGGCCATAAGACACTTGTAGATGATGTGAGGGTTCTCGTTGGGGGAGTTGAAGAGAGACGTTGATGAGGGGGATTCAATGGCGATGGCAACGGTGGCGGTTGCCACAATCTCACCACTTTCTTCGTCCTCCTCATCATCGGAATAGTATTCTTCTTGAGCCACCAACACACGTTGTGGCTTCTTGTTCACAAAGGTCTTGTTCAATGGTGGCTTGTTCTTGTCCTTACGGATGAGCTTTCCACCGTGGTCTTCTCTCTTCTCATACGGACAATCCGCAACAAAGTGACTCACATTGCCACAATTGAAGCAAGTTCTTATTCTTTGGCCCTTTGGCTTGAAGCTACTTGTGTTGGACTTGAAGTTCTTCTTGTTGCCCCAAAATTGTCTTGAGGCTAGAGCCATGTGCTCATTGTAAGCATACTTTCTGTCTTCCGGACCCACATCCTCTTCATCTTCATCTTCCTCAACTTGAACCTCCTTGGCCTTCAAGGCAAGAGATGGCATCTTGGAGCCGCTTTGGCGAGCCAATTTTAACTCGGTCGTGGAGTCCAAGATTCCATGGCAACGAATTCATCCAAGACTTGGTTTGAACTCAACTCGCGAAAGTCGGGCCTTTGACGAATGACCTTGGTGATATGCTTCTTGTGTAGGAGTATAGCCGTGATGAAATTTCTCTTTATCCATCCGTCATCGGTGTCCATGCTCCCGTGGTCCGTCATGGAGTTGGCGAGAGACACTAACCTTTGATGAACATCCTCGGAAGACTCCCCTTCATTCCTGACAAAGTGATCGGCTTGATCTTGAATCTTGTCAAACTTTGAGCACCGTATGCTAGTGCTTCCCATGAGAGTCCTCTCAAGAATATCCCACATCTCTTTGACCGTTTCACACTTTAGGACAAGATTGTATTGCTCTTCCTTCAACCCATTTCCTATCACAAGCATAGCATGACTGTTGATGGTGTTGTCCCGATATTCTCTTGGGGTCATGTTGTGGCGGTCACGAGGATTGAAACCCTCCTCAACGATGCGCCACAATTCCACGGAGGACCCCTTCAAATGTCTCTTCATGCGATGAGCCCAAACCGGATAGGCATCTTTGTTAAGGATTGGAATAGTGCCTGCATGCGCACAATGAGGCTCGGGAAGAGGTAGTGAGTTATAGGTAACAGGAGGAGCCACAGCGGAATGAATACCCGATCCATTCCCTGAACGAGGAATGGATCGGCTATCATTCCTACCATCATCACTAGGTTGGGAGATGACATCTCCTCCACCCAACGTTGGAATGTTGGGGATGATGGTGGGGTTGATTTCCGAGGGCATTCTTGACATGAGGCAACCAAGCATGTCGGTGACTTTATTCATGTGAGCCTTAATGGCGGACATGCCTTCATTGTACTCATGTCGAGAGATAGATTACGAGTCATCCTTCGCGAACGCATTCGTGAAGCCCTCGGTACTCGGAACCCTTTCCAATAGGGGAGGGTTCGAAGTAGCTCCCGGAACCTCAACCTCTTTTGGTTTATCCTCTTGCGACATCCTCTTAAGGCGGTAAAGCCCTTATTAAGAGACGAGGATCTGATACCAATTGAAAGGATCGGAATGTCGACTAGAGGGGGGGTGAATAGGCGACTAACACTTTTTAAACATTTCTTAGCAATTTAGGCTCAACAAGGAATATAGGTTGTCTAGATATGCAACTATGTGAGCAACCTATATGCCAACAACTATGATATAACAAGCAAGCAATAAATAAGCAAGGAAAGTAACTTGCACAAAGTAAAGGTAAAGGGGAACACGCGAGACAAGGATATGTTTCCGAGAAGTTCCTTCTCTTTCGAGAAGTACGTCTCCGTTTGGAGAGGGTGAGGAGCACAAGGCTCACACGAAGCCAACGAGGGCCACCCTATTTCTCCTCACGCTCTTACCGATGTAAGATATCGTGATCCACTACGAGGCGGCCTTGAAGGTGGCAACCAAACCTTTACAAACAAGGTTGGGGCAAACTCCACAACTTAATTGGAGGCTCCCAACAAAACCACAAAGCTTCACCACAATGGAATGTGGCTTCGAGGTGACCTCTTCCGTCTAGGGCACCAACGCACCCAAGAGTAACAAGATCCACACGGGATTAGTGGGGGGAATCAAATATCCTTTGGTGGAAGTGTAGATCGGGGCCTCCTCTCCCAAACCCTAGAGAATCAACAAGTTTTGATGGCTAGGGAGGGAGATCGGGCAAGAATGGAGCTTGGGCGTCAATGGAGGTGAGAGCAATAAATGAGGTGAGTCTCAATGGGGAAGAAGACCCCCTTTTATAGGAGCCCTTAAATGCAGCCGTTGGCTGTCCACCAACCACGGTAGTACCGCTTCAGAAGCGATACTACCGCGTTGCGGTACTACCGCTCCACGGTACTACCGAGCCCCAGTGCCGCCCCCACTACCGCAAAGTCCAGTGGGAATCCGGTAGTGGATGCGGTACTGGTTCATGGTACTACCGCGGAGCGGTACTACCGCTCTGAGAGCGGTACTACCGCCCCACGGTACTACCGAGCCCCAGTGCCGCCTCCACTACCGTAAAGTTCAGTGGGAATCCGGTAGTGGGTGCGGTATTGGTTCACGGTACTACCGCTCTGGGAGCGGTACTACCGCGGAGCGGTAATACCGAGCCCCAGTGCCGCCTCCACTACCGCAGAGTCCAGTGGGAATCCGGTAGTGGATGCGGTACTGGTCCACGGTACTACCGTGGAGCGGTACTACCGCTCCTAGAGCGGTACTACCGCCCTGGTAGAGCCAGGGAGCCACATCCAATAATTCCCCACACCTCCACGACGCAAAAGAAATATGTGGGTGCAGAAAGTGAGACCATGTGATGATTCCACCCACCATTTCCAAAGCGGATCCCCTCTTCATAGTACGGTTTTCCTACGACTCAATTAACACAAAAGGAGATCGAAAGAAAAACTCCGTCTTCACGTTTCGTACACCGAGGGGGCAATAACCGTCTTGTGCCAATAATGTCCTTATCTGAAATGCTCATCGCACCCGGTTAGTCCGCAAATGTATTGTCATCAATCACTAAAACCAATCACGGGAAAACATGCCCTATCAGTTTGCATACATGATGATAGTTTTCATGTTTCTTTATGTTGAGTACTTCTTGTAAGGTGTGAAGATCTTCTTTATATTGTTGTAAAATATAGAGTGTTGCCCTTAAGTGATGAAAATATCCCAAAGAGGACAAATTAAAAGATCCCAAAGAGGACAAATGAGAGATAAATTGAAAGAGCCAAAGAGGCCACAAAAATACAAAAAAGGAGAAAAAAGAAATAAAAAGAGGGAAGGGGGCAACACTATATTCCTTTTGAAAGATACACACTCGTACTCCATTGTCATATTTGTACTCCATAGAGATATTCATATCATTTATTCATAATTATGTGGGGATCCTTACACTATAGAACTTGGCTTGCATATTCCAAGGATGAGCCTCCTCAAATGAGCTCTAGGTCTTCATAAGCAAGTAAGTTGGATGCACCCCCACTAGTTCCATTTGAGAGCTTACCTTAGCTCTATGTGCATCCGTTGCATGGCAATCCCTGCTCCTCACATCATATCTATCATTTGGCTTCTTCCCGCCTATGATTGTCCTCATTGATGTGAGCCTTTCACACTTTTTTGTCTTCCTTCCCCATCATTCTTTCTCTTTGCCATCCTAAGTGCCAACATATATTTCTCACACTCATCCATTGCATGAGTGCTCAAAGTCGAAAGGGAGAGGATAAGTTTGACCTGTGCCTGACTAGTGGTATGGGGACGAGTTAAAATAAGATTCCGTAGGAAACCAAGTGTGAAGTTTTAGTAGATTGAGTTCTAAATTAAACTATATAGTATTTTTTTATGCTCTAAACCCATCTCCCACTTCTTGCACGCAAACACCATTTGGAGACATTCGAGTCGCGGACAGCGAGAGCTCTTGCACCTTTATGTTCATACTTTTCTAGTTTCAATACTAGATATAGACTCTTGCTTGTTATTTTCTTGACTTGAATTGCATATCTTAGTTGCTTTACTTTGAAGTTCTTATATGTGTGTTAGCATGTCATCACAAAAATTATCTATGGTATCATTTACCTACTCGAGGACGAGCATGAATTAAGCTTGGGGATGTTGATACGTCCCAAACGTATCTATAATTTCTGCTTGTTCAATGCTATTTTAGGTGGCATTGCTATGTGTTTTGCTACACTTTCATACCTTTTTACATATATTTGGACTAACCTACTAACTTAATGCACCCAGTTCCAGTTTCTGTCTGCTGCTGTCTGTAAGTTGCAGGTTTTTACCCATATTTACAGAGCTCCGAAAATTCCAGAAAAATCAGATAAAAAATCAGCACAGAAGAAGCTTCCGGAATCACCGAAGGAGAGCCGGAGGGGGCCACCCCCCCTCCCAGGTGGCCAGGTGGCGCGACCCCACCCCTGGTCGCGCCACCAGCGCGTTTGGGAGGTGGGGACACCCCCTAGTGCCCCCTTCGGCCTATATTACCTCATCGCTCCGAAAACCCTCAAGGAGGCCCCCGCATCGCGATTTTCCCCTCTGTTCCGCCGCCCCGCGCTTCCAAGATCGGGAGCACTAGAAGACCTCTTCCCGGCACCCTGTCGGAGGGAGGATTGACGTCTGGGAGCTTCCCCACCACCATGGACGCTTCCCGGACGTGCCTTGAGTAGCCCCCCTTGTACCATGGGTCCATGACCAGTAGCTATGTGATGTCTTCTCTCCAATCTCGTGCTTCAATTCTTAGCCCTTGTGAGCTGCCCTACATGATCAAGGCACATATGTAATTCTTTCTGCTGTTGCTATGCTGAGTTTGCTGGGATCCGATGGATTATGAGATTATGTTCAGATTGTGATGAGTTATATATTTGGTTCTCCTTTTATATTTTGTTCTTGAGTAATTCTTGCATGTTCTCCGTTGCTTTTTATTGCTTTGGCCAAGTAGTAGATAATAACTCCAAGAGGGAGCGTTTATGCTTGATTGTGGGTTCAAGCCCCCGATGTCTAGCTGGAGTGACAGAAACATGAGACTAGGGGATGTGTTGTTGCCACCAGGGAGAAAACAACGGTGCTTATAACCGCGGTTGCAAGGATTGTTTACCTTACACAAAGTTCGTTAATGTAGTTGTCTGTTGCTTTGAGTTTACACTCTGGGTGGGGCCCGCAACTTAATACTAGCAAGATGTTCTGGATAGATATCTCAAGGTGGATGATTAGTGAGTAGATGCAGATGGATTTCGGTCTACTTGTCTTGGCGTACTGCCCATACTTTTGTGCCTCTAACTTTCTTTGCAGCATAATTAGCATTGCGGTGCGTTTATAATTCTTTCAATTGTCCAGCTGTAATTTGTTTACTCAGCTTAGATCTTTTATCGTCTTTTGGGAGAGACATCACTAGTGAACATCATGGGACCCCGGTCCATATTTCCACCACTGTGTACACCTCCACTATTTACTGCTTTATTTCCTTTCAATTGCTATCGTCACCACTACTATTATCTCGTGCGTTTGATCCGTTGTAAACGGCAAGGCCGGAGAGATTGACAACCTCTCAGTACTCGTTGGGAGAAAAGTTACCGTGTCATACATGGCTTGATTACATCTCTCGAACACTTTACTCATAGTGATGTTCCGGGAGACGCAAGTTATGACAGTTCTTCACAACTCATCAGACGTTCACTAAACTTGTAACTAAAATATTACTTTCTACAATCTAATTTGCAGAAGCTTTATTTTCTTGTTACAATGAATTTCTATTTCACTCTAAAATTCCTTGAACATTTCAAAGATTTCAGACGTATGTCTCTATTGAACAGATATCCACATATCTACTTCAACTCATGAGTGAAGATAGGGAATCCACTGCACACAACTACACTTATTGGACTACACACATCATCATGTATGATTACCAATGGTTTAGTTGCCCGTTCATGTATGGCCTATTAACGGTGTTTTAGTCACATTACTTCGAGACAAAGATCGCAAGCGTCAAGTGATTCATAATCATATGACTCGAAAGTCCATCACTTATGGAAATTCTTCATGCATGTTATGTCACTTGTGATAAACGGCAGTGCCACATCTATGTGGTATTTCTGTCAGTCTTGCGACGTTTAGCGTCAGTGTTATGGATATTTAGTATATTATCAAGATTCATAACATACACCCTATTCATAATGGAAGTATGGCCTTTACGTTATTCATAGCTTTGAACAACTCTCTTGCAACAAACATGATTCAAAATGATGTTTTGCAACAAGGCTAAAGTGTAGTAACAATTTACTCAACTCTAAAATGAATTATGAAGATAATCATAGAGTCAACACACGGTATAGTAAACCTTTTACCGTGTTCCCGAGCGTGTCAAAACTCATCATTAGCTAGTCATAAAGGCCATAGTATTTCTTGCATCGAGTTGCAACAATATGCAATCGATGTGATATTCCGGTGATCAACAGTTTAATCACAATATACAGAATCCACAATTAACTGCTTAATCATGATTCCCAAGAATTACATCTCTTGACCAGCAATGAATTCATCTATAACTCCGTATGACTTTCATTTCTGAGCTGGTTATTCCAGTCTTCTTTCGTTTTGCCTTTATACGTATCATAGTTTTATTTCCAATGTCACTCCTACTCACAAAAGATCACACATGATCAAGGGTGGCGCAGGCCATGGACTTTCCGGCGTGTAAGTCTTACTAACACCCTATGGAACTTCCTTTCCCTTAATCCTCATCATCATATGATCATTGTTCTTCTGGATCCCACACTTATCGGTTTTGTTTAGAGCACAATGAACATTTTCACTAATGCTTACAATCATACATTGTACTAGATATCTTATATCCAACATTAATTGTCTTACTACTGAAAACTTATTTTTCAGTTCCATGAATATAACATAACTATCCCAAACTTTTCGAAGTTCGGGTTTCATGGTGGTGAAGACAATGCACTTAGCTGTCGTGGAATTCTAGCATTTTGGATTATGGACATAAGTCACATCATCCATAGCATCAGCGGGAGAGCATCAAAAATTTGCGATAGGACAAGCTCCTTCTCGACACTATTGAGGATAGTCCTCACAATACGGTACCAATCGTAAAGTTTTTACCAGATAAAACAGTTAATCAAAATCAATTGGGAAGGTGGCAACGCGAGCCATTATTCTACAACGATAATGCAAATACTAAGACTTTGTTCATAATTAAGTTGCACTTGTTATTAATCAATTTAATTACTAAGTGCGCTCCCACTCAGATCAATATCTCTCGTAATTGATGCTGGAGTGATTCAAGATCCGACCCAATCGTCCGCCATTGATGTGACATCACTGATGACTTATATTGGACCGGTAGGCCAACTTGCCAATCACAACACATGTGATTCTTGTTCATCTTTCGATGGGCGTGTTCCGGTAGCAAACTTTTATCCAAACCGTCAAGACAACCAAGTGTAATGCGTTGTGTGTTCTTTTAACACACCCGCCTTTTATGCGTCACACACGTGTGCACCCATGTGACATGACCTGCTCCGGTGTGAAACATAGTATAGACGGTGCTACAGTTGGAAGAACACTATCAAATTGATATTGTTTTGCGAGAGATCACCCTAATAAAATACGACTACCGCGCATCAAACAAGGGTGCAACAAAGGGATAAACATCACAGGCAGTTCATAAAATTATGTGATATAGTATAGCCCTTTGCTTCGTGAAGTCTTCATTGTCTTCACGTCGTCGTGGTTGAAGTCACCGTGTCCACCAACTTTGTCCTTGGCGCCGGGAACATCACCACGGCTTCCGGCATGTGCGTCGGGGTCCACCTCCGCATCGTAGATCATCACCTTGCATCTATCTATTGCTTTGCCTCGAGCTAATAAACAGTTCTGGCACGCATGCCATAATTAAGTGACAATCATATGACTCCAGTCATCATGCCGTACCACGACACGCAGGCCGCGAATAAATATTACATAACATATAGCATCTCATACAAACACATTGCAAATCTTGAAGGCTGTACCACATCACATGCATACTCTGCAAAAACGAGTTAGATCGCCATCTACACGGGTTGTTGCAACTTTTATCGTGGTTGTTAAGCAGGTTTACAAGGCAAACGAGAAACCCTAGATAAAACAAAACACGATACTTCTTTTGTTGCTAGTTTAACATATGGGGTGCGTGCAGCAACTAATGCCACAAGCAAAACTTCGTTAAACGCGTGACCCCCGTGTGGATTTGAGTTCATAAAATCCACAAGCCCCTCCATGTTAAATCTTCTATTGCGAGATTAAGATGAGATCCAAGGAGTTTGATGTAGACCATGATCAAGGCAACCAGCATACTGAAAGCAGCATAGAGGGATCGATGGAAAACTCAATCCTTGTAGCAAAACCTCAACTTGCCATCAAGCATAGAAAAAATCACATGACAGGGAAGCAACAAGAAAATCAATGCCTCATATCACACATATGATCTAGACCTAAACATGCATCTAATCAAGGATCGCTCTGATACCACTGTTGGGAAACGTAGTAGAAAACAAAAAATTTCGGCCTACGAATCAAGAACCCAAGATCATCCAAGAAGATTGCATACAAGGTTTTAGGTCATGTCTCACCAACCGATGTAGTGGAAGTAGAGTTGGTGAAGCTCGTGGACTTAGTGGAAGTAGATCTCGCAAGTTCTCCCACGAACAGTCCCTCGATCAATCCCACGAACAAGTCCCGCGATCTAGTCCCACGGACAAGTCCCATGAACAAGCTCCTCGAAGAAGGGTCGAAGGTACGACCCCTCCATTAGTATCCACACATCCCGTAGCAGCAATACAGCAGCGCTCCGCCGTCCAGAGATGAACGCCACCGAGAAAACTAGAGGGAGAAAACCCTAACGGATTCCGATCTAGAACAGCGTCTAAACCGGGGTCTAATTGTGGAGCAACGGGGTTTAGAGGAGGGAGGGTGGCGCATAGGCCTTGGGGACAAGTTGTGCTGCGCCCCCCACCCCTCCCCCACATTATATAGGTGGCCAAGAGGCCCTTGAGGCGCAATAAGGGGGGTGGGGAGTCCAACTTGGACTCCCAAACCTCCCAAACCTTCCCACCGGAAACCTGCCATATTGGAGAGTTGGACTTTCCACCTGGAGGGGATTCCTTCCCCTTGGTGCGCCCCCACCTCCTTGGCCGGCCAAGGCAGCCTAGGTGGCTTGCCCCCCAAGGCTAGGGGCGCAAGGGAGTGGGTGGTACTGCCCGGAACCTTCCAGAACCTTCCATGACCTTGTAGAAGCTTCCAGGACCTTCCGGGACATACCGGAACCGTTTCGGGACATTCCGGACACTTCTGGAGCACTTCCAGGACCTTCCGAGACCGTTCTCGGACGTTCCGGAGCCATACGGATAGTTTACAAGACCATCCGAGTTACAGTTTAAGCCACCCGATGACCGCGAAGGTTGTCGGGACGCCCAGCGATTATCCGGAAACTATTCCGGTTGATCCAGGACTTCCCCAGTACCATTCTCATATGTTCCGGAACCACCTGGGACTACTCCAGAGTGATACGGACATAACCTTAAATACCCAGAACTACTTCTGGTGCCCTTATGAACAATTCCATAAATCTCCCGAACTACTTCCGGTACCCGTATGAACTATTCTGCTTTGCTTCCACTAAACCTTCTACCATACTAGTATTCTAACAGACTACTGCTCGTTAAGTGTGTGACCCAATAGGTTCGGTATAATGCGGACATGACTCAGAACATCTTCCGGACATAGGTCAACAACCTTTTGTCAATAGCCAATAATCAACAGCGGAGCCATGGACACCCATGTTGACTCCCGCACATACACGAAGAAACTTCGAGTGAACCATTATGTTTATTCATGTACCATTCCCTTTGCTTCGCGATATATGACAAAGTTAGAGGAGAGAAGTTTGGCACCCATGTGTAACAACTTTTGAACACAAGCCACTCGTTATCCTCTTTGCTCGTTTGTCCCTTTTCTCGTTATCGTATTCCGGTATCCCCGTGACTGAATCACAATGCGTCTGGCCAGACTATAATGGATACCATCATACCGAGTGGGCCCGAAGTGAATATCTTCTTCATCGTGAAGGAGCAAATCCCATTCTTGAACTATCACAGTCACTAGCCACACCATCTGACATACCCAGAACTTATTTTACTACTTCCCATTTACCGGAGGATTCATCTAAGAACCAAAGCATGTCTTCCTGTGTGAAGCAACTCGATACTCTCATGGTCTAAGGAATTACGTATATGATAACATTTCATGATATGACTTATAACGTAGTTACGATGTGATCTCTAAGTATATCATTTAATACTGGGGTCGGTTCAACATCATTGTTCTGCTAACAATATGTTCCCATTGCTACTGACATCCTTGTTACAAGAACAATGTCCATGATTAAGAAAACGTAATCATCAGTTAGCACATGAGCTGGTCTTAGAGGCTAAACCAGGAACTCTTGGTGTTTACATTTCCACACATGCAAATGAGTTTTCTTCTGAATCTCACAGTCAGGGTCATTGCAATTATAGCACAGAAATATAAACATTAATTACGAACGTGGAAATATATATATAATAACGTTTTATTATTGCCTCTAGGGCATATTTCCAACAATTCTCCCTACGGCTGAGTATCGAATCAGGGGATACATCATTTCGAAGATTTCAGAAATATATAGAGCCGGAGGCACTAGCTACCAGTCGGATGGGGTGGGGCGACGCTCTCATCCCTAGGGCGCCTCCATATCGTGCTCAGGGTCTGAGGGTGGTCCCTGGTGTCTAGCCTTGGCTCCCCATGTCTCTTCCATTGTGAATTTCCAAAGTATTTTTCAAAAAAAATTCGTTGACTTTTTTCTGGTGATTTAAAAAAAAATACAAAACATCAGAAAACAGAAACTGATAGTGAGCACGAATTAGTATGTTAAGTAAATAATAATTTGAAAAAAGTGTAGCCAGGTATATAAATTTGGTAATAAACTAGTATAAATCATATAAAATCTATTGATACGTTTGAGACCTATAGGCTGCCAAGATAACAAAGATCTTTAAAAACGTCATGGCGAAGAAGGGCGCATGCGTCAAGTGCAATGACGTGAAATAGAAAACGAAGGCCGTAAGATTTTGAAATTTCATGGTGCTGAAAAAGTAGGAGATCAAGCTTCAAGAAAAGAAGATTAAACTTGCGACCGCCTCAAAGGACACAATGATGTTGCCATGAAGACATCGAACTTGGATTTTCATGTAGCAAAGATCGCACAAGTCTATCGTTCTAGGATGTTAAAACGCTTGGCCGTATATTTGAAGGAGCCGACCAGTGAGGGGAGCCGATCACACACTGAAGAATTTTGCACATATTCGTAGTGAAAGGCAAAAAAACAATATCTTTTACACAGATAAGCAAATTGACAAATTTTAAAATCGGCGGCATGTTAAAACACTTATGAATATTCAAAGTATTTTTGTTATGATAGCATATGTTTGCATCTATATTTATATAAACCAATATTTTTATAAATCTACATTTGCATGCAAGCTATAAAGAAGACCGATTCAGATCGAACATTTGATGTACTGAATTGGATGACCGACTTTGTGTGCGAAGCACATCAAACATGTGCACCAACGATTGCAGATGCCCACAGCCTCCATGATCCTACACGCTGCGCTGCCTCTTTCCCTCCTCGGCTAGGCATCCATCCGGCCGGCCGGAGACGCCTATACAAATTTCCACGTGATGTTCAGGTATATATGCGTTCATTGATGCCGAGAATTTGTTTTAATCTTTTGACTAATGAATGGCGATTCTCTAGAGGTGATGCATGTAGATTACTGCTACTACTATATCTCATATGTGTTGGTACTTTTTATTTTTGGTGATTAAAACCATGCAATCCCGTGTCACCAAGCCTAGAATGGCTGCAATTTCTAGTTGAGAAGTCGGAGCCTATTTAATTTTCTTTGACCTTTGGTTGGACTACTCAATGAAAGTAGTCCCTTTTAAAATGTCCGAGAGGGACAATGTGGCCTCATTTTCCATCTTTTGGACTTGCAAATAGAAGAAAACTAACGTTCATACATTCACGGATAAAGACATGTTTGAGAGATAGTATGCTAAGAAATATTACTTCATTCGATCCATAATAAGTGTCGCTCATCTAGTATAAAGTTTATACTATTTTAGTATAAAATGTATAACACTTATTATGAATTAGAGGGAATAGTTAAAAAAATTATGTACTTATTCATTTCAACATGGAATCATCTGTAGTGGTGCGTATGAGGCAGTAGTAAATTGTGACAACCCCTTTTTTATATGACAATTGTGTCCGCCGTTTCATCGAAGTGTTTCTAATTTCTCTCGCTCAATCCGCATTTGACCTTGAATTTTTCGAGTTGCTCTCCATTGCATTTTTGTGAAATATATACAGGTGCGTGGGTGCTACTGTGGATGCCTCGGGGGATCAGATTTGAGATGGACCTGTGGTCAACAAGTGCGGTCGGCGGGACAAGTTGATGGGAAAACGCACCTGAGGGGTCGCGCCCGATTTGATTGGATGGACCAGTTGATCCATTCATGCAGATTTGATTCTCTTTGAGAAATAAACAAGAGAAATATGAGAAAAAGAGCCGCGATTTTATGTCTAGAAAAAAACAAGATATACTACACTAGTTTTTCTCCCACGGCAAGTAAATGCGATCAAAGATAGTACATTTGTAGCTGAGTATGAACAGTACATTTCAAAGAAGTACTTCCTCCATAAATTAATATATAATATTTTAGAGCACTATAAAGGCTTGTTTGGTACAACGGAATTTTTTCCCTGCACACCCCATCGAGAATAGGTGTAGAGATAGGGAAATTTTGCCTCGTGTCCTGAGACCTGGATTTTTTACCCCGGAAAATGAAGGATCCCGGATGGATCCCGATCTATCAAACAAGCCCTAATAGTAATACAAAACGTCTTCTACTAATTTACGAAGGGAGTAGTAAATAAATAAATAATACCAAAATATAGGCAACCAAGATGCTCGTGTGCCTGCTAATTTTTGTGATGTTTGGATAGCTAAGGAGCTCAAGACAAAAAGAATAATTTTTGGGTGTTTAAGAAACTTCGAAAATAAATACTAAAAGTTGATTTTATTTTTCTTCTCTCACGATCTTCTCAGATGTTCAAACACCATGATATTTTACACGCATCTGCGCACATAAGCATCTTAAATACCTATTTTTTTAGTTTTTTTTATTGAATTTACTATTCATTAAGAGCATATGAGTACATACTAATCTTTGAATTACCGTATGAGAAACTGATTTTGTTCTGTCCGAACCATTGTTGACAAGTAACGTATCGATGTCGAGGATCAAGAAGACCCCCTTTTTATGTTTCGCAGAGGCTAAAACATAATAGATTTATGAACAAAAATGAAGACATCAAATTTTATCCAGGTTTGGGCCAATGATGCGGTGTAATATCTTATTTTTTATTTTTGTTCGATCCATACGCTTATAAGCTTGATTACAAGATGATATATTCCTTTCTTTTCTCTTTATGCATGGGTTCCTCAGCTATCATGGAAGTTCTTACTTTTCTTCAAGGATCGACCCCCCCCCCATACACAGCCTTGATCCTCTCCTTGTATAGTGATGGATGACACCACATCGACCTAGTACGAAGGTACTATTAAGCAAGCGGTGGGGGCGGCATGAACCATGTGGGCCATTAGAAGGTAGGTATTGTAAGGCGGATGACATATGCGGTGCTTGAGGATGAGAGCATTCCAGTCAATGGGGTTACATTAGGATCTGGATCAGATACTAGAGCTAGACACAGTGGTGCGGCTAGAGGGCGGGGATGGACAAGACCAGAGCGAAGCGGAGTGGAGAAGACTTGAAGGGAAGCAAAGCGGTCGAGAGTAAGGGCCATGTTTAGTTCAAGTGGGCAAATGGTGGGGATTTTATGGGGAAGTGGGTTAATCTGGGCCAGTCCAACGCGACGGACGTGTTTGGATCACCTCTTATTTAATGGGTGTGGGGCAGCTCGAACATTTGGGTTCGTTTGAGAGGTTTGATCAAATGATTTTTTGTAGTTCAATTCATGTCCCGGTTGTCCTTCCAAATAAATGCAAAAGGTTAGAAGGTCCAGTTGAAGATGTTTTTATCACAACAATATATAGTGCATGTATTGTATGTCATCGAGGGACGTCTAACCCATTAGAGGAGGATTAAGTGATATACTTTGTGTTGTAGTCGTATGATATTGGTTTATGACACCTTCATTCGAAATTAGATGTTGCTAAAATGAACGTTTCAAGATGCATTTTACTGTCAGATGTATTTCAACGATAAATAATTTCGAACAGATGAGTATCTATGGTAAAAAAACAGATGGGTACCAGTCAAACTTCATATCTTCGGATGCTTAGGGATACAATTCCCACTCTTATCAGCGCAAGCCATATGTACTATAGCATCGTGCCATTACTGTACACACTGGTGACACAATGCATTGTTTTCCTCGTGGACACTACACTACACGTTGCACTGTACCAGTTTTGCCATATAGTAGTCGACAGTAGGAGTGGCCAGCTAGTTCTAGGCCATCTCTAAATATAAATTCTTACCAAGACAAACATTGAACAGCCCGACATGCCACGCAGCAAAACACATGTGCTGGTACTGCTACACATGTGCACGTACGTGTGTGTATCCACTTTTTTGATCAGCGGGCAGAGGGTGCCGGGCCAGATTCACCCAAGTTTTTATATGATATTTCGACGTATAAGGTCAATTCCAAGCGCGATCTAAATAAATGTGTTTTCTATTTATTTTTTGTTTGCTTGGGTTGGCGTATAGATTGAACTTCTTTTTACATATTTTATTTTTTAATAAATTCGTAAAATATGTCAAATTAAAAAAAATCAAAACTATCACCTTATCGGTTTCTGTTAGCCTAAAAAGTGTCTTTTCGGTCAACCGTAGACCGACGTGAGCCTTTTCGGTCATTGGTAGGACGAATTTAGAACATTAAAACTGGACTGAAACGCAGCCCTCTCACGCCATCAATATTTTTGGCCGTCAATTTTTTTGATATGATTTTTTCTGGCCGTTGGATGGATGTGAAACGTTATTTTCATTCAAACTTAACCTAAACCTGGGCCTAGGATCGAAGGGGCAGCTACTCCCGTGACTTTTTTGAAAGCATGTGGTTGATTGGGCCAGGCAACCTCGATTAGGGAAAGCACGGCCCATACAATGAAGGGGCAGCGACCCCGCACGCATCCTTCTCTTCTCTTCTTCCTCCTGGCTCCTCGCTCACTTATCCGGATCAATCTTCACCGCAAGGATCTCGCCTCCCACCCCCGCCCTCGGCTCCGTGGCAATGACCTTCCAACTTCTTTGACCGAGTACGCTCGAGAGGGGATGCGGGCAGCCTCTGAACACACGACGCGGGCGGCCAGCACCGGGATCCCGCCGAGGCACGAGGAAAGATGCAAGGATCTATCCAGGCGATGCGGGGATCACTCGATCCAGCAGTCTGCCGTCGATGGGCAGGGTGGGTGAAATCCCTCGACAACGGCCTACCTTGCGGACGACAACGGCCTACCTCCTCCCTTTTCCCCGTCCCGACCTCCACCCTCTTCCACACCGTCGGCGCCCCATGCCCCCTCACTCGAGCTTCTCTCCCTGACCTAGATCGAGCAGGAAGGCGGCGTACATATCCACGACGGTGACAGCTATGCTTCGCGATCTGCGCCATCATCGAGAATTCGAGATGATTTGCGATGGTCGGCTTCTTCTTCACAAAAACGCACCGGGAGAGGAGTAGTGAGGGGGTGGCCACTTCTTCCTCCATCCGCTGCACAGCTGGAGGTACACGGTGCTGCAGGTTTTTCTTACCCACTCTGGCCCTATTCAGTTCATAAGAATTTTGAAGGAATTTCAACGGAATACCATTCATGGAGGTTTGTTTTCCTTTGTATCATTCGAAACGCAGGTGGCACATACAGTAAACCGAAAGAAGCTTGCTCCCTATGTGCCACTCCCTCTCACCATCTGCCAAAATCTGGATATATCCCATCTGTGATCCTCCATGCCTTGCCTTCGATTTGGAGGTCCGTTTTTATCAAAATTCAATTTGGTTCATAGATCTCCTTTCCTAGGTTGCAGACTTCTTTCTTTTATCATACGATTTTAATAACACCTTGATTTGTCGGGAAGAGGTTAGCATCCAAGAAGATATGGCGATGCAAAATCAGCTAAACTGGTTAGTGTTATACTACTCTCAACTATTCTTATCTTGCTCTCTGTTGTTATTCTGAATCTTATGATTCTATTTCGTTGTTTTGATTTATTGACTTGCACATGTTTTCTCTATCTCTATCTCTAGAGCTCTGGAAATCTGTGATTAAATTGGTTGCTTGAATGGTCAGCCCCATTGCCTGCTATTTTTAATCTCATTACTAAACTGTCAAATTGTAATACGATAGGAAACATAGATCAAACAAATTATATAACATACCTAAATACCTTCATAGTCAAGTAGAACCATAGCACAATCGAGCTTGCTCATACATATATTGGTTATTTTTTACTTTTGAGACATCGATTAGTCATGTGCAGATACACAAATGCACTTCTTCAAACTGCATTTTGCCTGTAGTGCTTCCACTTTTTGTTGTATGAGACATTTTTCTATATTTATTTGAACCATGTAAGTTAATTACATCAAATATGTCTTTTGGCAATCCATCTTGATCAGCACAATATCTATTTTTGCTTTGTATTGGTGTAAATTTCAGATTTGATTTTAATGGCCTTGGTATCCATAACCCTTAGTTGATTCATCCACTCGTTTAAAATTATTTAAGTGGGAGGAAATTTTGATGCAAGTGAGCGGGTTTGTTTAGTACATGTATGTGTAAGCAGATTTTCTGTCATTTTTGAAATACTTACATCACCTGTGAAGAGGGGGAAAAGATATATATCTTCGTGCATACTCCATGGTCCTCAAGTGTATTAATACTTAATAGAGATGCCATGCGAAGGAAAGAACAAAAGCGTACACACCTTCTCTAATGAAGCTTTTATTTTACCATTACGTATTTGCAGATATATTTTTACAGCACTGTGTGCTAGATGATCAAGATTATGAGCATTTCCTACATAGTTTTGTGCTGAAGATTGTACTGGTGATAGTAGCATGATGATTTTATTTTTTGGCCTAAATATGTGATCATTGGTTGTCTTACATTTGGTTAGAGGAGTATGTTGGATGTAGCCGTGGTTTCTTGTTTCCATTGATCTACTGTCTAGATTGTTACCGAGCAATTGGAGGATGTCCATGCAATTTTCTGGTACATATGCATGTAGTTGAAAAAGGTAGAAAAAATATCAACTTCAGTCTTTGGTCCCTCTCGGTTTATTGAGTTTTTTTATTCTTGAAGAAAAAACATGTTAGAGACCTCAATAGTAAAGGATGTCTTACTGTTTTTATTCTACAAACCTGTTCTTATCAGTTCTTTATCCCTATAGGCTATAGGTTCAAAACTGCAAATGTCAGCTGCCAGTCAGTGTTATCTCCTATGCATACTTGGAGTTCCCTGCAAATTATCAAATTTGTTCACCTGTGAAAGCTATAACTATTGCTCGGATATTGCTTAATACAATATTATTATCTTTTTGGTTATACGTACTACTGGAGTATCATCCATTTCCAAGAAAAAGAAAAAAAACCGAAAAAATCATGAAGCAACTTATTTCATTCTATTTTATCATTTGCATAGTTTATCTTATCACCAAGTATTTACAAAAAAATTGATTTTCTATCATAAACATTCAAAATAGACGGGCGTAGCAACGCGCGCCGGCAATGATCTAGTAGTATGTGTGTTCAGGACCAAAAGCATTCTTTGATCTTCCTTAAGCCGAAGAGTACTCTTTGATTTCTTTAGGGCCGAAGAGTCCTTGTTTTTTTTTCAAACTAGTTTTTTTGTCCAGGATTTTATTTTATTTTTCCATCTTAACCATCTATGTTTTCATTTTATTTTACCGCCACTCGCATTAATGATTTGTTCAGTATCTTAATTTATTGTTGTAGTATATCACATTTTTTGCTGTTTTGCAATTTTTTCATGTGATTTTTAAGCTAATAGCTAATATGCTCTGGAAATAAAGTACGGACGACGATGATACGATAACTGTACGTAGCCTGCGGATTGGTCCACGTACGGCGTTGGCCACTTACCGGTGTGGTCGGTCATCCCCTGCGCCTGCACGCGTATGTGATCTCAGCTCAGTTGACGGCTGCGTGCATCGCCGTCAAGTCAACAATATTGCACTGACGCACGACGAGACGACGTGTTACTGATCCCCTTTGAACAGCATACACTAACACTAAGCTAGTGCTGTAGACGGCTTGCTTGCACTCGACTACAACACAAGGTTTCTTCCTTGGGATTATTTTTGCAAGATCTTAGAAGTGGCAGCTTGCCGATCTGGGCTTCATTTAGTTCGGCTCTGCTGCCGGTCGGACCACAGCGCCAGCGGTCTCCCTCGTGCCATGTTGGCCAGAATATTGTGTACGGAATGGTACGTGTCCCTGCGTGTGACATTACATTTTTATGTGTGGTTATTTTGCTGTGACAGGGAGTCCCTTGTTGCTTACCCTAGGATCCGTGAGACCGTGACCCCTTGTTTTGTCGCTGCATGGCGTCTCACGCAGGCAGCCACGTACGCTTAGTTAACCGCGATGTCCCCTAATCGCGATGCGACGACGCCCTCTCGATCTCCCCACTACACAGTTGTGTAGGTGGCCAAAGACACACACAAAAGTTAGATTCTTCTCCTTGGATAGGTCGATAACATCCATCTGCAACTTTCTTTTTAATAGGGGTAAACATCGAGATAATTGCATCTAACATCCCTGTGATCGCGGGTGAGGTCCATCTCAGTCCTACAGGTTGCAAAGTGCTTCAATACAGTCCTTATACGGTAGAATACGCTTCAATACAGTCCTAGTAGTTGATATGGCCGTCCTGGGCATAAGCGGGCTATACATACCCCCGTATCCAACTACAGCCACGTCACAATACAACATATACCGTTCGAATATTCCTTCGGTCCCACCCGTCAGGTGCTATTATGTAATAAGGCCCCTGCTGGAAATTAATACTCAGTTAGTGTCCTCTCCTCTCTGTTTCTCTCCCCCGTGCTGTCTTGTGGCGACAAGGGCGACGGCGGCGCGCTTGGCGGCGGCGGCGGTACATGTTCCCGGCGTAGTGCGGGCAAGGCGGAAGGCGAGCACTGTGGCGGATCTGGCGGCGCCTGTCTACTGTCCATGGAGGCCCTTCGACGGCGCGGTGACGGGGAGCCACCGCCGACGTACGGTATGTTTTCCTAGCGATTTACAGTAGGGCTTTCGGCTTAGCTTGATGGAGACGAAGAGTAGCTTGAGATCTCATATTAGAGTAGCTTCATGTAGAGTAGGTTCGTTTAGAAGCTGAAAGTGAAAGTCAGAAATCCATGAGGAAATTTTCTATTTTTGCAGCTGCTGACAGTGTGTACTTCACAGTTGAGACAATCCATGATGGATTTTTCGCTGGTAGTGGGAATAATAGATGCTACTTGGATGGGAAGAAAGTATATTATGATTACTGTCACTTTGACTTAGCCTATTACAAAATATTTGTGGAGATTGTTGAGCACCTTGGATATGAGAAGGAGGGCAGGATTAATATGTATTGGTTGCCTCCTGGTTGTCAACTTAATGAAGATGGAGCAGTACTACTGTCCAAAGATGCAGACATGGATAGGCTTTATCTGATGGTGAAAACAGGGTATACAAATCATATGATTTTCCTTGATCATTTGGACAGCCACATTGCAGGAGGAGGACCAGAGTGGGATGATGTTGTTGCTAATCCAGTAGCTAATTTACCTCCAGTGATCAGTCCTAGGAAGATGAAAGCAATGAAAACTGAGGCTGCAGGTCAGAGTATGAGTTGTATGAGCATGGTTTCTATAACTTGCAGTGTTGTTGATGAGAGCAATGAAATTGAGAGCAAGAGCAAGGAAATTGAGAGCAATAGATTGTTGCAGAGGCATGAAGAATATCATGTCAAGTTGAGGCCTACAAAACAAAATTCAGATGATGATGGAGATGGGTGTAGTGAAACTGATTCTTCAGATAGTGATTACAAACCTGATGATTTGGTGGACAGTGACTATGACCTGGAGGATGGTGATGATGACTTGCTGCAAGAACAATTGGAGCCTATGGCAGACAAGAAAGGCAAGAGAGTTGTTGAAGATGCCAACTCTGAAGATGAGACATTAGAAGCTCCAGAGTCTGAGGAAGATGAGATGAAATTCAACTTTAAAACATTTACAGCAGCAGACATGCATAATCCCAAGTTTCATGCTGGACAGTTGTTCTCATCAGTGGAGCTTTTGAGGAAGGCCATTAGAGAGTATAGTTGCAAGGAGAGGGTAAATATAAAATTTCCAAAGAATGATAAAATCAGGCTTGCTGCAAAGTGTGAGAAGGATTGCCCCTGGTATCTATATGCTTCTTGGGACAACAGGACAAATGCAATAATGGTGAAAACATTTAATGGACAACACAATTGTGAGAAGAAATGGCAAGTTACAACATTCACTCCTAGGTACATAGCTAACAAATATGTGGACAAAATTAGAGCTTGTGAGAAGTTAACATTGAAGGGATTAGCAGCTTTTGTCCAAGAGGACTGGAACATGACCATTAAGAGGGGAAAACTTGAGAGAGCTAGAAAGATGGATTTTGATATTATGTATGGTGATGAGATTGCACAATATAATATGTTGTGGGACTATGCAAATGAGCTGAGGAGATCAAATCCTGGGAGTACTTTTTTTGTTGAACTTTCAGATGAAGGGCAGTTCCAGAAGTGCTACTTCTCATTTGATGCTTGCAAGAGAGGTTTTTTGGCTGCATGTAGGCCAATAATATTTCTAGATGGATGTCACTTGAAGACCCAGTATGGAGGTGTGATGTTAAGTGCTGTAGGAATGGATCCAAATGGTTGTATATTTCCAGTGGCTCATGCAGTGGTGCAGTGTGAGGACACAAAAGCTTGGAGGTGGTTTCTGACAGCACTGAAAAAGGATTTAGGGATTCATAACACACAGTTGTGGACAATCATGTCTGACAAACAAAAGGTAAGTAAGTAGGGTTATTTGACATAATTGTTTGACATAATTTGTGTAATATGTTAGATAAATCTAATAACTAATTTTATTCCTTATTTTGTAGGGTTTAATTAAGGTTGTGAGAGAATTGTTCAGTGATTCACCACATAGATTTTGTGTCAGACATTTATGGTAGAATTTCAACAAAAACTTCAAAGGGGAGGCCTTGAAGAACCAACTATGGAAATGTGCTAGAAGTACTACCGAGGGCAGGTTCAGGCAAAACATGAACCAAATGTTAGTTCTTAGCAAAGAAGCTCATGATTGGCTAGAAGAGTTGTCACCTCAAACCTGGGTTAGGGCCTACCAAAATGATTTCCCTAAGTGTGATGTCTTGTTGAATAACAATTGTGAGGTTTTCAACAGATACATCTTGGAAGCAAGGGAAATGCCCCTGATAAGCATGTGCCAAAGGATTAAGGGCCAGAATATGGGAAGAAATTATGGAAAACAACAAGAGCCATTGAAGTGGACTGGTACTATATGTCCCAAGATAAGAAAGAAATTGAAAAAAGTGTGGAATTTGCTAGAAGTTGCCATGCTGCACCTGCTGGGAAAGGAATGTTTGTTGTGAGTGACAGAGGTGTAGATTTTTCTGTAGACACTAAACTGGAGAAGTGTAGCTACAGAAGATGGGGCCTATCAGGTATCCCATGTTCTCATGCTGTAGCTGCTTTAAGGTATGATAAAATCCCCCCAGAATTAAGGGTGAATTCTTGTTATTCCATTGAGACATACTGCAAAGCATATGAGCACATTATAATGCCTTGCAAAGATGTAAGTGAGTGGCAAAAAATGCATGGAAGGCAAATAATTCCACCACCAATTCAAAGGAAGAAAGGAAGAAGAGCTAAAAATAGGAGAAAACAACCAGAAGAGAAACAGGGAAAGAGAGGTGTGCAAATCAACAGGAAAGGAGCAGTCATTCACTGTGGCTACTGTGGTGCTCCAGGTCACAACATAAATGGTTGTGTGGACTGGAAATTAGGGTTGGTACCAAAGAAACATGCACAAAGAAATAAAGTTAGAGCAGAACCAGATATTTCCTCATCTGAAGATGAAGCAGAAGGTGGTCTTACTCGGGAAATAAACATACAAACAGAGGGCATTATTCAACATGACCCACCAGTATATGAGCGAGAGATCATTGCCTCATTAACACAGGAAGTAAGTACTTCTGTATTAGCAAGATTTAAACAATGTATTATTTGTATTAGTAACCTGACCTGAACCTGTTTGCTTTTGCAGAGAGAAGAAAAACAAAGAGAAAATGTAGTGCAAGGTCCACTGCCAGAAAATGCTTTCATTATGCAACAGTCACAATCCCTACCACCTGTGCAGCTAACTACTGCAATAACAAGGGAGATGTTCATAGAAAGAGAGAGGTTATTGTACTGGCTAAATTGAGAGCTGCAGCAGAGAGAAGAGAAATAGCAGACCAAGAGAAGTATGATGCAGCATTAGCTAAAATTAAAATGGAGGAAGAGAAAATAAGGTTAGTTGCTGAAAAGAGGAAATTAGAACTTGAAGCTAAGAAAATTGCTGCTGAAGAGAAAAATAAAGCAGCACTTGAAGCAAAGAAAATAGCTGCTAAAAAAAGGAGAATTTCCAGTGAGGAGAAGAAGAGGAAGGCCCTAGATGATAAGCTTGCCATGGCAGACAAAAGGAGAGCTGCAATTGAAGAGAAGAGAAAACTTGCAGAGCTGGCAAAACAAGAAAAGGAGGTTGAGAAACAGAGGATTGCTGAAGAGAAGAAAAGGTTAGCAAACACTTCATTCCAGCAGGAGGAAGCAATGTTTCTGATACATCAATCAGATGAGCAAGAGAGACTGCAAGGTTTTCTGGAAACACATGAGCAACAAAGGCAGGAAGCTTGGGAACTGAAAACTCAAGAAATTGAGCAAGCAAGAGCTGACCAGGAGAGCCTAGAAAAGCAGAGGATTGTGGCAGAGCTAGCTACTCAAGCAAGGATAGAGGAGGAGAGGTTTAAAGCAACTCAGGGTCCAGCAGTGAAGAGAAGTATTGGCAGCTCAAGTCATGCTACTGCAGCATTCAAGAAACCAAGGAAAGTGAGTATGTTTGATGAGTTCAGGGGAAAGTGAAACTACTTGGTGCACTTATGTGGCACTGCTCTGTAATATTTATGCTCTGTTTTGGTTTGGTGGGTTTTATGTAATAGTGTGCACTTGTAAACCTTATGTGGCACTGCTGAAGCTGAAACTTATGTAATATTTCTTCTCTGTTTTGGTTTTGTTGGTGTCTTGGTGCTTTGTTCATCTATGTTTCCATGTATCACTGCAGAAACTAATAGCTACCTATCTATCAATGTGTTGCACTGCAGAAACACAACAAAGATCACTTGATTACACAAACATAACTGGGCATCTGGATACATGTGATCATTGCAATGATCACTTCATTACACTAACACTGACACTGACCTGAGGCTAACACTAACACTACAGACCACTGACACTGACCTGAGGCTAACACTAACATTACAGACCAGTGACAGTAACACTAAAAAACCTGGGACATAACTCTGAAACAAACACTGACAGAACCTGGGGCATCATCTTCAGTAATCTTCAGACCTGGGCATCATCTTCAGTTATCTTCAGACCATTGGCATCGTCTTCAGTCATCGTCAGAGGAGATGATGATTGGGGCCACATCCTCCTCCTCCCCCTCCTCCTCCTCCTCCTCCTGCTCATCCTCCTCCTCCGACTCCTGGGCCTCCATGGCACGCCGGTATTGCGCCGCGCGAGTGAACTCAGATAAAGAAGCCAAACTGGCCCTGCGAGTAATGGCGTCTGCTTGAGCTGTCTTCCAAGATGCCGCAAACACAGCTTCGTCAAGACGCCGCTGCGCATCGCGCACACATTGCTTGGCCTCATATGTGAGGACGGAGGCAGCAACGTCCGGCGCAGGCAGCGCATGAACGACACCACCTGGCGGTAGGAAAGGGCCGTCGGAGTCGGAGTCGTCGTTGTTGGCGTCGTCCTCCTCGTTTTCTCGGCGATTAGCCGAGAGCTCGGACGCAGCGGGGTAAACGTTGACGTCGGAGGAGTCCGACTTGTCAGAGCCGTCGGAGTCGTCGTCGGCCGCAACGGTTTCTGCCGCCGCAGCGCCGCGGCTGCGTCCTTCTCCAGTGGACATCCAAGAGGTGAACAGCTTGTGCACCATTGCACTGAAAATGGAGAGATGAGGAGGGACTGGTTCTGGTGCATTTCATCAAATAGAGAGTGTGAAATTTATAGCCAGATTGCGCACCATTGCGCGGGAAATGGAGTGAGGCGGGAACCAGCAATGCGCGGGAAAGAATCGCGCAGGAAATGGATAAGCACAAGCGTCGCTCTGCTGCTCTGCCATTGCTGTGGACAGAAGCAATGCGCGGCATAGCTATGTCCATTGGGTAGAGGAGGGAGATGAAGAAGTATTGCGCTATGTAGGTTCAGATATCTACTTTTCAGTTGCTTCAGATAACAAAACATCTACCTATACTAGTGGTTACAGTTAGCACCACTGCAATACCACATCTCAGGTTCGAGTCCCAGCACATCACTTTTTTATGTAATTTTTATTTTGCACAATTTCAATGGCTTTACTCTGCAATTCCAGTGACCAAGTGGTCAGGTCATTTTTATTTTTCACAATTGCAATGGCTTTAATCTTCAATTCCAGTGAATAAGTGGTCAGGTCATTTTTATTTTGCACATTTTCAATGGCTTTAATCTGCAATTCCTGTGACCTGTTAGGTCATTTTTATTTTGCACAACTTACCACACTTATATTTACCACAATCTGGATTTATGTCTGCAAATCAATGAGAATCACTATAAATCACAATCACTCAATATCACTTGACTAACAAATCTCACTTGACTAACAACTTGCAACAATTTGTCACTTGAATCACAACTATACTAACAATTTTTCACTTCAATCACAACTTGAATCACAATATAAAACTCTGATTTTCAATATACCATAAAGGAAGCTTAAATTCAGTACAACACCATACACATGTTGCACAAGTACATGCACATAGGTTGCACAATTACATGAATGTAGCCATTCAGCTCAAATTAAACAGAACACCATACATAGGTAGCCATTAGTTCAGTACATTATCATAGATAGGTATAGATAGGTAGCCAACAGAGTGATACATTGCAACTACATAACATATCAAACTCCACAACAACTTGCTCCATCAACCTTGCCAAGCACAGTCTTGAATTTGTGTAGCCTAGATAGGTCCTCCCCATCATCTGGCAGCCATTCATCTGGTAGATCTTCAGCGAGTAGTGGACCACGATCAATCAATTCCTTCACATGACAGATAACAGGATACACAAGTGATTTCTTGCTTCTCTGATAAGAAGGTGCACAGTCTTCATGCAAAGCTAATTCCCTTTGAATAGCATACTCCTCCAGTAATTCAGGCTCCTCACAAATTGCATTCTTTGGCTCAGGTATCTCCACCATGACCATCTTTCCTACAATGGATGGGTCACAGATCCAAGCAATTACCTCCAGTTCACGGAGATTAATTGGAGTGATGATCTCGATCAAGTCTCCACCAAGCCCTTTCAGTACATCCTTTACATCCTGTGTTGTCCATGCTTGATCAGGGAGGCCTTCAAAGCTCATCTTTGTCTTGTACTTTAGATCTGCAAAGTCAGCACGTATTGCCCTGGTCCAGCGCTCAAACTGCATCGACGAGTCCAGCACCATTGTGCACTGCTCCTCCTTCAAGAATCTCACCCACATATCACGAGGTGGAGCTGCGGCCTGTATGGCCGGCTCTGTAGGATTCAGGCCGCAATGCTTCTCGATGGCGGCAACCAAAGCCGTCGGCGTCACATCTTGCTCGCCGTCTCCAACTGCCGTGGCCAGCAGCACAAGCCCACGGTAGCGAGCCTCGAGCGCATCCATGGCGGGGGTACGCGAGATCAACACATGGCTCGACTGCTGTCGGAGAGCGGGCTCACCTCGACGCCAAACTTCCTGGGGGAAGCTCCTGTCCAGCAAGCTCTCGCCGCCGACGATGCTCTCGCCGGAGGAAGCCGCGCTATCACCGCCGCCGCCGCCCCTGTCGCCGCTGCAGCCGCCCGGGTCAGGGTGGAACTAGGTTTAGGGATTGGGGATTTTTGGTGTGGAGAAGAATGCGGATTTTTCGCCTCGGATCGGTATGCAGCCTGGCGAGTGGGGCACCTGACGGGTGGGACCGAAGGAATATTCGAACGGTATATGCTGTATTGTGACGTGGCTGTAGTTGGATACGGGGGTATGTATAGCCCGCGTATGCCCAGGACTGCCATATCAACTACTAGGACTGTATTGAAGCGTATTCTACCGTATAAGGACTGTATTGAAGAACTTTGCAACCTGTAGGACTGAGATGGAACTTGTTTGCTGCGACTGCGAAGGAGCTGGACCTCAGGCGTTCATTCGGGACCGGTGTAAGATGATATATTTTTTTCTTGCTGATGATCTACGTGCTAAATAGCACCAATTGATAAATACTCGTTGCAACTAATATTTTCACCTCTTCACAGTTAGCAAGTACTCATTGCGTTTTTCTTTAGGATGCACGGGGCGTGCCTTTTTTTATAAGTACGAGGGATGCATTTTCTTAAGGCACAGGTGTGTTTTTTTTAAACATGAGGTGTGCCTTTTTTTAGAGGTACGAGACATACTCTAATGAAAGTAAATTTGTGCCTCCATGAGAAGAACGGTTGTACTTTTTTCTTAATTTTTTTATTTTTCTATCAAAATGCCAGGAAAACCGCGTAAAAACTGAAAAGCCGAAAAAACCCTATCTAAACACTAAAAAGTGAAAATGAGTACACAAGAATAAATAAATAAAATCTCAAGGAAAACGTTTCAAACGTGACAGTGGCACACTCTCAGTACATCCAAAATAATTCTACGTGGGTTTTCGAAAAGCGCTCGCTAACTTGTTGCCCTCGCTAAATAGACAACAACACACGGCGCGTTTGTGGCTCACGGGTCATATTGTGCCCGAGGGCCTCATTTTCGCCAAACCCTTATTTGGCGCTTAATAGAGGGCCCAATTCGCGGTGATGCGCACCTCCTGAACAAACTCCTAACGGCCCATGTCAACTGCACAGTAGATGATTGTTTTGTTTTATTTTGGGAGAAGTTTTCGGCCGGGTTTTCTTCCTATGTTTTTATGTGTTTTCTTGGTTGGGTTTTCTTCCGATTTTTTTCTTGTTTCGATTTACTTTTTACGCCTTTTTCATGTTCGTGTTTTTTTCGTATTCATGAACTTTTAAATATTTCTAATTATTTTTAATGTATTAAGTAATTTAAAATTTATTATTATTCAAATTTGTGAACCCTTTTCAAATTCATGAGCTTTTAAAAATTTATGAACTTTTTCAAATCGCAAATTATGTTTTCAAATTCATGAACTTTCAAGCTCGTGTAGCGCTGTAGGCACTGAAAGGGACTCTCCTCACTACCGGGTTGTAGCTTGTAACTCTTGTCGACTGGATTTCCCGACCATATATGCCAGTTCAATGGCGTGGCCCGTTTATTTATAGTTTATTAATTTAATATATTTCAAAAAATAATATATTAATCATTAGTTATTTTTGAAAAAATGGTAGACTTATAAAATGTAGTATTTTGGGTCGATTGTGGGGGTGTTGTGTACTTGTGTTCAACAACTTGGTTCCGTTGGTCCTTCTTTTTTTACTCTCGTTGTGTCCCTTCTTTAATACACAAGGTACACATATGGATGTCTATTGTATAAAAAAAATGTCCATGAAAAATTCAAAGGTCATACATTAAAGTTGACCAACTATTATAGGGACATCCTTATCTCTACTACTTAAAACATACGTAGCGTTCCTTTTCCTGCCGCAGAGACATTCGTCCGACTCCGCTTCGTCCCACCCCCTATGCATCGTCGCACTTTCCACCCCCTTTATTTATGGTAAAAAATATTCCATCGAGCAAACCGACCGATCTCGATCTGTTCGATCAAACCTATGTCCTCTCAGCGCCGCCGCCATGGCCATTCGACCACCGCCGCTGCTCTCGAACTCGCCTACCCATCCTCACCCGAGCACTCGGTGCCCCCTCTGTGCTAGAGTTGCACAATCACACCCGACCAAGCAATCCTACGAACAAAACAACTCTCCTCCCTCCCTCGCATGTCCATCAATGCCGTTGTCGCCGTGCCGATAGAACCGGCCGCCTCGCCCCACCACAAGGCAACATCCAGCAGTCCGCCGCTGGGTCGAGGGAGCCGAGCCGAGCCCTGGAACCCGACCATGGGCACGCCCGGACATCGTTGTCCTCACCGCCGAGTCTTGTGGTGGTCCGCTGGGCGCGCGCCACCACAAGGCGTCCTCCAGCAGCCCGCCACGGGGTCCAGGACCTCGACTTGTTCGAGCTCGCGGCTCGCCCACTTCCATCCCATGCTTCTGTAGGATGCCGCCTACGACGCCTTGAACATCCAGACCTACACAACAATGAGGGAACGTTTGATTCCGTCATCGGCCGCAATGAGGAGAAGCTGCAGTAGCAGGTTGTCTCCCCCTATCGGCTGCAATGTGCAATCTCGCCAAGCAGGCCCGAAAGTTCGCATCTTCGTGCACATGATGGACCTGGACAGTGATACCGGGTCCAGTAGGGTCTGATGGTGCTTTGTGAGATGCCGTCTGTGTATTGGATTATTGGTGAAGCTGCAGACTGCAGATTTGTTTTCCTCTCAGGTTACACGCTCCAATGCTTCCCACTTGAGGTAATTTAGGTGAATCTGGGAGATTAAATTTTGTGAATTTGCCCTCCTACTTGTTCATGCTCATGCATATACTGTTTATGTGGGCATGTGAATTGGCTAAAATCTTTCAGAATTAGTGTCTCTACTCTCTATACAAATAAAAGTTCGGAAAATTCATGTAGTGTTTTTTTGGCGGTTAAGAAAACAACTAATTCCTACTGTACAATGTTGTAATCTCTACTATTTGAAAAATACACAAGGTTTCGAAGATGTATCAAATTTGAGGCAGAAGACAAGATATGCAATGCGCCCGATCATACAAGAAATCACTTTTTAGGCATAAATATTGTAGTGCTCTAAAGGATGCCAAATGGAGGCCTAAGCCGACGGCTTTCTGGCCTACGCCGACGGTGGCCGGCCGTCGGCGTTTGGCTGCTGTCCTGTAGTGTATAAGACCATGTGACGGTGGTGCATCCTCCAGATTTCTCTGACATGCTCGAGTGGAGGCATAGAAAATATTTTCTCTGAGTTTGCTTCAACACGCGAGTGAACCCTGTCTCTGATATAATTCAGTTTCTCATAAATAAATCATGTTTATTTAATCAAGAAAAAGAAATAAATGAAAAGAAGAAAAAGCCTTTGGTACTTGTATGACTTAGATCTATCACTTAATATATACTAGAGAAGAAAATCATCATTTCTTGTATAAGCTAAAGACAATGTCTCCAGATTTGGAACCGTTCCGGACTGCTATTATTTTCGTTATGAATATAATGGGAAGGGGCATAAGCCCGGGCTATTATTTTCGTTATGAATATAATGGGAAGGGGCATATTCTTGAGGCTTAGATCTCAGCTTCATTTTAATATTTTCAACATACCGAATTGCATCATCAAGCTAAGGTCCGAATGCTCTAGACTTTTCATCTTTTGCAAGATATATAAGTTGCTTAAAGAACAACCAGACATATGGAGATTATATGTTTGATGTCAATATCAGATATCCTAGAGCATCTCCACAAGTCCAACTCTTTTAGCATACTATTTAAAATATGCCATCTGATGTGCATGTGGATCCTCCCAAGAATATTTGTTTAACACAGTTAATATTGAACTATTACAATAATTACGCTCCCGTTGCAACGCACGTGCAATTTCCTATAAGATTAAAATTGGCTCCCGTTGCAACGCACGGGCATTGTCCTAGTAAGAATTAAAAAGCAATACACTAGTCAGTAGAAAATAATATCATCTTCCTCATGCACTAGATGACAGCATACCATGTGTGACGTTTGATGCCTCCTCAAACCTCTGAAATACAATCGGAGCTAGAGAAACATTGTGGACAGAACAACTAGGAAGTCGATGGTTAAAGATAGAATGTCGATGACAACAATCTAAGAAACAAATTGTTGTCCTAAAGAAAAGAACATAAGATGGCAGGGACGAGCACCATAGATCCGACCAGGAATATTCGGGAAGATATAACCTCACAAGCTCGACACGAAAATTGATCAAACATCGTCGACCAAAGAAGGGGCTAGAAGATCAAGACATGTGCTAATACTAGGTTTGTATATATCCTAAAAACGAGTTGGGCTCCCAAGTGCAGGAGTTCATAGTTACCAGCAAGATTTCGTCTCGATGAAAAATCAAGGTATCATTATGTGAAGGTAGGGTGTTCTATATCAAGTGCAAGAGTACTAGATGAGCAGCACTTATTGTGGATCGGAGCAATACTAGATTAGTCCCTTCCTATAGTGCATATAGGGGGTGTCAATGGGCTACTGACCCCCCCCCCCCCACACACACACACATCTAGACTTGACGACTTCAAATCCCCTTTGGGTTTTTCCGTAGTTTCTTGGGGTCTGGTCAAATTTTGTTTTTCTGAATATGAAATAGCATGAAATAAGAACTGGTGTTAGGCATTGAACTAACTAGATGATACCTCGTGCATTGCTGTGGAATTTTTTAACAAATAATTTAATGATTTAAATATGAGAAAAATTATGAAACTTAGTATAATTTAATTATTAAATATTTTTAAAGAAATGTTGTTTAGAGTAAAAAACTAAGAATATTTGATGGAAAATCTAAAAATGAGTGTGATTTTTTGTTTTATTGCCTTATTAGTTATTACCTTGAGAATATACCGGAGGGATGATATTAGACGAAAACCACGTTCAGTGGAGAGAGTGGAGACATCACCCTAAGCTAAACCTAAAACAATGTTAGTAACTACATATGTGCATTCATAAAACAATGTCGCATAAAAAAATAAAATGTGAGGCAACTCATAACTTGATTCTTTATTAAAAATGTTGCTTATAAATCATGAGGCTTAGTGCATAAAAAGGTTAATATTTATTTGTAGTAGATTGCATGCGCATGCGAAATTTAACGAAAAAGAGGTACGCCTACTTGATAATGTAGATAGCTTGCATGTAAAGATAAATAGGATAGTGGGGATGTTTGAGAATATACCGGCACGATGATATGAGACAAAAAAAACGTTGAGTGGAGAGAGTGGAGACATCATCCTTAGCTAAACCTAAAATAATGATAGTAACTACTTACGTGCATTCATAAAACAATGTCGCATAAATAAAATAAAATGTGAGGTAACTCATAATTTGATTCTCTATAAAAAAAGCTGCTTCTAAATCGTGAGGCTTAGTGCATAATTTTTTTAAATATTTATTTGTGATAGGTAGCATGCGCATGCGAATTTTAATAGAAAATAGGTGGACCTACTTGATGATGTGGATAGCTTGCATGTCAAGAGAAATAGGTTAGTGAGGATGAACTATTTAAGTATTATAGATAAGAAAATTTATGAAAAAGCTTACAAAGCATTGAACAATTTAAGGATAATAGTCATGAAACATACAACAAAGTTAGATATGCACGAGACATATGCGCATCATCAAGCTCAATCGCTGCCCGTCCTCAAGCATGAATATTATAGAAAACTAGATAATACCCCGCGCGTTGTTGCGGAAACTGTTAAGATTTTTTTATGTTTTAAGACATGTGAGAGAAAATTTAATGAAAAATCCAAAAATGCTTTTGATTTTGTTTTGTTAATTTAGTTACTTGACAATATATCGACGGCTGGTATGAGACGAAAACCACATTGAGAGTAGAGACAGTGAAGACGTGTTCACCTTTGGTTAAATCTAAAACAATGATAGCAACTATAGATGTGTATTTATAAAAAAATGTCACATAAAGAAAAATGCGATGTACCTCATAATTTGTTTTTTATTAAAAAAAGTGTCTTATAAATTATGAGATTAAGTGCATAAAAAAGTTATTATTTATTTGTGATAGGATGCATGCACATGCAAAGTTAATGTGAGCATGTGCATGAAGAGTTGATGGAAGAGTTTTTACATAGTGGAACTACTTGATGATGTGGATAGCTTGCATGTCAAGATAAATAGGTTAGTGTGGATGAACTATTTAGGTATTATAGATATAATTTTTGTATATGAATGCTACCTATCATGAACTTGATATTTTGATAATACTATTAGTGAGTCTGTACCAATAGTAAATATGCTTGACAATGATCTATATATAAGAATCTTAACTACCTCAATGTCAATAAAAGGTGGTTCCCAAAGGTGGTTCACAAATATTCTTTCCTAATCAAATGCATCAAGTAAAAATCATAATTTCCAAAAGTTTAGAAAGAATGTAAAACTTTTATCGGGAACACAATGATAACATATAAGCATAGAATTTACATGAAAATCACTTCTAAGCAACCATCAATTAATGACCAAATACAATCACTTTTTACTTGTTTGTGATGTTTCAACCAATCAACAACTCATACAGAATTAGGTCGCAAGTCTGGGTCCCATGCCCTAATCATTAACCTGAGAAATATAATGATGGAGGTTATAAGAGGTCAAAAATTAATAAATTATTGTATCAATGTAGCTGATCGTTAGGCTAAGAGGAAGACATAATAATTGATATTAATGGAAGGAGTAAGGATTGTCATGCAACTAGAATGCATAGAGCTGTGTATGTATGAAAACTCTCCTATAGACTAGTGGGGGTGCATCCAGCTTGCTTGCTTAAGAAGACTTGAAGCTCATTTGAGAAGGCTCGTCTCTGCAATATACAAGTCAAGTTCCCTAATGTGAGGTCCCCGCCAATATAGAAAACAATGAAACTTGTGAACTCTCTACAATAAAATGCATGAAGTTGCGCTACTTTAAAGAACTTATTTTGATTTCGATGCATAGTGCTACTTTGAAGCATTTAAAAATAATTTTCAACACTTTGTAATCCTTTAAAGCACTACACATTAAGCTCGTGGGGTAGACGACACAGAATGTGTGCCAGCTCAGTATTCTGTACTAAGGTGCCTCATCTTCGTGGTTACCGGTGGTGAAGATGCCGGATGTCAACCCAAGGAGAAGGGCATCCCGGTCAGGCAAGCAACTGTCCATGGCCGTCGTGCTATGGGCAGCCCGCTTCCGCCGCGAGACCGAAGAATGAAGAGAAAGTCAGTGTGCGTGCTCTGCATGAGCCTTTAATTGGAGCATAGTGGTTGCATGTTGTAGTCAGCCGACAAGCCTTCGTCCACTGAGGAGAGGTGCTTCCATAATCACCGCATGTGCCACCGTTTCACCTTGATTCTTGAGAAGAGTTGTTGTTCGTAATCGTTGTTGCTCGACCGAAAACCAGCATCTATCCCACAAGAGTCTAGAGCTCATTGTCATGGAGGAGTTCGAGGAAGAATAAAGAGGGACGGACAACTTGTAGTGTGTTTCATGGTCATGTGAGGGTATGCATAAATAGTGGGCGCCAGCTAGATGAGCGGATCAATAAGTTTGAATGTGGGGCGTTGGAGTGGGTTTCTTAGTCGTCACGCTTGTTTCATGCCGATAGGTGACGGATGTGTAACCATCGCGTCACGTCTCTCCATCATTGAACAAGTGTGGAGATAGGGGCTCTAGGATGCGGCGTCGTCCGTCTCTCCTATGAACGGCCCGTCCGCTCTGGCTGGACATCAATGTTGTTGATACGTACCAAACGTATCTATAATTTCTGCTTGTTCTTCCATGCTTGTATTAGTGACTTTCCTATATTTTTTGCTACACTTTCATACCTTTTTCAACATATTTGGACTAAACTACTAACTCAGTGCCCCAGTGTCATTTTCTGTCTGATGTTGTCCGTGCATTGCAAGAAAAATACCAATTATAAAAATGCCCAGAAAAAATCCAGAAAATTATATAAACAATTAGCGTGACGGAAGACTCCAAAAGCCCGAAGGACCGCCGGAGGGGGGGCACCCCCCAAACAGGCGACCTTCCCGCGCGACCAGGGGGAGGCTGCGCCAAGGACCCGCCTGGTCAGGTGGGGCCTCCCCTCGAGCCCCCCTTTGGCCCTATTTTTACCCCTGTGGAGGAAACCCTGATGCCGCAACTTCTTTTTCCAGAAGCGATTCTGATCTCCGCCGCCATCGCCAACAAACTCCGGGCGACCAGAAATCCTATGTCGGCACCCTACTAGGACGGGGAAGTGCCCCCGGATTCACCTTCATCGACGTTGCTTCCTCCTCATGATGATGCGGGAGTAGTTCCTCCTCGGGGCTGAGGTCTTCTACAGTAGCTATGTAGTTAATTCTCTCTCCCATGATGTGATCTTGATTGTGATCATAGGCTATGTTAATCTAGGATGATCCCATGATGTTTCTCTTCTTCTATGTATTGGATTTGATGTGCTCACTTGTCTTTATCTAGTATAATCTCCGAGACCATGGTGACAGCGGTCTATTGGACATAGATTACCAGAATATTTTCATGAGTGATTTCCTCTTTTTTGAATTGATTGAAGATTAAGAGTCTCTTGGTGCTTATCTTTGACTATCCTTGAGATATATTGTGGTGATTGCGGTACTCTCTTTGGATGGCCGCGGTGACATTGTGAAATCCATATATGAGAACTACGAACTGTGAGGTGTGCTTTTGTAGCCCTACATAATTCTCGTCCTCTCTTGATCACAAAGGAATGACCTCCGAGTACGTCTTCATTCCATGTTTTAGTGGAAATATCATGTGATTAGACTATGTTAATGTTGTGGGGAGTTGCCACTAGTGAAAGCATGAAGCCTACGCCTTGTTTCCACCATTGCAATACTGTTTGTGCTCATGTTTACTACTTGCTACATTTCTGTAATTTTTATTACATATTTACATTACCTTGATGTGCCACATCTATCACCGATATTTTACCATATCTTCGTCGAACTAGTGCACCTATACATTTTGCCATTGTATTAGGTGTGTTGGGGACACAAGAGACTTCTTGTATCTTAATTGCAGGATTGCTTGAAAGAGACCATCTTCAACCTCTACTTCCCTGAGTTCGATAAACCTTAGGTCATCCACTTGAGGGAAATTATTGCTGACCTACAAGCCTCTGCGCTTGGAGGCCTAACATAGTTTACAAGAATAGAAGCGTGTGCAGACATCAGTTGGCCGCAGCGGTAGGTCGCGCATGTGCTCGATCGACATCCAGTGCCAACGACCTTCATGAATGTGCAGAGGTATTTTGGGTGGGTACTGGGTGTTAGGCGAGGGCGTTTCGGCGACTCCCACAATCCCCCCTCCCGATTTGAGTGAGATTTGCGGGAAAAGGACTTGCGAACCAGCCCATGGACGTATACAGGTTTGCGTTGGATTGTAAAAATGATCTGAACAACTCAATCTGAATGGACGTGAAAGGTCTAAGAATCGATGTGGAAGAACATATATCCACAAACCATCATCAATGACAGAGCAAAACATATAAAGTATTTTTATTCGTCGCTTTCATAGAAAACAAAACGCCGAACAACTAAAACCCTTACTATTAAAACCATAACCTTCAAGCTAGACAAAACTGCACGCGCATCATCCGACGGTATTCCTAACCATCGACGACCGAGTGGCCATCGGAGAAGAGCCGCTGAAATGCTGGATTCCTACAGTTAACTGCACACATTGTAACAGACGGGTTTAGGGCTCCTTAGCGAGAATTCCAGAAATTCGCTCCCAACAATTGTCGAACTCTAGTTGCCGCGTGAACCACTACGACCCAAACCGTTGGGCAACTACCCGGTTCTCGTACGTGCTTTTTTCAATCTGATGAAAAGTAACAACAAAGTCCATGCACTTATTTTTTCCGAAACGGAGGCAAAAAATTTGCCTCATCTATTAATTAAGAAGAAGAGAATTGTCCACTTAATTAGGGGAAACCGGGTGAAAACCAATACATATAGGCCACCTGCGGACTACTCGCTAAGAAATAAACTCCATAACCCCACTTTCAACCCGACAAACATACATAACGTGCAACCACCACCACCCCTTGCACTTCCATATCGCCAAAAAGCCCCAATCGAAACCAAGGTTGAAGACAACGAACAACACTAAATCCACGGAGACGAGCCCTTGAAGATGGTGGTCGAAGAGATTGAGAATCATCCATGAAGCCGCTACGGACGCCTTACCAATGGCGCCAATCTTTTTGCCTATGCTCCTGAGAACCTTCTCCACCTTCTTGATTTTATCCGCAGAAGCCTCCTCCACTAGAAGGCGGGCAATTGCCTTGGCAGGCCCAGGGCTAGTTGCCTCCAAGATGGCGAGCAAGCGGCGAAGCTTTTTCTCGAAGACCACAACGTCAATACGTGCCCACATTTCTTCACAGTCAAATGTGGGCGACTGGATGGACTTCAATCCCTCATCACCCACTGCACCCACTTACACCACTGGGTCAACAGCCAGAGTCGAGAGAGCAATAGTATCATTCAAACCTCCACGGTCTACCACAACGAGTGGTTGATTGGGTTCCAACAACGACGGCGAGGGTGCAGTCGACATCGCCAAGACCCCTCCAAGCGACCCCATATCCTTAGGAAGCACCATCGAAATGGGCGTAGTGTAGTCACAACAAAGCTCCTGCAACTCAGGCATAATCTGCAGCACCGGAGCAACGATCTCAATAAAGACTTCACTCTCAGGAGTAGTCGACACAGCAAGCAAGGAGCAATCGACACAGCAAGCAACGGCGATATGCAGGATGTAGCACAAGGGAAGAGGTCTCCATACCCCCTCCCCCTCGGCAGAACCAACCTAGATTTCGGACAACAGGGACACAACAGGCACAACCTGAAGTTTGGCAAGAGCAACCTCTGCAGTCCCAACACGGAAACAGAGTGCAGCAGCAAAAATAAAACCTCAATTCCAAGTACAGAGAATAGGTGAGCATTGCACTTGCCACACCATCGTCGGTTAATAACACACTGCACAACCCAAAAGCCCCTTTGTATTACACCACCTAACCGTGTATGAATAACGCTAACGCCGCCCGGACAAATCAGTGGAGGACGCTGATACAGACATCACCAACTCTTTTACACTAGTTGTACACGCCAATTTACAGGATTATATATCACCAGCACGTCAAGGGGAAAAACGAATGCCGCTATGAATCTCTCTCTCTACCATGTTCACTACTTTCTCACTCTAGCTCCGCTATGTAGTTGGGTAGCTCACCCTGGCAGAGGTACTCGTCGCAGTAGGACATCGATCCCCAGCCCCTCCGTAGCCGGAAGATGTCCTCTGTGAAGGTGGAGCCCGATGACCCTATAAAAACGTTCGACAAAGCGCAGATTGTCTTGTCGAGCATGGCCTCAACCTGCACACGCGATCGAAGCTGTTTGCTATTTAACCGAACCATGGCCTCAATACAAGAACCAAGACGGAAAAAAGAGGACGGGAATTGATATATACCTGATCATCTCCACCCAGGTGTTTTCTGTACAACAAGGCATCCCATTTCTCCGAGCCCTCATGCTCTGGTCTTTTCATAAGAGGTACTTGCCGGTCATTGAACACAACCAACGACTGCAGAAGATTCGTCTCGCTCTCAGCAGCATCAGTCGACAGATATATTACTGGGGCATTAGCTTTTTCGATGATTCGCAAGATGCATCCTGCTGCCTGGGGGATGGGAAAGAAGCAGCTCTCTTTCTTCACATTACTGCACAAAGACAAATTAAGTTAAATCAACTAATTTCACACAGGAAAAGGTACTTGTAAGTTATAATAATATATATGTGTGATAAACCGAAAGTCTAGCATATATTCTATGCAATGAGGTTTTCTCATCAATCATCCCCAAAGAGCCTCAAGCATATGTAGTTATGTACAAAGACAAAGTGGGCAGTAATTCATACAAGTATGTGCTAGATTTCGTGTCAAACTAAGCTCTAACCAAATGTCAACTGATTTCTTACAGCTTGTAAGCTTCAGACACAGGTGTACATTATAGCACAAATTCAAAGCAGCCAATGATGCATTAGCATGAACTGAAAGCAGATAACAACTGCCTTGTCACAATCATATTACTTTCGCATATATCTTATATATGTGGATATATCCAAGATGGAAAAGAAAAAATCAGAGTTCAACTAAATGACAGATTAGTTCAGTTAACAAGTGAGGTCACAGAACTCTTTGGTCAGCCACATTGAGAGAAACGATTTTTTATCCTATCAGGAACTGTTGACAAGGAAACTCATAATGGTTTGCTCATCTCTGTAGAATTTCCTTTGGACACAGCTGTACTGTAATATCGCATAATCAATTACGTACTATTAAGTTTATGTTTTAACTGCTATTGAAAATTACCCAAAACTGAGAGGTGCTGACTGGTGGTAAGATTGAGTACTTAGCAAGTGTATTCTGGATGTATCAGGATGATAAAGGATTGACATATGTTAACAAAATATGATCCACAATGTGAGGAACCAAGACCAAGAGCAGCAACCAGCTCAAAGTTGGTCATGAAGTTATCAAGCCAAATCATTTAGCTGAGCCTGATGAGTTAATTAAAACAAAAGGAAGAGTGCTCATGAACTTTGGTGCACCCTCAGTAAGGTATCAGGAACTGAAGTTAAAAAATACTCTTATCAGGAATTGACTTTAATCAGTAGAAGAGAAATTTTATGCTACGTACATGAAGCTTATTCTATCATAAGGAGGATATGGTTAATTTATAGTATTAGCAGACTTCATTAAAAGCCCCATCAAACTGTCTAAAGTAAATTTGATCAACTGTGTAGTAGTCAGACTTTGACTTATATAAAATTGAACTGCCTAGATCTAAATGTAGAACCATTCTTTATCAAAACAAGTGTCTGGTTTTGTGGACTAATTATCTAAGCAGACAAGTTACATTTTCGGAAACTGCACTGTCCAAAGCAACATCAACCAAGCAAATGACTAGAAGAGGATAATGTATGAGCAACCCAAACGGTCCAGTTATACGAGAGAGAAAGCGAACTACTACAAGAGCCTAGAAATGAAATGCAGCCCTGTCAGTATGTCAGATCACAAGTTCCACATACAACCTTAATATATGCTTGTTGCTAAATATAGAGGTGATTGATTACTAATTAAATGATGCCTTACCAGAACTTAAGAAAGCCATGTCGACGGAAATGCAAAGCAATATAGTTTCCACCCAAGAAAGTCTGCACAAATCGCTGTGCAGTAAGCATTATGAGCCTGCTTGGTTGGATCAAAGTCTTGCATTTGTGAGCAATTGGACCACCAGGCTGCATCATCCACTCTTCCTCAGCATCAGCATAGAACATCTCACCGATCGCAAGCACCTCAGCGTCTGTTGTGAACTTTGCCGTGATATCTGCTTCATATCTCTTCTTTGGCTCTTTCATTTTTGCATCCTCTGGCCAAGCAGCCTCAATCTTTCCCATTGAAATACCCAATCCCTTCAGCTTCTTAATATGCTCCTCATCCATGTAACACGGGGGCGATGCCACGTAACATATAAACTGATCGATGCTCACTTTCTTCCTTTTAGCCACAAATTCCTCATAAGTAATCACAACCTTCCTTCCAATACAGTCATTAATGTGGTTGATATCAAGCACCCTGTCGTACTGATAATCTACCTTCTGGCTGGGCACCACCAAGATCCGGCCAAGAAGCGCCGCGAAGAACATGTGCTTCTCCAAGCAAATCAGGTGGTTCGACATTTGCCCAGAGAGACAGATGGCGAACATGTATCGATTTTTCTTGGGGTTCCACTCTATCGTCCGCCGGTTGTACGGCAATTCCTTCCTCCTGCAGCCCGGACCCGGCAGATCAAGATCCAAAGCATCCTCCGTAGCATTGCCAGCTCCAGAGTGGTGCGTTGAGAGGAGCGCCTCCTGGATCTCTCGGTTGATCTTGATCTGGCCGAGGAGCGCAACCTGGAGATCAGAAAGCGAGACAGGGGTGGCAGTGGAGCTGTTGGTGGGCGCAGGGGCGGCAGTGCGGTTGAAGAGGCTGAGGAGGCCGGAGCGCTGGGAGCGGAGGAGATAGAGGGCGTGGAGCTCGGCCTCGCGCATGCGGGAGGAGGCAGGGTCGGCGGCGGGCGAGGCGGAAGGTAGCCGGATGGAGGAGGGGAGAGATGAGGCGCCGCCGAGGGAGAAGAAGATGACGATGAAGAGGACGATGAAGGAGACGCAGATGAGGAGGTATCGGCGGGACCAGAGGACGCGGCCGAGGGATGCGGCGGAGGAGGGGAGCGCGGGGCGGAAGCCGGAGATGCCGAAGGTGGCCCGGGAGCGGGAGGAGGGGGAAGGGGGCTTTGTGTGGTTCTGGGGGACGAGGGTCTCGAGGTCGTCGTCCTCGTCGGAGACGGAGGGTTGTCGGTCCATGGCGGCGGAGGGGGAGGGGGAGGGGAGGGGAGTGTCGGTGCTGGGGTGGGAGTGGCGAGGCGGGAGGGTTTGGAGACGTGGTGTGATGTTGGGGGAAGAAGGGTGGGAAAGACGGAGGGTGGATGACGGTGACCGTCGAACGGTGGGGATGACTATCGTCTACCTTCGCTTCGCGTATGGAGTAGGATAGAGCAAGTCCAACCGACCCCTCCTCCTAGCAACTCTAGCATAATTGTTTTCCTCAAAAAGGTAGCCTTCAAAAAACATCTAAATGATAACCTTCAATATATTTTTAAATGTATTCTTCAAAATTTAAATACTGGATCACCCTAGGTGGCGGTGCCCATTTAATTCATCTCTTTGTCCGGTTGGTCGACCCTCTAAGCTAACCAATGCGATGTAGATCTCATACACCACCCCCCCCCTCTCTATGATCTGCATCGAGCGGATCTTTACGGTCGACCCAGGTCGTACAAAGCTGAACATGAGACCCGCCCTCGCGTGCGGCAACTATAAATATGAATCTCGACGCATCATAGGTTCGACTTCAACCCATTCGGATTCCCACATCTCACGTGTCGTCTTTTGCGCTTCTAATATGATCCAGCTTCCTAAACAGGACTCCACCCCATTCTCTTCCATTTCGCTCATGATGGCGTTGCAACATGGTGCAGCCCCACAATGGCAACGAGGTACCAGATCAAGGAGCATGTATGACACCCCCTCCACATGAACCTCCTTTGCACACAACTCTGTTGAGGACGCGCAGTACACTAAGGTAAGATCAAAATATGGTGAGTTCAATATTACCTGTACATATATTTTCATAAAAATTCCTTCTTCTTGAATCATCTTTGTTCATCTCATCACCCTCGCAACAATCGCCAAGAAATACAATTCTGCCAAGAACGAGCAACACGGAAGAAAGATTAGGACACGGTGAGTTCATTATACTGGTACATCTCTCTTCCTGGAAATTCATTGAGCCATCTTGATTGATATCATTACCGTTGCAACAATCGTCAAGGAACACAAATCTACCAAGGACGACAAGCACACCGAGGAACAATCAAGATTTCCGAGATGAAAATAATGTTCCAAAAGTTGGTATGTGCTTTCAGTCCGAGGAAGAGGCATACAGATTCTACAATTCTTATGCTCAAATCAAAGGATTTAGCATTACAAAAGTTCACCTTAAGAGGATAACAAATGGTACTTTAAGTTCTAGGTATTTGATTTGCAGCAAGTCGAGTGTGAAGGCCACTCATCCAACGCATGTTGCCAAGAAAAATCAAGTAGGTTCTAGGACTGCTTGCATGGCTCGTGTGCAATCCAGCATCACTTAGGAGGGTATTTGGATTGTTCAAAAAGTCATGAGCTTTGGTATGGTAAATACGTTGTATCATTCTCGCAAATGGATTACAACAATTATTTACGAAGTGAGCGCTCGAAGTATTTGGAAACCAAAGATGCACAAACATTAACCGGGTATTTAAAGAACAAGTAGGCTGAGGACCCGTCATTTTTCTACGCTATGCAATTAGATGATGTTGATGATACAATATGAATATCTTTTGGAATGATGGACAAGCTATATGGGTTATTTTATCTTTGGAGATGCCCTTTCCTTTGACACCATATTTTCAACAAATAAGTTTTAAATGTCATTTTCTTTAGTTATTGGTGTTAATAATCACAAACGGGCTATTACTTTTGGTGGTGCACTGCTATATAAAGAAACAAGATCGGTTGTGCCACAAGATCAACGTCAAACAAGCAAAGAGAGACTAGAAGATAATGGTTGACTTCATGAAGACTGCAAACGCCCCCAGGAAAAAAAGAAAAAAGTTGGTTGCTGCTACATACAAGGTCTAGCATAGGGCAACAACAACAACAACAACAACAACAACAACGAGAGAGAGACCTCCCCCACAAATGGAACAAGGAAAGGAAGAGCCAAATAATCGATCCCGAATCTAAGCTCGTCACCGCAATTGACGAGCCCAGTTCTGGTAAGGACGACGACGATAAGAAGCGGGAGTGGGAAAGCAAGGGCAAGCGACCTCAACGAAAGTATGAGAAAATCATGAGTAGCCCATGCAAATACCACATCCACGGAGCCTACAAGGAAAACCATACAACCCGAGATTGCTCCCACAATGACAGGCTCGTCAAGAAAAGAAAATAGCCAAGATGAAGAGAGCCCGCCACCACCAGCAAACGCTACAAACAAGCAAGGGCCAAAAGGAGGAGGCGGAGCGGTAAAAACTTTCCAAAAATACGCTAGAAGGGTTAACAAGATCTTCATGTGAATAGAGTCCAAGCGAGTCTCTAGTCTAAGACAGCTTGGGAAGTCAACACATTAGTGCCTTGAGTACCCCAATACCTAGATTGGTTGAAAATGACAATCTCTTTCGATAGGTCGAATCACATCGACTACATACCCAACCTCGGGGAAAACGACCCTCATCCTAAACCCATTAATTGTGGATTGTCAATTATTCCAAGGTACTCATGGAAGGTGACAACAACATCAACATACTCTATGCAGACACTATGAAACGAATGAACCTACCATTCTCTAAACCGAGGCCATCACCAACACACTATGATTCGATGTTCATACATTTGAAGACCGTAAGTGGGAAACATTCTCACGAACGTGGTTGGCATAGTCATATGATCCCTACGGCCTCTGAGCCGTGTATTCCACACGACGTTGAAGGAGTGCCACACGTGCAGCACCTCGTAGTCTCACACACATACGGTGTATGCGACATCCCCTGGGCTTCGGTCCAGCAGAGCAGCAGCAGAAGATGGGCTCGGATCCCGATTCCAGTAGCGCGACGGCGTGCGTATGGTGGAGAAACCCCCAACCCCGTGTTTTGGCTCCAAATTTCGGGAACCGCACAAAGGGGGAGAGAGAAATACAAGATGAGATGGGATGAGGAAAAAGGGGAGTCCTTCTCCTCTATTTATAGCACCAAGGGGGGGGGGTTCCCCTTGCCCTCCCTCCCCAAGGTGGGACTATTCCCACCACCTAGGGGGTGAGGGGTGGCCGACCACCATAAGGGACTTGGAGCCCATGGTGCCACCCCTTGGGGGAGACTCCTCCCCCCTAATGGGGCCCATATGGCTCATTAGGGGTTTAATGATATATTTAATTATTTGAAGCATTTATTTATATTTAATTCATCAATTAAATACTAAAAATATATTTAGATACTTTTTTGAAAATTTTAGAAGCTTTGGAAATTCTCCATACCTCCCGGAACATTTTCCGGTGTTCTCTCCTATTTCTCTGATGATCCCAAACCTATCCTTAAGCGTCATATACCCTTAAGTGTGACACCCTACGGTTCGGGAGAACTCCAGACATGACCGAGACTCCTCTCCTATCAATGACCTACAGCGGGATCTGGAACCCATGATGCCCCCTGTGCTTCCACGAATTAACTTCATCGTTTGAGCCTTAACATCGAGTCCTAATCCCTTTGTCGCAACGATACTTTGTTTGTCCGAGGTTTGATCTTCGGTATCCTTATACCTAGTTCTTCCTTGTTACCGACAAACTTATTTACTCGTTCCGTGATATTACATCCCCGTGACCTAGCCACATGCTTGCAAGCTTCTTTGATGTAATCTCACCGAGTGGGCCCAGAGTATTTATTTGTCACTCGGATAGAAAAATCTCGATCTTGATCCATACGCCTCAACATACCCCTTTTGAATACATGAGTTGCATCTTTATGATCACCCCTGTTACGACGTGACGGTTGATAAAATTAAGGCATCCTCCGGAGACAGTGATTAGATATGATCTCACGGCCTAAGGATCGGGTTACTAAGTTACAGAGTTATCGCAATGTTAAACTATGTGACTGGATCACATTGCAATACTTTATTTAGATGTGTGTCCATCATATCATTGACCCAATGACATGACCCCATTATAAATGGACATAAATGTTCCCATGATCAGAAAACCGTGATCATCAATTGTCCAATGGACTATTTCAACTAGAGTTGACTAGGGATCTGGTTGCTTACATACTACACGTGTATTAATGTTTCCGCTCAATACAATTATAGCATAGTATGAAACTTATCATGAACAAATAGAGATATGACAATAAAACATATTTATTACTTGCCTCTAGGGCATATCTCCAACAACACGTCCACTGGCTAACACATTAAACAGATCGACCACCTTACGGATCGCTGGATGACACATGAATAGCCGTCATTTATCACATCCACGCAAGTATTAACCTTTGCAACAAAGATAGTGTTGTAGTTGATCCTTTACAACAGAAGGTTGAATTATTATTTTTCGTTCTAAAACACGAATACACGCTCGATCTTCCGCACATGAACAAGCCTTGCTTATGCAACAAATGTAGTGTTGCAATCTTCACTCCAGTCGAAGGCTTTTGCAATCACTTGATATTTTTCTTTGGAAAAAGTCTGAAATGAACATTGAATTTGTACACGAAAACTAAATCAAACCCTAAACTTTGAAACCTGGAAATAAGCACCTTGAACTATTGAATCCTGGTCTAAATTAAACATTGTACCTGTTTGACAGACCGGGAAATGGAGTATCTCGGTCGGGATAACTTACTGGGCACTACAACAAATTGGGCCAGTCCATTAGCGTAGTCACTCACGCTCACACTTTTTTTCCCTTTTTATGTTTCTTTCATTTTATTATTATTTTTTCATGAAAAATGCAATTAGTGTGTTAAATTTTAAAAAGTATTTGAAAGGGCATGTGCCCTTATGTTTGGTTTTGGTAATTGATGACAATCTTTATGGACTAATGGTTTCCTTGAGTTATACCTTAAGGTTTGTCCATAGGCAACGCTTGAAGATCATATGTTGGCTTCAAGGTTGTAAGATGAAGATTACGTGTTGACCAAGGGGTTCTTCATGGAGCTATCCAAAGATTGGTCAAGTTGATGTGCGCAAGGTCAAGAGGAGCATCACGAAGATATCATATGCTTGGAGCTTGCCGACCATTTGGTGATAATGGTCTTGTGAAGATATGCCTAAAAGAGGCTCACCCATAATGGAGTATGGGGGAGCAATCTACTAGTCTTCATCGAGCCGGCGGAATCAAGAAAGATGTTCCAACTTGAGGCGGACATGATCGTCATCATCAAGCTCAAGTGGATTACGCGCAAGACAAAGGTTTGAACTTTATAGGTTTCTAGTTTACCGGTCTCATGGTGGTAGTTAGGAGACCTGGTTATAGGCTAGGCCGCATCGTTCGTGGAGAGCTCAAACCTTTGTATCCTTGGCATCATCTCTATTGGTTCTTGTTTGGTTTTCTCTTTGTGAGTGTTGGAGCTTGAGTTCGTATTCATTACAAGCTCTTCTTCGTCTAAAACGGATTTCATATACATCTACTTTTGTGTTTTCGATGTTGGTGTTTTTGTCGGCTCTTATCTTGTGAAAGTTTCACCTTCTACCTTGTTGGCATTCTAACATTTCCATGATTTGCATCATTTATTTTTGTTGATTTTGGGTGGTTCTCTATGTGAGGACCTAGAGCTTTTCCATAGCTTTAAAACAATCCCAAGATCATCAAAATCGGAGTTCGTATGGAAAAGTTATGCTTGTTTTGGTCGTGCAGTTTTTTCCTGTGAGGTAGTACCGCCCGGAGTTGAGGTAGTACCTCCCGAGCGGTAGTATCGCCCGGTAGAGCGGTAGTACCGCTCCAGCGGTACTACCATGGTTAGTACCGCATCCACTACCGTATACCTACTGGATAGGACGGTAGTGGGGCACGGTACTGAGCCCGGTAGTACCGTAGGGCGGTAGTACCGCTCGCTGTGCGGTAGTACTGTGGTTGGTGGGCTGCCAACGGTTGGATTCGTGGGGACCTATAAAAGAGGGTCTTCTTCTTCCTTTGTCCCCACCCCGTTTTGTGCAAGTTCTTCCCCCCATTTGTTGACCTCTTTGAGCTTGCTTACTCTCTTACCCTCCTATGATTCTTGCTCCTTTTTGAGGGAAAAGAGAGAGGAGGTCTAGATCCACATTCTCCACCAAGTATCTCTCCTCTAAGTGAGGGGAACCTTGTGGATCTAGATCTTGGAGTTCTTTGTGTTCTCCTTGTTCTTCCTCTCATATTCCTCCATAACTTTTGTTGCTTTGGTGGGATTTGAGAGTTGGGGACTTGAGCACTTCGTGTGCTCTTGCCATTGCATTTGGTGCATCGGTTTGAGTTCTCTCCGAGGATTCATTATAGAAGTAAAGTTGAGAAGATAGCTACTCTTGAGTGCATTGGCACTCTAGATCTTATACCTCGTGGGTGCGTTGGAACCTAGAGGCTTGTTGTTGCGGAGCTCAATCATTGTGGTGGAAAGCTTCGGGACGCTACGGGAGCCTCCAATTCGGTTGTGGAGATAGCCCCGAGCATTTGTACGGGTTCGGTGACCGCCCTCAAGGGTCGCCATTTGTACGGGTTTCGTGACCGCCCTCAAGTGTCCTAATAGTGGAATCACGGCATCTTGCATTGGTAAGAGCGTGAGGAGAAATAATGTGGCCCTCGTTGGCTTCGTGTGAGCATTGTGCTCCTCACCCTGTCCAAACGAAGACGCACTTCTCGCAAGAGAAGGAACTTCGGTAACAAATCCTTGTCTCCATCGGCTCCACTTGCAGTTATCTCTACCCTTACTTTGAGCAAGCTTTTTACATTGTTTATCTTGTGCTTGCGCATTTTATTGTACATTGCTTGTCCCATAGGTTGTTTTTCTAGTCAACCTATTTACTTGTGCACCTACTTTGTGATAGCCTTAGTGCTCTTGTTTTATATCTTGCTATCACATAGTTGTCTGTCTTGCTTAGTATAAGTTGTTGGTGCACATAGTTGAGTCTAGCTTATTTAGGTTTCTTGCTCGGCAAATTAAACGTTAAGTTTTATTCCGCATTTGTTCAAGGCGAAACTGTAATTATTTTAAGCGCATATTCACACTCCCCCCTCTAGGCGACATCCACGTCCTTTCAGTATTTGCGCTCCATTTTTAAAGACGTGTTAAAACATTTCACACTTAAATGTATTAAATTGTTCACACATGAACATTACTTTTGAGTGTTTTTATTTATCTTTTAAATTATTATTAAGTGCAAACAATTTTTTTAAAACTGGGTAGGATGATTGGGCGAGTGATCATGCTAACATTCCTTTACACTTTAATGAAATTCTAAGTGTGAACAAATTTAAATATGCATTAACGCATTTTAAGTGTTAGCAATTATTGAAATATGCAAACATTTAAATTTTGAAGTTTTTTGAGTGTGAACGTTTTATAATATTTTAATATGTTATATAAATTAATATGAATAAATGATAAAAAGAAAAGAAAATGTTTCGAGATGAGCAAACATTTTATAACATTTTCATAAAATTGACTGCAATTTATAAGTCATTAGAAAAATGTTTAAAAATTCACCATGAATATGAAAAAAACAAAAAAATGAAAAGTTAAAATATACAGAAAACAAAACTAAAAGAAAATTAAAGAAAAAAAACAAGCACGCGAGCTACTGCGCTAATGGGCCGACCCGGTTTATCCTCATATCAGGCGATCCCACTCAAGATTTAAAATAGATCGGGATATAAAAGTTTGAGGTGCTGATTTCTGAATTGTAAGTTCAGGTTTCAGTTTAGATTTCATTTACAAGTTCATGGTTCATTTTAGACTTTTTTCCTTCTTCTTTTGAAACACGAATACCTGTTTAGTTTATATCCTTTGAGCAACATGAATCTTTTTGCAACAAAGGTAGTGTTGTAGACAACCGTTTGCAATAGAAGGTTTGTTGCAGTGACCCCAAACCATTTTTTCCTTTTGAAAATACCAATTGTCTTCTGATCTATCGTACATGAGCAACCTTAGTCTTTGGAACAAAAATAGTGTTGTAGTCAATCCTTTGCAACAGAAAGCTTGTTGCAATCAATTTGAACCATTTATTTTCTTTATGTTAATAAACTTGATAATTATTATGTCGTCAGTGTCTCCGATAACAATACAAGAGTTTTTGTGTTGTGTCTGAAGCATCTATGATGTTAAGACTTGATTATATGGTTTCATAGTAAATGAAGTAGACAGAGAGAGAGAGAGATCATATGTTGTTAGAGTTGTAAGTGACACTGCATGTTGTTAAGTTGTAAGTGACATTGTAAATTATTTTCACGGTGATAGATTGTTGTTTCGCATAGAAGACGAAAAATATAACACAAATGATGCGTTGTCGATCATTTTTTGTTTTGTATTTTTTTTCACGGTGATAGATTGTTGTTTCGCCTAGAAGACGAAAAATATAACACAAATGATGCGTTGCCGATCATTTTTTGTTTTGTAAATTGTTTTCACGGTGATAGATTGTTGTTTCGCCTAGAAGACGAAAAATATAACACAGATGATGCGTTGTCGATCATTTTTGGTATAACACATCACGGTTGAGGCGGGAGAATAGCATAAAATGTTATTCAGGAATTGAGTCGTCTTACCAACAATGTGGATGATTCACTAAGTTGGAGCACCAAACATCAATGTGAAGGACTCACTATAGAAGTTGGAGCATCAGACTGAGGAGGCAATGACCCATTATCCGTGTGTTGCACGTGCACACTTACTAGGTTTCTTTAAAAATACAATAGGATCCAACTGTTATTAACATTGGTTGCACCTGGTCAGCCTGCAGTGAACATTTTGTTATGATTGAGCCGGGCGAAACAAAGACCGAGTTATAACTGTTGCTTTCAAAAATGTCTGATCAGAGTTAGGGCTTGTTTGGATGTAGACTATGTTGGCCACGCCAAAGAATGGCATGTGTGGCGCGCTGTAGTCTGTGGCAAGTAAAACGAACGCCACAACTTGTAACAAAATCTTCTACTGCAGAAACATTTTTAGGTTGTGGCGAGCCAGACCTTAGTAAAAAAGCAAACGGCTGCCCAAAATAACAGTGGCGGGCCACTCTTTGGCTTGGCAAACTATGGCCGGCAACCAAACAGCCTCTTAGATCCGACGACCACGGAGGTGATCGACTCGCTCCCTGAAACTATCCATTTTTTATGGTTTTAACTCGATCCATATACTCGTATTTATGATTGTTTATGTCTTCATTTTGTTTTTCATTCTAGAAAAACACACGACTAACATGGCGCTACGTTGGACCAGCCGACGGAAGCAAATCCCCGGTCCCGATCCCGGCATTAACCACGCCACCCGTGCGCGCGCTAACACACGCACGGAGGAGTAATAAGTGTGGCGCCGTGGTCAAACCACAACCCACCTTCACGGAGGAGGGAGGAGTATCAATCAGGCCATCTTTCAATGCCAAACTCGCCTCTTCTTTTTACTTTCCTCAACACCATCATCACCGGCAGCATAGTGATCACCCATCGTCGCTCTTTTGTGTCCTCATCATATTTACACAAGATAATAGAGGCCATTGACCCGGATCACCAACCGAGCCTTACACGTGCCCTCTCCTTTTCCTCCAAAAAGGAAAAGAGGAACCCAAAGAAGCGAGGAATAAAGAAAAAAAAACAGAAAAAGGAAAAAAAAAACTTGCTTCACCGAATCGCAGTGTCGGTGAAGCGAGCTCACCGGCTATGCACACCATTTCCGTGGCTCACAAGGGAAGGGAGAACACCTACTCTTCCTTTCTTCTATCATGGCTAAACCAACTGCCGCTCGATCATCTTTATGTACACCGACAGTCTGCTAGTTAAAGCACGTGGGCCGGGATCGGTTGGATCCTCTCGCCGCCGTCCGGGAGGCCATCGCTACGTCGTCGGAGCGCCCTGCTCGATCGACGGACGGCGGTGCATCACTGCTTGAGCCGGAGCGCCGGCGGGTGGGAGTCGACGAGGATGGACCAGAGTATCTGCACGTCCTCGCACGGGCACGACTTGACGTCCTCGTACAGGATGTAGATCCCTCTCTCTGTTACCACCACGAAACCAGAATCAGAATCAAAATCTGAATTTGCAGACAAGACAAGGGCAATCTGAAAGAAACCATCGAATCCGAAGGAGGAAGAGGAACGTACTCTTCTTCTGCGCGGAATGCACGCGAATCCAGAGCTTCTTGATGGGCGCCATGAGCGACCGCAGCCACCCCATGAACAAGAACCTCAGCTGTCCCCGGCTGCTCTGCTCAGCTCTCCCTGGCTACACAGCTGGGGATGCACTGATCAGGCAGCTGAGAAATGAAATACCAAATGCCAAGCTATCTTGTAGTACTAGTAAGAAAGAAGGGTTCGTGTTGTCCGTGGGAAGAGGAGGAGACGTGAGGGGGAAGAGAGAGTGAGTTCCCTTTGAGGCTCTGTGAAGCCTCTGCCGCTGCTTGGCTTTGGCTTTGGCTTTTGGCTACTATTCATAACATCACGTTGCTGGGGTTCCCTTGTATCCTAATCATAGGCTTTAACATTCTTGGTGCCCCGTCACCATCCATCCATATCTCCCCCTTCCCTACGAATAAACAAACGATCGAATTGGAGCACAAGCATTGCGCTCGTTCGGTCGCACCCATATAATTTGAGCAGAGACGCAAGAAAGAATTGCCCCTGTCAGGTCTTGTTTAAGCTTTATGGCCGCCGTGGCCTACCCCGTCGACAGAAGCAGCCACGAGTCCATTCCCCGATGGCTCCACTGTTCTCGTCTCGGGAGAGAGAAAGAATCACCCTCGGAACATGAAATTTGAGCAGGATTTCATGTTCCGAACGTGGCTAATCATTCGTCAGGCCGTCGGCGCGGCGCCGTTCTCCTGCTCCTGTATGACGAACAGGAACAGCTCCGGCTAGTGCTAGGCATATGTGAACGTCACTCCCAGTTAACAACAAGCACCACAAAATCATGGCGTCTTCTTCCCGTCGGTGAGCACTGAACAGGGCGTGGCACTGGTGGGAGCCATGGGTACAGTTGGTGCCTGTTGCGCGCCCATCCAGGTGTCCGGAGATCAGCAGGGCGTCAGTTGGAGCATCGCCATTGCACCACGGACCAAAATGAACAGTAGTACGTACGAAAGAAGAAGAAGAAGATGCGCACCCTGAGTAAGACTGACCTGCTTGCTTATTATTCAGTGGTTGCCTCCTCGCTTTCTCCCGTGCGGAGAAGCTTTTCTTTTCTCTCGCCGTACACCAAGCAGATCTCAGGGGACCCCGCGGTGGGACGGAAGAGGAAATCGACGGCATGGCAAGTCAATGTTTTCATTTTTCGCGCCTCACTCGGGATATTCTTTGCTTGGGCAGACGATCTCCTCCTACCCTACGTACGTACTCCATGCTTGCTAACCGACGAGTTCTTCTAGAAAACGAGTTTGGTGAGAAGGCGCATGCAGTGTGCGTGATTCAGAAATGATTAAAGTGTTGTTAGGTTTATTAAATTTAGTACGTAGCACATGTCAGGGTTTCCCACTTTATACAGATGCTAATATACTCTACACACCACATTTAGCATGATTATTTGTCTAATGTTTTTGCTGTGGCAGTGTCGGTTACTGTATTATGCGCATGTGTTTGTGGTCAGGATAAATGTAGTTTAAACTTGTCTTAGGAGGTTGCTGTGGTAGGTGTACAATGCAACTTTGCACCAATCTCTCTCGGTGCATGTTATTCTGCTAAAGAAACTGTCAGTGGGTATAAAAACAACTACTAGATCAGACAATTTGGACTAATATACCTGTAACGTGGAGCTCATGGGGTTCATCAACAAGAAATAAAGTTCAGTAAACAGGCTCACTACTTTGAGAATATTTGGGGATCATCCTGTGAACTTTAGTGGGTGAGAAAAAGATCGGACACTTGACAAATATACAGGCTCAACTTCGCGCACCTCACCACACTTGACAAGAATACATGCTAAAAAAGATAGGAGAATTGGCATTAAGATAGGTGTATGAAACTTCTGCTAAAGAAATTGGCAACAAGTATAAAAACAATTCAATTCAAATAGTGAGTTAATTCCAATTTTTTTATCTTAGTGGTTCAGGCTTATGACAGATTTTATATTATTTCCAAAATATCCTTGATTTTTTGGAAATCTCATGGTGGTGTATACTTTTTGCGGACGATGTGGTGTTAGTCGACGATGGACGGGTGAAGGTTAGTATAAAGTTAAAGTAGCGGAGGTAGACTTTAGAATTGAAAGGTTTTAGACTTGATAGAACATAGCCATGACGAAAAGGAGGAAGTTAGCCTTCATGGATAGGAGCTACCTCAGAAGGACATCATTCATTATTTATGATCGATGTTGCAGAAGGGTGAGATATTGATGAAGATGTGAGCCATCGAATCAAAACTGGATGGCTGAAGTGACGTCAAGCTTCTAGCATTCTCTATGATAAGAGAATGCCACCAAAGCAAAAAAAGCAGGTTCTATAGAACAACGATTCGATCTGCGATGTTGTATGACGTTGAGTGTTGACCAGCTAAAAGGTGACATGTCCAACAAGTAGGTGTAGCAGAGATGCACATATTGAGATGAAAATATGGCCATACATGATATGTGCGAGAGAGTTGGGATGACACCAATTGAAGAGAAGCTTGTCCAACATCGTCAGAGATGGTTTGGGTATATTCAGAATAGGTCTTGTAAAGCATTAGTGCATAGAGAGAGGTTAGGGTGTGCTATAATGTGAGAGATGACGGGGAAACCACACTTGACATGGAAGGAGTCCATGAAGAGATATTTGAATTAATGGGAGATTTAGCTTTGGACATCGGTGTATGGAAATTTGCTATCCACAATTTTGTGTTGAGTTGGCATGCCAGTTGGATGATTTTTTATTTTTTTGTTGATTTTCACTCTATTTTTCCTGTCATCGCACGAGTCGGTTTAGCGTCACACTGCAGGCACCAAACTCTGGTCGATGTCGCACTTGATCTATGCCCTGGTTGGACTAGCACCACATCACATCATCCATGTTTGCTCCCCCTACAAATACTTAATTCCCTAGATGATGATCTCGTTGGCTATCGTCAACTACATCTTCGCTATCACCATCCAACCTCGCCGTTGTTGCCATCACTTCTTTTGTCATATCGTCCTCCACATCGATCCTGCCAGGTGTGCGTGTCTGCTCTATTATTGTGGTGCCACTAATTTCTTGCCCTAACTGCGGCATGGTGGTTAATTTCTACCTCTCGACCACCAAGGATCACAGCGATTGGGTCTTTTACAAGTGCAAGAAGCATGGTGTAACTACGGATCTGGTATAGTTGGTTCATCAAACAATCTATAATAATAATAATTCATGGATAAGTTGCTCATAGTTGGCCATAACAGAGGACTCGGCTAATCATGATAAATTTATACACTTCGCAAAGATTTGTGTACTTTACCCACGATACATAGTCACACCATCTTGCTACTGAACTTAAATGTAGAGTAGCCAGATAGGTCAACATAAGACTTTTGGGAAGCAGCCACCCATTAGCCAACTGGTGATCTATACAAAACTATACTAACTACATCTGCTGACTCATCGGGTTGGGTTTTCGTGACTTACTTGGTCAAGTAAGATCCCCCTCATGACTCGTGGTTACACATGGAATCTACTCAACTCAGAACTCGTGAACCTATTTGATAACCTAGGTGGTCGGTCACATGTTAGCATCCAACAGAGGTCACGCGATAGGGCCCATGGGTGCCACCTTAAACACATCCTCATATTTCCCATCCAAATCGCCACCCAGAGGTTCATTCGTTTATTAATATATAATAACTTATCAACTCTTGAATGTTATATCCCACACCATTATTTCATATCACACTAAGCATTCACTACACAATGGTTACAACCATCATGATAAAGGATCATATGCCTATCCTACTAGGTTCTCAATAACATTATAGTACATAATCCTAGGTATGCAAATCATATCTTGGGAGATTCTACATGCAAGAAAATAATGTGTAATATGATTAAGGGGTCCACTTGCCTTGTGTTGACGAAATCTTCACTCTCCCAACCCTGATAATGTGTGACACCCCCAAAATCAATCCGTGTACAGTAATCATACACGCAGGGTACACGGCTGAGATTAGGGTGCCACGGTGAGAATATCACAACACAACACTAAACACAAAAGGATAAACCAATATGTTACAAGATAAGGGGTCACACGGACCCGAATACATAATTTATACAAGCCATGATATCTGAGTACAGACATAGTTAGTCAAGTTTTGCCTTAAGAAGGCTAGCACAAATAACATCAGAGATACAGATCGAAAAGGCAAGGCCTCCTGCCTGGGAGCCTCCGAAACTACTCCTAGTCCTGGTCAGCGGGGGTCTCGACGTAGTAGTATCCGCCTCCGGGGTACTCCTGCTCCTGGGCTCCAACGTCGACTGCAGCGGCTGATCAGGGAAAACATAAAAAGGGGAAATAAAGCAAAGGTGAGTATCTAGCATACCCGCGAGTCTTACGTCCGCTACTAAGCATTATGCATTTGTATCAACGGAAAGGGGATGCTGTATATATAGTGGAATGCAAGATAGAAATCAGAATAAGGGTAAGAAGCTAGGCCTATCGAAGACTAGCATCTTCCGACGATGTCTTGCAGCATGAGGTAAGAATCATCCAACAGTTTATATAAAACATAAAGTAACAATGAAGCAAAAGTTGCCGCAACATTGTATAGTATAAGTTGTAATGATTAATAATAATAATGCCTCCGAGTTCCCCTCCTCGACTTTCCTGCGAGGAAGAAAACCCGGAACCATACAGTTTAATAGTAATAGTTTGTAGTGGTAAGATCCAGCTTCAGCATAAAGCGTCCTGTTACCGTGGACACAGCTATTCGAATAGATTAAACTCCCTGCAGGGGTGCACTACTGTTCAGCCTGCACGCTCGGATCTCCAGGGTGGCGGGAACCTTGTTAGGGAACGCCCCACCGAGGCTATCCGACACATCGCAACCCATCCTAGGCTCAGAAGAGAGGCCATCCGCCGGACTATATCCTATGCGCCAAGGGGTCTAGGTCCCTCACCCTTGCACGCTCCTGCACGGTGCGAGTCTGGCCGGTGAAGTAAAAGCAAATCCAAACACACCTGCTGCAGCAAAGAAGACAAGACCACTTCCCGGCGATCAGGCCGCATTACTGCTGACGTCTGAAGAGCTTTCGGACAAACTACGATGCAGGGGAGCCCATAACTCCTTATCCCACGTGAAGGTAGTGCGTACATACCAACGGGTCTCTCAAGTCATCCGCCGAACCATTTAGCATTTTAATTAACCTGCGTGACAACCGTTATCGTTGCCTCGACTTAACCGACCCGCGGTCAACGACAGCAGTCAGGACCACCAGTACATCGGTGCCTGCCCTGTCGTCCCACCAAGTCACTGCGGTTACCAACAAGGTGAACCGTCTCCTTACCTTGTCTCGCGTGTGCTCTTGGTAGAGCTCGACTTTTTCGTGGTTTGGTAACTCTCGCGAGATACGAGCAGGGGCCAAGTACGCCAGTAACGTCGTTCGTACCCTCCCTGTCGTTCCCGATGATATACCGCTCGCGGGCACCATTGGGTCGCCCGACTCTTACCTTTAAGGAAACCAGTTGGTTCGAGTGCCTACCATTAAGTGAAACCAGGAGGTATCACCCTCGATGGCACACTTAAAGAGGTTTGACAGAGACATCAGCGGAATGAACTAAAGAGGTAAACCTCGTATCATTCCGGTGATGCTACGCTACTGAGCCGACGAGAGTGAAATACGAGTCCATTCCACTCGTAAGTCAAACTCGAAGCGACTCGGCAGAGTCTCGCCGTTGTAGGTTCCCTGGGGCGTCTGCATTGGACCGTACCTGTTGCAGTTGTATATATTTTGTATCCGCGTCACTCCCCTGAGTGGTCACGGCCCACTATCTAATCCTAGCTAACAATGCGCAGGGTTCACTGCTGAATAATGCATAATTATAATAGGCATCATAGGATAAAGGAGGTACATCAAGGGCGACAAAAACAGGCTATGCAATTGAATAGGATTGTAATCGTAGCAGAAGCAGTAACAATTCCTAGTGCAAGAAAGTACGGAAAAGGTAGGCGATATCTGGGGAAGAGAATGGCTCTGCTTGCCTGTAAGCTCGACGGTAGAGGTACTGTCGTCGACGAAGTAGTCGTACTCAGCGACGGTGTAGTCGGTGGCAGCAGCGGGGTCTACCGGAGAATAAAAAGGGGGGGGGGCAGAAACAGTAAATATAAATAAAACATAGCAATCAAATGCATGACATAACAGATGAAATATTATCGGTGCTCTAACGTAGTACGAAGCATTTAACCCGGAGCGGAAATTCATCCGGGGATGAACTGCCAGCTCCGGGTGATTACCGGACAGGGTGTCCGGAGGGGGAAGGGATCATGCCGAAGGTGTCGTGGACATCCGACAAACGTATGGGTGGGGTATCCGGGTTAGTTGAACCATTCCGGACAACTTTCGTGTTCGGAATAAATTCATCCGACAGGTTTTTACCGGCACCGGGAATTATCGACAAACAGCCTGGAGGGGGGGGGGGGGAATGTCGATGATCGGTGTGTTAGGGGGGTGAGGTAGACGTACGGATAGCGTATTCGTATCCGTTGTACTTTTCTGATCAACTTTGACATATAAATTATTTTCATCGGAGTTACAGTTTAAAAGATATTAATTTCTAAAGTTTTAAATCATTTAAATCAATTTCTGGATTTAATTTATTAATTAAATAACAACATTATCCATAAGGAATCTTTGACTGGGTCAAACTTACAGATGGGACCCACCTGTCAGGTTGACTGGTCAATTGACATGTGGGGCCTACTGACCAGTGGGTCCCACATGTCATGGACACCATTTAATAAAACATTTGATTTACTCTAATCTGCCAGTGGGGCCCAACAGTCATAGAGACAAGTATAATTAACCATTTTAATTAGCCAGTAGATTAACTTAATGACTGGGCCCACCTGTAAGTTTTAAGGGCTATTTAAACTAATAGTTTTATTAGCATCAGGGGGTTATTTGCTATTGTTTTAATTAGAGGGGGGGGGTCCATTGTCATAGGCTATTAGCAGGGGGTTAGTCTTAACCTGCTATTAGTGTTAATCAAAGGGGGAGGAGTGGGCCCCACGGGTCAGTGGCTGTTAGCCCACTGACTAACCCAGCCATGCCCGCCGGCGACAAAAGCACCACGGCGAGGCCACGACGTGCAAGAGGGAAGGCGCCCCGGTGAGGCGAGGGGGGGGGGGGAAGGCTCGACGCCGATGTGGTCTGGCAGGGGCACACGCGAGGCAGTGGCGCCGCGGCCCGGGCTGCATAGCAGCAACCGCAGCGCAGCCGGCGGCAGCTCCAATAGAGCAACGACGCCATTGCTGTGCTCGGGAGGGGGGTTTGGCCCGATGTGGCCAAGGGGCGGCCAGCATGGCGAGGACGCGACCCGCACACGGCCAGGGGGCGGTGAGCGGCGAGCAGCTCCGTGCGGGCGCGCATGGGAGTCGTCCATGGGCACGGTCCGGCCATGTCGGACAGTGGCCGGAGCACGCGACGAGGAGGGGCTATGGCGGCGTAACCGGAAGGGGAGATGGGGGACACGGAGATAGAGCTCACCGGAGAGGCACACGGAGGCCGGCGAATGCTTAGAAGCGGAGAGGGCGGCTGGAATTGATGGTGGTCGCCAGAGGTGCAGAGGAGGGGAACTGGCTCGATTCGCATGATGCCAAGGCCTCCGGCTCGAACCGAAGTGCAGGACCGACGTGGGCGTCCATGGCGGTCCTACTGGACGTGGTCTCGAGGTCTAGGGCGGCGGTTGGGCGCGCCGACGACGAGGTGGTGGCGTCGGCGGCTTGGGGTGGCTTGGTCCCCAGCGAGGGAGGCGCGAGGAGGGGGAAAGGGGGGTGGCGGCTAGGGTTAGAGCCGGGGCTCGCCGTGCTCTTAAACGCCAGGGGGGCTAGGGGATGCTCGACACGGCGAGGACGACGGCCGTGGCACCGTGCGATGGTTGCCACGGTGCTCCCGTGAACAGGGAGGATGGGGAAGAAAGGGGGTTAGGTGGGCTGGCCTGGGTTGGGCCCTGGGGGGTAGATGGGTTTGGCCCAGAGGGAGGGGTTGCCCTGGGCGCGGTTTAGTGCTTTAGCAATTTTGTTTTCTTTTGATATTTCTCTTTTCTGTATTTTTATAGTTTTAGTTACCTTAGCTTTTTTATAAAATATGAGACTAGCCCCAAAAACAGTGTGATATAAAATAGAATTATTACTAAAGGTTTTAGGATCTACAAAATCATTTGATTATTGGTTTTATTAATAAGATAATGAACCCATTGTTTAGCTACTGTTTCTAACTATTTATTTTATTTAAACAAACTAATAATTCCCCAATACACTTTTATTATGGCTTACTAATTATTAGGCTTTTTATAAAACTGGTCCAACAATTTTTAGTGCATTTAAAATTTGCACAAGTTTATTAAAATTATTATGGCAATTTTAATAACTTTCAAGATATTGTTTTTATTTCATAATACTCCTAAATCACTTTAATAATAATAACTCTTGCTATGATAACCATGGCCTAATGATTGCTAGGCATTTTATAAATAGATTCCATCATTTTGGTTTAACTGTGATTTCATTTCCATTTAAATTTCCAAGAAAAATTTGTATAACCCAACATCATTGGTTTGACAACCCTCATAGACTTGTGATTATTCAAATGGCCAAGTTGGATTTGGTTTAACCATGGTCAAGTTGAGTGACTGGCATCCACAATTCTTGGAGCAAATTTATAATCTGAAAATTTTATCAGGGTGAGAATCTGACAGAGCCATGATCAAAGGTGATCATGGTTTGTTCATCAACAATAATGATCACTAACAGTGGAATCACTGTAGTGATTACTGTTACTGGCTCTCGGGGTGTTAAAAATCTCCACCACTACAAAGAATTCTCGTCCCGAGAATTAAAGGTAGTGTAAGGGGTAGAGTTTCGGTTTCTCCTACTAACAAATCTTCTGGTTCTTGTTTTCCTATTCGAAGAAATTAATCCTTCACGTTGAGGCCTTCACTACACCGCATCGATGCATCTCGATGGGTTTTCATCCTTTCCTCGGGGCTTCATCGCACTTATAAACAGGTTAAGAGGTAAAGCCTAAGGGGGTCTGATCAATACAAGGTCAACCAAATGGGGTTGCTCAAGGTTATGGGGTACAAAGTCCTTCCGAGTTTAAGCTCAGGGAAGTACATCGAGAGAAACAAAAGAAGGCCTGAGAAGTTATCAAGCGGATATGCAAGCATTTGACGATGATAAGGGAGGATGAAAAAGGGTCTAGAGCATCAAGCATAAGCACTGAGTCTGATATCAAACTGAATATCACAAGGTAGAGGACTCGTGAGCTGCATACGAGGTCAAACAAGAGGAATAACCTCGAGAACGAAAAGGTACAAGAGAGTCAGGTTTCGATCCTGTGGAACTGTGGGTTAAAGTGGTGGCATAATACGCGATCACGAGGCAAGGACTGGCAGAGATTAGCTTGTCAACTATGTCGGTAACAACGTCGGTACCAGGAGCAGTGGACATTGAGAACCATTTTCCTGCTCGTTAATACGAGGCGGACCAATTGGCAAAGTTCTCGTCCCGGTGGCTACCGAAATGTCATCAACAATGGCAACAAAGGGTTACTGACGAGGTAGTACACCGAGGTGTTTACATAAGCAGAGAATCATCGCTGCTCAGATAATTTATATCACACGAAAGATTAAACAGACCAATGGAAGGTAAAATGTGATTATACTCAAGTATTAGGTGTGTATCCTTCCCAAGGGAAAGCAGAGCATGATATACCTGACCAAGTTTGTATTGGCAGGGAGTCAAAGGAGATTGTCGATGATAACACAAATCATCGAGGGGCGGGGATGGTATTTCACACGATGAATCCAATTGACACATGGAAGAAGCCATGTTAGAATAGTCGGATAGTAATCCACAAAGAGGTCGGATGGTTCGCAAAGGATCCGATGTGAGTATGGGCACTCAACCAGAAGGGGAAATAATGCAAAGGAATCGGGTGATAGAAGCATCGGAATAACTTGATGTTTAAGTACAAGGAAATTGTGATTTCCAGATCGGGAGGTGGATGCAATTATCCACACGGACTTATCGGTGGCATGGGATTGCAAAGGCGATGAACGCGTAGGATCTCGGGAATTCATCGGAGAGTAATCGTCGAAATCTTCAGGTGGATCAGACGATCATCGAGAATGCAGAGCTCTCCGGGAGGAAGGAGGTACGTGAATTTAAGGTTAGGGTTAATAAAACTTACCAGCAAGGATAAGAGAGCAGAGTCCCAGAGCATAGGTAAGGATAAAAAGATCCGAATACCATAGATATCACACGTAGTGACATCGATGTGGGCCCGTAAGCCAAACATTAAGTTAGCAAAGTAGTCTTGCAAATACTAGACTCGACTTCGACCGAGGACTGGTTAGGGGCTTCCTACAGGCAGTCGGCTCTGATACCAACTTGTGACGCCCCCAAAATCAATCCGTGTACAGTAATCATACACGCAGGGTACACGGCTGAGATTAGGGTGCCACGATGAGAATATCACAGCACAACACTAAACACAAAAGGATAAACCAATATGTTACAAGATAAGGGGTCACACGGACCCGAATACATAATTTATACAAGCCATAATATCTGAGTACAGACATAGTTAGTCAAGTTTTGCCTTAAGAAGGCTAGCACAAATAACATCAGAGATACAGATCAAAAAGGCAAGGCCTCCTGCCTGGGAGCCTCCGAAACTAATCCTGGTCCTGGTCAGCGGGGGTCTCGACGTAGTAGTATCCGCCTCCGGGGTACTCCTGCTCCTAGGCTCCAACGTCGACTGCAACGGCCGATCAGGGAAAACATAAAAAGGGGAAATAAAGCAAAGGTGAGTATCTAGCATACCCGCGAGTCTTACGTCCGCTACTAAGCATTATGCATTTGTATCAACGGAAATGGGAGGCTGTATATATAGTGGACTGCAAGATAGAAATCAGAATAAGGGTAAGAAGCTAGGCCTATCGAAGACTAGCATCTTCCGACGATGTCTTGCAGCATGAGGTAAGAATCAGCCAACAGTTTATATAGAACATAAAGTAACAATGAAGAAGAAGTTGCTGCAGCATTGTATAGTATAAGTTGTAATGATTAATAATAATAATGCCTCCGAGTTCCCCTCCTCGACTTTCCTGCGAGGAAGAAAACCCGGAACCATACAGTTTAATAGTAATAGTTTGTAGTGGTAAGATCCAGCTTCAGCATAAAGCGTCCTGTTACCGTGGACACGGCTATTCGAATAGATTAAACTCCCTGCAGGGGTGCACTACTGTTCAGCCTGCACGCTCGGATCTCCAGGGTGGCGGGAACCTTGTTAGGGAACGCCCCACCGAGGCTATCCGACACATCGCAGCCCATCCTAGGCTCAGCAGAGAGGCCATCCGCCGGACTATATCCTATGCGCCAAGGGGTCTAGGTCCCTCACCCTTGGACGCTCCTGCACGGTGCGAGTCTGGCCGGTGAAGCAAAAGCAAATCCAAACACACCTACTGCAGCAAAGAAGACAAGACCACTTCCCGGCGATCAGGCCACAGTACTGCTGACGTCTGAAGAGCTTTCGGACAAACTACGACGCAGGGGAGCCCATAACTCCTTATCCCACGTGAAGGTAGTGCGTACAGACCAACGGGTCTCTCAAGTCATCCGCCGAACCATTTAGCATTTTAATTAACCTGCGTGACAACCGTTATCGTTGCCTCGACTTAACCGACCCGCGGTAAACGACAGCAGTCAGGACCACCAGTACATCGGTGCCTGCCCTGTCGTCCCACCAAGTCACTGCGGTTACCAACAAGGTGAACCGTCTCCTTACCTTGTCTCGCGTGTGCTCTTGGTAGAGCTCGACTTTTTCGTGGTTTGGTAACTCTCGCGAGATACGAGCAGGGGCCAAGCACGCCAGTAACGTCGGTCGTACCCTCCCTGTCGTTCCCGATGATATACCGCTCGCGGGCACTGTTGGGTCGCCCGATTCTTACCTTTAAGGAAACCAGTTGGTTCGAGTGCCTACCATTAAGTGAAACCAGGAGGTATCACCCTCGATGGCACACTTAAAGAGGTTTGACAGAGACATCAGCGGAATGAACTAAAGAGGTAAACCTCGTATCATTCCGGTGATGCTACGCTACTGAGCCGACGAGAGTGAAATACGAGTCCATTCCACTCGTAAGTCAAACTCGAAGCGACTCGGCAGAGTCTCGCCGTTGTAGGTTCCCTGGGGCGTCTGCATTGGACTGTACCTGTTGCAGTTGTATATATTTTGTATCCGCGTCACTCCCCTGAGTGGTCACGGCCCGCTATCTAATCCTAGCTAACAATGCGCAGGGCTCACTGCTGAATAATGCATAATTATAATAGGCAGCATAGGATAAAGGAGGTACATCAAGGGCGACAAAAACAGGCTGTGCAATTAAATAGGATTGTAATCGTAGCAGCAGCAGTAACAATTACTAGTGCAAGAAAGTACAGAAAAGGTAGGCGATATCTGGGGAAGAGAATGGCTCTGCTTGCCGTAAGCTCGACGGTAGAGGTTCTGTCGTCGACGAAGTAGTCGTACTCAGCGACGGTGTAGTCGGTGGCAGCAGCGGGGTCTACCGGAGAATAAAAGGGGGGGGGGAGAAAGTAAATATAAAGCAAACATAGCAATCAAATGCATGACATAACAGATGAAATATTATCGGTGCTCTAACGTAGTATGAAGCATTTAACCCGGAGCGGAAATTCATCCGGGGATGAACTGCCAGCTCCGGGTGATTACCGGACAGGGTGTCCGGAGGGGGAAGGGATCATGCCGGAGGTGTCGTGGACATCCGACAAACGTATGGGTGGGGTATCCGGGTTAGTTGAACCATTCCGGACAACTTTCGTGTTCGGAATAAATTCATCCGTCAGGTTTTTACCGGCACCGGGAATTATCGACAGACAGCCTGGAGGGGGGGAATGTCGATGATCGGTGTGTTAGGGGGGGTGAGGTAGACATACGGATAGCGTATTCGTATCCGTTGTATTTTTTTGATCAACTTTGATATATAAATTATTTTCATCGGAGTTACAGTTTAAAAGATATTAATTTCTAAAGTTTTAAATCATTTAAATCATTTTCTGGATTTAATTTATTAATTAAATAACAACATTATCCACAAGGAATCTTTGACTGGGTCAAACTTACAGATGGGACCCACCTGTCAGGTTGACTGGTCAACTGACATGTGGGGCCTACTGACCAGTGGGTCCCACATGTCATGGACACCTTTTAATAAAACATTTGATTTACTCTAATCTGCCAGTGGGGCCCAACAGTCATAGAGACAAGTATAATTAACCATTTTAATTAGCCAGTAGATTAACTTAATGACTGGGCCCACCTGTAAGTTTTATGGGCTATTTAAACCAATAGTTTTATTAGCATCAGAGGGTTATTTGCTATTGTTTTAATTAGAGGGGGGGGGGTCCATTGTCATAGGCTATTAGCAGGGGGTTAGTCTTAACCTGCTATTAGTGTTAATCAAAAGGGGAGGAGTGGGCCCCACGGGTCAGTGGCTGTTAGCCCACTGGCTAACCCAGCCATGCCCGCCGACGACAAAAGCACCACGGCGAGGCCACGACGTGCAAGGGGGAAGGCGCCCCGGTGAGGCGAGGGGGGGGGGAAGGCTCGACGGCGATGTGGTCGGGCAGGGGCACACGCGGGGCAGTGACGCCGCGGCCTGGGCTGCACAACAGCAACCGCAGCGCAGCCGGCGGCAGCTCCAATAGAGCAACGACGCCATTGCTGTGCTCGGGAGGGGGGTTTGGCCCGATGTGGCCAAGGGGCGGCCAGCACGGCGAGGACGCGACCCACACACGGCCAGGGCACGGTGAGCGGCGAGCAGCCCCGTGCGTGCGCGCATGGGAGTCGTCCATGGGCACGGTCCGGCCATGTCGGACAGTGGCCGGAGCACGCGGCGAGGAGGGGCTATGGCGGCGTAACCGGAAGGGGAGACGGGGGAAACGGAGATAGAGCTCACCGGAGAGGCACACGGAGGCCGGCGAATGCTTAGAAGCGCAGAGGGTGGCTGGAATTGATGGTGGTCGCCGGAGGTGCAGAGGAGGGGAACTGGCTCGATTCGCATGATGCCAAGGCCTCCGGCTCGAACCGAAGTGCAGGACCGACATGGGAGTCCATGGCGGTCCTACTGGACGTGGTCTCGAGGTCTAGGGCGGCGGTTGGACGCGCCGGCGACGAGGTGGTGGCGTCGGCGGCTTGGGGTGGCTTGGTCCCCAGCGAGGGAGGCGCGAGGAGGGGGAAAGGGGGGTGGCGGCTAGGGTTAGAGCCGGGGCTCGCCGCGCTCTTAAACGCCAGGGGGGCCAGGGGATGCTCGACACGGCGAGGACGACGGCCGTGGCACCGTGCGATGGTTGCCACGGTGCTCCCGTGAACAGGGAGGATGGGGAAGAAAGGGGGTTAGGTGGGCTGGCCTGGGTTGGGCCCTGGGTGGGGGGGGGGTAGATGGGTCTGGCCCAGAGGGAGGGGTTTCCCTGGGCGCGGTTTAGTGCTTTAGTAATTTTGTTTTCTTTTGATATTTCTCTTTTCTGTATTTTTATAGTTTTAGTTACCTTAGCTTTTTTATAAAATATGAGACTAGCCCCAAAAACAGTGTGATATAAAATAGAATTATTACTAAAGGTTTTAGGATCTACAAAATCATTTGATTATTGGTTTTATTAATAAGATAATGAACCCATTGTTTAGCTACTGTTTTTAGCTATTTATTTTATTTAAACAAACTAATAATTCCCCAATACACTTTTATTATGGCTTACTAATTATTAGGCTTTTTATAAAACTGGTCCAACAATTTTTAGTGCATTTAAAATTTGCACAAGTTTATTAAAATTATTATGGCAATTTTGATAACTTTCAAGATATTGTTTTTATTTCATAATACTCCTAAATCACTTTAATAATAATAACTCTTGCTATGATAACCATGGCCTAATGATTTCTAGGCATTTTATAAATAGATTTCATCATTTTGTTTAACTGTGATTTCATTTCCATTTAAATTTCCAAGAAAAATTTGTATAACCCAACATCATTGGTTTCACAACCCTCATAGACTTGTGATTATTCAAATGACCAAGTTGGATTTGGTTTAACCATGGTCTAGTTGATTGACTGGCATCCACAATTCTTGGAGCAAATTTATAATCTGAAAATTTTATCAGGGTGAGAATCTGACAGAGCCATGATCAAAGGTGATCATGGTTTGATCATCAACAATAATGATCACTAACTGTGGAATCACTGTAGTGATTACTGTTACTAGCTCTGGGGGTGTTACATAATGCTACTCTTCGTCCTTCGTTCAATATATCATAACAGACGAGTTTGCATAACCAAACATGGCATTCAATAAACATAAAAGAACGCAACAAGATGTGAGTGTAAGGCTTGGGTATTAATAGGGTTGTGTGGGGATGTCAATTCAATTGAGCTAATGTAATTTGAGAAATAAAATTTAAGTTATTTAATGGATTGCATATGACATAAGAGTTCATATGCAGGTTTGAATCATTGAGTAAGGTATAGTACATTCAAGTTGTAGTGGAAAGTAATTTGAACTAAATTTGAATGGGTTAAGGTACTTGAATGTTAGGAGGTTCTGGATATGAAATACATGGGAAGCGTTACATTGCATGATTCAATGTTCTAAAGGAACCATTAGAATTGGTCAATGGGTTGATGAAGAATGATCAATTAAGTTCATGTCGAATGATTTCAATTGAATTCAAATAGTTTGAATATGTTTGGTATCAACATTTGAATCAATGTACACAATGATTCATGTTTAAAGTTTAAATGAATTAGAGTTTACAATTCAAAGTTAATTTTGAATAATCCATACTTCGCAAATCATGTTTTAAAACATCAAATGAACATCAGTTGAATCTATTTCAAAAACTATTCATTTGATTGGATCTAAGGTTTTAGATTTTAGGTTCAAGTGTAGTTTGAATTTGAATTCAATTAGATTTGAATTATGAAAAGTCAAAATGAGTCAAACTAGGTTCCAAGGTGAGATTTGAATATTTGGAACTCAAAACAATAAATTAAATTGAATTGGATTGCTAGATCACAATTTGTGACCAATTCAATTACAATTTTAATTGGATCTTCTACAGTTCTGCCATGGTAGCAAAAATGAACCAATTTGGTTGACATGGCAACATTTTCAGTTGTTAAGCCACTTTGATTGAAATGTCACTTTAATTTGTTCCATTTTGAGCGAAGACAAAACCAAATGAATTTTCGTGACATAAGGATCAATTTGCAAAAAGATAAATCCATTTGGATGTTTAGTTTGCATTTTAAAGTTCAAATAAGTACAAGTATGGATCGACTCGATACTAATTATCATCAACTAGATAACTTGTATCATCATTACTATCTTATGACGAAGGCCCATCTCCACCAAAAACATGGATCATGTGATACCAGTAAGTCTTCATCAACTTGCTTATCCTGTTGTGCCCTTTTGTTCGCCAGATCCATCGTCCTCTTTGCTCTCTACTTCTTTTGTCATTCCTCCTATTCCTTTGTAAAACCAATCTCACTAAACATTTGTGCTTTTCACTTCTCTATTGTGTTAGCTTCCTCACCAACAAGAAAATCCTAGTACTTATCCTCTAAATGAACACCCTATTATGCCATCTCTTTATGCTTCGCACATTTTTAGTCATCATTTTTTTCTTAGCAAAAATATGAAAGTCCTCATCATTGTAACTTAGTTGCATTTGTTCACCAGCATCACTGTACTCCACATCTAACAATAAATGTCAATAATCTTCACCATTAGCTTGAGGTAACTGAATTTCTTCCTCTCCCATTGGATTATCAGTAAACCGTGTATTCTTGAATGGCTACTACCTGGACCTGGACATTGTTAGGCCCAACTACATCATTGTTATAAGCAGGAGCAACAACATCATATCGTCATAAGCAGGGGCAACAACAATTGGAGCTGAAACAACTACAATTGGAGTAGGACAACAACAACAATGAGCGCATGCTCTATATACCCATCAAGTCTCATGTAACAATGCAAATCAACCATTTGGTATGATTTGTATTCTTCATGCATCTTCTCAACTATAGTTCCATTTGTTAATTCAACCATGGTCACCCTGCCACTTGAGTTTAACCTCCTTCAATAGGACATGTAATCATTTCTACATAACCCAACCTCCAACAATATTTCCCTCAAGTTATTAATAGTAATTAAATCTTTCATACATGGATCAAGTGTACACTGAGAAACATAATCTTTATGCACAATGATCCTAATCACCCACACTCTTGCCATGAATAATAGAAAAAAAACAAAAATAATTCAGTGCAACTTCTGAATTTTTTAACACCTATAATTGAACTTTGACATAAATCAGAAGTTTTACTGCTAAAATCACATCTCCTAACTTTGATCTCTCCTAATTTCTTCTCGTTTATGGCCCCACACCACATCTAGAGCAAATCATCAAAGCCCTCGCTTTATCTCTTCGACCGCCCTATTCACTACTAAACCCCTAAATCATGAATTTGATCTCTCCTAAATCATTCTCTTTTCCCCAAGAATCATTAAAACCACATCAAATCCATAAAAAAAACACATGAACAAATCATCAAAAGTCTTGGCTTATCTATGTTAAAACCATATCAAAAGTTCCTTCTTTTTCCTCCCTACCTTCTAAAGACCAATGCTATATCCAAAACAAACCCTTGTAAAGAGCACTGTCATATCCACAACAAACCTAACTTTCCTAGCCTGTAATGATATGTACAAAGCAACTACTATCCAGATACAACGCAAATCCTGGACATGGAGATAGAGTAGAGTCAGGTCAAAGATGCTGTAGATGAAGGAGGTTGGTACAACTTACGTCTGTAGGATGGTTACACGTGCCCGGTCTACTACTCTGGTGTAAGGCCCCCGATGCGGTGCTAACTCGAGTTAGTCGCTTTCGCGTTCCGCTCAATTTAGTAGCGCATAAAAGGCCACCGACTCACGACACTCGCACTCGTGTCGCCGTCGGATTCTCGACAACAGATATAAGAACAATGAACTTAATACTAAGACATAAATATATAGAGTCCAGGGCATACATCGCCACTGGAATTTATTACGTCATCTCAGAGGTCCGTGGACCCAACAGTACATCATGCACCAAGCGGAAGACAATCACGACCGAGTACGGTCAAGATCCAAATTGCCCTAGAGAGGGCTGCACATAAATAGTCCACCCACGGATCGTCGGAACCCAACTATAGGATCTACTGAACGAGGTTGTCCTCATCGTCATCCTCCAGGGGCACCTCCACGAAGTATCGTCCAGTGCTCGGGTCGAGGTAGTAGTCAACTGCAGCGCCCGATCAGGCAAAACAGTAAAAGCACAAAAGGAAAACAGGGGTGAGATTATATCATTACAGGATAACTAACTCCCTACGGTAAGACAAGGTAAAGGTAAAGGTTGCAACCGCACTAGCATATATATAGTGGCTAACGTTCTATTAGAGTAGAGGTAAGATCCAAGAATACACGTGACATCGCGTCATAAGTCTGCTATCCACCTACTTACGTCAAACATAACACAACCTGGATCTTCTCTCGGTCCCCCTGGACGAAGAAAAGCAACCAAGGCACTCACACGGTAGGCAAGTTTTAATTATGGTTCAAGTTGATGTAATTCTATGAACAAGGAGTAGGTCTCAAGTCGTCCATAACCGCGGACACGGATTTTCGAAAAGATTTAACCCTGCAGGGGTGTACCAACTGCCCATCATAGGCTTCGCGTGTATGCCCGGTTTCCACTTGGCTAGGTAAACGCCTGAAACTACGGAACGTCAGAGTCCCTCTAACTATCAACACACAACTCCGGGTGGCCCCCGGTGAGTCGACACCCAACTCTAGAGCTGGCCACGCTCTCGAATCGGCCTCTACCGTCTGGACGAGGTCGGGTTAGTTACCCAAACTATGTGGGCAACCCCCGAGCTTCCAGGTTTGGACCAACAGAAAAACTATGTCTCCGTTGGCCCGAGTTATTTCGAAAACAGCTGGGGCGCCAACCAACACACACACGTTGCAAAAGTAAAACCAGCTTTGGCCACCACTAGAACTGTAGGAAGCTAGGTAGGTAAGACAAGGGGACCCCATAGAATCCCACACACGATTAGGCACGCTCGTCAAGAAACACAATACCCAGAACTCGGGACCTAGGTGACTCAAATGGAATAAAACACATGGCGGGAACAGCCCGGTCTCCCATCATTCGTCAAGTATAAAATTAACAGCATAATAATAATAAATTTCAACCAACTTCTTTAAGTAACATGATATCCCAAACCATAGCATAGGGTAAGCAGCAAGTTTTCCTACTCATACTAAGCAATGGCTGAGCAGCAGTAACTTAGCAATACAACGGTTTTGCTGGGATGTGGGGATCATGGCTGTTTGGTTTTTGAATGTCGCATAAGCAAGTGGATAGGATCAAAAAAAACGTTCTATATTACAGCTAGGCAGGTAGGCAGAAAGGTATCAAGTAATGGTATAAATCTTCCCCTTGCCTGGGTAATCGGTCGTCGAAGCAGACGTAGCAGGCTCCTCGGGCTCGGTGTCGGAAAACTCCACGTAAGTCTCCTCGGCGGTCTCAGGTGCTAACTTAAGGTACCGGCAAGGGAAAAAGCTCACAAGTAAGCAATGGGTGTAATGCACAGGCAAAGATGGTATGAGCAAGTTTAATCGACATGATGTGACCCTATCTAGTCAGATTTAAATGAAGGTGGTGACTACACGTCAACAACTTCATATGAAATTTATTTACAAAAAATGGCTTTGGTCTTAGACTTAATTTGGTGGAAGTAACATGGCAGCATGACATGATCAACAATGTAATTAACAGAAATAATTACAACGTGAAAAGTAAAACATCGATTCCGGAGACGGAGAGATGTCGATGAAGTTGACATCGGAAAGGTGCAACAAAAGAAAGGAACCCAGCCACATTGCATATGAAAATATGCTAGGGGCTGGATTTTGGATGCAAGGATTTGAAGATGACATGGAAAGAGACTTGGAATGAGAAGATGATCCGGATTTATCATGCATTGAAGTTGAAAGAAACACAGAAAAGAAGGCAAGGTTGGATATGGTTAGGTGATCACACCATGTCCCCCTGAGTTGCACATAACATCAGATGGACATCACCATTTTAATCCCTGCAATTTTCTACCCCAAAACCATATAAGGCAATGGCACACTTTGAATTTGCAAAACACTTTGCAAATACAAAAGAAGTGAGGAGCTTCTTTGCAAAATTACCGCTACTCGCAAAATTAGAGGGGGCAAACTACAAAATGAATAGCACCACTGTGATCAGTGGGAAATTCTACCCCAAAACCATATATGGCCCAGGCCCACTCCAAAACATACAGTGGGCTCAGCCCACTGCCCACTCGGGCAATTCCCCACTGACGCGAGGGGCCCGGTCGCCAGCCTCCTGGGAAAGGAAAAGAAAAAAAAATGGGGGGGGGGGAGCCAGGGATCGAACCCAGGCCTCCCAGGAACAAGCTGCTCTCCCTCGCCACTGCACTACGAGTCGACTTCTGAACCATCAAGGGCGGCAACTAACTTAACCCTGCAGCAAACCGGTGACTGCACTGAACATCGACAGACAAAAGTGAAAGTGCGCGGGGTGAAACGACGACGAGCCTATCCTCGGCTACGCTCCACCGACGACTCGCCGGCGGCGTCCACGGCTTGCCCCGACCCCACTGAGTCTCTATCGCGCCTCACCTGCCTCCTGCACCCTCCAATTCGTCGCCTTTCTCCCGGAAAAACTCACGGCGGAGCACCCGCTCCAAAAGGCACCTCCTTCAGACAGCGTGCGCGACGGCCACTCCGGCGGCCCTGGACTCAGGTACAAGGCGCCTACAGTACAACGGCGGCAAGAAAAGCATGCTCGGGACACCCACGACCACAAGGACGCCTGCGTCCGCCCTGGACATACACGGAGGAGACCCAGCTCTCCGGTGAAAATCACGGCGACACACGGGTTCAGATCCTGACGCGAAACCTACAAAGGCACTACTCGGCGACCACGGCGGCCCGTTTGATGCCATACGCGCGCCCTGGGTGCGAACACCACACGCGCAAGCACACCCGAGGAGCGCTACGATCACGGTGTGCTCGGGCTGGACGGCGGCGACGTACATGGCGAAGAACAGAAAGGCTACGGTCTAGCTACGCGTAAGGGTGACGGATGGGGCTCGACTGCTCACCGCGGGACGTCAGAGACGAGCTCATGCTCACGGAGTGGAAGAAGAAGCCGAGGTCGACTCCACCTACGCCGAGGAAGAAGACGACCGCGATGGACGACGACGTCGCGGGGCCACTCTGGACACCTAGCCGCGACCTGCAAGGCGGAGGAAGGAACAAGAAGGTGAGGTGGACGCCGAACACAACCGCTTGCTCGGCTAAAGTGCGGCACGGTGGGAAATTGATCTCACCGGCGGGGAAACAGGGGAGATGCCCCCACGGCCTTGGCGGCGGCGGCGCGCAAAATTGGAGGGGGGGAAACTCTACCTAGGGTTCCTAGGAGGGGATCCGACACCTCTTATATGAAGGGGGCGGCCTTAGGCCACGTCGATGAGGGCATGCCGTCGTGGCGTCGCTGGTGTGAGAGAGAGGAGCGGGGGGACCTCGTGCACGGTTTTAGAGAAGAAGGAGGGGAACCGTGCGATCCAGGATTGACGGTGGAAGGGTCCTCCACTTACCGGTTCGGGGTCGGGCTTGAGCCCAGGAGGGGGAAGAAGGGCCCAGGTGGGCTGGGCTGAACCAGACGCTGGAAAAAAAAAGAAAAGAGTACCCCTCCCTGGCCTCAGACAAGGTACAATATCATGTTGATCTCTTATTATTGCAAATGGGCTGTTACAGCACTCCCCCACCAACACAGGATCTCGTCCCGAGATCTAAGCCTGAAAAAACTCAGCATACTCTGAACGGAGATGATCATCATGCTCCCACGTTGATTCCTTCTCCGAATGATGTGCCCACTGAACTTTCATGAACTTGACGGTCTTGTTGCGAGTCTTGCGCTCGGACGTCTCAAGAACACGGACTGGACGCTCTGAGTAGGAAAGGTCCGCACTCAGCTGTATCTCGCCCAAGTCAACAGCCTGCTCTGGCTGCTTGAAGCACTGCTTTAGCTGGGACACATGGAACACGTCATGCACCATGGACAGACTCTCTGGAAGGTCGAGCCGAAAGGCAAGAGGTCCCCTAGTCTCAAGGATGCGGAAAGGTCCGACAAATCTTGGAGCGAGCTTTCCCTTGATACCAAAGCGGTGAGTTCCCCTCAACGGAGACACTCTCAGGTACGCCCAATCACCAACCTGAAACACTACACCACGGTGCCTTTTGTCGTAATACGCCTTCTGCCTAGACTGTGCTGCCTTTAGGTGCTCTCGGACAATATTCACTCTTTCCTCTGCCTCTTGGATCACATCTGGACCGAACAACTTCCCCTCACCTGTCTCGGACCAGTTCAAAGTTGTCCTGCACTTGCGGCCATACAAAACTTCAAACGGCGCTGCCTGCAGACTTGCCTGATAGCTGTTGTTGTAAGAGAACTCAGCATACGACAAGCACTCTTCCCACTTCATGCCAAAGGAGATGACACATGCTCGAAGCATGTCCTCGAGTATTTGGTTCACGCGCTCGACTTGCTCACTTGTCTGAGGGTATTAAGCGGTACTGAACAACACCGTCGTACCAATTGCCTTTTGAAAGGCCTGCCAGAACTTAGAGGTGAAAAGGCTGCCTCTATCGGAACTGATCTTCTTGGGAATGCCATGCAAAGATACAACTCTTGCGGTGTACAAATCCGCCAACTGAGCTGCAGAAATGGAATCCTTTACTGGGAAGAAGTGGGCAACTTTGGAAAGATTGTCAATGAAAACAAAGATTGCATTGTTCTTCTTCTGCGACAAGGGGAAGCCTGTGATGAAATCCATCTCTATGTGATCCCATTTCCACTCCGGAATCTCAAGTGGCTAAAGCAACCATGCAGGCTTCTGGTGCTGTGCCTTCACTCTCCTGCACACATCACACTGAGACACGTAATGGGCAACATCCCGCTTCATACGAGTCCACAAAAAGCTTTGCTTGAGATCTTGATACATCTTTGTATTGCCAGGGTGAATCGACAGCTTGGAATCATGGGATTCCTTCATGATGACCTCTCTGAGATCTCCCTCCTTGGGAACAACAACTCGCTCTTCGAACAACACGGTGCCGTCATTATGCACTGAAAAGCAACCGTACTTCGGAACTGAGGCGGCAATACCCTGGTTGATCTTTTGTATCATTGAGCTGCCAGACTGAGCTTCACGAATCTTGTCATGGATAGTGGGCTCTACCACAAGGTTGGCAAGGTAGCCTGCTGGAACTAGCTCGAGATTGAGCCTTCGAAAGGACTCACACAAATCAGGGTGGATCTTCTGCACCTGGATATTATTGCAATCGCCCTTGCGGCTCAGCGCATCAGCTATGACATTCGCCTTACCAGGTGTGTACTGAATATCAACTGTGTACTCAGTAATAGTTTCAAGCCATCTTCTTTGCCTCAAGTTCAGATTTGGCTGAGTGAACAAGTACTTCAGACTCTTGTGGTCGGTGAACACATCCACCTTCCTCCCTAAGAGGAGGTGTCGCCAAGTGATCAAAGCATGCACAACTGTTGCAAGCTCCAAGTCGTGCGTGGGATAATTCCCCTCACTAGTCTTCAACTGCCGTGAGGTATAAGCCACAATATTCGTGCCTTGCATCAAAACTCCACCTAGAACTTGCAAAGAGGCATCACAGAACACCTGAAAAGGCTATAACTCATCTGGCGGCGTTAGAATTGGAGCTGTGGTCAACTTCTCTTTCAACTCCTCGAAGGCTGACTGGCAAGCTTGTGACCAAGTGTACCGTTTTCCTTTGCACAACAATTCAGTCATTGGCTTCGCTATTTTGGAGAAATTCTGCACAAACCTCCTGCAATAACTGGCGAGGCCGAGAAAACTCCTTAGCTGCTTCACGTTCTTCGGCGGAGACCACTCTTGAATAGTGCGGACTCGCTCTGGATCAACCGCAATTCCTTCAGCGGAAATAACAGGGCCCAGAAAATTGACCTTGTCCAGCCAAAACTCACACTTGGAGAACTTGGCATAGTAACGGTGCTCTCTCAACTTCTGCAACACCAGGCGTAGATGTTCCTCATGCTCTTCCTCTGACTTGGAATAGACAAGAATGTCGTCGAGGTGGAGTATCACAAATACATCAAGCCATTCTTGGAACAAATAGTTCATAGCTCTCATGAAAGTCGGAGGGGCATTTGAGAACCCAAAAGTCATGACTTTAAACTCATACATCCCATAACGTGTGCTGAACGCGGTCTTGGGAATATCCTCTTCACGAACACGGATTTGATGATACCCCATTCTCAAGTCAATCTTGGAAAACACCTTAGCCCCATTCAACTGTTCGCACAGATCATTGATGCGGGGTAAAGGGTACTTGTTCTTGATGATCTTATTGTTGATACCGCGATAGTCCTGGACCAAGCGGCTAGTCCCATCCTTCTTCTGGACAAACAAAGCTGGTGCACCCCAAGGGGAAGTGCTCGCACGGATAAAACCGCATGCCTCCAACTCTGTCAACTGCTTCTTGAGTTCAATCAACTCCTTTGAACACATCTTGTACGGATGCCGAGAAATCGGCTGGGTACCAGGCTCTAGCTCAATAACGAACTCAATAGCTCGAACTAGGGGAATTCTTGGCAACTCCTCCGGAAAGACGTCTGGGAACTCACAGACAACTTTGACTTCTTCGAGCAAAGGTGCAACTCCTGCGTTCAAAGCGTACAACTGTGCTGGTCCTGTCATAGAGCCACAAGCGTACAAGACTTCTGCACCTGAATCATGTGTCAACTTCACTGATCTGGTTGGACAATCAATATTAGCCTTGTGTTGCACAAGCCAATCCATGCCCAAGATGACATCAATGTCCGAACGCGGAAGCAAGATTAAAGAAGCTGGAAACACGCAGCCCTGGATATCAATCCTCACAAACGGGGCACGGAGAGACGAAGCCATCCTGGAACCGGGAGAAACAATGCACAAGGAACTGGGAAAATCCTCCAAAGATAGGACGTGCTCATCAGCGAATTTCTGAGAGACGAAGGAATGGGAAGCTCTGGAATCGAACAACACGGTCGCGGGAACAGAATTAACAAGTAACCTACCAAGCACAATCTCTGACGACTGCTGAGCCTCTGCCACAGTCACATTGTTCACCCGAAGTGCTCGTGGCTGTTCCCGCACCATCGCATTGCTCGGTGTAGAGCGAGGTGGGGGCGGAGGCAGCTGAGCGAAGCGGGGGTCGGTGCACATCGGAGACTTGTGCCCCGGCTTGCGACACTTGAAGCAAATGATCTCAGGCCTGGGCTGCTGCTGCGGCCTGGGTGGCCTCGCGTGTGGTGGTGTAGAGCGAGGCCCCTGCTGAACTGGGACGGGAGGGCGGGAAAAAGTGCGGACAACTGCCCCCCTCTGCTGGAACTGCTGGCTCTGCGGTGGTGCCTCTGTGACCCACGTCTTCGCCTTCTTGTGGACCATCACCGCGGAGCTGTGCTCTCTCTGGCGCTTCCTGTCTGCATCCCACTCTACTCTGGCTGACTCCTGGCGGATAGCCTGATCCACGAATTGTGAGAACAGCGTGGGGCTGCACTGGGTGAGCGCGTACTTGATCTCTGTGTTGAGGCCCCCACGGAACCTGGAAATCCTCTTGGCCTCAGTGCTGACCTCCTTTGGAGCGTACCTAGCGAGCCTGACGAAGGCCAGGTTGTACTCCTGAATTGACTTGTCACCCTTTCTCAGAGCCAAGAACTCCTCTCTCTTCCTGTCCATCAAGCCACTCGGAATATGTGCTGCTCTGAAGTCTGCGACGAAGTCCGTCCACGTGATGATAGCATCGCCCTTGTTGGCCTTGTAGGTATCGTACCAGCTGGCTGCTGCACCCTGAAGCTGGAAGGAGGCGAAGGTGACATAGTCGACTGGTCTGACGGTGTTTGCATTGAAGTGCTTCTTGATCTCTGCGATCCAGTCATCCGCTTCCAGCGGGTCTCGAGCCTCGGAGAACCTGGGGGGTTGATAGCAAGGAACTGCTGCAGAGTGGTGTACTGTGGTCGATCGTTCCTCTGGGCAGTCTGGTTCTGCAGCATCTGTAAGATCGCAGCTGTGCCCTGAGCTACTGCGGTCACAGCCTCCCCAAGGAGAGGGTTCTCTGGCGGCGGAATGTTCGCTCTTGGCATCCTGTATAGAGGAACACTTATGAGAACATGGTTGAAACATCGACGAAACCAGAAGATAAAGCAATATTGACAACAAAACTTCCTCACGAGGTATGAGAAAGCCGAATGCTGAAATTCCACCAAGGTTAACCCGGAAAGTCGAAAGCTAGGTGCTACTGGAATCCCCAAACCGAGATCATCCGAATCCAAGATAATAATCTGCTAGTGAGCACACAACAATATATACGAGTGGTTGAAGACCTGAACGTTGAGACATCTGCCCTGAGCGGCCCGCCGAAGCGGTCTCCTATAGGGGGAGGAACCACATCCGAAGGATGCCAACAATCCCTGTATAGGAGTTTCACCGGAGGTACGCCATAAGCGAGGTGGAGCTGTCAACCCCAAGTGGCGGCTCAGTGTTCTCAACGTATGCCAACCCATCTCGTCGCTAGAAAAAAATTATAGAGGAATCGGAGCCTCATGTAAACGAGAACCTAGATTTGTTTGAAAGGGGATAAGTTGCAGAGAGAAAACAATGTTTCACTTCCTCACGGAAAAAGGGGTGGGAGGGTGGGGTAAGAAGAAAAGAAAGAGTTCCTACTCTCCGATTTTTCCTTAATAACTACAAAATAGTTTCTAGACTCAACTTCGGCCAGTAAGGGGTCCTACAGTCAGTCCTGTCCTGATACCAAGTTGTAAGGCCCCCGATGCGGTGCTAACTCGAGTTAGTCGCTTTCGCGTCCCGCTCAAGTTAGTAGCGCATAAAAGGCCACCGACTCACGACACTCGCACTCGTGTCGCTGTCGGATTCTCGACAACAGATATAAGAACAATGAACTTAATACTAAGACATAAATATATGGAGTCCAGGGCATACATCGCCACTGGAATTTATTACATCATCTCAGAGGTCCATGGACCCAACAATACATCATGCACCAAGCGGAAGACAATCACGACCGAGTACGGTCAAGATCCAAATTGCCCTAGAGAGGGCTGCACATAAATAGTCCACCCACGGATCGTCGGAACCCAACTATAGGATCTATTGAATGAGGTTGTCCTCATCGTCATCCTCCGGGGGCACCTTCACGAAGTATTGTCCAGTGCTCGGGTCGAGGTAGTAGTCAACTGCAGCGGCCGATTAGGCAAAAAGTAAAAGCACAAAAGGAAAAAAGGGGTGAGATTATATCATTACAGGATAACTAACTCCCTACGGTCAGACAAGGTAAAGGTAAAGGTTGCAACCACACTAGCATATATATAGTGGCTAACGTTCTATCAGAGTAGAGGTAAGATCCAAGAATACACGTGACATCGCGTCATAAGTTTGCTATCCACCTACTTACGTCAAACATAACACAACCTGGATCTTCTCTCGGTCCCCCTGGACAAAGAAAAGCAACCAAGGCACTCACACGGTAGGCAAGTTTTAATTATGGTTCAAGTTGATGTTATTCTATGAACAAGGAGTAGGTCTCAAGTCGTCCATAACCGCGGACACGACTTTTCGAAAAGATTTAACCCCGCAGGGGTGTACCAACTGCCCATCATAGGCTTCGCGTGTACGCCCGGTTTCCACTTGGCTAGGTAAACGCCTGAAACTCGGGAACGTCAGAGTCCCTCTAACTATCAACGCACAACTCCGGGTGGCCCCCGGTGAGTCGACACCCAACTAGAGCTGGCCACGCTCTCGAATCGGCCTCTAACGTCTGGACGAGGTCGGGTTAGTTACCCAAACTATGTGGGCAACCCCCGAGCTTCCAGGTTTGGACCAACAGAAAAACTATGTCTCCGCTGGCCCGAGTTATTTCGAAAACAGCTGGGGCGCCAACCAACACACACACGTTGCAAAAGTAAAACCAGCTTGGGCCACCACTAGAATTTTACGAAGCTAGGTAGGTAAGACAAGGGGACCCCATAGAATCCCACACACGATTAGGCACGCTCGTCACGAAACACAATACCCGAATCTCGGGACCTAGGTGACTCAAATGGAATAAAACACCTGGCGGGAACAGCCCGGTCTCCCATCATTCTTCAAGTATAAAATTAACATCATAATAATAATAAATATCAACCAACTTCTTTAAGTAACATGATATGCCAAACCATAGCATAGGGTAAGAAGCAAGTTTCCCTACTCATACTAAGCAATGGCTGAGCAGCAGTAACTTAGCGATACAATGGTTTTGCTGGGATGTGGGGATCATGGACATTTGGTTTTTGAATGTGGCATAAGAAAGTGGATAGGATCAAACAAACGTTCTAGAATACATCTAGGCAGGTAGGCAGAAAGGTATCAAGTAATGGTATAAATCTTCCCCTTGCCTGGGTAATAGGTCGTCGAAGCAGACGTAGCAGGCTCCTCGGGCTCGGTGTCGGAAAACTCCACGTAAGTCTCCTCGGCGGTCTCAGGTGCTAGCGTAAGGTACCGGCAAGGGAAAAAGCACACAAGTAAGCAATGGGTGTAATGCACAGGCAAAGATGGTATGAGCAAGTTTAATCGACATGATGTGACCCTATCTAGTCAGATTTAAATGAAGGTGGTGACTACACGTCAACAACTTCATATGCAATTTATTTACGTAAAATGGCTTTGGTCTTAGCCTTAATTTGGTGTAAGTAACATGGCAGCATGACATGATCAACAATGCAATTAACAGAAATAATTACAACGTGAAAAGTAAAACATCGATTCCGGAGACGGAGAGATGTCGATGAAGTTGACATCGGAAAGGTGCAACAAAAGAAAGGAACCCAACCACATTGCATATGACAATATGCTAGGGGCTGGCTTTTGGATGCAAGGATTTGAAGATGACATGGAAAGAGACTTGGAATGAGAAGATGATCCGGATTCAACATGCACTGAAGTTGAAAGAAACACCGAAAAGAAGGCAAGGTTGGATATGGTTAGGTGATCACACCATGTCCCCCTGAGTTGCACAGAACATCAGATGGACATCACCATTTTAATCCCTGCAATTTTCTACCCCAAAACCATATAAGGCAATGACACACTTTGAATTTGCAAAACACTTTGCAAATACAAAAGAAGTGAGGGACTTCTTTGCAAAATTACCGCTACTCGCAAAATTAGAGGGGGCAAACTGCAAAATGAACAGCACCACTGTGATCAGTGGGAAATTCTACCCCAAAACCATATATGGCATGATATGCTTGAGGAAGAAAAGATCAAAAGTCCCAAAACATATTTGAATTTGAATTCAAATCAATTTTTGAGAAAAAGGAAAACAGAAACGAAAAGGAAAACAAAAAAACAAACAAAATGGGCATCAACACTGGGCTGGATTCGGGTGCCAGGCCCACTCCAAAACATACAGTGGGATCAGCCCACTGCCCACTCGGGCAATTCCCCACTGACGCGAGGGGCCCGGTCGCCAGCCTCCATGGAAAGGAAAACAAAAAAAATGGGGGGGGGGAGCCAGGGATCGAACCCAGGCCTCCCAGGAACAAGATGCTCTCCCTCGCCACTGCACTACAAGTCGACTTCTGAACCCTCAGGGGCGGCATCTAACTTAACCCTGCAGCAAACCGGTGACTGCACTGAACATCGACAGACAACAGTGACAGTGCACGGGGTGAAACGGCGACGAGCCTCTCCTCGACTACGCTCCACCGGCGACTCGCCGGCGGCGTCCACGGCTTGTCCCGACCCCACTGAGTCTCTATCGCGCCTCACCAGCCTCCTGCACCCTCCAAGTCGTCACCTTTCTCCCGGAAAAACTCACGGCGGAGCACCCGCTCCAAAAGGCACCTCCTTTAGACAGCGTGCGCGACGACCACTCCGGCGGCCCTGGACTCAGGTACAAGGCGCCTACAGCACAACGGCGGCAAGAAAAGCACGCTCGGGACACCCACGACCACAAGGACGCCTGCGTCCGCCCTGGACATACACGGAGGAGACCCAGCTCTCCGGTGAAAATCACGGCGACGCACGGGTTCAGATCCTGACGCGAAACCTACAGAGGAACTACTCGGCGACCACGGCGGCCCGTTTGATGCCATACGCGCGCCCTGGGTGCGAACACCACACGCACGAGCACACCTGAGGAGCGCTACGATCACGGCGGCGACGTACATGGCGAAGAACAGAAAGGATACGGTCTAGCTACGCGGAAGGGTGACGAATGGGGCTCGACTGCTCACCGCGGGAAGTCAGAGACGAGCTCGTGCTCACGGAGTGGAAGAAGAAGCCGAGGTCGACTCCGCCTACGCCGAGGAAGAAGACGGCCGCGATGGACGACGATGTCGCGGGGCCACTCTGGACACCTAGCCGCGACCTGCAAGGCGGAGGAAGGAACAAGAAGGTGAGGTCGACGCCGAACACAACCGCTTGCTCGGCTAAAGTGCGGCACGGCGGGGAATTGATCTCACCGGCGGGGAAACAGGGGAGATGCCCCACGGCCTTGGCGGCGGCGGCGCGCAAAATTGGAGGGGGGAAACTCTACCTAGGGTTCCCAGGAGGGGATCCGACACCTCTTATATGAAGGGGGCGGCCTCAGGCCACGTCGGCGAGGGCATGCCGTCGTGGCGTCGCCGGTGTGAGAGAGAGGAGCGGGGGGGCCTCGTCCACGGTGTAAAGAAGAAGGAGGGGAAACGTGCGATCCAGGATCGACGGTGGAAGGGTCCTCCACTTACCGGTTCGGGGTCGGGCTTGAGCCCAGGAGGGGGAAGAAGGGCCCAGGTGGGCTGGGCTGAACCAGACGCTGGAAAAAAAAGATCACCCCTCCCTGGCCTTTTCTGTTTACTAAAAACAGAAGCACTTGGGGAATTTTCCAGGAATATTCACATGGAGAAAAATCACACAAAAATATGCATAATGATCCTTGATATATTCTCCAATTTTTAAAATTGGTTTGGCCATTTTTAGAGCAACTAAAATGTGGGACCATTTATGAAATTCAAACCACCTTGAACTATGACCCACATTTTTAGAGTTGGCAAAAATGGTGCAAGGCTTTTGAAAAGCTTGGGAAGGGGAAAGAATTGGCTATGCCAAGTTTGGGATCAAGGGGAGCATGCATGCAACAATTAAAACTCCTCAAACACCCTTCTTGAACCATTTTGGATGCAAACTCAAACAAACCAAATGGGCTCCAATCCCAATGCAAATTTAAATCACCACATGCAATGTCAAACTCTAGCATCATGCCAAGTTACAAAGTCATCAGACAAGGTACAATATCATGTTGATCTCTTATTATGGCAAATGGGCTGTTACATCTGGCACCTTGATCACCTTAAGTTATCTGGCATGCCGTATAGGCCTTATTTATTTATTTATGTTCATTTTGTTATTTCTTTATATGGTTGATCCAGTTTTTTTCTTCACCAGACCTGGTCAAGACTCACCGGGTCGCGTCACATATTCTTTGGTCTCACCTGGTTGAACTACACCTCTTCTTTTCTTCTTTCCTCCCCCTCAGTTGCAAACCAATCCTCCCAATCGCTTCGCTCCTTTCATTTCTTTATGAGGAACTTATCGCTAAATTGAGTAAAAATCCGCTTAAGGATAATATGTGGCACAAAGTTAATCAATGGAGATATAAATTGATGATTTCCTCAAAATTGAGTAAAATCTGTCGCAAGCGTGAATCATGGGGATATAAATTGGAGTTAATTCTATAATATTTGAACTAGTATATCAATATGTTTAGTAACCAGACTCATTACTTTGAGAATATTTGGGAATCACCCTCTAAACTTTGTTTGACGCGTCCTTTATGTATTGCTCTAAGAGCTTCTAGCATGATCGCTTTCGAAAGACCACCTAGTGTAGAAGCTTCTAGCACCGCATCTATCCTTTTATCATCATGTAAACCTAATATTTATAAAATAGTATGATATTTGACCACAAAAATAATACAAAGTCAACTTCCACATTTTACGAGGAATCTAACCTCTTGATTTTGCACATTTTAACTTCTATTTTTCCCTCGCAGAAACAAAAACCTCTACATGCGGGACAACTCTCTAGTTATGTGTGGCTCACTAGGTCAACTTTCAGCACATTTGGATGTTCCTTGTGACTGGCATGTGGTCCCGAGGCATCGTTGTGTGCTCAAACAAAGCGTTTTGTGCCTGACTTTATTGTTCGACTGTTAGCATATTCTATGTTTTTTTAAGGTAGCATATTCTATGTTCTTTTTAGGGTAGCATATTTGAGGTTCCATAGCGATGGTCCATAGCAATGTGAGGTGATGCAGTGCAACTGGGATTGTAGCTGGGGAGAAATACAGAAAAAGCTGCTGCAAATTTTTAGAGACAGAAAGGGGCGATCCATGTAATTAGAAGTTCAGAAGAAATACAGACCTATCAAGAGAAGTGAACCAGCGAGAGTAATTTTAACGGTGAGTACGACGTCTGACAGGAACGAAGAGGCTGGAGGCGGCGCCATGGCGATTGCGGTGCGTCCGCGCCGGTGACCAGCGCCTGCGCGTGCTCGGTCCGCGCCGCCGGCTGTTGATGGCCGCGGTGGTCGGGGCGCCCGCCGGGGCACGGGCTGTGACCCTCCCGTGCGGGACTGCGACACCAACGCTGCTCCCGCGCCGTGCCTCGTTTGCGTGGGCCGACGCCTCGGATGGGGATGATGACGATGGTCCATGCTCTGCCCCGCCATCTCTGCGCCCGGCGTCGTTTGGGGACTTCTTCCAGGTTGCGACGGTGGTGACGACGCGGAAGACGATGTCGACGGCGGTCCCCGACCCTCCTCTGTCGCGGGCGGAGCGCCTTCGCCGCTGCCTGCGCGCCGTCGGCGTCGTGTGCCCGCTCCCCTCACCGGGGGATAGGCCTGGGCCTCGTCAGCGGCCGTGTGGCTCGCGGACCGTGCGCACCGCCCCGGCGGCCCTCGGCTTGGCTGGGCGCCGTGCGCCGCCGCCGCTACCGCCGTCGGGGGTGGCCTCGTGGGGCTGGGCCGCAACTTGGCGCTTCGGGCTCGTTGGGCTAGGCCGCAACTTTGCGCTTCGCGCAGCCCATGGGCCATATTTAAGGCGAGGCGTGTTGGGCCTAGGGGAGAGGAGGGAGTGGCTGTTGGCCCACCCCCACCCATCCCGCTGGTTTTGGGTCAAGCGTCACAGTGGCCTCCCCCTCGCGCCCTACCCCGCAACCCGCGCTGACATTGCGAGCCACGCCTCTGCCGCCCGTCGAATCGCCGCCGTCCCGCCTCCTCCCGAGCTCTCCCGCTCCTTCCGCTCTGTCCTGATGACGCGCACGGCCGGTGATGGCCGCCCCCGGCCCAAGCGCGCCTTGCTTCCGCCCGCCCCTTCACCTCGTGTCCTGCCTTCACCGGCGTCTGAGGAGGTTGCGCCCCGCCGGTCCTCATCCCCACGTGGAACTTGCGCCGCTCGTCGGGCACCTCCCGCTCGTCCACGCCGGAGGCCAGGGAGGGCCGCGACCCCCGCCTCCCCCTGCCAGGCTCCCCCGGAGATGCCCGCCGCCTAGCCGACCTCCGCCGCGAGCTGCAGCGCCTGCAGGCCCGCAGGGACCCCGCCCGCTCCCCCCGCAGAAGCCAGCGCCAGAGCCACTCCCCCCCGCCTCGCCGTCAGCAGGACCTCCAGGAGGCCGGCCGCGAGCCCCTTGGCCATGTCCTACCGAGGCGGCCCCCGCGAGACTCGCGCTCTCCCCGCCGTGATTCCAGTCCCCGCACCGTCATCCTAGGACATCGTCGCCACCACGCCCGTCCTTGGCTGCGGACAATGGGCGGCGCTCGGATGAACTTCCGCGCCCTATGGGGGGCCGCCCGGACCGGTACACGCCGCCGCGCCGTCTCCCGAAGGCGCATGACTTGGAGGCCATGCGGAAGAAGAAGAAATACAAGAAGAAGAAACCGGTGTCCCCCGTGGCCGGTACCCCTCCAGGTGGTGAGCGCGGCGTGCCCCTCTCTTCAGTGCCTCTTGCCCCGCGGGGTGAGCGGCGCCCCCGGGTGCGGGAGGCGCAGTTGTGTTTCAACTGTGGGGTGGTGGGTCACATGCGCTCCGACTGCCCCCCCTCCGCGTTGTCCGTTGACCTTGGAATACCTGGGTCATGCCGATGATGGTGGTTTCTACTACGTCGACATGGGGGAGGATGAGCTCCCAGTGCCCCCTCACCTGGCGACCATCTCAGTTCTCTCGGGGCCGGGACCGGAGGTGGAGGGGCCTGTCACGACCGAGATGATACGGGTCGAGTTGTGTGAGTACATCGGCCCGTAAAAGGATTCTCCTTTCTCCAGGACCTTGTCGCGGCCGCCTCGTCGTCGGACCCGGCGGGATCCGCACCGCCACACCGAGATCCGCCTCCTCTGCGCCCTTCCCCGCCTCCTAGCTCGCCGCCGGTGGCCGGCGTAGCCCGCCGCGGCCGCCGCCGTCATCGGGAGCGGGAGGCTTCCCGCACGGCCGCCTCCCTCCAACACTGGACGACCACGTGGGCCGGCCTGGCCCGCTCGCCCCCAGGCGGCCCACCAGTGCCCACCAAGCCGCGCGGCCCAGTCCAGCCGGCAACCCAGGCCACCCCCTCCTCTTGGGCCGAGCCCATTTGGGGTGAGGCCCTTATTTTTTTTTCTGTTGTTAATCCTGCTGAATTTTTTTTAAGTCCTGGATAAAACTGTTGCTGATGCTGTTTTGCAACGTAATTTCCCGTTGACTCGTAGCTCCGAATGAAGTGATTCTTTTTTTGTTTGGTTGTGCTTTGTGTGCTCTAGAGTTCATCTTTAGGAAGTTATTTATTTTGAGGTCATCTTGAACATGTATTTGTGTGTTGAACAGGGCACCAGATCGTTAAACTGCTAAACTGCTGTAAATCTGTCTGAAACTGTTAATTTGTTGAAACTTCGGGCGACGGTTGCGTCGCAACCGTACGTCGGAATGGAGTGATTCCTTTTGCATCCTGTTAAGCATTGTTTATACTTCAGTTACATGCATTCACATGCCATATTTTATTGATGCATGATGATTGTATCTTGCTCCAAAGTAGCTACCCTGCTGTTAGTGTGCTGCTGTTTATATTTTTGTTGCAACTTCCGTCGACGAGTGTGTCGCGACCGTTTATCGGAATTGAGTGATTCCAATTGCATATTGTTAAGCATCATGTCTACTTTCATTACATGTATTGCATCTTCATGTTAGCATTCCTGGTCATATAGATATTGAGCTCCAAAGTTTCTATCCCGCTGTTTTTGACAGCCACCTCTGTTTTTCTCCAAGTCTGTAACGTTCCATGCCATGTTGCATGCTTAATATCTTTTGATCTATGATGCCTATTTGCATGATTATTTTTGCCATGCCTTCCCTGTCATATCTACTTTAGTGCCATATCATTTGTGAGCATGTTTGCATTGATTATCCTGTTTATGCATTGCTCTAAAGTATGCTTCCTGATGTTGGCAGATTGTGCCCGTAACTTGTTTTGCTTATATCTTTTTAACCGTAACTCCGTTTGGAGTGTGCCTTATATGTAACTTGATTAGTTTTTCATGTACTTTGTGTTTATGATATTGTTTGCTGTTGTTAACCAACCTAAAATATGGTTTAGTACAGAACAGTACCAAATCCTTTAATTGTCGTAGGGTACTTAGTGAAATGCCATGTTTAGGTTGTGCCTCACTTAAATTGACTAGCATAGATAGTTTACTTTGTGCTTAACCTCTTTCCATGCTTGTGTGACATGCCATGCTTCCATGCCTTGCCATGTTAATAAACGTTGGTTGATCACGTGTAGCTAAGAAACTTGAACCACCGTAAACGTGCGGTATTCGTCGTGTGTGACCGATACCCCATTTAAACTGTTAGTAACCGCTCTCGACGGTAGGTGCGATGTCTCGTGTTGCTTTCTTGTTGATGCTTGCTTGTGTTTGACTCGTAGTAATTGATGCTTGCTCTTTGATTGCTTTCCAGTGTTTACGTTCTTGTGTGCTTCCGCGGGTACCTTCGGAGACGATGCGAGCTTGCGACCAACTACACCTTCGGAACCCGACTTATCAACAGGCAAGGACTATACATTACTTATGATCCATTCTATTTCAACTAGCGGTTTGCATGCTAGTCTAGGTTAGGTTCGATGTTTGTTCCTACCACATGTTTACAACCTCTTTCAAACCGATACAACCATGTCCCTTCCCAGCAAACCTTGTACTGCTATGTTACTATTGCTCGTTGCTCAGCCCCTGCTTAGTATGCATGCTTAGGATGCTACGGTGTTACCCTGTTACTCCTTGGTTTGGGCTATCACATTATTATATTGTTGTTGATGATATGATTATTATAATGTTGACTATATTCGACGAAGGATGGAAGGTCTAGGCTATCCCGCCCCGACGTTTTGTTCCATTCGAGTCACCTAGGATCCGAGTTCCGGGTATTGGTTTTAAGACTGAGCGTGCCTAACCGCGTGTGGGATTTTATGGGGTCCCCTTTTCTTACCTACCTAGCTTCAAACATTTCTAGTGGTGGCCCAAGCTGATTTACCATTTGAAACCGCGTGTGTGCTGGTCAGCTGCCAGTAGTTTTTTAAAACCAACCCGGACCAGTGAGGACATAGTTCCCTTGCTGGCCCACCTTGTTCAGCTGAGGAACCGGTTTCCCATGTGTGATTAACCGGCTATCCAAACCTGCGACAGACGGTAGAGACTGATTCGAGAGCGCGACTGGCTTTTGAGTTGGGTGTCGACTCACTAGGGGCCACCCGAATTTGTTCGTTGTTAGTTAGAGGGACCTGTCATTTCGGATCTCTTGGGACTAAATCATAAAATGGTTGCCTGTGATGGGTAGCAACTGAGAGAGATGGGCGTGCGTGCGGAGCCTTGTAATGGGCAGTTGGTACACCCCTGCAGGGTTAAATCTTTTCGAGAAGCCGTGTCCACGGTTATGGACGACTTGAGACCTACTCCTTGTTCATAGACAACAACAACTGAGATAATCTTAATATAACCTCATCAACGTGTGTGTGCCTTGACTGCTTCTTCTTCGTCGGGATGGGAAGAGGAGGACAAGGATAGGATAGGTGTTATGATTGCGTAAGTAGTTGATAGCAAGACTTGTTGGAGGCGACTCCTCATCGAATACTTGGCTTCTTACCTTACTCTCTAGGTCGTTAGCCACTTCATAAATGCTAGTGCGGCCGCAACCTCACCACTTACCCCTTCCTTACCGTAAACTACTAGTTGTCCTAGAATGACGAGTGATGAAGTCCTTTCTGGGTCAGCTGACCACTACAGTTGGATGCTGAGTACTTCTGTACTCATGATACTACCCCCAAACTCTTTTCAGGGTTCTTGATCGACAACAGGTATGGTGATCGACGTTTCACGTGGAGACTCGACGACGACTAGTTAGGCGGATCTCGGCGGAGGGCCTGGACCCGTGTGGTTATGGGGATCGATGTTTTTCTCATTGTCACTAGGCATTTGATTGTAGTTTGTACTCAGACATGTACCTTCCGCTGTTGTATTGTATTTGAGGCAGTTGTACGCCGATTGTACGAGATGTTGTATCCTTGTATCTGTAATGTTGTGATATCATGTTGGAAATCTGGGGCATATGACTTCGTCATATGTCGCGGTGGGACCGATATGTGCTTCGTCCCCTGATCTGGATGGAAACATCTAGATCTGGAACAGTACCGCATATCGGGCCTTACAACTTGGTATCAGAGCCTTACCGACCGTAGGATCCCTTTTCTGGCCGAAGTCGAGTCTAGACAAAAACTATTTTGTAGTTACTAAGTTAGTTATCGGAGAGTAGGCTTCTTTTTCCTCCTTACCCATGCTCTGGTCAGGACAAGTGTCGTAAGTGTTTTAACTCTCTCCTTATCCCCTTTCAAACTTTAGGATCTCGAGTGAGTGGAGTTTCGGAATAGTTACAATACCTTGCTTGCAGCGTATTGTCTCGATTCCGATCTCAGGTTTGGGAATTCCTGTAGTACCTTTGGCTTCTCCGATTTTGGGTATCATCTGGGTCGTCCATTGCCATCCCTCCTTTTACCGGTGTTTTTACGACTTGCGTCGAAAATCACTATCCCTTTATCTGGTTTTCGCTCTCGTTCTTCCTCTTGACACTGACGGTTTCGTTTTTTTCGACGATGTCGCCTCTCTGCAGAAAATTATCTCGACAGAAGTTCGACGTCGACATGGAGCAGAGTCCCTTGTTGGTGGTGTTGAAGATTGTCGTCTCTCTTTTCTCTCCCCCTCTCCCCCGTATCGTCCTAGATCTCGGGACGAGATCCCTTGTTGGTGGTGTTGTATTGTAACAGCCCGAATTTCACAAAAAATAAAAAATTTGTTTTCGGTATGAATTGTTTGATTGTCTGATTTGTTTGCGGTGTTTGCATCCCCGATTTATCGATCGGTGATTATTTTTTCCCTCTTATCTCGTACCGGACGAAGACCAACCTTTTCCACCCTGACACTCGACCTTTGCGACACCGGGTTTCACCCGATCACCGCCGCGAAAACCGCACAAGACCAGCCGCAGCCAACGGAACGAAAACCCCGTTTAATAATTAAACGAGTTATTTTAATAGCGCGCCGGAAAATGTTCTCGGAACGGTTCCAGCACGAGGTGAACGCCACCGACTCGACGCGCTGATCACGCAGTTCGGAGTTTTACCCGAATTGGAGGTACTGCGGACCCCGGCGGTCAGAAACGTGAGCACCGCGCGCGCGAGAGAAAAACCGGGGATGTTTTTTCAAACTGCCAGCCACCTGGGCTATATAAAGACCACCACTCTCCCACCCCTTTCTAGGGTTTCCCTAGCACAAAATTTCAGCCACCCCCCTGAGTTTGCTCAGATCTGCCCAATTTATCACAAAATCCCGAAATTCTAGCCTCCCTGCGATCTGGACCGTCGGATCGCCCGATCCAACGGCCCAGGGAGCTCCCCAGCCTCCGCCTCCTCTCTCCTCTCTCCTTGTGCAGCCGCCTCCCGCCCGTGGAACCTCCATGACGCCGAGCGCCTCCGGCCAGCCGGCCGAGCCGCCGGCCAACTTCTCCTCCTCCCCGCCGCTTTCTCCTTCTCTCCATCTTCCCTCTCTCACCCGCCTCGTTTCCCCTGCAGGACGCCGACGGGCCAGCGCCGCCGCGTGCCATGGCTTCGTCCGCCTTGGAGCCAAGCTTTCCCCCGTCGCCAGGACCTTGTCACGGCCGCCTCGTCGTCGGATCCGGCGGGATACGCACCGCCACGCCGAGATCCGCCTCCTCTGCACCCTTCCCCGCCTCCTAGCCCGCCGCCGGTTGTCGGCGTAGCCCGCCGCGGTCGCCGCCATCATCGGGAGCGGGAGGCTCCCCGCCCGGCCGCCGCCATCATCGGGAGAGGGAGGCTCCCCGCACGGCCGCCTCCCTCCACCGCGGGACGGCCACGTGGGCCGGCCTGGCCCGCTCGCCCCCAGGCGGCCCACCAGTGCCCACCAAGCCGCGCGGCCCAGTCCAGCCGGCAGCCCATGCCGCCCCTCCTCTTGGGTCGAGCCCGTTTGGGGTGAGGCCCTTATTTTTTTTCTATTGTTAATCCTGCTGAAATTTTTTTAAGTCCTGGATAAAACTGTTGCTGATGCTGTTTTGCAACGTAATTTCCCGTTGACTCGTAGCTCTGAATGAAGTGATTTTTTTGTTTGGTTGTGCTTTGTTTGCTCTAGAGTTCATCTTTAGGAAGTTATTTATCTTGATGTCATCTTGAATATGTATTTGTGTGTTGAACAGGGCACCAGATCGTTAAACTGCTGTAAATTTGTCTGAAACTGTTAATTTGTTGAAATTTCAGGCGACGGTTGCGTCGCAACCGTACGTCGGAATGGAGTGATTCCTTTTGCATCCTGTTAAGCATTGTTTATACTTCAGTTCCTTGCATTCACATGCCATATTTTCTTGATGCATGATGATTGTATCTTGCTCCAAAGTAGCTACCCTGTTGTTATTGTGCTGTTGTTTATATTTTTGTTGCAACTTCGGTCGACGAGTGTGTCGCGACCGTTTATCGGAATTGAGTGATTCCAATTGCATATTGTTAAGCATCATGTCTACTTTCATTACATGTATTTCATCTTCATGTTAGCATTACTGGTCATATAGATATTGAGCTCCAAAGTTGCTATCTCGCTGTTTTCGACAGCCACCTCTTTTTTTCTCTAAGTCTGTAACGTTCCGATGCCATGTTGCATGCTTAATATCTTTTGATCTATGATGCCTATTTGCATGATTCTTTTTGCCATGCCTTCCCTGTCATGTCTACTTGAGTTCCATATAATTTGTGAGCATGTTTGAATTGATTATCCTGTTTATGCATTGCTCTAAAGTGTGCTTCCTGATGTAGGCAGATTGTGCCCGTAACTTGTTTTGCTTATATCTTTTTAACCGTAACTCCGTTTGGAGTGTGCCTTATATGTAACTTGATTAGTTTTTCGTGTAATTTGTGTTTACGATATTGTTTGCTGTTGTTAACCAACCTAGAATATGGTTTAGGACAGAACAGTACCAAATCCTTTAATTGTCATGGGGTACTTAGTGGAATGCCATGTTTAGGTTGTGCCTCACTTAAATTGACTAGCATAGATAGTTTCCTTTATGCTTCACCTCTTTCCATGCTTGTGTGACATGCCATGCTTCCGTGCCTTGACATGTTAATAACCGTTGGTTGATCACGTGTAGCTAAGCAACTTGAACCACCGTAAACGTGCGGTATTGATGGCTTCTCGCCCTTCGTTGGTTACCCCAAGTGGAAGGTTGAGATATAGTGCAACAGCAGGTTTCCCTCGGTGAAGATACCAAGGTTTGTCTCCAGCAGGACTCCAGAGATGATAAGTAGGTGTCAGCGGCGCAACTGACGCGGACCTGCACACAGACACAGATAACTTTGTTCCCAACGAAGTTCAGAGAGGTTGTCAATCTCTCCGGTCTTGTTGTTCACAAGGATAAAATGCAAGGGATAATGATAGCAAGTAAAAGCAGTAAAGTAAATATAGCGTGTAAAAAATAATGAGGATATTGACCGGGATACGTGATGTTCGCTAGTGATGTCTCTCTCCCAAAAGACGATAAAATTTCTATGCGAGGTAAACAAATTACAGAAAGGCAATTGACAGGATTATGAACGCACCGCAATGCTAACTATGCTACAAAAGAAAGGACGAGGTTCAAAAGCACAGGCAGTACGCCAAGATAAGTAGACCGGAATCCATCTGCATCTACTACTAATCATCCACCTTGAGATATCTATCCAGAACATCTCGCTGGTATTAAGTTGCGAGCCCCACCCAAAGTGTAAACCCAAAGCAACAGACAACTGCATTAAAAAGAACTCTGCGTAAAGTAAACAATCCTTGTGACCGTGGTCACAAGCACTGTTTTTCCCCCTTGTGGCAACAGGACATCCCCTAGACTCATGTTTCTGTCACTCAAGCGTGATATCGGGGGGCATGAACCCACAATCTAGCACAACGTTCCCTCTTGAAGTCACTACCTACTACTTGGCCAAAGTAATAAACAACAACGGAGAACATGCAAGAATTACTTAGGAACAAAAATATAAGAGATAAAAACCAAATATATTACTCTATCACAATCTGAACATAATCTCATAATCCATCAAATCCTATCAAACTCAACATAGCAATAGCAGAAATATTACAAAGGTGCCTCGATCATGTAGGGCAGCTCACGAGGTCTAAACAATGAAGATCAAAGAGGGGAGGAGAACATCACATAGCTATTGATCACGGATCCATGGTCCAAGGAAAACTACTCACGAGACATCCCGGGAGCATCCATGGTGGAGAGGAGACTCCCGGAGGTCAATCCTCCCTCCGGCAGGGTGCCGGGAAGAGGTCTTCTGGTGCTCCCGATCTTCGGAAGCGCGGCGGCGGCGGAACAGAGGCGAGTTCGCGGAATAGGGTTCCTCTTCTGGAGTTTTCCCGTGACGGAGAATAAATAGGCGAAGGGGGGCAGCCAGAGGTGGACCAGGGGCCCCAGGCGCCCCCTGGCTCCCCTCTGGCCCCTCCCGGTCTCTTCGCGAAGCTTCCTCCACGCTGATTTTTTATCTGAATGTTCCCAATTTTTCTGGCACTTTTTATATGGGGGAAAACTGAAATAGAAAAACAGCAGAAAACAGGAACTGGCACTGGGGTGCACTGAGTTAATAGGTTAGTCCAAATATGATGAAAAATGTATGAAAGTGTATCTATAACATAGCAATATCACACAAAACATGCATGGAGCAAGCAGAAATTATAGATACGTTTTGGACGTATCAACATCCCCAAGCTTAATTCCTGCTCGTCCTCGAGTAGGTAAATGATAACAGCATAATTTCTGTGGTGACATGCTATCAACCATAAAAGAACTTTGAAAAGTGAAGCAATCAAGGTTAGAGATTCAATTCAAGTCATAACATGCAAGAGTCTATATTAGCATTGAAACAAGTAACAAAAGAACATTAGGTGCAAGATCTCTCGCTGTCCGTGACTCGAATGTCTCCAAATGGTGTTTGTGTGCAAGAAGGGGGATAGGGAATACGAGAAAAAAATATTTTTGTGTTGAGAACTCAATCTACTAAAGTTTCACACTTGGTCTTCTTTGGAATCTTATCTTGACTCGTCCCCAGACCACTAGCCATGTACAAGTCAATTTGATCCACTCCTTTTCGATATTTTGAGCACTCATGCAATGGATGAGCGTAAGCACGAGAGTTGACACTTTGGATGGCAAAGAGAGAAATATGGTGGAGGAGGAAGACAAAAAAGGAAGAGAAAGGCTCAGATCAATGAGGACAATCATAGGCAAGAGATGCCAAATGATAGATATGACGTGAGGAGTAGGGATTGCGCAACGGATGCACATACGAGCTAGGAAGCTCTCCAATGGAACTATATGCAAAAAGATCATCTCTATGGAGTACAAGGATATAAAGGAAGTTCTAGTGTGGATCTCTCAAAAGGATAGTAGTGTTGCCCCTTTCTCTCTTTTTATTTCTTTTTCTCTTTTTTCTATTTTTTGTATTTTTTTGGTGGCCTCAATGGCTCTTTCTATTTAACTCTCATTTGTCCTCTTTGGGATCTTTTATTGTGTCCACTTTGGGATCTTTTCCTCACTTAAGGGCAACACTCTATTTTACAAGAAGGTAAAGGAAATCTTTCACACTTTACAAGGTACTCAAAATCATAAAGAAGATGTAACTAACATGATGTATGTCACTGCCAGTGTAGCAGGAACATGTATGACATGAAGATCAAGTCATGAAGAGGTGGTAGTTGCATGGCAATGTAACTCAGAAAGGCTATGGAAATGCCTTGATAGGTAGGTATGGTGGCTGTTTTGAGGAAAGATATGAGGAGGCTTATGATGACAGAGCGTATCATGCCAAGGGTTTGGATGTACCGGCGAAGGTGGACACCAACTCTCGGAGTGAGAAGAAGGCAATGCACGGCACAGGAGAGGCTAGCAAAATATGGGAAGGTGGAAGTGTCAACTTTCAATACTTACATTAGTCCGAAGAACTCATGCACTTATTATCGGTAACTCTCAATCTAATAAGGAGGTTCACAAAGAGACAAGTACCCCGAGGAGGAGTGTATGGGGGTTTGGTTATCCTTGCGCATCCTCGACTCATGGTACGTGAGTGTTCTCTGATATTCGACCCCTCAGAAGAGTAGTGATCCATCTAGTAGCTAGAGTTCTCAACTAGTTTTGTAGGTTTTGAAAATACACACGGATTTCCCAAAATACGACACCTATCACTAATAGGCTAGAGATCTTGACACCAAAAGTTCAAACATTACTCACATCAATACCTCAAAACTATTGCAAGCTACTAATAAAATTAAATAGCAACCTCAATTACCTACTTTCAAGACAAGACACAACTCAGTGCAACAACCAACTCTCTTAACAAGATAAGTATGAAAACTAAAAAGAGTTGCAGCAACAAACTAAACAAAAGCCAAGGCTCTTGCTAAAGACAAAGTAAGACTAAAACTAAACAAGGCAGTAGCTATGAAAAGATAAAGAACACACAACAGCAAAAAGATAGGCAGGAAAAATCCTATGATGTGTTCTAAATTTTGAAAGTGGAGCGTGTTTCTCTCCCACACAAAGTAAGAAAGGATCTAACTTGTTATGAACAGCAAGCAAAGCTAAAGAAAACTAAAAACAAAACCTAAGAACGAGACGCTCCAAGCATAGCACATAACGCATGAAGTGATAAAAATATAGTGAGACAAAGGACGAACTGATGATTATTGATGGAGAAGGGGATGCACGGGGGCATCCCCAAGCTTAGACGCTTGAGTATCCTTGAATATTTATTGGGGATGCATGGGGGCATCCCCAAGCTTGAGCGCTTGACACTCCTGGATCTTCTTTCATCATCTTCCATCGCACACTTGAAAACTCCCTTCATACATAACTCATCATAAGATGATTAGAGAGGTTAGTACCCTTAATAAATAATTTTTCTCCACTGGACATCCAGATAATCTTGAAGAGCTACTGTTTCTCAAGAGTGCCAAAAAGTTTTTGCAAAGAAAAAGCAAGTTTAAGGTTTGCAAAAGTAAGGAGAGACAAAACGTGGCAGAATCTTCGAAAAACAGAACAGCAGATAGTAAAGAATTATTTAGGGGCACTTCTGCAACTCAAATCAAAGAACTCAGAACATACGGAAGTTTCGTAATTGCATACAGCATACTGTGTAACAATTTCAGCTCAAAAAGATGAACTGGGATTTTTCTGGAATTTTTCTGGTCACGAGGACAGAATATGTTTTCTGGACAGCATGTCACAACTTTTACTTCCCTTGCCGTAAGAGGCTATAACTTGGCACAAAGCTGAAAAATAAAGATACAATGATGTTGATACAGAAGTAACAATCATCAAGACACAACAAAAGCAAAAAGAATCACCTAAATTCGTTGCGGGGCTGCCTCCCGAAAGTGCTTCTTTAAAGCCATTAGCTAGGCATAATGCAAAAAGAAGAATCAAGTTTTATCAAGAGAAAGAGAATAACTAGCCCGTGTAACGGACTCAAAAGGTAATTTGATTTTATTTCTAGGGAAGTGTTCCATCCCTTTTTGAATGGGAATTGGAATTTAATATTCCCCTCTTTCATGTCAATAACCGCACCAATGGTGCGAAGAAAAGGACGTCCCAAAATAATTGGACATAAAGGTTCACACTCTATATCCATAAAAATAAAATCGACGGGAACATAGTTGTCATTGACAATGATAAGAACATCGTCGATCTTCCCTAAAGGTTTCTTTACAGAAGAATCAACAAGATGAACACCAAAAGAACATGGCTCAAAAGGCTTCAATTCAAATATATCAAATATTATTTTGGGTATAACGGAGGTACTAGCTCCAACATCACATAAAGCATAGCAAGAGAAGTTATTTAATTTAATTTAGATCATAGGGTCCCAACCATCATCTAGCTTCCTAGGTATGGAGGCTTCTACTCTAAGCTTCTCCTCCCTAGCTTTGATGAGAGCATTTGTGATATGCTCAGTGAAGGCAAGATTAAGTGTGCTAGTGTGGGGGTCTCTAGACATTTTGTGTAGCAAGCTAATAACTTCTGAGAGGGTACAACTATCAAAATCAATATCACTACTATCAAAGGTGGTAGTAGTGTCATCTAGGCTCACTTGTTTTAAACCCTCTATGTTCATAAGAGTTTCTTTTTCTATGGTTGAGGTATTAGCATCACCATTAATAGGTCCAACGGGACTAGGAGTGCATTGGGTGCTAATAGTTTGAGTGTCCTCAACAATTTGGATAGTGGCAACTGTGTGGTGTGTAGGAAGGCTCTTAATTCTATCCTCTTCCTATTTTTCTCTAGCCCATCTTTCTTTAAGTTTAGCCATCATCCTAATATTTTCATTGATTTGTAACTGGATAGCATTAATAGGAGTAGCCTTATTCTCCTCAAGGGGAGAGGTTCTAATTTTAAGCATATCAATATCAAGGGCTAAGCTTTCTACCTTCAAAGAGAGATTATCTATTTTAACTAATTTCTCTTCTACATTTTTGCTGAAGGCTTTTTGGGTAGTGATAAAGTCTCTAAGTATGCTTTCTAGTTCAGAGGAGGGGTTCTTGTTGCTAGGGTAGGTGTTGTTGTTCCCATAGTTGGATGGAAACGGTCTAGGATTGCTAGCAAAATTACCCCTATAAGCATTGTTGTTGAAGTTGTTTCTAGCAATATAGTTCAATCTACTTGTTCTTGGGCAACCAAAGAATTTAAAGGGACATCATGAGGATCAATAGAGGGTTGCTTGGTAAGTAGAGACATAATTAAGTCAACTTTTTCATTGAGGGAGGTAATTTCCTCGGCAGAGTTTACCTTCCTACCTGTTGGAGCGCGTTCGGTGTGCCATTGGTAATAATTGGTCATCATTTCATCGAGAAGCTTCGTGGCAGCACCAAGTGTAGTTGACATAAAGGTTCCTCCCGCGGCCGAATCTAACAGGTTCCGCGAGGTAAAGTTCAAGCCTGCATAAAAAGTCTGGATAACCATCCAAGTAGTCAAACCATGTGTAGGGCATTTCTTAACAAGAGATTTCATTCATTCCCAAGTTTGGGCAACGTGTTCATTATTCAATTGCTTAAAATTCATAATATTACTCCTGAATTGGATAATCTTAGCAGGATGGTAGTACTTCCCTATAAAAGCATCTTTGCACTTATCCCAAGAATCTATGCTATTTCTAGGCAAAGATTGAAACCATATTTTAGCATCTCCCCTTAAAGAGAAAGGAAAGAGCTTGAGCTTAACAACATCACCTTCTACTTCTTTATACTTTTGCATATCACATAATTCATCAAAATTATTCAAATGTAAAGAAACATCATCTCCAGCACCAGAGAATTGATCTCTCATAACAAGGTTTAGCAAAGCAGGTTTAATTTCATAAGAGGTAGCTGAAGTGGCAGGTGTGGCAATGGGAGTGCAGATAAAGTCTTGGTTGTTGTGACTAGTGAAGTCACACAACTTGGTGTTTTCAGTGGAACCCATAGTAGCAGCAAGTGTGGCAGATTTTTTTGTAGTTTTTGATAAAAGACACAAAGATAAAAACTGAAAGATAATCTAACAAGACTAAACAACAAAGCTAAAGGGTAGTGTGAAACTCCCCTATCTTAGCACTTGGAGTCCCCGGCAACGGCGCCAAAAAACTTTGCTTGATGGCTTCTCGCCCCTTCGTTGGTTACCCCAAGTGGAAGGTTGAGATGTAGTGCAGCAGCAGTTTTCCCTCGGTGAAGATACCAAGGTTTGTCTCCAGCAGACCAGAGATGATAAGTAGGTGTCAGCGGCGCATCTGACGCGGACCTGCACACAGACACAGATAACTTTGTTCCCAACGAAGTTCAGAGAGGTTGTCAATCTCTCTGGTCTTGTTGTTCACAAAGGGTAAAACACAAAGGATAATGATAGCAACTAAAAGTAAAAAGCAGGAAAGTAAATATAGCATGGAAACAGTAATAAGGATATGGACCGGGATACGTGATGTTCGCTCGTGATGTCTCTCTCCCAAAAGACGATAAAACTGCTATGCGAGGTAAAAAAATTACAGAAGGGCAATTGACAAGATTATGAACGCACCGCAATGCTAACTATGCTACAAAAGAAAGGAAGAGGCTCAAAAGCACGGGCAGTACGCCAAAATAAGTAGACCGTAATCCAACTGCATCTACTACTAATCATCCACCTTGAGATATATATCCAGAACATCTCGCTGGTATTAATTTGCGAGCCCCACCCAAAGTGTAAACCCAAAGCAACAGACAACTGCATTAAAAAGCACTTTGCGTAAAGTAAACAATCCTTGCAACCGCGGTTACAAGCACCGTTGTTTTCCCCCTTGTGGCAACAACACATCCCCTAGACTCATGTTTCTGTCACTCAAGCGTGTCATCGGGGGGCATGAACCCACAATCGAGCATAACGTTCCCTCTTGGAGTCACTACCTACTACTTGGCCAAAGCAATAAACAGCAACAGAGAACATGCAAGAGAGGTTGTCAATCTCTCCGGTCTTGTTGTTCACAAGGATAAAATGCAAGGGATAATGATAGCAAGTAAAAGCAGTAAAGTAAATATAGCGTGCAAACAATAATGAGGATATGGACCGGGATACGTGATGTTCGCTAGTGATGTCTCTCTCCCAAAAGATGATAAAATTGCTATGCGAGGTAAATTTTTTACAGAAAGGCAATTGACAGGATTATGAACGCACCGCAATGCTAACTATGCTACAAAAGAAAGGACGAGGTTCAAAAGCACAGGCAGTACACCAAGATAAGTAGACCTAAATCCATCTGCATCTACTACTAATCATCCACCTTGAGATATCTATCCAGAACATCTCGCTGGTATTAAGTTGCGAGCCCCACCCAAAGTATAAACCCAAATCAACACACAACTGCATTAAAAAGAACTCTGCGTAAAGTAAACAATCCTTGTGACCGCGGTCACAAGCACCGTTGTTTTCCCCTTTGTGGCAACAACACATCCCCTAGACTCATGTTTCTGTCACTCAAGCGTGTCATCGGGGGGCATGAACCCACAATCTAGCACAACGTTCCCTCTTGAAGTCACTACCTACTACTTGGCCAAAGCAAAAAACAGCAACGGAGAACATGCAAGAATTACTTAGGAAAAAAATATAAGAGATAGAAACCAAATATATTACTCTATCACAATCTGAACATAATCTCATAATCCATCAGATCCAATCAAACTCAACATAGCAATAGAAGAAATATTACAAAGGTGCCTCGATCATGTAGGGCAGCTCACGAGGTCTAAAAAATGAAGATCAAAGAGGGGAGGAGAACATAACATAGCTACTGATCACGGACCCATGGTCCAAGGAAATCTACTCACGAGACATCCGGGGAGCATCCATGGTGGAGAGGAGACTCCCGGAGGTCAATCCTCCTTCCGGCAGGGTGCCGGGAAGAGGTCATCTGGTGCTCCCAATCTTCGGAAGCGCGGTGGCGGCGGAACAGAGGTGAGTTCGCGGAATAGGGTTCCTCTTCTGGAGTTTTTCCGTGCCGGAGAATAAATAGGCGAAGGGGGGCAGCCAGAGGTGCACCTGGGGCCCGAGGCACCCCCCTGGCGCGGCCAGGGTTGGGGCCGCGCCGGGTGGCCGCCTGGGCCCCCCGGCTCCCCTCTGGCCCCTCCCGGGCTCTTCGCGAAGCTTCCTCCACGCTGATTTTTTATCAGAATTTTCCCGAATTTTTCTGGCACTTTTTATATGGGGGAAAACTGAAATAGAAAAACAGCAGAAAACAGGATCTGGCACTAGGGTGCACTGAGTTAATCGGTTATTCCAAATATGATAAAAAATGTATGAAAGTGTATCTAGAACATAGCAATATCACACAAAACATGCATGGAACAAGCAAAAATTATAGATACGTTTTGGACGTATCAGGTATTCGTCGTGTGTGACCGATATCCCAATTAAACTGTTAGTAACCGCTCTCGACGGTAGGTGCGATGTCTCGTGTTGCCTTCTTGTTGATGCTTGCTCGTGTTTGACACGTAGTAATAGATGCTTGCTCGTTGATTGCTTTCCAGTGTTTACCGTCTTGTGTGCTTCCGCGGGTACCTTCGGAGACGATGCGAGCTTGCGATCAACTACACCTTCGGAACCCGACTTATCAACAGGCAAGGACTATACATTAATTATGATCCATTCTATTTCAACCAGCGGTTTGCATGCTACTCTAGGTTAGGTTCGATGTTTGATCCTACCACATGTTTACAACCTCTTTCAAACCGATACAGCCATGTCCCTTCCCAGCAAACCTTGTACTGCTATGTTATTATTGCTCGTTGCTCAGCCCCTGCTTAGTATGCATTCTTAGGATGCTACGATGTTACCCTGTTACTCCTTGGTTTGGGCTATCACATTATTATATTGTTGTTGATGATATGATTATTATAATGTTGACTATATTCGACGAAGGATGGAAGGTCTAGGCTATCCCGCCCCGACGCTTTGTTCCATTCGAGTCACCTAGGATCCGAGTTCCGGGTATTGGTTTTAAGATTGAGCGTGCCTAACCGCGTGTGGGATTTTATGGGGTCCCCATTTCTTACCTACCTAGCTTCAAACATTTCTAGTGGTGGCCCAAGCTGATTTACCATTTGAAACCGTGTGTGTGCTGGTCAGCTGCCAGTAGTTTTTTAAACCAACCCGGACCAGTGAGGATATAGTTCCCTTGCTGGCCCACCTTGTTTAGCTGAGGACCCGGTTTCCCATGTGTGATTAACCGGCTATCCAAACCTGCGATAGACGGTAGAGACTGATTCGAGAGCGCGACCGGCTTTTGAGTTGGGTGTCGACTCACCGGGGGCCACCCGGATTTGTTCGTTGTTAGTTAGAGGGACCTGTCGTTTCGGATCTCTTGGGACTAAATCATAAAATGGTTGCCTATGATGGGTAGCAACTGAGAGAGATGTGCGTGCGTGTGGAGCCTTGTAATGGGCAGTTGGTACACCCCTGCAGGGTTAAATCTTTTCGAGAAGCCGTGTCCATGGTTATGGACGACTTGAGACCTACTCCTTGTTCATAGACAACAACAACTGAGATAATCTTAATATAACTTGATCAACGTGTGTGTGCCTTGACTGCTTCTTCTTCGTCGGGATGGGAAGAGGAGGGCAAGGATAGGATAGGTGTTATGATTGCGTAAGTAGTTGATAGCAAGACTTGTTGGAGGCGATTCCTCATCGAATGCTTGGCTTCTTACCTTACTCTCTAGGTCATTAGCCACTTCATAAATGCTAGTGCGTCCGCAACCTCACCACTTACCCCTTCCTTACCATAAACTACTAGTTGTCCTAGAATGACGAGTGATGAAGTCCTTGCTGGGTCAGCTGACCACTACAGTTGGATGTTGAGTACTTCTGTACTCATGATACTACCCCCAAACTCTTTTCAGGGTTCTTGATCGACAACAGGTATGGTGATCGACGTTTCACGTGGGACTCGACGACGACTAGTTAGGCGGATCTCGGCGGAGGGCTTGGACCCGTGTGGTTATGGGGATCGATGTTTTTCTCTTTGCCACTAGGCATTTGATTGTAGTTTGTACTCAGACATGTACCTTCCGCTGTTTCATTGTATTTGAGGCAGTTGTATGCCGATTGTATGAGATGTTGTATCCTTGTATCTGTAATGTTGTGATATCATGTTGGAAATCTGGGGCATATGACTTCGTCATATGTCGCGGTGGCACCGATATGTGCTTCGTCCCCGGATCTGGATAGAAACATCTAGATCTGGAACAGTACCGCATATCGGGCCTTACACAATTCTTCTGCATCGTCCAGTGTTCTTTGCCTGAAAACACAACCAGCACAACTATCTAGATAGGATTTAGACCCATCGGTTAGACCAGCATAAAATATATCAAGTAATTCATTCTTAGGGATCTCATGTCCCGGTCTAGCTTTCAACAAACTGCAAAATCTCCCCCAAGCTTTAGGGAGATGCTCATCCTGCAACTGTTTAAAGTTATAAATTCTTTGCAAAGCAGCATGTTGCATATGAGCAGGAAAATACTTATCAACGAAAGATATAGCCATATCTTGAGGACTCTGAATGGAACCACATGGTAGTGCATCATACCATGCTCTAGCATCTCCTTTCAAGGAAAAAGGAAGAAGCTTGGTCACATAAAAGTTTCGGATCCTTTCATCAGTAGTAAACAAGCCACCCAACTCAGTGAGTCTGGTCAGGTGCCCGATAGCATCATCATTTTCTCTGCCATAAAAGGTATCAGCTTCAACTGTTGATATAAGTGAAAGGTCAACAGATAAATCATAATCAGGATCAGTGATGTATATAGGAGACGTAGCAAAAGTAGGATCAGTAGTAAACTTGTTCTTCAGGGAATGCTTTGCTAGAAACTTCTTTATAGTAGCAGGGCCGAAATCAACACATTCATTAAGCTCCCTGAAAAAATCATCATCAAGCGTAATATAATCATCCTCAAGGAGTTTCTCCTTAAGGCCATCAAAGTTATCATTTTTTCCAATAGGTGTTTGGGTAACAGGAATTTCAACACCCGAGAATCGGGCAGCAGAAGCAATCTGTTCTTCAATAAAAGAACCAAGTGAACCTGTAGTCTCAAAGGTAGTAGAAGAATCATCAAAAGTATCTGACATATTGCCAGACTCAGCAGAAGTAGCATGTAACTGAGGTGAATCAAACTGACTCATAACTGAAGGTGAATCAAGTTTAGCAGTAGTGCTAAGAGCAGTACCTCTTCTCGTACGGGATGGTAAGATCGGAACCTTGGGGTCTCCTTTCTTACCCATAGTGGATAGCGTGCAGCAGGTAGGATACTTCAAGTAGACCTTTAAATAAAGCTATGGTCCCCGGCAACGGTGCCAGAAAACAGTACTTGATAACCCTCAACTTTAGGGGATTGAGATAGTCTTCGTGGGCAAGATAACCCAATTTATTGATTCGACACTTGGGGACACAAAGAATACGTACAGGCTTTGACAATTGAGTTGTCAATTCAAACGCACCTGAAATAAACACTTGCTTGCACAAACGTATTAGTAGCAACTGTGATACGGTGGTAGTAGTGGTGGTGATAATAGTGGTGATGGTGGTGGTGAAACAGCAAAAGTAAAACAGCAAAAGTAAACAACTAGTAACCAGAAGGAAAGAAAACACTGTATGCTAGGGAGATGGATGGTTGGGCGCTACTTGGATGAGAACGAACATGTAATAGATTCTAACACGGGAAACGCTCACAGAAAATAAAGGATCATCTAGGCAAATATCAAACATCAGGCTTGTATCCCAGGGTAGTTGTATGTGCTTGCAATAAGAACTTTGCACAACATCTTTTGTCCTACCCTCCCGCTACAAACGGGGCCAAAAGGAACTTAGGGAGATTAAGGTACTCCTGTCAAAGAGCACCGGAACAAAGCATTAACACTTCATGGATACACGGAATCCTCAAATTATAGTCCATCCCCTTTGGTGTCCCAAGCTGTCACCATTGGGATCGCCGGTTCCGGACTATAATAGGTGCATACAACTCATAGATAGGATCAAGAACACCACAAACTCAAGAAACAAAAGGGGTGATCAGATCTGAAATCATGGCACTCGGGCCCAAAGTGACAAGCATTAAGAGCAACAAGTTGTAATAGAGATGATAAACACCAAGTAGATGATAGGCAACATGCCCCCAACAATCTGATTGAACTATTACATGATCTAACTCATCCAATCCCTACCATCCCCTTTGACTACAACAGGGAATTACTCACACATGAGAGAGGAAGTCATGGAGGGGTGATGGAGAGGCGATGATGGTGACGATGGCGATGATTTCCCCTCACCGGAGGCCAAAGCAGCCTCCAGATTAGCTCTCCCGGAGAAGAACAGAGGGTTGCGGCGGCTCCACGACGTAGATTGGAAAAGCGACTTCTCTTCTGGGGTTTCTGTGTCGGGAAAATAAATAGGGCCAAAGTAGGGCACCGAGGGACGTGGGACCAAGCCAGGAGGGCAGGTGGCGCGGCCAGGGGCTGGGCCGCGCCAGGCACCCTCCTGGCTGCCCTGTGGCCCCCCTTTGGACTTGCGGAAGCTTCTGGAAAGCTTATTATATATTTTTTTGGGATTTTTCCAGCGTACCTAAATATCCTGAAACCTGCACAAAAGAAAACAACACTGGTAGCTCTGCTGAAAACAACGTCAGTCCGGGTAAGTTTCGTTCAAATCATGCAAGAATGAAGCCAAAACAATAGCAAAAATGTTTGGAAAAGTAGATATGTTTGAGACGTATCACAACCCTCCAACACCGTTTTCCACGGAATAGTCACATGCAAGTCGGCACGCCCGATAGGCAAAATCTACCTGGAGACAGCTTTTGGAAATGCCAAGAATTCCCGCTCCGAGCTCATACCCTTTGAAGTGGTAAAACTCGAAAGCCCATATCACGCCATTTTTGGTAGACCAGCTTATGCCAAGTTCATGGCTCGGCCATGTTACGTCTACCTGAAACTAAAAATGCCGGGTCCTAATGGCCCAATTACCGTCAATGGAAGTCGGTCCAGGGCAGTGGAATGTGACGAACATCATGTCAAGTTTGCTGAGTCGACGCGTGCCCAGGAGGAATTCTCAGCATACCAAGAAAAGGTAGACCTGGCCGATCCCACAATCCTGAAGAAACCGACTCCCGACAACAACCCTAAATTTCAACCGGCTCAGGATACGAAGAAAGTCGACTTTGTCCCTGATGAATCCTCTCAGCAGTTCATCATCGGGACAGAGCTATCTGATAAATAGGAAAGCGCGCTCATCGAGTTCCTCCGTGAGAATCGGGGCGTCTTCGCCTGGAAACCCTCTGATATGCCAGGCGTCCCAAGGGAACTCGCCGAGCACCACGTAAATTTAGATCCAAAACTGAAGCCGGTCAAGCAATTCCTTCGTCGCTTCAATGACGAAATAAGAAACGCTATTGGGGAAGAGATAGCCCGACTCCTCGCCACCGGGTTCATCATGGAAGTATTTTATACAGAATGGCTCGCAAACCCGGTCCTTGTTTTGAAAAAGAACGGGACCTGGCGCATGTGCATTGACTATGCGGATTTAAACAAGGCCTGCCCGAAGGATCCCTTCGCACTGCCTCGTATTGACCAGATCATAGACTTGACTGCGGGATGTGAGCTCCTATGTTTCCTTGATGCCTATTCTGGCTATCACCAGATCAAGATGGCCCTTGAGGACCAAGAGAAAACGGCTTTCATCACCCCTTTCGGGATCTACTGTTACACTTCCATGCCCTTCGGCCTTAAGAATGCGGGAGCCACATATCAGTGAACAGTGCAGAGTTGCCTCAAAGAGAAGATTGGGCGCAACGTGCATGCTTATGTAGATGATATAGTGATCAACTCCCAGTTGGCCGACTCACTCATCAGTGACTTGACAGAATTCTTCAAAAATCTGCGCAAGTACCAGATGAAGTTAAACCAGGCCAAATGCACCTTTGGGGTACCTGCAGGTAAACTCCTTGGATACATAGTATCAGAGAGAGGTATCGAGGCAAACCCAGAGAAAATCAACGATGTCATGAATCTTTAGAAGCCGGCCTCAATAAAGGGAGTTCAACGACTCACAGGGTGTGTAGCCGCAATGAGCCAGTTCATAAGCCGACTTGGTGAAAAGGCGATCCCCCTGTATCGACTCCTGAGGAAATCAGAAACGTTTGTCTGAGATGACGAAACCGACCAGGCCCTGGAATCACTAAGGAAACAACTATCCCAGGCTCCAATACTGGCAGCACCCAAACCTAAAGAACCTATGTTACTTTACATCGTAGCCAACAATTGAGCGGTCAGCGCCGTGGTTGTTGTTGAACGTATGGAAGCCGACAAGGAGCACCTGATACGGTGAGGATAGTTCTCTCACTTCTCGTTGGTTACCCCAAGTGGAAGGTGAGATGTAGCGTAGCAGCAAATTTCCCTCGGTGAAGATACCAAGGTTTGTCTCTAGTAGGACTCGCAGAAATACAAGAAGGTGACAACGGCGCCAGAAATTGGCTTCTGGCTAGGGAGTTGACAGGACCTGCACACAGAAACAAATAACTTTGCTCCCAACGAGTACAGAGGAGTTGTCAATTCCTCCGGCCTTGCTGTTTACAAAAGATCAACGCAAGAGATAATAATAGTGGCAACTGAAAGTAAAGACTGAAAGTAAATTGAGGGTGTAAACAATAATGTGAAGATGGACCGGGGTCCTGTGATTTTCACTAGTGATGTCTCTCTCCCAAAAGACGATAAAAGTGCTAGCGAGGTAAACAAATCACAGCTGGGCAATTGACAGGATTATGAAGGCACCACAATGCTAACTATGCTGCAAAGAAAGGAAGGGCTCAAAAGAAATGGGCAGTACGCCAAGGTAAGTAGACCGAAATCCAACTGCATCTACTACGAATCATCCACCTTGAGATATCTATCCAGAACATCTCGCTGGTATTAAGTTGCGAATCCCACCCAAAGTGTAAACTCAAAGCAACAGACAGCTGCATTAAAAGAACTTTGCGTAAAGTAAACAATCCTTGCACCCGCGGGTACAAGCACCGTTGTTTTATCCCTGGTGGCAACAACACATCCCCTAGTCTCATGTTTCTGTAACTCAAGCTAGACATCAAGGGGCTGAACCCACAATCAAGCATAACGCTCCCTCTTGGAGTTGCAAGCAAGCTACTTGGCCAAAGTAAAATACTGCAACGGAGAACATGCAAGAATTTACTCAAGAACAAAATATAAAAGAGAAGAACCAAATATATTAATCATCACAATCTGAACATAGTCTCATAATCCATCAGATCCTAGCAAACTCAGCATAGCAACAACAGAAATTACACAAGTGCCTCGATCATGTGAGGCAGCTCACGAGGTCTCGAATGTAGAAGCACAAAGAGGGGAGAGGTACATCACATACCTACTGGTCACGGACCCATGGTCCAAGGGGGACTACTCACGGTACATACGGGAGGTGTCCATGGCTATGGATGGTCTCCCGGAGGGGGTTCGTCCTCCCGGCAGGGTGCCAGGGCAGCTTCTCCAGGCAGCCCCGATCTTGAAACGGCGGCGACGGCGGTACAGAGGCGAGTTCGCGAAAAAGAGATCTATATTAGGGGTTTCCACCCCGAGGGCTAAATATAGGCGGAGGGGGTGTCGAGGGGACCCACAGGGCAGCCAGGAGGCCCCCTGGCGCGGCCTAAGGGACCCTTCTGGAGTCCCTGTGGTGGCCCCCCTCCGCTGCCTTGGTGATTCCGGAAGCTTCCAGGTCGCTGATTTTTTATCTGATTTTTTCTGGATTTTTTGGAGCACTTTTAATGGCCGGAAAACCTGAAATACAAAAACAGAAGAAAACAGCAACTGGCAGATGGGTGCACTGGGTTAATAGATTAGTCCAAATATGCTCAAAAGTGTATGAAAGTTCAAGCAAAACATGGAAAAGTCACACAAAACGTGCATGGAGCAAACAAAAATTATAGATACGTTTGGGACGTATCAACATCCCCTAGCTTAATTCCTGCTCGTTCTCGAGTAGGTAAATGATAACAAGCTTAATTTCTGTGGTGATATGCCACACAACCATATAAGGACTTTTAAGTAAAGCAATTAAATCATGCAATTAAATTCAAGTCTTAACAAGCAAGAGTCTATATTAGCATTGACACAAGCGACAAAAGAACAAAAGGTGCAAGAGCTCTCGCTGTCCGTGACTCGAATGTCTCCAGATGGTGTTTGCGTGCAAGCAGGAGACTGGGAAAAAGAGAGAAAAAAGGTTGTTGAGAACAACTATCTACTAAAGTTTCACACTTAGTCTCCTTTGGATTCTTATCTTGACTCGTCCCCAGACCACTAGCCAGGTACACGTCAAACTGATCCACTTCCTTTCGATATTTTGAGAACTGATGCAATGGATGAGCGTGAGCAAGAAAGTTGACACCTAAAAGGCGAAACAGAAAGAAGGTGGAGGAGGAAGACAAAAAGGTGTGAAAGGCTCACATCAATGAGGACAATCATAGGCGAGAGAAGGCCATATGATAGATATGATGTGAGGAGTAGGAATTGCCATGCAACGGATGCACATGTGAGCTAAAAGCTCTCCAGGGAAACTAGTGGGAGTGCATCTAACTTGCTTGCTCAAGAAGACCTAGAGCTCGTTTGAGGAGGCTCATCATTGGAATATACAAGCCAAGTTCTATAATGTGAAGGTCCCCACATAGCTATATGCATGATGATGATCTCTATGGAGTACAAGGGATAGAGGATGAAGTACTAGTGTGGATCTCTCAAAAGGAATAGTAGTGTGCCCCCTTCTCTTTTTTTTCTTTTTCTCTTTTTTCTATTTTTTGTATTTTTTTGGTGGCCTCAATGGCTCTTTCTATTTAACTCTCATTTGTCCTCTTTGGGATCTTTTGATTTTGTCCTCTTTGGGATATTTTCCTCACTTTAGGGGCAACACTCTATATTTTACAAGAATATAGGAGATCTTTCACACTTTACAAAGGTACTCACATAAAGAAGATATAACTATCATGATGCAAATGTATGCCTCTGCCAGGATAGCAGGATATGCAATGATACTAGCGCGTCATGTAGCAATGATTAGGGCAAGGTCCAACTAGCATGCGGCTCATCGATCAAGCAAGTAGCATGTATGACATGAAGATCAAGTCATGAGAAGGTGGATGTTGCATGGCAATGTGTCTCGGAAAGGCTATGGAAATGCCTTGTAGGTAGGTATGGTGGCTGTTTTGAGGAAATATATAAGGAGGCTTATGATGACAGAGTGTATCGTGCCAAGGGTTTGGATGCACCGACGAAGTATGCGCCAACTCTCAAGGTGAGAAAGGGCAATGCACGGTACCGAAGAGGCTAGAAAAAGTATAGGTGGGTGGAAGTGTCAACTTTCGACTACTCACATTAGTCCGAAGAACTCATGCACTTATTATCGGTAACTCTCAATCTAATCAGGAGGTTCACAAAGAGACAAGTACCCCGAGGAAGAGGTATGGGGGTTTGGTTATCCTTGCGCATCCTCGACTCATGGTACGTGAGTGTACTCTAATATTCGAACCCTCCAAAGGTTAGTGATCCATCTAATAGCTAGAGTTCTCAACAGGGGTTTTTGGTTTTCGAAAAAGACATGGATTTCCCAAAATACAACATCTATCACTAATAGGCTCGAGCTCTTGACACCAAAAGTTCAAACATTACTCTAGTCAATACCTCAAAACTATTGCAAGTTACTACTACAAAGAGAATAGCAACTTCAACTACCTACTTCTAGTCAAGACACAAAACTCAGTGCAACAGGCAAACTCTCTAACAAGATAAAACATGCAACCTATAGAAAGTTCAACCTAAAACAAAAGAAAAGCTCTAGAAAGACTAAATCACTACAACTAAACAGAGCAGCAACTAAGAAAAGAAAAAGAACAACTCACAGCTAAAAGAATAAGCATGCAAATCCTATGAGGAGTTCTAGTTCAAGTGGAGCGTGTATATCTCCCACACAAAAGAGTAAGCTGGGGTATAACTTGTTACTACAGCAAAAAGATAAAAAACAAACCTAGAAAAGTAAAGAGAGAGACGCTCTAAGCATAGCACACAATGCATGAAGTGATACAAATATAGTGCAACGAGGGACGAACTGATAATTGTTGATGAAGAAGGGGATGCACGGGGGCATCTGATACGTCCAAAACGTATCTATAATTTCTGCTTGCTCCATGCATGTTTTGTGTGATATTTCTATGATCTAGATACACTTTTGATCATATTTGGACTAACCTATTAACTCAGTGCACCCCAGTGCCAGTTCTTGTTTTCTGCTGTTTTTCTATTTCAGTTTTCCCCCATATAACAAGTGCCAGAAAAATTCCGGGAAAAATACAGGAAAAATCAGCGTACAGGAAGCTTCGCGAAGAGCCCGAGTGGGGCCAGAGGGGATCTAGGGGGGGCCCAGGCGGCCACCCGGCGCGGCCCCACCCCTGGCCGCGCCAAGGGGACGCCTGGGGCCCCAGGTCCACCTCTGGCTGCCCCCCTTCGCCTATTTATTCTCCGTCACGTGGAAACTCCGAAGACAGAACCCTATTTCACAATCTCGCCTCTGTTCCGCCGCCGCCGCGCTTCCGAGATCGGGAGCACCAGAAGACCTCTTCCCGGCACCCTGCCGGAGGGAGGGACGACCTCCGGGAGTCTCCTCTCCACCATGGATGCTCCCCGGATGTCTCGTGAGTAGTTTTCCTTGGACCTTGGGTCCGTGATCAGTAGCTATGTGATGTTCTCCTCCCCTCTTTGTTCTTCATGGTTTAGACCTCGTGAGCTTCCCTACATGATCGAGGCACTTTTGTAATCTTTCTGCTATTGCAATGCTGAGTTTGATGGGATCTGATGGATTATGAGATTATGTTCAGATTGTGATAGAGTAATATATTTTGTTTTTATCTCTTATATTTTTTTTCCTAAGTAATTCTTGCATGTTCTCCGTTGTTGTTTATTGCTTTGGCCAAGTAGTAGGTAGTGAATCCAAGAGGGAACGTTATGCTCGATTGTGGGTTCATGCCCCCCGATGACACGCTTGAGTGACAGAAACATGAGTCTAGGGGATGTGTTGTTGCCACAAGGGGGAAAACAACGGTGCTTGTAACCGCGGTTGCAAGGATTGTTTACTTTACGCAAAGTGCTTTTTAATGCAGTTGTCTGTTGCTTTGGGTTTACACTTTGGGTGGGGCTCGCAACTTAATACCAGCGAGATGTTCTGGATAGATATCTCAAGGTGGATGATTAGTAGTAGATACAGTTGGATTACGATCTACTTATTTTGGCGTACTGCCCGTGCTTTTGAGCCTCTTCCTTTCTTTTGTAGCATAGTTAGCATTGCGGTGCGTTCATAATCCTTTCAATTGCCCTTCTGTAATTTGTTTACTTTGCATAGAAGTTTTATCGTCTTTTGGGAGAGAGACATCACTAGCGAACATCACGTATCCCGGTCCATATCCTTATTATTGTTTCCACGCTATATTTACTTTCCTTCTTTTTACTTTTAGTTGCTATCATTATCCTTTGTGTTTTACCCTTTGTGAACAACAAGACCGGAGAGATTGACAACCTCTCTGAACTTCGTTGGGAACAAATTTATCTGTGTCTGTGTGCAGGTCCACGTCAGTTGCGCCGCTGACACCTACTTATCATCTCTGGAGTCCTACTGGAGACAAACCTTGGTATCTTCACTGAGGGAAACTTGCTGCTGCGCTACATCTTAACCTTCCACTTGGGGTAATCAACGAAGGGCGAGAAGCCATCAAGCGAATTTCTGGCGCCGTTGCCGGGGACTCCGAGTGCTAAGATAGGGGAGTTGCACACTACCCTTTACCTTCGTTTTTTAGTCTTGTTAGTTTACCTTTCAGTTTTTATCTTTGTGTCTTTTATCAAAAATTACAAAAAATAATTATTTATCTTGCTGTTAGTAGTCCTCCTTGTTTAGATGAACATGTTAGGGCTAGGTGCTTTGCGGGAATCAGAAGTTCTCGATTTCCGTCAAAGGGATGGAGAAAATATGAAGAAGGCATGGGACAGAATCTCTGAAGCACATAAAAGAATTATGCTTTGGATACCTATAAAAATTGTGCTTAGAAATTTTTACCATGGTCTTTTTAAGTGGTGTAAACACTCTCTTGATATTATAGCTGAAGGAGATTTTCTAGAGTGTGATGAAGATAGGGCTCTTGATATTTTGCATAGTCTATCTAGTTATTTTTTTTATGATAGTAGTATTGATACTGTCATAGATAGACTTGCCACTGTTGAAAAAAGATTGGATGCTCTAGACTTGAGTAAAGTAGAGGAACTTAAGTCCAACAACCCTTTTTAGGATTAGTATCTCTAACCAAAGCTTCCTTGACCTTTGTGATATTGGATCCACAGTTTCCACTATGCCAAAAATAGTTTATGATTCTTTGAAGCTAGATATGGATAAATTATCATCTTATCATGAACATTCTAATGGAGTTATTTCAGAGATTAAAGGAAAGGTAAAAGAAGTCCAAGTTGCATTCCTTCATAGGACTGCACCAATGGATTTCTTCTTCATGGAGCCAAACCAAAGTAATATTGTGCTCGGAAGAGACTTCCTCCGTGCTATGAAAGGCTTCATTGATATTGGTAATAGGCACATACGCTTACGCGGTATGGCGAAAGGTAAGTATCTCTTTCCTAGTAAGAAGAAGAATGAGCTTATTGAAAATCAATTTGAAGGTTTTTATGATTCCGATCTTGGATGCCCTTGATTCTTCTTTTGCATCACGCCTAGCTTAAAGGCATAAAAGAAAGCACTTTCGGGAGGCAGCCCGCAACGAATTTAGGTTTTTCTTCTTGATTTTGTTGTTTATTGATGATTGTTACTACTGTAGCAACATCATTGTATCTTTATTTTTCAGCTTTGTGCCAAGTTATAGCCTCTTACGGCAAGGGAAGTAAAAGTTGTGACATGCTGTCCAGAAAACAGATTCTGTCCTCGTGACCAGAAAAATTCCATAAAAATCCCAGTTCATCTTTTTGAGCTGAACTTTTTACACAGCATGCTCTATACAATTACGAAACTTCCGTATGTTCTGAGTTTTTTGATTTGAGTTGCAGAAGTGCCCCTAAAAAATTCTTTACTACCTGCTGTTCTGTTTTTCGCAGATTCTGCCACGTTTTGTCTCTCCTAACTTTTGCAAACCTTCAGCTTGCTTTTTCTTTGCAAAAACTTTTTGGCACTCTTGAGAAACAGTAGCTATTCAAGAATATCTTTATATTCAGTGGGGAAAAATTATTTTATTAATGGTACTAACCTCTCTAATCAGCTTATGATGAGTTATTATGAAGGGAGTTTTCAAGTGTGCGATGGAAGATGATGAAAGAAGATCCAGGAGTGTCAAGCGCTCAAGCTTGGGGATGCCCCCATGCATCCCCAAAAAATATTCAAGGAGACTCAAGCGTCTAAGCTTGTGGATGCCCCCGTGCATCCCCTTCTCCATCAACAATCATCAGTTCGTCCTTCGTCTCACTATATTTTTATCACTTCATGCGTTATGTGCTATGCTTGGAGCGTCTCGCTCTTAGGTTTTATTTTTAGTTTTCTTTAGATTTGCTTGCTGTTCATAACAAGTTAGATCCCGTCATACTTTGTGTGGGAGATAAACACGCTCCACTTTCAAATTTAGAACACATCATAGGATTTTTCCTGCTTATCTTTTTGCTGTTGTGTGTTCTTTATCTTTTCATAGCTACTGTCATGTTTAGTTTTAGTCTTAGTTTGTCTTTAGCTAGAGCCTTGGATTTTTTTTAGTTTGGTGCTGGAACTCTTTTTAGTTTTCATGTTTATCTTGTTAAAGAGAGTTGGTTGTGGCACTGAGTTGTGTCTTGTCTTGAAAGTAGGTAATTGAGGTTGCTATTTTCTTCTAGTAGTAACTTGCAATAGTTTTGAGGTATTGATGTGAGTAATGTTTGAACTTTTGGTGTCAAGAGCTGTAGCCTATTAGTGATAGGTATCGTATTTTGGGCAATCCATGTGTATTTTCAAAACCTAAAAAACTAGTTGAGAACTCTAGCTACTAGATGGATCACTAATCTTTGGAGGGATCGAATATTAGAGAACACTCACGTACCATGAGTCGAGGATGTGCAAGGATAACCAAACCCCCATACACTCCTCATCGGGGTACTTGTCTCTTTGTGAACCTCCTTACTAGATTGAGAGTTACCGATAATAAGTGCATGAGTTCTTCGGACTAATGTAAGTATTGAAAGTTGACAGTTCCACCTTCCCATATTTTGCTAGCCTCTCCCGTGCCTTGCATTGCCTTCTTCTCACTCCGAGAGTTGGTGTCCACCTTCGCCGGTACATCCAAACCCTTGGCATGATACGCTCTGTCATCATAAACCTCCTTATATCTTTCCTCAAAACAGCCACCATACCTACCTATCAAGGCATTTCCATAGCCTTTCCGAGATATATTGCCATGCAACATCCACCTCTTCATGACTTGATCTTCATGTCATACATGTTCCTACTACATTGGCAGCGACATACATTGCATACATCATGATAGTTACATCTTCTTTATGATTTTGAGTACCATGTAAAGTGTGAAATATCTCCTTTACCTTCTTGTAAAATAGAGTGTTTCCCTTAAGTGAGGAAAAGATCCCAAAGTGGACACAATAAAAGATCCCAAAGAGGACAAATGAGAGTTAAATAGAAAGAGCCATTGAGGCCACAAAAAAATACAAAAAAATAGAAAAAAGAGAAAAAAGAAATAAAAAGAGAGAAAGGGGCAACACTACTATCCTTTTGAGAGATCCACACTAGTACTCCCTTTATATCCTTGTACTCCATAGAGATGATCATTATGCATATAGCTATGTGGGGACCTTCACACTATAGAACTTGGCTTGCATATTCCAAGGATGAGCCTCCTCAAATGAGCTCTAGGTCTTCATGAGCGATCAAGTTAGATGCACCCCCCACTAGTTACTTTGTAGAGCTTCTTAGCTCGTATGTGCATCCGTTGCATGGCAATCCCTACTCCTCACATCATATCTATCATTTGGCATCTCTTGCCTATGATTGTCCTCATTGATGTGAGCCTTTCTCATCCTTTTTGTCTTCCTCCTCCACACTTCTCTCTTGGGCATCCTAAGTGTCAACTCTCGTGCTTACGCTCATCCATTGCATGAGTGCTCAAAATTTCGAAAAGGAGTGGATGAAATTGACTTGTACCTAGCTAGTGGTCTGGGGATGAGTCAAGATAAGATTCCAAAGAGGACCAAGTGTGAAACTTTAGTAGATTGAGTTCTCAACACAAAAATATTTTTTTCTCGTATTCCCTATCCCCCTTTTTGCACGCAAACACCATTTGGAGACATCCGAGTCACGGACAGCGAGAGCTCTTGCACCTAATGTTCTTTTGTTACTTGTTGTGATGCTAATATAGACTCTTGCATGTTATGACTTAAATTGAATCTCTAACCTTGATTGCTTTACTTTTCAAATTTATTTTTTGGTTGCTAGCATGTCAGCACAGAAATTATGCTGTTATCATTTACCTACTCGAGGACGAGCAGGAATTAAGCTTGGGGATGTTGATACGTCCAAAATGTATCTATAATTTTTGCTTGCTCCATGCATGTTTTGTGTGATATTGCTATGATCTAGATACACTTTCATACACTTTTGACCATATTTGGACTAACCTATTAACTCAGTGCACCCCAGTGCCAGTTCCTTTTTTCTGATATTTTTCTATTTCAGTTTTCCCCCATATAAAAAGTGCCAGAAAAAATCCGGGAAAAATACAGGAAAAATCAGTGTACAGGAAGCTTCGCGAAGAGCTCGAGTGGGGCCAGAGGGCCCCAGGCGGCCACAGCGCGGCCCCACCCCTGGCCACGCCAGGGGGGCGCCTGCGTCCCCTGGTCCACCTCTGGCTGCCCCCCTTCGCCTATTTATTCTCCGTCACGGGGAAACTCCGAAGACAGAACCCTATTTCGCAATCTCGCCACTGTTCCGCCGCCGCCGCGCTTCCGAAGACCTCTTCCCGGCACCCTGCCGGAAGGAGGGCCGACCTCCGGGAGTCTCCTCTCCACCATGGATGCTCCCCGGATGTCTCGTGAGTAGTTTTCCTTGGACCATGGGTCCGTGATCAGTAGCTATGTGATATTCTCCTCCCCTCTTTGTTCTTCGTGTTATAGACCTCGTGAGCTGCCCTACATGATCGAGGCACTTTTGTAATCTTTCTGCTATTGCTATGCTGAGTTTGATGGGATCTGATGGATTATGAGATTATGTTCAGATTGTGATAGAGTAATATATTTTGTTTTTATCTCTTATATTTTTTTTTCTAAGTAATTCTTGCATGTTCTCTGTTGCTGTTTATTGCTTTGGCCAAGTAGTAGGTAGTGACTCCAAGAGGGAACGTTATGCTCGATTGTGGGTTCATGCCCCCCGATGACACGCTTGAGTGACAGAAACATGAGTCTAGGGGATGTGTTGTTGCCACAAGGGGGAAAACAACGGTGCTTGTAACCGCGGTTGCAAGGATTGTTTACTTTACGCAAAGTGCTTTTTAATGCAGTTGTCTGTTGCTTTGGGTTTACACTTTGGGTGGGGCTCGCAACTTAATACCAGCGAGATGTTCTGGATGGATATCTCAAGGTGGATGATTAGTAGTAGATGCAGTTGGATTACGGTCTACTTATTTTGGCGTACTGCCCGTGCTTTTGAGCCTCTTCCTTTCTATTGTAGCATAGTTAGCATTGCGGTGCGTTCATAATCTTGTCAATTGTCCTTCTGTAATTTTTTTACCTTGCATAGCAGTTTTATCGTCTTTTTGGAGAGAGACATCACGAGCGAACATCACGTATCCCGGTCCATATCCTTATTACTGTTTCCACGCTATATTTACTTTCCTGCTTTTTACTTTTAGTTGCTATCATTATCCTTTGTGTTTTACCCTTTGTGAACAACAAGACCAGAGAGATTGAAAACCTCTCTGAACTTCGTTGGGAACAAAGTTATCTGTGTCTGTGTGCAGGTCCACGTCAGTTGCGCCGCTGGCACCTACTTATCATCTCTGGAGTCCTACTGGAGACAAACCTTGGTATCTTCACTGAGGGAAACTTGCTGCTGCGCTACATCTTAACCTTCCACTTGGGGTAACCAACGAAGGGCGAGAAGCCATCAGCATCCCCAATCTTAGACACTTGAGTCTCCTTTAATATTTATTGGAGGTGCACATGGGCATCCCCAAGCTTGAGCGTTTGACACGCCAAGATCTTATATCATCATCTTCTATCGCGCACTTCAAAACTCCCTTCATACATAACTCATTGTAGACTGATTAGAGAGGTTAGTGCCCTACTAAAATAATTTTTTCTCTACTGGAAATAAAGATAATCTTTAAGATCTACTGTTTTTCAAGAGTTCCAAAAGGTTTTTGAATAGAAAAATCAAGCTTAAGGTTTGCAAAACGAAGAAAAGGCAAAACAGGGCAGAACCTGTGAAAAACAGACCAGCAGGTAGAAACGAATTTATTAGGGATACTTCTGCAACTCAAATAAAAAAACTCAGAACATACAAAAGTTTCGTAATTGTATATAGCACGCTGTGTAAAAATTTCAGCTCAAAAAGATGAACTGGGATTTTTCTTTGTTTTTTCTAGTCACGAGGACAGAATCTGTTTTCTGGACAGCGTGTCACAACTTTCACTTCCCTTGTCGTATGAGGATATACTTGGCACAAAGCTTGAAAAGTAAAGATACAATGATGTTGCTACAGTAGTAACAATCATCAAGACCACTAAGAACAGAAGAAAAGCAAAAAGAAAAATCTAAATTCGTTGCGGGCTGCCTCCCGAAAGCACTTCTTTAGAGCCATTAGCTAGGCTTAAAGCAGAAGATCAAGTTGTATCCATTGAACCATCATCACGATCATCAAAAAGCTCTTCAATAGTACAACTAGTCTTAATAGGTTTCTCAAATCAAGGACGAATGAAAAATGCTTCTTGGAATAAAATTAAAAGGAGGGAAATCAATTGGAGTTTCATTAAAGTTAAAGATATGTGTCTCCTCCAAAGTTTTCACCATTTCAACTCTCTTGGCAATGGGTATGTTTGCTTTAGCTCGACGAACCTTGGGGACGTAAACGAACTTAGGTTCCTTCTTTCCCGGAGTTTCATCCTTTTTGGTTTTGATTGAGGAAAAGGTAGTTCCTAGAGTTTCAATAACTTCCTCAATCTTTTCTATCCTAGAAGACTTCTCATCAAGGGATTTAATAGTCTCCAAAGTTTTGACAATTTTCTGCATGGAGTTATCTAGCCTATTCAAATTCCCTTGAATCTTTCGATCCAACTCATTCACCCTATCGATACTTGGCATCTTTAGCTCTATTTTTTCAAGTATTCTCATAATGTGAGCTAAAGTAATGTCCTCCTTAATACTAACAACTGGGAGACTTCCAACAAGATTTTCAATAACATTCAGGGCTTCCCAAACTGGAGCCTCTATGAAGTTCCCATTGATAGCAGTGTCTAAAAAAAACCTATTCCAAGAAGTGATCCCAACATAAAAATTTCTAAGCAAGATAGTAGTGGATTGCTTCTTGGTGGCTCTTTTTGAGAATCATTAATTCTATACCAAGCATCTTTCAAACTTTCACCACCTCTTTGAGTAAAGGTAAGTACTTCTGCCTCACCAAAGGCAAAAGGACCAGCCATGGTGGTAATTACTGACAAGGTAACAAGTATTTTTTGTATTTTTTATAAGGGACACAAAAGTAAAAACTGAAAGGTAAACTAACAAGACTAAAAAGCAAAGATAAAAGATAGTGTGCAACTCCCCCTATCTTGTAGACTGGAGTCCTCGGCAACGGCGCCAGAAATTAGCTTGATACGGTGAGGATAGTTCTCTCACTTCTTGTTGGTTACCCCACGTGGAAGGTGAGATGTAGCGTAGAAGCAAATTTCCCTCGGTGAAGATACCAAGGTTTGTCTCCAGTAGGACTTGCAGAAATACAAGAAGGTGACAACGGGGCCAGAAATTGGCTTCTGGCTAGGGAGTTGACAGGACCTACACACAGAAACAAATAACTTTGCTCCCAACGAGTACAGAGGAGTTGTCAATTCCTCCGGCCTTGCTGTTTACAAAAGATCAACGCAAGAGATAATAATAGTGGCAACTGAAAGTAAAGACTGAAAGTAAATTGAGGGTGTAAACAATAATGTGAAGATGGACCGGGGTCCCGTGATTTTCACTAGTGATGTCTCTCTCCCAAAAGACGATAAAAGTGCTAGCGAGGTAAACAAATCACAGCTGGGCAATTGACAGGATTATGAAGGCACCACAATGCTAACTATGCTGCAAAGAAAGGAAGGGCTCAAAAGCAATGGGCAGTACGCCAAGGTAAGTAGACCGAAATCCAACTGCATCTACTACGAATCATCCACCTTGAGATATCTATCCAGAACATCTCGCTGGTATTAAGTTGCGAATCCCACCCAAAGTGTAAACTCAAAGCAACAGACAGCTGCATTAAAAGAACTTTGCGTAAAGTAAACAATCCTTGCACCCGCGGGTACAAGCACCGTTGTTTTATCCCTGGTGGCAACAACACATCCCCTAGTCTCATGTTTCTGTAACTCAAGCTAGACATCAAGGGGCTGAACCCACAATCAAGCATAACGCTCCCTCTTGGAGTTGCAAGCAAGCTACTTGGCCAAAGTAAAATACTGCAACGGAGAACATGCAAGAATTTACTCAAGAACAAAATATAAAAGAGAAGAACCAAATATATTACTCATCACAATCTGAACATAGTCTCATAATCCATCAGATCCTAGCAAACTCAGCATAGCAACAACAGAAATTACACAAGTGCCTCGATCATGTGAGGCAGCTCACGAGGTCTCGAATGTAGAAGCACAAAGAGGGGAGAGGTACATCACATACCTACTGGTCACGGACCCATGGTCCAAGGGGGACTACTCACGGTACATACGGGAGGTGTCCATGGCTATGGATGGTCTCCCGGAGGGGGTTCGTCCTCCCGGCAGGGTGCCAGGGCAGCTTCTCCAGGCAGCCCCGATCTTGAAACGGCGGCGACGGCGGTACAGAGGCAAGTTCGCGGAAAAGAGATCTATATTAGGGGTTTCCACCCCGAGGGCTAAATATAGGCGGAGGGGGTGTCGAGGGGACCCACAGGGCAGCCAGGAGGCCCCCTGGCGCGGCCTAAGGGACCCTTCTGGAGTCCCTGTGGTGGCCCCCCTCCGCTGCCTTGGTGATTCCGGAAGCTTCCGGGTCGCTGATGTTTTATCTGATTATTTCTGGATTTTTCGGAGCACTTTTAATGGCCGGAAAACCTGAAATACAAAAACAGCTCCATCTCAACACCACTTGCAGGAGCACCCCATAACTGTGGCCAGTTCAGCACCACTTGCAGATATAATCCAAAACCGGGAAGCAACGGGACGGATTGCAAAATAGGCTATAGAGTTGGGGGCTTACCACATCAAATACAAACCACGAATGGCCATCAAGTCCCAGGCGCTAGCCGACTTCATCAATGATTGGACAGAAATCCAAACGCCATCGGAGAAGCCGGTCACCATGTATTGGACAATGCACTTCGATGGAAGCCGGCAGCTCCAAGGGTCAGGAGCCGGCGTGGTTCTTACCTCACCTGAAGGGGAGAAATTCTGCTATGTTCTTCAGCTGCAGTTCACCTACACCAATAACGCAGCAGAATATGAAGCCTTGCTCCATGGACTTTGGTTGGCTCGAGAGATGAACATAAATTGGATCCAGTGCTATGGCGACTCTGATCTCGTTTCTCAACAAGTGTCTGGAACGTGGGATTCCAAAAATCCCATAATGGCAGCTTATCGACGAGAGGTGCAAAGAGAAGCCGGATTTTTTGTTGGATACCAAGTGGATCACGTGGACCGCAGGGAAAACGAAGAAGCAGATGCTCTCTCTCGACTCGGCTCTCAACAAAAGCCGGTCCCTCCAAACGTATTCCTGGATGTCCTAACAAAGCCATCTGTGCAACCACCAACAGAGCAAGACATAGCAGAGCCAGATCCAGAGCCGACTTTGGTTGCTGCAATTCATGCTACGCCCTCTTGGGTTGTACCTTACTTGGATTACAAGACCCGAGGAATACTTCCTCAAGATGAGATGTTGGCCAGACAGATAGTCAGAAGAAGCCAATCCTTTGTACTCATCAATGGTGAGTTACATCGACGAAGTGCCGCAAATGTTTTTCAGAGATGTGTCTCACCAGAAGAAGGTAGAGCCATACTCAACGAAATACACTCCGGATATTGCGGACACCATGCCGGCTCTCGTTCGCTTGTAGCTAAAGCCTTTCGACACGGTTTCTACTAGCTTACAGCTCATGCGGATGCAGAGGACATAGTCAAGAAATGTGATGGATGCCAGCACTATGCAAAACAAGCTCACGTGCCGGCTCAAGAACTCAGGATGATACCTATCACTTGGCCCTTTGCGGTATGGGGACTTGACATAGTGGGGCCTTTCAAAAGGTTAGACAACAAAAATACCCACATACTAGTGGCAATAGACAAATTTACCAAATGGGTGGAAGCAGAGCCAGTCAGCAAATGTGATGCTGCAACAACACTGAAATTTCTGAAAAAGATCATATACAAATTCGGCTACCCCCACAGCATCATTACTGATAACGGTTCTAACCTATCAGAGGGGGTTATGCAGCGATTCTGCCAAAACGAGCACATCCGGCTCGACCTTGCATCAGTGGCGCATCCACAGTCCAACGGACAAGCCGAGAGAGCCAACCAAGAGTTGCTCCGAGGCATCAAACCCCGACTCGTTGTTCCTTTGAAAAGGGAGTTGGGTTGCTAGGAAGAGGAGCTACCTTCAGTATTATGGAGCATCCGGACGACTCCCAACAGTTCGACAGGCTATACACCCTTCTTCCTAGTTTATGGAGCAGAATCCGTCCTTCCAAGTGACATACGTCACGACTCGCCTCGAGTCACTGCTTATGTGGAAGCCGAAAATGAGAAAGCAAGACAAGACGCCTTAGATCTTCTTGATGAAAAACGAGATTTGGCTGCAGCTCAGTCGGCTATCTACCAACAAGATCTTCGACGCTACCATAGCTGTCGCATTAAAAGTCGTACTTTCCAGGAAGGTGATTTGGTGCTCCGACTCATACAGAAAAGAGATGGAATGCACAAGTTATCCTCTGCATGGGAGGGACCGTTTGTGATCAACAAGAACCCGTACAACAGATCCTACTACCTAGTGTATATACGAGAGAAAGCGGACACGCGCATAAGCATGGAGGAGACTCCCAGGCCGTGGAACATCGCACAACTCCGTCCATATTACACTTGAGTAGAAACAGGAACATTAGTGTACAATTCACCAACTCGACATATGTTGCACTGGCTTTCGCCATAATATATATATATATGCCGACATTGGTCGTGCCGGCTTTCGCCATCCAGATATACATAAGTCGACTTTTGCCGCGCTGGCTCTCGCCACATACAACTAAGTCGACTTCAGTCGCAACGGCTACTGCCATACCAAACTCTACTTTACTTTTTGTTTCATGGCATTTAAATTTTTCATCATACATTCGCATACATTGCATTATTATATCTCAGAGACCTGGGGGCTTGATCTACCCCTCTATTGGTGATGAGCATGTATACTTCTTATTCAGGGGAATCGGGGAGTTCAATGACAAATCATTGGCTCTTTATCCGAAAACTCGGCATATATATGTAAAAATAATTATGTATAAGCTTATTCAGGGGCAGTAGGGGGGCTCGATGTCACTTATCGGCTCTTATCCGAAGAAATCCCGGCATATACATATAAAGGAACTACACGCCCTATAATCTCCTTTATGTTCGATGCTCATACGATTCAAATATGCGAAACCCGGCTAAAAAAAACTCTCTCAAAAAGAAGTTTTAAAGAAAACGGAAAAACGCTCATCAATGTGAGACGACATACAGAGAAGTTCTGACTCATGGATAACCCAAAATTCTTCTCAACAAAGAGAAGATGAGGAAAAGATGAATCCAGAGTCGACTTTTATATGAGCCTTCATATTTTCTCTGCATACATTTAGCATCATCACATATTCCTTTTTCCACATAAATATATAACATTAACCCATATGAATCGGCATGGCACAAAAAGATGCCCATATTGACTCATGGGAAATACACCTTTTTATTGCATCTTTTGCATCTATAAAGTCGACTTCGGTCGCAATGGCTATCGCCATATATAAAGTCGACTTTGGTCGCAACGGCTATCGCCATATGTAAAGTCGACTTCGGTCGCGACAGCTTTTGCCATGCATATCCATATCAACATTTCCCAAAGCCGGCTCTCGCCGACTTATTTACTAGGAATAAAACCCATCGTGTCATATCTATATGACTTGACGGATTCAAAAATAGGCCTATGTGACTCGGCATTGCACACAGATGCACATACCGACTCATGGGGACTACACTTCAAAGTTCCTTCTCAAAGAAGATTCGGTACATCACTCAGCTGAATATACCGACTCTTGGGGAGTAACACTTCAAAAAATATGCAAGACATTGTAAGTCCCAGGTTGCTGCACGCAAGACAACCCGACACTTGGGGGCTACACTACTTCGAAGCAAGTTTAATAAAAGTTTTGATGACCCGGTACGGCATATAAATATGACCATACCATCTCATGGGGTCTACAAGTCGATCTATCCTATGAGTCGATTAGCAGATATTATATTATTCTGAATCGACTCAGGGGGCTACAGATATATATACTATCATAAGTGGTCGGCTCCCATACACTCAGATCAAACATTTCAAGTCAGGAATAAAAACTGACTCGTAAAGTCATGGACTCAGCAAAAGTTCATAGATTTCATTCATTAAAGCCAGCTAGATTCTTACATCAAAGGAAGCAACCTTACAAGCAAAAGCCAAACTCGGCAAACTACTACTGAAAAAGAATCTACAGCTTCAAGCATCTTCTTCAGAGTCGGCCTCATCTTCTGTTGAAACATCTTCTTCACTAAGGAGCTCTTCATCACTTGAGCTCTCCACACAACAACAGGCTCGGTCTCCATCCGAGTCACAGATCCTAGCTGAAAAAGTGTCTACACCATCAAACTTGACGATAATGGTGTCTCCTCGAGAAATATTCCTGGAGCGAAGAATTTTTTCCAACCTTTCTCAAAAAACATGGTGCCTTGGTTAGAAAATCTAACTTTCACCCAGACAGGCCCATGAGGACATCCCTCAGATTGGAGCCAAAGACCCGAAGGCGATGAGTCAAACACAAGATTCGGAAAAGACTCAGGAAGTTTGGTCCAGCGACGAATCGTCCTGATATGAACCAAGAATTCATTCCTCTCAGGAGAAGAAGGGGGAGATTCAGAAGGAGAGGCAGCATGAGCGCTTCTTCCCCTACCTCTGCCTCGGCCACGACCTCTACCACGGCCACGACCACGTCCACGACCGTGACCTCGGGTACTTGCACGAGGATCAGGCTCATTGGAGGCCAAAGGCGAAGAGGTTTCCAGCTTGGGGGCCATGGAGAAAGCAGGAAGAGGAAAGGAAGAGAAGAATGGGATGTGCTTGAAAGATCAAGCTATCCAAAGGCTATTTATAATAGATTCACGAAGAGGGTCCATTAATACCACGATAAACGAGGGGTAACTACCCGTGGTGGGTGACATTTATTAAAATACTCCTCGATTCTCACTACAAACATCAATGCCTTTAACCGGCGTTTTGGGCAGTGAGATCATAAAAACTAAATCGAATCTTTGACCAAAAGTCAAAGGAGAAATCTTCAAGAAAGAGTAAATGGGAAGCTTAAAAGAGTTAGGCGTCAACTTCTAGCAAAGCATCAAATGGTAGCTGATTCGACGAAAAGCCGACTCCATGAAGATCAAGGAATTGAAGTAAAAGAGATGGCTTCGACTCCCAATTAATGTCAAGTATAAAGTTGGCCCTTAATCCATGAGGAGCCGGTAGCAACAAAAGAAGACAGGAAGAAGATTACTGTGAAGACTGAAGCATCACAACAATCCTGGGGGCTAATGTCGGGGGGGATGGATCAGGCCCATAGACCCGGCATTAAGAACCTCCGGGCCGACTCATGTATGAAGTCCCATAAAGAAGACCCGACCAGGAGTCTGACGTGCCAAGCGTGAAGATTGAAGCCCTAGAAGGAATTCGACTTACCTTGTATAGCACGTAGAACACTTGTAAAGTAGAATAGAACTCCACATCGTGTAGGAGTCGGACTCTAGGAATCCCGGGACCCGGCACCTTTACAAGCCGAGGACCACGGGAGTCAGGGTCAGAACTTCAATCAAGCCAGGTTTAGACAACTCGCTTCAGAGCCTAGATCTCCACGAGACTAAGGCGGCGAAACATCACCACTGTAATCGATACGATCGGCTCTTCCTATTAAGGAGTCGATCCCCATATAGTCATAAAGCAGGAGTAGGTCTTTACCACACCGTCGGGGCCGAACCTGGGTAACTCGCTGAGTCTTGTACCAATGTCGACTCCCTCTTCGAATTTGCCTCGCGGCAAAGGTCCCACGATAAGTCCGACTGTACGGACATCTGTCGTGACATTCCCACGACAGGCGCCCCCCAAGCGGGGCCCGCCCGCTCCCGAGATGGCTGAGCCTAGCGCCCGCTCTCCAGACTTTGTTGGTCGGAGGCGTGATACGTCCCAAACGTATCTATAATTTCTGCTTGCTCCATGCATATTTTGTGTGATATTGCTATGCTTATAATACACTTTCATATCTTTTTATAACATATTTTGGAACTAACCTATTAACGGCTGCAAGAGTGCGCAAGTTCTTGTTTTTGTACTTTATGTGTAGGAATTACTTGGATAAAGGAAAAATCACAAAAAAAAAACTTGTAGGAGTTGGACTATAACTCTCCCGAAATCTGTCCCCACCAGACATATTTTAAAGATCGCCTCAGAAACGTTAGAAGACGGTCTCAAACGGAAAAACTTAAAAGTACAAAGTTGTAGAGATTTTTTTTACGGTGGATCCGGAAATAAAATTCGTCCCAATCGGAGTTCGCATGCGCCCTGGAGCCCCGAAATACCAAAGACGTAATCTGGATGACGGGAATCCGAGAGTCTAGACTCTAGAGAGGAAACCTAGGTCAAAGGGCACCACGAAATTTCCTCCCCTTTGGCAGCCGTCTTGAGGGGGAGATCAATCTCCACAGCAGCACCATATCCAAGGAAGAAGAAGGGGCCCAAGGGCCGCTTCCCCCAAGGGTCGTGGCCACCGTCGTGGCCGTGGACGTCGCCGCCGTGGCCGCCGCCGTCTCCTTCATCTCCTCCGTGCTGCACCTCTCCATCAACAACTCTCTCTCTCTCTCTCTCACCATGTCCATGTGTGAGTAGTTCTTCCTCGGGGCTAAGGTTCCTACCAGTAGCTATGTGGTCTTCTCTCTCTCCCATGATGTGATCTTCGTTGTGATAATAGGCTATGTTAATCTAGGATGATCCCATGATATTTCCCCTTCCTCTATGTATTGGATTGATGTACTCACTTGATCTTAACTAGTATAATCCCCGAGACCGTGGTGACATCGGTCTATTGGACATGGGTTAGAAGAATATTTTCATGAGTGATTTCCTCTTTTGTGTGTTGATTTAAGATTGAGAGTCTATTGGTGCTTGTATTTGACTATCCTTTAGATATGTTGTGGTGATTGTGGTACTCTCTTTGGATGGCCGTGATGACATTGGGAAATCCATAGATGGGAACTAAGAACTCTGAGGTGTGCTTTTGTAGCCCTACACAATTCGCTTCCTCTCTTGACCACAAACGAATGACCTCCGAGTACGTCTCCATTGCATGTTTTATGGGAATTATCATGTGATTAGACTATGTTAATGTTGTTGGGAGTTGCCACTAGTGAAAGTAGGAATCCTAGGCCTTGTTTCCACCATTGCAATAACGTTTGTGTTCAAGTTTACCACTTGTTTCCTTGCTGCACTTTTTATTACAGATTTATATTACTTCGTTTTGCCACACCTATCACCCATATTTTACCATCTCTTCGCCGAACTAGTGCACCTATACAACTCCTAGTTGTATTAGGTGTGTTGGGGACACAAGAGACTTCTTGTATCTTAATTGCAGGGTTGCTTGAGAGAGACCATCTTCAACCTCTACTTCCCTGAGTTCGATAAACCTTAGGTCATCCACTTGAGGGAAATTGCTGCTGTCCTACAAACCTCTGCGCTTGGAGGCCCAACATAGTCTACTAGAATAGAAGCGTGCGTAGACATCAAGCTATTTTTGGCGCCGTTGCCGGGTAAGTAAGTGTTTGAAGGTATATCTTTGGATCTTGCAACTAAATCTTTTCGTTTCTTGTTTTTAGTTTCACTAGTTAGGCTTATGGAAAACCGCACTCTTAGTTCGTTGCTTGGGGAAGGCCGCTTTACCACACCCGTGGTAGAGAAGTCTCCTCCACCTACTGAATGTATCCCGTTCCAAATACCACTTGGGATAATTGAAATAATTAGGAATGATTGTTATGATGGAACAGTCAATCCTAGTATTCATTTGTTGAAACTTACAGAACTTTCTGAGTTATTTAAGATTTCAGGTTTGATAAAAGATGCAGTCATGAGGAAATTATTTGCCTTGTCACTGAAAGGAAAAGCATTGGAATGGTATAGACTACTAGATGATTCTCACCTGCTGGATTGGGAAGAGATCCAGTCTCTCTTTTACTCCAAGTTTTATCCTCTTCATGAAGTCCATGAGAATAGGAATTATGTTTATAATTTCTATCCTCATGACGGAGAGAGTATAGCTCAAGCTTGGGGGAGACTGAAAACTTTAATGGTGAAATGTTCAAGATATCGCTTATCGTTAACTTATCGGTCGAGCCCCGATAAGGGATAAATCGGCTTATCGACCGATTTATCGGTTATATCGGTCGATCATTTATCGGCAAGTTTTTTTTAACTCATGTTTTCCTAAGAGAAATAATATAAAATATGCTATATTAACTATTACACACATGACAAATAAGTGCTCTCAGCATTCAAATATGCTATATCAATGTACAAGCGCGAGCAATCTGAAGCACACATCTACATAAATAAAAGGAAAATACCATATCAGCCACCTACATAGTTTACCAATGATTAACTAATATAATTACAATCTTCCTAATACAATCTGCCATCTAATGGACCAACTAATAAATTTGAGAAGATAAAATCATGCATCACCTGTTGCATGGCCTAATATCATCTCAAAATTTGCTGACTAGAGAAATAAAATCAGGGGAGAAGAGAAATCCTACCGTGGTGCTGCTCTTCTGTAAAAATCGGTAAAAATCGGAAAATACCGGTAAAAATCGGTAAAAAATCGGTCTAACAGCCGATATATTGGCCAGAGCGATATATCATGAAGATAAGTGTTTATCCTATCGGTAGGACCCCGATAAGCGATATATCGGCCGATATATCGGAATATCGGCCGATATTTGGAACACTAATCATTATTACTAATTTTTATGCAAGGCTCTCTCGACAGGATAAAGACTTGCTCGATGCTTCCTCTATGGTTTCTTTCACAAACGAAAATATTGATGCTAAATGGGAACTCCTTGAAAGTATTCAACGCAACACTGAAGATTGGGAGATCGACAAAGGTAAAGAGTCAGGTATAATTTATGAGTATGATTGCATTAAGTCCTTTGTTGAAACTGCAAGTTTAAATAAGTTTAGTGTTAAGTTTGGGCTTGATTCTCAAGTCCTTGTTGATTTCCTCAAATCTTTTTCTTCACATCTTAATATGCCTAAGGAGGATTGGATCAAGCATCATGAACCTTTTAAAGAGATTTGCAAATAAAATAAAAAATTTCATGATGATTGAAACATGCATGATCCAATTCCTGAAAATGAAGTTTTATATAAGCATGTTAATTTTTCTGGAGTGGATAGACCTTGTGAAAGGCCGATGATTGAAGAAGAGAAGTATTGTAAGCAACATAAGCATGAAAGAACAATCACTTGGGTCAAATATTTGAATGAAATTGCTAGAGAATTGTGTGACCTTTATCATTTTACTTGTGAACTTTGTGGTATAGAGGGTCACTTTAATTTTCAATGCATGAACTTTCAAAACATAACTGTTAACCAGTTGTGTGATAACATGATCACCCCTGATCTTTATGATGAACTTATGTTATTTTTGATGTGTGAAGAGTTATCAGAAAATACTTCTTGGCTAGATGTTAATGCCTTAGGAATAAAAAACACTTTGCAAAATTGCCATCTCTATTGTGTTGTTAATTGCCATGAAAACGATTACATAAGTAAGATTAGAAAGGAGGGAACTTTATCAAAGTATAAAAATGTCTCTTATATTTCTACTAATAAAAAGGAGAGTTTCTCCCAAGTTTCCCCTATTGTTTCTAATGATAAAGCAGGATATATGGAGAAACTTCATCTCCAGCCACTCCCTCCTAAGGTGAAGAAGAAGAAAAAGAAGAGGAGGAGGAAGAGGAGCAAGAAGGAAGAAGAATGGGTATCAACCTGGCCTGAGCATATTCCTCGCATCAATTTTTATCCTAACGGATATAAATGTATGGAGGATGGTGAGCTTGATTGCATTCATTATTATCCTGATGTTAAGTCCGTAGACACTATTGAAGATGATTTTGATTATGATATGCATGTTACTTATTGTGATTGGGAAGATAATGATAATGCCACTTATGATCTTGAAAATATTTTTGGTGCCAACTCTAAAAATGATGATATAGAAAGCTCTAAGCTTGGGGATGATAGGATTGCAAGTCCTTTACCCATTAGTGATGTGGTAATTGATAATTCTTTTGCTAGTAAGAATAAAGACAATATGTTTACAAATATAGTTGCTAGCAATGATAATGCTCTTTTCTACTATGATGATGTTATAACTCCTATCTATAGTGATTGTAAATGTACCTATGACATAAGGAGAAATTATCCTTATGAACCTTGTCATAATCATGGAGGGAATTGCTCCCTTGCTGAACACCATCTTCCTAATAAACAATTAATCTATTGTGTTCAAGTTGTTTATGATACTCCTACTCCCACTATTACCAATGAGAAAGATTATGCTTATGTGGAGAGTAAGAGTACCTTTTTGCATGTGGATCATGGTAACAATGCTTTATGTGATACTTATATTGTTGAGTTTATTCATGATCCCACTGAAAATTATTATGAGAAGGGAACACACGCTTATAGATATTTCAATAATTCAAGTTCCCTCTCTTTATGTTGAAGGTTTTGAAGCTGCACTTATTTTTCCTTCCTATGCTTATTACTTTGTGCTTCAATGAATTATTCTATTGCAATATTCGTATGCATAGGAAGCATGTTAGGCTTAAATGTGTTTGTCATTTGCTTCTTGACGATGCTCTCTTTTGTTCTTCAACTCTTATTCCTACGAGAGCATCATTAAAGTCTTAAGCCTATCTTTATGGCTATAAAGAAAGAGCTCTAGTGAGACAACCTTTGTTATCTTTACTTTCAGTTTCTTCTTTCAGTTTTTAGTGGTCTTGATGATTGTTACTACTGTAGAAAAATCATTGTATCTTTACTTTTCAAGCTTTGTGCCATTTATAGCCTCATATGACAAGGGAAGTAAAAGTTGTGACATGCTGTCCAGAAAACAGATTCTGTCCTCATGACGGGAAAAATCATAGAAAAATCTCGGTTCATCTTTTTGAGCTGAATTTTTTACACAGAGTGCTCTATACAATCACGGAACTTTTGTATGTTCTGAGTTTTTTTATTTGAGTTGTATAAGTATCCCTAAAAAATTATTTACTACCTGCTGGTCTGTTTTCACAGATTCTGTCCTGTTTTGCCTTTTCTTCGTTTTGCAAACCTTAAGCTTGCTTTTTCTTTGCAAAAACTTTTTGGCAATCTTGAGAAACAGTATATCTTCAAGAATATCCTTATTTCCAATAGATGAAAAATTATTTTATTATGGTACTAACCTCGCTAATCAGATTATGATGAGTTATGTATGAAGGGAGTTTTCAAAGTGTGCGAGGGAAGATGATAAAAGAAGATTCATGAGGGTCAAACGCTCAAGCTTGGGGATGCCCCCGTGCACCCCCAAGAAATATTCAAGAAGAATCAAGCGTCTAAGCTTGGGGATGCCCCCATGCATCCCCTTCTCCATCAACAATTATCCGTTCGTCTTTCGTTCCACTATATTTTTTATCACTTCATGCGTTATGTGCTATGCTTGGAGCGTCTTGCTCTTTATTTCCTTTTTAGTTTTCTTTAGCTTTGCTTGATTTTCATAACAAGTTATAACACAGCTTTCTTTGTGTGGGAGAGAAACACGTTGCACTTCACCCTAGAACACAACATAGGATTTTCATGGTTATCTTTGCTGTGTGTGTTCTTTATCTTTTTCGTAGATGCTGTCATGTTTAGCTCTTAGTTTTCATGCTTATCTTTTTAAGAGCTTTTCTTTAGTTTGTTGCTGGAACTCTCTTGAGTTTTCATTTTTATCTTGTTTAGAGAGTTTGCCTGTTGCACTGAGTTTTGTGTCTTGACTTGGAATAGGTAATTGAGGTTGCTATCAATTGTAGTAGTAACTTGCAATAGTTTTGAGGTATTGCCATGAGTAATCTTTGAACTTTTGGTGTCAGGTGCTTTAGCCTATTAGTGATAGATGTCGTATTTTGTGCAATCCGTGTTTATTTTCGAAAAACCTACAAAATTAGTTGAGAACTTTAGCTACTAGATGGATCACTAATCTTTGGAGAGATCGAATATTAGAGTACACTCACGTACCATGAGTCGAGGATGCGCAAGGATAACCAAACCCCCATACACTCCTCCTCGGGGTACTTGTCTCTTTGAGAACCCCCTAATTAGATTTAGAGTTACCGATAATAAGTGCATGAGTTCTTCGGACTAATGTGAGTATTCGAAAGTTGATACTTCCACCTACCCATATTTTTCTAGCCTCTCCTGTGTCGTGCATTGCCTCCTTCTCACTCCGAGAGTTGGCGTCCACCTTCGCCGGTACATCCAAATCCTTGGTATGATACGCTCTGTCATCATAAGCCTCATTATATCCTTCCTCAAAACAGCCACCATACCTACCTATCAAGGCATTTACATAGCCTTTCCGAGATACATTGTCAAGCAACATCCACCTTCTCATGACTTGATCTTTATGTCATACATGCTTTTGCTTGATCGATGAGCCGCATGCTAGTTGGGCCTTTCCCTAAATGCTACATGACGCGCTAGTATCATTGCATATCCTGCAACACTGGCAGAGGCATACATTTGCATACTTCATGATAGTTTCATTTTCTTTATGTTGAGTACTTTAGTAAAGTGTGAAAGATCTTCTATACTTCTTGTAATATATAGAGTGTTGCCCCTAAAGTGAGGAAAAGATCCCAAAGAGTACAAAATCAAAAGATCCCAAAGAGGACAAATGAGAGTTAAATAAAAAGAGCCATTGAGGCCACCAAAAATAATACAAATAAATAGATAAAAGAGAAAAAGAAATAAAAAGAGAGAAGGGGGCACACTACTATTCCTTTTTAGAGATCCACACTCGTACTCCATCTTATATCTGGTACTCCATAGAGATTATAATTCATGCATGTAGCTATGTGGGGACCTTCACACTATAGAACTTGGCTTGTATATTCCAATGATGAGCCTCCTCAAATGAGCTCTGGGTCTTCTTGAGCAAGCAAGTTGTATGCACCCCCACTAGTTCCACTGAAGAGCTTACCTTAGCTCATATGTGCATCCGTTGCATGAAAATCCCTACTCCTCACATCATATCTATCATTTGGCTTTCTCTTGCCTATGATTTTCCTCATTGATGTGAGCCTTTCACACCTTTTTTGTCTTCCTCCCCCATCATTTCTCTCTCTTTGTCATCCTAAGTGTCAACTTTCTTGCTTACACTCATCCATTGCATGAGTGCTCAAAAATCGAAAGGGAGTGGATCATTTTGACTTGTACCTGGCTAGTGTTCTGGGGATGAGTCAAGATAAGATTCCAAAGAAGACCAAGTGTGAAACTTTAGTAGATTAAGTTCTCAACAAAATATTATGTTTTTACTCTCTCGTATTCCCTATCCCTTTTCTTGCACGCAAACACCATTTGGAGACATTCGAGTCACGGACAGCGAGAGCTCTTGCACCTAATGTTCTTTCGTTGCTTGTTTCAATGCTAATATAGACTCTTGCATGTAATGACTTGAATTGACTCACATATCTTGATTGCTTTACTTTCAAAGTTCTTATATGGTTGCTACAATGTTACCACAGAAATTATGCTTGTTATCATTTACCTGCTCGTCCTGCTTGGGGATGTTGATACGTCCCAAATGTATCTATAATTTCTGCTTGCTCCATGCATATTTTGTGTGATATTGCTATGCTTTTAATACACTTTCATATCTTTTTATAACATATTTTGGAACTAACCTATTAATGGTTGCAAAAGTGCACAAGTTTTTGTTTTTGTACTTTATGTGTAGGAATTACTTGGATAAAGGAAAAATCACAAAAAGAAGCTTTGTAGGAGTTGGAATCTAACTCTCCCGAAATCTGTCCCCACCAGACATATTTTAAAGATCACCTCGGAAACGTTAGAAGACGGTCTCAAACAGAAAAACTTAAAACTACAAAGTTGTAGAGATTTTTTTTCCGATGGATCTGGACATAATATTCGTCCCAATCGGAGTTCGCATGCGCCCTGGAGCCCCGAAATACCGAAGACATAATATGGATGACGGGAATCCGAGAGTCTATATAAAGAGAGGAAACCTAGGTCAAAGGGCACCACGAAATTTCCTCCCCTTGGCAGCCGTCTTGAGGGGGGGATCAATCTCCACAGAATCACCATCTCCAAGGAAGAAGAAGGGGGCCAAGGGCCGCTGCCCCCAAGGGCCGTGGCCACCGTCGTGGCCGCCGCCGCCGCCGTATCCTTCATCTCCTCCGGGCTGCACCTCTCCATCAACAACTCTCTCTCTCTCTCACCATGTCCATGTGTGAGTAGTTCTTCCTCGGGGCTAAGGTTCCTACCAGTAGCTATGTGGTCTTCTGTCTCTCCCATGATGTGATCTTCGTTGTGATCATAGGCTATGTTAATCTAGGATGATCCCATGATATTTCCCCTTCCTCTATGTATTGGATTGATGTACTCACTTGATCTTATCTAGTATAATCCCCGAGACCATGGTGACAGCGGTCTATTGGACATGGGTTAGAAGAATATTTTCATGAGTGATTTCCTCTTTTGTGTGTTGATTTAAGATTGAGAGTCTCTTGGTGCTTGTCTTTGACTATCCTTTAGATATGTTGTGGTGATTGTGGTACTCTCTTTGGATGGCCGCGGTGACATTGGGAAATCCATAGATGGGAACTATGAACTCTGAGGTGTGCTTTTGTAGCCCTACACAATTCTCTTCCTCTCTTGACCACAAAGGAATGACCTCCGAGTACGTCTCCATTGCATGTTTTATGGGAATTATCATGTGATTAGACTATGTTAATGTTGTTGGGAGTTGGCACTAGTGAAAGTATGAATCCTAGGCCTTGTTTCCACCATTGCAATAACGCTTGTGTTCACGCTTACCACTTGTTCCTTGCTGCACTTTTTATTACAGATTTATATTACTTCATATTTTACCATCTCTTCGCCGAACTAGTGCACCTATACAACTCCTAGTTGTATTAGGTGTGTTGGGCACACAAGAGACTTCTTGTATCTTAATTGCAGGGTTGCTTGAGAGAGACCATCTTCAACCTCTACTTCCCTGAGTTCGATAAACCTTAGGTCATCCACTTGAGGGAAATTGTTGTTGTCCTACAAATCTCTGCGCTTGGAGGCCCAACATAGTCTACAAGAATAGAAGTGTGCGTAGACATCAAGGCGCATGCGCTCGTGTTCGTCCCAGCCCTCGACTAATGGTAGGGTTCGCTCGGCCTCGCGTAGGGGGCCCACGCGGGTGCCCGGATGAAGCTTTCATGCTGGAATATTCGGGGGTTTGGTCAGCTTGGCCGGCGCCGCCAGCTGATGAACTATTTGCGTGAGGAGGCCATCGATTTAGTTTCTATTCAGGGGACAATCCGGCAGGATTTATCCATCCTTGAATTGGAGGGGCTGAGCCCCCATAAGTTCGCTTGACAGTGGCTGCCAGCGTCTGGTCGCTCGGGCGGCATCTTGTTGGGAGCCCGGGAGGACATGTTTGAGGCGGAGGATATGGATCGGGGAGAGTTTTATCTTAGTATGACTCTCACTGGTCGGGCCTCCCATTTTCGATGGGAGGCCATCTCTGTCTATTATCCTGTCGACCATAGCCGGTCCGCCGACTTCCTGAGCGAGCTTGAGGAAAAGGTGGCACGTAGCCCCGTACCGGTGGTGCTCGCGGGAGACTTTAATCTCATTCGGGATGCCTCTAAAAATAGTTCTGACATCATTGACGCCCCTAGGATGCGGGCATTCAATGAGTGCATTGCCAGGCTCTCTTTACGGGAAATCAACAGAGTTGGAGGGCGGTTCACGTGGTGCAATTACCAGGCGAACCCGATCCGCAGTGTCCTGAATCGGGTTATAGTTTCGCCGGAGTGGGAGGTGTCCTTCCCACTCTGTTCACTTAGGCTGGTCACGCGGATTAGGTCCGATTACTCCCCGCTCCTCCTTAGCGCAGGAGAGGGGTCGCTGCCCCCGTCGCGCCGGTTCCGCTTTGAGGAGTTCTGGCTCCTCCAACCCAGCTTTGTTGAGGGTGTCCGCGAGCGGTGGAGCGCGGCGGCCAGGTCTCCGCCTCGCGTTTTCTGCGTGGTTGACCTATGGCATCACTGCTCCAAGCTGGTGCGCCAGTTCATGTGCGGTTGGGGGGCCAATCTGGGGGCGGAGCTTAAAGCTCGTAAAGGGGGCATGTTGGATCAGATTAAGGCCTTGGATATGGAAGCCGATTCCGCTGGCCTCTCCACTGACGAGTGGTTACGTCGTTACGCGCTTGAAGCCTCCCTGATGGAGATCTTCAAGGGTGAGGAGCTATTCTCGCGCCGCCGCGGGGGCCAAAATTGGCTCCTCCGCGGAGACTCGAATACTGCTTACTTCCAGGAAATCGCGAACGGGCGTCGGCGGCGATGCTCAATCCCGTGCCTGTGGGATGAGGGCATCCTAATAGAGGATGCCCCTGGTATCTCTGCCCATGTCTACTCCTTCTACAAGGAGCTCTTCTCGGCAGAGCCCCGCCCGGGTGTTTCCCTAGCAGACGGCTTCTGGGCTCTGGCGGAGCAGGTGACTCCGGCGGAAAATGCGGCCCTGCTCACCCCCTTCACCTCGGAGGAGGTTCGTGCCGCTTTGGATGGCATGAAAGCTTCCTCGGCTCCTGGTCCGGACGGACTGTCTGTCTCCTTTTTCCAGCGCTTCTGGCCTGTGGTTAAAGGAGTCATTATGCCCATGTTCCAGGAATTCTACATAGGTACCCTGGACATGGCTAGGATTAACTACGGGGTGATCACCCTCATCCCTAAGGTGGCTGGGGCGGCGGAGATTAGCCTCTTCCGTCCCATTACGATCATAAACGTGGTGGAGCGCCTGTTTGCTAAGGTGTGTGCTTCCCGGTTAGCCCCGGTCGCGGGTCGGATCTCGCACCCCCTCCAGTCTGTCTTCTTGAAGGGGCGGTATATCCATGATGGGATATTGGCCCTTCACGAGATCGTCCATGAGGTCAGGACCAGGCGTCAGTGTGGGGTATTCCTCAAATTGGACTTCCAGAAGGCATATGATCGTCTCGACTGGTCGTTCCTGAGATTAGTCATGGAGCGCAGGGGGTTCGATGACCGGTGGGCGAGCTAGGTGATGCACCTCGTCCGTACGGTCTCCACGGCCATCAATATCAACGGTGTCGTTGGTCCATATTTCCGCTCCTCCCGCGGGGTTAGGCAAGGCGATCCGATCTCCCCCCTTTTGTTCAACCTTGCGGTCGATGCCTTGGCCTCCATTCTTGATAAGGCTAGGATAGCTGGCCACATCCATGGCGTTGTGGGACACCTGATCCCTGGGGGTGGTGTCACCCATCTCCAATATGCGGATGACACTTTGGTGATGGTTGAGGGTTCTGACCTAGACTTAGTCAACCTCAAGTTCCTTCTCCTCTGTTTTGAGGCCATGTCGGTCCTTAAGATCAACTTCGACAAAAGTGAAGTTGTAGTGCTAGGGTTCTCGGAGGAGGAACAACAGCGGATCGCGGAAAACCTTAATTGTAGGTTGTCCTCCTTCCCCATCTCTTACCTGGGCATGCCGTTGTCTGGTTCTTGCCTCCAAGTTAAGGACTTTGACCCGGTTATGGGTCGTGTCGCCTCGCGCTCGGAGCATGGCGTGGCCGATTCACCTCCAAGGGGAGTAAGACCATCTTGATTGACGCGTGCCTCTCCAGTCTTCCCATGTACCAGATGGGGCTCTTCCTCCTTCCGGAAGGTGTGCACGCGGCTTTTGACCGCGAGCTGGCTCGCTTCTTCTGGCAAGGGGCGGATGGCCGTCAGAAATACCACATGGTTATATGGGCGGAGATTTGTTTACCCAAACCGTGTGGTGGATTGGGGATTAGCAACTCGCGGCGGATGAATGTTGCGGTGATGTTGAGGTGGGTCTGGCGCATCCTCGCCGGGGATGGGGGCCTATGGCTCCAACTAATCAAGGATAAGTACTTGCGGGGCCGCCCGTTCTTAGCATGCCCGACAATGGTTGGATCCCAGTTTTGGCGGGCCATCCAGTCGATTAAGCATGAGATTCGTTTAGGCCTCTCCGTCTTGGTGGGGGATGGGGCGGACACTATGTTCTGGCTGGACCCCTGGCTAGACGATACCCCCTTGAGAGTGTCCTTTCCGGGGCTCTTTGCGATTTGCGCGGACCCGGAGATTCTGGTTGCCGCGGCGGGTGCTAATGGCCTTTGGCACCTCGCGTTCCGGCGCACCTTCGGCCCTTTAGATCGGGCGGCCTGGGATGCCCTGCTTGCCCGCCTCCCGGTGGCTCGTCCATCGCGACCGGATTGCTTCTCCTGGCACCTAGCCCCGTCGGGACGGTACTCGGTGGGCTCGAGTTATCGCGCTCTCTGCCGCGCTCCGACCATGCCTTGGGTGGCTCATCTTTGGAAGGCCCCTATCCCTCTGAAGATCAAGATCTTCGTTTGGCAGTTGCTTCGGGACCGACTGCCCTCTGGTACCGAGGTCCTGAAGAGGCATGGTCCAGGTAACGGGATCTGCCCCCTGTGTGGGGTCCGTGAGAACGGAACCCATATATTCTTCTCCTGCGTGGCTGCCAGGTTTATGTGGAACTTTATGCGGGAAGCTCTGGGGTCGTACTGGGAGGCGGCGGACCTGTCAGATTTCCTCCAGAGGCGGGCTAACCAGCCCAACAGGAGGTGCCGCATCTTCTGGCTGCTCTTCGCGGCCCTGGCCTGGACGCTGTGGAACACTAGGAATAAGATGGTTATTGAGCGCGTTTTCTTACGGCGGGCGTCTGACATGATCTTCAAACTTCTTGCTTTCCTGCAGCAGTGGCACCTGCTATCCCAACGCAGGGATAGGGAGCTCATCCTCCGGGCGCTTGACGCCTTGACGTACACGGGCCGACGCTTGACTTCTCCTCCCATGGTGGTGACTTGATGCTGGGACCTCATCCGAGGTCTCCCTTGGTGTGTGTGACCCTTCCTTTTCATGTTGTGGGTGTTTCCCCTGGATGTTATTTGGGCCTTGCTATGCTGTTGCCCCAGCTTTATTCTGAATGTTGTAATGCTTGGATATGTGGTTGATGCTTTATATATAGGGTCTGTCTAGAACTCAGCTGACTGAGACTTAACCAAGTCTCAGTCAGCTGACGTCACCCAGCCCGTTTAGCCCCTGGAGCGTTAACCGTTTTGTTGTTTCAAACACCCTTTCAATTCCTTTTGCTTTTTATTGTTATTAGTATTTGTTTGGGTTGCGTCCCGTCACGTACACACGAGCTGGACACTAGTAACCATTTGTTGGCTCGATCAGGATGAGTGGATTTGCAGCGTACTTATTTTTTCACATCATTTTTTCCTTGTCTTTTTCTCTTGTTTGCTTTTTACTTGTCCCTTAATAAATGTAAACAAATGTTTACTTTTTCCCATGATTTTTCAAAAACATTTTCCACATTTTTAAAACAATATCTTTGTATTTTTTGAAACATCATCATTTATTTTAAAAATAGTTAAACATTATTTATAAATGTCCATGCTGTATATAAAATATATTCAAATTGTATTTTGGAAGAAAATCATTATGTATTTGAAAAAAAATGTGTATTAAAAATTGTTAGTCATGTATTTAAACAAAGTTCGACTAGCATTTAGAAAAAAATCATCATGTATTAAAAAAATGTTCACATGGAAACAAAAATACAAAAAATATTAACAAGATAACCCTAGTTGCACACAAGATGTCATGCAGTTGCAACTCGGTTTGCGAGTGTGCGGTTGCAATCGGATGTACAGACACGCAGTTGCAACTTGGTGTATGGTTGTGCAGTTGCAGCCCATTTTATAGACATGCACTTGCGTCCGAGCCTACAGACATGCAGTTGCACCTCAACGTGCGAACATGAAGTTGTGTCTGAGCCTACAGACATGCAGTTGCACGTCAACGTGCGAACATGCAGTTGCGGCCGGCTCTATATACATGCAGTTACGGCAGGCTCTATAGACATGCAGTTACGACAGGCTCTATAGACATGCAGTTACGACATGCTCTATAGACATGCAGTTGCGTGTGGCCCTACAGACATGCAGTTGCAACTCAGTATGTGGACATGCAGTTGCGGTTAGGTTCATGGACGTGCAGTTGCGGCCGGTTCTATAGACATGCAGTTGCGGCCGACTCTATAGACATGCAGTTGCGTCCGACCCTACAGACATGCAATTGCAACTTAGTATGTGGACATGCAGTTATGGTAGGTTCATTGACGTGCAGTTGCGGCCGGCTCTATAGATATGCAGTTGCGGCCGACTCTATAGACATGTAGTTGCGTCCGACCCTAATGACATGAAATTGCAACTCGGTATGTGGACATGTAGTTGCGGTTAGGTTCAATGACGTGCAATTGCAGCCGGCTCTATAGACATGCAGTTGCGGCCGGTTCTATAGACATGCAGTTGCGGCCGACTCTATAGACATGCAGTTGCGTCCGACCCTATAGACATGCAATTGCAACTCGGTATGTGGACATGCAGTTGCGGTTAGGTTCATGGACGTGCAGTTGCGGCCGGCTCTATAGACATGCAGTTGCATCCGACCCTACAGACATGCAATTGCAACTCGGTATGTGGACATGCAGTTGCGGTTAGGTTTATGGACGTGCAGTTGTGGACGACTCTATAAACATGCAGTTACGGACGACTCTATAGACATGCAGTTGCGTCCGACCCTACAGACATGCAGTTGCAACTCGGTATGTGAACAAGCGGTCGAAGGGTGTCGCTTGCAGTTGCGAGGCTACCAACAAGACATGCAGTTGCAGTCGACGGTGTCACTTGTGATGGCGGTCGAGGGGTGTCGCTTGCAGTTGCGAGGCTACCAACAAGACATGCAAGTGCGGTCGACAGTGTCACTTGCGATTGCGATCGAGGGGTGTCTCTTGCAGTTGCGAGGCTACTAACAAGACACTTATTATGGATCCAAGGAAATATAATTGAATATAATAAAAAATAAGTAAGTGTATTAAAAAATAATTAATTGTCGGCATTTGTATTATCCTTAAAAAAACAAGCAAAAACTTAATGCCATCGTTGAAAAATAAATGACAAAATTATCAAAACAACTTACATTAGTATCAAAAATGAAATGACATAATAATCCACAAAGCGCTCATCATTAATTGTTCAGTTGACAGTCAAGACAAAAAAACAAAATTTACTCTACCGGACGTAGGAAGTGGGTGGCATGGGGTGAGAAACTGGAAGAAACGAAACGTAGACATGAGTTGCTGTTCAACGAACGGAAAACACGAACATACAAAACAAAGAAACATGGGCTGGTCATTTAGCGGGCCAACAACGAAACAAAACAACCCTCCGCACGAATCTAAAAGCACAGACAAAATCAATGGTGGATCAGTCGACTAAGACTTAACCAAGTCTTAGTCGACTGAGTTTTAGCAAAACCTTTATATATAAAGCTGGGCGAAAGCCTAATTTCTGAGACGCGCCCCTCAAGTATATATCGAGTGGTGAAGTAAAATTGCACACTGGGAGGGGCAGTGCAGCATGCTCAGAGTTCTGGCATGGTTACAAAATGAAACCTGCTGGTTATCAGATTATCTCTGCTAAAACTATCGACTTAACGCGACATACAACAACAGTTTTTTCGAAGTCAATAGTCACTCTACGTAGCCTCACTGAAAATATACATATCCATGGTATAAGAATCGCAAAGAATGCAGAGTAGAGGAAAAAAAAATTAAAACCTTTCTTTGACTTCTGTTCACAATGCGCAAGGTGGGATGGGAGGACAAATGGAGCACTAGAATCAGCCAAACATTACGAGAATCATATCCATAGATCAAAACCGAACTCGCTAACCACCACTAGAACTAGAACAAACAATTAAGAAACATGAAAACTCGCACAAGGTTAGGCTTGCTAGATCCTACATTCTACTGTTAGGATTTCATTCATGCGATGCGAAGTATTCAAAGAAATCTGTGAATCATTGTTTCCGCTACTCAACCTTCCACGCATGAAGTGTCAAAGTGAAACCAAACCGATGCACTTGACGCTCCTTCTCGTCCTGTGAGCACGACCTTGACAGGAATTTCTCCATGGATTGGCCTGCCTGAAACAAGAACACCGCACATCCATTGGACGGACCAAATAGCCAATCGTGCACATCCCAGAGCACCTCCACAGGCAGACCATCAACGTAGAACGTCTGGTTCCCTCTGAACTTCCATGAAAGCCTCTTTTCCTGCAGCACTCTCTTCTTCCCAATTCTGATCTCCAGGCTTGGATCCTTCATCCCTGACGTGTCACATTCTACAGTGATATGATGATGCTGACCAGTGTCCGAGAACCGAGCCTTTGTGCAGTACACCTTCTTGCCGTGAATGTGCTCCTTCCTGGCTATCATGACCGAATTATTTGAAGGTAAAGCATCGGAGGACAGCTTGTGACCCTCCACCCTGCGCATGTCTCCGAGCACAAGGACAGCTTCTAGATCAAAGATGAGAGCAACGTAGTATCCTTCGACCGGCTCCAGCGCACCCATAAACTTGGCCGCGGACAGGTCCCAAATGATGTCCAGGGCGCCGCCGTCCACCACCACGGCCTTGGATCCTTTTCTCTTGGAGAAGAGCCACGGCTTTATCTCCGTCTTGCAGAGGCGCCGCCCCGAGGAATCGTCGATTGCGATGGCCAGGGCCTGCCCTGTGGCCGCTTTGCTCCAGGTGACGACGACCCTGCAAGATTTGCCGCGCAGGCGGGCGTGGTAGGCGCACTGCACCATGCTCTGGGAGCTCATGGACGAGGAATGCGCGACTTGGACGCCGGTTTGGCTGAGGCAGGACGCGAAATCTCTCATGGCGGCGGTTGCGGGCTGCAGCAACCCACACTTCCGTGGCTTTTGGACGAACGCTACGTGTGCAGCGAGCGCAACCGCCCTGTTTGGCACACGGTCACGCGCTGCTCATACGGATTTGACATCAGCATACTTGGAAGCCTGTAAAATTGTTGAGCTGATCCATCAATCTTTGAGCTCCACCAGATGCAAGAAACCCCTGTTGGTCAACCTGGAATCAGAAGCAGCGACAAATCGAGATCAATCAACGGAGGAATAGAAAGGAAGAAGAAGCAAACCTCTGCCTAGGAGAAGAAGAAGAAGATACCACCACCAGCTCGACCGCAGCAGTGAAGAAGGTGAAGACGAGAGTGGCTAGAGAGAAGTGCAGATTGTAGAGAAGAAGGCGGAGAAAAGGAAGGGCAGACAAATCCAAATGCGCGGCCGCGTTCGCCTCGCCCCAACCGCTCCACAACGAAGTGTCCCCTTCCCCTTCCCTTCCCTTCCCTCAGGATCAGGATTCAGTAGTCAGGAGCAGTGAAAATACAGTAGAATAGTAGCGCTAGGCGGTGTGTCTGTCTCCCATTTCATCCTTGCTTTTCCCTTTTCCTTGGGTTTAAGCAAACTAATAAGCTCGACGTATTGGGGTTGGAGTGACCGAAAGCAAGCGGGTGGAAAGAAGAGAACAAGGTTAGGAGAGGGTGACCACGACTAGCACTATGTGGTGTGGTGTGTCCTTGGGGAAGGGAATGTGGGCAGCACAAAAGACGGGGAGGCGCGCGCGGGCAGCAACGTGCTGCCCAGACCAGACACACAGACAGGTCTCGGGTTGGGGAAGCCTGAGATGCTGCCGCGGTTGCACTGTCCAATCACAACACAGCCGAAGGTCGCGCGCTCCGGCGCCAGACACGTGAGCTCCACCTGATCCGCGTCTTCCGCGGTAAGACCACCTTCCGCGACGAAAATCACTTTTCTGACCTTTTATTTAAACTTCGGTAACACTTTAATCTTTTTTCGAAACTATTTCAAAATTTAACCTAATAGGGTATGATAGCGCCGTCATAGAGGGTAGAGAGTAGCGCCGTCACTGGTGGTTCTATCCTCCTGAATTTTTAATTTTAGCTGTTTTGCGTTGCTTGTATCTTTTTAACCATAGCTTCGTTTGAGATGTTCTTTATATGTAACTTGACTAGAATTTCATGTAGATTATGATTTTGCTATTGTTTTATGTTGTTAACCAATGTAAAATATGGTTTAGGACAGCACATTAGTAAAACTAGCCGTGGGGTACTTAGTGATATGCGATGTTTAAAATTTTACCTCTCTTCAATTGACTAGCATAGATAGTTTACTTTATGCTTCACCTCTTGCCATGCTTGTGTGACCTGACATGCTTGTGTTAGATATCATGTTAACAACATTTGCTTAATCTTAGAACCGATTGGAGCTAGATAGGTAAGACAAGGGGACCCCATAAGTAGTGGTCAAGCAAGCAAGGTACATGGCCAAACAAAGGTTTGCTAGGACGTGGAGGAACATTGTTGTTTAGGTTTCAAATATGGAGGCTTGACTATGAGGTGGTAGGATCAAGAAATCGTTCTATCCTATACCTAGGAAAGGCAAGCTGAAAGCTATAAAACATGATATATGCTCCCCCTTACCTGTTGAGAATTCGGTGCCGAAGGTGTAGTCGATTGCAAACTCGCACCGTCTCCGAGGGTAACCGCGGAAGCACACAAGAAGAAAACACTAGAAAGGAAATCGACGAGTAAGCATATATTACTACGAAGCAATCAGGAGCAAGCATCAATAAGAAGGAAACACGAGACAACGCACTACGGTATCGCATCTATCATCGAGAGCGGTTACTAACAGGTTAAGTGAAGTATCAGTCACACACGACGATACTGCACATTTATGATGGTTCAAGTTGTTTAGCTACACAACATGACAAAAGGTTGTTAACATGGCATCTCACACAAGCATGGCATATCACACAATCATGGCAAGAGGTGAATCACAAAGGAAACTATCTATGCTAGTCAATTTAAGTGAGGCTCAAACCTAAACATGACATATCACTAAGTACCCCACGACAAATTAAGCATTTGATAATGTTCTTCCCTAAACCATGTTTTAGGTTGGTTAACAACAGCAAACAGTAGCATAAACACAAAGTAAAAGAAATTCTAGTCAAGTTACATATAAAGAACACCGCAAACGGAGTTACGGTTAAAAAGATACAAGCATCACAAGTTATACACATAATCTGCCAACAACAGGTAACACACTTGAGAGCAATGCAACAACATGATACATATTGCAAACATGCATCAAAATGACATGGATTTACCGTAGACATGACAAGCATGACATGGCATCAAGGTTTCATGTTCAGAGGCATCAAGAATAAACAATTATAACCCATGCAAAAAAACTATTTTATGCTACTGGTTTAGGATTCGTGAAATTAGGAAAACAGACAAAAGGTTAATATCATGCTCTCTAAACAGCAGGTAAAACAATATCAAACAAACTTCAAATTGATCATGAAATATATCAACATGTAGCTTACGTGATGCTCATGAGTTCATACATTGGACTTATGCTCAAAAGAATGATGGATAAACATATAACAAGGGTGCAAGAGAGCTACTTTAGATACAGACTTAGTGGAAATCAGAGATCATGACAAACTGTTATAATCATGCTCTATAAACAGTAGTAAAAGTGATATAAAATCTATAGCAACATGACCATGCAATATATGAACATGGAGTATACATGATGCTAAATAATCCATAGATAGCACTTATGGTCAAAAGACCCATGGATGAATAAGTATTAAACATGTAAAACAGCTAAAACAAATTCCAGACTTAGTAGAATTTTAGGGTAGTTGACAAACAACAACAAGTAGCCACTTTGGGAGTTCAAGAACCTTTGTTTGTCCATGTACCTTGCTTGTTTGACCACTGCTTAGTATGCATGCTAGGATGCTATATATTTATTTCTGCTGTTACTCCTTGGATTGGGCTATCACACTATTGACAGGAGATTCAATTAAGCGAGATTCAGAAGCTATAATTTCGCCTTTCCCATTAATAGGTTTAGCCAGAGCATTTACAACACGACCCAAGTAAGCCTCACTCACGGCTATTTGAGCAATTCTTCCTGTTGCTTTTACAAAACTTGTATCGTTGTGGATGATATGATTATTACAATAATGTTGATTATTCGATGAAGGATGGAAGATCAGGCTATCCCGCCTTGGCGCTTTGTTCCATTTGAGTCACCTAGGATCCGTGTTTCGGGTATTGGCTCTAAGACTGAGCGTGCCTAATCGTGTGTGGGATCATATGGGGTCCCTTTGTCTTACCTATCTAGCTCTAATCGATTCTAAGACTGAGCAAAGGTTGTTAACATGGTATTTCACACAAGCATGGCAAGAGGTGAAGCATAAAGTAAATTATCTATGCTAGTCAATTAAACAGAGTAAAATTTTATTCATGGCATATCACTAAGTACCACACAGCTAATTTTACTAATGTTCTACTCTAAACCATATTTTACATTTGTTAACAACATAAAACAATAGCAAAATCATAATCTACATGCAATTCTAGTCAAGTTACATATAAAGAACATCTCAAACGGAGCTATGGTTAAAAAGATACAAGCAACGCAAAACAGCTAAAATTAAGTATTCAAGAGGGTAGATCCACCAGTGGCGGCGCTACCGTATAAAGGGTAGCGCCACCTATGACGGCACTACCCTATCGGGGTGTAGGACCCAACGTGCCACGGTGGCACTATGGTAGCGCCATTGGCGCCGGCGCTACACCACACAGGATAGCGCCCCTTGGGCGGGCGCTACCCTATTGGGTTAAACTTTGAAATGATTTCGACGAAGGGTTAAAGTGTGCTGAAGTTTGAACAAAATGTCAGAATTGTGATTTTCGACCCTTCCGCAAGGCATAAAAGCATTTTTAATGGAAGATGATGTAAGACGTATCATTTGATGTAAAAAAATGTTTCTTTTTATCGTAGTTTCTTTTTACTCCGCGTATAAGATTCGATCAAAGTCAAATTTAATAAAGTTTGACCACATTTATATTAAAAAATATCAACATCTACAATATCAAAGTTATATCATATGAAAATTAATATCACGATGCTTCTAATGATATTGGTTTCATATTATGGATGTTGATAGGTTTATCTATAAATGTGGTCAAACTTTATCAAAATTGACTTCGACGAAATCTTATATGCGAAGTAAAAAAACGGAGGGAGTATTTAAAAACATTGCTCTAGTACGTGATGTAAACATAAAAATGATAACATTTTAGGGCTGTCCAAAAAATCACATGCGGTCCCTCCCAAATGCAAAAACAGTATGCGTGCGAAGTTTCGTGTTGCCTTGTTTCTGTTTTTGTTGCGCCACCGTCGATTTCGCCTTTCACAAGTGTTCCGCTTCTTGGCCTAGGCTTTGCAACCGCTCGATTTCACCTTCCGTTGTTGTTCCTTCGCTCGGCCTCAGTCCCTCTGCTACTGTCTAAGACATCCCGTCGCTCGGGACCATAGTATGCAGCCCGCTGACTCGCCGATTTGAGGTCGCTCGCTATCTGTATCGATTTCGGTCGATCGCAGGCTGAATGGAGCCGCAAATGAATGGTAATAAAATGTCGAAAATTCAGGTGGAAGTCATTGCCTCTCCCCGATGACGTTACAGTTTTTGCATTTGGGCAAGGCCGCATGTGATTTTTTGAACAACCCTGCGTGTGCTGAAGTTTTCTGCCGCCCTGTTCCTGTTTTTGTCATGCCCCTGTCGATTTCACCTTCCATTGGTGTTCCGCTGCACTACCTAGGCTTCGCAACCACTGGATTTCACCTTCCGTTGTCGTTCCTTTGCCCGGGTGGGACTCCCGCCGCTATTGTCTAAGCCATCCCGTCGCTCGGGACGATAGTATGCAGCCCGCTGACTTTCCGATTTGAGGTCGCTCGCTATCTGGATCAATTTTGGTCGATCGCAGGTTGAATGGAGCCGCAACTGCCCACCGAAGTTGACTAATAGCAGGTCCATGGGTTGCTTCTACCTGGTGAGGTCGCCATCGAGTCGCATGATGCTCGGTGGTTGTGAACTCTTTTGTGGCGCGGCGATGTTTTTTGTTTTTGCCAATTTCTTCACCAGTCGGTGGCTAGGAGTCCTTTTTCGGCGTCCCACAATCGATTCATCTTCGCAAGGTTGGCACAAGGCATCGACGCGTCGGCGGTCATCGTGCTCTTCGCACTCGAGGTGTTCAACATATTGTGTAAAAGTTATTTTTCTTTTACTTTTTCATGTTTTTTGTAAACAAATGAGTAGATGGAAATTCAAATTATTGCGATGTAGATGAGTTTATGTGACTCGTGTTCTTAGTGGAATGATTCCTCACCCGAAGAGGAATATGACATGAACGGAGAAGAGGACGTTTCTATGATCTTGATGATGCATAAAAACAAGATGTTGAAGTATGAAGGTTTCGTCTACGGACGTGAGATGATTCTGAGGGATAGGCAAGAGACGCATGCTAGATTTATGTGCCTCTAGTTTGGTCCTTCTCCGACATATCCAGAGTGATAATTTCGTTGCCTCTTTAGAATGTCTTCGGATTTGTTCTTTCACATTGCCAACTATGTGAATCAACATGATCAGTTCTCCGAGCAGAGGAGAAATTGCGCCACAGTCTTAGTCATAGAACCATCCAAAAAGTGACAACCACATTGCGTATGATGGCATATGTTGTTTAGACTATTAAGTGAATTGTTAAGGAGGTGGTTGATGTGTACGGGCTAGAGTATTTGAGAGCACCTAATGCTCAAGACTGTAACATCATCAGTGTCAGGCAACAGTAAAACTTTTGTTAATATTAAATCTTTATGATTAGCAAGTCTCTAATCACCTTTGATCATGCCCCTGCCAATTTCAACCAAATTGGATTGCCAAAAAATTAAGTGGAAATAAAACATTGTCCAAAAATTGTGAAACCACTTTTGTAAATTCCCTAAAAATCAGTGGACCATGCTAGAACAACAAAGGGAATTTATTAAGTTATTAAATAAATCAAACAATTCAAATAATAGCTTAAATAGTTCATTTTAAACATTATTTATTTAAATAAAATATTAAATGAATTTATAACAGTCTCAAACTTTTTGTGGCATCACTATGTGGTGTTGCACTAATATAGGAGCAAGTCTCATGTTTGAAAAAAATCATTTGAGGCACAAACAAATATAAAATAGATGAGAAAAGAAAACAAATACAAAAATAAAATGGAAATGGAAATGCTCTATTTGTCGCCTAGAGCAACCCCTCCCCCCAGCCCACCTAGCCACTGGGCTCGGCCCACTTGGCCACCTCCCTCATCTCCCATGTTCACTGCTGCGTGGCCATCATCCCACGGCGCCATGGTCGTGGATGCCGCCGTGGCGACCATCCGCTGCTCCTCGGCGCTCTACAAGACGTTGTCGAGCACCTGCGCAAGCCCTAGCCGCCCCGAGGAAACCTAACACCTAGAACCCCCCCCCTCGAGCTGCCTTTTTCCCCCTCCTCTGCGCCATTGCCCCCTGGCCCGAGCTCTGCCGTGGGCGCCTCCGCGCACTGGCGTGGCCACCGGCCGCCCTAGCCCGCGCCACCACGTCCATTGGAATCGTCGTCTCCGTCTTCATCTTCACGCGAAAGGAATCGATCCTGGAGCCCCTACAACGAGCTCCTCGACGTCATCTTCTTCCTCGACCCCGGCATGATTTCAATCGAAATCCGGCCACCCCACACCTCCATCGCGCCCATTTCCCACCTCAACGCGTTCACGGTGAGCGCAACTCTGGTTCCCCCAACTCCGCGCTCGATTTGGTGCAGTAGAACGCCACCCCTGCCTCGGCCACCGTCCGCCATTGCCACCCTCGGGCCTCTTCGCCGCCGGTGGTTGAGGTCGCGCCCTCGCCGCACCACTACCTCGCTCTTGCCCTGGCCAGGCTTCGCGTGTGCCTCCACCCACCGCAACGATGCCATGCCCGTGGCCTCGCCGTGCCTTACCGTGGCCGCCATGGTCGGGCGCTCGCCCGCCGTGGCTCTGGTCACGCCTCAGGTGCACGCGCGTGGCCACGCCACTCGCGCCCCAACGAGACCGTGCGCGCACACGGCTGCACTTCCCGCCGTGGCCACCCCCTCGCCGGAGAAGACATCGCCGGTGTGCCCCTGGTCGCCAGTGGGCAGGACCCCAGTTTGGGTTACGGGGCTAATCCCCATTTAAAAGAACCCCCTGACTAATTAAACAGATAAGATAACCCACCCTGTGAATGACAGTGGGCCCAAGGCCATTAGTATTAAGTTAATTTTAAATAACTGTTAGATTCGATAAATCATGTCACTTACATGTGGGCCCCTTGCTACTAAATTAAACTAAATTAATTTAATTAACTCTGTTAGTATGACACATGGGCCCCACCGGTCAGTAGTTAGTTTAATTAAAATAGAAAATATAATGTCCCACTGACATGTGGGACCCCACTGTCATTTTATTGTTAATTTTGAATTATTAAAAATGTGAGACCGACCAGTGGGGTCCCACTGGTCAGGTTTGACCAGTCAAATTTTACTGTTGTGGATAATGTTAGGATTTAATTAATAAAATAAATTGAAAAATTCATTTAAAATGATTTAAACTTTATAATTGAATATCTTTTAAACTGTAAATCAGATGAAAATAATTTATATATCAAAATTGATTAGAAAAATATAACGATTAGGAATACGCTATCCGTATACCAACCATACCCCTCTAACACAACGAACATCGACATTCCCCCCTTTGGGCCGTCTGTCGATAATCACCCGGAGCCGGTATTTCATCCCCGGATGAATTCCCACTCCGAGCAAAACACGTTGCACTGCGTTAGAACACCGTTAACGTTGCATCTGTCATGTCATGCATCTGTTTGTTATGCTTGCTTTGTATTTACTATCCCCCCCTTTATTCTCTGGTAGACCCCGCTGTTGCCGTCGACTACACCGCTACTGAGTACGACTACTTCATCGACGACCCTACCCCTACCATCGAGCTTTCAGGCAAGCAGAGCCATTCTCTTACCCAGATATCGCCTATCTTTTCCGTTCATTTCTTGCACTAGGCATTGTTACTACTGCTGCTACGTTACAATCCTATTCAATTGCATAGCCTGTCATTGTCGCCCCTTGATGTACCTTCCTTTATCCTATGCTGCCTATTATAATTATATATTATATTCTGTAGTGAGCCCTGCGCTTTGTTATTCAGCTAGGATTAGATAGCGGCCCGTGATCACTCTGGAGAGAATGCGGACACAATACATTATTATTGCAACAGGTACGGTACAGAGCAGACGCCCAAGGGAACCTACAACGGTGGGACTCTCCGAGTCGCTTCAAGTTTGACTTACGAGTGGATGGACTCGTATTTCACTCTCGTCGCCGGCTCGGTAGCGTAGCATCACCGGGATGATACGAGGATATTCCTCTTTAGTTCATTCCTCTGATGTCTCGGTCGAACCTCTTCAAGTGTACCATCGAGGGTGATTCCTCTTGGTTTCACTTGATGGTAGGCACCTGAATCAACTGGTGTCCTTAAAGGTAAGTAGTCGGGCGACCCAACGGTGCCCGCGAGCGGTATTGCGTCGAGAACGACAGGGAGGGTACGACCGACGTTACGGGCGTGCTTGGCCCCTGCTCGTATCTCGCAAGAGTTACCAAACCACGAAAAGTGGAGCCCTACCAAGAGCACACACGAGACAAGGTAAGGAGACGGTTCACCTTGTTGGTAACCGCGCGCTTTGACGGGACGGCAGGGTAGGCCCCGACGTTACTGGTGGACCTTGTTGTTGTTCGTTGTCCGTTGTGTTGTTAGTCAGACAGCGATAATGGTTGTCTACGAAGATAATAATAAAATGCTAAATGGTTCAATGGATGACTTGAGAGGTCGCCAAGGCCTGTACGCACTACCTTCACGTGGGATAAGGAGTTATGGCCCCCCCTGTGTCGTAGTTTGTCCGAAAGCTCTTCAGACATCAACAGTACCGCGGCCTGCGCCGGGAAGTGGTGTCTTCTTCGCTAAAGCGGTGTATTTGGATTTGCTTTTGCTTCACCGGCCAGCCACGCACCATGCAGGAGCGTGAAGGGTGAGGGTCCTATATCCCTGGTCGCATAGGATATAGTCCGTCGGATGGCCTCTCTGTTGAGCCTAGGATAGGTTGCGGCTTGTCAGATATATTTGGTGGAGCGTTCCCTAACAAGGTTCCAGCCACCCTGGAGATCCGAGCGTGCAGGCTGAACAATAGTGCACCCCTGCAGGGAGTTTAATCTATTCGAATAGTCGTGTCCACGGTAACATGACGCTTTATGCTGAAGCTGGATCTTACCACTACAAACTACTACTATTAAACTGTATAGTTTCGATCTTCTTCCTCGCAGGGAAGTCGAGGAAGGGAACTCGGAGGCATTGTTAATTGTTATCTAATACAACTTACTATTATACAATGCTGCATCAACTTATGTTGCATTGTTATTACTTTCATGTTGTTAACTTCTTAAACTGTTGGCTATTCTCTTCTCATGCTGCAAGACTCGTCAGAAGATGCTAGTCTTTGATAGGCCTAGCTTCTCTTCCTTATTCTGATTTCTACCTTGCAGTCCACTATATACAGCCTCCCCTTTCCATTTGATACAAATGCATAAATGCTTAGTAGCGGACGTAAGACTCGCGGGTATACTAGATACTCACCCTTGCTTTATTTCCCTTTTTTGTTTTGCTTGATCGGCCGCTGCAGTCGACGTTGGAGCCCAGGAGCAGGAGTACCCCGGAGGCGGATACTACTACATCGAGACCCCCGCTGACCAGGACCAGGAGTAGTTTCGGAGGCTCCCAGGCAGGAGGCCTTGCCTTTTCAATCTGTATCTCTGATGTTATTTGTGCTAGCCTTCTTAAGGAAAAACTTCACTAACTATGTATGTACTCAGATATTATGGTTTGTATAACTTATGTATTCGAATCTGTGCGACCCCCTTATCTTGTAACATATTGGTTTATCCTTTTGTGTTTAGTGTTGTGCTGTGATATTCTCACCGTCGCACCCTAATCTCAGTAGTGTACCCTGCGTGTATGATTACTATACATGGATTGATTTTAGGGGCATCAAAAGTTGGTATCAGAGCCGACTGCATGTAGGAAGCCACCCACCCACTCCTTGGTCGAAGTTGAGTCTAGTCTTTGAAAAACTATTTTGCTTACTTAGTGTTTGGCTTACGGGCCCACATCGATATCACCCCGTGGTGATATCTATGGTATTAGGATCCTTTTCTCCGTACCTATGCTCTAGGACTCTGCTCTCTTATCCTTGCTGGTAAGTTTTACTAACTCTGACATTAGGATCACGAGCTTATTGATTCCACCCGACGTTCTGCTTCTTACCCCTCTATTGAGTCGTGTCGCAGGAGTTCTGACCCAGGTCCCGGACCACGGATTCCCTTTCTCATTCGGGGCAGGCCGCGCGTTCTCTAGCACAAACTCCTCTGGCCAACAGTTTTCTTGCGTCGTGATTGACATAGCGGAAGCTATGTCGCGTCGTGTATTCCTTACCGCGGTCTGCACGCCGCCTAGTGTGTCCTTTTTTCCCCAGTGACAGAATCAACAAGTAGTTCACCCTGCTGGCCGCGGAAATGGCCGTGGAAACAACAGGACCTCCAAATATAACACTGGGTCTTCTTCTCACACTCGTGGTCATGCCTACCACATTGATGTTGAAGAAACTCAGGCACAACCCGCTACAGTGATGGGTACTCTACTCATTAACTCAATACCTGCTATTGTTTTATTTGATTCAGGAGCATCGCATTCATTCATGTCGGAAGCATTTGCATTGTCCCGTAACTTTACGCTTGGAAATATGAACCCACCGATGGTTGTTCGCACCCCGATAGGCCAATGTCGAACCACCATGTTGGTGCCCAATACCACCGTTGAAATTGAAGAAGTTGTATTCCGTGTGTCCCCCATCATTCTGAAGTCTTCCACCATAGACCTCATCCTGGGAATGGATTGGTTGAAAGTCCACGATGCCGCACTATATTGTGGTACCAAGTCCGCCCAACTTTTTCACCCCTCCGGTGAGGTTGTTAACCACACCACCCGAATTACCCGTGATGCTGAAACACATATCTATATGATGAATGCTTTGAACGTCTCACCTCTTGAAGGAATTGAGCAGTTCCAGTCATTTGTGATTTTCCCTACGTCTTCCCAGAAGAACTGTCGGGAATACCCCTAATTAGAGAGGTTGAATTCGTCATCGACTTGAAGCCTGGCACTGTCCCTATTGCCAAGCGTCCCTATAAGATGCCACCTCACCACCTCATTGAACTGAAGAAGGAGATCGACATAGCACTCGACAAAGGCTTCATCCTTCCTAGTTCCTCTGCTTGGGGAGCACCTTCGCTATTTGTCAAGAAAAGCGATGGCACGAACCCGGTTGGTCCAATATTACCGACCTATCAACCAGGCCACGATACAGAACAAGTACCCACTTCCTCGGATCAATGATCTGTATGATCAACTTTCTAGATCCAAGGTGTTTTCTAAACTCGACTTGAGGTTGGGTTATCACCAAATCCGAGTCCGTGATGAGGACATTCCAAAGATCGCCTTCAGTACTCGCTATGGTTCATACGAGAACACCGTCATGTCCTTTGGCTTGACGAATGCCCCAGCCACCTTTTCCCGGTTGATGAACTATATATTCATGGAGTACCTCGACAAGTTTGTTGTGGTTTATCTGGATGATATCTTAATATACTCCAAGAATGAAGAAGAACATGCTGAACATCTTCGTCTTATACTGGAAAAGCTTCGAGAACACAAACTCTATGCTAAGTATTCTAAGTGTGAGTTCTGGATTCCCGAATTAATCTACCTTGGTCATGTGATTTCCAAGGACGACTTTTCCGTCAACCCAGAATGTATCCACGCTATTCTTGACTGGACTCTGCCCAAGACTGTCAATCAAGTCAGAAGTTTCCTCGGCCTGGCCAGCTATTGTCGTCGTTTCGTCAAGAACTTCTCCAAAATTGCCAAGCCTATGACTATTCTGCTTCACAAAGGCGTCAAGTTTGAGTGGACTGATAAATGTCAGGAAAGTTTTCAAGCTCTGAAGGACAAGCTCACTTATCCCCCTAGTGCTTGCTCCCCCTGATACTGATACGTCCCAAACGTATCTATAATTTCTGCTTGCTCCATGCATGTTTTGTGTGATATTGCTATGATCTAGATACACTTTCATACACTTTTGATCATATTTGGACTAACTTATTAACTCAGTGCACCACAGTGCCAGTTCCTGTTTTCTTATGTTTTTCTATTTCAGGTTTCCCCCCTATTAAAAATTCTCCAAAAAATCGGAAAAATCAGATAAAAAAATCAGCGTGAAGGAACCTTCCGGAATCACCTGGGTGGGGCCAGAGGGCCACCACCAGGGACCCAAGCGGCCACCTGGTGCGGCCTAGGGTCTGGCTGCGCAGGGGGGTGCCTGGACCCTTGGTGGCCCCTTTGACTGCCCCCCTTCGCCTATATATTCTCCGTGACGCGAAACCCCCGAAGACATAACCCTTTTTCGCAATCTCGCCTCTGTTCTGCCGCCGCGCTTCCAAGATCGGGAGCGCCAGCAGACTTCTTCCTGGCACCCTGCCGGAGGGAGGATTGACCTCCGGGAGCTTCCCCTCCACCATGGACGCTTCCCGGATGTCTCGTGAGTAGTTTCCCTTGGACCATGGGTCCGTGATCAGTAGCTATGTGATGTTCTCCTCCACTCTTTGTTCTTCATGGTTTAGTCCTCGTGAGCTGACCTACATGATCGAGGCACATATGTAATTTTCTGCTGTTGATATGCTGAGTTTGCTGGGTTCTGATGGATTATGAGATTATGTTAAGATTCTGATTGAGTAATATATTTGGTTCTTATCTCTTATATTTTTGTTCTTATGTAATTCTTGCATGTTCTCCATTGCTGTTTATTGCTTTGGCCAAGTAGTAGGTAGTGACTCCAAGAGGGAACGTTATGCTCGATTGTGGGTTCATGCCCCCCGATGACACGCTTGAGTGACAGAAACATGAGTCTAGGGGATGTGATGTTGCCACAAGGGGGAAACAACGGTGCTTGTAACCGTGGTTGCAAGGATTGTTTACTTTACGCAAAGTGCTTCTTAATGCAGTTGTCTGTTGCTTTGGGTTTACCCTTTGGGTGGGGCTTGCAACTTAATACCAGCGAGATGTTCTGGATAGATATCTCAAGGTCGATGATTAGTAGTAGATGCAGTTGGATTTCGGTCTACTTATTTTGGCGTACCGCCCATGCTTTTGAGCCTCGTCCTTTTTTTTGAAGCTTTAAGACTGAAGGGTAAAGCACCCCCAGCATTTTATTACTTTAACCACAATATTTACAAATGTACAACAATAGCTTCAAAAAAATACCCCTTCAAGGGGGCAGAAAGTCTATCCATCTAAGTAATTCATCCTTAAACCTAGGCTTAATTCTATAGCTAAGCAGTGTGAGGTCATGAATGAAGCCTACTCTCATTTGGCAAAAGATAGCCTTTCATGCTTGAAACATTTGGCATTCCTAACCCGCCAGATGTTCCACCATGCTGTGAACACCACTTCACTAAAGAAGGGTTTATGAAAGGATTCCCTGGCCTCCTTGGCAACCTGTACCATGTCTGTTCCATTTGTCGAGTCGATTTGAGGTTAATCCCAGACTCTAGCACTGAAATTGCATTGAAAGAACAAGTGATCCCTGGTCTCCAGGTGTTGAGTGGGACATAACACACATTCAGGACCATCCTCAATATGCCAGTGTCTTCTTAGAATCAAATCTTTGGTGTTGAGACGATCCATGATCACCAGCAAAAACCTTGATCTGGAGGGTGCATCAAGATTTCCAAATCCAATTTAGGAGAGGGTTGGATTGAATAGGAGCATGCACCGTAGTGTAGAACTTTTGAGCAGTGTACTGTCCCTTGTTTCCCAACCTCCAGGTCCAACAATCCTTGGTTTCATCAGATCTATGATTCTGGAGGATATCATGCAGTTCATTCAACTATTGAAAAGCCTGTGCCGAGAGTGGCAAGTTGAAAAGCACTATGAGGTTTGGAGTATCCAAAGCCTCCTGCACAGAAATCAGGGGGTCTTTTGAGAAGGAGAACAGTCTTCTAAACTTCTGTGCCAGAGCAACATTAGTGTGGTCAATCCAGAAGTCATTCCACAGGAGCATTGTCTCCCCAGACCCAATTTTGATCCTGGAAACAGCCACAAAACTGTCCATATTCTTGGCCACATCTTTCCACCAGAAAGATCCACAGAGATCAGTTGCATGGGGAACTCTTTGATGGTAGTAAGTGTTCCAGATCAGAGAAACCCACGGCACATCCTCCTTATTATAGAACTTTTTCAGATGATTCATCAGAAGGGACTGGTTCTGGAGCTGCAGGTTGAGAATGCCCAGCCCACCTTTATTCTTTGGTCTGCAAACTAGCTCCCATGCAGCTAGAGATTGACCTGAATATTTGCCATACATTCTCCAAAGGCACTGTCTCTGAATCCTTTCAAGCTGTTTGATGATTCCAGCAGGGATGTGCAAGGAGTAGAGGAAGTAAGTTGGCATGGAGGAGATGAAAGAATTGAGCAGTTGAAGTTTACCCCCTGATTAAGGAAACATGAGCTAGCAGTAAGTCTCCTCTCCATACAGTCAACCAGGGGGAGAAGATCCACAATCTTGGGCCTGGTGGTACCTACAGGCAGACCCAAATATGTGAAAGGGAGTTTCCCCACTTGACAACCAAAATCTGAAGCCAATTGAGTGACAGAAGAACCATCAATGTTGATAGGTATCATGGAGGATTTGTTATAATTGATATCCAGTCCAGTGGACTCAGAAAAACTCCTCAAGGCCTCTTTCAGCTTAAGCACTTGCTGCACTTCAGAAGGCATCACCAGAATTGTGTCATCAGCATATTGCACAATGGGAAAGTCAGGGTCATGGGAGGGTATAGGTAAACTAAGCTGCCCTCTCCTAAGCAGATCATTACCACTGATTGTAGAAGATCAGTGATACACGAGATACTTCTCGCTCCTCGTTGGTTACCCGAAGTGGAAGGTGAGATGTAGCGTAGCGGCAAATTTCCCTTAGCAATAAATGCTAAGGTTGAGTATCGTCCATGAGGACTCCAACAGATACAAGAAGGTGGTGAAGTGAACAATGGCGCCGTTCACAACTCAAGGTTGCTAACTTCACCTGGACCTGCACACACAACAGATAGCTTTTCTCCCAACGAGTACAGAGGAGTTGTCAATTCCTCCGGCATTGTTGTTTATAAAGGATAAAACGCACGGGATAATAATGATAATGATAGCAACGGAAAAGGAAATAAAGCAGAAAATAAATAGCGGGTGTAAACAGTGGTGGAGATATGGACCGGGGTACTATGATGTTCACTAGTGATGTATCTCTCCCAAAAGAAGATAAAATAGCCATGCGAGGTAAACAAATCACAGCTGGGCAATTGACAGGATTATGTGCGCAAACCAATGCTAATTATGTGAAATAGAAAGGAAGAGGCTCAAAAGCACGGGCGGTACGCCAAGACAAGTAGACCGAAATCCATCTGCATCTACCCACTAATCATCCACCTTGAGATATCTATCCAGAACATCTCGCTGGTATTAAGTTGTGAATCCCACCCAAAGTATAAAATCAAAGCAACAACCAACTGCATTAAAGAAATTTTTGTAAAGTAAACAATCCTAGCACCCGCAAGTACAAAAGCACCGTTGTTATCCCCTTGTGGCAACATCACATCCCCTAGACTCATGTTTCTGTCACTCAAGCTAGTCATCGGGGGGCATGAACCCACAATCATGCATAACGCTCCCTCTTGGAGTCACTACCTACTACTTGGCCAAAGCAATAAACAGCAACGGATAACATGCAAGAGTTACTCAAGAACATAAATATAAAAGAAGAGAATCAAATATATAACTCAATCATAATCTGAACATAATCTCATAATCCATCGGATCCCAGCAAACTCAGCATAGCAACAGAAGAAAGATTACATAAGTGCCTCGATCATGTAGGGAAGCTCACGAGGTCTAATCCATGAAGAACAAAGAGGGGAGGAGAACATCACATAGCTACTGATCATAGACTCATGGTCCAAGGTGGACTACTCACGGTTTATCGGGGAAGCATCCATGGTGGTGGAGAAGCTCCCGGAGGTGATTCCTCCCTCCGGCAGGGTGCCGGGAAGAGGTCTTCTGGTGCTACCGATCTTGGAAGCGCGGCGGCGGAGGAACAGAGGAGAGATCGCGAAAAAGGGTTCCGTCTTCGAGGGTTTCTCATCACGGGGAATAAATAGGCGAAAGGGGGCAGCCAGAGGTGGGCCAGGGGCTCCAGGCGCCCCCCCTGGCGTGGCTAGGGGTGGGGCCGCGCCCTCTGGACGCCTGGCCCCCTGGCTCCCCTCTGGCCCCTCTCGGGCTCTTTGCGAAGCTTCCGGTACGCTGATTTTTCCTATATTTTTCCCGGAATTTTTCTGGTACTTTTAATAAGGGGGAAACCTGAAATAGAAAAATAGTAGAAAACAGGAACTGGCACTGGGGTGCACTGAGTTAATAGGTTAGTCCAAATATGATCAAAAGTGTAAGGAAGTTCATCAATATCATAGCAATATCACACAAAAAAGGCATGGAGCAAGCAAAAATTATAGATACGTTTTGGACGTATCAACATCCCCAAGCTTAATTCCTGCTCGTCCTCGAGTAGCTAAATGATAACAACATAATTTTTGTGGTTACATGCTAACAACCATATAGGAACTTTGTAAGTAAAGCAATCAAAGCATGCAATTCAATTCAAGTCATAACAAGCAAGAGTCTATATCTAGTATTGAAACAAGCAACATAAGAACATAAAGGTGTAAGAGCTCTCGCTGTCCGTGACTCGAATGTCTCCAAATGGTGTTTGCGTGCAAGAAAGGGGATAGGGATATACAAGAAAAAGTATTTTATGTTGAGAACTCAATCTACTAAAGTGTCACACTTGGTCTTCTTTGGAATCTTATCTTGACTCATCCCCAGACCACTAGCCAGGTACAAGTCAAAATGATCCACTTCTTTTCGACATTTTGAGCACTCATGCAATGGATGAGCGTAAGCAAGAAAATTGACACTTAGGATGGCAAAGAGATAATATGGTGGAGGAGGAAGACAAAAAGGTGTGAAAGACTCACATCAATGAGGACAATCATAGGCGACAGAAAGCCAAATGATAGATATGATGTGAGGAGTAGGGATTGCCATGCAACGGATGCACATATGAGCTAAGGTAAGCTCTCCAATGGAACTAGTGGGGGTGCATCCAACTTGCTTGCTCAAGAAGACCTAGAGCTCATTTGAGGAGGCTCATCAATGGAATATACAAGCCAAGTTCTATAGTGTGAAGGTCCCCACATAGCTATATGCATGAATGATAATCTCTATGGAGTACAAAATATAAGAAGGAGTACGAGTTTGGATCTCTCAAAAGGAATAGTAGTGTGCCCCCTTCTCTCTTTTTATTTCTCTTCTTCTTCTTTTTTTTCTTTTTTTTGTGTTTTTTGGTGGCATCAATGGCTCTTTCTATTTAACTCTCATTTGTCCTCTTTGGGATCTTTTAATTTTGTCCACTTTGGGATCTTTTGATTTTGTGCACTTTGGGATATTTTCCTCACTTTAGGGGCAACACTCTATATATTACAAAAAGTATAGAAGATCTTTCACACTTTACAAAGTACTCAAATCATAAAGAAAAAAATAAATTCAAAAAAAATCATAAAGAAAATGTAACTATCATGATGTATGCAAATGTATGCCTCTTCCAGTGTAGCAGGATATGCAATGATACTAGCCGGTCATGTAGCAATGATTAGGGCAAAGCCCAACTAGCATGCGTCTCATCGATCAAGATGTAGCATGTATGACATGAAGATCAAGTCATGAGAAGATGGATGTTGCATGGCAATATATCTCGGAAAGGCTAGGGAAATGCCTTGATAGGTAGGTATGGTGGCTGTTTTGAGGAAGGATATAAGGAGGCTTATGATGACAGAGCGTATCGTGCCAAGGGTTTGGATGTACCGGCGAAGGTGGACGCTAACTCTCGGAGTGAGAAGAAAGCAATGCACGGCACAGGAAAGGCTAGCAAAACATGGGAAGGTGGAAGTGTGAACTTTCGAATACTCACATTAGTCCGAAGAACTCATGCACTTATTATAACTCTCAATCTAATAAGGAGGTTTCACAAAGAGACAAGTACCCCAAGGAGGAGTGTATGTGGGTTTGATTATCCTTGCGCATCCTCGACTCATGGTACGTGAGTGTACTCTAATATTCGACCCCTCAGAAGAGTAGTGATCCATCTAGTAGCTAGAGTTCTCAACTAATTTGCAGGTTTATGAAAATAAACACGGATTGCCCAAAATACGACATCTATCACTAATAGGCTAAAGCTCTTGACACCAAAAGTCCATACATTACTCAAAACAATACCTCAAAACTTTTGCAAGTTACTACTACAAAAGAATAGCAACCTCAATTACCTACTTCAAGTCAAGACACAAAACTCAGTGCAACAGGCAAAATCTCTAAACAAGATAAACATGAAAACTCAAGAGAGTTCTAGCAACAAACTAAACAAAAGCTCTTTAAAAGATACGCATGAAAGCTAAGAGCAAAACATGAAAGTAGCTACGAAAATATAAAGAACACACACAACAAAGATAAGCAGGAAAAAGTCCTATGTTGTGTTCTAGATTTTGGAAGTGGAGCGTGTTTCTCTCCCACACAAAGAAAGCTGGGCTCTAACTTGTTATTAACAGAAAGCAAAGCTAAAGAAAACTAAAAACAAAACCTAAGAGCGAGACGCTCCAAGAATAGCACATAACGCATGAAGTGATAAAAATATAGTGAAACGAGAGACGAACTGATAATTGTTGATGGAGAAGGGGATGCACGGGGGCATCCCCAAGCTTAGACGCTTGAGTATCCTTGAATATTTCTTGGGGATGCATGGGTGCATCCCCAAGCTTGAACGCTTGACACTTCTTAATATTCTTTCATCATCTTCCCTCGCACACTTGAAAACTCCCTTCATACATAACTCATCATAATCTGATTAGCGAGGTTAGTACCCATAATAAAATATTTTTATCTAATTGAAATAAAGATAATATTTAAGAGCTACTATTTCTCAAGAGTTCCAGAAGGTTTTTGCAAAGAAAAAACAAGCTTAAGGTTTGCAAAACGAAGAAAAGGCAAAACAGGACAGAATCTTTGAAAAACAGACTAGCAGGTAGTAATGAATTTTTTGGGGATACTTCTGCAACTCAAATCAAAAAAACCAGAACATACGAAAGTTTCATAATTGTATAGAGCATGCTGTGTAAAAAATTCAGCTCAAAAAGATGAACTGGGATTTTTCTCTGATTTTTCTAGTCACGAGGACAGAATATGTTTTCTGGACAGCATGTCACAACTTTCACTTCCCTTGTCGTATGAGGCTATAAAAGGCACAAAGCTTGAAAAGTAAAGATCAAATGATGTTGCTACAGTAGTAAAAATCATCAAGACCACTAAAAACAGAAAAAAAGCAAAAAGGAAATCCTAAATTCGTTGCGGGCTGCCTCCCGAAAGCGCTTCTTTAAAGCCATTAGCTAGGCTTAATGCAAATAGATCAAGTCTTTTCAAGAAAATAACTAGCCCGTGTGACGGACTCAAAAGGCAACTTAATATTTTTACTAGGGAAGTGTTCCATCCCTTTATTGAGAGGGAATTGGAATTTTATAATCCCTTCTTTCATATCAATAACAGCTCCTACGGTGCGAAGAAAAGGACGTCCCAAAATAATTGGACAAGAAGGTTCACATTCAATGTCCATAATAGTAAAATCAACGGGAACATAATTTTCATTGACAATGATAAGAACATCATCTATCTCCCCCAAAGGTTTATTTACGGAAGAATTGACAAGACGAACACCAAAAGAACAAGGATCAAAAGGTTTCAATTCAAATATATCATACATTCTTTTGGGCATAACATAGGTACTAGCTCCAAGATCCCATAAAGCATAGCAAGAAAAGTTATTCAACTTAATTTTAATCATAGGATCCCAACCTTCTTCTAGCTTTTGTAGGTATGGAGGCTTCTACCCTAAGCTTCTCCTCCCTAGCTTTGATGAGAGCGTTAGTGATATGCTCTGTGAAGGCAAGATTAAGTGTGCTAGTGTGGGGGTCTCTAGACATCTTGTGAAGGAAACGAATAACTTCAGAAAGGGTGCCATTATCAAAATCAAGGTCACTACTATCAAGTAGAGTGGTAGTGGTGTCCTTTAGGCTCACTTTTTTGGTAGCTTCTACAGTCATAGGAATTTCTTCTTCTACGGTTGAGGTCATAGCATCACCATCAATAGGTCCTATGGGACTAGGGGTGCATTGGGTGCTAAGAGTTTGGATATCCTCAACCACTTGGATAGTAGCAATAGTATGGTGTGTAGGAAGGCTCTTAATCCTATCTTCTTCCTCTTTTTATCTAGCCCATCTATCTTTGAGTTTAGCCATCATCCTAATGTTTTCATCAATTTGCAATTGGATAGCATTCATAGAGTGACCTTCCTCTCCTCATGGGGAGAAGTTCTAATTTTGAGCAATTCTACTTCATGGGCTAAATTGTCTACCTTCGACGAGAGGTTATCTAATTCGTCTAGTTTTCCCTCTACACTCTTGTTGAAGGATTTTTGGGTAGTGATAAAGTATTTAAGCATACTCTCTAATTCAGAAGTGGAGTTTTTGGTGCTAGGATAAGTGTTGTTGTTCCCATAGTTGTTGGAGGGGAACGGTCTAGGATTGCTACCAAAGTTACTCCTATAGGCATTGTTGTTGAAGTTGTTTCTAGAGATAAAGTTCACATCTACTTGATCCTGAGCAATCAAAGAATTTAAAGGAACATTTTGAGGATCAATAGGAGATTGCTTGGTAAGTAGAGACATGATCAAGTCAAATTTTTCATTTAGGGAGGAGATCTCCTCGACAGAGTTTACCTTCCTACCTGTTGGAGCTCTTTCGGTGTGCCATTGGGAATAGTTGGTCATCATCTCATCGAGAAGTTTTGTGGCAGCGATGACCCACAACCGTAAGGGATCGAGGTAGTCTTCGCGGGTAAGTTAACCCAATTTATTGATTCTACACACGGGGAGCCAAAGAGTATTTATAAACTTTGACAGTTGAGTTGTCAATTCAACCGCACCTGAAATATACTTGCTTGCAACAAAAGATAAGTGGTAATGGTAATATGATAGTAATGGTGGCGACAGAAAAAGTAAACAGCAATAGTAGCAACTAATGACCAGCAGGATTGAAAACACTGTAGGCTAGGGAGATGAATGGTTGGGCGCTGCATGGATAAGAGTGAACATGTAATAGATTCTAACACGGGGCAAGGCACACAGAAAAGCAATGATCATCTAGGAAAATATCAAACATTAGGCATGTATCCCGTAAATAGTTGTGCGTGCTTGCAATAAGAACTTGCACAACATCTTTTGTCCTACCATCCTGCTACGAACGGGGCCAAAGGGAACTTATGGAGATTAAGGTACTCCTGTCAAAGAGCACCGGAACAAAGCAATAAACTCAATGGATACATGGAATCCTCAAATTATGGACCATCCCCTTTGGTGTCCCAAGCTGTCACCTTTGGGATCGCCGGTTCCGGACAATAATAGGTGCATACAACTCATAGATAGGATCAAGAACACAAATATATTCATGAAAACATATAGGGTTGAAATCTGAAAACATGGCACTCGGGCCCAAAGTGACAAGCATTAAGAGCAACAAGTTGAAGCAAAGAAGATAAACACCAAAGTAGATGATAGGCAACATGCCCCTAACAATCTGACGAACTATTACATGATCAAACTCATCCAATCCCTACCATCCCCTTTGTCTACAGCAGGGAATTACTCACACATGTGAAGAGAAGTCATGGAGGAGGGATGGATTTGTGATGGTGATGACGATGGCGACGATCTCCCCTCTCCGGAGGCCAAATCATCCACCAGATTAGCCCTCCCGAAGAAGAACAGAGGGTGGCGGCGGCTCCGCGACGGAAACTGGAAAAGCGACTTCTGTTTCGGGGTTTTCCCGTCACGAGAATAAATAGGAGTCGAGGTAGGTCACGAGAGGGGGTGGAGGCCTCCCAGGCGGCCCCCGGCGCGACCAGGGGTGGGGCCGCGCCAGCAAGGTGCCTGGGGCCCCTGTGGCCCCCCTCTGGCCCCACTTCTGGCTGATGGAAGCTTCTGGTGCGTGGATTTTCTGTGAATTTTCCCAGAATTTTCTGAGATACCTAAAAATACATTTTCCTGCACACAATAAAACCATACAGATAGCTCTGCTGAAAACAGCGTTAGTCCAGGTTAGTTTCGTCCAATTCATGCAAGAATGAAGGCAAAACAATAGAAAAAGTGTTTGGAAAAGTAGATACGTTTGAGACGTATCAACTCCCCCAAGCTTAGTATATTGCTTGTCCTCAAGCAATTCAGTTCAACGAACTGGACGCGACAAAGAAAACTTTGACAAACTCTTTTGCTTCATTAGATGTATATAAGCATGTACTACGAAAAGGGTTTAGCAAGTATTGAAACAATGCTATAAGGACAATGCACGAAGCAATTCTTCTTTCATGTGATCAATCACAAACAACTAAAAGTAAATAATATGCTACTGAAAATCAAGACAAGATCACAATGCACATAGCTTGAACATACTTGAGTGACATTTCGCTAGCCTCCATGAGTGAAGCAAAACATAAATGCAGAAACTCCTCCGGAGTTTTAAAGGTGACTAGAACTCAGTATTTCAGACTAGCAATAGCACAAGCATACAGAAGACAATGTAATACTTTGGGACAATGCATATTACACTAAGAATGACAATTATGCTCTCATAGTTGGTGCTTTGAAGAAAGAAGGGAGACTCTCGAACCGTGGCTTTTGGTGGCAAGGTTGAAAACCCTTGGTTGGAAGCAAAGACTAAACATGTGCCAGAGCTCTTGGTTTTGAAAACAGAGACAAAAACATTTTTGAGAAGTGCAACTTTCCAGTCAATGGTGAACGGTAAAGGTCTCTCAATATCTCCCATGCCAACTATATTAATAATTTTTTTGCTTACACATATTCCCTTATCCATCTATCATTTGACAGTCTATGGAACCTTATTTTGCCTCAAGTCTGGAAGGAAGCTCGTTCCATCTATCATTAGCAGCACTTGGTCCATTTCATTCCATCATCAAGTATGGGGGAGGTGTAACTTTCCTTTTTTTTATAAATGACTAGTTAAAACTTCCGTCAATATTTTTGGCATGAAAGATACTGATTTTCCCTCACCGCACCATGAGCTTGTACGGTTACAAAAGTGAAGCTTTTGAATAAATTTCGAGATGGCACAAGGAAGTCTGAGTTAGGGGTGGCCGGTAAATACCACATATAGGAAGGTATGGTGGACTCATATGGAATAACTTGTTTCAAGGATTTTGGATGCACAAGCAGAATTCCGCTTAGTGCGAGCGAAGGCTAGCAAAGGACTGGGAAGCGACCAACTAGAGAGAAATAACTGTCATAATCATGCAGAGCGACAAAGCAACATTGAATCGGGCATGAAAGTGATATAACTATTCTGAAACAAAAAGATCATCAAGGCATAATAGACTTTTTAGTCATAAACATGTGTGAACATGTGCCAAGTCAATCCAAAAATTCTCCGAAGGGAAATACCACTTCAGTATGCCAAACCATGAACAATGCAATGCATGTAAATCATTTCAACAACACATTATGTACTCTAGCTATTTGAGATTAGCCACAAGGAAAGCATGAACACTGGGAAATCATTGTAAACATAGCACTATGTCGCTACAAGCTGGTTTCTAGATCATAAGTACATGCATATGTACAAAATTAGAAACAAGAAGAGTTCATACCGGTTTTCCTTGTTGCTTCCCTTCCGTCGATCTTCGTCATTACTGCCTTGTCACTTGCACGATCGAACGTAGGAAATATTATCAAACGCCATCACGGACTCGAGCTGAACTCTGAAAACAAAGAAAACTAAAGAGAGAAAGGAAATCTTTTTGGTTTTTTTAAAGGTTTAAACGAGAGCAAAAGAAAAGAGAAAATCTTTTTGTTGTTTTTGCAAAGAAAGAAAGAAAGAAGATCAGGCAAAAACTTCGAAAAGATCAAAGCGAACAAAAAATAAAACGGATAATACAATGGAAAAGTGAGAAGGGCACGTACTCCCCCAAGCTTAGGCTTTTGGCCTAAGTTGGTAGTAGCTAATGTCCCTAGGAGCCTCCTGCTCCAGGGTGGTACTGGTGAGTCCAAGGGTCGTATGAGGCTTCCGGTGCGTACACCGAAGTCCTCGGATCCTCCCACGAAGAAGGATCCGCGCTCCAAGCAGAGGAAGACCCTTCACCAAACTGGGTGACGGTCTCCCCCTGGAAATGTGGTATCTCACCATGCTCCTCCTCGTCGGGCTCAACCCCCTCCATGGGGTTATGAAACTGATGCTGGACCACGAACTCATCGAACTGGATAACATCAAAGGACCATCCGTTCCTGCGAGAAAAATCGAACAAAAGAGGTGCAGGTAGACGGATCTTGCGTTCCGTGGTGGCTCCGAAATGCAAGATATAATCAAGGTTACCAAACTCGGAATTCATGGTAACAAACTTATGCCTTTTCATAGCAGCAAGATCAAAACTTAAATAAGTAAAAGGCTTATCATCAGGGTGTGGGGTTCCCTTTAGAGACTCTAGGATAAGTGTGGCGTAGACGCCACCAAATAAATCTCCCTTGTTACCGTTCATAGCAAGGCGTCGAGCAATTAAGGCACCCACATTATAATCAAACCTCCCCGAGAGGGCGGTTGCCAGGATAGCAATATCCGGCGCAGAAATGTTGCTCGTGTTGTCACGAGCTAACACCCCTCTAGCAATATAATACGCAAAATACCTGAGGTGTGGGAATAAGATGCTGGAGATTTTTGACCAATGAATATCCCTTGTATCCATGCTACAGAGAGAGTTGAAGACGGTTCTCAGCTCGGAGGGCTGAGAGCTTATCTTCGCCGTCAGTCCAACGTTCGGCATACCTATTATTTCACACAACTTTACCAAAGGCATGGTCAAAAGATTATTGTAAATTTTACACTCAACAGAACCAGTATCAAGGTTATATCTAAAACTGTTAATGAAACAGGAGGTGAGTTTTTGATACTGAGCAACACGACACGTTGCGAGCCGCGTCAGATCTGCATTAGCACAAAGATTATAGAACTCCTCCTTAATTCCTGCAGCTTCAAGGAATTCATTGCACGGGAAAGTCATTGAACGTGCAGGATTTGTGTCCTCCAACAACTCTAAGGGCACATGATCTTCGTTGTAGCTCACCCTAGCAGTCGAGGGTGAAGCTGCAGCTCTTGTAACTCGATCGGAGCGCTCGGGCCTTTTCTTCCCAAGCCACCCCTTTGCTCTTCCTAGCAAACTCATTTCTGAATTTTTTGAAAAATTACAAAAACAAGGATTTAAACAAAGTGAGTTAAGGAAAACTACTCAACCCACTTACCTAAGGCAAAAACTTGCATCAAAACTTGGAAAATAAACTTCTACACATGCATGCAAGCTCATCTAAACAGCACTAAGAACTACTAAATACTCACAAATGAAGCCATCAACCAAAAATCTATTTGGAGGAGTGGAGGAGTTACATACCAGGGAGTAGGTGCTCAAAATCTCAGCTCAAATGATGGGTTGTGGAGAGAGATCGAAAAATCACCTCCACGAACAGCAAGAACGCAAGTTCCAGGGCATAACTCGTGTTTTTGGAGAGAAAGAGAGAGAGAGGAAGAAGACTCACTTGGAGGCGGGGCCTGTGGGCTCCAGGAGCCCTATGGGCGCGGATAAGGGGCAGGCCGCGGCAGCTGGCCGCCTGGGCCACTGGTGGCCCCCCCTGGTCAGCCCCAGGTACCTCTGGGTCACTCCTGGCATGGAAATTTTTATTTTTATTTTTAGGGATTTTTTCTGAAAACTTCACTGTTGAAAATTTCTCGGAGTTCAAAAAGCTGCAAAACTTTCTGAAAACTTAAAGCGGTGATTAGTATTGTGAAGCTTCAAAAACACAAAAACTTGGTACAACAAAGAGAATAAAAGCTAAAGAAAATGAAAACATAACAAGCTTAACTTCTTACCTATATAAAACAAGCTCACTAGTAAGGTTGATCAAGTCTTACCAACAACCCGGCGATATATAGAACAAGAAGTCTCACCTCTTATGAAGTGATCATTGCACCTTTACTTTAATGGACATTGTCCCCACCATAATGGTTTTGTATTTGTGGTGCACATGTAGTGGACAGTCCCATTCTCCAATCTTCACGGTCTCAACATTCTCTATAGAGTTAAGGCCATGCCTCTTGTCGATCTTCTTTGGAAAATACACCGTGTGTTCCTTATCATCAACGTTGAAAGTGACCTTTCCTTTATTGCAATCAATAATAGCACCTGCGGTGTTAATAAAAGGTCTACCAAGAATAATGGACATGCTCCCATCCTCGGGCATGTCAAGAACAACAAAATCTGTAAGGATCAAACAGTTAGCAACTTCAATGGGAACATCCTCACAAATACCAATGGGGACAGCTGTTGACTTGTCAGCCATCTGAAGAGAGATATTTGTAGGGATTAGTTTCTCTAAACAAAGCCTCTTGTAAAGAGAGAAAGGCATAACACTCACTCCTGCACCAAGATCACATAAAGCAGTTCTGACGTAATTATTCTTTATGGAGCAAGGAATGGTGGGTATACCTGGATCACCAAGCTTCTCAGGAATCTTGCCACTAAAAGAGTAGTTAGCAAGCATGGTAGATATTGCCTCATTAGGAACTTTTCTTTTATTTGTGACAATATCTTTCATATATTTCGAATAGGGAGGTAACTTAATAGCATCAGTCAAAGGGATTTGAAGAAAAAGAGGTTTCATCCATTCACAAAACTTATTGTAATGCTCTTCTTCTTTAGATTTGAGGGACTTACCTGGAAAGGGCATGGGTTTCTGTATCCATGGTTCTCTTTCCTTCCCATGTCTTCTTGCGATGAAGTCTTCTCTAGAGTACTTCTTGCGTTTATCAGGTGTTTCTTCTTCTCTTACCTCGGGAGAATCATTCTTTTCAGTGTCCTTTTCTTCAGGCTCGGCACCGTCTTCTGTTTCAGCATCGGAGGTAGATATGCTGTTAGGATCAACAACTGGCTTTTCACTTGTAATAGGATCATTGGGATTGTCAGCCTCCTTGTGTTTCTTCTTCTTCTTTTTCTTCGGAGAGCTAACAGTCTCGTCTTCTTCTTGTACTTGAGAATCTTTCTCGATCCTCCTTGGATGCCCCTCAGGATAGAGTGGGTCCTGGGTGTGTGTTCCACCCCTAGTTTTGATGCCATAAGCTTGTATGTCCTGTTTGGCATTATTAGCAAGCAAATCTTTTTGCACATTAGAAATTTGTTCAAGCTGAGTTTGAACCATATGAAAATGCTTAACAAGACATTTAACATCAGTAAATGTTCTATCTAGAACACCACACAAACTTTTAATAGCAAGAGAGTTATCATGCAACTGACTTTGTATCTTCCTATTAAAATGGTCTTGCTTAATAATAAAATTATCAAGCTCTTCTAAGCATTGGTCGGGAGGCTTACCTTTAGGGATGTCACTTTCAGTAAAATCTAATAGAGAGTGTACGTCTACCAAGGGAGGGCGAGTAGTAGGCTCACACAACTTCTCAATAGGCGGTAAATTTTTCACGTCTTCGGCTTTAATACCTTTATCCTTTATAGACCTCTTTGCTTCTTGCATATCTTTGGGGCTCAGAACTAGCATGCCCCTCTTTTTCGGTGGTAGAAGTGGTTCAGGAACGGCCCAATCTTCATAGTTCTTGGCAATTTTGCACATTAATTCTTCTGCATCGTCCGGTGTTCTTTCCCTGAAAACACAACTAGCACAACTATCCAGGTAGGATCTGGATTCATCGGTTAAACCAGCGTAAAATATATCAAGCAGTTCATTCTTGGGGACTCCATGTCCCGGAATAACCTTAAGTAAATCACAAAACCTCCCCCAAGCTTTAGGGAGGTGCTCATCCTGCAATTGTTTACAGTTATAGATTCTTTGCAAAGAGGCATGTTGCATATGAGCTGGGAAATATTTATCAACAAATAATTGGACTAAGTCCTGAGGACTCTTAATGGAACCATAGGGTAGTGCATCGTACCATGATTTAGCGTCTTCCTTCAAAGAAAAAGGAAAAAAGCTTGGCCACATAGAAGTTTCGTATCTTCTCATCAGTAGTGAATAGGTTACCTAGCTCAGCGAGTTTGGTCAAGTGTGCTATAGCATCATCATTTTGTGGGAAACGTAGTAGAAAACAAAAATTTTCGGCCTACGAATCAAGAACCCAAGATCATCCAAGAAGATTGCATACAAGGTTTTATGTCATGGCTCACCAACCGATGTAGCGAAAGTAGAGTTGGTGAAGCTCGTGGACGTAGTGGAAGTAGATCTCGCAAGTTCTCCCACGAGCAGTCCCTCGATCAATCCCACGAACAAGTCCCGCGATCTAGTCCCACGGACAAGTCCCATGAACAAGCTCCTCGAAGAAGGGTCGAAGGTACAACCCCTCCATTAGTATCCACACATCCCGTAGCAGCAATCCAGCAGCGCTCCGCCGTCCAGAGATGAACGCCACCGAGAAAACTAGAGGGAGAAAACCCTAACGGATTCCGATCTAGAACAGCGTCTAAACCGGGGTCTAATTGTGGAGCAACGGGGTTTAGAGGAGGGAGGGTGGCGCATAGGCCTTGGGGACAAGTTGTGCTGCGCCCCCCACCCCTCCCCCACATTATATAGGTGGCCAAGAGGCCCTTGGGGCGCAATAAGGGGGGTGGGGAGTCCAACTTGGACTCCCAAACCTCCCAAACCTTCCCACCGGAAACCTGCCATATTGGAGAGTTGGACTTTCCACCTGGAGGGGGATTCCTTCCCCTTGGTGTGCCCCCACCCCTTGGCCGGCCAGGGCAGCCTAGGTGGCTTGCCCCCCAAGGCTAGGGGCGCAGGGGAGTGGGTGGTACTGTCCGGAACCTTCTGGAACCTTCCATGACCTTCTAGAAGCTTCCAGGACCTTCCGGGACATACCGGGACCGTTTCGGGACATTCCAGACACTTCTGGAGCACTTCTAGGACCTTCCGAGACCGTTCTCGGACGTTCCGGAGCCATCCGGATAGTTTCCAAGACCATCCGAGTTACAGTTTAAGCCACCGGATGACCGCGAAGGTTGTCGGGACGCCCAGCGATTATCCGAAAACTATTTCGGTTGATCCAGGACTTCCCCAGTACCATTCTCATATGTTCCGGAACCACCTGGGACTACTCCAGAGTGATCCGGACATAACCTTAAATACCCAGAACTACTTCTGGTGCCCTTATGAACAATTCCATAAATCTCCGGAACTACTTCCGGTACCCGTATGAACTATTCTGCTTTGCTTCCACTAAACCTTCTACCATACTAGTATTCTAACAGACTACTGCTCGTTAAGTGTGTGACCCAATAGGTTCGGTATAATGCGGACATGACTCAGAACATCTTCTGGACATAGGTCAACAGCCTTTTGTCAATAGCCAATAATCAACAGCGGAGCCATGGACACCCATGTTGACTCCCGCACATACACGAAGAAACTTCGAGTGAACCATTATGTTTAGTCATGTACCATTCCCTTTGCTTCGCGATATATGACAAAGTTAGAGGAGAGAAGTTTGGCACCCATGTGTAACAACTTTTGAACACAAGCCACTCGTTATCCTCTTTGCTCGTTTGTCCCTTTTCTCGTTATCGTATTCCGGTATCCCCGTGACTGAATCACAATGCGTCTGGCCAGACTATAATGGATACCGTCATACCGAGTGGGCCCGAAGTGAATATCTTCTTCATCGTGAAGGAGCAAATCCCATTCTTGAACTATCACAGTCACTAGCCACACCATCTGACATACCCAGAACTTATTTGACTACTTCCCATTTACGGGAGGATTCATCTAAGAACCAAATCATGTCTTCCTGTGTGAAGCAACTCGATACTCTCATGGTCTAAGGAATTACGTATATGATAACATTTCATGATATGACTTATAACGTAGTTACGATGTGATCTCTAAGTATATCATTCAATACTGGGGTCGGTTCAACATCATTGTTCTGCTAACAATATGTTCCCATTGCTACTGACATCCTTGTTACAAGAACAATGTCCATGATTAAGAAAACGTAATCATCAGTTAGCACATGAGCTGGTCTTAGAGGCTAAACCAGGAACTCTTGGTGTTTACATTTCCACACATGCAAATGAGTTTTCTTCTGCATCTCACAGTCAGGGTCATTGCAATTATAGCACAGAAATATAAACATTAATTATGAACGTGGAAATATATATATAATAACATTTTATTATTGCCTCTAGGGCATATTTCCAACACATTTTCTCTGCCATAAAAGGGGTCAGCCTCGATTGTAGATATAAGTGAAAGATCAACAGAGAAATCATAATCAGGATTAATGATGCATATAGGGGATGTGGCAAATTTAGGATCAGGAATAACTTTGTTCTTCATGGAGTGATTTTTTTTAATTTTAAGACTGTGAAGCATGAGCTCCACAGTATTTTATTGCATGGGAGAACCAAAGGTTCTCAAAGAACAGTACAAGGAAGTAGTAAAGTAGAACAAGAAAGTAAAGGAAATAATCTAATCCTACCTATACTATTGTAGTGAATTGATCCAAGAAATCAATCTGTTTTTGGGATCTCCCTGAAATCTATGTGAAAGCAAGGTGATATCATGCACAAAGTGCCTTCTCCAGGAATGAAAAGAAGGTCTCTCATTCCTGAAGGTCTTCCCATTTCTGACTATCCAGATACACCAAGAGGCAGTAAGCATGACTTCCATGAAGAAAGACTGACCAAATGAATCTTTGGCCTGTTGTAAATAGGAATGCAAGGATCCATTGGCCCCCCATGTAATTTACAGATAGTTCCAAACTCTGCAACTAAAGTTGCAAGAGAAGAACAGATGCAGTCTGTCTTCTAGAGCATTTGAGTGACACATCACACAAGAATTATCATCAGTGGGTGATCTCCAATGTCTCCTAACAAGTAGATCTTTAGTGTTTAATCTTTCAAACATCAGGAGCCAGCAAAAAACTTTGATCTTCATGGTGCACTTACTCCTCCATATCCAGGCACAAGATTGATCAGATGGCATGTGAGAATGCATAAGATTATAGAACCCTTTGGTAGTATAACCATATTTACTCGGCCAGTGCCAAGAATCAGCGGCTTGAGGATCTCTCTGAAGATCAAGAATCCAGTCCTTAAGACAGAAGTATTCATCAGCAGCTTGTTGTGTGAGTGGCAAGTGAAACAAAATCTCTTCATCCTCCAAGCTCAAAAAATCGTTAACAGATAGCTTGTCATCTCTCACAAAAGAGAAAAGATGAGGCAACCTATCTCGCAGAGGTCTGCATGAGCCATTGATGCGCCACCCATTTGACCAAAAAAGTGCAGAATCCGCAACATTGATCATGACAGAGGTCACTGGTCTATAAAGTTCACTTAGTTTGAGGATATCCTTCCACCAAAAGGATCCACAAAGCATAGTTGCATGTGGGACATTGCCATTATAATAAGTCTTCCAAATAATGGAAACCCAAGGAACATTTTCCTTATTATAAAACTTATGCAAATGCTTCATAAGTAGAGCTTTGTTTTGTATTTGCAAGTTGACAATACCCAGACCACCTTTCTTTTTAGGCCTGCAAACAAGCTCCCAAGCAGCAAGAGATTGTCTTGGGGTATCAGAGTTACCTCTCCAAAGGCATTGTCTCTGAATTCTCTCTAGCTGTTTGAAAATGCCCTGAGGGATAGCAAGACTAAAAATGTGATAAATAGGCATGGAGGAAATTTCTGAATTGAGTAACTGTAGCTTGGCCCCTTGGTTCAGCATAGCAGAACTAGCAGAGAGTCTTCTTTCCACCCTATCTACCAAAGGCATCAAATCCTGAATTTTAGGCCTGGTAGTACCCAGTGGTAAACCAAGGTAAGTGAAGGGCATTTGTCCAATGGAGCACTCAAAAACTTCAGCAAGGTGAGCAGTCATAGCCTCATCAACAATCAGGGGGATTAAAGAGGATTTATTGAAATTCACTTTGAGACCAGTGGAAGCATGGAACCTGATAAGCATATCCTTGATAGCCAGCAACTGAGAAGCATTAGCATGAATTACCATTATAGTGTCATCAGCATACTGAATGATGGGGTAATTTGGATCATGAGAATCAATTGGCAGTGTCAGGATTTGATCATGTAGCATTTTATTAACTACTGATTGTAACAGATCAGCAGCCAATACAAACAGCAGAGGAGACAGGGGATCTCCTTGTCTAACCCCTCTCTTGCAATAGAACTGTTTACCAGGCACTCCATTCAACAAGATGAAAGAAGATCCAGAGCCTAAAATCTCTCTAATCCAACTGATCCATTTCTGACCAAACCCCTTGTTTCCAAGACCTGAAGGACAGCCTCATGCTCAATAGTGTCAAAATATTTTGCAAAGTCTAACTTCAGAATAAGAAGAGGCTTTTTAGACTGTTTGCATTGGTGGATGTACTCAAAAGCTCATGCTAAGCAATCCTGAATAGATCTAGACTTAAGAAAGCCATATTGATTCAAGTGAATGCACTGTAGTATAACCTTCTGAAGTCTATTAGCAAGCAACTTTGTGAGAAATTTCAGGCAGGTGTTAGTCAGTGATATAGGCCTAAACTCATTAGGGCAAACAGGAGCTAGCATTTTTGGAATCAAGGTGATTAAAGAACCATTTAGACATTCCAACTTGAGAGAGCCATCAGCAAACTGAGAAATCAGATTCATAAAATCAGATTGAATGATGGGCCAACATTTCTTAAGGAATAAACCATTGAAACCATCTGGCCCAGGAGCTCTGTCTACAGGGAGATCTTTGAGAACCTCATTAATCTCAGACTGAGAGAAGGGAGTGGTCAAATCCTGTAAACCCTCCACAGGGTGGATTAAATCAGGGAGATTGAACTCCATTTGGATACCTTGAGAAACCCCCATTCTCTCTCTGTAAGAGCTCCACAACAAGTTGGCCATCTGCTCATGATCAGAGAGAATAGCCCCATCAGGAGCATGCAAAGATGAAATGGAGTTCTTCCTCATTCTTTCAGAAGCCATAGCATGAAAGAATTTTGAATTTTCCTCTCCTACTTTAATGTCCCTGATAGTACACCTCTGTCTCCAATATAAATATTGTAAACTGAGAAGATGTTCATGATGAGATTTCACAATTTGTCTGAAATTGAACTCAGGTCTAGTTAGGGGTCTTAATTCCTCCAAAAAATCAAAGGCTAACACCACCTGTGAGCACTTAAGAATGACTTTCTTAAGAGATGCCATATTGAAAGACCACTTCTTGAGAGCATATCTGAGCCTTTTAAATTTCTTAGACAAAATGGAAGCAACAGAATCAGCATCAATAGGAGCATTCCAAGAGTTCTGCACACACTCCAAGAAACCTGGTAACTCAGCCCAATAATTCTCAAACCTGAAACGATTACTCTTTGGGATATCTGTGTCTATGGACACAATACAAGGCACATGATCTGATGAGGTCTTGGCCATGGGAAGAAAAATTGTGTTTGGATAAACAGAGATCCAAGAACTAGAAGTAAAAAACCAATCCAATTGTTCCAACAATGGCTCATCCTGCATGTTAGACCAGGTATAAGCTCTACCTTTAAGTGGCAACTCAAGAATCCCAAGATGGCCAATTATCTCATTGAACAGAAGGATGTTGTTAAGATCACCACCACGCGTGTTTATGTTCTCTAGAGATCTCATGGAGTGCTTTTTGAGCAACTCCTTAACAGCACCAGGGTCAGAGTCGACACACTCTCTGAGTTCCCTGCAAAAATCATCATCAAGAGTAACATAATCATCATCAAGGATTCTCTCCTTGAGTTCATCTAGGCACGGGTAACCAAAGGTTTTGCAGGTAGGAATATAGGTAGCATGGGTCTCGGTCTTGGATTCTGCTGCAGCCTTAGCAGTCTGAGTTTCAATATAGTAGCCAAGAAAAGTAGTATCATCAAGAGTAGTGGAAGCATCATCAAAAGCATCGGACATAGTGACAAACTCAGTAGAAGAATCATGTGGTGGTGGTGAAGAAAACTTACTCATAACAGAAGGTGAATCAAGTGTAGCACTAGTGTTCAGAACAGTACCTTTTCTTGTACGGGATGGTAAGATCGGAACCTTGGGGTCTCCTTTCTTACCCATAGCGGATGATGTGCAGCAGGCAGGATACTTCAAGTAGACTTGTAAATATTGCTATGCTCCCCGGCAACGGCGCCAGAAAACGGTACTTGATGACCCAAAACAGTAAGGGATCGAGATAGTCTTCGCAGGTAAGTTAACCCAATTTATTGATTCGACACACGGGGAGCCAAAGAGTATTTATAAGCTTTGACAGTTGAGTTGTCAATTCAACCGCACCTGAAATATACTTTCTTGCAACAAAAGATAAGTGGTAATGGTAATATGATAGTAATGGTGGCGACAGAAAAAGTAAACACCAATAGTAGCAACTAATGACCAGCAGGATTGAAAACACTGTAGGCTAGGTAGATGAATGGTTGGGCGCTGCATGGATAAGAGTGAACATGTAATAGATTCTAACACGGGGCAAGGCACACAGAAAAGCAATTATCATCTAGGAAAATATCAAACATTAGGCATGTATCCCGTAGGTAGTTGTGCGTGCTTGCAATAAGAACTTGCACAACATCTTTTGTCCTACCATCCCGCTTCGAACGGGGCCAAAGGGAACTTATGGAGATTAAGGTACTCCTGTCAAAGAGCACCGGAACAATGCAATAAACTCAATGGATACATGGAATCCTCAAATTATGGACCATCCCCTTTGTTGTCCCAAGTTGTCACCTTTGGGATCGCCGGTTCCGGACCATAATAGGTGCATACAACTCAAAGATAGGATCAAGAACACAAATATATTCATGAAAACATATAGGGTTCAGATCTGAAAACATGGCACTCGGGCCCAAAGTGACAAGCATTAAGAGCAACAAGTTGAAGCAAAGAAGATAAACACCAAAGTAGATGATAGGCAACATGCCCCTAACAATCTGACGAACTATTACATGATCAAACTCATCCAATCCCTACCATCCCCTTTGCCTACAACAGGGAATTACTCACACATGTGAAGAGAAGTCATGGAGGAGGGATGGATTGGTGATGGTGATGACGATGGCGACGATCTCCCCTCTCCGGAGGCCAAATCAGCCTCCATATTAGCCCTCCCGAAGAAGAATAGAGGGTGGCGGCGGCTCCGCGACGGAAATTGGAAAAGCGACTTCTGTTTCGGGGTTTTCCCGTCACGAGAATAAATAGGAGTCGAGGTAGGGCACGAGAGGAGGTGGAGGCCTCCCAGGCGCCCCCCCGGCGCAGCCAGGCGCCTGGGGCCCCTGTGGCCCCCTTTGGCCCCACTTCTGGCTGGTGGAAGCTTCTGGTGCGTGGATTTTCTGTGAATTTTCCCGGAATTTTCTGAGATACCTAAAAATCCATTTTCCTGCACACAATAAAACCATACAAGAAGCTCTGTTGAAAACAGCGTTAGTCCGAGTTAGTTTCGTCCAAATCATGCAAGAATGAAGGCAAAACAATAGCAAACGTGTGTGGAAAAGTAGATACGTTTGAGACGTATCAGGCAGCACCAAGTATAGTTGACATAAAGGTTCCTCCCGCGGCCGAATCTAACAAGTTCCGCGAGGTAAAGTTCAAGCCTGCATAAAAAGTCTGGATAAGCATCCAAGTAGTCAACCCATGCGTAGGGCAATTCTTAACAAGAGATTTCATGTGTTCCCGAGCTTGGGGAACGTGTTCATTATCCAATTGCTTAAAATTCATAATAAAGCTCCTCAACTGGATAATCTTAGCAGGGGGATAGTACTTCCCGATAAAAGTGTCCTTGCACTTATCCCAAGAATCTATGCTATTCCTAGGCAAGGATTGAAACCAGATTTTAGCTTCATCCCTCAAGGAGAAAGGAAAAAGCTTAATCTTAACAATATCACGATCTACTTCTTTGTACTTTTGCATATCACAAAGCTCAATAAAATTATTTAAATGCAAAGCAGCATCATCTCTAGCACCAGAGAATTGATCTTTCATAACAAGGTTCAACAAAGCAGGTTTAATCTCATAAGAAGGTGCTGAAGTGGCAGGTGTAGCGATAGGAGTGCAGATAAAGTCACTGTTGTTGTGACTAGTGAAGCCACACAACTTGGTGTTCTTAGAGGAACACATAGTAGCAGCAGGCAAGATAACTATTTTTTTGATTTTTGATAAAAGACACTAAAGCAAAAAACTGAAAGGTAAACTAACAAGACTAAAAAGCAAAGATAAAAGATAGTGTGCAACTCCCCTATCTTGTAGAGTGGAGTCCCCGGCAACGGCGCCCGAAATTTGCTTGATACACGAGATACTTCTCGCTCCTCGTTGGTTACCCCAAGTGGAAGGTGAGATGTAGCGTAGCGGAAAATTTCCCTTAGCAATAAATGCTAAGGTTGAGTATCGTCTAGGAGGACTCCAACAGATACAAGAAGGTGGTGAAGTGAACAATGGCCCCGTTCACAAATCAAGGTTGCTAACTTCACCTGGACCTGCACACACAACAGATAGCTTTGCTCCCAACGAGTACAGAGGAGTTGTCAATTCCTCCGGCCTTGTTGTTTACAAAGGATAAAACGCACAGGATAATAATGATAGTGATAGCTACGGAAAAGTAAATACTAAAAGTAAATTGATAGTGTAAACAGTTGTGGAGATATGGACCGGGGTACTATGATGTTCACTAGTGATGTCTCTCTCCCAAAAGACGATAAAATAGACATGCGAGGTAAACAAATCACAGCTGGGCAATTGACAGGATTTTGTGCGCAAACCAATGCTAATTATGTGAAACAGAAAGGAAGAGGCTCAAAAGCACAGGCGGTACGCCAAGACAAGTAGACTGAAATCCATCTGCATCTACCCACTAATCATCCACCTTGAGATATCTATCCAGAACATCTCGCTAGTATTAAGTTGCGAATCCCACCCAAAGTGTAAACTCAAAGCAACAGACAACTGCATTAAAGAACTTTGTGTAAAGTAAACAATCCTTGCACCCGCAAGTACAAGCACCGTTGTTTTCCCCCCTTGTGGCAACAGCACATCCCCTAGACTCATGTTTCTGTCACTCAAGCTAGTCATCGGGGGGCATGAACCCACAATCATGGCTCCCTCTTGGAGTCACTACCTACTACTTGGCCAAAGCAATAAACAGCAATGGAGAACATGCAATAGTTACTCAAGAACATAAATATAAAAGCAGAGAATCAGATATATAACTCAATCACAATCTGAACATAATCTCATAATCCATCGGATCCCAGCAAACTCAACATAGCAACAGCAGAAAGATTACATAAGTGCCTCGATCATGTAGGGCAGCTCACGAGGTCTAATCCATGAAGAACAAAGAGGGGAGGAGAACATCACATAGCTCCTGATCATAGACCCATGGTCCAAGGTGGACTACTCACGGTTCATCCGGGAAGCATCCATGGTGGTGGAGAAGCTCCCAGAGGTGATTCCTCCCTCCGGCAGGGTGCCGGGAAGAGGTCTTCTGGTGCTCCCGATCTTGGAACCGCAGCGGCGGCGGAACAGAGGAGAGATCGTGAAAAAGTGTTCCATCTTCGAGGGTTTCTCTTCACGGGGAATAAATAGGCGAAAGGGGGCAGCCAGAGGTGGGCCAGGGGCTCTAGGCACCCCCTGGCGCGGCCAGGGGTGGGCCGCGCCCTCTGGCTGCCTGGGCCCCCTGGCTCCCCTTTGGCCCCTCTCGGGCTCTTCGCGAAGCTTCCGGTGCGCTGATTTTTCCTATATTTTTCCATGAATTTTTCTGGTACTTTTAATAAGGGGGAAACCTGAAATAGAAAAACAGCAGAAAACAGGAACTGGCACTGGGGTGCACTGATTTAATAGGTTAGTCCAAATATGATCAAAAGTGTAAGGAAGTTCATCAATATCATAGCAATATCACACAAAAGAGGCATGGAGCAAGCAGAAATTATAGATACTTTTTGGATGTATCAATCAGCAGCCAGAACAAAGAGCAAGGGAGATAAAGGGTCACACTGCCTGACCCCTCTCTTGCACTTGAAGTGTCTGCCTGGGATGCCATTTAACAGAACAGCAGAGGAGCCACTGTCCAAGAGTTGCTGCACCCACTGATACGTCCCAAACGTATCTATAATTTATGCTTGCTCCATGCATGATTTGTGTGACTTTGTCATGTTTTTCTTGAAATTTCATACACTTTTTTTTATCATATTTGGACTAACCTATTAACTCAGTGCACCCAGTTGCCAGTTCCTGTTTTCTGCAGTTTTTGTATTTCAGGTTTTCCGGCCATTAAAAGTGCCAAATAAATCCCGGAAAAATTATATAAAAAATCAGCAACCCGGAAGCTTCCTGAATAACCAAAGATGGAAGGGGGTGGACCCACCAGGGCCCCAGGAGGGTCCCTGGCGCGGCCCCACCCTAGGGCGTGATTTCTACGCACGCTTCTATTCTTGTAGACTAAGTTGGGCCTCCAAGCGCAGAGGTTTGTAGGACAGCAAAAATTTCCCTCAAGTGGATGGCCTAAGGTTTATCAAACTCAGGGAAGTAGAGGTTGAAGATGGCCTCTCTCAAGCAACCCTGCAATTAAGATACAAGAAGTCTCTTGTGTCTCCAACACACATAATACAACTAGGAGTTGTATATGTGCACTAGTTCGGCGAAGAGATGGTAAAATATGGGTGATAGGTGTAGCAAAACAAAGTAATATAAATATGTAATAAAAAGTGCAGCAAGTAAACATGTGACAAAAGTGAGCACAAACGGTGTAACAATGGTGGAAACAAGGCCTAGGCTTCATACTTTCACTAGTGGAAACTCTCAACAACATTAACATAGTCTAATCACATGATATTTCCCATAAAACATGCAATGGAGATGCACTCAGAGGTCATTCCTTTGTGGTCAAGAGAGGATGAGAATTATGTAGGGCTACAAAAGCACACCTCAAAGTTCGTAGTTCTCAATCTATGGATTTCCCAATGTCACCACGGCCATCCAAAGAGAGTACCACAATCACCACAACATATCTCAAGGATAGTCAAAGACAAGCACCAAGAGACTCTCAATCTTCAATCAACACACAAAAGAGGAAATCATTCATGATAATATTCTTCTAACCCATGTCCAATAGACCGATGTCACCTTGGTCTCGGGGATTATACTAGATAAGAACAATTGAGTACATCAATCCAATACATAGAGGAAGGGGAAATATCATGGGATCACCCTAGATTGACATAGCCTATGATCACAACGAAGATCACATCATGGGAGAGAGAGAAGAACACATAGCTACTGGTAGAAACCTCAGCCCCGAGGGAGAACTACTCCCGCTTCATGGAGGGAGGAAGCAACCTCGATGGAGATGAATCCGGGGGCACTTCCCCGTCCCGGCAGGGTGCCGGCACAGGAATTCTGGTCCCCCGAAGCTTGTTGGCGATGGCGGCCGAGATTGGAATCGCTTCTGGAGAAAAGGGGTCCGGATTAGGGGTTTCCACCCTGAGGGCTAAATATAGGCGGAGGGGGGCATCGAGGGGACCCACAGGGCAGCCAGGAGGGTGCCCGGCGCGGCCTAGGGTGGGGCCACGCCAGGGACCCTTCTGGAGTCCCTGTGGTGGCCCCCCTCCGCTGCCTTGGTGATTCTGGAAGCTTCCGTGTCGCTGATTTTTTATATAATTTTTCCGGAATTTTTGGAGAACTTTTAATGGCCGGAAAACCTGAAATACAAAAACAGCAGAAAACAGCAACTGGCAGCTGGGTGCACTGGGCTAACAGATTAGTCCAAATATGCTCAAAAGTGTATGAAAGTTCAAGCAAATCATGGAAAAGTCACACAAAACATGCATGGAGCAAGCATAAATTATAGATACGTTTGGGACGTATCAGGGCGCGCTAGGAGGCCTCCTGGCTGCCCTGTGGCCCCTCTCGGTGCCCCTTCGGCCTATATTTAGCCCCCGCCACGGAAACCCCTAATATCGATCTGCTATTCCCGTTATCCTCTCTATACCGCCTCCGCCGCCGTTTCAAGATCGGGGCTGCCAGTAGAAGCTGCCCCGGCACCCTGCCGGAAGGAGGAATCCCCTCCGGGAGACCATCCATCGCCATGGACGCCTCCTGGATGTCTTGTGAGTAGTCCCCTTGGACCATGGGTCCATGACTAGTAGCTATGTGATGTTATCCTCCCTTCTTTGTGCTTCCACTTTCGAGACCTCGTGAGCTGCCTCACATGATCGAGGCATCTTTGTAATTTCTGTGTTGCTATGCTGAGTTTGCTGGGATCTGATGGATTATGAGATTATGTTTAGATTGTGATGAGTAATATATTTGGTTCTCTTTTATATTTGTGTTCTTTAGTTAATTCTTTCATGTTCTCCGTTGCCGTATTTTTCTTTGGCCAAGTGATTTGTTGCAACTCCAAGAGGGAGCGTTATGCTTGATTGTGGGTTCATCCCCTTGATGTCTAGCTTGAGTGACAGAAACATGAGACTAGGGGATGTGTCGTTGCCACCAGGGATAAAACAACGGTGCTTGTACTTGCGGGTGCAAGGATTGTTTACTTTACGCATATTACTTTTAATGCGGTTGTCTATTGCTTTGAGTTTACACTTTGGGTGGGATTCACAACTTAATACCAGCGAGATGTTCTGGATAGATATCTCAAGGTGGATGATTTGTAGTAGATGCAGATGGATTTCGGTCTACTTATCTTGGCGTACTGCCCATTGCTTTTGAGCCTCTTCCTTACTTTTATAGCATAGTTAGCATTGCAGTGCGTTTATAATCTTGTCATTTGCCTAGCTGTGATTTGTTTACCTTGCTAGAACTTTTATCGTCTTTTGGGAGAGAGACATCAGTAGTGAACATCATGGGACCCCAGTCCATATTTCCACCATTGTTGACACCTTCAATTTACTTTTAGTTCTTACTTTCCATTGCCACTATTATTATCTCTTGCGTTGATCCTTTGTAAATGGCAAGGCCGAAGGAATTGAAAACTCCTCTGTACTCGTTGGGAGCAAAGTTATTTGCTGTGTGTGCAGGTCCAGGTGAAGTAGCAACCTCGGTGCCATTGTTCACTTTACCACCTTCTTGTATCTCTGCGAGTCCTACGGGAGACAAACCCTATCCTCTAAAAGATAGGGGAAATTTGCTGCTACGCTACATCTCACCTTCCACTTGGGGTAACCAACGAGAAGCGAGAGAATTATATTCCTTGCTAGCATCACCCACACTCTCCATTTATGAGGGAAGCCTTTGTTTCAGAATTTCCAAAATGGCTTCATGCTCAATGGAATCAAAAGCCTTCTCAAAGTCAATTTTGATCAAAATGAAAGGTCTCTTGGACTGATGGCACTGATGCAAGTATTCCAGGGTCCAGGCAATGCAGTCCTGGATGGATCTTTCCTTTATGAACCCATACTGATTCTTATGAATACACCTTCTGATATCCTTCTGAAGTCTGTTTGCTGCCATTTTGTTGAGAAATTTAATGCCCACACTAGTAAGAGAGATTGGTCTAAAATCATTCACAGTTTCAGGATTATTTTTCTTGGGGATCAAAGTGATAAAGGAACTGTTTAGTCCCTTTAGATGAGCACCTCCACTATGGAAATCCTCAACAAGGCTGTAAAAATCAGGACATATGAGAGAGCAGCAATACTTAAGGAATTTACCATTGAAACCATCATGTCCAGGAGATTTATCAGAGGGCATGAATTTGATTGTGTCATCCATCTCCTTTTTATCAAAAGGAGCCACTAGGGGCTCCACTCCCTCCACAGGAATCAGTAGAGCATTCAAATCATACGATATGACATTGCGGTGCGTTTTTAATCCTGTGAATTGCCCAGCTGTAATTTTTTTACCTCGCATAGCAGTTTTATCGTCATTTGGGACAGAGACATCACTAGTGAACATCACGGGACCCCGATCCATATTCTCATTACTGTTTACACGCTCATTTATTTTCCTACTTTTACTTTCTAGCTGCTATCATTATCATTATCCCTTGCGTTTGATCCTTTGTAAACAACAAGGCCAGAGAGATTGACAACCTCTCTGTACTCGTTGGGAGCAAAGTTATTTGTGTCGTGTGCAGGTCCAGGAGAAGCAAGTGGTTCTTTTCATACGGCGCATCACTTGCCGATCCACCTACTTATCATCTCCGGAGTCCTATGGGAGACAAACCCTATCCTCTACATAGGGGAAATTTGCCGCTATCCTACATATCACCTTCCACTTGGGGTAACCAACGAGGAGAGATATCAAGAAATTTTCTGGCGCCGTTGCTGGGGACTCTGAGTGCTAAGATAGGGGAGTTTCCCACTACCTTTTGCCTTTGCTTTTTAGTCTTGTTAATTTACCTTTCAGTTTTTATCTTTGTGTCTTATATCAAAAATCACAAAAAAAAAATTATCTTGCTTTTAGTAGTCCTCCTTGTTTAGATGAACATGTTAGGACTTGGTGCTTTGCGGGAATCAGAAGTTCTAGATTTCCGTCAAAGGGATGGAGAAAACATGAAGAAGGCATGGGACAGAATTTCTGAAGCACATAAAAGAATTGTGCCTTGGATACCTACAAAAATTGTGCTCAGAAAATTTTACCATGGTATTTTTAAGTGGTGTAAACACTCTCTTGATTTTATAGCTGAAGGAGACTTTTTAGAGTGTGATGAAGCTAGAGCTCTTGATATTTTGCATGGTCTATCTAGTTATTTTGTTTATGATCGTAGTATTGATACTGTTATAGATACGCTTTTCACTATTGAAAAGAGGATGGATGCTCTAGACTTGAGAAAGGTAGAGGAACTTAAGTCCAACAAGAAAGAAATTTTGGAGATAGAGGATGATTGGGAGCCCTTTATTAGGATTAGCATCTCTAACCAAGACTTCATTGCTTTTTGTGATCTTGGATCCATAGTTTCTACCATGCCAAAAATAGTTTATGATTTTTTGAAACTAGATATGGATAAATTGTCATCTTATCGTGAACATGCTAATGAAGATATTTCAGAGGTTGAAGGAAAGGTAAAATAAGTCCAAGTTTCATTCCTCCATAGGGTTGCACCGATGGATTTCTTCATCATGGAGCCAAACCAAAGCAACATCGTACTTGGGAGGGACTTCCTCCGAGCTATGAAAGGCTCCATTGATGTTGGTAATAGGCACATATGCTTACGCAGTAAGGAAAAAGGTAAGTACCTCTTTCCTAGGAAGAATAAGAATGAGCTTGTTGAAAATCAATTTGAAGGTTTTTACGACTACGGTGATCTTGGAGACCTTTGATTCTTCTTTTGCCTTATGCCTAGCTTAAAGGCGTAAAAGAAAGCGATTATTGGGAGGCAAATTAAGATGTTTTTATTTCTGTTTTTAGTGGTCTTGATGATTTTTACTACTATAGCAACATCATTGTATCTTTATTTTCAAGCTTTGTGCAAAGTTATAGCCTCTTATGATAAGGGAAGCAAAAGTTGTGACATGTTGTCCAGAAAACATATTCTGTCTGCTTGACGGAAAAAAATCGACATAAATCACCAGTTCATATTTTTGAGCTGAATTGTTTACACAGAGTGCTCTATACAATTGTGAAACTTTCGTATGTTCTGAGTTTTTTTATTTGAGTTTCAGAAGTGCCCCGAAAAATTTTCTCTACTACCTGCTGTTCTGTTTTTCACAGATTCTGCCACATTTTGCCTTTCCTTACTTTTGCAAACCTTAAGCTTGATTTTAATTTGAGAAAACCTTTTGGCAATCTTGAGAAACAGTATCTCTTCAAGAATATCTTTATATCCAGTGGGGAAAAATTATTTTATTAAGGGTACTAACCTCTCTAATCAGCTTATGATGAGTTATGTATGAAGGGAGTTTTCAAGTGTCCGAGGGAAGATGATGAAAAAAGATCCGGGAGTGTCAAACGCTCAAGCTTGGGGATGGCCCCATGCATCCCCAATAAATATTCAAGGAGACTAAAGCATCTAAGCTTGGGGATGCCCCCGTGCATCCCCTTCTCCATCAACAATCATCAGTTCGCCCTTCGTCTCACTATATTTTTATCACTTCATGCATTATGTGCTATGCTTGGAGCGTCTCACTCTTAGGTTTACTTTTTAGTTTTTTTTAGATTTTCTTGCTGTTCATAACAAGTTAGACCCCAGCTTACTTTGTGTGGGAGAGAAACACGTTCCACTCCAATCTAGAACACATCATAGGATTTTTCATGCTTATCTTTTTACTGTTGTGTGTTCTTTATCTTTTCGTAGCTACTGCCATGTTTAGTTTTAGTTTTAGTTTGTCTTTAGCAAGATCCTTGGATTTTTTTTAGTTTGTTGCTGGAACTTCCTTTAGGTTTCATGTTTATCTTGTTAAGAGAGTTGGTTGTTGCACTGAGTTGTGTCTTGTCTTGAAAGTAGGTAATTGAGGTTGCTATTTAATTTTAGTAGTAACTTGAAATAGTTTTGAGGTATTGTTGTGAGTAATGTTTGAAATTTTGGTGTCAAGAGCTCAAGCGTATTAGTGATAGGTGTCGTATTTTAGGCAATCCGTGTTTATTTTCAAAAACCTATAAAACTAGTTGAGAACTCTAGCTACTAGATGGATCGCTAATCTTTTGAGGGATCGGATATTAGAGTACACTCACGTACCATGAGTCGAGGATGCGCAAGGATAACCAAACCCCCATAGACTCCTCCTCGGGATACTTGTCTCTTTGTGAACATCCTCATTAGATTGAGAGTTACCGATTATAAGTGCATGAGTTCTTGATACGTCTCAAACGTATCTACTTTTCCAAACACTTTTGCTATTGTTTTTCCCTCATTCTTGCATGATTTGAACTAAACTAACCTGGACTGATGATGTTTTCAGCAGAGCTGTCTGTATGGTTTTATTGTGTGCAGGAAAATGGATTTTTAGGTATCTCAGAAAATTCCAGGAAAATTCGTAAAAATATCCACCCACCCGAAGCTTCTACGAACCAGAAGTGGGGCCAGAGGGGGCACAGGGGCTCCAGGCGCCCTGCTGGCGCGGCCCCACCCCTGGCCGCGCTGGCTGGCCGCATGGGGGCCTCCCCCCTCCTCTGGTGCCCTACCAAGGCCCCTATTATTCCCGTGATGGGAAAACCGCGAAACAGGAGTCGCTTTTCCAGAACCCGTTCCGGAGCCGCCGCCACCCTATGTTCTTCCTCGGGAGGGCCGCCGCCATCTACTTTGGTGTTTATCATCTTTTCTACAACTTTTTGCTTTTAATGCTTGTCACTTTGGGCCCGAGTGCCACGTTTTTAGATCTGAAACACTTGTGTTTTCATGAGTATATCTATGTTCTTGATCCTATCTATGAGTTGTATGCTCCTATTATGGTCCGGAACCGGCGTTCCCAAAGGTCACAGCTTGGGACACCAAAGGGGATGGTCCATAATTTGAGGATTTCATGTATCCATTGAGTTTATTGCTTTGTTCCGATGCTCTTTGATAGGAGCACCTTAATCTCCATAAGTTCCCTTTGGCCCCATTCATAGCGGGATGGTAGGACAAAAGATGTTGTGCAAGTTCTTATTGCAAGCACGCACAACTACCTACGGGATACATGCCTAATATTTGATATTTGCCTAGATGATCCTTTCTTTTCCATGTGCCTTGCCCCGTGTTAGAATCTATTACATGTTCACTCTTATCCATGCAGCGCCCAACCATCCATCTCCCTAGCCTACAGTGTATTAGTCCTATTGGTTACTAGTAATTTATTTCTGCTGTTTTACTTTCATTGTTATCACTATCTCCATCATACCATAGTTGTTATTAATATTTTGTTGCAAGCAAGTATATTTCAGGTGCGGTTGAATTGACAACTCAACTGTCAAAGCTTATAAATACTCTTTGGCTCCCCTTGTGTTGAATCAATAAATTGGGTTAACTTACCCGCGAAAAAGCTACACACGATCCCCTACAGTTGAGGGTCAACAAGTACTGTTTTCTGGCACCGTTGTCGGGGAGCATAGCAATATTTACAAGTCTACTTGAAGTATCCTGCCTGCTACACCTTATCCGCTATGGGTAAGAAAGGAGACCCCAAGGTTCCGATCTTACCATCCACTACAAGAAAAGGTACGATTCTGAGTACCAGTGCTACGCTTGATTCACCTTCCGTTATAAGTAAGTTTGCTTCACCACTACCACCACATGCTACTTCTACTGAATCTGTTACTATGTCCGATACTTGTGATGATGCTTCCACTACTCTTGATGATACTAGTTTTCTTGGTCACTATCTTGAAGCTCAGATTGCTAAGGTTGCAGCACAGTCCTAAACTGAGACTCCTGCTACCTATATTCCTATGTGCAAATCCTTTGGTTACCCAGACTTAGATGAACTCAAGGATAGAATCCTTGATGGTGATCATATTACTCTTGTTGTTGATTTTTGCAGGTAACTCAAAGAGTGTATCGACTCTGACCCTGGTGCTGTTAAGGAGTTGCTTGAAAAGCACTCCATGAAGAACAAGATTACTCTCGATCCTAAATTTGCTACATCTCCTATATGCATCACTGTCCTGATTATGATTTCTCTGGTGATCTTTCACTTATATCTACAGTCGAAGCTGACCCTTTTTAGGGCAGAGAAAATGATGATGCTATAGCACACCTGACCAAGCTCGTCGAGTTGGGTAGTTTATTTACTACTAATGAGAGGATACGAAACATTTATGTGGCTAAGCTTTTTCCTTTTTCTTTGAAGGAAGATGCCAAAGCATGGTATGATGCACTACCTTATGGTTCCATTGAGAGTCCTCAGGACTTAGTTCAATTCTTTGTCGATAAATATTTTCCTTATCATAAGCAACATGCTGCTTTACAAAGAATTTATAACTTTAAAAAATTGCAGGATGAGCACCTCCTTAAAGCTTGGGGGAGGTATTGAGGTTTAATTAAGGCTAGCCCGGGACATGAAGTCCCAAAGAATGAATTACTTGATATATTTTATGCTGGTCTAACTGATGAATCTAGATCTTATCTAGATAGTTGTGCTGGTTGCGTTTTCAGGGAAAGAACGTCGAACGATGCTGAAGAACTAATGGGAAAGATTGCCAAGAACCACGAAGATTGGTCCGTCCCCGAACCGCCTCCACCACCAAAGAAGAGGGGCATGCTTGTCCTGAACCCCGAAGATATGCAAGAAGCAAAGAAGTCTATAAAGGAGAAAGGCATTAAAGCCGAAGACGTGAAGAAGCTACCTCCTATTGAGAAGTTGTGTGAGCCTACTACTCACCCTCCCTTGGTAGAGGTACACTCTCTATTTGATTTTACTGAAAGTAAAATCCCTAAAGGTAAGCCTCCCGACCAATGCTTAGATAGGCTTGATAATTTTATTATTAAGAAAGACCATTTTAATATGAGGATACAAAGTCAGTTGCCATATAATTCCCTTGCTATCAAAAGTTTACTTGGTGTTCTTGAAAGAACAGTTAATGATGTCAAATGTCTTGTTAAGCATTTTCATATGGTTCAAACTCAGCTTGAAAAAAATTCTAATGTGCAAAAAGATTTGCTTGCTAATAATTCCAAACAGGTAATACAAGCTTATGGTATAAAGACCAGGGGTGGAACACACACCCATGACCCACTCTATCCCGAGGGGCATCCGAAGAGGATCGAGAAAGATTCTCAAGTGCAAGTAGAAGACGAGATTGTTAGATCTCCAAAGAAGAAAAAAAAAGAAGAAACACAAGGAAGATGACAATTCCAATGATTCTATTAGAAGTGAAGAACCTGCTGTTGATCCCAACAGCATATCTACCTCAGATGCCGAGACTGAAGACGGTGCTGAGCCCGAAGAAAAGGACAAGGAGAAGGATGATCCTCCCGAGGTGCGAGAAGAAGAAGCACCTGATAAACGCAAGAAGTATACTAGAGAAGACTTCATCGCAAGAAAACATTGTAAGGAAAGAGAACGATGGATACAGAAACCCATGCCCTTTACAGGTAAGTCTCTCAAGTCTAAAGAAGAAGAGCATTATAATAAATTTTGTGAATGGATGAAACCTCTTTTTCTGCAAATCCCCTTGACTGATGCTATTAAGTTACCTCCTTATTCCAAATATATGATAGATATTGTTACTAATAAAAGAAAAGTTCCTAAGAGGCAATATCTCTATACTTGCTAACTATTCTTTCAGTGGCAAGATTCCTGAGAAGCTTGGTGATCCAGGTATACCCACTATTCCTTGCTCCATAAAAAATAATTATGTCAAAACTTCCTTATGTGATCTCGGAGCAGGAGTGAGTGTTATGCCTTTTCCCTTTACAAGAGGCTATGTTTAGATAAGCTAATCCCTATAGATATCTCTCTTCAGATGGCTGACAAGTCAACAACCGTGTCGATAGATATTTGTGAGGATGTTCCCGCTAAAGTTGCTAGTTGCTTAATTCTTACAGATTTTGTTGTGCTTGACATGCCCGAAGATGGGAGCATGTCCATTATTCTTGGTAGACCTTTTCTTAACACCGCAGGTGCTATCATTGATTGCAATAAAGGAAAGGTTACCTTCAAAGTTGATGATAAAGAACACACGGTGTATTTTCCAAAGAAGATCGACAAAAGGCATGGCCTTTCTATAGAGAATATCGAGACCGTGAAGATTGGAGAATGGGATTGTCCTCTACATGTGCACCACAAATAAAAAACCATTATGGTGGGGACAATGTCCATTAAGGTAAAGGTGCAATGATCACTTCGTAAGAGGTGAGACTTTTTTCTCTATATATCGCCGGTTTGTTGGTAAGACTTGATCAACCTTGCTAGTGAGCATGTTTTATATAGGTGAGAAGTAGAGCTTGTTATGTTTTCATTTGCCTTAGCTTTTATTCTCCTTGTTGTATCAAGTTTATATTTTTTTAAGCTTCACAATTCTAATCACTGCTCCAAGTTTTCAGAAAGTCTCGCAGCTTTTTGAACTCCAAATTTTTTTCAACAGTGAAGTTTTGAGAAAAATTCTAGAAAAATAAAAATTAAAATTTCCACGACGAGAGAGACCCAAAAGCACCTAGGGCTGACCAGGGGGGCCACCAGTGGCCCAGGAGGCCAGCAGATATTTCTTCTTCCTCTTCCTTCCTCACTCTCCAAAAACACGAGTTCTGCTCCCGTTCTTGCGTTCTTACTATTCTTGGAGAGGATTTTTGATCTATCTCTACAACCCATCATTTGAGCTGAAATTTTGAGCAAATACTCCCTGGTATGGAACTCCTCCACCCCTCCAATTAGATTTTTGATTGGTGGCTTCATTTGCGAGTATTTAGTAGTTCTTGGTTGTGTTTATATGATCTGGCATGCATATGTAGAAATTTATTTTCCAAGTTTTGATGCAAGTTCATGCCTTAGGTAAGTGAGAAGAGTAGTTTTCCTCAACTCACTTTGTTTAAATCCTTGTTTTTGTGAATTGTCAAAAATTTCAGAAATGAGTTTGCTAGGAAAAGCAAAGGGGTGGCTTGGAAGAAGAAGCCCGAGCGCTCTGATATGTTACTAGAGCTGCAACTTCACCCTCAGCTGCTAGGGTGAGCTACAACGAAAATCATGTGCCCCTAGAGTTGTTGGAAGACACGAGCCCTGCATGCGCAATGATGTATCCGTGCGATGATTTTCTTGAAGCTGCAAGAATCAAGGAGGAATTTTATGGCCTTCGCGCCAACACAGGTTTGAAACGGCTACCACTATGCCGTGTGGTACAATATAAGAAACTCACCTCCTGTTTCATTAATAGTTTTTATTATTGTCAAGATGCTGGAACTATTGAGTTCAAAATTTATGATAAGCTTATGACCATGTCTTTGGCAAGATTTTGTGAAATAATAGGTGTGCCGAACGCTGGTCAGACGGCAAGGATGAACTCTAAGCCCATCGAGTTGAGGACTCTCTTCGACTCCCTTTGTAGCTAGGAAACGATGGATATCCGGCGTACCAAAATTTCTAGCATTTATTCCCCCATCTCAGGTATTTTGCATATTTTATTTCCAGAGGGGTGTTGGCTCGTGACAACACGAGCAATGGTTCTGCACCAGATTTCACTATCTATGCGAACGCCCTCTCTGGTAAAAATGATTATAATGTGGGTGCTTTAATTGCTCGTCGCCTTGCTATGAATGCCAACAAGGGTGATTTATTTGGTGCGTTTACGCCACACTTATCCTTGAGTCTCTTGACGACACCCCACATCCTGATGATGTTCCCTTTTCATACACAAGTCTTGATATTCCTGCTATGAAGAGGCATAAGTTTGTTACCTCGACTTCTGTGTTGGATAACCTTGTTTATGTTTTGAGTTTTTAAAAGACTATTACTCGAGAGATCCGTCTACCTTCACCACTTTTGTTTGATTATGCCCGCAGGAAAGGCTGGTCCTTCAATGATACCCAAGTTGACGAGTTTATGGCCCAGTATCAGTGGCATAACCCCATGGAGGGGGTTGTGCCCGACGAGGAGGAGCATGGTGAGTTCCCACCTTTCCAGGGGGAGACCGTCACCCAGTATGTTGAGGGGTCTTCTTCCGCTTGGAGCGCAGGACCTTCCTCATGGGAGGACCTGAGGACTTTGGTGTACGCACCAGAGGGCTCGTACGACTCTTGGACTGACCCATACTACCCCGGAGTAGGAGGCTCCTGGGGGCAGTAGCTGCTACCAACTTAGGCCAAAAGCCTAAGCTTGGGGAGTACGTGCCCTTCTCCCTTTTCCGTTGTATTATCCGCTTTTATTATGTTTGCTTTGATATTTTCGAAGTTTTTGCCTGTTATTCTTTGTTCTTTTAAATTTCAAAAACAACAAAAATATTTCTGTTTTCTTTTGCTTTCATTAAACCTTTGAAAAACTCAAAATTTTTTCCTTTCTCTCTTTAGTTTGCTTTGTTTTTAGAGTTCAGCTCGAGTCCATGATTGCATTTGATTATATTTCCCACGTTCGATCGTGCAAGTGATAAGGCAGTAATGACGAAGACCGACGGAAGGTAAGCAACAAGGAAAACCGGTATGAACTCTCTTGTTTCTACTTTTGTACATATGTTTGTACTTATGATCTAGAGACCAGCTTGTAGCGACATAGTGCTATGTTTACAATGCTTTCCCAGTGTTCATGCTTTCTTTGTGGCTGATCTCAAATACCTTGAGTGCATAATGTGTTGTTGAAATGATTTACATGCATTCCATTGTTCATGATTTGGCATAATTAAGTGGTATTTCCCTTCGGATAATTCTTGGATTGACTTGGCACATGTTCACACATGTTTATGACTAAAATGTCTATCATGCCTTGATGATCTTTTTATTTCAGAATAGTTATATCAGTTTCATGCCTGATTCAATGTTGTTTTGTCGCTCTGCATGATTATGACAATTATTGCTCTCTAGTTGGTCTCTTCCCAGTCTTTTGCTAGCCTTCACTCACACTAAGAGGAATTCTGCTTGTGCATCCAAACTCCTTTTCAAAACCAGTTATTACACTTGAGTCCACCATACCTTCCTATATTTGGTATTTACAGGCCACTCCTAACTTAGACTTTCTTGTGCCATCTCGAAATTAATTCAAAAGCTTCCCTTTTGTAACCATACAAGCTCATGGTGCGGTGAGGGAAAATCAGTATCTACCATGCCAAAAATATTTTGACGGAAGTTTTAACTAGTCAATTTTTTTTAAAAAAGGGGGAGAGAGAGTTACACCTCCCCCATACTTGATGATGGAATGAAATGGACCAAATGCTGCTAATGATAGATGGAACGAGAACCTCCTTCCATACTTGAGGCAAAATAAAAGGTTCCATAGACCGTCAAAGGATTTATGGATAAGGGAACAAAAGTGTAAGCAAAAAGCATTAATATGGTTGGCATGGGAGATATTGAGAGACCTTTACCATTCACCGTTTACTGGAAAGTTACACTTCTCAAAAGAATTTTATCTCTGTTTTCTAAACCAAGAGCTCTGGCACATGTTTAGTCTGTGCTTCCAACCACGGGTTTTCAACCTTGCCATCAAAAGCCACGGTTCGAGAGTCTCCCCTTATTTCTTCAAAGCACAAACTATTGAGAGCATAATTGTCATTCTTAGTGTAACATGCATTGTCCCAAAGTACCACATTGTCTTCTGCATGATTGTGATATTGCTTGTTCTGAAATTCTTAGTTCTAGTTTCCTTTAAAACTCCTGAGGAGTTTCTGCATTTATGTTTTGCTTCACTCACGGAGGCTAGCGAGATACCACTCTAGTATGTTCAAGCTATGTGCATTGTGATCTTGTCTTGATTTTTAGCAGCATATTATTTACTTTTTGGTTGTTTGTGATTGATCACTTGAAAGAAGGATTGCTTTGTGCATTGTTCTCATAGCATTGTTTCAATACCTGCTAAACTCTTTTCGCAGTACCGGCTTATATACATCTTATGAAGGAAAAGAGGTTGTCAAAGTTTTCTTTGTCGCGTCCAGTTCGTTGAACTCAATTGCTTGAGGACAAGCAATAGGCTAAGCTTGGGGGAGTTGATATGTCTCAAACGTATCTACTTTTCCAAACACTTTTGCTATTGTTTTGCCCTCATTCTTGCATGATTTGAACTAAACTAACCCGGAGTGACGTTGTTTTCAGCAGAGCTGCCTGTATGGATTTATTGTGTGGAGGAAAATGGATTTTTAGGTATCTCGGAAAATTCCGGGAAAATTCATAAATAATTCATGCACCTGAAGCTTCCATGAAACAGAAGTGGGGCCACGGGGGCTCCAGGCGCGGCCCCACCCCTGGTCGCGCCGGCTGGCCGCCTGGGGGCCTCTGTTGGGTCTCGCAACAGAAAACAATAATTTTTCTAACTTGCGTCGCCCTTAACCCAAGATCTATCTAACTGTAATGCCGTAATGGAAAGACTTGCGGAAACATACCTCGGGGTGTAGTCCGTTGCGCGGGAAACGTTCCTGCAAACGTGGTTGATGAAGCCGTAAAACTTTCACAGCCCCCTGGCTGTGTTAGCACCCTGACGGGGTGATAGTGCCGCACGTGCAGCACCTCGTAGTACTCGCACACGTACGGACTCGATGACGACCTCTGTTCTCCGATCCAGCGAAGGTGGCGGAAGTAGACCTCCCGGAACCGGAGTTTCGGCAGCACGACGGCGTCCGCGTAGCAGAGAAGCCTCAATCCCAGCACAGGTTCCAGATAAGGGGACCCCGTCTTGAGAGAGACGAGAGAGGGGAGAAGACCGGTGAAAACTGATCTCAATTCGGAGTAATATTGAATTCTCTGCGAATTTTTCTGTATTCAAGAAGTGCACCCGTGCCCATCTATATATAGGAAGACGGAAGGAGTCAACCCCCCTCCCCTAGCAATGTGGGACTAAAGTCCCTTGCCAGGGAGGGGGCGCCGGCCAGGGGGGAGGAGGTGGTGGCGCCACCACTTGGGCCCAAGGCCCATGGCGCCTCCCCCCTTTTTTTCTTTTCCTTTTTTCTCTTTTTTCTTTTTGCCTTTTTCCTTCCACTAATGGGCTTCTTTCACAAATAAGGCCCATTGCACTTTTTAATCTGAAATAAATTATTATTAATTATTAATTCACTTAATTAATAAATAATACATATTATTTCATCTCCCGATGATTCGGAACTCCTTCCAGCTCACTCCGAACGCCCTTCGGACCAACACGGAACTTTTCCGGTACGTCTTTCTCTCTTCTCCGGTAACTCCGATAGTTCCGAAAAGGTCTCCGATATTCATCAAGCCCTTAAGTGTGTTACCCTACGGTCTGAGAACACTCCAGTCATGACCGAGACAAAGGCTACGGCCAATGATTAATAGCGGGACCTGGATGCCCATAATGACACCTGTGCATTCCGGAAGTAACCGATTGAACCGTACACGTTGTATACCATTCCCTTTGTCATGCGATACTAGATTAGTCCAAGATTCGATCAACTGCATCCAATGCATTAGTTCTATCTTGTTACCGACAAATCTTATTCACTTGTTCTGTGATATTCATCCTTGTGACCTAGTCACACGCTGCACAGCTTTATGGATGCAATCTCACCGAGTTGGCCATGAAGTATCTTTCCATTATATGGATTGACAAATCCCGGTCTTGAATCAACACTCCTCAACATATCCCATCGGATAGCCCAAGATACACCTTTATGGTCACCATGTTTGCATTGGGTAATGTTCATCACGTCATTCATTCAATGAGGTTACCTTACCGTCAATTGACTTGATTTTCCATGATCGTGAAAACACAATCATCAGTTGACGATAAACCAGTCATCATGAGAGGCTGACTACACCTGTATCATTGTTTCACTGATACAGTTCCAGCACAGTATGAAACTAGTCATGAACTTATTTAGATATATTGGAATAATCATATATTATTTGCCTCTAGAGCATATATCCAACAGTCTCCCACTTGCACTAGATAGCAAATAATCTAGCTGCATATTTTCTCGATCATAATCATCTTATCATATAAGTGTTTATTGATCATGCTTGCTCATGGAAGAGGTTTCGTCAACGATCTGTACCCGTTCAGATTTGTATGTTCCTTTGCAACAGGTATTGGTCAACTTGCTTGATATACCCTTCATTATCTAATAATGCTTGAATTATAAGTTTGGCAGGAGAGTGAGACAGAAGTATTCTCTAATGACAAAATGGTTTTAGTCCCTAGGACTCCCATAGTCATGTATACTGAAAAATACACTCGGCCAGAAGTCTAAACTTCTTATGCTAAACTTTATTCAACCTTGTAGTTCCTTAAGTAGATATTTATATTTTGTAGAGTTTTGGTTCGTGAAATTATAGCTCACATTTCCTTTCTATTCCTTTTGGTGATATCTCTAATTCATATATACCCATAATAAGGTTTGCAATCGTAATCCAGTATTACATTCAAGTATATTATCTTTTCTATCATTTAGAGTATTGTCCTTAGTTTCTCTTCAGATACTGAATGCTTGGACTTTGCTCAGGTTCTGTGTTTTGCCAACCAAGCACATCGGAACCTGTTCTTCTTCTAAGAACCTTTGAGCCATTCTGTCATTGGATTCACAACTTCCGTTTTATGGTAGAATCATATGTCAAAGGCCATATAGGATCACATGTCTTGAGAAAAAAAGTGCATCCCTATTCTTGCATTAAAACATTATTTTGTGATATTAAGGTTTTACATCCTTTATATAATTCCTAGCCACAAGAACCTTTTCTTGTTTAGGATATCATTCCAATCCTTTTGATGTTCATTACACGTGTCCTAATCTATCCTTATAGATTTTAGTGTGTGACACATCTGTATTTCGTTCATATAAGATTCTCATAATCCTTTCATCTTATTAGCCTTAATCTCCATGTATATCAACGTATATATATGAGATTGTTTTCACATATATCATCATATATATATGAAATTGACATTGTGCTCCCACTCAAATATATCCGACATATATCTGTAAGTAAGCTTTTATTAAGTTTCTATTCTAATTATGTCAGACATAATATTGCTCCCAAAGCTCCCACTCAGAAAATGCTCTCTGCATTCCAAGTTTTCAGGAAGTCTCCAAAGCTCCCACTCAGTTTCATGAAATTGCAGTCCATCTCAATATTTTGATTACTTCAAAATCACTTGATGAAATCAAGGTTGAGAGTTTCTGCCTTGAGGTACTATGGTCCATCTTATTGAAACATTCTTTCGTTATGCCATTTGCTACTTCTCTTCAAATTCCAAATTTGAATGTGATGCAATTTTCTTCAGGCTGTGGTCCCAGTATAGTGTTTGTGAATGAAATGACCATATTGATTTAGCATTTCTATGCTTCTGTAGTCAATCATTATTTAATTTAGCCATAACATCTTGTATGTGCCAAATCATGCCTTTATGTGTTGCATCATTCTTAATAACTTCGTGGTTATTCAGAATGTGAAATAACTACTTTATTTCATAGGATGTGAGCCATCCCATATGCAACTCAATATGATTTCATTTCTCCTCGTTTCCTAGGTAACCATCAATCCTTCGTAATTGATGAGCAGTGTCCCTTTTGTTTCACTTAAGAAGACTCATGATTATTTTTCTGTACAGAACGTATTCATGACAATCTTCTTATTTATAAACTAAGGATTTAACTAATATACCATGATCATCATCAATAGCATATTTACTCTTTTCATGGAGTCATTGCAGCGGAACGTTTTCCGTTGCGTTACTCTGTTATCTGGAGGGAGGGTCAATCACCCTGGTCAAAGAATTCACTTTTCTCCCATTGGTTTATGCCTTGAGAACCATCTTCTCATTCACCAATTCAAGCAATACAAGTTTTGCTATTTGAGAAGGTGTGTTTTACAATTGCTCACAACTCTAATACAAAGAAAGTTATATCATATAAAACTTCTAGAAACTTTCTAACACCATCATCATATGGAGTCATCAGCTTCATTAAATTCAGAATGGTTTCCTTATTTCATGAAGTTGGTGTTTTAACTTAATAAATTATAACAACTTGGTTCATTCAAAATAGCATTAGCGTAAGGGGAATGTATTTAGACCATACTACATTTTAGTATGACTACGAATGGTTCAGGTGCTTGAGCACTTTAAACTTCCATCGTAATTTGTGGTATTACTTCCACAAGTCTCCCATTTATGTCAACTATAATACTCATCACTTTTATCACATCATGGTGATTTGTATTCTTATATCCAACTTCACTGTGATTCTGTAATCTCAGATTTATGATCTTAATTGAATGCCTTGTTCAATTAATCATGTGAAGCATCTTTAATGATTATTCATGCGCTTGGTTAATACATCATTTATGTACAATGTTTGGCGCAAGTTCTACTTTGCTAGAACTCCGTCATTAGTCATCTTGGTTGATAATAAATTCATGAGTTAATAGATCGAGTATCTAATGACTTCATCATTTATGAATTCATCTCATGCATTTAATCTAACTATGACTTTTTACTTCATTGTTATTCATAATAACTCAATCATTAAACATTGAATATCACTTGACAATTATGGTGTTATATAAATGCTTCTATCATAATATAAACTCAGTTGTAATCATAGTATAAGCACACTTTATGGATCAAACTGGAACAACTAACTTGTCTCAAAACATGAATAACTTCGTCTTGCGAGATGCAAGACATATCACTAAGTGTTCATACTTAATCGATTACAAAAGATTTATCTAATACTCTAAGTATAATTCTATGATAGATGTCTTGGTGAAATCTTGGTGGCCATCAACTGTCTTGGTTGCCATCAATCCTGGATCGCACCTCTTCCCGTCCATGCAATGGCAGGCCCTATTTTCATAAAACAGAACAAGTATCAAATACTTATTAAACTGCAAATGTTGTATAAGGGAACAAACATTCATAAAGAGTATATAAAATATATACCTTCTCCATCAACAATTTCTCCTTCAATGGGTTCAACCTCTAAATCTCGGAGGTTGACCATGAACTCAAAGAACTGAAGGCTTTCACCTCTTCCGACATAGTCATGGACAAAGTCTGTGTAACTCGGTGGAAGCGAGTGTAGCACCGTGTTTATAGAAGACTCTTCTGTGGTCCAATAGTCAAAGTCCTCCACGAGTTTCAGATGTATCCCATGCATCTTGGCTACGTGAGTTTTCAGACAAGTGTTCTCTTCCATCTTTGTAGTAAGAAACTCATTTTCTAACTCAAATCTGGCCACTCTGAACTGATGTATAAACAATGACTTCCGCACATTATTCACGTAAATCTTGCGGAAAGCTAGTTTCTATGACACTTTTAACCATGCCGTAAGTCCTTCGACAATTATGGTAATCAAGCATTACTTTTTCATCCATGTTGTCTACTGGAGGGTCTCCCATACGCTCTTGTATCACGAACAAGAGGTTAGCTCTCTTGAGCACAGTCCTAAGGTATAAGTACCAATCAACGAAATTTGACCCATCATTTTTAAGTCTTTCACCACGTAAGAAAGTAACCAATCCATGATATTGATTCATGTCCATTTTAATTTTCTACAAAATATTTGCAAGGAAAACAATTAAGACTAGTTCATAACAATGAGTTCATAATAATCATATTATAGATGAGCTCACACTAAAACAATCATCCCTAAGAAGTTTTAGTGATTACATGATCCAGATTCACTATCCGTCCTCGAATATCACAACGGCCGACGGATTAGTTTCAAAGGTAGACAACTAGTTTGTCCGATCACATCATATATGTGACTCATGCTCGATCTTTCGATCTCTAGTATTCCGAGGCCATATCTACATATGCTAGGCTCGCCAAATTGACCTTAGTGTTATATGCTGCTTAGCAAGGCCATATCGACATATGCTAGGCTTGCTAGGTCCAACCTCATGCGAACTCTAATGTATGTATGACACCCGATCGTCACGGCCTGCCTATCATAAAGAGAACCTTCCAGGTGGTGCACACTTCGGTAGAATACTTATGTTTGGTATTTTATAAGGGATCATCTTATTTAATGCTACCGTCGTGTATCCTATACTAGCAAGTTTTAAGATGTATGATCAAGGTGGCACTAAGTCTACAGTGTCTCCATTTCAGTTTGTTTCATCATGATGAACGTTTACTACTTTCTAGTAACACATAGCAAAGCTATCACTACATCAAGATTAAGCAAACAACAATAGCCCCCTCTGCAATATAAAGTTAGACGCCTCTATTTTTTATATTGCATGTTTTACGCGGCTGCTAGGGCTTTTCATAGATCAATCGTTTCTACGAACATTGAACCACAACGCTGATAATAGATTGTCTCTATTACACCCCGTACGGGGACCTCCGTTGCAAATGCAATATCCGCTAAAGTAAGAGAGAAAGACACCCCCCAGAGCCACTTTATACGGTACAAGTCGTATGTCAAGCGTGGAACCAGTCTCGCGTAAGCATACGCGTAAGGTCGGTCGGGGGCCGCTTCATCAAATAATTCCACAGATATATTAAGTACACGTGAGAGGGTAACAATCGTAGAATCAATGCCCACATCCCCGATGTGTTCTAACCGTACAGCAATACGAAGCATAGATCTAGCTCATGATACCGCTGTTGGGTCTCGCAGCCAAAAACAAACAATCGTAGAATCAACGCCCACATCCCCGATGTGTTCTAACCGTACAGAAATACGAAGCATAGATCTAGCTCATGATACCGCAGTTGGGTCTCGCAGCAGAAAACAATAATTTTTCTAACTAGCGTCTCCCTTAACCCAAGATCTATCTAGCTGTAATGCCGTAACGGAAAGACTTGCGGAAACATACCTCGGGGTGTAGTCCGTTGCGCGAGAAACGTTCCCGCAAACGTGGTTGATGAAGCCGTAAACCTTTCACAGCCCCCTGGCTGTGTTAGCACCATGATGGGGTGATAGTGCCGCACGTGCAGCACCTCGTAGTACTCGCACACGTACGGACTCGATGACGACCTCCGTTCTCCGATCCAGCGAAGGTGGCGGAATTAGACCTCCCGGAACCAGAGTTTCGGCCGCACGACGGCATCCGCGTAGAAGAGAAGCCTCAATCCTAGCACAGGTTCCAGACAAGGGGACCCCAGATTGAGAGAGACGAGAGAGGGGAGAAGACCGGTGAAAACCGATCTCAATTCGGAGTAATATTGAATTCTCTGCGAATTTTTATGTATTCAAGAAGTGCACCCCTGCCCATCTATATATAGGCAGACGGAAGGAGTCAACCCCCCTCCCCTAGCAATTTGGGACTAAAGTCCCTTGCCAGGGAAGGGGCGCCAGCCAGGGCGGAGGAGGTGGTGGCGCCACCACTTGGGCCCAAGGCCCATGGCGCCTCCCCCCCTTTTTTCCTTTTTTCTCTTTTTACTTTTTGCCTTTTTTCCTTCCACTAATGGGATTCTTTCACAAATAAGGCCCATTGCAGTTTTTAATCTGAAATAAATTATTATTAATTATTAATTCACTTAATGAATAAATAATACATATTATTTCATCTCCCGATGATTCGGAACTCCTACCAGCTCACTCTGAACGTCCTTCGGACCAACACGGAACTTTTCCGGTACGTCTTTCTCTCTTCTTCGGTAACTCCGATAGTTCCGAAAAGGTCTCCGATATTCATCGAGCCCTTAAGTGTGTTACCCTACGGTCCGAGAACACTCCAGTCATGACTGAGACAAAGGCTACGACCAATGATCAATAGCGGGACCTGGATGCCCATAATGACCCCTGTGCATTCTGGAAGTAACCGATTGAACCGTGCACGTTGTATACCATTCCCTTTGTCATGCGATACTAGATTAGTCCAAGATTCGATCAACTGCATCCAATGCATTAGTTCTATCTGTTACCGACAAATCTTATTCACTCGTTCCGTGATATTCATCCTTGTGACCTAGTCACACGCTGCGCAGCTTTATGGATGCAATATCACCGAGTTGGCCATGAAGTATCTTTCCATTATATGGATTGACAAATCCCGCTCTTGAATCAACACTCCTCAACATATCCCATCGGATAGCCCAAGATACACCTTTATGGTCACCATGTTTCAGTGTGACGGTTAATGCACTCAAAGCATCCTCAGAAGATAGCAATTATGCGTGATCTCACGGTCAAAGGAACAGGCTACTACGTTCTGTAATTACAACACTAAACTTTTACGATTTGATCATGTTGCTATGCTTGCATTGGGTAATGTTCATCATGTCATTCATTCAATGAGGTCACCTTACCATCAATTGACTTGATTGTCCATGATCGTGAAACCACAATCATCAGTTGACGATAAACCAGTCATCATGAGAGGCTGACTAGGAACTCTGGTTGTTTCTATACCACACCTGTATCATTGTTTCACTGATACAGTTCCAGCACACTATGAAACTGGTCATGAACTTATTTAGATATATTGGAATAATCATATATTATTTGCCTCTAGAGAATATATCCAACAGCCTCCCCCTCCTCTGGTTCCCTACCGAGGCCCCTATTTATTCCCGTGACGGGGAAACCCCAAAACAGAAGTCGCTTTTCCAGAACCCGTCGCGGAGCCGCCGCCACCCTCTGTTCTTCCTCGGGAGGGCTAATCTGGAGGCTGATTTGGCCTCCGGAGAGGGGAGATCGTCGCCATCGTCATCACCATCACCACTCCATCATCCCTCCATGACTTCTCTTCACATGTGTGAGTAATTCCCTGCTGTAGGCAAAGGGGATTGTAGGGATTGGATGAGTTTGATCATGTAATAGTTCGTCAGATTGTTGGGGGCATGATGCCTATCATCTACTATGGTGTTTATCATCTTTGATACTACTTGTTGCTCTTAATGCTTGTCACTTTGGGCCCGAGTGAAATGTTTTCAGATCTGAACCACTTGTGTTTTCATGAGTATATTTATGTTCTTGATCCTATCTATGAGTTGTATGCACCTATTATGGTCCGGAACCGGCGATCCCAAAGGCGACATCTTGGGACACCAAAGGGGATGGTCCATAATGTGAGGATTTCACGTATCCATTGAGTTTATTGCTTTGTTCCGGTGCTCTTTGACAGGAGCACCTTAATCTCCATAAGTTTCCTTTGTCCCCGTTCGTAGCAGGATGGTAGGACAAAAGATGTTGTGCAAGTTCTTATTGCAAGCACGCACATCTTCCTACGGGATACATGCCTAATGTTTGATATTTTCCTAGATGATCCTTTCTTTTCCACGTGCCTTGCCCCGTGTTAGAATCTATTACATGTTCACTCTTATCCATGCAGCGCCCAACCATCCATCTCCCTAGCTGAAGACGGGGTGACCCCACGACTCCCACGGATGAGCCTACCTGGTGTCCATGAAGGCAGAAGGCCCATGAAGATACGGACTCGGCCCGCTAGTTGGCACCGACGTAGGAGTCCTCGACTCAAAAGGAAGGTGCGAAGATCTTCCGTACGGAGAAAGCTAGGGTTAGGAAAGTTTACCTGTACACGTAGATGAACTCCCTGAGACCTAGCCCGGTATATAAGGGCTAGGAGGGGCGACGCCAAAGACATCCAATCTCACCTGTAACCCTAGCCTTGAGCGCTCCAGCCTTGGCCTCCATTGTAATCGCACCTCCCCAATCAATAATATCAAGCAGGAGCGAGCCTTCCTGTTTGCCGATGAGCTATCGCCCAACCTGTGCCTCTCATGACTAACCCAGGGTCCCTGACCATGGGATTTGCCGGGGTTGATCCCCGTCAATTGGCGACGTCTGTGGGAACTACGCAGGTTGGGATCACGATCTCGGCGGTCCCATCTTCAGCAAGCAACAACTCAAGGGCAAGATCCAGACCTAGCCCACTCGAAGGATTCAAGATCACGGTGGACATCTACGCCGCCCCATCAAGACTACTCGAGCTACATTCATGCCAGGACCGATACTATGGTGACAGCCAAGCACAGCGCCAGCGCCGTAGGAGTCGACGACCCAGAAGAACGGCGAGGGGCCGCTACGAAGGGATCCCACTCGACGAACTGCGACGCACAACGGAGGACTCGCAAATCTTCCGACAACCCACCACCGCCCGGGCACCCGCCGCACATCAAGCCAATGACTAAGAGATCGAATCCAGCGATCAGCAGAACCGCCAAGGCAGAAGGAATCGATGACCCAAAAGGCGCGCATGGGATAACTATGGCATGACCCCAATGAACGAGCCACATCACGCAGTCGCACAACCGACGACCACTCGACGACACACCGCCGCACGAGCATCTGCCGTCAACCAAGACAGCGACTCCGAGACACCTGTTGGCGAGTACTACGACCCAGATCGAAGGTCGGATGAATTCGCCAACCTCACCAAGAACCAAGACATGAGTCGAGGAATCGAAATCGATCCTCGCTTCCATGTGCACCAGGAGGATCACGAGCAGATCTTCAGAATCTCAAGAAGGAAGAGGCATGCAGGATCTAGCAAACTCACGGCCAGAGAGCAGCTAGCAGGACCCTGCACAATCCACAGCTTCGAGGATGACTGGGGACGCGTCAGGTCAGGTCACACTTTGAGAGACTGCCGCCTATTCAACGAGCTAGCCGACGACCTCAAGAAGGAGAAGCAGAAAGAAGACAGACGCAACCAACGACCCGAGCAATCACCGACCTCAAACCCGGAAGGACGTCACAGCCCGTCGCAAGCACAGGTGCTCATGATCCAAGAAGGAAGAGTACCGCAAGCACAACGTGACGCCCAAACCCTACAGGCCAGAGCAGCCGAGAGCATAAACATAGTCGAAGTCTACCAATTGCATGACACGGAGACCAGCATCACGTTCTCACAGGACGACCATCCACTCGCAGTCCCAAGACCGGGGCATGCACCCCTAGTGCTCGATGCACAAATCGGAGGATGCGACATGGATCGAGTCTTCATGGACGGAGGCAGCAGAATGAACATCATCTTCGCCAGCGCCCTGCAAAAGATGCTGATCCCACGACCAGTGTGGAGAAAATCAAGCACCGAGTTGCACGGGGTAGTCCCAGGAGAAGCAACCACATCCCTCGGAGTCATTGAACTCGAAGTCGTCTTTGGAAACCGGCGTAACTTCGCAAAGCACGTCCTCGAGTTCGAGGTACTCGACTGGCAATCGCAGTATCACGCCATACTGGGACGGCCAGCATTCGCGCAATTCATGGCGGTCCCACACTACGCCTACCTCAAGCTCAAGATGCCAGGATCATCAGGAGTCCTCACGATCAACGGAAGCTTCGTCAAATCGGATCAATGTGATCGTGACTTCCACAAAACCTCCGATACATTCGGAGCCAAACAAGAACTCAAAGAAATAACCATGGTGACGGACAAGAGTACCTTCCCATTGGCGAGCTAAAGCGAATCCATGGAGTACGGACGTGACTTCAGCATCGACAGCGACACAGTCACTCATCAAGTGCACCCGACGGACCCGGACAAAACAGTCCGTGCGTACGCCCACCTGCCAGAGGAGCAGGCTGCGGCTCTCGTCGCTTTCCTTCGAGACGAGTGGGAAATATTTGCCTGGTGCCCAGCCGACATGCTTGGGATACCACGCGAATTCGCGAAACACGCCCTTCGTATCAAGCCAAACACGAAGCCAGTGAAGCAAGCGCTGAGACGATTCTCGGAGCCCAAGCGCAGAGCAATTGGAGAGGAAGTCAACCGGTTACTCGACGCTCAGTTCATCCGAGAAACGAAGAAAGCCACCTGGATAGCCAACCCAGTGCTGGTGCCCAAGAAAGACACGACCGTACTGCGCATGTGTGTCGACTACGGACCAGTCAACAAGCATTGCCCGAAGGACCACTTCCCCCTGCCTAGAATCGATCAGATAATCGACTCAACAGCAGGGTGCGATCTACTCTCCTTTCTTGACGCTTACTCGGGATATAACCAGATCAGAATGAAGGAAGAAGACGAAGAACACACATCGTTCAGCACCCCCTTCGGAGTATTCTGCTACAAGACCATGCCCTTCGGGCTCAAAAACGCAGGCGCCACTTACCAACGAATGATGCAGGCCTGCCTGAAGGAGCAAATCGGAAGAAACGTGCAAGTCTACGTAGACGACATCGTCATCAAGACCTAAAAAGCAGCCACACTACTCGACGACCTGCGCGAAACCTTCGCCGCACTCAAAAAATACAGAATCAAACTCAACCCAAAGAAGTGCGCATTCGGCGTACCGGCGGGAAAGTTGCTTGGCTATATGGTCTCTGCCCGCGGGATCGAAGCAAACCTTGAGAAAGTGCAAGCCATCACCCGCATGCAAGAACCAACCGATGTCAAAGGAGTACAACAGCTCACTTGAAAACTCGCAGCCCTACGCCGCTTCATCAGCAGGCTGGGAGAACGCACGCTGCCTTTCTATCAGCTGCTCAGGAAAGGAGAGAAATTCGAGTGGACGGAGGAAGCCCGCCAAGCATTCGTGGACCTGAAAAAGACACTCTCGACCCCACCAATCCTGGCGGTACCCAAGGAACGAGAGAAGCTATACCTCTACGTGGTAGCACGCAGCAGTGTAGTAAGCACAGCGCTCGTCGTCGAACGCGCAGAAGAAGGCAAGGTCCAGAGCATCCAGAGACCAATCTACTACCTCGGCATGCTCCTGACCAAATCCCAGTAGCGGTACCCGCACTATCAGAAGCTACTACTTGCCATCATCATGACCTCAAGAAAGGTGTCCCAATACTTCGACGAGCACCCTATCACAATCGTGAGCAGCGCACCACTCACCGACATACTCAATAACCCTGGAGCAACCGGGCGAGTCGCCGAGTGGAACATCGAGATCAGCCCACGGGACCTGCAGTTCAAGCACCCAACAGCCATCAAAGCCCAAGTACTCCCAGATTTCCTGGTTGAGTGGACGGAGGTTCAAACACCAGGCCCCCCAGACCTATCAAGCTCATGGTCAATGTTCTTCGATGGGTCCAAGAGACAACAAGGAGCTGGGGCAGGAGTTGTACTCATCTCCCCCAAAGGAACAAATCTTAAATACGTCCTCCAGATCAACTTCAGTCACGCCTCCAACAACGAAGCAGAATATGAGGCACTCCTCCATGGCATGCGCATGGCCAAAACATGCGGAGCCACTCGCCTCATAATTTACGGGGACTCCAATCTCGTCGTCCAGCAGACGATGAGAAACTGCAACGCAATAGCCGACAACATGGCGGCATACCAAAATCTCTACAACGAACTCGAAGGAAAGTTCGACGGTTGCGAGCTCAACTACATCACCAGGGACAACAACACAGAAGCCGACGATCTCGCGAACATCGGTTCGACCAGGGCGCCTGTACCACCCGGCGTTTTTTCTCGAAAGCATCAACCGGAGGTCCATCAAGGCGCAGGCAGCAACATCTGAAGCAGTCGTGGACGGCGAAGACGCAACAGAAATAGCGCAGGTGGCAGCAACAACCCTATCAAAAGGCACAGGCACCAGCACATCCGACAGCACAACCTCGACAGAGTTCGAAGGACCCGTCTGGACAAAACCGTTCCTCCGATTCCTAATCGAAGGAACGCTACCACAAGACCTGGCCGAAGCATGACGCATCAGCCGACGATCCAAGGCATTCACGGTGATAAACAGACAACTATATAAGCGCAGCATCACCCAGATACTCCAAAGGTGCATTGACGAAGAGGACGGCAAATCCCTCTTTCTCGAAATCCACGAAGGCACCTGCGGACACCACGCGAGCAGTCGAGTACTCATGTCCAAAGCATTCCGAGCTGGGTTCTACTGGCCCACAGCCATGAAAAACGCAGAGGAAATCGTGTGACTTTGCGTCGCTTGTCAAAAATTCGCCAACAGGCCACACGCTCCCGCATCAGAGCTCAAGACCATACCACTATCCTGGCCGTTCGTCACCTGGGGACTCGACATGGTGGGACCACTAAAGAAATCATCAAAGGGTGCAAAGGACACACTTGCTCGTCGCAGTCGACAAGTTCACAAAGTGGATCGAAGCAGTGCCCATCACCAGCTCTACAGCTCTCACGGCTGTCAACTTCATCAAGTCGATCATCTTCAGATTCGGAGTGCCACATAACATCATTACGGACAACGGCACGAACTTCACGGCCGCAGAATTTCAGAACTTCTGCGAAGAACTGGGCATCAAAATAAATTATGCATCAGTCGCGCACCCACAGTCCAACGGCCAGGTGGAAAAAGCAAACGGCCTTGTCTGTGGGGGAATCAAGAAACGGTTGTTCGCACCACTCGAGCAAGCCGCCGGCAACTGGGTAGAAGAGCTCCCTGCGGTCCTGTGGAGCCTACGAACCACACCAAACACTGCGAACCAATACACACCTTTCTTCATGGTGTATGGGGCAGAGGCAGTCTTACCACATGACCTCAAGTTCGGAGCACCCCGGGTCACCGGATACGAAGAAGAAGAAGAAGAAGCAGAAGCACCACAAGACGACAAAGATACGGCTGACGAAGCAAGAGACGCAGCCTTCACAAAATCAGAAGGGTACCAAGACAAACTACGTACCTACCAAAGCAGTCGACTGCGCACTAGAACATTCAACAAAGGTGACCTAGTCCTACGATTAATACAAGAGAAGGTCCACAAACTTGCCCCCGAATGGGAAGGACCATTCATCATCTCAGAAGTCATCGCAGGGGGCGCCTACAGGCTGAAGAATCCAAAGACAGACGAGGACGTGGGCAACCCATGGAACATAGAAAACTTGCGACTGTTCTATCCATAGCCCCTATCGGTCGGACATGACTGGCAATTCATGTAAATCACTTGACCGCAATAAAATAAGTGTTTCCCAAATACTGCCATCTCAAAGCACTCAGGGGCTGAAGAGGAAACTCCCCCCGAGCAACTCTATCGCCTACGCGATCTCAACCGAAGCACTCGGGGGCTGAAGAGGAAACTCCCCCCCGAGCAACTCTATCGCATACGCGATCTTAATTGAAAGCACTCGGGGGCTGAAGAGCAAAACTCCCCCCCCCCCCCGAGCAACTCTATCGCCTACGCGATCTTAAATCGAAGCACTCGGGGGCTGAAGAGGAAACTCCCCCCCCAAGCAACTCTATCGCATACGCGATCTTAATCGAAAGCACTCGGGGGCTGAAGAGAAAAACTCCCCCTCCCCGAGCAACTCTATCGCCTACGCGATCTTAAATCGAAGCACTCGGGGGCTTAACAGCAAACCCCCCCCCCCGAGCAACTCTATCGCCTACGCGATCTTAATCGAAGCACTCGGGGGCTTGAGAAGCAAAATCCCCCCCCCCCCCCGAACAACTCTACCGCCTACGCGATCTTCTTCATGACGCACTCGGGGTCTCGAGCACAAACCCCACCCGAGAGACGACCATCAAAACTCCCATGGCATCCAAGCACTTTTGAAAACACTTTGGAGGAAGCACAAAGCTCATTTAGTCTTCACCTGATCACCAACGATCACCTAAAGACTTGGGGGCTACTCCCATCGGGAGCGCTTCCGCGCACCCAATAAAAAGACAACAAGGGAAACAAAATTTTAGCCTACGCTTGACCCTTAGACTCAAGCGTACTCTCAGGGGCTACTCCCATCGGGAGCGCTGTCGCGCACCCGATAGAACCAGAAGTACCAAGTATAGGATGGACCCGAAGACAGTCCCCAGCAGCAAAAGACTCGAGCATAGCTCTCAGTTACAATAGGATTCGAAGACAGCTCCTCATGGTCAAGACACAGTTTTCGGTGGCACAAAAGGCTCAAATATAAAATTCCACTACAAAGGATAAAACATAGTTTACATCATAGATATCATCTTCAGTACAAAAAGGACTCAACTACATTTGGATAGAAGGCAGCTCCTGTTACAAGAGAAAATCACCCAAGGAACTATGACTTCTACATGTGTGCTCATGAGGGGTAATCTACTCTAGTACAAGAGCATCATCACAGACAAAGTAGGAGTCGAAGCAGCAGGCTCATGATGTCAATGACATAACAAAAGGTGAAGCTCGACTTATTTGCAGAGCCATTGGAGACACTGCTCCACCATCTTCTTCTCCTGCTCCTCTAGCTTCTTCTCTAGCTCCACCCAAGCTGCCGACGAAGATGACGCTGCTGCCTCCAGTTCTACAAGGTCGCCTGCCGCACTCGTTTAACCGGCGGCTTGACATCGAGGTCTTCTTCAGAGGTAGAGGAGGAAGCAGTTGAAGACGGCTCACCACCACCACCAGAAGAGTCCCTGGAGGAAGAAGCAGTCGAAGACGCCGGTGATGGACTTCTCGACTTTGTGGAGTTGTCGCTGCTCGACTCCTGCCCATGCGGATCCATGCTATTGCCACTCGGATCGAAAGCACGGACAGTGACAGTGCTCTCACCATCAAAACGACAGCTGAGCATATCACCATCCCACAAATTCAACCGCCGGGCAAACAAACTCCAACCAAAGCCAAGAAAAATCAAGCGAGATATATCAAACTCCAAATCAACATAAGAAGGAGATCGACAGCTCCCTTGAAGGTGCAGAAGCAATCCATCCAAGCCACGTTCAGCGACAATGGCAGAAAAAGCAGAGGGAAGAAGGATGCGATTGGCACTTTGGCCACGAACACGCAAAATAAAATCATAGCGCCAGAATCCCTCCTCCAAGGGAGAGGAGGAAGGCACTGGCACCGCACCATGGTGACCACCACGGCATGAGCGTGATGTGCGGCCACCACGGCCACGACGGCCATGGCCACGGCCAACACTTCGCCTAGGAACCATGAGCGGAAGAAGACATGAAGAAAGAGGTGAAGCAGCGAGTTGGATAGAAGCGTGGAAGAGAAAGACCTATTTATAGAAACAACTATCATCAAGGCACAGAGAAGCCAAAACGACAGCAACAATTAATTCAAAAGACCAATTGTCCCAGTCGTCTCGGACTCCAAGACGAAGATGCTTTCTCATGGGAAGCACTATACGCAAGATGCGTCAATTCGCGCGCGTTTCCAACGCGCGTATGGGAAACCCAACCGGCGCCTGCCGCATGCCACATCGTCCATCATTATGACCAGTCCAGAAGACGTGACGGTTCAATGGCAGAGCATCACTGCCAGCCATCAAACAGAGGCATCACTGCCCCTCACAAGCAGCAAAGAAAAACCAAAAAGACACCAAGGCTCTGATATGCCATCTTTTTATCTTTTCCCCAAGGAAGAAAAAACATCTTACTCCCATTGGGAGCGTACATCATAAGAGTCCCGGGTGCTCCCTCACCTAAAGGTTAGCCACGTGCTCGAGTGAACACTCGCACTTATGAGTCTTGGGTGCTGCCTCAACCCGACGTAAGACAAACAAACGTTCGCCAAGACCATACGGCGCTAAGAGTCTCGGGTGCTCCCTCACCCGAAGAGCCGAAACGGCATTCGAGTGATTACTCGCAAAAAACCCCCGACTGAGCACTCGAAAAAAAATCTCCTCGGGTGAATAAGTGAACAGCTCGCTTGATGTTTTGTTCCAAGCGGGTGCAATGCTATAAGGCTCCACGCCTCAAAAACACACATTCCTGGAACACGATACACTGTGCCCAGATGCCACGCAAGATTAGCGTGTAGGTAAGACACCGCTGCGAAGTACGGCCGGGCTGGGACTTGCCGAAGAGAGATTTCACTCCCAACCTTTCCCATGCGCAGAACATGATAGAAAAGCCGGGCCGGACTTTTGCTCGCCACCAGTGTTCCCATGCGCACACACATTACTGGCGGCAAATGAACACCGTAAGACCTGAAGCGGCCGGACTTTTGCTCGCCACCAGTGTTCCAAGCTCACGTCGAGGGATGTGGGTTTGATTGGGCTACTGTGGTATTTTCCCTAGTGCAATTCACCAAGGCTCGATCCGTCGACTCCTTGGGCCCTTTCATCTTAGCATCCCTCGAAACAGGTTTTGTCATGGCCACCAGACTGCCAGCGACCCACGGATGAACCATGCATATCAATGAACGACAAATGAATATACTTGAGTCCCTGCACGACTCTTCGAGTCCCCCAGGCACTCGGGGGCTACTGACGAGGGGGTGACCCCACGACTCCCACGGATGAGCCTACCTGGTGTCCATGAAGGCAGAAGTCCCATGAAGATACGGCCTCGGCCCGCTAGTTGGCACCGACGTAGGAGTCCTCGACTCACAAGTAAGGTGCGAAGATCTTCCGTACGGAGTAAGCTAGGGTTAGGAAAGTTTACCTGTACACGTAGATGAACTCCCTGAGACCTAGCTCGGTATATAAGGGCTAGGAGGGGCGACGCCAAAGACATCCAATCTCACCTGTAACCCTAGCCTTGAGCGCTCCAGCCTTGGCCTCCATTGTAATCGCACCTCCCCAATCAATAATATCGAGCAAGAGCGATCCTTCCTGTTTGTCGACGAGATATCGCCCAACCTGTGCCTCTCATGACTAACCCAGGGTCCCTGGCCATGGGATTTGCCGGGGTTGATCCCCGTCACTAGCCTACAATGTTCTAGTCCTACTGGTTACTAGTAGTAATTTATTTCCGTTGTTTTACTTTCGCTGTTATCACTATCTCCATCATACCACAGTTGCTATTAATATTTTGTTGCAAGAAAGTATATTTCAGGTGCGGTTGAATTGACAACTCAACTGTCACATCTTATAAATACTCTTTGGCTCCCCTTGTGTCGAATCAATAAATTGGGTTAACTTACCCGCGAAAACGCTACACACGATCCCCTACAGTTGAGGGTCATCAGTTCTTCGGACTAATGTAAGTATTGAAAGTTGACACTTCCGCCTTCTCATATTTTCTAGCCTCTTTTGTACCGTGCATTGCCCTCTTCTCACTCCGAGAGTTGGCGTCCACCTTCGCCGGTGCATCCAAACCCTTTGCATGATACGCACTATCATCATAAACCTCCTTATATCTTTCCTCAAAACAGCCACCATACCTACCTATCTAGGCATTTCCATAGCCTTTCCGAGATATATTGCCATGCAACATCCACCTCTTCATGACTTGATCTTCATGTCATACATGTTCCTGCTACACTAGCAGATGCATACATTGCATTCATCATGATAGCTACATCTTATTTATGTTTGAGTACCTTGTAAAGTGTGAAGATCTTCTATACCCTCTTGTAAAATAGAGCGTTGCCCTTAAGTGAGGAAAAGATCCCAAAGTGGACAAAATAAAAGATCCCAAAGAGGACAAATGAGAGTTAAATAGGAAGAGCCATTGAGGCCACCAAAAAAAAAGAGAAAAAGAAATATAAAGAGAGAAAGGGGCAATTGTCGGGGGAATGACCCCCGGGTAGGGTCACCCAGGGGAAACAAGTCATCAAGGCAAAGTTCACCGACCTGATGGTCACTGGTCTAATCAAGAGCAAGCAGAAAGTGGGCCGAACTGTTCAAAGATGAGGGCTGATTGCCCCAGAGAGGGCGCAATCGGCCTCACCAGGAAGCATTCGGCCGGAGCAAACAGAATAACAGCCAAGCAGAATCCCAGATCGGACACCTGGTACAAGAGCATTCAATGCGCATTCCCTGAAGATCGGGACTGTCACAGGCATGCGGTCTCCTCCAGCGCCGATCACGCGGACTGGCCGACATGCCTCAGTCTCTAGCTCCATTGTTCACTATTGAGGTCTACAGGATAGCGTTATGGTGAGCCGCAAGTCTACACCGGGTCATCCGGGAGAACACGATGTGAAGTACCTATCTTGTCTGAGGCTGACAGCTGGGCACTTCTCTGTGTACATTTACCTTTGTACCCTGGGCTCGGCCTATAAGAGCCCCGGGTACCCCTCATGCGTGAGGGAGGAGAGAGCACTTATTGCAACTTCACCCACCTTAGAGAGAGCCAGGAGAGAGTAGTGACCAGAGGCCCTCTTCTCCTTCCTCTCAAACAGCTCAAGGAGCATTCGTTGTAGCCAGAGTTATTGCATATAGCTAGCTCGTCAGGACTAGGGGTGTTATCTCTACGGAGAGCCACGAACCTGGGTACATCGTGGTGTCTCACCGTGTGTTCCCATTCTCGTTTCCGGTACCAGCGACACTAACCTCGTTTTGTCCCCCTCTTTAGCCATCCCCATGGCATCTGCCGTTACATATCGACGACAGTTGGCTCCCACCGTGGGGAAGGCCGAGGCGTCGACTGGAGTTCTGATCCGGACAGGACCATCATCTGCATCGTGCGTGGCTCTTTGCCTCCGGCCTGGTGATGAGGAGCGGAGCGTGGGACTTCGTCATCGACAACGCCTCGCGGTTTGGGGCTGGAATGCCTCTGCCGTGCGGCGTCATCATTCCGTTCGGCGAACATCGCGTCTTCTTCGCGGCACTTCCTGATGTTTTTCCCAGGGAGGTACGGGTGTTTTCTGAGCTTACGGATCCACTGTCAGGAGGGCCGGATGCCGTGGGAACAGAGGGCACGACTGCGCACATCCGTGCGGAGGTTATGATGGCGGGGGCGTCTAGTCGCCACAGCTCTACTTCAGCAACCCGAGCCGCGAGGGCAGCAACCATGGCACCAGCGGGCCCAAGCAACCCACCGCACTTGCTGAGCACTCCTGTAGATCTTCATGCCGATCCAGTTGTGGCTTACGCCGAGCTGGAAAGGGTGCGTCGGGCTTTGAAGGAGCAATCAGATAGGATCGTCGCTGAAAAGCGTCGGATGGAGGCATCAGTTCGGGAATACAATGCGGCACATGGTATCCGGCAGCGTGTCATCCCACCCCCTGTGATCGAGGAGCTCCGAGCAACAGGCCGAGAGGTCGGCAGAGAGCTGGGAGGAGCCCAGCAGCCAGTAAAAACCCTCATCGTTGTTCCGCAGATCTCATATAGTTCTCCTGTGAAGAACATGAGAGCTGCCGAGCAGATCGCCACCGAGCTGGAACACTTGGAAGGAGAGGAGCTGCGGGAGAGGACGCACCGAATGAGCGACCTCATAACCACAGCAAACCAGCAGCAGAAGGCGGCCACCGAGCAGCATGGACTAGTGGCGTCCAAATCAGTTCGGGCAACTGCGGGTGCGAATCTGCCGAATGCGCCACCTCGGCAGCAGAGGCAGGCATCTTCGTCGCATGGCAGTTTGCACCACAGGCAGAGGAATCAAGGGGCTGCAGGAGGCAATCGGAGGGATGAGCCAGCAGTCAACAGCAGGCGAAACGAGCAACCGGCAGCGTCAGCCCGGCCGGCAATAAGTCAGCGTTTAGGTCCCCGAGCAATCGCGGATAATGATGCAAGACACCGAATCAAGCAGTTGCATCAGGATAAGCAACCGGAAGATAATGCGCCGGCAGGACCATCATGCTTCGGTCCGCGCATTCGGCAAGAGCAGTTCCCCAAAGGTTTCACATTTCCCAGGGACACCCCCAAGTACAATGAATCAGTCAAGCCAGAAGATTGGCTGGTCGATTATATGACAGCAGTCGGCATCGCAGGAGGTGGTCGGCGCGTAGCTGTACGCTATGCTCCGCTCATGCTTCAAGGTTCAGCTTGGTCCTGGTTAAACAGCTTGCCCAGCAACAGTATCAATTGCTGGAAGGATTTTGAGGATGCGTTTGTTCACAACTTCACGGGTACTTACGAGCGCCCAGGTCTGCCTCGGCACCTAGCACTCTGTGTACAAGGAAAGGACGAGCCCCTTCACGATTACCTTCAGCGATGGATCAATCTCAGAAACACTTGCGAGGGAGTTCATGAAATCCAAGCCATCCAGTATTTCACTGACGTCTGCTTGGACGGGTCTTTGTTGAAACACAAGCTCCTGCGCAAGGAGATAACTTCTTTGGCCGATCTCATGAGAATAGCCAATTCATTCGCTGCATCTGATTCTGCAATGCGCCCGATTACGTTGAGTCCCAGTGGTTTCATCCAAGGGCAACCATCCGGCCAGCAACAACAGTCAGCAGAAGCAAATGGGCCGAACGTTCCCAATCGGCGCGAGAGGCGCGAGATCCAGCGGAACAACAACTTTGGCAACAACAACAACAACCCCAATTTCAACAACACCCCCAAAACAACAATAGGGACTTTAACAAGAGGAAGGACGAGCAGCCGGATGCCCAATATGGCAGTCGGCAGGTAGCAACAGTGGAACACCAAGAGGAACAAGGGGCTGCGGGAGGCAGACGGAAGCAGAAGCCTGCAGAAAGGCTGCTAGGTCACATCAGGCCCCCATACACTTTTGAGGATATGATGAACCAGCCTTGCAAAATGCATAGTGGAGTGGGCAAGCCCGCATCGCATACCACGCGGCAGTGCATCTGGGTTAAGCGTTTGGCAAAGGGAGGAGCAGGAAATCCCCCCACCCCCACCACCACCCCCAGGTCCACCACCAGCAAATGCTCGGCAGCAGTTCCCCCGTTAGGATGAAGCATATATGATCTTCACCAATGAATCGGATGACAAGGGCAGTCGTAGAGCCCGTGAGCAGGCAGGAAATGCCACCATGCCAGCAATTTCTCAGCGGATGAGATGGTCGGATAATGCCATAACAAGGGGCCTAGAAGACCACCCGAGCGTAATGCCCAACCCGGGTAGTTATATGCTCGTGGTGGATGCAATCTTGGCGGCACCCTTGTATTCATGCAATTTCACCAGGACACTCATTGATGGAGGCAGTGCCATAAAAATTTTGTACAGAGACACAATGATCAAGCTCGGCATAGTGAGAGCGAGTTGGAGCCCAGCAGGACCGTTTTTCATGGGATAGTTCCCGGCCTGTCATGTACCCCATTAGGCTGCATTCGGCTTGAGGTAGTATTCGGGTCGGAAGAAAATTTCCGCCGAGAGCCGATCTGGTTCGAGGTGGCCGATCTGAGCAGACCATATCATGTCTAGCTCGGATCGCTTGCGATCACCAAGTTCATGTTCAACATCATGCAGCCCTACCTGAAGATGAAGCTCCCAGGGCCGAATGGTCCAATCACGGTGTGTGGTGACTATAGGAAGTCACTAGAGTGTTCGTCTGCTGGCTCCAAGCTAGCCGACTCTTTGGTCATCGATGCAGAGCGGCGCCAGCTCGACAAGGTCGTAGCAATGGCCCACGCCTAGATGAAGGACCCCATGCCGAGCATGAAGGACAAGAGACCGGATGATGAGACCATATTTCAAGCAGCCAAGGACAGCAAGAGGATTGCCCTGGACCCCTCCGACCTGAGCAAGTGCGTCATCGTTGGGGCCGGACTCAGCAGCAAATAGGAAGGCGAGCTCGTCGAGTTCCTCCGTGAGAACCGTGACATCTTCGCATGATCCCCACATGACATGCCTGGTGTACCGAGGGAACTTGCCGAGCACAAGCTTCATGTCCGACCTGGATCCAAGCCGATCAAGCAGCCACTTCGGCGTTTCTCAGAAGAGAAGAGAGGAGCAATCGACGACGAGATAGCCAAATTGCTCGCAACAGGATTTATCAAAGAAGTGTTCTACCCAGACTGGTTAGCAAACCTAGTTCTGGTTCCGAAGAAGAATGGGACTTGGCGCATGTGTATAGATTACACTTGCGTGAATAAGGCCTGCCCCAAGGGTCCTTTTGCATTGCCCCGTATCGATTAAGTGATTGATTCTACGGCTGGCTGTCAGCTCTTACGCTTTGTGGATGCCACAGTAGGCTATCACCAGATTAAGCTTGATGTAAATGATCAGATTAAAACAGCTTTTATCACCCCATTCGGGGCTTATTGCTACATCACCATGCCCATTGGCCTGAAAAACGGCGGCGCGACTTATCAACGTACTATGCAGCGTTGTGTTCGGCCTCAGTTAGGTCGGAACATTCATGTATATGTAGATGACCTTGTGATCAAGTTGGTGCTAGGCTCAACCCTGTTGGATGATCTCAAGGAGACATTCGCAAATTTGCGGGCATACCAGATCAAGCGCAACCCAGAGAAATGTGTGTTCGGCGTACCAGCCAGCAAATTGCTCGGATTTTTGGTTTCTGAGAGAGGAATAGAGTGCAACCCTGAGAAGATCGCAGCAATCGAGAGGATGGGCAAGCCCAGAAATCTCAAAGATGTGCATAAGTTTACCGGATGCTTGGCATCTCTCAGCCGATTTCTCAGTCGGCTGGGAGAGAAGGCAATTCTGTTGTATCAGCTGATGAAGAAAACAGACAAGTTTATTTGGACCCCGCAAGCGGACGAAGCATTCAAGCAGCTCAAGAGCATGATTTCTACCGCTCCAGTACTGGCAGCTCCAAAGGAAAAAGAGCCAATGATATTGTATATTGAAGCAACCACTCGGGTGGTCTGTATTGTTATGGTTGTCGAGCGTCCTGAGAAGGACAAGGCACAACCAATCCAGAGGCCAGTATACTATGTCAGTGAAATTCTCTCAACCTCCAAGCAAAACTACCCCCATTATCAGAAGATGTGCTATGGTGTGTACATGGCGGCAAGAAAGTTGAAGCCTTATTTCCAGGCGCATCCGATCACGGTGGTCAGTTCGTCCCAATTGGCAGAAATCATTGGCAGTCGGGACGCATCCGGTCGGGTGGCAAAATGGGCGATTGAAATTGCAACACATGGGATCAAGTATGAGCCTCGGACTGCGGTCAAGTCTCAAGTTCTGGCAGATTTTCTGGTGGATTGGGCAGAAACTCAGTATATACCCCCCCTGTCCGGACTCTCAGTTCTGGAAAATGCACTTCGATGGCTCCAAGATGATGACCGGACTAGGGGCTGGTGTTGTCCTTAGTTCTCCAAAGGGTGACAAGCTTGAGTATGTGCTACAGATTCACTTCGCAACTTCAAACAATGTGGCCGAATACGAAGCTTTGGTGCATGTGTCCGATTGGCCAAGGAGATTGGCATTCGGCGGATTCTGTGTTATGGCAATTCTGATCTGGTGGTGCAGCAACGCACTGGCACTTGGGACGCAAAAGATGAAAATATGGCGAGATACAGATTCCTCGTGCAGTAGTTGTTGGGTTTCTTTGAAGGGTGTGAATTCCATCACATTCCCCGAGCTGAAAATGAAGCAGCAGACGCATTGTCCAAGCTGGGGTCTACAAGAAAGGAAATTCCACCAGGAGTATCACTAGAGAACATCCACAATCCATCCATCAAGCCTTCCCCAGAATCAGAGTCAATCTTTATTCCAGCCGACCTAAAGATGGCAGAGCTCGAAGCAAAGAAGCAAAAAGTGAAAGAGTATTCGGCCGCACCAGGGGCTGCCGATTGTGAACCAGGGGCTGCTGCCGTTGGCTCGGGGACTGAGGGGGTCATGCAAGACGTAGTTGGTTCCTCCTCCTCCGAGATGCTAGTAGCAGAAGTTGCACAGCCAGAGCCAGAAGCGGTTGCTGTAATGGTAATTGCGGCGGCACCATCATGGGAAGAACCATTCAGAAACTTCCTGGTGGATGGCATACTCCCAGAATATGAAGTGGAAGCTCGACAAATCCAGCGCCGATCTGGAGCATACACGATCATCAACAACGAGCTAGTGCACCGCAGTGCAACAGGAGTCCTTCAGCGGTGTGTGGAAGAGGACAAGGGGCTTGAATTGCTCCGAGACATCCATCAAGGCGAGTGTGGTCATCACGCATCAGCAGTAGCAATAGTTTCCAAGGCTTTTCGTCATGGTTTTTACTGGCCGACTGCGAAATCAGCGGTAGAAGATTTGGTCAAGCATTGCAATGGGTGTCAAAGATTCAAAGCAAAAAGCCACTTACCAGCCTCAGCACTCAAAACCATTCCGATCACATGGCCGTTTGCAGTTTGGGGTCTGGACATGGTAGGGCCATTCAAAAAAGCAAGAGGTGGCATGAAACATTTACTGGTAGCAGTGGACAAGTTCACCAAGTGGATTGAGGCAAGGCCGATCAAGAAGCTAGATGGGCCGACTGTGGTCAGGTTCATAGCAGACATCATGGTGAGGTATGGAGTGCCGCACAGCATCATCACTGAAAATGGAACAAACTTCGCAAAAGGGGAGTTGGCTCGGTTTGCTTCCCAGCAGGGCATCCGGCTGAACGTAGCATCTGTGGCTCACCCCCCGTCAAATGGTCAAGCAGAGCGGGCGAGTGGTCTCATTCTGTCCGGAATCAAGCCAATGTTGGTGGAACCACTAGAGAGGGCATCCGACGCATGGATCGACGAGCTGCCAGCAGTACTTTGGAGTTTGCGCACCACACCGAACCGTTCAACTGGATTTACTCCCTTCTTCCTAGTGTACGGCGCTGAAGCAATGCTCCCTTGTGACATTGAGTTCGATTCACCTCGTCACGCCATGTACACGGAGGCAGAAGCCAAGGAAGCTCGTGAGGACGGCGTTGATCTCAAAGAAGAAACATGTCTCCTGGCCTTGTCCAGGTCGGCAATATACCAGCAGAAGCTGCGTCACTACCATAACAAGAAGATCCGTCCCCTAGATTTTCGTGAGGGTGACTTGGTGCTGCGCCGAATCCAGAAATCGGATGGCCAGCACAAGTTATCCTTTCCTTGGGAAGGTCCATTCATCATCAGTCGAGCGCTCAAAAACAATGCGTATTACCTCATTGATCTCAGGAAGCCGACCCGATATGTGGATACTTCAGGGCAAGAAACGGAGCGTCCTTGGAACGCCGAGCTGTTATGTCCGTTTTATAGTTGAATGGTATTGTTGTATCCCCTCCCTTTGCGGAAGTATTATCAATGAGAATAGTCGTGCGTCCATGAGACTGCATTCGGCAGGAGTTATAAAATTACTTGTGCACATTTCCTAGTCCCAAGATCAGCAAAAGCAGACCCAGGGACTGGCCGGTTGCCCCGAAAAGGGTATACTCGGAGGAAGAGCAAAAGGAGTGAGGGGTTTTGCAAAAGCTGGTCCGAACCGAATGCAGACTGCAGGTCGGCTGTAATGTCGGGTGGACATGGATGAGCAGAACTGTCAATCGGAGAGTTCATACTCAAAGTACATCTAAATCGAAGTTAGCCGATAGCAGACCCACCGATTGTGACCAGGTCGGCTGGCCGACAGTCGACAGATTGCAATCGGCCCATCTGCAAAGACCTACCTTTGCGAGCAAAACTAAGAGCCTGTAAGTACTTGTCAAAAATTCCTTCGAGGTCTATTCTCCGATCCGACCACAGACCGCAGGTCGGCTGTAAGGTTGGCGAGAGTATCGACCAAGAGAGAAAAAAAAGGCAAAGAAAAAGGCAATCGGTTGAAAAGTGCAAAGGAAGAGTGCCATATGTATCTAAGCAAAAGCAAGTTCACAAGCAAATAGGGCCGATTAGCCGAATGATGTTCATCACATGAAAGTGGCCCTTGATGGGCGCACTTGGAATTTAACTATTTGTCAAGCAAGAGCAGGAAATTAAAACAGCATGACGATCTTAAGCGGTCGGCACATCCGACACGGATGGAGCAATCGGAGCTGAAGCAGTTGGGGCCATGCTGGTGGCACCCTCCGGAGCAGAAGAGGCGGTAGTCTTGGCTTGATCATGTGAGGGGTCCTGGGCGGCACTCGCCGAATGCCTATCGGAGGAACCTTCACCTTCTTCCTCAGCGTCGTCATCAGCATAGTACGAGGAGTGGGAGCTCTCGCTGCCGGTCCGCCAAGCAGGTCGGGACTGGGGCGCATCTTAACTGGTAGTGTACAGAAGGTCGCTGAAGGAGGCAACTCCAGTCGGCTGACCAGCAGAATCAACATAGGGAGTAACTTCCAGGAGATCCATGCCGTTTTCAAGCTCCTGAGCAATTAGACAGATTTGGGTCCAGAGCTCGCCAATGGATTCTTCCGATCCCTCCCGCAGAGTAGTCATCAGCTTCAGGTCAATATCGGGGTACCAGCTCTTTGCAATGGAGAGAGCAGCCTGTACTCCAGACCGGAAGGCAGAATCAAGCATATTATCAACTTGGCGAGACACAGCCTTGAGACTCCGAGCAACATCTTCATGTTTATCAAAAGCAATCTCTTTCTGCTTGCCCTTGAATAGATTGTCGTTCAGCTTCTGAATACCAGTCTTGTAAGTGCATGGGGCACCTTTCACATGGGGGATCCTGGCATCCAGAGCAACCACGAAGTCCTCGGCATCCCAGCCGGCGTCAGCAGGAAGCACCACACCTCGTACTCGGCGGGCTTCGGCAACAGCTTCATCAGCAGCAGAAGTGGAGTTGGGCCAGGCATATAGCAAGACCAATCGGAGAATAAGGTTAGCTCGGAGAGCAGCAAGATCAGATCGGAGTGCAAGAATGAACAAAATAGAAAATACCTGCAAGGGCAAGATCCACTCGATGGAGGCAGGAAAGGGCAAGATCAACATTGGCTTGTGCGCGTTGGATTTCTTTCTGATGTTGGACATCCATGTCCACGGCACGCTTGACAGCAAGATCCTTCTCTTTGAGAAGTTGGCCCTCCACCTCGTGGCGAGTGTCGACAAGCCTCTGCAGTTTTTGTTCATGGGCATTCTTGGCAGCGGCAAGATCCTTGGTAGCTTTTTGGAGTTGGGCCTGCAGTTCGGTTTCAACATTGGCTAAGCGCTGACGCTCTTGCTGGGCACTGCCGAGCTGGCCATTCTTCTCACCGAGCTGGTTCTCCAGTTCGGTAATTCTCTTCTGAGCGGCCTCCAGCTCGGAGGAGCGAGTGGCAGCAGCTATAGGTTTGCATTCAAGTAAGAGGGCAGTACCAATTGAAAGAAAGATAAAAGGGCAAGCAAAAGTATACCTGTTAATTCTTGGATCTTGGCAGCTTGGTCATCAGCATTCTTCTTCAGAGCAGCAATGGATTTCTGGCCCGCTGAATAAGCGGCCAAGAGTTCATCAAACACAGCTTAATGTCTGTCGCAGATGGCCTGAAAAATGAGTCGATAAAAGCTGAGCAAAGCGCAATAATCAAAAGAAAGTAAGATCCGAGTAGATTGCATGCAATCAGCCCGAATCTCGGGGACTACACCCAGTGGGTGCGCTAGGCGCGCCCCCACTGAAAAGAAAGCTTACAGTGGTAGAGTGTTCGGAGGCAAGGATTTGGCCCAGAGCTTCGTCAGCAAAACTTCTGATGTGGGTGGCAAGGCCACCCAATCGTCCCAAGAGATGGGATGGGAGTTGGTCCTCGGATCCAGGAGGCGGAGCACTGGCCGAATCGGCAGCAGGTCGGACGGGGGAGACATCAGAAACGCCGATGTACGCCTCGCGGAACCGATCAGCTAGCAAGAGTTGGCGGTTGGTCGGCAGCTGGCGCACAAGGGCACCGGAGGATGGTGTTGTGGAAGCACTGGGTCCGGCAAAGGTATGAGTAGCAAGTGGGAAACTAACCTGCGGGGCGGCAGGTGGAGAAGCAGTTGGTTCGGCGGAGGTAGCAGCGGCACCCTTCGAGCCAGCTGTAGGAGTTGGATCGGCGGCAGTGGCCTGGGCTGAAGAATCCTCAGGCTGAGCAGCATCGGTGGTAGGCCGATCTGGCAATGACACATCAAGATGTGCGATACCAGAAGGGGTCCAACAGGATCAGAGAAGCAGCAGCAGTGGTCATGGCAGGAGCAGCCGACTGCGCGCCAGCAGTCGGAGGAGCGGCAGAGGTCGGCAGGGGAGCAGCAGGCTGCGCCTGTTTTGCGGCAGCTGCAGCTCGCTGTTTCTTCGCCCGCTCGGCCTTCGTGGTTTCGGCGGCGGCTCTCTTACGAGAAGCCACCGGCATGTTGGAAGTAGCGGAGGCTGCGGGGATCGCACTCGGAGGGGCATCAGAGGTGGCAAGGGGAGCAACCGGAGCCACCCCAGGTGCCACGGGAGCAACAGATCGGGCAGCCCTACAATACAAAGAGGAAAGTGAGAAAAATAGTACAGAAAGATCAAAAAGAGCAAGCAAGTGAAAATAAGCATACCCAGAAGCTCGGGGCAGCTCAGCAGCAAACTTGGCCATGGAGAAGCCAGGGCGAGCAATGTTCAGAGGAGTGGGAGAAAGCACAGGGCCACTCGGCTCGGGGGCAGCTCGGCGCGCACCGTATTTTCCTTTCTTCTTGCCAACCTTGGAGGTACCGGCGGCATCGTCAGTTCGTGGGCGTTTCCCCTCGGCCACCAATTGCTCCGACGGCTCAGACTCTGCGCCGAAGTCACCAAGGGAATCAGCATCACTGCTCCATTCGTCCATGAAGTATTTTACGGAGGAATCAGACTCACCCGGCTTTTTGAAGCCGATCCCGAGAGAAGAAGTCCCGAGCTTCGGTCTCGGAATCGGTCTCCTCTTCAAGCTCCACGTCCTGGGCGTCTTCTTCAGTGCGGTCGGGATGCTAGCCTGAGGCAGATTGTCCGTCCTGCATGACCTTAGAGCCAAGGAATTCCTGGGGAGAAATATCCAATCAGAATCAGCAAGAGAGAAATAAGAGCTAAGGATAAAAGACAGGATAAGAGCATACCACGGGGCAGCGCCGAGCTCGGCTGTACGGTGCTTTTCCAAAATTAAAGGGCCCAACAACCTTGAGGTCGGTGATATTGTTGATTCGGCAGAGGAACTCGGCTCCGTTTATGCGGAACGAGGAGATACGGGTGGGGTCAAGGAAGCGGCTCATATCGCAGATGCGGTGGCAGCGGCGCTGTAGCGGGAGCACTCAGCGGCAGAGCCAGCTCGCTACCAGATCGGCGGGCTGCAGTCCTTCATCCATTAGCTTCTGGATGTGGGCCATCTGACGATCCAGGTCGGTGTCCCCGTCCCCTGGCTTTTCGGACCAGTGCTACTTCGCAGTCGGCGGAGGCAGAGAGAATTCGAGCAGAATCAGCAAGTCCTTATCCTTCGGTGAAGAAACATAAAAGAACCCCATCTGCTAGTTCTTGATGGACTGAGGTAGTTGGGGATGAGGGTAGAGTCCGACCTTACGGATGTATATGGTGGCGCCACCGCATTCGGCCATCACCTTCACCTCCTCCTTTTTCTTGGTCTTGGAGTTAACAACAATCATCCCAGTGCCCACTCGGAAACTGCGGAAGTAGAAGATCCGGCACCAGAGTCCAATGGTGGGCTGAACTCCGAGATAGCCCTCGCACAGCGACACAAAAGTGGAAAGCAGCATGATGGCATTTGCCCCGAGGTGGTGCGGCTGCATGCGGTAGAAGTCCAGAAAATCGCGGAAGAATTGGCTCACCGGAAGCCCAAAGCCGCACTGAAAATGCGCGAGGAAGACGACGCGCTCGTCGGCCTGAGGAGCGGGCACAAGCTCGTCGCCTGGGAAGAGGCAATCGAGGTCCGCCGGAATCTTGCGAGACCGGCGGAGGAGAGCAATGTTTATCTCAGTAACGATGGAGCCCTTCCAAGATCCCCTCTGGGAGCCGGCGGCGGCGGTGTCGTCCCCCATGGAGGCGTCGGACTCCGTGGTGGGCGAGGAGAAGTGAGACGGAGACGATGGTGAAGATGGCGGCGGCGGCGGCGCAAATATGGATCCGAGCCCACCAATTGTAGCGGAGGAGCAGCAGTGGTGGCGACGGCGGAGTGCGGCCGCGAAGCTCTCGGCGCAGCAGCACCAAGCTCTGGGGGCAGCGGCAGCAGCACGGAGAGGCGCGCGATGCGGCGGCGGCAGAGGCAGAGGAGGAGAGCGCGAGGAAGACGGTGGAGTGGGGGGTGCGTGGCGCATCTCTCACCCCACGGGGTATTTAAAACCCAAGCGAGGAGGTAGTGGGATCCGGTGTGTCGATACAGCAGTTGGTGTGGCTGCGTGTATCCACAAGGCGTCATCGGTTCGGAGCACAGAAGATCCGGCGGATGGGACGGGACATGCGCGCGGGGGTCAAGGCAGCGGTTATGGCATGTCAAATCGTGGCATGATGTCCCGTATTTCTCGGAGAATTCGAAGCGGCAAGTTCGGTCAACATTCCAGTCAAACCAACCGTTGGGCGGATCGGTCGAGAAGGTCAAGAGCAATCGGCCTATCGAGAGCAATCGGCAAGAAGATCAAGAGCAATCGGCAGATGAAGAGCAATCGGCCCATTGAGAGAAATCGGCAAGAAGACCAAGAGCAATCGGCAGATGAAGAGCAATCGGCCCATTGAGAGAAATCGGTCAGAAACAAAGATTCAGCATTCTAAAAGTGAAGAACCTGTGCAGGCCTCGCCATCTCTAAGTTCGGCGGGACCTCCGCAGCTTCAGGGGCTACTGTCGGGGGAATGACCCCCGGGTAGGGTCACCCAGGGGAAACAAGTCATAAAGGCAAAGCTCACCGACCTGATGGTCACTGATCTAATCAAGAGCAAGCAGAAAGTGGGCCGAACTATTCAAAGATGAGGGCCGATTGCCCCAGAGAGGGCGCAATCGGCCTCACCAGGAAGCATTCGGCCGGAGTAAACAGAATAACAGCTGAGCAGAATCCCAGGTCGGACACCTGGTACAAGAGCATTCAATGTGCAATCCCTGAAGATCGGTACTGTCAGAGGCATGCGGTCTCCTCCAGCGCCGATCACGCGGACTGGCCGACAGGCCTAAGTCTCTAGCTCCACTATTCACTATTGAGGTCTACAGGATAGCGGTATGGTGAGCCGCAAGTCTACACCGGGTCATCCGGGAGAACACGATGTGAAGTCCCTAGCTTGTCTGAGGCTGACAGCTGGGCCCTTCTCTGTGTACATTTACCATTGTACCTTGGGCTCGGCCTATAAGAGCCCCGGGTACCCCTCCTGCGTGAGGGAGGAGAGAGCATTTATTGCAACTTCACCCACCTTGCCCTCTTCTCCTTCCTCTCAAACAGCTCAAGGACCATTCATTGTAGTCAGAGTTATTGCATATAGCTAGCTCGGCGGGACTAGGGGTGTTATCTCTACAAAGAGCCCCGAACCTGGGTACATCGTGGTGTCTCACCGTGTGTTTTGTCCCCCTCTTTAGCCATCCCCATGGCATCTGCTGTTACATATCGACGACGGAAACACTACTATCCTTTTGAAAGATCCACACTAGTACTCCCTCTTATCCTTGTACTCCATAGAGATGATCATACATGCATATAGCTATGTGGGGACCTTCACACTATAGAACTTGGCTTGCATATTCCAAGGATGAGCCTCCTCAAACGAGCTCTAGGTCTTCATTAGCGAGCAAGTTGGATGCACCCCCACTAGTTCCATTGGAGAGCTTTTCTTAGGTCGTATGTGCATCTGTTGCATGGCAATCCCTACTCCTCACATCATATCTATCATTTGGCCTTCTCGCCTATGATTGTCCTCATTGATGTGAGCATTTCTTACCCTTTTTGTCTCCCTCCTCCACCATATTTCTATCTTTGCCATCATTAGTGTCAACTTTCATGCTTACGCTCATCCATTGCATGAGTGCTCAAAATATTGAAAAGGAGTGGATCAAATTGATTTGTACCTTGCTAGTGGTCTGGGGACGAGTCAAGATAAGATTCCAATGAAGACCAAGTGTGAAACTTTAGTGGATTGAGTTCTCAACAAAAAATACTTTTTCTCGTATTCCCTATCCCCCTTCTTGCACACAAACACCATTTCGAGACATTCGAGTCACGGACAGTGAGAGCTCTTGCACCTAATGTTCTTTTGTTGCTTGTTTCAATGCTAATATAGACTCTTGCATGTTATGACTTGAATTGAATCACATACCTTGATTGCTTTACTTTTCAAAGTTCTTATATGGTTGCTAGCATGTCACCCCAAAAATTATGCTTGTTATCATTTACCTACTCGAGGACGAGGATGAATTAAGCTTGGGGATGTTGATACGTCCCAAACGTATCTATAACTTCTGCTTGCTCCATGTATGTTTTATGTGATATTGCTATGATCTAGATACACTTTCATACACTTTTGATCATATTTGGACTAACTTATTAACTCAGGGCACCACAATGCCAGTTCCTATTTTCTACTGTTTTTCTATTTCAGGTTTCCCCCATATTAAAAATGCGCCAAAAATTCGAGAAAATCAGATAAAAAAATCAGCGTGAAGGAACCTTCCGGAATCATCTGGGTGGGGCCAGAGGGCAACCACCAGGGACCCAGGCGGCCACCTGGCGCAACCTAGGGTCTGGCCGCGCCGGGGGGCGCCTGGACCCATGGTGGGCCCCCTGGCTGCCCCCCTTCGCCTATATATTCTCCGTGACGCAAAACCTTCGAAGACAGGATTGACCTACGGAAGCTTCCCCTCCACCATGGACGCTTCCCGGATGTGTCGTGAGTAGTTTCCCTTGGACCATGGGTCCGTGATCAGTAGCTATGTAATGTTCTTCTCCCCTCTTTGTTCTTCATGGTTTAGTCCTCGTGAGTTGCCCTACATGATCGAGGCACATATGTAATTTTCTACTGTTGCTATGCTGAGTTTGCTGGGATCTGATCGATTATGAGATTATGTTCAGATTGTGATTGAGTAATATATTTGGTTCTTATCTCTTATATTTTTGTTCTTAAGTAATTCTTGCATGTTCTCCATTGATGTTTATTGCTTTGGCCAAGTAGTAGGTAGTGACTCTAAGAGGGAACGTTATGCTCGATTGTGGGTTCATGCCCCCCGATGACACGCTTGAGTGACAAAAACATGAGTCTACGGGATGTGTTGTTGCCACAAGGGGGAAAACAATGGTGCTTGTAACCGCGGTTGCAAGGATTGTTTACTTTACGCAAAGTGCTTTTTAATGCAGTTGATTGTTGCTTTGGGTTTACACTTTGGGTGGGGCTCGCAACTTAATACCAGCGAGATGTTCTGGATAGATATCTCAAGGTGGATGATTAGTAGTAGATGCAGTTGGATTTCGGTCTACTTATTTTGGTGTACCACCCATGCTTTTGTGCCTCGTCCTTTCTTTTGTAGCATAGTTAGCATTGCGATGTTTTTTTGATCCTGTCAATTGCCCAGCTGTAATTTGTTTACCTCGCATAGCAATTTTATCATCTTTTGGGAGAGAGACATCACTAGTGAACATCACGGGACCCCGGTCCATATTCTCATTACTGTTTACATGCTCATTTATTTTCCTGCTTTTACTTTCTAGCTGTAATCATTATCATTATCCCTTGTGTTTGATCCTTTGTAATTAACAAGGCCGGAGAGATTGACAACCTCTCTGTACTCGTTAGGAGCAAAGTTATTTGTGTCGTGTGCAGGTCCAGGAGAAGCAAGTGGTTCTTTTCAGATGGCGCATCACTTGTCGATCCACCTACTTATCATCTCCGGAGTCCTACGGGAGACAAACCATATCCTCTACATAGGGGAAATTTTCCGCTATCCTACATCTCACCTTCCACTTGGGGTAACCAACGAGGAGAGATATCAGATACTCAGAAGTACTTCATGATATATTGCAACACGTCTCGTCAAGGATTGGGTTGTGTCCTAATGCAAGAGCACAAAGTGATTGCTTATGGCTCTTGTCAGTTTCGTTCTCACGAAGATAATTATCCGATCCATGATCTTGAATTGGCAGCTGTAATTTATGCATTGAAGCTGTGGCGACATTACCTCGTTGGTAATTGTTGCGAGATCTACACCGACCACCAAAGACTGAAGTACCTGTTTACTCAGCCCGACCTGAATCTCCGCTAGCAGAGATGGCTCAAGACAATACCCAACTACAACATGGGAATTTCTTCCACCCCTCGCAAAGCTAACGTGATGGCTGATGCCCTGAGCCGCAAAGCCTATTGTAGTGAACTGGAAGTTCAAGTGGAGCAGCCACTTCTGTATGAAGAGCTTCGCAAGTTGAACCTTGAGATTATTCCACAGGGATATGTGAATTCCCTTGTTTTTGAAGCAGACCTCGACAAAGACATCAAGTTCATCCAAAAAGCTGACTCGGATGTCGAAAAGATGAAGCGATATCTCGCCATAGGAAGGCCCTCAGTCTACAAGCTTGCTGATGATCAAGCGTCGTACTTCAAGAATCGTTCAGTGGTTCCTAGCAAGGGTAATCTAAACTTGACCCCGGATGTTTTGAAAGAAGCTCATGATACCCCGTTGTCGATCCACCCAGGTAGCACCAAGATGTACCAAGACCTTTGTCAGCGGTACTGGTGGCCTGGCATCAAGAAAGACATTGCTCATTATGTTGATGAGTGTGACGTTTGTCGTCGCGTCAAAGCAGAACATCAAAGACCTGCTGGAACTCTGCAACCACTCTCTATTCCTGAATGGAAATGGGACAAGATTGAAATGGACTTCGTCACCGGTTTTCCGCGATCACAGAAGGGTCATGATGCGATCTTTGTCGTCATCGACCGATTCTCCAAGGTTGCCCACTTTCTGATAGTCAAGGAGACGATCTCTGCTAGTCAGTTAGCAGACTTATATGTTTCCAGAATTGTTTCCCTCCACGGTATTCCGTTGGAGGTCAGTTCAGATCGTGGCAGCATTTTCACCTTGAAGTTCTGGGATAGTTTCCAAGAAAATATGGGCATTCATATGAAATTCAGCACCGCTTATCACCCCTAGTCACAAGGAAAAGTAGAACGAGTAAATCAAGTGCTTGAAGATATGCTTCGAGCTTGTGTCATCTCATTCGGTAAGAAATGGGAGGAATCTCTTCCATTTGCTGAATTTTTGTACAACAACAACTACCAAGCTAGTCTGCAGATGGCACCCTTTGAAGTTCTTTATGGGCGTAGGTGTCAAACCCCTCTGAATTGGTCAGAAACTGGGGAACGAACCCTCATTGGTCCGGACATTATCCAACATGCCGAAGATCAGGTTCGCGTTATTCGTGAACATTTGATGGCTGCTCAGTCCCGCCAGAAGAGAAACTATGACCGCAAGCACAAGGAAATGGTCTATCAACCCGGTGAACAAGCTTACCTCTGTGTCACTCCCATGAGGGGCACTCATCGTTTCGGGATCAAAGGCAAGTTGGCTCCTCGCTATATTGGCCCGTTCTGTATCATTTCTAGAAGTGGACGGGTGGCATACCGATTGGAGTTGCCGTCAAACCTCTCCCAAGTCCACGATGTCTTCCACGTGTCGCAACTCCGTCGCTGCTTCAAGGTCCCTATTCGTGAAGTGGAACATGATCTGATTGAATTGCAACAGGACTTGACTTATCAAGAACATCTGAGCTGCATTCTTGATCAGTCTGAACGTCGAACCCGCAACAAGACAACCAAGTTCCTCAAAGTTCAGTGGTCGAATCATTCTGAAGATGAAGCCACTTGGGAACGCAAAGATCGTCTTCGTGAAGAATACCCCGATCTTTTCCCCTCTACCGCTTAAGATTCTCGGGATGAGAATTCTTGTAGTGGGGGAGATTTGTAACACCCTCAGTGTCAGGCAACAGTAAAACTTTTGTTAATATTAAATCTCTGTGAGTAGCAAGTCTCTAATCACCTTTGATCATGCCCTTGTCAATTTCAACCAAATTGGATTGCCAAAAAATTAAGTGGAAATAAAACATTGTCCAAAAATTGTGAAACCACTTTTGTAAAATCCCTAAAAATCAGTGGACCATGCTAGAATAACAATGGGAATTTATTAAGTTATTAAATAAATCAAACAATTCAAACAGTAGCTTAAACGGTCCATTTTAATCATTTGTTATTTAAATAAAATATTAAATGAATTTATAACAGTCTCAAACTTTTTGTGGCATCGCTATGTGGTGTTGCACTAATATAGGAGCAAGTCTCATGTTTGACAAAAATAATTTGAGGCACAAACAAATATAAAACAGATGAGAAAAGAAAACAAATAGAAAAATAAAATGGAAATGCTCTATTTGTCGCCCAGAGCAACCCCTCCCCCCAGCCCACCTAGCCCCTAGGACCGGCCCACTTGGCCACCTCCCTCTTCTCCCCTGTTCACTGGTGCGTGGCCATCATCCCACGACGCCATGGTCATGGATGCCGCCGTGGCAACCATCCGCCCCTCCCCGGCGCTCTACAAGACGCTGCCGAGCACCTTTGCAAGCCCTAGCCGCCCCCAGGAACACTAACCCCTACAACCCCCCCCCCCCCTCGATCCGTCGTTTTCCCCCTCCTCTGTGCCATTGCCCCCTGGCCCAAGCTCCGTCGTGGGCGCCGCCGCACACCGGCGTGGCCATCGGTCGTCCCAGCCCGCGCCACCACGTCCATTGGAATTGTTGACGCCGTCTTCATCTTCACGCGAAAGGAATCGATCCCGGTGCCCCTACAGCGAGCTCCTCGACGTCATCTTCTTCCTCGACCCCGCCGTGATTGCAGTCAAAATCCGGCCACCCCACACCTCCATCGCGCTCACTGCCCACCTCAACGCGTTCACGGTGAGCGCAGATATGGTTCCCCCAACTCCGCGCTCGATTTGGTGCAGTAGAACGCCACCCCTGCCTCGGCCACTGTCCGCCATGGCCGCCCTCGGGCCTCTTCGCCGCCGGTGGTTGAGGCCGCGCCCTCGCCGCACCACTACCCCCACTTGCCCTGGCCAGGCTTCGCATGTGCCTCCGCCCACCGCAACGACGCCATGCCCGTGGCCTTGCCATGGCCGGGCGCTCGCCCGCCGTGGCTTTGGTCGCGCCTCAGGTGCACGCGCGTGGCCACGCCACTCGCGCCCCAACGAGACCGTGCGCACACACGGCTGCACTTCCCGCTGTGGCCACCCCCTCGTCGGAGCAAACATCGTCGGCGTGCCCTTGGTTGCTGGTGGGCACGACCCCGATTTTGGTTACGCGGCTAATCCCCATTTAAAATAACCTCCTGACTAATTAAACAGATAAGATACCCCCCCCCTTGTGAATGACAGTGGGCCCAAGGCCATTAGTATTAAGTTAATTTTAAATAACTATTAGATTAGATAAATCATGTGAGTTACATGTGGGCCCCTTGCTGTTAAATTAAACTAAATTAATTTAATTAACTCTGTTAGTATGACACATGGGTCCCACCTGTCAGTAGTTAGTTTAATTAAAATAGAAAATATAATGTCCCACTGACATGTGGGATCCCACTGTCATTTTATTGTTAATTTTGAATTATTAAAAATGTGAGGCTGACCAGTGGGGCCTCACTGGTCAGGTTTGACCAGTCAAATTTTACTGTTGTAAATAATGTTAGGATTTAATTAATAAAATAAATTCAAAATTTCATTTTAAATGATTTAAACTTTAAAATTGAATATCTTTTAAACCTTAAATGAGATGAAAATAATTTATATATCAAAATTGATCAGAAAAATATAACTATTAGGAATACGCTGTCCGTATACCAACCACACCCCTCTAACACAACGAACATCGACATTCCCCCTTCGGGCCGTTTGTCGATAATCACCCGGAGCCGTTGTTTCATCCCTGGATGAATTCTCGCTCCGAGCAAAACACGTTGCACTGCGTTAGAACACCATTAGCGTTGCATCTGTCATGTCATGCATCTTTTTGTCATGCTTGCTTTGTATTTATTGTTCCCTCCCTTTTATTCTCCGGTAGACCCCGCTGCTGTCGTCGACTACACCGCTACTTAGTACGACTACTTCGTCGACGACCCTACCCCTACCGTCGAGCTTCCAGGCAAGAAGAGCCATTCTCTTCCCCAGATATCGCCTATCTTTTCTGTACATATCTTGCACTAGGCATTGTTACTGTTGCTGCTATATTACAATCCTATTCAATTGCATAGCCTGTCATTGTCGCCCCTTGATGTACCTTCCTTTATCCTATGTTGCCTATTATAATTATATATTATATTCAGCAGTGAGCCCTGCGCTTTGTTAGTCAACTAGGATGAGATAGCGGGCCGTGATCACTCTGGGAGTGAACGCAGATACAATACATTATTACTGCAACAGGTACGGTACAGAGCAGACGCCCAAGGGAACCTACAACAGCGAGACTCTCCGAGTGGCTTCAAGTTTGACTTACAAGTGGATGGACTCGTATTTCACTCTCGTCGCCGACTCGGTAGCGTAGCATCACCGGGATGATACGAGGATATTCCTCTTTAGTTCATTCCGCTGATGTCTCGGTCAAACCTCTTCAAGTGTACCATCGAGGGTGATTCCTCCTGGTTTCACTTGATGGTAGGCACCTGAATAAACTGGTGTCCTTAAAGGTAAGTAGTCGGGCAACCAAACGGTGCCCGCGGGCGGTATTACGTCGGGAACGACAGGGAGGGTACGACCGACGTTACTGGCGTGGTTGGCCCCTGCTCGTATCTGGCGAGAGTTACCAAACAATGAAAAGTCGAGCCCTACCAAGAGCACACGCGAGACAAGGTAAGGAGACGGTTCACCTTGTTGGTAACCGTGCGCTTTGACGGGACGACAGGGCAGGCCCCGACGTTATTGGTGGACCTTTTTGCTGTTCGTTGTCCATTGTCTAGTTAGTCAGACATCGATAACGGTTGTCTGCGAGATAATAATAATAAAATGCTAAATGGTTCGGTGGATGACTTGAGAGGCCGCCAAGGCCTGTACGCACTACCTTCACGTGGCATAAGGAGTTATGGGCTCCCCTGCATCGTAGTTTGTCTGAAAGCTCTTCAGACGTCAGCAGTACCGCGGCCTGCGCCGGGAAGTGGTGTCTTCTTCGCTCGAGCGGTGTATTTGGATTTGCTTTTGCTTCACCGGCCAGCCACGCACCGTGCAGGAGCATGAAGCGTGAGGGTCCTAGACCCCTGATCGCATAGGATATAGTCCGGCGGATGGCCTCTCTGTTGAGCCTAGGATGGGTTGCGGCGTGTCGAATAGCTTTGGTGGAGAGTTCCCTAACAAGTTGCTAGCCACCCTGGAGATCCGAGAGTGCAGGATGAACAGTAGTGCACCCCTGCATGGAGTTTAATCTATTCGAATAGTCGTGTCCACGGTAACAGGACGCTTTATGCTGAAGTTGGATCTTACCACTACAAACTACTACTATTAAATTGTATGGTTCCAGGCCTTCTTCCTCGCAGGGAAGTCGAGGAAGGGAACTCGGAGGCATTGTTAATTGTTATCTAATACAACTTACTATTATACAATGATGCATCAACTTATGCTGGATTGTTATTACTTTCATGTTGTTAATTGCTTAAATTGTTGGCTATTCTCTTCTCATGCCGCAAGACTCGTCGGAAGATGCTAGTCTTCGATAGGCCTAGCTTCTCTTCCTTATTCTGATTTCTACCTTGCAGTCCACTATATACAGCCTCCCCTTTCCATTTGACACAAATGCATAAATTCTTAGTAGCGGACATAAGACTTGCGGGTATGCTAGATACTCACCCTTGCTTTATGTCCCCTTTTTGTTTTGCCTGATCGTCCGCTGCATTCGAAGTTGGAGCCCAGAAGAAGGAGTACCCCGGAGGCGGATACTACTACGTCGAGACCCCCGCTGACCAGGACCAGGAGTAGTTTCGGAGGCTCCCAGGCACGAGGCCTTGCATTTACGATCTGTATCTCTGATGTTATTTGTGCTAACCTTCTAAGGAAAAACTTGACTAACTATGTCTGTACTCAGATATTATAGTTTGTATAACTTATGTATTCGGGTCCGTCCGACCCCCTTATCTTGTAACATATTGGTTCATCCTTTTATGTTTAGTGTTGTGCTGTGATATTCTCACCGTGGCACCCTAATCTTAATCGTGTACCCTGTGTGTATGATTACTATACACGGATTGATTTTAGGGGCGTCACAAATACGCTGAGAGACTTTTGGAGACGAATGACGTCCGTTGATTTCCAGGTATGCTTAGCTCCATTGATTCCATGTACTGAAAGTGGAAGAATTGTCATGCAATTTAACATGAACAGTTCAAAGGAAACAAGAAGGATGTCACATTCATTCTTGAGGCTGATACGTCCAAAATGCATCACTATTTTGTATCATAATTTGCCTCTATTCATTGATATATTTAATGTTATGATGTTGTTCTTATGGTGTTTTGGCTTGTTTTACACAGTTTACAACTTTCCGCTGCCGAAACAGCAGACGCGGGAATCGGCGGGGAAAAGTGCACACAGAGTGGGCATATCAGCACTTCTCCAAATGACCTAAAACTTTAGGGGAAGAGTTTTATGAAGAAATCAGGAAGTCATGAAAAAGGGCACCCGGAGGGGGACCACCAGGCCTCCAGGCGGCTTGGTGGCGCGAGCACCCCCTAGGCCACGCCAGGTGACCGCCTGGGAGGGGGTCCCACTCTCGGGGATCTCCTTTGGCCTATATACTCCCCGTGACCTAAAAACCCCAAAACAGAAGTTAGATCGGGAGTTCCGCCGCCGATCCGTGGTGGAAACCTACAGAGAAGAAAGGACCTTTTCGGCGGGCAAATTCCGCCGGGGAGAACTCCTCCCTGAGGGGGAGATCATCCTCATCGTCATCACCGTCGTCACGAGCATCATCGAGGTCATCATCACCATCATCCCCATCATCAGCATCATCTCCATCTTCATCCCATCTCACCATTGCAATATGAGTTCCTTGAGTCGGTTCCTCCACTCTGTCATCTTCTGCTATCATCTTCTGCATCAGTATCGAGAAGTAATTTGTGAAAGTTATCCTGGATCCTATCAAAGTTCCTTTGCATTGGCACAAATTTATGATTCACCGAAGCTTGGAACTCCTTGTATTCCTTCTTATCTTCCTCACGCTCTTGTCGGATCGCCTTGATATCCATCGGACCTAGAGATTTTTTTCATAGCTCACGGTGCGCTGATTTGCAACATGGGTTTGGGTTGGACGATTATACCGCCACGTCTGCAGCTCGAATAGGGTGGGATGGTGGGAATTTTCTCACCGCTTCTCATTCTACCGCCGCCACTCGCTGAGACCAGCCCCTGCCGCCTCCTATGCCGCACAATTCCGTGATCCGCTCGGAATTTTACTGCTGAAACGATGTGTTCCAAGAACCGAGTTTCTCACCGAACTGCAGCCAATCAGTGCCTGCTCCAGGCCACCTCCTATCCGACGAACAAACCACCGTCAGGATCTGAGCACCAGAAGAAGGATTTTACGAGAGATCCCAACCCCAGTTGTGCACCAGATCCACACTCCATCGAGAATCGCTGACTCTAGATACCAATTGCAGGAACTAACTACCAAATGGATCAAACAATCATCGAATTTCACACAAGTTTGGAAAGAAATTGAGACAATTTCAGAGACTTGTATTGAACTGAAGGGAAAGTAGAGTCTCATCGCGCCGCTAGGGTTACAACCAAATTCACTAAAGATTAGAACAACATGAGAAAGGTGGTATTTATAACCATTACAGACTGGGAGCATGTAAAAATCAAATAAAATGAGCAGCGCATGTGCCGGACGGTGAACATCACCACTGAAGGGGTGGAGAGCCGTCGGATTGTTGCTGAACGCTTCAGATGTAACACCAGCTGGCAAACCATTATCTGTGTTGTGAGCCGCTGGATCAGCTGGAGAGAAAAACCGGCACGCTGGACGCCCGAACAGGGGAGGAAACAGAGTAAGCCTGACATCGCCAAGGTTGACACATTGAATATGAGTTTTGTGCCGCACTTCCTTGGAGAGTTCGCCATGGATGATTGGCAAACATGCGGTGGTTCTGAGTAGCTTCGATTGGAGTATGATGCCGCATGAGGTGAAGTTTGATAAGATTCCTATGTGGATTAGAGTTCATGATCTCCCTTTTAATTGGTCGAATGAGGAGAGAGCAAAAGTTGTGGCATCTCAGATCGGTCATTTTATCAAGCTTGATCTTTCTGGAACAAGCAAAGGATGGGGCCAAAGCATGAGGGCCAAGGTTCTGATTAATGTACATGAACCATTGAGGAGGGTGGTCTTATTCAACTCTCTGCGCAGAAAGAAAATTGACGGCTATGGGGTTATTTTCGAGCGACTACCATACTTCCGTTTTGCCTATGGGAGATTGGGGAACCTAGACTCGCACTGTCCTAATCCACTGCCAAGGAAAGCTGATGGCTCCTTGGAGATTGATGCAAGGATTAGGTTTCCAGAACCAAAGAAGAAGCCAATCCCGGCTACACCGAAAGGGTAGGCCAATCTTCCACCTAGGGAGAAAGGAACCGGGATGAAATTTACTGAGAAGGCGAACGATAAGACGCAGCAAAAGGATACACGCCGGGGAGCTATTGTTCCACGGAACAACACAAGTTATCTGAAGAATGCGATCTTTCAGTTCAATGCTAATACTTCAGGAACTTATGTGGAGAAGAAGAAGATTAGGGAATCATCTACTGGTACTTCAGCCAGGGATGGAAACGACCCAGTGTCTACCCTCTCTTCAGATGACTTGCAGGGCACCAAAAGAAACGCCATCCTTAATTCCCCAAGTAAGGTTGGAGGTGAGGCAAGAGACCCCAAGAAAAAGAAGTCCTTGCAGTTTGAAAACGGGGATATGACAATTGATGGCGATGTTTTGGCGGATGCTAAGACCCAGCCCCGCCAGGATCAATGAGTCTACTAACATGGAACTGTCGGGGGCTTGGGAACCCCGAGACAGTTCGAGAGCTTCGCAGCATTGTGAAGAAAGAAGGGGCCTCCCTAATGTCTGTCATGGAAACCAAGATTAGGGGTAAAAGAGTGGAAGCATTGCAACACACGTTGGGTTTTGGCGGCTGCTTGGGGGTGGACAGCGAAGGTCTTAGTGGCGGCTTAGGCCTCTTCTGGTCCAAGGATATCATCGTGGAACTCAGCTGCCATATTGATGTTACAGTTAAAGACAGAAACCAAAACTCGCCGGAGTGGAGGTTCACTTGTTTTTATGGGGCACCTCGAGCAGAAGACCGCCATCATAGCTAGAGGTTCCTTCGCACGTTGTTTGCGTTACCACATGGAGCGTGGTTGTGCGCTGGAGACTTTAATGAAACCCTCTATGGGTCTGATCATTTTAGTAAGACTGCAAGACCTGAGAGCCAAATGAGAGCCTTCAGAGAAGTGATAGATGATATCTCATTACAAGACCTGGGCTGGGCGGGTGTTCCTTTCACATGGGATAATCGCCAGTCTGGAGATTCGAATGTGAAGGCACGGCTTGATAGAGTTTTTGCCAATGAAGAATTCCGGCAACGATACTCATATACTCAGGTTCGGCACCTGAGTGCGACTAAATCTGATCATTGTTTTGTTGCACTGGAAGCAAGGAAAACTGTGATCCCAAGTTCCCGAGCAAAGAGGCCGTTCAGATATGAGAATGTATGGTAGACCCACGTGGACTATGACCAGCTTATAGCCAAGGCGTAGAGCGAGCATCGGCCAAAACCTGGGTTGCAAGTTGTGGCTCAATCCCTCAAACACTTGCAAGAGGTATTGGAGCCTTGGGGAGTACGGGAGTTTGGATGCTTAACCAGGAAAGTCCGACAACTCCAAAAAAGGCTTGACCGGCTTCGAGCAGCTTCAATGGGCCACGGGCCTTCTGAAGAGGAGTGAAGTACAGTAAAAAAACTTCATGAAGGGCTGCATCAAGAAGAGATATGGATGAGACAACGCTCCCGAGTCCCTTGGCTAAGGGAAGGGGATCGAAATACGGGATACTTTCATGCCCAAGCTGCTCAAAGGAGGCAAATGAATCATATTGTTGGTCTTCAGAAATCATATGGGACTATGTGTTTGAGTGCGGATGAGGATAAAAACAAGATTCAGCAATTCTACCATCAGTTAGATACCTCTCAGGGGTTTCATGAACCTGAACCTCTTCTCCAACATGTCCCGCTCAAGGTCACTCCGGATATGAATCTTGCGCTTACTAAACCCTATGATTCAGCCGAGGTGAAGACTGCCTTGTTTCAAATGGCCCCATCATTGGGAGTTACCAACGCCATTGGGATTTAATCAAGGCCTATCGGTGTTGACGGGTTCACTGCGGGTTTTTACCAACGCCATTCGGAGTTAATCAAGGATGATGTAACCCAGGCGATACTGGATTTTTTGAATGGTGGGGAGCTTCCTGCGGGACTAAATGATACCTCCATTACCCTAATACCAAAGGTAAGGCACCCCCAGTCCATCATGCAATATCGCCCAATTGCTCTGTGTCCGATTCTTTATAAAATTGGTGCCAAGACAGTGACCAACCAAATGAGGGAGCATATGGGGGAAATTGTTAGTGACGAGCAAAGTGCGTTTGTTCTAGGTAGACTAATAACAGATAATGTGTTGGTTGCGTACGAGAGTGTTCATTCCATGCGTAGAAGAAAGAAAGGAAAGAACTACTCCTGTGCGGTTAAACTGGACATGATGAAGGCATATGATAGAGTGGAATGGCATTTTCTGGAAGCCATCCTTCTTCGACTTGGCTTCGATGGCAACGTGGTTCGACTGATTATGAAGTGTGTTACTTCAATTCGGTTCTCTATTAAGATGAATGGTGATTTTCTGCCCTACTTCTCCCTAACAAAAGGTCTATGTCAAGGTGATCCTATGTCTCCTTACTTATTTCTCCTATGCGCTGAAGGGTTCTCCTGTTTGTTAAAATACTATGGGGGAGGATATATTGACAGAGGTGTCAGAGTTAGCTACAGGTCTCCTTGGGTTACCCACCAGTTATTTGCTGACGATAGTCTCATCTTTATGGCCGCGCAAACTGAAAGTGCAATATATCGACCAGAGGGAGGTGAATGGGAGATTTTCAATTATCTTCAGGAATTTCGGTTTCCTCAGGACTGAGACAATACGAAATTGAGGAAGTTAAAACGCGAGGAAGAGCATATGCAATACAAAAGAAATGGCGTGAATGTAAATCAACCTATTGCATAGCTAAAGTGAGACCGAAGCAAGAACTGAGGAATCAGTGCAGAGTAAACTCAGAAAGTAAGGCATCAGGATAAGTCATCAGTGCATAAACATAATAGCTAAGGTTGAAGAAATAGCATCAGGGAACTGAAGACATAGACTTGATGAACCAGTTCGAGTTGCTGTGACAACTCTACGTCTGGTTGGAGAGGCTGAGATTGAACTCAGAAGACATAGTCTTCACCTTATTCTCCTTGAACTAAAGTCCTCAGAATCCATCCAATAACTCAGGTGAGTCTTCAAGGTAGACTCCCGAAACCTTCAAAGACTCAGTCACTCAGGGAAGTCCCAATTGCATCTTGACTTCCTCAGACTGAAGAATTCTACACCGGCTGGAAGATCACAGTCTTCAAGAGTAAAAAGCTTCGGATCACTTGAACCGACTTCCTCAGAAATGCTCAGCTACTCAGGCTGGTGGTTTTCCTCACTTAGGTTCTTCAGTATCCTCAGAAGTGGGTTGCTCTCAAATGACAAGTGTCAGTTTTTTTCTCGAAGCAGCCAACCCACAAATGGGGCTGGGGGTGGCTATTTATAGCCGCGGAGCAACCCCAGGTGAAAGGACATAAATGCCCATGCATAAATTACTTCCATGCCCACACTTCGGACCGTTGGCTGGATCGATACCAGCACTTACCACGTGACATGTGGAACGGTCGGAATCTCTCTCTCTCTTTCTTCAGGCGAATTGCACTGGCAGTTTCCTGACTCCTCAACCGAAGACAGACTCCTCAGTGTCCTGAAGAACATCGTCTCAGACACCCGAGGAATTGAACTTCTACTGTAGGAGATTTCTCTGGGTTTTCTTCAGGATTTCTAATTGATCACTTCCTCGGAAATACATAACTCATTTTCCTCAACCCCTCCAACAGTGCGGTGTTTTCCTACGACTCAAGAAGTATAAAAAGTCTTAGCGAAGACTACGCTTCAACTTCGTCTTCAGTGCGAACGTCCTCGGGATTTGGTACTGCTTCAGCTACAGCCGAACGCTTCAGGATCCTGATTCCTCAGGATTTCGCACGACTTCAGTCTTCAGGAAACACACCGATTTCTCCCATGTTCCTCAACATTTTGGAGGGTCGACAACGATGGTTAACCTCATCCTCAGGGACTGTTTTCCTGTGTATACTCACAAACACATCAGTCCCTTAATCGTTTTGTCATCAAATACTTCAAAACCTCAAAGGGGGCACTAGATGCACTTACAATCTCCCCCTTTTTGGTGATTTGATGACAATCGGGTTAAAGCTTCAACGGGATAAAATAATTAATTTTGAGGAATTAAAATCTTTGAAGAAACAATTCATTGTTTCCGGATATAGAGATGCTCCCCCTGAGGATATGCATGTTTTTGAAGACTTGATATAATATTTTTGAAAAACATGAGGAGCTCCCCCTATATCCCGGATTATATGACACATTGCATCATATGGAATAATTGAGAAATCAAAAATAGCACTGAGTAATGTGGTTGCTGAGGAATGTCAGGAGTAATAGATAAACTTGAAGAATTTCATGAGGTAACTTAAAAGTATCAAAAACCACAAAATATCAGTATACAACTCATTACAAAAATGACCAGAAGAACGAGAGTTGTAACTGAGGAACCCCATGAGAACCCGCTTGAAGACTATCAAATTTCTCCCCCTTTGTCATTAAATGAACAAAAAGGAGAGACTACAGCTAACGTCCCAAAAGTAGTGCCTCAGGTCTGAGCATCGGGTCGAAGGAACGCCGTTGCAGTGTGAGGAGAAGCCGCAGTGTCAGTGTCATCAGCAGTATTTGGGGGTGCACTTGTGGCTTCAGGTTCATCAGCATCAGAAGCTGAGGACGATGCACCAACAGAGTCTTCAGACTGCTGAGAGGTATCAGGAAGCACCTCGGTCACAGTGGGGGAGTGAGGCTCTGGAGAAAAGATAGTATGAGTGGGGGAGTTTGCCAGCTCATATTCCTCATCATGGACACGGGGAGTACCATGATCCTCAATATCAACGTTCACGTCTTCAATCTCAGTGATGATCGGTGGAGGTGGACACGGAGGTGTTGGAACAATGGGTGTAGCAGCAGCTCAGACCAGTTCCTTTGATGGTGGGGTGAAGATGATGATGCTGCGCTGAGTATTTGTAGGTGGAGTGGAAGCAGCAGTGGAGTGAGCTATGGTATCAGCAGCCCTTGATGCCGGAGGAGCCGAGGAGAGTGGTGTAGCATCAATTGGCTCCTCAACTGTGGGCTCCAGTGTGGGCTTCTTCGCAGCAGGTGGAGTGGAGGATGGGGAATCGGGCATGCGCTTGAGGCCTTTGGTGGGATCCGCAGGCACAGTATCAGTAGGGGCGGAGGCAGCGGGCTGTCGAAGCTTCATCAATTAGTTCATCTGCTGAGACATCCGTTCCTTGGATTTTCCGATGTATGCACAATTGGCGGCATACTCAGTGTTGAGCGATGAACCTCACATTGATGCTCTATGAACTCCTGAGGAGTAACATTCGTGACAGGTTTCTTTTTAAATTCACTGTGGACTTTCTTCAGTTGAGCCTTCAGTTGTTTCTGAAGATCACGTTGATGTATCTCATTGATGAGGAACTGTTGGATGTAAAACTTGATGTCTTTAGGTATGTCCAAATCATCAAGAGGAGTATCAGGCTTGATAGTCCACATGTCAATATATTCCAAGACCTTCTTGGGATCAAGGAGAAGTGGGATTTCAGAACCCGTTGCCTCAGCTTTGCGCCTGGCTGCAGCACGTACATACTCAATCTTTTGTTCCTCAGTGGCGACAAAACCGGCCAAGTCCTCAAACTTATCTTCATCATCAGAATCTGTCGTGGTTTGATGAAGGGCACCATGCATGGCTGTCTTCTTTGGTGAGGGTCGTGGGCCGCGTTGAAGAACAATTTTGGTCTTCAGCTAAGGTTGAGGAATTGTGGTTGAGTCCTCAGGAGCACTGCCGGATTCATCAGTGCGAATTCTTGAAGCAGGAGCAGCACCAGCTGTGTGTTGGCAAGTAGAACTTGGAGCATCAGGCTTTGCTGAGGACTTCTTGGATGGTTTGATGCCAGGAGCCTTTCGACGAGGCTTCTGAGAAAGAGGCAGTGGAGGAGGCGGAGCATCAGCCTGAGGTGGAAGTTGTACTGAGGCAGCCAAGTCATGGACCAGACTCTTTACTCGGCTGGCACTGCGCTTGAGGTATTGCTGATAGGCGTTAGGAAAGTCATCAGAAGTCCGCCGAGTTGTGGGATCAGGAATGATGCCAGGTTCAGGAGGAGGTCGAGCCTTGATACCCATGGTATTCAGTGGCGGATTGACAGCAAACATTTCCTCATGTTGAGGATTAACCCATTGATATGCAGCCCATCGCTTGGCCCATTCCCGCGTGATCTTCTGGACCCGAAGCTTTCGTTCTCCGGTGTTTTCACGCTCCGGAGTCTTCAGTTTGGCATAGAGATCTGGAGGCAAATCTTTAGCAGTATCAGTGAGCTTACGACGAGGAGCCATTTTCTTCACTGGTGGAGACTGAGGAATGGTATGTTCGAGCTGAGCTGCAAATGAAGTGAGACTGTGAGAACCATGCGATTCCTTAGCAGACATGTACCTGTGACAGAATTAAGTTGCGAGGGAAGTGGGGTACGTTTATATGCGTTCATGAGGAATAGGCTGAGGAAATCAAAATAATGAGGCATAGGTATAGGTCTCAGAAAGCTAGCAATACTGTTGAGGAATGGAGTGGCATGAAGAAACGGGAAGGTTCTTGAAGACACAACAGTACTGAGGAATAAGAAACTGAGTCATAAGCATACCAGGACTGAGGAAAATGTTGAGGAACCACGAGTCATTCTTCCCCGGCGACGGCGAACTCTGGCGACGTTAGCACGAGAGCTTGAGGAGCTCAAGGGCGGCGGCGCGAGAGGGAGAGGAGAGGTGGGGGGAAAATGACCGTGGGGTGGATGGCTATTTATTGAGGGGTGAAAGCTGAGGGGTTGCGATATTTGTGGACAACATTGCCCCTGATGGTTGGGATCCTCAGTGGTTATCATAATGGTGGATAAGCACGACGTGCGGTAAAATCGCAACCAAATAAAGAAAATCGTAACTGATAATCCTCAATTTTGGGAACCTGAGGACAAAAGCTGAGGATGAAGACAAATGGTCTCAGGCTGAGGAATACATGATTTCCAAACGAACGCATATGAGATAGAAAGAATGGATAACTGAGCACAGAGGGACGGGTCCAATCACGTTCACCTAGATGAAGAAGCAAATGCTGAGGAACAATAACTATAGGTGAACGCTGTTGAGGACAAACACGGTAATCATCAGGATGAAGACTTCAACTGAGGAAACTGAGGATCAACAAATCCTGAGGATTTTGGGCGGTGGCGCTACCCACCTTATAGGGAATGAGACACTTGATACCCTACAATTGTCGTATGGATCTTGAGTCAATTCCACGTTAATTTCTTCATACTTAGCAAGGTAGTTCCTCATGAATTGAGGAGTACGATGCATCGTGTGTTGTACATCAAGATTCTTCAATATTGTTTAAGCATTAGGATGTGTGTCCATTCACTGGACGTTTGAGGAATCTAAGATATTTAGCTCACACCTCAGAGTGCTAAATCACTTCTCATCCAAAGGCTTAGTGAATATATCAGCAAGTTGGTCTTCAGTCTTCACGTGACTGATGACAATGTCTTCCTTCAATACATGATCCAGAAGAAAGTGATATCGAATCTCAATGTGCTTCGTCCTCGATTGTTGTACTGGATTCTGAGAGATCTTGATGGCACTCTCATTGTCACATAGTAGTAGTACTTTCTTCAGGTTGATGTTGTAGTCCTTCAGAGTTTTCTTCATCCAAAGAAGATGTGAGCAGCTTGCACCCGCAGCGATTTATTCAGCTTCAGCAGTGGAGAGGGAGACGCAGTTCTGCTTCTTCGATGACCAGCACACCAGAGAACGTCCGAGGAAATGACATGTTCCTGAGGTAGACTTCCGATCCACACGATCTCCAGCATAATCTGAGTCCGAGTACCCAACGAGATCCAGCTGTGTGCCTTTTGGATACCATAAGCCTAGCGACGGGGTGTGAGCCAAATATCGAAGAATTCGTTTCACCGCTTGGTAATGTGATTCCTTAGGTGCCGCTTGGAATCGGGCACACATGCAAACGATCAACATTATACCAGGCCTAGATGCACATAGATATAGCAGAGAACCTATCATGGAGCGGTATACCTTTTGATCGTAGTCCTTGCCATCTTCATTAGGGCCAAGTTGCCCATTTCTAGGCATCGGTGTCTTGATACCCTTGCAGTCTTGCATCCCGAATTTCTTCACGCACTCCTTGAGGTACTTCTCCTGAGAGATGAAGATGTCGTTGCGTTGTTGAGGAATTTGAAGCCCTAAGAAGAACTTCAGTTCGCCCATCATGGACATCTGATACTGTTCACTCATCAAGAATGCAAATTCTTCACTGTATTTCTTGTTAGTGCATCCAAATATAATGTCATCAACATAGATTTGACATATGAATAATGCATCATCATATCATTTTGTGAAAAGAGTTGGATCGAGGGAACCAGATTTGAAGCCCTTGCTGATGAGGAAGTCCCTTAGTGTGTCATACCAAGCCCGAGGGGCTTGCTTTAGTCCATATAGGGCCTTCTTCAATCTGTACACCATGTCAGGTTTCTTCGCATCTTCAAAACCTGGGGGTTGAGCAACATATACTTCTTCCTCGATATTACCATTGAGGAATGCACTTTTCACATCCATTTGATATAACTTGATATTATGATGGTTAGCGAATGCAAGCATAATACGAATGGACTCAAGTCTAGCAACAGGAGCGAAGGTTTCACCGAAGTCGATCCCCTCGACTTGTGTGTATCCTTGTGCTACGAGACGAGCTTTGTTTCTGATGACTTGTCCATATTCATCGAGTTTGTTGCGGTAGATCCACTCCGTGCCGATGGCATTGTGAACTCGAGGATCAGGTCGTTTGACTAATTCCCAAACAACATTCAGTTTGAACTGAAGAAGTTCGTCTTGCATCGCCTGAATCGATTCTGCTTCTTGGAATGCCTCAGTGACTTTGGTGGGCTCTGAAATTGATACAAACGAGAAATTCCCACAAAATTTAGCTATACGATTAGCTCTTGCACGAGTGAGAGGACCTGGTAGATTGACGTCGGCGAGAATTATGTCCACTTGAACTTCATTCGCCACGCGAGGAAGACGAGGAAGATGATCTTGAGGCGCATCTTCGTCACTGTTATCAGATTCATTTGCATCTGCTTCAGGTGCTTCAGGAACTTCAGGGGTCTCAGGAGCCTCAGGATCAGGATCATCATCAGGATTATTTGCATCAGGATTTGGATGTTCTTCAGGAGCAGGAGGTATGTGCGTTTCTTCAGGATGATCCACATGAATGATATCACCAGCATCCATCTTCTTGATCTGTTCTTCAGGTGGGGCTTCATCTAGATCATATGGCAGGTGCTCTCTTTGCGAGCCGTCAGATTCATCAAACCGCACATCTACAGTCTCAACAATTTTGTGATGACTGATATTGTAGAATTTGTAGGTGTGCGAGTTGATACCATAACCAAGCATGAAACCCTCACATGTTTTGGGTGCAAACTTGGACTGGTGATGAGGATCACGAATCCAGCAAGGTGCACCGAATACTTTGAAGTAACTCACATTGGGTTTCTTACCGACCATTAGCTCATATGATGTTTTATTGAAGAACTTGTGAAGATACACTCGATTGACGATGTGGCATGCAGTGTTGATTGCTTCAGCCCACCATATGAGTGGAGTGTTGTACTCAGCCAGCATCGTGCGAGCCATCTCGATGAGGATTCGGTTCTTCCTCTCAACAACTCCATTTTGCTGAGGAGTATAAGGCACAGAGAATTCATGAGTGATTCCCAAGTCGTCGAGGAATTCTTCCACACCGATGTTCTTAAACTCAGTGTCGTTGTCGCTTTGAATGTGCTTGATCTTCAGGTTGTAGTTGTTCATGACTCGCTGGGCGAAGCGCTTGAAGATTGTTGGGGCTTCTGACTTATAGAGAAGAAAATGCACCCAAGTGTATCGTGAGAAGTCATCAACAATAACAAGACCATACATACTACCTCCAAAGCTTGAGTACTTTGGAGGACCGAATAGATCCATGTGAAGCAATTCCAGAGGTCTCATAGTTGTCATGATGCTCTTCGCTGGATGCTTGGCCTTGGTCATTTTTTCATCTTCGCACGCACCACATAGCCGGTCCTTTGAGAATATGATTTCCTCAATGCCGAGGACATGTTTCTTCAGCACTAGCTTCTGGAGATTCCTCATTCCGGCGTGGCCGAGTCTTCGATGCCATAGCCAACACTCTGAGGCTCGTGCCATGAGGCATGTAGCAACATGAGGACCTTCAGAAAAATCTACAATATACATATCACCTTTCCTAACTCCACTGAAGACAATGGAGTTATCGCTAACCATATAGACTACACAACCATATTTTCCGAAGAGAACAACGAGATCAAGATCACATAGCATAGAGACAAACATCAAGTTGTATCCGAGAGATTCAACAAGCATGACTTTGTCAATGTGTTGGTCTCGAGAGATAGCAACTCTGCCGAGACCCAATACCTTACTTTTACCTTTATCGGCGAAGGTGATGGTTTTCTTTGAATAAGGACTCAGAGATGATTCCATAAGAAGGCTTCTGTCACCAGTCATGTGATTTGTGCATCCACTGTCCATCACCCATTCAGTCTTTCCCTGCAAAGGAATTAGTATCTCATACAGCAAGTTATGATCCAGTCTCAGTTTGAAGAATTTATGGTTCCTCAGAATTAATTCCTTAGGATGTTCCTCAGGATTGATTCTATGAAACCAAACAATATAAATATCCTTCAACCGACTCAAATGATGCTGTCCTGGGCATATGATCTACAGAATTTATGATTGCCACAGGACATGTCCCTGCAAAGATGATCAGTTCTTCTTTACCACCCACATCTTAATGGGTGGCTTTGAGGTATATGAGGACTGATGAGGACGATGAGACCTAATGGGATGTGATATGGTGGCATCAGGATAAACAAATGAATAAGCATTCTTATGAGGGGCTTCCCTCTGAACAAAATGGTTAGCTAAGACATAATGATAATCATTTCCATTTGAGGTATTGTCCTCAGATGATACCCTCAACTCATTTGCATCTGCACTCACAGGAAGGTTAGTGATGAGGTCCTTCTGAACCCAAATCTACTTGACTGGAGGACCATTCCTGCAGTTAGTTCCGATGTATCTGGCGAATAACTCACCATTAACATCCTTAAACAGTTTATAGTTTGAGTCAAAAGACTCAATCACCACATCTGAGGAAACAGTATCATAACCAGATAAAGTGTAGGGATCAGGAGGAGGCATCTTTTCTCGAACCCAAGTGGTCTCTGGGTATTGTTCAGGTTTCCAGTAAGACCCATCAGGGTTGAGTTTCCGAGTGAATGCGACACCTTCTTTCCTCGGATTCCTGTTGAGAATCTTGGAGGACTTGGACATGAAGCAGAAGGCAGGGGTCGTCTCTTCAGCTTCATCATCAACATGCGACGGATCAGATTCCTCTGTGCTGAAGATTGACTTGGAGACAAGCGACGTGGCAAGAGCCAGACCAGCCACACCCTCAGATTCTTCAAATTCATCCTCCTCGGCATCAGGATTGGAACCAGATTCTTCAGAGTCCAATTCTTTGCCGAGATATGCACGAGCCTTACGGGAGTTGTTGTTCCTGTATCCAGCAGACTTTGAGGATCGTGAGGATTTCTTCTTTGTCTTTTCATCAGAACTGCCATCTTTACCTTTCTTCTTCTTCATTTTAGCTTCCTTTTCCCAAAGAGGACACTCAGCGATGTAATGCCCAAGTTTCTTGCATTTGTGGCAGACTCTCTTTCTTGTCTCAACAGAGTCATCATCTTTGCTTTTTCTTGAGGAGGATCTTGAGGAATTTCCGAAGCGATTCTTCTTCGTGAATCTTTGGAACTTTCTGGTGAGGAGAGCAAGTTCCCGGCTGAGGGTTTCAGGATCATCAGAATCAGCCTCAGACTCTTCATCAGAGGACACTTTTCGTGCCCTAGCTTTTAGCGCGCGGACTTTAGGCGTGGAGCTGTACAAGTCTCATTTTTCAGAGAGCTTGAGTTCATGAGCATTGAGGCGCTCGAGAATGTCAGCAGGATCCAGAGTCTTGAAATCGGGCCTTTCTTGAATCATCAGCGATAGGAACTCAAACGATTCATCAAGTGACCTCAGTAGTTTCTTCACCACCTCATGATCTATGATATCAGCGGCACCCAGTGCTTGAAGTTCATTGGATATGTCAGTGAGTCTGTCAAAGGTTTGCTGCACATGCTCGTTGTCTAGCCTCTTGAACCTGTTGAAGAAACTGCGAAGTGTATTAACTCGAGAGTCTCGTTGAGCAGAGACTCCTTCATTAACTTTTGACAGTCTTGTCCATATCTTCTTTGCAGTATCCAGACCACCGATACGGTTGAACTGAGCCTTGTTGAGGTGACCACCAATAATGCTTCGAGCTTTTGCATCAAGCTGCCAGTTCTTCTTGACAACTTCAGGAGCAGTCATCAAAGTAGCTTCAGGAGTGCCTTGATCAACAATATCCCACAGATCCTTGTCGATGGCTTCAAGATGCATCCTCATCTTGTTCTTCCAGTACGGGTAGTCTGTCCCGTCGAAGATGGGGCAGTTTGAGGCAACACTCATTGTACCTGAGGTCGACATAACTAAAACTCCAGGTGGTTAAACCGAATCACACAGAACAAGGGAGTACCTTGCTCTGATACTAATTGAAAGTGCAATATATCAACCAGAGGGGGGTGAGTGGGAGATTTTCAATTATCTTGAGGAATTTCGGTTTCCTCAGGATTGAGGCAATACGAAATTGAGGAAGTTAAAATGCGAGGAAGACCAGATGCAATACAAAAGCAATGGCGTGAATGTAAATCAACCTATTGCATAGCTAAAGTGAGACCGAAGCAAGAACTGAGGAATCAGCGCAGAGTAAACTCAGAAAGTAAGGCATCAGGATAAGTCATCAGCGCATAAACATAATAGCTGAGGTTGAAGAAATAGCACCAGGGCACTGAAGACATAGACTTGATGAACCAGTTCGAGTTGTTGTGACAACTCTACGTCTGGTTGGAGAGGCTGAGATTGAACTCAGAAGACATAGTCTTCACCTTATTCTCCTTGAACTAAAGTCCTCAGAATCCATCCAATAACTCAGGTGAGTCTTCAAGGTAGACTCCCGAAACCTTCAAAGACTCAGTCACTCAGGGAAGTCACAATTGCATCTTGACTTCCTCAGACTGAAGACTTCTACACCGGCTGGAAGATCACAATCTTCAAGAGTAAAAAGCTTCGGATCACTCGAACCGACTTCCTCAGAAATGCTCAACTACTTAGGCTGGTGGTTTTCCTCACTTAGGTTTTTCAGTATCCTCAGAAGTGGGTTTCTCTCAAATGACAAGTGTCAGTTTTTCTCTCGGAGCAGCCAACCCACAAATGGGGCTGGGGGTGGCTATTTATAGCCGTGGAGCAACCCCAGGTGAAAGGACATAAATGCCCATGCATGAAATTACTTCCATGCCCACCCTTCGTACCATTGGCTGGATCGGTACCAGCACTTACCACGTGACACGTGGCACGGTCGGAATATCTCTCTCTCTTTCTTCAGGCGAACTGCACTGGCAGTTTCCTGACTCCTCAACCGAAGACAGACTCCTCAGTGTCCTGAAGAACATCGTCTCAGACACCCGAGGAATTGAACTTCTACTGCAGGAGATTTCTCTGGGTTTTCTTTAGGATTTCTAATTGAGCACTTCCTCAGAAATACATAACTCATTTTCCTCAACCCCTCCAACAGTGCGGTGTTTTCCTACGACTCAAGAAGTATAAAAAGTCTTAGCGAAGACTACGCTTCAACTTCGTCTTCAGCGCGAACGTCCTCAGGATCTGGTACTGCTTCAGCTTCAGCCGAACACTTCAGGATCTTGATTCCTCAGGATTTCGCACAACTTCAGTCTTCAGGAAACACACCGATTTCTCCCATGTTCTCAACATTTTGGGGGGTCGACAACGGTGGTTAACCTCATCATCAGGGACTGTTTTCCTGTGTATACTCACAAACACATCAGTCCCTTAACCGTTTTGTCATCAAATACTCCAAAACCTCAAAGGGGGCACTAGATGCACTTACACAAACCCAAAGCGCAGTGTGGCTCAACGAGATTCTGCAGATCTATGGTGCAAGCTCCGGTCAGTGTGGTAACAAAGAGAAGAGCTCCATCTTTTTTAGTGCAAACACACCAGAGCCAGTGAGAATAGTAATGAAAGATAGTCTTGATATCCATGTTGAGGCTTTCAGCGAGAGATATCTTGGCCTTCCTACGGCTGTGGGTCGGATCACCAGTGGAACATTCGATCACATTAGTGAAAGGGTTAGATCAAAGGTTCAAGGTTGGTCGGAGAAACTATTTGCATGTGCTGGAAGGGAAACTTTGCTGAAATCTGTGGTGCAAGCCATACCAACATATAGCATGGGCACGTTTCTGTTGACGAAGAAAGTTTGTAAGAGTATTACTTCTCCAATGGCCAGATATTTTTGGGGAAGCTTGCTTGACAAAAGAGCTATGCATTGGGTGTCCTGGAAAGAGATGTCCAAACCCAAGTGCAATGGGGGAATGGGATTTAGAGATTTGCACCAGTTCAATATCTCTCTCCTTGGGAAGCAAGGATGGCGTCTCATGATGTACCCTGATTCTTTTTGTGCAAGGGTGCTCAAGGGCTGCTACTATCCTGATGCGGAGTTCATGCAAGCTTCCGTACCTCGCTCTGCTTCGGCGACTTGGAAAGAAATTGTAGCAGGAAAGACCGTGCTAGAGTCCGGCCTTATCAAACGGATCGGTGATGGTACGTCCACCCGAGTGTGGACGGAAAAATGGATTCCGGGGACTATTGCCATGAAGCCCATGCTGAAACCAACAAATACGGTGGTGGAGATGGTCTCAGATTTAATTGATGCAGAAACTGGAACATGGAATCATGATCTAGTACGTGATACCTTCATCTCGCCGGATGCCGAAGCGATCCTGAATATCCCTCTTCGGCAGGCAGGCGGGGATGATTTTTATGCTTGGCCTTTCGAAAGGAATGGCAACTACTTGGTTAAATCGGCGTACCGTACCTTGATGATTCAAATAGAGCGTTATGCTCTAGAGGATGGGACGGCTACCGGCTCCTCGAGGACTGAAAAAGAGTTGTGGTCAGCACTATGGAAGCTCCAGGTCGTGCCCAAGGTGCGAGTCTTCTGGTGGAGAGTGCTTCACGGTATTCTGCCAGATGAATCAACTCTAAACCGGCGACACATAGCTAAAATAAGCCGATGCAAAGTCTGCATGGCAATGGAGGAAAATTTGCAACATGCAATGATAGAGTGTTCTCATGCCAAACGATTCTGGGAGGAGGCTTCGGTGTGGTTTGACATCAAATTACCTCGTCTTCACCCGGACTCATGGGCGAGGGACATTTTATGTGATAACAGATTCACCGACTCGGTGAGAGCAAAAGTGATTACAATCATGTGGGCGATCTGGCATTCTCGGAACCGGATTAAACATGATGGTGAGGGGCTTGATCCAGCAGCCTCAATGAAGTTAACAAGGGAAACAATGGCGATTCTTGATTTGCCCTCCAATGCAACGAAGGTATTACCAGGACACGGGTGGCGGCCGCCGGATCAGAGTTTTATCATGATTAACACTGACGGTGGCCTAAACTTCGATGACAATCGAGGCGGAGCAGGAGGGGTGGATCGTTCCAGCACCAAGTTTCTAGGAGCATGGTGTAAGCCGCAGCCTGGCATATCTGACCCCCTGGTGGCCGAGGCAATGGCACTACGAGAAGACGCAAGATTCACGAATTTGCGTGGCTACTCGCATGTGGTTATGGAAGTGGGCTGTCTGGAGCTGGTGATGCTCTGGACTACTCGTCACAATTCTCACTCAATTGTGGCACCTATCCTACTTGAGATTGGAGAGCTAGTTAAAAACTTTTTATCTTTTGATGTTCAACATGTACTGAGAACAGCCAACGTTCCTGCTCATCTTTGTGCTAAGCGAGCTTGCACTCTGACTGTAACGGAGAGTTGGCTGGATGAGACTCCTAGCTTCCTGGTAACCAGCCTTATGGCTGATTGTCCGGCGAATGCGTTTGTTTGAATAAAGCTCTCAAATTACCCAAAAAAAAACTGCAGTGGACTACTACTGTATCAACAAGTAGAGATTTATCTATCACTAGATGACCCGTTGCGCCGATGGCGCAAAGGGCGTAAGAGTACCAGGTTTTGTAGTATTGTTAGTTCGACATGTCTTCAGTTGACATTTTGTTTCTATTTAGGCGTGAATCACAGACTTAGTCATGGTAAAATGCATAAAGTTCAGTTTGCAGTTAGAAATGACTATGCTGTAAAACAGGATAAATAAAATACATGGAAGGAAGGTAAAGATAGATATAACATTAAGGAGTTTTAGGCAGCACAAGAGGAATGGTTTGTACTAATAAGGAAGAGAAAAAAAGATTATTGAGATACATAGTAATTGGTTTCATGGTTTAGAGAAGCTTACATTGTATTGAAACAGTGCACGTTCGATGGTCCCCTTGGTACATCATAAATAATATACATGGTACATATATTACAAAGTTTTAACGTTTTTTCTTGAGATCAGATGATGATGCTATCATCTCCCTAGCGAAACAGGGCCCTGCGCGCGTGAGTGGCACGATCCTTGTGCAGATTCCTAGAATAAAAAAGAGCACAGGTGAGGTTGAATATTTGTATTGTAGGAGAAACCAATAGGTTGCTTGCTTACGTAGGAGGCGTGTTGCTTTGGTTAGAGTTTGATCCAATTGTACCTCTTGTTCCTTCGTTGAGCTGCATGAGCTGGCCACAAGTATAATAATCAGTAAAACGTGTGAGCAATGTGGGTTATTTGATAAACTAATATTTGATAATGGTCCACAATCATGTAGTAGTTTAAAAGGAATGGAGAAATCGGGTATGAGCAAAAGTATTATAGATAAAGTTAGCATATATTATTTTTTAGTTGGGTTTTGGTATGTTCTTGGTATACATATGCAAGTGGTTGTAGTTGTTAAAAAAACAATAGGTTGTTATCATCAGTGGTGATCATGGGATGCAACTGTCTGAATTAGTAAATAAAATCCGTGCAACGGTACAGTGGCATACAACTGTTAATTTATTCACCAGTTCATGACGATGCAAATATGTTGTTACTGATTTGTATCCCATACTATCTTAGTATTTGAGAGTTTGGCGTAAACACGAATATGCGTTAAGATGTACCAGGATAAGCATGTACCTCTTGTGCAAGATGGCTGACAGTTGTTTGGTGCTGGGCAGATTCTTCTTTAAGACAGGAAAGCTCTTTCTTTAAGGCTGCTAGTTCTTGTCCCTGCCTAATTATTTCATGGTGAAACATGTCTGATGAGGACCTAGCCTGAGCTAATTCACCCCTGCTTTTCACAAGGTCTTTCTCTAAGGATTCCAGTTTTTTCTTTTGCCTAGTGGTACTATACTGAAACATATCTGACCAAGCCCTAGCTTGAGACAGATCCTTGCGGCACTTGACAAGATTAGCATAGTTCAGATCATCTATAATTATAACTTTGACTGTCTGCATATAAATTAGAGCATTATGACTTGCTGATTCCATAGCTGCTTCTTTTGTAGAGCAATATTCTCTAGAGAAATCTTTTGTAAGCAAATGGGGTATGTTTACTTCAGGTGGAACATGGATCTGTATGATAGAAAGGTAACCTGGGCCATCTTCTTCATAGTTAGCTGATTGGGTAATTGTGAGGTTAAGAGCAGCAGAAGCTAGTTGCAGCATGAGGGTTCTGCTTACAGGAACACTTCTTGGACCAAGCTATAGCATGAACAAAGAATTGTAAGTAGAAAACCTTGAATTTGCTAATGAACGAAAATCCTGCCTGTACAAACGTGAATGCAATGAAGCAAGCAAAAGGTTGTAGCACAACTGAAGTTTTGGAGGGCAGGGAAACTTACATCATGAAAGAAGGGAAGGACGAAGTCTTCATCCATCTAAGAATAGCTCGTAATCGCCTGTAGCACTGGATAGAAGAGCGTGCAAAGAAGGGATTTGTGTAGGAGGCAATAGGGAGGGGAGGTCGATTGATTGAGATCTAGGTCATATCTTAGGCAGCTGCTCTTATATATGGACTATTGGTGTGGGGGTCTGTGAGAGAGCCTGCAATTTTTATGGGCCTTTGCAGCTTATGGTGTTGGCCTTTTGCCCGTATAGTTGATCTTTAGATGAGGGGAGGCGCGCTGGCTGGTCATCCAAAGCATACGCCAGTTGCCTGTTGTATATTAGTAAATGTAAGAAAAGTGTTTTTCCATATGCTAATTAGTAGGCCATATTTACGTTTTAACTGGCAAATTTCTCAGGAGAGTAACTGCTTGTTCCTTATATTTGTTTGAAAACAAACAAGATATAGCACCGTCCATTGCAAAGGGTTAAATAAGAAGAGCGTACGAATGCTTGAGCAGGCTAGTTTCATTTGCACTACTGATTCAAAAGTATACCCGGCAGCCTGTTTGGAACTGCTTTGCATACAACTAAAGAGGACCATCAATATAGCAATCCTGATACAAATTGCTAATAAGCAGGATCACAGAGAAAGCCCACACATGATTCTCTTAGATAGGATAGACAGTCATACGGATCCCGTTGGATGTGCATCCAAAAGCGAAGGCGTAGACATGGCCTTCCTTCATTCTTGCCTGCTGGAAGAAGGCAGTCCAGTTTGTTGTTATAGTTGCTCTATCATCGACACCTTTAACAAGTCGCGCCATTACATGCGTAGTACCATAGCCATTGCTGATTAGCAGTTCATCATGGGTGGCATTCATGTGCGGGAAGATGTTTTCACGTGAGAACTGCGTACTGAAATACTGCCGATGAGGGAAAAAGTTAATCAGTGGACGAGGGTGCAGTATATCACTGAAAGTAAGAGGGGAAAAGATGCATGGGAAGGTACCATCCTTTTTCCAGGAGTTGCGAAAGTCTTTGTCATGTGGCTTGGGGTTCGGTCAGATCTACGGCTCATGCTCGATCGGGAATGTTGGTGGCCGGGGCGGATCGAAGCTTGCGCTTCGGGTAGGCATGGCTGGGCATGGCCTGGGTAGTGCTCGTGGTTTGTCGGGTCGCAGATCAACACCGGTGGTCCTGGACTTGCCGTTGCGTGAGCCCGCTCGGTCATGTGGACTGGGTGGCTCTCCGGGCGCCGTCGGCATTTTCGGAGTCGCCTCCCCCCCCCCCCGGTCCGAATCTGGGGAGTGACCTCCGCGTATTTCTCTAGCGACATTGGTGGCACGGGCGAGTTGCCGAGCGAAAGCTTAGTCCCTTGGCGCGGGCGCCAGCGACATTCATGGATGTCGTAATCTTCTTGAAGACGGCGTCGAGGACCTGCTCTCCATATCAAGGCTCTGGATCAAGACCTTTGTCCGGCGGGACTCGGCGGTGGCGTCACTTTGCGTCGTATTCCTTCCTGAGGGTGTTGTTGTGGAGTTTAGGTGTGTTAGGGTGTTGCGTGGGTGGTTAGTTCTGACGATGCTTCTTGTTGATCGCATGTGCCTGCATGCGCTATCTATTTTAGGATTAGCTTTGTAAAAGGGTTACCTCACCATTTTGTATCGATTGGCCGTGTACCTTGTTCCGGTCCTTTATCTATAAAGCGGGACGAGAGTTTGTTTTCAAAGAACCAAACACCCCCTATACATCCATTGTTTTCTTTCCTTCAATTTTGTTGAGAGGGATCAAAGGGAAGAAGGATATGGGTGCTACGTGATCTTGCTTTTCTATGGCATATCTCTCAAAAGTGAGTTTTTCAAACAAATAGGAGTTAATGGTAAATGAAAGAAACAAGCATGCGTACAGACGGTAAAACGCCTAATAATAGATCCTTCAAGCAACGAGACCCAATGATATTTACAATGAGTGGAAATTTTCATAAGGAGGGAGATGAAGTAGAACGGGCCAACAACGGGGCATACCATGCAAGTCTAGATAGGGGAGTTTCCATGACAAAGGACTGACATAGGTTTTCAGTTTCTAATGCCTTTGCCTTATAAAGCTGCACAAAATACATTAGGTGCATGCTCAAAAGTACGATGCACCGAGTCTCGCCCGACCCGACGTTTAGAACGTTGGTGCATCAGAGAGCTACTTTAAATCTGTGCTTAGGAACAGACCAATCCATTGATCTAGACATCTGCTTAAGCAAGCTGAATACGCTGGAGACCCTGAGTAAGAGGGTACAGTGTATTATTGTTAAGAAATTACTAAATATGAATGGCTTCACAAGGAATGAATTGCAGATAATGTTGAGGTTACCTTATGTACATAGCAAGGCTAGCCCATGTAAGGACTACTGCTTTGCTTTCTTTGTAGCGGCCGCTGCCTTAGCACCAGCGTTTGACCTGAGGTATAGACACAACCAATAAGCAGTTTATGGGAGCTGTTAAAAAGCGTTTCCGTATATCTAGAGGTGTACCCAAGTGATGTACCTATGTACTTGAAGGTAAACAGATTGAACCAAAGGTTGTATAATATGTTTGAACCTATCAAAAAACTGAGCTTGTAGCATGCAGAATGAACTAATGCTCATACCAAGGGATTTTGCAGGCTCATATACAGTTTTGTAGGGAAGAATTTTTTTATGAAGCACGGAGGTAATGGTAATATAGAAGAATTGACTGGCCATGAAAAAAAGTAAGGCGGCTCCATATACAAAAAAGTACAGCCCGCTATGCTGAATAGTATACGGGCGTAAAGCAGGCCAAGAAGTATGATAGTAGTTTTTGGCTAAAATAACTAACTATGAGTATTTACCTCTTGGTTTTTGGGTGGTCTGGCAGATCCTTTTCATCTTCGTTGACAATGGTTTCAGTTGGCTGAAGAACCTGGGTAATTTGCTGGCATCAAATGTCACTGTATAAGAAGTCAACTGTGTACAGGAAGGGAATTTCATGTAAAGAGAGGCACTAACAGCAGGTGTGGCTATAGCTGGAAGAACATTTTCAGTAGGAGGACTCTCCATGTTATCCACAGGAAGACCAGTACAAGGAACTGGCAGGGCAAGCTCCATAGCTTTGGCAGGCGAAAGCAAGAGTTTGCGCCAAACACTCTTTGGGCATGGTGATTTGCTGCGATTGTAAATAGGAAACTATTAATTAACTGGAGGAAAAGTTTGATTTACATAATGCACAACTGGTCTAGGGAAGTACTGCCACCTAGGCGTCTTAGTCGTAGGAGCTGGACTTTTTCCTTTGAAAGCAGATAGAGGAGTATGCATCTGTCAAACAGGCAATGCAATAATTAGATAACCGGGAAATGAGCATAAGAAAAGTATCAGTAGTAGACGAACCTCATCCGTAGGTAGTATAGTCAGCATGGATGTTTCCATATGGGAAGAGGCTAGCATGGGCAATGCCTCATTTGATCCCCCTGCAGAAGAGGATGGCTCAGATGCATGTGCTGCACCAGGCGAACCCAAGGGTACTAAATTCGGTTTGAAGCAGTGGTCAATCCTGGTAACTTGGAACGATAGTTCGGTGCTTGTAGGCTGGAAACTCTTGTTGGAGATGGAAACTACGAGGCTATATGTTTGAGTCATAGCGCGGGAAATCTCAACTGGCATGACAACATCACCACCCCCCATCTGAACGAGTTCATGCGTGTCTACAAAACCTGGGTACTTATTCTGGATCAAAGTCATCAGTGCCTTGCCAGTAAGACCTTTTGCAGCTCTATCAAAGAACATGAATTCTGCCTCGGCGGTGCCGTCACTGCCGAAAGTGCAAACACAGAACCTAAAATGTAGGAATAGAAGGAACTGATAAGATATACAGCATATAGAAGAGAGTATGATTTTTTTTAAAGCACTCACGAAGGATCTGCATTAATGGAAGGGCAAGTCCGGTCTGAGCAACGGTAGACTCTTCCAGAGGTATAAGCTGTTTTATGACAGCTACGACATGACAGGAACCACCAACGGCTGTCAGAGCCTAGCCTTGTAATAGTAACCTTAACGAGGAACTGTTTCTTCTGCATTGAGGGTAGGAAATGGAATGTAATCAAAGTGGAGGCATAAACAAAGCATGGGAAGGGCAAAGGAACAAAGATTAGGAGTACCAGATTATCAAACGGGTCAAGAGCCAACAATTCTTTGACACACATTTCAACAGGAGCTTCACGGACAGGCGCTGCAACCAGTGGGGGTTCTCCTGCGACCTGACAAGCAATGGGAGGAAGACCTTTTGGAAGGCTGCAGGGGAAATTAACAAGGTCATCGTTAAAAAAAGTTTGATATATATCATGCCAATCACAGACTGAACAGGTCTACCTAGCGCGCAGGGAATTGATCTCTGGCAAATCCTCATTTATGTACCAACGGCACGCAGAGTTTCCACTCAGCCCTTTAGTACCTATTGATGGACACAAGGACATGAGAACTTGAAGTAAGCTGGGACACGAAGTAAAGAGGCAAGCTAGCTCCAGGCAAGGAAAAATGACCTTGATACATTTTTGGCAAGGTTCCAACAAATATAGCAATTACAGGTTCCACCTCACTTGCTGCACAAACTTCTGCCGCCTCAAATTCACGAGCTCGAGCACCCCAGAGAACCAACTTGATCTGCTTTCCTCTGAAACAAAGCACAAACAATTGAAGAGAAGGACACAAGATAAGAGAGTTATAACTAACATAACAATGGGGCGTACGATTGATCCTGTAAGACGATAGTCCTAGTATCTGAAGGTGCAGCCCGGTACTGAGAATGGACAACGATGATATCTGTAACTGTAGTGATCCGGCCAATAACATCTGTGCAAAACGAGTGAATGTTTGAAGCACATAATACCAGCAAAAAGGAGCGAGGACCTGGTTATAAATAAGGCATTGCAACTAACCAAGGAAGCGTGGGGTTTGTGTAGTTGGAATTGGGATATCTGGAAACGATATGAGGTTGTAAGTACAGTACGGGTATCCTTCTTCAACACCAGGTTTTGGGACAATAGTGCTAAAGCGGGTAAACTGCATCATAAATGGGCTCTCGACAGCCCGGTAATTGTCCCTTGATGGTTTACACATGAACCTCCTGATGGTATAAACCTTTCCTTCCTCTAGGATGTCTTTGAAGTGCTCTGATGGGCCAGGAGGAAGTTGGCCAAACATGTGCGTGCCCTGCAATTAGTAACCGAAAGTAAGAGACGTATGTAAGCAGAGACAGTATAGACAGAGCATGTATACGGCTTAACAAACCTCTTTGTCAAGGACTACAATATCTGTATGCTGGACCGGGCCATCATCAGTTGCACCTCGGTAGACCCAAATGCGAGAAACCAAGACCTCAACATTGAAGTTCATTGATCTGTCATGGAGGTCTGACAAGAGGCTTATTGCTGCGCCTGCCATCTATCGGGATGCATTATGTAAGTTTGTAGGCATTGGTTAGATGGGTCAAAGTAGAATCGGAGCCTGACACAGCACTAAACATAAGCTAATTTAATTGTTCAGAACCGAAAAAAAGGGAAAAGCAGGTGTAAAAACGAACCATGTGCTTGGGCTGAAACAGAGCACTAACACGCACAGGACGAGAACCAAAATGGAGAGCGAACAGATAGAAACCACAGCGGTACTGGGCAAGTATTGGAAACAAGGAAGAATATATACACACAAAATAGAAGCTTATATATAGCATAAACTATCACCAACAGGATCTAAGCAATGGACTGGAAGATCTCAGGGAACACAATGTTCCTTGTCTGAGAACCAGTTTCATCACTGTCATCTTTGATCAAGATCTTTAGCGCTTTCTTTGAAGTAACACGAGATATTGCGACATATAGCTGCCCGTGAGTGAAGACGGGGGTATCCAAGTATAGGCCGACACAAGAAAGAGTTTGACCCTGGCTTTTGTTAATAGTCATTGCATACGAGACTCTAATAGGGAATTGGCGACGATGCAAAGTAAATGGCCATCTAGGTTGTTTAGAAGTCAAGCATATTCTTGGGATGAAAACAACATCGCCTATGTTTGAACCAGTCATGACAATTGTTTCAATAACCTTGTCAGCGAGTTTAGTAATTATGAGCCGTGTGCCATTACACAGGCCAGTTGATTGATTCAAATTCCTCAAAAGCATAATGGGAACGCCTACTTTCAGGAGTAACCTATGATAAGGAAAGTTGTTGATCTTTATCCCATTTAAATACTCAACAGGATAGAAAGCATCTTGGTTGCGAACTCCATCACTAGCATTACCCATTGAATCACAGCTCAAGTATTCTCTCTCACTCGTTGGTACTAAAGACAGCACATGTTCATTTATTTTTTCAGCTATTTCATTTGTTGGTGTTAAAATTGCCCTTTCTCTCAAGTAGGCAGCATCAGAGTACCTTGCAGCAATGTCTGTGTACACAGTCTGAACTATGGCATCGATTTTGTCACTGGTTGTGTGTACTAAGAATTCATCAGGGATTGTTATCTAGGACGGAGATGACTCTCCCTCACGTGTGACAGCAGGCGCTGTGCCATCGCCTATGCTTAGTACCCATTGAGCAAAGGAAGCTACATCGTTCTGTAGTGTTTGGTTGTTTGTGTGTGCAGTCAACCGCATATTAATAGTTAGGTGTAAGACCTCAACAATGTTCCAAAGGGGGGAGTTAGTTATTGCAGCAGCAACAACCTGCGCTCGAGACCCACCTTCAATAACCGGTAAAATTTGTCTAAGATCTCCACCTAAGACAAGGACCTTGCTGCCAAAAGCAACCTTTGCTAAATCTGGATTACTGGCAGACATAATATCACGTAAAGAGCGGTCTAATGCCTCAAAACATTTTCGGTGCGCCATTAGTGCCTCATCCCATATAATTAGGTTAGTAGATTCGATTAAGGCGGACAACATTGTACCCCTTTTAATATCACACGCACCATCATCAGTTAATTCAACTGGTATTTTAAACCTGGAATGGGCTGTTCTACCAGCAGGCAAAAGCAAGGCAGCAACCCCTGAGGATGCTACCGAAAGGACAACCCTTTTATTACCCCTAAGATAAGCATCAAGCGCATTCCAAAGGAATGTTTTGCCTGTACCACCAAAACCAGATACAAAGAAGAACCAGGCTGCCTAGACCCAATACGATCAATTATAGCTGAATAGGCATGCATCTGGTCTTTGTTCAGTTTATGGTACATGCTTTCAGCCTTTTTTAAAAGTTCTTCAAAATTAACATCCAGTGCCTCAGAAAGCATATTAGTTTGAATCGAAGGAGTGTATGATGCGGATTTTAAGGGCAATCTATGATCTAGTATGGATGCACTATTCTTAGAAAATATAGCAGCCAATTCATCAAGGAGCATGTCCCGTAACGTAACAGGAGGAACAACAAATGAGAAATCATTTCTTAGTTGTTGAATTGTACGCTGGATATCATCGGACAAGTAGAGCTCATACTTTTCAAAAAAAGCATATTCATCATTAATACCACAGTGAAGCATCATTGTAACAAACAATTGGCGTAGTTGGTTTCCCATACCCCATTTCACAGCTTCATCAAAAGCATTGGACCACTCCATATCATCGCCAAGCAAACCCCTAGCTGCACAAGCTTCTCTAAACGTTGAGTACACAGTACCGTTGTAGGTCCTAACATCTGCATAACACCTAGCACCTTTTACAATCATGAGCAGCATTCTAAGATAGAAAAGCTCTCCACTTGTAGGATGCACATAATATATTCTACCGATTCTATCACTTCTTGTTCTAGGAGTCCATTGTTTTTTATTAGCCACCCATGACCACCTAGTAGGAAAATTACAGTAAGTTAGAGATCTTGCTGCAGGGTGAAGCCGGTTCGCGACAAACCATTCTGTGAGCATTGTTTTCTGAATCCAAGCATTGCTAACCACAGAATCAAGCGTAGCTTTTGTGCGGAAGCGTATAATGTGCATATTTAAGAGATGAACAGGTAATCTTTCAACGGAGGGGGTTTTACCATGTATATCAAAGCCATAAACTCTCCAAAAAGCATCATAGTCAACAATATATCGGCACTCTCTATACTCTTTGATTTCATCTACTGGCTGGTCACCATCACGGCTAATATTCTCAAACAAAGTTTTAGACTTGTCTGGGCCTTTTGTCACGTACTTGTAGAGGTACTTAATAACATATGTTTTATTACACCATTCCACATTAATGTGGGCCTGAAACTTTTTCAACGCATCCATGTTATATGGTACCACATGTCTATTATCAAGACGAACATTATTTTTCATGATAAAACGGCCATTATCAGGACGCCTATACAGAGGAAAGCCACCCTCATCAATGGTTGTTTCGTCCTGAAATTTTTTTGGAAACTTTTTTGAACAAACCCCCTTTTTCATGCATGGGCACTTAACATTGTCAGCGCCGCAAGGGCCATGCATCATGAACTCTGCGACAAGAGCATACCCTAAAGGATCATGTACAGGATCAGGTATCTCAGCCGAGATGTGAGAATCTATAAGAGCCGCCGTGACAACCCTATCATCATCTTTCTTTTGCCAAACAAGGATGTGTGCATGGGGCAGCCCCCGTTTTTGGAACTCAATAGTATGCAACACTGAAAGTAAGAAAATTACAAAGTAAGCACAATTACAGACACACACTAAAAATAGAAAGATAGGAAGAAAGAGAGGTACCAGCAGCAATAGGGCCAAACGCATTCCCTTTTTTAATCCGGTGCAGATATTGCATGAGCTTCATATGGTAGATTCTAACAGCTATGTCAGCCCTATCAGTAGCTGTTTGCCCCGGCTCAACAGATTCTAGGATTACCAGCCACTTTGGGTTACACGTAAACGTTGTGAAAATGTCTGGTGACCCATGGACTCGTGAGACAGCAACAACGTCTTGGAAAATTTCAACCATGTAACGGCGGCCACCGGTATATGCAGAAGGCATGATGTAATTCTTCCCAACCTCGGCCCCATCAACTTTGCCCTCACCCACAGCATCAACGACTCCCTGTAGATTCTCAGCACACATTTCCTCGTTACACTTAATAATAAAACTAAGCCTACATTCATCGATGCACGCACGTGAATCAACAACAACCTGGGATGACAAGAGGCCACAACAAAGATAAGGGTTGTGCTGGTCTGGCTTGTAATGGGAAACAAAGCAGTAGTAGTCCTGCATTGTCATTTTCACCCTTTTCCCTATATCGTTAGGATCAGACCCAATGTAGGGGACATCGAGCTGAAACCCACGTTCACCATACGGGAACAAGAGAGGATACTGCAAGGACATGTAAGAAGTGTCTAAAGAGGAAATGCGCTGCAGTCAATTGGATCTACTTCGTATGATGAGGTCTCGACACGGTGCCTCCAATGTAAACTCGCCATAAACCAACGCTGCGAGTTCATCTGTCGTGGGCAAGCTAAACTGTGGGCTATCATTCTCACCAGGAGCAACAAGACGTATTGAAATAACCTCATGCTTATTAGCCTTTAATATCTCGCTAGCTGTACGGAATTTCTTGACCAATGAATTGTTTGCATCAAGCATCTGCATTAAGCCGGACACAATCTCCTTATCCAACCCAGGGTCTGATTCTTTCTGGTGGCTTAAAGCGTGTATTCTGTTGGCTACCTCATTTTCTCGGTCATGGATGTATAATTCCGCATATTTAGGGGCATCACCATCATTTGGAAGCAAGGAACCTATACGATGACAGACCTGACCATTGATTTTGAATATTTTTGGCCCTCCCCCATTGTTAATAGTGTGGTCAATTTTTGCCCCCATGGATGTGAAAGCAAACAAACAGTTGTACTGGCGGATTTGTTTTATGAACTTCGTACTACGGGACGGGCCTTTGTAATCGAGCAAGGAAGCTAAAAAAGGCGGGGTTTTTTTGAAGGGCTGAATGAAGACCTTTCCTGACTTACAACAGTTTTTATAAACAACCCGTCTTTTTGTGATGGCAGATTGTGACTTGATCCTCTCACGCCACCAAAAGCTAGCATGGCAGCGGTTGCAACGGTAGTCCGGACGTCCATAGTATGATTTCTTGGGATAGAAAGCTAAAGCAGACGGATCAACGGTAAGAACAAAGAACAGAAAGAAAGAAGTAAGTACTATTAGGGGGATCTTAACCAAGGGGATACCTTTTAATATGTCAACTTCAGCAACAGTAAAACCAACCCACCCAGGCTTCATAGGTGATGCAAGCACGTGTTCTGAACCAGCAAGTAGAAGGACAAGCTATCTTTTACAGTAGGAACATGTGTACGGGTGGACTAAGCAAACAGGGGAGTCTGAACTAACCACCCCTGTTGTGTGCGCGTAGCCTTTCCAACATGAATTTGCATCTCTTACGATTCCGCGAGGTTTCAACAGGATTAAGGAACGGGAAAAAGTCATCGCCTATGGGGAAACAGGAAGATAAGAACATGCTACGTAGAAAAGACCTAGGAGCGAACATACATGCAGAAAATGATAAGTAGGCGAGAAAAGTGGTAAACGTACGCTTCCTCTTCCAGTAAACGAGGGGGGCAGCTAGGGGTGCAGGAGGCAAAACAGGGGCGACAAAGCCAGGGCGACGCTGAGGCACAAGACGTCGCCGAGGCATGCCTCGAGAATAGTAGCTACATAGCAAAACAAATTGAAGGCATAGAACTGAAACAAACAAAGAACCATGAAGAAGAGAACTCTTATTACAGTTATACCCGACGATGTATACGTTAAGGAAACAAAGAAAGCAATTCATGTTAAGCTGTACAACGGCGAAAGACATCATCAAGAACCAACTATAAGGCAGACAAAGGACATCATCAAGAATAATAATGGCAATGTGTATTACTGAGTTCCTAGATGTAGCCTACAGACGCCAAAAGACGAGAGTACAAGAATGCCAGGTTAGGAGGTGGCTGATACTGTAAGCTATGAGCATTATGCGGGGTAATTACAGAGGATCTATCCGTGGAAGCATGCGTCCTCTCTAAGGAAGCGGCATAGCGAACCGCTGATGCAGCAACAGCAACGGCAGCATTCCCTGAGTTTCTATAGGATAGGACACACTCGTAATTATAGTCTTTGACTATAAAACCATAGAGGCCTTGTAAAAATCTTATTGCCTGCATAGCAGCCTGCTCATATGGAGCTGAGCAAGCCTGAGACCAAAAGAAAAATTTGCGTGCCGTGGTTACAAGGCCAGCAAGAACATGGCCATGCCCATCGATCTCACGCAAGTAGCAAGGCGGTGGCAGTCCGCACTGTAATGCCACGGTTTCCAAAATTGGCAAAACGAAGGATACCAGAGCACACATTGCAGGCAAGCTAACAGAGTACACAGTAATAAGAAAGAATAGCAACAATAAGAACAAAAGAAAGGAAAATGCCACAACACACAGCACACACACAGTTAGCAACAATTAGTTATTTGGATATGAAACAAGTCTATGAACTAAATAACTGGAAGAAGGCTGAACAATAGAAACTAAGGAGGAGTATGAAACCTTAGGAAGGCGAGCAGATGAGTGAACTTTAGCAGGAAGGAACCAGCAGACGAGGCAGTTGTTAGTGAAGGAACCCTGCAGTAGGCACACGCACATGAAGGAAAATATTTAAGCTGTCTCAGCTGAAGAAGGAACAATAACATACATGGAATGGGAAAGTTCGAATATAGAACCTTAGTAAGCTGTTCACAGGGATGGCACAACTGAACGTAGACCCAGTAGATGAGACACGGAATTGGGATAAAAAATCTGCAGCGTATGTTCAGACAAGTAGTTAAAGCCAACATTTTAAAAAGAAACGAGAGCAATAAAGACAAATGTAAAGCAAGAGAAGACAAGCATGGCCATGACCGTGCGGTCCTACGTACGAAGTACGACAACAGTAAACCCTAGGCCAACCATGCATACCAAAAGGCCACGGAACCAGGCAAGCAAGTCAGGTTTTCAGACAAGAAGGAGAAGCGCGTAAGCAAAGGCCAACACAGTAAAAGTTGAACGAGGTAGGCATTCTAGCAAAGAGACGGATATAAGATAGACAAGCCAACCAGCAAACTACAAGGAAGAGAACATAGCCTAGATCAAATGGAAGCAGGCAACTACAAAGAGCAGCACATAACAGATCTACCATGGCAGCCTCAGCACTACAACAAGAACGAGCGAGCTAGGCATTTCATCAAACAGTTGCTGAGCAAGGGGCAAAGGGCACGGAAGCGAGCTCACCTCGACAGTAAGTACCGACTCCGTGCACGAGCGCAGTAATGGCCCAAGCGCAGGAATCCTAGAAACCTGAAGCAAACTCAAATCAGGATGAGCTCTGACGAGGACCGAGGCAAAAGCAAAGGGCACGGAAGCGAGCTCACCTCGACAGTAAGTACCGACCCCGTGCACGAGCGCAGTAATGGGCCAAGCGCAGGAATCCTAGAAACCTGATTACAATGGAAAGAAAGAACAAGCAAACTCAAATCAGGATGAGCTCTGACGAGTACCGAGGCAAAAGAACCAGAAGAGAACCGAAGATCTACCCTCAACCGCACGCAGATGCAGCAGCACGAGCAGCCATGGTGGAGCGAATCGGCGCCGGCGACCCGCCTTTGAGACGAGGGAAGCAAATGGGAAGCGCGGGTGGGGAGGGGGACTGAGAGCGAGGCAGACGATGAGAGGACGAGTAGCAGGTAATGAGGACCACGCCGAGCTTACGAACAACACGCCTCTCCAGGGCCGAACAATGCATGCGCGCTGTACCTCTTAGAGGACCTCACCACAAGAAAACCACACCGCCGACAGGTGTGCCCAGGGACAATCGGGGCCACACTGGTCAGCGTCATAGGGATCCAATTGGGCCCGTAAGGAATGAGATGGCGGCATCCAATGAAACAAAGACGAAGACGAGGCTGACATGCCGGCCCGCACCAGGCAAATGCGAAGGGGCGCAGCTGGGTCAAACAAACAGCGGTAAAAAACATCCATGGCACTTGCCGCGATTACCGGGAGACGAGCGCGAGACGAGCGCATTCTGTACTATGCTTGTTACGACGCAGTTGGGGCCAGCAGACGCTGAGAGGAAGGACCCGCGCATAGCAAGGGCCCAGCAGTCACGAGACGTGCATGGCAGCGCAACGTGCATGAAGAATTAACAAGAAGGAACGGCTTGATTCTTAACCAGCGACGCATACCGTACCAAAGTGGGATGAGTGAACGAACCAGATGCAATTCAGATCGCAGGTGCCCTCTCTATGAGGGTAGCATAGCAAGGTTTATAGTAGAGAATTGTCACGTTGCACTGCAATATAAGGAGAAACAACACCAGGTTGGGACTCTCGTTGAACAATTAGATTACCTTGCATGTTCAGGCAGAAGCAAGATTGCCAGATGAGACAGGTAGAAAGAAGTAGAACCAGAAAGAAACAACGGTAGACACGAGAGGACACACAGAGTTTAGTAGTACATGTATGAAGCAGGCGCAGAAACTAACCAGACCAATGTTTTTATTATCCTTATATGCCAACTGATCAATCCATTGGTATGTGCCCACAGAAGAAAGAACGCAGTGCAGGCCCAACTGCTTCGACCACCACATAACCTAGCAAAATCTGTTGAATTTGGCCATTAAGGTAGCTGACAAAGCGGCACATTAAGCCACTGAGATGGAAGCATTCGGCCTCAACACTTCACCGGAATTGCATGAAAAACCAGAATTGCTACGGGGATCATTCTGCCTTGTCCTTCCAGCTCATTACTTTCTTCATCAACTTCTTCAATGCCTGAAAGAATCCGTGAGATACATTTGGTGATTATTCTATACAGCTCTGGAAGGTTTCCTCTTCAGTGGTCTCGGCGGTATTACTGAAGAAAACCTTCAGCTCATCAGCTGGCCTGGTCTGTTGGCTCGCCAGCGGTGAAGCTCCATGACGAGGGGATGACCCCACGGGTACCCTCGGGTACCTGGTGCGTGTCAAGATCGGCGGCTCCACGACGAGAGCATGACAAGCTGCGGAAGCGGCCTACCAACTTAGCCAGCAGGTAGGAGAAACCTCCATGAGCATGTCATCTGAGCAATGGATCTGTGCCCCTTTCGGCTGAAAATGTCTGCCATGTGTAGTTCTGGACTTCTGGTACGAGTCTGCAACATGGTGTTCCAAGTTATAAGAGACCTGACTCCTCAGACCGAAACGGACTCCGAACTTACGCCAAGTTGGACAGCTCCTCAAGGTGACACCAGTCATGGCCAAGCAGCCTGAGGTGCTGATCGAGCTCTCTGACGACGGTGTTGATCCAGGGATCGAGGGAGCGGTCGCCAGCAAGAAACTCGCAAGCGACGCCGTCGATCTCAACCATGCTGCACCCGGGCACTTTGGTCACATTCTTCTTCTCCATCACCGACCGGATCCTTACCACGTCCTCCCATTTGCTAGAGCAGGCGTACATGTTGGAAAGCTGCACGTGCACGCCGCTGTGGTCGAGCCCAAGCTCCGCCAGCCACTCCACAACCCGCTTGCCGACTTCCAAGCCGTCATCACCGTGTACCCGACATGCATTGAGCAGCGCGCCTAGCACGTACGAGTCGGGCCGCATCGGCATCGCGCATGCCACTGCCGCGGCCTCTGCGAGCATCCCGGCGCGTCCGAGCACGTCGACCAGGCTACCATAGTGCTCCACGCCGGGCTTGATGCCGTCGACGGTGGACATGCTCCCGAAGATCTCCCTGGCGACGCTGACAAGCCCTCCGCCCACACGGGCGCAGGCGCTGAGAACACAGATGAAGGTGACCTCGTTCGGGCGCACCCTCCGGTCCCGCATCCGGTCGAACAGCTCGATGGCCTCATGGCAGTGGCCATGGTCCGACAGCCCTGAGATCATGGCCGTGTAAGCGAACACGTCACGCTGGGGCTCCGGCATGGCCGCGAACACCTGCCTCGCCGAGTCCAGGCTCCCGCACTTGGCATACATGTCCACTAGCGCGGTAGCAATCACCCCGTCCATCCTACTGGCGGCAGAGGAGACGAGGGCGTGCACCCAGCGGCCCTGCTCCAGCGCCCCGAGCGAGCCGCATGCGGCCAGTGCGCCGACAACGGCCGCCCTGTTGGGCCGGACGTGGGCCCTGAGCATCGCGTCGAACACCTCCAGAGCGTCTCCGAAGGCGCCCGCGCCGACGTAGGCGCTGAGCATGGCACTCCAGGCGATGGGCGTCTTGTGCGGCATTCCGTCAAACAATTCGCGCGCGTCGTCCATGTGCCCGGACCTGGCGTAGGCGGTGAGAAGCGAGGTCCAGGAGCAGACGTCGTCGGTGCGGGCGAGGACTGCGCCGTCGAAGACGCGGCGAGCGGCGTCGAGGAAGCCCAGGGAGGCGTAGGCGTGGATGAAGCCGTTGGACACGTAGGCGTGCGCGTCCCAGCCGAGCGCCACGGCGAGCGCGTGCAGCGCGCACACGAGCTGCGTGTGGGCCGAGGAGGAGGAGGAGGACAGGGAGGGAATGGGGACGGCTGGGGCGGCGGCGGTGAGGAGGAAGGAGAATGTGTAGTTGTTGGGGAGGAAGGCAGGGAGGATGCGGCGGAGGCGGGGGTAGAGAGCGAGGGCACGGAGAGGGGAGTCCGGCAGGAGTTCGCGGAGGAGGTTATTTGGGAGGAAGCGATCAGCGAGGAGGGAGGACGTGAGGAGGTAGCCGTGGAGCTGCCGGAGCTGCGCCGCCGTGAGCGAAGGGTGCGACAGCAGCCGCAGCGCCGCCATTGTGGTGTGGGTGGCGACTGATGATGAGGCCCACGAGCCCAACCAAACCGAAGCGCGTGCGTGTGTAGCGTTGAAGGTAAAAGTCCAAGGCAGGCCCACTGCAGCGACTTCTCCACCATACTCGAAAAAGAAAAAGGAAAGGAAAAAAAGCACCAACTTCTCCATAGTGGTGGGTGAGGAGGTCGTGGGAGGGGACGCCCGGCGAGCGAGAGGAAGACGAAAGGGAAATGGCTCGCGCGGGGCAAGGAGGCGGGATGGGCAGCGCCGTCAACGTGGGGATCGCGGTGCAGGCGGACTGGGAGAACCGCGAGTTCATCTCCAACATCTCCCTCAACGTCCGCCGCCTCTTCGACTTCCTCCTCCGATTCGGTGCGCCCCGTAGATCCCCCATTTCCCTCACTGCCTGCATTTCCTTCTTCCTTCCTCGCCCATCTTCTTGCTTGCTTGCTTGATTGCTTTCTTCAGTAAGATTGCATAGGATTGGATGATTGGATCTTAGCCCCTACTGCACCCACCCGCCTGCAGGTAGGATTTACTCCACGCATAGCGGCATAGGTGAATTAGAACTCTTCCTGCCTACTTTCTTGCGCCGAGGACAAGATCTCCCTCATGGATGATATTCTCTGCTGCATCCGCCTCCATGGCAGCACAAGCCCGTATGCCATAGCCGACTCCAATTACCCACTTCCTGACGCATGTTGCCGATGAGATTGGTTCAGTCAGCCGTCAATTTGCCCGTTACTGCAACGTTGCTTTGCCCCCTCTAACTCATAATCACTAGAAATGCTACTTACTTAGGCTCAGCTTATTGTAGAAGTTGTTTTCAATGTTAGTTGGGGATTTATACAGCTGGGGAAGGGGCAGCTATTTTAGAAGTTGCCATAAATTGTCTGCAATGGTGCTTTGCTGTTAACTGTGGTTGTGATAGTAAGAGGGAGTAGTGTTATGAAAGAACCGAGCCGCCCTAGCCGCCACCACTACCTCCCCCTGCTCCTCCTCGCCTCACCGCTGCTGGAGGATGCCCTCGGCAAGGCCAGGGCCGTTGGGCTGGTCCCGAGGAAGGCGGGCAGTGCACTTTCTTGTCGGCGCCGCGAGGTGTCAGGCGGTGCGGCGACTTCTCCAGGCAGCAGATCATGGTGACAAGGTGGATCTGAGGCGGGAAGGTGGAGCGGCAAGCGCGTGACAACTTTTTGGATGGGATTTCCTTGTGGGGCATCAGCAAGGACTTATGGGCGGTTGAAGAAAATATATTCCGATTACAAGAACTACTTTTGTATGGGGTACACTTTCACTTTGTGGTATTCCACCTCTTGCTTGCTTCTGGTAGAAAGATGAAATCCTTAGTAATAGTTGGTTGTATTCGCCCATTTTTGGAATAACAGCCTCCTTTACTGCACGATTAACTACCTTTTATATGTTTCGGATATATTTACTTACATTTGATGGGTATTGAAGAATCCGTACAAGAAATTTTACTAAACTAGAAGGATTAGACCATATACAATGCAAGGTGCTTAGAAGAGGTGCTTAGAGAAAAACCCAGATTATTCTCTAAGCACTGGTGCTTAGATGTAAAGGGTAGACGCTTAATTAGGCACCTCTTCTATAGAAATAAGCACTAGTGCTACAAAAAAGATCGGTTTATTTTGCTAAGCACTCCCCTAAGCACCTTGCATTGTACAAGGCCTTAGCGCGCTCCGCCGTGAATCACCACAAGTAGGGAAACTTGCTGAAGATGCCTTTAGAAAGGTTTTAGGAAATTCTAGGATACTATGTACTGTGTAATTTTATGATTTAGACTATAGGTGTAATTGATTGTTTGGCGACCGATTCAGCGGTTATTATCATAGATATTGGCATGTGGCTTGGTGAAGAGTCTGCCTAATTTGTGCTAGTTGAGGAAAACAATCATTCAAACACTAAAACGGTCTTACATGGGTTGGTCATGGGCATGACCATTTAAGATCGGCATTTCTTACATTTTGGATTTTTTGTTGAAAAAAGTTTTAAATGTTGTAAAAATACAGTTAAAAAAATAAAAAGTATGTTTAGGAAAAAGGTATATTTATGATAAAAAAAATGAAAGAAAGTTTGAAAACCAGAATAGGTCCGTTTATGCGCGCTTGTTGAGAATTTCCTTGGCAAAACCATGCGTTTGGGGCATAAAATCTTGTACGATGCAAAATGCTTAATAAAATAAATCTAATTTATCGTAATCATCAATGCTTAGAAGATGCCTAATTAAAATTCACCCTCTACGTCCCAATAAGCTTCAGTTCTTAAATAAAAAGTGATTTATTTCTCTAATCATCCAAAAGCGCCTAATAGAATTTGCATGTAGTGAAAACTTTGAATGATTTTGTTGGTTCATGCAGAGCGTCCTTTTCTTCCTTGCTTTGTTTTTCTAAAACTTGCTGCTGTCGTCTAGCATGGTAGCATGTGCACCCATACGTTTGATTTTTGCAATGGAATTAATTTAGTACTACCTTTGTACCAAAATGTAAAACATTTTTTGTACGGAGTATCTTATATTCTGTTACAGAGGGAGTAGATGTTTGATTCTGGAGGAAACAGTGAAACATGTAGGACCAATAATCGGTTAGCACAAAAACAGATCCACAGTTAACACACCCAATAGTTTAAAAAAAAAGTTAACACACCCAAGAGGTAGCGGCAGTAGCCACAACATTCCTATCCGGGCGCAGCACAACCACAGCTACACGCCTGGACTGGACCCAGCACAATCCCAAACCCACCAATACACGCATCACGAAGGGATGGGCTTCCTGTGAAAAAGCTGTCAACGCGGTCCCATATGCAGTGAGATAGAAGTGGCAAATGGCCTCAGGAGGCTCATAGTTAGCCCCATATAAACTATGTAGAGATTTGAATGAAATCTTATTGAGAAGTAATCTCTATGGAGTTTGGGACGCAACTCTCCCCAAATGTATGCGATTGTCTGGCCTTGGATCGGTTCCCTAGGACGAGGGTGCAAGTTGCTGTGTGTGGTGGTGCTATCTCACTTGAACTATGGATTGCAATGGCCATCGATGGGTGAGGTTATGGGATATTGCCAGAAGGCACCTTTGTGGGTTTTGTCGGTTCTCACTCCAGCCAGTTGCTCTTCGGCGATGAGATGCAATCTATGGATGGCGGCTTGACGCAGAGGACATGGTTGTGCAACGGTGGCGGTGGGATTTCTAGCCCAGCGCATGTAGTTGCTGGGATCGTGTAAAAGTGGTGGCGACAACACATGATTGACTCCGGTTTAGTGGTGCTTCTTGAGTACCCGGTCTTGAGCTCCGGGGTTATACCTGGCAATCTCGATGTTTTCGTATCGTTACCTTGTTGAAGGAATTGCTCAGATATGCTTGGATTTGTTCTTCACGGTGAAAACCTAGAATCTGACTTTTGGTTGTTGGACCCGATGACGATGCCGCTTGAGCGTCGTTTCTTTCCTGAAGGCGTTGATGTTGATTATTGTCCTTGTGGTCCAAGAGATGGTTAGTGTGGATCTGGTCGTTATTGTAGTTTGTTGATCGCTGTTTTGATTGATTTGTTTTTTTCCTCGCTTAGGCATAGCTTTGGTCTTGCATAACATTGATTTTTGCCGGCGTGATTTTGTGTGTGTGTGCATTTGGTATTGGCTGTGTGCATTCTAGCTATGTAGGGACCGAATGTATGCTATTGTGTTTGTATTCATCTGATTCTTTCTGCTTCTTTAGAAGGCCTGTTAGAAAACAGTTTTGTAGGTCGCTTCTTGTTTGCTCTTGCAATAAATCTTCTGGAACTAAGTCGAACTCCCTGACCAGCCATCTGCTACTAGCATTACCGAACCAAATATCTGGACTGAAACCACCTGTACTCTATCCTGGCAATCATTAAGGTTTTTCCGCCTGAAAAGATTCCGTTGGAGATTTTGGAGCACAAAGGAGATGAAATGGCCATGTAGACGCAAGTGCAACTCTGCAATTGCATGAAGAGGCCATGTAGTTAACTTTATAGTTGCGCTTCCAAGCTCAAGAAATGAGTTTTGTGACTTTGCTGCTGACCAAGTAAGCAGCAACTCTCTTTCCTAAAAAGAAAACCATTGCTAGAAATAGGAAATACCATCAACAAAGATGTAGTATATGCTCCATTCTTTATCTCTTCTTGGTGCACGCCTTCATAATGTATTTTTAGGAATGGGTTTGCAGCAAACCTATGAGACGCTTGATGGTTGCGCTTCCGGTCTCAAGAGAAAAGAAACGTGTTCTGTGATTTTGCCTTGACCAAGTAGTAACTCTCTTGTTCCCGCAAAAAAAAAGTTGTAACTCTCGTGCCTCACGAAATAGACAACAGAACCATCGCCGGAAATAGTGAACAACATCAACACAGAGCTGTAACTGGTTTCATACTTTAGCCGTGGGTATGGGAAATCGATTTCAACTAGTTTTGCACGGTTATAGTTATCCTGTACTCCGGAACGGAGGGAGTAACTAGAACGTAACTGGTTTTGCGCGGTATCCTATTGCTGGCCCAGAATGTTGATTAGACTCTCGAACCTGTGAGAAGAATGGAGTCAGTAATGTGCAGGCACATAATTCAGGACATTGCTAATCTGTTACTTTACTTTGCCAGAGGCCACGACGAAGAGCAAGCTGGCGTCGCTGAACGAGAAGCTGGACAGCCTGGAGCGGAAGCTGGAGGTGCTGGAGGTCCAAGTGAGCAGCGCCACCACGAACCCATCAGTCTTCAATAACTAGCTGTGGCCTAATTAGATAGAAGTGGTAGCACGCTGGTGAGGATGGGAATTACAGTTGCAGAGCTTTACCGACGTTTCAGAGCAAACATTCCGGCTTTGTGCTCTGCGTTTCCTCTGTGTGTGCGCGCGCGCAGTCAGTCACTCTGTGTATGTATATGTAGTGGCGTGCATCCATGTACTACAGTTAATTGATTGAGATGTTAATTACGTATCTTTCTGTACGTTAATTGACCTCTCATTGCTGTAGCACTCCCCTCTCATTTGCCAACTGCGAACGATTTGACCTCAAATTGTTGATAACTCAGACAGAACCTTGCCAATTCCAGGTGGCCATTGTCGTTGGTAAGCCGCTCCAGGCGATCTTGTATTGTTTCCTTGTACGTCCACCAAACTTGACGAGCCGAGAGTCCAATAATTGATGCGATTTAGGAGAAGGAGTAACGATTTGTGAAAACTGTAGCGACTCTGCTGTCCCGGACAAGCGTTGGTTGTCTAGGGACTTTGGTGGTTTCACTAAGAATAGGTGAACAACCTCCACTCCAATAGCTGTAAGCGACCATCCAGTTCACCCACTTTCTCCCAACAGTTGAATTTCTTTTCAAAAAGAAGGATAACCCCGGACCTGTGCATCGAGCGATGCACATAGTTATTAAGAATTCAAAATCCGGCAGCCGAGCAACATCGATCCGGAAAAAAAGCGAAAACTAAACCTGAGATCGCATGCCTTGCGACATTAAATCCACTAGATAACCATTAAACCCATGATACAAGACAAATAAAAAAAACATAATTTCTAGGCTACGCCATAAAAAAGGAATCACCACACCACACATGCGTTAATGATGATGAGTCCAAACCCAAGGTTGAACTCTAGATTCTCATCTTCAAAGTTAAGCTTCAATCCATCACCTTCAACAAAGACATGAAGCATGCACTCTCGACATAGCCCGATCAGAGATCTTTTGTTTTCATCGGAGTGCATAAGCTCGTCATTGAAATCGTCTGCACCATCATCCTTTATCCGACTACCGATTCCTCGATAACCAGATACCTCTGGAAAATACACCGGAAGACAAAGACGTTCCATACCGCATGCTTCCCACCACTGTCGCACCATCTTTGATCCAGCGGCAATACACCAAACATGACACCTCTCCCAGAGCCATGTGGAGCACCTGCCGATAGCAAGCATGACTTGACGCTCCCGCATGAGACATCGCGTGTAGCATCCGCCGACGGTTTCACGTGCCAGCGACAGGCGTTGCTCAACATCTTCAGAAGAGACACGTGTGTCACCTACCAAGCCGCTTCGAACCCGGTCTGTTGGTGGAGGGGACGTTCCATACTGTCGCTAGCCTTAAAAAGGTAGTTACCACCTCAAGATCCAGACTCCGAGTCTCCCACACAACCACGGAGTCTGCCACCATCGAAGAATAAGGGACACCGCCCCGAACCCAGGTGCTACATCGACCACCCACCGCCGTGTCAGCCGCTATGATCGGGCACCCTAGGAATACCGGAATCCTAGGCGTTGAGTGAGTAATTTCAACTTTTTATATGTTAGTCTGGAAATTGTGTTTATACCTAGGATTTGGGGATTACAATTTGTGTTGGTTTTTTAAATTTAAGATTAAAGTAGTGTCAATTGAGACCTAATTGAATGGTTTTGATGTGTAGTTTGTATTAGGATGACATTTGGGAAATCAAGTTTTAGTTTTTTGCTACAAACAATTTGGAAAGGACAATGTGTAAATTAGATATTTCCTTCATTAATCTGCAAGCTATTGTGGATTTACATGGCTTTGGGTCAAGTGGTTATCTGTATTATGTTAAAGAAGAGAGAACTGGCATATATCGGCTAGACCTACATACTTAACAACAATGCCATGGTTCAAAAAAATGCTTGAGGAGTTTGAGCATAAGAAATATCTTAAGCTCATTGCGGTTAAAGGATCTACACCACTTGATCTGAACAATCCTTGTACAATTTGTGAGGAACAAGTCCCCATCGGTAACATAAGGGATTATCTTATAGACGTACTTGATAACCAAGGCGTTTTGAACACTCCACAAAGCAATATCATTAATACTCATAGTAAGGACAACACTTTGAGAGCGAAATAAGATCAAGAGGAAGAGAAAGATAGGGTTAATTGTATTTTGCCACTTGAGTTTGTTAATTCTAGACCAATAGGATTTGATGAAGAACAAGCAGAGTTACTTCATAGAATGCAATAGCTAGAGTTGAAAATAAATGATCATTTGTATCACTTTGAAGAGGACACATATGTGAAAGACTTTTATCATCCCTAGGAAGAGGATGATTTAGAGCCTGAGCCTGAGCAGAACCTGCAAAGAAGAAACCTTTGAGAGCATGAACAACTATGAGAGCACACCACGAAAGAATATGTTCCTTTTCATGAATGGATACCCTCTAGTGATGAAGAGAGAAATCCATCTGATGTGTGTGACAGTGATCATGGTGTTGTCAAAAGGAATTAGTTTTATGTGGTAACAGAAAGAGAGGGCCTAAGAATAAAGCTTTGATGATTGGTATGATGAGATAATGGACAACCCCTATCGTTAGATTTGTTTGTAGTCTTATTTTACTAATATGTTCTAGTTTATAAGAGCTCTTAGGAAATTGCATGTAGCTAAGTTGAGGAACTTCACTTATCAGATAAATTGTAAAGACATGAAAAATTCAAAGTGTGAGGAGGCTGGCTATCCATTTTTCATTATAGATTATCAAATCAAGAATGAGAATACATTTTTCATCAAAAAATTAAGACTGTAACATAAATGTCTTGCGGACAGGGAGAACACCAAAGTTACTGTAGTCTGGGTTGCCAAGGATATGAAAATACCATCAGAATAGACACCGAGACCAAGGTTGACATAATGCCGAAAAATGTAAAAGTGAAGCATGGGGTTGAAGTACCAAGATCAAGGCCTACAATTCTAGGACGAAGGCTCTAAAAGTGGTTGAAAGAGATGTGAAGGCACAATGCGCTAGATTCAGGGACCATTTGCATGCAGTTTTGGAGACAAATCCTGATAGTAGGTCCATTGTGACCACAAAAGTTGTATAGGAACACCAAAGCCCCAACCTTAGGTTCCATAGGTCCTTCATGTGTCGCAATGCTTCAAAGGAAGGGTTCCTCAATGGTTTCAGGCCTTTCATAGCCACTTTGTAGTATTTTTTTTTAAATTGTACCCAACCTTGTCTATCCTAACATTATTGATTATTTGATGTAGGTGTTGATGGTTGTTTCATAAAGTTAAGCAATGAGCAGAAAATTCTTGATGCCACATGCAGATATGGAAACAAAGTTGTTTCCAATATCATTTGTAGTAGTTGAGAAGGAAGATATCACATCCTCGTCCTGGGTTTTTTTTGTTAGCTTAAGCAATGCATTAAAGAGGGCAATAAATTTGGCACTTAAGCTTTCATTTCTGACAGGCAGAAGGTTAGTACAATTATGTGAAACTTTGTTTATAATTGATTGCATTATCCAAACAATGCAAAACTTTAGTTAGTTAGTGTCAGGACACCCACCCTTAATGAGGGTTTGGTGTTACTGACATTAACAATTAGGTCCATAACCATGCTTTGTGTATGCTTTCAGGCAACATGTACTTGATATGAAACATGTTGTTGGTTTGCGTTTCTCCCCGTGTTAAAAGAAGAAAGGATGGATCGCCTTTTCGCCTTCGGTATTGGAGGTTTTGAAGCAAAATATCGCCTTCTATCTAAAGGTAAAATGCTAAGGATCTTGTATGGAGATAGTAGAATAATTTCATATTACCTCTATGTCCTCTGCGAAGAAGTTAGTGTCGTCGATATGTAAAGGCAGATGCCACGGGGATGGCTAAAGAGGGGGACAAACCGAGGTTAGTGTCGCTGGTATCGAGAATGGGAACACACGGTGAGACACCACGATGTACCCAGGTTCGGGGCTCTCCATAGAGATAACACCCCTAGTCCTGCCGAGCTAGCTATATGCAATAACTCTGGCTACAATGAATGCTCCTTGAGCTGTTTGAGATGAAGGAGAAGAGGGCTCTAAGCAGAACTCTCTTCTTGCTCTCTCTCTGGTGGGTGAAGTTGCAATAAGTGCTCCGTCGTCCCTCACGCAGGAGGGGTACCCGGGGCTCTTATAGGCCGAGCCCGGGGTACAAAGGTAAATGTACAAGGGCGAGGGCCCAACTGTCAGCCTCAGACAAGCTAGGGTCCTCACATCATGTTCTCCCGGATGACCCGGTGTAGACTTGCGGCTCACCATGCCGCTACTCTGTAGACCTTGCTAATGAACAGTGAGGCTAGAAACCTAGGCCTGTCGGTCTGTCTGCGTGATCGGCGCTGGAGGAGACCGCACGCCTTTGACAGTCCCGATCTTCAGGGATTGCGCATTGAATGCACTTGTACTAGGTGTCCGACTTGGGACCTTGCTCGTATGTTGCTCTGTTTACTTCGGCTGAATGCTTCCAGGTGAGGCCGATTGTGCTCTCTTTGGGGCAATCGGCCTCCGACCTGGACAGCTCGGCCCACTTCTTGCTTAGTCTTGATCAGTTCGACCTTGACTAGATCGGCGACCATCAGGTCGGTGATCCTTGCCTTGATGAATTGTTTCCCCTAGGTGACCCTACCCGGGGGTCATTTCCCCGACAGTTAGGCTCCGGTTTCTCTTCAATTTGCTCCTAGTGCAAGGTTAGATGTTGGGTCGAAATGTCTTACACTCCGAGTCAGAACGCCTGATGTGTTAGATTGTCTGGCTTAAGTCGGGGCGTCCTGATTTACTGCATCAGCTCCCACGAGAAAATTTCTAGGGTTGCTATATAATGCATCTTCTTCTACCTTTGGACTTGTCGAACACAACTCAAATCCCCATTTATCCCAAAAGCTTGATTCTTTGATTCCTCCCTCTCTAGCCAACCGATTCATACCATATTTGAGGAGGAGCAAGAGGAGCACCTGATCTACACTTCCATCCAAAAAAATCCCCATTTCTTTGTGAGCATGTTAGATCCTAGAAAGTCTTGATACTCTTGGGTGTTTGAGCATCCCAAGATCTTGTGGTGACTTTAGAGAAATATCCATTATGGTGAAGCTTTGTGGTGGTGTTGGGAGCCTTCAATTGAGTTATGGAGTTCACCCCTTCCTTACTTGTGAAGGTTTTGTGTGCCGCCTTCAAGGCACCGTTAGTGGATACATGTCACACCTTGTATTATGCGAGGGCGTGTTGTAACACCCCGGGTGTCACGCTACAGTAATCACCTACAGTAATCAGGATTACTGTTGCTAATCACTGTTGATAATCTCTGTTGCTCAAAATGGCCTTGATCATCATAAGTCACAACGAGTCTAACCCCACTACATTGAAATCAAATCAAAGCTATATTCAAAGTGCTTTTTATTGGTATTAAAAATAATGTGGCAAAATAAACTTTGTTTAAAAATTGTGCATTCACTTTTATTAAATCCCAAATATTCACTGGTCCATTGAAAACCAATTTGGGGTTTTTTTAACTATGAAATAAATGCAATAAATCGATCAGTAGGCTAAAAACCCCATTTAATCATTCGGTAATTAAATAAATGAAATCGATTTTATTTGGTGCTCAAACTTTTCATAGCATTATAATAATGTACAAAATTAATAATGGGACAAGTAACATATTTTATAAAAACCATTAGTTGGCTAAACAAAATAGAAACATAATATATATATAAAAAAAACTACAAAAAAAGAGAAGCCGGCCCAGGCTAACTGGGCCTAGTGCCCAGCCAACCCAGACCGCCCCGAACCGCCCCCATCAACCCTCTCTCTCGCTCATCTCTCTCCCTCCCCGATCCAGATCCCCCCTCCCGAATCCCTCCTCCATCTGGCCGCCGCCAGCCCTCTCGGCCCCGCCCCGTCTCCCTCCTGGACGTCGTCGGCCCCGGCCAACTCCGGTGAGCCCCGGCTGCCTTGGCCTCCGCGCTGCGCTGCCCCCCCCCCCCCGAGACGCCGCCCAACTTCCACCCGCCGGAGTCCCTTCTCGCCTCCACCTCGCGTCGCTGCGGGCGAACCGTGGCCGCCGTGGCCTCGGCCGCCTCCGGGAGGTCTTCCTCGACGCCGCTCATGCTCGTGTGCATGGCCGCGCCCCAAGCACCTCCACAGCCTCCGGTGCTCACCTCCTGCATCTGCGTTGCCCCGAGCGCTCACCGGCCTCGCCCGGTGCCCTGGTGCCCACGGCCATCGCGCCACCACCTGATTCGCGCGCCCCGGCTCCCCTGAGTTCTCCTCAACCTCGCTGTGAGCCTCCAAGTCAACCTCCCCTTCTCCCCCTTGCTCGATGCACCTACTGTCGTTGTCGCCATGGGCGCCCGAACCCGTCCACCATAGCCGTGACTCCGGCCGCCGGCGTGGCCGACCACCCCTTGGCCGCGCCCAGGGTCGCGCCGGTGCGTGCCCATCCACCGTGGCCGCCCTCCCAACTAGCCAGGGCCGTGCTCCCCGCGCGCATCTGCTACCCGAGCCCTACACCTCCCGGCTCAAACAACAACTGCTGCTGAAAGTGTTAGCAACTAAATGCTAAGTGCAGAATATTGCTGCTGGACACTATCTTTTGCAGCATCAAACAACAAAAAAACGAAGTTTAACATAGCTGAAGTTTATGTAGATTGATACTACACATAACCAACTTTTAGTTGTTCCATTGGACCAAGTTTAGAAAATGCAAGGGTTAATTCCTATGAAAATCACAAAACACACATTTCTGTTGACAAAAAATGGCAGAAAATATATTTATGTTCATAGCTAATTTAGAGAAAATTTGGACATGATGCAGAACCCTATCACGGTATCTAATGACATGGCATTATAGAACACTTGTGGTGTATTAAACTACCTTTATGATTCATCCTCAAAGGAGCTAAAGATTGGATGCAATCATCAATCAAAGTTTGCTAAATTTATAAATTTCTGGAACTTACATCAAGTTGCACTTTTTCGTCAAAGATTTGATCAAGTAATGGAACTCTAATAAATTTGGCTTCCGTACCAGAGTAAAGATAACAGAAAATGGTTAAAATTTGATATAAGACACTAACTTGGCGGATGAGCCGAACCCAAGACCGTAGCCCTCCGAAGACGCTAATGGATAATTATAACCGGAGATTCCAGACTTAACCAAATTTCAGAGCAATCTGGGATCATGACTATGACATGTGGGGCCCTCCTCTAATTAATCATTTAAATCAATTAAATCACTGGATCAAGCCATTGAGTCAACGACATGTGGGACCCCATTGTCAGTTGACTAGTCAACCCCACTATTGTGGATAATGTTGTATTTAATATTAAAAGTAATTTCAGTAAATTCCAAAAGTATTTAAATATTATAAGTTTAATATCTTTTAAACCGTAACTCCGATGAAAATACTTTGTGCATGAAAGTTGATCAGAAAAATACAACGAATCCGGTTAGACTACCCATACCCCTACCACACCCCTCTAACATACCGAACAAGGAACATTCCCCCTCCGATTGCACTGTCCGGTAATTGACCGGAGCCGGTAAAAACTTTCCGGATGAAAATGTTCTGAACATGAAAGTTGTTCAGAATCAAGCAACGAACACGGATCCACTATCCACATGTCTGCCAGATGTCTCTAACACTGCAGACATGGAACCTTCCCCTCCGGATCATATGTCTGGTAATCACCCGGTACTGATGAGTCATCACCGGATAAATTCCCGCTCCGCCTAAAAATACTTAACACTGCGTTAGAGCCCCGTTGCTTTGTATCTGATATGTCCTGCATTTGTATTGTTATTATTGCTGTGTATTTATTGTTTCTCCCCCTTTATTCTCCGATAGACCTCGACGCTTCCGCCGACTACACCGTTGCCGAGTACGACTACTTCGTCGACGACCGTACCCCTACAGTCGAGCTTCCAGGCAAGCAGAGCCATTCTCTCCCCCAGATATCGCCTACCTTTCCGTACTTTCTTGCACTAGGCATTGTTACTGCTGCTGCTACGTTACAATCCTATTCAATTGCATAGCCTGATTTTGTCGCCCCTTGATGTACCTTCCTTATCCTATGCTGCCTATTATAATTATGCATTATTCAGCAGTGAGCCCTGCGCATTGTTAGCTAGGATTAGATAGAGGGCCGTGGCCACTCAGGGGAGTGACGCGGATACAAATATATACAACTGCAACAGGTACGGATCAACGCAGATGCCCTAAGGAACCTACAACTGCGAGACTCTTCCGAGTCGCTTCGAGTTTGACTTACGAGGGGACTGACTCGTAATTCACTCTCGTCGGCTCAGTAGCGTAGCATCACTGGGATGATACGAGGGTATTCCTCTTTAGTTCATTCCGCTGGTGTCTCGGCACCACCGGGGTGATACGAGAATATTCCTCTTTAGTTCATTCCGCTGATGTCTCTGTCGAACCTCGTTAAGTGTGCCATAGAGGGTGATTCCTTCTGGTTTCACTTAATGGTAGGCACTCGAATCAACTGGTGTCCTTAAAGGTAAGATCCGGGCGACCCAACGGTGCCCGCGAGCGGTATATTGTCGGGAGCGACTGGGAGGGTACGACCGACGTTACTGGCGTGCTTGGCCCCTGCTCGTATCTCGCGAGAGTTACCAAACCACGAAAAAAGTCGAGCTCTACCAAGAGCACACGCGAGACAAGGTAAGGAGACGGTTCACCTTGTCGGTAACCGCGCGCTTTGACGGGACGACAGGGCAGGCCCCGACGTTACCGGTGGGCCTTGTTGCTGTTCGTTGTCCGTTGCTTGATAGTCAGACAGCGATAACGGTTGTCTGCGAGATAATATTAAAATGCTAAATGGTTCGGCGGATGACTTGAGAGACCCGTTGGTCTGTACGCACTACCTACACGTGGGATTACGGTGTGGGCCCACCGCGTCGTAGTTCGTCCGAAAGCTCTTCAGACGTCAGCAGTACTGCGGCCTGATCGCCGGGAAGCCGTGTTGTCTTATTTGTTGCAGCAGGTGTGTTTGGATTTGCCTTTGCTTCACCGGCCAGACTCGCACCGTCCAGGAGCGTGCAAGGGTGAGGGACCTAGACCCCTTGGCGCATAGGATATAGTCCGGCGGATGGCCTCTCTGCTGAGCCTAGGATGAAATGCGATGTGTCGGATAGCCTCGGTGGGGCGTTCCCTAACAAGGTTCACGCCACCCTGGAGATCCGAGCGTGCAGGCTGAACAGTAGTGCACCCCTGCAGGGAGTTTAATCTATTCGGATAGCCGTGTCCACGGTAACAGGACGCTTTATGCTGAAGCTGGATCTTACCACTACAAACTATTACTATTAAACTGTATGGTTCCGGGTTTTCTTCCTCGCAGGGAAGTCGAGGAGGGGAACGCGGAGGCATTATTATTATTAATCATTACAACTTATATTATTCAATGTTGCAGCAACTTTTGCTTCATTGTTACTTTATTGCTTTATATAAACTGTTCGCTGATTCTCTCCTTGTGCTGCAAGACACGTCAGAAGATGCTAGTCTTCGATAGGCCTAGCTTCTTACCCTTATTCTGATTTCTATCTTACAGTCCACTATATATAGCCTCCCCTTTCCGTTGATACAAATGCATAATGCTTAGTAGCGGACGTAAGACTCGCGGGTATGCTAGATACTCACCTTTGCTTTATTTCCCCTTTATGATTTGCCTGATCGGCCGCTGCAGTCGACGTTGGAGCCCAGGAGCAGGAGTTCCCTGATGCCGACCACCGCAACATGAAGATCCCCGGTGCCTTCTACGACGTCGAGTTTCCCTTTGACCAGGAGTAGTTTGGAGGTTCCCAGGCAGGAGGCCTCGCCTTTTCGATCGTTGTTGATATTTGTGCTAGCCTTCTTAAGGCAACCTTGTATCCTTGTGTCTGTACTCAGATACTATTTTCTTCCGCTGACTTTGTGCTCTCGAGCTGTTGTATTCGAGCCCTCGTGGCCCCTGACTTGTAATATATAGCTTGTATTATTTTATTTATAGAGTTGTGCTGTGATTACCTTACCGTGAGTCCTTGATTTCGGTCGTGTACCCTGCGTGTATGATTACTGTACACGGCTTGATTTTGGGGGCGTCACACGTGTGGAGATAAGGTGAGCCATTATGGTGCTTGGTGAGCATCATGCCGCCACACCTCTCCAAACAGAGAATTACTTCTCACAAGATAAGGAACTTCATTCAAACACATCCTCGAGTTCACTTGCATTTATCTTTATCCTTTACATTCAAGTTGCTTGCATTACTATTATTTCCTATCTTATATGCTTGCTTGTGTTAGTTGTTATCATATAGGTTTCCCACCTAGTTGCATATCTAGACAACTTACTTTGTCGTCGAGCCAAATTTGTTAAAAGAAGTTCGAAATTGTTAGTGGCCTATCCCCCCTCTAATCGACATCTTGATCCTTTGAGTTAGTTACTTAGCAGAACTATAAATTTATTTTCTCAGGTCTTGCTTATTATTGTTGGTCAGATATTTCCAAATCCCCCTCATAGATACATCCTTAGGCATCTCTATGCAAAACTTCTGAGCAACTTGGGTTTAGGGTTGAAGAGCTTAAGAAGTACATGGACCAAGCCAATTACTCCTACACTATGCATGGATTTGATGTTGGAATGGACAAACTAAAAGGCAAGTGTGAATCAACATGGACATGGCTTGATAAAATCTCTAAAGAAACTTGGGCTAAGCATGCAATGGACCTCAACTACAAGGTTGATCAAGTTATTAATAACATTAGTGAAGTCTTCAACAGATACATATTGGAGTTTAGGTCAAAGCAAACTAAAACCATGACGGATGAAGTAAGATCCAAGTTAACGGATAAATATCAAGGGACAAGGTACAAGATAAATGAGTTCGGGTGGGAGATAACACCTACATATGCAAAGAAACTAGAGGAGTCCAAAAATCATGCTAGGTATAAGAAAGCTTCACAAGAAAGGCCACAAATATGGTAAGTCACTAGTGGGGACAAATCTATGTAATGAACCTTGAAGCATGTGATGGCTTCTAGCCCCTCGTTGGTTACCCAAAGTGGAAGGTTGAGATGTAGACATCAGCAAATTTCCCTCGGTGAAGATAACAAGGTTTGTCTCCAGTAGGACTCCGACAACGACATGAAGGTGACAACGGCGCCAGCAATTAGGCGGTTGACGTGGACCTGCACACACAACAGATAACTTTGCTCCCAACGAGTACAGAGAGGTTGTCAATCCCTCCGGCCTTGTTGTTTACAAAGGATCAAACGCACAGGATAATAATGATAACGATAGCAACGGAAAAGGAAATAAAGCAGAAAATAAATAGCGGGTGTAAACAGTGGTGCAAATATGGACCGGGGTCCCATGATGTTCACTAGTGATCTCTCTCCCAAAAGAAGATAAAATAGCCATGCAAGGTAAACAAATTATAGCTGGGCAATTGACATGATTATGTCCGCAAACTAATGCTAATTATGCTATAAAGAAAGGAAGAGGCTCAAAAGCATGGGCGGTACGCCAAGACAAGTAGAACGAAATCCATGTGCATCTACCTACTAATCATCCACCTTGAGATATCTATCCAGACCATCTCGCTGGTATTAAGTTGCGAATCCCACCCAAAGTGTAAACTCAAAGCAACAGACAACTGCATTAAAGAACTTTGAGTAAAGTAAACAATCCTTGCACCCGCAAGTACAAGCACCGATGCTTTCTCCCTTGTGGCAACAGCACATCCCCTAGACTCATGTTTCTGTCACTCAAGCTAGTCATCAGGGGGCATGAACCCACAATCATGCATAACGCTCCCTCTTGGAGTCACTACCTACTACTTGGCCAAAGCAATAAAAACAACGGAGAACATGCAAGAATTACTCAAGAACATAAATATAACAGAGGAGAATCAAATATATTACTCAAACACAATCTGCACATAGTCTCATAATCCATCAGAACCCAACAAACTCAGGATAGCAACAGCAGAAATATTACATATGTGCCTCAATCATGTAGGGCAGCTCACGAGGTCTAAACCATGAAGAACAAAGAGGGGAGGAGAACATCACATAGCTACTGATCATGGACCCATGGTCCAAGGTGGACTACTCACGGTTCATCCGGGAAGCATCCATGGTGGTGGAGAAGCTCCCGGAGGTGGTTCCTCCCTGCGGCAGGGTGCTGGGAAGAGGGCTCCTGGTGCTCCCGGTCTCGGAAGCGCGGCAGCGGCGGAACAGAGGAGAGATCGCGAAAAGGGTTATGTCCTCGAGGGTTTCGGGATGAGAGGGATATATAGGCGAAGGGGAGCAGCCAGAGGTGGACCAGGGGCCCCAGGCGTCCCCCTGGCGAGGCCTAGGGGGTGGCCGCGCCAGGTGTCTGCCTGGGACACCCCTGGCTCCCCTCTGGCCCCATTTGGGCTCTTCTCGAAGCTTCGTGTTCTCTGATTTTCCTATATTTTTCCCGGAATTTTTCTGGCACTTTAAGTAATGGGAAAACCTGAAATACAAAAACAGCAGAAAACAGGAACTGGCACTGGGGTGCACTGAGTTAATAGGTTAGTCCAAATATGATCAAAAGTGTATGGAAGTGCATCAATATCATAGCAATATCACACAAAAGATGCATGGAGCAAGCAGAAATTATAGATACGTTTTGGACGTATCAACATCCCCAAGCTTAATTCCTGCTCGTCCTCGAGTAGGTAAATGATAACAAGCATAATTTCTGTGGTGACATGCTACCAATCATATAAGAACTTTTAAGTAAAGCAATCAAGGCTTGTAATTCAATTGAAGTCACAACAGTCAAGAGTCTATATTAGCATTGAAACAAGCAACATAAGAACATAAAGGTGCAAGAGCTCTCGCTGTCCGTGACTCGAATGTCTCCAAATGGTGTTTGCGTGCAAGAAAGGGGATAGGGATATACGAGAGAGTAAAACATAGTTTCTATTGTTGAGAACTTAATCTACTAAAGTTTCACACTTGGTCTTCTTTGTAAGCTTATCTTGACTCATCCCCAGACCACTAGCCAGGTACAAGTCAAAATGATCCACTCCTTTTCGATAATTTGAGCACTCATGCAATGGATGAGCATAAGCAAGAAAGTTGACACTTAGGATGGAAAAGAGAGAAAAATCATGGGGGACGAAGACAAAAAGGTGTGAATGGCTCACATCAATGAGGACAATCATAGGCGAGAGAAATCCAAATGGTAGATTTGATGTGAGGAGTAGGGATTGCCATGCAACGGATGCACATATGAGCTAAGGTAAGCTCTCCAATGGAACTAGTGGGCGTGCATCCAACTTGCTTGCTCAAGAAGACCTAGAGCTCATTTGAGGAGGCTCATCATTGGAATATACAAGCCAAGTTCTATAGTGTGAAGGTCCCCACATAGCTATATGCATGAATGATAATCTCTATGGAGTACAAGATATAAGATGGAGTACGAATGTGGATCTTTCAAAAGGAATATTAGTGTGCCCCTTCTCTCTTTTTATTTATTTTTCTCTTTTGTCCATTTTTTGTATTTTTTTGGTGGCCTCAATGGCTCTTTCTATTTATCTCTCATTTGTCCTCTTTGGGATCTTTTAATTTTGTCCTCTTTGGGATCTTTTGATTTTATCCTCTTTGGGATCTTTTCCTCACTTTAGGGGCAACACTCTATATATTACAAGAAGTATAGAAGATCTTTCACACTTTACAAAAGTACTCAACATAAAGAAAATGAAACTATCATGAAGTATGCAAATGTATGCCTCTGCCAGTGTAGCAGGATATGCAATGATACTAGCGCGTCATGTAGCAATGATTAGGGAAAGGCCCAACTAGCATGCGGCTCATCGATCAAGCAAAAGCGTGTATGACATGAAGATCAAGTCATGAGAAGGTGGATGTTGCATGGCAATGTATCTCGGAAAGGCTATGGAAATGCCTTGATAGGTAGGTATGGTGGTTGTTTTGATGCACCGGCGAAGTATGCGCCAAATCTCGAGGTGAGAAAGGGCAATGCACGGTACCGAAGAGGATAGAAAAATATGGCTGGGTGGAAGTGTCAACTTTCGAATACTCACATTAGTCCGAAGAACTCATGCACTTATTATCGGTAACTCTCAATCTAATTAGGAGGTTCACAAAGAGACAAGTACCCCGAGGAGGAGTGTATGGGGGTTTGGTTATCCTTGCGCATCCTCGACTCATGGTACGTGAGTGTACTCTAATATCCGATCCCTCCAAAGATTAGTGATCCATCTAGTAGCTAAAGTTCTCAACTAATTTTGTAGGTTTTTCGAAAATAAACACGGATTGCCCAAAATACGACATCTATCACTAATAGTCTAAAGCTCTTGACACAAAAAGTTCAAACATTACTCATGGCAATACCTCAAAACTATTGCAAATTACCTACTTCAAGTCAAGACACAAAATCAGTGCAACAGGCAAACTCTCTAAACAAGATAAACATGAAAAATCAAGAGAGTTCTAGCAACAAACTAAAAAAAATCTCTTAAAAAGATAAGGATGAAAACTAAGAGCTAAACATGACAGTAGCTATGAAAAAGATAAAAAACACACACAACAAAGATAAGCATGAAAATCCTATGTTCTGTTCTAGGGTGAAGTGGAGTGTGTTTCTCTCCCACACAAACAAAGCTGGGTTCTAACTTGTTATGAACAGCAAGCAAAGCTAAAAAAAACTAAAAAGGAAATAAAGAGCAAGACGCTCCAAGCATAGCACATAACGCATGAAGTGATAAAAATATAGTGGAACGAAAGACGAACTGATAATTGTTGATGGAGAAGGGGATGCATGGGGGCATCCCCAAGCTTAGACGCCTGAGTCTTCTTGAATATTTCTTGGGGGTGCACGGGGGCATCCCAAGCTTGAGCGTTTGACCCTCCTGAATCTTCCTTTATCATCTTCTCTCGCACACTTGAAAACTCCCTTCATACATAACTCATCATAATCTGATTAGCGAGGTTAGTACCCACAATAAAATAATTTTTCTCTACTGGAAATAAGAATATTCTTGAAGAGCTACTGTTTCTCAATATTGCCAAAAAGTTTTTGCAAAGAAAAAGCAAGCTTAAGGTTTAAAAAACGAAGAAAAGGCAAAACAGGACAGAATCTGTGAAAAACAGACCAGCAGATAGTAAATAATTTTTTAGGGGTACTTCTGCAACTCAAATAAAAAAACTCAGAACATATGAAAGTTCCGTGATTTTATAGAGCGCGCTGTATAAAAAATTCATCTCAAAAAGATGAACTGGGAATTTTCTGTGATTTCTCCCGTCACGAGGACGGAATCTATTTTCTGGACAGCATGTCACAACTTTCACTTCCCTTGTCATATGAGGCTATAAATGACACAAAGCTTGAAAAGTAAAGATACAATGATGTTTCTATTGTAGTAACAAACATCAAGACACAACAAAAGCAAAATAAACCTAATTCGTTGTGGGCTTCCTCCCAAAAGCGCTTTCTTTTATGCCTTTAAGCTAGGCATGATGCAAAAAGAGAAAATCAAGTTTTATCAAGAGGAAGAGAATAGCTAGCCCGTGTAACGGACTCAAAAGTTAACTTAATGTTCTTTCTAGGGAAGTGTTACATCCCTTTCTTGAGAGGGAATTGGAATTTATATTCCCTTCCTTCGTATCAATGACATCACCAACGGTGCGAAGAAAAGGGCGTCCCAAAATAATTGGACATGATGGTTCACATTCAATGTCCATAATAGTAAAATCAACGGGAACATAATTGACATTGACAATGATAAGAAAATCATCGATCTTCCCCAAAGGTTTCTTTACGGAAGAGTCAACAAGACGAACTCCAAAAGAACAAGGATCAAAAGGTTTCAATTCAAACATATCATACATTCTTTTGGGCATAACGGAGGTACTAGCTCCAACATCACATAAAGCATAGCAAGAGAAGTTATTCAACTTAATTTTAATCATAGGATTCCAACCATCTTCTAGCTTTCTAGGTATGGAGGCTTCTACCCTAAGCTTATCCTCCATAGCTTTAATAAGAGCATTATTGATATGCTCCGTGAAGCCAAGATTAAGTGTGCTAGTGTGGGGATCTCTAGACATCTTGTGAAGGAAACCAATAACTTCAGAAAGGGTGCAATTATGAACATCAAGGTCACTACTATCAAGTAAATGGTAGTGGTGTCCTTTAGGCTCACTTGTTTGATAGCTTCTATAGTCATATGAGTTTCTTTTTCTGCGGTTGAGGTCATAGCATCACCATTAATAGGTCCTATGGGACTAGGGGTGCATTGGGTGCTAAGAGTTTGGATATACTCAACAACTTGGATAGTAGCAACGGTATGGTGTGTAGGAAGGCTCTTAATTCTATCTTCTTCCTCCTTTTCTTTAGCCCATCTCTCTTTAAGTTTAGGCATCATCCTAATGTTTTCATTAATTTGCACTTGAATAACTTTCATAGGAGTGACCTTCCTCTCCTCAAGAGGAGAAGTTCTAATTTTAAGAAATTCTACTTCATGGGCTAAATTGTCTACCTTCGACGAGAGATTATCTAATTTCTCTAGTTTTTCCTCTACACTCTTGTTGAAGGCTTTTTGGGTAGTGATGAAGTCTTTAAGCATACTCTCTAGTTCAGAAGAGGAGTTCTTGGTGCTAGGATAAGTGTTGTTGTTCCCATAGTTGTTGGAGGGGAACAGTCTAGGATTGCTACCAAAATTACTCCTATAAGCATTGTTATTGAAGTTGTTTCTAGAGATAAAGTTCACACCTACTTGATCTTGAGCAATCAAAGAATTTAAAGGAACATCATGAGGATCAATAGGAGATTGCTTGGTAAGTAGAGACATAATCAAGTCAACTTTTTCATTTAGGGAGGAGATCTCCTCGACAGAGTTTACCTTCCTACCTGTTGGAGCTCTTTCGGTGTGCCATTGGGAATAGTTGGTCATCATCTCATCGAGTATTTTTGTGGCAGGACCAAGCTTTGTTGACATAAAGGTTCCTCCAGCTGCCGAATCTAGCAAGTTCCGCGGGGTAAATTTCAAGCCTGCATAAAAAGTTTGGATAACCATCCAAGTAGTCAAACCATGCGTAGGGCAATTATTAACAAAAGATTTCATGCGTTCCCAAGCTTGGGCAACGTGCTCCAATTGCTTAAAATTCATAATATTACTCCTCAATTGGATAATCTTAGCTGGGGGGTAGTACTTCCCAATAAAAGCATCCTTGCACTTATCCCAAGAATCTATGCTATTCCTAGGCAAGGATTGAAACCAGATTTTAGCTCCTCCTCTCAAGGAGAAAGGAAAAAGCTTAAGCTTAATGATATCACCATCTACTTCTTTGTACTTTTTCATATCACAGAGCTCAACAAAATTATTTAAGTGCAAAGCAGCAGCATCTCCAACACCGGAGAAATGATCTTTCATAACAAGGTTCAGCAAAGCAGGTTTAATCTCATAAGAAGGTGCTGAAGTGGCAGGTGGAGCAATAGGAGTGCAGATAAAATCACTGTTGTTATGACTAGTGAAGTCACACAACTTGGTGTTCTCGGTGGAACCCATAGCAGCAACAAGCAAGTTAACTATTTTTTTTATTTTTGATAAAGGACACTAAAGCAAAAACTGAAAGGTAAACTAACAAGACTAAGAAGCAAAGATAAAAGATAGTGTGCAACTCCCCTATCTTGAAGAGTGGAGTCCCCAGCAACGGCGCCAGAAATTAGGCGGTTGGCGGGACCACTCTTTTGCTGCGCTTCGGAGTCCCCGGCAACGGCGCCAGAAATTAGCTTTGATGGATTCTCGCCCCTCGTTGGTTACCCAAAGTGGAAGGTTGAGATGTAGACAGCAGCAAATTTCCCTTGGTGAAGATACCAAGGTTTGTCTGCAGTAGGACTCCGACAACGACAGGAAGGTGACAACGGCGCCAGCAATTAGGCGGTTGATGTGGACCTGCACACACAACAGATAACTTTGCTCCCAACGAGTACAAACAGGTTTTCAATCCCTCCGGCCTTGTTGTTTACAAAGGATCAAACACACGGGATAATTATGAGAACGATAGCAACGTAAATGGAAATAAAGCAGAAAATAAATAGCGGGTGTAAACAGTGGTGGAAATATGGACCGGGGTCCCATGATGTTCACTAGTGATGTCTCTCTCCCAGAAGACGATAAAATAGCCATGCAAGGTAAACAAATTACAGCTGGGCAATTAACAGGATTATGTGCGCAAACCAATGCTAACTATGCTATAAAGAAAGGAAGAGGCTCAAAAGCATGGGCGGTACGCCAAGACAAGAGACCGAAATCCATCTGCATCTACCTACTAATCATCCACCTTGAGATATCTATCCAGAACATCTCGCTGGTATTAAGTTGCGAATCCCACCCAAAGTGTAAACTCAAAGCAACAGACAACTGCATTAAAGAACTTTGAGTAAAGTAAACAATCCTTGCACCCGCAAGTACAAGCACCGATGCTTTCTCCCTTGTGGCAACAGCACATCCCCTAGACTCATGTTTCTGTCACTCAAGCTAGTCATTAGGGGGCATGAACCCACAATCATGCATAACGCTCCCTCTTGGAGTCACTACCTACTACTTGGCCAAAGAAATAAAAACAACGGAGAACATGCAAGAATTACTCAAGAACATAAATATAAAAGAGGAGAATCAAATATATTACTCAAACACAATCTGCACATAGTCTCATAATCCATCAGAACCCAACAAACTCAGGATAGCAACAGCAGAAATATTACATATGTGCCTCGATCATGTAGGGCAGCTCACGAGGTCTAAACCATGAAGAACAAAGAGGGGAGGAGAACATCACATAGCTACTGATCATGGACCCATGGTCCAAGGTGGACTACTCACGGTTCATCCGGGAAGCATCCATGGTGGTGGAGAAGCTCCCGGAGGTGGTTCCTCCCTCCGGCAGGGTGCTGGGAAGAGGGCTCCTGGTGCTCCCGATCTCGGAAGCGCGCCCCAGGGGAGCCAGGGGTGTCCCAGCCAGAGGTGGACCAGGGGCCCCAGGCGTCCCCCTGGCGAGGCCTAGGGGGTGGCCGCGCCAGGTGTCTGCCTGGGACACCCCTGGCTCCCCTCTGGCCCCATTTGGGCTCTTCTCGAAGCTTCGTGTTCTCTGATTTTCCTATATTTTTCCCGGAATTTTTCTGGCACTTTAAGTAATGGGAAAACCTGAAATACAAAAACAGCAGAAAACAGGAACTGGCACTGGGGTGCACTGAGTTAATAGGTTAGTCCAAATATGATCAAAAGTGTATGGAAGTGCATCAATATCATAGCAATATCACCCAAAAGATGCATGGAGCAAGCATAAATTATCGATACGTTTTGGACGTATCAGCATGGCCTTGTGGTTCTAGGACGTGTGACATGACTGGTGTCCCCTTGGCCCTTGCAAGCATGTTATGTCACCAATTCATAAAGAAAAGTTTCACCCAAATGATTTTGTCATGTACTTTTTCAATAAAACCATGTACAAAGAACCATACAAGCATATCATGCATCTACCTTGTCCCCGGTCCTGATTTAAGGCCCAAGGCCCCCACTCTAGATATTGATCCACATGTCTTCAAGAAAAGAAAGGAACCCAACAGACTATATGAGGTAAGGCAGGGATGAGGAACCAGTACCCAAAGTAAGATCTAGGATGGTAACTATTACATGTAGTAATTGCAATTTGCAAGGCCATAGGTACACAAATTATGGTGTGGATCTTAGGCCTTGTTTGTTTGGGCTTTTGATTTTGCTTTTGCAGCTTTTCCGCTTTGGTCAAGAAGCCATAAAAGCTTCAGAAGCAACTATTTATGATCTTTTATGGTAATTTATGAATCAATATAGCAACATTTAGCTCCAAAATCCATAAAAGCTCCAAAACCACCTATTTAGGAGCTTTTATGGCTTCTTGGTCAAAATGGAAAAGCTGCAAAAGCAGAAGCAAAAGCCCAAACAAACAGGGCCTTAATCCATCTCTATAGATGAATAAAGACAAACACAAGGTAATTATACTGGGTGTGAATAACATTATTGTTTGGTCATTTTCTTTGTAAATTTCCTTTGATTTGTCTATATGCAGCCAAACAGGACAAACTACAATGACGAGATTAAATCATTAGCTCCCCTAGAAGCATCAACGTCAAGAAAGACTCCTTGTGGTTAAAGTGCTACTGCATTTGCATTGCCAAATGCTCTTGTGTCTTCTCGACCAAGACTAAGGACTCCTGCGTCTTCTCCACCAATGGACAAAGAACCTTCATCTATTCACGAAGGTTTAGGGCTCCTACATCTTCTCCAACAAGGTATAGGGTTTCCGCATGTTCTTCAACAAGGCCAAGGGCTACTACATCTACTACATCAACTATTCTTGCATCTCCTCCAGCGAAGCCAAGTGTCATTGCATCTACTACACCAAGGTATCATGTAACAAGGTTAATGGTTGTTTGATGTCTACACACGCTTCTGTTCTTGTAGACTATGTTGGGCCTCCAAGCGCAGAGGTTTGTAGGACAACAACAATTTCCCTCAAGTGGATGACCTAAGGTTTATCGAACTCAGGGAAGTAGAGGTTGAAGATGGTCTCTCTCAAGTAACCCTGCAATTAAGATAAAAGAAGTCTCTTGTGCCCCAACACACCTAATACAACTAGTAAATGTATAGGTGCACTAGTTCGGCGAAGAGATGGTAAAATATGGGTGATAGGTGTGGCAAAGCAAGGTAATATAAATCTGTAATATAGAGTGCAGCAAGCAAACATGTGACAAAAGTGAGCACAAACGGTGTAACAATGATGGAAACAGAGCCCAGGCTTCATACTTTCACTAGTGGCAACTCTCAACAACATTAACATAGTCTAATCACATGATATTTCCCATAAAACATGCAATGGAGACGCACTCGGAGGTCATTCCTTTGTGGTCAAGAGAGGAAGAGAATTATGTAGGGATACAAAAGCACACCTCAAAGTTCGTAGTTCTCAATCTATGGATTTCCCAATGTCAGCGCGGCCATCCAAAGAGAGTACCACAATCACCACAACATATCTCAAGGATAGTCAAAGACAAGCACCAAGAGACTCTCAATCTTTAATCAACACACAAAAGAGGAAATCACTCATGAAAATATTCTTCTAACCCATGTCCAATACACCGCTGTCACCATGGTCTCGGGGATTATACTAGATAAGATCAAGTGAGTACATCAAATCCAATACATAGAAGAAGGGGAAACATCATGGGATCACCCTAGATTAACATAGCCTATGATCACAACGAAGATCACATCATGGGAGAGAGAACTGACTACATAGCTACTAGTAGAAACCTTAGCCCCGAGGAAGGACTACTCCCGCATCATGGAGGGAGGAAGAAACGTCGATGGAGATGAATCCGGTCCCCCGAAGCTTGTTGGCGATGGCGGCGAAGATCGGAATTGCTTCTGGAGAAAAGGGGTCCGGAATCAGGGTTTTTGCGACGGGTGTATAAATAAGAGCCAAGGGGGCCACCCGGCGCAGGCCAAGCCCTGGGCCGCGCCCACTAGCCGCCTGGGCACCAGGTGAGGCCCCTATGGCCCTTCTTCGGTGAATCCGGAAGCTTCCGGAATGCTGATTTTTATCTGATTTTTCCCGAATTTTTGGAGCACTTTTAATATGGGGGAAACCTGAAATAGAAAAACAGCAGAAAACAGGAACTGGCACTCGGGTGCACCGAGTTAGTAAGTTAGTCCAAATATGATCAAAAGTGTATGAAAGTGTATCTAGATCATAGCAATATCACACAAAACATGCATGGAGCAAGCAGAAATTATAGATACGTTTGGGACGTATCAACATCCCCAAGCTTAATTCCTGGTCGTCCTCGAGTAGGTAAATGATAACAGGCATAATTTCTGTGGTGACATGCTAGCAACCATATAAGGACTTTGAAAAGTAAAGAAATCAAGGTATGTGATTCAATTCAAGTCATAACATGCAAGAGTCTATATTAGCATTGAAACAAGCAACGGAAGAACATTAGGTGCAAGAGCTCTCGCTGTCCGTGACTCGAATGTCTCCAAATGATGTTTGCGTGCAAGAAGGGGGATAGGGAATACGAGAAAAAAGTATTTTTGTTGAGAACTCAATCTACTAGAGTTTCACACTTGGTCTTCTTTGGAATCTTATCTTGACCCGTTCCCAGACCACTAGCCAGATACAAGTCAATTTGATCCACTCCTTTTCGATATTTTGAGCACTCATGCAATGGATGAGCTTAAGCACGAAAGTTGACACTTAGGATGGCAAAGAGAGAATATGATGGAGGAGGAAGACAAAAAGGATGAGAAAGGCTCACATCAATGAGGACAATCATAGGCGAGAAGGCCAAATGATAGATATGATGTGAGGAGTAGGGATTGCCATGCAACAGATGCACATATGAGCTGAAAGCTCTCCAATGGAACTAGTGGGGGTGCATCTAACTTGCTCGCTCATGAAGACCTAGAGCTCTTTCGAGGAGGCTCATCCTTGGAATATGCAAGCCAAGTTCTATAGTGTGAAGGTCCCCACATAGCTATATGCATGATCATATCTATGGAGTACAAGGATAAGAGGGAGTACTAGTGTGGATCTTTCAAAAGGATAGTAGTGTTGCCCCTTTCTCTCTTTTTATTTTCTTTTTCTATTTTTTCTATTTTTTTGTATTTTTTTGTGGCCTCAATGGATCTTTCTATTTAACTCTCATTTGTCCTCTTTGGGATCTTTTATTTTGTCCACTTTGGGATCTTTTCCTCACTTAAGGGAAACACTCAAATCATAAAGAAGATGTAGCTATCATGATGTATGCAATGTATGCCTCTGCCAGTGTAGCAGGAACATGTATGACATGAAGATCAAGTCATGAAGAGGTGTAAGTTGCATGGCAATATATCTCGGAAAGGCTATGGAAATGCCTTGATAGGTAGGTATGGTGGATGTTTTGAGGAAAGATACAAGGAGGTTTATGATGACAGAGCGTATCATGCCAAGGGTTTGGATGCACCGGCGAAGGTGGACGCCAACTCTCGGAGTGAGAAGAGGGAAATGCACGGCACGGGAGAGGCTAGCAAATACCATCGATGATCCATTGTTCCCTTGTGCAAAAGCGTGCGAACTGGGGTTCAGGTTTCTGTCACTCCGGCAACCCACCGTAAGCATACTTTGTACACAATGTATTCCCCTATGTCCTTAATAAGGCGAAGTGTTGGGTATTCGACTCACACAACACCACTAGGAAAATAACAACACAACTTAAATATAAAACAACACATATTACTTCAACATCATATGACTACTAACAACTAGACTTCTCCCATGTCCTCAAGAACTAAAGTAACTACTCACAAGACATAAAAGAGATCATGATCAGTGGGGATAAATATATGTTAAACAATCTGGACACAATGATAATTCTCCAACAAAACTCAATAGCATTCATCACACGGTAGTAATCAACACCGGTAGAGTAGAGAGGATAGATAGTACGGATTACAACACAAGATAAACTTGTGAGGTGAGATTGGATGGTGGTGAAGATGGTGCTGATGTTGCAGATGATGTTGATGATGATCTCGATGATGCCCGTGACGATGGCGACGATCTCCCCTTCCGGGAGGTGTTCTCCTCGGCGGAATATGCCCGCCGGAGATGTCTTTTCTCCTTTGTAGGTTTCCGCCATGGAGCGGCGGCGGAACTCCGAAAACTCTCCCCCTTTTAGGTATTTTGGAATATGTGCGATATATAGGCCAAAGGGGGGAGTCGGGGTGGCCATAGGGGTACAGGCGCCCTCCCGGCGCGGCCAGGGTGGGGTCCGCGCCAGGTGGCCACCTGGGCACCCTGTGGCCCCTCTTCGTCGTGTCTTCGTTAATCTTCTGAAAAATGCACTCCGTCGATTTTCAGGTAACTTGGAGGTATTCTTCTTCAGCAACTCAGCGTCCACTTTTTACCGCTGAATCCTGTGTCTGCTGCTTTGGCATCGGAAAGTTGCAAACTATGTAAAATAAGCCAAAACAACATAAGAACGACAACATCACATGAAATATATCAATGAATAAGAAAGAATTACTATATAAAATAGTGATGCATTTTGGATGTATCAACTCCCCCAAGCTTAGACCTCGCTTGTCCCCAAGCGAATACTGAGCTCTGCAAACCTGTCCACAAGTTTAGAGAGTGAAGTGTCGATAAATAGAATACAGACAAGAAGCATCAAGGTTTCTCCATCAAACTCAAGTATCCTCAACAGTAACCTCAACTCATAAGGCCCTTATGAGAAAGTATTAACAATTATAATCAACAGTAAGGCTGAGAAAACTAATCAAATTATGGCAAAGATATCCTTGGTCAAAGGACAACTAATAACTTTTACTTTTGCTCTTTCTAAATATGATGAAATGATGTTACGAGAGTTTATTTCTCTCCCCTCGTTGGTTACCCAAAGTGGAAGGTGAGATGTAGCGTAGCGACAAATTTCCCTTAGCGAAGATGTTAAGGTTGAATGTCGAACCAATAGGACTCCAACAGATACAAGAAGGTGGTGAAGTGAACAATGACGCTATTCACAACTCAGGGTTGCTTACTTCACCTGGACCTGCACACACAACAAATAACTTTGCTTCCCAACGAGTACAGAGGAGTTGTCAATTCCTCCGGCCTTGTTGTTTACAAAGGATAAAACGCACGGGATAATAATGATAGTGATAGCAACGGAAAAGTAAATAAAGCAGTAAATTGATAGCGTGTGTAAACAGTATTGGAAATATGGACCGGGGTCCTATGATGTTCACTAGTGATGTCTCTCTCCCAAAAGACGATAAAATAGCCATGCGAGGTAAACAAATTACAGCTGGGCAATTGACAGGATTATGTGCGCAAACCAATGCTAATTATGCTACAAAGAAAGGAAGAGGCTCAAAAGCTTGGGCGGTACGCCAAATCAAGTAGACCGAAATCCATCTGCATCTACCTACTAATCATCCACCTTGAGATATCTATCCAGAACATCTCGCTGGTATTAAGTTGCGAATCCCACCCAAAGTGTAAACTCAAAGCAACGGACAACTGCATTAAAGAACTTTGCGTAAAGTAAACAATCCTTGCACCCACAAGTACAAGCACCGTTGTTTTCCACCTTGTGGAAACAACACATCCCCTAGACTCATGTTTCTGTCACTCAAGCTAGTCATCGGGGGGCATGAACCCACAATCATGCATAACGCTCCCTCTTGGGGTCACTACCTACTACTTGGCCAAAGCAATAAACAGCAACGGAGAACATGCAAGAATTACTCTAGAACATAAATATAAAAGAGGAGAATCAAATATATTACTCAAACACAATCTTAACATAATCTCATAATCCATCGGATCCCAGCAAACTCAGCATAGCAACAGCAGAAAGATTACATATGTTCCTCGATCATGTAGGGAAGCTCCCGAGGTCTAATCCATGAAGAACAAAGAGGGGATGAGAACATCACATAGCTACTGATCATAGACCCATGGTCCAAGGTGGACTACTCACGGTTCATCCGGGAAGCATCTATGGTGGTGGAGAAGCTCCCGGAGGTGGTTCCTCCCTCCGGCAGGGTGCCGGGAAGATGTCTTCTGGTGCTCCCGATCTTGGAAGCGCGGCGGCGGCGGAACAGGGGAGAGATCGCGAAAAAGGGTTCCCGTCACGGGGGTTTCACGTCACGGGGAATATATGGGCGAAGGGGGCAGCCAGGGGGGCACCAGGGGTCCAGGCTGCCCCCTGGCGCGGCCCCACCCTAGGGCGCGCCGGGAGGGCGCCTGGGGCCCTGGTGGGTCCCCTCTCCCCCCCCCCTCGGTGATTACCGAAGCTTCCGTATCGCTGATTTTTTATTGGATTTTTCCCGAATTTTTGGAGCACTTTTAATATGGGGGAAACCTGAAATAGAAAAACAGCAGAAAACAGGAACTGGCACTGGGGTGCACTGAGTTAATAGGTTAGTACAAATATATTCAAAAGTGTATGGAAGTTCATCAATATCATAGCAATATCACACAAAAGAGGCATGGAGCAAGCAGAAATTATAGATACGTTTTGGACGTATCAACATCCCCAAGCTTAATTCCTGCTCGTCCTCGAGTAGGTAAATGATAAAAGCATAATTTCTGTGGTGACATGCAAACAACCATATAAGAACTTTTAAGTAAAGCAATCAAGGCATGTAATTCAGTTCAAGTCATAACAGGCAAGAGTCTATATTTAGCATTGAAATAAGCAACATAAGAACATAAAGGTGGAAGATCTCTCGCTGTCTGTGACTCGAATGTCTCCAAATGGTGTTTGCGTGCAAGAAAGGGGATAGGGATATACGAGAAAAAGTATTTTTTGTTGAGAACTCAATCTACTAAAGTTTCACACTTGGTCTTCTTTGGAATCTTTTCTTCACTCATCCCCAGACCACTAGCCAGATACAAGTCAAAATGATCCACTCCTTTTCGACATTTTGAGCACTCATGCAATGGATGAGTGTAAGCAAGAAAGTTGAAACTTAGGATGCCAAAGAGAGAATATGGTGGAGGAGGAAGACAAAAAGGTGTGAAAGGCTCACATCAATGAGGACAATCATAGGCGAGAGAAAGCCAAATGATAGATATGATGTGAGGAGTAGGGATTGCCATGCAACGGATGCACATGTGAGCTAAGGTAAGCTCTCCAATGGAACTAGTGGGGGTGCATCCAACTTGCTTGCTCAAGAAGACCTAGAGCTCATTTGAGGAGGCTCATCATTGGAATATAAAAGCCAAGTTTTATAGTGTGAAGGTCCCCACATAGCTATATGCATGAATGATAATCTCTATGGAGTACAAGATAGAGGATGAAGTACTAGTGTGGATCTCTCAAAAGGAATAGTAGTGTGCCCCCTTCTCTCTTTTTATTTCTTTTTTCTCCTTTTTCCATTTTTTTGTATTTTTTTTGGTGGCCTCAATGGCTCTTTCTATTTCTCTCATTTGTCCTCTTTGGGATCTTTTAATTTTTCCACTTTGGGATCTTTTAATTTTGTCCACTTTGGGATCTTTTCCTCACTTTAGGGGCAACACTCTATATATTACAAAAAGTATAGAAGATCTTTCACACTTTACAAAAGTACTCAAATCATAAAGAAGATGTAACTATCATGATGTATGAAAATGTATGCCTCTGCCAGTGTAGCAGGATATGCAATGATACTAGCGCGTCATGTAGCAATGATTAGGGCAAGGCCCAACTAGCATGCGGCTCATCAATCAAGAAAGTAGCAGTTATGCCATGAAGATCAAGTCACGATAAGATGGATGTTGCATGTCAATATATCTTGGAAAGGCTATGGAAATGCCTTGATATGTAGGTATGGTGGCTGTTTTGAGGAAGGATATAAGGAGGTTTATGATGACAGAGCATATCATGCAAAGGGTTTGGATGTACCGGCGAAGGTGGACGCCAACTCTCGGAGTGAGAAGAAAGCAATGCAAGACACATGAAAGGCTAGAAAAATATGGGAAGGTGGAAGTGTCAACTTTCGAATACTCACATTAGTCCGAAGAACTCATGCACTTATTATCGGTAACTCTCAATCTAATAAGGAGGTTCACAAAGAGACAAGTAACCCAAGGATGAGCGTATGGGGGTTTGGTTATCCTTGCGCATCCTCGACTCATGGTACGTGAGTGTACTCTAATATTCGATCCCTCCAAAGAGTAGTGATCCATCTTGTAGCTAAAGTTCTCAACTAATTTTGTAAGTTTTGAAAATAAACACGGATTGCCCAAAATAAGACATCTATCACTAATAGGCTAAAGCTCTTGGCACCAAAAGTCCAAACATTACTCAAAACAATACCTCAAAACTATTGCAAGTTAGTACTAAAAAAGAATAGCAACCTCAATTACCTACTTCAAGTCAATACACACAACTCAGTGCAACAGGCAAACTCTCTAAACAAGATAAACATGAAAACTCAAGAGAGTTACAACAACAAACCAAACAAAAGTTCTTAAAAAGATAAGAATGAAAACTTAAGAGCTAAACATGATAGTAGCTATGAAAAAGATAAAGAACAATCACAACAAAGATATAGGCATGAAAAATCCTATGATGTGTTCTAGATTTTGAAAGTGGAGCGTGTTTCTCTCCCACACAAAGAAAGCTGGGTTCTAACTTGTTATGAACAACAAGCAAAGCTAAAGAAAACTAAAAATAAAACTAAGAGCGAGACGCTCCAAGCATAGCACATAACGCATGAAGTGATAAAAATATAGTGAAACGAGAGACGAACTGATAATTGTTGATGGAGAAAGGGATGCATGGGGGCATACCCAAGCTTAGACGCTTGAGTCTCCTTGAATATTTCTTGGGGATGTGACGGGGATGTACCCCGGCAAATCCCATGGTCAGGGACCCTGGGTTAGTCATGAGAGGCACAGGTTGGTCGATAGCTCGTCGGCTAACAGGATACGTTCCTGCTCGATATTATTGATTGGAGATGGCGATTACAGGGAAGCCAAGGCTAGTGCGCACAAGGCTAGGATTACAGATTGTGTACTCGTTGTTTTTCGACGTCTCCCCTCCTAGCCCTTATATACTAGGCCAGGTCTCGGAGAGTCCGTCTTGGATTTACAGATGAGGTTTCCTAACCCTGATCTTGTACTGTACGGTAGGTTTGCACCTTTCTTACGAATCACAGACTCCTACGTCGGTGCCACTTGTGGGCCAAGGCTGGGCCCGGGCGGCATCCTTGTGGGCCTTCTGTCTTCGGGTACACCGGGTAGGCCCATCCATAGGAGTCGTGGGGTCACCCCCTCGTCAGTAGCCCCCGAGTGCCTGGGGGACTCGAAGAGGCGCGCAGGGACTCGAGTCCATTCTTGCGTCGTTTTTATGTATGCTCGGTTTAACCGCGGGACGCTGGCAGTCTGGGGCCATGACAAAACCTGTTTCGAGGGATGCTAAGCTGAAAGGGCCCAAGGAGTCGACTGGTTGAGCCTTGACGAATTGCACTAGTGGCAAATACCGCAGTAGCCCAATCAAACTCATGTCCCTCGACATGAGCTTGGAACACTGGTGACTGGAAAAAGTCATGCCGCTGCAGGTCTTAAAGTGATCAATTGCCGCCAGTAAAGTTCATAGCCTAGGCGCGTCCGCCCGGCTTTTTCTATCATGCAAGCGCATGGAAAAGGTTGGGAGTGAAATCGCTCTGCGGCAAGTCCGAGCCCGGCCGATCTGCGCAGCGGGATCTTACCTACACGCTAAGCTTGCGTGGCATCTGGGCACAAAGTATCGTGTTCCAGGAATATGTATTTTTTAATGAGGCGCGGAGCCTAGTAGATAATGCACCCACTTGGAATAAACAATCAAGTGAGTTGTTTTAGCGGTCACTCGCGGAGCTTTGCCGAGTGCTCGGGCGAGGAGTAATGTAGAGGAGTATTTGCTCGGGAGGTCGTCGAGTACTCGGGTACATAGATTTTTGAGAGTAATCACTCGAGTATCGCTTTTTCTCTCGGGGTGAGGGAGCACCCGATACTCTGGGACCGCTCGATCTGGCGAGTGCATGTCTACTTATCTTGTGTCGCGGTGAGGGAGCACCCGAAACTCTCATGGGTGCGAGTAATCACTCGAGCACATCTTTTCTTCTAGGTGAGGGAGCACCTGAGACTCTTATGAGTGGATACGCTCCCGATGGGAGTTAAATATATTTGAAAAATGTATTTGAGTCGATAAAAAGAATTCTTGCAGGCTGCATTTTGTTTTTGCACTGTCATTTTAATTTACCTCTTCTTGGTAACGATCTCTTTGCTGGATGGCCGTCAAAGATGCTCTGTCTATGAACCGTCATGTCTTCATGACCGGTCATAATGATGGCTTTGGGTGGCGTGCTGCAGCCACCTGTTGAGTTATCGATGCGCGCATTGAAAACGCGCGAGATTTGACGCATCCAGCACACTGTGCCTCCCGTGTGAAGGCATCTTTATCTCGGACTTCGAATCGCCCGGCGTGCTTGGTCTTTGAATTAATGGCTCCCATCGTCTGGGCTTCTGCGTGCTCTTGGGTTTGTGCTATAAATAGACCCTTTTTCTTCATCTAGCAGCGGTATTCGACCTCTGCTCATCTTGCTTCTCTTTCTCTTCCTTTTCTCATGGCGCCCAAGCGCGGTGCTGGTATGACTGGCCGCGGTCATGCTCACCGTGGCCGTGGTGGTCGTACTCCGCGCTCTTCTCGCGGTGGCCGTCGTGGGGCAGTGTTGGTGCCTTCCTCCTCTTCCTCGGAGGAGGGTGTTTGGTGCTATGACTTTCTCCTACATGTCCGTGGCCGAAGCGCTGCTCGCATTCTTCTTCCCTCTGCATTTTCTGCCATTATTTCTGAGCGTAGTCTGGATGGCCTCCTTCTTCGTCTTCAGGGGTGCTCTCGGCCTCCTTCTTATGTTGAGTTGGAGGCCGACAGTGCTCGCTTGATTTTTCTTGGTTTTGGCTGGAAGTCATTTTCCCGGCGTTTGAACTTGTGTGATGGTGATACTCTTTGTTGCCGCTTTGATGGCGAAAATACTCTCACCATCCGTGCTTTTGACCCGAGCGGCAATCGCATGGATCCATCCTGGCAGGAGACAAGCAACGACAATTCCGGCAGGTTGGGGAGTCCTACGCCCATGTCTTTAACGGCTTCATCCTCTGGCGACTCCTCGGGTGGTGATGATGTGTCTTCCAGCGCTGGAGAGGACCTCGACGTCAAGCCATCAATCAAGCGGGCACGCCAGGCGACCTTGTAGAACTAGAGGTAGCGGCGTCATCTTCGCCGGCATCTCGGGTGGATCTGGAGAAGAGGCTGGTGGAGCAGGAGAAGAAGCTGGTGGAGCATCGGTTTCGGTGCTCCGCAAATAAGTCGAGCTTCACCTTTTGTTATGTCATTGACATCATGAGCTGGCTGCTTCGACTCCTCCTTTATCTGTGATGATGCCCGTTGTGTTGGCTCTAATCTCCCTGGCATGGGCACTCATGTAGAAGTCATAATTTCTTGGGTGATTGGTGTTGTAGTTTTGTCGGTTGCTTCGTCTGTGTAACTAGGCTGGTTTCTGCATGTAATGAGGATTGTCTTCGAGCAATGAGCTGCCTTCTATCCAATGTATTCGAGTCGTTTGTACTAAGAATAATCTTCGGGTCCTTGTAATGCGAACTGTGTTTGAGTCTTTGTGATGGAATTTTGTCTTCGAGTCCTTTGCAATGTGACCTGTCTTCGAGTCCTTCAAGCCTTTGTGCTGTGGATTCTATCGGGTGCGCGACAGCGCTCCCGATGGGAGTAGCCCCCGAGGCTACCTTTGAGTCGGAGAGTCGAACGTAGGCTAAGATTTGTTTCCTTTGTCGTTCTTCCGTTAATTTCCGTCTTTTATCGGGTCCGCGGCAGCGCTCCCGATGGGAGTAGCCTCCGAGTCTTTAGGTGATCGTTGGCGATTAGGTGAAGACTAAAGGATTGTCTGTGTCCTTTGCTCCATCCTCCAGAGTACTTGGTGTTTCATCTGGTTGTAGCCGTGTCTTCCCTTTGATTCCGAACAGTTTTCAGCAGGTGGCGCCTGTTAGTTTTTTTTTTGCTTGGACTCTTTAAGTTTCGGGCTGCGTGAGTGACGATAACGTCTCTCGGGGGGAGATGGTGCTCGAGCCCCCGAGTGATTTTAAGTCAAGATCGCGTGAGCGACGATAGCATCTCTCGGGGGAGTTTGTACTCGAGCTCCCGAGTGCTTTGGGTGATCGCGTGGGCGATGATAGCGTCTCTCGGGGGGAGTTTGTATTCGAGCCCCCGAGTGCTTTGGTTAAAGATCGCGTGAGCGATGATAGCGTCTCTCGTGGGGAGGTTGTATTCGAGGCCCCGAGTGCTTTGAGTAAAGATCGCGTGAGCAACGATAGCGTCTCTCGGGGGGAGTTTGTACTTGAGTCCCCGAGTGCTTTAGGTAAAGATCACGGAGCGACAATAGCGTCTCTCGGGGGAGTTTGGACTCGAGCCCCCGAGTGCTTTAGGTAAAGATCACGTGAGCGACAATAGCGTCTCTCGAGGGGAGTTTGGACTCGAGCCCCCGAGTGCTTTAGGTAAAGATCGCGTGAGCGACGATAGCGTCTCTCGGGGGGAGTTTGGACTCGAGCCCCCGAGTGCTTTAGGTAAAGATCGCGTGAGCGACGATAGCGTCTCTCGGGGGGAGTTTGGACTCGAGCCCCCGAGTGCTTTAGGGTGGTAGTATTTGGGCAACATCCTTTTATTGCGTCGAATGGTTACATGAGTTGCCAGTTGAGCATGACGGGTGGGGACTATGGGTAGAATAGGCGTAGGTTCGCTACGTTCCATGGATTCCCCACGTCTTCGTCAGTCTTCGGATTCTTCAGTCTATAGGCTCCTCCTCCTATGACTTCTGAAATTATGAACGGTCCTTCCTATTGGGGGGCAAGCTTGTGGACTTTCTCTTGTATCAGTCGCAGGACGAGGTCTCCTTTGTTGAAGGTTCTGGTGCGTAGGCGGCTGCTTTGGTAAGTGCGCAGCTTGTCCTGGTACCCCTATGACTTTGCTAGGGCTGTCTCTCTTGCTTCATGTGTTGTGTCCTTGTCATCTTGTAGTGCTTCCTCTGCTTCCTCTTCTTCGTACCCTGAGATCCGGGGTGCCCCGAATTTGAGGTCATGTGCTAGTACTGCCTCCGCCCCGTACACCATGAAGAAAGGTGTGTACTGGGTTGCGGTATTTTGGGTAGTGCGCAGGCTCCATAGTACTGCAGGGAGTTCTTCTATCCAGTTGCCTGCGGCCTGCTCGAGTGGTTTGAGGAGCCTTTTTTTGATTCCTCCGCATACCAGGCCATTTGCTTTTTCCACCTGGCCGTTGGACTGCGGGTGCGCGACTGATGCGTAGTTGATTTTGATGCCCAATTCTTCGCAGAAGTTCTGGAATTCTGTCGCTGTGAAGTTCGTACTGTTGTCCGGGATGATGTTGTCTGGCACTCCGAACCTAAAGATTATTGATTTGATAAAGTTCACTGCCGTGAGGGTTGTGGATCTGGTGATGGGCACTGCTTCGATCCACTTAGTGAACTTGTCGACTGCTACTAGCAGGTGAGTTCTTCCTCCCTTTGACGATTTCTTGAGCGGGCCTACCATGTCGAGTCCCCAGGTGGAGAAGGGACAAGATAGTGGTATGGTCTTGAGTTCTGAGGCTGGAGCGTGTGGCCTGCTGGCGAATTTTTGACAGGCAATGCAACGCCGCACGATGTCTTCTGCGTTTTTCATCGTAGTGGGCCAATAAAACCCTGCTCGGAATGCTTTGGACACGAGCAGTCGACTGCTCACGTGGTGCCCGCAGGTGCCCTCGTGGATTTCGAGCAGTAGGGCTTTGCCGTCTTCTTTGTCGATGCACTTTTGGAGTATCTGGGTTATGTTGCGCTTGTATAATTGTTTGTTGATTACTGTGAACGCCTTGGATCGACGAATGATGCGCCGGGCTTCTGAAACATCTTGCGGTAACGTGCCTTCGATTAGGAATCAGAGGAACGGTTTGGTCCACGCTGGTCCTTCGAGTGCTGTTGGATCTATAGGTTCGACCTCTTGGCTGCTGTTGCCTTCGGATTAGCTTGCTGATGCCACCTGTGCTGGCTCAGTGGTGTCGTCATCGACAGCTGCCTCGAGTGCTGTTGTTTTTATCTTGTTGGATCTCTGTTTGTTGCTTTCGAGGAAGACTCTCGGTGGTACTGGACCTCGAGTCGAGCCGATGTTTGCGAGTTCGTCGGCTTCTGTGTTGTTTGTTCGGGGGATATAATTGAGCTCGCAGCCGTCGAAACTTCCTTCGAGCATGTTGTAGAGCTCCTGATAGTCCGCCATGTTGTCGGCTACTTCATTACAGTCTTTCATCGCCTGCTGGACGACGAGGTTGGAGTCTCCGTAGATTATGAGGCGAGTGGCACCGCATGTTTTGGCCATGCGCATTCCATAGAGCAGTGCCTCGTATTCGGCTTCGTTGTTGGAAGCGTGGCTGAAGTTGATCTGGAGGACGTATTTGAGCTTCGTTCCTTTGGGGGAGACCAGAATGACTCCTGCTCCGGCTCCTTGCTGTCTTTTGGACCCATCGAAGAACATTGTCCATGAGTTCGATAGGTCCGGGGGGCCTGGTGTCTGGGCCTCCGTCCACTCGACCAGAAAGTCTGGGAGTACTTGGGCTTTGATTGTTGTTGGGTGCTTGAATTGCAGGTCCCGCGGGCTGAGCTCGATGTTCCACTCGGAAACTCGCCCAGTCGCTCCGGGGTTGTTGAGGATGTCCGCGAGTGGCGCGCTGCTCACAATTGTGATAGGGTGTTCGTCGAAGTAGTGCGACACCTTTCTTGAGGTCGTGATGATGGCCAGTAGTAGCTTCTGGTAGTGCGGGTACCGCTGCTGGGATTTTGTCAAGAGCATGCTGAGGTAGTATATCGGCCTTTGTATGCTCTGTACCTTGCCTTCTTCTATGCGCTCGACGACGAGTGCTGTGCTTACCACGATGTTGCGTGCTGCCACGTAGAGGTACAATTTTTCTTTTTCTTTGGGTACCGCCAAGATCGGTGGGGTCGAGAGTGTCTCCTTCAGGTCCGCGAATGCTTTGCGGGCTTCTTCGGTCCACTCAAATTTCTCTCCTTTTCTGAGCAACTGGTAGAATGGCAGTGTGCGCTCTCCCAATCTACTGATGAAATGACTCAAGGCTGCGAGTCTTCCGGTGAGTTGTTGTATGCCTTTGATGTCGGTTGGCTCCTGCATCCTGGCGGTTGCTTGAACTTTCTCGGGATTCGCTTCGATACCTCGAGCGGAGACCATGTACCCGAGAAACTTCCCGGCTGGGACGCCGAATGCGCACTTCTTCGGGTTGAGCTTGATTCTGTACTTGTTGAGTGTTGCGAAGGTCTCGCGCAGGTCGTCGAGTAGCGTATTTGCACTGTAGGTTTTAATGACGATGTCGTCCACGTAGACTTGCACGTTCCTTCCGATTTGCTCTTTCAAGCAGGCTTGCATCATCCGCTGGTATGTGGCGCCGGCGTTCTTGAGTCTGAAGGGCATTGTTCTGTAGCAGAATACGCCGTAAGGGGTGATGAATGATGTATGCTCTTCGTCTTCTTCCTTCATTTTGATCTGATTGTATCCTGAGTAGGCGTCGAGGAACGATAGTAGATCGCATCCTGCCGTCGAGTCGATTATCTGATCGATTCTTGGCAGGGGAAAGTGATCCTTTGGGCAGTGTTTGTTGACTGGCCCGTAGTCGACACACATTCGTAGCACGTCTGTGTCTTTCTTGGGGACCAGCACGGGGTTGGCGATCCAGGTGGCTTTCTTTGTCTCTCGGATGAATTGGGCGTCGAGTAATCGGTTGACTTCCTCCCCGATTGCTCTGCGCTTGGGTTCTGAGAATCTTCGTAGTGCTTGCTCTTGGTGTTTGGCTTGATACGCAGCGCGTGTTCCACGAACTCGCGCGGTACTCCTGTCATGTCGGCTGGGCACCAGGCAAATATTTCCCATTCTTCGCGGAGGAAAGCGATGAGGGCAGTTGCTTGCTCTTACGAAAGGTGGGCGTACACGCGGACTGTTTTTTCTGGTTCCGTCGGGTGCACATGGTGGGTGACTGTGTCGCTGTCGATCCTGAAGTCTCGCCCATACTCTTTTGACTCGCTTCGAATTGCTAGCGGAAAGATGCTTTTGTCTGTCGCCATGGCTATTTCTGTGAGTTCTTGCTCGGCTCCAAAGGTGTCGGAGACTTTGTGGAAGTCGCGATCACATTTGTCTGATTTGGTGAACCTCCGATTGACTGTAATGACGCCTGCAGATCATGGCATCTTGAGTTTGAGGTAGGCGTAGTGCGGAATCGCCAAGAATTGCGCGAATGCTGGGCGCCCCAGTATGGCGTGGTACTGCGACTGCCAATCGAGGACTTCGAACTCGAGGGTGTGTTTTGCGAAATTGCGCCTGCTGCCAAAGATGACTTCGAGCTTGATTACTTCAAGGGAAGTAGCCGCTTCTCCTGGGACTACTCCGTATAACACGATGCTTGATTTCTTCCATACTGATCGTGGGATCAGACTCTTGTGTAGGGTGCTGACGAAGATTATGTTCATGCTGCTGCCTCCGTCCATGAAGATTCTGTCCATGTCGTACCCTCCAATTTGAGAGTCGAGTACCAGGGGCGCGTGCCCCAGCCTTGGGACTGCGGGCGGGTGATCACTCTGGGAGAACATGATGCTGGTTTCTGCGTTCTGTAGCTGGTAGACTTCGAATGTGTGTAGGTTCTCAGCTGCTCTGGATTGCAGGGTGAATGCTCAGTTCTTCGGGTGCGCTTGGCTTCTCGCTGTTTTTCTTCCTTGAGGCTGTCGGCGAGTTCGTTGAACAGGCGGCAGGCTCCCAGAGTGTGACTCGATCTGATGTATCCCCAGTTGTCTTCGAAGCAGTGGATCGTGCAGGGTCCTTCTAGATGTTCCCTGACCGTGAGTTTGCCGGATCCGGCGTGTCGTTTCCTCCTTGAGATGCGGAAGAACAACGGGTGATCCGCTGGGTGCTCGTGAACTCGCGGGTTTATTTCGATCCCCTCGCTTAGATTATGGTTCCTGATAAGATTGGCGAAGTCGTCTGGTCTTCGATCTGGGTCGTAGTATTCGCCGGTCTGAGTCTCAGAGTCGCTGTCCTGGCGGGCGACAGTTGTCTGCACGGCGGCGGGTCGTCGAGTGGTCGGCGAGCGCGTGGCTGTATAGTTCGACTCATCGAGTGGGGTCTCTTCGTAGAATCCTCGCGCCTGTCTTCTTGGTCGTCGATTTCTTCCTCGTTGGCGATGATCTTGGTGATCGCTGATCTCGAGCTCGGAGTCGGTGTCTTGTGGTGCGGCGGGTGCCTGGGTGGCGGTGGGTCGTTGAGTGGTCGACGAGTCCTCTTCTTCGTGTTGTAGCTCATCGATCGGGATCTCTGTGTAGAACCCTCGCGCCTTTCTTTTGGGTCGTTGATTTCTCCTTCGCTGGCGGTGGACTTGGTTGTTGCCACAGTATTAATCTTGGCACAGCTGCAGGCCGAGCGATCTCGATGGGGCGGCAGAGATGTTTGCCGTGATCTTGAATTCTTCGGGTGGACTGCATCTGGTTCTTTCTCTTGAATTGTGGCTTGCTGAAGACGGAACCACCGAGATCGTAATTCCAACCTGTGTAGTCTCCACGGTCGGCGCCAATTGACGGGGATGTACCCCGGCAAATCCCATGGTCAGGGACCCTGGGTTAGTCATGAGAGGCACAGGTTGGACGATTGCTCGTCGGCTAACAGGAGGATACGTTCCTGCTAGATATTATTGATTGGAGATGGCGATTACAGGGAAGCCAAGGCTAGTGCGCACAAGGCTAGGGTTACAGATTGTGTACTCGTTGTTTTTCGACGTCTCCCCTCCTAGCCCTTATATACTAGGCTAGGTCTCGGAGAGTCCGTCTTGGATTTACAGATGAGGTTTCCTAACCCTGATCTTGTACCGTACGGTAGGTTTTCACCTTCCTTACGAGTCACAGAATCCTACGTCGGTGCCACTAGTGGGCCAAGGCTAGGCCCGGGCGGCATCCTTGTGGGCCTTCTGTCTTTGGGTACACCGGATAGGCCCATCCATAGGAGTCGCGGGGTCACCCCCTCGTCAGGATGCATGGGGGCATCCCCAAGCTTGAGCGCTTGACACTCTTGAATCTTCTTTCATGATCTTCCCTCGCACACTTGAAAACTCCCTTAATACATAACTCATCATAATCAGATTAGTGAGGTTAGTACACATAATAAAATAAATTTTCCTCTACTGGAAATAAGGATAATATTGAAGAGCTACTGTTTCTCAAGATTGCCAAAAAGTTCTCGCAAAGAAAAAGCAAGCTTAAGGTTTGCAAAATGAAGAAAAGGCAAAACAGGAAAGAATCTGTGAAAAACAGACCAGCAGGTAGTAAAGAATTTTTTAGGGATACTTCTGCAACTCAAATCAATAAAATCAGAACATACGAAAGTTCCGTAATTGTATAGAGCACACTTTGTAAACATTTCAGATCAAAAAGATGAACTGTGATTTTTCTGTGATTTCTCTAGTCACGAGGACAGAATCTGTTTTCTGAAAAACATGTGATGGTACGATTTAACGCCCCCTCGTTGGTTACTGATACACGAGATAACTTCTCGCCCTCGTTGGTTACCCCAAGTGGAAGGTGAGATGTAGCGTAACAGCAAGTTTCCCTCGGTGAGGATATCGAGGTTTTAAGATTGTCTCCCGTAGGACTCCAAGGTCAACAAGTAGGTGGTTCGGCAAGTGAGGCGCCGTTTGAAGATAATCACTTGCTTCTCCTGGACCTTCACACACACAGATAGCTTTGCTCCCAATGAGTACAGAGGAGTTGTCAATTCCTCCGGCCTTGTTGTTTACAAAGGATAAAACGCACGGGATAATAATGATAGTGATAGCTACAGAAAAGTAAATACTAAAAGTAAATTGATAGTGTAAACAGTGGTGGAAGTATGGACCGGGATCCCATGATGTTCACTAGTGATGTCTCTCTCCCAAAAGACGATAAAATAGCCATGCGAGGTAAACAAATTACAGCTGGGCAATTGACAGGATTATGTGCGCAAACCAATGCTAATTATGCAAAACAGAAAGGAAGAGGCTCCCCTCTAGCCCCTCGTGGGCTCTTCGCGAAGCTTCCAGTACGCTGATTTTTCCTATATTTTTCTCGGAATTTTTCTGGTACTTTTAATAAGGGGGAAACCTGAAATAGAAAAACAGTGGAAAACAGGAACTAGCACTGGGGTGCACTGAGTAGTCCAAATATGATCAAAAGTGTATGGAAGTTCATCAATATCATGGAAATATCACACAAAAGAGGCATGGAGCAAGCAGAAATTATAGATACGTTTTGGACGAATCAACATCCCCAAGCTTAATTCCTGCTCGTCCTCGAGTAGGTAAATGATAACAAGCATAATTTCTGTGGTGGCATGGTAACAACCATATAATAATTTTGTAAGTAAAGCAATCAAAGCATGCAATTCAATTCAAGTCATAACAGACAAGAGTCTATATCTAGTATTGAAATAAGCAACATAAGAACATAAAGGTGCAAGAGCTCTCGCTGTCCGTGACTCGAATGTCTCCAAATGGTGGTTGCGTGCAAGAAAGGGGATAGGGATATACGAGAAAAAGTATTTTTATTGTTGAGAACTCAATCTACTAAAGTGTCACACTTGGTCTTCTTTGGAATCTTATCTTGACTCATCCGCAGACCACTAGCCAGGTACAAGTCAAAATGATCCACTCCTTTTCGACATTTTGAGCACTCATGCAATGGATGAGCGTAAGCATGAAAGTTGACACTTAGGATGGCAAAGAGAGAATAAGGTGGAGGAGGAAGACAAAAAAGGTGTGACAGACTCACATCAATGAGGACAATCATAGGCGAGAGAAAGCCAAATGATAGATATGATGTGAGGAGTAGGGATTGCCATGCAACGAATGCACATATGAGCTAAAAGCTCTCGAATGGAACTAGTGGGGGTGCATCCAACTTGCTTGCTCAAGAAGACCTAGAGCTCATTTGAGGAGGTTCATCATTGGAATATACAAGCCAAGTTCTATAGTGTGAAGGTCCCCACATAGTTATATGCATGAATGATAATCTCTATGGAGTACAAGATACAAGATGGAGTACAAGTGTGGATCTCTCAAAAAGAATAGTAGTCTGCCCCCTTCTCTCTTTTTATTTCTTCTTTTTTTCCTTTTTCTTTTTTATATTTTTTTGTATTTTTTGGTGGCCTCAATGGCTCTTTCTATTTAACTCTCATTTGTCCTCTTTGGGATCTTTTAATTTGTCCACTTTGGGATCTTTTAATTTTGTCCACTTTGGGATCTTTTCCTCACTTTAGGGGCAACACTCTATATGTTACAAAAAGTATAGAAGATCTTTCACACTTTACAAAGTACTCAAATCATAAAGAAAATGTAACTATCATGATGTATGCAAATGTATGCCTCTGCCAGTGTAGCAGGATATGCAATGATACTAGCGCGTCATGTAGCAATGATTAGGTCAAGGCCCAACTAGCATGAGGCTCATTGATCAATCATGTAGCATGTATGACATGAAGATCAAGTCATGAGAAGATGGATGTTGCATGGCAATGTATCTCGGAAAGGCTATGGAAATGCCTTGATAGGTAGGTATGGTGGCTGTTTTGAGGAAGGGTATAAGGAGGCTTATGATGACAGAGCGTATCGTGCCAAGGGTTTGGATGTACCGGCGAAAGTGGACGCTAACTCTCGGACTGAAAAGAGAGCAATGCACGGCACGGGGAAGGCTAGCAAAATATGGGAAGGTGGAAGTGTCAACTTTCGAATACTCACATTAGTCTGAAGAACGCATGCACTTATTATCGGTAACTCTCAATCTAATAAGGAGTTTCACAAAGAGACAAGTACCCCGAGGAGGAGTGTATGGGGGTTTGGTTATCCTTTTGCATCCTCGACTCGTGGTACGTGAGTGTACTCTAATATTCGACCCCTCAAAAGAGTAGTGATCCAACTAGTAGCTAAAGTTCTAAACTAATTTGTTGGTTTTTGAAAATAAACACAGATTGCCCAAAATACGACATCTATCACTAATAGGCTAAAGCTCTTGACACCAAAAGTCCAAACATTACTCAAGACAACACCTGAAAACTTTTGCAAGTTACTACTACAAAAATAATAGCAACCTCAATTACCTACTTCAAGTCAAGACACAAAACTCAGTGCAACAGGTAAACTCTCGAAACAAGATAAACATGAAAACTCAAGAGAGTTCCAGCAACAAAATAAACAAAATCTCTTTTAAAAGATAAACATGAAAGCTAAGAACAAAGCATGATAGCGGCTATGGAAAGATAAAGAACAAACACAGCAAAGATAAGAACGAAAAAGTCCTATGTTGTGTTCTAAATTTTGGAAGTGGAGCGTATTTCTCTCCCACACAAAGAAATCTGGGCTCTAACTTGTGATGAACAGAAAGCAAAGCTAAAGAAAACTAAAAACAAAACCTAAGAACGAGACGCTCCAAGAATAGCACATAACGCATGAAGTGATAAAAATATAGTGAAACGAGAGACGAACTGATAATTGTCGATGGAGAAGGGGATGCACGGGGGAATCCCCAAGCTTAGACGCTTGAGTCTCCTTGAATATTTCTTGGGGATGCATGGGGGAATCCCCAAGCTTGAACGCTTGACACTTATTAATCTTCTTTCATCATCTTCCCTCGCATACTTGAAAACTCCCTTCATACATAACTCATCATAATATGATTAGCGAGGTTAGTACCCATAATAAAATATTTTTTCTCTACTGGAAATAAAGATAATCTTGAAGAGCTACTGTTTCTAAAGATTTCCAAAAAGTTTTTGCAAAGAAAAAACAAGCTTAAGGTTTACAAAACGAAGAAAAGGCAAAACAGGACAGAATCTGTGAAAAACAGACCAGCATGTAGTAAATAATTTTTTAGGGGTACTTCTGAAACTCAAATAAAACAACTCAGAACATACGAAAGTTTCGTAATTGTATAGAGCACGCTGTGTAAAAAATTCAGCTCAAAAATATGAACTGGGATTTTTCTCTGATATTTCTAGTCACGAGGACAGAATCTGTTTTTTGGACAGCATGTCACAACTTTCACTTCCCTTGTCGTATGAGGCTATAAAAGGCACAAAGCTTGAAAAGTAAAGATACAATGATGTTTCTACAGTAGTAACAATCATCAAGACCACTAAAAACAGAATAAAAACAAAAAGGAAATCCTAAATTCGTTGCGGGCTGCCTCCCGAAAGCGCTTGTTTAAAGCCATTAGCTAGGCTTAATGCAAATAGATCAAGTTGTATCAATTGAACCATCATCAAGATCATCAAAAAGTTCTTCAATAATACAACCACTCTTAAAAGGTATTTCAAATAAAGGCCTAAGAAATATACTTCTAGGGATAAAAGCAAAAGGCGGAAAACCAAGTCGAGTCTCATTCTCATTGAGGAAAGGTATTTCTTCCAAAGTTTTCACAGTTTCAACCCCTTTGGCAATAGATAAATTATTTTTGGAATGAGGAACCTTTGGAACGTAAACGAACCTAGGTTTCTTCTTTGCCGGAGTTTCCACCTTTTTGGTTTTGATTGAGGAGAAAGTAGTTCCTAGAGTGTCAATAATTTCCTCAATCTTACCAATCCTAGAAGGGTCCAGGTCATGGGATTTGATGGTCTCCAAGGTTTTGAGAATTTTATGCATGGAGCTATCTAATCTATTCAAATTACCTTGAAGCTTACGATCCAACTCACTTATCTTATTAATACTTGGCATCTCTAGCTCCATCTTTTCAAGTTTTTTCATAATATGAGCTAGGGTAATGTTCTCTTGAAAACTATCAACAGGGAGATTTCCAACAAGATTTTCCATAACACTAAGAGCTTCCCAAACTGGGGCTTCTATGAAATTCCCATGGATAGAAGTATCTAGAATAAACCTATTCCAAGAAGTAATTCCAACATAAAAATTTCTAAGCAAGATAGTAGTGGTTTTCTTCTTGGTGGCTCTTTTTTGAGAATCATTAATCCTATACCAGGAATCTTTCAGACTTTCACCACCTCTTTGTTTAAAGGTGAGCACTTCTGACTCACCAAAGGCAAAAGGACCAAACATACTGATAACTACTAGCAAGGTAACTATTTTTTTTTGATAAAAGACACTAAAGCAAAAACTGAAAGGTAAACTAACAAGACTAAAAAGAAAAGATAAAAGATAGTGTGCAAATCCCCTATCTTGAAGAGTGGAGTCCTCAACAACGGCGCCAGATATTTTCTTGATACACGAGATAACTTCTCGCCCTCGTTGGTTACCCCAAGTGGAAGGTGAGATGTAGCGTAATGACAAGTTTCCCTCGGTGAAGATACCGAGGTTTTAAGATTGTCTCCCGTAGGACTCCAAGGTCAACAAGTAGGTGGTTCGGCAATGTCAGAGCCCTCTGTTAGGTATGTGCTAGGGTTAGCTAGTACCTTTGCATCATGCCAAAAATTTAAAAAGAAATCTTGGAAATCAATTTCAAAATCCAAATGGGAGAAGGAACACCCCCCAGATGAATTAATTCAAAAGGCCAGATAAAAATATTTTCCAAAAATTCATGTTAGAGTTTTGAAAAGTCTTATAAATGAGTGTGATCACATATCAAGTGATGTGGGACCCATCCCATGCTCATAGATTTTTCAAATATTCAAACAGTACCTTGGAATTAAAGAAATACCCCTTTTTGATTTAAAATTCAAATCTTTTGAATTTTAAAAATGTTGAAAGTTTATGAGTGGCTAGTTTATTTTATTATGAGGCCACATAAAAGTTTTCAGCATTTAATAAAATGTTTAGCTATTTATTTTAGCTAAACAGAACAAATTACAGAAAAACAGAAAGGAAAGATTAAACAGAAAAGGAAAAGACTTACCTGGCGCCTGGGCGAAGTCGGCCCACCCCAGCCCAGCCGGCCCAAAAGGGCACGGGGGTCTTCTTCCACCTCCCGCGCCTCCAAGCTGCTCGGTGGAATGCCACCGAGCTAGCTGGTGACGCCACCTCGACGCCGAGTAGCTTCCGGCCCTCCCCGTGGCCTCTTCTCGCACCTGGACGCGCCTGGAGACGCCGTGAGTTCATTCCGCCCCTCCCCAGTGCCTATCCTCCTCTCTCTCGCTGAACCCCACGAAGAACAGGACGCCGCCGTCGCCATAGCTTGAAGCCCGCGTGGCCAACGACGTCCCCGAGATGCGCCGTGCTGTCCATCCTCCTCCTCCTCGTCGACTACGTCTCCCAGTGCAGCGAATCGAACTCGGAGCCCTCCTAGCCGCCGGAATCGAGCTCGAGCCGTCGCCGGACCCGAAGGACGCCTTTGTCGATTTCGTCGCCGTCGAGCCCTCCCAGCTCAAGCCGCCACCTCCGTCGAGTTCCTGGTGAGCAGGCGGTCCAAACCCCTCTCTCCCTGCCCCTCTTTGTTGTCTCCTTGACGATCCGCCATGGAAGCCGAAGTATCTCGCCGCCATGGATGAGCTCGAGGTCGCCCCTATGCCCCTTCGTCTCAGCCAGAGCGCGCGTTTGGCTCCTGAGCATGTTAGCTTTCGAACGCGAGAGATTTCAGCCCGAACCGTGCACGGTAGCGTCGCCTGCGACTTCGCCGTGGTTCTGCTGCCGCCGGAGTCGTCGCCGTCGTCGATGCAGAGCTCCCCGTGGACCCCCGATGCCTCCAGAAGACGCGGACGACCTCCAGGAGCAAGCCGGTGCCCTCCGTTTCCCCTCCCGTGGACGGAATCGAGTTCCTGTGCAGCGCCGCCGTGGTCCAGTTGCCGGCGTCAAGCCGCCGGCGAGTCAGCGTTAACCCCCCCGGCTAATCACCTGATTAGTGACCCCTGGGTCACTGACCAGTGGGCCTAGTGGCTTAATTAAGCCACTGGATTAATTTAACCCACGGGTTAAGTTAACCCAGCCACTGACAGGGTGGACCCACATGTCAGCCCCCCCCCCTGACGTCAGCTTGACGTCAGCCTGACGCAGTAAATCGAATTAATGAATTTCCAGAGATTAAAAGAATTCCAGAAAATCCAGAAAATACCCCAAACTTTGGAAATTCATAGAAAATTCATATTAACTCCAAATTGGACAAATAATATATGAAAAATGATCAGGAGAAAATTATCTTTCCAAATATGCAACTTTCAACTCTGTTTGAGTTGAAATTAAAATGGGACCAGTAGCATATGTCATTTGGTTTATTTGAATTTAATTCAAATTCAAATCACTTGATCTTGCAACTTGGACCATGGAATTATGATGTATTTTAACCACACATCAGAGGCACATCTTACACATTTGAAAATAATTCAAAATGATCAAACCATGTCACTTGCAACTTGACTAGGTTGAATTCAAATGTGGAGTTTGAATTTGCATTTTAAATGCAATATATTCCACTTAAATGGAATTGCCTCACACATCAAAACTTGTACTTCAAGCTTTAACATTCAATCATGTGCTTGAGCATTGCATTCATATTGATTGCTACTTCGTGCTTTGTTTGCCGAGTAGAGGTGGAACCGGAGCAAGAGGTCACCCCCTTCGCTGAAGATCCAGAACCCGAACCTCGTCAGCAAGGCAAGCAAAACCCCATTGATCATGTAGATAAAATCCCACTTCCCTCTCATGTCTCGCTTATGCATTGTATAGGATGATCACCATGTTACGATTCTACCGCTTAGATGAAACCATTCCTTTGCATGACCTATCTTTTGTCACAGTAGTAAGCAAACCACAATCCTAGCAAATGTAGGAGTTGAATGATATCATGTGGCCCCTACAAATGTTACCGCTTATTGCATGCTTAGTATGATACCATGTTGTTACTGTGATGTGAGTCGGGATGGGAATGATCATGTTGTTGATGGTAGAAAAGTGTTGGTGAATCGACCCTAATACAAGGTGAACGATGAGAGGCTGTGTAGGAGTACACGGTGGGTTGTCTCGTTGAACACCGCCCTAAGTCCGAGTTCTTGTGTGGTGATCCAAGATGAAGAGTACAACCACACATTGGGCTCACTGACCCCTCTCAACTTATTAACTCATCCCTTTCGATGTCCAGATGTCGCAGTAGTTCGGAGTTCTGGTAGGCTTGTGGCCTGGATGCTAAGTGAGAGAACGGCTCAACCGAGACCGGCTTATGCACCACGCACACATCGCTTGGGTCCACTTCGGTAAACCGGCCGGGTTCACGATTGTGGTAGCCAACCCAAGTAGGCGGCTTTCTTGGACTAGATAGGCTATGAGGTAACAGTTGTGGTGAGCATCCTCGCTGGCACCCCTTGAATGGTGTCGAGATCAAAGGCGGTAAATGATGGTCATGTGTGTGTAGCGGTACACCCTTGCAAGGTTAACAAAACTATTCGAATAGTCGCGTCCGCGGTTAAGGACTTCTTGGAAAGCTTAGCTTGATTATTAGACAACTTGAACTGGATACTTCTAAAACACACCAAGATAAGCGTGAGTGCTATGGTGTGCTTCTCGTGGGGAAGTCGAGGAAGTAACCATAGTGGTGTAATTGGTTGAAGAGATGTAGTGGACTCGTGTACGCTTCTTACCTCAAGTCTGGTATTCGTAGTTCAGGACTAGCCAATTCAAAGCTGGCATTTCTGCAAGTGAACCCCACCTCCCTTTACCTTGATACATGTGCATGAGTAGTATAGCTCCTACGTAAGTCTTGCTGAGTACGCCTTTGTACTCACGTTTGCTTAATATATGTTTTAGATGACGCCACTGACCCCGAAGGTGGCTTCTTCATCGAGCTGGACGACTGAAGTTAAGCTAGTCTAGTCCCAGTCAGCAGACTGGTTCCCTCGTGGAGGGCTTTATGTTTGAATAAGGCTTCTTAAGCCAATTTGTTAAACTTGTCTGTACTCAGACATAATTTGCTTCCGCTTTGTGTTGTAATGTTGGATCACATGTATGTGATCTCTGTGTGTACTCTATAAGAGTTATAAATAAAATGTACACTTTGTAGAGAATTGCAATGGTACCTACTGTTCATACAAGGCATGTGTGCTGCGTGTATGTTTATAACATGCATGTCTTTGTATGGGTTTTCGAGACCTTAGTTGTGTTCTGGCTGGCGGTCTTTCCTACACCAAGTGGCCCTTAGATGTGCGCAGCTTGGGGCATCGCGATGCGATTGCTCGAGACTCCGTCTCGTGCACACTTTGTGGTATGATCGAGCCCGCCCTAGACCCCGACTAAGTGATCGGGCTGGAGTAAGTCTATGTAAGAGTTTCGAGATAGTCGATAGTATGGTTGAGGCGACTTGTCTTTGAATATGGGAGTTCACCACCCATATCATTAGACTTGTGTGCGGACGATGAGGACCCATTGCGGTTGATCATCCGGCCTGGATGGGATGCCCCTCACGTACGATGCTTTCCGAGAATGTTCAGTGCTTGGCCTTGTCTTCTTAGACAAGTGGGTGTGGTTCTCGGCTCTCCATATGACTATGTCTTAACTGTACTTGCATACGCAAACCCCGGGTCCCGACAGGCAAGTGAGGCGCCGTTTGAAGATAATCACTTGCTTCTCCTGGACCTGCACACACACAGATAGCTTTGCTCCCAACGAGTACAGATGAGTTGTCAATTCCCCCGTCCTTGTTGTTTACAAAGGATAAGACGCACGGGATAATAATGATAGTGATAGCTACGGAAAAGTAAATACTGGAAGTAAATTGATAGTGTAAACAGTGGTGGAAGTATGGACCGGGATCCCGTGATGTTCACTAGTGATGTCTCTCTCCCAAAAGACGATGAAATAGCCATGCGAGGTAAACAAATTACAGCTGGGCAATTGACAGGATAATGTGCGCAAACCAATGCTAATTATGCAAAACAGAAAGGAAGAGGCTCAAAAGCACGGGCAATACGCCAAGACAAGTACACCGAAATCCATCTGCATCACACCACTAATCATTCACCTTGAGATATCTATCCAGAACATCTCGCTGGTATTAAGTTGCGAATCCCACCCAAATTGTAAACTCAAAGCAACGGACAACTGCATTAAAGAACTTTGCGTAAAGTAAACAATCCTTGGACCCGCAAGTACAAGCACCGTTGTTTTCCACCTTGTGGCAACAACACATCCCCTAGACTCATGTTTCTGTCACTCAAGCTAGTCATCCGGGGGCATGAACCCACAATCATGCATAACGCTCCCTCCTGGAGTCACTACCTACTACTTGGCCAAAGCAATAAACAGCAACGGAGAACATGCAAGAGTTACTCAAGAACATAAATATAAAAGAAGAGAATCAAATATATAACTCAATCACAATCTGAACATAATCTCATAATCCATCGGATCCCAGCAAACTCAGCATAGCAACAGCAGAAAGATTACATATGTGCCTCGATCATGTAGGGAAGCTCACAAGGTCTAATCCATGAAGAACAAAGAGGGGACGAGAAGATCACATAGCTACTGATCATGGACCCATGGTACAAGGTGGACTACTCACGGTTCAACCGGGAAGCATCCATGGTGGTGGAGAAGCTCCCGGAGGTGATTCCTCCCTCCGGCAGGGTGCCGGGAAGAGGTGTTCTGGTGCTCCCGATCTTGGAAGTGCGGCAGCGGCGGTACAAAGGAGAGATCGCGAAAAAGGGTTCCGTCCCCGAGGGTTTCTCGTCACAGGGAATAATTAGGCGAAAGGGGCAGCCAGAGGTGGGCCAGGGGCTCCAGGCGCCCCCCCTGGCGCGGCCAGGGGCCTGGCCGCGCCCTCTGGCCGCCTGGCCCCCCTGGCTCCCCTCTAGCCCCTCCTGGGCTCTTCGCGAAGCTTCCGGTACGCTGATTTTTCCTATATTTTTCCCGTAATTTTTCTGGTACTTTTAATAAGGGGGAAACCTGAAATAGAAAAAACAGCAGAAAACAGGAACTGGCACTGGGGTGCACTGAGTTAATAGGTTAGTCCAAATATGATCAAAAGTGTATGGAAGTTCATCAATATCATAGCAATATCACACAAAAGAGGCATGGAGCAAGCAGAAATTATAGATACGCTTTGGACGTATCAGTTACCCAAAGTGGAAGGTTGAGATGTAGATAGCAGCAATTTCCCTTAGCGAAGATGCTAAGGTTTAGGATCGACCAGTAGGACTCCAACAGATCCAAGTAGGTGGCAAGGAAACAATGGCAATGTTTTAGACAAAAGTTGCTTCCTTGACCTGGACCTGCACACACAGCAAATAACTTTGCTTCCCAACGAGTACAGAGAGGTTGTAATTCCCTCCGGCCTTGTTATTTACAAAGGATAAAACACACGGGATAATAATGATAGTGATAGCAACTGAAAAGTAAATAAAGCAGTAAATTGATAGCGGGTGTAAACAGTATTGGAAATATGGACCGGGGTCCTATGATGTTCACTAGTGATGTGTCTCTCCCAAAAGACGATAAAATAGCCATGAGAGGTAAACAAATTACAGCTGGGCAATTGACAGGATTATGTGCGCAAACCAATGCTAATTATGTTATAAAGAAAGGAAGAGACTCAAAAGCATGGGCGTGTAACACCCCGAGTGTCACACTACAGTAATCACTTTTACTGTAGCCAAGTCACTGTGGTTAAGCATGGATGATCACCCTTGATCATAGTGTTCCAGATTCAACCCAAATAAAAATTCCAAATCTAAGTGGAAATAAAACATTGCCCAAAAATTATGCAAACAATTTTGTTAAATGCACAAAAATCAGTAGACCAAGATACCATGGTGATGGATATTTATAATGGCATATAAATATCTTAGCAATTCAAACAGTAACCAAAACAACCCCTTTTAATCATTGCATATTCAAAAGAAATACTAAATGAATTTATTTAATTCCCAAACTTTTGTGGCACTGTTATAAAGTGCAACACTAATATCGGAACCAGTTTCATACCTAGAAAAAATCAATTGCTAATTGAATAAATAAAACAGTAGATAAAAGAGCCCTAGTTAATACTTTGCATTTTATATATTACTAAAATGATTTTTATTTTCATCCCAAGCTTTGGGTGGAAGTAGTAGATATTGCCATATATTTAATAGGACTAGTATTATGATTCACAAAAATAATCTGTTGTCCAAATTAAAATATAGTAGAAAGGAAAGGCTTAACAAAAAAACAAAAAAAAGAAACCTAAAAACCGCCCATGGGCAACCACCCCCAAGCCGGCCCACTCCCTCTTCTGTTTTGTTTTCTTAACCCCCCCACCCGTCTTCAACGCCCGAGCCGGCTCCTCCCCCTTCTCTCTCTCTCTCTCTCGCTGAGCCCCCCCCATCCCGATCCAGATCGGCCCCCGACGACCACCCCCTCCCTCCGGCCGCCGCCGGCTAGCCTCATCTCCGGCAACCCCGGCAGCCGTGCAGTCCCACTCGGGACTTCCCCCTTCAAGCCGCGCCCCACCTCCATCCTCCCGAGGCCCCGCCCTCCACCTCTGCGCCCGCCCTGGCGAAACCTGGCCGCCCCATGGTGCTCCTCCACCACATCTTGCCGCGACGTGGCTCCGGTTCAACCTCCACCGCCTCGCCCTCCTCAACCTCCTCGCGCCGGCCTGCCCCCTCTGTGAGCAACCCTCCTCTCTTCGCCCCCCGCAGTCGTCTCCCCGTTCGAGGCCGCCACCACCGTACACAATGGCCGGCGTGGCGTGTGTCACCGGCGTGCGTGTTGTGTGTGTTTGGGCGTGGTGTGCCCCGGTTGGTTCTGGACGCTACCGCTGCGCTGAAGATGGTTGCTGCTGCTAATTGCAGCGGCGCTGCTTGTTGATGTTGCTGCTGGCTGCTGCTGCCTGTACTACTGCTGCTGCAAAAAACTACACTGAACCCCTTTGTTTATAGGAACAACCAGCAGCAAAGCAACAACTAGATGAAGTTTTAGGTGGATAAAAAAATTTGTGCAGAAAGTAGACCTAACAAGCTCCAATTTATTCCATTGAACCAACCTCATTTGATGCATGGATTTAATCCTACAAAAATCACAAATTGGAACTTATTGCTAATTGAGCAAAACACAAAAAAAAACAGAATTACTTGATAGCTAATTTAGGGCTGTTAATATATAATTTATAGAAATGTTTTATGAAAATTGAACCCATAGAATGTTAGTATACCTTATATGTGACAAATCATCTATAGGAAGTACCCCAATTTGAGCTATAGATCAATAGTTATTAACTTGCAAAGGATGAATAAAATAACGGTAATCTGTAATTAAAAATTGGTAGCATTGTTTAGGCAATGTTTTAGTTAAGTGAATGGACTTTAATAAATTTGCCATCCGTACCGGATTGTAGATAACAGAAAACTGTTAAATTTTGAAAGGCACTAACTCGGCGGATGAGCCGAACCCAAAACCGTAGCCCTCTGAAGACGCTAATGGATCTTAAAACCGGAGTTCTGCAGACTTACCAAAATTCAGTGAAATCCAAAAGGGAACAATGACAGGTGGGTCCATCTAATCATTTAACTAAATTAAATGGATTAGATTAAACTAGGTGTGTATGACATGTGGGCCCCCCTTGTCAGTGACACAGTTTTAGATAATGTTTTAATTAAATACTAAACAAAATTTAGAAATTGATTTAGACTTTGAAATTTAATATCTTTTAACCCGTAAGTCCGATTCAAAAACTTTATACATGAAAATTGATCAGAAAATATAACGAATACGGATACGCTACCCATACCCCCACCACACCCCTCTAACGTACCAAACAGGGGACATTCCCCCTCTGATTGCACTGTCCGGTAATTACTCGGTACGGGTAAAACTTTCCGGATGAAAATGTTCTGAACATGAAAGTTATTCAGAATGAATCAACGAGCACGGATAAACTATCCACATGTCTGTCAGATGTCTCTAACACTGCAGACATGGAACCTTCCCCCTCCGGATCATTGGTCCGGTAATCAACCGGTACCGTATCCCCGGATAAATTCCCGCTCCGCCTAAAAATACTTAACACTATGTTAGAGCCCCGGTGCTTTGTATCTGATATGTCTTGCATTTGTATTGCTATTATTGATGTGTATTTATTGTTTCTTCCCCCTTTATTCTCCGATAGACCCCGATGCTGTCGCCGACTACACCGCTGCTGAGTACGACTACTTCGTCGACGACCGTACCCCTACTACCGAGCTTCCAGGCAAGCAGAGCCATTTTCTTTCCCCAGATATCGCCTATCTTTTCCGTACTTTCTTGCACTAGGCATTGTTACTGGTGCTGCTACGTTACAATCCTATTCAATTGCATAGCATGTTTTTGTCGCCCCTTGATGTACCCTCCTTTGTCCTATGCTGCCTTATAAATATATATAATATTCAGCATTAAACCCTGAGCATTGTTAGCTAGGTTTAGAATAGCGGGTCGTGATCACTCTGGTGAGTGAAAGAGGATTACAAATATTATAACTGGAACAGGTACGGATCAATGCAGACGCCCTAGGGAACCTACAACGGCGAGACTCTACCGAGTCGCTTCGAGTTTGACTTATGCGTGGACGGACTCGTATTTCACTCTCGTCGGCTCAGTAGCGTAGCATCACTGGGATGATACGAGGGTATTCCTCTTTAGTTCATTCCGCTGGTGTCTCGGCACCACCGGGGTGATACGAGAATATTCCTCTTTAGTTCATTCCGCTGATGTCTCTGTCGAACCTCTTTAATTGTACCATCGAGCGTGATTCCTCCTGGTTTCACTTGATGGTAGGCACTCGAATCAACTGGTGTCCTCACAGGTAAGGAGTCGGGTGACCCAACGGTGCCCGCGCAGGGTATCTTAGCGGAACGACAGGTCAGGTGTATTCCACCGGTGTGCGGCGGGACAGATATTTTGTTGTACGAAAGTCGAGCTCTTCGGAGAAAACGCGAGACAAGGTAAGGAGACGGTTCACCTTGTTGGTAACCGCACGAGTTGGTGGGACGTCAGGGCAGGCACCGATGTTACTGGTGGTCCTGACTACTGTCGTTGTCCGCGACTCATTCAATAAGGGGCAACGATAACGGTTGTCTCAACAGAAAATTAATAAAATGCTTAACGGTTTCGGCGGATGACTTGAGTAGCCTTTTGGCTTGTACACACTACCTATACGTGGGATTACGCGTTTGGGTGCCTCCGCAATGTAGCCTCGTTCAAAATCTCTGAAAGATGTCCAGTTCAGCATTGCGGCAGGGACAGATCACGTTGCGGCGTTGGAATTCACCCTCCTTGCAATGACCCGGAGAGCGAGGGGTGATAGGCCCATGACCCCCTTGCACTTAGGGCTATAGACCGGCGGGGACCTCTCTGATGAGTCGTAGGATGGACTGAGTTGTGTCGGATAGCCTCGGTGGAGCATTCCCTAACAAGGTGTACGCCACCCTGGAGATCCGAGCGTGTAGTGTCACACTAGTGCACCCCTGCAGGGAAGATTGATCTATTCGAATAGCCGTGTCCACGGTAACAGGACGCTTTATGCTAAAACCAGATCCTACCACTACAAACTACTACTATTAAACTGTTGGTTCCGGTTTCTCTTCCTCGCAGGGAAGTCGAGGAGGGGATCTCGGAGACATATATTATTATTAATTATTACAACTTATTATTATACAATGCTGCAGCAACTTCTGCTGCATTGTTACTTTCATTACTGTTATATTAAACTGTTGGCTGATTCTTACCTCATGCTTCAAGACTCGTCGGAAGATGCTAGTCTTCGATAGGCCTAGCTTCTTATCCTTATTCTGACTTTCTACCTTGCAGTCCACTATATACAGCCTCCCCTTCCCATTTGATACAAATGCATAAATGCTTAGTAGCGGACGTAAGACTCGCGGGTATGCTAGATACTCACCTTCTTTATTTTCCCCCTTTTTATTTTTCCTGATCGGCCGTTGCAGTCGACGTTGGAGCTTTGGAGCCCAGGAGCAGGAGATCCCCGATGCCGACCTCCGCAACATGAAGATCCCTGATGCCTTCTACGACGTCGAGTTCCCCTTTGACCAGTAGTAGTTTGGAGGTTCCCAGGCAGGAGGCCTCGCCTTTTCGATCGTTGTTGATATTTGTGCTAGCCTTCTTAAGAAAACCTTGTATCCTTGTGTCTGTACTCAGATACTATTGCTTCCGCTGACTTTGTGCTCTCGAGCTGTTGTATTCGAGCCCGCGTGGCCCCTGGCTTGTACTAAACATCTTGTATTATTTTATTTGTAGAGTTGTGTTGTGATTGTTGGGATACGGGGCAGAAAACACAAATTTTTCATACCTACGGGACCCGAACCCAAGATCTATACTATGGAGATGTAAAGTAACGGAGGGAATCGGTGTTCATACCATTGAAGACCGAAAGAGGGAAACGTTCTTGCGAACGTGGCTGTCGTAGACTCGGAACTACGACCTCCCTGTCGTGTAGAAGACCACCACCGGCGAGGATGACTCCCGGTAAACCTCCAGCGACGAAGTAGCACCACAGGTGTAGTGCCTCGAAGAGATTATACACGTACGGTACAATCGATGTTCCTCCCGGGCCCCGAACCAGGCGAGCAGCGGAAGAAAGACGGCTATTGATCCCGACTCCAGCAGAAAGACGGCCTGCCATATGGTGGAGAACTCCAATCCAGGTGCAGACTCCAAACAAGGGGAGTCCACTTCCGGGAAGGAGAAGGAGGAAGAAGGAGGTATTGGTGTGTTGGAAAAAAGGGGGGTCTACCCATACTTATATAGGCCAAGGGGGGGTGCCATCCTCCTCCCCCCCCCCATGTGGGACTAAACTCCCAAGGGGGAGGAGTGCGCCGCCCAAGGGGGGTGGTGGGCCCCACCCTTGGCGCCAAGCCCAAGGGGGGAGGCCCCCTCTTCCCTTAATGGGCCCCATGGGCCCATTTAGCCTTTTCCCATTTTTTTAAATTTTTTTAATATGTTTTAAATATTTAATTCAGATAATTAAATAATAAAACATTATTAAAACAATTAAACTTTATTTTGAATTATTCAAAATGTCCGGAAACCATTCCGTCCTCCTCCGGAACTATTCCGGTGATTCCTCCTATTTCACCGATTGATCCCGTAACTGTCCTATGCATCGATTGCCCTTAAGTGTAACACCCTAATGGTCCGGGAAACATCAGACATGGTCGAGACTCTTCTCATTGACCAATGACTAGTCAGTTGGACCTGGTTACAATCCTTGACAGCCCCTGCGCTTCCATTGAATGAACTTTGATCGCTTTTGGAAACCGTTAACGATACGACGTAATCCCTTTGTGCTGCGGTACTTTGTTTGTCTGAGGTTTGATCGTCGGTATCCTACATACCGTGTTCACATCTCGTTCACAACAAAACAACTTCTCTCGTCCATGATCATTGCATCTCTTGTGACCTAGTCACGTCCTTGCAAGGTGTTGATGCAATATCACCGAGTGGGCCCAGAGTACCTGTCCTGTCACAAGGACTGACAAATCCCGCTCTGATCTATTAACATACTCATCAACCATCTATTTCGGAATACCCAAAGTGCACCGTTATAGCCAGCATATTTTAGTCAGGCGGTGGGATACAAATCAAAGTCTCCTCATAGATGACAATTACGTATGATCGTTAAGGTCTAAGGACTAAGCCATACGTTACAAAGTCATAGCAACGCTGAACTATGTGACTCGGTCACATTGCAATAATTTAGGTGGGTGTACGTCCATCACATCATTCCCCTTAACAATATGACCTCATTGTCAATGGACTTAAGTGTCGCCATGATCAGGAAAGCTTGATCAATCAATTGCCCAATGAGATAGTTTTCCCGAGTTAAACTACGGACCATGTTTTATACTACACCTGTATTAGTATTTCCAAGTAATACAGTTATAGCACAGTATAAAACGTATTATGAACAAAAAAGGATATGTGACAAATATCTTTATTAATTTGTCTCTAGCGCACATATCCAACAGTCTCCCACTTGCACTAGAGTACAAATTACACTAGTTTACATCTGGTATGTATCTAACACCAATGGTCTCTCGGTGTTCTTCAAACTTGCCCTGTGGAAGAGGTTTAGTCATCGGGTCTGCTGCATTCAGATCCGTATGTATTTTGTGAATCCTAGTGTGTCCATCCCTGACGTAGTCTCGCGTCACATGGAACTGTCGGAGGATGTGCTTGGTTGTAGAGTGAGTTCTTGGCTCCTTCGCGTTAGCAATGGCACCCGTGTTGTCGCAGAAGATTCCCATGGGGTCAGTGCAGCTGGGAAAGACGCCAAGCTCGATCACGAACTTCTTCAGCCACAACGCCTCGTTAGACGCTTCGCAAGCGGCAATATACTCCGACTCCATTGTAGATTGGGCGACGACTGACTGTTTGCCGCTCCTCCAGCTAATTGCGCCACCGTTCAACATGAAAACATATCCCGTCTGGGATTTCGAGTCATCTAGATCTAAGCCGAGGCTTGCGTCAACGTAACCCTTTACGGTGAGCTCCTCATCAACTCCTCCATAAACGAGAAAGAGATCCTTGGTTCTTCTCAAGTACTTAAGGATGTTCTTTACTGCTGTCCAGTGAGCCATTCCCGGGTTACTCAGGTAGCGATTAGGCATACTAATGGCCAGCGCTAAATCCGGTCTGGTACATAACATAGCATACATGAGAGAACCTATGGCTAAGGCATAGGACTTTGAGGACATCTCCTCCTTCTCTTTTGCTGTGGTCGGGCATTGAGTCACGCTTAATTTGACACCTTTTATAACTGGAAAGAGGCCTCTCTTGGAGTTACCCATACTGAACCTTTTCAATATCTTGTCAATATAAGTGCTCTGACTCAAGGCCAACCGTCGATTAGGTCTATCTCTATAGATCTCAATCCCCAATATGTACGCAGCTTCACCTAGGTCCTTCATGGAAAATTGTCCATTCAGATATTCCTTCACTTCCTCTAAGAATGTCTTATCGTTCCCTATTAGTAATATATCATCTACATATAACACAAGGAATGCTACAGAGCTCCCAGTCAGTTTCTTATAGACGCAGAACTCTTCGACGTTTTGGACAAATCCAAAAGCTTTAATGACCTCATCAAATCAAAGATTCCAGCTCCGAGATGCTTGCTTCAACCCATAGATGGACCGTTGAAGCTTGCACACCTTATCAGCGTTCCTTGGATCGACAAACCCCTCTGGTTGCATCATATACAACTCTTCTCAATGTTGCCATTTAGGAATGCAGTTTTCACATCCATCTTCCATATCTCGTAATCATGATATGCAGCTATTGCTAGTAGGATCCGAATAGACTTTATCATCGCTACAGGAGAGAACGTCTCCTCGTAGTCAACTCCTTGAATTTGTTGGAACCCCTTCGCGACAAGTCGAGCTTTGTAGACAGATACGTTTCCGTCTGCGTCAGTCTTTTTCTTGAAAATCCATTTATTCTCGACGGCCTTGCGGTCCTCGGGAATATCCACCAAATTCCATACTTTGTTGGTGTACATGGAGTCTATTTAGGATTTCATGGCTTCAAGCCATTTCTCCGACTCGGGTCCCTCCATTGCTTCTTTGTAACTTGTAGGTTCATCCGACTCATCAGCCAAGATTGCATTCACAAGCTGTCCGTAAAACTCAGTAGGTTGACGGACTCTTGATGACCTACGGGGCATAAAAGGTTCCTCTTCATTCTCATCATGATCATCATCAATGTCATGATCGTTATGAATGTCGTTCTGGCCATTCTCTTCAGCTCCCACTGTGGAAGATGGTTCCAGAACAATTTCCGTAGCTGTTTCTTCCAATTGGAGTGATTGGTCAGTCACTTCATCGAGGTCTATTTTCCTCCCACTCAACTCTTTCGCGAGAAACTCCTTCTCAAGAAAGTGTCCCGTCTTGGCAACAAACGTTTTGCTGTCAGACTTGTTGTAGAAGGTGTATCCACAAGTTTCCTTGGGATAGCCCACAAAGATGCACTTATCCGCCTTGGATTCAAGTTTGTCAGGCTGTAGTTTCCTAACATAAGCCTCACAACCCCAAATCTTCAGGTGAGACAACTTAGGTTTCGTTCCATGCCATTCTTCAAATGGTGTTGTCTTTACGGATTTGGATGGTGCCCTATTAACAATATGAGCGGCAGTTTCTAATGCATACCCCCAGAATGACACAGGCAAATCAGTATGAGACATCATCGATCGTACGCTATCCAATAGGGTTCGATTACGTCGCTCAACCACACCGTTTCTCTGAGGTGTGCCTGCCGGCGTAAGTTGTGGTACTATGCCACAAAACTTCAGATGATTGCCAAACTCGTGACTCAAATACTCGCCACCTCGATCCGATCGAAGGTGCATGAAACTCTCTCGAGTTGATTTTCGACCTCATTCTGAAATTCCTTGAACTTTTCAAAGGTTTCAGACTTGTTCTTCATCAAGTAAATATACCCATATCTACTCAAGTCATCAGTAAAGGTCACGAAGTAACGAAGACCATTGCGAGTGGGGACGTTCATGGGTCCACATACATCCGTGTGTATGATCCCCAACAAGTTATCCGCACGCTCCATTATCCCATTGAATGGAGTCCTTGTCATTTTGCCCATGAGGCATGGTTCACATGTATCAAGGGATCCAAAATCAAATGACTCAAGAAGTCCATCCTTATGGAGCTTCTCCATGCGCTTTATACCAATATGACCAAGTCGGCAATGCCACATCTTCATGTGATCTTCATCATTCTTCAATCTTTTGGCCTCAATATTGTTAATGTGACACACGTCACCATCGAGATCAAGTACGAATAAACCATGCAACTCCGGTGCGTGAACATAAAACATTTCATCCTTATAAATCGAACAACCAATTGTATCAGACTTAAAAGAATAGCGGTCTCGCTTCAAGCAAGAGCCACTAACGATGTTCACACTCAACGCGGGTACATAGTAGCAATTATTCGGAACTAAAACCAATTCCGAAGGGAGACTAAGATGCTTCGTGCCGACCGCCAAGACTTCAATTTGACAGCCATTTCCCACGCGCATCGTCACTTCATCCTTGAGCAAGCGTCTCCTATTCCTTAGTCCCTGAATGGAATTAGAAATATGAGCGACAGACCCTGTATCAAGTATCCAGGATGTGTTCCCGGCGCTTGTCAAGAGAAGATCAACAATATGTATATCAAATATACCTTCGTCTCTCTTGGCGACCTTGCCAGCCTTCTTGTCCTTTAGGTACTTGGGGCAGTTGCGTTTCCAATGACCTTCACCCTTGCAGTAGAAGAACTCCACTCCGGTTTTAGGCTTGGGTGCCTTGGGAGGAGCGACAACTGACTTGCCATCCCTCTTGGGGCCACCTCTCTTGGCCTTCTCCCGCCTGCTTGACTTCTTGAAGTCAGTGGTCTTGTTGACCATGAAGACGGCGTGCTCCTTCTTGATCTCAACCTCGGCGCTCTTCAGCATGGCGAACAACTCAGAAGGGGTTTTGGTCATCCCCTGCATGTTGTAGTTCAGAACAAATCCTTTGTAGCTAGGGGGAAGCGCCTGCAACACCCTATCAACAGCAAGTTCATCTGGAATCTAGCATTCCAGAGCGTTCAAGCGCTGAACGTAGCCAGACATTTTGACTACGTGCTCACTCACGATGCCGTGCTCGTCCATCTTTGCTGAGAAGAAGGCTTCAGAAGCCTCGTACCGTTCAGCCCTGGCTTGAGGTGCGAAGACCGCCTTGAGGTCGGTGATAATCTCATATGCACCCATCCTCTCAAAGCGTTTCTGCAGCTCAGCCTTCATGGAGTAGAGCATGCCACTCTGGACAAGGTTGTAATCATCAGTCCTGGAGAGATAGAAATTCTTCTCGTCCTGACTGGCATCATCTGCTGGTGCGTCACCTAACGTGCCCTCTAGTACGTATGCCATCTTGAGGGGAACGAGGAGAATCCTCAGGGTGTGGAACCAGTTGGTGAAGTTTGTCCCATCTGTTTTTAGCTTATGTTTCTCTAGGAATGATCCTAAGTTGAACGAGGGGCGAGGTGCTGCCATCTATAAGGTTGATTCACAAGGATACATATTTAGCCTTTTGTTCATAATGTGGAGTTTCAATTTAATCTCAAAATTCTAGAAATCTCCCACTTAGATAAACACCTCTCAATTTAACTAAGTGATTACACAATCCCAGCCCCCATACCTCCCCCGATCGTCACGGCCATCAGTATGCGAACCAGGTAGGCCTCTAAGCCAATCACATCAGGCATGTGACTCGTACTCGACCTTTCGGTCTCCTGTGTTCCAGGCCCGCATCTACATACATCAAGCCTTCCAATCGAACCTTGATGTTAGCTGTTCAGCAAGGCCATATCTGCATTTGCCAGGCTTGCCGAACCCAACCTCATGAGAACTCCGTTGAATATGTAGGACAACTCCGGTATGTACGGAGCATCAAGCCATATGGGAGAACCTTCCAGGCGGTGCCCACCAAGGGAGAACACAATGTTGGTATTGTGAGAGATGGTCCTGTTTCGTGCTACCGTCGATATATCTAGCATACTAGCATAAAACAGGAAGTAAAACTGTAAATCATACAACCTATGACCCCCCTTCATGCAAAGCAAAGTTAAATGCCTTTCTACTTTAGCTTGTGCAAGTTTTACGTGGCTTCTAGGGGTTTCGAGAGAGAGAACCATTTCTATCCTGTGAAAAACATGCCACAATACCGTCTCCCATCCGTCTCTATTACACCCCTGTCGGGGCCCTCCATTGCAAACCTCTTCGCATCGCTAATGCAGAGAGATAGACACCCCCTCAGCCACTTTATATGGTACAAGCCATATGTCAAGCGTGGAACCAGTCTCGCGTAAACGCGTAAGGTCGGTCGGGGGCCGCTTCATCAAACATTGCCGCAACGCTAAATGAGTACACGTGGGAGGGTAACGAATGAAGATTCGATGCCCACATCCTAGATGTGTTCTACCCGTACAATACATCTACGCATAGCTAGCTCATGATACCACTGTTGGGATACGGGGCAGAAAACACAAATTTTTCATACCTACGGTACCCGAACCCAAGATCTATACTATGGCGATGTAAAGTAACGGAGGGAATCGGTGTTCATACCTTTGAAGACCGAAAGAGGGAAACTTTCTTGCGAACGTGGCTGGCGTAGACTCGGAACTACGACCTCCCTGTCGTGTAGAAGACCACCACCGGCGAGGATGACTCCCGGTAAACCTCCAGCGATGAAGTAGCACCACAGGTGTAGTGCCTCGAAGAGATTATACACGTATGGTACAATCGATGTTCCTCCCGGGCCCCGAACCAGGCGAGCAGCGGAAGAAAGACGGCTACGGATCCCAACTCCAGCAGAACGACGGCCTTCCTTTTGGTGGAGAACTCCAATCCAGGTGCAGACTCCAAACAAGGGGAGTCCACTTCCGGGAAGGAGAAGGAGGAAGAAGGAGATATTGGTGTGTTGGAAAAAGGGGGGGTCTACCCCTCCTTATATAGGCCAAGGGGGGTGCCATCCTCCTACCCTCCCCCATGTGGGACTAAACTCCCAAGGGGGGGGGGAATGCGCCGGCCAAGGGGGTGGTAGGCCCCACCCTTGGCGCCAAGCCCAAGGGGGGAGGCCCCCTCTTCCCTTAATGGGCCCCATGGGCCCATTTAGCCTTTTCCCATTTTTTTTAATTTTTTTAATATGTTTTAAATATTTAATTCAGATAATTAAATAATAAAACATTATTAAAACAATTAAATTTTATTTTGAACTATTCAAAATGTCTGGAAACCATTCCGTCCTCCTCCGGAACTATTCCGGTGATTCCTCCTATTTCACTGATTGATCCCGTAACTGTCCTATGCATCAATTGCCCTTAAGTGTAACACCCTAACGGTCCGGGAAACAGCAGACATGGTCGAGACTCTTCTCATTGACCAATGACTAGTCAGTTGGACCTGGTTACAATCCTTGACAGCCCCTGCGCTACCATCGAATGAACTTCGATCGCTTTTGGAAACCGTTAACGATACGACGTAATCCCTTTGTGCTGCGGTACTTTGTTTGTCCGAGGTTTGATCATCGGTATCCTACATACCGTGTTCACATCTCGTTCACAACAAAACAACTTCTCTCGTCCATGATCATTGCATCTCTTGTGACCTAGTCCCGTCCTTGCAAGGTGTTGATGCAATATCACCGAGTGGGCCCAGAGTACCTGTCCTGTCACAAGGACTGACAAATCCCTCTCTGATCTATTAACATACTCATCAAACATCTATTTCGGAATACCCAAAGTGCACCGTTATAGCCAGCATATTTCAGTCAGGCGGTGGGATACAAATCAAAGTCTCCTAATAGATGACAATTACGTATCATCGTTACGGTCTAAGGACTAAGCCATACGTTACAAAGTCATAGCAACGCTGAACTATGTGACTCGATCACATTGCAATACTTTAGGTGGGTGTACGTCCATCACATCATTCCCCTTAACGATATGACCTCATTGTCATTGGACTTAAGTGTCGCCATGATCAGGAAAGCTTGATCAATCAATTGCCCAATGAGATAGTTTACCCGAGTTAAACTACGGACCATGTTTTATACTACACCTGTATTAGTATTTCCAAGTAATACAGTTATAGCACAGTATAAAACGTATTATGAACAAAAACGGATATGTGACAAATATCTTTATTAATTTGTCTCCAGGGCTCATATCCAACAGTGATATCTCACCGTGAGTCCCTGATCTCGATCGTGTACCTTGCGTGTATGATTTACTGTACACGGTCTGATTTTGGGGGCGTCACAAGTTGGTATCAGAGCCGACTGCCTGTAGGACACCCCTTTCCAACTCCTTGGTCGAAGTCGAGTCTAGTCTTTGCAAAACTACTTTACTAACAGTGTCGTGTGGCTTATCGGCCCACGTCGCAAACTGGGTGATATTAGGATCCTTTTTCTCCGTACCTTTACTCTGGGATTCTACTCTCTTATCCTTTCAAGTAATTTTGCTAACTCTGACATTAGGATCTCGTGGTCGCATCTACCCAGAGAGCCCTTCACCCAAGATGATCGCTTGCTTCACCTGAAGACTCCGAAGATTACGCTCCGATAAATTCTCGAGAACCTAAGTGTTCATCGCCTTTGCAATCCCCTTCCACCGATAAGTCCGTGTGGATAATTACATCCACCTCCCAATCTGGAAATCATAATTCCCTTGTACTTAAGCATCGAATTATTCTGATGCTTATATCACCCGATGCCTTTGCATTCTTTCTCCTTGTGGTTGAGTGACGATACTCACTTCGGGTTCTTCGTGAACCACCCGACCATTGGTGGATTATTATCCGACTAATCTTTCATGGCTTCTTCCATGTGTCAATTGGATTCATCGTCTGAAATACCATCCTTGCCCTCAATGATTTGTGTTATCATCGACAACCTCCCTTGGCTCCCTGCCAATACAACTTGGTCGTGTATATCGTGCTCTGCTTTTCCTTGGGAAAGATATACACCTGATACTTGTGTATCATAATATTTTCTTTTCCATTGGTTTGTTTAACCTTTCTTGTAATGTGTCTTATCTGAGCAGTGATAATCCCTTGCTTATGTAAACACTTCGATGTACTACTCTGTTGGTACAACCTATTACTATCGTGCATAACCTTTTTGGTTACCGCCGATGGACGAGAGCTTTGCAAAGTGGGTCTCTTTGTTCACTGCCCTTGTTACCAACGTTGTTGCCGAGATAACTGATGAACTGTTCTCTGACAAACCCTGCATCGCGATCGCTTGGAATGTCGCCACCCTTCTTATTCAATGTGGCCCCATAACCCACAGTTCCACAGGATCGAAACCTGACTCTTTTGTGCATTCCCGTTTCCCAAGGATTATTCCTCGTGCTTGACCTCGTATGCCATTCACGAGTCACCTACCTTGTGATATTCAGGCTAATACTAGACGCATTGCTCATGCCCGATGCTCTGGAACCCCCTTTTCATTATCCGTTATCGACATCGAATGCATGTCTAACCGTTTGAAACTTCTCATACCTTCTTTTGATTCTCTCGATGTATCTCCCTGAGTTTAACTCGTGAAATACTTTGTACCCCATTCCCTTGGACAACCTCGGTTGATTAACCTTGTACCGATGCGACCCCCTTAAGTTTACCCTCCTAGCCTATTTGTAAGTACTATGGAGCCCCGAAATAAGGATGATAACTCGTCGAGATGCAATGATGCAAAGAAATGAAGACACCAATGAGAAGGATTAACTTCTTCGCGAAGGGCAACAAGCACCAGAAGAATCGTTAGAATCCGAAACCGAAAATTTACCCCTTACACTACCTTTAATTCTCGAGACGAGAATTCTTTGTAGTGGGGGAGATTTGTAACACTCCGAGTGTCAAACTACAGTAATCACTTTTACTGTTGCCAAGTCACTGTGGTTAAGCATGGATGATCACCCTTGATCATAGTGTTCCAGATTCAACCCAAATAAGAATTCCAAATCTAAGTGGAAATAAAACATTTCCCAAAAATTATGCAAACAATTTTGTTAAATGCACAAAAATTAGTAGACCAAGATACCATGGTGATGGATATTTATAGTGGCATATAAATATCTTAGCAATTCAAACAGTAACCAAAACAGCCTCTTTTAATCATTGCATATTCAAAAGAAATACTAAACGAATTTATTTAATTCCCAAACTTTTGTGGCACTGTTATAAAGTGCAACACTAATATCGGAACTAGTTTCATACCTAGCAAAAATCAATTGATAACTGAATAAATAAAACAATAGATAAAAGAGCCCTAGTTAATACTTTGCATTTTATATATTACTAAAATGATTTTTATTTTCATCCCAAGCTTTGGGTGGCAGTAGTAGATATTTCCATGTATTTAATAGGACTAGTATTATGATTCACAAAAATAATCTGTTGTCCAAATTAAAATATAGCAGAAAGGAAAGGCTTAACAAAAAAACAAAAAAAAGAAACCTAAAAACCGCCCATGGGCAACCACCCCCAAGCCGGCCCACTCCCTCTTCTGTTTTGTTTTCTTAACCCCCCCCCACCCGTCTTCAACGCCCGAGCCGGCTCCTCCCCCTTCTCTCTCTCTCTCTCTCGCTCGAGCCCCCCCATCCCGACCCAGATCGGCCCCCGACGACCACCCCCCTCCCTCCGGCCGCCGCCGGCTAGCCTCATCTCCGGCAACCCCGGCAGCCGTGCAGTCCCACTCGGGACTTCCCCCTTCAAGCCGCGCCCCACCTCCATCCTCCCGAGGCCCCGCCCTCCACCTCTGCGCCCGCCCTGGCGAAACCTGGCCGCCCCATGGTTCTCCTCCACCACATCTTGCCACGACGTGGCTCCGGTTCCACCTCCGCCGCCTCGCCCTCCTCAACCTCCTCGCGCCGGCCTGCCCCCCCCTGTGAGCAACCCTCCTCTCTTCGCCCCCCGCAGTCGTCTCCCCGTTCGAGGCCGCCACCACCGTACACCATGGCCGGCGTGGCGTGTGTCACCGGCGTGCGTGCTGTGTGTGTTTGGGCGTGGTGTGCCCCGGTTGGTTCTGGCCGCTACCGCTGCGCTGAAGATGGCTGCTGCTGCTAATTGCAGCGGCGCTGCTTGTTGATGTTGCTGCTGGCTGCTGATGCCTGTACTACTGCTGCTGCAAAAAACTACATTGAACCCCTTTTTATAGGAACAACCAGCAGCAAAGCAACAACTAGATGAAGTTTTAGGTGGATAAAAATAATTTGTGCAGAAAGTAGACCTAACCAGCTCCAATTTGTTCCATTGAACCAACCTCATTTGATGCATGGATTTAATCCTACAAAAATCACAAATTGGAACTTATTGCTAATTGAGCAAAACACAAAAAAAAACAGAATTACTTGATAGCTAATTTAGGGCTGTTAATATTAATATATAATTTATAGAAATATTTTATGAAAATTGAACCCATAGAATGTTAGTATACCTTATATGTGACAAATCATCTATAGGAAGTACCCCAATTTGAGCTATAGATCAATAGTTATTAACTTGCAAAGGATGAATAAAATAACGGTAATCTGTAATTAAAAATTGGTAGCATTGTTTAGACAATGTTTTAATTAAGTGAATGGACTTTAATAAATTTTCCATCCGTACAGGATTGTAGATAACAGAAAACTGTTAAATTTTGAAAGGCACTAACTCGGCGGATGAGCCGAACCCAAAACCGTAGCCCTCCGAAGACGCTAATGGATCTTAAAATCGGAGTTCTCCACACTTACCAAAATTCAGTGAAATCCAAAAGGGAACAATGACATGTGGGCCCATCTAATCATGTAACTAAATTAAATGGATTAGATTAAACTAGGTGTGTATGACATGTGGGTCCCCCTTGTCAGTGACACAGTTTTAGATAATATTTTATTTAAATAATAAACAAAGTTTAGAAATTGATTTAGACTTTGAAATTTAATATCTTTTAACCCGTAAGTCTGATTCAAAAACTTTATACATGAAAATTGATCATAAAAATATAACGAATACGGATATGCTACCCATACCCCCACCACACCCCTCTAACATACCGAACAGGGGACATTCCCCCTCCGATTGCACTGTCCGGTAATTACTCGGTACCGGTAAAACTTTCCGGATGAAAATGTTCTGAACATGAAAGTTATTCAGAATAAATCAACGAGCACGGATAAACTATCCACATGTCTGTCAGATGTCTCTAACACTGCAGACATGGAACCTTCCCCCTCCGGATCATTGGTCCGGTAATCAACCGGTACCGATGAGTCATCCCCGGATAAATTCCCGCTCCGCCTAAAAATACTTAACACTGCGTTAGAGCCCCGTTGTTTTGTATCTGATATGTCTTGCATTTGTATTGCTATTATTGATGTGTATTTATTGTTTCTTCCCCCTTTATTCTCCGATAGACCCCGACGCAGTCGCCGACTACACCGCTGCTGAGTACGGCTACTTCGTCGACTACCGTACCCCTACTACTGAGCTTCCAGGCAAGCAGAGCCATTTTCCTTCCCCAGACATCGCCTATCTTTTCCGTACGGCTTCTAGGCATTGTTACTAGTGCTGCTCCATTACAATCCTATTCAATTTCATAGCATGTTTTTGTCGCCCCTTGATGTACCCTCCTTTGTCCTATGCTGCCTTATAAATATATATAATATTCAGCAGTAAACCCTGCGCATTGTTAGCTAGGTTTAGAATAGCGGGTCGTGATCACTCTGGTGAGTGAAAGTGGATTACAAATATTATAACTGGAACAGGTACGGATCAATGCAGACGCCCTAGGGAACCTACAACGGCGAGACTCTACCGAGTCGCTTCGAGTTTGACTTACGCGTGGACGGACTCGTATTTCACTCTCGTCGGCTCAGTAGCGTAGCATCACTGGGATGATACGAGTGTATTCCTCTTTAGTTCATTCCGCTGGTGTCTCGGCACCACCGGGGTGATACGAGAATATTCCTCTTTAGTTCATTCCGCTGATGTCTCTGTCGAACCTCTTTAAGTGTACCATCGAGGGTGATTCCTCCTGGTTTCACTTGATGGTAGGCACTCGAATCAACTGGTGTCCTCACAGGTAAGGAGTCAGATGACCCAACGGTGCCCGCGCAGGGTATCTTAGCGGAACGACAGGTCAGGTGTATTCCACCGGTGTGCGGCGGGCCTGGTACTGTTCGTGGCCGACGGATATTCTGTTGTCCGAAAGTCGAGCTCTTCGGAGCAAACGCGAGACAAGGTAAAGAGACGGTTGATACGTCCAAAACGTATCGATAATTTCTGCTTGCTCCATGCATGTTTTGTGTGATATTGCTATGATCTAGATACACTTTCATACATTTTTGATCATATTTGGACTAACCTATTAACTCAGTGCACCCCAGTGCCAGTTCCTGTTTTCTGTTGTTTTTCTATTTCAGTTTTCCCCCATATAAAAAGTGCCAGAAAAATTCAGGGAAATTCAGATAAAAAATCAGCGTGACGGAAGCTTCGAGAAAAGCCCGGGAGGGGCCAGAGGGGGGCCAGGGGGGCCCAGGCGGCCACCCGGCACGGCCCCACCCCTGGCCGCGCCAGGGGGGCGCCTGACGCCCCTGGTCCACCTCTGGCTACCCCCCTTTGCCTATTTATCCCCCGTCATGGGAAAACTCCAGAACAGGAACCCTATTCCGCGAACTCACCTCTGTTCCGCCGCCGCCGCGCTTCCAAGATCGGGAGCACCAGAAGACCTCTTCCCGGCACCCTGTCGGAGGGAGGATTGACCTCCGGGAGTCTCCTCTCCACCATGGATGCTCCCCGGATGTCTCGTAGTAGTTTTCCTTGGACCATGGGTCCGTGATCAGTAGCTATGTGATGTTCTCCTCCCCTCTTTGATCTTCATTGTTTAGACCTCGTGAGCTGCCCTACATGATCGAGGCACCTTTGTAATATTTCTGCTATTGCTATGTTGAGTTTGATCGGATCTGATGGATTATGAGATTATGTTCAGATTGTGATAGAGTAATATATTTGGTTTTTATCTCTTATATTTTTGTTCCTAAGTAATTCTTGCATGCTCTCCGTTGTTGTTTATTGCTTTGGACAAGTAGTAGGTAGTGACTCCAAGAGGGAGCGTTGTGCTAGATTGTGGGTTCGTGCCTCCCTGATGACATGCTTGAGTGACAGAAACATGAGTCTAGGGGATGTGTTGTTGCCACAAAGGGGAAAACAATGGTGCTTGTAACCGCGGTTACAAGGATTGTTTACTTTACGCAAAGTTCTTTTTAATGCAGTTGTCTGTTGCTTTGGGTTTACACTTTGGGTGGGGCTCGCAACTTAATACCAGCGAGATGTTCTGGATAGATATCTCAAGGTGGATGATTAGTAGTAGATGCAGATGGATTTCGGTCTACTTACTTTGGCGTACTTCCCGTGCTTTTGAACCTCTTCCTTTCTTTTGTAGCATAGTTAGCATTGCGGTGCGTTCTTAATCCTGTCAATTGCCTTTCTGTAATTTGTTTACCTCGCATAGCATTTTCATCGTCTTTTGGGAGAGAGACATCACTAGCGAACATCACGTATCCCGGGCCATATCCTCATTATTGTTTCCAAGCTGTATTTACTTTTCTGCATTTACTTTCAAGTTGCTATCATTATCCCCTTGCGTTTTATCTTTTGTGAACAACAAGACCGGAGAAATTGACAACCTCTCTGAACTTCGTTGGGAGCAAAGTTATCTGTGTCTGTGTGCAGGTCCGCTTCAGTTGCGCTGCTGACACCTACTTATCATCTCTGGAGTCCTACTGGAGACAAACCTTGGTATCTTGTGACGCCCCCAAATTCAGACTGTGTACAGTAATCATAGACACAGGGTACACGACTGAGATTAGGGTGCCACGGTGATAATATCACAGCACAACACTAAACACAAAAGGATAAACAAATATGTTACAATAGAGGGGGTCACGCGGACCCGAATACATAAGCCATACAAGCCATAATATCTGAGTACAGACATAGTTAGTCAAGTTTTGCCTTAAGAAGGCTAGCACAAATCACATCAGAGATACAGAACGAAAAGGCGAGGCCTCCTGCCTGGGATCCACAGAACTACTCCTGGTCAACGGGGAACTCGACGTCGTAGTAGGCGTCTCTGGGGTACTCCTGCTCCTGGGCTCCAACGTCGGCTGCAGCGGCCGATCAGGCAAAACAGTAAAGGAAATAAAGCAGGTGAGTATCTAGTATACCCGCGAGTCTTACGTCCGCTACTAAGCATTATGCATTGTATCAACGGAAAGAAGAGGCTGTATATAGTGGACTGAAAGTCAGAAATTCAGAGCAAGGGTAAGAAGCTAGGCCTATCGAAGACTAGCATCTTCCGACGATGTCTTGCAGCATTAGGTAAGAATCAGCCAACAGTTTATATAAAGCATAAAGTAAAAATGCAGCAGAAGTTGCTACAGCATTGTATAATAATAAGTTGTAATAATAATTAACAATGCCTTCGAGTTCACCTCCTCGACATCCCCGCGAGGAAGAGAATCCGGAACCATACAGTTTAATAATAGTTTCTAGTGGTAAGATCCAGCTTCAGCATAAAGCGTCCTGTTACCGTGGACACGGCTATTCGAATAGATTAATCTTCCCTGCAGGGGTGCACTTGTGTTACACTACACGCACGGATCTCCAGGGTGGCGGGAACCTTGTTAGGGAACGCTCCACCGAGGCTATCCGACACTTCATAGCCCATCTTTCGAACTCAACAGAGAGGCCATCCGCCGGTCTAAATCCTAAGTACGCCGGGCCTTGGACCCCAACCCAAACGTACTCCTGCACGGTGCGTGGCTGGCCGGTGAAGTTGAAGCAAATCCAAATAAGACATCACCGCGCGAGCAAATAAGACAACACCACTTCCCGGCAATCATCCCGCAGTACTGCTGACGTCTGAAGAGTCCTCGGACGACACTAAGAAGCGGAGGAGCCCATAACTCGTAGTTCCCACGGGTAGGTAGTGCGTACATGGCATATAGCCAACTCAAGACATTCACTGAACCATTTAGCATTTTAATTAACCTGCGTGACAACCGTTATCGTTGCCTCGACTTAACTGACCCGCGGACAACGACAACAGCCAGGACCACCAGTTCATCGGTGCCTGCCCCGTCGTCCCACCAAGTCACTGCGGTTACCAACAAGGTGAACCGTCTCCTTACCTTATCTCGCGTGTGCTCCTGGAGGAGCTCGACTTTCGTGGGTTGGTAACTCTCGCGGCCAACGAACAGGGCCAAGCGCACCGGTACACTGGTCGTACCCTCCCTGTCGTCCCGTCGCAATACCTCTCGCGGGCACCGATGGGTCGCCCGACTTCTTACCTGAAGGACCTCGCCGTTCAGGACCCTATGGCGGTAAGACAAAGTCAGCCTCAAGTGGAGTACCAGGATTACTCCTGGATAGCTCACACTTGAGGTGACTAGGCATAACCCAGGTAGGGTCCTTAGACGGTGTCTGCATTGTACCGTACCTGTGCAGTTATAATATTTGTATCCGCGTTCACTCCCCTGAGTGACCACGGCCCCCTATCTAATCCTAGCTAACAATGCGCAGGGCTCACTGCTGAATAATGCATAATAATAATAATAGACAGCATAGGATAAAGGAAGGCACATCAAGGGGCGACAAAATCAGGCTATGCAATTGAATAGGATTGTAACGTAGCAGCAGCAGTATCAATGCCTAGTGCAAGAAATGTACGGAAAGATAGGCGATATCTGGGGAAGAGAATGGCTCTGCTTGCCTGCAAGCTCGACGGTAGTAGTAGGGTCGTCGACGACGTAGTTGTACTCAGCAGCGGTGTAATCGACGGCAGCAGCGGGATCTACCGGAGATTAAGGGGGGGAGGAAACAGTAAATACACAACAAGCATATACAAACAGATGCATGAAATGATAGATGAAATGTTAACGGTGTTCTAACGCAGTGCAATGCACATTGCTCGGAACGAAAATTCATCTGAGGATGAACTACCGGCTCCGGATGATTACCGGACAGGGTGTCCGGAGGGGAAGGATCAAGCCGGAGGTGTCGTGGTTACCGGAACAACATAAGGGGGGCGTATCCGTGCTAGTTGATCTATTCCGAGAAACATTCGTGTTCGGAATAAATTCATCCGGGCACTCTAACAGTACCGGACCATTTATCGGACAGTCGGTCCGGAGGGGGAATGTTCGATGTTCGTTGTGTTAGAGGGGTGTGGTACACATACGGATAGCGTATTTGTATTCGTTATATTTTTCTGATCAATTTTCATGTATAAAGTTTTTGAATCCGAGTTACGGTTTAAAAGTTATTGAATTTCAAAGTTTAAATCAATTTAAATGATTTTCTGGATTTCTTTTATTATTTATTAAACATTATCCAAAACATTATCCACAACATTATCCAGAACAGTGCTGACATGTGGGACCCACATGTCAGCCTCTGTTATTTATAAAACATTTAATTAAATTAGAAAATGCCTCTGGACCCACATGTCAGTGACTCAATTTTAACTAAATCTTTTAATAAATAAAAACCTGACAAGGGGGCCCAGGTGTAAGTGTCTCATGTTTTAATTTAACAATTAGCTTAAACTAACAGTGGGTTAAGGGGGCTAGGCCCACCTGTCATACTAACATATTCATTTTATCAATGTTATTTACTTAACAAAAGATTTCCCGGGGTGGCCCGCATGTCAGTGGGTGATTAAGCCCTAACCAAGTCGCTAATGACCCAACTGACTAGTGGGGCCATAAGTCAGTGGCACAGGCGACCCGCCGGCGGCTCGCCGGCGAGCAGACTCCGGCGAACTCGAGCTAGCGCTCGATTCCGAGCACCAAAAGAGGCGCCGCTTGTTGCTATGGGTTCAGGGAGACGTGCCGCTTCGAGCTACGGTGGGGGAGGGGGTCATGGTGGACGCAGCCGAGCGCGGGGTCAACAATGGCGGGAGGCCGAGCTCGGGCGTCCATGGCGTCTTGCGTTTCGAGACGAAATCGAGCGCGCCAACGGGGTGGAAGTGAACCTACGGAACACTACGAACGCTTGAGTGCCAAATTCGTGCGCTGGAACGGCTTGGAAGCACGGCTACGACGACGACCCACGGCGGCCGGAGCAGCTCAAAGGGGGAAGAAGGCTACGGGCCTAGCGGGACTCAACGGGTAGTTGGCGACGAACGGGAAGCTCACCAGGAGCACGACGGAGGTGGCAGCGGGCTCGATGCGGGCTTGTGGTGGCCAGAATTCGTCGCGGATTCCGCCGGAGCCGAAGAAGAAGAGGAAGTCGTAGTCGTCGCGGAGAGGCACCACGGCTCGATTCCTCCAGCAGCTCGGGGTAGTCGTCGATGGCGAGTCCAGTGGGCAAGGTGGAGCGGGCTGGTTTGGCTAGTGGCCACGGTTGGCCATGGCAGCGAACGGCGGCGGCTCGGGAGGATTTTCCCCGAGGTGTGGGAGGCGAGGAGGAGGGGAAAGGAGGTGCGGGGGTGTCCAAGAGGGAGGGGGCGTTGCCCTTATCGCCTCCGCGGTGGGAGGGGGAAGGTGGATGCGGGGCCAGCTCGCCAGTGTCGTGCCCACGTCCGGCGCCGCACGGGAGCAGGTGAGAGTGGTTGAGGGAGGAAGAAGACAAGGGGGGGTGGTCTAGGCTGTGGTGGGCCGTCGCCCCAGGCGAGTTTTAAAGTTTTTCCCATTTGTTTTGTGTTGCTGATTATTCTATTTCTTTCTGTAATTTATTTATTAACCCTAGCATTTTTGTAAAAGGTTATTAGTGTTTGTAAATTAGGTTTACATATTACTAAGGTGCCACAAAAGTTTTTGCAGCAGAATAAAATCATTAGATATTTCTTTTAAATATTAAATGCCCAAAGTAGGGGTTTTAACCTACTATTTGAATTGTTTGGAATTTTCTGCAACTCCAAAAATTACCAAAGTTGGTCCAACATGATTATAATGTTTTTAGGAAATTTACAAAAATAGTTCCATGATTTTTGGAACAACTTTATTTGAGCACTTTTGTTTTATTTTCCATTTAAAGTAGTTTCAACTAGGGTTTGGTTTCTTGATGAGCAAGATGCATTGTGCTTTGGGTTTTGATTACCAACCAGCATGGTTTGAAAAGAGTAGAAGCAAAACTTGATTAGGGACAGGGGATAACAGTGATTAACAAACAGTGATGGTCAACAGTGATGATGATTACTGTTACAGGAACTGAGGGTGTTACAAATCTCCCCCACTACAAGAATTCTCGTCCCGAGAATTTAAGGGGTAGTGATGAAAAGATCGGGGTATTCATCGCGAAGGCGATCTTCGCGTTCCCAGGTGGCTTCATCTTCAGAATGATTCGACCACTGGACCTTGAGGATCTTGACGGTCTTGTTGCGAGTTCGACGCTCAGACTGATCGAGAATGCGGCTCGGATGTTCTCGATAAGTCAAGTCTTGTTGCAGCTCGATCATATCATGCTCCACTTCGCGGATAGGATCCTTGAAGCAGCGACGGAGTTGCGACACGTGGAAAACATCGTGGACTTGGGAGAGGTTCGGCGACAATTCCAACCGGTATGCCACGGGTCCACTCCTGGAAAGGATACGGAACGGGCCAATGTAGCGAGGAGCCAACTTGCCCTTGATACCGAAGCGATGAGTGCCCCTCATGGGAGTGACACGGAGGTAAGCGTATTCACCAGGCTGATACTCCATTTCACGGTGTTTACGGTCATAGTTTCTCTTCTGACGAGACTGTGCAGCCTTGAGATTTTCTTGCACAATGCGAACTTGTTCTTCAGCTTCTTGGACAAGATCCGGTCCGAAGTAGGGTCGTTCCCCAGTTCCTGACCAATTCAGGGGGGTTCGACATTTACGTCCGTATAGAACTTCGAAGGGGGCCATCTTCAAGCTATCCTGATAGCTATTGTTGTACGAGAATTCCGCGTACGGGAGGGCATCCTCCCATTTCATGCCGAAAGAAAGGACACAAGCGCGAAGCATGTCTTCCAGCACTTGATTGACTCGTTCAACTTGGCCTTGCGACTGGGGGTGATAAGCGGTGCTGAGATTCAGACGAGTCCCGAAAGCTTCCATGAAACTATTCCAGTATCGTGAGGTGAAAATGCTGCCACGGTCTGAACTGATCTCCATCGGAATACCGTGGAGTGACACAATTCGGGAGATATACAAGTTTTCTAACTGACTAGCAATGATCATCTCCTTGACCGGCAGGAAGTGTGCAATCTTGGAGAATCGGTCGATGACGACAAAGATGGCATCGTTACCTTTCTGTGACTTAGGAAAACCGGTGACGAAGTCCATCTCGACTTTGTCCCACTTCCAATCAGGAGGAGGGAGTGGTCGCAGCCAACCAGCAGGTTTCTGATGTCCGGCCTTGACGCGACTGCAAACGTCACACTGAGAAACATAGCGGGCGATGTCTTGCTTCATGTAAGGCCACCAGTACCGTTGACGAAGGTCTTTATACATCTTGGTACTGCCAGGGTGGATTGACAAGGGAGAATTATGGGCTTCTTCCATGATATTCGGACCACAGTTAATGAGGGGCGGGCTCACAGGAACTACTAAACGGCCCTTGAAGTACACAGTATCACCATCACTAGCATCAATGGTAAAAGAGGAGGGCTTTCCTTCTGCGATGTCCTGCTTGATCTTCACAATGTCAGGGGCCAGAGATTGTCTACTCTTGATGAGGGTGTCGAGTTTTGACTCGAGAACCAGGTTATTGACGTAACCTTGAGGAACAATCTCGAGATTCAACTTGCGAAACTCTTCATACAGAAGGGGTTGCTGCACCTGAACCTCAAGTTCAGAACAGTAAGCTTTGCGGCTCAAGGCATCGGCCATCACATTAGCCTTGCCAGGGGTATACGAAATATCCATGTTGAAGTCGGCTATTGTCTCGAGCCATCAATGTTGACGAAGATTCAGGTCTGGCTGAGTAAACAGGTACTTCAGACTTTGGTGGTCGGTGTAGACCTCGCAACGATTACCGACGAGGTAATGTCGCCACAGCTTCAATGCATAAATTACTGCTGCCAATTCGAGATCATGTGTTGGGTATTTGTCTTCGTGAGCACGCAACTGTCGAGAGCCATAAGCAATCACCTTGCGCTCTTGCAATAGGACACAGCCTAATCCTTGACGAGACGCGTCGCAATATATCACGAAGTCCTTCTGAGTGTCAGGGGGAGCGAGCACCGGGGGAGAAGTTAGCTTGTCCTTGAGTGCTTGAAAACTTTCTTGACATTTATCTGTCCACTCAAATTTGACGCCTTTGTGAAGCAGATTAGTCAAAGGCCTGGCTATCTTGGAAAAATTCTCGACGAAACGACGGCAATAGCTAGCGAGCCCGAGAAAACTGCGGACTTGCTTGACGGTCTTGGGAGGAGTCCAGTCAAGAATAGCCTGGATACGTTCTGGGGTGACGGCAATGCCATCCTTGGAAATCACATGTCCAAGGTAGGTTACTTCGGGAAGCCAGAACTCACACTTAGAATACTTACCGTAGAGTTTGTGTTCTCGAAGCTTCTCTAGTATAAGACGAAGATGTTCAGCATGTTCTTCTTCATTCTTGGAATATATCAATATATCATCCAGATAAACCACGACGAACTGGTCGAGGTACTCCATGAAAATATAATTCATCAATCTGGAGAAGGTGGCTGGAGCATTGGTTAAGCCAAAGGACATGACGGTGTACTCGTATGAACCATAGCGAGTAATGAAGGCAGTCTTCGGAATGTCCTCATCACGGACTCGGATTTGGTGATAACCCAATCTCAAGTCGAGTTTAGAAAACACCTTGGATCCGGCAAGTTGATCATACAGATCGTTGATCCGGGGAAGTGGGTATTTTTCTGGATGGTGGCTTGGTTAATGGGCCGATAATCTTGGACCAATCGGTTTGTCCCATCGCTCTTCTTGACAAAAAGCGAAGGTGCTCCCTAAGCTGAGGAACTGGGGCGAATGAATCCTTTCTGAAGTGCCTTGTCGATTTCCTCCTTTAGTTCAAGGATTTCATGTGGCGGCATCTTGTAAGGACGCTTGGCAATAGGAACAGTGCCTGGCTTCAAGTCGATGACGAATTCAACTTCTCTGATCGGGGGTATTCCCGGCAGTTCTTCTGGGAAGACGTCGGGAAAATCGCGAACGACCGGAACGTTCTCGATGCCTTCGAGGGGGGCGGCATTCAGGGCATTCATCATGAATATCTGAGTTTCAGCATTACGGGTAACTCGGGTGGTGTGGTTAACAATCTCGCCAGAGGGGTGAAAAAGTTGGACAGACTTGGTGCCACAATAGAGTGTGGCATCGTGAAATTTCAACCAGTCCATTCCCAGTATGAGGTCTATGGTGGAAGACTTCAGAACGATGGGGGAAGCAAGGAATTCAATCCCTTCAATTTCAACAAAGGTCCCGGGTACTATCTTGGTGGTTTGACATTGGCCTATCGGGGTGCGGACAACCATCGGTGGGTTCATCTTTTCTAGCGTGAAGTTATGCGACAAGGCAAATGCTTCCGACAAGAATGAATGCGATGCTCCTGTATCAAATAAAACAGTAGAAGGTACGGAATTAACGAGAAGGGTACCCATCACGGTAGCGGGTTGTTGCTGAGCTTCTTCAACATTGACATTATTAGCATGTCCACGAGCATAAGCGGCAGACCCAGTATTATAGTTGGGGGTCCTGTTGTTGCCACGACCATTTCCACGGCCAGCGGGGTGAACTACCAGTTGCTTCTGTTTCAGGGGGCACTCCCTAGAAAAATGCCCCGGTTGGCGGCACATGAAGCATAATCCATCCTGAGGATGGAGGGGTGTAGCATTGGGTGGTGCAGGCAGAGCTCTTGGCAACTGTGGTGGCGGAGGCAGACGGGGTGCAGCATAAGACGGCCTTGGAGCAGGGACAGGTGAATGGGTCACACTGGTAGGGAGCCAGATACGACGCTTCTGCGTTGCGCCCGAAGATGAGCCAACGTCACGATAACGCTTCAGAGAGTTCTTGTGCTCCATCTGGGCAGTCTCGACGGTGATAGCCTTGTTCACCATGGTGGCGAAGTTGGCGAAATCATGAACGGCAAGAGCGAGCCTGAGTTCTGGGTTGAGGCCACGACGGAACTTCTGCTGCCTGCGAGCATCAGTGGTGATCTCTCCTTCCGCATAGCGAGAGAGGTTGAGGAAGTCGCGCTGATAGGCTTCAACAGTCATGTCGCACTGAGTGAGGTTACGGAATTCTTCTGCCTTACGATCCATGATCCCCTGAGGAATGTAGCGGGCGCGGAAGGCAGACTGAAATTCATCCCAAGTGATGACTTCTTCAACTGGCAGGGACCGCTTGTGGGTGCTGCACCACTGAGCAGCGGCGCCTTTCAGATGATAAGACGCAAAGTTCCCATAGTCGGCTGGATCGACATTAGCAGACTCCAGCTCGTGAGTGATATCGCGAAGCCAGTCATCAGCATCCAGCGGCTGAACAGTGTTGCGGAACATAGTGGGGTTGAGGCGGGTGAAGTCCTGCAGAGTCACGGTGGCGTGCTGATGGTGGTGCCCATTCTGATTCGGCTGGGGGAACTGAGCCATGATATTCTGCATGAACTGACGGTTCATCTCGAACTGCTGCATCATCGCGGCCATGTAATCCGGCGGCGGAGGTGGGTCGTTGGCAGCACGACCACGACCACGACCACCACGACCAGCCATCCTGCTAGAATTTAACAGGGGTATTTCAGCGATGAAAATTTAACGAGATACTGGAATCAAGCCTGAAGTAAAACGACAACGAAAAAGGGCGCAAATATATATAGGAGTAGTCATATAAGACATACACATTCGCACACAGAATCAATCAAAAATCGGGCAGCGTAACGTCGTAGAAATTAAGGAAAAAGGACTCACTAGGCGGCGCGCAGACCGCGGTAAGGATTACACGACGCGACATAGATTCCACTATGTCAATCACACCGCAAGAAAACTGTTGGCCACAGGAGTTGATGCCAGAGAACGCGCGGCCTGCCCAGAATGAGAATGGGATCCGCGGTCTGGGATCTGGCGTACGACGCCTGCGACACGACTCAATCAATGGGGGAAGCACCAAAAACTCCGGGTGGAATCAAGAGAACGTGATCCTAATGTCAGCTTTGGTAAAACTTACCAGCAAGGATAAGAGAGCAGATTCCCAGAGCATAGGTAAGGAGAAAAGGATCCTAATACCATAGATATCACACGTAGTGACATCGATGTGGGCCCGTAAGCCAAATATTAAGTTAGCAAAATAGTTTTTCAAAGTCTAGACTCAACATCGACCAGGTAGTGGTGGGGTGGCTTCCTACAGGCAGTCGGCTCTGATACCAACTTGTGACGCCCCCAAAATCAGACCGTGTACAGTAATCATACACACAGGGTACACGACTGAGATTAGAGTTCCACGGTGATAATATCACAGCACAACACTAAACACAAAAGGATAAACAAATATGTTACAATAGAGGGGGTCACGTGGACCCGAATACATAAGCCATACAAGCCATAATATCTGAGTACAAACATAGTTAGTCAAGTTTTGCCTTAAGAAGGCTAGCACAAATCACATCAGAGATACAGAACGAAAAGGCGAGGCCTCCTGCCTGGGATCCACAGAACTACTCCTGGTCAACGGGGAACTCAACGTCGTAGTAGGCGCGTCCGGGGTACTCCTGCTCCTGGGCTCCAACGTCGGCTGCAGCGGCCGATCAGGCAAAACAGTAAAGGAAATAAAGCAGGTGAGTATCTAGTATACCCGCGAGTCTTACGTCCGCTACTAAGCATTATGCATTGTATCAACGGAAAGAAGAGGCTGTATATAGTGGACTGAAAGTCAGAAATTCAGAGCAAGGGTAAGAAGCTAGGCCTATCGAAGACTAGCATCTTCCGACGATGTCTTGCAGCATGAGGTAAGAATCAGCCAACAGTTTATATAAAGCATAAAGTAACAATGCAGCAGAAGTTGCTACAGCATTGTATAATAATAAGTTGTAATAATAATTAACAATGCCTCCGAGTTCACCTCCTCGACATCCCCGCGAGGAAGAGAATCTGGAACCATACAGTTTAATAATAGTTTCTAGTGGTAAGATCCAGCTTCAGCATAAAGCGTCCTGTTACCGTGGACACGGCTATTCGAATAGATTAATCTTCCCTGCAGGGGTGCACTTGTGTTACGCTACACGCACGGATCTCCAGGGTGGCGGGAACCTTGTTAGGGAACGCTCCACCGAGGCTATCCGACACTTCATAGCCCATCTTTCGAACTCAACAGAGAGGCCATCCGCCGGTCTAAATCCTAAGTACGCCGGGCCTTGGACCCCAACCCGAACGTACTCCTGCATGGTGCGTGGCTGGCCGGTGAAGTTGAAGCAAATCCAAATAAGACATCACCGCGCGAGCAAATAAGACAACACCACTTCCCGGCAATCAGCCCGCAGTACTGCTGACGTCTGAAGAGTCCTCGGACGACACTAAGAAGCAGAGGAGCCCATAACTCGTAGTTCCCACGGGTAGGTAGTGCGTACATGGCATATAGCCAACTCAAGACATTCACTGAACCATTTAGAATTTTAATTAACCTGCGTGACAACCGTTATCGTTGCCTCGACTTAACTGACCCGCGGACAACGACAACAGCCAGGACCACCAGTTCATCGGTGCCTGCCCCGTCGTCCCACCAAGTCACTGCGGTTACCAACAAGGTGAACCGTCTCCTTACCTTGTCTCGCGTGTGCTCCTGGAGGAGCTCGACTTTCGTGGGTTGGTAACTCTCGCGGCCAACGAACAGGGGCCAAGCACACCGGTACACTGGTCATACCCTCCCTGTCGTCCCGTCGCAATACCTCTCGCGGGCACCGATGGGTCGCCCGACTTCTTACCTGAAGGACCTCGCCGTTCAGGACCCTATGGCGGTAAGACAAAGTCAGCCTCGAGTGGAGTACCAGGATTACTCCTGGATATCTCACACTTGAGGTGACTAGGCATAACCTAGGTAGGGGCCTTAGACAGTGTCTGCATTGTACCGTACCTGTGCAGTTATAATATTTGTATCCGCGTTCACTCCCCTGAGTGACCACGGCCCCCTATCTAATCCTAGCTAACAATGCGCAGGGCTCACTGCTGAATAATGCATAATAATAATAATAGGCAGCATAGGATAAAGGAAGGCACATCAAGGGGCGACAAAATCAGGCTATGCAATTGAATAGGATTGTAACGTAGCAGCAGCAGTATCAATGCCTAGTGCAAGAAATGTACGGAAAGATAGGCAATATCTGGGGAAGAGAATGGCTCTGCTTGCCTGCAAGCTCGACGGTAGTAGTAGGGTCGTCGACGACGTAGTCGTACTCAGCAGCGGTGTAGTCGACGGCAGCAGCGGGGTCTACCGGAGATTAAGGGGGGAGGAAACAGTAAATACACAGCAAGCATATACAAACAGATGCATGACATGATAGATGAAATGTTAACGGTGTTCTAACGCAGTGCAATGCACATTGCTCGGAACGAAAATTCATCTGAGGATGAACTACCGGCTCCGGATGATTACCGGACAGGGTGTCCGGAGGGGAAGGATCAAGCCGGAGGTGTCGTGGTTACCGGAACAACATAAGAGGGGTGTATCCGTGCTAGTTGATCTATTCCGAGAAACATTCGTGTTCGGAATAAATTCATCCGGGCACTCTAACAGTACCGGACCATTTATCGGACAGTCGGTCCGGAGGGGGAATGTTCGATGTTCGTTGTGTTAGAGGGGTGTGGTAGACATACGGATAGAAGTTATTGAATTTCAAAGTTTAAATCAATTTAAATGATTTTCTGGATTTCTTTTATTATTTATTAAACATTATCCAAAACATTATCCACAACATTATCCAGAACAGTGCTGACATGTGGGACCCACATGTCAGCCTCTGTTATTTATAAAACACTTAATTAAATTAGAAAATGCCTCTGGACCCACATGTCAGTGACTCAATTTTAACTAAATCTTTTAATAAATAAAAACCTGACAAGGGGGCCCAGGTGTAAGTGTCTCAGGTTTTAATTTAACAATTAGCTTAAACTAACAGTGGGTTAAGGGGGCTAGGCCCACCTGTCATACTAACATATTCATTTTATCAATGTTATTTACTTAACAAAAGATTTCCCGGGGTGGCCCCCATGTCAGTGGGTGATTAAGCCCTAACCAAGTCGCTAATGACCCAACTGACTGGTGGGGCCATAAGTCAGTGGCACAGGCGACCCGCCGGCGGCTCGACGGCGAGCAGACTCCGGCGAACTCGAGCTAGCACTCGATTCCGAGCACCAAAAGAGGCGCCGCTTGTTGCTATGGGTTCAGGGAGACGTGCCGCTTCGATCTACGGTGGGGGAGGGGGTCATGGTGGACGCAGCCGAGCGCGGGGTCAACAATGGCGGGAGGCCGAGCTCGGGCGTCCATGGCGTCTTGCGTTTCGAGACGAAATCGAGCGCGCCACGGGGTGGAAGTGAACCTATGGAACACTAAGAACGCTTGAGTGCCAAATTCGTGCGCTGGAACGGCTTGGAAGCACGGCTACGACCACGACCCACGGCGGCCGGAGCAGCTCAAAGGGGGAAGAAGGCTACGGGCCTAGCGGGACTCAACGGGCAGTTGGCGACGAACGGGAAGCTCACCAGGAGCACGACGGAGGTGGCAGCGGGCTCGATGCGGGCTTGTGGTGGCCGGAATTCGTCGCAGATCCCGCCGGAGCCGAAGAAGAAGAGGAAGTCGTAGTCGTCGCGGAGAGGCACCACGGCTTGATTCCTCCAGCAGCTCGGGGTAGTCGTCGATGGCGAGTCCAGTGGGCAAGGTGGAGCGGGCTGGTTTGGCTAGTGGCCACGGTTGGCCATGGCAGTGAACGGCGGCGGCTCGGGAGGATTTTCCCTGAGGTGTGGGAGGCGAGGAGGTGCGGGGGTGTCCAGGAGGGAGGGGGCGTTGCCCTTATCGCCTCCGCGGCGGGAGGGGGCAGGTGGATGCGGGGCCAGCTCGCCAGCGTCGTGCCCACGTCCGGCGCCGTACGGGAGCAGGTGAGAGTGGTTGAGGGAGGAAGAAGACAAGGGGGGTGGGCTGGGCTGCGGTGAGCCGTTGCCCCAGGCGAGTTTTAAAGTTTTTCCCATTTGTTTTGTGTTGCTGATTATTCTATTTCTTTCTGTAATTGATTTATTAACCCTAGCATTTTTGTAAAAGGTTATTAGTGTTTGTAAATTAGGTTTACATATTACTAAGGTGCCACAAAAGTTTTTGCAGCAGAATAAAATCATTAGGTATTTCTTTTAAATATTAAATGCCCAAAGTAGGGGTTTTAACCTACTATTTGAATTGTTTGGAATTTTCTGCAACTCCAAAAATTACTAAAGTTGGTCCAACATGATTATAATGTTTTTAGGCAATTTACAAAAATAGTTCCATGATTTTTGGAACAACTTTATTTGAGCACTTTTGTTTTATTTTCCATTTAAAGTAGTTTCAACTAGGGTTTGGTTTCTTGATGAGCAAGATGCATTGTGCTTTGGGTTTTGATTAACAACCAGCATGGTTTGAAAAGTGTAGAAGCAAAACTTGATTAGGGACAGGGGATAACAGTGATTAACAAACAGTGATGGTCAACAGTGATGATGATTACTGTTACAGGAACTGAGGGTGTTACATATCTTTACTGAGGGAAACTTGCTGCTGTACCGCATCACGCCTTCTACTTGGGGCCTACCAACGAAGGGAGAGAAGCCGTCATCAAGAGCAATTTCTGGCGCCGTTGTCGGGGACTCCAAGTGCTAAGATAGGGGAGTTGCACACTACCCTTTACCTTTGTTTTTCAGTCTTGCTAGTTTAGCTTTCAGTTTTTATCTTTGTGTCTTTTATCAAAAATTACAAAAAAGTATTTATCTTGCTGTTAGTAGTCCTCCTTGTTTAGATGAACATGTTAGGGCTAGGTTCTTTGCGGGAATCGGAAGTTCTCTATTTCCGTCAAAGGGATGGAGAAAATATGAAGAAGGCATGGGACAGAATTTCTGAAGCACATAAAAGAATCATGCCTTGGATATCTATAAAGTCTGTGCTTAGAAATTTTTACCATGGTCTTTTTAAGTGGTGTAAACACTCTCTTGACATTATAGCTGAGGGAGATTTTCTAGAGTGTGATGAAGATAGAGCTCTTGAGATTTTGCATAGTCTATCTAGTTATTTTGTTTATGATCGTAGTGTTGATATTGTCATAGATAGACTTGCCATTATTGAAAAAAGACTGGATGCTCTAGAAATGTTGGAGATAGATGATGATTGGGAGCCCTTTGTTAGGATTAGCATCTCTGACCAAAGCTTCCTTGATTTTTGTGATATTGGATCTGCAGTTTCTACTATGCCAAAAATAGTTTATGATTCTTTGAAACTGGATATGAATATATTATCATCTTATCATGAACATTCTAATGGATATATCTCAGAGGTTAAAGGAAAGGTAAAAGAAGTCCAAGTTGCATTCCTTCATAGGACTGCACCAATGGATTTCTTCATCATGGAGCCAAACCAAAGTAACATTGTGCTCGGAAGAGACTTCCTCCGTGCTATGAAAGGCTTCATTGATATTGGTAATAGGCACATACGCTTACGCGGTATGGCGAAAGGTAAGTATATCTTCCCTAGTAAAAATAAGAAGGAACTTATTGAAAATCAATTTGAGGGTTTTTATGATTCTGATCTTGGGTACCCTTGATTCTTCTTTTTTGCATTATGCCTAGCTAATGGCTTTAAAGAAGCGCTTTCGGGAGGCAGCCCGCAATAAATTTAGGTTTTACTTTTTGCTTTTGTTGTGTCTTGATGATTTTTACTACTGTAGCAACATCATTGTATCTTTACTTTTCAGCTTTGTGCCAAGTTATAGCCTCTTACGGCAAGTGAAGTACAAGTTGTGACATGCTGTCCAGAAAACAGATTCTGTCCTCGTGACCAGAAAAAATCCAGAAAAATCCCAGTTCATCTTTTTGAGCTGAATTTGTTACACAGTATTCTCTATACAATTACGAAACTTCCGTATGTTCTGAGTTTTTTTATTTGAGTTGCAGAAGTGCCCCTAAAAAATTCTTTACTATCTGTTGTTCTGTTTTTCACAGATTCAGCCATGTTTTGTCTCTCCTTACTTTTGCAAACCTTAAGCTTGCTTTTTATTTGCAAAAACTTTTTGGCACTCTTGAGAAACAGTAGATCTTCAAGATTATCTTTATATGTAGTGGAGAAAAAATTATTTATTAAGGGTACTAACCTCTCTAATCAGCTTATGATAAGTTATGTATGAAGGGAGTTTTCAAGTGTGCGTTGGAAGATGATGAAAGAAGATCCAGGAGTGTCAAGCGCTCAAGCTTGGGGATGCCCCCATACATCCCCAATAAATATTCAAGGAGACTCAAGCGTCTAATCTTGGGGATGCCCCCCGTGCATCCCCTTCTCCATCAACCATCATCAGTTCGTCCTTCGTCTCACTATATTTTTATCACTTCATGTGTTATGTGCTATGCTTGGAGCGTCTCGCTCTTAGGTTTTGTTTTTAGTTTTCTTTAGCTTTGCTTGCTGTTCATAACAAGTTGGATCCCGTCTTACTTTGTGTGGGAGAGAAACACGCTGCACTTTCAAAATTTAGAACACATCATAGGATTTTTCCTGCCTATCTTTTTGCTGTTGTGTGTTCTTTATCTTTTCATAGCTACTGCCATGTTTAGTTTTATTCTTAGTTTTTCTTTATCAAGAGCTTTGGATTTTGTTTAGTTTGTTGCTGCAACTCTTTTTAGTTTTCATGTTTATCTTGTTAAGAGAGTTGGTCGTTGCACTGAGCTGTGTTTTGTCTTGAAAGTAGGTAATTGAGGTTGCTATTTAATTTTAGTAGTAGCTTGCAATAGTTTTGAGGCATTGTTGTGAGTAATGTTTGGACTTTTGGTGTCAAGAGATCTTGCCTATTAGTGATAGGTGTCGTATTTTGGGCAATCCGTGTTTATTTTCAAAACCTACAAAACTAGTTGTGAACTCTAGCTACTAGATAGATCACTACTCTTCTGAGGAGTCGAATATTAGAGTACACTCACGTACCATGAGTCGAGGATGCGCAAGGATAACCAAACCCCCATACACTCCTCCTCGGGGTACTTGTCTCTTTGTGAACCTCCTCATTAGATTGAGAGTTACCGATAATAAGTGCATGAGTTGTTCGGACTAATGTAAGTATTGAGAGTTGACACTTCCACCTTCCCATATTTTGCTAGCCTTTCCCGTGCCATGCATTGCCTTCTTCTCACTCCGAGAGTTGGTGTCCACCTTCGCCGGTACATCCAAACCCTTGGCATGATACGCTCTGTCATCATAAGCCTCCCTTTATCTTTCCTCAAAACAGCCACCATACCTACCTATCAAGGCATTTCTATAGCCTTTCCGAGTTACATTGCCATGCAACATCCACCTCTTCATGACTTGATCTTCATGTCATACATGTTCCTGCTACACTGGCAGCGACATACATTGCATACATCATGATAGTTACATCTTCTTTATGATTTTGAGTACATTGTAAAGTGTGAAAGATCTCCTTTACCTTCTTGTAAAATAGAGTGTTGCCCTTAAGTGAGGAAAAGATCCCAAAGTGGACACATTAAAAGATCCCAAAGAGGACAAATGAGAGTTAAATAGAAAGAGCCATTGAGGCCACCAAAAATATACAAAAAAATAGAAAAAATAGATAAAGAAATAAAAAGAGAGAAAGGGGCAACACTACTATCCTTTTGAGAGATCCACACTAGTACTCCCTCTATATCTTTGTACTCCATAGAGATGATCTTTATAGATATAGTTTGGAGAGCTTCTTAGCTCGTATGTGCATCCATTGCATGGCAATCCCTACTCCTCACATCATATCTATCATCTGGCATCTCTTGCCTAAGATTGTCCTCATTGATTTGATCCTTTCTCATCCTTTTTGTCTTCCTCCTCCACCATATTTCTCTCTTTTCCATCCTAAGTGTCAACTCTCGTGCTTACGCTCATCCATTGCATGAGTGCTCAAAATATCGAAAAGGAGTGGATCAAATTGACATGTACCTGGCTAGTGGTCTGGGGACGAGTCAAGATAAGATTCCAAAGAGGACCAAGTGTGAAACTTTAGTAGACTGAGTTCTCAACAAAAATACTTTTTTCTCGTATTCCCTATCCTCCTTTCTTGCACGCAAACACCATTTGGAGACATTCGAGTCACGGACAGCAAGAGCTCTTGCACCTTTTGTTCTTTTTTTACTTATTTCAATGCTAATATAGACTCTTGCCTGTTATGACTTTAATTGAATCTCTGACCTTGATTGCTTTACTTTTCAAAGTTCTTTTATGGTTGCTAGCATGTCACCACAGAAATTATGCTTGTTATCATTTACCTACTCGAGGACGAGCAGGAATTAAGCTTGGGGATGTTGATACGTCCAAAACGTATCGATAATTTATGCTTGCTCCATGCATGTTTTGTGTGATATTGCTATGATCTAGATACACTTTCATACATTTTTTATCATATTTGGACTAACCTATTAACTCAGTGCACCCCAGTGCCAGTTCCTGTTTTCTGCTGTTTTTCTATTTCAGTTTTCCCCCATATAAAAAGTGCCAAAACAATTCGGGAAAATTCAGATAAAAAATCAGCGTGACGGAAGCTTCGAGAAAAGCCCGGGAGGGGCCAAAGGGGGGCCAGGGGGGCCCACGCGGCCACCCGGCGCGGCCCCACCCCTGGCCGCGCCTGCGGGGCGCCTGGGGCCCCTGGTCCACCTCTGGCTGCCCCCCGTCGCCTATTTATCCCCCCTCACGGGAAAACTCCAGAACAGGAACCCTATTCCGCGAACTCGCCTCTGTTCCGCTGCCGCCGCGCTTCCAAGATCGGGAGCACCAGAAGACCTCTTCCCGGCACCCTGCCGGAGGGAGGATTGACCTCCGGGAGTCTCCTCTCCACCATGGATGCTCCCCGGATGTCTCGTGAGTAGTTTTCCTTGGACCATGGGTCCATGATCAGTAGCTATGTGATGTTCTCCTCCCCTCTTTGATCTTCATTGCTTAGACCTCGTGAGCTGCCCTACATGATCGAGGCACCTTTGTAATATTTCTGCTATTGCTATGTTGAGTTTGATCGGATCTGATGTATTATGAGATTATGTTCAGATTGTGATAGAGTAATATATTTGGTTTTTATCTCTTATATTTTTGTTCCTAAGTAATTCTTGCATGATCTCCGTTGCTGTTTATTGCTTTGGCCAAGTAGTAGGTAGTGACTTCAAGAGGGAGCGTTGTGCTAGATTGTGGGTTCATGCCTCCCTGATGACATGCTTGAGTGACAGAAACATGAGTCTAGGGGATGTGTTGTTGCCACAAGGGGGAAAACAACGGTGCGTGTAACCGCGGTTACAAGGATTGTTTACTTTACGCAAAGTTCTTTTTAATGCAGTTGTCTGTTGCTTTGGGTTTACACTTTGGGTGGGGCTCGCAACTTAATACCAGCGAGATGTTCTGGATAGATATCTCAAGGTGGATGATTATTAGTAGATGCAGATGGATTTCGGTCTACTTACTTTGGCGTACTACCCGTGCTTTTGAACCTCTTCCTTTATTTTGTAGCATAGTTAGCATTGCGATGCGTTCTTAATCCTGTCAATTGCCTTTCTGTAATTTGTTTACCTCGCATAGCATTTTTATCGTCTTTTGGGAGAGAGACATCACTAGCGAACATCACGTATCCCGGTCCATATCCTCATTATTGTTTCCAAGATGTATTTACTTTTCTGCATTTACTTTCAAGTTTTTATCATTATCCCCTTGCGTTTTATCATTTGTGAACAACAAGACCGGAGAGATTGACAACGTCTCTAAACTTTGTTGGGAGCAAAGTTATCTGTGTCTGTGTGCAGGTCCGCGTCAGTTGCGCTGCTGACACCTACTTATCATCTCTGGAGTCCTACTGGAGACAAACCTTGGTATCTTTACTGAGGGAAACTTGCCGTTGTACCGCATCACGCCTTCCACTTGGGGCCTACCAACGAAGGGCGAGAAGTCGTCATCAACGGTTCACCTTGTTGGTAACCGCATGAGTTGGTGGGACGTCAGGGCAGGCACCGATGTTACTGGTGGTCCTGACTGCTGTCGTTGTCCGCGACTCATTCAATAAGGGGCAACGATAACGGTTGTCTCGACAGAAAAATAATAAAATGCTTAACGGGTTCGGCGGATGACTTGAGTATCCTTTTGGCTTGTACGCACTACCTATACGTGGGATTACGCGTTTGGGCGCCTCCGCAATGTAGCCTCGTTCGAAAGCTCTGAAAGACGTCTAGGTCAGAATTGCGGCAGGGACGGATCGCGCTGCGGCGTTGGAATTCACCCTCCTCGCAACGACCCGGAGAGCGAGGGGTGATAGGCCCATGACCCCCTTGCACTTAGGGCTGTAGACCGGCGGGGACCTCTCTGATGAGTCGTAGGATGGACTGCGTTGTGTTGGATAGCCTCGGTGGGGCATTCCCTAACAAGGTGTACGCCACCCTGGAGATCTGAGTGTGTAGTGTCACACTAGCGCACCCCTGCAGGGAAGATTGATCTATTCGAATAGCCGTGTCCACGGTAACAGGACACTTTATGCTAAAGCCAGATCCTACCACTACAATTACTACTATTAAACTGTTGGTTCCAGTTTCTCTTCCTCGCAGGGAAGTCGAGGAGGGGATCTCGGAGACATATATTATTATTAATTATTACAACTTATTATTATACAATGCTGCAGCAACTTCTGCTGCATTGTTACTTTCATTACTGTTATATTAAATTGTTGGCTGATTCTTACCTCATGCTTCAAGACTCGTCGGAAGATGCTAGTCTTCGATAGGCCTAGCTTCTTATCCTTATTCTGACTTTCTACCTTGCAGTCCACTATATACAGCCTCCCCTTTCCATTTGATACAAATGCATAAATGCTTAGTAGCGGACATAAGACTCGCGGGTATGCTAGATACTCACCTGCTTTATTTTCCCCCTTTTGTTTTGCCTGATCGGCCGCTGCAGTCGACGTTGGAGGTTTGGAGCCCAGGAGCAGGAGATCCCCGATGCCGACCACCGCAACATGAAGATCCCCGATGCCTTCTACGACGTCGAGTTCCCCTTTGACCAAGAGTAGTTTGGAGGTTCCCAGGCAGGAGGCCTCGCCTTTTCGATCGTTTTTGATATTTGTGCTAGCCTTCTTAAGGCAACCTTGTATCCTTGTGCCTGTACTAAGATACTATTGCTTCCGCTGACTTTGTGCTCTCGAGCTGTTGTATTCGAGCCCTCGTGGCCCCTGGCTTGTATTAAACAGCTTGTATTATTTTATTTGTAGAGTTGTGTTGTGATATCTCACCGTGAGTCCCTGATCTCGATCGTTGATGGCTTCTCGCCCCTTCGTTGGTTACCCCAAGTGGAAGGTTGAGATGTAGTACAGCAGCAGTTTTCCCTCGGTGAAGATACCAAGGTTTGTCTCCAGCAGGACTCCAGAGATGATAAGTAGGTGGAAGCGGCGCAACTGACGCGGACCTGCACACAGACACAGATAACTTTGTTCCCAACGAAGTTCAGAGAGGTTTCCAATCTCTCCGGTGTTGTTGTTCACAAGGATAAAATGCAAGGGATAATGATAGCAAGTAAAAGCAGTAAAGTAAATATAGTGTGGAAACAATAATGAGGATATGGACCGGGATACGTGATGTTCGCTAGTGATGTCTCTCTCCCAAAAGACGATAAGATTGCTATGCGAGGTAAACAAATTACAGAAAGGCAATTGACAGGATTATGAACGCACCGCAATGCTAACTATGCTACAAAAGAAAGGACGAGGTTCAAAAGCACAGGCAGTATGCCAAGATAAGTAGACCGAAATCCATCTGCATCTACTACTAATCATCCACCTTGAGATATCTATCCAGAACATCTCGCTGGTATTAAGTTGCGAGCCCCACCCAAAGTGTAAACCCAAAGCAACAGACAACTGCATTAAAAAGAACTATGCGTAAAGTAAACAATCCTTGTGACCGCGGTCACAAGCACCGTTGTTTTCCCCCTTGTGGCAACAACACATCCCCTAGACTCATGTTTCTGTCACTCAAGCGTGTCATCGGGGGGCATGAACCCACAATCTAGCACAACGTTCCCTCTTGAAGTCACTACCTACTACTTGGCCAAAGCAATAAACAGCAACGGAGAACATGCAAGAATTACTTAGGAAAAAAAATATAAGAGATAAAAACCAAATATATTACTCTATCAAAATCTGAACATAATCTCATAATCCATCAGATCCTATCAAACTCAACATAGCAATAGTAGAAATATTACAAAGATGCCTCGATCATGTAGGGCAGCTCACTAGGTCTAAACAATGAAGATAAAAGAGGGGAGGAGAACATCACATAGCTACTGATCACGGACCCATGGTCCAAGGAAAATTACTCACGAGACATCTGGGGAGCATCCATGGTGGAGAGGAGACTCCCGGAGGTCATTCCTCCCTCCGACAGGGTGCCAGGAAGAGGTCTTCTGGTGCTCCCGATCTTCAGAAGCGCGACGGCGGCGGAACAAAGGCGAGTTCGCGGAATAGGGTTCCTCTTCTGGAGTTTTCCCGTGACGGAGAATAAATAGGCGAAGGGGGGCAGCCAGAGGTGGACCAGGGGCCCCAGGCGCCCCCTGGCGCGGCAAGGGGTGGGGCCGCGCCGGGTGGCCGCCTGGGCCCCCCCGGATCCCCTCTGGACCCTCCCGGGCTCTTCGCGAAGCTTCCTCCACGCTGATTTTTATCTGAATTTTCCCGAATTTTTCTGGCACTTTTTATATGGGGGAAAACTGAAATAGAAAAACATCAGAAAACAGGAACTGGCACTGGGGTGCACTGAGTTAATAGGTTAGTCCAAATATGATCAAAAGTGTATGAAAGTGTATCTAGAACATAGCAATATCAAACAAAACATGCATGGAGAAAGCAGAAATTATAGATACGTTTTGGACGTATCAATCGTGTACCTTGCGTGTATGATTTACTGTACACGGTCTGATTTTGGGGGCGTCACAGGGTGGTACGCCAAGACAAGTAGACCGAAATCCATCTACATCTACCTACTAATCATCCACCTTGAGATATCTATCCAGAACATCTCGCTGGTATTAAGTTGTGAATCCCACCCAAAGTGTAAACCCAAAGCAACGGACAACTGCATTAAAGAACTTTGCGTAAAGTAAAGAATCCTTGCACCCGCAAGTAAAAGCACCGTTGTTTTCCCCCTTGTGGCAACATCACATCCCCTAGACTCATGTTTCTGTCACTCAAGCTAGTCATCGGGGGGCATGAACCCACAATCATGCATAACGCTCCCTCTTGGAGTAACTACCTACTACTTGGCCAAAGGAATAAACAGCAATGGAGAACATGCAAGAATTACTCTAGAACATAAATATAAAAGAGGGGAATCAAATATATTACTCAAACTCAATCTGAACATAATCTCATAATCCATCGGATCCCAGCAAACTCAGCATAGCAACAGAAGAAATATTACATATGTGCCTCGATCATGTAGGGCAGCTCACGAGGACTAATCCATGAAGAACAAAGAGGGGAGGAGAACATCACATAGCTACTGATCATAGACCCATGGTCCAAGGTGGACTACTCACGGTTCATCCGGGAAGCATCCATGGTGGTGGAGAAGCTCCCGGAGGTGATTCCTCCCTCCGGCAGGGTGCCGAGAAGAGGTCTTCTGGTGCTCCCGATCTTGGAAGCGTGGCGGCGGCGGAACAGAGGAGAGATCGCGAAAAAGGGTTCCCCTTCACGGGGGTTTCACGTCACGAGAAATAAATAGGCGAAGGGGGTCAGCCAGGGGGGCCACCAGGGGTCCAGGCGGCCCCCTGGCGCGGCCCCACCCTAGGGCGCGCCGGGAGGGCGCCTGGGGCCCTGTTGGGTCCCCTCTGGCCCCCCTCGGTGATTCCCGAAGCTTCTTCTATGCTGATTTTTTATTGGATATTTCCCGAATTTTTGGAGCACTTTTAATATGGGGGAAACCTGAAATAGAAAAATAGCAGAAAAACAGGAACTGGCACTGGGGTGCACTGAGTTAATAGGTTAGTCCAAATATGATAAAAAAATGTATGGAAGTTCATCAATATCATAGCAATATCACACAAAAAGGGCATGGAGCAAGCAGAAATTATAGATACGTTTTGGACGTATCAACATCCCCAAGCTTAATTCCTGCTCGTCCTCGAGTAGGTAAATGATAAAAGCATAATTTCTGTGGTGACATGCTAACAACCATATAAGAACTTTTTAAGTAAAGCAATCAAGGCGTGTAATTCAATTCAAGTCATAACAGGCAAGAGTCTATATTTAGCATTGAAATAAGCAACATAAGAACATAAAGGTGCAAGAGCTCTCGCTATACGTGACTCGAATGTCTCCAAATGGTGTTTGCGTGCAAGAAAGGGGATAGGGATATACGAGAAAAATTATTTTTGTGTTGAGAACTCAATCTACTAAAGTTTCACACTTGGTCTTCTTTGGAATCTTATCTTGACTCATCCCCAGATCACTAGCCAGGTACAAGTCAAAATGATCCACTCCTTTTCGACATTTTGAGCACTCATGCAAAGGATGAGCGTAAGCAAGAAAGTTGACACTTAGGATGGAAAAGAGAGAATATGGTGGAGGAGGAAGACAAAAAGGGTGTGAAAGGCTCACATCAATGAGTACAATCATAAGCGAGAGAAATAAAAATGATAGATATGATGTGAGGAGTAGGGATTGCCATGCAACGGATGCACATATGAGCTAAGGTAAGCTCTCCAATGGAACTAGTGGGGCTGCATCCAACTTTCTTGCTCAAGAAGACCTAGAGCTAATTTGAGGAGGCTCGTCATTGGAATATACAAGCCAAGTTCTATAGTGTGAAGGTCCCCACATAGCTATATGCATAAATGATAATCTCTATGGAGTACAAGATATAAGAGGGAGTACGAGTGTGGATCTCTCAAAAGGAATAGTAGTGTGCCCCCTTCTCTCTTTTTATTTATTTTTCTCTTTTTTCTATTTTTTGTATTTTTTTGGTGGCCTCAATGGCTCTTTATATTCCTCTCATTTGTCCTCTTTGGGATATTTTAATTTGTCCTCTTTGGGATCTTTTAATTTGCCCTCTTTGGGATCTTTTCCTCAAAAAGTATAGAAGCTCTTTCACACTTTACAAAGTACTCAAATCATAAAGAAGATGTAACTATCATGATGTATGCAAATGTATGCCTCTGCCAGTGTAGCAGGATATGCAATGATACTAGCGCGTCATGTAGCAATGATTAGGGCAAAGCCCAACTATCATGCGGCTCATCGATAAAGCAAGTAGCATGTATGACATGAAGATCAAGTCATGAGAAGATGGATGTTGCATGGCAATATATGTCGGAAAGGCTATGGAAATGCCTTGATAGGTAGGTATGGTGGCTGTTTTGAGGAAATATATAAGGGGGTTTATGATGACAGAGCGTATCGTTCCAAGGGTTAGGATGTACCGGCGAAGGTGGATGCCAACTCTCGGAGTGAGAAGAAGGCAATGCACGGCACAGAAGAGGCTAGCAAAATATGGGAAGGTGGAAGTGTCAACTTTCAAATACTCACATTAGTCCGAAGAACTCATGCACTTATTATTGGTAACTCTCAATCTAATAAGGAGGTTTCACAAAGAGACAAGTACCCCAAGGAGGAGAGTATGGGGGTTTGGTTATCCTTGCGTATCCTCGACTCATGGTACATGAGTGTACTCTAATATTCGACCCCTCAGAAGAGTAGTGATCCATCTAGTAGCTAAATTTCTCAACTAATTTTGTAATTTTTGAAAATAAACACGGATTTCCCAAAATACGACATCTATCACTAATAGGCTAAATCTCTTGACACCAAAAGTCCAAACATTACTCAAAACAATACCTCAAAACTATTGCAAGTTACTACTACAAAAGAATAGCAACCTCAATTACCTACTCCAAGTCAAGACACAAAACTCAGTGCAGGCAAACTCTCTAAACAAGATAAACATGAAAACTCAAGAGAGTTCCAACAACAAACTAAACAAAAGCTCTTTGAAAAGATAAACATGAAAACTAAGAGAAAAAAATGACAGTAGCTATGAAAAAGATAAAGAACACACACAGCAAAGATAAGCATGAAAATCATATGTTGTGTTCTAGATTTTGGAAGTGGAGCATGTTTCTCTCCCACACAAAGAAATCTGGGTTCCAACTTGTTATGAACAGCAAGAAAATCTAAAGAAAACTAAAAATAAAACCTAAGAGCGAGTCGCTCCAAGCATAGCACATAATGCATGAAGTGAAAAAAATATAGTGAAACGAGAGACGAACTGATAATTGTTGATGGAGAAGGGGATGCACGGGGGCATCCCTAAGCTTAGACGCTTGAGTCGCCTTGAATATGTCTTGAGGATGCATGGGGGCATCCCCAAGCTTGAGCGCTTGACACTCCTGAATCTTCTTTCATCATCTTCCCTCACACACTTGAAAATTCCCTTCATACATAACTCATCATAATCTGATTAGCGAGGTTAGTACCCATAATAAAATAATTTTTACCCTACTGGAAATAAAGATATTATTCAAGAGCTACTGTTTCTCAAGATTTCCAAAACGTTTTTTCAAAGAAAAAGCAAGCTTAAGGTTTGCAAAACGAAGAAAAGGCAAAACAGGACAGAATCTGTGAAAAACAGACCAGCAGGTAGTAAAGAATTTTTTAGGGATACTTATGCAACTCAAATCAAAAAACTCAGAACGTACGAAAGTTCCGTAATTGTATAGAGCACGCTGTGTAAAAATTTCAGCTCAACAAGATGAACTGGGATTTTTCGGTGATTTCTCTAGTCACGAGGACAGAATCTGTTTTCTAGACAGCATGTCACAACTTTCACTTCCCTTGTCATATGAGGCTATAAATGGCACGAAGCTTGAAAAGTAAAGATACAATGATGTTGCCGCAGTAGTAAAAATCATCAAGAACACTAAAAACAGAATAAAAAAAATGGAAATCCTAAATTCGTTGCGGGCTGCCTCCCGAAAGCGCTTCTTTAAAGCCATTAGCTAGGCATAATGCAAATAGATCAAGTATTTTCAAGAAAATAACTAGCCCGTGGGACGTACTCAAAAGGCAACTTAATCTTTTTCTAGGGAAGTGTTCCATCCCTTTCTTGAGAGGGAATTGGAATTTTATAATCCCTTCTTTCATATCAATAACAGCACCCACGGTGCGAAGAAAAGGTCGTCCCAACATAATTGGACAAGAAGGTTCACATTCAATGTCCATAATAGTAAAATCAACGGGAACATAATTGTTATTGACAATGATAAGAACATCGTCTATCTTCCCCAAAGTTTTCTTTACGGAAGAGTCGACAAGACGAACACCAAAAGAACAAGGATCAAAAGGTTTTAATTCAAATATATCATACATTCTTTTGGGCATAACGGAGGTACTAGCTCCAACATCACATAAAGCATAGCAAGAAAAGTTATTCAGCTTAATTCTCATCATCGGATCCCAACCATCTTCTAGATTTCTAGGTATGGAGGCTTCTACCCTAATCTTCTCCTCCCTAGCTTTGATGAGAGCATTAGTGATATGCTCTCTGAAGGCAAGATTAAGTGTGCTAGTGTGGGGGTCTCTAGACATCTTGTGAAGGAAACGAATAACTTCAGAAAGGGTGCAATTATCAAAATCAAGGTCACTACTATCAAGTAAAGTGGTAGTGGTGTCCATTAGGCTCACTTGTTTGGTAGCTTCTATAGTCATAGGAATTTATTCTTCTAAGGTTGAGGTCATAGCATCACCATTAATAGGTCCTATGGGACTAGGGGTGCATTGGGTGCTAAGAGTTTGGATATCCTCAACAACTTGGATAGTAGCAATGGTATGGTGTGTAGGAAGGCTCTTAATTCTATCTTCTTCCTCCTTTTCTCTAGCCCATCTCTCTTTAAGTTTAGCCATCATCCTAATGTTTTCATTAATTTGCATTTGGATAGCATTCATAGGAGTGACCTTCCTCTCCTCAAGGGGAGAAGTTCTAATTTTAAGAAATTCTACTTCATGGGCTAAATTATCTACCTTCAACGAGAGGTTATCTAATTTGTCTAGTTTTTCCTCTACACTCTTGTTGAAGGCTTTTTGGGTAGTGATAAAGTCATTAAGCATACTCTCTAATTTAGAAGTGGAGTTTTTGGTGCTAGGATAAGTGTTGTTGTTCCCATAGTTGTTGGGGAACAGTCTAGGATTGCTACCAAAATTACTCCTATAAGCATTGTTATTGAAGTTGTTTCTAGAGATAAAGTTCACATCTACTTGATCTTGAGCAATCAAAGAATTTAAAGGAACATCTTGAGGATCAATAGGAGATTGCTTGGTAAGTAGAGACATAATCAAGTCAACTTTTTCATTTAGGGAGGAGATCTCCTCGACAGAGTTTACCTTCCTACCTGTTGGAGCTCTTTCGGTGTGCCATTGGGAATAGTTGGTCATCATCTCATCGAGAAGTTTTGTGGCAGCACCAAGTGTAGTTGACATAAAGGTTCCTCCCGCGGCCGAATCTAGCAGGTTCCGCGAGGTAAAGTTCAAGCCTGCATAAAAAGTTTGGATAACCATCCAAGTAGTCAAACCATGCGTAGGGCAATTCTTAACAAGATATTTCATGCGTTCCCAATCTTGGGCAACGTGTTCATTATCCAATTGTTTAAAATTCATAATATAACTCCTCAATTGGATACTCTTAGCAGGGGGTAGTATTTCCCAATAAAAGCATCCTTGCACTTATCCCAAGAATCTATGCTATTCCTAGGCAAGGATTGAAACCAGATTTTAGCTTCATCTCTCAAGGAGAAAGGAAAAAGCTTAAGCTCAACAATATCACCATCTACTTCTTTGTACTTTTGCATATCACAAAGCTCAATAAAATTATTTAAGTGCAAAGCAGCATCATCCCTAGCACCGAAGAATTGATCTTTCATAACAAGGTTCAGCAAAGAAGGTTTAATCTCATAAGAAGGTGCTGAAGTAGAAGGTGTAGCAATAGGAGTGCAGATAAAGTCACTGTTTTTGTGACTGGTGAAGTCACACAACTTGGTGTTCTCGGAGGAACCCATAGTAGCAGCAAGCAAGATAACTATTTTTTATTTTTGATAAAGGACACTAAAGCAAAAACTGGAAGGTAAACTAACAAGACTAAAAAGCAAAGATAAAAGCTAGTGTGAAACTCCCCATCTTGAAGAGTGGAGTCCCCGACAACGGCGCCAGAAATTTCTTTTGATGGTACGATTTAACGCCCCCGCGTTGGTTACACAAAGTGGAAGGTTGAGATGTAGATAGCAGCAATTTCCCTTAGCGAAGATGCTAAGGTTTAGGATCGACCAGTAGGACTCCAACAGATACAAGTAGGTGGCAAGGAAACAATGGCATCGTTTTAGAAAAAAGTTGCTTCCTTGACCTGGACCTGCACATACAGCAAATAACTTTGCTTCCCAACGACTACAGAGAGGTTGTCAATCCCTCCGGCCTTGTTGTTTACAAAGGATAAAACGCACGGGATAATAATGATAGTGATAGCAACTAAAAAGTAAATAAAGCAGTAAATTCATAGCGGGTGTAAACAGTATTGGAAATATGGACCGGGGTCCTATGATGTTCACTAGTGATGTGTCTCTCCCAAAAGACAATAAAATAGCCATGCGAGGTAAACAAATTACAGCTGGGCAAGTGACAAGATTATGTGCGCAAACCAATGCTAATTATGCTATAAAGAAAGGAAGAGGCTCAAAAGCATGGGCGGTACGCCAAGACAAGTAGACCGAAATCCATCTGCATCTACCTACTAATCATCCACCTTGAGATATCTATCCAGACCATTTCACTGGTATTAAGTTGCGAATCCCACCCAAAGTGTAAACTCAAAGCAACGGACAAATGCATTAAAGAACTTTCTGTGAAGTAAACAATCCTTGCACCCTCAAGTACAAGCACTGTTGTTTTCCCCCTTGTGGCAACAGCACATCCCCTAGACTCATGTTTCTGTCACTCAAGCTAGTCATCGGGGGGCATGAACCCACAATCATGCATAACGCTCCCTCTTGGAGTCACTACCTACTACTTGGCCAAAGCAATAAACAACAACGGAGAACATGCAAGAATTACTCTAGAACATAAACATAAAAGAGGAGAATCAAATATATTACTCAAACACAATCTGAACATAATATCATAATCCATCGGATCCCAGCAAACTCAGCATAGCAACAGCAGAAATATTACATATGTGCCTCGATCATGTAGGGAAGCTCACGAGGTCTAATCCATGAAGAACAAAGAGGGGAGGAGAACATCACATAGATACTGATCATAGACCCATGGTCCAAGGTGGACTACTCACGGTTCATCCGGGAAGCATCCATGGTGGTGGAGAAGCTCCCGGAGGTGATTCCTCCCTCCGGCAGGGTGCCGGGAAGAGGTCTTCTGGTGCTCCCGATCGTGGAAGCGCGGCGGCGGCGGAACAAAGGAGAGATCGCGAAAAATGGTTCCCCTTCACAGGGGTTTCACGTCACGAGGAATAAATAGGCGAAGGGGGGCAGCCAGGGGGGCCACCAGGGGTCCAGGCGGCCCACTGGCGCGGCCCCACCCTAGGGCGCGCCAGGAGGGCGCCTGGGGCCCTGGTGGGTCCCCTCTACCCCCCCCCCCCCCCTCGGTGATTCCCGAAGATTCTTCTACGCTGATTTTTTATTGGATTTTTCCTGAATTTTTGGAGCACTTTTAATATGGGGGAAACCTGAAATAGAAAAACAGCAGAAAAACAGGAACTGGCACTCGGGTGTACTGAGTTAATAGGTTAGTCCAAATATGATCAAAAGTGTATGGAAATTCATGAATATCATAGCAATATCACACAAAAAGGGCATGGAGCAAGCAGAAATTATAGATACATTTTGGACGTATCAGCATGTCACAACTTTCACTTCCCTTGTCATATGAGGCTATAAATGGCACAAAGCTTGAAAAGTAAAGATACAATGATGTTGCTACAGTAGTAACAGTCATCAAGACCACTAATAATAGAACAAAAACAAAAAATTAAATCCTAGATTCGTTGTGGGCTGTCTCCCAAAAGCGCTTCTTTAAAGCCATTAGCTAGGCTTAATGCAAATATATCAAGTCTTTTCAAGAAAATAACTAGCCCGTGTGACGGACTCAAAAGGCAACTTAATCTTTTTCCTAGGGAAGTGTTCCATCCCTTTCTTGAGAGGGAATTGGAATTTTATAATCCCTTCTTTCATATCAATAATAGAACCCACGGTGAGAAGAAAAGGACGTCCCAAAATAATTGGACATGATGGTTCACATTCAATGTCCATAATAGTAAAATCAACGGGAACATAATTGTCATTGACAATGATAAGAACATCATCGATCTTCCCAAAAGATTTCTTTACGGAAGAATCGACAAGACGAACACCAAAAGAACAAGGATCAAAAGGTTTCACTTCAAATATATCATACATTCTTTTGGGCATAACGGAGGTACTAGCTCCAACATCACATAAACCATAGCAAGAAAAGTTATTCAACTTAATTTTAATCATAGGATCCCAACCATCTTCTAGCTTTCTAGTTATGGAGGCTTCTACCCTAAGCTTCTCCTGCCTATCTTTAATGAGAGCATTAGTGATATGCTCCGTGAAGGCAAGATTAAGTGTGCTAGTGTGGGGGTCTCTAGACATCTTGTGAAGGAAACGAATAACTTCAGAAAGGGTGCAATTATCAAAATCAAGGTCACTACTATCAAGTAAAGTGGTAGTGGTGTCCATTAGGCTCACTTGTTTGGTAGCTTCTATAGTCATAGGAATTTATTCTTCTACGGTTGAGGTCATAGCATCACCATTAATAGGTCCTATGGGACTAGGGGTGCATTGGGTGATAAGAGTGTGGATATCCTCAACCACTTGGATAGTAGCAATGGTATGGTGTGTAGGAAGGCTCTTAATTCTATCTTCTTCCTCCTTTTCTCTAGCCCATCTCTCTTTAAGTTTAGCCAACATCCTAATGTTTTCATTAATTTGCACTTGGATAGCGTTCATAGGAGTGACCTTCCTCTCCTCAACAGGAGAAGTTCTAATTTTAAACAATTCTACTTCATGGGCTAAATTGTCTACCTTCGACGAGAGATTATCTAATTTGTCTAGTTTTTCCTTTACACTCTTGTTGAAGGCTTTTTGGGTAGTGATAAAGTCTTTAAGCATACTCTCTAATTCAGAAGTGGAGTTTTTGGTGCTAGGATAAGTGTTGTTGTTCCCATAGTTGTTGGAGGGGAACGTTCTAGGATTGCTACCAAAATTACTCCTATAAGCATTGTTATTAAAGTTGTTTCTAGAGATAAAGTTCACATCTACTTGATCTTGAGCAATCAAAGAATTTAAAGGAACATCATGAGTATCAATAGGAGATTGCTTGGTAAGTAGAGACATAATCAAGTCAACTTTTTCATTTAGGGAGGAGATCTCCTCGACAGAGTTTACCTTCCTACCTGTTGGAGCTCTTTCGGTGTGCCATTGGGAATATTTGGTCATCATCTCATCGAGTAGTTTTGTGGCAGCACCAAGCGTTGTTGACATAAAGGTTCCTCCCGCGGCCTAATCTAGCAAGTTTCGCGAGGTAAAGTTCAAGCCTGCATAAAAAGTTTGGATAACCATACAAGTAGTCAAACCATGCGTAGGGTAATTCTTAACAAGAGATTTCATGCGTTCCCAAGCTTGGGCAACGTGCTCATTACCCAATTGCTTAAAATTCATAATCTTACTCCTCAATTGGATAATCTTAGCTGGGGGGTAGTACTTCCCAATAAAAGCATCCTTGCACTTATCCCAAGAATCTATGCTATTCCGAGGAAAGGATTGAAACCAGATTTTAGCTCCTCCTCTCAAGGATAAAGGAAAAATCTTAAGCTTAACAATATCACCATCTACTTCTTTGTACTTTTGCATATCACAGAGCTCAATAAAATTATTTAAGTGCAAAGCAGCATCATCTACAGCACCGGAGAATTGATCTTTCATAACTAGGTTCAGCAAAGCAGGTTTAATCTCATAAGAAGGTGCTGAAGTAGCAGGTGTAGCAATAGGAGGGCAGATAAAGTCACTTTTGTTATGACTAGTAAAGTCACACAACTTGGTGTTCTCGGAGGAACCCATAGTAGCAGCAAGCAAGATAACTATTTTTTTGATTTTTTATAAAAGACACTAAACAAAAACTGAAAGGTAAACTAATAAGACTAAAAAGAAAAGATAAAAGATAATGTGCAACTCCCCTATCTTGAAGAGTGGAGTCCCCAGCAACGGCGCTAGAAATATATCAATGAATAAGAAATAATTACTATATAAAATAGTGATGCATTTTGGACGTATCAACTCCCCCAAGCTTAGACCTCGCTTGTCCCCAAGCAAATACTGAGCTCCGCAAACCTGTCCACAAGTTTAGAGAGTGAAGTGTCGATAAATAGAATACGGACAAGAAGCATCAAGGTTTCTCCATCAAACTCAAGTATCCTCAACAGTAACCTCAACTCATAAGGTCCTTATGAGAAATTAATAACAATTATAATCAAAATTAAGGCTGAGAAAACTCATCAAATTATGGCAAACATATCCTTGGTCAAAGGACAACTAATAACTTTTACTTTTGCTCTTTCTAAATATGATGAAATGATGTTACGAGAGTTTACTTCTCGCCCCTCGTTGGTTACCCAAAGTGAAAGGTGAGATGTAGCGTAGCAGAAAATTTCCCTTAGCGAAGATGCTAAGGTTGAATGTCGAACCAATAGGACTCCAATAGATACAAGAAGGTGGTGAAGTGAACAATGGCGTCGTTCACAACTCAGTGTTGCTTACTTCACCTGGACATGCACACACAACAAATAACTTTGCTTCCCAAAGAGTACAGAGGATTTGTCAATTCCTCCGGCCTTGTTGTTTACAAAGGATAAAATGCACGGGATAATAATGATAGTGATAGCAACAGAAAAGTAAATAAAGCAATAAATTGATAGCGGGTGTAAACAGTATTGGAAATATGGACCGAGGTCCTATGATGTTCACTAGTGATGTCTCTCTCCCAAAAGACGATAAAATAGCCATTCGAGGTAAACAAATCACAGCTGGGCAATTGACAGGATTATGTGCGCAAACCAATGCTAATTATGCTACAAAGAAAGGAAGAGGCTCAAAAGCTTGGGCGGTACGCCAAATCAAGTAGACCGAAATCCATCTGCATCTACCTACTAATCATCCACCTTGAGATATCTATCCAGAACATCTTGCTGGTATTAAGTTGTGAATCCCACCCAAAGTGTAAACTCAAAGCAACGGACAACTGCATTAAAGAACTTTGTGTAAAGTAAACAATCCTTGCACCCCGCAAGTACAATCATCATTGTTTTCTCCCTTGTGGCAACAGCACATCCCCTAGACTCATATTTCTGTCACTCAAGCTAGTCATCGGGGGGCATGAACCCACAATCATGCATAACGCTCCCTCTTGGAGTCACTACCTACTACTTGGCCAAAGCAATAAAAAGCAACGGAGAACATGCAAGAATTACTCTGGAACATAAATATAAAAGAGGAGAATCAAATATATTATTCAAACACAATCTGAACATAATCTCATAATCCATCGGATCCCAGCAAACTCAGCATAGCAACAGCAGAAAGATTACATATGTGCCTCGATCAAGTAGGGCAGCTCACGAGGTCTAATCCATGAAGAACAAAGAGGGGGAGGAGAACATCACATAACTACTGATCATAAACCCATGGTCCAAGGTGGACTACTCACGGTTCATCCGGGAAGCATCCATGGTGGTGGAGAAGCTCCCGGAGGTGATTCATCCCTCCGGCAGGGTGCCGGGAAGAGGTCTTCTGGTGCTCCCGATCTTGGAAGCGCGGCGGCGGCGGAACAGAGGAGAGATCGCGAAAAAGGGTTCCCGTCACGGGGAATATATGGGCGAAGGGGTGCAGCCAGGGGGGCCACCTGGGGTCCAGGCAGCCCCCTGGCGCGGCCCACCCTAGGGCGCGCCGGGAGGGCGCCTGGCGGCTGGTGGGTCCCCTCTGCGCCCCCCCCCCTCGGTGATTCGCGAAGCTTCCGTATCGCTGATTTTTTATTGGATTTTCCCGAATTTTTGGAGCACTTTTAATATGGGGGAAACCTGAAATAGAAAAACAGCAGAAAACAGGAATTGGCACTGGGGTGCACTGAGTTAATAGGTTAGTCCAAATATGATCAAAAGTGTATGGAAGTTCATCAATATCATAGCAATATCACACAAAAGAGGCATGGAGCAAACAGAAATTATGGATACGTTTTGGACGTATCTTGAAACAATTTGAAACTTTTTGAAATAACATGTTATTAGTCATGAAGTGCAAATGCTAACACAAAAGAAGATGTTTTCTTGGCAAAATCTTTTGCAAACAACTTACTTATCAAAAGATAATGTCAACAATGATATGGCATGGAAAAACTTAATGCAGCATTATATGGATGAATCCTCATCAGCATCAAGTGGCTGTTCTCTTTGGGAAAAGAAGGAAGTGGGACCAATGACTCAACATAAAAGTAAAGGAAAGGCCTTATTAAAGGCAAGCAGGGAAAACTCATGTGCTATCCTTAAATCAAACAGAATGAAAATAAATTTTAGGAGGTGCATAGTTTGTCAACGAATGCTAATAGATAGCTCAATTACTTCTCAAGATGGACAAGTTTCGAGGAACGGCTCCCAAGTGGGGACAATCACATCCCCTTAGTCTCCTTTGTTTATCACTGCCAAAGTTTCTGATTTCTCATAGACCGAGCGTGAAGGAGGTTTTGTTTGTTATATTATCTTTCGAGCTGGGCGCACTCATGCCAGTTCCTGCTCGTATTATGGGTTTGCACATTAGACATGCAATCCCGGGGTAAAACTTTTCCAACTTAACAAGATCATGAATTACATACTACTTCCTCATGAGCTAAACAAGAGGCACAAAACAGGAGATTTTGAACATTTAAGGATAACACATAAATTCTATACTTCTAGGAGTGGTAGTGGAATACCACGAATAGGAAGGTATGGTGGACTCATATGGAAGATATTGGTTTCAGGGTATAGATGCACAAGCAAAAATCTGCTAGGCGAAGGGTTTGGCTAGCAAAGGCTTTGAGAGAACAGACAATTGATGCTAACTTAGATGCAAAACATATAACGCATAGACATTAAGGTAAGCATAACACATCAAGTTGTCTTCCTTGTCAACATAACACTTCAAGCATAATAACATAAAGGTTTTGGCTATGTCGCTACTTGAGAAAACATGCATGTTGTCAAGACCAAAGCTATGTTTGCCAAAATTAAATAAAGTTTCAAAGCCATACCTGATATAAGGTCAATACTCCCCATAAGAATCATCATATAAGGTCGATTGCGTGAAGAGAATACTGAGTGCAGCGAAGGAACCAATAGACTTCTCATTAATATTCCAACATAGACGACTCCACACTCACGGATACAAACTCTCCATAGAAGGAGTGATAGAACTCAATTCAGACACCTGTTTCATATAATAACTTCCCTAGACACGATATGACTCTACTTGACTCTAAAATAATAAGATAAAGATAAAGATAACCGGCACTCCCCCAAGCTTGGAACAAGCTGAGGGGGTGCCATTACCAAGGATATCTACTCCTCATTCTTGTTGTGCTTGTTGTTGATGTAGTCATGGACGAAGCGCTTCCATGGTAGAGGTTCCCCGGTCCCATGAGAGGCTTCAGTCTCCAAGACCCTGCTTCCAGCACCTAAACCCATGCGCATAAACTTTAGAGACTTCTGCCCTTGGAGATCATCTATTCTTTCTTCTACAGCGGTGATGCTTGACCATATCCCCCTCATCTCCTTCTTGTAGAACGTCTTCAGCTCGTTGATGAGGTCGAAGTTGGCTTCAACACCCCGCTCAACCATCTTCTTGTACTTGAAGACTTCTTGCTCCATCCCTTCTAGCCTGGCCTCGATGCTCCCCTCCTTGGCAGTTTCCTTTAGATCTTCTTGGTGAAGAACACCATCCTCCAACTTGACGGTTCGAGGATGGTTCTTCACCTGAGCGAGGTAAGGGTTGATGACGTTGACGATGAACTTGTCCTTGGGGGAACTTGGGGGAGCCATGGCACCTAGGTCTAGCTAAAAGATTTCTTGGCAGAAACAACTCTAAAAGAAAACACGCGAAATCGAGAGATACGGTGCCGGGGCTATCCGGGCAAATATATAGCAAAAATTTCTGCAACAATAGGAAGGTAACGAGCCAAAGTGGAGTCGGAGACGGACTCCTGGGTGCCCAGGCGGCCTCCCGGCGCGACCAGGAGGTAGGCCGCACCAGGGGGGCGCCTGGGCGCCCTGGAGCTCCTCTCTGGCTCCAATTAGGCTCTGAATTTTCTATATTTTGCAAAAAACGCGTAATCTGGAACTTTTATGGCGGTTCGCGATGTTTCCTTACCGTAATACATACCTTTTCTTATTCTGCTTCTGCTGGTGTCTGAAACGGGGCTGCAACATAATCTTCATGATTTGTTGTGTGTATTATATTTACATAAACGTTGACGGGATATCCCGCCATGTAATGCTTGAGTCTTTGCCCATTCACAACTTCAAGTTTGGTGCCATCAAATTTATTAATCTTGATTGCACCTGCCGGTAGACTTCTTCGATATGAAATGGCCCTTCCCATCTGGAAAGTAATTTACCTGGAGAAAACCTGAAACGAGATCTAAACAACAAAACTTTATCACCAACATTAAATTCACGTTTCAAAATCCTTCTATCGTGCCACTTCTTTACCTTTTCCTTGAACATTTTAGCAGTCTCGTCAGCTTCACTTCTCCATTCATCTAGAGAAGTCAAGTTCATGAGGCGCTTTTCATCGGCTAACTTTGGATCAGCATTAAGCTCTCTAACAGCCCAGAAAGCTTTATGTTCTAATTCTAATGATAAATGGCAAGCCTTGCCATAGACCGTCTTATACGGGGACATGCCCATGGGGTTTTTGTAAGCAGTTCTATACGCCCACAAAGCATCTCCTAACTTCTTTCACCAGTCCTTCCTAGAACTGTTAACTGTCTTTTGCAAGATCAACTTGATCTCTCTATTGGTGAGCTCAACTTTCCCACTAGTTTGAGGATGGTACGGTGAAGCAATTCTATGATTGACATCATACTTTTCTAGAGCTTTTCTAAAAGCTCCATGCGTGAAGTGTGATCCTCCATCAGTCATAAGATACCTAGGTACACCAAACCTAGGGAAAATTACATCTTTGAGCATTTTCAAAGATGTCTTGTGATCAGCACTCTCAATGGGGATTGCTTCAACCCACTTGGTCACATAATCAACAGCTACTAAAATGTGAGTGTACTTGTTCGAAGGAGGAAAATGACCCATAAAATCAAAACCCCAGCAATCAAAACAATCACTAGTGAGTAATTCATAGGCATCTCATTCCTCCTACTAATATTACCAACTCTCTGACACTTATCACAAGATAAAACATAATTTCTAGCATCTTTAAAGAGAGTAGGCCAATGAAAACCTGATTGGAGAACCTTATGTGTGGTCCTCTCACCGGCGTGATGTCCTCCATAGGGACTGTCGTGACATTGCTTGAGAATGTCTTTCTGCTCATGTTCCGGTATGCATCTCCTCACGATCCGTCAGGACCTTCTTTGAAAAGATGAGGGTCATCCCAAAAGTAGTGCCTCAAATCATGGAAGAACTTCTTCCTTTGCTGAAATGTTAAACCTGGAGGCAAATACTTTGCAACGATAAAATTAGCATAATCTGCAAACCAAGGACCGGAGAGAGATTGTACTTTTACAACGGCAAGTTGTTCATCTGGAAAGCTGTCGTTGACTGGGATGGGGTCATGCGGTATATCTTCCATCCTTGAAATATTGTCCGCTACTGGATTATCTGCTCCTTTTCTATCAACAATCTGTAAATCAAATTCTTGAAGAAGGAGTACCCACCTGATGAGTCTTGGTTTGGCATCCTTCTTCATCATAAGGTACTTAAGAGCAGCATGGTCAGCATGAATAATAACTTTTGAATCAACAATATAAGGCCTAAACTTATCACAAGCAAACACTACCGCTAAGAATTCCTTCTCAGTAGTAGGATAATTCTTTTGAGCACTATCAAGGGTTTTGCTAGCATAATGTATAACATTCAACTTCTTATCAACCCTTTGTCCTAAAACAGCTCCAACAGCAAAATCACTAGCATCACACATAATTTCAAAAGGTAAATTCCAATAAGCCAAAACAACATAAGAAAGGCATCATCACATGAAATATATCAATGAATTAGAAAGAATTACTATATAAAATAGTGATGCATTTTGGACGTATCAGGAATCCTACATAAAGGATGAAGGATTACTTGACATCAGATGGTGCCAAATGGTGATGATGTTTCCTGAAACTTTGTGTTTGCTAAAACTTGATCCTAGAATTAAGGCAATCATGCGTGTTTCCTGTAAGACAGTTATGTGGTTTGCCACTAGACAATTATCTAGTTCACTGTAAAAAAATCATTTTTATGTAAAAAAATTATGTGGTTTGATGTTTATCCCGAATATTCCACCTTCAGACATATTGCAACAAGTTTCACCATCACATAGATAACAAAAAATTCCACTATCACATAGATGACTAAAAAATCACATTTAGATAGATTACATTTCATTCACTAGTTAACTTAAAATTTAATATTTAGCATAGAAGTTAAAGTGCATCTAACCTCCTAGGATGGTTTTGGTAATTAACAACAACATATTGCTCATTGAACTAATGCCTAATCAAAGTGTATTTCAGGAAAGTTCAATGTAGGACCCCTGATGGATATGAGAAAGAGCCTCTCAAGATGTTATGGATAAGATGTCCCCATTCTGAAGACTCTCCATTTTATATTTTAGTGATTAACATCACATTGAGTCCTAGGATCAGGCCAATACTATAAAAAGGGGTGAGGTTGTGATGATGATATTGTTGATCAAGTGCTCAGATTAACCTCCACAACCTCAAAGCATTTTCCCCAAAGATCCTCTATATCCAAAGCCAAAACTTCATTTCAGTGCCACCAAGTCAAACCTAGTTGGTCACACCGAAGTACCAAATATAGTCGTTGATGCAAACCCTAGTGTTTTGGTCTCACTCAAATGTTAGGTCAGGTCCACTGATGTGATCTCTGGATAGGTCTGTCCCCAAATGAAGTCATTTTGGAAAATATGAAATACCCAACCGGTCCCACCAAAACGTCATTTGGACTTAGTGGTGACCAAGTGGAAATGTACCAACAATTCCGAGCCGTTTCAGTCGTAGCCACCGACCTGCATAGAGTGCACTATACATTTCGGTCCACCGAAGCAGTATATGTTTATATCACTGAAACGCCAAAGTTGGTTACTTTCCACTGCTCGGTCTCACTGATTGGTTTTAGTCGGTCCCACCGAAACTTGATAAAGCAGTGTAACGGTTGGATTTTCAGTGATGCCTATATGTATACCCCACCCATCTTCTTCATTCACGAGGAAGGTAAACCGGACAAGTCCCACACTTCTACATCCATTGTCTAAGACAGAGAAGCCCCCACCTTGTGTTGAGATCAAAGGATTCCACTCCAACCATTCAAACCTTGAACTCTCATCCACTTAATGCCTTTCTCCCAAACCATCTAGTTCTCCACATAGCCAAATCTGAGAGAGATGTTTTCACAGCTGAGGAGGTGATCTTTGGAAGTACAAGAGCAAGGACTTCATCAACTACAATCGCACTTGTTACCTTTTGGAGGGTGGATTGCCTCCTAGCTTGGCTAGGTGTTCCTTGTAAGCCTTCAAGATTGTGAAGGATCCAAGAAGTTTGTAAATGCTAGGAGATTGCCTACTTCGTGAAGATCTACCCAGAGTGAGGCTAGTCCTTCGTGGGTGTACATCGATGGAATATGCAAGCTTGCTTCTTCGTGGACCCTTTGTGGGTGGAGCCTTGTGTGGACTCTCACAAGTGTTATCTTAAGTGATTGAAGCCTTCACTAACAAGGAGTACGATAGCACCAACTACTGGAATCTGGGGATAAAATCTTCCGCGTCAACTTCGTTTGCACCTCCTAAACTTTACTCCTCTACCTTGTGTTTATTCTTGCAATTAATGTTATTTACGATGCTCACTCTATTTGAATTGCATGCATAGGTGTGAAGACTAGACTAGTTAATGCTAAAACTTTCCTTTAACTAATATTGGGAAAATGATAAGTTTTCATTTGGTTAAGTAGTCTAATCACCCCCTGTAGACATACTTTCGATCGTACAAGAAATCATTCAATGAATGGAGCAACACAAAATCACCAGGTTTGCACTAGTGATTACATCTAAGATTGTCAAAATATACAACTAACACCATAAACTTCCATGACCAACTATATATAGTTCCTATGTCTATATTAACTTAACCACCAGTAAACCTACTACTTTACTCCTCCAGAATAGCCTTGATCTTCACCAGTTTCTCCTTGCTCCCATGCCCAGCCTTGATCATTTCATCCAGCACACACTCAAATCTCTTCTTCTCTTTTGTAAGTAGATCCATGTCATTCTTGATCCCCTTCATCTTAACCTTTTTGTTTCAAATGATGTCTCCTTGAGATTGTAATATACAACTTTGCTCCACCTTCAGCTTCAGTTTTTAGATGTACTTAATTTTATCTTGTATCTCTATCTCTTCCTTTTTCTTCTAAAAATCTTCTGTTTGGCTAATGTGGTTGATTTCATGCCCCTGCTTAACATATTGCCACTCAAACATCTTGGAAACATGTTCTACAAGTTGGTACTACCGATTTCCCATATCCTCAAGCTTCTTGTTGAACTTAGCAATCTCTATTTCATGAGTCTCTTTGTCCATAGACGTTCCAACATCTTGCTTATAAAACATATCACAAAGCCTTGTTAGGCACTTCTTTAGTATGGGAGGCCAAAGCCTATCAACCCACTCCAAAACTCCACAATTTACACCTCCCTTCTAAAATCATTTACAAATTACAACAAAAATAGTATTACTAGTTAACAGACAAACTAGTTCAGTAACTGGGTAATCTCACGAACTAGCTAACTGACTAACTACTTATTTAACTAGGTAACTAGCAAATTTCTTCACTAATTAGTTAACTGACTAGTTCACTCATTACTTAACTGACTAACTACTTCACTCCAAAACTCCACAATTTACACCTCCCTTCTAAAATCATTTACAAATTACAACAAAAATAGTATTACTAGTTAACAGACAAACTAGTTCAGTAACTGGGTAATCTCACGAACTAGCTAACTGACTAACTACTTATCTAACTAGGTAACTAGCAAATTGCTTCACTAATTAGTTAACTGACTAGTTCACTCATTACTTAACTGACTAACTACTTCACTGACTAATAGCATAACGACTAAATACAGAAATATTTCAAACAAATTCAGTACTTCATTTTTCCTAAATGCAATCAAAGTTGCATCGCTTACTAGTTGAAGTATAAGTGCTACTAACTAATATACCAACTAACAAGTTCATTGACACTTGACTATGAAAATTCATACAATGCTATTGTGAAAAAATTCAGACAAATTTAGTACTCCACTTTTCCTATATGCAATCAAAGTTCAATCACTTACATGTGCTACGAACTTTTTCACTAGATAGTTCAATAAACCAACTAACAAGTTCAATCCCTATCTGACTATCAAAATTTAGAAAATGCACTACTGACAAAATTTAGAAAAATTTTAGTACTCAACTTTTCCTAAATACAATCAAAGATCAACCACGTACTAGTTCAAGTACAAGTGCTACTAGCTAATAAACCAACTAACTACTCCCTCCGTTCCTAAATATAAGCCTTTTTAGGGTGTGTTTGGTTTGTGGATACGGTGGCACGAGACGGGTTGGTTCCGTCCTTGCCTTCCATTCCAGTGTTTAGTTGGTGGTGGAACCGAAATCTGGTCATCCGCATGCAAGGAATATACCCTCAATATGCTTCACCAAGTCATACCACAAAATCGGTGGAATCACCTGGTTATTCATCTCTTTCTTGCTAGAAAATAAAGATAAAACTCTCATTGTCACATGAAAGAGGTGAGTGCACTCAAATTCTTGTCATTCTTCCTCCAACCAAACAAATGGACGGAACCAACCCATGCCATTATTTTTATCTCCAAACGAACACAAGGATGGAACCAACCCATGACTCTAGAATAAAACCATGCCATGCCATGCATTTTGATCCTCAAACCAAACACACCCTAGAGATTTCAATATGGACTACATACAAAGAAAAATGAGTAAATCTACACTCTAAAATATGTCTAAAAAGGATTATATATTTGAATGTAGATTGTATTGAAATGTTTAAAAGGGTTTATATTTAGAAATGGAGGAAGTAGTGAATAAAGCACTTTACTAATTAAATTCAGATAAATTCAGTTTCTCAAAGATATCCAGTGTTTCTAAATCTAGTGCTTAAACTAACTAATGGTACTACTAAGAACTTTCTCACCTTTACAGGACAGCCATGGAAGCGCCTACCAGTGTCAAAGCCATCAAAAGCCATAAAATTGTGTGCGGCCTCAAGCGATGCAGCGGGCACTTAGCCTTTGTCTCCAACGCAAAACCAAAGAAATTAGGCTCCATAGTGGTGTTAGGGTTATCCTGAAACCATCAGCAAGATATCTATAGGCTTAAGCAGCTTAAGTCGGAAAAAAAAATCTTAAATCGCAAACCCTAACTACTAAAGCACAGAGGAACTAACCCAGATATCCATGTCGAGGCCATCTATCTCCACGCCTTGCTCCGTGATCTCCTCTCCATCTCCGTTGCATGGTGGTGGTGGGCGACGACATCATAGATAGAGAGAGAGAGAGGTCTCCCGATCAAGGTGGTCCTGGTTAGGTGGTTATCATCACTTTGACACGTTAAACAGAGCTAAACACGTTTGAATTTTTTATATTAATTAGTTAAGAATATTCATACAATCATTCATTACAGTGTTCGCCACGTTGGGCGGTACAATGTTAAGAAAAATACCTCTATTCTATTATCAAAACTAAACTTGGCTAACTCATGAGCGACCGAGTTGGCCTCTCTCTTAATCTTCGAGATCTTGAAATCTTCCAATAGCGTTGATACACTCAGCGCTTCCTTCTTAAGATCAATTAGTGGAGACCTATTGACATTATCATTTCCAAGAAAAGAAGCCACAAATGAGCAATCAATTTCTAAAATAATGGGTTTGTGAAGGGTGATACCGATATAGAGCACAACAAGGCACGCTTTGAGTTTCGCTTCATCCACACTCTTGCAATGACTGATATAGTCCGAAGAGGATATTAAGATTTCACCCTCATGGTTTCGGGCCACAACCCCCACACTCGCAGAATTAATAGCCTCCACAAAACTTGCATCAACATTAATCTTAATGAACTCTAGGGGAGGAGGTTGCCAAGTCAAGCCTTTCCTATCTGCAACATATATGTACTTTACCTCATCAACCTTTCCTTTACCTTTAACATCCGCCTTCAGGTGCGTATTATCACGGCAAGACGAAAAGGAAGCCCAATAATTTTGTACAAAATTCACGGAGGCAGAGATAGATTCCATACCCTTACCGAAGATTATATCATTCCTGAGGTGCCAAGCTCTCCAGAAGGTGAATATAATTTGCTCTCGTACAGGTGAATGCATCTGATCCAACAAAATAAGCAACCAATCTGGTCCCGAATAATTGAAAATTTTCCTCGCTAGGAAGATTCCAGGCATCCCTCGTAGCCATGCGAAAAGCACGAGCCTTAGGACAGGTCACCAAATAATGTAAGATGCTTTCAGAAATAGAACATGTGCCAAGAACAACTTGATGGTGTAACTCTGTTAACCTGAACAACCAAGTTGTTCGAAGCGACACGCCAGATAAAAATTCTAATTTTTTAAGAAACATTAGCCTTTCAAATAACATCCCAAATCCTTCTTTCCCCAAACGATAAGGAGCTAAACACGTTTGGAAATACCTGCTGTGTTTTCAATCGTTACGTGCGATGCAAAGTATCATAAAATGTATTGTGATGGGTTTACGCTAATAAAAAAATGTGATATTTTTGTGCATTTCTCTCGCTCCTTCTAGTTGGGATAAATCTAGAAATGAGTGGGACAGTAATGGAGAAGTTTACTGCTGATTGGCTGGTTAGGGTAGGCTGGACGCTGGAGCTCATCTCCAAGTCTCTAAAACAGACCTGGTCACAGCGACCTGAAAATGGCAGCCGCCATCGCCATCGCCATCGCCATCAGCGAGCAACCGCGTGCGTCCCCCTCGCGTGGCACTGCATAGTTTACCACTACCAGTATCCCATGGTCGCAGCAGCTGCCTTTGTCCGTCTTCTTCCTACTCCGCACTCACACGCACGAGGCCACCAACCAACCCCACCTTCGTGCTCTGCTCACCCGGCCGGCCAAGTCCAGCGGTCAACACAATTATCCCAGTCACAGTCCACACCAAATCTCTTTCCCCACCCACCCTTCCCGCGCTACCTATTTAACCCCTTCCCTCCTCTCCATTTCCATCCAAGAAGACCATCCCTCACCTCTCCTACTCCGACGAGCTCTTCTCTCTCACACGGCTAGCTGCTCTACACCTTCATCGGCCAGTCAATCACCACACCAAAGACCACTCGAGCTCTTTGCTCTCGCAACTGCTCCATCGGGACTTCAACAAGACACGGCCTCAAGCAAAGCAATGGCCGCCAACGGCAACGATGGTTTGTGCGTGGCCGAGCCGCGGGGCGCTGACCCGCTCAACTGGGGGAAAGCGGCGGAGGAGCTGTCGGGGAGCCACCTGGACGCCGTCAAGCGGATGGTGGAGGAGTACCGCAGGCCGGTGGTGGTCATGGAGGGCGCGAGCCTGACCATCGCCCAGGTCGCCGCGGTGGCCGCGGCCGGCGGGGCCAGGGTGGAGCTCGACGAGTCCGCCCGCGGCCGCGTCAAGGAGAGCAGCGACTGGGTCATGGCCAGCATGGCCAACGGCACCGACAGCTACGGCGTCACCACCGGCTTCGGCGCCACCTCCCACCGGCGGACCAAGGAGGGCGGCGCTCTCCAGAGGGAGCTCATCCGCTTCCTCAACGCCGGGGCCTTCGGCACCGGCGGCGACGCCCACGTGCTTCCCGCCGCCGCCACGCGCGCGGCCATGCTTGTCCGCGTCAACACCCTGCTCCAAGGCTACTCCGGCATCCGCTTCGAGATCCTCGAGACCATCGCCACGCTGCTCAACGCCAACGTCACGCCCTGCCTGCCGCTACGGGGCACCATCACCGCATCCGGTGACCTCGTCCCGCTCTCCTACATCGCCGGGCTCGTCACCGGCCGCCCAAATGCCGTGGCTCTGGCTCCCGATGGCACCAAGGTTAATGCCGCCGAGGCATTTAAGATTGCCGGCATCCCGCACGGCTTCTTCGAGCTGCAGCCCAAGGAAGGTCTCGCTATGGTGAATGGCACGGCGGTGGGCTCTGGGCTCGCGTCCATGGTTCTCTTTGAAGCCAACATTCTTGGTGTCCTTGCTGAAGTTTTGTCAGCCGTGTTCTGCGAAGTGATGAACGGCAAGCCAGAGTACACCGACCACCTTACTCACAAGTTGAAGCACCACCCAGGACAGATCGAGGCCGCGGCCATCATGGAACACATCCTCGAGGGCAGCTCCTACATGATGCTTGCCAAGAAGCTTGGTGAGCTCGATCCATTGATGAAGCCAAAGCAAGACAGATATGCTCTCCGTACCTCGCCGCAATGGCTTGGCCCGCAAATTGAGGTCATCCGTGCAGCGACCAAGTCGATCGAGCGTGAGATCAACTCCGTCAATGACAACCCACTCATCGATGTATCCCGTGGAAAGGCGATCCACGGCGGCAACTTCCAGGGCACACCCATCGGTGTGTCGATGGACAACACGAGGCTTGCCATTGCCGCAATCGGCAAGCTCATGTTTGCCCAGTTTTCGGAGCTAGTGAACGACCTCTACAACAATGGCTTGCCATCCAACCTCTCCGGTGGTCGCAACCCGAGCCTGGACTATGGCTTCAAGGGTGCCGAGATCGCCATGGCATCATACTGCTCGGAGCTCCAGTTCTTGGGCAACCCTGTGACCAACCATGTTCAGAGCGCAGAGCAACACAACCAAGACGTGAACTCTCTCGGATTGATCTCATCCCGGAAGACCGCCGAGGCCATTGACATACTGAAGCTCATGTCCTCAACATTTTTGGTTTCGTTGTGCCAAGCCATCGATCTACGTCACCTCGAGGAGAATGTCAAGAACGCCGTAAAGAAGTGTGTGACAAGAGTGGCAAGGAAGACCCTCGCCACAAACGACATGGGTGGCCTCCACAATGCACGTTTTTGTGAGAAGGACCTGCTCCAAACAATCAATCGTGAGGCGGTGTTCGCGTACGCGGACGACCCTTGCAGTGCCAACTACCCTCTGATGAAGAAGATGCGGGCGGTGCTGGTGGAGCACGCCCTAGGCAACGGCGAGGCCGAGCGCAATGTGGAAACCTCGGTGTTTGCCAAGGTTGCCACATTCGAGCAGGAGCTATGCGCGGCACTGCCTCAGGAGGTTGAGGCTGCTTGGTGCACGGTGGAAAATGGCACCACTGCAGAACCGAACCGTATCACCGACTGCCGATCATACCCTCTGTATCGGTTCGTGCGCGAGGAGCTGGGAACGGTGTACTTGACCGGAGAGAAGACACGGTCACCCGGGGAGGAGGTGGACAAGGTGTTTGTTGCCATGAACCAGGGCAAGCACATCGACGCGCTGCTGGAATGCCTCAAGGAGTGGAACGGCGAGCCTCTGCCTATCTGCTAATCAAGGAGATAAAAGAGAAGAAGATGCGGTGCTTCACAATTCTGCTAAGCTGATAATACTGTTGTTTGATTTCGTTCTTCCTTTTTCTTCCTCTTGTAAACAGAGCTAGAGGCCATTGCCAAAGGTTGCACTCTGCAATCTTCTGCTGATGCAAGTGGAAATGCAAGTGGAAGATTTTCATGGAAAATGTTAATGTCCTTGAAAAGTGTCCAAAGAAGCTAGTATAGTACTGAATCAGCACGTTCAAGCTTATCTAGTTACCACGTCGCATTGCAACATGGAGAGAAATACCACCAGGTTGACAAGCACATTCTGGAGCAATTTCGATTATCTAGTCAGCACAGATAGGAATAATTCAGAGAGAAAAAAATACTAGGCACGAGAGGATATATACATCAATTCACCACACATGAACCAATCACGAGAAAATAACAATATTCACGAGAGGATATATATATACATGAATACATCAGTTCAGCACATATGAACCAGTCACGGAAACTGATAAATCCATTGGTACCAGCAGTATGTGCCAACAGAAGAAAGAATGCACAAGTATAAGCCTATCTGCTTCGATCCTCCAGTGTATCTACCACCTAGCAACTCATCAGCGCCCACATTCATGGCAGTCCCCCAAACTCAACATCAACCTAGCAACGGGAGACTTATACTGGGTAGAGGATGTCGTAGTGGTTGACGCTGAGCAGCACGTGCACACGCACAGGGCTAACTCCAACATACACATCTTCAGGATGTACTACACTGAGACGCGCAAGCACGAGGGTCACATTAAGCGCGGCCGCCAAGGCCCACATCTGAACACGGCCCGCCACCACGCTGCGTGGAGTAACGTGCTGAAGGCACCACTGTTTAGAGCAACGGGTCAGAAAAATGAGTGTCATGTCAGAAATTCAGCACGACATGATGTTAACAAAGAGATGCTGATACTCACATCTTTCAGACTGTCATTTTCTCCAAGTCCAGGTATATCCCCTGCATAGTCCGCCCTGTGCGAGAGTAACCAGATAGCTGCTACTAATCTGAGGAAAGCAAAAACTGACCACCAAAATATGTTAGAAACATGAATTGGGATGGAAAGAAACATGAGTTGGCAAGTGTTTTCTCACTGTCTGCTGTTCTATCGTAAGTGCTGAAGAACTTGACAAGTTTCCGCTTACGGTAGCTGACAAAGAAGCAGATCAAGTCAGTGAGATGCAAGCATTCAGCCACAACCCTTCGCTGGAATTGCAGAAAATCAAACATATCAAAAACCTTTCAGTTGCTGCTACTGACTTCAATCTGCCTTTTGTCTTCCATCTCTCTACTTTCTTTATCAACTTCTTAAATGCCTGAAATAATTCGTCAGTTAATAAATTACATTTGGTAACCATTCCTGTAAGGCGGTACCTTTGGTTACAACAGTGCTTACATAAGATATTAACAAACATAATTAGGATAACTCACCTGAGAAACTTCAGTTATTAATAATCTACTACAATAAGATATTTAGTAACAGAATGGCGAGATGGCTACATCATAAGAAGCAGTATGTCTGAGGCATTTCAGTGTTCCATGAAGCATATAAATATACACTTGCGTTTTACATTGTCACATAAGTATCCATTACAAATAAACTTAAGGTGCATTTTTGTTACAGTTGGGTTGTAAGTTGTAACATTACAATAAGCTTCAGGCTTGGGTTTGTGTCAACAGGGCGTAAACTGCAATGTCATGCCACTAATGCTAACTAATTGTGTGTCTCTTTCAAATGATACAACAGTGATGGTTACAGAGCAAAATGCATTTTGACATGTACAGTAACTTGAAGAGAATTGTCCCTTACGAATATGTTTATCCAAGGAAAAGCACAAATGTGGAAAAAGGTGGGAACTTACTTCATGACTCATAGAAAATTGAGAGGTCCATCCAAGACGTGCATGTTCCTCCGTCTCCGCCACCTCTTCTATAGCTGCAAGGAGGCGGCTTTCCTCATCTGCTTCTTGCCTATCAAGAACTTGCTCCTGTTGTACATTGGCGTAAACAAAGAGAGTTTAGATCAGGGAACATGCATCCTATACTAAGGAACAGGGAGAATGACAATTACAAGGTAGGAGAATATGAAGCTCCTGTAGAAACACTCCCCATCTTCTGCCACTGGCCTAAATTGTGAGTAGCGATCACGAAGGTCCAACGCATTGTCAGGATATACTCCTTCATTTACAAGAATTGTTCGACACTGTGAATGATAATGTGTAACGGCTTCCTCGTAGGAAATTGCCTGCACCACACACAGATAAGAGAATTTAGTTCATGCTGATTAGAACAAGGAAACAACAGATCTAAAGCCTGATGGAAATTTGTTTTGCAACAACAGATCTAAAAGGTGATCCCAATTTGGTTTTGCTTCCAGTTTTCTGGTTTGCACGTGCTCCGGAAATGGTTGGAACTACCGATAAATTTAAGAGACCGTTCATTGAAATTGATTGGTTGTTGTTGAATAAAAAATAGAGAAATACATGCAGTGTTTCATATGCTCAACGGTACACGGTCTACAGGTTCCATCACATTGTAAGGTCAACATACTAGTATTAAGCATTCAGACAAGAAAGTAAGAAGCATTGTACGGTAATCATGAATGTCTATGGTACCATCTGACCTGGGATTTTGATCCCGTTCTACTTCTTAAATAACCAAAGCTACAAGGAGTCAAACCTGTTCATTCACGTGAGGTCCCTCCAAGCTTCCTGTGCAATTTTGGATGATTCCTGTTCTACAAATAATCTTTTCCACAAGAGACAGGTTAAGATCCGTATATAACTTGTCAAACTTAGAAGTAACTGTACAGGTTAAACATCACGATCAGAATTTTAGAATACAAAACAGGGGAATAAGAGATGGAGTTTTTGAAGAATCTAATAGCAGTATCACACAACTGATCCTGCAAAATCCAAAACATCTTGCTTTAGCAACAGTTTACAGGAATCATGTTGTGAGGCTTCCAAGCCAGTTTCAGGTAGTACCAAGCAACCAAACATCGCAGCTTTTAGACCAAATTTCAGAGTAAGGGACCAGTGAGTTTAATTATTTATTTCGTGGGCGGTGGTCAGTGATTTTGCATGTGAATTCTACGGAAATCATGTCCAGGTATGCAACCCTGAAGTGATAAACATATGCATTAACTATGCCTATAACACCATCCATTTACATTAAAACCTCTTACGAAAATCTTGCTAAAATTTCACAGGAGCACCGATCAAGATATGCATGCCTAAAACAAAAACATGTTCCCAACATTTCCCCACGTTGCACACTGCAATGAATATGCTACCACACTTGATAGAAGAATGAACTGATACAGGCAGGAGCAACTAAATCTTGAACATGTTCGAGTTCTTGACTAATCAGTAACCACAGAGAGGTTGTTCGCGTGTCTCCAAATTCCATGACCGCAAGAAGAGCTCGGAGTAATAATCAGGACCTGCATAATCCGCGCGTCATATAAAACCAGATTGGCCCCAGCATTCGCCCAAAAGTTTCATCCCTTTTACCCTAAATCGTTACCAAGATTCCACACGAACTCCGAGACCACAAATTCCACATCCCGGACACAAAAATCGGCACAAGAATGCGCAAAGAGGAGCAAAGAATCACAAAGTAGCCAAGAAACACAAGATTCAGGTGGCCATAGCATACCACGTTCTTGCTGAAGCTGAAAAACTTGCTGAGGAGCGTCTTCTTGGCCCGCGGAAATCCAGCCCGGGCTTCCCCAGCGGAGCTCGACTCCGGGGCGTCGAAGCTTCCGCCCCTGGCCTGCTCAGCGACGGGCGGAGCAAAGGGAGGTGGTGGCGGGGAGTCACCGGAGGCGCCCCCCGCTGCCCCAGAGCTCGGCGCCCCACTGCCGGAGGCGGCGTTGGCGTCGTCGCGTTGCCCGTCCCCACGGCCCGGTTCTTGGTTGCCATCGTCCCGGTCTATTCCTCCTCCTGAACCGGATGCCATCACGGCGGGAAGAACTTTCGGGTGGAGCGGGCTGCGGGAAGGACTTGCTCGGCAATTCTGCTAATGCGAGGGGGCGTTGGAGGAAGTTCACGAAAGGCCCTGGTTAGTTATCGGAGAAAGGATGGGCGGTTATTTATAAAGGTGGACTGAGACATGTTCATGTGAGAGGGGCTGGTTATTTATGCACTTTTTTTTCCTTTTAATTTTCTGATTTTTTTCATAAATTTTGAATCCATATCAGCTTAAAGATACGCCTTTCAATCTATAAATTATGCAGTTTAGAACATTACTACTCCCTTTGAGGCTTTGATTCATATTAATTATCGTTAAAACATATGTACTATCTAGCATTAAAATACGTCTAGATACATCTGTTTTAATGATAATTCGCATGGATCGAATGGAGTATTATAATTTTTGATCTAAAGATTTATATGAGGTGATGTGGGTAATCTTCTAATATACTAAAGCCCCTAGGGGTAAAAGCCCTTAAAATCAATTGAGTAGTCAATTTTAACATGGTCAAACCTTTTGGCTATCTCTTTAAATTTTTATCCATGGCTTTCAATTAAGTAGTCAATTTGACTTGGTCAACTCCTTACCTATATAAATTATTATTATTATTATTAAATATATATGCATCTCTTATTTTTTAAGTTGACATGGGCAACATAAAAACATTGTTAACATGTATCTTTTTTGACAAAATTGAATGTCAAATTTAATATGATTTGTATGCTGATGCTATAGTAAATTTGTTGTGAGCTTACAATCGAAATGTCACTGCAGTACAAAATTATTGCATTCGTGATTAGTCGATTCGGCTCATGCGGCACATGTCACTACAACAACTTTCAACCACGACATACACAACAACAACATGATATTCCACTTTATAACGTCAGATCCAGACAAGGTTAATTGGTGTTTCAAGGTCCAATTGGCCAAAATGTTTAATTTTGAAGCCTCCTCATTCAGTTGAGGTCTTTAATTTAAAACTAGATGCAAGATTTTGACTATGTGATGACATCTCTCAATGAATGCATCCCTTCGATAAATGATTGGATGGTGTAAGTCTTGATTGGCAAGAAAAAGACGTCGCCTACGATATGTTTAGCATCATCATAGGACATGTGGTCAACAACATAACCTTCTTATGTACGTGCACTCATTAAAAGTTGTTCCATAATTGTACGGTAAAAAGGATCATACGAACACCACATTATATTAAATAATTTTCACAACTAAAAATGTAGCACATACGATAAGACCTATAACAATCAAGGAACATAAACGGCGCGGCGAAGCGAGCACTGCCCTTCTAGTACTAGCCAAACAACTTAGTACTAGGCAAACCAAATTGTTTTTTTATTGTTGCTAATTGTAGGTCATCTATTCATTTTCTTTAAATCATAGTTCACTTCGAAGGTTGTACGTATCGAGCATGAAGTCACTATTTAAAAAGTATATGATTTAAAAAACTGTAGTATAACATCGATGTTGAGCTTAGGAGGCACGAGACTCTTTGATTGTTACTAACAAGGTTAGGTTCACTCTGGCAAAGGAGAGACGACATAGGAGCCTTGGCAATTCTTTCGAACGGTGATGATCATGATCTAAATATCTTAATATGTTTTTTAATTATATTAAGGGTGCTTTGTACTTTTGATGATCTTTTACAATAGATTTAAGTCATGTATGTAAAAAAGAAAAGAGTTTTTCATAAAGAATAGATTACCTAGTTACCATTGCTTACGTGTGGAGAAATTCATAACTATTTACTCCATCTAATTATACAAGGTCATTTGGTGGTAGTAGAGTTAGAGCAATTCTAACGTATTTCCACAACTAACAACATTCAAAACGTCTATGAGGCGCATTTGAAAAACTTTGGAGGTTGTTGGGCCTACTTGCAAAATCAGGTCTAAAATTGTCTTTGATTTATAGGACCCACTTGTCTTACTTTCTTTTCCTCCTCAATATATCTCCTCCCACACAAGCACTCCGTCTACATGATCTAACCCCCTCCCGACAATTGGGATCCTCTTGCCTAGCTTCTCCCTGGTGGCAACAGCACATCCCCTAGTCTCATGTTTCTGTCACTCAAGCTAGACATCAGGGGGCATGAACCCACAATCATGCATAACACTCCCTCTTGGAGTCATTGTCTACTACTTGGCCAAAGCAACAAACATCAACGGAGAACATGCAAGAATTACTAAGAACAAAATATAAAAGGGGAAACCAAATATATAACTCATCACGATTTGTACATAATCTCATAATCCATCGGATCCCAGCAAACTCAGCATAGCAACAACAAGAAAATTACATAGGTGCCTTGATCATGTAGGGCACCTCACAAGGTCTAAAACATTGAAGAACAAGGGTGGAGAGAAAACATCACATAGCTACTGATCACGGACCAATGGTCCAAGGGGGGGCTACTCACGACACATCCGGGAGGCGTCCATGGTGGTGGAGAGGCTCCCGGAGGTCAATCCTCCCTCCGACAGGGTGCCTGGAAGGGGTCTTCTGGTGCTCCCGATCTTCAGGGCGCGGCGGCGGCGGAACAGAGAGGTAATTCACGATGTGGGGCTCCTCCCGAGGGTTTTCGGAGCGAGGGGTAAATATAGGCCGAAGGGGGCACCTGGGAGTGGGCCCCACCTCCCAGGTGCCCTGGTGGCGCGGCCAGGGGTGGGGTCGCGCCACCTGGCCGCCTAGGAGGGGGGTGGATCCCCTCTGGCTCTCCTTTGGTGGTTCCAGAAGCTTCCTCCATGATGATTTTTATTCTGTTTTTTCCCGATTTCTTTTGGCATGTTAAATTGGCAAAAAATCACTACAACTAAAGACATCAACAGACAGGAACTGGCACTGGGTGCACTAAGTTAGTAGGTTAGTCCAAATATGTGTAAAATGATATAAAAGTGTAGCAAAACATCTAGCAATGTCACATAAAAGTGCATGGAACAAGAAGAAATTATAGACACGTTTGGGACGTATCAACATCCCCAAGCTTAATTACTGGTCGTCCTCGAGTAGGTAAATGGTAACACAGATAATTTCTGTGGTGACATGCTAACATACACATATAAGAACTTCAAAGTAAATCAATTAAGATATGCAATTCAAGTCAAGACAATAACAAGCAAGAGTCTTAATATTAATTCTAGCAAAGTATAAACATAAAGGTGCAAGAGCTCTCGCTGTCCGTGACTCGAATGTCTCCAAATGGTGTTTGCGTGCAAGCAATGGGAGATGGGATTAAGAGAGTATATATATATAGTTTAATTGAGAACTCGGTCTACTAAAGTTTCACACTTGGTCTCCTTCGGGATCTTATTTTGACTCATCCCCAGACCACTAGTCAGGTACAAGTCAAACTGATCCTCTCCCTTTCGACTTTGAGCACTCATGCAATGGATGAGCGCGAGCAAGATACGTTAGCACTTAGGATGGCAAAGAGATAAGTGATGGGGGAAGAAAGACAAAAAGGTGTGAAATGCTCACATCAATGAGGAAAATCATAGGCGAGAGAATGCCAAATGATAGATATGATGTGAGGAGTAGGGATTGCCATGCAACGGATGCACATGTGAGCTAAGGTAAGCTCTCTAATGGAACTAGTGGGGGTGCATCCAACTTGCTTGCTCATGAAGACCTAGAGCTCATTTGAGGAGGCTCATCCTTGGAATATGCAAGCCAAGTTCTATAGTGAAAAGGGTTCCCACATAGTTATGCATGAATGGTAATCTCTATGGAGTACAAGTATAGCAATGGAGTACGAGTGTGGATCTTTCAAAAGGAATAGTAGTGTTGCCCCTTCTCTCTTTTTATATCTTTTTCTCTTTTTTCTCTTTTTTGTATTTTTGTGGCCTCTTTGGCTCTTTCTATTTATCTCTCATTTGTCCTCTTTGGGATCTTTTAATTTGTCCTCTTTGGGATCTTTTCCTCACTTATTGGCAACACTCTATATTTTACAAGAATATAGAAGATCTTCACACTTTACAAGAAGTACTCAAACAACAGAATAATTAAAACTATCATGATGTATGCAAATGTATGCCTCTACTATTGTAGTAGGATATGCATTGATACTAGCGCGTCATGCAGCAATAATAAGGGCAAAGCCCAACTATCATGCGGCTCCTCGATCAAGCAAAAGCATGTATGACATGAAGATCAAGTCATGAGATGGTGGATGTTTCATGGCAATGTATCTCGGAAAGGCTATGGAAATGCCTTGATAGGTAGGTATGGTGGCTGATGATGTCACTAAAGTAGTGCTCCAAGTGGAAGGTTGGATGTATCCTAGCAGCAAATTTCCCTTGGCAAAGATACCAAGGTTTAAGATCGTCCCCCGTAGGACTCCGACGATGACAAGTAGGTGGTTTGGCAAGTGATGCACCGTCTGAAAAGAATCACTTTCTTAACCTGGACCTACACACACAACAAATAACTTTTCTCCCAACGAGTACATAGAGGTTGTCAATCTCTCCAGCCTTGCCGTTCACAAAGGATCAAACGCAAGAAATAAAGGATAATAGTGACTGCAACTAGAAAGTAAAAGCAAGAAGTAAATTAAGGGTGTAAACATTGGTGGAAATATGGACCGCGGTCCCATGATGTTCACTAGTGATGTCTCCCTCCCAAAAGACGATAAACTGCTACACGAGGTAAACAAATCAAAGCTGGGCAATTGCCAGGATTAAAAATGCACCGCAATGCTAACTATGCTACAAAAGAAAGGAAGAGGCTCAAAATCATGGGCAGTACGCCAAGACAAGTAGACCGAAATCCATCTGCATCTACTACTAATCATCCACCTTGAGATATCTATCTAGAACATCTCGCTGGTATTAAGTTGTGAGCCACACCCAAAGTGTAAACCCAAACCAACAGACAACTGCATTAAAAGAACTTTGCGTAAAGTAAACAATCCTTGCAACTGCGGTTACAAGCACCGTTGTTTTCCGCCTTGTGGCAACAACACATCCCCTAGACTCATGTTTCTGTCACTCAAGCTAGTCATCAAGGGGCATGAACCCACAATCATGCATAATGCTCCCTCTTGGAGTCACTACCTACTACTTGGCCAAAGCAATAAACAGCAACGGAGAACATGCAAGAATTACTCAAGAACAAAAATATAAAAGATAAGAACCAAATATATTACTCATCACAATATGAACATAGTCTCATAATCCATCAGATCCCAGCAAACTCAACATAGAAACAGCAGAAAGAATTACATATGTGCCTTGATCATGTAGGGCAGCTCACAAGGTCTAATCCATAAAGAACAAAGAGGGGAGGAGAACATCACATAGCTACTGATCATGGACCCATGGTCCAAGGTGGACTACTCACAGATCATCCGTTAAGCGTCCATGGTGGTGGAGAAGCTCCCTGAGATCAATCCTCCCTCCGGCAGGGTGCCGGGAAGAGGTCTTCTGGCGCTCCCGATCTTGGAAGCGCGGCGGCGGCAGAAAAGAGGCGAGATCGCGAAAAAAGGTTCTGTCTTCAAAGGTTTCGGGGCGAGACAAATATATAGGCGAAGGGGGGCAGCCGGGGGGGACACCAGAAAGTGCAGGCGCCCCCCCCTGGCGCGGCCTAGGGTGGGGTCGTGCCCCCTGGCCGCCTAGGCACCAGGGTGGCCCCCTGGCCTCCTAGGCACCAGGGTGGCCCCCTGGCTCTCCTTCGAGGCTCTGGAAGGTTCCCGTATGCTGTTTTTTATTGGATTTTTCCAGAATTTTTGGAGCACTTTTAATACGGGGGAAACCTGAAATAAAAAGACAACAGAAAACAGGAACTGTCACTGGGGTGCACTGAGTTAATAGGTTAGTCAAAATATGATAAAAAAATGTATGAAAGTTTATCAAAATCATAGCAATATCATACAAAACATGCATGGAGCAAGCAGAAATTATAGATATGTTTGGGACGTATCAACATCCCCAAGCTTAATTCCTGCTCGTCCTCGAGTAGGTAAATGATAACAAGCATAATTTCTGTGGTGACATGCTACCAACCATATAATAACTTTTAAGTAAAGAAATCAAGGCATGTAATTCAATTCAAGTCATAACAAGCAAGAGTCTATATTAGCATTGAAACAATCAACATAAGAACATAAAGGTGCAAGAGATCTCGCTGTCCGTGACTCGAATGTCTCCAAATGGTGTTTGCGTGAAAGAAGTGGGGGATGGGAATACGAGAAAAAATATTTATTTGTTGAGAACTCAATGTACTAAAGTTTCACACTTAGTCTTCTTTGGAATCTTATCTTGACTCGTCCCCAGACCACTAGCCAGGTACAAGTCAGATTGATCCACTCCCTTTTGATATTTTGAGCACTCAAGCAATGAATGAGGGTAAGCAAGAAAGTTGACACTTAGGATGGCAAAGAGAGAGATACGGTGGAGGAGGAAGACAAAAAGGTGTGAAAGGCTCACATCAATGAGGACAATCATAGGCGAGAGAAGACCAAGTGATAGATATGATGTGAGGAGTAGGGATTGCCATGCAGCGGATGCACATATGAGCTATGGAAAGCTCTCCAATGGAACTAGTGGGGGTGCATCCAACTTGATTGCTCAAGAAGACCTAAATCTCATTTGAGGAGGCTCATCATTGGAATATACAAGCCAAGTTCTATAGTCTGAAGGTCCCCACATAGCTATGTGCATATATGATCATCTCTATGGAGTACAAGATACAAGAGGGAGTACGAATGTGGATCTTTCAAAAGGATTAGTAGTGTGCCCCTTCTCTCTTTTTATTTTCTTTTTCTCTCTTTTCTATTTTTTGTATTTTTTGGTGGCCTCAATGGCTCTTTATATTTAACTCTCATTTGTCCACTTTGGGATCTTTTAAGTTTGTCCTCTTTGGGATCTTTTCCTCACTTAGGGGCAACACTCTATTTTACAAGGAGTTGTGACATCCTGGCTTAATAGGAATGATAGACTACTCATATCAACAAGGTGCACCTTCTTTTCCGGGAGCCCAGATCCAAAGAACTCCAAAGTTATGCGTGCTTGGCTTGGAGCGATTTGAGGATGGGTGACCGACCGGGAAGTTGTTCCCGGGTGCGCATGAGTGAGGACAAAGTGCGCAGAAAAGACTAGTGTTGGCCTGTGGGGACAGTCTAGATCCCGCCAGGCGTATGCCGGGAACCGATGGCTGTGGCCGGGGCGTTACAAATGGTATCAGAGCCGACCCTTGCGGTTATACGGGCGTGTGTGGGTCAGTGCGCGAACATGTGGGACATGTGTCGGCACTAGACGCACAGATGTGTGCCAAGAGGGAACGTTCCTGTGGGCCGATGAGGACATCGGTTCCTTTGAGTGGGGGTGTATGTGACATCCTGGCTTAATAGGAATGATAGACTACTCATATCAACAAGGTGCACCTTCTTTTCTGGGAGCCCAGATCCAAAGAACTCTAAAGTTAAGCGTGCTTGGCTTGGAGCGATTTGAGGATGGGTGACCGACCGGGAAGTTGTTCCCGGGTGCGCATGAGTGAGGACAAAGTGCGCAGAAAAGACTAGTGTTGGTCTGTGCGGACAGTCTAGATCCCGCCAGGCGTACGCCGGGAACCGGTGGCTGTGGCCGGGGCGTTACAGGAGTATAGAAGATCTTTCACACTTTACAAAAGTACTCAACATAAAGAAGATGTAGATACAATGATGTATGCAAATGTATGCCTCTGCCAGTGTAGCAGGAACATGTATGGCATGAATATCAAGTCATGAGAAGGTGGATGTTGCATGGCAATATATCTCAGAAAGGCTATGGAAATGCCTTGATAGGTAGGTATGGTGGCTGTTTTGAGGAAAGATATAAGGAGGTGTATGATGACAGAGCGTATCATGCCAAGGGTTTGGATGCACCGGCGAGGTAGACGCCAACTCTCGGAGTGAGAAGAGGCAAAGCACGGTACCTAAGAGGCTTGCAAATATGAGGAGGCGGAAGTGTCAACTTTCAATACTTACATTAGTCCAGAGAACTCATGCACTTATTATCGGTAACTCTCAATCTAATGAGGAGGTTCACAAAGAGACAAGTACCCTGAGGAGGAGTGTATGGGGGTTTGGTTATCCTTGCGCATCCTCGACTCATGGTACGTGAGTGTACTCTAATATCCGATCCCTCCAAAGATTAGTGATCCATCTAGTAGCTAGAGTTCTCAACTAGTTTTTGTAGTTTTTAGAAAATAAACACGGATTGCCCAAAATACGACATCTATCACTAATAGGCTAGATCTCTTGACACCAAAAGTTCAAACAATTACTCAAAACAATACCTCAAAAGTATTGCAAGTTACTACTACAATTGAATAGTGATAAGGTGAGGATCTCTCACTCCTCGTTGGTTACCCCAAGTGGAAGGTGAGATGTAGCGTAGCAACAAATTTCCCTCGGTAAAGATACCAAGGTCATCGAACCAGTAGGACTCCAAGAGATACAAGAAGGTGTCACGGCGCTTGACGTGGACCTGCACACAGCAACAAATAATTTTTCTCCCAACGAGTACAGAGGAGTTGTCAATTTGTAATAGCCCAGTTTTCACAAAAATTAAAATTTTTGTTTTCGGTGTGAATTGTTTGATTGTCTGATTTGTTTGCGGTGTTTGCATCCCCGATTTATCGATCGGCGATTATTTTCCCCCCTCTTATCTCGTATCGGACGGAGACAGACCCTTGCCACCCTGACACTCGACCTTTGCGACACCGAGTTTCGCCCGATCACCGTCGCGAAAACCGCACGAGACCAGCCGCAGCCAACGGAACGAAAAACCCCGTTTAATAAGTAAACAGGATATTTTTATAGCGCGCCGGAAAGTGTTCTCGGAACGGTTCCAACGCGAGGTGAATGCCTCCGGCTCGACGCACTGATCACGCAGTTCGAAGTTTTACCCGAATCGGAGGTACTGCGGACCCCCGGCGGTCAGAAACGTGAGCACCGCGCGCGTGAGAGAAAAATCGGGGATGTTTTTGCAAACTGCCAGCCACCGGGGCTACATTTAGACCACCACCCCACTTAGGGTTTTCCCTAAGCATCTAGGCAGCTACTAGCCCCCAGATCTGGAAAAATCCCCCATTTTCGCAGCAACCCTATTTTCCTGCGATCTGGACCGTCGGATCACTCGATCCAACGGCCCAGATGCATCCCCACGCCCGTAGTCAGCCCGTGTAGGAGCTTCTCTCGCGCCCGAACTCCACGCCATGGAGCAGCCGCCGCCGCCTCCACTCCGGCCGCCAGAGCGCACCGCCGGCAGCCGCGTGCCGCACATCCAGGTCGCCGTCCACCCCGCAGGTCTTCTCCTCCTCCCTCTCCTCTCCTTCTCTCCCCATCTCCCTCTAACCTCTCTTTTCTTTCCCTGCGTTGGAGCCACCCAGCCTCCATGGCCGCCACGAGCATGGAGCTCGCCCCGGCCGGATCCCGGCGCCGCCTCGCCTTGCCCCTTGAAGCCCGCGCCGCCCGAAGCTCCAGCCGGCGACCCTGCACCTCACGCCCGCGCCGCGTCGACCGGAACTCCCCGGCTGGCCGCGCTTGAAGCCGCCGTCGACCGCCTGTGCTCGACCGTCGGGACGAACCTCCCGCTCGGGAGCGAGCCGGCCAGGCCAACCCCACGCCCAGGTGGGCCGTCTCCAGCCGCGCAGCCCAGGCCGGCCAGCCCCAGCGCCAGCGCCCCAGCCCAGGCCGCCCCTCCTCAGTGGGCCGTGGCCCATGGGTGAGGCGCCCAACCTTTTTTTTCTTTTTGTTTTTTTTATTACTTGCTGTGCTAGTTGGGCCGCCCTAGTAGATTTTGGCCCATCTAGTTTTTTTTTCTGCTGCTAGTTTTTTTTATTATTTAGGCAGATTGTATTGTTTTATTGTGGTGCCCGTATCTTTTCACCGGTAGCTCCGATGGAGACGCTTTCTACATGAAAGTTGCTCCGTTTTGCGCGTAGATTATTAAAATGTTGTTTGTTGCCATGTTTGACTTTGTTTACATGCTGTTTGACTGCTAATTACCATTGCTTGCCACTGAAACTGTAATTGCAATAACTTTTTAACCGTTGCTCTGATTAAAATGTTTCTTATATGTAACTTGACTAGAATTGCATGTAGATTGTGTTTATGCTGTTCTTGCTTGCTAAATAAAATAATAAAATATTGTTTAGGGAAAAACAGTACCAAATGCAATATTTATCGTGGGGTCCGTAATAGCTGTCATGTCTAGGATTTCACCCAACTTAAATTGACTAGCTTAGGTAGTTTATTTATGCTTCACCTCTTGCCATGTTTGTGTGCTATGCCATGCTTGCTTGAGTTGCCATGTTAATAACCGTTGGTTGGTCACCTGTAGCTAAGCAACTTGAACCACCGTAAACGTGCGGTATTCGTCGTGTGTGACCGATACCCCACTTAAACTGTTAGTAACCGTTCTCGACGATAGATCCGTATCGCGTTGCCGTGCCCTGTGTTGCCTCTTTGATCTTGTGTTGCTCCGTAGTAATAGTGGTGCACCGTTGATTGCTTTCTAGTGTTTCCTTCTTGTGTGCTTCTGCGGGCACCTCTCGGAGACGTTGCGAGCGTGCGATCGACTACACCTTCGGAACCCGACTTATCAACAGGCAAGGACTATACATTACTTGTGATCCATTCTATTTCAACCAGCGGTTTGCATGCTAGTATAGGTTAGGTTCGATGTTTGATCCTACCACATGTTTACAGCCTCTTTCAAACCGATACAGCCATGTCCCTTCCCAGCAAACCTTGTACTGCTATGTTACTATTGCTCGTTGCTCGGCCTCTGCTTAGTATGCATGCTTAGGATACTACGATGTTACCCTGTTACTCCTTGGTTTGGGATATCACATTATTATATTGTTGTTGATGATATGATTATTATAATGTTGACTATATTCGACGAAGGATGGAAGGTCTAGGCTATCCCGCCCCGGCGCTTTGTTCCATTCGAGTCACCTAGGATCCGAGTTCCGGGTATTGGTTTTAAGACTGAGCGTACCTAACCGCGTGTGGGATTTTATGGGGTCCCCTTTTCTTACCTACCTAGCTTCAAACATTTCCAGTGGTGGCCCAAGCTGATTTACCATTTGAAATCGTGTGTGTGCTGGTCGGCCGCCAGTTGTTTACAAACCAACCTGGACTAGTGAGGACTTAGTTCCCTTGCTGGCCCACTTTGTTCGGCTGAGGACCCGGTTTCCCATGTGTGATTAAACGGCTATCCAAACCCGAGACAGACGGTAGAGACCGATTCGAGAGCGCGGCCGGCTTTTGAGTTGGGTGTCGACTCACCGGGGGCCACCTGGATTTGTTCGTTGTTAGTTAGAGGGACCTGTCGTTTCAGATCTCTTGGAACTAAATCATAAAATGGTTGCCTGTGATGGGTAGCAACTGAGAGAGATGGACGTGCGTGTGGAGCCTCGTAATGGGCAGTTGGTACACCCCTGCAGGTTTAAATCTTTTTGAGAAGCCGTGTCCACGGTTATGGACGACTTGAGACCTACTCCTTGTTCATAGACAACAACAACTGAGATAATCTTAATATAACTTGATCAACGTATGTGTGCCTTGACTGCTTCTTCTTCGTCGGGATGCGAAGAGGAGGACAAGGATAGGATAGGTGTTATGTTTGCGTAATTAGTTGATAGCAAGACTTGTTGGAGGCGATTCCTCATCGAATGCTTGGCTTCTTATCTTACTCTCTAGATCGTTAGCCACTTCATAAATGCTAGTGCGGCAGCATCCTCACCACTTACCCCTTCCTTACCGTAAACTACTAGTTGTCCTAGAATGACGAGTGATGAAGTCCTTGCTAGGTCAGATGACCACTACAGTTGGATGCTGAGTACCTCTGTACTCATGATACTACCCCCAAACTCTTTTCAGGGTTCTGATCGACAAAAGGTACGGTGATCGACGTTTCAAGTGGAGACTCGACGACGACTAGTTAGGCGGATCCCGGCGGAGGGCCTGGACCCGTGTGGTTATGGGATCGATGTTTTCTCTTTGCCAGTAGGCATTTGATTGTAGTCTGTACTCAGACATATATCTTCCGCTGTTGTATTGTATTAAGGCAGTTGTATGCCGATTGTATGAGATGTTGTATCCTGTATCTGTAATGTTGTGATATCATGTTGGAAATCCGGGGCATATGACTTCGTCATATGTCGCGGTGGGACCGATATGTGGTTCGTCCCCGGATCTGGATGGAAACATCTAGATCTGGAACAGTACCGCATATCGGGCCTTACACAATTCCTCCGGCCTTGCTGTTTACAAAGGATCAACGCAAGAGATAATAATAGTGGCCACTGAAAGTAAAATAAGGATGTAAACAGTAATGTGAAGATGGACCGGGGTCCCATGATTTTCACTAGTGATGTCTCTCTCCCAAAAGACGATAAAAAGTGCTAGCGAGGTAAACAAATCACAGCTGGGCAATTGACAGAATTATGAAGGCACCACAATGCTAATTATGTTGCAAAGAAAGGAAGGGCTCAAAAGCAATGGGCAGTACGCCAAGGTAAGTAGACAAAAATCCAACTGCATCTACTACGAATCATCCACCTTGAGATATCTATCCAGAACATCTCGCTGGTATTAAGTTGCGAATCCCACCCAAAGTGTAAACTCAAAGCAACAGACAACTGCATTAAAAGAACTTTGCCTAAAGTAAACAATCCTTGCACCCGCGGATACAAGCACCGTTGTTTTATCCCTGGTGGCAACAACACATCCCCTAGTCTCATGTTTCTGTCACTCAAGCTAGACATCAAGGGGCTGAACCCACAATCAAGCATAACGCTCCCTCTTGGAGTTGCAACAAACTACTTGGTCAAAGTAAAATACTGCAACGGAGAACATGCAAGAATTTAATCAAGAACAAAATATAAAAGAGAATAACCAAATATATTACTCATCACAATCTGAACATAGTCTCATAATCCATCAGATCCCAAAAAACTCAGCATAGCAACAACAGAAATTACAAAAGTGCTTGGATCATGTGAGGTAGCTCACGAGGTCTCGAAAGTGGAAGGACAAAGAGGGGAGAGGTACATCACATAGCTACTGGTCATGGACCCATGGTCCAAGGGAAACTACTCACTGTACATACGGGAGGCGTCCATGGCTATGGATGATCTCCCGGAGGGGGTTCCTCCTCCCGGCAGGGTGCCGGGGCAGCTTCTCCAGGCAGCCCCGATCTAGAAACGGTGGCGGCGGCGGTACAGAGGCGAGTTCGCGGAAAAGAGATGGATATTAGGGGTTTCCACCTCGAGGGCTAAATATAGGCGGAGGGGGTGTCGAGGTGACCCACAGGGCAGCCAGGAGGCCCCCTGGCGCGGCCTAGGGTGGGGCCACGCCAGGGACCCTTCTGGAGTCCCTGTGGTGGCCCCCCTCCGCTGCCTTGGTGATTCTGTAAGCTTCCGAGTCGCTGATTTTGTATCTGATTTTTCCGGATTTTTTGGAGCACTTTTAATGGCCGGAAAACCTGAAATACAAAAACAGCAGAAAACAACAACTGGCAACTGGGTGCACTGGGTTAATAGATTAGTCCAAATATGCTCAAAAGTGTATGAAAGTTCAAGAAAATCATGGAAAAGTCACACAAAACATGCATGGAGCAAGCAGAAATTATAGATACGTTTGGGACGTATCAACATCCCCAAGCTTAATTCCTGCTCGTCCTCGAGTAGGTAAATGATAACAAGCATAATTTCTATGGTGACATGCCACACAACCATATAAGGACTTTTAAGTAAAGGAATCAAAGTATGCAATTCAATTCAAGTCTTAACAAGCAAGAGTCTATATTAGCATTGAGACAAGCAACAAAAGAACAAAAGGTGCAAGAGCTCTCGTTGTCCGTGACTCGAATGTCTCCAGATGGTGTTTGCGTGCAAGCAGGGGACTGGGAAAAGAGAGAAAAAGGTTGTTGAGAACAACTATCTACTAAAGTTTCACACTTGGTCTCCTTTGGATTCTTATCTTGACTCGTCCCCAGACCACTAGCCAGGTACAAGTCAAACTGATCCACTCCTTTTTTATATTTTGAGCACTTATGCAATGGATGAGCGTGAGCAAGAAAGTTGACACCTAAAAGGCGAAACAGAAAGAAGGTGGAGGAGGAAGACAAAAAAGGTGTGAAAGGCTCACATCAATGAGGACAATCATAGGCGAGAGAAGGCCATATGATAGATATGATGTGAGGAGTAGGGATTGCCATGCAACGGATGCACATGTGAGCTAAAATCTCTCCAAGGGAACTAGCGGGGGTGCATCCAACTTGCTTTCTCAAGAAGACCTAGATCTCGTTTGAGGAGGCTCATCATTGGAATATACAAGCCAAGTTCTATAGTGTGAAGGTCCCCACATAGCTATATGCATGATGATGATCTCTATGGAGTACAAGGGATAGAGGATGAAGTACTAGTGTGGATCTCTCAAAAGGAATAGTAGTGTGCCCCCTTCTCTCTTTTTATTTTTCTTTTTCTCTTTTTTCTATTTTTTGTATTTTTTTGGTGGCCTCAATGGCTCTTTCTATTTAACTCTCGTTTGTCCTCTTTAGGATCTTTTGATTTTGTCCTCTTTGGGATATTTTCCTCACTTTAGGGGCAACACTCTATATTTTACAAGAATATAGGAGATCTTTCACACTTTACAAAGGTACTCACATAAAGAAGATATAACTATCATGATGCAAATGTATGCCTCCGCCAGGATAGCAGGATATGCAATGATACTAGCACGTCATGTAGCAATGATTAGGGCAAGGCCAAACTAGCATGCGGCTCATCGATCAAGCAAGTAGCATGTATGACATGAAGATCAAGTCATGAGAAGGTGGATGATGCATGGAAATGTATCTCGGAAAGGCTATGAAAATGCCTTGTAGGTAGGTATGGTGGCTGTTTTGAGGAAAGATATAAGGAGGCTTATGATGACAGAGCGTATCGTGCCAAGGGTTTGGATGCACCGGCGAAGTATCCGCCAACTCTCAAGGTGAGAAAAGGGCAATGCACGGTACCGAAGAGGCTAGAAAAAATATAGGTGGGTGGAAGTGTCAACTTTCGAATAGTCACATTAGTCCGAAGAACTCATGCACTTATTATCGGTAACTCTCAATCTAATCAGGAGGTTCACAAAGAGACAAGTACCCCGAGGAGGAGTGTATGGGGGTTTGGTTATCCTTGCGCATCCTCGACTCATGGTACGTGAGTGTACTCTAATATTCGAACCCTCCAGAGGTTAGTGATCCATCTAGTAGCTAGAGTTCTCAACAGGGGTTTTTGGTTTTCGAAAAACACACGGATTGCCCAAAATACGACATCTATCACTAATAGGCTCGAGCTCTTGACACCAAAAGTTCAATAAATTACTCTAGTCAATACCTCAAAACTATTGCAAGTTACTACTACAAAGAGAATAGCAACTTCAACTACCTACTTCTAGTCAAGACACAAAACTCAGTGCAACAGGAAAACTCTCTAACAAGATAAAACATGCAACCTGTAGAAAGTTCAACCTAAAACAAAAGAAAAGCTCTAGAAAAACTAAAGCACTACAACTAAACAGAGCATCAGCTAAGAAAAGAAAAAGAACAACTCACAGCTAAAAGAATAAGCATGCAAATCCTATGAGGAGTTCTAGTTCAAGTGGAGCGTGTATCTCTCCCACACAAAAGAGTAAGCTGGGGTCTAACTTTTTACTACAGCAAACAAAGCAAAAACAAACCTACGAAAAGTAAAGAGCGAGACGCTCCAAGCATAGCACATAACGCATGAAGTGATAAAAATATAGTGCAACGAGAGACGAACTGATAATTTTTGATGAAGAAGGGGATGCACGGGGGCATCCCCAAGCTTAGACGCTTGAGTCTCGAATATTTATTGGTGGTGCACATGGGCATCCCCAAGCTTGAGCGTTTGACACTCCAAGATCTTCTTTCATCATCTTCTATCGCGCACTTGAAAACTCCCTTCATACATAACTCATTTTAGACTGATTAGAGAGGTTAGTACCCAACTAAAATAATTTTTCCTCTACTGGAAATAAAGATAAACTTGAAGGGCTACTATTTCTCAAGATTGACAAAAGGTTTTTGCAAAGAAAAAGCAAGCTTAAGGTTTGCAAAAACAAAGAAAAGGAAAAACAGGACAGAATCTGTGAAAAACAGACCAGCAGGTAAAAATGAAATTTTTAGGGATACTTCTGCAACTCAAATAAAAAACTCAGAACATACGCAAATTTCTTATTTGTATAGAGCACGCTGTGTAAAAAATTCAGCTCAAAAAGATGAACTGAGATTTTTCCATGATTTTTCTAGTCACGAGGACATAATCTGTTTTCTGGACAGCATGTCACAACTTTCACTTCCCTTGTCGTATTAGGCTATAAAAGGCACAAAGCTTGAAAAGTAAAGATACAATGATGTTGCTATAGTAGTAACAATCATCAAGACCACTAAAAACAGAAGAAAGAAAGAAAAACCTAAATTCGTTGCGGGCTACCTCCCGAAAGTGCTTCTTTAGAGTCATTAGCTAGGCTTAAAGCAGAAGATCAAGTCTTTTCAAGAGAATAATTAGCCCGTGTGACGGACTCAAAAGGTAACTTAATCTTTTTCCTAGGGAAGTGTTCCATCCCTTTCTTGAGAGGGAATTGGAATTTTATATTCCCCACTTTCATGTCAATAACAGCACCAACTGTGCGAAGAAAAGGACGTCCCAAAATAATTGGACAAGAAGGTTCACATTCAATGTCCATAATAGTGAAATCAACGGGAACAAAATTGTCATTGATAATGATAAGAACATCGTCGATCTTCCCCAAAGGCTTCTTTACGGAAGAATCAACAAGACGAACACCAAAAGAACAAGGATCAAAAGGTTTCAATTCAAGCATATCATACATTCTTTTGGGCATAACTGAGGTACTTTCTCCAACATCACAAAGAGCATAACAAGAGAAGTTATTCAATTTGATTTTTATCATAGGATCCCAACCATCTTCTAGATTCCTAGGTATGGAGGCTTCTAGTCTAAGCTTCTCCTCCCTATCTTTGATTAGAGCATTGGTGATATGCTCTGTGAAGGCAAGATTAAGTGTGCTAGTGTGGGGGTCTCTAGACATCTTGTGTAGGAAACCAATAACTTAAGGTAAAGTGCAGTTGTCAAAGTCTAGGTCACTACTATCTATCAAGGAGGTAGTGATATCATTTAGGTTCACTTGTTTGAAAGCCTCTATGTTCATAGAGGTTTCTTCATCTATGGTTGAGGTGGTAGCATCACCATTGATAGGTCCAGTGGGACTAGGGGTGTGATGGGTGCTAACTGTTTAGACATCTTCAACTACTTGGATAGTGGCTACTGTGTGGTAGGTAGGAAGGCTCTTAATTCTATCCTCTTCCTCTTTTTCTCTAGCCCATCTTTCTTTGAGTTTAGCCATCATCCTAATATTTTCATTGATTTGTAACTGGATAGCATTAATAGGAGTGACCTTACTCTCCTCAAGGGGAGAGGTTCTAATTTTTAACATCTCAACATCAAGGGCTAAGTTGTCTACCTTCAAACAAAGATTATCTAATTTAGCTAGTTTTTCTTCCACATTCTTGTTGAAGGCTTTTTGGGTAGTGATAAAGTCTCTAAGCATACTCTCTAGTTCAGAGGTGGGGTTCTTGTTGCTAGGGTAGGTGTTGTTGTTCCCATAAGTAGATGGAAACGGTCTAGGATTACTAGAAAAGTTGCCCCTATAAGCATTATTATTAAAGTTGTTTCTAGCAATGAAGTTCACATCTACTTGTTCTTGAGCAACTGATACGTCCAAAACGTATCTATAATTTCTGCTTGCTCCATGCATGTTTTTTGTGATATTTCTATGTTCTAGATACACTTTCATACATTTTTTTATCATATTTGGACTAACCTATTAACTCAGTGCACCCCAGTGCCAGTTCCTGTTTTCTGCTAGTTTTCTATTTCAGTTTTCCCCCATATAAAAAGTGCCAGTAAAATTCAGATAAAAAATCAGCGTGGAGGAAGCTTCGCGAAGAGCCCGGGAGGGGCCAGAGGGGAGCCAGGGGGGCGCCTGGGGCCCCTGGTCCACCTCTGGCTGCCCCCCTTCGCCTATTTATTCTCCGTCACGGGAAAACTCCGAAGAGGAACCCTATTCCGCGAACTCGCCTCTGTTCCGCCGCCGCCGCGCTTCCGAAGATCGGGAGCACCAGAAGACCTCTTCCCGGCACCCTGCCGGAGGGAGGATTGACCTCCGGGAGTCTCCTCTCCACCATGGATGCTCCTCGGATGTCTCGTGAGTAGTTTTCCTTGGACCATGGGTCCGTGATCAGTAGATATGTGATGTTCTCCTCCCCTCTTTGATCTTCATTGTTTAGACCTCGTGAGCTGCCCTACATGATCGAGGCACCTTTGTAATATTTCTGCTATTGCTATGTTGAGTTTGATAGGATCTGATGGATTATGAGATTATGTTCAGATTGTGATAGAGTAATATATTTGGTTTTTATCTCTTATATTTTTGTTCATAAGTAATTCTTGCATGCTCTCCTTTGCCGTTTATTGCTTTGGCCAAGTAGTAGGTAGTGACTTCAAGAGGGAACGTTGTGCTAGATTGTGGGTTCATGCCCCCCGATGACACGCTTGAGTGACAGAAACAAGAGTCTAGGGGATGTGCTGTTGCCACAAGGGGGAAAACAACGGTGCTTGTGACCGCGGTCACAAGGATTGTTTACTTTACGCAGAGTTCTTTTTAACGCAGTTGTCTGTTGCTTTGGGTTTACACTTTGGGTGGGGCTCGCAACTTAATACCAGCGAGATGTTCTGGATAGATATCTCAAGGTGGATGATTAGTAGTAGATGCAGATGGATTTCGGTCTACTTATCTTGGCGTACTGCTTGTGCTTTGGAACCTCGTCCTTTCTTTTGTAGCATAGTTAGCATTGCGGTGCGTTCATAATCCTGTCAATTGCCTTTCTGTAATTTGTTTACCTCGCATAGCAATTTTATCGTCTTTTGGGAAAGAGACATCACTAGCGAACATCACGTATCCCGGTCCATATCCTCATTATTGTTTCCACGCTATATTTACTTTACTGCTTTTACTTGCTATCATTATCACTTGCATTTTATCCTTGTGAACAACAAGACCGGAGAGATTGACAACCTCTCTGAACTTCATTGGGAACAAAGTTATCTGTGTCTGTGTGCAGGTCCACGTCAGTTGCGCCGCTGACACCTACTTATCATCTCTGGAGTCCTGCTGGAGATAAACCTTGGTATCTTCACCGAGGGAAAACTGCTGCTGCACTACATCTCAACCTTCCACTTGGGGTAACCAACGAAGGGGCGAGAAGCCATCAAGCAAGTTTTCTAGCGCCGTTGCCGAGGACTCCGAGTGCTAAGATAGGGGAGTTGCACGCTACCCTTTACCTTTGTTTTTTTAGTCTTGTTAGTTTATCTTTCAGTTTTTATCTTTGTGTCTTTTATCAAAAACTACAAAAAAATCTACCACACTTGCTGCTACTATGGGTTCCACTGAAAACACCAAGTTGTGTGACTTCACTAGTCACAACAACCAAGACTTTATCTGCACTCCCATTGCCACACCTACAACTTCAGCTACCTCTTATGAAATTAAACCTGCTTTGCTAAACCTTGTTATGAGAGATCAATTCTCTGGTGCTGGAGATGATGCTGCTTTACACTTGAATAATTTTGTTGAATTATGTGATATGCAAAAGTATAAAGAAGTAGAAGGTGATGTTGTTAAGCTCAAGCTCTTTCCTTTCTCTTTAAGGGGAGATGCTAAAATCTGGTTTTAATCTTTGCCTAGAAATAGCATAGATTCTTGGGATAAGTGCAAAGATGCTTTTATAGGGAAGTACTACCCTCCTGCTAAGATTACCCAATTGAGGAGTAATATTATGAATTTTAAGCAATTGGATAATGAACACGTTGCCCAAGCTTGGGAACGAATGAAATCTCTTGTTAAGAAATGCCCTACACATGGTTTGACTACTTGGATGGTTATCCAGACTTTTTATGCAGGCTTGAACTTTACCTCGCGGAACCTGTTAGATTCGGTCGCGGGAGGAACCTTTATGTCAACTACACTTGGTGTTGCCACGAAGCTTCTCGATGAAATGATGACCAATTATTCCCAATGGCACACCGAACGCGCTCCAACAGGTAGGAAGGTAAATCCTGTCGAGGAAATTACCTCCCTCAATGAAAAAGTTGACTTTATTATGTATCTACTTACCAAGCAACCCTCTATTGATCCTCATGATGTTCCTTTAAATTCTTTGGTTGACCAAGAACAAGTAGATGTGAACTTTATTGCTAGAAAAAACTTCAACAACAATGCTTATAGGGGAAATTTTGCTAGCAATCCTAGACCGTTTCCATCCAACTATGGGAACAACAACACCTACCCCAGCAACAAGAACCCCTCTTCTGAACTAGAAAGCATGTTTAGAGACTTTATCACTACCCAAAAAGCCTTCAACAAAAATGTAGAAGAGAAATTAGCTAAAATAGATAATCTCTCTTTGAAGGTAGAAATCTTAGCCCTTGATATTGAGATGCTAAAAATTAGAACCTCTCCCCTTGAGGAGAATAAGGCCACTCCTATTAATGCTATCCAGTTGCAAATCAATGAAAATATTAGGATGATGGCTAAACTTAAAGAAAGATGGGCTAGAGAAAAAGAGGAAGAGGATAGAATTAAGAGCCTTCCTACACACCACACAGTTGCCACTATCCAAATTGTTGAGGACACTCAAACTATTAGGACCCAATGCACTCCTAGTCCCGTTGGACCTATTAATGGTGATGCTAATACCTCAACCATAGAAAAAGAAACTCCTATGAACATAGAGGGTTTCAAACAAGTGAGCCTAGATGACACTACTACCACCTTTGATAGTAGTGATATTGATTTTGATAGTTGTACCCTCTTAGAAGTTATCAGTTTGCTACACAAAATGTCTAGAGACCCCCACACTAGCACACTTAATCTTGCCTTCAAGGAGCATATCACAAATGCTCTCATCAAAGCTAGGGAGGATAAGCTTAGAGTAGAAGCCTCCATACCTAGGAAGCTAGATGATGGTTGGGACCCTATGATCAAAATTAAATTGAATAACTTCTCTTGCTATGCTTTATGTGATGTTGGAGCTAGTACCTCCGTTATGCCCAAAATAATATTTGATATGTTTGAATTGAAGCCTTTTGAGCCTTGTTCTTTTGGTGTTCGTCTTGTTGATTCTTCATAAAGAAACCCTTAGGGAAGATCGACGATGTTCTTATCATTGTCAATGACAACTATGTTCCCGTCAATTTTATTGTTATGGATATAGAGTGTGAACCTTTATGTCCAATTATTTTGGGACGTCCTTTTCTTCGCACCGTTGGTGCGGTTATTGACATGAAAGAGGGGAATATTAAATTCCAATTCTCATTCAAAAAGGGGATGGAACACTTCCCTAGAAAGAAAATCAAGTTACCTTTTGAGTCCGTTACACGGGCTAGTTATTCTCTTTCTCTTGATAAAACTTGATTCTTCTTTTTGCATTATGCCTAGCTAATGGCTTTAAAGAAGCGCTTTCGGGAGGCAGCCCGCAACGAATTTAGGTATTTCTTTTTGCTTTTTTTGTGTCTTGATGATTGTTACTTCTGTAGCAACATCATTGTATCTTTATTTTTCAGCTTTGTGCCAAGTTATAGCCTCTTACGGCAAGGGAAGTAAAAGTTGTGACATGCTGTCCAGAAAACAGATTCTGTCCTCGTGACCAGAAAAATTCCAGAAAAATCCCAGTTCATCTTTTTGAGCTGAAATTTTTGCACAGTATGCTCTATACAATTAAGAAACTTCCGTATGTTCTGAGTTTTTTGATTTGAGTTGCAGAAGTGCCCCTAAAAAATTCTTTACTATCTGCTGTTCTGTTTTTCACAGAATCTGCCGCGTTTTGTCTCTCCTTACTTTTGCAAACCTTAAGCTTGCTTTTTCTTTGCAAAAACTTTTTGGCACTCTTTAGAAACAGTAAATCTTCAAGATTATCTTTATATCCAGTGGGGAACATTATTTATTAAGGGTACTAACCTCTCTAATCAGCTTATGATGAGTTATGTATGAAGGGAGTTTTCAAGTGTGCGATGGAAGATGATGAAAGAAGATCCAGGAGTGTCAAGCGCTCAAGCTTAGGGATGCCCCCATGCATCCACAATAAATATTCAAGGAGACTCAAGCGTCTAAGCTTGGGGATGCCCCCGTGCATCCCCTTCTCCATCAACAATCATCAATTCGTCCTTCGTCTCACTATATTTTTATCACTTCATGCGTTATGTGCTATGCTTGGAGCGTCTCGCTCTTAGGTTTTGTTTTTAGTTTTCTTTAGCTTTGCTTGCTGTTCATAAAAAGTTAGATCCTGTCTTACTTTGTGTGGGAGAGAAACACACTCCACTTTCAAAATTTAGAACACATCATAGGATTTTTCCTGCCTATCTTTTTGCTGTTGTGTGTTCTTTATCTTTTCATAGCTACTGCCTTGTTTAGTTTTAGTCTTAGTTTGTCTTTAGCAAGAGCCTTGGCTTTTGTTTAGTTTGTTGCTGCAACTCTTTTTATTTTTTATGTTTATCTTGTTAAGAGAGTTGGTTGTTGCACTGAGTTGTGTCTTGTCTTGAAAGTAGGTAATTGAGGTTCTAATTAATTTTAGTAGTAGCTTGCAATAGTTTTGAGGTATTGATGTGAGTAATGTTTGAACGTTTGGTGTCAAGAGCTCTAGCCTATTAGTGATAGGTGTTGTATTTTGGGCAATCCCTGTGTATTTACAAAACCTACAAAGCTAGTTGAGAACTCTAGCTACTAGATGGATCACTAATCTTGGGAGGGATCGAATATTAGAGAACACTCACGTACCATGAGTCGAGGATGCGCAAGGATAACCAAACCCCATACACTCCTCCTCGGGGTACTTGTCTCTTTGTGAACCTCCTTATTAGATTGAGAGTTACCGATAATAAGTGCATGAGTTCTTCGGACTAATGTAAGTATTGAAAGTTGATACTTCCACCTTCCCATATTTTGCTAGCCTCTCCTGTGCCGTGCATTGCCTTCTTCTCACTCCGAGAGTTGGTGTCCACCTTCGCCGGTACATCCAGACCCTTGGCATGATACGCTCTGTCATCATAAGCCTCCTTATATCTTTCCTCAAAACAGCCACCATACCTACCTATCAAGGCATTTGCATAGCCTTTCTGAGTTACATTGCCATGAAACTACCACCTCTTCATGACTTGATCTTCATGTCATACATGTTCCTGCTACACTGGCAGCAACATTCATTGCATACATCATGTAGTTCCATCTTTTTTATGATTTTGAGTACCTTGTAAAGTGTGAAGGATTTCCTTTACCTTCTTGTAAAATAGAGTGTTTCCCTTAAGTGAGGAAAAGATCCCAAAGTGGACACAATAAAAGATCCCAAAGAGGACAAATGAGAGTTAAATAGAAAGAGCCATTGAGGCCACCAAAAAAATACAAAAAAATATATAAAAAAGAGAAAAAGAAATAAAAAGAGAGAAAGGGGCAACACTACTATCCTTTTGAGAGATCCACACTAGTACTCCCTTTATATCCTTGTACTCCATAGAGATGATCTTTTTGCATATAGCTATGTGGGGACCTTCACACTATAGAACTTGGCTTGCATATTCCAAGGACGAGCCTCCTCAAACGAGCTCTAGGTATTCATGAGCGAGCAAGTTAGATGCACCCCCACTAGTTCCATTGGAGAGCTTCTTAGCTCGTATGTGCATCCGTTGCATGGCAATCCCTACTCCTCATATCATATCTATCATTTGGTATCTCTTGCCTATGATTGTCCTCATTGATGTGAGCCTTTCTTATCCTTTTTTGTCTTCCTCCTCCACCATATTTCTCTCTTTGCCATCCTAACTGTCAACTCTCGTGCTTACGCTCATCCATTGCATGAGTGCTCGAAATATCGAAAAGGAGTGGATCAAATTGACTTGTACCTGGCTAGTGCTCTGGGGACGAGTCAAGATAAGATTCCAAAGAAGACCAAGTGTGAAACTTTAGTAGATTGAGTTCTCAACACAAAAATACTTTTTTCTTGTATTCCCTATCCCCCTTCTTGCACGCAAACACCATTTGGAGACATTCGAGTCACGGACAGCGAGAGCTCTTGCACCTAATGTTCTTTTGTTACTTGTTTCAATGCTAATATAGACTCTTGCATGTTATGACTTGAATTGAATCTCTAACCTTGATTGCTTTACTTTTCAAAGTTCTTTTACGGTTGCTAGCATGTCACCACAGAAATTATGCTGTTATCATTTACCTACTCGAGGACGAGCAGGAATTAAGCTTGGGGATGTTGATACGTCCAAAACGTATCTATAATTTCCGATTGCTCCATGCATGTTTTGTGTGATATTGCTATGTTCTAGATACACTTTCATACATTTTTGATCATATTTGGACTAACCTATTAACTCAGTGCACCCCAGTGCCAGTTCCTGTTTTCTGCTGTTTTTCTATTTCAGTTTTCCCCCATATAAAAAGTGCCAGAAAAATTCGGGAAAATTCAGATAAAAAATCAGCGTGGAGGAAGCTTCGCGAAGAACCGGGAGGGGCCAGAGGGGAGCCAGGGGGGCGCCTGGGGCCCCTGGTCCACCTCTGGCTGCCCCCTTCGCCTATTTATTCTCTGTCACGGGAAAACTCCGAAGAGGAACCCTATTCCGCGAACTCGCCTCTGTTCCGCCGCCGCGCTTCCGAAGATCGGGAGCACCAGAAGACCTCTTCCCGGCACCCTGCCGGAGGGAGGATTGACCTCCGGGAGTCTCCTCTCCACCATGGATGCTCCCCGGATGTCTCGTGAGTAGTTTTCCTTGGACCATGGGTCCGTGATCAGTAGCTATGTGATGTTCTCCTCCCCTCTTTGATCTTCATTGTTTAGACCTCGTGAGCTGCCCTACATGATCGAGGCACCTTTGTAATATTTCTTCTATTGCTATGTTGAGTTTGATAGGATCTGATGGATTATGAGATTATGTTCAGATTGTGATAGAGTAATATATTTGGTTTTTATCTCTTATATTTTTGTTCCTAAGTAATTCTTGCATGTTCTCCGTTGCTGTTTATTGCTTTGGCCAAGTAGTAGGTAGTGACTTCAAGAGGGAACGTTGTGCTAGATTGTGGGTTCATGCCCCCCGATGACACGCTTGAGTGACAGAAACATGAGTCTAGGGGATGTGCTGTTGCCACAAGGGGGAAAACAACGGTTCTTGTGACCGCGGTCACAAGGATTGTTTACTTTACGCAGAGTTCTTTTTAATGCAGTTGTCTGTTGCTTTGGGTTTACACTTTGGGTGGGGCTCGCAACTTAATACCAGCGAGATGTTCTGGATAGATATCTCAAGGTGGATGATTAGTAGTAGATGCAGATGGATTTCGATCTACTTATCTTGGCGTACTGCCTGTGCTTTGGAACCTCGTCCTTTCTTTTGTAGCATAGTTAGCATTGCGGTGCGTTCATAATCCTGTCAATTGCCTTTCTGTAATTTGTTTACCTCGCATAGCAATTTTATCGTCTTTTGGGAGAGAGACATCACTAGCGAACATCACGTATCACGGTCCATATCCTCATTATTGTTTCCACGCTATATTTACTTTACTGCTTTTACTTGCTATCATTATCCCTTGCATTTTATCCTTGTGAACAACAAGACCGGAGAGATTGACAACCTCTCTGAGCTTCGTTGGGAACAAAGTTATCTGTGTCTGTGTGCAGGTCCGCGTCAGTTGCGCCGCTGCCACCTACTTATCATCTCTGGAGTCCTGCTGGAGACAAAACTTGGTATCTTCACCGAGGGAAAACTGCTGCTGCACTACATCTCAACCTTCCACTTGGGGTAACCAACGAAGGGGCGAGAAGCCATCAAGCAAGTTTTCTGGCGCCGTTGCCGGGGACTCCGAGTGCTAAGATAGGGGATATGCACACTACCCTTTACCTTTGTTTTTTTTAGTCTTGTTAGTTTATCTTTCAGTTTTTATCTTTGTGTCTTTTATCAAAAACTACAAAAAAATCTACCACACTTGCTGCTACTATGGGTTCCACTGAAAACACCAAGTTGTGTGACTTCACTAGTCACAACAACCAAGACTTTATCTGCACTCCCATTGCCACACCTGCCACTTCAGCTACCTCTTATGAAATTAAACCTGCTTTGCTAAACCTTGTTATGAGAGATCAATTCTCTGGTGCTGGAGATGTTGCTGCTTTACACTTGAATAATTTTGTTGAATTATGTGATATGCAAAAGTATAAAGAAGTAGAAGGTGATGTTGTTAAGCTCAAGCTCTTTCCTTTCTCTTTAAGGGGAGATGCTAAAATCTGGTTTCAATCTTTGCCTAGAAATAGCATAGATTCTTGGGATAAGTGCAAAGATGCTTTTATAGGGAAGTACTACCCTCCTGCTAAGATTATCCAATTGAGGAGTAATATTATGAATTTTAAGCAATTGGATAATGAACACGTTGCCCAAGCTTGGGAACGAATGAAATCTCTTGTTAAGAAATGCCCTACACATGGTTTGACTACTTGGATGGTTATCCAGACTTTTTATGCAGGCTTGAACTTTACCTCGCGGAACCTGTTAGATTCGGCCGCGGGAGGAACCTTTATGTCAACTACACTTGGTGCTGCCACGAACCTTCTCGATGAAATGATGACCAATTATTCCCAATGGCACACCGAACGCGCTCCAACAGGTAGGAAGGTAAATCCTGTCGAGGAAATTACCTCCCTCAATGAAAAAGTTGACTTAATTATGTCTCTACTTACCAAGCAACCCTCTATTGATCCTCATGATGTTCCATTAAATTCTTTGGTTGACCAAGAACAAGTAGATGTGAACTTTATTGCTAGAAACAACTTCAACAACAATGCTTATAGGGGAAATTTTGCTAGCAATCCTAGACCATTTGGGCCAAAATTTAGTTATTTTTATGCAGACTGCATATTACAATATTTTTAAACAAAATTTTACACGGTCTTGCAAAATTCATATAGGTTTCCACGGAGAAAAATTTAAAATTTTCAAATTATCAGGGCACATGTAGCCCGAGCTACACTAGTTCCAGCTTGCTAATTTAGGATCAAACGAGTTAATAGCATGTTATGTGTTTTCTGCAAGTAATTACCCCAAATAGTGGTGTTCTCTGCAAAAAAGTTCAAGAGTTGTGGTTCTGCGCAAAACAAGCCCCAACAAGTGGTGCTATCTGCTAAAACCTCCCGAATCTAACAAGTTCCGCGAGGTAAAATTCAAGCCTGCATAAAAAGTCTGGATAACCATCGAGGTAGTCAGTCCATGTGTGGGGCAGTTCTTGACAAGAGATTTAATGCGTTCCCAAGCTTGGGCAACGTGTTCATTATCCAATTTCCTGAAATTCATAATGTTACTTCTCAATTGGATAATCTTAGCAGGTGGGTAGGACTTCCCAATAAAAGCATCTTTGCACTTATCCCAAGAATCTATGCTATTCCTAAGCAAAGATTGAAACCAGATTTTAGCTCCGTCCCTCAAAGAGAAAGGAAAAAGCTTGAGCTTAACAACATCACCTTCTACTTCTTTATACTTTTGCATATCACATAATTCAACAAAATTATTCAAGTGTAAAGCAGCATCATCTCCAGCACCAGAGAATCGATCTCTCATAACAAGGTTTAGCAAAGCAGGTTTAATTTCATAAGACGTAGCTGAAGTGGCAGGTGTGGCAATAGGAGTGCAGATAAAGTCACTGTTGTTGTGATTGGTGAAGTCACACAACTTGGTGTTTTCATTGGAACCCATAGTAGCAGCAGGTATTTTTGGTATTTTTGATAAGGGACACAAAAGTAAAAAATTGAAAGGTAAAATAACAAGACTAAAAAGCAAAGATAAAAGATAGTGTGCAACTCCCCTATCTTGTAGACTGGAGTCCCCGGCAACGGCGCCAGAAATTGGCTTGATACGGTGAGGATCTCTCACTCCTCGTTGGTTACCCCAAGTGGAAGGTGAGATGTAGCGTAGCAGCAAATTTCCCTCGGTAAATATACCAAGGTTATCGAAACAGTAGGACTCCAAGAGATACAAGAAGGTGTCACGGTGCTTGACGTGGACCTGCAAACAACAACAAATAACTTTGCTCCCAACGAGTACAGAGGAGTTGCCAATTCCTCCGGCCTTGCTGTTTACAACGGATCAACGCAAGAGATAATAATAGTGGCAACTGAAAGTAAACTAAGGATGTAAACAGTAATGTGAAGATGGACCGGGGTCTCGTGATTTTCACTAGTGATGTCTCTCTCCCAAAAGACGATAAAAAGTGCTAGCGAGGTAAACAAATCACAGCTGGGCAATTGACAGAATTATGAAGGCACCGCTATGCTAACTATGCTGCAAACAAAGGAAGGGCTCAAAAGCAATGGGCAGTACACCAAGGTAAGTAGACCGAAATCCAACTGCATCTACTACGAATCATCCACCTTGAGATATCTATCCAGAACATCTCACTGGTATTAAGTTGTGAATCCCACCCAAAGTGTAAACTCAAAGCAACAGACAACTGCATTAAAAGAACTTTGCGTAAAGTAAACAATCCTTGCACCCGCGGATACAAGCACCGTTGTTTTATCCCTGGTGGCAACAACACATCCCCTAGTCTCATGTTTCTGTCACTCAAGCTAGACATCAAGGGGCTGAACCCACAATCAAGCATAACGCTCCCTCTTGGAGTTGCAACAAACTACTTGGCCAAAGTAAAATACTGCAACGGAGAACATGCAAGAATTTACTCAAGAACAAAATATAAACAAGAAGAACCAAATATATTACTCATCACAATCTGAACATAGTCACATAATCCATCAGATCCCAGAAAACTCAGCATAGCAACAACAGAAATTACAAAAGTGCCTCGATCATGTGAGGCAGCTCACGAGGTCTCGAAAGTGGAAGCACAAAGAGGGGAGAGGTACATCACATAGCTACTGGTCACGGACCCATGTTCCAAGGGAAACTACTCACGGTACATACGGGAGGCGTCCATGGCTATGGATGATCTCCCGGAGGGGGTTCCTCCTCCCGGCAGTGTACCGGGGCAGCTTCTCCAGGCAGCCCCGATCTAGAAATGACGGCGGCGGCGGTACAGAAGCAAGTTCGCGGAAAAGAGATCGATATTAGGGGTTTCCACCCCGAGGGCTAAATATAGGCGGAGGGGGTGTCAAGGGGACCCACAGGGCAGCCAGGAGGCCCCCTGGCGCGACCTAGGGTGGGGCCGCGCCAGGGACCCTTCTGGAGTCCCTGTGGTGGCCCCCCTCCGCTGCCTTGGTGATTCCGGAAGCTTCCGGGTTGCTGATTTTGTATCTGATTTTTCCGGATTTTTTGGAGCACTTTTAATGCCGGAAAACCTGAAATACAAAAACAGCAGAAAACAGCAACTGGCAGCTGGGTGCACTGGGTTAATAGATTAGTCCAAATATGTTCAAAAGTGTATGAAAGTTCAAGCAAATCATGGCAAAGTCACACAAAACATGCATGGAGCAAGCAGAAATTATAGATACGTTTGGGACGTATCAAATAGCAACCTCAATTACCCAATTTAAGTCAAGACACAACTCAGTGCAACAAGCCAAGTCTCTAAACAAGATAAACATGAAAACTCAAGAGAGTTCCAGCAACAACCTAAACAAAAGCTCTTAAAATATAAGCATGAAAACTAAGAGCTAAACATGACAGCAACTACGAAAAGATAGAGAACACACAACAAAAGAAAGATAAGCATGAAAATCCTATGATGTGTCATAGTTTAAGGTGGAGCGTGTTTCTCTGCCACACAAAGAAAGCTGGGTTCTAACTTATTATGAACAACAAGCAAAGCTAAAGAAAACTAAAGAAAGTAAAGAGAAAGACGCTCCAAGCATAGCACATAACGCATGAAGTGATAAAAATATAGTGGAACGAAGAACGAACTGATGATTGTTGATGGAGAAGGGGATGCACGGGGGCATCCCCAAGCTTAGACGCTTGAGTCTCCTTGGGTATTTCTTGGGTTGCATGGGGGGCATCCCCAAGCTTGAGCGTTTGACACTCCCGAATCTTCTTTCATCCTCTTCCCTCGCACACTTGAAAACTCCCTTCATACATAACTCATCATAACCTGATTAGAGATGTTAGTACCCACAATAAAACAATTTTCCTCTACTGAAAATAAAGATTTTCTTGAAGGGATACTGTTTCTCAAGACCTCCAAAAAGTTTTTCAAAGAAAAAGGTAGCGCAAGACTTGCAAAACTGAGGAAAGGCAAAACGTTAGAATCTGTGAAAAACAGAGCAGTAGGTAGTAAATAATGTTTTTGGGGTACTTCTGGAACTCAAATCAAAAAACTCAGAACAGACGCCCTAAAGCTAATTGTATAGAGAATGCTGTCAAAAAATTCAGATCAAAAATATGATCTTGTGATTTATCGTGAATTATTCCGTTCAAGGACAGAACCTGTTTTCTGGACAACATGTCACAACTCTTGAACTTTCTTGCAATCGGCGGCTAAACTTGGCACAAAGCTTGAAAATAAAGATACAATGATGTTGCTAAAGTAGTAACAATCATCAAGACCACTAAAAATATAAGTAAAAACATCTTGGGTTGCCTCCCAACAAGTGCCTTCTTTTAGGCCTTTGAGCTAGGCAAGAAGATTGTAAAAGATGCTCTTATAAAAAGAAGGATTTGAAGAAAAAGAGAAAGCATCAAGAAGCAAATATGAAACATGTTTAAGCCTAACCCACTTCCTATGAATAGTAATCTTGTAAGAAAATAAATCAAATTAGCACATAGAGACAAGCATAGGAAAGTTGAACAAGAACAACTTCAAAACTTTCAACATGAAGAGATGTGTTTTTGTAACATGGAAGTTCTACAACCAAACTTTCCTCTCTCAAAATAATTTTTAGTAGGATCATGAACAACATCAAGAATATAACTATCACATAAATCATGTTCTTCATGACCTACAAGCACACGTGTATAGTTTTCAACACAGTCTTTAGGATCATAAGATAAATGCAACCCGTCACATTGAGCCTTGATAAGAACAAAATTCTCCGGAATATGAGTTGGAGATTTCAAAAGGATAATAGGGCAATCAAGTGTGGGTGCAATAGAAAAAAACCATGCTTAACATGAGGAACTATATCAAGTTCATCTCCGTAAGCATCATCTGTAGTGGCATCACGACCATAAGCATAGAAGGCATCAACTTTATCAAAAAGAGATATTTCAAAAGAAGCCATATGATCATAACACTCATATAAGGTAAGAGTCAAAGAGTTACTCTCATTAGAAGGTAGACATGGATGGCTCCATTATTCCTCCTTTTGTTCGTCACTCTCCTCCTCTTTTTCATCCAAGGAGCTTTTAGGTTCAGCATTTCTTCTTCCATAGAGTCCTGCCAAAAATTATTCTCTTCCTTTGGGGGAGAGATTCTCTCAAGATGACTAGTAATATAATAATTTGCATCATAATTTTCAAAGCAATAGTTAAGTATAGCAAGACTCTCATATTTGTAAGGGGCATCATCAATATTTTTAAGAAGAGAAGTAATTTCGTAGGCACCCTTAAAAGCAACAAATTCTTCTATTTGCTCTACATCATAAAAATCATAATTTCTCTTAGCATAAGAAGCTAAGGTTTCATCATCATTGTACTCACATTGGAAAGCAAGGTGTTTATGCCTCATAAAGAAACAAGATTCATCCCTGCAGAAAGATATAGTATATATTGAGCACAAGTTTCTAGCATACTCATACAACTGATGTATTTGTTTCCATAAGTGTATCCCCTTTTGAGACAAGCGGTGTTCCTTGTAATATTCTTGTTGATCCTTAGAGAATCCTCCATGCCAATAGGATCTGGTTTCAAATAAGTTAGGCATTAGTGGAAAGCAAGGAACTAGACATACTAATTTTTGGGGTTTTTGGTATAAGACACAAAGGTAAAAACGATAAGGTAAACTAACAAGACTAAAAATTAAAGATAAAAGATAGCGTGCAACTCCCCTATCTCGAAGAGTGGAGTCCCCGGAAACGGCGCCAAAAATTAGCTTGATGCCACTGAAGTAGTGCTCCTCGTTGGTTACCCCAAGTGGAAGGTTGGATGTAGCCTAGCATAAAATTTCCCTTGGCAAAGATACCAAGGTTTAAGATTGTCTCCCGTAGGACTCCGACGACGACAAGTAGGTGTTTCGGCAAGTGATGCGCCATCTGAAAAGAATCACTTGCTTAACCTAGACCTGCACACACAACAAATAACTTTGCTCCCAACAAGTACAGAGAGGTTGTCAATCTATCCGGCCTTGCCGTTTACAAAGGATCAAACGCAAGAAATAAAGGATAATAGTGACTGCAACTAGAAAGTAAAAGAAGGAAGTAAATTGAGGGTGTAAACAGTGGTGGAAATATGGACCGGGGTCCCATGATGTTCACTAGTGATGTATCTCTCCCAAAAGACGATAAACTGCTATGCGAGGTAAACAAATCATAGCTGGGCAATTGACAGGATTAAAAACGCACCGCGATGCTAACTATGCTACAAAAGAAAGGAAGAGGCTCAAAAGCATGGGAAGTACACCAAGACAAGTAGACCGAAATCCATCTGCATCTACCACTAATCATACACCTTGAGATATCTATCCAAAACATCTCGCTGGTATTAAGTTGTGAGCCCCACCGCAAGTGTAAACCCAAAGCAACAGACAACTGCATTAAAAGACCTTTGCGTAAAGTAAACAATCCTTACAACCGCGGTTACAAGCACCGTTGGTTTCCCCCTTGTGGCAACAGCACACCACCTAGACTCATGTTTCTGTCACTCAAGCTAGTCATCAGGGGGCATGAACCCACAATCATGCATAATGCTCCCTCTTGGAGTCACTACCTACTACTTGGCCAAAGCAATAAACAACAACGAAGAACATGCAAAATTAATCAAGAACAAAAATATAAAAGAGAAGAACCAAATATATTACTCATCACAATCTGAACATAGTCTCATAATCCATCAGATCCCAGTAAACTCAACACAACAAAAGTAGAAAGAATTACATATGTGCCTTGATAATGTAGGGTGGCTCACAAGGTCTAATCAATGAAGAACAAAGAGAGGAGGAGAACATCACATAGCTACTGATCATGGACCCATGGTCCAAGGTGGACTACTCAAAGATCATCCGAGAAGCGTCCATGCTGGTGGAGAAGCTCCCGGAGGTCAGCCCTCCCTCCGTCAGGGTGCCGGGAAGAGGTCTTCTGGCGCTCCCGATCTTGGAAGCGCGGCGGCAGCGGAACAGAGGCGAGATATCGAAAAAGGGTTATGTCTTTGGAGGTTTAGCGGCGAGACAAATATATAGCCGAAGGGGGGAAGCTGGGGAGTGCAGGAGCCCCCCTAGCGCAGCCTAGGGTGGGGTCGCCTGTAAGGCTCGATATGCAGTACTGTTCCAGATCTAGATGTTTCCATCCAGATCCGGGGACGAAGCACATATCGGTCCCACTGCAACATATGACAATGTCATATGCCCCGGATTTCCAACATGATATCACAACATTACAGCTACAAGGATACAACATCTCATACAATCGGCATACAACTTCCTTAATTACATTACATCAACGGAAGATACATGTCTGAGTACAGACTACAATCAAATGCCTAGTGGCAAAGGTAAAACACACCATTCTTGTAACCACACGGGTCCAGGCTCTCCACCGGGATCCGCTTAACTAGTCGTCGTTGAGTCTCTGCGAAGGCGTCCAGAAGAAGGGTCGTCGAGCTCCACTAAAGTCCAAGATCGTTTGCATAACGTGCGTAAAAGAGAAAAGAAGGGGTGAGCTATATCAACAAGTCTTGTAACTAACTTCTCACGGTAAGATGGGGGTAGTGGTGAGGTTGCAGACGCACTAGAAATATATGAGTGGCTAACGGTCTATTGTAGAGTAAGATGAGGACCAAGCATTCGATGAGGAATCGCCTCCAACAAGTCTTGCTATCATCTACTTACGCAAACATAACACCTATCCTATCCTTCTCCTCATCTTCGCATCCCGACGAAGAAGCAGTCAAGGCACACACACGTTGATCAAGTTATTAAGATTATCTCAGTTGATGTTGTCTATGAAGAAGGAGTAGGTCTCAAGTCATCCATAACCGTGGACATGGCTGATACGTCTCAAACGTATCGATAATTTCTGCTCGCTCCATGCATGTTTTGTGATATTGCTATGATCTAGATACACTTTCATATACTTTATATCATATTTGGACTAACCTACTAACTCAGTGCACCTCAGTGCCAGTTCCTCTTTTCTGCTGTTTTTTTATTCCAGGTTTCCCCCATATTAAGAATGCTCCAAAAATTCGGGAAAATCGGATAAAAATCAGCGTAACAGAGTCTTATAGAAGCACCCAACGGGGGCCAGAGGGCCACCACCAGGGGCCCAGGAGGCCACCTGGTGCGGCCAGGGGCCTGGCCGCGCCAGGGGGGCGCCTGGACCCCTGGTGGCCCCCTGGCCGCCCCCTTCGCCGCCTATTTATTTCTCATGACGGGGAAACTCCGAAGACAGAACCATATTTTCCAATGTCGCCTCTGTTCCGCCGCCGCCGCCGCGCTTCCAAGATCGGGAGCACTGTCAGGACCCTTCCCGACACCCTGCCGGAGGGAGGATCGACCTCCGCGAGCTTCTCCTCCACCATGGGCGCTTCCGGATGTGCCGTGAATATTCTACCTTGGACCATGGGTGTGTGATCAGTAGCTATGTGATGTTCTCCTCCCCTCTTTGTTCTTCATGGTTTAGACCTCATGAGCTGCCCTACATGATCGAGGAACATATGTAATTCTTCTGCTGTTGCTATGTTTTGTTTGATGGGATCCGATGGATTATGAGATTATGTTCAGATCGTGATAGAGTAATATATTTGGTTTTGATCTCTTATATTTTTGTTCCTAAGTAATTCTTGCATGTTCTCCATTGTTGTTTATTTCTTTGGCCAAGTGGTGGATAGTAACTCCAAGAGGGAACGTTATGCTCGATTGTGGGTACATGCCCCCTGATGACATGCTTGAGTGACAGAAACATGAGTCTAGGGGATGTGTTGTTGCCACAAGGGGGGAAACAACATTGCTTGTAACCGCGGTTGCAAGGATTTTTTACTTTACGCAAAGTTCTTTTAATGCAGTTGTCTGTTGCTTTGGGTTTACACTTTGGGTGGGACTCGCAACGTAATACCAGCGAGATGTTCTGGATAGATATCTCAAAGTGGATGATTAGTAGTAGATGTAGATGGATTTCGGTCTACTTATTTTGGCGTACTGCCCATGCTTATGAGCCTCTTCCTTTCTTTTGTTACATAGTTAGTATTGCGGTGCGTTTATAATCCTGTCAATTGCCCTTCTGTAATTTGTTTACCTCGCATAGCAGTTTTATCGTCTTTTGGGAGAGAGACATCACTAGTGAACATCACGGGACCCCGGTCCATATTCTCATCATTGTTTACAAGCCTATTTCCTTTTCAGTATTTACTTTCAGTTGCTATCATTATCATTATCCCTTGTGTGTTTGACCCTTTGTAAACAACAAGACCGGAGAGGTTGACAACCTCTCTGAACTTCGTTGGGAGCAAAGTTAATTGTGTTGTGTGCAGGTCCAGGTCAAGGAAGCAACGTTTGTCGTAAACGGTGTTATTGCTTTCTTGCCACCTACTTATCATTGCCGGAGTCCTACGGGAGACAAACCCTATCTTCTACATATGGGAAATTTGCTGCTATCCTACATCTCACCTTCCACTTGGGGTAACCAATGAAGGGCGAGAAGCCATTACCACTTCCACGCCATCAAGAAAATTTCTGGCGACGTTGCTGGGGACTCCGAGTGATAAGATAGGGGAGTTTCCCACTATCCTTTACCATTTCTTTTTAGTCTTGTTTGTTTACCTTTCTGTTTTTATCTTTGTGTCTTATATCCAAAATTACAAAAAAATCTGCCACACTTGCTGCCACTATGGGTTCCACTGAAAACACCAAGTTGTGTGACTTCACCAGTCACAACAACAAAGACTTTATCTGCACTCCTATTGCCACACCTGCCACTTCAGCTACCTCTTATGAAACTAAACCTGATTTACTGAATCTTGTTACGAGAGATCAATTCTCTGGTGCTGGAGATGCTGCTGCTTTACACTTGAATAATTTTGTTGAATTATGTGATATGCAAAAGTATAAAGAAGTAGAAGGTGATGTTGTTAAGCTCAAGATTTTTCCTTTCTCTTTAAGGGACGGAGCTAAAATTTTGTTTCAATATTTACCTAGGAAGCTAGATGAGGGTTGGGACCCTATGATAAAAATTAAATTAAATAACTTCTCTTGCTATGCTTTATGTGACGTTGGGGCTAGTATCTCCGTCATACCCAAAAGAATGTATGATATGTTTGAATTGAAACCTTTTGATTCATGTTCTTTTGGTGTTCTCCTTGTCGACTCTTCCGTAAAGAAACCTTTAGGGAAGATCGACGATGTTCTTATCATTGTCAATGACAACTATGTTCCTATTGATTTTATTATTATGGATATAGAGTGTGAACCTTTATGTCCAATTATTTTGGGACGTCCTTTTCTTCGCACCGTTGGTGCCGTTATTGACATGAAAGAGGGGAATATAAAATTCCAATTCCCTCTCAAAAAGGGGATGGAACACTTCCCTAGAAATAAAGTCAAGTTACCTTTTGAGTCAGTTACACAGGCTAGCTATTCTCTCTCTCTTGATAAAACTTGATTCTCTTTTGCCTTATGCCTAGCTTAAAGGCGGAAAAGAAAGCGCTTGTTGGGAGGCAACCCAAGATGTTTTTACTTCTCTTTTTAGTTGTCTTCATGATTGTTACTACTATAGAAACATCATTGTATCTTTATTTTTCAAACCTTGTGCCAAGTATAGCCTCATATGACAAGGGAAGTGAAAGTTGTGACATGCTGTCCAGAAAACAGATTCTGTCCTCGTGACGGGAAAAATCAGAATATATCACCAGTTCATATTTTTAGCTGAAGTTTTGTACACATCGTGCTCTATACAATGACGAAACTTTCGTATGTTTTGAGTTTTTTGATTCGAGTTGCAGAAGTACCCTTAAAAAATTCTTTACTACCTGTTGTTCAATTTTTCACAGATTCTGCCACGTTTTGTCTCTCCTAACTTTTTCAAACCTTAAGCTTTATTTTTCTTTGAAAAAACCTTTTGGCAATCTTGAGAAACAGTAGATCTTCAAGAATATATTTATATCCAGTGGGGAAAAATTATTTATTAAGGGTACTAACCTCTCTAATCAGCTTATGATGAGCTGTGTATGAAGGGAGTTTTCAAGTGTGCGATGGAAGATGATGAAAGAAGATTCGGGAGTTTCAAGCGCTCAAGCTTTGGGATGCCCCCATGCATCCCCAACAAATATTCAAGGAGACTCAAGCGTCTAAGCTTGGGGATGCCCCCCGATCATCCCCTTCTCCATCAACAATCATCAGTTCGTCCTTCGTCTCACTATATTTTTATCACTTCATGCGTTATGTGCTATGCTTGGAGCATCTCACTCTTAGGTTTTATTTTTAGTTTTCTTTACCTTTGCATGCTGTTCATAAAAATTTAGTTCCCTTCTTACTTCGTGTGGGAGATAAACACGCTCCACTTTCAAAGTCTAGAACACATCATAGGATTCTTCATGCCTATCTTTTTGCTGTTGTGTGTTCTTTATCTTTTCATAGCTACTGACCTGTCTAGTTTTAGTCTTATTTTGTCTTAGCAAGAGCCTTGGATTTTTTTTGTTTGTCGTTGGAACCCTCTTTAGTTTTCATGTTTATCTTGTTAAGAGAGTTGGTGTTGCACTGAGTTATGTCTTGTTTTTGAGAAGTAGGTAATTGAGGTTGCTATTTAATTTCAATAGTTACTTGCAATAGTTTTGAGGTATTGATGTGAGTAATGTTTGAACTTTTGGTGTCAAGAGCTCTAGCCTATTATTGATAGGTGTCGTATTTTGGGCAATCCGTGTGTTATTGTCAAAACCTACAAAACTAGTTGAGAACTCTAGCTACTAGATGGATCACTACTCTTTTGAGGGGTTGAATATTAGAGTACACTCACGTACCATGAGTCGAGGATGCGCAAGGATAACCAAACCCCCATACACTCCTCCTCGGGGTACTTGTCTCTTTGTGAACCTCCTCATTAGATTGAGAGTTATCGATAATAAGTGCATGAGTTCTTCGGACTAATGTAAGTATTGAAAGTTGACACTTCCACCTCCTCATATTTCCTAGCCTCTCCTGTGCCGTGCATTTCCTCCTTCTCACTCCGAGACTTGGCGTCCACCTTCGCCGGTACATCCAAACCCTTGGCATGATACGCTCTGTCATCATAAATCTCCTTATATCTTTCCTCAAAACAGCCACCATACCTACCTATCAAGGCATTTTCATAGCCTTTCCGAGATATATTGCCATGCAACTTCCACCTCTTCATGAGTTGATCTTCATGTCATACATGTTCCTGCTACACTGGCAGCGGCATACATTGCATACATCATGATAGCTACATCTTCTTTATGATTTGAGTACCTTGTAAAGTGTGAAAGATCTTCTATACACTCTTGTCAATTAGAGTGTTGCCTTAAGTGAGGAAAAGATCCAAAATTGGACAAAATAAAAGATCCCAAAGAGGACAAATGAGAGTTAAATAGAAAGAGCCATTGAGGCCACCAAAGAAATACAAATAATAGAAAAAAGAGAAAAAGAAATAAAAAGAGAGAAAGGGGCAACACTACTATCCTTTTGAAAGATCCACACTAGTACTCCCTCTTATCCTTGTACTCCATAGAGATGATCATGCATATAGCTATGTGGGGACCTTCACACTATTGAACTTGGCTTGCATATTCCAAGGATGATCCTCCTCAACAGAGCTCTAGGTCTTCATGAGCGACCAAGTTAGATGCACCCCCACTAGTTCCATTGGAGAGCTTTTCAGCTCATATGTGCATTCGTTGCATCGCAATCCCTACTCCTCACATCATATCTATCATTTGGACCTCTCGCCTATGATTGTCCTCATTGATGTGAGCCTTTCTCACCTTTTTGAATTCCTCCTCCACCATATTCTCTCTTTGCCATCCTAAGTGTCAACTCTCGTGCTTACGCTCATCCATTGCATGAGTGCTCAAAATATCGAAAAGGAGTGGATCAAATTGACTTGTACCTGGCTAGTGGTCTGGGGACGAGTCAAGATAAGATTCCAAAGAACACCAAGTGTGAAACTTTAGTAGATTGAGTTCTCAACACAAAAATACCTTTTTTTTCTCGTATTCCTTATCCCCCTTCTTGCACGCAAACTCCATTTGGAGACATTCGAGTCACGGACAGCAAGAGCTCTTGAACCTAATGTTCTTTCGTTGCTTGATTCAATGCTAATATAGACTCTTGCATGTTATGACTTGAATTGAATTACATATCTTGATTACTTTAATTTTCAAAGTTCTTTTATGGTTGCTAGCATGTCACCACAGAAAGTATGCCTGTTATCATTACCTACTCGAGGACGAGCAGGAATTAAGCTTGGGGATATTTATACGTCTCAAACGTATCGATAATTTCTGCTTGCTCCGTGCATGTTTTGTGTGATATTGATATGATCTAGATACACTTTCATATACTTTTGATCATATTTGGACTAACCTACTAACTCAGTGCACCCCAGTGCCAGTTCCTGTTTTCTGCTGTTTTTCTATTCCAGGTTTCCCCCATATTAAAAGTGCTCCAAAAATTCGGGAAAAATCGGATAAAAAATCAGCGTAACGGAGTCTTCCAGAAGCACCCAAGTGGGGCCAGAGGGCCACCACCAGGGGCCCAGGCGGCCAATTGGCGCGTCCAGGGGCCTGGCCGGGCCAGGGGGGACGCCTGGACCCCTGGTGGGCCCCCTGGCTGCCCCCCTTCGCCTATTTGTTTCTCATGACGGGGAAACTCCGAAGACAGAACCCTATTTTCCAATCTCACCTCTGTTCCGCCGCCGCCGCGCTTCCAAGATCGGGAGCACCGTCAGGACCCTTCCCGGCTGTTGGAATTATGCCCTAGAGGCAATAATAAATTGTATTATTATAGTTCCAGGTTCATTATTAATGTTTATATGTCTATGCTATAACTGCAATGGCCTATGCGGAGGTTTGCCAAGTAGCATGTTAACTGCCTTCGGAGGAAAACCCATATGCAGGTGTAGAGTATGAACACAAAGTGTTCTTAGTCTGCCTCTAGGACTAACCCGCGTGTTATGGATGACATGTTTTCCTGTTCATAGGGCATTGGAAATGCCGGTAACACATGGGAGCACATTGTTGCCAGAACAAGGGTGCTGGACCGACCCAATTGTATGATTTACTTTGAGATCACATCGTTTCCATGTTATAAGTAAAATCATATAAAGTTAATATGCATGTGTCCTTCATGACCATAAGAATGTTTCGTAACTTCATATCGGAGGGTGGGTTTTCACACTGTCCCAACACCACCCGTAACAGGCGTGGCAATAACGGCTTTGATCACTCACACCTGAAAGTGTGTCAAGGGACTTAACGATTCGAGTTGGGAATTTTCTCCTCTAACGATGGAGAGATACTTCTTTGGGCCCTCTCGGTATTACGACATCCAACATCGTCTGGCCAGACACTGTGAATTGATCGCAAGGGATACCGAAATACTAAACGAGAAAAATGGAACAAAACAAGAAGGAGGATGACTTGGTATAATGGTTAATGGTTAATCACGCGGATACCTAAAAGATCTCACCTCAGGTTTTGTATAGTATCGTGAAGCAAATAGGACTAGCATGTTAAGCTTATGGTTCACTTGAATTCATATTCGTGTAGGTGAGGGAACCATTATGGGTGTCCATGGCTCCGCTATTGGTTATTGATCCAAGGAAAGCCAGTTTCCGGTTCATGTCCGTATTCTATCGAACCTATGGGGTCACACACTTAAGGGTGGAAGATTTGTTGAGTAGTAGAGTGATAGGAGCACGAGTATAACACATCGGAAAAGTTTCGGAGTGATTGCGATTTAATCGGAGAGAAAACCGGAATCGTTTCGGGGCACCCGTAAAGTATCGGGAAGAGTTTTGAGAAAACCGGGTAAAACCGGAGGGCCGGAAAAAGTTCCGGGATGGTCTAAATATGTTTAATATTTATTTCTTGTGAATTCTAGAATTGTTTTAGAATTAATAAAAGAGTTTAAATATCAATGGCCCCCCTCTCACTTGGAAGGCCCAAGTGGGGAGGGAGCACTTGGACCAAAGGAGGCCCATGTGGGGAGGCGCCTAGGGGAGGAAACTTCCTCCCCCTTTCCAAACCCTAGGGCGTCCCACAAGGGGAGGGAAACCCTAGGGCAGCACCCCTAGGGCTGCCTCCTCCTCCAAGATGGCCTCCCCTCCCCTCCCCTCTATAAATAGATGAGAAGGGGCACCCCCCAACATATGAACTGTCAAGATTGTCTTGCCCCTGGGCTGCCCCTCTCTCCTCTCTTGTAGATCTGATCTCCACCATATCTCGAAGTGCTGCTCCTCCCTCCTCTCTACTCCGTAGGCGCCGAGCTCTAGACGGCGGAGCCCTGCCGGATCTTCCACACCGTACGTGTGGATCAACCGTAGAGAGATCGTGCGTTCGATCTTTGTTCGAGGGACCTCTGCATCTTCTTCTGAGGAGTAGATATGTTCGTGGGGTGTCACACGGATCAGATCTGTTCGAGGGATTGCACCGCGTCAATCTTCCCCAACTCTCCATCAACTTCTTCCGCTGCGAGAGAACTACCGTTTGAACGGTTGTTAAGGTAACAAGATCGCTAACTGTGTTTGCATCTATCTAGATCTGTTCTTGGGACTTGGTTTCGTACTGCCGGAATTTTTTTGTTTTGTACTCCGAATCCCAACACCGGTATCATGAGCTAGTTCTAGTAATAGATGCAGGTTCGATCTAGAGTTCATAGTGATGAACGGGCATTGCACAAAATTTTCATTGTGCGCGGTTTTTTGATAATAGATCTAAACTGAATCTTCTAGTTGCTTCCCCTCTAATTGCACAAGTTGATCCCTCCTGTATTGCTTGATTTTGTTACAAACATCTTGCCCCTCAGGGTCCTTCTACGCTGCTCCTGAGTATGCTGGTCGCGCGAAGATGATTTGGGTCTTGCTTTTGGTGTGGAGAAATTGTGTAAAAAAAGGGGCGTGTTAGATTGTTGATCTAGCACAGGGATCACGCGTATTGACGATTGTTCAGTATGGGTCATGAGATTAAATTGTAGTCTCATGGTTGATACGCCCCGAGTGTTAATCTAGCAACTTGAAGATTGTGCTTTATGTGGTTACGTAGCTAGCAAAACTTTTGCCATGCAAACCCTAGTAGCCATGTAAAAGAAGCAAAGAGCGAGTAGAAGAACGTCTAACTTGTTTTTGCAGGAACATGTGATGTGGTATAGTCTTTGTCATGATAAAAGTTGTATGCGATGATTATACTTTGTACATGTTATATTTGCATGACTTGCATGTCATGGTACGGCATGATGGCTGGAGCCATATGATTGTCATTTATTCGGCCTGCGTGCCGAACTTCATGTAATTTTCTTTTAGTAGAATAGATGCTAGCAATAGTTGTAGTATCTACATGAAGATGATGATCATACATCATGGTGCTTGACGATGTGTCGTGCGTGGAGGTGATGCTCTCCGCCAAAAGAATATGAAGAAAGAAAAGCATGGTGCTTGGAGCTTCTTGAAGAAAAGGGCTATACCATATCACACACATTAAATTTCCTGTGATAATCCTTTTCATTGCCTGTTTTGATTGCGCACTAGTCGTAATTTTAATAGGATGATCTCTCTTAAAATATCAAGAAGTTTGTGCTCTCCCAACCGTCAAACCGTCTGTAATAAACGCCACCCGAGGTGCGTCGTGTAACACGAGTACCAACGGAAAGGTAACAAAGAGGCGGGTGGATTGAGTTGTCTCCACAACAATAGCGCTTGGTTGTCTTGACGTTCTAGCATATCCGATCTGAGCTCGGAGCACAAGTGTCGAAAGACTAATACAAGAGTCATAAGTCGGTTATGATTTGTTTATTTAGACCTACCGGGTTGATCTCCTCCATGGCTGAGTGTTATACCGGTGGCAGGTATATTGATCCGGATCTTGATTACCCTAAGATCAATTTTGAGAGATATTGGTTTTAGGGGAGAATTAGGTTAAACTTGTTAAGATTAATGCAATTAATTTTGAACCATGTCTAAATCAATCTGTTTATATCATTGTAGAGAGATGGCCCGCAACAACAATGCTCTTAGCTTAGGACCGATGCTTGAAAAAGAAATGCTTGCTACAAATAGAGGCGAATATGCGGACTGGTTCCACAATTTGGGTTTGTCCTCAAAGTTGCTTAAAAAGGACTATGTTCTCATAGCATCTCTTCCAGCAACTCCCATAGAGGATGCATAGTAGGACAATAAGAACGTCTATGTCACTAAAGTGGATGACCACACCTCAGTACAATGCTTGATGCTGACATGCATGGATACTGAGCTTCAGAAACGTTTTGAGAAACTTCACCATTTTTGACATGGTGAAAAAACTGAACGCTCTGTATCTGAAGCAAGCTAGGACTGAACATTACGAGACAATGAAGCAGTCTTGGGAATGCAAGATGGCAGAAGGTGGCTCATTAAGTGAGCACGTGATCAAACTTGTTGGTTACGCACAAAGGCTAAGTTCTCTTGGATTTGTGATCCCTATGGCACTCGGCATTGACGTTCTCCTTGCGTCACGCCCCCCCATCTTACAACGGTTTTATCATGAATAATAAAATGAATGGGCTTGACAAGACCATAGACGAATTTTTCGCTATGCTTAAGACTACGGAAGCATCTAGACAAAAGGATCCAGACCATATGATGGTGGTAATCAGGGACACTGGAAGAGGAACTGTAAGAAGTATCTGGGAGATATGAAGAATGGTCTAATCACCATATGTATAAATAAGTTATACGAAGTTAATAGACAATTTCATTATTTCACCTTCATGGGTATATTTGATACCATATCGATTGAACTTGTTTTGCAACTCGATACAGTGAATTATCAGAATTCGAAGGAGAAGAGTGAATGAAGTGCAAGTCCGCGTCGGAAGTGGTGCCCAAGTCACCCAAGGCCGTCGGCGTTCGTCTATCAAGATTTATCTTAGAGTTAATAAATGTTATTTGATTCAGAGGTTGTGTAAAACATTAATATTGTATTGTGTTGTCTACACGGTGGATGTGTTATCCATGTTTTGAATAATGGTTGTTCGAAAATTATTACTCTCTGAATGTCACCCTACGTTGTGATTTATTTAAGTTGAAATCTTGATATTATGTCTATTTTCTTGATTGCTAAATAAATTAAGTTATGTGATGATAATGCCATTATTGTAATAGCATAAATGACTTAGTCGCATTAGAACAAAGCGCATACGGAAGCTTCATATCGATGAAGTCATTCAATCTCTTGACTTTGAGTCATTTGACACATGCAATGTTTTTCTAATAGACAAAATCATTTGTTCAAGTGTTTCGTAAACTATTGGTAATAACACATAACGATGTGTGGAGAACCAATAAACAGTACTTTACATAAAACTTTGTGATAATGACTTGTATAGATATACCGATATTTAGACAAGAAATAATATCTGAAATTTTGAATAAGTTCAAAACTTTTTCAACACAAAGAGAATAATCATCACACATAGATCAAATATTTGACGATCTGATCGTAAAATAAATGAGTTAAAGAATTTAGCAAACATCATCGAGTGTATGAAGTCAGTTCATAAACTAGCGTCACCTGAAACCCCGTATAGCTACGAAGTATCTTGACGCATAACCAAGCCCTATATGACATATTGGAATTAAAATTGTTTTCTACCCTGAATTCCAGCATGACATGGTGAGGTCGGTGATGAACTTAAACCACACTCTCATTTACTATACTGCTTAACGCTTTTGAGAAACCACTTACGAACTAAATAGAGCGTCGTGATATGATTGTTGAAACAATGCCCTATAAGAATATGGCATGGATAAGAACTCCAATTGTTGTTTCATAGTTTCGGAGATGTATTTAGAATATACTCGATCCCAAATATAAGTATTGTAGAAACATCATGTTACGAACAACACTTCCACTACCATACCCGGGAAAAATGTTTAACACGGGACATGAGATTTTTTCTAAGAAAATTGCTCTCTTGAAACAATTAAGTGGGAGTACTAATAACTTGATAATGATTACATTGAATCATTTGGTTCTACATAATGAAACTCTAAAACTCGTTCTAGAGATAAACTCTGTGACCAAACCAGAAATTCCTACATTTGATGAAAAGGAATGATGAAACTCTAAAATGTGTTCAAGAGATGAAATGATCAAGTCTTATGATGTATCACACAACTTTGTAATTCACGTTGGACCAAGGTGGTTCTATAGTGTGATAAAACTGTGAACTACAAGAAACCATGACGAGCAATAACTCCACTGTATGGCTTAAAAACCATAAAAAATATATGAAAGCCATCCATCTAAATCAAGTTGAGAACTTGGTAAAACCCTCCTAAGGATACCTGATAATTAGAGTGGATTTGACTTTCATAGATATGAACATAGACGATAGCTTAATCGTTGATATTTCTCAACTTATCGTCAAATAATTTTTTCGATAGAGTTCAAAAGGTTGACTACAATATGTGTAGTGATGCAAATGTTCATATGGAAAATTACTGATAATCGCGACATACTTCTGAAGTATGACATATGGATTTTTCTTCTGAGAAAATTAAACAAAGGGTGTATGCATGATACAACCTGAAAGGATTTAATGATCTATACGATATTAGTAAAAGTGAGAATGCTTCAAAGATCAGTCCATAGTTGAAGGAAATATCACAGAGCTGGAGTAATAGTTTTTTGATGAAGTTCTTAAAGTTATTATTTCATCAATAATCATATAAGATATGGAATTAAGTGGGAGCACGATTCTAATCATATATGTGAATAACATATGAGTGATTGAGAATAAATATTATAGAAAAATAAAGCACTAAGGTATTGGATATTCTGAAAGTGCAACAAGCACCAAATTAATCTAAATACTAGATTAGTTCTCTTGAAGTACCTCAAATGAAGAAAGGTTCTATGAGTAAAACTAAAAAGTTCATTACAAATAGATGAAAGAAAGTTTCATAATGATTTGTAATTTTTTTTTGGGTCTATAGCTAAGTAGCAAAATAGGATGTTGAAAATTGTTTTTCAAGCTAAGGCACATAGCGGGATTTCTACAACGTAGACGTGAAACATGGCAACTCTAGTAGTTGCATAGGAGGGTATTTGGATCAGGAACGCCATCATAGTGATTGGCATAGTTCCGAACGCTTGATCTACAGAAACCATATTTAGATATGAGCATCATGATCAAAGCAAAGTAAGCTAAGAGCTCACTGTAGTCCAAAAATGTTTAACGATAGTGCCCTATCTTTAAATACTTCTGTAACATCCCAAAATCTCAGAATTTTGGAATGATAATAAAATTAAATAGATAATGATTATTTGCTTGATGTGTTTGATTTCCTCTGAGATTTATAACTTTTTGGAGTTTATCGAATATTAAAAAGAAAGGGAATAAAAGGACTTTCCCTAATATTCATAATTGGTGTTTTTGGAATTTATTATTTAAAACAAAACCAACAAAACAAAATGACAGAAGATAATATGACTCCTTCGACATATTAAAAAGGTTGGAAAATGTTTTAAACCATTATTGGAATTCTTCTGAATATTCAAAACATTTTCAACTCAGGGAAATTCATTTGAGAGGATATAAATGACTTATCCCCTTTTTAATAAAGTTGGAAAATATTTAGAGTATTACTTTAAAGTTTTTAAAATTTATTTATCAGTATTATAAATAACTGTAAAATTATTTTAGGGATTTTATAATGCTAAGGGAGTTTTTATTTCATTGAAATGATTTATTAAATATTTTTTTTAAAGAGTTGAAAAAGTGTTCCAATGGGATATTTTTGTTTTACCAAATTATTTATTGGTGTAACAATTTTAAAATTTATATTTTATTATTTAGAAATGGTTTGTTAATGCTTTTGACCAAATAAAAATATTCTAAATAATTTATTGGATTTTATTTGCGTTATGAAAGGTATTTCATATTTAAATAAAGTATTTAGAAAATGTTTTTATTGTTTTTCCTTTCTGGAAAATGTATTCATCACATTTTTCCGATGAGTATTTATTTTTCTACAATTGTTTGAAGTTTCGTTTTAAAAGAAAAAGAAAAATCCGTAGCCTGGCCCAGTAGTTTGTCTCCGCTGCGAGCGCAATTAGAGCCCAACTCGGATCGATTGTTTTTTTTTCTTTTCTCTGGTTATAAATAGAATAAAAAAAATTCCTTTTTCTTTTTTTCTTGAAAAAAACCCTAGCCGCGAGACCCGCTCGTCAGCCGCCGCCGCCGGGCCCCGCCATATCGCCGGACTTGGCCGTGCCGCCGTCGCCCGCGCTGCGGCAACCCCGCCGCCAGACCCGTGGGCCTCGCCGGGCACCAAGCCGGGCCGCCGCCACTCGCCGTCCGCCGCCCCTGTGCCACGGCCGGAGCCGCGCCCGCGAGCTCGCCGGCCACCGCGCCCTTGCGCGCCGGCCCAAGCGCCCCACGTTGCCTCCCCTGCCTCCCACGTCGCCGGCTGCCCCTCCCCTCGCCGGAGCACGGCCTGGTTCGCCGGAGCCGAGCCACGAGTTCTCCGGGTTTCGCTCTCCAAGGTCAACTCCGGCCAAATCCGCCGCCAGGGACCCGATCGTGTTTTCGGGAAGAATTTTAATTGCGGATAGGTCCTTTTGGCAGAAAACACCCCGGCGTACCCGCAATATCTCCGCAACTGTAAGTTGGATCGAGGTGAAACTTTTTCCTACGCACTCGTGTTGTTCTGTACTTTAGCATGGTATAAATTTTTGCACAATTTTCACACTTTTTAATTTGAATTTATTTCAAATTCAAATTCAAATTCCGGTGGCCGTATCTTTTAAACCGTTGATCCAAATCGAGTGATTCTTTTTGCGTTGGATCACTCGTTCCATGTACTTTCTGTATATATATCATGTGTACACAAATTTTTTAAAGTTTATTGATCTGTTTAAATTCAAATTCAATTCATTTTGCACTTGCTATGACCTGTGTTGTAGTATTCCGTTTCACGTGATTCTTTTTGCATATCGGATCACCTGAGACATGTCGTCGGTAAGATTCACACAATATTCATGTGGGCATGATATTCACCTTGAATTCACAGTGCCCATATGTAACACCCTCAGTGTTATGGAACAGTAACACTTTTGATAATGAAGATTACTGGGTCTAATCACTGTTGCTAATCATGCTTTGATCACCTTGGATCAACTCCAACTCAAAATGCATTTTTTATGAATATTAAAAATAAGTGATGGATAAAACTTTGTCCAAAAATTATGAAACCATTTTTGAAAAATCCCTAAAAACCAATGAACCATGGTAAACCTGCATTGAGCATTTATTGCAATATCTAAATATTGCAAACAACTATTAACAGTAGAAAAACAACACAAAAAGCCATATTAAAATAAACAACACCAAACTTTTTGTAGCATTGCTACATGTGGCAATACAAATAATGGAGCAAGTTACAAGTTTTACAAAAATGCTAAAGCAACTAAAATAAATATAAATAGAAAAGAACAAAAGCTGAAAAGAAATAAAAAGAATAAAATCATTTCAGCCCAGATCCCCAATGCCTCAAGTGCACAGTGCACTAGCCCAACCCCCTCCCACCGGCCCACCTGGCCCGCCTTGGCCGTCTCCCTCCTCTGTTCATCGCCGTCACTGCGTGGCGAACATCCTGCGGTGCCATGGCCATGGCTTTCGCCGTGGACACCATCCGTCGGCTAGCCGGCGGCTACAAGAGGGCCAAGCCCCCCCAGGCCGCGAAACCCTAGCCCTAAGCCCGTAGAGCTCGCCCCTTTCCATATCGCGTCGACTTTCTCCTCCCCGCGGTCGCCCAGCGCATCCGTGGCCACCATCGTCGTCGGCGACGCGGCCAAAGGCCTCTCCCCGCCGGAAGAGGTTGTCTAGCAGCCGCCCCGTTCTCTGCTCCTTCTCGCCACGCCTTCCTTCGTCACCAAGACGCCGCGCCGCCGTGAATCGAGCGCTCGACCTCGCCACAGACGCCGCAACCCCCCGGCCGGAATTGGCGCGCTCCGGGACGCCTCACGGCTCTGATCCACGCCAACGGCTCCACTGTGAGCATACGCAACCCCCACAACTCCCCGTTCTCGAGTTCGCCCGCTAGTCGCCGTCCCCCAGCGAGAGCAGCTCCGGCCGCCGCCGCGGAGCACGGCGCCGCCGTTGTGGAACCCCCTTGGCCTCCATCTTGAGCACCAGTGGGTGCGCGGCCACCCCCTTGTTTGATCCCGCCACCTCCCGTATAGCTTGGTCACCGGAACCGGCCATGGTGGCCTCGCCGTCGGGCTGCAGTCGCCGCCGGTGGGCGCAAGCTGTGGCTAGCCCACTGACTGCGGGGTCCCGCCCCCCCCCCCCCTAACCATAGTCCCTAATTAACCCCCTAAGTTAATCAGAGAACAAATTAACCCCCCTATTATGAAAACTGTTTAATTAAAGTGTTAGGCTGACACCTGGGACCCACTGCCTGTTAGATTTTAATAAAATAGATTCATTCACTGCTAGTGTATGACATGTGGGTCCGGGGTAATTTAAATTAATAAAATGAATTAATAAAACATGTGAGGCTGACCAGTGGGACCCACTAGTCAGGTTTGACCAGTCAACCCTTTTGTGGATAATGTTACTGTTTTATTAATAAAATTAATTCCAGAAAATCTTTTAAATGATTTAAAAAATTGAAAATCAATATCTTTTAATCCGTAACTCGGGTCGAAAAAGTTTATACATGAAAATTGATCAGAAAAATATAACAAATACAGATACACTATCCGTATGTCTACTCCACCCACCTAACACACCGATCATCGACATTCCCCCCCTCCGGGCTGTCTGTCGATAATTCCCGGTGCCGGTAAAAAACCTGCCGGATGAATTTATTCCGAACACGAAAGTTGTCCGGAATGGTTCAACTAACATGGGTACACCCCCCTTATCTTTGTCGGATGTCCAAGACACCTTCGACATGATACCTTCCCCCTCTGGTCGCCCTGTCCGGTAATCACCCGGAGCTGGCATTTCATCCCCGGATGAATTTCCGCTCCGAGTTAAATGCTTCGTACTGCGTTAGAGCATCGATAATATTTCATCTGTTATGTCATGCATTTGATTGCTATGTTTGCTTTATATTTACTGTTCCCCCCCTTTTATTCTCCGGTAGACCCCGCTGCTGCCACCGACTACACCGCCGCTGAGTACGACTACTTCGTCGACGACCGTACCGCTACTACCGAGCTTCAAGGCAAGCAGAGCCATTCTCTTCCCCAGATATCGCCTATCTTTCCGTATATTTCTTGCACTAGGAATTGTTACTGCTACTGCTATGTTATAATCCTATTCAATTGCATAGCCAGTTTTTGTCGCCCCTTGATGTACATTTCCTTGTCCTATGTTGCCTTATAATTATATATATAATATTCAGCAGTGAACCCTGCGCATTGTTAGCTAGGATTAGATAGCGGGGTGTGATCACTCTGGTGAGTGACGCGGATTACAAAATATTATAACTGCAACAGGTATGAATCAATGCAGACGCCCTAGGGTACCTACAACGGCGAGACTCTGCCGATTCGCTTCAAGTTTGACTTATGAGTGGAATAGACTCGTATTTCACTCTCGTCGGCTCAGTAGCGTAGCATCACCGGGATGATACGAGGTTTACCTCTTTAGTTCATTCCGCTGATGTCTCTGACAAACCTCTTTAAGTGTGCCATCGAGGGTGATACCTCCTGGTTTCACTTAATGGTAGGCACTCGAACCAACTGGTGTCCTTAAAGGTAAGAGTCGGGTGACCCAACGGTGCCCGCGAGCGGTATATTGTCGGGAACGACAGGGAGGGTACGACCGACGTTACTGGCGTGCTTGGCCCCTGCTCGTATCTCGCGAGAGTTACCAAACCACGAAAGTCGAGCTCTACCAAGAGCACACGCGAGACAAGGTAAGGAGACAGTTCACCTTGTTGGTAACCGCAGTGACTTGGTGGGACGACAAGGCAGGCACCGATGTACTGGTGGTCTTGACTGCTGTCGTTGACCGCGGGTCAGTTCAGTCGAGGCAACGATAACGGTTGTCACGCAGGTTAATTAAAATGCTAAATGGTTTGGCGGATGTCTTGAGTAGCCTTTTTGGCTTGTACGCACTACCTACACGTGGGACGAGGAGTGTGGGCTCCCCTGCATCGTAGTCTCGTTCGAGGGTCTTCAGACGTCAGCAGTACCGCGGGTTGATTGCCGGGAAGTGGTGTTGTCTTCTCTTGCTCGAGCGGTGTATTTGTATTTGCTTTGATTTTGCTTCACCGGCCAGTCACGCACCTTGCAGGAGTACGTTCGGGTTAGGGTCCAAAGCCCGGCGTACATAGGATATAGTCCAGCGGATGACCTCTCTGTTGATTGCTGAAGGATGGGCTACTTTGTGTCGGATAGCTTTGGTGGAGCGTTCCCTAACAAGGTTCCCGCCACCCTGGAGATCCGAGCGTCGTAGAGTCACGCCAGTGCACCCCTGCAGGAAAGATTAATCTATTCGAATAGCTGTGTCCACGGTAACAGGACGCTTTATGCTGAAGCTGGATCTTATCACCACGAACTATTACTATTAAACTGTATGGTTCCGGGTCTTCTTCCTCGCAGGGAGTCGAGGAAGGGAACTCGGAGGCATTATTATTAGTAATTATTACAACTTACTATTATACAATGCTGCAGCAACTTCTGCTGCATTGTTATTACATTTCTGCTATTGAACTGTTGGCTGTTTCTCTTCTCATGCTGCAACACATCGTCAGAAGATGCTAGTCTTCGATAGGCCTAGCTTCTTATCCTTATTTTGATTTCTATCTTGCAGTCCACTATATACAGCCTCCCCTTTCCATTTGATACAATGCATAATGCTTAGTAGCGGACGTAAGACTCGCGGGTATGCTAGATACTCACCTTTTCTTTATTCCCCCCTTTATATTTTGCCTGATCGGCCACTGTAGTCGACGTTGGAGCCCAGGAGCAGGAGTACCCCGGAGGCGGATACTACTACGTCGAGACCCCCGCTGACCAGGACCAGGAGTAGTTTCGGAGGCTCCCAGACAGGAGGCCTTGCATTTTCGATCTGTATCTCTGATGTTATTTGTGCTAGCCTTCTTAAGGCAAAACTTGACTAACTATGTCTGTACTCAAATATTATGGCTTGTATAACTTATGTATTCGGGTACGCGTGACCCCCCCCTTTATTGTAACATATTGGTTTATCCTTTTGTGTTTAGTGTTGTGCTGTGATATTCTCACCGTGGCACCCTAATCTCAGCCGTGTACCCTGCGTGTATGATTACTGTACACGGATTGATTTTGGGGGCGTCACACCATAGTCAAAATTCCTTACCGATGAATTTTTATCTGTTGACTCTCTCGAGTTCACTTCCACCGATCACCTTCGAGCACATCGACACCCTTGCACTTCAAAGCTTTTGGTTTTCTTGCTAAAACCTTGTGATTGTTTTGTTGACCTTTTGTTTTGTCCTTGCAGTGTGATTGCTTATTCGAGTTCCTTCATTTGCGATAGATTTCTCAGAGTGTGACGAGTAGAGTTGACTGGACCGTGAGAGCGAAGATCTTCATCGAATGTAAAACGCAAGTTACACTTTGACCATACCTCAACCTATATTTTCTATTATGCATGTAGCAAATTATCACTCTATGCATGTGTAGGACTATATATTAGTTATGATTTAAACCTAGTAGGATAGCCATATGCTCTGACCTTGTATTTCGTTGTCGCCCTAGGATCGTGGTTGTTATATACTGCTATTGCTTTGTAGACGGGGATTGGTTCAGTTATCATTTGAGCTATGTGAGGATTAATGATTTGACTAGCAAACTTAAATAGAAATCACCTCTGGACGGGCGGGTTGCATCCTGGTGGCTGTTCCTTGTCTAAGGACAGTGCCGGGGTTAAATGCACCCAATGGTTGTTTTGGTGGGAAACCGGGTGCGACATGGTGTCTACCCTCTGAACGCAGTGGGCGCCGTCTAGGCTCAAAAAGATCGGACAGACAGTGTGACTAGTAGCTTCCATGTACAACCACTGGCTATATGGGCTCTGGCTTAGATGAGTAAGTCGTGGGGAACCTGGCCCTGGTAGCTAGCTGATGTAGATATGATAGGTGTGCCGGCTACCAAAGGGTGGAGGCAACCTCTTCTGAAAGACTATGTCTCAATCTTCGGGTTGAGTCCAGTGGGGAAAGTGTACAAACCTCTGCAGAGTGTAAAAACTGATCATGATTAGCCGTGTCCACGGTTACGGACAACTTTGAGCAACTGGGCATTATTGTTGTTGGATGGTCTTGACAGATATTTCACTTTAATAAGAATTTGAGTGGGAACTTTTAATAAAGGGGATGGTTGGAGTTGGTGTAGCCCGATTCAGCCATACTTAGGACTAGCAAGATAAATTAAAATTTGATTAGTTGTAGTATGTGAGGGAAAAATCAGCTTTCTGCAAAATAAAACCAAAAGCCTTTCCTTTGACTTATCCTTGCATGTAGCGATAGGTCTGTTATATACTTTTTCGTGTGACTTGCTGTACAAATCAGATGTACTGACCCGTTGTCGGGTTGTAACCTTCGGTGTTGCAGGATTTTATACGATGAGTAAGTGATGCGATGTAGGGTTACGATGTCTATACTCAACTTGTCGGTGGAGTTGATGGACGCCACGAAGCTTTTATTGTTTTCCGCTGTATTCTATTTGTAAGCTAGCCTTGAGCTATGCAGGTATGCTTTATTGTAATACTGGATCTTCGATGTAATATATATGACATGTGGTTTATTTTCGATATTACATCATGTACTGTGTGTGCAAGCTATTGATCCAGGGACTAGCACAGAATGCACAGAGAGTTGGATTCTTAGTGAATCGGGTCGTTACAGATGGTATCAGAGCCCATGTTGACTGTAGGTCGTGACCCTAGAAAGTGGATAGGAAAAGCCATAGGAACAAAATTATTTTATCACTCTTTGATTACTTACTCTCTCCACTAGTATCTCTCATCTATTATTCATCTTCTAAACTTCTCATCTTGTTTTACTGTAAATACCCCTCCGAGTTGCTTATGCCCCTGAAGATATGTGTTAGAGAAGTACATCATCAACCTCGTGGATCAATTGAAGTTACAGCTGCCAGAATTAGCAGGAGTATCCTATGGATTTAATAAGGATTAGTGTTTACACTACGAGAGGGTCTTTAAGATCAGCTTAGCTGAGAAGGATTAAGCTTAGCATCAGACCACCAGCTTTTAGGTGAAGTTAGATGAACGAATTGTGCGTAGTATGATGAGATCGTATGTCTTGCACATATGACCTTACTCTAGGTGTGGTTTGGTGATTTGACTTTTGTGACTCTATTGTTTGTTGTTATGTGTTACTGTTGAACGTAGGCATTTTTGCCTCTTTCTTGTTTGAGTGCATATGTTTGGTGTATTCTTTAGTTGTTATCTTGTCGGTGTTATAGTTTTGCCCCAACCCTTGTCATATGGGTCTAATAGATGGAGTATGGAGTAGAACTCGCCTTTTCTGGGGCGATGTCGAGACTGAAGGTGGAGCAATGGATTCGTAGTATGGAGGAACACATGGAGCGTAACAAGGTTGCAAGTGATGACATGGTCCCCTATGCTGTTAAGTACTTGGTTGAAGAGGCTGCTACTTGGTGGAGAATGCATCAAGCGATTGACGAATCACGAAAGAGGATTACTTGGAAGGAATTTACAAGGATTTTGTTGGGATCCTGCCTCGTCACCCCAATGATAAGGACGGTAAACCTTAAGAGGCCCCGTGCCTGCACAAGTTGCGGAGAAACAGGACACTCCTACGAAGGACACCAAGATGGATGCCCCTATTGTGAAGAAATTCACTGGGGTGAAGAATGTCCCACTACTCAAGTCACATGTTTTAAGTGTGAAGGGAGTGATCATTACCCCGCTCAGTGTAAATTTTTCATCCTGACACAACGAGTGATTCAACATCAAAAAGAAGGAATGAAGAAAGTTATCCAGTAGTTGAAGGAAGCACCCATGAGGAAGAAGATGAAGGACATTAGAGAAATTCAGTGTTTTCGGTGCGGGAACATGGGACATTACGCCAGCATGTTTCCAGAATTGAAGGGAGAGAAGAAGTTGTGAACGTGAAAGCAAGGATGCTGACTCGAAGAAACTTATGTTTTGAAATTGGAGGATAGACGTTTGTAGGAGTGCACTAAGTGTACGTTGTTACCTTTTCATTGTTAGCTGGAGTTGTGGTTCGCAGCTTGTTCTGTTGGATGAACTAGATGTGTTATGTCATGATTTGTTTTGTTAAGTTTTGTCTTGTACCATGTGGCCCTGATATGTATTTGATTGATGTCATGTGTTGTCCTTTGTGTTTCTTCTATGCGAGTAGAATAAGTTTACGTTTCATTAGACCCCTCATCTATTTAGTATTCCTCAAGACTGAAGAAAACACAACCACAAGAAGAATGAGTTCACAGGTGACTCGACGATACGAAGATTTCTTTGACAATGAAAAACTGAAGCTACCGTCATTGAAGACTTCAAGACCCGGAAGATCAACGTTTCTACCGTTAGATCGTTTCCGTGAGCTGTCATCTGTTGTGTTTTACTGACAGCTGCACATCAAAACTTATTTTCAAAACTAGTGTGATGTTTGTATGGGTATCTTTCCCTACCTCTCTCTCTCTCTACCTTTCTATCTACATTCTATTCCCTCTCATCCTGAAGGAGCTACTACAATGGCTGCTCATGTCAAGACTGGAATAAAAGATGGATGCAACCAATGCCGAGTTCAAAGTTAACCCCGTGTGCCAGGATCTTACAACAAGCAAGCACAATCTTGCTGAAGGAAGAACCCTCGAAGAAGTTGTAGTCCACCAGTGCACGTTTTATAGCAGGCTACATAAACCTGAGTGTTGTGAAGAAACGATAGATGTTGTTTGGCTTGCAGAACAAAGGATTATCTGAACCCAGTTCATAATTAAGAGGATTTTCTGCAACGCTTGTGAGGATGACCGAGTGTAGATTGCGAGATTCGCTAAACCATATACAAGGTAATGATTTGGGTGCGGAATGGATTGGCCCCCATGCTGACTACTCTTATTATTCGCTCTTGCTATGCGGGATAATAAATCTTGAGTGACTTACCTATGTTTGAGAGACGACGATGTTAAAGCTTAAACCATAGAATGGTACGATGTGTGACCCCTGTAGAAGTTTACCATTTGTGTTATACAGTGAGTATAGACCAAGACCGTTTCCTGCAGGCATCCCGTAAAAGCATTCTTGATGACCACCATGAGAAAAATCGATAGTTGCTTACTATTGGCGCCTGACCTGTCATCCATGAAGGTTCAGTATACGGAAGACTCCTCTTCTGCTAAGGATTCAAGACCTGATATGAGGAGGTGAATCTCTTTGAAGGAGGTCATCGATGGAGTAAGATTTTGAAGACCACGTCACATTCCTTTTAAGGGTGGTAGCACCCTAGCTCATCGGAGGATCGGTGGACTGTGATGAAGACCCAAACCCTAACCTTTTCTTTCTAGCCTTTTCGAATCTCGAGGACGAGATTCCTTTTAAGGGTGGTAGTGTGTAACATCCCAAAATCTCCGAATTTTGGAATGTTAATAAAATTAAATAGATAATGATTGTTTGCTTGATGTGTTTGATTTCCTTTGGGATTTAAAACTTTTTGGAGTTTATTGAATATTAAAAAGAGAGGGAATAAAAGGACTTTCCCTAATATTCATAATTGGTGTTTTTGGAATTTATTATTTAAAACAAAACCAACAAAACAAAATGAGAGAAGGTAATATGACTCCTTCGACATATTAAAAAGGTTGGAAAATATTTTAAATCATTATTGGAATTCTTCTGAATATTCAAAACATTTTTCAACTCAGGGAAATTCATTTGAGAGGATATAAAATGACTTATCCCCTTTTTAATAAAGTTGGAAAATATTTAGAGTATTACTTTAAAGTTTTTAAAATTTATTTATGAGTATTATAAATAACTCTAAAATTATTTTAGGGATTTTATAATGCTAAGGGAGTTTTTATTTCATTGAAATGATTTATTAAATATTTTTTTTAAAGAGTTGAAAAAGTGTTCCAATGGGATATTTTAGTTTTACCAAATTATTTATTGGTTTAACAATTTTAAAATTTATATTTTATTATTTACAAATGGTTTGTTAATGCTTTTGACCAAATAAAAATATTCTAAATAATTTATTGGTATCATTTGAGTTATGAAAGGTATTTTATATTTAAATAAAGTATTTAGAAAATGTTTTTATTTTTATTTTCCTGTTTGGAAAATGTATTCATTAAATAAATTTCTTTGTATTATTTGATGAATTTAGAAATTTATTTCACATTTTTCCGATGAGTATTTATTTTTCTACAATTGTTTGAAGTTTCGTTTTAAAAGAAAAAAAAAATCCGTAGCCCGGCCCAGTAGTTCGTCTCCGCTGCGAGCGCAATTAGAGCCAATTTTTTCTTATATGACATGCGAGCGCAATTAGAGCCAATCGATTGTTTTTTTTTCTCTGGTTATAAATAGAAATCCAATTTTTTTTCCTTTTTCTTTTTTTCTGGAAAAAAACTCTAGCCGCGGGACCCGCTCGTCAGCCGCCGCCGGGCCCCGCCATCTCGCCGCCGCCTCGCCGGACTTGGCCGCGCCGCCGCCGTGCCCGTCCGCACCGGCCGGCCACCGCGCCACCCGGTCGCCCCCGCGCCGCGACAACCCCGCCTCCATACCCGCGGGCCTCGCCGGGCACCACGCCGGCGACCACGCCGGGCCGCCGCCACTCGCCGTCCGCCGCCCCTGTGACACGGCCGGAGCCGCGCCCGCGAGCTCACCGGCCACCGCGCCCTTGCGTGCCGGCCCAAGCGCCCCACGCCGCCCCCCATGCCTCCCACGTCGCCGGCTGCTCCTCCCCTCGCCGGAGCACGGCCTGGTTCGCCGGAGCCGAGCCACGAGTTCGCCGGATTTCGCTCTCCTAGGTCAACTCCGGCCAGATCCGCCGCCAGGGACCTGATCGCGTTTTCAGGAAGAATTTTAATTGCGGATAGGTCCTTTTGGCAGAAAACACCCCGACACCGTACCCGCAATATCTTCGCAACCGTAAGTCGGATCGGGGTGAAACTTTTTCCTACGCACTCGTGTTGTTCTGTACTTTAGCATGGTATAAATTTTTTGCACAGTTTTCACACTTTTGAATTTGAATTTATTTCAAATTCAAATTAAAATTCCGGTGGTCGTATCTTTTAAACTGTTGATCCAAATCGAGTGATTCTTTTTGCGTTGGATCACTCGTTCCATGTACTTTCTGTATATATATATCATGTGTACACAAAAATTCCCAAGTTTATTGATCTGTTTAAAATCAAATTCAATTCATTTTGCACTTGCTATGACCTGTGTTGTAGTATTCCGTTTCACGTGATTCTTTTTGCATATCGGATCACCTAAGACATGTTGTCGGTAAGATTCACACACTTTTCATGTGGGCATGATATTCACCTTGAATTCACAATGCCCATAGTCAAAATTCCTTACCGATGAATTTTTATCTGTTGACTCTCTCGAGTTCACTTCCACCGATCACCTTCGAGCACATCGACACCCTTGCACTTCAAAGCTTTTGGTTTTGTTGCTAAAACCTTGTGATTGTTTTGCTGACCTTTTGTTTTGTCCTTGCGGTGTGATTGCTTATTCGAGTTCCTTCGTTTGCGATAGATTTCTCGGAGTGTGATGAGTAGAGTTGACTGGACCGTGAGAGCGAAGATCTTCATCGAATGTAAAAGGCAAGTTACACTTTGACCATACCTCAACCTATATTTTCTATTATGCATGTAGCAAATTATCACTCTATGCATGTGTAGGACTATATATTAGTTATGATTTAAACCTAGTAGGATAGCCATATGCTCTGACCTTGTATTTCGTTGTCGCCCTAGGATCGTGGTTGTTATATACTGCTATTGCTTTGTAGACGGGGATTGGTTCAGTTATCATTTGAGCTATGTGAGGATTAATGATTTGACTAGCAAACTTAAATAGAAATCACCTCTGGACGGGCGGGTTGCATCCTGGTGGCTGTTCCTTGTCTAAGGACAGTGCCGGGGTTAAATGCACCCAATGGTTGTTTTGGTGGGAAACCGGGTGCGACATGGTGTCTACCCTCTGAACGCAGTGGGCGCCGTCTAGGCTCAAAAAGATCGGACAGACAGTGTGACTAGTAGCTTCCATGTACAACCACTGGCTATATGGGCTCTGGCTTAGATGATTAAGTTGTGGGGAACCTGGCCCTGGTAGCTAGCTGATGTAGATATGATAGGTGTACCGGCTACCAAAGGGTGGAGGCAACCTCTTCTGAAAGACTATGTCTCAATCTTCGGGTTGAGTCCAGTGGGGAAAGTGTACAAACCTCTGCAGAGTGTAAAAACTGATCATGATTAGCCGTGTCCACGGTTACGGACAACTTTGAGCAACTGGGCATTATTGTTGTTGGATGGTCTTGACAGATATTTCACTTTAATAAGAATTTGAGTGGGAACTTTTAATAAAGGGGATGGTTGGAGTTGGTGTAGCCCGATTCAGCCATACATAGGACTAGCAAGATAAATTAAAATTTGATTAGTTGTAGTATGTGAGGGAAAAATCAGCTTTCTACAAAGTAATACCATAAGCCTTTCCTTTGACTTATCCTTGCATGTAGCGATAGGTCTGTTATATACTTTTTCGTGTGACTTGCCGTACAAATCAGATGTACTGACCCGTTGTTCGGTTGTAACCTTCGGTGTTGCAGGATTTTATACGATGAGTAAGTGATGCGATGTAGGGTTACGATGTCTATACTCAACTTGCCGGTGGAGTTTATGGACGCCACGAAGCTTTTATTGTTTTCCGCTATATTCTATTTGTAAGCTAGCCTTGAGCTATGCAGGTATACTTTATTGTAATATTGGATCTTCGATGTAATATATATGACATGTGGTTTATTTTTGATATTACATCATGTATTGTGTGTGCTAGCTATTGATCCATGGACTAGCACAGAATGCACAGAGACTTGGATTCTTAGTGAATCGGGTCGTTACAGATGGTATCAGAGCCCATGTTGACTGTAGGTCGTGACCCTAGAAAATGGATAGGAAAAGCCATAGGAACAAAATTATTTTATCACTCTTTGATTACTTACTCTCTCCACTAGTATCTCTCATCTATTATTCATCTTCTAAACTTCTCTAATGATGGAGAGATACTCATCACCATAAGTAAAATCATCTAAAGTTAATATGTATGTGTCCTTCATGACCATACTAATGTTTCGTAAGTTCATACCGGAGGGTGGGTTTTGACACTGTCCCAACACCACCCGTAACAGGCGTGGAAATAACGGCTTTGATCACTCACACCTGAAAGTGTGTCAAGGGACTTAACGATTCGAGTTGGGAATTTGCTCCTCTAACGATGGAGAGATACTTCTTTGGGCCCTCTCGGTATTACGGCATCCAACATCGTCTGGCCAGACACTTTGAATTGATCACAAGGGATACCGGAATACTAAACGAGAAAATGGAACAAAACAAGAAGGAGGATGACTTGGTATAATAGTTAATGGTTAATCATGCGGATACCTAAAAGATCTCACCTCAGGTTTTGTATAGTATCATGAAGCAAATAGGACAGGCATGTTAAGCTTATGGTTCACTCGAATTCATATTCGTGTAGGTGCGGGAACCATTATGGGTGTCCATGGCTCCGCTATTGGTTATTGATCCAAGGAAAACTAGTTTCCGATTCATGTCCGTATTCTACCGAACCTATGGGGTCACACAATTAAGGGTGGAAGATTGGTTGAGTAGTAGAGTGATAGGAGCACGAGTATAACACACCGGAAAAATTTCAGAGTGATTGTGATTTAACCGGAGAGAAAACCGGAATCGTTTCGGGGCACCGGTAAAGTACCGGGAAGAGTTTTGAGAAAACCGGAGGGCCGAAAATAGTTCCGGGGTGGTCTAAATATGTTTAATATTTATTTCTTGTGAATTCTAGAATCGATTTAGAATTAATAAAAGAGTTTAAATATCAATGGTCCCACTCTCACTTGGAAGGCCCAAGTGGGGAGGGAGCACTTGGACCAAAGGAGACCCATGTGGGGAGGCGCCTAGGGGAGGAAGCTTGATACGTCCCAAACGTATCTATAATTTCTGCTTGCTCCATGCATGTTTTGTGTGACTTTGCCATGATTTGCTTGAACTTTCATACATTTTTTAGCATATTTGGACTAATCTATTAACCCAATGCACCCAGCCGCCAATTGATGTTTCTGCTGTTTTTGTATTTCAGGTTTTCTGGCCATTAAAAGTGCTCCAAAAATCCGGAAAAATCAGATAAAAATCAGCGACCCGGAAGCTTCCGGAATCACCAAGGTAGCGGAGGGGGGCCACCACCAGGAGACCAGGAGGGTCCCTGGCGCAGCCCCACCCTAGGCCGCACCAGGAGGCCTCCTGGCTACCTGGTGGGTCCCCTCGACACCCCCCTCCGCCTATATTTAACTTTCGGGGTGGAAACCCCTAATATCGATCTATTTTCCTCGATCTCGCCTCTGTACCTCCGCCGCTGTTTCTAGATCGGGGCTTCCTGGAGAAGCTGCCCCGGCACCCTGCCGGGAGGAGGAACCCCCTCCGGGAGACCATCCATAGCCATGGACGCCTCCCGTATGTACCGTGTGTAGTTTCCCTTGGACCATGGATCCGTGACCAGTAGCTATGTGATGTACTTCTCTCCCCTCTTTGTGCTTCCACTTTCGAGACCTCGTGAGCTGCCTCACATGAGCGAGGCACTTTTGTAATTTCTGCTATTGCTATGCTGAGTTTGCAGGGATCTGATGGATTATGAGACTATGTTCAGATTGTGATGAGTAATATATTTGGTTCTTCTCTTTTATATTTTGTTCTTGAGTAAATTCTTGCATGTTCTCCGTTGCAGTATTTTACTTTGGCCAAGTAGTTTGTTGCAAGTCCAAGAGGGAGCGTTATGCTTGATTGTGGGTTCAGCCCCTTGATGTCTAGCTTGAGTGACAGAAACATGAGACTAGGGGATGTGTTGTTGCCACCAGGGATAAAACAATGGTGCTTGTATCCGCGGATGCAAGGATTGTTTACTTTACGCAAAGTTCTTTTAATGCAGTTGTCTGTTGCTTTGAGTTTACACTTTGGGTGGGATTCGCAACTTAATACCGGCGAGATGTTCTGGATAGATATCTCAAGGTGGATGATTCGTAGTAGATGCAGTTGGATTTCGGTCTACTTACCTTGGCGTACTGCCCATTGCTTTTGAGCCCTTCCTTTCTTTGCAGCATAGTTAGCATTGCGGTGCCTTCATAATTCTGTCAATTGCCCAACTATGATTTTTTTACCTCGCTAGCACTTTTATCGTCTTTTGGGAGAGAGACATCACTAGTGAAAATCACGGGACCCTGGTCCATCTTCACATTACTGTTTACATCCTTAGTTTACTTTCGGTTGCCACTATTATTATCTCTTGCATTGATCCTTTGTAAACAGCAAGGCCGGAGGAATTGACAACTCCTCTGTACTCGTTGGGAGCAAAGTTATTTGTTGCTGTGTGCAGGTCCACGTCAAGCGCCGTGACACCTTCTTGTATCTCATGGAGTCCTACTGGTTCGATAACCTTGGTATCTTTACCGAGGGAAATTTGCTGCTACGCTACATCTCACCTTCCACTTGGGGTAACCAATGAGGAGTGAGAGATCCTCACCGTATCAAAGCTTCCTCCCCCTTGCCAAACCCTAGGGCGCCCCACAAGGGGAGGGAAACCCTAGGGCGCCACCCCTAGGGCTGCCTCCTCCTCCAAGATGGCCTCCCCTCCCCTCCCCTCTATAAATAGATGAGAAGGGGCACCCCCCAACATATGAACTTGTCAAGATTGTCTTGCCCCTGGACTGCCCCTCTCTCCTCTCTTGTAGATCTGATCTCCACCATATCTCGAAGTGCTGCTCCTCCCTCCTCTCTAATCCGGAGGCGCCGAGCTCTGGACGGCGGAGCCCTGCCGGATCTTCCACACCGTACGTGTGGATCAACCGTAGAGAGATCGTGCGTTCAATCTTTGTTCGAGGGACCTCTGCATCTTCTTCTGAGGAGTAGATATGTTCGTGGGGTGTCACACGGATCAGATCTGCTCGAGGGATTGCACCGCGTCAATCTTCCCCAACTCTCCATCAACTTCTTCCGCTGTGAGAGAACTACCGTTTGAACGGTTGTTAAGGTAACAAGACCACTAACTGTGTTTGCATCTATCTAGATCTGTTCTTGGGACTTGGTTTCGTAGTGCCGGAATTTTTTTGTTTTCTACTCCGAATCCCAACACCGGCACCCTGTCGGAGGGAGGATCGACCTCCGGGAGCTTCTCCTCCACCATGGACGCTTCCCGGATGTGTCGTGAGTAGTCTACCTTGGACCATGGGTCCGTGATCAGTAGCTATGTGATGTTCTCCTCCCCTCTTTGTTCTTCATGGTTTAGACCTCGTGAGCTGCCCTCCATGATCGAGGCACATATGTAATTCTTCTGTTGATGCCATGTTGAGTTTGATGAGATCCGATGGATTATGAGATTATGTTCAGATCGTAATAGAGTAATATATTTGGTTTTGATCTCTTATATTTTTGTTCCTAAGTAATTCTTGCATGTTCTCCGTGGCTATTTATTGCTTTGGCCAAGTGGTGGATAGTAACTCCAAGAGGGAACGTTATGCTCGATTGTGGGTACATGCCCCCTCATGACATGCTTGAGTGAAAGAAACATGATTCTAGGGGATGTGATGTGGCCACAAGGGGGAAAACAACGGTGCTTGTAACCGCGGTTGCAAGGATTGTTTACTTTACACAAAGTTCTTTTAATGTAGTTGTCTGTTGCTTTGGGTTTACACTTTGGGTGAGACTCGCAACTTAATACCAACGAGATGTTCTGGATAGATATCTCAAGGTGGATGATTAGTAGTAGATGTAGATGGATTTCGGTCTACTTATTTTGGCGTACTGCCCATGCTTATGAGCCTCTTCCTTTCGTTTGTAGCATAGTTAGAATTGTGGTGCATTTATAATCCTGTCAATTTCCCTTATGTAAGTTGTTTACCTCGCATAGCAGTTTTATCATTTTTGGGAGAGAGACATCACTAGTGAACATCATGGGACCCCGGTCCATATTCTCATAATTGTTTACAAGCATATTTCCTTTTCAGTATTTACTTTCAGTTGCTATCATTATCATTATCCCTTGTGTATTTGACCCTTTGTAAACAACAAGACCGTAGATATTGACAAGCTCTCTGAACTTCGTTGGGAGCAAAGTTAATTGTGTTGTGTGTAGGTCCAAGTCAAGGAAGCAACGTTTGTCGTAAACGGTGCCATTGCTTTCTTGCCACCTACTTATCGTTGCCGGAGTCCTACGGGAGACAAACCCTATCCTCTACATAGGGGAAATTTGCTGCTATCCTACATCTCACCTTCCACTTGGGGTAACCAACGAAGGGCGAGAAGCCATTACCACATCCACGCCATCAATGTCTTCTCAAAAAGATTTAACCCTGCAGGGGTGTACCAACTGCCCATTACAAGGCTTCGCACGCACGCCCATCTCTCTTAGTTGCTACCCATCACAGGCAACCATTGTATGATTTAGTTCCAAGAGATCCAAAACGACAGGTCCCTCTAACTAACAACACACAAATCCGGGTGGCCCCCGGTGAGTCGACGTCCACTTCAAAAGCTGGCCGCGCTCTCGAAGTGGTCTCTACCGTCTGTCGTAGGTTTGGATTGCCGGATCACCCATACCCGGGGTTGGGTTCTCAGCCGGACAGGTTGGACCAATAGGATATACCATCCAATTGGACCAGGTTTTTATAAATCCACTGGTTGCAGACCAGTTAAACACACGGTTTCAAATGGTAAATCAGCTTGGGCCACCACTAGAAATGTTTGGATCTAGGTAGGTAAGAAGAGGGGACCCCATAGTACCCCACATGCGGTTAGGCACGCTCGTCAAGAGACACAATACCCAGAACTCGGGTCCTAGGTGACTCGAATGGAACAAAGCGTGGGGGCGGGATAGCCTAGACCTTTCATCCTTCATCGAGTATAGTCAACATTATAATAATCACATCATCCACAATAAATATAATAGTGTGATAGCCCAATCCAAGGAGTAACAGGAGGTAACAGTTGATAGCATCCTAGCATGCATACTAAGCAGTGGCTGAGCAGCGAGCAATAGTAACATAGCCGAACAAGGTTTGCTGGGATGTGGAGGACATGACTGTTTGGGTTTATTTGAGAGGCATGAATATGAAGTGGTAGGACCAAGCAATCGTTCTATCCTACACCTAGGAGCGAGTGGCCTAAAATTTATAAGCATGATATATGCTCCCCCTTATCTGATGAGAAGACGAAACCGAAGGTGTAGTCGATCGCAAGTTCGCATCGTCTCCGAGAGGTACCCGCGGAAGCACACAAGAAGGAAACATTGGAAAGGCAATCGACGCGCAAAAATCTATTACTACAAGCAATCACAAGCAAGCAACTATAAAAAGGCAACACGAGATAACGCACTGCGGTATCGCACCTACCAACGAGAGCGGTTACTAACAGGTTAAGTGGAGTATCCGTCACACACGACGATACCGCACATTTATCATCGGTTCAAGTTGTTTAGCTACACAACATGAGAAAAGGTTGTTAACATGGCATCTCACGCAAGCATGGCATAGCACACAATCATGGCAAGAGGTGAAGCATAAATAAAATATCTGAGCTAGTCACTTTAAGTGGGGGGTAAAATCTATACATGGCAACTATTACGGACCCCACGATAATTATTGTATTTGGTACTGTTCTTCCAGAAACATAATTTTATTATTTTATTTAGCAAGCAAGAACAACATAAACATGATCTACATGCAATTCTAGTCAAGTTACATGTAAGAAATTTTTTAATGTGAGCAACGGTTAAAAAGTTATGGCCGATTACATTTACGGTGGCAAGCAGTGTAAATAGAAATGAAACAGCATGTAGACAAGTTCAAACATGGCAAAGAGCAACATTTTAATAATCCACGCGAAAAATGGAGCAAGTTTCGTGTAGACGACATCGCAATCCGAGCTACGTTTCAAGAGATATCGCCATCGCAAAATACTAAAACAAGATGCAATGAAATAAGCCCATGAAGCAAAAAAAACATTATCGGGCCGATTCTGAAGCTACCGGGTCTTAAGAGGTGAACGCGGGATAACTAAACAATGCACTGGGCGAAAAAAAATACTCACGGGCCGGCCCAACTCGCAATGCAGCAACTAAATAAAGACAATAAAAAAAGGTGCTCACCAACGGGCCAAGGCCCAGCTGCGGAGGTGGGCGAGTGTTTGCTGGCGTCGCCCACGGGTGAGGAAAAGCGGGGCGCTGGGTTTCTGGGCGGCACGGCTCGGCTGGCCCATGAGGGCGCGGGCGGTGGCGCACCGGCCCACCTGCGGAGACGGCTTGATCGGGACGACCCCGATCCCGTGCGAGCGTCCATCCCTTACGGCAGCTAGCTCCGGCGAGGGGCAAGGCGGCGTCGGGCGGCGGGGAGGGCCGGATCGAAGCGCGGCGGCCTATGGGCGGCCGGACCTGGTCCTGCGGTGGAGAGATCGGTGGCCGGCGGCGTTGTTCTTGGCTCGATCTCGAGCTCTGCCTCGGGCATCCAGGGCGGCAGCGGCTCGAGGGTTCCTGCGGCAGAGAGAGATGAGGAGAGAAGGGAGAAAGGAGAGGAGAAGGAGGAGATCAAGGAGGGGGCGCCGAAGGACATGCAGGGGTCTCGCCAGCGCTTCCGCGGCGGCTCGGCTCACCGGCCGGAGCGGAAGCGAGGTCGCGAGGGATCCAGGGAGGAGGCGGCTCAGGAGCTCTCGGGCGTGGGGGCTTCCATCTGGTGACGTGGCACGACGGGAGCGGTACAATCTAGATTCGACAGTCCAGATCATGGCCGCCAGATCTGAGGTGTGGGAGAGGTTGGTGGAGGCATGTGGCGGTTGTGTGTTGGGGGGCACGGAAAGAGAGGAGCTAGGTCTAGGGTTGTCCAAAATAGGCAAGGTAGCCTACTATATATAGTAGGTGGGTGATAGAGGCGAAGGTGTCCCGATGTTTCGATGAGATGATGGAGATCGATTATGGTGGAGTAGACTTTCACGACCCGACTACGAACGTGCGAAGATGTTGCGCCTTAGCAATCGCTAAACCAACTCCGAGAGGTTATTGATCCCGTGGATGCACGATCAACCTGACCACGAAGGTCTAATTCCTGCAAGCAATTGACAAGAACAAGCAAGAACTAAGAATTGCAATCTGGATACTGCGAATATAAGATGAATGATTAACAGAAGTTGGGGTTCCAATGCGGTCTTGGCCTGGTCGGATGACACAAACGAAGAGCTCGAAGTGGCGGCTATGGCTAACTTAGATCTAATTGAAACCCAAGTCTAAACGACGCCCTAAGGTTTGTATATATGGGGGAATAGAGGGGATTTTCGTGACCCCTTGGAGGTGGGGTCCGAAAACAACCCTAACTCGGTTTCCCCACACATACGGACTCTAAAAACAGCCTATAAAGTAGTATTTCGGAATTACATGGGCCCAGCCCAATATTAAGGTGATGCAGCACCTATAATTGCCCTTGGACGAAAATAATGAAGTGGCATCTCGTGTATTTCGTCCAAGCCTTCATGCACGCCTTATGGTGGCTTCAAAGTGCGAAAATCACCACTGGAAACTCCATTGTCCTTTCCCGCGCGCGCACCATCTTCTCCATGCTTGATCCCGCTCCAATGCCCGTCCTTCTTGTCCATGCTAGGTCCTTCATTCATAAACAAAACAAAAGTATCTAATTTAGGCAGCATCATATGTTCATGAACATTAGAAGGATTCGCAAGAAACGAAAGTACCTGATAATTTAGCTGACGTGCGCGTGCTCTAGTAACTGGTCCAATATGTGTAATTGGTGAGGATGTGGGTGTAACATTAGTAGGGATGTCCTCATCATCCTCCCCTTCTTGAATTGAAGTCGTCCTCGACGGAAGCTCATCATCTTCTCCCAAATAAGGCTTCAAATCTGCAATATTAAAAGTGGGACTAACCCCAAAATCTGCAGGTAGCTCAAGTTTATATGCATTATCATTAATTTTTTGCAAAACCTTAAAGGGACCATCGGCTCGTGGCATTAACTTAGACTTGCGCAAATCAGGAAACCTATCTTTACGTAGATGTAACCAAACAAGATCTCCGGGTTCAAACACAACATGCTTTCGACCCCTATCACCAGCAAGCTTGTATCTAGCATTCATTCGCTCAATGTTTTCTTTAGTTAACTCATGCATTTTTAATATCAATTCAGCACGTTGCTTAGCATCAAAATTAACCTTCTCCGAAGATGGAAGAGGCAGCAAATCAATAGGTGCACGAGGTAGAAAACCATAAACAATCTCAAAAGGGCACATTTTAGTGGTAGAATGAAATGAACGATTATAAGCAAATTCAATATGAGGTAAACATTCTTCCCACTTTTTCAAGTTACTCTTTAAGACAGCCCTAAGCATAGTAGACAATGTCCTATTGACCACTTCAGTTTGTCCATCAGTTTGGGGATGACATGTAGTACTAAAAAGTAGTTTAGTCCCCAACTTAGCCCATAAGCATCTCCAAAAATGGCTAAGAAACTTAGTATCACGATCCGAGACAATAGTATTGGGCACACCATGTAAGCGAATAATCTCAGGAAAGAATAAATCAGCAACATTAGCAGCATCATCGATGTTATGACATGGTATAAAATGTGCCATCTTAGAAAATCTATCCACGACAACAAATATGCTATCCCTCCCCTTCTTTGTTCGAGGCAAGCCTAAAACAAAGTCCATGGATATGTCCTCCCACGGAACACTAGGTACAGGTAAAGGCATGTATAAACCATGAGGATTGAGTCGTGACTTAGCTTTTTGACATGTAGTGCAGCGAGCAACAAAACGCTCAACATCCCGTCTCATCTTTGGCCAAAAGAAATGTGTAGCAAGTACGTCCTCCGTCTTCTTCACGCCAAAGTGTCCCATTAATCCTCCTCCATGCGCCTCCTGCAACAACAAAAGACGAATAGAGCTAGCTGGAATGCATAGCTTGTTAGAACGGAACACAAATCCATCATTAAGCACAAACTTGTTCCATGTCCTACCCTCTCTACAATTCTGCAATACATCTTTAAATTCCACATCATTTACATATTGATCTTTGATTGTCTCTAAACCGAATATCTTGAAGTCAAGTTGTGAAAGCATAGTATAACGACGAGACAATGCATCAGCAATAATATTATCTTTCCCCTTATTGTGTTTAATGACATAAGGAAAAGTCTCAATAAATTCAACCCACTTAGCATGTCTACGATTATGTTTTGTTTGACTTCTTATGTGTTTCAAAGATTCATGATCAGAATGTATAACAAATTCTTTGGGCCAAAAATAATGTTGCCAAGTTTCTAATGTCCGAACAAGAGCATATAATTCCTTATCATAAGTAGAATAGTTCAGACTAGGCCCACTTAATTTTTCTGAAAAGTATGCAACAGGTTTAGCATCTTGTAATAACACAGCTCCCAAACCAATCCCACTAGCATCGCATTCAAGCTCAAAAGTCTTATTAAAATCAGGAAGTTGGAGCAAAGGAGCATGTGTTAACTTATCTTTCAATACTGTGAAGGCTTCTTCCTGTGCGGTACCCCAAGTAAAAGGCACATCCTTGCATGTAAGCTCATTGAGAGGTGCAGCAATGGTGCTGAAATCTCTCACAAAACGCCAATAGAATCCAGCGAGGCCAAGAAAACTCCTCACTTGTGTGACAGTTTTGGGCTGCGGCCAACTCTCAATCGCCTCGATCTTGGCTTTATCAACTTCAATTCCCTGCGGAGTAACAACATAGCCAAGAAATGATACTCGGTCGGTGCAAAAGGTGCACTTCCCAAGGTTACCAAACAAACGTGCATTACGTAGAGCAATAAAAACAGCACGTAAATGATCCAAATGTTCCTCCAAAGATTTGCTATAAATCAGTATATCATCAAAATAGACTACCACAAATCGTCCAATGAAAGCACGTAAAACCTCGTTCATTAATCTCATGAAAGTGCTAGGTGCATTAGTTAACCCAAAAGGCATGACTAACCACTCATATAATCCAAACTTAGTTTTAAACGTCGTTTTCCATTCATCTCCTAATTTCATGCGAATTTGATGGTATCCACTACGCAAATCAACTTTGGAAAACATGGTAGAGGCACTTAATTCATCAAGCATATCATCTAACCTAGGAATAGGATGACGATAATGAATAGTAATATTATTAATGGCTCGACAATCAACACACATACGCCATGTCCCATCCTTTTTAGGCACTAATATAACAGGAACAACAAAAGGACTAAGGGATTCACATATGTAACCTTTGTCGAGTAGCTCTTGTACTTGACGCTGAATCTCCTTCGTCTCCTCCGGATTGGTACGGTATGGCGCACGGTTGGGAGCGAAGCACCGGGAATTAAGTCAATCTGATGCTCAATCCCTCGAATAGGTGGTAATCCCGGTGGTACGTCTTGTGGAAAGACGTCAATAAACTCCTGCAAAAGGTCAGTGACAACAGGAGGCAAAGAAGGAGGCAATTCCTCAAATGAAAACAAAGCTTCTTTGCACACAAAAGCATAGCACACATATTGACTAACATCCAAATCCGAAATATCAACCTTAGTAGGAAGAAAAGTTGGACTAGTCAATTTAATTTCATTAGAAACAGCAGAAGAAGATTTGCTATTAGTCTTATGTTGTTGCTCAAATTCTTTAGCTGCTATCTCATTTTCACTCTTATTTTTCTCCTGTTTATCTTTACTAGCTATAGCAAGATCATCTTTCACAATTTGTTCAGGAGACATAGGAAGTAAAGCAATATTTTTATCCTGATGAACCAGAGTAAACTGATTTGTCCTACCATGGTGTACAACATTCCTATCAAATTTCCATGGTCTACCAAGTAAAAGAGAGCATGCTTGCATGGGTACCACATCACAATCAACATAATCAGCATATGCAGCAATGCTAAAGTGCACACGAACAGAACGTGTTACCTTAATCTTACCACTATTGTTAAACCAGTGAATATAGTACGGATGGGGGTGTGGTCTTGTGGTGAGAGATAGCTTCTCCACCAACTCCATGCTAGCCAAGTTGTTGCAACTCCCTCCGTCAATAATGATGCGGACCGAACGTTCTTTCACCACTCCCTTTGTGTGGAACAAATTATGCCTCTGGTTTTGCTCGGCCTTCGTTACCTGAACAGTTAACACACATTGAGCAACCAAACTAGCATATTTATCCGCACCATCAGGAGCCATATACTCTATATCATCATCATGGGCACCCTGTTCCTTATGAGCAATGAGAACTAAAGTCTCCTCATCATAGTCACTCGCTGACTCATACCCACCATCCGCCGTAATAGTCATCACACGCTTGGAGGGACAGTCTTTGGCGAAGTGACCTCCACCTTGGCACCTGCGACATTTAATATCACGATCTCGTGTTTGCCCTGTGGAAGCCATGGATGCAGAAGAACTCTCCGCTGGACCACTCTGTGCACCCTTGAATGGTGGCGCTGGCTGTTTTGGTGGCTCCCTGTAAGAATGAGCGGCTGAAGTAGATGGTGGTGCAGCAGGACGTGTGGATGTAGAAGCTCCACACGATGTCCATGATGTGTTTCGTCCTACAGAAAAGTTAGGTCTCGTAGTGGCCTTTCGATCCTGCACTTCACGTTCAGCTTTACAAGCAAGATGAAACAAACGAGTGATAGTAGCATAGTCCTTGTATTCTAGAATAGTTTGTATCTCCTTGTTTAAGCCACCCATAAAACGTGCAAGCATAGCTTCATTATCCTCTACTAGGCCACATCTAATCAATCCAGTTTGTAATTCCTGATAATACTCCTCTACATAATTTTTTCCTTGCCTCAAACGCTGTAATTTTTGTAGCAATTCACGTTGATAATAAGGAGGAACCCATCGTGTACGCATAGCATCTTTTAAAGCAGCCCAAGTAGTTGGAATATTATTATCATGCAATCTACAATGTTCAGACCACCAAATATATGCAAACCCCGTGAATTCACAAACAGCAGCAGTAACACGTCTATTCTCAGGATATTGTAAACATGCAAAGCGTTGTTCAGTTTCTAACTCCCAAGTAAGATAAGCATCAGGAATATATCTACCCTCAAATGGCTTAAGATTCAATTTAAGTTTAGGCACATATTCATCATCGCGTACCTGAGGGGGTGGTTGGTGTCGACCGTGGCGAATGTTGGGACGTGGACGTCCAGCTGGCTGTTCATAGGCCGCTTCCTGTTCCACCTCCTCCTCGTAATCACCCTCGTAGTTGTCGTCCTGGCCGACGTCAGAAGCAGCGGTAGCAGCAGCAACTGCAGAAGCAGCGGCAGCAGCAAGAGGAGCACCAATACCAGCAGCTTGTCCGCCCGGAAACAGAATACGTCGTGCACGTCGTGGTGGCGGTGGCTGTGCCGGAGCGGCAGAAGACTGTGTAGGTAGGCGTGCGATCAACTCAGCAAACTTGGCGTCGAGCTTGGTGTCGATCATCTTCTCCACGCCATCAATCACCTCTGTAAATCTGTTCTCGATGTCATTCACCTGTTCAGACATCATTTGTGCAAATTTATCATGTAGCTCCTTGTTGGACATGTTCTCCCAATCGGGTGCATCCCGCTCCACTTCATCATGTGATCCTGGCATGGTTAGCAGAAATAGAAAACACACAGAAATATGATCCTGCTTCTACTAATGGGATGTGGGGTGGTGGAAAGCACAAATCCGTCAAGCTTTTCTTTCGTTCTTACTGATTCTTACCTAGCAGCAGGTGGTGATGTACAACCAATGGGTCAAAACTCTCAGAGATGTGGTAGAGCGATGGCCAGGAGGTGTCAAAACGCACGATGTAGAATATATGTGGAGCTGTAGGAAGGCTGACAAGTATGGTAGCAAAAGCTCAACAGTAATCAAGACAGAGATGCAAAGCTGAATAAACACTCAACGTCGGTATTGTGCTGATCCTAGGCTAGACCGTACTAGAGACGCGAGCCTAAAAGACCAACGAAAGCACGGCGCGGCACGTAAACAACTGAGAAGCACACTCTGAAAAAAATTTCTCTCTCTTTTTTTTGCTTCTTTTTTTTGCGATTCGGGACTGCGATGGCTGAAAAAGTGCGAAAAAATCACTATGGTAACGAACGTCTCAAAATGAGTTTTTGGACCTAAGGAAGGTATGGGCACGAAAAAATTTCACCCCTGAAATTTTTGGCCTAAAAACTGCTCTAGAAAGCGTGCCAGACTCTTTTTTTTTTGGAAATCACCCCCTTCTACGTCCGACAAATATTGGTGAAATCCGACTCTAATCAACTCAAAACTATTCTGGCTATGGAGATATCACAAACCGAACAGGTGATGGAACTCAACTCGGATCGGTAGGTTGTGGTGGTGTATATGGACTCGGCTTGGCGGAACGTGGTGGTGTATCTGGACTCGGATTGGCGGAACGTGGTGGTGTACTACTGTGCGGCGGCGGCGTGACAAACTGTGATCAGAACTCGAAACTCTACGGGAACTAGACGCTAAGATCAGCAACTCGACACAACGATGCAACCGCAAATTTAACAAAGCAAACTACTGTAAAGAAAACTAGACAAAGGCTCAGACTGTATTGGGACGTGATGATCTAACCCTAAATTTTTTTGGCTTTTTCGTGGACTGTAGGTATGAACACAGAAGTAATCTAGACGACGAAAAACTGGTAAATCTCACCGAGCAACCTGGAAATCTGATACCACTTGATAGAGGCGAAGGTGTCCCGATGTTTCGATGAGATGATGGAGATCGATTATAGTGGAGTAGACATTCACGACCCGACTACGAACGTGCGAAGACGTTGCGCCTTAGCAATCGCTAAACCAACTCCGAGAGGTTATTGATCCCGCGGATGCACGATCAACCTGACCACGAAGGTCTAATTCCTTCAAGCAATCGACAAGAACAAGCAAGAAATAAGAATTGCAATCTGGATATTGCGAATATAAGATGAATGATTAATAGAAGTTGGGGTTCCAATGCTGTCTTGGCCTGGTTGGATGACACAAACGAAGAGCTCGAAGTTGCGGCTATGGCTAACTTAAATCTAATTAAAACCCAAGTCTATACGACGCCCTAAGGGTTGTATATATGGGGGAATAGAGGGGATGTTCGTGACCCCTTGGAGGTGGGGTCCGAAAACAACCCTAACTCGGTTTCCCCACACATACGGACTCTGAAAACAGCCTATAAAGTAGTATTTCGGAATTACATGGGCCAAGCCCAATATTAAGGTGACGCAGCACCTATAATTGCCCTTGGACGAAAATAATGAAGTGGCATCTCGTGTATTTCGTCCAAGCCTTCATGCACGCCTTATGGTGGCTTCAAAGTGTGAAAATCACCACTGGAAACTCCATCGTCCTTTCCCGCGCGCGCACCATCTTCTCCATGCTTGATCCCGCTCCAATGCCCGTCCTTCTTGTCCATGCTAGGTCCTTCATTCATAATAAAAACAAAAGTATCTAATTTAGGCAGCATCATATGTTCATGAACATTAGAAGGATTCGCAAGAAACGAAAGTACCTGATAATTTAGCTGACGTGCGCGTGCTCTAGTAACTGGTCCAATATGTGTAATTGGTGAGGATGTGGGTGTAACATTAGTAGGGATGTCCTCATCAGTGGGTGTTTGGGAGGAGTTTGGGGCCACAAAATGGCCCGTTTGGGGTCCGGTTTTTCGGGTGGGCTAGAATCTGAAGATAAGAGGGGAATCCGAGGGTCCAGCTATCAACGCACGCAATATTTTGTAAATACGCCCCCGGAGTATAAATACCGGCTACTATGCCTGGCACATCCGAACGTTCACCTACCCGACAAAGACGGAATCGCGCGGAATTCAAAACACCGCCTCAAAGCACCGAACTAACATTGTCTACAACATTTCACACCAAATCGAGAACGTCGAATACCGCCCAACAAAATAACCCATTTAAATATAAATGGGGGTTTTCCGCACCGATGGTGATGGTTGGTCCTCTGCCAGGATTTCGCGATGGTGATCAGGTGACTTTCCCGGTGCCGCAACGAGGTCATGTGCCATTGGGGAAAAGGGTCCGGACTCGCAACCGGTACGAGAAGGAGGGGGGAATATTCACCAATTAATAAATCGGTGAAGCAAACACTGCTAACAATGCTAGCAATCAGCAAAATATTGCAACAAACAAAAAATTTAATTAGGGTGTAATTTTCGGGCTGTTACAATACAACACCACCAACAAGGGATCTCGTCCCGAGATCCTGGACGATTCGGGGGAGAGGAGGGGAGAGAAAAGTGAGACGACGTCTTCAACACCACCACCAAGGGATCTGCTCCATACCGACGACGAACTTTCGTCGAGAAACTTTCCGCAGGGAGATGGCGACGTCAAAGAGCGAAGCCATCAGGAGATCAAGAGAAAGAACGACAATTAAAAACGACGGTTAAGGGAAGTACTCTCACTCAAATCGTGAGGATACTAGGCAAGAGGACTGAAGTCAACGGATCACCAAGATGTAAACCAGAGTCGGATAGACTAAAGGTACCACAGGATTTCCCAACTTGAGATCGGAATCGAGACAATACGCTGCAAGAAAGGCATTGTAACTATTCTGAAACTCCACTTACTCGAGATCCTAGAGTTTGAAAGGGGATAAGGCGAGAATGAAACACTTACGACACTTGTCCTAACCAGAGCAAGGGTAAGGAGTAAAAAGACTCCTACTCCCCGATAACTAACTTAGTAACTACAAAATAGTTTTTGTCTAGACTCGACTTCAGACAGAGAAGGGATCCTACGGTCGGTAAGGATTTGATACCAAGTTGTAAGGCCCGATATGCTGTACTGTTCCAGATCTAGATGTTTCCATCCAGATCCTGGGACGAAGCACATATCGGTCCCAACGCAACATATAACAATGGCATATGCCCCGGATTTCCAACATGATATCACAACATTACAGCTACAAGGATATAACATCTCATACAATCGGCATACAACTGCCTTAATTACATTACATCGGCAGAAGATACATGTCTGAGTACAGACTACAATCAAATGCCTAGTGGCAAAGGTAAAACACACCATTCCCGTAACCACACGGGTCCAGGATCTCCGCCGGGATCCGCCTAACTAGTCGTCGTCGAGTCTCCGCGAAGGAGTCCAGAAAAAGGGTCGTCGAGCTCCACTGAAGTCCAAGATCGTTTGCATAACGTGCGTAAAAGAGAAAAGAAGGGGTGAGCTATATCAACAAGTCTTGTAACTAACTTCTCACGGTAAGATGGGGGTAGTGGTGAGGTTGCAGACGCACTAGAAATATATGAGTGGCTAACGGTATATTGTAGAGTAAGATGAGGACCAAGCATTCGATGAGAATCTCCTCCAACAAGTCTTGCTATCATCTACTTACGCAAAGATAACACCTATCCTATCCTTGTCCTCATCTTTGCATCCAGACGAAGAATAAGAAGTCAAGGCACACACACGTTGATCAAGTTATTAAGATTATCTCAGTTGATGTTGTCTATGAACAAGGAGTAGGTCTCAAGTCGTCGATAACCGTGGACACGGCTTCTCTAAAAGATTTAACCCTGCACGGGTGTACCAACTTCCCATTACAAGGCTCCGCAGGCACGCCCATATCTCTCAGTTGCTACCCATCACAGGCAACCATTCTATGATTTAGTTCCAAGAGATCCGAAACGACAGGTCCCTCTAACTAACAACGCATAAATCCGGGTGGCCCCCGGTGAGTCGACGTCCACTTCAAAAACCGGTCGCGCTGTCGAACTGGTCTCTACCGTGAGTCGCAGGTTTGGATTGTCGGATCACCCATACCCGGGGCGGGTCCTCAGCCGGACAAGTTGGAACCATAGGATATACCATCCAACTGGCACAGGTTATTTTAAATCCGCTGGCTGCAGACCAGTTACGCACACGGTTTCAAATGTTAAATTAGCTTGGGCCACCACTAGAAATGTTTGGACCTCGGTAGGTAAGAAGAGGGGACCGCCATAGTATCCCACACGCGGTTACACACGCTTGTCAAGAGACACAATACCCAGAACTCGGGTCCGAGGTGACTCGAATGGGACAAAGCGTCGGGGAGGGATAGCCTAGACCTTCCATCCTTCGTCGAGTATAGTCAACATTATAATAATCACATCATCCACAATAAATATAATAGTGTGATAGCCCGATCCAAGGAGTAACAGGAGGTAACAGTTGATAGCATCCTAGCATGCATACTAAGCAGTGGCTGAGCAGCGAGCAATAGTAACATAGCCGAACAAGGTTTGCTGGGATGTGGAGGACATGGTTGTTTTGGTTTATTTGAGAGGCATGAATATGAAGTGGTAGGATCAAGCAATCGTTCTATCCTACACCTAGGTGCGAGTGAGCTGAAAGTTATAAGCATGATATATGCTCCCCCTTACCTGATAAGAAGACGAAACCGAAGGTGTAGTCGATCGCAAGCTCGCATCGTCTCCGAGAGGTACCCGCGGAAGCACACAAGAAGGAAACACTGAAAAGGCAATCGACGTGCAAAAAAATATTACTACAAGCAATAACGAGCAAACAACAATAAGAAGGCAACACGAGACAATGCACTGCGGTATCGCACCTACCATCAAGAGCGGTTACTAACAGGTTAAGTGGAGTATCCGTCAAACACGACGATACCGCACATTTATCATCAGTTCAAGTAGTTTAGCTACACAACATGAGCAAAGTTTGTTAACATGGCATCTCACGCAAGCATGGCATAGCACACAATAATGGCAAGAGGTGAAGCATAAATAAAATATCTAATCTAGTCACTTTAAGTGGACGGTAAAACCTATACATGGCCACTATTACGGACCCCACGATAATTATTATATTTGGTACTGTTCTTCCCTAAACATAATTTTATTATTTCATTTAGCAAGAAAGAACAGCATAAACATGATCTACACGCAATTCTAGTCAAGTTACATGTAAGAAACATTTTAATCGGAGCAACGGTTAAAAAGTTATGGCCGATTATATTTATGGTGGCAAGTAGTGTAAATAGCAATGAAACATCATGTAGACAAGTTCAAACATGGCAAAGAGCAACATTTTAATAATCTACGCGAAAAATGGAGCAACTTTCATTGACGGGGATCAACCCCGGCAAATCCCATGGCCAGGGACCCTGGGCTAGTCATGAGAGGCACAGGTTGGACGATAGCTCGTCAACAAATAGGAGGACACGTTCCTGCTCGATATTATTGATGAGGGAGATGCGATTACAGTGGATTCCAAGGCTGGAGCGCTCAAGGCTAGGGTTACAGATGATATTGGTTGTCTTTGGCGTCGCCCCTCCTAGCCCTTATATACTGGGCTAGGTCTCGGGGAGTTCATCTACGTTTACAGGTAAGATTTCCTGACCCTAGCTTGCTCCGTACGACAGGCCTTCGCACCTTCCTTGTGAGTCGAAGACTCCTATGTCGGTGCCAACTAGCGGGCCAAGGCAGGTCTTCATGGGCCTTCTATCTTCAGGGACACCGGGTAGGCTTATCTGCAGGAGTCGTGGGGTCACCCCCTCGTCAGTAGCCCCCGAGTGCCTGGGGGACTCGAAGAGTCGCGCAGGGACTCGAGTATATCCATTTGTCGGTCATTTGTATGCGCGGTACAACCGCGGGTCGCTGGCAGTCTGGTGGCCATGACAAAACCTGTTTCGAGGGACGTTAAGCTGAAAGGGCCCAAGGAGTCGACTGGTCGAGCCTTGGTGAATTGCGCTAGTGGCAAATACCGCAGTAGCCCAATCAAACCCACGTCCCTCGACGTGAGCTTGGAACACTGGTGTCGAGCAAAAGTCCTGCCGCTTCAGGTCTTATGGTGTTCATTTGCCGCCAGTAATGTGCATAGCCTAAGGCGCGTCCGCCCGGCTTTTTCTATCATGCGCAGTGCATGGAAAAGGTTGGGAGTGAAATCGCTCTTCGGCAAGTCCCAGCCCGGCCGAACTTCGCAGCGGGGTCTTACCTACACACTAATCTTGCGTGGCATCTAGGCACAATGTATCGTGTTCCAGGAATGTGTGTTTTTGAGGTGCGGAGCCTAATAGTATTGCACCCGCTTGGAATAAAACATCAAGCGAGCTGTTCACTCATTCACCCGCGGAGCTTGTTTCGAGTGCTTAGACGGGGGATTCTTCGTGAGTAGTCACTCGAATCTCGTTTCGGCTCTTGAGGTGAGGGAGCACCTGAGACTCTAGCGTCGTATGATCTTGGCGAGTGAATGTTTGTCTTGCGTCGGGTTGAGGGAGCACCCAAGACTCTCGTGAGTGCGAGTGGTCACTCGAGCACATTGATGACCTTTGGGTGAGGGAGCACCTGGGACTCTTTATGATGTGCTCTCCCGATGGGAGTAAGATGTTTTTCTTCATCGGAAAAAAGATCTGAAAGATAGAATCTTTGAGACTTGATGGCGTACTCAGTACGCCTTGCTGTGATATGACGTTGGCGTGGTCTTCTAGTGTTTTTGACCACTGTAGCTTGCCGAAGGAAATGACTTGGCGCTGTCCCGCCAAAATTTTCGCGCCGCGCGATCATGGTCCTCTTTTTGCGCGCGTAATGGGCGGTGTTGTTACTGCGCCGGTTGGATTTTCCATACTTTTCGCCTGTTTATGGGATCCTGCCACGTTTACTAGGCGATAAGGTTGGACGGTGGCCCTTCTTGCTAGGCTCTTGGGTTAAATACCTTGCGACTGGGTAAATTGTAGGTTTTACCCAGCCATTGCCTTCTTTCTCTTTCTCTGTTTCCTTCTTGTTCTTGAGTCTTCATCTTTTCTCCTCTACGGGCTGCTCCGGGATCTATGACCAAGCGCCCCCGTAGTGTTGTAGAGTCGGCCAAGATGTCCGGCAAGTGGGAGCGATCCACATTCGGGGCCGGAGATCTGGATGCGCTGGTTGCTGACGGCGTGGTGGTGGAGGGTGATGTGCGTCTCCCTGGCGGTGAGTCGATTCCAGCGCCGGCGGAGGACGAGCGGGTATGCTTCCAGGATTTCTTCCACCGCGGGTTTGCTCTTCTGCTGCATCCTTTCGTTCGCGGCTTGCTGTATTCCTATCGGCTCCAGTTGCATGACCTGACTCCCAACGGAATTTTGCACATTGCGTGTTTCATCACTCTTTGTGAGGCCTTCTTGGGGATTTACCCCCATTGGGGACTTTGGAGGCGCCTTTTTAGTATAAAAAGGACGAACCCTGAGTACACCGTTGGTCGCGTGGGTATCTCCATTGGGGATAAACGTTCGTATTTTGACTTGGAGAAAATGGATTCCGTTAGCGGCTGGCGAAAAGGTTGGTTTTATCTGAAGGATCGCTGCGTTGTTGGTCAACAATTTGGTCTTGATTCTTTCAATCTGGGAACGCGGGTGGTCAGACAGTCTTCGTGGTCTCATTCCTTGACCGAGGTGGAGTCGTCCGAGCTGACTCCGTTTTTGGAGAGGATTGCTGTGTTGAAGGATAACTTGACCGGTGGTCAACTTATCTCTGTTTTTGTGGGGAGGCGAGTTCAACCGTTGCAGCATCGAACTCGTCATGTGTGGCAGTACGAGGGACTCGGTGACTCGACGAGATGCTCGCCTCAAGAGCTTGAACCTGACGCCCTGCTGACTCGCATCCAACATGTGACCAAGTGTTCGAGTATTTCGGAAATGCGCCTTGTCCTTCCGTATGCTTCTGATCATTCTCGGCCGCCGGTTGGTGTCCGTGTTCATTCGTTTGTTTGGACAAGTACCTATTTTTGCTCTCTTGTTGACACTGCTTTCCTTGCAGGGCCATGCTCCGGCGCTGTGTAATCCTCCGCAGCCGGAGGACGCCAATATTCTTGAAGAACCTGGTGCTTCCGCAGCTGATGATGCTGCGCCAACCGTTGATGCTGAAGCTGTGCTGGTGGAAACTGGAGATAGTGAAGATTCGAGTCCCTTTCGCGTGAAGCGGTCGCGCCCCTTGAGCGCTGAAGATCATGATGCATTGGGTGATGCTGTCCCATCGGCTGCTCCGTTTGCTGGGCCTTCCCCTTCGCCTGCTACTCCGGCCGCTGCTCCGAAGAGGGTCAGGCTTGGGAGGCTGGGGCGCCCTCGTGCTGCGCGTGCCGGTTAAGAATTTGCTGGATTTTTGCCCGTTCCCTTTTCCTTGTTCCTGCGTCTGATAATGCTTATCTTGTAGTGCTGCGTCTGCTCCGGCTGCTTCGTGCACCAGCGCAGCTACTACTGACTTGAAGTCGACGGACTCTGGGGTGGCAGCCAAGCATCATGAGGACCCCTCGGCTGCTGCTGGTCAATCTGGGTCGTCGGCGACTCCTGTCGTTCCGACTGCGGGTGTAGTTCCTAGTGCGCTCTCTTCTGAGGCGCCTGGTGCTGTTGCTCCTGGGTCCAAGCCTACTGAAGTTGGTCCCCCGTACTTTGGCCGGCTTGATCTGGCGATTGAAGACAAGGCTCGTGTTTTCGACCACGTCTCCAAGCTGGTAAGTTGGTTCGTACCTGTGCAACTTTATCATTGGGGGCACGGCAATGCTCCCGATGGGAGTAGCCCCCGAGGCTACAAGTAACTTCTTGCAATTGCTTGTAGTCTTGTCTTTCCTTATCGTCTGATTGTCTGGATTTTGCAACCTGTTTTCCAACACTGTGAGCGTTTGGTGATTGATGCTGAGCGTTGGCAACGGGCCCATGATTCTGCCCAGGATGCTTTGTCTGCTATGAGCGGTGAGTTTTCATTCTTGCGCTGCTAAGTTTTGGCCACTGCGTCTTTTGTTTTGAGTATTGTCTTGCCTTGCAGACCGTCGCCAGGCTGCCGAGGAGAAAGCCGAGAAGGCGGGGAGGACGGTTTCCCTTCTTAAGGCTACCTTGGCTTCCAAGGAGGCGGAGTTGCATGGTCAACGCGAGGAGCTGGTTCGCCTTCGTCAGGCTGAGGACACGCGTGCGTGGGCGGAAGCAGTTGAGGGCAAACGTCTTCGCGCTTTGGCGGACTCGCTTGTGTGTAAATTTGGCATTCATTCATTGGTCTTGTTGTTCCTACTGTCTTCCCGTGATGACGTTTCTTTGCTTGATGCAGCCTATATAGGTGCGAAACCAATGGAAGCTGTTGCGTCAGGTTCTGGAGTTCTTCAAGGTGTTGTAGAGGTTGTTGCAGGTGCTGTTGCAGTGGTTGGGGACGTCTGAACCCGGGCTTCCAATCTTGTGGGTCTTGCGCACGAACACCTTATGCCAGAGGGTTCAAAGGTGCCTGATGGCCTGGGCGCTCGGGTGGCTGCATTCGGCCCGGATGGGGGGGGCGTATGGTGGAGCTAGTTGCAGAGAGCGTGGTGAGTGGTTCTTCCACGACCCTTGTCGTCCTTATGGGGCATGGGATTTCCATTGATGATTCCTTGGTTGAGACCATCCCGGACTATTCTGATGAGCAGAACGACCGAGCCGATAAACTGGCTCGTCGCCTGCAACAGGTTGTAGATTCTCAGGATCCCCCTGTCGTAGGTGAGGGGAGGCACAGTAGTGTTGCGTCGCTTTGAAACTTTGTCTGTAATTCATGACTCCGTTGTGATGGTTGATCTTTTGCTACCTTTATCTGAGTGACTGCTTGGCTGTTCCTTTTGCTGCTTTTTGATTTCTTTTTTTTTCATCCTGCGGTAGGCCACTCCAGGCGTTCTTCGTCCTTGGAATTCGCTGAAGGATGACGCTCGCGAGGGTGCCTATGAGTCCGTTTGCTTGCGACTGAAGAACGCTGAGCGTGAGATTGTTCGACTGAAGGGATCCGTAGTCGTTCAGCGTACTCGGCGCGAGTGTGCCGAGGCCATGGTTGAGAACCTTGCTTCGTGGGTTGTGAAGTTGTCCGACCTCCTGCGGGGTGAGTTTCTCCTTTGCTTGGTTTCTCGATTCCGTTTAGTAGGTTTTGCTGTCTCTGTCTTGATCGTGGTTTTTGACTTTCGAAGTGCTGGCAGGGCGATCTCGGGATGAAGAGAGAGCCGTTCAGTCGGAGATGTCACGTCTTGATGATCCCAGAGTGCAGGCGAGCAATCCCTTTTGGGCGGCTGGGGCTCGTGCTCGAGCGTTTGCTTTGCTTCGTCTCCGGGTTGAGCGGGTGTCGGATGCTCTCAAATACTGCCAGCGGGTATTGGGTGGTATCCATGCTGAGTTCTATCCGCTGGAGGTGGTTCCTTCGTCCCTTGAGAGACTCTGTCGCGTATTTTCTCAGCCTGCCGAGTTACGTTGAGTGATGGATCATCAAATTCGTGCTGGAGCCCGAGCTGCTTTGGGTTTGGTCCATAGTCATTGGACGGGGGTGGATTTTGCTCAGGTGGTGGCGGGTCCGCCAGGCGGCAGGGATCATCCGATGAATGGGCACTACATGGCTTTAGATAAACCTGCGCGCCAGGTTGTGAGGCGAGTTTGCGAAGAGAATGACCGACATCTGGGTGCACTTATTAAGGAGAAGTTGGAGCCTGAAGATTAGGTGCTTCCCTTCGTTGTATATGCTTCTTCTTGGTGGTGTATATTCCATGTTGTCTTGGTTTTGTCGCGGGGCACGTTCCAGGGGGTTGCCGCGGCAGGCCCCCGAGTGTAAAAGTTTTTATGTGTCGCGGTTGCGAAGAGTGCCTCGGGGGGTGGCAGCTTTGGCGAGCCCCCGAGTGCCAAGTTTAATGTGCCGCGATTGCGGAGGACGCCTCGGGGGGTGGCTGCTTCGGCGAGCCCCCGAGTGCCAAGTTAATGTGCCGCGATTGCGGAGGACGCCTCGGGGGGTGGCTGCTTCGGCGAGCCCCCGAGTGCCAAGTTAGTGTGCCGCGATTGCGGAGGACGCCTCGGGGGGTGGCTGCTTCGGCGAGCCCCCGAGTGCCAAGTTAATGTGCCGTGATTGCGGAGGACGCCTCGGGGGGTGGCTGCTTCGGCGAGCCCCTGAGTGCCAAGTTAATGTGCCGCGATTGCGGAGGACGCCTCGGGGGGTGGCTGCTTCGGCGAGCCCCTGAGTGCCAAGTTAATGTGTCGCGATCGTGGAGGACGCCTCGGGGGGTGGCTGCTTCGGCGAACCCCCGAGTGCCAAGTTAATGTGCCGCGATTGCGGAGGACGCCTCAGGGGGTGGCTGCTTCGGCGAGCCCCCGAGTGCCAATAGATTTTGGGGAAAAATATTTATGTAATACTTTTCCTGCTGTCTCTTACAAAGAGTAAGGGGGGGTTCTGTTGAATACAGATCCCTTTTGTTTAAAACGATGATGTAGTGACCTTAAAGGCCTGGTAGCTTTGTCTTCGAGTGCCTGGGTTCTTCGGGCTATGTTCCTTTCCTTCTACGGGAGCGCTTCTTCTGCGAGTCCCGTGGTCCTGCTGCCTTGGTGGGCTACGAAGCCTTCTGCTATCTTGTGGAATTACTTGTCCCAGCGGTCGGATCTGACGAAACTGCCGCTGATTGTGATGACCCCGTGTGGGCCTGGCATCTTCAGCTTGAGGTAGGCGTAATGGGGTACGGCCATGAAGCGAGCGAAAGCTGGTCGCTCGAGGATTGCGTGATATTGCGACTTCCAGTCGACTACTTCAAAGTCCAGCGTTTCCTTGCGGAAGTTTGTCGCGTTCCCGAAGACTACCTCCAGGCTTGTCCTTCCGAGGGGGTAAACTGCTTTTCCTGGTACGATCCCGTGGAAGGTTGTGCCTGAGGACTTGAGTGCGTTGTTTTGGATGAGCATGTCGTCGAGTGTTCAGGTGAAGATGATGTTGATCCCACTGCCGCCGTCCATGAATACTCGCGACATGTTGTAATTTCCGATTCTGGCCTCGGGTACTAGCGCGGCGTGCCCTGGTTGGGGAACGACTGGCGGGTAGTCGTCCCGGGAGAAGGCGATTTCTGTCTCCGACCCGCGCAGGTACTCTGGGACGGCCGGGTGTGCGGAGGTTGCCAGGAAGACTTGTCTGGTGACTTGTTTCTGCTGCCTGTTGGAAGGCCTGCCTTCTTGTATCATGTAGATCCTCCCGTGGGCTTCTGGGTACTGGTCTTCTTCTTCTGGTGTCCTTTGTCGTTCCTGAATGGCGGCCACTTTTCTTGTTGGCAGAGGTGGGGCTGGTGGTGCGTTGTGGGCGACCGGCCCGACTGCTATGCTTGCGAGTGGTCGGACTGTTGCGGCCGTGGAGCGGCTTTTCTCCTCGGCCAACTCGTTGAAGCTTCTGCAATTCCTGAGGGTGTGGGACGATCTGAGCTCTCCTCGCTCGTTTCTGAATCCGTGTATGGAACACGGTCCGTCGAGTTGTTCTTTGGTGAAGCGGAATGCGTGAGTGCCGTCGCGTGGCTGCCTTGTCCTCCATTCTCGTTTCTAAGCCTGGGGCTCGTCTTCTGGGTTGTCTCTTCGTTGTGGCCTGTTGTCGTCGCGGTGCCTGCCGTTCCGATCATCCGAGAAACCGGCGGCGACCATGTCAGGTCCTCTATCGTCGTAGAAGTTCCGTCTGGGTCGCTTCCTTCTTCTGTCGGCTCCTCTATCTCCGTTGTAGTCGTAGTCGTACTCTGACCGTGCAGTGTGGGCTTCTATTTCATTACGAACAGAATCTTCTCCGTCCGCCCAGCTGTTGGCTAGTTCTAACAGCCGTGCGAGTGTTCGGACCTTCATCTGCCCGAGATGCTCCTTGAATTCAATGCGCTGTAGGCCTCGCCTGAATGCGTCGATCGCACTTTCGTCCGAGATGTCCTCCGCTGAATTCTTGAGTATCGTCCATCCTTGTATGTATGCTCGCAGGGTCTCCCTCGTTCCTTGTTTGCATGCCCGCAGTTCCTCGAGTGAGGCTGGTTGCTTGTATGTGGATTTGAAGTTTTCTATGAAGGCTCCTTGGAACTGGCTCCAGGAGCTGATGGATCCGCGCCGGAGATTCTTCAGCCAATGTCGAGCGGAACTCTCGAGCATGAGCTGCATGTACTGCATTTCCGTGACGTTGGTTCCTCTCTGAAACTTGACTGCTGTTAGGTAGTCGTTGAGCCATGCCTCCGGCTCCTCGAGTCCGTTGTACTTTAGTGTCGTGGAGTTCAGTTTCAACCCGTTTGGCATTCGTGTCTCACGTATGGCATGTGTGAAGCATAGTGCTCCACATGGCTCGATTTCCTCGTCGGAAGCCTCTTCGTCCGAGTACTCCTCACGTGTTGCGCGTTTTCGCCTGCTTCGGTTGACTCTGTTCTGTGTGATTTCGTCTCGCGCATCTCGTCGAGTGATGCGGCGCCTGTTGTTGTCGTCGCTGTCGTGCTTCTTGTTGCTGTCGGAGCGTCTGCGCCTGTCGTCGTTACTGTCGTCGTCGTCGTCGTCTGGTGAGCTGGGGTCCCTGTCCGGTGTCCGTTCGCGTGCCTGCCGTTTTGTGCTGGATTTCTTGGGCACCGAGGCATCAATGGCGTCCTTCATTATCTGTAAAGCAATGGAAGTGTAGCGATCTGACTTTCCCTTTCTGCTTTTTTGGGCGCGGGACAGGTAGTCCTGGGCGCTTATGAGTGCTTCTGCCGGAGTGAGGGGCTCTTCTTCGTCGTCGTCTTCCTCTAGTCTAAAGTCGTCTTCGAGTTTCCGCACCACTCTCTCCCTTTCTGTTTTCCGCAGATTGTTGAGTTTCGATCTATTGCGGGTGGGGGAGTCGTGGCCTGGTGAATCACTTCTGGGAGGTTGTCTGCGGCTGCTTTTCTTTTCGAGTTCCGCCTTCTCTTGCTTCTCCATGGCTAGGCGCCATTGTCTCGTCTGCTTGGTTAGCTCGCCCGCTAGCTTGTTGTATGCCCTTAGCTCGTCTCTTGAGGCGTCTAGTGGTAGTAGCCTGCCGCGGGCGACTACTTCCTTTACCATTGCCATTGATTCTTTGGAAAAGTATATTTTTTCTCTGGGTGGTTCGTCTGCTGATGCAACCGGGGTTTGCTGCCTGCTGCGTGATGGCTGACTGCTTTTTTGATTGCTGGGTCCTTGTTCCTCTGGGACTTTCATTGGTATGGATCCCGGTTCTCCTAGCTTTACGACCATCTTACTAGTGTTGCCGGGACCTGCCGCCCTGCTGGTGGTTGGGGTGTCTTGACGGGTGCCCGGATCGTCGACTCGTCCGTTGTTACCTGACGCTGGTGCGCCAACTTCTGCCATGAACACCTGCAATTGTGTCCTTGCCGCCTCCTTGCTGATACATGTGATGGTGCTTCTCCATGTTGGGGCTCCACTCGAGCGGTCGTCAGTGGCGTGGAGCCTTGGGTTGGGTGGGTAGCTACGACTGCCAGATAGGTTGGCCGTGCGGGCGGCGTCCGCTCCGGTCACTGCTGCAGGTGTTGCCGTGGGTGCGTGGGTGCCGTCGGTGAGGCGAAGAGTCCCCCAATGGTTGATGTAGATCTGATACGCTCCGAAGATCAGATTGACGCCGGAGTGTAGATCGTTAAAGGCTGGCTGGAGGGCCGGGAGGTGGGCCGTGAATCTGAGGGACTCAAACAGATTAGATCTTGCCGGAGCTGCCGAGTCGATGAGTGTTGATGATGATGAGGCCGCCGAGATCGTGTTCCTAACCTGCGCGGTTCCCACAGACGGCGCCAATTGACGGGGATCAACCCCGGAAAATCCCATGGTCAGGGACCCTGGGTTAGTCATGAGAGACACAGGTTGGACGATAGCTCGTCGGCAAACAGGAGGACACGTTCCTGCTCGATATTATTGATGAGGGAGATGCGATTACAGTGGATGCCAAGGCTGGAGCGCTCAAGGCTAGGGTTACAGATGATATTGGTTGTCTTTGGCGTCGCCCCTCCTAGCCCTTATATACTGGGCTAGGTCTCGGGGAGTTCATCTACGTTTACAGGTAAGCTTTCCTAACCCTAGCTTGCTCCGTACGACAGGCCTTCGCACCTTCCTTGTGAGTCGCAGACTCCTATGTCGGTGCCATAGCGGGCCAAGGCAGGTCTTCATGGGCCTTCTATCTTCAGGGACACCAGGTAGGCTCATCTGCAGGAGTCGTGGGGTCACCCCCTCATCATTTATGTAGACGACTTCCAAATCCGAGCTACGGTTCAAGAGATATCGCCATCGCAAAATAATAAAACAAACTGCAATTAAATAAGACCATGAAGCAAAAAAACATTATTGGGCCGATTCTGAAGCTACCGGGTCTTAAGAGGTGAGCACAGGATAACTAAACAACGCACTAGGAGAAAAAAATACTCACGGGTCGGCCCAACTCGCAATGCAGCAACTAAATAAATAAAATAAAAAAAGGTGCACACCAACGGGCCAAGGCCCAGCTGGGGAGGTGGGCGAGTGTTTGCTGGAGTCGCCCACGGGCGAGGAAAAGCGGGGCGCTGGCGTTATGGGCCGCACGGCTCGGCTGGCCCATGAGGGCACGGGCGGTGGCGCATCGGCCAACCTGCAGAGACGGCTGGATCGGGACGACTCCGATCCCGTGCGAGCGTCCAGCCCCGACGGCGGATAGCTCCAGCGAGGGTCAATGCGGCGCCGGGCGGCGGGGAGGGCCGAATCGAAGCGCGGCGGGCGAAGGGCGGTCGGACCTGGTCCTGCGGTGGAAAGATCGGTGGCCGACGGTGTTGTTCTTGGCTCGAGCTCGAGCTCCCTCTCGGGCGTCCAGGGCGGCGGCGGCTCGAGGGTTCCTGCGGCAGAGAGAGATGAGGAGAGAAGGGAGAAAGGAGAGGAGAAGGAGGAGAGCAAGGAGGGGCGCCGGAGGACCTGCAGGGGGGGTCGCCAGCGCTGCCGCGGCGGCTCGGCTCACCGACCGGAGCGGAGGCGAGGTCGCGCGGGATCCAGGGAGGAGGCAGCTCGGGAGCTCTCGGGCGTGGGGGCTTCCATCTGGTGACGTGGCACGACGGGTGCGGTTCGATCTGGATCCGACGGTCCAGATCGTGGCCGCCAGATCTGAGGTGGGGGAAAGGTTGGTGGAGGCAAGTGGCGGCTGTGGGTGGGGTGGGCACGGAAAGAGAGGAGCTAGGTCTAGGGTTGTCCAAAATAGGCAGGGTAGCCTACTATATATATTAGGTGGGTGTTTGGGAAGGGTTTCGGGCCACAAAATGGCCCGTTTCGGGTCCGGTTTTTTGGGTGGGCTAGAATCCGAGGGTCCAGCTATCAGTGCACGCAATATTTTGTAAATACGCCCCTGGAGTATAAATACCGGCTACTATGCCTGGCACATCCGAACGTTCACCTACCCGACGAAGTCAGAATCCCGCGGAATTCAAAACACCGCCTCAAAGCACCGAACTGACGTCGCCTACAACGTTTCACACCAACCGAGAACGTCGAATACCGCCCAACAAAATAACTCATTTAAATATAAATGGGGGTTTTCCGCACCGATGGTGATGGTTGGTCTTGTGCCGGATGTTGCGACGGTGATCACGTGACTTTCCCGGTGCCGCAACGAGTTCGGGTTCCATTGGGGAAGATGGTCCTGACTCACAACCCGTACGGGAAGGAGGGGGGAATATTCACCAATTAATAAATCGGTGAAGCAAACAATGCTAGCAGTCAACAAAATAATGCAACAAAGAAAAAATTTAATTACGGTGTAATTTCCGGGCTATTACATCGCGCCCCCTCGCCGCCTAGGAACCAGGGTGGCCCCCCTGTCCCTCCTTCAGGGCTCTGGAAGGTTCCCGTACGCTGATTTTTTTATTGGATTTTTCCAGAATTTTTGGAGCACTTTTAATTCGGGGGGAACCTGAAATAAAAAGACAGCTGAAAACAGGAATTGGCACTGGGGTGCACTGAGTTAATAGGTTAGTACAAATATGATCAAAAGTGTATGAAAGTGTATCAAAAGCATAGCAATATCACACAAAACATGCATAGAGCAAGCAGAAATTATAGATATGTTTGGGATGTATCAGCTGTTTTGAGGAAGATATAAGGAGGTTTATGATGACATATATGTATCGTGCCAAGGGTTTGGATGCACCGGCGAAGTATGCGCCAACTCTAAAGGTGAGAAAGGGCAATGCACGGTACTGAAGAGGCTAGCAAAATATGAGGAGGTGGAAGTGCCAACAATCGAATACTCGCATTAGTCCGAAGAACTCATGCACTTATTATCGGTAACTCTCTATCTAATTGGGAGGTTCACAAAGAGATGAGTACCCCGAGGAGGAGTGTATGGGGTTTTGGTTATCCTTGCGCATCCTCTACCCATGGTACGTGAGGGTACTCTATATATTCCAACCCTTCCAGAGATTAGCGATCCATCTAGTAGCTAGAGTTCTCTACTAATTTTTGTAGTTTTGAAAATAAGCACGGATTTCCCAAAATAAGACACCTATCACTAATAGGCTCAAGATCTTGGCACCTTGATGTCCAAACATTACTCTAATCAATACCTCAAAACTATTGCATGTTACTACTACACTTGTATAGCAACCTTAATTACCTACTCATGCAAGAGACATAACTCAGTGCAAGAAGCCAACTCTCTAAACAAGATAAACATGAAGACTAAGAGAGTTCCTAGAAAATCATGAACAAAAGTTCTTAAAAAGCTAAGCATGAAAACTAAGAGCTAAACATGGCAGTATCTATGAAACAGATAGAGAACACACACAAAAAAGAAAGATAAGCATGCAAGCCTATGTTGTGTTCTACGGTGGAATGGAGTGTGTTTCTCTCCCAAACAATGAAGGCTAGGATCCAACTTGTTATGGACAGCAAACAAAACTAAAACAAACTAAAAATAAAAGAGAGAGACGCTCCAAGTCTAGCACATGACATATGAAGCAATAAAAATATAGCATGGAGAAGGACGAACTGATGATTGTTGATGGAGAAGGGGATGCACGGGGGCATTCCCAAGCTTAGACACTTGAGTATCCTTGTAATTTGTTGGGGGTGCATGGGGGCATCCCCAAGCTTGAGCGCTTTACACTCCCGAATCTTCTTTCATCATCTTCCTTCGCATACTTGAAAACTTACTTCATACGAAACTCATCATAAGCTGATTAGAGTGGTTAGTACCCATGATAAAATAAATTTTCTCTACTGGAAATAAAGATATTCTTGAAGAGCTAATATTTCTCAAGATTTCCAAAAAGTTTTTTCAAAGTTAAATCAAGCTTAAGATTTGCAAAACGAAGAAAAGGCAAAACATGGCAGAATCTATGAAAAACAGACCAGCAGGTAGTAGATAATTTTTTCGGGGTACTTCTGCAACTCCAAACAAAAAACTCAGAACAGATGCACGAAAGCTAATTGTACAGAGCATGCTATCAAAACAATTGAGATCAAAAATAATATCTTGTGATTTTAGCCAAATTTTTCCGTCAGGGGGATAGAATCTGTTTCTGGACAGCATGTCACAACTTTTGAACTTTCTTGCAATCGGAGGCTAAACTTGGCACAAAGATTGAAAATAAAGATACAATGATGTTGCTACAGTAGTGAAAAACATCAAGACCACTAGAACTAAAAATAAAAACATCTTGGGTTGCCTCCCAACAAGCGCTTTCTTTTTTGCCCTTTAGCTAGGCATGATACAAAAAATCAAGTTTTTTTCAATATCAAAAGAATAGCTTGCCCGTGTAACGGACTCATAAGGTAACTTGATTTTCTTTCGAGGGAAGTGTTCCATTCCCTTTTTGAGGGGGAACTGAAATATAATTGTACCCTCTTTTATGTCAATGATAGCACCAACGGTGCGAAGAAAAGGACGTCCCAAAATGATTGGTCATGAAGGATCACATTCAATGTCCAAGACAATAAAATCAACGGGAACATAGTTATCATTGACAATAATAAGCACATCATCAATCATTCCTAAAGGTTTCTTTACGAAAGAATGAACAAGACGAACACCAAAAGAACAAGTATCAAAAGGTTTCAAATTAAGCATATCATACATCCTTTTGGGCATAACGGAGGCACTAGCTCCAACATCACATAAAGCATAGCAAGAGAAGTTATTTAATTTAATTTTGACTATGGGATCCCAACCATCTTCTAGCTTCCTAGGGATGGAAGTCTCAAGCTTGAGATTCTCCTCCCTAGCTTTGATGAGAGCATTGGTAATATGCTCGGTGAAGGCAATATTAAGTGTGCTAGTGTGGGGGTCTTTAGCCATCCTTTGTAAAAAGGTGATAAGTCCTGAGAGACTACAATTATCAAAATCCAAATTACTAAAGAAAAATTCTACCAAAAAGGAATTTTTGCAATTACTCCAACTGTCTTTCTTACACAAAGGTAGGGAATGGAACCTCTTCTTTGATTTTCCTCGAAGAGAAAAATCAAAGAATTCTAATTTAAATTGATCACCATCATCCCAGGAGGTTTTTGTTCATCACACACCCTTTAATAATTTTCTAAGTGATAGATAGCATCCTCTCCTTTCTCAGAAAATTGGTTTTTTAAATCATAATTGAGGAAAGGCCTACTAATGGGTCTGCATAATAACTTTCGTAACAAACATAATTGCACAATTCAAAAGGATCAAAGTAATCCCCACTAGGGGTTCCGTGCTTGGGGAAAAATTCAATACTAGTGGAACCCATAATAGTAGTAGCAAGCAGGAACAAGACAAGCAATTTTTTGTGGTTTTTGATAAAGGACACTAATGGCACTGAAGTAGTACTCCTCGTTGGCTACCCCAAGTGGAAGGTTGAGATGTAGCGTAGCGTAATTTTCCTCAGCAAAGATACCAAGGTTTGTCTCCCGTAGGAGTCCAGCAACGACAAGTAGGTGACAACGGCACTAGAAATTACTAGCACGAGTTGACGTGAACCTACACACAGATACAAATAACTTTGCTCCCAACGAGTACAGAGAGGTTTTCAATCTCTCCAGCCTTTCTGTTTACAAAGAGTATAGAAGAAACGCTAGACAGATTAGATTTTGATAGTTACAGATATCTTCCGATATTCCGATAAATCATCCAATTTATCCATTTTCGGTGTCTCACCGATAAGATAAATTGGCCGATAAATGGCCCGATGTGCCTATTAATGGCCCGATATGCCGATAAATCGTCCGATTTACCCCTTATATTGGGTCGACCGATAAGTTCCCGATAAGCGATATTACCAACATTGGTCACTACTATCAAAGGTGGTAGTGGTGTCATCTAGTTTCACTTGTTTGAAATCTTCTATGTTCATAGGAGTTTCTTCTTCTACGGTTGAGATATTAGCATCACCATTAATAGGTCCTTTGGGTATCCTCAACAACTTGGATAGTAGCAATGGTATGGTGTGTAGGAAGGCTCTTAATTCTATCTTCTTACTCCATTTCTCTAGCCCATCTTTCTTTAAGTTTAGCCATCATCCTAATGTTTTCATTAATTTGCACTTGAATAGCATTCATAGGAGTGGGCTTCCTCTCCTCGAGGAAGAAGTTCTAATTTTAAGCATCTCAACATCAAGGGCTAAGTTGTCTACCTTCAAAGAGATATTATCTAATTTTTCTAGCTTTTCTTCTATACTCTTGTTGAAGGATTTTTGGGTAGTGATAAATTCCTTAAGCATGCTCTCTAATTCAGAAGTGGAGATCTTGTTGCTAGGATAAGTGTTGTTGTTCCCATAGTTGTTGGATGGGAACGGTGACGGGGATCGGCCCCGGCAAATCCCATGGTCAGGGACCCTGGGTTAGTCATAGAGAAGGAACATGTTGGATGATACTTGTCGGCTAACAGGAGAAGTACTTCCTGCTCGATATTATTGCGTGAGAGGGCGATTATAGAGGAGGCCAAGGCGAGTTCTCGCAAGACCAGGTGAGTGTATTGTGTATTGGATTGATCTCGACGTCTCCCCTCCCGGCCTTTATATATTAGGCTTGGTCTCGGGGAGTCCGTACTAGGTTACAAAGATAGTTTCCTAATTCTAGTCTTGCCTTGTACGCCAAGTCGTGCCTTCCATACTAGTCGCGGACTCCTACGTTGGTGCTTGGTTGGGCCAGTCGTGGGCCTGTCGTGGCTTCCCAGCGGGCCTTCTGTCTTCATATGAACCGGTTATCCTCATACGCAGGAGTCGTGGGGTCACCCCCTCGTCAATAGCCCCCGAGTGCCTGGGGGACTCGAAGAGTCGCGCAGGGACTCGAATTCGTCAGTGCTTCATTGTTTGTAGGCGCGGCATTGCCGCGGGTCGTTGGCAGCTTTGAGCCATGACAATACCTGTTTCGAGGGATTGCTAAGCTGAAAAGGGCCCAAGGAGTCGACTGGTCGAGCCTTGGTGAATTGCGCTAGTGGAAAATACCGTAGTAGCCCAATCAAGCTCACGTCCCTCGACATGAACTTGAAACGACCGGTGTCTAGCAAATTCATGCCGTTGCAGGTCTTATAGGATCAATTGCTGTCAGTCTAAGAAAATAGCCTGAGCGCGTCCGCTCGGCTCTTTCTATCATGCGAGCGCATGGAAAAGGTCGGGAGTGAAATCGCTCTGCAGCAAGTCCCGGCCCGGCCGTTCTGCGCAGCGGGGTCTTACCTACACGCTAAGCTTGCGTGGCATCTGGGTACAGTGTGTCGTAGCCCAGGAATAATTGTTTTTTTAGAGGCATGGAGCCTGGTTAGCGATGCACCCACTTGGAATAAACAATCAAGTGAGCTATTTAGCAGTCACTCACGAAGCTTGTAATTAACTCAGGCGAGGAAAATAAGAAAGCACCCACTCGGAAATTCGTCGAGTGCGCGAGTAGATCATGTTGTTGAATACTTGTTGAGTCCTTTGCGAGTGGTCACTCGAATGATTTACTGTCTTCAGGGTGAGGGAGCACCCGAACTATGAAAGTACGTTGTTTCTGCTGGTGCGAGTGATCACTCGAGCACGTCTTTGCTTTCTGGGTGAGGGAACACCCGAACTCGAATAAAGGTACTCCCAATGGGAGTAAAATATTTTTGGAATAATATGACAAAAGCTTGTGAGGAGAAGGATGTTGACCAAAGGTGTGTGTTTAAGACGCATTTGCTGAGATGTGACGTTGCCGGCCCGCCTGACAGGTTGGGTCTCCATGTCATATGAAAGGGAAGTGACTTGACGCCTGCTGCCCAAAAATTTCACGTTGCGCGATAATAGCCCTCGTTTTTTTCGCGCAGTGGGCCGTATGGTTAGTGCGCCGGTTGAGTTTTCCATGTTTCTCGGCTATCGTGTGTCGGGACCCGGAATATGCGTATGTAATTCCAGTCACGATGCAATCACATGGAGAGCCGAGAACCGTACCCACTTGTCTAAGCAGACAAGGCCAAGCACAGATCGTTCTCGGTAAGCATCGAACGTGAGGGGCATCCCATTCAGGCTGGATGATCAACTGAGATGGCTCCTCAACGTCCGCTCACAAGTCTAAATGCTTATGGGTGGTGAATCCCATATTCATAGACAAGTCGCCTCAACCATGTTATCGATTGAATCCTAACTCTTACATAGACTTACTCCAGCCCGATCACTTAGTCGGGGTCTAGGGCAGGCTCGATCATACAACAAAGTGTGCATGTGATAGAGTCACGAACAATCGCATCGCGATGCCCCAAGCTGCGCACATTTAAGGGCCACTTGGTGTATAAAAGACCGCCAGCCAGATCACAACTAAGGTCTCCAAAAACCCATACTAAGACATGCATGTTATAAACATACACTCAGCACACATGCCTAGTATGAACAGCATGTATCATCACATAACTCTACAAAGTACTTCTTTATTGACTTACATATAGAGCATACAAAGATCACATGTCTGTGATCACATTACATCATACAACGGAAGCAAATTAGGTCTGAGTACAGACAAGATTAACAAATGGCTTAGAGAAACCTTGTACAACAAACATGCCCTTCCACGAGGGACCAGACTGCTGTCTGGGACTATACTACCAAGGTCAACATTGAGCTTCAGGTCGATGAATCCATCGGGGTCCGGATTCTCATCTAAAACATAGAATAATCAAACGTGAGTACAAAGCCGTACTCAGCAAGACTTAAATCAGAACTACACTACTCATGCTCAAGTATCAAGGTAAAGGGAGGTGGGGTTTCATCATGCAGAAGTGCCAGCTTTGACTTGGCTAGTCCTGAACTACGATTACCAGACTTGAGGTAATAAGCGTACACGAGTCCACTACCAAGTCTCCAACCAATACACCACTATGGTTACTTCCTCGACTTCCCCACGAGGAGCACACCATAGCACTCCCGCTTATCTTGCGGGTTTTAAAAGTATCCATTCAAGTTGTCTAATAATCAGGTACAGGTTCCAAGTAGTCCATGACCGCGGACGCGGCTATTCGAATAGTTTTGTTAACCTTGCAAGGGTGTAAACTACACACACATGACCATCAGTTACCGCCAGGTCTGGCCACCGTTCAAGAGGTGACAGCGAGGATGTTCACCACAACACTTCGCTCACAACCGGTCTATTCCAGGAGTTGACTCTCTGAGTTTGTCACCGCTCGAGAGTCCGGCCGGATCAACGAAACGGACCCAGACAATGTAGGAAACCGAGACTCCACCTCTTATAGATGGTTTCACTGTCTCACAGATCCACCCACATATCTAGAATGATGCAACATTTCCACTCACTCTTTTTCTATGCATATGTCAAATGGAAGGCTCGAACTAATGTGACTCCTGGACGTCGACACGGATCAAGGTACTAGGCCGAGAGGGGTCAGTGAGCCCAATGTGTGGTTGTACTCTTTGTCTTGGATTACTATACAAGAACTCGGTGCTCAAGGCGGTGTTCAACGAGACAACCCACTGTGTACTCCTACACAGCCTCTCATCGTTCACCTTGTATTAGGGTGGATTCACCAACACAGTTTCACTTTCATCAACACCATGTTCACCATCATCCCGACTCACATCAAAAGCAACCTCATTGTACTTCTAAGCATGCAATAAGCAGTAACAGTTGCAGGGGCCACATGATATCAACCAACTCCTATGTCAGCTAGGATTGTGGTTTGCTTACTACTGTGACAAGATGATAGGTCATGCATCGGATATGGGTTCAACTATGCGGTAGAACCGATACAAGGTGATCTCCTAAACATGCATAAGCGAGACTGAGAGGGAATTGGGATTTTATAGATATGATCAATGGGGTTTGCTTGCCTTGCTGACGTTACACGGTTCTTATCGGTGGTCTTCTTCTTCGGGGGTGATCACCGTCTCGGAAAAGCTGGTACCGGAAACAATCATCAAAAAGGGGGGACAACTTCGGAAGTAAAATGCACAAGCATATGATGAGTTGTGACATGATGTAAAGGGTACTGATTTGTGGCAAGTTAAACTTAATTGAAGTATATTGCATTTGGAATGCAAATTCAAACTCCAAATTCAAAATCAAATTAAGCCATATGCACATTTGCTACTGTTGTCCCATTTTAAAATGGTCAAACATAAAAACAAATTGCATATTCTTAATCCTTGCATTTTTCTGATAATTTTTCATATATTATATGTTTAATTTGGAGTTAATATGAATTTTCTATGAATTATTGAAGTTTAAAGTAATTTCTGGAATTTCTGTAATTCTTTTAATTCTCTGGAAAAAACTTTATCGCGTCATGCTGACATCAGCATGAAGTGGGGGGGGTCTGACTGCTGGGGCCCCCATGTCAGTGGGAGAGGGGTTTAATCCCCTCTGTTTAATTAACAGAGAGGGGTTATGGGGGGGGGGGGGGTTGGCCCACTTGTCAGTGACTAGGGTTAGGGGTTAAGAGGGTCATTAGGGGGGGCTAATGGTGGGCTCGCCGGGGAGCCGCCGGAGCTTCGCCGGAGTGGAGTTTTAGGGTACGGGGGGTTAGCTGGGGGCATTGGGAGGAAGCTCTCGACGTCGCGCGTGTTCTGGGACTACTGGGGGTTCACGGGGGGGCTCGAGGCCATGGCTAGGACGAAGAGGACGGCGGTCGGAGCTCTGTGCTCACCGGGATCGAGCTCCGGGGCGCGGGAAGAACAGAGGGGAGGGGGGAAAATTACCGCACACTCACACTGAACACGAGCACGTCGACGAAGAGGTTGGAGAAGGCTGGGCGGCGGAGCAATTGCTCGACGAAGCTTCGGTGGCCGGCGGCAAGAACTTGAAGTGTGCGTCTCCTCCGGTGCGGCTCGGGCTAAATTGGTGCGGCAGCTTGAGGGAGTCGATGTCGGGGAGGACGAAGGACAAGGCGGCGCATCTTGATGAGCTTGGTCGCCGCGTCGGAGCACTGCCGTGTTCTGGCCAGGCTACGGGTGCTACGCGATTTCCACGCCGGGGAGGAAGACGGAGGACCAGAGGAGGGGGAAAGGGCGTGCGGGGCGAGTGGCGACTGCGTGGCACGCCTGGGTGCGAAGGGGAGGGCCTAGAAGGCCTGGGGCGTCGCCGTGGTGTCGTCGTGGCCTCCCTGCCTCCACCGAGCTGCTTGGAGCTGCGGGGAGGTAGGACACAAACGTCTCGGTGGGCTGGGCCAGGCCAGTGGAGAGGTGGGCCTTCGCCTGTGGGCGCAAGGTAAGCCTCTCCTTTCTTTTTCTTTTTATTTTTCTGTAAATAGGTTGGCCTCACTAATTAATTAGCTAGGCATTTTTAATAAATGTCCAAATAACTTTATAAATCCTAGGTGACCAGTAGTTAGCCACATATAGAATTTGGACATTTTTGAAATTCAATAAATTTGAATCTCAATTCAAATAGGGGTTATTTTAATTTTCCAAGGCACTGTTTGAATTGTAGAAAATTCCTTGAGTGTGGGAATGAACCCAAACCACTCTTGAAATGATTTTCAACTATTCAAATGATTTTTGGAAAAAGATTTTTATCTGGCCATTTGAATTAATTCTCAGGGCTTTTCTTTTCCCCACTTTTGAATTTTCTTTTGAATTTTTGCGTGATGCAAAGGGGCACTCAAACCCTAGCACTTACCCTAGTTGGGGTTCTGAAAACTCGCCCCCACTCAAAAGAATCTCGTCCCGAGATTCAGAAGTCGTCGAGAGGAAGGAGGGGTACTCGGCACGGAGGCGGTCTTCTCTTTTCCACGTAGCTTCTTTCTCGGAGCGATGTGACCATTGCACTTTGAGGAACTTGATCTTCTGACGACGAGTGACACGTTCAGCTGAATCAAGAATACGAACAGGGTACTCTCGATAAGAAAGGTCATCTTGGAAATCAAGCGTTTCATGGTCGACTTCGCGGATGGGGTCCTTGAAGCAACGCCTGAGTTGTGACACATGGAATACATCATGTACTCGGGAAAGGTGAGGAGGTAGTTCAAGTTGGTAGGCAACTTCTCCACGTTTAGCGAGAATGCGGAAAGGTCCGATGTAACGTGGGGCCAACTTGCCTTTGATACCGAATCTTTGGGTTCCCTTCAGAGGAGTAACCCGAAGGTAAGCCTTCTCATCAAGATTGTAGCTCTCTTCTCTATGATGACGATCATAGTAGCTCTTTTGACGAGACTGAGCGCCTTTCAATCGATCACGAACAATGCGAACTTGATCTTCTACTTCCTTGATCATATCCGGTCCAAAGAGTTGTCTTTCACCGTTTCTGACCAGTTGAGGGGTGTTCGACATCGTCGTCCATAGAGGAGTTCAAAAGGAGCCATGTTCAGACTAGATTGAAAACTATTGTTATAAGAAAATTCGGCAAATGGAAGAGACTTCTCCCAATTCTTTCCGAATGAGATAACACAAGCTTTAAGCATGTCTTCCAAGATTTGATTAACCCTTTCAACTTGACCGCTAGACTGAGGATGGAAAGTTGTACTAAAGGATAGATGAGTTCCCATAGCATTCTGAAAGCTTCCCCAGAATCTAGAGGTGAAAAGGCTACCACGATCAGAATTGATTACCAAAGGAACACCGTGAAGAGACACAATTCTAGAGACGTACAAGTCCGCTAACTGGCTAGCAGTTATAGACTCGCGAACTGGAAGGAAGTGAGCAACTTTGGAAAGCCTATCTATGACAACGAAGATGGCATCATTTCCTTTCTGGGTTCTTGGAAAGCCGGTGATGAAGTCCATACCGACTTTGTCCCATTTCCACTCGGGAATAGGTAAAGGTTGAAGTGTGCCAGCAGGTCTTTGGTGTTCTGCCTTAATGCGACGACAAACATCACATTCAGCAACAAATCGAGCAATGTCTCTCTTCATCCTAGTCCACCAAAATCTTTGGCGTAGATCTCGATACATTTTTGTGCTACCGGGATGAATCGAGAGGGGTGTGTCATGGGCTTCTTTGAGGATGAGTTGCCGTAGATCCCTATTCTTAGGTACTACCAAAAGATTTTCAAAGAATACCGTTCCTTTACTATCTGTGGATAAACATTTAGCAACTCCGCTAGCAATGTTCTCCTTGATCCGGCGTACACCTCGTGCGCGTCTTTGGGAAACTATGATTTGATCCTCAAGGGTTGGTTTCGCCACCAAGTTGAAAATAGATCCACGAGGAACTATCTCAAGATTGAGCTTGCGAAATTCCTCATGAAGAAGTGGTTGATACTGTTGTAACATGAGGTTGTTACAATACGAGTTACGACTTAGTGCATCAGCCATGACATTGGCCTTGCCTGGGGTGTAAGAAATTCCTAAATCATAATCTTTTATCAACTCTATCCAGCGTCTTTGCCTGAGATTAAGATCTGGCTGGGTGAAAATGTATTTGAGGCTTTGGTGGTCGGAATAGATCTCACAAAGATTAGCAAGGAGGTAATGTCGCCAAGTCTTCAGGACATGAACTACGGCAGCGAGTTCAAGATCATGGGTAGGATAGTTCTCTTGATGTGGCCGCAACTGGCGTGAAGCATAAGCTACCACATGTCGATCTTGCATAATTATGCATCCTAACCCTTGCCGTGAAGCATCACAATAGATCTCGAAATCCCTTTTGGTGTCTGGAGGTGCAAGTAGGGTGCAGAAGTCAATCTTCTTTTTAGCTCTTGAAAGCTTTCCTCGCACTTGGGGGTCCATTGGAATTTCTTATCTTTCTTGAGGAGTTCAGTAAGAGGCTTTGCAACTTTAGAAAAGTTCTCGACGAAGCGGCGGCAATAGCTTGCTAGGCCGAGAAAACTCCTAACTTGCTTAACCGATTCAGGTGGAGTCCAGTCAAGGACGGCCTGAACTCTCTCGGGATTGACTGCAACATCTTTCGCAGAAATCACGTGGCCTAAGTAGGTCACTTCTGGTAGCCAAAATTCACACTTGGAGAACTTGGCATAAAGGCGGTGCTCTCTAAGTTTCATCAATACCAACCTAAGTTGTTCTGCGTGCTCTTCTTCGTTCTTCGAGTAGATGAGAATGTCATCAAGATAAACCACAACAAATTTATCTAGGTACTCCATGAAGATCGAATTCATTAAACGCGAGAATGTGGCGGGGGCATTGGTTAAACCGAAGGACATGACGGTATACTCGTAAAGACCATAACGAGTAGTGAAAGCCGTTTTTGGAATGTCCTCGTTTCGGATTTTGATTTGATGATAGCCTAATCTCAAATCCATCTTGGAGAAGACAGAGGATCCTGCAAGTTGATCATAAAGATCATTGATCCTGGGCAGTGGGTACTTGTTCTTTATCGTCGCTAGATTTAGCGGGCGATAGTCTACGCACATCATTTCTGTTCCATCTTTCTTCGTTACAAACAGAACGGGGCAACCCCATGGCGATGAGCTAGGGCGGATGAAGCCTTTTGCCAACGAAGCATCAAGTTGGGTTTTTAGCTCAGCTAACTCATGTGGGGCCATTCTATATGGTCGTCTGGAAATTGGGGCTGTGCTTGGTATAAGATCAACTATGAATTCTACACACCTGTCGGGTGGCATTCCCGGCAGCTCTTCAGGAAAGACATCCGGGAAGTCACGAACCACCGGAATATCTTCAAGGTCGGGAAGTGGAAGCACATTCAAAGTATGCATCTGGATTCTAGAGCTGTGTGATGTGTAGTCAATGGTCTGGCCTGAAGGATGGGTGAGTTTGACTGACTTGGCCTTACAATCAAGGAAAGCATTCTGCCTTGATAACCAATCCATGCCTAGGATGACATCAATGTCCGAAGACTTGAGGGCTATAAGAGAAGCAAGGAATACTAAACCCTCAATTGCAATTTGATTGCCATGGCTTACTCTATTAGTTTTCCATTTGGAACCAGGAGTTTGAATGATCATTGGAGAAAACATTTCTTCAAAGGATACATCATGCCGAAGTGCATAACACTCCGACATGAATGAATGAATGAGAAGCTCCTGGATCGAAAAGAACGGAGGTGGGAACGTGATTGACTGGGAGTGTGCCAAGGATGACGTCAGAAGTGGCAATGGTGTCCTCAACTGAGATTTGGTTCACATATCCACTACTTATGGCTGAAAGCTTTGCTGGGATGGTTTTGGTGGGGGATTTCTTTGAAGGCTTATGACTAGGTCGACGGGGGGCCACAAACACTGTAGGGCATTGTCGGAAGTGATGGCCTGTCCGACCACACGTGAAACACACCCTGCCTGAATTGTTGGGGGTGGGGTTACTTGGTTGCACACCATCATTCCGGGGTGGAACAATGTGTTGAGGTGGATGGCATATATTCGGTGGTGGCCCCTGGAGAAGGTTTTGAGGTATGACACTGGTTGGAATCCAAATTCGGCGTTTCTGAGGGGCTGAACTTGAAGAAGGAGCAAGCTCAAGAGCATGCTTGCGGGACTCCTCAAAAATTTCATTGCCATGCTCAGCTCTGAAGGATCTGTTGACTAAATCCTCAAAGGTGGCAAATTCGATGAGGTTGAGATCATGACGAAGGATGGGGCTAAGTCCCTTACGGAACTTTGCTTGCTTTCTGGCATCGGTGGTGATCTCATCTTGGGCATAACGAGCAAGACGGTTGAATTCTCTCACATACTCATGCATGGACATCTTTCCTTGAGTCAGATTGCAGAAATCTTCCTTCTTGCGCTCCAATAACTCATCTAGAAGGTGGTACCCTCGAAAGGCAACACAGAACTCTTGCCAAGTCACTAGGTGACCATCAGGCTGCATCGCAACATAGTTCTCCCACCATTCAGCAGCAGTACCTTCCAGAAAGTATGCCGCGAATATAACTCGATCATCGGGAGCAACATGTGCAGTATCAAGCTTACGCTCGATGGAACGGAGCCAATCATCAGCTTCAAGGGGCTCAGAAGAACATCGGAATACCGGTGGCTTGAGGAGGATGAAGTCCTGAATGCTCACAACCACATTGCAATGACGTGAGGTATTCTTCTCGATGAGCTCCAGAAGGCGTGTTTGGTCACGTTGATTCTTCTCAGCTTCCATCATGATTTCCGCCACAGAAGGCGGTGGTAGAGGTTCATCATCATTTTGATTCCGAACACGGTCTCGATTCCGACGAACAGCACTACGAGTTCCACCTGACATCCTGTGTGATAAAAATCAACAATCAGAACAGGTTGAATGATGGATTCAAGGATAACAAGACATGATGAAGGCGGAAAAGATTATAATGCGAAGGCAAAGATCCATAGAAACTCGGAATAAATCCGGCAGCATAACGGCTACACCGGGATGGAAAACAAGACAACCTCGAGGAGATTGGACAGAACTTCCTCAAGGAACTCAAAACACGGAGACTCTGGACGACCACAACAATCGTACGGCTAAAAGGAAGCACTCAGCGAGATGTTCTAGTAAGACATAGATGAGCCTAGTCCTATCATCCCGTAGAAAAGATAAGGGTGACTCAGAACTCAGATCGATGAGGATAAGGAGAAAAAAGAAGTCTTACGTTGTTCCCTTATACCCAGAGTAACTATATAACTATAGAATGCTAGACTCGACTTCGACCACGGGTTTGATAAGCCTACAGACAGTCCTGCTCTGATACCAAGTCTGTCGGAACCCGGAATATGCGTATGTAATTCTAATCACGATGCAATCACATGGAGAGCCGAGAACCGTACCCACTTGTCTAAGCAGACAAGGCCAAGCACAGATCATTCTCGGTAAGCATCGAACGTGAGGGGCATCCCATTCAGGCCGGATGATCAACTGAGATGGGTCCTCAACGTCCGCTCACAAGTCTAAATGCTTATGGGTGGTGAATCCCATATTCATAGACAAGTCGCCTCAACCATGTTATCGATTGAATCCTAACTCTTACATAGACTTACTCCAGCCCGATCACTTAGTCAGGGTCTAGGGCGGGCTCGATCATACAACAAAGTGTGCACGTGACAGAGTCACGAACAATCGCATCGCGATGCCCCAAGCTACGCACATCTAAGGGCCACTTGGTGTATAAAAGACCGCCAGCCAGATCACAACTAAGGTCTCGAAAAACCAATACTAAGACATGCATGTTATAAACATACACGCAACACACATGCCTAGTATGAACAGCAGGAATCATCACATAACTCTACAAAGTACTTCTTTATTGACTTACATATAGAGCATACAAAGATCACATGTCTGTGATCACATTACATCATACAACGGAAGCAAATTAGGTCTGAGTACACACAAGATTAACAAATGGCTTAGAGAATCCTTGTACAACAAACATGCCCTTCCGCGAGAGACCAGACTACAGTCTGGGACTACACTACCAAGGTCAACGTCGAGCTTCAGGTCGATGACTCTGTCGGGGTCCGGATTCTCATCTAAAACATAGAATAAGCAAACGTGAGTACAAAGTCGTACTCAGCAAGACTTACATCAGAACTACACTACTCATGCTCAAGTATCAAGGTAAAGGGAGGTGGGGTTTCATCATGCAGAAGTGCCAGCTTTGACTTGGCTAGTCCTGAACTACGATTACCAGACTTGAGGTAAGAAGCGTACACGAGTCCACTACCAAGTCTCCAACCAATACACCACTATGGTTACTTCCTCGACTTCCCCATGAGGAGCACACCATAGCACTCACGCTTATCTTGCGAGTTTTAAAAGTATCCATTCAAGTTGTCTAATAATCAGGTACAGGTTCCAAGTAGTCCATGACCGCGGACGCGGCTATTCGAATAGTTTTGTTAACCTTGCAAGGGTGTAAACTACACACACATGACCATCAGTTACCGCCAGGTCTCGCCACCGTTCAAGAGGTGACAGCGAGGATGTTCACCACGACACTTCGCTCACAACCGGTCTATTCCAGGAGTTGACTATCTGAGTTTGTCACCGCTCGAGAGTCTGGCCGGATCAACGAAACGGACCCAGAAAATGTAGGCAACCGAGACGCCACCTCTGACAGATGGCTTCACTGTCTCACAGATCCACCCACATATCTAGAATGATGCAACATTTCCACTCACTCTTTTTCTATGCATATGTCAAATGGAAGGCCCGAACTAATGTGACTCCTGGACGTCGACACGGATCAAGGTACTAGGCCGAGAGGGGTCAGTGAGCCCAATGTGTGGTTGTACTCTTTGTCTTGGATTACCATACAAGAACTCGGTGCTTAAGGCGGTGTTCAACGAGACAACCCACTGTGTACTCCTACACAACCTCTCATCGTTCACCTTGTATTAGGGTGGATTCACCAACACAGTTTCACTTTCATCAACACCATGTTCACCATCATCCCGACTCACATCAAAAGAAACCTCATTATACTACTAAGCATGCAATAAGCTGTAACAGTTGCAGGGGCCACATGATATCAACCAACTCCTATGTCAGCTAGGATTGTGGTTTGCTTACTACTGTGACAAGATAATAAGTCATGCATCGGATATGGGTTCATCTATGCGGTAGAACCGATACAAGGTGATATCCTAAACATGCATCAGCGAGACTGAGAGGGAATTGGGATTTTATAGATATGATCAATGGGGTTTTCTTGCCTTGCTGATGTTACACGGTTGTTATCGGTGGTCTTCTTCTTCGGGGGTGATCACCGTCTCGGAAAAGCTGGTACCGGAAACAATCATCAACAAGGGGGGACAACTTCGGAAGTAAAATGCACAAGCATATGATGAGTTGTGACATGATGTAAAGGGTACTGATTTGTCGCAAATTCAACTTAATTGAAGTATATTGCATTTGGAATGCAAATTCAAACTCCAAATTCAAATTCAAAGTAATCCATATGCACATTTGCTATTGTTGTCCCATTTTAAAATGGTCAAACATGAAAACAAATTGCATATTCTTAATCCTTTCATTTTTCTGATAATTTTTCATATATTATATGTTTAATTTGGAGTTAATATGAATTTTCTATGAATTATTGAAGTTTAAAGTAATTTCTGGAATTTCTGTAATTCTTTTAATTCTCTGGAAAAAACTTTATTGCGTCATGCTGACATCAGCATGACGTGGGGGGGGGGGGTCTGACTGCTGGGGCCCCCATGTAAGTGGGAGAGGGGTTTAATCCCCTCTGTTTAATTAACAGAGAGGGGTTAGGGGGGGCTGGCCCACTTGTCAGTGACTAGGGTTAGGGGTTAAGAGGGTCATTAGGGGGGGCCTAATGGTGGGCTCGCCGGGGAGCCGCCGGAGCTTCGCCGGAGTGGATTTTTAGGGCACGGGGGGTTAGCTGGGGGCACTGGGAGGAAGCCCTCGACGCCGCGCGTCTTCTAGGACTACTGGGGGTTCACGTGGGGGCTCGAGGCCATGGCTAGGACGAAGAGGGCGGCGGCCGGAGCTCTGTGCTCACCGGGATCGAGCTCCGGGGCGCGGGAAGAACAGAGGGGAGGGGGGAAAACTACCGCACACTCACACTAAACACGAGCACGTCGACGAAGAGGTTGGAGAAGGCTGGGCGGCGGAGCAATTGCTCGACGAAGCTTCGGTGGCCGGCGGCAAGAACTTGAATCGTGCGTCTCCTCCGGTGCGGCTCGGGCTAAATTGGTGCGGCAGCTTGAGGGAGTCGACGTCGGGGAGGACGAAGGACAAGGCGGCGCATCTTGAGGAGCTTGGTCGCCGCGTCGGAGCACTGCCGTGTTCTGGCCAGGCTACGGGTGCTACGCGATTTCCATGCTGGGGAGGAAGACGGAGGACCAGAGGAGGGGGAAAAGGCGTGCGAGGCGAGTGGCGACTGCGTGGCACGCCTGGGTGCGAAGGGGAGGACCTAGAAGGCCTGGGGTGTCGCCGTGGTGTCAGAACCCTCTGTTAGGTAATGTGCTAGGGTTAGCATTTCACTTTGCATTCATGAAAGAAATCTTGGAAATCAAAATCAAAAGCAAAATGGGAGAAGGAACCCCCCCCAGATGAATTAATTCAAAAGGCCAGATAAAAATCTTCTCCAAAAATTCATGTTAGAATTTTGAAAAGTCTTATAAATGAGTGTGATCACATATCTAGTGATGTGGGACCCACCCCATGCTCATATATTTTTCAAATATTCAAATAGTGCCTTGGATTTAAAGAAATACCCCTATTTGATTTAAAATTCAAATCAGTTGAATTTTAAAAATGTTGAAACTTTATAAGTGGCTAGTCTATATTATTATGAGGCCATATAAAAAATTTAAGCATTTAATAAAATGCCTAGCTATTTATTTAGCTAAGACAAAACAAATGTCAGAAAAGAAAACAGAAGAAAAGAAAAAAAAAGTAGAAGCTTACCTGTTGCCCAGGGGCAAGGCCCACCTTTCCAGCCGGCCCAGCCCACCAGGGGGGCTTCCCTGTCGTCTTCCCCGGGCACGAGCACACAGCTGCATGCCCGGCATGCCGCGGCCGTCGCGGTGGCAGCTCCACAGCCACGCCCCTGCCTCCTTCTCGCCGCCCCGCGTGTCCAGGAGAAGCCCAGATCATTTTCCCCTCCATCCTCGCCCTCTGGTTCGTCCTCCCCACGAAGAACAGCGGCGCCCCCGTAACCTAGCCGGAGCGCAGCCGTGCGGACTTGCGGCCAACGACGTCGAAGAGCCAAACCAAGGTGTCCAGGGAGTTCATCGTCGTCGTCTTCATCAACCTGCAGAAGGAATCGGAGCCAGACGCCTCCACGAGCTCGCTAGCTTCGTCGTCTTTGTCACCGGCCGCCGCGGATCGACTTGGAATTCCGGCAGCACCAGAGCCTCCCCGAGCAAGTCGCCGCTCCAGTTAGACTCAGGGTGAGCTCGGGATCAAAACCCCTCTTTTATCCCCCTCGATTGCTTCCTCTAGCCGGATCCGCCATGGGGACCCAAGCACCTCGCCGCCATGGTTGTCGCCCTCCTCGCTCCGGTGCCCGTCGTGAATCTCCAGTGCACGCGTTTGACTCCTGCGTGTGCCAGCACTCGAACGCGCCACAAATCAGCCCGCTCCGTGCACTGCAGCGACAACTGCGATCTCGCCGCCGTTCTGTTGCCGCCGGAGACGTCGCCGCCGTCGATTCCGAGCTCCCCGTGACCCCCTGTTGCTTCCAGACGACGCGGACGACGTTGCTGCACCCGTTGATGTCCTCCCCGTAGCCTCCCGTGGCCCCTAGCCCATTCCGGTGAGTGCGCCGCCGTGGCCAGGCCGCCGGTGGGTTAATCACCCCTCTAAGGACCCCCTAGGTCACTGACCAGTGGGCCCAGTGGCTTAATTAAGCCACTGGTTAAATTAACCCAGCGGATTAAATCAACTAGCCACTGACAGGTGGGAACCCCTTGTCAGCCCCCCACTTGAAGCCAGCTTGAGGTCAGCATGACGCAATAATGAATTTCCAGAAAATCAAATTGAGTTAAAGAATTCCAGAAATTCCAGAAAATACCCCAAACTTTGGAAATTCATAGAAAATTCATATTAACTCTAAATTGGACAAATAATATATGAAAAATGATCAGGATAAAATAAGCTATCCAAAAATCCAACTTTCAACTATAATTGAGTTGATTTTAAAATGGGACCAGTAGCATATGTCATTTGATTTATTTGGAATTAATTCAAATTCAAATCAAATGATCTTGCAATTTGGACCATGGAATTATGCTACAATTCAACCACACTTCAGAGGCATATCATACACATTTCCAAAAGGTTCAATATGATCAAACAATGTCACATGCAACTTAACTAAGTTGAATTCAAATGTGGAGTTTGAATTTGCAATTCAATTTGCAGTATACTCCATTTAAATGGAATTGCTTCACACATCAAAGCATATACATCAAGTTTCAACCTATCATCATGTGATTGTGCATTGTATTTACTTTGCCACTTTGCTTGTTGTTTGTCGAGTAGAGGTGGAACCGGAGCAGGAGGCTGCCCCCTTCGTTGAAGACCCAGAACCCGAACCTCGTCAGCAAGGCAAGCAAACCCCCATTGATCATGTCGATAAAATCCCACTTCCCTCTCATGTCTCGCTTATGCATTGTATAGGATGATTACCATGCTACGTTTCTACCGCATAGATGAACCCATTCCTTTGCATGACCTATCTTTTGTCATAGTAGTAAGCAAACCACAATCCTAGCAAATGTAGGAGTTGGTTGATATCATGTGGCCCCTGCAAATGTTTATCGCTTATTGCATGCTTAGTATGATACCATGTTGTTACTGTGATGTGAGTCGGGATGGTAGTGATCATGTTGATGTTGGTAGAAAAGTGTTGGTGAATTGACCCTAATACAAGGTGAACGATGAGAGGCTGTGTAGGAGTACACGGTGGGTTGTCTCGTTGAACACCGCCCTAAGTCCGAGTTCTTGTGTGGTGATCCAAGATGAAGAGTACAACCACACATTGGGCTCACTGACCCCTCTCAACTTACTAACTCATCCCTTTCGATGTCCAGATGTCGCAATAGTTCGGAGTTCTGGTAGGCTTGTGGCCTGGCTGCTAAGTGAGAGAACGGCTCATCCGAGACCGGCTTATGCACCACGCACACATCACTTGGGTCCACTTCGGTAAACCGGCCGGGTTCACGATAGTGGTAACCAACCCAAGTAGGCGGCTTTCTCGGACTAGATCAGCTATGAGGTAACAGTTGTGGTGAGCATCCTCGCCGGCACCCCTTGAATGGTGTCGAGTACAAAGGCGGTAAATGATGATCATGTGTGTGTAGAGGTACACCCCTGCAGGGTTAACAAAACTATTCGAATAGCCGCGTCCGCGGTTATGGACTACTTGGAAAGCTTAGCTTGATTATTAGATAACTTGAACTGGATACTTCTAAAACACACCAAGATAAGTGTGAGTGCTATGGCGTGCTTTCTCCTGGGGAAGTCGAGAAAGGTACCATAGTGGTGTAATTGGTTGGAGAAAGTAGTGGACTCGTGTACGCTTCTTACCTCAAAGTCTGGTATTCGTAGTTCAGGACTAGCCAAGTCAAAGCTGGCATTTCTGCAAGTGAAAACCCACCTCCCTTTACCTTGATACATGTGCATGAGTAGTATAGCTCCTATGTAAGTCTTGCTGAGTACGACTTTGTACTCACGTTTTCTTAATCTATGTTTTAGATGAACCCACTGACCACGAAGGTGGCTTCTTCATCGAGCTGGACGACTGAAGATCAAGCTAGTCTAGTCCCAGTCAGACGACTGGTTCCCTCATGGAGGGCTTGTGTTTAAATAAGGCTTCTTAAGCCATTTGTTAAACTTGTCTGTACTCAGACATAATTTTCTTCCGCTTGTTGTTGTAATGTTGGATCACATTTTTGTGATCTCTGTGTGCACTCTATAAGAGTTATCAATAAAAATGTATACTTTGTAGAGAATTGCAATGATACCTACTGTTCATACAAGGCATGTGTGCTGCGTGTATGTTTAAAACATGCATGTCTTTGTATGGGTTTTCGAGACCTTAGTTGTGATCTGGCTGGCGGTCTTTCATACACCAAGTGGCCCTTAGATGTGCGCAGCTTGGGGCATCGCGATGCGATTGTTCGAGACTCTGTCTCGTGCACACTTTGTGGTATGATCGAGCCCGCCCTAGACCCCGACTAAGTGATCGGGCTTGAGTAAGTTTATGTAAGAGTTATGAGGTAGTCGATAGTATGGTTGAGGCGACTTGTCTTTGAATATGGGAGTTCACCACCCATATCATTAGACTTGTGTGCGGACGATGAGGACCCATCTCAGTTGATCATCCGGCTTGGATGGGATGCCCCTCACGTACGATGCTCTCCGAGAACGTTCTGTGCTTGGCCTTGTCTGCTTAGACAAGTGGGTACGGTTCTCGGCTCTCCATATGACTATGTCTTAATTGGACTTGCATACGCTAACCCCGGGTCCCGACAGACTTGGTATCAGAGCAGGACTGACTGTAGGACTAGTAGCCTTGGCCGAAGTCGAGTCTAGCCTTCTATAGTTATATAGTTACTCTGGGTATATAAGGGAACAACGTAAGGCTTCTTTTTTCTCCTTACCCCCTTAGTTCTGAGTTCTGAGTCACCCTCATCTTATTCTACGGGAAGATAGGACTAGGCTCTCCTCTGTCTGATTAGAACATCTCGTTGTTTGCTTCCTTGTAGCCGTAGGAAAGTTGTGTCCGGTTTTCCTAGCATTGTTGTAATGCTGATTTCTTACATCGTATTATGTAAGTGTTGTTTTTCATGATTGAAAGAAATTGTCATTTCTTACAATTACAGCCGTTATGTTGTCCGAGTCATTCCTGGTTTATCTCATAATTTGATGCATTTGCAAACTCCTTTCTGTTTCAGATGGCAGATCTTCCCCCTCGGCAGATTGTTCGTTTGACCAGGTGCCTCGGTGTGCGTGGCCATCCCGCCACGTTGATCGAGATGATGTCCTATGTGGGATATCGGTGGTACCCTGAGTACACCGTCGAAGAGCAGTTTCACGACTTCAACCAGACGCAGTTCCACTGCATTGTCAGGATCTACCCGCACCACGTTGGAGTCACTCAGCCTATCCATTTTGGACATGGCATTGGCGTTACCGAGAACATGGCTGTGCAGGATGCTGCATATTCATGTATTACCCTGCTGAGAGAGGAGCACACCATGCTGAGAGAGACCTCCTTCCGCTATATCCCTGCTGCACTTCCAGGAGAAGAGGGATATTACACCGGACTCTACTCAGATCGCTCTGCAGAGGATCTAGCACTCCAGGTGACTGCTAGGTTTGCTAGTGACAGAGATCGTGATGCACGCGCTCTCCGTTTCGAGCTCCACGCCACCCGTGTTCGTCTGTATCGAGCACTGACACTCTTGGCACCCTTTGTGAGCGTGGGATCAGTTGAGTTTGATGCGATCTACCCAGTGAGGACTCAGATGCCTTCTCGAGTTGCTTGGCCCGAGATTGGAGGCATTTTTCCACCCCGTGGTCCTTTGCTTCCACCCTACGCTGGAACTAGGCCCCATCCTTGCCCAAATGGATACCAGGGTCCACAAGCCTCCGTGTTTTCCGATGGTCACCTCCAGCTACCGGGATACGCGGGTAACTTTTATGAGGACTACTATGGAGATGGAGATGAGTGAGACCGCCTGTGGTCTTACTTAGTGAGGATGTAGTAGTATCTTAGTATATAGTAAGCAAGGTGTCTAAGTTCCAGAGGCTTAGATAAATAATGTATAGGAAGTCAGAGTGCCTCTGAAGGATGTATCATCTTCAGCACGTTTGTATTAGCTTGGTGCATGTACTAAAACGATGTATGGTTTGTATGACAGCTTGTGAATATATGGCTTGTATGCTTTTATCACCATGTTGTCAAGATGATTACTTCCTTTGCTCTGTAATCCTTCCAGTACTTCAATACCTTGATTAGACTCTTCAAATCAACTCTGTTTGACTTTGGTTTTTACCTTCAGGATGTCTCAAGGAACCCGTGGCCAGATTGGTCGTAACCAGGGTCGTGGGAATGACCAGGAGGAAGGCAACCTTCCACCCCCACCCACGATGGCTCAGGTTCTGATGGAGGTTGAGAGGAACCGCCGAGACTCTCACCACCTGCTGGAAGTCATTGCCCGCAACACCACTCAGCAGCGCAACGAGTTGGTGTCCCTGAACGACTTCATCCGGCTTCATCCCCCGGTTTTCAGTTACTCCACCGAGCCCCTTGACGCCGATGACTGGCTTCACAGCATCGAGAGGAAGCTCCAAGTAGGCCGTGTTGCAAATGGCGACAAGGTCAGCTATGCCACCTATCACCTTGAAGGTGCAGCTAGCTCTTGGTGGGAGAACTTTCTGAATATGCGTCCCGTTGGACCGCCTGCATCTTGGGAGGAATTCTGCGCGTCCTTCCGTGAGCGCCACATTCCCAAGGGTCTTATGGACCGCAAGCGTAAGGAGTTCTGCAACCTCACTCAAGGCAGAAAAACCGTTGACGAGTTTAGTCGTGAGTTCAACCGACTTGCTCGTTATGCTACCGAAGAAGTCTCCATCGACTCCAAGAAACAAGAGAGGTTCCGTCGTGGACTCAACACTGGACTTCGTCGTGAGCTCAACCTGCATGACTTTGCCACATTCCAGGTCCTTGTCAACAAGGCCATCAAGACAGAGGACATGAACACCCCCAATGATTTCCGCAAACACCCTAGAGATGCCAGTTCATCCAGTTCAGGCTCCCAGAAGCGCAAGATCTGGATCCCCAATAGTATGTTCCGCCAGAACAACCCACCGAGGCCATCCTATGTGGCGCCTCGTCCACCAACTCAGTTCCACCCAGCTCCACCAAACAACCCAGCTCCACGCACTGTTTTCGGAGCCTGTTACAAGTGTGGTCAGGCAGGCCACTATTCTCGTGAGTGTCCCCAGAACCAGATCTAGAATCAGAATGCTCCACCCCGTGCCGGAGGCAACAACAACAATGGTCGTGGAAAGCCACCCCAGAAGGTCTACACCGCCAAACCTGCTCCTCCCGCCACTCGTGGACGCGTGAACCAGATTACCGCCGAAGAGACTGACGACACCACTGACGTCATTCTTGGTACGCTCCCAGTCAATTATGTTCCTACTTCCGTTCTTTTCGACCTAGGAGCATCTCATTCATTCATGTCGGAAAGTAATGCACTTCGTCATGAGTTACCCTTTGTTGAATTGTCCACCCCAATGATTATTCAAACTCCAGGGTCAAGATGGCAAACTAATAGGGTAAGCCATGGTAATCAAATTGCAATTGAGGGTTTAGTATTCCTTGCTTCACTCATAGCCCTCAAGTCTTCAGATATTGATGTCATCCTTGGCATGGATTGGCTATCAAGACAGAATGCCTACCTGGATTGCAAAGGAAAATCCGTGAAACTCACCCACCCTTCAGGAAAAACCGTCAACTATACCTCACCCAGAACAAGAACCCAAGTGCATTCCTTGAATGTACTTCCCCTTCCCGAACTTGAAGATATTCCGGTGGTTCGTGACTTCCCGGATGTCTTTCCTGAAGAGCTGCCGGGCATGCCACCCGATAGATGTGTAGAGTTTATAGTGGATCTTGTTCCAGGAACCGCACCAATTTCCAAACGCCCATATAAAATGGCCCCACATGAGTTAGCTGAGCTAAAAACCCAACTTGATGCTTCGTTGGCAAAAGGCTTCATCCGCCCTAGCTCATCGCCATGGGGTTGCCCCGTTCTGTTTGTAAAGAAGAAAGATGGAACAGAAAGGATGTGCGTAGACTATCGCCCGCTAAATCTAGTGACGATAAAGAACAAATACCCACTGCCCAGAATCAATGATCTTTATGATCAACTTGCAGAATCCTCCGTCTTCTCCAAGATGGATTTGAGATTAGGTTATCATCAGATCAAAATCCGAAGCGAGGACATTCCCAAAACGGCTTTTACTACTCGTTATGGTCTTTACGAGTATACCGTCATGTCCTTTGGTTTAACCAATGCCCCTGCCACATTCTCGCGCTTGATGAATTCGATCTTCATGGAGTACCTAGATAAAAATTTTGTGGTTTATCTTGATGATATTCTCATCTACTCGAAGAACGAAGAAGATCATGCCGAACACCTAAGGCTGGTATTGATGAAACTTAGAGAGCATCGCCTGTATGCTAAATTCTCCAAGTGTGAATTCTAGCTACCAGAAGTGACCTACTTAGGCCACGTGATTTCTGCAAAAGGCATTGTTGTAAATCCCGAGAGAGTTCAGGCCGTCCTTGACTGGACTCCACCTGAATCGGTTAAGCAAGTTAGGAGTTTTCTTGCCCTAGCCAGCTATTGCCGTCGCTTCGTCGAGAACTTTTCTAAAGTTGCAAAGCCTCTAACTGAACTCCTCAAGAAATATAAGAAATTCCTATGGACTCCCAAGTGCGAGGAAAGCTTTCAAGAGCTAAAAAGAAGATTGACTTCTGCACCAGTACTTGCACCTCCAGACACCAAAAAGGATTTCGAGATCTATTGTGAAGCATCACGGCAAGGGTTAGGACGCATACTTCTGCAAGATCGACATGTGGTAGCTTATGCTTCACGCCAGTTGCGGCCACATGAAGAGAACTATCCTACCCATGACCTTGAACTCGCTGCCGTAGTTCATGCCCTAACAACTTGGCGACATTACCTCCTTGGTAACCGTTGCGAGATTTATTCCAACCACCAAAGCCTCAAATAAATTTTCACCCAGCCAGATCTTAATCTCAGGCAAAGACGCTGGATTGAGTTGATAAAAGATTACGACGTAGTAATTTCTTACACCCCAGGCAAAGCCAATGTCATGGCTGATGCACTAAGTCGTAAGTCGTATTGTAACAACCTCATGTTACAACAGTATCAACCACTTCTTCATGAGGACTTTCGCAAGCTCAACCTTGAAATTGTTCCTCATGGCTATCTTTCTACCTTAGTGGCGAAACCAACTCTTGAGGATCAAATCAAAGTTGCCCAAAGGCGTGCACGAGGTGTTCGTCGGATCAAGGAGAACATTGCTAGCGGAGTTGCTAAATGTTTCTCCACAAATAGCAAAGGAACGGTATTCTTTGGAAATTGTTTGGTAGTACCTAAGAATAGGGAACTAAGGCAACTCATCCTCAAGGAAGCCCATGACACACCCCTCTCGATTCATCCCGGTAGCACAAAAATGTACCGAGATCTACGCCAGAGATTTTGGTGGACCAGGATGAAGAGAGACATTGCTCAATTTGTTGCCGAATGTGATGTTTGTCGTCGCATTAAGGCAGAACATCAAAGACCTGATGGTACACTTCAACCTTTGTCTATTCCCGAGTGGAAATGGGACAAAGTCGGTATGGACTTCATCACCGGCTTTCCAAGAACCCAGAAAGGAAACAATGCCATCTTCGTTGTCATAGATAGGCTTTCCAAAGTTGCTCACTTCCTGCCGGTTCGCGAGTCTATAACTGCTAGCCAGTTAGCGGACTTGTACATCTCTAGAATTGTATCCCTCCATGGTGTTCCTTTGGAAATCAACTCTGATCGCGGTAGCCTTTTCACCTCTAGATTTTGGGGAAGCTTTCAGAATGCTATGGGAACTCATCTCTCCTTTAGTACAGCTTTCCATCCTCAGTCTAGCGGTCAAGTCGAAAGGGTTAACCAAATTCTTGAAGACATGCTCAGAGCTTGTGTTATCTCATTCGGAAAGAATTGGGAGAATTCTCTTCCATTCGCCGAATTTGCTTATAACAATAGTTTTCAATCTAGTCTGAACATGGCTCCTTTTGAACTCCTTTATGGACGACGATGTCGAACACCTTTAAACTGGTCAGAAACCGGTGAAAGACAATTCTTTGGACCGGATATGATCAAGGAAGCAGAAGAGCAAGTTCGCATTGTTCGTGATCAATGGAAAGCAGCCCAGTCTCGTCAGAAAAGTTACTATGATCGTCATCATAGGCAAGAGAGCTACAATCTGGATGAGAAGGCTTACCTTCGGGTTACTCCTCTGAAGGGAACCCAACGTTTCGGTATCAAAGGCAAGTTGGCCCCACATTACATCGGACCTTTCCGCATTATTGCTAAACGTGGAGAAGTTGCCTACCAACTTGAACTACCCCCGCACCTTTCCCGAGTACACGACGTATTCCATGTGTCCCAACTCAGGCGTTGCTTCAAGGACCCCATCCGCGAGGTCGACCATGAAACGCTTGATCTCCAAGATGACCTTTCTTATCGAGAATACCCCGTTCGTATTCTTGATTCCGCAGAGCGTGTCACTCGTCGTCAGAAGATTAGGTTTCTGAAAGTGCAATGGTCACACCACTCTGAAAAAGAAGCTACGTGGGAAAGAGAAGACCGTCTCACTGCCGAGTACCCCACCTTCCTCCCGAACACTTCTGAATCTCGGGACGAGATTCTGTTGAGTGGGGGCGAGTTGTCAGAACCCACTGTTAGGTAATGTGCTAGGGTTAGCATTTCACTTTGCATTCATGAAAGAAATCTTGGAAATCAAAATCAAAAGCAAAATGGGAGAAGGAACCCCCCCCCAGATGAATTAATTCAAAAGGCCAGATAAAAATCTTCTCCAAAAATTCATGTTAGAATTTTGAAAAGTCTTATAAATGAGTGTGATCACATATCAAGTGATGTGGGACCCACCCCATGCTCATAGATTTTTAAAATATTAAAACAGTGCCTTGGATTTAAAGAAATACCCCTATTTGATTTAAAATTCAAATCAGTTGAATTTTAAAAATGTTGAAACTTTATAAGTGGCTAGTCTATATTATTATGAGGCCATATAAAAAATTTCAGCATTTAATAAAATGCCTAGCTATTTATTTAGCTAAGACAAAACAAATGTCAGAAAAGAAAACAGAAGAAAAGAAAAAAAAGTAGAAGCTTACCTGTTGCCTAGGGGCGAGGCCCACCTTTCCAGCCGGCCCAGCCCACCAGGGGGGCTTCCCTGTCGTCTTCCCCGGGCACGAGCACACAGCTGCGTGCCCGGCATGCCGCGGCCGTCGCGGTGGCAGCTCCACAGCCACGCCCCTGCCTCCTTCTCGCCGCCCCGCGTGTCCAGGAGAAGCCCAGATCATTTTCCCCTCCATCCTCGCCCTCTGGTTCGTCCTCCCCACGAAGAACAGCGGCGCCCCCGTAACCTAGCCGGAGCGCAGCCGTGCGGACTCGCGGCCAACGACGCCGAAGAGCCAAACCAAGGTGTCCAGGGAGTTCATCGTCGTCGTCGTCATCAACCTGCAGAAGGAATCGGAGCCAGACGCCTCCACGAGCTCGCTAGCTTCGTCGTCTTCGTCGCCGGCCGCCGCGGATCGACTTGGAATTCCGGCAGCACCAGAGCCTCCCCGAGCAAGCCGCCGCTCCAGTTAGACTCAGGGTGAGCTCGGGATCAAAACCCCTCTTTTATCCCCCTCGGTTGCTTCCTCTAGCCGGATCCGCAATAGGGACCCGAGCACCTCGCCGCCATGGTCGTCGCCCTCCTCGCTCCGGTGCCCGTCGTGAAGCTCCAGTGCACGCGTTTGACTCCTGCGTGTGCCAGCACTCGAACGCGCTACAAATCAGCCCGCTCCGTGCACTGCAGCGACAACTGCGATCTCGCCGCCGTTCTGTTGCCGCCGGAGACATCGCCGTCGTCGATTCCGAGCTCCCCGTGACCCCCTGTTGCTTCCAGACGACGCGGACGACGTTGCTGCACCCGTTGATGTCCTCCCCGTAGCCTCCCGTGGCCCCTAGCCCATTCCGGCGAGTGCGCCACCGTGGCCAGGCCGCTGGTGGGTTAGCCAACCCCCCCCCCCCCCCCCCCCCCGTTAATCACCCCTCTAAGGACCCCCTGGGTCACTGACCAGTGGGCCCAGTGGCTTAATTAAGCCACTGGTTAAATTAACCCAGCGGATTAAATCAACCAGCCACTGACAGGTGGGACCCCCTTGTCAGCCCCCCCCCCTTGACGCCAACTTGAGGTCAGCATGACGCAATAATGAATTTCCAGAAAATCAAATTGAGTTAAAGAATTCCAGAAATTCCAGAAAATACCCCAAACTTTGAAAATTCATAGAAAATTCATATTAACTCCAAATTGGACAAATAATATATGAAAAATGATCAGGAGAAAATAAGCTATCCAAAAATCCAACTTTCAACTATGTTTGAGTTGATTTTAAAATGGGATCAGTAGCATATGTCATTTGATTTATTTGGAATTAATTCAAATTCAAATCAAATGATCTTGCAACTTGGACCATGGAATTATGCTACAATTCAACCACACTTCAGAGGCATATCATACACATTTCCAAAAGGTTCAATTTGATCAAACAATGTCACATGCAACTTGACTAAGTTGAATTCAAATGTGGAGTTTGAATTTGCAATTCAATTGGCAGTATACTCCATTTAAATGGAATTGCTTCACACATCAAAGCATATACATCAAGTTTCAACCTATCATCATGTGATTGTGCATTGTATTTACTTTGCTACTTTGCTTGTTGTTTGTCGAGTAGAGGTGGAACCGGAGCAGGAGGCTGCCCCCTTCGTTGAAGACCCAGAACCCGAACCTCGTCAGCAAGGCAAGCAAACCCCCATTGATCATGTCGATAAAATCCCACTTCCCTCTCATGTCTCGCTTATGCATTGTATAGGATGATTACCATGCTACGTTTCTACCGCATAGATGAACCCATTCCTTTGCATGACCTATCTTTTGTCACAGTAGTAAACAAACCACAATCCTAGCAAATGTAGGAGTTGGTTGATATCATGTGGCCCCTGCAAATGTTTATCGCTTATTGCATGCTTAGTATGATACCATGTTGTTACTGTGATGTGAGTAGGGATGGTAGTGATCATGTTGATGTTGGTAGAAAAGTGTTAGTGAATCGACCCTAATACAAGGTGAACGATGAGAGGCTGTGTAGGAGTACACGGTGGGTTGTCTCGTTGAACACCGCCCTAAGTCCGAGTTCTTGTGTGGTGATCCAAGATGAAGAGTACAACCACACATTGGGCTCACTGACCCCTCTCAACTTACTAACTCATCCCTTTCGATGTCCAGATGTCGCAATAGTTCGGAGTTCTGGTAGGCTTGTGGCCTGGCTGCTAAGTGAGAGAACGGCTCATCCGAGACCGGCTTATGCACCACGCACACATCACTTGGGTCCACTTCGGTAAACCGGCCGGGTTCACGATAGTGGTAACCAACCCAAGTAGGCGGCTTTCTCGGACTAGATCGGCTATGAGGTAACAATTGTGGTGAGCATCCTCGCCGGCACCCCTTGAATGGTGTCGAGTACAAAGGCGGTAAATGATGATCATGTGTGTGTAGCGGTACACCCCTGCAGGGTTAACAAAACTATTCGAATAGCCGCGTCCGCGGTTATGGACTACTTGGAAAGCTTAGCTTGATTATTAGATAACTTGAACTGGATACTTCTAAAACACACCAAGATAAGTGTGAGTGCTATGGCGTGCTTTCTTGTGGGGAAGTCGAGAAAGGTACCATAGTGGTGTAATTGGTTGGAGAAAGTAGTGGACTCGTGTACGCTTCTTACCTCAAAGTCTGGTATTCGTAGTTCAGGACTAGCCAAGTCAAAGCTGGCATTTCTGCAAGTGAAACCCCACCTCCCTTTACCTTGATACATGTGCATGAGTAGTATAGCTCCTATGTAAGTCTTGCTGAGTACGACTTTGTACTCACGTTTGCTTAATCTATGTTTTAGATGAACCCACTGACCACGAAGGTGGCTTCTTCATCGAGCTGGACGACTGAAGATCAAGCTAGTCTAGTCCCAGTCAGACGACTGGTTCCCTCGTGGAGGGCTTGTGTTTAAATAAGGCTTCTTAAGCCATTTGTTAAACTTGTCTGTACTCAGACATAATTTGCTTCCGCTTGTTGTTGTAATGTTGGATCACATGTTTGTGATCTCTGTGTGCACTCTATAAGAGTTATCAATAAAAATGTATACTTTGTAGAGAATTGCAATGATACCTACTGTTCATACAAGGCATGTGTGCTGCGTGTATGTTTATAACATGCATGTCTTTGTATGGGTTTTCGAGACCTTAGTTGTGATCTGGTTGGCGGTCTTTCATACACCAAGTGGCCCTTAGATGTGCGCAGCTTGGGGCATCGCAATGCGATTGTTCGAGACTCTGTCTCATGCACACTTTGTGGTATGATCGAGCCCGCCCTAGACCCCGACTAAGTGATCGGGCTGGAGTAAGTTTATGTAGGAGTTATGAGGTAGTCGATAGTATGGTTGAGGCGACTTGTCTTTGAATATGGGAGTTCACCACCCATATCATTAGACTTGTGTGCGGACGATGAGGACCCATCTCAGTTGATCATCCGGCCTGGATGGGATGCCCCTCACGTACGATGCTTTCCGAGAACGTTCTGTGCTTGGCCTTGTCTGCTTAGACAAGTGGGTACGGTTCTCGGCTCTCCATATGACTATGTCTTAATTGGACTTGCATACGCTAACCCCGGTTCCCGACACGTGGTGTCGTCGTGGCCTCCCTGCCTCCACCGAGCTGCTTGGAGCTGCGGGGAGGTAGGAGACAAATGTCTCGGTGGGCTGGGCCAGGCCAGTGGAGAGGTGGGCCTTCTCCTGTGGGCGCAAGGTAAGCCTCTCCTTTCTTTTTCTTTTTATTTTTCTGTAAATAGGTTGGCCCCACTAATTAAATTAGCTAGGCATTTTTAATAAATGTCCAAATAACTTTATAAATGCTAGGTGACCAGTAGTTAGCCACTTATAGAATTCGGAAATATTTTAAATTCAATAAATTTGAATCTCAATTCAAATAGGGGTTATTTTAATTTTCCAAGGCACAGTTTGAATTGTAGAAAATTCCTTGAGTTTGGGAATGAACCCAAACCACTTTTGAAATGATCACCATCATTTATAGGAAATTTTCAACTATTCAAATGATTTTTGGAAAAATATTTTTATCTGGCCATTTGAATTAATTCTCAGGGCTTTTCTTTTCCCCACTTTTGAATTTTCTTTTGAATTTTTGCATGATGCAAAGGGGCACTCAAACCCTAGCACTTACCCTAGTTGGGGTTCTGACATCGTGGGATCGCGCCACGTCTGCTGGATTCCAAGATGAGTGGTGATGATTTGTTTTCCCCGACTGCCGTTTAAATACCGGGGGGTCTGGTTTGGTTAGGTTTTCACACAGTCGTTTCCTTCTCCTGCCTGTCCTTCTTCTTCCTTCTTCGTTCTTTGTCTCCTGCCTGTCTCCTTGTGCAGTTTTCTTGTTAAGATCCATGTCCAAGTGTCCTCACAGTGCAGCACAGGAGTCGGCGAGGATGCCTGCCAGATAGGAGCGGTCTGCTTTTGGAACTGCAGATCTGGATGAGTTGGTGGCGTATGGCGTGGTGGCGCATGGTGCCGCCCGGATTCCTTGGGATGAGGAGGTTCCTGCGCCCCGTCCAGATGAACGGGTATGCTTTCAGAGCTTCTTACCTCGTCGTTTTGCGCTTCCCATTCATCCTTTTCTCCGGGGGTTGCTTTGTGCCTATCAATTGCAACTACATGACTTGACTCCCAATGGGATTCTGCATATTGCCTGTTTCATCAGGTTCCGCGAGGGTTTTTTGGGGATCTATCCCCATTGGGGTCTCTGGAAACGTCTTTTCAAAGTGAAGAGGACGAACACTGAATATGCCATTGGGGCGTGGGTATTTCCATTAAGGAGAAGGCTGCCTATTTTGATCTGGAGAAGTTGGACTTCGTTTTTTCATGGCGGAGGAGTTGGTTTTATATGAAGGATCAATGCGTTGAAGGTCAGCGGTTTGGTCTTGCCCCTTTCGATCCTGCTGCGCGGGCGATTAAGCGGTCTTCATGGGCACATCCTTTGTCTGCTCGCGAGGTGTCTCTTGTGGATCCATTGGTGCAAAAGATTACTGCTTTGAAGGATGAATTGACTGGCGGCCAGCTTATCTCCGTGTTTGTCAGGAGACGCGTGCAACCGCTTCAGCATCGGGTGCGTCCCATGTGGCAATACACTGGGTCTGATGACTCGACCAGGTGTTCGCCCGAGGAGTTCTCGGATGGTGAACTTTTGAGCCGGGTTCAGCAATTCACAAAGTGTACGAGTATTGGGGAAGAGAGCCTCGTCCGTCCTTACTCTGCTGATTTGCCTCTTCCTCAGGTACTTGTCTTGAATTTTTATTTGTAATTTTGACTCATTTCTGTTGATTGTTGATGTTGTTTTGATCTGTAGGATCACATTCCCTTGTTGAACAATCCGCCGCAGTCTGAAGATGCGGATATACTTGATGAACCTGGTGAGTTTGGAGCTGATCTTGTGCCTGCGAGTGACGGGGGTGCTTCGGGTGCTGATGCTGTCGAGTCGGCGGGTGGTCGGCCGTCAGTTGCGGAGGACTCTGAGGAATCGAGTCATCTGCGTGTCAAACGCACTCGCCCTTTGAGCGCGAGTGGTCATGATGCAGTGGATGATGGTGATGACTTACCAGCGGTCGTCAAGCCTGTTGTGATGTGTCCTCCTTCGGCTGCCCCAAAAAACGCAAGTTCGGGATATTGCTTCGTCCGGGCGCTGCGCCTGCTGGGTTAGTATAACTTTCCACTTTGTCGTTCTGGTGTTCATTGCCTTGACTTGTGTTCTGAAGATATGTTGTTTGTAGGACTGCTCCTGCTCCGGCTGCTTCTTCTGCGAGTGTCGCTACTGTTGGCGCTCCTTCGACTTATTCTGGTGCAGTGCCTGATCGGCTCGCTGGTTCTGCTACTCCTATGGATTCAGGTGCGGGGACGACCCCTGTGACTATAGGCGCGGAGGGAACTTCCGCGACTGTTCTGTCTGGGGGATCTGTTGCGGCTGCTGCGGCTCCTGGAGGGGACTTACCACCAGATGTTAAACCAGTGATCCCTGAGGAGCACTTCTTGGAGAGGCGGGATCTTTCTGCTGAAGATAAGGCGAAGTTCTTTGATCGCATGGCAGAGCAGGTATGTGATTTCTGAGCTTTGTTGTAGTAGCCCCCGAGGCTGCAAGCAATCACTTGTGATTGGTTGTAGTCTTTAGCTTGGGTTTCCTTTTGTCGGTCTTATGAATATTGGGAGCACAACAGTGCTCCCAATGGGAGTAGCCCCCGAGACTGCAAGCAATCATCTGTGATTGGTTGTAGTCTTGAGCTTGATTTTCTTCTTTCCTGGGCTTTGACTGGTGCATTTACTTGAATTCAGCCTGTGTTCCGGATGTGCGAACGTGTGCTGACTAAGACTGATCGGTGACATGACTCGGTCCAGAGGAGCTTGACCTCTATGAGACGTGAGATCTTGATTTTTGGTCTTTGTTTCTTTTGCTAGTTGGTGTTGTCTGATTGGTGTCCTGTCGGGACCCGGGGTTAGCGTATGCAAGCCTCGCTACAACACAATCATATGGAGAGCCGAGAACCGTACCCACTTGTCTAAGCAGACAAGGCCAAGCACAGAACATTCTCGGAAAGCATCGAACGTGAGGGGCATCCCATCCAGACCGGATGATCAACTGAAATGGGTCCTCATCGTCCGCACACAAGTCTAAAGGATATGGGTGGTGAACTCCCATACTCATAGACATGTCGCCTCAACCATACTATCGATTGTATTATAACCCATACATAGACTTACTCCAGCCCGATCACTTAGTCGGGGTCTAGGGCGGGCTCGATCATACATCAAAGTGTGCAAGAGACGGAGTCTCGAGCAATCGCATCGCGATGCCCCAAGCTGCGCACATCTAAGGGCCACTTGGTGTATAAAAAACCGCCAGCCAGATCACAACTAAGGTCTCGAAAACCCATACTAAGACATGCATGTTATAAACATACACGCAGCATACATGTCTAGTATGAACAGCAGGTATCATTGCATTTCTCTACAATGTATACATCTTTATTAATAACTCTTACAGAGTGCACACAGAGATCACAAGCATGTGATCCAACATTACAACAGACAAGCGGAAGCAAAGTAGGTCTAAGTACAGACAAGTTTAACAAATGGCTTAGAGAAGCCTTCTCTATAAACAAGCCCTTCCACGAGGGAACCAGTCGTCTGACTCGGACTACACTAGCTTGGTCTTGGTCTGAGTCTTCATTCTTCGAGCTTCGGGTATAAGCCACCATCGGGGTCGGTGGGTTCATCTAAAACATAGAATAAGCAAACGTGAATACAAAGTCGTACTCAGCAAGACTTACGTAGGAGCTATACTACTCATGCACATGTATCAAGGTAAAGGGAGGTGGGGTTTCACTTGCAGAAGTGCCAGCTTTGACTTGGCTAGTCCTGAACTACGAGTACCAGACTTGAGGTAAGAAGCATACACGAGTCCACTACATCTCTTCAACCAATTACACCACTATGGTTACTTCCTCGACTTCCCCACGAGAAGCACACCATAGCACTCACGCTTATCTTGGTGTGTTTTAGAAGTATCCAGTTCAAGTTGTCTAATAATCGAGCACAGCTCTCCAAGTAGTCCTTTACCGCGGACGCGACTATTCGAATAGTTTATTAACCCTGCAGGGGTGTACTTCTACACACATGAAACTATCAGTTACCGCCTTTGTACTCGACACCGTTCAAGAGGTGTCGGCGAGGATAATTCCCACAACTTTTAACTCACAGCCAACTCACATTCAATGGAGACACCTATCTGGGTTGGAATCCACATCGTGAACCCGGCCAGTTTACCGATGTGGTCCCAGAAGATGTGTGCAGGGTCCCAAGCCGGTCTGAATAGCCGTTCTTCCACTTCGCAGACCGTGCCACAGACCTACCAGAACTCCGAACTAATGCGACTCATTGAACTGAGAAGGGGTGAGTTAGTAGGTTGAGCGGGGGTACATGTGCCCAACATGTGGTAGTACTCTTCGTCTTGGATCACCACACAAGAACTCGGGCTTAGGGCGGTGTTCAACGAGACAACCCACTGTGTACTCCTACACAGCCTCTCATCGTTCACCTTGTATTAGGGTAGATTCACCAACACAGTTTCACTTTCATCAACACCATGTTCACTATCATCCCGACTCACATCAAAACATCCTCATTGTAAACTCTAAGCATGCAATAAGCAGTAACAATTGCAGGGGCCACATGATATCAACCAACTCCTACATCTGCTAGGATTGTGGTTTGCTTACTACTGTGATAAGATGATAGGTCATGCAAAGGATATGGGTTCAACTATGCGGTAGAATCGATACAAGATGATCTCCTAAACATGCATAAGCGAGACTGAGAGGGAATTGGGATTTTATAGACATCATCAATGGGGGGGTTGCTTGCCTTGCTGACGAGGTTCGGGTTCGGGGTCTTCAACGAAGGGGGCAACCTCCTGTTCCGGTTCCACCTCTACTCGACAAACAATAAACAAGGTAGCAAAGTAAATACAATGCACAATCACATGGTTGAAGGTTGAAACTTGATGTATATGCTTTGATGTGTGAAGCAATTCCATTTAAATGGAGTATATTGCAAATTGAATTGCAAATTCAAACTCCAATTTGAATTCATTTTAGCCAAGTTATAATTGACATTGTTTGATCAAGTTGAACCATTTTGAAATGTGTATGATATGCCTCTGAAGTTCAAGTATAATGTGATATGTTGATATGGTTCAAAATGCAAAAGCATTTGAAAATAATTTGAATTAATTCCATTTAAATCAAATAGCAAATGCTACTGATCACATTTTAAATTCAACTCAAACATGGTTGAAAGTTGGATATTTGGATAGCTTATTTTCTCCTGATCATTTTTCATATATTATTTGTTAAATTTGGAGTTAATATGAATTTTCTATGGATTTCCAAAGTTTCACTGATTTTCTGGAATTTCTGGAATTACTGCAATTAAAAAAAATTGATTTAAAAGCTTTACTGCGTCAGCACTGCGTCAGCACTGCGCCAGCATGGCGTCAGCAGGGGGGCTGACCAGTGGGGCCGGGGTGTCAGTGGGGGGTTAAATAACCCGGTTAGTTAAACTAACCAGGGGGTTAGTTAGTGGCCTTGGGCCCACGGGTCAGTGAGTGTAGGGTTAGCTTAGGGGGTGATTAGGTTAGCTCTAATGGCCGGCTTGACGCTGGCGGCTGTGTACACGGCGGCGCCTCGCCGGAGTTGCCTACAGGCCACGGAAGACTACGGGGAGGGCACTGGAGTGTGCCTCGCGCGCTCCCGCATCAAGTGGAGCCAACAGGGGGTCTTGGGGACGCTCCAGTGCACAACAGCTTCAACCGCGGCGGCGGCCGGAGCCACTGGAGAGGGGGGTCATGGGTTACGGGCTACGGCGAGAGGCGCGAAGGGGCTGGGGCGAACGGGGAGCTCACCCTGGTGCTAAAGGAGCCGACGGGGAGGCCGAAGGGTGGCCGGACGGGGTGGAATCGCTCGCCAGCGTCCACTGTGCTCGGCGGCAAGAACTTGAAACTGGCGTCGTCTCCGGGGCCGTTCGGGCTCGATTGAGAGCGGGGATCGATGAAGGCGACAGTGGCGGGTCTTCTGGACACAGTGGCTCGCCGGGAGGGGCACAGTGGCTACGTCGGAGCACAGCGGCCGCTCCGGTGAGCTCTCGGGGTGGTCACGGATTCGACGCGGGAGAGGGGGAGAGTGAGCGGAGAGAGGGGGAGATGGACCTGGAGCCTTCCAGGCGTCCACGGCGAGGGGATAGGGACAGGGGGAAGCAGGAGGTGGCCAGGCGTCGCCGGCATGCTCGCCACGGCGGCAGCAGCCTGGCTGGCGCGAGGAAGAAGACATGCCTGCCCCTGGGCTGGGCTGCCTCGGTAAGTTGGGCCCTTTTGCCGGTAAGCCCTTTTTTTAATTCTTTTATGTTTCTTTTCTGTCTTTTGTTTTGTCTTGCTAGAAAAAATAGCTAGACATTTTTTTAAATGCCCCAAATTTTTATATGGCCTTAAGATATATGTAGCTAGCCACTTATAAAGTTTGGGCATTTTTAAAATTCAAACAGTTTGAACTTTAATTCAAAATAGGGGTTTAAATTTAATTCCATGCTCCTGTTTGAATATTTGAAAAATCCATGAGCATGGGGTGGGTCCCACATCACTTGATATGTGATCACACTCATTTATAGGACTTTTCAGAATTGCAAAAGGAATTTTTGGAGAAACTTTTTATCTGGCCTTTTGAATTAATTCATCTGGGGGGGTTCCTTCTCCCATTTTGCTTTTGATTTTGATTTCAAAGATTTCTTTTGAAAATTTTAACATGATGCAAAAGACTTGCTAACCCTAGCACATTACCTAACAGAGGGTTCTGACGTGTCCGTTCCGCAGGCCGTAAGAAAGGTGCTGACAAGCGGGCAGAGGCTGCAAAGAAGGAGCTTGCTGAGCTTCGGGCCGCTCTGGAGTCCAAATAAAAGGAGATGCAGGCGCAGCATGGCGAGCTCGAGCGGTTGCGGCAGGTGGAGGAGCAGTTTCGCCAGGTCGAGAAGGCTGAGTGCGAGCGCCTGCAGGACTTGGCGGGCTCTTTAACTGGTTTGTGGACTCTTCCTGTCTTCCGTTTACTGGGGTTTGTTTGCCTCTGAAATTGGTTGATATTTAATATTTTTCCTTCTTCCAGGTTCTGCGGGTATTGGGGCGGTGGAGGTAACTGCTGCAGGGTCAGGCGCTCTCCGTGGCTCTGTAGATGTTGTTTCGGGCGCTGCTGTAGCTGTTGGGGATGTCTGTGCTCGGGCTTCAACTCTCCTGAAGCTTCTTCATGAGCATATGTTCCCAGATGAGGAGAAACGTCCTGAGGGTCTTGATTCCCTGGTTGTTGCCTTCGGTCCGGATGGTAATCAGCTGGAGGGCTTGGTTCGCGAGAACGTGGTGAGTGGGCTTGCCACGTCTATTGTTGTTCTTCTGGGGCATGGTGTTCCCATTGAGGATTCCATGGTGGATAGTTTGCCTAATTATACGGATGAGCAAAGTGCTCGAGCCACTCGGCTGGCCCGCCAGCTGCAGCTGGTCGTAGAGGCTGCAAACAATTCTTCAGCCGAGGAGTAGGGTGAACTTGTTTTTGTTGTGAAAACTTCAGCTGTAATGTGCCTCCTGCGGGACGGTGGATCTTTTTTAATTCATGGACCTGCTTTGTTTTTGTGCTGCTTGTTGTCTCGTTTCCTTTGACTTGTTTCTCTTTGCGGTAGGCCATCCCGGGCGTTTATCCGGATTGGAATTTGCTGAAGGAGGATGCTCGCGAGGGTGCCTATGAGTCTGTTTGCTTGAGGCTGAAAGAGGCCGAGCGTGAGATCGTTCGCCTGAAAGGTGCTGTTGCGGTCCATCGCTCGAAACGTGAACGTGTTGAAGCCGTCTTGGATGGCTTGGCGGCTTGGATGATGAAGTTATCTGATCTTCTGAAGGGTGAGTTTGTCTCTCTTCGACCGCTTGACTGCGTGAGTTCTTTTCCTTATGCTTTGCGGCTGATCTTTTGTTCTTCGTTGCGAAGTGCTTGCTGGGCGTTCTCGCGAGGGAGAGGAGGCAGTACAATCTGAGTTGTTGCGGCTGGAGGACCCAGTTGTGCAGGCGAACAATCCTTTCTGGATGGATAGGGCGCGTGCTCGGATGTTCGCCGTTCTGTGGATGCGGGTTGAGAGGGTACCGCAGGCTCTTGAGTACTGTTGCGGAGTGTTTGGCAGGATCTTTGCTGAGTTTTATCCTTTGGATCCGGTCCCGTCTTCTCTTGAAAAGCTTTGTCGGGTGTTCTCTCAGCCTACGGATCTTCGGCCTGTAGTTAATCACCAGATATATGCAGGGGCTCGCTGTGCTTTTGCCATTGTCCATAGTCATTGGGCGGGGTGGATATTATGCTGGCAGCTCAAGGTCCTCCTGGTGGTCGAGCTCAGCCGATGGACGACCATTACGCCGTGTCGGACAAGCCTGCAAGTCAAGTTGTGAAGTGGGTGGTCGAGGATAACGACCGTTGGTTGGGTGCTCTGTGCAAAGTAAAATCAGAGCCTGGAGATTAGTCCCTGCTTGGTGCTGGTTCCTTTGCTGGACAACGTGGGTTGTTGTTCCCTTTTTGCTTTACTTTGTTCGTCTGTTGTAAATGGATCCTGTGTGGTACAGGTTAGTCTCGTCGGCTGCTAAGTTTTTGGGCGAGGAGCCCCCGAGTGCTGATTTTTAGAGTCGCGTAAGCAAAGAACGCCTCGGGGGGTGGCTGCTGCGGCGAGCCCCCGAGTGCCAATTTTAGAGTCGCGTAAGTGAAGAACGCCTCGGGGGTGGCTGGTGCGGCGAGCCCCCGAGTGCTAATTTTAGAGTCGCGTAAGCGAAGAACGACTCGGGGGTGGCTGCTGCGGCAAGCCCCCGAGTGCCAATTTTAGAGGCGCGTAAGCGAAGAACGCCTCGGGGGGTGGCTGCTACGGCGAGCCCCCGAGTGCCAATTTTAGAGTCGCGTAAGCGAAGAACGCCTCAGGGGGTGGCTTCTGCGGCAAGCCCCCGAGTGCCAATTTTAGAGTCGCGTAAGCGAAGAATGCCTCGGGGGGTGGCTGCTGTGGCAAGCCCCGAGTGCCAATTTTAGAGTCGCGTAAGCGAAGAACGCCTCGGGGGTGGCTGCTGCGGCAAGCCCCCGAGTGCCAATTTTAGAGTCGCGTAAGCAAAGAACGCCTCGGGGGGTGGCTACTGTGGCAAGCCCCCGAGTGCCAATTTTGGAGTCGCGTAAGCGAAGAACGCCTCGGGGGGTGGCTTCTACGGCGAGTCCCCGAGTGCCAATGAGAAAAAATAATTTCTTGGAAGAATATTTTCAATAGTTTTCCCTTTGTTTCTTACACGAGGGGGGTTGTTTGAAGATATCCCTTTTATTTGGATCGATGGCTTGGTAGCCCTAAGAGTGGTAGATTGTTGTGGTGGACTGGTATGGGTTCTTGGTGTGCGAAACGTTGTAGGTCCTCTGGTTACTCCATTTTGCTTCTATGGTAGGACCTCTTCTTATGATGCTGCGGCTCTGCTGGCTTGGTGTGCTCCGAAGGTTTCTGATATCTTGTGGAACTCTTTGTCGCAGCGGTCGGATATGACGAAGCTTCCGCTGACTGTGATCACTCCTCGCGGATGTCGGGACCCGGGGTTAGCGTATGTAATTCCGATCATAATACAATCACATGGAGAGCCGAGAGTCGTACCCACTTGTCTAAGCAGACAAGGCCAAGCACAGATCACTCTCGGTAAGCATCGAACGTGAGGGACAAACCATCCAGGCCGGATGATCAATTGAGATGGGTCCTCAACGTCCTCTCACAAGTCTAATGCTTATGGGTGGTGAATCCCATACTCATAGACAAGTCGCCTCAACCATGTTATCGATTGAATCATAACCCTTACATAAACTTACTCCAGCCCGATCACCTAGTCGGGATCTCGGGCGGGCTCGATCATACAACAAAGTGTGCCACGTGACAGAGTCACGAGCAATCGCATTGCGATGTCCCAAGCTGCGCACATCTAAGGGCCACTTGGTGTATAAAAGACCGCCGGCAAGAACACAACTAAGCTATCGAACCCCACACTGAGACATGCATGTTATAATCATACACGCAGCATACATGTCCAGTGTAAACAGCAGGTAATCACAACATGAACTCTACAAACTCATAGTCTTTATAACTTCTGCTAAACAGAGCAGACATAGTAATTGTATTACAAGCAGAGATCACATGTTTGTGATCCAACATTACATCAAACATCAACGGAAGCAAATTATGTCTTAGTAAAGAAAAGTTTAACAAATGGCTTAAGAAGCCTGAAGAAAAGTACAACGACCCTCCAGAGGGCACAGGCTGCTGCCTGGAACTATACGACATTGGTCCACGTCGAGCTCGAGGTAGAGGCCACCATCAGGGTCAGTGGTCTCGTCTCTAAAACATAGAATAAGCAAACGTGAGTACAAAGTCGTACTCAGCAAGACTTACATAGGAACTATACTACTCATGCACATGTATCAATGTAAAGGGAGGTGGGGTTTCACTTGCAGAAGTGCCAGCTTTGACTTGGCTAGTCCTGAACTACGAGTACCAGAGAGAGGTAAGAACGTACACGAGTCCAAGTAACAGTCTCCAACCAATACTCCACTATGGTGCCTTCCTCGACTTCCCCACGAGGAAGCACGCCATAGCACTCATACTTATCTTGGTGTATTTTAGAAGTATCCAGTTCAAGTTATCTATGATCAAGTAAAGGTCTCCAAGTAGTCCATAACCGCGGACACGGCTATTCGAATAGTTCATTAACCCTGCAGGGGTGTACTGCTACACACACGCCTCATCAGTTACCGCCTGGGGATGGACCCTTCAAGTGAGTACCGGCGAGGATGCTGCCACGACACTTCACTCACGGCACCATCTCTAGTCATAGGGAGTCGCCTATTTGAGTTGGGACCACAATCGGAATCCGGCCGATTGTTCCGATGTGGACTCAAACGTTGTGTGACCGCCATCAAGCTCAACTCGATCATGATCACTTGATTCAACGTGCCCACAACCTACGCCAACCACTTACCTTGGTTCCACTTGCTTGAGATCGTTAAAGGGCGAACTACTTGCGACTCCTGGACTGGACCGGGGTGAGGTACTAGGCCGAGAGGTGTCAGTGAGCCCAATGTGTGGTCGTACTCTTGGCCTTGGATAACAACACAAGAACTCGGGCCTAAGGCAGTGTTCAACGAGACAACCCACTGTGTACTCCTACACAGCCTCTCATCGTTCACCTTTGTTTAGGGTAGATTCACCAACACGTTACCACCAACATTCACATGATCACTACCATCCCGACTCACATCAAAGTAGCCTCAGGTAACAACTCTAAGCATGCAATAAGCTGTAACAGTTGCAGGGGCCACATGATATCAACCAACTCCTACATCTGCTAGGATTGTGGTTTGCTTACTACTGTGACAAAATGATAAGTCATGCAAAGGAATGGGTTCAACTAGCGGTAGAACGTATCATGGTGACATCCTAAACATGCATTTGCGAGAATGAGAGGGAACTGGTATTTTATCGACATGATCAAAGAGGGGGTGCTTGCCTTGCTGACGATCACGAGGTATCACTCTTCTGACGTGAGGTTGAACTCGTCTCCGAGATCAACTCTATCGAGAAGAATCAATCACCGAAGCACTGGAAGTAAAGCACAATCAAAATAATACAATGCACATTCAATATGCAAAACATAGTATGGAAGTGTGCTGATGTGACCTATGTTTGAATTGCCACATTTTAATTGAAGTTGATTTGAAAAGGAAATTCAAATTCAAACTCCAAATGTTATTCCAATTTGGTCAACTTGCATTTGCTATTATTTGTTCATTTGAAACCAAATGATTATAAGTGTGAAATGCTTCTGAAGTACAAGTGATGTGTGGTGCATTTCAATGTTTGAAATTGGAATAGTAATTGATTTGAATTTGAAATAATTCCAATTAAATCAAATAGCAAAAGTTACTGATCCCTTTTTAAGATCAACTCCAACATAGCTGAAAGTTGGAAATTTGGATAGAGGATTTTCTCCTGATCATTTTTCATATATTATATGTTGAATTTGGAGTTAAAATGAATTTATTATGATTTTTCAAAGTTTCAGCCAATTTCTGGAATTTACTGAAAAAATTAAATGAATTAAGATTTACTGCGTCAGCACTGCATCATGCTGGCGTCAGGGGTTTGACTGGTCAACTGACAAAAGGGGCCCACCAGTCAGTGGCAGTGGGGTTAATTAGCTCTGTTTAATTTTGAACCCCGTTTAATTAAGGGGCTGGGCCCACTGTCAGCGAGAGGAGGGGGGATTAGGGGTCGGTTTAGCTTAACCGACCGGCGGCTAAACGCCGGTGGCATCCCGGCACGGCGGCGCTCCACGGGAGGGCGGCTCCGGCCACAGGAGAGGGGGCTGGGGGCACGGGAACATGCCTCGCGACGTCGCGCATCCACTGGAGCAAGCGGGGGACCTCGAGGAGGCCTGGAGCCATGGCTACGTCGACGGAGGGCGGCGGCTGGCCACTGGCTCCGGTGAACTTGCGCTGCAGAGCACGGGGGAGGTAGCTAGGAAGGGGGAAACGAGCGGGAGCTCACGAGGAGGGTGAAGACATGCTCGGGGAAGCCGGAGAGGGACTGAGGGAGCGGGATTTCTCGCCGGGGTTCGTCGCGGCCGGCGGCGTCACGTTGAAGCTGTCGTTGGCTCCGTTGCTCCTAGCTCCAAATTGATGGCGCCGCTCGAAGAAGTCGTCGCCGGGGCATCTCTTGGACAAGGCCTTGGCGCCTGGGGGGCTCGGTGGCTGCACTGCTGCGACGGCGAGCTCCGGCTGCGGCTTCGGTCGCGCGCGGGATTGAGCGGAAGAGGGAGAGGAAGAACCTGCGAGGGGGGGGAAGGAACCTGGAGTCTCCAGGCTTCTCCAGCGCGAAGAGAAGAGGAGGGGGAAGCAGGAGGTGGCGAGGAGGGGAGGCATGCCCGCCACGCAGGCGCACGGCGCGGCTGCCTCTCCTTCTGGCAGAGGAGGAAGAAGACAAGGAGGGGGCCGGGCTGGGCCAGGTGGGCCTTCGCCCGTGGGCGGGAGGTAAGTCTTTCTTTCTTCTTTTCTTATTTTTCTTTTCTGTTCTTTGTTTTGCCCATTAAATTAAATAGTTAGGGCATTTTTAAAAATCCCCAAATATTTTTATAAAACCTAGGTGACTATATATAAGTCGACCCCAAGTTTTGGGAATTTTTGAAATTCAAATTGTTTGAATTTCAATTCAAATAGGCAAAAGATTTAATTTCCAAGCCACTATTTGAATTATTGAAAAATCTATGAGCATGGGATTAATCCCAAATCACTTTTAAAATGATTCCACTCATTTTTAGGATTTTTCAATACATTCAAAAGAATTTTGGAAAAAGATTTATTTCTGGCCTTTTTATTAAATTCATTTAGGGATTTTCTTTTCCCCAATTCCTTTTCTTTTGTAATTTTTTTTCAAGATGCTAAAATGCAAGCTAGGTTAAACACAAACCTACTTTGGGGTTCTGACAACTCGCCCCCACTCAAAAGAATCTCGTCCCGAGATTCAGAAGTCGTCGGGAGGAAGGTGGGGTACTCAGCTCGTAGACGATCCTCTCGTTCCCAGGTGGCTTCTTGCTCTGAATGGTGTGACCACTGCACTTTGAGGAATCTGATCTTCCGACATCTGGTGCTACGCTCGGCTTCATCAAGAATACGAACAGGGTACTCTCGATACGAAAGGTTATCTTGGAGATCAAGCGTTTCGTGGTCTACTTCGCGGATGGGGTCCTTGAAGCAACGCCTGAGTTGAGAGACGTGGAAGACATCATGAACCTGGGAGAGGTGAGGGGGTAGTTCCAATTGGTAGGCAACTTCTCCACGTTTAGCGAGAATGCGAAAGGGACCGATATAACGTGGGGCCAACTTGCCTTTGATACCGAAGCGATGGGTACCCTTCAGAGGAGTAACCCGAAGGTAAGCCTTCTCATCCAGATTATAGCTTTCTTCCCTATGATGACGATCATAATAGCTTTTCTGACGAGACTGGGCTGTTTTCAATTTCTCACGAACAATGCGAACCTGCTCTTCTACATCCTGAATCAAATCCGGTCCAAAGAATTGTCTTTCACCGGTTTCTGACCAATTTAGGGGTGTTCGACATTTCCGTCCATAGAGAAATTCAAAAGGAGCCATGCCCAAACTAGATTGGAAACTATTGTTATACGCAAATTCGGCAAAAGGAAGAGAATTCTCCCATTTCTTTCCGAAAGAGATAACACAAGCTCTGAGCATGTCTTTGAGAATTTGATTGACCCTTTCTACTTGACCACTGGACTGCGGGTGATAAGCGGTGCTAAAGGAGAGGTGGGTTCCCATAGCATTCTGGAAACTTTCCCAAAATCGAGAAGTGAAAAGACTACCATGGTCTGAATTGATTTCCAAAGGAACACCGTGAAGTGACACGATTCGGGAGACATACAAGTCCGCTAACTGGCTAGCAGTTATAGACTCTCGAACTGGAAGGAAGTGAGCAACTTTGGAAAGTCTATCTATGACAACGAAGATGGCATCATTTCCTTTCTGGGTTTTTGGAAAGCCAGTGATGAAATCCATACTGACTTTATCCCATTTCCACTCGGGGATAGGCAAAGGTCTAAGAGTACCAGCAGGTCTTTGATGTTCTGCTTTAACGCGACGACAGACATCACATTCAGCAATGAACTGAGCAATTTCTCTCTTCATCCTAGTCCACCAAAATCTCTGGCGTAGATCTCGGTACATTTTTGTGCTACCGGGATGAATGGAGAGGGGTGTATCGTGGGCTTCTTTGAGGATGAGTTGCCTTAGTTCCTTATTCTTAGGTACTACCAAACGATTTTCAAAGAATACCGTTCCTTTACTATCTGTGGAGAAACATTTAGCAACTCCGCTAGCAATGTTCTCCTTAATCCGGCGAACACCTCGTGCACGTCTTTGGGCAACTATAATTTGATCCTCAAGGGTTGGTTTCGCCACCAAGTTGAAAAGAGATCCACGAGGAACAATCTCGAGGTTGAGCTTTCGAAATTCCTCATAAAGAAGTGGTTGATACTGTTGTAACATGAGGTTGTTACAATACGACTTACGACTTAGTGCATCAGCCATGACATTGGCTTTGCCTGGGGTGTAAGAAATTCCTAAGTCATAATCTTTTATCAACTCAATCCAGCGTCTTTGCCTGAGGTTAAGATCTGGCTGGGTGAATATGTATTTCAGGCTTTGGTGGTCGGAATAGATCTCACAATGATTACCAAGGAGGTAATGTCGCCAAGTTGTTAGGGCATGAACTACGGCAGTGAGTTCAAGATCATGGGTAGGATAGTTCTCTTCATGTGGTCGCAACTGGCGTGAAGCATAAGCTACCATATGTCGATCTTGCAGAAGTATGCATCCTAACCCTTGCTGTGAGGCATCACAATAGATCTCGAAATCCTTTTTGGTGTCTGGAGGCGCAAGTACGGGTGCAGAAGTCAATCTTCTTTTTAGCTCTTGGAAGCTTTCCTCGCACTTGGGAGTCCATTCGAATTTCTTCTCTTTCTTGAGGAGTTCAGTAAGAGGCTTTGCAACTTTAGAAAAATTCTCGACGAAGCGGCGGCAATAGCTTGCTAAGCCAAGAAAACTCCTAACTTGCTTAACCGATTCAGGTGGAGTCCAGTCAAGGACGGCCTGAACTCTCTCGGGATTGACAGCAATGCCTTTTGCAGAAATCACGTGGCCTAAGTAGGTCACTTCTGGTAGCCAAAATTCACACTTGGAGAATTTGGCATACAGGCGATGCTCTCTAAGTTTCATCAATACCAGCCTAAGATGTTCTGCGTGATCTTCTTCGTTCTTCGAGTAGATGAGGATGTCATCAAGATAAACTACAACAAATTTATCTAAGTACTCCATGAAGATCGAATTCATCAAGCGCGAGAATGTGGCGGGGGCATTGATTAAACCGAAGGACATGACGGTGTACTCATAAAGACCATAACGAGTAGTAAAAGCCATTTTGGGAATGTCCTCGTTTCTGATTTTGATCTGATGATAACCTAATCTCAAATCCATCTTGGAGAAGACAGAGGATCCTGCAAGTTGATCATAAAGATCATTGATCCTGGGCAGTGGGTACTTGTTCTTTATCGTCGCTAGATTTACCGGGTGATAGTCTACGCACATCCTTTCTGTTCCTTCTTTCTTCGTTACGAACAGAACGGGGCAACCACATGGTGATGAGCTAGGGCGGATGAAGCCTTTTGCCAACGAAGCTTCAAGTTGGATTTTTAGCTCAGCTAACTCACGTGGGGCCATTCTATATGGGCGTCTAGATATTGGGGCGGTTCCTGGGATAAGATCTACCACAAACTCTACAGATCTGTCAGGTGGTATGCCTGGCAGCTCTTCTGGAAAGACATCCGGGAAGTCACGAACCACCGGAATATTTTTGAGGTCTGGAAGAGGAAGCACATTCAAAGAATGCACCTGGGTTTTAGAGCTTGGTGAGGTGTACTTGATTGTCTGGCCTGATGGATGGGTTAATTTCACTGACTTGGCTTTACAATCAAGGACAGCACTCTGTCTTGATAACCAATCCATTCCTAGGATGACATCAATGTCTGAAGATTTGAGGGCTACGAGCGATGCAAGGAATACTAAACCCTCAATTGCAATTTCATTCTCATGACTCACCATGGTGGTGTGCCATCTGGATCCAGGGGCTTGCACAACTAAGGGGGTGGATAACATCAAAAAGGAGATGTCATGTGACAGTGCAAAGTCCTGGGATATGAACGAGTGAGATGGTCCTGGGTCAAACAGAACTGAAGCTGGGGTGGAATTGACAGGAAGGGTTCCGAGTACAACATCGGTTGACTTGTGGGAATCTAGAATGGATACGTGATTCACATAACCATATTCATAGGCAGGAGGCTTGACCTTGGAAGTCTTGCGTGGTGGCTTACCACGACGAAAGGCTTGCTTTGGTTTAGGTGTGGTGGCTACATGATTTTGGGGACACTCTCGAACATTGTGGCCTGATTGTCCGCATTGGAAACAAACACCACGTGGAATGAAAGGAACTGGAGCACTGGATTGTCCAACAAAATTCCAAGGAGGAAGATTGGGTTGAGGTGACGATATATGGTGGTTGGGGGTCTAGAAGCACTTACAGTATGACTGACGTCACTGAAGGGAATCCATACACAGCGTTTTCGAGAAACTGGGCCAGAAGATTGGGCAAACTCACGATCACGTTTGCGAGACTCTTCATACAACTCATTTCCATACTCGGCCTTGAAAGATTTGTCGACCAAGTCCCTGAAGTTGACGAACTCGTGAAGATTCAGGTCATGACGAAGAACGGGGCTAAGTCCCTTGCGGAACCTTGCTTGTTTCTTGGCATCGGTGGATACTTCTTCTTGGGCATAACGTGCTAGACGAGTGAACTCAGTCCTATACTCATGAACAGTCATCTTTCCTTGGGTTAGATTGCAAAATTCTTCTCTTTTGCGCTCCATCAGCTGATCCGGAATATGATATCCTCGGAATTCATCACAGAACTCTTGCCAAGTCACCATGTGACCAACTGGTTGTATTGCTACGAAGTTTTCCCACCATTGAAGAGCAGCACCTTCCAGAAAGTATGCCGCGAATAGCACACGATCACCTGGAGCAACATGGGTTGTCTCAAGCTTACGCTCAAGGGAACGAAGCCAATCATCGGCATCAAGGGGCTCGGAAGGACATCGGAAAACTGGCGGGTTGAGGAGAATGAAGTCCTGGATGGTAACAACACTATGACGCTGACGAGAAGTGTTCTGCTCAATACGCTCGAGAAGACGTGTCTGATCACGACGATTTTGTTCAGCCTCCAACATGATTTCTGCCGTTGAGGTTGGTGGTGGAGGTTCTTCATCGTCTATGTAACTGGAACTGCATCAACACCTTGATTTGCACCTGACATTCTGTGTGATAAAAATCAACAATCAGAATAGGATTTAGGACACAATTCTATGCTAAGATAGAAGACTATAATGCAATAGCATCAAAGCCACAAACGGACAGCATAACGGCTGTACCGGGATGAAATTGAGACAACCTACAGGATAACAGACATCACTTCCACAGAAACACTATGGAAGGATGGCTCAGAAAGACCACAACACTCCTACAGCTACAAAGAAGCAATCAACGAGATGTCCTAGTAAAGACATAGATGAGCCTAGTCCTATCTTCCCGTAGAATAAGATGAGGATGACTCAGAACTCAGATCGATGAGGATAAGGAGAAAAAAGAAGTCTTACGTTGTTCCCTTATACCCAAAGTAACTATATAACTATAGAATGCTAGACTCGACATCGGCCAATGGTTTTGATAATCCTACAGGCAGTCCTGCTCTGATACCAAGTCTGTCGGGACCCGGGGTTAGCGTATGTAATTCCGATCATAATACAATCACATGGAGAGCCGAGAGCCGTACCCACTTGTCTAAGCAGACAAGGCCAAGCACAGATCACTCTCGGTAAGCATCGAACGTGAGGGACATCCCATCCAGGCCGGATGATCAACTGAGATGGGTCCTCAACGTCCGCTCACAAGTCTAATGCTTATGGGTGGTGAATCCCATACTCATAGACAAGTCGCCTCAACCATGTTATCGATTGAATCATAACCCTTACATAAACTTACTCCAGCCCGATCACCTAGTCGGGATCTCGGGCGGGCTCGATCATACAACAAAGTGTGCCACGTGACAGAGTCACGAGCAATCGCATCGCGATGTCCCAAGCTGCGCACATCTAAGGGCCACTTGGTGTATAAAAGACCGCCGACAAGAACACAACTAAGCTATCGAACCACACACTGAGACATGCATGTTATAATCATACACGCAGCATACATGTCCAGTGTAAACAGCAGGTAATCACAACATGAACTCTACAAACTCATAGTCTTTATAACTTCTGCTAAACAGAGCAGACATAGTAATTGTATTACAAGCAGAGATCACATGTTTGTGATCCAACTTTACATCAAACATCAACGGAAGCAAATTATGTCTTAGTAAAGACAAGTTTAAAAAATGGCTTAAGAAGCCTGAAGAAAAGTACAACGACCCTCCAGAGGGCACAGGCTGCTTCCTGGAACTATACGACATTGGTCCACGTCGAGCTCGAGGTAGAGGCCACCATCAGGGTCAGTGGTCTCGTCTCTAAAACATAGAATAAGCAAACGTGAGTACAAAGTCGTACTCAGCAAGACTTACATAGGAACTATACTACTCATGCACATCTATCAAGGTAAAGGGAGGTGGGGTTTCACTTGCAGAAGTGCCAGCTTTGACTTGGCTAGTCCTGAACTACGAGTACTAGAGAGAGGTAAGAACGTACACGAGTCCAAGTAACAGTCTCCAACCAATACTCCACTATGGTGCCTTCCTCGACTTCCCCACGAGGAAGCACGCCATAGCACTCACACTTATCTTGGTGTATTTTAGAAGTATCCAGTTCAAGTTATCTATGATCAAGTAAAGGTCTCCAAGTAGTCCATAACCGCGGACACGGCTATTCGAATAGTTCATTAACCCTGCAGGGGTGTACTGCTACACACACGCCTCATCAGTTACCGCCTGGGGATGGACCCTTCAAGTGAGTACCGGCGAGGATGCTGCCACGACACTTCACTCACGGCACCATCTCTAGTCATAGGGAGTCGCCTATTTGAGTTGGGACCACAATCGGAATCCGGCCGATTGTTCCGATGCGGACTCAAACGTTGTGTGACCGCCATCAAGCTCAACTCGATCATGATCACTTGATTCAACGTGCCCACAACCTACGCCAACCACTTACCTTGGTTCCACCTGCTTGAGATCGTTAAAGGGCGAACTACTTGCGACTCCTGGACTGGTCCGGGGTGAGATACTAGGCCGAGAGGTGTCAGTGAGCCCAATGTGTGGTCGTACTCTTGGTCTTGGATAACAACACAAGAACTCGGGCCTAAGGCAGTGTTCAACGAGACAACCCACTGTGTACTCCTACACAGCCTCTCATCGTTCACCTTTGTTTAGGGTAGATTCACCAACACGTTACCACCAACATTCACATGATCACTACCATCCCGACTCACATCAAAGTAGCCTCAGGTAACAACTCTAAGCATGCAATAAGCTGTAACAGTTGCAGGGGCCACATGATATCAACCAACTCCTACATCTGCTAGGATTGTGGTTTGCTTACTACTGTGACAAAATGATAGGTCATGCAAAGGAATGGGTTCAACTAGCGGTAGAACGTATCATGGTGACATCCTAAACATGCATTTGCGAGAATGAGAGGGAACTGGTATTTTATCGACATGATCAAAGAGGGGGTGCTTGCCTTGCTGACGATCACGAGGTATCACTCTTCTGACGTGAGGTTGAACTCGTCTCCGAGATCAACTCTACCGAGAAGAATCAATCACCGAAGCACTAGAAGTAAAGCACAATCAAAATAATACAATGCACATTCAATATGCAAAACATAGTATGGAAGTGTGCTGATGTGACCTATGTTTGAATTGCCACATTTTAATTGAAGTTGATTTGAAAAGGAAATTCAAATTCAAACTCCAAATGTTATTCCAATTTGGTCAACTTGCATTTGCTATTATTTGTTCATTTGAAACCAAATGATTATAAGTGTGAAATGCTTCTGAAGTACAAGTGATGTGTGGTGCATTTCAATGTTTGAAATTGGAATAGTAATTGATTTGAATTTGAAATAATTCCAATTAAATCAAATAGCAAAAGTTACTGATCCCTTTTTAAGATCAACTCCAACATACCTGAAAGTTGGAAATTTGGATAGAGGATTTTCTCCTGATCATTTTTCATATATTATATGTTGAATTTGGAGTTAAAATGAATTTATTATGATTTTTCAAAGTTTCAGCCAATTTCTGGAATTTACTGAAAAAATTAAATGAATTAAGATTTACTGCGCCAGCACTGCATCATGCTGGCGTCAGGGGTTTGACTGGTCAACTGACAAAAGGGGCCCACCAGTCAGTAGCAGTGGGGTTAATTAGCTCTGTTTAATTTTGAACCCCGTTTAATTAAGGGGCTGGGCCCACTGTCAGCGAGAGGAGGGGGGGATTAGGGGTCGGTTTAGCTTAACCGACCGGCGGCTAAACGCCGGTGGCATCCCGGCACGGCGGCGCTCCACGGGAGGGCGGCTCCGGCCACGGGAGAGGGGGCTGGGGGCACGGGAACGTGCCTCGTGACGTCGCGCATCCACTGGAGCAAGCGGGGAACCTCGAGGAGGCCTGGAGCCATGGCTACGTCGACGGAGGGCGGCGGCTGGCCACTGGCTCCGGTGAACTTGCGCTGCAGAGCACGGGGGAGGTAGCTAGGAAGGGTGAAACGAGAGGGAGCTCACGAGGAGGGTGAAGACGTGCTCGGGGAAGCCGGAGAGGGACTGAGGGAGCGGGATTTCTCACCGGGGTTCGTCGCGGCCGGCGGCGTCACGTTGAAGCTGTCGTTGGCTCCGTTGCTCCTAGCTCCAAATTGATGGCGCCGCTCGAAGAAGTCGTCGCCGGGGCATCTCTTGGACAAGGCCTTGGCGCCTGGGGGGATCGGTGGCCGCGATGCTGCGACGGCGAGGTCCGGCTGCGGCTTCGGTCGCGCGCGGGATTGAGCGGAAGAGGGAGAGGAAGAACCTGCGAGGGGGGAAGGAACCTGGAGTCTCCAGGCGTCTCCAGCGCGAAGAGAAGAGGAGGGGGGAGCAGGAGGTGGCGAGGAGGGGAGGCATGCCTGCCACGCAGGCGCACGGCGCGGCTGCCTCTCCTTCTGGCAGAGGAGGAAGAAGACAAGGAGGGGCCGGGCTGGGCCAGGTGGGCCTTCGCCCGTGGGCGGGAGGTAAGTCTTTCTTTCTTCTTTTCTTATTTTTCTTTTCTGTTCTTTGTTTTGCCCATTAAATTAAATAGTTAGGGAATTTTTAAAAATCCCCAAATATTTTTATAAAACCTAGGTGACTATATAAGTCGACCCCAAGTTTTGGGAATTTTTGAAATTCAAATTATTTGAATTTCAATTCAAATAGTCAAAAGATATAATTTCCAAGCCACTATTTGAATTATTGAAAAATCTATGAGCATGGGATTAATCCCAAATCACTTTTTAAATGATTCCACTCATTTTTAGGATTTTTCAATACATTCAAAAGAATTTTGGAAAAAGATTTATTTCTGGCCTTTTTATTAAATTCATTTAGGGCTTTTCTTTTCTCCAATTCCTTTTCTTTTGTAATTTTTTTTCAAGATGCTAAAATGCAAGCTAGGTTAAACACAAACCTACTTTGGGGTTCTGACAGCGGACCTGGCATTTTTCAGCTTGAGGTAGGCGTAGTGTGGGACTGCCATGAAACGCGCGAAGGCTCGGCGTCCTATGATGGCATGGTACTGTGATTTCAATTGACCACTTCGAAATCCAATGTCTCTTTGCGGAAGTTGCTCGTGCTGCCAAAAACCACCTCGAGGCTTATTTTTCCGAGGGGTTAGACTGTCTTCCCTGGCACAATTCCATGGAACGTTGTGCCTGAAGTTTTTAGCGCTGAGTTTTGGATGAGCATTTCTTCCAGGGTTCTGGTGAATATGAAGTTGATTCCACTGCCGTCGTCCATGAAAACTCGTGACATGTCATAGTTTCCAATTCTTGCTTCGAGTACTAATGCGGCGTGTCCTGGGCACGGGACGGCTGGCGGGTGGTATTCTCGGGAGAAGGTGATTTCAGTCTCAGACCCACGTAAGTATTCTGGGACAGCAGGGTGCAAGGAGACTGCGAGAAAAACTTGTCTGGTGACCTGCTTCTGCTGCCTGTTTGATGGTCTTCCTTCTTGTATCATGTAGATGCAGCCGTGCGCTTCTAGGTACTTTTCTTCGTCCTCGGATGTCGTGCTTCGTTCTTGGATTACTTCTACTTGCCTTGCTGATATTGCAGGGGCTGGTGGTGTGTTGTGGGCGATGTTCCCGACTGCTACGCTTGCGAGAGGTTGTGCTGCTGTTGTTGTAGATCGGCTTTTTTCTTCTGAGAGCTCGATGAAGCGCCTGCAGTTTCTGAGGGTGTGTCCTAATCTGAGCTCTCCATGCTCGTTTTTGAACCCATGTAATGTACACGGTCCGTCGAGCTGCTCTTTGGCCGAGCGATATGCTCGGGCGTCATCTCGCGGCAGCCTTGTTCTCCAATCCCGTTTTTTAACTTGGGGTGCTTCTTCTTGGTTGTCCCTGTGCTGAATTCTTTTGTCGTCGCGGTTTCTGCCTTCTCTGTCATCCGGGAAGCCGGCCGCGACCATATCGGGTCCTCTGTCGTCGTAGAAGTTACGCCTCGGGCGTTTTCTTCTTCTGTCGAAACCTCTGTCGCTGGTGTGGTAGTCGTAGTCGCGTTCTGAGCGTGCTATCTAGATCTCTGATTTGTTTCGTATGGAGTCTTCTCCGTCTGCCCAGTTGTTGGCTTGCTCTAACAGTCGTGCGAGTGTTCGGACCTTCATCTGCCCGAGTTGCTCCTTGAAGTCGATGCGTTGTAAGCCCCTTCTGAATGCGTTGATTGCGCTTTCGTCTGATATGTCATCTGCTGAGTTTTTGAGTATGGTCCATCGCTGGATGTATGCTCGCAGGGATTCTTTGGATCCTTGTTTGCAGGCCCTCAGCTCCTCGAGTGATGCCGGTTGTTTATAAGTGGACTTGAAGTTCTCGATGAAGGCGCTGCGGAACTGCTAATAGCAACTGATTGATCCTCGCGGTAGGTTCTTCAGCCAGTGTCGTGCCGAGATCTCGAGCATGAGTTGTACGTACTGCATTGTTGTGATGTTGGTTCCACACTAGAATTTGACGGCTGTGAGGTAGTCATCGAGCCATGCTTCTGGCTCTTCCAGCCCGTCGTACTTGTGTGTTGTGGAGTTTAGCTTGAAACCTTTCGGCATCCGTGTTTCTCGTATGGATCGCGTGAAGCATAGTGCTCCGCATGGTTCTATGTCCTCGTCAGAAGCTTGCTCGTCTGAGTATTCTTCGCGGGCTGCTCGCCTTCGTCTTCCGCGGTTGACCTTGTTCTGTGTTATGTCGTCCCGTGCGTCTCGTCGATTGTTGTTGCGTCTGCTGCCGTTGCCGTCGCTGTCATGGTTTTTGTTTTTGTTTGGGCGTTTGCGCCAGTCGTTGCTGCTGTTGTCGTCATCGGGTGAACTGGGGTCCTCGTCCGGAGTCTGTTCGCGGGGGACTTGTCTTGCGCCTGCTCTTTTAGGGGCTGTGGCGGTGATGGCGTCTTTCATTATTTTGAGTGCCATCATCGTGTTGTGGTCTATGCTGCCCTTCTTACCTTTCTTTGCGCGAGATAGGTACTCTTGGGAAGTTATAAGGGCTTCGGCTGGCGTGAGTTGTTATTCCTCGTCGCCGTCCTCTTCTAGCTTGAAGTCGTCATCTAGCTTGCGGGCTACCTTCTGCTTGTATGTGCGTTTCAGATTGTTGAATCTGGATCTGGCTCGGACAGGGGAGTTGTAAACGGAGGACTCGCTCCTGGGACATGGCCTGTGGTTGGTCCTTGGGTTATGGCGGTTTTTCCTTGCTTCTCTAATTCTAAGCATTGCTGTCTTGTTTTCTTGGTGACGTCACTCGCCAACTTGTTGTATGCTTTGAGCTCGTCTCGTGTTGCGTTCTCCGGGAGTAGTTTGCCATGTTTTACTGCGTCTCTTACTCTGGCGATTGCTTCTTTGGACAAGTAGATTTTCTCTACGTGATGGTCCTCTTTCGCCATGCCCGGGGTCTGGTGCTTGCTGCTTTCTGGCTCGTCGTTCCTGTGATTGTTATGCTCCATTCCTTTGTATATTTTCTTTGGTATGGTTCCTGGTTCTCCAAGTGTGACGGTGACCTGGCCGGTGTTGTCGGGATCACTCTTTTTGTTGTTCGAGCGAGTGTCTCGGCAACTGCTCGGGTCGTCATCTTGGCCTATGTCATCTGTGGTTGGCTCGTGAACATCTGCCATGAATACTTGGGACAGTGTCTTGACTGTCGTCTTGCTTGCGCGCTGATACGTCCAAAACATATCTATAATTTCTGCTTGCTCCATGCATGCCTTGTGTGATATTGCTATGATCTAGATAGACTTTCATACACTTTTGATCATATTTGGACTAACCTATTAACTCAGTGCACCACAGTGCCAGTTCCTGTTTTCTGCTGTTTTTCTATTTCAGTTTTCCCCCATATAAAAAGTGCTCCAAAAATTCGGGAAAATTTGATAAAAAATCATCGTGAAGGAACCTTCCGGAAGAACCTGGGTGGGGCCAGAGGGCCACCACCAGGGGCCCAGGCGCCCTGGTGGCGCGCCCTAGGGCTTGGCCGCGCCAGGGGGGCGCCTGGACCCCTGGTGGCCCCCCTGGCTGCCCCCTTCGCCTATATATTCTCCGTCACGGGAAACTTCCGTGACGAGAACCCTTTTTCGCGATCTCTCCTCTGTTCTACCGCCGACGCGCTTCCGAGATCGGGAGCACCAGAAGACCTCTTCCCGGCACCCTGCCGGAGGGAGGGCCGACCTCCAGGAGTCTCCTCTCCACCATGGATGCTTCCCGGATGTCTCGTGAGTAGTTTTCCTTGGACCATGGGTCCGTGATCAGTATCTATGTGATGTTCTCCTCCCCTCTTTGTTCTTCATGGTTTAGACCTCGTGAGCTGCCCTACATGATCGAGGCACTTTTGTAATCTTTCTGCTATTGCTATGCTGAGTTTGATGGGATATGATGGATTATGAGATTATGTTCAGATTGTGATTGAGTAATATATTTGGTTCTTATCTCTTATATTTTTGTTCCTAAGTAATTCTTGCATGTTCTCCGTTGTTGTTTATTGCTTTGGCCAAGTAGTAGGTAGTAACCCCAAGAGGGAACGTTATGCTCGATTGTGGGTTCATGCCCCCCGATGACACGCTTGAGTGACAGAAACATGATTCTAGGGGATGTGTTGTTGCCACAAGGGAGAAAACAACGGTGCTTGTAACCGCGGTTGCAAGGATTGTTTACTTTACGCAAAGTGATTTTTAATGCAGTTTTCTGTTGCTTTGGGTTTACACTTTGGGTGGGGCTCGCAACTTAATACCAGCGAGATGTTCTGGATAGATATCTCAAGGTGGATGGTTAGTAGTAGATGCAGTTGGATTTCGGTCTACTTATTTTGGCGTACTGCCCGTGCTTTTGAGCCTCTTCCTTTCTTTTGTAGCATAGTTAGCATTGCGGTGCGTTCATAATCCTGTCAATTGCCCTCCTGTAATTTGTTCACCTCGCATAGCAGTTTTATCGTCTTTTGGGAGAGAGACATCACTAGTGAACATAACGTATCCCGGTCCATATCCTCATTACTGTTTACACGCTCATTTACTTTTCTTCTTTTACTTTCAGTTGCTATCATTATCCTTTTCTGTTTGATCCTTTGTGAACAACAAGACCGGAGAGATTGACAACCTCTCTGAACTTCATCGGCAACAAGGTTATTTGTGTCTGTGTGCAGGTCCGCGTCAGTAGCGCCGCTGACACCTACTTATCATCTCTGGAGTCCTACTGGAGACAAACCTTGGTATCTTTACTGAGGGAAATTGGCTGCTGTGCTACATCACGCCTTCCACTTGGGGCTCACCAACGAAGGGCGAGAAATCACTATCATTACCTCGCACATCAAGACAAATTTCTGGCGCCGTTGTCGGGGACTCTGAGTTTTTAAGATAGGGGAGTTGCACACTACCCTTTACCTTTGTTTTTTAGTCTTGTTAGTTTACCTTTCAGCTTTTATCTTTGAGTCTTATATCAAAAATCACAAAAAATTCTGCCACACTTGCTGCTGCTATGGGTTCCACTAAAAACACCAAGTTGTGTGACTTCACTAGTCACAACAACCAAGACTTTATCTGCACCCCCATTGCCACACCTGCCACTTCAGCTACTTCTTATGAAATTAAACCTGCCTTGCTAAACCTTGTTATGAGAGATCAATTCTCTGGTGTTGGAGATGATGCTGCTTTACACTTGAACAATTTTGTTGAATTATGTGATATGCAAAAGTATAAATAAGTAGAAGGGGATATTGTTAAGCTCAAGCTCTTTCCTTTCTCTTTAAGGGGAGAAGCTAAAATCTGGTTTCAATCTTTGCCTAGGAATAGCATAGATTCTTGGGATAAGTGCAAAGATGCTTTTATAGGGAAGTACTACCCACCTGCTAAAATTATCCAATTAAGGAGTAACATTATGAATTTTAAGCAATTGGATAATGAACACGTTGCCCAAGCTTGGGAACGAATGAAATCTCTTGTTAAGAAATGCCCTACACATGGTTTGACTACCTGGATGGTTATCCAGACTTTTTATGCAGGCTTGAACTTTACCTCGCGGAACCTGTTAGATTCGGCCGCGGGAGGAACCTTTATGTCAACTACACTTGGTGCTTCCACGAAGCTTCTCGATGAGATGATGACCAATTATTCCCAATGGCACACCGAACGCGCTCGAACAGGTAGGAAGGTAAACTCTGTCGAGGAAATTACCTCCCTCAATGAAAAAGTTGACTTAATTATGTCTCTACTTACCAAGCAACCCTCTATTGATCCTCATGATGTCCCTTTAAATTCTTTGGTTGCCCAAGAACAAGTAGATGTGAACTATATTGCTAGAAACAACTTCAACAACAATGCTTATAGGGGTAATTTTGCTAGCAATCCTAGACCGTTTCCATCCAACTATGGGAACAACAACACCCACCCTAGCAACAAGAATCCCTCTTCCGAATTGGAAAACATGCTTAGAGACTTTATCACTACCCAAAAAGCCTTCAACAAAAATGTAGAGGAGAAATTAGCTAAATTAGATAATCTCTCTTTGAAGGTAGAAAGCTTAGCCCTTGATATTGAGATGCTTAAAATTAGAACCTCTCCCCTTGAGGAAAATAAGGCCACTCCTATTAATGCTATCCAATTAC